>JAWNOO010000165.1:5000000-10000000 GCA_035045905.1 Drosophila anomelani
TCTACCCTATGGGTAGCGGGTATAAAAAAACAAACAAACAAACTCCCCAAAACACAACAAGTTGCCTTAGCAACAACCACAAGGCAACCAAGAGGAAATCGGAAATTCGGAAAATAATACCCAACCGAGTCCAGTGAGGAGGCTCCACCATGTACAGCCGCAAGCTGGAGCGGATGCACCGCCCGGCATCGGACATCACCAAGTATGACAACGAGCCCTACATGAAGAACCCGCTGCTCAAGTTCCGCATCAGCGAGGTGCACGAGCGCCGGCACTTTCAGTTTCTCAAGCAGAAGGCGGCGGATGTGAAGGTACGTGTGGCGCGCCAGAACTGGCAGCCGGAACCGGAGATGCGCCTGCTGCCGCAGTCCCACTACGAGAACAATCTGCGGCGGGAGGTGCGCAAGATTGTGGTGCCGCCGATGTTGAAGCGAACGGAGGCAAAGATTCTTAGCTTCGCTTCGGAGCGGCTGAAGAACAAGTATCCGGAGCTGGTGAAGGCCTACATGAAGGATGTTCACGCGGAGTTCAATCGTTTGATGAAAGTTTACAGCATGAAGAACATCCTACGCCACCCGGAGTTCCCCGACGAGGATCCCTCCCAGTTTGAGCTGCCGCGTGCCGACGTTAATACGCGGCGACCGGGGCGTACGCAGAATTACAGCAACTTTCTGGAGAATCGGCGGCGTATCGCGCAGAGGTTGCTCATCCTGCAGCTACCGCTTAGGGCCATCCTCAATCTCTCCGTCGGGGAGCTGCCCAACTTGGCTTGCATTTTCAACTACGTGCTAGCCACGGGCGCCTTGCAGCAGATGATGGGCCTGGGCGGCAGGGAGGCGCTCGCCTACAAGTTCTATCGCAAGTACATCCAGAACCAGCTGGACAAGGTGAACACATTCCTGCGCTGGGTCTGGTATCCCAAGATCGTGGCAGTGCTGCGCAAGCTGATACGCAAGCGCGTGATGCCGATGAGCACCTGGAAGCGGGCCTGGGACGCATTGGAGGGCCTGATGAATCGTGAGATTACTAACATGAAAATCCGCACCTTCGAGGAGATGTACCGCAAGTGCAGCCATCCGCGCACCATGCCTATGTTGCGCATGAACCTGGAGTGGTCCGAGTTCACGTATGATCTGGACATTCGACCCAATGTGTGGACTGTCATGCGCACCTTTGCCGAAATTGCCACTGAGATCTCAATGGTGGGCTACAGGATGGAGCCGCTGCAGCCTCAGGTGCAGACATTGACTTCTATGGCCATGTACGCCAAGGTGAACGATTACCTCAAGATTGAATTGAACGAGAACTATCTGAAGGATGTTATCAATAAGGTGGGTGTATTTTGAGAGTTCCTGATGTTGTTATTAATCCATTCTTTAATTCTCAGGTCCAGGACTTAATCATGACCACATATGCCGAGGTCAACCAATATATCGAGGGTTTCCGCAGTAAATACTACGAGCTGTATTCGGTGCAGGAGCGTGAGGCCCTCAACCAATTCCTGGCCGAGCCGCATGAATTCCAGGAGTATTTCGCCCGGATTGACAAGTACTACGGGTTCATCAATATGCTGCGCAGCGAGCCAGGCACCGAGTATTTCGTCATGGCTGTCATCCACAATGAGCCAGCGATAAATGGCCTGCGCGCTCTGGCCGAGAACCTGATTAAGGAGATCACCACGATTATCATACAGGAGCACATTAAAGTCGAGCTGGAGATCTGTGACGAGTTCGAGAAAATTAAGTACCGAGCGCTGGAGATACCCAAGTCCACGGAGGAGCTGCTCGAGAGTGCCGAGTACATGATCCATGTGAAAAAGGACAAGATTGCCGAACTGACCGACCGCATCCAGTACTGCCTGCAGGTGGGCACTAACATTGTCGAGCTGACCGAGATGTCCAAGTACCACTTCGACCTGACCATTAAGACTATAAACTGGATCAAGGACATCAACGAAATCTGTGACTATAATGCCTCGCAGCAGGAGCAGTTCAAGTTCACCTTTGAGGAGCATCTGCAGGAGGTCATCAAGAAGCTGAATACCGACATCGAGGAGCTGCTGCCCAAGATGGCGGTCATAGACGACATGAGTCGGCCGGACAAGTTCCGTGACAGCTACATAATTCTGCAAAACTTTATCGATCAGCTGAAAACCTTTGACGACTATGTGGCCTGGATCAACAAGGAGGAGAAGCTCTTCAAGATCGCCCAGACCATGTATCCCACGCTGGAGGTGATCAAGACGTTCGTGTATCCCTTCGCCGAGCTCATGAAGTATGTATTCGAGTCCTTGAAGATATAGTTTTCTTATCAACTATATTCCTAGGTTCTGCATTGAGTGGCAGAGATATTTAAGCGTGTGGAATGACGGACCATTCGAGTACCTGGAGCCGCAGTTTGTGGAAACCACCACGGACAACTACCTGAAGGAGTTCCAGAAGAATCAGAAGTATTACAGGGTCAAGATAAAGCAGGATCTCATCGACAATCCTGTCTGCAAGTTTAAGGTGAGCTTCGATTACACACCGAAAATCAGATATAAGGAGCTGGGTTCCCATGATTTATGTAATTATCTTCCATTCTCTTAGGGCCAAACGGAGGATCCCGATCCAGCCAAGCATCCGGTGCCACTGCGACTCTGCACCTCGATGATCCAGTCGATCAAAGACTTCACAACCGGAGTTTTCATCGTTAACACCATGTGCAATCCAGCATTGAGGAAGCGCCACTGGAAGGAAATGTCCGATATAGCAGGCTTTGACGTTACCCCCGATGCGGGCACTACGCTGCGCAAGATCCTCAATTCGGGCCTGGACCCAATCCTGGACCAGTTTGAGATCATCAGTATCGGGGCCAATAAGGAGCTGCAGCTGTGGAACGCGCTGCAGGCCATGATCAAGGAGTGGGAGAGCAGAGTTTTTCCTTACGGCCCTTACAAGGAGACGGGCGTCCAGATCCTAAGCAGTCTGGACGATATCCAGGCCCTGCTGGACGACCACATCCTCAAGACGCTGGCCATGCGCGGCTCTGCCTTCATGAAGCCTTGCGAGGAGGAGGTGCGTGCCTGGTATGAGAAGATTATGCGCGTCAATGAGACGCTGGACCAGTGGGGCAAGGTGCAGGCCAACTACCTGTATCTGTTGCCTATTTTCTCTTCCAAGGACATCGTTGCCCAGATGCCAGAGGAGGGTCGGCTTTTCACCATCGTGGAGCAGACGTACACCCGGAACATGGGCCTGGTGCTGCGCCAGCCGTTGGTGATGGAAACGGCACCCGTTTCCGGACTTCTAGAGTCCCTTCAGAAGGCCAACGAGCTGCTTGAGGACATAGCCACCGGCGTGAGCAATTATCTGGAGAAGAAGCGCCTATATTTTCCGCGCTTCTTTTTCCTGGCCAATGACGAGATGCTGGAGATCCTCTCCGAGACGAAGGATCCGCTTCGCGTACTGCCACATCTTAGCAAGTGCTTCGAGGGCATTAACAGCCTGCAGTTCGACGCGGCCAAGAACGTGCTGGCCATGCTGAGCAGCGACAAGGAGTCGATTGACTTTATAGACCCAGTTTCCACGGCGGCAGCCGGCGGCAGTGTGGAGAAGTGGCTCATCGGCGTGGAGGACGAGATGCTCAAGGCGGTGCGCTACCAGAACGAGCTCTCCTTCGCCCACTACCCGACGGTGAAGCGGCACGAGTGGGTGCTGGAGTGGCCCCAGATGACGGTGCTGGCCATTTCCCAGGTATACTGGGCCTCCCGCGTCCATAGCTGCCTGCGTCGGACCTTTGGCGGCAGCCAGGTCGTCATGCAGAACTTCTTTCAAGATGTTTCCAAGGAGCTGACCGACGTTGTGACTCTGGTTCGGTCGCCAAAGATCAGCAACCTCAACAGGATCACCATCAAGTCGCTAATTGTGATCGATGTGCACGCCAAGGATGTGACGGAGGAACTGATCCGGATGAAGATCAGCAGCGAGTTCGACTTCCAGTGGCTCGCCCAAATGCGCTACTACTGGGAGGACGACAAGACCTGGGTGCGAATCATAAATGCCACGGTGCCGTTCGCCAACGAGTATTTGGGAAACTCGGACCGGCTGGTGATCACGCCGCTGACGGATCGCTGCTACCGCACCCTGGTGGGCGCCTACCAGCTGCACTTGAACGGCGCTCCTGAGGGACCAGCGGGCACTGGCAAAACGGAAACCACCAAGGATCTGGCCAAGGCCCTGGCCGTGCAGTGCAAGGTGTTCAACTGCTCCGATGGCCTGGACTACAAAGCCATGGGCAAGTTCTTCAAGGGCCTGGCCTCCTGCGGCGCCTGGGCTTGCTTCGATGAGTTCAATCGGATCGAGCTGGAGGTGCTTTCCGTGGTGGCACAGCAGATTTTGCTTATCATCCAGGCGGTGCGCGCCAACGCAGCCAAGTTCATGTTCGAGGGCACCGAGCTGACCCTAAATCCCGCCTGCTACGTCTGCATCACCATGAATCCCGGCTATGCGGGCCGTTCGGAGCTGCCCGACAACCTGAAAGTGCTGTTCCGCTCGGTGGCCATGATGGTGCCGGACTACGCCATGATTGGGGAGATCTCGCTGTACTCGTATGGCTTTGTGGATGCCCGAAAGCTGGCAGTGAAAATCGTGACCACGTACCGGCTCTGTTCGGAGCAGCTGTCCAGCCAGAATCACTACGATTACGGCATGCGAGCCGTGAAGACGGTGCTCTCGGCCTGCGGCAACATCAAGAAGCAGTATCCCGACGAGGTCGAAGACATCCTCTTGCTGCGCAGTCTGATCGACGTGAATCTGCCCAAGTTCCTGTCATTCGATGTGCCGCTGTTCGAGGGCATCATCTCGGACATCTTTCCGGGCATCAAGTTGCCGCACATCGACTACTCTCTGGTGGAGGAGGAGTTCAAGCGGGTTTGCGCGGAGGAGGTGCTGGAGCCGGCGCCCAGCTTCCTTACCAAAGTCATCCAGACGTACGAGATGATCATCGTTAGGCATGGCTTCATGCTGGTGGGCGAGCCGCTGGCGGGCAAGTCCAAGACCCTGCAGGTGCTCGCCAAGGTCATGTCAGCGCTAAAGATTAAGGCGCCGCAGAAGAGCAGCTACTTCCAGCACGTTCAGATGGGCATCATGAATCCCAAGTCCATAACCATGAACCAGCTGTACGGCTCCTTTGATCCGATCTCGTACGAGTGGACCGACGGCCTGGTGGCAAAGATCTTCCGCGACTTTGCCATGACGCCCACACCGGACAGGAAGTGGGTGAGTCCTGGGCCTAAGCTTCGATTATGATTGCTTTGAATCTGCATACATATATCGCGTTTCGCGTTTCCAGGTGATCTTTGACGGCCCCGTCGATGCCGTGTGGATCGAAAACATGAACACCGTGCTGGACGACAACAAGAAGCTGTGCCTGACCAGCGGCGAAGTGGTCACCATGACCCACGAGATGTCGATGGTGTTCGAGGTGATGGATCTGTCGCAGGCCTCGCCGGCCACGGTCTCCCGCTGTGGCATGATTTACATGGAGCCCTCCACGTTGGGATGGCGGGCTTTTGCCAACAGCTGGCTGAAGAAGGCGGATCCCCGATGGGCGGACGCGGAGGGCGTGGAATATGTGATCGCGTTGCTTTCCTGGCTCCTGGTGCCCGTGAGTTTTGATTAGTAGCTTCTAAAGTCTTCTAAAGCTATAATATGGCAATGCCCTCTCCTTTCAGTGCCAAACATTCGTCCGGCGGTATTGCAGTCAGTTCGTGAAGCCCGGAGAGTACAACTGCATGCTGACCACCTTCGATCTCTTCGACATGCAGATTGCAGAGGCGATCGAGGAGAACCCAGAGGACTATCAAAAGTACCTGCAGAGCTACTTCCAGGCCGCCATCCTGTTTGCCTTGGTCTGGGGAGTGGGTGGAGTGCTGGACAGTGCTTCCAGGGAAAAGTTCGATGGGTTCTTGAGAAAGGTATTCGACGTATTTACACATTTTGCAGAATTTTTATTGACTTTTTGATCTCCCCCTAAGCTTTGGGAAAACAATGAAGAACCACTGCCAGATCCGCTGGGCAAGATGGAGATAACGCCGCCCACCGAGGGTCAGCTGGTTGACTATGTCTTCATGTACAAGCAGCGCGGAGCATGGCGCTACTGGCCCGATCTGGCCAAGCGCATGGATGTGGAGGAAACGAAGACAGGTGTGATTGTGCCGACGGTGGACACGGCCCGCTACGTTCATCTGCTGAAGATGCACGTGGAACACAAGAAGCGGATGCTGTTGGTGGGGCCAACAGGCACCGGAAAAACGGTTTACATACAGAACTATTTGATGAACAAGCTGGACAAGGAGGTATACGAGACGGGCTTCATCACCTTTACCGTGATGATCTCGGCCAATCAATGCCAGGATCTGCTCATCTCCAAGCTGCAGAAGTGGAAGCGTGGCATCTACGGGCCGCCCAAGGGCATGCAGAGTGTGCTCTTCGTGGATGATATGAATATGCCGGTAAAGGAGGTGTACGGGGCGCAGCCTCCGCTGGAGCTGCTCCGCCAGTTCTTTGACTACGGCCACGTCTACGATCTGCGCGACACCTCCAAGATCTTCATCCACAACGTGCTGATTATTGCCGCATGTGGTCTGCCGGGCGGCAGTCGCCAGGATGTGTACGCGCGCTTCCTGAACCACTTCAATGTGTACTCGATCAACACGTTCAGCGAGGACAGCATGTTCCGCATATTCCTGAACGTGGCTCTGAATGGCTTCCGGCGATCTGGCCACGGCCAGGATGTATTTGTAGTTACCAACCAGATAGTGGGGGCCACGCAGAGCATCTACAAAAGCGTGCAGTCCGAGATTCGAGCCACGCCCGCCAAGTCCCACTACATCTTCAATCTGCGTGACATTTCGCGCGTGGTGACAGGCTGCACGCTGGTGCGGAAGGAGTCCGTGTCCGACAAGAAGATCTTTGTGCGTGTCTGGTACCATGAGGCCATGCGGGTCTTCTACGATCGTTTGGTGGACGACATCGACCGCAGGTGGATGTTTGACAAGCTGAACGACTGCCTTAAATCGAGTTTTAAAGACAAAGTGGAGTCTGTCTTCGAGCGCTACTGTGTCCAGGTGAGTGTGGCTCCGTCGGAGTTGTATTTCAATTAATTCGCCACATCTGACAATGCCTGCTTTGCTTTCAGATCAAGGACGAGCAAGTCTTCACAATGGAAGCGGCCACCAGTGTCTTCTTCGGTATGTACTTTGACGAGGACAGCGTGCCGGATGAGCGGCGCTACGAGGAGGTGCCCAGCCAGGAGGTCTTCCTTAACTTGGCGCTGGCCAGCCTGGCAGACTACAACTCGACGCGCCGCTCCAAGATGGACATCACCCTGTTCACGTTCGCGCTACAGCATTTGAACCGCATCTGCCGGATTATCTCCATTCAGGGAGCCAGTGCCCTGCTCATTGGTCTGGGCGGTTCTGGGCGACAATCGCTGACCAAACTGGCCACCAATATGGTCCAGACGTCGTTTTTCCAGCCGGAGATCACCAAGAATTATGGGGCCAATGAATGGCACGACGACATCAAGGCGATCCTCAAGGAGGCGGGCGGGTTGAACAAGCACACCACCTTCCTGATTACCGAAAATCAGATCAAGATGGAGCTCTTCCTGCAGGACATCGACTGCCTGCTGAACCAGGGCGAGGTGCCCAACATCTTTCCGATCGACGAGAAGCAGGAGGTGCTGGAAATGGTGCGCCTGGCTGCCCAGGGAGGCAACCGTAACATCGACGTCTCGGCGCTGCAGGTCTTCTCCTTCTTCGTGGAACGCTGCAAGCAGAAGCTGCATATTGTACTCAGTTTTTCGCCCATCGGAGATGCACTGAGAACGCGGGTGCGCCTGTATCCCTCGCTGGTTAATTGCTGCACCATTGACTGGTACGACAGCTGGCCGGAGGAGGCCCTGCAGATGATAGCCAAGATGTCGCTGGTGGACGTTAACGTGCCCAGCGAGAATATCAAGCTGGCCATCATGGACACCTGCCAGTATTTCCACACGACGGCGGCACAAGTCACACGCTCCTTCTGCCAGATGTCTGGGCGCCATATCTACCAAACCAACGCCTCCTTTATCGAGCTGATCCGCTCCTTCCAGACCCTCATCGAACGCAAGCAGAGCGAGACGATGCTGGCCAAGATGCGTTACATTGGCGGCTTGGACACGCTGGCCCAGGCAGCGGCTGCCATATCGATTATGCAAAAGGATCTCAACGCACTGCAGCCCAAGCTGGTGGCCCTGGCGGAGGCTTCGCGCAAGATGATGCTAGAAATCAACAAGGAGACGCTGGCGGCCAGTGCCGCCGCCGAGCAGGTGAAGCGCGACGAGGAGGTGGCCTCCGTGCAGGCCGAGGCCGCGCAGGTGCTGAAACACGACTGCGAGCGGGATCTTGCCAAGGCCATACCCGTGCTGGAAGACGCCCTCAGCGCCCTGAATACCCTGAAGCCAGCGGACATAACGCTGGTCAAGTCGATGAAGAATCCGCCGCCGGTTATCAAGCTAGTGATGGCCGCTGTCTGCGTGATAAAGGGGATTCCGGCGGAGCGAATCCCAGATCCGGCCTCTGGAAAAATGGTGCAGGACTACTGGGGGCCCAGCAAGCGTCTGCTGGGCGAGATGAACTTCCTGCCGGCCCTGAAAGAGTTCGATAAGGACAACATTCCGCCGGACATCATGAAGCGCATCCGCAAGGAGTTTATACCGAACAAGGATTTCGATCCCAAAGTCGTGGCCAAAGCGTCGAGTGCCGCCAAGGGTCTGTGCCAGTGGATCATTGCCATGGACATGTACGACGAGGTGGCCAAGGTGGTGGCACCCAAAAAGGCCAAGCTGGCCGGCGCGGAGAAGGAGTACGCCGACACTATGGAGTTTCTCGCCGAGAAACGAGCCCTGGCGCTGGCCCTCGAGGAGAAGGTGGCTCGGCTGAACATCGAGTTGGACAAGGCCAACGAGGAGATGCAAAAGACGGAGGAGCACGCCGAGAACTGTCGCAACAAACTGCTGCGAGCAGAGGCCCTCATCGGGGGACTGGGCGGCGAGAAGTCGCGCTGGAACAAGGCGGCGGAGGATCTGCAGGAGCTGTTCGATCACCTGCCCGGCGACGTGCTCATCTCCTGCGGCATCATCGCCTACCTGTCTGCGGTTAATCTCCAGTATCGCAGCGATTGCGTCAATGACTGGTTCAAGAAAGTCACCGAACTGAAGATTCCCTGCTCCGAGAAGTACTCCATCACGAATGTCCTGGGTCTGGAGGTCACCATCCAGAACTGGCAGCTGGACGGCCTGCCCAACGACGACTTCTCCACCGAGAACGCCATCATCTCGTCCAACTCCAGCCGCTACAGCCTGTTTATCGATCCGCAGGCGCAGGCCAACAACTGGCTGAAGAACATGGAGCGGAAGAACCGGCTGAACTGCGTCAAGTTCAACCAGGGCAACTACATGAAGGTCATAGCGGAGGCCCTCGAGTACGGCACGCCGGTGATCATCGAAAATGTGCAGGAGGAGCTTGAGGTGCCGCTGGATCCCATTCTGATGCACCAGACCTTCATACAGGGCGGCGTCAAGCACATCAGCCTGGGCGAGGCGGTGGTACCGGTCAACCCGAACTTTCGCCTGTACATGACCTGCAATCTGCGTAATCCGCACTTCCTGCCGGAGACCTTCAACAAGGTGACAGTCATCAACTTTGCTCTCACCCAGAACGCCCTGATGGACCAGCTGCTCAGCATCGTGGTGGCCAAGGAGCGGCCCGATCTGCAGGAGCTGCGCATAATGCTCACCACAGAAGCGGCCGCCAACAAGGGGGCTCTCCGAGATGCAGAGAACATGATTCTGAAGACACTGAGCGCTGGCGGCGATATTTTGGAGAACGAGGCGGCCATCCAGATATTGGCCGAGTCCAAGGGGCTGTCCAAGGACATTGTGGAGAAGCAGGAGGCCGCCAAGGAGACCTCGGCCAAGATTGAGGCCTTCCGGCTCAACTACAAGCCCGTGGCCGTGCACTCCTCCATTCTGTACTACTCGATCACGGATCTGCCGAACATCGATCCCATGTACCAGTTCTCCCTGAACTGGTACATCAACCTGTACATGTACTCCATTGAGACGGCCAACAAGTCCAAGGAGCTGCCGCGCCGCATCAAGTTCCTGGTGGACGGCTTCACCCGGAATCTATACAACAATGTCTGCCGCTCGATCTTCGAGAAGGACAAGCTGCTCTTCTCCTTCATCCTCACCGCCCGCATCATGCTGGGCACTGGCCAGGTGGAGATGCGGCACTTCGCTCACCTGGTCACCAATGCCAAGGAGTCGACCAATATACCGCCCAATCCCGATCCCAGCTGGATAACGGAGACCGTCTGGCTCAACGTGCTCCGTCTGGAGGATCTTAAGGAGCTAAAGGGCATTGTGTCCCATTTCCAGAAAAATCTCTCCGCCTGGCAGGCAATCTACGACCATTCCTCGCCGGAAACGGCCCCGCTGCCTGCTCCGTGGCACGACAAGACCACCGCCTTTGAGAAGATGATTGTACTGAAGGCCCTGCGTCCGGACTCCATCTTCCTGGCGGTGCGCATCTACATTGCCCAGAGCATTGGCGATCAGTACGTGACGCCGCCAGAGTTCGATATTTCAAAGTCGTACGCCGATTCCACAGCTCTGACACCGCTGGTGTTCATTCTCTCGCCTGGGGCCGATCCGCTGGGCTCTCTGCTGGCCTTCGCCGAAAAGATGGGTCAGGAGGAGACGTTCCAGAGCATTTCGCTGGGCCAGGGCCAGGGTCCGATAGCCACGGCGCTGATCAAGAACGCCCAGGAGATGGGCTATTGGGTGTGCCTACAGAACTGTCATCTGGCTGCCTCGTGGATGCCCTACTTGGAGTACCTCTGGGAGAACATGGACACCTTTAACACCCAAGGTGAGTGCCACTCCAAAATGCTTTTAGAAAGGTTTCTTAGAGGATTTTATTTTGATCTCATTTCAGCCAACTTCAGGATCTGGCTAACGGCCTATCCCACGCCCCAGTTCCCGGTCACCATTCTCCAGAATGGCGTCAAGATGACCAATGAACCGCCCACCGGGCTCAAGGAGAACCTGATGCGTTCCTACAACTCGGAGCCCATTAACGACTACGAGTTCTATACCGGCTGCGCCAAGCAGGATCGAGCCTTCACCAGGCTGCTCTATGGCATCTGCTTTTTCCATGCCGTCGTTCAGGAACGTCGCAAGTACGGACCTTTGGGCTGGAATATTGCTTACGGGTTCAATGAGTCCGATCTCCAGATCTCTGTGCTGCAGCTGAGCGTAAGTTGGTGCCGGTGGTGTGTTGGAGTATTCCTTAGTGATCCCCTCCCATCTTCAGATGCTGCTGAACCAATATGAACATGTGCCCTACGACGCCATCTCGTATCTGACCAGCGAGTGCAACTACGGAGGCCGGGTGACGGACAATTGGGATCGGCGGGCCATAGTGACGATCCTGGCGGACTTTTGCAATGCTCAGGTGGTGGGGGACAATCGCTACAGGTTCGCCAGCGACGACCGTTACATTTTGCCACGCAAGACGGAGCACCGGGAGATCCTGCGCTATCTGGACGAGAATATACCTTCGCTGGCGCCGCCTGAGGTGTATGGGCTGCACGCCAATTCGGGTATCACCAGGGATATGCAAACGACCAAGACCCTGCTGGATTCGATGATCCTGCTGCTGGGCAGCGAGGCTGCTGGCTCCTCCGGAGCCGGTGTGAGTGTAGAGCAGGTTATACTGGACACGATCAAGCAGATAGAGAGGGAGATGCCGCCAGACATGGATATTGAGGCGGCGGCCGAGAAGTATCCGGTTGACTATAACGAGTCTATGAACACTGTGGTGGTCCAGGAGATGGAGCGCTTCCTCAAGCTGCAGAAGGAGATTCGTAACTCCTGCCGAGATCTAGCCATGGGCATAAAGGGCATTATCGTGATGACTCCGGACCTGGAGAACGTGATGACGGCCATGAAATTCAACCGCATCCCAACCAAGTGGATGTCCAAGTCCTATCCATGCCTGAAACCGCTCGGCTCCTATGTCCAGGATCTGTACAAGCGGCTGAACTGGCTGCACGATTGGCATCATCACGGCAAGCCGCCCACCTTCTGGCTGTCTGGGTTCTTCTTCACCCAGGCCTTCCTCACCGGTGCCATGCAGAACTTTGCCCGCAAGTACAAGATCCCCATCGACACGCTAACCTTCGACTACGATGTGCTCAAGGTGGAGACGAAGACAACGCCGCCGGATGACGGCGTCTACTGCAACGGCCTGTTTTTGGAGGGCGCCCGCTGGGAGTGGCGCGAGAATATTCTGGTAGAGCAGTTCCCCAAGGTGCTCGTCTACGCCATGCCAGTGATCTTTTTCCGTCCGGTGGCCATCCTAGAGCTAACCGAGGGCTCGCGCTACCGCTGTCCGCTGTACAAGACCGGCGAACGTAAGGGCACGCTCTCCACGACGGGTCACTCCACGAACTATGTCGTCCCGCTGCTGCTGAATACCCATGTCAAGGCCTCGCACTGGGTCAAGCGGAGCGTGGCCCTCATTTGCCAGACCAATGACTGAGCTCATCTTCACCAATGCCTGTACGTAATCAATTCAATGAGGGGAATTCTAATGCCTTTTTTTTGTTTAAGCCGTAGAGCTATTAAAGTATATTATTATATTTATAAACTTTTTACAATTTACAAATAATAAGATTACATCATTGTTGGGGATATCTCAAATTTTGCTATATGATAAATCGAGTTTTAAGAAATAGCATGAATAAGCAGTATTTAAAAAAAAGTATTAAAATTACCTTAATGTATACGATCGCTTTTTTTAATCCATTTATATTTATAGCCTTGCATTATAATTTTCGTAAGAGGTTTAAAAATCAATTCCCAATAGCAAACTGCGAACTTTTATTATTATTATTATTGTTTTTTTTTATAAATTTCTATATAGTTGGTGCCTCCTCCATAAATAAAGACTGCAAATTTGTCATCTCAGTGAGTGTTTATTAAACCGTTTTAAAAATTAATATATGCGCACTTATGAGTTACACAATTACAAATTCACAGCATGAGAAACGCTTTCAATCAAACAAAAGGTGGACCGAGGACGCTGGGCTTTAGAAGCTCCATCCGCGGCGGGGTCTTTGGAGGCACACACATCATCACTGCGTGCGGCAACGCAGCGTGTCCAGGGCAGCAGCGGCTGCTGCGCCGTCGCCATTGGTGTCATCGGAACTGCTACTGCGGCGCCGGTGCTGCTGAGAGGCCGGATGGGAGGGACTGGAGTCGTTGCTTGTGGTGGTGCTACTGCTGTTGCTGTCATCACCCTCATGTCGCTGACGGGCGCCCTGCTCGTCCTCCTGCTCGTGCTCGTAACGTCGAGCACGCCGGTTCCTACGGGGACCCGGGCTGGACTCCAGGAACTGACGGATAAAGTATTGGAACTGATTGATGTCAAAGTCGGTGTCCATAACATTGCGCCGGAAATTACGCTGCAGTTGTTGCTTCAGGTTGTCGGCATCGGGAACCTTTTGTGTGAAAGAAAATCGTTGGCATAATCTTGGTTTCAAAGAAATGTATAGGAAACATACGCTGCCAGGACCCTTTGGCGTCCAGATTTTGACCTTATGCTCCAGGCCCGAGGTGGCGAGTACTGGCATCCACGGGTGTGGCTCCAGACAGTTAACCACACCGGCATGGTCGCCCTTCATGAAGTTGACGATCGCCGCGCTGTTCTTCTCCCAGAAGAAAATGTTGCCGCAGTCGCTGCCACTGACAATGTACTCGGATCGCGAGCCGAAGAAGTTGACGCCCTTGATGGTGCGACTGTTGCTGTGGAACAAAACCAGAAAGCATGAAGTGGGAGCTAATTAGAGGGCGAAAGCAGCAGACGAAACATACATGTGACCCTCGTAACAGTGCAGCGTCTCGCCGTCCGTGTAGTTACGGCTGTCGTACAGATAGATGCCCGCATCGCTGTAGGAGGCCAGGATCTCGCTGCCACTGTGGTTGTAAACGGCACAGGTAATCTGCGTGATCTTGGTCTGGGCACGAACGAGAAGAGAAAAGAGATTAAACTGGCCTGGCCCGGGGCTTGTCACATGCTCACTTCCTGAAGTCGACGCGGGGTCATCTCATGGACGGGCTTCGTCAGCTTGCGCTTGTCATAGACCCGCAAATTGTCGTCCGACCCGCTGACACAGAATTCCGGCGCAAACGGATGGTGCGCGATGCTAAACAGTCGCACTCGGCCGCGCATTCGGCCAAAACGCTCACTCCGGCCGCGGTGAACGCAGCGCAACATTGTGGTGGCCTCGGTGCTGGTACGCAGATCAAAGTGCTTGATGGCCCCATCTTCGCCGGCGCTCATCACCTCGTGGCGACTGAGCGGAACAACAACGATCTTGTGCACCGCATCCGTGTGCGAGTAGAGGCGCGTGGGCTTGGTGACGCCCCCAGAGGGCGGCACAACGGCACGACGCACCTGCCCATCCCGGCTAGCGGAGACTATGTCCAAGCAGCCGGCACTGTCGATGAACTTAGTCTGGAAGATATTCATACTGTGACCAGAGCGGAACTTATGCAGCGCCTCGTTCTTCGCCCAGTCCCAGACGATAATGTTCAGGTCATCGGATCCGGAGCACACCAAGTCGCCGGAGCGATTGAAGTTGAGACAATTGACGCAACCCGAGTGCTTAGACATCTCATGGAGCAACGACATCTGCTCAACCACCAAACGGGAGCCGTAGTAGCCCTGGGCGAAGCTCTGTGTCGACGTGTGACCGCCACGCCAACCGATCCGGTTGACTATGTTGTGTTCGCGCTGCATCAGCTCCTGGGCGCTAATCCAGCTGTACGCGGGCTTGCACTTGCACATCACCTCTGAGACGGCCATGTCAATGGTCTCACGATCGGCAGCGTTGGGCTCCGTGTCGTGAAACTCCTCCGCGTCGTCCTCCTGCTAAAAATGACGATTAATAAAGCATCTCTCTTTACTGTCCTTCTGCTTACTTCAATGGTTGAATCGCTGTCGGTGGAAAAGTCGTAGCGACGCCAAATGGCATCACTGTTGCTGGAAGAGCTGGAAGAAATGGACTGGTTCACAAGTTCCACGTCCTGGGCCGGCTCCTCCACCTCGCTCTCTGCGTCCGCGGTCTCTAGCAGCGGCGCCGCCTCTGCTGGATCGTTGGAATCGCTGCCATCGTTGCTGCTATCGGTAACTGTGGCCAACAGCTCTACGCTGATGCGACGATAAGAGCGTGTGCGCGGGATAATGCGTTGGTTGAACCGCGGCGACGTGTCTGTGGGAGTTTCAATTGGAGCCACTGGCGGCTGCTCCTCCGCCACCACCTCCCCCTGATCATCGTCATCATCGCTGTCGGTTGTGGTGGCACTGGAGGTGCGGCTTCTCTTGTTATTGGCCAGCACGGCAACGGCGGCCTCTGGCGACAACTGACGAACCTGGTAAGAGGGGCCTGCCACCTCTTCCTCGGGCACAGCCTTGGTCTGCGGCTGTATATCCTTTGATGTTGTCGCCCCTTCCTTGCGCATCATGTCGCCCTCTTCGTTATTATTGTTGTTGTTGCCGCCGCCGCTGTCAAGTACAGAATCTGCTGCACTGACAGGTTTCTCCTCGCTTTGGTTGGCAGCCCGGGGGAAAAAATCAATTGGTTATCCAAGCTGAAGAAGAAGAGCTTGCACATGTCACTTACCCAATCTGCTGCGTCTCTGCCTCGACTTGTCCGCTCGTGTCGCCGGAATCCGCACTGCGGCGCTGGCGCTTGCAGGCGGAGGCCGCCCCACTGGCCACACTGTCCTCCACGTCCTCCATCGAAGGTGGCTGCGGCACAGGTTAGTGGGATCTGTGGCTGTGGCTGTGGCTGTGTCGCTGTCGCTGTCGGTGTGCTAGCTGTGGTTTGTGCTCTTGCCCTGCCTCTCCGCTTTCCTACAAAATTTCTCGGTGTACGCAGTTGTTTACGTTCTGAGTTAATTTCCAAAACGCAAGAGGTGGCATTTGCTGTCGCAGCTTTGGCCGATAAACCGATGACTTTACGGCGCGCGTTTGGTCGCTTTAAAAAATAGGTCTGCTGGTTCTGTTTTAGATTTTATTTGACTTTCTGTTGGTTCTGCTTTAGATTTTGGGAATTATATATTACACAAGCTCTATATTTATCACTCTAAGTGCAGGGAATACTTGATATTGAGATATTTTAACATGATCTATATAAAAAGTATGTTTGCTTTTGGAACAGAAAATTGAACTTTATTATTTATACTTTTTAAAGAGTATATACATTTTCTTACAAAAAATATATTTACGAATAAAAAAAAGAGTTAAAGAACATAATAATCCTTGCAAGGAGTCATTTCCGACCTTATAAATCATATATATTTTTGATCAGCAATAAAAACAGAGTTAATCTAGACATGCCAGCATGAAAACAATTTTTAAAATCGTAAAGATTCTTTAAATTTGGCCAAATTCTTATTTTCTATAAATTATAAATTTAGTATACAGATTTATTAAGCTAATAAAAACTAACAGAAAAAAGAAATAGTAATTAATGCATATTTTGCTTAGTTAAAATCGATATACGATTCGGTCTCAATGCCTGCAGACTTCAAGAAAATCTTTGATTAATCTAAAAATAGAATTAAATAAAGAAATGTATCGTTATTAAACAAAAACATATTAGAGCAATAATATTATATTAAATGTAACTCTTTTGTGCCTGTAAAATCACATTTAAAACACATATTTTAACTTCTTTCCATTTGTTCTTTGTTTTAAAATTGTATGTAAGTCCATTTAATTGTAAATTAATAAATATATGTATATATTTATTTCCATGAATGAAAAGGTCGAATATTATTACTAGTGATGATTTCCAACTCTTTACTAAATATACTCGCTCTTTAAAAGCTCTCTTTATGTTTATTTTCTTTTCAGTGACTGCCCGAAGTCTTTGCATTATGGAACTCTTATGCTAACTCGAGGGAGAGGGTTCGCTGTGGCCGCGGATGTGGCGGATCGGGTTTGGCTTGAGTGGCTCTGGCTCTATGTATCAATTTACGCCGCTTCCACCAGAAAGAGCCGAGACGGGTTCAGTTATAAGCGAGCTGCCTTCGAAGGCAGTGCGAGTTTCGAGCCGTCGCGAGTTTTGGAGTTGCATATAAATCGGAATAGCCCCTCAAGTTCGGGTAATAAAACCTATGGCGCATAGTCTGGAATACAAAGCCCCAAGTCCCCCCACTCAGTCGTGTGTTAAAGCTTATTAACGTATTCTCAGTGCGGCAAGAACAACGAACGCACTTGTTTTGGCATTGCCCTCGGTTTCTCCACAATAAGTGGGTTCCCACTTCCTCTCCGCTGCGCAGGCGCAACCCATCAGGCACGGCTGACCCTCCAGCCCCAAATCTCTGTTCAATGTTTGTTCTGGAGCGGACTTATGGCCTGGTTTTTTCCTCTCAATTTCGATTTTGTACTCGTATTTTGATTCCGTTTTCACATGTTTCGCGGCTTTGCGTCTTCTTTGGTCGGCGATCCCAACTCGTGATGAACGCCAGATTCCGGTTTGCCTCAAGCCTGAAGTCAAGAAATAAAAAATACATAAAAAATACAATAAATTAATATGTAAAAGCGCAAAAAAATGTATAAAAAACATGCCGGAAAGTGAAACTGCTCCATGGATTGTTTTCCACCCAATCTTTTCTTTCGGCTGGTTCCGCACACTTCCTATTTTTCCCAGCTCTTACAGAGAGTTACAATCTCCTAAGTGCCTATTCATGCCGTTGTTATCAGAGACCAGATATCAAGGTGAACTTGTTTGCTCCACGGATCGCATGATTCACACGACCAACCTGGGCTTAACTTGGTTCTGGTCGCTGCACCGAAACGTCCAGTGGCCGCTGACCAAGTAAATAAGCTAAATAAGGGCGAAAATGCCGGCGAAAGTTGAGAATCAGGTTGGACAACCCACTCAGATCGGAAGACCGCTTCCACAATTAAATGATGGAATGATCCAGACCGAATGAAATTGAAAAGAACAAAGAGACACCTTTGTGATTACACTTGGCGGGGATATATTCATATCATAAAAGCCATTTCAATGACTCACAGTTCATATTAGAGTTCTAATGAAGAATTTTATGAGCTTTTCCAGGGATTCATTATTTGTTTAATATATTATTCAGTTAAATCTCAATAATTCTGTGCATATTTGACTGTGATAAATGGCAATCACAGAAATAATAATTGTTTTTAAATACCAAATAGAGACCCATAAAAGTTTTTTTATTGCTGATCACTCATGACGCTCGTCTGAGAACTATGTATTCTATATACCATCAAACCATTTTGTCTTGGACTGTATGACTCGATTCTTGGGCGCCTTTCACTTTTCCCCTTCAATTAAGGCGCCAATTGAGCTGAATTGGAATTACAAATTGTCACAACATTATGGCCGGCGCAAACCATTTAACTCAATTCCGTTTGGGTCTTCCTCCTTCTCCTCTAGAAATCAACCGCACACAGATGACGCCTTCAACGTCAGCGTGGCTGCTTCTTGTACTGGGCACCTTGTGGGCTTCGGTGGCTGCCAGGACAGGTGAGTCGCCAAGACCACAGAAAGGGGTTGCTAACTGTTTTACCTCTCCGTATGCTCGCAGGACCCGCGCACGACAAGGTGGTGGTTTGCTACATTTCCACCTGGGCCATTTACCGGCCAGAGCAGGGCGCCTATGGCATCGACAACTTCGATCCCAGCCTGTGCACCCATGTAGTGTATGCCTTTGCGGGGCTGGACATCACCCAGGCAGCCATCAAGTCGTTGGGTGAGTTTTCGTGGTTCGATTTATGGATGTATGCAAATTTTTAGGGCTTCCGCACAGAGAGAAATGCCGTTTATAACCTTTTCCACGTTCAGACCCCTGGCAGGACCTCAAGGAGGAGTACGGCAAGGGTGGCTACGAGAAGCTGACCGGCCTGAAGCGTAGCCATCCGCATCTGAAGGTCAGCTTGGCCATCGGCGGCTGGAACGAGGGCTCGGCCAACTACTCCAAGCTGGTGGCCAACGATCTGCTGCGTGGCCAGTTCGTCAAGCAGGTGTCCAGCTTCGTGCGCAAGTACAACTTTGATGGCTTGGATCTGGACTGGGAGTATCCTACGCAGAGGCAGGGCAAGCCAGCCGATCGCGAGAACTTTGTCCTGCTCACCAAGGAGCTGCGCGAGGAGTTTGACGATCATGGCCTGCTGCTAACGTCGGCCATCGGGGCGTCCAAGAAGGTGATCGACGAGGCCTACGACGTCCGACAGATCTCGCGATACCTGGACTTCCTGCACATCATGTGCTACGACTATCACGGCAGCTGGGACCACAAGGTGGGCTACAATGCCCCGCTTACGGCGCCTGCCGACGATCCTCTAAGTGTGGTGAGTAATCTTTAACATCTCCTAAGGATATACGCCCTTTAAAGGCTTAAAATATTCCCCAGAAATTCTCCATTGACTACCTGCTTAAGCTGGGTGCTCCGCCCTCGAAGCTGGTCCTGGGCCTGCCCTTTTATGGACGCACCTTTAAGACGGTGGCCGCGGGCAACGTAAACGACGACAGCGATGGCGTGGGCTTCCAGGGTCCATTCACCCGGGAGGATGGCTTTCTGGGCTACAACGAGATTTGTCGGACACTGAGCAACCGTACCTCTGGCTGGACGCAGCAATGGGATCCAAGCACCAGCCAAATGCTGGCCAAATCCGAGCGGAACGTTTTCACGCAGGACATCCATGTGGTGACCTACGACAGCTCGCGATCCATTGCCAACAAGGTGCTGTTCGCTATGTCCAAGCGGCTGGCTGGGGTGATGGTGTGGTCCGTGGACACGGACGACTTCCTCGGCAACTGTGACCTGGACGAGGACACCTATGCGGACTTCCATAAGGTGAAGTCAGCGCCAAGGAGACTGAGCCAGAACTATCCCCTGCTGAGAACGATTAATGAGGCCACCGTGCTGGCCATGGAAGAGCTGGCTCCTCCGGAACCGCAGCCGGATGACTCCGACAACGAGATTCCGCACGGCAGCGTTGCGGATCGAAAGAATGCCGGCGCTTCTATCGTCAGTTTGGGTCTGGGAGCCGCCGCTGTGTTCATGCTGCTGCACCGACTGGCTCAGTGAGGAGCGAGGAAGCTGCCATAGTCCTAGGAATTTAACATCAGCCTGATTGTGTAGTCATTAAAGTCCAAATTTTAATTGTAAGACAAACCCCAGACTTTGCTTTTGAATTTTAGAGCTTCGATGGATGGATATTAAAAGGTGATCGGAGAATGCTTAGGTATTTCTTTGATCTTTAACTGAAAGTTAATTCTATTGCCAAATTTTTGAAAGTGTTTTAGGTGTTATACATCAATGATTTCTTTAAATTAAAACCTTTGTTCAGCTATATTTATTTATCAAATTTAACGCCCCAGTGAAACACCGTTATGCAGTTTTTTGTTTAAAATGTTTTGGTTATACTTGGTGTACTTCTTTAATAAATTTAACTGGCGCTCTAACATTTAACTAACTAGTCATATATTCTGGTATGTGTATAG
This sequence comes from Drosophila anomelani, assembly GCA_035045905.1. Classification (NCBI taxonomy): domain Eukaryota; kingdom Metazoa; phylum Arthropoda; class Insecta; order Diptera; family Drosophilidae; genus Drosophila; species Drosophila anomelani. Next base: position 5,020,652 of record JAWNOO010000165.1, read on the forward strand.
GGTTGAGTGTATACGCAACTATGTAAATACGCAGGTAAATATAACATAATTTGTATATAATATCCATAGATTATCATTGCTACAAGTTGTCAACATTCAATTCAATGCTACATATGTATTAATTAATATATTAATATATATATTTATGTATATACTATATAAGTAGGTTCTATGCAAAGGATATCGCGTAAAATATAGTTAAAGCAAGGTGTTCGGGGACGAAGGATATGGGACGAGGGGATAATACGTAGAATTAGAGTTCCTTTCATGGATGGCAAACATTACAAATGCGACGATACTGAACCAGATAAGGATCTGTCTGTGATGGGAAGAGTCCTCACTGATGATACAACAGATCCGCCTCTTTACAGAATACAATGAAGGTGAAACCGCTGCTAGACAAACACTTCCTGATCTTCCGGGCCTCACATCCGACCCCCGTCCGATGACCAGTCAGATCGCTCCGCTCCACTTCCGTAGATGTCCAGCTGCTCACGGGAACGCGTCTTGGACTTGGCCTTGTGCTTGGCCTGCTGCGAGCGCTGCATCTGGTAGGGATTGCCCCGGTCGTTGATCACCTCGTAGTGCGAGTCGTTGCCACCGCCAGTGGAGGAGGATCCGCCGCCGCCTCCTATCAGCAGCTCGTGGATGTTCTTCGTGGAGCGGCGGTGCGCCTCCAGGCACTGCGATTCCGAGGAGTATGGAAACGAGGCCACGAAGCTGGGCGACTGCTGACCCGTTGTCGTCGTCGGCGGATCGCTGGCAAAGTTTGCTGGCGGTGGCAGAGGCAAGTTGCCGCCACAGGGCGTTGAGGGTGATAGGTCGGTGAACTCCGTCTTGGCCTCCGACTCCACGGAGCACATGCTCTGGCGCGAGATCTCCTTCTGCAGCTGCTGTGCCTGCTGCTGCTGCTCCTTCAGCGTGGGCATGTTCAGGTTGGAGCTCTCATAGTCGTCCTCTCGCCGCGTCTGCGGAATGGGCAACCGGCTCCGGACAGAGTGCTCCCTGCCCCGACCGAATCGCTGCGCCAGGTAGTCCTCGTTGGCGTTGCTCTGCCCGCTGCTATGGCTGCAGTTGCTGTGCTGGTGCTGGTGATGGTGATGGTGGCCCTGGTGGTGCCCCTGATGGCGCTGGGCATTGTCGTAGTAGCTGTCGTTCTTCACGGACATGTTGCAGCAGCTGCTCACGTCGGCGAAGTACACCTCCGACTCGGCGGGGTCCGCTCCCACCGCCTGATCCTTGGCTATGGCTCCATTGGAGTCCTGGTAGCCATTGTTCTCCACGCCAACGGACTGGGGCTGCGCCTGCTGAGGACTGGCCTGCACCACCTGCTGCTGCTGCTCCTGCTTAGCAAATAGCTGCTGGACATTGGGCCGCTGCTGGCCGGGATTGCTCTGCGGGCCGATGCTCTTGGCTCCAGTGCCCGCCTCCAGGCGCTTCTTCAGCTTCCGCGTGGGCAGGGTGTTGGAGCAGCGCTCACGCTCTCGGGGATTGCCACCGTCACTGTCCGATGGGGTGTTCTCGTACTCCGCCTTGGACTTGTAGGCGGAGGAGCGAGTGGCGGCCACCAAAGTGCTCACATTGCCCACGCTGCTCAACCCGTCCATCCGCTCCAGCGTCGCCGACTGTCCCTGGAGGCGCTGGAGCTGTTGCAGTTGCTGCTGCATCTGCTGCTGTTGCTGCGGATGCGAATGGACGATGTGGGAGTGCTGCATGTTGGGATGCACCTGCTCCTGGGTTATGGTGACTGAGGCAGTGCCGGGTTGACCCACCAGACAAGCCGTGGGCTGCAGATACTGGTAGTATCCCCGTCTGGCCGGGCTGTTTGGATCGCTGTACGGCGGCGGAGGTCCCCAGACTCCATAGGGCAGGGCATTGGGCGGCGGCATTCCACTGTAAGCGGCTGCCACGACGGGCTCCTCGATCAGCATCTGATTGCCGTCTCCCTGGGCCGCAGCGGCGGACGAACTGAAGCCGTACTGAGAGTCCGGACTGGCGGCCGCCTGACGGAAGCGTCGTCCTGCGTCGGGTGTGGTGCGCTGCCAGGGCATCCGAGGCCAGCTCCAGCCACTGCTGCTCCTGCCGCCGCCTGCTCCGCCAGCTCCTCTTTCGCCTCCCCGGCAGCCTCCCACGGCATCGTCTCCGCCCGGATTTGGCGAGTAGAAGTTGCCCGGCGGCTGGGCAGTCCAGAAACGCTGCTCTCCTCCGCCTCCTCCTCCAGCTGCAGCCGCTGCTGCCGCCGCCACTGTGGCCTCGTCCCACGGATAGGCCGTGGCCTGGAGCGGCAGAGTCAACTGCCTGTGGGCGTGGCACTGCTCGCAGCAGCGGCAATTCAGCATTCGCCCCGGACCCATGGAGGGAGGAGGAGCCTGACTGGCATACAAGGAACGGCAGCGCAGCTCCAGCTGCTCCCAGTACATTTTCTTCCGCTCGTGGCTGAGCAGCTGGTACACCAGCATGCAGCTGAAGACGGCGATGAGAACTCCGGCCACAGACAGGCCAAAGATGGCCCTCAGGCAGGAGTAAAGGGATCCGTGGACCACGCCGCAATCCGAGAGGGAATCAAACACCAGGCGCACGCCTTCTGGAAAGCAATGAGTAGGGAGAGGAGTTAGCCAAGATGACAGGACAAGACGACGCAGCCAACTCACCCTTATCCACACGATCCACCTGGGATTCGATGAGGTCCGAGTAGCAGGTGCAGGTGCGGGTCTTCTGGGCATATTCGCACTCCCTCAAGGCCTGCAAACGACTCATATGGAGCACCGTGGTGGTCACAGTGACCAAAGCGCAGGTCAGAGCGGAAACCAGGCCGCAGGCTCCAGATAACTTGATCTGGAAGAGATTTTAGGAAGCATTATAGATGGATTTCAGCAGAGTTTTCATGAGTTTTCAGCCTTACCAAGTAACTATAGCGATTCCGACGCCGCGCCAGGCTCATGATGCAGATCCCAGTGAGGATGAGCAGGGTGGCGGGCACGAAGGTGGGCACCGTTTCGAAGTTACCCACCGTGATGGTGTAGGAGTGGAGCAGGAAGTAGACGCCCAGAAAGAGCACGCCCAGCAGGCAGCTGAAGCCGCCGCAGATGAGGCACCACACCACATACTTCTTGATCCCAGCTCCATGGCGATGGGCTGCAAGTAGAAAACCAAGGAAAGCCATTAGATTCGAGCACTAAAAAAGCAGAATCCAATCCCAACCAGAGCCGCGATGGTGGCCATCCACGTTGCCAGAGGAAGGCGGCGGAGCTGGCACCCAGGAGCAGGGCGGAGGCATGCTGTACTGCACGAACTGCATCACCGGATAGCCATGCATGGTGGCGGGATACACAGTGGCTTATGGCTCCTCCGCTAGGCAGTTAAAAGTGGCCAATAACAGGCTCCTCAATCATCTAAATACACATCCTGGCGAGGAGCTTGGCAAGTGGCTGCTGAATTCCGGAACACGTTCTCCTCGTTTTTCACTCTTTATTTTCCTCTTTTTTTCACTCCGCAGCGAAACAGAAAAATATCTACACAGCCGTTGAAGCTGGCAGAGATGCGTGGCTGGAGATGCTTTATGGAATGGGTTTTGGGTTGAGTTGGGTTGAGTTGGGTTGGGTTGGGTTGGGATGCCTTTGCTGCTGCTGGCAGCTGCGCGGTCTTGGCGGCTGGAGCGGGGTGCCGGATTCTGGATGCTGGAGACAGAGCGACAAAAGCTGGGAGGTGGCGCCGGAGTGTGCGTTGCAATTACAGGAACGGTGTCAACTGAAAGTCCTGACTGACACTAGCTCAGCGCCAACCCCCCAAGCAAATATTTTGCACCAGCTCCAGGACTTGGCCAGAGAGAGCGTGAGAGTGGGCCTGCTCCTGCGCAGGCGCAGGATTTGCGGATGAGGAAGTAACTGCCAAAGCGGAAGCTGCGTCCGCAACGGGTGACAAATCACTGGAAACCGAAATCTGTGACCATGGCGAAACTGTGATTCATCGACTGGAGGAGACCAAGTGACAGCACTGACGCAGCAGTGGAGAAAATTCAGGGGCGAACTCAGGGAAGACATATTTCTTAGGGAGCAGCCAAAGAATAGTTTACTAATTGATGATTAGGAAATGGTTTTTAAATAAGTCTTTATTGCATTAACTGAACTCTAAGGTTTTTCCCTGGCAATTTCTTTATAAATATTGCAAAAATCAATACAAATAAATATATAAATTCCAACGAAGGGGGGACAATGCATCGTCCATCTATAATTTCCTGAGAACTTGTGCTGAAACATACCTTGTTGATTGGGAAACAGTTTACCCATAAATATATATGCAAGATTTAGCAAACTGATGCCTTTTCCATTGAATGTAGCACGGTTATAGCCCTTTAGGTGTTCTTAAGTTTTTAATCTTTTCCCAAACTCACCTATCGAACCATTCGCATTGCTCCTTGGCCTGGGCGGTGGGCGTGGTGGCAGCGGTGGTCGATTGTCATCGAGGATCTGCGACTTGATACCTGAGCCAGAGGTAGGCGGCACTGGACCTCCCACACCATCCAGCTCCGTGTCATGGTATATATCGTTGCAACTATCCCCCATAGGCTGGGTCTTCGGCGGCAGCTGACCCGCTCCTCCGCCGGATCGCGGTTTCTTCTTCTTGATCATGGTGCTATTGTTGTCGGATTCGCTGACCGTGATCTCGTCGGCGCCGAGCATGGCGTCCGCCAGCAGGCTTCGTTTATGCTGGGCCAGTGAGGAGTTGCCTCCACTGGCCGGGCAGGTGCATTCCAGATCGCAATCGCAGCTTCCGGCTCCGGCAGAGGTGTCCAGTTGCAGCTGAAGTTGCTCCTGCTGCTGCTGCTGATCATCGTGGAGCGCCTGGTAGGAGTGATTGAGCAGGGATTGGGCGGACTGGGCCTTGAGGGGAGAGCTCCTCGCTGGCAGCTCCTGTTGGCTGGGCGTCTGTTGATGCACCAGCACGGCCACTGCCATGGAGGCATTCTGGCTTTGATTGGGCGGAGCAGGAGGTGCCCGGCCGCAGGAGCAGGGGCATTGACAGGGGAGCTGTGGCGGCGACTGCTGCTGCTGCTGTGGCTGGAGTTGATCCTGGTGCTGCAGCGGCTGGAAGTGCGCCGGATACTGTATGTAGTGGTAGTGATGACCCACCAGTTGGCCAGGCGTAGGCATCATCGCCTGATCTTGGCTACGAGCTGAGGGATCCTCGCCGAGACTCGACTCGGAGGCGACACGTTGCAAGGATGCCGAGGCATTGGTTGTTGCTGCTGCTGCTGCTGCTGGAGGCAGCTCCATGGCTGCTACCCAAAAAACCGGTTTGACCCTTTAACTGCCACTTCCCGCGATGATCACTTCTTCACTTGTGCTGCACACTCATTTCTCTGGGGTCTCACGCTGCTTATGCCGAATCCGAAGCCCGATAAATTGGCCAAATTTATTGCTAATTCTGCAATTCGCGTATATATATTTATGTATCGGATTAGCATAAACAAGCCACCCAAAAACCAAGCACACACCGAAAACAAAAGACGCCGTCGCGGACTCAAAGATCTCGGATCGAAGACCAACAAACCGCGCTCGCAACTCAAACACAACTGGGCAGCCAGAACCACTGGCTCTGCGGATCGATGCGAACACCGGAGTCGGCATCGAACCTCAGGGAGTTCGAGCTTGGAGAGCAGAGCAACCTGCAACGCACACCCACTCATATATTGGGTTTATGCGGTTCGGAAAGTCCATTCACTGGTGAAAAGTGTAGGTAGAGAAGATGTAGGTAGATGGAAGCCAGTTAAGAACTTAAACCAATGATTTTACTAGAAAAATTTACCTTAAAAAGACAGTAAATTATCTTCAATGAGTAGAGCAATATCCTTGCTTGACAGATTCCTGCCTTACTATAAAAAATATAAAGTTTCATAATTAAAATCTGCCTTAACTACGGATTGGGTGATTGTGGCTAAAGGGAGAAATATAAACTAGTATAATAAGGTATCATACTTTTATGTATACATCTTCAGATCCTCGCAATATGCATCGCCATAAACTATTTCAGTTTCAGAAAATGAGCAGCCACAACTCCACACACTCTTCGGTGTGTGTGCGTGATGTGGTGTTGCGCGCGCTTCAACTTCAAACGAATTCCGGTTCTAGTTGTTTCTCTCCCTGCACTGATTCAGAAAAAACAAAACTATTCAGCCCGAACAGGGAAAATCAATTTCTTTGTTGTTGCCCAAAGGTGAGCGTTTGTTTTCGTTACCTGCCTCGGCTACCTGGATCGGCAGCAACAACAAGAGCGACAACAACCTGCATGACTGAGGAGACTGACTGTGTGTGTGCGGAGTGAGCGCTCCTCCGAGGCCTGGAGACAGTGAGTGTGTGTGTCTTGGGGTAATCGGTGGATCCAATTTAAATGAGATCCCAGCTGAAAGGAAGTCCATTTGAACAGTGAGCCCTCAATATGGCTGAATGGGTTATGTGGCGTCATGCCTACACGGTTGATTGAACTCCTGCTAACCCCTTCTTGCAGTCCTGTCCCGCTGAAGTTTCCCAATAGAATTTGTACCGCTCAGCGGGGGACCGCCGTAGGTATTTCCATATTCACCTGTGGCGGTGATCTATGGAGATGAGTTTTTGACTGAGTAAAATTTGGAAGAGTTTTCTTTTAGGGAATTATTAGTAAAGAATATGGAATTGTCTATGTGATTTATATACAAATATATTTTGGATTATTATCAATCTTAAAATTCATTTAAAGTTGCATTAAAATGTTAATAATAATTTTAGAATTTCATAAAATATTGTGGGTTTTTTAAAATTTAAGATTATCAAGGCTGCCTTAAACAAAACTAGGATTTGAAATCAACTTAGATGACATAGAAAAGTAAGCAAGAAATAATTTTATATTATATATTTTAAAATTAATATATATATTTTATAGAAATCTAAGACTTTTTTTATTTCATAGTTTCTAAATCATAAGTAAAACTGCTCTATCAATTTGTCCTAGAACTTTCCGGCACCTCTCATTAGGTTTTTAATTAGTCCGCTGGGGTCCCAATCTATTTCAGTAATCTGATCTGACGCTTCCTAGTCCCGGACACACCTTTACGGGTTAAAATCGTTTAAATACCACCTTTGCCACCAACACACCCACCAACTATTAATCAATCGATTACTTTGGTCATATTTAACTGATACTGACATTTCCGCTGCCTGATAACACAACAACCTGATATTGAAACATACCCCACCTCGAGTGAGAGATTGAATCGAGGGATACTAATGACAGAAAAGAGTTTTTTTAAGTGTTGACCAGGTCCATCCATCCTTTTATAGCCAAGACCCTGGGCTCGTAAGCTGGAGAACAAGTATTTCCTTGCCAAGATTATTCCATTTTTACAGACGCTCCTCCATTGCCTAATATATCTGCAATCCAGTGAGGCTTTAATCTGCGATTGTGCAAATATTATACTGAAATTCCTGGTATATCGCTAAATAAGACGCCTTGCCCTCGATTCGTATTATTTCTGTTTATTGTTTAAGGGGCGTAATCACTACAAAATATACATACATACACATACGAGTACTTAAATTAGAAATGTCGTTTTGCACTTTGGCTATATACAATTCTAGATTCCGGCTGATATGGCCAGCTCGTCAATGAATCTACTGTTAAGACGTACAGAAAATATGCAACGCAAGAACTTGATAAGATATTCAGGCCATAAGAGATACTAAATATAGTTTGGAGCTTCGCCAGCACTTTCGTCCGGGCCCCGCTTTTCGTTAGCAACTATTTACAAGGGTTTAAAGCGCGTTCAACCACCGAATGTCCTCCATGAGGACTATGTACAGTGTGTGTGTGTTTGTCAGAACCAAACGAAATCCGGGGAAAATAATTACTATCACAACCGAGACAAACGATGCGAGGGCTTCATCTACTGGCCAGCCGCTGACAGGGAATGCACCAGCATGGCGAAGCTGCTGATGAGGAAAATGCTCGCCGGCAGCGAGGACAGCATGCGATAGTTCTCCTCCGTGTGCTCCCGCGTCTTCTTCTGCTTGATGACCCAGCCCAGGCTGCGCTCCACTGCCCGTTTCCACTTGCCGTAGCGCTCCTTGCGCTCTACATCCGTCGTGGTGGCCAGGAAGGTGTCGTAGTGCACGTTCTCGTAGTATCGCTTCTCGGGCTCGAACTGGCACAGGTTCACCCCCTCCGCCTGGGCAGCACACATGGCAGCTCCGAAGGCTGTGGAGTCCATCAGCTGGGATCGGAATACGGGCAGTCCAATGGTGTCCGCCTGCAGCTGCATGAGCAGGTTGTTCGTGGTCAGCTTGCCGTCGGCATGAAGCTTGTTGATCTCATAGCCGCACTCCTGGTGCATGCACTCCAGGATGTCGCGCGTCTGGAAGCAGATACTCTCCAGGGCAGCCCTCACTATGTGATTCTTCCTCGTAAACTGCGTCAGACCAATGATAATGCCGCGGGCATTCTGCTTCCAATACGGAGCATACAATCCTGTGAAGGCTGGCACGAAATACACATCTCCGGAGGTGGGCACCATCTCGGCATACTTCTCAGCGTCCCGCGAGTCCGGTAGGATGCGCACCTTGGTCTGCAGCCAGGAGAGCGCATGTCCGGCCACCGAAACCGCGCCCTCGATGGCATATATCGTGGGAGCATGGGGTCCCAGCTTATATGCCACGGTGGTCAGTAGTCCGTGGCGAGAGAATACGGGCTTGTCGCCCGTATTGCACAGCAGGAAGCAGCCGGAGCGGTATGTGTTCTTCGTCTGACCTGGCTTCACGCACATCTGGCCCAGCAGCGAGGCCTGCTGGTTGCCCATAATTCCACTGAGGGTCATTCCACGCAGCGGACTTCGTTCGGACGTGATCTTACCGAAAACCTCCGAGCAGCTGTGAATGCTGGGCAGCATTTCTTCCTTGATGCCGAATGTCTTGAGCAGCACGGGATCCCAGCTTTGGGTTTCCAAGTTCATGAGCAGCGTGCGCGAGGCGTTCGTGACGTCGGTGATGTGGAGAGCGCCTGCAACGGATACAAATTAGTTATATTTTAAGTTATGAGTATGAAACATGATAGAAACCCACCATTGGTCAGATTCCACACGATCCAGCTGTCCACAGTGCCCGCTTTGCAGCGCCTTTCCCTGATGGCTTGCCGAACCTCAGGCACATTGTCCCTCAGCCATCGGATCTTCAGGGCTGAGAAGTACGTGGAGATGGGCAGGCCAGTGCTGCTGCGAAAGTGATTAGGATCCTGCACCTTGGCCAAGATCTGCTCCACAGTAGTGCTGGTGCGGATATCCTTCCACAGAAGCGCATTGTACAGCGGCTTGCCAGTGACGGCATCCCAGACGATAGTCGTTTCACGCTGATTGGTAATGCCCACGGTGGCTATGTCGCTGGCGGAGAAGCCCTGCTCGGGCAGCTGCTTGATGGCCTCCTCGGCGCACTTGTTGATCGAGGCCATCATCTCGAGCGGATCCTGCTCGTACCAGCCATCCTGCGGTGTGATCACGCTCAGCTCAACGCGGTGCGCTGCAATCTCCTTGAAATCCGGCGTGGTGTAGATCGAGAAGCCGATAGTTTTGGTACCCTCGTCAATGACGCCCACCAGGCCGGTGTGCTGGATGAGAGACTGCTTGCGCAGCTCCTTGCTGCGGAATGGGACATCCGCACTGGAGTGGGGTAAGTTCTTGCCCTCGGTCATGCTGCCTGCAAGATAAGAAATCCGATAAGTCTGTTAGTATGGGATAATATTGCATAATTAGTAGAGTTTGAGGGGTGATGCGATAGATTTATAGTTTAATTTCTGAGGAAATTATATCTTTTATTCATTAATCTACATTTAAATGCAGAATTTACTCCATATTTTCTGTGAGAAATTTATTATAGAGTTCATGCGCAGAATTTAGGATTAGAAAATTCTTTCAGAACAACAACAATCTGTGGAATAAATAAGTTTTCAAGGATTTAATTTAGACTACCTTCAGTTAGCTTTTAAAAACTGAATTTATGAAACTTAAACCAATGTTCAAGGCACTTCCGCTGACGTCCAACCAATATTTCAATACAAGAGCCATAAAATGATTCTACGATAGCGATCAAAGATAAAGTTAAAAGGCTGTGAAAAACAACCATTGCTCCGGATCTGCCATATATACCCACACATCTTTTGTGTGTGTTTTTCGCGTCCAATTTCTATATTTGCTTTTCATTGTGGAACTGCCAGCCGACGATACCATCTGACATGGACGAGCATATATAGAAGAGAGCGTGTACTCCAGCACTTGTTTGGCAATTGTTTGACTTTGTACCCGCCCGGCTCGTTGGGGGGCTTGATTCCGCTTCCAGTGGTGGTCGAGCCCTCTTCCCACTCACACACCGAGGCAGAAACACTTGTTGACACCAACAACTTATCGCCCAAACCGGGTGCTCCGAACGCACTGAATGGAGCCAAGCAAATTCCAATACATAAATTATGGTAAACCGTTGTGATTACGGACCCTGCGACAAGGTCAAGTGCCTGGACACGGAGATAAGACCCAAATGATTGAGTGCACCGAGTTATTTGATTTAATTTGTCGCCAGACGACACACACGCACACACACTCAGGAGAGTCACATAAATGTTGCTATTCCACCGGTGAGCTGATTGGATTTTACATTCAAAAAACTTTCCACAGCTTCCCGGCTTTCCGCCTGGGGACACTTTTGAAAGTCACCTCGTAGGAGCGCGTAGCTCTACGATGTGCTGTCCATGCTTTATGGCTGTGCGCTTTCGTTAAGCACTGTTTCGTGATAAGAACCTATCAATACACGTCCCATAAACGGTTATGTTACCAGGAATCGAAGATTAGATATGGAAAGCACTTCTTTAGTGGGCTGATCGCCCAATATTTGCCTACACTCCAGCGGCAAACACTCCAATAAAACCGTAAAACTAGAAAAAAAAAACCTATTGAACAATTATTGGGTATAATTTACGATAACTGCGATTACAACATATTAATTGTGGTAACTGAGTAAGGATATCTGCGATGATTTGATGAGTTTATTGCTTGACATTGTTTCGGATGTATCCTCACTTTTAAAATTCAATTTGTTGTTTGTGGCGGCTGCTGATAACACTTGTTTAAATATTTTTAAATGTAACAGAGAGCGAGAAAGAGAGCGCCGGGGAAAAGTTTAGAGAGAATTAGAGAAAGGAGGGGGATCCACCGATAGATAGATAGACAGAGAGTTAGAGAGCGCGCTGAATAAAAACACAACCGTCCGCGGCGAGCGCCAAAATGTATCTGAAAGTATAAAATCGAAAATCCAACGGCGCTATCAACTCGAAGGCGCGGCAGCGCAGTGAAAATACCCTCGTACATGGAATGAGCTTTCGGCTCGGGGCCATATGTATTGGAATCAAAGCGGATCGGGACTACGAATCCACTACCCATACCCATTGACCAAAACCAATAAAACCGGCAGCAGCCCCGACAATGCCCGCTGATAAGACAAGCCGGCAAGAGCGGCGCTGTCTGGGATTAGGGGGCGAGTGGGTGGTGGACTTATGGTTGGCCGGGCTGGAAGAGGAGAGGGAGGAGAAGCCGGTAGTGCTTCTCTAGACGAAGCACTTCGGTGCAATAAACTGCCAACTGGTTGCGACAGACGCCGTCAGCCTTGGCATTTAAAAACACGCATTTGCATTTGCCTCAGACGGATATAGCCAAGCACAGTGGTTATTATTTAATGGGATTTGGGATATAAACAAAGAAATGTTTAAAGAAATCTCTACTTCTCGCTAAGATGGAATAATAATTCTAATAAAAACACAGCTCAAACCACTGTGGCTAACTGGGATTCCAATGAGGTTGTTATGACGTTGGTGAAGAGCCACAACGGAATGCAATTAGGGATTGCTTAGGAATTTTTATAGGAGCTACACTATACACATTTAACCCACAATTATGTACACGTAATAATGTCTCATTTCAAGAGCGAAAATTATTCCACAGAAATATATCCCAGGTCACACATAAATTCTTCACAAAATTCTCAAAGACAAAGCTTGTGTGGGCGTCCATTCAGTTTTTGTTTTACTTATAGGCGCCCCGCTATAATTAGTCCGAATAATATTAAAAATTTCCATTGGGGGGCAGCAGGCAGAGCCCATAAAACAAATGTTATTTGTGTGACATCCTCAAGAGCAGGCCAAGAGAAGAAACCGAATTAAAGCGAAATGCAAAGCTATATAGTATTTAAATATTTGCATCCTATTAACCGAAAAGGGGGAGTGTGTGCTTGTTGTGTAAACGCAGCGACTTGGAGGCAGAGTTAATGAAATCATTTTGAGCAACTCAAGCGACTTCATTAAACCACCAAACTGTCAGTGTGAAAATATATGTGCAAATATATGCATGGCGGCCTGTGTATTGGCCTACAAATGAAAGCGATTTGGCCCGAGTTGATGGCCTTAAGTATCTGAGTACCCTCATGGTGGGATTGGGGTATAAGTGAATCTCTGATGACTCTATGTAAGTCTTTATTTTTCTAACAATCAAATGGTGTATAGAAAATTTGAAGCTGAATCAATAGAATACTTTTGAAGCTTGGGATATAGCAGGTTAAATAATTTTAAAACTATTCAGGAAACAGAAAAATAACATAGAAATATACAATATTTTAAAGAAATGTTTTTATTTTAGCTCTTAAAAGTTGATTTTTCGTTCACCCACTAGAGGGTATTTGCTATTCGACTCAACCTTAGACTTTCTTGATAATGAATTGTATTTCCTTGATGTGCAACTTTTGTTTACTCACACAAAACCCTGCATATACATTTTGCCTGCTGGTGTGTGTCACTAGAACCCATTTAAGTCATCGTAAAATATCGTTATTTGTTTTTGCTTGAAATTTCAGTCACAATATCAGAATTGTGCTTAAAGGGAAATATTGGATAATGGAGAAATAGGCACTTTTTGCGCTGCTTTGTGTAATCCGATGAAGAATAATGCAATAATTGATTACATCAGGGGTTCAAAGGTTCAGTCAACTTCTTGAGCATGCATGCAGGCGTAATTACGCATACGACCCGTGGGCTTGCTGTATTTATAGAAGTCTTATCGCCGCACCATATCCTATGACTGACTTTCTCACTTAAAATGATTGCTCAGATATTTGGTTATCGCTTGATATTACTGTTGTTTCTTGATTCCATATTTGTTAGTTGGGTGTGCTGACGATGCTTTTGATTAGTTAATCGACGGTTGCAACGCAAATAGGAGTGAGGAGATAGTGCTTAGCATGTAATGAAATATTCCATCACGCCAGGTTAAAGGTCAACCGATTAGCCAACTTTTCAGGCGCCAGGCCGTTGACTAATCGCCCTGTTGCATCAATTATAGTGATGACATTCCTGGCAGAGGTATGCTGATACAAAACAAAATTCTTTTCACACAGAGAATTGGTAATGTTTATTAGGGGTTACGATATTTTTTCATATTTAGATTTCTAGAGAAATGGAATTTTAAGATATTAGATTTCTAGGGAAATGGAATTTTAAGTTATTAGATTTCCAGGGAAATGGAATTTTAAGATATTACCAATTATATATGTATTTAATATCCAAATATTTTAAACTATTTGAAACGAAACTGGTTACGGAGTTAAATTAATATAAAATGAGTTTACAATCTAGTTTCTTGATTTAAAATATATTTAAAAAGGCCTTTATATTGACTAGGATCCATTTTAATCTCAGTTCTATTCAGTTCACAGTCTGATCTTTCTAGAAAACATTTAATTATTACACTTGCCGACACCCAGTGACACACCTTTTATTATTTTAGCTCAGCGCTGTTGATATTTATAATTTTATTTAGCACTTGCTGGCAATAAGTTACGTAAAATGCATTTGCCACAATATTTGCAAAATAAACTGCAGTTCGCTTCCGTATTCCGATCTCGCAGCTTCAAGTGTTCGGGTTTAAATGGTTTTCTTTGTGCATATTTATTTATTTCTCGATGTGGATAACGATCGGCTAAAGAGAGAGAGAGAAAGGGAAGCAATTAGAGGGAGTGGGCGGTAGAGCGAGAAGGACGTACCGTAAGTTCACGTGTTCGTTTTAGTATAAACAACAACAAATAATCAATATATTCAGACTAGACGGCGGCGGCTGTTGCACTGACGTCACTACCAGTCGACAGCGACGCCGGCAGAGCGTCAGCGTCGAGGACAAGCCCCTCGAAAGCTGCATTCCGATTGGTCCAACACGCCCCATGACTTCACCATGGGGGGAGGATAGGGGCAAAATCACAACAAAGCAACGTAATGGGAAACCCAGACTGCGAAACTTAATCACTTCCACTAACTAAACGCTCTAATGAACAAATCGTGAATCATCAAACAACTGAAAATCAACACATTTGTTTTGTAAACACGTAAAACTTATTGAGACAGCACGTGCGAACTTACCCACATTGACACCGGCCCCCTTTGAATATAAGTTGAGCTGGTTGCGGTTTACGGCACTAGATAAACGACAGCATGCCAGCACACTTTATTAGCGGGCTTAGCAGCATTTTATTTGTGGTTTTCGTGGTTTTATCAAATTCCCGGTCGCGGACGAGCCTCTTTTTTCTGTTCACAAATTCAACAAAAGCACTAAAAAATGCCAACTGCCAGGAGGAGGCAGCCACTTGCCAGATCGGTGGAACTGGAGGTGAGTGAGAAACCCGAATCTTTTTATCGATATATGTGTGTTTGAGCGGTTGATTTTAATTTTAATTTGAATGTACATTAAGTTTTCTTTTCAAAGGATAAAGTTATTAAAACTCTTATTAATTTTTTTTAATTTAATTTATTTAATTAAATATGCGTAACAATTTGAAGATTTTGAAATATTCTCAAATATTTCTCATACTCTTGTCCCCTCAATATTTCTTGTTAAATAATTCATGCTGATAATATATATATGTATATATCCCCAGTGGCAAGATAACAATGAGAAATCGGGTTTTTATTTAGCCCAAATTTTGAAGCAATTATATTTTATCTTGAAATTGAGTCGCCATGCAAATATATTTTAGTTTGCTCTTAAACTTCGAATCGGACGGTACCAGCTAGATTTTATGGGGATTTATCAAGTGGCAATTGAGCAAACAACAGCATAGATAAAGCTTTGTGGGCGGCGTTGTGCACCGAAAGAAACATAGCAAATAGTATTTAAATTTGAAGTTCAAGTTCTTTTGCTGATTTCCTTATCAGCGCTTGGATTTACGCGGATGTTCGACATGCTTGCGAAATACTTCAGTTGTGCTATCAGTTATCTATCTAAGGTTTGAAGTTTAACGAATTTTGTGCTCCGAGTTTGGTTTTGTTACACTGGAGCCGGCTCCCCATTCGACCCATTTCGGCCCATTTCGACTATGGGGCCATGCCTATCTATAGCTCACCGATAAGTGGTGACTATCAGCGGCCAGATTAAGTGCTAGTTATCAGCGCCTTCGGGACTCCAATGGACAATCCTCGTATAGTCGTCATGGGCAGTCGAGCGGCAGCGGACCTGGTTGCGGACCGAAATTTTAATCGTTCTTTCAATCCGTTCCTGGTCAACCTGACCCTGGAGGAGGTGATCGCGAACAATGTTCCGGTGTACGAGTGGTCCTGGACGGAGACGCTGTCCCAGAGCTGGGAGTCGATGCTGCTGATCCTGGCCACATTCTGGTGCATCTTTCTGGCCCGATTGGTGACCCACAAATTGGGATTGTATGGCTCACCCGATCGATGCTATGCCGTGGAGTTTGCTCTGATCATCCTGCCCTCCATTCTCCTGGTAACGGTGGCCGTGGACTATAGTCACTATGTGGGTTTGGTGATGTTGCTGGCTACCTTCTATTTCCTGAAGACGGAAAGGTTTTTGCAGCGAGCCCGAAGCCGCCAACAGTTTGATCTGGGCACTCGTCCCATTGCTCTGTCCGTGCTCCGTTCCGTCACGCACCTGCTGACCGCCATCTGCATCCTGGCCGTTGACTTCGAGAGCTTCCACAGACCCTTTCGAAAGAGTCGGCAGTTCGGGGCCAAACTCATGGACGTTGGAATCGGGCTCTTTGTCTTCACTATGGGGAGTGTCTCGAGGAGAACGCGACACTTCTCGGATTTGCAGAGGAGCGTGATATACTCCGCCCTGCCCTTGATGCTGCTGGGACTGGCGCGCACGGTGGCCATTCTGGTGGTGGGTTATGGCCAGGATGAGCACGAGTATGGCCAGCATTTGAATGCCTTTTTCACGCTGGGCTTCACCAAGCTGTTGGGCTCGTTGGTCAGCATTTTGGCTCGAAGAGATGTGCACCTGCTGCCGCTGGGCTTTGGTGAGTGAATCTTTGGTGCCTTAGGGTTCCTTCAACCTTTAAATTTCCCAAGTAAAACTATTTTGAAACCCCCCTTTCAGGTCTGTTGCTGCTCCACCAGTTCGGACTCAGTGTCATGGGCATCTCCGACTATGTGATGGACGACGAAGTGTCCCGCTCGAATTTATTCAATGCGAATCGCGAGGGGCTCGTCTCCTTGCCAGGATTCGTGTCATTGTACCTGCTTTCCATCTATATAAATCGGTGGATGGTGGCCATCACACAGCTGAGCTACTCTGAGATGGTAAAGAAGCTTCAGCGACTCTTTTTGATCGTCCTGATCCTCTGGAGTTTGTTTGGACTGAGTGCCTACGCCATTGGGATCTCGAGGGTGACCTGTAACTTCGGCTATGTGATGTGGATGATGGCCATTGGTGGCAGCACCCTGTTGATCAGTTTCGGAGCCATTGATTTTGTGATCAACAGCGTGATGCCCTGGGATCCCATTGAGGCAGAGGTAGATGAGCAGGAGAAGGGTCTGCTGACCGAGAAAACTGCAGCCAAAGGAGGAACTAAGCCCATTGTACCCTTCACCATCAGTCAGGCTCTGAACCAAAATGGATTGACCTTCTTTTTGGTGGCCAATCTCCTAACCGGCGGAGTGAATATATTCCTGAAGCCGGAGGATCGCTCAGCCCCGGAATCGGTGGTCATTCTGCTCATCTATATGTTTATAGCCACCAAATTGGTTCACGAGTTGCTGAAAAAAGGAATTCGATTAGCCTGAGGTCTCTTAAGTCCTGTGATTTTAACTGAA
Organism: Drosophila anomelani; assembly: GCA_035045905.1. Classification (NCBI taxonomy): domain Eukaryota; kingdom Metazoa; phylum Arthropoda; class Insecta; order Diptera; family Drosophilidae; genus Drosophila; species Drosophila anomelani. Next base: position 5,037,806 of record JAWNOO010000165.1, read on the forward strand.
TTTATTTTCGATATAGTATTTTTATAACCTTTTGTTAAATGAATATTTCCTAGTTTAGTTTCTTTTATCAATTTGTAGTAATTATTTATAATACATTTACTGTTACCTTGCTGATAAGCCTGTTTGACTTTCCTATTATAGTAAATGTAAACAATTTAATCTTGACTTTGGCCTAATCGATTATGTGTCATGTTTTAGACGGTAATATATTTGTGTGGACCTTAGTGAAATGCTTAACTGATTTTATGATATAAAACCTTGTTAGAACGTTGATTAGGTGACGTTCTTATCGAACTCCGTTTGACAGTAATTGAAATTTTTAATTTAAAAGGGTTCTGACCCAAATGTTTTTGTAACTTGATTTGATTTTACGGATTGAGGAAGTTTTTTTATTTTAACTTAATTCCAATTATAGAAATTAGAGAAATCTAAAAATAAATATACCATAAAGTTATCGGAATTTTAAAAAGTCCGCGCGATCGATGATCGGTGCTTCGATAGACAAAGGTGCTTTGATGGCCAACAGGTAGCTCCCTAATATTTACCACCAATTAAACCGGAAAACTGGCTTCTGAAAATGCAGGCAGAACCCGCTTGGCCAGCTGGGCAGTGCGTGGCCATAATAAATCGAATTACCATGGAAACCTTTTAGTTTTGTTGCCACAGCAAATGCAGAAAACTCAGTTAAAGGAACCGAAAATCAACTTAAATTTTGAGCCGTTAAGATGTTTGTTTATCTCAGCAAAAAGGTGAGTGTTCCCTTGTACCTTAAACTAGTTTACATCAAGGGAGATTTCTGTATCTACAGATAGCGATACCCAACAATGTCAAGCTCAACTGCATTGCCTGGAACAAGGAGGAGGGCTACATCGCTGTGGCCGGTACCGATGGATTGCTCAAAGTCCTGAAATTGGATCAGGGTAAGTATAAGTAGAGGTAATCTTCGGAGGAGGTGCTTCTTCTTACTCTAAGAGCTACCTATAATCAAGAGATCATTAAAAGACAAGTAATTGGACAATTTTTTCATTATCTTTTTGATTATTTAATTGTCATAATAAATCCTCTGCCCCAGGCACACCTTAGACTTATCTTCATCCATTTCCAGCCGCCTCAAATGGCCAAAGTAAAGGTGGCCTGGCCGCCGTCTCCAATCTGTCCATGAACCAAACCCTGGATGGCCACAAGGAGTCAGTGAAGGTGGTCACCTGGAATGATAGCCAGCAGAAGCTCACCTCCTCGGACACAGACGGCGTGATTATGGTGTGGATGCTATACAAGGGATCCTGGTATGAGGAGATGACCAACGACAGGAAAAAATCCACGGTGGCCAGCATGAGCTGGACCTCGGATGGCTCCCGGATCTGTATCGTTTATGAAGACGGCGCCATCATTGTGGGCTCTGTGGACGGCAACAGGATTTTTGGCAAGGAGCTGAAAGGCACTCATCTCACGGGTGTGCAGTGGAGTCCAGATAACCGGCTCATCCTGTTCGCCCTGGCCAATGGAGAGTGTCATCTGTACGATAACCAGGGAAACTTTGCGGTGTGTAGAAAGGGGATTCTCTCCCTTGTGCTTTATAAATATTCTTTAATGAATTCTCCCACAGATGAAGCTGCAAATCCAATGCGTGAGCATTACTGGCGGCTCTTCCAGAGGACATCGGATAGCTAGCATCTGCTGGTTCAGCGGCAGGGTTCCCCAGAGTCGCAAGCGACCCGTTTTGGCCATCTGCTATGAGAATGGAAGGGTGCAGATAATGAGAAATGAGAATGATGATGGTGAGCTTTGAATATTTCAAGTTGTCCTCATTAGTTACCTTTTTCTTGCTCATCCTTGCAGCTCCTGCCATCTTTGACACTGGCATGCGCAACGTGGACGCCAAGTGGAACCATGACGGCACTGTGCTGGCTATTTGTGGCACCACCATTGACACAATGACGCCTCCATCGCAGCGTGACTCGAATCAGGTGTGCTTCTACTCGCCGCTGGGCAAGATCATGCGGACTCTGAAGGTCCCAGGCAGCGATATCACCTCGCTCAGCTGGGAGGGGAAATCTCTGCGCATCGCCATGGCCGTGGACTCGTTTATTTACTTTGCCAACATCCGTCCGGATTACATTTGGTGCTACTTCGAGAAGACGGTGGTGTTCCTGAACAGCGGCAGTGCCTCTAGGGACTCGCCCATGTGCGTGATCACCTTCTGGAACACAGTTTCCAACCAGAGTTTCCTCAAAGAGGTGGAGCCCACCCTGTGCTTGGCCTCCAGCAGTGAGCACTGCGTCTTGGGTGTGGAATGTGTGAGCAGTAACATCAAAGAGATTGCCCTGAGCACCTTGGAGAACCGCAGTAATCCAGCGGATGACAGGGTCTACCAGTTGCTGCTCTGCAACTCCATTGGAACCACCGTGGATTGTGAGTAGGATCAGGAATTATATTGATCTCAATGTCTCAATGTTATTCCAATTTCAGCAAAGTACACGGACATTAGACCCTGTTTTGTGGGCATCAACTCTAGCTATGTGGCCATAGCCTCCCAGGAGGAGATACTCATCTGGCATTACCACACGCCAAAGGTAGGGACTTTGATGCTTAAATCAGCTTCAAACTTATAGAATCTATTGCCTCACAGAGTGCCTCTAGCCTGCACAATGTGAAGACGCGCAAGGAGAAGCGCTTCCACATCGATGACACTCCCACAGGCGTGGAGATGGCCAAGGATCTGATGCTGAGCAGCAGCAGTGGTGACGGCCATTCCACGCAGCGCGGAATTAGCGACCCAATTTGCGCTCTGGCGCTCTCAGAGAAGCTGCTGCTGGTGGCCAGGGAGTCGGGAGCCATCAACGAGTATAGCATCGCCAATGTGGCGCTGAGGAACCGTCATCTAATGAACTCCAAGGTCTACAAGATGGCCATCAACTGCAATTCCACGTGAGTATGATAAGAAAAACATTTATACTGTAAAGATATTTAAGAGTTTTATTTAAATTTCTACATTAACAGACGCGCCGCCATCATCGACCACATGGGCGTGATGACCCTGCTCGACCTGGACGACAACCGCGAGACTCAACTGAACTTCAGCCGCGTGGAGCGCAAGGATGTGTGGGCCGTCAGCTGGGCCAAGGACAATCCGCTTTTGTTAGCTCTCATGGAGAAGACACGCATGTACATCTTTAGGGGCAACGATCCCGAAGAGCCCGTCTCCTGCTCCGGCTATATCTGCACCTTTGAGGATCTGGAAATCACCAGTGTACTGCTCGACGACATTATCAGCGTGGGCGAGCTGCAGAACTCGTCGCATCTCATCCAGCTGAGGGTGAAGTCGCTGCGGGATACAGATGATCTGCTAGAGCATGTGGGCTTGGAGGATGCCAAGCAGTTTATTGAGGATAATCCCCATCCGAGGCTCTGGCGCCTGTTGGCTGAGTCGGCTCTGAAGAAACTGGAGCTGGAGACGGCGGAGAACGCCTTCGTGCGTTGTGCCCACTATCCGGGAATAAAGTTGGTCAAGAGGCTGCGCACTATCCACTCTCAGGAGCTGCAGCGGGCGGAGATATCCGCCTTTTACGGGGAGTTCGAGGAGGCGGAGAAACTCTATCTGGACGCCGATCGCCGTGATTTGGCAATTGAGCTTCGTATGACCCTCTGCGATTGGTTCCGCGTCGTCCAGCTTTACCGAATGGGCGGCTCCGGTGTGTCCGACCAGCAGATGGAGACTGCCTGGCGAGAGATTGGCCACCACTTTGCCAACTTGCGTTCCTGGGAGAGTGCCAGAGAGTATTACGAGAAATCCCACTACCTGGAGGGCTTCATGGAGGCTCTCTATCACCTAGAGCAGTTCGATGAGCTGGAGAAGTGTGTGGAGCGGCTGCCTGAGAAGAGTCCGCTGCTGCCGAAGCTGGCCGAAATGCTGGCCTCCGTTGGCATGTGTTCGGAGGCGGTGCAAGCCCACCTGCGTTTCGGTGACCAAAAAGCCGCCGTTTCCACCTGCGTCAATCTCCGGCAATGGGGAGAGGCCGTGGAACTAGCGCAGAGATTCCAGCTGCCGCAGGTCCAGACACTGATAGCCAAGCACGCAGCGCAGCTGCTCCAGGAGGGACGACTCAAGGAGGCCATCGAGATGCAGCGGAATGCCGGACGCCATTTGGATGCGGCTCGTCTGCTCTCCCAAATGGCGGAGCGCGAGCAGGAGAAGCGAGCTCCACTGCTGAGGATCAAGAAGCTATACGTCCTGGCCGCCCTGCTGGCAGAGGAGCACCTTAAGGCGGTGGCCACGCCGGAGATCGACTACGCCAGCGGAAGGAACACTCTGCTCGACTCCATCGCTCTGGAGGATGCAGCTGCCATTGAAAGGCTGTGGCACTGCTCTGAGGCCTATCACTTTATGCTCCTCGCCCAGCGGCAACTACGCTTCGGGATCATCCACAGTGCGGTGATCACAGCGGTCAGACTGCGGGATTACGAGGATGTCCTCCCTCCAGAGCACATCTACAGCCTTCTGGCTCTGGCCAGCTGTGCGGATCGGGCCTTTGGCACTTGCTCCAAAGCTTTCATGAGGCTTGAGCAACTTTCTCACCTGCCGGAGACCACTCTGCAGCGCTACGAGGAGCTGGCGGCCGGGATATTCGCCAAGTACGAGCCAGAGGATACTGTCGGCGAGCGTGTGGAGTGTTATTCCTGCGGAGTACCAGTTCCGGACAGGTGAGTGAACTTAGGTGGCCACATACTCCTCTTAACTGCGGTATATCCTTACTTTTTAGCTCCCCTGCCTGTCCAGAGTGTGGAGCCCGTTTTCCGGCTTGCATTTCCTCCGGAAAACCAATCACTCAGCCCACGAATAATATATGGATCTGCACAACGTGCCACCACTGTGCTGCTCCCACAGAGATCTCGAGGCATCGCACCTGCCCGCTGTGTCACAGTTTGATTGTGTCAATGACGGTGGAAATCTGAAATCACAAAGAAATCGTAGAACTTAGGATGTATACCCAAAAATCAAAATATCTGAAAGCTAAAAATAAAAGCTTACAAAAATTATTTTTAAAATTTAAGCAAATCTTCGTTTTTTTCGGTGTTGAAAAATGTTTAACATTTTAACATTATTTTTCTCACCTGTTATGTTAATTAACTTTATTTAATATAATCGAATATAATCGATATCAACAAAAACATCGATGTTCGATGTATCGATGTTTGTAGTATCACCTGGTCATACTGGCGAATGAGTGTAAAAAGAACGGACGCAGCGCGTTTCGGCTTCGCCTTTTTAAATTAATTAAATAAATCCCTGCCCTGTGTGCAGGCGTGCGACTGTGTGCGTTCGCGAGCAAAGTAAATAATAGTTGCCGAGCCAACGCAAATTGGAAGCGAACTCCAGTCGAGCGACAGACCAAATAATTGAAGTGCATTTCGGGTTAAAGAATTGCGTTGTTGTGCGTCGCTGTCATCGTTGTTGCCTGTGTTGGGCTGGGTTACACGTTAAATAATTTAATTGTGCCTACGTAAAACGAGTATTATTTACAGACGTTCGCACATTATTCGCAAAATAAGCATAACTGCGGGATTGGTGTGCCAAAATCAAGTGAGTCGCGAAAGGAAAGGCAAACGAGTTTCATTCGAGAGTTGAGAAAGCCAAACAAAACAATACAAATTTAGCAACAAATACATATATTATATCTGCGCGGTGCTGTAAGCATTTAAAAATATAAAAACTGCCACGAAAATATATGATCACGAAGATTTGGAAACGTGTAAATTGAGAGGGAGGAATGTGGCAATTGAGATACTTTTGAGTGCATTCTTCGGCGTTTGTTTTGAGTGAGAACCGTAACCAGTTTGCTGGTGAGTTTTAGCCCTAAGTGCTGGGTACTGCGGGTAGTTGGTTTAAATTAAGTAGTCCACGCTGCCTTTGTTGTTAAAAATAAGTTTATTTCTCGAATGATGAGCCTACTGCTGCACTGAAAGGAAAGTTCCAGTTGGCTTTGTCACCTCGGTCTCCCCCTCGTCCCTCGTTTTGTTTATGGCTCGTTTGCATCTGTGTGCGTGTCAATTAGCGTTGTTTTTATTGTGCTCCCTCACACACCGAGAACAGTTAAACCTGTTCTGGTTTCTCTTTCGCACACTTTTATGGCCTTTCTTTGGCTTTTGGTTTCGCGCAATCTTCTTTTTTGTATCTGTATCTTTTATACGAAAGTATCTTGGGCAATCGTTGCAAATTGACGAAATTCTCTTTTACTCACCTCACCTCTCCCCGCTCAGTTGGCCCGCATCCTCATATCCAGATTCTGCGGAAGCTTCTAGCTGCGGCATGGCAGCAACAACAATAATGAACATAATTCCATGGAAAATCAAATCAAAAACACTGCCTGCATATATCCACACGCACTAATAAATAGGGGACACCACAACAGCTGCTGCTTCCCTGACAAGGTCCAGAATGAAATACAGTCTTACTCCCTTACAGTGAACGAATCTAACGCTAAACCGGCGATAATTTAAAGCGAATATCAAGCCTTATCACCAATTGTAATTTATTTATCTTGAAAACCTCCTTAAAAACGAGTAACTTTTCAGCTACCTAACTCGGGCTGCTGGTTTTTACCAGCCAGGAAAATCACAGAAAACTCTGGAGGTTTACTTTGAAACTGCATTCTTGCTTTCAATATGTTGAGGGGGGTTTTTCCAAAAGTGTTTATACGTACATATATCCAAAGTTCAAAAATTTAGTTATCTATTTATGGAATAAAATATTTTTAAGGTTAATATAGTTCGAGTTATTCAAGTACAACTGTATTTATTAATTTGCCACACAAACATTCAACGCTCTTGCATCCCCTTAGAGAATTACCAGTCCCCTTGATTTTGAGATTTCGCAGTCCACATTAATGTTTGTTTTTTTTTCTCTACATTATTCCTCACTATAGTTTCTAAGCAAGAAATCGGCGGCGACCAGTAATTCTCCTGAACGTAATCGCACATTGAGTACACTTTGTGTATAAAATTAATAAATTTGTGAGTTTGTTTATGTCTGCTTACTGTCGTATCAGTTTTTGGCTCTCCTTAAATTTCATTGCTTGAAGAACGGGGAATCCCACCGAAAGTGTTTTGGGTGAAAGACTTTGACTAATTAAAAAAAAACATATATTTATTCAGTTTCATTTCTACAACAAATAAAGCATTTTTATATATATTTGATAAGCCACTTTAAATCGTGCCACGTTAAGCTGGATAATGCCGACATTGACAATGGGACTTTTGATCATTATCATCGTACGTGATCCCATGAACAACGGCTGACGACGCCGGCTTAGGACTCGAGCTCGAAAGTGCAATGCTCAGCGTATAAATCCAGAGGAGGCATTGCTAGGAATTAAACGCTGAGTCGGCATTAAGAGGTGCGCTTCTCATTCTCGTCTCTACATGTGTACCAGTCTGTTTGGATTCCTTTTACGGTTCCCCACTCTGTTGTCACCATAATTACTCAGCTTTATTGATAATTCTGGGAGGAGTTGAGGTCGAGGGAGTGGCTGTCAAAGACCTTGTGTGAGTGCAGCAGTTTCCTAGACTAAATATCCATTACGTGAGAAGCGGCGGCGGCAAAGGAAAATCCATCAGCCAGTTTTTTACTCTCCTCTGCTGTTTGCTGTCAGTTTCTAATTATGATGCCCCCTGCCCATCACTCTGAATTCTCTATATATTTCCCCCGGGGTTGCATTATCCAACGTTGCTTTCTCCGTATTGTTGCAAGTGCAGTGTCAGTTGCTGTGATTATGCAAACATTCTTGGCTGTCTGCCTTATAAGGTGTGGTGGTGGGTTCTATTGCCCCTACAATCGTATATATTTTCATGTTCTCTCAGCTTTCAGTTGAGAAGACAGACTGTGTTTGCTGAATTTCTCTAAGAAGCTTCTCTCTGGCTGGCTTCATCCAAATTCGGGCTAGAAATCGGTGCTTCACCTGCTAATTGGCCAATACTCAAACGTTGGATATGTGTATGTAGGTGTTGGTTACGCCTGTGAAGTGAATACAAAAAACGCCTAAACAGCTGAAATTATTGTCACTACGGGTGACGTGGCTCCCAATTTATTCGCATATAATTCATATAGTTACCTATTTGTCACAGGTTTGCACGTTGGCCCACTTGGATTCAAAGTGGAAGTTTAACTGTCATCACTGTATAATCATTTTAATAATTCTGAAAGTTTTGTGCGCTTTATGTGGCCATTAAGATGTTCAACGACAGATTTAATTGACTCGGCATAATCCAAGGCATTGGACCCAAGTCAAAGTCGAAGCCGTAAAACCCCTTGAAAATTGTGGAACCAGAGAATTCCTTAAACTCACGTCTCACGTTCTGTGGCCAGAAAATTTGCTTCTCATACCAATTGCAATTGTTTTGTTTATTTAATGTTTTTGTATTTGTTTATTTCAAATTTATTTTATCAGCACGCCCTGGCATTAAATTGCCAACTGGATGTGAAGTATTTGCGTTTCGGCTATTGGAGATCTTTCGCTTATTCGCTATTTGATTTCGCTATCGAAAGTCTGGCTCAACTGAAGGGGTTGACTTTTCATACAAAAACGAGTATATAAGAAGTATATGGTTCTGTCGCTCCACCAGAGTCTTTGTTTAGTTTTAATCAAGTGCGCAGTATAGGGGAATAAATGTTTACATATATGTATATCTTGGTTCCGCTTTCCTCCTTCCTCGCAGTGCGCCAGATCTTACATTTGTTCTTTACAAACTTTCTGGGAATATGTATGAAGCTTTATATTACAAGCTAATATCAAGTATTATGTAGAATAGCGTTAGATAAAGAAAATTCCCAGATCTATATTTATATAAAGCAGAACGTGAATCAAATGGTTATCCCTTTCAAAGATAATTTTAATTCCCTTTTATTATGCCCAAGAGACCTATTTCTTTTGTCTACAAGTGTATTCCATCCACTTGAGAGTAATTTCCTGGATTTTTCCTTCACCAGAACTAAAGTGTATTTCATGCGGGGTCTTCGTGTGATTAGTCATAAAAAAATATATAGTACAAGCACTTAAAAGGCACAAGCACACGTAGACAGACGGTCAGCGGATATAGAGTGCAATTTGTGTTTGGCGAATTTTCAGGTGTAGACCCTTTATAGCCACCAGACGGAAATTGAACTCCAATCAAAAACTGTAGTTTCTGTAACGTCGCTGACTGCCGATAAGGGAAAGATATGCCCTGGTGTATGCAAGTAAACAAAAATAAAGTGAGGAGTGCCACAATCGCCGTTCTGTTGGGAAAGGGCATATGCATACACCAAGCCATCGATTTCAGGGGTTAATATCTTACATCTCAGGCGAACCTTATCCAAACAGTTGTGAATGAAATCCGAATGAATCAGCCAAACCAGATGCTGATCATGAATGGGTGAACGGATTCGATATACACGATACTACATATTTATTAACTGTGCCGGACACGTTTTCCATTGAACAAATCACGCACACTTTTCCACTATTCGACTCACAAATATAGTATATTGTCTATAGTCTAGCATCGTTTAACGTGACTCATCCACGACATTTCTATTTAGCTCATTAAAACAGCAATAAGCAATGTAAACAAATAAGTAAATTGCAAACACAAACTGGTTATCTAGTGGAAATGCACATAATGTGAGCGCTTTTCGCAGTTTAATACAATTTATGCGGAAGGCGAAAATAAATAAAGTTGCACATGCCCCTTAAGTGGCAAAATGAAAATAAATGGCGATAATATAATGTGTGAATTAAGGTCCCCAGAGTTCATAGCATCTGGTTGGTTTGCTTATTAAAAAGTGTATGAGTTTTAGAAGTAAATACATTTTAAAAACTTTAAATAATCAAAATATATAAAATTCTAATAGTTAGTTATCACTTTTAAATAATTTTTAAAATGAGAATAAAGTAAATAAATATTATAATAAGTTTTCCTCTCATTTTTCTTCTTGGAACCCAAAACCAACTCAAATTGAATATGTTTGTTTCGCACACTTTTCGTTGGCTAGATTTAATTTATTTTTGGTATTATTCTATTAGTCCGATGTCCCTGACCGGATTACGCATATTCCGTACAGCCGATTCGTTTGTTTACCGGGAGAATTTATTGTATTACTCACCTAAAACTGAACAAATATCAGTGAACCGATGGCGATGGGTCAAACGTGGTGCAGGGTGATGGTACATAAATGTGTTCTTATCGCTGCGGCGCCTTATCTTTCGTAATCTTTGAAGCAAATCGAGAGGTTGTCGTTAGTTATCGCTGAGCTGTTTTAAGTACATTTTCCAGCACATCTACGAAGCTGTTTTACAACTCCGCTCAAGCGTTGAAGGAATTTTCAATTATTTTTAGGGATATCTACATTTTATATGTAATAGATTTGAGTTTTTTGAGGATGAGCAGTGGTTTATTGATTAAAAATCTCTTAGTGTTTCAATTCTAAATTATTCACTCCTTAATTGAAGCCCAAAAAGTAAATAAAAAGTGGTTCCATGTTGAAATTTTGAAATTGCTTTAGCTTTTCGGGTTGTGGCAATATTTGATTACTTTTACTGACCTGCCGCTCATCACGCGATTTCTGTCTAATGGCAACCTTGACAATGACCACATTTGTTCTGCCATTTTAGAGCTGGAGCAGAGTGGGCGGAGTAAGAGGAGGAGCTCATGCCATACTGCTATTGAGTGAATAAGATTTCACGCTGGATAAGCCATTAAAAGTAAACCAGTAATTAGCTTTATAGTATAAATACCGATTGTGGATCACGACAATTCCGCCTCTAATTGCAGGTATTTTCCAACTGAACAGACATAGCTGGGCCATGCTTCACGTCAGTCCCTAATGACCAATGGTGAAGGAAACAGCTTTCTTTTGTGTATGCCATTTTTCCAGCTAAGTGGACCTAATGTTTACTATTTAAAGGGGATCTTTATTTCCTAAAAAAGCCTTTGTTATGAAATCAATAACTTAACTGCAAAGCTCACATTTCTCTATTAAATGTTTATGCAATCTTCCACTTCTGATGGGTCACAGGTAACTCTAGCCACCGATCGAGCAATACTTGGCCCAGTTCCCACGTAGACTTGACCCCAATTATTTGCCATATCGCATTGCTTTTGCACTTTGATTGAAATAGGAGCCACTCCAGAGGTTGTGGATTATGCCCTAGGGCACTGATTCAAAACTGGAGGAGGTTCCCTTGGGAAAATCCACTTTGGCCACCGAATGGCTTTCGCATGCGGGATACAATCCACATTCGGCGGCAGTTAGCGCGTGAATCATGTGATATATATGATAATTGTTGAAAAAATAGGGGCTCTTGGATGGCGGGATGCAATTGAAAGTGAAATGAGAACGATGAGAATGACCAACAAAGACCCACAATCTCTCGCTGGTGTGATGGTGATGGACCCCAGCGGAAATGTTATTGTTTTTATGCTGCTTATTTATCATGCAGAACAAATTGCAGAAAAAAATATACAAAAAATAATAATTGCAACTGCTGACTGATGATGAGCCAGTGGCCAAATGGTTTGTAAACAAATCAATATATTTAAAGCCTTTTGATCGTGTGCAAAATCAGATACTCATTTCTACAGATTCCAGATTCTGCCTTATATAATTCCTTGGTATAATTCGAGGAAGTTGTAAATAAATAAAATATTAAAGTGACTCCCAGGATGTATTTAAGATTGATTTCAAAACTCTTTATTGTTGAAAGGTAATTAGACGCTTTCTCCTCTGGTATTCTAGTAGAAAACAAATTATTATTATTATATAATCTTATCTTAGTCCCACTGCTAGCTCTCATTTAAATCGGATTTAAATTTAGTTTTCTTTTTTTAGAGATAAAAACTGGAAATTTATTCAGCATTTTCCTTTACCCTTTTAAAGGAGTCTTGAAGAAGAGCCCTTCGTTGGTACATATCACGTCTGTCTGTAAAGTAAAACTATGTGTCCTTGCCTTTCTTGTGTTTGTGTCGTTGCTGCAACACAAAATATATGTGATGTTCAGGTGGTCTCTCTCTCCAGGAAAGCCGTTGCTCAAGTTTGTGTGATTTGGGTTCATTTTAGGTGGTCTTTTGGGTAGCTCCTCCTCCTAATCCCCGTGTGATTAACCTGATCTAGGCCAGACGCATGCGCATCTGATGCACACCCTCCGCTAGGCCCGTTTTCAAGGAGAGGGCAAGGGAAAAGGCAAAGCCCACCAGGCTGACGAGAAAGAGCCAGGGCGTGGTCAGCACCACGATGAGGAAGACCACCGTGTCGTTGGCCTTGGCATTGGCCATGCGCCACAGCATCTGACGCATTGTGCTGCGCAGCTGGAACTTGGTGCGCCAAATCCCAAAGCGACAGCCCACCATGGCGGCCCGTAGAGGCGCAGCCAGGACCACAGCTCCACGCACCAGCAGGACGAGCATCTGCAGAACGAACAGCATGTGCCTGGCGATGGCGCTCTGCTTGCAGCGGTGGAGCGAGGCCTCCCAACGACGACGTCGCTGCTCCGGTATAGTTTCCAGCACGCAATTAAGGATGCGGCACCAGCGTGATTCCGTTATCAGGTCTGCGCCTTGGGTGTTTATACATCGGTCGCTTTCGGAATCCGTATCCTTGGCGGCAATTTGTCCGTCCGACCGAAGCGACTGCATCAGATTCAGTGACTCCACACTCGGCTCCGACCTGTATATGCTTCCTGGCTTGGGTGAGTCCTTCAGCAAGGATATATCACCCTCGTAGGGACCAAACGCTGTGGGGACAAAGGGCACTTTCCCGCCCGGACTACGCCCCAGCCCCACACCGCCGTTGCTGAGGAGGCGCTGGGCCATGATGGGCAGCGGCGGCAAGGAATCCAAACCATTGCCGTCTTCGGCCAACTGGCGCTGGCGACTAATGGAACGCATCATCGGCTTAATAGTCGGCTGACCCATGAAAGGCATCCCATTGAGGCCATCGGTACCGTGGCTGAATCCTTGGCTTGCTCCCTCGCCAAACTGTGGAGCATTGAAGTTAAACGGTGTGGCTCCGAATCCTCCTGTGCCACTGGTAAACGGCGAACGTTGTCTGTGCATCTTCTTTGGCTTTCGATCTGGGCTGATCTTGCGGAATATGGATTCCCAGAAAACTTTTGAGCTGCTTTCGATTTCTGGACGTGTTTTTGAAATAATCAACGTTCAGACTAGAACTGATTTGTACTCCGAAACTAGCGGCTCGAACGAATAGAAGGCAGTAGTTCAGCTCCCACTTGGATTGGATTCTGAAATTGTATTCTTTTTTTTTTTAATTATGGTTTTAATACCCTTGCAGATGGTATTATAATTTTAGTTAGTAAAGGACTCATTTCATATTTTATTTCTTAAAATATTAAATACTGTATGCAGTTCTATTATTCTTCTAAAAACGAAGACAGGAAAACTTTCCTAATTTTTGGCTTAGTTATGATTAATTTACCTTTTAGCTTCTGATCCTGTATCTTATTTAATATTATTATTTTTATACATATATATATATACATTTTTTACAGCTCAAAATGAACCTGACTAACACAAAGCTTTTCTCCCTTTGTTCTTGCAGTTGCAGCCCTGAGTTAATCGCAGTTTGAGTCACCGCAGACCAAAGGCTGATGACTGTCGCTTCTGTCAGTCCAATGTGATCCGGCCAGAGCAGCTGCATCAGTTAGAGAGAACACACTGCTATCACTGCCATCATGTTTCGGCTGATCCTCGTCACCTGTTTGGCCCAGCTGGCCCTGGCTCAGGCGGATCTCAAGGATCTGGATGGACCCAATATCTGTAAAAAGCGGGAAACGTAAGTCCCAATGTTCTCTTATAAAATGTAGCATTTTAATTAAATGCATTTAATATTCTTTAAACCCCAGGTATCCCGTGGAAGTAGTCTACACAGAACTGGAATCATACCAGGAGCGCGGCTCCACTTGGTGCATGGCCATTCCGCCCCGCTGCTCCACATATCGCATCAAACACCGAGTGGTGGACAAGAAGCAGACAATAATGAAGAACCGAGTGGTGCGCGATTGTTGTGGTGAGTGGAGAGCCACCTCCCAGAAGAAAGAGCCTGTTTCCAAGTACTTATTCCGATCATCACCTTTTCAGATGGCTACATTGCCAACGCTGGAGAGTGCGTTCCGCATTGCTCGGAGCCGTGTCAGCACGGCAGATGCTATGCGCCGGAGAAGTGCAAGTGCGACCATGGATATGGAGGACCCGCCTGTGATATAAGTTCGTTGACCATTTAACTTACTTTTGTATTTTTTGCCTGTGGTTTTGTGTTTTGTCGGAAATCTGTACAATGAACCGCCTTGGGTGTACGGGGGGCATTAGGCTCATCCAGCACTCCGGGAACTTAAGTTAGCTATAAGTTTTGTATGCGTATTGATTGTCTCGGAGTGTCTGCGATGAGATATGCCCAATAGCTTAAAGCTTGATCTTATAGAGTGTCCTTGCAGAGCTGCTAAAATTAGAGGTTAATATGGTCGTTCTCGATCTCTCTTATAAGAAGAGTTTTAGGGATATTTTTGTCGCTATTTAAAAATATATTTTGAAAACTTCATTATGAAGTACAAGACTGCATGTAATATAATATTTTATTATTATAAAAAGAAATTAACATAAATTAATATGGAATTAATTATCTGAAACAGCGTTACACAGAATATATAATGAAACGAGCCGCTGTTTTGCAATATTTAAAAATTCAGAGAATAAAAAAAATCGAAAAAAATGACAGATCCATAAAAACAAAAGCAAATAAAACCAAAAACACACAAAAATATAAAACAAAAAAAATATCCACACACACATACATTACCACTGTTGCCTACAAGGACTGACCTAACACGCTATGGATGAGGATGACACTGAGTATCTGCCGCCATGGAACACCAACACCTTGAGCGTACCGAACGATCCGACCTTGATCGCCGTCTACGAGCTGTACAAATCACCATTGCACGCCAACCGCTTTTTACTCACCGAACGGAAGCGTAACACCTTTGCCGAAGCCTTGAACGGACCTAGCAGTGTACCTACCTTGGCGGATCTTTGCGTCCGGCAGCTGGCAAAGCAGGGCACCGCCTACGTTGCAGCTGACGTGCTCGAGAATCCGCTGAAGATGCGCATACACTACGACTCCCTCGATGTGAATTTGCCCCTGCGCGAGTGCTACTTCGTGGAGGACATCAGTTTTTGGCGACGCGTTGTCCTCGCCAAGTGCAGCGACAAGTGTCTTGCGATGAAGGGGCTACACGAGTACGACTGGCGCGGCAAGGGACTGAGCATCAAGTACGTGGAGCTGGTGGAAGCCTGTCCGGCGACTCTTTGGCCGGAAAAAGAGATGGCCAGCTTGGCGCTGTTAATTCGAGATGACGTGCGCTTCATGGACATACGACACCTGCAGTCGGTGACTGAGCTTAGGTTCCGGAAAGTGGGGTTCACCGACAACGATTCGGAGCCCATTGTTAGCTCTGATGAGTCCGAAGGCATGGAAATTTCCAGTGATGAGCCCGACACCCTGGAGGAGGAGGAGGGCGAGGAAGAGGGAGGCGAGGACGACAAAGAGACTGACATCTTTCATGGCCTCTTTCCGGTCAAACCAGTGACCGCCGTCGCCTTCACCGACGACGATACAATGAAGCGGAGACGGGCGCGACAGCAACGAAACGCCGAACGGCAGCAGCTACGGGACAAGCAAGAGCAGCGGGCGGCGCTCAAGGAACACCACGAAACCAGCTTGCCGAAGCGTCCGCCAGAGAAGCCGCGTCGAAAGCGAGGCCGCAAGCAGGCGATTACGGGCGCATTCGACATCCGAGTGGAGCCGGAGCCGGAGGATGGGGAGGATAAGGTGATGGACAAACGCAACAAGGAGCGTTACCTGAATTTTTTGAGGCAATACGAGTATCCGGAGGATGACTGCTGGCACATCGACCTGAGCTTTGTGGGCCACTTTGACAATCTGATCTCGCTGACCCTGGAGTTCATGGGTCCTGCCGAACTGGGCAGAGACTACCACAAGCGACACCTGCTCTTCTCCGTCAGGGACATGGTGCGTTTGTCCCGCGGTCTGCAATCCCTGGAGCAGCTGCAGATCTTCCGTCTGCGCAACAGCCGTTTGAACTCTATGAAGCTCTATCCTCTAGTCCGTGTGCTGCGCACGTTGCCCTCCCTTGAAGTGGTGGACTTTGGTTACGCCCAGATGCTCGATGACTGCGGCCAACTTCTGGGCAACCTCCTGGATCGACCGCGCATGTTGAACTCATTGGAACTCGAGTACAACCGCCTGGACGCACGGGCGATGTTGGCAATCGGGGAGGCACTGATGAAACCAAATCCCGCCAAGCTGCAGTACCTGGGACTCGCGCACAACAAGTTGGGCGCCGAGGCCCTATCCGTTCTGTGCACGCACCTAAGGAAATCTGAGCAGGTCCAGGAGCTGGATGTCTCCGCGCTCGAGGTGAATCTTAGATATTTTACCACCGAGATAACCAAGTTAATACGCAACCACGAACCGCTGCGCTGGCTGAAAATGGTGGCCGTGCCCGTGGGCGTCGACCTGGGACAGCAGCTGATTCGCGCCCTCAACTCAAACACGAAGATCACCCACTTCGACTGCCGTGCCTGCGATATGGATTTGCAAATGGAGTTGGAGGCCGACATAATCGTCAGGCGAAACCTCTTTCTGTCCGAAAATAGCTTCGTGTTGGACACCGAGCAGTTCCCGGAGACACATGATTTGCTTGAGTTTGCCAAGACGCAGCATCATCCGATAGTGGATCGGGTGGCGTCCGAATTGGCTCGGCGGGAAGAGTGTATGCTTCATTATCCGGAGAATCTTCAGCCCGAGGCAGATATTGAGGAACCACCCGAGATCCAGGAGGAGCAGTCGGAATATGACATTTGGGAGATTCTGGGCGTCACCCAGAAAAAAGAACCGAAGATCATCGAACTGGAACCAAGAGATAGTGATTTATCGACTAGGATTAAGAATAAACACATCTACGAACCGAACAACTTTAATTTGGACGAGTTCCGGCAGCACGTCCATCAGCCGGGACCGGACAACAGATACTCGTACTTCCAGAAGTACAGAAACATGCGGAAGTAGCTTTTTTTTGGAATTAATATTTTCCTCAAAATCTAGTTTTGTAAATTCTAACCGCGAAGAAATATAAAATACGCCAGACAATTAATTTAAATAAATATAAATTATAAGAATGTTTAAGAATTTACGTTTTGAAACTATTTTAAAATCAAAATGTTCAGGAATAGGTTCATAGGTTAATTTATAAAAATGAAGTATCTTAACTTCCAAGAGTGGCCTCTGCAAGGACACCAAGTCCTTGGACTACCAGGGACCTGCACGTAGTATCTTCTTAGTTGTGTTCTGTCTATCTCTGTACGTCTTTTTATAAATGTTGTGTTGCCTTGTTGCTTCAGTTGCTTTCCCCCCCGTTTTTTGAGTTGCCATCCTGATCCGATATCTAAACCCAAACACCCACACACACAATACTCTCACACGCACACAAACAGTCCACTCCCAGCTGGATTCTCTAGGTGCAAGCAGGCTTCAGCCCTTATTTTCCGCATAACCGCAAGCCGCTCCTGCAAAGTACAAGTGCCGATGAAGTTCAAAAAGCAAGCAGCAACTAACTGTCGACCCGTAACCCGCACCCTGTGATCCGTAACCGTCGCTAACCAAGTTTGTTGTGTTACTCTTCCGTCAGATTGCCCGCCGGGCTGGTACGGCCGGAACTGCTCGATGCAGTGCGACTGCCTGAACAACGCGGTCTGCGAGCCCTTCAGCGGCGAGTGCGAGTGCGCCAAAGGCTATGCCGGCGACCGCTGTGCCGAGCTCTGCCCGGAGGGCTTCTTCGGGGCCAACTGTTCGGAGAAGTGCCGCTGCGAGAATGGTGGCAAGTGCCACCACGTGTCCGGCGAGTGCCAGTGCGCGCCCGGCTTCACGGGTCCCCTGTAAGTGGGCAGAGGAGCGAGAAGAGGAGTCGCTTCTTGCCTCGGAGACATAGCATTTCGCCTCAAGGGTTATGGCAAAATTAATCGTAGAATGCAAACTATGCATGCCTTACAATATATTTATTTATTTATTCCTGCAATCTACGATTAACTCTGCTGCCCTTTGGCGTTATGCTGTGTCTCCTCCCCCACCGAATCCCTACTAATCCTACGCTCCAAATAGATGCGACATGCGCTGTCCGGACGGCAAGCACGGCGCCCAGTGTCAGCAGGACTGTCCCTGCCAGAACGACGGAAAGTGCCAGCCAGAGAGCGGCGCCTGCATGTGCAATCCCGGCTGGACGGGCGAGGTGTGCGCCAACAAGTGTCCCGTGGGCAGCTACGGTCCAGGATGCGAGGAGTCCTGTGAGTGCTACAAGGGAGCGCCATGCCATCACATTACGGGCAAATGCGAGTGTCCTCCTGGATACCTGGGCGAGCGCTGCTTCGACGAGTGCCCGCTGAACACCTACGGATTCAACTGCAGTCGGACGTGCAACTGTAAGAATGACGCCACCTGCGATCGAGCCAATGGCACCTGCATCTGCAACCCGGGATGGCGGGGCACCATGTGCGAGGAGCGGATCTGCGAGGAGGACAAGTACGGGATGGATTGCAACCGCACATGCGAGTGCGACATGGAGCACACGGAGCTGTGCCATCCGGAGACGGGGAAGTGCCACTGCAGCATCGGCTGGAGCAGTGCCCAGTGCACCAGGCCCTGCGCCTTTTTGCGCTACGGCCTCAACTGCGAGCACACCTGCAACTGCAAGAATGGAGCCAAGTGCTCGCCGGTCACCGGCAAATGCCTGTGTGCAGCGGGTTGGACTGGAGACACCTGCGAGGAGAATTGTGCACCGGGCACTTTCGGCCAGGACTGTGCCCTGCGTTGTGACTGTCAGAACGGAGCCAAGTGCGAGCCGGAGACGGGTCAGTGTCTGTGCACTGCCGGCTGGAAGAACATCAAATGCGATCGCCCCTGCGACCTCAATCACTTCGGGCAGGACTGCCGAAGCGTTTGCGACTGCCAGAACAACGCCGCCTGCAATCCTCAGAACGGAACCTGCACCTGTGCCGCCGGCTGGATGGGCGAGCGGTGCGACCGGAAGTGCGATAAGGGCAGATTCGGACACGGCTGCAGCCAAAAGTGCCAGTGCGACTTCAACAACAGTCTGGCCTGCGACGCCACCAACGGTCGCTGTGTGTGCAAGCAGGACTGGGGAGGTACTATCAACGGGACTTTCTATATATCTACATGCCATTCACATCACATGAACTCATGGGAATCCATTTGAATCCATTAGATTATTTTCCCTTTGAAAATCTTAGTCTCAATTGGGTAATTAGGCTGCAGGCATTTCTAATCAAGTTTTTACTGAAATACATATGTGGGTTAGGTTAGGATCATATTAATGCTTTATTATCTTTATTGCATGAAGAGCCATGTTTATTTGTAGAAAAGTATTTTAAATCAGTTTTATATAAATTTAAATTATATAATCATTTCTGTGGCCGCCCCCCATAAGCCGCAAAAATTTCTTAGCAGTTCTGACACAAAAGTTTAAGAATAGTAACCTTCTTATTTATCTTTTCTTATCGTTACTTATTAATCGCATTTTTTACTTAATTAGTAATTTGTCAATCTCAGTATAGACCAAAAAACTAACCCAATTATCAGACCAACTCCCAACATAACTCCCCCGAACTCATTACTTGCATTACATCCTCTTTTCGCAAGCTAATGTTTCGTTTCTTTACGAGTTTTAATTTGCTTTTCTCTGCTATTGCACCTTTGTGTTTCTGGTTTTTTTTTGTTGTCCTTGTCTGATGCCCCGAACGATGACCGAAAACAACCCAAGGCGTTCATTGCGAGACCAACTGTCCAAGCGGTTACTATGGTGACAATTGTGATAAAGTTTGCAGATGCCTGAACAACTCCTCCTGCGACCCCGACTCCGGCAACTGCATCTGTTCGCCCGGCTGGACGGGCTCCGACTGTGCCGAGCCCTGTCCAAGTGGATTCTATGGCATGGAGTGCAAGGAGCGCTGCCCAGAGATCCTTCATGGTAAGATCACAGATCGCTTTCGAACTTTCGCTGTACTAAATTGAGTGATTTTCCCACTTTGCAGGCAACAAAAGCTGCGATCACATTACCGGCGAAATCCTCTGCCGCACTGGCTACGTGGGCCTGATCTGCGAGCATCCCTGTCCGGCCGGTCTTTACGGACCTGGCTGCAAGCTCAAGTGCGATTGCGACCACGGCGGCGAGTGCAACCATGTGACTGGGCAGTGCCAGTGCCTGCCTGGCTGGACTGGCGCCAATTGCAAAGAGCCCTGTCCCACGGACACGTATGGCCAGGGATGCGCCCAACAGTGCCGCTGCCTGCATCACAAGGTTTGCCGCAAGAACGATGGCATGTGCATCTGCGAGAAAGGCTGGATGGGCACGCGCTGTGACGAGGTCTGTCCGGAGGGCTTCTACGGCGAGCACTGCATGAATCCCTGCGCTTGTCCCTCGGCCAATTTTCAGTGTCATGCGGCCCACGGCTGTGTCTGCCGTAGTGGCTATACCGGCGACAATTGCGATGATCTCATTGCCTCCCAGCGCGTGGCCGATCAGAGCGAAGATTGTAAGTATTCCTGCGTTTATATAACGATATCTTAAAATGCTTATTCATGACTTTTGTGTCCACAGCGAGCCGAGCCAGCGTGGCTTTGACCCTAGTCCTGTTGACCCTCTTTGCCTGCATCTTCTTTGCCCTTTTCTTCTACTACCGCCGAAGGGTGTCTAACCTAAAGACAGAGATCGCCCATGTCCACTACACACACGAACCGAATGGCACCGGCTGGCCGCCCAGCAACCACAACTTTGACAATCCCGTCTACGGGATGCAGGCGGAGACGCGCCTCCTGCCCAACAATTTGCGCAAAATGAACAACTTTGATCAGCGGAGCACCGTGAGCACAGACTACGGCGGCGATGACTCCAATGCCAGTGGCAGAGGTGAGCATTTGGCAACTCTGCGTATTTAATCCGGAGTCCTTTAATGATATTTCTATAAAAAAACCGCAGTGGGCAGCTATTCAGTGAACTACAATCATGATCTGCTAACCAAGAACCTGAATGCGGACTTGACCAATCCAATTGTGTACAACGAATCGCTGAAGGAGGAGCATGTCTACGATGAGATCAAGCATAAGGAGGGCTACAAGGATCCCGGTAAGTTTGGCGGACTCTTTTCGATCCGACCACAACTAACTACTATAACTATATACCCCACATTATCTGCATCTCTGCATCTCTCGGCATGAATCAGTGAAAATTTATAGCAAGATTTTGTTTCCGGAGGGTAAGCAAACCAAGAGTTCTATATGCTAGAACCATCCTGTGTAGTAGCCAGTGCTCTGTTCGTTCTCACTCATGTCCAGTGTTAAGAAGCTTCCCTGCAGCAGTTTTCCCATAAATAATGCCTTGTTCCTTGTTCATTTCTTCGGATTAGATGAATACGATCACCTGGATTACTCGCGACCGAGCACCTCGCAAAAGCCGCACTATCATCGCATGAACGATGCCATGCTCAATATCAACCATGACGAGGAGGAGAAGCCCAGCAACCTAAAGAATATGACGGTGCTGCTGACGAAGCCGGAGCCACCCACAGAGCCAGAGCCGCAGCACGAGAGCTTCGATAATACGAACACCAATCTCGACAATGTGTCGACGGCGTCGCCCAGTTCCAGTCCGGAGTTTCGCAAGTAAAGAAACAGTCACCGGGACAGTCACTCTTTCCCCTGAATAGAACATAAGTTTCGATCGCGAGCGACGTCGACTTTTAGCTTAATTTATTGTGTAGCATTTTTAGTTGTGTATGTGAATTCTGTGTAGCATTTTGTCCTGCAATTTTTAACGTACGTCTGTATTTTGCTCACTTAAGTCTAAAGTGTTCAGTCAATTGTAAATTATTATTATTTTATGAAACCCTAAACAACTTTTGTAAATTTCTACTTCATTGTTTCAAAATTTTACAAACAATGCATGCTCATTCGGTCTTTTTACATCAACGCGTTTAACACCCTAAGTAAAACCATATTAAATTAAGTACCTACCTATATATACACTATCTTCCTGTTGAAATTTGTGGAGCATCTCTGAGAGAAGCTCGTCTGGATCGAAGGTTGCAATAATTTAAGGAACGAACCTATGCATATTCAAAAATTGATATCAGTAGCTCATTATAAGCATATAAATATATATTTTCATAAGCCACATATTTGTGCATAAGCAATAACTTCAAACAGAGAACAAATTGTTAATAAAATTGATTATTATCTGTAATACGGAAACTATTGGCCAAAAAAATTGTATAAAACTCAGCCCCGATTGATAGATTTTAGATGAAATATTAATGACTAGCTCAAATATTGGAATATCACGATTGTGTCAAGTTTTTAACCGAGTTAATTTGTGTTACTGCTCATATAGTACCCAATCGAAAGCTGATAATAAATTCTAAACAAATATTTTACACAAATCAAACGCGTTTTAAATGTTTATTTAATTGTTTATTTAGTAGAAGCATCAAGTACAGTAATCTTTATAAATAGTTTCCGTCTGCGCTTTCGTCTTTGATTTCCGTTTAGCAAGTGTTCTATTACATAGAGACTACTCGGTAATGCTAGGCTAGATGATAAATACAAGATCCCGCTCCTTCGCCAGGGAGGAGGAGGTGGAGGATCCACACGCTCACACATACACAAATTACACAAGTATTCAATTACGGACACCGATAATAGTTAGGATTTACGAGTTACGAGTTTACAACTAGAAGCGTACTAAATTAGCGCAAATGGAGTGCTTAATGTTGATGGATATAATGCTAATTGATTTAAATGTAGAGCTTGACTTGTGGTGGTGGTGGTGGTGTTTATGGGGGAACGATTTGAGTCGCCTTTTCAAGTGGAGAGAACCAGAAAGATGGATTACCTCCCATCCCTCAACTAGATTCAATCCATTAACAACCCTATCCAGGTGATTTTCCTACAGGTAGCCATGGCCGGCCACCTCGGCCGGTATGAAGCCCTCGCGTCCGTCCCGCGTCCTTATGTAGAACCACTGACGCTGGTCCTTGGACTCGCGGCACTCGCACAGCGTCACTATCTCGCCCTTGTGCACCGCAATGCTCTCCGTGATGTAGTCCGTGTTGATGGCGACTAGAGTTTGCCGGTGGCCCACCTCCTGCTGCCGGCGAAGCGCCTTCAGGCTGGCATCCGCCTCTGCCTGGTTCTTGGCTGGCTTGTGCTCGTAGGGCGGCGGCAGCGGCACAAACTTTGGATGCAAATGCTGGCCATTCTGGCCGTTGGTGATGTAGGACACACTGGAGAGCCTTCGGGCGGGCTGTGACTGGTGTAGGTGTGTCTGAGTCTGCAGGGTGGGATTTGGCAACTTCTTGGTTGACTTTTGCTGTTGCTGCAGGGTCACGTACTCATCCTGGGACGCTCCGCTTCTGACCGAAGCCGAGCCGGAAGCCACCTGACGCGTGGATCGCAGCTGGGCGTATGCCTTCTCCACGAGACGCGGCTTGGAGGCGGCCCGCAGATAAAGCTTGTCCACCTGCTGCTCTCCGTACAAGGAGCTCGTCGTGCTGCCGCCTTTCGCCACCTGGTTGTTGTTGCTGCTATGGTTGTTATTGTTGTTATTGTTGATGGCGGTGTTGCTGATTTTGAGGAGTTCCTCCGCCGGCTTTGCGCTGCGTGGCGTACGTGCGCCATCGGACCGGGTGCCGCCTCTCAGTCGGATCTCCTTCTCCGAGTCGGTCATGTTGCCACATGGCCGGGGAAAGACATCTGCATTGGATTCCCAGCAGGGAGTACTCCGGGAGCCAGCCCTCGCCTGCTGGGGCAGAATCCCCAAGGGCAGGCAGCAGGCGTAGCCCACGTAGCCCTCCTCCGCGTGCGGCGTTTGGACATACAGCCAGTTCTGGTTCTTGAACACCGCATTCACCACCATGCCGAGGGGCAGCGGAATCTCCAGCTGGTAGCCGCCAGGTCGGGTCTGGTAGAGGGTGCTGGCCGTGGCCAAGACGACGGGTATGTTGCCCGGCGTGGCTAGCGAGCAGCGCGAGAGGAACTCGTCCACGTTGTGAATCTCGTAGCCGAAGCGTTGCACTCGATTGCGATCCCGGCGCTTGCGATGGCGATGACGGCGCTGCTGCTGCTGTTGATGGGGGGCAGAGCCGCCTCCACCGGCGCCTCCTCCTCCTCCTCCGCCGCCCTCCGAAGCTGCCACTAAGCTGGGCTCCGAGTAGGAGGTGCATTTTAGTGACTCTGCTCCGGTGACCGATCCCCTGGCCTCGCCCGCCTGCGAGCCACTGGATCGCGCCTGCTGCAGTCTGGTGGCCAGTTTCTTGCGGATCTCGTTCCGCTTCCTGGCCAGGAGCAATGCCTCGCTGTGGCCATCGCTCCTGGGCGCTCGTTGAGGTGTGCACACGAAGAGCAGCTCTTTGGTGGAGGCGGCGGCCACTGGACCGCCGTTCTGATTGCTCCTGGACACGTCCAGCAGGTTCTGGTTGCTGAAGAACTTCTGGTGGTTGGCCAGGTGTCCGTTGGGCGGCGCCTGATGGGCGGTGGGCGTGGTGGCATAGCCATTGAGCGGCTCTCCGCCACTCGGCAGCTGCTTGATCCTGTACCGCTTCTTGGTGACATCCAGCTGTGTGGGCACGGGCTCTGTCCTGACCACCAGCACATCGTTCTCCTTGCGCTCCTGCGCCGCCTCATCCTCATGATGGGACACCGACTCCTTCTGCGGCGTTGGTGGGGCCGCCTGTGTCTGGGGCGTCTGCTGCTGCTGCTCCCGGAGCACCCAGGTCAGTGAGATGCGCGGCCGTCGCAGGCTCAGGTTCTGACCCATCGCCAGCTGCGGAGTGCTCTTCGCTCGCCCGCCGGCCACTAGTGGCAGCAGCTCATCGATCTCCACATAGTCCGAGCTGTACTCGAAGCTCTCTGGCTCGGGATTAGGATCGGGAGCGGGAGCAAGATCGGCCGGAGGCGGCGGGGTGGCCGTAAAGTTGCCCACGGAACTGTCGCTGCTACCAGGCTGTTGAAGGATCAAGGCGCAGGCGTGCAACAGGTCCGGACAATACGCATCTGGACAAAGAGATAGGAAGAGCATTAGTTTGGTTTCTTGGCATTTCTCTTAACTAGCTTACCCCTCAGTCCACGCCGGCGGCGACGCTGGCGTCTGGTAACACTGCCTCCTAGCTCTGAGCAGCTGGTTTCGGAGCTACTGGAGCTGCTATCTGTGCTGGAAGCGAACCGGAGCTGCTGCTGCTGCTGCAGTTCCCTAAGTCTTCGTCGGCGACGTGTCTGCTGGCGTGCTGCGGCTGCTGCTTCCCTGGCTGCTGTGACTTCTGCTGCCGATCTCAGCGGTATGACAGGATGCACAGCATCCTCCAGCTGAACTGGTCTCGATCCTAGTCCTGCCTCCCTGGGTCTCTCCGTGTAGCTGGGCGGCGGAGTCAGGGGCAGGGGGCAGTAGTTGGGAGGTGGCGGCAACTGAATTGAGATGGGCACTCTCAAGGCGGAATCCTCGAGCACGTAATCGTTCTCCCTGGCCTGAAACTCGATAGTGCTCAGGGGCTGGCTGCCATCTGGGTTGGGAACATCGTTGATGATGCTGCCGACGGCATCGCCACCATTATGGCGATATGTGGATGACGGCGGGGAAACTGTAAATAAATTTTATAATATTTTATAAATTTATTAAAATGAATAATAAACTAGGATTAAGAAGAATAGAGTTTACCAAGTTTTTCGGGCAACAAAAAACCTTTAAAAAAACCCTCCAACCTTAATCTTATTTTAATTAAAATGACACAGCCTTCAACACCCACAAAGTCCAGACTTGGCTGAGATTGGACCGCCTCCCGAATAGCCACCACTCATCAACTACTAGCCACTCACCCAGTGCCCGCTTGGACTCTTCACATGACAATAAAAATTAAAGATTCCTCCAATTCAGAAACACTGATGTGGAGTCTTTGGGGGCTAACCTAACCCACTCCAGCTGCTGGCCGTAAAGACCATTGAGACGCGATAACGACACCTGGAGCTGTGCAGCCTCGACAACTCCCACATGAAGGGGGGGAGCAGGGAATATTTAAAATATTTGCCAATATAAATGTCAGGAGCAGACGGACAGAAGGAGAGAAAGAGTGAGTGAAGGCGATCGGGAATCGGGGAGAGGATCGCCTTCATATGCGGCTATCAAGGCCAAGATCAGCGAGCAAAGGCAAAGGCGAAGGCGAAGGTGAGGATGAAGATGAGGATGTGGATGGGTATGAGGATGGGTATGGGTCTGGGTACGAGGATGCAAGAAGCGTGGCCAATAAAATTCCAAACTGATATGCTCAATGGCAACAACGTGCCACAAGTGAGTAGTAAAATGTCGAAACGTGATGGTATTTCAAAAAAAAGATACTCGTACCAAATATTGGATCGCCTCTCGCCTGCCTTTATTTATCCCGCTGCGGATTAGCACATTTGCACAACGTTGTTCAATGGCGGAGAAAATAAAGTCAGGTTTGGCTGGGACTCGAGATGGACTCCGCTGCCTGTTACCCTCTCACGAGTTATGGCCAGAGAAACTGCAGCAGTTGCAATCGCCAGACAAATTGTGACAAATTAGCAACATGGCCACATGGAATGCCATCGGTATATATTTATGGAGATGGCAGCAATGTCCAGAGGTAAGGAAAACATGGAAAACAAATATTGATTATGTCAGAAAACTGGCTATATTATAAATAACAATAATTTCTTAATTTAATTAATCCCCAAAATGATATCCCCAACAAACCCAATAAGAAAGTGAAGTGAACCCTTTTGTCTTGAGAAAAGGGAAACTTCCAGAGATCATAACTAAGCCATGATGAAGCGCAGAAAGGACAAGGCCCTGAGCCCTGAGCCAAGAGGCCACAGAATCTGCGGGCCACGGCAGCGATGCGACTTTAACGACCTTTGGCGTGGCGATTCCATTGCGGGGGATCTTTCCTACGCCCCCCTCCAGGTGTAACAGCCCCAGGGGAGGTGGACGGGGTCTGTCCAGTCTGTCAGTCAGTCGGTTGGCGGTTCCGTTGCCCCAGCCCTAATCAAAAAGGTTCAAGCGCAGAGATCGTGCGAGGATTACATGGGGGTGTGACGACAGGCCGGCTCAAAGTCATTCACTCAGCTCCGCCGACTCGGAGCTGCAAGCTACGAGCAACGATCTCCAGCTTCCAAGCTTGAAGCTCCAGAGCCGCTGCTCCAAGTCCGTCTCCGGGCTCGATCGTGATGCTGTGGCCTTTAATGGCCTCTACGTGAGACGTGATCGCCACTCAGGTACACTGGCAAATAATTCTGGGATTTATGGAAACATTTTGAGTAGAAAATGGGGCATATAAAGCATAATATTTAATAATAATAAAAATATATTTAAATTGTTATAAATTTTAGGAAAAAAATAGTCTGAAAATCTGCAAAACATTTAGAAATGTTTCTCAAAAAGTAAAACTCAACTCAACTCAACTAAATAATATGATTCGAATTAATATATATATTTTTTGTAGTGCATAAGTACAGAGGCGAACGGTTCAGGGCCGGATTAAGGGCGTGGCCAGCGGCTAGGGGCCTAAAAATCGAAAGTGTTGCTCCGGGTCTCCGGAGCAGCAGCAGCCGCAGCTCAGAAGCGGCGGCCCTCTAATTAAACGCAGACGGCAGGCTGCCAAATTAGCTAATGACAACATTGCGCCGGAAAACAGCAGCAGCAGAAATTGCAACTACATCAGCAGCAGTAACAGCAGCAGCAACACCAAGACTGCAACTGCAATATCGACATGGGCAACGCATTGCACAAATCCAAATCACAAATCACAAAGCCAAAGCGGCAACGCCTGCCCAAAAATGGCCAGCTCTCTGACAAATTTGTTTTGCAACTTGTTGGCCCGCCTGCTGCAAATATGGGATGTTGGCCCAACATGAACATGGCCACTGGGGCATTGTGGTCAACGGACCGACGCGTTCCACAAGGCACCAGTCAAAGCCACCGCACAGCTGTCCGTCACTCCCTGGACGGTGGAGCCCCTGGTGTCCCGTGTCCAGTCAGTGGAGTGGAGTGGAGCGGAGTGAGCATTGGCCCAGTGCGACTCTCCTCTGGTGATAATAATTCAATCGAGAAATGTCGAAGCGTGCAAATCGAGCAATTGATTTGTGTCTGGGACCGACAGCTAAAAAGGCCTTTGGAATTGATTGCTGTTGCATGTGATTAACGGCCAATTATTGAAGTGTTTTATTTACAACTAAAAAATACAAAATAATTCTAGAGATTCCTAACAACTTGCTCACCTTTTGAGATAACCTTCCAAGACTTTAGACATTTATTTTCTTAGATTTAGAATGTGGGAAATTAGCAGAGAAAGCCACAACCAGGTCAGGATAATCTCAGGCAAACTGCTGAGGAACTCTAGAAATTTTCCAATCAAACCTAATCTCTTCTCTGGCCGCCTTCTCTAAGCCAGATTCCATGGCCAGCCCAGAGACGGCTGGTGGACAATCGATAACTGTTTTTGGTCGGCGTTTCGCGCACGTCCCTCGCATATATCTCTTAAATGGCAGCCGCAGATAAGACGCACTAATAAGATAAAAACATTTTAATTGCCACTAAACATGGCAGCGCCTCAGACGGACCACTCTCTACCCGATTCCGATCCCGATCCCGGGCCCCCAATCCCCGACAGATCCGGTGTCTTGATGCCAGACAACTGTAAAACGGCCACTGCAAAGCTACTCGCTCGCTCGCTCGGTATGAAAACTCAACTGACGTTGTCGCGACTAATGGGTTAACCAAACGCCAGGCAGATGTATAAATAAAACCCCGATTTCTTTGGGATTTAATTAAAACCCCAAGTCTCGATCTGCTTCCAGCCTTAATCTGCCATATCCTTCCAGCACTTAGGCGAGGTGCCAAAACAAATTAAACAGCTTCCGGAGGGATCGTCAAATCTTTAACGACCCGGCCCCAGCCTAGCTAACGCTAGCTCTGGTCCAGAGTCATCAAAGTGACCACCATCAGCCTGGTCGAAACTGCTCCACGGCGGCAATAAAATCCAGCATCAACTCGCCCGATTGTCAGATTGGCCAAAGCTCCATAGGTGACTTGCCAGTGTTGCTAATTCAAACGATTTTACGCCGATTCGGCAGGTAACTTGGCAGGGGATTTATAATTTTTATATATTTGGTCGGATCTTTGAAGTTTCAACACATTTTACCTGTAATTTATTCATAGTTTTAATAGGAGAAAAATAAATTACAGGCAATATATTTCCTAGTCCAAAGTTTCCTAAATAGTAAAGGATAATTTCCTCTTGATCAGCATAAACGGACGAAACAGACAAATAGGAATGTATTCATTTTATAAATTCCGATTCTTTAAAAATATAATTTCAGTATGCAGTTTTATAAAACCAATAAAAAATAACATGGGAAAGCTGAACTAAAATTAATGCTTAATTATGGAATCTGTAAGCTTTGATTTGTCTAAAAATTATCATATTAAAATATCAACAATTATCAATTGAAATAATGCAATTATTTAAAGTATTCTCGAAGCCATAATATTGTTTAAAATCTTTTATAAATTTTCTTTATTGGCCAACTCTATTCTGGCCATTCCAGGCCATACCTAATCCTTGTTGACAGGGGCCATGTGTAGCTGGGTGCCAATGCCAAGCATGCCTGCCACTGCACAGCCATCAAATGGCTAATTTATGCCAGAAATAATTTACACAAATTTCAGTTTTTACCTTTTCAATTAGCCGGGATCATGTTGCGGCCGGCAGGTCCCAGTTTTATACGCTTTTAATGGGCTCTCGGCCTTTGGGTGGTCAAGACATTTCACAGATTTGAATACGTGCGATTCCCAAATGCGATCAAAAGTGAATTAAAATCTTTTATCGACTGGAGACGAACAGCCCTTTTACAAGCTGGAAGGGATTGTGCGTAGGCTGGGTGGGGGATGTGGTTGGCTGGCTGGCTGGGCCAAGGCAATAAAATTAAACGTTTGTTAGCTTTTGGTTTTTGGTGTTTCGTGCGTGTTTTAAGCGGTTTTAAATATTTATGAGCCCATTTGCCACAGAGCTGGGCCCACAAAAATATCATTTTATGGCCTTAATAAATTTAAATGTTGTTGTTGGAGGATAAGAAGAGGAAATGGGGGAAGAGCAGGTGGAGAAGGAGCCGGTGCTCAAATGAAAGTGTGCTATTTGCAGGTGAAAGGAGTTGGATCTTTACGGTTACGGCTGCTTGATTTGTTAATGATTTATTTGGCAATTATTGAGGAAAATGAAACCCAACAAAGCATAATTTATAATAAACTGTTGGCATATTAAATATATTGGAAAAGTTTCGTAAAGGTTTAAAGTTTTCTTTATTTTCTTCTCTATTTTAAATGTCACCAAGAAAAGTCTGTTTCTATTGTCCTTCTTTGGCAACTCCCTTTGACGAACTCTTATCTCAAGCTGCTTGCTTTTGGCCAAACCACAGAATCAAATTCAAATTCAAATTCAACTAGGAAAAGTACCAACCAAGATGGCCTTGTTGTCCTCTTAAGCCCGCATGTCCAAGGACATTCGAACAACTGCCGGCTAGTGCGTATTTATGTCTCAATGGCCAACATTAGAGCACTTGTCTTCCATATGGCCAAGAGGTTGGCAAATGCACAGGGAGTAAAATTTTGATCAAAACTATAAAAGACATCCTTGATATTAAGTGATTTACTTAAAAAGACAAGAAATCAAATAATATATTCATATTCTTTGAGATATTCGCTTTCTAACAGGAAAATAAGTCAAGGAACTTTTTAAATGTGGAAATTGAATTTGTTAATTGTTAAAATTAAATATTTTGGTAACTGGACTATATTATATTATTATACAAAATATTTAAATTCAACCCCTTAACCCCATACATTTTTTCTTTCCGTGCTTTTGCTAGCCCGTTGAAGCCGAAATCAAGTTAGTGGAAGATAAATGTGCCCCCCTTAGTGGCAGAGTCCTGGTGCCAGTTCCAGCGCCAGGCGTCACGATAAGCGTCAAAGGACATGAAGGCCATAAAAAGCCATGCTTTCCAGCTGGAGGGGGGCTTTCTTTGCCCAAAAAATAAAAGGGGGGAAGATCAAAGCGAAAAAAGCAATAAGTCCTGCGGGCGGAATGTAAATTGAAATACAGGAAGCTGGCAGCAGCGAAGGGTGGGAGTGGGGGAGAGAACTTTGAGCCCGAAACGAAACCGGAATCAGCATCCGTCGAATCCGTAACCAAAACCGAAGCTGGTTCCGGATCCGGACCTAACCCAACCCGGAAAAGGAAGCAAGCGGCACGCAGCACGCACTTTGATTTGCTGGCCAGGATCTGCAGCAAATGGTTGCTGCTGATGAACCTCTGCGAAGGGCCAAATGGAGAGCTCTCTCTCTTCCTCACTCCTGGCGCAGATGGAGCAAGTGCACTTTGGCCTCTCCGGGAAATATGTCTTCAAGTGCCATCCAAAGCCTTCGGGGTGAAGGGAAAATCCCTCAATTGCAATCGCAAAACCCAAACGAAGAAGAGTTCTTTTAGAAGCCAGGAGGAGTCAGAGTCAGAGTTGGAGTTGGAGTTGGAGCCCTTTGTCTTCCTTTGAAATGTTGCGTGCTTTATTAAAATTTCCATCGTGTGGAGAAGAGAGGAAGGTGTGGGGCTGCTGGTGTCCCTTTGGGGACATTGTTATAAATTCCTTTACTGAAAAATGTGAAAAATGCGCCATGTAAATTATTTCTGCGTCATTTTTTCGCTCGCGCTTTGCTTTTTTATTGTGCATGATAAATTTTTATTGTAATTGGCTGTTGATTTATGGCCCTTGGCCTCCTCCATGGCCACCATAGACTCCGGGGAGCCGGAATCTCGGACTCAGCCGCGATAACAAGTGCCAGATAAACGATTCTCTTTCAATTTGCCATTAATTAGGCGAGACAGCGGGCGCAGAGGAGCAGCCTACTCCTCGAGAGGCTCAAGCTTGGACTCAAATGGTTGGGGCATAAAAACTAATCGCGGCATTACAGAAATCATCTATGAAATTGCGCCTGCTGATGCGTAACATGCACAGGCAGAAAATATTGTCAAATTCATGCAACTAAATTGAGATTTTTATCACTCTTTAGGTTATTTATTTTAATTGTTATTTATTTCTTTTAGCAGTAGATAGCACCATTTCCCTATTATCATTACTCTTAACCATTTCTCTCGGTGTGGTCCAGCCCACCCAAGCACCCAAGCAGGAAGTGCAAGGCTGGAGAATAGGCCCCAAATCCAAATCTGAAGCCACATCCCACAACAGACCCATTGTTTGTTAGATGCTCTGCAGTCAAACACCATAAAACTTTATGAACCCGCCTCCATGGGCCTTGGCAGGCAGAAAGGTTTCCATTCCATCGCCGACTTCTACTCCCGCCCAGAAGTGGCAGATTTTTTAATGCCTTGCGAGAGAGATTTCATGGTAATTTCGCCGGGTTATAACAATTTACAAATTATGTAATAGAAATTTATTGCCACAGCCAAAGAGCTCCTGCTCCAGCTCCTCCTACTCCCACTCCTTGGGGCCATTTCTGGCAGCTCCTCTATTCGTGCTCTCGGTTCTCGATTTTCCTGTGTGGAGCTGCTGCTGCTGCTGCTGGGTGGGCCTCCTTTTTGGACATGCACAGGTGGCCCTGATGGCCATCACTGGCTTTGATGTGCGCCACATTTGACTCCCGGCCAGAGCGAACGGAACGGAACGGAATGGATCCGAGAGAGGCTACAACCAGGATGACTTTAGATAAGCGGGAGCAGAGTTATGCCATAAAATCTAAGCTTTTGATGGGGGAAAATCAGTGCCTTGCTTAGGCAGTTAACAGGGCTTAAACTTGAGTTTACGCACAGTAATTATTATAAATTTATATTGCTTACAAAATATGGTAACCATATCTATTCTTCTGCTTGCAATTATATTAAATCAGAGCTGGCTATAACCTTTTACGATATCAACCAAAGATCGCCTAGCCATAAAAACTCTTTCAGAACTCCAAACAAAACCCATTGAAATGGAACTCACTCCGACTTGGAAGATGACACAAATTGAGTTATACTAATTCCCGGACTCGAAGCTCCGTCCTTTCCACCTGTGGGAAGGCACTATAGGCTCTTGGCCCAAAAAGTTCGCCACAGATAAATGGCAATTTGTACGCATTAACCTGCAGATCCGCCCTCGGATCTCACAGAGCCGTGACCCATTAGTTACGGCACTTTCCAAACAAACTCCAATAATGCAGCCATTAAATGCCAACTATTCTGCCATCAAGTGCTTTAGTTTGACATAAATCTCCTCTCTCGACCGGATGGGCAAAACTTTTGCCGCCGCCGCAGTTGCCACCACAAATCTGAGCGCGCTCTATCGCCCGGCCAGCTTCCCCTTCCATTCGCCACCTCCCAAGTGGCCACCTACTCATGCCTCCTGCTCCTTTTTGGAGTTCTGGCAATCCAACAGAATCAGTGGACTGTGTCCTGCGAGAGCTTATGTTGCAGCTTTAATTAACGCCAGGTTTTGTGACTGCCTAACCTCCTGCTTTCCTGCCACTACCGGCTCCTGGATTTCTGTTTGGCCAACAGGTGCGGAAAGTTTTGACCAACTAGCACTCTGGTCGCATTTCACCCCCTTTTCGACGACTTTGTGCACTGTTAAAAATTATTTGGCTTTTATAAAGATTAACATATTTTAAAGTGAGATTAAAGAGAAGTTCCTTGATGAAATGTTTGAAACCTTTTTCTAGTTATTTACAAAGATTTAACTGCTGTAATAATTTATTAAAATAAAATGGGTTTCAGAATCAAAGCAACAATTAGTTTGATAAACTGAAAACTAATTTATATAAGCAACTTTATTAATTAATTATTTATTAAAAATAAACTATAAGTTCAGAGCTCAATCTGTTTCCAGGATTTGATATTTTAAGCATATAATCTGTAACATATCTATAATTAATTTAAATAAAATATTAAGCAAATAAATTTATAAGCAGTTTCTACATTTATGGAGTATATTTCTCCAAATTAACCCAATATTTCCATCCAGTGCATCCATTTCAATGCCCACCCCAGTGTATTTTTATTTAATTTAGAGTCGCGCATTTGCCGGCCAGGACTTTCATGTTGTAATTTCCTCAAATTTACGAGTTTGCTTAGCCCGGATACGGGTTGGGTTTTGGGTGGCTAGTGCAGGACTTGTATTTTTTGGGCAAGAGAATGGGGATGAGGATGAGGATGGGGACGAGGCTGCAGAGCCAGGATTTACGACTCTGCTTGGTTGGGTTAGTTTCAGTGCCTGCCTGTTGGGTTTTCCTGTTCACTCTCCGGGCTCCGCTGCGGCTTGTTAGCGCCTCGGCTTTCATTTTATTAGCAGCATCCTCTCCAGGCGGCCCCCGCGTTATCCTTCTCAGCCAGATTGCTGTAAATGAGCAACTTTTTGGCCCTATAAACGGGAGGGTGTGTGTGTGCCTGCTTTTTGGTAATTTCGCATGCAGTTTATGGCTAGGCATAACTAAGGCCTCACACAAACAACAAGTCGGCGGCCTGAGCTCATGCAGCTGTTAGCTGTTAGTTTGTTAGCTGTTGGTGGCCCCCTGCACAAGAAGCCCCAAACCCCTTCCACATCCTCAGTCCGGGACATATACACAGGTTGATGACGCCGCTTATAAAAGTTGATCAAAATTATTACTACACCCGGGCAAACATTGAGGGGCAGACACGAAAGGGAAAAGGAGTTTAAGTAGGAAATATAGTTTGGGGAAACGAAATATTAAATACCCTTTAGACAAGACTATACTTTAAGTGTAAAAAATTATATATACAAATATATTATAACTACAAAAAATCTATTATTTAATAAGGAATTTGTCATCCAAAAAATATAGATATTAGCAATCTCTATGATAAAGTTAGTCTTCTTGATTCTAGAAAACAAACTCTATGACTATTTCCATATGTTTAAAGATAAAACCTAAAAGTTCTTAGACTGTAATCCCAAATATATTCCCTAAACTTTCGTTAAGCCAAACTTTCTGCCAAGTAATACCCTCTGCCAGGACATAAAACCAGAAAAAGAGGTGAAGGTGAAGGCAAAAGGCATCAACGCACTTAATGTTGAACAGGTCCTGGAGCCTCCTTCGGGTGTTCCCAACAATTAGAGTGCGGCCATGGCCATAAAGTTATAGAATTCATGGCGCACGTTTTCCACAACGCATTTCGGCGTTTACTTATTACTGCAGTTTATCTGTTGGCCCTGCTCCACCCTCCCACTAGCCCACTCCTCACCCCAAAAGAAACGAGGACCAAACTTTCTCGGGCCACGTTTCATTAGCCATATGCCATGGATTGT
Organism: Drosophila anomelani; assembly: GCA_035045905.1. Lineage (NCBI taxonomy): Eukaryota > Metazoa > Arthropoda > Insecta > Diptera > Drosophilidae > Drosophila > Drosophila anomelani. Next base: position 5,073,312 of record JAWNOO010000165.1, read on the forward strand.
GAAGCCTGGATTTTCATGTGCTTTTCGTCCTTCGGTGCTTTTTACGAGTGCACATTCTGGGTGCGATATTAAATCCACATAATGAGGCTGAGGCAGTGGGAGTGCACATCCTACATACATACTATATATGTATTTATGAGTACAATTGTGCTCGCCGTCACTCAAGCAGAAAAATATATAAGCTAAATTTGCTGATTGCCAGCTGCCAATTAATAGCCCAAAGTCGTAAAATAAAATAATAATAACTTTACGATTCCCACAGAGAAATTAATTGAATTCATCTGAAGAGTTATGGTTTCAATAAAGGTTATTGAATGGAAAGTAAAAATCGTAAAATGGAATTGTTGTAGACATAAAATGCAGGTAAAACCAAACATTAAAGTAAATAAAATTAAAGAAAATAAATTTTAGTAAACAAGCAAGCAAATAATAAATGCAGTAGCTGTTATATTTAATGATTTACTATAAACTTTATTATCTAAAATATTTAAAACACATTAAACTAATAAAAACAATATTAAAAATGTATTTAAAAAATTAGGAAGAGTTAAATATTTATTAAAAGGAAGCTGAAACTTTATAAATATATAAAATAAGAAGATAAATAATCTATCTGTCTATCTATGAAGTAATAGCAAATATTATTATATAATGCGTTTATTGGGTTAATTTAATACGCCTTTCCCATAAAACCCACATTAAATCTATAGAAAATATAGAAAAATATTTAGTTTAGAGAAAGAAATCCCCATAAAAACTATAAAAATCATTCCAAAGGACAAAGAGATGACACCTATCCCCTGATACGAGCCGTTACGCATACGCCCCGTAAACTGGGTGAGCCATTGTCCAAGTTACGTATGCTAATGCAATCGATCGCCGGCAAATGGTAATCAATTGCATAGTTAATACGCAACGAATTAAGCACTGGCCCCTGGCCACCTCTCGCATGCTTTGTCAGTTAATTAAAGTAATAATGTTAAGTGAAAAATACTGAAGAAAAGCAATACAAAACACGCGCGAATCTATGTCTTTTCCGCATTTCGCGGCATTGCATAAAATGTTGAACAAAGCTCTCGTCCCAAGATTGAATGCCATGGCTTTGGGATTGGATTTAAGGCGGTGTCGTCGTCGTATGTGAGATTCCATGGTTTACGGAATGGTAATTCCGTTTCGCCGGCTCCCAGAGCCAGTCACCAAAAACGTTGCTTCCGATTTGGATTCGGGAGCAGATCGAATGGATGGATGGATGAGAGAAGCTGCGGCGAAATGGCGAAAATGTTTTTGTTTGGCGCAAAATACTTGGAGCGCTCCACTGAGCACTAACCGCGCCCCAAGGTTTAAGGCGACACTGAGAGAAAAATGTGTAACTAATAGGAGAAATTAGGGTTCTTAACCATTAAAAAGTTTTTATTAAGGTTTTAAACTGGGCTTTAAAGAAGTACTAATTTTACAATTTCCACATATATCTCCCCCTATTTTCTCTCAGTGTTACAATGCTCTACAAGCTGTAAGCAATAATTAGGCACACGTAAGTCCATGGACGCGACTGTGTGCGGTTGTGTGTTGCTGTGCCGCTGCACATGCAAATGTTGCGGCTCCGCGGAGGCTGCACTGCAATGCAATCGACACCGCCGACGCCATGCCGAAGATAATGATGGATAGGTATTATAGGCGGATGGCTAGGTATATATGGGATGTGTATATATGGTGCCATGGTGCACTGAACCTGATTACCGCATCCAAATATAAAAGCCCCATCGATTGCAGCCGGCGAACACAGTGCTGAAAGTGAGTTCGCGCCATTCGGTGGTCCGGGTGGACAAACTAAAGGATTAATTAAAGGATCTGCTTGACAAACAACAAGCCGAGTCGGGAATTAACCACAACTGCCAGCAGCAGCAGTACCAGCAGCTGCATTAAAATGACCAAAGTGAGTCAAGAATATCGGAAAATTTACAAGAGGATTTGTAAATAAATTAAAACTTTAAAACTTCGTTATCAGCATTATTTCAAGAAAATTTGTGAATATTTGTTTAACTTGAACAAGTAAAGTTTAAAGAAATGTGTGAAAAGGATAAAGAACCCCTTTGGAAATATAATCAAATTAAAATATTTATATTAAAAATATGTTAAAGGTTTTACAAAAAGAGAAAAGAACAAGTAAATATTAACAAAAATTCATAAATTAATAATTTTAATTGGTTTCAAGTTCAACAATATCCTCGAAACCACTAGAAATCCCTCAGATATATACATATGTCTCTTAAAATACACTTTAATAAATGCCGAAATTTTACTTTATTGGCAATATTTCAAGGCAATGTATATAAGATTAGAAGCATCTTTTATTATATTAACAGCAAATGGTATTAGACTTTTATATATCTCAATTATTTAGTACTGTAATGAAGATAAATAAAATGCCAAACAATTAGTTCCTTAACTATACCTTAAATCCTCCCAGAATAAGTTTATCCATTTAATTGCTGCCCAAAAACGACCTCTAAGTATCTCTTTAAATTTAATTACAGACAAGAAACTCCTCGCTTAACCCACACAAATCGCTATTAACACTCTCTCCCAAATATTCCCCCAAAATACAGGCGACAACGCGAAGTCACTTGTTGGCGGGCAACCTGCTGGCCGTGATGCTCCTGCTGACGGCAACGGGAATTGCGGCGCGCCGGGCCCACCGCCGCCTCATCATCCACGTGCCGGTCAAGACGAAGACACACCACCACACCCACACGGTCTACAAGGTGGTCCATGCACACGGCGGCGGAGGCGGAGGACACGGTGGCATCAAGCAGACGGTGTACAAGGTGATGGGCTTCGCCTCAAACGGAGCAGAGCGAAATGGCAACGGGATGTCCAAGGGCTTGGGAGGAGGAGGAGGAGGAGCCAGCGGAGGAGGAGGCAACGGAGGATCCATTGGTTATGGCAGCTACGACCTGGGCGGAATGGGCAGGGGCAAGGGACACGGCGAAATCACGTACGAGGACATGCACGACTGCGAGAGCGGCAAGGTGGCTCCGGCGACCAGGGACATGATTTTCAATCATTACTCGCGACACGGCGAGACTGGCGGATCCGTCGAGGATTACGCCGAGGAGCTGGACGACTTTATAGACCTAAGGGATGCCTACTTGTGAATAAAGACTACTTACTGTTTACTGCGAGTGTGTGTGAGTGCGAAACCTGTGAAATTTGCGATTAATTATAAAATTCCCGCCATCAGAGACTTCGTATCTCCTCCTCCTCCGCTTACATTTGCATTGCGAAATTGTTGACGAAGCATCATCATCATCTCCTCGACACCGCCACCGAAATTCCAATTCCCCGGAATGCGTGTCTTTGTCTTTGAGTCACAATCCGCATTTGTATTGTTTAATTAGAAAGCACCAGAGGAGGAGGTGGAGCAGGAGGAGCAGGGGCACAAGAAGGTGGCATTTCTGGCAGGGAGGAGTCCGCGACTGCAGTCGCGCACTTGAGGCAAACTTCAAGTATTTGCATGGCTCTCGACTCGCCTCCATGGGCATGCGGCATATTTTAGTGGACAATTAAAAGGAAACGAGCATTGGCACTTGAGCAGAGGGAATGCTCAAAATCAAATGCCAGATTTAGCTACTTTAATCTGTTTTAGTCACAAGGAAAAATAGTTACAGATACTTTAATCTATCTAAGTCACAAGGAAATATAGAAATAATGAAGGTAACTTCAAGGAAACAATAGAGGGAATAAGCACAAAGGCAAGTAAATACATCAAAATAAAAATATTTGTAAAAATGTGCAAATAAAATTTATAAAAGGTATTTTAAGACCCTCAAAAGGATCGTATCCAAGATCCAGATGATAACGAAAACCTCCCAAGTAATAGGTTTCTAAATTCCCAGAAGGAAACTCGCGAAATTCTAAGTAATTTACTCTTTATCTTAACTTTATTTTTTTACTCTTCAAAATACATTTTAGTTCCAGCTTAAGCCTTCACCTTCCTCTAGATTAACTCTAAAATATTAACACAATATAAAAATATCAACTTAGATCGCCTTTCAAATGCCTCATAATGACACAAGTTAGAATTTTAATCCGACTTTCTCAAACTACCCATTGATCAATCAATTTAATCGCTGCCAAGAGCAGCCATCCGAACTGGAGCATCAGATTGGCATCGGTTTGGCCAGAGCTTGACATAAGGCAGATTGATCACTGGCCGCCCCGGCAGATGTTGCCTCGCAATGAAGATAAAATCCACTACAACACGGATGTAGGAAGGCCAGCGAAGACACAGGTGCCGCCGTCCCGTCTCCCGTTCGCTGAGCGCAGAATAATTTGCGTGTAATTGAAGGCGACAGCACGTCACGGGTACGGGATGATAAATGCGTCTGCCCCGGGGAGGAGTCGGAGGAGTCTCTCTCTCCTTCTCTCGCAGAGCGAGGAAAACCTGATCTTGCCAGGTAGTTCCTCTCTGTTTGCTTCCAAAGGAGACACGCGACGGGTGGCCTCTTGGTCACTGGTCACTGGTCGCACCTTCGGTGCTGGCGCCAACTGGTCAGGGCAAATGGATGGGGCCTCTTTAAAGGCATTTAGCTGGTAATGACATTTAAGGCCAGCGATATAAATCGCACCGCCACAACATTGTTGCAGTGAAACCAATGAAACCCACGAAAACGCGCACACGATGCCCCAACAACTTCACTTCACTCCCCCCCACAACAGATGAAGTTGTTGGGGCTCCAGCCCAGGTCTAATCTGCACGGGACGGACACGTGGTAGAGACACCAGATCGGAGCCAACTAAGCGGATGAGCCAGGGAGACACTGCACTGCGGAAAATGTTATTAAATTTGAATTAAAGTCATAATAAATCTGCAGGATTATGCCATAAATTTGTAATGAAAGAGATCTGGGAATAAAATGCTATCAAAATGTGTCTTAAAATCACCTTTATTTAAGTGAGAAATTCATTGCCAAGTTTTGCTTTCAATTTCACCCAAAAAAACTTCATAATTTTCCACTCTCCATTAGGGAAATCCGAGTAAGGACTGTCTGAAGGCAATTAAGTCAATTAGAGCTCCTTCGGAAAAGCACAAAAATCCTTCTTCCTCTGTATGAGCTGCATTGAGCTGAGCTGCTTATGTCCAATGATGACGAGCTGAGTCCGCAGAGCTTTGTCCATCAGTGGCTCCTACTCTCGCCCTGTCAGTCTCTGTCCTTCCCTGTCCTGGCTTTATTGGATACGTTAAGCCTGTGCACATATTTGCATCCTGGCTGGCCGAATGGCTGGCGGCAACAAAGCGTAAAACGATTTGGCCAAAGCCAAAACCAAATAGGCAGTTGGTTCGGTTGTCCCAGACTCGGGAGTTACCTTTACAATATATTTTCACCGCTCTCTCTCTCTCTCGATATATATACCATATATCTGGCCAAATGCTAAATACATTTTGTGTCGTTTTCGTCGGCATTTGATTTGCTTTCCACTTTGCTTTTCCCCTTTTGGGCCCTGCGGTCTAAATAAATGTATTGATTTTGGCAAATGGCTTTTGCACGGCCAGGAAAAACCCGCTACAGCTCTATGGGGGATATGTGTGTTGTGGGAAATTGGCACAGCTGGAGGTACGAAATTCGCTTTTAATATGAGATTTTTCCTGGGTTTCTAACATACTTTTTGGAATCAAATATCGAAACAAAAGAGAGCTAAGGTCCTCTCAAAAATATTTTAAAGAAGTGCAATATTTTAAAGCCAACATAAGAACTACAATTATTCCCTAAAATGACTAAAAATATGAACTTAAATCTCCCTTTATCTCTGTCTGTATTTGTATCCCTTTCCCCTTCAAAGTTACACCTTAATTTAAGCTCGTTTAAATCAACCACAGAGAGCATTTAAATTTGAAAAGTCCCATCAATCGACGACAACTTTTCCCCCTGGTTGTTGTGTGTTCATTTCGTGATTGAGGCAATCCTTCCTTTCAGTCCATCCCTTTTGGACCATCCACTTTCACCCTTTCCCTGTCGTGTTTACCCTTTGTCTAGCCTTTGATTTTTCATCATTTTGCAGCCACAATTTTTGGCCATTTGGCTGTTTGCTTAATTGGTTTCATTAGGGAAATATTCGGTTTTCCCATGGAGAGGCTTCGTTTTCATCATAGGCCACTTACCTTCCTTCCTTTTCGCCGAGCGGAGGATGCCAAAAAAACGACGCTCCTGAATCGCACCTGAAAAGAAAGGAAGACGGGGGAAAAGTTAGAAAAAAGTTTCCTTAAAATGGAAACTTGAAGGAGGAAAAGTTTCCGGTTTTTTTTTAGGGGTGCCAGGTAAAAAGAGCCAAGAGCCGGTTACACGTGTCGCAAGAGCAACAACATGGCATAATTTCCTACAGAGTGACAACTAAATAAATAGAATAAATAGAAGATGGTGAGGACTCCTCGGGCAGATGGCAAAGTTTTTGCTGCGAGGTCTGGGGATGCGGACAGCCACTCCGTCCGAGGCACTAATTTTAACACCATTAATTTGCCAGCCAGGACTCCTGGCTCCTGCTCCAGCCCAAAGAGATAGAACAGAGAATTTTAAATGAAATGGACACAAGTTTTATTGAATTGACTGGGCGAGAACCCAGGCCAAGGATGGGAGGACGGGAGGATTGGAAGGAGCTGCTGTCCGGAAGCGGAAACGCATTACTCTGCTGCTTTGAGATACTGCTCCTGCTCCTAGTCCTGAGGAGCTGGTCCTACCCCTACTTCTAGTCCTACTCTAGCTCCTGCTTTTGCTATTAGTCCTGCCCCTGCTCCTCTTGTTGTTCGTGTGGCCAGCACTTTGCCCCACACGTTTACACGCAAGCTTAGGGCGGCCGAGTGGGTGAGTGCACCACGGAAAATTAAGGATACGGATAAGGTAATAAGAATCCTTTAAATTTTATACAGTAAGAATTAAAATAGATTTTTATGATAAAAAATAAAAGGATTTGGAAGTCATAACTAGGCCTAAGAATATAATACTAATCCCTTAACCCCAGATAATATTTCTTAAATAATACTGTAGCTCTTTCTAGCTCGAATTTTCTCACAGTGCGATCTTTAAGGACGAGGGGGGTCCTGCCACCAATCAAAAAGAAGAGCGGGGCAGCCAAGCAGAAGTAGAAGTTGTGGCAAAGTTTTTGATTTCATGATATATTTATGGGCATCCGTTGCTGCTGCTACTTTGGGACGCTATCCAATTCCTTTGAGTAATAAACTTGGGTCCCGAAAGGCAGCCTCTGCCAAGGATGCGGCTTACGGCTTTAACTAGAAGTTATTAATTTATTTTATACATTTTTCCAGTTATCCCCCAGTACCCACCCACAGTTTAAAGTGCAAATACTGCGTATACGCAGCGTTGGCCAGATAATACAGTGGCTCCTGCGGTGAACCCACCGTTAACAAACCGATAACAATCGCCGGGAATTTACTCGAATGGCATTTGGTGGTCGAGTGTATTTTTGGGATATATCATCGCAATTTGCGCGCTGAAAATGAACCCGATAAGCCGGCACTAATGTCCCGCACAAGGACTCGCCGGGATACCTGAGCGGGTAGCCTGATAATTGAAAAAAACTGGGCTCGGCAGCGGATTCAATTAAATATTAAATAAACGATATCCAGCAAACAGCAATTTCCTGCCACTACCCACCTCCTGCTGCTGCTGCTGCTCCTCCTCCTCCTGATGGGATTCCCCGATATTGGAGGAAGGGAAATGCAAACACAATTGCAAATGCCTGGGAAAAACTTTATGAGCCAGCGTAATCCGGGCAATTATGTGCTGCTCTCTCGCTCTATCTCTTTGGATCTGGACGTGGACAGGAGCAAACATTATCTCCATATTGCATAAAAGTATAAAATGAACCTATAAGAAAACTACACATTGCAGTGGAAATGCACTGGGAAAAGGCATTGGATGGGAGTAATATATTTTCACATTTATGTAGAAATGATGGAGACAAACAACATTTTTACCGTTTAATATTTAAAAAGATATTTTAAATACAGTTTTTAAAGCTTGTAATGACTTTGTAAATAGATTTTTGGGGGTTTTAAAGAGTTTTTGTCAATATTTTGCAGGTTCTTGATCAGCATAAAAAATAGAGTCGACTTAGTAATGAGTTTTTAAAACTTTGATTTGGCCAAAAAATTAGCATTAAAAAATAGAATTAAATATCCCATTTAAAGGATTTAAACACCTTGAGTTTTAAAATTAAATTAAATTATCGTTCTCTGTTCTTTAAGAAGTTCAGAAAAAACTCGAACTAAATTCTTAAATAATATAATAATAATAATATTTAATTCACGTGTAAGCAGACCATAGATGATGTGCAGGCCATGGAACGTGTTGCTGCATGGACATTAAATTCAGATTGCGAATGATTTGAACAGGTGCTGCAGCAGCAGCATCGTCAGTGGCAGCAGCATCAGCATCATCATCAGAAGAAGGATATTCTGGGGGGTGAAAGCGGGCCTTGGCTGTGACCTTTTATGGGGGTGAGGTTGCAGAGAATGAGAGAGCTTGGCAAAAAGACTAATTATGTATTCATTAAAATGGCAAAACGGCAGCAGAAGGATGCACGTGAAATCCGTGTGCGAATGTCTGTGAACATCTCTGCATCCGGAGTCCTGGCTTCGAAATGGAAATGCAGGGATAAACCGGCGAAAAAGGGGTGCAAAACCTAAAGGACTGAGCTGAGCAGTCACGAGTGCAGTTGCCTGGAATACATTCAGCATAATGGCCCCACTCTCAGGGTGTGTGTGGGTTCACATTTTGATTATATCCATCTCGGCTTGATAACCTAATAGGGAATGACGCCACCTCCTAGCTCCTGGCTCCTGGCTATGCAAATGCATGAAATGCCCGGGTAATGATTCCTAAATACACACATTTATCATATTTGCTCGAGTTTCCTTCCTCGAAATTGAGTTTCGGTGAATTCTGTGGGTCTCTTAATGTGTTTGTGGAACAGGTTGGATTTCTGTTTCCCCTGGGGGAGAGGCATCCTGCAGTTGTTTGCCTTTTTTCCCAACTGAGTTGGGGTTGCCTAAAAGATGCTTTAATTTTGTTTTAATTTTCTAATTCGGCTTCTGTTTGCTTCGGTCTTTAATTGAAATAATTTTAATTAGTTAAATCATTGAATTCCAATTAAAACCAAGATTTTTAAGGGTTTATATGCAATTTATTTTATGTTATGAGACTCCTTGCCTTGAAGTTGTCTTGATATAAATTTAGTTAGGATATAAAAAATCTTAAAACTAATAGTGTTCCTTAGTTCATGTTTCCTGATTAGTTCCTGATTGTTTCTTCGGTTATTGTTCATATTTTGTTCATAGTCTCTCTTAATTAGAGAAACCCCCAAAGATACCCTTGAAGAAGCGGTAAATGGGCTTCGGGATCTCCACAGCGAACAGGACAGAGCTCTCCTCCTCCGCCTGGACTCCAGCTGGGTCAACCGCGGATGCAGAACGCTTCTCATCAGGGACCAGCGACTGCTTTTGGAAGAGCTTCTGCTGCTGGCTCAGATGGCTGAGGATCAACTGCTGGACAGCAGCTTGATCCTTTTGGAACTGGCTAGCGCCATTGCTGGCTTGGAGCTTCAAGGGCTGGCTCACATGGACATTGGTGGCCTTGATCAGATCCTCCAACTTGATGCTGCCCGCGGAGACGGTAGAGCTCTTTCCCTGGCTGACCTCCGAGGTGGGAACCAGGAGCGGCAGAGCAGCCAGATTCACAGGCAGCAGGACGTTGGCATCGCCAGCCTTTTGACCATCAGTGGAGACCTGATTCCCCAGGGGATTGGGAACCAGGTAGAAGTTGGGCTTTTGCTGCTGCTGCTGCTGAGGCTCATCGGAAAAGGCGCGGAACTTCTCGTAATATTGATACTGGACATTGCCCGATGAACTGCCCAGGCTGCTCAGGCTCTTATTCACGTAGAAGGGATTGGGAAGCAGAACCAGGCTGAGACCCACTACCTTGGGGAAATCCGTGAAGGGATTGGGCAGGAAGGGGAAGGGCTTGCTCTCCTCGTAGACTTGAGTTTGCTGGGTCACGTTGCCGGAGGTTGAGTTCAAATTAACCTGCACATAGCTGGGCTCGTTCTTCTCGAAGAGATTGGGCAGGAAGGGAAGTGGGAATCCGGGCTTCTTCTGGTTGGAATAGTAATGGGTGTGGTTGTGGATGTGATGAGTGACATTGGCACCCGTGGTATTCACCACAGTCACAGTCTCCGGCACGTACTCCACCTTAGGGAAGGACTGGAACTTATTGAAGGGGTGGCCGTACTGGTTCGGATACTGGCCGGAGATCTGGGTTCCGTTGATCACCTGCACACCCTGATACTTGAAGATCTTCTCCAGGTCCTGGATGCCCAAAAGTTGTCCACTTGAATCGTACACGTACTGAACATTACCGTTGTTGCGTCCTTGGACTTCTGAGGGCTTCACAGGCACAACGTTTGGATTGGGAGATTCTTCTTTAGGCAACTCCTCTTCCTGATCCTTGGCTATTTCATTGGCAATGGTTTCTTTCTCCTCGGACTTCACTTCGGGCTTGGTCTGGGCTGCCACAGGTTGGATGGAGTTTGATTGGGATGGTTGGGCTTCCTGGCTGACTTGGGTGTTAATGGAGTTACTTATTTGGGGCTCTGGTTCCTGGTTTCCCTTCGAAACTTCTTCCTTCTTGATTTCCACAGGCTTGAGAGCCTCAGGAGGCGAGGCAATCTCTTGATTGGCCACCTTTTCCTGTTCCGGACTCTTCTCCTGATCCAAAGTTCTGGCCTGAGAGGCCAGGAGTAAGCCGAAGAGAACCAGCAGACGTAGGAATTGCTGGCGAGAAAGTCTAGAATTAATTCCTAGCTCCCTATTCCCTCTAGGTGGACTTACCATGATGAAGGTTTCAGTAGAACTGTGTCTTAACCATCATTTGCCCTGGCTTTTTATACAAACTCAGTGGACAAAGGTCCTACTTAGTGTTATCATCCAAACCTAGCTCCGCCGGAAACAGAGTTTTATTTCGAGTATTTCTTATCCGTAGGCAGGGCACTTTGAGTTCATTTGCCATTATCGCTGCGATTTGTTTGTGATTTGTTGTTCGTTCGGTTCACTTCACTTAAAAGGCGCCAGTGGCAGTGAAATATATGGATAAAAACGGAATTGCACTTAAGTTATATTGTGCGATAGTACTATCCGTGCTTGTACCTTCTCCCCGTAGTTTTTCCCCGGCTTTATTTGGTTCGTTTTACGTGCAACATGAAAATGCCATTGTTTCCGAGGCGCACAAACGGAAATCTATGACTCGCTTTTCAATGTTTTTCCTCGATGGCAGAAAACTGTATGGCGCAAAAGTGAGTGCAAAAGACTGTCGTCTGTTAGTGCACGGAAGGAAATAGCTATGACAAAAAATATATAAATATAACTATGACATTTTCCCATCATTAAATTAAAAAAAAATATCAATTTGAGCTTCGATCATATAAATTTTACTTAAATAATTGTAATTTTGATCTGAGAACATTTTATTTTCCTCTTCACTTGAGCAAATTCCTCAGATTTATATGAAATGCTATCTGTTTAATATTGAAGAATATAAAAAAATGCATCCAAAAGACTTTAAATAAACAATTATTTAAACTCGTCTTATTTAAGTTTAAAATTTCTCTCCGTGTGCCCGGAGCTTAGGGCTAAAGCGTTGGAAAATGTGGGAAAAAAGGGCCAAAGCTGGAGGGGATTGGGGCTCCGGCTTGGGTTCGGGGTGCAAGTGCACATCAGCTGCATATTCATGCCAAGAGCTTTATCTTTGGAACCTTGTCTCCGCCCCATTTCCTGCTGCCCTGCTGCTGTTCCTCCTGGTACCTATCCTCCTCCTGGTTGACATGTCGCCAGGTGAGCGATGAGCCCTACCTGGTCATTGACATGACAAGTGAAAAAGAAGGCAGCAGAGGCAAAGAAAGAGCTCCTGCTGGGCTTTGTAATTGAATTGCCCGATGCATAGCCCGAATTTTTGGCATACAAAACTCCCTCCTCGCCTCCCCCTTTTGATTGAAGGTTTTTGTCGTTGACAGAACTCATCCAACTGATTTGAATCGATTTTTGAGAGTTGGTCACAGACACAGGAAAAAAATCAAGGAAAATGTGAGAAATTACACACAATTTGATGATTTTCTTGGGGAGCTGAAGGCGGAATTCCTGTAACATGTCAAAGAAAATCATCGGGTAGAGGAAGCTAAGGTATTTACGTTTTATTTATGACTAAAAGAGACAAATCTTTGGGGGTTTGGTACGAGAATTTACACAGAAACTTTTGCTTTTAATAAAATATATAAATGAGCAGCGAAAATTCCTATATTTCTCAATGAAAGTAGTCAAAGAAAACCCACTTAATCTGGTTTTCCACAGCAGCTTCATTTGTTCAGCTCAATTCATGCAAAATTCACACCCGAAAATACAATCAAGGTGCAATTATTATCTTGCTTACTTCTTTTCCTTTTTTCCTGAACTAAAACTTAACCACTTGCCAGTTGAGAAATTCAAGAGAAGAGAGTGGCGGCCAAATGGGCTCCACAACTATTGGAATCCAGGTAAGCGAAGCTCAGTTTGAAGTCGGAAAGGAGGCAAAGTTGCTGCTGCTGCTGCTGGGCCAAGAAATTGTTTTGCGCAGCGGCAGATGAGCTGTTGAAATTGCAAGTGCGGCACTTGCTCAATTTTTCATGAGCCTCCCACAAGCTGGAGTCCGGCTGAAATCGAGGGGAACTTTTTACAGTTTAGAGGCGACTTACATATACCCTTTATTAAAAATAACATTAAATATTTAAAGACAAGCAAGGGTTTATTGCCTGCAACAAAAACTAAATAAAAATTTAAATAAAAGTTTATTGGTTTCCAAATAAATCTTTATAGAATCAATATACCCATCTTGTCCTCTTGAAAAGGAGCTCCTTCAAGCTAAGACCAAAGGAATTTCACCTGAGCTGCAACCCACACAAGCTGGGGCCCCAAAATCGCAACTTTTGGATGCACAAGGAGCTGCGTTGGGTAGGACACAGGGGCAGTGAGGCAGGGATCGGGGTTCTGTGAAGAGGCGAAATTAGCGGGCAGGTCCACTCGCCGGTTGGTTCCAGCATCATCGTGGCCAGACAATGAGGCGAGCCGCGGCCCTTGACTTGGCCAACTGCCCATGCCCAGCCTCAGTTCCTCTCCGAGCTCGAGAAATAATAAGGAATGAATGTAAATAAATGGTGCTAGAGGTAATGGCAACGGATGGACGACAAAAACAGAAACCCCAAGAGGAGCAGAGTAGGAGGCGAAGGAGTAGGAGGAGGTGAAGGTGAAGGTGGATGAGGAAACGCCCAAGGCCAAGGCAGCATCATCATCATGGTCAGTGAGATAAGCCCAGGTCCGGAGCCGGATCGGTGTTGCAGTTGCACTTGCATACTGAGCTACGTAGCACGGCAGCCCACGAAGTCGGCAGAGACAAGATGCAAGGGGCCTACAGAACAGGATGAGTTAATAGGATTTATTCTGAAAATATTATAAATCGTAGAATTAGCCAGAAAATATTGCTATAAGCAGGCGTTGATTTCATAAGAGAAATTAATTCTCAGAATTATTTATGCTATTGCTGAGAATTAAGTTTATCTCTAAAATAATCCCTGCATAAAGTATCATATCCTTTTTATCAAATTAAGAATAAGACAAGTTTTCATAGGCAATAAAATCCTTTTCGAAACATTCCTATTATTTCAACCCAAGCTGTGCCTGCGGAGATTCTTCTGGCAGAGCTCATCCACTCTTTTCTTTCTTTATTTTATTTTTTATTTTGGGCCAAGCTCTTTCATTTTGGGTGTGTGCAGCGATAAGATCAACGTGTGAGCCCGGTACGGGACAGTATGTGGTGGTGGTGGTGCTGCTGCTGCTCGCATCTGTGGCATCTGCAGCAGGTGTTTCGCTTTCAGGCTGCCACACAATATTGGGTAACAAGTTGCACCATCCTGGCCAAGTTTATCGCCACATAATTCACACGGAGCCCGAGCCCGTGCCTGATCCCGAGCCTGAGCCGCAACCGAACCGAATTGATTGACTCCCGCCGGGTAGCTAAAGAGGAGTGGGAGTTGAAGTGGAAAAATGGAAAATGGAAAAATCAAACAGGCCACGAGGAGCACATCAACACTCTGCCAGGACCACGCTCCACTAGGCAAATATGGCAGGCGACACAAAGAGCTGGGCGGACGCTCATCGCATCCTCACATCCTCACATCCCACATGCATCACATCCGCCAGGCAACTACCAGCGCCAGATCGCTCGTCCTCGCTTAGAATTCAAAACATTTCAGACAAATTGGCGTCGCTCTTTGAGCTCTCCAATGTGTGACAAAATGGAAGGCAAACAGACCGGACCAACCGAGAGGGGAGATTCCCCGAACCTGCCGCCTACATCCCTGCTCTCGGCTGGACAATGCCGTAGTGCAGTGGTGAGTGCGCCAGCCCTTGTTTAATTTATGCCAAAACATTTCTGAAGCGACGTTGACGACGTCATTTGGCCCGGCCCAGAGCAGTTAGCCCAGCTCTTAGCTCCCAGTTCACAGTTCCCTGCTCCGAGCTCCCAGCTCCCTGCATCTCGGATTTGGCCTGGGATTGAGGTGTCACTTGATATGCAATAAATAAGCTGCTGGAAAAAGTGTTAACGAGCCTGCAGGGGCAAGGGAACTGTCATAAGAGTTGCACACAGAAAAATTTTTATATTTTAAATGCAAAGCTTATATAATTAATAATTATTTATAAATAAAAAAAGGAAACAATATTTATTTTTATACAGAAAAATCTACAGAAGATTTTCGATATATATCTAATATTTTTTCAGTGCTTGGAGGAAGCCTCTGGTCGAGGGCCTTTGGACTCCCGGCTCCGTACTCCGGAGAGAGCCACTTTTGTGCTGTCTGTTTTTCCAGCAGCTTGCAACGCCTTGGCGCCACAAAATGAACGCCATTCATGGGGCAAGAATGTGACCCATTTTTAGCACCAGTAGCTACTCTCACCTCCCATTCCATCGCATCCCAACCCATTGCATCCCAGAGAAAAAAGCCCAACCGAGTGTGTTCTGTTCTGTTGTGTTTGTTTGTTTAAATGTTTGTCCATATATGGGTATTCAGAGAGTCGGCTATATAAATATGTGAACAGCTTTTAGCACCTTGCCCCCGCACTCGAGTCGCCGTGGTGTTCTGAAGTGGACTGGGCGACAGCCCGAACGTGTCCCATTCCCAGTTGGCAGTTCGTAGTTAGTAGCTACCACTGCCACCCGGAGATGGCCCCGGAGAATCTCATGGAGCACGTGCGTCGGCCAGACAATGGGGACTTAAGAAACCTTTCCTCCGGTTCCGTCTAGTTGCGATGCTTTTTTCAATAATAATTCCCTTTGGATTCGGAGCAGTCGGCGATATTTTCTTTATTTTTTATTCCCGCTCTTATTGTTGCTGCACAGTAAAAAAATAATTGGGAGAAGGGGAAGTTATATTTAACTGCTAATAAAATTTTTAACGTTTAAGAACTTATGGGAAAACTCCTATAAAAAGTCAAACTTGAAGGGAATTATTTAAAGGTGTTTGTAATCTTTTACTGATTAATTCAATACAGAAAAATCCAATTAAAGTATGTAATCTGAATCTTTATCTTCACTACTTTTAAGTAAACAATATGGGGGTGAATTTCAAGGAATATTCAATATTTTCGCTGTGTATTGTTCGCGGGGCGGGCCATTTTCAATTAAGCAAAATTAAAAATTTATTACGAGCCACGACCGAAAGAAAACAAAGGATCAGGAGCAGGAACAGTGGCAGGAACAGGAACAGAGGGCAGAAAAAAGCAAATTGCAGAGTTACTTGGGGTAAAAGAGATGTTTATGTTTTCATTAAAAAAATAAAGGAAAAGGAGAAACCGAACCAGGTGGCGAGGTGTGGGAATGGCAGCCAGTGCGTTGGTGGATGATTGGGCTGCTGCTCGGACCCAAAGGAACCAGCATCAGCAGCGGCATCACCATCAACGCCGCTTCAAAAAGGTTATCCTTTCGGCCGAAGTTTTAATCATTGAAGTGACACTGACAGCCAGTGGAAAAGTGGTGGCAGCACTCCTTTTTTTCAGCCACTGCGGCAAACGGAGAATTTGCGTTCGGAGGGCCGCTTCCGCCAACCAAATATTTATGGCTTTTAAGTGATTATTGAATTTGATAGCCGACGAAAGTTTCATCTGGCGGTCCATCATCTCTCACCAGGATATTAAAAAAGTTTTTCATAACGCCGCCGCCAAAAAGTTTGAATGGCAAGCAAATAAAAACGGGTTGATAAATACGATTTTTATGGGGTTCCCTGATTAATGGCGATAAAGTTAACTCCGAGGTCTATCTAAAATAATTTAAAGTGCCTTGAGGGATTGGCCTAAAATTATTATTAAATGTTTGGGGGGTAATTTACCCAATAAAATAAAGTTGCGTAAATAAAGTATTACAAATTATTGAGATTATTAGCTTTATTATTTTTATTAGCATCCTTAATATTTATTATAAAAGCAATCTTAATAAATTCTTAATATTTAATTTAAATATATATGTTTATTTACTTTTATATTTATTTTATTTCCATTAATGGCTGAAAAAGAATATTTATTTATTTCTTTTCTTGAAGAATCCTTAATTACTTAAATATACATTTAAGACACATTTTAATTAACTAACCTTTCTCAACGCTCTTCACGTTGTCAACTCCCCTCGCTAGCTCCCTCAATCCCTTTCAGTTTCTGCCTCCTTTATTCCCTTTGTTATCCTGTGTTCCCTTTTTACAACAGTTGCCGTTATATTTCAATTAGCATAGCGCAACGCACATTTATGCGGCGATAAGTTTTCTTCAATTAAAACTTTGCCACACAGACAGACACTGCCACACACACACGCGCTCTTACAAACTGAAAATTACCGAAAACTTTGGCATAAATTTTAATTAATATGATTTTGGCTGAGCTACGGCGCAAACTTTTGTTACTTCATGAAATTTTCGGAGTGCATTGCGAGTAAATATAATTTTGAGACGCCACTAATAACACACTTCCGGCGCCGTAACTGAGTGTGTGTGTTTTTTTAGGGGTTTTTTAAAACTGGCGCTGGAACGAACGACTTCCGGAAAAACACTGCCACTGCCACACACTCGCTTACGGCTTACGGTAAAAATACGTTACGTTCTGGGTTTTTATTTTTGTTTTATTTGTGGCGCTTTTCTTTTTGTTTGGGCCCTCTTACTCGTATTTTTACTTCTATTTATTTAGCCGGCAACTTTTTGTTTTATTGTTGTTTGCCTCACTTTTGTTTATAGTTTTTTTTATATTTTTGTTTTGTGTTGCGCGGGCGGTTCAACGGTCCCGAAATCGCGTTTCTATAGAGCGTAAGCCGCGCTGGAGCTGAGCTTCTTGGCCCGCTTTTTGGCCGGCGGACACGACACGCGATCTCGAACCGACTCCAACGGCCGGCAATCGCAATCAGACTGAAAAGCATTTTTGCAAACTGTTGAAAAATCGCACGGAAAATGTGCGAAAACGAAGCACTTGCCGAAGCTGAACGACAACAGAACACAGCCGAAGCTTTGCCATCGAGTCGCACAGTGGCGACTCCCAAATCAAGTTGTGCCCCACTGTGAATCTCCTGGACCATGTTGCTAACAGCTCGGCAGCAGCCACAGCATCCCGCAAACAGCAACAGCTACACCAGCAACAAATGTTGCCAGCACGGAATGTTGCTGCATGCCAGAACTGTGCGCATGATAAAATGTTGCTAACCGCCGGTAAACTGCATTTGTTGTTGCTTAAATACTCTTTGTAATATTCTAAATTATAATTTACCAATAAACAAATAAACAACATTTTTAAAGCTTTTAAAGTTTAGTAGAATCTCCTTATTTAATTTATATATTTATTTATTTGGCAGCTAATTGCATTTTTTTAATAGCAAAGTAAGTATTTGCATTGCTTAAACCAAATAAAAAGGTATACAAATTTAAGAACTTGTATTTGTTTATATTTAACATTAGTAGAAAGAATTTGCTTTTCTTCATTAAAATTACAAATTGAAGTATTAGGACTCAGCACAAATTAATGCTGCAAAATGTAAATGCTTACAATAAACATTATATTAATTGAATTAAATAACTGAATTTCAGACTTGGAGTATTCCATTTTTTAGATTTTAAATTTGAAATTAAGCATCAGAAAAAGGCTGAATATTACTCATGAATATAGGCTCTTATTACCTATCTTTTAAGATTTTTTTAAACGACTTTTCTTAAAGGGTAATACAAGCTTCGATCTTTTGAGCTCCGTAATCCTTTCTGGTTTTTGTTGCTGTTTTTTTTTAGGCGGGAAAATATGTGTGTTGCTGTTGTTAAGCGTGTGTTGTTATTGTTTTTGTGACCAGCAGCCAGCCAGCAGGCAGCTTGTTGTGTTTGTTGCAGCCATGTAGCAGTGATTATTTTGTCAATTGCAGTGACACAAAGGCATCTATCTCTAATGCCATAGTCACCGTCACCGCTTCCCTCCTGACGCCCCTCTTCTCCAACTTGGAGCGATTATTTCGATGTTGTCTTTGTTATTTGGGCAAAGCCCCTCTCGCTTTTGGCTCACAAAGCAGGCTTAAGTAGTTGCGGATTGCTAAGAGCCAGGGAGCGGTAGAGCTTTGAGGGCATTCAATTGATTCCCATGAATGGCAAAGAGTTCGCCAGCGACGACGACGACATCAAAGTGCTCCTCCAGCCGGAGTGATTCACTCCCATGTAATGGATAGCGTATATATATAGGGCAATGTTCTGTGTAATTTACTTAGCTGATTAGAGGATAAGCGGATTATGCAAATGATGGTCACTCCATAAACGCAATCCCCGGGAAAACCAAATTATTGCCAGCTACAGGACGAGATTCAGGGAAATCCCCAGGCACACACGGCCAGCAAATGAATTTTTAATAAAACACACGCATGCATATTTTATTTTAAATCAATTAAAATAATTTGCGCAAAAGAATGCTCCGACAGTTAAAGAGACAGACAGACAGACGGGCAGAATGGAATGGAATTAAATGTCCGAAACATGCGGTGGCTTGTGTTTAACCAACTAAAAACTATTTTATTGTTTTCAGTTGCAGTTCGGTTGTAAAAGGATAAAACCAATGTGGGGTCCAGAATAATTATCGGACTTGTCTGTGATATTTTAATTGGGTAAACATTAGCCTCTCGCTTGAAACAACAAAGGAATAGCCATAAAATAAATGCTGGGAAACTAAATTTAAGCCGCAATGGTCGGTGAGATAACAATTATTTATGAAATCAATTAATTTAATTCATATGCCAGAGATAAATGGCTACTAAATAATTTAAGGTATATTAAATTATTCTCTATGAAATCACCCATATATTTGGTGATTTCATAGAGAATAATTTAATATATATTTAAAGGACTCTTGAAGTCTATTAAAAATATATTTGTTAAATTATATAATTTGACTGCTTAATCATTTTATAATGTTTTATTAGCATTCAAAATATTTTAAATTACCCTTTTTATTAGAGTTTTCATTATATTAAAGCCTTCCCCCATTAAACCCCTATTAAGTTCACTCAGAAAATTTTCCCTCCCTTATAAAATATGAAACTCGGTTAAAAAATGGCAGAAATCGACAGTTTATAAATTGCTGGCCACAAAACGGAGCCACGGCAGCCCGGCTGCCCAAGAGCCTCGCAATTGGTTTCCATTTCCTCGTGAAATTAAATGAAACGCAATCAAATGAAGTAAAGTGAAATAAAATCGGGCAACTGTAGCGGTGAAATTAACGAAAATCATTTCAACAGCTCCTGGAACGGCAGGAACCCTTAAGGGATCAAGCCAGCATCCATAGAAATGCTGGTAATTAAGCGCTCCTCAGCGGCTCACCAGTAGAAAAAAAGCAAATGTTGAAAAATATATAAAAACGAGCTAGCAAACATGGGAAATAAAACGAAAAACACAACAAATTAAAATGGAATTTAAGCAGCAGTCGGGACCCAGGACCGGGATCGGGACCGGGACAAATGCAAACAAGTTCCAGCCCAAGGAGTGACTAAAAGCATTTCCGGCTTGGCCAGACCAACAAGGAGAACCCAAGGAATGCCCCGAAAGTATGCTAAGGAAGCAGCACTCCCGCCGTGGAGCTACCGAATGAAGCCACGCCCACAGCACCGGAAGAAAGCTATATAAATTTATAATGTAAATTCCCTCAAGACTAATGAGAGTTTCACTTTATATTTAGCAAACTAGCTGACTTTTAAAAGCAAGAAAAATAAGTTAGGGCTAAAAAATAAGTGTTTGCTGTAACAAAACTAAAATTACTTATATCTAATATATCTTTAATAAACTTAAAAAAAAGCAGGAAGAACTATTAAGAAAAATATCCTTTAACTTTCTCAATGTATCTCTTTGATTTCTGGCTGCGCTTCTTAAATTTAATTGTATTGTCATGACTCAAGGAATTCTTCTAATTTCTCTGTGTAAGCCAGGCAAACAAAGCTGCTGTTCCCAACAAATTTCTTTATAATATACAAAGGAAATGCCTGGCAGAGGGACGCTGGCAAGCGCAGACAAAACACGGCAACTTAAGGAAGCAAAAAAGGGGGAATTTCCCTCGGAGAAGAAGGAAAGCGTAGTCCAAATGTGACACAAACATGTGTATGCTCAGCTGGTGCCTTGGCAACAACAAAAGGAGCAGCCAAAAGGATTACAAGGGGTTTGCTGGGGCAGAAGGGAAGGCAGACGGCGGAAGGCAGAAGGATGCCAAGCGACTTACGTGCGTTAATAATACGCATACGACACGTTGTACGCAGCAAAGGCAAACTCTGGCAGTGACTCTCGGCCATACATCATAACGTTGCCCGGAGTAACGTCAACAGGCGGAGGCGGAGGCGTAGGTGGAGAAGGAGAAGGAGACGTACCCGACCTTGATTACGTTTGCAGCCTCACTGACTTTCGCAGGCTCCGGCTCTGGGTCCTTGGCGAAACGCATAAAATGTATTTAACACACAATTTATGTCTGCACGAGGCGTTCAAATTTACAGCCCGCAGGCAAGACGCTTGCTTCAGGTTTATTTTATTATAGAGGGAGTAGGAGCAGGAGGAGGAGAAGGATGAGGAGCATCACCAGCAGGAGCTGGCGCATCCTGCCAGCTCCAGATTCCACACATCTCAACCCCCGCTGGACGCTTTGTTTGCCAGCCATTTGTTCTACACATAAATTGGCCCGCGGGGCCATCAGGCAAAAATCATATGTTTTATACATGGCCAAAGTTCGCTCATGTGAGCGAATAAGAAAAAAAAAGTTAATAGACTCTGACTTTAATATTTCAGATTTCTCTGCCACAGCAAAAGTTTTTATTTTGATTTTATGACTTTGATGATGTCGTCGCCGCTTTTTGTGTGCAATTTCGTTCTGTCCGGATTGTACATAGTGAGCCAAAGTTGTCAGAGGGCACAAAACCGAACCGAAAAAAGGGGAAAGTTTATGGGAAGTCAGCCGGAGTCAACTTCTAGCCCCAGCACAGGGAATATTATGATGGAAAATGCAATAATATAATAGTTTCAAAGCCATAAAGGGGAACTTCTAATGGAGGCAATGAATAAATTCTGACATAGAGATTAATAATGCCTTAAAGTAGTTAGCACTTAGGCCTTGTCAAGCATTAAATAAATTTCAATTATTCGCGGAAGGCAACAAACAAAACGTAATAAGGGATAAGAGCATTCCCAGACTTGACAAAACCGCATGACAGCTCAAAAAGGAAGAATCTGCTCCTGCACATATGACTTTTTACCCACGCAGGGCCCAGCAGCTGCTAAAAAACCAACCGAAAATAAAAGGGAAAACTTTTAATTTTCCGCAAAATGCTTTCGGCTGAACCTTTTCTTAGCAGGAACTTTTCATTTTTAATTAAATGGCAAACCCAGCTCCCAGCTTCCAGGGAAGTATCTCATACATAGACAGGAAGAGCGTCCGTCTGCGGTTGGAGAAGAAAGTCGCTGGGCACAGAGTCCCGAAAAGCCAGTTCCCGTCCCGCCTCCCACGATAAAGCTCAATTAGTTAAAGGCAAGCGCGCGCTCTGCTCAATCAAAGAGCAACAAAAAGCAGGCTTAAGACCAAGACCCGATCCAAGATCCGGCCCACAAATCGTGCATTATTATTTGTTTGTTTGGACTGCTTATCAGCTGAGGGCCCGAAAGCCCAAGATCACAGTTTGCAGTTACTCGGGGGGAACAGTGGAGAAAATATAATTTATATTTATATAATAATTTCTTAGAATAAATTTTAACGTCTTATTTTCCTTAAGGATGTTCCAGTACATTATTTGTAATTCCCTAAATAAAATCAAGGAATATTTTAAAACTATATTTTCTGTTCTCTACCACTGTTCCTTTGCCAGTTTCGGGCGTAGGGGCAATTGCAGTCACGCATCTCACGAGTGCGCTATTATATTCTCACCTTATGATGAGTGACTGCAAGGCAGCAGAACGCGAACCGAGGCTGGGATTGAGCCTGGGATTTGGCTCAAAAGGGGATACTGGAGGAGGACGAGGGCCAGAGCACTGGAGGACTGGAGGACCGTAGTACCGGGCGAGGCAATTGAAAAGCCGCAAACAATAATTGCAGTTACCTAAGCCGAGGAGGCCCAAAAACCGCAGCAATTCTTTTTTTTGTGTGCTGCCCCTGAAAACGGGCATAGGGAATGCGGCTCATCCTGTTAGGAGGGGGGTGCTGGAGGTGCTGGAGGGTTCAGAACGCGAATTAGGCAAATTGTCTGCAATTTCGCGTTTCTGTTTTGTTTTTGTCTTGCTTTGTTTTTGCTTTTGTTTCCTTCACTTCCAGATCCGTGGCCATCGATTGTCTTTGCCTAGATGTTCGCATCGGCGATGGGGAGTCAAAAACTGTGTTAAGATCCGCTTGTTGTGCCGGTTTTCATAATTCCGACAGCCCCTTTTCTGGGATTCCCCGCGATATACTTCACGGAGTTCACGGGTTCAGCGGGAAGCACTTGTGTGTCATCCTTTCCCTGGGTTCTCTTTCTCTCTCTCTTCCCGATCTCCCGTTTCTATGCAGTTTGCCCTGGAGCCATTTTTAGTTGCCGAGGACGACACCCACAACGGGTTCCCCCCCGTTTTTTTTCCTCTCCCCGCCTCTGGCCCTTGAGCCGTCGCTGACTGAAGCACCTTCATTAACATACCAACTGCAATGCGAACGAATGGCACAGAGGCGTGGGCGGTGGTAGTTGTTACTTTTAAGGGGGCTAAGGAATTTAAAATATTTTTTGGACTTTTGATTTTACTGAGACTGCTGGAAATTAAAAGGGAAATGTATATATTTTTTAAATAAATTGTTATATGAAAGTAAATAAAATAAATAAATCCTTTAGACAAAAAGAATTAGGAATTCCCCTACTCCCCTACACCCCTGCATAATTTTAGTTAAGGGGTAAGGAGTTCCTGGAGCTGGGGCAGCCGGTGCTCCGGAGGATTGCCCGCCGCCTGTGGGCAAGGAATTTCAGCTTCGTGGCTTGGAATTTGCTGTAATCCGATACAATTTAGCGGCTTAAAGCTTCTGCCTGCTTGACGCTCAAGTTTCTCATCATCTTGCCAGCTCTGACTGCTGTTGTTGTTATGACTAAGTCCGCCCCCGCATTCCTCATCCCTAACCCTGCTCAGAGGGAGGGAAAGATAGAGATCCCCGTTGAGGCACGCGCTTCGTCCGCTTTTTTTTCGTTGCTATGTTCCGCCTTTGTTTTGAGTTGCCTGTCGAATGCTTCTTTTCTCTGCTGCTGAGGTTACTGGAGGATGGGTATTCCTGCTCCACTGGTGATTAGAAGCCACTTGAACGAGTCCAGCCCCCCACTTTATCTGTCGCACTCCATAATGGCTCGAGGGAGGTCTGCAGTTGAAGGGAATTATTCATTGAGGCGTTTGGCAAATAAATATTGAATCACCCGGTATTGATTTTTAAGAAAAGCTTATTTTATGCACTCTTTAAGACCATGTTTTTCGTTCAGTGTATGAAATACATTTGCCTCCCATCAAATATTCCACAAAATCCGCTTTACGTGTCCCTCCACACTCGACTCCGCAACCCCTTCACTCGGGAATGCCGGGCAACAAAACAGAATTATCAAAAATAAAACCAAGACAGTACATAAAAAATAAATAAGAAAAAATCCAAGTGAAAAGAGGGAAGTAAGCTGAGAAATAGAAACCGAGGAAAACACGAGAAGAAAATGCAAAGGGCGGTGAATGCGAAATGCATGTAGGAAAAAATCTAAACAATTTCTGCAGCAACTTTGCTGACGGCTGCGAAAGGATTGCATAACTGAGGTTACGCTGCCTGGAGAGAAATCGTTGAACATCCTGGATCCAGCTGCCTTTGCATATGGTAATTGTTTTTTGCATCCACGGATGCTAGAGTTGCCATTCCGGGCTCCATGGAGCTCCCCTAGTAATTGCGTTCACTTGCAATTATGACAGTAGATGGGGGAGCGTACGGTGGCAGGACTTGTCAAGGTCTCTGGCTGCCGTGAATTATGCTACATTTAAACTAAGTTCTCTTTCCACAGGTGGGGTTTCCACCCACAGAAAAATGGTAAAAGATAAATGTGTGAAGGAGTGGGATCCCCGGCGTTTATTTTTCACTTTTTCCACTCGGCGACCCATTAAATGGCAGCAACTGTGGCCCAAAGACGGTGAAAAATTGTATTTAATTCCATATTGAAGTTGCGAACTGCTCTCGAGCTCAACTCTTTTGCCTAGTTTTTATTTTTATTTTTATTTATTTTTTTCGCTCTGTTGTTGCGGCTGCTGCAGTCCGTTAAATATTCATAAAATCAACTGTAGCAGGAATATATTTAGGGGGGAGCCTGGGCAGGAGGAGGCTCACACACACACACAGAGAGCGAGAGGACATTGGCCCAGAAGCTGCACAGTGAAACGGAACTCAAATATTTGTTTGATTGGGTTTTAGTTGCTGTTGGCAAATACATGTGAGTGTGCACACAGAAAAATCACGAGTAAATATGGCAGCAAGCAAGCTATAATAAATGTCTAATGAGGGAGCATAGAATTGAGTAAAGAAACCTCATTAAAACTCCTTCTCCACTTAAGTAATTTCTTTTTATATGAAATCCCAAGTCCAGCTAACTCTGATTTCCCTTAATTTTCTCCCTCTGCAAATCCCCACAAGCATCATCTGTTTGCTTTGTTGGTCAGCATTGAAATATGGAATATTTATCTAATGTGCATCAAAAGGAATTCCAAGCAGGCAGCTGGAGATGGCGATGAAGAGGAGGAGGTCCGACAATGGAATCCGGAGCAGCAAATGGTCGGGGGGCCAATGAAGTAGAGTTGCAGCTTCGACAAAAGGCCACGACGACGTTAAGGACATTATTATATTATAAGCCACGGTCGAGCGAGCCTGTCGTGGCTTTAAGCACAATGCAGGGCTTCCTTCCGGCTTTTCCGTTTTGGCCTTTATGTAAATCACAATTTGCTGAATTCCATAATTTGTTCGCAATTTGCAGAGGGGCGAGGCAAGTGTCAACCCCGGCAATGACATTAAATCTCCTCCGTTGGGCGCACACCTGCACCGAGGCAGGAAATATCCTGCTGCTTCGACGACGACAACGACGACGACTCCTGCTCCTGGAAGTCAATTTACGGCCCATCCCCAGAGGTTGAGTATCCGACCCGTTGCCAAACGGCACTTAAATGAAGTACACGCGCCATGGAAGTCCGTATCGTCACGGTTTGTGAGTGTGCGACTGTGTGTGTGGGCCCAAAATCAATATCGCATCAATTGCCTGCTTTTTTAAGGCTTCACTCCATTTCAGTGCCGGGTAAACCTGTCATTTTTTCAATTAAATTATAAAAATTACCAGAGACCAAGTGATGGCTATTTTCGGCTAATGGAAATGGTAAATATTTGGTCAATTTTTAAAGATTTTTGTTGCTTAAAATAAATAATAAATATCGAACTCGATAAATATTTTTGTAGGAAAACATTAATTATTTGATTATTTGTTTTATAATCGACGCAAGCAAAGACAATCATTTAACTTCAGACAAAGGTTAAAGTATTTCTTATTATAAAAATGTAATAAATTATTTATGTTTATGAATGATGAGGAAATATAGTTTTGTTTACTTCAAAAATAAAAGTTTTTAATAGGATTTTTCTGGTTTTTATCTTTAATTGAAAATTTAATAGTTTTTAAAGATTTTTTCCCCTTTCTTAAATATAATTCAGCTTCTTTTAGCCATTATGGTTCGGGCAACACTGGTAGAAAACTCCCAGGCCCAGACGGTGGCCCAGGCCATGGCCAGGAAGAAGGGGAAACAACTTCAGCACGTGCTGTCATCGGAAAGACAAACGGAGGGACAACCAAGAACCAGAACCAGACCGATACTGGGTCTTGGAGGGAGACAGAGGACCAGGGACTGAGACTGAGAACTGGAACGAGAACGAGACTGGCAATAAGGGGACGCAGTTCCCCTGTCTCCAGTTACCTCTCCTCCCTCCCACAATCCTCCCCTGTGCCTGGTTACCTTCACCTTGGCTGCAATTAATTCTGGTAACATAATCTTCACTTACAACTTTATATGACACTAAATCAGTGCAAAGTGGGTGCGGGGCCACCTCATACATATTAGAGTGGAAATCGGTATGGCATGTGTGTGTTTGGGTGTGCGTTTTGTGGGCGTTTCCGGGCGGCCTTACAAGCCCCAATTACGACGAAACTCAACGCTTTCAGGGCCCGAAATTTAATTAGTTCCATTTAAAGTCGAGAGAGCGATACGAAAACATACGAAGGTACAAAATGAACAACTGCCCGGCGAGGGGCATTCCCTCCGCATATTTGCACGCCAGCCGATAATTATCGCTGGAAATTCGGTCAGAGGTTGACCCCGCCCCGTGTTTTATGCGTTTCCCAGATCTCAGCAGCGTTTAATCTGCATGCAGGATCCTGGGACACCTGATATACGATGCACTCGCCCTCAAAGGGAGGAGGAGCAGGAGATCTGCCTCTGCACGCACTCTTTCCATTTCGTTTTCACCTGAAACAGCGGGCGATGGCACACAGAGAGGAAATATTGGGTCTTTTTTAGGGGGATTTTATATGAAAATAACAAAGATTTGATTTTTAATTAATTGATATTTATAGAAAACCCGAATAAATGTGTTATTATCAATGATTAAAGAACTGCGCCAGCTTGTGCCAATTCTTTGCTGTGCATTAACCAGATCAGATGGCTCCATTTTTACTTGAATTTCCAACTATTACGTGATCTTTGGACTGCCCAAAAAACCTGCCAGCACAATTAATGTTTACAAGCTTTACTTTTGTCATTTAACAAAGAAAACAAAAGAAAAAACATTTATTAAACACTTGCAGTCGAAATACCTCTTAATAAAGTTGAATTAAACAAGGAAAAAGCTTTAAAAAGCTAAAAATAAACTAATGTATGAACATAATGTTTACTTCCGATATGTTACTTAAGAAAGTGTTTACCATT
This sequence comes from Drosophila anomelani, assembly GCA_035045905.1. Taxonomy (NCBI): domain Eukaryota; kingdom Metazoa; phylum Arthropoda; class Insecta; order Diptera; family Drosophilidae; genus Drosophila; species Drosophila anomelani. The sequence goes on from JAWNOO010000165.1 coordinate 5,100,924, forward strand.
AGCCACAACTCATCTTCTGGCCCCTCCTCAGCTTTGATATACCTCAAAAGTGATGGCCAAGCATTCCAGCTGGCAAGGCGTGAAATTCGGGATGAGTTCGCTTAATAAATTCCTCAAAAATAGTACTTCACAGTTCCGGCCAATTTCCCAAAGTCATTAGCAATTGGAAATGGCTGTGCGGAGGTCTCACTCTCCGAGATCCAGCGCAATGCATCCGTGGACAATGGGAGTGGCTGTCTCGCATCATCGCTTAACTTTTCGACATGTTTCACATGTGATGAAGATTAAGTAGAAAATAATTACAAGAACTGGCCGCGACCGTGGCCAAAGCCGAGGCTGTGTGTGCGATCCCGATCGGATCTGGTTGGGATCTCTGTAATTACGTAAACGGCGAGCCGGTGCGGTGACAGGACGGCGTCATCGGAGGGCCCGGCCAATCTGGAACTGCTGCACCGCCGCCCGTCGATCATCAATCGTGCGAACTTACTTTCCAGGGGCCGCCCCCTCTCGGAACGCGGATATCACTGCGATCCAGACCAGGCCGAGACCTACCTGTTCCCAGGGCCAAGAGAGAAGCACAGCCGAAAATAAAAAGGGCCAAATCAGCGTGGCCTCTTCCATGGCCATAAATTTTAAAGTAATTTTCTCTCAGCCCCCAGAATAATTTATGGGAAAATATTAAAGCTGCCCCAAATACCCAAGCTCCTCGGGATTCCGAGGAGATCCTTAGTTTTGTTTGGGTCAAAAACCAAACCGAAATAGAGTAATTAGGTAAGAGTTAGCTTATCTACAAGCACTTTAGGCATAGCTGATAATCCTGCCCAGATCTCGGTGCGCCGATCTTCGGGCCAGCAATTTCGGCTCTGGCCTGAGTTATGGCCGCCAAGTCTCGCGGGGATCAGGTCACGATTATCTGCATACGCAGCCGGCAATAATAATTTCAAAATTGGCGCACTTAAGCGAGGATGAGGATCCGTGGATCCGAGCGAGGATCCCTTGGCGTAATTTGAAAGTTATTTCGTAGCCATAGCCGGTGAAATTATTGAGCAATATGCTGATCTGTAAAATCATAAATAAAAATATTTGTACTTGACCGCAGCTGCGGCTCCGAGTCAGACTCCGGCTCCACCTTCCACCATCGGATCTCGCTCCATCTTCGTCTCCTCCCTCCCTGACAACTGGCTGGTGTTATTAGGTGAGAGCTCGCCCGGGTTCCCCCTCGATTCTCGATCCCTGTTCCGCCCGCGGCTTAACGATTGATAAAGTCTTTTTATTTACAAGCTGATAATGATGGTGTAGGTGCAGCTTTTGGCATTGCGACGGTTTTTCATGTAATTTATGAGCAATTTGCAGACGATTTTCGAGGTCCAGCCACATAGCCACACGGAGGAGCTGATCCCAGGAGGGGGCAACACTTCAGAGATGTGGAATGGGTAAGAGAGAGAGTGAAGAGTGTGTGGCTAAGTGAAAGATCTACAAATGAAATTTATGGGAATTAAACAAGTTATGAAGAGCATTGCCCTAATTTTTGCTGGAAGAGTTCATAACTTAACTTTTTAGATTGGAAAATATACTTGAAACTTTTGCTAGAATTTTTTTAAATTAAATTTTAAAGAACCACAGAAAACCCTTTTAAAAACCTCTAAATACATTTTGAAAAACTCCTAGATGACCACAATTTATGGGAATTTAACCTATTCCACAGTCTTAAGTTTCGGAATCACTTGCCTGCCTTATTACCATACCAATCCCCATACCCATACCCATTCCCAATCCCATCTAGCACGCTTTGACCGAAAACTATTTTGTAACATTGATAACCATCTCGGCCTGGACCTGAGGCCCATTAAAGTGTCACAACAAAACGCTGGACTCATTTCTCGATACTGGGCACTGGGCCACAAGAGACGATAAACCCGTCATCTTGATGGGGGAGTTTATAAGGAACGAACTTAAGAATCCGAGACACGAACTTTTAACACGAATGTCTAAATGGAAGCAATAGCCAAGAGTGTCAGCCCCAGGAAAGGGCAAATACACGTAGAGCTATGTGTAAGCCGATTATGGGCCACGACTTTCGGGAACGGAACGCACATAAAACTGTCTCTTGGCCAAGAATCGTGTTAAGCGTGCCCCGCGACTCGGTAGTAGCGCCTCCTTCTCCCCCTTTCCATGGTGTGGATGTCACATCGCTTCTTGTTTGTTATTGTTTGTGTCGCCGCGGCTGATGATTGTCATTAACATCAAATTACCACAAGTCAAAGTCATGTTCTCCCAAAATAAAACCCCAGAGAAAGAGATGGAACCGAGACTAGACAGGGGGCGCAGCTTGGGACTCGGCTTGGGACTCGGGCTCAGACAGATAGTCGTCGGCACTTAGCGGGCAAGTTATGGAGCGGTATGAAATGGGAGAAGAGTTACCACAAGAACCACAGAAATGTGGCAAAAAAAAGAAGGGTCAGCAGATGCAGCGGAGAATTCCTGAGGTGCTGGGATCAAAGATGCCTTGCCACCTTGTTGGGCATTGGGGATAAATGTGTTATGACACCTGAGTTTGGGTTTAGAGAGGTTCAAAGATTGAGGAAGACGAGAAGAGAGAGGTGGAGATATACATAAGAGGATATTATTATCTGTGGATAGATACTTTTTGGGTAAATTCTACAAAATGCAGTGACTTATTTAAAGATTAATAATAAATAATAAATTAAAATGACAAATATTTATTAAAGTTGTCTAGTTCTATCCCTATAAATAGTAAAAACCTAGCTCTCATTAAAATTCCCTTCGCGCTACTATAAAAATATGAATATTTTTGCATTCCTTAGTTTTAAATTTCAAGTTTAAAAGTGAAAACCTGAACTGATCCCAAATTCTTAGAAGCCAGATTAAATTTTTACAAATTTCCAAAGTCAAAACAAATAATATTCTGCTAACTACCTGCCAAGGCATTCAAATCTTGATCCCAAACTCCTCTAAGACACCTTGGCTCGCAGCTTCTTTGGTCTTGAATCCCCGCCTTAGTGAGATATTATCGGCGCAGACTCTGCATAATTATGCTAAGCACATTAAATTCATTCATAAATCTTTTTGGCAAACATCATTCACAAAAGGGACCATCCCATTCCCTCCTCTCCCCCTCTGTGAGAACCTCGATAATGAGATATGAGCTATTATTCATGCCCCCCGTCGGTGGCGGGCTCTCGCTCTCATTTGTATTTGTCCAGTCCGTAAGCCTGGGGTCTTTTGTAGGTGATAAAACCCCAGTTGGGCGGCGACACATCGAACATCTCCGAGAGGTTCGAGATGTTCGAGGGATGCCCAGGGAATCCGGCCGAGCCGACAGAAAATGTAACAAAATCAAATCAATAAACCAGTCGCAACCGAATCAGATATAATTTTAAGATGCAAATTATGCAGATGAGGCGACGATGAAACTTAGTGTGAGGTTTCCGAAGTGAAATGAATTCCACCTGCCCCGGCGAAATCATATTTCTTCTTGCCCAATCTCTTGGTGGGCGCCATGAAGGCGTGGCTTTAGCTTTATCGTAAAACTTACTGCTTGAAGAGCTGCTTCTCGATCGCTGGAGACGCTTCCAAAACAACATTTTTTATTGATTTTTTTGTTTTTGTGGTGATAAGATCTATCCGGCGATTGGTTTCGTTATGTGAGCACGTTTTGGGTTATGCGGGTGTTCGGTCTCTGGGTTGGCTTATTGCGAAATGCTGTTAACATTTGACACAAGGCGCATTAATTATCGCTGACACTCTGATTACCATAATTCTCAAATCACTCACTGAGCGGCAGGAACCAACCGGGGTTCTTGGCGATCTCGGAAACTATGGGAGTTTTTCGCACACGCGCCGGAGACATGCGGAAAAGCAACTGCAGTGGCAGACGTCTAAGCTGAGACTCAGTTGCAGGAAAGTTATGACTTGCTACGTGCAAGTGGAGCGATTTGCTTTCGATTTAGTACTTTCGGGGGAGGCCCGGAGAGAGAGTGTCAGGTGTCACCTCAATTAGCTACCTGCTTGCCGTGCACTTCCGTTAAGCGCTTTTCACGCCCCTTTTTTCCCCCAAGCGCTGGCAAACTCTGCAGCAGCGAACTTCTGGCCCGCTCGACGGTTAATTAACGAATAAAAAGTCGCTTTTCTGTTACGAAAAAAATCTTTGAGCTGCGAGCTGCGAGCTCTGAGCTCGGCTTAAGCGCTGCCGCTTCTTCCTCTCCGTTTCTGTTTCGCTTCGTGCTTGGCGGCTCCACGCTCCGTGCCACAATAAAAACGAAAAAAGATATATTTATGAAAAAATACGAGGAAAAAAAAACGAAAAAGAAAATATGTTACACCAAAACACTGACGTCGCCGTCGTCGTCGTCGTCGCAGTCGCCGTCGAAGTCAACGCACATTGGGGCCAGTGGAGACATAAAACAGGTGTAAAAACTAAGGTAAAAAGCGATATGAATGAGCCACATATGAAGAAGCGTATGCAAGATCGAGATAAACAACTGGACGGGGAGCCGGCCACAGCCGGAGTTTTATGGGTTTCCAGGGTGTGGACACAATTAGATGTTCGTAAAAACGACAGCGTTTTATTTCCCTGTCCCAAGATTTGAGGTCTTTGGTTTGAGTTTAATGTCTCAGCCAGTCTCCTAACAAATTATGCTGGAACAATATAGTATATTAATTTTTTTTGGGACCATCGTTTGTGCGGTAATTTCAAACCAAGCAAACCAGCTAAGAATTGCTTAGTTGAATAGTTTAAAATCTGTTAAAATTAGGATGAGATATTTAATATTTTTCAAAGAAACCCTTTAATAAAAGTACCTATTATTTTTATATATATATTTAAAAAAGTGTATTTGTTTTCCTAAACTATATAAAATCTTAATTTTTGTTCAATAAATATTTATTTTAACATTATTTGATTATTTTATATACGAATTTTATTAATTGCAGGCTTCTTAGAGATCTTAGGCCCTCATAGGGAAATATATGGATTTCTATTTAATTTCTATAATTTATTATTTTAAAAACAAAATCTACGCTTTTATCCAAACATATTTTCAACGTCAAAAGCGACAAATTACTAAGGTTAAACTACAAAAAAAGTCTGAAAGACTGCTCATAATTAGGCTGTAAAGTTTTGTTTTGTGAAGAAGTACAAATGTCTTTTTTTTTTTAACTTTATTTTATAAAGTTTATAATAATAAAAGGGGTTAATTCAGTGTTCACCTGCGCAGTCGCAGCCGACGTTGACGGCGACGCTGTATCCGCAGTTGGCGTTGCGTTGGTGGCGGTTCACTGAATTTCGCTGGCTGACGTTGTGGCTCCAAAAAGTGTATCACAACCAACAATAACAACAACATTAACCAACCAGGAACAACAACCACAATGTACTGCGATCGCTGTTGGCTCGTGCAGAGTTCACAATGCACGCAACCTGCAAGTCTCGTATTTATGGTAAATTTTAAATATTTTTCTTTGTTTGCTGCCTGCACATTTATTGCTTAACGCTTTGATGCGTTGACGGTTCCTGTTGCTATAGCCCCTGCTTCTTCTTTGCCATCATTTGGTCGGCTGCCCGTCCATTTGACATATTGCACTTGGCTTAGCCTCCTGTCTTCTCCCCCAAAAAAAAAATACTACCTATGATTCCTCCTACTCCTTGGCTGCCTGTTCATTAAGCGAATCAGCGTAGCGAAGCATAAACCTAAATTAACATAAACAACTTCTTTTCGACTTGTACTTTATGTGCACGGCAACAAATTAATTTAATTGTAGGATTGGTTGTTCTATTTCTAATAAAAAAGCATTTCTCTTTCACAGAAATCTAGCTAAATTTACATTTTAACCGACTTGAAATTGCAAGATAAACATTTTTATATTTATATTTAATTAATAAATAATAATGGTTTAAAATCCCACTATTTTCTTATGTGTACTACATGTGGCTAGCACTCGCCATCAGACATATGGCCCACTGCTTCCTCCTCCTCCTCCTCCTCTTGGGCAGCTCATCTTTGGGCCATTGTCAGGCTCTGGTGGTGGAATTAAAGACCCTTTACTCTGCTATTCTTCTACTATTGCCGCCATCGCACCGGCAAATTGCTTTTGGTACGCGTCTAATTGGAATACGAATTTCATTTCTGGTGATGGTAGTAGAGCTTGTTATTGCTACTATTGTTGCCACTTGGTTTTCCATCTCTCCTCTCCGGCTCGGGGATTTTTCTTGTGACAGGTCATAGCAGCAACTGTCGATGAATTGTATGTCTTTATTGTTTGAGGGCTTTCCGCGGAAAGTCGTTGGATCACAATGGATGGTTTGTTATTATGGAAAATTAAGATCAAATAGAAGGTTACTTTCTTCACCCATCTGTGGTTTGAAATATATATATGTACTTCTTAAAGTATTACCCATATTTAATAAATTATTTATAGTCTCAACAAACCATTGCTAGGTTTAAGAAGCTGGGTTCACAATATTTTTTTTACGGTTCCGTCAAGTTTGTTACCCAAGTCTTTTGTTTTTATTATTTAATTTTATATTTTATTAACTCATGATAATAAAATAAATAAATTCTTCAAGCTCCCTTCGCTATAAAGAGTATCTCCCCCACTTATCACTCGGCCTGCCTTCGTTATATGCATTTCCATTGCGTGATTTTAAAATATGTATTATAAATATTTATAGATGCAAAGAGAGCAGCGGATCAGCGATGTGTAAGGCTGTTAATGGAGCTCCATGCCGCAACACCCACCGAATGCAACTCGAGGTAGTTATGGCAGCCACAACATGGTTATTGTTACGTTACCATGTCGTCATGGGGCGGAATAAACAGACTTGTGAATCAGCGGCACGCGCCAAATTGATTGGATGAAAATGTCCCGGCCTTTGAGAAAGGATTACCGCACGGCGGACTTTGAGAAGCTGAGCCAGCTTATCCGGGATCATCCGCTGATGCGGGCTCCCGGAGCAGAGCAGCAGCAGCAGCTGCAGAAGCTGCGCACTCCGGAGTATCGAACAAAGTGTGTGATGAGAGCCTCCTTGGATGACATAGCTCTGGGGGTGAGGTCTACAATTGAAGTTATTTTTAAGAGAAGTCATAAGCAGATCCCTTGCAGATCAATCTATACAAGCTGCAAGTGGGCAAGCCGCTATCCCCCGAGGTAATGGAATTCCAGGAAGAGACTGTTCCCTCAGCTCCATCGCTTCAATCAGCTAGATCTGCCCGATCCGCCGCCTCCGCCGCACGTCCTCCGGCCGCGCCCTTCATCAAGGTGCTGCTCCGCAAGACTCCCATTGTGGTGCTCTTTGAGCGGCGCAGCATGACCGCCCTGGCGGACACCGAGGAGGGTCGTCTGGTCATAGAGGACAATCGGAAATATGACGAGCTGCTCTCTGGAATAGACAAGACCCGGCGAACGGTGGATGCGGACACCCAAACCATGACGGCGCTGATGAAATCCCGTCTGGTGAACACCGAGCGGCTGACCACCGCCCAGATGGGCTCTTATGTCTCCAACTTTGAGATGTACGACACGTACGCAGATCTGCAGAAGTCCACGACGAGTGTCAAGGTGCAGGGCGAGCGCAAGATGGAGATCACCACGTACCATGTCGGAGGAGTGGATCAGTTCGTGGGGATCAACAGACTGCCCGGCTTCCGGCTGGCCCTCATGCTGACCATGCGCATCCTGGCCAGCAATGTGTTTGAGCCGCAGCAGCGGCGCTATAGAAACATGGCCCCGCCCGATCCCTTGGCCGAGGATGTGAAGTTCAAGTACCGTCTCGGCCTCCTCTGGCGATTGAGTCCGCCGTCTGCCGATGCCAGGGCCCATCAGGCTGTGAGTGACATGAGCTTCTGCCCCAGCAATGGAGACATCATGGCGGTGGCCTATGGTGTTTACAGTCATGGCAAGGTGGGCCGATTGCCCCGCTCCGGTTGGGTGTATGTGTGGAATATCAAGAACCCGGTGAACCCGGAGAGATGCTACCACTACCAGGTGCCCGTGGTCACCGTGGAGTTCTCACCCACGCAGCCCCAACTGCTGGCCATTGGCCTGCACAACGGCAGTGTTGAGGTGAGGGATATTTCAGGTCAGGATCTTCCACCGCTGGCCATATCTCAGCGCTCCACATCGCCACACTTTGAGCCGGTGACCGCCATTAAATGGATCTACTTCGAGGGCGATGTTGGCTCCAAGAATCCTAACATCACGCCTTTTCTGGCCACCTCACAGGCGGGAGCGGTGACCAAATACCGGCTGATCAATAGTCCTAGCTTGCTGGGCTTTGAGCAGCAGCGTCTGCAGCGGGCGGAGGGCGAGTTGGAGGGGATTCCCATTGACCGAGCACCGCCAGCGGCTTCTCTCTTGGCCAACCGGCACCCGCAGTGCCTGGAATTGGTTCTGGATCCTGTGCAGGCGGACATTTACTATGTCCTCACCGACGAGGGTACCCTGTACAAGTGCTCCACGAACTATCCGCTGCAGCATTTGGAACTGAGGCAGGTTCACGACGGACCCGCCGCCTGCATGGAGTTCTCGCCCTGGTCCCCGAGGATGTACCTCACGTGTGGCAGTGACTGGTGGGCATTACTCTCTTTTGTAAGGTATTTGTTTAGCTAATTATTCTGTTTTTCTTTCGCAGGTGCATCCGAATTTGGTTGGCGGGAATCCTGTTGCCCATAGTGACCCTGCAGCACCACCTGTCGCCGGTTCACTGCGCCCGCTGGAGCCGCACCCACTCCACCATCCTGGTCTCGCTGAGTCGCAACACCGTCGACATCTGGGATTTGCGGAACAGCACCATGAAGCCGGTGTCCTCCACAACAATCGATGCCAAAATCTTCTACACGACCTTCAAGTTGGTTTTTCTTTGGAATTTTCAATTTAATTAAAGTTAATTTATGGCTTAATTACAGATTCACCCACTGCGGGCGCTCTTTGGCCGTGGGAAACGAGGCTGGCAATCTGCTAATGTTGTCCTTCGAGGACATGCCCTTCTCCCCGCACTTCCAGTACAAGCAGCTCAAGAGGGCCATCTTTAAGGCGCTGTCCATGCAGCCAGATCTGCGCCAGCAAGTGAAGAGCGTCGGCTACTTTGGCTATCCGGCTGGAAAGAGTCAAACCAGGGCTTGAGCTTGATAATTAATTAATAAGTCAAGACTAGGAGCCACGAGGTAGCTCTAAAATTAAAGCATACATTTAAATTTTCCCAATTAAATATTAAATATTAAGAACTCAAAGAATAGAATGTTTTGTTTTAATTTCTTTAACATTTACAAAACTATTCGTTACATGATTTTGGGGTGAATTTACACACTAGTGTCTGCTTCAGCTACCGCCTTGGGAACACCCTTTCCTATCGGAACTAACTCTTATCACTCCCGCCTGCATTTACATTGCAAAGCACAGCTCGGGTTTCGAGCACCTTGAGCATATCATAGCCACCAAGTTCAGGCCGCGTCGCCAGCTAAGTTTTTGTGGTTTTGCGATGACGACTTGCCTTGCGGCTGATGGGCTGGCTTTCCCAGTTCTCGTGGCATTTATTTAGTTGAAATTTAGACGTTCACAATGCCTAATCTACTGCGGCAGAACCTGCTGTTGCCCGCACCGCCCACGGTGGTCATGCACGATCCTCGGACCCACCTGCGACACCTGCCGCCGGCCTATAGTCCCGCCCAGACTCCGCTGAGTCGGGATAGGGAACGGGACTTTGCTCCGCAGGTGCGCTATCACCTGGAGCAGCCACGCAGGCCCAAGTTGCGACCCTGCAAGGTCATCTTTGTGGGCGATTGCTCGGTGGGCAAGACGGCCATTGTGAATCGGTGGGTTTTTAATGAGTTGGAATCAAAAGGGGATAACCTTTTGATAAGTTCATAAGTTTATTTGCAGCTTCTGCTTCGACAAGTTCCAGTCGAACTACAAGGCCACCATTGGCGTGGACTTCGAGCTGGAGAACTTTAGCATATTGGGTCACAATTATGGTCTGGAAATGTGGGTTTCTCTTAGGGGATTCTTAAGATTTTTCACTCAACATTTGACTATGTTTTTAAGGTGGGACACTGCCGGGCAGGAGCGCTTCAAGTGCATAGCAGGAGCTTATTATCGCAATGCAAGTGGTAAGAAAAAGAATAGGCTTTAAGTATTTTCTCTTCCTACTTCAGTTTCTTTATAAAAAATATCTTTATTTAAATATTTCCAATAAATTATCTTTCCCCACCTCAGTGATAGTGGTCACCTTTGATATGACAAAGCGTGATACCCTGGAATCGGCCAAAAAGTGGCTCAACAGTGCACTCAACTACAACACGGGCCAGAAACCCCTAATTTTTTTAGCGGGCACAAAAGCAGATCTCTTGGTAAACTCAATTTAAAACAATATAAATATAGAAATAGGGTAAAATATTAATTATTTACCAGACGAAAGAGGAATTCATGCGCATGGAGCGTGTGGCGGGCTTGGCCGCTTCCGAAATGCAGGCCGAATACTGGTCCGTATCGGCGCGATCCGGATTTAAGGTCACGGAACTATTTCAAAGGATGGCAGGCTTGGCCTTCGAGGAGGCCATAAAGCAGGAACTCAAGTATCACAAAGGCACAGCCCAGGAAAAAGGGAAGACTGATGCATCAGCTAAATCGCAAACTTTTGGTAATTAAATTTAAATTTAAGTTAATATAAAAATATATTAATTGGTTTCACTATTTGCAGATTTACGTAACTTTATTAGCAGTCGCTTTGCGCCTCAAAAGAGTGGTTGTGCTTGCTAGCCTGGGTTTAATTTTAAACTAACCATCAAATACATTTCTTAAAATAAAGCATTAAAATATGTATGGAACTTAAATTGTAATAAAAAAAACCTACAAAAATACAAAATTAAATATTATTATTATACAAACACAAGTGCACAGTTCAAAGAAAATGAGATTAAAGTTTTCACATTTAAAAAAAAAAACGAATTTTGTATCACGCTTGCCAGCACTGTCATTCATTGCGACTATTTTGCAGCGCACAAATTGTCATGTTAACAGCTAACAGTGAGCTGCTAGACTCGTATAATAGTGCTGTTCAGCGCAAAATTCCACCGATCTGGCCACGCCGCTGTCAAATCGCGCTTCCGCTTTTTGACAACTGCCCCTCAGTTTTCCTTTTCATTTCTTTTTCTCGTAGAAATGCCACCCAAAAAGCCAACCGAGAAATCCGGTAAGGGTTTTTCATATAAAAATAGGCCAAAAATGTGTGGATTAATCAGCAAATGCAAGGCGAACGCTAGACCAATGCGTGGAAACACGAAAGTGCGCTGAAACTGGTTAATTTAAAGCAGAAATGTGTGTTTTTAACCGACTCCGATGAGCCACGTGCGGTGGTGGCTGCAGCGTCTAAGCAGTTGTGGGAACATGCGAGCTGGTTCAGCACATTTAATGAGTGTGAATTTCAGTGTTAAAGTGAATTAAAAATAATAAGACACTAGTAAAGGCGCGTCCCATTGAATTTGCTGATTGATCAGGCCTAACCTAACTTTGGAGCGTGTTTACTAATGCGAACTTCGTGCTGACCCCCGATTCCCCTTCTGTTTACAGCCAAGCCGGGCGACAAGAAGCCCGAGCAGAAGAAGACTGCTGCTGCGGCTCCCGCTGCCGGCAAGAAGGAGACCCCGGCTGCCGCCAAGCCCGCCGCTGCTGCCCCTAAGAAGGCTGCTGCTGCTCCGGCCAAGAAGCCCGCCGCCGCCGCTGGTGCTGCCAAGAAGCCAGCAGCTGCTGCCGCCAAGAAGCCCACGGCCGTGAAGAAGACCGTGGCCACCAAGGCCAAGGCTAAGGATGTCAAGAAGAAGCTGGCTGCCGGCAAGAAGCCCCAGTCTGTGCTGGCCAAGCTCTCCGCGAAGGCCCGTGCCGCTGCCAAGGCCAAGAAGGCTGTGAAGCCCGGCACCAAGCCCACCAAGGGAACTGCCAAGGCTAAGGCTGTGGCTCTGCTGAACGCCAAGAAGGTCCAGAAGAAGGTAGGGTCCAACCTTTAATCTCCTAATGCCACTTTTAGTTAATCCTCCGATTATTTCGTAGATCATCAAGGGCGCTTTCGGCACCCGCGCCCGCAAGGTGCGCACCAACGTGCACTTCCGTCGGCCCACCACCCTGAAGCTGCCCAGGAACCCCAAGTACCCCAGGAAGTCGGTGCCGACCAGGAACCGCATGGACGCGTACAACATCATCAAGTACCCGCTGACCACTGAGGCGGCCATGAAGAAGATCGAGGACAACAACACCCTGGTCTTCCTCACTCACCTGCGCGCCAACAAGAACCATGTGCGTGCGGCCGTCCGCAAGCTCTACGACATCAAGGTGGCCAAGGTCAATGTGCTGATCAGGCCCGATGGCCAGAAGAAGGCCTATGTGCGCCTGGCGCGCGACTACGATGCTCTGGACATTGCCAACAAGATCGGCATCATATAAACGGGTGGAATGTGCATCGCGTTCTACATGTTCCATGTAGAATCTTTTTCTATAAACAAATATTGCTAAGCTGACCGTTTTAGAGCGAGGATGAACGTTTCAGAGTTGTCTGGGTATAATAAAAACCACTCAAAAACTAAGTGAAACTCGTGAGTTTGTTTGTGTTTTAATATTTCTTTCAGAGTTCTATTCTAGGTATTTAATTTGAATGTAAACATCAACAAATGGTGAGTTTGAAATGCATATTTAATTGATTTTCTTTATTTTAACAAATATTTTCCTTACAGGTTGTCTTTCATTGGTGAAAATACTTTTAACTCTCCACGAAAAGGTGATTATTATTTTTTTAATTTACAATTAAGTAAATTCCCTTAGCTGATGATATTTTCTAGTAGGAATCTCATTGAGCTTCAGTCATGCGTTGCTATGAAATCATTTTACAACTCTGATAATAAAAATCTTAAGCATCATTTATTCTTTAAAATATTCCCTACTAATTAAGGCATTTTTTCTAATTTGTTTCAGGATTTTCAGCGAAATTTTGGATTTTTGTTTCATCTCTATAAGGTGTGTATGAATTTTAAACAAATGTTTTCAATTATTCTGTTTATGATGATATTTTGAGTAGGAATCTCATTGAGCTTCAGTCATGCGTTGCTTTGAAATTAATTTTGTCTCTCACTGATTATAAAAACAGAACAAGAATTTATGTTTTGTATAATTTTGATTACTAATTATGATTTTCGTTTTTATCTTACAGAAAAGGCGCTACAAATGGATTTCTCTGAAAATAAAACAAATACTAATATTTAAGTATATAAAGAGTAATATTTATACCAATTTTGAAAATAAAACCAATACTTTACTTATGTAAACAAAATGTATCTTTTATTGTTGGAGCTTTTAATATCTGCGAAACTGCTTCCTAAACTTGTCATAATGGTAATCATCTGTTGCCCGCTTGACACCATTGGGATTTGTTTGATGCTGGGCAGACTTGTTGCCTTCTCGCTCCTCTCGTTTGCGTCTTCTCTGATCGCCATTGTCCTCGATGTTGACTGGAAATTATTAAAGGGATTTAAAGGAAATCTAAGAGAAAATAAGCATGAGCACTCACATCTGTTGTGCTGCATAAAGTTCACCGCCATATTGGTGGGCACGAATTGCGAGGGTCCATCCTTCTTATTCTTGGCATCCTGCAGCAGTTTTTGCTTGGCATCCTCTGTGGCCTCGATGTTGCGGATCTTGGCTAGAATGCCCAGATCCACCTCGGGAATGCCGTTGAGCATTTGGTTGGACAACATCTCTTCGGATCTGTGCGAGGACGATTGCCTCAGGTGGTCGGGCAAAGCGTACAAGGCGGCATCCTCGGGCGTCAGGTACTTGTTCACATCGCCATCACCATCGTCTGCTGCCTCCGAGGCGCCGCCCTTACGCTTCTGCAGCTCCTGCTCTATGTACTTCATCATCTCCTCGTCCTCGTCTCGCTTATTCGTCTCCGCCGAGAACTGTGTGCCAATGCCCACATCGTAGGCATCATCTACCTCCTTCACCTTGCCGGACTTCAGCTGCTGCATATTGACCAGTCCGCCGGTCTTTACATTGAACGGATCCTTGATGGCCAGCTCCTCCTCGGGTGCAATCTTCTTGCCTAGCGCTAACCCTACTAGGCTAACGCCATTGGGCCGTTGCCTCAGTCTCTGGCGCTCCTTGATTTCATCGAGGGTTAACCTGTTTACAAATATTTATAAGAAATTAACATATTTTTTTTATTGTTCAATTTACTCACTGTTCCTCTTTCTCGCCGTCATCTGAATTCTTGCGCTGTCGCAGGTTCTTTCGGCCTGATTTTTTAAATACAATTTTCGAGGAACTCTCTGGCCTTGGCTCCTCAGTGTCGCTCATGGCAATAATTTACTAATTTCTTTAAATTTCCTCAATTTACAAAAATAAAACAAAATTTGTTTACGTCCGGCAGTGGTGTGACCGTGGTTATTCCGGGTGGATGGAGACACATAAATGTGAGCTGATATCGATAGCATTCATGTAGGCATCGAAGCCTCTTTCCAGCTCTAAATCTTTTGCAGGAATTTCGCACAACAAAATCCGAAAATTGACATTTAATCTGACCGGAACCGCGAAAAATCAATTAAATAGGTGTCCAGAGCTCAGCTTGCAGCGCTCAAGGAACGCCACACAGGTGAGAACGGGAGTCTCCGGAGAATGCATTCCCATTTCCGCTGTCAATGCACAAAAATCGATTTTACATCTTGGCGAAATTGCAGCGTTTGGTGAAGCAGCTCACCAGTGACCGTCCGGGAGCAGCCATTTATGGTTTAGTGGCGTTACTTGGAGCACATCCAGCAGCAGCACCATGTACAACGGCATTGGACTGACCACTCCCCGTGGCTCCGGCACCAATGGCCACGTGCAGCGCAACTGGGCGTTCGTGCGGCCGGGCAAGAAGGACAAGGACTACCGCGCCGAGGACGACACCAAGAAATTGGACGCCCAGCTGAATAGGCCGCCCAACAAGGAGATCCTGGACCATGACCGCAAACGCAAGATCGAAGTCAAGTGTCTCGAGTTCGAGGAAATTCTCGAGAAGCAAGGGTGAGAGCTATTTACATTTCCCTGAAATCGGAGTTACGGCAACGGGTTACATGTAATTGCAATCCGCGCAACGGTTATATAACGCCGGTCTGTTGCTGGTGTGTTGTTTATGTTTACATTGGCGCCTGGTAGCTCGCCAAAAGAGCGAAAGAGCGGACGCACACGCGCCGAAATGAACAACCCCCCTGAAACTGAGGCACGAGCCACCCCTAGACGCACCCCCTCGTGCGTCGACGTCACATGTGAGCACTCTTCCGGCGGCCCGGACTGGCCTGGCCTGGGCCTGTGCCTGGTAGTGGTGAAAAAAGTGCATTTCAGTTGTAGAGACTATTTTGAGCGGAAGACATCCGCAAATCCGAGCACTCCCCAGCAAAGTTTACACTCTAGTTAGATTTTAAGCTTTAAATAGTTAATTAAACCAGCCTGAAAGGTACCATTACGCAGGCTTTAATCCATCTGTGTTTTCCCATTAATTATTATTTCGTATTTTTCAATTAACAGACGCACACCGGAGGAGATCAAGACGCATGTGGACGCGTTCCGCCAGAAGTTGATGGGACAGGGCAAAACCGATCTGGCCAAGGATGAATTTGGACGTGTAGCGTGAGTACCAACCACTTACTTAACCATCAGCCTTATGTAATTTTAAACAAAACGTGCGCCCAAACGTGGACAAATCAATAAACGGTTAAACAAAACGAAGGCCTGGCGAAATCTCGGCCAGCTCTTGACAGCTGTATGGTGTGCCACACACGCAGTCAGGCGACATGCGCCGCCGCAGCGCCCAACGCCACCCCCTCGTATGAGCCGGGAGCCAATCACAGGCGAGGAGTGATAGAGAAAATGCTGCTGCAAAGATTTTTCCGGGATGCGCTCAGTCACTTCAAGTCTTCCAAAGCCAAAGCAACTCAGGAATCGCCGCGTAGCAACTAGATAAATCTATACATACAAATTAGAATCAATTAATGTTCACTAAAACGACCGACTAAGTGTGTCCCTGATAAGGACGTGGTGTGCGGGGGCAATGCGATGGAGTTGGTGCAGAGGAGGGAGCCGGAAAGCGCCTTAGAAGCGCCAGCAAAGTCGCTTGAAAAATCAATAACAACCCCGAACACGGGCGACAAGAGGCCCAAAAATGCAACCGACTAATCAAAGAGGAATAACAAAATTAAAGGCATATTATATTCCACATGACTAGGCGGGATTGCTGCAGCAGCAGCAGCAGCAGACCCTCAAGTGTGGCCGAGGAGGAGAACTGGAAAAGTAAATGCACCCGCCGAAGGGAAACCCGGCCGTGGTGGTAGTGACTGACAGCCCTTGGCCCACCCCTAAGTCAGCAGTGCAACCCGCTGCCGAGCCTTTTGTGGATTAAGAGCTCATGTCGTCTACTATATTCTAGTGGTTGTTGCAAGTGCTACGAGTGGAGACCCCTTTGCCATTAAGATGGCATCGAGGCGCAGAGAGACCAACACTTGATATCCAAGCCGAATGAATGCAACAAATCACTAAATAAGTCTTCCAATTCCTAGTCAGTAATTAAACGTAGTCTTAGTCGCGGAGTAGAGTCAGCAAGTGCTCGCAGTTGCCCTAAGCGGAGTAAATAATATAATAATCGGAGTTATGTCTTCTAAATCTCATCCAACGTCTTCCACAACGATAAGGATATCCAGAGATTAATGAGAATCAAAGATCGTATTATGTAATGCGAAAGTGAAACCAAATAAAAGCTTATCCATCGTCTTCCAAATAGTAATCGATGAAATATAATATAAAATAAATATTTTTATATACATTTAAAAGCATATATATATATCTTGCCGAGATCCAATGTCTTCCAAAACACTTGGACATGCAAACTAATGAATATATTTATAAAGAAAACAAATCTATAAAGCGTTAATGAAAATCCACTGTCTTCCAATTACATGGATTTATAAAATAGAAGATATATTACAATTACATGGATTTATAAAATAGAAGATATATTTTTTACTTAAAACAAACGCTTGAGAATAATATTAAAAAGACGTGAATGTGGAAGAAAATATATTAAAACAAAAAATATAAAATAAACTCGAAGCATAATTATTCATTATTTCGACTTACAAATATATGAAAATCCACTGTCTTCCTTTTGGGGAGTTTAAATAAATAATATAAAAAAAAATCTAGAAATAAAAATAATACAAAAAGAAAGATGCTCTCCTCGGAGATCTACAGCAACATCACAACCAGCGCCACTTCCACGGCTACGTCGGCAGCAGCGGATACCACGGCAGCTGCCTTGGTGACAGCCACCGCGTCCACAACGGCGGCCACCACAGTGCAGGTGGTGAAAACAAAAAAACGCCGCAAGCGACGCAAACGCGCAGGTCACGCAGTCACCTCCACCACCGCCACCAGCATTGCCACCCCTAGCAGCACCCCCACACCCACACCTGGAAGCAATCCGAGTAGTCCCCGACCAAAAGCCGCCGCAAACGGGGGCAGGAAGTGCAAGGCACCCTACTTCCAGCACGACAACCGCGAGTATCTGGCCAAGTACGAGGGCTTCCGCCTCACAGCCACAGCTCACACGTGGAACTATGCGGCGGTAGCCAGGAAGTTTAAGCCCTTGCGGCCGGCGTTGGCAAGCGGCGCCAACAAGACCAGGCGACCAGCAGTATCCAGACGGACGCAGCACGACTGCGCCTGCGCCTGCCAGCAGAAAGAGCTTGAGCCGGAGCCGGCAGCCATGTCTGTGACAGCACTTGAGCCCGGTCAGCGAACAGCTGAGTTTGCCATCCAGCGGGAGCTGCCCTCGTCTCAACCCTCGAAAATCAATATAGACGGAAGCGTTTTGCTCGAGCTACTAAAGCAATCCTCGAGCGGTCTGCTGGAGACACTGCTGCTAGGTGCCGGCAGTGTCGTGGCCACAAGGTAGCCATCTTACAAGAATTAATCAGACAGTTTGACTTTCGAAGAGTTTTGCGAATCTCTTTCTATATTCTGTTATTAAAAGATCGGTGCGATCGAAACGTAGAGGAACTAAGTTATATGTTTAGTTTGAAGGACATTAAATTAATGATAAATGCTGATGTATGCATAAATATTAATTAAATGTATTTTCCTAATTCCTTTGCAGTGTTCGCGACACCCATCAAATAGCCGAGGCTCAGCAGCAGAAGAACGCCAGGTTGCGCGAGGCCTTCAACATATCCGAGTACTTTGTGGAGGGCAGTAGCTTCGACAGCGATCGCAAGGCAAAGGAGGATCTAGCCAAAAGCGTGGCTCTCCAAAAGGAACTGGACGCCCAGCGCGAAAGCCTGGCAGCAGCGGCGGCGGCCGCAGCGGCTGCAGCAGGCAAGGATAAGGAGACGGGCAAGCGGTATGCCCTAGTCCGCACTCCCTCCCGCGAAAGGGATGCAGACAATACCAGCGACAATGAACGCGAACATGTCTCCAAGTCCGACAAGAAAAAGCGGAAGAAGCGCGCCAGAGAAAGGTACATATGTCCCTGTAAAGTTTTCTTATGCCACTTTCACTGATATAATATCTTTATTGTCGACAGTTCGGCCAGTCCTGAGCGCAAAAAGGACAAGAAGAAAAAGTCCAAAAAGCACAAGAAAGAGAGGTAAGAGTCTTGGGCCCCCGGAACCAAAATCCTGCCGCCTTCAACCGTAGTTCTCTGTGTTTTTGTTTCCTTTTTGCTCTTTTTTCGTTTCGTGGACTCTACAGTCTCATGTTTTCTGTTGTCCTTATAGTTATGGTTATCCTTCGTTATCGTTATCGTACATAGTAAAACTTAGAGCGTGACGACAACCAATCCAATGATATTTTTGTAAACTATCAATCAACTGCTTAATACATTTTGTTTTTCCGTCTCTACTCCTTCTTTTACATTGCATTTGAAACCACAAAAGGGACTCATATGAGAAAGAAAGTAAAAAGAAGCGAAAAGTTACGTACAAATGACTCTCCCACTTAGTTTTAATCGCGCTAACTGACACTATCCTACAAGCCATAAGAACCAAACCAAACCGAATCCAAATCCAATCAAGTGAAAAAAATGTTTCAAAAATGTTTGCCTTTCTGCAATATATATAATATATACTTTCGATATCCTAACACTTGCCCAAGGCAATCTTTTATTTGAATCCGTGTGCAGCGAGAGTGAGTAGATCTAGATCTAGATCAGGGATCTCTAAGTACGTATGGGTTGTACACTAGCTAACACACACATTCTACACACCTAACACTCCACACTTCACACTCAACTAACCGAAACTGATCACAGATCTTTGCCCATTCACATTTTCCCAAAAAAATAAAAACTCTGCCCGGCGGTAAGTAATAATTCGATTCTACAAACTATTAAAACCATAGACAACATGCATTTGCCAACCAGAAAAAAACAAAAAACAGTAAAGAATACAAGAAATAATGAAAAAATACAATACAATAAAGTTTAAGAGGTCTTTTCTGTGAATTAAAAGCGAATTACTTTCTCATCTTTCTTTCTATTGTTATGATTACCTTCTTATAATGTTAAGACAAAGCAATTTGCGCTGTTTTCGATGAAGGTAAAGCACTGAACCACAAGTAAACCTATTTATACATTACGCTGCCAACCTCTAGGGCTTCCTAGCGAAGCTCTTTGTCCAATCTCTCACACTCTTCAGTAGTGGTCTCTGTGATCCGTGGATTGACTAATTCTAAAAGGGTGCCCAACCATTCTACTTGCAGTAAGTCGAAGAAGAAAAAGTCACGCAAGCGCCGTCACAGCGACAGTGATCGTCAGGACAGTGACAAGGACAGCGAGGACGAGGATAATGCTGCGGCAGGCAGCAGTGATGACGAGGAGCGTCGCGAGTCAACGAAGAGCAGCGCCCGCAAGAAAGCCAAGAAGGACAAGGTATGACTGGGCTAAGGGCCACGAACCCTGAAGCTCTATTCGATGGATGTTCGGGGAGGGAGAGAGAGAAAGCGGGAGTGCATGTGTACTGTCCAGTAGCGGGTCCAACTCTGACGCTCTTCCTCACGCACTCCACCCCGCCAAATATTGTCTATCTATTCCTATATATTGTACCGACTCATCAAATACAACTGATAAGTGGAAGTTCTGCTGCCTCTCTCTATAAATATATTTACATATATGATATTATTACCTGTATATGATGATAACTCGTTTGACTTTTCCGTTTCGTTGTTTCAATTGATCACCGAATATTAAACATACGCCATTTCTTCTCTTGCTTATTTACTTCTTTTTCCACCAAATATGAAAACATTCAATATAATATAACAATTACTGAACCAAGTACTGAACTAACAATATCTATATAAATCCTGCATATAAATTAGTAAACAAATATCAAATCCAAACCAAAAAAATCACCCACAAATATTGTAAAAGGTAAAAAAGGCTTCAACCGCATTCACAATCTAGTATAAACAACTTATGATTTTCCTGAACTCTACTCTGTACCTACTTTTATGTTCCTCTATAGATGCCTAGAAAGAAATTCATTAATGGATGAGAGGCTATCCAGCAAGAAAGGGTTTCTGCAGTAAATTCAAAATAAGAACCACCTGCGGATGGCCCCTCGCTCTCTCTATTTATATTTTCAAATATTATTCGTAACAGTTTTCAGTTACACGTAGATCGTTTTTCCAAAAAAAAACAAACCAAACCAAAGCAATTAATTAGATTAAGTAAATTTAAAGAAACGACAAAAGAAATTTACATTTTGTTTACGAAAAACCCTTGGCGCTTCATTGATATAGGATAGCTTTCAATGGCTCTCTTGTAGTTTTGTAAGTACTTTCATTTTGACTGTTTTCCTTTAAGCTACTAACTATTAACAGCCACAATCATAGAATATATATCTAGTGCGCAGTTTTAGCCGAAACTGAGCTAAAAAAAAGTTATTTACGAAATGCGAAACGCGAAACTGTTTCCTGTCCTAGAGAGAATGCTTGCCAAAGACAAACGCTGCCAAAATTGAAAGCACCAAACTCGACTTCATATGTCTGTCATGCCATCCAGAATGAACTATGTTTACTGCTAACAGTTAGACTCTTGGCAAGAGCCCTTTGTCTCCTAGTCGTCGCTCCACTAACACTCTTCACCTTTCTATTATGCAGAAAAAGCGCGACAAGAAGCTGAAAAAGAAGACACGCCCACGTGCCAGTTCCACGGACTCTGAGCGCTCCAAGTAAGTGAAAATTGAGTTAAATATTCGATTATCTACTTATCTGAATTTAATTTTCCTTACTAGCACTCCATCGCGCAAGGAAAGGAAGTCGGAAAAGTCGCGAGGCGTAAAGTCTTCGAAGGCTGATGCCAATACTTTGCAGCAGCAGGATAATGCCATGCGAAGCCGTTCACGAGAGCGTCGAAAGGATGCGAAGGCCAGACCAAACGAGTCCAGGGATCGGTCGGCCGGCACTCCTCCACGAAAGGAGCCGCTAGCTCAAGGTGACCGCTCCAGGGAAAGGCAACGCTCTAAGGAAAGACAGCGTTCCAAGGAAAGGCAACGCTCTAAGGAAAGACTGCGTTCCAAGGAAAGGCAACGCTCTAAGGAGCGACAACGTTCCAAGGAAAGACAGAGATCTAGGGACAGACAACGTTCCAAGGATAGACAGCGGTCCAAAGAAAGACAGAGATCCAGAGACAGACCGAGATCAAAGGAGAGACAACGATCAAAAGACAGACACCAGTCTAGGGAACGGCATAGGTCCAAGGACAAGAAACAATTGGTGGATAAAAAGCGAGACAGATCCAAGGATCGGGCGAGATCTAACGAGAAAAAGCGATCTGTGGAAAAAGAACGGGAGCGATCCAAAGTTCGACCTCGTTCGAAGGAGCGCCAGCGATCCAGGGAAAGGCAGCGTTCCAAGGATAGACAACGCTCTAAGGAGAGACAGCGCTCTAAGGATAGACAACGCTCTAAGGAGAGACAGCGCTCTAAAGAAAGGCTGCGCTCCAAGGAAAGGCAGCGCTCTAAGGAAAGGCAGCGCTCTAAGGAGAGACAGCGCTCTAAAGAGAGACAGCGTTCTAAGGAAAGGCTGCGCTCTAAGGAAAGGAACCGCTCCAAAGAGAGACAGCGCTCTAAGGAAAGGAACCGCTCTAAAGAGAGACAGCGCTCCAAGGAAAGACAGCCCTCAAAGGAGAGACAGCGTTCAGTCAAGGAATCGCACGCCACAAACTCCTCAAAGGATCACAGTCCCAAAAAAAGAGACGAGAACCGCCATCGATCTCCATCGAACGTTAGCAGAAGGCAAACCGACGAGTCCAAGCAATCTCCAGCAGCCCATTCCCCAGAGGCGCCGCCCAAGAAGACGGCCCTGCTAGCATTCAATCCCTTCAAGGCAGCCGAGGACACGGTCAACGATATCCTAGGTACCAAGTCGGTGATGGTGGCTCTTGAGCAGACGAAGCGACAACGAGAGGCTTCCGCCAGTTCTACCTCGTCAAGTAGCTCCGGTAGCAGCAGTAGCTCGTCTGCCTCCCGAACGCCATCGCCTAAGCCCACGCCTAAAAAGCAAAAGAAGACAAGTAGTACACCAGAGCCGAAGGAGGTGAAGAAGGAGGCCAGTCCGGTCAAGAGAGAGTCCCGCAGGAGCGTCAAGCGGGAGCGTTCCAACTCCCCGAAGACCAAGCCAAAGAGTAAGGTGGCGACAGAGCCGAGTCCGAAGCCAGCGCGTCGTCGTTCATCCCGCTCGACTAGTTCCTCGGAGCTGCGCTACTCGCCGGCTGAGCGGCACCCGGAGCGCTATCAAGACATTATCGCGGACAAAAAGCGACCGTCCAAGGCCAAGGAAGCTGCCTCCGCGAAGCCCGCTCCCGTGGTTCGCCTGCGTGCGCAAAGTGACGATGGCAGCGATGCCGAGACAGAAGCAGATGGCTCCGCCCTGGAAGAGTTCCAGCAGAGCAAGCGGGAGCGCGAGGAACAGCAGGAGCTGCGCATGCTGGAGCAGCTAAAGTCGGGGATTGCGGCCAAGGCCAAACAGAAGATTAGGAGCACCATGGAGAAGGACCCGGCCAAAGAGGGCAGTGATGTAAGTGGAAGTGACTTGCTGGCAGCTAATAAACGTAACTCGCTAAGCGAATTCCTTGTTGCTAACAACGTGACCGCCTTGATTAACCCACTGACCACGAACACGCCCCCGAAACTGATCCTGACAACGACGCCACCGCCTCCCATGGCGGTGCCGCAGGAGCGCAGGGAGCAGCAGCAGGTGCAGGAGCTGACAGCCGTGTCTGTGGAGGAACCGAACAACAAAAGGGACGCGAGCACTCCGCCCATTTGCAAGACGCCCGTCATGGCGGCAAATGGCGAGGCCAAGAGTCCGACAATGGGTCACAAGATCCACCTGCATCACCATAGGCCGCCTCCACAGCACCAGCAGCATCAGAATTACCAACACCCGCATCCGCAACATCCACAGCATCTGCATCCGGGGAAGCGCATCTTCCACAACCGAACGCTGAACAATAACCCTAACAGTAGACATAGTACTAACAATCCTCATGCATGCGCTGGTGGCGGTGTCCCTCATTCGAATTCCAACCACAGCAACAGCAGCGGGGGCGGCGGCAGCAGCAGCGGTAGCAACCCGCCCATGCTGCCCTTTCTGGCGGGCACGCCGGGTACCTACAACCGCACTACGAATCGCCTGAACCACGGCCCACTACTGACCGCCACCCACTACAACATCTGCAAGAATCATCAGCAGAGCCTGCAGCAACAGCAGGCACACCATTTGGCCCGTGGTTTGGTCTACAATTCGGCGCTGTTTGGGAACGCACCGCGTCACCCAGGACTCCTCTCGCTGACAGGCATGGGCGGGCCGGGCGCTCCGCTGCTGGGGCTTCCGCCGCACGGCCGCGGTGCTGGTGCCGGCGGAGGTGCCATTAGCTTCAGTGCTGCGGCAGCAGCGGCAGCCGTAGCCGCCAATAGTATAAGCTACCACCATCATCATCATCATCAACACCAACAGAAACCGAAAATCGTTATAAAACCCTTCAAAATTCACGATCCACAGCCCCTAGTCGCAGCGCTGGCGGACAGCTCACTGGTGGACGCCATCGTCTCCAAGGTATCGACGGCCACGGTGGCGGCAGCGGAGAGTGCGGCGCGCAGGAGCCGGAGTCGTGAGCGCCGGAGCCGGAGCCGCAGCAAGCGACGCACCAGCGGTAGCCATCATCGTCATCACTCCAGCAGTCGCTCTCGATCGTAAGTTTTTAAAAATATAGTAAAATTTAATATATAAAAAAAATTATTTGCGCAAAAATGTTGATACCCCTTGACCACAATAAACTTTCTGTACTCACTATTTTTATTTCTTCTCCACAGACGCTACAGCTCTTCGAGCAGTCGCAGCGGTTCCCGCAGCTCCAGATCCCGCTCTGGCTCGCACTCCTCCCGCTCCAGCTGCTCCTCACACAGCAGCACAGGCAGCTCCTCCTCCGGCGGCAGCGGTTCGGGATCATCGCAGTCGGGCTCACGTTCCCCCTCCATACCGAGGCGTCGCGGCTCTCCAAGCTTCCTAGACAGACGTCGCATAACGAGGTAGCTAGATGGGAGGGAGTCCTCAACCATCCTCGGCTCGTTACTCTTTGTTTTTACATTAATCTATTTATTTATTTTTATTTCCTTAATTCTGTAGCCGCCGATCGCCGCGAAGCTCAAGACACTAAGCTAGCTGGCCGAGATTATCCCACTATTGACGCTTGAGTTTGCATTGATTTTACACATTTTATTTATAGAGCACTTATTGCCTGATTTCTTAAATGGTTTTCTTTTTTTCAGCCTCATACTCAGGAAATACTTATAATTTGACCTAAAAAAACATTCTTTTTCATGATTTTTCAGCTATATTGCTCGTAAAATTGTATTCTATTTTATTTTTTCGTAATTTAGCGAAGCCGCCAATAAATATTTGTCACTCTACACGATTCTTTATGGTTTTATCTAGGACTTAGTTTCCTTTGTTTGATTTGTAGTCAACAATTTTGTGTTCTCTTACGATTTTCAGTTGGTGAGTTGAATTTGAAACACTTTAATTATAATTTAAAATTTAATTCAATGAAGGAATTAAAACTAATAAATATTCAATCCCTTTTGCAGTGCCCGCAAGCGTCCGATTCCGTATCATCACAAGACGCCCACGGCCGAGGGTGAGGCAGCGGAGGAGGCCGCGTCCAGTTGTTGTTCAAGCTGCTTTAGCCGTGCCAGCAGTCCCGCCACGCCGCTACTTACGCCCCTGCGGAGCAGCCGAAGCCCGTCGATGACCGCCTTCTGAGTGTTAACCGCGTCGCTGCGCAAAATGTGCGGCGAGCCCTGAGACGGGGAACTCCACCCATCACTCTCATCCTAGTCACTCCTAGTCCCTAGCCTCTAAGATAGTTGTTATCCACGCATTGAACTTGTTTTACACTAACATTCCGTAGCCCTAAGTTAGTTCCCTGAATTTAATAGCGAAATTATTATATAGCCACGATATTAAGCCAATACTCGTTCATAAGCCTTTGCTCTCGATTATTTGCTAGTTATAAGCTGCGTTTTTAAAATAAATACACACATTATTTGTTGCCCATCTCGAAAAGTTTGAATTGTTTTATAGGGCAGGGAAACGATGTTGAAGATAATTCTGGTTTCTGGTTTTGATTTGAGTTTCCGTCAACCAACGATTAATTTTTGTTATACTTATTATTCTTTAATGAATTAATGTTTTAATTTTACATTTTTCAAAACTTTTTAAGGTGTTATATCTCTATAATTCTAGAAATGCTAAATTCAGAACGCAGGTTTTTATTATTCTCACACCGATGTTAGCTTCTTTGTTTTATAATAAAAATAAATATATTTTTCTAAGTTTAATGAAATTTTATTTTTTAAAACATCTAATCAAAAATCCACTATTTTGTATAAATACTTTTATTTTTATTACAAAAAAGATTACAAAAAATATTAAGGTATAACAACGGAGCAATCTGCATCTAGTTTTTGCTTATCTTACGCCCTCACACACTATCAAGGAATTTTCGCAATTAGAGATTAAGAACCTCAGGCAGCAGGCCCTGGTCGTAATCTACAGAGCAATTGGAATAAGAATAAGGTATAAAGTCTTCGTGACGGAATGAGTTTATTTGTTGGTCTTCTTCTCGCCGGCCAGCTTCTCCTGGAAGCGACGTCGTCGCTGGGCGATGTACACCACCCAGATGAAGGAGATGATGGCCATGCTGATCGATCGGAACATCGGCGGCACGTACGCAAAGTTCAGATACACAAACACCGACAAGTACTGCCAGTTGGCCTTCAGCAGAGGCCAATACAGCTTCTCCACATTCTGCAGAGCGATATGGGGGGATTTGCCCTGGAACAAATTACATTGGTTAACACAGGAATGTAACAGGAATGCTTCTCAAGAAGGGGTCTCTCTGGAGATTCAGGGGACTCTTACCTCAAACAGGGCCAAGAAGAACAGGGAAAGCGCCTGGTAGATCGGGGCATAGACCAGTCGCTCAGACAGGAACAGGAAGAACCGCCTGAAGCGAAGATCGTGATTGAAGAGCCGCTCCACCGTCGTGTAGAAGTAGTGCGGTACACTGCCCCCGAAGATCAAACCGAACAGTCCATAGGCAAAGACGCTCTGCTGGTTCAACGTTTTGGCGCCCGCCAAACGCTGTGAGGTCACATTCGCAGAGGTGGCCAAGACGCATCTTTGTAAATGGGATCGGCAGACGGGTTAAAGTGGGCCGCGATAATGGGTTCATAGTACTCACGCCGTGATGGACTTGGTGCGGACCGGGTGGTTAAAGAGCTGCTCCAGATAAGTGCCGAAGAGCGAGTACAGGGGCTTGGAGAGAACCATGTTGAATGGAGGTAACTGGAAGAGCGCGGGATGCAAGTTAAAGTGCAAAGTGCAACTGATAGCGGCGCCAAGGCACATCCGGCGACCACTCTCGAATATTTACCTGAGGAGTCTTAAACGTCTTGACCGCAGATAATCAACTGAGCAACTGCACAGACACCGACACTTGTTGGTAGGAGTTATTAACTTTAGTTTTGGTTTTTGGCTGCTTCTAACAACTATCGCTGGCAGTGGAGACCTGGTCACTTGGTTCCTGGGCTTTCGATAAGTTGCGCAGCCCTGGGCACACTGCAATCGCTGTCATCAATCGGCTTCGGCACAGTATTCGTTATTATAATTCCAGTAAAGATACAAAATACAGAGATCCCAAGCTCCTTGCAGCCACAATGGAGTTTCCGCCCTGTCCACCATCGCTGAAGTCCATCCAGCACTTCCTGAAGCTCGCCCAGGAGCACGACACAAGGGATTTGGTCATCGCCTACTGGGCCAGACTCTAGTGAGTATTTGGCCTTTTCCTTTAATAAATAAAGCACTAACTGATCGCTTGGTCTTTCTTGGGCAGTGCCCTGCAGGTGGGACTCAAAGCCTCCACCCAGACGGGCGAGGAGACCAAGCTGCTGCTGGGTAAGCGAAAATTCAGATACGCACTTTGTTCGCCCATGACTCATCCGTGTTTTGTTTTGGTTTCGGTCTCCCCCTTTCCCATCGCAGCTATTATGGACTGGCTGGAGCAGGTGAAGAAGCAGCATGCCGATAACGAAGCGGTGACCAACGAGGTGGCTGCCCAGGCTCACATCGAGAACTATGCCTTAAAGCTCTTCCTGTATGCCGATAAGCAGGATCGTGAGGAGAACTTTGGCAAGTGAGTAACTTTGGTTTTGAAATCTCTTTTATATGCTAATCCTCAATATGTACAAGCCTCTGAGAATTCGTTGTTGTAGCTCCTTAAATCTTAGATATTGTTAACTGCCTTCCTCATTGCTTTTCTTGCATTTTCCAGAAACGTGGTGAAGGCCTTTTACTCCAGCGGGGTGCTCTACGATATACTCCAGACCTTCGGGGAGCTGAGCGAGGAGGCACTGCACAACAGGAAGTATGCCAAATGGAAGGCCGCCTACATTCACAATTGTTTGAAGAACGGCGAGACGCCCATTCCCGGACCTCTGCCCGACGAAGATGAGGCGGAGCTCGAGGGGGAGGAAAATGCTAACGCCTCGGCAGATGCCTCACCCGACGATGCAGCCGGAGCAGCTGCCCCGCCTCCCTTCCAGCCAGAGGCCCCATCTTCTCCGCCCTCGAATGTCACGCCTCCCACCGCTGAGGAGGTGCTGAACAATCCGAACAAATTGCCCAGTCCGCCGGAGGATGAGGAGAAGCCGGGCGGCTTTGAGCCGTATGTACCGACGGGTCAGCCGCATCCAGCAACGGCGGCCACCATTTATCAGCCCATTGTGCCCGTGGCCGGAGTGCAAATCACTCCGGACCAAATGATAACCGCCCAGAAGTATTGCAAGTATGCCGGCAGTGCCCTCAACTACGACGACGTGAAGACCGCTATAGAGAACCTCCAGAAGGCGCTCAAGCTGCTCAGCACTGGCTCCGAATAGGCGCCAACTCACATACATATAGCATATAGGAACTAACCCGAGCACGGTTATAGCTTAGAGAGCACCAGTGTATGCCCCATAATCTCCCGCTTCTTACACGCAAGTAAATCGAACTGACGTTGGATAATTAACTTTAAATATATGTATGTATGTATGAGTTGTTCAAATTTATTAAAATTGTTTCTAAAAGTCGTAATTTAGATGGTTGCCCGTTACGAAGAGGATTTGATTACACGTTTTGCTTGGATTGGTTTGATCTCTGGTCTTGTCTTTATGCCGTGGCTCTACTGTTTAGCCAATATTTCTAGCCGTTACATACGTTATATTATAGGTTTCATTATACGATAATTATTTTGGCACCAAAGTGAAAACATGAATTTCGATTTGCTAGAATGAATGTAAGTGACTTGGTGTGTGAAGTGGTGTTTGTTCATGATGATTGGTGACCAGCAGTTCGCTTCCGAGCCCAACATAAGGTGCTAAAACAAAGCTGGATCAGTGAATGACTATGAGTATGGTGTGATGTTGCAGGAGGCTAGGCAGCTGGCGCCTAATCCTGTTTGACGCCATTCGCCGGCACCTGAGTGGCCGCTGCAGCCTCGTCCTGGAGGCGGGCAGTCTGATACCAGACCACCAACCGGCCGCCTAGCATGAAGGTAAACACGAGCGCCGGTCCGGAACGCTCGAAGGGATCGCTGACCATCCAGTGCTGGTAGATGCCCAGGAGCATCAGCACCAGCAGCGTCACATTTGCCGCATTCTTCACCTTGTCTGTGGGTAAATATTAACACGTAGTTATCTAAACATCATAATCCAGTATTAATCACCACTTACGGTAGGGAATCAGTGCCATGGCCAGGCCGCAGACGATCTCCAGGATGCCAACGGTGCGGCGATACCATTTCGAGGGGATCTTCACCCCGAAGAGGGCGGTCAGCGGGAATACTTTGGCATACTTCACGTACTCTGTGCGCTGCAATTCGTAGATTGGGAGCAAATCAAATATGTTATAATTAATCACGCCCAGAAACGGAACCCCCTCTCCCCAGGAGAGCCATTTGCTCCGACCAGAGGAAGGCACTGCAGTGCAGCCCATTTATTTTTAAATGAAAACTAGCTTTTCTTTTTGTCAGAATTCGTCGTATGTGTGGTTTTCTGTGCCTTCTGTTGGCACCGGTGGCCCCAAGTGTTTGGCGGTAATTACACCGTTGGGACTGGCACTGGGGAGCCGCAAACAAAACAAATATTTCGAAATTAAAATGCCATACCTCGGGGTGCAAAAAAGAGATTGAAAAAACCTGATAAATGAGAGTAAAATGGCGCGTAACGAATGCATTCCTAATTTAAAAAGTTCAACCGAATACAGAGTCCAAAATGTAAAAATTACGAAATTGTTTGTGCGAAATTCAATGTACCTCCTTAAATACTATAAAGAAATATTTACAAGCACACTTTATTATTATTATTTATAATAATAACTATACCCAAAAGCTAGTTAAACTATTTGAAAAGAATATGCTTATTTTCTTAATCGGTTTTCTAATTCCTTTTCCAGCAGAACGATTTTCCGATTCAGCCTATTGTTTATAAATAATAGCCCAAAGATACGTCATGTTGGCATTTGCACGGGTATGCAAAATATTTATTTGGTAATGAAATCGAAAACTTTTGGGCGTTGTTTTTACGAAACGTAAACAAGAACTTTTGAACTAACAGCTGTTCTATAAATCTTTCGCTTTTTCTAGTTTGTTTATCGGCTTTGGAAAACAATTTTAAAACCAAGGTGAATATTAATTAATTGTTTTTTCATTTCCTGGGATTGTTTTAAAAAACAACAAAACAAATACTTATTTTATGGGGATTTATTACTATGTATTCATTCGGAAAATATTGGTTCTTTATAATTTTAAGGAATATAATTCCAAATACTTGCCAAATCTTTTTCCGAAATCTCTCTAATTGGATTTATGTTTGTTTCTTTGACAAACGCGGCCAAGAGGCAACCGTTTCGCCTATTAAAATATATAATGTTCCTGAAATATCTGTGAAGATCATAGCGGAGGCTCTCCTAGGCATCCGAATGTCAGCGATTGGCATTGATGGGGTCGAGTTCAATGCCCAATTAGTCAGTCATATTAACTAGAGGCTTTCCTGCTATATGGGGTGCAGGGCAGTCCTATTTACATAATGGATTTTCCAGTTGAAAGTGGAGATTGCACTCCATAGCCCAGAGCCCAAACTTTGTCAGTAACTGGGAAAAATCGATGGGTTTTGCACCCGCCCACTAGGCCGAGCGAAACTCTCTGGCTGTATCGATTTTCCGACGCACTCACCAGATCCTTGTAAAGGTCCTTGCTAATGTGCGGCGTCAGCTTCAAAGTGCCCACAAAGATGAAGAATAGGCCAAGGAGCACGGAGAGGCTCTTCAGCACAATCGTATTGGATGCGGGTGCGGGCATCTTTGCGGATTCCAATTTATGGGGTAAACACTCTTGGGACCGGACCTCCTACTCCGCCGTCTATACAACCTATACGGACACCCTACAATAACACACCGGTCGCTAATTTTAGACCAATCTCGCCAGCTTTCCGTGCGGAAAAGTACGCGGTGGCGACGGCGACCAAAGCAACAAATTCAAGCACACAATCCGAATGTTTGGCAAATCGTGCCCCGCTGGCGGTATGTATAATTTTATGAATTCTTATTCGGCGGCGTCCGTTCGTTCCCTTTCTATTTGTCGTTCACTTCATGTTCAGTCTACCGCTTTTTCGCTTTTCCGCTTTCAGTTTCGCGTTCGGAAAGAGACTGATTTTCGGACCAGTTGCAAAGTTTATTTCGGCAGCAGCAGCATCCCCACGGCGGAAAATCAATATTTGCTCTCACAGGCCCGGTGCTGCCTGCTCTACACTCTCTGTAATGTGTGTGTTTGCGCGGAGAGGATTCCCACCCCGTAGAGCACAACTGGCAGCTGGACCGAGACCGAGACCGGACTCTTCCTCGGGTGGTGTTGGGTTGGTGGTTGTTCCGAAACCGAAACTGGCGCAATTAAGGCCATAGACCCCGGTGAGCCACCCTTAAGGAGCCCCAGATAAACAATCCTTAAGTGAACATGAGTGATTCCTCGCCAAATGGCAGGACAATATCTGCCCTAAAATGACTACTTTTGAGGCTCATTAAAATGTCTTATCAGTATAAACCACATTTAAAGATACAAATCTTTAAGGGATATGAGTATTTCACATCAAAACTTCTATATGTATATAACTATAGTTTGATTTTTATAGTTTAAATGAAAGTAATATCATAAAATTATCCATTCTCTCGAAAAATGGTCCTTATTTAAGTAAAGACAACAAATGCATTGATTTCCAAAATATATTTTTTTTAATATATATAAATCTACATGATTTTTAAAATCAGTCGTCAAACGATTAAACTTATGTTAACTTTTTAGGGCGCACTACCAGCCCATGGGACCTCCTGGCATTCCAGGTCCTCCTCTGCGATGGGGATGATCCTCCGGAGGCGTTTGCGGCGTGTGGTAAATTCTTTTGGACTCGGCCATCCTCAGGTTGTAGCTTTGAATCTGCTCCTGCAGCTGAGCATCCTCCTGTTGGGCCCGTGGCTCATCGAACTCGAGACTGGCCACTCCGTCCAGGCGATCCAGATCCACCCAGCCACGGAAACGGACGCATACGCCGTTCATGATGAAGTTGGACCGTAAATGGACCTTACCACGCTCCCGCTCAAAGTCGCACTCCTGCTCCTGGGCGTAAGGATTGTGGTTGGCGTTGAAGTACAGCTGCAGATTGGTGCCGGATGCCACAAAGGACATCTCAGCGTAGCCCTTGCGGCAGTCGTTGACGAACCTCATCCGGCGCTCCTCGGCAGCCCGTTCCCGGTAGCCCGTATACCGCACCTCGCTCTCCCGGCTGAGACGGCGGAAAAGTTCGTCACTGTCGAACTTAGCCCTCTGGTCGGGCACTACGCGGGGCATCTTGAAGATAAAGCGCGGCTTCGGCTGCTCGTACATGGCCATGGCTTCGTAGGGAGGAGGAATCATGCCCGATAGTGCTGCGGCCGCATCTCCGAGATTCTGGTGATGATGCATAGCTGTTACTTAAGCTTTGACTGAGTTCTTTGAAGGGAAGATGTTGACTGATCTCTGGTCGGGATTGTTGTCTTATTTATATCGAATAGGAGGTAGGGAACAGGTAGTCTCAGCCTGGTAGACGGATTTACCTAAAATAAAACGGTACGATTTTATGGCTCATCGTGTGACATATGGCGTTATTTACCTCTAAGTTCAAGCCATCTGGAGACAGGTAATTGCTTTATTATCTCAACGGTTTTTAAGGTTTATTTTTTGGTTTACAGGTAGACAAATATACGAGTATATATGATATTTATTTATTCAAAACTTGGTTTAAAATTTAAATTTAACACTTTACTTTTATCAGTGTTGACTAGCGGTGCAAGCTGTAACAGTATGGCAACCTCGTTAAACAAGTGGCAGCTCTTGCGAGTTGTTTTATTTACAAATTTGTAACATTTATTAACAAAGATGTCGCTTGTCGCCTATGCCGCCAGTTCTGACGAAGACTCCGAGAACGAGGAGGAGGAAGAGAACTCAAGGACACATGTGAAGGTGATCGAGCCACAGGCCAAGCCGAGCACAGGAGTCACAACAAGTGTCACAGCCAGTGGTCACATCAGCGATGAGGATGACGATTTTGTGCCTCAAGAAGTGTCCTTGCAGGAGTTAAAACCCACCGGCAGACTTATCCTAGCCTTGCCGAAGCCAAGGGCAGCTGCACCCGCGGAAGAGGAACCCACAGACGAAGATGTGGACGAGTTGGTGGCCCCCGCCTTTGCAAAACTTCCCATGCCACGCACAGCAGCAGCCTCCGGCAAGGCAATTATAGAGGAAAAAGATGATGAGTTCCTACATAAGAAAGCGCTGCCTGTTCAGATAGAGAAACCCCCACCACCGCCGGTTAAGGGACGCGTCAAGATCAGCATACCATCGCTGAGAGACTTCTCCGATGTCGACCAAGAGAAAGCGGACAAGGCCAAGAACAAGGTGGACAAACCCCTTGCGCCCAAAGGATCCGGATTGCTGAGTATGCTGCCCCAAGCCAAGTCAGAGCGGAATTTCGCCAAGACATCTTCATCGGAAGCAGCTGCTGGCAACCCGACTATCAGCACCACGTCTGCTTCAAAACCAGAAGCAGCTAATCCAGCACAACCCCGGTCCGCTCCAGCTTTTGTGCCCGATACAGTGAAGCATCGCCGCGCAGCGCACAACACTGAAGGAGTGGATGGCCTTAGGACGTCTGGTCACAAGAAAGGAACCGAAGGAAATAAAAGCTCAAAGCCCACCCAATCTAAGCCTGTGGCCAAGCTGGTGAATGCCAGCGACAGTGAGGAGGATGACGATGAAGGTACTTCTGGTGACTTCTTCTCCCTCAACGCTGAACACAAGTTGCCCGAGGTGAGCAGCAACGAGATCAGCGCCTTGGTAGCCAAACGAGCAGCCAAAATGGTGGAGGCCAGCAGCAAATACCTCGAGGAGGTCGCAGAAAGGGAAGCGGCCGAAGCCGAAGCCGCTCGCCTAGAGGAGGAGCAGGTACAGCAGGCACAGAAGCGCTACCACGAACAGCAACTAAACGCCGAGGCCATGGACGCACTGGTAGGCAAAAATGCCAAGCGGCGGCGAAAGGAGGCCAAGGAGATGCAGGTTATTGACATCTCAGGATCACAGGTCATGCCCGACCGCGACGAATGGATGCGAACGGCTTTGGCTTCGTCCACGACCTTCCAGCCCACCGGTGTATTGACGGACGAGGAGCCGGTGGCGGGTACGAGGCGCAAGCACCAGATCACATACCTGGCACACAAGGCCAAGGCCAACGAGGCCGAGCTGCAGGCCATGTGGTCGGCCAACAGGCAGACGCGGCGCGCCACCCAGAGCAAATATGGCTTCTGAATTTCAGTTTTCATTTTATGTACGCCTCCTAATCCTACAATATACACGTAATCCTTATCCTAAACTTGGCTTATTATCTAGAGTTCACTGCAACCAGCCCTCGCGCTTGCCCAGGTGGCTGCCCACGTAGAATATGGCGGTACTGAGTAGCAGGATCAGCGGGGCAATGGTCACATAGATGGGGATTTGCTGAGGATACTCCAGTCGCAGGCAAATCATCACCTGGGAGGCGATGGTCAGTAGCACTCCGGCAATGTTCCATTTGTAGAGGAAGAGGAGATCCGTGAGACGATTCAGGTTCCGCCACTTCCGTATAAACTTGATGATCACGTAGATGATGATTATTACGTCAAAGATCCAGAGCGGGGTAAAGGTGACGAACCAATTCCAGTTGGTGCGCGGCTCTAGGCGCAGGCACAGAAGGATGAAGAAGACAAGAACTATGAACCATGTAAAGAGCGCCCGGTGTGCCAGAGTCATGTCGCCTTTCAATCGTTTATCACTTTTCCATCGCAGGTCAAGAAATAAACAAATACGAGCCAGTGCTGGAAACCAACGCACAGCACAGTGGCTGCTAAAAAGATATGTGTTTTCAGGGATAATATGGTATGAAAACTGCGAAATAAAATGCTATAAATATTTTAATTAAATTAATTTTCTAAATAACTCTTAAATGTTCAATATCGTGAGCAAATTGTACAACTTTGGGCAGTGGGGTCTTGTGAATTTTTATGGCCGCCAGTGTAAAACAGCTGTTGGTGGACTTATTCCAGCGGATGACAACTCTGCCTGCGTGTTCAACATCAGCGAGAAGAAGAAGATAATTGACGTGTCACAATTTTCACAATTTGGTTGGTGTTTCTTCTAAAAATTAAAAATAAGCCACGGCTACGTGTACTCTTTATCAGCCAATAACTGGGCAGTAACCCTTTACATCTCTCTCGCATGTTTTGATACAGGAGCGTGCCCAAGCAACCAGAAACCGGGCGCCTGAAAGAAAAGCCGACACCCACAAGCAACTGAACGCAGGCAGGAAATTGTGAAAAATAAAATTGCCAACATGCTGACCAACTTCGAGTCGAAGTCGGCGCGGGTAAAGGGCCTCTCCTTCCATCCGAAGCGGCCATGGATTTTGGTCAGTCTGCACAGCGGCGTTATCCAGCTCTGGGACTACCGGATGCACACGCTCCTCGAGAAGTTCGATGAGCACGATGGACCAGTGCGCGGCGTGGCCTTCCATCAGCAGATGCCTCTGTTCGTCTCCGGCGGCGACGATTACAAGATCAAGGTGTGGAACTACAAGCAACGGCGCTGCATCTTCACTCTGCTTGCCCACTTGGACTATGTACGCACGGTGGCATTCCACCACGAATACCCGTGGATATTGAGCGCCTCTGACGATCAAACGATCCGCATATGGAACTGGCAGTCGCGCAACTGCATCTGCGTCTTGACAGGTCACAACCACTATGTGATGTGCGCCCAGTTCCATCCCACGGAGGACCAGATCGTTTCCGCTTCGCTCGATCAGACGGTGCGCGTCTGGGACATCTCGGGACTGCGCAAGAAGAACGTGGCACCTGGCCCTGGAGGCCTCGACGATCACTTGAAGGGCCATCCGGGCGCCACAGATCTCTTTGGACAGGCAGACGCTGTGGTCAAGCATGTGCTCGAGGGCCACGATCGTGGCGTGAACTGGGCCAGTTTCCATCCGACATTGCCCCTGATTGTGTCCGGAGCGGACGACAGGCTGGTGAAGCTGTGGCGAATGAACGAGTACAAGGCCTGGGAGGTGGACACCTGTCGCGGCCACTACAACAACGTGTCCAGCGTGCTGTTCCACCCACGTCAGGATCTAATCCTATCGAACGGCGAGGATCGCAGCATTCGCGTGTGGGACATGACCAAGCGCCAGTGCTTGTTCACATTCCGGCGGGACAATGAGCGCTTCTGGATCCTAACGGCGCATCCCACACTGAATTTGTTTGCTGCTGGGCACGATGGAGGTAAGATTCTGTCGCAGATCCCTGAGGAATTCTTGTATTTGATATTAACTCTATATTTTCCCTCCCAGGAATGGTGGTCTTCAAGTTGGAGCGCGAGCGTCCTGCCTACGCCGTGCACGGCAACATGCTCTACTATGTGAAGGAACGCTTCTTGCGCAAGCTGGACTTCACCACCACCAAGGACACGGTGGTGATGCAGCTACGTCCAGGCAAATCGCCGGTGTACAGTATGTCGTACAATCCGGCTCTGAACGCGGTGCTCATATGCACGCGAACGAACAACCTGGAGAACAGCACGTACGACTTGTGCCAGATACCCAAGGATACGGAGAGCCAGAGCGAGTCGGACAGCAAGCGCAGCTCCGGCATTACGGCCATTTGGGTGGCTCGCAACCGTTTCGCCGTGCTGGACCGCAACCAGCAGCTGGTAATCAAGAACTTTAAGAACGAGGTCACCAAGAAGCTGCCCACGTTTTGTGAGGAGATTTTCTACGCCGGCACCGGCATGCTGCTCATCCGCGATCCGGAATTTGTCACCCTTTACGAGGTTCAGCGGCTCGTCTCTGTGGGCAGCATCAAGCTGGCTAAGTGCCGCTACGTGGTGTGGTCCTCGGACATGTCACTGGTGGCTCTGCTCTGCAAGCATTCCGTGACGATCTGCGATCGAAGGCTCCAGTACCTGTGCACTGTGCAGGAGAACTGTCGTGTCAAGTCCGGCGCCTGGGACGAGTCGGGCGTATTCATCTACACGACGAGCAACCACATCAAGTACGCCATCACTAACGGCGACCACGGCATCATCCGGACACTGGATCTGCCCATTTACCTGACCCGCGTCAAGGGCAACCAGGTGTTCTGCTTGGATCGCGAGTGCCGCACCCGCGTTCTCCACATCGACCCCACGGAGTACAAATTCAAGCTGGCACTGATCCAGCGCAAATACGACGAGGTGCTGCACATGGTGAGAAATGCCCGTTTGGTGGGCCAGAGCATCATTGCCTACCTGCAGCAGAAGGGCTATCCGGAGGTGGCTCTGCACTTTGTTAAGGACGAGAAGACGCGCTTCGGACTGGCCCTAGAGTGCGGCAACATCGAGATCGCTTTGGAGGCAGCTAAGGCATTGGACGACAAGGACTGTTGGGACCGTCTGGGCCAGAGTGCCCTGCTTCAGGGCAACCATCAGGTAGTGGAGATGTGCTACCAGCGCACCAAGAACTTTGACAAGCTGAGCTTCCTCTACCTGATCACCGGCAACCTGGAGAAGCTGAAGAAGATGAACAAGATCGCCGAGATTCGCAAGGATGTGTCCGCCCAGTACCAGGGCGCTTTGCTCCTGGGTGACGTTAAGGAAAGGGTCAGCATTCTCAAGAACTGCGGACAGCATTCACTGGCCTATCTCACGGCAGCCACTCATGGCTTCCAAGAGCTTACCGAATCCCTCGGCGAGTCGATCACCTCGCAGGGCAACACTTTGCCCGAGGTTAATCCCAATGCCCAGCTACTGCAGCCTCCGGTGCCCATTCAGCAGCTGGAGACCAACTGGCCACTGCTTTCCGTTTCAAAGGGCTTCTTTGAGGGCGCTATGGTCACCAGAGCTGGAACCAGTGCCACCGCTCGCCAGGCGCTGAACATCAACGCCGATGCTGCTTTGTTGGACGAGCACAATGCCGGCGGCGATGGCTGGGGAGCCGATGCAGATCTGGGACTCGACGAGGACGGCGAGGATGGAGAGATGCACGATGCTCTCAGTAACGACGGTGAGGGTGGTGCTGGCGGCGAGGATGGCGCTGGCTGGGATGTTGGCGACGATGATCTGGTGGTGCCCGAGGAACTGGCCTCCAAGATTAAAGCATCCGCCTTGGACAGCAATTATTATGCCGCACCCAACAAGGGACTGTCGCCCGCACAGCAGTGGGCCAACAACTCGCCCCTGGTGCTGGACCACGTCAAGGCCGGATCCTTTGAGACGGCCTTCCGGCTTCTGAGCGACCAATTGGGCGTGGTGAACTTTAAGCCCTTCAAGCCACTCTTCCTGCAGAACTACGCCTGCTCACGCACCAGCTACACGGCCAACCCGAATCTGCAGTCTCTCAGTGGCTATCCCCTGCGAAACTACTCGGAGGCCAATGCCAAGCTCCATCGGCCGGCCCTGGGCATCAAACTGAACGACCTGGTGGCGCGACTGCAGGCTGGCTACCAGCTCACGACCTCCGGCAAGTTCTCCGAGGCCGTAGAGAAATTCCACTCCATTCTGATCAGCATTCCTTTGCTCGTCGTCGAGACCAAGGTGGACACAGCGGAGGCTCAGCAGTTGCTAAGGATCTGTGCCGAGTACATTGTCGGCCTAAAGATGGAGACGGTGAGGAAGGGCATGCCCAAGTCGACGCTGGAGGAACAGAAGCGGTTGTGCGAAATGGCCGCCTACTTCACGCACTGCAAACTGCAGCCCGTTCATCAGATCCTCACCCTGCGCACCGCCCTCAACATGTTCTTCAAGCTGAAGAACTACAAGACAGCCGCCTCCTTTGCCCGCCGACTCCTGGAGCTGGCACCGCGGCCGGATGTGGCACAGCAGGTGCGCAAGATCCTCCAGGCCTGCGAGGTAAATCCCGTGGACGAGCACCAGTTGCAGTACGAGGAGTTCAATCCGTTCACCATCTGCGGCATCAGCTGGAAGCCGCTGTATAGGGGCAAGCCGGAGGTGACCTGTCCCTTCTGTGGCTCCTCCTTCGACCCGCAATTCAAGGGCAACCTCTGTACAGTGTGCGAGGTGAGCCAGATTGGCAAGGAGAGCATCGGGCTGCGCATATCCAGCCTGCAATTCCGCTAGAGACATCCGCGCATAACTCTAACGCTCTTCACACGATGAGCGAGAGATACCCAGCTTAGTTTAGTTTTACACGATCATTGCTTATGTATGAAATATAAAGTTCAGTATCTGTATATTATAATCAAGAGGAGCCTGTGTTATCGTTGCTATTGAAATATATCTCCACTTTGATTGTAGATATCCGGGGTATTTCCAGACGAGTCAGTCGCAGCTCTGCGTCACTGCCGAAGGCCCCCAACAAACAACAAGATCTCGATTAGTAATGATGTATTTTTTAGTTAAAGATACGACACTAATTCCACACTAAGTTTGTAAGTATAATACCGTAAAAGCATACGTAAAGTAAGCATTAATTAGATCTAAAACTAAGTCTAGGAGCATATTTATTCGAGCGGTTTCTAATCTCGCACAATGGGGGGATTCCCGTTAGCGGGTTTGGAGCATTCTCAGTTGTCCATGAAGTAATGAGTATTCGCGAATTGAGTCTCTTGCTGCTGCTGTTGCTGCTGGTGCAGCGACGGTGGCGGCAGCGGCGGCTGCTGTTGAAGCTGGTGCGACGGCGGCGGTGCCGTCCACAGGTCCAACTAACGTCGCCACATGCTGGCGCCGACACCAATGCCCCCGGAGGCCACTCCCCGCCGCACCGCCTCCATTTCGTCCTGCCGATTGTCGCGGTAGGCGCGCTTGGTGTCCTCGAATTCGCGCAATCGCTGGTTGTACCGATCGATCTGGTCCCGCAGGATCGCATCCTCGTGCATTGCCCGCCGTTCATCGTACTCCAAACAGCCGACGCCATCCAGACGCTCCAGATCCAGCCAGCCGCGGAAGCGTACGCACACGCCGTTCATGATGAAATAGGACTTGATGTGCACCTTGCCATGCTCCTTGTCGAAGTCGCACTCCTTGTCGTGCAGGTACGGGTTCTGATTGGCATTGAACACCAGCTGCAGGTTGGTGCCCGAGGCCACGAAGCTGGTCTCCGTGTGGCCCTCGCGGCAGCCGTTCATGAAGCGCACCTGCCGTTCCTCAATGCTGCGCTCCCGGTAGCCCGTATACCGGATCTCGCTCTCCCGGCTAAGGCGGCGGAACAGCTCGTCGCTCTCGAACTTGGACTTCTGGTCGGGCACCACACGGGGCATCTTGAAGATGAAGCGCGGCTTGGGCTGCTCGTACAGCCCAATCGTGTCGTAGGGTATCATGTTGGCCAGAGCAGCTTCGTTCATCATTTTGTCTGCTGGGATTTCAGATCGCTGCTGCTGCTGCTTGTTTTCCAATCGCTTGGCGCTTATGCACAATTAATAATTGTATTATTAATATTTTTGAAGAAAACAACGCACAATACAACAAAAATTCTGGTTTGCGGTTTTGATATACACAATTAGAGCTGCAAGTAATCGATGTTTATATCGATACTTCTGCAGTCTCGACCATTTCCAGCGTTTAGAGTGCCCAGATGCCACGGAAGCGGAAAAGCTTAAAGTAAGATTAGCAACAATTCCGGCGTGTTTACAAATTACATTTTGTAGATTTGAACAACAGGAAGACACGATATTGGTTAAACATCCTGCGATGACTGACACTCCCGCGGCGGAGAACGACAAGCGTCCCCAGTTTGGAACCCGCCTGCTCACCGATAACGCTGACGTCTTCAAGCACAATGCTTGGTAAATATGGAAGGCACATTTGGCGGGGATTGGCCAGCAAGACTTGGGAGCACACTCGCCATCGCCGGAAGCCGGCAGGGGCGGGCGGCCGTCTGCTCACCGATGGGCGCGAGGTGTTCGAGTTTAACGCCTGGTAATGCTTGGTGCCCTTACTCACGAAAATCTCTCTAATTCTCGATCTGCAGGGACCACGTTGAGTGGGACGCGGAGCAGGAACTTGCCGCCCAGGCGGCGGTGGCCAAGAACTCGGCGAACAAAATGGATGACGAGCAAAAGGATCGCTTCCAGTCGGAAGCGCCCAAGTTCTGGGACTGCTTCTACGGCATCCACGACAACCGATTCTTCAAGGACCGTCACTGGCTCTTCACTGAGTTTCCCGAGCTGGCTCCATTAGAGGCAGATGGGAAAACCGAAGAGACGCAACCGCGCAGCATCTTCGAGCTGGGCTGTGGCGTGGGGAACACCATCCTGCCCTTGCTGCAGCACAGCTCTGAACCGAAACTAAAAGTTTTCGGCTGCGACTTCTCCGCCCGCGCCGTGGAAATCCTCCGGAATCAGCCGCAGTTTGACAAGAAGCGCTGCGAGGTGTTCGTCATGGACGCCACACTGGATCAGTGGCAGGTGCCCTTCGAGGAGAACTCGCAGGACATCATTGTAATGATCTTCGTTCTCTCGGCCATTGAGCCAAAGAAGATGCAGCGGGTGCTGGACAACTGCTATCGATATCTGCGACCCGGTGGTCTTTTGCTGTTTCGCGACTACGGCCGCTACGACCTGGCCCAGCTGCGTTTTAAAAGCGGCAAGTGCTTGGATGACAACTTCTACGTGCGCGGCGATGGGACCATGGTGTACTTTTTCACTGAGGACGAGCTGCGGAGCATGCTCACCCAGGCGGGGCTGAAGGAGGAGCAGCTTATTGTAGACCGGCGGCTGCAGGTTAATCGCGGTCGTGGCTTGAAAATGTATCGTGTTTGGATTCAGACAAAGTTCCGGAAGCCACTATAGTGCAATAATATTACAGCCGCTCAATTGGGACACCAAGGTAATTCGTAATGCTTAAGAGTGCTAAGTTAAAGTTTTAATAGATAAATATCTAGATATATATTTTTATAAAATACAAAATAAAATTCGAATACCGACAGAATCAAAAAAGGATTTTTTGAAAACCTCCCTTTATCCCGGCTTGCGGCTTTTCATTCGATACTTTCTCCTCTCGCCAAGGAAAAGCTTCTCACTGGTTTCCACTCATTTTCTCGCCGTTCTGCAAGCTTTTTCCCCAAATACACATAACAGTTAGGAAAGCTGCAAGTTTTCGCAGTTGGCTAAAAACGTCGTAAGTGAAAATTTTCCTTGTGCTGCGTGAAAATAATTCTAAGATTATTATTTAAGCAACATTTTCTGTAAGCCATAACCGCCCAAGCCAAGTTAAAGTGTGCTTCATGCCGATGTCCTAATGTACGAACCGTTAAGGAGAGACTTTGCTTGGAAAATTCAAACCAAAATGTCAGGCCAAATGCAGTCGAATCCTGTGTGTCGTGCAGAATTTCATTGATTTTTTCCACACTGTCCCCGAGAGCCAAGTCTTTGGGGCACTTGAGACTATTTTGGAAACAGAAACTCAGCACGCAAAGGATAAGCATTTGCAAGGACTCGTTCTCGTTTGGGTTGTGTGACACCGAAAGGGCAGAAGCCATTTTGGTGGGCGACTCGCGGTGCTCCGCTCCTTGGAATTAGAATTAGAATTATAATTAGAAGAAAAAGACAAGCAAGCATTTAACCTCGTTGTACTAAAAATAGTTGCAACTATTTTCGCACTCTATCCAGCAGTTTCAGCAGCGCAGAGCCAGAAAATTCCTCGGAAGGGCTGTCGTGGCAAGTGTTACCCGCACACACACATACGCGCGCATACACACATACTCATCCAGGTCCAGCCAATCCCCCCGTGGAGTGCTCCAAGTGAATTTTCATTGACGATTCGGGGGCGCAAAAAGCTCTGGCGGAAGTGCTAGCGAGCGAGAGAAACCGAGACCTGAACGGAGAGAGCACAACTGAGAGACAACAAAAACAACGAAGCACGGTTCAGCTGCACCCACTAGTGACCACCATCTAACCCAGCCAGCCAGCCATCCTCGACCTGCCGCAGTGAAAGACGTTGCTGGCCCCAGTCCTGCACACATCATCCTAATCATCGCCAGAGCCCAAGCACTCCAAGCTAACAACCAACAAACGACAGAGCAATGTAAGTGAAAGGACATCGTTATTGATTTCCCCCCTGTATTTCGCGTTTGATAGCCACGCGTTAAGTATACGCAGCATGGGTTTCGGTCATTTCCACTTGCCACTTGCCATTTTATTTCCAGTCCAAGTGGATGGGAATCGTAAAAGAAAAGAAAACGAAACCAAAGGAGAACAGCTGCAGCTGCAATTTGTACAGCTCGGTATTGTGGGAATGAATCACTTGGTGGACGACGACGATGACGTTGTCGTGGCATCACATGGCTCAGTCTCTCACACCGCAAAATCAATAAAAGAATAAGCTGCTTCGCAGCAAATGAGTCAGGACAACATGCAAAGTACCTTAATTGCACCTTGCCTTTTGGCCGAATTTAAAAATAGTTAAAACCACTGGAAATCCCACAGTTACCGGCTGTCAAATAAATCGATTTGTGTTCCTTTGTTGTCGGCAAACAAAGAGAAATATGGATTGATACAAACAATGACCTTTAGCCAATAAATATGCGATTTCTTAAAGGAAGTTAGGGAATATATGATTTAG
Source organism: Drosophila anomelani (assembly GCA_035045905.1). NCBI lineage: Eukaryota > Metazoa > Arthropoda > Insecta > Diptera > Drosophilidae > Drosophila > Drosophila anomelani. Next base: position 5,144,719 of record JAWNOO010000165.1, read on the forward strand.
AAGTCTAAATATTAATTGGCTATTATTATTTATTATTAATTATTTATCAGCCGAGGACAGGTCTCAGTTTTTTAAGGGGTTCTGAGATGGGCAAGAAAGACAAGAACAAGGAACCGTAAGTGAGAAGCTCTTTAAAACAAAAGGGTAGCGGTAGCCGTAGCCCTTTTGCCGGCTAGAAGTACTCGTATATATTCCAGCACTGTCTATATAGCCCACACGTACTGTATCGGCGAGAGATGTAACCAATTTAAGCTAGCAACTAGTCGAAACCCGAACCCAACTCACACACCCAATCTCCCAGTGTAATCCAAGTACTGTATTTAATTTGAGCGAACCCCCGTTGGGAGTTAGTCTTGGCTCCGTGCTATTTCTGTACACTTCTCGATGACTAATGACGCCTCTTCTGCTTATCCTCCACATCACCATGGTCCTTATCGCATCGCAGGGCGGACGCTGCACCAGCTGGCGATGCACCACCAAATGCCGGAGCCCCGGCCGGAGAGGGAGGCGATGGCGAGATTGTGGGCGGACCACACAATCCGCAGCAGATTGCGGCACAGAAGCGTCTGCAGCAGACGCAGGCGCAAGTCGATGAGGTGAGTAAGACGGGATAACAAAGGTCAATCAGATCCTTAAGGCATGTTTTCGTAAGGAGAAAGATCTAACCAGCACTTTCTATAAGCATCCATGAAGGGAGACTCATAATATATCCTTTTTTGCACCTAGGTCGTGGACATCATGCGCACGAATGTGGAGAAGGTGCTGGAGCGCGACAGCAAGCTGTCGGAGCTGGACGATCGCGCCGATGCCTTGCAGCAGGGCGCCTCGCAGTTCGAGCAGCAGGCGGGCAAGCTCAAGAGGAAATTCTGGCTGCAGAACTTGAAGGTGGGTTCTACACAGATCTAGCTAATATAAATCCCTTGACTATATCGATTCCTTCCCGCAGATGATGATCATCATGGGCGTGATTGGCCTGGTTGTCGTGGGCATCATTGCAAGTAAGTTGATCGATCCTAGCCGGCTCCTCATACACTCATTACCCGGACACAACCACACAACATACATGACCCCCAGAGCCACGTGACTCCGACATAGAACCGAAACCGAAGAAACTCCAAGAAACTCCTCGCCCCTCAACCGAATTGTGTTTTGTCTTTTGAGTTTGCCTTGGTTTAGCGCTAATTTCGATTTTGTTTCTCTACACACACTCCGAATCTAAATTGCCTTTTTAATTCCATTTTGACACCTTTTTTTCTCTAGGTAACTTTATGTAGATTGCTAAGCAACTTATCTAAATCCATAAGAACATAGTAACTTAGCCGCAATGCAATGCAAATCGAAACCAAATCAAAATCAAAAGTCAATCAATCAACCCAATAAGAACCAATCGAAACCAAAATTCAGACTCACTAACGCAGCTATTAGGAGTAGAGCTCCGCCGAACTCACAGTCCAACTGATCGTTCGCTGATTCGACCTAGATGCCTTGCGAAATTATAAAAAAAAGCCATTGCCATATATCATGCGCCTCTACAGCCTCTAGAACAATAACCACATATATATATATATACGGTATATATTTGTATTGTTTGAATATCCAAGCCCAACATCATCTGGTTCCATAACGAGCATACGCACAGGTTCGGTAATGATTTGATCGTGTGTCGTTAACGTGTCTTGTTATCGTTCCGTTGCCTTAACACCCGTAATCCGAGGATACCGCCCCTCTGCCCCCAGCACAGCGGCGATATACCTTAGTTTGTACCTTGTACCTTGTTAGCTTTCGTAAATGTAGGACCTTAAGTTCGAGCATAAATATTTAGCTGAAGTAACACTCCCGTAAGCCGTAATCGTAAAGTTTGTGGTTTGTTCAGTGTTTCGTATCCGTTTCCGTATCCGTTTTTCGTTTGTTTCGTTCTGATGATTGGCAGCCGCCACAGACACACAATTATTGTGCCGAGTCCTCTGTAAAATATATATAAAAATACAAATCGAACCCCCAGCTTCCCCAGTAAACGTAGTATACGTAGACCCTTCTCTTGATACTTGAAAACTCTCAACTTGAAAACTCTCAACTCTAAACTCTAAACTCAAAACTCTGAACTCTGAACCCAACGTAAAACGCAACGGCCACCGTCCAATTAGATCAAAGAGCTATCTATATACTTGAACCACAGCAAAAGCATAAAGTACTGCCGTTCCTTATTATTATTATTATATTTATTAAATGTTTTCCACCTATGTTCGACACACTGCCACACTGAACAATATATTTTTAAACAATTACAGAGAAAGACGAAGAGTAACTGAGACACACTGAAAGCTTTGTACAATATTTGTTTACCATAAGAATATATGACTCTCGATCAACACGATTTACCCCCGATATACCACAGACACACACACACAGTCTGATGTGTGAGGTAAAGAGACGCGAGGACGAGAGTCACTTTTGTTTATAATTAATCATATATCGCTAGGTGCACCCGTTTGAAGCAAAAATAATCATCATTTATTCCACTCAACAACTCGAATTTGTATCGTGTTTTCATATTTATGGTTTTCTTTGTTTTTTATATCGTTGAAATCTGCTCGCTTCGCAACCAAAAAATTATAAAAAATTCATCGAAACAAACAAAAATTTCTCGTAGAACCGTACATGTCGGATGACAATGCTGTTCCGCAGCAGCAGCAGCTTCCTGCCTTGCAGCAGCAGCAGCAGCAGCAGGCTGCTCTGGCTCAGGCCCAGGCATCTGCAGCAGATTCGGCACCACCATCACCACCACAACAACAAGTACAGCTACAACACCACCATACACAAAAATCCGAACCACCGACACTTGAGAAGCCATTGGCCGAGAAATTGACCGACAACCCACAGAGTCCGTCGGATGAAGTGGCGACTGGACAATAGAACGCTCTCAGCTCAGCTCTCTCAATCAGAAATCAGAAATCAAATCAATAACCACCAACCAACCGAACAGCAACAACATCCATCGATTAACCACGATTAACCACCAGCTGCATCCGTAGAACCATTTAACCAAAATTAACAAACAAATTGAGAAAAATCAGAAAAACAAAACACATTTTCTTTGTACTATTGAAAAAAAAACGATTTATTCCAACACTGTAAGCGAAAAACAAAACAAAAAAAAACCCATGTAATTTTACACCTGCGCTTCTTTCCGTTTCCGTTTCTGTTTATGTTTCCGTTTCCGCCGTTTCCCTTGTTTCTGTATCATTTTAGCCGCATGTGTGTGACTTATTCGATGTGCTTGCCTGTGAGCTTAGTACTCCTCCTTATGTTTTCTATAATTTATCCATTCAATGTTGTTGGAATATGCGTTCTGTTCTGAAAAAATTGGCCTAAGTTTTAATGCACCAACTAAGCGAAGCCGGGGGCGATTATTTGCGGAAACAAAGGGCGGGAAAAGCTTTCTGTGACTGCCTTAATGTACATATATATGCGTTGGATGCCCCTGCCCATCCATTATCCACATCCCACGTCCACTTGCTACTATATATATATATTATAATCCATCATGAGTGAAGCTTTAAACATTGAAAGTGTAATATTTTTGGCGTATACCCGTGTGTATCGATGTGATTGTCATTCGACCAAGATTGGCGGCAGCTAACCAAAAGAAGAGTGCTTCGTTAATGCAACCTACTAACCCTGCTCATGTGTATTCCCGAACAGATAAACTCGGCCTCATAGGCGGGGAGCAGCCGCCGCAGTACCAGTATCCCCCGCAGTACATGCAGCCACCGCCGCCGCCGCCGCAGCAGCAGCCCGCCGGCCAGTCGTCGCTGGTGGATGATGGAGGAGCAGGCGCTGGAGGAGCAGGAGCAGCAGCAGGCGGCGACCATGGAGGCGTATAAGTGACCCGTATCCTGGCCGCATTGACGAACGTTTCTCGATGATAAAATGCCACCACACCACCCAGTGGCGGCAGCGAAACAACAACAACAAAACCCCGAATCCCAAAAAGGAAATCTCAGTTAAACTAGAAAATCTCGAGAATTGCAAGGAACTCAGTAATAATTTCCACTTAAACGATGAGCACGAGTTGGTGTGGAGAGGTTTTAAGTACTTACGTCATAATATTAATACTAAATCTAGAAGGGAAGGCGATGCTCCGGACAAATTAAAGTTGTTGCTAATTTGTTTATGGTTACATTATTTCATGCATAAAAAAGCGGTATATATATATAAATATAACATAAAAATATAAATATAATTATAAATATATGGAACTTGAATATATTACGAGTAACCCCGAAAACCAAACCGAAACCGAAACCAAATCCAACCAAAATCACATACTAATACTATACGGAACTGGAATCTCTGCGCTGCACTGGCAACAAGGAGCGCCAGTGGCAGCAGGAGGAGGGCCAGGCGGTCGCTTTCCAAATGTTCGCAGCTCTTTGAACTCAGTTTCCTTAGCAAAAATCTAGAAAAGACAAGTAAAGAAAGGACGTGTTTCGGAACAGGCGGCAGAAACCAAAGAAATCTAAGCTTTTGTTCCTAAGTAAAGTTACGCAGATATGTGCGAGTATTCGAAAATGTATAATCCAAAAAAGAAAGAAAGAAATAACAGCAATTAAACATATAGATAATTGACTATTAAATGTATTCATGGAACTTTACTGTGCAACCAACTTATATAGAAAGCAAGGCAAAACCAAAGAACTCTTCAAATCTAGTGAAAATATACAAAGCTATTTATTTTGCAGTCATTTTGTTTATGTGCAATCATTAATGCGGCATTACGCGAATGAAATTGAAGATGAAAGATGAAACCGGACAGTTCAACGACTAAATTAAGCGCTAGACACACAATACGTTACGTTACGTTGGTTACCCAAGGGAGTTGTTTATTTAACAGAGCAGGGCAGAGGCAGTTACCAATATGTATGTATATTTCAATGTTACGAGTAATAGAGGAGATGGATTCGTAGAGCCTATATAAACATAAATGTATGTACGTACGTGTAACGATATGATTGATATTAGATCTCACACACCCCACATGCCACACGGTTCACACACTCCACCAGACACCGAAAGCCCATCCGAACGCATAGAGAAATACATAAAACTTTGCCGCACATATTGTACTTATACCTTGTTCTAAAAATACAAAACTATACTACAATTAACGAGTATTATCACTAATTGATTCAACAAGCGCCTGCCCAAAGTGCTACTTTGCCCACTAGACAGACAGACACACATACACATTTTGGGGCACAAACAAATCGACGAGAATAATATGTTAAATTACAAAATATAAAACGAATAAAATAACAAAAATATAAAGAAAGATGAGGGATTAAAATCGAAGATCCAATTCCAAATGCAGGTATTTTTAGCAATATTCGTAGCGTGTACAATATGTCGCTCCCCTTAAAGCTTATTAGTAAATCTCGTTCAATGTCCATTTCGTACTCACCCAGATGACACTTCACATGCATATAACCATTATCAGATATAAATCCAATATATGTATGTAATAACCAGCAAAATGACAAGTGTTTAGAAAAGAGTTTCGATTTTTGTTTCGATTTTAACCGAAAAGAAGAAAACAACACAAAATGTATACACCACAAACACACCTATGAGAGTCCCGGAGATTTGGAATAAGAAAGGAACTTCAGTTCACGGAAGGAAGGCGGGTGGCAAGCTAAGGGAAAGTGTAAGAAAACCAGACAAGGAGACAAGACAAAGCAGACGGAAATGAGAGTATATATATATATATGAACCGTATATAAACAATAATATTACTAATTAATTTAATGATTAATTGCACCCCGAAAATACATAATTATTTAAATAAATAAATAAAAACAATATATGTGTGTTTTAATAGGGAAAATGGTTTATCTTTATGCAATCTTGATTGTCTACAAATTAAATAAATTTAGTTTGCAATCCTAAAAAAGGAATAATAATAATGGAGGACTTAAATATGATTGCGAACCATTTTTGGGAATTTTCCAGGCTTGCTACGGCTAAAGTAAGATAAAGATTCCTTCTAGGATATATTCAACTAAAGATTACAATGCAAATTTAGTTGCATCCAAACCTGTAATCTTAAAGAATACCCTTGAAATCGAAATAAATTTAAAAAGTCTCTCAAAAAAGTGTAGCATACTATTCAGAGCTGTATCGGATGTGTGGCAAACTGCGCACTTGACTCCCGGTAAAGGGATGCAGGATCCACGTGGGTGCATATATAAATAACAATTGGTGCGGAGACAGCGACCAAACAGGATAATGGAAATAATAGCCTGTCTGTGGTGACAAGGAGACCAGATTTAAATAGGGGAAACCCTCGAGGAAAGGGTCGGAGGAGGCGCCTCTGTTTACCAAGCTTGCCACACCTGATTAAAATCTATTGACAATGCAGGCGCCGGGGCGAAATTGGAGCAGCGCTAACAAGGACCCACAAAGGAAACGGAAACGCCCTCGCCCCCGTTGCCCTCTATCGCTGTCCTTAATGAAACCCAATTACCGAAGGTGTCCGCCCAACGAGCGAATCCTGGAGGCGGCGGTTGGCAAACAATAACATCTGCGATGGAAGCCGGAAGGAGGAGCAGGAGAGCTGGAGAGGCGTCGGAGCGGAGTCATCGAGGGCGAAGGCCCAACACCTGCAAATTTTATTTGCATTTTTCCTGCCATTTTTGGTACCCAATAAACATACAGAGAAAGGGTATATTTATTTGTTATATTTTACATATTCAGAGGGTACATAAGAGTTCATTCGGTTTTTTTTTAACTTATTATTAATATTCAACAAATATTTTATTTATAGGTAGATTTTTATAATATTAAAAACAAAATTAATGACGAAAAGTAGCTTTTAGGAATCTGATTGTCGCATCGCTTTTGGCAATAACAAATTTACTTGTTTATTATTATTAACTTCGTCGCCATTTAACGGCAAGGACATGCGCAAACACCCCCCGTCCATCACCCTCAAAGCTCTCCCACTCGACAGCCATCAACCCCCTCTCCGGTTGCACTGATTCCGAACTCTGGAGCACGGAAAGCGGACACGGGCACATCTCTGCGTGGAGCCGCGTATAAATACGGCGCAGCTTGTGCGCACAGCCTCAGTTGGCGGAGCGTGTTGTTCGCGTGTCCCTTTTCCCAGTTCGCTGCATCCGCGAGGTGAGAGTGTTTGTCCGTGGAAACGGCCAACTGTTGCAAGTGGCGGCTGGTGCAGGGAGCAGGTGTCAGGTGTCGGGTGCCAGGATAACGGCTTCAATTACAGGTGAATGTGCAGCAAAACTGCAGGTGTGTAATTGAATTACTACGTTGTAAGCCAGTTGTATGGCCATTAAGGCGGATTGTGTTCCGAGGACATTCCTTGTGTAGATTTCAACCCAATTTAAAGCGGTAAGGACGATTATTTCTTAAATATTTGTTTCAGTTTTGTTTTGATGATGGAGTTACATTAATATATAAGTATTTACTTACTGAGAACATACAAAACATTGTCGAAAATTTGTATATTTCTAATCTACCCTATCCTTTAAAATTATAAATTTAATTTAATTTTATAAAAAGTTTTTAGCCTTTCATGTTTGATCTAATATTGTTTTGGGGATGTAAGTTTAAATATTGTTTGTGAAAGACAGAAACTTAAAGCTGTGACGATGAAATAAATGAATTTAAAATCGTCCTTTTCGAAGAGTCGTCACTTTCCAACACTGGATCGCACTTCCGGACGTGTACAAAGCCCCAGAAAACAGGGTGCGTGCAAAGCAAATAAAAACTGGTTGCCAGCCGACGACTTGCGGCAATCATATGGTGAAAATAGTGGTTAAAACCACCCCCGACGAGGCCTGGCCTGGCCTGGCTTTCGCAGGGGTTGCTGCTCCGACTCGGCCTTAGATCCGGCACAGTCATTCTGCAAACTTTGGAGCGTTCGGTTGTCAAGTTTCGCGTTGTTCCCGTCGTTCTCTTTCCCTCGATTTCAGCTCTTCGCTCTTCTCGCACACACACACGCAGGCACCATCGCGAAAGAGAGAGAGGGTGGAGCGGCGAAAGGAGGCGACTTTCGGTCGAATTTCTTGCATTTGTTATTGTTGCTGTAGCTGTGCCGTGGCCCAGCTGTATGTACCCAGTGTGCGCAGTGTGTGTGTGTTTTTTCTGGAAGTTCAAAGCGAATTCCCTTTTCCGTCTGCGGCGCACGTCAGCCATTTCGAGGAAAAACAGTTAGAACCCATTCGAAGGAACTGAAAGCCAAGAGAATCCAGCGAAACCCAGCGGAGCTAGCCACGTCCAACGACTACTACCACTAATCATGGCCGAAAACTGCCCAAAGTGCAAGAAATCGATCGTCGCCAAGGAGGCGGCCACCACGAGCATCGCCTGCAGTGGCGAGGAGTGCCGCCGGCGGTTTCACCGCACGTGCGTCAACATCGATGACGCGGTGTTCGAAGCCATCCAGAAAAACTCGATGGTCTCGTTCCACTGCGACGACTGCAAAAATCAATCGCCGCGCGCCTTCGCCACCAAGCTGCAGACCATCGAGGAGAAGGTGAACAAGGTGTGCAATGGCGTCAACCAGATCCAGGGCAGGATGTACCAGCAGTACTTCCAGTTCGGCAACCAGCCGCTCCAGGCTCTGGGCGCCGGTTCCGGTGGCATGGGTCCCGGCGTCGGTCCTGGTGGTCCCGGCAGCGGTCTCGACGGCAAAAAGCATCCGCAGCAGAACAACCTAATCGTCGTCGGCAATAACTGCAACTCTGACCGGCTGCAGGTCGTCTGCGACTACGGGCGCTGGGTGCAGGTGGGCAAGTTTGCCACGAATACCAGCGAGGAGGACGTGATCGATCATCTGGCCGAGGAGCTGAAGATCAACAAGAACCTGGTCAAGTGCACCAAGCTGGTGAAGAACGACGCCAACCTGTCGCAGCTTTCGTACTGCAAGTTCAAGATCTCCATTCCGGACTATCGCTTCAACGAGCTGTTCAACGAGGCGATCTGGCCCAGCGGCGTCATGGTCAGCCCCTTCACGCCGCGCTCGCAGCTTAACCAGAACCGTCTCTAGAGGGACGGGCCCGGCGGCCGGGAGAGCGGTGACCGGGCCAGGTTGAAGCAGTGAGGGGGAGCTGGACCAGGGAACGGGAGCAGAGAGGAAAGGGAGAGCGCATGCGCGGGGAGCACGGTGGACGGGGGAGGAACTGCATCGCAGCCTGACAAGTCGCCCGAGGGTTGCTAGCCACCACTGCAATCGGCAACAATACAACAGAGGAGAGGCACCGACATCCAATACACCGCCAATATACCCCGCATTCCGTTCTCGCTGGAGGAGCAGGAGCAGGAGCAGGAGCAGGACTGGGCGGCCGCTTCGTAGGCACCCATTTTTTGCTAATTTTCGACACTCGAAAACAATGTCTAGATCTTTAAAAGCTTACAGAACCTATCTAATGGAAAAGCAAAAAGCGTATTTATTGAATTAACTTTGAAAATGCATTTTAAAATGTTTTAGCGTTGCGTAAATAACAAATCGAATCGAATCGAGTCGATGTGTAATGAGATCTATAAGGAAAACCAAAAGTATTTTAATGGCAAAAACTCACAAGTAAAATAGATGTGAAGCAAACAAAATATTAGTCATTTATGCATAACTGTCGTACTTAAATTAAAGTAAACCAAAACCAAACAAAAACTAAGATCAAATCCAAGCTAAGCGTATGTAAAGCCACACACCGCGAACGATGATTTTTCCAATTATTTCCATTTGATTTTGCCAGACACACACTTCCGGAACCCGATTCCTCGGGCCTCCGGCCCAGAGATCGTTATACTTTCCCCGAAACGAAATCTATAGACATTTTATTACCACGTGTGTGCGATATCTCTAGCACATTAAGTACTTAATCGTAACCAATATCAAAAAAGTATATTCAAGCAAACGACGACGGCTTATATTGTATTCGTATATGTATTGTATGTAGTTTGAGGCATTTTCAAAGCTTGTTCCTGTTCCCAAAAAGTTTGGACATTTTGCGAACCACTGCACTGGACAGGACAGGACACTGGCCAGCAGCTAGACCCATTCAAATTCAGACCGGAATATGTATATGTATTTGCGTTTCCAAGGAGCGTGTATTCAGACCGAGAGGAGCACGATGTCTCCTCCATTGCAGTTACCACAACACACGTTCAACCCGACGACGCGGAATCCGCTGTCGAAACGAAGCTGGGCAAATCTGTTGCAATAATAACTCAATGATCGAGTATAATGGATGTACATTTCGTAACTGATATATTTTTTTACGCGACCCGCGTCGCTCCACACCAATCCGACAGCAATATTTTCCGTGGGCTCCACGCCAAGCGATCCAAACAGAACCGTAGATATTTACGCAAGAGTCACCAGACGAAATGTAAAAGACACATATATTATATATTTAGTATACAACAATATGCATGCATGTATTTATGTCAACTTTTTCAATAAATTCTACAAAAAAAATTAAGTACCAAAGCGAGGAGATAGCTACAATATAGGGGTGGTGGGATTATGGATCAATTGGGTGTCTTACATATTCTACATTTTGATTTTTAAACTGTTTTTATTATCAGTTAAATCTTGTTTTATTTAATGCCTAGAATTTCTGCAAGCAGTTTAAAGTTTCTCCCTAAAAATATGATACGAAATGTGGAAATTATTTTCCCTATCCCTCAATGCAAAATTCTATTCTTCAGAGTTATTTCCAGAATGGCCAACTCCAAACGCAAATTGCCCACGAAAGCTACTACTCCGGAGAATGCCACTGCGACCAAGGATCTGCACATTAAGGCGGAAAAATCTGCCACCGAAAAAGTTCCTCCCGCAGCAAGGGATTCCTCACTCCTTGGGCAATTCTTCCGCGATTGTCTAGGCCATGAGCTGAGCAACTTCACTAGTATGTCCCATTTCACATTGTGGCTGCAGAGACCCGTAGATGGAGCCGCCTTGGGCATTTTCCGGATGCTCTACGGCGCTGCCATGCTGATCGATATCGCCGAGGAGCGAGGAGGCGGCCAGCTGGATGTGCGGTATGGCGAGCCTCACCACTGCCACTTTCCGCTCTTCAGTGGGATGCGGGCGCTGCCATATCCGTTGATGGGCTGCGTCTATCTGTGCATGTGGCTGGGGGCTTGGGGCATCACGCTGGGCTTTCGATTCCGGGCGAGCTGTGTGGCCTTCCTGGTGCCTTACTGGTACATCTTTCTGCTGGACAAGCCGACGTGGAACAATCATAGTTACCTGTTCGGGCTAGCGGGCACGCTGCTGCTCTTCACCCAGGCAGAGTCTTATTGGTCAGGAAAGCGAAATAAATCTTAAATCCTAAAAAATCCTAAAGGTTTTTTATCCTTTAGCTCCCTGGACAGCTGGCTACATCCGCAGCGGAGGAGTCGCTGCATTCCCTACTGGAACTACTTCCTCATCAAGTTCCAGTTTTTCGTGCTGTATTTGTACGCGGGGCTGAAGAAGTTCTCCCTGGAGTGGCTCTCGGGATACGCCATGTCCAACCTCAGCCACCACTGGCTCTTCACTCCGTTCCGCCAGATGCTAGATTCCGAGATGATCGACCTGTTGGTCGTGCACTGGTTCACTGCCGTCTTCGATCTGTCCATTGCCTTCTTTATGACCGTGGAGAGGACGCGCCTGCTGGTCACTCCCTTCATGCTCAGCTTCCATCTGATGAACTCCCGGCTCTTTGTGATTGGTGAGTGAGTGCCCAAGGACGAGGAATCAATTGAAACCATTTAAAATCTACCTTCAGGCATGTTTCCCTGGGTGTGCTTGGCCGAGGTGCCGCTCTTCTTCAGCCCCGACTGGCCACGGAGGATATGCGGCGGTGGATCAAAGCCACTACTGCCTTCCCAGCCCCCAACAGAGGCGAGCAAGCAGCCAGGAATCCTGGCCAAGCTGCGCACCTGCCTCATCCTTGGATACTGCGCACTGCAGCTCTTCCTGCCCTACTCGCACTTCATCACCAAGGGCTACAACAACTGGACAAACGGCCTGTACGGCTACTCCTGGGACATGATGGTGCACTCGTACGACACCCTGCAGACCTCCATCCAGGTGGTGGACAACGAGAGCCGGCAGGTGCACAACCTGAACCCCTACGCCTTTACGGAGTACGATCGGTGGACCAAGTACGCCGACATGGCGGTGCAATACGCCAAATGCATTGAGGAGAATCTCCGAGTGGGTAAGCCCGCGGCTATTGGCAGCAACATCTCCGTCTACTTCGACATCTGGTGCTCCATGAACGGCCGCTTCCAGCAGCGTTCCTTCGATCCGCGTGTGGATCTTCTCCAGGCCAAGTGGTCGCCCTTTGAGAGCACCCCCTGGTCGCTGCCCCTGCTGACTGAGCTGAATCATATGCGGCCCAAGCTGCGAACGATCGAGACTGAGGTGCTGGCGTGGAACAACTATTCCGACGTGATCTTCGTGGCCGATTTCCCCGGCCTAACGCTGACCAACTTCATCTCGCCCGATCTCATCAATTGCACGCTGACAATTCTGGAGGGCAACGTGCGGTATCGGAACGAGAACGATCCGGAAGCCTACTTCCTGACAGCCGGCAAGAGTATCGGTCTGGAGAGCAACATTACCCACCTAGTGACCACCATTGGCCAGCGGCCAGCCTCCTATCTCTTCACGTACACTAACAAGACCATGATGGAGCAGGGCATCACGATAGACGACCCGGGAGCGGCTGCAGAAGATCGATCCGTACTGCCGTTGTGGCAAGAGTTCGAGCAGCGGGTGACCAACTACCACCAGTTCCTGGGCCACATTGCCAACTGCCTGCTGTACTTGGTCTACGATGTGCCCATTCCGCTGGCAGTGAGGGAGAGAGATTGATAGGAGGAGATGATAAGATGGCCGACATAGCCGTAGAATGTTTCGAGTGATAGAACTGATAATAAATGTTCCATATTGTATCCGCAGCATCTCCCAATTGAGTTCCCATTCTGTACTATCGCATATCTACAACTGTATTTACAAACGCCACAATGATATCGGGTTAGGGGGGTAAGGATTGGGGGGACAGACCAGGGACGAACGAATGGGGGAGGATTAACTTCGAAACAAACATACATATAAGAGGCGGGGGTCCAAGTCTACGCCGCACCGGCTATTGTCTCTTCTTTGGACTCTTTGCTTGGATCAAACTGCTGAGTCTGCGTCTCCCAGAGGCGGGCATACAGGCCGTTCTGCGTCAGTAGCTGCGCATGTGTGCCGCGCTCGCCCACGCGCCCGTTCTCCAGCACCAGAATCTCATCGGCGTCCTTGACAGTGGACAGGCGGTGGGCAATGCAAATGCTGGTGCGACCCGAGGTGGCACGGGTCAATGCCTGCAGAATGTTCTGTGGAAACAGGGAAACAAAAAAGGATTCGAGTTTAAGTAATCAACTTTTACAGAAGCCAAACTTACATGCTCCGTAATGGAGTCCAGACTGCTGGTAGCCTCGTCAAAGATCAGGATGGGCGTGTTCTTGAGAATGGCTCGGGCGATGGCCACTCGCTGCTTCTCGCCACCGGAGAGCTTCAGTCCCCGCTCACCCACCTGCGTGCCGTACTGAGCCGGCCAGGACATGATGGAGTCGTGCAGATCGGCCATGCGAGCCGCGTTCTCCACGTCGGCATGCGATTTGGTCAGGTTGCCGTAGTGGATGTTGTGCTCGATGGTGTTGTGGAACAGCACCGAGTCCTGTGGAACCACAGCGATGGCCTTGCGCAGGCTCTCCAGGTCCACGGCGCTGATGTCCTGCCCGCCAATTAGAACCTTGCCGGAATTGGGCTCAAAGAAGCGGAACAGCAGTCGAACCATTGAAGATTTTCCTGAGCCTGAGCCTCCAACAATAGCCACGTTCTTGCCGGCGGGAATGGTGAACGAGAGATCCCGGAAAATCGGCTTTCCCGGCTCGTATTCAAAGCTCACGTTGCGAAACTCAATCGACGAGTTGGTATTGTCCACAAACAGTGGCTGGGCATTGGACGCCGTCTGGATGCGACTGTCCACGTTCATCAGCGTGAACATGGCCTGCATGTCAAGCAGCGCCTGCCGCACCTCGCGATACACACTGCCCAAGAAGCCGAGGGGGATCGACAGCTGGAATAGCAGGCCATTGACCATCACCAGGTCGCCCACCGTCATGTTCCCCTGGGCGATCTCCTTGGCAGCCAGCACCATGATCAGACTGAGGGCACTGCTGAAGATGGCGTTCTGGCCGAAGTTGAGCAGCGCCAAGCTGGAGCTGGTCTTAAGGCTGGCCGTCTCATACTTTTTCAGCACTTCGTTGTAGCAGCCTGCCTCGTACTTCTCGTTGTTGAAGTACTTCACCGTCTCGTAGTTGATCAGAGAGTCCACTGCCTTGTTGCCGGCCTCGTTCTCCGCCTGGTTCATGTACACCCGGAACTGGGTCCTCCACTGCGTCACACTCAGCGTGTACAAGGCGTAGATGCCCACGCAGCCCATGCTCACACCGGCAAAGGCCAGGCCGCACTTCACGCCCAAAATGCTGGATACGAGCGCCAGCTCGAAGATGGTAGGCACAATATTGAAGACCATGGCGGAGAGCACAAAGTTGATGCCCCTGGAGCCCCGGTCTATGGTCTTTGACAAGGCGCCGGTCTGCTTGTTCAGATGGAAGGCCAAATCCAGGTTGTGCAGGTGAAGGAACACATTGCTGGCAATTTTACGGATTGAATGGTGGGCCACCTTGGCAAATACCGCATTACGCAGCTCATTAAAGCCCGCGGCACTGGCTCGGGCGATGCCATCTGGAGAAGATTCATTATTATACATATATTCTGCATGAATTGCTCAAGTTGCCATCTTACATCCCAGTAGCAGGGCCGTGGCTGCCGAGAGCACTGCATCCGGTGCGGTGTCCATGTTGAGGGTGGTCATGGTATCTACTGCTCCCTTAAACAAGAATGGAACGCAGACAGTCAGCAGTTTGGAGCCAGCCAGCAGGCCCAAAGAAATTCCCACTCTATAAAATAGAAAACAGATATTATTCTGCACCTTGCACCTATATTTTTTTATTGCTCACCGCTTTCGCACTAGAGGATCCTCCTTTGGCCAAATGTAGGCCATCATGGCGCGTAGCATGTCCTTGGAGGTGACCTCCGGTGCGTCCAACTTGCCCAGTCCTGAGCCGCCATCGCTGGTGCCGCTTCCTATATGAACGTGACATAGTCGTAATTGTTGTCGTTGTGGGTGCTGCCGCTGTAGTTTTGCTGCCGTTGTTGTTGCTGGGGCTCCACCTGCATTGAATCCACTTGGATGCAGCCAAATTCAGAGAGGCGCTCAACACACAACAAGCGCACAAACAAACGAACAAACAAACAACTTTTTGGGGGGTGAGGGAACTCAATTTTCTGGGGTTAGTCAATCGTAAAAAGCGTGAGAAGCTATTACTAAACAATAAATCGTATCGGAGTGAGTGGGTGATGGGTTAATTACGCATAGTCCGACATCGGTTAGGCATCTGAGGAACACTGGTGAGTGGATGGGCACCTTACCTTTGGCCTTTTTGCCGAACACACCGCCCAGCAGCTTGCTGCCCGGCGTGGGCGTAAAGGGAGTGATCTTCTTCCGCTTGCCATCGCTGCTGGCAGACTGGTCATCAGCCTTGGCCAGGGAAGAGTAAAGCTGCAAAAGGTTGTACAATTTTGGATACAATGAATAAGGAATAGAGTATGGTGCTTTGTAAGGATTTATTATAAAAACTATAAACATTTGAACTTATTTCATCTTAATTATAGATTCATTTTATGTATAAAAAATGTTTTAGTAAAAAAAACTAAATCCAAAAACGTTTCTGCTAGGCAAAACTCCATCTTAACTAAGTAGCAAGTACTTATCCCTGAAGAAAACATTCTACACACTTCTCAAAATCTAAACTTATCATGGCTTATCTTCTATTTTACTGATCAAAGTCAGAAAAATGCATTGTTTCAAAGTCGCCTAGGTAACGGATACACTCTTGCAAATAAGATCGCGCAGTAGATCCACTCTCCGTCAGCTCAGGGAGTTTATCCAGCTCTCCGATAAAGATCTCGTACTCCTGCACCTTGTACCTTACAAGATACGCCAGCTCCGGCTGGACGTCATCGAACTGCTCGGCATCGCCAAAGGCAATCTGGTTGAGTATGTTGGGAAAGTAGGCCTGCTGCTTGAAGATCAGGTGCAGCACCACCCGTAAATTGTGGGAGCAGCCGTCCCCGAGGTGGACGAACATCTGATCCGACAGATTGTGCTCCCTTATGAACTTGAAGATGTTGCGGTGGTAGGTCTGCGAGCACAGCTCCTTGCGGTGCTTGATCATATGCTCGATGTCCAGCAGAGAGAACTCAAAGTAGTCGTGGGCATTGCCCTTCAGCCAAAACCCGTACTCAGTTAGTAGCTTAAAGTTGGGCAGAGCGCCGTAGCTGATGAACAGCTGCTCGTAGGGTTTGGTCTCCCCCAGAGGCAGGGACTTTAAGGTGACCACATAGTCCTTAGCCTGAATCTCAGCGGTGGTCTGCACGGCATCCGAGTGGTTGAAGAGGTCCAGGAAGGGAGCCAGTGCCAGGTTGGTGTCTCCACTCAGCAAGCCTTTAAAGTGGCTGCTCTGTTTCTTCAGAAAACGGGCACTAAGATACACGCTTCGGGTATTTACGGCAAAGTATGCCAACCGATAATCGGCCAAGGTCCAAATATCCTGGCAGTAGCTTTGGCCACAGCACTGGCAGCTCAAAGAACCCACCAGACTTTTGATTATTCCAAAGTATTCCTTTATCTGCCGGTTCTGGGCCACCGTTCGTTCCAGAAGCGCTTCCGGCAGGCACTGCAGCTCGGGAATAGAGCAGAAATAGGGAGTGGAGTAGCTCGTGGGTAGCGTATCCAGATAAGCGGCGTAGTCTGAGCTATTTGAGCAGTCTTGTAGGTGCTTTTGGTACATAAGATAGCAGGCTATTAAGGCCTGAAAGGAGATCCTGGCATCCTTGTCGAAGAGCTCCTTGTTGAAGAGTTCCTTAAAAGCCTCGTCGGATTCCAGGCTGGCTATACTTATAAGGCAGTCCACGGGCAGGCGTATCAGCTCATCCTCTGGAGCAAATGTCGCCCGCTTTGAACAGAGTCCCCTGCCAGTTTCTACAAAGTTGCAAGCCGAAAGGTGAGTGGAGTTCTGCCAGCCCCGGGAGTGGAGGTCAACATAGAGAGCCTGTAAGGAGGTAGAGTTCTTGTCCCTGCTGTGGGGCTGGCTGCGACGATGACGCTGAGTGCGACCCATTGTGCCTCCCTGATCCCTGATCTGCTGCGTGTGTGCTGTTTTGGCTGTCTCTAGTTCTTCGCTCTACGCTTGCTGCAAGTAAAGAAGCAAGGATGTTTGTGGTGCATTAATTCGGGATTCAGCTCGGATTCAGCTCAGGCCAAAACAACACACACGCAGACTGCTGCCTGACCGCTTCCGCCTCCGCCTGCCCTTGCCTAATCATCAATTAAACCGCCAATTCATCGGGCATTTACGCGTAATTACGAAATAGCAATCTAGTCTAGATAGTGACTCTGCCGCTCGGCTCGTGGCCTTGAAACTGGGAGGAGTGCTACTCACCACTCTCGCCTGCACGTGGGCTCCCTTGGCAGCGGTGTAGCACTTTACGCGGCCGTAGTGGACGGGTAGATGGAGGCTGCACTGTTTGGTCAGGTGGAGGAGTCCGGCCATTACTCAATTTGGCCAACGAAATCAAAATAAAAGTCCCTCTTCAGTCGTCCCTTCTTCCCGTGTTTCTTCTGCGCTGCGCCGCCAGCTGTTTAGTGTGTTTTGTGTGTGTGCGCTAGTGTTGCCAGTAACTTTTATAGGAAAGATCTAGATGGGACCTAAAGGGAAAGCTGAAAAATAGCTAAAATTAAATGCTTGTTTTCATTTTGATATTATTCAATTTTATTGTTTCTTTGGATGCAGGACATAAATGCATTAATAAGGCCACTAAAATGCTGTTGGCTTCCGGCAGTTTTCCTTTTCTTTCCGAAATTTCACTTGAAAATAATTCATAAAACGGAAAAACATCCAAATAAGCAACCCTGGTTAGGTGTGACCGTTGGTTGAGCACTCGAAATATCCACACATACAACGTGATAAAACAAATAACAAGGATGTCGCTTTTTGGCCTGATTATCTCAGGACGCCTGCCGCAATCGGATTTCGTGGCCGTGGACGCCACCAAGCTGCTGATCAATGTGCCAGACATCGACAACGTCAACTACCTGGTAGTGTTCCTCACCGGCGTCTCGCCGCTGCCCGTGGGCACCTCTGCCGCCATATACTTCAGCTGGCCGGACGCGAATGCGGCGCCCACATGGCAGTATCTGGGTCACATCAACAACAACAAGCCCTCCGCTATCTTCAAGATCGCCCAGCTGAAGAAGAGCCACGAGCTGGAGGCGCAGGCTCATGGGATGGTCTTTGGCAGCCAGGAGATTTCGCACATTGCCCAGATCGGCGTCTCCCTCGAGCCGGAGCTGACGGTGGCGCAACAGACGCCGGCGGTGGTGAGTTCTTGTTGGGATTAGCCGAGCAGAAGGCAGGAACTTGGATAATATTAAACTAAATTTCTGTTTTTGCAGTCCAGTGCGAACGACAACAAGCAATTTGGGCAGCGGATGCTGGAGAATTTCTTCAACTACGCCTCCAGCTTCGGAGTGTCGGCCAGAGACATACCGCCCAGTACGAGCGAAACCTTTGTTCCCTTTGCCGTCGTTCAGAATTGGTATACGAACTTCCAGCGGCGAATGGAACAGAATCCGAACTTCTGGAAGTATTAAGGACAGCGGGAGTGGCAGGAGGCTGGAGCTGCCTTCTCCTTCGAAAGTTGTTTAAATTAAGAGTAAAGTTTTATATATACAAAAGTTCCTTCATTAGTTTTTTTTTTGTTTTCTCTTTTATTGGCCGGATCAATGTAGGTCAACGCGAGCGCCGGATTAAGGCTACAGCTCGGGGTCCGTCGGCGTCTCAGGTCCTCGGCTAGGTTCGTCTGACCTGCGTTTGGGCTTGAGCCGCTTTGTTGGCAAGACTTTTTCAGCGACAGGAGTAGAAGCAGGAGGACTTGCATTGGTCGCGGAGACGGGAACTTTTCCATCTTTTCCACTTGGCTCGGGATTCGATGGCTTCTTGACTTGCTTGACTTCGATCTTTCCAGGTTTAGGCGCAGCATCACCTTTGGCTTTATTCTTTAGAGAAGTCTTTATTTTGGCCGTGGCCTTCGCCTGCTGCTCCTTGATAATGCACCTGATGCGTGCCTTATTCTCCTCGGTCAGCTCGCCAAAGATGGTGTTTATGAAGGCCCTGTACTCCTTGAAGTGTTGCCGCATATTGCCAGTCGCCGGCGAGGAGCTGGGCGCACGTCCACGGTAGGACACGCAGCGTCTGTAAAAGAAAAGGGAAAACGAGGAATTCAGGCGAAGATTGGACACCCGGTATCTGCGCGCGACATATACCCATCACCCAGATATCAGACAACGCCGCTGGCATGGTCTTTGGTCTATTTAAACAATAGCATTGGCGACACGAACTGATTTTATCCGTTCTCTCTCCGCCTATCGCTCTTTCTTTTTTTGCGGCCTGCAAAAAAGCAATTTGGCAAGCTGACATATTTATTCGGTCTATATAGTGGCAGGTATAGCATATATACCAATAGATATAGACTGTCTACACGAGGGCTCCACTCCTCTGTCTCTGTCTGCGTGGCATCCGAAACACACTCTCCTGACCATGTCGCGGTCTCTATTGTCTTACAAGATCTATAAACAATTGATATGCCCTGCAGATGATCGAAGGAGGCTATTCTCTGCGATTTAATTTAGTTCCTGCAGACTCTTAATGGGTTCATTTAATATTCTATTTGGTGGCCAAAGATTCCCCTTTAAATATATCCCATAAATTAAAATAGATATGTATGTAGATGTGTGTCAGGGATCTTGGGATATGTGAGCATGATTCTACAAAGACTTGGCTAACTTATTTTATTGTCAAACAATATCTATAAATGTTGGCAGGCCTTGCCGCTAATAAAGGAAAGTATTTTAATTAACAAATCGCTTTTCGTTGGGCAATCGTCGATTATATAATGAAAAGGATTTTGATTAAATTTTAGAATTATTCATCTTATATTTTTGATGTTCTCTTGTTATCTGTCCGAGTTTTTTACAGGGCATTTTTGCTTCGATTTGAAATTCTCCCCAGACACTACATAATTCACTTGCAATTACATAGATTGCTGGCTGATCAATGATCGGATGCTGTGCCTGTGCCAGGCGAGGTGCAGCCCCCAGGGAACTAGTGCTAGTGATGGCTCTGCCCGATTGCCGACAGATTGCGCCAGTTTCGCTTGCAACGTGTTGAGTGCAACATAGCCAAAGAGTGTGCTGCGAATCGAATCAAAATTGGCGACCACGAAGATAGGTCAACAGGAGAGCACTGCCCACACCCACAGCATGACTGAGACGCAGCCAGAGGAGGCGCCAGGAGAGGAGCAGCGGCCCCAGCAGACGCAATCAATGTCGCAGGCAGCAGCTAATAATAATAATAATTCGCAGCGCCTCGTAAATCAAGAGCCTGAGTCAGCCATGTTTTGTTTGTCAATAGCGATGGCGACGGCGCCGGAAGTGCTTGGTATGACAGGGCAATTTCCGGTTGGCCGAGGGATCACCTGGGGCGGCAGCAACCCCGTGAATCACCACCAACCGCCATCACAGGGCACACATGGAAGCAGGAATTCTCGATCCTATTTTCTACAGGCGGGCAAATTTCCTTTACTTCAAGATTTCAGGGAAAATCAAGTCTCTTACTTGGATTCCAGAGAAATTGAACGCTTTCCTTTGAGTCTAGTGAAGGTATATAGCACCACCAGCCAAGGACAACCAAAAGCAGCAGCGCCACATCAAGTATACGCCTCGTATCCGGCACCCAGCTTTCCCCTACATCAAGTATACGCCCCATTGCACCTTGGATTTCCCCAAACGATACAGCTGGGGAACCGCAGGAATTCCGGTGATGCAGTCCCACACGTAAGCATCACAATGACCAGGCGCAACCCGGCAATGACCAGATCACCACCCGTCGCGATGGCTCCCCAGGAATTTCCCATAATTAAAAAGCAATTTGTTAGCTTTCCCAATTATCGAACGGCGGCGAATGAAGATGGGCCAAAGACGACGCCCGCAACAACAACTGTGACGCAGCGGGGAAGCGCCAAAGTCACCGAAATAAACGAAGGAGGCGGCAGCGGTGTACATAAGGTGTTTGATAATGAACCCGAGGCCGAGAGGAGGGCAACGACGGCAGCAGCAGCATTAAACTTGAACGTGGTGGAGGCGGTGGCGAAGGAAATCGAGCATCAACAGGCGGAAAATCTTAATGACGCCTTCGGCCAGCGACACGACTACAAAGGCAGAATCAGCGACGACGCCATGGATGTGGATGTGGCCAAAAATAAACGCGAAATATGCGAGCAAAGCAAATTAGAGAAGGCCGAAGATCATAATGAGCTAAATATGACTGAGAACTTGGCGGATCAAGAGCAGCAGCAGCGGCAGCGGCAGTCAATATGCTTGGCCAGGGAGCAGACAATAGATGGGGATGTGGATGGGTATGGGAATGGCAACCACCAGCAACTGCGGCGGCAGTGGCAGCTATCCGGCGATCTCTCAGCCTCAGACGCGCGCGAATCGTCGCCAGAGCAAGTGGACGTGAATAATATCGGTCGGCAGCAACTGACCCGCGAGCGGAATCGGACTCAGAATCGCTATCGGAATCCGTGTCCAAATATAGAATTACTAAAGAGTTCCGTGCGCGCCTTTCTCGCCGACAGCTCGCCAATCGACTGGGATTGGGACTGCGACTGGGAGCTGCTCGAACTTTTGACCAACGCCATCGAGCTGCTCTGCGCCGCGCCTGCGGACACGGGTAACTTTTGGAGCGAGGAGGCGGCTCAGGCCGGAGCGGACATGACCGTCACCAAAGTCAGCGAGGAGCGGGAGACAGAAATCGTCGACGTTTATCCCTCCATCGCTGCTGAGCAACTCGATCAGCCCCAGGACTTGGATTCGGAGCTGGACAACAATAACAATAATAGCAGTAGCACCTCCGCCAACACCGCAGAGCCCATCGATATGAAGTATTCAACAACAAGTACTGCCAGTAGGATTCCCAGGACAGAGCTTCCCCAGTCCGTGATTCAACCAAGCAGCAGGCCAAGTGCCACGAGTCGTATACGCGATGTGGCGGGTGTGCCGTCTACCACCACCGCCACCCGGACGACTGCGACCCCTCTGCTGGGCGAGCTTAAGCGCAGCTCCACCGAAGCCTCCTCCATCGACACGGATTCAGTGCTGCCGGAGAGAACGCGTCTCCGGCGACAGCGACGCATGCGCTCGCAGGATTCCGTGGAGGAGAAGCCCGAGGATGTGATCGAGCGGATAAACAAGCTGAAGGCCCGCATCTCCGGTGCCCTTAGCGAGGTGAAGGGCGTGCTCAAGCAGTACAGCACGGAGAGCGAGGCGGAAGGTGGAGTCCAAGAGGCGCTGCCATCGAAGCCATCATCAACTGCCGCGGAGACAGCGCCAGTGGCTTTCCGCTTTGTGACAAAAGTGCGGCGACGCAGCTACTTTGACGAGGCCGAGGAGGAGAGGGAGCAGGCTCAGTCGGAAGGAGGACAGCCAGAAGCTGCCAAGAGCAATCAGGGCTACCTTTCTGTGCCACAAAAAGATACCAAAATAAAGAGAGAACAGACGCCTTTTGCCTTTCCGGAAAAAAAGGAATCAAGTCCTAATAATAATCTAGAAAATAAGGCAAACGAAAGCCAGTATGAAAAAGATAAGGATTTAAAGGCAACAGCTAATCATGTAGGAGTTAAGGATAAAGAAAATCAGGAGTCCAAGTCCACAGTCGATGGCTCAGAAAAGTCAAAAGAAATCAAAGAAGTTAGCAAAGAATTAAACGAATCCTCAGAGGAAATCAAAAAAGATGAAAAATTAGAAGATGGCGCGGAGAAATCTAATAAAAAGGAAGTCGCAGATGAGCCACCAAAGGTAAATGGTGAGCTACCCAGGACAGATCAGCATATGGGAAAACTGCCCGAAAAAAGTAAAAGTCAGACCAAACTTGAGTTTCTTGCCAAGGTGCAAAGTGAGCTTAAATCAAAGTCTGTAAGGGAAGCCAGTCGCAAGGAAGCAGCGCCCAAAGAAACTATTGCCAAGGAACGAACTCCAGAGGAATCCGTTTCAAGGGAAACATCGCCAAGGGAAACAGCTTCAAAGGACGTAGTACCCAAAGAAGCATCCCCTAGAGAAACAACTCCCAATAAAGAAGCACACAAGAAGGCATCGCCGCCAACGGAACCAACTATAAAGGAAGCAGCACCGAAAGAAACAACTCCAAAGGAAGACACTCCCAAGGAAGTCACTTCTCAAAAAGCTGCCACAATTAAACCCGAACTAGTAGTCACCCCCGCCAATGATGCTGGCCCGCAGCCAGATGAGTCAGCCACAGTGCAGCCAACGCCAAAGATCAAGAAGAAAGTCATCGTGAAGGCGAAGAACCCGAGGCGCGCCTCGATAGCCGCCGTGGAGCCATCCAAGATCAAGGTGGAGCCGGCCGTCGAGCAGATCGATGCTCTCATCATTCAGCGGAGGCCCTCCGACTCGGAGGCGATTGTCAAGCGCAAGAAGAAGCTGAAATTAATGGGCGCAGTCACATCCCCAACCGCATCCCTGCCAGCAGCAGCAGCCGCAGCGAAATTAACAACAACAGCGGCCACAACTTCCGGCAATCGGAGGGAGGCGACGCCTTCAATAGCCGAAGAACAATTGGCGACGCCAGAGGTCACATTAGAGGCAGCCAAGTCGGCCAGTGCCAAGAGTGACCAAGGAGAAGCGACAGCGCCGGCGGCGACCACACGCGCAGAGCCAATCGATGCCGATTCAATCGATGGCAATCTAGCGCCAGCAGGCGATCGAAGCAGACGCGCCAGCCTGAAACTAGCGGAGTTGGTTGGTGAAACGGTGCTGGTGGTGCCGGCACCCCATCCAGTCCCAGCAGCAGCCACAGCAGCCACAGAGGCATTGCCTCCAACCGAGTCCAAAGAACCCATTAATCAGGGGACGCAGCTGCAGGTGCAAGCAACGCCTCAACAGGTGGCCATCGCAGCTGACATTGCTCCGCAAATAGCGACGACATTGAGGCAGGAAGAGTCATCGCCAGAGCAGCAGCCACAGCAGCAGGCGGAGGCGGTCGAAGCTACAAAAGTCGGAGAACAGGCGCCTCCCGGCGACAGTCTAGCCACCATGCCGGAGCTGAAAGTACTCGCGGGCCCGGTGCAGCCCGTCAAGATCGAGACCGTTGAGCAGCCACACGATGAGGCCAAGGGACAGGAGCCGCTGGTCAAGAAGAAGGCCCCGTCGCACCTCAAGAAGCTGGTGCGCAAGAATTCCATAGACAAGAAGGATGAGTACAAGCAGGAGCAGAAGCAGCAGGACTCCACTAAGCTGAGCAACATTCTGCGCGACAAGAACAAGATCAACGAGCTCTCCTCCAGGATCAACAAGCTAACGCCGCCCAAGAAGCAGGCGGTGAAGCCCACGCCCGCCCAGCCCAAGGAGGAGGAAAAGAAACTAGCAGCCGAAGAGCCGAAGGAGGAGAAGCCAACGGAAGAATCCCCGGCGGAGGAGGCACCACTAGAAACTGAGCCTGGTGAGGAACCCGAAACGGAACCTGCGCCCGAACCCGAGCCCGCACCGAAGCCCAAGAAGCCGCGCAAGATCAAAAAGAAGGTGATCATCAAGCGACAGAAGCGACGCCTCTCCATCGGCGACACATTCTTCCTGCAGCCAGAACCGGAGGAGCCCACAATTCCGGAGATCGAGACCATTGAACGGGCCATTGCCTACGTGACCGATGACGAGGAGGAGGAGGCGGAGGAGCAGGCACCCGAGGAGGAGCCCAGCAAGGCCCTCAAATCCTGCATGCATGTGCGGGAATACAAGATCGGTGACCTGGTGCTCTACGCCGAACGCTTTCGCAAGACTCAGGTGCGCTGGAAGCGTGGCCGAGTGCTGGAGCGGATCACCAGCATCTCGTATAAGCTGGAAATCGAGGGCAAGGAGGTGCCCGCCCATGTCAGCTACATCAAGAAGTACACCGGCCGCAAGGTGCGCTTCGGAGGCAAGGAGTACCTGGAAATTGACTACGAGCAGGTGGCCGAGGAGGAGCGACGGGCGGCCAGCTACAGCATATGGAACATGGTGTAAGCCCGGCTCTGGTGCAGGAGGAAACCAACCCAACTATAACCCAGTGGCGTCCAGTGTCCGGTGTTACCTTTGAGTGGAATTAAAAGACTCCCTGGCCCGGCTTCAGGGGGATTTTTTAAGGATCTCAACTCGACATTCAGTTATGTTTAGTGTTCAGTCTAGAGCTTAGTGTTATCCTAGTGTTTAGTGTAACTTATTCCAGGATTCCAGGATCGCTGTAGAGCCAGGGCCCTGCGATGTGGCCTTTCGTTTACATTTTAAGTACTCTGTATGTGTAAATATATAAAAGCAAGCAATTTAATGTTAAATAAAGCGGAAAATATTTCAGTTATGCGAGAGCGAGTTCTATTTTTGGGGTTTTCCAAAGCCAATTACTCATAAAAACATTTATGAATCTGTTTATACCGATGCTTCCCATTCAACGGCGATTGATGCTTCCCCGCGACTCTGGCCGAGATTTGCTTGTTTTCGCCTTTTTCCTTTCGCCTTTCGGTTTATTTATAAAGCGGCCGCGGATCGGGGCAAATCGGGCGATGAATGAACACAATAAAACAAAGGCCAGAGGCGCTACACACAAATAAAAAAATACTTGGGCAAAAATCAAGATACATTTTAGGTTGTTTGAAGATCAACAATGTTATATTGTTTTTATTTCACGGGAGGAGAGGTGTGTTTAGCATTTGGTTTGGCTTACAATTCCCAACTGCAGCTTGTCAAAAGATTGTTCTGGTTAAGAATTTTACCTTTTTCAAGCTATACAAAGTTTTAACTCAAACTGATCTTAAATTTCCTTAATTATATAACCAGAATTTTCCCTTTAATATTTCAAAATTTAACCAAAAAAAAAGGTAACGCAGTAAATTACCTCAGTTCCAACCCCATTCAAGTAAGCTTCTTTTCTAGTTTTGATAGAAATTAAGATCAATGTCACCATTTTGTTCAGTGCATGGAATTGGATAAATTCTGACGCCTCCTTGCTTGGACCATGTTAGCATTCCATGGTCATGGGGCCATAAAATGTGCCAGGCAAACCTCTCAATCGACAAACAGAACGATATTCCAACGCCCACTCCATCAACGTCGTTAGGCCCCCTAAATACTATATCCCATATACTATATACCATCATATACATATATATACATATATCCACAATCCCCGAAAATTTGGACAACAGAGAAATGCGTGCCATTAATAAAACTTTGGCGCGGCTTTGCTGTGCATTTGCCTGCATCGTCATGGGAGTGAAAATCGAATATATATAGAATCGGAAAAGCGTAAAATCGGAAAACCCGAAGAAACAAAAAGAAAAAACATTCCGCTAAAGATCGTCGGACATTTCTCATAATTGATTGTCAAGGCGTTTTGGCGCTTTCGGAATTCAGAGGGAAATCTCTCGCAATTATCGCCGCGCTTCGTACAAGAGACTTTAATTCGCGACGACAAAAACCACAAAGAAATTGGGAAAACAAAATGCAGAGCACACACATGCCAGCCATAAACATAACATGGTGCCATGGTGCGGGGGCAGGAGATGGGGTCAGATCAGATGGGGCGTACCATAATATAGTAGACCTACGAATATGCTACATTCCTGGGGGCCGCTGGCCGGCGGGATTTTCATTCAATTCTCGGTCTGAGGCTGGCAACCGCAGTACTATATCTATGTGAATGTATATATATAAACCTATGAGCGATCAAGACATTATGTACGTCTGGTAACGAGTACACGGAACAAAAAATTGATACTTTACGAGCTATTGTCACAGGTCTGTCAAGAGTATTCAGATTTAAATTAATTTACAACAAAGACATACAGGCAAATGAGGCAATCAATCAGGAAGGCAGTAATTCTTGAATATATAATTGTAAACAGGGAAATATATAAATTAAGATAAAGCCACTTTATTGTATGAGAAAGTAAAACAAATAAATAAGTTTTAAAAGAGCTTAAATGATCCTGCAAGCAAAAATATCAATAAAGTTCATCATTCCAGATATTATTCCCATTAAAAACTATTTCCTATCATAATTTCAATTGGTCAACCCCACTTTCTCTTTGTGTACCGACATATTTGCTCAAAAGCAATTGAAAGCAAAAAGAAAACAAACACATTTCATTCTATATGTTCGGAATTTCGAGTTGAGCGATAGTTGGGAACACTTATGAAGAGCAAAAAAACAAATACCGTGGCCCCAACATCATCAACATCAAAGATTTCAAGTGCAGAGAAGAGTCCTCGCTGTGGTTACACGCGAAAGCATATACTATCTCTCGCTCTTAGAATATGCTTATATTATTTTCAGTTTTTCCCCAGAAATCTTTCTGTGCTTTCCATAAATCAGAGCAGAAATCTAGCGGAGCATTAGCGACCATTAGTGGTTAGTGGTTGGGAGGAGCAGAGGACCATTGTTGGAGAGAGCGGAGAAGCACTTTTGGTAACGAGACTGTGCCAAGTTCCTTGCTCGTAAAATACAATGCGATGTCCAACATCGATGTGGCTGTCCGCGATCTGCCACGAGGCTGCCCGGTTGGGACCCCATTACTAACAACGCAATTGCCAAATTCAACAAATTATTGGAGCCTTCGGCACAATTAATCGTATCAAAGCCACAGCTATGCCAAGTGTCCATGAACTCACTGGTGGCTGGTGCTTTTGTTTATCCTAGGAGATTCCATAAATTCCATGAAAGAATTATGCAGATATCTCTGGCTCTGAACTCTAACAAGGCCGTTTGTAAATTTACGAGGGAGCACACAACCCACAAACTATAAATCATTGGGGCAAGGCAACCTGCTCGGATTCGCTTGGCACACGCTCGTCGTGTCCACTAAAAAAAGAAAGCCAAGAAGAACAACAAGTGACAATGATTAGATGCTGCTACCTGCTAGAAAGTACAATTAATTAAGTAAGTGATTTGTGTAGAAATTAAAAGAATTCTTAAGAAATAAACAAATAAAATTGGAAAGAAAACTATGAAAATGTAGCCTAAGAATTTAATTTTAACTTTTTTCAAGGCCTAAAATATTAATTAACTTAATTCAAACCTTAGTCCCCTCATTGATTTTATGAAAATTATAACAAACATCCCAATAAACCAAGCAAACCTCATCTTCCCATCTTCACAGCAAAAACAATTAAACAGAAAATCCCAAAAAAAAAAAACATTTTCTGGCTGCTGGCATGCCTTTGGCTTGGGTTTGGGTGTCACCATCTCACCATCGCCATCGCCATCGGCATCACCGTGAACGCCAAAGATGGCGTCACACGGCGTCGTCGCCCACCATCTCTTGGGGCAGCTCTTAGATGCTTTCGCACAGTCCTCTTCGTTGTCGTCGTCACGCACACCTCGATTGACACTTTGAAGGCGCGTCGACGATAATCGCACCTGAATTGAATCACCCAAAGGGGAGTAGCCCAAGGCCCCACCTTGGCATTTAGAGACTTACGTTTCGTTCTCGTTCTGCAGCAGTGTGGTGTCAAATCGTGGCTGCACATAGGACCAAGCTCCGCTGTTCTTGTGCTCCTCCTGAGCCCACAGCAACTCGGCCTGCGGATACAGCTCCAGCTGCTGCGTAATCAAATCGTAGGGAAAGGGGCAGATCTGAGGCAAAGAAGCCATTAAAGGGGGCATCAAGGGAGCCTACTATAACCTACCTGCTCCACCCGTACTATGGCCACGGTGTTGACCTGCTCGTGATCGTCTCGTTCCTTGAATAGATCATAATAGACCTTGCCGGAACAAAATATGAGCTTAGTAACACCTTCGGGATTCTCCGAAGCAGGACCCTTCTCTGGAATAAGACGCTGGAAGGAACTGCACTCGTTGAAGTCCTCGAAGGGACTGCGGGCCATCGGGTTGCGCATCATCGATTTGGGCGAAAAGTTGATCAGGGGCTTGCGGAAGCCCATCTTCATTTGACGCCGCAGACAGTGAAAGAGATTGGCCGGCGTCGATAGGTTCGTCACGATCCAGTTTATGTTCATCAGCTGGCGCGCAACGAAATCATTGTCGCAGGTGTTCGGATAGATATCCGGGTCGTCGTCGCTCATATGCAGGAAGCGCTCCATGCGACCGGAGGAATGCTCCGGACCATTGGCCTCCATGCCGTGGGGCAGCAGCACCACCACGCCAGATTGCCTCACCCACTTGGACTCGCCGCTGGCGATGAACTGGTCGATGATGCATTGTGCCGTGTTGCAGTAGTCCCCGTATTGGCTCTCCCACAGCACCAGGGTGTATGGGCTGATCATCGAGTAGCCGTGCTCGAAGCCCAGCACTGCGCACTCTGAAAGCGAGCTATTGGAGACGGTGTAGTCCGCCTGGTCGCCATACAAGTGGTTCAGGGGAATATACACCGTCTTATCGGCGGTCTGGTGATGGAGCACATGGTGCCGTTGCGAAAACGTGCCGCGCTCCACATCCTGACCACTGAGACGCACTTCAATGCCCTCCTTAAGCAGCGAGCCAAATGCGAAGGCCTCGCCCAACGACCAATCCGCCACCCTGCTGTCCACCAACTGTTTGCGCTGGGCCAGGATACGCCTGATGCCCCTGTAAATAATAGTCCCTCAATCTAGCTGCTCTTCAAATTTTCCCCTCCACTCACCTGTGCGCCCTGAATTTACGCTCCGGCGGTGGTAATCTTGAAAATATAGTGCCAATCTTCTTGAGGGTCGCCTCACTGACGCCAGTGGGACACATCTTGAGGCGATCTCGGCCCTCAAAGAACCCTGACCACGGTGAAGCGATCCAGTTGGAGTGCTGTGGCCTCAGAGTGTGTGAGAAACGAGGGTCAGCCGACTGCTCAGGACTCACCTTGATCGTTTTAATCTT
This sequence comes from Drosophila anomelani, assembly GCA_035045905.1. Classification (NCBI taxonomy): domain Eukaryota; kingdom Metazoa; phylum Arthropoda; class Insecta; order Diptera; family Drosophilidae; genus Drosophila; species Drosophila anomelani. Next base: position 5,174,881 of record JAWNOO010000165.1, read on the forward strand.
CTTCGACTCAATCCAAGCATCCTCGTAGATCTTGTTGTACCTGGCGACCAACTCATTGTACTCGCTGTCCGTGACGACGCCCTCCTTTATCAGCTTCTCTGCATACAGATCCAGGCAGGGCTTCTTTTTCTGGATAATCTGGTACATCAGCGGCTGGGTGAACATCGGGTCATCGCCCTCGCTGTGCCCGTTGCGACGGTAGCCGACGATATCAATGACCACGTCCTTCCTAAACTTGGCTCGGTAATCGGCAGCGACTCGGGCGCAGTAGATGCATGCCTCTGGATCATCGGCGTTCACATGGAGAATGGGAGCATTCACTACATGGGCCACGTCCGTGCAGTAGCGCGAGGAGCGTGAGAAGCGCGGGTCCGTTGTGAAGGCCACCTGGTTATTCGTCACGATGTGTATGGTGCCGTAAGTAGTGTAGCTGGGCAAATCGGACAGGTGCATCGACTCATAGACCACGCCCTGGCCACAGAAGGCGGCATCACCGTGAATGATAATGGGCAGAACTTTTTCGCCGCAGGCATCGCCGCGAAAATCCATTTCCGCCCGCGCCTTCCCCAGAAGGACCGGGTTGACGTGCTCCAAATGCGAGGGATTGGCCACCACTGTGATGCGCACCATTCTGTTGCTCATTCGGTTGAGCCGCTCCTGGAACACACCCAGATGGTACTTCACGTCGCCGGACCCACTGTCGCTGGCCTCCAAGCCATGAAACTGAGTCAATATGTCGGAAATTGGCCTCCTGCAGATGTTGGCCAGGACATTGAGCCGACCGCGATGGGCCATTCCTGCAATAAAATAAGATTTCGGGAAAGGCTTCGAGAATACACCAAGGAGACCAACCATTCACCTATAAAAATAGACTGCACACCGGCTTTGGCGGACCTATCCACCACCTCGTCGATAACAGGGACCATGATATCGCATCCCTCCAGGCCGAAACGCTTCTCCGAGGGGAACTTCTTCTTCAGAAAGTTCTCAAAGCCCGTCGCACGCGACAGACGCTTGAAAATGACTTTCTTTTCATCCTTGCTGAAAACTTGGCTACTTGGCTTCTCGAATCTCTCGAGAATCCATGTGATCTTGGCTTGAGACGTCATCTGCATAAACTCGATTCCGATGTGCCCACAGTAGATGCGCTCTAAGCGGTCCAGAATCTCTCTGCAGGCAAGTGAGTCAATTAACGTAGCCAGGGCGCTTCCCTTGGAACTCACCTGAGCGGCAGGAACTTTTCGTCGCCGCCGATCATCGTGCACATGGGCAGCTTGAACATCGCATTGAGATCGCCGAAAATGTACGAGTAATGCTGCCTGAGCACCTCCTCTGTTGCGTGCCGCTGGGTGCCGTCTACAGAGGATGTCTTGTGTGGTCCCACGATACCCAAGGGATCCAGATCGGCCGCCAGGTGACCGCGCGACTGGTAGGCCCGGATGATAGACTGCAACGCGTGATGGTCATCGATGTTTTTCCAGTCGGCGACAGGCGCCGCTGGAACACCCGACGACAAAGCAGGCGTCGTAGAATTAGGCGTCGCTAGAGCAGGCGCTGACAAATTTGGCTGTTCCGCATCCGCTTGTAAAGCACAAGTCGATGGAGCAGACGCTGATGGAGTAGCTGGTGCCTGTGATTCAACCGTCGGTGGAGCAGGCGCTTTGCTGTCCAAGGCCGTTGTCTTGTTCTTGATGCGTGTGTGGCCTACATGTGGATTTTTCCTGAATTTCCTGGTGCCTGGCAGCTTCTTGGAATGTGACTGATCCTTGTTTTCGAAGAACGCTTTCCAGGACTAGAGATTTTCGAGAGAGAGGAGAGTTTCAATCGGAGGAAGAAAGTCTATAAGGACTTACGGCTTCTACAGACTCGGGGTTGTTTTTCCATCTGTTATACAAATTCTCGATGGAATCTAGATCGTTGGCTTTGCTCAGCGGAAGACTCATCCTTAGGAAGCGGAAGGTACACGCCAGGTCCCTTCTGATTAGTAATTTGCTCTTATTCATGATTCGGGGGGAAAAAAAAAATGGTAAGCGCGGAAAATTTTGGATGTTAATTGCTCCAAAAAGGAAAGTTTCGATGAGAAGATACACACTTTAGGTAGTCAAGCCGTTAAATGCCAGACATGCTGAGATTAAGCAAAAATATAGATTAAGCCAAATATAGTTCTGGGATTACAGAGAAGGCTGTGAGGGGGCATCCGTTTGGGGCTTGTTATCAGTGGCATTGCCAAGTGGAGATTGGAGTCGATCCTCAGTCAGATTCTCAGACTTTGGTTCTGCAGTTTTTTCGGCGCTTGATACGGGCTCTATTGCTTTTTCCTCACTGTCTTCAGACTTGGAGCACTTCTCGGAGGGGTTTATCAATGCACTGGGTAAATCTGTAAATGATTTTATATCTTCAGGCATTTTACAAAGTTTTATTGCTTCGTCCCCTTGGGGAATCGGTTCCGGCAAGGCCATATTTATGGGGGCAATATCCAGATCATGGGCCTCCGGTCTTTGATAAGTAAGAGCTTTGGGCGTTTCATTTGGGTCGGGAAACCCTTCACCTAAATGGATTGTTTGTGGCTTCTCCTGTGGTTTCCCAGGCAATTCATTTTCCTTCGAAATATCCTTGCGGCCATCTTGTTTCCGCTTTAATTGTTTAGCCTTCTCTTTATCCTCGTAATAGCTCTTGAAGTGCATTGTGTCGTTTCCCTTGGATCGCCCTTTACGGCCTCTTTCCGATTCCGGAATTCGTTGTCCCCCATGGAGGCCTATGTCAGACCTCTTCGTGCGTAACGCTTGCTTTCGAAAGCTGACAAATTTATGCAATAAAGAGAATTTTGACTTCCGTCTGCGCCTGCGAGGTGAAGCTTTCTGGTCCCCCTTGGCTTCTTTTTTAGGCTCCTCTGGTGTTTGCTGCAGGGTCATCTTTTCTGAAAGTTTGGTTACCAATCCATTGGCTTGTGAACTTAAACCCAATTCGGACTGCGGTGTTGTGATGTCGCCTTCTGACTTGACACCCGAATCAGACTTGACATAGGAAGTTTCATTGGCACTGGCAGGTGCGTTGTCCTCAACAAGGTCCTTGAAGAATCGATGCCAGGTCTGCAATAATAAATCGTATTATTAATTAAATAAATTTCGTATGACTTACTCCATGGATCGAGCTGTGGTCGTGCAGCCACTTGGAAAACAGGCACTCCAAATACGAGCCCTTCGAGGAATTTGGAAACCCGTCCATATTGAGCTTTGTGCCAGTTTCCGATTCAAGGGTTCCACTTGGTCCTAGTTTCTGTCCGCCGGAGCCTTCAGGTGTTGTTGCAGCGAAACTCTGGCGTTGGACACGGTGCGAGTATAGCTGCAGCAGTATGCGGCCGGTAGTCCACGCCATATTCACGGAAAGTCCTGAATTTCCGGATTTGGGTGCCAAATGTGTAATTTAGATTGTATCGAAAGTGGAGAATTTTGAGCACATTTCAATAAAAGACAGTGATTTTCTGGCTAAATAAAAATCTTTATTCGAAAAACCGCCCAAAAGTAGGCGGTTTAGTGGTGGCCAACATCGATGTATTCAAAACATCGCCAAAAAACATCCTTCAGTGTTGGAAACCACAAAATGTGGCCAGGTTTGACGGCATTTTCCAACTGGCGCGAAACGGCCACTTCATGGTACAAACTAATAAAAAAAACTTTATGAAATTGTTTAGTTTCCATTTGTAAATAAGCCAAAAGCCTAGGAGACTACAGGAGGCGCCATCATGAATCAGTTTCATACGCCCTCCTTCGGAGACGAAGTCTTCGAGCTGAATGACACGCCGGCAGAGAGTCCGAGCCAAGCAGTAAGTACGAGTGCTCCGGCAGACACCGCTGGAAGCCAACAAATCCGATCCGATCTGGAGATTCGAGCCACAGCGAGCTCGGGAAATGTCAGCAGCAGTTTTAACAGCCGACCGCCCACCCTAATTGCCGCGCATCGATGGCTGTAATGGTTTTATAATGAACAAGAGATCGAAATCGCCGGGCAATCGCGTTTGTTTTGGCGACCAGCTGGACGGATGGACTCCCCGACTGCATGTACGCACGCACACAGCCGCAAGGGGAACACCCTCCCCCCACTCATTTCGGGCGGGGGTTATCGTTTGGAGAGCGGCCACAAACGCCGCGTCAGCTTCTTATCAGCAAACGGCACGCACACGCTCACACAGCAGAGGCAGAGGCGACGGGCAGGTTACCACACAGCACAGCACACAGCGCACTCTCCCGCTAGCCCGCCTCCATCCAGCTGGGCTGTGCTTGGGCGAACGATTTGTACATTAGTTTAGTTGTTCACTCTGCGAGTGGGATTGCGCGTCAGATGAAGAAGTTTCTAGTGAGCTCCCTAGCCCCGGGCCGGATCGGTCGGATAGATGTAGGGCAGACGTCGCTAACCATACCTTTGTTCTTTCTCCTTGCAGTCGCGGAGAATGCTTAGCCTGGATCACTCCACGTTGAACGACGACGATGAAGATGAGTACGACACATATGGCGGTGTCGGTGGCCAGAGCATGGTGGCCCAACAGCACCAGCCGCAGCAGCAGGAGGTGATGATCCCCCAACAGCAGACACAGGCTCCGGCCCAGGCGCCTCCCAAGCCACTGGCGCCGTTTGCTTTGTTCTTCCGCGACACTGTGACGGCCATCAAGCAGCAGAATCCCTCCTGCTCGCTTGAGCAGATGCAGGTTATTGTACAGACCATGTGGGACTCCCTGGATGAGACGCAGAAGAATGTGTATAGTCAGCGGCACGAGCAGGAGAAGCGGGACTATGTGCGTCTGATACGCGACTATCGCCAGCAGCTGTCCGAATCGGAGGCCACGTTGGAGCTAGAAACTCCAGCTGTGGCTACTGCTGCTGCTGCTGTGGTTCCCAAGGCGGAAGTGTGTAAAGTGGAGCCAGAGCAGCCGCTGCTGGAACAGCCACAGCAACCGCCGCCCGAGCAGATCCAGCTGCTCAGCGAGGCGGCCAGGGTGCAGAAGTGTACGCGAGAGCAGTGCAACAAGCCGGCCATCATCAACCCCGACTGGGAGGACGAATACTGCAGCAACGAGTGCGTCGTCATCCACTGTCGCAACGTGTTCAACGAGTGGGCGCTGTCTCTCAAGAGTGCGACTTCGTAGCAGCTGCCCCTGCCGCCTCCGACTGAACCCGCGCCTAGGCTAAGTCTAGACTCTAGATTCTATATGTAACTTGTACGGCTCCCGTTTCGTATATCGCTCTGGTTTATACATACATAGGAAGAAATTCGAGTGCACATGAATGATATGATAATTAGTGTACAAGTCCCAGTTTCGATTTTAATTAGCAAATGTACTGAAACGGAATGAACGCAAGCCAAGCTTTTTATAGTTTAATTATTTAATAGAAGAGAACGCAATAAAAAAGGCCAATGACGAATTTCATTGTAAGCTGTGCTCCGTCTTTCTCTGTTCTTATCAGTGGCCGAAAATCTATACGGATGCCTTTTGTAAGAAATATTAGAGCACGTTTTTTGATCAATCCAATTCTCTGTATTTTTTTATTTTTTTCTTTTTAACAACCCTTCACACAGTAAAACCACTTTTTTATATGGTAACTTTTAATAAATACACACATTTATTACTTCTTGCACTTCATTTATCAATATATCAATGCCGTTGCTTACAAAAACTCTCTTTCGTTCGCTTCGTTCTAAGTATAATAACCGAAACTAATTAAAATGTATAAATTAATCGTATGAAATAATAGATTTATGTGTAAAAGAGACGTTTCCTTGGTTGCCTTGCTGAAGTAATGCGCCATTGTGTTACGAGTACGAATACGATTTAAATAAACAACAGTATAAAAAGAGTTCAAGCCTAAAATATTGCATATATAGAGATCCCTCTTCTATATATGTATGTAGATATATTATCAAGCGGGGGGCTAGAGAGCTTAGAGGAGACCTTAAATGCAGCCTGTAAAGCGCATAAAGCATGCAGTAGGCCATCGCTGGTTCGTACTTTGAGTAGAGAGCTGGTTTCGGGGGTATAAGCACATGTCGCTGCTAGCATTTAACGTAAACATAAAGCGCACTCTAAATAATATCACCAAATACTTGTTTTCATCTATCAGTTTTGTTTTCTTTTTTCCATTAGCAGTTTCCCAGGCCTATATCCAACGCTCGTCGTCGCCTCCCTCTCATCGCAATAAGCTAATATATATATAGTTATACTTTAAAGTGGGCTGGGTTAGGTTCAACGGCTATATAACTTGTTTCCAACGCTGGCTTGGATCTGGGGGACTTTTGGGATTGTTAATTATCTCGGTTGTCCGTTGGTAGTAGTAGTAACATCTTTGCGTTAGTATTCGTTATCCTTTAAATGGGTTCCTGCGGCAGCTGCCTATGCTGGATTATTGACTAGTGTTGCCTTATGGGACGTTTACGGTTCTGGGTTCTGGTTGCTGCATTCTCTAAACTCGGCTTCGGTTTCGGGGGTCATATTTGATACAACCTGTGGATAGGAGGAATAAAATTAGTTATGCTCGCAATCCATCCTATGAATCCAACTCTGAACTCACCCCGTCATATTGATGCTGTTGCTCCTCTGAGTTTACTCCACAATCTGCAGTTCGCTGATGTCCAGATCGGCGCTGTCCTTGCAGAAAGTGCTCGAACGCTCCAGCTTGGATTCTACGCGCTCCTTGGGCGCCGGCGCCCCGCCCTCCATCTGGGCATCGATGAGCAGGTCGAGCTTCTGTTTGACCGCCTGGGCTGATTTGTAGGATCCGTTCGTAAGCCCGTTAGTGGTGGCTTTGGTGGTGCCCACTCCATTGGACACGGCCGCTGTAGTCTTCTTTAGATGCAACGTATTGGGGCGTCGGGTGGGTATGCTGGAGGGCAGACTGTTGCGTAGATTGTGCTGCTGCAGCATGCTGGTCACCGCGGAATGTGAGGAGGAGCGCAGGGGTCCGGCCGAGGCGCGCAGTTGCACCTGTTCATCGCCCGGTGCTTCGGTTTGCTTCTGTTGCTGCTGTTGTTGCTGCAGTTTGTTCTTTTCCGCCCGCTTGGCCAGGATTTCACGGGATTTGGCCGAAAGGAAGCTGTGGCGCCCTTTGTTCGGTGCTCCTCCTCCACTGCCATCCGTTCCACCCGCCGGCACTGAAATGGAGCGCTGCTTGAACAGCTCCCGGGTGGAAAGCGTGCTGCTGACTGAGGACAAGCGACTGGCGGCTGACTTGGTCGTGTGCACGGAACTGGGACTGGATCCATTGGAGGCCACGGCCGCATTGTGCTGCTGCTTCAACTGGCGCGTCGACTTGTTTCCCACCGTGGAGCCACGCTGCGCGGCCTTAATCTTGCCCGCAGCATTGGCCTTTCCGTGGCCGTTTAACTGCTGGACCCTGGCCAGTTTCGAGCTGCCCGAGAGCGACTCGTGTGAGATCGTTTTGTTGGTGATGACCGAGCTCTTCATGCTCTCCGCCAGGGAGTTCTGGTCGGAGGAGTACCTGTCCTGCGGCCCACGCGAGTTGCTTTTGGCCCGACGGGCCGGCGAGGCCAGGCTATCCATAGAGAGATTGCTCGATTTGTTGCCCAGTCGCACTCCATTCTGCTGCACTCGGCGAGTCGCTGGACTCGAGTTTCGAGAGCTATCGCTGGACGAGATGTGCAGGTTCTTCGCTGGTGCCTTTCTGCCCCCATTGGCTGGAATACTGGAGCTAGTGGCACTGCGAACTGGTCCGGCACCGTGTCCATTTGTCGCTGCAGCCCTTGGCTTGCGGGGTTCCAGGTAACGAGGCCGCACCTCGGACAGTTTTGTGGGCGCTAAAGCGGTGGCAGCGACGACCTTTGCTGGAGCCTTAGGTTCCACCGCTGCGGGAACCGGCTTCTTGTGCGTCACCGGGGGAGCCTCCGATTGCGTACGTCGATGCAGATTCAAACTGTTGCGCTCCGAGGTCACCTGAGAGCTGGCTCGATGCGGAACATAGGCCCGGGAGTTGGATTTGAGTATTTTGCCTGTGAAAGATGTGAAGAATTAATGTGAATAAATAAAAAAGGGATATATTTTCAATAAGAAATATGGAACTATAGCTTACTTCCTCCATCGCGGGACTCGTGGTTTGCCTGCACTCCCCGATCAGCGGTCTGGACGTGACCAGTTGCCGCCTCGTGTGTCTGCGTGGCCTTGTATAGCTGTGCCTCCTGGGCATGCGCTCGCTTCGTCTGCGCCTGAATGGCCAGCTTGATCTGCACGAGATCCTGGCTCCGTGAGCTGCCGCCGAAAGAGAAGGCCTTGCCCACCGGCTTGCCGTTCTGCCGCTTCACATCCAGCGGCTCGGTGAGACGGGCCAGTGTTTGAATCTTCTTGCGTAGCTCCAGGTCCATGCGCTGCCAGGCGGTGACTCGCATGGCCCGCGAACACTGCCGGATGAGGCACTGTTCGACAGCATAGACGAGAGCTCCCACCAAGCGAATGTACTCCGGCTGCCAGTCTAGCTGCTCCTCCTGCAGGCCCTGCAGCTCGCGGGCCAGCTCCGACTGGCCTAGGCTGGCGGGCATGTGGATAAGCTTGGCCTGCAGCACCGTATTCAAGCGGGTCACGCGCTGATAGCTCCGGCAGGCCTGCTCCGGCGTCAGTTCAGCGGCTGTGTGCAGCAGGAGCGTCTCCAGTCTAGGAATATGCCGGCTGCGATCGTGCCCTAGCGACAGAAAGGCGTCGCTGGCAATCAGGCTGGCGAAGTGGTCGCCCACGTAGGCGTAGGCAGCGTCCAGGATGTCACGCACCAGCTGCTCGCAGACGTGTCCCCAGCGGTAGGCCGAAAGCTGGGCCAGCAGGTGGTCGCAGTCGAGCACCGTGTCCAGCACCGTCTCCGAGGTCTGAAGAGAAAGTAATCGTTGAGAGAAAGCTAAGAAGAGAGTCCTCCAGGGGAATTACTCACCAAGTAAGCGACGATTTGCTGGCGACATCGCCCCAGAATATCCGGCGGCAGCTGGGCAAACTGCCGGGTGGGCCATACCTTCAGGTAGTGGCGACACGTCCAGCGCAGGCATTTCCTATACAGGTCGTCCAGTGCATGATTCAAGGCCACGGGCAGCACTTGCAGGATGCCGTCGGTGCAGCCGGAGCACGGCTTGTGGAAGTTGTGGCAGTAGTTCGTCTTCAGGGCGTGCGAGGTGACCTCCTTGAGGCCCTCCAGGCCCAGCAGATCGGCCAGGGCGGCCAGCTCCATCAGACTGATGCCATCCGGCGGATGCGACGCCCCCGAGTAGATGTGGCATAGCGCAAAGTGTACGGCCGCATAGGAGTAGCCCTGCAGGGAGACGACGCTCTGTGCCCCGTGGCCTGCCAGCATGGCGGCAAAGTACTGGCAACGGGAGCGCAGGATGCACTTGTGCGCGCGGATCCGTCGGCCGTGCACCTCCACCAGCATGTCCGTGGCGATCTCCTGCAGGAACATCTTGAGCAAGTCCTCTCCCAAACGGCGGGGCTGCCGGCAGCTCAGCGATGACTCATCCATACCCGATCGGCTGAAGCTAGAGGCGAGACTCGAGTCCGCGCTGAGATCCGTCTGGATGTAGTCCACCTGTTGCTGCTGCTGTACCTGATCCAGGGTCATGTCATTGGGCAGCGAGTTGGAGAACTCCTTGGAGAAGTTGGGGAACAGGCGGGAGAGGCTCCTGATGTTGTCCACCGAATTGGTGAAGTTCTGCAGCGTGTTGCCCGTGGATCTGGTCATGGCCCACGAGTGCGGCCGCGCCCGGTTCTCGTCTCGGTAGAGCCTCTGGCCCAGCTGTGAGCTGCGGTGGTTATTGCCCACACTCTTGCTCATCGAATCCGGCGACTGCAGATCGTGCTTCACCGGCTTGTCCATGTCCGAGAGCTTCACAAAGCTGGAGGGGATCTGGGATGGCTGCTGTTGCGTCTGCTGCGACGCCTGTTGCTCACCGTGCTCGTTGACCGTCTCCAGCAGCTGCTTCTGCTTCTCTATGGTGGCGTGCAGGGACTCCATGGTGTGGCCATTGCTGAGGGCCACCGTGACCTGCTTCTTGGGCGAGGCCGTCTCCTTGGCCTCGATGATCGTCTCCATCACGCTGCTGGTGCGATTGGAGCTGCTGCTGGTCAGCTGAATGGACAAGGGCAGTGCCACCAGTTCCGCCGCCTGCTCCTTGGCCAGCTGCTCGTCCTGCTGGAAGGTGAGATCATCCGTGTCCGTGTTGGAGGCAGGCGACATGTCTTTGGAGAGCACGCCCTCGGTGACCGAGGCCAGGCTGGACTTGTCATACGTCTCGTTCAGCTGCACGTCCCTTCGTCGCTTCTTGATCCTGCCCTGCTGGGCCTGGGCCTGCTCCTCCTCCGAGCAGCTACTCAGCCCAGGATTGGAGCCGCTGAAGTCGTCGTACGGCGACACGGAGCTGTCAATGGAGAGGGAGGACGCCTTCGATATAATGGGCAGCTTGTCGATGATGCTCATGAGGCCGGATGACGAAGACTCCGTTCCCCCGTTGGCTGTGAGGCTGATGGATCGCTTGCACTCACTGCCCGTTCCCGGTCCCGAACCGTTGTTGCTGCCCCAGCTGTGCCGCTTGGCGGGATCGCTCTGCTGGCGCTGCTGCTGCGAGAGGCGACGCAGGGCAGCCACTGTCAGCGGTGGCTCCAGGTTGCACCTGTAATCCAGGGATTTGCTCTCCCCCGATGCGGCCGATGGGTTGTCCTTCTGGTTCGCACTTTTGGCCATTAGGGTCTCCGTGGAACTGGCACTGGATTTCATCGCCTCGGCCTCGCCGCCTCGGCGCTGTGGAGTCGAGGAGGAGCTGAGGGAACTGGACAGCCGCTGGGCCAGACTCAGAGGCTCCTTGCGCCCGTTGGAGCGCGGCGTCTTCTGCTCCCCAAAGTCAATGAACATGCTGAATATGTTCTTCGGTTCCGGCTTGGACTCCTCCCGGGCCTGGGCCTGCTCTCGATCCTTTTGCTCCTGCTCCTCGTCTTTGCCACTCTGCGAAAGATCCACAAAAAATCCCGCCGACTTCGGGGCTGTGTAGGACTTGCTTAGCTGCGAAGAAGGCGCCACTCCAGCACCTTGCTTTGGTGCTGGCTGCTCCTGTGGCTTCCTATCCATGTCATCCAGGGACACGTAAAAGCCACAGCCACTCTTGTGCGAGCTGTTCGAGTCGGAGCGCTCGCGGAAGCTGGAGGTGGTGCTGCTGGTGCTTCGTCGCCGCTCCGGGCGGCAGTCGCTCATATCCACCACCCAGGAGGCAATGCCGGACACAGGCTTCCGCTTGACGCGCATCTCCACGCCGGCAATCTCCGGATCCTCGGCCAAGTCCTCCTCATCCGCCAGCGGGCGAGTGGGCGCAAAATCCAGGGACACGAAGCCTCCAGAAACAATGGGACAGGTGTCCGTGCGCCTCTTGATGCTGGGACTCTCGCACTGCTTCTCCCGGAAGTCCTCGATGGACGCGCCGCCCGAGACAATGGGATTGGCCTCGTCAAACTTGGAACTGCGCTTTGGAGTGCGCGGCAGGGGCAGCGGCGAGTCGGTGGCGTCGCTGCAGTACGCTCCAGAGTCCCGGTGATGTGAGAGCGAGGAAGACAGCGTGTAGTCGCGGTGGATCGACGAGTTGTTGCTCCCAGCGGACGCCGGCTCGATGTGCACCATGGAGTTGTGCGGCGTTGAGGCCGAGGCGGACACGGAGGCGCCCTGGTGGCTCCTGCCCTGCTCCGACCACACGAGACTCGGTGCCGGGCTGCTGGAGGAATAGTCTGTGGTGTAGCTGAGATCGGGATGGTGCTGGCTCTGACTCTGGTGGTGCTGGAGCTGGTGGTGTGTGAACTTGGGGCTGCTGCCCAGCGGATGTACGCTGAAATGCTGGGCATTGTGCTGAAAGCTGTAGGGCACCGACATGGGCGCTGCCGGTCGCTCCTCTGCGTTCTCCTCGGCGGCCTCCTCATGGTCATGCTGCTCCTCTCGCTCCTGACTCTGTCGACCGGCTTTGCACCTGGCAAAGGCCTTGTGGAACTGCTCCAGCTGCTGTGTGGGCGAGGGCTCTGCCTCCTCTTGCTCTTGCTCCTGCTGCTGCTGCTCCTCCTCCTCGTGCTGTGGCTCTGGCTCCTCCTGAGCATGACCATCGAGGCTGGGAAAGGACAGCACCTCGTCCTCGTCTCTTAAAGAGGAAGCATCAATGAAGCATGCACTGGTACCGGAGGTGGACAGCGGCTGATCCCGCTTCTCCAGATCCCGCAGCAAACAGCTGGCGGTGATGCCCTTAAAAACGGAAGGCGTCGTGTTTTCCGTGTTCTCCTCCGGCTCGTCTTCAGGCGCCAGAACTGTGGCGGCTGCTGGATACATAGACTCCCAGGAGCCGGTCTCCGTTGACACCGTCGAGGTCTCCATGCACACGATCTCCTCGTTCTGGCGCTGCTTCTCCTCCTTGGAGGGCGGCTTCACCTTGCCGGCGCTGGCGCCCTCATAGATCTTGTTGTCCACGTTGGAGCCACTGCCCGAGGGCAGCACATCTGCGGCAGAGACCGCAGCTCCATTGCAGTCGGGACTGGAGACGGGCGAGAAAGTGTCACGCTCCTCGCCCAAGTCCAGTTCGCAGGTCTTGGCCGATCCTGAACCCGAACCCGAGCCAGAAGTTGAGCCAGGCAGATGCTGCAGCTGTGAAGCTCCTCCTGGAGTAGGACGCACTGCGGCCGCCGCGCGGCGTATATCCTCGCTGTATTGCGGCGCCGAGGAAGACGAAGATGAGGAGGAGCTGGCGGAGGGGCTGCAGGCGCTGCTGCCACTGCTGCTGTTGGTGAGATTCGAGTAGTTCGAGTGATTCGGCGAACTGGCGTCCACTTGCTGGTCCAGCGAGCGGCCGGTGACCAGGACGGGTGCCTGTTCCGGCGACAAAGGCGATGCATCCATCGCTGGGGGAAGGTGAAGAGTGGAGTGAGCGGAGAGTGGGATGAGTGGCTTCACTCAACTCATCGACGCTTTCCGGTCTGGGCCCAACCAAGCCTGGTTATGCTTCGCTGCCTGCTGAATGCCAAGTGGTTCTCCTCCTTTTTTCGTTTTGTTTTGTTTTTTTCTTTCGGCTGTCTTTGCAGTTTTCCGTTTTTTGTTGCTGTTTGGTTTTTGTCTAGGGCCACATGCTGATGATGGCCCCGCGCCCTCTGCGCCGCTGCAGCTGCCAACTGTCAAATTGTCAACTGTCAGCGCGTGTTGCCAACTGGGAACAAGCGGCAGGCTGTGAAATCGATACTGAAGAGTGTGCGAAGTGCACAAAAGCTCGATCTTCCTTAAGTTCTACTCTTTTTTGAGTCAATCCTGCATTTCACTCGCTTTCATCCTTCCACTTCTTTGGCCCTTGAGAATGTCTGAGAATGCTAATGAGGGCCCAGATCTGGTATCTCTCTCCTGCTTGCTGTTTTCGTTGTTAGTAGATTTATTCGTTTTCCCTTTCTTCATGTGCAACGTAGCTATAATTTCGTTTTTTTTTTTCTGCTGCGTCTGCTAAAGTTCACACTGCCTTCTTCTGTAGCTTTGCTATCTTGACGTTTGTTGTTGTTTTTATTGTGTTACTGCGCTGCTGCTGCTGCTGATTTATCGCCAATTGTGCCAATTGTTGAGACTCCACTGTTGCTGTTGTTGTTGCACAATTAAGCTGCAAAAAAAATAAGAAAGAGAAAACATGAATTACTTCACACGGAACCGAGGCAACAACTACAAATAAACACACACACACACTTGGCAAGCGAGGCAAAAATTATTGCATTTGCTTACTTTTATTTTATTGCAGTTAACTTTAACTGCAGTTAACTTTTTATTAAATTTTGTGTGCTGCTGGCAATTATTAAGAACTTAAGTCATATTAAGCATTAAGTCCGGGACATGCGAGTCAGGAAATGAATATATTCAACGATAAATTACTGTCGTGTGTCTTTTTTTTTCTTAAATAATTTTTGGCAAGTGACCAGAGTCGATTGGTAAGGCTATCAAAAGAAGATTATCGATATCTATATATCTTTTTAATATCGAAGAACTTAATCTCTGGTAAGTATTTTGTTAATTTTGTACTTTTCTTTACAATTTTTATTATTAAAATATAAAAATAAGGTCTTATCTTGAATTCAATTATCTAAAAACTGAACTGAAGTAATTTAACAATTACTTATTCAAAGTTTGAAAAACACTTTTTTTAAATGATGATTGACAGTTGAAATTAATTTAAATTAAATTACTTCTATGTAGTCCAATTGAACTCAAATATCAAATTACATTCATGTACTCAGCCTTGTCTATAGATTTTTGAAAAGATTCCCCCAGAAATTTAGTAACTTTAAAACCATAAAAAACAGTTATCTGCAACTTTGTATCTATTATAGGGAAATAAACAACAATTTCATTAAATTAAGTTCTTTATTTCCCTAGAAGACCGATGCTGCTCCCTGAAATACAAAAACCCAGATGACGTCAATGCATCGCACCACCCGGAATTGGAATCCGAATCGAAATCGTTGCCAGTTGCCAGCTCCCGGCCTTACCCCCCATCGGATATGGCACCTCCTCAACATCTAGCTATATGCGTGTATATAATATAAACCACCCACCGCCCATTTGCAACACCCGAAACCAACCCTCAGAAACCGCATTCTACAATAGCAAAAGCTTGACCCTCGACTTTGTTGCTTCCCCTTTTCAGGTCGGTCCCGGCAAACATATAGAATTTCAATTTCATTCCAATTTGTTATCTCGGAAGCGCGCAAGTGCACATGCAAAAACCGATGGCGCTGCGTTTGAAATCCGATACAGGGAAGCGGGGGAATATGTTGAGGCCAAGTGGAATTAGTTGGGTAAAAACTTGGGAACCTTAAAACCTTGTTTACACAGTTTGGGAAAACGCCTTGAGTTGAGGATTTCAGCGAACTTACGCTTAAACAATAAATATAATAAATACGATGTTTGCCCAGCAAATATTGGCACAGTTCAACGAGAGACAGAAAGGTGACGTTTATTTATGGGAAATAAAACAGGCTTTATATGACACCTTCGAAGAGCTTAAATACTTTTATAGGCCTGGGAAGTTATTAATATTCAAAATTATGTTTCAACAGAAACAGATACCTTTTAAATAGAAGGTCTAAAGATACTCAGAAATTAATAGTTATTTACTTCTTTGACTTTCTTGCTTAACTTAACTTGCTAATTCAATTATCTTGTATTGAATCTTTTATAATCCATTCTTATGACACTCTTCCAACTGCCAGAGAAACATTCAAGATTATAATGAACAAGGAAAATCTCTTGGGCATAAACAAATTGCCATTTTTTTGTATATATTATTATATATTATATATCCTAGCTTATAGCTTGAAGCATTCCCGTTTTAATTTGCATACAAAGGCAAGAAACAAATTGCTGAACATGAAAATTAATAAGCCACGTACTCTTTCCACCTCTATCGAGTGGTTAATCATGCAAATCGTGTGCCTGGTAAACAAAAACAAAGAGACTTGACTCGAGCTTATAGGAGAATATATATAGTAAATCAATCTGTAAACAAAGATCGATCGGTCTCTTGGTCTGTTACACTTTGCAAGAGATCGTATCTTCGGTAACTTCAACTTCGAAACAAAGACATTTGCCAACCGAACTGGAAACAAAGGCCAGGCCATCGAGTTTATGTGTCCCCGCCGAGCAAACAGTTGCAATATCCAGCGGATAAACACACGGCAATTATGTAATTTATGGCTCACTCCGTCCGCCGATATGCAGTGGCAGCAATAAGAAACTCGGCACCATAATCAGCAGAAGGAAAACGGAAAAATAAAAATAAATCCACTTGTAACTTGATAATTGCACGTTCTGTGGCCCCCAGGTTTTCATAATCAAGCTGGGGGAATCCATGCATAATATTCCATATATGGCAAATGCTGATTTACTTAATATTCCACACGAAATTTATATAATTAAGTGGCTAATAATACACTTTAAACATTAAACGATAGCCATTGAGGTATGACTCTAAAATCATAGCTTTTAAACGGCGGAAATCTATAAAAGATTTTCTTTAATGGATAATAAAACAGAGAAAAGCTAGAGCTTTAATGATGCATAACTCTGTTAAGTATAAAATTCCTTATTAAGATTTAACATTATTACAGTTTCAAAACCTTAAGTAATAGTCCATTATTTATGAAAGTGTTTATTGGGATTTCATATTCCCATCAAGGTATGCCCAAACATTTATTGTAAATTATTGAGAAACGCCCCCACACACACACACAACCCAACCTGGCGTTACTTGGCACCCTGAAACACTCGCGTTTCCATAGGCGATTTCCATACTATAAGCCCATTTATCGCTGGCAGATACCAAACAAAGGTCGGCATGAGTAATCCAAGGCCTAGAACAACGCCAACCAGCCACTAGACAGACGGACCAAGTCCAAACAAGATATAAGCTGTCGATAGAGCGAATAAAATAAAATAAAACGATCAAGAGACGTCGCTCCTCGCTGATTTGAATCTGTTGCCAAATATGGGCGCAACAAGTTGACGATGACGACAAGTTTTACGATGATGACGACCCGACCCAAAGCCAAAGCATTAAGGAGAAATCTTAGCATGTAAATTGTATAGAAGATTGTATAAGAGAGGTTCTGCTGCAAATGGAAAATGTACGAAAGCCACGCAGTAGAACAATGCCTCGCACCAGGAAGTGTGGGCAGAATTATCTGAAGTTTAAAGTCAAAACACGAGAAGATTGTTGGATTTAATTGGCCCCCGGGGCCAAGACCTCAACGGGGAGAGCTTTGGATATTGGGCTAAGCGAAAGTGGGGAGGTAAGAAGTTGGTTTCGTTTTTGAGTAAGTTAAAAATTATAAAATCCTTAATCGTTCTAAATTATCTTCTTCTTAATTTGTATTAATCAAGTCAATCTATCATGTTTGTTTCTTATTTATTTAAAACCCAGAGGATTAGGGTCAGCCACTCTTGGGATATAAACTTGTTTATCTAGCAACGTTGGAAACTGGAAGATATCTTGATTTATTTTTCAGACAGACGACTCTCCTCTCAATTTATAGAAATCTAAATTGTTTCCTTTATTCTTTTGCTTATTGAAATATTCTTTTCTTTTCTTTTCTGTTTTGTTTTTAGTTTATTTACTAGAAACAAAGCGACATCAAGCCCGGGGAGTGTGTGCCATGAATGTCAATGGCTCTGGCTCTGCGTCCATCCAACCAAGCCAACCACCCGAAACCAGTCGCCGTTGCTGGTGTGGATCCCATGGAGGCGGAGGAGGAGGAGTGGAGCATGGCGGTGTGGAATGGAGAGATACCAGAGATAGATAAAGACAAGTGACAAACGATAAGTTTATAAATGCGGCTACATTGTTGCCACCAAACTTGATAGAGAAAAAATATATATATTTATATAAAAAAAAACGATAGAGGGGAAAAAAGAAAGAAATAATAATCATAATGGCCTGTATTTATAGGAGGAGGCACAGCACAAAGCGTTTTGTTGGGCGGGGACCTAGGGGTTCGACGATCGCGCCATGATTTTGCAAATCGATGGAGCTCTCCGTCATAAAAGCCAATAATAGCAACGAGTATCTTGGCGAACAACGAGCACTCACAAATTGCCAAGCAAATTGTCCGCCAAATGATGAGAGCCTGCGGCACAGGCCCAGGCACATATGGAGCTAGAGATGGGATATAAATCTACATTTCTATTCAAAATCAATGATATATTCGGAACATTAATCGGTAACTAAATATGGGGAAAGGCAAGGCATTAGTTTGTAACCAAAAACCAGAGGTAATTTAGGTTTACCTCCCAACATTAATCAGTTGGACATTTAAATCAGGTTTCAGTGCAAATTAAATGAAATATAGTTGGTAACCAAATACTTTAACTAACCAAAAAGATAAGATAAGACACTAAACTACCAACAGAAGCGAAAACCAACCCATAAAACAAATTTTAAATATAAAAAAATCGATAAACTTAACCTGAAATATTCCATTGCTTTACTCAAAGGGTTACTAATTAGCAAAAACAATAGACCCTGACACGGCTAAAAATCAAACCCTAATCGAAAAATCAATAAGGCACTTAAAGAGACAACAAAAAGCGCCTCAAAACACTGACTGACATCCAATTTAATGGCTTTAATGCAAGCTTTTTGGGAATGAGCAAGGAAGGACCCCTTCTTAATCGAGAGCCACCATCGAGCCATTATCCTTTACGCCGTTTGCTAGTAAACTGTTCGAAGGAAAATGCCATAAACCCCAAGGTGTTTACCTCGAAGGGATTACCACTCGTCACGCTAGCACATCTCTAGCCATAACAGCCAAGGAGGCTCCATCTCCAGCCCCAACGCTGTGCGTTGCCTGCAGAACGAGGTGTGTGTGTGTGTTTGTGTATATTTAGGTGTTTGGGGCAATTATGTGCGCCATGCATGGACAATCGCTGGCACGTTGAATAGCATTTGATGAGCGCCAAAATAAACCTTGCGTGCAGCTAGAAGAGGAAATCAGAATTCACTTTCGTCTGCGGCCCAGAAACCAAGAAACCAACAAACCGAATTGAGGCAATGTCTGACTCCGACTCTGGCTTTGGCTCTGACCAGTGGCCACGAATGTTTTATGGGTGGTTTGCGGGTGCTTTGGGTGATGATTCGTTGTTGGCAACTAAAAACCACTTCAAGCGCCGTGCTCTCGCTCTGTCATGTGGGTCTTCCTTTAGCCACTTACTGCTGCACTTACAGCCAAGTCAAAGAGCCAAGAAGCTAGCCGAAAAGCGAGGTTGCGAGGTCAGTAATGGCAGTGATTTAAAAGGCAACCCCCTTTTGGGTGAATTTACACAGAGAAAAGCTTTAAATAAATGGGTTTTTAAGTAGAGAAATTAAGGGAAAATGTTATATATGACACAGTGGCTGGGTATTATAACATTTTGGAATAATATTTTGTCCGAAAGATAGCTTTTTAAGTAGAAAATCTAGGGGAAAATGGTATATATAGCACAACCTTTCCCTAAATGAAAGGATTTATATTTCCAAGTGCATCGCCCACGTCTTAAAGGCGTTCCAAAGGACCTAGCTAGCAAGCCATTATTTGGGCGCCGACAGGCCAAGTCTGTGCCAAGTCAAGTCTCTAAAGGGAGTGGAGCTTGAACAGGGAGAGAGGCAGAGTGATCCTGAGACTGCAGGCAAACGTGTTAATAAATCAAAAATTAAATTAGCATCGCTGACGTCTCCATGTCTCGATGTCGATCAGGCGGAAGGGCAATTAAAAATACAAATAAAGTGCAATTACAGTGTACATTTAGTGGCGCCTCCTCGCCATTACTGCAGCGCTAATTAGCGGACTTGGGGCTGCCTCTTGGCATTGACTTGAGAGCCTGACCTTTCCCGCCGACTCGAGAGACTCAAGGAAGTGAACTGGAATGGAATGAGTCCCCCGTCCCCTCTCCGAGACATGCAAATCATTTCCATGCATACGATAATTGTGAGAGCCCAGCCACCACGCAGCTGGGCTTAATTCATAATTAAAGATCACGCAGAGTGCAAAGAGGCCGACGTCGTCGTCGTCATCATCGGTTGGGTGTAATATCACGGCTGGAACGAACAGTATTCAATGGGGACAATGCCACAGTAAGCAAAACCTATAAAACATAGAGGAACATGATGTAAGCTCAACTAAATTAATAAATATTTATGCAAAATATTTCTTATAAAAAAAATCCCCCAAAAACTCTCTGAAAAGCTTAGATTTAAATTTATCCACCTTCACTACCCTCAAAGAATAGTATCTTAAATGCAACCTAGCCAAGTTTACCTGTAAATTGGCATAAACTTCAAGTACAGCAAAGGCGACTCTTTACAAAAAATTGATTTACGAGCGGTGGGGCGCCGTTTGTAACTCAATCAGGCGTCAAAATGTGTGTGCGGCCCTTGAAATCAAATGAGACGAGACCGAAGCGAAACAAACCGAAAAATCGAGACCAGTCCGTCATCAGATCCGTCATAGTGTCGAGCCCCAAGTCGGCCCAAAAGCTGAAGCTGAGACTGGAGCTGGGAGCCGGGGCTAAAACCTAAAACCGAGTCCAAAGCTGAAGCTGAAGCGAAGCCCAGCCAACTGTGAAAACATCAAGAGCACAGCTGTTCCATCGATGTGTTTGTTACGAATACCAGCAGTATGTGGGGAATGTGAAAGGTATGGCGGCGATAAACACTATCTAAACTCCAGAACAACGTGTTTAAAGCCAAGTATTTATTGAAATCTGAACCACCAGAAAATTATATAAGAAATTCTAGAGTCACTGGATTTTCACAATGAAATCTCTTTAAATAAAAGCAATGGAGATTGATTAAAGTTGTATTATTATTATTTAATATCGGAGTAACAAAAGTAGCACTCACAATCTTAAATTTTTTATTTATTTCTTGGCATAGTTATTAATCATCATACTTTCTTATAAATACATTTTTATTTAATTAAGTAAATAAAATTCTTCACTATATCGAGAGCAAGCTCAGATATTTCAATGCATTTAATTTATTTTTCATGGTATTGCCAGTTCATCTAAAGATACGATTCCGATCCGAATCTATTCACACTATTATATATTGTATTTTATATATCCCACACATCCCACACACTGAGGAAACTTACAGAATATATTTGCATACACGTTCGTTACACATTTGCACTGAGCTTTGGCTTTGGTTTTGCTTTTGGGTTTTGATTTAATTATTTTATTATTATGATTGCCTTTTAAGGTGGCAAACGGAAGTTTTTCGGGGGCCTTCGGAATCTCTTTCGATATATAGATTTCGCCCAATTATTGGAAACACCAAACACAGAATTTCGTTGCTGATTAAATGCCAACACGTCGAAGCGAAAAAAAATACAATTTCGTATTTTTTTGATAGCGCTGCTAATCAAATTTGCTTGCCGCCGTGTCTCGAGATTCGCTGGGACACGGTGAGAGCAACAAAAGAAATTAATTTACGGTCTATTTTTTATATTATGGCAATGCGCGCGGCGACGACGACAGCGCTTTTGAATGTTTAAACTAAAAACATTTAAACAATCTTTTCGGTGTGTACCGCTCGCGAGCACCGCTCAAAACACAATGAGCGGCGGCGGGCTCCACATTCTGGGTGAGCAGCGAGCGGAGCAGCCCCCCAAAGCATGCGAGGAGAGTGAGCACAGTGGTTTATTGCCTACAAAACTTGCCCAAATTATTGTTTACGTTTAGAAAGGTATAAAGAACGTAGCTACAGGTCGGCGGAAAACGGGAAGAATGTGGGTTTTGTGGGCAGCACCTTGGCGCCCTCCTCAATAATCTTCCTCCTCAACATTTGCTTCTCCTCCAACTGGCCCTTAGGGAAGTAGATGGTCAGGGGATGTTCTGTACTATAACTAATACTAAAACCATAATAAATTTATTACCCATTATTTTAAAAATCATTTATGTTTTGCTATCAAACTTTTACAAGATATCCCACTGTGCGTTGGCTAATAAGCAGAAAAGAGAAGAGAGTGTTGCAGCCGCAAGTGCCTGGCTGCAAGTGAGTGAGAGTGTTGGGGGTTAGTGGGAGGGGGGAGGAGGGGGTTGGGACTTCCGTGTGAAACTTTATGCAAATTTGCAATTTTTTTAATATAAGAGCGGAAAATAAAGCACTGGCGTCCCGAGCAAACAGTAAACAAAAAGCCACTGATCCATCCATCAGCTAAACATTTCTGCACAGAGGAAAGAAAATTTAGTTTTGTCTTCATGATTATTTTATCACGAAATCACGAGATTTCCTTTAATTTTAGCATTTTAAATGTATTTATAATTTCATTTTCATTCATAAAACATTTCGGCTATAATCAAACGCATTTAAAACACTTTAAAAGATATCGAATATCGCTCAAGCTAAGAAACCGTTTTGTTTAATCATTAACTAAATATTTGAATATGCATTTACAAACTTTAAAAGGGTGTGAACTTTCTGAACAACAAAATATATGCGAAACTTGAAACAAAACAAAAACATGTTTGAAATGGAAATAAACATTTCACAAACAAGTGGCAAAAGCTATTTAAAATATTTCCGAGCGAAAACATATTAAATATCTATTTTACAAGTGTCAAACGTAAATAAACATTTTGTTAAGATAACAAATTTACATTTTTCGTAAGCTAGAGACTGGGTAAAGAAATGTAAATTTTTGATAGATATTTTAGATATTTAAATTCCTAATAAACCATTGTTATAACAACAAAGTCATTCCCTATTAAGATGTAAAAATAAAGTGCTTTTTTTAGTTAAGTTAAATATTAATCCACCTCAAAAAAAGAGGACATAGAACCCACATATTATTTAGCTTGGGATCATCATTAAAATCATCAAAACCATCTTTTTAACTTATAAATTATTTTTCCACTCTTTGTAAACAATACAAAATTATATAAAATACAGAAACATGCAGCACATGGAATGTTTATAAATGAATTTCTGTTTCCACTGATATGAAAGGCAAATTATTTTTTTGGCTATCCGAGGAGGTGAACCTGCCTCAATTTCAGTTTCGTAGGCCCGACGCGATATAAACAAAAGCAAAGGCGGCGATGATGTGCGAAAGTTCAATGCACGTTGATTACACAAAATATCAGGAAATCAGAAAATCTGAAAAAGCGGCAACAATTTGCTGGCGGCAGTCGTGGGACAGAACAAAGCATTTCGCTCCGCTTTTGTTGTAAGCATAAATCACAATTTTATGGCATTTCCACGCAACTTGGCCAACAGCAGCAGCCAACAGTTGGCTGTTTTTTGGTACGTGCTTTTCATTCTGACAGCAAAATGTATTTTTAACATTTTAAAATGAAGTTACCACAACCCAAACTTTAACTCGGCAAACTATCTATCAATGTAACATAGACACATGTCGCGCAGTGTCTTTGGGCCAGGCTAAAACTCACTCTGTTCATATGCAAATTTTAGCCCAGCAACAGAAAAAAAGCATTAAAAAAATTCCCCGAACAAAGAGTCTGACAAAAAGTTTATTTTGCAGAAGTAAATTTTGTTTTCTTCTTTTCGTTTTTTTTTTCAACGAAAACGAAATATTTATGACCTCGAGGCGACAAAGCAAAAAAAGATACTATGCATATGCACATCCACATGGTGAGGCTACCAAAAATACAGCAGCAAAAAAAAAGATATACAAAAAATAATAAAAACCAGAAGATGCACAAATGTGCAAGCTGCTGCCACTTTTCGCGCAAAATAATCCCTTTTCTTGGCAGGGGAATGATGAATACATAATTCAATTTGTTTTCAATGCAAATTGAGATAAATAAAATCAAAAGTAGAAGAGGAATACAATCGTATCTATTTTTTTTGCCTGCATTAAAATTCAATTTAAAGCTTAAAAAGTAATGTTAGGGTGGGAACTTTTAGTTTAGTTTTAAATAACCATATTATTAAAATACTTGAAAACATAAATATAAAACTGACTACCTCCTAATAATATAATATACAATCTTTAATTCCTCTTTTTAATTTGGTGAATAATTTATTCTTAAATAAAGTATCTAAAGTCTCCAAGCCTCATAATAACTACATATATTGTGGTGAAGACTTATATAAAATGTACTTTAAAATATAATTTCCTAAGCAGAGTAATTCCCTCTTCGTTTTTATTTACAATTAAATTTTTTCTGCATTTCATGCTAGGCAACAGCCATCATTTCTGACATTGTCGGCTGCGAAAATGTTTAATGTCAGGATCGACGACAAATGAGATGTGTGTGCTTGTGCATTTAATGGGCTCCGTGACTCTGCCGATGGATGGGTGGGGGGTTTTTCCTTGGGGTGTCTGTGCCTCTGCCACATGTGCGTGCCAAAAAAAAAGGAAAACAAAAAATATATATTTGGGGTAATGGGAAAGTGCGTGCCGCGAGCGAATAATTTACGATCCAACTGCAGTTGCGGTCAGTGCAAGTGAATGCGATCATCGTCTGGCACTATTATAAACCCCCACAAGATCGTCAAGGTCAGCGCTCGATACCAATCGAGTGGAAATACTTTTGGCAGCCCGCTCGGCAGATTAATTAAGGCAGATAGACCGAGAGAGAGAAGCCGAAAAAGCCCGAAAAGTATCTGCTAATGTCCAAACAGCGGGCCGCTGAAAAAGTAATTATTATAAATAATTATTAGAGCGCAGTGGCAGTTAGGCAGCGCCAGCGGATCCAAATGTTGAATAGCTATTGTTGTACAGAAACAACAGCATTCTGCTCTATCTGAATCTGGCTGTATCTAAATCTAGCTCTCAATCTGAATCGGTGGCTGACTGCTGCCTGCCGGTTTGCTTTCGAGAGCGTACACAGCGGGAAAATGGGATGGAGTTCATAAAATAGATTTAAAAAAACAATGAAAATCCAGGTTTTTAAATTCATAGATCATGATCATTGAATTTTTATAGAAACTTTATATGGAGCTTATAAAATAAATTATATAAAATTAGTTTGGGCTTTTAAGAAATAATTTATAAATAAAACAAAATTATATTTAAAATTTTCTGAAGACTCATAACATAAACAATAAATAAATATTTATAGATCAAATTGATTTTAAAAAGGAGTTGTTTTTAATTGTTGATCATCATCGAAGTTTTATAGAACAGAAAGGTAATGTATATTTAGCATATGAGCATAAATCATAAATCTAAAATAAAAATATTCAATATATTATTAAATAAACTAGATCTTTGTCAACCTATAGATTTCCCCCTACAAATTCCTAGTGCCTAGTTTTCTCTTTGTGCAGTTTAGTCTGAGTGCTTTTAGCACATTGATAGATAGGCCGCCGCAGGCCAACGCTCTCACTCGACGGCTACTAAAAACGGGGCGATATTGTACTAAAGGCAGCGAGGTGGGGCAGGGAGAAAGAGATTAGGCCCAGACATAGAGTTTTGTGTATATATTATACACCACTATATAGAGACCATAACTCCACTGCTCTTGCAGCAACTTTCCATATTGAGAAATTTTCCATTGTTTGCGATTAGAGTTTGGCGATGCAAGTGCGCCGATAAGCCGCTCATTAAGAGTGTTTCTTTATGATTTTACTTTTCTTTGGCACTCAATAACGTGAGCAGGGAGAATAGGAAGCCAAGAAACACGTAATTTGTGCAAATTGCAACTGACAACTGGGCGTGGTCCAGCCGGGTTTTTGCATATGGAAAAGAGATGGATGGAAAAGCGGTAGAAAAACAGAAAAGCCGGCATCTAAAGCTCATTTGTTAATATTTCTTCTTTTTATTTTGGTTATGCGCCATCATTATTCAACACTGAACATGCTCAAGTGCCGTTACGTTTGTGCATAAATCCAACAGATACTTTTGCGGTCGTCTACCGTTGCCTACTATTATTTACCCAGTTACTGGCTTTGTTATTGTTGTTGCTAGGCAAATGTGCAAAATGTTAATAAACTTTTATTGCGCAAAGAAGGTAAGGCATATATTTGCCACTGCCACTACATTTATTATAATTGCGCAAAATATGTATGCGCTTTGATATGCCAGCGAATAGCGAATAATTTCCATGCTTCAATCCGAAACCCGCTTTTCAGCAATTTGCCAACGAAAGTCATCATAGCAATTGTAATAAATACAATATGAAATATGTATGTACAAACAGATGTTTGGTGTTTGTGAACTTGTTGTGTTGAATCATCATCGGCAGCGCATCTTTAGGCCCCAAACAGCAAACGAAAAATTAAACCAGAGAGTGAGTTCACTGCAAAAGGTGAATCATCTCCAAGCGAAAATATTTCAATATGCAAATTAATATCTGGAGAGAGCAGAACTTAAAAACCATAAAACTATCAACAGCAATGCCAGAAAATATTTCCTGTAATTAGTGGCAAACAAAACTTTATTTTGAAGCCAAAAATAATATTATTTAAAACTCTTTACGTATTAGAATCAGAGTCAAACAAAATGCAAGGTTTTAAGCAACCTTTCAAGTATCATCAATCTTCTCATTTTCAACCAAACTTGTTGGTTTCGTTATATCATTTGCTTTTATAATGCTGACTTATATTAGTTAATATGCCTCGCTTGTATTTGTACTAAACGAAAAAGCTGACCAAGATTCAAAAGATGACAGCAAATATTCCAACAAGAAGCAAAAATCAATTAGCGTAAACTGGCTAATGATTCACTCAATCAATTGTTTAAAATGCAAATACAAAAAATGTCTAAAATAAATAGAAATTATGTTACTGTCTTACGGCTAAGAAAAAGATTCACATTAGCTGAGAATTTCAAGCCCTACCTGAACCCAAAAAAACTTCTTTTTAGTCAATCAATAAAATCGAAAATAGCTAAGCCCAAAATATATACCAGTTCAAACTTTGTAGTTCCCAACTTGGCTTAGAAAGTTTAATTAGGCCATAAAATACGCTGGCGGCACTGTAAAGTTTAGTGCGCTTCCAATTTGTTTACAATTTGGCTTGGCCAGCGTCACCCACACAAGCGAGTAGTTTTAGCTATAAATTGCAGCTCGTAATGAATAATTACACAGTCTAATTAAACAAAATAAGTAGTAAAAGGCACAAAAGGCAGCACAAAGGCAAGCGAGTGAGTGCTGGAACCCACGCAACTACGATGACGACATCGAGAGATCGCTTTTGGGAGGCAGAGTGACAATACCATCAGGCGGGGGATACGGTATGCTGCGCGGGGTTCTAATGCCAGAAAATAATGTAGAAAAAAGTGAAGCTAAAGCTTATTTCTGCCTCGGGGGCACAGCAATATGCCACAGTTAAAAACAAAAAGAAGAAAAGTCAATGAACTCGCGAGCCCCCCAACCCGTCGTCGACGTCGTCTCAGTGGCCAATTTTTTTATTGCCACAAAACCGTCCGTATGTAGTTTGTATGCTTTTCAATTTTCTGTAATTGTTGCTAGTTCAGTTCGCTTCTCTCACTGCCAGCCAGCCAGCTTTCAATTTGCCTCAGTTAAGCGAAGCGTTGAATTGAAAGCGAGCTCCGTCCGCTCTGGCTCTCGAGTCCATGTCCATAATTTGCTAATCACATTTGGCAAATTATGTTGTAAGCCCCACAATTGTACAATAAAGCGATCGCTGGCGGCGACAGATGGGCGAATAAACACTTGAAAACAGATCCAATAAAGCGTCGGGTTGACAAATTTCCATGTCCAAAACGATGTGGAAAGAAAGTCAAGCCAAATGAGGGGGAACACAAAAAAAAAAGGCAAGCTGCCTGGAAGACAGAGAGTGAAAGGGGTGAAGGTAAATACATAGTCTTAACCTGGCTAATATATATATTGCAGTAATTAACTACTGTACTTTCTCATAGGCAAACATTACAATTTGCGGTTTAGAAAACTCTTACTTTTCCTAAGAAATAGCACACATGCCATAACACCAATAGATCTTTGAAAACTTATTAGTTTCTCCATATTCTTGCTTGTTTTTCGTTACCACTTTCCCCAATCCCTAAAGAGGAAACCCAGAAAAGCAAAAGACAAGCCCCACCATACATCATCACGCAAAAGAAAAGCCCCATGAATCATATGCAAAAGTGACACAGAAAACGCGACGCTCGGACACGTTTATTATGTGGTCCGGTCAATGCCAAATAGCACCTCCTCCGCCTACTCCTCCTGCTGCCCCTCCCCATTCGATTTGCAAAAGTAGAACTTTGAAACTATAAACAATTTATCTTGATTTGTTCTGGGTCTGGGAACGGCAGCGGAGCTCACGCTGCGCCAAAAGGTAAATGACCAAAAGCCATCAAATCGACGTGTCGTGCCGCCAAAATGGATTAATCGAGGGAGGGTTTATTGATGATCAAAAAAACACCATTTGGAGGACATTGCCATGTTGAATTAATTGTAACTTGTATATATATTTTATGATGATATATTTTACGATGTTTTAGCAAGCTTCTTAATGCCCGGAAATTGATTGGGGGAGTGCCCTTACGCAGGGATTTACGAAGGTCTGTAAAAAGTTGATGGGATTAGCTTTGATTTATGCAAAAGATGATCAATTATTTTTGATTCTTTTTTAACAAAATATTCGGCTTTTAAGGGAGGCTGAAATCAAATGGGTTTTAAAGGAAACATAGCTTGGAAAATTCTAAATTCTGATATAATCATAAAGAAACTATAAAAACTTTAAGACGACATAAAAACGTAAGAAGAGTGATTCTGCAAGCTGCCCCATAAAAAACGGCACCCAACTTTTGGGAAACTTATTGCAACTTTTGATTCTTCTTGCAGTTTTTACGTTCATTTTCATAACGACTGCATTGACCCCCAAAAGCGGATTATTTCGTAATTGCTGAGAAGAAAAATAAAAATCGATAAGTGCTACGTCAGCTCGCTCTCGCGTATTTGAATTGCTCGGCGAAGCGCATCTGAAGGGTGCTAGAAACCCCTTTGTTTTTGGCCTCAAGTGTAATTTCGGTTTCTCCCTCGTCTTTTGATTTTAGCCTTTCTGCTCAGCAGCTGCTCTCCCCTCTCCCGCCCGCCGTGTTGACTTATCTAATTTGCATAATTTTGCACGCGAAAAACACTCTGAAATTATATGTATATTTTTTGCATGCAAATTGAAAATTGATTTTCGTTTCCAGCGATGTTGCGCAAAATTAAAGGTGTCGAAGGTTATGGCGAGGGGTGAACAGAGAATTGCATTTTGGCTTTTTTTCGATTGCCGCATAAATCAACAACTAGCATGCGTTTTATTGGAATTAGGCACATTCGAGACTCCCATTTTGATTGGCTTTGATTGGTAATAACAATTATTTATTCGTATGATTGATTTATGAACTGATTGATGTGTGCGCTGCTGCCTTGTTTCACAACTAACACAACCTCAGCCTCTTCTCATCCAATTGGGGACAATTTTGAGGGTTTTTTAGAGAATGTTCCCACAATAATATGACAGCAACGTATGTATGTGACCTTCCCAACCCACGCCATTTAGCACCTCATCCTGACCAAAACCTGGCTGAATTTGTGCCAAATATAAATCAGATCCAAAAGAGCTACGCCCACAAGGGAATGGGCAATGAAATGGCGAATGCCTCAGGCCAAACGTAAACAAAGCGTGCCCAAAAATAGCAAGCGATTAGCATCTGGGCAGCCAGCCGAACGTAATGATGACGATGAGCCATGAGCTTCCTCCATAACGCTTCTCCTAGCCTCCACCAAAGCGATTCCCTCAACTTGCGTGACACTTTTGCCACGCGTTTGCCTGGGATCAACGCATTCTCACTGAGCCCGGCTAATTGTTCACACCCGCCATCCGCTCGGAATGGGAATGGGTATGGGGAGCCACACCCAGCTGAAACTAATCTGTAAACAATTAAGGCAACGGTTGCTGCAGCACATTTTTCAAATTAATTTGCAGCATGTGCGCCATTTCAGCTAATTAAGTTTGCCCGCAGATGAATTAAAAAAAAAACAGGAAGAGATACATAAATATAAACTAATTAGCAAAAGTGCTGAAAGAGAAATCAATATTTCCTAAAACATTCTGTTATTTTTTTGCATTTCCAACATATTTAATTTCAATAGATTTAAACTTTCATCATCTTTAAAATTCAATAATTAAATAGGCTGCAGTTCAATCAATAATTGTTGTTTTTAATGTTAATGTTCAGTGGAAAAGTACGCCGCACAACCAAGACGCCTCTGATAAGACACCAACTAATGGGGCTACGAACAGTGGAGGAGGGGAGGCGACATATGCAGGGAACTCGTGCCTATGGAAAGCATATCATTTGACTCACTTTCACACAAACAAACGAAAGGCAGCAAACAAAAACAAACAACACGGGGCCGGCGAGTAGAAACACAAACACGGCCCACGAAACGCAAACACAAACACATGTGTGAAAATGTGGGTGAGGGGGCACAGTAAGCATTCCCTTTAAACGATATTTTGGTTGCCCAAGCGCGGCTTATCTCGATCGCTTTTTGTGTAAGCAACCATTGAAATAGTAGAATAATAATAACAATAAAAAGAGAAAATAAATAGAAATTTCCCTATCCCGGTTTGGGTTCTAAGACAACAAAGGTACAGATACAAAAAACAAATATAAATAAATCTTGTATCTCAACATACATACATATTATATATACATTAAATAGACACAATTGTATATTAAAAAATGGTATAACAAACAAATTAAATTAAATACCTAAAATCATGATGTGTCGTTAGGAATTTTTCATTAAACCTAGCTTTTCTTTTGCATTTGATTTTTACAGTTACGTAGCTAGGAAACCCCTCACCCACAGCTGTTAAGACTCCCAGCTGATTAACTAATTGAAAATTTGTTTTGCATTTGTCTTCGCATGTTTTCCGCTTCTGTTTGCTGCTTCTTTTCCCTTTCCGCTAATGGAAATGAAAAATGAGAAATGAGTAATGAGAAACGAGTAAAAAGTTGGTAGCACACTTACGCTTACATTTACATGAGTGTTGCGTAGTCGCCCTAACGGTAAAAAACATTTGTAATTGCAATTTGTGCGAAGAGTCAAGTGTCAGCTGTTGGCTCCCTCTCCCCCTCTGCTGCTATCCCTTCCGCCCCCTCATTCCATCATTCTTGCACGCAATATGTTGTCATATCTTTGGAATCTCGCTCGCACTCACACTAGAAACCAACACTGGCCACATGAAATGGTCAGAATGAATGCCACAATTAAAGTAAGTGAACTATGTTACAAACTACAAAGCGAGGCTTTGGCTTTGGCAGCCACCGCGAATTGTTGTAAATTATGGTGTATGTGTGTGGATAAAGAGAATTAGAGGGAAAACATTTCTAGGTCAGTGGTGGAAAATGAGCTCATGTGCCATACAGTGGACAACCGTTATGGGGAAATTTGAAAATCTACAGCCAAATGTAAGGGCCTTAAGAGCATATGTACCAACAGACATAGATACTTTTTAGTATGTTCTTTTATTATCACTTTAAACCAAAGACTTCACTTAATCATTCGTAAATTGATAACGCTGGAATTTGTATATTTAATGATAAGTAAACATAAACAATCTTTACTGGCGCCGTGATACAGTCATCAGATAAAACCATAAACACCCGACTTCCGACGCGGAGAAATTCGCATGCGACACCGGGTTGACGGCATTATTGATCGATTGCCAGAACCGCCGATGAAGCACTAAATTTACCATGCTTAAAAATAGCAATTTTTGGCAACCCAATTCTCGAGAAACAATAAGGGCAATCGATTACGTCGAAATAATAGGAAAACCAGTGATATCATTAGGTTTTTTGGCATCTTTTAACAAAATAAAAGTTATAAATATATTGTATATCTCGATTTTATAATAATAAAATAATAAAAATATTATAATAATGCCCGTGTCCGCGAATGTTATCTTGAGGAGATTCCGCCACCCCCCTATTTAATAATAGTACCTGACCTGGCCAAGATAAGGATAAGAACTGCACTGGAAACAGTGACGCATAACACTTAGTTGCTATAAGTAAGCCCCCTAAGTCCAGACCCACTTGACTTTTGGCCAAATTGGAATGCCCACGCTTCTGTTTGGATTTTGGATTGGTCTGGGGATCGTTATATGGGGATGGCGCGTCCAGAAAACAGAGTGCCAAATGCTGAGCAAACTGAATAAATTTAAACGCACACAGCTGTTGGGATTTGAATTTACTTATTTTCGTTTTTTTTTTCTGATTTGTTAACTGCCAGTGAGTCATATGGAGGTGATTCGAGGGAATTCTGTGTTAGTTTGATTGATTAACTAGTCGGCAATGCAGTCATATTTTAATATTTTTTGTTGCCTTTTTCTGAAATAAAGATCCTCTCACACATTTTAAGAGATTTCGTGGAAGTCGAAGTTTGTTTTAGATATACAGATATTTGTCAAGATTAGGATATAACAACTCCAAAGGAATTGGCGTATATTAACTTTTTTTACAACTTGGGGGAAAAAAATAGGCATGGGTTGGACAAGAGAAAATCGGTTTTCACCATAAAAAGGTTATTCCCACTGAAATTCCGGCAATAACCGCCTGCATGTAAATTGGGCTAATAACTTATTTCCATGTTTGGATTTCGCATTAGATGACTTTTATTTTCACAGCTCTTGATGCGGGTTTTATTGATTTTTCTTATTTGCATTTCCATTTGAAGGGAAATGCAGCTGGAGAAAGGGCCAAAGGCAGGGGAGGCAGAGAAAGAGAGAAAAGAGTGGGCCGCCAAAAATACGCTTTCGGCTTATTTGTTGTTTGCGGCAAGTCATTGTCCGTGTATTAGTTGCCAAGAAAGAAAGGCATAGAGAAAGAAAGAGAGGAAATGAAAAGGGGATGCAAGGATACAGGATGCGAAAACGCTAGAGAGAGAAAGGGCGCTATTCCTACCCCAATTGCGCCCGGCGGCTCCAAAACGACCCACGCATACACACACATCCACACAGGATGAAAACACAGCTGCAGCGGCGCTGATTTATCGATTTTTCACTGGGATACCATTTTTCCCCCAATTATTTGTGAATTACATAAAGTAGGTGTCTATAAAAGTGGCGTATAAAATTGGCACACCGTAGGGACCTAAAAATAGCCATTATCCCCCGCAAAATTGCACGCTATAATTAATGCCCTTGACTCGTTTTCTGTTTTTCTTTTTTTATCAACCGTTTCTTTTCTACCTGACACTCACGCATGCCCTCACACCCATGTCTTTGCAGAGGCGGCAAAGGAGGATAAATAAGGAGATCCCAAAACCCACACAACAAACGGCCACAAAACAACAACAGCAGACGTGTGTGTATACTCGGCCTGTACTAGTGCTCATACTTACTTTTTTTAGTTAAGCAAGCGCCGCTCGCAGGAAGTCGCTTTTGGCCTTATTGAGAGTTTCACAGCAGCATTAATGGTCGATAATTAATTATTTTGATTATTGGGACTCCATTGCACGACACTTTCAATAAAGATTTTTCCTTTGGAGACTGCAAAACCGGGACATTGCTTGTGTTTCTCTTTTTATTTTAACTTTCTGCGATGGCTTAGCGAAAAGGAGACACTGCGCGGACTTGGGGCGAGTGCATAACTGGTTTTTCTGCACAACTCATTTGATTTCACGTACCTCGTTTTTCTGATTTAATGTACACGCACTGTCACTGCACCAATACGTCGATCTGTATTTCGCGACAATTCACTTGTCTGCGCTTTGTTTATTTATCAATGTTTTAAAATAATGACGGAAAAACGCGACCGTCCAGTTTTAAGGGTTAAGCAGTATTACCATGGCAGAGGGCTGTTCAAAATACCAACCAGTGTAACCGCCGGTCGAGCAAATAAAACATCGATAAGTCCAATTTGTGGGTTTTATCTGAGTTCTTTGCCTTTTCGATTCTCCTTATTTCTTTATCTTCCTATATATTTACTTAAGATATACATATCCTTAAAACTAGATAAATATACATTTTTCATACATTTTGTTATAAATAATCTAAAAGATACAATATCGATATACTTAATCGGGACAAGAAAATTATTTCCATCCCTATCTGTCAATATAAAGAATGTTCGCGGAGAATTTAAAACAAAAATGTAAACAAATGGGTATTACGAAGGACGTTTCACATTATTACTAATATTTATTTATATTTCAAAACACCGCAGCAGTTAAAGCCATGTAAGATGTGTAAGATAAGTAAAGTGTATGTTCATATTTAGCTACAGATCGCTATTATTTTATTTCAGGAACCTCTGTCGCTCTTGCCTGGGAACTTCTCCAGTCTTGATCAATATATTCGACAACGCACCAGGACTAAATATATCCATAGCCGATATGATTACTCAATGCACTCCCTACGAGATTTCTAAAGGAGATCATTACCCCAAAAGCATCTGCGAATCTTGCCTGCAATGTGCACAAGCCGCCCTTGAGATTCGGAAAACCATAGAGAAGAGCTACCAGGTCTACCTCCAGTTGAAGGCACCCAAGAATCTACCCGATAAAGTAAAGCGTGATACTGGCTCCGGCAGGATCAAAAACACTTACAAACACTGTTCGAGAGCGTTTTCCCAGAAACTTAATCTCCAGGGCCATATTCGAATTCACACTGGAGAGAAACCTTTCAAGTGTACCCACTGTTCAAAATCGTTTGCCGTAAAAGGTGCTCTTAGTGTGCACATTCGCACTCACACTGGAGAGCGACCATATATGTGTACCTACTGCTCAAAGTCCTTTGCTCTTAACAATAATCTAAAGAAACACATCCGCACTCACACTGGAGAGCGACCATATAACTGTACCTACTGTTCAAAGTCCTTTGCTCGCAACAATAATCTAAAGACACACATCCGCATTCACACTGGAGAGCGACCATATAACTGTACCTACTGCTCAAAGTCCTTTGCTCTCAACAATAATCTAAAGACACACATCCGCACTCACACTGGAGAGCGACCATATAACTGTACCTACTGCTCAAAGTCCTTTGCTCTCAACAATAATCTAAAGACACACATCCGCATTCACACTGGAGAAAGACCGTACAAGTGTTCCCTCTGCGCAGAGTCGTTTACCTCTAAATATACTTTAAATACCCACACCATGAATCACAATGAAGAATGACCACTGCTTAAAGTCCTTTTTCTGGCAAAGTGGTTTGCAGAGACACTCCTTGACTCACACGGGTGAGGGACCGCATAGTGTTCCCACTGCTTAAAGTCGTTTTCCTCGAAAAGTGCTTTGCAAAAGCACTCCTTGACTCACACGGGTGAGGGACCGCATAAGTGTTCCCACAGCTCAAAGGATTTTGCCGACACATATCAGGACTCGGACTGGAAGGCGACAATATAAGTTTTCTGATAACAAAAGTTTGCAGAAACACATCCGAATACGCACATGAGGGCGTCCGTTTGAAGGGTTAAGAAAATTTGATTTTGATTTAAAATTAAGAGCAATGACTGAAGTATGTATATCTAATTCTTATAATTTATCATTCAATAAACTATTATAAAATATATATTTATTTATATTTGTATTTAAATCGGCCTAATCGTAGCCAAAAATATTTCGGTAGTTGCTGAACAAATTTTATTCATAAATATATAACTTAAACAATTAGGACTCAGCACTTTCTCACATCCGGGACAATTCCGCACTCGGCTAACGGATCAGGCTTGACCTCCTTCTTGGCGCACGGCGGACATTCCACGCAGCAGAGATCGTCCTTGGCGGTGGCCTTCAGCAATCCGTCGATGTTCTCGCCCTTCACTGGCTTCAGGTTCGTGCCGGAATTAACGCGGGCAGGAACGTCGCCCAGCTTGGATTTGGATGAGGAGGACTTGGGCAGCGTGTACCTGGGCGCGTCCGGTGGATTGGGTCTACCCCAGAAGTCACGCGGCACATCCCATATGATCAGCGAACCGTCCGTGCTTCCGGTAACGAACATGGTCATACAGGGACTGTAGGCACAGCTGATTACCGAAGAGGCGTGCTCGGAACCCAGTCCCACCACGGCACCGCTGTTGTAATCCCAAAGCTTCACCTGCAGATCGCTGCCCACGCTGATGAAGTAGTCCCCGGTCTCGTTGATGGCCAAGCAATTAACGGAGGACTTCTTTGAGGCAGTAAGTTCCCGGATCAGGGCTCCATTGTACACACTCCAGTAGATGATCCGGCCGTCGGACCCGCAGGTAATGACCTGGACGCCGCTGGGGAAATATGAGGCGGACATGAACTGAGTGTTCGAAGTCACCACCTGCTTACGGGTCATGCGCCTGTCAGGGATTGGCGAATTATATTAACTGATATTAAAATATGTGAAATAGCCATCCTTACTTTATGTCCCAAATGACACACGAGCCATCAGTGCAGGCAGAGATCACCTCCGTGTCCAAGTAATTAATATCCAGCGACGTTATGGGTCCCGAGTGATCCTTCAGCACGCCCAGGAGATCCTGACGATACGGATCAATCTTCCACACCCTAACTTGACCTTCGATGCCTCCCGTGACGATTAGGCGACCTGTAGAGGCTACGGCCAGGGCGCTGCATCCTTGAATTGGGAAGGAAGTGGTTGGAAATAGTAACAAATATCAACCTTTTGTATTATTACCCTTATTGTGAGCGTTTGGAATGGCATAAATAAGTCTTCCGGTGATCGGGGTGAAGGCTCGAATGATTCCATCGTTCCACACGGAAACAATGCTGGTGCCATCGTGGGTGAAACGGACGGCGGCGCAGTTGAAGTTGTGGACCATGATGCGGAGCAATTCCTGCTTGCGTCCGGAAGACCAAATGCGAATCGACTCTTTGCCCGAGGTGGCAAAAACGGCTGAGTAGTTTCTGGCAAAAGGAATAGGTTTAAATTTGTAGCTGGTAGAAATAATCAACGAAATACTCACTTGGGGAAGGTGATGCAGTATACGGACTTGGTGTGACATGTTCTGAGAAGTTTCAGGACCCAAGTCTTGATATTGAGGCCGTAAATCTCGTTGGTGTCGGTGCAAATGTAAAAGAGATCCGTTTTGGAGCGAACAAACGTCGAAATCCTTCCCGATACATGGGTCTTCTTCAGGGTGCGCAGATATGGCCAGGTGGGCCCCGGATAGTCCCGGAAATTGATCAGCGGCACATCAGTGCGCTCCTCCACCAATTCGATATCGCCGTTGCCGGCACCAATCAGCAGGCGTCCACCTTCCAGAACGTATAAGGCGCGAACGCCGTTAACATAGCGGTTGCAATCCCGACCAGATGGCTTTCGGGGATTGTGGGTGCCAAAAGCTCCAAGGATACCGCTGTGGGATCCCTGCTTGCTCACCAGATCGCGATCGCAGCAATTGAGCGCAATCTTAACGATATCGCCGGTCCCAGTGCCCAGATAAGCGAAGTCATCCGTCTTATTGATGCGGGCGCAGTAGAAGACACGAGTCTTGCTGGCCATCAAGACATCCTGGACATACAGCTTCTTCTGTTCCCGCAGAATGCTCCATAGGCGCAGATGTCGATCTCCGGCGGTTATGAAGAAGTACGGATTATTGTGCAAGGGCCGGACTGTGAGGGCATTGCCGGAAATGGCCCGAGAGGCTGGAGTCTGGCAAATCGGAGAGCTGTGGGAGGGAGGGTTAGCTGTAATCTATTCGGATTATGATTAACCTACGATGACTCCATGTCGAAGATGATGACAGAACCATCGTCCACCCCACCAATAGACACCACACAGCGGTCCTCGGCCGTGAAGCAGATGGCCTGCACGGAGACCTTGTGCAGATCGTGGCGGGCAATCTCCTTGCGCTGCTCATAGTCCCAGACGATGACGTAGCCCCTGAAGCCCATGTGGTTGATCTGGCCCGAGGCCATGTATTTGCCGCTTTTGCTCAGATCCAAACAGGATATGGTGTTCGTGTGCCCTGCCACAAATTCCTGGGTGTTCTTCACGTAGTCGGCGATCCCGATCTTGTTGCCCAGCGCAAAGATAATGGATCCGGTGGCCGGATGCTGGCGCACTCCATTCTCCACCTTTCCATTGATTCCGAAGATGGCGCGCGGCAGGAGTTGCCGGCAGGAGTCCTGGTCCTGGGCCATTCTTACGGTTATTATTGCGGATTAAATCAATAAAATATATTTCCGTATGTAACATATGATGTGGGGGTTTGTGTCGATTCTTTTTTAATGTTTTGACGGCTTGTTTTCTGTTTAAAAACAAGAATTTTCCAGCGTTGCTTGGTTGCCGTTGCCAATAAACTTGAATTCAAGATTTAAAAAAAAAAACCGTTTTAAAGAGCTCAGCTAGCTGTCCCGCTCTGGCACAAACAGCTGACGCCAGCGACTGTTGGCAACGCGGTGTTTACATTCTGCTTAGTTTTTGCAATTATCGCGGATTTTTTATGCCGGCGTGGAAGAGAGGGACAAAGAACTGCATAATCAGGGTAATCACGACGACGCACATATAACGGTGCCTATATATTTATATATAGCTCACACCACTCTTCTCCAATCGCTATTTACAGTTGAGCGGCGAAAGGCGAAACAACTCAAATATTCAATAATAATAATTCTCCACTTGACCGAAGCAAACAAAGGAAGCAAACACGATGCCTTCTATTGGGGGCGTTCTGTGGCCCCTGGGGCTAACCCTGATCCTCCTGGGACTGATAATGCCCTCGCATGGGGTAAGATTCCGGCGCGGTCGCCTCAACAGCGGCTTCCTCGGTGAGCCCAGCCATGAGGCCACGCTTCAACGCTCACTGCCCGCCGAGGATCTGTGGTTCGAACAACCGCTGGATCACTTCAATCGCCAGGACTCGCGCACCTGGCAGCAGCGATACTTTGTGAATGCCGATCACTACAGGAACGACACCTCCGCCCCCATATTCCTGATGATTGGCGGCGAGGGCGAGGCCTCGGCCAAGTGGATGCGAGAAGGCGCCTGGGTGCACTATGCAGAGCACTTCGGTGCCCTGTGTCTGCAGTTGGAGCATCGTTTCTACGGCAAGAGCCATCCCACCGATGACCTTTCCACCGCCAATCTGGCCTATTTGAGCTCTGAACAGGCCCTGGAGGATCTGTCCAGGTTTGTAGTTGCCATGAAGGCGAAGTTCAATCTGGCTGACGGGCAAAAATGGATTGCTTTTGGTGGCTCCTATCCGGGATCGCTGGCTGCCTGGGCCAGAGAGAAGTATCCTCACCTCATCTACGGATCCATTAGCTCCAGCGGCCCGCTTCTGGCCGAAGTAGACTTCAAGGAGTACTTCGAGGTGGTCAAGGCTTCGCTGGCCGCCTACGAACCGGAATGCGTGGAAGCGGTGGCTCGCAGCTTCTCCCAAGTGGAAATCCTCATGCGGCACATGATCGGGCAACGCAGTCTGGATGAGAAGTTCAAGTGAGTGTTCTGGGGAAACTCCAGAGGAATGTGTTTACAAACTCTTGAGTAGTTGGATATCTGCATTATCAGCTAATTGATACTTCAGAGACTTTGATATTTCTCAGAACTTTACATTAATGATAAACCTATAATTTATAGGTTACAATAACCTTTAAATTCTCTTAAAGATTGATATAATCGAACTAAATTTCTTTCAGGACCTGCACTCCCATTAAGGACTCTATTGATAACCATCTGGATATTGCCAGTTTCTTTGAGAATCTAGCTGGAAACTTTGCCGGCGTTGTGCAGTACAACAAGGACAACAGTCCACATGCCACCATAACCATTGATGATGTAAGATCTGCCCCTTAGCTATATGATCCTTTAAAAAATTAAAACAATTATATCTTTAGATATGCGATGTAATGCTAAATACCACCGCTGGCCCGCCTGTGACTCGTCTGGGCCTGGTAAACACGATGCTGCTGAAGGAATCGAATACCACATGCCTGGACTACAAATATGAAAAAATGGTTGCGGATATGAAGAACGTGTCCTGGGACTCGGAGACTGCCAACGGAATGCGGCAGTGGACGTATCAGACCTGCAACGAATTTGGCTTCTATCAGACATCGGAAGATAAGACTGATATCTTCGGTGGCCGGTTTGGAGTGGACTTCTTCATAACCCAGTGCATGGATGTGTTCTCGGACAACATGGATGCCAAGTATTTGGAGCAGGTTGTGTCGCAGACCAATAAGCATTACGGAGCCTTGCATCCGCAGACGACCAATGTGCTTTATGTGCACGGCTCCATCGATCCCTGGCACGCTCTGGGCTTGGTCAAGTCTACGGATAAGGCAATTCCTACGATTTATATAGAAGGTAAGACGCCCCTTTGAATGAGTTCAGAAACCACTTAAAATATATTCGTCCTTTCAGGAACCGCTCACTGTGCTAATATGTATGAGCCGGTGAAAACCGATCCTCCACAGCTGGTGGCCGCCCGCAACAAGATCGTCAAATATTTGGCCAAACTGCTGGAGGGGTACACCGCGATTCCCATCTGAAACCCGATCAGCAGCAGTACCAGCAGAAATTGCTGACGCACGGCAGTTTCCTGGTTGTCAGCATGTTTTCTTTATTTTGTTTAGTTTTTCATGCATTCGCACATTAAATACACTCCGCTGCGAGTTAATCCTTCTTGGCCTGCTCCATTTTCTCGTGGAATCGTTTCCAATAATGCTGCACCTTTTCGTTCTGAATGATGTTTTGATCAATGAAGTGCACCACCCAGGTACCAGTGAGATAGGTTAGATCATAGGCGAAGGCAACCACGCGGAAGAAGTACTTCTCCGTCTGCTGCTTGCTGGGTAGATTGGCCACAATGTCTTGCAACTTCTGGGCAGCTGCCTCCTGGGCCTCTTTAGCCTTCTTCTGATTATCGGTCTGCTTTCCCTGAAACTTTGATGGAGTGGACTCGTTGTGATTTTCCTTGTAGCCTGCACAGGTCTCCAGTGGCTGGAATTGGTCCAGCTTGCCTACAATTGTCTGTGGAGAGCTTAACTCGCTGGTAACCGCGCCCTTCTGTGGATGGCCCTGATCATTGAGCCCAATCGGCCCAGCCGCCATGAAATTGGTCGGCTTGCTACCATCTGATCCGTCCACAGAGTATACGCGAGAGGAATTCAGCACTACGACCGCCTTGTTACCATTACGCACCATTAACGTGGAAGAGCCAGCTACGAGACACGGAAAATGATTTAATACATTTATCACCTTCCAGTAGACTCCAGCACGTGCTCTCTACTTACCCCAGAAATGGACCCGGCTTCCTACCACAAATGGATTGCATTTCAAGTTGTTTCTGCCTACCAACGTTGCTCGAATCATTGTGCAAGTTTTTTTTGTATCAACGAATGCAGAATTTCAACAACTTTTTCCAAAAGGTGTGACTTTAACAAGCCGACAACGGAAAGGAGGCCAACTGAGACCAGAGTTGTCATCTAAAGTTTTCAAAGGAAATGGAATAACGGGAAAGAACACAATTCCAGGGGTACAAAAAAGCAAGAAAGCTATAGGATCAACAGTTGTAAATCCAAATCATCATTTATACTTATAAAATCTATAACAAACAATTATAAATTGAATACTTTCTAAAGGAATTATAAGATTCATAAAGATAATGAACGATTTAAGGCTTGGTGCCCGATCAAGTGGCAACGTTGGTAGTTAAAAGATATCTGATTTAATTTTGTTTTGTAAATTGTCTTTTTATTTAGGCTATTACTAAACATATTAGTAAGTTTACTAGTTACACTTAAGGCTTATAAGCGATCGCATACAACTCCAGGCCTAAAAGTTTACATTATTTCAACGCTGTCAAGCTCTTGGCAAAAAAATTAAACGCGTGACAGCGTCAGGGCTGTAAAACGCCGAACAAATGTCGCGGTCGAAAAGGGGCCGCTCTGCACGATGGACTGATGCCCCTTTGCGGCTGCGCCATTAGATAGCGAAAAAGGTCTTAACTAAGTTTCAAAAGAAAACCAATAGAGCTGATTATTAGGATATACAAAAACCCATCGGCTGTCCTTTGCGTACTTTACATTTGTTAGGGGCTACAGTATTTAAATTAGTTAACTTACGGGGTGCGCAACGGTGGTTAACTAAATTGCAGTTGGTTAATTTGTTCCGCGACTACTGGCAACCAAATCGGTTATTAAACATAATTGTGTGTCAAGCATGTAAAGCATTTTAAAACATATGTATATATATGGAGCATACAGTCACGTATATGTCTGCATATAGAACGTAAGTGTATCGAGTTCCTTAGCGGGTAATGGAAATGTGTTGATGCGCGTTTTCCTTTAATACTACATACGACGCAAGCTAAATAATGATGATCTCTTGCCGCCCCTTAGAATAAGCCAATTTGTTTCAGATTGTTCTTGATGATCACATCGGTGACGGCATCGAAGACAAACTTGACGTTGTTCGTGTCCGTGGCGCAGGTGAGGTGCGTGTATATCTCCTTTTGGTCTTTTCGCTTGTTGAGATTTTCAAACTTCA
This sequence comes from Drosophila anomelani, assembly GCA_035045905.1. Classification (NCBI taxonomy): domain Eukaryota; kingdom Metazoa; phylum Arthropoda; class Insecta; order Diptera; family Drosophilidae; genus Drosophila; species Drosophila anomelani. The sequence continues at coordinate 5,216,812 of JAWNOO010000165.1, forward strand.
TGCGAATGTAGTTGGCAGCCTCCTCGAAGGTGTTGGTACCTGTTTTTAAAAGAAAATTGTATATTTAACATCTTGTTTGTGCTATAAATTTCCTTGCTTCTTACCTGTGTACTCTGGGAAGCATATCGTCAGGGGAGATCGCTTGATCTTCTCCTCAAACAGATCCTTTTTGTTGAGGAAAAGTATTATGGAGGTTTCCACAAACCACTTGGAGTTGCAGATGGAATCAAACAGCTTCAGGGACTCGATCATGCGATTCATCTCCTCGTCCTCGGCCAAGACCAAGTCGTAGCCTGAAAATTAGAAAGGGAAGCTCATTAAAAATTCAAAGTAAATATAATAAAGAGACCAAAAACGAATGTCTAATTAACAACACCTACCCGACAGCGCTACGCAAAATATGATGGCTGTAACTCCCTCAAAACAATGGATCCACTTTTTGCGCTCCGATCTCTGGCCGCCAACGTCAAACAATCTGTAAAAAGAGTTCCTCCATTAGAATCACATCGATCCAAACATTAACCAAAGTAATTCGCACTTACTTAAAGTGCAGCTGCTTGCAGGAGAAGTGCGTCTCAATAATGCCAGTGGTCTTGACTCGCGTACGGAGCACATCCTGCTGGGTGGGAATATAGTTTGGCTGCGCGATGCGGTCCAGCGAGTTGAGGTAGTAGCCCGCCGAGTCATTCAACTGATATTCTCGAGAACGGGCAAAACTCTGCTGTACTCCGCCATCTGCCCAGAGTTTCTTCATTAGGAGAACAATCTCGGGCAGCAGGATGCCCTCATCCGCGGCAGAGGCGTGTGTGAAGAACTGGCGGGCAATGTCCGTCCTGCCAGGATCGGCAAACTCAATCTTTAAGCGACCCATGGCCCGGATGATCACCATCAGGCTCTGGACCGTGTTGCTGTATACCACGCGACGGTACTCCTCGCATTCCTCCTGCGAGTAGCCAGTCTCGTGGATGATCTTCATCTGCTTCACTATCGTTGATTTGCCTGATTCACCGGCTCCTAAAAGAAAAACCAATTGGAAAATGTATTAATATCAGGGAATATGGAGGGGTACTAAAATGATTTAAATATATTTAATTTGTGTATTATTAAATGGGATTTTAAAGCAGAAAGTTTTGGTTTACTTTAGAAATCCCACCAAGCTTGGCCTTGAATTCGTTTTGAGTGCAAATTGTGTATTCCTTGAGTCATACATATGTTTAGATAGCAAATATTGTGATTTTCCCATTAAAATATATTGCGCTCAAATCTGAGAGTTACCAAGAGGTTGCATTCTATTTATAGATTCATTCCGAGACTTTGTTTAAGATTGAAATGAACACGGAAAGACGTTACCTTATTAAAATATAGAATATTTATAAAATAAAATATAAATAAGTAAATATAATAATTTAAATCACATTCACATGGCTTCCACAAAAGGGGTGTGAGCACATTCATGCAAAATGCTTCTCCCTGGTGGGCGTGACCTGTCCGTCCATAACTAATCGAAATATCAAGTATGGGGCTCCAAAAGCTGAATGAATCGATGAGTGTACGATCGTAGGAATGAAAATGAATGGAAAGAGGTGGATCTGATCTGAAGCTGGGAGGGGAATGGGAGTATGAATTCATGAATGAATGCAAAGAACGATGCCAGAAAACTCGCTCAATTGGCGGGATCAAGAGGCCAAAAAGCTGCCGGTTTACGCTTAATTGTGCTGGTCATGTTGAAATGAATGAATCTTGAGAATGACTAAGATATGTATATTCATCTATGAAACAGGAAGAAAAATTAATACCAAATAAATGTTTTTATTTATTAATTTTTTCGCAACCTTAATAATTATTTACTGAATCTCTGTACTCAGTAGTTCCAATGCCTTTTTTGTTTTATAAATATAATCGCCAAGCCCTTGGGTTCATTGAACCTCCCCCGGCGGCTCCCGGCAATTCTCAACGGCTATCAAAACTCGGGGGGGAATTAAAGCCGATCCAGTATGGTTTTTGAAAAGTTTAAATTGTAAAATGAGACCTGACCGCCGCGAGAGCTTTAATAATAAACAAACACAATCGTCTGTCGTCTGGCTGACCACATGAGTTTAATTTCTGTTTCGAATGATAAAAAACATAATCACATTACGTGTTTACCAGTTTCCCTTTTCGATGAAGACAGCTCAGCAAAATAATAGAGGAAAAAAAATGGCAAAAATAAAAAAAAAATTGCCAACTCTTGAGCTCTGGCTGAGCTATAGCTACCGGTCTAAGTTTTATTTCAGTTATCAAGCGTTATACGAGTGTTGCTGGTGATATTGCAACAATGGAGCATTAAGCCGCCTTTTTGCTGCAGTTTGGGTCCATTCCCAGAGCCCATACTTTCGGTCCCCAGTCCCAGTCACAGCCCCCTGGATGATTAGGTAATTGGTAGAGCTCTAAAACAGCATTACTTTCACTTTTTTCTCCATTTGAGGGGGCTTTCATGATGGCACTTGCACTAAAACCATGATTGTTTTAATACGTTTTTGTTTCTTGTTTGAAAATAAATCAATTGAAAATAAAATTAAGCTTCTTTGGGTTCATTATTGGGACAAAAGTCTATAAGACTGACTACGTTCTTTTTTTATATATTCAACTTTATTATTAGTTAATAGTTATTATCATCATTATTGTTAATATATTCTTGAAATTGTATATATATTTTAGATTAAATTATATATTATATTAAATTAGCAAGTACACAATATTTAAAACATTATTTTAAACTATTAAATTTAAAATAAAATTATCTTTTTTAAATGAAAATTAAAAGTTTAATTATAAAAGGTTTTCATACTCAAATAAAATCTCTTTGATACTCTATAAAGTCGACTACTCTATCACCATTACCATTACTTTAAGCATGTCTTCGTAAACATACCCCAACTAGTTATTTTTAATTTTAGGTAATCTTAACAATGCGTACACTAATTTTGCAATAAACTAAATGTCGTAAACCGAGAAGCAGAGACACACGGAGATAATGGCTGAAAAACACGGTCGATGGTCGTCACATAATGATGAAAATGACAGATCTGAATACGAATATGGACATTAGGCGACGTTCAAACCTGCCACTGCCACCGTATGGAAAAAAACTAACAACAAAAACCACAAATGAACGGCAGAAAAAGGTCAATTTAATAATAATAATAATAGCAACAAATTGTTTGTGTTTGTGTGTGTGTTTGGGTATTCATTTATCAATGCACCGTTAGCTGTGTGCCATAACAAGGGAGAAAGACTGGCAGAGATGGGAGGGCGCAGGGCAGGGTGAGGGGACTAGAACAACGGCGGTACGCACAAAAGCGATCTTAAGCCCCGCTTACAAGCCCATTATCATCGCGATCGTGCTGATCGTGCCCCTTGCTCAAACGGTATTATAATTAACATCATTATGCAGTGGATATCGCGCGAAGAGCAAAGCTCTTGCGGCTCTGGGAATCACGGAAAGTGAGGTCTCCTCAAGCAAATGCCTTCGTCTTAAGAGAAATAAGCGAGCCTAAGGGATCGCAATTTTGTTTTATTAGAAATTGATCAAAAAATTAATTAGATATTATTAAATATATTTTTAGAGGATGATATTTGTATATTATTTCCTTTAAAGATGCCCAGAACCTTCATGACACTCAATTGCAATTCAATATGCTTTTCTGAAACCTTTAAAAAGATATAGAAACTAATTTTATTCCTAAAATAATCTCATTTAACCAGTCCCTACTGTATTACCCTCTAGGGCGTGGACTTTCCAGGCGTGTGCAGTCCAGTTATTGGCCAGGGTGATGATTGAAGTCTGTGGAATCATCATTAGAAGCGGTGACTAAGGCCCTCATTGAGAACCCCATGCCTAAACAGCGAGAGGAGAGAAGCGGAGAATCGTAGTACTCCTCTCTTTCTCGTTTGGGAAAGTGTTTGCTCCATGAGTAATAAGTGTTAAATGGCGCCTGGAAATCAGCTATCGGGGGTGGCGGGGAAAATGTGTTAATCAGCGGCGCCAGAGTGTAAAATTGTGCGGATCCACTAAAAAAGTAAACAATTAAATCAGATGAAATAGGGCCGTGCAACGGAAACCCCCACCCTCGCCCAGCGATGAACCCAATGATGACTTTCACGCTAAATCTTACTTATCATCAATTTTTCCCCCCTGACTTTCTTATATAAATTATTACGGTTTCATCAATTATTTAACTGTTTATATGGTTGAAAATTGACGTATAAGGTCGTTTAGCAATAATTTTGATAAGCAAAATGAGACTTTCAGGGTTTGTTTGTATGTGGATTCTTGAAAAAATAAAATATATATACAAGTATATTCCGTAGATTAAGTCGCTGTGTTGACAGTCTGCTGGTGCTTCGATTTTTGATATTGGTGCGCCCGAAGCATGACATTTGTTTTGTTTATATAGTATATTTTCTTTTTTTTTTACAGATATAGTATGTATGTGTGTGAGAGAAGCTTACTCATGCCCCAAATGCGGCTCAAGTATTCTTTCTTTCTCCGCTCTCACTCTCTGGATGCAAATATCGTTAAGCAAAAAATAAAAAAAAACGTTAATTCGCATTCTTTTCGCTTGAACACGAATTGTTATCTGCTTGTAGACTTATGGAGTGGAAAAAAAGAAATTCAACTGAAAGTTGTAGTTTTTCAATTGAATGGCGTGCAGAAAGGGAAAAAAAGAGAGAGGGCTGGGCGAGGGTAATATAAATTGAGTGTCAGCGGCGGAGGAGCTTTTTATTAAATCTACACAATAAGCCCAGCCAGCAACGTTGGGGGCTGTCAATTCCGAATCCAATTTGAGAAGCAGTCGCTGCTGGGACACGCAGAAAAATAAGGTATTTATTGGAGAACATTTTGATTATATTTTATACATTTTTATATTTGTTTTTGTAATTACTAAATAATAAATAAATATCTATGCTTTATCTGAACTATTTTCATTTAATATTTCCTACCTATTTCCATATTTTCTTATTTTTTTTTTGGTGCCGTGTAACTCTGGCAGCTGCATTTGGTGGCGGGGCCATTTATTTGCGCTAATATCGTTCACCCCACTTGAAATGTCAGCGAACAAATAACAAAGCAACAATAACAACATTAACAATAGCAACAACAACAACAAACGAATGGCCAATTACTCAGCTTTGAGAGTGGGAGAGTCAGACACAAAGAGAGAGCGCAGGCGCAGCGGTGGCAGCAGCAGAAGAAGAAGAAAACAACAAAATATAGCAGAGATCAGAGAGCAGTTTTCGTTATAAAAAAAAAGACAGAAGTTCAAACACATTCATACACACACACGCACAGCAACAATATCAACAATTAAACCAAGTGCAGCGGCAGCGGAAAAATGTTAGCCTGAAATGCAACTAGTGCAAGGTGCTTTCTGGCCTCAGCCATCAACCTGCATCAACTTACACTGGCCAACCTGGCTCCATTACAGCTGGAAAAACAGCCGGGAAAATGGGCGATAAGAGTGAAGAAAAGAAATAAACAATGTGGGGGTTGAAAACTCAAAACCTCCAAGTTCTAGACGGTTTCCTTAAATTTCTTTTTGTCCTTTCAAAACCGGTTTTAAGTGACTTCTTTATGTTTGTGGGAAACCTATTTCTATTTTGGTTCTCAGGGGCAAGGAAAGGAAATCAAAATAAATATTATTCTAAATTGTTTACTTTAGTTTACGATTTTCTCTTACTAGAAATGAAATTTTTATTGAACTTTACGCTTCATAAAAAATCTAAAAAAGGTAATAAATGTCTCTAACATTAAAAATGTATTGAAAGATGATAGCTTAGCCTGATGTTCTTATTATCCACTGTCCACTGTACCTTCTCGCCTGGCACTGGTGATGCCTTAGTCATCGCAGGTCGCTTCATTAGTAAATCAGCAGCAGTGCAACACAATATCACAATATCGCAGTAAAAAAGCTGGAGAAAAGCCACAACTGCATTGTTTTTTCGAAAATGAATGGCAATGAAAATGAAAAGTACACAAGCACTATCGTCGTTCCCATATCGCGTGTGTCTGTCTGTCTGTCTATATGGCAGATATGCCTATGTACATAGGTGTGTGGAAAATTTAATTGCAGAAGGTTAGGTCGCGCTGGCGGCATTTCATTTCGTTTCGCTGCCTTTGCCGCAGAGGTCGGGTCATCAATGCGATACAATGGCGCCTCGACGCTTCAATGGATACTCCCCCCTCCCTCCGTAAGAAGAAACCAATGCAACCAGAGCTAGAACCACCGATAACCAAGCCTCGTATCAAAGCGCCACAAACATGCGGCGCGTCCCACTTGTTCTGGTGGCGGCAAGGCGATCAAATCCAAAAGATCTGAACAGTGCGTGCCAGAAGACGAGAATCGAGAACGGAGGAGACCCAAGACATTTGGTTTCAATTTACGTTCAATTCCCCTTCTTATCGCCAACGACCATTGCATAATGCGCACTCAAACAAACAGTTGTAACTGCTTACAAGGTTTTATTTACAAATATTTTGGGCATAGGAAAAATCTGAGAATATATTCCATATTTAAATATACAAATAAAAAGATAATATCGAGAAAATGTACTACTTTTATCCCATGAAATAAATATATTTTAATATTTAAAATAACAAAATAAACCTCAGCGTCTTGAAGATTTTTTGGGGTTCCTATAGATTACGAATTTATTTTCGTTGTAGGCGAGTATCACTGTATCACAGAACTAACAGTTGTTTGCCAGGCGCTGGAATTTCGATGGAGGGAGGGGGTTTTCCCTAGGGGATTGCCGGCAAAAATCCTGCATCGAATTCACCACAGTCGCCGAAAAAAAAAAAACGGTCCACACCGAAACCCACCCCGCCCAGGCGAAATCTTTTTTCTAAACGAGGTCAACCAAGCGAATTTTGCACAGAATACATTAATTAACGTTAAAAGTAAAAGGAGATTAAAGGAAGGCAAATAGTAAGAAGTAACATGAGCAAAGACTCACCCAAGAGCAGCAGTTTCACTTCCGAGGCGGCTCGCTCGCCCTCCGCCCGCAGCGCTCGATCGATGTTCTTGGAGCGTTCGATGGCCTCTTTATCGCGTGCTGTACTCACGGCACAACCCATATTTGCTGCTTGGCTTTATCGCTTTTCAATTTTCAATCCGCTGGAGCTTGGCAACAGGCACTCGCTTTCCCGGCGACTTCCGCACTTTTCACTCGCGTTTTCCGCACTTTTCGGCAGTTTTCCAGATGCGTCTGCGCGTCGTCGGCTGTACGCCTTTTTCTTTCGTTTCTTTTTTTCCCCTTTTCGGTGTGTTTCCACCTCTGCGCCGATCACACAAGCACACCACCACACATGCGCAAACGCACGCACACAAACACAATATGAGCCTTGCAGACGCCGCTCAATCCACTGATCCTCGATTAAATCGCGGCTTCGTTGCGAATTTGCCGATCTTTTCCGGATTTTATTGCATTTAATTCTCAATCTTTTGTCGCTTTATTCCGCTGTCCGCCGATTTGCAGTGAATCACTTCGTTTCTTTTTCCCCTTTTCGGTATGTTTTCGGAATTCTATTCAGTGTTACCAGAAGCCAATAATTCCCATTGGTCACATGTCAACTAGTGTTTTTTGGGATTATGGTCTCGCAAAGTGTTGGATTTATTTATTTTTAATAGTTTTTATTTATTTTTGAACCTTTTTTTTAAATTAAAAATGTTGGAAATTGCTTAAAAAATTGAACAAAAATTGTTTTTAGCTGTATACAAAATATTTCGATTTTGCTGTGAATCTAGGTGATCTAGGGTTGTTATCAAATATCGATTTATGATATGTTTGTAGCGACATATGGGGGGAGACTCAGCTAACTATCGATAATAAGTATATATTTACTCTACGTAACAAACCAAAGATCGGTTGGAAATTCAAATATTTTCGCGGTAAATTTAAAATTTGTTTGCCCAAACTAATTAACATATTTTATTTACTGTTGTAACTAATTACTCTTAAATGTTCTATGTTTAATAAGTACACATTCCTATGTTTGATATAAGCTATAGCTATGCCATTTATTGTTTTCCTGATAATATGTTTAAATGTTATTTAGAATCCACTGCTTATTATGGGAAATTATCATTTTTAATTTGGAATTTACTTACTTATTAGACATCTCAAAAATAAACTCATTTCTGTTGGTCAAGCATCGTGATCATTATGTTTGCAATCTGATTATTCTACTCAACTTGCCCTTTTGACTGGCTCTTTGTTTGTTGTTAATACGCTTCAAGTATAAATAAACCTTTCCAAAAATATGTTGTTGTTGTTGTTCGGATATGCACGCGGTCGCCTCTTACCCCTTTCACTCCCATCCCCCCGTAATCTTTCTCCGCTCAATGTGGATGCAAGCCGAGAGGAAAAAGTTCTCAGGGCCCTGGAATAAATAATATTTGCTTTTTGGGACAATACAATTTTGAATTTCCGAATTGGATTCCAAATGTGTGCAGTTGCTTGTGTCTACAGGGCAACCTCCTTACATATGCAAGCAGAGAACTAAAAAATTATCAAAATTAATTAATTTCAGAAAGAAATCAAGGAGAGATACTCTCATATGGAATCTCCTCTGTAATCCCAAATCGATGATATTGAAGAAGAAAATCGTCTAGATTGGAGGGAGCGCAGGGCTTTCCGCAGCTAATTTATCTAAACAAAAAGGAGATCCGCAGATCAGGAAGAACGAGAAGGGGATGCCAAGAAGAAGGGGTCGCAGTGCAAAAGTTTCGCTGCTGCTGCTGCATGAGGAGGACGTCACATGTTGCCTCCCCCCTCCTCCGCAAGCGCATAGGTGGAGGCCATCAACACACGGGTCATGATTTACACATGTTTACACGAAATGTGCGGCAGTTTGGAGGGGAAACGGGATTGCGATCCCGCTGCCGCTGCCGTATGAATGAATGATAGCTTCGCCTCCTTGCTGCCCCCTGCTCTGCATTGGTTTTGTAATTTATCGTAAAAAGCGCAGGCTAGAGAAATATGGATTTCTGCGGTTATTCCGAGTGTGTGTGTGTGTGTGCGTGGGAGGGAAGGGGGATGCTGCGCTTTGGGTGGTCTCGTTGCCTGTCTCTTTCGCACTTGTGTTGTGCAGATGAGGGGCATGCTGCCCGCATTGTTATTGCTCTCGTTGCTGCTGCTCTTATTGTTGTTGTTGTTGTAGCTGGAATCCCAAACTGTTTGCTGATGCCAACAAATTTGACGAACGTCGTCGACGTCGTCGGCATCTCATCCAAAAACTTCAATCGGCGTGCGCTCAAAAAACACACACAAACACATACGAGATGGAAGGAAGCTGGAAGAAAAAGCAAAAACAACAAGCTGCCATGCAACCAGCCGATAGACGAAGAGGGAGTAGGAGCAATTACAAGGATGGAAAGGCCTTGAAATAGATAGATACCATTAGATCTCACCCACACACATGAACATGTGAGCAGAGGGAGAAAATTTTTGATTTTTTCCCATTTAATTTTGTTTAAATAATTACTATAAAATTTAAAAAAATAAATATTAGTGATTAGTACAGCATTTTAAGATAAATTATTAAAGATAATCAAGAAAAGATTGAACTTTTAATCAGATTAACATGATTTATATTTATTTATACATTTATTATCTTCTGGATTATTATAAATATTTATTTTAAAAGCAATTTCTCCATGTGTACAGAGTTTAGCACATGTGTTAGATGGCACTGGGCAAACTCACGATTGAAAAGATTAATTTCCCCGATAATTCGGGAAGCGGAAAATTCAGTTTCGTATGAAAACTTTTGCTGCCCCGTTGAAAGGTGGAACAGACAGGCGATAATACCCCCAAAGCCCCTCCCACACACACACACACACAGACAGCACAGCACTCATCCGCAAGTGAAGTTGCAGACGTTTAAAGAGTACTGATGGATTCTTCGGGGCGTCGATCGTCGTCCGTCGGGCAATTCGATTGATTTTCGGCACTTTTTCAAAAGCCGTCAAGAGGCCGACAAGTAGAGAAAATAAATCGGTGAAGGGAATAATGGGTGTAGCTAGGTGTAGAAAGAGTGAGTGGATATAGCTTATAGGGTGATCAAAATGATCCAAAGTTCACCAAAAAATATACGTTTTTAAAAGATTTTAAGTTCTATATTAAATCCGTTTTATTTCCGCTAAAATTTCCATTTTTTAAATGTCAGAGCCTAGAAATATATATAGACTCTGGAGATTTATGCACCATATAAACATTCGTTTGATAAAACCACCCTCATCTCCAGCTAACCCCATTGATCCGAAAAAATTCCAACGATTTGCCAACGAAATGAGGCCGCAAAATCGTAAAATCAGATCGAAATAATCTCTTCAACTAAAATTAGCCGCCTCGGATTGTTTATGCGCTGCAATAAAGTAATAATTACCCACCAACAACAAAAATTGCCTCTACATATATTACACCGATCCAATCATTCACACCCCAAGGCAACGCACAAAAAAAAAAAAATATATATAAAAATAAAGCAAAAGGAATCGAGCTGGTAAAAAGTATTTCAACTATATTGGGTATCTGGGGCCGACAAGTGTGACGATAATGGAGGGGGAGACTTTACTTTTTCCCTCATTTGTTTACATCGACCGAAGGAGGAAACCCAAAAATATAGATCTTACATGGCCATACGGTTGCAACCTGCACCCGAAGAGCATGCGGAGATCGGTTCAAGGCAGGAAGCTGGAATCGCTAGCAATGCAATTGAATTGCCATTAAATTGGAAAGAACCCAGAATGCATTCGGTCGTAACCACCACCCACTTTCGGGTATTGCATTTATTAGATCTACAATGTTTTCTGGTTGCTGTTGTGCATCTGGAACTTGGTTTGTTGCTGAGATCCAGAATCCTTTCTTCCTCTCATGTTCCGTTTAATCCGCTGGAAGGATGTAAATATAGGAATTCAAGGAACTCATTATCAGATCCTGACCTCTATCAGCTCTCTTCCCATGCAGCACCGAGAACGGATTCACAATACTTTCTTTTTGTTTTACTTTGCTTAAAATTTCGATAGGTTTCTCTCTGGTCAATCTGGCTTTTCTTCATCTCCACACCCCCCTCGAGGGGTAAGACGCCCCTGGAAATGTAGTTATATCACTTGTCTGGTTCTGGGTCTGGGGGTCCGTGTACTGCCGCCGAGCTATTTTCGCCTGATTTTAGTTGGATGCTTTATGGCTTTATAATGTCTGGGCGCGTTCCGTTTTATGATCTGCCCGTAAAACGGACGCCGATTCATGTTGGGCCCCCGGCAACAATATGGTAATTTGTTGGCCATTATATGATCTGATTTGGAACGGCGTTAGTTTCTGGTTCTTAGGGTTGAGTCTGTAAAGAAGAGAGGGAAGGAGAAATTAATATGTTTCTTGTTAACTAAAATTCAGTTACAAAGTTTGATTTCTTACCTACGACCTCTTCGGCTCCTCCACCTCATTCTTTACATCCTTCCGGAAGTTCTGGTAGTTTTCAAGTATCTTGCTAAAGATACCCTTCTCATTTTTTACAGCCGTGCTCTGGCGAAGAATCACCAAAGTTCGGCGGCATTGTAGAAAAACTCCCGACATATTTTTTTTTTTTATTTGGATGAAGTGTTTACCAGATCGACGTTTGAGAAACTGAAAATGAAACTGCAAATTTTCGAGTCCAAACAGGCTGAAGTTTTCCCCAAGGCATACTTGGACTTAATTTTAATTAATACTCAGGGCTTTGAGCCCTGCTAATTATTGGATTTGCCATCGCCTGGTCCGTTCTTGCAGCGTGGACCGGTGGCTATTACAGCTGTAGAAAGTAAGGAATGATTAACTAAAGTCTCAAAGATTTGTTTATTTTAACCTGCGTTTTCCACACATATCCATCTGCTTCTTACTTTTTGTATCCTTTGATTTTTCACCGTTGGTTGCCTTCATCTGGCCATCGCTCGTATCTGCCGATCCTGTTTCCTGTTTTGAGCTTTGCTTGTCATTGCATTTGGCTTCGCCTGGCGCTACCTTGCTCGTATCTGCCGATCCCGACGATGGCTGAGGATTCATTTTTGTTCCCTGTTTTGAGCCTTGCTTGTCATTGGATTTGGCTTCGCCTGGCATTTCCTTGCAGATTGGAGCGGTGGGTCTTACAGCTGTACGAAGTAAGGAACGATTAACTAAAATTTCAAAAGCTCTGTGTATATTAACCAGCGTCTTAAGCATATATCCATTTTAGTTTTCTTTTTTGCATCCTTTGATGCATCGCCGCTTTTTTCTACCGATCCAGATAAGAGGCGAGGGCTCATTCCTGCTCTCAGCAGTAATAATGCACGATGCCGCAGCGAATTCATTGTTAAAAAATATTAATCCAATGGCAAAGAATATCTAAATATAACTTTAATTTACATCAACCGGAAAAAAAATCCTTAAACAATTTTGTGGGTACGCTTAATTCAAGAGTTGCTTTGATTTGGGTTTCCTTTTTTATATTTCTAGAAGACAACGTTGTATGAAATAGGACCCGTTCCTATACATTTTTTATATTCTGATATTTCCTATTATTAAGAAAAAACTCTTATTAAATTCTAAATCAGCAACAGAATTTTATATTTCAACAGTTTCTTTACTTTACTTTAATTCGAAATTTTAATTGTTTTCAATTTTTAAAAAAAGAACCATCGCTTTTTCTTGCATGGATCTGGGCAAGGTTTTGCCTTTTTGCAAGGAGGCGGGCAGGGTTTCGCCTTTTTGCAAGGAGGCGGGCAGGGTTTCGCTTTTTTGCACGGAGGCGGGCAGGGCTTCGCTTCTTTGCAAGGAGGCGGGCAGGGTTTCGGCTTTTTTGGAGGTTCCGGGCATGGTTTCGGCTTTTTGATAGGCTCCGGGCATGGTTTCGGCTGTTTTGGAGGATCCGGGCATGGTTTCGGCTTTTTGATATCTGGACTAGGTGTCTTCTTTGAGGGGGGATCTGGACATGGTTTCTTTGAGGGGGAATCTGGACTTGGTTTCTTTGAGGGGGAATCTGGACTTGATTTCTTTGAGGGGGGACCTGGACTTGGTTTCTTTGCGGGGGGAGCTGGACTTGGTTTCTTTGAGGGGGGATCCTTGCAGGTTTCAGGGCAGGGATCCTGAAGGAAGTAATCCTGCTTAGACGTCTGCCAACAGAGGTTTCTCGGCCCGGACTCCTGCTCCCTTCTGGACCTGGTCATCAAAGCATCGCTCATCTTCATGAACGTCGTGAGGGTAAAACGATGCATCTTTAATTTGTAAGCTTCCAAAAGTTTATTTGCCAAAAGGGTATACAAAAAAAATCGTATTAATCAGAATTTTGAGCTCTGTTCTGTAGTATTTCCACAGTTACTGTCATAAGTAAAGTGCCGCATGGGCTGAGCCCCTTCTCCAGTGCTGCTTTGTTTGCCTTTTTTGGTTTCGAGTTCGGTGTGTTCGGTTTCAATGATAGATCCCCGTGGCTACTGCTTCCCGAATCGGTCTCAAGTGCCGACCACACATTATCCTTGGACCGTGCATACATGGCAGAGCGGGAGAATGGAAAAAACGGCTGAGCGGCGCCACGTCAAAATATTTGTCGTCAGCGCCTCAATTGGTTCGATTTACGATCTTGGTGTGGATAATTAGGCGACTCCTGCGACGGGATGTCGCCGTGGATTAAACCAACAAAATTTACATTTATTTTTGGATTTACTCTCCCCTGACAACCACTTGAACAGGATCCAGCATCTTGACTTTTTACTAATGATCTGGTGTTGATGGGTTGTCAGAGGGAATTCGGAGGGTTTGCGGGGTTTCCAAATTTGGAAAATAATAATTAATCTTGGTTTTAAATAAAGTATTTTTCACTACGAGGGAAATATTTGTGGAAAAATCCCAATTTCAGCAGTAAATTTCAAGGTATTTTCCTTGAGATCCTTGAAATCTATAAAATATATTTAGGCTAATTGTTCCAGCATTCAGCCGTCAAGTTGCGAAACTCACTACCAATCCATGACATTTCAATGTTGGCCAAGCAATCTACAGATCGTTTTTTGTATCTTTCAGTTATTTTTAGACCTCACAGGTGCGTCGCTATGCCCGCCGAAGGCCAAAGACCACATATTGGAGATGTGGAGACGCGACTACAAAAGCCCTGGAAGAACAAAGCGAAAGCGAACGACACGGAAGAGGAAGAATTCCGTGGAAGAGGGGCGGGCGAGAGATCATGGAGCAGGGCAATGACGACAATGGGCGTCAATTGAAACGAAGCAGATGCCAAGCCCAATAAAGGGTATCTGGGAGATACAACACCACAGATTGCAGGAGGAAAGATACTGCGGCCTGTCGGTCGTAGCTCGTTATGTGTGCGTGATCAGCCCTTTTTGCAAAAGTGCTTAAGCCGAGAGATTAATTACTGCCAACGTTGCGGAATCGATGATCGCATAAATCCAGCCACCAGATCAGATGTGCCTCGCTTCGGTCCCGTTTCTGTTTCCTGTGAGTCAACGCATTTTTAAGTACCGGCCATTAAGCTAAAAGCTAAACAACCAAAAGTGGAAATCGCTTCGTAGAGGAGCATTGCGCCCCGTATCTTGTAGATCGTTGCCTTCCTCTCGTTTTTCTTTCTTCTCTGCGAGCTCTTCTTTTTTTGTTCTCTTAATTTTTGTACATTTGGCGCAATTATTGCGCACCAAATGGATCGCAAGTCTATAAATTGTTCGATTTTATTGCGCCAGCTTCGACAGTTGAATGGCGCAAAGCGCCAACAGGGATGGGAGAGAGCAGGGAGCGGGTTCAGTTCGCATAGTTTGGCAATGGCATCTTCTTGGCCATCTTGCGCAAGTCGGCCATCTTGCTTTCGATACACACACACACACACATAGGTATAGCCGGGCATATTTCACACATCGGCTAAGGTGTTTATGGCCGCCACGTGAAAAGCCAAGTGCCAAAGTGTGGCAATCGCCGGTCACCACAGGCGGCACAGTCCGAAAATGCCATTAACTGGGAAAATATAGCACAACCTGCAGAGAAATCAAAGGAAAACCTACAGTTGGTAAACCTAATTGAGGCGAAATACATATATATAAATGGTTAAATCTATTTATTTTATGCAATTTTCTATATATTTTATGGATTTTTCTTGGATTACAAGACATTCAAATACATTTTAAATACAATTTTACTAAAAATGTAAAGAAATTTTTGGCTGGAATATTTTCTAATTAAATATTAGCCAAATTTATCATTATTTCTAGCTTACAAATGCCTCTCTCATATCTCTATTTATATAACTAAAAACCCTTTTCCGTTTCAAGTTAAGTTTTCACCATCTTCTGCTTAATTAACGGCATTACCTTTGCAAAATTTGTTAAAAACTCTCCACCCTCTAACATTTTATACACCTTTCTAATCCTATAAAAAATCACTGTTTATGCCACTCAAGTTTGTCAACCGCATTTGGCCCAAACAAGATCGAATCCACTTAGCCAGAAACGAGCGCATTTAATGGGAAATAAAGCGCAGAGATTCATAAATATTTACAAACACACATAATTACAGTCGTGGGAAAAAACAATAACAACTTAAAAAAAAAACGTGGCTGGTTAAAAAACAAATGAGAGCAAAATCATATTGTGTTTATGTGTGTGTATTTTTGATTTTGATGTTTTTTTCGGCAGCACGTGATCCTAATCAAGACACTGGCGGTGATAAACAATATAGATTCGAGATCGGGAATCGGCAATGAGATAGAACTGGACCGGAATTTGTAAATATTTAAACAAAAGTCTTTTGGCCGGCCAAGAAGTTTCTAACTAGACGGCATAATTTTCAAAAATTTTCGGTTCGAAAACTCTATGTAAATATTTTGAAATTTCCCCAGATTCCTAGGCATATCTCTTGGCTCCGATTTGATTATTTATTGTCTGGGACTGGAGGAGGATGGTGAGGGGGTGACTGTTTAATAAACGGGGGCGTGGCAGGCGGTATTAGGTGCAATTGTTTGCTTTTACCAGTTGTTGTAGGTCAGTGTGCAAAAACAAATCCAAATGCGGCGGCGGCAACGGCTTCTTCTTGTATACAACAAGTCGCCGGTGGTGGTTGATCGTGATCGTGTGTTTAGAGTACAGCGTTTAATTGTTAAATGTTTATTAAAACTACAGTTTAAACAATGGCCAGTGCCTCTTCCTCTGCCACTGTCTCGCCTTCTCTCCAGGATCACCGCAACACCATCAATGGGATCTGGGATGGAATCGGGATGGAGATGGATAGAGAGAGAGAGGGATCGGCCGGCTCAACGCGTCGTATACATAATTTTGTTTACAAACATCACGCATAGAGAGTAGTAAACAATTTTCGGCCATTTAATAACATTAACATTAAAATTAAAAGCAAAACAAGCAGCTCTGCCCGTCTCTATGCCAACTTATCTTTATTATGATTATCTGAACTTGAAAGCGATGACGGCTTTTGTTTGGGAATTCCCTTGGCTATGTTTATGGATCTCCATCGTCTGGCCAAAGATTTCTGCATAGGTTATGGTTATATACCAATCAATTGGATCTCAATCATGGATCTCAATCGAATCTGGCCGGAACTGTTGACCCAGTTAAGGATGACGCACTCTCCGTGTGTGGCCAGTGCAACGCTCGGACATCGTCTATAAATATATCGGGCGAGGCTATAAAGACAAGATGTCGTACCGGGAAATGCAAAATTATAAATTCTATCTTGGATAATCGGATGGGAAAATTTCTTGGCAAACATTTCTGCTGAAACGGAAACTGTCAAAATATCGAAGCTGCCTGTATCTTTGATCAGATTTTCCAATAAATATTCCGTTTATAGTTTACTATAGTGTAAGCCCTACACAAATCAAATTGCGGATGGAAAATGTTGATTGATTTTGTGGCCAATTTTTACGATTTTACGTTATATTTTGCCTTGAAATGGTTTCCGAAAGGAAATACATTTTGAAACTGCAATAAAATAGTTGTAACTATTTTATAATGATTTAAAGATACGATACAAATAAGAAATCAATTTTAATTTAATTAATTGTACAATTTTGAAGCTTCTTTTTCTGAAATAAGTCAATAAATTGATTAAAATTACTTTTAGTAAATAAACCCCATTCAAAAAAACAAAAAAAGCATCAATTATATTTAAAATACAAACCAATAATAAATCACATTAAGGCCTAAATCATTTTGTTAAACTGGATTTCTCAGAAAATCATCCCAGAACCGAACAATTAATAAATTTCCCGCCATTTTCAGGGTCTGTGAGCTATTGTTCGGGGCCTGTTTAATTTATTCCTCACTCGCTGCGAAAATTCCTGAAAACAAAAGCAGCAGGAAAATCGAATATAAAAATAAAAAAAATATAAGAAAAGAAAAAGAAAATCGAAACGAATAAGGAGAAGTAATAATAATCAAAAGAAAAATTAATTTATGGCCTCCAAACCGCAGAAGCCGCAAGAAAAATGGCCAAAAGTGAAAAATATCTGTATCCCAAATTGAAAATTACTAAAGCGAGTGGAATGCTGTGGGAAAATTTGGAAAACCCGAACCCCCATCGAATGGAAATGGTTTTGGGAAATTCGCAGAAAATGGCGAGTGGCTTGATATATGGCGGATGAAATTAAAATATCTTTCAAGACAGCCAGCAAAATAGGAAAATAACAAAATAAAAGTGTAGCCGGCGAGCGCGGAACGGAATTTTCTCCCCTTTTCCTCTTTGGTCCCTGCTGTCCCCCCCTTTGGTTTTCTCAATCAGTGCCCGCCGCCGTCGACAAATAGAATTTCGTGAAATGTAAACAAAACTCCGCCCCCGTGTGTCCCTCCCACAAAATGTATCTCTGTATCTCTCCGAGCGCTCCCCTGTGTATCTTGTTCTTCTGCTTTTCGTTTCTTCGGTTTTTGCTTTCGGATCCCCAAATCGAATTGAAACGTTGCCCCGAGAGAGAAAGGGAGAAAGTGAGGCAGCGCCAGAGGGTCAGAGCGAGAGGAAGCACAGCGTCGCCATCGTCTGAGCTCAGAGGCGTTGAAGGGGGAGCTATTCTGGGATTCACTTATTTAATATAGATTTATATAAATTAAACAAATTGCAACCTAATGAAGAAATAAATATATAAACAAAAATAATTTTTTAGATAAATAATTTATTTAAAAATAATATTAATCTTTTTTACCATTTGATAATGAACAAATTTCAATTCTGAAAGCTTTTATATTTTAGTCTTCATTAGGTTTCGAAATCTGCATACTACAAATTCTTAGTAATTAAAATTCAATTCACAATCATCTTATCTTTATTTAAATATTAAAGAAAAAAAGCTGGATTTTTTTTTCATCAAGTTTGTTGCCTTAGTCTTTTGTTTTGTTTTCATATTCTGAAAGGGTCGTAAGAACGAAAACGCCATCAAGCGGCCACAGTTTGAACTACAGCTTGTGGGCCAGAGGAACGAGCAAATCCATCGCGCTCTTTCCCCCTATCTTTTAAAATATGTTCCTCTACAAACATTCTCAGAAATTTTTAAAACTACTTTTCCTTATTATTGGGATCTCAAAAAGGCCTTACATATTCCCCTTCTTTAAATTTATATTTTTAAAGGGGCGGAAATAAATCATTTATATGTAAATATTTCCTTTAAATTAATATTTAATTTGTTATCTTAATCAGTGGCCCCCCCTCAGTACCCACACCCATGTTTCCGTCGCCTTCACGGTCGCCTGGCTGCCCCCGAGTCGGCGTAGTGCTGACAGCAATGGCGGCACTCAGGTCTCCGCTCTCCGGTCGCAGTCCGCTCCCGCTCCAGATTTCGGTCCGGATCCGTGCCAGGCAACGACTAAATCAATTAACAGCTCGTTTCGAAATCCGAACGCCGCCTCCAGCAACGGCAGCTTCCTTTTTCTATTCTTTTTTTTTACTTTTCCAGCGAAATGCTAATTCATTGAGGCTAATTGCGGGTTCGCCTTCCGAGGATCTTGCTCTGTTTTTGACTATTTATTAACTGTTGACTGGCCAGGGACGCAACGCTGTCCCAGCGGGGGAGGAGGTGGCTTCGTTCTGCTCGGAAATAACGGCCATAATGAGTCAGTAATGAGTGGGTTCCGATCCGATCCGAGTGCTTTAGGGTCAAGGAGGCGTAAATAAAGGGGAATGATTTAAGTACTTCCCACAATTTCAATCCAATATTGCACTCTTGGGTTTGGCAAATATTTACAAATAACCGTTTTGAATGTGCCAAAATTCGCTTTGAAGATGCTGGGATTATTTACTAATTGGAAATAATATATATTTATTATTTACAAATACTTACATGTGGGAAAAACCATGCTTTTGAGATGTTATTAGTTGTTAGTTCAAGGATAACGGGTCATTGGGGATTTTTTTCAAATTTGTAATTAAGTTCTAGTAGGTAGAAACGATTTCTTAAAAAAATATATTTGTTATTTGTAATTCTGTAATCAAAATATAGTTACATTTATTGTATCTCTGATTTTAAGGTAAGATATTGGTCCTAAAAATCAGCATAAAAATCCCCTTTTCTTGGTACCTGTTTAAGTTTTCCATTGAGATTCATCTACACCTAAAAAATCTTTAAAATAACCTTTATTTATTTATTTTATAAATATAAATTTATTTATTTGAATTATTGTTACTTTCTTATAAGAAATGGGAATCCTCTGAGATCTCGACTTTCCACCGATTTCCCTAGATTCCTGGCTAGGTATGCGGATCTCCAATAACCGCAGTTCAAATCAGAGATTTGCGAAATGGAGAATTCCATATTATTTGAATTTTCTGGGAGAGAAGAAAACCTCTGTGACGAGCCAATTGACGGCAAGAAAAAAGAGAGCAAACCTCTCGACATGCCCGATATATATGTATATATATAATGATATATATACATGTACATATGGGGAGATATCGGAGAGAGGCGGCGGTCGTATGCGCACTAAAAAAAGAATTTTCAGCCGATGGCAACTCAAGTGGATCGCATCGGTTGGGATCGTGGCGGCGGCGGCCCTTGCTCCAGGAGCGATCAGCGATCAGTCGAGCGAGAATAGCCAAGCGGTGTGGTCCTCCAGTGGTCACAAAAAATATAAACCCATATCCGCCGGATAAATAGCGTGTAAAGGAAATATTTAAATGTCAATAAGAAAATAAAAGAGGATATTAACTTTGAAGTTACGGAATTAATACAAAAAAATTAACTAACGGAAACAAAGTGATTCGGAATAAAGAAAATAGATTAAAGAAAGTTCCAAATAATATTACAAAAAATATTCGAATTGCGATACAAAAATAAGCAATAAATAAGAAAAAGAGATATACAAATTTACAAATATCCAAAAGATACTTTTTTAAACACCAAATAAATATTTCAAAAATATTTAAAAGCTATTACAAACATATTTAAAATATTACAGAAAGTTCTAATAAATTTATAAATATAAATAGTGAACATAAATTAATCATTAAATATTAAAAACATATAAAAAATTAAAAAAAGAGATATTTGAAATATTTCTCAAAGTTTGTGCCATCAAAAACGAAGCTCCAGTGAAAAATGATCAAAAGTGAAGAGGTTTCGGAACGCTCGCTCATGTCGGTGGATCAGTTGGGAGGCTCTGGAGGCGGGGGCAGCGGTGGCGGTGGCTACTACCACCCCCATTTTGGCCACCCTCATCCGCATCCTCATCCACATAGCCTTCCCCATGGACATCCACACTCCCATCCTCACAGTGGGCACTTGTATCGGACGGGGAATGGCCTGCTGGTCGGTGGCAATTACCAGACAATGGGGGGCAGTGAGTCGCCCACAGAGTTGGTGGACGAGAAGCCAAACATTGCGTACATGGAGCTGAAGCACTACATGGACGTGACGCCCACTGCCACGCCTGTGTCGGCTGCTCAGCACTACAGTTTGAGTGCGTTGCACAGCATGGGCACTCCGCCGGCGTCATCGAGTCCCATTCCGCCATATGGATCCGTCTCGCCGCAGTCCAGCTCCAAGACCCCCACGGCACAGGATCTGCAGCCACAGGATCTGCAATATGTGACCTCCAGCTCGGTGTCAGCGTCGGTGGCCTCCTCCAAGGTGCAGCCCCTGCAGGTGCAACTCCAGCCCATGAACCACCAGTATACGTCCACCATTAAGTACTGCTCGAACAACACCATTGTCAGTGCCAATGAGTACCAGCTGCTGACCAGCCACGAAGCTCAGGTGGAGCAGCAGCAGCAGCAACAGCAGCAGGCGCCTTCGCAGCAGCAACAGCAAGTGCCGCTCCAGCATTCCCCCGGCGGGGGAGTTGCCTACCTGCCACGTATCTCCGCCTCGCCCAGCCAGGTAATCAGCAATGCCCACGGCATGTCCTCGCATGGTGTGAACTACTCCAGCTCTAGCTCCTCGCCCGCCAAGTCGCTCAATGGCTCCGATTCCTCACCGCCCAGCCAGAATCAGCAGCAGCAGGGCAGCAAGGCAGGAGGCACATGCAGTGGATCGGGTTCGGATGCCATTACAACGCCGGACACCACCAAGAAGTCGGGCACTCGGCGGCCCGAGAAACCCGCCCTCAGCTACATCAATATGATTGGACATGCCATCAAGGAGTCGTCCACCGGCAAGCTGACGCTCTCGGAGATTTATGCTTACTTGCAAAAGAGGTAATTATTGTGGTTTTAATGAGGAATTATCTAATAGGGAATCTAATTAGGATTATTAGGGATTATTTAGCTAAAATGAAGACTTCACAGATCAAAAATTATTGTTTATATGGGATGCAAAATGTAAAGAAACCCTTCAAAGTTAGAAATACTTCAAATATTTCTCTATAAACCGTGCCAGAAAATCCCCTTGAACCATTTAATCGAGTAAATAGGGGCGGCATCTCGGATGTCGCCAAGTGGCTCCATCGACACCCAAACCTGGTGGCTCGACCATATTTAGATCCGTAGGTTAGCAGCCGCCATGCCGTGCGATCAATGTCGGGCTATGTGTCGCTGGGGCCTTTATTTACTTGCATCCGATTTTATTTAGCCAACACGAAACCCCGAGCCGAAACGCATGCGCATCCTTCAGATAGCTCAGATTTCGTGGCGATTGTTTGGATTTTGATTTCGGCGACGAGACGGGAATCCACTTGAGCTTTAACCAGGGGGGAATCGGTGGCATCGAGGGGGTGAAGTGATGGCGATGTGGCGATGCGTGAGAGGCTTTTAAGCTGACATCGTTGGTTTATTGTTGCCGGTCTCCAGTCGCCCAAAAAAAAGAGGAAAAGTTTTAATTGAGTTTCGCCAGCGCAGCCAAATAAATAATCCACTCGATTATCAGTTTTCCTCTTTGGCAACACAGAGAAAGAAATTGTGATACAAAAAATTATTATATTAAATCTTAAATCATATTAAATATTTATTTCTTAATAAATATTATATCGAAGAGAGAATATTTTACCTATTTTCTATTTTTATAAAAATCCTTTAATGTATATTTTCTCTCTGCAGCTATGAATTCTTCCGGGGACCCTATGTGGGCTGGAAGAACTCGGTGCGACACAATCTCAGCCTGAACGAGTGCTTCAAGAAGCTGCCCAAGGGCATGGGCGTGGGCAAGCCGGGCAAGGGGAACTACTGGACCATTGACGAGAACTCGGCCCATCTTTTCGAGGACGAGGGCAGCCTGAGGCGCCGGCCAAGGGGCTATCGCTCCAAGATCAAGGTCAAGGCGTATGCGGGTCATGCAAATGGTTACTTTGCTGGAAGCTACGGAGATGCGGGAATGGTAAGATGCGAGTTTATTTCCCCTTAAAAGTTACCTAACTAATATCGCCTTATCCTTCCAGGACAATTCCAATTTCTATGCCTCGCCCGCCTATGCCAGCTATGACTACAGCTCGGCTGGAGTCAGTGGCGTCTCCCCGGGCAGTGTCCAGGGCTTTGGAGACGCCTGGAACGGTCATGTTGCCCATAGTGGATCGCCTTCGATGGGCGTCGTTGGCTCTTTGCCGCAGTACTCCAACATATCCTGCCTGACCGCCGGAGGCAATCTGAATGGCTCCTCGGCCACGCCACCCCTGGCCCACTCTGCCCTTGGGATGGCTCCCTCGGTGACGGGCTCCTCTGGCTCTCCGCTGGGTTCGGCGGCGCTTCAAAGCGATTATGCGCCAACCGCCAGTCTCGTGGCCGCGGGCTACTCCTATGCAACAAGTGCCAGCAGCCTGGACAATGGTAAGTGAGCGGCTCCCCTAGAAAGCGATGAGGGTTGAGATGCACTGGGAGAAAGAAGGGGTAGTTAAGGTTTGGAATTGATTATAATTAACAAACTGACATTAGAGTTTTTTTTTAGAGATAGAAGGGAAGCAAATCTTGAAGAAATATATTTTTTAGTGGCAGAAATCAAAAGGAAATCACTTATTTTGTCCAAGTTTCCTTGATAGTTTTTATATGTCCAAAAATTTAAATCATCATTAATTGTAAAATAAATACTAATTTTTAGGTTTACATTCAAAGAAATCATTTTAAGCAGTAAATATTAATTAGTTTTTGGATTTTATGCTTAATTCAACTTCCATAATTTGAAAGTTAACTTGAAATCCAAGTAGGCCTCTCTTTTTTACCGTGTAACCACTTGAGAGGATTAGGGCCGATTCTTGCTTGGGAGGAAAGGGAATCGTAATGTTCCTGGGTGTTCGCGTCAATCAGGGTAATTTAATTGCTGACGTTTCACAGCTCGGATTACGGAGGGGGGAGAGAAACAACATATGGTAATCTATGCCGCACTCGATCCTCCCGTTTTTATAGATGCCGCCGCCGTCGTGGCGCAGTGTGAATTTTAGCGCTTGTCCATAAAACGAGAAGAACTGCGAGTTTAATCTGTTTTTTGTGTTTTTTTTTCTCTCTCAGGTCTCCGCTCGATCTCGCTGCAGCAGCTGCCCGGACTGTCCAGCATCCAGCAGCAGCATCATCATCATCACCAGCACCACCAGCAGCATCACCAGCAGCAGCATCATGGCTCGCTCCACCACGGCTCCATGACGCCGCCGCCATCTCATTCCGGCGGCAACCATGTCATCGACCATTCGCACTCGCCCATTGACCGGAAACCGGTTTACCTGCCGCCCATCACACCGCCGCCCGCCTCGGTGTCTTTGAATGGAGGCGGCGGAGGTGGAGGATACTACGAGGCCCTCAAGTACTAGGATTCTTATTGGGTGCAGCCGCCTTATAATGTTTCATTACCTCAAAGGACACACACACATAATCGCGTTTAATTAGAACTTAAGTAGAGCATAGAGCTTAGTGGGGGAAACGCTACACGTAGAGAAATACATTGTATCCAATAAAAACAAACTATTTATAAACAAGACATGCCTCGCAGCGAAGTTTCGAGTGAAGTAATATATGAAATATAATCATAAAATTAATAATTGGAGTTTTATTTAATTTATTTCGGTTTCAGGAGATTTCTAAAATAAAAAAAAATTAAAAAATTGGCTAGCAAGGGGGTCGTTTTGATATTGACATAAATTAAAATCAAATCTATTTAGTAATTATTATGTATAATTTAAATTAGAATAAATAATTTTGTTTGGAATGCATTTTTATTGATTTTCTAATTATACACAATTTAAATTGGAATAAATTGATGTTGATAGCCTTTTTAAAATAGCTATTTTTCATTTCTTTTAAATTTAATTGATGTAAAAAAAACAAGCTAAAATTTGTATAAAAAAATACGTATTTTTCAATATTAGCTAAAATTCCAAAAATTATTTTGAATAATTATTTTAAAACGATTTTGTCTTTAAATAAAATATTTTACCCTTTCCAAGCATATATATTTATTTATTTGTTATTATATATTTATTTAACTGGACAGTCTTTGATTGAAATTATTTAAAAAGTAAATATATTTATTATAAATAATACAATATATTTTATTTGTGGGTATATTTGAAAGCGTAATACCTTACCAAATAATTAAAAATAAACACTGAAGCTATTAATTGATAAAATGAGTATTATAGATCTCAGAATTATTATATACTTTTTTTTTTCCAGTGTATCATGAGTATTTTCTATTATACACGCCAGGGGGCGCCTTTCAGTAAATTCAGTTTGCTATATATCCGACAGATGAATCCATTATTGCCACATTTTGTGGATTGTAAGTTTGTAAGTTCGAATCTGCTTCGATAATTAATTCGCTTAGCTAATATTTATTTTTCTATTTGAAAAGGAAGACCTACAAGTAAAATTACATAGCTCAGCGCCATTAATTCGATATATTTTGTAAATTTTACAGATTTTTTAAGTTATCGCATTAGCGTGTATCTTTGAATTTTAGGAAAATGTATCTTTCTCTATGATTAAAAAAAAAATTACCTAGATACCCCCATACTTTCCTGGTACTGTTTATCTTTTTTAAACTTTTTAAATATTTAATTATCCTGCTGGCCCTAAATTTAATGTTAATATATTTTATACGTTTCTGGTACTGTTTATCCCTTTCTAAAATTGTAAAATATTTTAAATTCCTTCTGGTTCTAAATTATTTATTAAAATATTTTTATATTAAAATAAATGGAAATTGCGTATAAAATACTTTAAAATCATTTACAGAAAACTAAAGTCATAAAATAACACATGTGCAATCCCTATTATATTTTATTTTAATAATTTTTGAGTTACAGATCGTATAATATGATTTTCTAGCAATAATTCTAAAATCTATTGGTAACAAAAAGGATTACTTTTCCCTCCAGTGCTTCAAAACAATCCAATAAAATAGAAACCAGAGATAACGACAAGTTAATTGAGTCACAAAAGTGGACAACAATCCCTGGCCCATTGAGGAGCTAATCTGCTTAAGAGATGACCCATCGGATATCCTTCACTCTCCCCGACCAAGCAACCTCATTGTCCTGCAGATGAACAATCCAATTATTCTGTTAATTGTCCCACCTTTATGGGCAAATTAAAATCCTGCCCAGAGTCAAATCGAGGAGAGGTAAGATTCTCCCTGCGACTCGACTCGCAGCCATTGTCCTGCAAGGCGAAAAGGCAGCAGCAATCGCATCAAGAAGTCGTCGCCGCCTGATCATTATCTCTCTGCCTTGCAGGACGCAGACGCTGGACAATCCGGGGATTCACAGGGACAAAGCTGCCAAAGGAGAAAGAGAGAGAACGGGGAAAAAAGGGATTCAAGGATTCGAAGTCGACGGAGTCTCAGCCGAAAAGCCAAAGACAAACACAAGGCCCGGCTAGCAAGCAAAGTTTTTGAGTGAAAAATTTCACAGTCAAAGGATAATCGGGATTAAATCTTCTTGAAAAGTTAATGTTTACACACGCACCTACCGTTGGCGATGATGTTGGCGGAAAAAAGATGCAAAAATTATGAAAATATTGTCACAAGTGCACAGTGCGCACAGCCAGGACGAGCCCAGGGTCCCTGGCTCAGGCTCAGGCCCAGGCCGAGGACCAGGCTGGACCGAGACGAACAGGACAATTGCAGGCGGCAATCAAAACATGCAATTGTCCGTTTCGTTCCGCCTCGAATCGAACTGCAAAGCGAAACCGACCGAAAAACCACAAAAAGGGACACCGGACCGAGGACCAAGGACCAAGGGACGCAGGACATCGTACCGTCGTAAGAGGATTTGCGCGTCAAGTAAACACACGATTGGTAGGAGCCTGCCTGAATCCCAACCAGGACATGCCATGCGATGAGAGAGCCTGCAGGACTCGCAACGAAATGAAACGAAACGAAAAACCAAATCGAAGATGCACAGCCTGCATAAATAAATAAATAAATAAAATGATTTGAACATTTTTATTTTTGCGCAGAGCACACAGACACACACAGAGAGAACATTTTTCTTTGCGTTAAAATAAACAAGAAATTTTTTAAAAACCGTTTGTTGCACTTTTATTTACTTTAAATTTATGCGAAAATTAAAAACGTTTTTCGCAAGGATTTCCAGTAGAAAAAGCAGCTGCCGATTGTTTTCATAGACGAAACAACAGCCATGCCGAATGGCTCGGACAATAAAATATATGTAGATGTAGATTTTCCCCCAAAAAATTCAAAAGAGTTTTCCCCCCATTGCGAATTTTCCTAACTGGAAGCTACGCCCCCTTTTTATGTTTTGGGATCCCCTTTACGTATCGACAACGTCTCGAGTATGTCGCGCGTATTTCTCATATAAATAAACAAAAGTCTTGTTGCAATAACATGGCAGGGAATATTTATTAAATAAACATTAGACCAGCAGCAGCAACAGATACGAGTTACGAGTTACAAACTCTGAATGGCCACGGCACTGGAGACGGGATTGGGTTCGGGATTGGGAACGGGTTTGGGAAGGTGTTTTATGAATGAGTTTAAGCGTTGGCCCAGGTAATGCGGCCTAATGTGGGCTGAGATTTATGGCGGAGTGCTGTGGGTGTTTTTGAGCCGAAATTTCAGTGATTTAAATTTGTCAGTCTTTGGGGTTAACAAAAATATAAGTATTTAAATATTAAATAAAATGTTTACATGATTTCAAGTCCTTTAAAATATTAAAAATACAATAAAACCTTTAATTTGTATTTTTTTAAATATAATAAGAAAACACCTTGACTTATTTACACCCCAAAACCCACCTAATACAACCATACTGAACCTCCCCTCAATGAACCTTCTGCGTGACCTTCATTAGCTTGCCGGACAGGTCACTTCCCGGAAACTCAGCGGCAGCTCATCACTTAGCCAAAAGATCCACACCTCGGCCACGCTCCCAGCTCACCTCAACACACCAATCCAGAAACCCAGCGGCAGTGGCAGCCGCAGGAACTCCCACTTCCCAGCGGGTTGTAAGCCATAAAAATGCCAAACTGTAAACCGCAAATAAGCCACAGAAACCGCAGGACACGCGTGTGGAATCATCATCATAATCATCATTACGGAAAAAGGGGGGGGAAAACCAAAAGACCGGACACATTGAGCAGTAGCCGAAGCAGCAGCAGTAGCACCTTCGGTCAGGTAAAATATCTCCTAACGATTCAATCCTAAATCTCGAGCATCTGGGGGAAAACCCGACAGATTTCATTAAGAATTCCCGCGGCGCGCATTAAAGTCTAAACATGCCTTAAAAAGTTTTTCCCGCTAAGCGTCGATGATTAGCATCCGGTTAGGTAGGAATCCGGTATGCCGGATTCTCGATTCCGGACTTAGCGCCATGTTCAGAAATTTCCGTTGCTTATGACCGGAAGATTTTCGCCATGATTATGATTACGATTAAGCTAATGGCGGATATTTCCCAACCCCTTAAACGGGAACAAGGATTGGCAGTTGGGAAGCTGTGTTTACTATGTTGATTGATTGGAAAATTATTAAAAAATATTAATTTGGGAGTAATTTGAATAATTTTATTTAATTTTTATTTCATTTTTGGATGGTAAATTATGAATGCTGGTATTATTTATGCGCTTAACCTTTTGCAATTTATACTTAAATATTATTACAATATTATAACCACAATAAATATTTCGGATAATTATTTAAATAAAATAAATAATGCTTATGCTTTTTATATTATTATACGTTATAATAATTATTAAATATTATATAAGAAAATAAATTTTTATTAGAATATTGAATGCATTATTTATTTCCAGAAAAATCTTTTAGATTTAAATTACATTGTATCAAAAAATGTATAATATGAACTTCGAATTATATACATATAAAAATAACCAAAAACTATTCTTTCCTTTGTGTATTTTATTATATATAATGTATATTTAATACCATATATTTCATCTGTAAGCATAGTTTTTACTTGGTTTTTCATTAAAATAATTTAAAAATATTGTCAAAAATAATAATATTAATAAAAAAATCGCATTAAATTTAAATTTAATTTTTGTACTTTATTATTTAGTTTAATAATATTAAAGTTCAAAGAACTAAACATAATAGATCCTTGAAAGCGAATTAATTATATTTAAGAACGACTTTTTGTAAAAAAAAAACCAACTTAAGCCTGTATAAAATCCCTAGCTATTTTTGTTATACAAACATTTATTATAAAAATTTAATAAATTAAATATAAGTTAGTGTATTTCTTCAGGTAAAAATCCCCTTTAATTTTTTTGCCAAGTGCATTGGCCATGTTTGTCTACTAACTAATCTGGTAAATTGTCTGGGCAAAAAGGAGCAGGAGAATAAAGATAGGGAATATATGTATGCATAATAAGCCCAGAACCGTATACAAATCATAAATTTTAATGAGTGGCCAATATAGACGCACCCGCCACCCCCTACCTCACCCAACACCCGCACCCGCACCCTTAATTTTGCAGCCATAACTCCGTGAGCGAAAACACCCCGAAAAACCAGCAATACTTTTTGGATGGGGAAATGTATCTACGTATCTGCGTATCTGAGGGCTACGAAACAGGAAAGTGCAGTGTGCGAGCGAGAGGCTACTATGCAGGCAGCCATAGCTGCATCTCGCTCGACCCGCTGCTGGCCACGCCCCCATCTCAGTGCTGCGCAGACGTTTTCCCCGAGTGTGTGAGTGTGTGGGGAACCCCCTCTCACATTGGCAGCGAACTCAACGCGCGTTGCATATTCATGAGAGAGAATGAGAGAGAAAGCGTGCGACTGTGTGCGTGGTGTATCTGCCGGATACCCAGTATCTGTGTGTGTGTGTTTGTGATGTTTTTTTGAAAAAGATTGAAACCGCTTTATCAGCATTTTTAGGAGCCGTTTCCTTCTTCCTTCTTCGTTTTTCCTGAAAAACCGTATTTTTGTTGCCGCTCAAATCCTTGGTTCAAGTGTCTGATTAGGTGCACTCCCTCTCCCCCACTCCTCCAGAGCTCTTTAAAATCAATATTATTCTTAGATTACAGCCCCGAAAAAAGGCAAAAAAAGAGGAGGAGAGAGCGGGGGAATTGCTAAAATTTAATAATGGCCACATGTTCGGACCGACTTCCCCATTTCCCCGATGTCATTGCTATTCCGTTGACTGCATCTAATTGAGCGTGGCTAATGGGCGAGACATAGCGGTGAAGCTACTACTCCTCCCCGGGGTCCAACTCACAATCCCCACTCTACACAGTTCCCCCCGAAAATAATTGCACGCTTGTCGTTTTGATTTGCAGAATATGTTTGCTAAATTGACATGTTGTGTGCGGCGAAAGCGTGGCAGAAGTACGAGGCCTCATCAAGGCCCCAAGTTCAAGGAACTCTGGCAAACATAATGATAATTAATTTTTTTTAGGAAATTGTAATTATTTTTAACGCTCAAACAATATTATTTATCAATGAATGTTATGAGTTCTATTTATTTAATATACATTTCTAATAGAAATTTCTATGGAAGAAACATTTTGTAATATATTTTAAACACGAATTACTATTCAAAGATGTCACTTTTTTCAAAGATTTCTTTTTACTGAAAAATATTATTTAAAATATTTACCAAAATTATTAGGCTTTTGCTGAGATTCGCTAAGAAATTTGTAACTATATTTTAGCTGATTTTTTTACGTTTCAAAAATCCACAATCAAAAAAATCAAAGAAACTCCTGCAACAATAAGTAACTTATTTCTTTTTTAAAACTTTCTTAAAACACATTAATGAAATTTTCGAACTTCCTTATAAAATATATGAATTTCAAGACTTCCCAGCTACTTTCAATACATAAAATATTATAATTTCACATATTGAATTATAATTATTTTCGAATATTTCACCAAAAGATCCCTTTAAATGTAACCCTGACTGGAATATATTACAATTAAGCCCACCAGCTTTCGACTTTCGCTGCATTTTTGGCTCGGGAAAAATGTTAAGTTGCAGTTTTGGAAAACTAAAACAATATTTGGATAGGTCAAATGCCGTGGGATGAAGGCGAGAGATATGGATACAGATACGGCTGCAAGGAGCACTACGGTTGGCGACAGCTGTGTGGGATGGGATGTAATGGTTTCGGATTGAAATGTAATGGAATGGCATATCGGATATGGCCTGGACCGGGGTAAATCGAGAAATCGGGATTGGTGACGGGACAGACAGGCAATGGCAACTACGTAAGAATAACATGAACTGTGCAAAAATGCACAGACGTACTCAGACAGTTGGCCACAAAAAACCGTTCACACCCACACCCGCACACACACACACACAATCACAATCACGGCGCCGATGTCGAAGACAGAAATTTGTTAAATCAGCAGCGAATCATTCGGAAAATTGTATGGAAAGGCGATGATAAGATACTCTGAAAGTTACTATAAATATTTTAAAGTTTAAACTTAAACTTAAATCCTATAAATATATTAAATTATGCAATTAAATTAATTTAAAAATTTGAAAAGACCAAACTTTGTGTTATATGGAACCATAAGAACCTTAATTCTGCTGCTTTCGGATATAGCACACTGATCTGTCTGATTTATAAACTTAATAATTTAACACTTAAGAGAAACAATTTGTTAATTTTTGTAACTAGCCCTTCAATTAAATAACATTTTTGATGGACAAACAGACAAGAGGCCAACAGACAGACAGTTTATTTAAACGTATTTATTTTTTGCCAACCAATTCCACATTAAAATTATATAAATTAAATTGGTTTGTGTATTAATAAAATAGAAACAAAAAAAATTAAGTAAATTGATAATTATCATAATTTTTCAAGTAAACAAAACAATTTTTCAATATAGTTAAAACACCCTTCGAAAAGAGCACGAAAAAAAGCGAATCCAAAAGAGAGTCCAAATGAAATGCGTAAAATGGGGCAGCTGGAGTCTGGGAGCCTGGGAGTCGCCTCATTCGAATTTCAAATGCAGGACGACTCTCGGCGAAGGACATGGATATAACTGGACACACACATGGCGTGCGCTGCGATGATTCATCTTTTGGCATTTGGCATTTCCCTGCCACAACCCTCGGCAGATCGCATGCGAAAAATTATGTTAAGACAATACAAATATTTGTCAAAATAATGCGATTGCGTTAATAGAGCCAAATATTATTTTTGTATCAATTACCCAGACACGAGGGTGGGCGAGTGAGTGAGCAAATGCATGCAAAGCGTCTGCCTTTTTTCTTTTTGCGCCATCCTTCAAAGGGATAAATGATGAATAATAATAAAAAATAGTCAGCATACTTTTAAATTAAACAAATAGCAAATATATATTTATGTATATGGTACACTCTTGTTTGTTTTCGATGCGTCTAATAACCAGACAAACACGCTGACTGACTATCCCGTTCTCTGCCACTCGCACGCATACACACTCGCCCTTGCCCAAATAAACATATAAAATTTACTTTAAAGCTGACAAAGTCAATAAAAAATATTGTTTCAATAAGCAGGAAAAAAAGAGAAGCAAAAAGAAATGAAGTCGGCAAAAAAAAAGGAATGCAAGAATAACACCCATGGAGGCAGGCAAGGGAAAGGACTTTTTATGCGCGGCCATATCTTTATTTGTTTATTGTGAGTTAGCCCTGTTAACTCATCGGGTGTGTGAATGGGTTGCCGCCAGTTGGTTTAAGCATACAAATAATAATATATTTTAATATTTACACAAGAAGTATGATATTAAAAGCTGTTAAAATGGTTTTAATTAAATTGCTAGCTTCCATTTTACAGAAAATATAATTTTAATTGAATATTAATTGGGTTTTTGATTATTACAAATAAGTATTAATCAAGTTGATGAATTTAATGAAATAAAAGAATTACTAATTTAAGATTACTATGTTTAAAAAAATACCTATAAAAAATCTTATACATTAATGTTACTTTTCAATTCAAAACACGACAATTTTAAAGACTATTTTTTAGATTTAGGAATGCTTTAATTGTCTTAGCTTTACATTTACTTAGAAAAGTATTTCTCATAAAAATTATTGTATAATTCAGTTATTTTAAAATTTCCAAAAAGGAAAGATTTTATAGCTTTATTCTAGTAATAAAATAACTAACAAAACATGAAATAAAATACCAATTAATAAATTATCAACTCATTTTCTCTATAAATTCTATGAATTATTGATAAATTTAAATTTTCCATTAGTTCTCTTAATTTTTCTTCAAAATTCAACATCTTTAAACTTTTATTCTTCCCCTAAAAAGAAATTACCGCCAATTTAAGCGCCTCAAGAAGTAAAATTTTAAAATACTTAATGCCTTTTGGCTTCGAAAGGAAAACAACCTTCGAACGTGCGCCCTTAACTTGGCCAAAAACTTGGCATAAAACCCATCAAACTGCAAATTAGCCAGGAACTTTCTTTCCTTTTTCCCTTTTAAGGGAACTTTAAGCTGGAATTGAAAAAAGCTTTGAGCACTAATTTATGCCAGGGTAGGTTTCCTTTTTTTTCTTTGGGAAGTCCCTTCATTCGCCACCCACCGAAAGTCGCCCACTCGAACGGTTGGCTTTTTCCCAGGTGCCTCAACTAGGTATGTGCCTCTCGCTCGATTCCCACTTGTTTCCATTGCAACAGACAGAGAGAGAGAGAGCCTGTGCCTAGGCCGTATTTTAAGCATTAGTTTGAACAACAAAAACACACGGGGAAAGGACAACTATTTGGCCAGAGCAGAGAGCAGGAGGAAAAATCATGAATGGCGGCGGCGGCGGACAGAGCTACTCCGACGAGTATCTGTATCTGTGAGAGAGCGATTCACTTACTGACTGCGAATGCCAGCCCTCGTTGGTTGGCTGCAGATACAGATACAGTCGTACGGCACACACAGATACAGATACACGGCGGCTGGCAGCAGCAGCAGATACTTTTCGCTGCCGCTGCCGACGCTGCTCTGCCCGGCGTCGCTTCCCAGCGAGCTGTGTGTTATTTCAGTTACACAGATTCAGTATCAGACGTGTTACTACTCCGGACGGTTCTGCGCTCGCTCTGCGCTGTGATCTCTAGCCCCCCGATATCCAGAAACACAAATATATATATAATACACACAAATATATATATATCCGAAATATATCCCGCCGTACTTATGTGCCCGACTTGTTTAAGCAAATATTATCAGAAGCAATTGTAGTTGAGCTTTGCCAAAGTGTGTTAAGTTAAGAAACCAACAGAAGCAGTAAACCAGAAGCACGAGCAGGTTCCGCCGGAACCGGAGGAGCAAAGACTATCATCACCATCACCATCATGCACACACTGTTCAGTGACCAGAACTCGTTCACCCGCCATTATGCCCAGACCGCCGCCGGTTATGGTTCCGCCTCGGCGGTGGCAGCGGCCAGCAGTGCCTCGGCAGCAGCGGCGGCACATTACGCATACGACCAGTATTCCCGGTATCCGTACTCGGCCAGTGCCTACGGCCTGGGCGCTCCGCACCAGAACAAGGAGATCGTGAAGCCACCGTACTCGTACATCGCCCTCATCGCCATGGCCATCCAGAATGCGGCGGACAAGAAGGTGACGCTCAATGGGATCTATCAATACATCATGGAGCGGTTCCCGTACTATCGGGACAACAAGCAGGGCTGGCAGAACTCCATCCGGCACAATCTGTCGCTCAACGAGTGCTTCGTGAAGGTGGCGCGGGACGACAAGAAGCCCGGCAAGGGTTCCTACTGGACCCTGGACCCCGACTCGTACAACATGTTCGACAATGGCTCCTTCCTGCGGCGGAGGCGCCGCTTCAAGAAGAAGGACGTGATGCGGGAGAAGGAGGAGGCCATCAAGCGGCAGGCCATGATGAACGAGAAGCTGGCCGAGATGAAGCCACTGAAGCTGATGACCAATGGCATTCTGGAGGCCAAGCACATGGCCGCCCATGCGGCCCACTTCAAGAAGGAGCCGCTGATGGATTTGGGCTGCCTGAGCAGCAAGGATGTCTCGCACGCCGCCATGCTCAATTCCTGCCACGACAGCCTGGCCCAGATGAATCACTTGGCCGCCGCCGGCGGGGGTGTGGAGCATGCCGGCTTTACGGTGGACTCCCTGATGAATGTGTACAACCCGCGGATCCACCACAGCGCCTATCCCTACCACTTGAACGACGACAATCTGGCCACCAGCCAGATGCATCATGCCCACCATGCCGCCGCCGCCCATCATGCCCAGCAGCTGCAGCGTCATGTGGCGCATGTCTCGCATCCCCTAACCCCCGGCGGCCATGGAGGCGGCGGTGGCATCCAGTCGTCGGGTCATTCGCCCACCACCATTGCCACGCCCCATGGACCAGCGCACGGGGGCTGGTATACCCCGGAGACACCGCCATCGGAGCCTATTTCCAATAATAATAACCAGCAAGGAACGCCCACTCATCCGGGACATGGGAATAACAACAACAACAATAACAACAGCAACAGTGTCCTCAACAACAACGGAGGAGGAGGTAGCTCCCAGTTAACCAGCAGTCCCACCTCCGCCTTGGGCTTCCGGGATATGATCTTCGAGCAGAATCAATCCTGCCAACTGGACCAGGGCAGTCCCACGGGCAGTCTTCAATCCGCCAGTCCACCGGCACCGGCCAGCGTGGCGGCAGCATCCGCGGCAGCAGCAGCGGCGGTGATCAGCAGCCACCATCATCATCATCATCACCATGCGGCGCTCAGCGGGAACCTGGGTCAGCTGGGGCAGCTGAGCAACCTCAGTCACTACCGGCCGCATGTGGGTCACTACCAGGAGTACGGCATCAAGTATGGGGTCTAGGAGGGATTCATTGAGGAGTCGCCCCCAGGGGGATTCCCACTGACCCATCACCACCAACACCACCACCACAGCCGCCAGCTGGGCTCTCTTGTATATTCGTGTAAATATATTCCCAAGAACGAACCACAGCTCTAGATTGTAGAAGTATCTTGTATCTCAGAACGAATTTAAGCTGCTTTTCTGTTGTCCAAAAAAAAAGAAAACAAAAAACAAAAAACTGTTTTCAGCCAGAGGGAAAAAGAAGCTATAGGAGAGAGAAAACTCTGAACTTCAGCAGCAAAAAAGGATCGTTTTGAGCATCAAAACCAACAGATATTTTCCTGCCCTGTAGCTCTCTATAACCTTTGGCTCCATCTTTTATCGTATACGAAGCAAGTTTTAGTTGTTAAGAACCGCATAATTGTATTAACTGTATTTGTATAATTGTAGCCCTTAAATTGTTATCGCGTTTAGGCTTAGTCCCAATTGTCTGCTATGCAATTTGTGATGAGGTTTTGCTATACAGAATTATATATAAATATATATATATATATTCATAAACATAAACTAGCGCATTTTGTCAATAACTAAACTATTGCAACTACACTAGCCTAGCCCACGTAAGCAATAATAAATTATACAACTATAATATAATTATTATCAAAACTAGCGTACGCAAAACCAATATGAGCCGAACAGAAAAAGTGTATTGAAAATATGTTAAAATATCTCAAATTGTGTGTTTTATTTTTCGCTAATTTTCCACTTTGATTTCGGTTTCCATGGGAGTCCGATTGTCCCCGGAGGGGGTATGTAGGTGTTGCCATTCCATCTGGCCATTGAACGCTGGCAAAACAGACCCGTTACCCCGAAACGCAGAATTCCCAGATAAAGCCATTAATAACTATTAAAGCCGTGTCCATTTCGAGCTCTGAATGGACGCCTGACTCAACGCTCAATTGACAAGTTGTCGTCGGAAGATGGCTTTCCCGGTAACAATATCATATCAGGTGGCTGCAGTTCTGCGGGATTTCAATATCAATGAAACGATCGAATGAGGAGGTGTTTTACTGGAAATTTAATTATGAATCGATTTGGTTATAAGAGCTGAGCTACAAAGATTCTGAATCTTGAGGAAAATATAAGGAAAAGCTGCCTTAAGCAAGTAAGTGAGGGATATTTTTATTCACAATTGAATTTATGATCCACAGCATTTAAAGAAATTGGTGTCCAATATAAACAATTTCATTTTTATTTTCCAAAATAATTTAATATATAGTTCTTTTTTCATTAAAGTGCACTTAAATAATTTTATTTGGTGTTGAAAATATTATATTTATTACTGAAAACATTCAAGCTCCAAAATCAAAAGAGTTTCATACTTAAAACAGCTTCTTAAATATCTTTAAAATATGTAAAATGGTATAAGGGTTACTTAAATCAGCTTCCTAATTGATAAAAACCCAAAACGAAATTTAATATCTAAAGTCCTGAAGTCCTAAAGTATTTAAAGAATATTTTAAATATTATTTTGAACTTTTAGTTCGTATTTCTAGTTCTGGGTTAAAGCCAGAAATCTCTGCACAAATTCCTCATTCTTTAAGTATTTTTCAATTTCTCAGACATAAATAAAAATAAATTACAATTATTAACTATTTATAAAAGAAAATGTTGGCTTTCACTTAAAAACCCCCCCGAACAATGCTCTGCAAATTAGAAATCTTTAGTTAAGCAAACTGAGAAGACTTCAGCATTTCCTTAGCCTCCTAATTGCCAAACAATTGCTGCAAATTGGTAGAAAGTAAAACACCAAGCTCTGGGGTCAATTCAACCTGCGCAACATTAATAATTATTAAAAAAAAAAGAAATATATAGGAAGCTTATTGGTCCACGAACCAGTTACCCAATCGAACCGAAAAAAAAGACTGGAGATGGATCGCCTCTGATTGATGGCCAAAAATGCTGCTGATTTGGGCGATGCTGCGATGATTATTTGCACTGCGAAGCTTGTCATGGTCTCGTCTTGAGACTTGGGCTTTAATAAAGGCTGTCATGTCCAGTGAAAAAAGGTAAAAAATACGCCATTGTCACTTGAGCTACGCTTGGCGCCACCGCGGCATTGAGATCGCACTCAGAAAAAATGGGGGAAAAAAATCGTAAAAAATGTCCAACTCTTGATTTGTGGGCTAAACTCCGCTCAGGTGTTTTGGGCTTACGAGCAGGGGGGAGGGCAGACAGCTATGGCTTTCAATGGCGGACACGGCTTGAAAGCCAGTCAATTGGTATACATTTCTGGCCGTGGCTATAACAAAGAAATACCTGGCTGGGTGGCATGTGAATGGGGCTTGAGTGCCGGCGAAAAGTGTGCCAAAGACTGTAGGCCTGAAAGTGAGCTCTAAATAGAGGCCTACACTAGGCAACACAAAAAAATATAAAAGGGATAAATGTGGGATATATACAGTTGTATATTTAACTTATGTTTAATTTCTATAAATAAATGTATTTTATTTTAAATAAATTTCAAGTAATTAATTTTAGAGCTTTAGAAACTTTGAATAATTTTAATATCTACTTATAATTAACATTACAAACTATATGCTATTATGGAAAAGATTCCCTTAAATAAAAAATAATATTATTTAATTAACATTTCAAAAGGTTTTAAGCTTAGATTCTTCTTGGAAATGCAAAATTGTTTTCTTTTAGTTCCTAACTATTAGTTTGTATCTATACGATGTACTATTTTTCTGCTGATGATATCTTTCTAAATAAAAAAACCCAAAAACCAAGCATTTTTCATAAAAATATAATATAAAACATCAGAAGTTTATAAAACTTTTCTCCAGAAATGTAATAAACCGATCAATTCCGCCAAATTAAAAAAAGCTTATTTTTGGCCAGTCTCAAATTTCGAGTTGATTAAATCAGAATTTTTCGATGGGACAGAGTGTGTTCAGTGTTTGCTATGCAAATTCAGCACATTCGAAACCCAACAATTTTCGGCTGCTGCGTTGACAACGAAAAATGCCAAGCCATCCCGACTCCATTCGGTGTCAAAAGCAACAAAATTAAATGCGAAAACAACAAGAGACGATCGGTGGTTGTGTGTGTACTGTGTGTGTGCGTATTTGCTTCGCTTCGAGTGCAGCCGGGGTGGTCCAGATCCGGAATTTACAATCCGGAATCGCAGGGTCCAGCGTACTTTCACAAGCGGAGGACAAGAAAAACAAATGCGATGGCGACAAAATGTTGCACTGTTTGCTTAGCGATAAGGACGCGCCCACACACAGATACTCACTGATACATACAAGCAGAGAATGTGTGTGCATCCAGGACAACAATGCCAAATGTCCAATAATCAAATCGGGGAAAAGGATGATGGAGGAGAGTGGGGAATGGAGATGTGCAGAGAGAGAACCATTGCAGAGTTATAAAGAATTTTTTAGATTTAATTGAATTATTATTTGTATTGTATTTATTTTTATTTATTTATATTATTTTATTTTATTATATTTAAATATGTAAATACGCTGTTATTTTAGATTAAAATATTTAAGATATTTTTTTATAAAAGATACATTCCTATGGCAAACTTCAAGGGTGTTTAAACTTATACTTTCCCACATTGATTACGTCTAGCTTCTACTTTTAAAATTCTACCTAAAATCAAAGAATAATATCCACTTTATAATGTTGATTTTCCCCAAAAACTAACCATTATTTTCTCGTCCTGTAGCCCGTCACAAATATTGACAGCTGTCGCTGTGGCTCATCGCGCAACCAACCCGATTTACATAAATATTATTGCAAGCCTAATTAAATGCAAGTATTAGCCGGACCAGCTGACAAACGCTGGCAGAAGGATTCTCCAGCCATGGGACACATTGTGTCCTGCATATAATATGTACCGAATCCTGTGGTATTCTGTGACAGCGCCTTGGCCCGCGGGAGATCCTTTGTAATTAACGCTGCTTATTTTTCGCGCTTTTCACAGGGGGTTTTGGCGGCGGACCCCCCCTTTTTGAGGGGGTGTTCACCGCCCACCGCCACCTGATATTTATTTACCTGGCGAGTTGTGTTGATGACCTGTTATCATTGCCCCGTTATAACAATAAATTCAGCGGCCAGCATTCAACGCTCAACGGCGGTGACAACAACACTGGGAGCTCGCGTTGTTGTTCTTGCACGGTTTGCCGTTGTTTTGGCAGCTGTCGTTGCAATTAACCAGGCCATAATAGACAATGGCTCTAAAGTAAATTCATATTGCCGGCCAACCTATGTACTTATGTGTGTCTCTATATATATAGTATGCATCGGATCGGTATGACATTTGTAAATTGGTGTGGGAAAAAATGGCAGGTAAATTAATGTACTCCAAAAACCTTGTTCACCTTTTAAAAAAATATATGTACGTGTGTTGGGAAAAAGCTGAAATCACAATGGGAAAAATATGACAACGACAAATAGAAGATAAAGAAAGGGTAAAGAAAATGTCAACAAAGTTGGCAAACACTAAGAAATGCCAGAGAAAAATATTAAATTAACCCGGAATATTGTATTATTTTTGGAAAAGTTGTAAAGAAAATTCTGTAATTGTTTTGTTTAATAATAATTAAAGGTTCAAGCTAAAGAGCACAAATGAAGTATTTCAACTAAAGTGAATTATTTCCTGTAAAATCATAAATAATGACCAAATTTTAATAACAAATAGAGAAATAAAACATTAGGATTTTAGAAACCATTAGAAAGGAAATTGTAAAAATCTTAACGACTCTTCATGGTTTTTTTTCTGGGAAATCCAATGCCAGATTTGATGACGATCAACTTCAGATTGATTGTTTTTCCTCCGCCCAGCGCCTGAATCGAAATCAATTGGACTTTGTAGAGGCTCCTTTTACTCCTCGGATAGAGTAAACTTCCGCTTCCCCGGAGTTTCATAAAGGCCATAAAGCTATGGCCGGGATTTTTAGTACACAATACGTGGAGCGACAAGAACAACAAGAAGGCGAACTGCATTTTTATGGCATTAAACAAACTTTGAGAGCGTATGTTTTCGAACACTTTTGAAGTTTTATTGAGTTATAAATACGCAGAAATGACTTTGGAGTTTGGCCCAAAAGGCCGCCTCTAGCCAGCAAATTTTCAAATCAAATTTATGATCGATTTATGCAAAGCCAGCGGCAACGGCAAAGGCCAAATAGGCCAAAACAAAAATCGCAAATAGGCAGCGCCAGGCGTCGACATTTGAGTAAATTATCCAAGCCGAAAAGGGGGTGCTGAAAAATCGAGGAAAATCTGGAGGAGTGCTGGGGATTTATTGGCCCAGCCTCACGGAAAAAACTGAGGGGGAAACATTGATTGACTGCTGCGCTTGAAACGCTTTGATCTGAGAACTCCGATCTGCGATTTGCGATCTACGATCTACAGTGGCGTGGGCGGATTCGATGGATCAGTCATCCTGCAGGGCGACGTCAACAGATGGCGCTCGGCTAGAGATTAAATGGGATCGGGGATCTCAGAATAGGATTTAGTGTGAATATTTATTAGAAAACTTGATTCAAGATTTAATTACATTTTTTAATACAAAATCTAACCCTCAAAAACTATTAGATTTCTCCAAATAAAATTGATAATAATATTTAAGAATATTTCTTGCAGGGAATTTATATTATAACACTATAAATAGCCCAAAAATATACCCAAAATGCCATCACTGATGAGTATCCCTTTTTTCCCCCTTACTCAAAATGGAGTTATCGCCCCACCAAATTGATTATCTTTACTGATGCTTGGTTTATTTGGCTTATCAGGCTTTTGGGGCTTTGATGTCACTACGGCTACATCATCATCATCATCCCGATCCTCCTGATCGGCAGTCAGTCATATTTCGATTCAGATTAGGGGCAATGTTTATGCGTCACTGTCTCTGGCTTTGAATGTTGCTTCTTCTTTTTTTTTGAGATTTGTGGCCCGTTTTTTTGGGCCATTTGATGCTGCCGCCGAAGTTGCCAACCAGTTGACGCGACATAAGCAAATAAATAAAATAAGGAATATCGGGGAATTACGGGATAACGAATGGCAAATGGCAAATGGCGAATAACTATCCCCGATTCAGCACTATCAAAGTGCCGGGCCCGACATCGTCTTAGGCTGAAAGTCAAATAATCAAATTCAGTCGCTCTAGAGGAATCCGCAGGCAATCCTCTGGAAATCCGCATCACGCGTCCCAGCCAGAAATACTAAAATCCATTGTTTATTTTCTAATTTCGTTGGCGTGTAAATCACGGAAACGACTTCTTCCCAACAACTCGTTGGCATTCCTCGGACGCAGGCAAAAAAAAAAATTGAAAAGAGTATAGGAACAACGTGGAAAATATATATGAAAACAAGGCAAAGCAATCCCTTGATTCCCCGATTTCTGGCCAGACATTTTGTCGACAATTTCCAGGGAAGTGGCCATAAATCAATTGCAAAAGCTTTCCAATGGCTTTTCCGGAATTTCTCTCTTGTAATTATGCCGGGAAGGGAAAACAACGGGGCGAATGAGTGACTGCAATGAGGTTATATAATGGGGGATGGGCACTGGCACTGGTCTGAGGCATATGATTATATTTTATACCGAACGTCTATGGACTGCGAGTATTTTCCATGAATCGAATGAAGGCCCATAAGTTCGGAATCATTCACACTCCGTCGAAAGCCCACACCTACGCCCTACTCCCTTCCAAAAAAAAAGAAAAAAAAAACGCATGAATGAACAGCGGCCATTCAACGAATCCGGATTCCGATTCCTATTCCGAATCCAATTCCATTTCCATTTCGTAACCGATCTGCCCCCCTCCAACCAATCGTTAAACAATCGAAGACTGGAAGAGGTGTATTGTTTAAACAATTAACAATAACATAAATGCATGCATAATTACCGCCCGATATCGTGTGTAATTTCAAGAGCTTTCGACGGAAGCCCGCTCCCCACGACAGCCGCCAGAGCGTCGTCACTAAAACCAAATCCCAGCGATCGCTGGACAGGATCGGAGATGCCCAAAATGGGTAAATAAAATTGAAGAAGGCCAAGTTTGAAAATACAAAATATATGAATTTATTTTAACATGTTTATTAATGTTTAAATTTAATTATTTAATTTATTTCAAGAAGTATTTATTAAATTTTCTAATAACAAAAAAGATAAATCTAAAAATATACATTAAAATCTATATAAAATAATATACAGGCTAATAAAAGGTTGTGGTTTCCAAAAATTGTTCCTTTTTTAATATTTTGTAAAGTGAAATTATTTATTCAACCTCTATAAAATTTTTCCTATTTTTGATTCCCGAAATCCTTTATGATTTAAAAATCTTCTCTTTAAAATCCAATTCCAATTAATCTATTTTAAATGCCGCTAATAAACCAGAAAAGAATACAAATATAAAATTACTTTTTCTAATACAAAAAATAATAATAATATTTGTTCAACCAAATCTTTTGATATTTCTTTATTTTATTTCTAAACATCTTCTAAGAAATCCCTACATGATCACCACTGATCCGCACGAACTGATAACCCTGCCTTGGCATTTGAAATTGGGCAACAGGTGTGTATGTATATGGCACAGGTATTATTCATACCGATCAGCCGAACCACTTGACCAGCTGAAAGGCTTAATGGGGGAGTTCGTCTCAAGTGCCTCGTGGGCCCAGGAACATTGTCAAATGGTTTCCAACCAGGACTTGGTCCACTCCTCCAATCCTCGAGCAACTATTTTCCTCTGGCGCCAAGGTGTTTATCGTCGCCACGCAAGCTAAACAAACCGCAGCAAATGGAATCACCCGAAGAGGAGGAGGAGGAGGAGTGGCACTGGGAGTGGGAGAATTGCCAGTGGGTGTGGGAGTGGAGTTTTTCGAGTTCATTGCGCCACGGGCGCACTGCAGATTTATCGCCCACGGAGGTGGTAAATGCTCGGAACAACGGAGATCTTGGGCTATAAAACAGACACCCGAACTGGACTGCCTAGCGCCAGCTCGTGCTGCGACCGCAGGCGGCAACGGGTATGTCTACGGATCCCGGGTCCAGGTCGGGAGCACGTCTAATCCGTAATCCCTCACACATGGCAGGCAAGGAAGATGGTTCAACTCTTTCAGAAGCGATAGGCGGGTCTAGGGGTTGACTAGCTGAAGGATAGAAAGAGCATGTAGGATTCATATAGCCTCTAAAAAATATATATAATATTATTTATATGACATGAATGGTTCATTTTTAAGTTAATTTTTAAATATTAAAATCCTCAAATTAATTGGGAATCCTTCATGAGCTCTATTAACAATGTAATACTCCGCCTTTGCTGCCTCATCAATCATCCTCAAGGGCATGGCAATCCTCCTCTGTTTACGGAAACCATCTCATCCATTGCAAATATATGTACATATGTATAATAATAATAATCACAAGTGGGAGAAAGCAATGCAACTCATTTAGAAGCATTTAGAAATTGGCAGAATAAATCTCCTCGGGTGCAGAATGCAGTTTACATGGAAACCATATGGTGGAGTCCCAAGGAGGTGCTAATTTATGGTTACGACAGCTTTTTGGCGTTCCAATGTCTGGTCGATCCAATGCATTGGTAAACAAACACAAGAACAGGCGGAGATCGGGAGGGAGTGTGTGGAACGGATGGAGAGGCCCTCGCAAAAATGCCAAAACCACCTAGAAGAGATCGGGATAATGATCAGCAAGCAGCCGTCCATGGCCAATTCTGCATCGCTCATTCGCCGAATACTATATTTATTGCTCTGTTTGTGTAACCCAAATTATAAAAACAGAAGCCTTAGGAAAATGCACTTGGAAAAGGAAAGTTAGTTAATTGTTTATTGTAAAATTTATTATTAAATTTAAAGCCTTAAATATATATTTAACTGGAGAAGACTTATCAGTCAAGCTTGAAGATTGTTTTATAAAATACAAAATAAAGAGGGTTTACAAATTAATTAAGCTGTTCATCTTTTAATAAATTGTAGTATTTAAAATGACCACAAAGAATTACTCAATCTTTAAATGGTATTTTAACTCAATTCATCAAACGTTAAATTAGAAATATAAACCAAAAACTTCCCTAAATTATTGTAAAGGCAACAAGAATCACACATTACCTAATAAATAAC
Organism: Drosophila anomelani; assembly: GCA_035045905.1. NCBI lineage: Eukaryota > Metazoa > Arthropoda > Insecta > Diptera > Drosophilidae > Drosophila > Drosophila anomelani. The sequence continues at coordinate 5,261,637 of JAWNOO010000165.1, forward strand.
ACAAAATAAATACTAATCAACAATTAATTTGTATTCTTAGGGAAAAACTAGTATCTTCTTCATAGAAAAATCTTGCTAATTTAAGCCCTGAAATCGCATACATTTTCTGCAAGTGTCCCGATCATTGATCATTTTGTCGAGGGGGCGGTCGACCTGGCAACTCTAGGCATTCGGGCAGTTTCAGATCGATTGTTATTAATTTGTTTGCAAACATATTTCATGCGCTTTGCCCAATTTCATTCAGCGGGGCATCTCGGCAGCCGCAGCTCCGCATTCCCTCCTTGCCTCGTATCCCAAAGATATGTGCCAGCCAGCAGATGTATCTGTGTATCTGCGTCTGTTGCACTCATGCTGCGCGTCGAAAAGTCTACGATTTCCGTTCCTCGTATAAATCAACTGTAGGAAAACTAAAAAAAAAAAAGAAAACCAAAGCTACAACAGATTTTTCTTCATTTTTATCTATTTGGGGGGAAAATTGCTGCCGCTTCTAGTATTTATTTGTGCATAATAAGTTTTTTGAATGCTGCCAGTGGAGGTGTGAAAAAGGGCTGACGAGGGCTATATTTTGGAGTCTGTATATAAGCCCCCTTATAGCAACGCCTCTGATAATTTGGGGTTTGTTGCTGGTTGTCTGTGGATATCAAAATACCATACAAATCGTCAGCTCGTCATTTTTTAGACAGTTTTCTCTTCGATTTATTATTGGGTTTTGCTATGGTGTGTGAGGAAGTAAAAGTCAAACAGTGGTTTAGGAAAGTAGGTGTACAGGGGGCTTAATAAGGGAGGAAGCTAAAACTATTTAAATATAAATTAAAGATTACTGAAAAGTTAAAATATATGTTAACTAGAGTAAAAAACTCCCTTCTCTAAAGAATGTTTTTGCAAACTTAAATTTATCCATTTTTCTGTAAGAACCTTACATTTTATAGTTCAAAAATGGTAAAACTTATTAATTTTTTGGATAGCAAAGAACTTATAGAAATCACTGTGCTATCGCCTCGTACATATACATATATCCAGAGACTTGGAGGCGCTCATGTGGGGATCGGTGATTTGGGGAGGGATTGCTTATTTATGTACATGGCTGTTGGGTGGGTTGTGCGTGGTGTATGTGTACGTGTGTTTGAGAAGCAATTCATTAATGAATTTTAAAATGTTGCTAATCGATCGTTTGCGCCACAATTAATGTCAGCTCGTGGCAATTGGAATGTGTTATGTGAAATTCCAGCCGCCGATACTTGATTCATTTCGTGTTTCCCGGTTGAAATATAATAAAATAGACGAAAGAGTGGACCGCCTGTTGGGACCTGGAAGGGGGATGAAGTTCTTTTCTCCTCTCCTCAAGATCCTCAAGAATACAATGCAAATTGGTCTAAAGTAGAGCACGCACCCAGATAATATTTTTCCATTGTTCACTGGATTCGTTTCTATTCTATCTTCGCATTTCGGGTTTTATTCTTCTTTTTTTGCTCATGGGATGTGAAACACTTGGTGCCGCGCAGTCTGCACGAGCTGTTCTGGCAATTATAACAACAAAATCAATAACAATAGCAACAACATTTGCCTTTGGCCACAATAATTATAGGAGCAACAAAACAGAGGGCCACAGGCATTGCATTTTTGTTGCCCTTTTTAAGTCCAATGGCTAAATGCAAAAATGTATCTAAATAAAAAAGAAAATAAGACAAGTCAAGATAAAGCCACTAAAAACCCAAAGAAATAATATAAAAAAACCAAGACTATTTGCTGTTTTATCACGCCCGGCGGAGAAAATTAATAAAACAAATGCCCAAAAAGTCAGCGAACGAGCAGACACACGAGACGTGAATTGTTGTAATTTTTAACCAGTTTGCCGAGCAAATATTTTATCAACATATTTTCAGAGACAACACGCCGCTGTTTGTCTTGAAAATATTTAAATATTTACATTGGGAAAACAACTGCAGCGAGGCGAGCGACGAGAACGTGAATCTACCACGCCGAAGACGTTGACAAATTACGCATATGGAGAGCAAGGGGGTAAGCAGCCCGAAGGGGGTTGGCTGTTTGCCACCCAAAAAAGGGGGTGGGATTTCCCCGGCAAAGGGCGTGGCTTATGGGCAACAACAAGGAATTTAAAGGGGTTAAAGGAAATTAAAGCCTTAAAGAGAAAATGTGTAAGAATGGATATAAAAAGCGTTTAAATTAGTAAATTAATTTTTAAAAAGGGGAAATCTAAAATATGAAATACAATCTTCACATTTCTAGCAGTATATATATTTTATTATTTGATTTGGAGTGTTTTTATACAAAGATATTTATATTAAATAAATAAATTCATAAATGCATGCCACTTAATTTAAAGTCTTAAGCTTCTTATCAAATCAAATCATTCAGCAAATTACCCTCAAAGTGAGCTCTCTAGAAATTATATTTTCAGCATTCACTGAAAAGTATCTGCCACTTAAGTAAGTGATTGCATCTCAACATCCACAAGTAGCCGTCAGCAAGATTATTAAAAACGTATCTGTCAGTTACTTGTGCCCGCCATTAATTATGCAGCTGATAAGCAATGAAAACACATTCGAAAATAACCAAATTAGACATATCTGCGGCTCGTATCTGTATCTCAGCATCTGTAACTGAATTGGAAAATGTATCTGCGACCGCAGCAGCAGCAGCAGATTAACGAAACTCCGGCAGCTGGGCAAGAGGCAAAAAAAGAAACGTGTCGTCAATGGCGCGCGGCTAAGCAAACAAGGCCCAAAAAAGAAGATATGTGGTAAAAAGATGCAGTCAAGGCTGATCGAGACAGGCGGAGGAGACACATCTGATAGATATATGGGAGATATAGGCAAACGAAGAAGTTCCCCCAAGGCGAGCACATGTCAACAGGGCCAAAGATGAAGATTTCGCAGTCAATTTGACGAGTAACGCCCATGAAAATGATTACTGTGCGGGTGCGGAGGAAGCTGAGGAGGAGGAGGAGGAGGAGGAGAAGGGTGAGAGCTGCAAAGTCTACGCCAGTCTACCCTGTTTTCCATCCAAGGCATATTAATTGGTAAACCATTTTGCGGCCCGGGCCTCGCTCCTAACAAGGTACGCAGACGTATAGCCCTCAGACCGCCCTGCAATGAGCAATTTCCTGCTGCCTACACTCACCGTCCTCGTCGTCGTCGAGCCAAGACAATTTGTCCTAAATAAACATTTCATCTCTCTTCAACAGCCACAGCAGCCACAGCCACCACAGCAACATCAGCGGCAACACAGCGACTGCGACAGCAGCAACATTTTATGAAAGTGGCAGCGGCCAACCAGACAGAGGCACTGGGAGAAAAAGAGAGTCACAGCATTCAATACTTAGTTTGGCGGTTATATTATTACATATTATGTCTACTATTATGTTGATATAATTTAGAGCCCAAAAAAATATACATTTTGGTTCCAAAAAGAACTTCAAACTAAATGTTCATGCTGGAATATAAGACTATTGGGAGACATTGTTATTGAAACTTATATTATAGTTTAATAATTTAAGTATTATTTTATTTTCAATAAATTTAGACAATATTAATTTATTTTAAATCCATTTTCTGTATAAATATTAGCTGCAACAATGTTTAATAATATGTACAATAGTGCAAAAAGGAGTAAGATACAAGTTTTACATACATTTTTCTTGCCGAGTTTCCTATATAAACTATATAAACTATGCTTTAATAATTAGATTACCAAGCGGTATATAAATTAAATATTAATTATTTTCCTCTAAAAACTCATCAAGTTATCTACCAATTTAGGTCATGTTTTCTCCAAGTGCCTCTTTGCTGATGGCTGTGGTGATGGGTCGAGTAAATTGTCTGCCAGAAATGTACCACCGTTTAAAGGCAGACGCAGAGTACTCGCCCTTGCATCCCAGAAGGGAATGCTCCTGCTCCTGCTACTGCTCCTCCATCTCTTCCCTCACCCACTTCCGCAGCAGCTACTATGTCCCTGGCCAGTACTTCCCCGATCCGGATCCCTTTCCGCCAGTTTCCTTCGCTCCGGAGTCGCAGTCGCAGTCGAGCGTCGCTCATTCGCCCGCCGCTATATGCTAAATAAACATTTGGGCACGTCATGGCTTATTGAATTGTCACTTATGCCCGAATTCGAAATTTGAGTTTCGGTTTGAGTTTTTGTTGCCATTCCGAGTTACCCGAGTTACCCTTGTTTCCATCCGCCTTTTGGCTGCGCTTTGTCGCCTTCTCAATTGGCATTCGTAATGGCGACTATCTGCCATTTCCATCTCGGTCTCCTGCTTCTGGTCCTCGTCCTCTTTCTGCCACTCCTGCGGTAAATGTGGCCACTAAAGTGCTTCCATTTAATTAGTTTTACTCCCTGGAAATTCAATTTCAGCCGCTGGCCCTTTAAATGCATTCCAAGTGCAGAGCAGAGAGGATCGTTTCAAATAATCAATAATCGATTTATGGTGTTTACACTTGGGCCGAGGCAGTGGGAACTTGAATAAAGGATGATATTGTATGAGGGTATATGTGGGAACTTTGGGATTAAGTAGGAATATGGGGGGAATAAGGAGTAAGTGTGGGGATACTTTTTTAGGACAGTGTTCTTTAAAGAAAAACGTAATTTTTAACATAAGTTAAAAGGTAGAAAGTACTTGAGAAATTCCTTGTTATAAAATGTATAGAAATGCTTATAAAATATATGTTAAGTTTTATGATAACTAAAAAAGCTAAAGGTAAAGGATATACAAACATAATTGTTAAGCTTCTAAACTTCAACTATGTCAACGGACTTGTATGTAATAATCAACCAAAATGTTTATCCTTTTATTCTGTATTAATTTATTCACCACCTATAAACCCAACATTAATTAATGAATAAACAGTAAATTATCTATTTTCAAGCTGAATTAATCTAGCAAATGCAACAAATGCATCTTGATTTCAAATCCCATCATATTTTCCTATCAAATTAGCAGCCAAACCAAAAGCCACACAACAAAAAAAAAAAAAAAAACAGGAAGTGAAATCCATCTATCCAAACATTTTCATTTCATAAAAGTTAATTAACCTGAGAGCCACACGCAAACCATTGACTATTTAATTGAAATATTACACAAATCTATGCATCATAAAATTTTAGAACAAATCATTCAATAACAAACAAATCCGCATCGGAATGGAAATGAAAATGGAAATGGAAATGTAAATGGAAATCGAAATTGAAATGTTTCAGGCTTCATTAAAAAATATCGCCATGCAGGCGAAGAGCATGTGCCGGTTGTGTGCACAATTTATCCGCCGGATACATTTCAAATAAATAACAACAATAGATGGACGGACGAGCGGTGCGAAAACAATAATACCAAATTGTTAAATTACAATCGAAATTACAATTTCCAATTTCAGTTTCATGACTTCCGTTTAATAACAAATAAATCGCATAATCCGTAACATAATATTTTCACAATTAAAATTTCAAATAAATTTCTAGCCAAAGCGAACCAAAATCAAAGCAATTACAAAGCACACCGATATAGATACATAGATATACATATATTCAGTGCAATAAAATAAATTAGCACAATTGTGCGGGGCGAAATAATAAATTGAAGAAAAAACGCTCGCGCTCTCGTTTATTGACACAAACACAAAGGCAAATCGATTGCGAAAATAAACAATGGAAATTAGCAAAATTATGCAAAATAGGCAAAGGCAGCGAGACAACAACCTGACCAGGTTGTTGTGGCTTGTAAAAAATCAGAAATCGCTAAGCAAATAAATAGAAGAAGGCGGCCATCAAATGAAATTGTTGTCGAATTTTCCTCGTTTCGGCCATTTTTCGAATATCCCACGTTTTATTGCCAATTGTCTCGGGTTCTGTTAATTTCTTGGTTTTTTATTTTTAATTTAAAGGTGCCTTTGAAAACTTTTTCATAATCTGCCAACGGAAAATATTGTATGTGTAGCGCCATCCCGCTCGTTCACACCTTGGCGCAAAAACCTTAGCGAAAAGTATCTAAAGTTTATAAATATTTATGTATCTAACTGGGGCGTGCCACAACCACACGCCGCACACCACAGAAATTCAAATCGGGGACGATGGCAAGTATTTTGGCGAAATTCGTGCGAGTTTAGGCCACGCCCACAGCGCTAACTGCGCAGCAGATACAAAAGTATCTCACAGATACTTGGCGAGAGAGCCAACGCCGACAGCGGCAGAGCGGCAGCAGTGGCAGCACCAGCACCAGCACCAGGGCTAAGCGAGAGGAGGGGTGAGTCCAAGGGGTTCGGTTCGTACTACAACAATTGGCAATTGAACAATCCAACTCGTTCGGGCCGCGCAGTCTGCCTCCGCGCTTCACTCCAGATCGTCTCCACAGCACACTCATCCCACATTTGTATCTTAACTATACCCCACCCCGCTCTGCTCCCTTGGGAACTTGTTTTGACCAGTCGGTCAACGGTGTGGCCATTTGGCTCACCTCCACACAGAGCCAAGAGCCGAGAACCGAGAGCCCAGAGCCAAGAGCCCGTCCGAATCACCACATCGATGGCCGCACACATAAATTACTGGCAACAAGCTCGTTCCACCTTCCCCGCCTGCACCTCACGTCGCTCTCTGCCGTGGCGACCTGTCCATCTTGGTTGGTTTTACCTGTCGACACACATAGATACGATTGTGTGTGGCTGTGTGTGAGTGTTTGCAAAGACTGCGACTGTGTGTGTGAGTGTGCAACGAGAGCTGTATATCTTTGAGGCACATTTTGCCGTCGCTCTTTGAAAATTTTGCAGTAAGTAAAGGAAATTTTAATTTAATGTAATTTTAAAATGACAACAATCATATTTTTTAATATTTTTGTAGCTGCAAATAAAAGTAAACATAAATATTTAGAATATTTTTAAAGAGAGTTTATTGGAAACAAAGTTTATACGAATTTACAAAATTTTAAGTTTTTAAACATTACGTTGAAAATATTTTAAAATTTTATAGATGATGCAATTTGTTATATTTTTTTATCTATTGTTTTCATTTTTTAATAATTGCCCAACTATAGAATATAAATAAATAGAAACAATCGCAAAATGAAATGTAAAATTATATGAAAAGGTACACCAGTTCATTATTTTAAGCTGGCATATATAAATTTCTTGAGATATTGATTTATTTCGATTTTATTTTCATGTATATTATATTACTTTTATTTAACTTAATCATTTTTTATCCATCTTAAGTAATATAACTCATAAACTTATCAATCACGTGTGGTTAAGTGTTTAGCTATAAAAATGTAAACACTTAAAGCCTGTAATTACATTTCAATTCCTAACTTTAGCTTAATCAAATCAATTAAATGGATCTTCCCTATATCATGACAATCCAAACATATTAACTTAGGCTACCCAACAATTCAAATTTAATTAGTTTACTTAACACATAATATGTCCCTTTTAAGGGTAGCCTTATTTCGAAGAGATTCCAATTTCAACCTAATTAATTAGGTCTTATCAATTTAAGGGATTTGCAAAACCAATTCCCAGATATATTCCAATTTAGTCAGATATATATTTACCCTAACACCGAGCCTGCAATTAGGTAAGCAAAACAAGTGAGTAAATCGAATAAAATTGATGGATAGACATCATCATGATCCAGAATGACTTGTCACTGCTGCAGATAGCAGATACTTTACCTTCGAAAATGTATCTCTCTCTCTGCGGTCGTTTTCCCATATGTAAATCGAAAGTCGAGCGAATGAACAACTGTGGCCCATTAAACCTCAGACGACTGGGGGCTAAATTGCAGCAGGAGCAGCGTTTTCATTGCATTGGAAATTTTAAACCAATTAAAACAGCTGCTGTCAACGCTGCGGATGCGTAATGAAAAGAAAATATTAATAAATCATACGTGACCAATCAATTTCATGCGTTTAAAAAAAAAACCCTCCCGCATACATAGGGAAAATGTGCAAAATTGGAAATGCAATGGAAAATGAAATAAAACAGGAGCTGTGAGCTGCGAGCTGTGTGTGTCGCACGCACAGAATCAATATTTAATTTATAATTAACTTTACAACATGAAAAACAAGCGGGGGCAAACAACAAGGAGTCCCCGGATCAGTTTGCCATATCTTTTCCGCACACACACACACACACACAAATGCAGAGGAGAGCTAGGAAATTCCGGAAGGTAAATGCTGGATGGTAAAAAGAAACCACCAAACACGTGGCGAGGGGAGACATGACATTTCGTCGGCGGGGATTTGCGGCGGCTTTAAACGCTCGCCACTATGGGCAATTAACGCGGCCATACGCAAACAGAGGCCTTATCCTTTAGACAAACACTCCCGTTCCCGTCTGTTCCACCAAAAAAATAAATAAGGAAGGGGCGATCCACACTGAGGAAAAACAAGAGTTTCATTCAATGGATTTTGTATACAATATCAAATTAATACAGCATTGAAAACTAACTTTTATTCACCATTCCTTAAATTAATGAGAGAAATATTATCCTATATTGTTGAAAAACATTTAAAAAGGTGGGAAAACTAACATTGAATTTTATATAAAATGTAAAACAGATAAAAAGCTGGCTACCGTTCGCCATAATTAAAATTCAACAAGAAATTACGTTTAAGTTTTGTATGTTTAATCCTTAGTTTCAATTTGTTTTGCCTGAATATTTTAATTACATTTTGAATTAAATGTTTTGAACATAAAATGCCTCATTAATAAATTAAAAATCATTTAAAAATTAATCATTCTTAACACCAAATCTAAATGTATATAAAAACCATTCCTTTCTTCCTGTGCACAAAGGAGAGAAATTTGAAGGCAGCTTCCATCGGGGGTAAGTTTTCCTCTGTTGCAGCCACAAAAAGGGGCGGCTAAAAGGTAGCGAGGTAGAGAGAGACAACTTTTCGGGGTGCTAATTGAAAAACCCAATATTTGTCTAGTCTGTGCTCTCGGGGTGGCTCTCCATGCATCGTACTTTAGCTCCCATGGTGGTTACTCCCATGGCGGCCATTTTGCCCGACGATCGCTGGGAAAACTTGCTCGGGAAAGGTGGCCAAAAAGAGGAAAGAAATCAGTTAAACAAACAGGAAACGCCCCGAAGTACGGGGACGGACTGCGAGAAAGGTAAAAGGCAAATGTCAAGGGCACTTTCTACAAAAAGCCGGCGAGTGTGAGAGACAAGTAAATTGCATTTCCAAATGATGTTGTTTAACATTATTTTTATTAAAAAACATACGAGAAATTTTAGAACACTTTTTATAAAGAATATGTGGTTAATTATGGAGTTTTTATTTTATAAATATTTTTAAACTGTTTGCATGCAATAGCAAAGTTTATGTATATTTCAGTATCAGGAAACTGATTATAATTTTAGACAGAAGAAGAACAGAAGAGCCTCTAAATTATTTCTTATTAAATAGAAAATAGTTAATTTAAGTGTTTTAATGATACAAAAAAGTATTAATAATTGTTCTTAATAAATACAATTTGAAAAATAATGAATTATATTCCAGTATCTCTGTATTATACCGATTTCCCTCATAAGTATTAAGAGGCACCACAATTGTCTCCATTGAATGAGACAGACAAAACTCCCTCTGGTTGGCACCTATTCGTGCGTGTAAATCTGGGCTATATATCTGAAACGATGTGGCCATAAACATCAACAGTTCTGCACCTTTTTTTAATGGGTATTGCCATTATGCGCTCGCCTGCTTTTTATGGACTTGCCCTGCTTGCTGCACCGTAGACGTTGCGTCGACAGTTTTTTCCCAGAAAAAAACACAATTGAAGAAGGCATGTGCCCAACCGGATTCCAGACCAGATCCGATCCCCCACAACCCCATCATTATCATCACCATCCTCCTCTGGCACTCAGCACTTATTACAGATTTGATATACAGCCCAGAAGGATGGGAGGATGATGGTGTTTGGAGCTCAGAGGACGGAGGACGGAGGAAGCCCTACGACAACGGGATTTCGGAATGGCAGGGCCTTTAAATGTTTGTATTATTGTTGGAAATAAACTCTGATTTTATATTGTCGGGGATTAATGATATTGTTTCCCCTAAATTTGTTAATTACTAGCAAACAAATTTGTGTATACAAACCGTGCTTGAGTTTTTATGCATTTTCTATAGAATTTTTGAGTGATTGCATTGGATGAACGAGACTGGGGCATGTGGATGCTGTGGACTGGAGTGAATTAGAGTTGAAGAAATTATATATTCAAATGGGAATAATGGGGAGGAATATATATTTATTTGAAATGTAGTTTTAGGTTTTATAGGAAAGTTTTTTATTCAAAGCTTGTTTGGGGAAAATTAACTTATCATCATTAAAAATCAGTTTGAATTTATTTTCAAGCTAGATTAAGTTGAAAAATTGTTGACTTCCACAAAATTAAATATTAAATATATATAGAAAAATAATAAATGCCTGGAAATATTAAAGATGTATTATATTTAATAATTATTTACTCAATTAAAGTTTATACAACCTTTTCACCCACATCGAATCCCCCGAAACCCAACACCTTTTCCGAAACTCAGACTTTTAATTGCTTTCCAATATCCAACCAATTAAGAATTTCCCCCCGCCCTTCTGCCATATGGAAAACCGCAGCGGATCGGTGGAACTCGTAGGCACAACTCCCGACAATCGCAGAGCGAAGCATCAGCATTAGTTTAAAAACAATACAAAGTAAACAAACATTAGCATGCAAAACATCTGTTTAGTTGGGGATCCGAATAGGAGGAGGAGGTGGGGCTCGAGTGGGAGTGATCTCCGTGGAAGCGCCTGCAGCCAATATATCAATTACATGTCGATGTCGAGTCGAACATAATGCAACATGGCAAATGAATACCGGAAAACCCTGAGCCCGGGGCCCAGCGACTGCAGCTCGCCTGTCTGTCAGCCCAAGTCAATCAAAATCGAATCTTGCGCTGAAAAGCTACAAATGCCTTATTGTCAAAACAATTAGTTTACCAAATTACATGAAAATATTCCTTAAATGCTCCACAAACATTTAACGCGCTGATTTGACACATGTCCGGGTCGCGAGACTCTGGCCGGGACTCTCTTTCTCTTTGGGGTCGTCTGCTGTCACAATCTATCAGGGAATGGGAATGGGAATGGGATGGAGCTGAGATGGATACGATGGATTGGGTTTTGGAGAGGCAGTGGGCTGGCCCAGAGAGGGGAGTCCACAGTCCATTTGTGGCATGTCGCTGGCATCTGTGGATGCCACGAAGCTGGGGGATCTTAAGATCTTGTATGATTTTACACGGATGTAGCTTCAAGGCTGTAAAGTGGGGGTTTTTGAGGCTGCAAAATTACTAATATTTCAGTTTTTATAGCAGAAAAGTATGAATAATGATTTTTTAACAACTAAAAATATTTTACTTGAAGTTTCAATAAACTTATCCATCAAACTTTAAGATCTCCTGACTCAAACTTGATTTTAGTAAATCTTTATTCCTTTTAGACACTTGGTACCCCCCCTTTAGCCCCGCTCTTTCCCATTTTCGACTTGCAGCTAGCTGCAGTGTGTTTTATTTCAAATTCACACGAACGCCAAGCCTGCGGAGGAGGATAGTCCCGGATCCGGTGCTCCCAACCGATCGCTTTGTATACACAAAACGGACCAAATAGAACCGAAAAACCATGGGGAGTATATCTCGTAAATTAACGGCGTTCCATTCCGCTGTTAGTTTTCCATACTCAGTATTTTCCTTCTTTCTTTTTTTTTCACTCACTGCTCGTTTTCGTTTTGGCCATAAAATAAAGTTTCGAGAAGCGTATAAAATTTATAGCGATCCGTTTTTGGAGAAAATCTGACAGCGAACACCTTACGCTCACTCGTTGTCTTTCTTCCCTGCTCCCCCCTTGAGGCGATCTGTTTTGATTGACAGGACTGCCGGGGCGTCTATATATTGTCTATAACTGCTACTGTGTCGGGGGACTAATGCAATTCGCATTTCTGTGCAATTTCACAGGCGATTTTGCAATTGCAATTGCAGGCAACGCGGAGCAACAAAGAGCTAAGCAGCTCAGCCGGCGTAGGATCCTTGGACCCTTATTCACGCACGATTAGGCTCCTGGGAGAATGGTGGTATTATCACAATTGCCTGATATCTGTGCACTGTGAGAAAGTTTCTATCAAATGGTAAAAGGATGTATTTTTTAGAATAAATTGGTCTTAAATCTAAGATTTTAATTAGTTTAATTGGTTCATCATTTTACCTTTTTATAACTTGGTTTTAAATTGTAACTTTGTTTTTTAGTAACAACTTTTTTATTCCCTTTTTTTAATATATTATTTTCCAAGTGCATCTCCCTGAGAAAGGCAGGTTTTTAGGGGCGCTACGGCCTCGATATTTAAGGTGCTTACATGGGTTGCTCTTTTTTCCATTATTCGCTGCTGCTGCTGTCTTTGGCAAATTCCGGGGAATACATTTGTGCAACAATTTGGTTTGGTGGTGAGCTCATCCCCTGCTACCCCTGCAGGCTGGCAACAATTTTTGTTAGCGGATTCCCACTCGAACCCTGGTGGTCCCGTCCATTTCCACCGGCTTTCTGCCTGCCTCTCTTCAGCTTTGACGCAACCCCTTTCGCGCAGAACGAACTTTAGCATAACAATGGCGTTGCGACTTCTTCGTCTCCGGGAAAGTTGGGGGGTTTATGGAAATTAGCCCGGTACACAATGCCTGCAGCGTGAAACGACCAAGGACCAGGGATGCCAGCCTGCTGATACCGAGGACAGCACACAGCACAGGACAAAGGCGGCAGGGAGATGTCAGGATGCGTTGGCAGAAAATTAATTCATTTATATGCAGAAAATTCAATGTTACAATGTTATCAATTCTGGCCCAGCGGCAATTCGGCCGAAGAGCTCAAGAGCTGGCCAGAAAAAGGGTGGGCTTAAAGGTGAGCCCAGTTGGTGAGGGATCACGTTTTCCAGAGGGAGTGATGAGTTAATTGGTTGTGGCAAGGAATGACTCCCAGCATACGGCCGCAGATTAGAGTCCTTAAAGCTCCGGGATTAACTGGAAAGAACCAAGCTTAACTTACTCCCAAAATCGTGTATTAAATACAACCAAAGATAACCCCTTAATCCAAATTAGTAATGAACGGAAAACGATCATCTCAAGGGCCACACCCACTTCCCCTCTCTGGTGTAGCGCAGCCAAAGACGTACCCAAAACAAATATATACCCGAATGACCCATTCAAATCCGATATCACCGCCTCCAAGTACGGTCATTTCCGACCGGAATAAGTGTCAAGTCGAATGCGACAAATAATTTCCATGCAATTTCAAGTGCATATTCAAATTACACTCTATATATTTTACGAACTCTTGCCTTCGATTGGGCCCCGTCGAAAGGGAGCCCGTTAATGAAATGTGACACGTATTTCCCCTGGCCCAGCACGGGATCTGGATCTGGGATATACTTATATGTACGAGTACGTAGTATGGACATGGTTATGAATGTGGATGACTCTCCGTCCGTCCGTCCGCTGTGTAATAAATATGAGACTCATTAAGAAAACCATAAATAAATGCAGCGTCAGGGCATGACCAACAATTAAGTGCGAGGAGCAGGCCCAAGATCATCGTCCAATCTGGTCTCCAGCTCGACCGATAAAAGAAGCGACCAGGAGGCAAGGACAGTGGTTAGAAAACAATAAATTATGAAGGCCTAAGATGTATGGAAAAATAAATTAAAATGACTGGTAATCTTATTTTTAATGTATGGACATTTAAACAATTAATTTTAATAATAAACGTGTGCGACTTAGACAGTATATTTCCTATAATTATTAACCAGGTTTAGCATTGAACTTTGGATAATTAATAAAATCGAGAGCAAAGTTAATAATCAAGAAGAACTTTCAAGGCAATTTTTAATCTTTAAGATTCTTTATATTTTTTAAATATTTGTCATATTTTTTATTACATCCCGCACCACTGTTTAGCCCCCGACAATGTTAGGGCCTGGGCTTCTCCGGGGCAGATCGGGCTGCCGGAGATGTAACATGAGCAAATAGTTTGATGAGGGCTAGGGCAGGGCATGACTTCCACAAAAGTGTCGCCCGGCAGTCTGGCCCGACGGCCTGGGGTTGGGTTTGTCGCCTCGAAAAACCGACTTGCAACTGGGTCTTGGTCGGGGACTCGGTCTGGTGGCCACTTGAGCCGGCTCAGTGACAAATTTCCATGCCCAAAAATAGCATGACACTTGAGTTCGATTCAAATTGGGTTTCCTAAGATCCCTAGACTGGGACAGGTTTCTATGGTTATACGCATTGTGTGTTTGCTGTAATTTACTGTATGCAGCTGGGGGAGAGCTGCAGCTCGGGAATGCCCGAACTGTGAAATTCCCCAGAATTTCCATAGAAATTCCAAGGACTCCCCCGTTTGGCTTGTGAACTCCGGCACCTGTGCCGATAGATACAGAGATACAGAGAGATGATGCTCATGCGTATTTAGTATATACATGCCGGGCGGGAGTCTATTATAAATTGGGGCCTCGGGCTTGTTATGGATAAAAAACAATCAAGGATATACACACACATGCTGGCGCCCATTCCTGATTTCTTCTTTGATTTAACATATGGCCGGGCTCCAATATTGAAAACCCAATTTCCCCCCCCAAGTTTTTTTGTGGTCTTGGCCTCCCCCCAATCGATTGCACAATTTTTCGCATTGTCGCCCTTTCTGGCCAAGCAACCGGCGGCTACTTGGCCGCGCCCATTTCGTGTCCGAGCTGCGCCCACGGCTTGCATGCGAAATGATGATGATGTGCGGCGACACACACGACCCCGGCCACTGCCAATCCCTCCCTGAAATCACCAGAGACGAACTCCCTCCGGTACCCGAAAGCGCCCAGGCAATATTTACTCTGAAAATATTATTCGCGCATATGGACTTGAGGACGTAATCCATAATTGGTTTGACCGTTCGCTCGTTCATTCGCCATTTCACTCAATAAGTGGAAAATATATTCCAAGGATTGGGCGGCACACAAATTCGATTAATCAGAGAGGAGGGTCTGGATTTCTTTGTTGATGATAAAAGGAAAGTCGATACTGATTTTGAAGCAAATAAATGTAAATATATTTTTTTAAATATTCATGAAGTGACATCATAAAACGGCGGTTGTTTTGCATTGAATAACTATTTTAGTCATATTTTAAAGACTAAGAATTTTTTAAAGAAAAATAATTGCCAAAGGTCATATGAAAAGGGAGATAAAATCTATAAATTTAAGGGAAAAAAATTATTTAAATACTATTTTAATATCTAAGAATACTTTTATATAAAAACAATCGCTAATAAAATGTAAAATGAGAGAGAGATACTTGGTAAAAATGTGTATTAAAGCGACACGGATGGGAATTGTTTTAAAAAGATACTTTTTGTAATGTTGTTAATTTATAAAACAAAATTTTTGCATTTTAAAAGTTGAGTAAATATTACAGACAACGATTTAGTCAGTTTTATAAAGTCTTTAAAAAGGGCTTTATAATTATTTAAATCGATTAAATATATTTAAAAACTTTGACATGATGTAACTTATTGATTTATATTTTGTTAAATAAATATTAAATATTAAATTTGATATATTTTTTCTACTAAATTTGATTCAGTTTATTCTAAATACGATTTGATTACTCAAAGCTTATAAAGTTTCAAAAAGATATTCCCCATTTATCAATCAAAATTATTTTAAAATTTGTACTAAACTTGTCTGTGTAATTTTGCATATTTTCTA
The DNA here is from genome assembly GCA_035045905.1 of Drosophila anomelani. Taxonomy (NCBI): domain Eukaryota; kingdom Metazoa; phylum Arthropoda; class Insecta; order Diptera; family Drosophilidae; genus Drosophila; species Drosophila anomelani. The sequence continues at coordinate 5,277,411 of JAWNOO010000165.1, forward strand.
ATTACATTTTATTCAGAGTGTAGGCTTATCCTCCCCCCAATTAATTAATAAATCAATTAACTCCCATAAATTAACCAAAAATCACGCTTAGCCAAGTGCCAGGCAGCCATATCATTGATGGAGCCCAACTAGCCGCAAGTCGAAGCCCCTAAATCACTTGGTCTAATGCTCTTCAAATTAGCCTGCCATTTGTCAGATCAGTGTTCCTGTCCCTCCTTTGGAATATGAATCATTCCGCCTAAATGAATGTGTCTGTCACTGGCTGTCAACACGTTGCTAAGGCAAAGCCAGAGCCAAAGTTCCCCCCAGAAACCCCAGTGATCTTCCGACACCGATCCCATATAGCCAGCTATATAGTCACGGGGCCCTTACTCCCAAATATGAAATGGAGCAGGCGATGGAGGCTATATTTAATGCAGAGTGACATTAATGTCAGGCACAATTAGTCGGGGTGGAAGGAAAAACGCCAGTGGAAAAGCGGAAAAGCAAAAAGGCGAAAAGGAAGAAAAACAGAGAAAAAGAAACAATCAAAAAACGATAAACGAGGCGAGCGGAAAATGGGCAACCAGAAATAATTTGACAGGCCATCAGGGGGAGCTGGGAGTATTAAGATGTTCTCGGGTCTGATCATACGATGATGATCATTGATCACTTTGTTATTGCAGCTTCGATTTGATTGATTCAGTTTTCTTTTCTATTTTTTTGGTACGTGTGCGAACCCGCTGAACTACGACCATGGCCTTTTGTCTGCCGTTTTTTGTTGCCAATTCGTAAACAAACAAAATTACCCAACAAAGCATCGATAGATACATCGCCTTCGCCCAGGAGTCGCATTATATCACCTTTCCGCAGAGAATAGATCGCCGAAGAATGGCAAACTCGAGCACGGTGGCATCCTCGATCTACTGTATCCCATCCCAACTGCGCTATATCCATTCCATTGTCCGACCGACTTTAATCCCAGCCTGCGGCTTGGGATATCTCAATACCGCCACCGTTACAGTTGCGCTTCGGATGCGCTCGGCCTGATCCCCTGATCTCTTTGTAGTCGTAATCCCGCCCGGGGAGCGATAGCTACGATCCCCTCCTGCCGGCTAATTTATATAAAAAACAGCCTCCTCGCGAAATGGTTCCTTTTTTCTACTATATCTCATTGCTGTGTTGACGCTTTTCTCACACAGTTCGACATGCGGCGGAGGCGTTGGAAGCGACGAAGACGCGTGGTATATATTGTATAAAGCGAATCGGATAAAAGATATAGCTGCGGATCGTGTTTATATTGAGAGAAGAGCAGAGCAGCCAAGATTTTACAGTGGGTGTCTTGAGTCCATCAATGGTTAACAAGGAATTTGCGAATTTATTGGAGGATATATAAGTTTTTGTAGGTTCTCATAAAGGTTTTCCCTATTTTTTCCTACATTTAAAAGAAACAATTCTTGATTGATTGAACATTAAAATTATCTTTCAAGCACTTCCAACATATCTAAAAGAATTATATTCAACCTTTTGATGAAATTTGACATCCTAACTTAAGTGTTGCTTTATATAGGTAAAGCTTATATAAAAAATTAAGAATATATTCTTTTAATAATATTCATTATAATTAAGTAAAGAAAATCCAGAAACATTTTGGAAGACAACTGTATTTTTATCATTTAATATGATCCAATCCAAATAACTTCTTAAATCAAACACCAAATGATATAAATAAAATGTTATCGAATTATAATCTTTATAGATGTTCCATAAAGACAAGTATCTATCTTTATTATACCCATTCCCACACATAATAAAATTCTAGATACAAGTAGCTCTCCATAAAACATCAAATCAAGTGCTTATCTTTATGTAGTACACATTACCTATAATGTTATTGTTGTCCCATAAAAATGTATGATATCTGGGGATGAACTCTCATACGTACCTGCTCTCCCTTAAGTACTGCCACACCCACTGTGACTGCCTGCCAAGGGGGGCAGCAGGCTCCACTGTGCTGCCACAGTGGCAACCACATAAACGGGCACCGGCAGCGGCGTCTGCCGTTTGGGGGCGGCGAAGATCAAAGGCCAGCTAGCGGTGCCTGCAAAACGGTTAAATCTTTTGAAATGTGCGCACTTTTTGACACCCAATTTGTTTAGAAGTGTGCGCCGCCAGCTGGGCCAAAGGGGGGCTAAGGGGGCGGCCGCTGATGGGGGAGGCTATTCGAGCAGTTCATAAAATCGCAGCTACACAGGGGAAAACTTTATTATAATATGCATATAATCTAAATAGTAATTCATTTTTATTACTTTAATTATATTTCTTAATTTTGAGTACCTTTTATTAAGGTAAATATATTAAACAAGTTCCTAAAAATGAATATAAATTTTTATACCATTGCAAAGGTCTTAAACTTTGGCTTTTCTTTAAAAATGTTATTTTATTTGAATATTTCACATATTTCCTTAATTAATCTCTCTGTAGATAGGAAAATGTGTGAGTGGGAGCTCGGGAAAAGGGGGAGGGATGCAACACATCAGTGGGCAACTTTTTCTGCGAATTTCATTAATAAAACTGTCGAAAGTGTTGGGCATCAAGTGCCTGGGCACCCTCCCCTCTGCACCGGTCCCTGGGACAGGTAAAACGGAACAATCAAACGAAACTTTTTGTTTTTAATAAAAATTCAAAAGATTTACACAGCTTCGCCTTGCTAGCCAAGTAATTCCACTTAAAATTCTGTAAAAGCAAAAGAAATCACTGGTGGAAGGGGTGGGGAGCGCGTGGGCAAACATATATCCATTCCACTTCATTCATAAAAACGAAGAGAGTGCGAGAGGCAAACGCTTAATTAAGAATTTTTCCAAATAAAAATGCACGCTTACTTGGTGGAAATGGGATAATAATAAGTTTATTGATTTGGGAAATGCCACAAACCGGATGTTTATACGCTGCACACATCATCATCATCATCATCAACGTTATGGAAGGGATCCTAAGCAACGTGTGAATTGTGACGGGATTAACAGGGCTCAACCGCAACGGCAGCCGCCGGAAGAAACCCGATATATCCCCACAGTATTTCCCATTTTCCCACTGGCCAAATCCTGGCCAGCAAGTTGGTAAGTCAATCCGCCGCTTAGCCAGTTACGGAATTTCCCTGGCCGGCCATTCTACGCCAAAGTCAAAACATGCGGTTCAAGTTGGGAAAAGACCCGAGAGGAACCCAGGAGGTCGTCGGAGGCTGGATTTATTTAGACAAAATGACTTTGCAAATGAGATTCGGCCCGCACAGTCCTGGCCACCGAAGATGTCAATATTATCATGGGATGTGGGATGTGCAAACAGCAGCAGGAGCGGTCAGGACTACCTGCTGCTGGCGGAGGTGTGCATAGTTTCTGTTAATTTCCAACACCTCCCCGACACTCGACTCGCGCAACGTGACCTGTGGCCCCGGGGCTGGATTTGAGTCGGGTTAGGGATTTGGTTTCGGCCGTGTCCTCGACTGAATGGGTGTCCGAGCTGCCAAGTGCCGCATGTAGCCGTAATCGATGTGATTAGGCCGTGCCGTCCGTGTGTGGAACACTCGCCGGGGCCTATAGCCTAACCCTTGGCCCCCATGGACGAGCAATCAATAATTCCCAATCGGCCGGGCCGGGCAACTCGGTGACGTATTTGGACAGCCACTGACAGCCAAGCAGGCCCAAAAGAAACAACCAAGATCAGTTGGGAAGTTGACCAGACGAGCTGCAGATACTCTTCTTGTAATGATTTAAAAAATTAATTTCTTATTTAATTTTTTGGGTTAAGTCATAGTAAAAATAATAATACAATTTTCAAGAGGTATTTTAAGGGAATTTGTATTTAATTAATTAATTTATTTAAACAGAAACATTCTTAAAACAGTTTTTCCTAAAGAAAACTACTAAGGAAGGAGGCTGGCTTGCTTTTCAAAAGAATTAACATTAAAGCTGGTACCCCATTTTTATTTGGCAAAGTTTATTTAAAGTTTTATCTTTAAAATAAATGTAATTTATTCATACCAACTGATATCTTAATTAATTGATTCAAATTCTTAGAATCACCACCATTAACTTAATAGACAATTGTTCAATGCACGTCGCACGTTTTTTAAGGACATTTGTAAATTCAATTACATAATTAAACAAAACCTTAGCCTCATGTGCAGCTTAAACTCAACCTTAATAATTAATATATACAAACCCAATGGATCAATCCATATACCCCTCTTTCCAAACAGAGAAACAACTCGTCTTGGGCCACAAATAACTGGATGACTCGGCGGGAAATGATTGTTGGCGAGGCCCCCGGGGCGAGCTGGGAGAAGGAAATGAGCTGCACTTAAATGCATGCGAGAAAACCACTCGATGCCAACAAGTGGATAAGAAGCCACCACACAAATGATGCCCAAACGAACTATCAATGTCAGTGAATTGGCAAAAAATTTAAACTCAATTTGTATGCAGGCCAGCGGAGTGTCGAGGCGAGGAAACCCTTTAGCTCGACCAGAGCGCTGACACACCTCAACAGCGGACAGGGGGCAGGGGGCAAGGGGCAACGGGCGTCGGAGCGACTGCAGCTGAAGTGGGTCCACCGCATCCAGATCTGCTGCGGCATTAATGTGCGAGTGTCGGACACCCAGTCGGATCGGGATCGGGATCGCTCCTAAGCCGCTAAAGCATGCGTAACAATGGCCAACACGAAATCTTAATGATCGCTGAGCCGAGCCAAGCAGCCAAGCCAAGGAGGAGTCGATGACCAGGCACATTTTCGAATGCCCTAAAGAGAGCTGGCTGGCGAGTGTGTTCCATTCATTGATTCATTCAGGTCGGAGGGCCCCTAAATGAAGTGCTCCAAGCAAAGGATGGCTGCTATATCGGTTTTCTCGTGTTTATTATTTCCTTTTTCGTACATGGATTGTATGGATCTTCTTCTTTGCCTCTTCTTAAGTCTAAATACCATATATTAAGCGCTGGCGAATGAGTTTCGGAACATATTGTTAGAATTTGCAGCCAACACAGTTGTTAATCAATATATCAATATACAGGGTGCGTAATAATAATAGTACAGACAATATAAAATATAAGATAATATAATTTTAAAGCGAATATAACAAATATGCACTTGTTCGGTGAATACTCCTTGCCTTTAGCTTGGCTAACGAGTTGCTCGATCTCTAGCCAAGTAATGGAAGTGAAGGTTTAAGGTTTTGAAGCAACAAATGCGCCTAAGGTCCAATGGTGGGGTGTGTTAGGGGGATAAGGGTTAGGGGCCTGTATGCGGCAACTCTTGTCTTTTCACAACAATATTTACTAGTTTTGGTTTGAATGATTCGGATTTAGTTTAGTTCTTGAACTGAAAGACGAGTATCAAGATGACGACCAGCAGCACTGTGGCCAGGATGCCCACCAGGATCAGCTTCTTCTTGCGCACCTTGTTCTGAAAAGGCAAACGAACGTACAAATCGATTCCTAGTAAGAAATGTGATACAACCTACCCTGTAAGAGCTGGCCTTGCGCAGATTCTCAGTGCCCTGTGAGACGAAAATGCTTGTCTGCTCCACCTGCGACTCAATTGAATCCACCGTCAGTCCCTGTTCATAGACCAGGGCCCCCAGTTTCTTGTAGATCTCGTTGACGCCCACAATATTGCTCTCCAACTCCCGGATAACCTGCTCCTGCTCCTCCAGCGCCTGCAGGTCCGCCTGCTCCTGCATTTGTGTCTGCAGCTGTTGCTGCTGCTGGTTGTTTGATTTGCGATTAAAGAAATTATCCTCAAAGAAGGAGTCCTGCTGGCTGGCGCTGCTGTTGGAGCTGCCGGTGCGCGAGGAGCCGGGCGGCCGGGCGATATTGTAGCTGTCGCCCCGTGCCTGCCGCAGCGCGCTCTTCTCTATGTCCGCAGTCTTGCGCTGGACGGCCTAAAAATACGAAATCGATAAACATTTGGACATGACTCACAAGGGCGCTTTGCTTATCTCGTAGCAAGAGAAAGAAGAAAACAAAAAACAAACCTGGAAGGCGGTCAGTGCCGCCGTGAACTCATCGACCAGTCGGTCCCGCTGGATCTTCAGGTGGCGCTCCTTGCACTTGTCCACCTCGTTGATTTGATTGTTTGTGTCGGTCACCAGCTGGTTGGTGTAGGTCATTATTTGATGGCTGCGCAAGGGAGAAAATTGAGAAAATTGTTTACCATTTCCATTGTTAGGTTTTGAAGGATGAATCACACATAAACGTTCTAGTATTTATGTCAGATGAACAATATAAATAGGATTTGCACAAACTATAAACATTCGTGACTTGAAAATTGAAATTTTCTTTTTTAAAATTTAGTTTGTATTTACTTTTAAATATATTTCTTGGCCTATTTTAAGAATATATCGAAATAAAACATAGCTTACAGTTGCTTCTTCAGTTCCGGGGAATCCTGGGGCGTGTTCAGTTGATTAACCATGCGCTGCATAGTGGAAACTGTTGGCAAAATAGCATTAGTCATAGGGGAAAGTTGTACAAGGAACAGCTTTTGATGCAACTCACCATTCTGTTGCACCTTCTGGATGCTGGTGGCGATGATTTGCGCCAGCCTTTGGAAGTCTATTTCGCTGAGGCCACCGCCTCCTCCACCTCCTCCCCCTCCGCCTCCGCCACTGAGGCCATTCTCCATATGCTGCAAGTCCATGCTTTCGTAGGCAGACACCTTGCTGACCTTCGGTTATTCCCTGGCGCAACAATCAGTGAGTATTCACGTTCTCGTTCCTGGACAAGCAACCGCTATGGCTGGGGGCTGGCAATCGAATTAGTTGCTTGGCCTTTCAACTTATATCACTTTCTGCGTCTCAGCCAGGTTCTGTTTGTTTGTCGAGATGTTTGACGGTGTGTGTGTGTTTGTCTTTATTCGGGTGTTTCGCCCCTTTGTTTGCTGCCACCCACCAGCCTTTGTGGCAGCCTGCTGTTGTCTGTTCTATGACCTTCGTCTATTGCCCGCCACTGAAGCCACTTAGTTGCACATTTCCACAAGAAAAACGTATAATTTGTTAATAAAACTTTGCCAAATTGCAATTTTTTATCTTTTACAAAGTGCAGTGTGGTAGCCTTCCTGAAATACTGAGGAAGAGAAAGACAGCTGGTCACACATTAGCAATAACGTAATCACACAATCGTAACGTAACGTAAGGAAAACTCCATTTATAAGATTTCGTTGCGTTTTACAAAACTATTTTATGTATGGCGCGCGGTTTTAAATAATCTTGTAGGACACCGTAAATCTTTATTAAAGGTAAGTCAAATAATTATTTAAAGAATCTTAGTGTAATACTGTTTCTGCAAATTGTTATTAATTTTGAGTTCATTTCATTCATTTAAATATTTAAAATAGGTAATATTCAAGTTTTGATAAAATAATGATAACTAAAATACTATTAATGGTTGCGTTCAGCAGAATTATTTATACATTTATTTTGAGTTAGTATAATCTAAAAACTATTTCTTTGCTTAAAATATAGCTTTAAATTACACAATATTAAATTAATTTATTTTATTAATACTTATCGTATTTATTTCAAATGGTTTAAATGGTTTATCAACATGTGAGACAATAAATTAAAATAAAAATATATTATTTAATTTATTGTTAAAAATTAAAATAAAAATAAATTATTCAATATATTGTTTATCAAAAAATTCAAATAATAAATAAATTAAAAATGTCCAGCCAGAAAATGCAATTACTTAACTGTATCGCGTACTTACAGAAACCAGTAAATTCCAGAGCCTTAGAACTGGTAGACAAATTAAGTGCAACCTGTTTGTTTTTTCGTTAAAAACAAAAGCATGGGACTTTCGTCGTTAAATTTTGGTTGAAGTTAATAAACAATATACTGAGATACACAAAATGCAACCAGTATCCGGTGTTAGAATCTCGTCAGAGGTTAATGAACCCAGATTCCCCATCATTGCGATGCACATTTTAAATGAGAAAAGTCAAGTTTGGAGACAATATTTAGCCCTGAATCTCTACTAATTACATCATCTGCCACCACGATTAACCTTTATGCAAATGACGGATGCACCACAAACCTGATTTGGGAAGAAACAAACGGATAATCAGGCCGGAATATGCATCTTAAAATTTAAATAAGGGCAGCCGAAAAGTTCATGTAGAAGCTTTCTAATGCAGAGGCGGGCCCTAGCCCTAATTTATTGTCTAAAGAGCGCATTGGTAATTTGTCTCGCATTTCGGGGGCCTTATAAATAAGCATCCCGCGCCGAAATGCGGCTTAGTCGGTCCGGAGGCCTGGTAGCGGTTGGTAACGCTGAAAGTTAACTTAATCAAGATTCCGTCCGCCGACGATGAGTGCTCTCCGGTTCTGGCTGCCACTTGCCCTCCAGCTCACGGCGTGTACCTGTCAATATAGATATGGGCCAGGTGCGTGACGACATCATCATTATCACCCTCATCGAGCAAAAGATCGGGCCCCAAGAGTGAGAGTGCGCGGCCGAAAGCAAACACGAAACATATGCAGAATTGATTAATCAAGTGCTAAACAGAATATAGAGGCGTCAGCGAAATAAATTAAATTAAATATTTGACACCATGCTCCGCCAGCAGTGCTGCCAAATATCAAACTCGAAAAAAGGAAACAAATTAGGGATATAAAAAGGATTAGTTAAAGGCACTAGAATGCTGAATCAAAAATGAAAACATAAATGACCAACCTGTGCTTTATAATAAATGATTTCTTCATAAACCTAATATATTATTTTTATTACAAATTGATTTAAAAATTGTTTTCACTTGTCATTAGACAATTAATTTCTTTTATGCATATAATTTCACTTTTAAACAATTGATTCGAAAGCGGAGTTCAAAACAAAGCTGTTGTGCTCAGGTATTTCGTAAAAAATAAAAACAGATGTGAACAGAATTTTAAAATTCTCCCAGTTTGTACTTGAACTCATTTGCATATCAGCTTTTACAGTAAAGAGGCTTCATTTTAATTGCATCTTCCGAATTGGAAGCATTATAAGATAATGTAAAGTTTATGTTTCGGATAAGAAGTTCCTAATATAAAGATTTCTTCTCAACTTTTAGAGCGTTCATGGGATCTGCGCTCTACTGCGGAGCTGAAAGACAAGGAGTTTTGGTTCCACGATGCCCAGCGCACACTTTACGAGAAGCTATCGACGCCTCCGAATCAATATCGGGCCAAGAATGTGATCTTCTTCCTAGGCGATGGCATGTCCGTGCCGACGGTCACCGCTGGACGCATCTTCGATGGACAACTTCGGGGAGTAGTGGGCGAACGCAACCAGTTGGAGTTTGAGAAGTTCAACTATGTGGGTCTCTCCAAGGTAGGTTCATACATACATCAATTCCCTATTCCATAAGAGCATCTCTATAGAATCCATAAAATCATGTGTTAACCTAATTAATTGCTAATTAATTTTGGAAAATTATCAAACAAATGTGTGAAAACTATTTACGAAAGCAGCCTGAACCGCTTTTCCCCATTCTATTCTAGACGTATTGCGTCAACAAACAGGTGGCCGATTCCGCCTGCACGGCCTCTGCCTATCTGTCCGGGATCAAGGCCAATTACCTGACCATTGGAGTGACAGCAGACGTGGAGTTGAATGACTGTCCCGCTGCGCGGAAGCCCCAGAATCGACTCTCCTCAATCGCTGAATGGGCGCTCAAGGGGGGCAAATCCGCCGGCTTAGTGACCACTACTCGGGTGACCCATGCCAGCCCCGCTGGTGTTTATGCTCACACCTCGAACCGTGACTTCGAGAGTGACTACGATGTGACCAATCTGGGCCTGAATCCGGGCAATTGTCCTGACATCGCCCAGCAACTGATTGATGGCGGTGTGGGCAAGCGACTGCGGGTGGTGATGGGTGGCGGCACCATTAAATTCCTGCCCAACACCACGACGGATGTGTACGGCAACACGGGCCAGAGGCTGGACGGGAGGAACCTCATCGAGGAGTGGCAGCAGAGCAAACCAGGCAATGCCAGGGTTCTATTCAATCGCACCGATCTCCTGAACGTCGATCCCCAAAACACGGACTTTCTGCTGGGCCTCTTTAACTCCTCCCACCTGGCCTATCACCTGGACGACAGCGTGGACACGCCCACCTTGGCGGAAATGACGGCAACCGCTATCAAAGTGCTCTCCCGCGACACAAACGGATACTTCCTGTTCGTGGAGGGTGGACGCATCGACCATGCCCATCACGAGACCAAGGCTAAGAAGGCTCTGGACGAGACTGTCCAGTTTTCGGAGGCAGTTCGCAAGGCCCGCCAGCTCACGAATCCCTGGGACACGCTCATTGTGGTCAGTGCGGATCACGGACACACGGTCACCATTAGCGGCTATCCGGACGTGAACAATAGCATTGTGGGTCTCAACTCGGAGCTGAGCAATGTTGACCAGTTGCCCTACACAGCCATTTCCTATGCCAACGGCCCGGACTACGAGAGGTTCTACAAATCCACGGACGGAGAAGTGGAACGTGTAGATCTCCGGACCCTGGATTTTACGGATCGGGATGCCCTATATCCGCACGGAGTGCCCATGACCGAGGAGACCCACGGTGGTGGCGACGTAGCAGTCTATGCACACGGTGAGATTAGCTTATTAATAAAACAACAAGTATATTTTAAAGTTTAAATGTTTCTTATTTCTACAGGACCTTGGTCGCATCTCTTTACCGGCGTTTACGAGCAGAGCACTTTGCCGTATATGATGGGCTTCGCCTCCTGCCTTGGACCGGGAATTACGTACTGCGATCTTCAGCCCAAGCCGGTTTACAGGGCTTAGTAGTTAATTTATTTATAGTAGGCAAAATTCATATTATATGACGACAATAATATAGCAGAAATAAATATTTTAAATAAATAAATAAATTTAAATAATTTTTGAATTTTTAGAATTTTTCCTTACGTTTTCTTCGCTTACGTAGTCGGAATGCGCGTTTGCCCATTTAGGAGTGACCAGCTTTTTCTTCTTTTTCTGAGTTTCGGCATAGTTATCGCAAACTGTCACACCACACCGCTCCGCCATTTTAGCTGAAAACTTTTGCAATTTTCGGGAAAAGAGCACGCGAAGAATGTAAATAATTGTGAATGTACATACGGACGACAGCGAGCAACGGCCAGTGACTAGTTAATTGCACTAAGGCTGATCCGTGGAAAAGTGTGAGAGCAGCGCGCCCGCCGGTTTCGATTCCGGCTCCGGCTTGCTCAGGCTACTGTACGAGGCGCGTGTGCGAGTGCGACAGAGACGGACGGTTCCGTGTGCCTGTGTGTGAGTTTGTAGGAGCGTGCAAAACTAGAAAATAGTATTTACGCCAAAAGAGAGAACTATTCCCGGCTCAGGATGGCCGACGTGGTCTTGGACTTGTACGCCGAGGACCTGGACAAGGACTTTGCCGGGCAGGCTCAGGTAAGAGAGTTGCAGGAGGCGCAAAGCGAAAAGTCGCGCCGCCTTGCGCTCGTGTGTATGTATACAGTAGGGTGGGTCGATAAGTGCGGCGGCGAGAAAAAGTAGGGGTGAAATGCGGTGATCCAAGGAGTTGGAGTATTACCAGAAAGTCTGCCAGTCCAAACTTCGATCCGCCACACTGTACGCCACTTTTTGACGGTTAATTTATTCCTTAACATTCCTATCCTCAGGACGAGTTTGGCGGCGATGGCGTTGATTTGTACGATGACATTGGCGGCCCCACAGAGGCTGCCGCATCGGGTGGCGGCGGCGGCGGCACACCCTCAGCGGATGGAGCTGCCGGACCCGGCTCCGGGGAATCGGCATCGAGCGGCGGTGGCGGTCCCAATGGAGTTTACCACCAGGGCGGTGGTAGCCTCACTCCGACCATGAACCGCCGCTACCAGCTATACGTGGGCAATCTCACCTGGTGGACCACCGACCAGGATATAGCAAACGCGCTCCGCGACATCGGCGTTGGCGATTTGCAGGAAGTCAAGTTCTTCGAGAATCGTGCCAACGGGCAGTCGAAGGGCTTCAGTGTAATATCGCTAGGCTCAGAATCAAGTCTGCGGGCCACGCTGGATCAGCTGCCCAAGAAGGAGATGCACGGCCAGGCGCCGGTGGTGACGTATCCCAGCAAGCAGGCGCTCACGCAGTTCGAGAGTCTGCAAAAGACGCGTCCAGTGCCGCCGCCTCAGCAGCAGAACGGTCCGCCGCGGGGTCCGTCGCTACCCAGCATGGGCAGTGGTCCGATGCCATCGCATCCGGGCGGACCACAGGGTGGTGGGCCTCCGGGTCATCCGCCGCGCGGCATGAACAGCATTATGCAGCCAGGAGGACAGTATCGGCCGCAGCACATGTCGCAGGTGCCCCAGGTGGGCGGACCAAACTCCGGACCTCCGCGTATGCAGGTGTGTTGCCCATCTATTAGTTCCCGCATCCGACCCCCTAAGTCTCATTCGATAGTATTTGTCCCGCTCCCCAGTCCCCGCAGTCTCTTTGGTTCTTCTTCTTCACATATATTATCTTCCATTTTATTATCTTCCTTTTTATTTCCATTAAAATTGTTCTGAATGCAAAATTTTGATATATATTGATTTTGTACAGGCCCAGGTTATATTCGATCTGGCCTTAAGTAACTTTAGAACACGTAGCTCTTACGACTTGGATATCAGTTTATGCGCCAGTGCTCCCCACTCGCCACTTACTCGAGTAATTTTCATCATAAGTTTAGATAAGTTTACAGCCAAGCGGTGGATCTTCTTCGGGCGTAAGCAGCTGTTGACCGTTTAAGTCTATCCATAAATCTAACATTAAAAGTTCCACTGAGAACACCGAATTGAAGAGAAAGCTGTCAACTGTCTGATTACCAGCTCTGGTCGAGATCCATCGCACAAACTAAGTGGCTAAGTTCGTAGTTTTGTTTATGATTTTAAGTACTATACGTAATATGTTGTTTTGGTTTAATTACAAGTAAAACTTCAGAGCAATTTTGTTGTAACACTCCTCTCAGCCTAAGACATTCTGTATTCTCTTTATTTCCTGTACTTGCTAAGCTGTAGATCTCAAAAAAAAAAGAAACTTTGTAAGATTCAGAAGGACATATTGTGCCTTTCTCGCTGTACATTTTACTTTTGTATATTGTTTATGCTAATGCGAGTATAATTGTAATGTAATTACTCCCAATGTTGTCTATATAAAATGTATATGTATTACGCTTCATATATTTATGTTCTATTCCATGTCTTTGACAACGCTTACGCACACTTCTTCCTCACAACAACAACCAACCAACCAACCAACCAACTACTACTTCTACTACAACATAAACGTAATTCGTATTATAAATCTAGCCGCCGATGCATCCGCAAGGCGGGCTCATGGGCAACCAACAGCCGCCACCACGGTATCCGTCAGCGCAGGGCCAATGGCCGGGTCAGCAGCGACCAGGCGGACCACGGCCGGGTCCACCGAACGGACCGCCGCAGCAGCGACAAATGGTAACAACAACAACAACAACGGTAACAGTGGTAAAAATAGTTATCCCTCGAAAAGCACAGAGTCCACATATATAATCGATATACTATTTACTCTAACGAAGCCAGAGGGCGATGAATAGAAAAGAAGACTAACCACCGAACTTAAGTTAACCTTAGTTAACTCAGTCTTAAGCGATGTGTATTCAGAACATTTATAATAATGCCATGCCACAGATCAGCCCCATACAACCCATGCACCTTCTCATTCCTCCGCCTAGATTTGCCACAACAGAGCGTGTCACTAATCCCAATCTTTTGAATTTCAGTTCCAGGGAGGACCCATGGGCATGCCGGTAAGGGGTCCACCGGGTCCCGATTGGCGTCGTCCGCCCATGCACGGCGGTTTCCCGCCTCAAGGGCCGCCGCGTGGCCTCCCGCCGGCACCTGGTCCGGGTGGACCGCACGGCGCACCCGCTCCACACGTAAATCCGGCATTCTTCAACCAACCCGGCGGTCCCGCTCAACATCCGGGCATGGGTGGTCCACCGCACGGTGCCCCTGGTCCGCAGCCCGGCATGAATATGCCCCCGCAGCAGGGCATGAACATGCCACCGCAGCACGGACCGCCGCCCCAGTTTGCGCAACATGGACCACGCGGTCCGTGGCCGCCGCAGCAGGGTAAGCCACCGGGACCCTTCCCCGATCCCCAGCAGATGGGTCCACAGCTCACGGAGGTGGAGTTCGAGGAGGTGATGAGCAGAAATCGAACAGTCAGCAGCTCAGCGATAGCCAGGTGAGTGAGAAACTATTAAAATTCATGTAATTTACAAATTGTTTTTAAGTTTGTTAACTAATCCACACTCTTTCAATGATTTCACTTTATAAAATCAACTCTTACGTCATACTGTTTGCATAAATAGGGCGTTGCTTACGCTTTAGCACTTCATTAGTTATGCGCATTTACTTATACGCATTCTTTGATTTTTCAGAGCTGTTTCCGATGCGGCAGCTGGTGAATATTCCAGCGCCATCGAGACGCTGGTTACGGCGATTTCCCTGATCAAACAGTCCAAGGTGGCGCACGACGAGCGCTGCAAAATCCTGATCAGCTCGCTGCAGGACACGCTACACGGAATCGAGGCCAAGAGTTACAATCGACGCGAGAGGTCGCGTTCCAGGGAACGATCCCACCGCAGTCGTCAGCGACGCGAGCGCTCTACGTCCAGATATCGCGAGCGTTCACGAGAGCGCGAACGCGATCGTGACCGGGAGCGTGAAAGGGATGCTGGGTAAGTCCAAGATAACATAAATCCGTAAGGAATAAGTTAATGTATGCTTTTTGCCCCTAGCAGCTACCGTGAACGCTCTCGCAGCAGAGAACGGGAACGTCAGGCCCCAGATCACTACAGGGATGACAGGTATGATTATTTGCAGTTAAGATAATTAATTAAAATTAATTCCATATCCATTTAATCAACCAACAACAGCCGCTCGGCGCGTCCGCGAAAATCACCGGAGCCCGTAGTGGCCGAAGCTGCAGAGGCACCGTCTTCGAAACGCTACTACGAGGACCGCGAAAGGTATCGCTCATCGGACCGGGAACGGCGTGACCGCGATCGGGACCGTGACCGCGAGCGTGAACGCGATCGTGACAGGCGTGAGGAGCATCGCTCCAGGCATTGACTGCCGGAGACGCTCGAAGCGGAGGACGAGGAGCAGCAGCAGCAGCAGCGCCTGTGGCAATGGATACGAGAGTAAAGATACAACACACAGCTAATTATACTAAACACACACTATATTAACAAATAACAAGCAGCCACAGCCACAGCTTGGTGGGATGACAAGCTGGCCGCCACAATTAAAAGATTTTCGATTTGTATCTAACATTACCAATACGTAGGATATGAACAATATGGCATACAGCATAAATAGTCCCCCCTCTAGACATACTAAAGTAAGCCGAAATGCTGACAATTCTCCACCAACGACGAACGGACTGTCTCCGCACCATTCTGCATTCTCCTCTCAGCCGCAGTAGCAGTAGCATCTGAAGCAGCGGAAAAGCACTGGAGGAGGATCGGCACAGGAGGAGGCGATGGGGCAGTCAGCGTGGGACTTTTTGGACAGTGATGAGCACCGGATCATCAAACTATGAACTACGAACAACTAGCAATCCTGCACCGTCATCTTCGCAGCAGAAATTCAATTTTATTGTACTCTTAAATATTTCGGTTTATTTAATAAAAACATAAACGTATGAAAAAAGAATTGTTCAAAAAACAAGCAAAAAATCAACCTTTATCCAAACTGTCTTGCATTGTGTGTGTCTCTCTTGTACTTTTATTAAAAAAAGAAAACAAATACTACCTAATCTTATTAGTTATCGAATTTATATAATTGTACAACAACCAAATTTTATGTAAAATTGCAACAAGAAGAGATTGTGCTGTGCAATCCCGTTATTGAAATTGTTATATTAACAAAAAGCGTTAGCCCTAATGTATTTTCATTGAAATTACGAGGTTCTTTTGTTGTAAACACTCCTCATAATTATTTATTTTTATTTATTACCATAAACTATACTTAAGTCGATCGATCATATATATATATTTGTGGTATGACTGTGACAGAGTGAGTGCAGCATTTAAATATGCCGACTGACCCCACGAATGGTTGGGGGAAAACTTTAGCGAAAAATGTTTATATAGAAATAAGTCAAGTGTGAGTGTGTGTCATCCGCCTCTAAACCCATGATTTTTAGACTAAATTATACTCTATAAACAATTCATAACCGCATTTAGCGTAGCGTAATTTACTAACGCTCAAATTTTATGTAGTTCCTAACATAGGTTCGATGATAAAGTAATCGCGGTTCACCTAGCAGCACTCCTATTGTATCATCTACATTTTACGTTTCTTAAAATTTTAGCTTTACTTTTTATTTGTACATACACTTTGTAAACGATACTCAGACTAAGATCATGCCGCACTAACCCCCAAATTACGATTACGCCTCTCTGTTAAGTCGGCGGCTCAAAAGTACCTGTAACTCTCCGCTGAGAGCCTAGTCTAGGCCCTAGGTTGTTTGTATAACGATGTCTTGTACAATTTAAACTGTGATTTGTCATCTTGATGAAACGAAACTGCAAATGAAATTATGCAAACAAAAACAGTCTGTTAAATCCATGCCAGAACAGGTAATGTTTTTAAATTTAGTTTGTAAATGTTGCCGAGAGTTCGCATTTTAAACTAGTCACGGTCTAAACTGGGCCAAATACATTACTCTGCAGTATGTTTTTTGAGAAAATTATGTCTGATTTGGTTTAATGGCGCCAAAGGCCCCTCTAAATAAAAATCAATATATTTTAGACCTTTTGAAACTCGTTACTTTTCAAAACTAATTAGGAAGCGCGCGCAAGTCATGCACACGTCATTGCGTTTCCGTAAACATCTGGAAGGTTCCAAAGCGTTGACCAGCACTGTGCAGGTGAGAAAAGCCAAAACAATGACTTACTACAGTGCTGACTATTAAAAATATCTAGATATAATGGTAATGATAAAGGTAAGACATTATGGAATTAATTAAACATACAATTCTAGGGCCCTTAAAACTGTAAATAGCAGAAGATAATAAAGCTCATCAAAGTAAGAATTTAATAATAAATAAGAAGCCAAATCTCAATATCAAACTAAACTGAAAATAGACAAGTGGCCAGCACCTGACGGTGTTGCCCAATCGCGACGTTACCCAACACTGGACTCTGATAAAGGCGAAGAAAATTTTGTGAAATACAGAAACTGAAACGAAAATAAGCAGGCACTGGGAGAGTAAACAGTCAGTCCGAAACTTCACTTAAACAGCAACAGTTCACTTTCACTCCTCCGTTTGATCGACAACCGGAATTGAACCGATATATAGTCGGCAAGTGTATAAAAACAAAAGACCAAAAATGGCAGAGACTATGAACAACCTCAACGAACGATTCCAGACGTTTATGAACGGACTCGGCGACCGTTAGTAAGTATTCCAGGTCCAACTCGGAGTCCGAGTCCGCTGTCCAAATGCGTCATTTTTACATGACGTGTTGTTTTGGCATCGGACCACATCAACAGTTGGTCGCCCGCGGATCGATGGTCCTTGAAACTAATGCCTCCTCCTCCTCTTTCTGCACAGTGAGCCGTATGTGCGCGAGCACCTGTCCAAGGTGTACATGGTTCTGGGCAGCACGGCCGCCGCTACCGCAATTGGCGCCCTGCTCCAAATGCGTACTTTCTTCGATCTTGGCGTCCTGGCGGCGGTGGCCACATTAGTCCTAGTCCTGGGCCTGCACTTCTACAAGGACGATGGCAAGAACTACTACACACGACTGGGCATGCTATACGCCTTTGGTTTCTGCTCTGGCCAGACTCTGGGGCCGCTTCTTGGTTACATTTGCAGCATCAATCCAGCCATCATCCTATCTGCCCTCACCGGGACATTCGTCACCTTTGTTACGCTCTCCTTGGCCGCTCTGCTGGCCGAGCAGGGCAAGTACCTCTACCTAGGCGGGATGTTGGTCAGTGTCATCAACACCATGGCCCTGCTGAGTCTCTTTAACATGATGTTCAAGTCGTACTTCGTGCAAGTGGTGAGTTGGGAAACGATAGAAACTGGTGGAGGAGGTTTCATGAACACACAAAGTTGTTTATACTTATTATCTATGCAAAGTCAAGGTTGTTTATTGGTTTTATCTTTTGAAGTAGTTTGCAGTACAGTACAGCTTCTTGTAGCAACTTCTTGATGTTAATATGAAATTATCTTGTAGATTGTAACGCGAGAACTTCTTTAACTAAACTTAAATTATGAGTTTATAAGAAAGTCACTGTGTGACTATATTTACAATAGGTAGAAGCAATCAATAATCAATATGGAACATTGTAAAGTTAAATACAAAGTCGTATTTAAATTATTATTTCTTAGTATTATTATTCACCTTATTCCTTGCTTATTCCCCCTTATGTAGGCTTTACTGTATTAATATTGATATACCTTTGAAAATAATCTAATCGTAGCGCTTCTGTTTAATCCCTAGACTCAACTCTACGTGGGTGTTTTCGTGATGGCCGCCTTCATCGTCTATGACACCCAGAATATTGTGGTGAAGTGCCGCAACGGCAACCGAGATGTGGTCCAGCACGCGCTGGATCTGTTCTTCGATGTGCTCAGCATGTTCCGTCGTTTGCTGATTATCCTGACGCAGAAGGTAGGTTAACCGCCCGTCCATCCATTCATCGATCAGCTTCTATAGCCGCCTCACACAGCTCAAGACCTTCATGGTTTAAGGCGATTCGTGCCATAGCTCGATATCAGATATAATCTCAGAACAACAGGGGTCGCTGAACACTTTGCAAAAGATAGTCAAAAGTCTCGCTATGAAAAACCCTTTCTCAAACGGTATTTTTCGTGCAGCCAAGGCAATAAGTATACTTTCACAAAGTCAGGCTACTAGGGATCTCTGCAGTTTTCCTTTATCCTCTTTTTTTGGAAGTATATTTATTTCCGATCGAACCGAAAAAATGTCTTGCAAAGTTTTCCCTCATGTTTTTGTGAAACTATAATTATGACCTTTGCCTTTTGCCTCCCCATGGCCAGTCTATTTACTAATTGTCCTTATCTCAATTGCAGGAGGAGCGAAAACAGAATGAACGCCGCAAGAGAAACTAAAGCTGGAAGCCCTAGGAGAGGATGACGCTGGGCGTTGGCTGTTTTCTCTTTTTAAAATTTAATTCGCATACTAAATAAACAGGCCGTGTAATATTTGGCTCTAAAATTACAAAGCATTACATACAACAAGCGTCAAATGTAATCGACAACCCCATATAAATTCCCTATTTAATAAAAAGCACTAGGCCACCACCACCTAATCCGCATTATGGATGGCGCAGTAGATGGGCCATGTTGATAATATCGATTCCGGGGGGCTCTCGGGCACAATTTAATCAGGCTAAGTGCAGGCTGCAGGTAATAGTGAAGTGCTTTCCAATGCCAGTTGGTCATTCGAAGTTTCGGCTATCAACGGATAACACCTATGGCGCAGGAACAGTCGTCGGAGGCATCGGTTCAGCCCCTGCTGGAGCAGTTTCAGCAGCTCTTCTTCATCTCCAAGATAGTGGGGATTCTGCCGCAGGATTTGGAGAAGTTCCGTTCGCGAAATGTTCTTGAAAAGTCGCGCAACGGCATGATCTACATGCTGGTCACTCTGGTGGTGTATGTGCTGCTCTACAACGTCCTCATCTACTCCTTCGGGGAGGAGGACCGCACGCTCAAGGCCTCGCAAAGTCAGTGGAGCTTGAATCTTGGAGTGGGCAGTCGAAAACTCAACTTTCATTATTTGCTTTCAATTGTTCGCAGGCACCTTGACCTTCGTGATTGGCCTGTTTCTCACCTACATTGGCCTCATCATGATGGGCACCGACCAGTTGACCGCTTTACGGAATCAGGGCAGGATTGGTGAGCTCTACGAGCGCATCCGGCAGGTGGACGAACGCCTGTACCAGGAGAAGTGTGTGCTCGACAACAGCACGATTGGGCGTCGCATCCGAATCATGCTCTCCATGACGGTCATCTTTGAGCTGTCCATTTTACTGGCCACCTACATCAAGCTGGTGGACTACACTCAGTGGATGTCGGTGCTGTGGCTGGTCTCCGCCATTCCCACGTTCATCAACACGCTGGACAAGATCTGGTTTGCCGTCTCGTTGTATGCGTTGAAGGAGCGCTTCGAGGCCATTAACTCCACACTTGAGGAGCTTGTGGCCACGCACGAAAAGTTTAAGCTCTGGCTCCGAGGTGATCAGGAGGCGCCGCCGCCGCCCTTGGATAGCTCCCAGCCGCCCCAATACGACAGCAATTTGGAGTATCTTTACAAGGAGCTTGGAGGATTGGATATGGGCTCTATAGGCAAGGGCAGTTCGTTGTCCGGTTCGGGGAAGAACAAGGTGGCTCCGGTGGCCCATTCTATGAACTCATTCGGCGAACCCATCGAGCCGGCCTCAGATAAGGCTGGCAACCGGAATCCAATGGCCTCGAACATGGTGCACGAAAGCGAGCTGGGAAATGCCGCCAAGGTGGAGGAGAAGCTGAACAACCTGTGCCAGGTGCACGACGAGATCTGCGAGATCGGCAAAGCGATGAACGAGATGTGGAGCTATCCCATTTTGTCCTTGATGGCCTACGGCTTCCTCATATTCACGGCCCAGCTGTATTTCCTGTACTGCGCCACCCAATTCCAGTCCATTCCGTCGCTCTTTCGCTCCGCCAAGAATCCCGTGATCACGGTCATCGCCCTGAGCTATACGTCCGGAAAGTGTGTGTACCTCATCTATCTGAGCTGGAAGACCTCGCTGGCCTCCAAGCGCACGGGCATCAGTCTGCACAAGTGCGGTGTTGTGGCCGATGACAATCTGCTCTACGAGATCGTCAATCACCTGTCACTGAAGCTGCTCAACCACTCGGTGGACTTCTCGGCCTGCGGCTTCTTCACCCTGGACATGGAGACGCTGTATGGCGTGAGTGGTGGCATCACCAGCTACCTGATCATCTTGATTCAGTTCAACTTAGCCGCCCAGCAGGCCAAAGAGGCCATTCAGACATTCAGCTCTCTGAATGATACCGCCGGTCTTGTGGGCGCCGCCACCGATATGTATAATGTTAGCTCCACTCTGCATGACCTGGTGACCACAACCATGCTGACGCCAACTGGCTAAATGCAAGAGCAACTTTACAAGGCTTCTTAGATGTTTTCTTTGGCACCTCCTCTGGCACTTTTATTTTTGTCTTTTGGGCACTGAATAAATATATTATCACGAAACGACAGTCAGTCGCTTGTATTCCTCTCGGGCATCCTCTAGTTCCTTCAGAAGATCACAGTATACCTCCTGGGCTCCATCGTAATCTAGAATGGCCACGCAGGAGATTTGTGCCCGCTTCTGTAGGGCATAGGATAGCTCCCGTCTAGCCAAAGAAAAGCAATAGGGCACCCTCTGCTGCTGGCAGAGGGTTTTCAGACCCTCTATCGTCTCATCCAGGCCACTTTCACCGGAACAGACCTCGCAATCGGTGGCCATTAGCAGCAGCTTCACTTTACGGATTCGTAGCCTGGCCAAGGCCTCGCGGATTCCCAATACTATTCGAGGATGGGCTCGCGCCTTGATCTCGTTTTTGGCAAAGGCACGTTTCTGGAAGCGATCCAGATCCTTGAGCAACTGGATGGCCAATTGCTTGAGGCGAGGGCGGGTGCAGTTGTCGCAATAGCTAAGAGAGAGATTAGAAATATTAAAAGGTGGAGAAGGGATTAGCTATAACGACAAACCTTCTAAAGCGTCGGGAATGAATAGAGTGCACTTTCCTTGTCCCTCCTGAATCTTCTTTTGTGATCTCATCTAGGGAAAGCTTCTGCACTTGTAGCTCCACCGATGAGAGGTTCTCGGAATGCTCCTCCTGAGGGACCTCTCCAGCTTCCCCATCAGCCTTCTTCTGGGTGCGAAACCTGCGTATGGACTTCTTTAGCCGGGTTATCTTCTTCTTGGGCACCAGTCGCGTCTTGCCTTTAGCTTTGGGTATAACATAGGAGCACCTTGTTGTTATGGTTAGATGCGGCCGCTTCCTGAACTTCCGTGCCTTGATTTGTTTCTGTGTCTGCCGCGGCTTGACCACAAAGTCCAGCAGCGTCGGCTGCTGCTCCGCCTTTCGGTGTTGCTTTTTGTACTTGGAGCTGCGCGGAGTTGTCTTGGGTCCATCGTCCGTTTCCTGGATTTTTTTGAAGGCCCTCTCATCAAGGAGACTAATTTTTTCTGAACTTCGAGACATTTTAGCAGCTGAGCCATCTTTGTGGCAGTGTTGGCAAACGGGAAACATGAAGTGTGGTGGTGAATTTGGTTTCAATCGCTGGAAACATATACATTCTGATGATCGTTTAGACAGTGTGGTGAATTTGATTTCTATAAAAGGGGAATACCCAGAAAGAGCCGTTCATTGAATGAACTTCATTGTCTCTCAAAAGTTTGCAGTGAAGAAATCAGCGTATAATTCGACGAAATCATGAGCTTCGCTGGAAATTTGCAAGAAGTCTTGCAGAAATTACTAATTTCTGATAAAGATCGGGCAGTTTATACGAAAGATGCTGAGGAAATACAAAATTTTGTGATTGAAGAACTTAAAAAAGTAGATGAAACATTCCGAGAAGTTTTCAACGGGCTCAGCTTGGGCGGTGAGTTATTAATTTACTTTAATTTAAAGTAGAAATTAGGGTATATTTTCTTATTACATAAAGTTACAAGACTTGTAATGATTGACTCACTTTAGCTGATCAGTTTTATGTATCTTATCTGTTACAAGCCATAAACAATCCATTTCCGTTTAAGTTACATTATCAAAGTGTTTATTTTTATTATTATTACAGAAAATATAGAACTTTGCAACCACTTTGCCAAAAAGCATAGTTAATAAATGGCACAAAATAGTTAATTAATAAAATTATTTAAATTTTTTTAATTAATACACATAAAACCCATTAATTTTAGGAAGCTACTTGGATCGCGTCAAGCTTGATGCTCCCGATGAATTCGATATGCACATGAAGCTGAAGTTCCCCCTAAATATTACCCCGGAACGTGACCAATCGGCGTTTATCTTTCTGAATGCTCCGTTTATAGTGGCCTCCTGCGGCCGCATTCATCGGCTGAAGCTCCAAACTTGGCTACGCGACGCCTTCCACAAGGTGTTCAATCCGGTATGTAGTTTTACCAGCTCCAGCCGGCAGACTTACCGGCTGAGCTATACCCTGGAGGGGTACGGGTGTGCCCATACCATTCAAGCTGTAGGTGCCTCCCGCACCATCAAGTTCGACCTGGTGCCGGCCTTCGAATTTACCGGCGCCCAATGGCCTTTGGCCAATCCGCCGGTCACCGACAAGGTGCGCAAGGAATGGCCATGGTTCGCCACTCCGCAGAGCAAGCCAAAGAAGTCCAAGGGATCCAAGGGAACGACCACGTTCATGGCCATTGCTCCCCACTGGGAGCGTGAGATGATGAAGAATTCGGACAACTTGAAGAATAGTCTGCGCCTGATGAAGGGACTGCGGGACGCTCATGCCCAGAAGTTGCCCCACCTCTCCAGCTATATGCTGAAGACGGTGCTGCTCCATCAGATCGAGAAGGTGGACTGGCAGCGGGATTTGGGTACTCTCCTGGTGGAGATGTGGACTCGTTTGGTGGAGCACCTTCAGACCGGACAACTGCCATATTATTTGGAAAACCAACACAACATCCTGACTCGCATGAATGGGCAACAATTGAAGAAGTGTCGCCTTGCATCCGTGGAACTTCTAAATAGACTTAAACTGGCCAAAGCCAGTGGAAATTGTCGTGATTGCAGCCTCTTGTTTAATGTAATGTAAGAAAAATAATTCAAGTAATTTCCAAAATTCTGTTTTCCTGAAGAAATGTATTTCTATTCCTTTGTTTATTTCATTCGATCCGAGTTCAATTTGGATGTAAAGATACGAAATAAAGCTTATGCTCGCAAAAATGTTTGATATCCAAAGGCATTGCCAAGAATGTTCTCGACTTCGCATAGTTAAATAAACAAACTTATTAAAAGGGAGAAGGAAAAACGCTATCAACACGATGACTGACTGGAGCACTGATAGAGCGGCAAATACTTTTAGCTTTGCTTGCATTTTGTGAATTTTTGTTTGGAACTTCGAGGTCAAGTTTTACTTAATTTATTATTTATTTATAGCTACTGCTATGACTGTTAAATATTTACCTTAACAAGAGACAACTTTGGGCTTACTGGCTACACATGAGGAGCGGGCGGGCGGGCAGGCAGCGCGGCTTGCCCTGGGTTAACTATTAGGCTAAATCGTTGGGTTATCGCTATAACCGTATGCTGCTCTCGATGTCCATGTGCAGCTGGTTGAACTCCTTCAGGTGGGAGAGGATTTCATTCCGCTCCCGCTCGTAGATCTCCCAGTACTTGAGGTACTGGCTCACGTGCTGCAGCACCAGGTTGCGTGCAAAGTCCAGGCAACTCCGCACGTTCCGTGTCCTCCGTCGGCAGCTGGTTAGCACCGAGCGCAGCTGCTGTTCCGGCTCCAGTTGGGCAATGACGAAGGCAAAGACGCTTTGGACATCGATTCGCACGTCGGCGGGAAATACCACGGACTCGCTGGGATTCGTGTGCGGGAACACGATCAGCGAGGGGGAGATCGGCATGGCAAATTCCCAGGGTAGATCGTTGTTTTGGCTGTCGAAGCGGACAAAGTGCACCTCGGGACTGCTAAGCAGGGCGGAAACCTGCAGGAAGGCCTGCGATAAAACGGCGGATAAAGCGCAGTCTGGACGATACATGAAGACCACGTTGGTGGCATTCGGCAGCTGGAGGGCATGCAACAGCATTTGCCTGTTGTAGCTGCGGCTGAATTCGGAATCCATCGATGGCAACGCGTTCTTGTGGATCCTTGGCAGAGTTCGGGCATAGAACTGCCGGATAAAGTCCTTGAGGGCCACGTACGAAAAGGAGGGATGCTGCTGCTGCTGCGGCATCACGTACAGTGACTCCTCCGCCGCGTCCACGATGAAGACTTGTATGTGCTGGTGGTGCTGCTGCTGGATGCCCAGCTGATGAAGATAGTCCCTGTACCGCACCGAGTCGAAGATCACCACGCCCAGCGAGCGATTGTGGGAGGCCTGCTCCGCCGAGTGCTGCCAGATCAGCTGGCCGTATTTGGTGACCATCTTGGCTATCCCGATCTTCATGGCCGGCGTGCCGTGATTGGAATGGGCCAGACAGAGGTTTCTGGAGTGCAGGTTTATCAGGTGGGGCACATTGGACCGGGTCAGGTGGCTCTGGTGGGTGTACTGCGTCCACAGATGCTTCAGGTACCTGTTGATTCGATAGTAGTTCACCAGTGTGGCCCTGGTGCGGCGCCAAGCAGGATAGCAGCGATCGCCCTGCTCCGTTTCCCAATACAATTCGTTTGGCACTTGGAGCAGCGAGTACGAATCTTCCGCCTGCTGCTCCACTCTGTTCCAGTAATCCTCACAGGTCTCCGCCTGCTTCCTTTGGGCCGCGGCCACCTCATCGCCCATGACCAGCGACATCTGACTCATCCGTACGCCCATCGCCAGCACGGGAACGTGGCGTGCCTTCATGGCAATCGTCTTGGGCGTCCCGTAGCCGTTGGAGAATAGCGACATGTTCTTTAGAGTGTGACGCACCCAGCGCAGGATGTCCATGGTCTTCCAGTCGCCGGTCAACGAGCTGTTGAACGTGTGCACCCCATTTCGGCTGTCGATGACCACCAACTGGGGCAGTGCCGTGTCCGAAGCCTTCAGCATCTTCTTGGCACTGCTGCCGAAATTGACGGTGAAGCGTATATTCCTCTCTGGATCCAGCTCCAGCCAGCGAATGGCAGCGCCCAGGTACCGTTTGTACTCCCGCTGATCCGGCGATTCCATCAGGCCCAGCACCACGGCATCCGAGTGCTTCCTGATGGCCGCCAACTCATGGCTGCTGTGCGCCCGATCAATCGGCTGGATGAGGTAGTTCATGAAGCGGGCGAGGTCCTCGAAGCTCCACACGCCCTGGTACTGCAGCATCTGCTTCTGGCCGTAGCGCACCACCAGCGTGGGCCACTTGTCCGGATAGCCGCCGGCGCCTACGACTCCGGGAGCGGGCTGCAGAGTGCGGCTGCAGTTGCAGAGCAAATGCCAGCAGTCGACCGCCCCGAAGAAGGCGTACTCCTGGTAGTAGTGGGCCAGGCCATTGTAAACCAGGCGAGCCTGACGTGCCTCGCTGGCCCAAGACACGTAGTAGAAGAGCAGCGAGATCTCGTACTCCGCCGCCTCCGCTCGGATCTGGGGCACACTCCGGCCGGGGCACTCTCTGATGGACGCCTGCCCACTCGTGGCGGAGGACGAGGCATCCGAGTGGCACAATAACACGGCCAAAATCACCAGGTAAGCAAGTATTTTCATTGCCACCGGTGCGCGAAGCCAATTAGTGGACGAGAAAAACAAAACAAATTCAACACATAGATGTATTTTTATTTTATTATTGTACGGTCACACTGCTTTAATGTAATCTGATTGCGGCAAGCAGTACGTGTTTACACTAAGCAGTTTTTCCAAGCAGAACGTGTTTATACTAAGCAGTTGAGCATTGCCAACTGGTTCCAATTGGTTCCAAGCAGTGCAAACGGTTTCCAATTTGAATTTTCCGTTGGGAGAACATAGTTTTCGAACCAGAACAAAAAATGTAAAAATAAGGACGTAATTTTGCGCAGAGAGAAATTCTTGCGAGAGAGTTTTAATCTCTCTCAATTCCAATTCTTTCTAAAAACCGCCTGCATTAATTTGCAGCGATTTAGACCGCATTTTTAACCGCCTCTGTTTCGTATTCTGTTAATATAAAAGTAACGTCTTTTTTCTTTCCCTAATTAATTGGAATTAATTAATTAATTTTTGCTCGAGCAGCAGCCAGAACAGGTATTAAACTATAGCTTTATACAGAATATTTTGGGACAAGCAGTTTGTTTAATTATCACATTTTGGCGAAATTTACAATCTGATAGATCTTTTCAAAGTTCCCGCTAAATCGGCTCCTTGAACTGCTTTACACAGCTTGGAACTGGTTCTTTGAACTTTTTGATCTAGTGTAACCACATACTGCTTGATGGAAATGGACAGCAATCGATAACAATATCGATGGCACCGATAGAAACATCGATGCTTTTCCAGCTGAAACCGAAACAGAAACAAAAAACGAAGCGAAAATCACAGAAATTAAAAGAATAATCAAAATATCTCCCAATAATCCGCAAAAGTGGCCAAAATTAGGCGAAAACAGCGAAAGTGTGACAATCGCCAATCGCAGCCAGCGAAACGAACGAAAACAAAAGAAAATAGTGTTGATAGCAATACGAGCGTAGCGAGCAGCAGCAGCAACAACAAACAGCCGGCGGTGGGCACGGAAACGGGCCGGGGAACGGCCGAGAACAAAACAGCGACACCAACAACAACAACAACAGCCGGCCGGTGGGCGGCGGGCTTAAGCGAAGCTGTTCCTAAAAGTGGGCGTGGCGGCGGGGACGGTGGTGGAGCCGGTGGTTTTGGGGAAAGCCGTACGAAAGAGGAGAGGGCGGAGAGGCCGAAGGAGCAGCTAACAAAGGGCCACGGCCCACTGAACGCCACACACTTGCAATTAACCAACTGCCTGCGCACAGTGCAAAAACTTGCTATTGAACTTGACGGCGACGTCGACGCCAAAGCCAACGCCAACGCTAACGCCAGGAGAGGTCGAGCTGCTCGGGAATCTCCGTCTCCAGGTAGCACTGTTCTTATCATTCCATTCAGTCGCGACGAGGTCATGTCAGAGACGGGCTGCCGGCATTATCAGAGCTACGTGAAGGAGCACAGCTACGATACATTCCGGGTCATCGACGCCTACTTTGCTGCCTGCGTCAACAGAGATGCGCGGGAGAAGAAGGTGAGGATCCGTGTGGTTAATTATGTGATAAAAAATGATAAAATCGCGTTCGAATGTATTGTTTTGTGATTATCTTGAAAACAAAATATTGCCAGAATCAAAATTTATAAAACGCTGAAAATGGACAACACTGGTTGTAGGAAGGGGGAGGGAGTGGGTGTGGGAAAATTGGTTCGAGAGCAAAAAGGACTGGGAGAGCGGATTATTTGGTGAGAGAAAGGGAGTTCAAAGGTGAGAAAGTGTGCGAGTAAAGGAACAGCGAAATTTGGAGATGTGCAAACATTTGCATAACTGTGAAGCAATCACGACAAAAGGTCACTGACACAGCGAAAACTCCTTAGTTGTGATATTTATTGTTTATTTACAATATTTAAAATTTAATTTAAATCAACAAATCGAAATAGGTGACAGAATTTGAACGTAATTTTTATTGTATTTATTTGTTTACTTTAATTTAAAATTAAGCTACATTATCAGAACAGATTTCCTGAGTCAATAATGATAAGAAAAGATGACGGGAAGCGGAAATGTGGAACTGATTCCCGAAAATGATGATACAGTTTGCATAATCGCAACTCTGTCACAATTAAGGTCACTAACCCAGTCGTACAGCTGAAATATATGTGTATAAATAGCTGACGACGGTTACTTTATGTGTAAAAAATTATTTTTTGAATGGTATGTAATGTTTTTAGTTCGTTAAAATTTCAGAAAATATTTAATATATAATAACAATAAATATTTAATGTATATTTATATTTTTTGTTTAGCATTTTAAGCCGCTTTCTCATGATATGTATTTGTAACATAATAAACAATTAATTGTGAGACCGATAAAGATTAATACTATTTCAAGACTATTTTTCTTAAACATATAATTTACTTCTCATTAAGACCCCAAATTTCCTAACCCACAGGCGATCCACTGCAATTGCTTCGAGTGCGGCAGCTATGGCATCCAGTTGTACGCCTGCCTGCACTGCATCTACTTTGGATGCCGTGGTGCCCATATCACAAGTCATCTGCGATCGAAGAAGCACAACGTGGCATTGGAGTTATCCCACGGCACACTGTATTGCTATGCCTGCAGGGACTTCATCTACGATGCGAGGAGCCGGGAGTATGCGCTGATCAATCGAAAGCTGGAGGCCAAGGATCTGCAAAAGAGTCTGGGATGGCAACCGTGGATACCCACCGCCAAAGAGACGAATCTGCTGCTGGCCAATGCCAGGCGGAGATTGGTTAGGCCTAATCAAACGATTGGATTGAGGGGATTGCTTAACTTGGGGGCCACCTGCTTTATGAACTGCATTGTTCAGGTCAGTCCGGACTGGAGGATAAAGAAAACATAACAAATAATCCAAGGTTTTCTCATCTATAGGCTCTGGTGCATACTCCTCTGTTGAGTGAATACTTTATGTCGGATCGCCATGATTGCGGTAGCAAGTCCTCGCACAAATGTCTTGTCTGTGAAGTGTCGCGGCTCTTCCAGGTAAGATTACTTGCAAGACCTCATAGAGCAAAATCCAGATTGAATTAATGACTTATTTTATGTTCTCTACCCTTCCTAGGAGTTCTATTCGGGCTCCCGTTCGCCATTGTCGCTGCACCGCCTGCTGCATTTAATTTGGAATCATGCCAAGCACCTCGCCGGCTACGAACAGCAGGATGCGCACGAGTTCTTCATCGCCACACTGGATGTGCTGCATCGCCACTGTGTCAAAGCCAAATCGGAGCACGAGAGCAAGAGCAATAGTTCGAGTTCCGGCAGCAGCGGTACCAATTCCAGCAGTTCGAGCAGCTCTCATTGCTATGGTCAATGCAATTGCATCATCGATCAGATCTTCACGGGCATGCTGCAGAGCGATGTGGTGTGTCAGGCCTGCAATGGTGTGTCTACCACATTTGATCCCTTTTGGGATATTTCATTGGATTTGGGGGAAACGACAACGCATGGTGGCGTTACCCCAAAAACTTTAATCGACTGCCTGGAGCGGTACACGCGAGCCGAGCATCTTGGTTCGGCGGCGAAAATCAAGTGTTCCACGTGCAAATCCTACCAGGAGTCCACCAAACAGTTCAGTTTGCGGACTCTGCCCAGCGTTGTTTCCTTCCATTTGAAGCGCTTCGAGCACTCGGCTCTGATCGATCGGAAGATCTCCTCGTTTATCCAGTTCCCTGTCGAGTTCGATATGACGCCGTTCATGTCTGAGAAGAAGAATGCCTACGGCGACTTTCGGTTCTCTCTGTACGCCGTTGTCAACCATGTGGGCACCATCGACACGGGTCACTATACAGCATACGTGCGGCATCAGAAGGACACTTGGGTTAAGTGCGATGATCATGTGATAACGATGGCATCGCTAAAGCAGGTGCTGGACAGCGAAGGGTAAGTTTTGGGTGGATTTTAGTTTCCTATAATTATTATAATTAGTATTTTTTATTTATTTTCAGTTATTTATTGTTCTACCATAAAAACGTGCTGGAATACGAGTGAGGCATTGGACATGGACATCCACACAGAGACTGTTTATCCCCCAACATAAACGCAAAAATCCCTGCATAACGAATAAACATAAACACAAACATACAAAAAAGATGAAAAATCAACCGACAAGTCCGCGGCAGCGCTTACAAATTAAGTAATCTTAACTAAAAAAAAAAAGAAATTATATATTTGGGTATTCCTTTCATATATACTCAAAAGCATTGGAACAATAGAGAAAACGAAAACGAAATTATTATTCTGAATTGTAATTTAAACACTCCGATCAATTTATGAGGGATGCAAACCCGTTTATTGTTCTAAGTACTTCAAAACATAATACTAAAAAAACTAAACAAATGCTAAAAAACAACAAAAAAAAAACATTTTTGCTTACAAATGTATATAATAATGGAAAACCAGGGATATAAAAGAAGCTCAAAACAAGCGCATTTAGCCACTTAGCCAAGTCCTAATAATTTTAATTGCCAAAAAATACTTGTATGTGTTTTAAAAATTTTACAGGAATCTCTTATTAAATTATTCTGATTTAAATTCACCTTTATAGGTATATATTTTTTTAATTTACATTATTTATTTTCTTATGGGAATATAATATAAAATAATTCTTAATCAAATTTATTAAAAACAGACTAGATTTATATAAACAAAGATCGAGGATACATTAGCCGCATAAAAGAGCGATATTTAAAATCAGAACCATTTTTTCTCAACTTAAAAAACAAAACACATTTATTTTAGCCACTTTATAATTTTAATATAAATTTAAGTTGCGTGAAAATAATTTAAAAAAAAAGAAAAGCAAAAAAATTATTTTCAAATCCACTTGGGCTCGTCCGGGAATTGAACCCGGGACCTCTCGCACCCGAAGCGAGAATCATACCTCTAGACCAACGAGCCGGTTGAACGACGAGCGCCCGAATTCGCATTTCTACCGCTGCTTGGCACTGCTTGATAAACATGTTTGCACTGCTTTCACTGCTTGTTGTAACTTTTATTAAGCTAACATTACAAATTAGATTTTATTTGATGCTTAGCAAGAATTAACTTATTTAAGCCCCTATCTCCCTTTTTACAGCAATAATTTAATGAATATATTTTCTAAAATTATTATTAATTTATAGTATTGTTTAAAACTTTATTAAAGTAACATAATAAATTGAATTTTACTTGGTGCTTAGCAAGAATTAACTTATTTCAGCACCTTTGTCCCTTTTCACAGCAATAATTTCATGAATATATTTTATAAATTTACTATTAATTTATAATATTGCCCAGAATGTTATTAAGCCAACATAATAAATGGAATTTAACTTAATGCTTAGCAAAAATAATAAAAAACTCTGTTAAAGCGTTAAAATAAATAAAGTTTCCTATTTTTATTTGTGTATAAACATTTGTTGGATTTAATTTTAGAACAGAACACTTTGGAAATAACGCCTCAACAAACACACAGAAACCTACGAAGCAAAAACAAAAGGATAAACCACAAAATGGATTCGACAAATTCCACCGCGCCAAGTCATACACAAGGAAGTGATGATTCCGCCGGCAGCTTCACCGTCACCTTCACCGGCTACGACGAGCTACATATTAAGAATGAAGGCGAGAGAACCATATGCATAATGCCGCCCCGCCCGGGAACGACCGTGATGAACTTCCAGGAGCTGTATATCCCAAGGAATCAGCTAACCGACGTCTTCTATCCCATCCAAGAGGCACAGCGCTGGCTGACGCTGGTGGACAAGACGGGCAAGCCGCATCGGTTCCCATTGCCCACGATTCTGCCGAAGGTTATCCAGACCCGTTACGTGCCCAAGCGCCACTTGCCCAAGGACGTGGAGGTGGATCGCCGTCGACGTCAATATCAGAAGATCATTTTGGCGGAGGAGCTGATCAAGGCGGGACTCACCAACGATGTGCTGCAGCCAACGGAGGAGCAGTACAATGTAATGTCCGAGTTCGCCTTCCAGCACAAGTTTCCCCTGAGCTACTTTGATGACAGCAACTTTGATATTAACTCGCCGGAGGCTTGGTTTGAGCTCGGCGTCGTCGGAGATGTTCACTATCCGCTGCCAGCGAAGGCCTTCCTGCCCTTCAATCAGAGTCTGGTGAACTGTCAGTGGGTTAATGCGGCGGTTACCGCCCACAATAAAGACACGGATCTCTGGACGCTGCTCTCCCTGGAGGATGGCTGCACCTATTCGGTGCCGAAGCTGCAGTTCATGTTCTTGGCCGAGGACCCGTACAAGTTTATAAGTCGCCTCCAGGCCGCGGTCCACGAACGGCACAAGGGAGAGCAACTTATGCTGATGGAGCTGATAGTCGATTGTGTCCTTCACGAGGACATTGAATCTACGGTCTTCTACAGCTTTAAGCCCATCGAACGGGTGCTGCAGGCGGCCACGGTGTCAGAGCAGTGCAAGAGACGCCTGCGCTCGGAGGTAAACTTGGTGTTTGAGCGCCTGATGGCCCTCTATGAGCTGGAACAGTTTATCCTGAAAATGCCCAAAGAGTTCCCTCAATTCCGCAATATTAACCTCAAGGAGTTCCTGCCCCGCTCCTTTAGCGTCGATGTGTCTGGCAAGGAGCGCCGGGAGATAAAAGCTTTTGGCATTAACATGCCGGAAAAGGGATACGACTACCTCAAGGCCAGCCTCTTTTACTGCCTGGGCGGCATCGAGGCCATGGCGGGGGTAAACATCGAATGTCAGTATATCGAGACGCTCGCCATATTCATCTGCACGTTCAGCAAGCCGTTGGCCCTGGTCGAGTTCCTGCAGGCGCAGGAGGCGCATAGCGACACCGTGGCCACCTTCCTAAAGTTTAACTGGCCGCAACAGCTCACCAGCTGCATAACGGCGGTGCTGCGAGCCCTGGGCAAGGGTTGGCTGGATGTATCGCTGGACACCTGGACGGTCTATCTGATGTGCAAAATCTCCAGGTTCATACTGCAGGTCAAGTTCCGCATGCAGGAGTCCATGCAGGTGCTTCTCGAAAATTCCCTGCGCAACTTTTCGCACTTTGTGTGTGATCCCTGCCTGCAGTTCCTTGACCTGAAGCCCAACTATAAATGGACCAACGACTATATCGAAACCGAGTTCCCCTACCACAAGCCGGTGTTTGCGATGACTCTGGGCATAAGCGATGATCGTAAGGTGTTTTACTCCACCGATCCTGATGATTTTCAGCCCGCACTAATGGACATCTTCAAGCGGTGTCTGGAAAAGACGTCCGGTGTCAAGTTAATAGACGCCTTCGTTATGACCTTTCTCAAATATGCCCCCAATTTGTATATCCTAACGGTCGAGCTGATAGAAGACATGTTCCTGGTCGAGAATGACCTGATGATGAAATGCTATGCGAAAGCTGTCCTGCCACTGAGGGCCTATGCCCGACTCTATGAAAGATTCATCGACTTTTACCTGTTGAACATCAATCAATACATGGCAGCCTATGCCGAGGCTCGTAAGCCGTCGTCCGAGGTGAAGAGGGACATACTGGAGCACAAGCGCCTAAAGGAGGAGCTCCGTGTCATCCTGCCGGCATTTATAACCATGGGGCCGTTCTACATAAACGTGGACACACTGAAACAGTTTATGATCAAGAAGCGCATCGATATTGTGAGAAGGATCTTTGAGTATTATTTGGATCGGATGTACGAGACGAATGACGCCATCCTGGATCGCAGCGCGGAAATGTTTCGAAAGATTAACGAGAGACCCAACAGCATTGAGCATCTGTACGAAATTCGGGACTTTGGGCTGCAGGTGCCGGACTTGGTGGAGGAACTGAAGGCGGATATACAGGTCATGTGGCTGGAGTACGACCTGTTGGACAGCTTCTTTTATAATCTAAGCGACCACCAGTTCGTCAT
This sequence comes from Drosophila anomelani, assembly GCA_035045905.1. Classification (NCBI taxonomy): domain Eukaryota; kingdom Metazoa; phylum Arthropoda; class Insecta; order Diptera; family Drosophilidae; genus Drosophila; species Drosophila anomelani. Next base: position 5,311,785 of record JAWNOO010000165.1, read on the forward strand.
GAAGTGGAAGGCATTTGCCTGGCCGCACCAGATAATGGTGCGGCTGTCAACTCTCAAGGAGGAGCAGAAAATTGATATAGAAGAGTTCATGCGGCAGCATAGTAGCGAGTGTCAAGCGTTCGAGGAGCGTCTGGAATCGCTGAACGACGAGGTGCAGGCCTACTCCTTGGCCTTCAACACCAATCGCGCTCAGGAGACATCTGTGGACATTAAGAAGACCTGGGCACTGATCAAGGAACTGGAAAAGGTCAGCCAGACCCTACAATATCGCCAAGAACTGTTCGAACTGGAACCGCTCTCCGTGCAGTTCTTGGAGAGCATCATTAATAGCTTTACGCCGTACAAGGATTTGTGGTATGCCTGTGCCAACTTCCTGAAGCTCCAAGATGCCACCGAGGGCAACCCCATAGCCCAGCTGGACCTTGAGGATGTCTGGACCAATCTTATGAAGCTGCGCGATGAGCTCGTCGAATCCATGAAAATATTTAATGAGAAAGCCGAGATAATGGAAGTCGCCATTACGTTTATTAAGAAAATCGATGACTTTATCCCAGTGTACAACAGCATACGGGACCTGCGAAACGAGAACTGGATGTACATCCACTGGCAGGAGCTTGCCCAGGTGACGGGACAGGACATCAAGTACACGGTTTCCATGAACTATCAGTATCTAATAAGAAAGGGAATCTTGGACTTCCTGCCAGAGGTTCACTTTATCTCGGAGAAGGCTAATAACGAGGCTGAAACAATACGGAGGAACATCGAGGAGGAGGAGAAAAGGAAGCAAGCCGAAATCGATGCTATTCTTTTGCGCAAGCAGCTGCGCAAGTGCCGCAGGGATATACTGTAATTGGTTTTTATTTAATTAAATACACGGTTGAGGTTTTTGAATTCAACTTTAAAACACTTTTATTATTACACTTTATTGTTTAAAATCCAACGTCAAAGATGACATCAAGCAGCAGAGCAGCTGTTCATCAACTTTGCAAATTTATTTCAAATTTAAATTTAAAATTGTGAATGAGTAAACCGCGATACAAATATACAAATCAATGTCGCTCCTATCGATACAAAAGCGATCGAGCTTATTTGTCGTTACGGTTCCATCTCTAATTCTCGCGCAACAAAAAAAAAAAATGGAGTTTCAAAAAGTTCATAAGTTTTCCAACTATAATCTAAACGCTAATCGCGCTGCAAAGCTTTGCATTTGCGAGCGTAAGCGCAATGATCTGATTATCTGCAGCAGCTGCAATCAATCCTTTGTCGGCCGTCTTTCGCTGCCCTGCCCAAAACATCCCGAGGTAAGTACATTACGCAAATTATGTCCATACATTGTACATATGTATGTAAATATATCTATGTAAGTTTGTACATAAAACAACAATACGTTTTCATCCTTTGTTTAGGTGATCTTTCTGATGGACGCTCGTCAGTGTGCCTTTTGTGGAGCTCATTCCACTTATTTGAAGGTGTCCAACCAATAAAACAATAACAATAAACAAAACAAAATAATGGGAAGCCTCCCACATACTGCGCCGCCTTCGTTGACGAAGCTGGGCTATAATATTATGTAAAGTTACATAAGTACTATGTATATGTATATAAGTTCAATAAACATGGACAAACATTAAACAGGACTAAAATTGTATTATATTTACATTAAGAAGTATTATTATTGTACATGGGGCTTTCATTAGGTGTCGTTGACAATTGGACATTTTTACGTTATGCAACACTGTCATTCGCCATTGGCTGCTTCGCGTCAAAATAAAAACAAAATCGGAAAACTAAGGTAGTTGCTGTCGTTCAACATATCAGGTATCGACGCAGATAAGCAGAATGGATAGTGTATCGCATGCTACACCCAAAACCAAACGTAATTATGAACTGAACATAAATAAACAGCAAAACAGCTCATTTATTTATCTACCGACAGCTGCAGACGCGCGTGGCGCCGATTCCGATGCCATCGCCTCTCGCCTGGAGACGTTCTACTGCAATCATCATGCTTCCAGTTCAAGGGATGTCAAGACAATCCCATCCCAGACTAAAAATGGTCCACGTCCCTTTATTAATGAAAGCCATGTAGTCCGTTGCATTGATGCAAACAACAATGTCTGCTTCCTGCCCGCACCGGAGCAGGATTAGGTGACTCTTCCAATGGACGCCCATAACTCATTCCACCTTCTTGAAGGCGTCCAAACAATAACTAACAATGAAAAACACAATGGGAGGCCTCCCTCATACTGCCCAGTTTCGTTGACGAAGCGGCTACATTCTTACTTACATAATTTCTATGTAAATGTACCTAAAGGTTCAATAAACATGGACAAACTGCAAACCGGTCTAACTTAATTTTATTTATTTATTTACATACTGTTTTTATTTAATTTGACAGTTTATATTACAAAATTACCGATTATTTTTTTAGGGAAATCTTAAACTAGGTATCGTTAAGTCTTAACAATTTTCACGTTACGCAGCACTGTCATTTACAGCTTGGCGTCTAATGTTCGAATGTTTGTTCCAGAAAAGCGTCTGCATTTTTTTTAATAATAAGAATTGTCGCATTTTCTATCTGTGTTAACTGTTCAACATATCAAGTTTCAATGCCAACCAGCAGAATGCAGATATTCTCGAGGGATAAACCCAAATCCAAATGTAATTATGAGAATAAATTGAAAAATCAGCAAAACAGCAGATTTATTTATTTGCCGACAGCTGCGGACGCCCTTGGCACCGATCCCGACGCCATTGCCACTCGCCTGGAGACCTTCTACAGCAATCTGCATGCTTCCAGCCCAAGGGATGTCAGGTCAAACACATCTCTGAACAAATGGCGCTTTCCTGTTGAGATCGATATAGCCTGTGGCCTTGATCCAAACAACAATATGTCATCCATGCTGAAAACAAAACTGCCGGGGCAGGCTGAGCAGCAGCAGCCGAAGATCAAGTACGAGCTGCCACGGGATTATCAGGGAACAACAAACTGCACTTGCCATCGTCCGCCACGTACCTATGAATGTGGTTATTGCCACCATTACTTCCAAGGTCGTCTCTCACAGATTTGCGAGAAGCATCCGTCGGTAAGAGTCAGTCTTCTTCAAAAAGCGGTAAAAAACAACCTATTTCCCCTTTTTGTAGGAGGTCTTTCTTATGGACCTGGGTGGATGCCCATATTGCTTGTCCCAATTGGAAATGATCAAGGAGTCGCCCATTAGCTGGGAGGATATTCGTAAAATCGAAGACGCTGATTTGCCGTCTGATTCTGATATTTAGATTCGAGTTTGAGACTCGTGAAATGCATACTCTCACCTCAACGTACATAGAATGCCATATGTAGATCAAAACATAACATAGATACTAAGAAAAAACTACTAATAATACATTTTTTCATTTAATTTGTTGCTTTTTATGTACAAAAGTCTGCAGAGGTGTCTTGCAGTGTATTTTTAGCTTAAGACTTCCATTTTAAACTCGCATTTATGGAGTGCTCGTATCATAAGCTGCCTGAAAGATTCTACGGCACGGACATGACCCACATAAACCCTTATGGCCTCTGCTAGTCGATAGTAAGGCGCAGTGACTCGACGTTAAGTATGTGCATCCAAGAAAAGAGCTTGCTCATACAGAGGCAAAGGGTTGGGGCTTTCATTTAAGAATTAATGTCTTTTTACTTTCCAATAAAACCTTAAGATGTAAGGTTAAGCATTTAGTCCTCATGTGTTATTATTTTGTGCCTGCAAATATTAATTCCTACTTTATTTCTGCAACTGTAAGTGCCAAATTGCTTGTGGGACATCTTCAGCAGCTGCTTCAGGGATTCCCCTTGAAGCGCTGCGTCATATCCTATTAAGTATGTATATAATATTATTTCCTGCGCTTGCATAAACTTATCTTGACACCTCTTCATCTTGACAGCATTGACTCCCCTAGCATGGCCTCGATATCCGAAATCAGTGGACAAATTCATGTCACCGATAACAATTCAATCACTTAAGAGTTCAGCACTTTTCGGAATCGCTTTACAATGCCCCAAGCGAAGTCGTGTCTCCCTGGACACATTGTGGTACCATCCTGGCTCCTTCGTTCTCTGGCCAACTCTCCTGCTGGTAAGTGCAGACGCTTTAGATTGCATTTGCCTCTACTTATTTTTTATATATAAATGTTTTTCTCACTTTTTCCTCGACTCCCTGAGCTGCAGCAGTTTCTCAACAACTTGGCAAGCCATTCAATGGGATTCACTTCTCCGACTTCTGCCTTGGGTATGTGGATCTGTATTATGCTGCTTCAACAGGCGCCAGGTCGTGGTAAATCAATTGCTGCAGTGGCTAAATCCTCCAGCGATTTGAATGGGACAATGCAAGTGATTGGTTGCTTTTAATGCCAACTTAGAACCTTATTTTTCTGCCACAACTTATAATGATTTGTGGAATGTCAGCCTTGATTCGACCTTTACAGAGCCTTTGTTATTGGAAGGTAATCCTCTTTCTTTGTAGCAGCGTTGTCCTGGTTACAGCTCATGGTTAACTTGTTAATGCTTAACTATAGATCGCCATAAACAACATCTCCCTGGCACTTCCTTTCTCACTCTGCGTGGCCATCATCCGGTAGTGGCTTCCCCTTTTAACCCGTTTCAAAAACAGCTCCGGCTACAGCTTCGTTGACAGCGGCAGCAAGAGAATTCCGACCCGGTTTGTGTTTCTATTGCTGCCTAGTTGCCCTCCTTCTCCTCCTACCAGTTTATGCGAGTGTCTTTTGCCTCCAGGCGCACTTTGGAATAACTTGGACAATTGCTTTCATGCTGATTTCGTTTCGTTGCGCTAGGGCCCCCTAACTAAACCTATGCAGTAGTTGCTTTTAAACTCACTTAAAGTTTCCGTCCAAGTTTTGGGCATGTATTAGCAGGACAATTTTAAGGATGCAAAACTCCAAAAATATTCCAATTAGGGTAATAGTGTTCGTAGCTCGGAGAGTCACAAATTAGAACAAACTACAACAAAGTTCTCTATAAAACAAAAAATGTGTTTAACGCTTTATTATTTTTATAAATAAATAAAGGATGCCTGTATCGTTGGTATCTATATAACATTCGTTATTATGGTGACATAAATTAAGAAAAATATGTATTTAAAAATGTAATTTTATGTACAAACATATTTCGCATCGATCTTACAAAGTAAACTTTTGCGGTTGATCATTTTCGCCGAAGAACTTCTGGCGAAAATCCTTGCTATGGAATTCGGGCACTGGTTTAAGCTTCAAGGGACAACGGCGTATAAACATTTGTGGGTTTTCTCGTAACCATTTAGTGGCCACTGAATAAAAATATTATTAAATTATTTTAAATCTATTAAAAACTTCAACAAACTTACGCCACTTATCACCCATCAAAATTGGGCAAGATATATGCTCTACTCTCCAGTCAACTGATCCGTTTAATAATATATTGTACCAAACCAACAAGGAACCCTTTCGAGTATGGACTCGCAGGTCTAAGTGAGGAAACAATGTTTCGCCGCCTTGCAACACATCGCTTAGCTGGAAATAAAATTGCAAATTAAAATTAGCATATAAAAGTGCTTTATATAATCTTACGTAAAACAGAGCTGTAAGAACTCGCTTTCCCGGTTTCCAAAATGTATGAGAAAGGTCATTGGAGGCGTCGTGGTGCTCATAGAGATGTCCCCCAATGCCATAGTTAGTAAGTACCAACTCTTCAGACTCCAATACACTCAGGCCTGTGGCATCCGCAGTGCGTTGATTTAAATTCTTTATAAGTTTTTCATCAGCTGTATCCTGAAGGCTAACTGTTTTGCATGTGCGTAGATTGGAGAAATCCTTAATCACCTTGTTTTCTTTTGTTAGAAACCGGCTGCGTTTTAGCTGTGGTCTTGACAGATTCTTGAGCACTGAGATTTCCCTCTCATTGATGAGATTGTGGTACATATTTATGGGTGGCTCGAGGTTCAACTCCTCCATCTGTATGGGGGCTAGTTTGAGGAATGGCGTCGAGCTCAGATAACGACAATGCAGATTTTGTTTATCGGGATATTCCATTCGACAAGCCGGCTTGAATAAATATATATTTTTTCGCTCTTTGTGATCTACTAGCTCCGGCTGCCTACTCAAATTCTTCAGCCTGGATATTTGTTCCTGCCAATAGGAGTCTGAATTACCTTTTTTGGCGTATCCCAAGGCGGCTTTATAGCGACCCGAACTCTGAGATGCCTTCATAAGCAGCCTTAAAATAAAGTCACGGGTGAAGCCAAACGTTTCGAAAAGTTTTGAGTTTTCGTAGTACTTTTCGAGGGCCAATTGAAACCAACGCTCCGCGCCCTGAAACTTTTCATCCAAATAAAAAGTAGAGCCCACCATCAGGCATTCCAATGCACTCCAGGCCTTGCACCTTTAAAATGAATATTATTAATATAAATTATAATATTTTAAATAATTTATAACTGACACCAACCTATATTTTCGATTTCCCAGCAAACCAGTCGCCATTTCCGCTGGATCTAATCTATAAGTTGTCTGCAACCGCAGCATGGCATACAGACCTTCATTGTAGTCCGTTTTTGTTGGCATTTCCGGTCGTAAACTTTGGGATAAATCTATTTCCCTAATACCAGGGATTTCCTTTAACAAATCAACCCATTTTTCCAGGTCAGAATACAAAAATCGAATTAGTTTAAATTCATCAAAGATGCTACTTGAGTTTGTAGACTTTTGCAGATATTTCACTTGGCGAATGGCTCTGAAATGAATTCATTTCGTAAAGACGATTACATTTTTAAAGAATTTACAAGATAAACTTACAACTTAATATGCGATAGTCGGCTCTTCAATGAGACGGCATAATTTTGTAAATTTTCAACAGTCTTCTCTTTAAGTTGCAACAAAGGCAACATGTGTATTTGGGATAAGGCATAGTCGTGGGGTTCTGGTTCAATGCTTAAACTGTTCTGTGCATTAAGAAAAAATATACAAAAACAGATAAGAAACATGGCTGGTTGGCTAACACAAACTAAGTAAGAAAGAATAGCTAGCTGGACTTACTATTTGTGGTTGAACCTTGTCTAAATACATTATTAATGCTAAAATATACCCTGAAATTTCAATTACTAAACTGGAAAAAGGTTTGCCAAGTTTGCGATTCATTTTTAGTTAGGAGCCTGTAACAATGGTAAATTTAAGGCTTCCGCTTTTGCTTTTAACGACTAATTTTGGCCTGCTAATAAAGGCCGAGGTTGAAACATGGCCAGATCCATATAACGTTGCAATATCCTCGGAAAGCCAACTTTCGCTATTACAGCTGAAAGAGGGACTAGTAAATAATCTATATAATTATAAAGAAGAATTGAAGTCGCAGTTGAAACAGGTTCACTTGTAAGTACATTATTTTTATTTCAATATTATATAATTTTATATATATTATTTTATTTAAATTATTATTATAGAGCTGTGAAACACTCCAGGGACCTGCTAAAGTCGGCTTCGCAATATCCTAACAACGCATTGATCGGCTTTAAATTATTACGGCACTTACACAATGATTGGCCCCAATATTTAAAGTTTATGAATATTAAATTGGGTACGAAAGGGATTGCATTTTCTGAGAAACAATTAAGACTTATGCCAACGTCTGATGACTTTACCGATGCCCTCAGAGCGATATATAAACTTCAAACTGTATATGAATTGGATGCTGCTGATATGGCAGGTGGATTATTGGATGGGAAAAAATACAAGTAAGAGTTATACATTTATTTTTTATATATTAATTTTTACACCAATTTAAGCGTTAAAAATTGGGGCACCGATGAGTGCATAATTTTGGGTATGATGCATCAATCTGTGAAGGACTACGACGAATCGAAGAATTGGCTAAACCTGGCTCTATTATACTATGGTGAATATTCCCATCAAAAGCAGCTCGACGTTACGCTTTGGAAATATCATAACTTGTTGGAATTCATACTAGAAGCCCACAAAGGAATGGGTAAGTGGCGAATTACTAGGTATCCTATTCAGTTTGATTTATAATTGTAATAATTATAAAATAATATAAATTCACACAGAAATTATTTTTTATAAATATTTATAGAACGATTTTTTTATTGCAGGAAACTACCTAGAAGCCAAGCAATACGCGCATGAGATCCTTGCCCTTCAGCCCAATCACACTTATATGCTAAGCCAACTTCCCAAGCTTGACTATATGGAAAAGAATCCTGTCAATATCACAAAAGCTGAGAAACACTTTCAGCTCCAGAAAACACTTTGTAAGACAAATTATAAGAAAAAATTGGTAAATCTTTACTGTTACTATGAAAGCTGGTCACCATTCCTACGCTTAGCACCTATAAAAGTGGAGGAATTGTCTGAGGAAATCTACCTCAACATATTCCCTGACTTTATCAGTCAAAGGGAAATAGATATACTTAAAGGCGCTGCCAGAACGAATCTTCAACGCATCGATGGCCTCTCCTGGAACTGCAGTTGTACGATAGCCGAGCTGTTGGGCTCCTCGAATAATATTGTACGCAACATTAATCGAAGAATTATGGACGTAACCGGAATGGAAATGGATAAAAATAATATGCTGCAAGTCATAAATTATGGTCTGGCAGGAAATTACAATCCAGATGACACTGAAGAATCTGAAAATAATCATAAGGCAAATGCCTTGATATTTGTAAGAATATTTTTTTATCTCATGAAAGATAATCTTTTAAGAGATTTTAATATTTTTTATTTTTTAGTTAAGCAATGCTGAGCAAGGTGGAGAAACTGTTTTCGACTCTTTGGAACTAAAAATTAAACCTATTAAGGGTGCTATGCTGCTTTGGGCAAATCCAAAAGACACTGTTCTCCATCATCAGTGCCCTCTTATGAAGGGCAATATGTGGTGTAAGTACATTATATTTTTCTATTATTTCCTTTATAACATTTTTGTTTCGTTTTTTTTTGCAGTGGCTTCAAAACATTTAAACTAAGCCATATATATTTTTATTATTATAACATTCCCTTTAAACTTGATGATTTATTACAAAAATATGTGCAAATCCCTATTGGTTTTATATACAAATAAGAAACTGCAGGGTAAACACACTTTTAAAAATTAAATGCCTTTTAAAATAAATTTAATAATCAAAATAAATAAATTCAATTTAAATGAAAACCCTCAATTTCATTTTTAAAGAGTGTCTAAAAGGTGTATTTCATTTTTATCAGACTTTCAAATCGCTGCGTCAGTTGCTTTTTATGTTATTTTATCTTGATTGCCTTTCGGGTGATATATATTATTCCCAAAACAAACATGTGGTCCTACCCTCTGCGAAACAAACTTTTAATGTGTCTCCCATAAACAATTGGAATGGATCGAATGCCATACATTTTCGACTGAATTATAATGACGACGCAACACTTAAACCATAAAAATGGCAAATTTACACTTGCCCCTTTTGTGTTCAAATGGATGGATGGAATTTATACAACCTCAGTGGCTCGGTGTCTGTCTCGGATTCGGAATCGGATTCGGGGGCCACAGCTGGTTGCGTTTGTCTTGCGATGTCTGTCTCGGTTTTCGTTGCAATCAATTCCTCTTGGATAAACAAATCACTTAAGGGTCCCGATACCCGGTCCGTCAGTCTGAGCCGAGATGAGCTGAAATATGACTGCCAGACGACGGCCATGGAAATCAAATGCGCAAGCATGCGATAATCGTATGCGGATTATAAGGAAAAGAGGGGCAACTGCAGGAGTTTAGGGGGATGGAGGACAATAGCCAGGCCGTCGTCCTTGTCTATGTCGCTTACCGGAATCACACAAGAACACCTCTCAACCATGCAATTTAAGAACATCATTTTGCATTTTATGTTTAAGCGACAGAAATTCAAAGCTTCCGCGTAGTAGATAATTTTAATATTCTTTAAAGATATGAAAAAGAAATGATAAACTTTGCTCGTGTTTTTATAAATAGTTATATTATTTATCTTTTTAATATAATCGAATTAGCCACCTTGACTAACACATTCGCCAAGCTGTGAACCAACATTTTCTGATATGAACTAGTAAAATATTTAACTCGTCGCTAGATTGTTAAAAAAACACAAAACATGTTTCTCAAGCCACTCCTTTGGCTAACATTTTTCTTCTTTTATGAAGGACTAGTATTTGGGACTACAACTTATAATGCCAACTCTATAGCTGGCATGACGAGCTTAGTACATTAGGAGACATTATTCATCGGGGAGTTAACAAACTATACAAAGACTCTTAAGGACAAAATTGATACCATAGAGAGGTAGTTAATTGACAAGATTTAAGTATATGCAACCATTTTATTATTTATTTCTTAGCTTTTTAAAAGGAGCGAAAGCTAAAAGGGAATTTTCAAAGAGGAACCCAGCCGAGTTTGTTGCTCATCCGCTTAATGCCTTTGCCCTCATACGAAGACTTAATGAGGATTGGACTTACCTGGAGCTATTTATGTCCGAGCAAGTGGGTGAGACCCACCTACAACTTATTCAGGAAATATTATACAAAGGATAACGTACAGTAAAGGATATTGATGGTATTACCACAATTCAACCTACGATCAAGAAGCTATAGCAAAAGGTTTTCCTTTGGGAAAACAAAATATATAAATTGCAACTAGAGGAAGCTGGTTAAATTAATTTTTTTGTATATTATATAATTTTATTTTCTATGATCCAGCCCAGCAATGTACTTGAAGGTCGTGCCATTTCCCTTTACGAACTAAAACTGTTAGTTTATCCACAAAAAGGACGTGCTTTAGTTTGGCATATTCTGAATAATAGCCTTCAACCTAACTGGGGTAAGTCGTCAAAAGGTCGCTGTTTATTTAATATAATTTTTATCATATTAGCTCTCGTTACACAAAAGTCCCCAAAGTGTTTGCCAGACCTTGTACGAAGGAATAATTTAATCGGTTTTCGCCGGAACACCTGCCCAAAGCATGAAATCATAAGCGTTACATAAATAATTATAGCTGAAAATTCAGCTTTACATTTTAGTTTATTTTGCGATCTCTTAGAAACGGTCATGGGTGCCCTGCCAAAGGCCTTTGCAATAATTTCTCTTTTAGTTTTGCCTGTAAAACTAGATACAAATGTGGAGAATGAAGAGCCATTTGATTATAATAGGCTATACTATACTACTTCAGTTCAAGGATTGACTCAGCTGTTAGAACTAGAGCGAGAATTTATGGAAAACTTTACATTCTATGCTGATGCCCTACAGGAAAAAGCGAATAGTCTGAATAGGTAAGTATTTGGCCATAACCAAGTAAAAAAAGCATTAATTCTTATTCGGAAAGCTTTTCGTGATAGTTTTTCTTAGATTTATAAATCTGCATACTGGATATAAATTCTTTTCTTAGTTACCTTGACGCCTTAAAGCGTCCCAGATATACGACTCATAGGGAGAGGGAGACTTTTGTCTCTGATCCGCTAAATGCATTCGGACTAATTCGACGTCTTAACCAAGACTGGCAAAAGCTGCAAAATTATAGCAAGGAATCAGTGGGCTTAGTACATTTGAATGCAATGAAAGATATTCTGACCAGAGCTCCCGATGACCTCGATATGAACGAGACTTTAAAGGCAATGCATCGTATTGAGACCACTTATGATCTTCAAGCAAAAGATATTGCCAATGGACTGCTACGGAGCAAACAGTTCAAGTTAGTATGAAAAAATAATATTATAAATTATAATTTACAATATAAATTATATTCTAAAATGTGTGAATATATTTTTTATTTTTTTGTTGCAGATATAAACTCACTTCAAGGGACTGTTTGGTGTTAGCTCAACATACATTCGAAAATGTAAACTATCATCGATCTTTGAGATGGTTTAAAGCAGCATTAGAGCACAAAACAGATGGAAATGATAGCGAGGATAAATCATTTGAAGCCTTTGTCAGAGCAGTAATTAAACGTAGTAAGTAAACAAAAAATTAATAAATACATTTCATTACATTTTAATTTTTTTTGTCACTATTTAGGTCTTCCTTTATCTAACCAACCGTTGGGCAATGAAACGGTCCAGCAATTAGTGAACAAAAAATTCAAAACACCCAAAGATATGGAAGAATTTATCAGTTCGAAGCTAAAACTATTAGATATGGAAAACACTAATTCTACGGATAGCACCGAAACATCTCCGCCAACCGCCTATAATATCGGATGCCGTGGACTCTTCCCCAAACGGACCAATCGCCTGGTCTGCCGCTATAACTCCACTACGACGCCGTTTTTGAAATTAGCTCCACTGAAAATGGAGGAAATAAGCCTTGATCCATATATGGTACTATATCACGAAGTGATCTCGAATAAGGAAATCGAAGATTTAAAAGGCGAGGTTAAAGAAAACCTGAATAATGGCTGGGCGGATATCACAGAAGTCATCAACCGTTCCTCCTGGACAGAGAATGAGTCGACCATCAGGGAGCGAATCAATCAACGCATAACCGACATGACAGGCTTCAATGTACAGGAGTTCCCAGCCCTCCAGTTGGGGAATTTCGGATTGGGTGGTTACTTTAGGCCTCATCATGATTATTTCTCTGAACGGATTTTAAGAGTGATGCCCGATAATCCTTTGGGTGATCGAATTGGCAGCTTAGTTTTTTATGTGAGTATTTCTAACGTTTTTCTTTATATTAAATTAATTTGATATGGAATTTATTATCCTACAAGGCTGGTGATGTATCTTTAGGCGGGCAAACAGTGTTCCCCGAAATAGAAGTGGCTGTGGATCCCACGAAAGGCAATGCTTTATTTTGGTTCAATACATTCGATGATGCGACCCCAGATCCACGATCCCTGCACTCGGTGTGTCCAGTTATTATTGGCTCAAGATGGAGTAAGCATATAAATATTTATTTACGCTCTTAAAACATTTTCATATCTCTTTTTCTAGCGGTGATCAAATGGCTGCATTACGTCCCCCAATTATTTGTGAAGCGTTGCTATCCAAGATCCAAAAATGTGTCCCTTGACGCTTGACGTTAAAATAAAGTTTAAAAATGCATTATGTACGCTATAACCCAAACGAATTTATTTTGATTTGTTTAAACCTTCTCTTGCTTTCAAGTCTCAGTCAAAATGCAAAGCTGGAAAAGTTTACTAATAGTTCTTCTTTTATGGAGACAAATAATTGCAGAAAATATAAAAAATCATTTAAACAATGAAGAGAAAGTGCTTTATAGCTCCTCAAATGCAGGACTTTTAAGGTTACTAGAACTGGAAGAGAGTTTCATGGAGAATATAAAGATATATACAAATAAACTGGCCGAGAAAGTGGAAAATTTGAAAGCGTAAGTTTTCTGGAATGATTTATAAAAATTAAAATGTTTAAGCTACCCTTTGGCGAACAGATTTATTGACTCAACTGATTATAGAGCCAATGAAACATTTGAAGATCGCGAGAAATATGTGAGTAATCCGTTGAATGCCTTTAGTTTAGTAAGGCGAACACATCAGGACTTGCCAAAGTGGCACAATTATACTCAACAAATGGTGGGAATGGGTAAGGATCATAATTTAGTTATTATTACTCAAAATAATATATATGTCCCTAAGAGGAACTCTATACCTTAGAGGAAATCGCTGTAAAGGCTCCCGATGAAGAGGATATGAATTATTCCCTGCAAGGAATGCTTCGTTTGGAAAGAATCTACGGTCTGGAGGCCACAGACTTGGCCAGGGGTCACATACAGGACACAAAATACGAGTTAATATCCCGAACGTTTTCCACCAAACCAATCCTAACTTATATCGCATTACAGTATCACGATGTCAGTACGAGATTGCTTCGCTTTGGGCGAGCACAAATATCAACTGGAGGATTATCAAAGGGCTTCCATGTGGTTTCGCATGGCCCTCAAACATGAGCCCGAAGAAAATGTGGAGATCATGAATGAAATCTTGGGAGACATCAACGATAAATTGCGAAAGCAGTATGCCGCATCAATGATTATATTTGGTAAAGTTTCTGTATTCTACATCTTCTCCTTATAACCCTATCTATTCCACATCTTAGGCCTAGTAAAAGCCGATCCTACGCTCACCATTGCCAAATCTCAAGCGGTTGCCTTGGAAGCACTAAGCATAGCAAGCCTGGCCGACATGAATGGCCTTATAACAGAGTTACTAAGCCAAAGTGATGAGGAAATTGTTAGGGAAATGAATATTAATGGAACAGTTCCATCTGACTACGAACTAGGATGCCGTGGACTACTTCCAATGCGAAAAAACCTTTATTGCAGCTACAATTTCACCACAACCCCATTCCTGACGATAGCACCCACGAAGCAGGAGATAATAAGCTTGGATCCCTATATAGTCATGCATCACGAAATGCTCTACGACAATGAGATTGCCGAGCTCAAACTGCACGCCAAGGACAAGATCAAGTTCACGAAAGAAAATCGTTTAAAAGTTGAGTCCCTTAGAAAGCGAATGATTAATCGCATTACTGACATAACTGGCTTTGGTTTTAATATTACCCACGAGCTGCATATGCCCGATCATGACCTTATTTCGTACTATAAACCCAACCGTGATTATGCATATTGGGGCGGACCAAAGGTTACATTACTGCTTTTTGTAAGTGTGGAAAAAATACGCAAATAACTTTGGTAATAATATTTATTTTATATAAATTTTTCCTCAGGCTTCTGACGTAGTAGGTGGAGCTACTGTTTTTACAAAGTCTAAAGTATCAGTGTCTCCCCGAAAAGGAAGCAGTTTGTTTTGGTATAATCTGTTGGACAATGGCAGCCCAGATCCTCGCAGCGTACAGGCTGAATGTCCTGTAATAAAAGGAAATAAATGGGGTAAGTGCAATATGTCCTCTCCTATTTTTCTACTCGATATATTTAAACAATTTTTCTTACTTTTAACTCTTTCAGTTTTTACCAAATGGATAAAGGAGGCAAACAGTAAATGCACAAAAAGGACCTGAAGTGGATAAACTTTAAACAGAAAATAAATTTCTTTAAGATTTACAAAGCACAGATATTGATTTAAAATAAAAACAGGTATGATTTAAATTTGTTAAAGTACGAAAATATATTAACCATGTCATATATCGAATTAATTATTGAGACTTATACCTTGACCAATTATTACATATATCTTAAAATAAACAAATTGCTGAGTTCCTCTAGTTGAAATGAATCGGTGGCTGAAGGCAGTAACTATTATTTTTAGCTCAGGCTATTTTCTTGTGGCTGCTATTGAAAATGAAATTTACAATGAGAGTATTGAACGTTATAGCTCATCCACGGTGGGACTTTTAAAGCTGCTAAAGCTGGAGGAAGAGTTTATAAAAAGCCCTCTAACACTAGAAACAAATGTAGAGAGTGAATCTATGCAAGCGTAAGAATTTTCTGATATATCATATTAAAATAGTTTTAGTACTTTATAGATAAAACTCCAATCAATTTTTAGTTATCTGTTTTCTGTTGATTACAAAAAGAATCGTAGCCCAGAAGAGGGATTAGATTATGTTTCCAATCCTTTGACTGCCTTTTCACTTGTAAGACGAACCCATGAGGATCTGCCCAAGTGGCACCAGTGGTTTCAGGAGGAAACGAAAATGAGTGAGTATTCCTTTTTTGATTTGATTTTATTTTTATTATATTTCAAATTTTGCAATCAGCGGATACAAGAATAGATGAACTTGTGGCCAATGTGCCTGATAGCCAGGATTTTTTGGAAGCTGCACTTGGAATTCAACGTATAGAAAGGATTTATGACCTTCGGATTGATGATTTAGCAGAAGGACGTTTGCAGGACAAGAAATACAAGTAAAACTGGATATATTTAAATAAGTTATATAAAATAATTCGGTTTATATTCTGATCTTCAGTATTCGATTCACCTTTCGCGACCGTCTAGCAATGGGCAATCTGATGTTTAAGCAGCGCGACTTTCTGGCAGCGGCCAAATGGTATCGCATGGCTATAAAAATCCTGTCCGAAGATAACAATGAAATATTGAATAAGATTCTAGGGGATCCCACGCCCTATCTTAAACGTCAATACATCAAAGCTGTATTTGTCTATGGTAAATGCCATTTCCCATATCCTAAATCCTATATTCAATTAATCATTTAATTATCACAATATTCCAGCCTCCGTTCTTTCTGGCGATTCGCAAAATAACGATGAGGCTTTAAACAAGGTTGCAGATATCGATGACGAGGTTATAGATGAATTGCTGACAAAATTGAAAAAGCCCGAAAGTGACATTGAACTGGAAAAACAGCTTTATCAGACACAAAGACCTTCTACTGACTTTGAAAAGGGTTGTCGGGGACAATTTCGACCAAGAACGCCACTCACATGTAGCTACAACTTTACCACGACTCCATTCTTGCAATTGGCACCGCTGAAAATGGAGGAAATCAATCGAAATCCCTATATAGTCATGTACCACGATGTTCTCTACGATTCAGAGATTAAAGCCCTTAAGGGACAGTCGGATGGCTTAACGAATGGCTTCGCAGATGTAAAGAATGGAACAATGATCAGGGATATAGTGGCTCGACATGTATGGTGGTCAGAGAGATCACCAATCAGAAAGCGCATCAACCAGCGCATCATTGATATAACTGGACTTAATATCTCACTAACGGAGAGCATACAGATCGCAAACTATGGATTGGGCACATATTTTAAACCACATTTCGACTATACTTCCGATGGATATGTAACGTCTGAGGCCGCTACTTTGGGCGATCGTTTGGTCACCATTCTTTTTTATGTAAGTACAAACGGGAGATGAAGCAAACAATTTTTTAAATAATTGTTTCATGGCGGTAATAAAATTCCTTTAAGGTCTTTCATTTAACCATTGAAATTTAATTTATTTTATATATTTTACAGGCCAGTGATGTTCCACAGGGTGGTGCCACCGTTTTTCCAGAACTTAATGTCTCTATATTCCCACGAAAAGGCAGCGCTATTTGGTGGTTTAATTTATACAATAATGGAACAACTGATACACGAAGCAAACACTCTGTTTGTCCCGTTATCAAGGGCGATCGATGGAGTAGGTTTAATTAAATTATTATCATTACTATTCGGTCATTTAACTCATTTTATTATTTGTACTTTTCAGCTCTCACCATGTGGATTAATTTGTTTCCGCAAATGTTTATCGCTCCATGCCTTTTTTAAAATTAAAATACAATTCTAAATATTTTAAATTATCATGATACAACCGATAAGTCCTATCGCTATCATTTTTGTAAAGATTTTAATTTAAAATTTAATTTTATTAAAATTTTCGTAACACAAACATCTTTAATTTGTGTTCAAATATTCGCTCTTTCTGGCTGTATCTTTTTAAATTATTTCGTAAGTTGTTTCACGCTGATAAATAAATAACGTTTTCGTTATAAAAAGTTAAAACAAACCCATAAAAAACCCATAACTAATAAACCATGAATTATTAGGCTTACTTGACTAAAAAGATTGCAGTTCTATACCAAAGCTACGATGAAGTGGTTCATTTGTAAGCTCTACTTTTTATCCATATTCCTTCCACAATGTCTTTGCAGTGCAGAAAGCGAAATGGTCGAAGATCAAATACTATACAGCACTTCTGTAATGAGCATGGTTAAGCTTTTAGATATGGAAGATTCTTTAAAGGAAAACGTAGAGATATATGTTCGGGAAATGCAGGCCAAACTGGATATGATTATATTGTAAGTCTAGTAAATGTGCCACATTAATACAGATAAATTAAAATACATTTATAAGATTTCTAGATTCAATAAAAAGGGAATCAAAACTCACAAGCCTAGAGGCGAAAGAAGAGTATATGGCAAATCCCTTAAATGCCTTTCCTCTGCTAAGACGCCTTAATCAAGACTGGCCGAAGTGGCTGAAATATCTGAAAGTAGCCATAGCTCCAAATAATACAAAGGCAATGCAAGCACAGTTAAAGTCAGCACCTAGTAATGATGATCTTAACGTGGCCATTAAAGGCATGACGCGTATCGAACAATTCTACAATCAACATGCAGAGGACTTAACCAAAGGTTTTCTGTTGGATAAACAATTCAAGTGGGTTAACAAATGCCTAACTATATAAATATATCTGAAAGGGTTTCTTTTCAGCTCTTCTTTGACAGCTCCCGATTGTATCTCCTTAGCTGACTTCCATTATAACCAATCGCGATTCACAGATTCCACTCATTGGTATCGAATGGCCCTAAGACTTCATAAAAATCCCCAAGGAACATTATATGAAAAAGTATTGCGCTTGAAGAGAAAGAATATCTATAAAAAATATGCCAAGGCTATGCTTAAAGAATGTAAGTTCAATTCACATTTAATTTTTATCTATAAAAATGTAATGCATTGTAACCAACATTTATATTTAGCCATAACTATAGGTAAAGCTAAATTCACTGCAGCACAGAATGCCGAATGGGATATTCTATCCAAGCAAGTCGTTGGAAAAGATAATTATGAAAACATAAAAAAGCTTATTGATGAATACCTCACTGGTGATGAGAAGATCTTTCAAGAGGAAGCGGCCAGACATATGCGAAAGCCATCAAATCTTGAAAAAGGTTGTCGTGGCAAGTGGCCAAAGCGTGTTTCATCCGAACTGGTGTGTCGTTATAATAAAGATACATCGGATTTCCTTAAGCTGGCTCCTCTTAAGATGGAGTTTCTGAACATGAAACCTTTGATTATGCTTTATCATGATGTGCTATACGAGAAGGAATTCCAATCCATGCGGAATATAGCTATTTTCAATGCCACCATGACCGATGGCTGGACATATGTGAACTTTGACCGGAAGGGAAAGCCCCAACGCCAGGACAGAGTGGTGAAAATGATTTCCTTTCAGGGTACAAGAGGCTCGTTCACGTTAGCCATTAATCGACGCATCGGGGATATGACTGGCCTGGAGATGCACGAGAATATGGGCCTCCACCTGACCAATTACGGTCTGGGTGGTCATTTTGGCAAGCATTTGGATTACGTTGATTTGGCCCAGCGACCTGTGAGTACATAAATATATTATTAAAGTAAATTATGGTTTTTTAATGTAATTTTTTATAGCCAAATTTCTTTTCTGACTTGGGGGGCGATCGCATAGCAACAGCCTTGCTATATGTAAGTGTGCATTATTAATAGCTAATAATTGTTGTAAATGTAATGTCTCCTTGGTGTTTTATTTATATATAGGCCACCGATGTTCCTCTGGGCGGGACTACAGTTTTTACCAAACTAAAAATCGCCGTAGAGCCCAAAAAGGGCAACGCGTTGATCTGGTTTAATCTGGACCATGCTGGGAATCCGGATCCCTTGACTGAACATTCGGCTTGTCCGGTTGTGAAGGGCTCCAGATGGAGTAAGTATTGCAAATATAAATCTCTCAAATTTAATAAATACTAAATACATTTTTTATTATCGTTGCAGCTATTTCCAAATGGATTCATGAACGGCAACAGATTTTCAAGAAACCCTGTTTAGTCTAGCTTATAAATACAACACTCTATTAGAGGTGTCATTAAAAAAAAACCATGAAAATAAACAGATGACAATGTGAATGCATTTTGAGAAAAATCTCCCAATGACGTCCAAGCCCTCCTGTAGTCTGGGGTGTCGCTTTCATTGTTTGCCATAAAAATTGCAAGTGCCTTTAAATTCAGTGCTATTATTGGCATGGCCAGTGGGCGGTGCCCTGTGAAGAGACAGCTTGAGCTTATGTGCTTGCTCCTGCCCTCAAGTCGTACAATCTCTGGCATTAAAAAGCAATTTATGTTAATAACCCCAATTTCGAGATTGGCCTCCCTGCCTTGTTTTCGCGCAAAGCTCTGAAAATTCTCACATTTCTCAATGTATGTTCGTTATGCATGTTATCTTACGTTGTAATCCTCAGACGTAATCATAGCTAAGGCCTGGCCAAAAATTAATTTTCCTTTCTATCTTCTGATTGCCTCAGCCTTGTGTGTGCCTTGTCTGGCGGTGCAAAGGCTTTGAATTGTATTTTCGACATTTTCATTCATTCATACGCGTATTAAAATTTTGTACACTCTCGGTATAAAAGGGATTCCTTTATTTCTCAATTCCATATACTATATTCGTTGATTTGCGTCACTGCACGCAATCTGTATTCATGCCACTGAAGCTGAAGTATTCCGATGGTTGGCTGGGTTCCATTGTCTATTTGCCTTTTGTATACAAAAATGAGGAAGTTCTTCATTTTTACGACCAGAAAAGGATGCAATCAGTGATGTGTGCAGTATTGTGGTTAATTATTATACCATGTACCAAAGGTACAAAGGTATTATAGTTTTGTGCGAGTGCGATTTTCTGTAACAGGCAGAAGGAGGCGTGGCAGACCCCCAAAAGTTACCTAAATATTGGTCAGGACCACTAAAGGAGTCGATATATTGGTCAGGACCACTAAAGGAGTCGATATAGCCATGTCCGTCTGTCCGTCCGTCCGTCCGTCTGTCCGTCTGTCCGTCTGTCCGTCTGTCTGTATGAACGCCCAGATCTCAGAGACTATAAGAGCTAGAGACACCAAACTTGGGATTTAGACTTCTTATATCTGCACGCAGATCAAGTTTGTTTTAAATTTTTGCTGCTCCCCTTTTTGGAGGAGCTATTTGAAAAAAACGTATATCTCCGAAATTTATAAAGTTATGTAAACCATATTAAAAAGCTTAATGCATTTTATCAAAATACACAGACTGTCCAAATTTTATTGCGATCGTGTCATAAATAGCGGAGATATAGGCTTTTTACTTTATACACATTACGTGTACAAGAGGCAGCCCAGGCAGAGGGCTCCAAATAAATCAAAACGTTCATTAAACATTTTACTTATGTTCATATTACTATGAAAATAGGATTACTCATTTTGAATTGGTTGGTGGCGCAGCTGGCTAAGCTGAAGTCTTTTTCAAATGTTAGTTGTCACGGGTTCGAATCCCGTCGGCGACGAGTGAAATCTTTTTTATTTTTAGCAATTTTTTTTTTTTTTTCCAGTACATTAAAATAATTACAGTATTTAATACTAAAAAATAAAAAAATGCAAGCAAAGAACTATACTTAATGTTTTGAAAATGAAAAAATTCCTTATGCCTGCGGTTGATTCGAACCCAGGCCAATTGCTTACAAAAATGTATGTGTAGCTTTACCCACTGAGCTATCGACTTTGCTCTTGAATGGGAAGACATTTGCATTATATGTAAATTTGTCTCAGTTTTTTATTCTTATTCTCTTTTATATAATTTTGGGACGCGCCTTGTAATGGTACATGGTATTCTACTGTCGGGACACCCGACTGTATGTCCATCTTGTTAAAGAACATTTTTGTTTATCATATGAGTTGAATGTGTTTAAATTATGTTTAAGAAGCTTTAAATAAAAGAGAAATTTAAATAAATTGTTTATGTGCATAGATAAGTTGAAGCATCTTCTGTTATTTACGGAAAAAAATATAAGAATTACATTTATTTGTTACATTTTATACAAAATCGTTTTTAAAGAATATAAAATGATAGTTAAATCCGCCTGTTTCCAAGAACCTCTGTCAGATACATATGTATATGCATATATTTCTTTATAGAAATCAATAAAATGTAAATCTGTGCGCTTCAACTTTACACCATTCGATTGTCAATGGCAGACCTGGGTCGCACATTGTAAATTCACTTATTTAAACAGAAACTCAAGCCCCAATTGTCCTGTCATACACCCGCCCCAAGAAACCAGACATAATAACCATTCGGAATTGAAGCTTTTCAAGGTTACGCATTGGCCAAAGTGTGGCAAGTCGCGATTGATGTTAAACCTTATCTTGTCAGTCAGTCATCAGGAATCACATACAATTCACTCCACTGGCAGTCTATTGTTCCACTCGTGTCAGACAGAAAGGGAGCCTGGTGGGATTGGTGGTGGTCCTGGCATCTTAAATGATTATTTTTATATTAAAGGACGAGCAAACTTGGCTGAATTTCAGGAACACTCTAAAAAAATGAATTATACATTAAAATTAATTAAAGTAACTATTAAAATAAAATATGAAAATGTACTAATGAAGCTACTGATATTAGCAGAAACAATTATCAACATATTTTAGGAATTTTGGCTTAAGGTCGAGCTTAGATTTATTATCTTACATCACTGCAGTCTAGGCTTAGAGTTTTTAAGAAGCTGCTTTGAAAATATATTTGTTTCAACGGCAAAACTTGATTTAAACGTTTTCAAATGTCTGAAATTTGTTGTAGTGCATATATCCCGATGTTTGGTTCCCATTTATTGTATAGGAAAACTGTTTTCATTGTGTGTTACAATTGATTTCGATTTCGACTGTGGCTCTGCCCTCCGCCTCTGAATGGCAACAGAGTTACGAGAGTTACAAATGGAAATAGAATAAAAATACTCGTCACATCGTCTGGGAGTAACCACTACTTCTGTCATCTCTTCTCCTCAAGTCTGCGTTTTGTGTGGCGCTTCATTTACTTTATGTCTTTTGTCTGCTCCTTATGTGTACATGGCTACAATTTGAATGAACAAGCTGCTGTATAGGTCCAACTTTCTTTTTTCTTTATTTTGGGTGAGCTGCATTTTTATGGTTCTCCATCAAATGTTTCTGACTGTTCTATTATTTATTGTATGGCTACTTGATGAGCATTTTGCCGAAAACGTTTTATGGGCTCATGTCTTGCCGATTCCTGTGAAGGCCTCCTCCACTCTTCCATTGACTATCAATCATTTTGGCGTTCACTGAGAATAAAAGCGAGAAAAATTTTAAGAAAATACCTAAGGAATAAAGACAGAAGAATATTTTCTTTCATTTAATATATAAATTAAATTATTTATTAAAGTTGAAATTGATTTCCTGACTTTGCTTTTAATTTGTTAAACATTTTTCCCAGCAAAAACTCGAATTAATATCTTATTTTCTATCTTTCAGAGTTCTATATTTTCTCTCAGCCTAACATTTCCCATGAAATGAACATTTAATAACGTTCCTTGACATTTATGAAGTGTCTACAAAGAGTATAAGCCACCATTCTCGACTAAATCCACTGTCACAACCTGTTGGTCCATCGTTCATTGTACACTGGCTGCCCAAAATGGCGGAACTAATGTGCCGTCGTATTTGAATTATTATTACAACGCTTCTGGATTAGGGGCGTGACGGCTATAATGAGTCCCCCGAAGTGAGTCCAGAGTGCAAAACAAAAATGGACATGGATAAAAATTGCACACGATTTATTAGGCGCCCGCCAGTTTGACGAGGGGCGACATGTCATTTCGTTTTGTAATTTATAACCAAAACATAACCGAGAAAGAAAATCGATTTGCGATATACGATCTGACAGACTCTCGGCCCTTTGGGAAATGGCTTTAAACTTAAAGCCTTCTATATTTTGCACTGTCCTTGCCATTGCCGTCTGGGCAGTCGGACGAGGCTGGACTCTGAGAGGTTTATATGATTTTTACAGGATTGTGAATGCTCTACCCAATTGGGGTTGATTTATTTGTATACCTTTTGTATTTTAATATATTATTTGGCTTAGTTATTAAACTACAATATTCGTGTTATTTAATATGCATTTATAAATAAATAATAATTTATAATTTATAATAAATAATAATTATTTATTATTTTCTCCCCCACTTGTTTTCATTCTTGTTAAAAGTGTAGTCTTCAGTTTTCGGGGAATGCCGTCTTAATATCATAGAAGGAAAAATAAAATAGCTACTATAATGAATATAGGATTATGGACATATCCTAGCTGTCCAGTTTGTTGTCCAACCTTCTGTGTAGCACCCCCTTGAGCTGGCTGAATTATGGATGCCTCTGCCTCTTAAAGCGCATTCCAAGGATCCTTGGTCTTGGACATCTTGCTCCTTGTTGAATTTTAAATGCGAACGCATTCCTGGAATGCTTGTTTTGTGCCTCGTTGGTTACCCAATCGACATTGGTCGTCATCGTCCTAGTCGGCTTGGAGTACTTCCAGTCCAATTTGTCGGTGCCCTCGTCTGCGTCTGCCATTGTGCTGTGTGCGCACACGCGCCGCTTTAATAATCCAATTTCCACGTGTTGATTTACGTGTTGTGACACTTGAGTTTGTCCCTGGGAGACATTTAGTTTAAGGAAGCTGACGTTCTTGACTGTAAAATCGTTTTTCCTTATGATTTTCTCATTATAGACTTGTTAATTTTTGCAATTAGTCATTTAACATTTCAGAACATGGCTAGATCGAATTTCCTGTTTATGCTGATCAAGAATAATAGGGTTTATGGGATCGGAAATGACTAATTTACTGGTAAGACATATTTTAAAATATATTCTAAAAAAGTCGTAAGAACGAAAACGCCATTAATTTTTGTCCAGCTTTCAAATTAAAAAATATTCATTGCGAACCCGAGCTTTTTCAAGCTAAAACCGATGGCTAATTAGCAAGTGGCCAAAAGAGGAATAGCCGTTAGTTTTGACTTTTCCATCTGTCCGTCCGCTTTTGTATTTCCCTATTTTTTGGCTTTTTGCCACGGAAAACACAACCGCAATAAATGGCTTGCGGTGAAATGTGTGGTTGTGTTGGCAATTCGCGAAAAAGTTTCGTTTGTCTTTGGCTTTTCTATGACTTTTTGTTGTTCATGTTTTCCTCCTCCATAGCTTCTATAAAACTTTAATAAAAATCTGTGCGAAAATCCGCAGATTATTGTGAAAACAGCTTTGTGTGACTAAATCTGTTGGAAGGATTTGAAGGATTATTTATAGCTCAAATCTAAAGCCTTAATGAACTTATTTGAGTGACAAAAATATGAGGCTTTGGATTAGATTAAGTTGATTATATTTATTTTTGGTCTTTTAATGTCTTTTTGTATTTTCTATAAACAATAAATGAAGATTTCCTAATTCCTTTTTAAAATTCCCCCTACCAAAAATTGAAAAACTTATTTTTTTTTGTATTTTATGCTTAATAAATCTTTTATTTAACAATATTTACAGGGACTATTGTGCTGGGCATTGCTAATGACCACGCAGGGACCATGCTGCACCTTCACAGAACTCTCGCTGCGCCAGTCGCACTCAATGGGCACGAACTGGCCCTTTCGCATCACGGTCTTGGGCTTGGTAATACCATAGCAGGCATATTGAAAGACGCTCCTCGAGATGGGCAGACACTGCTCGTAGATCTCCACTATATCCGCATGCATGCTATCCACGGAGAAGTCCTGGCCGCAGTGCAGCTGCTGATGAATGTGCAATTTGCTGCTCCTTGTGAACTGGGTACGACACCGGCGGCAGTGAAGGCTCTTCAGTGGTGAACCCGACGGATCCCTTTCAATGGATTTCACTGGCGTGGAGAGCTCATGCAGGCGCTGGAATTGACCCATTATGTTGTTCAGTATCAGGAAGTTCTTATTGGGCAGCTGCTGCAGGGTCTCGCTGACGTGGTAGGGCACCACATACAACTCCTTGGTGGTCTTGCACTGCTGCAGCCCGTAGAGATTCACCCGCATATTGGGCGGAAAGTAGCCATTGCATTCGCGGTAGTGCTTCAGGTAGGCGGATCTCAGGCTGGCCAGCTCAGACTCATTTGTGGTAGTGGTGGGCAGACTCTCCTCCTCCTGTTTCAGTTGCAGGGGCAGAGCGAAGGGTGTGGATCCAGGACTCTCTACATCAACTCGTATCCGCTTGACCTGTACCCGCAATCTGGTGATGCTGCACTCGTCCATGCCGTACTCACAGCTGCAGTTCAGGTAGTTTTCGATCCTCTGCATCAGCATCTCGTAGACGACGCTCACGCACTCCTCCACATCGTAGTGATGTTCCACCTTGAGGGAGCCGCTCTGAAAGATTAGCACCTGGTCCATGGCATTCACATAGCAGGCCAGGTTGAACTCCACGGCAATGGTGTTGTTCTGGAACATCCAGCGAAGCAGCTCGGGAACACCGCGGGCACAGGTCTCGCCCATGAAGTGGTCCAGCTTATCCTTG
Organism: Drosophila anomelani; assembly: GCA_035045905.1. Classification (NCBI taxonomy): domain Eukaryota; kingdom Metazoa; phylum Arthropoda; class Insecta; order Diptera; family Drosophilidae; genus Drosophila; species Drosophila anomelani. The sequence goes on from JAWNOO010000165.1 coordinate 5,337,820, forward strand.
GAGCTCTCGTCGCAGAAGAAGAAAGTTTCGATCTGGCGGGCTTCGATGATGTCCAGGACTGCCTGCTGCTGTTTCGTCAGCTGCAGTCCCTGGGAGGCTTCTCCTCCCCGTAGCCAATGCTGCGAGGGCGGCTCATCCGCATCGATGGAGCTGTAGCAGGTGGCGCACTCGTGCAACTGGCCCTGGGCAAACCATTGATGGTGGAAGGTTTGTGTGGTCTCCTCGTTGGTGAACACAAAGCTGGAGATGGGCTCGTCGTCGTACATGGTGATTTGTTTATGAATATTTAATTGTTGTTTAAAAATAACAATATTAATTAATTGTTTAAAAGTATGATTGTTTGATGTTCGATTGCTTGATTTGCAGAATAGCTTTTCCGAATTACTGAGATGTGTCTAGGACAAGTTTCAGTTGCTGACTGATAATTTCTTCCTTCGGCAGCTGGGCTTATATACAAGCCAAAAGAGGTAGAAGCAGGGTAACAGGTAGTCATTATCCTACCTGTTATAGACATGAATCCTTTTGGGGTTTGCTAGTAGCATCTGTTGCTGGGATTTTTGGTAATACCTAATCTAGATCGTTCTTCTTTATGGGCTTTTAAGGCATACTACTTTTTGGATACAACATCTGCGGATCATAAAATGTGCAAAATTAACTAAGGTTCATTAGGTAAAAGCAGGTATATTTTTGTGATCCTTTTGGTCCTGGGTATACATATTTAGTTCACTTAACCAAATCCAAGTTAATTTTCTAGAATGTTCCTCACGATTTAAATATTTGTTGTATGCCGTGAAATCTTCAATATATCTTCAACTCAAGCCCCACTGAGCGGCAGCAAAAAAGTCAAACCGAAAAGGGAAAAGGGTACAAACAAACTACGCCATAGTGTCCTGCAATTTGCAGCAGTCAAACGCAGGAGGGACCGTACAGTGGAGTCCCGGGGAAACCGCCTCCATTCGACCCTTAAGCCTTTTCCACATGGCGTCGTTGTAGTTGTCTCCACGCCAAACCAAGTGCACAATGGAGCTGTGGAAAGTGGACAAGTGGACAATGGCCATCGCGTGGCAAGTGACGCGACAATGGCGGCAACGGCGATGGCGTCCTGCCACCGGAGCTGGAGCCAGACGCTGGGAGCTATGTGTCCACTGCTGGCCAGTCTCTCACTGCAGTCACTTAATTTCCGTTTCCGTTTTTCACGCTTCATTGTCCGCTTTGGTTTTAGGTTTTCGTTTCCTCCTACACTTTCGGCTCACTCCTTGTCGCTCTCCTTGCAATTTAAAGCTGCTCCCAGTTGAAATATGCCAGCAAATTAACAAAGGCAATTAGAAGGTGCCTCAAACGAGAAGCTATATAATAATTATTTAACCAAAAGCCGGTGGTGGTCATTTGTCTGGCTTTAATTTGCATGAATATTTCACTGTGGTTAAAGTTATTTAAATGGCATTTTGTTGGAAATTTATTTCAGCAATTGTTTCCTAATTGATTTAGAGATTTATTTGATAATTTTCTACGAAGCTATTAAAGTATTTCCCAAAAACTTATTAGTAATTTGAGAGGTGTGGATTTACACAGAAATAATTAAGAACTTAACCAGAATGTTTATCGCTCTTCCAATGTCATTTTGTGGCTAAATTATTAAATGTTCATTGTTATAATTTATGTTTCCCAAGAACTTGGCAGTGAAGAAGTATAGAAATTTGTTTTGACCTTCAACTTCAAAGAGCATTCTCTATTCTCCACCCTCTTAAATCCCTTTCCCACTTTGTTGCACATTTTCAACTTTTCAGCTTTTATTTATATTTATTTTGTTTTTCTTTTTTCGCAGCTTGGGCATTTTGCTGGCATGTAAACAATGCCACAGAGCAGTGGCATCAGAGCATCAGCGGGCCAAGACTAAAACTTAATTAAGTCCGATGGAGGACATCGGTGTGGCGGTGCCCGAAAGAACTTTATTTTTGCACAAAAAAGGATTGTCAGTACAAAATAAAAATTGCCACAAAGTTGCAACCAAAATGGCAATGATTCCGGGCGGAGTGGCAGGGATTCGCATCCATCAGGTTAGCACACTCAAAATCAAATCAAAGACCGACTGTAAAAATGTTTTTTGCTCTGCACAGTGTGAAACCGAAAGCCAACTGCCAGTCCCCGTTGGAGCAGGATGCCAGAGCCAGGGCCAGACCTAGGGAGCAATCAACTGGACACCTTCCATAGATGCCCAACGTATAGATGGATGACGGAGTCTATATCGACCCGACTCCTCCTCCTCCTCACACCTTGGGCCATGCGTAGCCGGGTCATAAAAATTTCAAACTGCAACCTGGACATCCTGGATGCTGATGCTTTCATGCTCCCTTGTAACGTCTCTAACTCCTCCGTGAAAGGCTGAGGGGCATGCTGCTTAAAAGCTCAGCTAAGGGTCGTCTAATGGATGCGACAGGGCACCTGTCCGGGTCGGGGTGCAGGTTCTGGGCTTCGTTGAAGTCCTGGCGATCCGGTAAATCCTGCAAAATTGAGCTGGATGAAATCTGTGCATTCGGTTTGTTTTCCTTCCTCTGCCACTGTCAGAGTGTTGACATTTTTGCGAGTTTTTACTCATATTTTTGTCTTCTACAGCTCCGTTTTAGAGGTGGCCATGGGACAGCAACTGGAGCAAGTGTCCTGTACACATATTGAGCTTTTGATAGTTTGTTTTCTTTGGCTACATATTCACACATTGATGGAGAGATGAATAGCTAAAGGAGAGGTAGAAGAATTTATGGCAATGATAAAGAATGCTAATTGAGGAATGACTTTATGCTTCTATAAATTATATGAAAGCTATGTGTTTGTTCCTTTAGTTGGAATTTAATTATAAATTATACGTTAAGCTAGATAAGACCAAGCTTATGCAACTACTTTTAAATTGCTTATAAAAGGAAATGCTTTTTCTGTGAATTTCGAATTAACTTTTCTTGCTTTTCAAGTGAATTAAATGTTTCAGGATGTAGCATTCCTTGAATATCCATTGCATTGTTTTAAAATATTTAATAGAGATCATTTCTGTGAATAAATATTGCAAATTTATAGGAGAAACATTCTCTTAAAGTTTAAAATTGGTTATAGTACACTTCCAGAAATCAATTATTTGTTGTAAGAGTAGCAAAATTCTCAGAAAGATCCTTCATATAAGTATCATATTTTCTAGATATAATTTCTCGGAATAAATACTTCAAGTCTAAATGCAATTTCCATTAAGTTTAAATGCATTTAACAGCATTCTATTCATGACACTTTAACAGGATTTTTTTCATTGAAAACTTTTCCACTTTACACGAGGCTCGTGGAAGGCCTATGTGGAAAATGCGGAGGAAAGAAAACGTGTAACTTGGTTGCAATTTATGTTAAAATTCCCGTATTCATGCAGCTACCAACAACGAGGGCAAAGAAGCCCCCTTCAGATGTCTGGCTCCGCTGAAAATTGCCATAAAAACTTTGGCTGTCTCAATGGCAAAAGTCGTCAACAGCGTCGCCAACATTGTCGTCGTCGTCGTCGTAGTTGCCGTCCTTCTGCTTAGTCCTTTTAGCCAGAAAATTCGCATAGACGTCGCACAGACGGAGAAGGAATAAGGCTTTGGGTGGCTTTGGGATTTGAGGTGTTGACTGGGCCACAATTTGTCAGCAAGTTTTACTAACAACTAGATTCCATGCTTGGTTTGAGTGCAATTGCATTGCCTCTGCCAGCGCACTGCATGCAAATTATGCAAATTCGCCTTTCAGCCGCCAGGCAGCCAGTACCCTTTCACTTTCTAACCGACTGAGTGCAAGGTCAACATATTTATGCCCTTTCATTCCATATGCAACGGGGCAAAAGGCATAGCTAAAGCTAACGCTGAGCCAGCAGCAGCGCCGGTCGAGACAGCAATTAAAATGCTTTAGAATTGAGTTCGCTGTCAGCCAAAGATTGAGTCACTTGAAGTCATCATCCTGCTTGTTTGTGACAGCAGCCAGAAAACTGCGTGATGGACCTCATTAGATGTGATATGATATTGGAATGAGAGATGCCACTTGTGGGTTCGTTTTAGGAACTGCGTGGGGTATAAAGCTGGCATTTAGAACAGAAACCCTTTAAGGCACCCAAGAGCTTTGTAAGCAAAACTCGTGGGCGGAATTAGAGGGTGTTAATGGGTGTGTCGGAATGGTAAAGGAGTTGGGAAAGGATCTAAGCACCTTATATTTACTATAAAAAATTATACCTATATTTAATTTAATTGTTTTAAAACTGAATACTTAAATATTGTGACAGTATTTGAATTTATTAAAGGGAAGATTTAGAATTAGAATTATTTATATGCTTGAGAACTCTGAAAAATTAAGTATAAACTTTATAATGTTAGTTCCCAGAGAACTTATACTACCTACCAAGTCATATTTAATTAAGATTCTTTATAAAAATCAAGAAGTGGCACAGGTAACATAGTTTATAAGACTTCTTCTGTTCACTTACAGATCTCTGTAAAGTCTTATACTCGAAACTGTTACAAACTTTTCATACAGAAAATATCACTTTTAATCGTTTAATCGAAGTAACTAACATTTTAATATAAATGAATTAAAAAAGGACAAATTAATAGTTAATTTATTACTATTATTACACTTTTAAGAACTAATTTCCTTGAAGGGTATTTTGTAAACGACCCTCATTAATTACAAAACTATTTTGCAACATATGTTTGCATCTTATTTTCTGCATAATTTGCAGTCTTTGTAGGCGAAATGAATTCTGGTGTTGACCTTGTTCTCTCGCCACATGCTTTGCTTGGCTAATTAATTATGCAACATTTCTGGGAGGGGGTCATGCGTAAGGCATATGGCATATACTGCAGCAGGAATGGTTAGATAGTCCGTGCTAGATTTATATTTAATTTATTGCATTTAATTGAAATGCATTTGAAATGAGTGGCGAAACATCTGGCAGAGTGCTTTCATTGTTTCGTGTTTGCTGCTTAGCTGATAAAGATGTCTGCACTTTTGTTTATATTTATGTTGTTGTTTTGATGCAAATCCCCGATGCCAACCTTGGGTTTGGAAAGTTGATATTTTTTCTTGGAGACTCTTATTTCTTCGCTTTCCAATGAATTATGCATGAAATCAAGCAGCGAGTCCTGTGTGCATCAGGATTTTTTAATATATCCTTGGTATTTCCATTACCTTTTCTTTTTTGCTCATTCAACACTTTCCTGCTGGAAATGTAATCATTAATTTTAAGACTTCTTAGATTTTCCCCATCATCATCATCGTGTTTTTGCATACTGTAAATCGGTTTAGCTGCTCGTTTGAATTCTTTCGCATAAAAAAATCATTGATTACTTTGTGTCTTGAGTTACTTTTCATTTGCTTGGCTCCTCCATCCGGCTTCGAGCTTCCTCTTTGCGCGAACTTTCAGCCAAATGCATTTCTTAATAAATCCTTAATCCTTCTAAGACTGAACCTCTTGCCTGCCCTGTCCGTCCGTCTCTTCATTAATACACCTGCCTTTTGTGTGTTTTTATGCCCTCATTAAATTGGGAAATTCGATCAATCGTAAAATTCATTTACGATTCGCACGTTAAGCACCTGGACAGTCTGATGGCCTGATGAAATCAAATTGAAATTGTTTGAATTTAATTTCCATTGATGCCGCATCAATGCTTGAACCTTTTACGATGCCTTTTTTCATTAAGTGCTGTTATCTTGCTGGTCTCAGCCAAATTTAATTTACACTTTGTGTTATGTAAGTTTAGAAAATAAATGAAAGAAAAAGGCCCTTCCTTAGTAGAGATATATTTTGCTGCAGTAAAGGGAATAAGCAAAATTTTATTTGTCATTTAATACATGAACTAGAATCCTCAGTATGACTTGGTTAATGTTCTCCCACAAGTTCTGGTAACACAGCTTAGGATACGCTTTGATTTATGACTGCTTGCCGTAAGCTCTCGTCAGTTAACCGGCACCGCAACGTAATTTCTACAAACATTCCCTCCCCTCCCCATCAGCAATCAATTAAATTTACCCTGGACATGGCCAGTTTAATTCAGCCGTAAGCCACATGATGACTTTCGACCAGTTTACAGCCCTCGTAACTGGCGCATGGCTGACAGGTGCTTAAACCACCTGCCCCGGAATAACGCCCCAACTCACCTGCAATCCCAATGACCCCTCCCTCCACTCAGCCATCACTCAAAATCACAGTTGAAATTGCAAAATGCAGCAAATTAAAACAAAGGCACGTAAATGGCTTAATAATTCTTTTTATTTTCACCTCTGCCAAAAGGACGCTTGGGGGTAGTGATGCCAAAAATATGACTTTTATAACTTGGCAGTAAATTATTAAAGATAACTATTAATTGTTTCTTCCTAATATTATATTTTAGGCTTAAAATGTTTATTACTTTAGTTATGTGAAATCATAAATAAAGAAAACTATTTCGATTTTTTCAAATACCAGATTTTAAAAACTTCTGCTTTCCATTTTTTTATAGAAATATATTTTATATATTTTTTACATTTCTACAAATAATTTTAAAATATTTTATAGTTTGGTTTTATATAAAAACAAATTCAAGTGGGCATCCCTGCTGGAGGAACTCGGCCTAGGAAAACACACTGAGCCAGGCCAACACCGCACATAACTGGGTGACGCTTTACTTTTATTTATTTTCTGCGTAATTTCATAATTTATGCATAATGAAATGAGCGTTGTGGGTGCCCCTCTGGCCCACTGTCCCGGAAGTTTGGCCCCCTGTTGCCTCTCTGCTGGCTGCCATCTCAACTGACATTTTTCATAACTGCTGTGGGCGGCGGGCGAGGATGGGGCTTACATTTTTCTGGCATTTTTTTTCTGCTGTCCCGTTTTGCTTTTTACTAATTTAACATTTCAGCGTCCAATTAACATTTTAAGCCAAAAAGCTTCGGGGAGTTGCAGGGGGAACAGGGAGCTTGTATGTGTGTGCTTGTCTAGGGTACAAATTTTGATTATGAAATTTTTTGAACTCACTGAATACAGAGTGGTTAGGGAATGGGATTAAAATTGATGGATTGGATTGGAATTTCATTTTAAACATAAATTTAGCTACGAATTTGTAAAGTCTGAGGTCTATTGTTACACATATATTCATGTAATTAGTTGGTTCATTAATTATATTAAATTTCAAAGACATTTGACAAGTTTTGAAAGGAATTTATCTTTTTAAAGATTATGCAAGGCATATTTTCTGTTAGCCTTAGTTTTATTTATTTTTTTAAAGACGGTTTCCCATAATTTTAGAGCATTAATCAGTTAATGTACTATATATTGGACAGACCCGTAAATGACGTGATTGCATGCCTGGCATTTAATTTCTGAATAGCTGAAAATGTGCGGTTACCTAAGGCAGGAGAAATGGAAATATGTATTCCCCTATTTCCATGGCGTCCTTTAGGCGATGGGGAAACACCAAAGCATTGGCCCCAGTGGTAGTGGTAGTGCTCCCCTATAAATGCCAATAAACCTTTTGGCAGAATTAAGTGGTAAATGGAAAATTATGAATGCTGAAAAATTTGAGTGTGTGTGTTTTTATGGAGGCCTCCCTATTCTCCAACGCAGTCAAACTCTACTACCTGCCATTTCCTGGACCGCATGCATATCCTCGTTATTTCTTATTCCGCTGGCATCGGCATGCACTTAGGACTCCTCATTCTCCTCCGGTTTTAATTCAAATGCATTCCAGCTGCTCTGGCACATATGCAACGTGATGTGGAAATCTATTCAAAGGGGAATGTCTGCTGCTGGTGGTGTTGCATTCCAAGAAATAATAGAAATTCAGCTTTATGGTACGCATTTTTCCGAATAATTTCCCTGCTGCTGCTCATTAAAATTGAAATTATGTTTTTTGTTTATATCCACTGCAACCTCTTGCCGCTCTCTTTCCCTCTCGGAACCCTTTGTCGTTTGTGTTTCGTAAAAAGTTCCAGTTGCCAGCGTGTTAATTTGTGCGTAAACGTTGCACTAACGAAGCGGAAGCTTTCGTTGCCCCGCGCATAAGGCAGGGGTTAAGGGTGTGTGTGCCGGGTCCTGTAGGGATAAAGCGCGTAATTGAAATGACATTTAAATGTTTCGGAGGAACCTCTGTGACGGCGTGCTCCATACGCGCGAGAATGTCATGCGAAATTATGGCGGTTGATTAAAGGTGCAGGGGTTCAAGGAAGCTAGCGGGGTTAATACTATTAAATACCATAGTTTTCGAGGGTCAAAGGTCTCTCAAAATAGCGTGACAACTTCAAGACATGTTCTTTCTGTAGTTAAAATATATTTAAGGATGTTTTAAGTTGCCGAAAATTATTCAAAATGAAATGTAAACTTCTTTCAAAAATAAACTAGAATTTAATACATTTAATTAAAGCTTTTCAATCAAAATAAATTACAAGTAAACCAATTTTTACCTTACCATTTTTCCTTAGACACTCCTCGAATAACCCATCAGTTGCCTTCAAATTGAATTTTCTTAATTGCCAACTCGTGTTGCAGTTAACCTTCGGGCTTCATCTGCAGGCATCCGCACCGCAAAACCAATTACAATCTAGTGGCCAAAATTGTGTCGAACTTCCATCTTCAATCTTGGGGCCACGTGTGGAGCATGGCGACCTCTGGTTCTCCAGGAGACCACAAACTTTTCGACGCGAGGGGTGCTTGGCAGGAGGAGCAGCTCCATTAGAAAGTTGCCGCCACACATATCAATTACACAAGTTTTCGTTAGTCGCCGTCGTCCTGCGTCGCCTTTGGTTTTTGGTCCTGCTTCGCCCTGTAATTGCATGGAAAATGGCAACCGCAGCTCCGAAGATTCAACAGCATCTGCCAGTTGGCTAGACGGCGTCTTTTGGTGAGCTGCCCCGAACTTAAATGGAATTTTGCATGTTGCTGGACATCGGTGGAGTCATAACTTGACTGACTCGGTGGCACAATACATTTCCGTTCGAGGCTTCCATTCCGATTTCATTTCCTTAAAGTTTTCTTCTTTTAATACTCTGCAGAGTGTCGTTATATTTTTATTGGTCATAAAATAATCTTTAAATTTATATACTTTTATTTATATTGAAAAGATAAACTTCAGGGAATTTTAATTTAATTTTTTACTATACTTAAGACTGAGAAAGGTGGGAAGATTTGTTTGTAGTTATAATTGTAGTTCTTGTTTTTGATTTTGGTATTTTTAAATTTCGTTTATTATATTTTAGGGTATTTATAATCCCTCCTTCCTTGCTCAACTTTCCTTCTCTCCTTGTGCCTTATTTGTTTGACATTTTATTGTTTAAATAGCGACTACAAATTCCCTTATTGTTATTCCATTCCCTTTTTGCGAAAAATATCTTGGCTGCCTTTTATATTTTTTCTACTTTCCTGACTTAAATGCGTAAATATTGTTATGCTTTTGGCAATAAATGCGTCGAAAGGGCAACAAGCGAAATAAGAAAAATATGCAAGGGAAAAATACAATTTTCGCTGCTTTGGCGGAGGTAAGCAAAAAAGTTTGCAGTTTCCTTTTTTCTGTATAATTTTTAGTTTTGTGCGTGGATATTAAATGAAGCTGTAAGGATCTCCTCTGCCTTTGTAGTTGCTGCTGGAATTTTTTCGGGTCGCATTTTAAAAGTTCTCATTGAATTGATGTCCCGAGAGGGCGGAGGGTGGTGAGAAATGTTTGAAAACAGTTTTTCGCATGTGGGAAAACAACATACACATAACTAGCAGCAGGGGCTTGACCGATGGGAATTTTTTTTTTTTTTTTTATGTTTGTTGACGGCTCGCCCAGGTGCAATTCGAATCTGCTTTAAGGTAGTTTGGCAAGAATTTGCATAAATTTGATGTAAATCAAAGAAAAATTTATAAATCTGTGAAATAAATGGGAAAATGTTGCAAAAAGTTTGGAAAAACTGTTAAGGAAACAATATTTGTTTGATATTTATATTTAAATATTTAATTGGAATAAAAGAGGTAAAGGTTTTGATTATTAAAATTGTCTGAAATAATTTTAATATGCATTAATTATTAAATAAAATTACGTATACGTGATATTTTGCTCTAGCTTGTATGATTTTATTTCCCATTATTCAAATACAAGTATTCCTATCCCCTGAGGAATCAATAATTAGTCAATATAATATTTTTTTAACATTTATTATATCAATAAATAATTCAAAATTATTCCTAATACTTACGTATACGTAATATTTTACTCTACCTTCGATTATAAACTCCTTCTACATTGCCAGTCCTCACAATTAGAACGGAAAGCCGATTATTTCGGTATACACAGAAATAACACGCTAAGTAGCGAAATCAAGATGTCGGGCCTAGTCTTACCTTCGATGGCAATGTCGCCTTAAGACGATGCCCATTTTGCACTCAGCAGTGCAAGGCGCGGAGGCCCTTAAGTATATATACCGCCAGCTTGGCGGAGGACAACAGCGAAATGCATTTACGGCGTAATCCAATCACGGCAATAATGAAATGCTAAGTGCCAGACACACAAACCAGCGCCCAGGGGCGGGTTAAGTGGACCCGATGGGTGCCATATCCAGTTGGAGCCGCGTCCAGCGGCCGGAAGCCGACAACCGACGGCCGGCAGAAGGCCAGACAAAGCTCCTTTGGACGCAATCTGTGCGCCAGTGTGCCGAAAATGCAACAGATCCTGCAGCCAGAGGGTCCAGTTGGAAAAGTCCCTCTTATTTCTCTCCTCTTTCTGGGTCACGTTTCGTGTTGCTTATTTGCTGGGGGGTTTTCTTTGGCTCTTTATGAGGACTAACACTGAGGAAAAAATGTATCTAAAAACGAGAAAATGATTTCTGAGTTACAGAATTTAAAAAAAGATATATTATATGAGATTTTAAAGATATAAATTTAAGAAAATTAAAGTACATTTTAAATTAATCTTTATTTTTTCTGCCAGTGCAGTTAACAAAGATTTTTAATAGTCCACGTTTCAGATTGCTAGCCATAGCTGCTTGCTTTCCAATCGTTTTGGCCGGCTTTCATTCCGCTGTTAACGCCAATGACAATGAGGAGTCTCTTTGGTGCTGTGCTTTTCCTTTTTGGCCAGGTTTTTGGAGTTGCCCCTGACATTGACATCTTTGGGGGGGAACCTGATTGCTTTACCCCTTAGAATCGATTCGGGGTTATGGAGGGAGTAAGGGGTGCTAGCAGAGCATCAAAGGAATACCTGGAAACCGCAATTTCCGCAGTTATAATTCAATTGCCCGGCATGCGACCGCAGATATGTACATATGTGATAGACACGTTCCACTCGGAAAACACAAACTAATTAACTAATTAAAACCGAGCTTCAGAACTGACACATTTTACCGCATAACTCAAATGCATTCCACTTTCAGCTTACCAACTCTTTGCTTTATAAAAATAAATATTAAAAACAGAAATGAAGCCCCAGCTGAGGGCCAGTGACTTTAAGGCCATCAAAGGCCAGAAGTGCGAGCGAGGGTCTTTCAGAAGTCAAGAGTAATAATGATACACAGATGCCAAGGAGGAAAGTAAAATAAACCAAAACCAAACACGGAAAATTCTCACAAATTTGCACTCGGAAAAGTTGCTAAGCTGTCGTTTCGTTTTCCTTCCATCGCCGCCAGTCCCCGGCTTACGCAAATCCCCCAGCAAACAGCTCAAAGCTCAAACGTTGCTGCCATTTATTTATTTTTCCTTTCAATGAATTGCTTTTCCCCATATTTGAGTTAACACTCCTTTCACTCCTCACCTTTCCCGGCTGCAATCTGCAGGTAGACTATATATACATATATATAAGTGTATTTGAGAAACCATTCCGAAACCAGACCGGCAACAACTCTTTATGCTGGCGCGCTGAAACGCATAAATCAATGGGGGCCAAAGGCAAGAAGGTAAGAAGGCAAGCCGAGCCGGGAAAGTGGCAGAAAGCCAAGTTTCTAAAACTTGATTTAATGCCGGTGCAGTAAGCAGAATACAATATATTGGCAGGTTGTTCTCCAAAGTGCGCTGGCTTAAAAGCTCTTAACTCGACTCCAGTTCAATCGTATCCAAATAAATCAACAACAGCGGCACCGCCGAAAATACTCCCGAGGCTCACAAACAGTTTCAGATTTGTTCACTGACAAATGAATCCAGGGGTAAGAAGTTGTCAAGTTCTGCAGGATTTTTAAGAGTACAATTTGTGGGGGGTTTCGTGAAAGGATTCAATAGAGATTTCAAGGATTATCTCTACTCGTGAAAATGCTTTGGGTTATCTTGTTTAGGTAGTCATGAAAGCATTAAGAGACTCACAGGAGACTTCTCTACTAACATGATTATTATTTTTATCTTTTAATAATTTGGGATTCTTTGGAAACTTTAAACTAATTAATACATTTAAATATTCCTCTCGTACAACATAATATATATTTGCTTTATTGACACACTTTCAAGCACATTTACATAATTTAATTCAATTTCTTAGCCTACATTACAGAATATATTCAGCTCATTCCATGAGATACTTTTTTGTCAAACAAATGTTGTTTTATTTAATTTCAAGCTGCCAAAAAATAGCAAAATGTTTACATCAGCATTCAGCCACACATTTAAATAATTTATTTGTTCTCTTTTGATGATTACAGACGACGACTCGTAAGTCAGGAAAAGATTAATTAAAATTGTCCATATCCCTCCGCCACAGCAGCCTTTTTCAATTAAAACTCAGCCTGTGACTACCGCAGACTTTTTATAGTTGCATTGACTCATCTGCCAGTTGCCCTCGTAAAAAGTTTTTCATTTGCCAGTTTACGAGTGTCTTCACCGACTCTGCTAAGCTGCTTATATTGCGCAATCTCGTCTTATTCGTTTTTAATTGCATAATTTAGTTAAACTACCTAATTGGTTAATTATGAAATCAGAGAATGCAGGAAATTATCCCTCCTTAAATTTAAACGGGTTAAAGGAAGAGCCTTTATTTTATTTATTATTTTGGTGTTTAAGAGGTTCATATACATAGCTAAGGGTATGTTTTATTGGCAGTAAAATATACAAACTAAAAAGGAATTATTTTAAGAACATAGCTAAATATTTCAGTAAATTTACAAGTACTTTATTTTAACTCTAGTTTAATTAATTCGTTTTATATAAATAATTTTTTTATATATTGCTAGTATATATCGTTGTGCGGACTAGAATTCACAAAGAGTTTTTGATTAAATCAAATTCGAAATCTTTTAGACATAGACACATATTAATACTGCTTAGTCTCAAATGTTTTTAGGTAGAAAAAGATTAAAATATAATTTAAATGCCTTGCCTTACAATTACTTTCCTCATTTCATTCCATATTTTCTTTGAATTGATTTCCCTCTTTTTAGATTCAAGAAAAACTCCCCCTTAAACTGGGTTACAAATCGGTTTGCTGCACTGCCCCCGATCCCCTCCTGGCGGTGGTGCAAAAGGCCTCCTGCTGCTCACTCAGACAGATAATCAAATTTTCCGGCGGACCCGACGCCTTTCCGTTGGAATTACAGGACTTCTGTGTCCCCGTGGTACCGGTTTTCTCCGCCGTCGTTGTGGACGACGTCGTGGTCGATGAGTTGTTGTTGCCCGCATTCAAAGGCAGCAGCAGCGGTGGCATCTGCGGATTATTGGTCAGCAGACGCTTTGATCCGCCTCTTTTCCGGCTGCCTTGCTTGGTGAACACGCTCGGTTCCATCTGCAGCTGGGCATTAATCTCCTGCTGATTCATACAGGTGAAGGCCTTGAAGAAGCTCTTCCGGAAGTTCTCACTCAGAAAGGCATAGAGGATGGGGTTCACCGCCGAATTGGAGTAAACCAAGGCGCCGAGCAGTAAGAATATAAGTATCTCCAGCCGTGAAAGGTCCCTCTGGGCGGGATTGGAGTTGATCAGCGCCAGCTGGGACATCCAGTGGGGCAGCCAGCAGCAAATATAGACTGTAATCACGGTCAACACCAGCCGGGTGACCTTCCTATGAGCCCTTCGCTTCTCCTTCGACTTGGCCGCCTGCTTGGGACCCACCGACTGCAGTTTCCTTATGACCAAATAATAAAAACTCAGGATGAAGCACAGCGGCGTGGCAAAGCCCAGGAAGAAGGTGTAGAGTATAAAGGTGGTGCCCGAGTGCTTCTTGTACGCATCCGGCCACATGATGTTGCAGGAGTAATTGATGCCATCCTCCTGCTCCACTGTGCTGGCATACAGGATCACTGGCAGCATCAGGACTGCCGATGTGGTCCAGGCCACCGCCGACACTATCTTTGCTATGTGCAGAGTCCGATAACGTGGCGAGGAGATGGGATGACACACCGCTATGTAGCGATCCGCCGACATGATCAGCAGGAAGATCGAAGAGGTGAACGAGGTAATCGAGGTGCTCACCATATAGGCCTTGCACATGAACTCCCCAAAACGCCAGCTGCAAATCCTCATGGTGTACAGCAAGAAGGGTATTCCTATGAGGAAGCACTCATCGGCCACCGCCAGGTTGAGGATATAAATGTTCGTCACCGTTTGCATCTTGGAGAAGCGTAGAACCACATAGATAACCAGGGTATTTCCGAACAAACCAATAATGCACACGAGGCTATAGAGCACCAGGGTGAACAGGTCCGCCACGGAGTTCCTTGTGGCTATGCAATGCTGATACGTTGGCAATTCGGTGCCGTAGACCGGCTCCTCTGGCGGAATTGTGGAGCCAGCACTGCCCGCCATCCATCTATGGCTGTGCTCCGTGGTGTACAGGCTCTCGTTGGCATTATACCAATTTGTGGTATTTAAATAGGAGTCCGGTGTTATATCCCCACTAACGAACTGGAGAACGCCCATCATCAGCCAGGTAAACATCGTGTTGCCTCCGTGCTCTCTGCCGAACGTAATTATTTTAATCAGTTTCCCTCCGCTGCTGGGTTCCTCCTCTCGTCATGGTTTCGCACAATTTTCTGGTGGTCCTGTAATATAAATTTCATTATCACATAAAATGTTTTCATAGGTGTTTGCTTTGTTTGTATAATGAGGCTAAATATTAAAATTGCAACTTGCATACTTTGCTGGTCGAAATTGATTGGCTTCTAATTAAAATGTTTTTAGAAGAGCGTGAAAATGTTGCTAAATTTAAATTGGTGATGGATAAACCAGTGGTTAACTTTGTGTGGTCAATTGAGTTTTCTCTAATCAGAGCTTTAATTTCCTTTATGCAATTATACTTAATTAAATTTCGAAATATTTTAAATATTTAATAAAATTGTAAAATACCTATTTCAAAGTACACATTTTTCCCAATATAATTATTTTGGTAAACATCTTTAAATGGCACTTGGTGAGAATTTATTGAACTTGTACTTTGACTCTGACAAATCGTGTGTTTCCCAATTGAAACTCGAAACTCCGCAGGCTTCACATCCAGACTCTTGCCGAAGTTTCTTAAAAACTTTTACTGCCATTTTCTGGGAGAACTCAGTCTTTGGATACTGTAAACTTTCTCCGAACAACTTGTAGAACATCGTATTTCTATGGAAAAATATATATAATTTATGACATAAATCATCTGTTTACTGTTTGGCCAATTCATTTGCAGGCAGCAAAAGTTCATGATTTATGATAAGTCAGTTACGCTAAATTTGATTTGTTAGGCGCTGTAAATTAACATTTAAATTGAAATTAAATTGCGTGCAATTTGTCAAATCAAACAAAGCAAGTACAAGTGCAAACAGCTCTCTAAATATTTTCATGTCCAGCGGAGAGCATGCCCCATACTTGGCCAAAATAAATAAATAAATAATGCATAAGGCAAAGGCTGGTTGGTATTTATGCAAATATCAGGTGAAAATATTTGCTCATTACAATTCAGAAAACCCCAGAGCCATGTCGTAGGTCAGCGCCTGATTCTTGGCCTCGAAGGATGCGAGTATATTGAAGGTCTCCGTGTCCTTGTTTAAGCCGCTTAGAGTATCAATGCGTTGAGGCAAAGGCATGTGGGGATTATACATCATATTAACTCTCATCAGAATGTCTTTGGCTTGGTTTAGCTAAATTAAAATGGCTTTGCATATTAGCAGTTAATTCCGAAGCCATAAATCAGCATTTAGCTTGGGCATTTCAGACAGGACTTAAGCAGGCTCCGAATTCGCTTTGAGAAATTCACAAAATTAATGTTTAACTTGAATGTGAATAAGAAATGTTTCAGCTTTCAGTATTTGTAGCTTAGTCAGCTAAATTTAGCGTTTACCAATTTATTTAATACATTTTTATATTGCATAATTTGGTTTTTCTTTTGAAGAGCTCGAAATTAATTAAATTAAATATTATTTTAATATTTCCCATAATTTTCTTAACAGAAAATGAATCGTTTTCTTGAATAGTCGTAGAATATATGTATATATTCTTGGCGTATATTTATAAACGAAATTAAACTTTGAAGCTCCTTAACATTTAATTAAGCAAGAAATTTCCTAAAGACTGAAAATGTAAAATATTGATGTATCTTGCTTTGGCTTGAGTTAAAACAAATTTGTTGGTCTTTAGGCTGTTAAATTAAATTAAAATAAATTTCCAATTTATGTGGCATAATGCAATCTTCATTTTCTTGGTATTTGCTTGGCCATTACACTTGCAGCAATGCTTATGTTTGTCTTGTATTCAACCAACAAGATATACAAATCAGTTGATAGCCCACAGAGTCTTGGCTTTTCTTAACACAACACACAAGGCAATGTCACTTAAATTTCCTCACTATTTGTTTTAAAAATCAACTTAAACTTGAACTGGTTAATGGTTAATAAGTATGTTCAAGTGGGTTTACTTCCGTTTTGCAATTACCAATAACTTATAATATTTTTGGTGTTTTCGTATAATATATTATTTGTTTTTAGCTGCCTTTTTAAATTTTAAGTAGAAGAATTAATTTACTTGAAATAATTGAAATAAACTTTGAATTATGATTAGAACTTTGATATGTAAACCCTCTATTCAATATCTCTTACATCCCCTAGAACTCCTACATGTCATTCGTCTTAGTTCTTTTCACCAAGGGTATGCCTTATTCCACATTTTACCCTCGTGTCACGTGCCGTTGTTTGTTTGATCAAGGAATTAAATCCCAGACCAGCGACAGGTGTAAATCCCCACCGGCAATTTCGCCCCCAGTGCTATCATCATCGTTGGCTCCTGGATTGTTGTTCGACATTTATTGTTGCTGTTGCTGTCGTTTGGCTTTTATTGTTGCTCCGAGTGCAACTGTTATCGGCAAACCGCAATGGAGGCACAAATTGCAAGATTGCCTCGGTTGCAGTGGGGTGCCAGAGCCCCCACAATCCCCCCTTCAAAAATGTACAAAAAGTGGAGAAGAAGGAGCGGACACATACATGTGCTGCAGTTGTGTATCTGCACAATTCACTTGATGACAGGCAGCAGACGGCTGAGACCATTTCAAGGAAAGCTGCTGACTTAGTTTTCTTCGGGGAAAACGGAAGAGGAGGAGCAAAAAAACCTGCAGGACTTGTTATACTTGAAGAAAAAATATGAAGGTGTTTAGGAAATGGGTTCGTTTATAAAATAATAATATTTAGACATAATAAAAGGACTATAAATTTAACTGTATATATGTATTGGAAGTATATAATATTGACTATGTTTGTGCTTAAGAAATAATGTTTAAGAAAAATAATTATTTAATTAATTAATCTTTCTTTCAAAGCCAAGATTTCGAAATTAATTAAAGAGTGTTTCTTGGAAAAAACGCAATTATTTCAGATATTAAATAATGCTTTTAATCACTTTTCTTTATATATGAAGTGTACATTATTTTTTTTATTAGTGCACATTGCGTTTTGAGCTCCCAGCTGGGGCTGGAGGATATGGGGCACGGCACCCAAAGGAAGGTGACGAAGCCATCATCTGCTCATCGCTCCCTTGACCACATTTTGTCAGCTTTCTCTCTCTCTATGTCCCTGCTCATCCCTTTCTGTGTTTGTGTCCTGTGTGCGCTGCGGCATTTATTAAAAATTTATGCACTTTATGAGACCCTCAAGACAAGGGTCTCCAATGCATTTTGTTCGCAGCTTTCGTTGATGGACTTGCGTTGAGACCCCTTAAGATGTGACGAAAGGCTATAAAAATCAGCATTTTTAGCTTATCAAGCTTATTTGGTTGCAGAGTTAAAGAACAGATAAAACAGCAGTGACTATTTAAGTTTAAAAAATGTTTAAAAATAAAATCAGGAATATATAGAAACAGTTTATATATTAAAGAATTTAATTTAATTATTTTCGTTGACTTTACTCTATCAGCATTCATAAAATCCTATTTAAATTCGCAATTGAAATATATATCTCCATATTTCCCCCCTTTTCGATCATTATCATTGCCACTTAATGTTCAACGTATTCATAATTCATCTGAACAATGCTCAATGCTTTCGAATTTGCGCTTAATTAATTAAAACTTTATCAAAAGTTTACACAAGCCGCACTCGCTGAAAACGGCCTGAATGCTGCCTGGCGTGTCTAGATTATGTTACCAAAAATACAGTTAGTACGCCGCAGAGCAGGCTGTGGAATATATGGCTTAAAGAGGAGAACAGAGGCTTTAACGGGGCAGAAGGAAGAAGGTAGCAGCCAGCATGCAGGAGGCAGAAGGAGTCGTCGCCTGGCTGGCAACAGCTTGGCAAATGTTTAGCCGCTCGCTTTGGTTTCAAGTAGCAACAACAAACACGACGCAAGTAATTCATGGGCGGCGAGCTGGGTAAGTGGACGGGGAGGGGTGGAAGGTTGGCGGAAAAACGGACGACCCGGAGGCATGCGAGGAGCATAATTTTTGGGATAAACACCAAGTACAACAAGCATAGCAAGCCGGCTCTAAAAACATGAAAGCACTGTTCAAAAATTGATCATAATTTTGAAATTAAATTATTTAATATATTAATCATTTTTGTTTATAATTATTTATTAGGGAAAAGATTTTATGCCGCTGCCATAAATATTGTTAGCCCTCTACAATCTCTTTATTTATCTTACTCCCGCCTCAAATGTTTTATGTTTCATTGTTGTTTTTCCACTTCTATAACTCCTATTCTTGTTGATACTTTTCCCTCAGTGTACATATACAAGGGTGCATGTGTATGTATGCAAATATGACTAGCAAATTTGCATGTATACACAACACAAACAAAACAAACTCACACACAGACTCCCTGGCTAACACAGCCGCATGTCAAGTGCACTTGGGTGGTGGGGCAGAGGTCCTTGTTTCGGTATTGGGCCGAGATGGGTCCTTTACTTTATGGACCCAGCAGCAGCGAGTGTAGAGTGCAACATAAACAAAACTCGCTCACCTCAGTGGCTACTAACGCTGGCTCCTAATTTTGTCCCCACTAAAATCCATCCACCCAGCTCACTTACACGATAACTCGCTTTTAAGCCAGAGACGCACTTAATCTTTGGGACACATTTTTGGCTTTTGGCCACAGGTTGCCACTCCACCTGACCTTTTGGCACCGAATGAAAGCACACTAAAACATGTGTTGCATAACAAACAACACAACCAACAACACACAAACGCCGGAAACCGACAACAACAAGTGCAATTATAATCCCAGCGGCTTTTGTTTTTGAAGCTCTTTTCTGTTGTTGTTGTTGCACCTGTTGGCTTTAGTTTGAGTAGCGCCCACTAGAAAATTCACAAAAAAAGTTAACATAATCGTCCTTTGTTACATTTTTCATGTACTACAAGTGGGTGTGTGTGCTTTTCAAGCACTTTCCTTAATCCCATATTGTGTAGTATACAATTATTTAATTCCGAAATTCGTTGGGATATTATATAGTTTAGTTCTTGGAGATATTAATTAAGTTAAAGGTATTTATTGCTTGTGTTCTTCCAAGCCAGTTTACCTTCAGGATGCTCTTACTATTCGCTGACATAAGTTCCCTTTTCCGGCCATTTCATTGACTCTGTTCCGGGTGATTCTCGGTTTGTGGTCAGTTGTGTCCCCCCTGCATCCGGGATAAAAACCACCTGAATGCGGTAGAATGTTGCTCACACTTTGGCCGGGGCTCAATTATGCCGGGTGTTCATTGTTAACCCATCCAGGGAAATAATGCCTGGCACCCGGTCTATCCTCTTCCGTTGGGCTTTCTTTTTATTTATGGGAGCACTACAGGGCCCTGCTGGATGGGCGCTCTATTTGCTCTATTCCCTTCATTTGTCAGGGGAGGGAGGAGCACTCTGACACACACCTATTTACACCTGTGGATGGGGGGCAGAATCTAGGTGGGCTTTGCCTTTGATGTGGTCCCCTGTTGTTGTTTCACCCAGCCAGCTCCTGTTCCTGTGCCGTGCGCTGGTGCTGCTGCTGCTTTTGGTTTTTGTGGTCTCAACTGCAGGCGGCTTGCCAAAAACTGAAATCTGCCATCGCTTTTCCACTCTGTTTCCCTATTTCCACCATCCTCTTTCCCCCCTCCATCACCGATTCCATGTAGCTTTGTTCATTGTTCTGCTGCCGCCACACCCTCGGCTCTTTAGCTTTTCCGATTTCGTTCTTTTTCCCACCGCCGATTTTTTCCAGCTGCCTCTGGATTCAATGGAGCTTTGAAAAATGTTTGTCAATTGCATGCTAAACGTTTTTCGTTTTTACTGATTTGTCACAGGATATAGAACAAGGGAGTCCGTCCGCAATGTTGTGAAAATATTTGCAGGATGTCATGCAATCTGTTAACAACTTAAAGATTTCTTAACTGAATTTGTATAGAATTTTGAGGGATTTATTTAAAGTTATTTAATTTTGTGGCACAATTTTTAATTTAAGCGGCGTTTTTCTCTATGTAATCTTATCAGCACACATTGCCCTAAACCCTCTTGAGAAATTTGTATCAAAATTAATTCGTTTTCGTTTCCTTTTTCATTTCCATGGACACCAGTCTTTCCCTAAGCGGTTTAGGCTTAAGCCTTCTTAATTTGCCTCAAATGTGGGGCCTCACTTAAAGCCCATAAGAAGGGGCAATTAAAGGCGAAAATCGGTTTATCAAATATGGAATTTCATGGGTAACCCGTTCGCTAATCCCTAGCACAGAGTCCCCTCTGCAAACAATTTAGTTAAAGTTCAGTTCAGACTTCGCTTAACACTCGCCCAGCCTCTCAAAGTGCAATTTATGGAGAATTCCCGCCCCCAGGACACGCTCTGCAATTTGCATAAATTAACACCAAAATATAGCTGCAGCCCCCTGCCGCCTGATTCTGATTCTGTTTCTGATTCGATGTGTTTATTGTCCGCTGGTGGATGCACTCATTACCCATGTGCTCGTGTCTGGATGCTCTGATAGTTCCGCAGGCGAATTTAACATAATTTTGAAGAGACCATTGACAATAATTGGTCTATATTTGGGACGGGAGAGAAGGGGGTTTTGGTTGGTGTGGGTTAGGGATTATGTTGCATATGTTGGGGGGAGGCTAACGAATCCGGGCCATGCAACCAGACACGAAGGATTCGCACTAATTGGGCGCCAATCGAAAATCCTTTGTTGTCAGTGCGGTGTGCTGACCTAAGCAGCATTATGCTGTTCTTTTTTTGGGTTGAGTAACCACAGGATTTTAGTTTGAGAGCTATTTCAAAACCATTTTGAAATTGTATTATTTTTGGAATATTTTCAGAAGTTGGAAGTATGGTGCCTTGAATTAAGTGTAAAATACATTTATTTACATTTCTAAAAATCGTTTTAAAGCAGCTTAAATTCTTATATTTATTCTCCTTCAGCCTAATCAAATTAAAGGAAAGTTCATGGCATTTTCCCCACTCCTACTTACCAACTAATCCGAACAATCAACATCATTCATACGCCCTGTTTGCCTTTCAATTGAATATTCCGAATGGCAGAACTCCCTTTTCCTCGGCTATTTACTTTTCACTTGAGAGCGCCAACAGACAGACAGACAGACCTTTGACTTCAATCGAAGCTCTTCTTTCATTTAATCACACAAACTGGCGTTGTCATCGTCAGCAAATGCCATTACCTAGGTAAATAATATCAAAGGAGATGGAGCAGATGGAGGAATGACCAGTGCCCCGGGGGAGAGGGATTCCTCCTCCAGGCACTTGCCGCTTTTGATGTGCCCGACGTGTTGATGGCCGTCAACTCGCTGACCAACGATAAAAATAAATAAATAAATTGACAGGAAGAAATCGAGGCAAATTGGTAAATCAGTTTGAAAGAGGAAAACAAATCAAGAAAATGGCAAAAAGGCAAACGGTCAATTGACCTTAGTGTTCGTGTTAGCCGGAGTTTTCTTTTTCTATTTGTTTCGATATGCAATTAGCAACTTGAATGGCCAATTAATTGTAGTAGTTTTCCCCATTTGCTGGCCTTTTGTTTTTATATTTAGTTTGTTTATTGTTTATGTGGATTTTTCCTGCTTCGAATGACGTTTTCTTGTCAACAATTTTCATGCACTTGGTAAATAATCCTTGTTATTTATCTATTCAATTAGTACGGCAGTAGGTCAATTCTTCATTTGAGAAACGCACAAGAAAAATAGAGAGATATTTTCAATAGCTTCCAACGAATTGTTTTTTGATTGCAAATTGGTTTCGAATTGATTTTTAGTATCTGTTCTCTCATTGGGGCATAAGGTCATTGTATGAAGTATCAAGAAAATGTTTATATGTTTTCTGGCGAACTAAGTTCAAAATAAGACAATTTTAAATATATATAACTTAATTTTTTGTATGGTCTCCAATAAAATATATATTTTTGCATACTTTATTAAATGTTTGATTAATAAAATACACCAAATGATTTTTAAATATTCAATTTAACAATTATTGGAATTTGCAATGATTTTTTAAATAATTCTTTTCCATTGTTTTGACAATTTTCTATTATATTTAATGTTGCCTTATCCTAGGGTATCACTTATTCGACTTTTACCTTTCCGATATCTCCCCCTTTTTCATTTTGTTTACAAAATTTGCCAATTCTGCATTTTAGTGCGTCTTGTTCTGGCTTTTGTTGTTAATTTTTGCTATTGCTGCCGTTTCTCCTTCTTGTTGTTTGCTCGTTTTGCTCGAATTTCTTCTGGCCTTTTGCTCATTGAAGTGTTTGCAATGTTTTTTTGTAGCCATGGCCAACAGTATTGCCGTTGCCTGTGCTTTTGCCGTTGTTGATTCGCAATTTTATGCGTTCAATTAACCAGAAGCCATGAAAATAATAAAAATGATGAACTTTTGCCAATTTCAATTGATTGCTTTATAACCGCCTCGGATGGGGGAGCAGCTTTACACCCAGCAGAGCCTGCTGCTCTTGCTGGCCTTAGGCACTGCCACTGTTAATATATGATATATATACATATATCTGAAATCGCGTGGTGTTGAGTCCCCAATTAACACTAAATCATGCTTCCTATTAATTATATTCGCGATTATGCTAGCGACCGACGTCACTGAATATATTCTATCATATCAGCTTTGGATAGAAATCCAATCAATAAGGCCACTGATACAGATAGAGAGAGAGAGGGATGAGGAGCAGGAGCTGGACTGGTGTCAATGGGGCAATCATTCATTTCGTCATTGCCATCAGCGGCGCTAATTGAATTGCGAAATTGAATCGGATGCGTAACGAAATCGATCGTTGCTGCTGACTCACATGCAAAATGATTACTGAAATGGAGTGAAAACTCTAATCCTGGATTCCATCTTGATTGATTTGATGACTTTCATTTAGTCAGTTACTTAAAATAATTGATTTTTTACATGGTGATAATGTAGGTAATTGTTTTTATTAAAAAATGATTGAATGCTCTGAATTAAAAGCATTTCAAATGGAGATTATTTTAATAACAAATTGTTTACTTCTTATGAAAACATATTTTATATCAAGAAATATATTAAATATTATATTGTTTAAATATTTAATCCAGAAGAGAAGAATCTCTCTACATTTAGTAATAGTTTCCTCTGCCTTACATTAATAACAAAGCAAAAACATTGTTATATTATCCTCCGTTTGATAACTTTATGCCTCAGCTGCGAAATTGAGTGAGCCCCCAGACTAATCATTCTTTTATATACTCGCCCATCATCATTATCTCTGTACTACTATAAGCCATCATTGTTGTTTTTGTTTCGGGTGTGACTAACACTTTTGTTTTAGTTGCTGGCATTGTTATCGCCGCTGCTCTTTTGTCGTCATTAACGTCGGGGCGGCCTTGTTTAATTTGAACATTAATCATGGTCATGGAAGCCTGACGAGGCGGGGTAGGGCCAAAAAAGGACGAGAGAAAGGTTGCAATATTGCACCCGACAAAAGTTGCACCTCTAATGATGACGGGCAGGTGTTCGTTTTATTAGTTTTCCATACTGGCACAGGCCCAAGATACATTTCCGGTGTGGGTCAGGAAGAGGAGGAGCAGAAGCTCAGGGAAAAATTACTTGCACTTGCAGTCGAGAATTCCTGCGGTGGAAATTTCTGTCAGACTCCGAGTCTCAACATTCTGACGTGTTGGCCAACTTTGGCCTTTCCCCACGGCTTCTCTTTGCTTCGGTCAGAAATTTATTTCTTACAAACTACTCTTTTAAAGAGTTGATATTATTTTTATGAATATATTTACTTGCAAGATATACATATATTTGGGAAATATATTAAGATTTTGTTATAAATATAATCTTTTAACTGCCCAAATCGTATTTAAAAAGAAGAAAATTATTTATTTATGTAGGGACAAAGTCATAACCAAACCTTTGAACTTAAAAATTCATAATTCCAAAGAAAGAGTTTAAATATTAACATATTATATTCAATCCTATATATTGTAATTAAATAAATGACCCTCTTAGGGTATTTTCATTGTCTGTTTTTCCCTCTCAACCTTCTTGTTGTTTAACCACTGCCCTTTGTTCTAGTATTTTCCACCCTAAAGCCTTTCTCTGGACTTGATGAACAATTCAGTGGCGCCTACTTAGCACATAGTTAGCTTCACTTTTCTCATTTTCCGCCCCTGCAGCTCCATGCCCTTCCTGACACTGTACATATCCAATCATCAGGCACTGTGCTGGCTCGCATTAATTGACAGTTTTGCCATCAGTTGGCCCAGATGGAACCCCGGCTAAGTCCCCCATTAACTCATCTATCATGATGTGGATGTTTATCCTCCTCCCCTCTCTTGCTCATTAATTCTCCCTGCCCTATGTAGGCCACCGCAGCTGGATATGATAGTAGAATGCATTTCCATTTCCCTTTTACCTCTAAAAAAATACTAATTGCAGCCCCGCTCTCTCTCTAGAGCTACGATTATCAGGTTCGTTTTTATTATTTTAATTTTATTTTTTGTTTTCATGGCTTAAGTTTCTCTGCCCGTTTCGGTCTCTATTCAGTTTAGGGGTCTTGTCCGTAATTAATTGCAAAAGTTTTCTTCGTTTTCTGATGTCGCCTGATCCAGCAGGAAAAGTTCAAAGGGTTGAAAGGGGAAAGTCTCCCCTATCCGCAAGTGATGAGTAGTTGTAAAAGTGAATTGTCAATTATGATGAATAATTATTGGGAATTTTCTAATTAGCTGGAGAGAACTTTATCCAAAGTCTTGAGATAAAAACACTGGTTGGGGCTATTTAATTAATTATTTGTAAATTGAGAGGCAAAAGTTTTCCTCAGTCATCTAAGATTGAATATTATTTAAGAGCAAGCGTGACTTCAAGATATATTCTTCAGTATTTTGAGTGAGATTTCCTCAAAGCTGTATGCGCTTTGAATAAATTTCGTGAAATTCTCTTGCATCTTTGGCCATCAATTACCAGGAGGAGAGGCATCTCTGGCACTTGTTCCGCCATTTGAATCCCATCCCTTCCCTTCTCAACGTTAGTGTTCGTGTTCTTGTTCTCGGTTAAGTTGGATCCTTTGAGTCGAGAGAGGAAATGCCATCATTTGGTGTCTGTCGTCGTTGTTTTTCTTGTTGTAACTGCCGTCTGTTTGCCTGACGCCGACGAAAGGTTAAGGCATGCATCGCTTCCATCAAATTAGACGCATTTTCGACGCGCTTTGTCTGTCTGACCCGCTCGTCGCCTCTCTATCTAACTCGATCTGGCTGTCTCTTTCGCCCCGACATACCCATTTCCCATTTTCCGTTTCCCGAATGTACCTCCCACGCGTCGTCGCATCACTTCCCCCGGTTTCGCTTTGGCAATTTTCGAGCTGACGCCGCTTTGCCTTTACGTTTTATCACTTCATTTGCACTGAAATGTCAATGTCTGGCACTGCTCCTTCCCTGTCTATTTTAATATCCTTTTTTTCCCAGACATGTTCTAATTTGCTCTTTTTTTAATGGTTTGGATTTGGATTCTTGGAAATGAAAATCAGGTAAATTTTGTCTATATTTTTAAAAGAAGAATTTGGAGACTTTAAATTATAATTAAATATCTAAATTATAGTATGATAATTCTTCTTGAAACAAAAAGGTAATTTCAATTATTTTTCAATTATAAAATCATCTAAAAATAATATATTTTATAAGCCATATCTAGCTACCAAATTCCTATACTTTTTCAAACAAATGTGCAGGAAGGAAGCAGTTTTGTTGCAATGATGTGGGCGGTATTTTTTTCGGTTTGCTTTGGTGCCCCAAAGACAGGAGTGCGGGATTTGAGGGGAGTGTCCTGACGCTAAAAGAAATCTGTCTGACAAATTACATGCCCTGCGCAGCAGCAGCAGCAGCTGCTGAAATGCTCTACTTCCTCCTGCTCCTTCTGCTCATCCCCCTGCTTATCCTGCTCCTCCCCCCATGACTTGCTCCTTTTTTGCGTGCTTTTTGTATGTTGTCTTCCCATTCGGACTCAAGCCATCAAACCGTTTGAGTGAAGGAATGGGCCAGCGCACGTCATTCGCTCAGCTGGTCAGTTAGTCAGTTAGTCAGCGAGTGCAACGGCCTTTTGATTGGGCTATAAGGCCATGGAGAGGAGGGGGCCTCTTGGCTGGAATGGGTTCGGTTAAGGGGTCTTGGTTTTAGCGGACTTTACTTGAGCTGAATGAGCTCATCCCTGGGTTTATCTCTTTTTCGGAGTGTGTTTTATGGGTGCAAGTTAAGGAAGCCTCGTTGATCTGGTTATAGGTTTAAGGATACTTGAAGAATTCATTAAAGGTAGTAGTAATGCAATCCTTTGCTTGAAATTAATTATTTTAAAATTTTTAAACATCCAATACAATAAGTTTTCTCTTAAATAAAATAATTACAGTTTTAATTAACAAAAAACTGTTCAAATTTTAAATTGTTTCCCATTGTGGCTTACCAATTTTAACATTTCATTTGGGAATACATTCCTCACACCCTGAAAACACTTATTTAAATAAATTCCTACATTTATTTCCAACAGGAAAAACCATCACTCTGAGTTACTTCCTCTGCCATCTCAACCCCGTTTTCCCTAATTTGTCAAAAAATTTGTTTCATTTCCCCAAAAATCCTTTCTGGTTTTCTGCGACTGCCACAGTGATGGTCAGCCCTTCTCCTGTTTCCACATCATCAGGCAAACCAATTCCTCATTCCCCTAGCCCCATACCATCTCATCCCATCTGGAGGACTCCAGCCCCGAATTCTCCTCCACGGGTTTTCTCTCAACGCAAAACATTCAACAGTTACAAATTGCTATTCGCACAAAATTTCAGTTATCTGATAAATTCCACCACACACAAATACGAAACAGCAGGGTGGCAAAAAAAGACAACACGGTGAAGAAAATTTAAGAATTTCCTTGATATTTATTAAATGTTTTTATTGTTTTTTTAATATGTTGAATATTATTTGTATGTATTTCAAAGAAATCCTTTGACTATATCAAGGATTACTGTTTCTTCACAGGGTAGGGGACTCCTCAAAAATAGGTTACTAACTTTCATTGCAATTTATTAAAATTTAGCAAAAGTTGTTCTGGAAATTAAATTAAATACATTTTTTTCTGTGCTTAGAAGTACCGCGAAATGTTCTCTTTTATTTTAAAAATATTTTTTATGTGTAACTTAATGAAATTGATTTTTTATTTAATTCTTTAGCAATGAAACCAAACACCTGTTATGCATTTTATAAAATCTCTTTTAAAAGTGCCTTTATGCCCCTTTATTTTCCTCTCTGCAGACCAAGAATCATTTTCAAAGCTTTATTGGTATTCCTGGACCCTGAATACCCCCCAGAATGCCTCCCTTTGCCCGTATATTTATCTTACCATCTGAATAAATTGTGTCATCTAGCCACTCATGCTTCTGATTTCGATAAAATGGCACACGACGCACTTTTTGAGGTTCTCAAAATATTTGGCAAACGTTTCAGCAATTTCTCAGATTTCTCGCTAATGTTATTTTTCACTCTGTCTGATTTATTTGTGGTTGAAATTATTTGTTTATTTTCCTTGCGTTTTTGGCTGCTAATTTGCATTAAATGCAGGCAGCAGCTAGGAAACCAAAGCCCCCAGGGTTATCTCCCATTCCCCGCGTTCCCCGAAAAACTTTTCGCATTTTTGTTTGCTTTACGCGCACGTTTATCAAAATTTTAGTTTTTGGCTGCTGACGAAGTTTCGTGTTGATTTTTCGTTAGTTCGGTTCGAGTTTTGACTTTAGTTGTGGGTTTATCTCGTATTTATTTTACTGTTTGCTGTAGTTGCTGAACTGCACGTTTCGGCATTGTTTTGCATACTGCGCGCCGCATTTGCCGGCGAATTTTGTTGTGGTGCATGCGAGTTTCCCGACTTTTCCGACTTATCCGAGTGCACAGTCTCGCTCGTCTTGACAACAGTTGCGTGCTCGGTGCTCGGCTTTCAGGTTCGTCGGCCGATTGGCCTGATGCGTGCTGCGGTCTGCTGCTGCTGCCGCTTTCCCGCTGCAATTTCCCCCAATTAACAGTTGGTCGAGAGAGGGCGAGAAAGAGAGAGTGAGTAAGTGCGAGAGCGCTTTCTTGTGGCAACTTTCTCTCTTATACAAACTCTCACTTTCGTTTGCCCTAACAGACTCTGTTATGCGCCTCTGTTAACACCTTCGGGGTTAGCCGTTTCTTTATTCTGAATAATATTATTAATAAATGTTTAAACTTTACAAGCCTTTCGGTTAAATTTATAGAAATAACAAGCACTGTTTTAAATTTGACATATCTAATTGGTATCACCATTGGGTTAACTTGGCGTATAAGTAATATGTATTTAAATATTACGCATACGCAGAGTTGGATAACTATCTCGATTTATTTATCAAAATTTCGTTTATTACACATACAAATAATATAAAATATGCTATATGATCAACATTTCATATACGAAATACTTATAAAATGAAACCTAATAATTTTAATACTTAATTTAATACCATTCTTCCATTCATTTTTTGACGATTTATTTCCAATAATTTATTTTTCTTTTCTTGGTAGTCTTATGTTTTTTTAATTTAAAATTATCAAGAAATCTAAACACTTTTAAATAATTATAATTTATATATACAACTCACAGTTGCAATTCCAAAATATTTCAGTTCGTTAAGCTTGTAAGCCTTCTGCCCCATTAATCCAGTTACAATTTTAATGTCATGTCCGTATTAGGACCGTAACAGAAATAATTAGAATTCCATGTGCTCGTATTAGCAAGGATTCGAAAAGGCTTTGATTGCTGATTGATTATTCTGCGCCTAATTGCATGCATTTTGCAGGTAGCTGATTCCTAATAATTGAAATCTGTAATTACACCCACAGCTGGACGAAGGCTAATGGCAATCAGAAGGTCAAATATTAATTAGTACTTATGTAGGATTAGGATTACTATTTATTTCATTTTGAATAATGCATTTTATAACAGAAATAGGAAGAAATATAATCAGCAACACATTGTGTGAGCTTCAAAAAAATGTTGTGATAATTTCCTATTTTTTGTGTATATTTTACAAGGTAATCCAAATTCTCTTAATTGCATTTCAGATTATAATCTTCCCAAAACCTAATTTGTCCCTAAGTTTTTAAGGTAAATAAATCATTTCCCAGCAATTCCACCATTTGTCCACTTTCCCAACTTTGTGCTTGAACTTAAGCCGCCTCTGGCATTCGAATCTAATTGCTTTGGTCCTGGGTAACTATCCACCTGGCCAAGAACCAGGAGTTAACTCTCTGCCAGTGAATATCACATTTCTGCTTGAAAAGAAACTGCTGAAATAATTTCCATGTGGAGTCAGTTAAAGTTTTTGCCTGGCAAAAAACCTTCGACTTGGTAAGAGGAACATATACTACTAGCTGTTGCCAAAAAGGAAATGGGAAAAACACAAAGAGAAAAATCAGGAGACAGAGTGACACAAAAAAGGAAAATATGGCAACTGTCTTTCCCTCTTTTGAGCCAAGCTGTAGTTTCGTCTTTTGAGCAAAACTTTTAATCCTTTTGGTTGAACTTCCGACAGTTTGCTTAAAGCCTTTTCCGTTGACACTGAAAAGTGCTTAAAATTGGACCGAAAATTGCGAGATGTTTATTGTTTACCATTCCTCAAAATCCTGAAAGTTTTATCACACAGCATTTTCCACCACGAGACAAAGTGTGGAAAACTTTAAATTAAATGAAAAACCAAAGGAAAGTTTTTACATTTTAAATACCCTTCGAAAAGGGTCGATTTTTAATCGTTTTAATTTAGCCTTTTTGATTCAGTTTGTAGAAATAATTATATTAACTTTGGTATAGTAGAACATTTCAGTGTAAATGCAATTTATTTAACTTACATTTTAGAATATTTTTAATAAATTTATACTGGTTTAAGGGTGTTTAAATATTCAAGTCTTCGTTGCTCTGTTATTTTCCGAGCTGGCCAACCAAAAATGTGTAGCTAAATGTACTTAATTGAATTTCCACAAGGCATTTTCGCTTGTCCAGTGTAATTACGGCTGCTAAAAATCAGCTCATTAAAGTTTGCTTTGAAATCTCGCCCACCAGAATATTAAATCATTTTCGACTTTAAAGCAATTTTCCGTTGATTGAATTAAGTTAACCAAAAACACAGACGATGTGGCTGGAAAAGTTTCTGCTGAGCTTCTGCTTTCGGGGGTCGTCTGGGAATGCAGACGCATGAGGACGACAGGACATCCTGCAAGAGGGTCAGTTTATCATTTTAGAACCCATTCAGACCCAAAACCATGTTGATCCCTGTTGTGGTTGCTCTTGTGTTTGCTCTGAGGAAAAGTTTTTTCGGTTGGCGGGCGGAAAAACTTTTCTTATAAATTCCTGTTAATTTTTTCCTTTCTATTTTCCCGCTCGCCTGGATTTCCATATAAATACAAGCAATTTCACGAAATTGATTTTCAACAAACTCGGCTAAATAATCAAGTGAGAGTTTGGCAAAGTAGCGCGTGCTGGAATGAATTTTTAATGAACTCTGTTGGCTCCCATATAAGTATGCAAATATATTTAGCTCCCTGTGCAGCCATTAGTTTGTTGTAATTTAAGCATTTCATTACCGATTCCACGATAAATGTTAATTCTGGTGTAATTTACGCACTCAGCAATATCTACCAACAAAAAAAAAGAGGATATTATGCAAATTAAATGGGTTTCGAGATGATTAAAACTACATGGTATCAAAAATATAGATAGGCTGGTTCGATATGGCTTAATTAATTAGTTTTTCTGTCGATTAGAGCAGGTTATTAAATGGAAATAACCATATGAAGTTAATTTTTGCTCTCCTATTTTTATTTATAGTACGCCAGAGTTGGGATATAATGTGCTTGTAAACAGCCATTTTAATAAACGAATTTTCTTGTTGATAAATTTTCTTCATTCAACTCTGTCATTGTCAACGCGCTCTTTGAAAAATATGTAATTCGCTTTTATAATGAAAATGTTTTCATTCTCTTGGTAAATCCCCCCTTTTCCCCCTCCTTGTGACACTTGAAATTATCTTCACATTAAATTCGTCCCATTCTTGCCACTGCAAATTATGTCGAGATGCAAGTGATCAGAGCGTAGAATAAGTGCCGCACATTAAAAATAATAATTACGCAGAGAACATTAATTAATAGTTTGGACAGAAACTGTGCGTTTTTATGAGGGGGTGCCGTGAAATATGATTATTTCGCATATTTAGTAGGCGTTTAGCGGGATATTTTTTTAGAATTTTATGACGCCGATTAATAATTGACTCATTAATACTGTGCGTGTGTGTGTGAATGCTTTTTTTCTAGCTCACTGGCTAATTTCATTTGCACCTGAATAAAATTTAATTAGCCATAAATAATTGAGAACTGCTTTGCTGAATTTAATTACGAAAAACATATAGAAATCTCCTCTGTGGTCTGGCGATTCCATTTCATTGCCCGTACGACCGTTTTAGCCTGTCAATCAAATGTGCGAATGTTTGTCTCATCGTCGCATCGCTGGCAGCCAGATGAGGATGGATTGTGGATAGGCGAGATGGATGAGTCTGTGGTCGGGGAGGTGTTTCCTATGGGCTGTATGTGTACGCTGTATGCTATGTGCCTGCGTCGCCTGCTGTCAGAATGTGATTGACATGCACAAGTGAATCCCCTCCACGCACTCTGTGACCGAAATACGAGTCCGCACTGAGTGCGAGTATCTGGCGGAAAGTAAAACCGAGGCGAGCCAAATCTGAGGCCATAGCACCGTGCCACCAATGCCACCCAGGCCGCCCACTCATTTGCATATTGCCAGCAGCCCCCCAAAATGCAGTTGCAAAAAATTATCAAGTTTTTAGTTAATAATTTGATGAGTTTTTGCAAACTAACTAACTGATTAAATTTAACTATTTAAATTATAATGACCTTCTGTGGCAATAAATGTTTATATATAATTTCTAAAGATTTTAGCTTGAAGTTGTAACAACTTTATAAGAAATTAATTGATAAAATAATAATTACCTTAATTTAAGCTTCTCAAATATCTAAACCAATTAATAATAATATTTTTCCTTGTGTAACCAAAATGCATTTCACTTTTTCACAAGGGTTCAACGTACTTCAGCGTACTTTCCTTACATTATATGTGCCAAGTGCCTGCAGAATATTGGCATGTTTGCTGGCCCACTCCACTTGACTTCCCTGCCTTGCCCCGGAACGGCCATAGAGTGGTCCAACCCGGCCTGGTCCGGTCCCGGCCCACTCCCTGCGAATGTCATTTCATACAAAAGTTTTCAATTTTTCCTTCGGTCTGTTTGCCCTCGTGTCTGGGAATTGTCGGGCTGTGCGGACAGACAGATTGGTCAGCTATATAGCACCGCATAAATCTAGACTGGCTTCGGCTTCAGTTCCAGTTACACTTTTTCGCCCCAATGAGTCATGCCACATAAATCACCCAATCCCGAACTCTGCTGCTGCTGCTGCTGCTGCAGCAACTCAACTCGCACGTCAATATTTATTTTATTTCGCATTTTTCGCTCAGAGATGTCACCAAAGTGAAATGAGACAAAGGTGGGAGTGGAAGTGGAAGCTAGGGGTGGGGATGGCTTTCGGGGAAAGTGCGAATTTGTCTTTGTTTTAAATGTTGTCCCAGTTGGCGAGAGTGATGGGGCTTATCTGCCGCCAGCTTGCTGATCTTGTTCATGGCACAAAATATTTCATATCTTTTTTATATTCTTTTGGATGCCACAGAATGATGGATTTTTGTTCTCGGTATATATGTTCACATATTGTTGCGTCTGTAATTCAGAGCAACGCAATGTCAAAGAATTTTTAAACGAAATTCGAGTCATTCGAACAATAAAAGTGATATTTCCAATAATATAATTAATATGCAATTTGTATTTCAGAAACTGACTGATTTCTGCTATTTGAATGCTAGTTCTTAATTAATAAATCTATGTTTTGCTTTACAAACTATGGTATTTGAAATATGAGAAATGTAGGATAACTTTGGTTTTCATTAATATCACTCATACGCACCGGTGAAAGGCTTCATCACTCATACGCACTGTTGGCTTTCAGCAAAATCCTGGTCTCGGTTTATGGTTTAAATACTCGATTTAGTTCGTGTTAGTTTGGGTATTTAGGTTGTCCGACAGAAAGTTTGTAGATGTCCCTAAAATAAATTAATAATCACGAAAAGTTTAAAAATATTTAATGAGAATTTTTATTGTATTGCTAAATATGTATATTTTTAAAACACATCTGATATTTTTGATTATGTTTACTAAAAACCTCGACCTTAAAATAATAACTATTTTACTAAAATACATTAAAACTCATCCAAAAGGTAATCTCCTTTGCTCGCAGCAGCACCGCCTTTAAATGTCTTTCCTCTGATCTGTAAAGTTGGCTAATGTTATACCGTGTCAAGATGTTGCTACTTTCAAATTTCCTCAGGGCGATGGGGGGAGGGACTTCCCCTCCGCTTATCTGGGGGGAACTTCCCCCGACTGCATGTGACACATAAACTGCAGGGAAAGAAAAGCGCCAAGCGAGTTGCCTCGTAGATATGAGTGGCTGCATTTTGCTCCTGCAGCGTCATAAAAAATTCATTTCCAAAAAGTTGTCGTCGTCGCGATAGAATGCATGGCAAGAAAGTTTTCATTTCATAATTTCCAAGAGTTGCAGAGGTTTAGAGGTGGCTTTGTGTACTGGATCCTGCAGCTGATTACTGCAGAGACTTGGGGGAATAAATGCTTTTTTCATGCCTCATATATCATTGATAAAAGCTTTTCCCCTGGTGATTTTCCCAAGCATACTTTCAGGTTGCGTGTGGAAATCACTGACAGATCTTTGAACCCTGCTCGATTTTCCCTCTGTCTGTATTTTTCCATACCTTATGGTTAAACCAAAAAAAAGAGGGCCAGAACAGAACCGAAAAATTGTTAATTGCTTTTAATGGGCGGGTGTGGCGAGCATGGCCAACGTTGTCTGGACGAATGTCAAATATTTTAGATAATGACTTTCTGCGGCCCCCTCCAGTCGCAAGTCACAATAATTGAGCGGTTTATGGCCAGTGTTCAGTTCATTTGCCAGATTTTGGCCCCGACTTTTGTGCTTCTGCGGCTGTTGTCAGTCGTTTCCAGCAAATTATGGCCATTAAAAATATTTCGCTTTGCTTGGCTGTTTTGCCTGGATTTGTTTTTTTGACATTTTAGCTGCGGTTTTTGCAGAGCAGACACGACGTTTGAGTGACGCTTTATTTATTCCTTTTCATGGCGCAATTTATAGAGTGCATAACTGCCATTTGCCTGGGAAGAGCTGCTTAAATTATTTAGTTTATTATGCAATCTTTACATTTATCTTGGGGTAATATATTTCATGGACGACTTTTGGACTGATGTTTGTCTTTGAGGGAGAATTTAAATATTTGCCACAGCTTGTTAGTATTTTTTTGGAAGCCAAAAAAGGGTGTAGATTATTTTATTTATTTTATATGGAAGTTCAATTAATTATTTGTTAAACTTAGAACCGAAATTGGAAACTTAGACCTTTGTTTTTAGAAAAAAGGAGTTTTTTAAATAAGTATACCTTTAACATTACATTTTATAATTTTTATTTCTTTCAAATTGTTTTCATAAAATTCTAGTAATACTTCCGT
Source organism: Drosophila anomelani (assembly GCA_035045905.1). Taxonomy (NCBI): domain Eukaryota; kingdom Metazoa; phylum Arthropoda; class Insecta; order Diptera; family Drosophilidae; genus Drosophila; species Drosophila anomelani. The sequence goes on from JAWNOO010000165.1 coordinate 5,373,328, forward strand.
ATTTCCAGAAATTTGAAATGCACTTGAAGCCATTTATGACCAGGCAATTAAATGGCTAAGAGCAATGCCAATTAAATGGCTGCAATGAATGCAGACGCGTTCCCCAATGAGCGGAGAAGCAAAGTTCAAAGGCATTTAATTAGAGGCATGCCACGGGTTGATAGCGCTTAGTTATGCCCCCCCGGACGGTGTTTCGATTGGGGTGCAGGGCGGATGTTTTTAGCTCCAACTGTGCCGCATAATAAAAACGATGCTCAGCATACTGGGTTTGCCCCGCAGCCCTAGTTTTCCCCTCCCCTGACAGGTAGCAGATGTGTATAAATTTGCAGCAATGCCTGGGAAAACCAAGAACTCCCTGGAATTACGCGGACCAAACATGCGAAAGGAAGGTTACACATTAAAAATAAATGTATTTTTCGAAAATTTAAAAGAATAATTTGGATGTTTATATTTTCGTAGTATTTTTTATTTATATTTAATAAATTTTTATTTATCGGGAATACAAATATTTCTAGGGTTCTCTGAATTCTTAAAATTGTGTCCCAATTTATGATAAAATATTTTAATGGGAAAAAATGTTGCATTGCTTTTTTGTAGATACAATTTTAAGGGTTTTAACAACCTTCGTTATCTAGTTATCTTAACTATAACCAATTTTGTATAAATAAAATCCTTAAATATTCAATAAATACATAAAAATTCTTCACTACTTCTCGTAGTGCATGGAGATGTGGTATGGAGATGGTGCATATGAGGTTGCGTGAGCTTTGAACGCCCTGGGCGCGGACGACATTGACAAATGATGTCCCGGCGTCCATGGAACACACATCCTAACTGGCACACACACACTCGCACACACAGAACTGAAAACTATGGACAATGTGCTGACTTGGGTGTATCGGTGGGTTCGGTGGGAGCAGGTGGAATATTTCCGAGTGACCCAGTGGGTCATCGAAAGAATGGAGCTCTAATACTGGCAAAAGAGGGCAATGTCCTAAGCTGGCAAACCGTATAACAATGCCACCGAATGTCCTTTGTTGCAGCAGTCCAGCCCGAAAAGGAAACTGCAAAAAAGTTGCAGCTGCATTTTATGGCTACGAAAATACTCATAGAGCTGTGTAAACTTCCTCCTTGAAACAAGCTCTCCCCAAAAAATAGGGTGCTTCAAAAGCTGGTTATAAAGTGTGCTTTACGGAGTGTTAATGATGTGACAAACATGTTTAATGGTCTCTATTAGTTGAAGAGCTATTTACATTTTAATATTGCAATTAAAAAGAGGTCTCTACTGTTTATAGGAACATCTTATATAGCCGTAGTTGACAGATATCTCTTATGATCTTAGAAAATCACCCTGTTCAGAGCTCTCTTTTCTTAGCCATCACATACTTGGCCACTTTTTGTGCGGCGGCAGTTTAAAACGCAAAAGGAAAATATTGACAAAGTAGCCAACGACGTGACACAGCAAATTCAATTTGCAATAAAAGTGTGCAAGAATCGTTTGAGAGGAAATAATAGTTGTAGGAGAAGGGGCAAGAGGAGGGGAGTAAGAGCTTGGGAAAACCCAGTGAAAACTGCAAACAAGGATCAAGTGAAGTCGTGTGCAATATGGAGGTGGCAATCGTTCGATAACTGGCAGCCTGCGGATAAGTTAACCTAATCCACAGACCAACTCTCTCTCTCTTTCCGTCCGGACAAGACTATTACACATGTGGGACACGAGTTTATCTCGCGACTTTTCGAGTTTCCAGTTCAAGCTCCCGCGCTAATTTGTCAGGGAAAAGTTACTCTACTCATGCCTTTTCTCGGCGTAATCCCTGCTGTCTGCAGCTGACAAACTTGGCAGACTTCTCGGAAATCTCGGCAGCAAGCGGAGCATTATGCAAATGAAATATAGTCCAACATTTGCAGCAAGCAAATGTCGTGGAAATGGAATCTTTTACTCTTGGAAAATGTCATTTCCTACATAATATTCAAGCGTAATGTCACCGAACAATAATGAGAGATAAATCTTCATCTCCGCTGCCATAATTATTTATTACTGTGCATAATTTTATAAAGCAGCTGGTAAATATTTTATCTCAACTGATCCATCTGCGTTTAATATAAAAAATAATTAAAAATTATATTAATTATTCGTAGAAATGTTGGAGCTTCAACAAAAACACAGACCCACCTAAAGTACCTGTAAACTGCAAAATTGACATTCAGGTTCACAGCCATGAAAAGAAGGGGGAAACCAGTTTGACCTTGACCATGGGGCCCGCCTGATCCGAAGGATTGTGCAAAAGTTTCCCTAAATATTCATGAAGCGCGAGTGCAGTGCAGTCCATCATCTCAATTGCAGAGCAGCAGCAGCAGCCGTCATCATCACGGGAAACTGCCGCTGACGAGGGGCGGGAAAAGGTAACGGCCATTTTTCCCCTGCTCCATTTCCATCCTGATTCTCATGCCCCCCTCCACTTTTGCCTTGGGTCCTGCAGGCAGCTCAAATCACTTCCGCTGTGCGCACAGGAAATGAGCAGCCATATTGCCTGCCTAGACTGACAAATGCAAGGACTCACAACTCGCTCATCCTCGTTACGTCTGCGCCTGGCTTAGAGATGGCAGCTTGGGGTTTTTTATGATGATGATATAAAAATAAAATATATATAAATAGAAAAGGGAAAATGAAGAATTAATAGGACTGATAAAAATATAAAGCAAGCTTGACATATCTTCCTTGAATTTAGTTTAATAATTTCTATTTAGCCATGCTAAAATACGATTTTATTTTTTATATGAACTAAAACCAGCTAAGAAATCTATAAATATTTGAGTATAGGTTATTCCACATCTTTCTCTATTGTTTATCTTATTTAAAAAAATATTCCTTCGCCATCTCTGATACGCACACATGCTGTGGCTTGGCCCACATTGTTTGGCGCTGTTTTTATTGGCTTTTTCTTTGTTGTTGTCGGATGTTGGCAATTTTGCTGCAACTTCCGTGAAACGTCGGCACAGTACACAGCGGAAGAGTTAAGTTTCTTTTAATTTTCAGCATAAGCGAAACGCGTCCGCAGGCAGCAATATAAAGAATATAGGAAACCGCCAGGGAAAATGGCTGAAATCCAAATGGGAGACTAAGGGAAAGGCGAAGAGCCGAAGACAGAGCCGGAGATATCACACACGCATGCAGCGCAGGACTCATTTCCGTTGAATAATAAATGGCGGACGCGTTAAGATTTTCATTCGAAGGCGGCTAAGGATATAAATAAAACAGATGTTACAAAATATATAAGAAAAGTTTGGAGAATAATGAAAATTGAATTATTTTGAAATCCTTGAAGAATTTTTTATTGTAACATTAAGTTGCATTATATAATTAGAGTTTTATTCTTTAAAATTTAAATATTTTACATTTGTTGGGAGCTTCATTTGAGATTTTTAACTACAATTATTTTTACCAGGTTTTAGTTCTTGAATTCTTGCCAGAAGAATAATTTTTTTTACAAGTTTTCATCGTAGAGTATCTGAACTTCAGCTGTGCTTTTCCTTAAGATTCCATTATCTTGTTGAATATTTGAACGGTGCAATTGATTGGCTGGCGGTGCAGTAAACTCATTCTCCTTGCCTCCTGAACATGTGTTGCCAGCGAAACTGTTTGCAGATTCCTCAATCTTTGCCTGTTTCTTTTCAATTTTCCCTTTTCACCCTTCAACTCATTGCCCTGCAGCTTGTGCGCGGAAATGAAATCGAAATTAAACAGAAAACTTAACATATATATACGCATCGATATGTGTGTCTGCCTGTGCGAGTGCACATCCGCCAGGAGTGCAACGGTGGCAGGATTGCCGTCATGTTGCAAGCGCAATTAAACGAAAAGGAAGCGCTCAATGCCCGCCCGCGTAAGCCTTGAGGATAAGTGCCATTGTATTTGTATTTTGCATATTGTATATATCTGCATCTATACATTGAGGGAAATAAAGGCTTTGTTTGTGGTCAAAGAACACTTCAAATAAATGTTCTACTAAAAGGAAAAACTAAGCTGAAATCGAATTTAAACTGAAAACTCTAAATTAATTGATAAATTCTGAATCAAAACAAAATTCCCCACAGTTTAATTAATTATTTGCATCGGTGTCGCCTTTTTATATTTGTATCTTTATCTGTATTTGGCTTCGCCGGTGTATCTGTATCTGTTGCACACGTGCAAGTGCAGTTTATATTTACAGATAAACAATTCACCTCAACGTGCACTGAGTGGCTGTGCGTGTGGGCGTTTTTGTGTGTGCATGGGGTCAGGTCACCAACGACTTGATTGTTTTTCCGCGTGCGGTTTCCCTCGCCTCAGGCTGTGCTCCTCCCACTTCCTGAATCTCCTCCCCCCTCCGCTTTGCCAGCACAAGGGAAGTGTGCACCCGAGGGGCGTAATGGGTGGGGCGTGGCTGAGTGGATCTTTGTGGCGGTGGTGCTGGCAAGGCCTTGGGGCAGATGAAGGCGAAATTAAGTTGAAAGCAAACACGTGCCATTGTCTCTGTTGATTTTAATTATAGAAAAATGTTTATTCTAAAAATGATAGAAAAATACATTTTTGTAATTTATTTGCATCTCTGAAATTATATATTTTGGTCAGGTGCAAGTGGTTTGTTTTTAGGAAAACAAAAACTATTTTAATTTGTGGTAATGATTTATAAATGGCAAGCAAGTGGAGGAATGTTAATTGTATTTAAGGAATTGAAATTCATAGGAACTTTTTTATTTGTACTATAAAGTTCATAAATGTTTAATTTGAATATAAATATTTCCTACAAGGCCATAGCGATTCTTATTACTCGTAATTAGAGTTCCTTGAACTGTAATTACCTTTCTTGATTGACATTTTTTCGGATTAATTGACATCTCGTCAAGAATATTGGTAATTACCAATAAAAAACTCTCGCCTGGCTATATTTAGACCTCATTCCTTGAACTTGAATGACTTCATTGTTAAATATTGTTTGGAATTTTCTAACGAATTCACCGGAGGCTTCGTCAGGACAATAAATATTATTGACTTGCATAAGCAACCATGAAGTTTATCTTTGCCATCCATAAATATTATTGTTATGGCCAAACAATGCCAATGTCCCTGACCGGAGAGCCCAACGAGGGGCAGGAGGACTTTGGGGAATTGGGTGTAAAAAAGAAAACCCATTTGGTGGTTAACCAGAGAACGACATCGGCTAAAAAAAAGTGTCAACTGAATGGTCCCTAAATTACTGTCAATTGTTGACTGTGTATATTTTTTTTGTGCTGTTTCTATTTCACATTTGAATGCATTTAATTGGTTTTGCAGTTCCGTAAGAGCTGCAGTTGCATCAGCGGCAATTTCAAATCGATTTAATAAATAGGTTTTTTTTTGTCTGTGCCGCCGTGTTTGCTGCAACCGCAAAAATGTGCTGCCACCAAACAGACGAAGAATTATATAAAGCCAATTAAGGGAATTGTGCAATGTACAGGGGAAATTCTATGGCTACATTTTTTTGCAGTTATATTTTTTTCAGTAATTTGCATCACACAGGAAGTTTGGGATTTTGGGGGGCGGTTCATGGCTATGTAAATCAATGGAAATGTGCGACTATATAGCGATCCGCAGACAATTGCAAAGTCACAGGAACGAAATTTCTTTGATAAACACCTTTGAAGCTCGTTCCAGGAGCTCCTCCCTTCACTTAGCAAAACCTTCTATAGGGGCAAGTGTATTGTGGAAATTTTTCGCATTGGGACACACACACGAAAAAAGCAATATCTCGCTACCAAGGCTAGAGCGTTCTACATAAGCCGCTTTTCTTTTGTTATGTGAACGCTGGCACGTCTTTTCCAAGAGACATGGCTTAGGTGGAAAAGGAAAGGGGGAAAGCGAAAGACGGGCCTCGTATGAAAGGATATGAGAGGAAGCTGTCATGGCAGCCACCACGAACGGAACGGGGCTGGGGATCCTGCAGGAAGGATAACTCAACTGACTGACTCCGCAGGTAGAACTTTTTCAAAGGAGTCACGTTGGTTTATTTTTTAAAAGCCATGGAAATTTCCTCATGCCCGACTTAAGATTAAATTAAATTCCCCAAGCTGTTATTTTGTGGTTTATTAATCTTGCAAAAATAAAGATTTTGGTGTTAGGAATTGCTATTCTGCGAAGCTCACAATAAATCGTTATTTTTGGTTGATTTATTTAGGTTTTATTTAGTAATATTTTTATGGTTATTTATTTTAATATAATAATAATGTTTTTAATTATCCGATTTAAAAAAATTTGGAAATAATTGCAGTAATCTCTAGAATAAAATATTTATGGAATATATATTCGTGTCAGCAGTTCAATTACTTAATTGTTATTAATTTGTATTAATAAAACAATTAAGCAATTCACAAACGTTTTGTGTCAATATTATATTTTTAAATTTTAATTATTTTCAAAGATTTGTTAGCTAAAAAAAATATTTATTGAACAATCTCTTAACATTTGTATCCTTAAATTTCCAATGCTAAGTTACCATTTCAATTCCCTCTTCAAGATTCCAATTAAATGTAATTCCCGTTTGAGTGACACTCGATTCGGTCTGCTTTCGTTTGTAATTATTTGGCCTAGAGTGTGTTTCCTTTTTTTTTCGTTAGCTACCCTGCCTGTGAAGGGGCTTACATTGATGGACATTAGGCAATTACAGGGGGAAAATGATGAAAAGCCCGACAAAGCAATTAAAGGGAATAGAAACGAGATGTTTGGGATGGTTGAGAGAGCAAAAAATGAAGACGGTTTGGCTCACTTCAGGCGATGGGAATCAATGGACTTGAATGATGTTCCTCGGGGCAAATGGCCAGAGTTTGTTGATTGACATGCCAGTGATTTGATTCTGAGGTTTGCATTTCCTTAAAGAGGGTTTTTTGTTTTTCAGGAAATGGAATGTTCTAGGGGAATTATTGGTAATTGCTTTTAAATCTTTACCTTGAGTTTTGTGTTTGTGAATAACTGTCTTCAAAATGCTTCTTTATATAATTTATTAAAATAATTCAAAGGTTTTAGAATAATTCTATAAATAATCCTAATAAAATTCAATTATTCCGGCTTCCTGCAATGGATTTAAAAGATCAAATTCCATGAATTTCCTATTTCCTCAAGTTGATTAACATATTTTTTCCCTCCGCTCAAACCAGTTCATTTCAATTTCTAATTACATTTCCATGTCACTACATGAGATCTCCTACTTTGACTTCAAAGGCAGGGCTTTAGTGGTGTCCTTTAATGGATTACCATGTGCCGGGGCTCACCTCCCTCAGCCCCCCCGATCAGATGTCATTTAATTTTCAATTCAATTCCCTGCCACGCGCTCCGAGTTCCCTGCACCCCACATGGGCTCATAACCCCGTTTCCGAAGCCCGTGGCCTTTCACATGCCAGAATTTGAATGCGACCACGCCTCCGCCAAAGAAATGAGAACCGAATTTCTGAGGCGAGCTCGGCTCCTCCTAATGAATGCCTCTGGTGGCATCGCCTGACCGCCGCCGGCTCATTGAACCGTACCGGAGATAGGGATAGAGATGAAAATGGAGGCGGGATTGGAGCTGGGATAAGGGGGAAGATAAAGACAGAGAGAGGCAGTGACGGCGCCGGGAGAATCGCCGAAAGCTAAGGAAAACCGCCGAGCAAACAACTCAAGTGGTTGCGGATCAGACGAGGTCGCCTCCTTTGTCACAACCCCTCGGCATCCTCGGAGCCATATCCTTTATGTCTACTGCGTGCTACCCATTTTAGTTTAGCGCAAATCACACTGGGAAATAATTAGAATTAATTGGGGGATTTTTTAAAATAAACAATGGAATTGTAAATATATGGAACATATATTTTTTAAAAGAAGAAAACCATATTCTTTATTCTGGAATATAAAAATATTGCTTAAAATTGATTTTATTAAACTGAAAGGTTAAAGAAAAATGTATTTAATTATCCAAATAAAATATGAAATATATTTTTGGGTATTTGTAAATATAAAATAGCAATTACTTGGATTATTTTTCAAAAGCTCGAAGTATAATAAGAATATATTTTAAATAAATTTATCGTATTTACACCCCCTAGACCATATTATGTATTTTATTATTATTTATTTTCCTGTGTATCCGTCTGCTTTGTGCACCGCAAAGTGAACACACACACATGGCACGAAAATGCGTTTGTTTTGATTAATTAGCCAACAATGGGGGGCTTTGTATTACCCAAAGCGAGGACTATGGGCTGGCTCGATTTGAGTGCGATTAGCAGAGTCCTTTCAATTTGTTCTGCCCCCACCAAAGACTGATGATTCTTGATATTGATTGTGATTTTTGGGGTCTTGGCTCACTTAATTTAATGGCAGCGAAACTAGCTTTAATTATGGATTTTAATTAAATTCCCAAGGCAGTTACCAGGTTAATTTGAGTAATACAACCAATTATATACTCAATTTTGGTAAGAACATTTAGTTAACACTTTAATTAAGTGATACAAATATTCGTGAACGCTTTAAGGATATAATTACAGATGATAATGTTTGAGTTTTAGCTCCTAAAAAACGACTCTTTAATTATTCCCTAAACTTTGATCCAGGAGAAACTCCCTCGCCCTCAAGGCTCAAAACTGAAACAAAACACAAGCTGTTGCCGATATCCTAATTAGGTAAGCATTTTAAATCATTTCGCACACGTGCGTGTTTCTGGCCTAGACTAGAATATGGCCTAGGCCAAGCTTCTGTTTACCATTTTGCCTCCTGAATATTCGAGCAGATTTTGTGCTTCCGTTTGGGCCCAGGACCAAGGACAGCACACGATGGCCAAGTGGTGAGTGATGATGGCAGAGAAGGCTGAAAGCTGAAAAAAGAGGAGCCCAAAGAGGAATGCCTCCTTTACATAAGTGGGCACATCCGTTGCACGTGCGATGAACTCGAGTCCTCGCTTCTGATGCCCAGCACTTGAGTTTTTCGGGCAAAAAAGGACCCAAGTCCGAGTTACAAGCTCTCTGAATCCTCCGCCTCCTTGTACACCCCCCCAAGATCCGCCCTGCTATCATAATCGAGTTAATGTTGCTGTTATTGTTGCCTGCTCTGTTTGCCAGCACCCATTCAAGTGTAAACCTTTTAATATTTGCAATAAAAGCAAAAATTTGTCTTCGTCCTCTTCGTTTGGTTTTTCAACACGAGCTACGGGGATAAAGGAAATGGTGCAGGGAAAGCGTGACGGGGGCTTATCTCCTATTTGAATACGGCTCGATTTCGTTTCCACTCAAATAATTTTCGGGAATTCTTTCTGCTGTTCCGTGAGCGCAATAGGATGAGATGCTACAATTAACCTGAATGCGAGCGCAATTTCACTCAAGGATAATTGAAAATTATTACATTGCAAACGGGCACGGAACGAAGAACAAGTCAGGCGAGAATGGGTACACTTTCCATTGAGCCGGGCAATTGGACAGTAAAAATGAAACATTAAATTATGCAGGGCTGGAGGAGTCTTCAGGAAATATTAGAATATAGGAAGGTGTTAAGAGGGTTTCCTAGAAAATATAAAAAAAATCAGTTCAATAGAGAAAAGGTTCATTAATTTATACCCTTTGAAAGCGATAACTCTCCATTTCTATAAATAAAAAAAAATTTCTCCCAATTACAAAGCATTGTTTAAGCATTATTTCCTCCAATTCGAATCAAAATCCAATTGAATTTTGTAAACAATTCGTTTCCATTTCATTCAACGTTCGGGTATCATAGATTTCCAGCTCACTGAACTGCCCTGAAAATGGGACAAATCACGTTCCAGTGCAAAGCCTTCTCTCCACTCCACTCCAACATCTAATTGCCAATTCATTCATCAAAATTCTGAACTTTTCCGACACTTTACTCCACACTCACCACACCGAGCACATAAAACATCAACCAGAGACATTTCACACCTGTTACACATGACAAGGATGCCAAGGATGCCCCAGCCGAAAAGAAGGTTCTCCTTTCTCTTGGTTAATTAGCTGAGCGTCGTCTGGACCTCGAGGACTTTTTGCCAGTTCGGTGAACCCGAGAATTTGAAAATCCGTCAAGGTTCAGCGACGTGACAGACGGAAAGGCAAGGATAGTAAGGGAAAGGAATGGAAAGGAAAAGGACCAAATCACAGACCCGCTAACGAAGTGCCCATTTCGACAGTTTATTGATCTTGAAGTGCAAATCTGACCACCGGCCATCAATCAGGGGGCCAGGTAAACACACCTGCCTGACGGGAGCAGCACGTGGGAAACCGGAGCGTGAAGGTCGCTCCAGGGCTAAGCCATCAATCAGGAGACCAGCTCTTACTCTTTGTCCTCCTCAAATCTTCCCCTGTTGGAATTCAATCAATGTGATACAAGGCAATTTTGAAAATTCATATGTGCGAAATCCATGACGAAATTGGAATTTCAAACTGCTGTTTGCGGTGCCAATGGGCGGTGCAAATTTTTGCCTACAATAAATTGGAAATTCATCTCAAATGATATGCAAAATAAACAGTGAAATGGGCGCGGGCTCAACTCAACCATGGATTTGTCGAGGCGAGACGAAAGAGAGAGAGCTGGGAAAAGTTTGTGGAAAGCCTCCTCTGCTTTTGTGTCAAACTTGATTAAGTTTTACGAATATAATGCCTGGGATTTCCAGGGACCAGTTGACAATCGATTTTGTGGCGCCTTTTTGGCCTGTCGTCGCAATTGAAAAGATTCCTCTCTGGCGGGGGGGATGACATTGGGCACGAAAAGGGATTTTAATTGAGTGAGCTGAAGCATTCATCAAGAGGAACATAATTACACTCATTTGTATTCATTACTTTCAAGGAATGTTATACTAAAGACCAAGATTTAATAAAGGAAATATAGTACTTCTGCAGAGCTAAATATTTAAAGGAGTTACAAATCCTTAGGAAGTGCCACCACATTATTTCTCAATTAATTTCTGCTTAAATCATAATCCCCACAGCCAGCTCCTTGGGAACTTACAAGTTCCCAAGAACCCTTAACCCCTAACTGACTGACTGACTGACTGCCACTCAACATGAGTGTCACGCAAATGCAGTTAGCTTATTTTATTGGCCAATTTTCATTTACACACTCCGGGGCCCGGGACTTTGGGGCGATAAGCAGTTGACCAGAAAAACTCAGCTAAATGTTGATTTAAGCAAATTGAAATGACTACACGCAACTCCTAATTGCAGGGACACACAGCACCCATCGAAAGGATATGCGTGGAAGGAGGGACTTATGAGCTTTTGTGTGAGCGCACAAGCTTTCATATTCCCGACACGTTCCACTCGCGTCCTTGGAGGACGGGATCGCTTTGAATGACGGAGATGATGGCAGTGGGATGACGGGGATGCAGATTAGGTTTACAGTTTGCAGCCCGAGAGTCGCTGATTTATGGCCATTTGCCGGCCAAGGCCAATCGCCAGTCTGCGGTCGTTGGCGCTCATCGTCTCGCGGTAGTCCTGGACAAGGGAAGGACGAGATGGGTCCCTTTTCGCAATAACAATGCCACAATGCCGGCCGATACAATGGCCAGGGCCAAGTGTCTGCTGGGCGTCTCCGTCTAAATGCCGTTTATCTAACGCTAACTACTCCTTTGGGTGTCTGCCTGGAATTAGCGCCTGCCACGCCCCCCTCTTCCGCCTAATTCTAAAGGGGATATTGAAGAAGGGCTTTGGACTAAAGATAGAGAAGTGGAAATACTCTTACGAAAGGTTTGGATTTCTTATTAAACTTTAAAATATAGAAATAAATAGAAGAAGACATTTTAGCCTTATTTCATTTTGTCTTTTTGTACTTTTATCTCTGTAATATCCTCCCATCAAAGCCTCTTTAAGGGTATATAAAAAAGGAAAGCTGTATTGGGCCAGGGAAAGGTCCGAGCGTCTGAAAAGGACAAGGCGTCGCATAAAAAATTCATTCATAAAGTGGGTTTATCTTTTTCATTTATATCCATCGCCAGCGTGGCCCAAAAAGTCCTCTTTCTCCTTCTCTCAGCATCTATCGCTCATGAAATTTAAGTTGATGTTTCTCGCTGACATTTTTTTTCGGGTTTTGAAGACAACTTTCAACGCCCTCAAGGCTGTCGTTTAATATTTACCGAGATTTCGTTGTTGCCCTGCTGTGCGTGCTTTCGGTTTTTGATTTTTTACGCCCCTTACTTTTTTGTTTGATTTTTTTCGTCAGACTAAAAAGGGTGCCAAGTTTGCAGCTTTAAGTTGAGACTGTATTATGGCAGTTTGGTTTTTTCTGTTACAAAAAATATAATTGAATTATGGCACAATTGGAAATTCCTATTAAGACGACTTTAATCTTTAGAAGCGTGCGAAAATTCGTTTGCCATTGCTAAGTGATATTGATTAGCTTTATTATTATTTCACTTTTGCTTTTGATATCATTTTGCTGGGCCTAGCACAAATTTTTCAAAAGAAAACTAAGGAAAATTATACTTAAATCTTATATTTTACAAACTCTTTAAATATCCCTCAAAGCTGGTTTAACTGAATGTATACTCTTAAAGGTTAGAAACCCCTCTTAACATTATTTACTTAATAATTCACAGCCTATCCGTCTGGCAGTTTGTTTAGGCCAAGACCTGAATTCCCTGGGTAACTTATATAGCCATATTTTAATTGAATTACTAAGCTTGCTGCGTTTATCTTTCTCCTTTTCAGGGGGAAACAGTTAAACATATTAGCATATGGAAATTTTTAAGGCTTTTTCAAGCACACTTTAAGCAATTTATTAATACATTTATTTGTCTAATATTTAAAATAATTATTATTTATATAACCACTTTTCGATTACTAATCCAGGAGCTTAAAACAAGCGACATTATTAAAAAATTGCCATTGAACCAAAGAAATGCAACCAGTTTGCTGACAATTTTGGCACAAAGCAACCAAATCTGGGCCAAATAGCTGGCCACAGTGAACTTTTCCGCATTTTTCCGCCCCTTTTTTCTCCCCCCTTTCGCTGTGCAATTAAAACGCGACACACACAAATGGAAAAACTGTGTTCTCCAGACTGCAGGGCATTATACCCTCGCACTATATATACACACACTTATAACTGGGATATATGAATGCATTTGTGGGGGCCGCGGGGATAGTAAGCCGCAGGCATTTTCATTTGCATTCAAAATGGATTGTCGGACATGGGAGTGAGCCCCATTTCCGAGAGATTGGAATGCAAAAGAACCCCGAACACAGAAGCGCGAAAGCGAAACAATAAAAATTAATAACACAACTTTGCCGGCCTCTGTGGGAACAATTAGATGGGGCCAACTGGGAAATGCCACGAACAAAGGGAATTTTATAAGGCCAAAATAGTCTCTTTTAGGTTGTTAATAAGTTCATTTTTACCCTGCCAGCCTTAATCTATTATTGTTAATTGAAGGTGGAGAGTGAAATTGTGAAGAAAGCGAGAGAAGAAGTATAATTTTTATTTAAAGAACTATGTATATGTTCTATCCTTTTAGTAATTTATTTTTAGCACACCTTTTTAAACTACTTTCAATTAAAACTTCCCACCCAAGAACCGTGAGGAAATAACCGCTGAAAAAAACGAAGCTCGCTCTTCATAAATCAACTTCTTGTGGTAAACAAGCGCGGGGAAAACTTAATACCAAGAAGAAAACATTCTTGTTGGCAACTTTTTGCACACATTTGCCGACAAGTCAGAATTTATGCATGCCAAGGACAAATTATGATAATGGGCCTCCTTCTGCTCGTTTTCTGGCTCAAAGGAAACATATTGAAATTCTCAGACAAACCAATTGTCAAATTAGTTGTTCTTCTTTCTTTAGCAATATTATTATTTTTTGTGTGTGTGCCTCTGATTGTCTGCCAAAGTTAAATTTATGTCTGATACGAGAACGCATGTACGTACGATAGGCGAGCAAGAAATATTTTAATTGCGCATACGCCATGTGGGCCAGGCCTGCACCTAAATCATTTGGCGAGTGTGTGTTTTAGAGCGAAGGGGAGCCGCCGCCATTAAGCACAAAAGTGTCAAAGGCTGTGGCAGCGATAAAACCGTTTTCCCAGCAATTTATTTATGTCGATTTCTATTTCCATCTCCATTTTGTTTTATTTTATTTCGCGTTTTATTTACTCAGCTAGCCAGCCGGGCCTCGCCCTCGAAATGCGTTTGGGACACGCACCATTTTGAGGCTCTCCCAAAAGGAGGGAAATCCCCCTATTGCGACTTATCGCCACATGGATTCGGAGACGTTCCAGTTCTGCCCATAAATTAAACGCAATTAAATTGGTTAAGGCGACACTGGACGCGATAAACGTCGCGCTACATATTTGCTTAGCCTTCTAATGTACTATTTTCTTTAACCAAAATATATATTCTATAAATTAAAGCAAGCCCGTGAATAAGCCGGAAAAACAGCTGACTTTTTGGCGGCTTTTCCAGCGAGAGAGCCTGGAAGCGAGACGGGAGAGCACTCGAGAAAGAGCGAAAGAAAATTCGGAAAATTCGGAATAAGAGCGCAACAGGAGTATGTTGGCTGTAGGTTAACAAAGAATGAATCCAACACTAAAATGTGAATGTTAACTAAATAACAGAGAAGCAGGAAATGTTAAATTTAACAAAAACCTAAAAATAGCCTCAAAATACATTAAAGAATAATTTAAAAGCATTAAAAAGACATTTAAATTCAACACTTTGTGTCAGCAGAAAGGATATTACTCATTTATTGCATATTAAATAAAGAGTGCTTTGTGCTTATTTAAAAATAACCTTTATGGCTTGCAAAATGTGAAATGTTTGACAGTCTGTCTTAGCGTTGAAAAGGGTTCAAATTTGTATGTAAGTCCTTTGGGTCCTTCAGGAGCATGAGCTAATGGGATTCTGGCTTCTGGATATAGTAAACAAATCTGACAGCTTGTATCAGCAGCTGCTGATCTGTGAGGGGAATTGGGTTTTAATTTTTAATTAGTTAGTTGTGCGACCTGAATAATTTGTACGAAAAATGTTAAGAAATTAATTAAAGATAATTTGTAAAAGGTTTTGTAATATTAGGGGTATCCCAGGGGAGCTGTTAGTTAAAACGGAGGATTTAATTAGCTATTTCAAATAGTAGAATAAATATTATACATCTCTATTCGCCTACTCTAGTTACAAAGAAGATTTTATATTTATTTAATCCTCCTATAATTGTTTGCCTTTATCTAATCCTTGTTATTATTTAATTTCTACCCATCTAATAATAAACTTAGGAAAACACAAAGGCATTATTTTAAGAGTATTAACTCACTAAATGTTGTAATATTCTCAGCCCACAAAAGAACGGGCCAGCAGCCATTTCCCTGGCCTTTAAGGAGAATCTTTATAATTAGACGCCGAGGATGGCCAGGACACTTATGCAGCTCGTCCACACCTCTCCGCATAATCCCCGTGCTCATTATGGCCCCCACTGGGACCCCGACAGAGGCTGCGGCTGTGTCTGTGGCAGTAGAACTGGGACACGTGTCCGACTCCGTCTGTTCTATAATTCTATAATTACGCATAGAGCTCTCTGGCTCGAGTTCTCTCGCCCACCAGTTATCCTTGTTTGCACTCGCTTCCTTCCAGGCATGTTGCCATAACCAAAAAGTTTATATAAAACCAAAGCGGAGATGATGACGACAGGCGACGTCTATGAGTGGATGCCATGGTTCTATTCCTGAGTCTTTGTCAGGTGTCTTGGTCCACTGTCATTGCGATTAAACTGGGCAGCAAAATTCGCACTTAAGGATAAATAATAAATAAATTAAAGCATCTCAAAGTATATATATTTTTTGGGAGGTTGCAACAGTTTAAGAAGCTGCCATTTAACCTAAGTAGGCAATAAAGATTACTTCCGATAATGTTGCCTGCCAAATGAGAAGCTAAAGATATCAGAATTAAATTTACATATTTTTTTATATGATTATGAGGACATAAAGATTCCTATGATTATGCATTACCATTAAAAATAAATAAAAAACGTTTCAAGTTAATTAAACCGAAGCGAAGCCTGTGTTGCCCAGTGTAATCACATTACGGAGGTGTAGCCGAGTGACGTTATTTGCCTGGATTCCCTTACACAAGCAGGAACTGCCACAAAGTTGGAGCAGCCAACAATAGAATTTTGCAATCCCCGGAACGACGTCTGTCAGTCTGTCACCGAGTCATCCGAAGGATACAAGTGTGTAATTAATTTCATCGAGAAGAACACGATGTATTAATGCGCTCTGGGGTGAAATATAATAATGGCAGCGGCAAGGTAAATATTTTAGCACAACAAATTGTTGCCGAGAGATGCAAGTGTCACTATCGGCAATTGAGTCAGAGCCAGGATTAAATGAATGAAATGAAATGCGCTGTCAAATGAAACAGAAATTCAGTTTGCCCTCCGTCGTTCCATGGAAACGGGTTTAATTGTTCAGCCAAAAAGTCCGGGGAAATTCTCAAATTTTTTATGACAGGCCCAATTGTTTGGGTTTCTCTTTTCGTGTGTATTTTGTTTTCTTTTTTTTTTGTCATTGTGGGGCCGTCATTTATTTGATTACGCCTGGTCAAGTCAAGTTTTCATCTGCCATTATTTTTGTACATTTTTTTGTTGCTCAGCGCACGGGCGGGCTTGTTGAATGCTGAAATGGAATACATAATTTAAAATGTTCTCGCAGAGCCATATAAATATGCAACTTCAACTGAATTGAATTGGGGGTAAAAAATGCGAGGCACTGATGGGGAATCAAGCCTCGATATCGGGCTGTCAATACAATTTAAAGGATCGCCATAACCACTTTTCGTGAGAAATTTAATTTGCACTTTGCTGCGAAAACTTTGAGTGTCCTTGGCCAATTTTCGCCGCTGCATAGCTAATGGGGAAACAGCTGCACCCCGCCACCTCGCCTGACTTTCTGGCCGAACAAAAGAGCATTATGCTGCTGGGTGCAGGCACTGAAAGGACCTCCGTCTGGCAACTTGCGCATTGTGCCACAAAATAGGCCATAAAGTCAAGCCTAACCCGGGCGAAACTAATCGTGTTTTGTGGCCCTGCAGACTTGACTGACTGTTGAATTAATTTATAATAAGCGCACCCTGCCGCCTGATTAAACTGCAGTGCACGACTCAAAGGTGACTCTGCCAGCAGTGTTCAGGATTAATTTTTGTAGTATATAAAAGTTACAGTTGACAAAAATGAGTACTGAAAATTACAATATATCAAAGTTTTATTAAAATTAGAATTATTGGAATGGAATGTTTAATTAAATATAAATATTCTTCTACGGTTTTGTATTTAACCCTAAATAATTCTCAGTGCTGCAGACACCCCTAAAGCGATGTTGGCGGAGTTTTCAACAAAAGGCGTCTTAAGACAATTGATTTCAATTTCGATGAGAATGGTAAATAAATGTACGCGAATTCGGGGAAATTGAATAATTAATAATAAACAATTATGCAGTATTTATTAATTAATGCTGGCCGAGCTACCTCAATAATAAGAACAATTAAAGCCCTATAATTTGATTAAAGATATGGTTTTAGGATACAAAAATATATACTTTTCCTAAAGTAAATCGTATAAATCTATGAGTTTTCATATAATGATAAATAAAAGTCACCTTTTTATGGTAAAAAAGTACTTTAGATATATTTATTTATGGTATTTAAAAATTTTCGAAGCTGTACTTCTATTATTTAATAATATATTTACGCCCAATCCAAAAAATATTAACTAAAGAATTTGTTTATAGGATTTTTATTCATTGCTTTTTAGAATTCCTTGCAGCCTCTTAGAGGATACGTTCGACAGTGCATGTACGGACTCCGCCAGCGGTGCGGCAGATACGCCTCCTGCGGACCACATTGCCATTGCCATTGCCGTTGCCATTGCCGTTGCCATTGCCGTTGCCATTGCCGTTGCCATTGTTGTTGTTTCCATTCCTACGAACCCAACGCCTGCGCCACCTGCGGCGTCGAACAACGCGCTTGGTCGTTGGAGCTGAGGTTGGGGCAACTGTGGTTGTCGTGGTGGCGGTAGCAGGATCGGTGGGTGTGGTAGGAGAAGTAGGATCGGATGGTGAAGCTGGATCAGAGGGAGAAGATGGATCAGAGGGAGAAGTCGGATCACTGGGCGAAGTCGGATCAGTCGGCGATGTCGGTGAAGTTGGAGTAGATGGATCAGTTGGAGTAGATGGATCAGTTGGATCATCCACAGCGTAGGCAGTCGCGATGAGGGCCACCAGGCCTAAGAGCAGGATAAGTTTGTTACACATCTTGGAGCTGTGTCAATGGATCACTATAAATCTTTAGATTCACGACAGCTTTTTTATAGGCGGAATCCAAAGTAATATGTTTGCTTTCCACTCTTCTATAGAATGTAAAGACAGGTGTCGTCGGGCTTTCAAAGCAAACAACATTTTTAATAAAAAGAAGGGCTGATCTTTTCACTGAAGAGCTTACACCATTTGTGCCAAATATTTGTTGTTTAAACCATATGTAAGGAAATTCCAGAGAATCGGACAAATAAGGGTTTAACAACCTACTTTTTATTAGGTACTAAATATGAACTAACTGAAATCTAGTCGTATTTGTTTTTCCAAACTGAGTCAATAATGATAACTATGAATTTTCTTATATTTGACAAACAGTATAACTAATACATGAAGAATAGTATTTGTACTTTAATCAGAAGCTTGAAACACTGTGAAGGAGTCCTTTTTGTATCCTAAAAAGAGAAAATATTGTTCACCAGTATTGACAGCTAACCATGTCTGTCCCTTGCCTGTTAGTCTGTAAGTCGTATTCCACCTGAGCTTTAATATCTCCTAGCTTAGTTATGCCTCATTTTTACTTTTATTTGTTATAATTGGATTAAATTACTTAAAATGCTTATATTTCAGCTATATTTGGCGGCATTTAACACCAATTTATTAAGAAAAATATTTACGAAATGAGAATATAAACGTTATTCAAGTTTTTAAAGTTTTAAAATAAATTACAACGTTAAAATAGTACAAAATTCAAATAAAATTATTATTACATGCAATACCCTTAACATTCAGATTATTTAATACAATAAAATCTAACACTGAACAACTCTCAGAGTTGTAGTTAATGCTGTTTGGGTTGAGGGATGTTAATTATAATCTTCAACAGTACAACTATTTCAAAGCAACATTTATTACAGTAGTCAGGTAATTTAATATGTTTATATAAATATATAAGAAGCTAATGCTGTAAAAGTGAAAAAAAAATTGTAAAGCCAATAAAACTTAAATTTGAGTCATTTTTCTACTGCCAGCAGTGTGAATATATCAATAACCATAAGTTATATAGATATGGGATAAAAGCTTAATTATTAAATCAATTAATTCTCCCGAAATCTCATCCAATAAAATATTAAAGTTCTTATTTTGATTATGCGATTTTTATTGTGGGACCATTTGATTAAGGATTCCCCTTAACATCTTAGAGGATACGTTCGACAGTACAAGTGCGCACTCCGCCAGCGGTGCGGCAGATACGCCTCCTGCGGATCACATTGCCATTGCCATTGCCGTTGCCAATACCGTTGCCATTGCCGTTGCCGTTGTTGTTGTTTCCATTCCTACGAACCCAACGCCTGCGCCACCTGCGGCGTCGAACAACGCGCTTGGTCGTTGGAGCTGAGGTTGGGGCAACTGTGGTTGTCGTGGTGGCGGTAGCAGGATCGGTGGGTGTGGTAGGAGAAGTAGGATCGGATGGTGAAGCTGGATCAGAGGGAGAAGATGGATCAGAGGGAGAAGTCGGATCACTGGGCGAAGTCGGATCAGTCGGCGATGTCGGTGAAGTTGGAGTAGATGGATCAGTTGGAGTAGATGGATCAGTTGGATCATCCACAGCGTAGGCAGTCGCGATGAGGGCCACCAGGCCTAAGAGCAGGATAAGTTTGTTACACATCTTGGAGCTGTGTCAATGGATCACTATAAATCTTTAGATTCACGACAGCTTTTTTATAGGTGGAATCCAAAGTTATATGTTTGCTTTCCACTCTTCTATAGAATGTAAAGACAGGTGTCGTTGGACTTTCAAAGCAAACAACATTTTTAATAAAAAGAAGGGCTGATCTTTTCACTGAAGAGCTTACACCATTTGTCCCAAATATTTGTTGTTTAAACCATATGTAAGGAAATTCCAGAGAATCGGACAAATAAGGGTGACTGACTTTTTTATTAGGTATTATGTACTATGAACTACTGAAATCTAGTAGTATTTGTTTTTTCAACTGAGTTATGATAACTATTTATGTTCTTATATTTGACAAACAATATAACTAATACATGAAGAACGGCATTTGTATTTTAATCAAAAGCTTGCAAAATTGTGAAGGAGTCCCTTTATTCCCTATAAAGTGAATATTCTTGATTAACTTTGGGCCTGTCAGTCGCTCCGGCTGTTTTCCAAAAGCGCAGAATATATAGATAAATGAGCATCACTGGCTAACGAAGATGACATTTCCTTCCAACAGTGCAATTTATGTAGCATACTTTGGGGCTGAATCCGACCGGAAACACAGTTTGAAATGCAATGGCTTCCGTTCTAAACTCTCAAAACATTACGTATACGCACGGGAGTAATTAGAAATAAAAATTTTAGAAAAAAAATAGTTAACTGCCAAAGGAAATTATTTATTTACTTAATGCATTTTAATACCCTGCAAAGGTATAAATATAATAGGTAAATATCTTTATAAAGTACATAGAATACAAATATTTCAAGTCTTTTGGTAAGCATTTGAAGGCCAAATTGAGAATCAAAAATTATAAAAATTATAAATTATATATAAAAAATTATTAAATTTTAATAAGTAACTTAAAAACATATTTAAAACGTAACCATGAACTTTCTCTTCTTATTAAAATCATAATTTAGTTATATTAAAGTAGCGACAGAAAATTATAACGATAAATTCATTATTTTAATCTCTGCCGGTTTTTAATATAAAATGTTAAGAAGGGGTTTACAAAGCCAAGGTCCTATTTTAATACTTAATTGCCCCAAACAGCCCACCCAATAAAATATTTAACATTTAGTTTCATTTTTTCATTTTGCAATTTTTATTTCTAGACCAATGATTTTCGGACTCCAATGCGTATCTTAGAACATGCGCTCGAACCTGCGCTCACGGAATCCGCCTTCACGGAATCCTCCCTCGCGGAATCTGCGGAATCTGCGGAACCTGCGGCCGCCGAAGTTTCCCTCGCGGAACCTGCGTCCACCATTAAACCTCCTGCGCCTCCAGCGGCCATTGCCATTGTTCCAGCGCCTGCGGATCCAACGCCTGCGCCACCTGCGACGGCAGCAGGACGTCGTGGTTGTTGCGGCAACTGTGGTTGTGGGGGCAACGGTTGTTGTCGTAGCGGCGGCATCGGTGGGCGAAGTGGGTGATGTCGGTGAGGTTGGTGAGGTCGGAGATGCTGGCGATGTAGGATCCGTTGGCGAAGTGGGAGAAGTTGGCGATGTGGGTGATGTAGGATCAGTAGGCGACGTCGGTGATGTTGGGGAAGTCGGAGAGGTTGGAGAAGTTGGATCATCCACAGCGTAGACAGCTGCGATGAGAGCCAGAACTCCCAGAAGCAGGGTGAGTTTGAAACACATATTGGAGCTGTGTCACTGGTCCACTATAAATCTTGTGGTTCCATTTCGGCTTTTAATAGGTGGAAACCAAAGCTCTGGCTTGAACTCTTCTTTCGTATGTAAAGACAGGTGTCACGCTTTTAGAACAAACAAACACACAAAACACAAATAGAAGAGCTGCCTAATAATGTATGGAAATTTTTGTAAGATGTAAGATTTATATTGTTAATCCAATAAAAAGCTAATAGATTTGTTTTTTTTTTTTTTGTTATACATTGGGTAGCTGCAGCTTTTGTTTAATCATTTTAGACATTGTTGAAAAATCTGTTTAGCCATTGTTTACTTTTGTCTTCTTCAAATTTGTAGTTGTATTAATTTTTTCAAGTCTTCTTGAATAGAAAATCCCCGAAAATGTTTTTGTATTATTTCTAAACAATGTGATAAAGTAACTTGTAATATAGTAACTTCAAAATCAACAAATAGAAATGGTTTTGCTGAAGAATATAAAATTACAAATATAAAATATAAAATATATTTAAAATTCCAAATTTATTTATGTATTAGTAAATTCAATGTATAACAAGAAAGGAATTAACTTCGGCTCACCGAAGTTTATATAGCCTTTCAGAATTAAATCAAAAAATTAAAATCGAAATTGTGGAATAATAATACATAAGTTGCCAAATCTCAAAATTGATGAAAATATGTTGTTTTCTCTCCTAATTGTTCCTAATTGTCCGATTGAGAGTATATAGAAGACTAACTGCAAGGTTTGTTTCAGATAGCTTTCAAATTGAGGGACTAGTTTTGTATAATCGGACAGACATACGGACGCACGGACATGGCTAGATCGGCTCGGCTTCTGACTCAAATTATAATACTCTGTAAAGGGTATATAAATAGATAAATATCTTTATTAAGTACCTAGAGAACATATATTTAAGGTCTTTTGGTGGGCATTTGATGGCCAAAATGAGAATGATTGTCAATTGTAATAAATACAAAGAAAAAAAATACTTGAATCGAAACAATAAATTTTCTCGAATTTAAAACAAACATATAAAATGTGATTCATCATTAAAATCATAAATTACTTATATTAAAGTAGCGAAATAAAATTATAATTATAAATTCATTTTTTTAATCTCTGCCGGTTTTTATTGTAAAATGCTAAGGTCCAGATTTAATACTTAATTGTCCCAAACACCCCACCCAATAAAATATTTAACATTAGTTTCATTTTGCAATTTTTATTTCTAGATCAATGATTTTCGGGACTCCAAAGCGTATTTTAGAACACGCGCTCGAGCCTGCGCTCACGGAATCCTCCCTCGCGGAATCTGCGTCCTCCAAAGTTTCCCTCACGGAACCTGCGGCCTCCGAAGTTTCCCTCGCGGAACCTGCGTCCACCATTAAACCTCCTGCGCCTCCAGGGGCCATTGCCATTGTTCCTGCGCCTCCGGATCCAACGCCTGCGCCACCTGCGACGGCGGTTCCTCGTGGTTGTTGCGGCAACTGTGGTTGTGGGGGCAACGGTTGTTGTCGTGGCGGCGGCGGCGGCATCGGTCGGCGAAGTGGGTGACGTCGGTGAGGTTGGTGAGGTCGGAGAAGTTGGAGAAGTCGGAGATGTTGGCGAAGTGGGAGAAGTTGGCGATGTGGGGGATGTAGGATCAGTGGGCGATGTCGGTGAAGTTGGGGAAGTCGGAGAGGTTGGAGAAGTCGGATCATCCACAGCGTAGACAGCTGCGATGAGAGCCAGAACTCCCAAAAGCAGGGTGAGTTTGAAACACATATTGGAGCTGTGTCACTGGATCACTATAAATCTTCTTATTCCGTCTTGGCTTTTTATAGAAGAAATTTAAAGCTCCGGCTTGAACTCTTCTTTCGTATGTAAAGACAGCTGTCGCGCTTTTAGAACAAACACAATTTAAGACAAATAGAAGAGCTGCCTAATAATGTATGGAAAGTTTTGTGAGATGTGGGATATATATTGTTAATCCAATAAAAAGCTAATAGATTTGTTCTTTTCTATTTTTGTTATACATTTGGGGGGTATGCAAATACAGACTTCATAGTTATCAATAGCTGCAGCTTTTGTTTAACATTGTTGAATAATCTGTTTAGTCATTGTTGACTTTTGTCTTCTTCAAATTTATAGTTGTATTAATTTCAAGTCTTCTTGAATAGAAAATCCCCGAAAATGATATGGTATTATTTCCAAACAATCTGATAAAGATGAAATTTAATTGTAATATAGCAGCTTTTGATTCAAGAAATAGAAATAGTTTTGCTGAAGAATATAAAATTACAAATTATAATAAAATGTATTTAAAATTCCAAATATATTTATGTATTTATAAATTCAATATATAAAAATAGCTTAAATAGATTACAAAATTGTTTTAAAATTGCGCTAAATTGGTTCATCCAACCTTAACGATATAATTCAAAGCATTTACACCCTATAATTGCAGTCCTTAATAAATATTTTCATAAGCAACACACACACCCATCCTCACGTATCCTGGAGCATATTCACAATTTGCCATGAGTTGGCAAAAATTTATCGCTTATGGCATCAACAACTGTTGCCCACATATATAAATTTGTGCTGTGCTATATTTATCAGACGACGCCGCATGACGCTCATTATTTTTCAGCCCACGCTCCGTAGCTTTTCTCCAGAGTTTTCCTTTTTTTTCCCAGACTCGACTGCCCGTTTTCCACCCAGCACAACCCTTGGAAGCGCCCTCGGGCCAGGGCACATTTTGTGCTCGAATATAATGAAAATGGGTGAATATATACAAAAACATTTTGTGTTAAATATTTTACATGCAGATTGCTGAAAAACTTGCCCAACATCCTTTGTCTTGTTGCACGTGGAAACTTTGATTCAGTTTTTTTAGGGCAAGCTTCCTTCGTTTGGGTTTTCCTTCTTTTTGGCACTGGAAAAAAGAAACAAGGAAAACCCAAACGAAGGAGGCTTGCAGAAAAATTGTAAAATAAAAATAAGAAATGCTTAAATGTGGTTTAATAAATAACATTTCCAATAGTGTTTTCTGAGGCTATATCAAACGCTAATATTGTTAACTTTATTTGCAGTGTTCCCTCCAGATTTCAGGCCATCTGGCTAAGATTTCCCAAATTCAAATTGTCAACAGTTTTCAAGCGTTTGGCCCAATTGTGTCTTTTATGGCTCTCATGCCTCAATGACAAGGCTGAAGACTTGGCCAAGAAGAACGAAATTGGGGAATATAGAGGTCATTCCGAGCAGAACTTGGTGCAAAGTCATGTATGGATACATCTTACTCGGACTACTTTCGGCCGCCTGAAGGAACTTTTTGCGTCTTGATTTCATGTCAAGACATTTACAAATTATGCCTGGCCCGGAGGTTCACACTTGTTGGTCTGCTCGGTAACCTCAGCTGCTGGATTTATTTTTTTTTTGTTATTTATTTTTTGGCAAATCGATGGCTGCAGTTTTTCATTTCGGTCTGAATGTCTGGACCAAAACACGGTTCAAACAGTTCAAATGTCAGACCAGCAAATTGAGTGACAATGATGCGGTCGATGGCTGGACTTGAGTTTGTTTTTACTTTATTGTTTCTATTATATATATTATTCTTTTTGTTTGGGTTTAAGGTACTGTGATTTATTTTTGAGTTTGTAATTTAATCTTTGGTTTATGTGTACTACTTTTGTACTTGTTTCTGAATAAGCTTCACAATTTAAGGCCAAGGCTTTTGGGTCAGCATAAAGATTATGTATTTTTTTATACAATGAAATACAATGTATAGGTAATCCTATACAATTTGCATACATCCCAACGAATCATGCCAAAAGTACACCAGTCAAGACTCCTTGTGGATGCAATTACTCCCTGCCAAGTGCCCTTAGGATCTCGTAATCTGCCAATTGCATGGTTAACATATTCAGAAACTACAACTACGCTGTACATCACAATGCCACTAACCCATCGACCCCGCTTCGAGTCAGTCAACATTCGGGGCCAAGTGGCTGTGGCGCCTCTCCTCCATTCAAACTGCAATCATCCAGCCCAGGAACACATGATGGCAATTTGCCCGACCTAACAAGGATGTTGGAAATGAGGCGAACTTTCACAAGGGCCACGGGCTAGGGGAAGGCGTAACTAGTCGCTTATTACCCCGTTCATTAATTTCCCTTGCAAATGTTTTGGCCCGAAACGCCATCAAGCCATCAACACGGCCAGCCAAATTGGGTTAATTACCATTGTGTAGGACATTTAGCCATTTTGTGCAATGAACCCACTGCACTCCCGTTTCTGTGGGCGATGCAGGACATTAAATAATAAAAATCGCACTCCATAAAACGCAGCAATTTGCATAAACGTACATATATCGTCTTGTCTGGAGCTGTAAAAACAAATGCCATGGCAAATTGGTGAATTTATTTCAGTCTTTCTCCCCCCAAAAAAAAAGGGTGAACACGTCTCAAGTTATGGCATTTTTATGAACTTGGTCTCGCAATTACTCGAAGTTTGAGTTTTACTGGGGGCTCAGAGCTGAGACAAGCTCATCCTTCATGTGGGCCTGATTCATGGCTATAGTTAGGATGTCTGTCTGTGTGTCTGCCAGCGTGCCTGCCTGCCTAAGCCCCGTTCCTTAACCCTTAACGCCCTAAGCCCATCGCTAAGTGCCTGTCTATGATGTCTGCTCGCGTCTGCCAATATGTTTGTCTCAACGGAAAGCAAGGCAAACCGACAAGTTTATGTGTCCCGGGATCAATGAGGCATTGGACAGGCGTAGAAATTTGCCCCCAAGCTCGCTTAATACCCCAGAGAATGCTGCCAACGACCTTGAGGTGGGCTGAGTCCTTGGAATGGGCTCACAACGATGCCTGAATAATAGTCTAAAGACTAATGTTTCTTGGGGCTTTTTTGTCTCTGGGGATTAAGTGATTTATTGCCCGAATCTTAGTAGGAAAATGATTGAGAAGAAGTTGAAATAGTTTTGGAAAAGATTTATAAATTAATAAAAATAGATGTTCAGATGAGACGGAAAACCTATTGTCCATAAGTTAAATAAAAAATAGGCACCTTATGGAATCCAGCCATTTGTTTAACATTCTCCACTCGCTATAGCCCTCTATTGATATTTGCTAAGCAAACAAGCTCTGAAAAATATGGCATCTTCATAACACTTGCCACTAATAATACACAAGAAAATGTTGACAAAGACAAAGACAACTCTCTCTCTTATAAATACCCGTACACAATTGTACACACACATTTTTTCCGCCTCCGGCACACTCCACTCCAAATCTGTTTATGCAGAACATTTTCCATTAAATTTAAATCTTTTTCTGTTTGCCTTTCGAGTAAAACATGCCTTGAGCCCAGCTCGAGAGCAATGTTGACCTATATAGCTTTTTGTTTTCACTTGTTGTTGCTCTAAGCTCCGTCAAGTTGCTCGATGCTGGTGCACTTTTTGCCAGCGTCCTTTGACTGATTTGCTTACATATTTGATGCCAGGCGCAAAAAGCAGAGGCAGCAACAGCAGCAGTAGCATCAAATCCTGTTATGCATGTCATGGCAGGACATATTGTCCAACAACACAATACAGTAACCCAGACAATGCCGAGTAATATGTATGAGCTGGGAGCGCAGAGCACACATGCGACAGGATTTGACTCTATTTCTAGCTAGGACCCCCCGAGGGCCACTGTCTAGTCCTGCTTCACTCCACCCATTCGTGACTCATTCAAAGCTGATTTCATTTCAATATTTTCATGGATTAATGTCAGCCCTTTGGGCCCAAAAACAACTGACAGGCAATGGCTGCCATGGAAGCAGCCGGAATGAGATTTATTAAATATTTGACATGCTGCTGCATCTCACCTCAAAAGTGAGTTGTTTAATTGAGCTTTCATTCAAGATGCAATCAGTCACCTTGGCTTGATTCATTTGCAAATAATTTTACTCTGTGGTTGGCTCCTAATTGGGCTTGCTAACTGCAAATTAAATGGCTGCAAATGCTAACATATCGTATTTTATTGAGACAATTAAATAAACGGACAAATTCATATGTTAAATATATATTAAATCTAGGATATATATAATTTCTATAAATTCCCTAAAGGATCCTACCTCTCCACTCTAATTTAATTTAAGCCCCTTCACTTTTCCGCCTAAACAAACACACACAATAACTTCACTAGCTGACAGCCATCATGAAAAAGGTTTTGGCAGCAACTCCAGGAATATATGACACGACTCTATAAATAAACAAAAGCTAATGTTATGCCTGTTGCTAAGACAATATATATATTGGGGAACCTTTTAGCCTTAGCCGTACCCAAACTCCAGCATCCTGAAAATTCCATGCTCATTAAGTATGCCTGCCTGCTTGCCAAAAAAAAAGAAGGAAGGAAATCAGGATAAAGGCCCAAAGAGGAGCAACCACTTTCCACTTCCTTGTGCGACCTCTTCTCATGCCTTATGCAGGCTCCCTTTTATCGTTTTAATTTTTCTTGTGGCCCCTCATGAATCTATATAAAATGTTTAGAGCAGCACCCTCAAAATCCCCAGCCCTTATCTTTATTTGCGTAGCATCCTCCTGCTCCTGATAATGTAATTTGTTGGCTCCTATAAAAGAAGGCTTTGCACAAATTGATTTGTGAATAAGTTGATTTCTATTGATTTTAATCAATGAGCAACACGAACTCGGAGCTGAATCAGATTGTGAGTCTCCGGCACTTGGCAAATTATTTGATTATTATACAAGTCAATCCCGGACACTTGGCCACCAATTCAAATTAAAGTTGGATCCCCCGGAACAGCCAGTCAAAGTAAACTGCCAAATGGAGCATATCATTTGAATGTTTTTATGCTGTCTCCCAGTCCTCGGACTTCCCATTTTTATCCTGGCAGGAAGTCGCACCACGACATTAGAGGCTTGGATAGTTGCTAGTTTTTTTGTAGCCTAATATGTGGGCTTGGGACTCTGTTTAGGGTATTAAAAACAAACTTTGAAAGCACGTTTCTTTATGTTCTTTAAATTTATTTCCTATACACTTTTATGAATAATAATCCCATGATTTTTACTACGTTTACTAAGCTTTAAAATAATTTAAAACAAAATAAAATTCAAGTTTTACATATTATTAAACAATTGTTTTAATTTTTCTCAAAATACCTGCATAGAAATTCTTATGCTTCGCTCTATCTGTAAGGGCATCGGGACACCGTCTTGCTTCAAGGTAATTTCCGGTTGGCGGAAAAGCAAAATCAACAAAATCACCATAAAAAAGGGCATAACGGGCAAAACTGGAAAATAAATGGAAGGGGCGGTGGCGGGATGGAAAAGTCAGCAACGCAGCTGCTAAAAGGGAAGCCGAACGGGAGAAGAAGGCTCCCAAAAAAAAAGGGGGCGACAAAAAACAGTCGAAATTGAAATGCAAAAAGCAAGAAAAACAAAACGTTTAGATAACCGCAAAGAGCAACAATGATAGCAACAACCCAAAATGGCGGGCGGGCGGCAAAAATGGCGCACAGACCGGAAATAGACAAGCGGAATCCCCACTCCATCTTCCAGTGTCCATAATGGCGGCTTAACTGCGATGTGCCATGTGTGTGCGTGTGTTTTGTGTGTAGTTTTCCATGTGGCAAGTTCATTGCATATAAAAATAAATATATTTTTATTTTACTTTATTTTATTTGATTTTATGCTGCTGCTCCTTTGCCTTCCTTCGCCTTGAAATTTATGCAAAAGCCAATGGCCAAAAACATACATGTTTATATAGGGTATTATATATAGGGTATGTGTGTGTTTCTCTCTCTCTGAACTGTAACTTTGATTATTGTGCTGAGCTGGGATTTTTCTGGCTGCCCTGTTTCCATTCAGGGTTCATGCATCTGTGGCAAATTTAATGCAAAGTGATATGTGAAGACGTTCTCCTGGCTTTTCCATCGGCTACATTTGCGTAATTTGAATGGCATTTTAATGCAGGAAAAGCCGGGCAAAGGAAAGAAGAGAAAACCAGCTTCATGTGAGCTTGGAGCATCGACAAGATTTGATATGGAATTAAACGAAGGGAAAGCTTATTTTGGTTTTGATATCTGCCAGAAATTTCATTGATTTCTTAAAAGGCAATTACCTTCATGAGGTTGGAAATGCAGTCTTTCAATAGCTTTTATTAAAATATTTAACTTAATTTAAATATTAACAAAAAAAGGGACCCTATATTCCTACCACTGCACCTACTGTAAATTGCATTCAAGTCAATCAGTTTTACAATTGTTGAGCAAACACAGAAATCATTGCACTACAATTTATTGATTATTGAAACCAGAAAATTGGGAATCGAAACTCGACAGCAATAAAATATCATAAAAATCCACAAACACCGAAACGTGCAGGGAAAGCGGCGAAGAATGAAAGGCGAACGTGAGGAACACATGGAACCATTTGGTAAAAAGGTTGGACAGCCCTCCGGATCGCCGGAATCTGGTAAATTAAGCATTTTATTAGCACCACTTGGCCAGTCGGGCATACATATATATGTAGGTATATCATATAGTATACATATATCCAGGCCCCTCCACTCGTGGCATGTGTGAAATATCAGCAGCCAATTTATGATGCCTGTGTGGCGCTGACTTTTGTTTACTAAATACCAATGGCTTTCCCCTTTTTGGACCCCGCACTCGCAGCAAATGAAATTAAATTTAATGGGCCAAGCGATGCCACAGTGGCAGTAACATGGCCAACAAGAAAAGGTTCGCTCAGCAATGTGTCTAAATCAAATTAACGTTGACGGACTTGCCCGAAGCTAGAGAGGAGCCGGATTTCGGGGTGGAATGTATAAATTCGCATAAATTCCTTTAATTCCAACAAGCTGTGACAGTTTTTTGCTGAGAAAAAACAATGGGGAATATTCAGCTAATAAAAGAAACCCTCGAAAAATGTATAATGAAATTAAAAATGTTTACATTCTTGATTGTAATTATGTGAATACATATTTATGGTAAAAGTAAAACATTTCAAAGTATTTGAATAAATATTTAATACTCTTAAACTATTGCAATTTATTTTCCATCATATAACATTTCTAACAAAAACATAAAGCACTTTGATCGTCTATTAACCCCGAAAAACATTTGTTAGCCGCCGAACCAATCAGTTTCGGAGACAGCAGGCTGGCTGAGTAGTAACTAAACTATAAATAATATGAACAAAATATGGCGAAGAGTAAGTAAATGTCCAGCCACGCCCAGTTTTCTTTTTCCACAGCTTTCCCTAATATCCCAGGCTGAGAGCGGGCATCATAAATCAAAGTTAATGGACAGCGATTAATTTGTGCCTCCCTCTGGCCAAAAACAAAAAATATATACATTTATATCCCTAAATGCTGTGCTCACAAAAAGTTATATTTTAGGCCGCAAATTAGTTAAATTAAAGTCGTACAGCAAGGAAAACAATAAGGTCTGATATATATTTATAGTAGAAAATAGTTTCATTAGAAATTAAATTAAAATCTTATAATATTTATAGAAAATATTGGTGTTTATTCTTTGATCTTTAAAAAATCTAAATTAATATAGAATTTCCAATAAAATATTTATTATTTTTTCCTGTGCAGAAACTCCGCATTAACTTAGGTTAACACTAAGCGGAAAACAAACTCGTATATCACACACGCTTGGTCAAAGATCAGGGGAATAACCTGGCTGACAGGTGGCTCAGGTGTGAAGAGAGCGGGTCTTCAGGTTAAGAGAGAAAGAGAAACCCATAGAGTGGAAGCCTTAATTCCTCCCTAAGCACCCGAGAACTGTCAGTCAGTCAGTCATTGCCGAGACCCGAAAGTAGGCAACACTTTCACGCCCAGCCATCCCGATGATGATGATGGATGAGGTCTGTCATTTCCATGAATATTTGGCGGGGGAGGGGATCTAGTATTTTGGCCAGGCTTAGTGTAATTCATAACGCGTACATGTGTTGCCAAAAGTACAAAAGGCGAAGTGGAAAGCATTTAGTTAAAGAGACAAATTAATTTTACTTCAACAAGGGGATTCCGGGCAACGAATTAATTATGCTAAGCACTTTTATGGCAGGGGGAGTCCGAAAATAATCGAAAGGTCTTAGACCTGGCAAAGCACTAACCAGCTTGATTGATAGTAACTCTTCATTAAATGATATATTTATAGTTGAATGGGAAATAACCCAGAAAATATATATTTCTAAAATAAATTCCAAAATTTAAATTCTTTTAAAAATTCATAAAGAATTTCTTTCGCCACTTAAATCATTTAATTATATTTTATTACTGAACTAATAAATCATCAACAACTTCAAACGAATCATGTAATTTATAATTTCGATCTCTTTGGTGTTTATTTAAAGCCACATCAATATGATATCAAATTAGTTATGCGTGCCGAGAGTGTGCTGAGTAAATAGAATTGGAATTCCACATGCTACACGTTAAGCAAACACAGCTAAAAATACACAAAAAACCATAAAGCTTAATTTATTTTCAATAGATTTCGATATGGCGCAGAAAACACACGAATAATGGATATTTGTACATGCAGTTTTGTTTTTATTTGTAAAACAATTTAAACTGTTTGCCCTCGAACTATGCTAGTTCCGAAATTTTGATAGCAAATCAATCAAAATGTGTTGATGGTCATGTTTGCGTTCAAGGGAACTTTTGTTTTTGATAAAATATTAGAGTGGAAATATTTATAAATAAAGAGGAGAGGTATCCTGGGAAAACACTCTGAAATTTAAATAGAAATCTTACACCCAAACACTTTCTGATTTCGGTAGAGTGTAAATAAATCGATGAGCGAGAAATTTGGAAGCTAATAACGTTATCTCGACCAATTAGATCAAATTTCCAACCTAATTTCCATTATTCAATTCGGAACAGCAGGAATTTAATAAGCGCAATGAATATGCAGATGCCCAGAGAGGAGCGAGAAAATAGTGAAATATTATCCGAATTGCGACTATAAAGTTCCTGTTGGCCAAGTGGCCAATAAATGCAATCAAACGATGCCAATCGCCCGGCCACTCCTGCCCTCTTACTCTAAGTATTCGTCGGTGCTGCACTTCAGTTTTATTTCCCTTCCCCTCTTACTGGCTCCCAGTAGCCCGCTCTGTCTCTGTCTGCCTGGCATTTCTTTTGTTTTACCTTCGCATTATTTGCACTTAAGTGCGACCATAAAAATTCGATGCGATTTGGGGAGACGACAGGCAGCTGGAGGAGAACAGACAGAGGCAGAGGCTGAGGGCGGGAGGCTGTGGAAGGCAGCCAGCGTCGAAGTCCTTTGAGTGGTAATTGCAATTTTGTTGTTCGCTCACGTTCGCCTTTTGCTATGGCTTTATTTACACTTGAACTTAAAATTGTGGCACGCGCTGAATGGTTACACCATGCCACACCCCCTCACAACCCCACAACCACAGAGGCATATACGCACTTGGCAAAGTAAGAAAGCCAGACAGAGGGTGTGAGCTGGAGGAGGTCTAATGTGTGGTTCCGTTTACACGTTAGCTTAGATAATGAATTTAATTAAAATTAAAATAGTTATGCAGCAGAGAATTGTATATAGCCAGGAGTTTAATTTTATTTTTATATTTAGTTAGTTTTTGATATGATCCAATCGTGTAAACCTCCTTCAACCCAATCATTTGACACGTGTTACTTATTTGATGGCATGTCCATTGCCATTGTCTCTCATTTTCACCCCAGTCAAGCGATTTGTAATCATAGAAACGAGTCTTCAAGCACACAGACACTCACCTCCTGCACAGAAACCAAAGTTGAACGAAGAAATTGTCACAGACTGAGAGCTCCAACGATTGAAATTAAAGCCTTTGACAGACCATTGCCCATTGGTCATTCGCCAGAAGACCAGCAGACTGTCTACACTCTATCCTTTCGTTTTTTTTTCTGTGTGGCTTGCAAATAGTTTGCCTTTTGAACGATATATCAACAGAGACCGGGGGATCCATGGAAGTGAGCTCGAACTATACAAAAACCAATGCGGGAAATTCGGAGCGACCCTTCAGCAGCGTTTACATCAATTACTTTGAGAGTTTTTTAGCCGGTGGGGAGCAAGGAAGGTGGGAAAATACTGACTGGAGCGAAGCAGGGGCTATGGGAGAGCAGTTGGAATGCTGGTTTGCCTTTTCAGCGGTCGCCAGCGCAACGCTTTTCAATTTAACAAATACGAATTCGAGGACCCGCCAAAAAAAAAGAAGGAAAATAGAAAACCCCAAAGGAGCAGGGCTTAATATACTGCTGAAAATATGCCCTATAGTTTACAACTACATTTACATTATTAGCTAATAAAATTTGGATTTTGTTTAAACAGAAATTTATAGAGTTACATTTCTTGCTCGATTTAAAATTGTTAAAATATATACATTTCAGATAGAAAATTTGTATCTATAAATTATGTTAAATTACCAGAACATAGAGTCCCTTCAAAGTATCCTTTTTACTGCCACAAAACAGGGTATCCTAGCGTAACCAAAAAGTTTGGGGAACACGAACGAGGCCGGGTAAACAAATTCCCGCCATGTGAGAGGATGATGGCAATACGGGCGCGAGGGGATAGGAAAACCCGTGGTTGCGTGGCTTTTCTCCCCACGGAGTCACTGGGAATTTCCCGTATTTTTCATCAACTTTTTTCTCTTTTTAGTTCACGCCACGTTGCCACGTCAAAAGGAGTCGGCGAAGCATATAAATTAAATGATGGTCGAGCGCTGAGCGATTGAAATTAGGCGGTCGACAGACCGATGAATGTAAAAGTTGCGCGAATCAAATTTGAACAAGCTTTTCTATTTTTGGGGGGTGGAAACAGGTCATTGCATTCCAAAATGTATGCAGAGTGGTGTTTCCGCTTCCGCCGTAATTTGAGAGTGCCTCTGGCCCACATTTTCGACCACATAAATAACATTTCAGAAAAGCCAGGGTCCTGAGAGCGGCTAGAGAACCATCCAAGATATCGCCTGGACCATTTATCATCTGGGGAAATGCACTCGAGGCCATTAGGAAAAAGTGCATTCGGTCCTGGACTTATGGCATCCATGGGCCATGTGTCAATGCTCAATGGAGTCCTCCCCGGCACAAAGGAGGTGCCAGAATGGGGGAAGTTGTGGCAAAGAGTGGGAAATATTGACACGGATGAAATATGCCGGAAGAATGCCGCGGAAAGGGAGCCACAACGATGATTATGTGGCAAAGGAGCAATCCATTCAAGTAATCATAGACTGAATAATGGATGTTGCCTGTCGCGGTGAGTGTTTATTGATGGCAATGTTCAGGGGCTGCCTACGAGGGAATTATGTGAATTTATGTCAAGATAAGTTATTGCCAAGGTAAAGTTAACAATTTCGAAGTGGGGATATAAATAAAAATATTGGAAGTTTGATATTTCAAAAGAATTTTAAAGAAGAATTGAGCGGTGTGAACTTGTAACAACATTCATTCATTCGTCATTCAGTGGCTAATAAGGAAAGTTAGGAAGTGTAATAAATTTATACATTAATTTCTAGGTAAATTTTGCCACCAGAACTTTTTAGTTCATACGTGAAATCAATATAGGAAACTATAGAGAAACCTCTTCTCCAAACATATCAATTAAGTGAACTGTCAGGAAAAGCTAATTAAGTTTAAACAACTTCCAACTCAATAACTAATAAAGACGTGCAATTTTCTCTTTAGTTTCATTAAAAAACAATACGAATTAATTCTCAGTAACTTTCACCAACTGTAATAAGTGAACTACCTACAATCTTTCCTCTTTTCAAGAGCAATACAAAATACTGTTAAGTAACTTTGATAATTGTTATTATGTCTAATCGTGTGGCCAGTTTCAAGCATTATGACCCTGACGGCCAAGTTGATTTCCAAGGTGCTGAGGGGTGCCACAAACGGGTTGACCCTGGCACGTGCCGTTCCTCCCAAGTGGAAAGGCAATATGAAATTGCGCATACGCCATGTTGACCCGGGTAACGTGCCAGGTGGTGTGTCAATCTTTGGCACTCCTTCTAGCAGGCAACAGCCATCAAGAGCATCAAGCTGCCGACAACCGCGAGCAAATGTCAACAGTAGAAATGGAAGTGGGGTTGCGATGCGATGCAAGCCTCTTCCAATCTCTGCAGCTATGCAAATTTAGAAGCTTCAAGAAGATGAAACATAGAGCCAGAGAATCTGATGAGATAGGTTCCAAGAAGGAGTCTTTAAGATTGATGCTAAGCTGGAGAATTATCATTATTCTTAAAGTCTT
This sequence comes from Drosophila anomelani, assembly GCA_035045905.1. Lineage (NCBI taxonomy): Eukaryota > Metazoa > Arthropoda > Insecta > Diptera > Drosophilidae > Drosophila > Drosophila anomelani. The sequence continues at coordinate 5,409,228 of JAWNOO010000165.1, forward strand.
TTTACACTCTAAAGTTGAAAGTTAAATTATGATTTTTTGAGAAAAATAAGATATTTGAATGGATGATATATTTCATGTTATACTGATTTCCCCAACTTTATAATGATTTTCTGATTTACATTTATCTTCAGCAATCTAACAATAAATTGTAACAATTTTTTTTAAGTGTTTTTGATACTTTACGAACACATTTCTAGCTTCTTCTCCTTTTAGTCCTGCTAAAAAAGGGGGAAAAAAAACAAAAAAGCCAAACAAAAGCCGTGCTAACGGAAATTGCTGAACAATACCAGGAAATGTAACACACACGCATATACACACACACACACACACACTCAATTACATGCCGCACACATGAGCACACACACCAGCTGAGCAAATACACAGACAGAGGCCAGTCGGCCACTGTGTTGGCAGCACAGTTCACATTACGTATACGCAGTGAATGCTCGAGTTGAGTTGACTTGCGGCATGTTGACAACACTTCGCAATTGGGTTAATTGTACATCGACGCGCTTTTCGACGAGCCCTCCCCCGCCTCCCTCTCGAAGTGTGTAAGCCAACTTTTAAATGTGGGTCAATGCATTGGGCTAAACTGGGTCTGGGACCACCCCGTATGGACTTTGTTTAATTTTCTTTATTGTGAGTTTACTTTTCCAGTGATTATGTTTGTGCTGAGGAAACTTAATGCCTTGAATCGGAGAGCTTTAAGTGATTTAAATATAAATGTTTCTATAAATTAATAAGAAGTAACTGGAAATACAGTAGATTGATTGGTAGCTTCTTTGCAAATATGTATATAAAAATTTATAATTTTTCCAACTTTATCTCAATTACTTCCAATTTTTCACTAAATTAAGTTCATCTCTGAACTCCATTTCAAAGGACATCCACTCATCCAAGATTTCTTTAGCGTCAAGAGGCGCTGATATTTTACCCACACGTGGTGGCTGTTTGGGTTAACACAAGTGCCATAAATATGCAAATCTATTACGTGATTTCTTTCACAGATTTTGCGATCGTAAAACGAGGAAAACCAAAAATAACCCCCCGAAGAAAATACTATAAGTGACTGAATACAAAATGAGGTCTGGTCTATATGGCTTGATTGAGTGAATAGGAAAAACACTTTTCATAAAAGAGTAGTTTAGTTGGGTTTAAAGTGCAGCATAAAAAGGGTAATCCTTAAGGGTAAGTCAAATATAAAGACATAAACCAGTGAAAAGTATAATAAATAATGCATCTTAAAGATTTTAATAATTATTTTCTTTTCCCCAACCCATTTACCTTTTTAAATTACCTGTCCCATTGGACCAACAATTGAATTTATTATTATTTAAATGTGACAAAATCTGAGAAGCCCTCAGTGACCATTCCATTTATTAAACAATTATGTGACATTAAACATTTACTTAACCCTTTTAATGCTGATTACGCTCTGCAATTAAATGTTAATTAACATGTTGTCCTTGCTGCTGGCTCTTTCTGTTTGCCTTGCCCGTGTAATAATAATAAATTAAAATTCATTTAATAAGGTTGCAAATTTGCATAGTAAATGCATTCAAGCCAGGCCTGGCCTTTGTCTCCAAAGCTGCCCCCCCTTCAATTAAGTGACGGAAATCATTTAAAAAATATATATATTTAAAACGCTGATTTTGCAATAACTTAAACGGTGAGCTGAAAAGGAAAAGAGTTAAGGAAGAGGGGCTCTGGGCGGAGGGAAATTGCTGCAGTGGCATATGCCGCTTGTAATTTGCATCCAACGCGTGCATGTAATTTAAAATGAATTAATGAACCGAGAAAATTTACAAAAGAAACAAACCAAAGGGGACCGGAGTACAGGATGGATGCATAAGAAATTCGTTAAGCGGGGAAGGACGAGGTGCTGAGGGAACGTTTTTATTTGACACATAAATTACAGGAAGGCAGGAAGTTGCACTCGCGTTCAAGGCAACGCGGAAAGTGCAAATAATTTGCAAGGCCTTTAATTAATTTTCTTAAAAACACTGTTGACGAATTCTGTAAAGTCAGGTTTCGTGAAGTTGTTGAAAATTTTGCATTCATAATAAAATTCGTATATGAGTTATGAGAGAGAAAACTTTATTAAGACAGCCTGCCAAACTGACATAAAATATTCCCAACTTATCTCAATCATTTCAGAAATAATCATATTCAATTTCTAGAAAACTTATACGGCCTTCATCCAGTGTCTTTATAGTCCATAAATGTTGTTAAACATTTTCTTTCAGATACCATTAGAGCCCATAATTGTCGCTTCACTCCTCCGGATCGGCAGCTGACCAGCATTAAAATTTTTACTGTCCAGCTCTAATGGCTGTAAAAAAATATAAGCGTCCTGCTGAATAGGACCAAGGATGTGGGAGTTCTGCGTAGGCAAGCCAACATTTATGACGGCAGTTTCATGCTCATATGAGCAATCCTTGCCAGATCTGCTAAAATTTTTAGCCTTTCAAATTTTATGGCTTGGCATTAAATTGACGACAACTGGCGGAGAGAGGTTCTGCCTATATTAATTCGTTCCACGGGTGGAAGAGAGGGTCTTTCTGGGCCAACTCCTTCTGCCACATCAATTTAATGTGCTTCAGCTAATTTGCTTTTTATTAAGAGATGCCCGAGCATTCGCCACCCAGGCAGACTGCTGCAAGGAGGCGTTAACTGAGAGGGCAGGGCGGGTCCTGGCGAGATCCTGGCTTGCCTACCGTAGGCAAACAGGGTACACAGTATTTACAGTTCACAGTTTATTACGCTGTAAATAATGTAAATAAACAGAAAGGTAAAACGGAGTCTACCCTGGACTTTTGACAACAAAAAAAAACCTTAAAAATGTATAAAGTAATATTACAAAAATCATCTTAAAATTGGTAATTTAATCTTTTGAATTAAAGAAGTCTTGAAATTCTCTATAAATATTTTTAAACTCATTATTACTTGACCCTAAGATTTTTCCGTTGAATTAATTGTAAGGGTATTAACTACTTCGACTACAGAGACCCCACAAGACAAAAAAAAAGGACAGAGATTGCAATTCAATCCCAGCCAGTCAACGGCATTCCTCCGCGTTCTTCATTTTCCCCCTCCGCCCTCGGACTCTACCTTATCCTTTCCTTTCCATTTTTTTTTAATGCAGTTTCCGGTCTTGCACGCGGTGCCGTGTTCTGCAGTTAAAACATTTAAAACGTGTATAAATCGGGAATTTATGGGTGGTGCTAAAGCCATAGTGGCTTTAAAAATTAACGGCATTAATAAACTTCGTAAGCTCTTTAAAGAGCAATAATAAATAAGGACAAACAAAATGACCGCAGTGGTTAATTAATAACATTAGCGGGATTAAAGAATAAACTTCACTGAAAGGATCGTAATTGATTGATTATCCAATCGAGAATAAAGTGTATGCAAGCACATTTAAATCGGATAAAGACACACGTGATTTGGCACTCTGATGTGGAATTGTATATACACATATCGAAGAGGGATTTAATTTAAAGAATATATCCAACATTTGCACAGCCTCGATTGTTCATTTTTTGACTGCCGCTGTCCGCACACATTGGGAAGGAATAAGAGCTGCTCACTTGTTGTTATTTTCTGTTGTTTCCTGTCCTCGTGTCCTTGTAGCTGTTGTTGTTTAAGCAGTTGTTCTGCAGCGATAAAGAGATAACAGGCGCTGCCGCAGGATTCAGGGATCGATTGCAGCAGCCGGCTTGAAGAGGAATATATTTGTGGGGGGAAAAATTTACATTTCGGAAATTTATACACCAAGTGGCGAGGTCAGTTTGCAAACGCATTGCAAAAAGGTATTTTTAGTACGAAAAATTTGAATGATACAAACTGATACGTTTAAAGCAGATTTTCTTTAACCTTTGCGTTATTTATTATTTTTCCAATTAATAAGTTATCACCCCTGGAAGAAGATTCAATTATATAGAACTAATTAATTCCCTTACTCGCATATTACTCAATTTCAATGTATTCTTCTGAGCGAACTAAGAAAGAAATCATAATAATCCTCGAGGTATCAAGGCAACACCCCCCTTCGTCCCCTTGGATACTTGGCAAAAACAAAGGGGCCGCCAAATGGCTTATGGCTAATTATTTATTTGGAAAACAGAATGCATGGGAGAGCATTTCAGAGCCTTGACGTCACAGAGACCGAATACAGCGAAAAGATTGCATTGACACTTTCATAAATCGACAGCTGACTTATTACCAATAATTGGTTTCGATTGTTATTGCCTGGCCATTGTATTTATTTATTTTCCTTTTCCGAGCTCTCCATACAACGCTCCCAATTTGTTTATAAACAAATGCGCAGCAGACATAAAAGCAGGCATCACATTAAAAAAAATAAAAAAAAACCGGAGAACGATGAACATGAAACGTTGGGGTTCGAAATTGCGGGCATTAAAAAACCATTAACATAAAAACTAATATTAAATAATATAAACACCCTCCTGGTCTGAAGAGGGATAAAGGCAGCGGGGCGCCGCTTTTTAGTGCTATTATTGGAGGAATAATAATGTACACACACAGATGGAAGGCACTGTACGCTAACAGAGCGAATAGCAAACAGGTAAGACCACCCACATGGCCATGTTAAGAGCCAACAGGCAACTGGAAAGCCTTTTTTCGGAATCTGTTAGCTATTCGGTGGCACGAACCGAACTTCGGTGCGAACAGCTGTTCGGCTGCTGCCTTTTGGCCACTCAGTGGGCCATCATCATCATCATGGCATTTGATGTTAGACAGCAATTTTCCTCGGCGGCTTCAGTCGTTGCCTGTCAACAAAGCGCTGCGAACGTGTCCTAAAGGCCTTGCTCCTCGAAATAAAATTGAGACTTTGGCAAATCGAACGCGTAATGGACTGAAGAATTTGTCTAGAGTCGACTTTTTAAATCGGGTGTTTGGTGAACAATAAATTTAAAACAATTTAACAACCATAATTAATTACCAAAATCTGCACATCGAAGATTGTGCTCCCCCTAAGCCCACGAATATTTTATAATAAATCACCGAAAAATAAGGAAGTTTTTGCCTGCCACAAGAAACACAATTTTCTCAAGGTAAATATTATTTCCGTCATATCTCTGCCATAAATCTCCCTTAAAACGAACTCTATGTTATGGAACTGCTCTCGTTCAGTGCATAAACACAAGTAACGATTCCCCCAAGCCATAATACTGGTATAAAAAATAAAAAAATAATAATAATACAAAACCCAGAGAAACAACAAACAACCCAGCCAAAGAATAAAACAAAAAGTGTCAAATTTATGCGAAGCGGTAAAAGACGACAGCCGGAAATTTATATGGCTTATGAGTTGAGTCGAGTCGAGTTGAGACGAGTTGAGCAGGATGAAGCTGAAGGATGGAAGCCTTTCCATCTGCCGTCCGTCTCTGAGACTGTGTGTGTGTGTGTGTTTTAACCTCAAGGATTTTTTTATTTGCCTGCTGAAATGTGTCGAAATGGCAGAATTGTTGAATTGTTTTGCCTGTGTGGGTGTCAACTTGTTTGCTCTCGTAATTGTGTTGTAAACATATTTTGTATTCGCATTTTGGCCCTCTTCCTGTGGGCCCAATAAATTTAGGAATCGCCGGGGCCTTTGATGGCTAAAATAACATTGGCAAGTTATGGTAATGATAGGATAGATAATAATTTTCCCATTTGACAAATTCTTGGGAGAGTTGGCAATTCAAAACAAAGTCAGATATATATTTGTCACTTGTTAAATTCACAAAATAAATTTGCATTACATTTTTACCTTCAGTAAATGCAGCTTTAAATTATTTTACAATTTATTCTTAAGTGTTTGCCATCCCCTAAAAAGCACAGTTAATAATTTAACAAACTGCTGACTTTTATCTCCATAAACAATGTAAAATCATTGTCCTGTGGCAGTTATCAAGATAATAACTAAAATGAAAGGACATCACGATTTATTACTCTGTGAGTTTATTAAGAAGAGCATATTTTAAGGGCCTCATAAAAATTCCAAGTCAGCTAAGTTTTCATTAATAAAACAGATTATGCAAAGCTTATTAATGTTCAAAGAAATTAATGAACTTTTAAATTATTCACAGGGAAAATATAAATTTCTGTAGTTCATAATTAAATTGAATCAACAAAGAAATTCCTTCTGAAAGAATTTAAATTGTAATATCCTCAGATATCTCTATTAAATCCTAATCATATAAAATTTTTCTCAATTATCCCACTCCACTAGAATTATTAATTTCCTCTGAGCTTGAGCCTAGAGCTTGGAAAAAATCTTCTTAAGTCAAAATATCCCCAAATCGCATAATGTTAAAGCCCAAATTTTCCGCAGGAAAGATGAAAGAACGAATCCTCAAAGTCCTAGCCAAGTGGCATTGTTGCTTTTGTGACAAAGAATGACGAAGGCGAAGGCGGAGAGTGGGAAGTGAGTTGAGGAGTGGCCAAGGCGCATATATAAAATGTCATAAAAGTCCCACACATACAGTGCGTGCCATAAAATAATTTCAAGAGTAACTATTAAGTGCAGTCGTAGGATGAAGAATGAGTCAGTGACCGATAAGGAAACCCATTTGGTTATTTTAATAAATTATTTATCACAACTAAGATTCAGTTATTTTGTTTAATTTTCGTAGATATATTTTGAAAGATTTCCATATTCTTGTCGCGCACTGTTCCCCTATGCATTATGTAGGCGGCTGGCGCATATTGGCAGGCCAGGGCTTTATGTGCCAACGAAATGGTTTGCCAAATTTGTCAAAGGATCCGGAGGGGGGGCAATCCCCTGCATGTGCCACTGCTCCCATAAATGCTACTGGAATTCCGAATCCTTACTGCTGTAACCGGCAACTGGGAGTGCAAGTGCGAGTGCCAGTGCCTCTGCAGGGGCTGTCACACTGAAATGCAGCATACTTCCAGGGGCAAACTGCCAAATATCTTACTCTGAAAACCATTTTCCGTTGGGGGAAAAAGCCTCAGATGTGCGGTAGTTTTCCCCTTAGCTGCAGGACATAACAAAAAAAAACACCTAAATTAATAACAGCTACAGAGAGAGGGTCCTACTACTGGCTTGTACTCGGGCTGTGGGGGAGCAAGCCGCCGTCTTTGGAGACCGCAAACTTAATGCAGATAATTAAATGTAATTACATAATGTGTTTGTATTTGTGACCCTTCTGCGTCCATCTACACGTCCGTGTACTCGCCTCTTGATTGTGTGAGTAATTACGTGCTTATGGCCAGACAACAGTAGCGGCAACAACAAGTCGTTGGGAACAACCCCATCGTACAAACAATACAGCGACTATCTAGAGGTACCACAGCAGAGATAAGTCGAGATTCTAATGCCCTAACTAAAGAAAAATAAATTCTATTTAATACAAGATTTTATTGTAATTTTTAAAATGTTATTTAGCACCTAACAGCTCTTCCCCTCCTCTATAATCAACAATAAATTCTCAAATAAATTCTCTCAATAAATTCTCAAATAATTCTCTTTAAATACACTTCACATTAATATGACAAATATCCTTTAATGACCTTATAAGTCTGCTTTAATCGAAAAACAAAAATAATCGCAGGAAAATAAAGAAAAACAAATTAAGTTCATCGGAAACTCACAGAGCGGCCTGGAATGGAAAGTGTAATTAAATTGCAAAAACAATCTGGCCACAAGTATCTCTGCGTATGAGTAAATATATATTTATATTACGGCATAATGTGACTCTGTTATTTGATAAGAGCTTATAACGATGACGCGCACGTTAGCCAGAGCCGCCTGGACTGGCCGCCGCTTTAAGGCTCCACGCGGCGTAGTCAATAAAATGTAATTAAATCGACATTGTTATCAGTGGCACACCCACAAGCACACAATATATCTGCATTAATTTCAATGAAAACAAACAACCAGAAGTTGAGATATTACGACTAGAAGTTACCCGATTTTTATTTAGATTGATTTAGATTTTTAATGTAGAGAACGAATGTAGTAAAAATAGTTACTATTTTATTAGCTTCAAGCAGTAGTTTTTGTGTTAAAAATTGTTTATATTTAGTCGATAAATTGATAAATTTAGTGTGTAAATAACTATCCCTTTTTATATATTTATATGTGCATTCTATGTTTATTTTGATTACAGGGTAAAGTCATAGTTTATATCCATGTACCTCATTCCTCAATTTGATAATAAAATTTGTCTGTTGTTTCTATTACGGTTTCTGTTGCCTTAATTGTTTTTATTGTTAGTGCAAAACAATAATAATACAGTGTCTTCCGTTGTTAAAATAAATAAAATGTATCAAATTCTTTTGCTGGTCGCTAACCATTTTGACCCACTAAAATAACCACAAACTGAACTGTTGAAATTCGATTAGAAATTCCAATAGAATTTAGATTGAATTTAATAGTTAAGAGCTCGAACTTTGATGTTCACGCATATTTAATATCATTTGCTTTACCTTGAAATCAAGCTAAGCATCTATCAGTTCAATTTCAAAGCAAAACAAAGAGAGAAATCCAAATTAAATAAAAAGTAAAAGCATAAAATGGTATTTCAAACTTTCCTTAAACTCTTATAAATCTATTAAAAGTTTTACCATACAAAAAAAAAAAAAAAAAAAAAACCCTTAAGAAAGTTCCCTCACTTCAAACGGTTACCCAGAAGCAGATAATGAGCTCAAAAATTGAGCTAAATTGTGAAAAGGAAAAGTTTGCCAGCCGCAGCCGAAACCAAATTAATTTCCCAGTGAATTCATCAATGGGGGGAATCGAATAAAATTTCCAAACTAATTGTACCAGGAGAAAACTGTAAAAAAAAACCGGACAAACGGAAACAAAATGTGAAAAGTTTTTTAGGGGGAGGACAGAAGCCGCCCGGCCGAAAGCAAATAAAGTTGGCAATAGAAAGTAAAGGCAGTTTTCCCCTGAAAATGGGGTCAAGCGGTGCTCTCTATTGAAATTACGTTCACGACCTTTTAAGTTGTTTATCGCCACTTGAACTGCCCTCTATCTCTGTATCTTCACCTCTTTGTGAGGCCCTTTCCCCTTTTGATTTATAATTTTGTCGGGTTCTCTGGGGCATTGAAATTTATCAAGTGCTATCATTTGGCCTTTCCTCAAACGGTTTTAATTGAAATTTCTGCCAAAGGTGCGGCCGAAAGATGTAGAAAAAAGAAGAGGGAAACCAGGAAAAAACGGATCAAGAGCGGCGAAATGGTTAAAATGAAACGTAATGAAATTACAAGTTTTTCCTGGCTGGCAATTTAATAATTTAAATAAATGAGCAGCCAATGGTTGGGTTTACCATGAATTAGATAATTAAATGTTACTAATTAAAGCTTATTTAAAGTGCAAAATCATTCCCAATTGCTCCTGAATTGTATCCGTAAATAGGAGAGAAGTAAGCACCTTTAATTCTGCGGCTGCCATCAATCAGGTGAAGTGACGAGGACGAACCTCAATGGTGGAGCACCTCAATTACATTTTGCAATTACCTCAGGCCGGGTCAATCCCCAGTCCTCCAGATGGTAAAGATGTGTGTATGTATGTACAACATCCTCCCTCTTTCTCTGAAAAAAAGCTCTTTACCTTGCCACCAAATGTATCCTCTTGACGAGCTCCCTCCACATACGACCACCCAGCCTCTTTTTTCCTCGTGCCTGGCTTCTCTCAGTGTTTTTCCGGCTGCACTTGCAGTTGGTTTGTGCCACTGCCTCTTCGACTGTCCATTGCATAATTCAGTCGAGTCCATCTTGTCCTCCCGTTCATTTCTCACCGAAATACTGATTCGGACTCGTATGTCAGTTCATCAAGGGTTGGCGCTGTTGGGTCCAGTTGTAGTTTGGCAGTCCATCTGAGCCTTGGCCCTCATACGCCCCTTAAGGTGGGCGTGGTACTGCGTTTTTGTGGCAGTTTCATTACCAAATTGAGTCGTAGAAATTTTCGCTTACTGCCTTGCAGAAGATTTAAATTTTCAATGATGGGTAGCAATCGTTAAAGGCATCAAAATGTTGGCATTAGCTGATTCACTGGCCCTGTCATTTCAATTAGAGCAGAGTTACAACATTTTTTTGAATAGGTACACTATGAAAAATTAAATAATTTAGAAGAGAAAAGAAGTAATAACTATAAATATATTAAATACGATTTTTATATTAATAAATGCACCCTATAAAATTTGAATTAAACCCACAAACGCTCCTTATTTATTGTTTAAATTAATTTCTCTAACTAGAAAATTTCTTCACCATTTTTTTCCATGTTCAGCTTTTGGGGCAACATCTGCCACGTCATCGTGTCAGGCCAGGCGGCCAGGCTCCACGGAAATGTTGGCCCAAATTGTGGCCACACACAACAGGCCAATTCGGTTGTTGCCAGTCCTAAGTTATGCGTTGAATCCGTTGGCCAGGCTTAAAATAGACGGGCCATTTTTGCATAATATGTTCGTGCCCTTCATATAGTAAATCAGTTGCGAAAACTTTATGTTAATGGCTAATCATGGAAACTGTCAACGAAATATCTCGTGACTTTCCAAATATATAATCTGTTAGCCTACAAAATTTAGGGTTTATCGACGGAGAAATAATTTAAAGAATGACTTTGATTTTATACCAGAAACTAGAAAATTAAAGGGGTGAAATGGATTTTTGAGTTAAAAAGATTTACAAACGGCAGCCTGATCTTAAAAGTTGCTAATATATTTTACACCTTTTTAATAAAGTTTTCCTTTATATATATAAAATATTATTAACATTCTGTTGATTTCACTTATTTTTTCGAATTTCTCTTTACCCTTCTCTTATCTCTTTTACCATAAATTAACGAAATTCAATAAGAAATGACCGAAAATTGTAATCAATGTTCAGCGGCGAAAGTGATTTACTATGACACCCAGCCCCTGGGCAGTTTTTCCGGCCAAACGTTGCTCTCTCAACAATACGGAAAACTGACCCAAACAAGCAATCCAAACCGATGGAAAACTTCAAAGTGCAACAAGTGTTCGGACGCAGCAAAAATTTATCGATGGCGAAACTTGCGCTCCAAGTGAATTACGACAAGTTGGTCCCATGGGAAAAATACTTGTGACTCTCCCTTCCACTACCCCGCTACCCTTTCCGCAGCTTTTCCTCGTTTTCCGAGAAGGAAACAACCGAAGATAAATGTCTTTCCCGCTTTCTACCATCTTCCATAGGTGGTCCTTGAGCGGAGTCCTTTGAGAGACCTAAGGACAGCAAAGGGATAGCCCAGAGTCTGGGCTGGGGAGTGACAGAAAAATTTAATTGTGCAGTCGTGTGACTAATTGAAAACTTTCAGCTCGAATGACGAAAATAGGAAAAACTTCCAAGGCAGCAAAACATTGAGAAATTGCTGATGAAAGTTTGATTGTCTTGTTTGCCTCTTCTGCAGCCTGACAACCAGCAGAAGAGGCTTTGTTTCAGGGAAAAACAGGAGAAAGCTTAGCAGAACTATTGATTGCATTAAGTGATTTAAGTGGGATTAATTTTACGAATTGTGGAGAGCTATATCCCAAACAGGATTTTAAGAGGATCTGTTTAATGTTCAAAAATCAGCAAAACAATTTCAAAAGTTGCCTTAAAAAGTATTGTGACTTATGAATATTATTGGGATAAAACTATAAATATTATTAAGAATATTAGCCAAAAACTTACTACATTGCTAACTTTATTAAACCCATCAAGAACACAACCATTTAGTGTGTTTTATAGCCTCGTTCTTGGCCAAAACAGTTGATGGTGCTTCCTCAGCCGGGAATTTCTATTTTCATTTGGAATATTTAGAGGCCTAGTCATCATTTTTATGGGCTCATGTTTCACTTAGCCAACATTCGGATGGTTATTCGGCGGTCATAAATTTTATGTCAACTTACTTAGGCTCTGTCATGTTCGAAAAGTCATAATTTGCGCGTGTGTATGTTTTGTAGCGAAACAATTTCAATGATCTGCATATCGGGTTATAGTTTGGACCCCTCCCTCCCATTATTTTTATTCAACATCATGCTCGGCTTCTGAACCGCTGCTTTTTACGATGTTGACCTCCATTTGGGCTTGTTTATGTTATATGCTTTGCCGCGATACGATTTATGCGGACACTGTCCGTTTATCGCACCATCACGTCCTGTTCCTGGCAACGCAACATCAACGAAAGGGACGAAAAAGTCCATAAATTTATGTCAAACAATCCTTTGCTGTGTACAAATTTTTATAACAAGTCGAAGGTCGATGATGAGGTCGAACAAGATGGAGGTGGGGTTACGGGAAGGAGTCGCAACTTTGTCACATTCCTTCGGTGTTTTACGTACATTCCAACTTACATATTTCACATTTTATTGTTCAGTCATTCGCCACATTTGCATCTCTTTCTCAATGTGTCACTGGCTTTCTGTATATTTTGATACCCTTTCCTAGGGGTGCCTTTAAATGTCTTAGATAATGCTAAGATTTATGAGAAAATAACCCTCAAATAATCTATATTTTTGTTACACTAAATATAATAATACAACTCAATATTATTTATCCTCCCTGGAAATTTTATTCAAACAGAACACTTCACAGGGTATACATCCTTCGGCAACCAAAAGCACCTCAATTTTTTTAAGGACTTTTTCCTGACGCTCTCCCGTAAACTGATATGTTTTTGGTGCGATTTTAGCACTCATTTCTATGGAAATTTTCTACCTTTAACAAATACATTTTCAGAGAGGAAACTTTAACCTCTTTAAAAAGGGTGCCAAGTTTTGTTATTTATTATTGTTTAATTTTCCATATTTTCGTTTATGTTTTTCCTCGCTGCCATAAATTCAAATTCACTTATCTGGCAGTTATTTTTCTTGAATATACATATATTCCTGAGCCCCGAAAGAGCCTGCAAATGATGCCGTGACATAATTCCTCTCACGCACGAACCGTAAGCCATTACAAGGATGAAAAAAAAGTGAAGAAAAATCCACAAGCAAATAAGCCCTGGGCACTGGATGAGGATAAGCAGTCCCCCAGTCCCTGTCATATCTTTAAATTCAGCACGCGCCCTTCCAGTGGTTTTTCCCAGGCTTTTCCTACCCTCCATTTCCATTTTGAAAGTCCCGCCAAACCATAGTTTTCCACCTCGTCTAGACACTGATTTGAGTTGATTTTGCCCCACCTCCCAGGGGCTGAAATTAATTTATTGTCTAAATGCTACGCGTCGGAGGGCGCTGTGAAGAAGCTATAGGGTATATCGGGGGGATAGGAACAAAATCTGGCGCTATGCTCGTGACACTGACATTAAATGTTGCTGAAAGCGCGCGTGGCTCAATTTTTTTTTCCATTTTTATATAAAAATTCATAGACTTAAAGGCAGTCGCCGAAATAATCGATGAACTTTGTGGGTTTTTTCTGAGCATAAATCAAGTTATTGAGATAACAGAAAATTGCTCGCTCACCTCTGATACTGGGAAAAAATATACGAAAACATTTTTAAACGACAAAAAAAAAAAACCCCGAAATCGACTTTTAAGCGTTGAGCACGAATTGGGGTTTTCTTTTTTTGCTTTTTTGTGGGAAGTTTTTGTGGCACTTTGGAAACGGAAAAGGTAGCTAAGGGTATATGGGGCGGTAAATACGACAGAATAAAATAGTAATTTTACTATTAAACCATTAAAATATATATATAAATTTTATTAATAATATTATAAATAATTTAATTAATTTGCTTTAAATCATTTCTCATTAAATTAGGGTGCCAAAATTATCGATTTAACCGTTGGTTATTTAAGAGGCTCTGCTTTTTGTTTCAAAACCCCAACTCATACATGTACCACACACCTCCACAGACACGACACGCACACCTGCCATATTGGGGGGTGGGAAATAGAGGGGCTGCGTGGTCATGGGGGGCGTGTTGCGACCTTCGCAAAGCTAACAAAGTGTAGGCGTTTTATTTTACTTTAGCATTTCCCTTTGTTTTCGTTCACTTTATTCTGGTTTCAGTGAAAAATTCATGAAACTGGTAAACGGTTGCTTTTGTCTCTGGTTTTGTCTCTCTGCGTCGTCCTCGTTGTTCCCTCTGTTGTTTACATATAAATAATAAATTATATATTTCAATATCCCACTCTGGGAACGCATCGAGAATGTCCTTAGACAATTTCTTCCCCTTGAACTTGGCTTAAAGCTGAAAGAGACAAATTTCGTGGAAATTGTTTGTTGCCCTAAAGGGATGCCCCAGGTAATTATCATAATGTCGGAAAAGTACTTTTATTATCTTGAGGAAAATATTGTTTAATGATTGAGAGGAAAAGTAATTTCTGCCAAATTAAACAATAAATTTAAATACATTTAAATCTAAATAATTTTCTTGTTCAGTTTTTTCATTGTATTTATTTCCCTTAAACTGACTCAATGTTAACAGAGACAAATTTGGTTAGAACCTCAGTTGGGCCCCATAATATATATCTTTTAGCCTGGCTAAGTAAAAGATTGATATTATTCCGTCTTTATTTTTCGCTGAGATTTGCATAACAAAGCACATTTCGGGGATCATCCCGCCGAGGTCCGGGATCTCTATCTTGGTCGCCACCCAGGCTTATTTATGCGCGCATGCCGGCGTTAAATTGGATAATGGAAATTGGATTCGAGCCGAGGTTTTCTTGCCCCGCCCCGGGCCTAGGTTTCCAACTGAAACTTTCTGTGGCCAAGTCGATGGCACTTGACTTGATTATGGGCGCGCGCTGGCAAGGGCAAGGCGGCCGTCGTCAGGCGATGGCGACACGTGTGCACGCTGAGCCACCTGTTGAGGTGGGGGCAAAAAAACAGGGGGAGATGTTGGAGGAAACCCGGGCCGCAGGGTCGGGCCATCTGCTACTCGCTAACATCGCCTTATTAATATTAATGAGCATATGGTTTGGGCGGGGGCCCCAAAAACAAATCTCCCGACCCGTCACCCAGCACCCGGACACCAGACCCTCATCGATGCCTGCCAGCGTCATTTACGATGTGCGAAAATAAATATTTAATTATTTATAAATCATGACCTGGCCAAACGACAATGACGTTGGAGGATCCAGGACCAGTTCAGGCGCCCAGAATCCAGGTGAGCGCCTCTCCTCGCCGCACGGATGAGCTCATACGGACATTTTAGCCGGAATCAAGTGGGAAACGTGGGTCGGAGGGCAAATACATAAATTATGGCAACATATTTCGCCAGGCGTCAGCCAGGTGCGAATCTTTTCATGTGAGTTAGGACTAGGAACCATAAAGTCACCATGTGTGTGGGATGAAAATGTGGCAGAAAGTTAGGCAAAACTCGGAAAGTTTTATTTGTAACTCTGCCTAAAGGAAACTTTTGATCAGCAAATATTTTAGGATAATAGAACAATATTTTTGGAGTCTGAAGAAAATACAACCTTAATTACGGAGGAAGAAGAATTTTCTCAAGAAACTAATTAGAAAGGAAATTAAATATAGCAAGATATTTGGTGATTAATATATAATTTGTATATATTTATTTACATAGTTATATAAATTTTCCTAAGTAAATTACTGCTTAACTTGAAATGCTATCTTCCCATTAAAAAGATCCTCGAAACACCCATAAATCCTTACCAAAAGATAAATAAACACTATAGAAAATGTAGACTTTCGCCCAGCTAATTAATAAAAAATCATTTATCAATTAGAAAAAAACTTATAAGTCCAAACCAAACTAGAGCTCAGTGCAACGTGCACATGAAATCAATCATTTCAAAATTAATTTCCCTTCTCGACTGGTTGCAGAGGCTCTTAATCACATTCAGCCGGGGAAAATTCAATCCAGATAGGAGAGCTTACCAAACAAATTAGTCAGGCAATCGGCATAATTCACCGCCCCATTTGGAAGTGGAAATATGATTTGAAAGCCCCCAAATCCCACCGGGAATGAGGAATGATGGCAGAATTGCCAGCTATTTTTGTGCATTTACCAATTAAATTGGTTGACATAAGCCGATTTGGCGTTTATTTCGGTTCAAGTGTTGCACAACAGTTCGGATGTATGTAATTTTTAATTAAGCAAATGGCTTCAGCAGTGGAAAATCGACAGGCCATGTGTGTGCGAGTGTTTGGTTTTTGCCTGGCTAAAAGTCAGGGAATTAGGCGATGCTGCTGCTGCTTGGGAAAACAAATCAACCGAGGAAAAGTTGAAAAGCTCGAGTACCAAGTGGAACTTAGAGCCATGCTTTACAGAAGTGAAAATTTATGCCAAAGACAACGACTACCAGGGGGGGTAACAAAGGGAAAGCGAAACTGGGATAGGGCCAGCGATAGAGAGGGAAACTCTATGCATGACAATGACTTGGCCAATGAGTGAGAAAGATAACAGCTAAAAGTTTACTCGCCATGGTGCTCAGGTGGAACAAAGGCGCTGAAAACAAAAGATATTTTTCACGCGAAAAAAGAAATTCCATTAAATTTCGTTAGGTTCTTCAATTCAGTTTACGTTGAGTCTAACAAAGTTTCGCTAAGCAGCATCAAATTTGAATAAGAATGAAAATTGACTGGAGCCAGAGCCATGATATTTCTTTTAAAGGTTAAACGTAAGATTTTTGATAAGCATTGAGATATTCTGAAATAAATTTAGGTTAATGTTCATTTAAAGGGCAATATACTAAAGTTCTGTGGTAACTAGAAACCTCTTTGGCATTACCAATATTGCTGGCTGAACATGTCATCCCACATTTCTGGCACTTACAGCGAAAAGTACAAAGGACGAAACACGAATCTTGCGATATTGCCTCATTAAGACCCACACAGGTCTGCCAATTATAGTTTCATCAGTCACTTGGCCATAACACTAGCTTCCCTTTGCCTCCGGCCTGGTCAAAACCCACGCCCACTCCGTTGCCGGAGCCAAAAACACATATCTTCTGCTCCACTGCCACTGGCCAGATCAATCGGTAGTCAAGCGTTTTATGGCCTTTGTGTGGAGAGCAGAATTGGGTGGACTTTGGCCGGTCTCAATGGGTGGGTGGATGGTGGTGGTGCCATCATCGTCAATGGCAACATGTTTAGCAATTGATTGCTATCCTTGTTTGTACCGTCTGACGAGGAGCAGGCAACAGGACACAGACAGCTAACAGAGCCTGGGTTTCCACTCTTGACCAGGTGTAATTATTGGAGTATCTGTCGAGCTAATCAAGTTGTAAGGAGAAAACAAAGTAAGTTACAGCAAAAAATTATATATTGGGGAAACACTAAATTTTTCTACAATTAAATAATAATATTTTCTTTTAGATAAGTTCATGAAATCTGAATCTTTAATTAAATGAAGGAGAATGTTATGAACATTTTCTAATATAAAGACAGTTATTTTTTGAATACTCCATATTTTTATAATTAGTTTAAAATATTATCGAAAATATTAACAATATTATTTCTTCAAAGAATTCTTTCTCGCAGTGTGTCAATTATGATGTGGCTACCCATCAAAGCAGCTGCATCCAATCTAATTGTGGGGCTTTTGGCATAAGCGTGGCAATGTGGGTTAAAGGCTAACCCGATCGTGTCGCAAAGCCATTAGGCCCAGCTGCTGTTGACCCAGTTAATGGCGAAGCAACAGCAGTTCTCATAAATTCCGCGGCAATTCACGCAGTTTATCTAACTAGGATTACGCCAATTAATTAATCAGAGAAATTCTATCTGTCTTGGTAGAGGAGGGAGAAGGTCCTGCCGCCCCCGAGGCTATTTCCTTTCAGTTGTCGGCCTTGGCTTGTTATCGGTTTTTCGGCCAACGAACGGAAAACTTGGCTTCGTCTCTTATTGGCCTGTTTGCAATTGTCTGGAAAAGTTTCCGCCTGGCTACTGACCGAGAAGTTTGTGGCCTTCAGCGGTACTCCTGGCACAAGTAAATATATATATGTTTTGTGGCCGGCTCCTGAGGCTCCTGGCCTCAAAGTTTTCCTGTTCGCCAACATATGGTAGGGGTTGGGGTTGGGGTCGGGGTCTTGGTTTCCCCTATTCAAATGCCTGGGGATATCTTAAGGAACCTCAAAACAAATTGCTTATTAATTATGATTCCAGCTTGGCAGAGGGAAAGTGCTAATGGAAAAGGTTTTTGTGCTAAATTTAGACCAGCAATCATTAGAAAAGGTTGTGTTTAATTTATAAAAATTAATTATGAGGTATTATTATTTAAATAATTGTTATTTATCCAAATATATAGTAAGAAATTATTTTATTTGAAAACTTTAAACTTATACTAAAAGTGCTGAAAACTATATTTTATTTTTTTTTTGCCTTGCCAGAAAGTTTACCAAAATTTTTAGATTCATCTGCAGGCTCATCTTAAACTGTTGACTCATTTCAAATTCTATTTAATTATATTTCTGGTGCTGGCACCAAACAATAAATTGAGTTTATATGAATTACGCTTCTCTCCTTTGGTCTCACGTTATGGGAAAGTTAATTGCTTGTAGTTGCTGTCATGTTTTCTTTTTTTCCCCCTGTTGTTGCTGTGTTGCCTTCTTTCCCTTCGGCTTTTCCTTTATTCCTGTCCCTCCTTCGCTTTTCATTTTTCACTCGCCAGATGGAGAATCATTTTTTTCGCACGCCGGAAAATGGCCAAGAGGAGGAGCAGGAGGAGGAGAAGCCAGGCAAACAAGCAAACGAGCAGAATTTCATATAGTTGATTGCATTGTCTGCTGGAAGATGTTCACACTACGGCAGGGGCAGTGGCAGTGGGTATGGGATATAGTGGCTCGAAATGCTGATAGCATGCGCTCAATAATGTCAGTAAATAATACGCGCTTGTTAGGGATTTAGCCAGTGGATGGACTAGAGTTTACACAGAGGGAAATTAGGAGTTACAACTAGGTATAGTGCAGCTAGGAAATTGCATTTAAAAGATACTAAATTAAGGTGCCATTTCCCTGGTTCATAAATATTTATGTTTTAATTTTCCCTTTATTTACCTAGTTTATCCCTGACTGCTAACACTGAAATCCTTTCGTGGAAACTAATCAATCTCACATTTTGTTGGCTCTTTTCCAGAAACCACTGCATACCCACAGCATGTGACCTCCGCGGGCATAAAGTATGGAAAGCATATCAAAATATTTGCCATTTAGCTGGTTGAGGGGTCATCAAACAGGCAGCCGACCGCCGACTGGAAATTAGCAGGCGACCGTTGACCAGTTGCAGCCCCCATTCCAGGACCAGGATGCGGCGTTGTCGGTGGGTCGACATGAAAGGACATTCGAGACCAAATGGGCCAGCTGCTGACCGCAGCAGTAGCAGCAGCAGCAGCAGCAGCAGCAGCAGCAGCAGCAACAGCATCAGGATCGCGACCAACGGCAATGTCCTTTCTGGCATTCTGTTATTTGTGCTGACAGCGCTGACACTAACGAGCTTAATAACGCCCACAGAGCAGCTGACAGTGGCGCCAAATGGAACCACTCAGGGGCTGCAGCAGGAGCAAGAGCTGGACTTGTACAAAACCATAAACGGCAATCTGTCGGGCCTGAATGGAACAATGGGGCCGCCGGCGACGCGTCTGCACCTGAACCACAAGCTGCGACCGCCGCCGGACAATGCCAGTAGCCAGTATCCCGACTACGATGACGACGATGTGGGCCCGGACTGCTCGTACAGCTACAACTTCATCCTGAAGCTCATCACGATGATCCTGTACGCTCTGGTCTGCATTATAGGGCTGTTCGGGAACACCCTGGTGATCTATGTGGTGCTGCGCTTCTCCAAAATGCAAACGGTGACGAATATATACATCCTGAACCTGGCCATTGCGGACGAGTGCTTCCTGATTGGAATACCCTTCCTGCTGTACACCATGCAGGTGGGCAATTGGTCCTTTGGCAACTACATGTGCAAGGCGTACATGGTGAGCACTTCGATTACTTCGTTCACCTCTTCGATCTTCCTGCTGATCATGTCGGCGGATCGCTATATAGCTGTGTGCCATCCGATATCCTCGCCGCGTTACCGCACGCCGTTTGTGTCCAAGCTGGTGTCGGCCTTCGCCTGGATGACCTCGGTGCTGCTTATGCTGCCGGTGATCCTTTTTGCCAGCACAGTGGAGTCGCGAAATGGGAACGTATCCTGCAACATCGAGTGGCCCGACACCCAGAACTCACACACGGACTCCACATTCATCCTGTACTCGCTGGTGCTGGGCTTTGCCACGCCGCTGACCTTCATCCTGGTCTTCTACTGCCTGGTGATCCGCAAACTTCACACCGTAGGGCCCAAGCACAAGAGCAAGGAGAAGAAGAGATCGCACCGAAAGGTCACCAAGCTAGTGCTCACCGTGATTACGGTGTACATCATGTGCTGGCTGCCCCACTGGATCTCCCAGGTGGCCCTGATCAGCTCGGCGCCACAGAGGTGCGCCTCCCGCCTGGAGCTAGCCGTGTTCCTGGCCTGCGGCTGTCTCAGCTACTCCAACTCGGCCATGAATCCCATTCTGTACGCCTTCCTCAGCGACAACTTCAAGAAGAGCTTCATGAAGGCCTGCACCTGTGCCGCCCGCAAGGACGTCAACGCTCAGCTGCAGCTGGAGAACAGCTTCTTCCCCAAGTTCGGCAAGGGACGCCAGTCGGAGCGGCTCATTGGCGGCGCTGGTGGCAAGGGTAACGCCCAGCGAGGATCCTTGGCCAAGAAAAAAGCTCTGGCGGCATCAAGGAATAACAATGCTCCAATGGCCACCGCCACAACAACGACGACAACCACAACGACGGGCACGGATGCGGTGACCTGTGTCCAGCCGGCGGTTCATCAGGTTCCCGCTGAGATCCAAACGGGAGCAGCCACCTTGCTGGTGGTCAATGCGGAGACCAACTCCTGTAAGCCTCCAGTGCTGCACACGGACTTATAAGAGCGGGCTCCCTCGATGCCCCTGGAAACGGTGGTGTTCATCGCCCGGAGGTGAGTGCAGGCCGATCTGGAGCCGGAGCTGGAGCTGGAGCTGGACACGTTCCTGGATCGTCGGCTGCTCCACAGGCAGTCGGAGTGCCTGCTGTAGGATAAGCAACCACCTCCAGTGGATAATGATATTATCTACAGATTAGTCAAAGCTATGCGAGAACGGGGAATAGTAGTAGGTTTTCTTACCCTAAGGAATCTCAGTTTTAAACAAGGCAGAAATTATTAAAAATAATTTAAATATTTTCTTTTATTTGTGAAGGATATGAAAAACATTTAAAAGATGGTAAAAGCACACAGAGTCTGGCTTAGAAATATCTACGAATTTCTATACTGAATAATAAACGAGATGAAATGATTTTAAATCTAAATAAAATTATTGTGTAAAATATAGAGATCATAAATTGTTAATAACACAGATTTATAACACGCTCTCAGATGTCTTAAAAGTTGGTAAAAGGTATATAAATTTATGTTGATTTTATATCCAGGTTTAAGTTCAAGCCGTAAAGAATTTAAATACTATTTTATCAGAGCAAAAACTTTAATTTAAATTATTCTAAAAATTAGAAAATAATGCTATTAAAAATGAAAGAAAACCCAATAAAATGTTTGAAATTCACTCCGTTTTCGCATTGGCTTGCTAATCGGTTAAGCCTTTGTCTAAGTTTTCGGTGTTATTAAGTGTGCATAATTTTATTGTCGTTTTCCAATTTACATACTCGGCTAGGATAAGCTTGTGAAATCTTTTAAAGTTGCTAAAAGTTAGAATAAGTCGGTGTGGCTGGTTGTGGAGCACTTGGTTAATAGAAAAAGTTGGGGCGGGGCATTAGTTTAGTAAGCCAAAGATTTAATCTTAGAGTTCAAGGAGAGACTTTGAAGAATGGCAAACATAGAATATCATTTGATAAAAGTCTTCTTAAATAGCCAACAAAACCAAAAACCCTTATAAAAAGCAGAAATAATTCCATAAATGCAAATAATTCCATGGGAAATAAAACGAAATAAGTATTCACAGAAAAAATAACTCTACAAATCGAATTAAATTGTACAATGTGATTGTAAAAATAAAATATAATGGAAGAGTGGAAAATTTGCATAACAATTCATAACAATAATCTCAAATGAAGCTTAATTAACCGTGTACATTTTAATTTACATTGAACTAAACGTTTTTTGAGCTTCTGCGGGCATTAATTCAATTGTGCGTTCAACGGTACGATTATCGGATTCAATAAATGCTAATAAAGTAATAAAAATTCACTTAAATTGTTGTCATAAATATTAAATAGTGTCGAAAAGATAAGCAGCCGTCGGCAAACAAATATACAATTACCATAGACTCCCCTCCTTTCTCCCATTGTTTGCATAAACCCAAATAGTTGAACAACAAACAAAGGCCCTTTCAACAAACTCTGGGCAAACTATAGCCGGAATTTATCATTGACTTGGCTACTGTAAACAATAGCCGGAATTATCTTTGGCAAAGTCTGGGAAATCAAACGAATGTATTTGTACTTTTGAAAGTAAACCTAGGCTAATCAGTCCTTAAAATAAACTATTCAAGATGTGTACTTAATAATTGTCCAAGAAAAATACAGGAAAATGTAAGAGAAATGTAACACTTTTCAATTTTAAGTGTAACTTGATTGGAGGCAAAGAAATGCTTGCACAAAAAATAAATGTAAGAAGAATTTAAGTGCTTGAAAATGGATGCAGAAATAAATATAATTTTAAATGAATTCACACAACTCAAAAGCATTTTTGGGGAATACAAAATAATTGTTTGTTTACTTTCATCAGAAACACTTTTGTGTTTATCTTGATTTTATTTTTTTGCTCGGTCGTGCGTGAAAGATACAAAAATACAAAGATTTCGCTTTGATATTTGAGACAAACAACAGGAAAATTGTCAACATAAAAACAAAAACAATTTTCATGCTTCGCCTAATATGCGACCATTTTTGACCATTCACAACATCCTTGGACAGGATGCAAAAGCAATATAAAATAAATGTCCACGAACACGAAACACTCGTAGCTGGGAGCTAGGTGCCCACTGGGAAAATGGCAAAGGAAAATGCAATGAAAGCTGGAAAAGGAAAAAATGAAATAAAAAGAAAAGTCAAGGAAGCAACATAAAATCTTTAACTGACAAGCAAGGAAATTGTAGTGACGCAAAGAGCCTTAAACGGGAAAGTGAGGAAAACTAATTAAAGGACACTGACCCCTGGGGAAATACGGAAGAATTTAATTTATATTTAAGTGTATGATTTTCATTTAATTTGTAGATTTTACTTACTTTTTATTATGAAATTTATATTTAAAGTATTTTTAAAATTATTTATAAAACCTTCAGCAACTTTCTGCATAATTTTAATCATTTTGGTTTATTTTTTCCTTCTTTTTTTAAGTGCATCAAGTTTTCCCATCATTTTTCTAGTCAATCTCGATTTTAGTTGCACTTGGAGAAGGTCGTGCACATAGGTGGCATATTGATTGCCCCCGAACTTCATTAGCAAGCAGACCAGGACGCAAGAACCCGTCATCCCGAGCTGCATGCTGATGCACCCGGCCATATGCCCGGGAACCTGCAGGGTTTTTAATGCAGGACAGCGGATATCAACACACTTTTCCATATATCGCAGCCATCAAGTTGAAGTTTAAGGTCAGGGCAGAGCTGGAAAAGCACTTATCCATCGTGAGGGCAGACAGACACCTTATTGCCATATTGATGGAGAAAACTCGGCTGTCAGTTGAATTATGAAAACGGGTTCCTCTCCCCTCTTCGATTGCTCTCTCTGTGCACTTTCAAAGTCAAAGGTGGATATAATATATAAAGAGAACGCTCTCAGACATTTCCAGTGCACACTTCAAAGCATCGACTAGTAAATCGAGCACATTCTGACCTAATTTATTCCCGGCTGGCTATATACGAAATCAAATTAATGCTTCGCACTTCATAAATCGGACACTGAAAATGAACAGATAAAAAGGCGCCCAGCTGCGTTGAATGCGAATTTCATTCGAAACTAAAAATACAGTCGGGTCGCTTTATAAATACATTAGCACCTCAATCAGTCCGATAATGACGTTGGCCAAACAAACACCCGACTTAAGTATACATGCCATGGCATACAAACCCAAATGGAAAGCGTTTTCAAATCGAAGACCAGGTGGATTGTGCCAGACGTGAAAATATTATAACTAAATGGCAAATAAAATAAACATTAATGTGGAAATTAAATGAAAGATCAAATGGCAAATTGTACATACTTTGTTGCTAGGAAACAACTTAAATTTAAATAATTCTTTTAGCAACTAGCTAAATATATGGTAAGCGATTTATCCTTACACACTTAAAATGAGCCATAATATCGTTAGGACCTCCTTAAGAAGCGGTTGAACAACTTCTTGCCATCCATAATTTCCCCACTGACACTTGCAGCTTTTGTGGTGGAAAACTGGGGGTTGGGTGGGTGGTGTGGCAACCCTTTTTCTCCCAAGGAAATTGCGCAAATTTTGCCACCAAATTGAAAAGTTCTTGAGCACTTCCCCTCCCTCCAGCTGCCGCTGACGCTCCATTTGGTTTCTCTCTTATTTCTGGTTTATGTTTTATGATTTTCCCCCTTTTGTTGCTCTGCCTTTTGATGATTGCCACGATTCCGATACTTGGCTGGGCAAATTGAAAACTTTTCCGCAATTTTTGTTTTGCGGCCACTCGAGCGTTTGGCATTTTCGCATACTAAAACTATTTCCATAGGGCAGCCAACCCCCCTGCGCCTCCTGCTTATCCCCCACTTTATGGCATTTGCAAATTGCCGAAAAGTCCAAAGTCGTTGAGTTGGACCGTAAATTTGGAGCGAGGCGCTGATTCTTTAGTTATTTTCTATAGTAATTGGGGCTCGAAATGCACTTTCTCTTCCGGAATCCTTGGCTTCGATTTAGGGCCAAAACGTGAAAACTTCCAGTGACGCTGAAGCAAATTTGATAAGGCTTTTGTATGAGAAAAATGCTTCGACATCGCGAAGGAGATGAAGGACGGCCACCGAATGATTGATGATTTAGTCAGCTTCCGAAAAAGTATTAACAGCCAAGGATAAAAAATAGGATAAATAAACTGTGAAAATACCAAGGCGCCACTCGAATGCTCTTTATTTTGATTATAAAACAATTTGGGGCTCTATTGAAGTAATTATAATTTCTAAGCCGGTCAAAATATTATTTTAAACAACAAAAGTTAATACAAAATCTTCACAAAAATATGAAAATGCAATATTCCAAAGGAAACTGAATATCCTAGTCACTCAACCCTTGAAATGAAGCTATCTTTGCAAACGGCATGCACACACAGCGGGCATAAAAGTCAAACTCGAATCGATCAACATTTTTGTAGCATTTTTTCATCAAAGATGATGATGATGAATATGGAGAAGGGCAAACCCAGTCAGGCGCCAAGTAGATGGAGGCACCCCCGTTGGTCAGGACACTGTTTCTGTTCCGTAAACAACGCCACATGTCGGGGATTCAGTTCCTTTTCCTCCTTCATGTTTCCCTGCTTCCTATTCCAATTCGTATTTATGCTTCGACTCTTTGGCCATAAAAATGCCTGAAATATGCTACTCATATACATACACAATATATGGAGTGTCCGACTCTTAGGCGTTACCTCGGCAAGAGGCGGCACAACAGAATCGTCCCCAGCAAGGACAAGTAAATTGCTAGCCAGCGGGAAAGCGTGACTCGCCAGCTCTCCGGTGTCTACTTCCGCTGCCCCAAAGATGCACTGAAAAAAGTCCCTTAACAGCTAACAAGTAATTTTAATTCTGTAATTTTACATTTATTTTGTAAAATAAATAAACTCTTGTGACCAACTAAGCGTATACGTGATATGGATTAGATATGACTTCATTGCATATTACGTATACGCCTAGTTATTTAGGTGAGTTTATTTCACGAAAATTTTGAAATATGTTAATTTACATTTTCATTTTTTTTTTTTAAATAAATAAATAAACTCCCCTGACCAACTAAGCGTATACGTGATTTGAATTAAATTTTACCTAATTACATATAACGTATACGCCTAGTTGCCAGATGAGTTTTCTTGGTACCTGTATTTTTTTTTAGTGAACAACTGTCCCGGACTGGCCATCAATTATAACAAGTGCTCGGCCCGTACAAATTGAAGGCGTAAATTAGCCTCTGCCCGGGAAACTGTCAGAGAGCCTCCGTCTCAGATCAAGTGCCGAGCGGCACTCCTTGCTCCTGGTCGAGTGGGTGTCAATTGCGCTTATTGAAAAATATGGCACGCTGTTGGGAATAGGCAATCACCCCAAAGAGGCCTCTGATAATGTTCCCTTTAAGCCATAGTAGTTCCGGGTTCCCGGAAATTCTGGGTAAAAAACATCAGGGTTTAGGAATTGCCTACTAAAGCCACCAAAGGCAAACAGTGAAACAAACAAGAAATCGTTTTTCGTCTCGAATTTCAACGCCTTGAGATAGCATCTTAATTACCCATCCACACATATACACAGAAAGAGTGGAAGGACTACAAGGAGACAAGTCAATGACCCGGCAGGGATAACCCGCTGGCGGTCACTTTTGCTTTTGCTGTTTGGCTCTCACTTTCTGGTTTCGTGTGCTACCCACTGATGGGATGCCTCGGTGGGGTATGATGGAATTTTGGATTAAAATATGGAATTTAAATTAAAAGAAGACTCTTATTGGGTACTTTATGGACTTAAATAAATTATACCAAAGATATTATATTTTAATAAAACTAAAATAATCATTTTTAATGCAAAGCCTTAGTTCTCTCCTTATTTAGCTCCTACATAACTTTGCTATTTTAAGGCGACGAAACAATAACAATTTCCTGTTAGGCCAAACTTTTTGGGCTCACACTTCCGGTGCCTGCTGCTCCTTTTCGAACCTGTGAAGCTGTAGGAAAACATTAATTACACACACACAAACCGGAAGGAGAGGGAAGGACCATTCATAGTCTCACCTGCATGGCTCGCAGGACTGGGAATGGAATGGAACGCAAACCTGGTCAAACTCAGACAAACATTTGCGAACATTAGTTTCCTACTTTTCGGGACTCGGGACTTTCCCGCCTCAAAAAACCCATCCACCCACCACCACCATTTCGGTGTGTAATTTGAGTTTGTTGTGTTTGCCTCGCTTTTATTTCTGTTTACTTTGTGCGGGACACAGTTATTTATGCCTCCTCATCTGGTCCACTCCCGTTTCTCCTCTTTAGTTTCATTTCGGAATTTTCTTTAGTGTCCTTGGGCCATTTTTCTCCAGCTTTTTTTATTCGGCGGCAACAACAGCAATGAGCGTTTCATTTTCTGCCCATAATTGTGCGGCTGCAGGACCACAAAGAAGTTACATGATTTTATTTTTATCCGGAAAAACTGAAGGAAAACAGGCACGTGTTTGCCTTATTTTCTTTCTGTTGGAGAGTTACGCAGCAAAGTGTTTCCCATAATGAGCTTCGATTTGTGGCTCACTTTTACCTAATGAAGTGTTTGTATTTGTGCACCAATGATTGTCACATTGGCAATCACGAAATGGTTTCCCCGAAAGAAGGGCGTTTGCCTTATTTAAATTACCGCTAAGAGGAAACCAAAGGAGGGGGGAGTGAGTGAAGTTAGGTTTATTTCAACGAACCCAGATTTATTTCCAATACAAAGAAAGCTACTTAAAGTCAAGGAAAGAAAGCTGCTATTTTCTTAAAAAGTTGCTCTTCTCATCGCCATGTCTCAACTTTTATTCACTTTGAGGTAACTTGTTTTGGGTACAAAAATTCCGCCTTTTAATGCCCGATTCCATTACCAAACTTGCACTTGTCGAAATCTCCTCTGAAACTGAGTGGTATAAGCTTAAATTAATTAAATGTTTCTGGTCTCTGTTTCACAGCAAATGGGAAAAAGAACAGCAAAGAAAAAAGGGAAATTTATCTTAAAGCCAAATGAATCCGTCACGAAATTGGGTCAACACGCGGCTCGGCCAAAAGTTTCTGTGCGTCTTCTGTGAATTTTAAATTAAAAACGAAACCCAACAGGGACTTATGGTGGCTCTCGATGAATGGAGGAAAAAGGTGAGGCCCAAATCATTTTGACATCATGAGCCGACCGAAATGGCAAAGTCCGCAAAAATATGCAAAAATAAATAGGAACTGGAGGCCAGCAGGGATTCCAGCTTCCAGCCAGCTTAGCGTGTGCTCCGGATCCGGACTTGGCCATTAGTCATTATTGACACATTCTTTCCGCCTTTTTCTAGCCATCCTGAAGTCGTTGGCCCCGGGCTAAAAGTCGTTTTTGCTGTTTTCTAGCATTATTTTTTGCAGCTTGTTCTTGCTTTTATTTGCCGGCAAAACCGAAAGTCAGACACTCGCTGTCAATGTCTGAATTCGTGTTGTTCCTAAGTGATATTTCCGCTTGGGTTAACATATTGTTAACATTTTTGTTTCTCGTCCGCAGAGATCCGGATGTTGGGTATAGCGAGGTAGATGCGATTGGTTGTGGGTTTAAGGTTGTAAAACTTTTTTAAAAATTGTAGGAAATGTGGAAAGTTTACCTTAAAAATGTGTTTTATATTTTATTTCCTGTAAGTATTAGTGTCTTACAAAACAAATATAATTTCTTTTACGAAAAGGAAAGTGCTAAGAGTTCTGTAAAGTTACTAAAGGGTATTTTTCAACCCGTTTCCTAGATTTTCCTTAAGCTTTTCCCTTTCGGAAAAAACTAAAACGCAGGATATAACAAACGCCGGACGGCAGCCGACAACTTGGCATCGAGTCCGGCCTTAAGTACGGATACGGATGAGTCTACGGGTCTGCTGTTCGCCGGATTACAGGTCAATGATGTATGTTGTTAATTTGCCAAACAACGCCGGCATCAGTCTCGGGACACAAATGGCCATCCTTGATGAATGGACAGAAACAGAAGGTGGAGCCGTGAAGCTACTCATTTTATTTTTTTGGTTTTCCTGCGGTCAGGCCTTTTGATGTTTAATTTACAAGTTCCTAGAGACAAAGGACTCTTAATGAAGAATATCCATGGCATAAAGAATACTCAGACGGTTCCAAGTGAGAGCTCAAGTGGAAAGTGTAGGCTTAAAGCGGCGCAAGGAAAAATGAGGTATAACTAAAGGAGTTTTCCAAGATAAACCTCCAAAAAAAATCCCCTAATTTTCGTATTTATGAACAAGAATTAAAATTTACAATTTATAGCTATTGTTTGCGATTCCCCTGAATTGGTTTCCATTTATTTTTAATTCCCTGTTCTACACGATTTATTTACGCAACCACAAACTTTTCGTTATTTCAGATTTCCTGCAAGTTGTGTTTAGGTTTTATTTACTGTTGTTTTATTACCCCAACTTTTGGGCAGTTGTTCGCATTCCGTTGGTTGGCATTTCCACCTACACAGTTTTTGCATGTTCAGGGGCTTCAAACTAAAATAAATACGAAATGTAAAAAAGGCTTAGCCCGGCCACGCAAGGGGGAATAGAATTCTTGCAAATTTTTCGTTTCAACAAAATCAAAAGGAAACAAAGGGAACCGCCAAGTAAACAACAACAGCAAAGTCCTGCAAGGTAAACCAAAACACCAAAGCCAAGGCAATTGCTCAGCTCAGCTTTTATTGGGAAGCCGGCGAAAGGAGGATGAGGAGTCTCAAAGGACACAGACCGAGATT
This sequence comes from Drosophila anomelani, assembly GCA_035045905.1. Lineage (NCBI taxonomy): Eukaryota > Metazoa > Arthropoda > Insecta > Diptera > Drosophilidae > Drosophila > Drosophila anomelani. Next base: position 5,438,840 of record JAWNOO010000165.1, read on the forward strand.
TACTTCTGGCCGGGTGTTAGCGACTCACGGTAGCCACGTTGCGATGGAAATATTTCGAGTAATTAAATGCACAGCCGGTGCGATGTCAAAATAATAATTAAGCCGACAGCATAATGAGAGGTCGGTCCTCGCCTAGACTCCTACACTCCTACACTCCACTCGACCATTGTTGCTCGAATAAATGGAAATTGATTGGGGCAAGGGGGCAGGCGGAACTCAGCCAACTGAGGCAGGCGGAACTAATTGAATTTGCCAGCAGGAAAATTAGAAAATAGGTGCAAGACCGGACGAAGGAAGGCGTCAAGGTGTCAAAAGGCCGCAAGCGGAGATTCCTTTGATTGCTTCGGAGCGCAATCGAAGCAGAGAGTCTTTCTGGGAGCGAGAAATTCGAGAGGAGCAGAGCCAAGGACTCAAGGACTCATTGGTCTACAGGGAGTCGAAGAGTCTAGACAAGGCATTTTTTTCAAGGCATTTGAAATTAGCTCTGTGGAGCAATATTTATGTAAATTAATCGAAATCACAGAACATTTTCCTTGATTTATTCCGGTTTGAATCGATTTTAAATATTTTTGTGGCGAATAGAAATATTTAATTTAAACATTTATGTGGCTGATAGACTGAGAGAAATAATAATGATTCCTTACGCCCTAAAATGCTTAACAAATATATTATTTAGGGGTTCAACAATGTGTCATAAAATCAATTAGAACAAAGGGAAGGAAAGTATAAAGGGGAGGCTCCATTAATATATTTTTTTAATGATAAAAGTAAAGTAGGCCTCTAACTTTATTTCCCAGTGTTGAAATTACGAATTTCCCCACTCTTATTTCCATTTTATTAACCAAACCAGAGGTATTCAAATATCCTGACATGCGTGGCATGCGTTCCTGTTTTTCCCCTAGAAAATCTGTAAATTTGAGACAAAACACGGGTTCGATTTCAATCACATTGTGATTGTTGTGACAGTGATTGCCAATGCTGGAGCACCTCGAGTTCAAGCTGCTGCAATTTACAGGATTGTCTGGTATGCGCCTCTTGTGTGCCATCTGAATAAATGCATTTGGTACTCGGCATTCGGCCTGACAAATGTTGCATGCCACAAGCAAAGAATTTTCCTGCTCTGCAAAGCCATAGATATCGGGTTTCGATGAGTTTTCCACAAATGTAAAATCGAAATAAATTTTCTGGTTCTGGTTGGGACACATTCGAGTTGAAGGGCTGCTGACAAAAGCAGAATGCGGTCTCTGAAATCACAATAACTAAAGGAATCACATGCAAAATACCATATCTTATGGCAGAATGAATAGTTGAAGGAGTGCCCAGGCTAAATATTTGGAGACCTCATGGCTGGTCAGTCGAGGGCAAAAGGATTAGGATTCTGCCTTTGGCATTAGCAAGCAGAATGCTCTCCCCACTCGAACAAAGGTAAACATTTCGAAATTAAAACTGAAACACACAAATAATAGGGAGCCACCGTGAAGAGTAGCTTGCTGTTTCAGTGCTAATGAGCTTTCAGCTTTATAAAATCAACAAAACAAACGGAAAGCTTCTAGCAACTAAAAACTATATAAATCCACTTGGTGCAAAGCTTTATTAGTTTTTCGCCTCCAGCCGCTATTTTTCATGGTGAAAGGACCAAGGGGATAGAGATATCAGTGCAGAAGCTGACGTTGGCAACTTTTAAATAATAATAATTGTGAATAAATATTCGAGTGTCCGATGAATCCACTTGGAGAGTGCAGACAAAACTGAATGATTTAGCAGCCAATTCAACTGGCAAAGATTGGGTTAAGATGTGGCAGCTGAAAAGGAAGCTTAAAGGTGGGTTTAGGTGGGAACAGCACTGAGAAAAATCTACATCTTTTGAATTTATTTATAATTATTAAAATAAGAGAATTTCTTCTTCTGATGATACCTTTTATATTTAAAGACATCACAGCTCTGGGAATACCCTTAAAAATAACCTAGAAAAGGGCATGAAATATATGATATGCTGCCATCAAAAGTACATCAGCATAAAATGCTGCCATCCAAGATTCAATTTGACAGAACACGGCGACAAGAGACATTAACAAAGCCGACCACACGAGCCAATTTGCGGCTTCCGCATGCCACGCAGGTTGAATTTTTGGCCCCATAGCCACTCACAGTAGAGCCACCCACAAAATTCCCCACCTGCCACTTCACGTAGACACGCAAAATTGCGGCAACTTCAACTCATTAAAAGCGAAGAGCTGGCAAAAAGTTGCGCCAGCCCGCAGCACGTTCTATGTGGATATTTTTCGGACGACTCCATTGCGAAATGCAATTAGATGTCACCTGAATATCCGACTGTGTCCTTTTGTGACGCATAAATTAGCACAGCGGCAGGTAGCAGCGTAACAACAACAACAGCAACAGCAATTAGGCCAAAAGTTGTCCACTAAAATTAAGCATTAAATTTGATGGCAGCAACTTTTTAATTGTCTGTGATATTTCAAACAACAGATGAGCAGAAGAACCCTTAACGGGTTGGCCTAAAAGTGGGGAAACGAAGGGAACAGGACATAAATGAGGGGACATGCCACTTGTCAAGGGCACTGTGTGGACACTTTTGATAACCGAAATGGTTTTCTATAAAGGTGTAGCCTGAATTGAGAGCCTTAGGAGAGCTTTACAACGTTTTTTGACAGCTAAAAGTTGATATTTTAAAGCTAAGCTCTTTAAAATCATTTTAACTTGTCAGAAATGTATGTAATTCTTATTTTTTTTATAAATAAAAAACATGTTTTTCAGCCTCACAGTTAAGTCATCAACATGTCTAATAAAGTGGGACATAAGCAAGCACCCTGCACTGCCATACATCAGCCTGCACAGCATTTTTAAGTTTTATTCTAATGAAATTCAAGTCAAGTGGCTCACGAGCTGACATTGATAGACAGGATCCTGAGCCAGGAGGTGCTACAAGCGGTTATGTGTCAGTTGGGCGGCATTGCAGTTGTCAGGCTCCTGCATGGGTGCAGTCTGCCAGAGCCCTGAACTTGACAGGACGAACTTAAAGTCAAGTCGGGACACCTCGTGAGGGGGCTAACCCCAGGCCACAAGGCCTCGTTGGCTAATTAAGTACTTGGCAAATGGCTCTGGTCTTTGAACCGATGGCACTTTGGATGGATAAGCTATGGCGACTAGAATTCACTTCACATCAGTTGGTGCGTGGCTGACACGTGTGATGTCTGGGGTCTAGACTCTTGTCGGAGCGATTTACATACGCATGAGTTAATCCAGGACATAATCATGTAGGACAGCCTCGAACTCTGGATTTCACTTGGAAATTTGTATAATTCTTAAAATCTGTATTATTATTTTAAAGCTAATATTTGAGAGACAGAAAAATTGTTTAAAGTATATTCAGTTCCCTTTTGAATACGCTTGAAAACAGCAATAAAATCTCTATTAATTCCATGTTAAACCTTAACCCTTACATAGTATAATTTATTCCCGACTGAGCCAGGAATATAGTATTACCAATCCTTGCTCAAGGTCTCAACTATGTATTTAGTTTTATGGCTCATTAAGGCCTTTTTGGCAAGGAGTTGTGCGCCTTTTGTCTCGCTTTGGTCTAGACCAATTAATAATATTCCGTGTCAAGTGCTAAATTAGACAAAAGCTGCCAGTGAAAATAACCAAACAAACGCGTAAACCAAATAAATTCGCTGGCATTTGTTTCAAGTTGAAAACGGGGAGGAAAAAAATTGAAAACTGAGCCAACAGCCGAGAAAAAACCTTCTTTGTGTTCTGGCTAAGGAAAACTGAGATTAATACGCAGATTACAGTCAAGTTATAATTACTGTCGGCGCTGCAAAACCAGCGAAAATAGCAGCCAAGCCGAGTAAATTGAGCTGTCAGGAGGGCAAGTGAAGGCAGGCCTTGAGATGGGTTCCGAAAGTCCAAAGTCCGAGGTCTGGGTCAGGTTAAAGTTTACCATCTTCTGGCCAAATGGATTTGGCCAACTGTTTGCTCGCCATTCAAATATTCTGGCAATTAGGAAACTGTTTTTTGGGGGGAAGACTATAAACATGCAAAGCTCACAAAGCACGTCCTCAAAGGTGATATAACAGTGGTTTCACTATAAGAATTTGGGTTTACTTTATATCAAAAATAAATATATTAAAAAACTGTGTCACATTTACCAACCATTTGTATTTGTTTAATTGAAAATTGATTTATTTTCTTGAAGACCTGAACTCATCTACTGTCTATATTCCACTCAATCCACACTGTTTTTCCGACCATGAAAAGTGCGTGTAATTGCCGAAACCGAAAAGCGAAACTCCGACTCAATGCCAAGCCAAATGGCGTTTTATTTTTCGCTTGGCTATGAACTCAATTAGCTGCCGTGCGTAGCGTAATTAAGTTGTTGCCACGCCCACTTCGATAAGCTAAACTGCCAGCCCGCCATCGCCCACTAAATGATCCACCTTTCTGCCACCTGATGGTACCTCGCAAAAAAAACAAAAAACATTACACGGAACGCCTTCGACTCTGGCTTAAATTAATTTATCACGTGCCGAAATAAAGCAACTTCCGACGGCTTCTTTTCCCTGGCCGCTTTTCCTTTTGCCTAATTAATTGAATTCGGAGCTGAGGAGTACCTAAAAGTTGGCCCGAACAAATGTTATTCACTCAGCAGAAGTTCAACTTAAAAACTTAAGGTTTAAGTTTCGTTTTTCAAGAGTGAGAGAAACCGTCGCATTGGGATATCGGCTTACGCACTTTCGGGGGGCGGCACGGCCTTCGCCGACAGCCTTTAACCACTGTGCCGGGTAATTATGTCCCCATGTAAGCTCCAGGCAACAGTAATCAGTCTGCCGATTTTCCGATTTTCCTCTCCTTCCAGCTGCTTTCATTTGCCATCTGTTTTACTCCAACCAAAAAGTGTCTTTTAAATATTCACGAAGCCTTGAAAAAGACAAAAGTTTAAAGGAGGAAATTTAAAGAAAGTTATTAATGCCTTTTTTATATAATTTCAAGAGTATTTCCATAATTCCAATATTTTCCTCGATCTTCTATTTCCGGGTAACGCCAAGGTCAACAGTGAAGCAAAAGCCAAGCACTTATGTAAGTATTTCGATCGTTAAAAAGCAAAAAAAATTGAATTTGTGCCCCTTAAATAACCGTGTCAAATCCTATTAAGATGCCTGTCATGTGTTTTAACAGATCACAGATCTGTATAAATAGCAGCCTCAAACTCACAGAACAGTACTAAATCCGACAACATGAACTTCTTACAAGCTTGCTTCCTGATCTGCCTGGGCGTCATCTGCGGCGGCGGCGTCAATGCCCAGACACCAACCCGTCAGGAATCAGCCAGGGACAAGGCCTGTGGTCCTGGTCGCTACTACAGTGAAGCTCGCCATACCTGCCTGCCCTGGTAAAGGAGCTAGCCGAATTCAAGAGAACATGTTTAGGTCTTTCTAAATAAAATCCAAGAAAACTATATTTCATATTTGATTTTAAAAAGATTCTTTTGCAGCTTTAGTGGCGCAGCTTCTTTGTAAATATTTTCCAGGATGCAGTGCTCCACTTCCGCTTCCCACTCGCTCGCTTAATTAATTCCCGCCCCAAACAAGGAGGAGGAGCGGGAGCATAAACCAACTTGTTAAGCCTTATTAATTTTGCAGGCAGCCGCGACTGCAGTCAGGCCAACGTCATGTAAACATGGCCCTTCAAGGGGCTTCTTGCGAAAAAGACAAGCTGCTAATGGGTGGAACTTAAAGCCTGTGTTGGGCGCAGATTTAATGCACTTCAGTGCGGGCTCTGCACTGCCTGCAATCAGTTAGCGTGGCCGACAAACACAGATTTTATTACAAATATTTATTATCACCTGTGGGCAATCTACGGAGAGCCAATAAAACGTTTTTCTGTTTGCCGCTGGCATGAACGTTTTATTTACTGAGTGGTCTTTCCGCTTGATTATTTGTTTCTATGCGTTTTTTTTTTAATTTGTTCTCTTTCATATTTACTTTCCATTACATTTTCATTATAGTTTGTAGAATGCCACTTGGCATAGGGCGTTTTTTTTTTAATGTCAAAAGTAGTGAAACGATTGTTGCATTTAAAAAAAGTGGAAATTAAATGAGAAATGAGAAGATTTCAATATGATTCGCAGTCTGAATTTGGGTTTATTTCCATTTGAAATTATTTGCAACCATTACTATTTGCTTCGTATTATGGCCAGGTCGAAACTATTTGTCCAATTTGAAGGTAACCAATTGAAACGTTTGTGTTTGCCTTTGTATTTCAATAAATTTCCACCGCACCATTTATCCACCTCAGGGAGATATATGTATCGTAATAGTTTGGTCAACAAGCGATCTAATATTTAAGCTTCTGTTTTATGGCCATCGACAAATGTCCAAACTGTGACAGCTATTGTGACAGGCAGCAAAACCAATTGGGGCTGGGCAGCAGTGAGTTGCAGCCCCTTTTGAATGCGAACAACGTTGCAAATTAGTGCGTCGTCCTGAACCCGGCTCCCTAAACCTGCCTCCCCACCCCATGCATGGACTCCTCTTCATTTCCAGAAATACAAACAAAACATAAATTGTAACGAGCTTGTCAGGGGAAACTGCCAGAGCAGCAACAACAACCTCCACGTCGACATCACCACCATCGACATTGACATCAACATCGACGACGCATCATTATATAATTGACTCCCTCCGATGCCTGCCTGGCTGTCGAGCAGTTTATCACTTTGTTGTTGGCTAATAATGGAGCTGCCCTCGATATGAGTTGCCTGATTACGATGATGGTGCAGCGATGAAGCTCATCTGGATGAGCTTGTTTGGCCCGAATCTGGCGCACAGTGCGTATGCGTAATGCTTTCAACTTGATTTTAAATTGAATTTCATTTAGTTTGCTTTTGTCAAAGCTTCACTTTTCTTTTGACGAAATTTTCGAGGAGAAAAGAGGATTTTGCTGTTTTTATAACTTTAGAGAAAGAATAACTAAGCAATGTTTTTAGAAACTATAAAAAAGGTAAGAGCTCTGTGTTACTTTGGGCTCTTTACTACTGATAAAACAATAAATAAAAAAGGGCTTATTTTGAAGTCAAGTAAGTCAAGTAAGTAAAAATATATATCATATTTAACTTATTAATTTTAAATTTTAATTAAAACAATTTAACAAAACGAAAGTCAACACATGTAGTAAATTGCCTATAAAAATGCCTGTTATAGACGCAAAAACCTAATTGTTTAGGGCACAAAAAAATAAATATATTTTATAATTTAAATTTAAAATGTATTTGATGGCATACATTTTACTTCGAGTGCAATCATCATAGTTTTCTATGTGGCTATGATTTTGCATAGAAATAAAAAAACAAACCAGTTCAGCTTGTGGTTTTATACAACTCATTGTGAAGTTTGTTCAGTTCTTTTTGTTTATTTTAAATTACTTTAAATTCCACAAATTGAACTCTATTTTAAAGTGTCCCAAACAAGAGTTTCCTATTCCACCTGCTCGCTTGTTAAAATGCAATTTGAGCAGCTATGCTTAATTTATTGGTTGTGAAGTTTTTTTAAAATATGTAAATACTTTCCCCTAGACACACTCGTTTTTCACCTGAAGTGACGTTGATTGCTAAACCGAGTTCAGTTGAGGTCATCTCCATAAGCCACACACTTGAATTCTTACATCACCGGCGTCTTTATGGATTTTCTTTGGCCAACAACAAAAAAAATAGGAAATATTTTGCGTTAAGCCACAAAAATATACATATTTTCTTTGCCACACATGCGGTGGCGGCTGCCGCTTTTCGGTTCCTCAAGCTGGCGAATTTCCCAAGCAAATATTTGTATGGCGAACCTGCCGAAAAGTTTTCCCTGTGACAAGACCACACATCAAGGAGCTTCCCTGAGCTCCGGCAGATATCAAACAACGTGACTTGCCAAAGGTTCTTCACTCATTGTTGATATTTTCAAGCGCTTAAATTGATTACGAAATCTTTCAGTGTTTTCCGCTCATAATTATACCCTAACTGAGGGATTTTCTAGAGTTTGCAGTTTATTTTGTGAATTAAATTTAGTTTAAACTTAGCAGAAGCTTTGAGAAATGAATAGAAACTGTAATAAAAAATGTCTATCTTTCGAATTATTTTTTAGTAAAATTTAAGAATTATATACAAAGAAACAAAAGTACAAATTCAGCCTAAGATCCTATCATAAATCCCAAGCTAACTATAAATTTTAGTACTATTATCCCTGCTTCTGCTGAAATTATTTCGAAATGCTTGCAAATTGCCCAAAGAATAAATGAAATGGAATAATTGGCTCAGCAGAGCATTCGGAAAACTTTGCTTTTTGCTTGGCATATCGGAAAACGGAAATTTAATCCGTTTGCTTGGCAATTTGGGCGGATGTTTATTGTGGATTCTTTGGTTTGCGGCTCAATCATTTTAATGGCATACTCGTGTTAGGCCTTGTCGGAAATCCAATTCGTAGATACACCCAATCGGATTTCACTTTTGCCAGCAAATTTCCACTATTTCTGCTGGGTTTATTTTTTCACAGTTGAACATTAAAAATTAATTAAAACTGTGCATAAAATAAATAAATGAAATGCAAATAGCTGTTTGGTATTTGCTCCGCTGCAGCATTTCAGTTAATTGATCAATTCACGCTTTGTTAAATGTTTGATTTGCTTAAGCTGCAATTTTATTAGTGCTCTTAATTGGCATTAATTTGAGAGCAGCTTATAACTCGTTGAGTTTCAATTTAAATGTTCAAAGAATTTATTTAAATCACAATAAAAGAATCATCTGTTAGTCAAAGGTGTTTAGGTAATGAAATATATTCAAATTAAATATTTCCCCATAAAAATGTATTACACATCATTAAACCTTATATTTCAACGCTTAAAAAGATTGCTTTACAATTTTCCCTTTGATTAAAAATCTGTTTGCCAAAATTCTCAATCAGAATTCATTGCTGAAATGACTGTTATTTATTATCTATTGGTGAGGCCATCAGACTTTGCAGCACAAAGGAATCGGGCGTATAAAATATGCGTATCCACAGGGATATTCAGATATTCCAATACGTATACGCCGTGTATGGCGCTCATAAAAGCATTCAACTTTCGCGCGGGAAACTTTAAATGAGGAAAGCCAAACGGGGAATGGCAGGCAGAAAAGTGCTGCATGCGACATCCAAAGTTCGCGGAGCTGGAAAATCCATTTATCATATGGCTGCTGTCTGTGTGTGACTGGTTTTTCCCCTATCTCGTCTCTGGACTCCCTTTTTTCTTTATATTTGTATGACTGAGAATGTAACGAAAGACACTTGATGTGGGATATTTACATGAGAAAAACTAGCGGCAGGTGGAAAACATAAATGATGATTCCACAGTTGGCATTTCGATGGCGGCATATTCAAATTACACGCGATGCGAGCATGAATATTTCTATGAATATGCGCGGCGTTATAGTAAAGTTTTCCCAGTAAATATATGGGTATGTTTACTGATGATAATGACCATAAACATAGCTCTGAGAATGACGATGATGATGATGACAATGCCTGCGATCATTTATGCTCTGCCTGTGTGCCCATGTGTGCGTGAAAATCAGTCAAGATACGAGGACAATGACAGGAATTTCGCAGAGGATAAGGCCCTTCCTCCTTCGGGGGCAAGCATTACGCATGTATGAATATTTATGCCGGCGCCTGTTTTTGTTTCTGGCCTTCAAGTCTAAGATGGGCCAGTCAATTGAATGATTTGTGGCAAGTTGTACCATAAATTAAGCGAGTTAAGTGACAGGCACGAGTGGCTGTCGAGGCAAATTTGAGTTTTATCTAAAATGAGCACAAATTGGGAAATTGTAAAATGTTTTTCAAATTATTTTCTAAATTTAATTAATAGAATGAAATATTTCGATTACAGAGCAAGGGAAAAACTCCAAAATGACAAATTTTCCACCTGAAAATCGTATTCATAAATCACCACAAAGTGCAGCTGTCATACCGACCATGTCAGGCCTCTTAACACATTCAACTCGTTGTGCCTGTCGCTGTCGCTAGCCTGTCCTGCTCTGATCTGGTTCGGTTTTGGCCAGAAACCATGGCAAACTGGCCAAAGTCCCGCCGCAAGCCACACAAACATCCACCGAAAACATGCAACGGATTCCACAAAATGAATCGTAAAAATCATTTAAAATATTTCTGTACATATTCGCCGAGCAAACGCCTGTCACTGTGGCTCACCAAACAAACAGACGCAGATTTTCCGATTTTCCTTCCCTCCCACTATCCCTCAATCCCCTCCCCCTTTCCCACATGTCGCCAAATATTAAAATCGAAAAGCCAGGCGAATCGCTTTTTAGGGACCATGGCTGTCTATTTGTTTGCAATAAACACGAAATTGTTGTGTAAATTTTCAACTTGTTGAGGGAAATATACAAATTGTATTGGTATTTATATTTATTTATATTTTAATGTTATGAAACTAGTTTTTAAATTGGATATAGATTTAGGTTAAGGTCAGCAAACCTTGGCAAATTCTGTCAAAACTGAGCTCACGGATTAAGTAATCCTTAAAACCTGGGTTCTCCAGACCACAAGGACACCTTGAATCTCCCCGAAATTAGGGGCAGCAAATTTCTGTACTTTGGCTTTGGAAGCAACATGCTGGCCCAGCGGATACACATTGAGAACCCCACGGCGATGAGATTAGGACCCGCAAGACTCCCCAACTACCGCCTGGACTTTGGCTCATTTTCGAGCCGCTGGGACGGAGCTGTGGCCACCATTGTGCCCACTCAAGGCGACGAGGTATGGGGTAGCCTCTGGGAGATTGAACTCAGCAATCTGCCCGACATGGACAAGTAAGGACTTTATCTTATGCATAAAATACAATTCACGGTTTATATTTGCAGACAGTTGGGTTTTGTGCGTGGCCTTTATAAGCCTCAAACAGTGCGAGTGAAACTACAGGATGAGCCCGGAGATACTCCGGCACGGGCTTACCTCCAAGTGCAGCAGCCAGAGAGTAATCTTTACGAACTGTCCAGGGAAAGCATCCCAGAAACCCGTCAACCCTCGAAGACCTATCTGCAGTGCCTGGTTCAGGGGGCCATTGAGAGCTGCATTCCCGAGGAATATATCCAGCGGCTGAGAAGCATCAAACACAATGGACGCATCGCAGCAGAAATGGAGAAAGAGTTGCAACTGCAGCAATTTTAGTTGTAATTACAAATTATTATTAAAAAATGAATGGGTAAAATTATTATTAAATTATAATCCATGATTTTTTCATTGCTCAAATGTAAGTTTTCTTTTCATAAATTTAAAACATTTATTACGGCATCTGAAAAAAACTTTTTACATAAGAAAAGTATTCTGAAATATAGAAAATCTATTGTAAATAGCTGTAAAGGTCAATCCACCTTGACAAATTATGTCAGTCACTCACTCACTAGTTTTGTGTTGGTTCAGTCAAACATTTAAATTACTTGTATTAATAAATATGTAAATAAATGAGGCAAAAGGAGAAAGAAGAAACATGATTAACGCACAAAAGATTGCATATTTGCTTTTGAGATAAGCCGGCGAACCATAAATTCGATGCTCTCTCTGCTGATAAACTCGGAAATAACTAAATTTAAATCATCAGCAACTTGCGATGTGTTCGGCAAATGACATGACGAAGTGTATCTCCACCAAGACCAAGGTAGAGAATCTTCTTTCAACCTCTCAAGCGAATTGAATGCTCAGTAGCCGCTGAACCTTCAGCCACATCTCGTCGTCGGAATTCTCAAATTGAAATATATATTTTCAATGAGTCGTGAGAGGCGCCTTATCGCTTTTGTCACCTGCCTGTTGGTAGGTCCTCTCAAAGGTCACTGCCACAGCGTGGGTAGTGTGAATTCTGTTAGCGGCAATGGCACTTCCGACCTGCCCGAGGTAAGGGGCAGCAAGTTCCTGTACTTTGGTTTCGGTAGCAACATGCTGGCCCAGCGGATACACATCCAGAATCCCACAGCGGTGAGAATAGGTCCCGCCCGTCTGCCCGACTATCGCCTGGACTTTGCTGTTGACTCGAAACGCTGGAATGGAGCGGTGGCCACCATTGTGCCCACTCAGGGCGATGAGGCATGGGGCACACTTTGGGAGATTGATCTTACCAACTTGCCGGACATTGACAAGTAAAAATTACACTTAAATTAAAATTACTATAATTAATTAATCTCCGATTTATATTTACAGCCAGGAAGGCGTTCATTTGGGCATGTACAAACCTGAAACAGTCTACGTGAAGCTACGCAATGAAGCCAAAACTACTCCAGCTCGCGCTTATTTGCTGACCCAGCAGCCAGAGAGTAATCTGTACGAACTGTCCCGCGATTCGATTCCAGAATCCCGTCAGCCATCAAAGACCTATCTTCAGTGCCTGGTTCGCGGCGCCATTGAGAGTTCTGTTCCCGAGTACTACGTCCAGCGATTAAAAAACATCAAGCACAACGATCATGTCGTCAGCAATCTGGAGAGACAACTGGAGCTACAGGATATTGTATTGTAATTAACGAAACTGAACAATAAATGCACTTCTGGTTAACTAAACCTTGGCAATAGGAAAGCTAAACTATAATTAATGGGAATATGTTTTTGAAAATGAAATGGATTTGCAAAATCATAATTTTAAACAACAATGATGCAATTTTAATTATCAAACATAGAAAGCTAATTTATAAATTCCTAGAACCTAAAGTTAAGGGCCAGATAAGTGACTAGCTAATATAATCTAAATGCAATATTAAAAGGCAACTACATTTAAATAACAGATTAAAGATTAGCAGCGCTCTTTGCACGAGTCTATTTAGAGACACTTTCGGATTAAATGCTTAGTTTCCATTCAACTTACAGCCAGATCGTATCGCCTGTTTTCCCAGATCAAAATATAAATTTAATATAAAAATATTTCCAATGAATTGCATCGGTTTGATTAGCTGCCTGTTGGCAGTATTTTCCCAAGGTGTTTATTCCTATAACTTGCCAGAAGGAAAAGCCAAGTTCCTAAACTTTGCTTTTGCGAGCAACATGCTGACGAAAAGGATATACATCGAGACCCCATCGGCGGTAAGAATAGGAGCTGCTCGGATCCTTGACTACCGACTGGACTTTGCCCACGAGTCCAGCCGCTGGAATGGAGCTATGGCCACCATTGTACCCACCAAGGGCGCCGAGACATGGGGCACCCTCTGGCAGATCGATGAAAGCGATAAATTGGACATTGAGAAGTAATTATCTGTATTGCCTGATATATAATTTATATATGTATATAATTGGTTTTTATAGCCAAATTGGCGTGAATCGTGGCCTCTACGAGGCTCACACGGTCTACGTGAGGCTGCAAAATGAGACCGAGGTTACTCCGGCCATCACTTATCTGCTGACCCAGCAGCCAGAGAGTAATCTCTATGAACTGACTCGGGATTTGATCCCAGAGTCCCGTCAGCCCTCGAAGACCTATCTCCAGAGCATCGTCAAAGGCGCCCTGGAGAGCTCTTTGCCCGAGAACTACGTCCACCGATTGCGGAGCATCAAGCACAATGGTCGCATCTCCGAAGAAATGGAGAAGGAGCTGGGACTGAAGGATGTCGCGTTGTAAATAACAATAATAATAAAAGTTATTCATTTATCATTTTATTATTATAAAGGAATATATATTGAACATTAGATGGGTTTTAAATAATGTTTTAAATTGTACAATAATAGAAGAAAATATTCATAATTGGTGAAGTTTATATAATATTAAGATATTGCATAAAAAACACATTATTATAATATTTTCAATATATTATTATATTTTTATATATTTCCATGCAAAAGCGACACCTGGCGACACAAATCCCACACATCTTTCGTTGTTCTAAACCATTTTCTGAAATGTTCTAAAAAATACGTTCAGCCAAACTGCAAACCCTAACAGCTTTTGATAAGAATGAAAAAGCAAGGCAATGTTTTCATTGTTCTCAGTGGTATTCAGTGCTATTCCATCTGTCGGTCCGAGCTGAGTAAACAAATAAATGTTTGACACGTGTACTTTTTTAATTGAATTTCAAAACTTCAAATACGCAATATTATAATCTAAAACAAAGTGAATTTTAATGCAAAAGTAAGTTTTTATAAGCAAAAATTGCACGTTTGTGGAAAATGTTTATGTGAAAAACAGCTGATATGATTTACAATTAAAAAGCTTAATAAAAGGGTGACAAGAGGGTTTTAACAGCTTTTGCAAACAGCTGGTCGCGTAATAAATAGTTTGATTTTAAAATAAAATGAGCAAAAGTCACAAGAATATTTTAAGTTAATTTGTTTTTTTTTTCGGTCTTCTTTTATAACAATTTATTTATTTATTTTTTTAGTGGTAAAGAGTTTTAGCCGATTTTACAACCAGTACTAGAACATCTTGGCAACAGTTTGGAATGCATTGCTATAAAAATGCCAACAGTGGCAAAAAACTGTACCATAAAATTTTAACTATGTTTTCTTAGAATTTTATTTATATTTTATTTTATTTTATTTACAGAACCAACTACCTCATAAACATGGCTAATAAATTTTACTATTTCGGCTTTGGCAGCAATATGCTAGCCAGTCGGATTCATATACAAAATCCAACTGCCAAGAGAATAGGAGCCGGACGACTGGAGGTGAGCTATAAAAATTGTTTAGTACGGAATAAATATAAAGTATTATTATTTAATTTAACAGAACTACCGCCTGGACTTTCATACAGGATCTAAAAATTGGCTAGGAGCTCCCGCCACTATTGTACCCACTCCCGGAGCCCATGTCTATGGAGCCATTTGGGAGATTGATATGTGCAATCTTAAGGATTTGGATGAGTAGGGCTTCTCCCAGAATATCCTTTAGTTCATTTTAATGTTCACTTATTTTTCCTGCAGCCAGGAAAGTGTGCCGGATGGCGTTTACATTCCAATCAGTGTGCCTGTTAACTCTCTGACTACCGATACGAGTATTACCTGTCGCGCCTATCACTTGACAAATCAGCCTCAATCGGAGGTACATGCCAGCGGTGCCCAGGATAATATTCCCTTTGATCGTCAACCCTCGAAAACATATCTCAAGGTTTTGGTAAAGGGAGCCAAAGAATCCGGCATTCCCGAAGATTACGTCAAGTGGCTGAGGGGCATTAAGCATAATGGCAAGGAAGTGCCAGCAATGGAGGAGAAACTGGAGCTGGATCAAGTGGAATTAAGTTCCTAATTGACTAAGAAAGTCGTATAAAAAGTTTATAAAATTTTTACTAAAGGATTTTTTAGGACTGTCTAAAGTACAAACAAAATAAAAATACATTGTAATGCATTTTAAAATTTTTCTTATTTTATTAATAACTGTTTAAATAGAATGATTCCATTTCAATTCTTTTTTATTTACTTAACACTTTAAAATTTTTTGAAAACCTTTTTCTCAACTCTAAACTCCAAACTCTTGGCAAAAACTTTGATTACCTTTCCTCCGGAAAACACTTTTGTCCCCAAAATGGAATTTAATTAATTTGAATCACTTATTTATGATGATTACCACCAATTTCCCGTCTGCACCCCATTCAGACAATGGCCGAAAATTTTGCTTTTCCAAAAGGAAACAAAACTTTTGAGTTTTTCCCGCTCGCCTAAAGTGCAATTAAAGTGCAATTTAGTGTGCACTCCAAAGCTGCCGCCGCCCTTGATGATGGTGATGATGCTCTAAGGAAGCTCATCTCAGGCTGGCCGATCCCTGGCTCCTGTCTTATTAATTTAAATTTGAAGTTTTCGGTGGCACTCACTCCTTTTAGAGCTCTTTTTGGCTGCTGAACATTTGCATATTGTTCGGGGGAGACGCACTTGGCCACTCGGCAAGTCCAAATTGTGTGTGCCAAAGTAATAATAAACATAATTTCCTGTTGCAAGAGTTTCCAGCAATATTTGGCACTTGGAAAAATATATGCAAAATATTTTATAATATTTTTATTATTTTAAAAATTAAATGAAATCATTTTTAAATCATTTTCAAAGACATAATTTGCTTCACAACATACTATCATATTTTTTAAAGTGCACTTGTTTTCCCCAGTTAGCAGCTAATTCCAGGAGCTCCATCTGCACCAGCTGACCCTCGTTGCCAAAGTTGCCGACCCTGTTGTGTAGGTGGCAAATAAAAGTCCGCCCTCTGCCCACTGCCGACTTTAACAAAGTAAAAACTTCGGTCTTGGCTCTTGTTGCGGTTTTGTTCACTTTGTGCAGTTGTAAATTAAATTTGCAAACCGTCGGTAGTTTATAATCGTTTGGGAATTGAAATGCAGTCGGAGTCGATTTTTGGCCCAAGTCAGAGGAAACTTCTCTTTGGGTTCTTGGCCAAAGTTTTGGCCCAAAATTTTTATTACATTTGTGGCGCCGACGCCCCCGTAGTTACACTCCTGGTTTTGAGCTCGAGCCTGACTGCTGCACTCGTCCTCAGCTCGGCCATTAATTATTTAAAATGCACGGCGCCATAACCATTTAGAAGAGTCTCGTTCTAGCCAGTAACATGTGCCAACAGGCCACAAAGTAAGCGACAGCACGGAGGGGAAATGCAACACAAATAACAACAGAACGTAGCAGGGTCCTTGTAATCATAAAAGTTAACGATTTAACAAAAAATATAAAGGGAACATGAAGCCGAAGTTTGAAATGCTCTAAATAAACTTGGGAAAATTCTGATTTAAATTTAAAAGGAAATCTTACAACCTTCTTAAAATATTGATAATTTCTTTTGTTTTTTTTAATTTTCTTAAATTATTTTATTACATTCTATATTACTTTGTTGATTCCTCTTATAGTTCCAAATACCTTTTTAGTCAGTCAAAATCACAACGACAAGTGACGAACAAATGCAAAGCGGAGATCTGCAGGACGAAGGGACATCGAGGTTTCCCAGAACAGCCTCAGCTGCTTGTGTCGCATTTTGCGGGCAAGGGAATTTAATTAAAATCAAGCACTTCAGCCCTTATTTGGACCATTGCCACACCTTCAGAGCTGCTCGCTCAGCTCAGCTCGTCGTTTAGTTTCAATCAAAGTAGCAGCGACAAACAAACACTCAAAAAAAGGAGGACCAAAATTTTACGCAAATTGACAACAGAAGCGACGACACCGAAAAACAGGCAGGAGGGGGTGGCGGCAGGGATTCCATGTCAATAAAAATAAAAACTGTTTCAGATGGGACGCAGAGAACTCATCTTGTCAGTTGGTCGTAATTGAAACTCATTAGCGTGCATTTTAGTGGCAATTCTGGAGCTGTGAGAGCCGAAAGCCAACCCTTTTCCGGGACTTTTCCCGGGTGCCCTGGGATTTCCCCACTACCAGTAGCTGGGACCAACACTCTCGGCCTTAACCGGTGGTGGTTATATGTGGTGCGTGCGGTTTATGTGGTAAGTGTGTCATCATTATGACTGCCATGGGTTTTTACTCATTTTTTTTTTTGGTTGGGTTTTTGGGAGCCTTTAGTGTGTGAGGGGGTTTGATTTTCCCATTTCTTTTTTAGCTGTAGAGTATTTCAATATAAACTTTATATTATAAAGGCAGTTTCTATTCAACAGAATTCTCTATAAAAATAAGCCCTTCTTCAAGGCAAAGTTTGTATCAAAAGCAAAGATATTTAATTAAAAATATATTTTAAAATATATTTAAATAAATACCACATTGTTAATGGTTTAATAGTTAATATATTTCCTCAATCTTTTAGTATAAAATACAATTTACACTCATTTACACAAAGCGACCACAAATCATCATTAATTGGCTTGTCATCGGCACAAAGGATTAAAAATCGCACCAAACCGCAGGCAAGCGCGTCAGAAACTTTGCCAATTCGTTGTTGCAAACTACAAAAAGGACTCACACACTTCACACTCAAAAACTCACTCCTTTCCTTTCTTGAAAACCTAATAAATTTTAATTGAAGAACTCGGCTTGTCCCTGTAATTATGCCACACACATGAGGCGTCAAAGGCCACGCGGGACTTGAAGGGGTTAATGGAGACTTTGGGTGAGTAAAAGGAAAAGGAAAACCTTTCAATGGACCCAAGGTAAATTCAATTTGTCTGCCTAAGAAAATCAACCCAGAAAAGGAACTGAATTTGATGGCTTATTTGCATATAGTTTCCAAGAGTTCAAAGTGTTTCTAAAGTTTCTAATGATGGAAAACTATTAATTACCAAAGTAGCAACGCTTTCGATTAGAAACCTTCTTTTGAGGAAAATGGAAATTGAAAGTTTAGTAAAGAAATAAGTAAAGGGACTGCCAAGTGCCTATAATCCCGGGGGATTATGGTACAAAGTTGGACCAATATCCTGGAGGATTGAAGAAGTCTTAAACTTAAATGCTTGACCCTTCAGATATATTGTTAAAGCTTAGTTACTCAAATTGTATGGGAATTCCTACAAAAAAATAAAATTCGAATATCAAAGCTAAAAGGACTTCTCTGAACATTTTAAAAATAATAAAGAAAAACCTCGCACCGGAAGAGACCAAGGCCCCAGGCCCCGGGATGCACAAATAAAACCGAAAAATGCAATCGGAATCTGGACGGCAGACACGCTAATCAAATTAAGCGCAATATTTGGTTTTCATATTCCGTCGTCCCTCGCCGGAAGAGGATGAAATGCAACTGCCGACTGGCCGCGGGCATTAATTACACTTAAATGTTGACCACATGCCAGGATTTGACAGAGACACAAAGTCAATAACTTGGCCAAGTGCAACCCTCCTCCATCTCCAGCTTCAGCTTCAGGTTTAGATTTGCAGGAACTCCAAGTCCTTTTTTGGCTTTGTCCAATTTCCCCTGAGGCTGCCAGCGGCGGTTGCATTTTTTGACAAATTCTCTCGACACGCATGCAGTGTCAACAAGGCGAAAGGACGAGGGGTTACGATTAAATCATTAAATTCATACGCTCCATGGGTTGCACTTTTCTCATTTTATAGAGGTTCACACTGGGAATTTTTAGAAAATTTTTCAAGAATTTTTTAAAGGGTTTTATTGAAGGCTCGCAACAATTTATCAAAAGATAGAAGCATAATTAATATGTATGAAAATTAATTAAAAATTCAATTTTCAAATATATTTAAATCACTATTAATCACATATTTTTCTTACTGTGTGGTATTATTCCCTCGGAGCTTGACCGCCACCCTGGGAGATTGTCACTTGCTGATTATTCGGTTTCCGTTTTCATTAAAATGCACACATCCCTTTCTGGCCGCTGCATCAATCGCTGTTGCATTGGTTTTTTGTCCATTTACAACCTTTGGGGGTTTGGGTAAATGCTTTTGGGGCATTTTTTAATTAAACGGCATGCAGCAGAGTTAGAATTTTAATGTCACCACCTCGCTCTGTGGGTGGCGATGCAGCAGCAGCAGCGCCTTTGGTGACACGTGCACTTTGACAAATATTTTAGGCACACAATTGCAGTGCCAGGGAGTGACGGAAAGGATGACTAATCCCTCTTATCTGAACTGAGTTCTTACAACACCTTTGACCAGAATGATTATTATTTCCCAGCAAAGTCTTTAAAAACTACTTAAATATCACAAATTCGGGCAAGTTCCCACCCAAAATTTACTTCCCTCACTCTTAGTGCATTAATTTAAACTTAAACAAGTGAATGAAAAATAAATTTTACATTTTCATTTTGGCATTTTCGCTTAAAAGCTTTTCCTGGCGATGGCAGAACGTTGGGCAAAATAAACGAACAGCGGCAAGCCGGGGCTCTGACTTCCTGCCAGATTTCCTGGCCAATTCGCCCCACTAGCCCTTTGCTGCTCCTCGCCCTACAACATACTAAATAACCTTGTTAGCGTTTTTAATTAAAGGTGTAAATATTGATATTTACCCACGCAGACCTGCACACGGCTTTTCCCCCACGAAACTGACGCCGGCGGCTGTTGGCGACTGCCGCGGAAATGCATTTTCGCAAAAAGTCAAATAAACTATGTGGAAATATGAGCCGGTTATTAAATACGGTTATATGCAGAGCTGGGGGTTTCTCGTTCGTAGGAAAAATGTCGTTTTTTGTGGTATTACGGGGAAAACCCAGTAGCTCGGTGAAAATATGGAAATGTGAGGGAGATAATATTTATAATTACTTCGGGTTTAACCATGACTTATCTTTTAATTAATTGTATTTTTAGTAGAAATAAACTTGGCTTTTACTAATCCATAAAATCAAACCAAAATATATAAATATATTCCAAAATCCAGCCATCTAATATCGCATAAAATAAACCCCTCCTGACAGCCGCTGGCTATTAAAACGGCAAATGCACTGAAAGGGCCCCTCCGGTTCGCATCAATAACGCACACTTGACGCTCCAAATTAAATAACCATCATCAGAATCAATAGACATATGGTACTGGAGGGGGATTGAGGTATCCAAACATCCCAGTCCCACATCGCAGCACACATATATCGCACTTCCCCAGGTACAGGGCTCTCAGCAAATTGAGTTAACTCTGGCCTAAAAGCGTTGCCTCACAATGTAAAAAGAGAGTGCAAGGGGGAGGGCAGGGAAGAGGAAGGGAAAGCCCGAAGGCCAGTTAAGTTTTGTGCAAAAAATGTTAATTTTAATTAAGGCCTGCTATCGACACCCAAACAGACACGATGCATTTTAAGGCACTCTCCGCTCCACTCAACTCTCTACTCCAAAGTGCAATGCAGCGCAACTGATGCACTTTATGGACAGACCCGACAGGATTGGATTGAATTGGCTTGAACCAGGTACACAGGGAGAAAGGGAAAAGCTCTTAAATAATATTGAAAGAGAGTATTGAAATTTAGGGAATTTTGTATGGTGACAGAAATAAGTTCAAGATCTGATTTAAATAATCTAATAATTAAAATACAGTTTTGTCTTTCTCCAGTAATGGGTTACAGCTCACCTTATTAGCTCTTTATTATATATGTTATATCCCCCTTTTTTATATATTTTATTCCCATTTATTTACACATTTTCCGATCAGTGCAAATTTTGTTCTGGCCTAAAACTGGGACCGTAATGGAGCCTGCTCTGGCCTCCTGTTCATTGTGGTCGTGTCATGGACATGTGTAAACATTAACACAACATTGTTGTGTGTGCGCGCCCACCGCCAACAAGGACAAAAAGGAAGTGGGATATGGGTTAGACAGAGAGGAGGACACCACCAGAGAACATTAGTTTGGAAGGCCGTGCAACAATTTGTTGCATACCACACACATCGTCAGCGTAATTGTCCTATATAGTTGGTTATCGGTTTTAGCTGGTATGATTGGTAAGAATAATTAATTTTGGTTTATTGTGGAAATTAAAGAAAGAAATTAAAGAAATGATAAATATTTAAAATATGCTTTTAATAACCTTTTTAAAATGTTGTAGATATAAATTGGAGTTAAACTTTCAAAAAAATTAAGTTTTAGGCATCTTTAAGTACAATTTATTTCTTAAAAATTATATATACAAATTGATCTGTTATAATCGAAACCATTAATAATGAAAATTACTGTTCATATATATTTATTGCGAAAACAACTCAACGTTTCCCATAATTTCCCAAAACTCCTACTACAAAATCCGTACTTATTTTATAATCTAAAATAAAGCTTTTCAAAGGTACTTCCCAATTCGTATATTTGAAAACCCGCACACATTGCTCTTTTTAAACCTTTCGTTTTTTATATTTTGCATATTGCTGGACCACTTAAAAATTTAAATTAGCGCTGGCCGAGTGAATTGCATTAGCGCGCTTTTTAATTCGCTTCGTAAATATTTCAGCTCCATACGTATGAATTTTTCAGCATTTTAACGTGTTGGCCAGGCCGATGATTATCCTGCGGCTTATCAGCGCCTGAACAGGCTCCGTGCAGGACATTGTCCCACCTCTCTCTCTCCTCGTGCCTGTTATTGAAAAGCAATTAAAAAATCCAGGCGCCAAGCGACTGCGGAAATTATTGAATTATAATGCACGATGCGATGCTGGAGTGTTCAGCTCATAAATATAAATAGGTGTGTGCATTTTGAAAGAGTTTGGTGGATGGAACCTCAAAGTTAACTTTGTTTTAGAAGGGACGAGATTTCAGTAGAGTTCAAAATAATTATAGTTACCAACTGGTAACTACCAACTTTAAATTCTTGAAACATCCTTAGTTTTTATTGCTAAAATTTAATGCCTTTATAAAGCTTTATCCTACTTAACTTCTACTTATGCGAGAATAATCCGACAATCAGCTTATTGTTATTAAATTCTCATCTGACCTCCCTGAGCTCGACTCGCTAATTGCGCCTATCGGATTACCAACGCCAAAAGCTATTTTCAATAACAAACTGCCAAGCGAGGAGTGCAAAAATGAACATTTTATAATTGGCTTTTCGGAAACCAACAAAAAAGTACGCAGAGAAAAGATAAAAACAGATACTGCTTCGCGTTGCATGCGAATATAATTAGCATAAAATAAAACAAACATCGAGACGCGCCGAAAAATATTAAATTTCAAGCAATTAAAAAATGCGCAACGCTGAAAAGCGCGCTAAGGATTCTGGCCTCCGGCCGAAAGAATAAAAAGGGTTGCAAAGGATATCAAATTACCACGAGAGCAAAATCCAGACAAGTCAAAAGTGGAGTCTCACTTTCTTTTTTATGCGGCTAAGACAAACAAATAAATCGAGGATTTTTATTTTTGGCCCAAGAAGCTTAGAGCCATAAACGCAATCAAAGCCAATCCAAGGCAACGACTCGGCAAATAGTCGTCGTAAAGGTCATAAAAATTGTCTTAAACGAAAAGAGCCCGGCTCCGCTCATTCATTTTCCCTCAACCACCCTCCCAGAGAACACACCATTTTTTTTCTGTAAACTGTGAACAGAACGATAAAAATTTTGCCCTCAACACCTGTGACCACAATTAAGCCGCGTTAAGCGTTTCCAAGGAAAAACTTTTCCGCAGTCAAATTGAGTTAAAACTCGCCGGACAAAACTTTTTCAGCGGCCAATTTTTTTTTTGCGACCTCTGTGGAGGTCTTTTCTACGTGCAGAAAGTTGATAATTTAATTGAAGTTGTTAACAATTTTTTTCGTTGGTATTTTTCCAGCCAACAATTATAAAAAAAAGGAATTTATTTTGTATATGAAAGAAGGAGAACGGTCTCGAGGAGCCTTATTAAAATTTGTTGAAATATAATTAAAGTCATGCTGAATTTAATTGCCAAACTGACAAGGGTGTTCTGAGGCAAAAAAAAGGGGTCTAGAAATTAAATTAAAAAGGATTGGGTGATGGCGGTTGATAAGCAGGTGGTGACTATAAAAATTGTAAATTTAAAAATATATCAGATTTTGATTTAATATTTTTCTTTGAATTATTTAAACAAACACATGTAAAATACATCTAAAATGTATCTCCATACACTTTCTCAAAGTATAAAGCTCAAATTTGAACCGATTTTATTGCCAATTTTCGATCACGGAATAATCTTCACTTTCGTTTTCAATTTGGCAACAATTTGCTGTAATCTAAGACCCAATCAAAAGTCAAATACTAATAATGAAGCCAGACAGCACATCCCACCACCTCCATTGTCGAGCATCAAATTTTGGCCAAAGGCGGCTTACCGAAAACATCGAAATTACCATATCGAAAGCAGAAAAAAAGAAAACAGAGGCAGGACACACATCCCCGAAATATTTGCTTGGGGAAAGCGAATCATTGCAATTATTTGCGGAATGCACTCGCCGAGGACTTTATTGAGGCGCAAAAGGAAACAGAGCGGAGCGCAAATTGAAACAAAATGAACAAATCAGGCAGCAAATTTGCATGCGACAACATTTTCCCCGAGTCCTTGTGTCCAATTTCCTAGCAAGGGGACCAGGGGATCGACTTATTGGCAATTTTTATAGTTCACCGAGGGGTTGCACACTTTTATTTTCCCGAGGGGGTTGGGGTGTGAGTGTTATTGGGGAATCTGGGAGAATGCCAGTGCAAATTTATGTTTATTGAGGCAAGAATTTCACGATGTCATAAGAGTTGCTTTTCTGTGGAGTGGAGATAACAAATTGGAAATACTCTTCAAGGGGAAATTTTAATGAAAATTATCAAGAATCTATATTAGAGAGTATAAGGTAAAGATAGAGTTATAAAGTAATAATTTGAATAGTTTTGATTAATTAAAAAAAGAGTAAAGAAGTAATATCAATTATGCCAATAAAGTGAATTATGAATTTCATACTTTAAGAAATTATTGCATATAGTTTATCTTTGAACCATTTATGAATGATTTAAATTAACTAATTAAAATAGAAAATTATTATTCATTTCAAACAATAAACTTACAATTTATAAAAACAATTTTACAAATTAAAAGACATTAAAAATGTTTATTAAAATATTTCAAATTTCTTAATCTTCCTGTTGCTCTGCTATATCGATATACCTCCCATAAATAAGAGTATTTCCCACAATTGTATGCAAATATCCCAGCCGCGGCTACCTTCTCCATATCATATCAATATCCTGGCGATGCCATGGCAACTTTATTTATGCAAATTTTTCGAGTCAAATAAGAAAAATATTTCACTTGTCCGCTTCGTTCTTCTTTGCCAATTTCTTATTTAATTTTTTCATATTGTGTTCGCTTTGGTTTTCCTTTTTTTTTTATTTATGGCAACTAATTTGGTGGAGTGGGCGTGGCTACTCGTACACAAATCAATTCCACTACATTGAAGCAAAAATCAATTGGAATAAAGGGCAGGGGTGGAGTTTTTCAAGTAGCATCCAGACAGACAGACAGAGAGTCCCGGAACAGGACTCGAAATTCTCTTACCGGGACAGGGGACGGGGTCGGGCAATTATATCTGAAGGATTCGAGTGCTACTTCACGGCGAACAAGTTTATCTGCTTCTGCCGATCCTTTTTCAAGTGCAGACTCGCTGCTGCCTGCCTGCTGCAACTCAATTAAAATGAGCTCAGGTGTAAATTTTATTGAAAATGTTTAATTGCCGGGGAGTTGGCATCGTCTGGCCGAGACCTCGAGCCCTCGAGCCCCTGACCTCGCCTCATTATCTGCTCCATTATACTCGCAGCGATTTTTACTTGTAATTATTTGTTTTCCTACGTCTGATTCACACACACACACACTGTTGCGCAATGTCCTTTGTCCCAGGATTTATTTATATATATATATATTTATTTGCCTAAGCTGCGACTGACATTGTCCTGACGATGACTGCCAATGTCGTTCCCTGAATTTGTCTGTATTTATGTAAGAGGAAAGGCAATGAGGCTTGTAGCTTGTACAAGGCAGAACGAGGTGAGGAGATTCAGGAGGTAAACCTCCATACTAACTACCCTGCTAGCAACGATGTCCTGCGGCGCTGGCTGCATATTGAAATTTACACAATTAACTTAATTGCCAATAGTTGTGAGCCCACTTCTGGCCTCGAGTTGTTGTGGCAACATCACTTTGTTCACACTCCGAAGAGGCAGAAGCCGCCGTAGACCCATTTAATTTGAACAATTAATATGCCCGAATGTCAAACATTATCTAATGCCGAGTACCCGGGTGGGTCACGTGACCGCACGAATGCAAAACAGATTTGCGTGATGAATTTATGACTGACATTGATGGGCCCGGCCCGAATCCGGCAGATACTTCAGAGCAGAACCACATTGTTGCTCTTTTTTCACGCCCGCTCCTTTGGCAGGATGTTTCGTTTTTTAACCCTTTTCTTCCTTCAGCTCGATCTGCTGCTCATCGTAAAGGGATTACGGCCATGGGTCGTGTGTCTGATGTTGATTAAACGGCTACCATCTGAAGGGACCTCTGGTCGTTCGTTTTATAATTTATGCAAGTTGCGGGAAATTTGATGCGCCTGCATGGTTTACAATTGTTTTAAAGTCGGCAGAAATATAGTAAGATAAAATATCTGTAAAAGTAAATATATATTGGTGAGACTTAAGCAGGCAATTGAGCTTTATATATTAATTTTGAAACTATGGGAAACTAAATAAAATCCCAAAGAAGAAAACATGAAAGACACTTTCCCAGAGTATCGTTTTTACGCCTTCTATTGTTACTTTCCCTTTTAGCCCTCCTGTCACACTTGAATCAAAACAAAAATCAACATGCCACAATTAATAACAAATTAACATGATGGGACGCATGACCGGAAGTGAAACCAAAACCGCTCTGGCCAAACATTCAATATAATGAAATGTATTTGTATAAAAATTAAGCGACAAATGCCTTTCGGTTCGAGTCCCAATTTGGGTTCCAAACATTGGGCATTCGGCCATTGTGAGAACAGTTTGGCCCTCAAATATTTACACTAATCATTGTAAAACATATTCCTCAAGTGCCCCGTAAACCGAAACGGAAGGAAGGAAGGCAGGCCGAAAACAATGGACGACGGGATCCAGGAATCCTCCTCAGGTCCAGTTTCGAAGTTTCGTTTTCAGGAGAACAAGGGAAACCGGGCACGGGTCACGTGCCTCATTGCACGTGTCCCTTTTAATGACCAGCGAATTGTGAAAGGAAAATACACACGCTTTCCGATGGAGACCCGAAAAAAGGAGAATTCAAAAAGTAGATTTTTTATAAGAAACTGTTGTGGCAATAAGGATACCTTTTAAATATATATTAGATAAAAATTATAAGGAGTTGTAACTGATAATGTTCGTTAGAAATCTTATAACAAATAATAAATAAAGAGATATAGTATTGCATTCTCTTTAATTTAAAATATAAATTTAAATTAACACAAATAATTATGTGAAATTAATTTAAAAGTATTTGTAGTAGAAATTAAATCAAAACTCTACCATCAAGTTCATATTTTGTATATAAATATATTCCAAAAGACCCCTTTCTGTAGGTACAACATACCCTTCCTATTACAGGGTACCGAAAGTAACGCGGTTCCTTTTGTTCAGCCTCACAAACACGCATATATACACACATATATATCTCTGCTATATTGAAATCCAATTCAATGAAATTGTTGCCACGCTCGAGTTCCATTAGACAAAAACCAATCACAACAACAGCGTGAAAAGGTGGGAAGCTCCGGCCACTCGATTGCTGGTCAGTTGAAAATATTTCGACACTTTGCATGACCCGCCCCCGCGTGCCTCACACAAAGGAGTATGTCAGGCATCAATTGAACTCCTTTCTCCGCTGTGAATGGACGAATTGTCCGGACATGCCCCCCGAGTCCAGCCACAGCCACAGCCGAAGGACCCTTTTTAATTGAGGAACTCGGCTGAGGCGTGTGGCCAGCACAACCAGAAACAAACAACAACAAACGGATGACAGGCAACGCCTGACAATTGTCCTTTGGACAGCATGGCAAGGACAGCAAATATTGGAGATTGTGGGGTACCGAAAAAAGGCGAGGAAGGGAGCGAGGCCTCAGATGGGAAATTGAATGGAAAGTGGGGAGGAGAGGTGATGGAAAAGTTGCTGCAAATAAGGTTTGATATAAAGGATTATTAAACGAGAACTTTAATATAATAATGTAAGCATGTGGGAATTATTAAATATAGCCCTATACAAGGAGGAGTTTATCTATCAAAAATTGGTAATCATTAGTTCAAGTCACCTGTCTAACCATCTTTCATAATCAAAAGACTCATCATCTAGCTTAAGCCACTCCCCACACTCACATTCACCTACGCAGCTTAGACTCCTCAAACTGAAGACGCAATATATCAAGGATGAAAAAGTCGGAGAGGTGGGGCAACACTTTGCCCACTTGGTCGGTCCATAAACAATTCATTTATTATCCTTGCAGGCTGCTGATCTGATCTAATGCTGCATGCTTGATTTACTGGCAGCGGCTGCAAATCATCGCCCGAAAAGGGATAAAGACAATGGTCATATGGGGAAAATATGAATATCCTGAATACTCGCACTCACACCCTCCCATCAGACGCAGAGGGGTGACAAGTTCATGTAGGCATGTGCGATAAATTATCCTGCTCGTGTGTTGAGCCTTGTGACTTTTTTCCACACCTCCGGAAGGCGAACGAGAAGGTGTCTGTAATTGGTAGTCAAATATGTTTGATATATTGGATGGATTTGCTGGCAGACAATTTTATGATCGCCGAATTTATTTGATGCACACACGCCCCCGAACTGAAGCCCTCATAAATTCCAATTGTTTTGCCTCGTGAAAATCCTTCAAAATGAAATTTATGCCTCCTGTTAAAAAACGTTTTGTACAGAGAATTGGAAAATTAAACGAGTCAAGCCAAATTTTGTTAAGAACTAATAAATTTAAGCCTATAAAAATTAGGCAAAGAAACAACCCTCGAGTTGCAAAATATATAAAAATTATTTTGAAAGAAATTTTCAAATAAAATTGGCGATAAAAAATTATTTTTAATGCGCACAATTTTTACTCAAAACAGTTGTTGAGGAGATTGCAGAACAAATTGAAAAAGTAGAGGAATTTACGATACTCTTTACTTCAATATAAAATAGTTTAAGCTGATAAATAAAGCACTTTCTATAAATTTCCTTTCAAATTGTTTACAAATTATAATCTTTGCATTTCGAATTGTCCAGAATAAGTATGTAGTATTAAAGAATATTTTTAAACAAGCAGCAAATTCCATTTTTTTCAGGGTATTCCATATAATTTTAAAAGCCTTTAAAGAATTTCAGCCTCCTTAAAAAACACCTCACATATCCCCTTAAATACATTCGGGGGTTGGACATATAAAGTCAAACATTTTGTGTTATATCATTTAAATTAAAAGCTGAGCTGACAATAAAAAGTACACAATAAACATTAACTCTCTTTGGGGATCAACAATTCAAAAATTTCCTTTGTATACATCTATATATTTGGCCTGGTCGGGCCGTAAAACATTTAATAACAACCGAATCGCTTTTTTGATATGCCCAGCAGACATTACAACCCCCAGAATTGGGAGTTTAAAATAAAAAAAGAAGAAGTACTCTGCAATAGAATGCATTTAATCATTTAAAAGAAGCAAGTAACAAGTGGGGAAGAAAGTTTAAAGCACCAAAGTGGCACTTTGTCGCCTTTTATGCTGACCGCACAAGGATGCCTGGCGAATGCTTCTTTTGTATTGTATCCCCTCGAAGGAAGCGAACTTCGAGTTTGTTGTCCCTTTTTTATGGCCAAACTGGACACACACATAAATTTTCCCACTCGCCTGAGCGCCTCACACATGTTTTGGGTCCACTTTCCCACCGTTTTCCCAACGGCGGGGGAGGGAAATCAAAAACGAATTATTCCTTGCCCATCGGAGGGGTGAAATTTTTGGGAGTGTTTCTACTGCCGCCTTTTGTATATAATTCCCAGTTAGTGTTTAAGCCAAACACCTCAAAGGACCCGCAAAAAGGGCCCAAGGACTGACGAAGATGAATACTCCATTTGATTTGCATACGGGCCCCAGCCAGGACAAAAGGTCCTTCTTCTTCCACTTGCTGACAGCAAATGGCTGACCTAACGAACCATAAATTAAACACGCTTTTGATGTCTTGGCCCCGGCCACAATGTTTATTTACTTTAGTTCTCCGGACAATGTAAAGTTTATCCTTAAAATTCGATTATAAGGAAACCAACTCAAAATAAATACAACTTTCGTCCGGTTTTAGTTCTATATGATTGAACTCTGGAATTAATTGCGCTGCCCAGGGGTCTGCCTTTGGTGGTCTGGGGGAAAAGTGCTAAACAATTTGCATAAATTACGGTGGTCCAAGGGACATATCAACCCGGCCATAAATTCAAGTCAGACGCCCGGCTTAAGTCATCAAAATGGAAGAAAAATAGCCAAAGGAGGAAGGAAAAAATATCAGGAAGAAAAATAAATGGAATTCAAGTGACCAAATGTGGTCAGAAATTTGTGAAATTTTGTTTACGTTGAATATCGAAAGGGAAATGTCTAAACAGGAATACTTTTCAAACTGTACCCAAGCCAAACTGAGTCATAATTACTCATCCCCCCAAATAAGGACTGCAAAAGAAATGTTTGGATCTGCCAAATGAATTATGCGGCAAATGCCTCGTTATTAATTAGACTCATTTGCCATTCGAGTTCAGACCGACATTGTTACCATGAAGACACCTTAATTAAATGTCTGTCTGCGGCGGATGAGTTCCAGATTTAACCGCAGAGTCAAAGTTTTTCGACCATCCCCGTGGGGTGGTTCTCCCCGCAATATCCTGAGCTGTTTTGTTTTTTGTTTTGCCAAAATTATTTTGCATATGAGAGTTTTTGGCTCTACCCTGATGATGATTGGGTTCCTTGTCCCCGGAGATTTGTCATTTTCATTACCATAAATCAATTTGTTAATTAGTGCGCCACTTTTGGTAGCCTGTAGTAGACAATGGAGTCGATTAGCCATCAGTTTCCATGGCAAAAGAATGGTAGTTATAAGAGTTTATGGTTTGGGTAATTAATTGGAAAATAGGGCTATAAGAATATATAAATATATATTTTAAACAAGTTAACAGCTTGGAAAATTAAGTATTTACAAAAGAAGAATGATAAAAGATTAAATATTAAGTACTTAACAATTTATATTCCTTTATATTTCATTCCATTTCCCCCTTAACTTCACTCTAATGCAATTCCAGTAACATTTGGTAACTAAACCCTTTGAATACTTCAATTAACTTTATCAGCAAAACACACAGCATGCACATAATTCATTCTAAACTAATTTAGCTTAGTTCAACCATATATAAGTCCAAGTGAACAATTGCAAGCTCTTGCTGAATATTCCTGGCTTCCATAAAGACAAAACAAATAAACAAATAAAGCTGCCTGGGCAATCAAACAATCGAATCTTTAATCCCATTTAGTTTGCGCATCGAACTAAAATTACTTCAATTTATTTTGATGGTCAATATAAAGGAAAAATGCGTGAATAGCAGCAGAAATATATAAATATTTTATTTGCACATCCGCTTTAAATTGCCGGGCAACTTTAAGCTGGCACTTTAGCCACTTTATGGCAGGGAGGGAAGGACGAGGAAAGAAAGCGAAGATGTGGCAGCCATTTAATGTCAACCATCAAGCATAAAGCCCTTGTATCCGTATCCTTCCACCTTCTGGAAAAATAACAGTTTACACAAGAAAACAAAACAGAAGCCCGCCCATAAATGCAGAATGGGGGGGAACCACATGTGAAGTGTGTCCTGGCTTTGACTTTGACTCTGGCCTGGCTTGAGCTGCATCCTCGAGAGTGCCGCAGAGTGAAATGCATTTCAGCAACAATTGTTGCTAGCTGTAAATAAACACGACTTGCCCCGCCCCGAAGCCCGGGCCACTCACTCCACAAAATAAACAAAAAGAAGGCAAACACTGCCATGATAATAAGGTATATAATTTAATATCAATCTGACAGCCAGAAGGCAACAAAGTGCATAGACGACGAAATCGACGCTGCTTTCTTTTTATATTTTTCGCTGAGATAGAGTAAGGTAAATACCCTCTAATAGCTATTAGAGATGTTCTGATATCGATTGGCAATAAGCGAAAAGCTAAGCCAAGCAGTGAGGAAATTAATCGGGAAATGGCGAGGGTTTTGCAGAAAGAGGATTCTTTGGAGTTTCTTGAGAAGTTAGAGGTTTAAGTTGGGTCCTTTAAACTTTTTCTACAATTTTAATTTAATTTAATTTTATATTTTGTTTTAATTTTATATATTTACAAAAATGCATTGTTTATTTTTTCAACAAACAAACAATCCTATAATTGATTTCTCATATAAAAATGCACATAAAATGGTGTTCGAGCCTCTTGCCTTCTTTTAACTCCTTATCATACAAGGGTATCCTTTCGTCCTTGTTTTCCTGCCACACCCTTTTCATGACCCTGTGCATTTTTTCCCTGCCGTCTTGTTTTGTTGTTCCTGCACAACTTCACTTTTATACGTAGTGTGCATTGTCTGTCTGTCTAGAGGTACTCAAATGCTACTCTTTCGATGCGATGCGTTCCTTCTTCCTTTGGATCCCAGTTTTTTGCTTGCTTTT
This sequence comes from Drosophila anomelani, assembly GCA_035045905.1. Lineage (NCBI taxonomy): Eukaryota > Metazoa > Arthropoda > Insecta > Diptera > Drosophilidae > Drosophila > Drosophila anomelani. The sequence continues at coordinate 5,470,890 of JAWNOO010000165.1, forward strand.
CCATTTTTTTCCTTGCTTTCTCTCCCTTTTTTTGTTTGCCAACGAAAAATAAATGCAGTTTGTGTGTGCGCCTGCACTTGTTGTTTGTGTTGAGCCAAGCAGAACATTTCCATTTGAATGTTCTTTTAAGCGAAAACAATTCTTTTCTTTGTTTTGCTTTCGAGAATCCCTGGGCTGCGAATTTTCCAGGTTCTGTGTGTAAGAGATACCCCCAGACCCCATTTCAAGTCCTTTCGAGTGTTTAGCAAATTAGATCATGGATTTTTCCTCTGATTTCTGGGGGGTTATCAGCGCATGGATGTCATTATCGGGTCCCGCCCACTCACCTGGTCGCCCTCGAGGGTAATCTCCTTTTGTTGTGCATTCTTTCGAATATTTCCCTTTAAAGTTCTTGGGTTGGATTTTATTTTACATTTTTTTATGCTGCAACTATAAAAAAGTTTTTACATTTTTTACGGCACTTATTTCAGCTTTCTTTCTTCTCGCACATTTTATTCTGCGGGTAACAAAAGAAGTTTTCTGACGGCGAGTGCATTATATTTTGGACTTACGGCGAGGAGTTGATTATGTTGATTTGTGGAATTGATTTGCCAGCGAGGAAAGGGGAAATACGGTAGGGATAGAGCAAAGGACCCTGTCAGACACTCCTTTTAACCATAAAATATTCCAGGCATGTGGCTGGCAAAATGCTAACCGATTGTTCTGGCAGTCATACGGAGGTTTTTGAGTCGGGAAATTGGTTGGTTAAAATTTGTGGAAAAGGGTTCAAGAATTTTCATCAGGCAAATGGAGGTGGAGAAAATTAAAGGGATAAACTAAAGGGTTTTAAATTAAAAGCATGGGAACTCTGTATGATTATATATTAGTCACCAAACGTTTCCTTTTTGTTTTCTTAAGAAAACTTTGCACATATAATTATTTTTAAATATGTAAAAGCTTTCTCCCATTTCCACTTTTCAAAGTAAATTTATCAAATTTTATGATATATTTACAATTACTTTCTCATAAAAGAAAAATTACTCCTTCGTTGAGCCAAAACGAAGCATTAAAAGGACTCGGAGACAACAGGCTCAAATTGGAGAGTGCAAACAAAAAAAGCCCAAAAGAAAGTTGGTCAAGGACATGTCTAAGCTAAACCAAAAATAAACCCAGGAAGAGTCAAATTCGAAACCTAAACTCAAGTAAAAGCAAAGTCGAACATCTTATTCGAAGACTTCCCCTCTGAATTCGAACTTGGAAAACGGAAAAAGGATTTTGTCAAATAAAATTTGAAGATTAAGAATTTTTAGTTGTAAAACAATAAAAATTAAATTTAAGAATTCCTAAAATACAATAAAATTGCACAAATATCAAATAATATAACAACGAAATTTTGAAACTCAAAATATTTCCCCAGTTTCGAAAACTTCCCTTCCGTAATTCGAAACGCGTAATGCTGGCTGTTAGCAAAACCTATTTATGTTCTTTTTCGAAACACCCCTAAAATTCGAAAACAGAAAACGTAAAGTGGAAAACGTAATGCGTATACGTAACATGCCACAAGTGTGACTCTCGCTGCCTGTCTCTCTCTCGATTTCCTTCGAGGAAACGTTTACTGCACGTGATGAAAGTAGCTCGACATAACGACACAGATATCAACAATGAGAGAGAGTGGAGAAATGGGGGTGGGAAATGGTGGGAAAGGGATAGGAAGAGAGAGAAAGAGAGCGCGAGCGGGCGAGAAAGAAGGGTGGCTAATTCTCGCGCCGTTTCCCGGGTATAAATACGGGTGTCCTGCGGCCAGAGCTCCTCAGTCGAACAGCAACTTGCCCAGAGTAAAGATCTAAAAAAGGAAAGCCGGAAACAGGAAATCCAAGCCACAACTGACATTTTTACGTAAATTTTCGAGAGACTTCAAGCCATGGCAATTCCATTCTACGAAGACGAGCACGTCTCCAAGTCCGAGCCCAGCGGCGATCAGGTGGATAGTCCCATGGCCTTCTCCATTGATCCCGGACACGACCAAGTGGACTTCGAAGGACCTCCAACTCCGGCGGCACAGGAAGTACCAGGTCCGGGTGCAACAAGTGAACCAGTAGCTGCTCCCAGCGCCGAGGAGCAACTACTGGCCTGGAAAATCCTGGCCATTGCCATGTGCAAGGTCCTCAAGCAGTTCTACCAGCAGCACAAGGCGGCGGGAAAATCCAGCAAGTTGAAGGCCACCGTGCAGGTTCAGCCGCAGGCGCAGTAAATTACACAGAAAGAAAAAAGAAGAACACCAACTAAGGCTCCTAAAAGCGCAACTTGTGATTACTTTACGTTGGTGAGAACTAGCGCAGCCCCCCGAAAAATCCCCCGAGAGAGAGAGAGAGCGAGACAGTGACAGAGAAATGTGAATCAATTTCCCAAGGAAAAACCCAGAAAAATTAATCATTTTTAACCAAGTATTTTCTTTGTCGGAAATTATTCCCGCCAATGATTTCTAAATTGCCGTCGCGATGCAACACTAAACTTTGGATAAGCGCAAATGTGATAAATAATTTTGCTAAAAATATTTCCAGTCCAAATACTTGTTTAGTAAGCCTAACTTAATTTAATTTAACTGATCAATTAAGCTAAGTTCTCTTAGAAGGTCGGCCCAGTGCAAAGGAATATGAAGCGAAGGTCCCAAGATAAAATTCTGGAAAATATAAAGTCTAAATTTTGTAAGCAGCAGCTAGTTTTCAAGCAGAAACCAACTTAGTTGTTAAGCCAAACTTTTCTATATAAACTATATCTATCTACGAATAGTTACGATGACTTTTTTACAAGCAACTCTCTTGGTGTCTATTTATGGATAAAATTGTAATGTTTCAACTTCCTAGGTAGAATGCTTCTTCAACTTAGCGAATAGTTATGGAAATATATTTTTAAAAATACCAAAAAATATATATTTTTATATTTACTTTGCCGTCGATATGTAAGCTGTGCGTATGAGTGTCAATTTAGTTACTAAATCCATAATATAAGCAATATATTTATATGTGGCTAAGACTCGACGACATGGAAACATCTGGAGTTGGGACGTATTTTGGCGTCACGAGCATAAACATAGTACAAGTTCAAAAGTAGAAATATTTACATCCATAAATAATCACAAGAAACACAAAACTAATTATTGTTTAAGTAATTTAAATGTAAACTAGCTAAGTAAACAAAAAATATGCGTATAATATTAAATAAAATATGATTAAATGAATATTAATATATTTCTTTATTTATTTAATGGGGATATTTTATAAATACTTTCGGTATATCTAGGAAAAATATTTTAAAACAAGCTATTGTTCATTTAAATTATATTATTTATTTTGTTTTAATTTGTTATACAAGGTTATACAAGGAGACGTATTTTGGGTGTTGAAATATTTGGATTCTAGAGATAAATACGCATTTTTTTCAGCCTGATTAAATTAAGAATATAAATTTAAAATATTTAACAAGTACTTGATATAACTTGATAATGTTTTATCACCTCAAAAGCATCTATCAATCATTCCTCTGTGAATGCTTACCACCGGTGGAGATCAAAGCCTTCATCGGACAAAGGACACCCGATAATTCCCCATATTTTCCAAACCCAATTTCCCAGCATCATACAATCAGCCCGGAAAAATGTCGCGTGGCGCCACCCATCAAATTTCAAAATCTGCCTTTGGGCTGATTTAAAACATAAAAAAGGTAAGAGAAGACCAAAATCTTTCGACTCTCGATTTTTTAATACGCTTTATACAAGGCAAATGGCAAAATGCTAAGCTTCTTTTTTAATTTTCAAAAATACAAATAGAAAATTCGGTCTAGCCGCCGTCCACCGAAGCCATCAATCAGCGAATGGACATATCCATAATAATATCAATCAGGACAAGAACTGGCACAGAACAAATACCATTTGCCAAATAAACTGTTCCCCAGCGCCTGAAGATGATTTTATTTTTTTTTTTTTTGTGATATTTTTCTTCCAGGCAGATAAGCAGAAGCCAAAGGATTTCCTAGGATTTTTCTTTTTTTTATAGAAATGCGCATTATAAGGACGGTTAACTGTCTGAATTCAATCAAATGTCCCCCCGGGAATTTGCAGTTTTGTTTGCTTAAGCGTCCCACACATGATATCGTGTATCCTTCATCCTTCAGCAACCCTTTCTCCAGGAGAAAGCAGTGAAAGCGGTGAAAGCCTCAAGTGCATGTGTGTGTGCGTCCAGCTGGGATTTTTCAAGGAGGGTGTAGCTAGGATGGTAAAGTGACCCGTAAACAAACAGTTTTTGGATTTTTTTCCAGCACAAGCAACAGATTTAAGGGGCTATTTTAGAGGGTATAGTGGAGTATATTGAAAATAATAGCAACAAAAATATATAGATCAAAGAAAATGAAACTTTTTTTATGTGTAATATATTTTATTTGCATTTAAAACTGTGTCCATTTAATTATAGCATTAATTCTTTCAGCTGTTATTAATATTCCCCATCAACCAGTATACTCTATCCGTTTTTAAAAAATATAAAAAAAATCTCCTTATACAAACATTCATATGATCAAGCACGTACTTAGTTATTTGACTATTTGAGTATCTTTCTAGGCATTTTTTAACTTAATTGAAAGTACACAAACTTACTAAGCAAATCAATTGCTTTTTTCATACTTTTCCCCTTGTGTCCCGGGGGTAAAGAATGTTTGCAAAACTCAAAGGGAACTTGAAAAATGCATGAAACAAGATTATTAAAAATAAATTAGAGTTGGCTTTGCCCTAATGGAAGTGGATACCGGTGGTTCAGGTTTATTTATCCGTGAGCTGTGCTGGAACGTGCTTAAGTGCGGATTCATTTCAATTTGGCTGCTCGTCGAGCTGGGTTTGTGGTCATCATTAGTGTGCTTTATTAAGTGGAAATAGAAGTAGAAGCAACTCTAGAGGAGAAGCGCTTTAAGCGCTGCAATCTTTAATCCCCACTCTCAAGGTCGTCCTTTGAGAAAAACACTGCATATGTTGCATCTTTGAGCACGTTTCGCCTGTGGAATGCATATGCTGAACGGGAAAAACACGAAAAGTAACAACTAGGGGGACCTGGAATCGGGGCAGATATTTGTTTATATTTTTTGTTACAAAAGGGTTGACTGAGCAAATCTCGGTCAAGGTGAAGAAGCATGCCAAAGTGCACTCAGCAAAGTGCATTCAAGTTGAAAGTGAAACTGCAGCTGGTTTTCTGACAGCCAGCTTGCACTTCACACAAGGACAATTTGGAATATATGTCAATGGTTTATTAAGAAGAAGGAGAAGGTACTTGAAAACCTTTGCAGGAAATTAAATTTTAATTGGAAAATATTAAGAACTTACAGAGAAAACTAAACTTTAAATGGAAAAGGGTATTTATAGCATTTAAACATAAAAATTCAGCTTTTTATATCAATTTTAAATTATAAAATTAATTCCCAAAGTCTGTTCATTACCTTAAAATATATTTTTCTCGAATTTTTCGGGGTATTCCCACCTTCCATTTCCCATTTTCTCCCGCGTAACAATTACATTTAATGGCAAGTTCAACCCACCGCAGGCTATACCGTTCCCCCCTTCAAGTTTCAAGGACTGACATTGGGTTGCACTTCATCATTACAATTAATACAGAAAATGCAGCAGATCAAAGTGCGAATGCAAAGTGGGCGGAGGAAAATGGGAAATCGCGGACAAAAGGCGCGATAGACAAAAGGCGGCGACAGTCAAAAGGCAGAAACAACAACCACAAGTTGCCAGAGCCATGTCAAAGGTAATGACAGAAGCCAAACAATTGAAAAGTTGTAACAAACAGAGCAGACAGAGGGGGGAAAAGAGTCACAGAAACAATGAGTCTTCGTTAGCCTTGGTAACAGAGGCAACACAAAAAAAAATATATATATGTATGTAATGCATAAAAAATTGCAAAAATATGGCAAACAACTGTCAAAGCGCAAAAAAGAACAGGAAAATAAAATAAACTTGGCAAGCAATTTTCAAGCAATATATTTTCCGCTGTTGAGCAAAACTTTTCACGCGCTTTTTGATGTTGCTTTTCCTTTGGTCAAAGTGCAAAAATAACAAGGAAAAATCGGGTAGAAATATTTAATGAGGGCAGAGAGTGCAAGAATAAAAAGCAAAGCCAACATGAAAACCTAATTTAATAATCAAATAAAAAAGCTGGTCAAGGGAGCGGTCCCCGGGGAAAGCCAAGCCAACGCAAATTGGAAAGCGGGAAAACGAAGCTATGCAAATGCCGCAGATAAAGAGGAAAAAATGCGATTCGCATAACTTGAGCGATTTGACAAATTTACGAGTGAGTTTAGCGGACTAATCATTAGAGATATCTTTTTTCCCCTCTTTAAAAGTAACCACCCCTCGGGCCAGAAATCCACAAAAAGCGGAAGGAGGAGGAGGAGCAGGTTTTCAGGGGGAGGAAAAACGGTGAAGAGCCGTAGAAAGCTTTTCACTGCGTTGACAACGCTTCTGCCTTTTTTTGCCTGCAGCTCAGTTGTAGGTTTTCCCTTTTGGGAAATGTTCGAGAGAGGAAAAGGTAAGTGAAGTTTGAGGAAAAAATACAGACATATTTATGCTTAATTCTAGATTTTAAATAAAATCAAAATCAAAAATAAAACTTATTTTTTTGTTTTATTTCTCATTTAAGAAATAAATCTTAACTTATTATAAAACACCATAAACCCGCTTTAAATTTTCTTTGTAAGAGTATTTAAGAATCACTACCAAACTTTTACATTTTCCTTTTTTATTGTTATGATTTTCGTAAAATTTTTTATTTTGCATAGCCCAAAGACGCGTTGGAAAAAAAAGAAAATCTCTTGCACATAATTTTAATGTTTATCGTCTTTTATTGTCAAACAAATTATTTTTGATATTCCTGCTGCAGGCGATGGCCTCGTCCCTTCCCCCACAGGTGATTCTGTCTGGGAATTGATCCAGCTGCTGAGGGTAACCAAGGAGATCCAGGACGCACATATCTTGTAATTTGATTAGCATGTGGCAGGCAAAAAGAAGGATATGCAGGAGGGGTTGGTAAAATAATAATCATAAAGAAAATCCAGAAACGACAAGCTGATCTCTATCGGGAGAAAGTCAAAACAATTTAATGCATGAATAAAAAATAATTTTTCTTGCGAGGACATCCTGCTGCGGAGTTTTATTAGATTTCCAACCAAAAAAACGGAGAGTTCATATGTGCAACCCCCAAGATCTCCCCAAAATGTCTCCCAGGATTTATCTTCTGCCTTTCATGTCTCAATATATACATATTTGATTATTTATTTATCCAGCATTAAAAGGTAGCTAAGAAAAAATTTCGCTCATTTTGCATATGAATTAAAACGCAATAAATTAGCAAAGGAGCGTTTTTGCCAATTGAACTGTTTGTCCTTTCTGGGGAAGCGGCAGGATGGCGCACAGGAAGCCTTTGTTTGACTTGCTAATGCTTCAAAGTCTCGCCGGTTGTCGTGGATTAATTCAAAGCCGAATGGAAGACGGAAAATGGAAAAACGGAGGCCAGAGTCAAAGCAGCAGAAGCTCTTAATAAGCTGATTTGTTATTTATGATGTTTTCCTAATGATTTTCTAATGTGTGTGTGGGTAAGAGGGTGCAGTCAAAAGTAAGTTGCTTTTGGGAAATTTAGATAATTATGTGTTTAAAAGCAGCAATAGAAATGAAAGATTGCATTTAATAAACCAAATAGTTTCTGGTAATTCTGGTAATTCTGGTAAGTTTCACTTCCTTACAAATAATTAAAGACTTAAAACTTCACTCATTTTAAATAATATTTTAATTGAAAGCAACCCAAACCAGCCTGAGGTATAAACCAACATAAATTAGTTAGTGTCGCGTGCGATAATCTGATGGCTCCGTCCCCAAATCCGACTTAATACGCTTCGCTTAATTGTTTACGGCATTAAAGCAAAAACCTCGGCAAATCCAATAAACAGTTCCCAGTCCCAAGGATCAGCAGCAGTCCACTGGGCAGGCCATCAATATTGCATCACAACATGACATCACATAGCACACAGTCAGATAAAAATCGCGGCGACAGGAAATATCCTGGTCGAGGATGGGAGGGAAGGACTGTGCATTTGCAAGTGCTCGAGGGTTGGGGCAATGATGCTGCCGATGATTCGGTGGCAAACATTAATCAGCGAATTATCAATGCAAATAATTTTCAACACGCCTGAATGCGATATCAATCAACGGACATCGCTTCCGCTGCAATAACCAGCGACGACACCAACAACATTAACGAGGCAGCAGCTATGTGCGGAGGCACATATACTATATGTATATGTATGTACATCCCAGTCTGGGGCACTTAACACACAATTAAGTGCAAATAATTGCAAGCGCTGCATATAAATGATTTGTTTAAGCTAACATGACAGACACACACTGCGGAACGGGCCGGGAAATGGCGAAATGGGATAAATCACGCAGCATCTTCATTTTGGGAACTGTGGAGCAGATAGATAAAGGTTGAGGCCTAGAGTTATTGGAAGCCAACCTAAAATATTAATTTTGTAAAAAATATTAAAGTAAAATGTAATATATTTGATTTTTATCAAAACTTTTAAATTTAGTTAACTAAATAAATCCAAATAAAATGTAGAATGTAAAATTTTAAATAGACTTTTTTTAAGCATACTTATTTATTGCCTATAAAAGCTATTATTTTTTATAAATTTTATATTGCTTTTAAAATATATTCCTCCTTAATTCATTTAATATTATTTATTTATTCTTTAGCCACTGTTCCAACGAAAAATCTCCACCGACAGCTCGATAAGCGGATAATGAATTTGAATTTTGCCGCGGCCGCATCCACCTGACCGGCCAAGTAAGTAAGCCCCTGGCAATGGGTCTTATGAGAGGCTGTAAGTCTTGCAAAGATGTGTGGGTTGGCATCTCACCGCTTGACCCCTGATCACCAGTCCTGCCACCTCCACTCCTGGAGTGACCCAAACACACTCCAAACACAGACTATTGGCGCGCTTAATTAGTATAATCCGCGTTGGAATTATTCAAGTGTGCACTGTGAAATGCAAGAAGGGGCGGGGCGGGGTGGCAAAATTGTGGGCTAGTTACGCCTCATGGCAACGCACATGTGAGTTGTGTGTGTGTCGGCTTTATAGTGATTATGATAAGATTGGCAAAGCTGCATAAATTTAATGGCAGCAATTAAGCGAAGCGCCAAAGTTTTCGCAAGAAGTCTTATCAGAGAAGCAGCAGCATGAGCAGGGAATTCCTGTGAAAAGTGCATGGCATAATTGAATACTATTAAGCCAAGTTAATGCGCATTTCATTGGGCCAAGGGACTGAGACTTAACCCTTTAAATATCAGGCTTGCCTATGGTTAAGTTTTCATTACAGCGTTTTTATAAAAAGTTAAATAATATAAAGAAAATAACTTGCAGAATGAATATAGGAATATATCTTAGTAAATTTCGGTTTGTGCGATATTTTTATATTTTCTAGAATTAATAATGAATAATAATAATTCATTTTTCTATTACGTAACACTATTTCGTAGAGAAGCGAAATTTTATTCACAATAAAATATATAAATATATTTTTAGTTAAAAACTTTTAACATTAATTCCGGCTTAAGTGGGTTAAAAAGGGCAAAAGCAAGGGAATTTGCATATGGACGAAGAACATGCATGTAAGTGTCATTAAATATGCAAATTGCAAAATAAATACACGAGCGAAACGATATGAAAAACAATTTGGTCCAAATGAGATTTATGGGGGTCCGTCCAGTTGGCAAGGAATAAAAGAAAAATGTGTAAAGTGCACTTAAGCAGTCGAAAGGATTGCTTCCTGCACTCGCCACCCATCTACCATTTCCCCGGAATCTCCTTTCCTTTCCTTCTGCGGTCATTTTGTGTGAATCACTGGCGACGCTCAGACTCCACACTTTTCCCAGGAAGCCGTAATGGAGTTTTCATTCAAATTATTTTCGGTCCAAGCTCGGAGCTCTGAGAAAATGCAACGAAAGCCAAGGAGGCAGTAAATTGCCTGAATTGATGTGTTCTCTTTCCTGTTTTGGTCCTTCTCTTGGCCAACTCTCTTTTATTTTTTGGTTGAGAAAAGCCTCACATATTGTCTTGTTATAAATCAGTGAAAGAGGTGGAGCGGCTGCCAAAATAAATATTTTAAAACTATCAAGAGAGAGAAATAAAGGAATTTATGAGACTATTTTTAATGTTTTTTTCAAATGGAAATATTTCGAGTTTCTTAGAAATATTAACACTTGAAATATAAAATTTGTTATTTAATTTAATATGCATTTTCCACTCCTAGAACACCCCCATTCAAAGACACCCCTCTCCTCTACCCTACCTTATCGACATTTCCTTCGGCAACTTTTGGCAACCACATGGCTCACATTTCATGTTCATGTTCAGGGAAACCCACATAATATATGCATGCACTCCACCCAATCCGCATCCTTTTTACCGCCACGAGTCCCGGACAATGCAAAATTTTACACATAAAAATTCTTTTCGCACTTTTTGCATCATTAATTGCGATATTTATGACTCGAACCCCCAAAACCCAAGGCCAGACAAGGGTAGGGGGATCTGGGCGACATTTTCTATGTAAATTTGTTCGCCTTTTATTGAGCTGTATGTACGTGCTGGAGGTGTCAAACTCAAGCGTAAATATGCACTGAAATTTATATTATACATTTTTATTATTAAATAAATTAAATGTCGAATTTTATGTTATATTTTAAGCGAAGAAACTATGAAGAGTTATTGGTCGCTTAAGGTTAAAACCAAAAGGGGTTGCTAAGGAAAACTTCATCGTAATTGCTGAAAATACTCTAGATTTTTATTGTATATTTTAAAATATCCCTTTTCCTTGTATAATACAATTTCCTTAATATTTGTTCCCAGTGCACATATGTCGTTGTCGCCGTGCGGAGGCGCAAAGGAAAACTCGGCTCGTGCGTTTTGTTTGTTGTTTCAATTTCGTATAAACATGTAAATAATTTCCAGCTGATTGCGCAAATTCGTTGCGGGCTTGATTTTTATTATTGCATCCCATGTTTCCTCTCTTTCACTCCCCATATATCTTTCTTCCTCGCACTTGAACAGCAGCATCAGGATGCATAACGAATTTTGAATTGCAGATCCTTTTTTTCCCTTTTGTTGGGTTCCACTGCCGGTTTGTGTGCTCCTTCGGGTGCGTTGTTCGCGCTTTTGTTTTCAATTTGCAATAAGTCTGTCAATTGGCGAATTAATAAACTGGAAAATTCAGCACAAACGGGGACAGATTGGAAAAGTCATTTGGGAAACTGAGGGTAAGCGAATTTCCCTACCATCAGCCAGCATATGAGTTGGGAATTTAATTTTCTCTGCTCGAGGGTTTTATGTCAAGGGAAAGCTCTTTAAGTGTAGAATTTGCATATCGAAAATACTCTAATATAGTTTTTCCTTCTTGGGAATTTTTAAATCATTTTCTTGGGATGAAAAGAATTCGTGGATCGAACAAATATAATTTATATTCCTAAATTAAGCCAAAGATTACCTTTTAAAACCATAAAATTCCAAAATTGAAGCTTAGACTTAATTTATTTTAAGCTTCTCGACTTCTTTGCCAATTTAAAAGCAGTAAAAATTTTCTGAACTTTTAACCTCTCACCTCATTATGTAAATTTACTGAAAATTAGACATCCCATTGCAATTTTATGACATCAAGTTGAAAAGAATCTTAAAAACTGTCAGCGGGTGCACAGAAATTAGCCTGATCCTCTCTCGTGTTGGCTAAAATTATGCAAATTCACAAATTTTACGACTGAAGCTGGGAAGAAAAAAACATTTGCAAAACATTTTTACGACTTTCCAATAGGCAAATTTGCGACTCTACCCTAATTAGCTATATTGACTGCAGATATCCGCGAAGAATCGTAAAATTGTAGGCACGTGCACAGGGCCAGGATATTTTCCAACCATCTGTCCGCCAAAAACTGGCCCACGTCATAAATGTCGAGCGCGCAAAAAATACATAAATATAATTTTAAAGTTAAATGAAATGATTAGTGACGGTTGGCTGACAAATTTTTGCATCTCCCATTTGGCTGCAGGCGCGATAAAAACTCAATAAAAATCCGCGACTGCCAATAAAAAATAAAAAAATTTCACTTTGATTTTTACAGGGTTGACGAACGCTGTCTGTCGACGGTCTCGCGGAAATTGATGTAAACGGGTTGTAAAAAAATGGATCAGGAAAATGTTAGGGTTTCCCTGGGGGGGAAAAAACTATTTTGCATAAAGGGGTGAGGCCTTGCAGGTAGCCTGCCTTTGTTCTGCCAAAAAATTAAAGGATATATTTTTCTAATATCCTTGGAATATTTAGCGATGCGGAAATGCATACAGACTGTTGTAAAATGAATAGAAAATCGGTTTTAAAAATCCAACTTGATGCACCCAGTAGAGTATTATTTTGTTTGGGTTTTAAAATATATAAAAGTTTTATTCAATATGCCCTTTAAGTACTTCAGACTGCAAGTACTTCAGTGACTGCAAATAGGGAAAACCATCTAAAGTTGCAGGAACTTAGTTAAGGCAACAGGAACTCCCTGTTGCACTCTACATGAATCTGATTTTAGTTTCATATAATTAGAATGTCCTGCAAGTTGCCACATTTTGTTTGGTTCGATCCAACAAAGCCACTAACTAGCTAGTATTGAAAACAATCCGCCCCCTCATTCGCCATCCGCTATAATTTGGAATAATTTATGCAATGCCCGGCCAGTTAATCAAATTGCAGAGTGCTGGAAAATTCCTTTGGCCGAGGCATGCAGGGGAAATTGCAATCAAATCAGCTGCCGGTCCGCAGGCCAATCTAATTCAATTTTCAAAACAAATTCGTGTCATGGCCCGAACACAACAGCCAAATAAACGCAAATAGAACGTCACGCGCTGCAAAGCCGAAATTAAATTCCCCCCAGAGTGAACGCAGGAAGGAAAATACGAGTACCAAAAGTGCAACCAGACACATGTGGCTCAAAAAAATAGAAGAAAAAAAATAAAGGAAATTGTCCAGTTTTGTTGGTCAGTTTTTGGTTTTTAGACAACGGAAGTTGAGGAACAGGCGAGCAGCAGCAGGTGCCAAAACTGACGCCTGGCCAAATTGTCGGCCAAAACACTCAAACAAGGCAAGGTATAAAGAAAGAGGGTATACAAAATAGTACAAAAAATTAAGTTTCAAGTTATTTCGACTAAAATGTACCTCGTAACAAAGTTATTTCTTAAATGTAGATTTTGGAGAATTTTTGAATTGACCAAAAAGAACAAGAATTTTTAGAAGCCGATCAATGATTATTTCTTTACGGTTTTACTTTGTTAAAAAATGTGACTATAAATTCAAAAATTCCCCTAAAGAAATACTGGGTACCACAATAAAAAAGAAAGCAATAACTAAAAGCAAAGCAAAGCTGAAGTGAAATGAACTGGACCCGGGGGCACTCCAACATTTGACGAATGTGCGGCATACCTGAGGCTTGGCCACAGGTTGGTCAGCAGACCTTGTTGTTGTTTAAGGTTGGGTGAAAAGGTGTCTCTGGAATGGCGGGACGGGTGTATAAATGGGTGGTTTTGTGGGTGTATCGGTGGGTACAAAGGTGGCTGCTTGAAATGGACGCCGCAACATGCTGCGGTCTTTCGAAGGGAGTGGAAAAGCGAAGTGGAGATTTATAATCTCACACACCCACAGCGAGCAAAAGGGGAACAACAACAAATGCAATGGAAGAGTGCAACAATGAAATACGCAAAAATATTGACAGTCCAGAAGTCCAGATGATTGGGCAGTAGGGGGTTACGAAAAAAGAAGGAGTAAAGTCCGACCAAATGCACTCGCAACATGCGACTTGCCTGCCTGTTACAATTAAAGTCCTGCGGAAGAGAATGGGGATATTGAGTACAATATTACCATGGGACTAAGGTGCGTACTTATGAAAAAATATATAAAGGGAAGAATATACAATTCGAAATAAAACAAGCAAAATTTGAATTCTTAACTTATAAATATTTCTTCACAATATTTTTTCCTACGTAATATTTTGTTATTGATAATAATTTACTAACATAAATACTTATAATAATTTCATAATAAAATTCATCATTTATTTTATTAAAATGTTAGTTCTCTTAAGCAAAAATTATATTTTAATTCTCCTCTAAAAAATATTTCTGAAACACACCCAATAACTCCCTTTTTCAGCGCCTCCCACAATTAAAGTCCTCTGCAAGGATACAGCTGGAACGATGAGGAGGAATATTGCGTCGGTGGGAATGTGGACATTACTCTCTTATGTAATGCAGTGGACAGCAGGCTGGCTGGCCGGCAACAGTGGACAACCTGCGACGCGTCATTTGGCCGTCCATGATTTTGTGGACAAAGGACCAAGAACGTTGGCAGAGGAGCAGCTGCAATTGGGCTTGAATGCTTCGGCTGGCATGAATAAAGCATCCTTGTGCGCTTGTTATTAATCCGACATGATTGGCAGCAACGAAATGGACAACGCACACACACATACAAGAATATACACACAGACAACCAACCGGAAGGGACACAGGTGGATGGATCCAGTGTCCTGTCATCGGCCCACGAATTTCGAAAAGAGACGCCGACAAATTTGTTAATTTATTATGCCAAAGCGACGCGACGGCGACGAAAAGGCAACGATTTTGACCCGACTCCCTCGGCATCATTTAGCACACCCACACACCCACTCCCACTCTTCACAAAGATGCCAAAGTTTCCTTTTCTGGTTTGGGGGCTGTGGATTTTCCATCCAGCTCATTTGGCCAGCTGCATGTCAAGTGATTCCGACTAACGCAAATCTCATTTCGAAACAAGAAAGTTTAGGGAAACTGTGAGTCATACCGAATAGGAGATACTCTACAATTGGAAAATTTAAATGGGAAATGAGAAAATGCTTGGGGACAAAGTGTGTAATTTTTATAGCATACTTTTTTGGGCTTTTATATTGATGGAATTGAAAAGCCTCTTTTTCTAGATGCCAGAAATTAACGATAAATAAAAGGGGTTAAGAAAATATTTAAAAATTCTTCTTCTAAAAATAAAGGAAAATCCTGTAAGAGTATTTGTACCCCCATACAAAAAGTGCACAACTGCAACTTCGTTGCACAGATTACACTTCTGTGTGTCCATGTGGTCAGTGAGTGTCCTTTTTAATAAAGGCAGGAGTCGCCAGGAAATCGCTGCCTCGCAGCCATCTCCTGGATTCACTTGATCATACAAATTAAGCCCCCGTGTTCGGTTGTGTTCGCTTTGTTTGTTTGTTTGTCCGCCGAGAGGGTCTGGACTGCGGCATCGTGTGACTTAAAAGTGAAATATTTTGCAATCAGTCAATGGATTTTACCGATGTCGTCGTCCTCCAGGACGTAGGCTTCGATTTTAATTAAGGAATTAGGCAGAGTCACAGCAAACGCGAAATGAGCAGTTGGGTGACACTCACGAAAAGCTCATTAGGGTGCATAGTCCCCTTCGGGATGGGTTTGAAATTGGCATTAGAGGGAGTGGGAGGGATTACGTCAGGGATTCAGGGTGCATCAAACTTAGTTAACAGTGTGTGGAATGGCATGGCGGAGATTTTGAATTAAGGGCAGAAAATCTTAAATTGGGGATAATTTTGGAAACAGAAAAGCTTGCAAAGAAATTTGCTGGTTTAAATTGAGGTAAATAAAGTATTTTTAAACTCATACCAACTTAAAAATTGTATTATAAATATTTAAAAACTTCTTTGAATTAAATCCTTTTAATAGCTTGAACTCAATCTTAATCAAAGCTCTGCTCTCCATCTACTTAGTGTCCGATCAAGTCTAGAAACCACACAATTGACCAACAATATACCTCGAATTAACTTTGATTAAACATCGGCCAAATGGATCATCAATGGCTTCGGGTTTGGCTAAAACACCTGGGAGAGTACACAACTCCATACAAATGCACATACCCAAGTGGCCCAAGCATTTGTTCAAAATCTCCAGCGTTTAATAATCGAACTGAAGAGGGGTCGGCCACCAAGAGCAGAGGAGGGGCAGAGCGGACAACGACAGCAACAGAAATTACACAAATGCTGAAAATGTCCGCAGGGATGGAAGGGGTTAAGCAGTGGCAATGGAAGAGAGAGCTACTCAGCAAGGACACTTTACGAAAAATAAGTTAAATAAATTTGTTTATTCAACAAAAGATAATTAACATGAAACATTTAATTATTTCTTCTTTTCTTCCTTTTTAGCTCTTGAAGTAAATATTTTTTGATTATTAACAAATATAAATAATATATTTAAAAATATCATAAATACATATATAAACTTGCCACATAAAGCTTTGAATTAATAAAAGATTAAATATTTAATTTACCCATCATTTTTTTCCAAGTGCATAATGAATTTCTGTGGAGTGAATCGAGGTAAAGTAAGGTATCCTGGGTGAGGGTGGAGTCCGGTTTGTGTGGTTGGCACACCCAAAGTGGCATTAGAGATTTATCAAGTGTAGCGTGACGTGGCATGGACTAAGTCACAGGATGCACAGAACCCCAACCAGCAGCATACTCCACTCGCCATACTCCGCCCAAAGCTCCCGTCCCATCGAAAGGACACACTCCACACACGGACACATTGCATTACGTGTAGCGTAACAAATGTACAAAAACACGTAAACTCGATGGAAGGACAGAGTTGGAAACGAAGGATTCTGCTGCTGCCTGCCAACTGCAGGCAAAACGTGGAAATGGAGCCCAGGACACTTTGACTATTAAGCAGCAGCGACAGGATACAGGATATACAAGAGCAGCAGCAGTAGCAGAAGCAGCTTGAGAGCTCCTCACATTCGATACCCTGTAATTTATGACGAGGATGCTAGGGAGTTTGGGGGGAACATCAATTTCTATTAACTTGCATTATCTATTATTTATACAGCATTTAAATGTTAACTTATTATGAATATTCAAATTTTCATTATTTGAAAAATGTATTTTCTGAGAAAACCTTTACTTTTAAGAGAACTTTTTTAAAGATTCTAAGATGTGCAATGAATGAAATGTATTGTAAAGTTAACATGTTTTCTAAGAGATATCTAACAGTTGTAATTACCAGCAATTATCCTTCTTGGACCTTCCACAAACCCTCTCCCCATAATCCATTCCTCTTCCTGTCGCTTTTTCTTCTACTTCTGCAGGGGGCTATTCGATGACAATCAATGGTTTTTGGTCTGCTGCACACAAACTGGACCCAAACTTGACTCAAACTCGCAATCGGAGGAGTCGAGGCTACTTCTGGAGTCCTGCGACGCTATGTATGCATGGTCATGTGTTCCGTGTCCTGTTTTTGGGTCCTCCGGTTGCTGCTGCCACGCTTCATAAAGGATTCAAATTCGAGTGCATCGAGCGGAGCAGGGCAGAGCTGACTAAAGTGGAGTGGCCCGTCTAATTCCAAATAAATGAAGTGTATGGCAAACAATGTGGCCGAGGAATGAGTCAGGGAAGGAGCACCGGGAGCACCTCAAATCTGCTGGACAAACTTTATCGTCCTTCACAGGCCAACACCAACTGTGCTTGGTATTTCCTCTCAGTACCTCTCAGCACGAGTATTTCCCTTTTTTTTCCTACTTTGTGGTTTTCTGGTGTCTCCTGCCATAAATGCATTTGGCTTTGGCTTTTTCTAGTGCCGAGCTTTGCCCCAAAAATTAATTAACTCCGGCCAATGCGGAATATTGGAACCCTGCGGGCCATGTTACTTTCGGGCTCCTTTGTGGCCCCTGTTGCTGTGTCTATCAGGGCCTAACTAATTAAAAAGTCAACAGAAACCAATCATAACATTGTGTTGTCAATTTTTTTTTCAAAGATTACGTTGAGTATTTATTCAGAAGCTATGGAGAGTTCATTAGCTAAAGGAAGGAGGGAGTGTAATTATCTTGGGTATATTTTAAGGAGATATGCTTTAGTACATAGAAAATAAATGAAAAGAAGAAATTTACATTTACGTGAGACTTATTTTATTTTTTTAAAGAGATATAATCTAAGCATCCATCATTCCTTTGATTTGTTTTTATTTTAATACCAAAAATATTTAATAAATATATATTTATTAAATATTATCCTCTCCAGAGCATCTATAATTCGCTCTTAAACTTTAAGCTCATTCAACAGAAAAAGGGGGGGACTTAATCAAGTGCAGCATTTGTTTGTTGTTTCCCTTCAATTTCATGTGCAGCCCGAATTGCAACCGCCCAAAGCTGTCAATCAGACTGTTGCAGGTGGTGCACTGATAGCCACCCTTTAAAAAGTGCAAACAGGGGGCGGAAGATCCTGCCGAACTCAAGGCATTTGGCTAAATGTCGCTGATTGCTTTGCAAGACAAAAGGAGCAAAAAAGCGGCCAAGTCCTTGCCAGTCAAACATTGCATAAAATCCCATTTAATGCCAAGCAGTCACATGTGTTTGCCGCTGCAGCACTCAAGGACACATGAAATAATTTCTTGCTTTTAATTTGAATAGACAAAATCACATCAAAGATTGATGAGATTGTGGAAATGTATCACAGATAGCAGAACCTAAAATAAGTAATTCAAATTCATTTAACCTCAATGTTGTTATGCTCTCTGATTCATAAATCCTTCTAATAACTTTAAAAAAAATTAAAAAATTTTTCTCCGTGCACCACACCACCCACAGCAGCACAACATCGAGTGCAGTTTTCTCTGCCATTCTAATGGAATTTTCCTCATGACTTAATTTGAACAATAAATGCGCTCAATTGAATGCAATTTTCATTCGTTGGTTTCGCTTCTCCTTTTCGGTTTTCTTTTTTTTTCCTGCTTTTCTAAAAATATTGTAAGGGATATTCGAGCCACGACCTGCTAAAGGATCCTGCGGTTACACACCACTGATAAAGCCACTTGAGTGCAGCATGGGGGAATCCCGTCAGGAGCACTTTTTCGATGACGTTTGCAGTTTCTTTTGTGCCTTCGTCCTTTGTGTGTTGTTTCCGTTTGCTTTGCTCGCTTAATAAACGTATACAATTTGTTAATTTGTCCAGGATCAAACATGAAAGTCGTCTGCTGCTGCTTCCTGCTGCTGCATCCTGGTAATTAGTTCCTCTTGCTAAAGCTAAACTCCGAGAAGCTAATTAGATTTTGGTAGAGGCGAAAAAAGATTTCATTAAACGCATGCGACGGCGACAGGATAAAGCCGGCAAAAAAGGCTTAAGTGGCGAGTAGAGATTTATGGGAAATGAATTCGAAAGGAAATGGAAAATTGTAGAGAAAAAGGACATGAATTCAGTAAAAGGAAACCCCAAAAAAAATATATATATCAAGATATTAAAACTTAAGTTAACAATTTTCAATATCGAAATAAATAAATATACAATTAATATTGTAGCTTTACCATATACAACTAAGCTCAATAATTTCAAAACAAACATTTAAACTAATTAAAATATATTTTTAAAACAACCTAATTAAATATATATTTCAGTTCTAAATTTCTAATCTCTTTTTAAATCAAAATTAAAGCCAACTTTAAACTCTTTATTCAAATGAGCAGCAATTCAAACAAATTAATTCAACACATCTAACCGGCAAAACCGAATGACAGCAAAAAATCAGTGTTTCATTAATTAAATTAAAATCCACTTAGAAGCTCATTAAATGCAAATCTCAACGGGTAAAATAAAACATAGAAAAAATACACAACAAAATCCGAATCGAATGGCGGAAAAAGAAAAACAATTCTAACCACAAAAACGCATTAAATGATTTGCGTAATTTACACAAAACAAAAACAACACCAAATTGGGACAACAGCAACAGCAAAATAAGGGTAAACCGAAACCAAATAGCAAAAAAATAAATAGCGGACGGCAACCGCATGTTAATTAAAAATCAAACTAATTTCCTAATTGCAAAGCTTACCAATCATTAAACACCGAAAAACGGGGGAAAACCCGAAACGCACACCGAAAAAAACCCATGAAATTCCTTTGATTTATTTCCAATGGGGGACTGAGAACGGACCATTTGACCAATTGTCACACGATTAAGCAGACAAATTTGAAAATAATTTTTCATTAAATGCAATGCAAATCAAATGGAAAGCCAATCTGTGGCAGATGTCAGGGGAGGAAGGAGGAGAGTGTGGGTTCTGACCAGAAGGGGGTAACACTGCATTAATCCTGTTACACGTTCATGTTCCGCGGCGGCTTTGTAAAATTGTGTGAGAAAGATGAGTGCGACACTGTTTGTGGTATGATTTGATATCCTTTTTATCAAATGCTTAAAACGGGGTACATTTTGAGGCATAAGGGGATTGTGATTATGAATAGAAAGTGATTAAAGACGTTTATAGAATTAAATTTGATTTCAATAGTGTTAGCATGATAAGACTTCCGTTTATGCAAAGCAATTATAACAAGCATTTTGTAATTTATTTAATGAATTATTCAAAAACAAATTCGAGAAATATAATTAAAGTTCAGGTCAGTAAAGAAACATTTTATATTTAAACCACAAATCTCAAGTCAAAACTAACAAAGTATATAAGAAAGCCTTCTCTGTAAATAATATTTGAAAATTTATATTTATTACAGGATATCAAAAACTCGTTTCCCTTCATTTCCCTTACATGTTTGTAACCTTTTTGGGCTTAATTAAAATCCGCAAAGCAATGTGTTTTCCATTCTGCCCACAACTCCCTGAAAAGTAGGCAACACAAAAAAAGGAATTTGCATATCACAAGCTGATACCAAACACAACAGCAAAAAAACCTATACCGCCGATACGGATGCAGATATATATATTTGCATATAGCAGGGTCTATGTGCAACATATTGGCTGGAAAGAAGTAAACAGCAAAACAAACACACATTCGGACTCAATAAATTTCAATTTATTTGCGTAAATCATTTATTTTGCGTAATTTTCAGCTTAATTTCCAGCGAGAAAAAGAGTTCCAGTTCGAGGTTTGGGTAGGGGGCTGCTGGGGCTTTTAGAGGGTTTATGAGGGAAACCCTCATAAATCAATTAGGACGCTGTGTGCCAGATTTTGGCAGCCAATTTTTGGTTTTGCGGCTTATTTGCTTTGCATAATTTTTTTTTGTTTCCCCTCTGTGGAATTTGTTTTGACATTTTGCGGTGCAGAATTTGGGTTTTGGTTTCGGTTGTTGCTCAGGTGTTAGGTACACATATGATACATATGCGTGCATCTCGGTTTGGTTATGATTAATAGCGCATTTGAGGCTGATTTATGAAGTGCCCTCGGTCTAAGCCAGTTGCAACTCATTACTTTGGCGAAAAGGGTTGCAAAGATGGACCATTGGCGTTGGCCAGGCAATTAGTGTAATGGATGTTGAGTAGTTTGGGGTTAAGCGAAGAGAGAAGGGTTAAGGATATGCGGCTCTAGCTGGAATCGAGTTGAAGGGATTCCCCTGGAAATACTTTGGAGGATTGTGGTATGAATTTCTATATTAATAGTTGGACTTAAAAGACAAATACAAGTGTCAAACAATATTTAAAATAATGAGAAGGTAATTTAAACATTTACTTACAACAAACAGAATATTCTTAGAAAACATGGAATTTTTCTTCAAAAACAATCTAAAGAATTAACCCCTTTCTTTAATCCAGACTCCTTTTCCCGCCCTACGGTCCTCGGTGATTCCTGCAAGTGAAATGTTTACACAATCGCCGCTGAGCTCGGTTGCCCATAGACCAAAATTCAACAATAGCGAAAAACAAAACTCCGGTCCCAAAAGCCGACTAACCAAACAACTGCCGGCAGCTAGCGGGATATGTCCGGATATATCCGTGGCCGGAACCGCGACTTCTTCACGGCGCAATCAAGCGTATGAGCAATTTCACGTGGCAATTAAAACAAAGACGCGGCGCCGGCACACGTAAAGGCTTTGCAGCTGGGAATCCTTTTCAGCCTTTCCAGCCCGAAAATTGCTCTCACAAGCGGAATCAGCAACAGCTTCTCAACTGTTTCTCGCTGAGAGTTTTTCTAGAATTAACTTGACAGCCAACGGCGTCCGTTTGCGAGTGCCAGCGACAAGAACAATAAAAACGAAAAGTTTGATCCTTTCAGGGGGTGTGGAATAAGTTGATACCCTATACATCAAGCTGGATTTATAATTTATATTATTTGGGCTAATTAAGTCATTTAAATAACATACAAAGGGGTGATATTTTTAGGCCAATTTTTAAGAATCCATCCCTCAAATTTATCTTTAAATATTAATAATAAATTTCTTATATTAAAGTTCTCTCTTTCCTATTTTTCTACAGCCTAATATACCTAATATCCTAACCGAATAATATAATTGCCCGCACTTCCCCATTCTTCCTCAACAAAGTTAAACAAATGTAATAATTGTTCGGGCAAACTTCTGTGCAAACACCGGCGGCAGTCAGAGGCTTTTGGTCCTGTCGGCACGTTCAGTTCATCCTGTCGGCATGGATTCGGGCAATTTGCTGTTTTTCCTGCTAATGTTTGTCGCCACTACTTTTTAAGGCCGAACTGTGATTGTTTCTACTTGGGATTCCACTTTCCAGCTGGATTTGTTTGGACTGAGGCGCGTGTCCTGCTAATGCGCCTGGGGGTGTTAAAGTCATCCCACTGCTGAAATCCTCAATGGGTTCTATTATTTTTGTGTGATTCCATTTTGATTTTTGACGAATTTGTGTTAGTTTTTTGTTGTTGTCTGACTGCGTGGCGTGTGTCCGTGTAAATGTTTTGCAATTGTTTGTTGGCATTTGTGCGTGTGCCTCACGCACTCTACGCACTCTGCTGGATTCGGGACTTTCAAGGACCTTCATGCCACCAACCCTAGATAACAAAAAAGCCACTGGGAGGAAGGGCACGAGAGCACGAGACACGTTTTCCATTTAAGTTGATGCAATTTCTCAATTGGAAATTAGAAAATGAAGTCATTTGAAAATGTTTTCAAGGGTTTGTGCCGCCCGATATCATGGTAAAATGGGATCAGTAGATCTCGAGTGGTTTAGCGACGGGCGTGGCATCGGTGGGTTTATAATGGCACTCAATGTGCGTCATAATAATGG
The DNA here is from genome assembly GCA_035045905.1 of Drosophila anomelani. Taxonomy (NCBI): domain Eukaryota; kingdom Metazoa; phylum Arthropoda; class Insecta; order Diptera; family Drosophilidae; genus Drosophila; species Drosophila anomelani. Next base: position 5,494,014 of record JAWNOO010000165.1, read on the forward strand.
GTTTAATTTGACAGAATTGGCGAAAGTGGGTTGAGAAGAGTAATTACAGAAATATAAAGGATATGAACTCGGAATACACAGCAGAATAAATTAAAGAAAATCATTATCATAAACTAATTTTAGAGGGAGAAAATGTAAAATATTTAATATCTAAAAAATAAAAGCCATTCTTTCTAGAATTTATATTACCAAACCTTTTAAATACACAAAAAATTCTTACACCTCCAAATATTTAAATAGATTAACTCCCCTGAGATCCAAGCTCGATTAGCTACACCCTGATAAATGCAAGTACTTATTCCTATATAGAATCCCATTCCATTCCAAAATCCAACACTTACCAAAGCGTTGATGAGTGAAAACAAGCGTTAATGTGCTTAGGCCTAGGAAAAACGAAAATCAAATCATACTTTTGAGCTTAGCTCCGGCAGGAAAAAATCTAAAAAAATATAAACTATGACAAAGCAAACAATGAATCCTTGCCTTTAACCCCCTTCGTCCTCGGGAGAACACTTCAAAAAATAAGCGAAGAGCGAGCGGAAAAAAAATCAAATGTTCAAGACAACGCCGGCATGGAACACGTGTCTCCTGCTGGAAGCTTACAACCAGGACACGTGACCACCATCATGTTTGCTCACATTCACGACTGACTTGACTGATGTACGAGTAAATGACGATGATGGAGACCGAGTCCTGGGAGGAGGACAGCGAGGACGAGGACGAGGAGGACTACCATAAGCTACAGCTACAGTGATCAATCAAGGTCCAATTGACAATGCATAAATGGAAAATCAGGTACAGTTGCCATTAAGGATTTGATATTTATTCACTTTCTGGAATATTAATAAAATAGTATTAAATATGTTTTCCCTTAACAAAGTAAGATAATTTAATTTTTTAATTTTAAAGCCAAGTATTGCTCCTTTATTTCTCCCATTAACCAAAGCCCCTTTACAATCGCCCATCCCTCTGAAGTCCCAAAACAGTGTTGTCCATAAATTTCCGCACTTCAATTTGGCAAATGCATTGGCATCGGCGTTGACTGTAATTAAAATTGCATTCGCATCTAATTAATTGGTATGCAAAAACCAGAGCCTAAAGGAGCAACAGGACGGACTAGTTGGAGAAATTGCGAAATGCAAATTGCAAATCATCATCAAGCCACCGGCCACACCGAATGCAATTTATACACCCCCCACAAAAAGGGGTTTTTCCGAATGTGTGTCTGTGACGACGGGGTTGACCGCCGTGCAATTAAAGGAGGAGTGGCATTTAAAATCGGCCCAAGGGGCGTCGACCGAAATCCTTTCGGCTTACAGCGATTCCAAGTCACGGATTGCAAGGATTTCCTCTTCTAAATGCTGCTGCCGCTGCTGCACTCTGTCCAAATTCGAGTGCAATGTGTTGACGTCACGACACCTTCAGCTGCAACCCTTCCACAGAACAGACGCCTGCCTCTCGTCCTTGATCCTAAGCCCATCCAGCCACATTCCCAGCCCCCGAACACGGCTTTTGTCTGGTGCATTGTGCTTTTGACTGGCCTGGGCCATGACATGATTGGCTTTTAACGCTCAAATAAGCTTAATTGAATTTCTTTTCATTTGCTAACAAAGTTTCTGGCTCCTAGCCGAATGGACTGAGCTGACTGGGATTTGTTAATTAAAAGTGAATTAGGCTGGCAGCAGAGAGAGAGCTTTTGTGTGGCAGCAACAACAAAAATCGAGAGACTAAAGGGATTTCTACACAGAAGGGCTAAATTTTGGTCTAAAAGGCTTAAATTGCAGAACGCTTGACAAATTGTGATAACCGAAAAGAGAGACCACAAGAAAACGACAGAGAGAATTGTCCTTAATTAATTTTAAATCAGAGTTTTCCAGAAGCTAAATATCATGCACACCTGTCCAATTAACAATCCCATTCCATTCATATTTTCCCAGTCTCATATCCATAAATATCTCGCCTCAAACCTCCCCACCAATCAACCTAATTTCTGCGGATTTAATTATAGAAATATTTGCACTTAATTAGAAACGAGGTCAGCCAACTATAAATATTAAATTGTGCGCAAGCTGCAAATTAATGAAATTCGACTAATAAAATTATGTTTAATCAAAAGGCGAGCAAATAAAAATTGCCATGGTAGCGCCATGAAATGTCAAAGTAAATATTTCCCATTTTCCTCGCTCGTCCTTTTTTTGACCGCAGCGTGTCCATCAAAGGATATCTGCCTGGCATATGGGAACTATCAAAATTAATGGGGCTCGTTTCGTAGAGCAACCGCAAAAAAAAAGATATTTAAATACATATTCACATATGGGGGAAATAAAATTTAAATACCTGCAGAAAAAAGCAGCGGTGCAAAAAATTGGCGGCAACTGCAGTGACATTTTAGCTATCAAAAATGTATTTGCATATAAATTAACGATGCCAAAAATTTGCCTTTTTTTTAATAATGCAATTTAAACATATTTTATTTGCATTTATTAATGGGTTAAAGTCGCCCAAAAAAAAGTTGCCAAAAAAAAAGACATCAAAGTGAATTTTTGTTCAGCTTTTTTCAATAACAATTTTCGACGGGGAATGGGAATGCTGGATATAACCTGTTTTGGGCCTGATTCTGGTTACCGTTTCTGCATTATTATCCTTTATTTCTCTCCCTGCGGACTGTTACAAAATATGTTTTTTACAGCATTACCATAAAATTGTAAAAAGGAGAACATCGAATATTGTTTTTTTTTTGTCCTCTGACCACCGCCCAACATGTGACGGGTATTAAAAATAAAGAAATAACAACCAACCGACACACATGGCAGGGACGACATCGACTTTAAGCGGCTTCGATTCTCATTTCGATCCGATTTCCCGCAAATCATGTACGAAAATTGATGATGGATCCACTGGAGAAAGGGTGCCGGGTGTTGATTGGGTCCTGTGTCCGGGTTTCAAAGGATTTTTCATAGCCAGCGGCTACTTATCATAAAAAAAGCAGAAAGAGCTGCAAAAGGAAAAAATAACACGAACATAATGCCAGCCTTGTGTGTGGCTGTCTGTCAAGTCATGTCGGTCGAGTGGGTGTATGTTCCTGGGTGGTTGTGTGTCCTGGCCATAATTGAGTTGTTGCTGGCGAGAAAAAACCTTAAAAATCGCAGAGACTTTTCCACCTAACCCTTTCTTTTTTTGTGCTTGTGGTTGTTTCGTGGGAGTGTGTGAAATTCGAGAAGGAAGGGTATATTAGCTAAAAGATAAAGGAGGTTTTTAAAAGGATTTCTACATTCCTAGAGAATTTTTACAGGCTTTGAGATACATTTAAACATAGATAAACTCTATATAAAATGGTTCTAATAGACTCTCAAAGATAATATTATAAGCAAAAGCTCTTTATAAAAATATTAAAAAAAATTAAATATATTACATTAAATGCAATTTAAGTACTTTTACATTAAAATGTATACCAATTTCCCTCTCATTATCAAAAGAAGAGCATTTTCCATTCTCCATACAGCAAAATTCATGTCTTCTTTCTTGTTTTATCACATATTTTATATCGGCAACTTTTATGTTGATTCGCTTTTCGCACCCAACCGGCGTGATTGTGTGAGTTCTGTTCGGTTATTATTGAAAATTGGCCAAATTGTATAAACGCACATATGCGTGAAATTCGATTCGAAGTAGAATGAGATGCTGGAGAGGGAGTGGTAAGGCATCTGAATGAGGGTGAAAGGGTTGCAAGTTGCAGGCAAACTAATTCAATTTACAAGTGATTTGTCCTGCCGCCACACACAAAACCGATTTAGTTTTAGGCCCGGGTCCTTGTGCCTTGTATCCTTTCCTCTCACAGGCTTGACCAATGCCGAAATTGTCGCAAATTTATGCAAATCCCATTTAAATTGTTTGCATTGCAATTTCAATTTAGAAACAAAATAAAACGTAGTCCCAGTGATTGCTTTTGAGGGGAGGCGGCAAGGCAACTACCTACAAATGACAGCAATTTATTTAAATTTTTTGTTGTTTGCAAGAACATTGCCACAGCCGCACTCTTTGAAGTAATTTGGCATTTTTGCCAGGTCCATTAACAGGAATCCATCAGCGAAATTGCCAACGAAATCAGCGTCGACTCGTCATTTCAGCGACTTCAAAAAATGTTTGACGCCGTTTTCAATTTGCCTTGCGCTTATCGGCCACTGATAGAGGGCTCTGGCAGGACTCTGGAAGGAGGATGGGTGCCAACTTTATGTCCGTTCCCGTCTGGCTTACCTTCAATTTGAATGGATGCGCCACTGTTCGGGCTGTTCCCGGGCTATCACTGGCCATAAAAACAGCTTTCCGGTCGTTACTCATTCATGGCAATCAAAATGGTGCCAAAATAGAAAAAAGTCTGGCCAAAAAGGGAGCACCACAAAATACAGGGCGGCAAAAAACGGTGAAGAGAGGAAGCAATGCAGAAACGTATTTGAAAATTTGCATATCAATGCGTTCAACAAAGCCGTGCACAGGGAAAAATTTGGCTTAGAAATTGACTAAATATGAATATTTTTATTACAAATTAGATGCATTTTTAAGAATGTAAATTCACTTCAAAGTATTGTTCACTCCTTTTTATACAAAAATTATGCTAATAAATATTTTTTAATTGTAAAATTGCATCTCAAAATATGCAAAAGCTTCCTCTATATATTTTCCCCAAGTGTAAACCCGCCCGCGTCTAGGTCCTATTACTTATCAGGTTTTGTTTTGCTGCCATTCAGCAGCACCACAGCAAATTATCAGATAGCAATGCCCCACCATCACCACCAGCACCACTTCTACTACCTCCACCTGCCACAGTCAAAAAGACAAGCGGCACAAAAAACATTCGAGTAAAATATTCAAATGAAATGTGAAACGCAGCAATTTCGCAAAACTCGCAAAAGACCGAGTGCGAGGGGAAACCCAAAATAGTCGGTAATCCGTCAACGGAAGTCAAACGTATTAGCATCCTGGCGATTTTTCATACAAATGGCGCCGTCGCAACCCAAAAGCAAAGGACCCAAGCAACAAGGACTCCCAGTCGACCTGGGGACCGGGTACCAGGACCAGGACCAGGACCGAAAAAGGACTCGGCAACTGCTGGGCATGATTGGTCTATCATGGCTGCCATCTAGTAACTGGCGCAAGGCGAACCTGATGACATATTGCAACCATTTAACACTGTCGCCTGTAAGGCAGCCGGGAACAATGCAACCGTACTATATATCCCAGGGTTGGAGCTGTGGCAGGGAGGATGTGCTGGAGGGGGGAATACTGGCGAGGCGGACAGGAAGCCTAAGCGGAGTCTGGCAAACAAAAAACAATTTCGAAGGAAATTGACTGAAATTTTGCAGTGTTGCTTCATCATTTGCACACTGAGAAAAACTTTTAAAAGGGTTTTTATTTTTATTAAATTAATATAAATAGTTTACAATTTTGATATTATTTTTTAAACATATATAAGCATAATTATTAAAGGCCAACAAGGACCCTGAGCATTAAACATTTTCACTCTGAAAGAAAAACTGAGGATATAATAAATATAATATAAAAAGACAAACCTAATAAAATACATTTTGTACAGTGCCTGGTCCACATGGCTCCTGGACTGGTTCCCTTACAGTTTTCTCTATCACCCAGCCATCCTGATCCCCCCGCTTTCCTGCCCCCATCCCCCCTTTGTTTCCTTTCAGGAAGTTTTGCCTTGCTAACCACATGCTGTGCCTTGATAATGAGAGCAGTTCGCCTTGGTTCGCCTGATTTGAAATATTATGCTGCGGCAGAGCAACTCACTGGGAGTACGGAGATGGTGTATCCGCCATATCCGCCTGGCATCCCGGCCATCCTGACCAGCAGCCATGGCAGAGGAAGAGCCGCATCAGGAGCATAGCGAGTATCATTCATGCAAATCTGATAATTGAGGGCTTGTCGTTTGGTTAAAACTCGGTTAAAGTGGTGGAGGAGGAGCTGGTCCTGGAACTGGAACTTGGTCCCTTTGGTAGACCGAGATTAAGGCGAGGCGATGCTGCTGCCGCCTAAATTGATGACCAAGTCAGAAAGGATGCTGCTGAAATTTTCCATATTTCTTGATATGAGTTATTGGTCGCTTGTTGAGAGGTTAATGCTGGGGTATAGTCCTCTTCCCATCGAATGTTTTGAGGGATGACTCGACACAAGGCTAGATTTATGAAACAATTACGCAAATGGACATCTTAAAGGAAAGATCGAGATTGGGTAAATGTTTACCTTAAACACAATCAAATATTCATACCTAACCAAAACCCCCCTGCCAATGCATTTCTTTCGTCATAAAATACCCCCTTTAAATCCCATTTTTTCACAGACAAAAGTGTGACAATATCAAAATTTGTCAACTTTCATTAGAAAAATGAAAAAAAAGGAAGCAAAAGCGCATTATGTCCCGTGAGCCGACAAGCAGCGAAAAGATCAAAAGGATGACAAACAAATGATTGCGGCAGCACCACAAAAAATTTGTATAAAAGCAGCGGAAAAATTGTAAAAAAAAAGCGAAGCGAAATCAACGAGCCAACTTCAGTTTCAATTACAAAATTACAAAAACAGGCGTCAATCAGCCTTAATAATGGGGCGTGGCCCAACCCCCGAAGCCCAGAATCTCCGGCTGCTACTTAACCCTTTTACGCAGCATGGAGGGGTGGTTGATCTGCTCTCGCTTGAGGTGAGGCCACAGTTTTTACTCTGCTTTATTTTACTTTTTTTACATTTTCAAAAATATTTTCATCACAATGCTTTGGTTATTTATAATGCTCGGCACACACAGGAAGTTGATACTTGAGTATGAAAATGTTTATGCGGGCGCTGGACGGCGGCGGCCACGTGTCAGTCCGTCAGCCTCATCAGGAGGCAAGGATCCGAAGGAGCACAAGGACGACAGCCCAGTCAAGGGAAATAATCAAGCATATTAATGACCATAAAGGCGGACTGGAAGAGTTGAATGCATTCAATGCAGGCGGCGATTATGGCTGTTGCTCTTGTTCCTGTTCAAAATCTGAGACTGCAACTCGCCTCGGAAATTAGGGTTAGGGTGGTGGCTCTCTCTGAGTGGACCCTGTCCATGTGCTTAATTACGTGTAGCGGCCCAAAGTTTGTTGACTTTTTTCTGCTCTGTTTTATTTTCCCATAATTAAATCTCAACCCTTGTCGAGGTGACTGGAGTGTGTGCGATTGCTCAGGGCTTTTGTGTACAGTTTGTCGTGAATTTACTATGTTAATTTATAGTTTTATTAGGTTTATAGAAAGGGTTTATTAAATATATGAATTTATTAGAGATTAATAAACTCTCTACCTCTTCCCTCTAAAAAGTACAACAAACAAATCATTAGAAACTTAATTAATTTGTCAAAATCGGTAGTTTTCTCATCTTCTCTTCTCTTTAAAAATTAATTTCCAACCTTTCAGAATTTCCCCCAAAAAAATTAACAAAAAGTACAGTTCCGTTCAATGTCCCATTGAGTAATTCAAAACCGCACAGGAAACACACATAAATTCGAATGAAATCCGCACTCACATCAATCAACTATAATGATCTGGCACGAATAAAAGTCCGATATGTGACGACTGGCTATATGTGTGTCCTGAAAAGTTTTGTGCGTGTTTGACTATTATCAACTGTAAAATATCAAATAACCATCAAGGATAACTGACAAAACCATGGCAAATAGAACCGAAATGAAAGCATATTTTTGTGGGCATAATGATTTGGCAAAAGCTATGGCCCAAAAAGCCAACGGGAATCGTCCACATATGGACACAGGGACATGGGGACACACGGACACAGGCATCAGATTACATTGTTGTGGTGGAAAGCTTCCCTTCATACACACACGTGTTGCCCGGACGATATCAATAAAAAGAAGTCCTGGCCGCCGTTGCCTGGCAAAAAAAAAAGATATATAGAATTATGGGGAAAAGAAATCGCCGCAAAATATATATGCGAAATTGACAAATTGACATACGTTTTGGCTTACTGAGAGGAGGTCCTTTTCCTTCATCATCTTGTCCTGTCATTAGAAATAATTGTGTGGATGACGTGAGCGAGGTGAGCAGCTTAAGGCGGATTTTTTTTTTAGAAAATTTCTATGGTCAGCTTTTGGTTCGTGATTTTCGAATTGATTGGTGAAATCCTGTAACCCTTGAGTTCAACTTGGTATAGGTTAACCATTAAGCATATTCTTTTGTTGTCCTCTAACCCAGAATTATGTGCGAAAAAGTCCTGATTTCGATTTGAGATATCCTCCTCGTGAGTCATACATATATGAGGGATGATGGGAGTGAGTCCTGGCAGATTTATAATCCAAGATTATGAGTGGCTTCTTCAGCAGCACTAACATCCTTCCGTGCTAATATTTTCCTTTGCCGAGTCCCCAGACATTTACATTTACGATCGGCGCCATAAAAACCGAAGCGCTCCTTATAGTTTTCTGCTATCAGAGAGTAATTAAAGGAGGAACAAACACAGCTGCCGAACAGTCGTCCACTTCCTCCTGTGGATGTTTTTAATCCTTTTCTGTGCTTTTTGCATAATTTTATTGGTGGAATTTTTTTACGACAAACTTCTCCAAAGGGAATATGCCGCATAAATGAAATAAACGTTTTACGACACGGCAAAACAAATGAAAATAAAAAGGAAAATCAACTGAAAAAAGTGAGAGGCAAAAGCGCGGAAAAGAAAAACAGAACCCAAAGAGAAGGACAAACCCCGAGTAAAGGGTACACTTTTTTACGACATTTTTTGCTGACTGCCCACTGTCTGCAATTGTTTATCTAAGAGGATAATTGTCGAAGGGGTTGGCGAAAATGAATTACATCTTCATAAGCAATAAAATCATTAAGTTTTCGCTTTTTTATTGTTATTATCAGGGGGCACAGTGGGGATTCTGTAAAATATAGAAGAATGTCTCAAAAGCTCCTTAACTCTAGCCGGAGGCCAACATTCAGCCAAACAGAGATGCAGGACCTGTTGTCCTTTCAAGTTCAAATGCTTTTTTGGATGCTCTTTTACTGGGAAACTGAGTAAATTAAAATTTATTGGAAAGTTGATTGCTGAATGCAGCTGGGCTTCAAGGAATAATCGTTAAAAAGAATGGTAAAATATAAAATAAAAATAGAGTCATAAATATTTTGTAAAATATAAAACAGAACTGGTTTATAAGTTAATTGAAATATTTTAAAATCTACAAAATATTTCTTTCATAGGTTCATAGGCTTTCAAGAATATTTTTTTTGTAATCTTAGAGAGAATTCAATATTTTATATCTTTAAAATCTATAACTTCTTTGGTATTTGTATATATTTTTTTTATTCTACCATCTGCTATATAACAATGCTGGTATTTATTTATATATTGCCCATTTCTATTTGTTCATCAACTTTGGCAATGGTTTAATGCGCTTTTATGTTGAGTCGAGACAAACAAACGAACGTCCATTAAGTGTCCAACAGAAGGATGGGATTATAGAGAAGGCACTCCTTAAAGGTATATTTTTCGTCCTTGTTCAGCCACTATTTGTAACAATTACGACGGACTAACTTAAATCCCAAGGAGTCTCCCTTTTTGTCTATTTCTCGTAGCAACTAACAAATTGAGTCGCATCAAGATTTAAAGCGTTGCTATTTTCTTCCCCCGAGTTGCCTTACTTTTCCTAAAAGTTCATCTGTCAAATGTCAAGCATCCATCCTGACTTGGGATTGTCCTGCGTTTACATTAACTAAATTAAGTGCTCGTTTTTTTCTTATTTGCTACTCCAGCTCCTTTTTCTGCTTCCCGCTTGGCTGATGCATAATTTGTTAATTTAGCAATTGGTTGTCTTCCTATTTATTTTCTCGTCTCCTTCCACATTTTGTTGTCCTCTTTTGGGATGTCCGATTAATGCAATCAGGACGAGGGTGATATTTTGCCATGGTGAGTAAATTAGTTAATCGGCTTGAAATGTTTTGTGAAATTTCAATTGTAAAGGAGTCAGAAACGATTAATGGTTCATTATGTAATTTGTATTTATTTAAAAATATTTTTGAGAGACAAAAACAAGGCAAGTTCTATCATAATTTCAATAAGAAGCTTTAAATTTAAATTTTAAATGTTTAATATAAACCTCCCTTTCGCTTTGCTTTTCCTTTTAAATATAAGGGCTTTTACACCCCAATCTCTGTCTGAAATAAACAAAATGCTAATTGCAAATTAATTGTGCGCTGCATCTAAAAACAACAAACTCGACTGAACGAATTGAAAAGGCTTTTCTAAATAACGAAAACAAAAAAATGGAAAGAAAAACAAACAGAGACCGGAAAGCCTGCGCCAGAAAAGCTTAGCAAGAGCCAGGACCAAATAGGCGTTAAATGTTGCAAAAATAACAACCGAAAAGAGGATATGTCGGGGGAGGATATGAAGTCCCTGGCAAACACTTGTGGCCACACACATGTGCCCCACTCAAATTGAAGGAGGCGGGCGGAGATGGCAGGACTCGGGCAAAGCAAACAAATTAGTCATCATTAGCGTTTGGGCAGGATCAAGGCTCGAGGATTCCAGGCCGGCGACTCTTGGCGCAACTCGGGCAGATTTGCGTTAAATAAGCGCACTTAATGCGATTACAAAAAAATACACACACACCGCACAACGGGAACAGCCACAAATGTTGTGTGTATATTTTTGCAAAGTGAAATATCAAAAAAGTTGCTGATGCTGAAGTCAAAAGCGTAAAAGCGCATTTGCAACATTTGTTTACAACACAGCACAAGGGAATTTAAAACTGTTATTAAATACTCTTTAAAATTTGCTTACAAGTATTTTATATTTAAGAGAAAACATTCAAGCAACTCATGTCGTATACTTAATCTATTGAGTTTACTTTATTAATAAATTTATTTTTTACTTTTAGCTCCAGAAACAATTTTCTGAATTGATTTTGAATTGTAAAATGTTTAAAAATGATTAAAATCATTACAATATTATATAAAACATAATATTTAATTTAAAAATTATAATATTATTTATTTCGTTCCCTTATTTATGTACATATTGCGTTTTACTTTCTCTTTATTAGGGTATCCAATAAAAAAACATTTTCCAACCTAAAAAGGAAAAGGACAAACTGACAAATGCAGCCGGAAACGAGTTTCTCTTTGAACAATTTTTGGATGAATAAACTTGACCAAAGCAATTACCAACGAGGATATAGACTTCAAAATTATTTCACTGAATTATGGTTATTGAAAACATACTCAGAGGTGTAGAACTCTGGCCTTTATTTAAAAAGTAGTATTTTAAATCTATTTCTCAATAAGTAAGCATTATATTATAATGTTAATTACTTGAAGTCAACAAATAAAATTCATTGAAAAGGTCTCCTTACCCTTCCTCAACAAAACCCCACATTAACCCCTTTCCTTGATCCCATTTAAATTAATTTTTAACTCCACAGAGAGTGAAAAATGTGAAAAACCTCAAAACTCAAACCATCAGTGAGGTCTAATCACCATGACAAAGCATTCCGCAACCTCCTGCTCCTCGAAATCGCGGAAAAGAGGACGCATCAGCTGCGCTTCGGGTACAGGCAGTACTTACACACATGTCAAATGTCACAAAGCGCATTCATAAGGCAAAAAAATTAGCCGCAGCCGAGTAAGAAAAATGTACCCAATCAGCAAACGAACTCTGCAAAAACCCATTCCAACCGAAAACTCACCAAATATGACGAAGTCTCGACCCTTTTTTGGTCGTCAAGCAGCTGTCATAATGATAGACCAAAGTGCATCATCAGCGGCAGAAGCAGCGACAGTTTGTTGTGGGTGAAAAATGGCAGTAAAGAGATGGGTTCGGGTTGAGTTTTTGGGAACTAAATAATACCCTGTAGTTGAATATTTTTATTACATTTATAAACATATTTTGTATTGAGTTTAAATATTAATTATAGAAGGAAGACTAATAAATACACCTTGTGAATTAATTGAATGGAATAAGGTATTGGAGAATATTTTTTATTTTATTTGTTTCTAATGTATGCCTCCTTTAAAAATCATTTAAATATATTATCCATGAAGTTGAACTATACATATTATATTATAAACAATTATACCCTTTTTATACAGGGTACTTTACCCCACTTCACCACACCATGCACATGGTGACCAAAACCCGACAACTCTCGCGACTCGATTGTCAGAGGAATCCCCGGAAGAACGGCTCACACCCGTTAACACAACACCCAACTCTGGCTGCGACATCGAACATGGAAGTATCTGGGCGTCAGGGCACCAGAGTAGCGGGCATAAATTACAAAAAGCAATTACAACGCCAAAACACACACGCACTCCGTGCTAATCATGCGAGTGGGCGGGCGGACGGTCAGAGGTTGGAGGACGGAGGACAGCCGGCACAGATGCGCGGCTGGCACCTATGGAGCTTCTCGCTGGCGTTCAAAAATTGCACACTAATTGCGCGCAATTTGTGCGGATAGCTGAATATCTGGTCATTAGCCTGGGCGGCACTTAAAACGCCCGTATGAGTTATTGTCCGGCCGTCTCAAGGGACCTCCGGAGCGGCACAGGCTCTTTTGGCGCTTTATTAGTCAACGCTCAGGACATTTATCGCCTGGGGCGGGACTTAATTACCATGCAGGAATTTATAGGCCAAAATAAGCGTTGAGCGGCGCATTTTTTTCATATCTTGATTATCAAAAATTTAACAAGTTCTAAAACAATCAGCAACTTGTGGATGATAATTAAAATTAAATTACACGATGAAAATTATGGTCAATAATAATGTAAATATTTATTTACGTGGATTATTTATGGCGTAGAAAAAGACTAAATTAATTTTCTGAAGCATATTTCCATAAATACATTATCTAAGGATATAGATATTCCCATTTCTTGAAGTTAGGTTGAATTTTTGATTATATTTAAATAATATATTAAAGACAACTCCTTTTTATCCCAAAAAATGGAGGCCATTTGTTAAACGCATATCAGTTACTTGGCTATGCAGGAAATAATTTTTTTATGGCCACTTAAGCATTTAAAACGTATTCCATCTTGATTCACTCAGTTGGTTATGGCAATGTTTTAGTTTCTTTTCTTTTTTTATCCTTTTTCTTGGTAAATTTAATGCATTGCGTCAAAACGCCATGAAATATGCAACACATGGCGCCTCGAATTGTCTTTTATATAGCCTGCCACACCCACAAGAACCCCTCCTTACCCTTATCGCCTGCATTTACCAGTCGAGTTTTATGTTTTGAGCTTCTGTGCCAATGCAAATGGCGCATTAAAAAATTTGCAAATGTCACGTATGCGAAACTCTCTCTTATCAATGCCCTCAGACTCAGTATCCTGCCAAACAATACACAGAAAAAATTAATATTCAGTACTAGAAAACATATCACACCCAAAAAACACCAAATTAAAATGGTCCGAAATATTTATAAAATATTTTTAATGTTCTAGAAAATCTATAAATTTTTATTCTTATCAAAAAATATTAAGGACATTTTTAGAATTTTTTCCTGTGCATCTATCTTTTCCAGTGGCAGGTCGTAAAAGATAGTCATAAAACTAAAGGAGAAAAGCGTCGAAATCAAAGTATATAAAAACTGGATACCCTCCTGCTACCAGCATTTTTGACTATTTCTTCACACATTTGGCCATAAAATAGATAAAAGACGAAATTTGAATAGGATCAAGAGGATGGGAAGGGAACTTTTGGGGGACGCCGGACTGTCTGCCATGTCCTCGAATAATCTATGCAGGAAATGGTTAACGATACTATCCGAAAATGTTTTATTGCCCCAATGCATGAGAGGGAAGGATGGATGACGACGGACTCTCCAACTCATAAATATAAATTAAATTATATAATTTATTGTAATTCAACAATTTCAGCAGGCCCGCGGAAGCAATTATCATTATTTTACTTGCTTGTTGTATGTGCTTCTACTTTTATTTAAATCAATAACATAATTTGTTGTTCACCGAAATGAAATTAAATTTAATTGCTTGGGTTATTGATGTTGGTAAGGCTTATTAAGAATGCTTAACCCGGCGTTTGGCCAATAAATTCAGTTCATTGACTATTGGGAAGGGGGTAAATGTGTTCAACAAGTTTAATAAAGTTAAGAATTTTTTAAATTTATAAATAAACTCTTACTAATAGTTCTCCTTAAAACATATTAATTAGTTCCAGGAATATTTTCCCCTCATTATTTTCTCGAATTGGTGACTAATCTTCATGGCCCCAAACCCATCCATCAGTTGTCCCATTCTGCATGACGATTGCACCTCCACAAGACAATCAAGTAGGTGCCTAACCACCTATTTTATTACCCAAACTACCATTTCCACACATTTACACACACATCAGGTGGAGTGAAAACTCGCAGCATGACTCATAGATGATGTAAAAAATAGGAAAAGAGACCTCAAAGCCCCACACTCCTCGCACACACTTGACTACTGCCCAGGGGGAAAATATTAGTGCAACTAAGACTAAAGACAAATAATGACATAAACCAAATAGGACACACACAAAGGGACCCTAGAATAAAACGCACAACACGTCGATGCATGCCGAAAAAAAATCAGAAAAACCCATACCAAAACTGCCTTATCTAACCATAAAAATCTATGGAAAAAGGGGCGAAAATTACTCAAATAAAAAGGAAAAGAATCCACTGACATGTTTGTACAAAACCAAAAACCGGACAGACAGACGAACAAATCTTCGGTAGGCAAACAAAAAGAACAATCAAATAAATTAAACAAAGGCCGTAGAGACGGTGCAGAAGAAGGTTCTCCAAGTGGATCGCACGTCCGAAGCCAATCTTATCGGAGTATCAGTTTTCCCCGCTCTGTTTTTCGGTTTTGCTCCGGGTGTACGAGTCGGGAAAAAGGAGATAAATTCGGGGCAGGGGTCGAGGACCAGTGTCCAAGACCCGAACACAGTTATGCACATGTTCTACCCAAGCCGCCAGACGGCGCGACGATCATCAAAGCCCCCCACCAAGTGAGACTGCTCTCCAAATCCCCAACCACTGAGAATTCACCAGCGGAAAGCAAGTGAGA
Organism: Drosophila anomelani; assembly: GCA_035045905.1. Lineage (NCBI taxonomy): Eukaryota > Metazoa > Arthropoda > Insecta > Diptera > Drosophilidae > Drosophila > Drosophila anomelani. The sequence continues at coordinate 5,509,113 of JAWNOO010000165.1, forward strand.
TTGGAGTGGGGCTATTATAAGACTTCAGAGATACCCTTTTTATGGGAATTTAATATTATTTTGAAGGATATTTAAACCATTTATGGGATTATGCTTTAAATATGACTTTGTAGAAAGTGATTGTAAAAAGTATCTGATATCTTTTATAAGATATTTTCAGCGATGTTTTAGTTTGCTATTTTATATTGGTCTTCTTTTAATAAATATACCTCCCTACTTTATTTTGTATTTGCATTAACATCATCATAAGTATAATTTGTATCTAAAATATATATAAAATGTACATATCTTTATAAAAATATCCCCCAATAAAAGACATTCCCTGGGTATCTACAGGCGGAAAACACACAGGCAACAAACACTCGTTAAACAACATTAAATGGGTCTCGTTTTGGGCTGTGGAATGGGAGCGTGCGCGGAACCATCGAGGGGTATGGCAGGGGTACAACCAGGGTTATGACTCATCCCGAGAATCGGGTCTGGGGTCTGGGAATCGCTGAAATCGTCGCTCCATGCCGAGCGGTGCTCGCTTTAAGCTTCCGCGGCAGACGTTGCCGATCGGCTGGGATTCGTTGGGATCCGCTCGAAACGTCTGCCTAAGCAGCCCTCAATGACAGGCGTTACAAAATGGGAAAAAAATATATGTATAAAAGGTAGAGAATGAGTTAATGACCCGAGTGCTACGGATCACTTGGCAATTGTCTTTGTGTCTGCTTCCCATTCCCCCGGCTTTCTAAATGGGAAATCAAATAAACCCAAATATACATACGTTTCTGACAAGATCGAAAAGCGAACCCAAACCACACAGACCACCAGTTGGGATCTTGAAAAATTAACACAAATTAACGAAACGAAACGATATGGAGCCAAGGCAGAAAAAGATACACAAACAGCAAGCAATGTGTGAGAAATGGAGAGTTCTTCGGATTGGGAAGATTGCGGGAGCAACAAAGAAATGACAATATTTTGGGGACGAAGATGAAGACTGATATTGCGCAATTCTGGGAATAAAATATTGAACAAAGGAGAGGGTGGGGAACGCCAACCTGTATGAGGAAATGAAATTGAGAGGGAATAATTATAAGAGTTCTCGTGAATGAATCAATGAATGACGACAAAGATGACCCAATTTGTTAATGATATTTTATTTACTTTTACAATTAGCTAGAAAAGTATTAATATAAATATTTTTATTGTTATTAAAGGGATTATAAGCACAGAAGTATTATTATTAAGAGACAGCCGATAATAATATAATATCACTAGTTTTATATAAATTGGACTGGACCTTGGGACCCTTCATTGACTTTCAAGTAATGTGTTCAATATTAAAGCCATAAATTGTTTTTGAAAAATAACTATGTATCTGCAATATAAATACCACTTGCTATATTTATTGAAGAAAATGCTCAGTTATCTAAATTTGTAAACGATCCAAAATGATATAATTGGAAAGCGTAATAAATAAAATCCAAAGGGAGAAAGCCAGACTATTTCTGTTAATGATCACATGGAACCAATTGTTAATATAGCTTAAGTAGAGCACTCAATATCAAATAAACTCTGAATGATTCAAGCCAATGATATAGTAAGTGATAAACTAGTTAATAAAATGAAAGATTTATCAAAGAGATAAAAATTTATCATAATGATAAGAGAACTGTGTTTTTGATTTAAGTGCGGTTTTCATTTTTCTGAGAATTTATCTCGTGTCATAATAAATCTTAAATAATTCTGATTAAATACCCTATATGGTATACATAATAACGGGACAATTAAATACGAGAAGAAAAAATTCCCAGTCGAGTTATCGCATTGTTGATATTACTCATTAGCATCCGCGAATGTTATGAATGTTTTTACATACTCGCACATATATGGGTTGTGTGTAAGATATAACATTTTGAGGCAGTCCCAGACAAAGACTGCGAGACACGTCAGAAGATGACCACAAATGTAACAAGTGATGAAATTACGGCTGAAAGTTTGCTTTCATTTGGGAATAACTCGTCTTAAAGCTGCTCAAAATGAGTATTTCTGGAATCCCGATCAGTAAAACGGCATCAGAACAGGACTTCCGGGTCTCGATTGACACACTTCCCAGGAATGAATAACATGTGGGTCATTTAGCATGCAGATTGAGAACTTAATCGATGAAAATAATATCTAATTTGACAAACTCTATAAGCCACAAGAACAACCTAACAACCTAATCGGAAAGTCAGACAATTAGATATGCAAATGATATATGGGTTCCCAAAAGTCAACCCTACTTGTTCCCTGACTAATTTGAATAAAAAACCACCAATAATAACCCGCATGACTGGCAGGAATTTAGAATCATGTAATCCTTTAAGGAAATCAAAAATAAACAAAACCTTTCGATTCGTATCTCAGGGTTTGAAGATTTCGCCTCATTGGGCAATTAGAGAACTATGTTACAGCGATCCTAATCTCGGGAAAAGAATAACAGGAGAAATATTGCGCTAAAGGTCTTCAAGAGTTCAATCATCAAACTAATTGACATTTCGAGAGCCTCAATTATGTTTAATGCGCAAATTGCCGCAGGTTGAGCTCAAATGGAATATGTTTAAGGGATAATGCTGGCCATGTTTGGGCCAACCTAAGAGACCCTTCGAGACTCCACCTTCGCTGGCAATGATTCAGCCAGAAGCCAGAGGAAAAAAGGTCTCAACCTAAGCTCCGCCCCAGAAAGCGAGACAGACCCAAAAACTCACAAATTTCCAACTTGAACCACATTGGTTCCCCACCCAAAAAAAGGTCGGAAAGAGAGCAAAGAACATTATTTTTTGGCTTCCTCTTTTGGCCCGGCGGAGCATAAAACGCTGTTAGGAAATAAGCCACGCCCAGGCATCCCGGATTTATGTGTTGACGCGAACCCGGAAAGAAAAGACCAACGAAGGAGGAAAAAATATATATAACTATGTCTGTATGTGCGAAGGGGATAGAGCGAGAGAAAAGTAGAGTAGTTCCTCCAACAATAGACCTAGACATCGCAGATGGAGAAGCAGTAGCTACCAACGATGACGCAGAACAACCCCCGAAGTGGCAGCTATTCTCTATCGCAGTGGCAGCGCACTTGAGACGCAATCCGTAAGATACAGTTGGTGTGCCTCAAGTGCGTGTGTAGTAGGTACAGTCCAACGGGATTGTGGGTGGAGTTAAGTCTGAATCGGGGGAATACTATTATATTTTTGGAAGTACATCATTTGCTTATTAATTAACTTTTCCCATAACTTCTCATATTATTTAATTGTTATAATTATGAGGTCTCAACTATATGGCGGTTGAAATCATTTAAATATTTCTTTTAACCATCATCTTTATCAATTACTCATTTTTCTCGCAAGAAATTATGGATTGAGAAAGTACAAAAAATAGGTGCTTGCGTCATTGAAAAGGAAGTTTTATTTATTATTTAATTTCCCATTCTAGTTGTTCCTTATAAAACATTGCGAAATATATATAATTTCCTTGATATATAAACCATATTCTAAGTATAATAATGATTCCTCTTATAATTAAATATACGCCCTTTCCTTTGTAATATAGAACAGGTCAAAATAAGTACACTTTCATTCATAAAATTAAAAAAGAATTAAATGAAAGCCCTTGTTCATATGTATATCATAACCATCAGAAAGGTAATTAATAATATTTTAATCCCAAGTATAATATTCACATACGAAAAACAAAAAAATGCCTTCCTGTGAAAATATTCATTCATATCCGACTTGTTCCGCTCTAATGGGTATACTGCCATCGAGAAATACGAAAATATGATATCCATTGTGTCCATATAACCTGTATAAAGAAGATGCGTGCCTTTAATTTATGCCAGATTGTCATAATTCTTAGTCGGAAGCTTCGAATGATTGTGTAAACACTTGTAGAACGCAAGATACTGGATAAAGGGAGATGCGAGTGTATAGATACGGATGACAGGTGGGCTCGTCGAAGAGAGAAATAAAAGAAATAAGAACTCAACATTGCCCACTTGCCCATATTTCAAGTACATCTGCCTTCCACCCACCCACACAAAACGCTCTCTTTTTATACACTTGCGGGGGGGATTGGAAATAATTCTTGATAACATTTATACAATATCTTATAAATTCGCTATTTTAAAGTATATATATCAAGTATACGTATTTTTCAAATATATAAATCAAAATTATAATAATGAATAAAATGTATGTTGAAATGCAAGAATCTTGAACAGAATACAATTTATAAGAAAAACTAATTTTCTATAAATTTTAATCAGATTGATCTAATATTTTATAGATTGTTGTTGATTGATTGTTAATAGATCAACATAAAGTATACGTATTACTTAAATATATGAATCAAAATAATAATAAAGAATAAAAAGCCAGATCCAAATTCGGAGTAGAATAGCGAATACTACTTTTTTTCATGTATTCGAATCAGATCGATGTGAAATTCGTTGTGTTAATGTATTATGATATAATAAGGTATGGTGTAAAGTTTGGCTGGACTACATTAGGCCATGTTCCATTTAGGCGAGATATTAAACCAAAGAGTATTCCCAACTTCAGGCCCCAGAAGTCAGCCTTTTTCCATCTCTCTTTATATACCTGTCCCTGTCCCGGTTCAACTCCTGAGCTGAAAGCGTTTGTCATGCCCTGACGATTTAATACAATTAATATGCTAACTGTACTTCTCGCCGCACACACAGTTGCCACAAAGGCGGACGGCACACACCGAGCACTGGCACACACAAAGCACGCTTGGCAACAGGCGCGCAAGGTGGCCCCGCCTCCCGCCCACCACAAATTTTTACCTTCTTTTTTTGGGAGCTGCGAATGAGGCGATGTCAACAAAAATACCAAAACAAAAAAACCTCAGCCAGAGAGAGCACCAGGCCTACTAAGCGAGAGCCACGAAGCAGCAACCACCGAGAAACAGAGCGAACCCGGGCCAGTGAGAGCTCCGGGTATAAATAGCCCACGAGTAGTGCTCAATATATTCAGTTGAAAATCACCAAGCGAGCTGGAAAGATATAAAAGTATCTGAAGAAAAGAGAACAAAGTGAACGAACTCAAAAATACGAAAGAAATACGTGTGCGAGCCAACAACAAAGAACTACACAAAACTTGATAAACATTCATTGTGCCGAAGAGAAAGTCATTGAGTCATCTTGTGCAAAACTTTGAAATAAAATTTATATAAAACAACGAAGCGGAGTTAAGGAAAAAATCAGAAGCAGCAGCAATGGCAGTGGCATTCTTTATACCTGACCAGGCGACTTTGCTGAGGAAGGCGGAGCAGGATGAGCGGCAGATCTTGCGTATGCGGGAGTCCCAGTGGCGATTCCTGGCCACCATTGTCCTGGAAACGCTCCAGCAGTTCAGCCAGTGCCTGCCCAAGTCGGGACGAAAATCCGGAAAGTATCGCAAACCATCACAGTGAGCAGGAGCAGCGGCGGAAGTAAACCACAACTACAGCTAAAGCGGCAACTATAGTCCAGTCCAAAATCCAGAGTACAAAGGAAATAAGCATCAGCCAACCCCAAAAAATGCAAAACTACAAAAATCAGTCATCATGCAACAGCCGACGGCATTCGATTTCTACTCAAAAGCAACCAGAAACCCACCCATTTTTTTTTTAATTTACTCATCAAAGCGATTGTGATAATGGTTTTGTTTCCACAAAAATATTAATTGAAAGAAAAAACTCCACAAAAATTGCAAAAAATGAAAGAAATATTTTACAAAAATCTTTTATAAAAATCTCTTTGAAAATGTCCCCAAAACTTTTGTACGCAAATTTTTTAAAGACCTCAAAAAAATAGTTTCATTAGCTATAATTTAAATGTAAATCCTATTTAAATGAATTACTACTGTAATAGTGTGTAAGTTCTTTTGTAAGCAACTTTTTCTAAGTTTTTCCTAAGAGCAAAACCTCGAAAGAAGAAAAATGAATTGTAGTTGGCTAAAAATTGCATCAATTTTTTGTCAAACAAAAAGTCAATAAAAAAAAAATAAAAAAATACAATACAAAAATTATAAACATAAATCTCTTTTGATTTTTCATTTATTGATGGGAGACAATTTTTCAGATTTTAAACAGAATAACGACAAGATGATGACGCAGGAGAAACCAAGGTGAAACAGAAACATTTTTCACATTTTAGCTTTCACCGACGGCAGAAAGGAACTTTCTAGAAATCAATCAAGAATATATTTTTTAATTTTGATTTAATGCCGATATGACGGAAGGAAAAATAGATTTAAAAGGTCAAATTCTTTTTTAAAATATATGAATCCAGATAAGGCTTCGATATTTGTTATTAAGAATTATTTCGGAGCAAGATTATTACCCATAGAGATGCCGACAGAACATTCTTTAACATTTAAAAAAGAAAATTAATTCATAGAAGCCCAAACACCAGGATATTTTTATTAAATTAATAAAATAACTATTATTATACGGATTATTAAATTGGAATGGAGTTTAATTTATAACTCCAGAGAAAGGACTCGAAATTTCTAGAATCATTTTAAGTTCAACGGACATTGATTCAATCAAGCTTTGATATCAAAAATTATTCATTATATGTTAATTTTTGTTTCAGAAAATAACGTTTGCATTTTAAAGAAAATCCTTTTAATTTAGAATTACTTTAAATTCAAATGAATTTTAAAGTGGTAAATAATAATAAATATACAATACAAATATTAAACCATTTAAATATATAACTTCTAGCCTGCCAGATCTACCATAATTTTCTCAACCCCAAGAAAAAATTAAGATATTCTAGGAATCCTTAAGCTTGAAGGAAAATGAGCTCTGGCAACCGAAGTTTTCCACTCTGGGATAAACTTTTCAGCCACTTCGACAACAATGTTCAACAACCGGCAGGCAACAGTCAAACACACAAAGAAAATTCAATTATGCAAAAAAGAGAAATACACAAATATTTTCCAAGATTTTTCGATGCAGAAAGTTTGTGCTAAAAGTAGGAGAATATCATCTTCCCCTCCTTTGATAATGTCCAAAAATTAGGTGCTAACAAAACAATTTGCATTTTTAAGTTAATTTTTGCAAGCAAGCCAATTGGCAGGAAAAAACCGAAGCACAATATGCAATCCTTGAGGGTCTCGTCATCAGCTTCAAGGATATGACTCGATGCCGCGAACAAGACCAGGACTTTTAATTAAACTTTTGCACTTATGCAGCTGCCATATCCGTGCACATCCTGCAGTTCAATTCACTTTGATTGCCCGAAAAAAGTCCATAAAAGTTTGAAAAGCGCGCGCGCGCAAAAAGAAATCAGAAATTTCACTTTGCCAAACAAAACTAATTAATGTTAAACAGATAAAAGTTTTGCCCACGGGGAACGGGCTTGGCATATGAAAAATAATTAACACAAGTTTATGATTATGTTGAAGCTGCGCCAAATGTCGAGCGATTTGTAAGCGAAAAGCGAGAAAAGCTGTAAAAATCACAGACAGAAAGCATTTAATCCCTGCCAGGAAATTCTTGCAGAACTTCTCTCGTTCTCTAATTAGTTCGGAAAGTGTTTCTAATGCAGGGAACGGGGAAAGGGACGCAGAGATCGCTTAGAGTTAAGTGAACTCGAATCAAAACAAAACTTTATCCATAAATTTCCAAGAATTCATTTCGGTCAAGAGAGGTATCCCAGTTTTATGTTTTTATCCTTTTTTTGGGACTTAACCTTGACTGATCCGTATCTGCAGGCTCGTTGGCTGCCTTCCACATAATTGTCTGGCAATTTTTGGTAGCCTCTATCCTTTATTCATTTATATTCTTAATTTTTCAAAAACGAATTAGTTTGAATGGCCTAGAGACAGGCTCAAAAAGGTAGAAAGACCATCGAACCGATCGACGGATGCTCGTGCAGAAATAAATGAAGACCCAAAAAAGGGGCTAAAGCCAAATCCCCAAACAAAAGGCGAAAATTAAATTGGTCGAAGTTGAATTTGGGTTGCCCTTTTGAGAAACTATTTTAAAAGGAATAAAAAATAATAATTGATTGTGCATTTTTGAGTTATACATCCAAATAAACCCTAACAATACCTAGACTACCAATTAAAATAGGCAAAAAATCGTTCAAATAAATTATATGAGCAGATAATAAATTAAATTTATGGCATTTAAATTTTAAATTTTTTTTCCAAACATTTCAGTAGGCAAACCCCTACAAATTTTGAATATACTTTGCCAAAGAAAGAATCTTCCTTGTGTATAACCCAAAATTGTTTAATATCTATTTTATTTTTTTGGCTCTTCCTTTTACTTTACCTTTTATTTAATTCTTTTTTGCAGGCAGACAAAGAAATAAAATGAAATCAAATCGAATCAGCCAAGAACTAATGGCAGGCAGCCTAATGTCATTAGCTCGGACTTTTTGTGCATCAACGTAGAAATGTTCTTGTTAGGGAATTATGAGAGCTATGGTCCTGTTCTAAGGATTAGCCAAAGGCGTGCGCGTGTGGGTGTCGTGTAATCAATTGGAAAACTCCACCGAACCACCGCCACCACTGCCTCCTCCACCTTGACTATTATGACAGTTGTGCAAATGGAGGAAAATTGTACGAGAGGAAATTGGATTAGTGGCTCGAAAATTATCAAAATGCGACCTCTGGAAAAATATCAAATCAAAAAGAGAAATACCCCTCGAAAAATGTAATCAAAATGGGAAAAAGTGCTCAACATAAACATCATTTATAAGCCGCGACAGGCAAGGAGCAACCGAAGCATTTAAAAATATACTTTGATTGATGACATCTAGTCAGATAGCCGGAGTCGAGAAGTCCAGGCAAAAGGACACGCACACGAGCCAGGAAACGAGGCGAAGTGAAATGAAGCGAGCGCGCCGAAAAAAAAGGAAAGCAGGGAAAATACATTAATTATTGAAATGTCATTAAGAGGAAGGCCCGAACTGACATCCTCCAGATTCGCATGAATATTTAATAGGAAATTTTATCCGAAAAACGAAATAAGAAAATTATGACAAGACGGCGATGCGTGACCACAGACGCAGGATATGCGCTGAAGGAGAAACTCTTACCGAATCACGCAAGAAGGATGTTTGACGATGATGGAACATAGTCACTCGAATCGCATTAATTACAGGGTGGATTCCCTATCACAGGATACATGTCCGCTTATAGGAAGTCCCAGGCCATTCATCAAGCGGGTCGAACATTTTAATTAGTTTTTCTCTGTTGGCAGCTTGAACCCGAGATTACGACTTAATAGTTCTCAAAAAGGCAAATTATTCCGAGTCAAACTGAGTTATGGTAATGCCCGACCGGCCACACCCTCTATCAAAACATGCACACACACCCCAGACCACCGAAAAGGATGCATTCAAATTTGCCAAAAAGATTCTGAGACACATAACTGTCAAAAAGGACAACCCGTCGTGCCGCAAATTGCAAGCGAAAATTCAAAAAGATTTTATAGATCGAATAGGGAAATACCCTAGATAAAATGTTTATAATAATAAAATTGTATCTATAATTTATTTAGAACTTATCCTGTTTATATATTTTAAACAAAACAGTCTTAATTGAGAAATATTATCCCTTATGCCTGATTTAACTTATGATTTAAAGACCTTTATTGATTGATTAGTTCCAGATTTTTATCTGATATAGATTTAACTCATAAATCTCCCGGAATAGTTTCCCTAGAGCCAACTAAGATACCCAAAAATCCAGGATAAATTTTCGCGCCTTCGGGCGGCTAACGACAGGCGTCAGAAACTATAAAATAAACAAACTTCCGCTATGTGGCAGACGCAGATCATCCTGGCAAATGACGGCGATGATGATTCCGATGCGAACTGATGAGTTTGATGGGCCTGACATACGCTCGGCAGCTCCATTGATTGCACCATAAATAATGAATTTATGCCGACAGGCAGTCGTCAGAGCCTGGGCAGTGGTGGTGACTCCGGCTCCGGCTTCGGCTCCTGCTCTTCGTCAACTAATAAAATATGTTTTTATTGCAATGCAACACACACGCACCGCGTATAAAAATTAATGAGCCACAGAGGCGCGCACCCTTGGAAATTCGCATTCAGGATCGGGATTCCGGAATCCGAAATCCCGGGATCCTGGCAAATGCAAAAAAAAAAAACACATATCCATTTCTGCGCATTTACCAGTACGCATTCTCTGGCTGTTTTTATTCACATTAATGTTTGCCAAACGAAATGTTAATAATATTCATAAATATGTCAGCTAATAAAATCTGCGGTTTGATTGTCACCTTTATGAGTGGTTCGCTCCAACCACCAACCCTTAAATAAATTTCCCTAATTTTGCATGCATTTTGTTTATTTCAGTTTTTTGGTTTTATCTTGGCAGCGGATTCTTAAGGCTTTCGACTTGAATCAGCAAAGTTAATTGGGTTTTATATATGTGCTAATTGAGAAGCATTGTTGGTAAGTACGAAGATGGGTTTGAGTTTGAAGAACGATGAAAAATGATTATCGAAACAATATTTCTTGAGATTTAAAATCTTCAAGATCCCTTTAAGATATTTTTCTCTTTGAAAATTATATTGTATCTTGGAAACTGATTAAACAATTTTCTGGTAGCATTTCCATAAACTTTAGACCTTTGACAATGTTGCTTCAATGCCAGCTGTTGTCTTCAGAATAAAGCAACTAAAACCAGAAAAGTAAAATGAAGAAACTTTATTTCCTCTCGACCAACTCCTTAGGGATGATGTTTTTTACGATATTAAATGCTGAGATTTTTATAGATTTATATCCACAATTCGACGTCGTTTCTTCGTTGCTTTTTATTGAAATAGGAAACTTTCTGCATATTGCATGCATCAAATGCTTCCAGCAACAACAACTACGAGTAGTAGCTGCCATGTTACATTTCTGGGGAATGAATGTTGACCATTTTTATGACAAAGAATGAAATGAGATGAAATTATTGACGAGCCGGAGTGGAGCGGAAAGGCGGCGGAAATCGCTGGCAATAGTCGAAGGAAATAAAAAAGCGAAATTACTTTTGATAAACAGTAATGGCAAAGACTACGAGAGCGCCAAGGACTCTCCAAGAGCAGCCACAAAAAAGTAACATAAGAAACTACACATAACCCACAGGAAGTCAGCTACAAGAGGGCGTTGATTTGTCACAAGTAGAATTATGAGCGCCAAGGACAAAGGACATCCAGCAGAGCAGCTGCCATAAATGACAACATCGGGAATAGGAACGACAACAAACACTTCAATTACCGGAAAACGTGTCTCCGATAATACTACCTTCCAAGATTTCAGCCTAGTGAGGGAGAGTAAATAAAAAGTTATTTTATTATATAGAAGATTTTGTAAGAAAATATGAGATTTAATGAAAATTAATTTAAAACATTTTAACTAAAAAATTGTAAAGCTTATTCTCTGTCTTTTATTTACTTTTTCTACATTTTTTAAGCCATATTCTGACTATTTATTTTACTGCCTTTTACTTTAATCTCGCATTAATATTAATAACGCCAGTCAAACAATGTTGTTGTGTCATGGAAAAGGATAAAGGATATGCATACGTCTCAGCAGGAGTTTACTACCTTCAACTTCACTCGGAAAAGGTGTGTGTTTACGAATAGTTTTAATGGGTTATCATTGTTACTGTTTTCTCATTTCGTCATTTCATTTTTCTTTCACGATATCCTGTCGCTTCTTTTTCTTTCATTTTTTTTGCGCAAGGAAGGAAAACTGTCATAAATGTCATTGCTCGTAAAAGGCAAAATGCAATTTCCACGCCCCTTCAGAGCTGCCCTAAACTCCCCCCGTCAGCCCTGCGATTATTTTTTATGTGTGCAACCGAAACCGACAGAAACCAAAACCCAACCCAGCCCGACTCATTCCATTTTCGTCCTGCGGAACCCTTGGCTGCGTGTGAAATTATGATAAATGTGCATAAAATCGCGCCAAGGAGAATTCTGCTTCTCGTCATCGGCTCCGTTGCACTTTTGCCTGCAGTTCAGCAGTTCGGTTGTGTCATAAAAAATTGGCGAAATTACCAGGCAGCACGCACAGGACAATGCAGCGGTAGTCCTTTTTTCCCGCACTCCCTACCGCCTGTCCCCTGACTGAATGGCATTTTTCATTGCATTTTCTTTTAATTAAATTAGCTTTTTTAATGTTTCCTTCGCTGTTGTTTTGCTCTGTTTTGACTCTGGTTTGTGGTCATAAAAAATGATAGAGAAGAGTGGGAAAGGCTATTTAGCATTGCCTTCCTCAATGACCAAACCGAAATTTGTGCAATAAAATAAAGGAAAATTTCTCAAAAATTAGGTATTACTCAATGGAAAATTGCATGTCAGTCGTAAAAGATAGTTCTTTATATCGGTCCGAGTAAAGCAGATTTTTTAAAGATTTATATGACATCCCATGGGGGAAGTCCTTTAAATTTGAAGGCGTAGATAAAACCCATTTATGGGACATCAAATTAGTGACAATATAAATTAAAACCTTTTTACAAAAAGGAAAATTATATATATTTTTTGAGAGTGTGTTTTTTGACACCTTATATTTTTTTAATATCTAAACGAATTTCAAATAATTTTCTTTTAAAATCTTCTTTTTCCATTTTAAAGAAATTCCCAATGCCCTGAAATGGCAGTATTTCAATATAATTTAGCGGTTGAACAAACGTAATTGAACTAACCAAATGGATGGACATCCTGATAAACTAATAAACCAAAGTCATTGCCACAAACATTTTCCATTTCCGCTGCAAGACGTCGACAGACAACAGGGCCGAAACGCAATTGACCAGGCTTAGGAGTGGACCTTGCGGAAATTGCAAAATTTCTGCATCGTAATAAGATGAAATTAAGTTTTGGCCAACCTAACACACACACACATTCCCCCCACACACAAACACACCTACTCACACACTCTGGTGTAGTCCAGAGCAAATATAGGAGGGCGAAGGAGCTTTGAGCAAACAGAGTTGAAGGATCTTCCAAGAAGGCTCAGCCAGGCAGCAAATGAACCACTAATTGCGTGACGAAATGCAATTTAGTGAACTTTACCCCGAACCACAGGCCTTATTATGGGCACTGAGAGAAATTGATAAAATAATAGAATACATATAAGCGCAGAGATTTAAAAACGTCTCAAGGGACATAAAACCAAAACCCAAGAAGTAGTTTCAATATTTTCATATAATATATATCATTTAAATACCTTCCTTCTTTATTTTCAGTGATTCCTCATCCCCATTCCATTCCCTCAGCTATGTAAATACAAAAGCTTTGTCCTTCGTCTGTGCTGTCCAGTTTGGATTTCAGCAATTAAATGGAAAATGTGGGGAAAAGTCTTTGGAAGTAAAGCAAACATGGGCCGAGAATATTGGGCATTAAGCTGCCTGGACATTATCCTTTTTGTTTAACTAGGCAATTTAAAGTGTTAATCCTTTCGATCTCTGTCCTGCAGCAGATCCTATCACCCCTTTGAGTCCTGCCTCGTCCGCGTTGACAATGATAAATTACTTGGGCACTTTCTGCTCTGTTTTAGCGTGATTTATCGCGCCTGCCCCAGGACACGTGACTCTCTGCTTTACTTTTGGGTTGATTTTTAATTAAATGCAAACAGAAATGACCATTTGATAAGGTCGAACTCGTATTGAGATCTTTCCCTTCACCCCTTTTTGTTGTTGTGGCCATTTTCCAGGCTTTTTAACTCATATTTAAAATGCAGTCGGCGGACACACAGCGACTACAGCCAACTGCAATGCATTAATTTTTATAGACTTGACTGCATTCATGAAAATTCATTGGCATCGTCCATTCATCGAGGCCAGAAGTTGGGTCCTCGGTCCAGCCTCTTCATAGGCCGTTGCACTTCGGCCCAGCAATTTTCGGCTTAATGATGTTTCCAAAATGCATCGGCAAATATGCATTCCGCAATTCCAGCGAAAATCAAATGGACGGAATACGGATATAATTGTATAAGAATTGTGAATACTCTTAAATGTATTAATACATTATATTTAAATATTGAAAGTGTTTTAACTAAGTGGGAATATATTGACTCGAAAATATTATTCATAATAATTAAGACCTACAATTATATTTTTTAAACTATTTGTATTACAAATTGAAAGTTAAATTTTCTTCTTGGTAACATTTTTAAAAATATCCTTTAAGTTAAGTTTAAGTAAATGCTCACAAAGGATCAACCCATTTGATATTCCAAACAGGAAATACCGTATCTTCCCCCCCGTCGCTAGTCGGGGTATTTCCAATATGTTTATGTGTAATTTTCAAATAAAGGTTTAAATGGTTTTTGGCAAACAATTGCTGCCATCCATTCAACGGAAAAATATGCGGGGAAAATGTGTTACATTGCGGTTATTTGTTCTGGTCATTGAAATTGATATTGGGGTAACGATTGGATTTCTGTGTTCGCTATGCGTTGAAGGTTTGTAATCAACACATGGTTGTGGCTTTTGCAATGCTTTTTGCTTGATTATTTTCGAAATGCATATATTTTATGGATTTATTTGCTCGGTTAGGGTTATGGTTAGATGGTTCTTATATCAAAAAGGCTACCCATTAGCCATAATTATGTGTATGTACTAATTTAATTAACATTTTTCTCTTGTTATTTATTGACAGATTGCTGACCATGATGACAAGTGTTCATTATCTTTAAATATAAACACGATATTTTTATTAAATTTTGAAACTAAAATTCATTAGAAATCGTTTCCATATATTTGCAATTTTGTTTTAAATAAACCAAATTAGATAAGATTAGAAAAACCAATAATGGAAAGGGTTTTTTCTTGAGAAGGATTCCTTCGGCAATTGCCAATTATAGACGCAAGATAATCCCGCACCCCCACAACTTGCCAGCAAGCTCGATTGCCCAACGGAGGAGGACAAACAAGCCGCAGTGAGATCTCGGCTAAATTACGTGCCAATCAACCACTCGGAAAATGACAATGGGCCCAGGACGATAAGACCGAGACGGGACAATCTTATTTGTTTAGCAACACGCAGACACATGGCGGCGGGACGGCAGGATAAGGAGTCCTGTTTGCTAATTAGCACATGTATTCCTGGCACAAAACTCCGGCGGCAGTGTCAACATTTCACTTCACGTGAAGACGACTCGACTTCGTTTCGTCTCGGTGGATTAAATTGTTTAATTTTAAATATGCTCTGTCACTTCATTTGTAAGGAAACAAGAAACGAACACGAAAAACTTTGCCTCCAAAAGGAAGTGGAAGCGAACTTTTCCAAGGCTGGACGGGGGTGGGGGGCGAAGAAAAATCATTAACACGCCCGCAAGCGCAAGCCAAACGAAAGGATAACAGATTTTTCTGCTAATTTGCAGGCAGACTCCTTTGTGCGTGACAACTCGCAGTTGGGGTTGTCCTGTCCTGTGTATAAGCCAGACACTATCTTCCTCTTTAGATCAACTTCTTGGCAGCTCGTTTCACTCGAGTGACGAAGCTGCAAGAGATAAGCTCCTTGAAGAAACAGGGGAGTCCTTTTCTTGGAGGGGAGTCACCTAAGGAGAAGTGGCAATGGAGCAGGAACTGGCGAAACTTTGCCAATAAATTGCGTTTCTCGGGTGGCACGTTGACAGTTTTGCTTAACGCTTCATAATCAGCAAGAAACAAATACGTTTCCATCTAATTGTGTGCCCCAACAATTAAAAGCCGAAAGGACTTAAGTCAACTAAAAAGTTGGAAGGCAACTCGGGTCTCTCTATTCACACTCCTTAACCACCATTCAAGGTCTGGGCTAAGCACAGCTGGCTATTTGGCCAAGGAAGAAGACGAACACTTGGACAAAAAGTTAACAAATAAATTTTATAATAAAATTTTCTAAATAAAACATAATTTTGGGGACATTATCAGTTTAAAGCTGATTGATTTAGAATGGAAAGTTTAACATTAAAATTGTTTTTAAGTGCGAAAACCGCATAATTTAGGTTGTTTTAATTTTTAGAATATAAATAGAAGCTAGAGTAATGTTTTTAAATAATTAAAAATTATTATTTATTACGAAAAATATCTCTTTTCAAGGGAAATAATTTTTTTAATAATTTTTTTTAAATACATTGATTTCAGTGCAGTTGAAACTTTTTCAAATATTTTTCAAATGCTCAAACTTACGCCTGAGTAGTTCCCAAGGAAGTGAGCCGGGATGTCCTTTCTCAAATCCGCCTCCTTGCCGTTGGTCTTGTTGTCTGCGTGGCCTTTTAACGCTTCGCCGATTGCACACAAGACGAAATTAATTGTTGAGTAATTGAAATTTTATTTATATTAGTTTCCTTTGCCTCATTCGGAGGTCCTTTCCGCCCTCGAGTTGGTGGGAGAGACCACTGCAGGCGGTATTCGCTGCCTTTTGTGGACTGAAGTGTGTAATTCTTGTTTTTCGTTGTAATTTAGTACTCAGCTTTGGCTTGACTGCATTTAGCCAAAAGTCCGCCACGGGGCTCATTTTTTATTTAAATTTACTTTGGGTTTTGTCTTCTTTTTTTTCGGGTTTATCTGACGATTTTCAAGAGTGGAAAATCAATTTTTCGCTTTACTGATGATGTCATGGCCAAGTTGTAAGTCATTTGTAAACAAGGATCTGAAGGGAAGGGGCCTGGACATTTGATAAGGATAAGTTGGGGCTTTGTGAAAGTTAAAAGTTGTTGGATTACGAATGTCCTTTTAATTTGTACACCTAAAATACTTGGTTTGCTGCTTATATTAAATTATTTTAAATGTTTTGCCTAAAAGAATTCAGATCACTGATGATCAATGGAACCTTTAAGCATTCCAACGACTCCAATTTAGTAGTAGCTCCTTCCACTCCACTCCCCATACATTCCTCAGGATTTTCCTGTGCTTTTTCCTAAGCTTACTAAGTACCCCCTCGACTGGGTTTTTCTGTTAATGCGTTTTAATTTAATTTTGCATGCCCAACCGCACAGAACACAACTCGAATGGTCGAAATAAAAAGCTAGCACCGAACAATGTTGCTACCCAAACCTCTCACAGGTTCAGGATATGAGTAGAGAGAGAGGTACATGTGTGTATTCCGGGAGGATTGCAGGGAATTACTGGACTGCAGTCGAAGTGGCACTGGGAGTCAATAAGAATGCGATGTGGATGACGATGGCTGTCAGGGACATAACAAGCTGGACAGGACAGGACACATTGCACAGGGACATGTGGAGTGGTGGACCTGGTTTCAACTTGCCTGTAGAAAAAGGGGTTGTGGGAATTCAACGGCTATCAGCAATGGAACACACATACACAATGAGCTTAAGAGGAAAAGAAGGATTCAAAATGCAGGAATAGCAAATACTCTGACAGAGAAAGGAATAAATAAGATCTTGTAAAATGTAGAAATAAAAGTATTAAGAGAAACTAACAATTACAACTTTTTTTCACTATCGAAATATTTAAATAATATTTTTTTTTAGGCTATTTTAAACTTTTTAAAAAGATTTAAAGACCTTTTGAGAGGGCATAACATCAGCGAGGCAGCAATATAATTGCCGGTCATTTGCAGCAGCAGCAAAATGAGCATTACTCCCACTCAAAGTCCAATCCCATCTCCCAGTTTTAAGCCACCTTCACAACCCCTAAGCCTTTCCGCTTTTATCATATGCAAATCAAACAAAAAGCCTTGTTTCGTCCGTTTTTTGCATGCAACATTGTTGCTGCAACATGTGGAAAGAACAATTTTTGTAAGCTATGACAAATGAGAGAAAAGAAACTCCCTCGTTTTAGACCCAAGCAACGCAAGATAAAGCTACAGCCATTTGGAGAACATGAAGAGGACATGGAGCCACTTGTAAGGGAACCGGGAATCGCTGGCTTTTATTGACTGCCCACCGCCGGACAGACAATTACGTTTACTGCGGTCAAAAATGCAACACACTCAAGTTATACCATAAATGTCCTGTTAGAGTGGAAGTTTTAAGAGGAAATATCGGGTATACAGGTTTTTTTGATTTTTGTAAAATAAAATAATGCACTTACCAAGAGAAAAAGTTACTGAAAAAAAACAAAAGATGTATTATTATTAAGATAATATTTAAATAAATAAATTTGTATGATTAATAATAATTTTAAAATGTATTTCCTAACTAAACATAAATCAGCACACCCAACATCTGAAACAACAATCATCTGTTCGTCGAATCTTTCCCCTCGAAACCTTTTCCTTGTTAGCCATGTCGTATGCGTAATATCCCCATTACGGACAATCGTTCTCCCTATTTTATCTGTCTCATGTCTCGCCATTTAATACGAAAAGTTGTTATCAAAATAATTGCAGCGATTGCAACAACGTTGAGGTTTTCCCGGGTCCAGTTTTTTGACCATAAAAAAAACTGCCGCCGCCAGCAGAATCTCATTAGAATAATGCACCGCAAAGTCAGGTGGCTGGTGGCTGGCAGCAGACGGACGAAACAATTGTTGATTAAATTCATTTTAGTCATTTGCATATGAAATTGTCTGGGAGGATTTTGGTTTGCGTTCGGTTTCATTAAACCCAACGCCATTGAAAAGTCATTGAGAGAGGGTCTTTCTGGCCACAAGAATAATGAAGTTGCCGAGTCTTAAGACTTAAGACCGAAAAACAATGCCAAGCCAGTGACAATGGCATGACTTGGGTGGCTTTTTCGGGTATCCAAGGATTCTGTTAGGATTCTGAATGCAGGATACAGAGCACACTTAGGTGTTTGGGCTTTGGCTTTCCCCTATTGTTCTTTTATGGAAGGTATTCTTGTTTTGATAATTTAATTGAAGTGGCAGCAGCCAGGCGCCAGGCAGTTTCCAAATGCCAAATGGAAATGCAGTGTTTATTTCGGTTTTGATTTTCAAACTGGCAGCGAAGAGAGAGAGAGTTGTTCAAGGAATTGAGAAATGTGTGGGATATATTTATAATTTATTAGCATAACAATTTGTAAGAAAAATAGTTTAAAATCAAGATTATTTGAAACCCATCGCTGCTGTATAAAACAAGACCCTAATTAGATTTTATTTGGATTTAATTTTTAATTAGCACAACATATTTCATTAAATATAAAATAAATGTCTTGTAAAATGAGTAAACTATTGAAATATTTCCACAATTCTTCAACCAACCCATGCATTTGAGCATTAACTCTATCCGTAAGCCGACACTTTGGTAACCCTTTTGGCATGTTACACTGCATACACTCAACTGGCCAACATTTCCAGGAGTTTTGGCTAGGTGGAAAGCCAAACTTTTTGGCACTCACATACTCGCATGTCCTTTGATTGCATTAGTTACGTCCGAAGGAGGAAAATTGCGTTTCCACATGAGCCGCGCTGCCGTCATTCAGTGGAAACTTTCGACAGATGAAGACATGACAAGAGTTTCCCTGCTTTCCTTTCACTTCAATTTTAATTGACTTTAAGTAAAACAGACCACAAATGGCCGGAGTGCGGGAAAACTTACGGGAAATGCCTCGTTTGACTGTTATTGAATTAAAATTTCCGCGTTCACTTAGTCCCCGCCGTAATTGCAACTGTAAGTGACGACGTGATTACCTGAAAAAAAAGGAAGAAACAACTTGTGCTTCAAGTTGCAAGCCACTTCCTGCCGCAGGACTTGGGTTTTAAAAGTTCTCCATGTAGTTTTTCCTCTTTTTCCACCTTTTTTGTCCTGTGTGTGTGTATGTGCATTTTTGATGAACCTTCGCCAGGATCCTGAGCCTGCGGAAAAGAAGCTCGCCTTGACTTCCTTGTCAGTTCATTCCATTTGCATATCGTTTACGCTTTAATGTGATTATGGCGTGTGCATATTGAATGCCTTTGGCCCGTTATCCTTACGCCCGTTTCGTGTGTTTTCCTTTCCGGAATTCTTTTCCTCAGGTTGCTAACTTTTTAAAAGCATTTTTGGTGAATTTTCTAGGATAAATTCTGGTTTTTCCTCCACTCTTAGCGGTTTTTCAGGCTGTGGTTAGTTGGGTTTTAATGGGTAATTTTATAAGACTATGAACTTTTATTTAATATAAAGGAAATAGTTTAAATTTCTTAATGCATTTTGGAATCCAGAATTTCCTTAAAAAAATCTATAAGCACTTCAACCTTTAAGCTGTGACCTCAATTCTTTCTCCTCCCTATTGGGTCACACCTTTTTGGCCAGAACATTTTTTATTGCCTAATTTACAATAAAATATATTTACGACAATGTTTTCGAACTACTTAGGGTATCCTTGAAGTGCCTTAATACTTAAATATACACACTTATTCGACCCTCCCACACCCAACGGATTTCCCACTCCATATTTCAGTGTTTTAATGCATCTTTTATTGGTCGGAACACGAGTTCAGTAGACGATGACAGGCGACCCCATGGAGTGCAGGAGTAGGTCCACTTCCAGTTCCAGCTTAGCTGACCATCGGCACACGTTTGAGGAGCCAAACGTCGCCTTTTTTTATTGCCAACTATCTATCGACTGTCGTCGCCGTATTTCGGTCTAGATGTCAGCAAACATAATTCACAATTCGCTAGTTTTACGAGTCGCTTCCGTTCATTTGCCGTAAAAAGGCGGCAAATAAAACGGACTGCCAGTGGACAACGAGCGCGCCCGCATCATCAAGTGACCATTGTCCGGCAGTGAGTTCGGTTCGCTCTTTTTTACGGCATCAAGGGTCATCCTTTTGTCCTTAATGGCCAGGGCAGATCACGAGGGCTGAACTGCGATTGGGAATGGAGGGAGGAGAGTTGTGTGGGCTCGGGGTCAGAGGCTTATGTGTTACGTCACTACAGGGCCAGGAGAGTTTTCTCCACAACCTTTAGCTTGGATTTTTATAAACACTTGAAGAAATTTTATAGTAGAGTTAAAGAACTATTTTTATACCATGTACCAAAGGTACAAAGGTATTATAGTTTTGTGCGAGTGCGATTTTCTGTAACAGGCAGAAGGAGGCGTGGCAGACCCCCAAAAGTTACCTAAATATTGGTCAGGACCACTAAAGGAGTCGATATAGCCATGTCCGTCTGTCCGTCCGTCCGTCCGTCTGTCCGTCTGTCCGTCTGTCCGTCTGTCCGTCTGTCTGTATGAACGCCCAGATCTCAGAGACTATAAGAGCTAGAGACACCAAACTTGGGATTTAGACTTCTTATATCTGCACGCTGATCAAGTTTGTTTTAAATTTTTGCTGCTCCCCTTTTTGGAGGAGCTATTTGAAAAAAACGTATATCTCCGAAATTTATAAAGTTATGTAAACCATATTAAAAAGCTTAATGCATTTTATCAAAATACACAGACTGTCCAAATTTTATTGCGATCGTGCCATAAATAGCGGAGATATAGGCTTTTTACTTTATACACATTACGTGTACAAGAGGCAGCCCAGGCAGAGGGCTCCAAATAAATCAAAACGTTCATTAAACATTTTACTTATGTTCATATTACTATGAAAATAGGATTACTCATTTTGAATTGGTTGGTGGCGCAGCTGGCTAAGCTGAAGTCTTTTTCAAATGTTAGATTTCACGGGTTCGAATCCCGTCGGCGACGAGCGAAATCTTTTTTATTTTTAGCAATTTTTTTTTTTTTTCCAGTACATTAAAATAATTACAGTATTTAATACTAAAAAATAAAAAAGCAAAGAGCTATACTTAATGTTTTGAAAATGAAAAAATGCCTTATGCCTGCGGTTGATTCGAACCCAGGCCAATTGCTTACAAAAATGTATGTGTAGCTTTACCCACTGAGCTATCGACTTTGCTCTTGAATGGGAAGACATTTGCATTATATGTAAATTTGTCTCAGTTTTTTATTCTTATTCTCTTTCTTTTATATAATTTTGGGACGCGCCTTGTAATGGTACATGGTATTCTACTGTCGGGACACCCGACTGTATGTCCATCTTGTTTAATTTAATTTCGTAAAGAGTTTTGGCTTTGAAAACCCTAAATCTTGGCAGACTTCCCGATATTTGTATTAAATATATGTTTAAAATATTTTAAATAAAATTCCTACTATTTCCAATTTTGCCTCAGAAAGCTATAAATTCAGTAACCTCTTTTCTTTTTGTGTAACCAACTTTTTTGTGCGTTCCTTGGCAACCATAAGTTATTTATGATCCATCATTGTGCAATATTTGGTGGAATCTTTGCCGAATTTTTACTGTTGCTCTGGACTCCCCCCTCATCGTAGACACACTCCCGTCACATCCCCACTGGTCACATCCTAAATTAAGGTACAGTTTTGTTATTGTTTGACTATTCCTTTCGGAACATTTCCAGCTGGGTGACAGGCTGTCACCGAGGAACACATGTATATGTGACTCGGTGCCACATTCGGAGATTTATTTCGCTTATCGTTTGGGTAAATAAAGTTATAAAAGCGAAGGAACCTTTTTTTTGCCAGGAGTTGGGGATTCGATTTGATTTGTTGGATCAGGATTTAAGTGAATTTTTTTCTGCTAAATTAAATGCTTGGAACTTGCTAAGGTTGAATGTATTTATAGATTTTTTATTACCAAAGATTCAGGAATGGTTTGAGAATGAATACTAAAATATAATAATTTATATTGATATATTATTTTATATTTTGATCTCCCTGTTGGTAATTTCATATTACTTAATGTATTTCAATAAAATCTATTTATTTATTCTTTCTTTCTTGCGCTTTTAATATCCAAAAATATTCTGAAATCTCAGATAATATCTTGAACAAATCCTACTTCTAACCAATTTCGGATATCCCTTTTCATTAACCATATATCATCTGATTTCATGGAACGTTAATTCCACACATCGCACCGGTTACAAGTAATTTTACTAATGCTTAATCCTCTCCTGCCCGGGGACCTGGCCTGGTATAGGATGCACATAAAAATGTCAAACGTCTGTCAAGGGCCGAAGGGAAATTAATGTTGCTCAAAAAACGAGCGACATAAAAATGCAACGCAAAAATAACATAAAAAAGCCACCAAAAGGACGAAAAATAAAAGGGGCAATAAATTTGATGCGCAAAACAAATGCACCGAAATACATATATATATTTCTTATTCGATGTGTGTGCCAATATATTTCAGGCCCAACCCCTTTTCTATTAACAACATAATTTCGAGTGTCATTAATGTGCACATTATGCCAAAATAATGCAAAAATCATATAATTTATATGCCCAGGAAGGGTTCGTTCCGTCAAAGGGTCAACGCCAAAAAATAGAAAAAAAAAAGAGGAGGAATGACCACTAACGGGACAACATAAAAGTGGCCGCAGCAGAAAAGGGGTTAAGAGGCGTGCTGCTGGGCAAAAGGAAGTGGGTGGTCATGGGTGGTTTTTTGGCTGGGTGGCAACGGGTTGGCCTTTTATGCCATGAATTTGAGCATGTGGTCAGCAACAGTGGAGAGCCACTTGAACAATGGACAAAAGAAAGTGGCCGAAGCGGATGGTATAAAGCGAAGGGAGAGAAGTGAAAGTCTCAAGAGGGCAGTCAAAGGAAAATCGCTTTTTTCGTCTTTTCCAGCTGGGATGAGCCTTTTAAGGGCTTAGCTAGATAAGAGCGGGTTAAACAGCGAAATTAGTGTTGCTGGGACAGAAGCGTGAAAGAAATTATAGCTTTCTTTCGGAGGGAGAAAAAATATATATTTTTTACAAGACGTTTACTTGTTAATTTATATACTATTTTATTTTATAAAAAAGTGCTGGCTTAAGAGAGATTATTTTATTAAAAAATATACACATGAATATTGAACATTTACCAAATATTTAGCCAATCGATGAATATGCAAGGACCCTTTACTTTGTAAATATTTCTGTACTCTCTTCCCCCGCTAAAAAATTCGTAATAAAAAAACGCTAACGAACCGCGAAACTGTCAAAATATTTCCACACATGAATTCCGGATACGGATATCCCTCACCCCGCTAAGCTCCGTTCCCCTTTCCCCCTGCCCTGCACACATATGGCGAACCTGAAACGCACGTTTCCTGTGTGAAATTCATTCTAGCGCAACGGCAAAGCAAATGCAAAAAAGCACAAACTAAAACGGAAGGATACGCAAAATAGCAGGACAAAAAAGCGCTGCGGAAACCGTATGCAAAGGAACCCATCCACACAGGGAGATGCAGAGAGAAATAATTGTTTTGGTGTTTATTTTATCTAAGTTATACTTTTACACAATTAATAATTAAAGCTGTTTTATAATAAAATATCAAGAAAATTATATAATATATTATATAATAAGCATAAAATATTTTATAAAATTATTAACAAGTTATCCTGCCCTGAAAACAGTTTAATTTTATCTTCAAAAATTAAACATTACATTTGTATAAATATTTACAATAGTATATTTCATTAGCCAAGATCTATTAACACTTTTTTCTCTGTGGATTTCTTAACCCCTTACTGCCGCATGCATTTCCTCCACACATGATTTTGATTTAGTGGCACTTTTAAGGCAGAAAAAGCACTCACCAGCCTATAAATTCAATTTGCGTATTTATTGAGGCAGAAATGCGTCAACGGCAGCAGCAGCAGCCGTAAAAATAGAGTGAAGGAGCACAAGGAGCAGCCAGGACGACTTAATGCACTACCAATTATAACTCAATTTTCATAAATAAGAGAAAGAAATGGCAAGCAAAAAATAAAGCGCCACAAAACACGCAACGAGGGTTAAAAAGTGTGAGCTGGCGAGGGTTAAGAGTTCGCTACGCCTTGACAACTTTATGCTTTGATTTTTGTGCCTTTCCCTCTAACATTTTTTTTTTTTTGGGAAATTTTCCTTTATGAAATATGAAACAACCGCATGTGTGCAAACATTTTTTTCGGGTTAACCCAGGAAAAACAAAACATTGAGGGGGTTGGGAAACCCACACACACACACGACACCTTCACCCTCATTTTTTGGTCTGGTCCTCGATAGATGAACCCTTTCTACTTTTATTTATTTATCCCTTTTCCGGCGAAAATATTCGATTTTTATCACCAAAATCAATTGCATTATTGTGTTTGACTTTTTCGACAGGCGAACACATAATGCGAACCGTATATATAATATATTTAGCCACCATGGATAATTCAATTTGCAGAGAAAGGGTTGGTCGTATTTATAAAAAATGGTTTAGTGCAATTTTGGGATGATTGGAAATTGAAGCGAAACTGTTGGAGGTTTTTGTTTATAAGTTGTACAACAGATTGAATTTATTTAATGTTTAAAGTATTACATTTTCATATATGTACATACATTAGGCTCTGCTTTAATATAAAATTCCTAAAAAAAATTATACAACGACATTTCCCTGATTAAGTCTGATTGTGGCAAGTTTTTTACCAAATCCCCGTTTCTCCTTTAAACCCTAAACCCCTTACAGGACTTTTTCCAGTTGTCAGTGGTCTAAAACGCCACATAAATCATAGACCGAGGCATGACAGGATGCGCTTGGGTACTGATGATGCTCCTTTCCACACATGAATCACTTGATGGCGCAGCGAGTGCAACAAACTGTGATTAATAGCGAACGAAGCCCCAGAAACCCCCGAAAAACCCAGAGACCCCACCACACACACACAAAAGCTTGAGCTGACAAATTTTCATGAATTTTTTATTAAACATTGAAATCAATTCCACTTTGTTCTGTTCTCTCTTGCATATGGCTGAGGGGAGCAGGAAATTTTTTAAAAACATTTTTTTGTCCTGGCTTTCAGAGTCTGCAGCACACGTTTGACTTAACTTGTTGATTTATGGCTTGCAAGCTGTCAGCGCAGGGAAGCAAAGAGGCGACTGCCGTGTTTGGTAGCAAATTTTTGGAGGCCATCATGGGGGAGATGGGGTTGCTACCCACACACACACACCCATATAGTACATTGTGTGTAAAACGCCTTGTTAACATTGCTTTACCCGAAATCTCATTTGTTCGGCGGTGGCTTTTCCAGAAGAAGAGCAGAGTTGACAGTTCTTTTTTCAGGTTTTGGTGGGGAAATCCCCGCATTGAGGAATTTAAATTAGTTCAAGTTGCGTTTCAGGAAATGCTTTTTGACATAGTTTTCAATGTCCGCCATAAATCAAGGAGTTTCCTAGAGAGGGAGGATTGAGTGGTTTGGTGGTGGGATTAGAAGTGCGATGCACAATATAGTTGTAGATATTGAAAATAATTTTTTAAAATCAACTGAAACTGCGCAAAAAAACATACAAATTATTATTGAAATATAGGGGAAAAATCGAAAAAAAAATACCAATATTAAAAACATAGTATTTAGAAATTAAGATACGATGATTGCAGAATAAACCAATTTCTAGCAAACAGCATTTCTCCAATATTTCATATCAAACAAAATATCATCCATAATTTTTTCTTAAATTTATGAAAGCAGATGCACAGATCATTGGCTTAAAATTCCTTATCATTTAACTAAACCATGACGCAACATAAAACTCCTATCTCCCCACAATATCATAACTTAAATATCCTGCCAGTGCATCCTCAAAGGGTTAACTCGTGCTCACCCCATTTTATTTCGTCAAATTTTCAATATTTACAATTACTTAGCATTTTTAAGTCGCCGCGTCACATCAAAATGACAATTATTTGTCAAGTCATAATCAAATTGAATCCAACAAGACACGTACAGGAGCGCACAGGATCACAGTTGTGCCTAATCCTGTGGCTTTGCATGTGCGCCATATTACAGGGGGGAAAAAACACAGAGAAAGTATCTGTAGGGGTAGGTGGAAATGGAAAAGGATTGAACTCGTCAAAGTGATGCAAGGGTGACAGGAAGGAAGGATATGTCCGGAGGGGTTCCTCATTTGTGCCTCGACGAACGCGCGGCGGCTATAAATGTTTATGATTATGGTTTAGGCTGTGGAAGATTTACTTTACACATGTGCTGCATTTTGCATATGATACCAGCAATTGCTAGAGATGGCAACATGAGGTAGGATATAGCCAAGATTTACAAGATTTTAAAAAAATATTAAGAAATATTTTGAGTTTTCAGGCTACAAAAATCTCTAAAAAAAATGTAATAAAATTTTTCGGAGTCAAATAAAACTCGTTAAAAATTAATATAACTTTAAATAGTGTTTTTATTTTTATTTCGACATAATTTTAGAACTTTTAAGTCCCAAAAATGTATTTTAATTCAAAACTTCACTTCTCAATGTCACCTCTAACATCCCACTCAAAACCGAAACCACCACCCGGCCTTTCAAAAATTACCAAACGCATAAAAACTTATGTTTATTTGACTTGGCCTTCAGTCGCCTGCCGACTGCTGCTGCTGCCACGCCCTCATACCACCACCCACCGCCCCATCGCAGTGTTAATTGTGAACCCGCGAATATTGCACATGTGGAGCCTTCTGCGGCTTTAAGTTATGACCAAAGATATTTGCGCAATTTTCAGCTTTATTTTAATCTTTTCTAAGATAAAATTTTACGATATTTGGCCATAACTCCTCCAGGAGCTGAAGCAAAAAATAAATGCGGCCATATGCCATATGTGGAATTATTTTTAATTGGTGCTACTCACCCCATTTCGGAGCGCATTTCGCTGCCGGGTACAGTCAGCCCTGAAGGACTTTCGCATAAAAAGCTTTCAAATCAAAGCAATTTACGCTTTGATTTGTGCGAAATCCGCCAAAAGAAAAAAGTATAAATAAATGCGAGACCCAAAAACAGAAGCGGCTCAAATTCGGCGCGTGAGATTTATGTAGTTGAAAGATTTATTCGCGAAAAAAAAATTTATTGCAAGTCCTCTGACCGTGTCCACGAGGAAATCGGACTTGGGGGTTAGGACTTCATAGACCTGGTCGCCGTTAAGTGCTTTAAAAGCGCATAAATCACGCGGTTGTTTGGCACTTTGGCGAAAACCGCGTTGACAAACTTGCCCAGGCTCATGGAATTCCCCCAAAACCCCCACACTTTTTTACAGGGAGAGAAAATTTGTGGGGATTTGATGTTTAAAGAGTCTAGGAAATTCAATAAATTATATCTAAGAGATTAAAAGTAATTATAACTCTTTCGAATTTAACTAATTTTCTTAGATTCAGCCACCAGAATGCCTTGGTTAGTAGAGAAATATATTTTTAAACTAGATTTCTAAGTATTTAAACTTAAATTCAATTCTTTATTTTGTTATTTTAATTTTTTTCTAGTGTACTGTATTTTTTCTGCTGCCTTTTAGGCCCGTCAAATTACGCGTAAATGGCAGCTCCAACTGGTCCCACCTCCTGCCACTCACTTCCTCGGGAAATCTGTGTGGTTTCGAGGCCCGCGGCGACTCAGTCCCAGTTCCTCCTCCCACTGTCACATACGAGCCGCGTTGATGGCATTTTAATTAGTTTTAGGAACTTGTAGCTACCATTTGATTGAATTGTTGTACGAGAGTTGTTTTTCCCAGTGACGGCAGGATGCGAATAGAATCTGTGGGTCCTGTGATTGGACACAAGTTGGTCGCGAGAGTTTGATGTTGTCATGTAGCTAGTTGAGTGCAAATTTTGGTTTTTGGTCAAAATCCAATTTGAAATTAAATTTTACAGTTTTTTCCCGGTTATCTCAAAAGGCTTTAAAGATTGGATTTCTTGTTGATAAGAATTTATAAAGGTGTTACATCTCATAAATTGTTTGTTAATTTTTGTCTTCCAATTAATTGATAGTTTTTAAATCAAAATTTGAATACTTTATTTTAGACTCTCAAAAATAGAATACTTTGAGCGATAATAATAATTATATTTTGTACAATTTTCAATGTTCTCTCAAATTCCTCTACTCTGCATTTTTCCCTTAATTTTTTACATTTTTTTATCGCTAAATCCCCGCCATCAGTCAAGCATCAAATTATGCTTTAGTATTTTTACGACATTTGTTTCAAATTAAGCAGGGAGCTTTCCCCCAAAGACGCTTTCCCCTTCCCATTTTCTCAGCATTGTTTCCGCTGGCTGTGAATATTTGAAGAGCCCGCCGTCTAAGGGGAGGTCCTGGTCGTCCTTGTAATTATCTAGTCGACCACCGCTGGACGTCTCAGCGCAATTTCCAATTAAAATTAATGAAATATTTTACAGAAGCCGAGAAAGTTGGCCGGGGTCAAGTCGTAAAACCACTTTGGAGAATCTTGTCAAAGCCGTTTCATAATCATAAACTTGGCTGCATTTTGGATATTTTTTGGGGGTGTAATTATTAGCACCCAAGGAAAATGGCTTGAGATAATTCCCAGAGCAGCTCAGGACTTTGAAGTGTTAGGGTTTTTTTTTGATACCCAAGGGACTTCAGCGCTTCTTTATTTTTTGTTGGTTTGCATTTTTACCACGGCTTGTAATTGAAATTTTTGTCGCATCTCGAGAAAGTTTTCCAGGTTGATTTTTTGCTTTGTCTGGTGTTACGGTTGCTACTTTTTAATTTGCAAGTCTCGGCGTTATAAATGACCAAAACACATACGTAAAATTAATGACAATGCCCCGGACGGCTCTCTGTCAGTCTGTGTTGATGGACAGACGTGGGGCAAAGAAATGTTTGCAAAAAGCATTTCTGCTTAATGTTGATTAAAATGCCAGCGCGCTTTCATTTGTGGCGTGAAAAAATGCCCGCCAATCTCTAGCCATTTTCCGGCTCCAGGAGGGTTTTCCCCCCCTTTCCTCTGTCCGAGCTCTGGCCATATTGACAGCCGTAGAAGTTTTTGGCCAACATCACAGCAGGCAGCTGTCTGCACTCGGCCATCGAACAATGGTGAATGGATAAATGGCGGAACGCTCCGATGGACGATGCCACAGAGGAGGAGTTTGAAATGTATTTCGGTTCGTGGCATTCTGTCCACTTTTTTTTCTGGCCTTTACTCGTGCTTTTTTGTTTTTTTGGCAGAAGGCATTGCGTAGACAAATGAATGAAAATGTCAAGCAGAACTGAACTGCCAGAGGTTAGGGTTTTGTCACTCAGGGGACCGAATTGGGTAGGGAAAATGATAGGAAAACTGTACCTGCTTCTAGGTTTAACACAGTATAATTAGTCTTTGCTGAAATTCAAGTAAGTAATGAAATTTTAAAATACTTTTCCCTAGCATCCATTTTCCCTTTGAGCTTCATTTACTCCTTTGTACAGTGGCAACTGTACACCTCGTCGTCTCAAGTGCATTTTCAGTGCACTCAGAGGGCTGTACAAGTAGCCATAACTTGCAAATATAATGACAAAGCAATTAAACATTATGGCAATCCTAGATGGGCAGATCCCTACCCCCTCTCTACCCCCACGAAGCCTTACGGAAAACAATCAAAAACGGTGTCGAGTCTCCGCTTTACATTCCTCCTCTGGCGGCAGGGGTAATAGCTTTCAAACAATAAATGTCCGCAAAACCATTGACATGGCTAGCTGGAAAACCTGGGGGTTGGCTAAAAAACAAGGAAATGGGGGGGTGGAGGATTCGGAATCGGAATAGGAATCGAGGGGGAAGTGGTCAGAGAGTGGCCAAGTCATTATGGAAGTGGAAGTCGACGAAACCTGGACTGCAAGGCAATTCATCTAATTTGCATGAGCCTTGATGGGGTTCCTATATGTGCACTTAAAGAAAATGAGAATAAGGAGAATATATAAAATAATGTAATGGTTCAATATTTAAAATTTGGAGGAATATTTTAATTATTTTAAAATTTCAGAAAGTTGTTAAAGGTTTCTCTTAATTATTTAATTTTACAAAGTTAAACTTGAAAATAGGAAAGAGGTTTATCCTTTTTAAATAATTTGTTTGTATATTTAAAGAATTATATTTCCTGCTTAAATATAATTTTATAATATTATTTCTATTATTCTCTATTATTTCTGTTAGTGTTTAAGCTTGGGGTTGGCCGGCAGTCGCACAATAAATAAAATTAAAATGATGGCAAACAATGGCCTGCACTGGACTGGACCATCGCCAAAAGTGGAACCGGAGACCGGGTCCGGACTTATTTGACTATTCCGTAATGCGACACACACACACACACCACACACACTCCGCGTAATGACCTATGGAACACAAAACACAGAATAGCCAAAAGAAAAAAATACACATCAACGGGAGCGAGCAAAATTGAAAAAGGAAATTGTTTGTAACTGCGAAACGAGTTTATTATTTTGGCACCCTTTTCACAGCGGCCACGCTCCCGCTCCCCTTTCCCCCACAAAAGCGTTTGAAATCGCGAAATTTTACATATGGCTTTTCAACCGGGAACTGGGTTTCCCTCAACTGCCCGTAGTCATGGGTCCGTAACCTTTTTTAATTAAAATGTTGACAGGCGCATGGAAAAATGCAAGGCTCACCCAAAAAGGGGCAGGAGGCAGCCAGGAGGGAAATGAGGAAAAGCAGCCGAGCATCTCAATGGACCATCAGCAAGTCAGAGCCTGAGAGAGGAGTGGCTCTGCTCCATTGGACAGACATCACCTCAGGCTCGAAAAGGAGACAAAAGGGGACCCAAAGGAAGGTGAGAGGCGAAACCCATCACAATGCTGAATAAATTATTTAAAAGCTGGCAAATAATTAATTAATTTATAGAAACGACAATTATTTTAAAATAGTTTAATGGTGAAAAGAAATTTCTCAAGAGAAAAATAGTTGATAACAGCAAAAAGCTTTTTCTTTAAATAACTGTAAGTCATTACAACAATTTTCTCACTAAAACCCTTCCCTCATTCAATCGCTTTTCAACTTAATCCCGTGATAAGTGATAAATTTACTGAATGCGGGTTTGTTCGCTTTGATTTCTGCATAATTTTCAAGTACAAGATTGGCGAATCCGCCTCAGGCTTTTTCCCATCAGCGGCAGGCGCGTGCTTCGCCACTTTTCCACTTTCCATATGAGGGTTGCTTAGGGAAATTTTCGATTCTTTTTTTTATTTATAGCGACACTTATGACATTTAAGTGGTTTTTGCACTTTTCGCCAGGCACACGCTTCCCTGAGATGATTTAAGGTTTTTTAATTGAATTTTAAAATAGCTTGAAATTTTAAAAATAAATATTTCTGTGTTTGCTGGGGGGATTATCTCATGTGTGTAAAGGAGCAGGAGCTTCCCTTTTCCCCTGTAAAATGTTCACATATGTTGCTGGGGATATGCTGGTGAAAGCTATAGGAAATAGATATGACAATTTTTCCCATTCCCATTTCTAGGCATTGCCTTCGAGGCATATCAGTTTACAATTACAAATGTCAGGTTTGACATGATAAATGGGCATATGTGGGCGAGGCTTTTCATTTTTCAGTTTTGAGGATTTTTCCTCCTTCAATTTCCGAATGTTTCTGGCATTTCTGGTTGTCCCCAGGCGACTTGAAAGGTTAAATGAAATGGAATAAGACGCAGAAGCATTACGCATTAGCAGGTTTTAAATTTAAAGATTCAGGAAAATATTGAAAAAAAAAAAGAAAAATGCTACTTTAAATTGTAGTAAAGAGAATTATAATTAATTAAAATAAATTAAATGTAGCAAAAAATCTACCCACCTTATTTACCGCCCCAAAAACTGTCGCGTTACCCCTGGCGATATTTGATCCGAATGCTAATTAAGTCAATTCGCATTACACACAACAAGAAAAGGAAAAGGACCACAAAAAAAGGACAACAATTGGGGTGTTTATATCACAGTTTAATGGAAAGGTAATAGGAGAGAGAGAACCCAACAGGGGGAGGGAGAAATTTTTGAAAGTTGAGACTATTTATTGTGCCAATTGTCATTTTAGATTTTTTTTTCAGGGAAGCAAGGAGGGGAGTCACCTCAATTGGTTATACAACACCTAAATGTGGGCAAAGATCATAAGCAATTAGCATTGAGAATAAATGGTAACCCGAGGAACTCTGACAGTTGTGTGTTGGATTGGCATTGAGGAGACCCGCACACACCTCCGATCAATCAATGTTGGAAAAAGGAGTTTCCCCCGTTGACATTTGCCTAATTGAAACCACACTCTATTTGCCCGGCCACCTTATGGCCGATTACACTTGTCAGCGGAACAGGAAATGCAGACGAAACTGGATGACAGTTAAATTGTCATTTTGGGTTCGCACTCACCACACCCTTTCCCCCTACGGACTCATCGCATCTTTCACATATGTTCAACTTTTTGTGCATTTCGCTGTGTGGAAACGGAGTTAAGTGCTTTAGTTTTGATTTTCAATTATGTCACATTAACCACTGGCTCTTTTTCGCTTCTATCCCCCTGGCCATTAACAAGCTTAGCTGCCTTCTTTTGTCTCCATATACCTAGTATTTGTGAATCATTACCACCCTCAGGGGGACTGCAAATAGTTACGGGGATTCAGAGCGGCAATCATGCGGAAAATGTGGAAAAATTCCCGCCTAAAAGCCTGGCGGAAAAATTGAATTCATAAGCGGATTATGAATATCTGGATGCGGAAGCTCCCTCCCGATAAATTAGCCTTAAAAATTGTAACAAGTGTCGAGCTGAAATTTTTAAAATTATTAATGCATATTGACTTTTCGATTTAAAGGGATTTTTTGTTTCCTTTTTTTGGCATAAGGCAGGAGAAGAAGGGTTAAACCATAAGCCTATGTAACTGATTAACTGAAGTAGTTGATACATTTTATTAAGAGGATTAAAATGTAATTTTTAAAGTGGTTTTAAACTAAATAAGCATCTGATACCCTGCACTTTCCGACTTAAATTTGAATACAATGTCAGTATTTCTTAAATCTAAAGGTAGTTCCTACCCTGTAAATGTTAACCAATCTTCAAAACTGCCTAAGAAGCCTCAAATTCCAAACTTTATCAACTAATTAATATGCAATCTCCAAAAGCGAACGAAATGAGCAACAAAATTTGCATAACCGAAACACAAACGCTCAACTAATTAATATTAAATTCAAGCGAAATTCAGAATTTAATTTCGAGCATCAAACTTTTGCGGGGATGGATCTCGGTCCCCATTTCCCTTACCCGCCCCAAGTAACTATTGACTTTTGGACTCTGTTGTGGCGCCTGTGTTCTGGCCGTGACTGCGGCTGTTGTTAACCCCTTATGGATATTGCGGCGAAGGGCAATTCATAATCATGTCATAAAGCCGCGACCCCCCAAAGGGCCCCACCTTTGGGCCCGTTAAGGCTGCTTAATTACAACGGCTTTAAAAGCTATTTCGAACGGCTCATTGCCAAAACGCAAAATTTTCAATTGACTACACATCGGCTGGGGGGATTGAGGCTTTGACTCCGCCACAGATTATTAATTAAGAATTTTACACGAACCCCCTGCAAAAGCGGCTTAAATTGCTGAAATATTTCGTGGCTCATCGAGAGATGATTGAAAGAATTATTTTTTTGCGCGTGAATTAAATTTCCGCGGTCTGCTGTCAGTCACCAGAAAAAGGGTTGAAGTCACCCACGCACCCTTTAACCCCTGACAACGGATCTGAGTTGCCCATTCCCCTTGACCAGCGACGAGCTTATTAGAATTTTCCGCTTAAATTTGCTTTGGCACTTCTGCTGCTCAGATAAAAAAAAGTTTTCTTCGCCGCAGCTCACTTTTAGCCATGTTTGCTTAGGTTGAGGTGGTCTTCTTAACCCCTTCTCAGGCTTTTCTACCTTTGATCCTTTGACGCGCTTTTGTTATCCTTTCTCCTTTTTTTTTTGGTTTTTTCTTGCTTTGGGATTCCCTTTAATTTTGGCTTAATAATTTTGCTGGCTTTCGCTCCTCATTTTCCCCTTTGTTTGTTTTCCTTTTAGCCAAATGCCGCGCTAAGCTGCCAAAGTGCCGCATTTGTCTGAATGTATTTTTTTCTGTTTCTTTTTTTGTTGCTTGTTTTGATTAAAAATTTGTTGTTTTTTTCGTGCAGACAATATTTGAGTTTATCTTTGGCAGCGGATTAGTAATGAACTTGTTCGAAGGGGAGCAGGGGAACGTGTTTACTTAGGCCATAATGCGCATTTCAATTAAAAAATATTTTTCTGCTTATTTTTTCAAGGAAATGGTGTGGAAAACGGTGCGTTGAGATGGAGTTAAGAAGAGGATGTTGAGGAAAAAGCTTAATAGGGAATTTTTAAGCTAGTAATAAATATTTTTGAAATAACTTTTTGCAACTACTAAATTTTTTTAGAAAGCAGCACCCCATTATCCTTAATATTTTAATTTATAGGTAAAATCCCTTAACGTTTTTAAAGCCATAATATTTTCTTTCATTACTTAAAATTGTTAAACCTTCATAGAATTCCCAGTAAAAAACCCACTGAAAACCAAGTCTCCCTAAATTTAATTTCTCGATTTAAGAAACTTGAATTGAACAGCATCAACCTGCCTCATCCTTCCTAGTTTTTCTGGCATCCCAGGGCTCTGGCCAAGCATCGCATTGCAAAAATCCCCGTCAAGCCGAGGGCTGACTGTACGGGCAGACCCACTTGAGTACGCATTCGCTTGCGTCTAATGAGTTGTATCAACAACAAGTGCCGGGCGCAAGGCAAGGCTCTGCCCTGCTCCCCTGCCAAGACTGTTCATTAAGCCTCGACTGAATGAATTCGCGCAAAAGAAGTTACTTGTTGTCCTCGGATTTTCCTCATCCCAGCGCTACCACGCTTTCACTTGCAGCAACGAGGAAAAATAAGAGAGTAAAGAAAGAAGGAAAAAAAATGCCAAACACTTGATCAAATATTTTGCAACTTCATCGTGCCCATCAAGCGCAGCATTTCAAGTGCTGCTCCGCTCACTTGCCAGCCAGCCAGCGAAATTTGGTTTGTAATTAAAATGAATCCGAGCAGCCAGGGAAGCCATCTAAATGGAAAAATACTTCCTTTTCGATTAATCGCTGAACCCGTTCACTGAGGTGTGACAAATGGAAATCGGTGGTTCAGCTCGCTTGGATACTCAGATTCACAGATTCCTGATTAACAGTTGCCAACTTTAAGTTCTTTTGTGTGTTTTCAAACTTATCAATTGTCTCTTGAATCTGCTTTCTACGCCATCAGGCTAATTAAACGATTCAATTTGGAAGTCCTTATCAAAATGGCAATGTGTGTTTGTTGTCTCTTTGCCACCTTCAAGTGGAAAGTGTTTTCATGTAGCAAGACTTTTCCATCTAAGCATGAACCCTGGGGTGAAACGCATTAATAAGCATTAAGGAAGAGCTCAGAAGAAGGAAAAACATGTGTGTTGGGACACTGAGAAAAAATCGGGTTCTTAGATTAAATTTAAAAATAAAACGAGAGGAAATAATCATATGTTTTATACATCATTAAAGATTTTTTAGTCAATTAACAGGCTATAAACATATTATTAATTATTTTTAATATGAAATTATATAATTTTCTCTGTCTTACACCTTCACATAGTCATTTATACTTCTATAAAAATATTTGTAAAAAATTGTCTAATGTTGAAAACAAATTTATTATTATTTTAATGTACTCCTCTTTATAAAACATAGTTTCCTCAGTGCACATAAAATATAGGTCAACTCCAGGAAACAGGATAAGATGGAGGGAGGGTTGCCGCCAAAAAGTCTCACTTAACTCGGCACCAGGCTCATGCTCACATGCGACAGATTGGCGGAGAGATCAGACAACCCCGACGGATACAAAGATACATAGATACAACTCATTTGACTGATGAACTCGTGTTGACATTTCCCCATTCCCCTTCGTTTTTCGGGCAATTCTTTTGACACTGACACATGACATTTGCTCGATTTCCACCAAGCTTCTCCCCCTCTCAGCCATTTGGCGAAATTGTTTTTCAACACAGTTGAGTAAACATTTCGCAGGCCCTCTTTTTGTGGGGTAAACCAACCGCTCCCCCTAATAACATAAAAAATGGTCTAAAAAAATCACTAGAAAAAATAGCCATAAAATGTGCGATATATGAAAAATAATATTTTTCCCAGACTGAGTTGTGATGATGCTGATGATTTTTGGGAAATATCTGTGTGATTTTTAGCTAAATATTTTTTGTGGGCTAATATTTATTATATTTATTTTTGGGTCGAACAAAGCATAAATGTATATTTGAAAATTGTTATTACTTTTTACATGCTATAAAAAGCCTTTGTTTCACTAATATCCTTAAAGATAAATAAAGGCAAAATGTTTATGAATAAATGGTGAGACATGTATACATTTTTAGTTATTTTTTACAGGTTCAAATGCATGTTAAATTACCCCAAATTATTCGTTAATGTTGCCTCATTTATAGGAAATTCTCAGGAGTATATCCCTCGCTTTACTAGAGTTCGATCAACTGTTGAATGGCCGTCCATTAAAAGCGATACTTCCCCGGCCATTGTTCGAAATTCCGAAACTCAACTTTTCTGCCAACTATTATTCAAAGAGAGAAAAAATAATAATAAAAAGAAGCCAGGAAACTCTGCACGCCATGCACGAAAGCGCACATTAAATATTTACACTTCATTTTATGGCGGCAGGGAACCGCAAGGAGCACTGAACAGGACCTCAGCCACATTTCCATCAGCCAGAAACCGAAACGAGTGCAATCACATCGTCTCATATTATGGCTTTAATGGCAATGACAACTGTTAGCCAAGTTCGCAGAGAGCCAAAGAGGAAAGGAAAAAATGCAAGCGGACAAAGGATGGAGAACACTCGGCAAGTGAACCGCAGGATATGGCTCAGGTCAACGGAAGCCATAAAATTCTCGTTTGTCACGCGAAATTTTTCGCCGCTTCCCGCAGC
Organism: Drosophila anomelani; assembly: GCA_035045905.1. Classification (NCBI taxonomy): domain Eukaryota; kingdom Metazoa; phylum Arthropoda; class Insecta; order Diptera; family Drosophilidae; genus Drosophila; species Drosophila anomelani. Next base: position 5,546,760 of record JAWNOO010000165.1, read on the forward strand.
AAAATGCCAACACATGCAAAAGACAAAGTTCCTCGAAAAAAAAAGAAAATAAAATAACGGAAAACAACGAACAAAAAAAAGAGACAAAAATAATAATATTAATGGGGAAAAAATGCGCAAAGACAACGGAGCGAAGGTCCAGAGGGAAAAGTGCAGGAGTTGGCTTTCAGTTGGCTTTCCTTGCAACCTCGAGATAGAATTATTTACGTTTAGTTTTTATAGTTTTTTATGGTAGCAAAAGTGGGAGGAGTTTTGGTCATAAAATATGGGCGCAGGTTTATTTATGCCCTGCTGTGGCGACATTTCCAAGCCACCCACAAACTCCACTGCCTTTGTTTTTATGGCTTGACGGATTGCAGAAGGTTCCACTGCCACTTTCCTTCGCTTCCTTGCCGCGGATATCTGTCCCAATGCCTGGGCTAATGTCAATTAAATTTGAACAGACGACGAAAGCCAAATGAAATTTTAATTACCGCAAATGAGACGAAAGAGTAAAGCCGAAAGATGGGAATAAATCGGACTAATGACCACCGAAATTGGCCACTTCAAGCTGCCGTTGAGTTGAATTTAAAGCGGTCACTGGGAAAGTTAAAAAAATCTGTGGTTAATGATGACAGATTTAGCGGAGAGTTCAGGTAACACTTAAGATAAATTTACTAACTTAAAGTTGAATGTTATTATCCCACCAGTTCAACCAATATAAACGATCTGTAGTCTATCTATAAAATCTTAAAAAAATCTTTTTAAAGATTAATTAAATTGTGAATAATATGGCAAAAGTAACCCTTTAAAAAAATTGACCAAGTCAGAAACCGTCTACATTTCCTAATCAACCATAATTGCCTTTAATTGCCTTAAATTCCTGAGCTTTACGCTAGAACCAGAAACAGGAATAAAAAAGGACTAAATCCCACGCTATCCTGGACACGTAATCTTTTCTATAATTTGTTAAATTTGTCGCGGCAAAAGTTTATTACCCTGTCCTGTCGCCAAAGCAGACACAATGGGCAGCAAAGTGCATAAAGTGTCCTTGCTGGCTGCCTACGAAAACAGAATAGGTCCTCGGCCTGGGGACGTAAAGGACAGACGATACAAATTACGTACTACAAATTGTACGGCGTTTTGTAGTTTTGGGTTTCCTCTGGCTTTGTTGCATGCATTTTGGTCATATTTTCCCCCCCACCGAAAGCACAACAAATCGGCGATAAGAGGAATTTATAAGCATTTCGCCCTGGTCAACGCGGAAGAAATATGTGTTTGGTGTGTCCTTTATATAAAAAGGATTCAAAAGTTCAGTCTCTGTGATTCTATTAATTTACGATCCTTGGCGCCGCTAAGGCTGCGAATTAAATTGGCTTAGGCAGCGGCGGGAATACGGAATGAGATGTAGATACGAGTACGAGAAGTGCCATGGACATGGACTACTCCCGGGTATATTCCTGGACAGTTCCCCCACCACGAAATGTCTACGAATTCTTTAGCTTCTCCCACACATCAAAGCATTCGCTTTTTTCGCGCTTTCAGTTTAATAATAATAGAGAATCGCCTGGCTGCTGGATAAGTAAGTAAAAGTAGTAACATTATTCTGCTTAGCTCAGCAGAAACGGAAATTCTCTGTTCGTCTTGTGTTGCGGCAGGCAGAAAATGGGTTCGGGTTTGGTTTTCCTTTTTTTGTATTTCTGCGGAAAATACTTAGACGGATTTAAGCGCGACAAACAAGGCGGCTTGAAAGGGCAATTACTGACACAACGACAGAGAAATACTCTACTGGGAAATGGAATATCTTTTTAAATTTTAAATAAATAAAAAATAAATTCGATTTATTTATGCAAAGCAAGCATTAAACTACCTCATTTTATTTAAAAAAAAAGGAAAGGCACCATAGATTTATTTATTTAATAATATCCTTGTGTATCCTTGGTTTACTATACCCTTAAAAATCTCTATAAAATCTCTTCTCTAATTTTTTGTTTGCCAGACGCTGTGCAGGATCGGCTTCAAAGCAAACGCGTCGCTCGTCACAATGGGAAAGCAACGCCCACCCGCTGGGAAAATTCCGCGGAGCAACCAGGCGACATCGACGTCTTACCAGGAAGGACCTCAGACCACACATTTTTTCCCTGCGCCCCATTGGGTGGGCTTAGGTAATACGCATTAGTGCCACGACTGCATATTACGATGTGATTATTATGATATGCTTTATTTTGTGGTTCAATGAGCTGTCTGCATTTTGGGTGGCAACTTTGACGGCTTAGGGAAATCTGTTGCCATTCCATCGATGAATATTTTGTGCAAATAGCTGTGAAGAGCCAAAGTCGCCGCTAATTGAGACAAACGCGGGACTCTTTGTGGCCTTAACTGCCATGGCAATGGGACTCCGCGTCCGAACCTAATCTCATAAGTGTACGTGCGTTAGTCATGCTCCGGGGCATTCCCTTTTTGGCCCGAATGCTTGGCCATAAATTTAGCTGCTTCTATGCCATTGTTTCGTAGCTGCTGCCTTCTGTGCAATTTTTCAAGCGCGTCCTGGCCATGTGTGTCCTTTGGCCGATTGCTCAGTGCTGCGTGTGCTGTAAATTCTCCTCTTGACTCCCTGACTCCTGGCAGTGGGAGTTCAGTGCTGGTAAGTTTATTAATTGCGCTTGTTTATCGTCTAGTTAAAGTGTTTTTTCTTCCTTCGTTCTTGGGTCCTTCTTTCTGGGTCCTTTTTAAGGGTGGGTGCATTCGTACTTCAAAAGAGTTTACTTTGCAAGAAGTTTATAATATTTGAAAATGAGTTTAAATGGTAAACTTTGAAATTAAAGCAGATGAAAGATGAAAATTATTATTATAAACTCTTATTTGTTATTATATAATGTTAATTTCAACGCATGTAGTATATTTTACATTTAAATTTAAATATATCTAAATTAAGGGTATTAAAAAGCCCTCTAAACAAGTCCTAGTTTTCCAGCTTTTAGATAATTTCAAAGAAATGGCGTGACTAGCTGGTATTTTTTCAGCCCAAAGACTTATGATGGTGGCAGGAATACTTGGCATAATTGCAGGATTAACGCTATAACTTTGACTCTAGCGCAGTCCTTTTTCAATTAGTCCTAAGTAAAAAATCCTTTAATCAGTTCTTGGCAAATTGCACCTTTAAGTGATTGCCCAGCAATTTTGGTCAGGAAATTTTCAATTGGCCATAATTTTAGACCGAATGGCATGTCCTGGCATACAGTAATTTGAATATTTGAGGACAATTGTTGCCAAAGTCCTGGTTATTATTTTTCCTTCTCTATTGACCTGGCTTTTTGAGGGCAAAATATAGAAAAGTTCTAGTTTTTTATTTGTAAAGAAATTAGTAATAAATATTTGATGATTGAATGAGGAATGTGTCTTGACGAAGTAAGTTAAAAGTAAAAATTTAAAGTTCTTTAGAATATATGTATTTCTAAGGATATTCAATGACTCCTGTGTTTACATTGAGTTCCTTCCTGTACATCCTAGATATTATCCCTGATATCACGTAAAATATTAATGGGTATTATTCACTTACCCAGACCCAGAAGCAGACGCTTTCCTTAACTTTTCCAACATGGATCACGTTATCGATAAGTTAATGCGCCATCTGCTCCGACCAGGCCACAAAAGGCAGTCGAATGGTAAACAAAAGCCGGGAAAACTTGCTGACATTTAAATAAATTGTTTAACATTAGCCGTAGTCTGGCTGACAAACTAAACAGATGAGAATTGGGGAAAATCCTAATATCGGGGGTAGGGCAAACAATGAGGGCGGCGGCACACATGGAAAATGGCAAAGAAATTGCTGCAAATCAAATTTGATAAACACAAAAAACAGACACTAGGCGACCCAAAAAACAAACACAAAAGAAATGAGGGGAAAAGTGACAGGATAAAAATGGGAAAGTGTGCCGAGAATGACAGGATGCGAGAAAAGGACGACAACGAAATCATCGAGAGCGATGGGCGGCGGATGGCCAGCCGGAAAAATGTTTTATTGCTGCCATAATTTTGAGTGATAAGTGACGAAAAACAGCCGCGTGGAAAATCAATCGATGAGAGCCCGTAAAAAACTCTGCCATGGGATTATTTATGCATCATTTTTCCCATCCGCTGATACGTTTATGCTGTTGTATCCGCTACAAGTTAGCCCATTAACTTTAATAAAGATTGATCGATATTTGGGATAAGGTTAAGTTTTTGGTTAGTTTTTTTGGGGGAAAATCATATAGATAAGGGGAGGAATCAGTAAATACATGATGAAGATGTAATGTGTTAAGGCAAAAGTTTATTTTAAGTCAGAATAGTTTCAAAAAGATACAATTTTATCTAAAACTCAACTCAGGCTAGTTTTAAAATGCTCAAATCCCTCTTTATATATCAATTTATTCACTCTCCCATCTTTTGTTCCAATTCCCGTTTTCTTTCCCAAAATAAAAGACAACATTGCTGCGTCACAGCGTATCAATAAAATTTTTTCTCATGCCCGCCCTAAAAAGTCAACCAAAATTTGGCATCCTTTAACCCTAATTTATGCGCGCGAAAGTGACAATTGACGAACTGACTGAGGAAGAACAAACTCTACCGACTTCCTACCCTTTCCGTGGCGGTAATAAAAATATCCAAGTAAAGTCTCTTTATTAGCCTACCGTAAACCCTTTCCTTTTGCTCCTTTTGTTTGCCAAAAAATTAAAAGAAAAAAGGAGAAGTACAAATAGCAGCCGATGGGCAGCAACTTGTTACATTTGTCATGCGATAATGTCAATTTTGACAGCTGCGCAAAAGGATTCACATTGCGCCTGCGCAAGGATCTTGGAATCCAAAGGTTTTTGTTACGTTTTACGATCGCTCAGGGCAACTTTGTTGTTAATTTGACGCGCTCTGTGACAATTTGAGTGCCTGCTTCCCTTTTTTGGCTATTATGGAAATAATTTTGTTTTAGTTTTTATTGGCAGTTTAGCGGAACAAAGGACTGCTGTTGACTCTTTTTATTAGGCGAGCCCAAGGCCTGGCAATTATTTACACTAATCAGGCAGTCGGCTTTCAAGGTGTTGTCCTTCTAGCCAACATATATCCTCACATGCAACCCTCGGAAGATACATTTTGCTGCCTTTGTCTCGTCTGTTGCGTATTTTGACAATGTGCCTACAGACTCCTTTGTGTGCTCCCATTGTCCTTCTAAGGTTTGTTCTCCTGGGCCCATAAAATTCGCAACAAAGTCAATTTCGAAAGATTTTCGTAGTCCACTCCTTTGTGGATCCTAGGTAGCGAAAAGTGTGTTTCTGTAAAATGATTCGTTATGGTTATCCTATTGCTCCTTGGGAGGCTGTGCCGCAGATTTGCTATGGTTTGTTGATGTCCCGTTTTGGGAAATGATATCGTCGGTTATCCTTATGAGCGGAACGAAAGGGGATTATGGAAAACATGGAAAAGGTGAGAAACTAAAGTAATCGAAAATAGGAAAAATGTACTCTTTGTAAAGAGATGTATTTTGGCTCATTTTAATATTAATCTAGGGACGAACTGCTCTAGATATACTCCTCTTATGACAGTTAAACATTTCTATAGGGAAATACTTCCAAAATATGTATAATTTTCCCCAAATAGTTATGATTTACACCATTACCAACAATAAGAGCCATATTCCAGCGCTTATTTATGATGATTACAAAGATTACATTCATCAGGCTTGAGACATTTCTGCTTGGTAGGTGCTTCGTCTTCTCCTCCACCTCCTGTGCACACACAATATTTAATTAAAAGCAAATGTTTTTGGTTGATTTTAGTCCCCGAAATAAACTTGAGCGCAACCTAAGCAAATAACAACATTGCAATGGCCATTTATCACCGGCGGCATGGGGGCTAATCCTTTTTGGCCAACTAACTTGCACCGTATATCATGTTTTATGGGCCGGCTAAGCAACTGACGCTAAGCTTTTACATGGAATGCCGGGGTGACTCCGGATCTGGGGCCCAGGCTCCTGGGTAAATAACTCATCGATGCGTGTTGGGCAACTGTTACCGAGTATTTTACACCCAGACCCCAAGTCGTCGTTATGTCTACAGACAAATTGCCATAACCATAATGGCAAGCGGCCTGCTGAGGGGGATACTTCCCCTCTCCTGTGACCCCATAAAAAGATGATTTCATAGACATTTACTCTGCGCATATGAAAAAATAATAGTAATAATAATAATAATAATACAACATAATAATCATAACCATAATTGTTATATTGATGGAATGTTACGACATGACACTGTCTACGCACTATTTCTGGTTTATGGCCAAGGGATATGTGTGGATTGGAACTTTCAATATTCCCAGGCAAAACATCCTAATGTCTGGTCTGGCTCACATCGTAAAGAAAACAAACGTAATAATTATGCTAAAAATTATATGGCACTTCTCACCCCAAAAGAAAACAACAGGAGGAGTCGGGAGTCCATCTCCTTTTCGTGTCTTTGTTTGCCAGCCGCTAATCTTCAGATTTATATGCAGGGAAGTTGTTCAATAAAATCGTCTAAACCAGATCATAAACAAGGATATTTTATGCCCAGATCCCTGCCCATTTTCTTCTGTCCAGAGGATTAAATCCTGCGTATGACGAACTGACCACTGGACTTTACTGTTGGCCAGTGGAAATTATCTTTTGTTTCTTGTCTTTTTTGCGACTCGAAAAAGTTGGCACGTATTTTGCTGAAGAAATTGAGTGAAAGAAATTTAGAAAACGAGGGGTTTGTTTATGAAAAAGAATATAATTTAAATTACACAATAATAACTTCAATCAAGCTAAGAAACTATGAAACTACATACGTTCTTTGTTAATACACATATCTCCTTTCAAATCCTAATACTTCCCCCATCCCAGGACATGTGTTACTTTCCATGATTGCTCTCAACTCATTAACTTTTCCTGCTTCACTCAATCCTATCAGAGATCTGCCAAAGTGCTTGGGTCATAATCGTACTGCCAAAATATTTTGGGTACTCATCAGGACCCATCATAGTCATCATCATCATCGGAAGCTCCTGCAAGATGCCAATCGAAAATAAACAGATACAAAGAGACAGAGAGAGGCCCTCATCTTATAAACATGTCAAAAAGGACACTTAAGGCAAATGCGTTCAAATGATAATTACGCAAGACAAAGGCAAGATGAGGAACTCTCCCAAGACAGAGGGATAAAGCAGATGAAGTGGCAACAACTATTACAACGCACTTGGAACGGCAAGGATCCAATTCGGAATCCCAATCCGTATCCGCCTCGCTAGTTGTCCATGGAGGCAATAACACTAAAAACTTACGACCAAGCCAACAACTTTGGGCGAAAAGAAATGCTGGCCAAAAACAAAAGCGCAAAACTTTCGCCCCCAGAAAACATAAAGCCAACTGTAAGCATTCATGAGGATTTAAACGTTTATTTATAAGTGGAGTTGGGCTTGGGCAGGACTCTTCGAATTTCCCTTTTTTTTTTTTTTTCTGGGGGAGGTCCTGGCTTCCAGGACAGAGTTCAACACTTCATTGAATTGAATTGAGCTGAGGATTTCGCTCACTTCAAGTTGATAAAATCAATGGATGCGTTGTTAGCCGATGATTACAACACTCTTCTGCGGCTTACAGGCTGCCCAGACACTTAATTAATATTATTTATCTGGACCTTAGCCGTCTCTCATTTTTCCTATCTCTGAAGTGGAGGTTGTTGCTCAACCCCATGGAGTTCGAGAGGCTTTCATATATCCATATCCCATATCCCATGCATGAACACATTTGTTTGTCTTTCATTGCTTTCGGTATTTGCTTACTGGACGTTTATGCTCATTGGAAGTAAGGGGATTAAGGGTATAATAGGTTAAGGAAATGGTAAATTAATTATTTCAATGATTTCATATTAAAAAATTTTTAACAAGATTTTTAGAGATATTTATCTATAATGTAATTAATTTCTTTAACTTACAAATTTATGAATGTGTAGGCGTTCTTTTATTATAAATTTAATGTGAAAAATTTTTTTTTTAATATTTTTTATAACTCAACAACTAGTCTATATCCTCTTCCATACATTACTGAGTATCAGAAAGTTAATCCTGCCCTTGGTGGGCTTCATTTTCATTCTTTATCCCCCCGTCCCGATAAGTGGAATCCTAGCTGTGGCCCAAAAAGGATTCATCTCCCTTAATATCTAACTTTTCTACCCCCAAACCCTGGACTTTCCATATCATTTTCCTTCGTGCAGTCAATTAACCCGAGGCCAAAAAGAGGTTGCCGAGTCCAATCTGTTGACTTGTTGTCTGCCGTTGCCCTTTCTCTTCCCTTTTTAGGTTGTATTTTGGGTAGAAAAATGGCAATTTCCTGTAACTTTTGTATAGGAATAAAAGTAAACATTAATCCATTTACAAGCTCTCTGCTCTGAGTCGTCCGTTGGCATGGCTTTCACTTAAGTGACGTGGTTTTAAAATTTACCAATTAAATTAAGTGCAACCGCAGGCGGCATGCGAATGAGCCACAGCTCAGATGAATTCTCGGTTCTCATCTCAAAGCCCTCAGTTGTGCTCAACTATTCATAAACCGAGTTGACTTGATAGTTCGATGGTTGTCTGTCTGTTATGAGGAAGCTGCACTGCGACAAATTGAGCAATGAAATAGATCAAGAAGAATATTATTTCGACAGCTGAAATTTCTTACAGAGTCTGTCCCTCTATTTTCTTTATTCAATTTTTTTTAAATAAATATAAGATAGTTCTGAATACTAGTTTATCATTTCTCCTTGTTGTATTATTCTAGTAAACATATCCTAATTTTTCTTTTAGTGTATTAACTCGTGTCGTATGTGCTCTTGCAAGTTATTTGCCGCTTAATTTGATTTGCCTTTTGAAATTTTAGTCCTTCCAAAGAGTGGGATGCCAAGGGTTAAGTGGCGAGTCCTTTCTGTTCTGTCAGCAAGGAGTCATTGAGTCTCGGCTGTTGACTGCTGCTTTGTCACTTTGTGTGATTTATGAAATGTTGTGTAATTAACTATTTATGACTCGTTTTTGCCCTCTACAAAGTAAACGTTGCCATGGCCCAAAGCTGTTGAATATTTCTCTGTGGACGTGTTGTGTGAGTAGTAAAATGTATCTTACCAACAAAACAAAAAAAAAAAACAAGAGAATTGCGTTTGTTTTGGAAAACATTTTGATAGTTGCTTTAAAAGGAGAATGGTAGGACTTAAGCAAGAGCTTTATTTATTAAGGAAATAAAATATTATATATTATAAGTAACATATTTTCTATCTTGAAGGACTATTCGAATTTTTAAAATAAAATTTTCATTTTAATTTAAAGTCCTGAATTATCTCATATTCCATTTCCATTCCATTTCTCTTTTTATATTAATTTGACATGCAGACCTGTCTCGCCGTGTGTCCTCATCAAACTCTCACAATTAAAAAAATGCCAACTCTACTTAATTATTTACGGCAAACATTTTATTACATTTTTAGTAATTTAACCCGGCAGTCGTATCCATTTCTTTTTATTTCATTTTTCACCATTTTATAATTTTGGTTTCCTTCTCATTTCGTGTGTTAATTTTTTTTCGTTTGTCGGTTTCGTTCGTTTGTCACATTTAATTGAATTTATGTAGTTTCATTGTCGCCTGGCCTGTGCATACAACATTTTCGCATTAATTTTTATGTTTTCAAATAAACGAATATTTTTTTTTATTCCAGACTGCCTCTGTTTTGTGGTTTCTCCCGCTCACCGCCGCAGGCCAATCAAAAGATGAACTGTCAAATTATGCAAATAATTTTCCACAGTCACGCATGCGGCTCTCTTATCGTATCGCAGCAATCGAGGACTCTCACTTTAATTGTCTCTAATTTGGTTAGTGGATAAAAAAGGGAATCCACGAGACCACCACCTGTGTTTTTCTCAAGGCGTGCTGCTAATTGGCTTGGAAAATCGACGCGACTGCCGAAAACCCCTGGACATCAAAGGCAGGACTTTGGGCTACAGGCTCTTCCTTCAGTTTTGTCACCCTGTTTTCATTCGTCTGTCTCTATCAAAATATTTTCATTGCATTTTTGGGTGTGTCTCTGTTATTGTTACCCTGTTTTGTTAGCAAAGTGCAGTTTGTGGCAATGCACAGGGAAAAATAAGAGAGTTCCTATTTAAGTTTAGGTTTTCATTAAGTTATTCCTTGTATTATTTATTTTTAAATTTATTTATTTAAAAAAAAACTACAACCATAGAACTATTGATGATAGCAGCCTTAAGAAATCTTTGAAATATTTATAATTTGTTAAGGAAATTAAAATCCTTGTCCCATCTTTGTTTTATATTTCATAAAACTTTATTTAACTGTATCGGTAAATATATTCTTTAAAATTATTTATTAAATTATATATTTTTTCTGTGTAAGGTCAGTCGGATTAGTTGATATATTCCATCGTTTGTTGTTATTGCCGCAGTTTATGATGCGTATAGGGAGCTCTGCTCTACACTTGCCAGCTCATATTTTGCGGCTGACATTTATGGTGGGAAGTGATGCCAGCCCCGGGGCTTAGTGAAATTTCGGGTTTCAGGGTTTGAGCCAAATTCCGGCTTGAGTTTAGTTGGGAGTTTGACATTTGGTCAGGTGCTTAATTAGTCCTGTGAAATGAGTGGAATGAGTCGATAAAGGGAAACTAATAAATTAGAAAAATTAAAAATATTAATACAAATAGCCTCCGTCTTTAAATTATAAACCAAAATAATTTTAACTATAAGAACTATAAGAAAATATATTCTTCGCTTCGGAAGCTTATTTACTCTCGTTTACTACAATTTCAGAGTGTTTGTAATATTTTTTACAGCTTTATCCCCCTCCTTATATGTTTTATTTTTAACCTTTAGCTTCCCGTAACCCTCTCCTGCCCTCCAGCTTGCGGCAAATATTTTTTTAAATCGAAAAAGTAGCCCAAAAAACCATGACTCAGCATCGAAGAAACTGAAAAAAATCATAAATAACATATCACGGAATAAACAAATACAATAGAGGGGAAAAAATGCTCGGACAGGACATCATCAGGCTAAAAAACTATGAATATTCATAAAATTATTGAACAATAGAAATTGATGATGTGTTGTCAAATGGTGGAACACAGAAATATTTCGCTTTGATTGATGATATCTAATGACATGGAGAAAAATTCTTGCGAAAATTTCGCCTTCTTGCCAAAAGTCACTAAAATACATACATATTTAATATGTGAAGCGCAACTAAAGGGGAAAATATAGCCAAAGTCCAGACAGTCATACATCAAAATCATCGGGATTCGCAGTGCACAAAAACACACCCTCCTCGATGTGTGTGGAATTCCTCTAAAATAACCCCTTCCTCTGCGAGTGACTTCAACCCACGCAAAAATAGATAAAAAATAAAAAGAATCGAAAAGAGGATGCTACCCTGCTGGCAATCAAAGGCAGCAGTCAGCAGAAAGGACATGAAATATGATCGATGAGCGGCTACTGTGGCCCTTCGTCTGGGACTCTCAATCCAATCCTCCCGCTGTGACTGTCCACAAAATGGCACAATTAACGTGGCACATCCTTTCAGCCAAATTTCGGCCTGGACAACAATTGTTGAACATGGTAAATAAATGTCAGAGCTCTGCCAGCGCCCTCTCCCTCGCCTCGTCGATAACATAATGACATTTTCGTATCATTTTTCAAATTGTAAAAAAAAGGAAAATTCGATTTTTTTTTGTTGGAAACCAAAATTGAAATTGTTTTGTCAGTTTGGTGGTTGGAGTGTGGGTCGAGTGTGTGTCTCCGAGTGTGTGTATATCCTTTCGCAGCTGGATACCGTCAAACATATTGGAGTTTTAATTATGATTTTTATTGGGTTTCCCCCTTTCGGTTTGCTGTTCGCGCTTAGTGCGTTGGTCAAACAATTGTAAAATGATATTTTTCTTTGACAACCCTTTGTAACGAGTTTTTAAAATGTGTCTCTTCCATCGGCCGGTTCGATCGGATTATCACAAGTGTCAATCGAAAAGGGCGATAGTCTATGTAGTTCCTGTTGCCCATTTGTTGGGTATTATGGCAGCACTAAATGGTTTTTTGATCTATGAGGGGTCAAGGCTCTGTTTGGGCCCAATAATGTTGACAGAGTTTTTATGGCAACCGAGGCGTAGAGGCGCAAACGATTATTGAGATAACCCCTGCTGGGGGCAAGTTAAGATCATGGATATAATTATCAGAATTAAATGGGATCAGTTACTGATCGGTGAAAAGGGATCAGGCTCTGAAATGAGTCATAGGATTCGATTTTCTGGGTCTTTATAATTGAAGTGATTTTTAACAGAGAAAGTAGGAAAGGATTTTAGTTTATTTAACATAAAATATTTATATTATTTTATAAAAGAGGTTTATGTTAAATTTTATAACAATACGTTGTAAAACACATTTTTAGTCGCTTATAAACAACTTCTTTTTGATTTAAATTATTAGTTTTCCAACTCTTTTCTCAATTTATAAATGTTGTCTTTTCCCTAGCATTAGTAATTGGCCTTCTCATTCAAAGGGCCTTCCATTGTACTTTCTGCCTTGCATTTCCGCTGGAAAAATGGTAAATACGTGTCCGGATCTGGCAGCTCCTCAAAATTACAGTAATTTTCCCTTTTTGGCCAAGGGTTTGCAAATTATTTGGCCGCCTACGTGTGCGGTTGCAACCGCCACTTAAATTGTCACACGTGCAGGCGGGTGTGTGGCAATTATAAAGTCATCTTGACATAATCAAAAGTGACAATTACAGCCATTGAACAGGAAGACGAACCGACTAACCGACCGGCCCCCCAATGATTATGCGGTGGCTGACGGCGAAAAAGTCAATGGAACCGTATATATGTGATATTGGTAATATCTGGTTGCGACTGACAGAATTACGAGGCGGCGGCAGAGTCACGCGTCATTAGGTAGGGCATTTTCAGGCCTACAGCCCACGCCAGGTGACAATCAACCTAATAACTCTTATTAGGCGAAAATCGAAGGAGTTTTCCAACAGTAAGTTAAATAAATAAATTTTGAAATATCAAAAACAATATATATTTATAAACAAATTGAGGCAAAGAATTAGCATATTGATATTTTAAAATGTTTTAAGGAATCAGAGAGAGTTATTTATACTTTACAAATATAATTTTCGATATCTTAGCCTAGAAATTCTCAATAAAAAATATACTCCAATACTTCCTCACCCATCGATCTTCTTCTGTAAGTTCTACCTGCCAAGTGTTTGGATAACTCCAGGTCAGAGGTGATGGATGGATGAGCTGGAAAACCTTCTGACACTAATCCAATCGGCATCACCAACAACTTCTCTACTGATAAAAATTGATATGCAAATTTATGTAAGCCTCAACTAAACGTTAATTTCGATAAGCGGCTGGGCAAACAGTAGCTGCGAGGGGAAAGACCTTTTCTTTCCAGATGCAGTCAACATTGTAATACCTCAATAATCTTACAGGGACACACCTCTCTCACGCACACACACACACACACAGCGTTAAAGGGAACTCCTCGCCCAACCTGACAGTTGTAAATCTCATTAAGGGGTTATTGACTCCCTGAAGCGGGCACAAGGATTAAAAGGAGAGAGTTACAGGACAGAGGTAGGGAACAACACAACTGAAAAAAAGGAGTATTCTAACCCCACCTCGAGTCGGCTGAATTTTCTTTCTTTTTACGCTTCAATTAATACAAAAGTGTCTTCGTTCAACGGGACTCTCTTTATCTCTCCCTCTAAATAGGGAAAACCCTCTGACAGTACAATTGACAGGAGAGTTAACCTAACCCCTTGACAAAAATAAAAAAAAAATCTGGCAAGTCTAAGGCTTCCACAATTTATGCAAATTAATTTAGAAATGTCTCTCTGTCCACCCTCAAGTGTCAGCCAGATATACATCAAACGAAGGCAGCACTCGGGGAAGGGAATATAAAGAACGAGACTTTTGTAATTAAGAATGCATATCAAGTGGTAAGTAAATGCTGTTCATAAAGCACAGAAAAAGTAAGGTAAGCACTGCTGCAGGAATGTTATAAGAGGAGGCAAAGGTCAGGGAGTGGGAGCAAGTTAAAGAAAAAGAAAAGCCTTCAAGGATATTGCCTTTAAATGCCAATAAGTAAATTTTTTCAAAGAACAGAAGTAACAGATTGTTTAAATATAAATAAGCTATTAAGCAGACATGTTAAACAACCTCACAAAAATATTTTTAAATTTTTAAGCAAAGAGTTTCAGACACAAATTTTTTATAGATAATTTTCCCCGATATCATAACATATTTTTATTTAGTTTAATTGCTCAACAAAAATTCCCCTTCAAGAATAATTTACAAATGTAATAATAATCATTTAATTTATAAACGATATACCCTTTAAGGCAACAACAATAATCCTCTCCACAAACTCCTAGGACATAAACACCATCCTTTGAGTAACAGACAAGCCCCTTAAGCAACCACAAAAGTTCAACCGCAAAAAAACATCCTGAAAATGCTGATGCAAATACCAAAACGAAAGCCAAAGATGTTTGTATTTCGAGAGGAATCCCTGCCTGCACTTTACCGATTAAAAACAAAGGGCAAACGGTCTTGGCCTCATCAGCAGTTGCAGTTGCAGTTCTCGTTAAAAAAGGATAACTTCAAAAAGCACGGTGAGGCGGCATCAAGGAAATCAACTTTCGCCGAATGCAAATAATGTAAAAGCATCCGCATCCTGAATCTCAATAAAAGGGGGCTTCTACGCACTTTTTTCTTCGCAGTAACGCATAATGCGGTCAATGAACTGGGAAAGAGGCAAGACAAAAGCCGAGGTTTGGCCTGACTTTGCTGCTCTGTTGTCAACGGCAAAGCGCTGTAAAGATGCAGGTTGGGGTTAAGGAATAGCACTGAAAAAATAATATAAAATTCTTATAAAAAAGCATAAGCCTCTAATGAAGAGTAAAAAGAAATGTCCATACTTCCCAGAATTTAATTATTTTAGATTTTATTTATGTGAGCAAATATTCCCTTTAGTAGCAATCAAGGACATACAATTATTTATCTTTATATTTTTATATTTCTTGTTTTGTTAAATTATTTATTTAATTATATTATTAAAAGAAAATATGCCCACGTTTTGTTCAGTATAAGAAGTAAGGACTATTTGCCTTTTTCTCCTCTTTATAATTTTTTTTTTGCATTTGCAATTGCATGGCAAACCTCAACAGCTGCTAAAATGTGCGTATCAACCCCTGGTGCCCTACTAGGGTAAGTGTTAAAAACAAAAGGAGTAAACCCCTCTCTCTATAAAAAAAAACCCCTCCTTAAAACATCCACTCCCTTTTCTCGATGCTCACCTTCACATTCTAGTCGCCCACAAAAGGGGGAAATTATCATGTCATATCATTGCGTGTCTTCTATTTGCATTCGGGTTTTTCCTTTTTTTTTTTGCATTTAAATTTTGCTGTAGGATAGTACCCAGCTCTGCACAGTGGCAAACATATCTATTAACATCTATATCAATAATTAATAATATATAAACAATACTTGTTCATAATTGTACTACATTCGTACATAATAAACCCCTATTTTAATTGCCAACTTTTAATTACATCACCTTAAATAAATAATAATAAAATTAATTGTCCTATTTATAACCCATTTCATAGTTTCTGCTACGCACTGTACAATATATATTTCTTGCATATATATATTGGGTAACATCTGCTTAAAAATAATTGCAAGTTTGCGAGAGATTTTAATGGTTTTGGCAGCGTGCCGCTCCCTCGGGAAATGTTTAAACTGTGCTAAAATATCATAGTTTATGGGGGAAATGGGTTGCAATAAATGGGTTCGAGTTGGACTAGTTGGGCTGCTCTAGGACTCTATCTCGCTGGGGGTGGTGGTACATGTCCCATGTGGCAGCATGTGGGCACTTATGCAAAATGTTAGCTTGTCATTGCAAACTTGTGTTTAATTAAAACGCTGCTAATATCAGTTAATTTCTTCTCATTAAATTGTGACACTTTATGTGTGGGGAAATGGGGGGGATGTGTTGGGAATATTAATGGGTTTATCGATACCTTCATCTGAATAGTGGGGTGAGTGTGGCATAGAATAATGCCATCAAAAGAGTATTTTATATTTTAATAAAATTTAACGAGTGTAAAGTTTGGTTTGAATGGGAAGTGTGCACAGGAATTTATAGGTTTTAAAACGCTAAAAAATCTGTAAATGGCTAAACTTAAATTCCATAAAATATTGATAAAACTTTATCTATCAAGCCCTGACAATCAAATAGCTATAAAAAAAAACTCCACCTACCCTTGCCAACTTCTATATCAAATTAACGCTAATTAACAACATCGGTGGGAGGGATCAACCGACTGCTCATAATTTACTTCATTACAATTGTTGATGAAAACAATCGGCGGTAATTCACAGTGAAAAAACGGGAACAAAATCTACATAAACAGCAATAACACGAACCAAATGAAAAAAAAAACTACCCAAAAACTGCCAGGAACGGGGACAATTAAAGGCGACAACAAACAGCCCCGTTGACCCCGGACAAAAAAGAGGGGGTGGCTGGCTAATGACAGTGATGCAAGTCCTGAAATCAAAAGGCATTATTCCTCCCGCCGCGAGTCTTGATTAGATATATGGCCAGCAGAGTACAGTTGCCTCATCCGTGAATTATGAACTCTTCGGAGTCCGGCGTACGGAGGGGTGAGTTTTCGGACCTTGGGACACACCTGAAAGCCATATAACCTGCGAGCAGCGAGCAGCGAGGGTGCAACTGTACACGCATGTGGCTCATAAAAGATACATTTATAATGGCCAGCGGAGATACTTGTGGGCCCGAGCAGTTATACATAACAATAATTCGGTAATTGCCAGACAATCGTAACATTTGTATAGAGGGATACATTTATCCCTAGTCCATTGCGTGTTCATTTCAATTTCACTTTATGCGGGTGGGTGGATCACTGGGTGGATATATGAAAATATATCCTCATGTGGGCAAGGAACAAGTGTTCCCGAATGTTATTTATGGCAATTATAAGCAATTTTTGAAGTTCTTGGCTGTCGTTAGCGAGTCCATGAATGATGTATTAAGGTTACGACTGGCACGTTAAACGAAACACGTGGCCCCGGGGAAGGCGACTTAAGGCGTAAATGTGTGAGGTTAATATGTTAGGAAATACTTTTGTGGTAGAAATAATAAACTGACAAATAATTTATTAAATAATAAAAGCACAGAACAAGATTCTAAAATTTATTAATAAATTTTATAAAATATATTTCGATTTCCCTTCATCAACTACTATTTCCCACAGAATAAACCCTTCAACGATCTACCAAAGGACAATGTATATAAAACCCATTAAATATATTACCCAAATCAAATCAGAAATTGACAAATTTCTCTTTAGGGATAACTTTCTCTACGCTGCTTAACCTTGAGAGAGCAAAAATCAAGCGACCCCTAAACCCAACCACTTCAAATATTCTCATGACCTCGATATATACAATTTTCTATGCTCTGAATGGTTGGAATTACAACGAAAATGACTGGAAGCGATCGGAGATTTTCACACAGAAATTAGCAGGCAGTAAATGCAGTTTAACTTGCATTAGCACAGTGTGACATTTCATCAAGATCCGAGCAGGACAGAGACATAGCAGAGGGGGTGCTGCGAGTACCACTGACAACCGAGATTGAGTCGCCACGCGCAATTAAACTCGCAACTCGCAAAGGAGTGTGACAAATTTGCTACTGACGAGCACTCTTGAAAAGAATACACGTAGAGAAAAATAAATAACAATATATTATAGATAGAAGAAGCTTTATACAGATTGTTTAATTTCAATCTTCTTTAAGCCACATAACACTTTCTAACTTGTCACAAGTTTGGCTTAATAAAGAGCCAATAAATATATTTTCAAAGACTAACTCTCTGATCTGATATCTCTGATATTACATGAAATTTCTTTTGAAATTAAATCTCCTAATATATATTTCCCAGTGCACACACACGGTAGCCCCGAAATCAACCAGCAGCCTAACCATTGAAGCGGCAAAACATGAGAGCAATCACGGATCGAGATGCAGACACGGATTCAGATGGCGAGATGCAGATACAGATACCGCACGGGGCGGCAACAACACACACACACAGAACCCAAATGCAGATACAAATACGGCGGCGGGGCGTGAGAACGCCGAGCGAAAAAAAAGCAGCAGCAAAAGAAGTAAACGCGAATGAAGTGAGTAATTAACGCTGCATGCGGCGTCCTCGCGAGGGTCCTTCCATCTATTCATCCTGCGCCTGGTCACGCCGATTGACGGTGACATATGCGGGTCGCCGTTGTATCTGCAGTTGTATCTGTATCTCTCAGTCAGCGCGGAAGTCCCGGCCAGGTACTGCTACACTCGAGGCCCATTAGGGCAAGGGTGCGTCCAATTTACATGACGAAGAAGCGAGCCTAAGAGGCACAGTGGTTTGGAATTCGTTTAAAATGTGGAGAAAAAATTTATAAAAATGTAAATAATACAAAGTAGATAAATTTACTTGATATCTAAATTTTAAATATGTTTTACAAAAGGTTTTTGTACAAAATATGACTTAGAAACTGATTTAGAATAAGCATAAGCCTAATGAGGAAATATTAAAAGGAGTTTGATTGTTTATATTTTTCCCTAGTGTATTTTTAGTCTCAACTTTTATCCTGAACTCACACCACTGTTTATTTTAGAGTGAATAAAATTTATTTAATTGTTTCAACACGCACACCCGAAAATCCCCCCATGGAAGACGACGACCCAGTGAATCCATCTCAGACTGTCTCTCTGTTTGTTGTTGTTTTGGTTTGGCTTTTTGTCAGTTTCCTTTCTGTGGGAAAAGGCGTGTGAATCCCTTTTCCGGGTGTGGGTTTTGAGTTTTTAGGATCAGGAATACTCACACCCACCGGAGACCACCACCAACACCACCACCAACCACCGGCACGAAATTACCATCAAATGAACTTATCGCTGGCGAAACTATTTTACGCCACTTTCCCAAGTGGATTCTCGTGTTCGGCTTATCGCGTCCGAAGGTTTTGTCCGGTCCGTGCAACACGTGACGACTGTACTTGCGACCCCTTCTCTCACCCCTCCAGGGTGTCATAGTTCGCTGTTGTCGTTTGACATATTGTCAACCCACGGCGGCTATCAACAATTACACGTGTCCCCCGTGTCCGGGTCGTGTCTTGCCGAAATTTGCATATTTTTCTAATTAATCGCATGAAATTTTCATATATTTTTCTCGTTGTGTGCCTATCTGACTGATAAAATTCCCTTGCTTTAAATAATTAATAATTGTCGCGTGTCCCTCGCACCCGAGTTCGCGCCCGTGTTGCTTAAATTAATGAATTCACTCTAAAATTTATGATTTGGGGGAAGTTTCATATTTATTTAGGGTAGATTCTAATTCATACAATATTTTAGTTTTATTCTATCAGCATCTTTTATGAATTATTTAATATTAACACAACAAAAAATTCTAATTTCAGTTTCAGCTAATTCCCAAAAATTACCCTCCTTAAACCCAAACCCTACACAAACCCTATAATCTCTTGCATCCCATTTTGGGATTAAAAATGTTAACTAAACACAGAGGCAACAAGAAAAAAACTCGCATTGATCTGTCACAGAGCATTATTTTTCAATTAGATCTCGTATACATTATGCCCTGTGAATGAATCAACAAATATTTACATTATCCAAAAGATAAACATTTGCTGACGACCGATCGATCATCTCGATGAGGCTCTTTCCCCTAGTTTCACACCTAAATTTTTGAGCTCGCATAGAGAGCAGGTTGGCCAGGTGTTTTCCGGGCGATTGAAACGGGGTTAAGTCATCAATAAGCCATGCCATTCAGCCATCCAACCACCGTATACAAATGAGTCACTCCAGAAGCGATTGCGACGCAATTTAGTTTCAGTTTTCTCACAGTACTTACATAGGTTTGGGGGCAGAATTTCCTCCATCCTCCTAACAAGTTTACATAACCCAAAAAAAGAATTGGGGAAAGCGCTGAAAAGTTCCCACAGTGGAGATGCCAATGCAGTTTTAATGATTTACAATAACAAAGCAACAATAGGTAGCCAGGATTTACGTTGATGCATTGCCAACAGGTGAGATTGAGGGGTAGCGATTTCAATTAAAAGTGACACAAAATGCTCTGACAAAGGGAAACAATTTCAAATTGCATGTGTGTCATGGGAAAGTTGTGGGACACTTCACATATATGGGGAGTCCTCTCGGGATCCTTGCGCTGCTACTGCGTAGCACTTGAAAATTTTCGTTAAACACACTTGAGCATTTCGTGAGGGTAGAGGCCACCCTAAAAATGTGTAAAGCCCTCAAGTGTTTTTTTGTGAGTTCCGCAGCTCATTCAAAAAAGTTTGCAGGTGTTCCCTGCTCGATACTTATATACATTTTCGTATTCGGCTTTTTGTTGTTCGTGTGTACTTGAACCAAAACATGGGTTCCTTGAAATGCCAATACACTTATCGACAACGATGAGAAGCGGGCCATGCAAATATTCCTTCAAGTCGCTGCCAGCAGGGATATAAGCAGAATAAACAGGGAGTAGAAGGGGAAATGCCATCGAACAGAGAACTCCTAGTTACAGTGGTTTAAGGATTAGCGAGCTACAAAAAAAAGTGGATAAAATTGAAGAAGAATATATATTTTTCACAATTGATTTCTACTTCTAAAGTCATTACTTATTTATTTTTTTTAAATATTTATGATAGGTAAATTGGGAAAATAGTTTAAGAAATATATTAATAAATGTTTACTAAATAAAAACTTTATATATAAATTCACTGTTCTTTTGCTGAACAAGTTTATGAGTCACGTTTTGAAAATATATATATAATTTCAGGGTGAAGGAGCCACAGCAACCTCAACATCAACATCTCCGATACCAAGGATAAAAACTTTCCCTATGCATTACACATTTATTAAACATTAAGAAAAAGGAGTTCACTGCATTTAGGGGTTCGAGTTAAGTTTGCGGACAATGAGGATCGGCACGTCGATGTCCTTGATGATGACTATTGAACTTTTCAAAACATGATGAAGTGCTCCCTGGCTCGATTTGCTTATAAGCTAAAGCTAAAGCTGAAGCTGCATCATGCTCCTTGCCCCTCCCTCTGTACAAGATGATGCTAAATGCAAACAATGGAAATCTTTCCCGTAACGGGACCCGGACCCCAAGCGAAAGGGCACCCTCCAACTAATCACAAAGTGCATTTTCTGCTCGCGGCAGTTGGTAAACAGAGAGCGTTAATACAACAACAAAAAAGTGGTAAGGGTTAAGAAGGAGAAGCCTGGGAGGGGGAGTGAAGTGAAATAAAAGTCCAGCTGAAGGTCCATGCATACGATTTGAGCATTAGGAAACAGGAATGCACAAATGGCTATAAATAGCGACGGGATAATTTTTAAGTTAATGTTTTTTTTTAAGATTCTGAGAATGCTAAAGTCTATAATACGATTTGTAGCTTTATATGTTATTGATTTTTTTTATACAGGTGTCACTAAATATAATATTCAATGAATTAACAGGTTTTAGCTGCAATTCTAAGTTAATCATCTAATGAATGGCCATAAATAAAGTATACTTAAATCAACTTTGAATCTCTCTGTATAATAAAATATTTATCTGTATTTTCTATTATTTATTTTATAAAATTTGATAAGCTTTCAAGAACCCCTGCCAGCACTGATTAGGGGATCCTTTTGTCGGTGCCTTTAGCTGGCACTTACCTCATCCTGCCAGGAGCTACCCTATCGCTCTTTCTCTCGCATTTTTTTATGGAGTTTTCAGTTTGCTTTTCAAGAAGAAACAGCAGCCGGAACAACAGCAAATACTACAAATAATCATAATAATAAAATGCCAAGTTGTACATTTTGCTGTTACCAGAGTTCTAGCACTCTTTCAACTCTCTTCACTCGGACGTCGTCTCTTTCCCCGTGATGAGTCATTCCGCTGCAGCTAGCGTGGGGGCACAAAGGGGTTAATGCACTGCGTTCAATGGAGAAAAAAAAAGAAGAGTCCTTGGCAATAAATATAAAAATCTTTACCCATTTATTGTTCCTGTTTCTGCTGCAGCTAGGGTCGGGAATTTTTTCTATGACTTTTGTTAGGGAATGATTTAAGGAGAAACCTCTAGAAGACCCTAGTTGTTAATCTTTGATTTAAATTAAAATAAAAGTAAATAAGATCTTAATAATTTTATGAATAAATTCTAGGGAAATGTGAATGTAACCAAAGCCCAACTACTTCCCATCCCTGTTCAGGCCACTTGCCTACATAAAACCATTATCGTTGCCAAAGGACAATTGGAGTTCCTGCGCCGCCCACATAATAATCGTTCCCCCATCCCCCTCACCATATCCATATAACACCCACAGTGGACCACTTACCAAGTGTTGGCAGTCCAGCAACAATCGCAATCATAATAACTGTGGCAAACAATACAGGAACACACACTTTTATGGCCCACAGCCTACGGAGAACAGCGCGAGGAGATTACAAATGATTTGAATAAATTTGCAATAAAAAAACAGTGTATTCTATTTTCGAGTTGGAATTGTGCCGACAATAAAACAATTTTGTATGGCAAAAGCCTAGGCAATTGTCCGGCTTCCCTGATTTGAAGTTTAAAGGGAATTTCCTGGCCAGCAGCAGCAGTAGCAGCAGCAGAGAGGCTATAATAACATTGTGGTTAAAATGTTGCAACAGCAGTGGGAACAGGCCATTACAAGTGTCAAAGCGGCAATTTATTGTTTGTAATCATGTGTATCTATAATTGTGTCTGGCGGTGGGTGTGTTCGGGGGGTTAAGCAGTTAATCATATAAATATGGCGACGTTGGGCGTCGTTTGGCGCTTATTATTTTTGCCTCGGCTGCGATAACATGGCTTCCAAGCAACTTGCACAATGATTTAGTAGGACAGTGCGTTACAAAAGTATAGTATACAACACGTAAAATAAATATATAGTTGAAAATATATTTTCGAAAGCCAAAAACATAGTTTCTAGCACTTTTGTAGGCATCTAACTTACTTTTTGAAGTAACATGATAGTTGGGAATAATTTTAAACCACAAACTATGCTAGTTTAAGGTATAACTTTATTCAATTCCTTATCCGAAATTTTAATAAAATTCCTAACCCTTTATTATATATTATGCCTCGCACTGTCTCTACTCTAAATCTTCTATTTTAACACTCTCTCTCTCTGGAGATATAGTTATGTGTTTCGCATGCCAAAAACCAAAGCTAAAACCACAAAGTCATAAAATTACTTTCGCGCATTATAAATTTATAGTTTACTTTGGTTTTTTGGGGCAGGGTGTGAGTTTCTGGCACTCAAGCGTAAAAATTTATTATGCTTATGGTTGAGATGATCGGAAAGTATGAGGGTTAAATTGGGCGGGGACTTAGACACAACTTTGTTGCTATTGCCACAGCAGATGCTGTTCGTTAGCCATCGCGGACATAAGTCATTTATATTGTTACAAATTGTACGCGATTTGCCGTCGTCCTTAAGACATAACACTTGCACCAGATTGAACGTCGGTTAAGACTAAATGCCTTTGTCTTCTCTTTTGAACTTTGTTGTCTTGGCCCCGGGGGTTAAATGGCATCTTTAAGAAGGCCAATTTTGGGGGAGATTTAAAGGGTTGTGAGGAGATAATTAATGGTTTAGAAAATATGGGGAAAATATTTCGAATATCTTAGGAAGAGAAAATGATACAGTATATTTTTGCTCAATATAAATAAATATAGTTTAGAAGACTTTTACTTTTTAAAATTTTATAAACAAAACAATTTTTCCTATCCTCTTGATAAATCGAAAATACTTCATAAAAGATATCAGTTCGAAGCGAAACTAAAAAGCAACAAGAATGGCTTCACCTTTCCTCATTTCCTATCCATTTCCATCTCTTCTGACCTCACCCCAAACCAGACTGTTTGCCATTTACCAAAGTGCAAGGAGATATGTATATACATCAAGGGGGCAACAACAGTGGCTACAACCCCAGATAGACAGCCACACCACAGCTACAGCTACAGATACAGTTGCAGATACAGATACAAATAATCGAGAAGGAGCAAAAAACGTGGCAGGAAATGCGGGCTTGCTCATTATTTGCGCTGAGTGAGGCGGCGGCGACGACGACGACGACATCGAGTACTTTGCATAAATTTCAAATCTTGCCGGGTAAAAGGAGACCCAGAAGCAGGAGCAGGAGTTGGAGACTGAAAAGTTGAGCCGAGCAAAGGATCCAGGGAAATATCAGAAGCAGATGACAGCCGCACACAAAAGGACATCGATGGCTAACACAGCTGCAAATGTAATGGAAATTGAAGGACGCCCCCTGCCACTACACCCAGGGATCCCTGTTTCCTGCACCTTGGCTTCGTGTCAAGTGCGGCGGCGGCAATGATGCCAGAGAAGTATCTGAATAAAAAATAATGCAATGATACGGAAAAATTAAAAACATTAAAGGCAAAGAGTGGGGGGATGTGGGTGATGCGTTAACAGGGAGGAAGTTTTACCAGTTATCAAAGAACGAAGATGGAAATACTCTTCATTATTTAGAGAGAAATTTATTGAAATAAATATTTTATAGAGAAATATTTTGGAGCTTAGTGCCTCTTTTATTATTATATTTAAACTCCATCTAAAGATTATACTTTAAAAGCATTTAAAAGGCAATCCTTGTGCGGTTATTTATAAATTTGTAAATAAAATTATTAAGAAATATTTCTAAAGAATTCCAAATTAAATATTTAAATCCAGCAACCTTTTTTTTTCTAGGGCACAAGTAATAAGGAAATCTCGAATAGGCGGCAACTTCAGTTCTAATGACACGACCACAGACCAGTTCAAGTTGCCTGGGCTCAGACCGAGGCTCAAATTTATGGCTGCAATTATGGGCCGGGCTCTAGCCAGCGTCAGCAATAATTGTGCTTGAAATTTGCATACAACAAAATTTTAAGTAGTTGGAAAAAAAAGAAAGATATTTCCCTCTACCCTCAACTTTTCTTTTTTTTTAATCCAAATCAAAGCTGGTCATACACACCCAGTTTGGTCTGTCCTTGGTCTTGCTCATCGCTTCAGTCTCAATTGACGTGTAATCCTGCCTCGTCCTTGGCATTTTGCGTGCAGCCACCAAGGACAGACCGATAATGCTCTCTTTTTTGCTCCCATTCACCCCTTGTTGGGTGGGGGATTCGCTGGATGTCAAAGTCAAGGCGAAAAGTGCGCGTGTAAGGACCTCAAGGACTCCTGCTGACACTTGGCTTAGCACAGCGAATATTGATTTAGTTTTTGCGATTTTCTCTCGCTTTTTGTTCTCTTCAGTGGGTGTTAGCTTTTTCTGATATTTAATTAGCGTTGGCAAAGTGTTTAAATTGAAATAGTAGCTGATTGGCTGTGGGTGGGGGAAAATGTAATGGAAAAGACCATGTGTCATGGATAATTAAATCAACTGTTTGGGTGCAAGATTTAGGGAGTAAGTTAAGCAGACATTTAAATTTATTAAGTTTTTATAACAATTGGAATAAATCTTGAACTACTTAAGTTCATTTAGCAATTGTGTTGAAAATAAATTAAATTTAAATAAACCACTAAACAAAGTTTAAGACAAAATATTTTAATTTCGAAAAGAGCTTGACAGAAACCGCATTTTAAAATCCAGCTAAACCCCAATTTAATCAGCTAAACCCATTCACTAACTGGTTGAACATTTAATTTTCAGCTCAAACCAAATACTCGGATTGATTTGTCTCCGTCTTTGCCATCGGGCAGCAGCTGCATACAAAAAAGGCGGGTTTCTTATTTTAATTTGGTTAGAAAACTTTTGGCCCGCCCAAGAGGATGCAGACAGATCTTAAATTAGATACCGGACATCCACAATTGAATGACCAAGCAGGCAGCGGCGTCTCTGCACTTTTCTAATTTTCCTCCTTAAGCGAAGAGGAAATTTCCTACTCGGGACAATAAAACTTTTCTTACTCTCTCTCTCTTGTGCTTTTCCCAAGCTGCAACCAATTGCAATAAAAGAAAACTTATCTTTTGTATATATTCGTATATAAATTTGTGGTATGCCACAGGATTTTTTGGAGGAATGGAAACGAAAGGAAAGGAGGAAAAGAAAACTTTATGTTGGCTGAGCTGATAAATTCTTGCTTGCCGTCTTGCCGGACTTGATAAAAAGGCAACGAAGGATGCCTCCTTTTAAGACATTCAATTGAACAAATTCCGAGGCAAAGTTTCCTTGGAATATCAGAGTCCCACTGCTCCTACGACTGCTGCATAAATTGCATATAATTGCTTTGCTTCCTCGTAGATTTATGCGCACATCCTTTGGTCCACGTCTCTCTTTGGTGAAATGATAAAAATTTTATTAAAACAAAAGCTGCATAAATATCTTATCGCCAAATATTATTTTCTCAGCTGCCCGCTGTGCAATGTACACTGATATATTTTATATATTAATATATTAAAGAGTAAAATAATTATAAAAGAAAAGAATAGGCAATTTATAGAGATTAAATTTTACTCAAAAGAAAATATTCAAGTCTTGGTCTGCTTTTATTTAAAATTGTATTTTAAATCGTAATAATTTTTAAGAAAATCCCAAGTGTAAAAGCGTTCTCTTTCAGTATCTTATATGCTCTTTTATATGCCATAATTAGATTTGATGTCCCGCGGTTCATTTGGTCCTGGGACTCCTTCTTCTCTTTGCCATTTGGCTCAGATGGCTTTGGTTTCATTCACACTTTGGTAATCCGCTTTCGCCTTGAATATTTTTATGACTTAATACGTTTTATTTCATTGCAGACAGGACTGGACTGTGGAAATAAATCTTGTGTGAGCGTCATCACCAATTCAAATGTCCTTTCGCTTGACCAGAGCTCAACTCGGTTCACTTCGTTTGGGGTTCCTGTCCTGCGACATTTGTTGCCGCTTCGTCTCTGCCTTGCCTTTCCTCCTTGGCCTTGTTTCGGTTTATTATTGACCAGTTTGGCTTGGATTATTATTACACTCACACAATGCTGACAGTTGGCCATTGATTTATTAGCCGTCTTTGGCATTTTCATTCACTGTTTGTGGTCTGCAGTCAGCGTCTTTGTCGCTCAGTTGGTTGTCCTTTACGGCCCTCCTCTTCGCGGGGGATTTTCACTTCGTCCCCGTGAAGTCCCTGTGATTAAGGCATTGGACAATTGGCGGAGGGTCGTCCGACTGCATAATGGGATAAAGTGGCATCGGTGGATATATGGGAATTTGTCATGAAATTGTATTGAAGCGTAATTGTCTTTAAGGTTAAATGATTATCTAAGGGTGAATGCCCTGGAGTTCTTTGTAATTTAATTGATTATGGATATTAATTGAATTAATTTAATTAAGTATTTATTTAAAAGCATCTCTTTATGCCTGAAAATACTTAATTTCAAAGTTTTTACATAAATCCAAATACCAAACATCTAACATTTTCGGTTTCTCTAAATAAATACCATAAATAAATGGACATTCAAATTAAAGAAAACCTTTAGGTAAATAAAAGTCCCAGTTACATTCCTCCATCTCCTCCAAATGAGGTATCTAACCAGATGCCGTTCCTGGGCGTTCGGGAAATTGCAAAAGTTGCAGACGCACGGAGCGAAAAACAGACGCCAGCGCAGTTAAAAGCAACAATAAAAACCGTTTGCAATGTTTGAGATAAAAATTAAAAGACGACGTCATTTAGTCTGAGTCTCACTTTACCAGCTTCCACAGACATATACCCTGGATAGCCCCAGAGAGCGATCTGGATGCGATGGTCGCGTGTGTGCTGCCCTTAAATGGCACACAAAATAGACATTAAAACCTACAGCGGTTGCGATACGGTTTCAGCAGCAGTCCAACCTTTACAGCTATCCCCCAAACCGAAAGCTACCCAAAAACCTCACTAACTTGGTCCACAACACGTTGACGAGGTGTGTGCACTTACAGAAAAATGGTGACCTATTTTGGTAGTGAAATTAACCACAAATGAAGTTTTTTGTTATACAACCTTATATTTTTTGAAACAAAAATATTTATTCAAGGAAATAAATTCTCTTTTAAATTTTTATAAATACAATTTCCAGTCTCCCCTTATTTTCTCAGTGCCCTACCGCTTGTGTGTCCATGATCCTGGCCAGGATTTTGTTTAATTTTATTTGCTCCGAGCTAAATGTAACTTTTATTGTTTTCGGTTTCGGTTTTTGGACTTTCGGCTTGGAAGTTCATTCATTTTGGCGGGGGGAGGATTGGGGCAGCCGTCTCCTGTCTGGGGGAGAGTGTCATAAATTCGATTTCTGTAGCATAATTTAAGACGCTTTGGCATTGATGGCTCCTGCTGATTAGATTGAAGCACGGCACGGGACAGAAGCGTTTTAATTGTTCCATTCGGGGCATTCAACGTCACCTCATCAGCAGCATTTACACGTAATGGCCTCGTTAAACTGACTTTTGGACTGATGAAATCCTGACAGATCCAGCTTCTAACTTTGGGCGCCCATTAACTTGCGTTTAATTGTCTGCACTTTTACGAGAAGTGCCGAGGTAAGGCCAAGGACTGGAATAATCGTCGCCTGTCCAGGACTCATGTGGCCAAGGAAAATGCCTTATCTTATGGTTTTTATACAGAAGCTTTTATGTCTAAAAGGACAAGAAGTGACTTGGCTGTAAAACGAAGCGAAATGCATTCAAACACCTTTGGTAAATGAGGGGGGTAATGGTTAAGATGAGGTGGAAAGAGATTTGAGTTGGTATCGGATAGTAATTTAAAGTCTAAGAAATAAATAATATAATGAATAACAAAGAACGCTTTAAGTCCTTTCAATTTATAACCATTAAATTCCTGTAATTAATCCCTTTTTATAATAAATATGTTTGCAAGGAAAATAAGGTCTTTAAAACCATTTTTCCCAATTTATTGTCATATATTTCCTTTCATATATATTCACATAAAGTCCTTCAATAAGTTTGAAATACTCCATAAATAAATCCTTTTCCCCTGATAACTTATTACTCATTTATTTTTGTAATAAAAATAAATTTCAATGATAAGAAAGAACACCTATAAATAAATGGAAAAGAGTTAACAAAAAAATGCTTATAAATAAAATCAAGAGTTATCGATTGTCGGACAAGTTACACCCGCATTATACAAGTAGTATCTTGGACCATTAAAAATAATTGCAACAATATATTCTGCCTCATTGTGGACATTTCATTGAATCTGAATAAAGATCAATTCCTTTACCCGGCAATAACTTTTACAGCGACACTGCAGTTAAATCATAAGCCGACCCCCAGGCCCACTCCCTGATTTTCCTCTTTACGCCTCCTTCCCGGATTTCTGCCCCTTTCCCAACAGTTGAAAAACCTGCCCAAGTTCGCTTCGTGACCAGCAAAGTAATGCCCAGATTTTGTATTTCCATTCGGAAAGTAACAAAAGAAGCCGCCCAGCAGAAGCAGCAGCAGCAGCAGCACTTTTATGACTGACTGAGCGACATGCAACAAAATTGAATTTTATGAATGGGTATTTATGAATTTTATTCTCCGTAAGTTGTAAAAAAAGCTCTTAGTTCTTAGTTATTTTTCGGGGTGGTGGATAAGTCCGAAGGCGACTCCAATGACAAGTCGAATTCCATGAAGGAAATTGAACATGACAACTGTGAGGAAACTTGTTCTGCAAAAATATCCCCTTCTAATATTGAAAACAGTGGAAGTAAAAGCGGAAAAAATATAGAAAAAATTTGTACACAATCATATGAAATATAAATTTCATAGAACTATTCCTATTTATTCAGTAAAAAAATTTTTTTATAACATTATAGCGTTCCTATGATTTCGTTATTTTCTGAAGAAGTTTCTTGAAGTTTAAATTTTATTAAATCTTATATTTATAACTTCATTGTAAAGGACAAATATTCTATATTATTTAGCCCACTGTTCAATTGTTCCATTTAAATCCATCCTGCTATTAAAAACGCCAAAATCGCGACGACATCTTTTCAATTCATTTCAAAAAGTTTCCCATTTCAGTACCTCTTCTCTCTTCCCAAAATTTCTGCCATTTAACTGCAAGGCAAACATACAATCGTAAGAAATGCTTTTATATCAACCGAGAATATAATCCGGCACAAAATTTTTAAGACCTATTCGCCTAACGCTCGAAATTAATTTCGCTAACAATCGAAATGAATGTCAGAGGTGGTGGGACATCATCCTCGAAAGCCCAATGAAGCGCTTAACCATTAAAATCAATCAAAGCAAATTTATTAGGCAGCACAGCTACAATGTCCCAGAGACAGCTACGAATTTTTATTAGAGACACAAGTATGCACCATAAAAGCCCCCGAAACGGGGCAATGAAAAACCAAATCAGCCAAAAGCGATCCCATCCAATGAGGGGGAAAAAAACTGTCAAAAGATAAACCGAAACCCCTTGAAACTGGAGATGGCGGACAATTGTAGTTGATGGTCAACTCGAATTCATTCTTTAATGTTCTCCAAAAAGCTTCGACTATTAAAAGTTTCCTTTTGCATTCATATTTCTCATTCACTCTAACGAAAATCTTTTTAGTGTGGTAATTAAAATTCATTTGTCATACTTTGTTGCCAACAATAGTTTTTGTTTGTTTATGAGAATATTAAAATCAATTTAGCATTCAGTTTTGACATCATTATACTTATGAGTACTTAAGATACTTTGTAGATAAAGTGATTTATTGGGGGGGAAGTCTTTTATTTTGACTTTTAACAAAGATTAAATTTAATCCTTGAAACTTCCTAATGCTTCTTTCTTATATAGAAAATACCTGCTTAGTGAAAATAACTCAATTTCGTAGAACTAAAGTAATTGAAAACGATAGAAACCAAATGTTGCCGCTGAATAAATTTATTTGTACATTACTCAAATATCTTCCGAAAAGCCAAGAACCTTCTCCACCCCCAAAAATAGTTCTTAAATTTTTTGCAGAGAACAAATTCATCAGAAAAGTTTCGTTGTTTGCGAACAAATGTTGCCAACAAACGCGAGATACAAAGATACAAAGGACGCAGTAGCTCTGCGTCTGCATTGCCAATTTTTCTCTCTCTGGCCTGCCTCACTATTTGAATATTTCGCCCCTGTGACTTTTCATTAGCGCCAACTGTTCAAGAGAAAAATAAGAAAAATATGCAAATTCGTTTTTGGCAAAGTCACGATCTTGGGCTAACAATTTGCTGATTACGCGACAGGAAGCCAGCAGCCGCCAGCCGCGGCAGGATGAGGAATTGTTGTCATTTTCGCAAACGCATTGATAAAATGATTGATTACCCGCCGCAGCCGTCAACGACCCTCCTCTCTCTGTCTCCTTTGCGAAAATGCAAACATTTTGCAATCAAATTAACTCTTTAGACGCTTAAGCTAAAAAAAAAGGAATTTATCAAAAATTGTCAATTGCCAAAACCATTAAAATTATTAAAATCATGCCGGGTCTGGTCCAAGGGTAGCTGGGCAAAAAAAAATACAGAAAAATTGGGCGTGTCCTTTGAAATTTATCAACTCGCTGCGGCAATGATATGCAAAATCGTATCCGCTTTTGTTTTGGCCCCTTTTTTTTTGGCTGCGCATTTGCCGATTGAAGGGATTATTGACAAAATATGCGTATTTCTCTGCTCAATTGAGTATCCTATTTTTTGCAGGTCGTAAAAAGGAGCTTTTTGAAATGGTGAAATTGAATTAAAACAAAAATAGTCTGACATTTTCATTGGGATTTTCATATATATTTGTTTTATAGTGTGAAAGTTTAATGGGAAAACATTTAACTTTAAGTACTTATTTTTAACAGTTAAGATCTAAATTGTATAATTAAGTTTAAAAACATTAACTACACTCATTACTCATATGAAAGTCAACTATAAATGACTTCACAATTAAGAACCCCAAGCATATCATCAACGAATTCCATTAAACCTAATTCACGTCGGCTATCAAATCACGATAACTCTTATTTCCTCAAGCTAGAAATGAACAGAATTTCCACATATTTGCATGTTCTCTTTGTACCTTTTTGTTTTTATTTTTTTCCTTGACTAATTACCCGCCGACTACTCTAAGCCCACCCACCGATTATCGCCCACTACCAATTACCAGGTTCCATTCACCTTTTCGCGGGGGGCCAGAAACGCCAGTAAGCAAATAACAAATAACAAACAACAAAGCGACATTGCACCGAATGGGTCTGGTCTGGGAACTCGGATACGGATTCGGCATAGGAATAGGAAAAGCTATGGGTCTGGAGGCATACGTCAGAAGTCTGACGCTTTGGCGCAAAACGTTATGATTAATGAGTGAATTATGCGCGAATAAACAGCAAAAGCTAAGGGACCAGGAGGAGTAGGAGGAGCCATGGCCTGAGCCAAACTGAAACTTCTCTTTGTCTGGCTCGTTGGTTTGTGTTGTAGATATTGTGTATATTTTTAGCACACTTTTTAAGGAGTATTATGAATATAGGATGAATCAGGAGAATATATTAAATACAATTTAAAAATTATAAAAAATAGTTAAGACGTGGAAACAAAGTTCAATTTAAGATGAGACTTTTATCTTTTATTTGAGTTACATTTTTATATTTATTTCTTATCCTTTTAAACCCCATTTTATCTTTCAAAAAAATATTCCGAAAATTTCATATCGAAGGGTATTTGATTCCTCGATTTTGATCCTTCGTCCCATCTAGTTGTATATTTTTTTTCCTTTGATGGGCAACATGCCGGCAGCAAATTTGCTCCAACAGACGGCGGCGCGCAGTTCAAATGATTATGCACAGAAATGTTGTATGAATTTTGTTCCTTTTTGCATTTTTTTTTTGTTACCTTTTGAGCTGCACAACGCGACGTATACGCAATAAATCTTGATCCCTTTTTGGTTGGGAGTCGCTTACAATATGCAAACAGCTGCTCCAAACCTTATATCCCGCCGTTGTTCTGTGTCATTCGCCAGCGGCAAAAAGTTCTCATCTCTTATTTATTTTAGATTTTTAATAATCATTTTCGCAGCAGCCTCTGTTGTTTCATGTTGTATTTTTTTCGGTTGCGCATTTTAATGAATTTGTTGTTAATATATATGAGTTATATCCACATGTATATATTTTCTTATTTTCCCATTCTTCACGCCACTCGCGGCATTCTTTTGTTGCTGACATCGCTTTTCCACTCTCCCAGTTGGTGTGTGTGTCTGTTTCCGGTTGGGTTTTTTTTCGGGTAAATTTGCGCTTCGCTGCTAATTAAAAATTGTGTCTATTTGCATATTTGTAGCTCAGCTTTGGCAACGCCCAGCGGCCGGCTGTTTGGGTCCTGCAAGTGAGTTTTGACCGCCCGCCTGTCTCCTGCAAGCTTTACCCAAACCTCCTTGAAATATTTTTGGTCAATTTGTAGCGCTTGTCATGGGCTGACTTGGTTTAATATTAAGCATAAAAACCTTTTTTAAATTATATTCATATTCTAAAAAATTCTAGCAAAATATTTGTTTCTATAACAAAACCTTTAAGTTTTTTATATTTGTTTTACTTTTCAATAAAACCTGATTAATTTACCAATATATAATTAATATTATAGGTTAATGAACCATTCACCCCCTTTGATAATGGTAAGCAATTTAATAAGCCGCAAAGCCAAATGAGTCTATTGAAAAACGCACCTCACAGGACACCTGTCACCCAAAAGTCAAGGGGCATTTAAGGAACCAAAAACCGA
The DNA here is from genome assembly GCA_035045905.1 of Drosophila anomelani. NCBI lineage: Eukaryota > Metazoa > Arthropoda > Insecta > Diptera > Drosophilidae > Drosophila > Drosophila anomelani. The sequence continues at coordinate 5,580,610 of JAWNOO010000165.1, forward strand.
ACCTGAACCCCATTACAGCAACCATAACGGCGTCAAATCTAATGACCTCTTTGATTAGTTGCTGTGTGGCCCCGGGGGACTTTTGAGCTGGGTAACGAACGTCAACGCCTCGACTAATAGTGCCGTTAGTTGAGCCTGTCAATAATACCTAATGAAAGCAGCTGCCAGGATACCCAGGATAACACCTGTGTGAGGTGAGCAACTTTCACCCAACTGTCAGCGTTTAATTTACAGCTGCGGCTGTCGGGAAGTCAAGTGCCGGGGTCAGTTTTAGATTAGTTTTTATTTGAAACAAAAAAAAAACACTTCCCTGCAAACTATGTAATTAGCGTGTTTTATGACTGCATTGCTCGTGAGCAGCAAGTCCTTTGGGTGCAATTAGGTGACGGTTTGGAAAACTTTTTCGATTGCTCTCTGGGCGGTGTTTGGGCACTGTCATACAGCATTATTGTTAAACTACATCAGGGGATTTGCCAGAATAAATAGGTAAGAACAAGGAAATTAAGCAGAAATACATTTAAATGTGATTAATTTGAAGTTATTAAAGTTTTCTTAAACCTTTTTATAATTTCTTAAACTATAAATTGCTGCTTAAACCAAACAGATTTTAGCTTTTTATAGTAAAAATATAATTTCAGATCCTTTCCCACTTCATAAAAAAAGACTGCATAAATTAATCTCCATATAAATTGATCTCTCCAGCTGATAGGTTAAACGATAGTCCACAGTTCGAGTCAAGACACCGAGAGCTAATAAATTTATTAACATGTGCGGCTAAGCGGATTAAAATGCGCCACCCGAAAAATATCAGCCACGAGAGTATTTAAAACTCAAACATATTCAAATCCAAGTTTATGGCAGACCAGGAAAAAAGGAAACGGAGACCAAGTCAAGTGCAGACAGGGAGCCAGCCATCGAAAACACCCGTCGTCATCGTCCTGGGACTCGTAATAATAATTAAGCCGATAACACTCGCAGATTTTGCACTTGTTGGGTTCGGTTTGCTTGGCGGCGGTGTTAATGATACATCCATATACTATATAAGGAAGGAAGGAGGCTCGTAAAAAATGTCTGGCCCAGGCAAATGTTTAATTGTTACACATATGCAAACAATAAGCAACCCCCAAGACCACCGAGAAGGGATCGGAGCTGAGGGTCTAATGCGCTTACTGCGGGCACAAATTGCACGTGCAGCATTTTGCTCTATGACTTGCCAGTTTTTTTCGTTTTTTAAGTTAATTCCTTCCAAAAACATTGTCTGAGGGGGTAGTTTCTGTGTTTAACCCCCCGTTGACTACGCATTTTTTGTTCCTTTCCATTTTTTGGTTAATATTTATCAATGTGGCAACACGGAAAAACTTCATTGGTAATATTTTTCGAGGGGTTAGTTAGGTCAAACCTAGACTCTTCTAGGTGTTATTTAAATGTAACAGATGTTGAAATGAGGGATGCTAATCATCAATTTGGGTATCTTACGGGTATTCCTTGTCGGGCGAGTGGAAAATAATGTTGTATCATGGCAATAAATAGTGTGATTATGATTTGGAGGAGGAGTATGAGGTCTAAAGGGAGTGGTTAAAGAGTAAGGATGAGTGGGTAGAAGATAATAAATATTGATATATATATGTTCTATAGATTAAAAAATCAATTGTTGATATACCAAGGCCAATTTTTAAAATTTTATATTTATATTTATAAAACACTTTTCCCACAATATTTAGAGTCCCTCAACTGTACCCTTTTAAAAACCTAATTCCCAGGACTTTTATAAAGGCAGTATTCCAGTTGGAACCTCATCAACTTATCAGTTGGCAAACGATCAAAATTAGGCCCCATTAACACATCCTTTTAGGCTCTGAGCTCAAAGTTTAACGAAATAAAACAAAGTTGCTCAAACAATGGGCGCTAATGTTGGGCAATTAATAATGGTCAACGAATGGAATACAAAAATGCAACTGAACTTTGCTATATTTCCTGGTAATATTTCCTGGCCAACTGCAGATAAGGATCAGTTAGAAAGCAAGGATTGCCGAGGGCGGAAGTGTGCATTAGTTTGGGCTCGAACAAATACATCATCGTGACACAAATGAATCCTTTTTTTACTGCACATGTGGGCAACGATAATTCACCTTTTTTTCGGACACCTGACGCCGCCAATTTGCGGCTTTGTTATCGACCCTCACTTTGCCCGGTTGGTTGTATATTTTCCTCGGTTAAAAGTCGGCCAAAACGAACGCTGACATGACATTCCATTAGCACACAATTTATCAAAGGAACGGCACTTGTTACCTGTTCTCCCCCGGTTTTCAGATCTTATCGTCTTGGTCAGCGCGCTTCCTTTTTTGTTTTGGTGTTTTTTTTTTCTTCTCCTAAAAAGGGGAAATGCAACCCCGAGTTGGGCAATTAGTCAAAGTTTCCGACATTAATGTCTCCGTTTTATTTATATTTCTGGTGTGTTCGAATATAGTTTTGCAGCTCAACGCCTCCCGAGGAGCCCAAAAAGAGGAAAATTTATTCCACGATCTTTGATAAGGTACATTTTCAGTTTTTATAATTTCCTCGGCACCCTCGTCTTGGCCAGTTAGTATGCTAATTTCCACAGCCTTTTAACGCCTTCCAGCCATGTACATTTTATGGTCAGTCAGGTGTCGGGAAAAGGCAGGAGGAGGGTGCCTCCCTTCGGACCCATAATTAAGTGTTTAGGCGCGCAAATAGGCGTAAAACTTTCAACTCAATTTGCATTTTCTACATTTCAATTTTTGGGGACTTCTTCATGATGTTTGGGAACCAAACTGACTGAGTTGTAATATAAAATGTTTACGGTTTTTTAATAGTGGGTTCCTTTGGCGCGATTTTTACGATTTTTTATCCCAGAAGCTTTAAGGAACCCATTGGTGCAAGGTGTCTCGTTAATTAGTCGATTTAAAAGCCATAAGGCGCACCAGGTGACTCGGAACTAACTATAAAACTTTGCTTTATGCGTTTTAATTTTGAAAAATAAAAATTAATTCCATGACATTCGGTTGTAAAAATTGTTTTTACGAGCGGATGCAATTTGTTAAAACGTTTGCAGCGGCCTTTTTGTAACAGAACTTTTGAGAAATGATTAGGTAATAAAGTGTACTTTTTATACATATTTAATAAGCACTAACATATTAGTTTATGCTTGGAATATTTAGTTTAGAGGAGTCTCTACTGAAAATAAGTTTATTTTCGTTTACAAAATCTGTAAAAGAATACAAACAATTTAAGAATAAAAGACACTTTTTATATAATTCCTATTATTCAGCTTCTAATGACTTTCCCATACTTCTCCCCTTACTTTTGCGATATCCTGCCTACTTCTCAATGACAACAAATAAGTCTCCTTCAAAATGATTAAATGACAAACATCAAATAAACTGCAATAACAAGTTGCCACCCCCTCCTGGGAAAATACATCGCTGGCCACCCTCTAATTGAGTGAAGTAACCATGGACCGATAGGCCGAGAAACAATATGAGTATAATTATTAATTGCGAATAATTTTTCTTAAGACTCATTAAGTGCGGCCGACCAGCCGACGCCTTCGAGGACCACAGCCACCACTGCCGCTGCCTCCTTTATCCTTCGCTCTGTGTCGCCAAAAATGACAAAAGAATTGACAGAACATAAATTAGAAAGTAGCCCGGAGAGGGCATGAAAGGCGGGGGAGGATGATGATGGTGAAAGTGCTGGCCAGTGGGATTAAATGTGTTAAGCCAGCGGAAGTGACATTTCTTTGGCAAGGAATACTGGGAAAAATGATGTGTAAAGTAATGCATACTTATAATTATATTTTTAGCTTATTTCTACCAGAAGAAATTTTCTTTTAAGGTTAATTTGCATGATTCATAATCTCGTAAATATATTTAAAAATTATTTCTTTGGAACTAAGGTTTTTTTCCCAGTGCCAGGATGAATGTTCCCCTCATTCTTCCTTTGCTGGTCACGTGTCCACGCGTTTGTCGGCGTGTCTTCCGATTTGTTGTTGTCACTCTGGCGAATAACTCCGGATTTGTTGATCTATTGTTAATGCTGAAGCACTCCAAAATTGCTGAGGTGTGTGGATGTTGGTGAAAAGATGGGGCGTGGCCCCTGATTAGGTTTTAGCCGAGATGCTTTGAAGGGAAATCCGAAGAAAGAATAGAAGGAAATTATGAAGAAAAGATTGATTGATAAAAGTTGATAGCTGGAAATTGTTTTTAATTCAAGGCTGAGTTTAATATCTTCTTTAAAAATGTATAACAGAGTTAAGGATGCTTTCGTTTTCTACTTGATCAAGTCTATAATTATACTAAAGATATCTAAGCTCCTTAGCCTAAAGGATCTCCTAACTTTACTTCCAATTAGCCGCCTCATCAGAGCCTCTCATCAACTGAACCATCGATTGTTTTCCCAGTCCCCCTGAACTCTCAACCCAAAGAGGAATTTCTCCTGCTTTTGATGGAAGCTTACAACAATGTTGACCCTACGCCTAAGTGACGCCATTATGGGGTGCACGTACGAACACTGAAATAAATATCTTGGAAACATATTAAAAAAATACATTTAAATAAGTAATGTAATAAATAACACAACAAGTTAATGGTTTTCTTAAATGAACATCAAGCTCATCAATTAAGACTTCAAAACTGGTGAAGATTACCTTAATAACAATACAAAAACTTCGCAGTTCCCTAAGAATTTTAGAAATTTAAATAATAAATAATTATTTCACAAAACAAATACTAATTCTCCGAATTCTCCATGTGCATCCTATTCGTTTGTGCGGTGCACTGCGCGTGATAATGTTAAATCAACATTATTTAGGCACCCATGCATGCGTAATGCGTCTCGAAATTGCAACCAAGTCGATGGCCACCGGATGGTGTGAGGCCCAATTTTCATGGGTTTGGGTCCTGGTCCATGCAAAGACAATTTTGCAGTCACCGCTCCCGGAAAGTTTGCATTTAAATTAAACGGCACAGGGACACGGGGGCCGAACCATGAAATTTTAGCACCTAGGACAACGGCAAGTGAGTGTGGCTGAAAAGCTCAAGCAAACATTGTCTCTGCTTTTATGCATTTTCCATAACGACATTCTCTGGGCCGAACAATGACCGAGAACAACAACACTTGACTTGGGCTGTCATTCGGAGTGACAGGACCTCTATCCCCCAGCCACAAAATGGGCCACAACAAAATGTGCAACTCGAGTCTATTTTCCACAATTTCCATGTTTATTTAGCCACGCACGAAAGCCGTTCCTGTGAGTCCTGCATGTATCTCATAGTTTGCTTAGGCATCAAGTGCAAGGTAAATACGAGATATATTTTACGTAAATTCATCAAGTGTTTGTCCAGGGGCAGGGAGAGCGGAGAACGGAGAGGCTTGAGCAAATGGCATTTATTGTGATTTGCATTTTAACGCTTAGATGGGTTTTTTGACCAATTGCATTTCCAATTTAGCAATTTATAAAATTATACATTACGCTGAAACATTATTTAAACAGATTATTTAATGCACCCTGTTCTCTTTTAGCTCTTAATATTTATTAAAGTTTTTTTAAAGATATAAATTTTAGACCTGGAAACAGTGGCAGCCCAAACTCATGTTAATTAAATCCATTGACTGGTTCCGCAGCCTTTGTCTCAATTTGTACGCAAATTAACCAAAGTATTTTTTTAAAAACACAGAAGCAAAGGCAACAAAAAAACAAGAAGAGCAAATTAATATATCAATATACAAAGTGTATTGAGTGCAATTTCAATCAAATTGAAAAGAGATTCCCGCTGCGAGGGCTGCCAGACGCAAACCGACACGACTGCCACCCAAATTGACATGTTTCCGGGGCGAGTGTATATATTGTATTTCATATGGAATTTACCTTCCCCACTTTTATTTTGCTCGCCACCAAAAAAGGAGAACAAAAAACGAGGATTGTAAAAGAAAAATCAGTGGAAAAGCAGGGAAATCAGCTCTTGGACTTGTGTGTAAATGTTTTTTGTGCTCCCTCCTGCTGATGTGATGTTGCCGCTTGTCGCATGCAACAAATTGTTTCAATTAACTAAATTAAATTTACACTCCTGCAGCAGCAGCAGCAGCGGCAGCTTCCATGTCGACGCCACAACAATGGGCATCGGATGCATTTTCCTCGAACGTGACATGACACTGACAGATGCAAAACGAGCAGAAGGAACTCTGGTCCTGCAGCCCCCAAAATAAAGGCCCGAGATATCAGATGCAGGATATATACATACATATCCGTATTCGTTGAGGAGGTAAATGAAAATGGCAAACATGTTGCACGCCACGTAGAGCACAAGGGGTCCGACATGGTAATTTTTATAAAATTAACTGACCCAAGTAGGCGCAGGCAGAGTCGTAACAAAGTAATCTGCACTTGGGAAAAATAATGGAAATTAAAAAAAAAAAATTTTTTATGTGTTGTTGAATTGTTGTTGTAATTGAAGTTTATTAATTAATAAACACCATTAAGCGGCCACAGTTTGAACTACAGCTTCTGGACGAGAGAACGGGAAAATGCATCGCATTTTTCCCTGTATTTCCTCTCGCCCACAAGCTGTAGTACAAACAGTAGCCGCTTGATGGCTTTTTCGTTTTTAGAAATATGGTTTGAAAACAGAATTTTTAAACATTTTTCCCTATAAACATATTCATCTAAATAACTCTTTACTTCCACCAACTTTAGTTCCTCTAATTTTTACATGTTTTAAAATTGTTGATAATTGTTGGTGTTGTTAAAGTTGACAATTTCAAAGACCCTAGCAAAGACCAAACATCTGAATAGTTGTTGTGTAAAACACCCTATTTTAGTTTAATTACAAGTAATTTCCAATATCAAACAAATGACAAATATTCAACCCCAATCACAATACACAATACATTTTCTGGCAGTGTTTAACTTTCCAATACCCTCCCACTCCCTTTCCTTTAACATTGTTGTAGTGGCAACATTGTTCGTCAATATCAATTATGCGTCCAAATGAATATTGAAGTGTAGCCGCATGCCAGGGCCACTCCCCCACATCCCTCCTTTCCGACTCACAACAACACCGCAAAAGCCACCGCTTCACTCCCACACACAGGGGGCGGCTCATCAGACATTGCCTGCGAAAAATTGGCAATTGTACAAAAGTGTTAACATGGCGCCGTATCCTGAACAGACTGACCACAGGACACGGTACGCAGGCCGAGCTCTTGGACACATCCATCAATGCCAGCAGATTTAATCGCCATTTAAATTGTACGAAGGGAAGGCACTGAACAAAATATTTTTGTTAATTCTACAAATACCGGCTTGTAAAATCAACTTTGCAGAAGTTTGCTGCGCATTTAACATAGTTAAATTTTCTTTTTGCTTAATAAAAATAAAGATAAATAATGAAGGATAAAGACAAGTTAGATTAAGATGCTTTTATAATCCTATTTGCGCAAAAACTTAAATAAAATTAATTATAAATAAGGTACATTTTTCCCTTTTCAATGTCTCAAATCTTTGCAATTTTCCAAAGTGCACACAGCAAGGGAAATGCGAATGAAAAGCCGACTGCCAGGGACAGCATTTACTTAAGCGTGTTATCGGCGTAAAATAAATCTCCGTGGAATGGTCAAGGAGGAAGTCGGGCCCACTGCAACTGCTCTTGGTATCTGTTTTAGTGTTTTCCAATCAGGGATACCCGAAAGGACATTGGTCACGTGTCAGCCGCTGGTCAGTTGTATTTGTGGCCTGGTCAGTTGAGTGTGACGTGCGTCACATAATTGCAATAAATTAGAAATTGTCATTCGTGGCAGTTGAAACAATGTGAGGAGAGTTTGTGTGTTGGTTGTTGGTCACCCCCCTCTGATGAAAGGACCTGGGACCTGGGACCCTTCCTCCCCAATGGAATAGAGTTAAATCTTTGCAGTGGCCAAACAATTTGCGCTCTACAAATTTGCCTTAACGCACGGGCAACGCACGGCGTTTTGGTTGCATTTACCTCGGCAAACAAATTTGGCAGCACACGCAGCTGGCCAAAATATTTGCCCAGCCTCAATCCATGGACAAACGGGGCACTAAAAATTAATGCAGCAAGGAGAACGAAGGAATTACGGCACCAGGAAGCGCGGAAATATAAGGAGAACTCAATGAGACATCAAGGGAAAATTAACAAAGAATGGAAACTCGATTCAAGAGTTCTCTCTAAAAATAAGTATATAATCAAAGTTGAATATTAAACTCTCGATATCAGGAAATAAAATCTTTAAAGATATGCAAGTAATAACTTCATTATCCTTCACGCATACATCCTGATCCAATCCAATGGATTTCCATTGGTATTAAATATTTAGCACGTTTTGTTGTGGATAAATTAAAATTTAATCATTTAACAATTCAAAATGTAAGTCAATATATTTAAACAAGAATGATATTATGCTTTAAAGATAATAATATAAAAATAAGAAACGATCGTGATTCATTCGACGTCTTCCACTCTTCAACAATCTGAAAGAAAAATTATAAAATGAATTATTTAAATATTTTACATATTTCTTTAACCAAAAATCTAAATAATTACTTAAACCTATATACCCAAAATATCCTAAAAATTCCTAAAAATCTATGCAAAAAATTAAATCCAAATACAAAAGGCGAGTCCCCAGGAAGTTGTACAAATAAAATTTTATGATTTTCCTGAAAGTGTACGGCGGCGCGGAAAGGAAATTAATCCCAGAAAGACAATGAATGTGGAAAACTCCACAATGATCGGCCTAACATATTTCACATTGTGGAGGAGAGTGGGCAACGCCCATAACTTTCGGTCAGAACGGAAGTGCTGCCAGGCAGGCAAATGGGGCGCGCCAATAACAGTAAAAACCAATTGGCAATCGTTAGTTTTTATAAGACATTTTCCTTCCTCAATCGAGTCTCGTTTACATTTTTCTTTTGCGACGTTTAGAAAGTTTGATGAAATCGTCAAAGGACAAATTCATTTTCACTTGTCCGAGGACTTATCCTGGTCCTCCTCCTTGGAAAATCAAAGTCAATCACCGGCAACAGATTTGGTCAAAACGGAAATGTGTCGCAATGGACTTGTGGGTGGACCCTTGGACTTTTGGCCAAATTAAATGGCGTTCAGATGTTTGTTGTCCTAGGGGATTGACTGGGACTTTGAGGGGGGAGATTTGTTGCGTCATTTGATAGGAAACTCTAAGAACTTTAATGCTAGCTTTCTTAATATCTATTCACACTTACCATTTCATTATGATATTTCATTATACGCTTCCCAAATGCTTCCAATTTTGTCGTCAAGTAGAATTGTGCACAGTTCAGAAAAGGGGAAATGGCGTGAAAGATCAATCTGAAAACATACAAATTATAGTTAAATACATTCTCCTCGAAGAAAAGATTCGTACATACCTGTTTCCTGCTCAGAACCATGGAAGTACACTTGAACTTGAATGGATTATCCGGAGTTACACCGTTTTCCTTTAAAGTCTTAAACAGAGACTTGAAAAAGTTCTCAGTAAATATCGGGGACGTTCGACCAATCCTAAAAGATCGCATTTTCTTGCAGTCCGAGATTAGTTTTAGAAGGCGATTTCTATCGAGGTCCCCGTAAATATTTAGAACCTCCAGTGTCTTTGAATATTTTGAAATCCATTTAAAGAAACGATCCGGTGATAGCTCGCAAGAAGAGTTCAAGCGAAATGCATGCATCTTTGGAAAGAATGGCACATCAGCAATTTTTTCGTTAAAAATCATGCCCGGCAGCTCCACACATCTCAGTGTACTCGAGTGCTTTGTAATCCAGTCCATACACTCCTTGGGAAACTCGTCAACTTGTGCCATATTCAAGGAAGTTAACATCGGACAATATGGCAAGGGAAATCTTATGACCTCAAAGTCCTCGTATAGCATAAGAAACTTTAAGGAGGGCAAAACCCAATCATAGGGTAGACTTGCAAATATTTCTGATAGAACATCCTGCCCAAATAAGGAATTATTTGATCCCAAGTGTTCCAGGGTTTTAAATTTCCCTGAAACCCATTCGCGGAAATCACTGTTGAAACTGATAAATCTAGTGTGCAGAGTTTTTAGTTTTTGGCAATCCGGAAAAGAAGTTTCAATGCGAACATGGTAAAGTTCAAGTTTCTCCAGCGCTGGAAGTTCATATGCGGTGTCTTGGCCATTAGAAATGATTCTTCCACCAGAAATTAACAAACTCCGAAGCATTTTTAAGTCGGAAGATATATCAGTAATTTTTAAGACAACCATTGTTCCTTTTATTGTGAGAGTTTCCAAGTTAACCATTTCTCGCAAGTGAGCTAAAAATAATTAAATATTAAAAACTGATTATTTTTGTTTATTTTAAGACTTACCAAGATCCACAGGCAGCTCAGTACAGTCCTCTATATTCAGCCACACATTTTTTAAATTTTCAAGGTCTTTCAAAACGTTTAGGACCTCAGAAGCGTCATTATGTTTTATGTCGAACTGTATTTCTACAAGATTTTTTAAAGCCCCCATCATTGTCTTGAATTGTTTCATGTTTTCTGATATAAGATCTGCATAACCTATAGTGAATGACTTTAAATTAATGCAATGCTCTCCAACGAGATGAAAATCTAGCGCAAACATTGGGGTCATAATAATTTCCTCGACAACATCACCGAAGTTGCGAAAAAAATTTGGCAAATTCTCTGGCAGGTCAGAGTTTATGGTAATTTTCTTAAACTGCATCAGTTCCATTTTTGTTTTTATGTCAACTACAACTTCACTGGAAATCACTTGAGTCGGAGAACGGGAAGCTTTATAAATAAGCGACTATTTTAGGGAAATTCACACAAGCAACTGAATGAATATAAAGTATATATAAGATCATAACATTGTCGGCAGCGCAGTAGCGAAAATGCTGATCTCACAAAATGCGCCTTCATCAGACGATCTCTGGCCAATGGAGTTTAAGGTGCAGCCCACAACGGCGACATTTGCTGGATCAGCTTCTTGGCGATCGCCACCAGGGTGCCTCGAGAATAACGAGGGTTACTCGTTGGCTTCTATATTAAATATTTTAATATTCTATTTATTTTCAGAGATTTTTTTTAATGTTACACTGATTCATTAATATACAACAACTAAGGCAGATTGCAATCTAAATTGACATTAAACCATTTTTGGCAAAATTTGATAAATTTTAAATTTGATTCCTCGACCAAATCGAAAACTCCAAGGGTATACAAACTTCGAATTCACGAAGTTCTTTTCTCTTTTAATTATTTTTATTTTTGTAATATTTTAAACCGTTTATAATTTTTCTATTACCAATTTTCATGGTTTGGAGTGAGAGTAAGTAAAAGCGAATTAACACACTGAACGAATGGCACTCTAAGAATTAGTAGAGAAGGTGAAAAGAAAACATTTTACCCTTAAAGTTGATTCAAATGATTAATTTTAATCAAATTAAATTAATAAAACTGTAATTATTTGTTTTATCAAACAGAACTCACTTAAATTAGTTTATAAATTTCATCATTGCAGGTAAAATCACTCACAAACAAAACGAAATCAATAACCAATTATCTGTTTATTATTAGAAAATTATTAAAAACAATGCATATTCCACAAATAAAAACCACAGACAAAGAAACTAGCCACACATAATGGAGAGCAAATTGAAAAGCAAGCATGAAAAATGAAAAACAAAAAAGGGCTAAATTGAATCTCAACTGAAACCGAAACGAAATCAGACACAGCGCGGGGATTACGCTTCATTAACATAAAACCACAAGAGCGAATTGATCACGAGATCAATTAAAGGCCTCACAGCTTGCCGCGTTATCGCTAACTAATGGATCACAATGCCACCCGACAGTTATCAAAATGTTAATGATTCCCAAAAACCCAATCACAGCCGCAACGACCCGATCCGATCCAAACCGACCCGAATTGTTATTTTTCGTCATGCCAGGGGCAAACTCTTTGACAGGGGACCCGTGTCTTTGGCTCGGTTCAGTTTTGGTCTCACTCGGTGTCACATGTCAATTTGAGGAAAACCCCCCTCAGGACACTGAGGAAAATGGGAAAGAAGGAAAAATAATACTTCAAGGTAAATAGAAAAGAGGAAAATGGATAAGACAACTAAATACTAATGCAATTGGACCTTAAATTTTAATTTGAACTCAAATGCCATCATAAAATACTTATTTCCCTGCAAAAAGTATACCCAAAAATATTAGATATTTAAATATATTTCCCATATTTTCCCCCAGTGTCTTAAGAAGAACTCAAGACAGCTTTCTTGACGAGATGACAGCTACGAAAGAGATCCCAGAGAATGCTACGCCCAATGTGTTAAAACCAACCATTAATATTAATAGTCCTGTGCGTGCTGTACGTGACTTTTCCACCGAACCCTTTCCTGGGCGGCGAATCTTTGGCGAAACTGGCGTTCTTATCGTTTGATTTGTAGACATTTTATTGCTTTATTGATGCGTTCTTATCAAAAGCGCAGCGTTTTGTTTGATGGATTGTTCCCGACTTGCCCACCTTGAGACCTCCGTTTCCCAGTCTGCCACTCAATTCCCCCTGGGCATAAGTCGTCAGCATTTTTATGCTGGTAGCCATACCTCGCACGCAATTCGCCTTGGGAAACTTTTCCCTTTGTCAAAATTCCAAATATTTTTCGATTTGATTGGCACTTTACCCACCCAGCGAAAGGGTGAACTCAACAAACACACAAAACGATTCGTTTTGTTATGGGAAAAATCGAGGGGGGAGTTTTCGAATGAGTTTGTTTTGGGAATTCGAGAAAACCAAAAAGGTAAATTTATAACCTAATCGGATGCAATCAAGGAAGAATCGGTGGAAGAAGGTTAAGTGGGTTGTTTTTATAATAAAAGAATATAATAAAACATTAAGAAAATTATTTTAAATATTAAAAACTTGAACATTAAGCTTAATATTCTTCAATTTCTACTAACTTGTCATGAAACTCTGTTTACTTTTTACCAAATACTTTAAGCTCCTGCCTTAAAATGTGAAAAATATCTTAAGCACGTATTTATATAAATACAAAACAAACTTTTCCAACAACTGTTGTAAAATTTTATGTATCCTTTACAAGGATTTATCCTTACAAGTGTTTACCAATTATGCAGGCACCTAAGCCATGCCATAAATTACTAAACACAGAAAAAACCACTGAAACTTTCAGCGAAAATATTAAATTTTACGAGCTTAATTTGTGTACGTGCCTGGCTTAGTGAGAAGACATGGCGAGATCCTCTCGATTGTCAATTATAGCGATTGAAAAGTGGCCAGCAGCTACTTGAATAAACCAATTTTATTGATGAGACGGCGGCGGGGTAAATGGGCCTGGAACTAATCTCCTTAACAAGGCGGGCATTAGAGGTCTAAAAGCCGGGAGACTGCGGAACTCCTGGCTTCCATTCATATTTCAAAAGAGCCAACCAACTTTGAAAACCTTGCTTGCTCGAACGGCGCCATTAAACTTTACGATGCTTGGGGGCCGTAAAGTATGCAAAGCTATGCCCAGCTATTTTGTAATAAAGGGTATTCCGCAGACACACACTTTGCCTTGGCCCCAAATGCCAGCCACTTGTGTTTGCTGGTCCATTGTTTTGCCTGTGCCAAAATGCACCAGCTTGGACTGGTCTGGATGCTACACTACAGACTTTAGGGTTTATTTCAAGCGAAATATATTGAATAAACAATTGTAAAACAAGGATAGTAAATCTCAGCTTAAGGTACGAAATATTTTTGTTACTTGCTTATCCATTAAATATATAATTTCTCTTTTTAAAAACTATCTCAATTTTCCCAGTGCACATGCAGAGATCCATCCCATTCCTTGTGTGAGTTTACCCCGCAAAATGTGTTGGCATAAAATCAACAAAAGTCATCAAAAGATATGCGCGCCTCCATGCCGCGCCTCCCAGTTGCAGTTTCTAGGAGTTTTGGTGTGTTGTGGCTGGCAAAAACTTTGCATATTAAATGTCATTCGGTAAAGTGGAATTAAGGAAGCGCAGCTCCAGGAAATGCTGAAGCCTGTCACAGCAAATTATGCTGAAGTGCGTCTGTCAGTCAGGATGCGATGCGAGGCGAGGCGATGCGAATCCTGTGGCCACACATCCTCTCCAGCTTCTTGGCTCCTGCCATTGAGCCATAAATGAAAACTAAACAAGATTTCGGGCCAAAAAAGGAGGGACAGAGAGCACGAGTTGCTGCAAATTTTATGAGCTAATTTTAATGAAGTTGTTCAAAGACAGGAAGGAGAACTCCAACGATGAGTTGATGAATGTCGACACGAAGCAGACAAGTTTATAAATTATGCCAGAGTTAAGATAGCACTGAGAATGTCATTAAATAATTCAATGTGTTTTCTGGGCTATAATCAGATCTTGTTTCTTAAGCGAATTTACTGAAATAAGTTAAAGAATATATTTTTAAAATATTTATACAACTCTAGCTATCTTTACTGAAACACCGGATGTCTTTGAGAGCTATCCACGATCCCCCTAATGACCTTTGTCACGGCTATTAGCCAACCATTTGACCACACACTGGGTTCTTTATCGAAGGATGCGCTGCTCATGCTCCCATTAGGATGCTCCGTCATTAGCGGCCACTTTGCAACGCTGTGAAATCGTATCAAGTATTTTTTTGGTTAAAAGAAATCCCGAATTTCATGCTCCATTAAATTATCATATGATTCCCATTTCAAAGAAGAAATCTAATTAAATTAAAATCAAATTGTTGTATTCAGACTCAAATCTCTACCCAAGAAGCAACTCCTGATCTTTGACCCTTTAATATTTCTCTCCCAAAACCGTGACGATTTTGATTTGAGTGTCAAATCAACATCATTATTCATTATCAAATATATTTCGTTTTCTTTCCCTTTTTTTTTTTTGAGGTTTGCGGTTAACGTAAACCGATGCCGAAATCACAGCTGGATTTATTTATTCTGAAGGGGTGAAGGGGGCTATATTTAATTGAACTTTCCCCCGAGTGGAGGAAGTTTCCTTCTATATGTCGGAGGGGGTTAATATGTTCTAACAAAGCAATCAATACGAAGGGCATAATTAAATAAAACTAATGATGCCAATGACAGACAGTGCGCTGCCAAGGGGACTAATGATGGAAAATAGAAAATAAATGAGAATGTTGGGTATTTATAGAGGGTTTAGTTATCCAGCGATAAGTGGAAACTATTTAGAGATCAAATGGAAACCTAAATATTACTTGAATTTAAAGATGAAAATCGAATACCAACCATTATCTAGTAACTAGATTACAACTCCACCTTCTTGTAACCCCTCGAGAAAACTTGGATCTGGTTCCAGACAGATTTTTATGTAGCGTAACTAAACGTTAATTTATGAGTGGAGAGCAGGGCTCAGACTGGGGGCAACTTTCACTGGAGTGCAGGAGGAATTAAAAAGAAATTAACACGCTTCCAGAAATTGTTGTGAGTGGGAGTGTGTGTGTGTGTGAAGCCAAGTGAATTTTACAGACGCCTCTTTTTGGGACTGGGACTCTTTGTCTAATTGAGTTGGTTCCTGTTTCTGCTTCTTTTGCCTGGCTGGTGGCCCGTTGTCTTAATTTTAATGCCCTCGTAAAAGCAGCGCAAAAATTGAGAGCCATAAAATGTCCGACGAAACATTGAAAATTAAAATAAACACATAAAGTGCGACGCCGCAGCGCCGTGTCCTCTGATGGGATGCGATATGATACGCCCGATAACAAGTGTAATACACATATGCAGGCCTGATCCCAACTCCACCCGCTATATATATGCTCCGATCCGGCTTTCATTCAGTAAGTTAACCCTGCGCCTATAAATCAAACGAAGCGTGAAGCGCGCTTTATCCTGTGGAAGGAATGAAACGGTGTCTGCCCGTAATTTACATGCCAGCAAAAGTTGTTAAAAATGATTTTAATGGCCGTACGCGTCACATTTTGTATGCTTGTAAAAGTTTTACGAGTTATTATGCCTTCATTTCTATAAATTATTTATAATTTTGAATATGTCTTGAATTTATTATCAACTGCAGGGAATTTATGCAAACATTTGGTTTTCATTTGTCTGGTTTTGGTAGTAAATTTGTAAAGGTTTCGTATCTTTAGGATTAATTTTGAACCATTTTATTGTTTATTTTTTAAAGAAAATATATAAACAATATATGTAAGATATTTTATTAGAAAGATTTATTGCTTTTAACCACATATTTATTTTAATAATAATTTTATAAGTTAAGAATAAGCATAATTACTAACTGAGAAGTCAAAGTTTAAAAACAAATAAATCAAGAGAAACGTTCGCATTATTCGAAGGATCTTTAAAATCAATGCAGAAATTTTTATTTGAAAATAAACTAAAGATAATGTGTTGCAAATTAAATTAGAGATGGATAATTAAAAGTATAAAGCGTGAAAAAAAAACAAAGTCGCTTTAAAAAGAAAAAAAGAAACTGATAAATTTGTATTTATTGTACAATTTCAGTGTTGTAAACACATGTGTTGCCTTTTTTAAATAAAATTAAAAATCGAGAATAATATTCTTTCAATCACCTCTTTCCTTAACCATTGTTTCCACCTCCCAACCGTGATGAGCTGAAGCAATCTACATTAACAAAGCAAACAAAACTACTCAAGCGTCAACAGAAATATGTCATTTAGAAAATTATGAAATATAAACAGGGGCAGGCAGGCCCAGAAGAAACACTTAGCAGTAAATGGAAAATTATATGGCGTGCGTTTGGAGAGCTGAGGATGATAATGATGACTTCCAGGGTAGGAAAACCAACAAACAAACAGTAAAAAAGCCAAACAAACATATGACAAGGCCATAAATTAGCCCGCATACTGGCATCAGGTGGAAAGGCAATGATTGAGCAGGAATGGGGAGGAGGAACGAGAGGTGGCATCCATGTAGTTTGTGTAAAAAACTCCAGGCTCAAGGAGAAGTGCGATGCGTCAGCTGGCCAAGGAACTGTATCCTCAAAAGGGGCAGGAGGGTGGCAGCAGTGGGAGGATGCGGAGGATATGTGTGCTGTGTAGGTGGTGGGGGAAGTAGTTGAGGTGGCTTGTTGTCAGGCCATAAAACAAAGTGCTGTCTACAAATAATTTGACTTATTCGTGCAGAACAAATCGTACGTCATTTGTTGGGACACTAAAACTTTTCAACTTGTCTTCCTTTGGCACTGGCAAAAGTTAAAGAAAGTTTAAAGTGTAATTATTATTATTAATTTAAGAAAAATTCAAAAATTTATAAGCGGTAATAATAAGTTTTACTATTAGTTAAATAAAGAGAAGGAAGTTGAAGTTGTAATTGGAATAGATTTTAAATAAATTTCTATTCCATATTTGTAATACTTTAGAATTAGTCTTCAGATACTATATTTAATTCAGGGTGATAGGAAAATATCATTAATAAAATAAAAAATATGATTGGCATAATAAAGAAGAGGCATTCATAAAAATAGAAAATGAATTCTAAGCTAACTTCTCACTTAGTTAAAAATCCACTTTAAAGTCTTCCAAGGAAACCGCAAATATGTTTTAAATAAATATAATTTTATCCTCATTCAGTATTTTGTTCCACAAATTTTTCTCCCTGTATCCTTGCAACTTTTCCCAATCTCCGCCCTTGAACAATTGCGCAATTAATGTTTTTGCCTTGCGGAGAATTATGTGCGTGACAGTGGCAGACGGAAAAGATGTCGCGTCGATGACACTGCCACCGGGTCTCGGTCTCCTCCGCTAATATGGCTCTGGATAGAGCCATAAATGTTGACTTCAATTTCCAATTGCTCGGCTTTCCAAAGCATTTTACGGCTTTTCACATGTGCCCTGCGTGGCCCACACTCTCTCTTTATGTTGGCTCTAAATGATTGCAGTTGACAGGCGGCCAAGTTTTATGGAGCTCACAGGCTCGATGACGGGCTCGTCGCTTTTGGCAAAATGAAATCATAAACTTCGTAATTAATTTGCATATACGTATGCACTTCCCGGGGGAATAGCGTATTTAATCATATCAAATTGGCATCATGGCTCAATTTTAATGGCACGCAGAGCGGCAATTTTCAAATGGAAATTAAATTCGGAGATTGCCACAAAACTAATGAGCGGCATAGAACCGCATAGAACACATTTCAAAGCATTATATGGGATCATTAAAATTGGAGAAATAACTCTACTTTTGTTTTAGGCATTTTAATTGCTGTCTCTGGGATAGTTTTTGGGGGTAGTTGGATTTATGCAAAATAATGAATGAAATTATGATTTGTGGAGGTATTCAAATGGGGCGAGTTTGAGCTCTTTTAAGGTTTATAAGCCTGATTTTAATTATTTTAAAAATTCTAGAGAGAACTCTGTAATAATTATTAAAATAAATTATAGAGCTGCTTAATATCATCAGTGGGATCTAATAAACCTTATTTTGTAAAATTACAGAAGAGAAAGCATAAATTTAATAATTATAATTGAAGTTACTGATAAGTAAAGGGTCCTAACTTATAAATATATCAAAATAGGAATATTATTTTATATTAAAACCTTATCTATCTACTTTAATACAGAAATTCAGTAATGCCAGGCTCATTTCCTAACGTTTTCCACAGAGATCACGTCAACAGTCAACACTTCAGACTACCGTTGCTGGTTTTATTGTTATTCATTAATTTTAATGTTTGCACAACCTGCGTACAGTAAGTACCCAGCGAATTGAATTGAATTTCGAGTGGCCAAAGTGCCAGAGTCTGGGCCGGCTGCGATAAAGCCAAAAGAGCCAACACAGAGGGCCAATGAAGCTAAGTGCCGGTTATGAACCCTTTTCGCATTTTGGGCAGCCAAACAAAGGATCTGGGGAAATGGGTGAGAAATGGGACCACCTCCATGGCTGCCCTGTAACATTTGCGTAATGAAAGTGTGAGCTAAGGATTTTCAGAGGTAGAGTTCAATAAACCTTCGAACAATGTGCACTTGAAGAAACTTTTGATATTAAATTGGTATACAAATTTGTAGGAATTTATTGTAAGAATTTATTGTATAAATTATAAATATTATATTTTCTTGCAGTGTCCTCCAGCTGCAGGATAACAAAACAATAATAATCCACCGAAATTGATGCCCAACAAACATGCAAAAGGAAATCGTGGACAATTAAAAAGCATAGAAAATGTCTGTTTATTATTAGAACTAATGCCAAATGACAATTGTCAGGGAAGGGCCTCAGTCCTGCCCGCATTTGGAATAATTTTGGGTACAGTTGCGCATTAGTCCCACCTGAACATATGTCGGGGTATTAGGGCATTGAGTTGTCAACACAAAGGAACAGTACACAGCACCCATCACCCAGTACCTGTATCAATGTTCAACTCATATGCACTCCCCCAACTATTTGTATTTGTATCTTCTCCCCTCGAAGCATCCCTCGGATAGCAGATAGAGCAAAGACGACCAGCGAACATATGTGCGTGAGGGCGTTAAACTTGTCCGATCCCGAAAAACGCAACCATGTAATTTGTTATCCAACAATTTATAATTGCATCAGCAGACAACACGCACATGCCAACCCAGAGACCGAGGGGAGAGATGACTTCGAGTCAAAATTATTATGAAAGTAAACAGGCGGCTATATTTGGACTACACTCGTGTCCTAAGTGGGCAGACTTCTGACTCCCGACTTCGACTTCGAAGTCCCTTCCCTTCTCCACCCTCCAAACTGTCCGATACAATTTTATGCTATGCTTAACATTTTGTACATTTTTCGGTTTTTGGTTTCTGTGGTTCCTCCTCTGACTGCTCCCCCAATCCTCGTTTCGTAATTTAATTTTCCTCTCTTGACGGAGAATAGAGCAAGTTTTTGTTGATTTATGAATTTTTAAATCAATTTGACAAGTTACTTTCCGGTTTTAAAAGAGATTCGGACATGGCCTTTATTGAGAAATATCTGATATATTTCTGAATCGTTTATTGTACTTAATGGGATTATAGCAATGTTTGGGTCAATTTCATGCTTTTAGTAAGCAATTTCCTCTTAATTGAAGGAAAATATATAGCTTTTGTAAAAGGAATAAATATCACCACATTTTTTTAGGCATCTTCTGCAACTTGAAAATATACAAATTTATTAAAAACTATATTTTCTCCCATGAAAAATTATTTATAAAAAATTTTGCAAACCATTTTTGACATTTACCAGTTCTGACAGCCATTGCAAATCTTTTACATCCCCGAAACTTCTCTAATAGTTTCCCCCATGAACAACTAAGTCCGGTACTTAAAATATTTTTTTAAAAATAATTTCTATTTACAAGTATCAAAATAATTCCAAGGCGTGACGAAACATTTGGAAATGTAACAACTTGCTACCCGCCTGCCTGATCGACAGGAACTTGTGCGGAGAGGAAACTCCGGGACATGGACACGTTTTTCTACTCGCCGGGCGTCGCTCTTTTGACAACTCAAGTGACGTATTACTCAATGGAGGTCTGCCTTTGGTTACGCCTGACAAAAACTTGAAAAGGAATTTTAAAAAACACTCCCCCGCCACCAGGAGAACTACTAGCAGGCACCAGCAGCAGCACCACCACCAATTCCCATTCATCAATCTCAACTTTGTAGGAAAATATTTGGTGAAATCTCGGGGAAGGTTTAAAATGTCGAAATGCCCTTTCGCTTTTCAACTGCGATTACGAGAGAACTTGATCGAGGAGGAGCGTTGGTCAGGAATTTCATGGGAAAGTGTTATAATTTAAATGAGAAAGGCATCGTAATTGATTTCTCTTGATGTTTGGGAAAAGGGGAAATTGGTGGGAACGTGTTGCTTTGGATTCGCTTCGAAAATAGTTCTGTGACACGAAAAGTTGTGAAATTGATTTAAAGTATTTTAAACGAGTAGAAAGTGATGTAGTGGAGGGGAAATGAGATGAAGAAATTAAATTAAAACTATGGTTTCATGTTTTAAAAATAATTTAAAGTAGCTTACACATTTTTTAAAGGATTAAGACTCAAATTAAAAAATAATAGAAGGCTAGTTCACATATTCACAATCTCATAAGTCAACTTTAATTATCCTTCCCAAAACCCCTTGAGCCTCTTTATTCAAATCCAAGCAATCATCGAAAACTCTCATTACATTTCCCTATTGAACACGATTTTTAAGGAAAGCTCCCCGACCAGCCACCCTCATCAAACGTTATGAACCCAACTCACCGGTCTCTGGGCAAAACTAATTACAAAGCTGGACCACAAAAAGCATCGTGGCCAGAAAGGAGAGTCCTGTGACTGTGACTGCGACGACTGTGGCCCTGGCCGTGGCAGTCCAAAAAATTGCCAACTCTGTTCGCTGTTTTTGTCAAGCGTGCAAAAATGTCAGCAAGTTAAAGGCAAAGCCAACGAAACCACTCGACTCGACATGTCAACTCGAATGGAAACGGCGAAAGGATCGTGGGATGGTGCGGTGGGGAGTTGGTAAACTTTTTGGCGAGTGACATGAAAAGGACATGTCACACCGTATGCGCACATTAAGTGTAGCCACAATTTATCAAGCCGCATAAATCTAAATCGAGTCTGGGTCGCATCAAAAAGTCAAAAAGCTAATTTGCATTTAAAAGGACCCGAAAGGGACGCCACAACAATGCTGCCAAGCCAAAGGATACTCGAATGTGTGTGTGTGTGTGTTTCGAGTATATTCAGCCATATATTCAATTTAATAAGCCAAGATAAATGAAGGCAAACCCAAGCCAAGCAGACTGAGACGAAACTCCGACTCCGACTCCCCTCCAGACATATCCTTCCTTATTTGCATAGTTTTCGCTGGATCCCTAGACACTTCCGTCTGTCCTGCAGTCCGTCAATATGCCACATGTGCACACTTGGTGTGCACTTCATCAAATCGCCTTCGTTCTGGTCCTGGTTTCCATGTTCCTGCTGGCTGATCCTTGTCCCCAGTCGATAAACGAGTTGTGGCCAAGTTATAAATTTGGCTAGGTTACAGCGAAAATGGGAAAAGTTAAATTACTTTTGCTTATTTTGGTTTAGTTTTTGCAAAAGATATTTATATTTGACCCTCCTAAATCAGAGAAGAACATGTAGATATTATTGAGGAGATTGTATTTACATTTTTGGATCTTAAATTAATAAAACAGAAACCTCCAACTGGTCTAAGATGAGCAGCAACACCCGAGTTTAAATTTATTATAAATCTTTACCAATATCCACACTGCTTCACCCATTCCACATCACCTTTGTTCCCTTCCTGGAGTCTCGGGAGTCTACAAAATTAGCCCATAATCAAATAAGTTAACGAGGAGTAACCAAACTGACAATTGGCGCATATAATTGCAGTTTGCTCCGTCTGTGCACCGCAAATACAACAAATCAGCAATCAGCAAATTTTCAAACCTAATTACATCATTGTGGAGTCCCGGGGTAGCCCGATAAATGTCCTTCCTGGAAATCACAATCCTGGCTAGTCCCCAAAGTCTGCGGTCGCAGTTTGAGTCCATCGGAGCGTGTCACAAATGGCAGCCAATAGAGCAGAAAGCACAGCTCAAGTGGCCACTGAACGATGGACACTCGCAGGACCTTCGAGTCCAGTGGCCCTGAGAAAACCACCGAGGCGTAAACTCATTCTCGTAGGCGTTGCCCAAGACGAAATTGAGTCACTTTCTGGCCAGTGCTGGCAATTTGATTTTTCAATTGCTGCTAATTAGGCTCGAAGGTCTTTACAGTATTGACAAGTTGTCACAAGCCTGAGGAAGAGCCTGTCAATTTTAATAGTTAATGATGAAGAATGAAGAGGCTTTAGGGATGAAATGGTTAAGCAAGTGGTGAAGTTATTTCTAGTTAAGAACAAATAAACTAGAACCATGATTAGTCTAGCTTTGTACGTATAATTTATATCCCTTTTCCTGGTGGCTTTGCTAAATGCTCTTGAACTTTCCCCCTGTTTCTGACAAACCCTTTTAGCTCTATCAGCACAAGAAGGACCCCAGCCTAGTTAATGGACGGAGAAGCCTATTAGCAACTTTATTCCATGCCTAGCTATTGCACCTTGCTGTCAATGGTTTCCTTTTTATTTTCCCTCTTTTTGTTTTTTGCTTAATACTTTTTCTGCACTTTTCCAGCGCCTTTGTTTTGGCTAAAAGCGTGCAAAAGTCCGTGCGAATGACAGCTGTCAGTGGCGCTTTTGCAATCAACGAGTGCCTGTCAAACTGACAGCCTGTTGCTGTTGCTCGACTCTCCTCCGATTTTCCGGAGGCGCTTTCCATTTGTTTCAGTTTCAGTGCAACTTTTTCTTTCTTGGCACTTCTCACATTTTTCCACGTGTTTTTTCTTCGCACATACGCACAGACGCCTACGCACAATGACGGTGATGATGATGGGAAAAAGCTTGACTGGGTAGGAGGATGGGGATTTTACGGCCCCATTGCCATTTTCCCTGCCAAGTGCAAAATGCAACAAATGTCATTAAAAACGTGATATAAAAATATATTTTATGCTTGCACATCCACATCTCGGTTGCGTTTCTCATCCCGCGTTTATTTGATTTTATGCTGCAGCGGAAAAGTTTCCACATCCCCACAGTCCCTCGTCTTCCGTCGCCACTCTGCTCATTTTATGCTGGATCGCATCGCGGATATAAAATAAAAACAAGGAAGGAAATTTATTTTCTATTATGACACTCAGATGCTCTTTGATTAGACGAAGTTTTTGTAATATTTTAAAATTTAGTAAAACAAATAAAATTATTTCTCTTTACAGAAACAAAAATGGAATGTTTCGATAGCTCATAAAAATATTTATATGTATACAACTTTTAATAAGTCTTCTTTTGCTTCTGCACTTTAATTAGAAAATAGTTTTTCTTCTTCAAAATATATATTTAGTTTCCAAGACTTCTTAAACTTTGTTCTTAAATATTTTTTATAAAATTTTCCCAAGTTATAATAAAACCCTCAACCAATTATATATACCCCAATCAAGCGCTTTTTAAAAAAATATATAAAGAAAAGCGGAATGGCATTTCGCATGCGTTTTCAAGATTGCAACTGCTGGATTCTGGATGCTGAAGGTTGAGGCGGCTGATGAGGATGAGAACGAGGTTGAGGTTACTCGGCACCGAGGTTGAATGACCTAGGACAATAGATTTATGCTTGGGGTAGTTGTGTTCCATCTTGATTCCGATGCCAACTGCCCGCTGTGCTGATTAAGGGCGTTTTTGCCGTCTTAAAGAAGGGTTATTACGGGCCAAGGGAATGGGAATGTGAATGGGACTATCCCGTTTCGATTGCTTCGTTAAAGTCGACACAGACTGTAGAGCTAGGGACCAATTTCCAGGCAATTTGCAAGCAATTTGATGGGCCAACCTGGTGCACCGAGTCCTGGGCTCCGGCTCCTAATGAGCCCAGGAAATTCGCATGTAACAATGCCCCAAAGTGAAATGCCAAAAAGGGAAGCGGCGGCATCGACACATCTGCCCAACGTCTTTCGGTCTGCTAACCGGGCTCGTACCTCGTATTCCCAAAAGCACATTAAGGCCAAGACAAGCTGCAGCTACAGAGAGCTGCAATTTGAGTTGGCTTCCTCCTTTTCCCTCTGTCTCACCTCTCTCTGTGTGCATATTAAATATAACACAAAATGCATATTAAATGGCATAAGCCACAAGCAGCGAAAGGTGCATTTGGCCAGAATCCTCCGGGATGGCTTAGCTACTAAAACCTTTAAGACTTGACGGAAACGCCAGGGTGTTGTAAAATTTTACAAGTCAACTATTTCGGTGGTTTTCCGTTTTTCATTTCCCGGAAAATGGGATACGTGAGCTCCTGTCGAGTTAGTTGAGCTGAGTTGAGTTCAGTTTATGAACCCCCAAGGATCCCCGGGCTTAAGAAGATATCCTTTTGCGTATCGAGTGGATTAACCTTTTTTAATGGATATATAGAGGAGCTTTCAAGTGACTTCGGGGAAGGTAAAGAAGAATTAATTGAGTTTTCTTTTTGATTTAAGGCACTAGGAAAAATCTAACAAACTTGTAAATATATGTATTTCAAAATAAAATATAATAAATATTAAAAGTAATACTTAATAAATTAATATTACAACATTATACACATCTTCCCTGAGAGTTAGAATATTATATTTATCAGATTTTTAATCTCATTTTCTCTCTCTGTAATCACAAATGAACTTTTCGGCCTTTGGCAGCTTATCAGTCTGAGGACACGTTGTCAGTCTCCTCTGATTGCACTGGCAGCTCATTAAAATCGAAGACTCAGTCTCATTTGGCCGAATCAAGGAAAAACGCATTAAAAAGGACCCACCAAAGGACACGCACACACAAAACCCTGCACATGGGGTCTTGGGGATAGAAAACTGGGGGGAGGAAAGTGCACTTTACACATTTGTGCGAAATGATTTTCCATTAACGTAAATTTGAATTAACATCGGAGTGGCAACAGGAGCAGTGAAAACGTAATTACAACGCGTCCTGCAGTCCTGCAAACAAAAATCTCCTACACTGGCAGCAGGCAGATTCATTTGATAAATGCCAAATGACATTAACTGCATAAACCTGTGAATCCTGTGGCGGAAGGATGGAGCCTGGCCAGCCGCCTGCCGAGCCTGCTGTTTATGGTAATTATTTATTTGCCACAGCCGTTGCCATTTTGTTGGACTTTTCATCATCGGCCATTAACATAAAATTTTATGTTTATGTCACTGCTCTTTTTCGGTTGTCACGTTGTTTGGCATCGCCACTGTTATTGCTTTGTATGTTTGGTATTGCATTTTCGGAAAGTGTCAATGGTTAGGGAAAGTGTGTAAATAGGTGTAGGAGGAGGGTGAACTTTAAGCTAGGTTTAAGCCAGATTCTCTCAATATCAAGAGCACTCTAAACCTAATTGAAAATGTATAGTTATTCATGATTAAAGCCCTTTCAGTCAACCCTTCCCTAAGCTCAACTGAAAACCTCAAGCTACCCCGTTCACTGCTTAAACGAATTTCCTTAACCATTTTCCGCAATTAAACACAAACAACCTGGATAAGTTCCTAATGCTAAAAGCTGGTAGAGTTCCACTCCGCTTTAACCACTCCGCCAGGTTCTGCTTGCCGTCTAAATAAAATCCACACCGTCTAATTAAACAAAAGCTCGAAAAGTCGAGGTGTAACCAGCATAAATGAACATTAACTTGAAAATAATAAAAGTGAAGTAGCTGCCGGGAGGGAAGACGATGCCTCGCCTCGAATTTCATGGCATAATAAATGGCTCGCAGACCGATGAGGAAAACTTTTCCGAGTGATGAAGTAATGAAAGCGCTGAAGAAAAATTACAATTCACGAGCGCAGCGCAGTTATGAACTTTTTCACGGTGCTAAATAATGCACACGAAAGTGCTCAGCCAGCCAGGGGTTAAGACCAGCGGTGTGGTTCCTTCATTAACTCCGCCAGTGCCGCCAGATGATGATGATGAATTTTGTATAAAATGCTTAAATACCAGCAATTTAACTTTTGTCGGGTGTCGTCCATCTCACCGTGAGGAAGAAAGGGGTTTCGAAGGGTGTCCTGGACTCAGGTCTCAGGACATTTCAATATGCAGCTCGGTGAGCTTCTTTTAATTTAAATTGACTTCTCTTTTGGAAAGGACACGGCGATTCCCAGTGGATTTTTTTCGGCACTGAATGGTGTCGGGTCAGAAACTAATCAAAAAGCTATGCAAACTTTGTGTGCACGGTAAACAAATTGGAAAGATTTTAGAGAGGTCTTTGAGGGATATAGGAAAGGGGTGTGAGAATTGTATGTTTTATTAAGATATAATATTTTCTGTTTGCCAAATTTATATTTTCTTGCGAGGGTTTAGTAAAAGAAATAATTGTTTTGTCCTGACAAAGTTTTCCAAAATAAATAGGGAATTATTGAGATTTTTATTCTCATGTTCTTCCTTTAAAAATAATATTTAGAAGGAAAATATATAAAAATCTACGTATGGAATTCCTGTTTATAGAATTTTCAAGTATATTTATCCTACTTATCACAAATTCTATATTATCCTTATACCTTCAATTAATTAAAATAAATCTTTTTACATACAGCCACTTCCTTTAAGTTTTTAATATCGTTTCAGTTCTGCACATTACAGCCAACTGTCATTGCAATTGTGCATACAAGTACACATAATTAATTAAGGACCTGACACATACCGCGCCCGGCAATATTCCTGCCTCGCCCCGCCCCGTCCCATACACACACTCTTGCCATTGTCCTTTTCTTCGCGCAGTCATCATCATTCTTTTCCCCCAGCCCTGTGCTAACTGAAATGTCAAAAATGCAAGTGACAAGTGTGAAAAAAGGACGAGCTAAAGAAAAACAAAAGCGGACACACATGGCCAAAGGTTGGGGGGGATGTGCGGGCTTTTCCTTTTGCCATCGCGCAAGAGGGGCTTCCGTTTTCAGAGGGGTGTAAGGGCCATTGTCTGCTTGAAGACGCTGCGCGTTCGTGCAAAGCTGAATAAATTGAAATTTTAAAATGTATGAAATTAATTTTTGGCGTCGTCCTTCGGTGACTGGGCTAAAAAGTTCACTCCGACGCCTCGGCGATAATATCACATGATTATTTATCTTTTACGCACACTTACACCCACCCATATGCAAAGGACGTGGGTCCTGGGCCTGACACTTGCCAACACACTTTGTCAAGTTTTTAGTATGTTGTCAGCATTTCCCAACCCCAGCCAGGACTCTGGGTTTTTGTCTTAGCCCTTTTAAGCCATTTGTCAAACACTTGGCATGACGTCATGTGTGGGTGTGGAGTTTTTCGCAGATTTCCTAGGATATTTACAGCTCCGATTTGGGCGGCCCAACTGGCTCGGTTGTGTTGCAGAAATTTACATATAGATTAGCAACAGGACGGAGAGACAGAGACACGTATGGACACTTGATGTGAGCCTTGAATGCACTCTGCTGTGTCCTTTACCGATGATTTCGAGGATGATGGTGCCGATGATGATGATGAGGATGCTGATGATGTCTGCAGTGCATAAATGGAAATCATTAAGTGGCCCGGCCACATCTTGTAAACCGGTGCGTAATCCTGCAGAGCCAACAAAACGGTAACACACACTCGAATAAAAATATTGGAGTTAGAGGAAGTGAAGGAAAATGTGGAAATTGTATTTCAATAAAACAAAAATAAAGGAAGTGGAGGTCTGAATAATTTTTAAAAAATATGCAGCATGAAAATGTATCTCTATTAATTAAATAAAATAACACCTTAGCTTGTACCAAATTTAAAAATAAAGACTACATTTAATATATACATTCATAGTTTAAACTCCCTATTTTTTGCCCAAGTGCATGGTCAATTGTTTACAGAACCGAACTCGCAGCTCGGCATTGTTGCCATTTCCGTTCGTTTCCCTCCATGGAGCCCCATTGTCCATGGGCTGGAAATCCCCTGACAACACTTTTGGCCCTTTCACATTGTGCAAAAAGAAAATTTCTGCGAGCAATCCTTGAACAATGCATGAAATAATTGCACAGACCGGACTGGGACTGACTGTGTACAGTGGCAAGAAGAACGGAATCCGAGGTCCTTTCAGGGGGACATAATGACGGGCCGCTGGATATTGGCCGATGATGGGCATTAAAACGCGTATGATGAGGCTTAAGTAGTCACACACAAACACACATACAGCTCGACTGGGACTTGTGTCCTGGAAAAGGACTCGTTGGGGTTTAAGTGATGCTAACATATTGTCTATACATACGTGCACATGAACTAGAGTCAAAGGGAGAGTTTCCTCCGAGAGATGATATTTCTTGGCAGTGATTACTGTGATTACATATTGCAAAATGAAAATCTGTTGCGGAAATTATAAATAATGATGCCGGGGGAGAGAGGAGGGAGAGTGATTCACGGCCGATGAGCAAGGTGAATGCGGAGTTAATTTATTAACATCTGTCGTGATATTCTCTGGGGGAAAATCTATAGCGAGTTAGTAAAGAGGAATGCTTTAAGCAGGTATAATAACCGCACTTAATTAGTGCTAATTGAGCTTTTAATTATTCCTTAAAATCATACAGAATTTCTTTAATTAAGACCCTGTTCAAAATTAATGTTTCTCCTCATTAGCTACCACTTTTCGAATTATGTACCCACATTAATGCCAACTTTAAAGCATCTTACACGCACAATCCCTCCCAGTTGGGCAAATCGATATCCTGCGGCCTTGAGCTTGACATTTTATATCTGCATACAAAAGGGACACAAAAAGAGCACGAGCTTTGGACTGTGTCAAGTGGGGCACGCCCAGAGGCCACCCACAATTTCTTCAGAGGAGCCGCGCGAGCTCCCTAAACGAGTTCCAAGGTCGCACGCACAAAACGGGAGAGTCGAAAAACTGGATGTGGGAGGAAATGCCGGCCGGCATGACCTTGGAATTGAGCGAGGAAAAAGCTGTTGCCGGTAGGAGACGACAAATGGCAGCCCCTTGGCCTTGGCAGTGGCCTTGAAACTTTGTTAGGAGCTGCTCCCCCAGCAAAAGTGTAACATGGAGGGAAGAAAATAAGCTCAATTGGCATTCTGCTTCCTGCACCCCGGGAATCTTTTACTAAAATGTTAAAGTGTTACTACTTTAATGACATTTATTGAGCATGGGAGTCAAGGGAGTAGGTGATGAGGGGATTGCATAATTTTTATTTAAGAAAAAATTCGAATTAATAATAATAAATCATTATTAATTTTATTAATTATGTTCTAACCCATACCTAGGATTAATTTATTTTTATCCGAGAAGTTTGAAAATTAATGTTGAAATATACAAAACCTAATCTTCAATTAAAGAACTTCTATTATATACTTTAATGAAGCACTTCTTTAGTATAGGTTTAGCGTTTAATAAAAATATTGCTAACTATTATTAACAATTATTTTATTATATCATAAGTACAGTTCCTTTTTTCATTATTTCAAGAAATTTTCGAACCCACTTTTATTATTATTTTCCCCGCCACTGCTCCTTTGGCTTTGCAACTATCCAGGAACAGCTTATCATAATGGATGAGCTCCAGTTTTCATAGAAAAATGGGGGAGCTTGGTAACGCACAATCAAACACATTTTCCAAGGTTAAAATTGTCGTCAGCAGAAAATGTTTGCAGGAGCAGGAACTGATTTTGCTTGAAGGTCAAGCCATTTGAGGTTCCTTGGGGGTGGTCAAGTTTAAGGTTGCAAATGGGGGGAAAATATTCAAGGTCCATATAGCAGGGATTCAAGTTTAAGGATTAAGGTTGTATGGGTTTTTGAGTTGAAGGAGGTTTCCTGGTTAAGCAGTAGGTTAGTGGTT
The DNA here is from genome assembly GCA_035045905.1 of Drosophila anomelani. Classification (NCBI taxonomy): domain Eukaryota; kingdom Metazoa; phylum Arthropoda; class Insecta; order Diptera; family Drosophilidae; genus Drosophila; species Drosophila anomelani. Next base: position 5,610,980 of record JAWNOO010000165.1, read on the forward strand.
GAAGGAGAGTGTACTTAGAGTAAAGGAGGGTCTAAGTTGAAGGAGATTTATACATAAATTAATTTCCGGGTTAAGAAAGTTCTTAGGCTTTTCGCATACTTAAATGTTTAAGAGATTTAAATATTAAAATATTTTTTTTAATATTTTTAATTTCCTTTTTTGACAAAATAAATCTCTATAAATTTGTTTCCATGCAAACGAAGCTCAAAACAAAACAATTGTTGATTTATTCCTATGAAGAACTCACAGCAAAGTATAACCAAAATTAACTTCGAATTTCGAAACATAAAAATTTCCCCTTACTTCTAGAAGACATAGCTATTTCAAGTAAATTCAAGCTAACCCCTGAAATTCGAAATGAATTCGAAAACACCCCTCGAAGGGCAACTCCCAGAGAGCTTACGTCGAATTTGACGTAAGGCAGCTACGTAAAGTGTGTTTTCCCCAATTTCTCACATATTTTCCGACTCTCTTGTGCTCTCTCTGTCTCGGTGTCGCTGCCACATTTCCCTCCCCCTTGGTAAGTTTCCGCAGTAAAGGTAACAAAGGCAGCCGCGCTCCTTGGGGTGGCAACTGGTGGCAAGGGTGGCGAGACTTGGCACTCGGCAATCGGTGGTGTGAGGCCCTGTGGTTGGTGGTTCAATTGGTTGGTTGTTGGCATAAACAAAGCACACACACAAACCACCTCTGGGGGTGGTGGCAATGGGGAGGGTGGCGAGAGAGAGAACAGAATCGCTTCCTTCAGGAAGCCAGACACAGAGAGCGAGCTCGATTTTATAAATGTGACTGCGGCAAGGATATCGGCAGTCAGTCCACGCCGAAACCTCGAACAGAGAACATTGAATAATAAGCGGAAGCGAAAAGCGCACAGCCAGAAAAGTTCGTCAAATGCGACAAGTTTTCCTCGTACGTTTTCCCGCCAAATGAGTCAGAAAAATTATCCAAGTGCTTGAAACGAAAAGAAAAGACTTACAACAAAGTAAAAATTAAATAAAGTGCAAACTGAGAGGGAAATACACCTTTCATGAACAATTTATGAACAAATATATTAAAAACAAAATAAATATATTTTGTCTAAACGCCAACAAAGTCATCGTAATTAGTATTTTGCATAACATAAAATACCGCCATGGCCATTGCATACTTCATACCCGACCAGGCCCAATTGTTGGCCAGAAGCTATCAGCAAAATGCCCAACAGGCAGCCGCCAGTCAAAGGACATCATCTGCAATGCCTACACAACAGCCAGGACAACAACAGCAACCTGCACAGGAGCAACAACATCAGCAACGGCAGCCACATCGTCCTCAATTCCGAGCCAACATATCGGTGCCCCTCGGCAGGCAGCAGGGATCGATGACCATGTCGGAGTTTGGGTGCTGGGACCTCCTGGCACAGATCTTCTGCTATGCTCTACGGATCTACAGCTACAATTCCAGCCAGCGACGGCCGACGGTCATACAAATATCCTTCGAAATCAGCGGCGGCAGTCAGGACTCCGATGATGATGATGATGTAACCGATGCCACCGCCTCCAAGCATAACTAGATTTGGTTCCCAATTTTTCACCTGGGTGGCGAAAGAGAGAGAACCGATGGGATTCTCTCTGGGAAAGGCAGGCTCAATCAAAGCGCATTGTGATTTCTTTTTTGGGTATGGACACGCGAGGAGGGAAGAGTTTTTGTAATTAAAAAACGGATATTTCCACCACAAAATAAGAAAAATATTTTTAAACTATTTTTGAAAGAGAGAGAGGCAGAGGAAAATTCAAAATTTGTCATCGATTTGCTGAAAGTGATATTGACTGTTGGTTACTTATTTCGATGCCGTTTTCAGTTCAAGGAAAATGATTTATTTTTGGCAAGCAAACAAGCAAAGGTTTCCCGGTTGGTTCAACATTATTTTGAAAACAGAAAGAAAATTAAAATATGTAAAATTATCATAAACCTAATCAGTGTCTATACATATGGGTAAAACCACCAGCAAACGTATTAAGCTAAAAACTAATTGTCAAATTTTTGCATTTCAACTACTTAAATATATATAGAGTTTTAACTAAACAATTCCGAACTACCATACAGAACCAATAAAACAACAAGAACAACAAAAGACAACAACTCAATTGTACAAAATAGATTCTAAGCAGACAGCAAATTTTATATGTTTACAAAAAAAAAGAGAAACAGAAAATACAAAAAAATACAATGTCAATAATCTAGCTACAAAAAAAAACAAAATATAAAGAACCGCCGAACCGAAAAAATAAATAAAAACAATCTGAGAGAGCCACAAATAAACAAAACAAACAACATTGAAGCAATTTTGATACAATTAATGAAAAACTAAAAAGATCGAAATGTATTTTACAATTATTATGATTATTGATTTTAGCAAAATTCAAAATATATTATTTCCCTTTTTGGCATTGCAAATTAAACAAAAAAATATATATTTAAATTAATCAAATGTAAAGAGTTAGCATTTGTAAGCAATGAAACATTTTATAAGACAACAAGCAAGTGAAAAAATAAATACAATTTTATAAAAAAAATATTATAAAATACTCTATATGAATTTTGAATTATTATTAAATTTTTTAGAGGGTTTAAAATGGAAGGTATTTGTAAAAACAACAGTATTCATATACAATTTCAGCTTACTAAAGTCATTAAAATATTTTGTGAAATTTTAATGCTATAAAAATATTTATTTTTCAGTTAATAAACTATTCTTTACTAAAGAAAACGAAATTGTTTAGAGAAATAAATTTATAAATGAAATAAAAAATTATTAAATACATCCCGGATCTGACTTAGGTACAGTTATATTTATTTCGCTACAATATTGATCAATTTTAACCCAAGAAATTTTAATTTCTGATTCAAATCCTTTCAAGTCAACCACTATAGCTATTAACCCCTTAACTCCACCCTCCCCACCTAACCCTTTGAGCAACAAAATGACTGAGGAACAATCATTCACAGGAGGAAGCAGACATTAGGTGATCCTTATCGTGAAAACCAATATGTCACCTTAAAAAGGAAAAACTGTTTTCGGTTAAACGCAGGCAGACAGGGCTGTGAAATTTCCCGTTGTGTCATGCCGGGCACACTTCGCGGCGAAAGGGTTAAAAGGCAAAGGTTATGCCTAACCGCAGATCTCGGCCTACTCCTGCAAATGTCCAAGTCACCGGGGTCAGAAGTGAAGGGGGTGTACCCTTTTTAACGCACCCGAGAACCCATTTAACCCCAGAAGCGAGGAAAAAAGTGTAACATCTGTGGCTGCCAGCGAGATCAGCGGCGCCCGATAACAGTTCGCCAGTCAAATAATAATTATGCAAACATTTTGGGCCGCTAATTTGCCGCCTATCTTAATTTAAATCGCTGAAAAGCGCACTGGAACCAGCGAACAAAAAATTGTTTAATTGTCGTGACATGACAATAAGCGACCTGGAAACAAGGGTCCTTTGCTCTCCTTTCCTTCTTTTTTTTTGTGATCCTTTTTCGCGTGTGTTTTTCGTGTGGCTTGATTTTTTGGCGATGATAAGCAAGGGGAAAATTATAGGGTATGCAAATGCTGTCATATAGTGTTGGTCGCGTGTCCTGGATCAAGTTTTTTTTACCCACTGGAATTCAGTTTTAGCGCCTGCAATTAAACTTGTAAGGGCAACAGTTTATGATAACATATTCGTAGTTAATTTACTTAATTTAGTGGCACATATGTTCAGCGGATAGAGCTAGGTGGCAATTGGAAGTGTTCCGATTTCCTTTCATTTTCAATATTTTTTCAAGAAATTTCTTTGCCTCACCGAAGCAGGCTGAAGTAGATGACATTCTCTAATAATTAAAAAGAGAAGACGAAATTCGAAAATTTTTAAGTATGAGCTAAACACTTGATTGGCGTCATAAAAACCAAAAAGTCCGAGGGAGATTTCAATCTGGCAATCATTATGAACAACTCAGATAGAGGCGAGGAAAGTGCAGATGCCTTAAAGGACGCGAGGGATGAAAATACCAGCGAAATACTGAAATTAATTGAATGCTTTGACGATGATTATAAACCGATCGTGACGAAGAGCTTTCCAGAAATTAGCATTCTTAGAACGCACGGCAGTCCTGAATCTGAGGAGGACAACCAGACCAGTTCTATATCGAAATCGGAGGCGGATAACGATTACACTAGTTTCCTAAAATACATGAGTGTTCGTTAGTGAGTTTGAATATTTTTTTTTATAATTTTTAAAGGTTACTTTCTTGAATTTCATCCATCTAAGCTCACACTATCGTCTGGAGTCGGGTGAGGAGAGCGATAAAGGACAAAGAATGGATTATAGCAACTACAACTGTAGTGACTGTGAGTAAGCCAAACTTTTAGAACATTTAAAAATATATTTTAACTTTTGCCAATTATAGATTCCGATGGGCCTTCATGTAGCTGGCAAACCTCTGGCAGAAATGAACCGGATTGCACTTCAGAAGCTCAGATGGATTCTTCTAGCTACATGGAGCAAGAAATGCCTGACAGCGGACATTATTACAGCTGTGGAAAACCGCTGCCAAACACTAATTCCGCATCGGATGAGACCATTGTGAATGTACCCAGAGTTCCAATGACTTCGGAGGCCTTGGAAAGTACCTCGAATTCCTACAATTTATGCTGCCCATTGAGACGACCTGGTCAGCATCCTGCCTGCTACTCGTGCCATCAGGGATATCCTACCCAGGAGCACCTTATGCACATGCCCTCGCCGCCGGCCATGGAAATAGATCCGAATACGGGCTATCCCTACTTTTGTTTCCCGGCGGCCTTAGGTTATCCCGGCATGGGAATGGGCCCCTTTTCAGGTATGCCATTGGATCAAAGGGGACGCGGTGGTCAAAATAACGAGGATGTTAATGGTTCTTCGCAAGCAGTGCAGTCTGTGGAAGGAGGAGCAAGTAATCAGGGTACAAACGGCTTCAATATGGAGGAATTTATGCAAAAATATCAAAAAACTGTTCAGCAATGTTATGCCACTGCCCAACAAGGTATTTACAGATCTTTAAGAAGAAATCATCAATCATTCCTTCATTTACAAATCTAACAAAAGTCTTCAAACAAAATTTTTCAACAATCTATCTTTTAACATTATTTTAAACACTAAAATTTAGGACTGCGTCAAACTATTGCACAGGCAAATGGTCAACAGTTTTTCAGCCAGCCCTCCCCAGGAAATCAACCATTATTTGCTAGTTCCAATCCAGGTATTTGAATTAAATGAAATTTAATGTTGCAAATATATTTTACCCTTAAACAAATTTACAGGCGCTGGAGCAATGTTTGCCAGCCAAAATCAAGGTAAGTTAAAATTTTAATATATATAATCCTATTTAGCTTTTCTTTCTCCAATATTATGCCAGCAGGTCCACAATATTATGATCTCAATCAAGGTAATAAACAATATTTAAATTTAGATTTCTTAATAATGTATTTTATACTTCAGAAGCTTATCAAGGAATGCAAGGTTTTAGTTCTTCTCTAGATCCTCAGTCATTTTTTCCAGGCTCTGGTCTAGGTAAGCTACTCAGTACTTCATTTAAATTAAATACTTCAAAAATAATTTTATTTTTCAGCTCCTCAACCATTTTTACCGTCTCCCATGGCACCGAATATATTTGGCAATAACACTGGCTTCATAAGCGACACTTTGCACACACAGACCGTGTATTCCTCCGATTACAAATCGTTTGCCAATGAAGGAAATCATTTCAATCACTTCCCTAATGGCATAGACATTGGCTTGGGCCCCGATACCTGTCCCAGCTATGGACCAGCTGCATCCCCTGGCCTGGCAGAGATGGGCGCCGGTGGTCAAGCCTATGGCATGAACATGAGTTCCTATCCACTTAATAACATGAGGTGGGTTACAAACAAAGTCTGCTTATGATATAAAAAAAATATATATATTTCAGTTATGGAAGTCCTTACAGCTTTGACATGTCTTCCCCCCCTTCAGGCCATCATCCTGGCTTAGGCATGGCTAATAGCGGAAATTTAAGTAAGTGTGGTATTGAGTCCATTCAAAATTGTGCTTTATAATTTAATTAAATTAATTTTAAAGTGTAATCACCGTATCCTGACTCTGGAAATGGCTTTACATTGATCTCGACTTGTTTATAGCTAGAAACTTGAATAAAATCTAATTAGTTTACTAGCACTATTAAATCATCTTTTTATTTTGTGTGAAATATAAAAAAAATAAAGGAAAATTATTCTATTTCCTTGAATTCTTGCTTTCATAGCCATTAACCCCTCATGGTAATGACTCACAATAGACCGTGTTCCTCCTGAACTTCGCATGCACTTTAAGTCAAAGCTAATTACAGTGAGCTAGTCTATTGATTTTAGCCGTAAAGTACACTAACCCGTGAGGGAGCCCTCGCAGTAAACAAACAGGCGGCGACATCAGTGACCCAGTTTTCCGGGCAAAAACTGAGGCGGAAAAACGGAAAAGTGGAAAGGCAAAAAGGGGCCAGGCAAACAACGCCCCCGAGAATGCGAAAAGGCTGAATGTGGAGCGAAAGTGAAACGCAATATGACCACAAAGGAAGCCAGGTTCTTGGCAGTATCCATATATGTATCCATATCCACTTGGCCTGTTCAGGCAGAGAGCCAAATCAAATATCAAAGTGCCGACAAAGAAAGCTTTGGCCGGTTAATTGTTTGAAGTTAAAGACCAAGAAAAAATGTTGGAAAAATCCTCTCGGATTGACTGTTCATTAATCTCATGATTCATTGCAGTTGAATAAAATCTAAACCAAAAAAATATATATAACTCGTGTGTCAACACCCACAAAACCACAGGCGGTTGTCTAGGACCCACAAAACAACACGCGAATGAAAGAATTTCCCAATGATTTATTTTTACGAGGCAACACCTTAAATTTTGGTAGAAAAGATCGAGTCTGAAGTAACTCCTTCAGTCTCCGAATATGATTAATTGGCCCAAAAACGAAATTTGTTTCTGAGCAGCGGTTGCGCTTCATTATCAGCGTTTTGGCCAGTGACCATCAGCGGCAGTCAATTACCGGTCGACAGTTTCGTTTCCGTTTTTCGAATCTACCTACCAATCAGCCTTACATTTTGTCTACACTGGGGAAAATTATGAAGACAATAGGAGAAATGTTGCTAGGAGTAATTATACTATAGTTCTTCTAGAAATAAGCTAATTCCTTTAAAATCATACAGAATTCCTACTTTTAAATATAGTTTCCTAATGTTTCTCAGTGTACTCCTCTTTCTGCCGTTCGGGTGTTGTTGTCAATGTCCTGCTGCGCTATTATTTGTCTTGTGTGCGAGACTCTGGACTCTGGTATAAATTGCTTTACGCCACTTTTGGGTCATTAACGAAATTGAAAATAGAGACGGACCCAAGAAGTGCTAGCTGGGGGAGATATAGGTATATGTATATGTATATCGGGGAACTGGGAAAAACGGAGACCACCAAGCTCCTATAAAATCAGTGCCACCTACTTTGGTAGTTAACCAACCATTAGACACCAACGGTGCTCAGACTGTCGGGAGTCTAAAGAAAACCTAAACTTCTCCCTGGGAGATGTAAAGCAGATGGTGGGCATAGTTACGATTTATCAGTTACGAGTAAAGGTAATGGATATTGCTTGAGTACACAAAGAAATTGTGGAAAAGTGCCCCAAGTGTAATTATTATTACAGTAAATTTTCCATATTTTCTTCCATTTTCATATTATTTAAATTATTAAAATTTGTATATGAAGTTTTCGTTATTACTTTAAGAGAATATGCATTCAATATAAAGATTATATTAATTTTTCACTTACCAATTTTCTCATTTTTGATATTTTCTTCTTTTTTCACAATTAAATTGAACGCAACGCCCGAGGTTTTTGAATATTTTCCTTTCCAATATGTGAACTCACATATTTAAAAACATTTAATTGATTAATTAATTAAACACTTAAAAAAAAGAACAAAAAAGTAGGATGTTTTTTACTTCTGTAAATTACACACATCCCATTCTATACTCTTTTTTAAACTTACATAATTAAAAACATTAAATTTATTAATTAAACACTTAAAAAAATAACAAAAAAGTAGGATGTTTTTTACATCGGTAAATTACACACATCCCATTCTGGACACACTTTTTTTAACTCACATTAAAAATATTAAATTTATTAATTAATTAAACACTTAAAAAAAAGAACAAAAACAAATGGAAAGGAATGTAAATCACTAGAAAAATACGCACGCGAACCGCACAACAATGTCCTACCGGCACACACTTTAAATCAGCTGTGCATTTTTACAATGTCTTGTTTTAAATACTTTATACTTTAGTTCATTGCTTTAATGATTGTTAATTTATAGAAAGAAAATATTTATATTTGGCATTGTTTACATTTGAGTGTGGTAGTTGCGCTGAGTTGAGTCTCAGATATTTTCTTGATGTTTTAAAAACTTTAATTCAACTTTTGTTTGACAAATCCATTGAAAGTGCGTTTTTTTTTATCACTTGGTTATTGATTAAGAATTTAGCCAGTTAAGTTTTTTCGGCATTAGCTCAATTCCATTATTTCAATATTAGAATTTCAATTGAGAGGACACATCACACTTTGTTTCAGTCTGTGATGTTGAATAATTCATGTTATCAATGCTGTATTCGGTATTCCCACGCCAATCGCAGTTCATTTAAATGAATGAATTGTTTTATATGTATTATCAAACGTTTTGTTTAGGGCAATAATATATTTTTAGCACCAGCAGCACTTCTCAATTGTGCACTTTCACTTTCGTTCATCTCTCATTGTGCTTGCAGCTGATAAAAATTTCCAGCGGAGATAAAAACAAACTGAAACAAAAGATTGAAATCGATCTAAATTCAGTGAGTTAATAAATCGAAAGGAAGGAAATATAGGAAATTTCGTAATCGTAAATAAATTAATAATTTAATTTCCAACTCAACACAAAAAAAAATACCAAGAAAAAATAAATTAAAATGAGAAAATCGGTAATAAATTAATGTAGTTTTTATATTAAATTCGTTCAAATTTCTTTTCTATAATGAAAATTTTGTGTTATTTGGCCGGCTTTCTTTCTTAATTTGTAATAATAAAGCTGCCAAAAAATGGTTGCCAAGAGTTTTCCTTAGCTTCAACTAACCCTTTTCTAACCCAACAACTCAATCGAAATGAGTCTTAAATCTCACAATGAACATTATCATTATCAACGCCATGAGAAGGGCTCAGGGATAAATGTATATAATTTAATCGAGGGCACGACTTCAAGTAGGTACCGCTCGTCCTGTCCAGACAGGAAGACAATAAAAAGAAGCGAAAAAGGGATCACATTGCTAGAGGAGAAATCAAAGCGTAACAAATTCGCCAGGGGCAGGACTTTCACCAGGGGAAAAAAGAGAAAGGAGAGCAAAGGACACGGATTAAAAGGCACGCGACTTCTTGCCGCCCGAAGAGTCCTTTTGTTTGGATTGAAAGCCGATTAGGCCGAGGGACGCACAGAGGCATTTGCACTTCATTATTATGAGTTATGAGGGAACGCCGGCTGGTCAAGCTGGTCCTCCACTCACAATTATGTTGTGCTATGTATGTCACCCCGGGCAAAAGTTATTATTATTAGTTGGCTGCCATGCAAATCGATTTGTTGTCTCCACATCGATATATCTTTTGACATCCGAAGGGTGTGACCAATTGGCATCGGCCAACCGGACACGCGCCGCAATCAGATCAAAGGGAGATGAAGGGACCTCCATTTGCATAGGAAAATGCTGGAATTCAATAAATGAGCTTGGACATAGGTCAATCGCTTCCACTTAGTCAGATGTCCCATGGATGTCGAGTGGCTGCTTAGCCTGGGAACGAATCCGCCCGCCAGTCGATTTTCCATGCTTCTCTGAGCTGGACATAGGTAAAGGTCTTTTTTTGGTACAGATGTCAGTCAAACTAGAGGAATGTTAATTAAGTTAAATAGTTCCAAAAAAAATATATAATATTACTACGTTATTTTTCATAACAAAAATCCCAGAAAACTCTTAAAGATTAAGTAGGATTATCTCATTTCCCAATCCCTTGTCTTTCTCACGGCTATCAGCTTACAAAAAAACATTTTTAACACACTTCCACTACATAAATTCACCCGAATTCGTCCTCGAAATATGCCAAAAAAAAAAGGATACAAGAACCCTTTGCTAAGTGGCAAACATCAAGGGAACCCAGGCGGGGCGTTGCAAATGACGACAAATTACACACACCAACTGGCGGCGGGCCGGGGCCTTGTGTCTTCGGTTGGGTATTTACAGGAAATTTGCAAACAATATTGAATTCGAAGCGATCAAAATAAAAATTAATCAATGCACTTAAAACTTTAAAAAACACACACATAAAGAAGCAAACTCAATGACGTGGAAAAGGGAAAGGGAGGGAGGGAAACCCTTTTTTTGATGTGAGCAACCCCCTTGGGTGACTTTAAAGTGCTCGGAAAGGGAACTCTCTTAACTAATTTATAACTTATGACTGCACGGCCATGGACAATTTTCCATGCCACTACAAAGGAGAGCAAAAAGCCAAAATTTGACATGAGTAGCGGTTGCATATAACCCCTTCTAAAAAACATTAAAAATAAAAAAAAACAAACGCTGAGAGTAAGCCGTGCCCCTTCAGACGGGACATGTGAGTGTGCACATGTCAGCAAGGGAATTAATCGAAGAGAAATGATTTATTTAGCGCTCGGACAGACGGAACGGTGACCTCGGGGAAAGGGTTACCAGAGATCCCGTTCAAAGCCACCCCTCGAATGGACCTCGGTTCGCACCCAAATCAAATTTAAACTGTTTTCAAAACTGCACCTCTCATTGATGGGCATTTATCGGTTCCGGGGGTTGGTCCTGCATTTTGGTTTTCATTCTTTGTACAATTTTTTTCGCACAAAATCAACTGCACTTTTTTAACCGTAAATTCACACTGCAATTTCTACTAATTTTTATTCAAGGATATTTATTACTTTTTTGTTGTGAGCTGCTTCTTTCAAAATATTTATGACTCTGGGTTTTTTATGGCACTTCTCAGGGTTTTGATTGATTCGAGTGTGTATTTGAGGATTACTGCATGCAATTTGCTACGAATTTTCAGCAATTAATAAACAAAATAAAAAAAGGAAAATGCTTGAAATACATAATAGTATTTTTCTCAACTCGGTTACTTGTGGGAATTTTTCAGAAAAGGGGCGGAAAGCAGCCAGAAATATTCTTGTTTTATTACGGATATTTTTATGGGCATCACATAAAAATTACAGAAACCTTTTTTTGAATTCAAATATCTTTATGTTTTTGCAGCCCTAAAAGGTAAACTTCTTCCCTAAAAAATCTATCCTACTGACTCCCTTTCTAAAACTTGTCTCCAGTTTATTCGGTCTGTCAGTCAGCTTTCGGTTGAACAGAATCAAAAAATTTTTGAGTAGAAGTAGAAAGCTGGAAACATGTCATATCAAAAGCTGGACCAAAAGATGCTGCAGAGCATCAAGGATGTAGCCCATAAGCTGCGCATCCACTCAATCAACTCCACGCAGGCGGCCAGGTCCGGCCACCCGACCTCGTGTGCCTCGCTGGCGGAGATCATGGCGGTGCTGTTCTTCCAGCAGATGCGTCTCAATCTAAAGCATCCCCGAGATCCCTCCAGCGACCGATTGGTGCTATCCAAGGGACATGCCGCACCCATTCTGTATGCAGCCTGGGCAGAGGCGGGTCTCTTTCCTGTGGAGGAGTTGCGCAATCTGCGCAAGGTGGACAGCGACCTGGAGGGACATCCCACACCGCGTCTGAACTTTATCGACGCGAGCACTGGATCCATGGGACAGGGCGTCTCCATAGCCGCCGGTATGGCCTACGTGGGCAAGTATCTGGACAAAGCTGACTATCGTACGTATGTGATCGTGGGTGATGGCGAATCCGCCGAGGGCGCCGTGTGGGAATCCCTACACTTTGCTGCTCACTACCATCTGGACAACATGTGCGTTATCTTCGATATAAACAAAATGTGCCCGGTGGACTTGTCCAATGAAATGGAGATCTACCGCGATAGACTAGATGCGTTCGGTTTCAATGCTTTGACCGTGGATGGTCATGACATTGATCAACTGAGTAAGGCTCTCCATAATGCTGCCAACACCAAGGAGAAGCCCACCGCCATTCTGGCCAGAACTACCAAGGGCAAGGACTTTCTAGCCGTCGAGGGATACGAAGAGCTGCACGGAAAGCCGTTGGGCAAGAAGGCAGAGGCTGCCATTCAGCATCTGCAAGTGAGTTTACAATTAACATTTATTTATAAACTTTTTTATTTTTATTATATTTACCGCACAGTTTATGATCTCAAATCCCAGTGTCCATCTAACACCCAAGAAGGTGAGCAAGTGCGGCCGCGCTCCCGAGGTGAGCATCAGCAACATTATGCTTTGCGTTCCGCCCAATTACCGCCTTGGCGACTCGGTGGCCACCCGGCTGGCCTATGGCACAGCTCTGGCCAAAATTGCGGCCGACAATCCCAGGGTAATTGCCCTCGATGCCGATACCAAGAACTCCACATACGCGGACAAGATGAGGGATGCCTTTCCGGAGCGCTTTATCGAGTGCTTCATAGCCCAGCAGAATCTGGTGGGTGTGGCGGTGGGTGCGACTTGTCGCCGTCGCACTGTGGCCTTCGTCTCCACCCACGCCACCTTTTTCACAAGGGCATATGACCAGATCCGCATGGGTGCCATCTCGAGCACTAATGTGAACTTTGCGGGCTCCCACTGCGGCTGCAGCATCGGTGAGGACGGACCTTCGCACATGGGACTGGAGGACATAGCCCTGTTCCGCAGCATTCCCGGCAGTACGGTCTTCTATCCTACGGATGCTGTGAGTGCAGAGCGGGCCGTGGAGCTGGCCGCCAATACGAAGGGCACGTGCTTCATCCGCACCACCTATCCGAGCACCACGGTCATCTACAACAACGACGAATCGTTCGTCGTTGGCCAGGGCAAGATCGTGCGCCAGAAACCCTCGGACGAGGTGCTGCTGATTGGGGCTGGTGTCACTCTGTACGAGTGCCTGGCTGCCGCCGAGCGGCTGGAGGAAGACTGCATTACGGCCCGTGTGCTCGATCCGTTTACGGTGAAGCCATTGGATATCCGCCTTATCGTTAAGCATGGAAGGCTCTGCCACGGCAGGATCGTTGTGGTGGAGGATCACTACCAGCAGGGCGGACTGGGCGAGGCTGTGCTCAGTGCCTTGGCTGACCAACGGAACTTTGTGGTCAAGCATCTGTATGTCCCCACTGTGCCGCGTTCGGGTCCGCCGGCCGTCCTACTTGACATGTTTGGCATATCCTCCAGGAGTATCTACAAGGCAACCATGTGCATTTTGAAAAAGTGAGGAGAGTACTGACTCTCCCTAAGTTAACATTAAATTTGTAGTTTATTTAAAGGCCCCATTTTTTAGACACTGACAAAATTTTAACTGAAAACAATGCAATTTGTATGTAATGTAAAAGGGAATTCAACATTTCAACATGTCTTGTAAGTAAACATATTTTAAAAATATTTATTTCACTTTATTAACCCTTTTTAAGGCTGTCCTGCGCCCTGTCCTATTGACTTCAGCTACGATTTGCTGCATTACCTTTTGCTCTACCTGAACTAATAGCCGTGCAACGTGAAATGTTCTTCATGCCACCGAAGTTCAATGAAAAAATATTGCATTTGGCAAAACTCAATTGGTTGGAACTAATTTTTGGGATTTTACAGGCTGGCACGATCATTGAATGCGTTGGCGTTGGGTTCGCTTTCGATTTTGACATATTTATTTGGAGTGACCCTTTTTCCAGAGGCGCAACGAATTTGTATAGTTCCCCCTCACTTTGTGGTGATAAATTTCGGGTTGTGGTGTTTACGACTTCCTTTTCCCTGGGTTCAGGATTTTAAAATATCAGTTTTTGTGATTTTGAGAGGGTATATAGATTTTTTCACCGTTTTTTTGGAGTAATATATGGACAAGAAATAATATTATAAAGAACTCAATTTTATTTTCTATTAATTACAAATTAATGTAATTTATTCGTTAATATCTTCACACATCCCCAAAGTAATCAAAAATAGATTCAATTAAAACTGTTAGCTTACATAAAATCACAGAAAATGTTGAGTCAAGAAGTAACTTCTATTCGAATCCCTGCACTTTCCCCATTATCTATTCTTCGCCTGACCAAAGGCTATTTAAAAATGATCCCTAATGACATCCGCTGTGGCATTCATCCATTTAGCCAACTGCCTCTGTGTGGCAGCCGAGGTCCATTTATTGTTTTTCGCTTCCTAATCAGTACATTATATTGTTTGTTTGCTCTTGGGCCAAGGGGACAAGAAGACCACAGGACAGCCGACAGGATGTGAGCGAGAGTGTGCGGTTAAGGGTTGGCCAAGTGGCCAAAGTATCCCTTCCGATTCGATCAAAATTTACGACAAATACTTTAAAAATTCTATACACCTCAAATGCACAATAGATAGCGTAGAAGTTTTTCACTTTACGTTAAGTGAGCATGGCTAACTAGATTGGTTAGAGATCATAAATTCAACAGAATGAAAATAGATTAGATGACATCATATGTGGAGGAGAGGCCTTTTGTTCGTATGACCACACATGTGAAGGAGTTGGATGCATGATATGGGGGTAGATTTATGAAGGGAACCACTGCACCTGCTTATGGATCTAAGAGTCCTTTTATTTCTAATAGAGCATACATATATCATTTAATGAGCGAAATCTGTGCCGAAGAAATTTGTAAGCAATTATTTGCGGCGAAAAAAGAGACCAAAAAACAATCATCAATCTCTGTCTGCTGCTGTTAAAAGCACATGCATTTAAATTAGACATTTAAGCCAGTCTCCCCCGCTGGAAAATACACTCCCCCAACAAATTTAAATCGAAACAAGGCAATGTTATGCTTGGATATACGAATAGATGGTGCCCTGGGATGTAATAATCATGTAAATATTAGAACACAACTCCAGCAGAAACAATCTGATCCCTTTGGAAATATATATCTTAAATTTATATATTTTAAAAGTCGAAATATCTGCATAAATGTATGCCTTATATGCCCCAAACATCCTTCAAAAAATAATGGTTACCCCAAAAAGAAGTGTCAAAAGCAAAAGCTGAACAGGAGCTGTGCCCGGAAAATGCTTAATAGGATTTTTACAATTTTTACTATTTTCCTGCGGCAGCTACTGGTAACCAGTAACTCTGCACCCTTTCTCCTCTGTCTATATTTTTTTTGTAATTCTCCAAATATTTCGCCTTTTCACCGGATTCGAAAAAAAGGGGTTAGAAAAATGCCAACAGAGCTCATAGCACCCCTGTGTGTCGCAATGGAAATTCTTTTACACTTTTGTTTTCCCTTTTTCTTGGTGTAACAACACACAGGATATGGTTATTCTTATTCCTGTTGTTAGGGTTTCATGCACCGCATAACATTAAAATTCAGATTTTGATTGATCATTCTGGTTGAAGCGATTTAGAGGAAGAGGGAGTGGGTTCTGTGCAGGGATATATTGAAAGGACTTTAGATGAAGGATGTGAGGGAAAGGAATTTTTAAAGGTCCAAACTGCGATGTTTAAAGCTGGTTTAACAAGGGTATTAATTGTTGGTTAACCAAATATACATTTTCAGTATAAAAATATGTCTGAAAATGATTTGAAAAGTGTTTTAAACTTTTATAATTGTTAAATACTTTTTTCTTATCTTTTAAAATTTTTTATCTGCGATTATATTACATTATTTGAGTTCAACTTTTAGTTCATAATATTCTTAAGTACATTTTTCCCTTATTGCATAATTTCTTTAATATTATTTCAATAAATTCAACTAAAGACTTAAAATACATTAAAGTGCAGCTGCACTTTATTAAAATGCATTTGCATATATAAATTCGCCATGAATCTTTAAATACGCCGCCAAGGCAGTCATGGATGAACTTTAATTTCTCTTGCCAAATAAACAAGAGTCCTTTGAAAACATTTATGCAAATGTTGGCTTCTTGGAAGACACACATTTAGAGGGCGTCACGCTAGCCAAACTTTCCCAGGGAAATTTACAAACAATCCGCCAAAGTCCTGCCACTTTCTATTCGTTTTTTTGACTTTCACACAACCAACTGTGAAGGCCGGGAAATCACTTAAATATGCATGAGGCAGGCAGTCAACGAAAATTCGATTAACAACAAATGCATATTGATGGAATAATTGAGCAATTCTAATGAACCACAACACCAGAAAGACGACGACAATAAAAAAAAAAGCAAAACAAATTGCAATTGCCAATGGATCGACGAAGTGTTGTTTTTTTCAAGGAACCACAATATTTGCATTTGATTGACAACAAAGTTAATTGAGTGTGTGCCGGGCATTTGCATAGGGCCGGGAAAAAAAAACAAACATTTATTAGATTTAACTATGATTTTTTGTAGAATCCCTTTTGGGTGGCTGCCAGGGGGTAGAGTCATTAATTCGCCTGACAGGCCCAAGGTGAGGTGACTGATGATGGGGTGTTGAGGTGAGAGAGATCTCTCGGGCCTAAATGTCATTTCAATGAATTTATAATTGGGAATTATGTGAGTTTTTCTAAACGGGATTTACTTTTTTTTCTAGAAATTTACATATTTTTCGACGATCCTGGTGTGTGTGTGTGTTTGTTCGCGCTTTAATTAATGATTTTATGCAAAGTTTTCTCAAAGTCTTTTATATTTTGCATACATGTGTTGGCAGCCAAATGCCGATCCATTAATCAGGTCGTCTAAGTAGCTGCTTGAACTCATTAACCCTTTTGTTCGCTCTACTGACGGGTCGAAAATGTTGTCTTATATAAATATTTGCATTGCCAGAAACCATGAGAACGAAGTTTCCTTGCAACGCAATAAATGAACACAAAAAGAATTGCGAGTAAAGAAACAGATATCCTTATTAATGATCTTGTTGATGTCACACAGGAGTCGAAGCCTTTTTTCCGCCGTTTTAATTAGTGGAAACCTGACTGGCAACCACCCCGTGACTTTGCTATTTCCCAACCCGCTGTGAGATCTTGGCAATATATCAAATATTTGCTACTTTGCCTCCTATCAAGATGCCCATTAAGTCAATAAGTGGGCTCTAATATTATGCCATATTTCGGGAATTGCTAAAAAGAAAATAGAAAATCGAAACAAAAAACAAAGTTTGTGCGAAAAGTGCTGCGGAGGCAAACACGAATAAAACATTTGAGGTACATTATTATGTCAGGCCCAAGAATTATTGTCGCAGATTGTTTTCCCCAGATAAATCCTGAGTTATGGGGGCAAACGCAGCGGGCAATAAAAAAGCCGATGGAGAATAAGGAATGTGATGGAAATAACTTATTTAGAGAGGGGTTGCAGATTATTGCAAAATATATTTTCTATAAGAAAACTTTGCTAGAGTCACGTAACAAAAACTTTACATATTTGAAAAAAATATCTTGAGTTATTTTTATTGTTCAAAGATAAGACAACATTATTGTGTTTGACTTGCTTTATTGTAACCCAAATCTTCTCCAAGTTATAACCTAGTCTAGCCACTCATATTTCCCCCTTCATAATTCTTAATTAAAAAAAAAAAAAACAAACTAAAAAGTATGTTACAGTTAAACAAAAACAAAAGAAAACAATGATTTATGCGGGTAGATAAACAGTAAGCTCAAGCTTAACCCCATCAAGCCGCAAATTAGACCCCAGAGCGCAGAGTCACGCAAAAACCAAAAACAAAAAACCGAAATAACGTTGGATAAATCATATAATTAATTGTTTCGTAATTCGGTTGTGTGTCTAAACATCATTAATATCTATAAGATTTTGACGAGCTGCTACCAGCGAGAGAGAGAGATCTTGTTGGCATTAAGCCACCACTTTGACTTCTGGGACCCGCATAAAGCCTTCCGGGCTTTGGGATTCAATTAAACGCGCGGATTAATACCCAGTTCACGGCGACTTTCGCACTTTGTCGTCTCCCCGACAAATTGGTATAGAAAAGAATACACTATAGTATGGGATAATGGCATGCATGATTCATTAATAAAAATCATAATAAAGGCGTGGCGAATGACGTCACGTTTTTGTGATTAGCTCCGTTGAAGCAGCCAAAGGATTGTTGTGGGTTCGTAATTAGTTTTTTTCCCCCATTCAGTCTTTTCCTTCTAATGCATTTTGATGATGTGACAGAAGGACGTCTTACGCTCCACTGGGTTTCTGGCTTGAAGGAGAACCGAAGGAAGTGTGGCAAATTTGATTAATTGCCGAGTATCGGTGATGGATCTTATTAATATATTTTGGAAAATTTGTCAGAGAGGGACGAATTTTTAATAAAAATATAAAACAAAGAAGTGGAAAGATGTCTTAAAAAATATATATATAAAGAACCCTATAAATACTTGGGATAAATAAAAAGAGTCATTGATAGAGTGAGTATTTAGCTCAATAATTAATAAATTGAAAAGTAAAGCTCGCAATGTAGTACTTTAACTCCGAAAATATCCAGAAATTCTGCTAGAAACAACTCTATAAAATCCTATAAATATAACAACTGAATTTACATAATTTATCCATTTTCATCCAGCGCATAATTATGTCTCTTAAAAGCACATAATTTAATGAGAAGAAAAAATGCCCGCCTTGAGAAACAAGTTCCGGAAATCTAAGCAGGATGTAAGTAACAAACTGGACGAAGAAAAATAAAAGGACAAACAAATGTATAATAATTTTACGCAACAAGATCATACAAATTTCCACACCATATATACATGACCGTTGGTCATAAATATTCAAATTTCACACCAAAGCAGTCGCAGCGTCCCAAGTATTTGCATCAATCATGAGGCAAACCGAACACAAAAAAAAGAAGGCTCATTAAAAACCATAAAAGGGAATTCGGTGGTCTTACTGTGTCTTCCATGGCACATCCTGCCCAGCTGACCGACCAGGATGTATTTGCATATAAAAGGCATTTAAACGCAACAAATTGCATGTAAATGGAGTTTTTTCCCCACCGAACCGAACTCGCCACCACTAATTATGCTCATTCACAGGACGCCGAGATAAATCTTTGGGAAAACTGTCCCATGTCGGTGGTGATGGTGGTGGGTCATTCTCGTCCTGCTGGACCGAATGTGTCCTGCCTATAAATTTTCAAATTATTTTTGCCCTGTTCCCAGGACAACAACTACAACGACGTGTTAATGCCGATGGATTCTAACCCTTTTTGGGATGTCCTTGTCATCGCCTGACACTAATGTGCCGCATTACAAACTGTTGAGCAATTTAATTTAATGCCCAGTACTCCTTTTGGTCCTTGTCCCATCTCGTTTGTTGCTGCTTAAGATTTATTCCAGAAATTTACATGGCACATTTTTCCAAGGGTTAAGTTTTTCGCTTCCACCGAATTTATTTCCTGCTCGCTTGCAGAGGTTTTTTCTTCTTTTTGCGGGTTTCGGTGTTATTTTTGGTTCATTAATTGTAATTTTCTGGCTGAGTTTTGATTTAATTAAGTTGCTCTCTTAGGGGACTGAGGGCATTGAAGGGCCCTCTAAAGAGTTGTTTCAAACTAAATGAGTTGGAATAATGTCCATGGCTGGGACTGCTTGAGGATCGAGAAAGAGTGAGCAGTGGCTGGGATACGAATGGATAGTGAATATATCAGCACTTGGCCACCTGGCACACAAGTCAAAAATATCAGCTTGAATTTTGTGACTTTATAAGGATTTTGTTTAGAGGAAATATGATATTGGGTTAAGCAGTCATATTTCTTGGAATTTTATAATACCAGTCATATTTTCTTCAACAAAGTTGTGGTTTCCAACTTTAACTACTATTTAATGCCCCCAAAAATATATTTTTCAAAGAAATTAGTTGTTTTTTAAAGATTTCCTTTAGCTAAAGCCCATGCAACCGATTAAACAAAGCTCAACTTCTGCAATGTTCACCATAAAGGCGAAAAAAAGGTTCAATATACCCTCCGGGCTAATAGCTGCACTAAGATTACCACTGTCTGTCAATCACGTTTATGACTTCTAATGACAATTCTCATTTTTTTGTAGCTTTTTATCGTGCGTCTGTCATCAATAAATTAACTCGATACAAAGCCAAAGCCAAAGCGCACGCGATTGAACAGAAAATCGAAAGGAAAAAGCTCAAATGAGCTGCGATTTTTTATTGCCGCGTCGCGTACTCGTCGTCATTTCACCTTTTGTGCGCACGTCACCGGGAAATCGAATGCCAGAGCAGACAAACTTAATTTCATTTTATTTATTTATTTAGCCATGACAGCCAAAAACCGATTCGGTTCAATGTTTCGCATTTTACAACATTATTTAATATTGGCTGATCAGCGTTGGACGGACAGCCAGTATCATAGCCCATCTTCCTCCGAGGTGTCACGGCCTCGCCTCGTCTCTTGTCGTCTCTCCGTGACTTTTATGCGCAATTGCCCGCTAATGGCCCGGACTTGGCTTCTGGAACGTCATTCGCATCATCATCGCCATCGCCATCCATTGCCATCGCCCATCACGAGACTCGGGACTTGCACATTCCGATTGCCAGCGGGCAAGATGCATTTTTCACTTGGCTGTCAACGCAACGACACGGCCACATCAGCAGCAGAACATAAAGAAACTTGCTCCAAGCACGAGGGGAGATTCAGAATTTGTTTTAGAAAAATATATATATTTTTTAAGAGTTGCTTCTAGGATAGCTTTGGTCTTTAAACAACCTCCTCAGTAACCGATTACCCGGCAAAGTCTTGGCCAAGTTCCCAGATAAAATCGTCCGTCATTGAGTGGGTGAATGGATGACTTAACCCACAGCCGCCCAGCTCCGAACTACTCCACCTGTCTGCACTGATTGAATGGCTGAATTGGAGAGCGAGGACCGAGGAGAGCGAAAACTTGCGGTAGCTCCATATAGTTTGATTATCCGCCAGCTAATCCTAGGGACCCCTCTGCACAGAGCATGATTTTATGGCAGAGACACCTTCCTTCCCTTGCCCCATATCGTCGCCATAAAATCTTAATATATGAAATTAAGCTGTCATAAATTCACTTTAATACGCTTTAAGTTAATTGCGAGCGAGGAAAATTGCAATGAAAATAAAACTACTTCAGCTCCTCGACTGCGCCAGGTGTCATTCAAGTAAAACACTAAAAAAGGCAACGTGAAGGAGTGCACCAGGTAGATTATTAAAATATATACCAGCTCCGACTTGAATAATTGAAATTTGAATTGGCGAGAGAAAGACGAAAGTTTGTCTGGTTTTCTAATTAGGAACTTCTTTCAATTCCTCATTAATAATCAAACTACAGGACAGGGGGAACGTGCGCCAGACAAGGCATTAAATCAATTAATTTGAATAGTTGTGCCAACATTTAGAGCAATTTTTCAGTGACAAGAGGCGCGTGTCGCTGGGGGAACCCTTGACATCTTATGGGATGGTTACCATTGATTTTTGAAGGGACATCGGGGACAGTTTTGTCAAGATTTATGGGAATTCAGGGGTCTCCACCAGACTGGGCATGCTTCACCGCCTGCATCCCATAATTAAGTGCCAGCCATGGCTTTGTGACTTTACAAATTCCAATCAGCACAGCCGCCGGATCCCAATCCCAATTGATTCCTAGGACAAGCCATAATGTTCCGATCATGATCCACATGGCTGACTGGCTCCGCTCTGTGGATCGTATGATTTATGATCGAGGGGACAGGCAACATGTTTATTTTAAGGGAGACCACAGCTGAGACCAGGAAGTGTTTGCGAGAGTTGATATTTTAAGGATAATTATATATTTGAAGTATTAGAGATCTCGAGATCATATAGATACTATAAGTTGAAATTTTAAAATACAAAAAAGTCAGCAAAAAATATATTATCAAAGTTGGGCTTTAAACAGATTTAATAATACAAATAATTTCCTTCATAACAAATCCCGTTTAAACTGATGAAATTTTTACTAATTTATTTCTCACGATCCATCTTTATGATGCTCCCTCTTTTTTTTTATCCAATATTCAAATGAATAATTTGTTAATTAATCATGTAAACTCAAAAAGAAGAAGCGAAATAAACTGGAATTTTGACTACAAAACTTCTACAAGTTTTCAATGCAAGCGCTGCGCTTTTCCTCTAACCGAGTGAAAAGAGGGAAATAGATTCTAAAACATTTCGGCAAGATTAATGAAGTTTTCTACTCAAATCGAGAACAAAAGCAGCCAAAAATCAACATCAAAAGTTTCAGGCTCATCACTCAACCGAGACGGTCAGGTCAGTCAGCAGTCAGGGATAAGATCCAGCAGCATCCATCGGAATTTACCTTGGTCATGTCACGGCACAACGGACAATGGACAATGGGCGGCGTTAATAATTCATGTTTCAATTAATTGCCATTTTGTAGCCCTTTTCCCGCAGTCAGTCAGTCAACACCTTGACCAGACACTCTGTCTGCGGATGGACTTTCCTCTCCGCCCGGGCATCGTCTCTTTTTGATGCCATGTGAAGTGCCAAGACGAATTTCAAGTTTTTGTTTAGCCCTTCTGGGCATTAGGATGATTAATCCTTTGGTACTTCTTGCCTGGTCAGTTTTTGTGCGCAATTTGCTTTGATTAATTTTTCTCCTCTTGTTTTTTTTTCGGGTGCGTGTGATGTGATCTCATGTCTCCGCAGCATCTTTTTCGCTATTCATGAGCTTTACAAATGAGTGCACTTCTTGTGTTGGATCAAAGGGTTAAGCTAAGCGGAAGATATTTTAGGATAAAGCAGCTGATTCTGGGAATATCACTGACAACTTAGTGCAGATCTTGAAGATGTTAGATATTTATCAAAAAATTGATCAAAGAAACTAAAAACTGAAGTTATCAGGACTTCAAACACACATGTAACAGCTTTAAAAATATTGTATTTAAATATATCTTAACACCATTATAATATACATGGGTTCAATTATTCAATCAATATATTTTTGTAAAGTATTTTTAAGATATTCTTTAAATGTCTCAGCCTCAGAATAATAAAAGTAATGTGCCCTTTAAATTTATAATTTTTTCCAAAGCCCCTAACATACTCCTCTTCAGCATTGACTTTGACATTGACATTCCGCCCAAGTGCCAATGTATGTTCAGTGTCCATAAATTGCCATAAAAAGGCTTAAAGTGCTTAGAACTCAACGAAAATTACTTCAAATACATTCAGTCTGCGAGAAATAAAAAGCCAATCAAAGAGACAACGTCGAATACACTTGAACTTGAGCTTCCCAACGACGCAGATGACAGAAAACCAGAAGAATCTCGGGGAAATCGTGCGTGTAACTGCGTCGGCGACGACAACAAAACAATTTACATATTGACAAGGCTGTCAGGGCTTCGTCTTTCCAGCAATTCGATGGCCACAAGAATGCTTTTGATATAATGCAATTTTCAGACAGATATGAAGAGCTTTGCTCGGGTTGCATTTATCGGGCTGTCAGACGATTGTGTAAGGGTATATCCACTAGACTAGATGTCGTCGCACCTGATTGTGGCATGGAGTCAAAATGTAATTTCTAGTCAAAGTCAAACAAAAATGCAGTTTAACACTTGTCAGCCGGCATTCAGCCAGCTCTCTGGATTTTCTGGCTGTGACGTGTGTAACTGAGACATGCAATCCAATGCACCGAGGAACCCCCCAACCAAACATCAAAGTAAAACTTTTTCTATATAAAAACGCACCAGGGGGTCCCCGATTCGGTTATGCGCTCTTCTAGCTTCAGTGTTTTGGTTATAGGAAAATATACTCTCAATGGGGGAATGGAGTCTTATGAAATGGTATTTTTATTTGAAAAGAAATTGAATTTAGTTTACTTATTGCTAAAGTCACAGCTTGCTTTAAGCTTCTATTGGCTGGCCTATATTTTTAAAGGCTTTTGTAATTGTTAATTAATTAGGAGTCTTATCTTGTCTTTATTTTATTTTCCTTAAATTCCTTTGGCAAAATTTCATTCTTCACCTCTTCTTAACCAGAAAGAGCATCCATTATTCCTTGTTCTTCTATTATTTTTGGCCTGGCTCCCTTCCTGTCATGTCATTTGGTATGTCGCCGCCTTTCCCTTCAATTGAATTCTTGTATTATTTTTTTTTTCCTTTCTGTATTTCAGCTACAAAGTGCTGACTCCACTCCGTTCCCCTACCAATTTCCTAGATGTGTGCTCTTATTTTCGGCTGGGCTTCAAACACTCACGCCGCGTCCGCCGGCTTCTTCGCCTTTTGCCTTTAATTAGCAGGCCGATTTATTTATTTACTTTTGTTCTGTTGTTGTGGGTTTATCTGCTGCTTGTGTCTCGCTGACTGGCTCATTATTGGGACGCTTGAGATTCCTCTTTGGGTTTGCTTACTCCTCCTCCCGGTCCCGCTCTTTCGGCTATTGAATTACATTTGGAAACTATTCAGGGAATTCATCTATGTTGTTTCAATAAGAGTGCTTTCTTTGGGGAGATTATAAATTCGATTCGCTCGCTTTTATTTAGTGAAGAATGATTTGATTAAATTGTTTGTGGTGGCCAGGGGCAGGCAATAAATGTCTAATAAAAATATAATTATTACTACTGGCCCACCGGGATCCTGGGTTCCAGGTTCGCAGTTTATCTTTCGGTTTTTATGGCTGCTACACCCTCGCGCCTGGCACCTTATCGGTGGTTGGGAATCCTCGGCAGTTAAGCCACTCCCCTGCCCATAAATTCTCCGAGTGTATTTCAGTGTTTCTCTCCCTCACCCCGAGCACCTTTCATTCTGTATTGTAATTTTATGTGAAAATTTGTTTATTAAGTAGACTTTGATAGTTTCTCGTGGCCTGCAGAGAACTTAGTTTTAATTTATTTCCACTTTTTCCTTCCGGGTGGATGGTAATTAAATGGGTGCGGTTTGGCCATTAAAAGGCAAATAAATTTATCTGGCATTAGTCTTGATTTGTTTCCACATACTTATTCGTATTAATTTCATGCCTCTCCAAGTCCTTCCGCATTTCTATGAAGATTTATTTGTAGATTTTTCATTGTCAACACTTGAAGCTGCTGGAAAATTTATTTGTGAAAAAACTTCCCCCACAAAAAAACACAAGGTAATTAATAATTAACATATTTTTGGGATAAAAAATTCAAATAAGTCATATGGGTAACTCTGCACCTCCTGAAGGGAAACCTTCTTCCCTCAGCAGCTCTAATTATTTAAAATTTGTTGCATTTATTTCGGCTCCCCTAAGAGATTTCTCATCGTTTTTTCCGTGTTCTAAATTTACAACAAAATGGAGCAATAAAAAGGCGTCACCTTGCCAAATGGCTTTCAGTTTGTGGGGAGAAAAAAAGTGGATGTAGGGCCTGAGTAAATGTGTTTTATTCTCGGGCGCCCACTTGAGGCACACATTGGGGGTTCAAGGGGGAAAAGGTGGTGTTCTGAATGAGGTGATTTTTAAATTAGACTGTTGGGGTAACACGAAATGCTCCCCAGCAGCGTTTTAATTGGCATTTATGTGGAGAAATGTGTTGAAAAGCGATGAAGGGATTGTAAAACAAACAACGAAAAGTCTATGTGTTGTATTTGAATTGTTCATTATTCAGATTTACTTTTTAAATATATTTAATTACAAAGAGAATTTATTCTATACTTTCCCTCAAATATTATTTGCTGTACAGAATTCTTTAAATCCCAAAATTGAACCCCAATAATATTGTTTTTTGAATTATAAATATTATTTGGCTAATGCAACCTATTCCTTATCAATTTGAAGCATCCAAATATCCATATAAATGTCGTAAATCAAACAGACCTCTCACTGGATATATGGACAGCGCATTTATTAACTCCCCAAGCAGGAACCAAGTGGGTCAAGCAACCCAACCTCCTGTAACCTGCCAAACCACTTGGCCACGCAATCCCTTGACCTAAAGGGGTTGTCCAGCCTGGGAACCCCCTCTTATACCAATCCGAATCCCAATTCCAATCCTTTGCCATCCTCGAGTGTCAGTTTGTGGTCATATTTCATTTCTTTGGTCCAACTCGTTTTTTGGTCAACTTGTGGTTGAGGTTCCGCAGAGAAACAAAGACTCGCCTCGTCTCGCCTTGAAGTGGCATCGGATGGACATTAACATTTACATTTTTATTACAAACAAATTCGTTGCGGTTACAAATGCGTCAATGCAAATAAATTTTTAAAAAATAAAAGGAGGGTTGCTTTCTTAGTCCACTCACAGGACTCTACTTCTGTCAAAGACACTACAAATTACGAACGGTCAATAAATCATGGAGCTTGTCAAAATAAATGCATAAATTTACAAACTGTTTGCAGAAAAAAAGTGAGTTTATCAATTGAATCAGTTAGTTTTAGCCTTTGGGGAATTGGATTTGTTAAAGGCTTAGTCAAGTTGGTCAAGATAAGTTGATTCTTTGTAGGGTATATCGAATATTTAAGGAAGGAATTTTTGTATAATTTTTATTCGATTTCAATTCTTTTATTTCATAACTCTGATCTATATATTTATGATACAATAGATTGTTAAATTTGAATTATCAAAAGCTTTTTAATAACTTATTATGGAAAAGGTAAATCCTTATTTCCTATACTTTTTATAATCAAATTGATATAAGAAACATTTTTTTAGAGCATTCCCCAGTTCACATTATTTCATTTTAAGCAAATAATGGTCAAATGGTCAAACGGTGGTCACTGCTTAAGCGTTTATAATTTTTCGATTTATAGTCACATTTATTTACCGATGTGCCGATAAAAGGACAATGCCAGGAAAAGGATGCCAGTGAATAAGTCAGGCAAATGATTGATTGCCCAGTGAAAGAAAGTCAGACAGACGATTTCCCAAAGGAATTGAGTAGCAATCGCCTTGGTCCAGCTGTAAACAGGATAAGGGACGGCACAGGACAGGACAAGGCAGGACAGACCAGGCCAAGGCAAATTTGTAACAATAAAGCGTAAAGTTAGGCGTCTTTTGGGAAATTCGCAACGCCCTGAAAGCCAGGAGAAAGGGTTAAGGAAACCGGAAACTTGCTAAACGAGTCGGCGTTAGTTGGAATCCCCAACAAAAGGGATGAATGATTGATACCCGGCAGTCACACAAAAATTACTCAATTAGTTAGGCATTAGCCAGAAGGAGGAAAATCATTTACTGGAAACCCCTTTTTCCCAACCACAAAGACGAGAGCTCTCTCTCGAATCCTTTGACTTCTTAGCTGCTGCAGCGTAAGTCCAGTGGCCGGCCGGGCAATTAGGGGAAAACTCAATTGGTCGACCACAGAAACCCTATTATAAACCATTTTCCTTATCGCTACTGTGGAATAAAAAACGAGAAGGAAGGTAAGGAAAACCTAAAATGCATTAGGAGGGAAAACGATCTTAGAGCCATCACATTAGAACCTTCTTAGACACTTGGCCCCGACAACAACCGAAATTGCTGCAAATCACGGCAAGTAAATTGGACAAAATTGAGGCCCCGAAATTTGTTGGTAAATTAAGTATAAAGTACACCCAAGAGGAGTACCCCGCTCCTCGCTCTCCATTAGCATGTGTACGGAGTTTGGAGACGATGCATGATTAACCGCAGACTGAGGAAGGAGGGAGAATAATGCAGACGCTCTCGATGTCGCGACTGGAGGAGATTGGGTTTGGGTTTCGGTGATGCGTTATGGCTGGGTTATGGGTTCTGGTTTCTTGGGTTTTCTCTGGCAATTAACTGGCGCTAGCTAAGGGGAACCTATGCATTAAATGAGGTGGAGAATAGAAAAGTAGAAATGGGTTGGTTTAAAGTTCCATTGTTAGGTTCAAGAACCTCAGAAAAACTTGAATAGATCTTCCCGGGATTTGTCAATAATTTTGTTTTAATTTCACACATTTTGTTTATCAAATGTAACCCTTTGTGGGAAGTTTCCATTACCTCTATTCAATACCATTTCCATTTATTTAGTTCATTTCAATGTTATGCTTCAATGCCAGACTGTGGCCCCTTAAAAACCGACACATTTGCCATCAAGTTCTCTGGCAATTAGTGTGAACAAAAAACACACTCAAAGTGTTTTAACCTATTGTTATCACTTTGGATATTGTTGTCAAATGCAAAGTACACTCAAGTGTCGAAAGAATAAATTGTGGCTCTTTCTGTGAATGACACAAACCCAAAACGCTGCGAAATTCAAAATCACAACGTGAAGTTGACAACCGAAAAGCACTTGAGACAGGCAGCCCACAAGGACACAAAAAGTTGCAATTAGCAAATGTAAACAAGAAATAACTCAATGATAATAACAATGCCAATCCATATCGAAATAAGACGTAATTCGGGTGGCTTTTTCTCGCTCTTTAATATAAACTTATTAAGTTAATTAGCTGTGATTTGCCCAGGCAAGAATATTCATCTCGCCCGGCATCATTACCAGAAAATTGCAGTCCGAAAAAATGTGTATCGCCAACAGCAGCAGCTACCGGTTAATGCATTAAAGTATTATGCAAAAAAAATTGCAAAGAAAAGGGGGACGGTTCAAGAGGGAAGATTCAAGAGTTGTGAAAGGGAATTCCAGGCGGAAATTAATTATAATAAAATATTTTAAATATTTCAAGTAAATACCTACAATAAATAATAGGTTTAGGTTTTTTTTTATTCCTTAACATAAACATAAAGTTTTTGTAAGAAGTTATATTATAAATTTCTTGAAGGTGTAAAGTAAACTACTCTTATAAACAATTTATAATTTAAAATTTTAGAAAATTAATTTAAAATCCCAAAGAACTTATATAAATTGTCCCAAAAACTTCACATTCTCCCCCGTAAAACATAAAAACCAGCAAAAAGTCAAATGAAACTCAGTCAACACCTTGCCCCAATGCAACCTGAAAAGAAATAAAAATCCCAACGCATTTTTAATGGTTTTTTTACGAATGGACTCGGTGACACGAGCGGCGGCTGGGGCGGAGGAACGAGTCCGTATTATGCGGGTATTACTGTTGTTTGTTTTCACAGGAGCTCAGCCCACAAGCCGCCGCACTGGAACCCAGACCCCAATCCATGAAACCCAAACCGAAACCAAACAAACGGCTCCAAAAGAGAAGCTGAACATTTTGTAATATTAAAACCTGCGGTCAGGTCTGGTACTGGGCGTGGCGCAGTCGTTGCATCAGTTGCATCAGAGGAGAGCAGGGATCCCAGAGCAGGGGGCGAGCTATCCAACGGATCTCTGCGCGTGGCCCAAGCGTGAAAAGTGCTCTTTGCCATTGCCAAAAAGCTGTAATACCAGCCAACAACAACAAAGAGCATTAAAATAAAATGTAGAGGAAAATTTGAAGTATTTTTCAACTTGAAGATACCTCGGAGAGTTATTGTTTAAGAATATATAGTATATTAAATGTATAAAAATTGATTTATTGATTTTATTAATTAAGTTCCCACGAATTAAAAATATAATCTATAAAAAAATTGTTAATGAGAGTTCCAAAATACCCCCCCAGAAGCCCCATTACAGGATATCCAAATGGAGGAAGAGAAAAAAAGTGTTAATAACACTAATTTGTCTGCGGTCAAAATGGTAATTTTTGTGGATTTTTCTGTTGGCTGGATGGTTGGTTGGAATCGAGTACGTTTGCCTGGCTTTTGTTTTATATTTTTGCGTGCTGTGATTGGCAATTGTCAGGTAGGACTTTATGGTCAGTAGGTGAAAGGCAAAGACTTGGCAAGGCAGCCAGCAGATAATGAGATGTAAACGACCACGAGGATCGGATGCATTTCTGATTGTAGCTGTCGGTCCTCTGGATATCTGCACGTAATTGGGTGCCAAAAACACACCACAGATCATCGACAATTGGCCAGGCCAATAAGGAAGAAAAGTCTTAACAAAAAAGAGGTGCGAAAAGGGTCGAAAAGTTAATTGGAGTTTGTTTTAACTTGGAATGAGTTATCAAGGTGATTTGGAGTGGAGCTCGGTTTCTGGGAATATTTTTGGGAGATAATAAGAATTTATGCCCATTTTTAAGGCAAAAGTATTTCTAGTCAATTAAACAGGCTGTCACATGCTTTGTAAACCAATCGCATTAAATAAAATTGTAGCTACTTCAGTTATGTTAATAACTTTAAGCAACTTTGTTAAGCATACTTGGCCGTAAGTTAAGCGTAACCCTTTTACCGGTTAACCATTAGCCCTGCCTCACTTAATAGCTCCTTTCCCTCTTTCAACCCACAAATATGTATAAAGGCACCCGCATCCTGCTTAAAAAGTAACGCAAATAGTTAACTTGGTTAGTGGGGGGGGTTGGGTGACTTATAATCGGACGTGCTTCCACCTGGTGCTTAGTCACCCTTTCGCTTTGCCATTTCTGGGCAATTATTCTTGGCTCTCCTGGGTTAGTTCAGCTTCTTCAGGAATTTAGCTGCGTAATTCCTGGTTTTAACGGTTATTTTATGTCCACTTGCTGGCACTTTAAACTAGTAATTATTTTCTAAATTTATAGAAATGAGACGAATTTAATTAGAGATCAAGGAATTCTACTTTTAAAAGCTACAAAAATTACTGCAAAATATTCCCTTTAATTTCTCTTAAATATTCATCCAACCTTTACCTATAAACTTCCCCCTTTTCACACATAAATGCAGGGGACCCCAAGCAGGAAGAAACGCACTCTTCTTTGCCCAATCAAATGGAAATAATTGTGGTGGCAGTCCGAGGACCAGAAGACGAAGTGCTCCTCATTGTGTGCCCAGAGTGTTCTTTCTACTCCCCAGCTGACCAAGCTCATTCTCATCCTCATCCATATCCACACACTCAAACCCAGAGTCGCACTCACTGAAGTGTTGATGCATCCAGCGGCCTATTGATGTGGCCAAGGACAGTGGTTCTGAGTAGCGATGAGACCATTAGGATTTTTTGTAGGTTTACAATGTAATCAATTTTCTAAGATTTTTATATTTAAATTCATTTTGAAATTAGTTAAAGTTGTTAAGTGAATTAAGGTAACAAAAATGGTATAAAAAGAAGTAGAAGTAGAAAAGAGATCGTTAAATATTTCTATTCATGTTGATTATGATCAGAAAACTTGTAGAAATTATTTTAAATATGCTGTAAAAATATTTCAAGTCTCTAATAAATATGTTTTTTAATTATTTTAATCTATAATAAAAATTTTAAAATAAATATCTTCTCTTTTAAGCATCACTGCTTCTATTCACCTCCTGTCTTTCTAACTCGCCACATCAATGATTTCTTTATTGAGCCTGCTCGGCGAACTCCTTTGGGATCCGGTGGTCATTGTAAGTAGCCTGAACAGAGAACTCTGCCAATTAGTTCGTCTATCATTGTGAGGCTGCCACAAAAGGGATTTTGTGGTGAGAGAGAGCAGGGGGATAAGGAAGGGGTTAAGCCGCCTTATGAGTTATTCCCTTCAGCCCACACCATTAAATGTTTGAGCTACCGACAGAGTTAAACAAGCTTAATGATTTTGAGAGGAGTTTTTGATAGGAATATTTATTTAAGAACCTTCGCTCGGAAAGTATATAAATTTAATTACTTGACGCAGGTATACGAAACTTTTATGATACCTAAACTTGTAATTTATTAACGATTATTTCTGTCTTGAGAAAAACTCAACCACTTAAGCTTAATATTTTCGAAATATACAAACAAAAATAGGTACATTTTTCTATCCACAAATATATTCTCCTCCCCTAAAAGGCATCAACAACTCCAAGTGAGTGCTTAGGGTCCTCTCCCTACAAGAGCTTACCTAAAATAACTAAAATCTCGCATAAAAGGAGATCTGCAACCCTTCTCTTAGAAATCTTTCCAAACAATTAAGCCCAGCATTTGTGAAAACCAATCCTTGACAATATTCCCCTTAGTAAAAGAAACTCTTTTTTTCCTCTATGCAGCAGCTAGCTCTGCTCTATGGAAATGCCGACACACTCGACTCGACTCGCCAAAAAAAAAGTGAGATACGAGGGGAGATTCTAAAGGAATTTCTCAAGAGTTTGCCGCCACTGCGCGTTATGCAAATTTCTCGGGACTAGAAGCAAAAAAAAGGTGGAATTATTTATGGTGGAATGAATGAAATCTAACCGAATTTGTTGCAGCTCAAAAGTACAAAACAGAAAAAGAGCCGACGAGCCAAGCGAAGCGTATGCCACTTGTGCCCAGTACAGTTGTCATTTGAATTGGTATAAGAAGGAGAAACCCTAGGAGAGTCGAATGGTTAATACCGCTTGAATATATAACATTTACAGGAATATTGAAATTTAATATTATGTTGTTTAGTCAGAGATCTGTTAAGACTTTGCTACAAAAGTTCGTATTTTTTTTGTAGAATAACTATTTATATTTTGTATTTTAATTAGTTTTTTATTCCATTGTTTTATTAAAAATAAAATATTCGAATATTTTCCCCTTTAAGGGTATTTAAGTATTCATTCCCTAAACTTATCCTTCCTTCAATATTATCCACGACAGATGGTCAGTTGGTAAGTCACATCAACCACCACGAACACGTGTACGTGTTGGCAGTTCGTCAGTCAGTCACTCAGTCCAGTTCAGTCCTTTGGCAGTGCTTCCACTCAGTCACTTGTGAGTCAGTGGGTTTGAGTTCGAGCCCGCTCTGTGGGTCCACCGAGCAAATATGACAATTCCCTCGCACTCGCAGTCGCGGCATCTTGAACCCTCGTTGCGCCGTGAACCTTTTGGGGGTTGTTGGCTGTAACCCCGACCCCGAGCAAGACCACGACCACGACCCCAACCCTTGTTACTTGGGAGAGACAGTTTACCGATGATGGTGACGGGTACAGTTTGTGCATTGATACTGTTGTGGTGGTCGTCAAATGCCGGCGATGCCACTTGGCTGAATGACAAAACACAGGGCGACTTGTATTCGGAGCAGAGAGAGGGGTTTATGAAGTTTAAAATAGCAAATAATTATTACTATTAACTCATAAAATTAAGGTTTTATAATAATAATACTTGAATAGTGGAATATGTAATACATAAAAGTAATTTAAGTGCTGAAATTAGCAAGTAAAGTACTTAAAGCAGTAGAACAACCTGTTTCCTTAAATAAATTATTGTAATAATTTTATATTTTTACTAAAATCTTAAAAAAAAATATATATAAAAAATTTTATGATATGAATGATTAACACATTGTATATATTTTGTGTTCAACAAATTTGCTTAGCATTAGACAAATTTATTTGAATTTAAAGGCTCCCACTATGATCTCAAAAAATAGTTCCACTTAACTTCCTACCATAAATACCTACTCTTCTATCAACCCTCGCAGTAGTTAATACCCCCTTGTTGTGTGTGGGGTAAGAACTTAGCTACCCCTCAGAACGAGGGCTGTGAGGTCTGCCAGCTCTTTTTGTCTGTGTGTTTCGGCTGGATTTAAGCGTTAAGTGGTTATATTGAAAATATTGTATTTACATCAGTAGGTGATTACTGTGCGCCGCCTTACAGCGATGACTCACACATCCCGGGCAGGCCATGCATGATGCCACATTGATAATTTCATTAGACTATTGAGCCGAGATCTGCGAGGTCGATGTTCTGGGTGGATGAGCATAATTGCCGCTGAAACATCCGAAAGGTGTAATGGGGGGTAGCCTGCCATTACGGGGCAAGTGCACTCGGACTCGGCTGGACCTTATCAGGGGCCTGACTTTGATGGATGCCAGGATATGGGGTGAATAGGATTTTCCAGGGAGAAAGTGTTTAGGCGGAAGAGAAAGTCCTCGAAATTTAATTATAGTTGTAGCAGGGTGTGCTCTAGATAAGGATAATTCAATGGGAGAATAAAGCCTTGTTTGGATGGATAGGATATCAGTGTCATATGAAACTATGTTGATGTCTCTGAGGGATTTTTAGAGCTGTATAAATAAATTAAATAAGATATTATATACCAAAATAATCCAATTAAATAAATTAATTTTGTAACAACTGCAGTTAACGTAAAGTTCAACCGCCTTCACCTTTAACCTTACGGGCAGTCTTTTCCCCCCGTAAAAAACTTCATTAAGTGCTTCAAAAGTTCGAGAGACAAACAATGGGTCTTCGTACCCCTTGGAAGCCTCATAAAAAAGCCTGTAACTCGAAATGCAGATACCACAAAAAGAGCCGACTCTTTGGGGAGAAGGACGAAAGGATATTAATGATTTCGCGCTTGAATTGCAATTGCAACAGCAATGTAATAACAATATATCCACCAGCACACACGCACACACCCTCTGCGGTCAAGCTGTCAATTTTTTTAAGCAACAAAAAACTGTTGAACTACATTAAAAAAATGCGCAGGGGGAAAACCCCTGCTCAATGGGGTTTCTCTGTCCCCATCCCCTAGATTTAACGCGTTGCCAACGCAATGACAGTGCAGTATATATATCACTGCACTTTGCAGTCGGGAAAACCCTTGATATATGCATCAGGACAGTGCGTTTCGAAAGTAACATGTTACTTGAAGTCTTTGTAAGACCTTAAAAAGAATGGCATTTTTATCAAACTACAAAGACAAAACATTTATTTGAAACCTCATCTGCATGAAATATGAACCTAGATACAGATACCAATAATATTTCACCAAATATATGACCGTTTACTTTCTTTCTGGGACTTATAGAAGCGAAACGCACTGTACAACACACATAGTTTTTTCTGACCCGATCCGAACTTGATGGTCATCTCTGGCATCCCCTCAATTTGGTTGCTTTGTTGTCATTTTATGCACATTTGTGTTTGTTTGCCGAATGATTTGCAGAAAAAAAATTTGTTTTTCGGATTGCATGTTGTCCAATACATTGATGCGGGGAGTAGGGGAACGAGAGTTTTTTACATCAAAAAAATTAATTGAGTTTTTTTCTAGTTGACTGCATTTTTAATGAAATCGTTAGGGTTCGCTTGTTGCACTTCTCGACTGGCCTGACAAATAAACTTTTGCCTAGGTTTTTGGGTTCAATTTTGTATTATTTTTCTGGTCATTGCTGTGGAGATAATGCTCTGGGGATAATGGCCCCTGGAATGAAATTTGGTAGTTTTTTGTGAATGCAAAATATTGGAAATTTGCACAAAAATATTTGCACAGTTGTGGGATTAACTCTGGCAGAGCGAAAATAAATTGTTGAAAGGTTCCTCATAAGCCGAACCATCTCTAGTCATCAAAAGAAACCTGTCAAAGTCTGTTCCCAACTTTTATTACGCATTACTCAAAGGTAATGGAAAAGGTAATCCATAAAAACCCTAAAATTATTGTCAAGAAAAGCAGTTTTCGTCATAGGAATGCAGTTAGTGGAAATAAGGAGACAATCTTTCCAGGAAATAAAACGCTGTCCACATAATTACGACATCAAATGAAATCGTAAAAATTATTACAGCCACACAGCTGAAGAAGAAATGAGATTTATGGAGCCTAGGCAGAAGACAATTAAGGTGATCTAGGGAATGAATGTTACCGAAATGGAAGTGGGCTAGACTTTTTAATAAAAATCTATGATCTACAAACAAAATTAGCTTAACATAATGGAAACTGTTCCCGGAATGCATTCAATCAAAATGTGCGCTCCTCTCGTGGTCTTAATGTTGTTTTTAAAAGTTATAATTAATGTGAAACGATCTTTTTATCACCACAACTTGATCTACATTTGATAGATGTATTATATCTCAGGGCAGGGAAGGTGCCACAGAGGTTAATTTATTAGCTTTTGACCATTTGACCCCGCTCGGTCGTAGTTTGTATTGCTCAGTTTACTGATCTTCAAGTTCTGACCGATGCGTGATGGCATTTCTCTTCGATTTTTACTTCCCCTTAATGTGTGGTAAGGACCATTAAAAATTTAACTCAAATGGAAGTAGTTTATAAATTTGTTATGGTTTTTTCTTGTAAGCAGTATAATTCCCCGTCTTTTTGTGATTGTGGAGAAAATTGATCATCGGAGTCAAAGAAATGGGTTGTTTTGGGCCAGGAATCTGATTGAGAAACTGAAGAAGCGTACAAATTAAGCTTTTTTTTACAATTTCAGCCAAATTATATTGGCTTTGGCTTTACTTCGAAAAGTAAAAAAATTCTTTTAAAAGCTACGTATAGAAGTGTATAAATATTTTCATCATATTCTCATCATAAATCTTAATTATCAAAAGAAATCAGTGGGAAACTTCAACTCACCCGAATCTCTCCCTGCGAAAACAATCTTTAACTCCTTCATGCCTTCATCGAAGTCCTAATGGCGTTTAAATCCAGTAATGTTCTTTCCGATTTATATAGTTTTTTTGAGAATTAATTGGTTGTAGGGTTTGCTTTTGCTGTAATAGGCGAAAAGCTGGTCCAAAATTCCTCGTACTCCTGCAAGTTGTTTATATATTTAGTTACTTTCTCTGCAGTTTCCACACTTACCTCGAGATTTTCTTGATGGCGGCGAGTAAATGTATAAATGTATGCTTCTCATGAACGTTAAATGCCGCAATGAAAAACAAAAACTCATCAGAATCTCTCCTGGTGCCAAAAATAAATTGTTTCTGGCTGTGATCGATGTCCTTATTGGGTTCAAATCAAGTAATTTTCTTTACAATTGATACGCTGCCTTCAAAAAAATGTTGCAATATCGTTTGTACATACATAACAAGGTTCAGATTTTTTTGAGCGCTTTTTTCTGAAATATGTGAAAAACTGCTGAAAACTCCTTGTTCTCCTGCAAGTTTTATTTATATTTAGTTACTTTCTCTACATTTAAAACACTTACATCGCAGGTTATGCACTTACCTCGAAATGTCTTCGATGGCTACGTGTAAAAGTGTATGTATGTATGTATGTATGAATGGCTGCTCCTCATAAAACTTATTTGCCACCATTGGAAACACCGATTCGCTCCTTGCGCCAACAATCACCAATTGCATATGGCCGTGATCGTTGTCCTTATTGCATTCAAATCCAGGCATTTTCATTCCAATTTACATACTTCTTTCAAGAAATTTGTGGCAATGTGGCATGTACCCATATGTATGTAT
Organism: Drosophila anomelani; assembly: GCA_035045905.1. Classification (NCBI taxonomy): domain Eukaryota; kingdom Metazoa; phylum Arthropoda; class Insecta; order Diptera; family Drosophilidae; genus Drosophila; species Drosophila anomelani. The sequence goes on from JAWNOO010000165.1 coordinate 5,648,084, forward strand.
TTGTGTATATGCAACACGTTCGCCGCATGCAGATTTGGTTGCTCGCTTTTTTGCTGGAATATGCAACAAACTGCTGCACAACTCCATGTTCTCCTTCAAGTTCGTCATGTAAGGAATCACTTTCTTTACAGTTTAGACACCTACAACGCGGGTTGTGCACTTAATTTGTATATAAAATAACACAAGAAAAGCAGCACAGGAACTTCTTAGCTTTCGCATTAAAATGAAACGTAAGGAATGAAACAATGGAGGACCTTTGTGAGCACAACATAAAAATATCGATGAATCGAAAGGATCGTGATTAAAATGCATTTGTGGTGTTCCCTACACATTTGAATTTATCACGAAAATGGCCTTTTGTGAGGAAACAATTGTATTCTATATTTATGTTTAAGAAGCTAACTAGTTAACTATTTTATTTCATCCAGAAGGAACATTTTCCTTTCACAATCTTAATTTAGTAATGGTTTTGTAAATTGAAAAATAAATATTTTTTCAATTAAAACACAAACCATTCAAAAGTGGGTTATCAAGATATGCTTTTATTTCATTTAAACTATAAACCCTCTGACAGACAGCACGTGTCATGAATTTGAATAAAATAGAAAGTAGCATTCTGATTGGTATCACAGAAATTTCATCGTTTGCATCTCCTCCAGATGAAGTGACTCCTACGACTTTAGGCTTCGAAGATCCTACGCAGCATCAATTTCAGATGATTTGAGCTCGTGCCCTTTGTAATTTACCAACCCCCGCAGAGTTCATCTTCAAAAAGACATCCCAGCACATGCCACACTTGAATTGACACGAAGCCAAGATGCTGCCTCACTTTTTTCGGTTTTTATTTATTTTTCTGTACTCGGAAAATGGCTCTTATCGTTTTGAGGCTATTAGTCGAAAAATGACCCCAAAAATTACTGTTAGTTTTTATGTTACTCCCAGTAAAAAGTGATGAAAATTGTATTAAGAATATGAAATACCCAGGATTAAAATAAGTTAAATGGAAACTAAAAAAAATAAAATATTTGTATATGAAAATAAGTAATTTTGCATTATTTTTCTTAAAATTATTAGAGAAAAACTTTGATAAATTATACAATTTTTTGATAAATGAATTATACTATCAACATAAATTATATTTTAAAGCTTAATAATGAAACAAAAGTATAGTTTACTACATTTTTAATTCAAGTTGTGATCAAAGCTTTATTTACTGAAAATTTTTAAAAATGTTTAAGAATATAGATATTGTTTGGCTGTATAGATTCCGTATTTAGGAATTACAGGGTACTTAAAAAACCCAAGAAAATTGTATAAGACCCTGCCACCCAGAGATGGTGGGCAAAACTCGACGCGCAATTAAAACTTTTCATGCACATCAACTTTCACTCAAGGAGAACTCCACCACCGACTGACAGACAGCGGCAGCGGTTCTTCTATATAGTCCCCTTGGTCCCCCGATATGGTCATATATATGCTGTTACATAGGGAAATGTAATATTTTTCTAACAACCGACAGGCAATCAGCAAGCGGCAAACAAATTTTCCGTGGAAAGATCTTGAAATAAGATGATCTCCGGCGGCAGAAACCGAAACAGAAGTCAGAGCCGGAGCTGGAGATGGAGCTGGAGCATCCAAGGCAGCGCACATGTCAGGGCTTATGCCACAAGTCAGCGGCAAGTGTCAAGTGTTTCATGCCACTTGGCCACCAGGGGAAAAATACAGCAACACAGCAATGGAGCGAGGAAAAACTGGGAAAAATAAATCCATGTAATGCCTTCTGTGACAACACTCGAGGCGCTCTTCGGCTTGTCAAAAGCCAGCCGCATATTAAATGTGTGTTTGCCTCCACAATAAATGATCTTTTGGGGGATAAGACCGTTGGGCGATGGCGCAACACATTCACGGATTTGGTTACAATCGATTGAGATGGAAATGGATGTATTTATAAATCTACAAGACGAAGATCGAGCTGAGAGGGATGTGTATTCCTGAAAAATAATAATATTAAGTTCAAGCCTTAAGCCTCTATTACTTCTTTTGGAAAACTTAAATTAGGTACTTTTCAAACATTAGTGAAGAAAATAGATTTGGAATAAAACGGTCAAAGTTCAATAAGAGTTCCATTTATGTAAAGAAAATGCAGGTAGTTTGTTTATCACAAAATTAAAAAGGTTTAAATTTCATTAATGCCTAAGGTCTCATATTTACATTATTTAACAAAACCCAATTTATTTTCCATTCAAAAATCTTTCAAATAAAGAAAATCTTTCTCAGAAGATACCCACTTCCTATTCTCATTTTCCCTTAAGCTTAAACTTCATTAAGAACTCATAAGCTCCCGTTCTGGTCAATAAGTAGTGTGATCAGTGATCGCCCAAATAAAGCCATTAGTTTAGCTGCCGTCAAACTAACTGTTCCACTACCGCTTTATGGTTTGTTATCGGCCCCATATTTATATTTATATTTCCCCAATCGTAATGATTGGACTTTATTTCCATGGCAAGCAGATGTGTGAGTGCTTCCCCCCTGAGGGCAGCGGCAGATGCACGATCTTAACCAAGAGACGACCCCATGCGGGCTTATGACGCGGTGCCAACACCATTTAACTGTGGAAAAGTGGGGAAAAGCGGGGAAAATGGGAGCCACATAATTTCAACGATTATGTTGAGTGCAAAGAGCAAACAGCAAAGAAGTCTGATCTTTTTCCTTCGCTGTCTGTTCTCGCCTAATACAACAGCACCGCTAATGCTAATGACGATGAACACGTGCAGCGACAACACAAACAGCAAGACAAAAAAAAATAATAAAAAATATATACAAAAAAAAAAAAAATTAAAGAACACACAACTTAAAAAAAGAACAACAAACACAGGCACACACCAACAATGAGCGTTTCGCATAAAGTGCAACTTTGATGACTCTGAACGTTTTATGACAAGATCATGGCAAGTGGGTGGGTCCTAGAGTTAGTTGGAAATATATTTAAAATTCTTAATTATATTAAAACATTTTTTTTTTAAATATACAAAAGATATTAATGTGCTACAACTTATTTTGAATAGTATAACTAGCCTTCTCCTATAACTCAAAGCATTTAAAATCCCAACCAACTTAAGTTTAGAGCATAAAATCCTTTAATTTCCTTTTTATTAATTAAAAAAAAATATATTAAAGCTAGTTCAAGCTCTGTAATTCACTCAATCTCCCCTCGCAGTGGCTGCTGCTGCTGCTCTGTGGCATAATAATAATAATCATCATCATCGGCCTCTGGGACGGACGGAGGACTGTGACTGTTGGCATTTGACATTTGATGGCGTGCGCTCGTCCCATAACCATTTCTTTAAGCTAATAACAACAGCCAGTCGCAACAATCATAATAAACTTTTCATCTTTTTATGTTATGTTAAATACGAGATACGATGCTGCCGTACAAGGTGCGGGGATCCGATCCTCACATCTGGAGACACTTTGTTAATGGTCTCTAGTCCCGATCGGAGTGGGGGCTCTCCCTTCGTTCTGTTTGCTTTTAATGCCATCTAAAAACTGTTTTTAAACGCAAATTAATGTAAGGCCCTGGTCCAAGTTTTTATTTGAAGTGTTGACTGACTGACTGACGGACGGACTGGGGCAGGTTTCCCTACTCCACTCTGTCTTGGTCTTGTGCCAGCGGTGATCTGATCCGATCTGCCTGCCATGTTTATTTCTTGTTCTTGTCGATTGTTATCTTTATGAAATTTTCACTCGACTTAATTGCATGCACACTCTTTAATGGCTCTTGAAATTGAAAAAAAAAAACAGAAAAATATAAAAAATAAGAGCACAAAATGGTAAGAAGACACGAGTGCTCAGAAGCTAGGGAAATCTCTCCCTGGTGGCCCAAAAATAAAACGAACGAATAAAAAAGAACCAGTGAGTTTTACTGCTTCTTAAATGTTACTTCAAAGCTCTTTTAAAGGGAGAAATATTCGAATATTTATAGGCAACGCTTAGCTAACTATGAAAAAAGGAATACTTAAAAACGTTTAAGCTTCTATGGTTTTTTGCTGAAAATTATTGCATATATGCAAATAAAAATAATTAAAAAGAAGAAATAATATTCTTCTTATTGTGCAAACACTCAATACTCTTAGAAAAGTTTCTTAAAAACAATATATAATTTAATAAATCTAATAAGTGTCCTGTCATCTAAATCTAAAAATTATTAAGATAAAATAATATTCTTAAGACTCTTATCTTTGGAATAAAAATATTTAAAGAACAAGAAAGGAAGGTAACTTCGTCTCACAGAAGTTTGTATATCCTTGCAAAATTAAATCAAAAATTAAAAATAAAAAAACTAAAACCGAAATTTTGGAAAAACAATAAGATGCCAAATCTCAAAATTGATGAAAATATATTGTCTTTTCTATGCTGTGTCTTTCTCGACCAAATAAACCCCACATATTCTTGATCAGAATTAATAGGAAAATCTATCTAGCCATGTTTTGAAATTATAAATGGCAAATTGCAAACTTGTTATATCATATTTTGGACAAAAATAAACCAATTTCAAATAGCAAAGCATTGCTGTGTTTGTTTTTTTTTTCAGCTGAACAAATCTGCAACCCAAATTTAAAATTAAACTTTTTTAAAATTTTTAACAATTAAAAAAAATCTAAAAAAAATGTGTTTGTTTAGAACAAGGTTAAGAAAACAGAAAATTTGAAATTGCTGTATTTTTTGCCAATAAATAATATATCAAATTTGCAATTTGCAATTTTTAATTTCAAAACACGGCTAGATCGATTCTCCTATTAATTCTGATCAAGAATATATGGGGAAGCGGGAAAGATAACGATGGATTTCGTTTATTGCTTACACAATGCATATTTGGGTTTTGTGCTCTATGATATGTGCGCGATGGCGGCTCAGCTATGGCGGCACAACTATGGCGGCACAGCGATGGCCACCATTACTAGAGATGATAAAATTGCGATAGCCTCTTAGCCTGTCACTTGTTCTAAGCTTCAGTCGATTAATCGCGGTTTTATCACCTCTAGCAATGGTGGCCATCGCTGTGCCGCCATCGCGCACATATCATAAATTCCCTTAAAAAACGTACAAACCAAATTGATTTTCTTTTTTAATTTTTAACAATTTAGGAAAAATTCCAAAAAGGCTAAGAAAACAGAAAGAAACAGAAAAATGCTTTCCTATTTAAAATTGGTGTATTTTTGGCCAAATTATAATTTTTTAACTCTACAATTTTCCAATAAAAATTTAAAAACCTGCCTAGATCGAGAATCAAGAATATATGCTGCGTTTTAAACTTCTGACTGAAATTATAATACCCTGCAAGGGTATAATTACCAACAAACAAATTAGCCCTTATCATGGCAAAATGACATCCAAATAATTCTTTATTTCCAATCCAAACACACATCCTAAAGGCTTGCTCCTTACCAATTTCCATTCTAATCTAAAATCAAAGCTAACCCTTGATTGGCAGAGTATGAAAATACAATACAATAGAGCAAAAGATTCCTCCAAAAAAATATACAAAAAAAAGACATGCAAATCAGTTTTGCTCTGTTCCTTCTAGCCAGGAGACACACAACCCATAAAAATCATTCAAGCGGCGCCAGGCTATAAAAAACCAACACAAAACCAGGAAGGCAAACCAAAAAAAAACAATATATATAAATATATGGAATAGGAAGAAAGCAGGAATGAATCTTTGGCTCGTTGGTTGGTGCTTAAGCATGTTGAAAGCGATTTACTCCGAGACGGGAATGGCTTTTGGATTGGGTGTCTTTTGGCGTGTGATTAGCATACGCAGTTTGGCATGACACCCTTTTTTTGCATTCGAAGGGGTTGGCATTATAGGGCTTATCAACCGACTTTTATTCGTTACACAAGTCAGCTCTTCCTATCGATAGGGGGTAATTCTACACAAGGATATATGTATGTTGTCTTTTTTTGCGTAATTTATATGTGAAATTTTTATTTGACTCTTTTTTTTCTTTGGTTTGGGTAATGCGTGCGTTGTTATGTCGATTTCCGAACCGTTGACATTATGTCAGATAAGTGAAATTACATGTTGGGCTGACATTTTTTACAAGCGATTTTACATTATTTTTAAACATGGGGTACTAGGGGGAATTTATTATGATTTACACTCTTTTTATTAAAACAAAAACGATGTTTTTTAATAAACAGTTTGGTTGGGAATTGATTTGTCTTTTGTGACATTATCGCAATGTTAATTGACAAATTTAATTTCAATAATTATAAGGACTGCCATGAGAAGAGTGAATAATTAACTAAAAACAAAGAAATAAATTTTAGTTATCATTATAATACATTTATGTTATTTTTTTGGAATACTTTCTTTAAAAATCTTTATAAGTTCAACCTGCATTTAAAACACCTTAAAATTTATTTTATAAAATCGTTGTTCCATTTCAATTACTTCCACGTTGAATCCTTTAACACTTGCATCCCATTTCGAGCCCAAACGAAATGAGTTTGCAATCCCATTGAATTGCCCCAAACTGTAACTCATCAGAGTCCTTTTGTCCATTCCCCCCGCTAAATGGAATTTGCCCCTTGGACAGGGCGAAAGTCAGGAAGTAAAATCTGGCAAATGCCATTTTTTAATTGAATTTTCATTACATTTCCGTTTCGACGGTTGGCGAAACAATTTAATAACTGGGAATCAGCAGGAGTCGTCGGTAAGTCCGTCCAAAGATATTTACGTTTTTCTTTTATTTTCTTGTTTGGCCGTGTAAAAATATTTGGCTGAAATGTTTTCAAGTTTTTTTCCTCGGTTTTTCCCGGGGATTTTTATCATGCAACACTGCACCGGCGGCGGTGGCAACACGAAAAGCCGCTTACGTTGCACGGCAGTCAGGATTTGATTTTTGACTCCTTTTTTTGCACTCTCTCTCGTTTTTGCATCTTTTTTTTATGATGATTAAAAGTTATCTTAATGTCAGGCTAGGTTTACGACAATGTTGTCCCTGTTGTCGCAAAAAAACTTTTGGGGGAAAAGGGGGAAAACACAGTCAGGGTGAGCAAGTGTGGAGAAGTCATTCAGTTTGGGCAATGAAATGTTCATTCTGAATGCTTTTAATTGCGTCTAGCAATGGCATCTTTAATGACTGATGACAGGACACGAACTTAATGTCAGCTGAGGTGTGCTGGATGGGTAATTCTTTAGTGTCGAAAGAGAGTGTTTTATGGATCAGGAAAATAATGATGATTCAGGCTAGTTGGAAAAAGGGATTATATTTAAATAATATATTTTAAAATATAACAAAATATATATATTTAACATTGTTATCATCTTTCAATTAAGTGTATACCATAAAATATTATCTACAATATATTTTTATAAAGAGAGTAAGGAGTATTTAAAAGGCAATAATTGTAAACTTAAAATTTTAGTAAACACCTGAAATTTTGTTTCTTAAAATTCAGAAATCAATAAATGTTCCCCTGTAACCAAACCAAATGGTAGCTCAGTGTTTTCCAACTGCCATCAAAAATTCGGCAACATGTTCAGTTGTTGATTAATGCAGACACATGTCCGGTGGCAAAGTAAAAGGAAGAAAATTCGGGTGAAAATGTCCTGGTTGATTTGAAAATGCACTCAAAATCTAAGGCTTTTATTTGCCATTTCCATGACGTGCGATTTTCATGTTCCAATGTGGGGGTCTCCCCCCATTCGTTGTAATCCGTCATAGAATCTGCAGTAAGGGAATCCTGTGGGTGGATGGGTGTGCGTGCGAGTGTGTGTTCCGGCAAAGCCAATGAACGGTAAACTTAATTATCCAGCTTAATTGTCAGGGATGTGAGTGGGCTTGTCTGCTTTATGGATGGTCCTAATGCAGCATTATTAATTGCCTGCAAGTGTAAATTCCAAGCCTGCAATGTAAATTGCAAAATTACAAGAACAGGAACCGAGCAAGGGCCTGTGTGTTCCCTCATTTCAAATAAATCTCGCACACCCCTTTCTGTACTAAGAAAATAATCAACGAATTTAACAGTATATTTTCTTTATTTTTAAATCTTAAAATTTATACTTTCATTGATTTTTCTTCTCTTCAAAGTGCACAAACCGGAAAAGTATTGCTTTAAGGACATTCCCATGCATAATGGGTTCTTCAATCGTTTGTCTTTTACTTTTGAATGCAATTCTAAAAAAATTTTCCCAGACTTTTCCCCAGACATAAACTGAACATTTCAATTTCTGTTTGTTTGCCCAACAAATTTTCCGCTTGGCGAATTTTTATTGACAATTAAATCCAAAAGCAGAGAACAAATCGAGCACCCCTTAACCATGGACGCAGCATCAAATTGAAATGCAAATATGCAAATTTCTTTTCTCTTCTGTACAAATTTTATTTTATTTTACTTCTTCTGTTTTTTACCAGGGAGCTGTTGACATATGCGATGTGCATAAATTTCCGTTTTGCCTTAAAACATTTCCGCAAAATCATAATAAACGTTGGGGAGCAGCGCAGAAAACAATATATTTCATATAGATAGATGAAAAAATTATAAAAAAGGCAAGACAAAGCGGCAAGCGTAACAGTTGCTGACTTCAAAATAATAATTCAGCCGCAAGGCAATCAAAGCAAATCAGGATTGTGGTCCAGGATCTCAGGTCGAACCTTGGTCTCCCGCTGACGACACAGATGATGATTTAGCTGCTTGGACCCGCGGGGTTAAGTGTGACTGACATGTGTATGGATTTCGCAAAAGATTCGCTTGTCTGGATGCCTTTTCAGCAAAGTTAGTTGAGCGTAAAATATTCTTTTTCAAAAGGATACAAAGGTTGCTAGAAGAAAAGAAGGGAAACTACTTTTTGGGTGACTTGTGGGCAGCTGAAGTTATGACTTTTTCGTTGGGTTGCCAACTTCTGACCACAATATCCTTCAAAAATCAATAAGTAAATTCTGCTTCTATTTCTTAAACATTTGTAATTCATCTCAATTAAGTAAATCAAACTCTTTGACTAAGTCTAAACAGAAACATTCTAGTATCATTTTGACTGGGAGTATGAGACTTTATCCTTTTTAGCTTCCAAAAATCCATCCGACATCCCATCATTTACCCTAATCATCCTCATTTTCCTACCCAGCTTGCGAGCATCTCTCACATGTAGCAAATTATAAGCAGTAAATTACATTAAAGACAAAAACGTATTGATTGCCTGAAAGTGCAATCCCCAATCTCCGTTCTCCCCTGCATTCATTTGACACCTTTGAAGTATCTTTGCATCTACGTCTTGGCACAATGAGCCATGGGCCTGGGCCTTGCAGCTGCAGTCGGAGCTGCATATAATGTAAAATAAATTGGATTATCCTTTGATTCATTCACAGTTTGTCGCCCGCTCTCTGTGCTGTCACATAATTTATATGCTTTACATATTTCAAATCCGAGGGCCACCTGAAAGTCAGTTGCAATCTCCCGGCGTGCATTTACCGTGGTGTGTGTTTGTGGGTCTGGCGAGTGTACGAGGATATGTGTGTGTGTGTGGGAGGCCCATTAATTTGCCGGGGTGTCAGTCAAAGGAGGCGATAACAAGTTTCGGCTGATTTGATTGCCGCCGTCTGCGATGAGCAATGAGCTGCTTAGATTTACCCTCATGAGTGTCCCCTTTGGGTGTGATTAGGTTTAGGCATTGAGATGGTTCTTGGGACAGGTCTTAATTGCTTTCAGCTGGAAGTTAGGGGTTAAGAGGGAGAGTTTAAATAAATGGATTTTTAGGAAGCAAATTATAAACAATTTTAAAAAAAGGTATTTAAATTAAATAAAAGTGTTTTAAGAGTAAGCAAATTCCCATTAAATGTTCCTCTTATCTCTCAGATTTTCCTCTGGATTTAATTAACTCACAAATCCCTAAAAATCCCATGTTCTATATAATGTATTGCTACTGTAAACCTGATCCTTGGTCCGCTCATTAACTGAACTGCAATCGAAAGACAACTGAACGATCGTCACTTGTGATTAATGATGGATGGATTGACCAGAGAGGAAAATCAGAAACCCAGAAAAATCAGAGACGATCTCCAATTATGCCATTTGCATTTACAATTCCGAAATTGTAAGCAATTATATTGGACATTTCTACACTGGCCACGCTGATCGATGGTCGAAGGTTTGGATTCTCTTCTTTCATTCTTTTTTTGTTGGAAAATAGATAAGAATCGGAACAATAACAAAACGATGAACTGAAAATGATTAGTCAACACAATACAGGCTGGCAATAAAAAAAATTACAGACAATTTTCATGAACAAACGCCTTTTATGGACGCACCAAAATGGGAAAATGGAAAGAAAAACTATTAACAAATGTCAATTAGATGACACAGGCGCAAAAGTTGAGATTGAGAGAAAGGTCTGCTGCCATACATACCTTGGACGGGGTTAATGACAATGAGACGTGCAGCAGATACATCCAGCAGATACAAAGATACAACATAAAGAGAGATGCATCCACAGATATGTTTGTCATTTTTTTGGATTCGTCTCTCTGTCTTACTGTTCGGACTTTTTGTGGCAATGTTACAGATACAAATTTTCTGAACTTGTTGTTGGGTCCAATGATTTGTTTGCATTGTTAATTGGGCGAGTGGAGTGGGAGATCCACCTGGAATGACTCAGAGGCGTGTGAATTTCAAATGATCGCCAGGCTTTATACCGTTGTTTTATTAGGAAATTTTATTTGGTGGAAGAATTGCTGTGGCAGGAGAAATTTCCTAGATAATTTTCACCATCAAAAGTATATGGCTTACCGATAAGGTTGAGTACTCATTGACCTGAAACATTGTTTATTTTCTTTCCCGGCAAAATAAAGACATTAAAGAGATGTGAGCTTGAGGAAGTTAGGTTCCCATTTTTTTTTTGTTTAATTAGAAAGCTAGAATCGATTCCCCATCGTTTGCCCACTTCCTGTTTCACAAATATCTAGTATGTAAAATTACATAATTACAAAGAAAAAATTGACTTTAACAAACAAAAAAAAAAATTAAGTTCTTTTTTATATAAATTTATTTTTATTTAAAAGTAATTCACATGTACCTTCTTAAACTAAATAAAAAACAATACAAATTAGGTCCTTTGTATTTATAATTTATTTTTATTTATCTTAACAATAATTAATTACCTTCTTAAATTCAATAAAACACATTACCAATTAAGGTTTTTATTTAATTATTATTAATAATTATTTTATTTTAAAGCCAAACTTCTTAATAAATGTTTTACAACAAATATAAAATAACAAACAAAAGACTTAGGCAACGAACTTGACTGCAGAACCAAGATTGAAAACGCCATCAAGTGGAAATAGTTTGAACTAAGCTTTTTTTTAACTTTGCCAAATCGAACTATTTCCTTATGTATTTATTTATTATATATTATATATACATACATATATATATTTTGTTTATATTAATTGTGTTCTTGAATATTTAATTCGACTTTTTATATTTCAATTTCCCATTAGCAGCTTTGCTTTTTTCTCAATAAAAGTTCTGCTTCCCTTTTATCCACCCAAAATCAATTGTAGCACTTTACTTTGAAATTAACCTTATTAGGTATTTTCATTTTATTATAATGCGAGACCTTTTTCAATAAAATAATCAGTTTCCCATGTTTTTTTTAATGTCCCACGTCTGCGCGCTCAATTAAAAATCGTCAGATGGCATGTGGAAAAACCCTTCCGGAAAAGGGGGGGAATTGAAAGAACGGGCTTTCATTCAAGGTGTTTGGGTGGCAGGTGTCACTTGCCAGTTCAGCGAAGCTTAAACGCTTTTTGTGCCATCAGAAATTAACGCTTGAAATGGATTTTAAGTGCGGCCTGGCTAATTGAAAAGGTGTTTGAACGGATAAAAAATGTAAAAAAATATATATAGAAAACAAAAGGGTAAGAAAAATTCAAAACAAACCATAAAAAATCTCAGACGAGCCGAGCAATTGACCGCTGGGAAATGAACCCATAAACAAATTACAAACAAAAGGCATTTAAGGACCGACTGGGGACACCGACACGCAAGGACCCCAGACTACGGACTCCGGAGCATTTATTTATTAATCGCATGTCGGTGGACAAACCCCCAAAAAAGGAGGAAAAATATTACACTAGCACGTAAGCCTTAAATACTTCTGGAGCGGAAGAACTAATTAACAAAGCAGCGGACTCTGGCCCGGACTCGGACCCAGACAGAATAACTTGACAAAAACTCATTAGCACGCTCGAACGTTAAAAATGTCGCGTCAAAATCAGTGCTTAATATTTTTTATGATTAGCCAACGACTAAGTGTCTGCAAAAGTCCACGAAAACCGAGGGGTGAAAGTGGCAAAAATTATGAGTTTTATATGTAAAAGAGTCACATGGGAAGATAATGTAAATAAATACAGAAATTTATAGAAAATGTTGCAAGAAAGATAGAAAATTAACCTTAAATATATCTAGATGGAAAATGTTTAGAACAGACATTAATTATTATTAAATATTCTTTAGACATTTTATAAACATTTTTCTAGAATCATTTAAAAATATCTTAGCCTATATTTAGTTCAATGAAAATTGGTTTAGGTATTTATTTCTTTCATTTTTCTTTATTGGTTATATAAAATTTAATTTTTAGTAAAAGTCTGCTTAAATATTCAGGTGCTTAGACAGGTGTCTGTAATGTAACATGAGGCGTGGCCAAAGTAATCATCATAACTCTGTGCGACGGAAAACGCTAAAGACACATTAATCACCGAAAATAACAAAAAAACCAACGATGTGAGTGAGTTTTTCGCGACTTTTGCCGCCAGATCCATTTTAATTGTGTGCTTTGTTTGACTTTTTGGTAAATAAAAGGCAAAAATAAAGTAAAAACCAAATACAAAAACAAATACTGAGGACATGACACCCGCGGCTGCGTCACTCAGTTGTCAGTACTGTTATATTCCACAGCACCAGTCATCCACGTTCTATCGGATACCCTTTAATTTAAGGGTATTTATGTTTTATTAAAATATTTTTAATATTGAAAATAATAAATAAAATAAATTTTCAAAGAAGAAATGCATTTTTGTGGCAACTTTGGTAGGTTTTAAAAAATTTTAAATGTCATTCCAGTATATTGATTAGTAAATAATAGTTTAAAATATTTTCTTTACACTTAAAAAATTAAAAAAAAAAATATTTTAGTTACCAGGATACTCTTACGTCCCCTGGACTACTTTCCTTCCTTATTTTCTCCCTAATAAGTTGATTTTTGACGACCCAAATATGCTGCTGTTTTGTAAATACGACGATAAATTCTCCATGGCCACCTTCGGAACTTTGGCTCTATTTTTTTGTTTGCTATTTTGTTTATTTTTATTTTTTGCTCCCATTGCAACTTCATTTTGGCTTTTAATTTCCTTCTGGTATTTACGTAAAAGGTATCCTTTCTCCCTCTGCGCTCCGTCTGCAGCATCGCTTTTAATGGCCGGCGTCCAGACGGCAGCGAAATTTAATATAAAAACTAAAGCCAGTGCAAAGCAAACAAAAAACAGGAGCCACCGGTCATTTGTAAGCTCAGACGAAAAAATATTAACTGAAGAGGGTCGAGGAAAAGTGAGATAAGCTCTTTAAGCCCTATTAGCTGGTGCACACATAATGTGTATGTATGAGTCTGCATAAATATGTTAGGAAAGATTTTTTAAAGAATTAAATTGTGAAAGGAGTTGGCCACTTAAAGGCAATTAATAATTTAAGCAACCCTTTCGAAACCTTCAAACATTTCACATTCTAAACTCGTAATTAATCAAAAAAGCCTTGTCCATCAGGGCATATAATGCGCAGAAAACTTGTCAAGCGCCAGACCTGAAATAAATTGCATAATGCTTAACCAAAAAATAAAAGAAAATGCCTGCCATACATTAATAATTACAGGCGCACAAAGGGCAAAAGTGTTAGGGCAAAATGGAAGCCCCATCCTCAAAGGAAAGCCACCAACTCCCCTTTTATAATCCATCAAAAGCGGCGACAAACTTCACGCATTGTTAGGCAGATGGAGTTAAGAAGGGGCTTTCGCAAATTAAAAGCCTGGCCAAAGTTTTGCTCATTTTAAAAGTGTGTAGGATTCGTTCTGGTAATTTGGCTGATTTTTAGCCATTACAGATATCTTTAAAAATAATAATTAACATTAAAAAAAATATTTTTATAATAAAATGAACCAAGGTATGCAGGAAACTTAAATTAATATCAGAAAATCGTTCGAATTGTTGTATTTTTGCACGTATAATCCAAAATACAAAAAGCTCAATTATGAATAAAGTATTTTAACATTTTCTAGTTCTTATTAAATATTTTATAAATTAAAAAAAATTAATTATTTAATCCTTAGATATTATGGAAATATGTTAAAATTTCTTGGAGCTCCTATAAATTTTAAAATAATCTTTTAAAAATTATATAGAAAGTCTTGTCAAACATTTATAAATACTAATTTAAGATTAATTTAAAGTTAATAAATTCACATAATATTTGTTGGTTATAATTTCCATTATTTAAATATATTTTTTAATAATATCCCATCAACACTGTGCGTGTGAGAGAATTTGTGGGTGGGCCGACAGTTCAAGGAAGTTAAGAGCAGCCGTTAAAAAAAGAGAAATGGGGAGCCAGCAGCTTCTTTTATTGACAATAGATGGAAGGCTAAGCAAAGATTCCTTTTGAGTTGTAATTTTTAGCCATTTAGCTGTCCGGGCACGTTTTGCATTTAGCGCGTAAAAAAAATTTGCACAATTTGTGACAAGAGTGCATGTAGAACTATGAGGAAGGGCTTGTCAAAGGGGGGAGGCAAACAAATTGACAGTGAAAACGAACAGTGGTTAACAATTAAATAACAAAGCTTGAAGAACAGCTAAGATATTAGGGGAAAATCGGTTAATTATTTATTAAATGTCCACTTCATAATTCATAAATTTTTTGGGAATATTATACCATTAAAACAATTTATTATCCCTTCTTTAAAAGTTTAAACAAAGTTATTATTTATTTTGTAATGTCATATATATTAGGGCTCTTTGAAACCTTAATTTTATATAAATTAATATCTTAATTTTTACTTCTCTGTAAAAAAAAATACTTTCATAAATTAACAAGATATTTAATCATAATTTTTCTTATATTTTTTTCACGAGTCCTTTGCTTTTATCCCCACTGTTCTGTGTCTCTAGTGTTGGACTCTTTGTCCCAAGGAGGCGTCACAGTGGGCAGGCTGGGCCCCTGTGGGTCGGCTAATTGTCATGCCATGCGAGACTTCTCTCGGGGCGGTTGTCTTGGGGACCGCTACTGATTTTTCTTCTTATTTGCGGCTCTGCACTCGGTCCGTCCATCAATTGACTTTATCTATTTGAACTCGCATGTTAAAAATATCAATTTGTTGTCTGCCCAGACTTCTGACTTTCTGCCCGTTTCTGACTTTCTGACAGACACTTTGGTTGGGTTGGTTGGCTTTGCTTTTAGCCAGGTCTGCAGTAGAATCGCAGCTTTGCGTTTTTGGTGTGATTTATGGCCACGCGGTGGCATAAATGTAGGTGCGGCTGGCTGCCACATAAATCATTGTTCAACTCGGCAATGCAATTTCGTGCAAAATGTTTGCAGGAGAGTCGAGGCTACGCTAAGCAGGGATAATTTTTGGTAATTGCTTAAACTGATGTTTAAAGTTTGAAGCTATAATGATCAAATATGATTTGTAAAATCTGAAATTTTCGTTGTATTTGCAGTTTAAAATATAATAATAAAAAATACCATAATTAGTCACCCATTTCCTTTACTAATCTCTTCTATTTCCTGTGGAAACTCTGCTACCGATGACTAAGTATATCCCCGACACCTGTTATACTTTCACCCTCCCTTCATCCTTTGCCAAGTCATTTGACCATTCGGAATCACTTAATGTGCCAGGGAAACCCCATTTTCCAGGTCCTTCAGCTCAATTATGAGTCCGAAAGGCGGCGGGACCAAGCCTAGAAATAAGTGTGCAACTTGTGCCGAGTAAATTATAAGGTTAGTGGAAATCTCGGGAGAAATAGCTGCCAGCTAGCCAAACCCTACATGAATAATTCATCGAGTCAACTGAGTGGCTGCGGCTGCATTAATGAGTAACGCTTCTTATTTACCATGATGCCGCAAAAAAAAAAATATAAATAGAGTTGAGAAATATTCAACGAGACAAGTTTAATTAGAGTGGGAAGCCAAGGGAAATTGTCTTATCATAATCATTCTGGCCAGAGGAAAATTCGTGATTTTCGCACACAGACTGACTGGAAAATTGTGTTTAGTCACTCTCGCAGACATCAATCATAGTCGAAGTCCCTTTTCAGACAGCCGAGTTAATGGCCAAGGGATCCTGGCCATAATGCGATGGGTGTTTGCGTGTCCTCGGACTTTCAGTTGGACAAGTGCATGATTAATTATTTTATTATCTATAAATTGGTTTTGTCCCCTCGCAACGATGATGGTGGACCTTTTTCCCCGAGACAACTGGAGTTACCTTTGCATACTTTGAGGCTTGCTCGCTTTTCCATTTGGCTTTAAAAGGTTTTTCTAATAGCACATGTCGACATATCCAAGTCCTTAAAACCGATTTCCTTTTTTTTGAGAGAATTTAAGCTGCGGATATTCCCCTACAAACTGAAGTACAGAGCCATTTGTAGCGGATTTTAGGTTCAATATTCTTTGTTGTCCCTTTTTTTTGGTTCGCAAAAACTTTCAAGTGGAAAATCTGTATGCTCTTCGAATTGCCCATTAAAAATGTTTCAGCTTTTTATTGTTTTTTGGTTTTGTACATTTATGGCGAAACTCTCTGAACAGATTTGGGTCAGCCACTGGCTCTGGTTTAATTAGCAGAATTTTATGGCATTGTTTTGGGAAGTGGGAAATCCGAATGTATTTGAAATATCCCGATGACAGCTTTAAAGGCACAAACTGAAAAGAATGGATATGTACAGGGTCTTGAAAACTGAAAAAAATCTAAGTTCAGAAACCTTAATAAACTCGAATCTAATTAATCCAGAACGTGAGAAACTCTTTCTTTACCAAAAACCCCAATTAAACCTTATTAAAGTTCAAAAGTTCAGTTTCTTGGCTCAATTTCTGTGATCATTTCCACCATGGGGAGTCGCTCTCTGATCCTCCAATTAGCGGTTAGGATCATAAAGCCCACCAAACCAACAACTAACTCAATCATTACGCAATTAAGCGGCACACATTTCCCCCCAGATTTATGGCTATATTCCATATCGAACGGAGGGCACATTAAATCACGCGACCCATTAATAAAATTGTTTCAGTCGCGTCGCTCCATTATCTATATACATATATATTCTTTGTGGATTCCGACACACAGAAGTCCCAAATATTTAATCATTGTCGCTGGCTCGGCTATCCATACTTGGGCCTTGGGATAGATGCCATAATAATTCTGTTGAAAACAATTTGTACAAGTTGATTTCATTCTGGAAAGGCAGCTGCGGGCTTCGAACAGTTTTATGACCCTCCTTGGGCTGTCATTAAAGCGATTGTGTAAATTCTGGAAATAATCAAAAACTGATATAAAAAAGCACGACATCAGAGATCAGACTCACAATTCCCGAAGAAGTCGTAAAAATAATAGATTACCCAGAGTAAAGCTCAGTTGGTCAAATGAGGAAATGTCTCTCGGATATTAATTTGTTTTTTATTTATCACTTCTGGGTAAGTGAGTGATCAATGCCCTGAAACAAAGAGTTATCTTTATAAATGATCCTAAGTTGCATTGAAAAAACTTAATGTCTTGGAACTATTTTTTTCTAAAATCACATTTAGCATTGTTTCATTAATATTTTTAGCCATATTTAGAGCACTCTTACCTTTACTTTTTACATACACTTTTTAATTCCAATTCCTTGTTTAATTTTCAACAGATTCTTTGTAAAGCCTACTGATAATAATAACTCTTAAAATAAATTAATTCAGCAGCCATTAGGTAATAAGGTTCATTTGCATTTGACGAAATAAATGGAAGCACTTTCAGCATTGATCAAATCATTGATCGACATGAACCCACACACAAATTGCAGCTTTAGTTCAATGCAAATCGCTGTGTGGGATTTGAAAAAAAAAAATCCAATTAACACTTTTAGAACGTGCCAAAAAGCATTATTGCGCAAAAAGTTGATTTATGCGGCCAAAATCAGCGGGGAGTTAATAGGGAAATCGATTGGTAGCCACTGTGTCTGAGCCAGTTTTGTTGATCAAATGGAAAACCCTCACGTTCGAATGAACACCCACGAATCTCAAGCACCCACAAAATCAATCAACCTCGATTTTGCATTTTCCCAATACAGTCAAGCAGAAAAATATAAAAATATTAACAAAAAAATATGATTTACTAGTTAGTATTTATTATACAATTGTATAATGCGATCCTGTGTTTATAATTCCTCATTTTATAAACCATTAAAAATGTCTTTAAAATTGTTTCAATATTTTATTACTTTATTTTCAATACTATTTACCTCATTTTTATTAAACAAAAACATGCACTGGATCTTTAATTTACGGCCATAAACCGCACTGTATTAAGCCGTATTCACTTGTATCTGTTTGTAGTTCATCGCTCGCAGTAATGAATTGCCATGATTTAATCAATTGTGGCAGGTGTTTGGTTTTTTTTTTATTATTTTGCCATAAAAAAGACTGCACGCAGCCAGCAATGGAAACTGGTTGGATCCGACACCGAAAACAACTTTGAAAATCTTTTCCAGCCGAGGTCTTGTTTGATTTGCTCAAATTAGCACATGCAGAGCCAAAAACCTGCTGAAAATAAAAAGGAAAAATACAACATAAAATCAGAATCACTCGCAACATGTGGCACGTTTCTCTGGGCAGGCGATTGAAATTGAAAACTTGGCTGCAAATTGTTGGCACTTAATTGAGTAACTCCGATCGATCTCGATGTGCTTTGCATAAATTGAAAGGCCTCCTCGGCCATTCTGGGTGTGGGTGCGTGACATAGGTGTCCACGTATGGAGTCTCGGTTGTCTGATTGGGTCTCTCATTGTCTGCAATCCACAGGGGTCGGGACACATACCGCAGACCAGGTGACCACAGTGGATTGCAACCTTATTGATTCGATGCAACAATTGAAAATTTGTTGATCTTTTGTGGTTGGTTTTTCTGACACAATTGGGTCGTAGTTCCTAAGGTCGTGCAGGTGGTGGAGGTGGACAATTGATTTGTATAGAAAATATATAAAATTGATATGTCTGAAAGTTTTCTTATTTGAATTTATAAAGGTATTTATTAACTCAGTAAAAAATATATATTGTTTCGCTTTCAAAGATTTTTATATATTTTTTTATTATTGTTCAATATGACATATGTTTATATAATTGTGTAAATAAAAAGTAAACTCCTCTCAATCTCCTCATATCTTTAATATTTGTATTCCATCCATGGATCTTTTCTTCTTTAATCGTAAGATTAGAACCCACCAAAAAACTCCTCCTTTCAACCTCCCTCTAACTTTGTCGATCGGCAATTTTAACAACCACTATCAGACCTCCAACATTTTTGCCCTCATTAAAGAACGTAATGATTGCCTTGACAATTCCGCGCGGCACCTGCTGTGGCCAGTCTTCGGTGTTGAACTGGATATTTTTTATATAGAAATCGCCCTCGGGAATGGGGCAGAAATCCTCATCGACCAGCGGGAAATTGGTGGTCTCTCCCTGCTTCACCGACGGTTGAACAAACTGGACGTAGAACTTTTTGAAACACTCGCAAATACTCGTCTGAGGAACATCCATGACCATGCGCTTGAAGTCACCATCGCCATTGGGACTGGAGTAGAGCTCCACCGAAACCTTGAAATCATCGTTGTTCATCTCGCCCAGGAACTTAAAGGATCCATTGAGGGCCCTCTCCCGACCAACAGTTTTCAGGCCATTGAAGATCACCAAGGTCTCGGAATCACCCTCGAAGGGTTCCAGCTTTTCATTGCTAACCACATAGGATTGCTCGCACTGGATATTAAATAATAATGATAAATAATATATTAATAGTTTATAATCCTTATTCACCTTGATGTTGTGCAGCAAATGCAGTAATAATATAGCCACAGTCCACTTCATTTTGAACTGTTAATGGCCTTTACTGAAACCGCCCTATTTATGGGATTAATTTGGCTCAATTTCGGCACGCGATTTTCATGTTTCTATATAGGATAGTAGTCATACAGATTAACGATCTTGTTTCGCTGTTTGTTCAATGGCAACAATGTTCTTTCAATCATGATCTTTAAATTCCAACAAGACCTCTTGCTAGTTGAAAGCTTGTTAAAATTTAATTCATATGATATTGTGTGGGATTAATTTTTGGTCTGGGATTATTAAAAAGTAATATATTATGAAATAAGTCACTTTAAAGCTTTTTATTGAAATTAAATTTTATAAACAAATTAACAATTAAGACATTATCTTGCTCATGTGAAGTTTTAATAATTATTTCTCTGATTTATAATAATTTGAAAGGGTTCACCGTGTACTGTAAGTTATGTAAATACATTTTTATTGTATTAAAACACTTCTTGTTTTGTTAAAATTCAAAACAATAAAATCAATCACATTCTCGCTCATGAAACACCTTCTAATTTTCAATTCCCCATCATCGGTATTCCTTTTGGGTGTTGAAAATCTTACAATAATAATTCAATTTGCTGGAATTGACGCCAGTTCACCTACCCCCGGCCAGATGTTGGCCCCCAAAAATTCAGCCGAAGTCCCATCAACAGATCATCAGGGTTTTTTTCGGGGGGAAATTCCCCCTAAAAAGAGCGATAATAAAGCATTAATTGAAAAGTTATAAACAAAAGACAGGCAACAGCGGACGACTTGGGGAACTCGAAGACAAAAGACACGAAATACAAAAAGTGCGCAGTGCCAGAAAAACTAAACTCAGCAGGAGATATTTTACATTTTCACGGATGGATTTCCCCAGAAAGTGTGTGTACCAGAGCAGAGGGCGCGTTAGTTTATATTTATAACAAATTCATTCAGATCCAACGGGGAAAATCGGCCCCCAAACAACAACAAAAAATTAAATAGGGGACACACACGCGCCCGCGCCTGCCACAAACTATAAATAGGAAGAGTCAAATGAGAGGGGATTTTCCGAAAAATGAAAACGTCACTTCAACTTGGCATTGCCCGCTTTTCAATGGGGGGCATGCCGCCCATTCCTCCCGGAAAAATGTGTATGGAAATTAATATGCTGAACTTAAGATACCCTGTAGATGTAATTGTTAAGTCAGTTTGGAAAAATCTTAGGTTGGTTACATTTAATTTTTACATTTTTTTCGAAGTGAATCAATTTTTTTTAAATATTTAAATATACATTCACATAGGGATTTTTCATTAACGGCTATTTATATATTAAATGAAATGAATTACATATTTGTATTATTGTATTTGATCATTAGTTGATCCTAAATCCATTTTTAATTGTCTTCAAACAATTTATAACTTTTAAATATTTTATTCTTCGAATTTCTGATGCTGAATATTTAAATTACAAAATGATGTATTATTAGATTTTCTAAATATATATTCGTTTATACTTTTAATTATACAGTATAAAAGAGTACCATTATGCCCCAAAATTAATCAGTATCCCGAAAGACAGCCATCTGCATGCCGCAAACTATTCAAGGCATTTTCCAAGTAATATGCAACACATGTTCTATGGCTTGTGGGGGAAGTGTGCTCCTGCTCCTACTCCTGCGCCTGCGCCCCGTGCCTTGTGCCTGGTGCCCCCTCCGAAAAAAGGAAAACGGAAAAGTGCCAGGGAGTTTTCCCTTTTGTCAAATGGAGCAGCACACGAACGTAACGTCAAGTGACAGTTCGCTGTCCTCAGCCAGGCATGACATTAGATGATGCTTTGACTCGGATCAGCACCCCAAAAACCCCAAGGAATAGGAGGGGCCAAGAGATTCCATCTTTCTACCAACTCCGGCAGGATTGTCAATCAAAAAAATTTGAGTAGGATTTATTAGGGGAAAAGGAAAATCCAGATTTATAGTAGAACCTAAGCTAAAGCTATTTTAAGTTGGAGCAGCATTTTTCATTTACTTTCATTAAACAATTATTAACAATTTATATTTAGACTATTAAAAATCAATAAAACATTTTCTAATTTATATAAATATCTTATTAACAACCCCTGATACAATACCAAATTTAATTTAAAAGCTCATAAAACATAATAATACAAAATATTCAACCTGAACCAAAGAACGCTAGCTATTAAAACAATTTACAATGTGTTAAGCCAAAGATCTGACGAAATAACAAATTCTGTTAAGAAACCATTAAGCAAACCACAAAATTTAGCATATTGCAAGGCTTTTCTCTCCCAGATTAATGATCACTCCGCGGGCTTGGAGTTCGCCCAAGTGGTCGAGCAGGTGACAGGCATTAGCATAAATCGCAGAAATCGCTGAAATCGAAGCGAGCAGAGCGGACAGGTCGGTCAACAATTAATGGACACCTACACGACGATGGGGTCTGGACCTGGACACAGCAGTATAAATCAAACTTTTAATTATAGTGTAATTAATGTAACGTATTTCAATTAATTAAATGCACTTTGATTGGCATAGCGCTGCCCAAAGGCAGTTTCACTATCCAAGAAATCCAGCACCGCCCAGGCACAGACGAAAACGTATAGTAAGTTGGGCAAATCAGAAATCGAGAGAAAAACAAAAACATTACGAAACCTGAAAATTTGCGCGCCAAAAAAATCGGCAAGGAAAATGCAATATCAAAACAAGCCAGAGACAAAAACAAGAAGTATGATTTTTTATAGTGATTGGTAAGAGGAATGCTCTTATTTGAAAGGATATAAATGGGAGAATAAATTAAATTTATAATTCAAATAAGTGTTGTTTTTTTTTATAATTAAGATAAATGTGATATTTGTGATATTTACTTTTATATCAATAAATATTTATTAATGTTTCCCTCAAGAAATATACAACTAAAGGCATTTAAACGTTTAAATATAATACTAACGAGCTTTCAAAAACATAAGTTAAGAATAAAATTCAGCTAAAATATCTTAAAGATTCGATTAAATTATATTCCCAGTTAAATCCCCCCAATAAATAGAGTATTCCAAACAGCTGTCCATGTTGCTAAAGCAGGTGATAAGGCGGCTGGGGCTGAGACTACCTCTAAAGCTGCAACTCGATCCGCATCAAACGTCGTCATAAACCAGCTGCAACTGCTGGAGGACCCAAGGAGGCTGGGGGGCGTGGCGTGGGCGATGGAAAACTCAATTGCGTCGTTGCGAAAATTAACTGCAATATGCACGGGGCCCAAAGAGGCCGAAAGACACTTGTGGCACAAATGTTAAAGGCTCGCCACAAGGCCTGATTCCAACTTATCTTTTTTTCCTCTTTGCATACACAATAAGAAATATATATAAAAGATTTCTAATTTAAAAATATATTAAATATTTTAATTTTCCCTAAAGAATCAAAATATATTTTATACAATGAAATATCATTTAATATGCACCTTATAAAGGAGCTCATTTGTATACAAAATTAGCATATATTTTGGATACATTTCTTTGACAATGTATCATTTTATTAACTAACTTAGTTCTACAAATTTAAGAAATTAATTTAAAATGTGTATGACACTTTTTCTCTCTGTGCCATGGCAACTTTGGCTTCCTACGTTGCTGGCCAATTCAAGAAGGCGTCGCGTCGCGGCTTCCGTGGCAGGTTACAACAAATTTGTGGCTTGTTGTTGCTGTTGGCTTGGCCTAATGCGAAAGTTGTTGCCCTTGTGTTAGTGTGCAGTCGTTGTGTATTCGTGCCACAAGTGGCAGTGCCAACCAGCATTGGCCTACATAAATTATTTTCAGTTTAATGCAATACAAAAAGTGTGAAAAAAGTGGTTTGCTTTTGGAAACAAGAGTAAAGTTGCAAAATAAATTCAGAAATTGTTCTCAAAGGAATAAAATAATTAAGAATAAGGTTGATCAATTTTAGATTTATGTGGAAAGTTTTTATTATTTAATTTTTTTATCATTTATATTCTAGTTTTTAACTAATAGATTTTTCAAAGGGAGTTTGGAGAATATCCTGTCCAGGATAGAGATACAAACCTTTCAGTCAAAGCTAACAGACAGTTTATCTGGCTGTTAATAATACATAGTTTGAGCCTTATATTGTGGCCTTTTAATCCATGCTCAGTATGACATATGTTTCTTAACCAACAATTTATCCAATCAAAATATTTACAAATTTCTTGTTATATTTATTTAGGAAATAATAAGATACAAATTAATTTCCCTTAAATATCTATTTTCGTACAAAATAAACCTTTAATATTTCAGATATCGTTTTCCTTGTTGTGCAGTGTTGTTTGCCAACCACGTCACGCGTCAAACTTTGTACGTGTTGTTTCGTTTGTTGGTCAAGTGGCCAGCGAACAACAACTGCAACAACAACAACAACCATGGACAACATTGACAATAACAAATGCAACACGCGCTTAATTTTTATTAGACCTCATGTGGTGCGCATGCGCAGCACCGAATAACCGTTGCACACGGACATGGGCATACGGATACAAATGCATCTGTATCTCGGCGCACATGTGCGCGTAGATGGATTTTTTGGGGCCAGCAATTGGCATAATTGACTGGCCGGCCTGGGTCCGTCTGGTCAGATACGTGAGGTGGTAGAGGGAGAACCTTTCGGCCAACATATTGAGCCACCACTCCACCGGCAATTGATTTATGTCCATCATTAATAACAATCACAAGAGCGGTCCGAGACAAATGTAAAGCAAGTCGGTTGAGTGACAAGGAGGTGGAACCTTGGGCAACACCCACACTGGAGTTTTCGGTTACCAAATTGGGATCTTGGAAGGGTATACAGATCTCTGAGAATTCATTTTACAATTTTAAGTTCTTCTGTGTAAGCAATTGTATGTGAAAAAGATAGATGGAGATTTAGATGGAATTTAATTAATCAATTAACAAGTGTGATTTGTTAAATTAATTATCAAGAGTAAGGTTTGGAGAGTCTGTTTAAGAAAAAATGTATTATATTATTAACATTTTATAAATTTGAATATTTGAATTATTTCAAGTTCATATATATTTTAGGTGCTTTTTACTAGATGATAATAATATCTTTCGTTGTTAATTGCTACTATATATTTGATAAAAATTAATTTTAATTCTAAAATATTAATAATTTTTTATGAAATGTCATAATAATGGTGATAAATTTATAATAAAAATAATATAAATTATTTTTAGCTAAGAACATACAATTACCAATTTATTTAGAAAGTTACTTAAAGCCTTTACATCATTTCTTATTTTCAATTGTAAGTTTTCTTTAAAGTTCTGTTCTTCAATTAAAATTCAATTAGCAAGTAAATGTATACCATTAAATTTTAATTCCAATGAACTTTATGAATAACCAGGAAACAGTGCGGATGGTAAGCTTAAGACTCAAATAAATAAAATATTTTAAAATAATATTAAACATATAAAATAATCATAGGAGAATCCTTGGATAAATATCAATAAATAAATATTGAAATTGACTTATAATTAAAAGTTTTCATTAATATGGATCCAATACTTATACAATTTCCCCTCATTGTATTTTGCAATTATCAGCAATAAATTGGTTTATGTCGGCAGCTTCACATATCAAGCCATACAGATTTTTATGGCCCCCCCGCCTCTCTATATATGGCCGTCTATATTTAGATATCGCCACAATGAAGAGTTAAGCAAAACAAAAAGCGAATCCAGCCCGAACTAATTGCCATGTCCACAATGCTGGTGCTTATCCTTGATCATCAATGGTTCATTAACTCCAGCAGAACTGCTGTTTCTGCAAAATAAGAAAAATAAAAAAATAAGACAACAATGCCGCGGAGCGTATTTAATACAATTAACTTGCTGCGTTATAAGATTAACCCCATCGAAGGGCCATGCTGGCAGGAGAGTCCGAGATCAGGCTTCTGCCCAGATTAACAATCAATTAAAATTGACAAGTGGTCAGCAGGGTTCAATGGGGGGAAATCGGTAGGGAAAGGAAAGCAAAGAAAAGGCTAGGGAAAATGAGAGAGAGAAAAATAATTACGATGGCTGTATAAAAGGCGCCATTTAGCTCCGGCTAACGACACGCAATAATTACGCCCAATTAATCGCAATAACTTTTGCAAATTAGATAATTTCGGTTCACGTCCCGGGGTCCAGAGAACGGACGCTGCTCCAGCTTCAGCTTCAGCTCCAGCTCCAGCTGCCCTGGGGCCACATTAAATGTAATTCTTTTCCTGAAAAGAGGGAGTTTGGCCAGCACAAGATTTTCCAGCACGCCCCTCAAATGTGTGTAATCAGGCATCGCTGCACTTGTCGCTCCTCCATGGAGTCCATTGGTTACATCGGCTGCATCGGCTCCATCGACTCTATCTGCTCCAGCCCCCAAGGCAGACCCAGAAACGCCCCGGCTTCTGTGACAATGTATGGACACCCTAATGGGTGGCTTTGGGCATATAAAAGTTGATTTATAAAATTAACTAACAAAATCTACTGTTTATTCATAAAACTAATTGCAATTTTTGCTTAAATTAACTTATAAACTATAATTAATTGTGAGGCAAACTATTTGTTTGATTTGTAGTTTATGTCAATTAATAACTGAAGGGTTTTCTTTCTATCTATCTATCATGGTCGTTAGATGTTTTAATTTTATTCCTGTATTGTTCTCTGGGATTATTAAATTATTAATAAATGCATTTCAAATATTTTCAGCTTTCTTTTTCGGTCTCTGAACATTCAAACTATTTTATAATATTTATTTTTCCAAAGAACCCCTTTTGATCATTCTTTAAATCACATTTGAATTCTAGCTCCTATTTTAATTATCTCTGGCCTTAGTTTATTGCCTAGCAGATATCAAACAGTCGACTCTTCTGCTTAATATCTATAATTTATTATTTCCTAGTACAACTTTTTTATTCCTGCCCCCAGTGTGTCCGCCACTTGCTGCACTTCTAGTTGTGGCTCTTCTGCTGGTGATGTTGCTTCTGCTGTTGCTGTTGCTCCATCAAAAGGCTGTTCTGCAAATAAATTATTGCCCCGTGCACTTGCGCCTGCCTCCCCACTCCCTTGGCACACCCGGCCCCACCTCGACACGAGGGCTTTGAGGCAAATGCCTACTTAACCAATGCGCAATGCTAAAAATACAATTGAACCTATTGCTGACAGCTGTTGCGTAAGCCGCGGAGCGGTTGAAGCTAGAAAAGGGGAAGCTAGTTTGGATTTAAACAATTATAGTATCAAAATATGATATGGAATGTCAAGGAAATTAATAAATCAAAACATTAAATGCAAAGTGACAGTGGGTAAATATTTTAAAACAATTGAATTGATGCAGCAAAGAGTTATCAAAATATCACTAGGGGTTTGAAATCTCTTTGAAAGGCGTCTAAAATATTCCCAAAAATATATTTCATCTTATTCCTACGATCTAAAATGATTACTTTTAATGTATTGCTTATAAAATTAATATAATTATATTCTTGGTACCCCCAAACTCCTTCCTTGCCAAACTCCGCTCCTGAGCAAAGACAATTTATCAAAAGGCAGCACGCCACAAAAGCCAGCAACTAGCTGCTGCTCCTCCAACCAGTCCGAAGTGCCCTCCGGCAGCAAGCCGAGGAGGAGTCGTCTTCGTCTAGTGTTACATAAGCAAACTCGAGATGCGAGCAGCAGTTGGGTAGCTTATCTATCTACGAGTATTGGCTGCTGGCTGCCGGCTGCCTGCTGGTGGAGCAAGGAGCAGATCAAGTGGCACCGGATCACCGGTGGGCCACCAGCCAGGGGGAGGAGTGCGGCGACGGCACAGCGACAGCTGGCAAAAGGCGGCGGCACTGTACTGGAAAGGCCAATTCTAGATCCCAAGATCCTGCTTTGGCCAGAATATAAAAGCTCCAGGCGGGCACGCGTCAAGCTGAGAGTTGGTCAAAACGAAAGGCACTTGGAAAATATGAGTTTTTAAATAGGAATCGAAAAGAATTAATTTAAACTAATAAATATTTTGATTGGGATAAGAGAAAATACCGAAATAATGCCTGAATAAATTAAGTTTAATCTCAAAAAGTTAGCTGGGATTTCTTTTTGTATTTTTTTTTCTGTGCAGCTTTAGCAGCTGGCCAAAACCAAAACAGTAGCCCATTGTACACAAGTTATATATCTATGTACATACATATATTTAGAGATATATATAAAGGCCTATGTTGGCTTGTGGATTGAAATTGATTTGTTTGTGGCCTGTGGCCAAGTGACAGAGTTAGGGGATTTAAATCCAATCAGCGGACTGGTCCGCACACGCCTCCAATTAGAGTCTAAATGACAATTGTACTTTTAACCCAATTTACTCTCGGCTCTTCACAGATTCCCGGCAGTTTTTACTTCTCTAGCCTTAACAATAAATCTGAATTGTGTACGATTTTAAGAGTATATACACATATGTATATAGCCCTTCTGGTTAAACCCCTTTCATTTCTCCTCCTCCTCCAGGTCGATCGCACTTCAATCTTTGCTCAAGTGTCGCTGAAGCCAATGGAGTGCATCGGTTTGCTAGAAAAGATAGGGTATTTCAGGGGCTCTATAGGCTACAGGATAGATTTCAATTTAAAGAGAACCTTTTAAAGAATTTTTAAGAATAAAATTTGCTTTATTTTATAAAAAAAAATTAAATCTTTAAAGTGGATTTATTATATATTTTTAAAAGGATGTTCAACCTCTATTCTTGAGCTTCTTAATTTAAAATTTAAAGTACGTTTTCTATAATTTATTACTTATTTAATTTACCTATTCAATTATTTTGTTTATATTTAAATACTCTTTCTTGATTCTACCAAAAAGAGCATTTCGTAGTCACTTTTTTCGGCATTATTATGAATCTTCCCCCTTTTCTTGTTTATGCATTTGATTATTTGCTTAAATCTTTATCGTTGATTTTCCAGGCTGTGTGTGTGTGTGTGCCTTCCTCGTTTTTAGTTTTGTAATATTTTTTTTATTCTTCTTTAGTTATGTATGCAGGCAGCGTTTCTCGTTTCGTATCGCTTCGTTCCTTTCGCAGTCTTCGTTTGCATCCACGCCACAACGTGCTCCCAGATATATTCGTATCTGTATCTGGAAGTGCGGCGGAGGCGAGTCAAGATCCATTAAGGCAATGACCTGTTTTCATATCATTTCTATATGTTGTTGTTTTGTCTCGCTCTGGCCCAAGGGGGCGTGGGTGGAGCGGAGAGCGGGAAGGGACAGAGGGGGGCGGGGCACACGCAATCGACGGAGGAATCGACGGACGTCGCATGTGTCCCAATGTTGCAAGTTGATAGTAAAAATTATGATGATTCTTGCCCCAAACAACTGGCGGTTACTGGTCAAACGAGTTCTCTCCTTGTTGATTTTTTCTTTATTTTTTTTTTTTTAGTTTTGTTTTGTTGTGTTTTTTTTTATTATTATTTTTGTTGTGCATATTTATCTCTGCGTTGTCGCTGCCTCCACTTCATTAGGTCTTTAATTTTATATCGTATCAAAACAGAGAAAAGGCAGGCACTACGCTTGGTTCTTATAGCGATTTGTTTTTTGTTTGTTTGCTGAGCCCATTTGATACCCTACAAGAAGTTGGGTGAAATAAATATATACATTTTTTTATATTTAGAGATAAACTGTATTTAAGAATTTTATTTTAGCGTAGATGTAGATACTTCCTAATTATTTACAGTTTAAAAGGAAATATGAAATGTTGTGGTATATTTAAAAATACTTTTAGACGTTATTAAATTTTATAAAATATATTAGATACAGCACATAGTTTATACATTTTAATTCTCTAATAAAAATGATAAAATAAATTAGTATGCAAATTTTGTTTATTGATATCCTTGATGCTTGTTATTATTTATTATTTAATATAATAAATCCCTGGATTAAACTCCTAATTTATCATAAGATAGTAAACTTTTCCAGGGTATCCCTTGATCGATTCCCTCCCTTAACTTAACCCTATCTTGTAGGTTTTTTTTGCAGTTGTACTATGAGCGTATCTTGTGGATACTTTGGTCGACGTGAAAAAAGTCTTTGGCGCGTAAAATCTTTTTGGGTTCATTAGAACGTTGAACGTTGTTGTCGTTGTTGTTGATGTTAGCTCCCCGTTCTGTTCCTTACCAGGCATTGGGGTTCCTCGGTTCAGAGCAGTTCCTGGCCCTGGTCACATGGGCAATCAAGTCGTTCCTCCTGGCCTCTGTCACTTTAACAGCGCATCTGCGGTTTAATCTGGTTTCTGGCCGCAATGGCAGCCCTGCTCTTCTGCCCAGTTAGAGATTGCAGAGTACCTACATCCATGTACTTGTATTATTGCCGCGGTACAGTACGATCCTAGGAAGCGGCTATTTTTAGTGATCGCGTGGCTATGATCAATCAAACTGAAGGCGTGACAAAAGGGACAGGGACTATTTATAGGACAGAGGTATATACTTTGTTGCACGCGAGAGATTGCTATCTGGAAATTAATATTAAATATGCCCATTAAAAATATCATAATAAATGATCTGAGCAATTTTTAGGAGGGATGTTTAAGTAATTAATAAAAAAAATATGTTTCTTTTTGTTAAATTCTTGGTTTTGATGGGAAAGAAATAGGGAACGATATTAAAGGTTTGGAATATAAAAATAAATTACACAAAACTAGAGACTTAACATTGAATGCCAAGCCACGTTTAAAACTATTTATGTAGAGATCATACTACAATAATTAATTTTAAGTCTTCCTCAAAGCATTATAAACCCTCTACATCTCTTTAAAAAACCAATTCTTTTTGTTTTCTTAAACTCTTATACCCAAAACTCCTATGGGAGTTATCGCACCTCCATAATTTTCATTGTCGATCACTCACATCCATCACCTCTCTCACCTAAGCCCAACCGTGAAATCGTCTTTCTTTCGTTTCGAGTTTACTCAAGATAAGCACTGCCACTTTCCACTTTTAGTGTAAAGTGCCTTTCTATTTGCTTAGAACCAACCTTTACGATATCTGCCTCTGCTATTATTTGCCCAGAACATTTGCCTCTGTTTGGCTACTTAAATTTCCCAGAGTCAATAAAATAGAGTCGAGTTTGTTAGCTCAGAAGCCCAGATGTCGCGGCCCAACCTTGACCATTCCACATAATTGCGATTATCTGGCGATGCTACAACAACGTCTCAGGGTCAGTTGGTTGTTATTTTTTTTTTTTGTTCTCCAGCAATTGTTCATTAGCAATACCATCCTTGAAATCAAATTGAAATCGTAATGGGGCACACCCCCTGGGGGGCCAATAATAAGAATTGCACTAGCCAAGTCAAAGTTTAAGCAGAGTTTGACCGAAAGCAAATACGAGTATATGGGCAAAGCATTTTAATCACGGATCATTTTCCATAGATTAACCTCCAAGTGGGTGGAAACTATGGCTGAAAGACTGATAATTGAGGGTTTTATGAAGACAAAGACAGAGGGAGATCAGTTCGATGAATTTAAATTAAAACCAAATTAAAGCTTCAATTCATAAATCC
Organism: Drosophila anomelani; assembly: GCA_035045905.1. Lineage (NCBI taxonomy): Eukaryota > Metazoa > Arthropoda > Insecta > Diptera > Drosophilidae > Drosophila > Drosophila anomelani. The sequence goes on from JAWNOO010000165.1 coordinate 5,679,768, forward strand.
CTTCTGAAACATTTAAAGCAATTATTAAAAACTCTCCTCCTGCTCAATCATTTTTTGTGAAATTATATTTCTATCCCTTTAAATTAAAGTTACATTAAATTTCTTCCCGTGCACCCTAGAACTGAGAACTTAAAACCTTTTGGATCAGACCATACTTAAACCATAATCATGGCCAAGTGCTGATTTGCATTCGCAATTGCTCGAATCAATGTTATGAACGTCAGAAGCACGACAAATGAATCATGCGGCGATCTCTTCTTTATATATAGATTCCCCACTGCCTCTCGATCGCCGATCGGTGGTTGGAGATCCGAGCTCCACTCGTGTGCCCCAGAGGCAGCAGCGACATTGACAATGAGCCAAAAAGCGTTTCCAAAGCGATCCACAAACGGTAGCCAGCCAGTCAGCAATAATAAAAACAATGCACCAAACAAAAGCCAAGAGCATAAAGATGAATCTAACGACGTTATATTACTTTTTATTAAGGAAATATTAATAATATTTAAGATTTAAAAATTGTAAATAATTAAGGAAAGCAGCTAGAAATAAAGTGTAACTTTTATACAGAGTTTAAGTTCATGTTTTACTCTCTCTTCTTTTAGGTAATACATTTTCTCTCTGTATTTTGTATAAAAAAAGAAAGCCACTATAAAAATCATTACCAATTTTTACCTTTTACCAACAAACATCACTCCCTTTTCGGCCAAACATTATAGAGTATCTTAAAAAAACGTGCCCGTTTGTAAGAGCTTTTGGATTTGGTTTGTTGTTGCAGCATGATCGGGCAAAAGATCGTTAAGCAGTGCACAGTAGCTGCTCGAGCGTCATAATAACAGCAGCAACAAGATGTTCGAATCTCCCCCCAAACCCAACGATGGGCTCCCTTTATGCCCCCCCTCCAATAACCCCCATTTCCCCCCGTTTAACGAACCCACCGCCTACTTGCAGGTCCCACTACCCATCCGTCCGTCCGTGTGTCTGTCCGCCTCTCCGTTCGTTTGTCCGTGGAGTGTTGAGTGCAGCTGCAACGCTGCAGGGTGTACACTGTACAGTGCAACATCGACGCGCCACAAATCAACAGCACACACTGGGACTCCTCCGATATATAGGACCGGTTTGCTCGGCGCACAGTGCGGACTTTACGGACATTGAGGACGGAACGGACACAGCGGACACAACAGACGGCTTGGACGGAGAAGAGGACAACGATGCATAAAGCTCTTTAAGAACCTTTTTGTGGCGGCTGGCAGTTGAATACACTGAAGGAAATATTATATAAATAAATAAATATATTTTTTAACAAATTAATAAAGGGAAGAAACGTTCTAATAATAATAAATAATATTAATATATATTTTTTTTCTATCTTTTTGTAATGTTGTTTTTAATGTTGCAACACTGTAACATATATTTACATCTTAATCAAGTTATAGGTAAGAAAATCTAATAATGAAATATAGAAATGCAAAACTTAGTAACAAAATAATTAATTATGTAATACTAATACATACTTATCTTCATTATTTTAAATTAAGAAACATATTAACTAGAAACATTTTTGCTAGCTTTGAGCATAGCTCACTGCATATAACCTTTTTTTTTTATTGCGCCAAACCCAATTTCAATTTGTTTACACTGATTGATCTATACCAATTTCTCTTTTGGCCTTTATAATAACTAACCAGCTACTAGTTGGCCTGACCCATTAACCTCCCCCCCATCCACAGGCCCCTTCTAAATTGTTAAATTTCATATATCAAATTATGGCCTGGGTGCCCGAACCCCTAATTTTGTTGCGTGTAATTGCCACTTCCAGTACAAAAGCTTTTATTTTGTATGCTTGTTGTATCTTTTGCTGCTGTAGTTGTTGTTGTACCTTTTTGTTGTATTATATATGTACGTATATATTGTTGTATCTTTTGTTGTTGCAGTTGTATCTTTTGTTGTTGTATTTTCTGTTTCGTTCAGTTCTTTTCCTTCCTCTATGTTTAAGGCGGCTGCGCTGCCGTCTTAAGCTGCATTACAACTTTTTACTGCGTCTTAAACTGAAATCGAGTTTTGTTGTGCACGTACAGATACACGTACCTATACATATATATATCTTCTGTACGTTTGTATCTTTTTCTATCCATCTGTGTGTGCGCGCTCAACTCCGCCCGAACCATCAACGCCCCAAGTGCATTGGGCCTCCCAATCCCCCAAGCTTCTCCTCTCCCCCCCTCTACCTATGCCTCCATCACTATATCTTTCTTTATGTGTCTCTGACAATCTGCTGGCTTGATAGTTACAACGTAGTCATCGTCAGCCTCCCTGTTTATAGAGGCCCATGTTCCTCAAACGTTGGGGCCCGTCCAGTAGCTGCGCTTAATTGCATTTTGACTTGCGGCGTGAAGTTGAGTTGAAGATCGTCATGATGACGATGATGCTGAATGACGATTATGATGATCATGATGAGGAAGCAGGAGATCAGCTAGCTAAAGATCTCGAGACGAAGACGAAAGAGGCTTTGTCATATTGGGAACTCTCTGTGGTCTATTTGCTTAGGGGCGTGGTCGACGGTCGCCTCCTATTTGGCGTATGCCCAGTAGCTGATGTTGGGCTGAAAAGTGTTTTTGCAGCCACTACACTGAACCGAAACTAATATTAAAAAAATAAGAAATTAAATCAGTTTATTTATGAAATTTTAAAATATTAAACTTTGGCATAGTCTTTAAGGGGATTTGAGTTTTTTTCTAGACTCCTTCAAATCTACAAATTATCTGAATTTTACTATTAATTAATATCATTAATCTTTTCACATAATTAAATTATTTTAAAGTCATTAAGGTATCTAAACTATAAATGAAGAACTAGATTTGATTTATGATGATTCTCTGTTGATAATTTAATCTCCCTTCTCTACATATATCCTTCTACAGTTTACTTTCTTTTTAGTAGTGTACCCATCTTTGGCTCCCTTTGTATTTGTTTTGGTTTGTGGGCTTTGTTGTAGTTTTTATTATGACTTGCAACTGTGGACTGCCTTTTTTTCGACTTTTTTGTTGTTATTTGCGTTATGTTGATTGAATGCGCTTTGTTAGTTTGGGGACCCTTTTGTTGGTTTTTGTTCATTTGCTGTGATTAGTTAGCGGGCTTATGAAAAATCTTGAATAATTTAATACCATTTCGGGAGGTTTGCTTTACTAACTAAACATTTATTTATATATTTATTGCTTTCAAATTTATGAGAGTTATGTTTTTATTATATTCATTTTGAATGTTCGGTTATGTACTTTGATTTTGCTGCTGTTTAATGACTTTAGGCACATTTTTTATAGTTCCTGTAAAATAAAACCTGTGATATTAAAGATACCGCAATGGAATTTCCATAAATGGCAACCATAAAGTTTTATTAAAATTGCATTAACCCACATTATTTGGTTTCTTAGTTACCGCAAAGGCATGTTCATATTTATTAATTGCCACTCGGTGTGTCTCTGGCCACTTGCCCGATGTTTTGTCTTATAAATTTCCAATAAAGCTAATTAGCTATGCTGGTCAGCTATCGATTTCATCGGCCCAGAGTCGAATCGGTAGCTCGCTTGTTAACCAAACCAACAGCCATCACGCATAAATTTCGAATTGTCTTTGGTTACAACTTGTCCTACACACCAAGTTAACTCTTATGTTTATTTTGTGTGTTTTTTATAAATTATGTTTATACTCTAAAAGGGAAGGTGGTATATTAGTTTAACTATTTAGGGTTTTAAAGGAATTTCTTTGATTAATAAATAGTAAAGAATTCGAAACTTAACTTGCAGTTTAAGACTAACTTTATGTTTCTGAACTCCACAAAATAATCTTAAAAATATATTTAATGCCTCCTAATATTTAAATGAATATTATTCTTGTCAAATAACTATTTTCAGCTTAATTTAAAACTCAATTACTAATTGTTAAAGATTATCTGCTCGATTATTTCACATTAAATGCTGCCATCTTTGAGTTACAAAGAGTATCTTCCAGCCTTTGTGTCTTTATTTCTATTGAGGTGATCGCTTTGGGCATAAATTTACCATAATATTGTGTCAATTTGGACCTGTGTTAATTGTGTGTGTGGATCGGTAAATCATCTCGGGGCGTCAGTTTATGGCCTGCTCTGACTTTTGCTTTGAAATATCGGCTTTGATTTTGATGCTCGCTGCAATTATCTAGCCTCAAAATCCCGGTAACTGTGCTTTAATGGGCCCCATAAATTCTGGAACATTATGACACAGGCAATAATCCTGAGCCAGCCGCAGTCGTCCACACCTCAGCCTGCATTTCATTATAAATAGGTTAAGATGCTAAATTTACTGGACATAAAACGCTGAAAAGCAAACCAACATACACACACACATATAGCCACATAAACCTTTAAACCTAAACACGCACTTAAGTCATAAAAAAAATATAAACCAACAACAGCAACTAAGACGAAAAACATGACATTAAATTGCATGAGGTTAAGCAGCGATGAAGCAGAAGAAGCTGCCCCCAACGCGGAGCCAGGAGAAGAAAAATAATAATATTGTCTATAGAACCCAGCACAGGTGTTCAGTTGCCGCTGCAGCAGCCGTACACATAAAAAACCAGCAGAAAAAAACACAACACACACTCACACAACAAACTTAAAATCAAGTTTTAAAGATTCAACGACGTCGACGGCACTTAAACAGCCCCAAAGTTAAAAAGAGATGAAAACTATAGACAGTTTTGGATAAAGGAATAGTGAAATTAGGGTTTTACAAATTTTAAAATAATAAGAATTCATTTATAAAAGATATTATAATGATTAAAACAATTTATGAATTTATTTATTGTTGTAAAAATTTTTCTAGGAAAAGAAATACTGAACTTTTATAAATTGGTTAGCTTTATTTAATATCTTCTGAAAAACCATCTTCCTAAACAAGTAAAATATATAAATAATATAATATTGCTGAAATATATGAAATATTTAGATATTTGAATATCTTTTTTTTATATTTCATCTTTCAAAACAACCTCAAACCTAAGCAATTTGGAATTCATGAAAACTTCTTTAGATTAAAAATGTATCCACCAATAAAAGTCTCTCTTAAAAACAATATAAATAAAATATAAAACCAAGCAAACCTTTTCCCAATTTGTTGCTTAAAATTTCGTTATTTTTAGAACTATTAACTTGACCCCATCTGTGCCAGGAGTGAGACAGCAAGCAACCTTTAAATGCGGGCCGAGCAGCATCCAAACGTGATGGGTTCAAAGGAGTGGTGCGGGGGATTTATATGCTGGTGGGGGTGGGGGAGGCCTGTGCTTGGAGGGAATATAGTGAAGCCAAACCCAAGTCGCGATCGGTCCGTGCAGGCAACTTGTCGAGACTCGCCCCCATACCCTTGGACGGACTCGAGTGCCTGACTGCCTGATTATGATCGGATCGGAGTGGTGTGCTATATGTATGAGCTGCTCCCGCTGTGGCAGCACCGAGAGAAATAACCGCTTGAAAGAGATCCTGTGAAACATTAACCCTGTTTGAATTATTTAAATTACCCTTCTAATGATGGTTATTAGCAGAGGGAAGTAATGAGGGCCAAGGCAGATGTGGGCTTTGCAGGACCTCGGGCACGCCATCAGAGTAGCTGTGTTTATAACGAAGGTGACCCCAAAAATGTAGGAATTATTGAAGATTGAAAACTGAAAAATAATGGAAATATTGAAATCAAATTAAATATTAAATAAAAAGTTTATGTACAGCCTTAACAGCTTTAAAATCAATTGTTTTTCAATACTCTATAATCTTTCATGGATGCTAACAATTCAAGAGATTATTCTATCATAAATGTATATGTGTTCTATAACTTTTCTTCAAGTGCATGGCTGCTGTGGAGGAGCTGTGCCCGATGTCTGCGTGTGTAATAAACATAATGATAATGCCCGCCGTCGTCCAAGTGGTTTGGCTGCCTTTTGCTGCTACCGTGGATGTAATTTACACTTACACTGGGACGACTCAGTGGCTTTCGGGGAAAGGGAAGGGGAAGAGGGAGCGGAGGAGGAGGAGGCCAAGGGGCCTGGCACTTTGGTCTTAGAAGCCAAAGAAATGACACACTTTGGTTGAGAACCCGGGCCATATCCAATAGCTGCTAAATGATTCCGTTTGTTTTCCCGCTGCTTTTGGTAAACCGTAACAGAACGTGATCGAAGGGAAAGCCCTCTGGCGGTCATTAGTCGAAGTTTGGTTAAAAGTAAAAGCCAACTGAACCCTAGGGATATATACGGTAGGAAGGTGGGCGTAGTTTTCTAGGCATAGATAGAGGATCTATGATTTTTTAGGGATTTTTAAGGGGTGTATACTCTGATAAAAGAATACTTTTACTATAACCTAACAAGCCAAACGTAAAAGAGTTTGTAATTTAAAATAATAGAATATATACCATGAGATACTGTATCTTTGATTAGTTCTATAATCAAAATAATAGCTTGAGTAGAAAAGAATTGCTTAAAAACTTATAATAAATGATAAGTCTAATGTAAATCAATGAACATTTATCTGTATTATGATATACCCCAAATTTAACGAATATTGTTTAAGTGTTTTACTGTACCCCTTAACAAAACGATTTTGCAATCACACATTTTAGACTGGCTTTTAAAAACCCTATACCAATCGCAATTCGTAAAAAAATATGGCCCAAATCAAGTCACAAATGAAAATCACCAAAAACCAAGGCCCTTCTAAAGCAAAAAAAAACGCACATACGCCCCGTGGGCCCTCGAAATGGATCTGAACTGAAGTGATCGCAGCCAAATCGAAACGAAAACCAAAAACCAGCAGCTGAGCCCCTCTGGCGGCAGTTAATCAACAGTTTTTATGCAAAACCACCACAAAAAAATACATACATATTGAAACCAGAACAGGAAAATGAAAAGCGAGCAATAACCCAGGCAGGCAAAAATATAACAACAAAAATATACAAAATAAAAAACCAAAACGCACACCTCAAGCCCCCAAACAAGTCAATATGATCGATCGTTTGCTTGATTAAACCTAATTGAAAACGAAAATGCGGAGACTCGGGCGAGAAGCCGAAGAAACCAGAGAAGAGAGTGAGCGAGCAACGCCTGATTCTTCGCTTGGTTCGGGTTCTTCGGTCCGGTTCGGTCAGTGGAAATCGGCCTGAAATCGGTGGAAACCCACCAGACGGGCCACTTACTACAAGAAGCTGGAAATCAAAACAAAAACGTAAAAGATCAACGCACAAAAAGAGCGCGCCACTGAATTTTGGCGGGAGACTACTGTACCCCTCGATCGGCGAGAAACAGATGAACAAAACAAAACGGACAAAACCGGAGGAGCCTGTAGTAGGCGTAGCCATCTTGGTGGTGGTGGTGTTAGTATATCGTGTGTAGTGTGTATAGAAAATCGAGAAGAACAACAAAATCAAAAAAACACACTATATAAAGAGAGCTCTGCTGCTCAGAGATTTTCCAAGAGCAGTCAATTTTCCATGGGTTGCAGTAAGAGATTGAAGCAAAGAGATTGAGAAAGCAGAAAAGAGAGTTCGAGATCAGTGTTGCTGAGCTGCAGATTGCAGGTGAAGAATCGGGGAACGGTCTTTAAGACCATATTTCAGGCGATCTTGAAATACATAGTATTCTTTAGGCAGAGATTTCTGACAAAAAAAAAATATAATAAGCAAGGGATATATTTTACATACGTTTTACATATAATAAAATAATTATCATTAATTAAGATATTGTAGCTTATAGTACCTGACGCTTTGATAATTTTCCTATAATAATATAACAATAAATTTCATTATTCTTAAAAGGTTAGATAACAATAATTCCTCACCCAAGTTTAGAATTTTATTGATCCTCAATTAATGTTCAATTAAGTGCCTTAAACCCATCTATCAGTTGTTAAGCAAACTTCTATAGAAACACCAAGGAAATCAACCTGAATTTCATTTCTTTGTGTAGTTTCTGCTCCCCATCTGTAAGTCTTGGTAAAAAAGCGCGCCAAAAAGCGGGTCCTAATGTGGATTTATAGTCCTTCCTATGTTAAGAGCCATAAAACCGAATTGAGGGGAGTGAGGGGAGCTGAGATAAAGTGGAATAAGGAAAAGGCTTCGTTGTTCAGAGAGTGTAATAACCTCAAACGGATCCTCGACCTGTCTCCCTTTCTTCTTCTCGGTCTCGTCCTCTCCTTCTCTTTCTTCCTGAATAAATTTCACAGCAGAAGCAAAAAGGAAAAAAAAAAACAAAACAAAAAGAACAGGAGGAGAACCAGCTGAAAATGAAGAAGAGAAGAAAAGGAGGAGCAGGCAGTGTTACTTGTTTCTTGAAGGGTCCACACGATCGCCCCACGACGTCAATTTGCAAGTTCTCCTTGGAGCCACAGAAACTCAGCCTACAACTGGGGACTCAAGAAGAACCAACTGATTCGCAGTGAGCGAAGGGTGGCAGAAAAGTTGCAAATAATAAAGAAAGTTAATTTTTAAAAATGAAAAATTAAATGAAAATAAATAAAAGCATTTTATGGGGTTTTAAAATAAATTTGTAATACATAAAAAAATTGGTCATTTTTGCAGGGTTTCTAATATAACAAGAATTAATTTTTAAAACTTCAATCAATAAAATATAAATTTGAAAATAACAATAAAAAATTGTATCTTTAGCGCTGTGTTTCTACAATTAAAATTAATGAAGAAAATCTTTCATTTCCGCCGGAAGTCAAAAAAGTCGTTAGAACAATTTGCCAAATATTCTGTTGCCTACATTTTGGGGCAAAGCTGAAGTTTGGTTTTAGGAGGGTGTCCATTAAATTAAAACGATAACTAAATAAATATTTGCTTTATACAATATATAAGAATGGGATCTTTGAAGAACTAAAAACGAAAAAATAAAATTATTATTTATCATAGCTTATAATTTATTTTTAATTCTTTAGAATTTATTAAGATGTAAGAGTAGGTTTGAATAAAAAGATTACCCGTTTGTGCAGATTTTTCACAAATATAAACTAGTGCGCTAGTGTATTTAGTACACTTACATTTTCCATATTAATAATAATAAATGTATAATAAATATTTATAATAAAAAATTTTAGAATTCTCCTTAGTAGCCTGAAAAACTTCAATGGACCCTCGTTACGTGCACAACATTTTGCGGACCGAGTTTGTAGTACGTAAGCCGAGTTTTTCTGTGTTTTGATTTTACGGCACAGATGTTTTATTTGCCACAGCACACTCACACACCCTAAGAAAAAGGAGAAGAGCGAGAGCGAGCGAAGAACAATAATGCTATCTCATGTTTACCCTGTCGTTGTGTGCTTCTTCCGCATGATCCTCCACTTCGTGTCTTTTAATGCCTTTAATCCTAGCAAATAATACGAAGAGAGAACTCTAGGACAAGTGTAGGGAGGAATACGAAAATGCTGGAAAAATGAGGATGAAAAATTATACACAGAGGAAAATGTAGGACTTTTTTTTTAACATTTCTTTAAAGTGATAATTTTTCAATAGTCGTATAATTTTATTTGAATATCTATAAAGATTATAAAGTTTTGGTAGCTTACATAATTTAAAGAACTCTTAAACTATTTTAAAGCATACTTTTCCGCGCCTTTTTGGGGAATTTCAAATCTACAGCATTTACAGCAAAGAAGAACATTTTTTCCAATTTAATATAATTTTTCTCTGTGCAGCAAAGTGGCAGAGTCTCTGGGACTCAACCTGGGGACTGTCCCTGTCCGTGGCATAAAACAGAAAGTGTGCAGCACACGCTCTCAAAGCCAAGCGGTAGGATCGCTTCAGGGGCAGGAGGAGGAGCAACCCATGTGGTTGCGGTCCCAACTACGATTGCAATGAACTTCTAGCCCAGAGTCATTGAACTTGTCCTGGGGACTCGCCTGACTCCGTGCTTAGCTCTGTCTCTGGCTCTGTCTCTGACTGGGACTGTGACTGTGACTGTGGCTCCACGACGATATCAACACGGTGATCATCATGATTGTCTTTGGCCGCAAGTATAGTATAGTAAACTCTTATAGTACGTCATAATGATCGTGGTCCGTGGCACACACAGTGAAGTGGCTTTGTCCCCAGCTGTACTCCGAATCCAACTTCTCCGACTCCGATTCCGACTCCTTCGTGGACATAATGAACTTGGGTTTTGGGCCTCGGACATACACATCTATGTATGTACATTGTACTACGTACGCAATTTTCAAATCGTGTTTGCCCCATGAGATCGTGGAGCCTCCTCTTTTTGGCCCCAAGTTGGGTTCTAGCTGTTGGGATACTCTTTCAGAGGATCTCTTTGTTGAGAAATTTGGCTGGAACAGGTTTAAAATTTAAATATCTGGGGATCGTATATAAATTTGAAGGTATTAACATTAAATGTAAAATCTAAAATATAAGGAGTAAAAGATACTATATCTTTATAAAACATAGTTTAGAGTATCTTAAGCCTCGCTCTTGGGCTCATCGGTTCCCTCCTGGTTTTCTATTTGATTTGGCAACACGCTGGCTTTGTGGCCCATTGTCGTTGGCTTGGATATGGATGCATATACATATATACAGTATAAATATATATATATGATAATGATGTTGGTGATCGTGCCACTTTAGCAATGGCTAAGCTACGTAGATCGGGAAGACCGAGAACCAGACCCCTGGGATGGGTTGAAGAACCTTTTGATTGGTTAACCATACACGACCTCCTCCTTCCCTCCGAGAAGGAGCAGCTCTGTGGGCAATCCTGAAGTGGGGTGCGGTGCCGTTGGGGCATTTAACTGTGCCATGTTCTGATCCTAAGCATAAGCCCCACAGCTGCCCGATATATCCACCATCTCCCATGGACTTGCATGCATAATATTGCCAAGATTTATGCAAAAAATTGATGGCAATTAGTCGTCGTCGTCGTCTTGGGTTCGTTCTTTATCTGCCTCGCCGAGAGGGAACTCTGTTTATTCTGTGATATATATATATATATATATATATATATATATATATGAAGTAGGCAGTATATGTTTGTGCATAATGATTTTTGGTATCAAATTACATCGGTTAGGGGTTTTTAGTATGTATTTTATTTGCTGTTTGCTCTTGTCGACGCTGCAGTGTCTTCTGTCTTCGGTTTGATTCTCCTTCCCTCTTAATTTAATGCGCTCGTGCCGTCTTTTCTTTTATTTTTTCCTGGTCCATCCTCAGTCAGTCCTCACTGTCTCAGTCCATTTGGTGTTCTCGATCTGGCTTTTCTTCAAATCGGACTTAATAGCTTCTGACCGAAGCCAAATTATTTACTAGCCCAAAATGATCATAATGAGCACTTGCTTCGCGAAGCAAATTGACTTCCAAGAAAAAGGATAAATTTTCACAAATTAATGATAAAGTTGGAGTATGATGGATTTACAAGGATTAAAAATAAAATCTTAAGAATAATTAAGTTATTTAATATTTACAAATAAAGGAATTACCCGACATTTGAATAGTTAAGTCCTCCAGGTTCTCCAATTGGCACAAATAGCGCACGTCCTTATCGCCATTCACCTGACACTCTAATTTCTTTAGAGCCTTTAGGTTCGTTATTATCCCTGGTTCATCAGCATGGTTCACGTCATAGGAGAAAAGTGAAAAAAACACAGGGACTCCAAGGACTTCCCATAATTGAAGATCGATTGTCCAAATACACCGATAAGGTTCGTGCTCCGATTGACGGTGAAAATATTAAAACATTTTAGTGTCGGTAAGTAAGGCAGCGGCGTGAAGAAGCACCCATAGTGGATTATAAGTGTTTCAATTTTTGGCCACAATTCTTTGTCACCATGATCCTTGGGTATACGGAAAAAACCGGACGTCAACTCCAGGGTAACAATGTTCTCTAGTGGGGAACAAATTTTAAAAATATCAATGGGTTCTTCTGTAGAATTATCAAAAAACAACTCTGTCAAAGTCACGAGTTGGCCAACTCGTAACCCTAAAAAATCATAAAATTGTTTGTAAAAATGTATACTTCAGCTTTTCCGCTTCGAAAATACTTACAATCTTTAGCATTGATGAAGGTCAATTTCAGGGTTTTCAGCTTGGGCACTTTCAGCAGCGTGTCAAACAGCGGGTCAGCAAGTGTACTTATGATATGGGATAACGAAATGTCCTCCAGGTTGGGACAGAACGTGAAATCCAGCTTACGCACAATCACGTCATTGTCAAATCCATAGTAGCTAATACTGGTAAGAAAACATCCACACATCCGCAAAATGTTTGACCAATCACTGATTGTATCGATATTCTTGAAAATATCACGACCATGAAAGGCAAATGCCTTTCCAAGATCGCAATGAGCCTTTCCCAGATTGAGCTTATCTTTCATATCCGGAATGTATTTGTAAACCAAATCCAGAACCTTTATCGGAAGCTTTAATATATAACAACGGGTTGACATTTTCTATAGCTCAGGATCTAAAAATTTGGAAGCGAAGCCTCTGAAAGTAGCACAATAACTAATTCAAATGAGCGCAAAAAACTGATACGGCCCTACTTATTGCCAGCCAGCAAATTTCTTAGTGCAGTCACATTTACATTTTGTAGCTAATTATCGATTTTTAAGATAAATAGCTATTTTTTAGACATTGCATATTATTAATGCCATACTACACTATTTCATGTAATATTTTTTCTTCTCATATCTCTTACGTTTTTCCTTTTTTTTATTATAGATAACACAAATGCAATTTGAAAATGCCTTTGTGTTGCCTGTCATCCCTGAAATAATTCATATAGAAATTGAATTAGGGGATTCCCCCAAAAATAATTATGCGTCTGCCCTGCTGTTCCCTGTCCGGCAGTTCTCGGCTCCTAGAATTTCTGATAAGCAATGATTTCGATTCCTTAAATTAAAAACTTCTTATGACTTGATTACTTCACAAAGATCGAATACCTTGACAAACACTAATTGTACATATGATTCTAGCAATAAAAAAATATTACATGCCAGAGGCGTACTCCGCGAATTATTGCATAAACAAACCCATTGCTGAATTATTACAGTATAAGAAAATAATTATATTATATCATTGGCAAAGGAACTTGATATTTTATTTATATTTCAATAACCAACATAATCGTTTTTTTTTCATGTACATACATAGCATTTTTTAATCAAAACAACTTAAGTCTCCTTTTTTTCACGGAAAAGAAAATTGTTTAACTTAATTGTAATTTTTTTTTCTTCTCATTTTGTTTGTTTTTTGATTCTATGTTTAGAATAATACTAATTTATAATGAGTCCATTTTCCATTAACTGCAAGAAGCCATCTATATCATATTGAATATCCAATACTCCACCTAGCTTGCTCTGAAAACAAAATATATTTAAATATTTACAGATAAAAAATAAAAACCATAAGAATATACATTTATTTATTTCATTTTGTTGATCAACTCACCTTATCGACAAAGCCGAAGCCAGGACCAACTTTGAGTACAAATGGATTATCCGATTTAGGGTGGAGCAATATTAAAGCAGGGACAGCTTCCATGACCATATCGCTGTTGACCATTGGGCATCCAAAAAGATCAAGATGACGCAATTTTTTGCATCTATAAATCAGCATCATGGCTCCACGGTTAGTGATGTACGAATTCTGCAAGGTCAACTCCTCCAGGTTCTCCAAAAGGGATATGTACTCAATGAATTCATCGCCTGGCAACTGACACTCGAGTCTATTCAGAGCCTTTAGCTTCATTATTATCCCTAGTTCATCAGCATCTATTATCCTAGGGACTGCTGGAGAAAAACGCAGCGACTCCAAGGTATTCCCAAATTTGATGACCGATTGTCCAAATACATCGGTGAGTTTCATGCGTGGATCGATTCTGAAAATGGTCAAATATTTGAGAGCCGGCAAGTAAGGCAGCGACGTGTGGAAGATCCCATAGGTAATCCGAAGTAAGTCGAGTTTCGGCCACAATTGTTTGTCACCATGACCTTTGGGCATACGGATAGAAGCGAACTTGAACTCCATAGTATCGATGCTCTTCATTTGGGAACAAACTTCGAAGACATCAACGGGTTCTTCTTTCTTGTTAATTATAGTCAATTCCGTCAGATTCACGAGTTTGCTCACTCCTTGCCCTAAAAAATTATATAAATTTGAAGAAATCAATTTATCTTCAGCTTTTCCGATTAAACAATACTTACAATCATGACGGTTGAAGTTCTGTAAGGCCAATGTTTTCAGCTTGGACATTTGCAGTAGCGTCTCGACCACATTGACCTTCTCAAAAATGTTCATAAGTCCAATCCAAACCAGATTTTGTAGACGCAAAAGCAGCGGCTTGATATGATTCCAGAAACTGCTGCGAACGGGAAAGAAAAACTCTTCCAAGTTGGGGCAGTGCATGGAGGCCAGCTTGACGACAACCACGGTGGTGTTCACCGTTGTGTTCATGATCCTGGTAACCGAGGATCCACACAGTGGCAGAATGTCTGACCAATCTTGGATTGGTCGTTCCTCAATTTGGATTTTCTTGAAAGTATCGCCGACGTGAACGGCGAAAGCCTTTCCAAGAACGCAATGAGCTTTGGCCAGATTGATCTTATCTTTCATATCCGGAATGTATTTGTAAACCAAATCCAGTACCTCCATCGGAAGGTTAAATAAATAACCTCGGGATGACATTTTCTCTAACTTTGGATGAAATTGGAAGTGAAGCCCCTGAAAGTTGCACAGTAACTAAATTCTGTCCTGACTTCTCGGCCTGTATTCGTTGGTTGTCAGCAAATTTCTCTATAAACAACAGACCAGTGCAGTCTAAGTTTCATTTTCTAGCCAATTTAACGACTTTTAGAGTAAAGAAGCTATTTTTTAATTATGTATATTTTTTATGCAGTACAAAAAAAAAAATCGTTAGCCTTTTTATGCAATTCTAAGATGTTTATAAATTGAAGTATGATTGTTGTTGAATTTAACAAAGAAAATTTAAGTTCCATTTAAAATTAATGCAATACAATTTCCTTCAGATACATTATATTTTTTACTCAAAACTGAACATTTTCGGTTTTTCACTTTAATATTAACTTGTTGACTTCATTGCATTCCTTATTTTAACATAAAATGCTATGTTTTATGTTTAGAATAATCCAAATTTCCATTAACTTAAAAAATCCATCGGAGACCACTGATATTTCAGAACATTCAGAATATCTAAATGCTGAAATATATATTTAGATAATTACTTTATTTAATATTTACAAATACAGGACTATATCATATAGCTGCCATAGGAACAATCAGGGAAATAAAATAAAAAATCATAACTTTGCTGTTTCTCAACATATTTTAATCCAATTTGAGATTTGGCCACTTATTATTGTTCCAGAATTCCGGCTTTAATATTTTGATTTAATTCTGAAAGGGTATACAAACTTCGGTGAGCCGAAGTTAGCTTCCGTTCTTGTATCCTTTCACATCTCGTACGTTTTTCTTTTTTTTTATTTTAGGTAACGCAAATGCAATTTGAAATTGCTTTGTGTTGCCTGCCATCACTGAAATAATTCATATAGAAACTGAATTAGGGGATTTCCCCAAAATTGTTATATAAACTACGCGTCTGCCTTGCCATTCCCTGTCCGGCTGTTATTGGCTGGCTCCTGGAATTTCTGATAAACAATGATTTCGATTCCTTACACGACACATTCTACGGATTTGGAAATCTATTTCTAAAAAATATTTAAGACTTGATTACTTCATAAAGATCGAATACCTTGACAAACACTAATTCTAGCAATAAAAAATTCATGCCAGAGGCGTGCTTGTCGAATTATTGCATAAACAAACCCATTGCTGATTCATTACAGTGTAATAAAATATCGCTTTCCCCATAATTTTGGCAAGACTTTTATCCAGTGCCACTCCTAATTTCTCTTTTTGTTTAAGAGTTTTTATTCCCTTTTCCCTAAGACCCTTGCCAAAAGGTCGATGGATGGTGTCAGTCAGAGTGCGTGGATGAACAAGAGTTCAAGAAGAATAGTTGAGGTGCATCCGAGTCCCAAAGCTGAGGTTTCCAAGGCACTCATACATATCTACATACGCACACACACCAGACCATACCACAGAGCCGACGTCCAGCTGTTGTGTCCCCTTTGAAAGGGAGTTAAGATCGCCGGATAGAAGCGGGCGAGAGGGATCTGGCGGGGATCGCTGTCGCTCAGTCGGACGTCGTAAGCGTGTATGACATGTGAGTTGCACGTTTTGTCGATTTTCAAATTGAGCCAACGTCTCAGCACCCCTACTCCACTCAGTATAACCCCTGCCTCTTTTTAAGTGACGATAATTTAGCTATTTTCTAGGGAAATCTAAAGGGATTTTCTTTTAAGTTAGAATTAAAAATTGTTGATTAATTATAAAATAAAATAAAATATATATGAGAATAGTTTCGAAAACAAGGTTACGAGAGTTCCTTTTTTGTTACTCAATATATATTCGAAAAATCGAAAAACCAAACCGTATCTTAATAGGTAAGGTGCTAAAAGGAGATTGTATTTGTTTCTATATTTTAAAGGTTTATTGTCTAAATTTTTTAATAATTTTAATATCCATAAACCTTCCCTTGTTTTCTTATATAAAAAGGTAATCATAAATCAGTGAAGGATTGAGATCTATCTATTTATATATACTTGAAATCTATAAGTTTATTATATATTATAATGGATAGATCGTCTGCACTGCCCATAAGACTCGATCTCCTTCCATAAGGGGCTTCCCCTTCTCTCACTTTCTATCTCTTTTTCTCCGTCTCTACCTCCCTCCCTCCCTCACTCTTACTCTGCTTTCAGACTCGTGCAATCAAATTGAGGAGTTTCAGCTGGGCCCCTGAAAAGGGTCCGTCCCCTGGTCCGGATCCGTCCGTTCAAGACCTATGGGTACCTGTCAGTCAAAATGCGTTTTACAACAGTTTTTTTTCAGCTCTTTCTCTTCGTTTTTTTCTTTCGTTTCGTTGCCCATTTGGTAACCCGTATCGTTCCTGTTGTTGTAACACGATTTTATTTTCCCTTTTTTTTCTACCTCGAAAATCTATGAGCAATCTATCTTTTTAGTGCACCAACACACACACACCACCACCAACAACAACAACAATCAATTTCGATTTTCCTTTTTTTTTTATTTTTTGTATTTTGTATTTTGTGTGTGTTGTTATTTCTGTTGTCTACTTTTGAGGTTTAATGTGGCGAACAGCAACGAAGATTCAACAACTACTACTGTATGGTAATCCATGACAGTTACCGAGATCTTTATTGTGATCTATGGGTTTTTTTTCGCCAGGTGCCTGAGGGAGGTGCGGTGCGGTGCGAGAGGAGGATGACTGGGATGGATCTTTAAATGGGAAGTTATTAGAAGAGATTTGGGTTAGGGCAGAGGGGGAATAAATTATGAATTATGTATAGAGTTTTGGAGATTATAAAATGCATATTAAATTCGTAAGATTCTTAAGATTTGAATAATAAAATCTCAGCCACTCTTTACATAATTTAAAATTACTTTACCTTTTCCATGTTGTCTTAATCAAAATTAAACAAAACTCTTAACATTAATAAAGACATTAGAAAATCTAATTTAAATAATCCAAAGACAAAGGACACTTAAATTGATCCATGAATAAGCCTTATAATATCCAAAGACCAACCCATTTAATCCTCCATTAGTAAATAATTCAATGACCCTTGTTCTGGGCCAAAATGAACCTATAGCCAGAGTATCTTCGAGGGGATTCCTTTCTACTGAGGCTCCACATTCGCGTTTGCCACACAATAAAATGTCATAAATTATACGCTCAAAACAGAGCACAACGCTTGGTCATCATAAAAATGAATACATATAGCGTATGGGTATGGGTACATGGGCCACAATAAAGATCCGACGACGACTGATCATTAATTAATGAACATGATCAACGGAGGCAGCGAAAGGAGGCGGCAGTGGGAGCATCAGCAGCAGCAGCAGATGAGTTGTGGCCCGGGGCCATTAGAATGCAACATGTCGTCGTGGTCGTGTTCGATTGCTCAAAACACAGATATATATCGCGGCCATCTATTCAGCCATCTATATGGATGTGCACAAAGAGAAAATCTGTATATATTTCTTGATATATAATATAAATAAAACAAACTTTAGCAGGTTAATTTTGTGGAAATTTTCAAGATTTATCAAAGTGGCTCTAAAGAATGTCGGTATCTAATTACTTATTAAACTTTACTTTTAGGAAATATCAAGATTGCTAAAATAAATAATATTAAAGGGTAAAGTTTAGAAAATTTGAAGATATACCTTATTGTATTGTAATGTATTTTTCTTTCTTTTTTTAATAAGAAAATTTATTTTAGATACTCATTTCTTTCTTTATCTTATTTTTGGAGCACGAAAGTTAATAACTATAAATACAAAAACTAAAATTATGTTATTAAAATATATTTTCCAATTTTTTTTTTAATTTTTAAAGCCCTTATTTTCTCTCAGTGACCTTTCTTATGTATGTAGAATTTCTCTTTGTTTACAAAACAAAATGTAAACAAAACGTTTGTTCTATCATCGAGGGCAGCGATCGAAAGCATTTGCTGCCAAGCTTCAAATCACAAAAAAATAAAGACTGGAAGAGAAAAAAAAAGAAAATAAAATGGCAGCAGGCTGAGAGGAGGCACAGAATCTGGGGCAACCAAGCTGGGGGCCTTTTGCTTGCATAAGCAGGCTGTGGCAAAGATCGAGCTACGCACCACAAAGAAGCACCAACGAAAACTACACAGCCAGCAAGTAAGCCTGGGGAAATATTGGGGGAAATTAAGCCATAAGCCAGGCATCGAATAAGAGATGCTCTCTAAAAGATAAATAGGATTAGGTGTTTGCTTGGGCTTTCTTTAATATATATTTAAAGATGAACTCAAATTACATTTAATTAAATATTTGTAATAAGTTCTCTTTGGATTACTTGTATTATAAAATATAACTTCTTTAATTTATAGTTAATATTTTTTGAAGTAAACAAACTCTGCACTTGCCGCTACTCTTCACAGAGTATCTTTCAGATTGTTTTGGCCTTTGTTCGCTGATGGTTATGCTGCACTTTGATTGACAGCTGTTGCAGTGTGCTTTAGCTTTTTATTTTCGTTATTTCTGTTTCGCTTTTTATCTGTAAACGCGCCTCGAAATGCTTCTAATGACATTCACTTTTCGGGGAGAACTCCACACACACGCTTTTTGGGTCAATCATTATCGCCATGTCAAGTTGCCGGGCACGCAGTTTGCACGTTCCTCCGGCTGCCATGTGTCCCTTTAAGCTCTGTCCGGTATGCGCGGCCATGGAGCATGGAGCTGAGACCCAGCCGAACCCCTTGGACAGACCCCAGATGATTTCACTTTCAATGCCTGGGTTCCACACTGCCGGACCGACACGGAGGAGATTGGGGTTATGAGGCCGCCATCGGTGGCGGTCGCCCTCGGGATATCGGTTTACTATCGTGCACGGTTCAATATATTTTTAAAAGTTTATTAATTAAATTAAAAAATGTCATTGTTATACGTTAAATAAGTCTAAAAGTATTCTAAGGAAAATGGAGAACTGAAGATAAATTTGTGAATTTCATTGTCTCTAATTTACACAGACGAAATCTAATTCAGAAAATTAAGATTCTCACATTTTAAAGGCATTCCCTCTACCAGTTTCATGAAAATAAACATCTCATATATATAGTAATCTTTTTCCAAGTGTAATATAAATGTGATCCATCCATAGCCAAGGGTCAGTCGATGTTCTGGCCCACCTAACCAATGTTTGGTGAACCCTATTAGATTACCACATCGCCGTCTAAAGGTATATGCATCTGTGTGTTTGCCTTTGCGTTTGCCCCATTATCTAGTCAAACAAATGTTCCTCCAGCAAATCTAGGGAGCAATAGAAACGTCAACCCTCTGCAAAAGAAAAAAGTCCCAACTCAAAGGAGGAGGAACCCAACGGCCAGGAGAGAGAAATAATAAAAACAGCCACTGGACAGGTCTCCGTCTGTCTGGGCAGCCCATGATAGATCACCCCATGGACAAATACGGACAGGTGAAACTTGTCAGTCAGTCGGGGACTGGAACTGGGGATCGGATGGTTAAAGCAGCACAGAACTGGAAGTAGGGGTAGCACTAGGAGTAGGAGTTATAGGGCAGAGCCAGCAAAAAGGGTCGTCGTCGCAAGTCCTACGCCAACAAACAAACAAACAAATAAACAAAACTGAAAGGAAAGAGGGACAGCCCAGGAGACTGGGTGAAAAAAAACTCGGAAGAAAACAGGGGAATCGACGCAGGAAATACCCCTGAATAAAGTCAAGTGATCAAGGACTTTAGGAAATGCACCAACTTCCAATTCTACTTAGAAAGGAATAACAGAAAATTTGTAGAAATACTTGAAAAATATTTTAAAATAATTTGTATAAATATTATTTATTAAATATCACAAAACAAGAAGAAAGAAAAATATTTCCAGATAAATATTTCATTTATCTGAAGCCTAAAGAACCCAATTACTTTCCAGGGTGTCCGATAGTGCGACAAGGAGCCTCTCTCTTTTCAGGCCTTTGGTCTTATCGCACTGTAAAAACAAAGGCCCTGGAAAAGGGATCATGTAGCTGAGCCGAGATCAGTTGAGTTCAGTTCTGTTTCGGTTTAGTTTCCTAGCCGGGGCTGGTTCGGAGCCCAGTGGACGTGAACCCGAGACACACTTGCAGAGTGTGCTGGGCACAAGTGCCGGGAACCTAGAGACCTAAGACGGGGGCCGGGGAAGGTTCAGGGGCCAAAGACCGAGGGCAATTTTCTTCAACAATTATGGGGTGACTGTGTGATCGTGTCTCGTCTCACAATTTCATGTTAATTTCCTTCTCCACGGCCAGAGCATTTATCGCGCTGTCTTCGGGTTTACGACCCATCATTGTCGTCATCCCTCGATTGTCACCTATTCGGTTGGTTTCTTGCTGAATTCGCATCCCATTGCTTCCTTGCATTCCTTTTATGGAGCCCCAGTTGGTTCTTTGTCTCCCCCCCGGATTTTTAATATCTCCATAAAATGATTTTCCTTTTTGGTCTGAAGCTAGTTTAACGATCTGTCCCTGCTACCAAAAAGAAAAAAAGGCGGGCCAAGTTATGATTCATTGGCGATCCCAGGAGCACCTGCCACCTGGAAATATTACCGAGAGGTCACTCAGGTGTGACCCGTTGCTAATGAGCGGGAATCTAAACCGGATTAGGATTGTTGTGATCCAGCATTGAGGGTGGAAATGAAAATCTAGAAAAATAGCAAAGGGAGGAGAGTAGTTATAGCTATCTGCAGATCTCAAGAAAATAGTAATATTAATTACTAAAATATAGCTTACACTGGAGAGTTTTTTCCCATCATTTAGTTGCTGATTTTGTTAAACAAAGACTCTCCTCTTTTGGCCAACTGATTGCCCAATAAATACCCCACAACGACCACTCGGCATAAGCATTTTGTCACACAATTTGTATTTAACCTTTTAAGGGAAGTCAAATAATCACTTTGCTTAACTCGAGATACTGTGTGTAGGATGTGCCTGGGTGTATATACATATATATTTTTGTATCCTACAGCTGCTGACATGATTTAAGCATTAAGTTCCAGTGAGCGCTATTAGCATGCAGGTGTCAATTGGCCAAGACGATTGGCAACCTGTCACATTAACAAGAAACCCGCAGGAGGCGGCCGCCAGGCAAAAGTAAAAGTGATCCCATCCAGCCACAGTCCAGGCTACTCCACTTTCCATATATTTACCCGTGTGCATTCCCAGCAAACTTGACTTACTAACTGACGGATCGACTGGGTCAATAGAAACCAGAAGTCGTTGAGGTGGAGACTTTAAACACTGGTAAAAATGAGGGAATATAAAAATTATTAATCAGAAAAAGTTATATACATTTTGGAAAAGAATTTCATTTCTATAAATAATGATATACATTTAATGATGAAGTTTTTATTTAATTCTGAGAAGGTGTGTATCTTAGACTCCTTAATTAAAATATTATTTCTATTTAGTTTCTAAAAAAATGATGTAGTTTTACCTTTTAGTTGGTTAAACATATATTTTAAGGTTCTTTTTTTTTGTATTTTTGTTACCCACAAATTACTCCCAGTGCAGTTATAATTTGCTATTGCTGCTACTTCAGCTCAACAAGTTCCGCGAGACTGCTTCCAATTATGGCGAGGATCTGTTTGCAACATACGCCAAAAAGTCAACTGCTTTGGGATCTGGCCTCAACTGGGTTTTGGCTTGGTTTTGCTGGCTGGTTGGCTGGCTACTTGCTGTTTGGCCCACTACTGGTCTTAGACAGCCTGGCGGCTTCCAGTTGAGCCAAGACAATGCGTGGATGTGGCTTAAAAGTGGCCAAACCCGTGAACACATCGACTTCTGATTTCAACACTGAATGGATTACAAAGATATTGAGGCTTAGCCTCCATAATTTTTGACAAAAATAATTGAAATAAATATAATAAATATAGTAAATACAGTAAACTTAATAAAAATAAAGTCAAATTAAAATCCATTCCCCCATTTCTCTTGATAATTCCCCTATAAACTTTTCATTAAGGTATCGCAAGGCATGGCAATTGAGTTTCACTACCAACTTCATCGACCACTAACTCATGCATTATGCTTAATTATAGTTTATTTATTTAATAAGCCAACGTTGTGGTCTGCTGCCCGGGCAGGTCCTGTCCCCTATGATTTCATTTTGCGCTTTAATTTTTCGCAGCTTTTTGACTAGTTTTTGTGGCCAGCGCCAGTGAGCAAAACTTTAATTAAATCGTTATGCAAAAGTTCCACTTGTCGCTGCGGGTACTAGGCATATAATTTAGGATTGTGCTGGATCAGGCAAGTGCCAGTGAGATGTAGATTAAAATATGAGTTGTCCGGTGCCAGGTAAATGATGTTTTTCCGACTCTATTTTTTTTTAGTTGAGCAAAGACATAAATTGGGGACTTAAAGTACTACAAAATGGGGTTGCAGTTGATTTGTTTTGGAAATAAAATGTAAAATAAAGAAAAAAGAAAATAAATAACGATTATAGATTATATTTCTACTTTAAATGGTTAAGTAAAGACTTTTCAAGCTGATTTATAAAAATAAAAAAACTATCAAAATGCTAGAATATTTTAGAACAAAATATAGATTATTTATTACAACACACTTGGGAATAATTTTTTAACTGAAAGTTGAACTTTTTCCTGCTCTTTGAACTCTCACTGATAACTTTAATTTGAATTTGATTGGAATTCCGCGCTTATCAGTCACCCTGGGAAATTGTTGAAGCGCATTCCCAGCAATCTGATGGCCATAAAAGTACATAGATTTAAATAGTGACAGGAGAATTATGTTTACATGGACCACCGTCGACAGCTGCAACTGTATGCTGTTTCCTTGACTTGGTGGCCCACCTGCGTTTTGAATTTCGCACCTTTCGGCAAATGCGTGAATCATTCGAGCCCACCAGCCAGGTGAGTTAGTCATCATTAGTGAAAAATTGCACTAGAAAATTGTGTGTCCGAACTGTATAAATTCCTTTGGCATAAGTCGGCTTAAAAGGTTTATTTATAATGGAGAACCAACTTGGTAAATGCCCTATGGAAATTGTTTATAAAACTATTCAATTGATTAATAAAAATAATAGGTTTTATATTACAAAATTGTTATATTTATTTTAACTAGTGCCATAAATATACGATCACCTTTTCCCCACTAGAAAAATATTCAAATTAATAAATAAATAAATAGTAAATTAAAATAACTCTATAAGGAAAATATGTATATATTTATATTAAATTAAAATTTAATCTATTAGGAAAATACATATGTAGTATATACGTACATAACTTGAGAGTTCCATGCAGTTTGTTATAATATTTTTATATTTTTTAAAAATTCTTTTTAATAAATCAATAAATTACCCTTTCAACAATATATTCTTTTGGCCAGCTTAAAGTATTAAATGTTCTGTTAAATTAACTGCTGTTCTGGGGATCAAACTTCTATATATCTCATAGCTACACTAGCAAAAAATAAAATAGTTTTCTAAAATCCAAAGACAGTTGACGAATCACCAGACAGACCATTTGTTGAAGTTTGAGCTGGTAAATATCTTTTTAGTACACACACTGCCTCTTCGAGCCTGGAGCCGTGGCTCCCCAATGACCGACCAGATGGCGAGGGTCCGATAGGGAAAGCCGGGGCTCGAGCTGAAGAAGCTGGAGGGACGGACAGAGACTCAAGTTGAAGTGCAGCCAGCCTCAAATGCTGCGGCGCATGCGCAGCGGAGCCGATGTCGGCTTATTTATGGCCTTTGGTTTGGGGCCCTGGGTTCTTTATATTTTCTCTGTTGGTTTTCGTGTTTTTTATTTTTCTTCATGTCTTTCTTTTTTGCTCTTTAGGTTCATTGGCTCTTCTTGGTTTGCTTTTTGTTAAAATGCATTTATGGTCTTATTTCGTTGTTGTTCTTCTCCTGGCTCTCTGTGGGTGTGTGTTTATGTGTGTGTCTGTGCGTTTGGGCTGTATTCCTTTTATATTTATTTTCTTTATTATTATGTGCACACAGAAGAGGAAAGAAAATTTCACAAGGCGTCGCCAGTTTGTCTGGCGTGTCTGCCCTGCCCTGCCGGTCTTATCTCGCCTCTGCCACTCCGCTGGCTCCTCCATATTCTGGTGTTCAGTGCTAATGATCTGGCTTCCTTCACCGAGAATTCTACAGATTTGGATGGTCGTATTACGCTATTGCTAGGGAATACTGAGGCCTGATAATTCTTAAGTACAGATAAATAAAATCAATTAAGAAACATACCTGAAATATTCCTTAAACAATCCAATTGATGTTTTATTACAGTGAACAAATTTAATTACATAATTTGTTTAACAAAGAAAATTGATATTCCATTTGTAACCAAAATTATTACAATCGAATTTCCTTAAGATACATTATATTTTTTCTCATTACTGAGCATTTTCGGGGTTTCACGTGAATATAAACTTGTTGACTTCATTGCATTTCTTATTTTAACATAAAATGCTAAGTTTTATGCTTAGAATTATCCAAATTAAAAATGTATTCGTCGCTTTCCATTAGCTTAAAAAATCCATCGGAGGCCCATTTCAGATATTCAAAAGCTGAAATATATTTACGTAATTAAGTTATTGAAATATTTAAAAATAAATAACTAACCATAAATATGGTATGACGGTGTATTTTTTTTTAAATAATTTACCTATACTAGAGGCTTTAACACATTGCATATAAGCGGTTTATCCGAACTAGAGCGAAGAGAATTCACAGTAGCGACAGCGTCATTGACCATACCAGCGTCAACGTTGATTCCGAAAGTACTAAGATAATTCAATTTTTTGCATCCATTAATCAACATTATGGCTCCACGAGTAGTGATTCCACTCATACTCAACTCCTCCAGGTTCTCCAATTGGCATAAATAGTGCACATCGTCATCGCCATTCACTTGACACTCTAATTTCTTTAGAGCCTTTAGCTTCGTTATTACCCCAAGTTCATCAGCATGGATAACATACACATTTGAGCAATAGTCTAACGACTCCAAGGTCTTCCCATAATTGAAGATCGATTGTCCAAATACACCCATAAGGTTCGTGCTCCGATTGACGTTGCAAATAATCAAACTTTTTAGTGTCGGTAAGTAAGGTAGCGGCGTGGGGAAGCACCCATAGTCGATTATAAGTGTTTCTATTTTCGGCCAAAATTCTTTGTCACCATGATTTTCGGGCATATGGAAAATAGCGGATGCCAGCTCCAAGGTAACAAGGTTCTTTAGTGGGGAACAAACTTTAACTATATCAATGGGTTCTGCACAATTATTTTCTAAAGTCAACTCTGTCAAGTTCACGAGTTGGCCAACTCGTACCCCTAAAAAGTAATAAAATTTTTTTGTAAAAATGTATTCTATTTCAGTTTTACCGCTTCGACAATACTTACAATCTTTACAATAGTTACGAGTTACGGAAATTAAATTTAAGATTTTCAGCTTGGGCAGTTGCAGCAGCGTGTCAAACAGCGTATCAGTAAATATATTTCTGAAATGGGATAACGAAATGGCCTCAAGGTTGGGACAGTACATGGGAGCCAGCTTAAACACATTCAAGTCATCGTCATCTCCATAGCTGCTAAAACTGGTAACAGAGGATCCACACATCCGCAAAATGTCTGGCCAATCACTGAGTGATTGTTCCAAAATATTGATATTCTTGAAAGTATCACGAACGTGAAAGGCGAATGCCTTTTCAAGAACGCAATGAGATTTGGCCAGATCGATCTTATCGTTCATATCCGGAATGTATTTGTAAACCAAATCCAAAACCTCCATCGGAAGGTTTAATATATAACCACGGGATGACATTTTCTCTAACTTTGGATGAAATTGGAAGTGAAGCCCTTGAAATTTGCACAGTAACTAAATTCTGTCCTGACTTCTGTATTCGTTGGTTGTCAGCAAATTTCTCTATAAACAACAGACCAGTGCAGTCTAAGTTTCATTTTCTAGTCAATTTAGCGACTTTTAGAGTAAAACAGCTATTTCTTAATTATATGTTTTGTTATGCGATAGTAAAAAAAATAAATTGGTAGCCTTTTTATGCAATTCTAAGATGTTTATAAATTTAAGTATGGATTGTAGTTGAATTTCTTTAAAATGTATATATACTTATGTACATATGTAAACGGAATCATTTCATCATCAAAGATGCAAGTTTATATTTTCGTTTCAAAATCATTCTGCATTTTTAGTTTCGTTTCCAATGTTTCAATTTTGTGCTCTTTGTAAGTATTCCAAAGCTCAGGGAATATCCTTTTAGAAACTATAGAAGTGGTGTTCCATAATGCAAGTCACATATAGATTTTTTCAAAAAGAAATTCAAATAAATTTGCACCTTTCACCGATCTAATCAAATTTTACGCAGCATTGATCACTCCAAAGTTTGTACCCATTGCCTTTGATTTAAATGAAAATTCTCACGTTATTTCGTATGGTGTGGTGAAGTGCAGGGGATGTCGAAGTGATCAGAGTGCATCATTTTCACACGCCTCTATTTTTCATGCGTTCTGCATTCGCGCCTACTGCCAATTACATTCGTGCAACTGTCAGCCGTTCAATGACAATGACAGCCATGGGGTTAAGCCCTCCCGCCACTTCTTGAACCGAAAGGTTGCTCCATGATCGCTCAACGATTTTCCCTTATTTTTTGTATACACAAGTATGTACGTTCATACATATGTACATATAAATATATGTATGTATGTATACAGTATCAGTCTAGGTTTGCACTTGCAGAAATACACATTTATTGTGTACAGATATGAATATTATGTACATACATACATATGTACATATTTATTTAATGAAATATTAAAAGACATCAATTTGAAAAGATTAAAAAGTTTTTTGTCAAAATAGTTTCAAATTGACAAATGGATTAAATGAAAATTATAGTCTTAGTTCAAATCTTCAAGTTAAAGAAGATAAAAATCTTTCAGTTTATTTTACAAAATAAATAATTAAACACTTTTTTTCCAGTGTTGAGCCAAAACACAATCGGAACCCAATCCATGCATATGCAACCATTATGTGAGGGAGATCAATTCAACGGGGCTCCTCCTTGCAATGCACTCGATCTGCATAGGCTGGAAGGAGGTAGAAGGAGCCTGCACTGGTTATCCTGGGCATGTAATGATCGTGGCTGCTGCCTTTGTGCCTCACGCAATTTGTGCGCTGAATAATGCATCCGAAGAGCATCGCTATCAATTGCCTGACCCCTAATAACGAATTCGTGCCCAACTTAATTGCAGACATATTGATGAGGGGCCCAGGACCAGAACCAGGACAGGGGGATAATCCTCGGGACCTTTTCCCATTTTACACAAGTCTGTATATACATATATTGTGTGTGTGTTTTTTTTCTTTTTGCCATTTGCGTGTCATTTTCTAAGTAGAATTGGCATTTCTTTTATCTTCAGCAAGATCAGATCAGATATCAGAAAAGGTCTAGAGACTGGGACCAGGCAACAATTGAGAGTAAAAGTAAATGTTGTGCTGATCCATATCAACGATCCTCCGGCAGCTCCTCTCAGGCATCGTGATCACTTGTTTGTTCAAGTTCTTAGCAGGTTCATCGTCATCGAAATATTTCTGGTTCGTTGATTTAACAAAATATTAAATCCTTTGTTTGTCTCGCCAACAGGTGGTGGTGGATCGTCGTCGTCGTCAGTCCTCGTCCCGTGTGCTAATTGGATTATGTATTGCTTAATGATCCCCTCGAGGATGTCGGGTGTTAATCACTTAAGCATCCAGCTTGCCATATTCTGCGGTTCTGCGATTAACAACGCCGAAAAAGGTAAGTCTCTTAAATGGGTCAAGGGTTTTCTCTTCTCAATTCGAACATATTTTTGGGGTAAAACAAAGTGTATAGTTTAAAATTCAGGAGGAGAGTTACAGGAGAGTTTTGTTTACTTGAAATATTATTTTTGTGAAGCTCTTCCTTGGTTATATGTGATTTTCTAGATTTAAGCATTTCACATTAAATATTTGTTATATTATTTTCCTGTTT
Organism: Drosophila anomelani; assembly: GCA_035045905.1. NCBI lineage: Eukaryota > Metazoa > Arthropoda > Insecta > Diptera > Drosophilidae > Drosophila > Drosophila anomelani. The sequence goes on from JAWNOO010000165.1 coordinate 5,708,427, forward strand.
ACATTTTAATATTATGTTTTCTAGACTACTTTTGAATGTGTTAAAATCTTACCATATATTTCTTTGATCCACTCTATTAATATTCGAAATAATCCCACTGTTTAGCGCAACTATAACTCTCAAGAGCTCAATTGAAGTATTCACGTCCAGTACCCCACGATTTTAATGGCCGGAAGCTAGCCCAGACATTGACTCTGTTCTCATAGATCAAAAGTCTAGAGCCCCCTCCAACCGAAAATCGATTAATTTATATATACATATACTGTATACATGAGAGGGCCAGCTCCCAATGATATTTGTACAATTTGTTAAGCAATTTAATTCTCACACATTGCTGATTTCTTCACATTTTCTTAAATAAACAAATCGAAGAAACCCTAGCCGGGTGCGGCCCCTACTTCAAGACGTTCCCACCTCCCCCACAAGTGCTCAGAATGGCGTGAAAACGCTTGTAGTTGGTGGGCATTATTCTCATTTAACAATCGACTGCACATGACAGGGGTTTCCAAGACACAAAAAAAAAACCAAAATAATTAAAAAACGAAGAGCACTTTAAACAAATTAATTTGCTATTGCCATGGATGAGTGCGCAAGTGCAGGTTACTTTTTGGTATCTCTTTTCCTTATTTTGGGTGTGTTTTTTAACCACAGAGTTTTATTTTTTTGGCTTTGAGAAAATATGATTTAAGATGAGATTTTCTTGAATTTCTTGTCTGGAACTTCGGAACTCTCAATGGGTTTCCTGCCTTCGTCTTGCCTCATTGCACACACATTGGTCGAGCTTCGGTGATCAGAAAATTTATGCGAAGCTTCTTGAAGAACTTGTACCTTAAACACACTTACAATATAAGTCTTTTGCGTGGGAATTTCTGTGTTTTACTCTGTGTTATTAATTAAGAAAACTGATCGAGTGGAACCAGAAAGCAATTAGAGGGAATTACATGTCTATAGATATTAATCGAAGTGTTGAAGTTTATTTTTTTTTATAATTCGATTAGGTTTGTAAATATTCTAAGTATCTAGGAACTGATAGAGGTGTCTGTTTATTATATTTCTTGTATTTTAATATTGAAATGTTGTTTTAAATATTAGCTTGGATTTATTTTGTTATAACCCCTTCCGTTTGTACAACATTTATCTAAAACAGATTTCTTCAAAATCTTATTTGATTTTATTGCTATATTTTGCGTATCAAATTTCACAGATACACGCACTTCAAGCTGTCATATTCATCAAATTTTTGAATAGATTTTTGTTTCTCTTTTTTTATGGATTTTTAACTGCAAGGGAAAGGGGATCGATAGGAGGAGGCGCTCTTGAGGGGCAAAAGTATTCCGGGAACGCACGTGTTGCCCAAGTGTTAAAAATGCATTTGTGGAAAATAAATCAGTACGGGAAAAGGGGGAAGGAGGAACAGCGGGCATCGTCACCCAAGTTGAAACTAATTTTATGCATGACTTTTTACACATTCCAGCAATATTTCCCCTGACAGCCAACACTCCAGCATAGTTCAGGACAGTTTTTACTTTTGTTTCAAGACGACTGCCTGCATTCCTGCAGTCTTTTCCCATTTCCACATCGTATTTTTTTCCTGCATTTTATTTTGTTTTGAGTCGAATGTGCGGCATTTTATGCACAGTTAAGTTAATCTGCCCTAAGCGTACTTAACAATCCGCCGGCATGTGTCATCCTCTCACTCTGGCCGGGCATGTGACACATGAGACGTTGCCGGTCGCTGGCTGTGCTCCTCCGGGTCTCTTGGTCCGTGCCACATAAAATAATACCCACTTGAGGCAGGCCACTTGGATGGCCAGGGGCATTAGGCTCTGGGATTTTGGAATTCGAAGCATTTTTGGGTTACCAATTTGGCATATGTCGGGCAGCTAATCAATCCGTTGGTCCCGGGCCACTTGGCCACAGCAGGTGGCAGGAGATGTATACCAAAAAAAAGGCATATATCTTCGAGAATTAGTTTTGCTTTAGCCAAGTTTTATTATTTCACGAAAGGTCTATAGGTATAGGTTTAGATTTTGTATCAAAAATGATATTTAGTATTATATTTGAATATTTATTAATGATATTTCTGATCATATACTATAATTTAAACCTTAAAATCGTAGGAATTCCCCTTTTCTATTATTTTTTTCTTATACTAAATCCTTTGTAATATTTGTTATAATTTAAATAGCTTAGTTTCCCAGCTCTGATTTGTATTAATTGGCATATAAACTCCTACTTTTATCCTTTTACTATCCCCTGCCATCATTCTTGTTATAAATCACCCCCAGTAACATCGGGTTTTAGCTATGAAAATGCATTTCAATGCATCCACCTGATGACTGCCCGGGCATCCAACTAATGACACATAAATATTTATCAGTTGCCCCTAGACCCGGGGCCAGGCCGCCCCCTAACCCAGCTGGAGTTATTACTGGAAAAGGGTTCCCGTGGCCATAGCAAAAGCTTTGATCGTTTTTTTAGTTCGGTTTCTGTTCTGTATTTCTTTTATTTTTTTTTTTTTTGTTGCTGTTGTCCGTTTGTCTTCTGTAATCTGGCTGAGCCGAGCTACTTGACTTACACACGCAGAACAGGAGAACCAGTTTCGGGGCATTGAGTAATTACCACGGAGGGGATCGGCGGAAGAGAGTTGGAGTCCAGAGTGAACCTTTTGTCCAGGGAGTAAGTCCCTACACAGGAAATAAATATGTGAAATATAATGATCTATAGGGAATGTTAAAGAAATGGGAACCTAGGAACCTTTTTTAGGCAGCCATCCCCAGCTTTATGTCAAACAGTTTTGATTCTTAGCTGGCTATTATGGCTAAAAACCATATTGTTTTACATATATTTACTTTAAAAATCTCCTTGAATTTATAGCCTATTTTGTCCAGTGTCCATCCGGCAAAGTCTTTCGCTTAATTGCGTAAGGCAGGTGGCAGTGTCTGCCTTTCTGCCGGCGAAGAGAATAAGACACGGTCACAGACAGGCCACTTTAAAGTTGTTCCCGTTGGTGATTAGTGACGGCTCTCCGGCTTCAGCTTCAGCTCCAGCTTTTCCTCCAGCTCCAGCTCACCCCTCCTCCATCGAGCTTCATCTATACCGCAGGTCGAGTGCTTTCCATTATGGCCAAGTGTCAAATTAAGTGCTCGCATGATTAATATTTGTGGCCGGCACGGCATTGTTCCAATAGATACGACCGAAATCCATTTTGGCTTCTGTCGTGGGCGAGTGCAATTTTCTCGCTGATTAACCGTGTCGTTTTCCTATTAACTTTTCATTATAAGCCATACCTTAAGCCGAAACATCATCAGCATTTATTCCTTGAGGCATTTTTTCTCTAGCCATAAAGTCAATTGATGTATTTTAGGCTTTGGCAGACAAGTGTTTTACGATGTCCTGGAACGGATCAGGGGAGATCTCCAGCGGAAATTGAATGGCATGGCTTTGTGGTGAGTCAGTATCGGGCAAAAAAAATATATGAGATGAGTAGACGGGAAAAACTCCTATTTATTACATAGTTAATATTGTATACTATATATTCCCTACTTTTATAATATGTAATATTAATTTGTAATTTTAATTTGCCTACTTTAGCCTGGCTTCCCTCATTTATGAGTAATTTCTGTGGCAAAACTTTCGTTTTTTCAGGTCAGTTAATTAATGCGATAATTAATCTTGCTGACTGTCCAACTGGGGGATGACTCTCCCTGGATTTTTATGGCTCGCAGGGCAACTGACTTTAAATCAGCTAACTGAGCTGTCAGAATTTTACAGTTTCTGTGTCTCGCGAAATTGGGTCAATGCAAAAAAAAGGGAAATCAGGCGGTAGATACAAAAATATGTCAGCATTTTACTTTTATACATTCGAAATTAAAAATATAGTAGGTGTTTTAGTATGAAGTAGGAATTATTAGCTGTGTTTTTCTTTTAGATTTCTGAAAATTGAACTACTGCAAAGAAGCAAAATTACCTGTAATTAGCATCTTCCGCTCGTACACCTTTTTTTGTTCTACGAATATCAATCGTCTTCTTCCTCTATTACATCAATTAAACTTGAATTACTTTCATTCTTATTATTAATTTAATAATAATTAAAAGAAACAAGAAGAAACACCCTTGCATTGTGATATTGGAGTGTTATCTCTAGCTTGAAGTCAATAATAATTAAACCAAAAAGGAATTAATTTCCTTAAGAATTTCATTGGATTTTATTGGCAACGCAAATCAATCATTGCCTTTCTGGTCATCTGATGCCCACATAAACCCCTGAAATATTCGCCTTCTTTAAATCGATTTTTTTGTATACATTTTTATATGAGATTTTTTTTTAAATAATCAATGTTTAAAAACTAATGTTCTATTGCCACAAGATGGATCAACACTATCAGGAAACTAATGGAAAAACCTTTGTGTAACTTTGGGCGAGAACTGGTTTTTTGGTTTGTTTTTGTTTTTTTTTTTATACAGACAATTTGAAACGTAAATTTATGATCCAGTGTGTGTATCTCGCTGTATCTGTATCCGAGAGATGTCAAGATACACGGCCCGAGTTTGCTACTGCGACTCGGGCTGCGACTTGATGCACACCTGCACCGCACACCGTTGTTGTTTCTCTTTTTATTATTGGTGTTAAAATTATGGGTTACGCCAGCCCGTCAGCCAGCCAGCTAGCCCGGCAGTTGGGGTGATCCGCGGCTCGGCGAGGTGTGGTTGACAGTCCACGCCATGTCCGTATGCGTGCGGTGTGTGTATCTGTGTAAGACGGTAGCACTTCCCTGGGCTTCCCTAGGCCTGGTAACCAGTAACCAACAACCCAGCAACCAGTTCCTGTGATTCAGATTCAGATTCGGACTCGGTCTGGGATTTTGTACCTCTGGACGTGTCTAAGAAACAGTTCTAAGGGCCATAAATTGTGGCCGTCTTGTTTGCTGTTTGAGCCAGTCAAAGATCACAATGGACTCAAGACTGGTAGTCAAATAATCTCGTTTAATGCCTGGCTTTTGTCGATAGCTTTGGTTAAATTTATGCTAAGTATACACCGATTTTATTAGGTCTTAAATATGGGAGTTTAGTAAGTTAACATCTTTGGGAGAAAGAGTTTTAAATATTTAAAAATTAAGGTTCAAATTAAGATCCAACCTGAACACAAATAAAGAAATAATTAACAAAATAATATTTCAAATAAATATCTCTTATATTTGCTTTTCTCACTCTTTTAATTGTTGTTAAGTTTTGATGGCACAATAAAATAAGTCTGTTAAATGGTTAAATTCAAATATCAAAATGTTGTTTTAATTTGTAAGACTTAAACTTGATATTAAATTAAAAACCTTTCTTCAAATAAAGGTTTTATTTATCTTTATGAGATTTCTAATCTTTATAGTCAAAGTTCTTTATGACCATCATCAAAAATATTAGCTTTTTAAATTTATGATTGAATTTTATGTTGCACAATCAAATTATTAAACTTCTTGAAAGATATATCATTTAAAATTTAATCACATACACTTCTTATCAGGGTCAATAAAAACCTCTTTTAATTGAGTTGCGTGCAGGATTTTATTTAATTTTTAAGCACTAAGATCCTTAGGCCAAGATTTCAACAGATGCCCCTTGATTGTACCTACGAACACCTCCTGGGTTCATTAGCCGCCGTCTCCTCTGACCAATCAATTACGGGAACCCCTAGCCGACTCATTAGATGCAGTTGAGATCATGTCTTGTTTCTTCATAAGCAATTGCAGTTCATTACCGAGGATTGGAGCCTCATTAGGGGCTCGGCTCCTTGCCTGGCAATTTGCAGGCATGCCAAAAGGGTTTAATGTTTTGATTAAGACACAATTCTAACCAGGCCCAGAATCCAGAACCAAATCCAGAACAGGTGTTGCCGAGACGTTGGCGTGCGGCTGATCAAATTGTAAATTTACCATGACCAGAAGCATTACAAGAAATAAAAATAAACTAAAAAAAGAAGTAATACTGCGATTCTGAGTTTCATAATCTGGCATCTGCTAACTGTAATTTGGGTTTAAGGCCCAAATGCAGTCGCAATTATGTGGCTTTTTATGGCCTGTGGCTGGCTAAAGAAACCTTGACCGATTAGCGACAAGTTAAACCCTTTGTACACAATCTTCTGACCTTAGGTCGTAAATTAATCAAGCCCCGAAGTGAGACCGAGTCGAAACAGAGTCATCAAACGGTTGCACTGCCTCCACTCCACTCCACTTCACTCGACTCCAACTCCAACTACGAGTCCAATCCAACACCTGAGCTCCAAAAGACACAGCCCAGCACACAAACAAGTTGATTTTCCAGCCCAAATGCCCCCAAAACCCAACCCACACCACTGAAAAACCCCGCACAGATCCAATCCAAGCTCAGACCCAAGCCCATTGTATGTCATTTTTCAAAACCAGAAATGAAACGAAACCAAACCAAACGAAACGAATTAAAATCAGCAAAGGCCTTGGTGATCGATCTAAAGATACTTTTTAAATAAAGGAATCAAATATATAGAAATTATTATATAGAAGTACCTAAATCTGTAGCTTGATTAATAAAAGACTGCTTCAGAATTTTCTTTTCTTTCAGGACAAATGTTTATAAAACCTAAAAAATTGTTATTAAAAAAAGTTTAAGTTTTATACTAGGCATATAACCCTTGCTTGTATCAAAGGTTATACCCACCATCCTAACAATTACAGGGTATTCCAAATGAAGCTTGTAGTGCGCTTTGGTCTCGGACTTTTTACTGCACCGCACGTGCCAAGGCGGCGCGCTGCTTTTGCGCAGGCGCAGACTTTGGGATTGGGACTCCGATTCGGAGTTTGGTAGAAAAAAAAGTCAGACACTCAAGACACAACCACAGCGATGATGATGATGATGACGATGCCCAAAACAGTTGTGGAACAGTTGTACTTCGTTGTTGCCGCTGGACATGGCCCCATGTTGTCGGGGAAAACGCCTAGCTAGCCGAGAGCTGCGCTGCTTTCGAGGTATCAAAAGCGAAAGATTGATGCTCTAACAAATAAGTAACTAAAAAAGTTAGGGAAATACATAGATAAAATAGAACATAAAATAATCACTAATAAACTAATTGGTTATAGAATATTTTATTAGCTTTAAAGATATTTAAGGGAGTTTTGGTTTGTATAAAATGTTCTAACAGGTTTATCGATATCAATTAAATAGTAGAGAAGATTTTCCCTCGAAATTAATACATTAATTGTACGAATTTTAGAACTAGATATTATTTTTTCGAATATCTTTAAAGTAATGTCTTACTTCTCTAAGCATATTGAACTTGATTTAATTTCCTTTAAAATTACTGCTTACACTAATTTACTAATTTATTTCTTCTGCCTTTGGAAGTATATGAACACCTTATATTTTTCTACAAAAGAAGCCCAAATATATATACAAAATAATTTGTACAATTCTTCCCCAGTCCCTGCTTCAAACCGAAAGAATCGAAGAAAACCTTTGCGACCATGACTTTTGTGTTTGTGCGATGATCAAGACAAGAAAAAGATATAAAAAGAAGCTTTTGGCTCCCTAGAGTAAAAGTCATTTATTTTATTTAGTGCTGTCTGTTGTGTGCTGCTGGTGAGCTAGGTTTTTTAATTAAAAAACATCTTGGGTAGAAACAAAATATCTTGGCTACTTTTGGGCTCGTGCCCACGGTCTCTAAGGTGCCTAAAGTGGGCGTGTTTTTCTCGGAGGAGAGAGGAGGAGGCTGCCGATAGACAGCCGAGCTTCTTCTTGAAGCAGACATTGTAATTGTGGATGGCGATGGTGTTGAAGATGATGATTCAGCCGATTTGGCCTGACTGGAATATTTATGGCTCGTGCCAGTGGAGAAACCTCAACTTCAACCTGAACCTCAGCTTCGATTCTATCTCGACAGCCTCTCGAAACTGGATGGATGGGTGGCAGCTACTGAAAATTTGTAACTCATAAAATAGTGATTCCATTTCCATGGAAATTTGTGGATTGGGATTTGGGAGCATAGCCTTGCACGTGTCTATGTACCTCCTGTCTTTTAACCATTTGCAGGTGTTGTTCCACAAAAATTTCTTGGCCACGTTCTGATCTTTGACTGTCAGCAGCGCCCACGTCATTTGATCCCCAATGTCTTTGGCTTTGTCTTGTCTCGCTAACTGTGTCAGCAATTAGTTGGCGGGCCTTATTTATGGTTTCCATTTGCTATTTGCCTGTTAAATTAATTAAACACAAGCCAATAAGCGAACACAAGGTATCCATAAAGCCTTTTGGTGTTTTGGAAAATAATACAAGGTCTTATTGGTGGGTTCGCGAGGTTTAAAAGGGGGCGGGAATGCATTAGAAAGGATTTAATAAAGCGTCAACAGACCTAAAAAGGGGTTTTAATTATTGCGAAGTTTAAATATATTTATTTTATTATTTTTTCATAATTACTTTGTAAATTACCTTTACCTTAATTGTATACCTTATTGCAATTGTTTATATTTGTAATATACATCATACATTTTAAAATAAATTCTATATTTTCTGCTATTTAAATTACAAACCAATTAACAATTATGTGATAATCACAAGCTCCCCCTTCGAACAGTATTTAATTTACCCATAAACATTACAAAAAAGTAATAAAACCCTCTGTCCGGCAAGTCAAATGTCAACGACCAGTTCAAAGTGTTTATAACTATCATTTCAACAACAATCCGATAACCATTTTGCACAGAAAAAAAAGAGCCGAACATTAGTCATCTGTGAGAGGCATGACAGACACAACCAATCGACTACAATAAACTTATCGCGCCTATAAAATCAATCAGCTTTTAATAAAAAATAAGAAAAATATATAAAAGCGAACAACAATAAAGAGTTACTGCTGGAAAAGGAGTTCAGTTTCCGCACATGTGGAGCAGAGATCGGACAATGACTCATGGAGCGGAGACAGGCCCAGGCCGAGACCAATAAATAAGCTTAAATATAAATATTTTGTAGCTCCTCGCGCCACTTGAAGCCCCGTCTGCCCGATTCTTTGCTTATTGGCCCATTCGGCGATGTTTATACAATAAATCTACCTGAAAAGGCCCGGCCCTCTGGCACATCTAATATGAGACTTGAGCGTTTGATTGAGGCTTTGTAGATACCCTTAAATTGGTATTAGTATAAATATAATATTAGTTAAAATTACTTTCAAGCCTCTCTTTCACATTCCTAACCTTAGTTCATTTATTGAAGATCTACTAATTAAAAAATTAATATTTTAAAGCTCATAGAACCCCTCTTAGCTAGGGTATGCCTGGCCAAAAGAGATGGCTCCAACTGGGTCTAGTCTGGTCCAGCTTACTACCTGCACTTTGGGTGACTCATCCGAGCAAATCTTGCAGTTTGGCCCACACTTAAATGATCAACAATTCGTGGCTCGATATGATTAGCAAGTCCCTTGGCCGCGTTTCAGGTAGTTAGACCGAATATGCGACTGTGGCCAAGACCCTGGACCTGGCCAAAAGCTCTTCTTGCCTCCTCTTTTCACACGTTTACATTTTTCCGCCGAGATCGTGCCGACGTCTGGCTGAGCTCTACTATATACTATATACACACAGATGACTCATCGCCAAATCAGGGCTTCCTCTGCTGCAGTCTCCTCTGGACTTGGAGGATAACTTCTTGATTTCTTTTCTTATTTTTTTTTTTTTAGGTTTAATGCGAATCTTGTGTTTTTCTGTTGGCTTCTTTTGTTGCGATTGCGGTTTCATGGGTTCCAGATTTTTAGTTGGAATTGCAGAAATTATGAGGGCGATCAACAGGGGAAATGGTCTAGGTAGTCGCTTAATTTCTTTATTAAGTGCGGTGGTGTGAAGAGCCGACAGTAAGCCAATAAAACGGTTAAGATATGGGCACTGAAAACGTGGGGAAGTTTTGTAAAGAGTAATTTTTTTATCAGGAGATATTTTCTAGATGAGAAAAGCTTTTACATATTTATTATTATAAGAAAATCCTATTTTAATTACCAGAAAATATCTGTAGAAATATACGTTTTCTCGAGGCTTCTGACAATTTAAGAGCTCGCAAATTATTTCCTATTTATAGCTTTGATGGTGATAGATTCATGGCGCAATTTTGCAATTTTCCGACAGGCCTTCTCGCTGTCAAATTGAATATTCTGGCTTGGGTTGATGCTTTATATTTGGAATTGATTTATTCAGTTGGTTCGGGACGCATACAAAATGGAAAACAATTTTATTAAATTCGTAGGTGTGTCCAAATATTGGCTGTGATGCAAAATAGGATTTTCACAGGAGAGAAGAAGGCGTGGCCGGTGTCTGAACATTTTATATGTTTATTTAAGGTGTGTGCTTGTTGTTCTTTATGAAGTTTTCAAAGGGTTTACATATTTTAAAATATATGGAGAAATTTAATAAAAAATTCTTTATTAAATGGAATCAAAAATAAAACCCCTATTTGGCAAGCTATAAATAATAAAGTTGGTTAGCAATTAGAGGAATCAATGGGTAACCTTCAATCATACGACTGTCATAAATAATTCAATAGCAATTTACACGATTTTAGTCTGTTTACTATATGTATGTTGTTGTCAATATTTAATTGCTGCAAAGCAAGTTCGCCAAGTTGGCGATTTTTATGTTGTAAATGTAATTGAAGCTGATGCCAAGGATGTCAACTTCTTGTAAGCGGCAAGTTGTTGGTGTTATGTTTGAATTTATTTAACTTTTTTTTTTTTGGCAAAGTGTCGACAATTTAAAGTTGAAATCAAAAATAAACAAATATTTTTACATATTAAGCACTAATCTTAATCAAAACACTAATCTCTATACAAACATTTTCTAAAAATATTATAAATATATTTTTTATGAATAGTTTTATTGGCAAGTGTATGTATATAGTGTTATAAAACCCTATAAGCGCTACATAATAACTCTGGTCGATTATGGCAAACAACTTGAATACAATCTGCAATTAAATTTCACATAAAATCTGTTTGCCTCAATTGATTTTTAATGGCCTGCTGGATGTTATTGTCTGGCAATTATTTTATGGCTTTCTTTTGTTCGTAGAAATTATGGTTTAAGTGAAATTTAGTTCGTTAGCTTGACAATAGATCAGTACTTGACATTTTACTAAATTATAGCCGAACATTTAAATGTAATCGGTTATGCCCATGCCGAAACATTACCCTAATACTGACCCACAGTCCAAAATGCTAATTAAAAGAAGCTGATTCTCGACAATGTTTCCGATTCGAATGTTGCTATGTCTTAATCTTGACCTCTCGTCAGCTAGTTGTCGATTAGAATTTATTGAATAGAGAAGAACCCTATAAGTAAGCTCTTCTCAGTTGAAAAGCGCCTCAGTGTCAATCAAACTCTGGCGTAAGAATTTGTTAAATTTTCGTAGGCCTCACAATGGACGCATCGTTTTGCCTAGCACTTCTTAAGGCGGGAGTACTTGACTTGCTATTTAACAAGCTCGAAGTTGAGGATAAATCGCAATCGGAACGAGGATATCCTAGGAATAGATCCATTCAAAGTGAATTCGTGGATATTGATAGCCGCAAAATACCAATCGAATATTGGCCAGTAATCTTCCGTCTCTGCGGAAATCAAGTGCGCCAAATAGATTTGACGTGGAATGTCGAGAATAAAATTCCAGTTAGTCTAATAGTGAATGAGTGCCCTTTTTTGGAGTCAATAAAATGCAATGTGAACAATGATAATTGGATAGAGATTACCTCTCTGCTACTCGAATGTAAGTGTTTGAAATCAGTTCATTTTTGTATAAGCGAGGAGTGGGTTGACTCTGTGAATATTCTAAAGCCTTTGATACGGCTTCCCAACTTAACTAAATTATTTTTACATGGCTTGGCCGCCAAAGAAGGTGAGTTTTAGATTTCAAACCCAATTGAAACTATTATTAATTTTCTGTTTGTAATTTTCAGTTTATCAGTTACAAAAACTGATTCATTTGGAAGACCTTAGCCTCATCCTTAAAACACACTCCCCTGGCATAAATATATTTGAAATTCTGTCAGCTCTAAAAAATCTCCGCATTTTGCATATTTCAAACATAGAAATCCTAGAAAATCATATTTCGTGCTTAAGCGAATTAGAAAGCCTGGAAATCGTCTCTTGTCACATCTATTGGCTGTTGCCGCACTTTCCGAAACTAAAATCTTTAAGGTTCAGAGGGAACACGAATTATTCTCCAGACTTTGGTTTGTCCAAATGGATTTCAATGCATTCGCATTCTTTGGAGTTTTTGGAACTGCTTGTGAGCGACAAGGACAGTTTTGGGGAAGAAGAGTTACTCGAAACAGTTCGGAATTGTATAAATTTAACAACCCTTCATTTGGGCAACTTTATCATTTTTTGGGATTTCGTTGATCTCTTCATGAATGCCTTAAAGGAGAATGGTAGTTTCAGCTTAGAAAAGCCACTGCAACTCGTATTCAAAAATGTTGAAGAAGTAAAACCATTGGTGAGTTTTAATAAAATAGAAATATAAACGTGCTTCTAACATTTAATTGTTATTACAGTTTTATAAATCGCCATACATTGGATTAGTTTATTTAAGAAATCCAACACCAGTTGAGCTAAGTGCCTGGAACTGCGTTGAATGAACTATTTAAATGTTTATGTTAAATAAAGATGAGCTCTAAAGCTAAAGACTCAAATACAAATTAAATAAATTACATTTAAATTTCAATAAAAAAAGGTCAACATTTTGCACAATTTAGCTTTGTCCTATAAAATAAAAATAAAATAAAATTCATTAGAAATTCATGTGTTAATCTATCGATATAACTGATTGCTCACTCCTGCTTTTATTGTTTATTGAATACATTTTTTATTATTATATTATTTAGAGTGTTTGTAGTATTGTAAAAAGTTCTAATTAATTAATAAACAATAAATTGGTAACATTTGTAACAAGATTACAATTTTACACCCAATTTTACCCGCCAATCATTCCCATTTTTAAACAAAAGCTCAGCAACCACCTACCCCAATAATGTCATTAACAATGTGGTAACGCTGACCCACTTTCACTGCCCAGAGAATGTGAACAGCTGTCAGAGGCTGTGAGATATGGGACAACCCCTGAGACAGGCCCAGGGAAGCGATAAACCAAGACAGGCGACACACTGGACAGAGGACAGAGGCCACCGACGCGACGCCTCCATCGCTCATCCCACTGAAAGCGAAACAAAAGACAAAGGAAGTCGGCAAACATGGGAAATACTTCCGATATAAGCGATATGGATCGCGATCTCTCGATGGGGACTGAACGCACGACAGCCGCCCACACATATGGGGATTGGAGGAACAAAAGATGAGTTTTGTTGGCGATGATTAACACGATTTGTGAGAGACTTTATTAGTTGCTGAATGTGGTGGAATTTCATCAGGCTTAATGAGCAATTAGCCAGAATTGGAATCTTCGAGAATAATTCCCCTTTCAAATTAAAAATAAAAATATATAATATAAAATTAGAAAAAATATATATAAATTAAATGTTTAATAATTATATAAATTTAATTACTTTGCAATAATTTTCAATTTCCATATAAAAGTTTAATAGTTATTTCGAATTTAAAATACTTTTTTATGAGCGCAAATTTGGTTCTTTCCCAAATGTTTCCAAAAATGCTACTATGTATTTGTCATTAAAAATAATACACATTTTAATCAAGAACCTAATAATGACGTAAGAGATAAGGCTGTGCGAAGTTGGATTATAAGAAAATTAATCAGTCATCAATCATTCGAAGAAGTAATTACTTATTATTGAGGCATAATATATTAAGGGGGGGGTAAGGTTTGTAATTTTTTTTTTCGAAATTTTTTTTTTATTTTTTTTTACAATTGCACAAGATGTAAAGAATATTGTGTAAAAGTTGCAAATCAATCAAATTAAAATTTACAAAGTTATAGCCAATTTAATGGAGGTCGCTTAGTGTGCACTGCATGTGCTCACAAAACTTTGAAGCGCTGTCCTGAAAAGTAGCCTTTTCCAAGTCGGTGAACACGATTACAGAAAATCTACTGATCCGATCGATTAGAAATTTTGCACAAATATAGTTTAAGTAATTCTACAGGTACTCACGTGGCCCTTTTTTTAATTTTTTTTTTTAATATTATTTTTTTTTTAACAATTTATCTTTTTTTTTAGTAAAAAATCTGACTTTTTGCTTCAAAATGGCATAAAAAATCAGGAAAAAAATTTAAAAAAAAAAAACGCTTCGTGGTTACCTCGGGGCATTTATCCCTTAAGTAATGCAATTTATTTTTTTTTAATCGGGTGATCCTGTAGGCTGTAAGGATGTTCACCGCAAACCACCTTTTTTCGATGGTGGCTTAGGAAATTCTTAATAGCTCTTAAGTCTCTAATTGTTTCTTAACCAAAAAATACTAATAAAATAGTCGAAATATTGTGTTACTTTATGGTGCTTAAATTTTTACGCTAACTTTATCCGTTTCGCCACAAAAAATTTTCGAAAAACGGCCATTTTTGCACCGAACAAACCTTACCCCCCCCCCTTAACATATTATATATAAATTAACAAAAGAAAATATAAGTGCCAAAATATGCTTTGATATATACAAATATTTTTTAGTTGCTTAATTATATTGCTTACATATATATAAGCAGGTTATGTACTGTTAATATATAGATTAACATTGTAGTTGTAGTTCATTTTTTTTTTTTTTTATACTTTCTTTGGTATTATTTATATAATTTAAATTATTTATTAAAAACAGCCCCAGGCACATCTCAGAAATGGGATCGGACTTTGTACATAAACAAGTCCCAGGTTTGGCGATGCAAAAAACTACAAAAATAAATAAGTAAAGCATTAAATTCATTCAATATTTATAAATTATTTAAGCTCACCTTGTCTTTGACTGCCTCAAAGTTCTCCAAAACCAACTGGAATGGTTGTCCTAAACTGAAACCTTTTGCGTTCAACAAATTCATAAGGGATCCAACAAAATTCCGGGTGATGGCATTGCCTAAATTAAGAATTCTTAAATTTGTACAGTTCTGCAGCATTTCGAGTAAGTCTTCTTCTACAAAATCGAAGTAGTACAAAACTAGTTCCAGAAACTCCAAAGTGTTTGCATGTAGGGAAATCCAATAAAACATTTGAAATTGTGGAGAATAATTAATGTTCCTTCTGAATCTCAATGATTTCAGTTTCGGAACATGCGGCAGCATTGAATATATGTGGCAGGCGACAATTTCCAGATCCTGTAACTCATTAAAGCATGAGCTCTGGGTTTCCATTATGTTTATGTTGGAAATATGCAGAATGCGAAGATTTCTCAGCGTGGACAAGAGTTGAAATATATTAATTGCCTGCGAGTGGCTCCTCAAGTTGAGGCTGAGGTCTTCCAAATTGATCAGATTTTGTAACTGATAAACTGAAAAGGACAAGTAAGGAATTAGGAATAGTTTAAGTTGAGTCTGAACTCCACAACTCACCTGCATCGTCGGCAAATCCATGAAGAAGTAATTTAGTTAGGTTGGGAAGCTGAGTCAGGGCATTGATAATATTCCCAGAGGGATCACAATCCGCGCTAATATGCAGGTGAACTGACTTTAGGCTTCTTACGTTGTGTAGCAGCGAGGTGATCTGCATCCAGTTTTCACAATTCACATTGAATTTGATTGACTCCAAGACGGGACAATGACCCTCGATTAGGTGGAAGGGAATATAGTTAAGACTGTCCCATGTGCCATCTATTTGGCGCACCTGAGAGCCGCATAGCGGCAAGATTACTGGCCAGTACATAGCCGACAATTTCCTAATATCAATATTCACGAATTGGTTTCGAGTGTGCTGGGCAAAAGCTTGTCCTAGCAGGGGATCTGTTTGGGCCAATTGCAGTTGGTCATTCAAATTGAGACGTTGAAATATTAATTCCAAAACATTCGCCGGCAAAAGTGTGAGGTAAATTTCAGCGTCCATGGCGAGGCAAACAAAATTAATAGCTAGCTTTACGCTAGACTTTGGGATTGATACTGATTTGTTTCTATAGCTTAGGCGAGGTTTATAAAAAATTTACAAACAGCTGACTGATAAGGCCCGAACCCCCTTATCTCACATAAATTTATGTGGAATTCGGTCTGATCTGACATTATTGACATCTAAGAATTGTCAATTTTGTGATTTATAGGGAAGTAATTAAGTATGTGAAGATGACTACTTAAAATCCATAGAAACAAAACCAAGAATTTTATTAAATTTACTTTGTCCAGCCTCGGGTTTTGGTTTTTTATTATTTTTACCTAATACTTATTTATGTTTTTTCTTCTAGTCTTAATTTATTGAAACCGAAAGAAAAATTATGGTTTGATCACCTGAAATTAGAGAAATTACTTATAATTACTTATGAATCTTAATATGCCAACTTTAAACTTTAAAAAGGAAATTCAATTTTCGGTATTTACTAAACCGTACACCAAAAACAAATCACAATCTAATAACTTTGATCCTTGGATACCTTAAAAAATAAATTTTCTTTAAAGCCCGAACTTTATCTAAAAACTGTTGAATATTTGCGGAATAAAGTTTGTTATCTTTCTCATTTTCATTTCTTTCCTTATTTATTTTAGGCATTTTTTCATTTATCTACTAATTTTTAGTGCCATAAAAAAGCGTATGAAAAACATCGTTATCCCCCGGTACAATAAAGTATCTTTACTCATATCCAAAAGTCTGCTAAAGCGGATGGGCCACCACTTTTATCGCTGCAATCGGCGAACAACGTCTTGTTGGCTTTTGCGTACAAAAGGCAATTTATTAATTATGCATAAATGGCAAAGACCCTGTCCAAGTTAAGGAAAAGGGAGAAACGCGAGGGAGTCGAGTCGTCGGAAAGTTCAAAAAGCAATCAAGTTCTTGAGTGCCGACAGCAGTTCTCAGCCGATTGTACAGTTACATATATGCATATATATATACATATATAGTTATAAGCAAACAGAAGGACCGACAAACCGGGGATCGAAGACTTTATAGCCTGACAAAATGCTGCACTTCAACTGGAATCACCTTAAATGGCAGATACTTTTGTCTTTATCCCAGATCTTTTTTTAACGGGCAAAAAACAAAAACTTGTTCATCAGAAACCAAAGTTTTTAATTTAGTTTCGTGCCTCATAAATTATTATAGGATAAAATAAGAAATACCAAAAATTAGAGTCCATTACTAGATCTTCTACCTGCGCCTGGAGAGATCCTCAAACTCCTACTCGTACATGTGTTCCCAATGTGTGCCCCGTTCCGGTCCTATCTTTTCTGAACACCACCCGTAGCACCATTTTTCTTTTCCCTTTTTTTGGGTTCTCTTTTGCTCCTTGGTAAAGTTTTAAATTTCTTGGAAATAAAAGCCTGGCCATTAGTTTTCGTCCTTCCCTTTTCTATCGCTCTACGCTTGGCTGCCCCTTTTTTATTATTTCTGTCTTTTTCGGTTTTTTTTTTGGGACAGCCAAAATTTTGCAGCTACCTAAGTCCCAGGCGGAGACAACCTGTGGGAGTGAGATGGATTTGAAAAACTGAGATAGAGATAGAGAGAGCTCTATCTAGCTAGCGATGCTGAAGAAAATCTAAGGGTAGCCTAGACTTCTAATTATACTCTATTTGAGAGATGATCACCACGCACTTGTAAGCAGTTTGTTTTACTTAGTGGGATGACAAGGGGATTTTGAATAATATTTATAGAGATAATTTTATATATAGTTAAAAATTATATAGGTATTCATAGAAACACAAGAATTTTTTAAAAATAATCGTATGTTAATTTGATTTAAAGAAAGCCTAAGATATATGTCCTTAGAAGGCTTTTACCTCTGATGCTCTAGATAATATAGAGATACTTTTTTGTTCTATAAGAAAGTTATTCCTTTATTTATTATAATTATAATAATTCATTTTACAAATTTTCCAGACAAAACTGAGATACATTTGCAAAAAAAAATTTATCTTAAAAGACATAAAAATTTTGTTTGCTATATAAACCTTTATTTTTAAGCGTCTATAGTATTCCTTCTCTAGCCTTGTCACACTGTGGGTAATCTGAAGATCTGAGATGAATATCTCTCACTTTATTAGAGTATCTTGTATCTTTCTAGAGTATCTTTCATTCTACTTGCCTCATTTTTCGTACTGGTTGTTCCTCTTCCAAGTGTTATCGCTGCCTCTCGGCCTCTGTCCGTGCGTTTATTTAATTTTTTATTCGGGCTTCACTTGTGCCTCTCTTGCTCCCTTGCTCTGGGGCTGCCTACGAAACCGTGTGCAGGTGTCCAATATTTTCTTTTTTATACCGCGTCATCGGGGCTATGGAGGAGGAGGGGGAGAAGGTAAAAAAAAAACCAAAACTAGTTCTAGATTTACAGCCCGCCGCTTGCCTCTTCCCGCTCGCCGCTTACCGCCTTATTTCGCCCATATTTTCGATTCGATTGCGTATAACAAGTTTAGCTGTCTCGTCCGTCGGTTTTCGAACCGTTCTTTCGACTCGACATAAAGTGCTTTGCATCCATGCAACGTCGCCTCATGGCAGTCCCCCTCCTATAATACCTTTTTTTGTTTTTCGATTTTTGTTTTGGTTCTTCTACGCGGCTGTTCTTATTTTCAAAGCTTGTGTGCAGGGGAAAAAACTATATATTTTAATTAAAAAATAAGAACTATTGATATTACAAAAGGGAATTTAAATTTTATTGATAATTTAGATGTTTTTTATAATAAATTAAAAATATGTAACCATGAATATATATAAAATAACTTCTACTATATCTCTCGAAATTTAATTTATATTCCCCTTTAACCTGATAAATCATATATATTATTAAAATATAATAAAATCCTCCCTTAAATTTTACAAATTAATTTAATTATTTATGCTTCTCTTCGTTACATAGAACCATTCTTTCAGTGTAATTTTGATTAATATTATACACATGTTAGATTCGAGGTTTTCGAGGCCCCATGTGGAGTGCCCCCCTCTTCTTAATAATCTCCCCATGCCTGGTAATTACCCAAATTTGGCGTCACTATCCGTTAAAGAGTTTAGTTTTTTTTGGACTAGGAAGGGGTATAATTATAAAACGGTAAAGTGGAATTAAATTTTATTTATGGAGTTGCCCTTTAAAGATATCTTAAAAGGTTTGATTGGGAATAGAAGAAACGGAAGGGAAGAGATCTTCTAAATAATTTTATTGGAATATAATAGTTACAAATAAAAATGTAGAAATTGAGAATAATATTAACTACCTTTAAAACTTTCTTTTACAATTTTAGCAAACGATCTTCATGCACAATCTCCACGTCCTTCCAGTATGCATAATCTCCAAAGACTTCATTATCACCAGCAATGTCCTCCTCCAGAAATTGATCAAAAGGATAACCCAAGGGCAGCTCATCCCAACGACTGATACCCTTTCTGAAGTCACAATTGAGTTCATTTCCCTGCTGGGCCTTAAAGTCGTAGGCAGTGGCCACGACCAATAAGCGCATCCTTACAGGATTTCCTTGGCCACCTCGTGGTAAAAGCAGCCGTCTAGGGAAACCACAATTCGGTGTGGAAATGTTAATGGGAAATTCGTAATCCTCATCCCTTTCGGCCAGCTTTATTAACTTATACAGTTCGGTAAGTGAGATGTGATCCCCGATGTAGCCAACAAACTCCTTAGAATCTCGGTTTATACGATTTAATCCTGGATAAAGGAGAGTTAAGAATGAATCCAGTTGATAGAAGGGCTCCCTGTGAAGGGATCCTCTAGCTGAAGTGGTTAGAAATGTTCGAAAAATTACAGATTGTGTTCGATTATTGCTAGAGACATCTAAGGTATAGTTAAAGTCCAGTTGCTGAAGTCTATATTGTCGCTTTTGGAGTGTAAATGGCCACATAAACTGTCCGGCTATGTGGAAATGCTTCTCATGGAGGAGATTACTGAGATCCACATCCTCCGGTTGATCGTAAGTGATCAAGGGACTAATCTTCAAATCAGTGATGAGAACATCTTTAGGTATATAAGACTTGCGTTTATTATCCGATTGAAAAGCCTTTCGATACCAACGATAGGAGTTCAACAGTCGTTCAGCAAAATAATAGAAATTTTCCGATTTCAGAGACGTGCGGGGATCCAGCAAAAGTTGAGGTTTATATTCAATATCTTCAGTTACCAATTGCGTCCAATCGTAGGGGAAAAGTTCCCTAAGACCAATTAACCAATTGTTGTCAGCATCCAGATTAATTGAACTGCCATTGGCTAGTACATAGCTGCGGGAGGATATAGCTTCGTCCACCAAAGACTCCAATCTCTGAAAATATTCATCAATTTTCTTTGTGGTTTTATGGTAATCATTAACCAGGCTTAATTTTTTATATGGCATCTGCTGGCCATAACGTTCTAGCTTATAGCGAGCTAGTATTTGGCTTAGTTGGTAATACCACCACTCCTGCAACTGATCCTTAGACTTTTCCTCAACCAAAACTATGCCCATATTGATATAATACCAATAGGATTGCCAACTAATATCATCCAGCAAGTGTTGAAGTTTATTTCTACTTTGCTGAGGTTTTTCCTCCATTCGCAGAATATTAACATCAGCCATGGCTTGAAGCCATTCCTGGGAGTTCCTCATTGGGCCTCCTTCCAAACTCAATGGTTCCATTTCTTGAGGATGCACCTCCTCTATAATATATTTATCATTCTCTGGACTTGCCCAGAAATTGGCAAAATTAAATTTCCTGGCCTTGCTAACAGTTACAGCATCGTGATAGGATTCTGGCCACAATTCATAGACTTTTGGCATAATCAGAGCCTGATAGTCCTCTCTTTTAAGTAGCACTTGCGTTAAAGCTTGGACAAAAATATCCGGATTTACATATAGACGGGCCCAGCAAAGATTTTGCCATAAGGTATACCAATCTCTGGTGTTGTAGAAAAAGTTATAGAGCCCCAGAGTCTGCTCATAGTGATCTGAATTCAGTGCGTTATAGGAGGCTTCTCTGGGTAGCAGTTTTCCCAGATTGAAGGCGTCATAAAACCAGGTCATGCGTTCGTTGTAAATCTATGAATTTAAATAATTAATTTATATTTATAAATATATACAATTTATGGTTTGACCTACCACATATTGCTCCTTATCGGTTACTAATTGCTGTCCTAATAATCTCCATTGTTCGTTCATCAGAGGTTCTCTAACATGATTGAGAATTTCCAGCAAGAATCGTTGCTTTTCCAAATAATAACGATTGCCTTAGTTAATTTGGATTTTTTAAATTATTATTTATTTACAAAATTTAATTTAAAGCTTACCTATAACATCAGCAGTAAGAACATTGAAGCAAATATTTAGAAAATATATTGATAAGAAGCCGCAAAATTTCATCGCACTTGTTTGCCACACACGAACCGAAAATAAACTGAAATGCATTTTGATTAAGTTATCTATAAACGTAGCTCTCTGACATAATCTGGAATTTAGCAGGGTGCTCCAAACAAATCAAATATATAAATTTATATTTTGTTATAAATAAAATAGAATTATGAATGTGTTTGGAAAGCTATACAACTCGAAAAAAGACTTAAGGCTCATGCTTGGCATATTAAGATGTTTTAATATAAATAATATTAATAAATATAATTTAAGGGAACTAACACTAAATTTTATGTATCTAAATGATTTCCGGTATTAAGTACACTTTTCATGCAACCACTTACATTTTTTATTGGAAAGTGCTCTGATTTTCTTTGTCTATAATTCCAATAAGCATTGTTTACTTTGTTCCACCTAAGTGGCTATTGTTGGTTAGTGTATATATATATTTCACTGAAAATTACCCTAAGAGCTCTACCCAGAAGCGAGTCTCATTTGCCTGTTAGTCACCAGGAACGACCACCGTCGATCACCTCATCCTCAACCACCTCCTCCTGCTCCTCCTCCTCTGCTCCCGTTGCGCAAATGTGCGGACATTAAATTGCCAACAACTGGGTCTGTACGGTCGGTGTTTCTTGGTGCCACTGATGTCTGCTGATGATGACTGGATGTGCGGAAAAAAGGGCAAATTATAATGCGAGAAATGTTAATTACAGTCGTCGACGGCTCGAGTCGGTTCGGATGTCTCGGTATATATAGTATATAAATGGGTATATATCTGGCCCATTGTTCGCCCAGAAATTGGCGCATTAATGTAAATCGGCAGCCAGGCATGACGGATTATAGGAACTCAGACCTAGTCCAGATGCAGGCCCAACGAAGTAAATTAACGTCCAGTTATGGCACAAAGCTCTTTGTTCCCGGTGACAAAACGTTGCGCTGGAAGAACTTAATGAGTTGGAACCGACACGTAACGTTAGCGAAAAGGAAGCCCTGCCAGTTGCTAGATCCCTGATCCCAGACTACGAGTGCCCTGCCAACTACTGTCTCTTCGCTGATTGATTCTTATTGATGGTGGCCAGAAATAAGCCTGTTAGGACCGTTACGGATCAAAGCAATTGCTGGCTCATGAAAACTGATCATCGGTGGAAGAAAAAAAACTTTAAGGCTAACAAAACGTGACAAACTGCTGCTGGTGAATATTGTCTAATCATTGTCATTGTTGAATATCAAGTAGGATGCACTGGGAGAAAAAGGGGATGCCATTTTAGTGGTAGGAAAGGAAAAACAAATTTGAGTTACTTGACTTTTTAGCCTTTATTTAATTGGTTTTTATTATGTTTTTGGCTTTTATTATATGATCTTTATGTGATTATGTGATCTTTAATTTTGAAATATAATGATTTAAGATTAATATTTGACTTTATCTTCTTGTACAGATATCAGGACATGACTATATAGTACTAGTTGGAAACATATCTTTTGTCAGAAGACCACACTTGTCCACTCTTACCACAGAGATCATCAGTAAACGTGCCAAGGAATCCACACTTTCACATTTTAAGTAAACATTTCTTTCTTTATAATTCAATCAAAATCTAATTAAAATTCTCACTTTTTCTTTTAGTGTAAATTATAATACGGAAAGTGACTACAAATCCCTTTGCACGTGCATGGACACCATGGGGGTTGCCTTTGCCTTCATCTGGATTCTGGTTTCCCGTCTTCGATCCTGAGTGCTTTGCATAATATTAGCACATGATCTGGGATCTGGAATCGGGGATCGCATTGCATCTGCATCTTGGCGCAGAATTTCCATGGGCTTGCCATCATCAACGGCATCATCAAATTGCCATAAATCGTCGCCCCTCGTCGCTCCTTTCAAATGTCATCACAGTCTTTTTTTTCCGCTGCTGGCGTTTCCGTGATCCTTGGCCCCCGGGAGGCTTATGAAATGCAAATTACATTTCAATAGTGCGCTTTAATAGTAGGTCTCCGTAACCCATCTCCGCACTTTGTTCTTTGTCATCGGTTGCCTGATGATTGCCCCCTTTTAGCGCATTGGAATCGTATTTAAAAAGTCATTATCGGGCGGATCCCTGCATACCCCTACCAATTTTTAGTGCATCAATCAATGGGCCTTTTGTCAACCTTTTCGTTTTTCGATTTTGTTGTTTTATTTATTATGTATTTAGTTTTTTGTTGCTGCTGCTGGGCTATAAAACGCTTGGAAAACGGACATCATCTTGGGCATTAGGCGTGTGATTGCTGGGGTAGAGCGCTGCTGGAGGTTTTTTGTTTCTTAGGTTCTTAAGGGGTGTTAGGTGTTAGGGTTTCTTTAGATATATCAAGAAAAGGTACTTAATGATATCTGTGACATCTTAAGGATAAATTTTAAACAAAAGCTATTGAAGTTTGGAGAGTTTTCTATTTTGTTTTATAAAATATTGTTGATTTGTTTGTAAGCCCTATAAAAATATAAGTTATTTAATTGAATTCTTAGAATTTTCAATAGAATATAATTATACCTTCAATATAACCCCTTAGAACAACCGAAAATAATATTTAAATACGCCTTCAAGGACTCATAATCCCCTGACTCACTTCACAAATTTGGTATGTAGCTACCGATCGCTTATGTCCCAACTTCAATTACCATAATTCCCAACGCCTTAAAGTGGTTACATAACACCCTTTAACCTTCCATTTCCTAACTATTTTCACTCACTCAGCTATCTCTGGCAACCTCCAAAAGCTTCTTATATTTTTTGTGACCATATTTATACTTTTTTGCTTAACATATTTTAGGTCTGACGCATACGCACTCGCTCGGGGTCTTTTGGAATGGCATGTGGACCTCGGGCACCACCTCGTCAATGGCAAAATGTGTAACCAAACCGAGCTGAAGTGAATCATCGCTCCGAAAGACCAGCTCCAGACCGCTGGGCTACTCGATCGGTAGTCAACGGGGATGGCTTTAATAAGGCAAGTCGACAAACAGCCAGAAATTGGGTCAACCAAGATAATATTCAAGTAAGTTTTTTTGTTTAAATAATGCACTTGAAAAATTAATTAGGATTTAGACTTCAAATTTAATAAATTAAAGAGTTAGAAGCTTAGACTTTTAAATAATTAATAATAATTCTTACAAGAGGTCACTATTTCCGATCGCAGCTAGTGAGCTTATAAACTTAAAAATGTTTTCCTATTTTTCTTTAGCTTTGCTCTGATTTTCTGTCTGTTTTAAGGCTTCAATCAAAACTCTATTCAATAATTTGCACCTCCTTTTGGCTCTTAATTTTCCCAAGTGCACATAAATGGAACCAATTTCGGGTGATCTTCTTGTCCCGAAATTTAATACACTCCTGAAAGTGGGGTAGGAGGTGGATGGCGGTGGCAGGAGAAGCTCCAAACAATGGCAGGGCTTTCATGCGAACTGTCACGACTTGTCACGACAATTAAGCAAGTCGATGGCTATCGGTGGCCATCATCTATCGGTGGATGGAAACTCAGGAAACGCCCGCCCACGCATGCCAGCCAGCCATCCAGCCTTTAAGGTCTTAAGCGTTAAACAAATTAAGTGTCTTGGGGAATTATTGAAATACGACGCCAATCGAAGGAGGAGTGAATGCCTCAGGTGGAGGCAAAGGAGGAGGAGCCGATGACCCAATTCGCTCAGTGCACTTGCGCGACCATTTTTGGGTAAACACTAAAGAACCCTCTGCTGGTGGTGACCCCAACCAGAACCCCCTTTTTATATATGTATATATATCTGCTTTTTTTCTTCTTTTTGTCAGCTCCAATATTTGTTTACCATTTAGTTTATTATGCTGCGTGTGCGCCTTGGTTCTTGCCTTGTTTGATTGCCCTTATTGGCCTGCCGACTGCCGTGGTGATTTTCAATTCGAGTTATGATTATTATATGTTGGGAAAATCAAATAACGGTCGCACACAGTCACACAACTCTGTACGGCGATAATTTCCATTTGATGAGTTTTCAATTGCTTCTTCCCCACCAATGGGTTTTTTGATCTCTCTCCGAGGTGTTGGTTAGTTTTGTTAATACGCCAAATGCCTTACAAATATCATACATTAGTTCTCGTTTTGTTTGACATCTATGAGAACGAAAATTTGGGGGCTATATATATAGCTTAATTGATGGGAAATGGGACCTGGGAATGGTAAAGTGTTAAGTACTTTGAGTGGTAAATTTATGCGACAATTTAAAGCTGAAATATATTAGGTTTTACTGAGCAAAGGGAATATTTTATGACTTTATTTTTCTAATTTTACTAGCTTTGATTTAACCGAAAATAATAATTTCTTGGACTTCAATTACGTTTTTCCCTATAATTTTCTTAATATAAAATCAAGCAATCCATATTTTATGCAAGCATTTAAATCCAATTACAAATGTTTAACAATATTTACTGCCTCATCAGCTGCAGTCAGACATTTCCTTACCTTAACGAGTTGAAAGCGCCAAATCATCGAGAGGATTAACACCGATCTCTGGCAGCCCACCTGAAAAGTTCCCATCGTTTTATTCGATTTGTTCTGTGCCAGTTTTACCTTTCTTTTTGGGCTTGTGACAAATTTACGGTGAGTGACTTTTGTAAACTGCATTTTAATAATTATTTTTTTTTTTGTAAATGCTTAATCATTGTTAACCTCGATCTGAGGGATGATTCTTAGGAGAAGAACTTTCATTGCAAATATCCCAACCAAGTCTCCCTGCTGTCTGCCACAGCAGAAATCTAAAAATAACAAACAGAATGGGGATCAAAAAAAAGAAAAGATAAAAAATATTGTAAACAAAAAATTGTCATTCTCCCTTTCTGAGCAGAGGGAATTCTTTTGGTTTATAAATACAGAACTGCCGCAACGATTGTCAAAGTTGACAATTTATTTTTAATCAACGAAAACACACAGACACGGTTCGCATATCTTTGCAGATACAATTTTTTCCCCACTAAAGATAGGCATTTCGCGTCAACATTTCCAGAGGAACAGAGCTGTCTCTATGTTGTTTTAGTGAATAAACTGAAGATAATACAGAAAGAAGGGTAGACGATTTTTAAAAATGGAATTTGAGTTGGTTATTTAGGAAAATATATGTAAAGAATTTAATTTCAAAACAAATTAATATTTTAAAATGTATTTTATAGCTTCAAAAGGTTGAGTTATTTCCTGGGACAAACTCTAGTCCCATCTGCTCTGTTAACCCATTTGTGAGGTGATCTCAGTGACCCAGAAGTGATGGCCAAGCGAATCGCTTGCTCCAGAGAGGAGCAGCCACTGGGCATCCCTTGGGCGGTTTGTCTTTGATTCCAAGTCTGAGAGAAGCTGCCAGGAGTTACTGGAGCGTGGTTTGAGATTCGCTTTCATTTCTTTGCGGATCAATTTCAATGGAGTTTGAGGGAGACACACACATGGCTCTGGCCCGGATCTAGTCGAGGATCACACGTTTTTGGACTTTATTTTTCGGGACCAAGCACTGGCTTGCTCCAGCAATTACAGTAATTCCAATTAATATGCGGCAGTCGGATCGGTTTCCTTTCGTATCTCGTAGATGTTGGCGCGTGCTGCATGCCAGCCCAGCATTTGTATCTGTATCTGCCAGATACTCGCCGCACTTATTATGGTCCATCTATTTGTCTTTGATCAATCGCTGCCGTAGTTGCAGTTGCAGTTGCAACCGGTAGCTGAAAGTCTTGGCCCCGCAATTATAAATGGCTGCCACCAGAGCCCGCAGAGTTGGCCACTTCTATAATTGCCCCAAAAGGGGGAAATCACCAGCACCAGCACCAGCAGCTAGTAACTATATAACAACAACATTGTATCTCAACGGAGACACGCTAACTGCAATGGCCAAGGAAAAAAATAAAAGATACATACGAGGCGTTCTATGACTTTTATCGCACAGTTTCTGGCTATCTGCAGGCGATGCTCTGATGAGGGTAATCCCAAGCTGTATCTCTCACATATTCAAAATTAACTAACCAACTACTATAACTGTTTTTGCTCTAAAGATAAATCAGAGTTCGTGCTTCGTCGTTCTTTAATTTTGACTATTTAAATATCATTTTCTATAATTTACTGAAAGTTGGATTACTTGAGGCTTAATTAGGGATTCCTTTGGATACAAAAAGTGTAGAAAATATATGAAATAATTTACAGATATTATATTAAAGCATATATACATTTTTATACGTTTAAATAAGAGGGATCAAGACAGCTAAGAAGAATGTTAAGAAAAGTAAAAAGACAATAAAGGTTATCTTGGAAACTATCTTTCTATACATTTATCTATATATCTTTCTATCTATCTACATCTTTACTCGTATTTCTATATATCTATATCTTTACTTATCTTTCTATCTATCCACATCTTTATCTACCTTTCCATCTTTAAATATATTCAGAATGGTTTATAAAAATTCAACTAAAAAAATCTAAAAAAGCTTCCCAAAAACTGTAACCAAAATCAATGCACATGGTCAAATCGATGGTAAGACCACTTTAATATGGGTTCTTGGCTCTGAGCCTGGTATATAGAAATCGGACCTCATCCCCTACCCTTTGCTACCTTCCTGGTCAAGCTCAGGCATATAATTTCGTTGACGCGCAGAATAAATGATAAATGCAATCATTATAAGAAACACAGGCACAAACGGCAGAGCAACGAAAACTTGGGCGAACACGAACGCATGATTAAAACTTTGCCAAATGATGGCCAGAAAGATGCTGGAGCAGGTCCAGAAGAAGGGCAGGGCAGGGTTTAGTGAAGCTGAATTCAGGGTTTTGGGGTTCGCTTGATGCAGATACTTCAGGCACTGGAAATTATTTCGATTATTTAAAGCCCAAAAATACACAGTAGAATTATTTATACATAAACAATATCATATCATATAAATTGATATATTTTTCAAAATTTAAAACTCTATAATAATTTCTCTCCGTGCTAAAACTGGTACCAATCCAATGCGTGTGCCGAGTCTCCCCACATTTCGATCGTGATACGCTGACCGAGTGCAGCGCGAATGTTTTATGACCAGCCCCGACCGCACCGGGCATAATTTGTTAGCCTGGCCAACAGGACCGAGAGGATGCTGCCGGATCGGTATCTGGATCTCGAGAGCCTGCTGCCTGGACCCAGCCCTCGCCTGTCCGCCCCCTTTTGCACAGAAGCTGACCCCACCACCATCTCTCCGCTCCATTCGATTGCGTATAATTTTTGTTCGCTTCATTTTATACATTTTGCAAATGTTTTTTTGTATTTTTTTGGTTGGAGTTTGCTGCCTGCTCCTTCATTGGCATCATTTGCCTGCGGGGCATAATTTTTGATGGGCTTTCGTCTGCTTCTTTGGAACCCAAAAAGCCAAAAGAGATATTGTAGCGCTACCTGGTTACCTAAAGGGTAGATTGGTTTGATATTATAAATCATAAATATTATTTAAAATCAAATGAATACTCTGGAAAATAATAAGAGAGCTCGAAACATTGTTTGGGATTTAATAGAGAGGTTAGACATATTTAAATTTAATAAAAAAGTCTTTATAAATTGTTGAAATGTAATTATCTTCAAGTTCTAAATATTTTTACATTTTATAGATATATATTTTTATCCTGTAAGGGATACTATTTGCCTGCTTCGTGAAACCAATTGCTCTATATTCCTAATAGCCCCTCCATAGGACAGTTTCTCAATAGTTTTTGGTAGACTTTGAGCATTTGCTTACTCCCTTGCAAATGATCAGGAAATATGCTACACATTTTCACTTTAGGAACAGCCCAGACTGTATCCTCCTCCCTTTTGTATCCTGAGGCACCACAGGAACAGCAGCAGCAGTCGAAGCGACAGCGATCGACCCCCAGGCCTTAAAAACTTGGACTCAGCATGAATATTTTATTTTATTTGAAGCAAAAAAAGAGCTGGATGGATTCAGCTGGGTACATGGAAAAAAAATATATATAATATATTTATTTAATGTGCGAGGGGTTTATATCTCCTTCCTTTTATTAAGCATTTAAATAATTTATTAACTAAAATACATTTATTTATTTATTTGGTTCAGTGCACACCTGTGCAGGGTGAGGATTGGTCTTGGGTTTGGGGTCTGAGACTGGCTCTGGGTTTTGTCTTGGTCTTGTCTGTCGCGGACATGGGTCACTGATGAACGCTGTTTCGTGTCTGGCATCCTAAGGTTGCCTTTTTTTGCCGAGCATTGGAAAAGGGTGAAGGTATGCTTAGTTTGTGGCATAAACAAAAATAATGTTTAAGATTTAAAGAAAGATTTAAATAATGAAATGTTTTTGGTAATTACTAAATAAAAGGTTTATCACAATTAAACAATATTACTTTTTAGAGTCCTTTCTCATTAAATTTATTATGAATAATTATTATTTTTAAATAAATTCTCTTCGTAAAGAATACTATTTATTTATTATATTTATTTTTGTGTTCTTTCTCCTTGCCATTTCTTGGCAGCACTGCTTTTTATGCTCATTTAATCTCGCTGCGCGTTTTTTAACACATTTACGGGTGGTGGGCAAGGGGGAGGGGGTCTTGGGGATGGAACCACATCATCGATTATGTTGATCTTTTTTTCGACGGGTTTCACTTCGCTGTCCGTCTTGCCGCCTATCTCTCTTGCCTCTCAGTGTTCCCCCTGCTCGACTCTTGTCTCCTGCCTTGGACCGATTTTTTTGTTTAACTGCGCACTTTTACTGGACCGAAGGAGGTGGGGCAGGGCCAGGTGAGCAAGAGGAGGGGGGCCCGAGACGTAGTGGTGACTCGCTACCTGTCTTACACAAAATAAACGCACCAGCTCTTGGCCCCATCCCTTTACAGGGAGGAAACAGAGAAAAAAAATAAAAACAAAACATTAAATTAATTAAATATAAACGTTATAAACTTGTATAAACACTTTTTATGTATTAATGTTATCATTGAGTCGATAAAAAATATATATGAACTTTTATAAAGCTGCAAAATATAAATATCAAGCATACGCACCGGTTAACAACAATTATTTTATTTGTATGTTCTGGTCTACAATATATTATGAAAATACTATAAAAATATATTTATATTACAATTAAATTAATTAATAAATAAAGAATAAATAAATCAATAATTAAAAAATATTTAAATTTTTACAATTTTACTCTTTAAAAGCAAATCAACGCCTAGTAACATTTACTATAATTAATATTATTGTGTTTTAAAATATTTTTTAAACTTTATATAATTTTGTACCCTATTTTTCTCACTCTGCACCCCCATCCCCCTTTAGTTTTAAGGTTTTCTCTGCCTTTGCAACATAATTTTTCCCCTTGCCCCTCTGTTTGTTTCCAGTTTGGAAACCCTTTAGGCGCTCATTGTCAGCTCAGGTTCTTCGATTCTGTTCGTTGTTTTTTTTTCTTTTGGTTTTGTTTTTTAACGAAACCAGATAAAAAGCGAAAAATAAACGAGAAGTGAACACAAACTGCCAGATATATATGATTTCTTATTGTAAATCATGACATTTTGTTGCTTTCTGGCCCTGGCATGTTGTCTGTTTCTGGGTACCGTTTCCACTGTTACGCTGTGTTTGATTTAGCGACGGGAGGCAAACTGACGGACAAATGAACAAGTGGACAAACGGACAGAGCGACAGATCGTATAACGGACAAAACCCACGCGGCGTATTATGAACGCTACTGCAATCATTGCGCGTCAAGGGAAATTAAGTTCAGGGAGCGGAAAAGGATAGTTCATGGATTTTCAGTATTAAAAAATAATACAAAATAATTATTTCCTTGTTTATTACTTAAAAATATATTAAATTGAGTTTATTTTTAATGAAAATCTCTATTTAGTTGAAGATATTTCTAAGCAGCCATTTTTTGTAAACCTTTTAAATTGAATTAAAGAAAATTAGATTAATATGACATACTTCCCGAGCTCAAGATATGAATTTTTAATTGTTAGTAATTCTTCACTTAATAAAAATTATAATTATTAGCTACGATTAAATCTATGATTTTGCAATGATTTTAAAAATTTAATTCTTAAGACTTTCCCCTTAGCTGTAGGACATCCTATCTCGATCTGATTGTAAAGCGTTATCTCCCCCTAAATCGTAGTTAACCCTCATTATAGGGTTATTATTTATGCTCAATTGATCGGAGTTCCTAAGGAATAGGCCTCTGCTGGCCGAACCCCTCCAAGTTGGCTCTCTTCTCAGCCCTATTTGAGCTATTTAAACTCTTTCAAGTACTTGGCGGACCCTAGTCCCTCTTTCGGTACACAAAATTACCCCAATTCAGGTGGGACAAGGGGGCTAACGTAACCCTTTCATTTCTTCCTCTTCTTCTTAGGGGGAAAACTGAAATAAAATGTAAATAAAATTGCCACAGAAAACGGGGGGAGAAAAAACGACGAAAAAAAAGAGGAAATCTGCTGCCCGCGGCCAAGTTTCACTTTGACACCTAAAGTGTGCGCACATACCCCCCTTTTTTCGCCGCGGCTGCTGCTGCTGCCCTTGATGCGGCGCGCCCCTGTTCGTTTATTTTAATTTTTTGTATGCTTTCGTTTTCCAGAGCGAGAGAGGGATTTTCTGCTTTGGTTTTTCCTCTTTCCTCAGCAGAAGCAGCAGCTCCAGCGGCAGGCGGCAACATTTGCTCCCCATTTTGGCTCAGTGCTCGGTGCTCAATAGGTCTTGCGCTTGATAGGTCAGTGACCCACTTGGATGATGTGTTGTTGTTGGCGTAGTTGTTGTATTCACCATGGTGCACCAACGTCATTGGAATGATGATGATAATGAAGATGAGGATGTTGCACACGATGGATGTTGCGCTAGGGCAGTGTCAAAGCCAGAAGAAGAAGGGTTAAACAGGGCGGATGGATGAATTTTTGCCTTTTTTTTTTATGTTATTAGTGGTATTTTTTAAATTTATTTAATTGATTAATTTAAATACATTATTTAACAAAATATATATTTAGTATTTAAAATTTTTAGAAACATTTCTACTTTATACAGAAAAAAACAACGTTTTTATTTATGGTTTTTGGATAGAAAAACTCTTGAAATTTGTTCATAAATAGGTTGTTTTTGTTTCCTCGTATTATATATAAACTACTATTTCCAGAGCATCTTTTACTAATATTTAATTCCTGTTAATGCTAATTTATAATCTATTTTTCATCTAATCCCAGTTTATCTTCCAAGCTCACGTCTGTAAATATAAATAATCAAAGTCAAAAGGTTTGCGTGTCTTCCTCACTGTAATCCCCGCCAGAACCAGCCCTCTTTTCTGACTTGCGGTTGTGCCCCCCTTTCAGCGCAGCATCAAGTTCCCCCACATCATCATCATCATCATCGTGTTCTCTTCTTGTGCTTTTCCCCCGATTTCTTCACCCTTTTCTTTTATTATATTTTTTTTTAGCCTTTTCCACAAAGTCAACGTTCTTGTCGTTTTCGCAGCTGCTTCGTTTTGCCATTGCCCCTGAAGGGGGGAGGAGAGAGTGGAAGGGAGAGAGAGTGGGGGATGTGGCACAGGGACAGGCCTATCCTGGGGGGCGTGTGTATGGGTGTGTATCTATGTGTGTGTGCGTTTTGGAGCTGGGCAAGATTGCGGCACATGTGACGCTTTGGTCGCGTGCTGCCTTTCGCTCCTCATCTGGTCCTCCTGCTACTTGCAGCTTTTCCAGCTCCAACGCCACCCCACCTTCACCTCCCTTGTCAGATAACTCTTCTCTTAAGGCACTGGAAAAAATGGGTATTTAAATATAATTTTTAATTTTAATTATTTACATAAAAGCAAAGAAATCGTATCATTTTTTGAAGCTAAATTAAGTTAGAATTCCATATCCCATTTTGAGCTATTCTTCAATTGTTTACCAAGTAAAATATAAATTGTAAATATTACTTTTAACTCTCTTAATTATTTTAAACTATTTTTAAAAACAAATTTAAAAATTTAACTATAATTTTCCGCAGTGCTTGCAACTTCTGCGCTTGCTTCATTTGCAGTTGCAATTGGCATGGGCGCATCTCAAAGGGGGCCTATTTTTGGGGGGGAAGGGGTGGAGGGTGGCATGCTGCTGCTGCTTCTGCTCTTATCAAGAGCAGGTCATCGGTAGATGGCAGATGCTGATTGCCGGCGGAGGGAGACCCGTTCCTTGATGGAAATGAAAAATGGGTGGCCACAGAAAGTGTAACATCTTCAAGGGAAAATAATATTTATATTGCTGGAAAAGTGAGTCTATGAGGGGAGTACAAATGGGGGCTCTAAATCAATAAATTGGTAGGGGAGCGACACATTCACATCCTGGAGACACGCCAAAGCACATCTGATGGCGAGATGGTGCTTGGGGCCTGTGGTTAGATACCAGATCCCGAGGGACAAGTGTGTTCCACCAATTAAAATGGTTTCTAATCGTTTAACAAACCGTAAGGGACTTGTGCGAGGGGTTTAAAAGGAGATATATCTTAAATTGTTTAAATTAAAAATTTAATATTGATGAAATGATATTATTTACGGATAAGGTTTAACACCTCTGTTCTTTTCTTTTTATTTTCATTTCCCTTCATAATAACTTAAAAACAATAGCTTAAGATATCTAAATAATATATATTTCCCATTTATTTGTAATTTTTTCACCTTTTATTATTCACTTCCCTTTCCCTCCGCCCCTGTTTGTTGCATTAACTTTCTGATTTATGTGACGCAAGCGCGAGTGCTTAATTTAACAATAATTTGCGTAGAACTTTTACTATCTCTCTTCCACCTTAGTATCTTGCCATCTTGACATCTCGCTTTGCAGTTGCCGCTGCGCAGGCGCACAATTTATTGTTGTTTAGCCTAATTGATTGCTCCCGTTATTGTTGCTGCTACTTATTGCAAGTAAGAATTATTATTTATTTTTATTGAAGCAAGCTGCAGTGGAGTTTTCGTCACAATTTTTTGCGTGGCATGAAAAAAAATAAACTCAAGTTGAGTGCAGAAATTTATTTGTTTTCATTGCTATTGTTGTTGTTGCTGCTGCTGCTGTTGGACTGCAGAAATTGTGTAATAAATAATTTACGCTCGCTTTTGCAGCGTGCCACATAATCATATTCAATAATAATAATAAAGGCACCAGCAATAACAACAACAACAGCAGCAATCCCCCTCAGTTAAAGGGGTATTTGTATGGGGAGGAAAGACAGAGCGAGATGGGGGGGCGGGCAGGCAGGCAGCTTGTTTGGGTCGCTGACCCAGAAATGTCAAATGGGGAAGTCTTTTAATTTTTATTTCTCCATACTCCAATTGTTGAGCCTCTATGGAGATATGTATGTAAATATATTGGAGAGCTTGGAGAGCTGATTTGTTTAAATATGTATATATATTTTTTTTTTTTGTAAACTTGGGGGACTTGTAGAAATTTTTATTATAGTTATAATAATAATTTAATCCACTTCCTGAACCCTAATCCATTCTATCTTTTGGTTCTGCAGGAGTACGTTTTCCCCCTACATTTCTAATTATCCCTCCAAATAATTTCAAATTAAATCTCATAAGCCTTCCCCAGACATTTATTAAAAAACAATTTCACCATGACCACTCCAAGTACCTCTTATCTCATGTCAGAAACCCCTTTAATTTTCATTTTTGATGGCTTGGCACAATCATGACAAATGCAGAACACCAACACCCCCCCTTTGCGGCCACACCCCTAATTCATCATATTTCTGTTTATTTTTCGCTTTATCCACAGCCAATTCGACGACAAAAAGCACTCATATTACGCTTAATCAGTTTCGCTCGGACATTTTCCTTCCTCAAGTAATTGGAGTTCCAACCGAAAAAGCTTAAAAGAAAATAAATAAAAACAAAAAGCGAGATTAAGAAAACCAAATAAAACAATCTAAAAAACATAAGCAAAGCTGAGCGGAGAAAAAAAAAACAAAAGAATAAATCACAAAAATCGAGCCCCTTTTTCTGTGTTATCCCTGTTGCTGCCCCTCCTCCTTGCCACTTGGGACTTCTTCGCTTGTTGCATGCTCGCTCTTGTTCATTTTTTTTTATTTATTGTGGATGTTTGTGTGAGTGTATTTATGAGATACTTGTTTTTTTAATGAATTTCATCATGTTGAGCAATCCTTGCATCATGTATCGCAAGCTTATCATGCAGGTTATCAGCATATTTTTTGACCTCTATTAACCTGTTAGTTGGGATTTAAGGTGATAAATTTAGAACATTTAAATATTTAATTCTAAATAAAATGATACTTGGAAAAT
Organism: Drosophila anomelani; assembly: GCA_035045905.1. Lineage (NCBI taxonomy): Eukaryota > Metazoa > Arthropoda > Insecta > Diptera > Drosophilidae > Drosophila > Drosophila anomelani. Next base: position 5,744,092 of record JAWNOO010000165.1, read on the forward strand.
AGCATTATAAAATATGGAAATGTGTGATGGGAATTTCAATGTATATTAAATATTGTCCTAAATTAAATCCCATTTACATCTAATTAAATTACTGAAATGAGGTAACCATTGAATCGAAAACAAAGTAATTTCATTATAAACAAATTCATTATATGTATGTATGCACATATTGCAAGCATAATACCACCTGAACCGTTAACAAAAACGGTGTTAATTAAATAAGCCATCAAATGTGATTATCACAATCGAATGTGCCATAAAATTTGGATTAAAAGCATAAAGACAATTCTATGCGTATTTCGTAATTGTTTTTTTCCAAGCATTTTCGCGCGCAAAGTTGCCGGATGATAGGGACAGAGCTAAAGAGCGTGAAAGAGAAGGAAAAGGCCTGTTTTAAGTGTGGGAGGGAGAGGTTCACAGCAAGAGAGAGACAGAGAGGTTGAAAACTGGTTTTCCATGCAGCAGTCAATTTTTGAAATATGGTGAAATTGATCGGGAAAAAAATCCAAGAACCAAAATCTAATTTTTTTGAAAATAAAATAACTCCTAAAACATGTTGGGAAATTAGGAACTTAATTATTTTAATAATTAATTGCACCTGCCTTAAAATTAGGCCGCTACAATTATTTCATAAGAATGTAAAATAAAAATTTATAAATTAATATAAATTAAACTCTAACAATTAATCTCTCAAAAGTAAAACCATTTTATTGGTAATAATTTTAACCATATTTTAGTCCTTTTGTTAATAACAAACTGCACAGTAGTATTACATTTATTTTACTACCATTTTCCTGCTTGCCTACTACCTTTTAGCCGAGTTCACAAATCTGTAAAGGGTTCTACTCCTATTTTTGAATACTTTTTATGCTGCGCTTTCCAGAGGCCTCTTAACGCTCGCTTGCTTGCTCTTTACACTCTGCCCGCTCGCATTCTCTTTGTTTAAACAAATAAAAAATCAAAAACCAAATGAGAGACTAAAAACCAAAAACAGCAACAACAAGCTGAGAGCATTGTACAATCGCAGTTTTTGTTTTGCTTTGGTGTTCGCTGAGCAGCGCTGCCGGCGTCACTGCCTCTTCTACTGCCTTTTTCCTCTGCCTATCTGCCTCTCCCACTGCTGGTTCCTTTTCTTCTTCTTCTTCTTCAGCATTTACCTGCTCAACAAGATCTTTGTGCACTCACACACGCTCACAGCCCAGCTGCCCACTCACTCTCAGTTGAAACAAGAAAGAGCACTGCCTGAAGTGTCCCGACCAAAGGATATCCAGTCCTAGCAAACCATAAGACTCCTAAAATTTTTAAATTTTTTCTTGTTTTTTTGCGATTTGATTTATTTTCTGCGACTTGCGATTCGATAATAGTCCAAGGCACAGTGGGGAATTTGACCTGTTTTTGTGGCATTAATTAATATCTTAAAAACAAAGCAAAATTTTTAAATTCTGTTTTTTGAATTAAGTTAATAATAAAGAAAGGAAGATATTTTGAAAAAATGGGCGTGGTTCCGCCTTTTTTTAATCGATTTAAAATTTTTTTTTATGGTAAAAATTAAAAAAAAATTTTTTTGTTTTCTTTTTACGACAATAATGGTAATTTTATACATTTTGTAAAAAAATGGGCGTGATCGCACTCTTTATTTGCGAGAAATCGAAGGGAATTTGTTCTGTTTTTGTGGCAATTATTCCAGCAGCACCGTATTGCTGATTGAAAACTTCCATCCTAAAAAATTGAATTACGCAAAAAGGGGCGAAAAGGGGCAACTGAACTTAGATGTTCTGAATTAGGAATACATGGCTCTACAACATGGATATAGACACTCACTGGACAAGTCTGGACATTTTTTTAAAACCTCTGCCAAAGTTGAACATTTATTACGAAAGCTTTGTACGGACACCACCTGCTTCAATTACAAATTGTTAGAAATACACGCACGATTTTGTCAAAGTATTAGTATTAACAAATAGTACAAGCCTGAGGCATTATTATCCATTTTAAATTTTATTGATTGGTGCTTTAACCTCTGAGAAATATTAATTGGAAAATGCACTACCAAATGAACCAAAATGCGCACACAAAATGTAATTTTCAACAGCTGACTTCAAGCGCTGGTATTTTAATACTGGACTGGAAAAATACCAATTTTGGTATGTAACATAACACTTTGGTATATTCTCAATACGTTAAGACTTCAATATCCAAAATTTAAAAACTTTTAAAAAACACATTAATGCCACAAAAACAGGGCAAATTCCCCAGTGTGCAAGGGCTTGCAGGGCGTATACGTAGTATTATTTGGGGCGAAAATTAGTGTTGCCTACTTTTGAGAGACTTCCGGGGGCATTTTTAAACTGCAAGGAAATAGGGTTGAATTTTATTGAATATCCAAAAAATATATAAAAATATGAATAAAAAAATATAAGGAATAAGATAAGAACAATATCCAGAGCCTGAAAAAATTTAAAATAAAATCGATCCTTCCACTTAAGTATCCAAAAAAATATACAACAAAATATATAAAAACATAAATAAACATATAGAATGCATTAGATAGAAAGACTGAGAAAGTTTTGAAAAAAGTCGAATATATCATTCCTTTTACTGTCTTTGAGTATACCCTGCCACTCTACGCTTAACCGGGGTATTCAAAGAGCGAGATTTTTATATTATTTTTTATTTTTTCACTCACTCTCTGTTGCAGCTCTGCCTGCCCAACCCCCCGACCCATCAACTACCTGCATGCATGTTGAACGAACGAGGGAGAGCAACTGCACTGGCTGCGGCCTACGTTGCGCCTACGCCGCCTCGCTGTCGCTGTTGTTGAGCGCGCCGCTGCCGTAGTTTGAGGCTCCCTTGCGACCGCACAGTTCTTTTTTAGCCGCGGAGCCAGTAAGACGTGTTTTCTCCCCCAGAAGAAACACACAACGCTCTTTCTTTGAGTCTGCGAGTACTTCTCAAAACAATTAACAACAGCAGCAGTGGGAAACCGAATTTATCGTGTCGGAAATTGTTTGTGTTTTTAAATAAGTTGCAACGCGAGGCAAAAGCTTGATGAAAAATGCAAAAGAATCTGAGAAACTGAACGAAAACTTGACTTGAGTGTTGGTTGGATAAATCGAAAAAAAAAAAAAACAACAAAAATATAAAAATAATCAATAACGACGAAAACTTACTTAACTAACAAAAAACTGCACAAAAAATGCGAAAGTTTTTAATATTCAAAATCTTGCACAAGAAATACAAAATCAATTAAAGTGAACTCTAACTGAAACGTTTTTAAAACAAAACCCAAAACGAAAAAAAATTGAATAAACAAAAAATAAAAAACCAGCGAAGAACAATCCGAAGAAGAGCGAAGCTTAAACAAAAAGCAGGAAGAAGCGGCAGGAAGGAAACGGGATAAAAAAGGAAGGAAGCACCCACACACACACGCACCTACAATGGCCGTGCCCTTTTTTCTGCCCGAGGGCGGCACCGATGACGTAGCCTCCAGCTCATCGGGTGCCTCGGGCAACTCCTCCCCACACAACCACCCGCACAGCCACCCACACGCCCACAACCACAGCCATCCCCCGCTTTCTGCGCACTCTTCGAGCGCATCCTCCTCGTCGTCGGGAGTGTCCTCCGCCTCCTCCTCATCATCATCCGCTTCGTCCTCTTCATCTGCCTCGTCGGACGGCGCCAGCAGCGTCGCCTCGCAGTCCCCAAACACCACATCCTCGGCCACGCAGACGCCGATGCAGTCGCCTCTGCCCACTGACCAGGTGCTCTACGCCCTTTGCGAGTGGGTCAGGATCTATCAGAGCCAGCAGAGCGGTAAGTCTGCACAAGACTTTTAAAAATATATATTGTTAAAAAACAAATTAAATGCGGGGGTTTTCAATTAATTTCAGAGAATTTTTAAAGAATTGAAATTTAAAGAATTGTATTTTTTGTGAACTTATAAAGAACAAAAATACAATAAATTGCGGCAAATTTATTTATGAATCTTCTAAGCTTAAAATAAAAATAAAACACTTTCAGATTAAAAAAATCTATATAGAGTTAACAATTAATCAATTTTGACCATCTGATAATGGAAATACGATTTTTAATAGAAATGAAGATACAAAATTCATGTATTATTTTTAAAAGTAACTTCTAAAATTGAGAAAATAAAAATAAGTCAAATAGAATCAAAAATAAAATGAAATGAAAACCCTCAAGATTAAAATGCTCTTCAATGCTCTTCAAAATGCATTTTTTAAAAGTTTTATTATCTAAATAATAAAAAGAAACTTCCAACTCAAATCAAAGTTAATTTAAAAATGATTTCCAGTGAAACACAAGTTTGAATTATTTATTTAATGGGTGAAAACAAAAAGATAAGATAATATAGTAGGCAAGCTATATTTTTTAAAGATGATTTAATAATTTTGTATTACCATTAATCAGATAAAAGGAATTATCTGAAACTATACGGTTTTAAAATAAATGATTTTTGTTTATAAATATTATTACTTATTTAGATCTCATAACATAATTCTTAAAACTGCCTTGAAGGGGTGTCAAATTCACAAGGAAATATCGTGCCAGGCAAGAAAGTTGTGCGTTCGCATTTTAAAATGGGTCAGCAATTAACAAAGTTGGCTGTTGTGACGTTATTTTGTTAACTGCTTCAGTTCCCCCCGTGCAAGTTTCACTTTTCAAGGTTGTTGACTCATCCATCCAGTGATCCCAGCAGCGTGTTGACTGCCTTTATCCAGGTTTGTTTTTGTTATTTTCTGCCATATTTTTGTGTATGGTCAGGTCAGCACTTTGTCAGCTTATCAGCCAAAAAAATACAAAATAAAAGGGAGAGCGGAAGGCTACACGAAATTTGCATTAAATTACTTGGTCAAAGTCGAAAGGAAGCCGCAACCTAAAATGGTAATTCAATAAAAATTAATCGAACGAGTTTAAAAGGGGGAAAATTGAGAAGATTCAATTAGGGGGAGCAGAAGGGTTGAGTTGATCAAATAAACTGGAAGACACAAAAATGCAGAAACGTAAACATAGGGATTTACTTGATCCTCTCAGGTTACAATTATCTTTGGAAGAGTTTTGTAAACAACCAATTGGGGTCCGAAAAACCTCTCATATCTCAAAGATTTATTAGGTGATTATCTTTATTATACTATTAAGTCTTATTAGCATACTGAGACTCTCAATAAATCACACATCCAAACTTAAGATCAATATCCCTGAATACCCCGAAAATAGCCACATAAATCTCCCACCAATCCCGCCTGAGATCTGTTAAGGTGGTAAGCCTCTGCACAAACACCGAGACAGATGCAAGACAACCGCCAACTTGGCTGTCATGCGATATTAGCCGTATTTCTTGGCACAAAGTTGGGCGTGTGCTGCTGGACCAGCAAAAAGCGAGAAAATAAAGACCCGACCCGATGTGGGCATAAGCAAAAAACCCAGGTAAACCCAGAGAGCTGGGAGCAAAAGAGCTAAGCACGTTTAATTGGCACGCGCCAAGCTCGGCTCGAGTCGAATGTCTTACTTCTGAGTGCACTATATATATTGTAAAGTATCTGCTGGATACATTTGTATCTGCATTGCAGTGCCTGGCCGTATCTGTGTTACGGTTACGGCTAACCCAAAATTATTAAACGCCATTTGACCTTAGGCAGCTTGTTTTCCGATTTTCCTCGCGTGGAGGGGCCAAACGGGTTTGAGGGTGTGGGGGCCATTTGCAAAGTGTTTGACTTAACGGGGCTTTAAGTAGCTTTTGTACTCGGCCACGTTGAGTGCGGTCAGTTTTTGTTTTTATCTGAATTTTTGCGCGCTTTTCATGTTTGCTTTGCGGTTTTTCATTCGCGTTCCTTAATTTTGTGTGTTGTGTTGCCTTTGCATAATAGATTTTGTCGCTGTCGATGATTGCCAGCTGCGGTCTAGCAGCAGCACCATAAATTTTTGTTTTATTTTATTTTGGTTGCTTTATTTTTTTGTCAAGCTCTTACCTTTTTTTTTGCGACTGTCAGCAACAATTGGTCAAGCCGAAAAAAATAAATAGAGTTCCCTTCTCGGTTTTGAGTGTGACTCACTTTTGGGCGTTTCATGTTTTTCCTTATTTAATGTCATATTTCATAATTATTTATTTGAGACATAAAGAAAGAGGTAACAACAATGATTTTGTATTATATTTTACTCCCTTAAATTTAAATAATATAAAGAAAAACAGTTTTAATTATATATTTGATTTATTATCTTTAATTTTTTTTCCAATTAAGATTTCCTTGCTTCCTTATCTTCAATTCCTTAGCAAACTTTTTATCCCAGAGATGGCTCCACACTTGTGAGTCTTGTCCTTCAGTGAGCCACTCAAGTGGATAATTTATCTAATAGTGACACGTCCCGAAACTAGTGAAGAACACGCTTCGGGCACTTGAAACAAGAACAGGATAAACTGTCGTTAACCAAGATGCGAGGACCCTTTTTTTTCTGGTTCCCCTAACTCTCTGCCTGAATACTTTTGGTCGGAAAAGCGCTTAGTCATCAGGCAGCTAGCAACCCTAAAAGCCTAAAAATGCGAGGCGCAAACAACCCCGACGAAAAATTCCTAAATACCAAAAGAGCTTTTCCGTACCAAAGGACAAAAACCGTGGCGAAGGGGGGTGTGGTAGGGAGAATGGGAGTCCTTTTGTTTTGGGAGAGGATTAAGCCAGCATCCTAGCACACACACACACACAAACACACTTGCATATGCCACATATCCCATTCCAATTGGAGCCCAACAAAGGGTGCAATGACAGCAGTTGTTCCCACATAATAAGTGATGGGAAAAGTACATCCTTTATTTAAAGTGTACCAATATTTATATGTATTAATTACTTGATTTAATTACGTTAAATTCCTCGATATATACTTCCTTTACTAAAAAAATAAAAAATGTATGAATTTCCATGGGTACCTAATAAAGTACCTAGTCCCACCCATAGATACATTCCATCTCTGTTTTCCCTCCCACAAAACCTAACCTAACCTTAATTTTTTAGCCTCTTCGTTTTGGCCAGCAAATTCGCATCATTTCGCCTGGCTCTCTCTTTTGGCCTTTGCTTTTGCTGTTGCCAACACACAGCTGATTTTTTTGCGCTGCTAGGCGTTGTTTTCACTGCCGGCGTCGCTGTCGCTCTTGACATTTTCAACCATTTTGTTTTGCTCGGCAACTTCGTTGATGGCACACCGAAGCTAGCGGTAAAAAGGCGGCATAATGGCGGCAAAAATGGCGTCTCCTGCCGCATCCTGCCTGGCAACAACAAAGCACAGCTGACTGCTGCGCAGGAAAGAGCGCAAGGAAGATGGGGCCAATGCGGCAGGAAGAGAGAGAGAGGCTCCGATTAACCACAAGTTTTTGCACTCCTCGTTTTTTGTACAGCCTATCCCCAAAGGGGGAGGAGAGGGTGCTGGCAGAGGTGGAGCACTGAGAATGGGCGGCCAAAGAGAGGAGGCGGATAGGTGGTTGCGCCTCTGCTTTCATCATCATCATTTGCATCTCGATTTGTTTGGCCTGTTGCCAAGCTGATTTATATATGCAGCGAGCTTTTTTTTTATGCCAAGCTATATGCGCTTCGATATATATTTTTTCCACTTTGCTTTTTCTTGTTTTTTATTGCTTTTCCTGTTGTTACGGTTTTGCCTTTGCATTGACCGTGAATCTGGGTTTGCCCTGTACTTTGGATTTGATTTCCATGGAAATCGCGTTGAATCGCTGGTAATTGTTTCATTTAATTTAAGTTCTTGCTTTGAGATGCTTTTATATTCTTTAACTCTATAGTTTTTTACGATTTTACTGCCTTCATAAATTTGCCATAAGCTCTTTTTGATGATCTTTCGAAATAAAGAGACAGCTGCGACCCATAGTAAAATCGGAAATATTTTTCTAGACCATTATTTGCTCGTAAAAGTTGTAAGTAGTTTGCCAGCTGAATACTTTTGGCAGCACATGTGAAATTCATTATTTTTTAAAGCTTGGATGTATATATTTTTCATATAAATGAGCCAAGTTCTTCCTTAGTATTCCGTTGGTGAAAAACTTTAACTTTAATCTGTAAAATTAATTACTTAGAAAAGGATATGAAGCACATTTTAATACCACGATTAATTTCTTACGTGAATTAGTGATTTTTCCCAACTATTCTTTATCCCATTTCCACCTCCAATTTGTTTACAAACATTTAACACCGTTCAGCGCAATGAACTTTACACGTTTTTCAAGTTTAAATGGCCGCCAGGCGACAGGCACTTTGCCTAATAAGAAAAAGTCACCTGAATGCCAGCCAGCACATAAACTTGACACTTTGGAGGCACTATAAAAAACTCACCTGTGTATGTGTGTCTGCTGCCAGGATCTAGCTAAGTTACCTTTTGATTAAGTCTCCGCCGGGGCCGTGCTAAATTGTTTGCATTGAGGCGTTCGTTCGGGGTTAAGTTGCGGGGCTGCGTCAGGTGGTTAAGGATAGTCTCGTCCTGCCGCCAAAACGTGCTCAAGTTTTTGTTATGAAATTGAGCCTAGACAAGCTACAGCAAATGCCACCTATCCATCCTTGACGACTCGACAAACTCGAAAACTGGAAAACTCCTTTTCAACAGCCGAGGACAAAGGAACTTGGGCGACGCTTGGCTCAGGGCAAAAGTGGAAAAGGATATGTATCAAAAGGCGGAAAACTAAGAACAGGATATACCAGCTCCTCTTCACAGAGGAACAGAATGAACAGAAAAACACAGAGACAGCAGACACAGGCTGGCATACACCTGGCTACTTGTTATAATTGGCAAGGTAGGTGGGCAAATGCTAGACAAATGCTAGATTTCCAAGTTAACTTTAAGATTTTCTACGAGGAAAAATCATTCCTGTTGATGAGATTGTTTATAATTGTTAATATTAATTTAAGTTACATTTCTGACTTTTTTAAGCTGCTTTTCAATCATAACAATAATCACCAACCTCGTATAATATCTTTTTCTACTTGTGATTAATTCAAATTCAAAGAACCCCCTCCTCTTACCCCTATTTCTGAGTATCCATTTCCACTTCTTTGGTAAACAAATCAAATGCGATTACTAAAATGTGCAAACAAAGTGCCAAACGACAATTAAATCAACAAATAAGCTCGTGTAATTGTGTACGCCAAAGGGTAGTTTCGGTAGTTCAATGGCTCAGCGGTCTCTATGGGGGGCGGATAATGGGGGGCTGATTGGTGGGATCGAGTGGCGATAACCCTTCGGGCACGCCGGCTCCGAGTGGTTGTGGGTGACGTGACGCAGCGAAGACAGGCAGTCTGGCCCGGCCTGGCCGCATATGTAATTTCCATTCAGTTTTAATAACTTTTTGCTGTGCGCTGTTGAGACGTGCAGTTTGCCGTTTTGCGGCTACAGTTTTTTGCTTTTTTCTCTCTTTTTTAATTATTTTAATTGCGTTGCATCTGATCGAATGCTGCTGCCTGCTGACGTACAATTTTATTTATTGTTTAATTGTAATTTTTCGCATTTACGTTGTTAATTGCAGCTGGTCGATGAGAGGAGTTTTGGTTTAATTAACTGCTAAATGAGTCTGTTTTGTTCTAAAGAAAATAAGTTTTTGGTTTTATGGTCAAGATTTGAGCATGCTAGGAAAATTGACTTAATTTTTAAAGATTAAAGTTTGAAATATATTTTCTTAGTTCCAAATTCTTATTATTCATCTATAAAATATTTATTATTTAAACCTTCTATTACTATTCTTCAATTTTTACTTCAAATATAAATTTCCCTCTAGTTTTCCTTGAAAAATTTTTATATTTATCTTAGCTCTTATTTTTGAGCTGATTCAGCCAATTATATTTTAGTGCTCATTTTCTCAGCCATGTTTATATGTTTTCCTGGACACAAAACACATGCTCACCATCTTTCCATTTCTCTCCAAGGAAAGGAAAAACAGTTTAAGAAACCCCCCCTAAAAAAAATATATGCAAACAACTGGAAAAGACTGAATTTTCCTGACAATCGATGTGCATCGTATAAGTTGCTCGGAAAAGTGTCTTGTGCTGATTTTCCTTTGGCTTTTTATAGCCTTTTAAGCTGCGCTTTCCCTTTGTTGTTCGGCGTGAAGGAGGAAATTGAAAAATTGCATTTGTCTGTCGTTGATAAAATATTGAGCAGAGCAGAGCTGCTTGCACATTCTATGGGGGATAGCTCCCTGGTCTCAGCTTAGCTTTAGCTGGGCTGTCGTGATAAGCGTTTGAGCTATTTTCAGAAAATGCTCTCATGGAAATGGGAAAAATCAGTTGGGAGAAGTTTTTGGAATTCTATTCACTTGTCCCTCAAAAGCGGGTTCCTCATTCTTGAAGTCGGCTTTACAACGGCATTTAAATTCTTAAAGTATTTAATTAAATTCCTGCATTATTTTGCTTTATTTTTATAGAATTAATTGCGTGTCTGCTGGCCCCGTTTTGTTTTTAATTTCATTTTTTATGCACACGCATTTAGAGCTGACCTTGCTTGGAAAATATGGCAAATTGCTCAGTTAAAAGATATAAACATAACTGGACTGAGTGGGGGATCATCAAAGCTTGGCATTAGAATTGCCGATGATATGGGCTTTAATCTTAGAATTTAAAAAACTTGACCTTAGGCTTTATTATTCAGAATTACAGTTGCAATTTGTTGGATTCTTCTCACGATTTCCAGACGTTTATTTTGATTAAATCTAATTTCCTTAAATCATCAAACAAAGAGACTTTCTCTTTATTTTTTTTAGGTATTACGCAAGTTCATTAAATTTGTGAAGATCAAAGAATCATCCTTACATTTCAACAGAACTTTCACCTTTTTTTGCAGAATGAATCATCTTCATGTGACTTTCCCAATTGCCAGATTTGTCAACAACTTCCGCATACCTCATTTGAGATATATCTTCTTTTTTTTTTTTGTTACAAACTTCTCGCATTCCGCAAATGGTTAATTAGCGGCTAACCAAAATTGGTATATAACAGCGGGTTATATGGTCATAAAGCGTAGAGATCGACACCTGATTGACATTCAATTCGAGACAAACAATATAAACTTGATCGGAAACCCGAAAAAGGCTTTAAAAATATAGCAAACATAACATTTATAGAAAAGCCAGAGCAGAGTCTGTGTTCTTTATCGGGATTTTAGTGATTATTTCCCGAATTCTCTATTGATTTCCTCAAGAATCTTGTCATTAATTAGTCACTTACCTTGGGGGCATGAGCGAAATTTACCGTTCATCCAGGTGCAGCAGCTGGTTGCCTAATTAAAACGAGGTGACAGACGAACTCACTTGAAATGTGAGTTGACCAACCAAATTAGTAATCTCGCATCGTGACAGACGACAAATCGCCTTAAATGTACGACTTTAAATGTAATTTTTGTGGGGCTTTTGATTGTTGTTTTATTTACTCATTATGGCTTTTTGTGTCTGCTTCCTCTTCGTGTGTGGGCGTGTGTAACTGTAAACTGAGGTTTTCCTTTTTGGCCAAATTATTCAGGTCTCCTCCGACATGGATTTCATGTTGTAATCCCAAACGTAACCCCAAGACGGAGTTCGCTGTGGAATATTCCTTTGTTCTGTCCTCTTAAGCTTGTTTCGAGTCTCTTCTTTTTGTGTTGTATTTCTTTTTTAATTTAAAATTAAATATTCATCAATAAATGTCAATGTCAAAGTGAAGTTGCCGCTTGTTTCGAGGGGTTTTGGTGGAGATTTTGGCAGAAAAGATTGCAGTATGCTGAAAGATTTAACTTGGAGCTGAGAGTTTGTTAAAAAAAACGATTGAAACATGAGATGAGAGTGAGGAATTCCATGAGGATATAAAATTCGATTCTGTGTCAGTTAAGCTTAACGAGTTATGCCTTTGGTTCTCTTCATAATTTTATGATACCATCTCCCTCTCAAACACAACTTCCTTCCTATATCTCCAACCTGTTCTATAGCTTCCTCTCCCTATATGCATATATCTGATTAATCCAATATTCTGGCCGACCATTTCCCATTCCGTTCCACTGACCAACTTATGGAGCTCGCACTTTGCAAACTCGTTTCGCCGCCAAACCGAAGTGCGACGCAATTGCTGGAGATACGATTACGGGTACCCGTACGAATACGTACTCGTAGTACTCGTATTTATTCATACTTTGTCAGTGACTATAGTATATTTTTATGTGTAGTTTTTTCTTTATTTCCATTAAGCCAGCAGCACTTCAAGGTTATAATGAGCAACATATGCTGCGGGTAGCAAAACTGCAACTGCAACTGCAACTGCAACTGCAATCAACTGCAAAAAGGCACAACTAAAAATGCATTTCAACGACGACGACGACGACGGCGACGATTTGTGTGTGTTCTTTTGTGTGGCAACTAAAGCGAGGCATTTTTTCATTTTTCACGTTTTTCCGAGCTGTTCTTGAGGCTTTTCCGAGGCGTTCTGCTTAGTTAAACTCTGGCCGCTGTTTTGTCGTTGTCTGATTGATGTTTGTCAGCTGTTCAGCTGTTGCCCAGCGGCCTTAGAAATGGTTGCAACATTGCCCAGAACCGATGGAAAATTAAAGTAAATTATACACATAATTGCAATATTTTTTTTGTAGCTGCTGCTGCCCAGCATCAAGAGATTCTGGTACTCGTAATTCAATTAAACATTTTCCACATATTGTCGTTTGTTGTAAAAAAAATATATATAAATGAATACTACAGAGGCTCGAATAAAAAACAATGCTCCTAACAATTGGTCACGTTTCGTCACCAACAACAACAAAAACAATGACTACTGGACGCGGTACTTACTAACAACAATTGCATTGCCCGCATTGAGTTGTGATCATAAAAATTGCTGAGGTGCTATAAACGATCTGCATGGCTGCTGAAGTTGTTTCAGACCCAACCCCCTCATAGAGATGGCTAAGAAAAAGAGTGATTCAGGCTGTGACTTTAGATATATTAAATATTTTTTTACTGGGGTATTTTTATTTATAAAGTAAACTCTATGTAATCTTTAATAATTAACTTGCACGATTTATAAAGACTTTATAAAATTATCACTTTTATTTCCCTGATTAAAAACTTTAAGCTTCACAAACCAAATTAAAAGATTCACTGACCCTGATTTATCACCTATTTAAAGTGTGAATTAGGAAGATTTTCTAATCAACATTAAAAGGCGTTAATTTGATTAATTTTAATTGCATATTTCTTTGAGTTAAACAAATTAGCGCAACAAAATGATTTAATTAAAGCTTTTAGCCTAACAATAGAATTTGTACAATTATGTTTTAAGATTTCCGAAAGATAACATTGTTATATCGAGGCAATGTTTAGATAGTTATCACAGATTAACTTCCACTCTAGCTAAGGTTTATCTACTTACTATTAAATCACTGAGCTGTGAATGATATATTTGCCAGCAACGATTGAATATATATATATGTATATATATATATATATGATGTATCTCATATGCAAATGCAAAGGCAAACGAAATGTGTTGGTAAATGATTTTCCACACAATTTGCAATTAGTAATAACATTTTTATCTGTCTTCGGCTTTGGATATAGCTCGTCAATTTCATCATAAAGGAAATACACAAAGAGAATGATAGAATTTATTTAGGGGTTAAAATATTATTTTCTTCATACCAAACCTTTTTAAATTAAAAATATTTTATTTTATAAATATTATATAGATTTAGTAAGAGGTAAAAATATTATTTATGCCATGATGAATTTTTAAACTATTTTATTATTACTCTGAAATTAATAAGGCTCAATAAAATATTATTTAAGCAAACTTAAAACAAACGCTTCTTTCCCTAAAGCCCAATAATCTTTAACTTAATGACCAATTTCATTGCAATTTCTTGCTGTGTACCAGCATCGACATGGCCTGGCTAGTTATATAAGTTGGCCTGGCAGGCAGCAAGTAATGATCCCTGCCGTGTTGGCTTCGCTTCGGCTGAAGTTGAAGCTGAGGCTGGCAGATTTTCAAGGTTAAAAGCGACGATATGGCGCGCGGTGAGCGCACGTGAGTCTTGCCTCAGCTGCTGCTGCTGGTGCTGGTGCTGCTGGCCAGCAAACTAGTTTCAAATGCCTGGCAGTAACTTACAGATACAGATACAGATACAGATACACATGCTAAGGCTTCGGCAAGGAGTGGCTCTTGGCTCTTGGCTCCGCTTGGCATCGCAATTAAATACAGATTTTTTTCGCTCTTGCAACTGCAACTGCCACAGCTGTGGGCTCGTTTCGATTCGTTTCGAGTTCAAGGCTATTGGGTCAAATTGCAAATTAGTTACCGCCTGCAGGTTGACAGTGAGTGACATTATTGTATATACACTATATGGTATCTGCAGGCTGACCACTGCCGATGGACAGATGGACAGATCTGGCGGTCAGTTCAATTATCGTATCTGTAAGATACTTCTGCCGCCGGCTGCTGTATAAATCCAACATTACCATCAATCAGCTGTCGCTGGGCCAATGGCTTTTTTCCACCAAGTAAATAAACATTAAGAAATCATATACTTACAGATGAAAATGTACACCCAACTAATGGGGGGAGCTCCTACCTCCACAATTTATGCGCATATCAAGTGTCCCAGCTTAGCAGCGCATTTACCTATCAACGCTTTTGTTGTTTCGATTTGCATGAAATTGCAAAAAGCTAAATAAAAGATGGAATAATAATACTGCAACCCAACTGGCAGTCAAATATACATAGAAGATACAGATACACTTCGTTTTGTTATTACATGCATAAATGATGCTAAGCACTGTGAGATCTCTGGCTGGCAGGTTGAGATACTTTTCAAGTTGGGGCCACTCTCAAGTAGATTTCGGCTGTGATACGCTCTTGGCGTTTGTTTGCTAAAAGATACACACAACTTGGAAGTGAGTGTGTTGGTGGAGGTACTTAACGCTGAAAACAAGTGTTTGCGATTGTACATTGATATGTATCAGATGATCAGAATAAATATCTAAGGGGGGGTCTCAACAGTACAAAGAAGCTTAAAATGGATTTTTAATTATTTTTCAGTTGCGAAAATATACTTTTTATGGCCCCATAAGCCATATAACTTAATCAAAGTAACCCTTTGGGTTCTAGATATTTGTGAGTTTATCTTAAAAAGGTTGTATTCATATATGAAGTTGTTCCCTTTTAATGGTGACTACCTGAGATCGCTTTTTATGGGCGGTTTTTATGATCGCAGAGGACTTTTGCCATAATTACTGCAGGTTTTGTTTTTATTTTTTTACAGTCAGTCAGTCAGTCAGGCGGCTAAGTGGCAGTTGGCAAGACAATGGCCCAGACAAAGCCCCCGACCTTAGACACTTCCCTACATTGTCACTGAATCAAGTCGACGGACTGACTGCCAGCCAATGCCGCCTTTGTTTACCTTCATCTTTGTATTGAGAACATAAATAAATGCAGGGTGAACCCTAAACTTAACTTTAATTAAATACTTTTATGAGTTTTCCAATAAATTTACAAGTTGAAATAATCATTTCCTTCTCTTTTTACAGCCCCTCAAATCTTCCAGTATCCACCGCCGCAGAGTCCCTCCTGCAATTACACAGGCGGCGATGTATTCTTTCCCCACGGCCACCCGAATCCGCACCCGCGCACTCCCCGCACCAGCGTGAGCTTCTCCTCCGGCGAGGAGTACAACTTCTATCGACAGCAGCAACAGCAGCAGGCGCAACAACATTTGCCTTACCCGGCGCCATCCACACCGCAACCGATGCCACCACAGCCGCCACAGTCAGCGCCGGCAATGCACTGCAGCCACAGCTATCCACAGCAGTCGCCCCACCTGCTGCATCCCGGCTACGGGCCCTATTATGCCACCTACACGCCGCCACCCACACCGAACACCGCCAGTGCCGGCACCTCGACCTCCTCGGCGGCCTTTGGCTGGCACAACCATGTCCATAGCCCTTCGCTGGCGTCCACACCACTGGCGCCCAAGATGCGGCTGCAACGGAGCCAGTCTGATGCGGCCAGACGGTGAGTAGCTACAGCTATATAGATGAGGATATAAATGCTGGATCTGTGTGGGGTATTCAAGGATTTAGGGGAATTTTTAAGCAGTTCGATTAGCCTATAAATCTTTGAGAGAGTAGAGATATTACGTAGAGTTATATAGAGTACAATTTACATTCATTTGAAATGCAGATCTTATAGGAAAATGAGCTATAACCTTTGGTATTGCATATCCTATTTATATCTATGTTAATTATACATCTTTAACAATTCAAGTTCATTTATTTTTTATAGTTAAGTAATCAGGAATTAATTGCTTAGGCTTTTCTTTCCCTAAAATTAAGAAAAAACCTTTAAAAACTTATTTATTTTCTTCCCCATAATTTTTATATTTAAATATAAACCAAGAACTCATAATATATATAAATTGCTAGACACATTCCCCTATATTCCAATTCCCATGACACAACACAAACGTTTTTTTTTTTGTCTTTTTTGTATTTATTAATTAATGAAATCGCCCAGTTGCGGCTGGATTATTATTATGCACAGCTATACTATAACCAAGCAGACTGATAATTGCTCATGACGTTCCCAAGTTTACATATACATATATAGCTTATGCAGCGATATTTATAGTGCGTCCATTATGCCTCTTCTCTTTCAGCAAGCGATTGACCTCGACGGGCGAGGATGAGCGCGAGTATCAGAGCGACCATGAGGCCAGTTGGGAGTTTGAGTTTGATGATCGCTACGACAATTTTACGGCCGGACGAGAGCGTTTGCAGGAGTTCAATGGACGCATACCTCCCCGGAAGAAGAAGAACAGCCATAGTCACAGTCACAGTCACAGCAGCAGCACCGGCAACAGTAGCAATAATGCCAACAACAACAATAACAGCAGCAATATAAATCCGATCAACCAAAATATTAACCAAGCCAGCAGCAACACCTCCACCCATGCGGAGACCGGCAGCAGCAGTTGCAGCCACAACAGTCACACTCAGCAGCAGCAGCAGCAGCAGCGCCAGGTGGAGCGGGAGAGACAACGAACACAGGCTGAGAAGAAGGTAAGGAAATAATATTATATCATTTATTTAAAATATATTTTTAAGACATTTTATATAATTTAGGTATGACTTATAGTTTTTGCCCCATAAATTCCACACCAAGAGCTTCCCCTTAAGCAATTATAATAACATCAGGCAGCCAAGTTGGGGAGTTCATTAACTTGAATGCCTGGAAAAACATCTGCTAGGCAGGCTAGGCTCTTAGCCTCCTCCTCATCAGTGCTCTGAAATCCCAGGCACGTGGCAAACATTTTTCAAAGGCTCAACACTCGAGCGAAAAGGGCTAAAAATATCTTGTTGCCCCTAAAAAAAAAAAGCAATGACAAATTGCCACACGCGAAATGTAGAGTCGCAGCAGATACATAGATACGTTTGTGCTGGAGTGAAGTGCATATAGCAGTTTTGCACATGCTAAATGTGTGATAAAAATTAATTGCGCAGCGAGGAGTCAGTCAGTCTTGTTGTCACTCCTGTCTCTGGCTTTATGTTAATCATGTCAGGCGCCGATGCCTGCCTCTATATATATATAGGCTATATAGTAAGCTAGAAGTCGGGCCTTTGAGCTCACACTTTTTTTTTATGCGTCGCGTTTTCTTTTAGTTTTAGTTTTTCTTGCCTGCGCAATTTAAAGAAATGCAAACTTGTAGAAATTCAATCGCAAGTCGCATGACACACACTCTCGAACGACTCATTTGCAGTCTCTGTCCTATAATTTATTATTTTTTATTCGTTACGATTTGTTGTTGTTCTTTTTATTGCAAAAAGCAAGCTCTTATCGCAAATCGCATTGTGGGGGCTCATCCTTGGGGAGACTGCGTTCGGGAAGCTCACTGGGCTCACTGGGATTCGACCTTATCCGAGACTATATATATTTATATAATCTGTCTCAGCTGCTTAATGAGAGCGTGAGAAATTCGTAATCTGTCAAACGTATACTTCCATATATATATAGCTGTGGATAGGCTTGAAATCTTACTGTTCCAACACGCACATTTTCTTTGAAGAGCTGATAAACCAGCCAAGGCACAGCTTTTATTTAGGGATTTTCCTCAACTAGAATATTGATTTCAAATACAAAATATCGACACATGTTCTATGGTCTTTCACATGCCATTAACCACAAAGATCGTAACAAAATATAGTTACGAAAAATTAGGGAAAATTCTGGACAAAATCAGGGCAAAATTCTGGACAAAATCATCTAAAAGGCGACCAAAAATTTGCATAATAAATATGTGCGAGTGCGGGGTCAGTGGGATTTTTGGTGGTTGCTGCACCAGTTCCGCCACCACACAGCAACCATTGAAGCGTGGATTATTGGACAAATAAATGGTGTAAATTATATAACCATTGATGCGGGTGCTGGAGGAGGGAGGAGGGGAGTCAAGTGCGTTGTATAGAAAAATAATTACACCATTGACTGGACAAAAGTTGACCACCCATTTGGGTCAGACCACAGCGAAGTTCATCCGCTGGGCCAGAGTCAATAGTTTCGCTTGATTTACGGTGCGAGTTGGATTTTTAGAGGGTGGTTTTGGCCACGTGTGTGTGTGGTTTTAGATACTTATTTTATGCCACACAAGGGAGCTATAGATTAAAATGAGAACACAACTTGCTTTCCAATGAATTGAATATTAAATTAAAGGCCGTTTGTCAACAGGATTTTGTAATAAGTTTTATTTTTGGGATATTTTCTAATCAATTAATATATCTTTATTCTTTCAGAGCTTCACCTGGCCCACCGTGGTGACTGTCTTCGTTTTGGCCATGGGCTGTGGCTTTTTTGCGGCGCGATGAAACCAGCGCCAAGAAAGGAAAGCCAACTCGGAGACGGAGACGGAGACGAGTGTAATCGAATGATCTATAGTGAATTCAGTATGCCGATCGATCTATATATATATACTAAGATTTATAGCGAAACCCTAATTAAGTGCAACGAATTTATTGAACAGCAGAAAGTCATTAATTCGTAGAGCGATTGTTATATATACATCCGATAGATATGTGTGTATGCCTAAGGTTAAGAAGGTTGACGGGACACAAGAACAATATATATGTATTCTATCTGTCTAATTGCATTTTATAAGTATATATATATATCTGAAACGAAAATGAAAACGAAACAGTGCTTTCCTCAAAGTAAACAATTCAAACTGCTCAAAGTAAAACGATGAAAACTCTTAGAGACTGGCAAGAGACTCAAAATCACACTTATTTTTGTACAACATTTTGACAACAAAACAAATAGCGATATTTACAAACTAAATTAAACGAGTACAAAATAAGAGAGAGAAAGAAGAAATACTGCCAATTCTTGAGATACTTTTGATAATCTTTGCCTTTTTATGTTGCATTTAATCTTTCCACTTGCATTTCTTCAGCCACAAAAAATTGTATTTCTAATTTAGAACAAAATAATGAACAGCAATTTCAATGTCTTCGCATTTGCAATTTCGAATTGCAAGCAAAACGAGAAAATATATTTTAAATATATGTTTAACTAGTAGAATTTTTGTAAATGTAAGCCAAGCCCACACAAGAAAATCACACACCTAGCTTTAATTGTTAAAACAAACAAAAAAAAAGGAGAAAAAACTAAACAAAAAAAAGAATGAGAAGAAAAGCAAATTAAATTAATTTTGTAAATAGTTTTTATGCCATTTTTGTGATGTTTTGTGTCTACGGTTTATATGTCGTGTTATTTTTTAGTTAAATTTCTTATGATTTATGTTTAATTGTAGTTTTTTTGATTTGTCATTGTGTTTGTTCATCATCATCTTCAAATTGGTCTCACAATTTTGTAGTTTTAAGCTCCAAACACACGCCCAGGAAGTTGGAAGGCAAGAACCTTTGGAATTTGGTCAGGAAAATATATAAATATTATTCTTACATAGTCTTTTTTGGATTGCACACATAAATGATCTCTCACAATATGGAAATTAATGGAAATTGATCTCCGCTCAGCTAGCCAAAGTGAAAAAGAAATGAAAGGATGAGGAAAATGAAAATACAAAAGCTGCCAAACTTCAACAATTGTTTTGCTTAGAATTTCCCAGGGCGTTTCCAATGCAAATCGAATACCGTGACATGAAAGCGAACATAGCGAAGAGAGAGTACGAGATAATCAAAATCAAAAAGAAAATAAAAAACAATTCCCAAAAATCGCATTGATCTCATGGATTTATACAATATACAGATAATTCAATCAACCGTTTTTTTACAATGAGAAATAATATGTTAAATGGAAAGCAAGGAGAAAAGTGAAAAGTTAAGCAGAGAAACCGAAAAACAAAAAATGAAACGAAAGGTTTTTAGTGTTAAGTTCGCCAAGCGTTTTAGTTTTACATTCTAAAAAGAGTTTAAGTTTCGGTTTAGTGAGTTTAGTGAGCTCCAGTTTGTAATTGTATATAAATATATATAAAGCAATATTAATTTTGTATAGTCTAAGTCTTCCCACATAACCCAAGCCAAGCCAAGCCAATCCCAGCCAAAACCCAGACAATAGAACATTTCTTGTATCAAAACACAATTTGTATTATCCATAAAACAAAAGAAAAATCACACAGGACAACTACAACTACATATATGTACATCCAAAAACCCAATGAAAAATTATTTTTGTAAATTTGTTTGCAACAAATGAACCGGAAATTGTGGTCCCGAACTCCTTTCCCGGTTCATTGCTAATTAGTTTTCACAATGATCTCGGTAAAGTTTTGTGGCCTTGCGCCCAAAAGTCGATGAAAACTCGACTTTTGGTTTGCCATAAATACTCGAAACAAAAAGAAAAAGTTAAAGAAAAGCACAAATACGAAGCAAAAGAAACAAAAGAAAATCAGAGAACGAAACAACACACAACATAATGAATTTTTATATTATATATATTTTTGACCCAATGCGACTTAATCCGTTTTTAAATTTAAGCATCGTTACTTGTATCGACTTTGTATATATACATATATTGAGAGCAGCGCAGTTCGAATCATAGAATCAAATGCCATTTGTTGTTTAGAATTTTTTTGTTTGGTGCCAAAACAGAGACGGACGAGGACGTGTATTCGCATAAATATAATACCATACTTACATATATCGCAACTTCGATCCTAAGTTTGATTCAGAATTTGGTCAATTCAGTTTTAGAGTTCTAAGCATTTTTCTGCTTCTGTTTTATGTGTTCGAAAGCAGACGATATCTTTGTTTAACTTGTACATTTTATACATTATGCTGTAATATTTTAATATACATATAAATATCATTAATGATCTCATGAATATGTTCATAAGACAACAAAAATTATATATATATATACATTATAATACATCTGTGTGTAAATGAAATAAACGCGCATAAATATCATGTAAGATTTACAGAGAAAAAAATGAAAAAAATGCATTAAAAAAGATTTAAAAGAAAAATAAATAAAAAATTAAAAACAAATTAAATTAAGACTTGAAATTTTTATTAAAAATGGAAAGGGATAGATGTTTGGGTAAGTATTTATATTCTAGATTGCTTGCAGCTAGCACTGCAACCTCTTATATTAATATTTAAGTAAATTTTACCATAATATTTTACAGAAGATGTTAAGGAATTTTTCAAAATTTTAAAAGGCTTTGAATCCCGATTACCAAAAGTCGTAAATTCGTCAGTCAATTCACCATAAAAATGTTAATTATTTAACGGGTTAATATTTTTCTTAGACACATTTAAAGTTAATCTTGTACTTTCATTTCAGAATGAAGGTCTTCGGATTTCTTAATTAAAACTATAATTTTCTGATCCAATTTTACACTGAACTCTACACAACTCTCTTCATTTTTTGTTGCCTACTTCTAGGCTTTAATAAAAAGACCACGATCACTGCTGATTCCTTGTTCGCAGGATTTTCCCCTCATTTCCAAACACAAAACCCACCCCTTCCTGGTTTTATTTGTCAGTGGGATGAGTGACTGTGAGTGCGTGTGAAGGGACTCTTCCGATTGCTGGCCACTTTAGCAGCAAATGAATGCCTAAACCAATTTGTAGTTTCTGTTCCGTTTTTGTGGCCTCGGATTAAATGGCCATAATTGGTGCTCCTGGAGCAGGCGACACGCGACCTGGTAACGGGATACCTACGCGACCACCAAAAATGATGTGTTATTAACGGATTAAGTTGGCGATGACGATTATAATGGAAACGCTTGGGCAATTATGTTAACCTGGCCACCCGCAAAACCATACGTTCGACAGCGGCGGCGGCGGTCATGACATCCGTTTCCGCCTTCAATCACGACGGCGGCGGACACATGCAAGTGTCAATCAAAACGAGATATTAAATTCGAAACTGTGATTAGCATTAACATAGACGCGTGGCTGCGATGATTAAATGGATATCAAATAGCAAATCTATAAGGTTTTTTATTTAATTTTCTATAAAAATATAATTTATAAAAGGAGCACCAAAAGATGCCTTTTCCCCGGCTTAAAATGACAAAACTCCTCACCAATTTAAAATCAATTGAAATCATTTCACTTCTTAACCGTTTTTAATTAATTAAAACTTTCTCTATCACAATATTTTCATTTGTTTTTAATTAAATTATATCCCACTTAACTATTCGCCACTTGAAAGCCACTTAAAAGTAATTCAATTATAAATAAAATCCAAGGAGAGTGTAAGGCATCTGCTTATTAAAGTTTTTAGCAAAATGGAGAGGAAGAGCTTGGAAGCAGAAAAAGTTAATTTCATTAAGGGCAAATCTCCCACAAAACTCCTACTCTGTAGCCTTCTGTGAAATACATACACGTGCTGCATTAAATGCATTAAAAATTCATTACAAAATGTACACAGAGGACACAGATACTTCCCTTTCTTCCTTGTAAAGGAGGTGGCTCCTGCTACATGAACACAAATGGGAGAAACTTGTCTCTCGAACAAAGAGTACATGTGTTTTTCCCCCACAAGATTGTAGCTTGGCTATGTAAGAATTTAGTATTAGCTTTGTCATAAATTAGGCAGCAATATTTTACTTTAAACAAAATAAATTCCAACTTTAATTGTAAATACTAAATTAAGAAGTAATATTTAAAGTTATGTCCTTACTTCTTGTGTGGTAATTTGCTTTCCTAGTTCTCAGTTCGCTTTAGGCACTTGCTTCAACTTTGCTTATCTCCAAAACTGATAACTATCCCTTCCATCTGAACTTGAAAGGCAGAAAATACAAGGACATCTTCCCTATATCCTCCCTAGGACAGGTTAAGAAGCATGGCAAACGGAAGGAAATAAACAATCTCATATATGTCTGTGGTAATGCTTTTGAGCTGGACTCGTAAATTTTCCTGGCCTGCGGGGCCATCAGCCGGATAACTCATAAGAGAGACTGGCAGGCAGGCCATATATGATGGCGATCATAATCAACGTCTTTTGGCACTTTATTGACAAACTAATAAAAACCCGGACAGAGAAAATGTGCAGCTGAAAGGATGTCCTGGCCAACGAGAGACGAATAGGATAGGAAACGATTTATTAAAATCCCTGTACATGGCATACATAATAAAAAGGAAGCTGGGCATGGCAGGGGCAGGGTGGAGAACCCTTAGGTATCCGTTGATGTGATGAGTAATTTGCTTTTGGCTTTTAATGTTGGCCAGTCAAGTCAGGGGTACACTTGGAATAAAAGTTGTACAATCTGCTGACATAAATATATTATTATGTTTTAAGAAAAACTAAGAAAAGCCTTTAAACTACTTGATTCGAAAAGGATTTTTTAAGAAACTATATTTAAAGTACATTTTTAATATTTTTCTTTCACTGCTTGAGCTTGTCCTGGACAACAAATAGTTGCAGGACACGGAAATTAGTGCGGAAACGCTTAGCAGTACGCTTAGCAATCTGTCAAAAAGCCAAAATGTAATAAATGAGACCCACAACGATGCTACCAAGGATTCGAGGTGGTGGGCAGCAGCTCCTGTCTGTGTGGGGCCATCAGCATAATTCATACGACATGCCATGACGACAAAAGGCGCTGACCAGGACCAAGTACCAAGAGGGGGACTGGGCTGGGCTGGGCTGGTCTATCTTTTATGGCAGCAGTGATGCACCATATTTCATTACACGTTGTTAAGTGGTCATTTATCCTGGAGAGACTGGAGCTGCCAGTTTAGTTTGGGGTTTCCTGCATGCCAACAGGCATTTCATAATAATTTGAACAACCTTTTTACGCAAAACTGCACCCCAAAGGAAGCCTTTGATTAAATATGGGAATAGTACAGTATATATATTCGCATTCACATCATAAATTGTATGTATAGAGATGCATAGTTAAAATTAAACAGTGTTAAATGTTACTTAACATTACAATTTTAATTTTAATTATAAATCTGGGGCTGCTTAACGTTCGCCACGAATGCGAAGTTCTAACTGTATGTCCTTGGTCATGATTGTCACACGCTTAACATAGATTTGTGTCCCCCAACAAGCCCACTAGGTACGCCTCAGCTGCTTCCTGCGAGTTAAAAATAAAGATTTAGATAAATCAATATGTTAGTTTAAAGAACATCTTACCTGCAGGCAGCGCTGTTTGAAAACGTGAATTAGTTTTCAAGCTCGGAGGACTTCTGGTAGCGTCGAATCTCACGCAGAGCCACTGTTCCAGGATGATAGCGATGGGGTTTCTTTAATTCGGTTGGATCTGATTTCCTGGCAGATTACGCAAATTACAACAAACACAATGAAGGTTGATTGAAAATTAAAATCAGCTCAGAACTACTTACAATTTGTATACTATTAAAAGGAATTTATAAAGCGCTCATTCTGATACATTTCGTTAAATATTTATATAAAATAAAACAAATTAAATAAAAACTGTGAAGAGTATCTTATCCAGTGCAAAGGAATTAACATAATATAACATTTGGCACTATTTAAAATTGTCTTAATTTCTTAATAAATTAAAAAAAAAATGTATAAATAACTCTACAGCTTGAAGAATTTTCAAAGCTACTGCCGCCAAATCCATCTAATAGTCAAGCCACTAAATTCTTGAAACAAATATAAAAGTTGAAAAGAATATATTTTATTTTCAAATGATTTAAAAGATTGACAATATAAAAATAATATTATTTGCAGAGAATAGACATAATCTACACATCTAATCCAAATCGCTGCTGTTTTCATCATCCACAAATTGGAAAGGCTGCTTGGCATTGAGGGTCCGAAGGGGTGCCGCCTTCTGTTTTTCCTTCTCCACCGTAGGAGTATCCTGATCCTTTGACGAAGGCTCCTTTCCCTTACTCTTTGCCAGATAGGTCGACCTGAAGCATTGCAGAAATTGCGGAGCTGGCGGAACATTGCCAGAGGCGCGGTAGCACACAATCCCCTGAATGTGATCGGGTCGCACAAGGCTGCACAGCTGCCGCAGATGCATCCTCGATGGCAGCGGCGACCACTTGAGCAAACCAGGTGGAAAGTTCACTGTGACGACCACCTCCTCCTCCTCCTCCTCCTCCTCCGCTTGGCCGGCTTCTGAGCTCCAATTGTGAGTGGTGCAGACATGGACTTTGGTCAACCTTCCCGGCATGGGCTTCAGTTCTTCTTTGAGGCACTTGAAGCTCTCCGAATAGTCGCCCAAGAGTCGTATATGGCCATGGAGGCGGGTGTTATCCAATTGATAGATGAGCTCCTCGTAACCGAAAAGTGGCAGCGTGATTAACACCACGGCATTATGCTTTTTACGACGATTATTGATGGTAGCAGCCAACTCGTCAATGTCCAAGTGCTCGAAGGGCCGATTAACGGCCGAGAGATTCAGATACAATTGCTCTGTGCCCTGGGAGATCCAGGAATTGAAAACAGAATTTCTTAGCAGGCAACCGAGGTTTTCCAGCTTCACTGCCGAGTAGCAGTAGAGCAGTTTGCCGTCATTCGTTGGCCGCCGTATAAGTAGGATGAGGTTGTTACCAAGCTTATTGCCGGGACAGAGCATTGCCTCCAAACGCTTGCCATCGCTGAGGCGGAGTTGAAAAGGCTGACACTCCTCCACCACCTGGAAATCCTCCTCAGCGATATTCGCCTGGCGGGACTTTAGATACTTTAGCATCTGGTCGGCCAAGGGACGCGTGGTATACATCCGACAGAACTTGCGGGGCAAGACATGCAACTGCTCCTGCACATTGACCAGGTTAGTCACAAACACCTTGAAGTGCTCCTCGTACAGCTTGGGGAACACATCGAAGATCAGCTCTGGGTGTTCCTTGGGCCTCATGGTGGTTTAGTCAAGAGAAGCGCTGTAAATACAAGATCAAAAAGAGTTTGTAATAAATTGGATAAGCTTAGTAAGGTAATAAATAAATAATAATTAATAAAAATAAATTAATGAAGAGTTAGAATTGTGGGTGGCCATGTTTAAAGGGAAACAAATCACGCAGAGTAATATTATATGGATTATAATACCCTCTAAAAGTTATTAAAGGTAAATTATTTCCCTAATTCCAGCAGGGTTATTTCCAGCTTTATAAAAACACGCAATAACTTCACTTATTTGGTCTTTATAAAAGCTCCATAAACTGTGAATGAATCATTGAGGAGACTCATTGACGGCCTTTCATGGTCGGGCAACACACCCCGAGTAGACTCCCACAGGCGGATATAAAAGTCCATCGGCTTGGTATTCATCAATCATGACCTAAAGACGTCGGTTCAAGCTTTGCATAACGTAGGCAGGCGCCGAATGTAAACAAATTGCGAAAATAACACAAAAAATTAAAGCGAGTTGAATGACAGACATTGGCATAGATTTTAAAACCGACTTCGAGGAACAGCCCACGATTACTGGCACCTTTTTTTTAATTTGGGGTTTCGCTTTCGTTTGACCGCCAAATCCGTCACCAAGTCGCTCAGCCCCATCATCCCGCTGAATGCTGCTGCTGGGGTTACCTCAGAGGCGATAAAAGGTGTAAATTATTATTACCAACAGCTGGAATGGAAAAGAAAGCCACTGGCGGGGGAGCAGAAAATTACTCAACTCGAGTTAGTTTCTGTTTCAGTTTTTAGTTTGGCCCTCGGCTTGTTTGCCGCTTGTTAGCCGCTTGGCCTCCTCTCTGGGGCCTAAACTTTCACTCAGACTTGGGTGCTGCTCCGTTTGGCCCATTATAATTAAGCCATTTAGCTGGCCAACTGCCTCGTCTGTCTGTCTTCATGTTGGACAATCATTTCTCGCTCGTAAAAGTGTAACAAATGTTCCAATTAATCTGCGCAATGCAGGCGTAATTGTGATTGACAAGAGATCGTGTGTAACCCGAGGTGAATGATCCAGCAAAGAGGCGAAATAATGCTAAATCCGATTATCTGCTGCATTGACAAATTATAGTTGCTAAATTTTACAGAGAAATAGGAGCTAGTAATATTTGTAAGAGGCACGAGTTGTCGATTGATTTAAGGGATTAAATGTAAAATATTAATGGGTTTTAATAATTATACAGTATTTTTTTGTAACTAATTTGGTATTTAACTTTTTAACGCTTTTTTATCATTAAAAGAAGTCACCTTTTAAAAACTAGATTACTCACAAAGTTAAAATTACATTAAATGTATTTTAAGCATTATTTTTGATTTATTTTTATGAAATTTGTACCAAATGTTTATTTATGTTAATATAACATTTATTTAATTCCAAAGGTAGCTAGCAAATTATTATATTTTTTACACTTTCTTGACCATATAAATATATTTTATATGTATATAAAATACCTCTCAGATACTAAGTATCTCTCACCTATAAAATGTATTTAAGGCATTCATAATTTCTATTAATTATTTGCAAAGTTATTTGTCATCAATTTGGGGTATTTACAATAAAACCTACTGATATTTTTTATATAGTTTAAAAATTAGCATTAAACTCGTAATCTGTAGGCTTTCTTCGCTCTTTCTTCAGCAGATTCTGCTTTCTTGTAGCTGCTCTACAGCTCTCTTTCCGCTCGGAGCTCTCTCCCACTATATCTCTCGGCTCTGGAATCCCCCAGACCCAGACTATAAGCATTATCTTACAGAGATATGGCTTGGCGGCTACTCTGCGCCGGCGTCGCGTGTCAAACGAACGCCAAACTCAAAGCCGGAAAGACATCGTCGGCGCATGTGCAGCTCTTTCGAGTTTTTATAAGCTCGCTGTTACGACGGTTGCGTCTCCTAAGTTCACCAGTCAAGCCAACCAGTTTTTAAATTCAAAATTTCGCTTTCAGTTTCGTTTGCGACTCGCAGAGAAAAAGAAGCAACGTCGGTCTCCAAAAATATACAAAAATAAATACAAAAATAAAAGTGCAGTAAGTGAAACTGAAAGTGTGCAAATCAAATCAAAAGCCGGGCCCCTACGAAAATAACTCTTGAAATGTCGCAATTTAAACAATTCAAAAAACCAAACAAAGCATGGCAATTGTGTCTAGAAACTGCGCACGGGTAATTTTCGAGTTCAGCCAGCCAGGAAGAGCGAAAAGAAAAGAAAGTTGTGGAGGCAGCAAACAGCGCAGGAGAATTGCGCAAAAAGTTAACTTACAGAAGACAGTGGAAGCCAGTGAATCATGTGGTGTAGAGAAAAATATATTAACAAATGGGAATTACCTTTAAAAAAAATTGCAGATAAAAGATTAAATCAAATATTTCATAACTGTGGAATTTACCCGAAAATAAATATTTAAAAATAACTGAAATAATTCGTAATCTTATTAAGATCTTAAGAAATTATTTAATTAAAGGATTATCAGGATATATCTTATATTTTTTCCCTGTGCAAGTCCAGCAATAAGACTCAAATCGAACCTCAGCACGCCTTAAACATTAAACCTAATTGGAGGGGTGTGTGTGTGAGGTCCTTGTGTTGAGTGGATTATGTAATTTGACAAGCTGAGGAGCAGAGATGCTTTCCCAAAGAATTCACAACACGTACGCCACATCCGTATCCGTATCCGTGTTCTCGTCTTTGCCCGCACAATTTGGAACGCATCTCGAGCGTAAAGTGTCCTTTCGTGTCGACGCCTCCGTGTTCAGAGTGGGTGTGTGTTTGTGCGTGTGTCTCCTGCATTTTGTGATCCTTGCACCTGCTGCTACAGCTACTGCTGCTGCTCCTGGAAAATTAGCTCTCTGCCATTTCTTGTTGTAAACTTCCATTTGCCGTCTGTCGTCCTTTGGTTTTAGTGCAGCGCCCTCTGTCGCCGGGCAAATGCAGTTTTCTAGTACTTTGGGGGAATCCCCCCTTTTTTGGGGATGGCATCATAAAATTTTTGGCTGCAATTACAGCTGTGGAAAGTCTGTTGCCCGTCGTCTCCGTCTCGGTTTCGCAATTGTATGAAATTTAAATTTTATATTCAACAAGACATTTGGCGCAGTAGTTGTTTTTATATTGCCCAAGCAACAGAAAACATAAATAATATATTATTTTCGAGCTCGGCACAGATGCTGCAAGCTGCCCAAGACTTTAACCCGGCAATTTCGAAATTTCTTGTGCGTCATCTTTAAACATTTTAACATTTTTTTAACACACACACTACACACACTGTCTCGTACAATAACCTTGACTCCATTTAAATGCAAATGCAAATCGAAGAGGAGAGCGCTAAATGAGGCGACAAACTGTGCATAATTTATGGTGAAATTGATGGTTCAAAGAAAACATACAAAAGGTGAAAAATGTTGAGCCAAGTTTGTGCTAAAAACCAAAGAAATCAATAAACCTCTAAAAGAAAGACTTGGAAGCCAAGAGTATAGAACACAAAACACACACTTTCACTGATCCATAAAAAGTTAATGTATAAAAATGTATGAAAGTCTATAAAAAAGACTACATTAAATGAAGAAAATTTAAATATTTTTAAAAACTGAACTACAATAATAATGGTGGTTTTCAAAATGTATTCAGAAATACATAAATTAAATCTATTAATTTTTGTTATTTTATAAACTATAGTAAACATTGTGCTTACCTTTTCCTTAATTTCGTATTTGGAACTTGATTATATTGTTGCTCTGTAACAGAAAAGAATATTATAAATATATTAAAATTTGGAATAAAATAACACTTTTAAATTACAAAAATCATATATCTTAACTTAAATAGCACAAATTTAAATTTAACAAGAATTTCTGTGTTAGATTTTATTTGGTTAATAAATCTGCATACCACTTGCATAACATTTTAAATCATTAAAATTTCGTCTAAATTTTAATTATGTTACCCCTTATAAAATTTAAACAATGGAGAAAAATTTTAATCTTGTATAATTTCTCAATAGCTAATATATTAAGATTTCAAAGATTTTATAAAGGTTTAATGATCAAAAATCGAAATATATGTAAATAACTTTTGACAATCACTGGCTTTTTTACATTTTATGCTCTCAAGAATACGTAAAATACTTTCATTCTTTAAATTGATCTTAATCTAAATTTTTATATGATTATTATTTGAAAAAATCAATGTTTAAAAACCACAACTATGATAAGTCAAAAAAGCCTTAATTTTAATTTAGAAAGCATTTCTTTGCTTGTTTTTATAAGGATAATAAAACTGCATACTGAATATAAATATAGTTTTTTAATTTGGAAAAAAATTGAGTAAAATTGTGTTCTCTAAAACCACTTGTCTATAGTTGCTGATTAAGAATATATGTATATAATTTACAGGGTCGGAAACGACTCTCTCCATTTGTTTGCCACCTTCTGACTGCACCTCCAAGGGTATGACAAAGGACAATCAGGCTAAAGAGTTTATTTACAACCAAAC
Organism: Drosophila anomelani; assembly: GCA_035045905.1. NCBI lineage: Eukaryota > Metazoa > Arthropoda > Insecta > Diptera > Drosophilidae > Drosophila > Drosophila anomelani. Next base: position 5,774,914 of record JAWNOO010000165.1, read on the forward strand.
TACTTAGAACTCGGATAGACACTTGTCATAATAATACAGAAAGCAGACATAAAGATATATACCAAAACAGCTCGCGCGGGGCGTTAAACTTTTAAGGCCTGCCAGTCAGCCAGTCAGCCAAAGTCGCGCCAAATAAAACTTGACAATAATCCGAATAATTCTGCATGATTCTCGCTAGACTGGGGAACCCCTTTGGAAGATGATGAGATCTCCGATTATTTCTGGCAGTCGTGCGGTTGCATAAACACGGCGCAATCATAAAAAGCGGAATTAAACAAATGTCGGCGTCGGCAAAAACTCCTTGCGGAGGGACTAGCACGTGAGAATTGCATTAATATGAATGCAAATGTACATCCCCCCGAGGGGGGTCGCGGTGCGGGAAATCTATAAATTTATGTGCAAATGTAGCAAAGAAAATGTCGCCAAGAATAAATTATTTTTGTAGTTTGAGTTGACAGCAAGTTTTTATGATGTTTTCCCAACCATTTTCCCCACTTTAGGCGACGTGCAAAGACCGCGCCTTGTCTTTGGAGCTTATGAATCGGTGACGTGAGCAGCGGGATTTTCCATATTTTCCCTCCCCAACCCTCCGCACGAAATCCTGCGTCAAAATGCAATTGCTATGGGACCGGCAGAGTGTGCAATGGAAAATTGCAATTCTAATTATCGCATTAGTCGCCGACGTGTCGTGCATAAGGAATGGCAACGGGTGAGTTGATTGAGCTGGCTGGCGTTTGCCTCCTTCACAATTATGCAAATTTATGTCCTCACTTTTATGCCTCCCTGCTGAGATAATGCTTAAACTAATAACTTATTATCCCTTTAATTTGACAGCGAAGAAAACCAAATATCCGTGAAGCTGAAAAACTTCTTTCCCTCGGAGCAGGAGCAAGAGGTGCAGGCGTCAGACAGCCACAATCAGAATCCCCCAGAAACTTCAGCGAGAGTTACCTCTGGTGGTGGCTTTAGGCCCTCACAAATGCTGGATTTCACGCCCTCGGATGTGATGCCACAGGGCGGGATCTTCAATCGCTTTCCTCCAAGCTATTTGGAGCCAAACTACAGGCATGAAATACCAAGTTCTCTGGGACAACACCAGCAGCAGCAGCAGGTTATAGCCCTCGACAAGCAGTTCTCCTTTCCCCAGGACTCGCACTCGGCGGTCTTTCAGAGCACACCGCTGCCCACCACACCGGTGGTTAGCTATCTGGATCCATATACCCAGCAAAACTATCGCTATACGCCCACGCCGCCCTCAATAATTCAGTATCAACGGGAGCAGGCTCCCCAAGATGATCAGGCCTACACCGTACAATCTTCCCTGCTGGTGGGTGGAAATCAACATCAACAACAGCGTCCCGGCCACGTGGACGATGTGTATCTAAAGCGACCAGGCTATGTCTTCGATGAGAGTCCCGTTGCCTCAACGTATAGACGACCCACAAGGCCGCCAACACCTGCTTTGCCACCACCGCCCACAACTGCCTCGCAGAAAATCTCTTACGATAGCCATGATTACCCACCGCCCAGCTATGCGGCCCAGCAGACATCCAATTTTGTGCCCCAGCAGCCCAAGCAGCGACCACTGTACCAGCGCCAAGACATCAATGCGAATCGAGGAGGATTGGGTGCAGGGTCAGGACCAGCGCCAGCGCCAGCCTCGTCTAATTATGCAAACAACTTTGATAATTATTTGCAGCGGCCAAAACCCCAGCAGCAGCAGCAGCAGCAGGCGCAGATACAGAGCCCCAACCAGGTACACTGAGAAGAAGAATTAAACATTAGATTAAGAGCTAATTTTAATGGGAGAATTTAAAAAGATAATTAAAATTCGAAAAGTATTTTGAGAAGAAAACTGACTTAAATATTAAAGAAAATATCATATTCTTTATATCAAAATGCAAATAATAATCGATACACTTTTTTTCTCTCCCTGCAACTACAGCCGCCGTTCGGACACTATCAATACAATCCCCAGAATGGAGGAGGAGCACCACCTGGAGCTGGCATATCCCAGCGACCCAGACCGGGACACAATTACTACGAGTATCAAATTGGCGAGATACCGCCACCATCACCGCAGTCCCAGCACTTCCAGCAGCCGCAGCAGCAGCAGTTCAACTATCGTCCTGCCACTCAGTCATCAGGAGGCGGAGGAATGGGCGGTGGTTTGGCCACCCTGGCCTCCCTGCTCAGCACCACGCAGCAGTATGCACCGCAATTTACGAATCTCCTGTTGGGTGGAGGCGGTGGCTCTTCCTCCTCCTCCTCATCTGCGCAGTCAGCCAGCCCGTTGGGCAGCCTTCTCGGCGCTTTTGCCGGAACACAAGGAGCAGGATACCCCAGTGGAGGGGCAGGAGGTGGCGGGCGACCAGCCAACACACGACTCATTAGGGCACTGGAGAACATCGCTCGCAACGACGATTTGCAGTGCGTGCCCAAGGTGCTCTGCCAGATGATTGCCGGTCAAACGTTACGTGGCCAATTGCCCGGATTCGTTACCTCCCCGGCCATAACCAAGTGAGTTTGCACCAGAAGGGCGATACGGATGGGGCCACCACTTTTGCAGGGGGGCTTTAGTTGTGTAGTAAATATTATTAAATTTGCATTTCGAGGCAGATGGGGTGCAGCCTTAACCGGGATTAGACTTCATTACTGCAGCCCAGAGTCCTGCCCTAACCATATTGATTGTTCCATTAAATGAGCTACGTCTGGAGAGCGGAGGGGAAGAGGTATGAAGAGGTCTGAGTTAGGTGGCCATTGTAAATTGAAATTGTTTTTGGCTTTGGCAAATTCTTGGCTTCGAGTCAATTAAGTTTTATATAAGCAGGCAGCCTAGAGACAGGCCAAGGATGGGGTCTGAAGGACTTGTATAACTAAATGGAAAGATTAGGGGTGAAATATCTATGCAGATGGGAAGTTAGGGCAGCTATTATGTCCAAACTTAATGGTTTATTGGTTGCCCAAAACGCAAAACTTGATAGTATTTTAGATTTTATAAAATTATAAATTATAATGAGGAACAAAGACGTTTTTCGGGACATTATTTAGCAAAGCTACTACTATATATTTTTTGTATATATTATTTAATTATTTGTTTATTATAAAACCTATATTAATTAAAATTTTAATGCAGTTTCCTGGCTGGTTTCCCTGTGGCTTCACCTGCTCTAATTTATGGCAGAGCTGCACTCCTGGGCTTGAGTGGAGGAGACAGAAGCTGCATCCAGACTTATGAGAAATGCCCCAAAAATGAGGTAAAAATCTGGCACAAAAAATGTCAATAAATATATGAATATATTTATTAATAAATACAAAAATCTATTTAAATAATTTAATTCACAGATGGAAATAATTCATTACCTAAACAATCATCGCGGCGGCTTCTTCAAGTTCTTCAGTGAGCCCGAGGAAAAGCCCGTAGCATCGCTTCAAGGAGATGGCGGAACAGGCAGCCTGTTCAGCATCCTCTCCGCTCTCACGGGAGGCGGTGGTGGTCAGTCGTATACCACCCCGAGACCACCGCCCAGACCCACCCAGCGACCCACCACAGATATAACCAGTGGCATTGGCAGCTTCTTTACCCAGGTGCTGTCCGAATACCTTAATGGTGTGGAGTACCAGCGAAGAAGGCGAAGGAGGAGTCTAAATCTGAATAATGACTTCCATGACGAAGAGGATAATCTGGACACGCAGTCAGGCCAGCAGCAGCTGGTAAAATTCCAGGACGATGAAGAGGAAGAGGCTGCCAAGGCTCACACCGAACTAATTGGAGTGCTGCAGTTTCCCGACCACGAAACCGAAGGCCGAGTGGTTACCTTCAAGGATATCCAAAGCGAGGAAGAGCACGAAGATGGATCAGCTATACGCTTTCCGGATGCCACTCCAGCGGATGTTATCAGGGAATTTAATCGTGATGCGGCCCAGCGGAAGCTGAGGTTTCCTCAGGATCAGGACGACAAAACCGAAGCTGAAAATGTGAGGCGAGCCAAGCAATTGTCCTTGATGGAGGGATGGAAAGCTGTCCTGCCCAATGGTCTGGCCGAATCAGACTTCGGCGTGGATAAACGCAGAGGTAAAAGGATAGTATTCCGAGATACCAACGAGCATCCGGAGGAGGAGAGGTTGCAGGAGGACAGGCTGAGGGAAGAAGAGCAGTTCAGAGAGGCAGAACTTAGGGAATTAAGAGAACATCAAATTAGAGAAGAATCTTACCGGGAAGAACAACTTCGGGAAGAGCAACTTCGAGAAGATCAAAGAATTCGTGAAGAGGAACTTCGAGAGGATCGAATTCGGGAAGAACAGCTGCAGATCCAGCGCCTCCGGGAGCTGCATTTTAACCAGCAGAGCTTCAAAGAAGACTCACTTCCTCCAAATGCAGTCTACGATGATGCAGCTCCTCCCCAACGAGGAGCTCGCGTTATATTCCCCGATCACTATGAGCAGCACATACGCAAAGGCAAGATCCTAAACCGACCCACATATGCTCCCACCTACGAGTACAATGACCTCGGCGAGGCCAAGGAGGATCGCCTGGTGGTGAGCAGTCACTATCGACTAGAAGGTGGCTTCAACTCCTTGAATCACGGTGAATTTATGCCCGGAACTCATGTTCGATTTGGAGATGATGCCGTAAGTGAGAGACCTCAGCAATATAATTATCCAAACTCGAACTACATCAGCGACAATCGGTACGGCAGCGGAGGTCAGAAGCCCTCGTATCACGAGGATGACAAGAATATTTATGTGACCAACTCGCAGGGAGTCAACGAGTACTACATACGCCCCGATGGTAGAAAGGTGTATTTTAAAACAGGTTAACTTAGGTTTATAGTTAGATTTCAGAAATAACAGCTACTCAATTTTGTTTGTTTTAGTAAAAGAAAAATGTAAGGAAGGAAAACTGAATGTTTTGTAGAGGAAAAACTGTTATACATAAGATCTGTAGTTATAGTAATATGGGTCATAAATACGTATAAGTTCTTCAAAAACCTAAAAGAAATTCTGAGAACAAAATTTACGTCTTAAAAATATCTTATACAAACATTTAAATAGAAAAATATGACAAATATGACTGATCTAATTTGTTAAATTTGTTTATGTTAATCTAAAACTATGCAAAGTCATTTCCTTTTCTTTTGTTTGCAATTTAATTAAGACCCACTTAGAGGCAGGCCACCACCAACACTTAGTCACATAAGTCTGTAAATATTTAATGCTTTAAACAAATATTTATTAATAAAACACACAATTCAATCTACTCAGAGGGCTTTCTATTGTTTTCTTTATTTTGGTTTGCAATAAGATAAACTTCGCTATTGTTTCAACAAGTGACTACGCTGCCAGCGAAAATTGCCGCATAAATCAGCAAGCAGAAAGCGGCCACATCCAGGGAATACTATGGTTTGAAAAATTAAATGTGATAAACCCAACCAAAAGCGGAAATGCAAGGCAAATAAAGAGGAGAGATGACAAAAGTTGGAATATAGAAGCAGGAATACCTCTATCTTAAGAAATACAATGAAAATAATGTCAGCAAGTTTGAAAGTAAATTTAAATGTTTACTTTTCTAAAGTAAACTTCCTCTAGAATTACTTAAATAACTAATCTCTCTTAATGAATATTAAATTGATAACAAGGAAGTCTTGATTTAAGGAATATACCTCTCACTTTTCCAGCAACTACGAAGTATTAAAAGAAACCCACAGCAAAATGCAAGGGGCATACCCCTTAGGAACACAAACAATTTCATTTCTTTCGATTTTTTTGCACCAGTTTTGCCAAAAAAAAATATATTCCTCTGAATGTTTGTCAGCGGAAAAATGCACACAGCAATGGAAAAGTGCACAAAAAAGTGCAGCACACTTTTGTGCGAAGCAGACCGACTGAAAGTTGTCATGGGGCAACCATGGAACACGAAAAGCTCCAATCCCAAACCCCAGCCGTGCACCAAGCTGTCGTCTTATTTTATTTACAGCACTCGGAGCGACGACGACGACGACGACAGAAGCGACAGTTTGTATGCAAACCATATGCAACGAGTTAATAAATGGGAAACACAGAGGCGACGGAGTTGAAGGTTGGGGTTTGGGGTCCAGAGGCTCTGAGACCCCTCGAGAGAGTTGTGTGTATTTTGGCTTGTTGCAATTCTTGTTGAAAGTTAAGGGGGAGGAAGTAAGAGTTGGAAAAACTGAACGACTTTTGGCTGATCTGTGATTTCGAAAAAAATGTTATAGTATTTTTCTTATAAGATTTATGAATATTTTCTTATTTTAAAATTGTTTTCATCATAGAAAATGTTATAAAAATATAACAATTACACTTTATTTAGTTGAAGAATTCGAAAATTCTACATTAAAGAACCTTCTTCTCCACTAAGAACAACCAAAATCCTTAACATTCCAAAATAATTACAGGATATAAGAGAACCCACACTTTTGAGCCTTAATTCCTTACGTCAACAATTTGCAAGTGGCGTTGCAACCAGTCCGAATTTTTTCCCCAGCACCAATTTTTTGTTTGCTTCTTTCCTCACCAGGAAAATGGAGTAAGAGAAATGCATTGTCCAAGCGGAAAAATTGAGGGAGTCGTCCAGACAGACATGTCCCGGCATAGGAACACACAAATTTGGGGCTTGGATTTTTTTCCAGCTGGTTTGTTTATTTTCATTTGTTTACTCATAAATCTAAGCGTTCGTTTAAATTAAAACCCTTAAAAGCAACTAAAAGTACTGCGTAATGAAAGAGGTGAACGAAGGAGGAGTATGGATGAGGGCTCGGAAGATGGATGATTAACAAAGATGTCCGACGATGTGACTGACTAAAAGGGGAGGTCCATCCGGAAGCCGCTTTCCTCCTGATATCTGAGGGAATGGGTTTATCCTCAGCGGGGTTGAGGTGGCGGCAACGGTCCAACTCCTGGACAGGGCATCCTTTTCGCCAAATGCTTGCACAACGGCACATCCCGGACAGCATCGCCAATGAACAGGGAGAGCAGGTACCATTGCTTCATGCCGCCAATGCCCGGTTGCATTTTGTAGTTCCTGATGCATATTGCAGGCGGTGGAGAGTCGGATTACAGAAAATAATTACTTATAAGTCAGCAGGTAAACACATATACAAAACACCGTTGAAGCCATATCCTCTGCTTAAAAACAAAAGCAATTTACAGGAGCAGTCATAAAAGGGATGCTGGACTGTGTTTGGGGTGAGGTGTGAGTCTTGTTTGGTTCATGTGTGAATTAGTTGTGCTTGGGATGATATTTATACATGATATTTAAGATAAAGACCACCAGGAGCTTTGATTAAATGCAGTTAAAAGCAAGATATCTGAGAAAATGTGATTTTTGGTTAATAAAACATTTGATTTGATTAGTTTTCATTGATAAAATATAGAAAAAATGAAGCTATTTTAGCACATAGCAAACCAGCTCTTTTCACGCAAACATATATCTTTATTCAGAACAAACCTCCTAATTTCTCTGTCTTTCCTTTTATACAAAACTATAAAGGTATCCCTTCTTGTTAGAATGTTCCCTGCTGATTACTTTGTGTGATATCCTTTTCCTTTCCTTTTTTTGTACCCCAAAACCCTTTGCCTTACACCTATGGAGAGCAGCTTCGGACAGTTGAAATTTCACACGTCTGCAATGGCATAATTTAATCAACTCCAGTAACAAAAACACATCTGCAGGAGTTGAAAAACCTGGAGAAAAGCTAGCTTTGGCATTCCATTCCCCACTGGGCACTTGCATAAATTTAATCAAAAACTTTAATCATATTTTATTATTACAAAACACGTCGAGTTTGCAGAAAACTTCTTCTTCTAATGCCAATTACATTTGCAGCGCAACGAAACCTAAACAAAACTAAAACCAAACGAGAAAACATCACAGCCAGACGAAGGCGGCACAGGCAGGTCAGGGATGAAGGTCTCGACTCGGACTCAGACAGACGAACATTTCAAAAATAATTTTGAATATTTGCTCTTGACACGTTGGCCAAACAAAAACACAACTTTAGGGGGCAGGGCGAAGGGCGAAATGGTGAGCATTTTTGCACATTAAGTGTGAAAGTGTCAGATGCATGTGGAAACCTTTTTGCGATATCACAAAATATGTATTAAATAGAATAAATGGAGTTCGAGTTGGCCGAAACGAGGAAATGTTACACATACGACACGTCTGCCCAAGGGCTGTAACAGTCCTAAGAAGCTTTCTTTAATCTGTCCTTTGTTTGTCCTCCTGCCCAGTGCGAGTATTTCAAAATGGAAACTTCAGGCCACAATAAAAATGTTTTACTGCCCAGTGACTGACCCAGGGCTTCCTTGCTTTTATTACCTAAAATGTCAATAATAAAAGGAAAATCCAAGAAGGGAACTGCAAAGACAAGCGCATTAATTATGAATCACAGCAGTTAGCTTGGGCGAGAAGAATAATTTGCTGCTCTTCCAACATTACCATGACAATGGCGATGGCTGATGGGGAAGCTACTGGGAAGCGAGGGCAACCAACTCATCAGGAACTGCTGCAGAAAAACTAAATTTATGTAAACTTACAAATTGAAATCTAAAGTCAGAGTCACGAGTCGTGACATGCACTTTTAAACCCAAGGAGACATTAAATTATGCACAGATGAGTTAGCAATGCCAATGACAATGGGTGAACTGCGATGCCAGGATGCGGCGGAGAGACAGACACCAGCGACAACAAGGAGGATATAAAAATTGATTGGAAAACATTTTGCTTTAGCTAAAAACAAGCCATTCATTTGCCAAACTGCAATAAGAAATGCAATCCCAGACCAAAAATAGAACCAGAACTAACAAAAGTTCAAGTTGTTACTGCCAGCTCGAGATTCGAGGTTCGAGTGAGTTGCCATAAAGTCAGTCAGCCATAAATGGATTCACTGGGTAAGAGATGAAGCGAAAATCAGGAAAAAATCTAAACATTTAAGACAATCCTAAGTTAATTACAGATTTTACTGGTAGAAACTTTTTTAATAAAGTGAAATCAAAACTAAACTATATGCAGACTTGGTCTTACAATTGCTTCTAAACCAAAGGCTAAAATATATACAAAACGTTAATATTAATTATTTTTTAGGTATACCGCAACCCCTTTTTGTTAAGCATAATATTTTAAAATTTATGAAGTAAACCCACCTCAAGACCTCTGACCAGGCGGCATGTGGCTTCGTCTTGCCTTCGCCCGCCAATCGGCGTTCGCTGCTAGTCAAGTGGCGGGAGGCGTGGACACGGCACGGCTCCTCCAGGATGCAAGCCTGCGGCCCGAACTCCAGCAGGATCTGTTTTTGGGCTAACTCAGCGTCCAGGGACAGTGGGTGGGCAGTATCCCTTCTACTGCGCGATCTATAAGTGCCTGTAAGAAAGGAAATTATATTATAAATTTAATTAAATTAAAATATTTGTGCTTGAACCCAAACCCAAACTTGTACTATGACAAATTGTTTTATTATTTAACAATTCAAATTCACTTTAGTTTATTGAAATCAGCTGGAAAAGCATTTACGTTTAACAATTAAAATAGTTTTTTTGCATAGCAAACGTTGATGCATGGATTAAGCGAAGGTGGAGGCAGAGTTGGAGTTACCTTAATTTTATATTTTGGGATATACCCAATTACTCATGCATCGCTTCACCTCCGATGTCCGCATCTACATAAATCCATATGTATGTATGTACATACATACATACATATGAATGTACATCAAAGTCCCAATCACTCTCCATGACTGTATTTCCCGCTGTTGTGGTTGTTATGGTTTTAGCTACTGGCTCACCATCAGCCTTGACCCCATTTTCACAATTTTGTCGGCTAAGTGGTAGATCACGATCACAGTTGGCCACCACTGCTTTTGTCATCGCACTTGCCGATCAGGTTTTTACGGGCCAAAACGCAATGAGCGCAACATCATCCAGCAAATGGAAAAGCCTTTACAAAATGGTGTTGGAAAGCCCCAATGAAATGACGATAACATATCGAAGTGGTGTGAATAGCCCAATAAAATAAAATAAACTTGAAAAAGGTTAAGCTAAAAATTACCTTGAAGATGTAAATCCTGTAAACATACAATTCCTAATTTAATTGTTAATTTTTAATTTTTATGCAAAGCATCTAGGCAGGATGGTAAAAAGTTGAGGATTTTCTAATGCTATATGATTGTATAAATAAATATTTACAAAATTAATTGAAATTAAACGTTTTTGCAGCCATTGGTAAAACTTCAGGGGGAACGTTAGAGATTAAAAAAAAAAAAGCTTTTAAAATAATGTTTGGATTAATTGCTACAAATATATATTTATAATTATAGTTTTCTTTTAAAAAATTTACTTTTTATAAATAAAAATAATCGTATTTATAAGTTAAACACTTATAAATCACTCCACATTCTTTGTCTCTGTTAATTATATGTATGTAAAGTCTGAAATATGTCCAGCAGGCGATAACTAATGGTGCAAAAACTGTATCAACTTCCAACATTCCTCCACAATCTGGCCGATAGCTTTATATATATGTCAATTACTGTTCTATTCTAATCGTTTCAACCTTAGAAAATAAAGTCGCCCAGCTGAAATTCTTACAACACTCTATTCCTGTTTATGAAAACTTTTTTGCCTGCTAAAAACAAGAAAAGGTGAGTTCCTGAATGTTGTTTAAGCTAAATAAGCTAATAAGGACTACTTACAGGATCTGTTGAACCCTGTCATTAGTCATCTTGAAGCTGGTACAGAGAAATTGAACTATCTGGAAATTGAAGCGAGTATAAATGTCCAACAAGAGCTCCAAGAATCAAAAGAAAGGAATGGGGTCCATTTTGGAGCCATTGGAAATACTTGGGGCCACCAAAGATTCCGGCGAATTGATGTTTTTGGTGCGCTGGAAGGGCACAGATCGCGCCGATATGGTGGCAGCCAAGGTGGCCAACATTAAGTGGCCACAAATGGTCATTAAATACTACGAGCAACGCATAACCTTTCATGATCCTCAGTAAGCATGGTTATTAAACAATTTACAATTGAATAAAAGGCGATATTTGCCAGAGAACATAACACTTTGATAGTTTCAATAAATGAAAATGAAAACCTTTCGGTATGTACAAGTTATGAAATTATTATTCATATGAAATTTCCTCTACAATTCGACACGCTCTCCAAACTTTCGATGGCTTCGCATTTTTGGAATTTCCCCATCGAATTCCCTGCACTGATTTCAACAATGCAAAACACTTAATTTATGCACAACATATTTTCAACTTTCACTCGGAATAAAAAGGCAGAAATCAATCGGACTCACTGGGATTCAGGGAGTAGGCCAGCTTCTTGGCGAACTGGGACAGGCGAACGGAGAGCACAATTACAGGGAATCCCACCAGCTGGACGGGCAGCTCGAATAGTGGATCGGCGCTCTGGGCCAGGCCCTCCTCCACGTACTCCAGCAGCAAGACGAGCAGCACGCAGAGCGTCGGCACCAGCGACAGCGTGCAGATGTACCGGAGATTCATGGCCACCAAAGGTTGGTAATACTATTACGTATATGTCTATATATCCACGGACGACGGACGAAGCGGCTCAGGCGAGTGGCGACTTGGTGCGCTTGAAGTCTTGGACTGACTAAAGCGACCTGCAGCCGCTTAAAGCCGCCAAAGTGCCGCATAAAAAGTAAACCAAACGTAAACTTAAATGTAAACAAAGAGAGAAGCGGAGATGGAGAGGGACATGGAGCCGGAGAGCTGAGCCGAACTTCAAGTGTAGGCCCCCAAAGAAATCACTTGTTGTGTAAAGCTTACACTCCCCAAATGAGTGTGTTTTTGGGTACAGGGACGTAGGAGAGAAATGTTTAGGGGGAAATATTATTTTCTTAAAGTTAGCTTATAAAATATTAGTTTAATGTATAAGGGATTTTATTTTTTAAGCTAGAATTTATGGTTAGAAATAGAGGTTTGGTGTAAGAAATATAAAATATTCTGGTAAAAGCTTTTATAAATTCCAATTTGTTATTGTATATATTTATATATAGTTTCAGAAAATAGAAAATGTCCTAGCATATCCTCTTCGAAACGATTTAATCTTTCGGTTAATATTTAAACATATTTTAACTCAAATATTAGAGGGGTTTTATTTGCATTAAAATATTTAACTGATTTCAAATAAACCTAATAGTTTAAATCACAAAGATAGATCTTTATAAATCTTTAAAATTCATATATTATGTCAGATTTAAATATTAATTAGAAATATAAGATTAGTTTGGAGATTTATTTAATCCTCTTTTTCGACGCCACTGTCTGGTTTTTGGATATTTTTTTGCAGGCCAAGTTTGTTTTGCATTTTGACCAAGTTTTGTGCGGAAGCCAAAGACAAGACCAGTAAGTGAAAGTGAGGCCCACTAAGCGCAGGGCGCAGCAGTCTAGGCTTCAAGCTCTCTCAAGTCCAAAGCGCCTCTTTGGACAAACAGCCACGATAATAGCCACAAAACTATAAAATTAAGATATAAATTTTGTATAAAATATATTTAAATACATTTACAATTAGAGAATACATAACAAATTACAGCAGTCATGGTAGGAAATGAATAAACAAGAGGGATTCATGACTACCACCTCACTTTATGATCTCTACGATCTCCTCGATTTACTAAATGTATTCAAGCTGGTACTATTATCTTCACCTTAGCTGTATGTCTGGTTATATGTATCTTTACCCACTTGGTGGTGTGGTTGTTGCTCTCTTCGACTGTGCAATTATGAAAAGTTATGAAATCTTTCAGGCCAAAATATGGCCGAACATTCGGACTCCGGGCGCATCGGATGGGGATTTCCTTTCTTTGCTCTTTATTTATATTTATTTGGCTTGCATATCAATTACTTCATTTCCGTTAGGTGTGTCTGTCTGGTGTACGAAGTGCGAGATTTCCTACATGGGCGAGATGTTTGCTTAATTTCGAGCAATTGGTTTTGCCCGGATCGTTGCTGGCGTTGTGGGTCAACAAAGTTTAAGTTGGGGTGGTGGAACCAATTTTTAGAGATAGAAACCTATAACAGGTTGTGGATATATTTGTAAATATTCAGTAGAGGAATATCTTTGTATTCAGAAGGTACATTAATCCTTCTTTACGAAATTCTGGCCAAAATAATATTAACTTCAGTGAGAGCCTGAAAATAAGCATTACTGGAGCTTGTTTCAACTATTTCATAAAGGCTACAAATTCCTTATGTCACACTTAATATAATTAACACCTTTAATATTATTTGCTTAAACATTTATCGAGAGATGGAACACGTGTCGTTGACCAGGTGAACGAGCTGTGAGGCTGCTCTGATCAGCAAGGAAATGAAAGCAATATCGAGGAAATCCACTTCAAGTAACTGTGTAGATGCAATTGAGGTTTCAATAAAAAGAATAATTTACCGTCTGACGGTGATCGTCCGCCAAAGAGTGGTTCAATCAGTCAGTTGGCCAAGTTGCCGGGACCCGTTTAAAGCCAACAGCTCTCGGCCAACTCACGTAGGCACCTCGGCGGTCGAGTTATGCAATCCAACCACAGTGGAGGCTACCTCGGGAAGCACTGAAGTGATGGTTAAATGCACCAACTGTGTCAGGGAAAATTTGCCTTTTCCTAGCTTTTGAGGGGTTTCAAAGTTTGCAATACATTTTCACGCGCAGCAGGAAAGTAAGTTAGGGGAAGTACAATGGTTTTTGGGTTTTCCTGGTATATGTATAAAAGATGCCTAGGGTGAAGTTAAATAATAAATAATAACTATTATTTATATACCTTAGGAGATGATTTTTATGTCAATTTAGAACCAAGAAATACTGAACATAATTATTAAACTATAAAAAAATTAAACACAGACATATAAATATATTCAAATAATTCCTGAAATCATTATTTTAATAAATTACATGATTATGTTTGCCTATAAAACACACATATCTTTCACAACTCATATTTAAACCATTATTTCAGCAATAAATCATTAAACCCCTAGAGTATTCCAAATTCGGGACCCAAAGCTGTCGCCAAAAATTAGCTTTCATTTTTGGAGCCAGCAAGTATGCGGAAATTATTACAAGAAAGAAAAACCCACCACCAAAGGCTGGCAGAAGTCTAAGACAATGCGACTGCACCTGGAATACACCTGCATTTTCCACCTCACCCTCCACGATTGCATAAACCAACAACTTGTCAAACGTCAGACCAAAATTAAAAAAAAAAGAAAAACTGAAAATGAGCCAAACTCGAAATTTGGGCCAGGCCAAAACAATGAAAGTTGCGCACAAAACACGCAACTAGCGTAACAGAAACAAAAAAGGCAGCAAACAGATGGACGAATCTGACCCAATTTCAGTTTAATATTACAAATTTGTTGACTTTTATTATTGTATTTTTTTTTTTAAGTTTTGACTGCAATTTCTGGCCAAATTTTATGGTTGCCAAATTGAACGTGTTTTTCGGGCGACAAGTGTAAGTGGAATTTCAATTGAAAATCAATTTTTAAACCTGCTGACGCGTTGATTTATTTCATTGACTGCCTCGTGTCACTGACTGATTTATGTATAGACGAATCTGAAATCTAAAAATACTTTCTTGTTTTTGTTTTCATTCCAATAAATATCTTCTGATAATTAAGTCATCAATATGTTTGTCATAATTCAACAATTTCACTCAAATATCGTTTGTTTTTTTGCTGGTAAATGTGTCTGGAATACTTAATTGAACCGAGAAACAATTGTAAACAAAGCTAAAAGTATTCTAATTTTTATTTTGTCCCCTGCCATTGAGGCGAATTAAATTTGCATATAAAGTGTACACTAAAAAATTGGTGGGTTTGTTTTTTGTGCATTCAAGGTGGGAGGTATGCAGGTTTTTTAGACTGAGCCCCGAAAGTATGCTGAAAATAGTTATTTGCTTTGTTTTAAGCAGGTTTGAAATATTTTATTTAAATGTTTTTATATGTTGGCATAACTGCCAGCTTTAATTTATCTATAAATATGGATCTAAACATTTTTATAAATATGAAAGTAGAACCGATAGGAAATCGTAATTGCCCACAATGGATATACTAATACAAGAGACTATATTTCCAGTGATTTTACGATTAAATTGTATTCAAAAATGTAACATAAAAGTCAGATATTATTTAGCAGTAGTAATATTTATTGTTGATAAAAATGACGTTGGTCGTACCTTTAAAAAAAAGCCCCTTGAATTTATTGTTTTTTTAGAATTTTTCTTTAAAATGAAGCTTCTAAAAATCCCATTGACAGTGGATACTGATCCTGATCATGTTATTTAAGTATCTATGATTTTTAAAGATCCACAGACTGCTTTATTTTCCGAAATTCAAGTAGCAAATCAATCAGACAGACGACTTGCTTAGATAAACACAAGACTTCTTTCTTTTAATTATACTAAATAAACACTTACTACACTAGTACTTTTAATAATACACATTTTAATGCTATTTTTTGATTATATTTTAAAAGTTATCTCCTCAACAACTCATATCCCACTGGCCGCAACATGGCAATTAAGCTGAATCAACTCAACTTCACCCCGTCGTCAAGCGAAAAAATCTCCAATGATTGTCGCATTTGATAGCGAAACGCGACCTTCCCAGTGCACAGTAATTCCTAAAAATATAAATCCATTGCCAGCGGGTTGAATGCTTCCTAGCAATTACTTACAGCACGTACGTTCACTTGGGAGACTGAAGTAGTGTTTGCTTTTTATAAAAGCCATTTCACAAATGGCCCGAAGGTGATGCAGCAACAATTAAGACGGATTAAGGCAGATCATTAGGGCATTAGCCAACAAACACTAAATATTATTTTATATTTATTAACAATTACAGGAGCATCGAACTTACGGCTAGACCTAAGGCTAAATCGGGTCGTGACTAGTCACACATATGTAATTAAAATCTACCTAGGACTTGC
Source organism: Drosophila anomelani (assembly GCA_035045905.1). Taxonomy (NCBI): domain Eukaryota; kingdom Metazoa; phylum Arthropoda; class Insecta; order Diptera; family Drosophilidae; genus Drosophila; species Drosophila anomelani. The sequence continues at coordinate 5,790,874 of JAWNOO010000165.1, forward strand.
AGCTAGACGATACAAGTGCTTACAGTTTTACAGTCACTTCAGTCGTGTCGGGACTAAGGTCTAAGCCTAAACATAAGGTCATGTACAAGGTAGGGGGGGTAGGGTGGATCCAAGGGCGAAGATATATGGTACAAAAGTCGAGGTGTCTAATCCTAATGCTTAATACTAGCTGATCAAGTGCGGACACACTACACCCTCACTTTGTAGCTGAGCTTCATTAGCTTCTTGGAGCTGATCGGGCAGTTGGGCCAGAGATTGGCGCATCCCATCGGTCCGCTGAGATTGTCACTCGTGTGACGCATTAACTCCCCCATGTGGGCGGCGAAGTACCACTTGCTCGGCGGCATGTTCATCATCCAGGGCATCGTCGGAGATCTGAAAAGAAGGGGAAATTCAAGACATTAGACGGAAGTTCCTCTACAACTGAACAAATGTTTAATATTATAATAAGTCATTATCATTTCACGCTTCGCCTGCGCCTCGAGCGCTTGGCCGGAGTTTGTTCAGGTTTTCGCTTTCAGTGAGTATGTATCTCTATACTCTGTATCTGTAGAATGCCCCAGCCATTCACCTTGCTGTTGATTTAGTATAGATTCTAAAGGCGAGCTTTTACATTAGCTTCAACCTCACCTTCGTCTCAAGTGCGAGGTTACAGCTGAAGTTGAGGTAGGTTACGACTGCTGATCTGTACAAGGGGTTTACCTGCAGCTCAAGTATTTGTCACATCAGGCTAACTCCAAATGGAATGCCTTTGCTTATAAGTCTGAGGTGCACTTTGGTTTTTCAGTTACCTAGATAATTTATGTCGCTGGGAAATGATTTTAATAGAATTTTAATCGATCCCTTTGAAACTGGTTTGTAACTGTTGATTATGCAAATCATTTTTAGATCACCTTAGAACTGGTTCTACCTGTTGCAATTTATAGTCTCGAAAATAATTAAGTTATCTAGGTAATATTTACTTAGTAAAATCTAACATGTTTGGGGTTTATTTTATAATTAATTATATTTTCATTTTGTTAGGTAACAGACAAGTTTTAAACCTCTAATGTAAGTAGTTCCATATGCTTTGTCTACTTTTATAATAAACAAAAAATTATAAAATAAACAAAGGATTCTGAGTAAATTGTATAATTCTTTGTTCTTCTATAATAATAGTTTTATATTTTCTTGATATTTCTAGATATTCTGTAAGCTAATGAACATGTTAAACCTGATACCTTTTAAAGTCTTTCTAACAAGCTCAAGTTTTATGTCAAATATCTTTTATAAATGGATTGTCTTTATCACAAAAAACTTATATTATTAGTGGAAGCTGATGTGCAAGTCACTGCCAACCGGTTTTTGAAAACATATTTGTTTGAAAACTTCATAAATTCTTGTATTTGCAGTTTATGTTGACATTTATATTCAATTTGTTATGTTAGCTCATTTAATTGGTTTGCTTAAACAGTTGAACTTTAGTTTATTAAAATGTATATAAATGTAATTAAAAATTGAAAGGAATCCAAGAATTTCTATGCAAAAAAAACTCTTTAAAAAATAATATAATTTTCTACTTCTCTCCCACAGTATACCACTTACCTGATCAGTCTGAGCAGCTCCCGCTCCTTCTCGCTGAGCTGGTACTCCGGCTTGGAGGCCAACTCGCACAGCATTTTTGGCAGACATGACTCCTTGATGGTATCCGTCAGCTGGGACTTGGTCTTCAGGCTGGCCCCCGTCACCACCGCCATGCCGGGCTTCAGAGCTTCGGCAGCGGCTGAGAACTCATTGAAGTCGTGCTCTAAAAATTAAAAGCAACACAAAAAGGTTAGAAATTCAAGCATCCATCAGATTTTGACATTTATTTTTGGCTTTACTCGCAACTGGCGCTCATTTGCATAGCTAACTGCTTTCAAATTAAGATTTCGGGAACTGCGCAAATCGTTAAATAGAAATAAAAATAAATCGGGGGAGAATCTGAGAGATCGGTGATCGGAGGTGGGAAGAATCGGACCTCAAGGTTGCCAAATCTAAAGTTAATAGAATACAAAACCCAAAACAATGACTAATAGATGTGTTTTGTCAGCAAGAAAGAACTCATTTGGGGAACAATTGAGTAAATATGTATATATAGAAATTGGGAATGTTAAGAAAGAGATAAGAATTTATGTTGATTTTTTCGAGTGCATATGCGGTGAGTAAATCAAATATTTATTTGGCCATTCGCTCAATCAGCTGTTGCGAATATTAAAAACATTTATTTTATGTTTTTGTTGTGTTTTGTTTTAACGACTCCCATGCCCCGAACACAAGGCCAAGTCAATGCGTTGAACTTTACTTGGAATATTTGTGTTCAGTCATCCAACGCTTAGTTATTTATTAATTATCGGAATATTCATTATGTTTTAGCCAAGTTAGGCGGCTGCCATGTTCGGACTTTGAACTTCGAATGCGGAACCGCTGCAGGAAACCCTATCGCGTTGTGAAAATCCAACTTCCAGGCTAACCGTTACCAGATTTTAATTTTTGAATTTGCAATTTATGACGCGAATCTGTGCTCATTATAGATCCAGTTTGCTGGTTAAGAGTTGCAGTTGAGCATGAGTCAGTTGGTTTAAGTTTATTAGGAATTTTATATAAATATTTTGGCTTGCATAACTATTTTGTATTTGAAAGAAATTTGCCATAAATATATGTTTTTTAAATAAAAAGTAGGACTTGGCATCCGCAGGTTTATCAGTTAATTAGAAACAGAATTTATGTCAAGCAGGTTTTTGATTCTTTGTTAAATAATTAATTCATTCTGCAATATCAACATTTAAAAATGTTAGATTGCTGATTTTAAATCAAGGTGTTCATTAATTAAAGGATAGATATTATCTTGAAAAGGTTTAGAAATTAATTGAAGCCACAATACATTTCAGGGATAATAAAATTTTAAAATATTACAAGTTGTTTATGAATAAATTGAGCTATTTCAATAAAACGTACAGTTTCAGTAATTAAACTCTATTGGCTTTGCTTTATACACTAGACAGGAAATACATGAAAATTTCCCTTGAATTCCTGAAACTACTTAAACTATTGAACTTGAATTTTTGCAGACTGTTAAAAATGCAATTTCTTGCACCTACAATACAATACTATTTATCAAGTCAATTAAGTTGACTCCCAGGTGATTCGATTTGTGCATGTAATTGAATGGAAATAAATACAAATTGAATTGCAAACTCCGCGCTACCTTCAACAGCTAAAGGTTGTTGTTTTTATTTATATATTTCTTTTTTTTTTTGCTTAGCGTCTGTCTTGGCCTAGAGAGGAAGAGTCGTGGAAAGAAGAACCCGAAATTGTCAATTCAGATAATTTCCAGCCGGCAAGTTGGGGAAGGGTACGTGCTTCAGTGGCGTTTACAAGAGCTCTCAACGTGAATATTCAAATATTTATTTCGCTTTGTGAACCAAAAGTTCACTCTCGATTTCCGTTGAGCTCGATTCTGGCCTAGACAACTTCTTCGGATGGGACCGATTACGTCTGGAAGCGGAACCGGTTGTTGGTTGGTCGGTCTGAATATTTTCCAAAACCCAATCTTTGGGGTGTCCGGGCTTAGTTCGATAAATTAAATGTCACAAATCAAGTCGAGTTTCCATCACTTCCTGTTCACGTAATCAGGTTAGAATAATGAACTTTGTTGACTCTACAGAGTGACTAGCAAAATATCTATAGTCTAGTCTAGACGCCGCTTACGAAACTGGAATTTTAAGAGCCGAAAAAAAGATTGTATTTGTATTTGGAAAAACCCCTAATGAACCGGCGAACCTCTCTGGGAAAGTTGCCCAGAGACCTCTCGGCTGGCAACATGCAAAGCGAAAACTTGTTGTGTTTGTGCGAAGGTTTATTACGTCAAGTTTTTATTTGCTTGGCATTTTCCACTTTCACCTCGAGAAACACAAAAGAAAGACTTGCGAATGGTTTTAGCCATCTTAATAAACAGAGAAATGATCTGCAGAGGGGAATTTTGGACTCATTTAAGAAACAATGACTTTGGTTGATATTTTTAAGATGGTTTAAAACATAACTTATATATAATTTGAAGAGTTTAAAACGGTTTCAGTTTAAATGTTAAATTTTTGGGGTACAAATATTAAACGTATTAATTTTTGTTCCAAGAAAAAGGGAATTAAATATTTCACAAAGGGTTTATCTAACAAGCTTTTTAATTTTGTAATAAATATTACTTTTAAATAGAAAACAATGAATTATTCTTGCACTTTAATTTAATTTTGCTAATTATTAATGTGTCAGCTCTCGACTTTCCTTTCTATTTAATTAATTTTAATTTAATTCCCTCTATACACATTTCTTAAAGTGTATTTCCTACATCTGTTGTGCAATGCTCCAATACGTTATGTCATTCGATATAAGGTTCGATATATTGTGTATGCAAATCAGCGAGAAAGTGACGGCCGAAGAAATGAATTCGAATGGCGTTTGGAAGCTCTTAAAAAATCGTTTTGGACATGAACTTCGATTGTGTTGAATAATAATTTAAACATTTCAACGAATGTTGTGCAGATTTTCAAGTTTTTGCGCAGTTTTGATAAATTGCAACAGTTATACAATATTTATAAGGTTATAGAATATAATTTACTTTTATTTTACTTTAGTTTACCATTGGTTTTAAAATGATTTACCCAATAAACTTTCCATAGATTGATAATATCTTTAACAAACTATTTATATGACTGAAAAAAACGTTACTATTCAAGTACTCGAATAATGAAGTCACTTTCCTTCATAGACAACAAAAACACAAAAAAAGCCAGATCATAAAACCTTAATGACTCTGTCTGTAGTTAATGGAAACTTTTGCCAACTGATGTATCTGCTTTATATGCCAGACAACGTTTAGCTACAGATAATGTTTAGGTACTTAAATTGTTTAACATTTCCCAGTATTCGTACTTTAAAAAACTCTTTAGGAAAAATTATAGAATAATACATACATAGTTGCCGCCTCATTAGATCTTAATGAGGAATTATGAGACTGAGACTTTGTTTATAATAAAACAAAAAATAAAGACAAATTGGCTTTGCTTTAAAAGGCTCCATCAATGTAAGTACTCCACATAAAAGAAACCTATTTGTCCATAAACATCACCTTTGTATGAATTAACTATAAACCTCTAGCACCCCTAATGTATTTTCCATTAGCTTTTTCGAGTCCGAGTCCGAGCTACACGTGCGCAATAAACAATCGCACTTTTTAGTCTCCCCCGGCTCTTTTCCGGTTTTCACCTACCAACAAAAAAATTCGTAATTAAACATTTAAGCCCCGAAATGAAGCTTACACGTGCCCCAGGCTTGGATACACATTTATTTGTACGTAAGCCTCCATTTATAAATCGAAATTAACCTTGATACGACCAAATACACAAGTAAACTGATATAAAACACAAAAAAATTAAGCAAAAATGCAAACACAAAATATTTTTAGGCTGGCTAACGAGTGATTGAACCTGATTATTAAATTTGTTAACTGCCACGAACGTTTAATAATTACTGAGAAATATGTATGTTAAAATTTGTGGCAGGTAATTGAAGTTATTTGTGGGAATTATTTTTACATTTTTATTGATAGCAATTTTTAGCAGTTTTAAATAATAAATAAATGCAGTTAAGGCTACATAAAAATTTAACTAAATTGAAGTAATTATTGGGAATTATGTTTTGTATTCAAGATATAATTAGAACAGTTAAAACCATATAAACTTTACATCAAAATAAGTATTATATAATTGGAACAGTTTGAAATATTTTTTTGCATAATTTAAAAGGCATATTTATTTTATATATAGATCTTTGACAAATAATTTTAAAAATTAGCTTTCATTCAAAAAAATGTTAAACATTATTTAAATTATTATAAAAATTATAATTAACGCTGAAGCTTAAAAACCCCATTTTAAAATCCCAAAATAATTAAAAACGTAACGCGTTTCATAATTTGGATAATTACCATCAAAACCCCAACAAAAAATTCCAAAAAAAAAAATCACCAGTCGAGTTAGCCAAGTTAAGTTTTTGTCAATGAAAAAATGTTAAAAAAAAGGCTAAAAGATATATAAAATGTTTTTGCGAAACTCACCTTCGGCTATATCGATTTCAGCATTCTTCGTCTGGAACTTGCTGGCCGCTGCAGCCGCCGGACCCGTTGGAGCCCCGGCCGCCACCGCACCGCCCCCGGAGCGGACGGCATGGTGATCGGGGTGGTTGGACTTGATGCCGCCGCCGTAGCCAAAGAGATCGCCCACCAGCAGCAGGGAGACGATGCCGAAGATCATGAGGCGACAGCGCCAGGCGGTGTCCATGATGGCCATGAAGATACTCCGAAAAAAATATGCCAATTCACACACACTCGCGGTTGTTGCACAATTTTATTATATTTTTTCTCTTTTGAATTTTTTTTGATTATTTTTTTCGGATTATATTAAGTGTGAGTATTAACTTCTTTTAGCACCTTGGTTTTGACACTGTTTTCAATGGCAACACGACGAGCCAAGCACGAGAGCAGGAAAAATGAAAGTTTTGGGGAGGGGAAAAACGAAAGTCGAAGTTTTTGTTTTTTGAGATACTAACTCTTCGAAAACGTTTTCAAATTACTGCTGGCCAGCATGCAAAGAGCGGCAATTAAATTTGGCATTCAAGCGCACATAACTCGTTAGTAACTGTAAATCCAAAAAAATAACAGGTACAGGTACAAATACAGGTAACACACGCGATGAGGTGGACTGAGCTGAGGAGCGACAGCGGTACGTGCGATTCGGCCGAAACCTGCAGTGCCAGTGAGCTGGAGCGGATCCCAGACACAGCACTAAAGCTAGGCCCAACGCTAACAGCTGATCGGAGAGATATAGCCAGAGCGAGAGCTGTATTGCTAGCGATACTTCTCTCAAGCGGGTTTCCACTCTCGATCTGGTTTTCTCTCAGATACAGAGGGAGAGTAGAGACTTTTCGCTGTCACTGTGCCGTGTTGGCCGGTGCTAATTGTCTGCGGCCAGCAGTCGCAACCACAGCTGTCCATCAGTCGCATTAAAAAAAAGTTTATGATTAAAGCAAAGTCACTTACTTACACACCACCGATCGTGTGTAGGCATATACAACAAGTTATACATACTATATATACACGATATATACCGACTTGAGCTGGACGACTTACTTAACAAGTTCGATTACCCGAACAGGCTAATGACCCACGCCAGGGAATTGGGTTCCACTTTTGTAGTTTTGTGATTTGTGGCAACAAGTTCGTGGCTATTTCATATGTAATAATATCTGGGATTGCAGGCATCGGTTATGGGCTTACTTAACAGATTCCGAAAGGGTTTAAGCATCTATCTTAGAGAAAGTTGTGATCTATCTTAGATCCGAAAAAGATAGATTTCATAGATTATATGCAATGATACAGTTCTTAGTAAACTTTGCAGAATTCACTAGCTTTAAATATTCCAGCATAGTTTACTCAAGTTTATCAATAGTTTAACAATAGGACATTTACTTTGATATCAAATTGTTTATTAAAGATTTGTCTGTAGCCAAACTATTGTTTGGTTTTCCGTAGTGATTCAGATCGTAAAAATAATATGTTTTAAAGGTTTTTCAAGATTCCTAAAATTATGTTTAAGGACACTCTCAAGTAATATCACAAGCTAAAGTTTCATAAATTTGCTATTAAATATTACTCAGAACTCTCAAGAGTACTAAGTGCTCTCCGAAATATATTTAAAAGAAAACCTGCATTGTCGTTTGAACCCTGACCTTAGAATGACCACAAACTAAACCCAAATCACTGCTTGTATTTCAGATAATTCCGTCGCGTGCCTCGTCACGTAGGCACTGTAAATATTTAAGTGATTTCCAAAATTTCCTTAATATTTATGGATCCACAGGACAGCTGCAATTTGACCGCTTATCGAGGCAGGTAGAAAGGTCATCGGGTGTCCGCCGACAGATTTATGATTGTGCTGACGAGGCTCAGCCAAAAAAAACCCGTCTGACCCTGCCAGCTGACAGGCAGCCAAATGTTGCAATGTCCAAAAACGAAAAAGAAAAAAAGGAGCCATCGAATTGAGAGAGACTTTTTGGCCAAGAAACTTAACTTACTTAACCGGACGGTCGAACGCGTTAAATGCGCAATCGGAACGTGACTTAGCCGTGGCCAACAATCACCCAAAACTACTAAAAACAAAAAAGAAAAAATCGAATCGAGATAAAAACAACAGCGAAACGTACTCAAATTAAAGGTAACAACAAGAACAGCGACAACTGTTTTTCGAACTTTACTTGGCCAAATTGCAGTCAAGTGAAGTGCAACCGTCGAGAAGTCGAGGCGACTGCCACTGCTAACTTCTATCTTGAGGCTGACCAGCCAAGACAATCCTAATGGCAAGGAGAAGGCAGCTACTGATCGGAATTATTGAGCAGGAAATTAGTCTAAAAAAAAAACAAAATAAATTATTTACAATGGTAAATATTTTATATTCCATTATTTAGTTTATGATAAAAATACTGCTCATAGATTTTCTACAAAACAGAGCACTGAGAGTTAAAGATCTTCTTAAGAGTAGAATTATTATTTTTTTGTTGTGATTTTCTCTAACATTATAGAAATATTTTTAAATAAATTAGGTATTCTTATTTATTTCAGGTGCATTGGCTAGAAATAAAAACTACATTCAAAACAGCTGCAAAAAAAACCTCCCAGCCAACTCAGACTTCGTCTCCCAGAATTCATTTGTTTTGCTTGCCTTCAAATTGCAGTGGCCGCAGTTGTTGTCGAGCTGTCCTTCACTTGCAACTACGCCCTGTCCAAAAAACAACGCAAAGAAATATTTAAGCAACGACAAAAGATACTTAAAATACCCTGAAAAAATCGCAGTTTTAATTAAAGAAATTAATAAAGAGCTCTCAGCTTTTAGGCAAACATGTAACCATTATTTTACATTAAATATTTAACCAGAATATTTTATTATTTTAATTAAAACAAATATGACTTCACCAATCAAAGCATAAGAAATCATTGCAATATATTTAAAAGTAACACTCTAATTTTCAACGAAAATAAAATATTAACTAAGGGAATTTTGGATATAAGTATGCTTAACAAGAAGAGTATCTTAAAAGATACATATATAGTATCTCCAAGTACTCGTTTATAAAACCATTTTGCGCCTCGAAGGTTAAGCAGCGAAAAGCCCAACAAAAACATCATGTGAAAAATAAATTTAAAAAAAAAAGAAGAAAAAAGACACCCGGGGCAGCCAAGCATGAGGCTTAAAAAAGTAATTTAAAATTATTATTTTTACTTTATTAATGCCGCCGAATGCTTAGGGGGCCATCAGTTGAGACTGATTAAGATTGAGATTAAGGTTTGTTGTAACCAAAGGCGTCATGTTGCCACATTATTTTTGATCCCGATAAATTTCTTGAAATTCAAATTTAAATCAAAAGGAGGTTCCTTCAGAGATTTACCCAAAACTTGATTGCTTATTTTTGGCAGCGAAACAGGTTTCTTTTGCTTTATTGAGATATCACTCAAAATTGTAAGCGAAACTGGAGAATGCAGAAAATTTTGAGTTGTTAAAGCTAATGTTCTTAATTATGTTTCAAAGTTGATGACCTTCGAGGTAGTTGCAAAATATTTAAGCAAAAGTAGAGTCAATATAAAAAAAGACATAAGTTTTTTGGGGACAAGTCAGCAGATAAATTAAAAGATGTTAGAAACTGGTTCATAAACACAAAGAAATTATAGATAAAATAGCTTTTTGATCTAGTTTATTGGGTGAAGTATCGAAGTATTTTATTTATTTATATCTTGACATTCGTTTAAGACACACAATGACCAATGACTGGCCATATTTTATAGATTCTTTCTGTTTGCAATTATTTGTTGGTTACAATATACACAAATTATAGACAATTATCAACCATTTAGGGAGTGATTTAGTTCTTTAAATGTATTTATAAATAAATTTTACTTTCTCTACTTAGCAAAAGATTTTATGAGTCATACTTAAACCCTTTATTTCTTAAATGAATTGTAGGTTGCAGCATGAATGTAATTGATTCTGCTTTTCACTAATTAAAGACATATAATTCCCCGAGCTTAATGAATCCTTAGATTGGGTTGTCAATTAAATTAAGTTGAAGCAATAAATACGCGCGAAATTCTTCACTCACACCCTGTAAGTAAATCGGAAACGGAAGCTGCTGCCTAGGCTTTGGTGGTGTAAACATTTTTTTCTGCTCGTGGGGTGGCGCAACACCTAAGGAAAATAAACCTAGACCGCAGGAGCAGGAGCAGGACAACCGCCCGCGGCTTCCATTTACAGGCTGCTTAATTTATGCTAAGCGCGTCGCGTCTTTGCATTTAATTGTGAAATTAAATTTGATGCGATTAATGTTGACACAACATGCGATTAGTGAGCGGGTAAAATGCACTGCCAATAATTTGCAAACACATAAACATATAAATGTTATCCATTTTTAAAAATTAACATGTAATAGGTTAATGCAAAAACCCATTTAAACTGTTTAGCCATAAGCATTATATTAACTCTTTGCCTTTCAAAAAGTGGTCTTTAAATGGGACATAATTATATGTGAATGAAAGTTGGCAGCATTCGAAAGGCAAACATTTTAATGTTTTACTGGGTTATTTAGTTATTTATTTACTTAACTTATTTCTAATAAATTTTATATTTAAAACAATTTTTTGTTGGTGTATTTTCAGACTTTGATATCGCATGGGTGGCCCTTGGGCCATCTCTCGCCTTAGCCATGAGATGTGTGGAAAGATACTACCAGAGATATCTATTAGCCAATCGGCTTGCATTTGGCAAATTATCATTGTTTATAAGATGACAAAATGCGATGGCAGCGACAGGGACAAGCCATACACATAAACAATAATTAAATGTAGCCAAATTAAATTTTACACAAAAGCCGAACACAAAGTGACAGCTGGGCGGTCGGGCTGGCCCCTTCACAGGCATTTCGTTCCCTTCCTTGACCTCGCCCAAGACTTGGAAATGTCTGCATAATTATGTGGCAAATCTAGGGGCGGGGAATGAGAGTGGGAGTGGGATGTGAGTGGCTTCAGAGGGCTGGAGTGTGTAGTTGTGTGTGTCTCTCGTGGCTGATAATATGCAGTTTAATTACAGAACACCAATGCCCACAAACAACAATAATGAGGGGACAATCGTATTATACAGGATACGAAGGATGAATACTCTAGCTTAAAGGAATATTAACCTTCTAGGTTAAGACCGAAAATTGTTTTAGAAAATATTTTAAAAATACTTTGCTTTGTTTTAACATTGTTTAATAATTTCTTAAGGTACTTTTCCTGTATTTTACAGTTTATATTAAATATAGCTACCCTGAAGATTATTTTATTATACTTTTAAAACGTACGAGTATATTCTCTTATGAAAATATAAAAGATAGTTTCAAAGACACTTAAAATTTTGCTGCATAAATTTAAATTAATTTAAACAGCCTTATTTCTCTCTCTCCAAATCAACCTTTCGCCCGAAACATATCCTAGACTTCTCCTTCCCTGACCGCTCATCACTTTTAATTTTGCATTTGAGACAATGTTCTTGGTCCTGTCAGGTGCATAACTGTATTATAGAAACCGCATAATACTGGCCAGGATGTGCGAGAGTGAGTGTGCATCGCCCGTTTATTGGCATCCATTAGATAAAGGAATTTACGCGAAAGCAATTGTTCGGCTTCGCCAGCGACTTCAAAGGGCCATTGTCGTACTTTGTCCAGTTAGTTGTGATTAGTGGCATTGAATGGCAGTCGCGATTAGGCCAAGGCATTGAATTTGAATTGTAAAGGGGTTGCAGAATAGTTAAATGCTTAATATGTATTTAAATATAAATATTTGCCTTATTTGATCTGCTATTAACCCTTTTCCTGCCACTTTAAACCATAATATATGCTGATTATATGCCCAAGTTAACGTCAATATCCTCTAATTAGTATAAATCACACAGATCTGCACTTAATTAACGTATTTCCAAGCACTTCAATTGAAGTGCCATTAACTCTCTTCCCATTTTCTGCACTAAAACTGAACTGACTAAAACAATTTTAATTAAACTCATATTTATGCCACTTGTCCAGTTGCTTTAATACAATTTTTGCAGTGACGGAAATACATACGTATTACGGAGTTGAAAAGTAAAGGATTAATAATTATTTTTGTATGAAATGTTGGCCGGCAAATATTATTTTCAACCCAGTCCAGTCCCATCCGTTGCAATTATGCTTGCTCTCTTATTGTTTTTCCTTTTTTTGTTTCGACTGTTAACTTTTATTTCGTGTTAATTAGTGTAAACACGAGACGGGGGATTTTTTGTGCTGGCTTGTTTGCACTATTTGATATAAAAACTGAATGAATTGAATGACAGTTGGTTGAGAGGAAAGCCAACAATGGCCCAGGCTCACGAAGAGTGTATTAAATGACAATCGAAATAGAGTTCTCATAACGAATGTTTGTTCTATGCGTAATAAATGCCAATAACGCTGAAATTATATTATTTATAAATGTGATGAGCTGTTTGTTTATTATTGTGTGAAGCCCACGGAAGCAAGATATTTGCGTGGGCTGTTTGTTCTTAACTCTATGGATATTTTTATTTTTCATGATTGATTTTTATAGTCATAAATGTTCTCTAAATCTATGTTATTTTAAGAATTTGCAGACTTCATCTCTGATTAAATAACAAAACTCATTTTTATTTAAACCCTTGCAAATAATTTAACCAAACTTAATTTCATTTTCAGGTAATGGGGAGATTTATCAAGCTTGAAGAAGTTGGGTTCTTAAATTTGAAAGATGGAATCGACTGCCCATGTTTCCTCACCTTTTACTTTTTTTTGCCCACGGCTAGTTTCAAAAATAATTTTTTTTATTTAATATGAGTTTATTTTAACACAAAACTTCTAATTCATCGCGCTTTTTCCCTCTATTTCCTTTCGCCTTGAAGCAGTAGTTCAAACTGTGGCCGCTTGTTGGAGTTTTCGTTCTTAGTTCTGTAGTCAAGTTTGTTGCCTAAGTCTTTTGTTTGTTAAAATAAACTAAAATTAAATAAAAAAAATGTAATAGGAAAAGTGTTTTATTCAGTTTAAGAAGCTAATGAAATATTTTTAAGATAAATAAAAATAACTTTATATATACAAAAGACTTCATTCGTGTTGTTTTTTATATAGTTACAAAGGTGCTTGTGAATTTCTTTTAAAATAAATAAACAAAATTTATACATACATATATAGAGAACATTAATTTTTAATCGTGGGAAAACAATATTATTGAGATTTAAAAAAAAAAATGGTTGAAAAGGTAAACTTTTTGATTTAAAAAAAATGATGTAAATGTACATATATCATTTGATATTTTCGAAACTGGACATAGGAAAAAAAAGTAAAGTGGGAAAACATTGGCAATCGATTTCAGCTTTTAAATGAAATAAAAAGTCATAGGACTTCGAGAAATGGAATGTCTAACTCATAGGTACACAAACGTCATTAACATACATATGTATTATAATTGTAAATATATTGAATAACATAGAAATATATATTTTACCTATTTATTTTTGTTTATTTAAATTTTGATTATACGAAACTTTATTTTGGAAACACCCCCCATCTAAAACGAACTTTGTAAGCATTAACTATTTCCTTAATAAAATAATTTAACCGGATAACAACGATGTCTTCCTTAACTGTTTTATTTCCAACCTTAGTATTTATTTGTAGAATTTCTTCCCAAGGTAAATTAAAAATCTATGATCCTAGAAATCAACCTAAATCACAATTTCCCCGCACGTATACACCCAACGGTCTGGGTGGTGTTGTCTCAACTCATCCATCCGTCCAGTTTTACGAGCTTTATGAAATTGGTATGCAATTGAGCGAAACACAATTGGAATTATAATTTGGCAAATAAAATTCAGAAAAAGTGTCAGCCAAGCGTAATGCATTGATGAAAATCGAGTGTATTTGGTTTTTTGTGTGAGACCCTTTGGGGTTAAGAACAAAGCTCAAAGTTAATATTTCCAGATTTGTTGTGGCATTAATGGAGAGTAATAAAGCTGGACATATTTTTAAGGTAATTATTATAATTATTCCTGAGACAAATTTCAGCCAGACTAGAGTATTTCACATTCGTTTTGCATATGGAAGATTCTCATTCTTAATGTTTTGTTTACATCTTCGCTGCCTGATCTCAAGTACTTACACTCAATCGCATATCTCTGCGTACACCCCAAAAAATTTTCAAATTCAAAGTTTAACCCCATATAGTTCAGCTAATAATTAACATTTTGGACCAATTCTTTTTCCAAACAAAATTTTATTTCGTTGTCTTCAATGACGTATTTTTTAAAAAATTTTAAAACAAACATGAATATTTTATTTTTAATTTTTAACATATCTCTATGAAATAAGGAACTCGCAAAAGTCTGCGTACAGCTGAACAAAAACTATTTTAATCTTAACTTATACTTGTTTTAGTACCTAGTTGGGTATCCTTTTTGGCTTAAAACCTCCCTTAGGCGTCTCGGCATAGAATCTACAAGATTTTTGGTCTCCTCTGCTGTTATTTTGCCCCATTCCTCCATAATTACATCCTTGAGCATTTTTTTTGATGTAATTTTATGTTTACGGATCTTCCGCTCTAGGAGATCCCACAAATGCTCTATTGGGTTGAGATCTGGACTCTGTGGAGGCGTTCGTAGCTGATTTTTGACTTTCAATAGAAGATAAAGCTTCGTATTATGTGCCGTATGCTTGGGGTCATTGTCTTGCTGGAACCAATAATCATCTTTAAGGCCCAATTTTTCAGCACTTTTTTGCAAATTGTCTATCAAAATTTTTATATAGGCACTTTGGTCCATAATACCCTCAATAAATACCAAATTTCCGACGCCGCTTGCTGCCATACACCCCCACACCATAATGCCGCTTCCTCCGTGCTTCACCGTGCCAACTAAATTTTCTTTTTTAAAGGCTTCTCCGGTTCTTCTCCACACCAAAGTTTTTCCCTTGATTCCGAATATGCAAAATTTGCTTTCATCGGAAAATATGACCTTATTCCAAAAATCTGGGGGCTTGGATATGTGGTCATTCGCAAAAGTTAGACGCTTTTCCTTGTTAACCTCCGAAATCAGAGGCTTTTTGCGGGCGACTCTGCTTTGGTATCCAGCCTTTTTTATGACACGGCGAACAGTATCATCGGAAACTGTTTTGGAAAAACTTTCCTCGATCTGCAGCTGTGCCTGGTGAGCCGTGATCCTTGGATTAAGACGAACAGATTTGATTACAGACTTCTGCTCGCGGTCCGTTAGCAATTGTGGACGGCCAGATCGGGGCTTTGACAATATACTGCCCGTCGAATTGTAATTGTTTATAACTTTTTGGATCGAGCTGTGGGATCTACCAACTAGAGCACCAATTTCCCGATATGATTTTTTTTCCAGGAAATGCCTTATAATGATTTTTCTCTCATCAACGGAAATTTCTTTGCCTTTTTGTTCCATGTCGAAATTCTCGGAAAAATACTGCACAACTTTTAATTTCGACTGCTCTGTACGTATGCAAAGACAAAGTGAAGACGATCGCCAAAATTAAAATTAGCTGTAATCGCTCCATTTCGAATTCCAGGATATTTCTAACTGCTGTACGCAGACTTTTGCGTGTGCACTTTTTCATAGAGTTATGTTTAAAATTAAAAATAAAGTGTTAATATTTATTTTATAATTCATAAAATAATTCATCATTGAAGGCAATGTTATATAATTTTGTTTGAAAAAAGAATTGGGCCAAAATGTTAATTATTAGCTGAACTATATGGGTTTAAAGTTTGAATTTGAAAATTTTTTGGGGTGTACGCAGAGATATGCGGTTGAGTGTAACTTATGCCGCAAAACAGTGTACTTCAAATTCAAAGCCCCATCGATTTGAACGCGCTTATATAATATACATATTTGGGTATACAGAATTTCTTATAAATACGTATTGGCAGTCTGAACAACGCTGTCGAGGCGACAGTTGCTCTTAATCGGTGCATTTGCACAATAATGCACCATGAAGTGTGAGATCGTTTAGTTATTGCACTCGGAAAAATAATTTAAAAAAATGTATAAATGTGCTGGAAGATAATATAATATATATATTATATAAAATTGTGGATCAAATTAATAAGATTGATGTTTATGTGATTTATTAAAAGTAATTAGTCCCCAACTCTCAAGAGGATAAACTAAAAAACCTATAACCTCCATGACACAAATTCAAATCCAAGTGTTTAACGATTGTTTTTAGTAAATAATTTAACCTAAATTTTATAGAACCTATAAACATTGCGTTAAAAATGTTTTTGAATAATAGAAAATGTGCAAAAATTTAAAATTTGCTAAACTCTTTAAAACTCCCGAAAGACCGTGATATTTTTCCAAGTGTGACACCGTTTTATGGCCAACTTTTTTGACCCCTGTCGCCGCTGACCTTTAGGCCTATAGTCACAGTCTGATTTAAGCCCCTGTTCAGCTTAAAACGCTTGATGCGACATCGACGAAAGGCAGTTGATATCTAAAACAGCCCACGCAATGTTCTGGTTCTACTTGGGTCTCCTTGTCGGTCTCCTCTACCTGCGACGTGTCTTCAAGAACCAGGCCAGGCTCGATCGGCTCACCCACAATTGGCCGAGTCCGCCGTCGTTGCCCGTTATTGGCCACCTTCATATCCTGGCCAAGTTGGTGGGCCCGAATCAGATCCGTCACGCCACCGACCTGATCACCAACCATTTGAAGGATCATCGGGGAAAAATTTGGATAGGCACTAAGCTCTATCTCATCGACTGTA
Source organism: Drosophila anomelani (assembly GCA_035045905.1). Taxonomy (NCBI): domain Eukaryota; kingdom Metazoa; phylum Arthropoda; class Insecta; order Diptera; family Drosophilidae; genus Drosophila; species Drosophila anomelani. The sequence goes on from JAWNOO010000165.1 coordinate 5,807,794, forward strand.
ACCCCAAGGACATTCAAGCTTTGGGCAATGCGCAGCAACTTCTACAGAAGACCAACGATTACGCGATTTTTGAGGATTATCTCAGCGAAGGACTCTTCACCAGTAATGCCGAGAAGTGGATGCATCGAAGGAAGACTATAATGCCGGCCTTTAACTATGCCATGATCAAGCAATTTGTGATGGTCTTTGAGAAACAGTCGAGGATTCTTGTAGACAAGCTAGAGAAATACTCTGAGACTAGAGAGCAGGTGGATTTTTTAAAGTTTATCAGTTGCTTCACTTTGGACACCATTTGCGAGACCGCCTTAGGGGTCTCAGTGGGTTCACAGACGAACGGGAAATCGTACTACCTTAAAGCTGTCCAGGAGTGAGTTTCATTAATTTCTCATTAATTTTTTTTATTTATTTATTTTTGACCTCCAATAGAATCCTGGTGATCCTGGATAAGCGGCTTAAGAATCCCTTCTACCGCAGTCAATTTATTTTTCGTCGAACGAGCTATTTTGAACGCCAAAAGGAATTATTAAAAATTCTGCATGGCTTTTCGGAGAACATTATTCAGAAGAGATTGGATGAGATTCAACAAGATGCAGAGAATCGGAACTCCAATTCCATGGAGAATGCAGAATTTGACGGAGGAAAGGCAAGTCTTTGCTGTTTGGATACTCTGCTTCAGGCAAAGGATCCCGATGGCAAGCCCTTGACTGTCAAGGATATTCGTGAGGAAGTGGATACCATTATATTTGGAGGCTTCGATCTAACAGCCACCACCCTCAAGTTCTGCATGTACAACATGACGCTCCATCCGGAACATCAGGCACGATGCAGGGAGGAAGTGTTGTCTGTATGTGGCAGGGACACCAACGAACCCATTTCCATAGAACAGGTGGGAAAACTGGAGTTTCTCGAGGCATGCGTAAAGGAGACGATGAGACTATATCCATCGGGTCCCGTTACTGCCAGAAAGGCCATGGATGATTGCCAGATAAGTAAGAATGCAAAAAGGACTTGCTCCTGCATATGAAAAGGATTTTAAATTATAAATTTCGCTCTTTTGAAACTTTTTTCAGATGAGTTTTTTATACCCAAAGGCAGCGACGTGGTCTTCTCACCATTTTATATGGGACGCTGCAAGGAATTCTTTCCGAATCCGATGGTCTTCAATCCGGATCGTTGGGCTAGAGGAGCAGAGCCAAAGATTGATGCCTCCACATTTATACCCTTCATGAAGGGTGCCCGAAGCTGTTTGGGTCAGCGCTATGCAATGGTGATGATCAAGTTGGTTCTGGCTCATCTTCTGCGGAACTATCAGTTCGAGCCTCTGGGCGACCGACAAGCGAGGCTGAAGCTTCAATACGTGATCACCCTCCACACCATAAAGCCGTTTCTTTGTAGAGTCCAGAAAATTGACTATGGAAATCTAGAGAATTAATTCTAGCTGTTGTTGGTAATAATAATCGATTAATAATATTAAAAAAAATATATAAACAAATAAAAGTATAGAATTTATATAAATAATCTCATTAAGCGTAAATAGAAAAGTCTGTTTAGCCCTAAAAAGTCAAAATCCCGGAAGTGTCAAAGAATATATTGAACCTAATATGTAGTTCCCACTTAGCCATTTTCCTTATCTTATTCAATTTTTTAAAACTAAAAAAAGGAATCAAAATAGTCTCAATATTTAAATATTAATATGATACATGGATATTTCCAGATCTATAAATATTATTTCACTAAAATCGTAATATTTTTTATTATTTGCTGCAAAAAGTATTCTGATTTTCTAGTCCCGAGTTCCACTATTTGTTATTGTTTTCTAGCAATTTATTATATATCCTCTTTATGGTCCACTTTTATGACTCAAAGAGCAGTGACCCACATCGGTATTCATAGTTTCTGACTAATCTCTGACTATTAGAGACTTAAAACTCTTGGTGTTACATCGCCACCAGACAGTTGTTAGCTGCTACACCCGAAGCAATGTTCTGGTTGGTCGCTGGTCTTCTGGTGATCTGTATCTCCTTGTACCTGCTGAATGTTCTCGAGAATCAGGCCAGATTGGACCGGCTCACTCACAACTGGCCGGGTCCGCCGTCGTTGCCCATTATTGGCCACCTCCACATACTGGCTAAGGTGTTGGGTCAACCGTTTCATCGCGCCTCCGAGTTAATCACCAGCCACCTGACCGATCATCGTGGGAAGCTTTGGATAGGCACTAAGCTTTATCTGCTGGACTGTAACCCCAAGGACATTCAAGCGTTGTGCGGTGCCCATCAGCTTCTGAACAAGACCGAGGATTATCATGTCCTCGGGGATTGGCTCGGCGATGGGATCTTAAACAGTAATGGCGAGAAGTGGGCGCATCGCAGGAAGATGATCGTGCCCACCTTTAACTATACCATGATCAAAGAGTTTGCGTTTGTCTTCGAGAAGCAGTCGAGGATTCTCATAGACAGGATTGAGAAATACGCTGAGACCGGAGAGCAGGTGGATTTCTTGCAGTTTATCAGTTGTTTCACCTTGGACAGCTTTTGCGAGAGCGCTTTGGGGGTTTCTGTGGGTGCGCAATCGGATGGAAACTCGGATTACCTAAAAGCGGCCAGAGAGTGAGTTAACATCTTTCGTTTATATAAATTTTCAATCAAATTTGAGGTTTACTTTCCCATTATAGAATGCTGGAAATTGTTGATACGCGTCTTAAGAATCCCTTCTTCCACAACAATTTTATTTATCGTCAGTCGAGACACTTTAAGCGTCAAGAAGAATTACTAAAAACCCTTCATGGTTTTAGGGAGAACATTATCCAAAAGAGATTCGATGAGATTCAACAGGATGGAAATAATAAGAATTCAAACTCCACAAAGAATACGGTAGTTAAAGAAGAAGAAAAGCCTAACCTGTGCTTTCTGGATACTCTGCTTCAGGCAATGGATCCTGACGGCAAGCCCTTGACTATCAAGGATATTCGTGAGGAGGTGGATACCATTATATTTGGAGGTTTCGAACTGGCAGCCTCCAGCCTCAACTTCTTCATGTACAACATGACGCTCCATCCGGAACATCAGGCACGATGCAGGGAGGAAGTATGGTCTGTGTGTGGCAGGGACACCACCGAGCCTATCTCCATAGAACAGTTGAAAGAGCTGGAGTTTCTTGAGGCATGCGTGAAGGAGACATTGAGGCTGTATCCCTCAGCTCCAATCGTGTCCAGGAAAGCCTCATCTAATTTTCAGATAGGTAAGCATATACTTATAATATTTAATATCTGAATTGAACTTCTCTAGTTCGAATTGACTTCAACCTGAACTTTTATGTTTTCAGTTTAATATTTGTTCAATCTATCTATATATAATATTTTACTTTATTCCTGTATTTTTTTGCACTATTTCAGATGAGTTTTTCATACCCAAAGACAGCAATGTTATAATCTCATTATTCTACATGGGACGCTGTAAGGAGTTCTTCCCCAATCCAACGCTCTTTAACCCTGACCGCTGGGCCAGTGGAGCCGAGCCAAAGATCGATGCCTCCACATTTATACCCTTTATGAAGGGCGGCCGGAGCTGTCTTGGTCAGCGCTATGCGATGGTTATAATCAAGATGGTCCTGGCTCATCTTCTGCGCATGTTTCAGTTTGTGCCATTGGGCGAAAGACAGGTTAAAATTAAGCTTAACTTTGCGATCACCCTGCACACCATGGAGCCATTTCTTTGCAGAGTCAAGAAAATTGATTGAGGCTAAAAAAAGCTTTATGAAGTTAATTACTTAAATTGTTTATTAGTTTCGGAGGGATTTTGATACATATGTAATAATTTTGTAGCCTAAGAAAGAAATTTAATAAATAATCTTTTAAAGGATAATTATACATAAATATGAGGTCTGGAGGAATAATTTTCCTAACTCCTTTTCACAAGCATTATTCAAACTCCCATCACATTCAAATTAAGCACAGGACCTCATCAATTCGTTTCACTCGCTGCTATTCAAATTGGTTGCGTTCTTTTGCGACGCACTTTTCCGTTTTTAATGATATAAATAACAAAAAAAAAAAATACAAAAAAGAAATGCCTGTTCAATTTGAGAGTATTTTCTGCCTGCTCATTTTTATGGGATTCGAACGGAGCTCGGCGCGTTCGTCTAGAAAATAAATTCTGGCTGGCGATGATTTTTATTGTGCCAGCCGAGCCGAGCAGCGGAAAATCAACAAACATTTCCTGCTGCTGTAATAAATAAAAATGCATAAAGCAGTCGTCTCTGAGTCTGCCCCTTATATCCTGGGGAAAATATACACACTCTCATATCGCCATTATCCACCCATTGAATTCCGGTGCAAATTACGAGCGTTGCCTGCTTATTATCGCGGCCACTGTAAAGGAGAGCGGGGGCAGCATATAAAATGCAATTTATTTAAATAAAAATCAAGTTTAATTCGCAGTGTCGTAAATTGTTCTTTCATTTATATATACTTTTTTTTATACTCTTCATCTCGTGCCGGGCATTGAATTTCACGCTTTTGTTAACAAGCGCATAAAAGTTGGTTCTATCTGCCGACTGATATGATTCTGGGATATCGGAGAGCAGGCAGGGATAAAATGGGGTTTCAAGATTGTTGAACTCGGTGGCTAAATTTGAGGGGGGGTTTGGGTATCAATGAAGGAAGGATTAAAGTACGATTTAATATAAAGTAAGGTTTGGATCTGTACAACCTAACAAATTAATTGCAGAAATAATATATTAAATTAACTTATCAGACGACTTTAAAAACAATCAAATTACTAAATTAAAAAGTAATCTTCATAAACAAATTAAAGTGCTTCTGCTTTTTTATGACCAACCCTAGCCACTTAAAAAAAACCCTTTTTCAAATCCATCTCAAAATTAAAATATGCGCCTTAGAAACAAGCTCCTTAAATATTTTGAGTGCTCGTCTACGGTTTTACGATTGTTTTATTGGATTTGTAACCCTTCATCTTTTGGCACCCGCCATAACTTAATTATCCATATGAATCCTTCGAGGCACTTTTATTGCGCGAGCCAACCCCGCGGCCTTAATTATGATGAGTATCCTTTCGGTGCGTTGTGTCCTTTTTAGTATCAGCTGTCATATTTCTATCTATCTAAATGCACAGATCTTCACGGTGTCCTTGTTGCTCATTAAAACGATATAAAACCCAGGACCAGGGATCTTTTAGATGTTATGCAGAAATGTTTTATTGCCGCTGACAGACAGAAAGGCCAGCAGTTTTCATTTACAAACATTTTTAATGTCCAGCATCTGTACATCAGGCATAAGTTTATGACGTAGCATAATTCACGGCGTTGCTCTTGTCAATGTTTAATATTTTTACTGGCCTAAGTCCAGAATTCTTAATTATAATGGAAGTAAAGGGAGTGAGTGTGTTCCGGGAAACTAATTTTTTGGGAAGAAAAGGATTAGAACAAGTGTTTGGGGGAGACTTAAATTTCGGGGTTATATCGCAGATATGATTTATTGGCAATAAACTATAATGCTTTGAGACTTTATGGGATTTATAATAAAACCCTTAAGCGAGTAATTTAATTAATTTGAAATATTTTGTGTTAAAAAATATGAATTTAAAATAAGAAGATATTCTTTCCTAAGTTGTTATTTTAATATATATATTTTTTACAAACTCAAAGTTTACCAAAGATAGAATTCTCCTTAACAGAATGTTTTCCTTTGTTAAAAACACCCAATAAACCCTTTATTTTGTTTTAATCCTCATGTAATTAAGTGAAATTTTAAAGCCTCGCTATTCCTTTAACGCCCTAAACTCCTGACCCCATACAACATGACGACCAAATGTGGTTTACCTCACCACATTCTCCGGTCAATTCACATTTCTCATTGTTTCAACTTAGGTAAGTAAACCAGGCACCCCTTCCTCTATAATATATTTGGAAACAAATGCAAGCCACCGCCTCCAAATTGTGGTTGTTTGAGGTGAGCTGCGGCTCCTGGGGTTTGGAGATTTCTGCGACAGGAGAGTGGGGCAACTTTGAAGTAATCGGCAACGGTGACATTGCCCTACGGCCAAGCCTCATTTGTGGTTAAATTGTGTCGCGTCGCAGCGGCACAGCTGAAAGTCGATTATGTCAATATTGTCCCTCGGCTAATGGCTAATGGATGGTGCCCCTTTTGGCTTTGGCCAGGCTCTGGGTTTGAGAGCATTTCCCGATAAGCTGCATATGCTAATTAGTGGGGCATACTTTAAGCGAGAGAGTGAGAGAGACTGGCATTAAATCGGAAAACTTAACGATCCGTATAAGGGCGAAATACAGAGCCCTTTTTGCCATAAACTAAACACATAAAAATCGCTTGGAAAATACATTTACGAATCGAATTCCAGGCGAGGAAAAGGAGTAGCTGCTTCGCACACATTAAAAACGCATAAAAATCGGCGCAAATAAAAAGAGTACAAAAAAGCCAATACAGATTGCATATAAAGTGGCTTTCTACATAAAAATCTATATGGTGAAAGGAGGGAAAGCCCTTTTTATACAGGAAAACCAATTGAAGCAATCAATTAAAATTGATCAACGAAATTGAATCACGTGTTACAATATTCGGTTTCGAGTTACAGCGAACATGTGTGGCTGTAATAAAGTTAACATAAAAAAGGCAATCGATTAAGTTGTCTCAAGTGACTGAGATTTCAAGATTAATCTAAGCAGATTTCTTTACAATTTCTTTATAATTTTTTATATCTAATTAAAGTTTAAAGAAATTAAAGAAATACCTCACCCAAAAGGAATGTCAACTGCAAATGCGAAACGGAAAGATTTTCCAACGTTTTCCTAATGTAATTAGACGGTCTGCAAGTAAAATGCACAAAGCAAGAAATTAGTAAGGAAATGAAGTAACGAAAAAACTGCGTAATATGCTGGCTGGAAAAAAAGGGGTAAGAAAATTACAAACTGTTGCTGGAAAATGTCAACTTACAACTTTTTTTATGCCAAAGAAAAAATACAAACAAAAATAGAAGCATCTGCAGATGGTCCTGGTCAGAAGGTGGTGGCTAATTACACTGCACAGCAAACAAAGAAATGAAGCAGAAACCCAACGAGGGAAGGGGAAAAATTAAATGCAGTCCGCTGGGGTCGAAATTTGTTTTGCTAAAGACATTCAACAGCAGCTAAAAGGGCGAAGAATTCAGGGCACGTAAATGTAGCAAATATAAAAAAGACAGAAAAAGAGTAATACAGAATTAATTAAAACGAAAATTGCTTAAGGAAATTGTACTTTATCTATAGGTGGAAGCTGATACACCCACACACATATACAAACAGTAACCACAAGGACAATAACAGAAAAACAGAAACCTGTATCCTGTAACCTGAAACCTGAAACTGGTAAAAAAAAGTTTGCTCATATTCAGTTAAGTAAAGTTTTCTGTGCTTGTGTTTTGCATAAAGTTTTTGTGGCACTGGAAGCCAAACATTTATACATGGCAGCCACTTGAATGTAACAAGCCAAAAGTTCAAAGCTCAAACTTTTGCCCGCACTTCAAACTCCGAAGTAGCAACAATGTTGTGCTGTTCCTATCAAACATCTGCGGATGCATGTGATGTGTGTGTGTGGCCTGTGTGTTGAGTGTGGTCAGGGTGGCCCTCGAGTTGGACAATCGAAAAGTTAAGCCACACAACAAAGGCAGGGAGGTGCAAGCTATGTTCGAATGGATACACAGATTTAGTTTTGTGGATACAATTCAAGCCTTTTTTGATGTAATGAAAAGAAACTATACAACAATCTGTATAAAGAATATAATGCCATTATGAAACCCATAGGTTCTATCTACAATTTTAATTTATTTTTTAGGAATAGCCCAAAAACATTAACTTTTTGATTTGATTTCCTTAGACAAAATTTGTTATAATTATTAGCAGAATTTATTGGCATATTGATACTGAATCAATAATCGATTTTTAAAATGTTAAATGAGACGTTGAATTATACAAATTAAATACAATATTTTTTCGTTATTTTACAAATTTTTATATAACAAAGTTAATTTTTGTGGTAATTTTTCTGTTTTTTTTTCTCTCTTGATAAACGTCTCTAAACTAAATTTTTACATAAAATACATACAAACATAATTCATGATTAAAAAATAATTATTTTCAACCTTAAAGCTTAATTTTGTCCTAAAAAATTATTGTTTTCTTTGTTTAGTTTTAGAGTTTTTCAATAAATTCTTCCAATTTCAAACATCTCCCACCAATTAGCAATAAAAATCAAAAAGCAATCTAATACAAACATAAATCCATTAAAGGATTTAAACTGTTAAACAGACTTTGACTTGATTTTCCCCCAAAAAGGACACTTTTAATCGAGTAACGCTTAAATAACCGCCAACTGTTACAGGTTTTGAGCCTATTACCCCTCTAATAGATCCACGTTTGAAGTTTAATAAGATGAAGTCCTGAAAAATAAAAAATTAAACATTAAATGAAAAAGAGTTGCAATTTTAATTACTCACAAGAACATCAGACAATTGGATAGAAAAGCCATTAAGACTGGAAAGGGTGAAAGAGAAATAAGAGTAGGACTTGCCTCAGACTCTCTTCAAGCCGAACAAATAAAGATATATACATATATATATACATATAAATGTCAGACGGCGTCACTCAGATGCCAAGCTCAACTAATGAGTGACCATGCATAAACAAAAATAAGGGAAAAAAGTCTGAATTTTCGACTTAAGTCCATTGCCATGGACGAGCACCTTGCCCTGGGAGACGCTTGAATGTCTCAAGTCAAGCGGCTCCCTCGGCCAACACTTATTTTAATGAGAAATTCTAATTTCACCAATAACACAAAAGACGCCCAGGAAAAATGCGCAAACAAAACAAAACCGAAAAGAGAAAAAATAAAAATATAAATAAGGAAATGTGGCGAAAGATATTTTTGCTTTTCCTGGCAAGGAGCTGCCGGGCCGTCGTGATTGCTTTTCGCCACTCGTCCGTGACGAAAACAAAAGAATCGCAGAGTCGCTTTTCCATTTCCCCCAAAACAAACTGCAAAAAAAAAAAAATATACGAATTGCCTGCATAAAAATTTCTTGAGTATTTGCTAGTCTGCAATTAAATGAGGGCTCGTTTCTTCCTTTTTGAGGAGGAAAAGGCGACTGAGCTTAGCAATAATAATTACAGTTTCCCAGGGCTTTGGGGGGATTATCATTCAAGTGTTAGCCGGGGCAAAAGATCTCCAAAGTCGAAGGTGGGAAAGTGAAAATTAACAATGGGATAAATATCCAGATTGTGTAGGTTTTTCTTAAACACAATTCTGTAAAAAAAAAAAAACAGATTAAAATATTCCGTGAAGAAGCAAAAATAAACCAAAATCATATAGGAAACCACCAACACAACTCCTCGAAGGACATAAATTTAACTAATATACCACACTAGAATTACAAACAGGAAGGAGACTTGCTGCTCCCTCCTTCGGAATGTTCTCCCCAAAATAATCAAGACCGCCGGACAGACTGAGCCAAGTCGAATTACAGCCACAGTTAAGGTAACGGTAACGCATGGCAATGTCCATAAAATGACACTGAGTGTCAGTTTCAATTAAACATGTTGACAGCTGTAAGGACAGGGCCCGAATTCAGACAGGGTTCGGCGGCTGGAATATCCATCCCAACACAACGTTCACCGATAGATACAATTGTCCATTTCTGGGGTTGATTCCTGCCCCTGGCAATTTCGATTTTAATACAAGGAATTCCTGGCATTGTCGTCGCTGCCCCATAAAGAAGTCGGTAGGGAATAAGTAGTGAGATGGTCGAACTCATATGACAACTTTATCGGCTTGAAAGATAAATATTTTACTGAGATTTTCAGCTTGTTTGTGGACATTTCAATCTTATGCTTGTATGACATGGAATTATTTAAGTAATTTATAAAATTTAACAAAGATTTTTTGTAATTGTAGAGGCATCTTAAAAGTATAATGTATTTTAAATCATTTAAATGCCTTTTATAACTTAGTTTGTTCTGCAGAAATTTCCTTCCATTCTCTCTTTTATCTCATTTTAATTATTATTTGTAAAGCCTAAGTTAAAATACAATTTAAATGTATACAGATAAATAATAAAAATCACATTTCTTCACCTAATCCCATGTGACATGGGCATAGCTGGAAATATTTCGTTTATATTTGCCTTTTGTGCAAATGGCTTTGAATTTTTGACAGGAGCAATATTAACTCATTGCCATTTTAAGTAATTTTATGTGTATTTGTTTTAATTTACATTCGAAATGAATTTTATGTTATTTTCTTGTGCAATTTTCTGCTTGTCCTTTGCCTGTTGATGATGCATTGACAACTTGTCAAACATTCTAATATCCTGTGAGGGAATGCATTTGTGTGCCTGATGTCCATTGGGGGAATTTAGTTTAATTAAAGCAAATACTAAGAAATCTCACTTTGCATATTAATTTCCTGTGGGAACATTTTTAAAAAATAAAAATAAATGTGAGGAATAAATTGTTTCAAGTTAAATTTGTAACTATCGATGAGTACTTGTATAACATAAATAGGTTAAAAGTTATTTAACAGATGTATAAAGTAATTTTAGTGTGTAATAAATTAATTCTCATTTTCTTTAATTATATTAACTTGCATATTTATAATTATATTTAATAAAAGGAAAATTCTGAAGAGTTTTAATATTAAATTTAGTTTATTAATTTTCAAGTTTTAAATATACAAAACCCCAAAGTTATTTCCATTGCCATATCCTTTTCACCCACCCTCATTTATACTTTTTTTTAGCGGTATCTTGAGGGTGGAAAAGTGAAACCACTCGATGTCATTTTGACGCCAATGAGCAAGTGCCGTTTTGCCAGTATTTGCCTAAAATATTAGCGTAATGCCTTTGACAAATCAATCGAGAAACAATTGAGTTAGTTTGGACAGAAGGCTGAGTGTAATTCACGAAACTCTCAATAGGCGTTGGTGACACCTTGTGCCAAAATTATTTGCCTGGAAACCTGAGACAAAAGAACCCATTGACGGTTCGGATCAAACGGGGAACAAGCTGAGAGAAAGTGGTATTGAAAATCATTCAGATTGTATTAAAAATCCTTGAAAACCCATGAATTTTCGCCTGCAAAATATATAAGATTATGAATATGGGAAATTACTGATGCAAATTAATCAATGAACAATTATATTTTAGGGTTTTTTAAGGGGAATTCAAGAAATTATAAAAATACGTGTCATTTAATTGAAAAACAACTAAAGAACTGATTCAAAAATTGTTTTAAAATAATATTCAGACATACAAAGCTAATTTCTAGCGTAAGAAACTAAATTGAAAATATATAAACCAGTTGAAGTCAGTGAAAAACATAAACTTGGCAGGCTATAGGCTTAAAGTCAATAAGTAAATAATAATTTAAATTAAATGATATGCAAATGCGGGGATACCATAAGGGAAATCCACATTTTGTGGGTGCGCAAGCCAGAGAATAACTTTTTACCAACTCAACCACCAACTCTAAGTGGGTCCCATTTATTATGCATATTTCAGCAAAATTTTGTGGGTTCTATTCACCCTTTGCAAGTCATAAGCAGGTGGTGCTACCACCTGGCAACATATGCTCTTGACATTTAAGAGTTAGGTGGCTTTTTTCACATAAAAATTACTGAATAAGAAATACATTTTTAAATGAATAAATAAAAAAATACATCAAGTAACTTTATCAAACATTTGTTAACAACTTAACTTAAATAACAGATTATTCAGAATTATAAAACCAACAAACAAGACACCTTTGATTTTGTAAACAAAACCTAGAGAACATTCAACCAAGTAAATCAGTCATTAACACCCCGAATGAGCTGAAGTCGACATTGCCTTTGTCTGATCTCGAAAATTAAATACAAAAAACTTATTTCGAAAACATGGCTACAGATCATAACTCACTTTCCATCTCTGCTCGTGATTCGGAGGTGAACCAGGATAATTCCAATCGCAGAGTCTGCATTCGCAAGGAGTTCAATCAATTGATCCTGTGGCACAACTGGCGCAAGTCCCTATTGACATTCGTAATCCTTCAGGCTTTGATCTACGATCTCACCCACAAGTCGGCGATCAGTGTGGTGAGTGTGTCCGGTCAGATAGTCTTGTGGATTTCGATGGGCTACCGCATCTACGTGAGGTGCCTGCAGTGCCTGAATAGGACCCAGATTCGAGGAAATCCCTTCCAGAAATACTTGGACATGGATATTAGCATTACACCGCAGCAGTCTCAGCAGCTGTCTCAATTTATTGCGATCAAGATCTGTGGATTTTTTACCAATCTGCGATCCATAGCTCTTATGGAGTCGCCTTTCGAAACGATCAAGTGGTTGGCCATTATGGCTGGAATGAGTCTTGTGGGACATTTCTTCTATGTCTCCACTCTAATCCGATTAGGTAAGTAGATTTGAAATATTTTGATTAAATTAAATTAATTAATTGATTATTTTTTAGCTCTAGTGTTGCTCTTCACTATGCCCAAGTTGTATATGTGGAAGCAACCGCTTATCGATGATCGTGTTAAGACCCTTCAACAAATTTACAACTGTTTTTGCGCCGGAAACACAACCGAACTTAAAAAGAATACAAAAATATTAGAAAACTTGGAACAGTGCGACAAGAAAATTGATCAGAAGATTCTAACTCAGCCCCAGGGTACCGGTCTCTTCTTGGATTCCGAAATCACTGAGGAACTTTGTGCCGGTGGCGATGATAACAAAGCCATGGAAATTGAGGTAGAATCTGTAAATGATTTCGAACAATTTGAGGAATCCTGGCGAGAGGAAGACACCGCCGAATATTTAATTACAAAAAATCTATAGAATTTTCCACCTGTTCTACATACATATACATAAGTTCAAGCGATGGCGGAATTATAATTTTCGTTGCTTTACAATCAAATTTAAAATTAATAAAGCTGTATTTTTGCACCAGTGTGAATACGAAAAATGTGTTATAAAGTATAGAAAATAATAATATATCTAAAAGGATCTTTGTGAAATAACTAAATACAATATTTTGGTAATAAACTAACAAATTACTTTTTCATTTATTGTCAAGTCGATGTCAAGTTAAATGTAATGGGAAATGCCATTAAAAATGTTATTGAAAGTAAATACAGCCATATCATTAAAGTGTTTCTAAGGTGTATGAGTAGCTTTTAGGTAATTTTGTTGTGCGAAGCCTTTAAGAGATATATTGTAAAATCATATAATAATAATTGAGTTCTTAAGCGACGTGTTTGAAATCTGTAAGTAATCAATTAATTAATAAAATACATTTTAAAGTCGCACGAAGCCAAATATAAAAAATCGCTTACCACTTTTTGAATGTCGTCATGAATGCTCCGATTATAAAAATTCAGGTCCAGCTTCCGCTCTTCTGATGTCACTCCATTTTTGGAAACAATCTCAACTACGCGATGGGCAAAGTCGGTACTAACTGTGTACTTGGCATACATTGGCATGTGAAAAGAGCGTAAATTTCTGCATTCGGATAATATTTGGCAAATGACTTCTTCTTGTTCACAGTTCGGAATCCCTCGGCTAAGGTTCAATAACTTCAGTGTCTCGGCATGGCTCAGAATCCATTTTAAAATGGAAGGGAATTGACAAGATATGTCTAAGTATAGATATCTTAGGGAGGGACAGGGAACTCCGTCAAATTCCTTCGAAGCAGTGAGATAATTGATATTATAAATCTGTAGCGTTCGCAGTTTTTTAAGTCGATTGCAGAGCTCGTGTATGTTAAGAGTATTTTTAGGGCTACAAATAATTAGTAACTCCTCCAAGGTTACCAAATCTCGCACTTTAAATACTGGAAAACAAAGGTCATCGGTAGACTTACCTCAGATTATAATTTTATTTAATATGGTCTTACCCTCGTCTTCGCTGAAATGATATAAAATCAGTTTTCTTAAATTCGGTTGCAACTTCAGTAGTTCGACAATGCCCCCATTACGAAGAATCCGATTGTTATAATTGTGCAAGGATACCGATCTCAAGCTTCTCACGTTACCCAGAAACAACTTTAATTCGTCGACAACATCATCACCCTTACAAAATCTAATCCTAATGGATTGCAGGTTGGGGCAGTGCTGTTCCACCAATTTCCGTAAGGTGCCGCCGAAAAATCCCCTACAGTCAATAGCTTCCACGCTTGATCCGCAAAGTGGTACAATTACCAACAACTCTTTGTCATACGGGAAGTGAAATGTGATAGTTTTAAACTTATAATGGCAAGAGAATGCCAATCCTATATGGGGATGAACTTGGGCTAGACTAAGTCTATCTTCTCGGTACGGCAACTCCTTAAATATTAAGCCAAGTACTTCCAGCGGCAAGTCGGATATGTTTCTTGAAGTATTCATTTTTCGGCTATAAAATAAAAAGGTAAGGATAGTGGTTTTTTAGGATTAAGCAGGAAGGAATGTAAGGTTCGGTAAATTTAAGAAGGGCACACTTTCCACCCTCTACTTTGAAATTGGCTACCACATTACCAAAAGCATTCAGCAAATCAACGTTAATGACGACCAATAAATAATTTTCAACGAAAAGAGTACCGGTACTTAACAAAAGCTAGAAACCTGACACATCCTGCCACAAAGAATTTACATATGAATACTTGGGTATCTGTGGGATTTAATCGCAGATAATCGCAACCCTTCTGGCAGGAAAAATTGCATAGGACTCGCACACATATGATTAGTTCTTCTTGTGGGGTTGGATTGGCCCAATGACTAATGATGCTTTCATTTATCTTTAGATTATTTTCTGTGAAAGTGTTAATGCCTTTGGACTCCAACTCCGTCGCCACTTAACTCATCTCTCTTGCTGCCATGTGTGCGCATAATTACTTGGATTGCTGGAAAAGCTTTTGTCATCATTTTAAAATTATTTAAATTTAGCTTGGAAATGACTAACTGACTAAACGCACACGCACAGCATTGATAAATGAGCAGCTGCTGATGGAAGGTGGTTTAAGAAGGCATTTGCAGAGTGAAAAATTATTTACATTTCAAACTTTTGCGGGTGAAAAGGGATATAATACAGTAGCTATATAAGGATGTGCTGTGTGTTGATAATTGTAAGGGATTTGCATATATAATTTTACACTTTTCCGGACAGAGATTACAAGAAATACTTTAGAAAATTAATACTTCTAAAAAGAATTTTCCTCTCATTTTTATCATATTCTTTTCATTACTATACAAATCAAATAAATATGTATATATAATTAAACATCTGTGAAAAACCAAGCAGCAATAAAATTACAACTACTTAAAGCTTAAATATAGCCCAGTAAATCCTTTAATGTGACTAATTGATACTGCCGACCATTAAAACAAATAAAAGAGCAAGCGAAAAATGTGGATACTGAAGGAGGCAGTGGGGGCAGAACGGAAAAGCCCAACAGAGATTTGCCAAACGAAAGATTTATGGTGTGCCAAGGAAAACATTTGTGTTTATATATCGGCGTTGGAGGAATATGTATATATCCCCTCCATGAACTAAGGACAACATGTAGAGCTTTGCGGCGGAGGATGTACCGAAAGTTCATTAATTATGATTGGAGACAGTTGTACAATTAATAAACGAAGCGAAGCGACGATTTCCCCGGATTTGCGGTGGAATCCAAACTTTTGGGCTCCGACTCTGAAAATAAGAAAGGGAAGTGTGTTTCGCTTTTTGGCTTTTTCTCTCTATATGCTTGGACTCCGGAGATTATGATCGGACTTTGATTTATGGTCGCCCTGTGCAAATTTATTGCTTTTAATTGTATGCCCTCCCACTTGGACACGCGCTGAGTAGTTAGTTGGCAGCTAATTGATAAAAGTTTCTTTAGGAAGTGGAGTCGGAGGACATATGAAAACACTACAAATAATATCTGAGGGGTGTTAAGGGTTCTTTTCAGAGTTTCTTCTATAGTTTTCCCCTTAACAAACTCTTAAATATGACCAATATATCTAGCTTTTCCTTTTTGTATTCTTCCAACCAAGCTCTTCCTGCAAAAATTTCAATTTGTCTACAATATTTTCTGTGCATTTCGAATGCAAGTTCTTACTGCGAGTCGCACAAGGCAGGCAGGGAGAGAATGTCTCACCCAGCCAAGGCCCCTGGGGGCATTAATTGCATTCTGCAGCATCGCATTGCACTTTCAATTAGTTGGAAATGCCTCTTTGCTCCCAAATACGAAGACTCGGCATCGAAACTCTACCCTTTGGAAACAGGAAACGGAAGTTAAGTGCTGAGGCGAGAGGCGTTAAGTAAATGCAACCCCAGATGAAAGCAAAGGAAGCAACTTGGACCATGACACTGGAGAAATACGCATTAATTGGAAAGGTGCCGAAGGCAGGAGGGGATCTTCCCCCCATTCGCTGCGACTGTGTTGCAACTTTTGACCACTGACCAGCAACTTCAGAAGTCTATCCCTTCGAGTCGCTGCAATTCCTCACACACCTTTTGCCTGCAGCCATTTCCTTACCCCAAAAGAAAAGTGGGTAAGGGCTACCACCACCTACGTGTCTCTAATGCATTTCAAAATTGATTTATGGGTTTCTTTCGACTTGCTGGGCAGCCTTAGACAGATTTCTGTTAGCTTTTCGGAGCCGTCGTCGTGTTTGTTTTCAATGTTAATTAAGGTTTACAATTACCCAAGGGGTGCTGGTCAGCTTAACAGGGGAAAATGGTAATTGAGCGACAGTTGAAACGATTTGTGGGATTGTCACGACAGCTTATGGTGGGGGCTGGAGAGGGGTAGAACTTACCAAAATATAAAGCTCTATATCATATTACAAATATTTAAAAAAACGTATTATCAAGAAATATCCGAAAAAAAATATTTGATTTACTTACTTCTGTTTGATATAAACAGAATATTGAATATTAATATTTTATCGCAATGTCAAAATATTTAATTATCGATTGATATTTTCTAATTTCTTCTTCTCTTATTACAGTTATGGCATTTAAATAAAATTTAAAATAAAATGCCATAAATGATTTTCCACTCTCTACTTTTCAAAACTGCAGCTAAGGAAGAGTTAAGCTTCCTTCTTCTAGACAAAAACAATAAATTGCTTTTTAAACACTTGAAAGAAGAAGTAAAAGCGTGTACCAAGTAGTAACATTGGCGTCAAATGCACTTAGACTACCAAACTCCATCCATTCCCATTGCCTTCGATTGTTCCTCCGGACAACTGGATCTGGATTCTGCTCCCTATATGCTCCTCGGATTCGCTTCGTTTGGCTTTACTTGGAGCCAACTTGGCAGCTGACAACTTTCTAAGAATAACTGCAAAGCGATTTGCATATTTAGCTGCAGAGGAGGAGGCTGCAGGGGTGGTTACGGAGGTGAGAACTTTATCGCATTGAATGCAGCCAGGCGAGGCTCATGCATCACACACGCACACACTTAAATCCCAAACTTTGGCAGACAACAAATTTATTTATAAACACAAGAAGTAACACTTGAGTTGGGAATCAGAAGAAGAACGGGGAAGTTGGCAGAGTTTAATGAATCAGGAATACAAAAATATAAATAATACCGAGAAATAGAAGATTTATGAAAATATTTCTCATAAGTAGGGTTGTTAGAATATATTCATATTCATATTCAATAGATAAAAATAATAGATATTTGCTGTAAAAGTCAATATACAAATTAATATTTCAAAAATCAATAAAAATTGTTTAATATATCGGAAATAAGACACAAATAAAACTGTGATTTTAAATATTTTATATATTTATATACATTTAGATCTCTATTATACCTTTTTAAAATATAAATTCTTTAAAATCAATACAAAACTCTTTGTTTACGAAATTTCCAGTATACCCTGCTGATTAAACTCCAGCAGGCTGGCCTTAACCGTTCTTCGCACTCGATCACTAGAAAACAACTGACGACGTTTACTCCTCATCGCAGCTGGATCGGCCAGGGTGTGTATATTAAAATCAGCACTTGCCGCAGCTGAGGCACAACAAATGGGTAGCTCGCAGGTAACAGCATAGTATCCATAGAACAAGCAACGTTGCATTTCATCCTTTAATTGGTTATAAGTAGGCGGTGATTCCCTGAAGCCGCAACATCTTAAGGTCTCTTGGAGATAATGGAAATAGTGCTTTAACAACTCATCCTTCCGAGTAAGCAGAATTTCCAGCTGAAGGCTGGTGTAAAAAAAGAACTGCAGATCAATGGCGGGACTTCCCCAAAAACAATCTTGAAAGTCCACCTAAAAATTTATTTAAAAATACAATTATAAATTACAGTTAAAGAAAGAATAAACTTAACCACTTACCAGTATTGCCCTATTGTTGGTCCTATCAAACATCATATTATTCACCCAAAGATCGCCATGAACAATCGCATTAAAGGTGGATTTCTGTGGATCAACCACATCTTGCAATCTTTGAGAATAAGCCACCGGTAATTGAGCCTTCATTTTCTTTGATATTTCTGGTAATTCCTCAGTAAATAAATCAGAAGCAAATTCCGTGCCATCTAAGAGGATACCCTTGGCAACGGGATCTGATATGCCCTGGGCGTAATTCGATGGCGATAGCTTTGTCAGAAGTTCAGGCTGATTATGAAAAAATATCATGGAAGCACCATGAAATTGAGCCATTTTCCGCAGACAAATCTTGGCATCATCCAAGCTTAGACCCTGATATCGATCAAGGGAGGTGTAACCCAGGAAGCTTAGATCTTCCAGAATATATATCTCCTTTCCTGCTGACCTCTCGGTTAGCAGGCAACTGAAAACAGAAACATAATTAAATTATTAAATAAATAAAATGTATTTTTTAACATTTTGTGTACTTACTCAGCACTTAATTTGTGTTCGTCCAGTTCCGGTTTGGATTTTCTTAGGATTTCCGCCATGGTTGGTAGTAACTGCTCGAACATGAACCCTTCATTTGTGCCCAGCTCTGCCACAGCTGGAAGTACGTCCTTGAGTATATATTTTCCCGATTCCAAAGCGCCATCGGGAGACCGGCGAAACTGCAGCGAAATCCGGTAGATGACGCTACAAAAGTTTTCACCACTTTGGTTCACTGCCTCGATGTGGAAATTCTCTACGCGCAGGTTTTCACAACCATAAGCTCTCCGCAAAGCTCCCTCGAAATATTCCGAACTATATTTATAATTCCGTTCCATATCGTGTCTGCTTCGAACGAAACCTGCTAAGCGACTGAACAAAACTAATTGCGCGAGTTATGAAATTCCCCTCCGACTTTTTTATTTCATTGTTAGGGAGCTTTTGCGTTTATCACTGCATTATCAATAACCATACACATTAAGAAAAACGAATCACTTATGCACTTCAATAGTTAAGAAAATATCTTTAGAGGCCGTTAAAGATTTCCACAGAATCTTAAGAACGTATTAAAAAGGAGTAGTGGTTGGGGATATGCTTATAAACTTGTTTCGAAAAGAAAGATTACTTGTAAATAAACTTGAATTAATAGATTCATAAATATGTATGTACATATGTGACAGCCCTTACATACCTATACATAAATTCTAAAAGGGTTGGAATGTGATGTCAAGATTAATAGGGGAGGATCACAGCTTCCTAGCACTTTTAGCACCGCAGCACCTTCATTAGTAATTCATAACAAGAACTTCTGTGTTGTTGATGAATTTCCATACAAAACTGCATCAGATATTCATCATTATATAAACATTACTTCTGAAGGGAGAAAATGAAAGAGGGAGACGGTGGCTTCATCAAAATTCAAAGTCGTCACTTTGATGATGTACACGATGTACAAAACGAATGAAATGCTTTAAACCTTACATTTATACATTGTATGTATGATGTACATTCATACATATACATATGTATCGGTAGCAACGGTGAACAATTTCATTCGAAATGTGTGCTTCCCCGAAGTTCTCACGAAATATGTATGTATGGAAGTATGTACACATGTCATATGTACATATAATTGAAGATGGGTTCTTGTACATAAACCTAATGTAATTTCATTGTGGTTACCATATCTGTACTTGTATACATACATATACATACTTAAGTATACAAATTTGTTTTAATTTGCTTCATTTCCACATACCTTTAGAATAGCGTCGATCGTAAACAAATTAGAAGCCGGCAATATGGATGCTTGCTTTAATCGAAGCTCCTTTTACAACGCGCACTAAGAGGTAGCACACGCGAATATGCTGAACCGCGATTATTAGATTTGCAAGCAATTCAAATGGGTTTTACTTCCGAAATATGCAAATTTTAAGTTTAGCTGCAAAAATTAAAGAAAATGCGCCTACTAGCGAACCAAAAGAGCATAAAACAGCTGTTCAAACTAGTTCAAATCAAAGAACTTCATTGATATCGATAAAAGAGAACTTTTGGAACTAAATCAAACACATTATCAAATTAACTGTTATCGATAAGCATTGGGCGGTTTATTTAATTTTTTTTATTATTAAAAACTAAAGCATAAAATTAACAGACATAAAATATAAATGTAATGAAAAATGACATTAAAAATGTTATTAAAAGTAAATGTATCCACTGATCATGATCATCATCAAAGCATTTTACACGTATACGTGTTTTAGGTAATTTATTTTGTAGTCACATATCCGTGCCAAGCTCATTTAAGTTACAATGATTTTTTGGTATTACAAAAAAATCACCACATTGATTGGAGAGGTTATTTGAAAAGCTTAAAACCATGTCTTTACTTCCGTAAATACGAACATTTTCAAAGATATATATATAATTATAAAATTTTATTTGAGATTTAACATCTAGGTAATACATTTCTTAAAAGTAATTAACCGCTTAGTGGATGTATTAGCCATCTGCAATAAATAAATGTTTAAGTTTTCATAAAGCATACAAAATATTTAAGTACTTACCACTTTTTGAAAGTCGTCATGAATACTCGGTTTATGAAAATTCAAGTACAGCGGTCGCTCTTCTGATGTCACTCCATTTTTGGAAACAATTTCCATTACGCGATGAGCAAAGTCGGTACTAACTCTGTACATTGGCAAATCAAAAGAGCGTAAATTTCTGCATTCGGATAATACTTTACAAATGACTTTTTCTTGTTCATAGTCCGGAATCCTTGAGCTAAACTTCAAAATCTCCAGTGCCTCGGCATGGCTCAGAATCCAATTTAAAATGGCAGCGCTGCTCGGATTTTGCCAGAATGGCGAACAGTCATATAGATGGAGTTCTCTTAGGGCCGGACAAGATACTCCGTCAAATTCCTTTGAAGCAGTAAGCTTAGAGCTTTTAATCTTTAGCGTTTTCAATTTTTTAAGCCGATAGCACAGCTCGTGTATGTCGAGATTAGTACTCGAGCTACAGACAATTGTCAGCTCCTCCAAGTTCACCAAATTTCCCACTTTAAGAACTAGAAAAAAAGAAAACAGGTAGAATCAGATTGGAATTTTGTTCAATAGTTCTTACTCTCGTCGGGGCAGAAATGAAATAAATGCAGGCGTCTTAAGTTCGGTTGGAACCTCAGTAGTTCGAGAATCCGCAAATGCTTCCCCACTGTGGGGTGGGCGTTTAATATAATAGATTGTAGGCTTCTTACGTTAGCCAGAATCGACTTTATGCCGTTGATATTCTCCTCCGATAGCTCGACCTCTATGGATTGCAGATTACGACAGTGCTGTTCTACCAATTTCAGCTTGGCGTCATCGAACAAATAGTAGCTATTAATATGATCCACGCTTGATCCGCAGAGTGGCAGGACTACCGACCGCTCATTTACGGTCAAGTCACAAATGTTGAGATTCCTTAACCTTTGCCTAAAGTGGCAAGAGAATGCCAGTGCGATATGGGGATGAACCTGAGCCAGACAAAGTTGCTCCTTCACATTCGGCAACTTTTGAAATATTAAGCCAAGAACTTCCAGCGGCAAGTCGGTTATGTTTGGTGAAGGATTCATATTGCGCCTATAAAAAATTGAAAGCAGTTGTTTAGTATAAAAAAAGGAAAACAGAACTGGGGTACATTTAAGCAGGATTCTTGAAAATCAAATAGCCTTAGCATCAATATAACATTTCACTTGCCTTAATCGAAGCATGTTTCCACATCACACAAAGAGGAAGACCACGCCAATCTGTGAAAGCGGGATTGTTTGACCAGCAAGCGATTGAAATAGGTATTCCTTTCTCAAATAAGTATATTAAAAGTAAATTGCGCTTTACTTGAAAACAAAAAACGAATAAACAGCTGTTCCGGCAGCTTCTTTGTCATCGATAGGAAATAAAAATCTACAAATTAACTGTTATCGATATTTTTGATGCATTGGGCGGTTTATTTAATTTATTAATGCTTATAGTGTGATTATTTAATTTAAATAAATATACTTTTGACGCATAATTGCCAGACTATGCATATTACGAGTTTTTTAAAACTGAGTAATGTATTCCTTGTAAAAGTGTGAGAGATTTATCAACATATTTTCACTTTATTTTTAGAGGAAAATTAACCAGAGTATTGTTACGAAATTTCAATGTTATCAACAACTTGTGATTACGTGGGTGATAAGAGCTTGAAGTATAATTTTATACATTTTTATTGATTTTCAATTTAATGGGAAATGTCATTAAAAATTGGTCCAAGATACTGATTTATTAATTTATTTCGTTTGACCTTGAACATTTACATAGGTAATACATTGCATTACAGTTTTGTACTGTATTTCTTGAAAGTAATTAGCTCCTTGACTGGAGATTCACCCATCTGCAAATAAATACATTTTTTAATTATTTAATTTTTAAAAATGTCATTAAATCACATACCACTTCTAGAATGTGGTCATGAATGTGCTCACAATAAAAATTCAGCTTCAGCGGACGTTCTTTTGATGTCACTCCATTTTCGGAAACAATCTTAATTATGCGATGGGCAAAGCCATTGTTAAATGTGTAAACTGGCGTATAAAGAAAGCGTAAATTTTTGCATTTTGATAATATTTTGAAAATTACTGTATCTGGAGCGAACTCTGGAATCTTTAGCTTTAAATCCAATGCCTCCAGTGTCTCGGCATGGCTTACAATCCATTTCAAAAGGCCAGGAATGCCCGGTTTTTCATTGAATGAAACCGGCAACCAATAAAAATAATAAACGTGACCTAGGTCAAGGGTTCTAAGGGCCGGACAAGGTACTCCCTTAAATTTGGTCAAAGCAGAGAAGCCTCGGCATTCAATCTTTAGATGTTGAAGTTTCTTAAGGCGAAAGACCAGCTCGTGTATGTTGATACTATTATCCGAGCAATAGGTAATTTTCAGCTCCTCCAAGGTCACCAAATTTCGCACTTCAAGTACTGAAAAACAAAGAGCACGGTATACAAAAATCATATTACAATTTCATACAAATGTTCTTACACTCGTCACCGCAGAAATACATTAAATCCAGTTTTTTTAAATTCGGTTGGAACTTGAGTAGTTTGACAATCCCAAAAGGATTTTTCCTTTGCGGTCCGGTGGTATAGGACAAGGATATTGATTCCAGGCTTTTTACGTTACGCAGTAACGATTTAACGGCGTTTATATTCGAATGGGCAATATTGAAGTACATGGATTTAAGGTTGGGACAGTGCTGCACCACCAATTTTGATATGTCGTCGTTAAACGAGTTATTAGTGTTAATATGTTCCACGCCTGATCCGCAAAGTGGCAGAAGTACACCCCACTCATGCACGGTCAAGTCGCCAACATTAAGAATTTTAAACGTTTGGCCATAATGACAAGAGAACGCCAATCCGATATGGGGATGAATCTGAGCCAAACATAGTTGCTCTTTAAGGCTCGGCAGATTTTTAAATATTAAATAAAGAACTTCCATCGGCAAGTCAGTTATGTTTCGTGTTGGGTTCATTTTTGGGCTACAAAAAAAATGTTACAATATCAGTTTTACGGAGATTTAAAGTAGGTACCGGAAAGTATGGAAATCAAATTACTAGAACAGCGTCAATCGTGAACAAAATGGAGACACATACACTGTCTTTAATCCAAGCACCCTCTGAGCATCAAACTGAAACGAAGAACACGGGAATATGCGAAAGCGTTATTATAACACTGGAAAGCGATTCAAAACGTTATTTTTGCGAAAATGCGCAAATAAATTTTAAGTTTTAGCTGCGACACTTGAAAAGAGCAAAAAACGAGCTAGTTCCAGCTAACTCGCAAGTCAATCAAAAACTTTAATTGTTATCGATAGAAAATAAAAGCGGTTGGAACTAATTTGAACCCACCAATCGAACGAAACTGTAATCGAAACTTTGAATATTTTTGGGCGGTTTATTTATTTTAATTTATTATGTCAAAAACTCAATGTATGTTCTTTTATTGGTTTATTTAAACCTTTATCCAAATACATATAAACGGGTTTTTTATTTATCTTCAAAATCACAGACGGACAATTTATTAATACTAGATACGGGAATTGTACAATTTAATAGAACTACCTAAGTAACATTTATACTTTGAACTTAAACTAAAACTAAACAACAAATGAATTAAACTAATTATTCAAAGGTGTAATCCACTTGTTTAAGGCCGGCAAAAAAGTCGGCATCGAGTAGCTTACAATTGTACGATATTTGCTTTGAATTATTTGCCCTTTGTGTGTCCGCATCTTTGACAATGCGACTCCATTCGGCCAGATCGTTGGCCGGATTCTTGGGATTTGCCTCCTGATGCAAAGGTTTGAGCATAAAGTGGGAGTTCTCCAGTCGACCAAGCAAACGCACTAAAGGGGGAGAGGAAATTACATGACTTTTCTGGTTTTTCAAGGAATATGTTTCTAAAACTTACACTGAATGGGCTGGAAACCCAGAATGTCTGCGTGCTCCCGCCACCAGCTGCAGATGAGGCTGAGGTAGTGCTTAGTGGTTTCTTCGGAATCGCGAAATAGGCAGGTCAAATAGTACTCATGGAAAATGAGGTTGAGCAGGTGGACAGCAACGCGGGATATCTCGCCCACCGTCTCAGTCCCTAAAGGTTATAGAAAATATAATATGATTTTCTTTAATTTACTATGGCTTATAATTACCTGCTCTCCTCTCGTGCAGCATCCACTGGTGCATCATCTGGAAGACAATCGTGACCGCGCTAAGGCACAGCTTCACATAACACTCGCATTCGTTGGCCTTGCTGTTGCTGCGCTGCGAGGAGCTCGAATTCGAGATGCCATTCAGATGAGAGTTTGAAGTAGAAGCTGAGGATGAACCATTCGACACAGAAGCCTGCAACGTCGTCGTCTGATCCTGTTCCTGTTCTTCGTCGTCAGCAAAGTAAGGCAACATTTCCAGTATAAAATCTGGGGGATTCTTGAAGCACTCGAAGGCAAAGCGAACATGGTTTCCGCCGATTTGAAGCAGTAGCTGAAAGTGATCCCTCCTTAGCGGGGTCTCGCTGAAGAAACACAGCTCCAGCAGGCCGGCATACACTTGCAATAAACAGGAATCCGGTGCGAAACGATAAATGGATCGAACGCGATCCGAAACAAAGCAATTTCTGGGACTTTTCACACACATCCTGGCCATCAGCTGGGGCAGTCGGTTGGCGCTTAACAAGCATGAGCTCAATTCCTTGAAAACCCAGGGACTGGGCCGTGTAAACACCAACTGTTTGAGCAGATCAAACAGAGGCTCCTCCTTTTCCTTCAATATATCCTCTTCCTCCAGGTGGAGGAGGAGGCCATTTAATAGAAAAGCCAACGCCTCCAGCAATCCAAAATGCTCGCTTATTTCATTGCAAAGTCCCAGCTTGACAACAGCCTCAGTGGCCAGCTCCAATAATCCAAACTCTTCGTTATGTTTCCAATCGAGGAGGGCATTGGAAATCTGACTGTGCTGGCGGCATATCAAGGCCAAGGTGCTTATGTATCGCCGCAGGACTGAAGCTCTTTCGTTCTCAAACAGATGACCCGGCTGGGTCAGGGAGATGCGCAGTACATCCGGTTCTGTGTCCAAGTTATATGAATTATACGGATACAGCGTGCAGTTGGGCGGAAACTTCAAGCTCTGGGCATAGGAGGCGAACTCGACAAACACCTTGCCTACGGAGGAAAGGATTCGTGGAATGAGATTGTCCAGCGATTCCGGTTGCGCCTGCAACTGAGCGTAGTGAAGGAGCAACTGCTTAAGTTCCGTCTCGAAAAGTGACCTCTTCTTCTGCCTTTGATCCTGATCTCGAACCTCGTCATACTCAAAGTCAATGCCACTGTCCGCTCTCAGTAATCGTGGCACCGATCTGTGTATATTGAGCCGATTGAGACGGAGGAGAATGCGCTGCTCGGAGACATCGGGGGCGGCAACGGCAGCCAGGCTCATGTTCATACTCATATTCATGCTCATATTCACAATCTTTTCTTGAGCCCGCTGCTGGGTCTTCAGCTTGGTGTACTCGGCATTCTTAATCTTCAATTCGATATCCTTGGCTGCTATCTGTTTTGCCGCCTCGGCCACCTTCTTATTGCAATCTCGGTTGGTCTCGTCGGCCAGGGCGAGCTTCTCCATTTTGCTGACCTGCAGCTGCTGGCGCAGATGCTTCAGTTCATCCCGGAGCAGGCTAACCTCTCCCGACCGGATCTCGTTGCGTTCGTTGCTGTCCCCCAGATCCTTCTCCAGCTTCGACTTGTCGCGCTTTAGGGCCTCAATGCGATCCATTAGGAACTTGATTTGGTGCTCTTGCTGGCGCGATTGTGTGAAATTGACGGTTGTCGTGCTGTTGGATGTTTTCTGATGAATGCTTATCCTACTGCCAGAGCTGGTGCTGGGCTGAACTTGCTCTATGGGCTTTTGTGGCTCGCTGTCCATGAGGGTAACCGCCAGGAAGTCAAAGTCATCGTCGTCCGCGAATATGGCTTCCAGGTCCAGAGCGTTGGACTTCTTGGCAGGTGGTGGCGGCGGCGGCTGCGGTGGCGGAAACATTTGCTGAGTGCTGGTGCAGCCTTGGACCATGGGAGCGAATTCGCTGAAGGTAATCTCGCTGCGAATATTGTTTGGGGCTTCCACGTCTCCTCCCCCAGCCCGCCTCTTGCGCTCCTCCGCCTCGATTTCCGCCTCCGCACGCTGTGTGGCCATAAGAATCACATCGTCGTCGTCGTCCCAGAAGTCCATGATGTTCCTCGGAGGGCTGGTGCGGGTCGAGGCACGGGTGACGCTGACATCTAGTCGCGGCTTTTTAGCTCTGGCAAGATCCTTCATGGGACCAAACCGCTTTGAGGACATTATTTTGATGGGTTTGCTGATTAAACAGCCAAATTTCCATAAAAACAAAATACAATTTTCCTGCGGTTTGTGTGGCCTCCTTAAAAATGGCGATAAATCTCTTTAATGGAGGATAATTCAAATAATTTCTATATATATATAGTTGGTCACACTGTTTCATAAAAGTAATTCGATTCCCAATAGTGATGCGCAACCATCGCACTATGGGGAACTTGCCCCTTTTTATGGTATTTAGTAAATTTATTAATAATTTTATATTTGTATTTTTTATATATGGCTCTACATATAACGACTGTTAAACTACGCTGTTGCAGACAAAAAAAAAACTCTTTCTTGAAAACAATAATATACATAATATTTTCCTTCACGCGAGTCTTATTAATATTTAGCAAATTTTGTAAATGCTCTCAAAGGTAATTTTTTTAAGAAAAAAATTTGTCCTTTACTTAAACTTACAAAAAATATATAACGCTGTATAGGTTAACGTCCCAGTGTAATTCATAGAGCCATTATTTTTGAATAAAAGGAATATGAACAACATATGAATAAACCGTTTTGAAAAATCTTACTTAGGTTAAAAGTTATTACTTTATGCCATAAAAATGGCATAGTATAGGTTGTATAGGTTAACTTCGAGTGTACTTTGTAGAGCCATTAATTTTGAACAAAAGGAATATGAACATATGAATAAAAAGTTTTCAAAAATCTTACTTAGGTTAAAAGTTATTAATTTATGCCATAAAAAAAGGCAAATTCCCCATAGTGCATCGGTGCCGCCAACGTTCATCTATCGGTATTATCGGTAGTGCAATCAATTTTTTCACAGCTCTAGCACGTGGTGGCTCTCAATAAGCTGCAATTTTAAAGAAAATAAAGGAAACCAACGAATTTAAAGCAAGGGAACGGCGAAACTTTCGGGCAGGACCACGGGCTGCGCGAATGGGACGCCATGCCAGCGAAGAGGATGACAGCCAGCACAGCAGCAGCATCGTCCATTCCGGGAGGTAGTGCGTCTACCACGAATAATAATACCAGTAACGGCAGCAATCTGGTACCGGGAGCTGGGGCACGCCCACTGGAAACGCTGAACGGGATGACAAGGCTGACGCCCGCTCGGGATTTAACATTGGGTGGGCGTGGCGCGGCGGCAGGCGGCAACAAAAAGGTTTTTGCCCCCAACTTGAATGCGGTGCGGAATAAAAATACGTAAGCATCTTGGTTTTATTCCCGAGTGTGTTCCTTATTTCACCCGTTCTTAATTCCCAGCAATGTAAAGACTTCCAAAGACACAACCCAGCCTAGGGGCGGACGTCGCGGCGGTCGGGGAAACGGTGCAGGAGCAACACGTGGCCGTGGTGGAAATTCGGGCGGTGGTGGTGGCAACTCAACGCTCATCCAAACCCAGGGCCTCTTCTCCGAGGGAGCGGGTGATGTCCATGTACGGCGATCAACAGGAAATGGCTCGGCCTATGCCCGGGCAGGCGAAGAGGTGGCGGTGGCCAGGAAACGAGCGGATCGCAAGGATGACAGGGCCCAGGCTCAGAGAATAAACGAGCTGCTGGGCGATTCGGATGCCAGTGATGCGGAGCCCAGTGACGAGGAGGATAGTAAGACTGAGATGGCCCTGAGGCCCATCCTGCTAAAGGAGGGTACGTATTTCGAGACATAGGATGACGACATCCTAATGAAAAGTTGATAATGCTTAATAATTTCTTGAAATCGTAGGTCTTTGGAGCAACCAGGCCCTACCACTGGTTAAGGAGGAGGTACCTAGTTCATCTTCAAACCGAGAAACGTTAGCAGTGGCTCAGCACCTCCAGCAGTTACATGTGGCCCGAGTGGAGGAACCTCCCCTGCAATATGGACGATATCCGCGCAACATTGGCAACTTTCTCGATTCGAATCAATCGCAGATATTTCTAATGCAGTTGCCCGATGTTTTGCCGTGTGTGAGCGATGAACCGGAGGATGCTGAAACACCAAGTGATGACTCAACGATGCCACCATCTGCCAGTGAAACGGAACCATCAAGTCCTGCTGCCGGCAAGTCAAGAAATGCTGCCAAGGGAAGTGTCCTGCGTCTGTTGGAAGAGGGCCAAATTGGCAAGATCCTGCGCTATAGGTCAGGTCGAGTTAAACTCCAGCTCGGCGACACACTCTTCGATCTGGATATGGGTCTGGACCCGGGCTATCTGCAAGAGCTCATGTCTGTGACGGCGAATCGGGAACAACGCAGCGGCAACATGATTAATTTGGGACCGATCCAGGCCAAGCTTAAGGCTACGCCAGATTGGGTGCATCTGTTCGAGCAGCAGGAGGCGGCAGCCAAGCGATCGAATCTGGCACCGAAAACGTAGCATACGGCACCACCATCCTGCATTCAATTCTCCCCAGTAGATATGTAATATTGTAAATAGGCTGCGCCTAACTTTAAGTTATTCCTATGCTTAAATTTCGTAAACAAATCTTTTAAATATACATAGACCTTTGTACCACGGACATGATCCAGACCAAAACATGCCCATCTGGGTCTTAAATCACATCAAACTGGGATCCTAAAAGATCTAAAATCACTAATCTGGTCCATTTATCAGGACATTCAAACATTATTTAAGCTAAGAAGCACTTTTAATGTAACAAACAAAAGGTAGAAAGATTAATTACTCAAGGCCTGCTGGTTGGGTTCCGGGTTGGGATTGGCTTCTGGCAGCTGAGAAGTATTGCGTCCGCGGTACAAGTTTCCGGCGAGATCGATGGCAAAGTTGTGGTCCACCGGGTTAGCCAAGGCTGTTTCAATGGCAGCGTCCAGATTTTCCCTGGTAATGTATGTCTTTGAGAGCTCTATCTCGCGGAGCACACGCTGATTGGCCTGCTCCCTGCGTTCCTCCTCGCGCACCTGCAGCGCCTCCAGACGCTCCTGCACATAGGCCACCTTTTCTTCGCGCTCCTTCGCCAGCCTCGCCTCACGCTCCTTGGCAATTGTCGCATTCCAGGCGGCATTCACATCCAGGCACTTTTGGAACTCGGCCTCCTCCTGCTCGGGTGTGAGCACAATGTGATCCGCCGTGGACGTTTCCTCATGTCGGACGACTTCCTCTCGCAGGAACTGACGCACCGATCGGAGTTGGGTTCTGAAATGAATATGGTGATTAGTTGAAGGTAGTATTAGGAGCACATCGATACCCACTTGTACTGGTTGTGCAGTCGCATTAGCTCCGTTCTCTCCTCCTCCGTTTGCTTCTTGCGTTCCGGCACGCGGAACACCTTGCTTTTGGCCACCGGCAGCCACCGGGGTTTCCTTCGCCAGCGCACAAACTCCAGGGCAAAACTGTTGCCGCCCATCTTTCCGGCGGGCAGGGCGGTTTGGGCTAGCACTTGGCAGCCGGCACGGAGCATGTTGTAAGCAATTTAATTAACAAAACTGAAATTTTAATTTCGCGTTGCTGTTGGATAACTGCCAGTATGACCGTGCTGCACAGTGTGACCGTTCGGAGTAAATGTTGCGCTTGGGCATTTTTGGCCCCAGCCTAGCTGGTCACAGTGAAGCGAACTTTCAAGTTTTCCGGCCAGGTAGGAAAGTAACTACCCATTCAGATTCCGTGGCTTAGTCGCCATCTCAACGCCGCGCTCGCTACATTGATATAAAAAAAAAAAAAAACGTCGGCTTGTGTTCGTGTGGTTTAAACTTAATATGTCGCCTGCGCAGCCGGTGTGGTTAATATCATAAATTAAGTGCATTTCCGTTAGCAACAAGTGAACAAGTGGCAGAAATATTTATATGAAATGTATTAAAAGCCCAGAAAATGCAGTCAAAAAGTTAAAGCGACGACGATCATTCATTATTGCTTCTCCCGCTTCTGCTTGCGCGACGTGTTTCGCTTACCTGTCAAAAGGCGCATGTGTTGGTGTGCGCGCTCGAATATCGCTCCCTCTCGCTTGCTCCTTCAACGTTTGCGCATGCAAAAAGGCAGCAGCAGCAACAACAACAAGGACAACTTCGCGTGAGAAGTTCTTGGCGTTAGCGTTGGCGTTGGCAGCGACGGCGACTGCGGTTGGAGCAGCGAGAAACTCATACAGGTTTGTTGGCATTTTTTTTATATCTTTAGCTTTTTGTGAATTTTGTTTACCTCTCTGATTGGAATGGGAATTCTTTCTGGTTAACCCGCAAATATTGTTTCATATGTTTTTTCGCAATTGTTTTTAAGGAATTTTTGGGGCCTGCCATTTTTTGGGGATTTTTAATTTTATTATTTTTATTTACATTTTTAGATACTTATCAGTTGATAAAATTAAAAACAATCGATTAAATTAAACCATTTAAAAATTATGGTGGCTTTTTCCAGAAACAATTTCAATGCAGTTAAATATTTCCACTAATTAAAAAAAAATGTATAGTTAAATAGTTATTACATTTGAAATAAATTTTTAGTTTGTTTTTATTGATTTCTGAAGGTTGCCTGAATTATATACACTACAATAAATATTTAAATAAAAAATTTATTGAGCTTAATACGTTTTAAAAATACTGTTATTTAACTTCTGATATCTGATATATAAAATATCCCATTTAAATATAGAAAATATGTAAAAATCTGCTTTTAATATTCTCAATTTATTTTAAGATGTACAATTTTATTATTTTTCAAAGTATTTACCATTGAAAATGTCCAATTAAGTTCTTTAAAATAATGTAATTATTTTCTGTGCAACTTGAGCTCTTATCCTATATTTGCTTATCCTATGAATCGATCAGTTTGCTTGCTTATCCGATGACATTTCCCAGAAAAGTTTACACAGATATTAATATCGGATAAGATTTGCTATCTGAGAACGTGACTCAGATGAGGTTGATAAACCAAGAATGTAAAATTGTTGAATCATAAAAAAATCAAAAATTTAAAAGTTTATTAAGTTCTTTTTTTAACTCCTTCAAGCCCCCCATTTTCTTATATTTTTCCCACCAAAAACCCCAACATAGGCTTAACCCCTTTTGGCTTATCAAAATAACTCATTAAAAATTCTAAAAATGATTTACAACTTCAGTGCACTGCACTGCACATCTACAAAAGTCAAAAGTCTTGCCTTGAACACCGACGTTTGCAAATTTATTTACATACATAGCTGCAGCTCACAACTGTGTGAGCACAGAAAAAATAAAAAAAAAATTATAAAAATAATTATGCCAACAGCAACAACATCAGCAAGTGAAACAGTTTAAACGACTTTCAGTCACGGCAGCTCAGCAGGTGTTGGCCAAAAGGGGGGAAATCGGTGGAGCTGGTTTCCCGGCTTGTACTTAAATATGCAAACTTTTCCACAGTGCTTTGAGAATTTTCGCAAATTGTGATAAGAGTGTTTTTGCCCTAACTGCAAAACTTAATTAGCAAATGTTGTGGAGTAATTAAAACAGGAATTGTTGTTATTTTTCCCCTGAAATGTTGTGTTTGTTGGAAGGGAAATGCGAAAATAATTAACTCAAAATGTCGCAGTGCAGTCTGGCACCTAATTAAAGTATTTAAACAAATAGAAAAAAATAAAAGCGAAACGTGAGACACGTAAGGGAAAGTTAAACCTTCAATGGAAATTCAGAAACAGATCTTAACATATTTCTTTAAAAAGAAAATTCTGTAAAAATTATTTAAAGGGATATAAAATTGTTTTCATATTTTAAAATAAAGCAAAAGCCCCAGAAAACTTAACAAGTGCTGACATCATTTGGCTAAGAATCAACCCCAAACCAGTTATCTGTAATAAAGTTACAGGAAAACGTAACAACAAAAACACATTCTTATGTATTAGAGGCCAGTAACAAAAATGGCCCAAAGCACTTGGGAAAATCCCTTCATTTTTCAGCTTACTGTCATGATTCTGTTTTTTTTTTTAACCATCTTAACCTTTCATCAGAGCGTTCAGCCAGGCGAAAGATTGACAAACTATATTTACGACTCCCTTCTGATGATCTCAGCCAAATGATGACAATCTGACACGCAAGGGACTTCATTACATTTCGTTTCCGTTGCCGCAGATAAAAGCTTTTAGCCAACTTGATAAGCAAGCAGGCTGCGAAAAACTGACCTCAAATTTAATTACCAACTTAACCTTTTTGGCCAGCACACAGCAGGCAGCAGGCAGTAGCGGCAAGTGGGTGCAGCCCCTGTGACCTAATCCTGATACTGAAGTGACCTATTAAACGTAGGAAAAGTCAAGTTAGTGGGGGAGGAAATGAGGACATTTTGAGGTGGGATATGCTTACGTAAAATTAGTGGAAAGGCATTGAGCTTTAGCGAAAGTGTTGGCCTCTGCTAACGTTTTATTCTTAGCCAAGGAAACATTTTAGGGGCCCATAAAACTAGGATAATAAAAGGTTTCTAAGGCACGCCAAGTTTTTTGCCTTTTGGGGGCTATTTTCGGAGCGACGTTTTTATGGATTGCCTAAACCACCAATAAGCGGCAAATAAATATACAAAAGAAATGAAGGAAATATCAAATAAAACATGATTTATCTAGGAATAAATTTTGGCATAAACAAGGGTAAAGTATTGGTAAAGTTGTGATGTACAAATTATAATAGCTTTTTTGAGGTTTTTAGATATTTACTTAAATGGAAATATATAAAATATAGAGCAGAGCAAGAAAAAAGTATTAAAAAGTCCTTAGATGGTTTTGTATTAAAAGAAAATCTTTGAAAAAGTGATACATAAAATATAAAGGAAAATTTTATTAAATATCTCCTTAAAATATGAATGTAAATAATATTTAAGATGCATCTTTTTTTGGGTTCTGTGAGCTAAATGCTTATATTAAATCATTCATCTCTTGATTTTTTTATTGATCTTTTTATAAGACTTTGACTTGTCTTGACCCTGGCACGCGTTTTTTACCGATGACTTTTTCAATGCTTTCTTATATTCTTTATATTCTTCTGCTGAATTTTCTCCTCATTTTCATCTTTTCATTTTTCTTTATTCGTAATGGTCACGTTTGGATGTCTTATCTCTCAAGTTACTTATCAAGTTTTGGAGGAGTGGCTATATGGCTTATGGCTAAAATATGCAAATGCTGTTTATATATGAAACTGGTTAGGGCCTCAAGCTCAAAGAAACAAATAAAAGAAAGAAATAATGAAATGAAAAATGCCGCAGCATTAATTCTTAAATTGTAAAAAATAAACTTTAATTTCCAAGCTTTTTGGGAAACCTATAAATATTTAAAGAAAATGCAAAACTAAATTAGATTGTGTTCACAAAATGAAAACTCGGTCAAAACTCCACAGGTAGCGCCTCTTCTCCTCTCAGTTTCTTCTCTCTTAACACAATTTCAAAATAAATTTCGTTTTCAATGCCCGAAAATAACTTGAAGAAAACCAAAAACATAACCGGTTTTAACAGTTAGAGCCATGCACACACGCACACACACTCATGCAGAAGAAAAGGTATTTTATCTACCAAAAACAAAAAAACAAACTCCAAAATCCAAAATGAAAAGTAGGTGACGTTAAGCACCGCTAGCCCTCAAAAACTGGTCGTTGGAATGATTCTTCCCCTTCATGTTTTATTTTTTAAACACAGTGGGAAATATTAATATATTTGTTTATATATTAAATATTATTTTATTTATTTGAATACATAAATATTTAAATTAAAGTAATTGATATAATATTATTAAATAAATATTTAACATATTTAAATAAACAATTAATTTATTTAAATAATTATTAAAAATATTTAAATAAATAAATAACAAAGAAAAAATAATTTATTTATATAAATAAATATTTAAAATATTTAAATAAAAACATACATTTCTTCATTGACAATGAAAACATATAAATATATTTATTTCTTATTAAAATGAATTTATTCCTTATTTAGAATTATGTTGTCTTTTAATATTTTCCTATGGTTTTTGAAGTAAAATTTTTTAGCAATGTTTTCCCTTTATTAAATGCATTTTAGCTGCATATTTTTGTTTATTTAAATTTTTCTTGTTGTTTTTTTTTTGTTAGATGCGTGTTAAAGAGTTTTTAGTGTGTTTGTTTGGCGACCACGCCCCATCGGCTATTTCAATTTTTACATAATGTGGGCAGGTCGACGGCATTGCGTTGAGTTGCGGCTAAAAAGGGGGCAGTAGAGGAGATCGGAAAATGGGGAGCTTTGGTTGAGTGGCCAAATAACATCGGCAAACAGGAACAACAACAATAACACCAACAAAGATACACCAACAAAATTTACAACTACAACAACATAAACAACAACAACTATAAAGCAACAACAACTACTGACAACGTCACACTTGCGTGGTTAGCTTTTTGTGCATTGCCAAGAGCGAGTAAGTGAAATACAGATATGAAGCTAATAAGTATAAGGCTCAGTGGTGCAACAGTGGTTCTAATACACAGGAAAACTAAATGATCTTCAATTGAGAATGTATTTTATATTAATTAACTAAGCGATGGAAACCTTTCTCCTATTTTTCGACATGAAATTCCTTATATAAAACCATAATTTCTAATCTAAATTCTATATTATTATTAGCAGAAAAGTCTATCTAGGGTACAAAGAATTTATAAAGTTCTCTTACAAATTCTATATGTTTGGGGGATATTAAAATCACACTCCCTAAGCATTTATGTCTACATAATAATTTAAATAATTCCCTGAACTATAATTTCCCACCTCAAAAAACCACTGTAAAATTGCAATGGTTGCGCAGGCGTCTCTTCATGGTCATTCCAAAACTATAGCTTGTCTTATATGCAAATAATCTTTTTGCATTAATTCTTACAAGTGTTCTTTAGCTCTCTTTCTATCTTTTACCCTGCATCCTCACATTTACACACTTTGACTGCGTAATTAAGTGCCCTTTTAATTGGATTTGGAATAGCTTCATCTTGTATAGGGTCCATTCCTTCCTTTTGTTTGTTATTTTTTTCTTATTTTGCTGCATTTTAATTGAAATTTATGCAGCTATTTAAGTGCACTGCTGTGCTCACTTTTTTTCGGAGGGAGGCTGCGGTTCACAGATTCTTTTGTTATTTATTTTATTTTGAGTGTATGCGAGGGGGAGTTCCCGTCGTATTGATTCGAAATTGAAACGGTTTTTCCATTGCCAAACAGGAAATTAGATGAGCTGCCTCAGACGGATGCATTTGATTCCAATTAAACGGGGGGCGAGGCTTTCAACGAAAGTGCAGCACTCAATTTGGTGAAAATTATTGTTAACTCAATGTTAATGGACTACCAAAAACTATTGGGTTTTGTTTGCAAAGTTATAACAAACAGTTTATATGGGAAAAGTTGAGTTAACATAAACTAAATGTGATTCAGGGTGTTTAGATACATTTTTGTAATTCAAATATTATTTTTAGATACTTAAAAAATATAAATAAAATCATCTAGAATATAACCATCACCATAAGATGTTTATAGACTTTAAAAAATATAAATAAAATTATCTAGAAAATTCGGAAATTAAATAGAAATAAAAGAATTTATTGGAGACTTGGGTTTAGCATTTTTTTAGACTTTGGAATGACTTGTAGATTTTAACCTGGTTTCTATTCTTAAATTTAATTTAATAAAATCTTTAAAAATAGTCAAAATATTATTATTATTTTTTCCTAATATTTTATTATCACTAATGAACACTTGAATTAATCAAAAACCCCCTTATTATACGCTTCCTCATTTTAAATGAGGTTACAACTCGCTTCTGAAAGTAAAGAGAATTGAAATGGTTTAATGGTGATTTAATTTTAATGTTTCCTTTATAAATTTACAGCATGCCAAGCAATTTATAAGCCTAGTAAAAATTAAAACCAACTTTAATAATAAAATATACAAAGCTCAAATGCTTTCATTTACTTTTACATTAAATTTATAATTTACCTTTATTTGACTAATAAATAAATAAAAGCAAAATTAATTATCAACATTTTATAGTAGATTTATGCTTTATATTCAATGTATTTTCTGTTTGAATTTGATTTTTTATTAAATTTATTTAACTTGATTTTGATTCAATTTAACCATTTCTTCTAATTTGAATAAGTCAATAAATTTTCATTGTATTTTCTGACTTTGATTACGAAATTCGTCAACTCAAATTGAACAAAATTCGGTGTATTCTGAGTATTCTTTATTTTTTCTGTGACTTCCAATTGCTCAATCAACCAAAAAAAAAAGCTTGAACAGGTCAAGAGACTAACACACAGAGTAGAGACTGCGACTTGCATAACTCAAAACACACACACCGCCGAGGAGACCACAACTATTGTTTTGGGGGTCAAATTATAATTCATATGCTGAACTGCAAGTCTCTCTAATTAAAGTGTTTTTTTTCCTTCTTGCCCCACCCAAGGAGAAACATGAGGAAATTAGAAAGCCATCAACATCAACGGAGCCATTTCGAATTGTCGCTTTTGGATGCTTGTCAACTTTCGGTTGGATTTTTAAGTACTTTTGATTGCGTTTCACCCATTGTCACGCCGCCGCCGCCAACTAACGTGATTCACGCAATTTTCATGGGCTTGGAGGGGGGGAATTGGAAGGTCGAGGGGGCGGGTTCGGTTCGGGTTCCCATTAACCATTGTCATTCGCTGCGCAACTGGCATACAAATTTTTCTTGAAATTCTCCATCTCCGACTTGCTCCAAGTCTCTGGGGTAATTTTCATGCAATTTTGACTTCAAGGCACGATTGCCAGCCCCTCTTCCCACCTTATTTGTTGATAAGAGTTTAGGTAATTGTTGTTGTTGCAATTGTGCATAGTTTATAGGTTTATAGTTTATCTTTTAATTAGGGGAAGTTATTAATGGCTGTCGATTAAGGGGTTTGATGTATGACAGATAAAGAGGATGTCTTACACGTTTACAAATATAATTAAATAATTCAATTAATTGGTTCTAGATGAGTGACTTAAAAATTTGTATAGCTTGTTATGCATCTAATTAAGGTGTACACTTAAACTTAAAATAAAAGAAAATTGTTTAACTAGAAAAAGATGACTGAACAAATATTAAAAACTTGAAATTAAATTAAAGACAGTGGAAGGGGAAATCATCATCCATATTAGGTCGGATTAACAGCTCGGCCAGAATTGGTTTGATTGCTTGTTTTTATTGATGTGCGAGGCCTATCCCTAGGGGAGGTTTACATTTTAAACCCTAGGGATGGGCCTCGCACATCTGATTAGTATTAGTTTTGAAGTACGCAATTTTTATCTAAAACTTTAAAGGTATTTTTTTGATGTGCGAGGCCCTTCCCTAGGGTTTAAAGATGGGTCACATCAAAAAAAGAACTTTAAGCTTTTAGATAAAAATCTAGGTCAATTTACAATACAAAATGTTATTGAGTGAATTTTAATACTTTAAGGATTCATATGGTGTTTTTCTTGAAGCTCTAGAAAAAACTAACAAGAGCCTAAAGTCCAAATAATAATTCATTAAAATTATACATAAGCATTAAAAAAACAGACGGTTCACTCTCTCTATATCTACACGCAAAATTATCCACCGCAGGCAAAGCTGCGGGCATCTTTCTAGTATTTTAATAAAATAATAAAATTGTATTCAGCTTGAGAAAAAAATATATCAAGGTTAAAAATATTCCTTCTATAAATGCATAAAATATCTGTTAATAAAATCTGTTACTAATTAATTAATATTTTCTTGTCCTCCTTCAGATAAATCTTCATAAAGCCACAGCTAATCTTTGAGTCATGGATTGTAGCAGAAGAAAAATCAAAGTTTGCTTAATGAAAGTCAGTTTGGATTTATAAAATAAGCTTCAAGTAAGTTTTCTTAATTATTAAAAAAGCCAAGACTTTGTTTTTTATAATCAATATTAATTAGATCCCTTCAAATCTTATTTTCAAAAGTCTATTTCTGTTATTAAAATAAATAATATAAAAGAATAATAAATAAATATAAAATATATACATATATAAATTTAAATAAAATATTAAAAAAGTCTTACACTTTCCTTATAAAAGCTTTAACCACCAACAACTTTTTAGGGGTTTCTTTACCAAGAAAACAAGAAAATATTTTGCAGAATCAGCTAAATTCCATAAAGAAAAAGAAATAAAGTTAAATAAAAGAACTTTAACTACTCGTCTTTCTCTTCAAAAATTCGCGGTCAAGGTTGTTAACCTTTATAGCGCCTCTCTGGCTTTGCCATATTTTTCTTCAATTCTTAAATTCTCATTCTTATTAATTTTTACGCATTTTTATACGCCGAACAATGAAAAGGCAAAAAATTTAACGTTGTCTTTGCGACATAATTAAATTATGAAATTATGTATACGCCGCGTGGACCCCAAACAGTAAAAAGGTCAAAGAAAAGGCACTGATGGCACACAAATGAAATTAAGATATGCGAAAAGCAAAAAAAGAAAAGAAGAAAGCGACTAGGAAATACCTTAATAAATATTCAATATTTAATATGTATAAATATAGTATAAAAAATATTAATTCTCTTTGTAATGCCACAAGTTATATAACTTACGAAATATTTACGTAAATAAAATGATACCCTTGAACTCTGCAAAACTCATAAATAAATGAATGAATGAGCAGGGAGGAACTGTGGGGCTGAAAGATAATAGCCAACCGGTTCAATAACTGACAACTGGAATGAAGCACAAATTAAATTACATTAAAAGGGCAGCGGCCAAAAGATGATCAGAAATATTCGCATGACTCAACTTGAAAGATACTTTCATGTATATATTTTCACAATACGCACTCGAGGTCTATTTAATCAAGCTAGAAAAAAATTCATAGGGTCTACATTTGAAGTACTTGTCGGTCTCATTAGAGGTTTTTCTTTAAACCTAACCTTTGGCTGCCCCCCAAATGAAAACTTGTTTTTCAACAATATCTGCGAATGATTAAACAATATGTTAATGCCATTTTGATGTGGGAGCTCATACATAGGAATTTATATATACATTTATCTGCATATCAGAGACAGACAATTGTTGTGTGGGATTTCTTGGGAAAGTGTAT
Organism: Drosophila anomelani; assembly: GCA_035045905.1. Taxonomy (NCBI): domain Eukaryota; kingdom Metazoa; phylum Arthropoda; class Insecta; order Diptera; family Drosophilidae; genus Drosophila; species Drosophila anomelani. The sequence goes on from JAWNOO010000165.1 coordinate 5,848,082, forward strand.
GAATGGTTTTTGGATTAACTAAACTTGGAAATGTATTTAATTGAGTTGTTGTTATATATGCAGGGATATATTATAAGTTTTCCTAAAGGTGTTTGCTAATTAGTTGTTAAAAATAAAAGCAGTTGCCTCTTTAATTAGTCATCCAAAGAGGGTTTTATTTTTGTAATCTCAATCCCTGAATGAGATGAGCAGCGCACGTGATTTATCGACTGCATCGGTGAGCAAAGTCTCGGGTTCTCCAAAAAACCCAAACCATAAGCTAAATCCAGACACACTCGAGTGCCAGTTGGCCATTCTAATCCATCTGAGCAGCAATGCCTCTCGGGAAACTTCAGGCTTTGTTCCGTTCTGTTTATTTATTTATCGGTGAGAAGTTTCGAGTGGCAAAATAAGCTGATCAAAAGGCAGGAAAAGGTATATTAAAGTAAATAAATATTGTAATTGGAAATGGTAGAATTTTATTTAATTAAATAATAAATGGAATTAAACTTAATTCCCTGAAATAAATGAAATGCCATTTAAAGCTTTGGCAACTCCCTCAGAGTTTTACTCAATCTTTAGCTCTTATAAATCTCTGTGCTTCCGCCTTTTCTAGACCATAAATCGTCTTCTAGCCAAGATAACGGACCATCTTGGGAGTTGGATGGTTAGTTAGTTAGTTGGTTGGCAACGCCCTGAGGCGTGGAGAGCGGCACGCAGAATTATTAACTGACAGCGGCAGCCATTAACAATGCGCACACATGCACACGACTTGTTCTTGCAACATCAGCAGCAGTTGCAGTTGCAGCAGCAAAATGTACACAGAAAGAGATATAGTAAAAATCTTGATATTTAAGAATATTTAAAGATTTTCATAGAATTAAGGAAGCGCTTTATCTAATTTTAAAATAATAAATAAACAAAGATTGCTTGTAATAATCGTTCAATATCTTTTTAAAGGTTAGCTTTGTATTTTAAGGCTTTAGTTCTAAAAAAATTTTATTATTACTATTGTAATTGCATTTTTTCTTTAAAAAATATATTTTTCCTTTCAAAAGAAACTTTAAAATGTGGATAAAATAATAGTTATATTATCATTAAACTTTTTCTCATCCTTAAATAAATAGAATTCTATGAATTATTTGTAATATCTAGCTTAACTATTTTTCTTATTTGGTTAATTAGTTCTATCACCCCATAAAATTTGTAATTTAATTCGATTTATATTAAAATATTTTCTGTGTAGCAATAGCATCAGTCGCTGCCTCGTTGCACTTTCCATTTGCCAAGTCAGTGGGCCGCATCCCGCTCTCTGCATTCTCTCCTCTCATCTCCTCAGATGGATGCATTGGCTACTTTAGCTAATGACTTTATTGAATCGACCGAGGCATAGCCCCGGACTCTTCGTGTGACTTTTGCCGTATCAAGCTAGGAAATTAGCACAAGCAAATTAAATGCATAAGACGACAATCGGCCATCATCATCATCATTATTATAGAATGTGTTGGCATCGCCTTGGGTGGCACACTAACTAGATTTTATTTGTGGAGAAAACGGGGTGAGATTGGTGCCTTACATTTATTTAGAATTATTTATTTGTTAGATACTCATTTATAAAAATTGAGCATAACTTTATATTTATAAATAAAAATCCTAAACCACTTTAGCCTGTAACTTACTCAGTTTAAAGCGTTTCCCTTCTTCCCAATATTGTCTAGGCTATAAACACTAAAATTTAGCAAAACTTAAGACTTTGGGCTTTTTGTGGACTAAAAACTTAAGACACAAAACTTAGAACCCCAGGAAAAACATGCCTCATCTATGCTTCTGTCTCCCTGCCTCATGTAGCAATTATGCTTAATTGTTTGACACGGCCAGAAGAAGACGGTTAACCGTGTCATATAAAATGCATGCACATGTTATGTAAATAACGGCTTTACCTATGCAAAAACAACAACTAAAAGCAGCGGGGGGGAAATATGAAAGGGGGGGAATGCAGAGTGAGACAAACAACAGCTGGCCGCAGAGCAAACTCTTTCCAGGGCTCCTTACCACCTTCTGCCCCACTCAGCTTTCCTCCCTTTTGGTTAATGACAATGTCTGACACACATATGACAAAAAGGGGGGAAGAGGGGGTGCCGAATCGGGAAGAGTTGGTAGGAGTTTACACTTGAAAATAATAAGCAGACATCTGCATATTTTTTAATATTTAAAAGATACGATAAGCCTTTTATTTTAAATAATTCCCATCACAGAATTTGTTTTAGAAAGCAATAATAAATACAAATAGTAAAAAATAAAATACAGATCAATTTTATACAACTTATAATTTTCCTGGATTTAAAATATATACATTATTTATATATACAAATGTATATATACATTTTTTTATTATTCAAAGAATGCATTATCTGCGTTTGTAAATTTTATCAATTTGTTTCCAAAAAATGGTTTACAATTTGGGGTTTAAAAAATCGAGTTATTTAAAATAAAATATAAATCTAATAAATATTTAACCTTTTTCAGTATTTAAATATCAATAAATAAATAAAGAAGCAACTTCAAAAAAGCTTTATTAACCAGGAAATATTATATATTTTGTACTTTAATTATTTTTAAAATATTGATTAAGGATTTTAAAGAAATTTTTAAAGGACTTTTGAACAATTTTCTCACCAAACTTTTATTTATTTATTTTCTTTTTGTGTAAAGGGCCATAGAGAACAAGTTTTTGAGGGCGTTGGCAGTTTGATTGTTGTTTGCACAACTTGTCTTACTTGCAGCATGTTGCACGCTTGTCATAACGATAGATAAATACTAACTGAAAACTAGACAAAAAAGAAGAAGCAGAATGCCCACAGTTTACTGAACTACTTACTTGAGCAGAGTGTGTGTGTGTGGCTTTGTGTGTGCCTCAAGGAGCGAAAGATATCGCATCGCTAGGGCCTTTGTCAAGCGGAAACTTTCACCAAAAAAAAAATATAGAGAAAAAAAATGAAGTGTTTAAAGAAGCGGCAACAAAGTAAAAGTTTTTCACAGCCCAACGAAACGTGAAAATCTTCCACAGAATTCAATGGGAAATAGGAAAACCAGACACGATGGGAGCTTCCGTTGGCAGCCCGCAGTGATATGTGTTAACCATCAAATCAAACAAGAATCAGCAATTATAAAACCCAACCTGGAATTAAGCTACCTTATTTCCATTTCTACAGACCCAGTTTGACCCATTTCCAAGATCAGCCAAGACCGAACTACCTGAGATATGTATTTCTTTTTGTATTTAGAACAGAGCATTAGCTTGTCAGCTTTGGAGCTTGGGAATCTGCGTTTTCTGTGGAAAAACTGGAAGCGGAAGTTATATCTTTGTCTTTTATTTAGCTTAACGGATATTTGTTACCTTTTAAACAAAAGATCTTGTGAGACAGAAGAATTGCAAATGTCTGCGAAGTCTTAACAAGAACAATTTATAACTCCATTTAATTAGAAATTAAATTGTACATAAATCTTAACTTATTTTCCCATTAAATATATTTATTTAAATGCTGGAAAGCTGCAGAAAAGTAGGTCAATTTGTATATAACAAATAGGTAACAGCTTGAATTTTCCATTACATTAACCGCCAATAAGAATATAACCAAGAACTTAACCCAACCAACCCCAATTTAAGCCAAAAGAATAACCCCAAATTTAGTTAGCTGCCTGATCTGTCCCAACCTCTCACTTGTGACTGGAGTCTATATGTTTTTATGTGCTACCCCGAAAAAGTGTTGGCCCCCAGCAAATTGCATTTCCCACTGTTCCCAATTTCGCACACACACACACACACTTAGTTTTTCCAAGGCAACTGCCAAGCCAGAAACAGCACAAACTTTTCTTTCCCGCAGCTGTTGTGGCCTGTTTCTGCACTTTGCCATGGCAACAAGTGCTGCCAAACATAAACAAAACGAGGAAAATGCGGCAAGGAAAATTCTCAGATCGCGTTGCCAACTAGCTGGGAGTTAGAATGGTGAAATGTAAGGACATGGGGAGTATCCTTTATAATAAGGAGGCTTTATTTTATTACATTTTTTTACCAGAAAATAGACTAAAAATTAATAAGGATTTGTTTCTTAAAATTATAAAGGTTTTCAGGGTTCTTTAATTTATGGAAAATCATTTATTCTTCACATTAATTATAAATCTTATAATAAAAACGTATTTTTGCATTTGTAATATTTATTTAAATAACTAAATAATTGCTTATATATTTAATATATTTTTTTACTAAAGAAAGAAATATAATATTCCTCAAGTTTTTAAACTTTAATAATCCCTTTTCCTTCTTTTATATTTTTTATACAAAATTCAATCCATAAACAAAATATACCTTTAACATTCCACGATATAAAAATCAAACAGTAAGTCGTTCGGCCACGATTCGGCTGAAAATCAATAACAAAAAAAAAAGTTGGCCAAGACAGGTGGGGTAAAGTGTGGCGGAGGGTGGAAAGGTGAGAGGCAACCAACTATTAGAGAGCCAACCCGCGACACGTTTTTCCATTTGATTTGCAGGCGTTCGAGCCTAGCCAAGCCGGCCGACAAATTGAAGTAAATTTCCTGTCTGCTTTGGGTCTGGGTTCCTCCTCCACTGGTGACCCAATTTCCCGCGGAAAAGCGACTTTTCATTAGTCAAAGTTCCCTTTTATTTGGGTTGACTGCGGCGGTGGCCCTTAGTCCGGAAAATTTTGCACATTTCCCTGATTAAGTGAGTAGAGTAGAGGTAATGGGTCTGGGAGTGGACTGCTCGTCGTCGTCGTCGTCGTCGCCGGGTTTGGACAAACCTCAAAAGGTTGTTGGCCTTTCCTTTCTGCTGTGATCTTCGTTAAATTGCTTTATTTAACTGGCTTTCGTTTCCAAAGTTAATTGATTTGGTTTTTTTTTTTAGATGGAAATGCAAATGTAAATGGAAATGCGACTCGAGTTGAGAGTTGAGTCCGATTTCAGGCCTTATTCATGGGTTTAAAACACGACAATTGAAGAAGGAATTTTTCAGGGTACTGAAAATCTTTGAATTTGGGTTTTAAGAAATATATAATGGGAGGTTTATTATTTAATATTATGTATTTTATAATTTTTTACAAAAAACTCAGGGATTTTTTAATACTTCACATTTCAATGTGGCTTTAATTCAAGGCTGTGTCTTTTGAGTTGAAAGACCGATAGTTAGAAGCCAGACAAGCCATATTTTAGGCTTTTTAGGAGACCGGTTAAACCCACACGAAGTGGCTGCCCCATGATGTGGCAATGTGGTTGCCTCGGACGGCCCGCTGACAATTACACTTGGTGGCTAGGTGTCTTTGGACAGTCGATAAACCACAACACAGACTCTTGGTCAAAACAGTAGAGCTTGCTTGCTTATTATGTGAATATTAATATTAAATTCTTTAATTTAAATTAATTTTATTGAATTTATTTACTATTTTATTTGATATTAATAGTGCACCAAATTTGCTTACTATTTGGAACGCAAATTAAAGCTTGAGTCAAACTTTTATAAAATACATTTTAAGCTAAAAATACCTTCGTTAATAAAACAAATAAATAATTTATTTATTGACATATACAATTTATATTTTAATACAAATTCAATTTATAGTTTACAATTCTCTCAATTCTGCTTTACTTTTATATAAAATCAGATCAAACCTACACTCTTTTCCTGCTTACTGTTTATAATATCTTCAATTTTCCTTAGCCTGAAATTTTTTATAGCTCAAATAACACATTTACTCAATTGAATTTAGGTTTAAATTTCTTTTCCCTTCAAAGAATTCCGACTGTTTATGTTTCTTTCTGCCTCGACACCCACGCACGACGTGTAAATCATATAAACATATGCACATCACCTCTGAATCACGCTCTTAGCCGGGCAATCAAAATGGCCCAGAGCTCTATAACTCAGTCTCTCAGTCTCGCAGTCTCCAGGCCGTACTCCCTTCCCGATACCAAAATACCAAACCAAATCCGCCTCTTTGGGCCTTCTTTCCACCTTTTTGACCACCTACACACGATCGGAAAAAGAAGAGACAGAAAAGAGGCAGCCACGCGACGAGTCTCAAATGATTGAGAGGGGGGGAAAATGGAGGGGAAAATTTATGCAAGTTGAAAATCGTGACACAATTGAGAAAAGTTCATTCCATTGACTTTGACTTGGCCTGGCTTTGGCTTTTGATTTGGCTTTTTGCCTCGTCTTGTGGCTTAGAGGTTGGCTGCCATTTGTTAGCCGCACAACAAAGTTGCAGATAAAAAAGAACAAAAAGAAGCTCTTAGAAGAGAGAAGAAATGGTAAACAAGAAGACTTCCAAATAGTTTTTAAGGCAGTTTAAAATTAATTAATTTTTAAGAAAGCGAAATAATAAAAAATAAATCAAAAATAATAAAATAAAGCCATAGAAATGGGGCACAAAACTGCAGCTAAGAGAAAATCTCTAGAAAATCATTTTTTTTAAATAATAATTGATTCGCCTTTCTTAAGGCTTTCAAAAATCATTTCAGAAAGTTGCCTCCAGATGAACATTCCATCAAAAAGTTTTAAACTATATTCATGCTCTTTGATTCCACTGAAGCAAGGCCTTCGTTTTGGGCCAACTTTCGAGCCAAGCAGCAGAACCATCAGCATTCGCTGCTGGGGTAATTTAAGCCAGACGGCACACATTGCACTCGCTGCTGGCTGTCTATATTTACCGCTAAGAGCAACCCAGACATCATCAGAATCGGACGACTCTCCACTCCAATTCAGTTGCCCAGAGATGAGGCAATCTCGTCTCGGATTCATTTTGATTTCTTGAGCAGAGTCGAGTGTATACAGTGTCTCCTCCGGTTTCTGGTTTCAGGCTGAGCTACAATCTACTTTACTTGCATGTGATACCATTTGTGTCATTAACCGACGACGGATGGGCGGTTTGTTTGAGTGGCTTATTGAGAAGGTTGTTAAGTTTATTAGTAGGAAATTGAAGACTAGGAAGAGGCAGTCACTTTTATGACACTTTGAGGCAGGATTGAAGAGGCAAATTATGATTAATTTACAGGTTTATTGGACTGGGAATTGAAAATTAAATTGAAATGTCTTAAAAAAGTATTAAAATATTAATATTAAAAAATTATATATACCCGATAGTAAATTAATTTTAAGGTTTACAGACATTTATTATATAAAAAGTAATTAAATTGATTAAATATACATGAGAATAAATCAAGTTGAGAGTTTTCCCGCAATTATTTGGCTTAAAAAGTTAAATAATTTAATAAAAGCTTACATTCCCCTGAAATTTACTTGTGTTTTAAGTTCTAGTTTATTGTCTTCAAGATAATTAGTAATTATTTAACAAATTAGCTTCTAATTTTAATAAGCCCCTGCTATATATCACATTTTTTCATAACCCATATTTAACATTTACTTTTCGTTTACTTTTAATTTATTTTTTGTTCCCACACTACCCAAAAAATATTACGCATACGCCCTGTTTGCCGCTACTTACCTACTAAATGCTATTTTTTGCACCAAGTTCTTAAATTGCTCATCAATTAGCCAAGAGCTGTCAAAAATAACTGATATTTCTTGGCTTTAAGCTGTCTTAAAGTATCATTACTTTTTTTATAAATTGCAATTTAATTACATGTAAGAGGAAATCGGTTTATGACTGAAATCCGCTTAGAGAAAAACTGAATTGAGACCCACTCACACACACACACATGAAAATTCCTCTGCGTAAGCATTTATTTTTCTTGTCTTGTTTTTTTTTTTACGTATGCAATCTCAAGGTCGTCGGCAAGTAGCTCTTTATGTATGAATGGGATCTAATTGTTCGTGATGAGAACACGGCTCGATGTGAGCATGACAAAGTGCTCTCGGATGGATAGAAGGTGGCTTACGGGTTACGAGTGTCATGTGGGTGGGTTTGCCTCGTATTCTTTGGGGGCAAGTAAGGAGATTTTCGGCCTAAGCTTTGGCACAAAAGTAGCTCAAAGTCAATGAGGATTTCTGTGCTCTTAATTTAAGCTAAATGCTAATATTTCTATTCTCTTTTTCTGTGTTTTTTTTTGTAGTTCTTTGGACCTCAATTGCCTGGCTTTCGTTATGCTGTACAGTAAAACATGGCAAAGTCGACACTTTATGCTGCTGGGGTGACCTGTCTCGGCTTCGTTTGCTTCGCCTTGGCATCTGTGGCCATTGGCATACCCATTTGGGGCTACTACGACAGTCGATCGGGTGAGTACTCACTGTACTATATATATATTTTATTTATTTAATTTAAAAAAATTTGGTTTTTCCCATTAAACAGGCGGCTATGACTTCGATCGAGGCTATTTCGGACCGTTTAAGGTCTGCAAACAATTGACATATAATCGCGAGAAATGCGGCAACGATGTATCCAAGTTTAGGCTAAGCAGTAAGTATTATTTAATTTGATTATAATAATTTAGAGAAATTTATTAGAAAAAAAGAAAGGAAAAATGTACTTTTAAACTAAAAATCCTAAGGCAAAGTTCACAAATTTCAAATCAGTTGTAAATAACTATTTTCTAAACCCTTTTACACTCTCTTTAAATTATTTATAATCATTTTTAATACTTTAACTAATTACCTCTGTTATTTTCTTATCATTTTAGATGCAGTTTTTGTCAGTGGTCTCCTGGCCATTGGCAGCTCAGCTGTGCTGGGCATCTTCTGCATTCTGTCGGTCATTCAACACGCGATGATCTCATCCAGGGAGAAGGTGGTGATGCCCTACACAACTCTAGTGATAGTGAAGTTAATGCTGGCACTGCTGGGAGGTATGTAGTAACAGGGGACAGGGGACAGGAACTGATAAGTCATGTAATTTAATTGAATTTTCCCTCCCAGGTGTACTGGCCATCATAGCGACGGTATTGTTTGCTCTGCAAATTGATGAGCAAGAGCGCTTTGGCTTCAAGATATCGCGGGGCATTTCCTTTTACATACAGGTGATTAATTGTACCTTAAAATCAAGTTAATACCCTTTAATAATTCATCAATTTCTTATTTTCACAGATCGTGGCGATTGTTCTCACGGTCGCCCTGTTTGTGGCCGCCCTGTACGATGTGATTTATTCACGCAGTCCTGGTGGAGATCCAACCATGGCACTGGATGCTGCATCTCCGGGCAGTGCCACCACATTCAATAATCCTGGTTTTAAGGAGCCGCGCTCCCGCAACGGTGTCTCGGTGACAGATGCTTCTGGCAAGCCGTACAGTGGCATTCGGAATGGAGCCGGCACCGCAGGCAGCGTGGCCTCCATGAGCACAACGGTGACCAGTGTGTCCAATGGCTCTACACTCGATTCGGTGACCCGTTCACCCTTGAGATCGAGTCTCAAGAAGCCCAGACCTCGACCGGATCCCACGCTGGGTATACAGAATCCAGGCTACTCTGGATCGGGCAGCTCGCCGCCACCCATGCGTCGCAATGGCAGCGTGAAGAAAGTCCGAATTCAGACGCACAGCACCGAGGTGTAAGGGAAAAATATGGTTTCAAATAATTTACAAATAAAATAAGCAGCCAGCAAACGAAAAAGTAAATAACAAAAAATCATAAACAAAGACTGTGTACAGTAGCAAAAAAAAAGAAGACACAAAAACCCGAAGAAGATGAACCTTATTTTTATAAGTTTCTCAAATTAATTAATGTATCATTACAACAAACAAAACAACACTCAGCAAATTGAAAATTCATTCTCATTTGTCTTCCAAGAAGGATGCATTTTTGATTATTTTTTGTATTTCTGTAAGCAACGGTTTCCGTCCAAGGGCAAAGGCAAGAGTATTTAATTCGGTTTTCTTCAAGTGTAATCCTCTCCCCAAGTGCCCTTACGACCATGCCCAGTCCCCCCGCAGCGCACACTCGAAATAAAAACGTATCAAACTGATGAAACTGGAATACCCAACCCCAACTCTAACTATACATGATTTGCAATATATTCTTATTTAACAAAATACATTACATAATTATATTTAAGCATTAAAAGCAACATTTGTAAAATACATAAAAATCAATACAATGACACAAATTGTTATTTATAATTATGTTTAGGGTGAATGCGACTTGAAAGCGCTTCAATTAGATTCGATAATTGTATGTTATTGTTAGCCAAACTTTCGATTTGATTAATCAGAGAATAATAATTAATTGTTGCGCTAAGATTTCACTATTGAAGGACACTTAGTTTAATTGCTAAGCTTGTTTGTTTAGTTTTTTGTAATTTAATTGAAAAAGCGTGTCTCACGCACGTTTCCCCTGTAGGCTAAGAGTATTACTAAATAAAAGGAAAAATTCTAATTATTTGAGAATTTAATATAATAGTGTTTTTATTATTGGGAGGGTAATTTTTAAATAAAAATTGTATAAAAAACTTGTAAGAACAACGCATTTTAAACATAAAGAAAATGTTGCCAGGCAAAGGCTCTGCTTGTGGCGGTAGCAGTTTAAATATTTTGATTAACCGTTAAAAAATTCGTTTTATTTCTGATTTAAATTTATTTATTTGATTTTTTATCCGAAAGGACAAATGGGTTCCACAAAAGAAAGCAGCCAAGGCAGACACCAGCTAGATTTAGGTTCCAAAGCTGGTGTGTGTCTAAGATACTTCCCACAAAGCTAATGCAACCTATTCAGATTCGCTTCCGTGATGTGGTTTGTGTCTCCGTTAGGTGAAATACACTGTTTAAAATTCTACTGATTTCTAAAGGTATTAATTTAATTTAATCTTAGTCTGCGGTACGCAAGGCAGTGCTCTAAAATTTTTTCTTACAAAACTAAGTTATTTTTTCAGGTCTTTTTAGGGCATAAGATAGCCAAAAACCTAGTGATGGTCGAAAATAATATAAATTACGATTCGATATTAATTTATTAATTAATTTACAATGAAATAAATAACGAACAAAAGTAAAAAGTGTAAAAAATTCTCAATTATAAAATTTACCAAAATTAAATTTATTTATTTTATTTTTATGTTTTATTGAATATAATATTTTTACTTATTGCTTTTTATAGTAAAATCATATATTTTTTCATACTCAAATTTGCAGATTGGGATTAACGCTCCTAGCAAATCGATGACCCCATATACCATATAAAAATATAAACCTATATAGCGTCGATGCAGAGACAGAGACTTTTCATCTGCTTTCAAAAGGCACACGATCGATCTCTGTTATCAGCTGCTGCGATTCATAATCTCCTATCGATGCTGCTGAGCTGTGCTTTGTTTACAAATTGACTTTGGATTCATTCAGGAAAGTTGATAAGAAAAACCCAGAGAATACCAGGTAAGATAGTGATTGAGAGAGACCCACGATCATCGCCCAGTGCTGAGGGCTCAGTTTGAGCCGAGAATTCTAGGAGTGAAGACGTCGCTGGGACGGCGCCATCGTGAGATAATACCGAGCCACTGCATCTAGTATAGGAAGCCAGACAACAAAAACAGTATTTGTTTATATTTCCACATAGGCTACATATATAAATAAATATGAAATCAGAGGCGTTGCACAAGTTTCTGGCTTTCTTTCCGCTGCTGATTGCCTGCGCATGGAGCCAGCCATGTAAGTTCAATAGATTGTAACCTAGATTTCCAACTTTAATTGTCACCAATAATTAAAGGATTATAAATATTTCTTAATAATTTATGATTTGACCCTTTTATTGGGTAAAAGGCAATTGGTTTTTAAAGGTTACAAAATCTAGAGACAACTTCTGCAGTTATTTATGTATAAACCTTCCAAGAACTCATCTAAAAAGTTATATTAGGAACCAATAATTAAATTTCTACTGAATCTATAATCTTAGTATAAATTCTATATTAAATATATTGCTTAATATATTAATTTATACTTCATATTAAATTATATTTATTTATTTAACCCTCTTTATATCTTCAGTGGATACAACTCGGCAGTTGCAAACTTCAACAAATCAACAGCTGCCCGCAGCTCCCCAATCGGTTATCTTTATGAAACACAATATCAGACCAGAGGATGCTCCTAATTATCAGATTATAATACCAAAGGATCCTAGGGCCAATGAACCCTGCCTTACGATCACCTGGAAGGCCAATCCTGATGGTACTGAACCCGAGAGTCCACAAATCTATATGGGCAATGGATATTTTCGAATAATGACACCAGCAGCTCAGCAAAAACAATAAAGAACAAGCAACTTTATATTTATTTATGAATATATTGTCGGAGTATTTTATCATAAATACATTTTTATTAATTTTAGAAGTTTTAAGGTAATTTTCAAAGCCATTGTAAACAAATTATTTACAGATACAACACGAAAAATAAATAAGAAAGTGAAGCCATGTCTTAAAAACTTTAAATATTTCAATAAAAATAAAAGATAAAAAATAAATTAATATAATGAAGAATATCTTTCATTATTTGTTAAATTTAATTTAATTATATTGTTAAATGCTTTTACAATTGATAATTAATTTTATAATTGATAAATTTTGAATGGGTTCTTTTCAATATAATATTTTATTTCTTTGCTTAATTTTTGCTGATGATTAAAACTTTTCTGTCTTAATTACAGCATCCTAGACTCTTTACAAATTACTCCAACAAAAATCGTATTCTATGTCAACAATATTCAGCCACAACTCTCAACCAAAAATGCCATTCTACCTACCAATTTTATCATTTTTTTTCGATTGTTAAAATAATTGTACACTGACCCATTGCGCTTCGGGGGGGAGAAGTTTGATATTTTGCTCGTATTTTCAGTGTCCGGGATTTGGCAACACCCAGTCTGGACTCTGCGGGAATATCGGTTGGTTGGCATGGCAGCTCTTCAAGGGGAGTGGGAGCAGGAGCTGGCCAGACAGTAGAAGCCCAAACTCCGCGGGCAACTCCCCAAAAACCGAACCAGGAAAAACCCATTCCCCAGTTGTCTGTGTCTGCAAGTGACAGAGATAGATGACGGGTGTAAAAGAGATAGAGAACGAGGGAGAGTTGCTCAGAGGAAAAGAGATAGCGATATAGAGAGAGCAAGGATAACTCCAATTTTGCAGGGCTGCACTTTTCGGGATGACTGCAAAAAATTTCGCTTTTTTCCCTGTTTCCAGACTTTCGCTGCAGTTTTCATTTCCGAGCGCAACTCGACAAGGAAACATCAAAATCAACAAAAACAACAAAAAAATAACGAGGGGAAACCGACAAAAAATGTGGCGTGGGAGTGTGTTAGTAAGGCTAATTGGCCTGCCACACACACACACATCCAGAGAGCTCAGGGTCCACGGGTGGTATGATGAATATTTGCAAAAAGAGACAAATTTATATTGCAAGTAGCCGCAGACCATCAAGGATGGGAATGGTTCACTAAAAAAGGGTTTATTTCTTCAATTCTGGATTTTTAATTGTATTAATTTTTTAAGGACTCCATGGTTTACCTAGGCATTTGATTTGGGTTTTAAGTCAGGTATTATCCATGAAGGTAAATTATCACTACTTTTATAAGGTTTTATGCTTTATATTTGCATATATAAAGAGTTGTATCGTAAAAAATCAATTGTAAATTGTAATTAATTGTAAAAAATATTCAAAATATAATATAAGTATACAAAAATTAAGTATGTATGTTCTTAGTGCTATGGTGAAGTTATATAATATATAATTCTGAACTATTTAATTATTATATTATAAAAAAGTATTGGAAAATAAAGCAAAGAAACATTTTATTATTGATTCAATGATCAAAAAACAAGAATAGGAAAACAATTATTAATTATAAGCAAAAGCAACTTACTTTGACAACGATTTCAGCTCTTAATTTTTGTATTTTATTTAAATATTATATTTTAAAAGGTAAATAATTTTTAATTAGGTAAATTGTAGATTCAAAATTATACCAGTTGGCTTTACATTTTTAGTAATATTTTATTTTCGTACCAAAGTAAATTCATACCTTAACAAGTATTTCATTATTTTATTTATTTAGTATATAACTTGTGTGATTTTAAAAAAACTTTTTTTTTTAAGATTTAAATTTATTGTGTAAAATATGTGAAGGGTAATTTCTTTCCATATTTAAATATAAACACCTTAGCTTTGCTTTAAAGTTTTACAATGATTATTTAACTGTCAGCTATCACAACAAATGAATTCCAAAAAGTACATTTCAGCTAAAAATCTATACATTTTTTTTAGCAAATTGCTAATTCCCTAAATGTCTAAAATTGTTCGTTAAAAATAAAATGCTGTTTCTTTTGAATGCCTGTTTTTACATCACCTTTGGCTTTCTAATATTTTACTTACTTAGCATTTGTATAGTGATATTACTTTCCATATTATTTGGCTTTAAAACGGACATGGATTAGAATTTTTTGGATGGAATATATAAAAGGGGTAAGTTATAAATAAAAAATATTTTTATTTCTCAGAATTTTCTGATTTTATTATATCAAATCTCTGAAAAATCATAAAGTTACTCCAGGACATAAGTCCTGATATCATTAATTTTCCATTTTTTGGCCAGCAGCAACCCCAAAAGTCTCTCAACTCAGACACACACATTAGAAGGTGAGTTAAGCCCCTCAAGAAAAAGTTGACAAAAACTTTTGTGCACTTTACCTTTTTTTTTGTCTACAGTTTGGGTCAGTTTGAGGGGAATTATGGGGGGGATCTCTGCTGCAGGGGGGAGGAAGGATAATGGCTCAGAGTGTTTGTGAGTGTTTGTTGTGGGGGGTTGCTATTGCCGCCTGTCGTTTGGTACTGTGAATTTGTTTGTTGCCGTTTTATTTAACGCTCCAATGCATGCGACGTTGGCCCACTCCTTTGTCCTTCCGTTGTGGCCATCTCTTTCTGTCTGGGAACTTGGCCAGCCCAGCATAGTTGTTACCACTTGCTGAATTTTTAATCAATGTGGCAGCGACTTCCCCCGATTTGATTGAATGAAATAAAATATTCCTGCCTTGCTTGGGCTTTTGTGCTGTTCTAGAAATTTTAGAAAGTTCCAACCCTGCGGCGCCATCAGACCCCTGATCCCTTCTCCCTGCCACCTAACCTCCCCCTGCCCCCTCTCATTTTCCGCCACCACTGGCCTGCCTGCACTGCGTCACGTTCGCCGCATGCTGTCTGCCATTTTGGCTTTTCCTGCAGGAAGCTCCTTGCATATTTCACGTTCGCCATGTTGTTTTTTCCTTGCTGTGTCAGTGTGTGTTTGTGTGTGCAGTGTGCGCTCTGTGTGTGTGCAGTGTCTGTGTGCTGGTGCCCCAACTCTTCACTTTTATCGATTGAATTGTGTCTCCGGCTGTGAAATGCAGGTCATTGATCCGTTCGTGCCGGCTAAAAACGACGAAATGCTTTTTCGGTTTTTTCATTCTTTCCCTTTCTCTCACTCTCTCAGCCTGTCTCTCTCTCTCTTTCTCTCTGTGTGTCTGTCTCACTCTCTGGCAAGTCCTGTCGGCAGCTGTGTCCTGCAACTCCTGGCTTTTTCGGAGTTTTATGGCGAGTCACTCGTAAATAGCACCATAAATCTGATTTCGCTTTGATAAACCAATTTCGCATCAGCTAATTTTGTTGAATTTGTTTATAGAGGGTTAAACAGGGGTCGTGTTGAGGTTGGCTGGGTTAAGTTGATCAAATTTTGGGGGAATAGCATAGAGGAAGTGAATATTAAAAGAAGATATTTTGAAATTGGACTTCCCAAAACAGTTTTATTAAACAGTTTTATAAAATAATGAATGGTAAAATTAAATAAATATGAGGCTGGGTTATGTAAAATTTTAAGCGTAACTTAATTTAGTACAATTAAAAATGTAATTAAATTTTAAATTAAAAATTGTTTATAATGGTATTTTGAACAATATGTTGGCTACTTTAACAATTAATGCTAAATGATGTTTTCCCTGGAAAACGTTACAATCTACAATACATTTTTGCAATTGTGACCTTCAGCTAGACGATCTTTTGAGGTTTCTTTAGAATAATTTCAGAAATATTGAACAAATTGTTTTATAATTTCTTATAAAGAATTAGAATTATAAATTTAAAAATCTTTTTGTTTTTTCCAACCGGAAATGACTGCGAAGCCATAATGCCGCCAAGAAGTAGGCAACAAATAAGTTCCGGTGACGCAGCTACAGCTACTCAGTCATAGAGGGCGCTCATGGAGAAACAATTTACAATTTTCTAAGTGTTTTCTAACCTTTTTTAATCTCAAAACAAAGTACCTTCAGGATCAACCCTATTTCCTACTTCTCTTTTAAGCCATAAACACTGTAGAGCCCAGCTCCATGTCCTGGCACTTCCTCTTTCCGCTAACACCACACCCTAAACATTGAGTGTGACTGCGAAAAAGCATTTCTTTTTCGTAGCTTTGGGGTAGTGGAGCATTGTCGAAGTAAGAGCCAGGCCAAAATGTGTCTGTCGTTTGGGGGAAACTGTACCGAAACGCTCGACTCGACGTTTCTAGAGCCAAAAGAGCGCCCAGACAGCGGTAGAAAGGGAAATTCGAGGACTGCGACTACGACTTATGGCACCAGGATGTGTATTTTCGGCCAATGAGGCTTTGCTGCGGTTCAATGACCATCCAGAAGCAAGCAAACGACCGGCGACGATTGTATCTGGACAACCGCGCACCTTCCCACTTTCAACTAATGGGGTTCTCCCTGACTTTGCCTATCGCTGGAAACCGAAACAAAAATAAATAAACGTAATGTGCAGAACGAGTTGCAAGGTCGACGAACGTTGAATGCGGTTCCCCAATCCCAGTTACCAGTTAGTGTTGCCAGTTCCCTGCTCCCTGCTTTCAGTTACCTGTTCCCTGTTACCTTTTCCCTGCTCTTAGTTCCGAGCACCCTTTTCCTAGTTCCCATCTTTCGCAGTTTTCAATTGCCGGATTCCTAGTCGGTTCAGTTTAGTTTGGCTGACTTAATGCCCAGCGCTGTGAGCCAAACACGTTTTTCGCCATCGCATAATTTGTGGGTAAGTTTTCAATCAACAAACTTCAAGCCAAACCCCTTTGGTTTCTCTATGTTCTATTATTTCTGGTTCTGCTTTTAGGCCTTTTTCTGTTCAAAACCAACTTTCACATTAAACTAATTGGCATAATCCTGGCTTTGGAGTTGTAAAGATAATGCCTCAATCTCTTCAGGGATATTAGTAAAGGATACCGATTGTGTTTTTTTAACTCCTTAAGACCCTTTCTTTATGAGGATAATACAGAGTTTCTAACACATTTTCCTAACAATTAATTTTTATATTTAATCTTTCAGTTCTAATCTTCCTTCAAAACAAGCATTATACTTCTAGAACTATCACCTTCTTTATGATTTATATACAACCTTCCCATAATTTAATTATTATCCATCAAGTCCTCTATGGTTAGTGCATCTCCTGGCAAATGCAGCGCCAAAACAACCGCCAAAAGAACGTTAAGCGCAGGCGTCGTCACTGGTTAAAAGTTGATTTTGCGGGGGACCTGAGGGGGAATACTCCAACAGAGAGGCTCGGACAGAGAGAGGAAAAGAGTCTCTCTTTTTGGACGGGAATCTTCTGGGCCTAGCACTCAGGCTAATGGCCTCTCGGAGTCGCTAGCCGATGTTATAATCGCTGGAATCGTGGCATCAGCCTTTGTTGCATTCCACAGCGCCGAACGCTGGGCGTCTCCTTCACCTCTCCTCCTTGGCAGTTCTCCAATTCTCTGGTTCTAGTTCTCCCAGGTTCTCCCATGCGCCACTACCGCCACCACCACCCCCGCCCACACTCTCACCCAGTTTCTGAGGGTCTCGGCTCTGCTGGCATTGACACTGACACTGCGCCACGATGGCATTGGCCGTGGCATTCTCGGTGCTTCTGCAGCGGCTTCCTGCACTGTTATTGCCACTACCACTGCCACCTTGGAGCCCGAACCCTATTCTGAATACGAATCCCAGCCGAGTCAGAGTGACTCCCCTCTAAATCCCCAAGTCTCTGTGACTCCCGCTGGCTCCTAGAACAGGTCTGGTCTGGCATTCATCATCATCAGGGGAAAGGACGGAAAGGAGAAGTCCACGGTGCTTGGTGGCATTGGGTGTACACTGTTTAGGAAAGATTAGGAAGTATCTTAGCTTGATATTTTATTTATTATTTAAACTATATTGAAAGTTACTTAGTTGTATGTATTTTCTAAGTAATAAATAAATGAGGATTTTTCTAAAATATAGAAGGAATAGAAATATATTTTTTTAACTATAAAATGTTATTTATTACTTAAGACATTTATTGGTCGAACTATTTATTTTCTTGTTTAATTATTTATTTTACTGTTTGATTATTTATTGCCTTTTTTATTTATTAACTTTATATTTAACTATTTAATGAATTATTGCTGTGCCGATTTATTTGTTTACTGATTTATGTATTTCTTTATTGCTTATTTCTTTATTTATTTCTTTATTTCTTTATTTATTTTTTTTATTTATTTAGCTATCTATTTCTTTAACTGATTATTTCTTTACTTATTTATATTCTAAATTATTTATTAATTTTTTTTTAATATCTCTTATTTTCTCAACAGAATTACCCTGAAAACCCAGGCACATTTTACTGTAAACCGGACATAGGAACGTATTTATGATTTGCTTTATCCATTGACAGGTTCCGATTGTGTGGCCAAAGCCCATCCACCACCTCCTTTCCATTTGTTCCCCAAGAATCCCCCCCAGGAATCCGCATGAGGATGATGATGACGGTGCACTGGCTGAGCTTGAACTGGATTTTTAATTGGCCTAGTCCATTGAGTGCTCTATTTGCCAGCACCGGCACCGGCACCCCGATGGACAAGGTGAATGCAGGGTGGGTAGGAGGAGGTGGCGGCGGAACAGATGCCCAACGATAATGGACAGCTGAGATTTGCACTCGGAGATAGCCGTAACTGTGGAAACAAGTTTGAATTGCAAATGAGCAGAATTGCAGATGAACTGGGAATTTTCCCAATTGCTTTTGCTGTTTGAAGAACTAAATGTAGCTAAAAAGGAGGCGTGAAAATTCTTACCAGGAAAAGCAGCCGAAGCGTTTAGTCAGTTTAAGAAATAAACACTGAATACTTATTAGGTTTGGTTAGTTTGTGGAAAGTAATTAGTGAAAACGTTAAGTTGCACAAAAATAAATTCAGAATAGATAAATTGTCATCAAAGTTTTTAGTTTTTTTTTACGGTTTCAAAGGAGGAAAATTTATTTTATTTATTTATTTTATTTTGAGCTCTAAAAGAAAGTGATTTTATTTAGAAAAGAATCATTTGTAAAAGAATGTTATTTAAATTTTTCTTTTACTTGATAAAATTTAATCAAAATGGTTGAAAAAATTGTAATTAATGCTTTTTTACAGTTTAAATATTAAAAATTCTGTGAGTAATGCTTGCAAAATGTAATATACTATATTTTTTTAATTTAAATGTTATTTTTGCATTTAGATGGTTAACATATTTGTAAATTCTGTGAATAAAACATATAACATTTAATATAATATTTATATTTTATTGAAATGTATATAAATTATTTAATTTTCTATTAAATTAACATATTTGAATAAATAAAAATTAAATTATTTCCTTTTTACTTTTCTTACTCCCAAGTAGCTTCTTAAATCCTTTATTTTACACTTCCCTCCCATCTCCATTACTCTTAATTTCCCTTCGACCATTGATAATTTTCACACCCCTCAAAAACCGATGAGTAAGCAAAAAACAACAAAAAAAAAGGAATTAAAATAAACAGCGAGACACCACAATTAAAATGAAAATCAACGAAAAGCGAAAACTTTTTGTCATACATACACACTCTCTGTGTGTATAAAGAGCACTCACACACACACTCAGCGCTATCTTAATCCACACAGACAGGACAATACCAGACTAACCTATTGTAAAGTGGGGGAAATATAAAGCTCAACGTCAAATATGTATATTGCTTACATAGCGATGTATGTACATACATATGTACATCGTGCATACATAAGTACATCCCTGTTCGCATGCACTGACGACAAATTTTCCAATATGGCGTCGACAATGACTAACCGTCCAACTTCAACTCCGCTCCCATTTCCCTCGATCCTCCTTTTACTCCTCCTCCTCCCTCGCTTCCTTCCAGCTCCAACGCCAAAAATCGGGGGAGGTTCCCTTTGTCTGCGCTGTTGGAACTCCAGAGAACTCCAGGTCAATGATACCAAAAGTTAAACACCCCACCGGCCCCCAGAACTCCTCTCCCTCGGCCCCACTCCCCCTCTGTCTGCGTCGCACTTGAACAATTTTCACAAAAAAAAAAGAATAAAAATAAAAACAAAAAATAAAAAAAGAAATATAGGAAAAACTCAACTCGAAAGGAGAGAACGAAAACAAAAAGCGACGGGCCGCACCCTGGGGCTAAAAAGTGAGCTGGAGGAGCTGGCAGGCGGGTGAAGGGGGTGAATGCAACGTCAGTGTCAAGTTTACGCTAGGTTCACCACCTTCCCACCCAAAACCCACCTCCGCCTGGCCGCCCCTTTTCCACACACAACTCCATTTTCAATGGCAGCAGCACAAAAGCACTTTTATCTTTTATACGTTCAATTTGTGCAGTGAAAAGCGAGCGGGAAAAGCGGTGAAAACAAAGGGGGGATACTAGGGAGTTGGATGCTACACAGAAGAAAAATGTTGGAATAAAAAGTTATCTAAAAAATGTTGCATAAGCACACAAAGATCTTGTTTCAGGAAATTATTATTCCGAATTTTAAGCTTTAAAGAAATAAATAAATAATTTTTAGAATTAAAAACGCTTTAAGATTTTATTTAATGTGTTGCCAAAACCGGGTGAGGGGAGTTGGGTGTCGTGCGAATGCGGCACCTAGCGGCCAGGAGCACCCACCGCCCCATGTCTCCTCACAAAACAACAAAACAAACTCCACAACCATCTGCACTCATGCATCATTTATTCCGTCTTCCTCACTCCCACTCTCTCTCTCTCTCTGTCTCTCTATCCCTCTCTTTATCTGCATTTGCTTTCGTGTGCCTCTGCGTGTGTATGGTGTGTGCTGGAGCTGCAGCAACAACAAAAACGACAACAACAACGGCAACTTGAACAACGCGGTGAAGGTCATTGCTACCAAAATTGTGTCTCCCTTTTGTCCTACTCTACTCTCGACTCGATTCGCTTCGTCTCACACACAGGCACACACAGACCCACACACTTGCAGACTTGCAGGAAAAGCAGCGTATCTGTGTGAGCTATCCATCCATCCTAGTGGTATACTCCACATCCCGAAACATAACTTGAGCGGGGAGTTGGGGCTTTCATTTCTGGAATGGGAAATGAAAATGGAGACAGAGAGAAAGAGAGTGAATAAATAGGAATGGTAGGATAGGAGGTAAAAAGAAAGGGCAGAGAAGAACTGCAGTGGTTGTTCGGGGAGTTTTTCACTTGGCTTTTTCCTTTTTTTTTTTGCTTGCAACATGCACGCTTTTCCCTGTTTTCGCCAGCTCTTGCCTTTTTATCAATATTTTATAAGGCATGGGTTAAGCGGGTTAAAAAGTTGCCAGATGGTCATAATATTTAAAAATTAAGCTTAAATGAAATGTAAATTATAATAAATCAATTAACAATATTACTATATATGCTAACAAACTGCAACACTTAAAACTCAGTAAATAAACCTAGCTTGCATACTTTTCAGAGAGAAAATAGTTACGTATACGTAATTTGAATGCCTGAATCTGCGATTTTTAAATAAAAAAATTATATATAATGATAAAATAAAATATTTAATAATACTTTATAAACATTTATAAGCGCAAATTTGGTTTAAAGTTTGTTAAAAACCTTAAAATTCAATAACTTATCCATGCTTATAAAACTGTTGCCTACTTTTCAGCGAAAAATTACGTATACGTATTTCGGGTGCCTTTCAAATTCTATTTTATTTTATTTTTCTTTTTATTAAGCTAATCTTTAGTTTACTTCGAATCAGTCAAATCTAGTATGCATTGAATTTTCCTTAACTGATAGAGGTAGGTCTGTGGATCAACTACAAAACAACATCAGTCGATCTCTACGGGTGCTTCAGTCCAGTGAAGTTTTTATTAAAGTTACTTTTCTTACTGTGAAATTATTTTCCAGAATGTACGCCGAAAATCTGAAAATGAAACCAATTTCTGGTACAGTTTTATTTGAAGTTACTTTTCTTACTGTGAAAATTATCACGACAATTATTTTTGCAGAAAGTTCGATGAAAAAAATCAAAGATCAAAAAAATCTGACAATGAAAGAAATTTCTGGTACCGTTTTAATTGAAGTTACTTTTCTTACTGTGAAAATTATCATGAAAATTATTTTTGCAGAAAGTACGATGAAAAAAATCGAAGATCAAAAAAATCTGAAAATGAAATCAATTTCTGGAAAACGTCTAGTCGAGGAGTGGAGGAATTGGCGCAAAGATCATCCTTCCGGTATAAAGGCGCAGCCATTAAAGAATACAAATGGCACTTTGAATCTACGCCAGTGGAACTGCTTGATTCCTGGCCCCAAGTCAACGCCATGGGAGGGAATCCGGTACAGTCTGATAATTTCTTTCCCGGACAACTACCCGGTGATTCCTCCAAATTGCCGTTTCGATCCACCTGTGTTCCATCCGAACGTTTCACCGTCGGGCGAGATTCATGTGCCCGAGCTGTGCGAGGATTTGTGTTGGCGCTCAAGCCTAACCGTAGACCAGATCCTGTTGCGCATTCAGAAGATTTTTGTTACCCCAAATATCTTTGAGGAGGTAAACCAAGAGGCTACAAAAATGTACCTACTTAATTACGATGACTACCTAAGAGAGGTGCGCAGTTTTGTAAGGTCTATGGTAGGCGTCAATGAAGATTATAAATAAAAAATAATGAAAAGGCTAATATTTTGTCTTTGAAATGCATAAATTAAATATTTTCCTGAAAAATTAAATTTTCTTGGATTTTTATTTTTATTTATTTCTAGGCATAAATAAGTCTTCTAATATAATTAACTTTCTTTCATGTGGCAACTCTGTGTCCCCCTTGGCTTGCGATTACAAAATCGCAACTGCTTCCTCCCCCCCCGCATCCTAAACTTCACAATTGCAAACTCGTTCGTCCGCTCGCACCACCCACCCGTCTCGCTTTGGCCGCAAACTGTGTCTGTGTCACTCAACCCACTAAACTAGCGTAAAATGCGACGATGACGACGACCAGGACGATGCTAGGCAACGACCGAGTTGAGATTGTTGAGTTTCTGCAGAACTTTTAATACCCCTTAATGTGGCGGCGGTTGTCAAACATTAAAAATAACTACAACTAGTTAGTAATCACTTACTATTTTTTATTAATATTTTAAAGTAGCCATAAAACGTAATAAGCTTGTATTTTTACCTTGAAAATTGATCAGAATACCAATTATATGAACTAGATTTCTTTACAGGGTATTTTAGCTGTCTTTAGCAAGCTTTCCTCTGTGGTTTTCTCTTTCGCTCACCTAGGCAGACATTGACACTGCTTGTGCTTATTGCTTTCTCTCTCTTACTGTGGTGCAAGTTACTCGATTCACGTGCTGCAAGCTTGCTTGCCCCCAACCTCCACGAGATCCCCTCAAGCGAGCAGCTCTCTTGCTATTTCTCTTTTCAGCCGCATTTTCTCTGGTTAGCGCTCTCAACGGAAGTTTGCTTTGCTGTGTGTGTGTGTGTGTGTGTGTAAGTATCTGTGTTTGTGCTGGGTTCAATGTCTGGTGGTTGACCTACCCCTACCGCTTGTCGTCGGTTCTTGGCTCCCGCTGCACTCTGCTCTGTCCTCCTACTCCCTTGGCTTATTTGCACTTTTGTTGTTGACTCATTTGATGGCTGCTTGGGTATTAGAAAGTGCCGCGCCCAGAAAAAGGACACCGAAAGCCCCCAAACTTCAAACTGCAAGTTAACCCCAAACTCCCATAGCCACCACCACCGCCTCCGCGTCTCCTGTGTGACAAGTGAAAACTAGAAAATTCTGCTCCTCACCGCTGCTACTCACTAAAGTAAAAGTTGTCTTATCAATGCGCTGGAGGTTGCTTTTGGGGTGGTATTTTGGGGGGGTAATGGTTGGGTGCCGACAGCTCATTTGGCGTCATGGCGTCGAGACAAGGGCCCCATAAAGATGGCAACCAGAAATTGCATAGTTTTAATACCAAAATTCGTAGCTTTTCTGGCAGCAATTGCATTGGACTTGTCCAAGGACATGGTTTTGGAAAAAGCTAAAATAGATGAAAGGATTTTTTAAGCATGCAAGATTATTAGAAGAAGTTTATTATTTCTTAACCTAACTTAAAATATAACTGCACACTTTGTGAGCTGTGAAGCCCAACATGTTTTTTTCTTCTCTCATTATTAACCTAAAATATATTTTTGTTAACTGTTAAATTTCGGAATTTAACTAACAAAATTTGCGAAAATATATTCATTCCTCTAACAAGTGAAAAACTACTTTTTCTAGCTTTGGCTGTGATGCAACCAACTGGTTTTCCATTCCACTTGCAGCAGATTCAAGGCTAAAAGCCTGTTGGGTCATTGCCACTGCAAGTTTTCCCCCTTTTTTGCTGGAAAAACTAGTTGCATTTTACCTGCAAGCGCAATATTTGCTTAGACAAATTTCCCGAGAACCGGCTGGGCGGGTTTTCCTTAGCCCGGCTTTTCTTCTTCTGCTGCTTCGTTCCAGAGAAAGTTCTGGAGCGAGAGAGTGTGTGTGTATGTGTGTGCGCTAATACCGGAGAAATGGAGAAAGTTGCAAAGTGGCAAAAGACACTTCAGGCGGCCTATTGTGCAACTCCCCGCATTTCCACTCCATTTCCGTAGTGGAAACTAGGTGAGGTGAGTCACAGTTGCAGGTAGCATGATGCAATATGCAAGTTGCAACCCCCTTTTGGCTGACAGTCCACGAAGGTGGGTGCTTTCAATGACGAATTATACTTTTTTGGCAGAAATAACAGCTGGCAGGGGACTCACTTTTTTGGGAACAGAAATTGCAAAATAAATAGGGAAAAAGGGGAAGAAGGAATGCTTGGAACAGGTGCACATTTTTGCAATGGGAAAATATCTCTGTCCGAAAAACTCTTACAAATTGGAAATTAATAGCAGTAAAAGTAGAATCAAAAAATGTCTAACATTAAAATAATAATAATTTATATTGATAAGTTTAATTAAAATGTTAGTTAATAGAATTTTTCTTATGCTAATTTAACGTGCAAAGATATTTAAAATAGATATATTTTTTATTTTAAACTGTTTCCTTTCTAAAATTGATATATATCTCGAATATATCTAGCTTAACACATTTCTTTATTGCATTTATAAAATTTCCATTTACCCTTCGGCGAGGGCTCTTTCATGTGTCTGCTTTTGTGCTGGAGAACTCGAGTCCTATTCCCTTGTCAAAAGCTTTTCAACCCCTTTTTTTTGTGGAATTTAACGCCGATCCTACAAACATTCAGCATGGTTTATTGACCTCCATGCTGCACCGCATTGCGTCACCGTCTCATCTGGTCCGCCCTTATCACGCAACGGGCATCAAAAGTGTCAGCAAAATTCTACACTTGAAGACAAAAGATAAAAATATAAATTAAATTAAATTATGTTTCCAAACTCAACCTATCAGTATTTAAAACAATTAAACAATTATTCATATTAAACTGAATATTAAAGATAATAATTAATAATTCCCACCATGCGTTCTTTATTCAAGTTACACATTTTTAAGATACTTTTCTGTGGGAATTGTATCTATTTTCTGTTAACAGGGAAATACCCTTTTCGTCGGCAAATTTTTTCCTGTGTTCCCTTAACTCTGTAATCCTCCCTTAACCCGCTGCAGTCTTCTGTTTGCTTGTGCAACATTACAAATTAGCGAAAGTTTTGGTTGGGGAAGAAGGCCAAATTGTCTGGACTCAGACATGGATTGTTTGTTTGTTTTGTATTTTTTTTTGCGCGCGGGGACTGCGATGTGGGAGTTGTCACAATGGGGTGGCTGCACAACAGGAGCATAATAACTGTAATCTACATTATTTTGCCCAGTTTGCTTGATGTTTTTGGCCAAGTAAGTGGCCATAAAATGCAGTCATCAACCAAAACCAAACATTAGTTAATAAGGCCATGCATTAAATATGGCTTACCAGGCAGTAAAAAAATTAAGAAATCTATACCTTAATGTTATTAATAAATATGTGTATATATTTTAAATTGAATAAAATAATGTTAAAATCAAGAAATATATTGATTTATATATTTTTTATTAGATTTTGAGGCTACAGCTTAATTAATTAAAAAATATATATATAATGTCGAAAAAAATCTATAATATTAATATTTTTGTCATATTTCCAGCCTTAAAATAATTAATTAATAAACATATACATTGAGTTAAAAAAAAAATTTTAAATCAGAAAATGAATGTTTTGTAAGATTTCAAGCCTTAGACCTTAATAAATGATTTAATAAATAAATTATAATATTATGTATATATTAAAATAAGTCATTTCGAAGCTTACAGCTTAATTAATAAATAATTGTAATTTTAGGCTTATAATATAATGTTAAAATCAAAATAATAATTATTTTTCTAGGATTTTCAAAACAAAACATTTTTATGTCATTTAGAGCTGCATTAATTAATTATTATTAATTAATATTTATTTTAAGGTATGAAATAATGCTGAGTATAAAAACAAAACATTTTTATGATATATTTTTATTTTTAAATATAATAAACCAAGAAAATAAAGATTTTTGTTATATTTCCAGCCTTTGAGCTCAATAAATTAATAAATATATCTTTTTAGTTGAATAAAATAATTTCGAAACTAGAATATATTATTTTTGTTAGATAAAATAATGTTAATGTATCCAGAAAATAATTGTTTTTGTAAGATTTCGAGTGTTAAACTTAATTAATTAATAATTTTAAGTTTAAAATAATAATGTTGAAATCAAGAAAATAAATATTTTTGTTAGATATCCAGCTTTACCACTTTATAAATTAATAAATATATTTTTGTTTAGTTTTATAAAAGAAAATAAATAAATAAAATGTAATCATGAGAAAAAGCTTAAAGCCTCAAGCTGCTACAGCTAATCCAAAATTTTGCGTCATTTTAATGACGCGTTAATTTTTTCAGAATAATAAACAATAATCATAAAATTACCTAAGAGCGGCGAAAGATTTCGTTTTATTTACAGTTTCTTCTCTTTAAGTTCCCTGGTTTAAATCGAAGCGAAAGCTTTCTCACATCAGTTTGCCACACACCCTCAGCCGTAGAGTACACGATACATGGAGAGACCACGGGGTTTAGAAGATCTTCCCCTGGAAGTGCTGGATCTGATTTATAAATACTGCCAAGATGAAGCCAATAAACTAAATTTGGCCCTGACCAGTCGACGTTTGGGCCAAGCCTTTGTCTACCACAATTACGACTTCAAGATAATTCGCCATCACTATCCCTATAGGTTGGACATCTGGCGCTTTATTTTGCCTCTTTGCGGATCGAATGTGAATGAGTTCTCAGAATCTATAGATTACTCTAGCGATGATGAGTTTAAAGATTTGGTGGCTATGCATTGCCCCAATTTGCAAACAATTAGTTTAAGTTATTCCATGGAAAATATGGAGTCTGTGATATCATTTATATGGGAAATAAAAGATCGTCTAAGGTCGGTCTTTTTGTGGAATCCAAGAGTTCAGAAAATTCGTCCAAAATTGGTAAAGGAGTTGCCGGAAATGTCCTTACTAAGAGCACTTAGGCTTCAAGGTATTCACTCTGAAGATGGTAGGTCTTTTAAATTAAATAAAACATTTATTTTCAAGTCTTAATTTAACGCCTTTTTAACAAAATTGAAATAAAAATAGACAATTAATTTTCTATCTTTCTAACTTAATTTATAAAACTAGAGTTTACATATTTTTATACCCTAGCAGGGTATATTAGTTTCAGTCAGAAGTTTGCAACGCAGTGAAGGAAGCATCTCCGACCCTATAAAGTATATATATTCTTGATCAGGATCAACAGCCGAGTCGATCTAGCCATGTCCGTCTGTCCGTCTGTCTGTCTGTCCGTTTCTACGCAAACTAGTCCCTCAGTTTTAAAGCTATCTGAATGAAACTTTGCAGTTAGGCTTCTATATACTCTCACTCGTACATATGTCGGAACGGGCCGGATCGGACCACTATATCATATGCTGCCAGAGGAACGATCCGAAAAATTTTCAAAAAACAATTATAACTTTGTCAGTTTTCAACCAATTTTCACCAAATTTGATATTTGCCCATTTAGTATTATTTCCGAATTTCGGTTTTAATTTCATGAAAATCGGCTGACTATATCCTATAGCTTCCATAGGAACAATCAGGAAAATAAAAGAAAAAACCATAACTTTGGCAGTTTTCAACATATTTTCACCAAATTTGATATTTAGCCATATTTTATTATTCCTGAATTTTGATTTTAATTTCATGAAAATCGGCTGACTATATCCTATAGCTTCCATAGGAACAATCAGGAAAATAAAAGAAAAATTCATAACTTTGTCAGTTTTCAACATATTTTCACCAAATTTGATAGTTACCCATATTTTAGTATTCCTGAATTTCGATTTTAATTTCATGAAAATCGGCTGACTATACCCTATAGCTTCCATAGGAACAATCAGGAAAATAAAAGAAAAAACCATAACTTTGTCAGATTTCAACATATTTTCACCAAATTTGATTTGTTTGTTTAAAGTCTGCTAGGGTATACAAACTTCGGTGAGCCGAAGTTAGCTTCCTTTCTTGTTAATTTAAATATTATTGCTTCTTTTAATGGATTTCTTTGTTTCCCAGTTATTCATTTACAGAAATTTGTCAACTTGGAGGAACTGGACATTCAACTATACAGACATAGATACTTACTTCCGCTCCTTAAAAGTTTTCCCCCTGTTAATATTTTCTCCATATTTGCACCGCTCAGAAAACTACGATCCCTCAGAGCCGCATTTTTGGGTTTAGCCTCCGAGGACACAAGCTTGAACACTCCTTTGTTGGCACTGGAAGAGCTGAAATTAGAACATTGCGCCATTATAATGAACTTTCCCACGTCTTCCAAATTGAAATCAATGACATTTATTGGAAATAGGATGTTCGAAAGCAATAGTTTAGTTTTTAGATCCATTCTAAACCAGGGGGAATCCCTGGAAAGTCTAGTTTACTTTTACAATAGCATGCATTTTGATGACCAGAGGTTCCTTGACTTGCTTCGGGGCTGCAGGAAACTGAGATACCTCAAACTTTGTACTCGATCGATAAACTTTACCCTAGATTTTGTGTGTGAAATTGTGGATATATTGAGAGGAAACGGAGTCGAACCAAATGCTCCCTTTGAACTGGTTGTAAACGAGGATTTGAAGTTCAAAGATCTGCAACACTGGGTGAGTTGAATTAGTATAATGAAAACAGTAAGTTTCCTTTATAAATTTGTCTTCTCATTTCTCTACAGCTCACATTTACAGCGAACTCGGAATTACTAAAGCCACGACTTGAAAATTTTACATAAAAAATTAAAATGACTCATAACTCTCGTTTCCTTTCTAAACAATACACTCGTCAAAGATCTTAAGCTGTGAAATTATTACGTGCATAAAAAATATACATTGTCTCCGATATTAAATAGAGAATATTAACTGTATCCCAACCAATACGTATAAGCAGAAACGTATAAAGAGCATGTTCGTAATTTATTTGTTATTTAATAATGTTATTAATTCAATCTCTTTTATCTGCCGAGATTTTTGTGTCTCGAAAATTCCGTTTCCCATTAGTTCTTAGCTCGTCGACTCGCAACTGCAAAGTAATCGAATAATTCGAAAATGGAAATGGTGATATTGATTATATTTAATTTTAAATTTAAAATTTATTGCAGCTCAAATTTACTTTAAATCTTTAATAAATAATGAACAAATATATGCGTGAAGAAGATCTTAATTTAGAAAATTGTACACCACGAATTTTATAAAGGAATTCAATAGTGACTTTCCTTAAGAATTTTTATTTGAAGTTTCCAAAAATATTAAATATTTTGTAACAATTTAACATCTGTCAATGTGATAATTATTCCAAAAATGACAAATTTCAACCAATATCAAAATATTCACATTAAAGATGGATATTTTATTTGAATATTAAAATATATTTCCAAGTCTTAACTTTTGTTTAAATAAATAAATTATTAAATTTAAACTTGTGATAGACGAGTATTTTAATATTAAATGGCTGCGACAGTAATTATTTCTCAGACTAAGAGCGACTCGTAAGTTCTTCGGTCACATCTTCAAAGGGCGACTTCCTATTTTGTTTTATTTCAGAGAATTTTATGGTCGACGCTTATCTCTCGTAAATTATTATATAAAATAATGTTTGTCTTCAATATCAAATTGAGAACAAAACATTAACAGAAACGCATAGAATGCATGATCATGAAATAGAAAACTTGTTTAGATTACATTATTTTTTATATTTTTTTTTTATACTAACTTAACCGAGGCTAGTAAGCGTATTAACTGTTCGTCTCAGAACGACTGGTTTACTTTCCCTTCTCTCTCTCTCTTATCTACCGCGACTCTTGTGCCCCGAGGAGCCGGGATCAATCAGTTCTCACTTCGCCAGCTCACAAGTGAAATCATCCAAAGAGCGGCGAAAGATTTCGTATTATTTGCATCTTCGCTTTTTTTATTTACTTTTTTTTTGTTATTTTTTAATTTCTGTGAGTTTAAATCGAAGCAAAAGAATTCTCACATCAGTTTGCCACGCACCCTCAGCCGAAGAGTACTGCGATGGAGAGACGACGGGGCTTAGAGAATCTTCCGCTGGAAGTCCTGGATCTGATTTATAAATACTGCCAAGGTGAAGCCAATAAACTAAACTTGGCTCTGAGCAGTCGGCGTTTAGGCCAAGCCTTTGTTTACCACAATAACGACTTCAAGATAATTCGCCATTACTATCCCTATAGATTGGACATCTGGCGCTTTATTTTGCCTCTTTGCGGATCGAATGTGAATGAGCTCTCAGCACATATGAACGACTACAGCGATGATGAGCTCAAAGATTTGGTGGTTATGCATTGCCCCAATTTGCAAACAATTAAATTAAGTTATCCCATACAAAATGTGGATTATGTGATATCATTTATATGGAAAATAAAAGATCGTCTAAGGTCGGTCATCTTGTCGACTCTTGGAGTTCAGAAAAACTTCGTAAAAGAGTTGCCGGAAATGCCCTTACTAAGAACACTTAGGCTTCAGTGTATTGACTCTGATGATGGTAGGTCTTTAATAATATAAAAATAAATATAGATAAATTTTGTTCTATCTTTGTAACTTAAATTATAAAAGAAGAGTTTTCATATAGTTTACATTGAAATATTATTGCATGAATATTGCATATAAATTTATTATATATAGATTTCTTTGCTTCTCAGTTATTTATTTGCAGAAATTTGTCAACTTGGAGGAACTAAACATTCGACTATTCAGATATAGATTCTTACCTCTGCTCGTTAAAAGATTTCCCAAAGTTAGTACTTTCTCTATCTTTGCACCGCTCAAAAAACTACGATCCCTCAGAGCAGTCTGTTTGAGTTTAGTCGCCAAGGATACAGACTTGAATACTCCTTTGTTGGCACTGGAAGAGCTGAAACTAGAGCGTTGCGTCATTATAATGATCTTACCCACTTGTCCCAAATTGAAATCAATGACATTTGAAGGAAATGAGATGTTCGCAAGCAACAGTTTAGTTTTTAGATCTATTTTAAACCAGGGGGAATCCCTGGAAAGTCTAGTTTACTTTGACAATACCATGAAAATTGATGACCAGAGGTTCCTTGACTTGCTTCGGGGCTGCAGGAAACTGAGATACCTCAAACTTTGCACTCGATAGATAAAGTTTACCCTAGATTTTGTGTGTGAAATTGTGGATATATTGAGAGGAAACGGAATCGAACCAAATGCTCCCTTTGAACTGGTTGTAAACGAGGATTTGAAGTTCAAAGATCTGCAACACTGGGTGAGTTGAATTAATAAAATGAAAACAGCAAGTCTATATTGTAAATTTATCTTTTTATTTCTCTACAGCTTACATTTACAGAAAACTCGGAATTACTTAAGCCACAAATTAAACATTTTTAATAAAACATGAATATTTAATAAATAAATAAATACATTTTTTAACTTTGAAGTCGATTTTTGTTTGTATTTGAATTAATATATTATTATTTCTATATTTATTATTGCTTATCAGCTTTTTCTTTTTTTCCAGAGAATTTTATGTCTGACTCACAACTCTCGTTTCCTTTCTAAGCAATACACTCTTCAACAAAATTTAGCTGTGAAAATATTACGTACATAAAAAATACATATCGTCTCATCGTTCATAAATTCAAAAACTTATTTATTTACCAAATATTTTAAATGTATTTTTTAATAACATTATTAATATAATCTCTCTTGTCTGCCGAGACTTTTCTGTCTCGAAAAAGTCGTTTCCACATTAGTTCTCAGTTCGGCGGCTCGCAACTGCAACATAAAGTAATAACTCAAAAATGGAACGATGATATTGATTATATTTAATTTTTAATTTGATATTTATTATTTACATCAAACCCTGAATTTATATTGTCCAAAATAATGCGTGATGAAAATTTTGATTTAGAAAAATTAACACGAATTCTAACCTCCTTCCGTGGGATAATGATGAGAAATTTCAACCAATATCCAAATATTCAGATTAATGCTTTTTAAATAATTAAATAAATGTTTTAAATTATTATATAAAATATTGTTTGTCTTTAATATAAAACTGAGAATATTGTTTCTTAAATAACATAAACGGAAACGCATAGAATGCATGATCGTAAAATAGAAAACTTGTTTAGATTACATTATTTTTTAAATTTATTTTTTATACTCATTTAGTAAGCGTATTAACTCGTCGTCTCCCTCTCTTATCTACCGAGACTTTTGTGCCCGAGGAGCCGGGACCACATCAGTTCTCAGTTCGCCAGCTCGCGAGTCAAAACGTTAAGAAACAATTCGGAAATGGAAATGGAACGTAAAAGGAATATTACGGATTTGCCGTTGGAAATACTCGATCTCCTCTTTGACTATTGTAAAGATATGTCAGACAAAATCAACTTGGCCAAAACACATCCGAATTTAGTAAAGGCCTTTGCCTACCATTGTCGGAATAAGTTTAAGGAAATCGATTTGCATAACGGAATAAATTTGAGTTTTTGGCAATTTATTCTGCCAGTCTGTGGATCGAATATAAGGAGCATTCATAGCTGTACTGATCTTGCTGTAGAGCTTTTCAATTTGATTGGCTTACACTGCTCAAGATTGGAAAAGGTCAAGATGATTTTCTATACAGATAAAGTGGCATGTGTGCTATCTTTAATACGCCAGCGACAGAGTTCTCTCAAAGCTATTCATCTTATAGTATTTGATTATAGATATACGGTTTTTAGTAAAAAGATACTTGACAAACTTCCAGAATTGCCCCTGTTGGAGAGGCTTAAGATATTTCACATTCCAGTTGAAAACTGTGAGTCCAATAAGAAAATACTTTATCATTTTGAGTTTTGATATATGTATATACATATGTATTATTTTTGTTTGTGTTCTTTTAGATAATCACATACATAAATTTAAAAATCTGGTACAACTTGAAGTTGGATTCGAGATATTCATGCGTTTTGAAATTGATATTTTAGCACTCTGTGCGCCGCTAAAGAAACTGCGAGAGCTGACCTTGACAGGCGTTAATATTATCGGCTCTGAAGAAAATCAAGTAATACTTCCACTGGAGAAGCTAAGCCTTAGTGAATGCGACATAACTAGCGAATTTCTGGCGTGCTTTAATCTCAAAGTATTTGAAATTGAGGCTTTTTCCTATCACGAAGAAGTTGAACGATTCATTTTGAGCCAGGGAAAGTCCCTGGAAAGCTTGTGCTACGATTGCAAACATTCT
This sequence comes from Drosophila anomelani, assembly GCA_035045905.1. Classification (NCBI taxonomy): domain Eukaryota; kingdom Metazoa; phylum Arthropoda; class Insecta; order Diptera; family Drosophilidae; genus Drosophila; species Drosophila anomelani. The sequence continues at coordinate 5,882,096 of JAWNOO010000165.1, forward strand.
GCAAATTATAATACAAGATTTCTAAAGATTATTCGAGTGTGCCAAAATTTGCGATTCTTCCGGCCGCCCAACGGATGTCCCAGCTTCGACATTGACTTTGTTAAGAAAATCGTTGATATCCTGAGAGAGAACGGAGTTACACCGAATAATCCTTTGGTACTTAAGGTGGACAGTTTGTACAAATATAGGAATCTACTAAAATAGGTATGTTTAACCCCAATTGAATACAATTCAATTTTACTTTATTTTTTCTTACAGCTCGAAGAGACACCGAATTCCGAATTAATAAATGCTGTATACGAACTCAAATAATAATATACCAATTTGTGTTCATCTAAGAGGAATTGTTATTTTGTGTTCTTGATTTATTTAGTGTTATCACTTCATCTCCATCAGCTGGAGAATAATGAAATTAATTTCTTTTGTAAGCCAAAGATAAAAAAAATCTACCGAAATTATTTTTACCTATTCGAATTTCCTTTTTCTTTAAGTGCCCCACTTGTAGTAGTGTTTTATTATTATTACTTTTATTTCTTTATCCGACAATGTATGGGTTAAACTTTATACATATATAGTATACCCTTGTAAAATTTATTTATCTGATGGATTCACGTTTGTAAATAATAACATTTATATATATAAATACATGAAAAAATTTTCAAATTAAATATCAAATCGAGAATATTGTATCCTTATTAACATAAACAGAAGCGTATTATAAAATCAAAGTATATTTATTTTTCAACAGCGAAATGCTTAATATTTTAAATTTAAGTTTTATAAATATAAATTTGTACTAGTTTCATTTCCTCATCCGTTTTAGTTTCCAAAAATACAACACTTTGAACAAAACCAATATACATTCTTTGTCTGTCAAAACCAGGCTAATATTTCACACTAGCACGCACAGGGTGGAAATATTCCAACGATTCGCACCAGGTGACAACTCAGCCAGCAGCAGAGATATGACTAATGCCCCGGCAGACCCAAATCCGGCACGAACTTTGAACTTGTTGCCGAATAGCCACAGCCATCGGAATTACACACACCTCTTCAGCCAAGGAGTGCGTGTCAGGTGCAAGGGACACTCGCCCCGAGGAGGTTCAACAACATGAGCCGCAAATTCTCGGCATTTACTCATCCGTTGGGTTGGTTTTTTTAGGGGGTTTAGGGAACCTCTAGCCAGTTTATGGAATGATTCACCTTTGTCATCGGCAGGAGAGAATAATAAAACAGGATAAGCAGACCTAAGACCCTAGAGGAACTGTTTGGTATATAAAATATCCTGTAATAATAATTAATATTATATTTATTCATTTAGTTACTTCAAAAAAATATACAAACCTTTATTTCAAACCAAATCAATTATAGAAATAATATTAAAACATTTTATATTTAAATTGTTCTATTTAAAACGTAACTTTATTAATTCGGGAATTGAAACATAAGACAGCTGCAAAGAAAAGAATATCTCAGACACACAAATCGCTACGAGAAATATATGTCAACCTTACCCAATGAAGCACCCAACGTATTTTACTGGAGTCATCGAACACCAGCATCAAGGGATCCTCCTCAGTTACACCATTTTCGCTCAAGGCATTTATCAGTTCAGTAACAAACCCCAAATCGAATTCAATTTTTCGAATTGGTACATCTATATATCGAAGTTTTTGAAATTTTCGGATCACTTCCAACAGTCTGTCATTATCAAATGGTGATGGTCGACTGTCAACGATACATTTTTCCAGATCTTGGCCCTGTTTTAGCACCGATCTACAGACCAAACCTTCAATATGGCACTTGGTGGATGCTATATCAAGAATCTTGAGTTTGGGAAAGTTTGGAAGTTCCATTGAAATAACCGAAGAGCTTAGTTTAAAGCGTTCAAGAGCGGGAAATTCTGGAATAGTTTCCAATTCATCTATCTCAGATATTAAATGTACACCAATCACCGTCAGCAGGCGGAGTTTCTTTAGGGGAGAACACACCTTGAACAGATTTAGTGGCTTGGGTTCGTCATTATTATTGAAATGAGATGTTTGCAAATACAATTCTTCTATGTTTACAAATCTTTGTATCTCGTAAGCTGTCCAAAGAGAAGATGTGTTTGTCAAAAGGGAATAATTTCGTTTAAAACGAATTCAAGACAAAAATGAAATGAAATTATTTCGGTGTTGAACTCACCTTCTTCCACAAAGAAACGAACTATTCTTAAGCTGCTCAGCAGCGGAAGCTCTGGAATTTTATGCATTATATTTGGAGCTATTCCCGAGGGATCGTATTTGGCATATCCAAAGTTTAGTCTTCTAATTGAGTTCTTTGCGTTATGTAGCACTGATAGCAGAATATCGCCATTATCCAAATACACTTGAGAAGTGACCATTTTCAAGTTGGGACAGTACTGGGCCACTGCCTTGGCCACCTCAGCGCTCCAACGGCAACGCGGATAACCGACATACTCTTCCGTAGTTGAGCCACAAAGTGAGAGTATCACAGGCCAGGCTGTTTTTGATATATGTGAACTATAATAAATAGGCTTCTTGTAGACATCGCGACTGTGATAGGCAAAAGCCTGTCCCAGATATTTGCTGGTTTCAGCCAAGCTTAGCTTGTCTTTGGAATAATGGTAGACGGTATATTGTGGCCAATGCCCATTAGAGGGCCTATATGCCAATGCCTTGAATATCAGATCGAGAACCTCAAAGGGCAAGTCGGTTAAAGTGCGCTGCGGTTCCATTTCCATCTTTCCATGCGTGCGCCGAAGAGAGCTTGCCGAGAGCTTGGGGCCAACTGAGGAGTCAATTGGGAATTTCAGAGAAACAGAGGCAGATAAGAAGAATAAAAGAGAATATATAACAAAATTAAAGAGTAATATGGAGTAAATATATATTGTTTTTAGTTCATTGGTTTGAGATTTTCTAATTATGCGATCGTGTTTATTTTGAGAATAATTTTTTCAAGCGAATCTATAAATATATTTAGCCTTCAATGAATACGTTAAGTAGTAAAGTATATAAATAAATACTTTAGAGTAGCAAATCCATTAAAAGTTTAAATAATTTCTTCACAAATCCGTAAATTCAGGCTTTAGATTTAAAAATATTCCCCTCAAACAAATATTCTTGACAAAGTTTATAGAAATAATTTAAAATAATTAAAATAACAAAGCTAAACATATTTTAAAATTAAACCTACTTTCCTGTCAGAATCAAGAGGTATCAAGCGAAATAGGCGATAAGGAGGGGGACAAGTGGATTGAACTTTTTGCCAGCCTCAAATCCAGAGGGAACCGAAAAATATTCCCAGTGAGTCATTGACCGAGGTGTTCCTTCTGTGCCATAAATAAAGGAAAATGCCTCAGCTACTTCACCAGGCCCCCTTCAGAGTCCTGTCTTCGGCTCTGCGGGTCCCGATGAAAATTAGTTTCAATGAACTTTGTGCTTGGCCAGTTTGGCTTTTTGGTCAGAATCAGTTCAGGGCACGCACATTGACCCAGTAATTGATTCGGGTTCCTAACCTTCTTTGGGTTTATTTTCCAAATTGATATGTCATTAGGCAGAGGTGGGGCCTGTGTACATTTGCATTCGTTGGATATTATAGTATCTCACTCTCTATGGGTCTAGTCGAGAGCTAATTGCTTGATTTGTTTTTTTTTTTATTTATTTATTAAACAAATATAACCTTTATTAATGTATAATAATGTTCTGGCTATGTCTTAATCCTTATCTAGACAAGGACTTGTGTGTGTGTGTGTGCGATGGCTGACCTTTTCAATGGCCATCGAGGCAATGCCGAACTTCAGGGCTTGCGTGGGGGTGACACGTGTGTGCCATATATCCTTGCCTTGCAATGGGTGAAACTTAGTTAAGCAATTGTCAAGGAAATGCAAAATAGCCCTGAAATTAATCTACTTTGACCTCTGGTACCTCCCACCTTCAATGTCTGTCACGCATAATAAACATATATATAAATACATATATATTTCAATGTCATTTGCAGAAGTTTTTGGCGGCTGCTTCATCGAACAGCATTCGCAGGACATAGTGAGTGACTCTGGGTAGTGTTGTCAAGGACAATTTTCTGTACTTTTTGTAATTATTTCTTAAATATTTTAAAGAAAAACTTGTTCAAAATATATTTGGGGTAATATTTAAATAACTATTTGTAGAATTTAAAGTTGAAAATATTCTCCTTAATGAAAAATTTACATATTAACTTCAATCTATTGATATCTTTAATTATTTAATTTAATTCAATTATTAAATGTCTTATTTTATTCCAACCATTCTTAGCATCACTCTGAAGCTCCCCCCACGCAATCCTGGGACCTTGGCAATGAGGCACTTTGAGCCAAGGATCCGAATACGAGTTTGCGTCCGAGCCAAGGACCCGACTTCGAATGCGGAAATGCGCATGCCTGCGTGTCCTTGCCCTTGGTCCTTGGTCTGCGCCGGGCATTGCAGTTGTAATTCTCATGGTGTTGTCGTAGTGCCCCTGAAATGCTTTTAACCTTCGTGCAGCCGTGTGGCATGTGCAATGTTGCAGCTCCCAAACATGCGCTTTTGCACCTACTCTCCCAGAGAAATAGAGAAAGATTGATAGAGAGAGAGAGAGAGAGAGAGCTCAGGCTGTATTTGAGGGTGGCTGCCCCCACAGGACCTAGGGTAGTGGTGTTGTCTGGTTGCCCCTGCCACGTGCCGCCGCGTTGCAAATTTCACGGCAACGCTGTCATTGACCATGATATTTGGCCGCTATATATGCATGCATGCAGGAACCATAATCATTGTGGCTGCTGCCAGGGCCAGCGGCGTCCCAATGCAATGGCCTCGATGGGGAGACTGGGGTGTCTAGGTTGGCCCTAAGGGTTCCACGAGGTTAAATGATATTAATTCAGGGATTCTATGAGAAAATATATCCCTAAAAGGGATTAAGCTGAGTCATTTTAAGTTTTTATTTCAAAAAGTGTTAAAAATTAATACAGAGATAAAGAAAAATGTGGTTTCTTTCAAATAATCCTGTAAATTTATATTTTTCTCAAACATAATCCTTAAGATATTCCACCTATCTCTAAGAAATCATTGCTTTAATCCAGTTCCAGACAAAATATATGGTAAAATCACTTAATAAACATTCTCAGGCATACATAATGGGGTGTTTCCAAATCAGGTATAATAAGTTTTGTAAAAGCTGAAGCTTCGCCTGGCCAAACAGCAAAAGGAATCAAGGTTACAAGGCGCTGTGCCCATAGAACTTACCCCAAACGAAATGGCAGACAAAGGAAGCCAACTCCATTAGAGTGCAACCCCTGTGCGGAGTTGGCTAAAACCGAAGCTCGTGGAGGAAGTATCTCTGGCCCTCGGCCCGACCTTACCAAACAAAATGTAGCCCAGCGAGTGTGTGTGTCTAGGAAACCACTCTGTTCCCCTTACTCCAATTTCCGCCGGCAGCTCCTTCTTCCACACCCCTTCCCACCCACTTCGGCCTCGAATGCGAAAGAGTCTGGAAGTTTGCTTTCATTTCGCTGCCCGAAGGGTTGCAACTCCAAGGCAGACAGACGATGCGGAGAAATCCACCCACTCGGCGTCTTTTTGCAATTATTTTTAATTTCTGTGCTACGGACAACTCCCGGAATGCCAAAAACTTTTTGCAACCCCAAAAAAGGAAGCACGGAAAAAGGGGCAAACAACTCTAGACGGGAATGAACGCAGGAACAGAGTCCTGTGAACATGGATGTTCGCTTTGCGAAATGCAAAGTACAGTGAATTAACCCATATAACAACTGATAGATAGACTCTGAAATAAGTTTAGTTATTACATATATAATATAATATACTTCGTATTTTAATATCAAACAATTCGTATTTTTCAATTCAATTTAATAAATTTATAGCTTATTTAACTTTAAAGCCCATTTTCGAAATAGTGTCGTTTTTTTTATTGGAAGAATTTATGAAAAAGCAAAGTTTCTTTTATTTAAATATGAATTTAATTTATTTATAATTTAATGAAATAATAATTCGAATAATAATTCTACTTTCAGCAGGCTTGAACTGCTTGACTCAAAAACTATTGCCTACATTTTGGCGCTTAATAGGATTGCCTTGATATCTGCTTTCTTTCTCGTTCAGCTTCCTTTTAGTAAATTTTCGTGATTAAGTTTATATTTAATTAACCCATTACTTACTTATCCATAATGTTTTTACTTAATTTATTTAACAATTTTATAATTACTTAAGTTTCTTTTATTATTTTTATTAATAATCTCCTTTTCCATTAGCTTTCATCGGACCTTCACTGTACCGTCGTCCATGTCCGCGTCTAAGTTCCACGGCCCACACGTCCGTTGCACCCCCAATCGGCTTTGTACATTGACTTCTCTGGGCTACGCTTTGTTCTGCATTCGTTGCATGTTCTCTCTGTCGCACTCGCTCTCTCCCCGCTCAAGGTTCTGTTCTGTTCTGTTCTCTCTCCGTGGGCTTTTTGCTCTCTCCCATACCACGACCTACCTTACCCACACCCACAGTGGGCTGCGTTTTCTGCAACAACTGCTTCATCCTCTTCTTCTTCTGCTGCTGCTTCTGGCTTTGCCATGCACAACTCCCATGCGGGCAGAGGCGTCGACGTCGACGGCGCTGCTCGTTTTCATATTGAAAGTAGAATTTTTCACTTTTGCGAAAAATGTGGAAACTCAGAACGAGACTGGTTCGAACTCAGTCATTCATTTTGACGATGCCATGTGGAACGCACCGTCGCGTTCCGTCTCCCAGTAGCGCGACTAGCTTCGTCTTCTCTAAAATCTACTCTAAATCTGCGCAATCGTCTTAACTTTCATTTGTTAAAAAAAAAAAAAACTTTACGAACTTTGTGTAAATCGTAGCTTCGATCGGTCGAATAACGAGCAATCCCCCGGATGTGGATGCATCGCTTGTATCTGTGGGATGCGCGAGGCGATTAAGTGAACTCTTTGTAAGTGAAAATAAAAAAAAGTGAATATGATTCCGTGAAAATCGGTGGGATCCCAGTGTTGTGAGAGCTTTGTGTGCCAATTTAAATATCTAAATAAAAGTTAAGATCTTAAGCGTAAAATACAGTTCTAAAGTTGAACAATTTTCGGAGCATTTTATTAAATGCTAACTTTAAAATTAATTAAAAGCAATTAAATAAACAATTAATCTGAACATTTTACTATCAAAGGGACTTTTCTTAAAATTTGTATCAAATTTTTATTAAATATTACAAACATAAATATCTCCAACATAAATCAAATAAAAAGTTCAAAATTGTGGTTATTATAATAATAACATTAATAAGGTTAAAAACGTGTGCCCAAAAGGACTCTCTTAACATTTTTGGATTAAAATCTAATCAAAAATAAATAAAACTTCAAATTTAAACAAAAAACTGTGCAAATTATTAAAATTTAAACTAAAAACAGGAATTTTACAAATGTTTGTGCCAAGTTCAATTAAAAAAATTAAACATTAAAAGAAATGTTGATTTAAATTATTTTGAGAAATGCAAAAAGCTTACTGAAATAAATAATAAATGAATTAAACACTGTATTGAAGTGCAAACAAATCAAAAACCCCTAAAAATAAAGACAAAATCCAAAATTAAGCTACAAGCCTAAGACTCGGATTAAAAAGAGAATAAAAGGAGACTGAAAAGTATTTTCTATATATCTTCTTTTAAAAATAGATAACCCTCTTGACCTTTGACTCTCGGAATCGGCTTGTAACTAAGCCTTCAATTAGATGCTGAAACTCAAAATCATCACTATTAAAACCGCTATCGAAACCCAGCTCCCAGCCCCCTGTTTTGGCCCCCTTCCCCGACTGTCTGACTCATTCCACTTGGCCCGTAACTTCGTCTGGAGTTGCAACCCTCATTAGACCTGGAGCCACACCCCCTGCAAGAGCCCACGCCCGCTCCTCAGCCTTGCAACTTCGCAAAAATGCAGATACCCCAAAAAGCTGAGGGGAGAACTATATATGGCAGCAGATTATCTACAGAGCGTTAACAGAGCGTTGCTTGCTGGGCTGTAGACACTCTGTTAGGTTGCTGCGGCTGCTTGTTTTAGTGTTGGTGCACACTAGCCTTGCCTTGGTGTGGGTGAACTTGAACACGCACACGTGTATGTGCTCTCGTTCTGTTTATCTCTCTCTCTGTTGCCACTTGTGCTCTCCTTCTAATCGCACTATGCTCTCTGCCTTTCTCTCTACCGCTCAATTTCATTCAATTTCAAGTTCTTATTTTGCAATACAAGTACGAAAGCCCGCCTGTTTTGGCGTTCAGTGTTAAGGTCAATACATTTGCCGCCTTTGAATGGGGGGGGGGGATGTGTGTGTGTGTTTGGGGCTTTTTTTGTTGCGGCCTATGTGTGTGTGTGCTGCACTTGGAACAAAAAGGAAGGTGTAGGAAATTTTACATTTTTGTATTTAATTATTTATTTTAGCTAAAGATTTAATTTAAATATGTATTTATTAAGATTTAAATGTTTTATTTGAAATTTGATGAGGGCAATATTGAAATAATTTAATAAATATTTTCCCTCTGTAGATTTCCACTTGGTTGCCCTGCTTTTGAGGTTGCGTTTTGTTTGTTGATTAGTCTGCTATTGAGTGTTGTTGCCATGCACACTGAATGTCAGCGTTCTGCCGCTTTGCGAATAGCGGTTTATTTGCTGCACAATGTTATTGTACATTTTTGTTGTTGCTTTTATTTTGGAGGTCTTTCCACTGACGTTTGCGGAAGCTTCCGCTTGGCACGGATGCATCATCACCATCTATCTCATGGCGTTACGGAAAATGCATTTAGATTTTCACTTGACTTTTTGTACAAACAATGTCACATGTTTGCTCTGGTTTGCTTTTTAGCGGACAGGTGACCGAGTGAAAGTGAGGGAAATTATGCGATTTACATGACTATTAATGGGGTTAATCAAGGTTGTGGCTTTCCTTTTTTATATAACCGGGGTTAAGTGCTTGGGACATTATAGTTTTATTTTAATCTGGAAATATTCAAGGAAATAGCTTTAATAAAATACAAATATTAACCAAGAAAACCCAAAAACCAAAGCATTTTCCGCTGCTCCACATTGAATATTCATTACTCCTTACTCTCTACACACAGGCCGAACCTACCTCAATGCGTAACCCTGCCCTAACCCAGGAAAACTCAACTCAAACCCCCGGGAAAACCCATTCCCCTGTCTCGAAATCTGCCCCGCACGCACATATTACTCATACGCACCCGAAACGCGGAAGTTGAGGCCCGAAAAGAAACGCAACCCCCAAAGCTAAGCAACAACCCTTAAAAAAAACTCCATGAAAACTCCCCCATTGAAATGCCCCAGTCCAGAATTTGTTAACCCCCCCACAGAAAATAAAGAGAAAAGGAGGAAAGACATAAAAGAAGCCAAAAAGCATTATTATGTGCGTCTTTTGCTTTTGCCTCATTCGCATTTATTTTTGTTTATTTATGTTTTGCTTGTATTCTTCGCCTTCGCGCCTTTGCTTCCTCGTACGCAGACGCTCTCTCTCCCACTCTCTCCCTCATTTTTGCTCACTTCCTCTCAGTTTTCACACGGTTTTCACTTTCGTTGTGCAGCGTTTACAGAAAAAGAGAGCGTGAGAACTCGTTTGCTCTGCTAAGGTTCTGTTCTGACTTTTGGCACCGAAGCTTTTGCTTGTGGAATTAACAGAAGAGAGGATTTCTGGCTATTTCCCACTAGCTTTTTTAGCTGTTACGCTCTTTCAGGCATGTATTCTAACAGGGACTTAACAGATGAGGTTTTTGCCTCATTCAGCTTGCCTCATCCAAAAAGACTAATTCAGAACGAGAAAGTACAACGCAACGGTATATTCCAGCCAGTCGCGATTTCAGCAAGCGCAAAATAACAAAAACACCAGCACCCGAAAAACAGCTGAGAAAAGCAGAGTGAATTTTACAATTGAGAATAGAAAAGTGCAAAGGAAACAAGGAAATTGTGTTGTTTAATTAAAGAAAATGTGCAATAATTATGGGACAGCGCCGTGCTGTCTTACATAAGCCATAAGCGGTAGCCCATTGTCAAGGGCGCCAAAGTGTGGGCCACATTTGAGCCGTGACCGTGGCCGTAACCGTGCCCGTGTCTGTGTCCGTACTCGTGTCCGTGTATCGTCGCCGTCGCCGTCGCCGCATCGTATCGCATCGTATCGGGCGCGTCCTTGTCCTTGTGCAGGCCGAGAACAGCTGCTTGGGTCCTTCTCCCGCGTCCTTGTTCTTGAACCGAAAGTCCTCCGCAGAAGCAGCAGTAAAAATATCCGCAAATCCGCCTCCCAGCTGTTGCTCACGCCCCACCCCCCCGGCCCTCAGCTGTTGGCCAATTAATTCGAGTGAAAAAAATATATATTGAAATGTTGGAAAATTGCTAAAACAGCTGTGGCATTCCAGGCCAGGGAATAATGTGTTTCACAATGTGTTTCAATAAGCTGTTCCTAATAAACAAATCCGGCAAGCATTCGCCAGGCACAAAGGTCAAAAGTCAGCAGAGACAAGTGTAAAGTTCTACATAAAAAATATAAAAACAACAGCAAATCAAATTTAAATCAAAGAAAATTAAAGTGAAAAAAGAGGAAGATCTTAAAAAGAAATTAAAAATTAATTCCCATAAAAGTTGGCACTTGAAAAATCTATCAGAGCTCCCACAACGCCCCCCAAAAATAACAAAACTTAAATAATAACCATAAATATATATATATATTTTTCTAGAGGTGTTTAAAACATAAAAAAAAACAAAACAAATAATCAACTTAAGAAAAGCTAAGAAAAATCACAGCTCAGGTTTAACAAGAAGGAAAAGTTTATAACAGCGTTGTGTTTCATGTGCAAAATCTATAAATAAATAACTCATATACATATACATATATATTTTTGGAATAAAATACTAATTAATAAACCGTGTGAATCCGTGTAACTTGTAATTTAAATGAAAAATATAAATGTGTAAACAAACAAATTAAAAGTTTAAAACTTTATACACTCGCACACCCAAAATACGATCATCAAATAAATATATTCTTATACATATTATTCAACGATTTTAATCAATCAATACATCAATCAATTCAACAATCAAGCGATATACTTCAATTTGCAAATAAAGTGAGTTGTAATTTGAATATATATATTTAGAGGATTGCGATTAATTATATATTTATTATTATTTTTTCTTCCACAGCTACTTCAAGGAAATACCTACAAACATACTCAGCCGCTGGTGGTGTGGATCGAACGGAGCTAGAAATCAGCAAAAAACAATAAGCCATCAAAGTATTATTAGCAACTAAATCGAACTCAGACTAACTCAGAAAAACGGAAACGGAAAAACAAAGGATAACTTTTTCATGCAACTTCGAAGGCTGACGAAACAAATATTTTGATAATCCAAAAATCCAGAAGCAACAAAAACAAATTACAAATTACCATAACAACAGCAACAACAAAAGCGTTAAGAAGAAGAGACTGATTTTAAATTAAAACAAAAAAAGAGCTAGCAAGCGGCAAAGGATAAGAAGGACAGCGAGCAGTGAGGCAAAAGTGATTAAGGATCAAATCCACAAAAACAAAAGGGATACAACTCTTTCCATACATATATATCTGAATATAAAATATTTATATATTTTCTTTTGGAAAACACATCATGTTGAAGAAACTCAAGTGCATGGAAGCGGTCCAGGCAGCAGCTGCAGCAGCCTCGGGCGCCTCCTCATCTTCTGGTTCCGGCTCCAAATTGATCAAAACCGAGCCCATCGACTTCGAGATGCTGCATCTCGAGGAGAGCGAGCGGCAGCAGCAGCAGCAGCAGCAGGATCTGGAGCGGGAAAGGGAGCGCGAACCCAGCAGCAGCGCCTCCCAAGTACCCCCGAGATACACCCACGTCCAAGTGCAGACTGTGCCGCCACGCCAGCCCACGGGTCTGACCACTCCCGGTGGCACTCAAAAGGTCATTCTAACGCCTCGCGTGGAGTATGTGCAGCAAAGGGCCACCAGTTCCACGGCTGCAGCTGTAAAGCATATCTACACCTCACAGCAGCAGCAGCAGCAGCAAGTGCGATCCCTGCCGCCCGAGGGAACAGCTCTGCTGACCACCGCCTCTGGCTCGGCTGCCGGAACGCCACAGATCATCATTACCCGCACCCTGCCCTCCAGTCAGCACCTGTCACGTCGCCACTCGGCGAGTCCTTCAGCGCTGCATCACTACCAACAGCAGCAGCAGCAGGCACAGCAGCGGCAACAGGTGTCGCCGCCGCCACTGCACCACCAACAGCAACAGCAGCAACATGTCCGAGTGATACGCGATGGTCGCCTGTACGATGAGACCACTGTGGTGGTGGCCACCAGGCGACATTCAGTGTCGCCACCACCGCTGCATCATCACTCCCGATCGGCGCCTGTGTCCCCGGTGATTGCCAGGCGAGGGGGCGGCACCTATATGGATCAGCAGTATCAGCAAAGGCAGACGCCACCCCTAGCGCCGCCGCCGCCTCCCCCTCCGCCTCCACCGCCTCCACCACCACCCCAACAGCAGCAGCAATATATCTCCACCGGAGGGCCACCACCCACAGCGGCGGCTCGCAAATTTGTGGTCAGCACCAGCACGCGACATGTGAATGTGATTGCCGCCAATCATTTCCAACAACAACAGCAGCAGCAGCAGCACAATCACCAGCAGCATGTGATTGCCAGTGTTAGCTCCAGCAGTGGTTCCCCCAGTGGAAGCGCCACCAGCTCTTCCTCTGCGCACATCTTTCGCACACCCGTGGTGTCCAGCTCTAGCTCCAGTTCGAGCAGCAACCTGCAACACCACCAGCAACAGCAGCCCCAGAATCTGGGCAGCTCGGTGATGCGGCCACCACCGCCGCCGCCACCGCCCAAGGTCAAGCATGCCTCCAGCTCTAACAATAATGGGAGTAGCACCGCCAATTCCAACTCCAGCAGCAGCAGCAGTAATAATTCCGGCAGCAACGGCGAGGAGCCTTCCAGCTCGATTCCTGATCTAGGTAAGTCTCTGTCTCGCAACTCGAACTGTTAAACCAGCAACCCGTTGACCCTGACGGCACTTGCCGATTGCTATATGGCTGGTTTATATATGTCTATATATATGGATAAGTCGGTTGACAGGTTCCTACCAAAGCCATACATAAATATATATAATATGATACTGAAACACTGAACAACAGAATGTCAATTAAAAGTTTTATAAAGCGATATATCTTTGGGTAATAAATAATAATAAATGAATTATTAATTATGGGTGGGTTTTTGGTAGTGAATTTTATATTATTTAAGGTTTATTTGGATGATGAATTGGTATTTATTGGGGAATATATTTTTTATTTTTATATACAAAATAAAAGGAACTGAAGAACAGAATTTTAATTCGAAATTTTTTTAAAGGGATAAATCTTTGGGTAATTATAAAGAAAATAATTCTGGAATAAATTTTGGTATTGAATTTTTATTATTTAAGGGTTATTTGGATGTGATCATTTTAATTATGTTAGCAAATATATTTTTGATTTTGTATAACTGCATAAAAAAATTGAATTATTAAATGATTTATTATACATAAATGTAGAAAATATAAGGAAAGTTTTTTTGTTTAAAAATTAAAGGGCTAATTCACTTTCCCTTATTTATAAATAATAAATTTAAATCCAGAAGTAATTCAAATGAAATATTTAATAAAATAAAATCATCAATTAATAATAAATTCTGTTAACTGCAGCTTAGTGTAACACCTGGCTCATGTCAGGAAATCAAAACGAATTCAGACTTTTGTGAGTCAGCTTTTAATAGAGCTGTTTGTACAGTTACACGTATCTATATAATGCATATAAACATATAGAAAATGTGAGGGAATAACGGTAATGCTGCAACCCACCGAAAGGTCAAACTTAATATGAGTAATTCGACTTTCTATATAGAACTAGAATTAAAATTAAACACAAGCAGCACAGCACGTTTTGAAAGTTGAATTTAATAAGAAGGGGATTGGGTCAATGGGTGAAAGTCTGATTTAAGAACTGCCATCCCCAGTCACAAATAATTCCAATTCCTTCTGGGATTACCTCATAACTCTCAGATTTGGAATGATATATGTCCAGTCGCGCCAATCAGAGGCTGCACCTCAAAAGCACAATTTTTATTTAAATTTAATTATCAATTTAAATTGAATTTGTTTTCGGGGGTTGGTCAACAAAGCCCCTCCCCTGTCAAGGTTATGCGATATATGTGTTATATATATTTACTTCTCTCTACATATTTATTTTTTGTATTTGTGTTAATTTTTTGTGTGTGTTCAGCAATTGCTTGGCTGCTCTCTCACCTTGAACTTCAACTGAAATAAACTTGCCGCTCTGTCTGCTGCTGCTGCTGCTTCTCAGCTCTTCTCTGACGTGATGTCTGACTTTTTTTGTTGGTTTTTTCGTATCCGAATTGGAATTAAATCTGCATATATGGGTGAAATGCGTATCAATGATATATAAATATATATATATCTTATTTTTTCTGTTTTCTGCTTTTTTATTTTCAATTTATTTATGAATAACTTGGCTTGTATCTGCAATGGTGATTTCACTTGGCTACTTCCGTTTTGTCTGGCACAATTCTAAGCAGATTTTTTGACTAAAAATAAAAGTGAATTAATCTAAAATTATTATTCAACCTAAAGTTATGTTTTATAGCTTTAAATTAATTTTTGTTTTCTATAAAAATTGTTAAAGAATTATGTAATCTCTTGGTTATTATTATCATTTTTAATTTATGCTTTTTTCTTTGCCATTTTTATGCAAATACTTCAAATTAATTACTGTGTTTGTTTCATAATTATAAATAATTTATTTTTTATGTATTCCTAGTTCTTCTACAAGTTTTTTTTAGCTGCTGCTGCTGCTATTATTTCCCTAAATTATTCACTTTCAATTTTGTTTTGTTTTTGACTTAAAGCCTGTAATTAATCAAAGTTTTGTTTATTTTTCTGCGTAGTGCTTTGATTTTGTATTATTATTATTTTTAGTATGGGTTAAATCATATGTTGTATGAGGAACCTGTTCCACGAATCCCCCTCGAATGAAAGTGACAGTTGATTACGATTTTTGGAGGCTGAGAACTTTGGGTATGCGAATGATTTCATTCGCAGTGGGTTTTGTATATTTTTTTTTGCATTGATTTTCTTTATTTGTTGTTCTTGTTTTTTGCACATTTCTCAAGATACGTTAAGAGAGTTATACAATATATGTATATGTAGGAGCGTGTGTGGAGAACTGATTTCTTGGACTTGGCTTGGCTTGTTGTTCTTGCCGTTCTCCTTTTGTTGCCTGGCTAATAAATAAACGAGTCTGCGGGCTGAGCGAATAAAAGTCAAGGCCAAACCAGAGGCGGCTTGAATAGATTTATTTGCCTTTTCCCCAAGACAAGAGAAAAAATCACAAGAAGAAAGTGATTTTGGAAAGGGAGAGATAGCTGGCAAATTTTGCTACCTGTTTTTTTTGTTTCGAAAGAGAGAAGTTTTCAATGTCAATGCCACATAACAACATATCAGTAGCAATGGGTCAACATGGCCTGTGTGCTCACCACTCATAAACGTCTATATTCCCCATGAAACGTATATTTATATTCCATTGTTATCATTTTTTGCGCAAGTGACAGGCAGCAATTGTTGAACAAAAATAAATATAAACACACACCACCACAGGCCAAGGGATAGAGACAAACTTGAGGGAAAAATCAGGAGAAATGTGTGCTTAAAAGTTGAAAGGTTATTACAAATTATAAAGAGGTTTATTAGTTGTTTGAAAGCTTGTTCTTAATATTTCTTAATTTATATATATGAATATAAATACCATTATTTCCTATTAATTTATTTTTGTTTACATTTACAACAAAAAATAATTGCTTATTTATTTACTTTGTTACCTCAACCCCTGCTCTTTTGCTTGAGAAAAAAATAAATATAAAAAACGTTAAGTGAGAAAAGGGGCAGCTTACGCTTTGTGGGAAATGCTTTGCATACGCTCGAGTTAGCCAACTGTTGTGTAAACCGTTCTAGTAACTAGTATATAGAGTGTTACGCAAAACTGTTACTTAAGTTGGCCGTTTAAATGTGGCAGTAAGCTATTTAATGATACAAAATACAAGCAAAAAAATTGTATATATTAAATCTATAAATATTAATTTCGGTTAATTATTTTCTATAAAATTACCTAACTTTCGCTGATAAGTTATTAGCTCAACTGCCAGGTAATACCATTAATTGTGCAAGCTTTTTTTATCAGTTAAAACACAATTATACAACTATTTTTACTGCTCTAAATGCTAGACAACAAATTTCAAGTGGCTAAAATTCCTGCAGTTCAATTAAGAAATATATAACTTCAAAAATATATAACCCAGTAACCATTTCTCTCAATAGCTTTTCAGTATAATTTAGTGGCTATAATTTGATTAGCAAGGCAACTGATTGACAGACTATAAAGTACAGACATATATAGGTTAAATGCATTTGGCTTATTGCGTTCTGGCCAACTTTCAATTGACTCATTAGCAGCGGTATTTGTTTTTTTATTTCGACTTATTTTTCCGGCTTGCCTGGCCCAGTCCCAGTGCCAGTCATCCGACGACCTTGCCAGTGGGGGAAATCTTGCTCTCACTGGCTTACATAACACCCATAAAGGGGGCGATACTAAATGCAATTGCCACTAGTACTTATTATTCAATAGAATAAAAATCAAACGCGTAATTTGTTAAGGTTTGGTTTGAACTATTTGCCATTGCAAAAAATCAATCAAAATAAAAATCGAAGGGAGAGAGAATCGATCGAGCAGGTGAGATAGAGATAGAGAGAGAGAGATCGAGAGCAGTGGGCGGTGCATTGGGGGTTCTTCGACCTTGGGGTTATACAAAAACTAATAATAAATATACCTACGTATTTGCTAATAATTTCCCATCAATCGCCATAGGAAAGTCAAGTGCCCCAAGAGTGTGTTTCATAACCAAAATTGAATATTGATAGAAAATTCGATTGCATATTAATAACAATGTAAATTCAGCAGTTGAATTGTGGTTTTATGTGGGTTTTAATTAACTTTTAAGTAAATTTATTTACTACATAAAATAATAAAATTGAGAATGGTTTTAGGATCACTTAAATACCCAATAAATTTATTTTAATATCAAAAACATAAATTTTCAAGCAATAAGAATAATTTTCTGTATAGTAAAATGTTTGTTGAAAAATTAGAAAAGATATAGAGTGAAAAATTATTAAAATATTTACATGTAAAGCTAATTAAAGCTACAATTTAAAAGGTATGCTAACAATTATTATAAACAAATCGTATCCAATTAATAGGGAATTATTTTGTCTACAAAAGTTTATACTTATTGCCCTTCCCTTCCGGTTAAAATTCCTTAAAGCCAACCTGCTGGCCCTGAATTACATTCTATATATATTTTTCGCATTTGATTGATTTATAACTGTTGCACTAACTGTGTAAACTATGTTTAATTCAATTCCTAAACCCCTCTCTGCCCCACAAATTCAATTTAAAACCGATTCTAAATCAACAAAACATTGACACAAAGTCACGCCAAGTCCAGTCTGGTTATAACTAATTTTGCAGTTAGTTAACTGAATGCCAATAACAACAAAACAAATAAAAAAAATAATAAAAAACAGTTAACAAAAGTATCTAGCGGTAAAAAAAAGCCATACAAAGCCGAGCAAAAGGAAAACCTGTTCTAATAGCAAAAACAAAACTTAAAAAAAATCCAAACAAAACAGAATGCTAATAAAATACAAATAATATTATACAATAAGCAATTGTATAAAAATGCGAATTACAAGTGGGCGAGAGACAGAGCAATAAAAATGTTAGAAAAAAAAGAGAGAAAATAAAACTAGCAACAAGGTCATTTCGAAGCGGAAGAAAACTAGCAAAAGGCGAAAAGCAATAGCAAAATAGCAATAGAAACAAAAACAAAAGCGAGCAAAAACAAAAACACAAAAAATGTGACACACTGAAAGCGAGAACACAACAATTACAAACACAAACACACACAGACTCAAATGAGCAAGAAGCGGGTGTGTGCGAGGGGGCGGAAGACAAGTGCAGGCGTAACGTGAATCTAGAACACTTCCTCAATGAGCGAGCGAGACGGCGCCCACAATTAGCGAAAAGCGAATTTGATTATAGTTACAACGGGGCGTATGAGTGATGTGACGTACTTGAGACCGTCATATCGCATCTCGCTCGCTCATCGCATCTGCCCTTGCTGACAGAACCGTTACGATCGCATTGAGACGGAGGCTGCCTAACGGTACCGCCACTAGGCCAAGACACACAGATACTCACACACACACACACAAGGTCCACGTTGGTAATCTCAAACCTAAGATTTTGCATTTATGGATATTGCTTTACGAAATTTAAATAAAATGTATTTATGGCTTTAACGGAAACCGTTAAAGGATTAATAGAATTTTTGTTATTTTTTTTTGTTTTATTTATTGTATTTTTATCAGGATTTTCAGCTTTGATGATTTTATTTGAGATTTTATAGATGACAACATAAACAAAAATAATATTAAATTTAATAAATTATATAAATAAATATCAAATACATAAATAAAGAAATAAATATTAATTATAATTATTAAAACTAATAATTTGTTAAAATTTTAATATTATTTAACTAAGAAATATAACCGATTGGGAAATATGAAAATTTTATGTTTATACATTCATTATATTTTATGGAATTCGTATTATTTATGTCTATTGTTTATTTAAGTTAATAAATTCATCCTTTTTACTTCTTTAATTATTAATAGCTCAAAGATTTCATCAAAATGAAAGCATATGCCTTTGTTTTAATTTTGTGTTTTTATTTTTTGCGTATATTTAATGGCAGTACAATCCAGATACAAAGTTTAGCATATTAATACTTAAATGCTTCTCTATATACATATATATATTTATATATATTTTTTTTTATAATATTCATCTATGAATATACTCTGCTTTTCAATAATTACCGCATTTGTTCTAGTGTCTGGCCCTGCTCTTGAAGTCCGACTCTGACATTATTTCTATTCAGATATTTTTTTACATTGACACGTGCCGCTTTGTTGCGAAGGTTGTTCGAGACTGAATCTGAGTCAGTTGGTGGAAAGCTTTAAATTTCTTATAGCTTGGCACCAAACTGAATCATATTTGTTTGGGATATTAGATGACGATGTGAGGAGGGAAAAGAAAGCACCGATGGGCACGCAAATACTGAGATATAAATTCGAGTCTTTTTTGAAGGTAGTTTTATAAAGTGAAGGTTGGAAAATGCTTCTTATAGTGAATCATAATTTAGAAATCTTTTTCTATAGCAATTTCCACTCCATAAACCATAACCCCTTATTGCGTGCAACTTTACTGCACTAAAGGATCATCCCTGGCTAAATTTCATTAATTTGTGCCATTGTTTGGCGAACTTTTAATTCCCCCCGAGTCATAAGAGACACACACAATGACTTGCCTGTCGTCCCCAATGTTTATGCAAATATCAACACCCATCCCCTTTCTTTCGCCACCCTGGAGTTGCCCTAAATTGCACATTTAGGTCATGAACCGGAAACGTCTTAATTACATGGAATAAGTGAAGCCCAAAGTCAATTTAAATGCACCACAAAAGGGAAAAAAATGCAGAATGAACAAGAAAATCAAAAGTACAAACAAAAAAAAAGGAAAAAAAAACAGGCGCAGACAGAAGAGAATTGCATATATATAAAACTCGAATCGAGAGTTAAATAATTAAGCTGGCCAGCAGAGCAGAACAACAGGAAGGGGGGACAGGAGGGTTTGGCATAAGGGGCGGGCATTGGCGGGCAAAGGGCCCGGCTGGACTCTTTAAAAATAAATAAAAAGCAAATTGGAACGAAATCGCTGCAGACAGCGGTCAACAGCAAAAAAATTAAAAAGGGAGGAAAAGGGTGAAAAAATATATCTAAAAAATAATAATGAACAAAATTGGTATATAATTTAGAGAATTTCAAAATCAAGTTTTTAAAGGACTTTTTTAACCAATATTTTATTGTTGAAATATAATAAATATGGCACCTCTTAGAAGGAAGGATATATTCTCTGATTAAAATGTAATATCTAAAAACAATCTTTCAATCTTCAAATGTATAAAAATTCCTCTGCTGCCCACTGTAGCATCCGTAAACCCAAGCTGAAACGATATATTGAAGACCTTGAACTTTTGGTAACAACAACAGAATGCAGAACAGTTCAAAAAGACGAAGAAATGAGCCTGGAAAAAATCAGAACCAAGCTGGCGAAGGAGCAGAAGGCAGCAGCAGCACCATTAAATCAAGCAGACTTTGGGTCCAATGTAGGGCAGACAGAAGAGAGCGGCACCATCCAGAGGGAGTAGATACATATACATATATAAATACGTCTGGTTATTAGCAGGATCGGGGCAAAAAATAAAAACTGGTTGGCAAAAAGGGAGCGCGCGAAAAAGAGCCCCTTTTCGCCTTTGCCTCTGTCTGTTGGTGGCTTCGGCAAGTGCCATTGACCTACAAGCAAAAGTCGTTGGCTTCTTGTGGATCGCGAAGAACGCAAGAAGAGATAGGGATAGGGAGAGGGAGGGAGGTAGGAAGGGAGGGAGAGTGGGAAGGAGTGAGGTAAAGGGAGAGAATAAGAGAAGGATAGGGGGAGGGAATAAAAAGGAAACAGAGGGAGGCAGTAAAGAAGACAGCACGTGAGACAGGCAAGGGGGAGAAGTACACAGAGAAAATATAAACAGAGAAATAGCAACAAAAGAAATATTAAAATAAACTATCTGGAAATTAAATAAATATTAAATATATAAGCAGTTTCAGGAAGAAATAATATCCTTGGTTGTGATCTTTAAACTTATTTATCTTGATTCAATATCATCATTAATTTATTTCTGCAAAATTAAACCACTAAAAATACAAATTAAAATGAAATTGAATTTATTCATCAATTTTAAACTCCGACTTGAATATTTTCATTGTAGTGTATCTTCTGGGTTGATAGGTAGGTGGGCTTGGCCTTGATATTGTCAACGACATGACTTCACCCGAACCACAGCGAACAAAAACAAAAGCAACCAAGAACTCCACGAACATCAACAGAGAATTTACAATACAATATCAAAAAAACAGAGAGAGGAAGATAGTCCCTAAGCAAGGCGAAAGAGGGAGAAGGCCATAGAGCGTCACGCTTGGGAAGCTTGGGGGCGCTATTTATACCTTTTCGTACTCCCCTCCCCCCTCTTTGTGCCGCCTTTGTGATCAGTTTTTTGTTTATTTGCGCGCCTAAAAACGTTCACGGATTCTGCAGAGAGTATGGAGGAGGTGGGGGACTCCACCTCCTCTTCCCACCAAAACTCCACTCTGACTCGCTGCGATTCGAATCGCGGCTGTACACCGATCTGCAATCTGCATTCCCGTCTATATGTTGCTTCTCTCACACACACTGGCTATAGGGGGGATATATAGCCCAAGTGCAGTGCCCTTGACTTAGGTCAATAACACACGCGATCGGTTAGTTGTGGCCTGGCATTTATGCTGGGCTTTTATGTGGTATTATGTGGATCAGGAAAGTGTCTAAGATAATTTTATTTAAGTTTATAATTTGCAAACTTTTTGAAATAATTTATTGGAGGAGGAGTATAAAAAGGGGTAATTATAGTACAAAATAATAAGAAAATATAAGCTAGAAACCTAATCCTTTTGAAAACGTTTGGAAAACCCAATTTTGGGAATGTTTAAAAATCTATTTTAAGTGTCCTTCATTATTTTCCTAAAATATATTACTAGATTTTTAATATAATATATAATAAATCAATTAAATATTAAATCAGAACGAGACCTTATTGACTGACTTCCCTCTCTCAAAATATATATATATATATCCTGCCAGCAAGGACCTTATTAACCCAAAACAAATACCAAAAGTATCCGCACACGCTGCCACTTAAATTACTCGAAACCGACGACGCCCGCTTATCCTTGGACATGCCATTGCCACTTGACAGTGACCTTACAACCGCCGAATGGCACCACCCAATTGGCCATTGGCCACCCCAAAAATTTAGCCACCCAATTTGAATCACCCCCTCCGCCCCACCCCTTTACCCTTGATGGGGCTGCAACTGCTGCTGCATAACCTTTGCCTTGGATTTGGAGGCGATGCGCATGAACCTGACATTGAACGTGAATGCGATGGCAATGAAATTTTCTTACACACTTCCGAGAGTGAAAGAGAGGGTTATAGAGAGAGTACAAATATGGGGGAAATGGAAAAAATAACACCACTCCCGCCCCCCCTTTGGCATTCCCTACATTGTTGCTTTGCCGGGTCTGCCAGTTAGGGGCTGGGCTATATGGGGTTATAGCGTGGGCAACCGACGTTGTATCGGAGGTCAGGTCAGGGCCAAAACACTTGACATTTCTATCCCCCCGCCACGGGTCTCATAAATATTCAAGTGCAAAATAGTTTTCTTGGCTTTCTGACTACCTATACACACATATATATGGGTTAGTGTGTCAGGCAAAAGTTTGATTGGTTATTTCTTATAGACAACATGGATAGCCTGGTCCCAGTTCCCAGTCCGTGTCATTGACCCAAAGCATATTACCCGGAATTTCCAGACAATTAGCTTGGATTAATTACAATTTGAGTATTTCGTAGGAATATTTCTGTATTTATTCAGGTCTGAATAGGTCTTTTATTTGTTTATAGTTTATGCAAGTGGTGGCTTTCGATTTCATTGGCCTCAATTGAAAGTTATTTGCGGAATAAATAATAGACAGATATTATTATATTTTATAAGATACATAATATTTAAATATAAATTTATTTTTAATTAAATCAAGAACATTTCGTTTGATTAGCACTTCATGTAAAGCAAATATTTTTATAAACTTTACTAAAACGAAAAATAGGATTACATTTTTATATACTCCATTGGCATTTAGCTACCAATTCCCCATTGACATATCAATACTATTTAGCAATTATCCTTAACCTCACGAGTATAATTTTCTGTCATTATAACCATTCTGAAACACTTATAAGCGGAATTTCCCCTTCTGACCAGGAGCGGCCAATCAAGCTCCATTAAGAACACTTAATTGAGGCTACTGAAAGGGTTCAATCCCCGTTTTATTCTATTTCCCTGGAGCTTGGCAAAGGATTGTCAATAGTTTCTTTGGTTTATCATCTTGAATCGCAACATTAATAAACTCGAATAAGTGTCTTAAAAAACTTTTCACTTGCCTAATGCAATTTTTTTTAATAAACTTTCCAAGAATTGAGGGAGCGAAAAGCTAAAGCAAAATATGTTCATAACAAAAAAATTAAATTACGTTGGCTACTCTTTCTCTCTTCCTACACTCATGTAACAATAAAAAGGGTTTCTGCTGCTTTTGCTCGCTCTTGCATCGTCCTTTTTGGTTTTGCACTGAAAAAAATGTAAAAATACGCATTTTAACATTAATTATTGATGCATATTTATTGCAAAGAAAGGACAGTTTCTCGAGTTAGGTTGGGCAGAAAATTTCTTTTAAATTAATATTACTAATACGCAGTGGTGTCTTTACTATAATATCTTCTGGTTCTTCTAAGAATATCTTTTAAAAATGGGGGTATCCATATTAATAAATAATATATTTAAGAAAAAAGGGAAATATATACGATTAGTCTCAAATTATATCACTCATACGCAGTGTTGCATTAATTAATTTATATAATTTGCACAGAAAATTTATTATTTTATTTATTATTTTAATAATACAAAGTACATCAAGGAAAGTAAATAATATATTATTTATTCAAATAATTTTATGCTAAAATGAAAACATTAATTAATTCTAAAAGCTCGAAAGTTCATTACTCATACGTAGCGTGGTCATTGTTGTCTGCATAAAATTGAAAAAGTCAAATAATAATTATTTATTTATTATTATTCATGTAGTAGTATTTTATTTTTTATACTTATTAATATTATTATTTATTTTAGATAAATATTTATTGCTAAGAAACCCCAATTTCTTAATTTCGGTTTATTATTTCTTTAAAATATTACTAATACGCAGTGGTGTCCTTATTATAATATCTTTTATTTATTTTATTTTTTGTACGAATTTATTTTAATTGGAGAAGTAATCACATTTCGAAATAATAATTACCAAAAATATATGAATATTTAAAATTAGTCTGAAATTATATCACTCATACGCACTGTTGGCTGAACTAAAATATTTTATTTGCAAACAAATAGATTTGTGGAACTAGTTCTCAAAGGATCTAAAATATATATTTTAAACTTAAACATATGCATTTATCCCAAAATCAATACATGATTTAATGCCAAAACTTTAACAGTTTATTACTCATTCGCAGGGTAGCCTTTAAAGTCTGGTAAAATGGGAAATTTAAAATATTCATTTTGAATCATATTTAAATTCATTTTGTAAAATATATCAATGGTCATATTAATAGAAACAAAATATTATATTGTTTTCATAAAAAAGGACTCTGATTTTTTGCAGTTTATTGTTTCTGCTGCTGTTGAAATTGACAAGTTCTTGTTCATGGTCAGGGCCGTGCTGTGGGTCCTGTCTGTGTGTATGTGTATGTGTGTCTGTGTATCCGTGTTATTTGTGTGTGTTTGTGGATTTTGTGGACTGCAAGATGGCAATGAAATGTGCATGCGTTGACAACCAAACACACACAGCGGACTGAGCGCGTGTGCCTCGGATTGTATAATGAACGCACAAGGACAAGGATAAGGACGAAAATGACAGTCTGCCTCGGTTTCTCTCTCTCTCTCTCTCCTTATCACTCCTTCCCCGGGTATGTCCTGTGTGTGATAAGCAATGTCAATGTCAACATATAATTGCCATTTTTGGCTTCAATTACCAACACTCTCGATGTAATGAACTTTGTTTTTCTTTTTTCTTGTGAGGATTTTCTTGCGTTATACTAACAAAAAATTTGTTCTACCATTATCTCGTTAGTTTTTGGCCTTCTATCCAGCTATATTTGGCCATTTCCTACATCAATTCTGTTCGTTATTATTTATTATGGCGAAATTCGGATCGGCCATAGCTTCTGACGAGAAGCCTTGGCTCACTTCCGTGCCTTGGGTAATATCCCTGGCATCTTGCCCACTGTGCTGCCACCACAAGTCCACTCACTCACTCACTCACTTACTCATCAATTGTGCTTTGACGTAGCTCCCTCCCAGATCTGGGGGGTTCTCTATTGACCTCAGCCACATTACTCGGTTTCGTAGGAACACTCCACTCGATGTGCTTATATATAGACTTCCCCCACGCATCTGTGACATTGAAAATGTATATATTTTCATGTTTGAATGCGAACGTTTCGATATCGGTTAGTCGACCGCCAGTTTCCGCATTAAATTTTCTAATAAATTTGCTCGTCGCACAGGTGGAATTACAGGTGCGCACAGTTTAGAGGAAGCAAAATCGAAATAGGTATACAAAGGGAATTTAAATAAAATATTGACAGGTGCTGAGCTATAGGGAAATTGTTAGTAAATGAGGAAATATTTATTGGTATTTAATTATTTGATTAATCAGTTGTTGTAATAAATGAGAAAATAATTACTGTTAAGGGTGTGTTTATTATTAAATTTATTGTTAATGTAAATTGTAGAATGAAGATATATTTGGATACAAAATTAGTATTATTATTTTGATATTTTTATATCGAAAATTATCTTATGTGAATATATTAACATGAAAAATTATTACTAAAATATTAAGGATAACATTTATTAAATTTATTTAAATAAAACGAAATAATTACCAAGCAAAGGAATTTTAAAAATATATTTGATTTATTATTATTTATTTAAATAAGCAAAGAACTTTTTAAGAATATAAATAAATATTTATATAAATAAAAAATAAGTATAAATAATATAAAATACAATACACAAAAGAATTAACACCTCTGCCTAACCTATTTTTATTATTTTAATTTATATATTAAGTTATCTACCAACTAAATTACCTAGATAAATATCAAATGCAATAAATCTGCTGCATAAAATTTATATAATTTATTTACTTATACTTTTATATACATAATTAATAATGGCTTCACACCTCAGGACATTTTAAAACCTCAAACTATTTCCCTATTATTTTGTGCTCGATAGAAAATCACATTTAGAATAATGCCACTCACCCTTACACTTGAGTGTATAATAAAAAAATTATAATAATAACGAAACAACCACAAAAAAAATATAATAAAAAAAGCAGAGAGAGTGAGTGAGAGAGAGAGTGAGGGAGAGAGTGAGGCTGGCCTTGCCTGAGGTCTTGTGTAAGCGACTAAATGGGGACCTACGTAATGTGTGTCACTCGCTACACACACACAGATACACACACAAGCCGGAGAGGGAGGCAAAAAGTAAAATGAAAATAAATTGTGATGGTCAAGGTCGTTGGCATGTGCGCTCTGCGCAATGAAAAAAAAAAAAACAAAAACTGTGCAAAGAAATGGGAGAAACGAAATGTGCAAAACAAACAAATAAAAGTTAGTGAAACTCTCTGACACGATGTCTGCAAATTAGGAGCTATATCCCTATACAATTTTACCCCAGAAATTAAGCCCTATATATAAATATATAATAAATAAATATCTATAAATATTCTATAATATTTATAATTAATCTATATTTTGTTCTCCCTTCTTTCATTGCAGGTATGTAAAGAAAATACTTGATGTTTCGGCTTTGTCAGGTCCAATTAAATGTAAGTCACTCTCGGATGCCAGTTAATGCCACTCAAAGTCAATTAACTGACAATTTAACCGGGGGCTTACCTTTACCGTTTTGGCCCCCAAACCAATTACCCCCACACAAGGACCTACTCGATGTCCTT
This sequence comes from Drosophila anomelani, assembly GCA_035045905.1. NCBI lineage: Eukaryota > Metazoa > Arthropoda > Insecta > Diptera > Drosophilidae > Drosophila > Drosophila anomelani. The sequence continues at coordinate 5,909,091 of JAWNOO010000165.1, forward strand.
GCAGCTTTTATTCCTTGGTTTTTGTTGTATTTTCCACAATTTTCAGTTTGCAGTTGGCCAGCGAAAGCTTTTGTGCTGTGCTGAAGGTTACTTGCGATCAAGGGCGGCTCAATGTCGGATCCTTGGTGCAGGATGTGACTGCAAATGCATGGGGAGAAAATTATAGGATGTCTAGATTTCAAATTAAAAGAAGTTTTTGTTGGAAAGAAATTATAATCTTGTTTAAAAAGTATTCAGCAGGATATTTATTTGTTTTTAAATGACAGAAAAATTTTAAACCATTTAAAATAGAATTTCTTAGCTGTAAAATAATTCTATGAAAATGATTTAAGGTCGAAATTAAACAAAGATTATCTTAAAATATATTTTTATACCAGAAACGTACTATATTTATACATCTATATATTTTTTTAAATTAATAAGTATACCTCTATTTTTCCTTTCCTCTCTGTGACCTTCATTTAAGCCCTCCTTGGTTTTCCAACCCCCTCTGGCAACAGCTGTTTTTGCGGATTTCTCTCTGCTGCTGCAACTGTTGCACTTCCCGGTGGCAACTTGTGGCTTTCCACCTGCAAAGGAAACCTGAAAAGCTCTGGTCTAGCTCACCTCTCAGACTGCACTCTTTCTCTCTCTTTGTATATAAATTTCTATATCTGTAGAGTTGCCTATAATTCGCAAAAGATTATTTTGCAATAGTTGCAACAAATTGCAAGAGCTTTTGGCAGAAACTTTTAGCTGCGAATGCAACCGGAAAATTTGTAAAATGCATTTGACATAGCTTTCCCGTGCAATATCAGCTTTTGAGAATTTTCCTTAGAGGAAAACTTTTTTCTAATGCAAGTGGAAAATGTATAAAAAAGCTTTTCTTAGGAGATGCATTCTTGATGCAGTTTATTTTTTAGATTAATGGAAAAATGGCGCCAAGACCTTTTAATTATTTTGAGAGCTTAACAAAAATTTATTTTAACTTTTAAAATTATAATTAATAGTTTGTTAACTATCAAAAGGAAATTTAGTACTTGGGTAACTTTTATTTTAACCTATTCAAGTTTATAGTACTTTCATATTTAGTTTATTAATTTTTTTTTCCATTTATCTTAACAATTTATTTATTTTTCTGGCTCTCAGCTCTTTTCATAATTTTTTTTTCCTACACCTCTTTGTGGTTTTTATGCCTTTTATTATAAATCCTAAACATAAACCTAAACAAATAGCACCGCAATTGCCAGGATAAACACAGACACACAACCATTAGGGGCGACCTTAACCTTGAGCAAATGAAACCATTAGTTTTTGTTGTTGTTTATTTTTGGCTGCTTCCCATTTCCATTTTTCTTTCCTCTTTTTTTTTTTGTGGGAATTTGCGGGCAGTAACAAATTTAATTAAGCATTTCACCCAACAGAGAAAGAATATTTGAAATATTTCAGCCGAACTTCTCGGTCGTTTTGCCTCGGGCTTTTACGACCCGAAATGTTTCCTTTCCTTACAGCCATTAAGTTCGGTTTCTAGCGGGGGCGGGGGCGGGGGTGTGTTAACCACCGCCAATATATATACGTATATATATTTATATAGAGAAAGAGAAGCCTATAAATTTGGCACATAACTCTCACACGCATTAGCACTTTGTCAATGTGGCAGCTGGCCATCTCTATCACACTTGTGGCTAACACTCTTTCTTGGTTTTTCTTTTAGGCTTTTTCTATCGCTTTCTGGCCCGAACTTGGGGCATGTGTCGAATTTCGTGCGGTGGCCTTGACTTTTAGTAACCTTTCGGTTAATTCTAGTGTTATTAATGGAGCAATTCGTGGAAATTGTGTTTGGCCTCCGTCTCTCACTCTCTTTTTCATTCTCCTTGCGCAGTCTTTCCTTTTTTGTGGCATTGTTAGAGGCTCTGTTTTCATGGGTTAATTGAATTTGCCGTTCGTATTGACAAGACCAAAGCTGGTTCAGCTTTTTCTTCCAAAATTATGATAAATGATTTTAAGCCGGCACTCGTGCCGATAAGCGGAAGGCAATGCCAAAAGCTGACAGGATATACAAATTTTCCGTTAGCCCACCTGCGAACTTAGGCCACCTACAGGTGCACTGCAACAAAAAAAGGGTGATATATTTTAGTCTAAGCAAGAGCTAGTATTGTTAACATTTATTAGGTGTTTTTGAATTAATGTAAGGTGCTTGAAAGTTGAATATTTGAGACTTGAAAATAATTTATTCCATTAATTTAACAAGATATTCCTTCAAAATACATTTTATAAATATTATTTCATTAATACTTTAAAGTATTTACAAACTAAAAAAAGCTGAAATAATATTTTTTTTTCGTATTTTCAAGATCTCCCTAAGCCCCAATGTATCTTTTCTTGACCCTCTTTATTTTTTACATTAATCTTCCAGTGTATTCATTTCCTTCCCTCCCCTTTTCTCTGCCCCAACTTGTTTCCTTCGTAAAAGCAAATTCATGGTCAATGTGTCAAACCCCCTTGGGCGAAGTCGGAAGCCCCCACATAAGCTGTTTTGCACACGAAGGGGGGAAGACCTGTCAACGCAGCACCACCCGCACCCCCTTGGTACTCACCACACCGCAAGGCTGGCACCCCACCACCCCCAATGTGGCTACATCCCCCAGGAACTTCCCACTCAGCTGTGTGTGAATCTCTTGCAGCCTTAAGTTTGAGCCTGTTGTGCTAGGCCTTCTCTCTCTGGGCTTGTGCTAAAAATAACTCATACGCCCCATTGGCCCACTCAGCATTTCCACGAAAGTTGTATATTTCTTATTTGCTCACATCTAGTCTTTGGTTCTCTCTCTCTTAAATGCAGAATTAAAATCAAAAATTTCGAGGAGTTCTTTTATTTTGGCTTTGAAAAATTGAACAGTTTTTTCCTTGTAAATTTTGGGTGCTAGAAGGAGGGGAAAGAAGCACATTATTGATTCATGCTGAGGGATGTTTAAAGTCAGCTAGGCCCAAAGTATCCTGAAACGAGTGCGTAGGTCGCTTGGGGAATACGCACATATATTTATTTTTTGGATTTTTTTGTGTGCTGTTTGCGCTTTACTTTTTGAGCTTAAAGAAGAGAAAAGTCTTTTTTATAGATATTTCAGTGGGCTTAGGATTAGATTTTGTTCTGAAATGTAGAAATTAATTAGTTTTGTATATTTCTAAAATGATTATTACCGATTCAATCAATTTGGACTTAATCTAAATTAATTTCAGTCAAGAAAATGTAAAAATGTAAAAAGATCAAAACAGCCTTAAAATATATTTTAGTAAATTGTATATTAAATATTATACAATTTCTTGTTTTAGTTCTATTTCCCAGCCATTTTTCACCTTTCTCTGGGTTAAATAGGATGCTTCCTGAATATATTACAGTCTGCTTTCATCCCTCTCTTATTGCCCCAGAGCGCCCCACCACTCCCTCTCCCCCACTCAGTCGTGACCTAATGACCTAACTGTATACAAGCTTTCGTCGGCCTACTTTGCCAAATGAAAGAAGATACATAACCTCCCTCACTGTCATCTCTGGGCACCACCCCCGTGAGATTTTCAACCACCTTGCCTCCATTACACTCAAAAATTTAACGGTCCACATATGTTTTAGCTTATTGAAAGCCAACAATATGCCGCCCCCGCGATATGTGTGTGTTTATTAACCTCTTAAGTATATTAGTATTTGTAAAGCGTTTGTTTATATTTCGGTGGCTCACCTAATGCGCATTAACGCAAACGAGAGGAGCTCACGAAAATACTATATATGTATAAAGGCAAGACTGCCTCAATACTTCCTGTGAAAGCTTTTCCGCATAATTTTCTCGCTTCCTTTTCCGAGAGCTTTCCACCAATAAGAAAAAACACAGCAACAAATGTCGCACGCGCCGCCACCGCAATAAAAGCAACAACAGCCGTGAAAACTGCTGATTAAATATACACCTAATGTCAAGACAGTGCCTACAAACATATGTATGCACGTATATAAATGTATTGGTATTTATATGCTATATAAAAACCGATCTGGAGTGGGTACAGTGGAAAATCGAAAGAAAGAAAGGAAAGAAAGAAAGTTTAAAGAAAGTGGAGAGGAAATGGTTCTTAGAAAAGTGAATATTTCCCCATTTTAAAGCACATTTTGAAGGTTTTTTAAAATAATAAAAAAAGGAAAAAGATACATTTACATTTTTAAATTTTAAGTAAATTACTAAATAAAAAAACACATTTTTATATAATATTTCATAAATTAAATTGAATTAAACTCATTTTTAAATAACAAACATAAAATGTTAAAATAATTCCCATAAACTAAAACCTCTTCTTAGAAATTCCCTTTAAACCCAATACTTACTGTATGTATTGTAATATTTATGAATTTCCATACATACATCTGTACATAACTGCGTACATGTATAGAATATATGAACAAAACAGACGCAGAAAAAAGAGCAGAATGAAAGCAGAAACCCAAAAAAAAGAAAAACAGAACCCACCCGCAGTCGACGTCGCTGCCGCAGTCGCTGCTGTGTGCTGCCTTTGTTGTTGCCTGCCGAGTAAATAGGTGAACGACCGTCGATAATGCGCGACCTTCAAAATAATCTGGGCCAAGTGCTGTCCCAGTGTGTATCTGTGTGCGAGTCGATTTGCCAGTGCCAGAGTGTATGTGTGTGCCTAGCATTCACGCACTCTCACTCTCACTCACTCACTCTCTTCCAGCTGCTAGCAGCACCCCCCTTTGGGGGCCTCCCTCCTCCCGCCTCCCTTTTTTCTTGTGTGAATTATTTTTTTATTGCTTCTTCTATTGTTGTCTGCTGATTGGGGAATACAAAATATATTTATGCGCTTCCTATCACAACTTATTGAGTTGAATGTATATCATAAAAATTGGAACAAAAGCATTTTATTTATTATTTATTTGTCTGAATGATCATTAATAAATAATTATTTTTGGCTGTAAATAGAAAGGATATATAATGATGTATGTTATAGCTTTAATTCAGATTGTTATAAAAGTTGCTGGAGATTTGAAAACAAAGCATAAAAATTCAATAACTAACTTATTCTTTCGTAGTATTTTTATTTGTTGTTTGATATTTTAAGTTAAATTACATTTTTGATCAAAAGAACTTTAATATCTTTAGTCAGAAATCGTATTGATTTTTGAATTAAATCTAGCAAAGCAAAAAAATATATTAATTCCAATTTTCCCAACAAATTAAGGATCAAATAATTTTTATAGCATACTTTCTAGGGCCATTTAATGATATATTTCAAACCCTTACCAATTTCCGTGGCATCTCTGCACAGCTTTTCCCAACTGGGGAAAATCTTTTAGCTTTTCACTCTTAAAAGCCCAGCTCAGTAGCTTTTCCACCTAACTTTCCACGCACTTTTCGTGACGTTCCATTTGAAGGGCCAAAGTCGTTGCACTCCAACCAGGACAATGACATGGCACACATACACCACCTATACATATGCCAAGAGCAATACAAATGCCTAACTACATGTAAATGTGTGCACATAAGGACCGTTAGGCCGTTAGCCAAAGGAATTCCAATTCGATTGCCATTATTTTTGGTTTTAATTAAAATTTCCAAATGTTTTTTTGGGTGAGTTTTTTTCTCGTTTATTTTTATTTTATAATTTCAAGAGGTTGCAAGGTTGCCAAAGGGGGAGGTGGTATACATTTAGCGGCGCCTTCTGTTCCATTTACATGAAGTCGAATCGCGTCAGGGGTGAGCTAAGTTCATGTCCTTGGACGAATTTCCACGCGAGTTGAATAGACATTGAAGGTTATACACACTATAAGTGTAGATGTGTGTGTGTTTATAGAAGTTTGGTAAGCGTGTGAGGCTGCCACGTCAGCGGATCAAGCTATTATTAACTATATATAATGTGTATATCCAGATATATATACACAAAATCAGAGAAAGTTGGTTTGGCCACAAGGTAATCGATTTTGACATCTTTTGATCATTCCTAATTGGTTCGTATTTATTTTTTATTAATCTTAATATAATATATTTAGAAAAAGCTATCGATTTTTTTGGGAAACAAATATAAAAAACAATATAATAAATATCTTGAATTATTTTCCTTCCAATTATCAAAAGGGTTTCCCTTAAAAATTCTCTCTCACTTTCCTGCTTCATTATAACCCCTGATCATCTCGCAGAGACTGTAACCTTGTATATTCTAACAACATAAAAGTGTCTCTATTAACTTGGCTTATTCCCCTTGCCTGGGTTTTTCAGTTTCCAGCTCTCAGCGGTATGTTTGCCTAATCGAATCAGCGGCGAATTTGCTGGTGGGTTAAGTGCTTTTTATTTTCACACCGTTTGGCGTCTAACACGTTTAATGGAGCACTGGTGGCAGCACAACCCAAGCAATATGAGAAATAAATACAGAGAAAAAAATTATTACAAATTTCTAAATTTTTTTATGTTAAAATGGATATACCAATTATATATAAATAATACAAATGACATATGAACAAGAAAAAATAACCTTATTTAACCTTTTTTTAGAGAAAAACGTTTAAAAAGTAATAGAAATATATATAAATTGGCATTTTCATATATTTTTTTAAAGGACACTTATGATAGAATAAATTAAGGGCTTAATTTGAGTAAATTAATTAGAATTTTGGCTAAAGCTTGATTTTCCCTAGAAAATTATCGTTTTATAGTTGTAAGGAAAAATGTTTAGTAATTCTTATTCCTTCATATAAAACTACCAAAAATTTACAAAATTTTTAAAGTTCCACCCATTTTTTCGAGTATATGAGCCCAAGTGTTTCCAACCCACACCCAGTTTTTAGCTGCTGGGCGCTGAGTGCAACGCCAACTGACCCTGAACTCGTGCAACGACACAGAGCTGCGAGTGGTGCTGCTGCTGCTGCTTCTGGCCGGGATTGTGCAACATGGCAGCCGAATCCAAGTCCAAATCTGAATCCGAATCCGAATCGAGGGCAGACCCAGAGGCACGGCCCGTTCGCCCCAGTCGCTAATTTTACGTGGGAAGTTTGCTGCTGCTGCTGCTGAGCTGCAACAGCAATGAAAAGTTCAAATGCGTTCGCTGACATTTTGCCACAGTCGACATTGGGCTCTTTAGGGTGCAGAGAGTGTAGTAGAGGGAGGGTGCTTAGTTGTTGCTGCTGGCCAGGACAAAACCAATGTAGCTCAAGGATACTGTTGCCACAGACTTTGACTTACCTAACAGAGAAGAACAGAACACCAAGTAAAGGGGCTCTTAGGTTTTGTCTCAAATGGAAGGGACATAGTTTGCTTTTTTTTATAGGTGTAATTGTAATTGTAACTATTAAATCATACTTGGTTATTATATATGGGTGATTTTAGGTAACAGATAGCTTTACTTTAATGGCTTCTGGCTTTCATTAATTTTTATTTTCAAAAACTTTAGCTCTTTTCACTTCATTTTCTAAATTTTCCTTGAAAGATATAATCTTATATAGAAAGATATATCCCAAAGCTCATCTCAAGCTTAATTTTTTCCCTCATCTCGCTTTTCGTCACTTCGGCCTTGAATAATTCTTCTGTCATTGGCATTTTCACAGTTCATTTAACTTTGGCCCGCTCTGCTTTTGGGCCTTGCTGCCTTTTGGTTGGTTTTGTTGCTTATTTTGCTTTTGGTATTTGGGCTCTCAGCTAGCAGGACATCGTTTTGGGAGCTTCTGTTGCCAAGCGGAGAGGCAATTGGAATTCGGCTAAGGACTGTTTGTTGTAGCTGAGCTCCTTAATTCCATTCTGGGTTTTGTTTTTGGCGGCCGCAATCTGATAGTTTCTCATTTGTTTGAATGTTTTGCGTTTAACCTGAAGCCAATCACTTTTGTCTGGGCCAAGAACACGGGGTTCAAGTTGGAGACAAGTTCTAAGAGGAAGGAAAAAGGAAATTTTAAGACCCAAATTAAGTAGTTTGTTTAAAAAATAATTAATTTAAAAGTCAGAAAATATATTTTTCAGGCCTATGACTTATTCAATTAATAGGAAACAAATAATTAATTCAGTTTTTCTTTAGCTCATGGGATTTAAATACTTAAATAATTACTTATTATTAATTTTATGGTGTGTATAATATTATAAGGAAATGTTTTTAAAGGTTTTGCTAAATATATAACAGATTCTAACGAAAAAATATATATGATTCAGAAACTTTACTTTTTATTTATCATAAGTAATAATATTTTTGGAGAGTCGAAAAATTCCTAAGCCAAAAGATTAAATTAATTAAAGAAAAATTAAAACATAAATTTCTAAAAATTAACAGAATTTAGAATAGATTTTTATAACTAATATATTTAATAGATATTATTAGATTATTATTATTCCCAAGAAAATCCACAAAAATTCCAATTCTTAAATTCAAATCTCAGCGCTCTGGCACAGCTTTCGCTCGCCAAAACCCCTTGAAAGCAGTTCAAAGCTGCCGGCAAGCAGTTCTCTGGCTCCCCACATGGCCTGCCCCAAATAAAATGCAAAAACAAAAACAAAAGCCAAAGCCAAATACAAGAACAACCACAAGGCAAAGGCAAACAGCTGATAGAAACTTTTGCCAAGCGATTTGTTGTTGTTTTTTGGCTCAGCGTCTGGCATTTCGGCTTTGGCGGCCCGCGTTTGTTGTTTTGCTTATTATTCAGCGTTCTTCGCTCGCAGCGCGAATACCGAACGAACTCTGAACTCTGGAGACTGTGTGCCCGGCGCTCAAAAAATTTTTCGTAATTTCCACGTGAATTCTGAAAAGCCAAAAAAACACAAATTAACACAAATCAAAAAATATATGTATATCTATTTTTTGAGTATTCCTGCAAGTGTCATAAATGTTTATAAGAGTGCAAAGTCTTTTTTGAAATCTAAAATAGTTAACAATGATTAAAATCGTGGCATTTATTAGATGAAAATGCATAAGGACTTGGCCAAAAATAAAACACGTAAAAAATCCTCAAAAATCGTCATCGCTGCTGCTCCTGCTGCTATCTTGTGATATTTCCCGTGTGCACACAATTATTTAATAGTTAAATTCCAACAAAATTAATTAACTAAAGAACTGAAAGCCATAGCTAGAATAGTTAGCTCAAAAATAAATTCAAAAACACTCACAAAAGGTGCCATACAACAGAGAAGCCTTAAGTAAATAATATTTAGCAAATATTTAGAACAAAAAACACTCGTACAAATATTAGCAAATCTATAGTTCAATCAAACAAATTCCAATCAAAACAATAAATAGTTGTTGCATTAGTCAATCTTCGAGTCGAGGTCCTTAGCTGCAATCCAGAAATAATGACAGTCGGCAGTCGGGAGGATCTGTTTGCCCAGGCGAAGCATATAGACGATACGGAACGTCTGATTGGGCGAGTCTTAGCTGGTGAGTGAATCAGCCTAATATATACTATATATAAATATTTCAGTTATAGTACTAGACAAAAAGCTTCACAAGTATTCATCTTCGTAGAAGGGAAAATGGGCAAGATAAGCCTTAGATTTCGTAGGACTAATGATCCTTTTTAGGGTTTTGGGTTTGGAAAATAACATCATTATTTTATTTAGTTTATTAAATTAAAAAAGATAGAGAGCCCCTTATATCATCAGGGGTTTTAAAATATAATATATAAGAATATTTATCTTTTTCTAAATTTTCTATATCTTATCATGAACAAATAGCTACTTTAAAGGATATTTTACAGTCTCCTTAAAAATAAAGGATATTTTACAGTCTCCTTAAATAAGTTTGAATAATTAACTACATGATTTTCAACATATAATGTTTTTTTTTATTACCAAATAAAATAAATTAAGATCAATATAAGGTTAACTTCTCTATTTTTAATTAAAATTAAAGAAAATTAATTAAATTAAAGAAATTATTTCCTAAAGAAAGAGACTCCAAAAAACTGTGTAATTATTAGAGAAAAAATATAACATTAGATTGGAATTTTTGATTATTAATTATATTTGTTAAATATATTTTTATATAAACTTTATTTTATAACACAATAACTAAACTACAAAAATATAAATAACTTTGAAGGCAGTCTCCTTAACAACAAATATTTATATTAATTAATACTTATTAATCAAGATGGTTTTATAAATAATTACGTAATTATTTCTAATTCCAATGAATTCTTTCTTGCAATTCTAAAGAATTCCTCCTACTTTCCCTACCCACAATCGTATTTTCCTCATCCACAAGCGCCTCGAAAATGTTCCCCTTCTCCTCTAAAAGTGATTTCACTTTCTTTCTATCTCTTCTATTGGCTCCATGTACTACGTGTGTATTTTTGGCGCTTCCTCGTCGGTCGTTGAACTCATTAACCTAAATTTTTCCTTTTTGTGCAAAAACAAGAGGCAAACGCAACAAGCCTCTTGTTGGGGGGAAAAGCGAAGAAATTGGGGGGCGGCAGAGGAAGGCACGTCATGACGATAGCACTAAATTTTTGTATTTGCTCGCTTTGTGTGTTTTTGTGTTATCTCCGAGGAGGGATTTCTTGGCCGCTGTTTGGCAATAAGAATTTTATTGGCGTATTGACGGGGACATATCCTGTGACTGTGCCTCTGAATATTTAATGGATGCAGCGAATATTTTATGAATGTGCAAATTATGATTAATATTTGCCGCATAATTGAATTACATATTCATGTTTGGCAATGAAAACGGGTGGCTGGGCTTGCATTTAGGAGGGAGGATTCTTCGTTTATGGGATGATTATTTTTGGGATTTAAATAATTATAAACTTAACTAAAAAAAACAATATTTAATAAGTTTTTATTTAAATATTTAATTTTTAAGATTTCTTTGAGGTTTTTTAGAGTTGTTTTCAATTTTGTTTCATTATTATAAGAAATTCCATATTAAAGTTTCATTATACTGATTTTACATTACTTATTTTGCGACTTACTTCCTTTAACCAAAAATATATTATTAATTTCCTTTAAATTATATAAATTATTTAATTTATATAATATATTTTTGAACAAAAAGTTTATGTTTAAAGTACAAAATATATATTTTCATACAAAACATTAAACAACTTTTCCAAACCAAATCCTTTTTATAATAAAAATATCCATCAAGTGTTTGTTCCTAAAAATTTTCTAATATACTTGAATTCAAAATTGTTTGTTATATTTTATTTTTATTTAAATATATTACTTGCTATAAATGATTAAATCAATAAATAAAATATAGTTTTAAAGAAAATATTCTACATTTATTTATGTGTCAATTATTTTCTAGTTACCCTAATTTGTTTTATATTTTTAATTATCCCACAAACTTAATTTGGTTGCATTTTACTTCAAGTATTTCCTATGTTTTACTTTTATTTTCTGAATAAACTATATTTTATCTTGTACATTTTGGACTTGCCGCATTATCTTGGAACTCGGTAGCCCGAAACTACTGCTACGAATCTAAGCACCAATCACAACGAAGCCGATGCCAGTTGCCACCAGCCGAAGTCGGAACGAAAGTAAAAGCACGAGCGGCCATATCAGCAAGCGTCTGTTGCTCTGCCGTTGTTGCTATTGTAAAATCTAGGCCAGGGACTCGTGCGGTCGTTGAACTTGGCCAAATGTACGGGACGAATATTTTGGTCGCTTGGTGAAAGGGGGTTTTACAAAAGAGGTTAAAATGCTAGGAACTTGGAAATTATAATTGTAAAAATTATGTTTTAAGTGCTTAAGAATCGAAATATTTAAAGGGAAAATGATTAGAAAAATAATTGTATTATTTAGATTATTAATAAAAATCCAAAGCTGGTTATCTTCATCACTGGTCTCCACCAATTAAATAAATTCGGTTATAAAAATCAGATTAAATATCTAATAAAAGAAAATCCCCTTTATTCCCCTTTAAATATTTATCAATCTTTGTAGATTTTTTATCTAATATTTTTGACTCTTATTGATGTTTAATCATCAAAGCACTATTATTTTGACCTCATCTGTACACAGCAATGATTATGTCGAGAGGGCGATGAAAGTGAATTTCGCCTTCAATTGATAGCGTTCATAGATGGCACAAAGATAGTGCCATGGAATTTCGTTTTTTTAGCCTCCTAAAATTAATTATTTTTTTACTTAATCTTTTTCGTGGCTGTGGCAAGTGACGTGTTTCGGTCACACACACTCATTTACACACACACGTGCCCCAAGTATTTGGGGCATTTGTTGACATTTTGTGGCATTTACTTTGTTGTATTTATATTTTTTCCGCTCTTTTGCCGTTTTGTCTGTTGCCAGTTAGAGATTTATGACCGACAATATTAGGTTTTTGCGTTCGAACAAAATGATTTGGTGTCGTTTTTTTGTGGATAAATGGGTTTGTCTTGTGTCAGATATATTTGTGGGAATTCTATTAATTTGTGAAGAGAATTTGGGAATGTTTTTTTGGGAAATAAATTATAGGAATTGCGAGAAGTTTGTTATAGAATATTAAAAGTGTATCATAAATATGTAATATAATTTATAAAGAATTTATTATATATCTCAAAATAAAATAATAAAAATTAATACATTCTTGTAGGAATTAAATATATACATTTATTTAAAAATAAATATTAAAATATTTCTTTTAACTCCAGTTTAAGATTCTCTTTTGAAATAACATACAAAATAATGTTTATAATATAAAAATATTTTAGATCTTGATTGCTTATAATTATTTTAAATTATATTTTAAATCAAATCTATATTTATTGATTTTCCTGATCATCCATCATTATTTATCGAGTGGAATATATATTTATATGACATATTTGCCAGACTTTACTCATATCTAACCTTACTTTTAGTAGTTCCCCTAAACCAAGGCAGCTTTTCGGCTTCTCTGGAACTATTTAAACTTATTATTTTTTATTCAAACAATTGTTCTTTTTTTATTTTTTTGCAAGTCTTTTTCTGCTTTTCTGCGATTAGATAAGCGAAACCGACAGTCGCCGGCATTATAAAAGAATCCGATAGCCGCCTAGTTCATTTGGCCTTATTAAAGAGCCTTCTCTCTTGATATTTCTTTTGTTATAAATATATATATATTTTTCATTCTCCGGAACTACTTGAAAGTGTCAAAAAGTTGAGAGAGTTGGTGGGATTTTTTGTGGATTTTATGAAGCCTTAAAGGACATTTTTCTCGAAGCCTTGCAACCTGAGATTTGATGAAGAAAACCGGAGGTTGATTTTCCTCCATTTTCCAGCTCCATCTTCCTCTGCCTCTCTCTCTTTGACTTCACCCATTCCCCTCTCTAATTTCACTCGCTTATCTCTTGCTCTCTCTCTATTTTTTTTTATGCTTCTCTCCTGGGTTCTAGGCATTGTGGCTTTGGCCTTGGAATTGCCAGGGCGTTCATTGACCTGCCTCAGCTCGGGTTTGTTTTTTCATTGCTGCCCCCTATCTCTGCGTAGTGTGTGTGTGTGTGCGATTGTTGTGCGGCCGTGTGTGTGTTTATTTCTATTATCGCCATAGTCGATGTACGCGGCGATATGATGCCAGCCATATGACCTAATAAAAGTTTTTTTTGTTCTGTTTTGCTTTATTTTTTGCCGCTTTGCTAACATTTGCGTTTCGCTAGGGGGGAGCTACCAAGGGGGATGACAAATAATACAAGGGGGGGTTTTAAAAAGGGGGTGTTTGAGGCTGCCAGGCGGTTTTGATTTCAATTTCAGAATTTAATTCGTTTAGCCCACAGTGCGTATACTTGATCAGGATCAATTTTGTGGTATATTTACTTTGTTTTTGAGTAAACATAAATAAAGATAATTATATTTAAAGTTTCCCATTTTCTGTTTACTTATTAAAGATAGAGAAAATGTGTATAGGAATATTTTTGAATAGTATTTGAAATTATTTAAAATATTTACTTTAAAGTATATCATAAAATAAAAAGATTTCATACGTAAAATTAATTTAAAAAGTATATTAGTTAAAAATGGCATTAAAATATTAATTTTTAATACAATTTTACTGCCATTCAAAATAATTTATTCTTAAAATTAATTTCATATATAATTTTTTAATTTTTACCCGTGAAATTGGGCTCATTAAATACATTTAAATATATTTAACGAACTCAAACATTATTTGCTTCAATGGTGCATCCTTTCAAATTGCATTTGTTTATGTCGTCTGAGAAATCGCATTTGCCTGTCAAAGCCAGCAGACATATCAACATTTTAGCTGCTGACAAAGACAGCCAGCGCGACGAGCGAGCGAAACAGAAACTTATATTACTCATACGCAACGTGGCCGTCATAGAGAGGGAGCAAAAGCGCGAGCCAGAGGGAGAGCAACACCGAGAGCGGGAGAACATAACGTCAAAATCACGCTCAGCGACTGCAGTTTTTCTGGGGTAAATGCATCAGTCGCTTTGGGCCAATGTCCGACCTTCAAATTGGCCCGGTTCTGGCGCCCAAACGAGGGGCTCCAAAGCAGCATGGAAGCTGCCAGCGAGTCGCCTTGATTCGCTCCTGGTTCGAGTTGGATTGGTTCTAGCTGTTTATATATATATATATATATATATATTCTTTGCCCCTGAATGAAAATTTGCTTAACTGTTTTATTGCCATGCTGGGGCCAAGAGTGAGCGGATGATGGCTTAAAAAAGTTGGCTTGCCACAGCGAAGTCTGAAAATGTTGGAAAATGCTTGATTTATGCCTTTGCTGTATTGAAGATCAAAGATTAATTGGTTTGGAAATGTTATTCTTAACGGATTTCTATAGTTAAAGTTTTAGGGAATTTTTTTGGTTGAAGAAAATTATCCAAAAAAGTATGCAATGGTTTCATGGCAGGGAATTCATTTGTAATTTTGATTGGGAATATTTTGAAATTAATGAATTTTTAATTGAGTTTTAATGAGATATCCTTTTAATTATAGTCAATTATATTTATTTTTTTATTTTTAGACATTTTAATGCAATTAATACCTTATTTTTAGCCTTTAAAACCCCCTTGATTCTATATATTCATATCTAGATATATTTTTTATCTTACAACTCATAATTTATATAAAAACAACTCACATTTACTTATCAAATATTTATTTTCCTTTCAGGTAAGTCAATTCCAATCGATCACTAACTGCCACGTAAGTCTGAATTAATTAGCCAAGCAAAATTGAATTTAAAAATCTCATTTTCAAGCTCACGATATCGAATGTCATTAAAGGTTTTTCACCTAATCAATGCATTTCTAGTGGGTTAGCAACCTTGCCACCTTAGCTGAAACTGAGTCAAATAACTCATAAAAATAAATGTGATTCGAGGCGAATGCAGCTTCACGATTTGCATAAAGCAAATTGAATCGAGAGAGAGAAAAAATTCAACATAATTTTTCGTAATGCCAGATTTTTTTTCGTATTTACTATTTTATATTTTTCGCTCTCTGTCTGAACTGAACTCCGAGTTGAATGCACCGGCAGCATTGTGAAGCAATAACCTCGATCTAAATTTACACACAGATACACACGCACACAGCTGCAGGCCTACGATTTCGTGTGTGTGTGTTGTGAACTTGCACTCAATTTGTGTGCCACACACAAATACACTCTCAGGGGGGCAAAGCTTCGAGCGGAAAGCTTTTGATTTTGGCGATGGCGAACGGAAATGACAGAGGTATGAGAGGGAGATAGAGAGAGAGAGCAAGTTGGTTATCTGTCCCTGTTGCTCTCCCTCTCTGAGTTGGAGCCATAAAAATTTATTAAATATAAATTATGTCAGTCAAAACTAGGTCCTTTTAAGACAAGTTACTTGCATAAAATGTGTTTATTTTGGCCCAGCAATTATTTTAATTTCATTTGTTGATAATTGTTAAAAGAAAAAATCTTTAGGTTAAAATTTAAACTTTTAAGAACCCTAAATTATTTTATTCTGAAAAAGAAAAGTATTTAATATGAAATATAATTATTTATAATTTTTATAAATGCCCATTTAGCTTGAAATATTATTTTTTATGTTTATAAGAACTTAATTGCATTAAAAACCGATTAAATAATATTAATTTTTAATGGGATTTTAAACAAAATATGATTTATCAATTTTTTGTTAGTAAATATTTATAAAATCTAAAAAAATTCCATGAAGAAATCTTTTATTTATTTTTTCTTGACATTTAAAAAAATGGTTTGATTTTTATATAACAAATTTTATATATTTATTAAATTAAAAATTTAAAATTAATTTACATAAATTTTTGCTGAAAAGTATAGCAAGGTTAATAGATAAATTGAAGAAATACCATTTAGATAATAAATTTAATGTCATTCTTCAGAAACAAATTAAAAAAAAAACAATTAAGATTAAGATAAGTAAAAACTAGTATTTCTCAACAAAAACCTCTTAGGAAATCCTTCTATAAATAGCAATAAATAATTATTATTTACAATATCTAACCAAGTCACTGAAATTCCAATTAATTCACCTCAAAATCAATGAACAAAAGACCGACCGCCCACACACAGCCGCCCCATGGACTGTCGCTTTCGGTAGAAGGAATATCACGAGCAGTAGACAAAAAACAACAACAAAAAAACTAAACTAAACACTAACGTTCGCTGAGCAGTTTTTAGAGGTTACAGCGAAGCGGGTCAGTTCAGTTCATTCGCCCTGCCAGCCAGCGACAATGTCTCGCAAATGGTAAGGCAGCGGAGAAGGCGGCAGGGGGTTGTGTTTTTTAGGGGGAGGTGCAACCTTGCCGGGCATTTTCATAGAGGAGCCCCCACTCGCTGCTATCTGTGCCTCTGTGTGTGTGTGTAGAGCAGCGCCATATTGCACTGCACGTGACCTCGTTGCATGTCGCTCTCTCCCTCTCTCTTTGTCACTCTTTGCTGTGTGCATTTTATGCACATTTTGTTGCTGCTGCTGCTGCTGCTGCTGGTGCTGCCTCTCGCCTAGCCTAGCCTAGCGCACAAATTGAAGTCGACAAACGTTCATGAACTCAATTTTGGTTTTTCCTTCAAAATCTGCAATGACGTCAAAGTGCAACTGTAAATTCTCTGGGCAAGTTTTTGCAGCTCCTGGGTAGCCATAAAAGCTGTTCTTATTAATTATTGTCTCTAAAATATATAAGAAATATGATTTATATTTATTTAGAATTTTTAAGCATTTATTAAAGGAAAAGGTGCTTTTGTTATGAACTTAACGAACAGATTTGGTACTGTTAGCTAGCGCCATCTGTCGGTTTTTGGCGGCAGTTTTGTGGAACTCAGCGAAAGATTTTAGTTACTGCTGCTGGCCGCTAGAGAGCAACTCAGTGTAGAATGATTTTTGATTTTTATAATTCTTTGTGTTTTTAAAGAAAACTTGTTTTCAATTGTATTTTTTATCTTTTTTTTTTAAATGTTAATTTTTAATTGTATAGAAAATGAGCTGCTTTTAATAAAATTAATTTGTTAATCTGTAGAATGTTGTAAAATATTTTTTAATTAACTTTAAAATACAATTTCACATATTAATTTACATTTTTCCCTTAAAAATTAAATAAAAAATAAAATAGAAAATTTACCATAAAGTTATATTACTTGGAAATATTTAAAAAAAACTTCGTTTCAAAAAAACCGTATCTAATAAGAATATTTCAAGTCAGAAGATAATTATGTATCTTTTCATAATATTAAAAGTATTTTGTTTCTTGTTTTAGCAAAAGTTAAAAATGTTGTTTAAAAAAAATTATTTCATATGAAAACAAAATAAGATTAATTTTACCATGATAATCCCCATTATTATTCCCAATTTTTCTATTCAACTGCGCACTGGCTGGGATCTCAAATTCAAATTGCTTTGGCTTTTTGGTGGGCGAAACCCTTTATTATTGTTATTGGTATTGAATTTAAAGAATTTGTTTTTAGGGTGGGCTCAGAATCGGAATTAAAATCGGAATCAGAATCAGAATCTTATGCGCATTGCAAATGCCGCCAAGGCCCTGGGCCCTTACACTTAAGTGATTCCTTTACCTTCGACTCTCCTTTGGCTTCAACCCTTTCCTCTCTCTTTATTTTTTATTTATTTATTTTTTTTTTACGGCAGCGCTTTTCTCCTTTGGCTTCTTTCAAGGTTGTTCGGACATTGACATTTTCATTATTTTTGGTGTGTGTTCTTTTTTTTTTGTGTTTTTTGATACTGCCAAAAAAAAGTTTTGGTTTTTCGGCTTTGCTGCCGTTTTCTTCTTGTTCGCTTTTTGGTGCGTGTTCTTCACCCTCTTTGTCTGCTTCTTCATATTCTTCTTCTTCTTGTTCTTTGTTCTTTTTTTTATTGTATAAATTTTTTTTCTTTATTTTGTTAATGTTGCCCGCATAAAATTTGAGTCGATCCAAAGTGGTTTTTATTCCAGTGGTCGCTCATTTCTCTTTCGTTTTCTTCTTCTTCTGAGCTTCTTCCTACAAAATGGCGTCCAACGTGACACGAGCCACGTAACGCCCTCAAGTTAAAAATTTATACAACAAATTTCTGATTTTCTAGGGCACTAATTTGTAGGCTTAATATTTGTAGAGTATTTGAGGGCGTATTGGGTTCATAAAAAAGAATATTAAGTTAAAAAGGAAAAGCTTAAAATTATATTAAATTTTTCAGAAGGTAAACTATCAAAAATATGAAATATTATTGAATTATCACAGAATTTCTTTAGTAAAAACAATTTGATATCAATTTAATTATTTAAGGCCTACAGCATTGCCCAGTATAACTATTAATAATGGTATTTTTTCTAACACTTTAAATTGAAATTGTAGTAATACTTTAATATATGGAAAATACTATAAGAAGATCTAAATCCTTGCTATAATTTATTATAAATTTTCTTATAGAATTAATACTTTAATTTATTTATTTTTTTTAAGACATAAACTTACTTTTTTAAATATATTTATAAGGCTAATATAGGTATATCAAATTCGATTTAAACCTAAATTAAAACCTTCTCCCCAGTTTAGACTTATCTAATTGGGGTAATTCCGCATTTGGAACACGTTCGCCCCTTAGCCCTTGACTTTGAAATTGTGTTGGGCTGGGCTCAGTTTTTTTTGTATTTAATTTTATTTTGGGTTTAGGGTCGGCTTTGGGTTTTGCTTGGATTGCGCTAGGTACATACATAGATACATTCGGGCCGACTTCCTCCTTCTTTTGTGCTGAAGTTCAAGATCGTTTTACGCATTTTAAATGCTGCCTGCGTTTGCGTTGTGTATAATCATTTAAATTTTTTTTCTAGTTTTTTTGCGCCCCTGAGGCAATTGTAATTGACACTTGAATATGCTAGACAGACACAGAGAGGGGGAGGGAAGGGGTCTCTTTAGGCCCCCTGGCAACTGAGCCATGACAGGGCCAAAAGCTGAGCAAACGCTAAACAAAAGTTACTTGAACTCGCCTAATTACGCGAATTACGATTGTCTAACTTCGACTGGAGACCAAAACTATGACTCTGCGAAATTCTCATAGGTTTTAATAGGCTTTTTGCCAGGCTTTCAGAGTTTAAAACTCGAAAAACTGTTGGCCAAAATGACATCACCAGTCATCAGTTCAAATTTTGTTAATCATATTAATCATGGCAAAACCACGCACTTGTGTTATTTAGAAAAATAAAAACAAGAATAGCTTTTAACAGCAATCATTAAAACAATGAAGCCGGGCAATGTCTAAACAAGATCCGCCAGCAGATTTGTTGGGGGGTTAATTTTGGTTGAGAAGATCATTAGAAATAATGAAATTATAAGGATTTTAGAAATGAAAAAATATTAAAAAAAATATTTCAAAGAAGAACAAGAGAATTCTAATAATTTTAATATTTATGATAATTTTAAGAACACGTTTCCCTTTCTATTTAAATTTATAAACAATTTATATACCCAAAAAAATAATAATCATTGATATATTTTTTTAAAAAGTGATTCAGCATTAACCTTATATATATTCCCATCTGCAGAATCTACAGAAAACCCCTAAAAAAAAAACAAATAAACAAAAAAAAAATGCCTACCGAATGCACTTCAAAATAATTCTCAAAAAAATCAGAGACCAAAACAAACAAAAATGCCTATTAACCCATTTCACTTGACCAACAGGCGGGCCAAATAAAGAAAGCAGGCCATGGCCAAGACCAGGTTACATAACGCGATGATGAGAGCGAAGAAAGTAGCAAAAGAGAGACAGAAAGCAGAGAATTTCTAGGGGAAAGAAAGCCAGAAATGAAAGAAAGAAAGGGGGCACTTGCACAGCCAAACCAACTTTTGATTTCAGCCTCAGCTAAGAAGAACGCTTAGGAAATTTGTTGTTGTTTTTGTTTTTGAAGTTTTAAAGGTGTTAATTCTGTTTTCCAGCTGAGCGAGTCAGCATCAATTGGATGAGGTAACTCTAATAAAAAACTAACAACAAAAAAAGAGAAAAAGTTGTCCAACAACTTTCCGTTTTTTTGTGCCAGTAAACATACGAAATTAGAATTCAAATTGGTTTTTGTTAAAAAGAATGTGACTTTGTGATAGGAAATATTTTAAGCTCTATTCCCAACCAGCAGTTGTTAACTCTGACCTTCCCGGCGTGTTTTGACCCTTGCCTTTGCCAAATTATGATTCCGGCCTTTGTCGCCGGCGGTTCGATCATCGCCAGAAGTTTGGCCTGAACACGTTTCAGTTGATTATTGTTTTATTTTTTTGTTTAATTAACCAGACTCGAAACTGGTTCTTCGGGGCATCAGATCATCAAGAGATCATGCGAGGCTCAAACAAATCAAGTTGATATCGTTTTAACACCCGCACACAGGTCTCGGTTTTGTTGGGAACTATTTCCTAAACTCATTTCGAGGGAAATACTCTTTCAAGGGGGATGTATGGAAGGGAGAGGTAAATATTTTAGAATTTTTTGTATATTAATGAATGGGGTTTTAGTTTTTGATGGAATTTTTGGTGTTTTTTATAAGGAAATGTTTTAGAGACCCAGTTCTGATTAATTGGTTTTTAAGATGTGAAACATTAATATGAACTCATAGAATAAATATAATTATCTAATACCATATTAAAATTCAGTATCAGTATTATTTATGGAAGTGTCCAGGAAATTTGTTTAAGCTATAGAGTACATCCTTTAAAAAGGGTTTTATATCTAAGCATTTTTTTTACATATTTTTCATCATTTTCTGAATGATAAATTGTTTTGTAAAATCTTGAAAACTAATAAATAATTAGTGACTATATATTCTATAGACTTCATTAAAGGAAATGTCTAGGAACTCATCCGACAATATCTCAAAAATCTACTCATTTGAAAAAGGTTATTTTAAAATATTTCTGGAACATTTTTTGATCTTTTAACTTTCATTTCCAGTCAATGTTTTAAGAAATCTTCTTTGAAATAAATTTAAAAAAATTATACAAACATATTTATAAAAATTATAATATTTAAATTCACTTTTAAAAGTATTTCATCTGAAAAGAGTATCTAGATGGCTTGTTGAGATACTTCCTAATTGCAATTGTGTTCCTGAGTTTGTCTCACCTTCCCACCAAATTGATCCCCTGCCTGGGTTCTCTCTTTCTCACTCTCCCACTCTCTTGTATCTTTTGATCTCACTTCCTGAGAGCAGCTCACCTCTGAAATTCGTTCTAGTTTCACTGAAATCCAAAAGATACAAAGAGAGGGGGAGAGAGCAATGTTTCGCTGTATTAGTGCTCGGCTGCCTTCGTGGTCGGCTGCCCGCACTTCGTGCCTCATTTTATTTTTTAAATTTTTTTTCACGTCTCCGCCGCCCATTGTGCGTGTGCGTAGCAAGTTTACTGACCTTGAACTTCGAAATAATTTCTGTATTTCTGTGCATGTACACCGAAAATGAGACCACCAGCCCCGGCACACTGCCGCACACAAATATAAGGGCACCCAAAAAATATAAAAAAAAAACCTCGCACACGCATTTTAAAATAGAGAACTCAATGTTTTTTTGTATTATTTTTTTGTTGAACAAAATTTGTACTCGCACTTGAAGGCAGAACTTTGTACGTCTGTAAACCAAAAATTTTCATTGTTTTTCTAGTGAAGGCAAAAGGCACTCACGCAGCTATCTAAAAATAGTTAAATGTATCTCTTGGATACGCGATTAGTCGCTTTGCCCCCGCTGCGCCATTCTACCATTAGCCATTATCCATTATCCAATCAGCGCAAGTTCAATGAAGTTCAATCTGGATTTGGGAGATAACCTTCGATAGTTCGAAGTTCTGTTCAAAATGATTATAATGATGTGGCAAGAGATATTGTATCTACAAATTGTAGAAGATTCTACTAGAGCAGGAACCCGCATGAAGTCTGCTCACCATTTTCTTACCTTTTTGACAAAGTAATTAAACTTAAACTTGTATTTATTAAGCCTCATTTTAAATATTAATTTTACGTTTCAACTAATTTAAAAATTAACAAAATTACAACATTATTTTTTACTTTTTATATATTGTTGATTTTTAAAAATAAATATTTTTTTTCATTTTGTTCTTCATAAAAATGTAAAATTGAAGTTTTTTGCTTAAAACCTAATAAAAATATTAATGAAATTATAAAATATTTTCTCAATCATAAATTATTCGCAAGCTACAAGCAGTTTAACTAAAATGTATTATAACTTGGCAATAAATTTGAAAAGTTTTGAATTTCCGCCAAAGCCTTCCAATACAATCGCTTAATTTCCAACACTGCCAAAATCTGCCATCGATATCGCCGGTGGCACGATCGAAAATGGCGCAAATCCTGGTGAGGCAAGAATTTGTGCTCGGAAAATTTGCGAAAAACCGTGTAAAACGTTGCGTGAAAAGTGTAAATTGTGTGCGTGTAATTAAAGCTACGTTTAATGCATATGCTGATTATAAATGCAAGCCGTAGACGCAGCCGCAACATCGTATTTTCCGCTGTCAAATATCTTGCATATGAAATGCACACCGATTCCCATGCGTGTGTGTGAGGGATGCCGATTGAGACTTCTGAGGTAAATGCGTACAACTTTAGTTAATTAGACGTTTCGGTTAATATGGTAATTGAATGTTTACAACTATGTGTTTAAAATACGGCAATAAGATTGGCAACTGTTGTGTCATTAGGATTGCAAACAAATTATGATTGCATGGCCAGTGCGTGCTTGTGGGTGTGTGTGTGTGTGTGAGGGGCAGTGTTCGCAGTGTTCAATAACGTTAAAAATAGAAGTAAACAATGAAATAATAAGATTGAATGATAAAATATTAAGATTATTATTAAATTATAAGAGAATATTCTATTATTAATATTTACCATTTATTTATTTAATTTGATATTATTTTCTTACTTTAATAAAAAATATAAGTAGTTAATATTTAAAATTAATTTACTTATATATTTAAATCTGCTTCCGCCTTAGCTGTAATCATTCTATAATTCCCTCTCCGCACATGGTTTCCCTTTATGCTGAACGATATTAGCCATTATGTTTGCTTAGTTCGTTCACGTGCACCTCAATGATAAGATAAGCCATATGCCATAAGGTTCCTAACTATATCCATATATTACCTGTCGCTGAACTCTGGCAAGGGCCCTTGGCTAAGCACTTGGTTCCTCGTGGGGCGGAGACCCTGGGCCGGTCATAAACCCAAAGCCAAATCAGACGCAAAAAGCAAACACGGAAGTGATCTAGAATAAGGGAGGGGGAGAGTAGAGCTGTTCCCTTGGCAAATGTTTGATTTAAGCATGTTTTTTGTTATTATTAAACTAACATTGTTACATTTATGGGTTGACTAATTTTACTGATAATCTATTCTCCATCTCTTTTCGTTCCAGGTGAGTTCTGCGAGAGACCTTTTTTCATATTGGGGAGAATCGAGACTCATGAAACCAAGGAGTGGCTGGGTTTGGTAACAGAATCATTAATTTACGCTGCCACACAGGTGCCCTTGCCCACTTACGGTTCTATTCTGATTGGAAATTTCTTTGGTATCCGTTTGAGCCTGTTTTTTTAGAGAAGTGCGTTAGGTTATGGTTCTTGCGGCAGGTAGAAAAAAGGTTTCCTGGTGATGAATGAACTGTCAGTCTGTAGCCTACATAGCCTACCTTTTTATTTTACTTTTTTTTTGTAAGGGTACCTGTTGTGGGAATAGGAGAATATAAAAAAATAAGAACTGGAAAGGGTTTTGGGGTTTCGAAAAGTTGGTCAACATTTTGGGTTGGGTAATTTTCGGGGAATGATATGAGTCTTATAGAATTGTTAATTTGTAAGGAATAGAATCTGGAATTTCCTTAATATTTTCTTGTTTTTAAATGTAATTTTTCTTAATGTAAATACTAATTAAAAAAGTAAATTAAACTGTTGGCAAACCCCTAAAAAATAAGCAGAAAATATGCAAAAAGTCCAAGTAAATATAAGGAAAAGTGTCATTATTTTCTACTTAAAAAGAGAACTACGAAATCCGTAGAAAATGCCGCAAAATAAATAATAAGCCCCAAAAATTCAGCCCAAGTCAAGCACAAAAATAAAAAATAAATAAATAAAAGCAGAAAAAGAAAAGGCTAAAGCCAAAGTCAAGAAAAACAAGCATAAGGTGTGGGAAAAGGCAGAAATTATATGGCCATCTCCCTTTGTCGATCGACCAGGTGACTTGGAATTGGACTCGGACTCCAGCTCCACCTCCAGCACCTCCTCTTTCTCCACTGCCTCACCTCGTTCTCCTCTTCTCCCTGCGGACTCCGAACCTCGTTGCTGCCTGGTCGATGCCACGAATCTAGGTTATTACGCCGAAAATAATTAAAAATACAATAAACCCCAGGCAGAGAAACAACAATAAAAAAGAACTCACTCTTCGTTCTACCCGAAAATTTCGTAAATCATGCAAAAATATTACAAAAGAAGTCCCTTGCCCACCACTCTTGGTCAACTTTAGCGCTTTCTTGGCTTCGTCTTTGTCTTGGCCAAAAATTATTCATACCTCTTACACGTGTTTCAAGTTCATTGCCAAATTTCAGGCACGAAAGAGAGGTAGATATATGTTTATATATATGTATATGGCACTTTTTTGTTGGCGGTTTCTCTTTGCCTGGTTTTCGCTTTTCTGGTTTGGCTTACGATTCCATTCCACTGGAGCTGAGTTGGCCGAAAGCGTTTACTGGTCTCCAGGTCTCCGGGACTGACTGACTGACTGACCGAGCTAGGGAAACTGCTGATCTGGTAAGAAGATATATATGTGGTACATATAGCCAAGCATGTATTTCAACATCAGAATGGTTTATGTAGATTTTGGCAGTCCCAGAATTGGTAGCTAGTTCAAGCCGAAAGCGATTGGGTTAGGCAATATCTGGGAGAGTTGGGAGGATTTGGAAGGCTAGAAATCTATAAAAGATTACATTGAAAATTTAATCCCAACTTTTACTTACTTTTCTTCAATTCTCTGATCTCCTTTATCCCAAAAATGGACTATTTAAAGACTTGCCTTGCCTCAGAATCCCACGCCTCGAGTGACGCATATTCTTATTATTATTATTATTGTTTTTATTTGTTGTTTGTTTATTTTTCTTGTCGCCACGCCAACGTCATTGCCACTGCCCACCGAATCCGGCATTCACTTGGGGAGAGACCCCATCTCCCCCTCACTCACTTAACCCCCCCTACCCCAGACACACACGATCTGCAGCCTCGTTGCGATCATTGCACTTTGCGTCTGCGGTCGTCGTGTTGCAAATTGTGTGTAAACCAGTTTCGTTTGGTTTTTCTCTTTATTTTTTTTTATTTTTTTTTGCAGAGTTTTTGAACTCGCCAAACTGGTAACGATCGTTGAACGATCTTCGTGTTGCAAGTTGCAATGTCGGATCGCATCGCTTCGGCATCGTCTGTCTTTCTCTGGTCGGTCAATGGTTCTCTGGTTCATTGCCATTGAGCTGGGGGTAACTAACCCAGCAAACGAGGCATACCACACAACAACAACATCAGCAACTACAACAACAACAAGTTTTGCAGCGTCATTTTGCCAACAATTTTTGTTGTTGTATTTTTTGCTTTTTTTTATTATTTTTGCTGGCATCTTGTTAACTGAAGCAAGGACGTTGTCGTTGCTTTGAGTGAACATACATATATGTTTAGTTGGTGTAAAAGTATGGCTGTTGGGGTATTGGTATTGGTATTGGTGTAGTTGTATTGGTGTGAGCTTTCAGGCCATGTTACTGATGCCGCTCAAGGGGGCCATTCACTCGCCCATGTGCGAAAAGAAAATCAAATAAAATAAAATGAAATGAAATGAGATGACTAAACGATAGATAAATACTCCAATGGCTGGCAAAGTTGTTGGTGTTTGTTGTTGGTTTTGCTGATCCTCTTGGTTCGTTGACTTACAAATGGTTGTCTCGAGTTGTTGTTATTGTTGTGTGCTTGATTGCAGTTTGTTTCTTCTTTAGTGTTTTTTTTTTCGGCTTAGAGAAAACAGTTTAGCTGCCAGGGAAAATGGGAAAAGTGGTAGGAAAAAAATGTAAAAAATAGGCAGGCAAGAAAGGAGTTTTATTAAACAAACTGTAGCATAATTAATAAGTAATTTACATAGAGAATAAATTTATATTAAATATTAAACTTATTTTGTTATCCTTTTGCATGACTCTGCTACAAGTTTGCTCATCTTTCATTTAAAACTGAACTCGAAAAATGTCAACAACCTGCTCGACTTCCCCTTGTGACTCACTTGGTTCATAAAAAAAATCTCCAGGCACAAACTGTGTCGATTGATTAGTTTTTATTTCATAGGTTCTTCTTCCCAGAAAGCTTAATAAAATGTTTGCAAAATTGTAACATTAATGAGAGCAAAAAATAAATATATAAAATATACCCCCCGCAAATTCAATTATCGCTCTGGCTTACATTTCGTTCTCGATTGGAATTGCGGCCCCGTCACGATTATACAATCAGCTATATATATTTGTCGGTTTTCGGATCGGCGGCATTCGTCAGCAAGTTCCCAGTTCACGGCACCAACTGACGAATGAAATTTCACAAGTTACCCAAGAGGCAGTTGACCTGTTGAAAAAAAAAAATAAATGTATACAAAATACAATCACAATCACAATCCTGATGACATTCACCCCGTTTACGAGACGCAACATGTGCCGAAGGAGAGCAGCAACAATCTCGCGCTGAATGCAATTTAAAAACAAACAGAGAAAGTTCAGGGGCGGTGCTTAAGGGGTTTGTAACTGAATAATATTGGTGAGCTTAAAAAATCGAAGAATAAGATTTATAGAAGTTTATATGGCATCCTTTTAAGATTGCTAAGTTGTTAAAGAAACAAATATCCTTTTGCCTTGTTTGGCTTACCCAAAAAGTAGGCAACGTTTTTTGTGTGCAAGGTTTCTCAATTTCTTTTTGGTAGTTTTTCCTTTATTTTTTTACAAAATCAAACAGGTAATAATTATTTTTAAAGGAGTGTTTGTATCTTAAATATTTTTAAATTGTTTTTAAGAGTTTCTTGAAATTATTTCAGGAAAATCCCCCCAATATCCTTTCAGCCATCTTTGCGTTAACCAAAAAGTAGGCAACGTTTTTAAAACAAGCTTGGCCAGGTGCAAAAAATGTTTTATTTTTTATTATTTTCCTCAAAATAATTAAGGGTTTTATTTATTTCTAACAAAGTGTTATTTTATTATATTTTCTTATTAAAAATAAACAGGAAAATCCCCCCTTTCTCTACCCCTGCTGCATTTCCCCAAAGAGTCACTCTGCTTTCAGTGTCATTCCCCGATGTATTCGTCACTTTTTTAGCTGTGACGTTTTGCAATATAATTTTTTTTGTGACTTAAACGCTTTCCGTGTTGTTCTGAATGCAAAAAAGTAAGCAAAGAGATAAAAAGCAGAGCTGAGAAAAAGAAACAAAAGAATCTTTTGAACTTGTTGCGTCGCCTGCTGGAGATCATTGTTTTTTTCTGCTTTATTTTTTTACGGGCGTTGATGATAATGATACATAAAGCATATAAAGGAAGCAATATTTTTGGAAATTAACTTGACTCTTCGTTTGTTTGTTACTCCTGGCCCCGTTTGTTGTTGAATCTTCGAAGGAGGTTTGTGCTCTTTGTGCGTTTTTGTAGAGCACTTTTTGTGGAGGGAAGGGCAAACACGCGTCTTTAATTGGGTTGCCAAAAGAGTTGGGCCCAGCGATAAGATCGAAATTGCATCCGTTTTGTATATATCTTTTTTCATGTAAAATGCAGCTGTCTTTATGGGAAATGGAAAGAGCTGGAAGTTCATGAAGTTAATTAAGAGTTTATGTAGAGTTTACAAGGATTTTTTACACAAATTTTGATTTGAGAAGCAATTTAAAAATGTATTTTAAAGTTATATTAATTTACAAATAAAATATTTATTTTTTTATTATTCAGTTTGTCACAAATTATACTTCAAACCTATAATTAATTTTCTGCCTGAAGCGCAAAACAAAAATCACTTTAAAATATATATTTTTTGCGCAGTTTGTTGTATTTTTTTGTAAGTCTCTCTAGCTAAATACCGTTAATAGACAATTTCTTTTTGGCCGTCTCTTCTTTCTTGGCCAAATTCTGTTTACGAAAGAATCGAGCGTGGAAAACAACAACAAACAAACAGGCATAATAGTTCCCAAATGCCGAAGACACCGCCAGTCAAAACAACAATAAAAGAATAGAAACCATTACATAAGCACCATTCTCCCCAACTTTTCCAAAAACAAAAAAACAAAAACCAAAATAGGAAAAAAAAAACAAAATAGGAAAAAAAAGTAGAAAGTCATTAAGTAAGCAAAAAAGAGAAACAAAGACCGGAAAAAAGAAAGAACGAAAAAAATCAAAAGTTGTAAACAAATATGAGCGTAAAAGAAAACGAAAATCAAGGGGGTGGGGAGGTGTAAAGGGGGGTTTGCCAGGGGGATACTCTCTCCCCTCTCGGATTCTTCTGGATTCTTCTGGCTGCCAGTGAACTTGTCCCAAATAAACAAAATTCCAAACGGTTGGGCAACCTCTCTCTCTCTTTTCTTCGCCCTTCGCTGGAGACTGTCTTCTGGTCACCACCTTTCTCCCTTCTTCATCTGTCTTTCTTCTGCTCCACCATATTCTTATTGCGTAGTTTTTCGTTGCTTTTGTTATTCTCCCGCTGTTTACATGCCAAAAAGGTGTAGGTTAGCCAAAAAGAAAGGAAATAGTTGGGGGTTTTTGGGAAGTTTTTTTAATGTCATTGTCATATGATTTTTCCTAGAATTTAACGAGAGTTCAACAAGTTCTTTGACCAGATTAAGTCACTGGGAAGACTGTCAACAACATAATAAAATATAACTAGCTAAATTATCATTAAAAAATCTAAGAAAAATACCTTTAACATAGCTTAGATCTTGAGTTAACCTCAACACATTTTTTTAACTTCCAAATATCTTTTATTTTCACTGACCTTTCTTCGGAAAAATTTACATTTCCCCGCTTATCTACCTTCGCAGATCTCGCTTTCCTTTCAACACCCACTCAAAGAGCCACCCA
Organism: Drosophila anomelani; assembly: GCA_035045905.1. NCBI lineage: Eukaryota > Metazoa > Arthropoda > Insecta > Diptera > Drosophilidae > Drosophila > Drosophila anomelani. Next base: position 5,938,548 of record JAWNOO010000165.1, read on the forward strand.
CCTGGAGTTTTCCCTGAAATTTTCCTCTCCCTTTCGCCGCTGCCACAAAGCCAGCTGCATATATCTTTCTTTCTCTTGACAAGTCAGTCAACCCCTTCAATTCCTTTCGAGCTTTAACCGACTTTCACTGCCACCCACGGCATTTAAATGACCTCCAAAAAAAAGACACAAAAAATAAAAACAAAATTGAGTCAAGTTTTTCCCAGAGTCACTGCTCCCCTCCTTGATTTTCCAGTCAATGCACTCGCTCCATAAAGTTAATAAACTATAAATTACTATCAAAAAGCCATCGAAGAAAATGCCGAAAAAAAAATAACAAAAAACTTTCACAAAATTTTCAGTTGAGCCAATTTGATGCCCAGTGCTCGTGCAACACGTGGAAAATCGAATTTACAGGCCCTGCCTCCTCCTCCTGCTTTTCTCACTAATTTCAACTTCGACTCCGAATAGCAATTTCACTTTGTTTGGGTTTGCTGTGGGTTAAAGTCCTGCCATCGAGGTGTCAGTCAACTTGCCTCTGGCTGTTGTTGCATGCTGCATGTTGCTAGTTGCAAGTTGCAAGTCGCTGCTGTGTATCACTAGCATAGTTGCCCACCAAACTCACTCGAATGCTCCACTGAGTTTTAGTACACAAAGCATAATAATAAGTGTTTTAAAATGTATTTAAAAAATGCAAAATCTTGATTAAAAATAATATTTAAATGTTTATAAATGTTATAATAAATATCCATGAATTTTAAATAGTATAAAAAATATTTTCTGCGTTATTAAAATATTTTTAAAAGCTTATATGAATGCAATTGGGAAACTAGTTGGAAATGATGTTGTTAAAAAAAATGTATAAGTTCAGGTATTAAAAAGCTACTTGACAAATATATTTATTTGACTTTAAAAAAATATTATAAATTATTCACAACTTGATTCTCATAATTAATACAATTTTCAAAATGAAAAAATCCTTTTAAAAATTAATACAAGATTATAAAAAATTAATTTTCATTTCCTTTCCTTATAATTAAAATTCAAGCAAATAAAATCTGCCACTAAACTTTTTACAATATTTTCCCCAAAAAAATCCCTTTAAATATATTTCCTTTATATTTAGCTTAAAGTAAACTTCATTTTTTTCTCAGTGCCTAAAAGAAAGAGAGAGGTAGCAAAGAAAGAGAGATGGCAAGAGTGCAGCGACCTGCGATCGTCGACCGAGTCAACAACACTCACCGCATACTGAATCATGGATGGGAATTGCCAAAGGGGGTAAAAGGGGGGTGCCATGTGGTACAGGGGGGGTTTTCTCTTTGACTTGGCAACGTCATCAGCTGTCGGCTACCTTCCCCCTGAGCTTGCCTCCTCCTCCTCCTTCAACTCCCTCTTTCCATACCGCATTGCAGTTGCATACCAGTTTTTTTTCGCGCTATTTTGCATGCGATCGCTGCCGCTGCTGTGGGAAAAAAGGGGGCAGAGGAAACAGAGGGGGGGAATTAACAGAGGTGAGGTGTAGTAGGATGGGGTCTACATGTGGTAGAAAGCGCCAATGCACTGCCAACTGCCATGCCATAGTATAATGAACTCTCCGAACAATCTCGTCGTTGTCGTGGTCGTTGGGGTGTTTGACTTCTGTGCCTGGCACCACGGCACCATGTTGCACCGATTGAAAGTTTGGAATGGGGAATGGGGAATACGACCTGGTGAATAACCAGGTAATTGGCAGAGCAAGATCACCCATTTAGGGGATAGAGTATGACACTAGGAAATATTAGGGAACTTTCAGAAGAAGAACTTGTTTAAAGGGTTTCTCTGAAATCATTCTCTGATTAACTTTAATCGTCTCTTAAGAGAATGCTTATAGAATCCAAAATATAGACTCATATCTAAGCCAACTAATCAACTTGTCACACTTCCTTTTCTGCAATCATTGACAATCATCGAACCCCTTGAACTGCCTTGACTGGTGCTGGTGATAATTGTCGGATTTCCAAGCCACTTGACCTCGCTGTCTGCCTTGGTCTCTCGACCCCCCTCCTATATCTTCCTGCTTCGATTTTTGGGGGGCGTCTCTAATCTAATCTGAAACCAGAAGCGTGCTTGCCAATTGATTTGCCACCTGATTCAACGGATACTCATCGATAGCTTCATGTGTTCTATGGCCCTCGGATCGTGCATTAAACTCCACTTCCTTGTGTTTACGAGGGGAAGGGGGCACTGGCACTGGCGCTCATCGCTTCGCATTCATAAATTATCAGTCTCGAAAAAAAGCAAAAAATTATGCTAAACACGTTTAAAAGCGACTGTGCTCAAACAGGTTTCAAATTCCCCGACGACCAACAGACCAATTTCGGGGGCCTTATGCGTACGCCGTACGTACGTACTCTCTTCCAGGCCCCAGTTTCTTCTTATTATATACTTATGTGTATATATCTCTTTATATTTTTTGTCTCACTAATTATTATGCTAAGCCCCAAAAAGACTTGGAGTGTGGAGCTAAAAAGGGTTGCGAATTTTCAAAAGAAACGAGAAGAAACGGCGGCGGTGGCTGAGGAGAACGCACAATTCTACAGAAGACACACACAAGTCTTCGGTTAATGGAGGTCATTCACTTTCGCACGAATTGTTTCTCCAGCCGAGAGTCAAGTCCAAGTCCAAGTTTCGTCTTACCGTCTATATGGTATATATGTATATACATATATCGCATAATCTTATTACGTTGCCAAAATATATATCGGCTTATATATATGTATATATATCTTGTGACTTTTGATTTTCGCTGTTCTTTGCCTCGTTTCGGTATGGTTTGTTTTCTTTTCGCTTTTTCTTGATTGTTGGCTTAATTTTTTTATATATTTTGTGAATGGTATTTTTATGGCTTTTCTGCACTTATTACCAACTGAGATATCAATCTGTGTGTGTCCGTTGGCAGCTGTCAGCCTATTGACCAAAAAAGTGGTTTGAAATGGTCCGAAATTATGCGGTTTAAGATGGGTTTGCTTTCTGTATCTTTGGGTTTATGATTTGCTTTGAGCAAGTGGCAAAAGCTTAAGACTTAAAGAAGGGAGAATTATGGCAACAAATTTCTGGACAGAGTTTAGGCTTAAGGAAAAGGATCTTTTATATATGTATAAGACAGACCTAAAACCTAAGAACACCCAGAACTTGGCTCCTAGTTTTAACTTAAACAATCTACTTCCCTGTGAGAAGGCTACTTCTTGTTGAAATATTTTAAAATTATTCAAAGAGCTTCACTTATTAAATGTTGAATTACATTTTCAGTAAATAAAATATTATTAAATTCTAGTAAATTCTTGAGAACTCTTCACTCTTATATTCTTCAACCTTTCAACTATTTTTTGTACCATTTTTAAGACTTTTTCCTACCCAATCTAGAAACATTTCCTTTGCCATTTAAAGACCTCAGCCTTTCATAAATCATCATCATGATCATTATTTGCTGTGTGTAACTTCATATTCTCCAGACATCTTTGGCCATATTTTAACCCTCCGGTGGACCATTAGGCATCTATCTAAGTATCTCTCGCACTGTTGCTAAGCTGTCCAAGTATCTATCCATCCCAATCAACTACCGTTCGAATCTATCTGTCCGTCCATCTCTCTATCGGATGCAAAGCCATAATTCAAGGCCCGTTCAGGTGCTTATTACCAAGCCCGAACCAAGTGCAAATTGCCAATTAAACAGGGAGTACTTACAAGAAGAGTGAATGAGAGGTGCAAGGGGTTAAGGTTTTTGTGTGTGTGTTTGTCCCTGCTGGCATAATCATAGAAAGCACGTGTGGCAATTACCAATTTTCACAACAAAAAAAAAAAAAAAAGGAAAAACATGGCCAAAAGTGCATTCAACTTGGCCAACTGTGCACATGCGTGGCAGCAATAGGAGAGCCACGCCGAGGGGAGACAGGGAGCGAGACAAGTCAATAAACTGTGGAGCTTATCAGACAAACTAAGCACGATCGCAGAACTAAAACTGCAGCTGCGGAGTGCGAATTCAGAGTTGGTCAAGTGGTCGTTTTTCCGCTAGAAAGGAGTTTAAAGTTAAGATAGATAACTCTTCGATACAAAAGTCAAAAGAAATTTATTATAATAAATTTTTAACAATTTTAAAAAAGGACTTTATAAATGCTTAGAAAATGTAAATTGAAATATTGAAAATTTTTAAATATATATTATTTGTGTGGATGTCTTATGATAGTTTCAAATTGCCTTCATTTTTAATAGGCTTAAATATTTTTTAAACATTTTTAAACATAATGTTTATACATTCATAAATACCTAAACTTAAAATTTTATTCATTTTCGACTTAAGAAAAATCCTAAAATATTGATTGATCGAAGTTTATTGATAGAAACTTTGAGAAGAGTTCGATTCTATATATTCTTTATTAATTAAAAGGAATAGAAAATGAGATATTAATATTATTTATTAAAATTATTCCTAATATCCAAAATCTTAGCTTTATTTCAACTCGGCATTTCTGAGTGCGAATAACCCTCAATAACAGTTACAAAACTGTAAGCAGTCGTAAAGCGATTCTCCTCCCATTCCGCCCCTACTCCCCCTTTCTACCTCATATGCATGTGTGTGTGAGTGCATGTGCGTATCTGTGTGTAGAGTCAATGCACGCAACTAGGCATAGATACGTGAATGCGAATGCTAGTGCGAAAGCTACAACGACGACGACCAGAGAAGAATGTCCAAGAAAAAATTGCACTTAAGACTGCCTCCGGGGAAACGGGGAGAGTGAGTGAGAGGGCTGAGACTGCGACTGAGACAGCGACAGAGACAGCAGGAGAGCGGAGTGCATTGCACTGAAATGAAGGGTTAAAGACCCTCGGACGAGCTCTGCGATCCGCTGCGAGTGGAAAAATCCAAAAGATCCACAACCACGCACACACACACACACACCAACGGAAATGGGAATCTGTGCGGCGGGAAAGCAAAAGTGCAGCGCCAGCCGCCCCGACCCCTCTCCTCCTCAGTCGCTCCTCCAAAATAGAAAGAAAAATACGAGAAAAGTAAAAGAAAACCAAAGCGACGCGAAACGAAACGAACCTACATCAACATCCATCGGATCGCAGCAATCTCTGTCTCAGTGCAGCAGCAGCAGTGGCTTTGAACTTCACACAGATTCAGATACAGTTTGCTCTCTCTCTGTATCAGTCTTTCTCTTTCTCTTGGGGTCTTTGTTGTAAATACTCTAGGTTGTTGGGGTTATTTTGTTTATAAATCAACTACGTTTCCGGGTCTATAAATATTATATATAATATTTAATTATATTCTAAATAAAATGTCTAAGAAATACACATAAATAAATGTAAATCTATATTGTTTATAATAATTAATATTGAAATAATATAGTTTTATATTTATTATATTTATATTTATTAGCTGATAATATGAATTTATTATTATATTCAGATTTATTACTAAGATCTTTTAAATATTTAAAAATATTTGACTTTTGCTAAGTTTTCATTTCTAACCTTTAAAATATTTTATTATGGAGCTGAGGCAAAGTTTTTGAGATACATGTATAATTTTATAAAGATAAAGAAATTATATTTCTTGGAAATTATATTTCTTAGAAATTATATTTCTTAGATATTACATTTCCAAGAAATTATTTTTTATAGAAACTCAATGACCTCCTTTAGTTCTTAGCCTTGATCTAAATTTTTTTAAAAAAAGAAACCAAACAACGGAAGTTGAACAAACCACAGGACTGATAAAAAGAATATATTTATTTTAAAAATTATAAATACCTTAAAAATAACTAATATAATAAATATAAAATATTTAACTTTAAATAAAACAAAATTCCCATTAGAAAAGAGCATTTAAATATTCAATCTTTGAGATACAAATAACCTCCTCTGGTCGTTAAGCCTAACTATCTATCTATGTATATATGTTTTTTTTTTCAATGTCGAGTTCACTTTTTAAAGCGGGGCATGATCACTGCTATTGGGATAGATCATTGAACGTTCAATGCGCCTTGATTGATGCGAGTCGAGGTTTGGTTTCGGGTTCGAGTTCGAGTTCGAGTTGAGTGATCATCGTCGCTCAAGTGGAGGCGTCTGCTCCAAGGCACTTTTGATTAATTTTCCCCTGCCCAAGGCCCGCGTTTTTCCCCCGATAAGGGAATGCGTTTCCTGCCCTTGCATGTCAGCAGATAATAACAATGAGGGAAATGGGAATTGGGAAAATGGGGGAAAAATGTAGAAAAACTTCGTCAAGGCATTAGAAAATAACCAAAAAAAGAACCGACTCGAATCGCTTGAGAGGCAGATAAAAACCAGAAGAAGTTTGCCAAGAAAGAGGAGTCTAGAAACGAGTTCAAGTACATTCTGGGAAAGAGAGAGGAGCATAGAAGGAAAGAGACAGGAATAGGACTTAATGGGGGAAATGGGAAATGCTATGGATGCAGCAGTAGCAAGCTCTAGAAATGTTTACCAGAAATTTCCTTGAAGAGACAACGAGGAAGAGTTGATGGCAGGCTCAGGGAAAATTCGAGTTGCTCAAAGGAAAAGAGTTTATAAATATATAAAAATATTAAAGATATTGATAGTATATATTTTAACATGAATAAGTATAAATAATAATTTATATTTAATTTTGAAGACCCCACAAATATATATTATTCGCTAAAAACATTTTCTCCAGCTGCTCTCAGTTCACTAACCCCCACAACTTGACCTTAAGACCTTCTGCTTAGCCTCCAGAAAAACATGGTATTTGTATTTTATGGAATATTTTGCATAACCAAACACTTTATGTTTCTTTGATATATATTTATAAATTTTTGGCACTCCCCACTAATTGTTTATGCCGCAAACAAAACTTAATAACTATCGCGTTGGGTTCGAGCAAACACACAAGAAAAGGAAGTGGCTGAAAATTGGCTAGAAAGCAGTTCAATAGACTGAGACCGGGCCAGGGTCAAGAGATGGTTGTGTTTGATTTAGAATTTAGCAGTTCCCAACTGGCGATAAAATAAAAAACAGAAAACAGAAAGCAGAAACGCACACGCATTGGCGAAAATTCCAAATGACGACGGCGGCGACCTTGGCTAATAAAAAGCGTGGGCCGGGAAAGCTTTAGCATAGATTATGTAACCTGTACCTGAACTATCAGCTGTCGGGGACCTTGAAATCCCTTATCGAATCTTCACCTTTTGCGAAAACTACAAAAATACAGTGAGTCCGAAATAAATAGAAATCAACTGCTGATAAGCACACCTGTTTCACTCCCCCAACGCCTACCTGCTGTGGCTTGTTCTATTAGCTATTTTTGTGGAAAAAAGTGAGGAAAATATTAGGAATTTATACAAGAAGGGAATACACTTTAAAGGTATTTATTTAAATACAAATTATATGAATTTTCAATGGTTGATTATTGATTTTTCTATTAAGAAAGTATATTTAAAAAATGGTTTACAATTTCTAGTTAAATTTAATAATGATTTCATGCTTTTAATATAATTTTAAATATTTTTAAAATATTTTAAAGCACCACAAAAATGCACAAATGTTTGTGTATAAAGAAAATGTATCTCAAGAAGTATCTAAACCTCTAGAAAAAAATCATAGAACTCCCACTTATAGAGTGAAAATAAATATGACGCTGGGGAACAAAGCGCAGAGAAAGAGACGCCAATAGACTGTGCAAGAGAGACACACTCATTGGGGGAACAGAGATAAGAGAAGGCCTGCGGCCCGAGGAATTTGTGCTGCTGACCTTCATTTTGGTTTCGTCGCTGATAACAAACACAAACGAAGCCATCCCACCGATAACAGCAGACTAACTGTCACTGTGTGTTTATTATTATTATTTAAGTTTGCTGGCTGGTTACGACGATAAGGCGCATGTTGTTCCACTGTACACCACCATCACAAGCCCCACCGTATCCCCGATTAGTTGTCATTATTATGGCATATTACGATCCGAAACTATTACGATCTAACCGAGGCAACTTTATCTATTTTTCACACGTGGGTGGGGAGCTCTCAAAAGGGACTTACCGGGGGCTTTGAGCGGGAAAAGTGTCTAGGAAAGTGAACAAATAGTGAAATATTATGTCAGTTCCAAGGAGATTAGATGTTTTATTGCTCAATGGTACTTTATAACTATGAAGGGTCTTGGGGAAAATTATTATTAAATATTATGCGCACTTTCAAGGGGTTTTCGTACAATATTTTTGCAGGATTTTAATATCTGGCTTACAAATACATTTTTTATTAAATAATTATTCATAAAACTATTATAATATATAAGAAAATAATCGGATTTTCTGGGAACTTAAAAGAAACAGTTTTTTTAATAATTTCACATTTTAGACAATGTTAAAGACAGTTTTCAAGAGGCTAAGAAGGTTATTATTAATCTTCTAAGTATCAGTAATTTATAGATGTTATTTAAATATATTACCAAGCTTCTTTTACTTTTTTCGAATTTCTATAGCCTCTTTAAACGAGCTTCTTTTATGTTTTAAGCCTTCAAAATTAATTAGAATTTAATTTCACAACATTTTCCTTACCCCTAAAGTGGCTTAGGGATAACCTTCAGGAAATGTTCTTGCCCCGCTCACCTCCCCCTCGCCCATGACATCATGAACAGGCCCGAAAATTATGCGTAATCAACGACACAATCCTAGCAGAACAACAATGCCAACAACAACAAAAAAGAAGGCACGCAAAAAAATTAAATTGCTCGAGTACGAAAATTCGAATAAAAAAAATACTCGAAAAAAAAGCGCGGCACAGCTAAAACGAATAAAGAAAAAAAAACCAACTACAACAAAAACTCAGACGGAATATACACACATTTTCAATGCGTAAGCCGCAAAATGGTTGGCCTTCAAATTGACCGAGTTCATGAACGCGGACGAACTCACGCACCTTCTCATTGTGCGTTAATTATATAGATACAGATACATTTACAGATACGGCTAGAGATACTCAAACTCACAGATAGATGGGCCAGAGAGCGATAGACAGATAGACAGACGTTGGGACGGGGAGTTACGCAATCCTAAAACTGGTTTCGAAGTTCTAAAAACTACTTGCCCAAATTGTTAACAACTTATCGAGGAAGTTTTTGCTGTCGTACGAGTATTCACTCACATATATTTTTTTTTTGTATATTTTGGCAAATTAAATACCCAGCCACAAGGAAAAACTTATAAAAGAGTCGTTCAACTTGATCAGGAGAGTATATGTGGCACAGTCACAGAGAGAGAATAAAGAGTAGCACGGAAGCCTTCAACTGCTTGTCAACCGATTAACAATTGTCAATGATTATTAAACAAAATTCAAAAGTAAGACGAAGTTTATTTACTCTGGGAGATATTTTCAAGCCAAGATTATGAATATAATTTAAAAATAAGCATGAATTTTTGCTAAACAAAATCTGTAGAAATGATCTTTAAAGGTTGAGATACTTTTCCATGCTCAAGGATATAGTAAAAAATAATATTACTTATGAAGAAATATATTCATAAATTTAAATAATTATTTTTACATATTTTAGTGCATTCAAAAACCCAAAAAAATATATATTTAATTTTATTTGTGTGACGCACACTGAACCATTTCTCTGCTGCCCATGTGCGTGCCATGTTGGCCCTCATTCTCAATTTATCGGTCAATTGTACGGCCGTACGCCACCGCACACGCTCTGCTGGCCCGGGAGAGTTGAAGGCGACTGCGTCAGGGACACCACTTCTTTATCGGAGCACTTTGATCCATCTGTCGTCGTGACTAAGTGACTAAGTAACCGCCATGCTAACCATACATGCTGATAAACGAATTGAAATTTTTTTCGCAACATAAAAAGCGAGAGAGCGAGTGATGGGGGGCGGAGAAAGCCAATGACATTTCCAAGGAGTTCACTCGCCCCATGATCGCGAACAAGATCATGACATGGCGAAAACTCTTTGGAAATTGTCAAAATAAAGTTATAAAAATTATAAAAACAAGTGAGGCTTAACAGGGGGGGCTTGCAGCTTGGGAACTTTAAAGATACTTTTTGAAAGTGTATTAACCCAAGATCCTTGAGATTCTTTAAGCTTTTTTTAGCTTGGTTAGAAGGTAAGAAGATTTAGATTATATCTTAAAAACTGTAACTAAAATATCATTTTAAAGTCCCTCTATTTATAACCTCTTGCACACCAATAAACAAATAAAAAGAAAGAAAACCATCTCCCAAAAACCCGATAATAATAAAATTTTTTTGGAGAGTTCACCATGCTCATTGAACTTGACCCCCACTTGAACTCTGGAATGGAATCTCCTCCAGCTGCTGCTCCTTCTCCCCCTCAAAGATTCGGTTCCACTTTCGTTTTGTCTGCTCGTTAATATCTCTCCAGACTCGAAACTCTCTCGGGGGGGACTTGACTCCCGAAGCTGCCTTGGAAGTCTGTTGTCATTATTGAAATTGCATTAATAAGGAAGTTCAATGTTTATTTTTGTTTGGGTCTGGCGGTCTCAAGGAAAATGTATTTTTTATTCATATTTCTGCCGTTCAAGTTACTGATTAAGGGGTCCGGTGGTCGATCGACGGCAGCAAACTGATGTGAAAGTGATCGAAGATCAGTAAGCTTAAGGTAACTGGAGATATATCAAATAGGAAGAGAATCAAAGAAAATATGATTCATATATAGGTGGGGAGGGAGGATATCTGGGGGATATAAGAGATGATTTTATTCCTAAGTTTTCTTCTATAAAAGGAACTTGGAAATGTAGCAATAAATATGAGTTGAAAATTATAAGAATTTCTTATACTTAAAGGTATTCGTTAAAATGTCATATATTTTATATATTTCTACAAGGAATAGAGTTAAATTATATATAAATTGGATCTTAAATTGCTCGAACTATATCTAAGAGGTTACTGCTTTGAGAATTATATCTTAAATCTATATGTTTAAATAGTAAACATCTAAATATTTTCAAAATCTTTTTGAAAACCAATTTTACATGCTTTTAAAAACATATTTCTTGAGTTCTTTAACAAAAGATCCCCCTAAAACCTCCACATTCCCCCTAAAAAAATAAAACAGCGCTAAACACATTGTCAATTCTGTTCAATAAACACAAGTATTAACAGCTAATTTAGCCCAGATCCCAAAAGCAGAACATTTTCCACATTTCCCGCAAAGATTGCCCCCATAAAGACGCAGAAAATGGGAAAATCTTGTGTGTTTTTGTTTGGAGGAAAACATGTCGTGGTCCCAAAAGAAAAACAAAACCCTCCCGTGTGTGTACTATATGTGTGAAATGGAAACAAGGAAAACTCAGTCAAAGATTATTTTTGGAAAAACGCCGAAACAAAAAAAGAGCGAGACACCAAATGTCTAGCCTTGAATGGGTCAAATGTGGGGGTGGTATTGGCCACCAGGCAGGGGGTGCGTGCGGGTGTTAACCCACACGTGGCGCTGCGATCCAGGAAATACAGTATCTCACAGATACTCGGCATTGACCTAGGCGAAGTCTCTTGCATAGTTTATTGCCTTTTTGGCCGTGTAAATATTTGATTTACATTGCCATCTTTTCCGGCCTCCCCTCCACCCAAGTGTCAACGACTGCAAGTCAACGATCCTATGCCGAACTTTAATAATATTATTATTATTTTTTACTGCTGGCGAGTGATATAATTTTTAATTGCAGGTAATTTTATAAATTTTCACTCCGCTGAAGTTTTATTGAACTCCGCTCTCTCTCTCTCTCTCTGTGCCGCTCTTGATGTATCTTTTGCTCTGAAAGTATCTTTTACTCTCAATGTATCTTGTACTCTCTGAATGAATCTATCTTCCTCTCCTTCTGGCATGGCTGGGCTCTCGCTCGCACCCACCCGATAAGAGCCAGCACATGTTTCGCTTTCCTGAGCGACTGCGAGAGAGCGGTGGCAAGCGCTGCGAACGTCGACGCCGACGCTCGCTCGAGGTCGGCTGGCCGAAATACTGAACAAGATCCCAACCCAAGTCGGATTTTTCTTTCAGTCGGTTTTTTCACTCGGTGCGATCTGCTTCCAGCGTGTCGCGAGTTTTTAGCAGTGTAATGTTGTGTTCCAAGCAAAGGATATCCTCCAATAACCAATAAGTGAAATACTGCCCCAAGTTTTGGTTTCCTAATGAGAAAATACCCCATAAAAAGCATGCAAACTAAATAAAGTTAATTCTGTGCAAAAAAAAAAGGAGTATAAACCCAAACAATGCCAGTTTAAGGCTAAGAATTATAAACCAAAAAAAAAGTATCTAAATTTCGCATTGAAATTTCCCCTTGAAAGTGCCGAAAAGAAAATAAAGCCCGCAAAATAAGCAAAATGCTCATGTCCGCGGACAGTTCGGACAGCGCCAAGACCTCTGTGATCTGCAGTACAGTGGGCGCCAGTATTATAGCGCCAAACCACCCACATCCACCGCCACCAGCACCACCGGCCCCCGAACAGCCCAGCACCACAGCCCCAGCCTCGTCGCCCATTCTGGCCGGGCGTTCGCACTTGGAAAATGCTCTAAAATTGCCACCAAACACCAGTGTTTCGGCTTACTATCAGCACAACAGCAAACTCCAGAGCTACGGACCCACGGAATTTAGGAGCCTGGTAGCACCTGTCACAGATCTGGATACTGTGCCGCCCACAGGTGTAACCATGGCCGCCTCGTGTTCCTCGAATTCGAACTCAAGTTCGAGTTCGAGTCTGAGTTCCTCCTCCTCGAAACTGCCGCACAGCAGTGTTATTTTTGTGAGCAAATCGAGTGCCGTTAGCACCACTGAAGGGCCCTCTAGTGTAATGATGCAGCAGCAGCCACAGCACTTTGAATCCCTGCCCCACCACCCACAGCAGCAGCAGCCGCAGCAGCATCACCTTCATCAGCACCACCCTCACCCACATGCCATGTATCCCCATGGATATCCGCAGGCTAACCTCCACCACCCCAACGGTGGCATTGTGGTGGTGCCCGCGGACTCAAGACCCCAAACCCCGGATTATATCAAATCTTACCCAGTTATGGATACAACTGTGGCCAGTTCGGTGAAGGGAGAACCAGAGCTCAATATAGGTGAGTGGGAGAAAAAGAAGGTTTCAAAGGAGGGATCAGTATGTGTTGGATGGGAAGCTTCAGGAGGGTCTGGAAGATTATAGGAAAGCCAGAAAAATCTGAAATTTAAGATTCTTATATATTATTGTGTATTTAGTTAGCTAATATTAAAAAAGGAGAGTAAAAAATTATGGGTAGTTGGAAAACAAATAAAGAAAATTTTATAAAAAATCAAAATAAATAAAATATCAGCTATTCATATTTTATAAATCCAAATTTTCATATTTTAATATTTATTTCAGCTAAATAAAATAATATTAAATCAAAGATCTAGTCACTATTTCCACCAATATGGCAAAATACCTCCAATCAGAAATCCGTTTCGTTCTCATAAAATCCAAACTAAAGCAAACTCAAGATTTGCTTCCGTTTTAGCCAAAAAGCGTAGAAGCCTTGGGCAAGTCAATGTTTGCCGCTATATCCAATACCATATATATATTGTATTGCAAATTTATGAATATATATAGGCGATCTGATTTGATTTTGACCTTCCCCCCACCCAATTAGCATTAGGCCCAATTGGCCCAAAGCAAGGCGGAAATTTGCGAGGTGGCGCCTGACTTGTGATGTCACTGCCACTGGCAATCGTGTGACCATCATTATCATTAACGCGATTATCATTATCAGTGCGTTGATCGCCGTTTAGTCAGTCACTCAGCTCTCGCAGTCATCAAGGTCGTTCCGCATCCGAAATCATTTTCTGTTTAAACCGCAGTGAGTTCAAGTGAGTTCAATTAACTTGAACACATTTCGGTTTTTTTTTTGTGTTTATTTTGTCGTTTCATTATTATTATGTTTAAACGAAAATATAACTGTACCATTGTCAGGCTTTTGTTTTATGACTAAAGGAAGTTAATGCACTTTATGAGTAACAACAACAACCGGTTGTTCAAGACTTCAGTTTTTGGGGGCAATTGCAGTTCAAGCGATGAGTCAAGGTAGTTCTTCCTATAAAAGGGGAACTGGTATTGGTCGCTGGTTTTCCTTTTCATATTGGGGGCTAATCTGTGGATTCCAATGAAACCCGTCGTTCATGGGGGAACCTTGGGGCAACGGAAAGTGTCGTTGTCGTTGGGTTCGAAATGGTTTTTGCCTGCGGTTGCCGGGCTGAGTGTATTCCCAAGGTGTTCCTATGATAATGGGGGCCTGGAATTGGGGATACTTAAATGAATGTGATTATGTTGAAAGCAAGCAAAATGAATGAAAAATAAATTACTAAAAAGTATCTTTAATTATTCGTCTATAAAAGTTCTTCCTATATCTTTTGCTCTATAAATCTTCATAACAAATGTCTCCATAACTCCTTCATATAATCCCCATTTTTAGTGGAAAAAATCCCCCCATTAAATCTCCATTTCCATCTCCATATTGCTCGGCTTAAGCCGAAGTATCTTTTCCAGCCATTGCATTTTCACACTCACTCCCCGTCGCATCGAAAGTGAAAACCAAAATAATATTTATATGTGTGTCTCGATTATGTCTCCAATTTCCAATTCCCCGACCATTTCTCACCCACTCGATGGCGTTGGCATTTTTTTTTTTCTTATTTGCTTTACTTGGCAAAAGTTTGTATATATTTTCAGTCCCCCATTGCCTTCGATATGTGTGTTGGCATTGCATTTCACTAAGTGAAAAACCGGGCGATGACAAAGTCTGTTTCCAAGTTCATTGCTACCCCAGCCGGGATCGCTTGGATTTCTTTTTGAATTCGCAAATGCATTTCTTGGCCGGTTGCATCCGTTTGCCAAGTTTCGCATTTCAATTGCCGCCAAACGAAAGTGAAAAGCCAACTGCAGCTTGACTTGGCCCAAACCAAATTCACTTTTTACCAAAAAGCAACTGAGCATGCGCAGCCAATTTAGAGCCAGCAACAAATAGCAACAAAACAAATACAAAATAAATAAAAATAAAAATAAATAAATAAATAAGTAAAAACCGGGTCTAAGTCTCTTTTGACATTTTTACATAGCAGCGCGGGTTAATGACATCCAGTCCCCCGTCTTCCCCCCGTCTTTGAAATGTCGGTGAAAGTCAACGCTGCAACGCTACAATTGTCCAAAAGAAAAGTTTTTTCTGCTCTCCGCCAATTTATTTGTTTGTATTTTCCTTTTCTTTGCTTTTCGCAAGGCGTTTTTTGCAATTTTTCGTAGGCGGCTGGCTACATGAACTTTTGCTTGCTTCGAAAGTTAACTTCCATTCGATTTTATTTTATTTTCATATCATTTGAGCTTTGTGTTTATTTATATTTTTTTTATTGGCACAATTATTTGTGCATTTTAGAAATTTATTAGGCGGCCAAAGACCAGAAGAAAGTGAAAACCAGCAACGAATCGAAAGTCAAATATTTGTGTGTGTTTTCCATTGCAATTTATTTATAGGCTCTGTTTGAACTTTATGAACTTGGCAAGTGCCTGGATATTATTTTTAAGGCTGGACTTTTACTTTTTGGCTAATTGGTTTGAAGGGAAATGTCAGGCAATTAAGGAATGGGTTACAATTTAAGAAACTTTGAGATAATTTAGTGATCAAATATTTAATTTAAAATTTTTTTATTAATCTTTATTTTGTAATATTTAAAAAATTAAGGCAATGACCTAGGCTTAATTTTGTTTGCAAAAATTACAGATTCCCACGCCTCGATCAATAACCCCTCGATCAGTTTTCATAAATTAATGATCTCCCCGAAAGGGCAAGGCCCCCGAAAAGCGAAATGAATTCGCAGATCATTGCACTCCCAAAAATTCAGTTTCTGTTAAATATTAATTTAAATTTCATTGCATAATCGAGAGTTGACAGAATGAATTTTAGGAGGCAGCAGCAGCAGCAGCAGCAGCTGTTTAATTCAATGAACCCAGAGGACCCACACGCCCACTTTACAAGGTGCTATATAGCCTGACCTCAGTTGCGTTTCTTGAACTTGACGAGGCGGCAAATTTTGGAAATAAAAATCTTGTATTCTTGACTTGATTAAGCGATACATTGAACTGGCGCTAAATAAAAAATAAGGCGAACCGAGAAAATAATAAAATTTAAAAAACCTGTCTGAACATTTCCGCATTGAAGTTCGTTCTCCCTCTCTTGCACGCGCAAAATTTTTTTATTGATTAACTGCGAGAGCGAGAGAGCAGCAAAAAATTTCAATGTCAAATTTTAATTTTGTAGTTTTTTTCATATATTTTGTGTTGTTGTTTTTTTTTTTTTACTCACACAGAACATTGCCAATATGGCGATCCTCTCTATGCGGCTCTCCCTCTCTCTTTTTTTTATATCAACAAAGTATTCAAAATTTAGCTGTGTGTGTGCTTTTTTGGGGTATTTGTATCTGTGTGTGGGTAGCTGCCATTTGTTTGGTTTATTTCTAGTATTTCTGATAGTGCCCGTTTCCACCTCTTCGCAGACACCCCCCAAAAATAGCCCCCGCACCCTCAGCCCCTCAAGCGGCCAAGTCTGTGTTCGTGTGAAGTGAATGAAACTTTCAAGGTCGCCTACGTTTAGTAGTGTGTGTGTGTGAGTTAGTGTGCAGAGTGCGTATTAGATAATTCCCATAGATTTTTGGCAGGGAAAGATTATTTCTTTAGGTTTCTGTATTTCTTGAGGGAAATATTATTTCGAAGCATTGGTAATATTAATTAAGGGGGAATTATAGTTAAATAATATTTGTTTCAGGGTAAGAATGAAGTCTTTAGAATTATTTATTATTTTAAGGGCTATAAACACAAAATATATCCAAGCCTAGTCCTTGAATTATGGAATTTTATGGTCACTGAAAAATATTTCAAATTAATATTGAAACTAATAAAAATTTCTTATATATGGCTCTCCCTTTATCAACTGAAAGTTAATCTTGATGAATATTTAAAAGTAACAATAAAACATAAATTAGGAAGTCTTTAAATTCCCACCTAAACAATAATCATAAGAACATAAATATATATTAAAATACTACAAAAATCACCTGAAAATCTCCTCTTTAAAAAGTTAAAAACATTTCACTTCAAACTTAGTTACTTTCAATCATTCTGATTCACATTCAATACTAACTAATCCCATAAACAATAGCGTTCAGGTTCGACCTTAGTGAATTTCAAGATAGATCGCAAAAAAACACAAACCAAACACCTAACTTTATCATTCAGGAAACTATCAGCAAGTCCCATATTTTATTATTACACGAAAAGAACCTAGAGTAAAAAAATGGAAAACAAAAAATATAATTTCATTTATCAGGAGGCTATTACACGTGTCGCCGATTAGCGAATGCCAACAACTCACTCAAAGTTCCCAAGGCGATGGCTAGATAGATAGAGATAGCCACAGAGGAAGCGAAAGAGATGGCTAGACAGGGAGGTAGGGAGGGAGGGAGGCCTCTGCACTGACCTTGCCCGGCCGCCTTTGTTTATAGAATATAGAATATTTGGTAACACCCATCAGCGAATCCATTACAAAAGGCAAGTTCTTGCCAAAAAATAAAGCGAGATTTATATAAATCACAATGGCCATATGACGTAAGCCAAAACGATTCGGAATCGCTTTCCGAATTAGGAATGAAAGAGATAGAGAACCAGTCCCCCGACTACCTATAGAATGTGGCATTCCTTTTTTTTTTGCTCTCAAATGCCGCCCCCATTGAAATATTTTTAAATGTGTGCCACGAAATTCCCCGAAAACAAATGCAAATACAAATAGAAGGAAATAAAGCAAGCAGAACAACAACAAATTAATTTTTTTATTAAATAAAGACACAGCTTGTGAAATTTTGTTCTCTATGATTATTATTTTTTTTTCAAGTTCACATAAACATTTGTCTGTGTGATTGTTTTCTTTTTGTTTCTGATAAGAGCTTCAATTACGGCTACTACAGATAGATCTGTTCTCAAACAGATAGTTTTGTATCTTTATCTATAAGGAAGGGAAGACGCTTATTATTGTGATGTTTTTGCTTCCTAGTTGTGCATCTGTCAGATACATGAAAATGATTAATTATCTAGCGGCAGATGGAAAAGATCGAAGATCGTTTTATAGGAATTTTCATAATTTATTGATTTGTAAAGGTGATACAAATAAATTATAAATTCTGAGATACGTTGAGGAAAACTGTAGTTTAAGAATATAAATAATCCCAAGATTTAGATTATTTCGTTTTATTCGCCTTTTATAAAACGATCCCCATTTGCCTGTTAATTAATTAGCAAAAACCGCTTTTGAAAGTAGATCACTGATCTGCACTCTCAGTTGTTCGTTTATGTATCTGCTGGCGGCGATCTTCAGTGTGTGGAAACTTGAATTCAGTCAGTGGCGTGCCAGAGATCAGTGCCAGATCCCCTCCCTCCCTCACTGCACCTCCTTCTCCTCCTCCCCTCTGCTGTTGTTCTTGTTGTCCAATGCAAAAGTGCAACGATCTGCAGTGCAAAATGTCAGTGAACTTGTCGGCAATGCAGTCTGCGAGAGAGATAGATATAGATGCTGTGCATGTGTATGTGTGTGTGACTGGCACAGAAATAGCAAAAAAGCAGATACAAGTTGATCATGATCATTGCAATGATGACGTTGGCCATGGCAGCGTGAAGATCATGAACATTGTTTGCCATTTTACAATTGTTTACAAAGCGTGGCGGGTCTCTTGTTAGACAAAAAGAGGAAGTAAAGAAAGGGGAGGGAGAAAAGAGGAAGATGCAGAAGGAGAGAAGAGAAACATGCAGAAATAAATAGTGAAATAGATGCTAGGGAGAGCGAGAGAGGTTGATCTTCAATCACCGAGAGAAAGCCTTTCTTCTGGAGCTGCCTCAACATGCAGCCAGAACCAAAACAAAACAAGTTTCCAGAAGAAAGTCTTTCACCCAGCAAACAGAACTTGTTTCTTCTCCCATTAAGAAAGAAAGTCTTTCTCTCTTGCTCTCTCTCCTCTCGGGTTCTCGGGCTGCTCTCTTGTTTACTTTCTTCTGGTTTGGCTACCTTTCTTTTTCTTCTTGTTGGCTACCTGCCTTGCCGGTGAAAGTTACGTAACATTTCTTTGGCCAAGAACGAGCTCAAGTTCAGCAACAAGTTTTTTGTTGTCTCGGCCATTTCGTTTTGCTGCTTTCTTCGTATTTATTATGAAGAAAGTATTACGTGGTTTTTTGTTTGTCAATATAAGTGGGGGACTTCTTCTGATTGTTTATGGTTGAAGATGGAAATGATAATGAAAGTTGTTGATTATTCGCAGTCGTAACTATTTTTGTTGGTGTTTTTAAAAGGATTTTAAAATTATTTAACAGTTAAATACTTTCTATAAGAACTTAAATGAATTATTTGGTTATGTTTTCCATTGAATATTTTTCGTTTTTAATAATAAATCTTAATATTTCACATTTTATTACTTTCGCATTTTTTAATATATTTTTAATCTCGAAATTCCCATCTTTTCTTGCAGAATTCGATGGCACTACGGTGCTGTGTCGCGTCTGCGGGGACAAGGCCTCCGGTTTCCATTATGGCGTGCATTCCTGCGAGGGTTGCAAGGTAAGTCCTGCATATCCTATACTTTATATATCCTTTTGAGGGGTAAAAATTCAGCGGGGGTGGCCAGGCAAAAGTGTGCTTGCCACGTGCAACTTGATGTACAACCACCGACTTTGGATCTGACATTGAACTCAAATGACCTCCTTTGGCAGAGCAAAAAAAAAAAATAATACATAAAAGGGATCGGGAATTACTTGAACAGGGGTTCAGTTTCGTCGGGGTTGATTTCCCTCTCGCTGCCAGCAACAGGCTCTACGTATGCCCTTGCCCTTCACACAAAACCTGCGCCGTCGTCTGGCGAATTGTCCTTGCATTAAATTGCGTCGCAATAAAATAAATCAAAATGTACAACAAAAACAACAAAAAAAAAAAACAATATAAAAATAAAAACGAAATACAAATAAAATAAAGCCACCACCGAAACCAGAACGAAACTTTCAATACCTTCCCTGTGGAGGATTCTTTTTGATTTTTGCACTGAGCTTGTGAGGATAAAAGTATTTCAAAATGTTGTTTAATCCCAAAAAATTAAAACAATAAATATTTAATAAATTCATTTAGTTAAATATAATTATAGTTTATTTAAAGTATATACATTTTTCTAAAATTCTTTGTTTATTTTGCAATATTTACTATTTCGTGAAGTGCATTTCCTGGACTCCTGCTGCTACTCAAGTCGCCCTTTGTCGTCTGTGGCATTGAAAATGCCGTCCAGTTCATTCGCCTGAACCTCTCTCTGTGGCCAGAGTCCAGTGATTCCCTTTTATTCAGACATGGAATATGTTATATATAAACTTGAGCTGATCGTGTCACGCTGCCATCGCCAGGACCTCCACTCTGCATAACCTTGGCAAAGTAGTTTGCCCTATTCCCTTATATTCGCACTCCTTGGCACTCGGAACTCCGGGGTTCTCGAGCTGTGCGAGTCGGGTTTAATGTCTCAATGACGTCCTTGAATTGGGTTAACAGCCCAGGTTCGTTCGTTCGTTCTTGTTCTCCTGTTGCCCTGTGCCTTCGCTCCCTCGGAGACTCTGTCTGGCCCTCGGCGATCCTGGTATTTGTTTTTGGATTCTATCTGGCTGAGCTTCTGAAATTTCAAACGTGGCGAAATTATAGGCACAGTGATTGCTGGGAAATTGGAAGACAAAGACTTGGAAAATAAATATCAGAAAAAAATGTGGAGGGTGTAGAAAGGGTCTAAAAAAAATATAGAGAGTCTAGAAATAGTTTAGAAAAATATTTGAAAAATATAGAAATGCTAGAAATATTCTACAAAAATATAGAAGAGTCTAAAAAATAAAGAAACTCTGGAAATAGTCTAGGAACTGTTTTAAATTATTTATATTTATTCTCTACATAAACTTATAACAATTAAGACTTCCTTAAAACTTGGCCTTTTATAAATAAAAAGATAACAATATATAACCCCCCATTCCCAACTCCTTGAAAGCCACCACTGTGTGTTTGCCAAAAAAAGGGGCTTTGAATCGATCTGCAAAGGAAGAAGCAGAAGTTCATTGACTTTGGACCAGTTTTTCGTTTCGAGTTTCGTGGAACATCTTTTGTTGTGCGCTAATTTATATGTTTATTATGTGAATGTAAATATATGTTTAACTGAATAGGTAGGCCTACCAGCTACAAATTTGTTGTGTGTGCGAGCTCTTTTTTGAAGTTCAAGGTTATATTTCAGACTGGAAACCCGTCTTGGCGGAGCTCACGCACATTGCGCATACGCCGCGTGTACGACGGTGGCTCGTTTTCTGCTGATATTTCCTGCCTGCCTACCTGATCTGTCCGACGGACCTTCGTCTTGTCTATTGACCTCTATTTCAGAGACAGATTCTTTGGGGTTTATCTTTCCGATTTATTTTTGTATTTTTGTATTTTCTGCGTTTTGAGCTGACGAATGACTTCATTCGCTGGCCAGCAACTGACTCATTTCGACACTTGGCAACTGAGAAACTCTATTTGGAACTTGTTTATTGTTCTTGGCTGTGTTTTATGGCTTTGAAAGCCGCTTAAGGGTTCTTCAGGTTGATTAATTATGGCGGAAAAGGTTTCAAGCGGAAAGCGTTTCGAATATTTAGAGAAGTTTTTGGTTTGGTAATTATTGAGGCTGTCGTTAAAGGGTTTTTGGTTAAGTAGAAAGGGTTTTATATTATTAATTAGTACTTAAAAAATAGTTCAATTATTGCTTGCTTATTTTTTAACATCCCGAAATGCTTTCCAATTTCCCGCATGACTCACTCTGGTCTACATAATGATATTCCCCCTTTTTTTTACGGCATCCTTAAGCCAACAACTAATTGTCGTTACTCACACATTTGTGTTTTTGGTGTTGCCTTAATGACCCAATTCCCAATTTCGTAACTAACAAAAAATTGTGTTTAGGCTCTGGCAGGTGATGTTAGTTTGTTGTTGTTTTTATTTATTCAAGAATCGAGAGGTGAAAAGAAGGAGAAGGAACAGGCATAGAGAAGACGGCAAATAGATGTTAATTTTCAATAAAATTCCGGGGGATCTGTCTTGGTGCTTTCTCTTGTTCTTTTTTTTTTTTTTTGTTGTTATCTAACGCATTTGTTATTCTTTTCACATTATTTAGCATATTTATTTATTTATTTACACACACACAGGCGCATGAATAAATTCGGTTGTTCTTTTTCAGTGTTTTCCTTTATTTTTTTTCGCCCTCCCTCTCTCTTTCCATTTCGCTCTGTCTTCGGTTGTTGTTTATGCTTCGTGTAGTTTTTCGTGCCAGAGTATCTGTGTGCTGGCTCGCTGCAGCTGTGTGTGTGCAGCAAGTGTGAATGAACTCGTTCAATGTCAAAGCAGAAAACAGAAGCAGCGTACGCAGCATAGGCCACAAGAAAGGCAGTGGAGAGAGGGCGTAAAAGAGAGAAAGAGAGTACAAAAGAGAACATAATGATTGGAGAGCATGGTCTTTATTTGCTCTCTCCTGAGCACTGCGGGGGTTTTTCTTTCTTTCGTTTTTTATTGCATTTTATTTGTGGGTGAGGTGCGAGGGGGGTGTCTTAGAATTCAGAACATTTTCCATCATCGGTTAAATACTTTCCAACAAAAACAAACAAATAATAAGCCAAAGCTAATATTTGTCTATAATTCCAAAATCTTTATTTGCCTCCTACTCCTCCCCCCTCGTTGTGCCTCGCTCCCTCCCTCTCTCTGGAAATAGACCTAACCTGCATCAACTTCAGAATGCAGGGCAAGATAATGATAATGATGTTAAATGTAGAAACAAACAAACGAAATGCACTTGATAATCTCAAATGAAAAAGAAAGCAACGATAAATGGGATGAAAAAGATACATAAATATGTAGGTTTAATGTTGTAATAATTAATTTATAAATTAAAAAAGTAATCAAAATAATTTTAATATTAGTAAAAGTTAATCTTTATTACCATAATTTCCCAAGATTTTACCACAAGACCTTAATACTGATTTTGCTTTCGAGGTTTTCCACTTGCCTGCACTTCAAATTGGAAAACCACAAGGAAAAGCCAAGGAAAACTAGAGAAAGAGAGAGCTCTGCAGGGAGCAAAAAGAAGAGGGGGTGGAGTAGCAACAGAGGCAGAGAGAGCGCGTCAGAAATGTTGTGCTAGGACACACAGATACAGCACACACACAAACACAAAAAGGTTAATGCTCTGAAATGCACTTGAACGACTGACTGCAGTCGCTGTCGACGCCAACAGAGACGCTGGCAGCGGGGCAGCGTTGCATGAAATTGTCTAGGCGTGTTGGTGTGTGCGCATGTGTGTGTGTGAGTGAGCATGAGGTGTGGCAGAGGGGTGAACAACAGAAACAGAGACAGAGCTAGGGAGTGAGAAAGAGAGGTGGGGGAGGGGTTGTATTTAGGTTGCTCGAAATTCAAATGGAAATGTATCTCCAAGGAAAAGTCTGGAAAATTCAGTCCGTATTTGGAAATAAATAAAAGATAAATATATTACAATTATTATTTTTATTAACAAACAACTATAGAAAAAAGATTAGAAATATTACATGAGTTATGCAAATTTTTAAGAAAAATTATATTTAAGCAAAGAAAAGGTGAAATCGTTTTAGTTTTGCTTTTATTTAAAATTGATTAATTATAAATTAAGTAAAATGGCCTCAAAAAGTAGGCAATGCAACCAGTTTTATGGCAAAGTTATGGCAATTAACGGCAGATCTAAATTAAGACAAAATTAATTGATAAAATTTAAATATTTAAATTTAGCATTTTCTATTACTATTACCATTTATAATTATAATTATTTAATGGTTTTTATTTTGTTCTAAAAAAGATCTTAAATCCACTCTTCACATGCTGGAATTTATTTTTTACATTACTTTTCTACATGTCATGTAGCGCCATCTGGCGTCATCTGACTTCATTACGATCGAGCGCGTTTCCAGCTTGAAAGTAGGCAACGAAAAATTAATAGCTGAGAGCACAACGAGTAAAAAACAATGTTTTAAAAAGTCAAATTTAGCAATTAACAGGAATTTATTTATGATTTATAAATTATAAATAAATTATGAAATGATTTAAATATTTTACAAGCAAATTTAGATTAATATTCAAATTTGGGAACATCCATTAAAATTTAAATAAAAGCAATTATTCCCACTCTCTGCCACTGCTGCTGCTCATCCAAGGCCAAATCGAATTCGTTTATATTTTCCAGCGAATGAGTAATTAGCACTGCAAAAACAGAATCAAATGGCGGATTAAATTAATGGCCAGGCCACGCCCACTCGCCTTTTTTTTGGGCTTATCTGCAGGCCAAAGAGAACGTGCTGCAATTGCAGCTGCAAAACTCTACTACGAGTCAATGTTATTTTCCATCTTTACGAGCGATAGTAAAATGTGTGTGCGCCTGTGTGTATATTTGGTTGAGTAGCTGAGCAAACACAAGCATATATACATACGTTATATATACATAGGAATATATATAGAGGGAGGTCTGTACCTGAACCACCCCCGTAGCTGGCTCTGAGGGGCACTTTTGCTGACCCAGTTAAAAGTCATTCGCCTCGGACTCTCCGGGCCACGTGCTGCTTTCTGGCTTCAAGTCTTTGCTTTCATTCGAGGTTACTTACCCCTTTTTTGGGGTTGAGCTTGGCTGAGGTGGGAGGAAGTGGGAGGTGGTGGTGCTGCGACTTGGTTTGTTTCACTTTTACCGCAGATGCTACTTCGCCTGCTGAGGGGCCAAAATATTTGTTTGTTTAGACTGCTGTTTAGAGAGTGTGAGTGGGGTGTTGATGGGGTTGTGAGGGTTCAAGGGTTGTCTTTATTTTATGACTAATTGAAAAAATGAAATATTAAGTTAGGAGTTGAGGAGCTATTACCATAAATTTGGAGTTGTAATATGTTTCTTGATTCCAATTACAAATCGTAAAAGTGCTTAGTTTGAGCATTTCTCAAATTAAAAAAAAAGTTTAAGATGATGTTGGCTTATTTATAAAGAATTTAAAGATTTGTTTAAGATAATTAGAAACCTAAAATCATTTGAAAAATCAGTCTAAAAAAATGTCATAAAATATTTCAGTCACTAAAAGTAATATTTTATTTTTAAAACCACTTTTAACAAATCATAAAAGTCCTAAGTTCCTTGCGGTTTGAATTAAAAAATAAATTATAAGCCTACAATTTTAAGATTTTAAAATATTAAAAACTATTTCTAAGTAATATAGGGTTCGAAATCCTGGTAAAAAGTGCAGTATTATATTTAAAGAAACTTTCAAAGCCCTTCAATATTTCTTTTTAAATAGTTTTTAACTCTTATTAATTATTATAAAACTTGTATAATCCTCCTTTCCATTCTCCGATTCCCTCTTCTTTTTTTGGAACTGCCATTTTTCCCTCGCCACTGCCTCAACATGTTGCACATGTTGTTGCTTTCTCTTTCTCTACTGCAATCTAGCTGCAAACTTTGTGCCCAGTTCTCGACGAGGCAACATTCTAGAACACTCACTCACACACACATACACAGCAGACACACTCACTCGCACAGTCCCACAATCACACAGAAATGGCTGCGACGTCAACGAACTTGCAACGCAACGAGTTTTCTGCTGCTGCTTTGGCTTTGCTTTATTTTTGCTTGCCGTTCGAGCAATGAAAGTACCGCAAGCTAGGGAAATGGCAAAAGCTAGAAAGAGAGAGAGAGAGAAGAAGAAGAGAGAGGGGGTGCGGGGGGTAGATAGTTGCAACAAAGTGCATTGACTCCCAGTGCTTTCTTTGCCAAGCCTAAACGTTGACGTCAGTCAGTCAGTCAGCGGAGGTGAATGCACTCTTGCCTCGAGGAAAAACCCGAGCCGAGCCAAAAGCCGAATCACATGTTGCAAGCCGCAGCCAAGTTGCAACTAGATGTTTGCCGCCGCAGCAACATCATCATCATCATCATCAACGGTAGCTGCCACTAGAGAAAGAGAGTTCAATGCGCTGCTGCTGCACCTTGGCTGTAATTGTCTTATGTCATAAGTCACAAAGAAACAAAAAAAAACTAAAAATAAGAAACACAAGTCTGACATTTTGCTGTTGACAGTTTTATGTTGGCTTTTCGCCTTGACTTGGCCAATAATTAAGAGCGAATTATTTATGTGGCCCAGAGGGCGTGCCATCTTGGCCAGGATTTGGTGTGGAAAGGCAAGCCCAAGGCGTGGGAATGGCTCACGATTGAGTTAATTACCTGCCAAGGGAAACGTTCTTGTATGGTTTTTTTTTTTGTTTTTTTTAAGGGAGCATTAAAGATTGAGTTAATTGAACTTTTAACTTGGTATTTAGACAAAAAACATGGAAGTTATTGGGAAACCTTAGCTTAGCAACATGATATTTATGGTAACTACTTATAGTGCCTTTTAAGATATATAAACTTAAGTTAAATCAATAGAGTTTACATCGTTTTTTTTATAGTTATCTCAAAGTTAATCCATAACATCTCGGCTTATTTACTTCAAAAATCTTTAAACTTTATTTAAACATAAAAATCTCTCAAATCCCCCTAGTCAAACCTAAGTTATCAAAGGTTTCTTGGTATGAAATTCGACCTTCCCCAAGACTTCTCAATTAATTCAAGTCTATAACTTCTTAGTAATTAAAACAAACCAAAACCCAATTAATCAGACTTAGCCAAACCAAGTTACCTGTATGGTTTTTTTTTTGTTTTTTTTTAAGGGAGCATTCAAGATTGAGTTAATTGAACTTTTAACTTGGTATTTAGACAAAAACATAGAAGTTGTTGGGAAACCTTAGCTTAGCAAGATGATATTTATGGTAACTACTTATAGTGCCTTTTAAGATTTATAAACTTAAGTTAAATCAATAGAGTTTACATAGTTTTTTTTATAGTTATCTCAAAGTTAATCCATAACATCTCGGCTTATTTACTTCAAAAATCTTTAAACTTTATTTAAACATAAAAATCTCTCAAATCCCCCTAGTCAAACCTAAGTTATCAAAGGTTTCTTGGTATGAAATTCGACCTTCCCCAAGACTTCTCAATTAATTCAAGTCTATAATTTCTTAGTAATTAAAACAAGCCAAAACCCAATTAATCAGACTTAGCCAAACCAAGTTACCTGAGTTATTTTCCTAGACGGCTTCTTCGTTTTCAACCAAACCCCGTTGCCAATGTTGGGTGTAGCCTAAATTAAGTTGCATACCAAAGGGTTCCGCATTTCCTCTAGCATTAACCCCCACTCCCAGCTCTCTTTCGCTTTGATTCGCTCCGCTCAATGCCCAATTTTCTTTGTACCGGGTAGTAAGTAAGCAGCGTTTGCAACAAGCCTTCAATTATGCCTTAAAAAAACAAAATGGGCGCCCTTCCTCTGCCCCCATCTCCCTTACCCACCTCCTCTCCTAATTGATTTATGTGGCGCGGAGCATTTGAGGCGCGATAAGCAGCACGAAGCAGGCTTTGGGTTGCCACCTCCAAAGTAGTAACAATGCAACTTGGCCGGGGCACGCGAGGCGAATGGAGAATGAGGCTCACAAAAAAACAAAACAAAAAACCTTGCAACTATGGCCGGCAGGCGTTTAGCTTTAACTGATTTAACCGCTGCCTCTGCTTCTTGTTGCTTTTGCTCTGGCACTAACCTCGCACAAGCGGGCAAACATTGTGGCCGCGTAATCCTTCTGGCTACCTGGCTACCTAACGGTTACTGTTGCCGCGGTCAAAGACCGCTCCAAACTGCCTCCCAGTAGCTCGCAGCTGCTGCCCACTCTCTTGTGTTTTGGCCAGGTTTCGATAGCAATGGTCATGCCACGCACGTTTTGGTGTAAAAGCGGAGTGGAGTGGAGCTGCCGTCAGTTGCCAGGCCAGGCACAAGGCCCACAGGCCTAGAGACCACAAAAAGCCAGGGAAAAATGTTGGTTGGAAAATGAGGGGGGGGGATTGAGAAGTTGTGGTAGGAAAATATAACTAAAGGAGTCAAGGAAAATGTGACTTAATTTAAATTTAATTTAATAATAAATAAATAGATAAATATTTACTCTCGGAGACTTAAAGTATTTATTTTTCCTTTGCTTTCCCTGAAAACTCTTTACTCAACTCTCTCTGCCTGAAAATTGTGCGTAAAGTGCGTGACTAAGCCTATCTAAGCCTCTAGAGAAGGATTGAGAGGGGCTTAAAGAGGGGGTTTAAGAGGGGTCTCTGAGGGGGGTCTCTGCCAAAACCCTCTCAGGCGTTAAACAACGTTTTGTTTTTGGCCACAAATCTCAGGCACTCCACTGTCGACTGCCGCATGTTGCATGATAATTATGCAACCCGGCAATGCTGCAGGCCAAAAACATCAACAACGAGGTACGTTACCCCCTCTCCCCTTTATCCCCGCCCCTCTCCCCGTTTTTTGGTAGTCACTGCACGCGCTTTCCAATGCCTGCGTGTGTGTGTGCATTGCGATGATCCCCCCCCTGCCCCCTGTTGGGGGCATGCCAAATGGCACTAACTCATTTCCGTCACAAATTCTATGAATGTGTGTGTGTGTGTGTACGTACCCCGCCCTGGGGAGGGGGAACTATTTTTATGGCAATTAATGTGGAACAGGCTGGTCAACGCGGCGTATGAGTAATCTAATGTCCTCGGTTAGAATTTTAGCCTTTTTTCCATTTTCCATTTGGTCGCAGTCTCAGTGGCATTCCTCATTGGGACTTTTGTGGGCTTAACTTTGGGTTTTCTGGATGGGCGTGGCTCATGAAGGAGGTTAACAAGCGGCAACAGTGCGTATGAGTAATATTTGAAATGAAGGCAAACATTTTTTGGTTTTGAGCGAGGGAAAAAATTAAGTGAAGTAAAATTAAATATAAATTAATGTGAAATAAATATAAATAAAATATAAATTAAAAATATAATCAAAGGAAAGTAAGCTTAATTATTAAAATTTAAATGGTAT
Organism: Drosophila anomelani; assembly: GCA_035045905.1. Classification (NCBI taxonomy): domain Eukaryota; kingdom Metazoa; phylum Arthropoda; class Insecta; order Diptera; family Drosophilidae; genus Drosophila; species Drosophila anomelani. Next base: position 5,967,553 of record JAWNOO010000165.1, read on the forward strand.
TCATATTTAATGAGGGGAATTTTTTATTTTATTTTTATACGGATAATTTTTATATACATAATTTTTTTTTTTTATTTTTAATTCAGTTACATTTTCCCTCCCACAAGTTTGCTTATTAAATTAAGGCTTTTATACAACTTATCCACGGCTGACATACTGCCGCCACATTTGACATTTCCTTAGCTTATTTTCTTGGCTTTTCTTAGCCCCTTTAAATAGCTCCAAAAATGGAGACCCTTAGAGCTTGATCTGGTAACAACACCTTGCCACATTTAATGGTGTCGTGTCGTGTCGAATCGACTCGATTCGAATTGAATTGAATTGAGTTTGAAGCCGCCTCAAGTCAGGGGCTGTTGTCATAACCTCAAACATGCAACAAACTAAAACTATAAAGAGATATATAGGAATATATATATATATATATATGAAAATGTCAAGCCAGAGAACGAGAGATTAAGCTGCTCGTAATTTATGTTGACTCTGAAAAAAAGCAACAACAAAAAAATCGAATGTAAAGACAATTTGAGTTAGATTTTGTTAGTGTTTTCGCTGCGAAAACTCGTTCGTTTGCCAGCCTTCAGAAATCCGCGGCACGTACCTTGTTAGCCAGCCCGTACAATCACCTCCGACGGCCAATGGAGTGGTCCAAATGCCCACCCACCCACCTCCTCCCCCGCCTTGTCCTCCCAACGAAACGTGACTCGATTGGCGGACCCAAGTCAAGTAGATGGAATTGCATTTAATGGGCCTAAAACCTAACCGAATCGAATCGCGAAACAAAACGAAACCGAGCGAAGCGATCTCGTTGTTCTCCGCTTCATTTTTTACAATTGCAAATTTGCAATTTTTGAATATATTTTCAACTTGGAATGAACCGACGACACCAATCCATAGGCATTAGGTTTTCCTACGAAAAAAATTTGTATTTTTCGACAACAAATTGAAAAATCAAGCCGAGCTCTCAAGTGGGTGACAGATGCAACGAGTCATTCAACTTGAGAGCAATTAATTCATTTGCAAATCGATGGCAGAAGGTAAACAAATCGAGGTAAAGACTCTACTAACTTGGCTTCTAGTTGTGGGTTATTCAAGTGTTCTAGCTTTTGAGTTTTGGAGTGTTTGTTGGCCATGATTTGAAGTTTTTTAAAGAGGTAATTTCCTAACAAATTATTCTTTAAAATTATGTATTAAAATAATACTTGATCTGCTGAGGAAAACAAATATTTTAGGCCAACTAGAACACCTAGAAATCCCTAAGATAATTCTGTAAATCTTCAGAGTTCTAGAATCTAAATCCCATTTTTCTATCTCTCAGACAGTCGGCTAACCCATTTATTTTTCTTCCTAAAATCCTAAAAAGAGAAACTAAACACTCACGAAAAATACTCCGCCAGAAAGATACTCATTTTCCAACATAATTTCTGATCTAATAATAAAAGTGTTCGTCGAGTGCGACAAATCGTTTTTCAAATGCCTAAAAATTCGTGTTTCCGTCAGACAACTGTCAGAATAAGTCCCAAAAAAAAAACCAAAGAAATTAAAAATAAAAGAAAAGCCTGGCGACGTTGTCAGGAATTCACTTGAGAGGCGAAAACTATTTTTAATTGCTTTTAATTAACAGAACCTACAAAATTTTAAGTGACAAGCATAATAATTCCCGCTGCCACTGAGTGTGTGTGTGTGTAAGTGTGTCATTAATGCAATTATTTCGACAGCAGAAAGAAAACTCAAAAATAAAGAAAAGCCAAGGAAAAATATGCAAATAGTAAAGGAGACTTTTCTTTTTTTTTTGGCAAAGGTCTTTATGCCTTCTGTTTCTAGTTGCTTCTTGTTGTTGTTCTTGTGGGTCACACAGATAAGAACAAGGCAGTCTCAGTCTCAGTCTCAGGAAAATCTAAAGAAAAATCAGAGAGAGGCGAATGCAAAATATGCCGCTATACCCAAGTGCAATGAACTTCGGGTGGGCGCCGCTCAGAGGCAGCAACGACGACGACAAAAAAACAGCCAGCTAGCAAGCAAGCGACTGTGGCACAACGTTGGAAAAACGACAGAAAAAAAAAACGCTGAAAAACTGAAAAGCAGAAAAGCTGAAAGGCAGAGAATCAGAAAATCAGAAAAGCAACAACGAAGTCAAGCAAGTTCTAGTTGAGGCAGGCCACTCGTGAGGAGCCGAAGAACTCGGCAGAAGAGAGCTAGCTTGGTGGTGCCCCCAGACTGGCAGAGCATGCATGTCATTATAAAAGTCTAGAAATATCGTTTTGAGGCACTGGGAATTATTATAATAATAAACTTAATACTTTTAATATAAATTCTACTTCTTTTATGCTGAGTTTTATTTAGAGAAAGCTTCTGTAAACATTCTCAACCTTTAATCTTAAGAAAAGTATCTTTTCAATGATATATTAATTATTATTAGAAGTTTTTCTAAATATTTCTCTTTAATTATTTATAAATTTACCATATCCTAAAGCCTTTTTAATTTTTTTTTATAATCTCAAATTTCCTATTTCTTTATTAGTTTATTTAAATTTTAAATGCAAACTCATATTTTCTCTCTGTGCCTTTCTACTTGTATGCCCGCTGATTAGGCCTGAAGATTTACAGCTAATCTATATTTTAGAATTGTATTAAGTTAAGGCAAGTAGAGAGGGGGTAGAGAGGGGAATACCCTAAACCACGAGCAGCAGCTCCTCTGCCGACTACAACGACAACGACCAGTACGTTCTGCGTTTGGGTTTATTGAACTCACAGAATTGGGTTAGCGTAGGTTAGCTTTGGGTTAGGTTAGTTACTTGCAGCCGCTGCTTGCAGTACTCATACTCGCACTCACACTCACACTCATACTCACACTCTTATTCGTATCTGAGAGCTCGTTCTAAAATTGTGAAATGCGATAACGACGCTGACTAACACGTGGGGAGGAGCGACGACTCTAGGCGGGCTTTGATTTGGTTTAATTGCCCCAAGAGGCAGGAGGAGGAGTCATCCAAGGGGAGGTGGTTACAGGTGAAGTGGCACATTTATATATGTATATAGAACACACACCCAAGCACTAGGGCTTAGGGTTCCCTGTGAGTTCCCTGTGGAGTTCCGATCCTACCTCCTGATAAGTAAGGGGCACTCTCTCGCTCTCCCCATATGATTGAGTGGCTCAAATGGTTGGAAATGGCCCGAGATGACGGGGATAAGATTGCCTTTGCTGTTAATTGGGGTCTGTTTCTGTTTCTGTTTGTGTTTGTTGTTGCATTTATTTTTTCAAGAGATCTTAACTGGGCCGTCTGCATGCAAGTGAAGTGAGTTTTTTTAAGGGGTTTGAGGTGGCGCGTGTTTTTTGTAGGTTTTTATTTGATTTTTTGTATTTTTTGGGTTTCGTTTAATTGGTATTGACATGTGAGATATTTTTTTTTGATATTTTGATATTTTGTTTTGGACAGTTTAAAGGTGAACGAGTGAGGTTTAATGGGGCAGTGTAAAGGGGGGTGCTTAGTGGGGAGTTTGATGATAAAGAAAAGATGTCTTTATTTTGAGGAGATAACAAATAAATATATATTTTTAATTTTTAAATATAATTACTTTTTATTCAAATATTCAGACAATTTATTAATGAATCCCCTTTTTCTCTTCTTTCCAGGTATGTCTATCTTTTAATAAAAATCTTTTAAGAAGTCTCCTGAGTAAGTCATGGAACTATCCGTATAAAAATCTACTTTTTCTATATCTCAACCCTTTGAAATACTATATAGTATATTTATATAGTAACATATAGAACCCAGATACCCAGAAAATTCCCCTTACACCGAAAGCAATTACCACGCAACGGACAGGCGAGCGACGAAAACAGACGAACGGACTCGACCGATTAGTGTTCTGGCGAGAGTGTCTATGCGTGTGTGTGTATCTTTGTGTGTGCTGTGAGTATCTGTGTGTGCTAGGGTGTGTGTGTGTGCCTTGTGTTGTTGCCATGCTCGTTGACTTCGTTGGCTGCAATTGCAATAGCTTTAGCAATTGCGTAGAGAGGCCTCTCCGCAGACACTCGAGGTTATTGAACGGCAGCGACCTCACTTTGCATCTCACAGATACACAGCACACACACTCAGACACACACACACACATTATTAGTTTGCTGTGCAATTTTCTTGTTGCTCTTGTCGCGCACAAATGCAATTTATAAATTAATCAAATAAATTATTGCCATTGGACAAGCGGCTGTCAGCACTTGTGATATCCACAAAACATTTTCAGTTCAACTTCTCAATAATGTGGCGCAATGTTTGTTCGATTTTCTGACATTATTGCGCCCACTCAAAATGTGATTATTTTTGGTGGTCTAGTTAATGGTTACTTGGTTAATTTTTGGGCTAAGAAATATGTGATTTATATTACTCATACGCCACCTTAAGTTCTTACAAAATATTCAAATTCTTGCTTAAATCCCTGCTTAATTTCGCAGACTCGTTATTGTTGCCAAACCAACAAATTCTTTGATTAATTTCCTATAATTTGATTGAACACCAAAATCGGGCAGATAAAGATCGAATCATGATAGATGGCTGTAGAGCAGAAATTACTATATTCCCGACTGCCTAGAACTCTGAACTCAATATTTCAATTATAGTCTGTAATCAACTTGGAGCCACGCCCACTTCCTGTAGTGAGAATTTGATTTTGCAGGCGGCGCTCTCACATATATGACTCAATATTGAAAATAATTTGCAATGACTTTTGTCATAAATTGTTCAAAGAGCTATTGCATAATATCAGTCGAAGCTGCAGCTGTGCGAGAAGACAGTGAGAGAAATTTTGAATTTTAAAATATTTATTCAAAACTTGATTGGAATTTCTTTTTAAATCTTTAATATATTATTATTAAAATATAATTTATATTAATATGGTTTTTGTTGACTCAAAAGTAGTCTTCTGACTTTATCCTTAAATCAAGATTATTTTAACTGAAGTTACCTCAAGCTTTGCTTGGTTTAAATAGCTGAATTTATACTTGAAAATTTTAAATATAAATCTAGCAACAAATTACCCTTAAAATATCAACAAAAAAAGTTAAGAATATTTGATTAAAAATCAATAAAAACCCTTTTACAAATCATTATTTTATATTGCAGTCTTCCTCCTAAATTCCTACATTTTTTAAGCCCCCAAAATTCCCTAAAATTTTCCCCCAGTGTATACATTTAAAGCGCCCACTTAGCCGTGCACGAAGGAGATACCAATCTCAATGCGTTGCAACTGAAACAAAATCAAATCACACTCGCAAAAAAAAGGCCAACGAACGCCCAAATACAGCACGTGAGCTTGGGCTGTTTTTTTGTTTATTATTTTTTTTGGGTTGATTTTTTTTGATCATTTTTGGTAGTCTGGCTTTTTGGCGGGCTGAGTCATTAAAAGAGACGCCGCCAAACGGGAGTGAAGAATTTATATGACAGTCAGAGCAGGCAGCCAAAAAAGGCGAAAACAATGATTGAAATTACATTAATGCCCGGGCATTAACAAAAAGCCAAAGCGAGTGAGTCGGAGTTGGAGCAGCCTGAGCCTGAGCCTGAGTGGGAGTGGAGCCGCAGAGCCACAGCGGTGGCAGCAGAGCTGAGCTGGAGGCTTCGCTTCAGAGTTCACTGCACTTTTGGTCAGCTTGAGGCCGTCATCACCTGCTCGCTCCATCTCGCTCTTGTGGCCTGGTGCCCTCTCTTTCTCGTTGTGCTGCCAAATGGCAACGACCTGCGCAGAACTGCAGTTAGATTCGCAAGCGTGGTTGTTGCTGCTGCTGCTGCTGTTGCACGCAAAAGACCTTGCCTCTCTCTTTTTTTTCGTGGGTCTCCCCAAAACGAGTTCTCTGCCCCCCGCCGTATGTTTGGTCAACTGTTTTAATATTTGCCGCAATTGCTTGACTTGTCTTGGATTAGATTTGAGTTGTTTGGCATTATTAGTGTGTGTTTTTTTTTTCTACTTTTTGTCTATGATTATTTTTGTTTGCTCGCTCACTCGGCGGCTCGGTGGCTCGGTGGCTCGCCTACCTAGAAAACCCAAATAACACATAACAATCGCGCAATAATGCTAGATAATTGTTTTGAGCGCCAAAAAATAACTACAAAAAAATGTTTCTTTACTTTAAAAACCCACTTGCGTCAATTGCCGGCCAAGAATTGGGTAATGAGGGAACTTAGTTAAGGTAAATTTAAATTCATTTGCTTTAAAAATAATGCTGCCACTTCAGAAGTTAGAAGTCATTAGAAGAATCATCACAAAATGGTTATGAAGACTTGTGGTTCCAGATGTTATCAAAAGGGGCTTTAACGCTTCAATTTTATAAAATATATTTTTTTTAAGATCTAAAGAAATAATCAAAAAGTTGTGCTTGAATATGATCTAAGTTATTATTTTAAGAAGAAAGAAATACATTCTGATGAAAAACAAAGCCGTAATCATCTATAATCTGTTTAGTTTTAAAACAATTTCACATTTTTTAAATTGCCATTTTTATTTAAATAAAAATATCAGAAAAATATCTATCGAAATAATTGCAAAATTGTGAATTTTAATTATCGAATATTGCTAATTATATTAATTAACTATATCTTCCTTTTATTATAAGCATAAATGATCTACAATATGTTTAATATTTTCATTATTTCTCATTTTTTAAATTACCTACCATTTTTCATAACAATATCCATCAAAATAATCACAAAATTGTATTTTAATATGTTTTTTAATACAATAAAATTCCTCAAATATTTGACCTTTCATAATAATAATCCCAAATTCAATTTGGACCTTAGCCACGCATGTTCCTATGCCTAGAATTTATCTATTGATAGATCATAAGCCAGGCCACACACAAAAGTAATTGCAAAATAATTGCCGCGAGTTCGTTGAACTTGTGTGTGGCACTTCCCTCTCTTTCTACTGGGGCCTCCACCGTCTCTTTCTGGCGCTGTGACGCACGACCAAAAGGGGACTGACTGACAAATAGATGAGAACCTAAGTACCAACAAAACCAACAACAACAACAACAAAATAAAGAAAGAAAATATAAAACTAGCCGAGGGAGGCGGAGAATATGCGTGTGGCTGGTTTGTGGATATAAATATTCAGATATAAATATGAGACGCAGTCGTATGTAGAGCACTCGATGATGCCCGAAAATGATTTAAGAAACTATAGAAAGACAGAGTCAGAGATAGCACCGCCTTCCTTTCGCACATTTATCCTTCAACTTTGGCCAGGCTGCGGTCATTGCTCCAGCTTCGGAGCTCCCAGAGCATCGCTCGTCACATGACCAAAAGGAGCCCCAAAAAAAAAAAAAACAACTTTAAAGCCGAAACACTTTCTCATTGCACCCAGAGCGTAACCCCTAAAAATTTTCGTGTGCACACTACCCACAATCAACCCCCGGAACCCGAATCCGAACCCAAAACCGAGTCCGAGCCCCGTGCATCCGGTTTCGCTGCTCGGCGGCACTCGCTTCGGTCGGTGAGTTCAATGCACGAAAAGTGGGTCAAAGCAAAAACTGAGACACCACCGAAACCACCCAATAGCCAGCCACCCCCGAAAACACACAGCGAAGGAAAAGTGAAAAGCTAGGGGAGGGGGGGGGAGGGGAGGGTGTGATGATGTTCTGACAGGGCACAGGTGTCTTCCATTCCAGTCCATTCCGTAACATCCATGCCATAGCACTCCGTTTTTCCCTGCTGAGAGTGCGCGCCAATTTCTCGCCTCGAGTTCATTGGCCTGGTTAAAGGACAGAGCTCCACTTCTGGACCCTGTTCTCCTCTTCTGTGTCTCTCTCTTCTTCTCCATTGGCTTTATCGCAACGAAAGTGTTTGAGTGGAAAACTAATCACTGCAAAAACGAGAAAATCATGTGCAGGGTATAGCTGAGATATACAGGTGCAGCCTATATTTTGCTTTGGCTTTTGTAATGGAGTTCCTTTGTGAGGGGTTTTTAATCACTCACCGCCGAACCCTTTGGTATGCACACCTCTAAAAGGTTAAAGATCTGGAAATTAATGAGTTATTAAGGGTTATCATTAAATTTAGGTAAAATTAAAAAGAAATTATAGGAATCTAAATGGAATTTGAAAAGTTTAATAAGAATACGAATTAGAATTTTAACTCAGGGAATCAAACTGAGACCGAACCTTTTGGTACCAAGATGTCTAGAGGCTGTAAATAATATATTTATTAACAAAATATTATAAAAAATTAATATATTATAAGAAAAAAAATAACAAATTGGCTCCCACTGACTAATCTACCTTATTAGTTTAATTCCTATAGCCACCAGGTGGTCGTATGAAGCACCACCTGCCCATTTTGACCAATTAAATGCAATGCATTTCCTTCCTGAGGTCACTTCCTCTCGGCCTCTCCACCTCTTCTCCTTATGCTGCTTCTATGCCGCCAAGAAAGCACAGAACTGTTCCTAGGCACACAAATAGAACCCGAGGAGGAGCCCCATTCCCCCCCTCCTCTGCTGCATATTTTGCTTATGCAAAAAAAGCGCTTGCTGAGCGCCAAGTCAAGAGAGCGAGCTCTCTTTTGCTCCCCACTGCCCCCCTCTCTTTCCCTCGCTCCGTGTTGATACCATTTTCTTTAAGGTTATTGCAGTGCAATGTCCTCAATTGTCGGTCGCCTTGGTGTGTGCTTTTTGCTTTTGTTGCTGCCTTTTTCGGGAGCTCAGATGCTGTCGCAATGTCCCTTCCACTCGCACTCCCTCTATCCTTCTCTGTCTTTCTATCACTCTTTCTCTTTCTGCTACTGCAGTTTGCCCTTCGCTGGCGCAAAATGTGAAATGTGAAAGGTATTTCCGTTTTATTGTGTGTTTGTGGCTCCAATTCCGGAACTCCTTCAATATTGGTTTTGTATTGTTTGGATTTCTGATTTGTCATCGTTAGTTTTGTGGCTTTTGCGGTCCCATTTTGCTAGCCAGAGTGGGGAAAAGGCATTAAATAATGGTTAGCCACAAAAATGGAAGTTAATCTGTGTACTAATGCCTTAATTATGTCGATTGATATGGGGAAATGGGGGGAATAAGGTCGTATTTATTTAATATTTTGGTTACTTTTATATTTTAAATATTAATGAAATTATTATAAATATTTTAAAGGCTTATTCTGAAATTAAACAATATTCTTTGTGGGCCTCTCAACCCACTCTCCACCCCTAAACGCCTTGCAAAAGCAAAGCCAACAGCAAACCAACAAAGACAGGCGAATGCAAAAGCAATTGCAAACGCAATAGCAAAGGCAAACGCAATAGCAAAGGCAAACGCAATAGCAAAGGCAATAGCACAATAACAACTATTGCAAGGCGACCATGAAGGCATCGAGTTCAACGAACTGAGCCAAGCAGCGCAGTGGCAGCACACAGCGACTGCAGAAGTGACGTCAATGAGCGCGAGGCCAAATGGCGAGTGTGTGTATGTGTGTGCCGTGTGTGTTGTGGGTGAGGGGGAGGATTGTTGTGGGAGAGGATGAGTGCGACTGCCGACTCCCTCCTTTTTTTTGTGCCTACGTGCGGCTGACCTCGTGTTGCTTTTACTACAAGCAAAGGAGAGAAAACGAGAAGCGAGCGGGGAGACGAAGGAATGCAGAGCGAGTGAGAGGGGTGAATTATCCTTGGTGGCTTGGCTGGGGGCGTTGACCTCTGACCTGAATGGGCAGCCAGGCGCAGGTCGCACGGTTGTAATTCGAACATAATTTATTTACACATCATATCACACTTTTTTGGGCAGCCAGCAGCAAGTATTTATGTACAGTAGGACTTCTCTAAAGGGGAAATTGCTAAGCATAAATTGATGTAAATTTAAAATTTCATAAAAACAGGATCAAAAGTAAGCCATAAATAATTTTTTCCTTAGAAAATAATGACAGGAAATGCCTTTCGAAGCCATTTTCTAACTTTATAACATTTTGTAGCATAAATTTTAGGGCTATTTCAAGTGACTTTAAATTCCCAAACTTTTTATGATTTTTTATTAATAAAAATTCTTTTAAAATACTTTTTTTAATTATAAAACATAATATAATATTTAATTGTAATTTTTAATGAACCCATAATAATTTTTTCCTTAGAAAATGAAGACAGGAAATGCATTTCGAAGCCATTTTCTAACTTTATAACATTTTGTAGCATACATTTTAGGGCTATTTCAAGTGACTTTAAATTCCCAAACTTTTTATTTTTTAAAAATTCTTTAAAAATACTTTGTTTTATTAATAAAAAATATAATATAATATTTTATTATATTTTTTAATGAATACCCTTTCCTTATTTCAACTTAATCCCTCACTGACATCATTCAAGTTATCAAAATTTGACTACAACTCTTTCGTTGAGTTATGAGCAACTGTCGCATTAGCTTCAAGACGAGCTTGACGAACGAGCGTTGAATGAACTGTAAAGCTATAGCGCCATAAAGTTCCGGATCGGATTTGAAGACCCCGAAAATGGGTCTCCAGACCCAGGCACGTGCTAATTGCTGACGCATCGAGTGAGTCCCCCTCCAAACGTCCAAAGAAGAGTCGAAGAAAGAAAAGGGGAGTTCTGAAAGCCCAACAAACGATCGTCGTTATGACAGAAGATTAGGTATTGTCTGTCTTCTTATTCTTATTCTTCTTTTCTTTTTGTTTATTTATGTGGGCGGTTGACGCACAAAAGAGAACATGAGGAAATGACAGAAAAAGAGGAGAAGATAGAAGTGCCGATCGGTTGGGAAGTTTCCAAATGTTTTTAAGGAAGTATCTTGAATTTATAAAATATATATTTCAACAAGATTTTAAGCGATTATTCGGGATTAATGTACTATAAGAATTTATTAAATATATCCATAAGAAAACAACATTTCAACACAAAACCATCAACTCTTTTCCCTTGAATATTTTTCGACCTGCTCAACAGCTCTTCTGGGACGATCGACAATTGATCGATCGATCGATCGATCGTTCGTTCGAATTCGTGTCAAGTTCCGACGGTAGCCCCCAAAAAAATAAACCTGAAAGCAAAACAAAGAATGCAAAAGAACCGAAAACAGAACAGAAATCTTGGTCAAGCAGTTGGAGCGGCGATCGTGCCAACAGGTAGGCGGTTTCGCAAAAAAAAAATATATATATATATACAGGCGGGGAAATAAACAAAGAACCCCCCGCGGCATAGAACCATTCATGAAAACAAGAAAATTAAAAACAATATTACCCACAGAGCCGAAAAAGAAATTATTTAACAAACAAACAAAGAATAATTTATAAAATGACGTTGCGGATCAAAAAGTGTGGGGAACCAACGCCAAAGAGAGGGCTATATGGGGCCAGAGAGAGAGGTAGCAATAGAGGGGGAGCAGAGAACGAGCCGTGGAAGTGCTCTCACTTTCTTTTGAAACTTGTTATTCGCTTTGCCACCAGAGTTCATTCACATTTGGCCACGCCACCGGGAGAAAGAGCGCCACACAGAGAGAGAGAGATGGGGAGCAAGCAAAAGAGGGAGACAGAGACAGGCAGAGGTGGAGCTGTTAAGAGCGGGAGAGAAGTGGGACAGCTGTTTTGTTCCCGAAAGTTCCCTGCTTCTGCTGCTGCTGCTGCAGCATTGAAATGAGTGCAAATCTCTTGACACCCCCTCCAGTGGGTACAATGACCTCGGCTCAGAAAATCTCCAAAAAGTTCGTTAAAAAAAATTCGTTTTAAAAAAATGTTTGCAAATTTTTTAATTGCCAAAGATTTCCTTGGACGCATTTCGACACTCCCCACTACCCACCGCCGCCGCCCCTTCCCCGTTTGTAAGCCAAGCCCACCTGAGGTTTCTGTGTCGTTGACCGACCGCCACAGCTCAAAAATTGCAGCAAAAACAAAAACGCAAAACAAAAGCAAAGCCAAAGATACAAGATACAAGAGAACGTATCTGAACTGCAAGCAGCGAATTTGCATGGAAAATGCATTGAGAGCGAGCTCTCTCGCTCGCTCGCTCATTCGTTCGACTTTGGGGCTGGCGTTCGGCTTCGTTCGCGTTCGGCTCTCGTTTGGCAGCTCCACATTCGAAGGTGGCTGACCGAAATGTGGGTCACGACAATGGCGGGTTCGTTGAACTGAACCACCGCAGCCTCAGCCTCTGTCGCTGTCCGCTGTCTCTGTCGCTGGCCGCGTCGCTGCTGACGTCGTTTTGGGGCTTTTTGGTTACGTAGCTAGTGTGGAAGAGAGATGGAGCGATTGCCTTGTGTGTGTGTGTGCATTATTTGGCCCCAAAAAAAGTCAACAGCCAAAATGACAATGCGCACAAAATATTATTTAATACATTTATTAAATCATCTGGAGCCATTTTTTTGGTTGGAGTTCATCGAACTGGCAGATTGAGAAGGCAAAAAATATTTGCTCAAGCGAATTGTTTGCATTTTGTTAATTAGGCGGGGATTGTCTTCAAATTTGGGTCATATTTGTTGATTAAAAAATAATAATAATAAAAGAAGCGGGAAAGTAGGCAACAACTGGCTAGCTAAAAGGTTTTTTGTTAATAAAAAATTATTAAAAAGGCAGAAAGTTAATATTTAATTATTTCATTATTATTTTATAAATTTTACAACCTTCTAGCTAAGAATTTTAATAAATTCATGCTAAAAATCCCAAGTAAAAATTTTAAAAATTAGTTTTAATATCATTTTTATTTTATTTAATCTACCGAAAACCTAAAATTTTCGGGAAAGAACACCCCCATCCCCCATCTCCTGCTTTGGCTTTCGGTGACCCCAAAATGAGGGCTGTGGGGGAGCCATCGCTCCAGATCTGGGATCCTCTTAGGCCTGTCACAGCGCCCCCATATCAATTAATCTTATTTGTCACTCATTTATATCGGAACACGAGCAAACACAATACACAATCGAACGCCCGAACGCTCAATGCTGAATGCTGAACGCTGAACGCTGAACGCCCCTCTGTTGTTATCAAACAAAGCTGATCAGTCAGGTGGCAGTGGCAGCTACCTGAGATGCCTGGCCAGGCTACCTGGGAAATCAGGGTGTCGCGTGGGTGTTCCAAGAATTGTTTACCAGGCGCCCCCGCTGCAGCAACAGCAGCAGCAACGGCAGCAACATCTATTGTTAGACGCTGGCTTCGCTGTCGACGCTTTGGAGTGAATGTCCTCAGTTGGCACACAAAAACAAAAACACACACAAAACGACAGAAACAACAACCAGAGGCAGAGAGACCGAGAGAAAGAGAGACACATTCTCTAGAGAAAAACCCGAAGCTGCCGCACGAACGAAACTTCGGCTGGCAAGCTTGCTGCTGGCTGGCTGGCTGGCTGGCTTTGTGTTGCTCCAACGTTGGGGCTGCTTTCATTCGCAATTTGCTCGTCGTTGGAAGCGGTTATATCGAGCAAGAAAAGCGCGCGAAAATCCATAAAATCACAATTTAAAATTTAAATAAATCAAGCGAAATAGAGAGAGAGAAAAAGAGAGATAGCCCAGCAGCAACAAATGTTCAATAGCAAATAATAGCAATTATTTTTGTTGGTGCCAGTGAAGTGAGATCTAAGTGAAGTGCGTGCAATGTTCCTTATTAGCAAATCGTAGAGCAACCAACAATCGAGAGTTCAAGTGTCATTCTGAAGCCAAAAAGCAAACAAAATCTCTAATTCTAAAATGGTTTGTGCAATGCAAGAGCAACAGCAGCAGCAGCAGTCGCAGCAGCAACATCAGATGCAGCAGCAGCCACAGCAACATGCCACAACGATAGTGTTGCTGACGGGCAATGGCGGCGGCAATTTGCACATTGTTGCCGCTCCGCAGCAGCCCATGCAGCAGCATCAGCCCACGCAGCAGTTGCAGGTCAAGAGCCAGCAGCTAAAGCAGCAGCATTCGGCTTTGGTCAAGTTGCTCGAATCAGCGCCCATCAGCAAGCAACAGCAGACGCCCAAACAAATCATTTACCTGCAGCAACAGCAGCAGCATCAACCGCAACGCAAAAGACTGAAAAACGAAGCAGCAATCGTACAACAGCAACAGCAAACACCTGCAAACACATTAGTAAAGACAACAACAACTACCACCAACAACAACAGCAACACCAGCAAAAACACGCAGACAACAAATAGTATTAGTCAGCAGCAGCAGCAGCAGCAGATTGTGTTGCCAAAGCCATGTGCCGATCTGAGCGCCAAAAATGACAGCGAATCGGGCATCGACGAGGACTGCCCCAACAGTGATGAGGATTGCCCTGCCACTGGCGCCACCTCCCTGTCCCTGGAGGATGGCGGCAGCAGCTACGAGCAATACCAGTGTCCCTGGAAGAAGATCCGCTACGCGCGGGAGCTCAAGCAGCGGGAACTGGAGCAGCAGCAGACCACCAACACAACCAGCCAAGAGCAGCAGCAGCCACAGCAGCATCAGCAGGAGCAACAACTGTGTGATGTGAAGCCAACTGTTAACATCAAGCAGCTGCACTGTGATAGTCCCTTTTCCGCGCAAACACACAAGGAGATCGCCAATCTCCTGCGACAGCAATCCCAGCAGCAGTCCCAGCAAAATCACCTGCAGCAGCAGCAACAACAGCAACAACAACAGCAGCAGCGAAGGGATAGCTCTGATAGCAACTGTTCGCTGATGAGCAACTCAAGCAACTCCAGTGCGGGCAATTGTTGCACCTGCAACAGCAGCAGCGATGAGCAGCAGCTGGACGAGATGGAGGAGGCGCAGGACTCTGGCTGCGACGATGAGCTGTGCGAGCAGCATCATCAGCGACTGGACTCCTCGCAGCTGAACTACCTGTGCCAGAAGTTCGATGAGAATTTGGATACGGCTCTGAGTAATAGCAACAACAATGCGGAGAGGAATACACCAGCCCCACAAACAGCCACCGAAGATGCAGATGTAGGTTTAAATAAAATGATTTTTGGATATAGAATATGGGAAAATAAACAAAGGGACTGATTAAGGATCATGAAAAATGCATTTCTTCTTCATTTCTTTATTTAAATAATTTTAAATGTTGGAAAATAATCAGCAATATAATTTAAATATCCTCAAAATATATATTATCTTTATCTAGATTTATTGTTTACAATTTTCTCATTTCTTTTCCATATTTTTTGCTATTTTTTCAGGGTTTCTTCCGCCGCTCCATCCAGCAAAAGATCCAGTATCGGCCCTGCACCAAAAATCAACAGTGCAGCATTCTGCGCATCAATCGCAATCGCTGTCAATATTGCCGCCTGAAAAAGTGCATTGCCGTGGGCATGAGTCGTGATGGTGAGTCCAAAACCATATGTTACCCTCTATTATTACAACAAAAAATTATGCAAAAATCTACAACAAAAACCAGGAGGGGGGAAATCTGAAGCTCAGAGACAAATATTAGCTAGCAGCAGCCATAAGAGGCACGAAGCAAAGACGAAGCTCAGCCGAACAGCGCACGAAGTTCGTTTCGTTGAGTTCAATGACCAGCCATGAACGAAATTTCAGCTCTGTGCGAGTGTATAGGTGTATCTGTGTTGCAACATTTAGCTTGGCGCGCGCGGATTTCACGGCAAAGTAAAAGTTGTCTATTTTGTTTAAACAAATTCCCCCCACAAAAGGCAGAAACAACACAATACAGCACAAAAACAGAGACAGAGGGCGAGGAGCACAGCACCCGCATGATAAATTGAGAGCAAAGAAGTGTGTGCGCCATTTCGAAATTGTGTTAAAAGTTGAATGAACGCACTTAACCCTAATCCATAATGGAGACAGCAGAGCGAGGCCAACGCTCTCTCTCTCTCTCTCTCTCGGTGTGCGTCTCTCCCTTGTTACGCTGCCCGCTTTTGTTATTATTTTCGAGTTTTGTAATAATTTGTTTAAATTAAGCTCATAGCCCGGAAAATATTTACAGGAAATAGCGCCAGCGAGAGATTATGAAAGCCACAAGCACACACACACACACACAAGCATGCACACTCCAACTCTCTTGTGGCACTCTCTTTCCACGTTCATTGACTTCTCGCCAGGCGGCCATGTTTGCTGCTTGCAGTGAAAACGAAAACGAAAGTGGTTCATGTTGGTGTGTGTGTGTGTGTGAGAGAGAGGGGGAGAGAGGGTGGGAGAGCGAGGGACTGTTTTGTAGGCAACACGCAGACGCGGCCTTTGTGTAATAAATTGTAGTATTTGTTGCTGCTGCCTTCGATGTTGTAATTGATGGATTAGATTTTGATATTTTTTTATTTTGGATTTTTGTATTTTCTTTTTTATTTTGTGTGTTTTGTAAGTAGAGCGGGCGGGAATGGGAAAGTAAAATGGAAAATAGTAAATATTTGAGAGAGTATTTGGTTAAAAAATAAATAAAAAAAGACTTAAAAGGAGTTATTTAATGAAATAAAATAATTTAAAGGCGGAAAATAAAAGAAAATAATAAATAAAATTATTTTATAGCGAATATAGGAGGAAATTTATACAAATTTTAAATTTAAATTAAAAACGTAAAATAAAATTTGTTGAATTACAATGATTTTTATTTTTTATATGTCAGAAACAATCTTAATCACGGCTAGACTTTAATTTGTTTTCCAAAAAATACCAATTAAGCAGCATTAATAATTATTAGCAATTTAATGCCCTTGTTTACCAAGTCCAATCAAGTCCAATCATTTGTTGCTAAAATCCCATCATTTATTAGCCATCAAATACAACATTTTTTTTCATTTTGAATTTAGCAAATCCTTGAACTAGTTCTGTGTCCCAAAGCCTAGTGCCAAAAATAAGTCATGTGAACCGAAACAAAAATTCGACCGCCAACCAAATAAACACAGGCAAAACTCGAACTCGGCAACAGCAATGAAATTAAATGAAATGAAATCGAAAAACAGCGAAAAAAACAAAAGCAAAAGCAACAAAAATTTCGAATTGTTTATAATAAAAATGACCGTGTGCTATTTAAGCGACGCCAGCAGCAGCAGCAGCAGCGTTTGCCTTATCTTTCAAGGAAAATTAAAATAAAACACACACTGAAATAAATAAATAAAATAAAACGAAATACAAGCTGCTGCTGCTGCAGCAGCTGATGAACAATTTACAGTTATAAAACAAGAGCAGATGACCTAGAAAATGCCATGAAATCATATATTTTACAAAAGAAACTACTTTCACTTTTTAGTTAAGAAAAACAAAATAAAATACAAAACAAACCCTCAGATAATTGGCGGCCATTTCGAAACACTTTCTTTTTCGGCTCGTTTCGGCTGCTTTCATAATTTCTTTGGCCATAGTAATAGGCGCCTTTTTGTTGGTGTTTTTCCTTCACTGTTTTCTTTTTGTATTTTTTTTTTCTTTTTGGTATTGCAAAGACACAAAAATAACGCAAGAAATGAAAACGAAACCGAAATTTAGCGCACACACAACAGACACAAGCGGCGCCCCCCACAAAAAGCAAAAAAAAAAAATACGGGGAGCTCAGTTCATTGACCGCCGCTGACGTGCAACAAAACTGGGTCACCAGCGGCAGCGACGCCAGCAGCAGCGCGGCAGTGAAGGTGGTGGCGAGTGTGTTGGCGATAGTAAACAGCGAACAATGCACACTCACACACTCGCACTGATCATTTTGCATTTGATTTTTGTGGATTTGCTTGAAAATTTATTAGTAACAAAAAAGCAGACAAATATAACAAAAAATATGCGGCATATCGTTAGGTTTTCCTCTAAGCTATATGTAGATTTTCTATATAAATTCATTTGCTGCCTGTGCTTGTCTTTATTAGCTGGCAAATGCACACACACACACATGCTGGCTTTTAATTGAAATGAACTTAAATTAGCGCGAGGTTAGAGGCAAATTGAAAGTAAATATGCAACACGAGGCGGCAAGGCATAGAGGAGGCGATTAGTTGCAAAGATAAAGCTCTTGAAAAGGAGTTAATAAAGGAGTGGCTGAGGCCTTAAATGTCAATATTTTATGGAAAGGGAATTAATATAACAATTTTTGGGGTTTATTATGATTATTTTGTTATAAAATTTATGATTTTTAATACGAGAAATATATATATTAAAGATTTTGTCACTTAAAAATGCTACTTTAATTAGAATTTCTATTAAAAGTTATTTTTGGCTTAATAAATATATAATTTTTGGGCCTTTTTAAAATATTTTCCAATATGTTTAGATATTTTTTCTAGTTTTCCTACATTTAACTTGTATTTTCCACTTTAAAATACTTTATTTTGATAAATATACAAATATTCGATCAGTTTTAAGCCTTTAAAAAATCTATTAAATTATTTCCTTTATCTCTAGATACTTTACCTTAATTTTATTTAAACATTAACTAGATTTTCATCTATGAGATATGTTTTTCAACTTGAAAAGATAACCGCACCGACTAGCAGCAGACATGCACAGCAGCAATTAATTGCTGGTTGTCCCCAAAAGCACATAAAATAATCAAACAATTGTCAATTATCGAAGGCACAAGCATTATATATATGTATATAAATTTATATATATAGAGAGAGAGACACACATAACTATATATATATATATATAAGCTATGGCAGACCCATTGCTGTTGTTGTCGCAATCATTATTATTTTGAGGCTACACACACACAGATAGACATAAGGCATGCATGTAGATTTCGCCTTGCCTCGCCGCTGCGAGTGTTTTGAACTTTATTCAGGTCAATTACAAATACATTAAAATGCCAGTGCTACACACACACACACACACATGCCAGAGCTGTTGACTAAAATAATATTGGAGGCTACACTACACGAAACGAAACGAGCGACAGCGACGACGACGACGAAGGCGGCGAGAACAAGGCGGACAAGGAGACTCGCCTCGACGGGGTCGTGGGAAGGGGTTCAGTGGCAGAGGCAGAGGGCAGTGGGGTGGATTTTGGGTGGGAGTTGCTTACGAAGCAGGCAGTTCAAGGAGCCAGCGAGACGGGGGGTGAGTGGGTGGCAGTGCGGCTTCAAGTACAAAATGCTAATGATTAAGTTGAGGCTGTAAAGATGATGAGGGGCTGAGTTCTTAAGTGTTTTTTTTGGGTATCTAAAAACCCTTTTTATTTCTTTTATTTAAATTTCAACTCTTTTTCTCTCCTCAAGCCCAATTATTTGTATCTTTTGCTCTCTTATTATACAATTACTTGGCTTCCATAAGTGAAATCATTTTACGCGAGTCATCCATCAGCCAAAAAAAAACTCCGCCAAAAAAAAAACATAAAGAAATGAAGAAAAAGAGAGCAGCAACGGCAGCTGCTTGACAACTTGCTGGATGCTTCTCTTGATTTTATATCTTTTTATTTATTTTTTTTTTTTTTTGGTTACATAAAATGTCTGTGTTGTTGCTCTGCCTGCCTTCACCTGCCTGGTTAACGGTGAAATTGCAAAGAAATGAGCGCCAAAAGCCAAAACCAAAAGCAAAGCAAAGCGAACGTAACAAACTTGTTTTACACGAGACTCTGCCTCTGCCTCTGCTGGCGTCGCCTACTACGCAAGTTGAACCTTCAAAAGGTTCATTTACCTCGCTGCCAGCCAGCCAGCGAGCAAAGCGAGCGAACCGAGCCACAGCTTCGTCTGGCTCTCGGGTTTATAGTTGTTGGTTTTTTTTTCTGCTCGAAATAAAAAATGTACTTTCGCTTTTTTCAATGCCTCGGCGCCAAAAAACTAGTTTTCCAGCTGGATCTCAGAGAGGGAGAGAGCAGCAGCAGCAACAGCAGCAGCAGCAGCAGCAGAGAGCAGATGTTGCAGCAAATGTTGCAGTTGCAGTTGCCCGCCGAGTTCAACGACTTTTGTAAAATTTCTCGAAGGTTTCGCATTGCAACATCAACCGAGAGAGCAGACTCGCAACTTGTTCGAAGCTGCATTTGCATTTGGCTCGCTGCCTATATGTATGGGTATCAGTGGCTGCACATATAGCTGGATTTGTATCTGTATCTGTGTAGCTCCATATGCATTTATATCTGTAGCTGTATTTGTGCTGCTCTGTCTCTCTCTCTCTCTCAGCTTGGCGTGCTGAATGCTGTTCATTGCACTCGGCCTCGATTCGTTCGACTGCAATATTCGCAGCCAAGCAGAGGGAGGGAGAGGGAGGAGGAGGGGCCAGGGAGGGGGGCATGACGACTCTTTGCAGTTTGTCGCCGGAGTGCAGCGACTCTTATTTGGGTCAGGCACGGTCATTCGCCTTTTTGCCAACCGTTTCGCCTTGGCGGGCATTTTATTTGAAAAATGATTAGACACGAAATGGAAATGGAAATGCGAATTATATTTTGCGCGTTTTGCATTTTCAAAGTCTATGCGATAGCAAGGATCAGCTTGACCCAATTTGGGAATTTGTAAACAAGTTGGTAATAAATTCGGGGAATTTAAAGGTCAAGGGGGGTTAATAAGGAGATTGTAATACTTGTTTAGTTGCATTTACTTAAGGAAATATATAAAAAACTTAGATTTACAGCTCTATAAAATATTACGCATACGCCCTGTGGACCAAAAAAGTAGTTTTCTTGATATAAGCCTCGTTTAGTTGTATTATTTCAAAGAAACTTCAAGTTCTTCAAGCTCTTTGCCATATTACGCATACGCCCTGTGGTCCAAAAAATATTTTCCCTTGAATTAAGCCTTCTTTGTTTGATTTTTGTATTTATTTTTTGTATTTATTTTTTTGTATTTATTTTTTATGTATTTTCCACTTCATCGATGAGCTGACACGAAACGCATTGCTTGCGACCTTTCTCGAGTAAAATTAATAATATGGCACAGGGTCTACAGAGTCTCTACCCTGAGCGATCTCCGAGCGTTGTCATGTGCGGCAAAGGCGACCTCCCCGACGCTTGTTTCATTGAGACATTTTTCATGACCCACAAAAAACACCGAACAACGAAGGCTCCAAATCGAAAATAAAATTACTCGAACGCTGAGGGAGGGCAACTGCTGCTTTCGTTCGAAGAAATTTCAAGAAAACTTCAAAACAAACTCGAGACAAGAGTTTATTATTATTATTATTATTGTTGTTATTATATTCGGCCCCTTTCTTTGGTGTCATTTTTGTCTTTTGCCTCTTTCCACACACACTCTTCGACGGCGTTGTAAACAACTTACGCAAGCAGACAGAAAGACCGAAAGACTGAAAAACCAAAGCAACAGCAATTGTGTCGCTTATGTGAGTTTACGTAAAGCCAGGGCCGTCCAGAGGTGTTTTTGTGATTCACCAAAACCGAAAGTAGGCCCATCTCTCTTGCCAAGTTTAATGAACTCTACAAAAAAATCAAAGTCCCAAAGTAAACAACAAGTTTGATTTTCTCGTTTATTATTTCCTCGTAATTCAGGAAGTCTGCTGCCGCGCAAACAATAACAAGAGATCATAAATGATTTTTAGGTTTAGAAAGCAACTTGACACAAGGCTTCACACACATGATAATTGTGTGTGTGTGAGTGTGAAATGAGGACGCCGCAGTGAAAGTGAAACTTGTTAATTGGCTTTTAATTGCCGGCATTATTGTGAATGTCAATTATGGCCCAAAGCAATGCTATTGAACTGGTTTTCATCCCAGAAGAGAGGTTTATATAAAGTTTGGAGTTAAAAATACCAAAAAAACTAGGGAAAATATATCATAAAATATTTAAAATTATATTAAATATAAAATTTATAGTAAATATTGAAGCAAAATTAGCCAGTTTAGTTAACAAAATCGTTTAAAAAGAGGTCACTTGCATTACAGGAAATATTTTAAACCCTCCAAAACCCGTTTATTTTTGGGGCCACCTTCGCTGTGCCTCCCCCTTTAACCTGCCTCCCTCTCCATCTCCATGCCTCGCCTCGCTTCGAGTTGCTTCCATTTCGTCTGCCGCCTTAATTTTTGTTGTTATGCAACCCATTTTGTAGGCCCAAAACAGCGGCTGTTGTTGACCAATCGAATGCGTTGCTTGCATTTCCACGGCACGCACGAAAATTTCTTGCTGCCTCCCCACAAAGGAAAAAAATTGAGCCAAACAACTTTCACTTTTACTTTCCTCGCCGAATGATTATTAAATGTTGCTTCGTTACGTTTCTCTGTGGCCTCATTCGTGCGGCTAAGTTCATTGACCAGAGCCGAAACCGAGGCAACCAGAAACGTCGCGATGACAAAGAGGGTTTTCTGTGTGGATAAACAAACAAAATCTGGAGCGCTTTGTGAGTCATCAACGTGAATTTATTATATTTTCTAGTTAATCTGCAAGTAAATGTAAATGCAGTGGCTGCGTCACCTGTTGATGTTTGGTCAACTTTGTCCCACATGGCGTATGCGAAATATTTGCTTCGCGCACATCACTCATACGCACTGTGGGTAGTTGCAGAAATGCAAAAAATGTGAAAAAATATCTTCAAGTGCGGAAAAAGCTTGGGTAAAGCTTTGAGTAATTCAACATGATGTGCTCTTAAGTGGTGAGAAGCTTTTGGGGCAGGTTAAGAGAGCTCTGCCTCTTGGAATATCTTTCGAGTCTCTTTGAGTTTGTTGAACTTGTTTTGAGGAAAGATTTTAAGAGAGAGACCCTTAAAATATGATAAATAAAAGAGAAATGTGGCAAGTTTATCAGGAAAGCTTATCAGTGCTTGAACTTGCTTTGTTTTAGCCTCAAAGGGTCATTGTTTTGAGATATTTAAAGGAGAAAAAAATATAAATATGGCTTATTTTTGTATATATTTGTTTATAAATACCCTAAATATTAAAACATAAAACAAATAATAATATAATAATTAAAAATGCAAAATTTATAATATAAACAAATGTAGAATTCCCCTGAGAAACCCATAAATATTTAAATATTGTAAAGCCTTATCACTGGAACACTCTCAGCTCTCTTAATGTTTTGATAATCCTCAGAAAAGAGCTTTGACCTGACACTCTTTAGCCAGCTCTTTCCTCCCTCGCTGGCTAACCTTTGCGGCTTTTGTATCTGTATCTCTCTCTCTGTGTTTTGTTCGAGTTTTCCGTGTGTTTTGTGCTTCGCTTTTGGCGGCCTGAAGCTCAGTCGCCATCGCAGTTGCCGCCACTGAGGTTCGCTCTCACCGCCATAGCGATATACCGATACCGATGCCGATGTCGATGCCCCGATACCTTTGGGGTATATTCGTAACGCGCTTTGGCTTTTACAGTTAGTCGCGTTCGAGACCTTGTCGAGTTTTGTCATGTTAGCCAGCAGCGATCCGCGGGATCCAAAGTAAGCCGAGAGCCAAGCAGCGAGCGAGTGCGAATAGTTTTTAAAAACAAATATAACAAAGAAGTAATAATTAATTAATTATACAACCGAAACAAGAGTTGTTCAAGTGTCCCAAGCCAGTTAATGTGAAGAAAAGTCGACCAAGTCTCCTCTTTAAAAACACACACACACACACCACCCACTCGTCTGTCTGGATTACGCGCTAAAAAATAAATATGAAACCTAAAAATACCAATCTCTAATTTATTTGCTAATTATTTAATACAAGGAAAATCCAAGTGAAAACCAGAAAGCAAAGAAAGTTCCTCTCACGCAAAACAGCAGTTAATTTTAAAATATTTAACCGAGTTTTTTAGTGCAAAATAAGTTACTCAAAAATCCAAATATTACAAATTGTACCTGAGAGCTCCCAACCAAAGCTGTGTGTGTGCCAAATAACATCAAGAAAATCAAACCAAGAGTTACGAGAAAATTGCTAAGAATTATCTGAAAATTAAAGAAACAAAATACTTAATGACCGCCTTGAACTGAGTGGTTAATGTGCCCGCCAAGGGAAAAGTGACCAAGTCAAGACCACCCCCAAAATAAAACCAAAAAAGCAGACAAAAAACATCAAAAAATGGGCGAAGAATTGCCAATATTGAAGGGAATACTCAAAGGCAATGTCAACTATCACAATGCCCGTAAGTTTCTGAAAAGAATTCATGGATTTTTAACACACAATTTCCATCCAGCTAAAAAACAATGCAAGACGAAAGTTAGAAAGTGAAAGAAGCTCAAACCAATTTCCCTAAGCCCGACTGACACAGATTTGGCCAAAGCGAAAAAAGAGTTAAAATTAAAATAACACCCAGCTTTCGGTTTCCAAAAAAAAAAGACCAGAGAAATGCAAGTCTTCAGAGATTCTCCAGTTTGATTCGATTTTTTCTACTCTCATTTTGTTTACCTTTTTTTTTAAACTTCAACCATTGATAGTTTCGAACAAATACAGTGGAGACTTTTTATAAAGAATTATTTACATTTTGTGATCTACAAAGATTTCTTAAAATTCAAAATTATATTCATTTAGAAAGGGAAATTCCAGCTTTTCAGTTAAAATCTTACACAAATTCACTAGTTAATGCCGAGTTTTTACTGTAGCCGCCACAATCATCACAAAAAAAAAGCGAGCGCCATTGAAGTGTTGACCTCGTTTATAAACATACAATATTTTTTTTTCTTTGCCGCGGAAGAGCTTTAAACTTGAATCGAAACTCCAGCGAAGGCGACGGCAACTTGGCTTTGCGTTGCTTTGCTATTTTCTACCAGAAAAGAGCGAAGAAACCGCCAGCCAGAGAGCGATGGCCATATCATGGTGTTTGCATCTCTCCCGTCGCGCCGGCGCGTTGGAAAGTTGGAACGCTCTAATTTCTACGCGCAGCGGCCAGCTGCTGCTGCGCCTGCGCAGAGGCTTCATTTTCCATTTCGTTTGACCTGAATTTCGCTGCCCGCCAACTGGGTCACCACTCTCTTGCCGGCTCTGTCTCTCCCTCCATCTCTTTTTCTCCCAGTTGGCAGCAGTGGAAATTGTGGAAACGCATGGAAAACGCTGTTTCACTTTTCTGTGGCAGAGTGAAATTTTTTTGTACAAAGCGCAGATTTCTTTTGACATTGAAAAGTTGGCCAAACATTTGTCAGATTTTGTTTTTTGTTTGAAGACGGGGAAAAGTTTCATAAAATAAAGGGAAAGAGAGGGAAATGTATGGGAAAAAATCCTAGAAAATCTTCTGTATTGAAATTTAAGTAAAGATACTTAGATACAATTTAAAAGATGAAACTTTAAAGGGTTTTAGCTGGTTTTTAATTCTTTAAAAAGCTTCTATAAAATTTATAAATATTCTTATTAATATTTACGATTATTAACTATTTAAAATCTGGAATAATTGATTGGAAAAATCTCTTAAAACTCATAATAAACTTTCCTTGATTTCCCTTAAACTCTTTTTGCTTAAAGTCCCTCCCTTTAGTTCCACTTTTCGTATTTCCAAGTGCGAAAAACGTGACCGCAAACGTGCCTGATTTGTTTTTGTTTCTCTCTCTGTGTTTATTGGTGAAATGTGAAAGTTCACCCACATACAAATTTTTTCGGCTGCGGCCAGAGGCAGAAATTAAAAATCTAAAAAAAAGAGAAAGTGTAACAGAGAAGAGGAGAGCGTAGATCGAAGACTGACAGACTGAAGACTGACAGACTGTGAAGCAGCTGAGGCAATGACCCACTTCGAAGGGCACTCACTGGTTAAAGGGGGAACTTCCTGCGTGACAACAGGACAACCGAACAACAGCTGTCCTTTGCACCTGCTGTGTGGCGAGAAGTGCAGTAAACTGTGTAATTGATGGGGCCTTAATTTTTATGCTTGCAAGGTTACTAACTTGTTTTATTTCTTCTCTTTCATTGCAGCTGTGCGCTTTGGACGCGTGCCGAAGCGCGAGAAGGCGCGCATCCTGGCCGCCATGCAGCAGAGCACCCAGAATCGCGGCCAGCAGCGTGCATTAGCCACCGAATTGGATGACCAGCCACGCCTACTTGCCGCCGTGCTGCGCGCCCACCTTGAGACCTGCGAGTTTACCAAGGAGAAGGTCTCGGCGATGAGGCAAAGGGCACGAGACTGCCCCTCCTATTCGATGCCCACATTGCTGGTGAGTTTCTATTTATTATTTTTAACTATTTCAAGTGGAGAAAATAGTATTAATTCGAAGGTCTTTGAAATGTCTCGTATCATAAATAACCATTGCCCATAAAATTATGAAAATGACAGCCCTTCTATGGCTCCCCTCTCTCTCTGTTGCCACTCCGGCAAAGGTTACCGCGTAGGCGAAGTCACATTTCCGGGCTGACTTCTGTTGACATGCATAGATCAGCTCTAGGAAAGAACAACAACAACAAAAACAAACCTAGAGCTATAGCCACTAGTTACCAGCTGCTCACTGCTCACTCTGCTCACTGGTTACTACCTACTGGCGGCGTTAGTCATGCGCCAAGGTGAACCTGTTTGCACGATTCTAAACCAGGAAATCGCTGGCCGCACGTAGACGCGTCTACGACGACTCTTTTCGGTTTTTATTTTGGATTCTTTGCGGGGCCGCCGTGGCAAGTTTGGGGTCAAGTTCTTGACGAAAAACGCGGGCTGTCAATGTCAAAGTTATGACTAAATTGATAAATGCTTTGGTTTTATTTTACAAGCGACGTCAGAGAGGAAGTCAATGGCTAAAAGTAACTCCTACAAAAATATTACCAGACCCCAAAAGCGATAAAGAAAAATTAACAAAAAAAAAAAAATCAAATAATAAAATTCAGCGAAAACAACAAGAACAAACAAAAAACGTGTCCCGGCCCGGCAACAACAAAAATACAATACAAATAAAGTTCTAAACGTCAAGGTCAGACGTAGCGTCATTATTAATGAAAGCACACACACACACACACTTGTAGCAGCCATGGCAGGTGCAAAAGAGATAGGGAGAGCAGGATTATAGACAGAGATAGATAGACACATGCGTTGTCCATTTAAATAAATTATTGTTAAAATAAAATACAAAAAAAAAGTAAAGCCAGAAAAAAGAAAACAAATTTAAAATTCGTAGAAAGACACAAAGTCAGAGTCAAGTGCAAGGCTAAAAAAGTTAAAATTTGATTTGTTGATTACTCAAAAATAAAGCAAAAAAAAGCTACACCATTAAAGGCGATCGATTGGATCGACGACAGTTCAAGAAGTGCCCATAAAACACACACACACACATGAAAACAAGTAGAGAACCTCAGCAAGCAACGACCTTGGGGCAAGTTATTTTTTAACCTTGGAATAATACACTATTTCCCTCTCTTTTTCCCCCGTCAAACGGACTCTGACTCTCGTCTATATGAGTAAACAATAATAACATTAAAAAAAATATGCATAAAATGTCATGAGTATGAGGAAGCGAATGCCAGACAAGCGGCGTCACAGAAAATGCACTGCACTACAGCCATAGAAAGAGATAGAGTATAGATTCAGAGAAAGAGATAGAGTATAGGGTATACGATGAGAGCAAATCTGTAAAATTGTCAGGTGGTTTATTTAGGAAGCGCTGTAAAAAGCAATTTAATTTATGACGGAAGAGCAAGGTGCAAGGTGAGGTTAGAATCTGTAATAAATATAGAAATTCTTCTAGTTTTAACCCTAGACGATTATTCAATTCAAAGCTATATCACTGGGTTTTATAAAGAATTTTGGCAATGAATTATTTTTTGGCAAATACCAGACATACTCTCGCCTTGAAGGTCGCTTGGGTTTTATATCTTGTGATATGGCGGGAAATTCAGGAGCAATGTTCATAAATAGCCCCCCCTAAACACACACACACACTCTCGCTCATTAGTATTTTCGCCAACTATTTCCGCTTTTGCGCAAATCACTGAGAAAAACACAAATGAAATGATACGACGACGTCAAAGCGCCGGCAAAATAGAAAAGAATTGAGAGCGAAAAATATTTAAAAAGAAGACGACGACGACTGCCGGTTGCCGGCTACTTGTGCTTTTTGCAGTTTTGCCGAAGGCCAAAAGAAAGAAAAGAGCATTTTTCAAGGTTAATCAGAGGAAAATCAAAGCAATTTTTGGGTTGGAAACGGGCGGGGAGGGGCCGGCGCCAGACAGCACAACGTGTGCTTATTGAAACAGAACGAAAAGATGTGAAATTATAAAGAAATAAAAATCAAGTCAAAAATCAAACATGAAATAATATAAATAAAAAAAAAAAGAATCTATTATAGAATTATAAATAAAGGGGGTTAGGGGGTTGGCACGTTCGCTGTCTGCGCCACTTGGCGCATGTTCATGTAACTCAAAACCCGGAAAGCCAAATGGCGAAATAGCATGAACATTCGCATGGCTTAGGCAGGTCTACCTCCTACCCCAACCCCCTATTTCCACCCTATTTGTAGCCACCCCTCTGTATAGAACAAAAAAACACGCGCCCGGGACTAAACAAAAACAAAAACAATACACAAACACAAAGCAAACAAAAAGCCTTGAACTCTGGTTCGTCGACCTTGGTTGGTAATGTCAGGCGGCAAAAAAGCTCAACACAGAGAGAGAGAGCAGCCCCTAGAAACTAGCAGGAAAACTAACAACACACTCACCCCGCTGACGTAGGCAAAGCTCTCCTCCCCCCAACAAAGCTTCCAGCGAGTGTTTAAGGAAATGCGACATTTGTTGAGGGGGGCAAAGAGGGGGACACAGTGGTGGTGGTGGGCGGTGCGGAAGTACAAATAGTTATTATTATTGATTTAAATGAGTGTGTGAGCAGTGCGAGGGGGAGGTTCGCTGACCTTCGCGTGTGAAAAGAGCGATGACGTGATAATAGAGGGGATAAGGGGGGGCCAAGCAACAGTTAGAGGAAAAGTTTAACATTCAAAGTGACAGGCCAAGGGGAAATGATTAACTCGTAAACTCAAAGTTAAGCTAAGGAATTCCGCTCTCACAAAAAAAAACCCCTCTCTAAACCCTCTTTTTCTATCTTCCTTGCTTCATTCCAGGCCTGCCCCCTTAACCCCGCCCCTGAGCTGCAATCGGAACAGGAGTTCTCCCAGAGATTCGCCCATGTGATCCGCGGCGTTATTGATTTCGCCGGCATGATACCCGGCTTCCAGCTGCTCACCCAGGACGATAAGTTCACGCTCCTGAAGGCCGGCCTCTTCGATGCCCTCTTCGTGCGTCTCATCTGCATGTTCGACTCGTCAATCAACTCAATCATTTGCCTCAATGGCCAGGTAATGCGACGCGATGCCATCCAGAATGGCGCCAATGCCCGCTTCCTGGTGGATTCCACCTTCAATTTTGCGGAGCGCATGAACTCGATGAACCTGACGGATGCGGAAATCGGACTCTTCTGCGCCATTGTCTTGATAACGCCCGACCGTCCGGGACTGCGCAACCTGGAGCTGATTGAGAAGATGTACTCCCGGCTCAAGGGCTGCCTGCAGTATATTGTGGCCCAGAATAGGCCCGATCAGCCCGAGTTTTTGGCCAAGCTGCTGGAAACTATGCCCGATCTGCGTACACTGAGCACCCTGCACACCGAGAAACTGGTAGTGTTCCGCACCGAGCACAAGGAGCTGCTCCGCCAGCAGATGTGGTCCATGGAGGATGGCAATAACAGCGATGGGCAGCAGAATAAGTCGCCCACCGGCAGCTGGGCCGATGCCATGGATGTGGAGGCGGCCAAGAGTCCGCTGGGTTCGGTTTCCAGCAGTGAATCGGCGGATTTGGATTATGGCAGTCCGAGCAGCTCGCAGCCGCAGAGCGTGGGCGTGGCCCTAGCCTCGCCTCCCCAGCAGCAGCAGCAGCAGCCCTCGGCTTTGGCCAGTTCGGCTCCGCTGCTGGCGGCCACCCTCTCCGGCGGATGCCCGCTGAGGAATCGGGCCAATTCTGGCTCAAGCGGAGATTCCGGGGCAGCTGACATGGACATTGTTGGCTCGCACGCACATCTCACCCAGAATGGCCTGACAATCACGCCGATTGTGCGACACCACCAACAGCAGCAGCAGCACCAGCAACTCCAGCAGCAGCAGCAACTCCACCCGCAGCAGCAGCAGCAGCAGCAGATGCATCACCAGCAACACCCCCAGCTGCATCATCACTTGACCGCCGGAGCAGCGCGTTACCGAAAGCTGGACTCGCCCACAGATTCGGGCATTGAGTCGGGCAACGAGAAGAACGAATGCAAGGCTGTCAGTTCCGGCGGCAGCTCCTCCTGCTCAAGCCCCCGCTCCAGTGTGGATGATGCCTTGGATTGCAGTGATGCCGCCGCCCAGGCCCAGGCCCAGGTGGTGCAGCATCCGCAGCTGAGTGTGGTCACCGTGTCGCCAGTCCGCTCGCCCCAGCCCTCAAGCAGTGGCCATCTCAAGCGGCAGATTGTCGAGGATATGCCGGTGCTGAAGCGCGTGCTGCAGGCTCCGCCGCTATACGATACCAACTCGCTGATGGATGAGGCCTACAAGCCGCACAAGAAGTTCCGGGCGCTGAGGCACCGCGAGTTCGAGACCGCCGAGGCCGATGCCAGCAGCTCCACTTCCGGTTCGAATAGCCTGAGCGCGGTGAGTCCCCGCCAGAGTCCGGTGCCGAATAGTGTGGCCACGCCGCCGCCGCCCTCGATGGCACCCGCCACCCTGGGCAATCCCGCCCAGAGCCAGCTGCACATGCACCTGACCCGCAGCAGCCCGAAAGCCTCGATGGCCAGCTCGCACTCGGTGCTGGCCAAGTCCCTGATGGCCGAGCCCCGCATGACGCCCGAGCAGATGAAGCGCAGCGACATTATCCAGAATTATCTGAAGCGTGAGAACAGCACGGCGGCCAGCAGCACCACCAGCAATGGTGTGGGCAATCGCAGTCCCAGCAGCAGCTCCACGCCGCCACCGGCCCAGCAGCAGCAGCAGCAACGGTGGGGCAGCAGCTCGGTGATCACCACCACCTGCCAGCAGCGCCAGCAATCCGTGTCGCCGCACAGCAACGGCTCCAGCTCCAGCTCAAGCTCTAGCTCCAGCTCCAGTTCGTCCTCCTCCTCCACATCCTCCAACTGCAGCTCCAGCTCGGCCGGCAGCTGTCAGTATTTCCAGTCGCCGCACTCCACCAGCAACGGCTCCAGTGCCCCGGCGAGTTCTAGCTCCGGCTCGAATCCCACTCCCCTCCTGGAGCTGCAAGTGGACATTGCCGACTCGGCGCAGCCGCTGAATTTGTCCAAGAAATCGCCAACGCCGCCGCCCAGCAAGCTGCACGCTCTGGTGGCCGCCGCCAATGCCGTTCAGCGTTATCCCACACTCTCCGCCGATGTCACGGTGACGGCCTCCAATGGTGGTCCCCCTTCGGCGGCGGCCAGCCCGGCGCCCAGCAGCAGTCCGCCGGCGAGCGTGGGCTCACCCAATCCGGGACTGACCACCACCACCGTGCACAAGGTCATGCTGGAGGCGTAAAGCGGATGAAGATGAGTGGGAGAGACAGAGACTGGGAGTGGCAGTTCAGCGAAGGAGGTGAGGGATCCGGCAGGATCCTGGCAGGAGTTGAGTTAAATTATTTTATCCTTTAATTGAGCCG
Source organism: Drosophila anomelani (assembly GCA_035045905.1). Lineage (NCBI taxonomy): Eukaryota > Metazoa > Arthropoda > Insecta > Diptera > Drosophilidae > Drosophila > Drosophila anomelani. Next base: position 5,998,816 of record JAWNOO010000165.1, read on the forward strand.
TGTACAAAGTTTCAAAGTAAAAAACATAAAACCAACATGCATGCAATTTAAAAACTAATATTTAAAGCAACAAAAGAACTACAAGTTATTAATTTAAATGAAAGAATAAAACAAAAACAAGCTTGAATGGTATTACAAAAGAAAAAGAAAAACAAAAAAACATAAAATATATATTTTAGCAGTTAAACATTTAACGTAGCGACGAAGCAAACAAATGAAACACAAGGCAGCCGCCCTTTTTGCATTAACTTTTCTTTTAGCTGCAACCACCACCCCTCCCCCTCTATCGACCCCCCCTCTGATTGTTTTATAAGTTTTAAGCTCTTGTTGTACATATTAATTATGTTTAAAGTATAAACAAAAACTATGTTTAGCTCTTTAGTTCGTAGGCAGAGCAAAACTACTTTGCTTTTTTGTGGATGTTTTTTGAAAAAACTGCAAATTATTATTATTATTATGATTATGATTATGATTATGATTATGATTAAATTAAACAAAAAATACCTAAAAACAAAACAAAAAACAATGTGTGTGAAATTTTTTATTGTGCGATCTCCGGAGCAGAATTGAAGTGCAGTTTGCAAACAAATTTTAACTACGATTAAGTTGAGAACGATTCATTTTTTATGAATTTAACTAATTTTATGAATTTGTTATAGTTTTCCACCCTCCCCTATTCTATCTATCAGATTCCTTATTTCTCCTTTGGCACAAAGCTCTATTTCTATGCTAAAGAATCAAGTGGAATGAATATTGTTTTCTAATTTTAAAAATTACCACAAACAAACAAAAACAAACAAAAAATACATTTAAAGTAAACTTTAAATAAATGAAAATCAAACAAAATGCTTAAAGTTTTAGCAGCGATGAAACCCAACGTTAAATATATTTGTTGTGTACATAGTTAAATGTTAAATTAAACAAAAAAACAAATAAGAAAGCATATTTAAAGTACATATTAATTACATATAAATATTAATGAGAAGAAAAACCTAATGCTTAACGGTTCAACGTTTGATTGGCATCTTAGAAAACCGAGCAAAAAATACAACAAAAAAATCAACAAACAAAACAAACAAACAGAAATTATGATATATTATTTAAAAAACGTAACGTATACATTTATTATTAATGAATGAAACAAAACAAAAAAGAGAAAACTTGCGGTAGCAAAAAAACTATTACATTAATTACCTTTTAATTACGCTGTACTATTATGATTATTAATTATTATGATTAATTAATTACTATTTTTATGCTTAGAAAACAAAAACAAAGATGCAAAAACAAACAAAACAAAACAACAAACAAAAAAACAACAAAAAAAAACAAACAAAAAACTACACTGGCGCAGAAATTTGTATTGTCAAATCAATAAAAAATTTGTTTAAATTTTTTCAAAAAAAATCTTACGTTCTTTTCATTTTACTTCAAATTTTCAGTTGCAAATTTTCAGTTTTTCAGTTTTCTTATTTTCAGTTTGAATGGTAAGATATTATTTTTAATTTTCAGTTGGATTTTTTAACGCTCCCCTTTGACTACCGCGTTCTGTAAAAATATTCACAAAATTATATCTAAAGTATTTATATCAGAAATAAATCTTAAATTTTACGTGTATAAAAATGAGCCACAAATAAAAAAAGATGTAAAGACAGAAAACCCAAAAAAAAGAACACTCTCAACGTTGTTGGAAAAGAAAACTCCGAAGAGGACGAGGAAAATCTACAGAAATATTATATATTCTTTTAAAATTTATGCAGCGCCCAGAAGCGCGGAAATTAACAAAAAAAAGATATCACTCTTCAATAATTGACTCTATATATATATATACACAAGCATATGTACGTAGATGAAACGATTTTGGTGTCGTCTGTGTGTATGTATGTATGTAAGCGTATTTGTCCGTAACTTTTAGCCAGAACAACAACAATTGTGTATCTAAAAGTGAATATTTTATGTAAAAACTATCTCAGCATTGAGCGATGATGTTTAAGACGAAGGATGAGGAGGGATTGGATATATATGGTAAATATATATCCAATCGAACGACGGCAGCGACAACTGAAACAATGAAATTGCGACAATTAAGCGTAACGTAAACGTAAACGTAAATGTAAATCGTAACCGTAAACAGCCGTAGGAGTAACGTAATAGCAACTAAAAGAAACTTTGACGAGATTAATTGCAAAGAAAGACGAATGCAACTTTTGAGGCAACTCCAGCTGAGGCATATGAAATACCATATAAATAATATCTATTAATATATACATATATAAATATATATATATACACATGAATATATTTTCAAAAAAAAAACGGTCACAAATCAAATTGCGGCAAACCAAAAATAAGAGTTTTTAAACACAAGAATTTGGCAAGAAGAAAATGTTTCGGAAAATTGATATTGAATCTCCATAAAGACAAGAACAGCAAAAATTTGTATTTGTGAAATAAAATAATATTACAGTTTGTTTTAAATGGAAAAAAACACAATGGAAAAAGGCCCCCCCAATCCCCCCCAGAATGGAATATGTGAATAAAATATTGAAAATAAGTATTTAAAATATATCAACAGAAATTATGAAAAAACAAAACGACAAAAAGTGATTTTATTTAATTTGGGTTGGAATTTTATTGGAAAATACTTAAAGAGGGTAAGATATATTTTATAATTTTATTTGGCAGCTAAAAGATGTAGAAATCTGATGCCTAACTTAGCAACTTAAATGATAATTGAAACTAAAAGAAAGATTAATAGATTCCTCTCTTGCTGCTTACTGGAAAATGTTTTTAGAAAACTTTCTATTTGAAATAACCCTTGGACCACCCCCCTTTTTCCACCCCCCCAACCTGGGATCGTACATAACTATATTTACAGTTGCTCGGAGCTTATCACACATTCGCACACACGCGGATTCTTCCTCGCTGAGAATAGCGATTATTTTCAATGTCGCGCCTGTCTGTCCCCAGTCTCTCTGTGGGTGTGTGTGCGTGTGTTGGAATTTTGCCCGTGACCTTGAGGCGATAAGAGTCGCGAAATGAATTTGCCGAAATAATCAAATCAGCGGCCAGCGAAAAAAAAATATATAGAAAAAGAGAGAAGCCGCTGCTAGCCAGGGAGAGGGAGGGGGTTAAGGCAGTGTCTGGGCAGCGTGAGTACCGCGTGTAGATAACAACAGTCGATGCCAGCGATAGCTAGACACCCATGCCACCCCCTCGCCACAGAGCACCCACTATTGTATCTATGTGTATTCTAATTTTAAATGTGTGCGACAGAAAGAGAGAGGAAGCCACTTGTACACACACAGATACGAGTGCTTTGTTATCTTCAAAGTCAATGTCAAAGCCAAGTGAGCAAGTGAGCAGGGGAGGGGGCGGGGGCGGGGTCGTGGGAGACGCAACGAGACAGAAACAGAATTAGAATCAGAAGAAGAAACAGATGGGAGAAGGGAGAAAGCAGGGAGACGACACACAGACAGGGCAACAAATTAACCGAAAGTGGGCACGGTGGCGTATGAGTAACGAGTGACAAGTGCGACAAGTGACAAGCAGGAAATGCAGCAAACTGCACTGCATTCCGGTGGCTGTTAGAAGGGAAATCAATCAATGGAGCCTCTAGCTCATTCAAAAGGTTTTTCAGTATGCGAAAAAAGGGTATATTGGACCAGGGAAATTTTCAGATATTTCTGAAAATGTATCTTGCATTTTTTTTCAGTCAGAAGCTTAAAACGCACTGAAGGAGTCGTTTCCGACCCTATAAATCATACATATTCTTGATCAGCATTAAAAGCTGAATCGTTCTATCCATGTTTTCTTGAAAAAACAAAGATTTTAATTTTGCTCCATTTTTCAAAAAATTGGAAAGGGGTACCATCACTCAAAATTTCAAAAATCGAGAAAAATTTAATTTTCTTTAAATTGCAAATTCAGTATGCAGATTTAATAAAAGCAAAAAACCTAGCACAGAACAGTTTTCCAACTTTAAATTAAAGTATTTTTGGCTGAGTTATGGTATTTGAATTCCTTGATTTGTCCATAAAATTATCATAAAAATAAATTATACATTTTCAGTTCGATCTATAAAATAATACTTATTAAATATTTAATTTACTAAACTTTAAGTTATTTAATTCTTTAGTTTTATTTAAAGCTCAGGCTCTATATACCCCGAGCCACCGGTGCGTATACTGAATATCAGCACTCGGCAAAAATACCCAAAAATTATAAAAGTATATTTCAATTTGCCATCGAATTCAATCTTTATTTACCAAATAATAGAGTATCTTTTTTATGCTATATTAATACAATAATACAACAAAGGTAGAGAGTATCTACCTTTCGATATCCCTTTTTAAGCATCTCACCGCTACGACATCCACCAGATATTTTTGGCAATTTCCTTTCGATATTGCTTTTTTTTCTGGGCAATTTTTATTTGCGCATATTTCACCTTGAAATAAAACAAGCCTCAAATAAATTAAGGCGGCAATAACAACTCGCGCGTAGAATCAGCAGAACGAAGAAGAAGAACAAGCTAAGCGGAGAGCAAATTCCAACGACGAAAAGCAAAAGCAAAGCATAAATACACCCCCGGGATGGGGATGGGCATGGGGGGAATAAAACAAATATTCAAGGTTAACTGATTAGACGAAATTAGCAAACGTTCTGGCCTGAGATGATTGAGGGGGTCGGCTGGCGGGTGGCAGAAAGCGGAAAGCGGCGACGCTTGATGAGAGCACGCGCTGAAATAAAGAACTCACGCAACGTTCGATCGGTGCGTGTGTGGGTAGCTTTGTTGCCCCCCCCCTCAGCCCCCAGTCCCCCTTTAGCCCCATCGAACTGCACGCGTGCGTACGCATGTGATTGGTAGCGACCTCTCGCTCTGCCAGCTTTGCTTTTACTCCCTCTAGCCACAAGCGTATGTGTCTGTGTCTGCGTATATATAACACTCCATATAGCCATTGTCGTCAGCGCGTAGGCCTTTTGGTTCTTATACACTTTTCGGGTATTATTGCCGAGTGCTGATATTCAGTATACGCACCGGTGGCTCGGGGTATATAGAGCCTGAGCCTTAAATATAACTAAAGAAGTAAATAACTTATAGTTTAGTAAATAAAATAATTAATTAGTATTATTTTATAGATCGAACTGAAATTTTAAAATTTTTTTATGAAAATTTTTGTGGACAAATCAAAGTTTTCAAATATCATAACTCAGCCAAAAATGCTTAAATTTCAATTTGGAAAGCTGTTCTGTGCTAGCTTTTTTGAGTTTATTAAATCTGCATACTGAATTTACAATTTAAAAAAAATAACATTTTTCTCGATTTTTAAAAATTTAAGTGATGGTACCCCTTTCCATTTTTTTAAAAAATGGAGCAAAATTAAAATCTTTGTTTTTTCAAGGAAACATGGCTAAAACGATTGATCTATTAATGCTGATCAAGAATATATATGATTTATAGGGTCGGAAATAAGTCCTTCCCTATATTTTAGGCTTCTGACTGATTCAAGTTGGCTTAAAGTCAAACTTTTTTAAAGAAAATTTGTATCTACGAGGTACTCTTTAGTCCACACTCTTTACTCTTATCTACGCACTTTTATTTGCTTTTTATTTGCTTTCTGCCTTTATTTTTGCTTTATTTTTTGTTCTTTTTTTTTGAGCTAAGCCTTTGCTGATATATTCCCGTGGGGGCCATGGCTGGAGGAGCTGCCTGTGCGGAACAGGGACAGCTACACAGTCGCACCAAATAAATAGACAAAATAGCAAATAACAACAATAGCAACAGCAACATTAAATAAAAATTTGGAAGAAAGGGGGGCAGCGTACAATTCGATGGCAAATGTATAGAAAATTTTTGCGCAGCATATAATAAATTTCATTTATGTGCCGCGTGCTCAGCACCAGCACCGGCCCCAGGCTCCTCCCCTCCCCTTCCCCCTTAGCCGCCCCTAATGGTTATACATTTTATTTGGAATTATGCGCAAGTTGTCCTTGAGAGGCCTTGCCTGTGAACTTGCCAGGGGATTTTTTTTTGTATTTGTTTTTTGTCGTGTGTTTGCTTTGCCGGTAAATAATGCGATTTATAGGCATATTCCCCAAACTGGCGACAGTTTGCTCATAGGTTTCCATAGATTAGAGTTTGCGGCATCGATCCGGGAAGTGGGTATAATTTAAGAGATAAATTGTGTTGGCCTTTTTGACCTTTTTTATGTACAAACATTTTATGCTGGGAAATAAACACAATTAAGTGTTTAAAACATCAGAGTTCATTCACATTTTATGGCTCGTTAGAGGTTTAATCTTTTTGATCGTTACAGCCTAATAGTTTAGGGCAGCTGCAGGTCGGGGAAGTTGAATTAAAATAATAATTTTATATATACATTTATAGCAGAAGAAATTTATTTATTACAATATAGTTTAATAGTTTATAAGAACTCCTAAACATTGGCTTGCTTCCATTCTTTTTGTTTTTTGCTTTCTCAATAATTTTATCATTTCCAGTTAAAGGCCATAATCATGAACTTTAAGATAAATCAAAATTGATTCACTCACAAAACAGCCGAAATAACAACGCAAGAGTTTATACATATATAAAGTAAATATCAACAGAAATTTACGTTTATGGCCAAGGCAGAAGCAGAGCGAGAGACACAGCCAACACAAAGGCGGAATGTACGTACACTCGAAAATATAAACACAGCGTCGAAATGCGCTTGACATTGAACTTGAACTGCAGTCGCGACGCGGCAGAACTGATAGCAGCAACGATTGAGAAGAGGGGAGAGGGGGGTGGAGTGGAAAGGGGGCGCTGCCAATGCCAAATGCAGCTGGCGAACGAACTCGGGCGTATACTTAATATATATATTGGCGAATGAAGGACGGGGGAGGAGGAGGGTGGGTAGCCGCGTCACCGACAACAACAATGGGACTCGTGTAAACCATAATTGAAATTACAAACACAAATTTCCAACAGAGCGAGTCAGAGGATTGCCAGACAGAGAAAGAAAGAAAGAGAGCGAGCGTCGGTGGCGTATGAGTAATGTGCTTTCTTCATAAACTGATTCACAGGAACAAAATTAAATATGTGAAATGTATTTAGTTGATCTTGGAATATAAGGGAATTGTTTTTCAAGCTGCATACTATAAAACAGTCATTCGCTGGCCATGAAAGATACATTTTTAAGGGTAGAATTAAAAGGTTAAACTGTAATCTAAATAAAAATATAACTTTACAATTTAATTTACGTGAAAAAGTGTTAGAAAAATCAGTAAATATCATTGTTTTACATTATTAAAGGTAATTAATGTTACAACAAATTTTAAGAGACTGTTCAATTATTTTTTAAACCATACATAAAGTTGGCATCTTTTTAAATATAAATTCAACGTTTAACAAGATAATTGTTTGACGGAAATTGTTCGTTTTCTTTAAATTTAAATCAAAATAAAATAGTGGCAAAGGCTGCTGCTTTTAACACCCCCTTTAAAAAGTCCTTTTGGCCAGAGCTTGTCATTGATGGCAGGCCCACCGCAAGGATCCTTAACCCTATGTTGCCGGCATAAGCGGGCGGCGTTTGATGAGTTCCATTGGGGGATGGTCGTTAAATTAAGGCTTCGCAGGAAGGGTAAACACAATAAATGTGCCAAAAACTTTTCGAGAGCCTAAAAATATGCTAAGCGCGCAAATTACACAAACAGGAGCAGGAGTAGCGATGGGCGGAGGGCGGAGGGAGGCCTGAAGTGGAGCCTGACTGGCATTGACAGCTGCCAAGGTCACGCTGACAAGTGTTGCACGCGCCTGCCCACAGGGGGTGGGGTGGGGGTCAGAGGTCCTCCCAAGTTTTCCATTTACTTTTCACGATGCCCCCCTCCCCTCCTGGCTTTTCATCTTCCTTTTGCGTTTGCACTTGATTACCGACACGCGCTCCTTTTTTATACTATATACTCGAATATATATATATATGTTTATGTTCCTGGGAGCGTGTGTGCGGTGGCTAAGTGATTTCTGATTTTAAGCAGATTTATTTAGAGACACTTGCCTCGATTTGTTTTGTTTGGCTTCCTTTTCGCCTTCCCTGCCGAGTAGTGTAAACAGAATTAGGCATCCTCTTGATTTCGATTTCGGTTCCTTGGCTCCTTCTTCGCGGAGTCCTGAAATGTCAACTGAATGGTAATTTCCACTGAACTGAAAATCGCTTAGGACTCCTCAAAAGATTCCTTATCTATGTTGTATCATAATTCCAGCAAAATGAATTCCTTAAATTTATTGAGAAGCTAAACAAGTGGGTTTCGATCACACACACACAAAATGCAGAGAGAAATTAAACATGAAGGAAAGTTTATTAAATTTAATAAATGTTAGTTATGAGCTTTCATAATAAATAAAAATGGTAAGCTAAACTTAAAGCTGCTAAATTTAATTTTTTACCATGGCTTAATATTTTATTTTCTAGTTTATAATATTTTCTTACAATTATAGCAACTATCTTTATTTATTTTCTGCAATTTCTTTATCTGTAGGTGACTGCTCCTTCATGCTTGTGCAGTCAGCGGGGCTAACCACATCGAGAGCTCTGAAAATCTCCTTCAGAAAGGTCAAAGGCAATGCCGCAGCATCCTGGGGGAGCCGAGACGAAGAGTAGGGGGACACAAAGCTTGGCAAACAAATTGGGGGTTTGGGCTTGGGTGTTTTTTTGGGGTTCGGGCGACGGCGACAGCGACGTCGACGACGCGTGTGTTGTATTGAAATGTCCTTGACAATAACATTGCATGCCTGGTGGCCTCAGCTGGGACCCTCTCCGGACCAGGACCCGGTCCCTGTCTCAATCCCAGTCCCGTTATCTGCCACGTGGCTCGTGGGCGGTGGTGCTCGAGTTGCTTGATTGCTTATTTACACGTGGCGCACATTCGGGAATTCGAGACTGCGCCTCGGACAAGGACTCGGAACTTGTGGGTTGTTGTGGGTGCTCGGATTCCTGGGGGTCTGACACTTCTCCTACGTTCATTCAACAATGCCTGGACCTGAATTTCAGAATAGGTTTAGACAATGGCGTAGTAAATGTCATATTTATGGGGTTTTATCTCAATAATAATTAAAATCTGATTGGGAAAATTTAAGGGAAAGTAAAATATAGTTCTTAGTAAATTTAAAGTTAAATAAACTTTGTTAAAATAGGCCTGCCAAGAGTCGGAGAATTGCTTAATTGCTACAAACTTTTAATACAGTTGAAAACATTTCTGAACATAATAGAAATTAAAACTGGCTAAATTAATTTGTTTAAATATAATTTGTTAAAAAAAGAAGCTTAAAACAATGCCAAAAAAGTTGTATATTTTTTAAAAGGTTATTTAGCTGTTCCTAAAATTCAAATAAAGCAATGTAAATAGATTCCATATCCTGCTGCTGAAAAGTAGGCAATGTTTTATGCACTAACTTAGTTTGGCTTTCTATAAATTGCTTATTAATGCAACAAACATTTTAATAACATACAAAAATTAACTTAAATAAACCATTTTATTATAAATTCAATTTTCTAGACTCCCTAAAGGTGATCTAAAGGTAAAGTTTAAATGGTTTGCCAAAATGGGGTTGTGGCACCATTTCCCTCCCCCCCAAAAACAACCCATTTGCTGTCTGCAGTTAATAAGAATTCCATGCCAAGTGGCCACTGCTGGCGGCGGCCCCTTGCGGCGATTCCAGTTAATTTTACAAAATATTAAGCAAACATGGGCGCCGCGTACAAATACTCTCCCCTCGCTGAAGGGGCGCCTGGTCTGGGGAGGGGGGTGCCAAGGCAAACAACCGCATGGAAAAACAACAAAAACACACACGCTCCTCCCGGCCCCACGGAAGCCCACACACAAGCCAATAACCTAGAGCGTTTTGCTATTTACACAATTACAACAACGAAGTGCTCAGGGGACGACTCTACCCCCAACCCGCCGCCACGCCCCTTAACCCTGGCAATGTGGAATTGCGTCGAAAATTTTTCGTAGGGAATTTTTACGAGAATCGCATTGAGGCGAGGAGTCGCCTCGGACTGCTCCCTGCCTCATGCTCCCCTTTTTTTATGCGGGGATTCAAGGTCAAAGTTGAGAGCTGGCCATAAAAACAAAGGCGGCTGATGAAAGGCTCGGCGGGAAAGGGGAAATGGAGAATAAGAAATGCTCTAAAATCTTAAATTAAAAATAATTGATAAATTAATATTATGTAAGGATATTTACGTTTAAAAAATAAAAATATAAGTTAGAAATTATTATAAACTTAAAAAGGAAATATTAGGAAGCAATCCCTTTTAAATTAATGATTTCTAAGAATGATATTCCCTTTATTATATTTATTTATTTATAAAAAATTGTCTAAATATTTTAAATTATATTTAGAATTGTTTATAATTTATTAAATAAAATTCTAAGGAATATTAAATACAGCAATAATGTGTTTAAAATAAATGGGAAACTCTGAAACGCATAAATTATGTGTTATATTTTTTGGAATTATGAAAGTTCTTGCTGCTTTGTTTTGCTGTTTAATTAATTTAATTATTTAATATTTAATTGATTAAAATTTCACTGAAACACTGATTTATTAAATGCCTATTTTTAATCTCTCTTGAATGTTAAAAACCAAAATATTTTCTCAAATTTAAAAGAGTATTTAAAACCTGCAACGCGCAGAATCCGCTGATGTTCTGCACTCAAAGTGTTGGCTTGAAACCGAATTAGGCCAGCAGGGCTATTAAAAAGGCCACCCCCGAAAGTCAGCATAATTTTTGGGAGATATATAAACACAAGGACATATGTACATATATGTATATATATATATGTCTGAGCCAGTCACCAGCACTCGACCCAAATCAGAGTCTCTGCTCTTTGAACAATTTCAGGCAATACAAATACTCCTTCGCAAGTTGACATTAGTACGATTCTTGGCTTGACAAGGGTTAAAATTAGATAAAGGGCAGCTTTAAAATACCATCACATTCAGGAGATGATTTGGGAGTTATCCTAGGCATCTGCATTTGGCATTGAGAGCACCGAATTGGGATCAGGGATAACTTTACCGACCATGCAAAGTGGATTTTAAAGTGCTTTGCTCGGCTGCAAGTTATGCAACCGATCCTCAAGGCCATCCGTGTTCGAGTTCCGATCTGGCACATGGCAAAATGCGAAATCATAGTTCTATAATAGCTAGCCTCCGTCAGGGTATGTAAAATAAATCAAATTACGCATAAAACCTCATTTCACGAGGCAAACTGACGGCGAGTAAACAAAACAACAAAAAAAAAAAAACTGAGAGTGAGTGGTGCTGGGCATTACATTTCATTCAACTTCAGAGGCTGTCGGGATAAATATTTAAATTTGGTTTCTTATTACGTTTGATTCTGGCCGGATGACGATCATGGGGGGATTTTATTTTGCCTTGATTTGCCCTGATCAATGATGAAGAGTACGTGAGTTCTGTGTCAGGTTGCTTGAAGTGCCAAGGTTCTGAGTAAAATTAGGTGTGAATGGGAAAGCCTATGAGTTCTTAGGGGAATTCTACGGATTCTGGTGTAATTTGCAACAGATAAACTATTTTTATCCCATGAGTAATATTTAGTTAGTCAAAATATATTTAGCAAATAGATAACAAACTATTTTTTTTTAATCTAATGGGTTTCATAGCCTCTTAATTGTTTCTGCTTTATTTTTACATTTATATAGATTTCTTTAAATATATTTTAATGCCATGAATCAAATAAATGATATATTACCTTTAAGTTATTGTTCCACTGAATTCAAGATCACTTCCCTGGCTGATCGTATGCCATAAAATCCCCATTATTCCGCTCTATTTCATTTGGTTTTGGGGAATAAATTAAACTCGATTATCCAAATGCTGTTGCGATTTTTGTTTTTATTTTCTTTTTCGGCGACTGTTTCCTGTCCCACTCGAGAGTTCGAATACATTAAACACTTTTTCGGGGATCAAGTGATCGCAGTTATTCATTTTATTCAGAGATATATTGAGGCATTGCCATCCATTTTGGCTTTGGCATATTGAGCAGCACTTCCTGAATGGTCAGCAAAATGGACATGACATTGAAAATGTTTGACATAGTTTTGCATTGCTAAAAAGGGGCAAACATCTTGCCCTCCCAACTGCCAGCTGCCTTCCCACTCCTTCCCCAACTTCTGTCATATTGTATGCGCATTTCTTATTGCCACTGGATGTGTCCTTGACAAGTAGAGCAGACTGGAGACAGGCGACGCCGGTTTATCGTTCCACCATTCGCCACGAAGACCCCCAACTCGGTGCCGCCGCCTGTCGCCGCCAGTCATTTATCGCCGGCAACAGTTGGTTGCCGTTCTCTATTTTCGCTCTATCTATATGCCACTTAAGGGTAACAGGGGAAGGCAGAGGTGGAGCAGCCATAAAAGAGGGCGGCACCCTAAGCCCTCGGGCGCCCAAGGACGACTGACTTTGGGTTTATTTATAAGGCCATAACCCTTGGCTATGGCCTGGGAATCCAGATCTTCATTGTCTGTTTTTTCGGTTGGACAAATTACTACCTACTTAGTTTTGTATCGAAATAAACATTAAAGGTTTTCGGGTTTGATTACAGGGAGAAGAAATTCTGAGTGCTGAATTAATAATCGATATGAATTCAATCGTGGCTGAGTCCATTATTAGCTTTCTCTATTTCAATTTATCCTCTTTCAGGGCCTTGCAATCATTCTGACTTCAATTATTATATCCCCAAATAAACATATAATAAAGTTGGCATATATTCCTTGTCCCAATTTGAATGTGTGTCCCCTTTTGAAGGGGTGCGACACGCACCAGGCACATTTCAGCTGAAAAACGCACCAGACACAGAAGTGGCAATTGCTAAACTGGAATTTTTATGGGTCCTCCCATAATGACAGTCCGAAAAGCGAAGAGAAACAGAAACAGAAAAACACCCATAACAAAAATGATGGCGCCGTAAACACTGAGAACGCCTACGCTAGATAATTACAGGCTATCAGTTAGTGGCAAGATGCACAGGGAAAAATGTTATTACACATTAATAGAGTGAAAATAAAAAGGAAAAAATTATAAAACAAAAAATTGCTTTATTTGCGGTATGGAAATTATCTAAATCCTATTTAGATATCTTAATTTTATGTTAATTAATGAATTTATACTATACTTCTGGCTTGAATGTATTTCTTTATTGAAAATAACTTATTAAAAAAGGGTTATTAAATCTTACAAATAAAATATAATAAATGTAAAAATTATATGTAGTCTTTAATTATTTATAAATGTTATATATTTTTATTTATATAAAAAGTATGAAATAAATAAACTCAATCTCTAGAATGGCATAAACGATTTGCCATTCTAGAGATTGAGTTTACCAAAAATATAAATACAATGAAATATAAACATAAAATGAATATGTATAATATAAGCTATTAAACAATTAATAAATATTTTGTTTTTAATGAAAATTTCCAACTGTGTGGATAAATGTGGAACAAATTGAGGGGCTGGAGGAAAATTGACCCACACCGAATTGAGGCATTTCTGCAACTGCGACGCATTTAGGGGTAAGGCACCAGGCCCAGCCCAGCTAATTTGCAGGGTAATGAGGATAAAGGCGACCTTGAAATGCCAGCAAAAGAGGGGGAGAAGGAGTCAGACAGAGGGACAGGGGGGAAATTGATTGATGGGTAGGTGGTTCCGGCCCAGCACAAAGTAAGCCTTACCTGGAAAATTAGGCTGCATATACATTTTAGGCCACGCAAAGCCTGCTACATAAATATATATATTTTTTTTATATGTATTTCGTTATTGAAGCAGTTACGCCCAAGCCACCCAACATAATGAGCAGCAGCAACAACGATTCCCAGACCCTTGGCAGTCCATCAACTGATTGAATTGCGCATCGGATAACTCCGGCTGTCTTTTATACAGGAGAAAATATATATATGTTTGTTTGTATGTATTCCCCTCTTTATGTTATTGGGCACCATAACCTTGGGACTTATTTTGGTTAACTCTCAGCCGCCCTTTCTGCCCACCTCCAGGCACCACCGCCCTCGTTTACATACATAATTGCTGGCATACGCGGCGTATACGTGACAATGTCTTCAACACTCCCCATCCTTGGCATCGTTTTCCTTTTCCTTTTTTTTGCGTGAATATTGAAGCAAATGAAACCACCCCCGATGATGTGAGCCTGCCGCAAATACATTCCTTTTGGCTGTGTCCTGTGCAAAGCTCAGCGTGCCTCGTTTTTATATCCCAATATATTGAAGCCCTGCGAGCTTATGAGCTTTTCCTATTTACATTTGATTGCAGATTTTATGCGTGAATTGAGGTCGAAAGGAGAGAAGCCCAACCCGGATTTGGCCAGGAAATGTGAGCCATTGCTCATCCCCATAAAGCTTACAATTTATCAAGCATATGAGAGGCATCGTTTTATAGTCAAAGGACTTGTCATCGAGGGGGATATATAGAAATGACATAGAGAGGAAATCTAGTAGGAACTAAGAAAGGTTTTTGTGCAAAATATTAATCTATTTAAAACTTAAACTTAACTAAACATGTTTACGCCTTTTAACTTATCATTCTACCCCAAAGTAGGATCAATTCTCGTTTAGAAATTAAATCAAACTATAAATAACACCGCAAAAATCCATCAATTAAACCTGTTAATCATTTTAACTAAAGATCAAATGAGCAAGTGCTTCTCCAAGCCACATAAACATGGCTAAATCACAAAGAAAGAGCCAGGAGAGGCACAACTAGGGGCTTGTCAAATGTAGCCATTAACTATAGCTAGCGGCAGGCCAATAAATACACGAAAAGCATTCAATAATTTAAGCGCAAATGCATAAAAATCAAATTGAATGCTCATAAATAAAATAATTTCACTTTTCGATGTGCCGCCACAAACAAAAAAACACAAAAAAAACGACATTAACCGGCTCTAAGCGCCATCAATTTGTTACACCAATGAGCGGGGTTTTGAAAAGAGGCAGAGGGGGGAGGGGAGTGGAGTTTGGAGCTGGTACGACCCAATTTCTGTGTGCAGACCGCAACTGAAATTCACTTTCTTTGCCTTCAACTTGGAGTTTCTCCCGGCCAGAGTTCACTCAACTTCCAGCTCCAAACTCTGCGACTTCGGTTTCGACTCCGAGACTCCCCACTGCCTCTAATAATAATTTAAATGTCCAAATATCAAATAATTGACACTCGCTACCATTTCCCACTCTCTCAAACACACACTTTCCACACAGACCCCACACTCTTCTTTGCTGCTGACCCAGAAAAGGCGGCCGGCAAACCAGTTTGGCCCAAAAGAAATGCAACAAAAACAAGGCGGCTTCAAAACTAAATGGAGTACACTTTCGCTTATGAAAACGAAAGTCAACGGACTTTTGTATGAAAACTGAAAACTGAACTGAAGAAAAGGCTAAAAAAAAATACGAGAAAATAAAAAAAAGAAACACTGAAATAAAGTGAAATGAAGGAGAAATTTGTCAGCCCTGAGCCCGCGCATTTTTCGCCCCTGAAAATCGCAGTGAGCACGCGACTTTTTTGCCAGTGACCCCATTTTCCATATCGCAAACATTGAAAACGAAATAAAAAAAATGCCAGCCAGCCGGCCATAAATATTTTGGAGGTTTCCCACATAAAATCTGCCATGTTTAGTCTCTGTTTATGTAAAAATCGAAGCGAATAATAGCGCCACTGAAACTGAAACCGAGACTCGAACTGTACATGATTTTAATAGTTTTTTTACTTCTATTTTTTTTTGCTTTGTTAACCTTAAATCAAGGCAAAAACTATTTCAGTTAACTGCAAAGCAATTTGTGAATTAGTTGCGGCGACATTTGTTGTTATTTTGTGCTGCTTTTAAGAGGGTTCAGAGAGGGGAGTTGGTATAGTCATCGATGACTAAATGTCAGGGAGATTACGCAGGAAAATATATAGAAATTATATAGTTTTATGATATCCTTGCAGGATAATACATTCAGTCAGAAGCTTAGAACTTAGGGAAGGACTCAAGCCTGTGTGTGTGATAGCTGAAAGTCATTTATATTTTGCATTTTTTGATTCTGCACCTTAATCTTTATTACAAAACACTAAAATAATAACAGAAAATATGTTAGACACTTTTAGCCAATTTTTCAAAGTTATAAAAGGGGTTAACTTGCTAAATTTGTAAAAGATTTACAGAAATTAAGATTATATATATTTCAAACTGCAAAACTATTAAAGAAAAGCTTTAAATAATGCCTTTTTGGTTTTAAAAGAGTGCAAATACAATTTTTCCAGCCTGTTTTTTTTTGCTATTAAAATGACTACATTTGGCTTAAGCATGCACAGCCTCACGTGAGTTTATTTCGGAAAGTCAATAACCTGCGATTTGAAACACTAGGAGTTTCTCTTGCCTCCGAAAGCCAAAATAATGCCACACATGTCGGCCGTGGCAGATAGCGAAAGTGAAACTCTGAGAGGTTTTTGAACTTCGCCAAGAGAAAGACTGGGGGAGGGGTGCGTATAACTGGAGCGGAACCAAAATTTTTACTTTCTTTTCACATGCTGCACTCGAAAGGCTGAACAGAAATATATATACATACATACATATATATAATGTGTATTTCAGGGGGAAAAAAAGAGTCAATGAACGCTGGAAATGAAAGCGCCGGCCGTCTGCTAACCCAAATTGAGAGGCAACTTTTGGTTTCAGTTTCGGTTTCTTTAATTTTTTGTATGCATGTATTTCCTTTTAGTTTATAGCCGATTTTTTTATGCGCTCGGCGTGCCTTGCCAATGAAAATTATACAAAAAAAAAACGCCCAAAAAAGGTCACAAACAATTAGCAAGTGTCGTTCGAGGCGGGCAAACACCCACAACCGCTGCCCTGCTCCGCCTCTTGGCCAAGTCATCGGCGTTTTGGCCATGTCCCACGAGCCAAGCTCAATGCTCAGCGAGCGCGACAAACCAACAACAATCGCAATCGCAACAACAGCGGAGGAGGCCAGCGATCTCATACAGTGTGGAGTGTGTGTGTGCGATGTGTGTGCGGAGTGTGTGTGTGCTTGAATAACCTCATAATTGCCGTTGAGGGTCTTTGCAATGAATTATGCGAATTAACCTCAAATATACGCGTACAAAAACGTTTTCTGTTCATGAACATGAAACAATTTGTTGTGCCTCTGCCGTATTTTTTCAGCAAGTTCAACGTAAGATTTTGATCCAAACTAAAGGTCTCGGTTAAGCTGGGGGTCTATCATAGCAAAAGTGGGGGAAATTGAATGGGATTATGATTTGCAGAGGTATAATATTTTATTAGGAAGAAAATTGGAAATGGTTAGGGCTCAAACTGAAGCTTAAAATTGCTTCAAATAATCAGTAAGTTGCGGAGGGGTTAGGCTCAAACTGAGGCTTTTAAATTGCTAAAAAATATTCATATACTTTCGCAGATACATATTTATTTTTTCTTTAATTAATATTTATACAAGTTTTTATATTTAAAAAATATTTATTGTACTTAACAGTTTCTTCAGTCATTTAAACTATTAAAAAATAATGAATTTTTATGTTTTAAATATTATTAATAAATCTCCCTTTATATGCCATAGTTTTCCGTGTCGGAAAATCCCATTTCTCCCAAATTTCTCTTTCAAATTACATTAGCAGTTCGATGACCCTTTCAACGTACTCACTGATTTAACATAATTAACATTTCAACTGGCCAGCAGGTCCAATAAACATCAATTACACGGTCCCGAATAGATTCAGATACGTCCGGGGTAACACTGGAAGAAAAAAGAGAAGCTTTTAAATATAAATTTAGCTTTTTTAAATTTATTAAAACAAGTTATTATATTTTTAAAATCTGGGAAAGTAAAGGAAACTATTTTTGTGTATGTGAAACCTCATTTAAAATTATATAAATTATTTTTGATTATAAACTAAGAAGTAAAACTAAACTGTATCACTTAAAGAACTAATTTAAATATTAATATAGAAGAAAAATTATTAAAAAATAAAATTACACACAATATCTTTCTTATCAGCTTCTGGAATAAAATATTTAATACATTTTCTTCCCATGTACCCTCTACCAGGGGAGAAATGGCAGCTGAAAGACCCGATTCCAAACTCGTGCCGCGCATTAAGTTGCTACGCATGCGCCTCAGACAATCGCAGCAGGAAAGAGATAGCTGCGGAGAAAGAGAAAGAGAGGGCATGAGACGCCACTGTTTGAAATGAAATTGAAAGCAAAAGCGAAAGTGTATTTCTTTCTTTCTTGTATTATTTTTGCCTTGGTTTTGTTTTCTGTTAGTTTTATTTCTTTCTGCTTTTTTTACCGGTCACAATTCTTCAAATTTCTTTCGTTTTGTCAACGGTTTTCACTTTTAACCATATTGAATGCCTTTATTCACGATCTGAGTCTTATTTTCAGCCCCGATCATTATTAATGACAATTTGTTAGACACAACAATTGACGAAAGCCATCGAAAGACATCTCAATAATGAGAGTGAAATTTTCAATTCGAGTGTTGACCTCGTTTTTGGCAGCAGCTTTGAAAGTTCAAAGGTTTTCAGCCCAAACATTTGGAGTTTTGTGGCTTAAAGTTGAGAGTTTGAAGCCGAGGAAAGTGGCTCAGAGTTCTCGAAACAGAAAGCGAGAGGAGTTGGAAAGCAAAGCTAAGAAAAGAAACGAAAAGAAAAGTAAAGAAAAGTTTCTTTTCAGCCGACTTTTGGCTTTGCCATTAATTGAGTTAATTATGCCAGAAGTCGTTGGTGCTTCTCGGGGAGTTATTTTCATTTCGCTTTTTTGTTTTTTTTTTGGAGTGAGCTGAGTAAGCAGACCAAGAATTTGTAATTCGCTGGGTAAAAGTGTATTTTCATTTCCACATTGTTCAAGGGGTTAATTAACGCTACTCAGCATCTTGGGGGGTTAAAGGAGGTCGCCTGGAAGGAAATGCTAATTTAGAGCAAATATTTTGCGTGGAATTTACTTAAATATTTAATTTTTATGGTAAAGAATGCATAAACATATATTTCTGATCTATAATTTAAATAATTACAATATTTAATTTATTTTTTGCCAGACAAGTTCAGTTTTTCTTCATGCTAAAAGTAATTTATGATATTTGTAGCCTGTGCATAATTTCTCCAGTTCCTTTACCCGCCCCGCCTCCCCCTTTCACTGGCTATGCAAAACATTGCACCTTGTGGCTGGCTCCCAAGTGACTTTCACTCGCTGCTGACCCAGAAACTGCAGTGACACGTTGGTTAACTTGGCCAACAGCCAGCAGGCAAAAGGCAAATAAAACAGCATTTATGCAAGAGCATAAAAAAAACTGCAACTGCTGTTTGGTCGTAAAGACCGCAAAACCGATACGGAAATGAAGATGTCTCCACATCCTGTTTCCTTGCTCGATCCCCTTTTTAATGACCCTCGCGGACATCGATGAGCTGCTCGACTTGTCGGCATTTAAAACCACATTAACTCTGGGAATTAAGTTCTGGCAGCTGCTAACCAATTTGTTTACCAATTCCACTAAGCTGCCAACGACAATTTTCAGCGCTTTCATTTTACATTTTCCAACGAAAATCAAATCTTTGCATCTCTCCATTAAAAGCAATTTAATGTTTGCCACAATAAACACGAAACCGAAATCCGAACGGGGTCCCCGAAAGAAATTGAGACATAGTCGAACGAAAGTTCAACACTTTCTTTTCCCCGGTTTCTGCAAAAGACTTTATTTTTTTGGTGGTTGTTTGGGGGGGAATTGGGAACGACGGGGGCATTGTCAAACAGTGGCAAGTTCAAACTCTCTTTTGGGTAGGTGGCTGCCAGCAATTATCTGTCTCGAGCAGAGAAACAAATCAGAAAACTATAACAAGCAAAGATCCGAAGGTACAAGTGAGGGGAGGAGAGTTGCTGGAAAGTTAACGAAGATTCGGATACACTTCTTAATCGTTTTTCTTAAAGAATGATTAATAATGTTTATAAAATTAATTATAAAATTAAAGGCATCTTTAAATAAATTACTCAACTTGCCAAAATCGAACATGTATTCTTGTTTTCATAATAAATATGCAGTTTTTAATATTTATAAATTTTTTAAATGGTTTTAAAAACATAAAAGAAAGACCCTTTACAATATTTAATACCATGGACTCTCTCTGTCGGTTAGGGTATTGCCAAAAAAACAACACATTTAAATGGGCGAACCCCGAAAAGAAAGTGAAAAATGTTGCAACAACGGCAAGCGCTCTATAAGACATCCATCCATCTGCCTCACCTCACCTCAGCTCACCTTCCTGCCTCCCTCAAAAGGAAGACAGGGTTGAACATATGCACGTAAAAGAAAGTAAGCTCCGAGTGCAGATCGCATAGGGCCCGGCGAGGTGTCATTGCTCCGGATTGAGTTCACGGGGGTTTGTTGAACTGCCCTCCCCTCCGAACAAAACCTAAGCCGAATTTAAATGATTTTCACCGACAGCGAACGACGATCGGCGAAAAGTGAGAGTTGGGCAAGAGATTTGAATGCCTATCGGGGTCACCCAGTCACCCGGCAGACTAATGAAGATCTTTATCGATCATGTATTTATTTTCTATGAAATACTCTTCACAGTTTCTTGGGCATTCATCTTGTGTTGTAGCTTGTTTCGGGCCATGACGCATTTTCGGGCTAAAAAACTTTCTTTACTCTCCGGCTGCCGATTGTTGTGTGTTACCAAAAGAGGTCAGTGAACGGCTAAAAAAAACTAAAGGTTTAATATCAAGTTACAAACGGGAGCAGCTGCCTCCTGAGTTAAGGAGCATTGGGATTAGAGTTTAAATTGCGAGACGAAGGAGTATCTAGTTACCAGCAGCGATTACCGTTAACAGGCCATGAACTTAAAGAACTAAAGGGATGACTCCTTTAAAGGACAATCAACTTTCAGAGGGTGAAACATTTATTCTAAAAAAATATGACATTTTTCAGACAATTTCTGTTAAAACTTAAAAAGCAGTAAAAATAAATTATACATATTTTATTTATATAAAACCAAAAAACCTTCCTGATTTTATCTCGTTATTCCTTGCAATATTATTTAAATTCTTACATATTTTACATATTATAATAGTTTAATTTTTAAAGATGCTTAGTCCCAATCTTAAGCTGTAAAATACAACTTTTCCTAAAACAAAATCTTACATCTTAAAGCTTGTCTTTTACCTGTCTCACATTCAGCCGAATTTCTTCATCTTCCTTTTGGACAGGAAAAACATATTCATTGCTTGGCTTATCTATCTTCAAATTCTAATGAAACTAAAATCTGAAATCCGAAATTCCTGCTGACGTTGACCCACATTTATGACCATTTTGCTTCCACTTTTCTCACGCTGCCCACGGGCCAATGGACTGACTGCTTAAACTCGTAATTTTTCCGGGGAAATGGGAGCCGGGAACACACCACACAGTGACCGCATGACAAGAACCCAGCGAAAATGTTTACTAAACATTTTCTTTGTCCACTTTACACAGCCCTTTTTTGTTTAATATTTCTTATATTTTTTGTTTATTTTCATTTTCAAAGCATATAAAGCAAAGTTCGCATTACTTTTGTCATAACAAAAGTTTTATGTAATTCCCACTCGGATTGCCTGCACCGATTTTCAAGGTTTCAGCAATTATCCAATGGCAAATTGTGCCAACGTCAACGGGACTGAATTCCAGGAAGCCTCGGTTATATAGAATCGGGGGAATATATAACGTAAATACAGTCCAGCTGAAGATTAGGGAATAACAATGAAGTTCATTTGTATACATATATGTATTTCTAATGGGGTTTTCTGGAATCAGAACAATAATAAATTAAATATTTTTGTTTTATTAGTTTAAATCATTAAAAATTTAGTTTTAAACTTGTTAACATATTTAAGAAATAAAATAAATAGCTTGTTTTTATACCTAGACTGAGAAAATTTACTAATATATTTATTTGCTATAAAATTACTGAGATATCTTTATGAGAAAATATCCAAAATATTAATCCAGACTATTATGGTATCTGTAAAAAATATTTAATCCCAATTCAGACTCAAGAATCACTCACAATAATGAGTATCGAGCCCGTATTGCACGTCTTGAATGCATGGCGAGGTTTCAAGTTCAGCGAAAAATAGCTGACAAAGCTTTGGTTAGGGGAAGTGGCCACATGGATGGCGGGAAAGGGGGCTCTGCTGCTAGTTCTGGGTGGGGGACAGAGCAATGACCAATGCCCAATGTCCGCCCAAGTGAGACAATTGCTGTGCTAATGATGACGCACCGAGAACTGCTGAGAATGCCAGTGTTCACGGGTCAGGCAAATGACCCAAAACTATTCCAAAAAGGGAGGGCGGAGGGTGGTGCCCACACAATTGAGGCGCAATTAACAGAGTGGCTGAGGGGTATGGGGTGTGGTCATTGATTGCGCGGTATTCCACCCATCGATTTTTGTAAACATTTAGCAAGACTTTGTTTCAATTTCCATTTGTTGTGATATTACCATTTCCATTGGCATTACCCTGACCTTTCAGGGGGGGTTAGGCATTCATTCCATCCATCCCCTAACTAATGGGTTATACGAGTTTAGTTTTGACATTGAAATTTCACTGCCACGATGGCCTTTGTTCTTATTGTTCTTTTCTAAGTTCTATTCTTTTCTTTTGCTTTTGTTTACGGTTGGAAATATATATATTCTTTGTCTTTCGTTAAATGTAAAGTGTTTCTGTGGGGTTTTTGGTGGGAAAAGCAGGTGCAAATATAGTTCTACCAATAAATACAACGCATTTATGGGGTTTTGGTGTAAAAATAGGCATTGCTAATGATTTATGGGATTTTTTGTAATTAAAGGAAATTAGTAAAGATATTTAATGACTTGGATAAAAGTGATTCAAGTTAAAGAACTAAAGGTAAGATGTAGATTGGAAAAAAAGGAAAAGAATTACTAATTGGTCCTTAAAACATGAAATAAAATAAATTAGGTTCTCGTTAAAATCTAAAATCGAAAGAATTCAGACCCCAGCTTGCCTTTCCTCTTTGTTTTTAGTTTCCTTTATATCCAAATTTCCATATAAAGACAATAAGCTGTCATCACAAAGGTCATAACCTTAACAACCTTCATTGCGAATTCCTAGAATCTATATAAATTTACTCTAATTTACATAAATACATACATATATGTACATATACATCCCAGAAATAATAATGATAGCTGCTTCTCCTCATTCAGTCAGAGATAATTTTAATGGAAATGAAACCGAGTGGGTGTCGTTTTTTTTTTTGCGGAAAACTCTGGCCAATATGTAAACGGCTAATTCATCAATTTAATGGCAGTAAAGGGGAATGGGATAAACCACACGCCAGAATGTAATCATTGGTGGGGAAAAAGCATAGTGAAATAGGGAGTGGAAAATGGAAAAATCATGATATGTGTGTTTGTGTGTGTTTAAGGGCAGTGGCAGTGGCAGTTCCAGGCAACGAACTCGCAGTCATTGACCCAGCAGGATGTCCCCTCCAAGAGATTTATGACCGCAACGCGAGTTGAACGAACCCAAGGAGCCAACAGGAAAGCAGGAAAACCAGAAGGAGCAGAAGGGCCTAGGAGTAGATTACATAATGCTTCCGCCAGGACAACGCGGCGCCCGCACAAGCGCCGAAAAGTTGGACAAGGAGGGGAGCGAACAGGAGCGAGCGGCAGTTAACCTTGAAGTTGAGCAGGCGGCGAAAGATGGGGCTTAGCGGGAAGAGAGAGAGAGAGAGGGGAGAGTGGGAGAGAGTCAGGGTTTGGGGAGACCAACAACAAACTGCGCAGCATCCGAAAATCGGAACCCGCCAGCATTCCATGCCCCACCATCAGCTTCAGGATGCGGAAGCAACAAACCAGGACACGTGTTGGAAGTGGGGTGAACCACAGCCAGAACGGAAGCTGGAAAATGGGGGCCGCTGGGGTGGCAGCCAAGGCATCCGAATCGGAATCCACTCAAGTGCGCCAGAAGTTCAGGGCAAACACTTGACATTGAATCGATAATAAGTTCAAATTTCCAAAAATAATACTTGGCAAAATGCGGGTGAACTTTTACCCAAGAGCCAAGGAGCTGCGAGCCGAAAGGAGACGAAAGCTAATGTCACATCGCATTGTCTTATGTAAATGTTTGTCTTGGTGCTTTGGCTAACGATTCCTCCTGGCACCGAGTGTTATCCAACTGGAGAGCTCACAAGATGCCAGATTTATGGCTGAGCATCGGTATAACCACCAATCGAAGCTCTCATAACTTGACATTAATTAGGGGCTTGGGTAGAGTAAGGACTTTGCCAAGTTAACCAATTCTAAAATATAAAAAATTTACCTTGAAAAATCTATAATTTAATCCAAAATATTTTCCAATATTTAATTTATTTAACAGCATAAAATATTAATTAATTTAACCCCTTCAAAACCATCTCTCTGCCCAAGTATTACTACCAAAATTTCCCTCTAAAAACTAAGAGCTAGCAAACTAACCCAAACTAGTTCGAGGCAGTTACTCGACCCCACAAAAAAAATCCCACCCAACCCCTCGGCCAAGGTTACGCCTGGTCAAGGTTGCGCTTCTCCTTTTGCGTGACAAGAAATTTGCGGTTCGGCTTTCGTAATAATTAGAAACTTCCAGCACGGGGCAGTAAACAAGTTGACAAGTGCAAATAAAAGCAGGGGCTAGTGGCAAGTGGCAAGGAAAGATATCATCGGGCAGTTGGGCGGAGGCAGGCCTATAAATAGCCTGCCATGACTTTGACCTGTGCCCTGGGCCCGGAAGTTTCCTTTGTCCAGGGTCCGTTGGCCACGAGAGAGAGGAGGAGGTTACTCATTCTCTACCTTCCAGTCACGTTGAACAAATTTTCCAGCAGTTCTTCAAAGTTCATTCACAAAATAGGCCCTCAATGGGTTACTAAATATTGTTTAAAAAAGATAACCAAAAACTAAAGTCTCTTAGAATATTATTTAAATTAAGTACAAATAATATCTTTAAAAAGTTAAAAAAAAATATATAAAAATCAGCAGGAATTAATTTCGGATTTATAAGGAATTATTTCAGTGTTTTTCTGAATTTTTAATTGAGAATAACAGATTTAAAATAATATTAAACAATTTGTTCATTAAAATTTGTTATTTCCTTTTAAAAATATCTCTTTTATTAAGATTATTAAAAGGTCCCCAACTAGAAGGTATATAAATACCTCAATTAATTTATATTCAACAAAAAACTCTATTTACCCTTTAAACATTTAAAAATAGTTTCTAAATTCAATTTATTCCATTTTTTATTCCATCTCTTATTCATCTCCTAATGGTTCCATTTTTAGAACTTCGATTTAGCAACTCAAGAAAATCTTATGAAGGGGTTAAACCATTCAAAGGAAATGTATGCGAAAAGTCTCCTAATAGCCTGCCAAACCCCACTTGCTGATAAGTATGCTATAGTTCTGGGGGAGCTACCATTTCCAGGAAAGTGTCTCTCTGTGTTTGTGTGTGTGTAGGCCCAAAGAAAATTATTTCAAAATGCAAATTGAATTTGTGTGAGCCTGGTTGGTAGAGGGGGCCTCAGCAAGTGACGAACTTTGGAAATGCGCAACAGCGAACGAAGCTTTGCCAGCCACCCCAAAACGCCACCCACGGAAAATGGCAACAAACTTGCCGCGCGCGACCTTCGCAGGGTGCAAAAGAGAGTGGGGAAAACGCGAGAGAGTGCGAGGTAAAAGTTCAAAAGCGTGCAATGCCAAGGCAAAAGCTTGCCAATGCCATGGAAGTACAGTCAACCCAAGCGAAGCCACTCCCCTTAAGGGAGAACGAACGCTCTCTTCGGCAGCTTTTCCAGGGGGTTTCCCCCATCCCGGATCGGCCTGTGAAAACTTTCCACTCACATTACATTACGCTCAAGGACTTTTCAGGCAAGGTTAGCGTAAAAGCTCCAAAGGACACAGAGAAATATACTGAGAGAGGTGGAGAAAAGGTGGGAATAGACAGAGATGGCAGGTGCAGGCGTCAGAAAGCTTTTGCCTTGGCAACGACGATGAAGTTCAAGGTTAAAGCCTCTCTTCTCTCTCTCTCTCCCACACTATCTGCATCTCTTTCTGTTCCTGCCACCCACACACGCACACGTGGCTTACCCCCCGCCGCCGATATCTTTGCATACTTTGCAGCGCGTGGAGATGCTTATTGTTGGAGGGCTGCTGGACCTTTCTTACGCACCTGCTGCCAGCCTGACATTTGACCTTGGACCTACCAATCTCTCTATCCCGCTCACTCGCACTGTCCCTGCATCCATCTCCCTTTCGCTCGCCAGGCCTCCTCCTGACTGTTGATTACATTGCGGCGCGTGACTTTGATTTGATTTTTAAATGATTCTTTTAGCAGCTTGGCCCAGCTACCGCCCAGGCCCTCCTTCGCCAGAGCCATCTCGCCCAGGTTTGGCATCGTTAAAGGTCAACAAAAGGACGACGCTTTGGCTGCTTTTTATCACCGTCAAAAATGGCAGAGGGAGAGCAAGGGAGGGGACGATGTGAATCTGGTGTGGAAAATGCCAACAAAGTTATATTCCTTTAATGCAATTAAGCCACGTGTCGTCGTCAAAGTTTGTTTTATTAACTTGTCTTCTTGGAACTAAGTGGCCGAGATTGGGGGGGCGAAAAGGTGGCATGGCCAACCGAGAGCTCTCGACTTTATTGGCTTCAATTTGTAGTTATATAGGAACAGGTGAAAATCGGTGGGAGAGGAAATGTTGAGGAGTCCTAAATATTAACACTTCAGGTTTAAATTTAGTTATAAAAGGAGGATTTCTTAAGGAATATTTAAAAGTTTTTAAATAAAAAAAAAAAGGTCTTACGCTTTAGCCGGAAATAATATGAGATTTAACATCTTTAAGTTATACAATTTAGGATATATGTAATAAATTGTTGAAGCTCTTTTTCTACATCTCAAAAACATCGCTGGTTTTTTCATTTAAATTATATTATACATATTTTCTTGAGAGAACTTTGTTTAAATAATTTCAAAACTATATTTCTTTATTTTTAATTATTTTAAAGATTAATTGGATGATAAAATGTATTCTTTACATAAAATAGTTTCTTAGAATCTCTAAAACTATAAATATATGTTTCTAAATAACTTTTATCCTTAATTTTACTTAACTAAACCTTTCTTTAATCCCAATTTCAAGGCCCTTCATCAGCTCCCCCTTAGTTTATAAATAACCATAGTTTAATTTTAACTTCTTGTAATGTTTTTATCCCATTCAATATAAAAAAAAAACAAACCCTTTTACCAATTAATCCCAAAAGTTGCAAACCATTTGTCATGCCACACACACATGCCACCACCACACACCCCAACTCCCTGAGGGACCGCTCTAACCATTCATTCAGCCAAATTTTCCCAGAAAATTCCGTTAAGTTTCAATTAAAATCAAATAAATTGACCAAGTTGGCGCCGTGACGTTGATAACCACAGGTGGAGGTGGGGAAATGGGTAGAAGCAATGCTTAAAAATAGTTACACGCCGCCACCGCGGTGACCATGAGAAAGTTTTCCCAAAGCCGCCGGCCGGCTCAGAATTCCATTAGAAAACCCAGGGAGGAGATGATGTAAGACGGGGATAGTGGGTGGTCGGCAGACTTGATGAGCAGCTCAAGTGGTGACCATGGGGACTTGGGGACGACGACACCCACACGGCACACAAAAACCGTTGGGCTTTTGGCTATTTTTTAGCACTTTAAAGGGTGAAAATTAGAATTTATTTATAATTGTAAAATAAAATTGTATAAATAAGTTAAAACACAGTTTAATATCTTCTCAGTTAGAAGTTTATCTAAGATTTATATCAGATTTAATTGCAGTATTTAGCTATAATTTCCATGGCTCTCAGCACTAACGCCTCTCGACTATGATGGCCATGGCCGTGACCGTGGCCGGTACGTCAATGCAGCGAGGTGTGCGCCCTGGCAAGGTCACTCAGAGAATGCCGAGTGGGTGGCTCTGATGGGGTGGTGGTGCAGCAGTCCTTGCACTTGAACTTGCGCACGCGGCCGTTGCATGTGCCCCTTTTGCCGGGTGGGGTTTTTGACCTTCAGCCGGTGAGCTTTTCCAACGAGCTTATTTTTAGTAACAGATTCGTTTGGATAGAAACCCCAGCAATGGGGGGCGGGGGATGCGGGGGGCGCTGCACTGAAAGGTCATTCGTTTGCCGCTGGATGTTCAAGGTCGTTGCTGCAGCCGGCAAACGTCGCAATCGTTGCCCCGCACACAACGGTAATTGTCCTGCCCAACGCCCACTTTTTGGGGTGGGGAAAAGGGGCGTGGGGCATGGGGCATGGGGCCACGAGGGGATTGGGCGTTGACATTGACGCAAATTGCCGAGGGTCAAGTGCAGTCGAGCTCTGACTGCGTAATAAGAATGAATCAAATTAGTTAAGCGCCACTTCTGAGGGGAAAGAACTTGGTGGAACTTGGGGAAATTCCAAAGCCACCTAAGGGTCAGCCGGAAGGGATTCGGGGTTCTGGGGGTTAATTAAAACTTGAGGGGTTAAGAAAAGATTCTAAATAGACAAGGAATTAAACTCAGTTTTGTGTTAAATATTTATTAAAATATTTCAAGCCCCCAGCTCTTAGCTTTAAGATTCGAAAACCCATTTAAGGACTTCTTTTTTTGATAAAAATCCAATTATTTATACATGTTCCTTTATTATGGTAATTTTCAACTTATAATTTGACATTCCCATTCGGTTCTTGTATCTTCAAGCTACTTATGACTTTGAAAAGGCATTAAGTCTGCACAAAAGTAAAGCCCAAATGGGTTTCAATTGCTACTTTGCCTTTTGAAGGCGTCTCGATAAGGGTGTGAGTCATTAAGCTATCTAGGAAAAACCTCAACACATCTGGTTGCCCTAGACAGTAAAGCCTCTTTGCAAAGCGTTCCTCTACCCATAATAGAGTATGAAAAGTCGGAATGAACAAAGTTTGCGCCTCTATGTGTCATATTTGCATGCAAAGGGGACTTAATCATCGGCCTGAAATTAATCAGAGGCAAACAAAAAGGCCACGAGGAATCACTCCACGGCAATGTACAAAGCATATAAATATATATATGCATATTAACGAGTTCTTTGTACCGCATGGGCATATATATTTAATATCAAATGATATGCAGAGAGCACAATTAAAAATGTTGACGCTCGTGTCAGGTCATAGACCGTTGGAAAGACCATCGAGATTCCGATCGGACCGGGCATTGTACTCTATATAAAGAGTGCTGTGCTCCGAGAAGGGATCTTCGGCCAGAGGAAGTCGGCACTCGCAATCATGACGAAACAAAGTACTTAAACGACCTAATTAAGCGGTCAATGTGAGTTTCAAGGGTGCTGTACTTCACATCCCTTGGGGATCCTTAATGCGTGACACGATTCTGAGGCTATATAAAAATTAATAAAGAAATTTAAAGTTTATAAGTTTCTTTATTCTATATTTAATTAGTTAAAAATAGTTTTGATTAACTTGGCATTTAGAAAATACAACTTTAAAACTTTATTTATTTATGTAATTCCCATTAATGTACTTATTTTTCTCTCCAAGCATAAAATTATAATAATAATCATAATAATTAGCACAGAAAATCTTGGAAGTCACACATTTTTAAAGACTTGTATTTAAAAAAAAGACCCCATTTGAATCACGACCTGCTTCTCCTCCCTGATAATGCATTTAATCATCGGTTCACTCACTCGCTTCAAGGCAACATAAAAAATAAAATGCTAAAAAAAAAATAAGAAATCAAGAATAAAGAGGTCCCAGATCCCGGGGACCAAAGCAAACTCTCAAGTGCAGCCGTGACAAAGAAATAAAGGGAATCTGGGAACGAAATATGGGGAATTGCAATGCCAGCGTCAGCGACAAAGTTCAGGGTCTGGCCAGCTGCTCTTCTCCTTTGATTTTCCACGATCTTTCTTTTGTCTGTGCATCAGATTTCTTTAATTTATTTTTTTTATGTATTTTTTGAAGTTCTTTTTTCCAGAGGAAGCGGCTAATAAGTGCAGCGAAAAGACAAAAGTCTGCCGGAAATACGTTGGCGATGCCGGCGACTCAATCAAGTTGTCCTTGATGGCTTAAAATGTGTTAAGTACTTGTGGTCAGACTTCAGACTGCCTCTGTAATTTGATTCTGGTGTTTTGCTCTTTAAAACAAATTTAAAAGTTTATTTAAAAAATACATACCTATTTTTTTAAAGAATTAAACAAATTTCGAAGTTTAAAGAAGCCTTAAAAATGATTTAAAAATTCGTAAGCTTGAGGTTGTTTGCTAATTTATGTAAGAAGTTCTTAAATACTTATTGAAATTAACTATCTGGCTTTTAAATTAATCAAAAATAATTCTAAAATATGAAAAAGCATTCACAATTTTCTTTTTACCTTTAAACTTAAAAACCCCAAGAAATTTTTGTGTATTTTTATACTTTTTCAAGCAATTTCTTTTGCAATCTCAGCGGTGAGACATGAGACACTTGGCCTTGGCACGAATCGTGGAGGATATAATGCTCCTCCTTCCCTTTGCAGCTCCCCAAGTGCTCATCTCTGTGTGTCCTCTGGGGGGCATTCTTTTTTTTCGGGGATTGATTTACGACGGCTTTTGCGATGAGTTATGAAAACAACTCAGCATTTCAACAGATGAGCAGCCAATTCATCGCGAAGGCACTGCACGTACTCTACCCGCAGAGAGATGGGAATTATGATGGCAAATTACAGGGAAAGACCCAGGCAGATCGCAGCCCAGATTCCACATCGGAGAACTCCAACCAGCTATGCAGATTGCAGTCGATGAACCCATCATCCAAGCTGCCATAAATAGAAATAGATTTCTTGGCGATTCCCCTTGCTTTGCCAGGAGTTAGTCCATTGACTCCCCGGGGTTCTGCTGCAAGTCACACTTTGTTTACATCTCGGTTAGCCAGCAGATTTGTGTTTACTGCTGATGAGGTTTTCTTTTTGTCATTTCATCGACTCCTTATCGGCCACTTGGCGGCTATAATAAAATAACAATAAACATGGCCAGCTTCCAGTCGGAGTTGTGTCAAGTCGCGTCTACAGTCGGCGGGTGGAATGAACCGCATCGGTTTGTTGATCTCAACGGGGGGACCCAACCGCTGAGATAGCAAAAATCTGGGGACAGAAGGAAGAAGATCAGACGAGAAATTCGTTTTTTTTATTACTTTATTTTTGGAGGAAGGAAAAGATAAGGAAATTAATTAATGTTTAAGGCTCAGCGACTTTGGAATATTTGGAAGAAAATTACAAGGTCAGACAGAGAGGCAGACTTATGAGACTCTAGATTGTAAATACCAGAAGTACCCACAATAATATTCATCATAAACACTACAGAAATATACAAAACTAGGAGACCTTTGTTCCGGAGAGAAATATACAAATAAATCCCAGCACAACCTCCCATCCCATTCCAGACATGGGTCAGGGTCACACACACTCACGTATTGAAGGCACTTTTAGGCCAGACAATGCTGAGCGCTTTGCTTTAGGGGAATTGGGTCAAGATTTTGGTGACTCCACGGAAGAAACCAAGCTGCCACAGCACACAGCACCAACAACAAGCCTAAAACAACAACAAGATCTTAAGGCAGGCAGGCAGGCAGGCAGGCAAACAGCGGCACACACCGAAAATTGAAGTCAAGGTGTCGCGCCACCGAAGGTTTTTCCGCACTGAGTCTCGGTCTCTGCGGGTATTTAGAGCGTCAATATTTGGATCTGGGCGTTGCTAAACAGTCTCATTCCGTCTCCACCAGCAACAACTGACCTTAGGTCTCTCCTCGGTCTTTATGTCCATCCAAGATCCAACGGATTTGGGTTGGGCGCTTGAACTTGAACGGAATTGGAAAACCAAACTGAAACTCCGAAAGAAGCTTTCGACAGTCGCCCGCATAAACGAATCACGGCCGCCGTCGATCCAATGCGATCGGAACCAGTTTTCCTTCGCATATCTCGGCGATTCTCTTTCGGATTTGCCATTCATTCATATGGATATGCACGAGACACCGTTATAAAACCTCTCTACTTCCGATTTCGAGGCGGTTATTTGTTTATCCAATTTCGATTTTTCCTCGGCCGCCCCCCAATGACAAGTGACAGCCTTAGTTTCAGATGTCATCGATCGATCGCAGCCAACTTCCTCAACTTCCTCAACATCAATCTGGCCAATTAATCACAATCGAAGCGCCGAAAATTATTTATTAGCCCCCCAAAAAAAAAGCGTCAACAACAGAATCTGCCAAAAGCGCTAAGTGATCTAATATTGAGGATTTTATTTGCCAAATACGTTTTTGGGGGATAAATACATTAGGCCAATTTTTAGGCATTGAGCTTGGCAAATTTAATAGATTATTTTCAGATTATTTAATGGATTATTAATGATTATTAGTTAATAAATGAATTGTTTTTTAATGAATTAACATTTATTTAAAGTACCAGAAGGGGCTTCAATTTATACGAGTATCATTTTGTAGACTAATCAAAAGGAAGAAATAATCACTTCTAAGCTGGAAATGTAATATTTTCTAACAGAAAGGTTTTTTGTGTGAGTTTTTATTTCTTTAATATTTATTTTCAAAGATAATTTTCCTATAAATTGAATTTTTTAATATGTGTACTATTTTTAACAAAGATATGAACCCAAGAAATGCTGGAAATGGGGCTTTTAATCAATATTTATTGATATTTTTATAACAAGACAATTTTTTAAGAAAAATGAAATAAAAAATAAATATCACTAAGCTAAGAAAGCAATTATTTAAATCAAAAAGGCAATACTCTCTTAGTTTTTTATTAGTAAACTTTAATTAATTTAGTAAATGTCGAGTTAACATTTTATTTTCATTCATAACCCAACTGACTTAATCTTAAATATTCCCCAAAATTAAGAACCATCAAGGAGTAATATCAAATTATAATTATTATTTGCGTCTGAGCCAGTTTTTTTTTATTTTAGAAGCTCTTTGCAGGTTCGCAAATTTATCGACGTTCTGTCTGCCACGGCAACCGAGGCACACAGAGGCAACACACACTCGCACACACACCTAGCGACTGACAAACGTTCGTCGCACACAAAAAATACAACAAAAACCAATTCAAAAAACGAGGAGGAGAGAAAAAAATGTAACCTTGATCTTGGCAACGTGATAACCTAACCTTGAACAACGTTTCGTGTTTGATTTTTGTTGTTGCTGCCTTTGGCTTTTTGTTTGTGCTGCCTTGCTGCTGCTTTTTGCTTTATTTTTTATTTCTTTTGTATACATTTTAATGCCGTTTTACTGTGTCTCGCTGCTGGATTTTATTTTAGAATTTGCTCTTTACTCGACTCTGTCTGCACTTTCAATTAAGAGCTCAGTACGCCGATAAATGATAGCGATAGAAGATAGCTGGTCAAGCTTCCGCTTTGGCATGGCTTTGGAAAGACAGAAAAGACAAAGCAAAGTAAATAAATAAAAAAAATACAAAAAAAAAGGAAAAACTACTCACCACCGTCCAAGTTCAGCTCATTAATTAAAAGCACGAGCGAGCCCCCAGCGCTGATTATTCAGATCTTTAATTTTATGACTCGCTGTGATTCCAATTCGAACGGAACATCAGATGCTGGAAGCTGAATGTCTGTGTCTCTGTTTTGCTTTGTCGCCGTGATTAATAGAGCCTAAAATTGATTCTACAGATACTTTGATACGTCAGATACATTCGATCTTGAGTGATTTGATCTGGAAAATGTCAAGTTTGCTGCTCAAAGGTATACCCATGAAGCATATCATTTAAATTGACATTAGGATGCTCTTTTTTTAGAAGGAGACTTAAATAAGTTAAGTTAGGTGATATAAAATTCTACCAAGTCTAAAAACCAAAAGATTTTATGTGAAATATATTATGAACTGAAATACAATTACCCCTTTTTAAAGTAAATGTTAAATAATAAATTGTTAAAAAAATATATATTTGTTAGCCCTAAGAAACTTGTGTTTTTCTAAGAACTTTTTATTATCTTATTAAAAATGATTTAATATTAAACAAAAGCAAGCCAACTCAAGATACAAATTAAACCTTCAATTCATTCTAAGATAATTCTCAAATATCTTTCAGTCTTTCAGATACAATTCGACGATAATATATCTAAAAAACATTAAAAATATCTTCCCAATTTCCAAGATAATTTATATTTTAATCTTTAGCAATCTTTAAGATAAAATTTCAATCGAAAAGAGTATCTATGAATTCCCCCATTGCTTTCTTCGCTTTCCTTGCACGTTCGACATTTTGACAGTCTGCCTCATAATCAGTTTGATTTTATTTCACTTTGCCTTTGCTTATTCATTGTACTCGGCTTTTTTCTTTATTTTCTGGTTGTCATGGCGCGTCCTTGACCTTGACCATAAACCCGAATTTTGAGCTTCATTTCGTTCCCTACACATCGTTCCTTTCAACGCTGTTTTCGAGTCTCTGCTTCGAGTGTGCGAGTGTATGAGTGTTTGCTAAATTATCGCTTAATATTCTGAGCGGCATTTGTTTATTTTAATTTTTGTTAATTAGATAAATAGAAATTCGTTTGGGGACTTTCCTTGGGGACTTGAC
Organism: Drosophila anomelani; assembly: GCA_035045905.1. Classification (NCBI taxonomy): domain Eukaryota; kingdom Metazoa; phylum Arthropoda; class Insecta; order Diptera; family Drosophilidae; genus Drosophila; species Drosophila anomelani. The sequence goes on from JAWNOO010000165.1 coordinate 6,033,501, forward strand.
CTTCACCTTGTTTTTGTTTTGCGAATATAATTAATAATAAATCTGTTTTGTTTAAAATTCTAAATAAATAGGTTAAAGAAAAACAAGACGTAATGGAAATATTATAACAAAATCAATAAAATGTAAAGACAAAAAATGTTTTAAAAATTCCCTGCCTTTGCTTGACATTGATTTCAATGCACTTTCGCTGGTTGCTATTGTTGTTGCTTTTTTCTGTGGGTGTTTTTTTCTTGTTATATTTTTTATAAGGTACAGAGTTACTCCAGACAATAACAAAACAAAGCGACGGCGTCCTTGAAAACGCGACAGGCCGCTAAACTCAAAAGCGGCGACGGCGACGCAAATAACTCACAATGCACAGGGCAAAAAACGGGAGGGAACATCGCCCCAGAAAGAGAGGGAAATGGGGAGGTAGAAAGAGAGGCCTGTAGATCAGATCAGTCCCATAGGAATGCAAAATGTGAACAATCAATATGCACTTTCATTTCCCTTGAATAAGAAAGACATAATGCACATCTATCCACTGTTATTTATATATTTTTTTTTCATTTTTTATGTGCTACGCCTCTGCACATGCCATGCAAATTGGAGGCGACCGTGTAACCCTTGAATTTCAACTGATTGTAAAATTACACACGCCAATACCCTTGAAACCCTAAAGAAAAGTGGGGTTTATATGTTCTTGAATAGAAAGAAAAATATATATTATGTAAAAATAAATTCTAAGTAAATAAATTGTTAAGAAAGAGATATATTTTTTAATAAAACAACTAGAAAAATAGCTCTACAAGATACTCATTTATATATGTATACTAATTTTCTGTATTTTTTCACTCCATCCTTATTTCCCTTTATTTTATTTATTTCTTTCTTTTTTTATATATTATAAAAAACCACATTTTCTCGTATAAATTATTTTAAATGCATTTCTTTAATAGCAAGGTTATTTTAAAAGTCACCAGCATTCTTATTGCACCTTCCCTTTGTTCCATTTCATTTAATATTATTTGCATTTTAAGGTCTATATGTTAATTCGATGAGTTCAAGGATTTTTACTCAGCGAAAATACAACTTTTCCGACAGTAAACTTTTCTGTAACACAATAAAATAAATACCAAAGTTCATGTCGAAATTATACAATTTCTATTCGCTAGAATTCTCTCACAGAAATCAACACGTGTGCACCCAAAAAATGAGTAATTTAATAAAATAGTTTCAAATGCGATAAGTGCTGATGAACGATTTTTGGCGCGCGCCAAAAATCAAAAAGAACAAGTGGCTGGAAAACAGGAATTAAGCGAAACGCATAAAAATCCATAAACACAAAAATATATACATACATAGCAACATCAACAGCTATAGTATTAATAAGCAATAATTGCCCAAGGTCAACAGGCGGATTCTGCCTTAGAATATGGCCAAAAACAAGTTGCTTTTGGGAGAGCTTCAAAGGGGCTGAGCAGAGTCACCCCCTCGCAAGCAGGTGGGATATATAGTATAGTATTGTATGTTCCGAAATGAGCTTGCACTTCTGCAAGTGTGAAACAACATCAATAAGAAGAAAAAAGGCAACAACAATGAAAAACCCATAAAGAAGTTAATGGGAAATTGTGCTTAGGTAATTTGCCAATATTATACCAAAATGGGGTTTACGTTTGCCTTTGCGATGTGTAAGCAGTTGTGACTAAACTTTAGTTTACAAAGAGAAAAATAGGGATAATGAATAAAAATAGAAAGTCATTAAAAATATTTATCATAGGTTTATTTTAGGAAAACTAGGAATAGGTTAAAATTATTAAATATGGTTGTATTAACAAAAACAAATTTTCTTATTTATTTATTTATTTAGAATCGTAGGCATATTTATTAATATTTTGTATACAAAATATACATACTATATTATACATATCATCATTACAACAAACAGCAAACAAACTTTCTGTAGAAACTTATTATAATTTTCATCTTCTCTAACTTTACCTTCATTTATTAAATTACTGTTTTACCTGTCCTTAAATATTAAATATTTATAACATTTTAACCTTTTTCTTACAGTTCCTCTAGCATCAAAATCTTGCTTCGCTCATCAACTGCGGGGCGTCCCTGTGAGTCCCATCCCACATGTTCTCGTGATGTCACTTGATCCTCAGACACAGACACAGATTCCGATACAGATTCAAGTGCAGTCAGCACCTTTTCCCCAATTGCGCATTATTTTCATAGAATTCCTAAATATCTAAAATATCTTCCTCGTTGTTCGTCACAAGATCCAAGAACTATTTTCGTAAACTTTTGTTTTGGTTACGCGAAGCTCTACAATGTTGCCTCGTTCTGCGTTCTGCCTTCGCTCGAGGCTGTTCTCTGGGTAATAGATGTCCGAGTATGATCAAATTTTGGTTGTTTTATTTTATGTTTTTGTTGTTGCCGGGGCCCAGAGTCGTCATTTGATCGCAACCAGAAACGAGTAGCGGGGGTAGAGGGCGGCGCCGCGCCGGAGGCTGCCGGCCAAGGTCAGCGCGCTTCTCTCAGTCGCTCGCGCTGAATAATTAAGTGCGAAATAAATTAATTTCGGTAGAACTTTTTAGCATGCGTTGTGTGGCATTTTAGTCAACACAGCTCTCAGTTCACAGAGCACACAGCGAAAAATATGAAAATTTATCCAGCAGTCTAACCATCTCGAATGGCAAACAAGAAATTATGGTTCCTAATAGACGGACAAGGCCAAATCGGAGCATGACTCAAGGCCAAAAGTGCGTGGGCGGGGTTGGGTATTTAATATTAAATAATAGTATTTAATATTGAAATTGAAAAAAAAAAAACGTATTCTACATTTTATAAAGGAGGTGTTTTAGCATTAATTAATTTATAGAAAAAGCAGAAGTGCCTTTAAACGTGTTAAATAATTATTAAACATATACATTTTGAAAAAATATGCTTCTCCTCAGTAGAAATTAGGGGGTACTCCATTAACTCCATTAACTCTATGTGAAAGTCATGGCGTGAAAGTGAAAACTGTTTTGAGGCTGGAAAATATTTCATCGCTCCGAAAACATGAAAACCCACTGACATCGATTCGACTGACTAGGCCGAAGGAGGGGTGAAAAATCAGAAACAAAACTGGCAGCTAATAATCGCATATCCAAATGTTTGGGCAACTGGTGGTGTGCCTGACGCCTTTATGTCACAGCAATTAAATTATTTCAAGCGAGCGCTCCAAGGGGGCAACAAGTAAAAATAAACACTAAAACAAATTATATTTATTTGCATTTATTTGCCATAACAAAAGCACACACACACAAAAATGAAAATACAAATATATACAATATTGAAACAAAACCCGAACGACCTTGAATGGTTCGCAAGCAAAACGGGCAAAATAGGAACATTAAAAGCGTTGAAATTAAAAAAATATAAATTAACCGAAATGCAATTAAAGCCAGCAAAACAGATATAAATAAATATAAATAGAGACGGTGGGAAGGCGGCGGCGGTACGCAGCAACTGTTTTTGTGCTTTAGAACTTTAACTTTAAAGTATTTATAAAGACCAGTTAAGCAAATAAAAAACATGACATGACTTTACTCTTAAAACATGTTAAAAGATGAATTTTTAAATGCCCTTTTAATGGAAAAGTTTTAGAAATTATTACTCCAGGAAAATTAATTTTAAAATAACTTATAAATTTTTATGCTCATTAGGGATATTTTTATTTTTCAAAGATTTAATTGCTAATTATTAAAATTTGTTCTATAATTTGTTAATATATTAACATTAATATTTCAAATATAAATTTAGCTTAGAGTATAAACCAGACCACCTCCATTTGTTTTATAGTTAATTCCTCTTATTATGGAAAGTTTTTCTTATTCATTTATTTTGTTTGCGTCATTATTTTAAAAGAACCCAGCTTTTTAATGGGATTTTTTAAATGTCCAAAGGGAAATATGATTAGTCAAGCTTCAAAATAAATCTACAAAATGAAAAGGCTTCGATAAGAATTTACGTCATTTGTTATCAGAAGTATAATTAATGTCGACATACCAAATAGGATAAATTAGTTCATTTTAAGAGGAAACCAAACTAAAATTAAATAAAATAATTTATGTAGAAATGTTTTATTTGTGAATTTACAAATGAAAGTGTTATTGCTGTTTATTTCTTAGAAATTATTAATATTTATAACTTCTTAGTCTAAACTTTTTAAAAGTTAAAGCTTCGATAATGAAAATAGCTAAACTTACTGTATTTTAAGTTATAATGAATGGAACTAATTTAAAATTTAATAAAAATTCAAAATGTATTTATAAACAACTTTTTTACCCTATAATATAAAGAATATTTAGTATAAAATAAAATGCAATAAAAACTAGAATTAAGAAAAATTCTTTTTATGCATAAAATGTTATTTCTTTAGTTTTATTATTTATTTCAATGTATAGTATCTTAGCTCAATTAACAAGTTCCCATAAATATTGTGTACTTTCAATTCCGGCTCTAAATACTTGCAATAGAACTTTGGATCCGTATCTGTATCTTTAGTATTGGTAAGTAAAAAGTATCTGCATTATTCATTGCTGACGTGCATTTCGGCATAGAGACCGAGACAGAGGAGGCAGCTGCCGGTTTTGGGTCATGATGACGTTCACTCCGCAGCCGCGTGCCGGCTTCGATTCTCCAAGCTGAGTGCAATTTGTGCATTGGCCATGCAACGCCGGCATGAACGAGAGCAGAAACTGGAGACTGAGCGAAAAATATAAATAATCGCGCCAAAAAATAGCACATGGCAAAAAACTTGCAGGCGGCGGGTGACTAAGCCAAGAGAAAAGGCCCCAAAGAGATCCAATAAGTGTTCAAAAACTAAGAGAATTATTTTGTCATTGAAGAGATAATCATGAGAAAGCTTTGCTTTTCCTTCTCTTTTTAAGCTGTGGTGAAAATTTAAATTTAAATTCATTTAAGAGTATTTCTTGAGATAAACAAAAACCGTTAAAAAAGGCTTTTGCTGATACTAAATTAATATTATTTTATTTTAAGTGAAAAATTGGAGTAGTCTGGTTATGTTTATGTTTTTGTTAATTAAAATTTTTTTCTTACTTGGGAATGAAGAAGTTTAAGTTTTCTTAGAAAAGAAAATTTGTTTGAATGTTTTTAACCAAATTATAATAATAAATTCTTATAAATTTATAGCCTGAAACTCTGATTCTTTTAAGAAGGCAATAATAATATTACATTTATAACTAATTATTAATTTTGTTGTCCTTAATTTTAAACTCAGAACTCAACCTTTGCTCCAAATTTTAAAAGAAATATTTTAATTATGGGGAATGTCAGGCTTATCTTTGTTCGAAGCTCTAAGTTGTTTTTTCCCCCATTGACAACCTTGAACTGGGGCAGATTCCTGTTCGACGATAAGTCGCGTCCACAGATAACCCCACTGATACCAAATATCGCATCTCGAGCTATCAAGTTTCGCTAGAATAAAACGCATACAACGTTATCTGGCAGATACGATTTCTTTTGTTTCTCCGCCAACGCCAACTGTACTGTGTTCGGTGGCGTTGTTTTTGAGTCACCACCCCCATCGCATTCTCCGATAGCGACGGCGGCAATCAACGACCTTGGCCGTGAAATTTATATTTAGAAGCTACGGTGTGGCTTCCCCAAGAAGAACGGGAAAATTCCCTTGAATCTCCATTCCGCACTTTTCCTCTCTTTCCCCTAAAATAAAATAAAAATATATATTTAAAATATGTTTTACCAATAAAGGACTCATTTACTAATACCATAAACCTTATATATTTGTTATAAGCATAAAAAGGAGAATCAATCTAGCCAGGTTCTGAAATAGAATTGGTTCTAAAGTCAAGTTCGTTGCCTAAGTCTTTTGTTTGTTGTTTTTGATTTGTTGTGAACCATAATTAAGAAATTTTCTGTTAAAATAAACTGAAATTAAATTTGAAAAACCAAATTTGTAATGTGTTTTATTTAGTTTAAGAAGCTTGTGAACTTTTTTTTTAATAATTAAAATAAACGAGTCTGGCGCATGTACAATTATGTAAATGGTTATGTGCCTGCGAGCCCAACTATTTTTAAATGACTAAACTTGCGTGGTGGCGCCGTCGGGACTTGGTCAATAATGTAAATCCGTTTAATTACTCGAAATTAAGTGTATCGCTCGTTGGCACTGGGTCGCATTTTCTAAAAATAATGTTTTCGTTTCTAGTTTTCTGCTTAGACGACTGGTTTAAAAATGCCGCCGAATACGAGTATCGGCCAGCGATTATATGGGGAAAAATATCGATGTAGGTTATCGTTTTCATTTTCAAAGAAAAACAAATGTTATCATTTTTAAGTGTAACCTTTATTTTTCGTATTCTTTGGTATTTTTACATAAAAAGTGTGCAAATATTAGACAAATCACTTGTTTTGGTTTTAATTAAACACATTAAACATTGAAGAATTAATTAAAGTCTCCATATATCGTTAAACAGATCATTTCAACACAATCAAGCCAAACAGCGGACTCATTTGAATATAATTTGATACAGGATAATCCAAATCCAAAAACAAACCGGCTTTCCCAGCACTTGGAGCACGTGGAAAAGATTGTTTATTCTAGAATCTTGGCGATTTCATCACAAACACACATGTGATAATGGTTTGCGAGGCTTTCAGTGAATTTTACATATGCAACTTCAATGATCAAGTGGCTGCAGAGGGTAAAAATCACCTAAAATAATAAATAAAGCATAAGTAAAAGTAGTAAAATCTTTTAGATCTGCCGGCCGATGAGGCACTGCGTCAACTATGGACCCGTCAGAATCTCTGGACGGTGGAAGACCTTCGAGAAATCCTTCAACGCTGGCGGGATAATGGCAAAACGGACCTAAGAGACTTCCTTTGCCTTGTCTTTGCCTTTGTTCAAAATAACTTCACCGGACCCTTTGACAAGGCTGCCGATTGCCAGCTGAGCCTCGACCTGGAGCTGGATGCATTGGAGAAGCTAAAGGCCAGCGGCGAGGAGCTAAATCCGAATGTTAAGACTGCGGAGCTCCTGCTGATGGCCAGGGAAATACTTGAGGGATTGTTGAAGACTCACCCCGACTCAGTGGTGCTGACCTGGTGGCGCTTGCGGCTGATCTGCATACACCAGCATGTCCTGGACGATTTGGCTGCTGAGCTGTACGAGCAATTTAAGAAGGCAGCTGTGCTGCTCCAGGCCCAGATAGATCAGTTTAAAAGCAGGGAGCTGCAAGCTCTGCTGCTGCTGGAGCTAGCCAACGGTTACCTGCAGTTCCATCGCTCCGACACGGCCTCACAGCTGTTGGATCAGCTCTGTACACGCATACAGGTGGAGCTGAAAGTCGAGGGTTTGCTCGGTGTGCGAACCAAGTTCCAGCAGAAGGCTCTTCCGCAGCTCTGCCTCAAAGTGGAGCAGCTAAACGATCAAGAAGCCTTGACCCCTGCCGCCAAGACGAATGAGAAGACCCAGCTGCCAAAGCTTCTGCTCCTGGAAGATGACACGCGATTGGAACGGATTCGATTTGTAGAGTTGAAGGACAACGAAGTGATGACACTGCCCAGCATTCTCCAAGCTCTGGTGCTGGCCAAGGTGTGAGTAAGGTCTCTGATCAACGAACTTCACTAATTTGCTTCCGTTTTTTACTTCTAGAAAGCAACTGAAACGTTCGCAACCCAAGGATCGATTAGCGGATGAGCAACTGGAGCCGTATACACAAACGCTTCTTTACCAGGAGCACGGACCACTCCAAGTGCGCCAGGCAGCCCTCCTTCTTAACTGTCTGCAGGAATCGGGACAGCGCAGAACGGTTGAACGGAGCTGGAAACAGTGCGAGGAGTGCGTCAAGCTGTTAGACCGCCCCGAAGAGGAACTATCCCTTCGTTCTCGACTTTCCTATGGTTTTGCCGCACATCTGCAGCCCAAGTGGCAAGTCCAGCTTCAACTGGTGGACCTGCTGCGTTCCCTGGGCATGACGAAGACCGCCCTGGATATCTGCCTGAAGATTCACGCCTGGCAGCAGGTCATCGAGTGCTACACGAGCCTAGAGCTGCGCCACAAAGCGGCGGAGATCATCAGGCAGGAGCTGGAAAAGAAGCCCACGGCTTTGCTTTACTGCCTTCTGGGTGACGCTGTCGATGATCCTCAGTGCTATGAGCAGGCTTGGATGTACTCCAAGAAGACCAGCGGAAAGGCCCAAGCGTATTGGGGCAACTACTTTTACAGGAGAGCGGAGTACGAGCAGGCCATGGATCATTTTGAGTTGTCGCTGGAAATAAACACGCTGCAAGAGGCAATCCTACTGCGTTGCGGCTACTGCGCCATTCAGCTGGAGCGCTGGGAGGCAGCCGTTAAGTGGTACCTGGCCTACACCCACCTGGAACCGAATGGCTTCGAGTCCTGGAACAATCTGGCGAAGGCCCTGATTAAGTTGGGGGACAAGCAGCGAGCACATCGCGTCCTGGGCGAAGCCCTCAAGTGCAATTACAGCAACTGGAAGGTGTGGGAGAACTACATGTTGGTGGCAGTCGACACGTCCCACTGGGAGGACGCCATGCGAGCGTACCAGCGACTGACGGAGCTAAAGCAGCACTACCTCGACCAGGAGGTGCTCACCCGAATTGTCTACGGTATTTCCAAGGAGGATCCAGCGGGCTCTAGTGCGCTAATCAAGAGGCTTGTCAAGCTGCTGGGACTGCAGAGCATCCAGCACGGCAATGAGCCTCTCGTTTGGGAACTGGCCGCCTTGGTGGCTGCAACGCCGCTGAAAAAAGCCGAAAAGCTGGTCAAATCCTATCGGGCTTACACACCCAAACATTTGGGTTGGGAAACCAAATCAGAGCATGCCCTAAAGGCTCTTGATCTCTGCCTGGAGGTCACAGAACTGTCCGTGGCGGCTATTAAAGAGCACAACGAGGATGAGAGTGAGGTGATGATTACATCGCAGCTGAATTCCGCCAGACTGGCGGGCACATCGTGTCTGAATGCTCTGAAGAAGGTAATCAACGTGGATGTGCCGGCGGAGCAGACACAGAAGGTAGAAGAGCTGGAAAAGCAGATCGTAGATCTAACCAAAATAGTCCAAGAACGAATGAGTGCGCCGCGTTCGTAGTTGTAAACTATACCCGACTTACTTTTCGATTTGATTAAATGCTTGTTTAACTTGTAATACAAATGGCTTTGGATCGGCAAACTTTCATGGAGCAGCGTCTTGAAAGGATACAGATTTTTACATTTACTGGGTAAAGCTAAGGTGCTTAAGTTTATTTTGATTTCATAACCAAAGATCTGTCCTTTGTTATATGGGTTTTTCTGCTCACTTAGGTGATTAACTACTCGAGTGGTGGGTGCAATTATATTGAGAAAAATATAAACCTACGTGCATGTACCCATGAACCGATATCACAAGTATTAAGCGTCTTTGTTGATTTTAGATTCCTTAATATGTGTTCAGCTTGGTGGTGATCAGGACCCGCACACTCTGATCGAATGACCCGCAGACGGCTAGGCCGAGCTTATCCGGATGCCAGTCGAAACAGTGAACGGGCTGAGTGCTCAGAGTGGCCGCACTGACCATGTGCATCGTCCCAGCCACACCAGTTCTGTTGCCTTCTGCATCGTCGATGACCCTCCTGGCGGGATACTCGTAGTCCCACAGACGAATGGAGCCGGTTCCTCCGCCAGTTAGGAATAGATCCCTATTCTGGGGCAAATGACGAACCACCCAAACCGTAGCTTTTGGTCCGCTGATCACTCCATTTGTGCCAACACTGCGCCCGGCATTGCGCTCCTCCACATAGCTGAATCCCTTAGTGGGGTGTTGGGTCCGCATGTCGAATACCAGAAGTCCGCCCTCCAGAGTGGTCACCGCCAGCTTGTTCATGGGAATATCCCGGCGATCAAATTCCAGGCCACAAATGCCGTTCTTCATGGTGGCCTCCCAGCGTACGGAGAGCGTTCTTAGATCGAAGATTTTCAGATCTCCGTTGTCGTAACCGGCAGCCACGACCCGCTCATCGGCGTTGTACGTATTTCCAAAAGCCACGGCCCAGCAATCGCGGCGGGCGCTGCTCTGGTTAACACCATCGCCCATCTGAGGTGGAGGCGACATATCCACCACTGGGGCCTGCCCTTGACGGATGTCCCATACCCTTACAGCGCCGTCCCGACTGCCGGTGACAATCTCCGGAGCTCCACAATCAATCTGCGTGCCTCCAATGGCGTCAATGGTGTTGATGATGCCACTGTGGGCCTTGACATTATAGACCGGCAGGTCCGGCTGCTCCATATCTCTGAAAATAAAAAACAAAAGTATGTATATATCGAGCTATTTACCATGAGGAATCGCTTACAGCACTTGCAGCCTGCCCTCGAAATCGCCAATGGCCATGTGCCGATTCCGCAGCGAAGCTGCTCCAAAGGTGCCACACTTGAAGGCCACTTTCTTCTCCACGGACTTCACCTTCTCCAACTTATCCTTGTTCAGCTCGTAGATGTCCATGATGCCGTGGCCGTTGGCCTTGGAGCCGAGCACCACGAACTTGGCGGACAGCGGCACCCATTTCGTGTCGTAGACGGTGTAATTGACCGACTCGTGGAGGTGCTCGATCAACTGGGGCTTGTCCATGCCGGAAATCTCTTATTCGGACCTTAAAATCAAAGTGGCAGGTGAAAAATGAAGGAATAATCAGAAGCAACTTGTTTTGTTGTCATGGCTCCGCTCTTCCTCTTGTTTGCCGGCAGGCAGAACTGCCACTTTTTACTTGCAACAGAATAGGGCTGCTAACCTGGTTTCTAAATAAAAAATGTTGAAAATTAATAACTTAAAAAGAAAAACCATAAAAAAACCAAAAATAAACATACAAACTTGGGAGGCTGATATATGTAGGGAACATTAATTGGGCTTCTTTTAATGTTGTTAAATTCGGATTTTCCCTCAGACACCGTTTGCCGCCAGCAGCTGAATGGAGAAACTTGTCAAGAAGATTGTTTATAGTTTTCGTAAAATGAATTCTATTAAATTTATAATCTGAAATGTAGTGCACACATTATAGTTCACAGAATACAAAACTAATCCATTATTGAGGGGCAGTTTGACCCGCGCAAACCCCTCCGCATGGCGGTCTACGCCTTGTAACTCTCAGCTGATGCCACAAGCAACGCTTCGATTGCGCCTGAAATTTTAAAAGATGCTGACGAGTCTATTTATATTGAGGTTTATTCATGAAAAAACCGTGGTGAATTAAATTGTTTCTTTAGATGTTACTCGTCGTCGTTTGTATCTGTGAGAAGCTGAATTAGCAGTGAATGCAATCGGTCCTGGGACCTGGCAATGTACTTCAGGACCTTCAATTGGGCTCGTCTGTGCTCTCTATTATATACCTGCTCCTCTCTCTGTATTTGCAATTGTTCGCGAGCTATAATGATCAGCTCGGACTCGTTGTCTTCATCGTTCTCGATGTCTCCCAAAGAAAGTTCAATCTCATCTGCAAATGATTGAACAAATTAGTAAGTTGTAAAAGACAAAGTTGCCTTATACTGACCCTCGACTGGTTCTTCCTTGACACTCTCTGGACTCTCTCGACTCGGTGGTCTGCCTGGTTGTACGGAACTCAATAGGGAATGAATTTTCTCAAAATGCCGCCATCTAGAAGGACTTCCATCGTTGGCTAAGACTTTTGCCTTCTCCATCCTGCAATAGCATGGAAATAATAAGAAAAAAAGCCCGTTTCAAAAGTCCATGAGCCCTTACCTGTATTTCCGTGTTAGGTTCTCAAGCTTGCTCCGCACATCGGTCCATTTGACGGCTAAGCCTGCAGCTGTAATGTGCTCAGCCATCTCCTTGTATATAAGGCGTCTTTTGCGCGCTCCAAAGTAGTCGTCTATGTTTTCCTCCCAGAGATCTACCACCAGCTGCTCCATCTCTTTGGACCATCGTATTCGGAAGTAGTGGTTAATCCTTTTTTCTGCAACATACTTCTGCTTGAATGCCACAACTTAATATATTTAATAATTCACTTACTGTTGCTCGCGTCTTCCTCTGCCAAGTCCATTTTTCTCATTGTTTACGTTTTCGAATCGCATAGTTAGGGCTGCGTGTGAAGGCATTCGATTAAATATCGCATGCGGGCCATCCGATAGGTGTCGTCTGAAATTAGATGAAACCAAACTAATAAAATAAATGCTGTTCTTGGATTATTAATAGATCTTATTAATAGATTACTTGATTTTGCTTATTATTCCTATCGATGTATTATCGAGTCCGATTGTCATTACCATATTGCGATATATAAGTATTAACAAGTAACAGCTGCTGAAAGCTTTCTGGTTTGAGTTTTTTTTCCCAACTGGGTCAGTCGAACACTTTATTTCCCATCGTCGCTGTCGCGGCTTCGCTTAAACTAACTTATTTTCCTTTTGGCGCGAGCATCTTTTTTTGGCGTTTCGACCCCTTCGACTGTGGCAACAGCAAAAACAACTGCAACCACAACAACAACTATAGCGACGACAAAGTTTTACGTGTGGCGCAAGCGACGCTTTTGGTATTAGAAAAACATCGAGCGTGTGCGGTTAAATAAGCGAAAATTAATATAAATATAAATAACGAATGATTCGCCTATAATAATAGTTCTTTAATATTTTATTTAGCATTAATTTGCCAGCTTTTAACAAGTTTTATATACGTGATAATTGTGTTGGCAGAGTAGCAAACAAATAAAGAGTGCTTGAAGTTCAATCAAGTCTCGATGCATGCGCCAGGAAAGTGTTAATCACATATTTTTTACTGGCAACAAGTGATACCGTAAGCAACAACCAATAAACAACGGCGGGCGCTATCAAAGTTGAAGGTGACAAAAAATAACAAGCAACAATAACAACAACAACAGCTGTTCTTGTTTGGCAACCAACCGAATGCCAACAAAAATTAATTTAGTTTTCTTAAGGTAAAATGCCAACGAGGATTCTTAAATTCTTTTGTTTCTTAGTGTGCATATATTTTTTCACTTGTAGCCAAACGGTGTTCATCTTCTTTCTTCCGTTTGCCTTTCGATTTCTCGTCAATTTCGGGACAATCAAATTAATTGTATATTATTTCAGCGTTTTCATTGCCTTTATTGTTTTTATTTTCTTTTCTTTCTGTTCCCCAATCATCCCTCTTCACTCTTTTGTTCTTAATGGGTGCATTTGCACTTGACTCACAGCCATAGGTTGTACAGTGCATGCCCTAAAGAAAGAACTTTTATTTTATTATTTAGTAATAATTTAATTTAGATACACAAATTTACGTATGTATAAAATGAATATATAATTCTGTAAAAAAAATATGATTGCTATAGCTACGTTAATAATATTTTAATGGGCTTCTATTAGGAGATACCTCAATAAAAAATCGTTTAAAACCCCATTTTTTTAAGGAAAGTCTTTTTATTGGTTGTCCTTTTGGAGCGGGCACAGTATATAGTAGTATATGGTATGATTTCATGGTTTATATATACTATATTAGGTGGACATTGTACATATAGTACATACATATGTATCCGGCTATGTCGTTCTTCCGTTTTGGCGAATTGTTTTTTGCCAACCCCTCGCGCCGCTCGTCGAGATATATATTTGGTTCTGTTGATAAGCCGACCCCTGGAAGAACAAATAGTAGAATGGCGCTTAATTGGTTTTGCTTTATTTTTGTCTAAACAAAAGTGTTGGAGATTATGCAATTAGCCGTGTGAAGGCTTAGGTACTTAGTGCATGTTATTGACACTCAGCTATAAAGAAAATTTACAAAACGAATGAATTTAATAGGAAAATATTAAATTGAATATAATATAGCTGCGATTTGCTTTGACTTTCTACCAAAACATAATCATAGGTTCTTTTTTAATTAATTTCTTTTTTATTTGGCTAAAATATAAGCACGAAAAAAAGCAGAAAGTACTAAAAGAATTAAAAGTTAGTCACAATCTGATTATTTCAACATTATCAGACATACGTGAGTTGTAAAGATTGCCAATAATCGAGGCCATGAACACGAAAACTCTCCAATTTCACACCTGTTGTGGGTCAATCTTTATGAAAACGCTGCTTTTCTTCCGAGTTGGGGTCTTAAAAGTGTTATAACTTTATAGCATTGGCACGATAATTGTAATAAATGTTAGTTTACAATTGCGAAAACCCGGAAATTTTGCGGGGTGGGGGTTTAAGGGATTACTGATAGCAATTTAAAATCATTTTCCGTGAATCTAAAGTACTTTGCTTAGTAATATTGAAAAGGGTTTTTTTTTAAACATTATTTTTCTATTAAATGCTACTAATCCTTCAAAGTCATGAATAACTGGTTTATCCCATTTCACCACACTTTTTTAGAAAAATATATTCGTAGTAGTGTTTTCAAAATTTGTTTAAATAATTAATAGTATATATTTATCTACTGAAAATATTTATTAAATTATTTACAAGTCATTTAGATTCAAAATCAAACAAAATAATATAAAGAAACAATTTATTCGATACTCTTTTTCATCTGTGTGTATACAGTTTTCAAATTTAACTCTATAGCATTGCGTTCTTAAATATTTTCATCAATTGAACTATATTCCAATTGATTTTTATTTTTATTGCTTCCACTGCGATGTCAGAAGTTCGTGCGTGCTTTGCGCACTCAGTGAAGGAAAATGGAAAATGTAGCTGTCCCCTTGCTCCACGCTCACGCCCAACCTCCGCCCTCCGCCCTCTGCCCACACCCTAGCTCCTGCTGCTACTCTTGCCCTACCACAGAAAATAAATAAATGCCGCACAATCGAAATCTAAACAAAGCGAGATATAAAAAATCTGCCAACTGCCGCACCAGCACTTCCCCAGAAGCAACACACAAAGGGGAACTCAAAGTCCAAGCCATAAATGCAATTCATATCTAACGGAAGCTAAACATAATGTGTGGAATATAGCTGGCTGCGAATTGTTTTGCAGGTTGGATCTCAAATCGATTGGGAAACTGGATGCCACCGGCAAGGGTTAAATGCAATGATAAGGGCGCACCCTATACTATATACATATGAATGTAAATATTCCCCGATTTAATATTTGCTTGTGGTTGAGCTTTGACCTTATTAATGCCGGGAATTGTTTATTAGTCTGAGTTAGTTAGGAATTATAATACAAAATAAAACTCTCAATTTTTTATTACAATTTCCTTAATATATTTTTTGGTATCACCTTTATAACAATGTCCAAATAAAATAATTTATCCACATATAATTTTATTTTGGGCTTAATAAAAAGTGATTCACTTACCACTTGAGATATGTGGCCTTTGCTTTTGGCACGCTTTATCGAAACTGAGTCACACGAGCTACTTTTAAAAGACAACTCGCTTTCTACTTAAATATTTATACAAATATTTAAATAGTCTATCAATCCACTGTTTGTTTTTAGGTTTTATTTTTATTTTTTATAATATTTAATTATAGCTTTATGGAGAGCAAGAGAACAAACCCCTGCTTAACTTTCTGATGTATTTAGTTTATAAAAAGCTCGCGTGCTCCATAAATTTCCAGCCGAGACGGACAAATATTTTGCCAAGAAATGCCCGTTTATGTACTTCAACGTCAGTCTTTATCACATCTCGCAGATACAGCATCAGCTGAGATGAGAAGAAGAACAGAGTCTATATCGGATTTTTACTAAGTTTTTTAGTTTTTCCCTAAAGTCAGAGCAAAGAAGTCGCCGCCAGAGCGGGTCAAGTGCGTCAGTTAAAGCCACAGCGAGTCAATCATCATGATTGAAGTATGTACCACATAAATACCAACCTCAAGCTTCAGCTCTCTCTCCCTTCCATCAAAACTAAGTGTCTGCCTTTATCTATGACACTGGGTTTACCACTTACGCAATAAATGATTTGATATCGAAAGCACGGCATATGGTGACTGAAAAAATTCAGAATGCTCACCGTCACTGTTCCATGGTCATTGGGCTTCGATAAGAGCAGGGTCACCCCCCTGGACAAAAAATAATATTACTAAATTTACTCGGGAGAGCGTCAAAAAACCAAGTTTTAACGTTGTTTGTACTTTTCCATTGCAAGTTCAAAAAGCTTAAATATTTACAATTTTAATACAGAAAGACAATTTGACTAAAAACATTTTCTTAATACCTTTAGCTCTCTCAAAATTATTTTAATAATTTAATTCAGTTCACTACAAAATTTTGAATGTGTCTTATCTGCTTAGTGGCCTTTAAACTTGGACAATTGACACTTGAATTTGTTTGGAAATAAAAATAAAAGGGGTTTTGCATACTTCCATAGTTCCATACAAACATATACTTGTAAAATTAAAATAAATTAAGCCTGTATTTCATTAATTCATTGTGTGTTTTTATTTTTAAGTGGAAGGTACATTATAAAATACCTTAATTGTAATTGTTTATTGAAGCTATTAATATCAACAAAGAAAATTCTCTGAAAGCTACTAAGCAAAACCCCTTGAAAAGGTTTAATTTGTAAAGGAAACTTTTATAATTTTTTTAGCAGCCACTATTTCCTTTTAAAATTTGTCATCCAAGGCAGATGGCAACGTGTTCTAGTGCGGTTCTGTCTCTGTTTCTAGGTTAAAACATCGATTAATGAGCGCTGATGGAAGTGCGCGTCCAGCTGATAAGCAAAAGTGGACACTTTCGATAAGAAGTCGCCTTTGTGAGATTGCTTACTGTACACAAATATTCCGGCTATATAATTATATACTATATATGCCTGTACCCTTTCCCCCTAGCTCCCTTTTAGGGGCTAATCTCGCCCTGGTCATGTGCGATCAGGGCCATTGCATAAGCCATTTGGTGTGGGCCAATTGTGTGGAATCCCGCTTTTTTGCACTCCGTAAGCGGTTCGCTGCTAGAACTAATGAGGTCCCGCAAAAACAATGACCCAGGGGCATCACCATTAAACCGGATTTGAGGTGTTTGTTCTATATATTATAAGCTCACTCTTTTTTATGGATAAATACTATATAGTATTAGTCATTACTTTCGAAAAGCGAGCTAAAAATATGGAGAGAAAAGAGACAATTACAATCCGAGCTTCGAGCTTTGCTAACTGAATTTGAAATTCGAAATATGTAGAGTTGGCCGTGAAATTTATATATAAATTGATTGTTTTATTTCTGAGAAGCTCAGGTTATGTTTATTGCAAATATTTTAAGGCATTTGGGAGAGATCTTGTTAATAAATATGAGTTACAAGCTGTGGTAAAGTGTTTAAATAATGAATAGGCATTTTAAGTCAGGTTTTAAAATGAATATCTACTATAGAAGCTTTTTTAATTTAAAGGAAACCTCAGTTGGCTTATATTAAATATATATATTAATAATAACTTCATAGTTTCTTTGTAAAAATTGCTGTAAACCTATTTTAAATCTGACATACGTCCCACAGTAACAATTCTCACGGCCCTATTTAAAATGTAAATGCAATTGAGCCATTTGATCTCGGTGATCCAATGATCTTTCGATCTCCTGCTTGATTTCAGATATATGAAATATTCAACATGGATATTGATATTGATTTTCCTCGGCCAAACATTGAACTTGACACTGAACAGAGACAAAATAAGGGGAAGTACTATATGCAAAGGTATGGGTTTGTGATGCAATACAGCTTTCAAAATATGGCTGTATATTTTAAAGAGTTATATTTGTTATTTTCGACTGAGAGTGTAAGCCACTTCGTAAATCCGGTTTATAGAGTTGCTTGCTTGGGTTTATGGAGTGCCATTTTGTGGTCACTTAGCGGGAATTGTGTCAGTTGGTAACAAGCAAAGACTGCAGCTATTTATATGTTATTTCTGGTGGGGATTACTGTAAAACAACTCGAGCCAGCACAGTTGTTTCTAATCATTATGGCTTATAAGTATTTCCATTAACAAATAAATACATTTTTCAGTGAAGCCTGCCGCTTGAACTTCTCACTAACCAAGTTAAGCAGATTTGTTTTTAACAAATCTCTGTGTGTATTTGCCCTTGGATTGTAATTATTCTCTTATTATTATTCCCCTATTCAGGTTGTTGTCGTTTGTTCATTATAAACCCTGCTAGCCAGGCTAGACAACGTTCATAAAAATTATCTACCATGAACCGATTATTATAGGTGATTATTGCCTGTGCCAATGACAAAAAGCACTGAATAGCCCCTACAGTTATCCCATTTATCGCAAGTGTACGTTAGTTTATTGAGCACTTAGCAAGTGACTTTCGCTGCCCACTGATAGATGATGAACATCTTCTACCAGGAAAATACATACGTCAGAAGCAGTAGGAGCAGTTGGCCAACGCTGCGTATGCGTAATCTGATAGCAAATGCCTGTTCAGGGAATTCTACAGACAGGCATTGCGGTCACCAATGGAACGCATGTTTATCAAATAATTTAAACAATTAGCATTGCCTATAAAATCATTATTCATTATATAAATAACCGAAAATGTTCACAAATTCCGAGGGGCGAACAATGGATGGCATTTAAAGAACTCAGTCACTGATGATCGATGCTTCAGTTCGCCGATGATACTGGATCGAAAAGGTTGTTAATTACTCGTTCTTGGTGGATGTTATCTAACTGAAGTCGTGACGAAATTCTTGTTTCTCTGCGTTCAGTGCTTAAGATTATAAGCTGCTCTTGTCTTAAGTGGATTCTTGAAAAATTTCCACCATTTACTATCTTCTGATTAATCCGATTTTTTTTAGCGGTGAAAAAGGAGCTAATGTTCATAATACAAAACATATACTTGAAGATCTTTGCCAGATTTCGAGTGCCTAAGGGGTAATTAAAAGAATCAAAAAACTAATTTCCTTTGCCAAAGATTTTTGTTTTCGTTTAAATTCTATATATTACCACTTTTAATTATTTTAAATATTTAATTAAGAAACAAATTCCTCTTTTTATTTATAGAAACCAAAACATCAACTAAAATCCTTGTCCAAAGATGCCTGGAAGCGTTTAAAAGACTTAAACAATCGCCCAAATTGGCGGCGAAGCGTCCACACACAAAGGAGTATTTCCCAGGATTCTTTTATTGACAACAACGAAGCTGGCACTTTATTAATACCCATTGTTCACGAAGATATACCGCCTGATCGATCAACTGGAACGATACCCAAGAAACCTAAAGAAGCTCAGCCGCAATCAGAGATCCAAAGTTGCCCAGTGTCTCGCCTTAGGCAGTTGCAATTTCAACGTGATCTACGCATCCATCCCTTTAACGACACCGAACCCAATGTGGAGCGTGGCAGGAAGCCCAAGGAACCAGAAGTAGAGGAAGATATAGCCAAAATGCCAAGTGGTAAAGAAAGTCAAGAGTGAGTTCTTGTCAAAATCCTTCAATTAAATTTAAATTATTTACATTAAACATTATATTTATTGCAGAACAAAGCCATTGAACAATAACAACACAAATGGCAACGGTGGCAGTGCGCCGAGCAAGCCAAAGATTCAGCCAAAATACAGCATCCATCGGGATGTGCTCACCCACGAGGTGGTGATCAAGCAAACGGGCTACGCGGCTCGGGACAAGAGCATACCCTCCTCGCTGCGCAACTGCTGGTATACCTGGAGTTTCTTCTCGCTCTTCACCGGCGTAATTCCCATCCTGCAATGGCTGCCCAAATACTCGCCAAGAAGGGATCTGCCCGGCGATATCATTGCTGGCTTCACCGTGGCCATCATGAATATACCGCATGGGATGGCATACGGCCTGTTGGCGGGAGTATCGGCCGGAAACGGACTCTATATGGCTGTGTTTCCAGTGCTTGTTTACATGTTCCTAGGCACCTCCAAGCACATCTCTATCGGCACCTTTGCGGTGGCCAGCATGATGACGCGCAAGGTGGTGGACACGTACTCCAATGTGGAGGATCACCCGCATTATACGGTTTTGGCGTCAAATTCGACAGCTACGATGTCTCCCCTAGCCCTGCTTAATGCCACGGCAGCTGCTCTTCCTGCAGATCCCATCACAAAGCTAGAGGTGGTCACATCCTTAGCCCTTGCCGTGGGCATTGTGAACGTAAGTGCTTTTTATCTTGAAGATTATCTTATCTATACTCATGACTGATTTATATATCTTTCTCTATTTTAGCTCCTAATGGCTTTCCTGAGACTGGGCACCTTAGCCTCCCTGCTGAGTGATCCTCTGGTCAATGGCTTTACCACGGCAGCTGCTTGTCACGTGGTCACCGCACAGCTGAAGGATGTGTTGGGCATTTCCGTGGCCCGCTACAAAGGCGCTTTCAAGATAATATACACGCTGATTGATGTCATTAAGGGCGTGCCCGATACGAACCTGGTGAACTTTGGCTTCTGCGTGGGAGTCATAGTTTTTATGACGATCTGCAACGAGTGCCTGAAACCGTGCCTAAGCAAGCGTTGTCGCTTCCCGTTTCCCGCCGAACTGATAATGGTAATCGGTGGCACACTGATCTCCAAATGGTTTGACCTGCACGACGAGTTCGATGTGAATCTGGTGGGAAATATACCCAGCGGTCTGCCGGAGCCTGTTATGCCGCGCCTGGATTTGGTGTCCAAGGTGGCCGTGGACTCGATAGCTATTGCCGTTGTCACCTACTCTATCATCATGTCCATGGGCCTAACGTTTGCCAAGAAGCACGGCTACGAGGTGCGAGCGAATCAGGAACTGTTTGCCATGGGCGTTGGCAATGTGGTCGGCGGCTTCTTCTCCTGCATTCCCATGGCATGCTCCTTGTCGCGATCTGTTATTCAGGACCAAACGGGCGGAGTGTCGCAGATTGCCTCGTTAGTTTCCGCCTCACTGGTGGTAGTCACCCTCATGTGGATCGGTCCCTTCTTCAGCAGTTTGCCAAGGGTGAGTTCCCGACTGTTTTTGGTATCCTTTTTGGGATTTATTTTTACTTTTTGTTGCTATTTTCAGTGCGTTCTGGCTGGCGTTATCATAGTCGCCCTGAAGCCCATGTTCATGCAGGCCAGGGAGCTAAAGAAGTTCTCCAAGCAGGGCAAACTAGAGATGTTCACCTGGATATCCACCTTCCTCTGTGTGGTGCTCATCGACATTGACATCGGGTAAGCCTTAATTCTCGCCTTTCCTTGCATTTCTTAGCTTAATTGTTACATTTTTCCCTTTCAGTCTGCTGATAGGCATCTGCATCTCTCTGCTGGCTCTGTATATTAAGGGATTGAAGCCCTACTCCTGCCTGCTGGGCTACATGCCTGAGGCACCGGGTGTCTACATGGATCTCAATCAGCATCGGAATGCTATGCAAGTGCCGGAGACGCGCATTTTCCGGTACAGTGGCTCCCTGAACTTTGCCACAAGTCTGTTCTTCCGAAGGGCCCTGTACGAGGCAGTGGGCCTGGACAAGATTTCTCCAACCAAAAGCAGCAGCAACAACAGCAACAGTCCCAGCAGAGGCAGCAAGTCGAGCTACTCTCCAGTTTCACAAAACGGCGGCAAGGCTGTGAGTGTGCAGTTTACAGAGTCATCAGCCGGTGCCTTTAAGGTGCTCATTCTGGACTTTTCGATGCTCGGACACATTGACGTGGCCGGTTGTCGCACCCTCAGCGATGTGAGCAAGGAACTAAAGGCGCGCGGAGCCCGCCTGCTGCTGGCCAGTCCCGTGGATCGAGTGTACGACACCCTGGTGCATAGTATGGCCCTCAGCGAGGGCCCCTTCGAGATCTTCCCAACGCTGCACGATTGCGTGGAGTATGCCAATGCCTGCCGAACGGCGTGAGAGGATGAAACAGCTCCTGGGTCCCTAGAAAACGGGGATTCGGGGGCAAGTTCGAAGTTTTGTGATATGTCCAAGTGATAGCTTGTGAAT
This sequence comes from Drosophila anomelani, assembly GCA_035045905.1. Taxonomy (NCBI): domain Eukaryota; kingdom Metazoa; phylum Arthropoda; class Insecta; order Diptera; family Drosophilidae; genus Drosophila; species Drosophila anomelani. The sequence goes on from JAWNOO010000165.1 coordinate 6,055,357, forward strand.
CGTAGCACCAAAACCCCTTCCTAGTTGCTAATGACGTTATATATATTTTTTAGGAAACTGAATAGAAACAAAGTCGCCGTCTAAAATCAAGCAGATTAGGCTAAGTTCGTCTAAGTGCCTCCGGAACCCAAAATGTAGATTTTTGTACTTAAAGCATACACACACAGAGCCCACCATTCAAGGCAACCGAAGAACTACAAGCGATCAGGGATCGAGCGATTAATGATTTCGTGCAATTTGTACCAAAATGAACAATTCAAATTCACACACAAAAACACACAAGTAGCTTTTAAGGCTCATATACATATGTATGGAGATGTATAAACTGTACATACATAATTATTAAAATGAAATTGTTGTAATTCTTGTTGGCTTTTATTATTTATCTGTTTGGGTTTCTGGTCTTTTGTGAGTTATCTTAATTGAGTATGAGTTACATATATAAAAATTGTTACCTGTTTTTAAAGCACACTTTTTGGCTGAGTTTAAAAGATACATTCCACAGATACATTCCGTAATTTGAGATTGGAAATATCTACAGGAATTAATTCAAGGGTGTTTATAAAATTTAAGATATTTTTGTTATGTTTTTACTTTGCATTTTTGTGTGCATTAAAGAAACAAATAATTGCATGACAAAATGCTGATAAAAGAAATCTTTTATCTTAAAAATTGTACTGTTTAATAGAGCTGATATCCCTTCTACTTTTTCAAGGGTTTCTCAAAAAGCTACCACATTTTTTGTGAAGGGAAAATAATTAATTACATTTGTATATATTTTTTACATAAAAATATTAAATGTAACTATAGTGTATATCTGTAGCCTATTCTTGATTGTTCTGACCTGTAGATTAGGTCACCTTTTATCGCTTTGGAAGCTATTTTTTCAACTTATAAGCATACATTTTGATATATAGTTTTTACAATTTAATAATAAGGTTTCAAACTTCAGAAAAATCGAATTACTATATCACATAGCTGCCGCAGAGGCGCTTAGTCAATTTAAGAATTTAAGAGTCTTGAACAGGTTCGAAGTTTTTATAAATTCTTTGTTTTTGATGGGAGAATATACAAAGTAATATGAATTTTTTTATGTTATTTTTATACAAAACACTCTTTACATTTATAATTATAATATTCTTAGTTAAATTAAATGAATTCCCAGCAGGAAATGCCCAAAATGAAGCGGAGTTTGAATATTCAGCTCTAGACTGACGCACCCGCATCGCCACGTACAATCGCTGGAGCTGACACCGAGCAATTAGCGGGCACATGACTAAAGTCAAATTTATTTTATTTTTTTTGGCCAATTGTTTGTCCAAAATATCTGCTGTGTTCGGACTGGAAGAAGGAATGCCCTTAGGCGGCGGCAAATAGGGAAAACAATTGTTCGGCTAAGCGGCTGATTAGCCATTATACATATGTAGTATGACTCCTGGCCCGAGGCCACAGAATGCACTTGAAGCGGCGCACATGGGAAAACCTAAACGACTTCAGTTGGTCAAGAGCTGAGACTTGGTTGCGTTTTTTGTGGTTGTTTGTCCACCAAAACAATTGCCCACCGCCAAGTTTAAATTTCACGAAGGTGACTTTTGCTTGATAAGAACAAATTGGTATTTTAATATATTAGTTTTTAGGTCTGGGAACTGTTCAACTTTACAAGTGCATTTTTTCATGACGATAAACTCATTAATTTATTAATGGAATATGCTAATGATTGATTCAACTTAGATCTTGAGTTCAGATAATGGATGGGGGCATAAGTTGAGTAATTTGAATTTATAATCGGGCTTGTACCGATGCTGGAAGAATTTCAGGGGTATCTAAAGGAGTTTAATATATTTATTAAATATTAACAAGTATTTACTATAATTATATACATTTAATTCTCAAAATATTCCGATTTTGTTGTGCATTTTAATTATTGTTTGTCCAAAACTGTTGTCATTTACTTGTAGCCTCCATCTTTGACTCATTCTAATCATTGTTAAGTGCTACAATTTAACGCTTTTGACGCTTCTCACCTTCAACGAACTCAACGAGGCTTTCAAATCGCACACACTAATCACATTTGATATATCCATGTACACTAAGAAAAAAGTGTATTAAACAAAGATTCTTTAAGAAATATTTTAAATATTTTAAACCCCACCCAGCCTATTATATTTATTAATTAAATGATAATTAAATATAGAAGCAACATTCTAGATGTAAAGAACAACGAAGACAAATGTCCCGAAGATTAAAATGCTCTTAAAAATAAATATACTTCTTTTGGTAGAAGTTATCTTCATTTGTCTTACTTTTTGTATATTTGTTACAAGTTTAAGTTAGACTTATTTAAGTTTAACATATTGTTGTTATTTAAATTATATAGTTATCCTAAGTGGTTTTCCCTATAGAATACATTGCAAATTCTTAGCAGAGTTAGAGTACAGCTTTTGATTATAATCTTTAAAATCCAAAAAAATTGGTAGAAGTGTAGAAATTGACTTGCTTAAAATCAAATTAGAAATTACACCTAATCTTAATGATATCTTGGCCACTTGAGAAGAGATCACACAGCTCTAGACTCCGCCTGAGCGCGAGTTACAAACGTTTTCGATTTTTGTGCAATATTTTATCACGAGTCGCCTGCATATGTGGAAATTAATTTTATGGCGACTATAAAACGCAAAAGGTTCCCACAGCGAGTGTAAGATGCAAAATCAACAGGCGGAGTAATTGTTTTTCCAATTTTTATTATTTATTTCTATTACTGCCATGCAACTTTGACAGTTGCTGGGCTTTTGAGGGGTTGCTTTCCGGGCGGGGTGATGTTTCTGTTAACACGGCCATAAAAGTGCTAAATAACCCAACAATTTGTGGAGCCAACCTCAACAACAAATACAAATAGACAACAACAAAATACAGAAAACAAATTGAACGTTTTTCAACCGTGCCGACAACGACGACGACGACGAGCGTAAGTGAAGCTTGCTTCGGGGGTGGAGCTACTACCAACTCTGACCTTAGCTCCCAAAATTGCTTACAAAATTACTCAGTTCAGCTCAGTCAAAACTATTTGTTTTGGCCAACAACAAAATTAAGCCGTTAATGTCCGAAGGTTGTGCGCAGATGCAGCCGTTTGAATGCCAAGCAAAGAGGTAATTTGGGGAAGGAATAAATGCGCTTTATTTTAAGGATTTTATATACATAGTAATATAATTTTCTCATTAGATATGCTTTAATGTGATAATCCTCATTGAATTTATTTAAAATTTTTCCATAAAATAAACCATAAATAAATATAAGAAGTAATGGGAATCTAAAGTAATCAATTTCATGCTCAATAATTCAACCAATGCTGATAATTATAAATAGTTTAAATATTTCTAAAATATTTCCAAATATAAGGACTAAATTACGTTAATTATTTACCAGATTAATTAAATTAAATTAAACTCTTATAACATATTCGCTTTCAATTATTTTCAAAGGATTATAAAGGATGTGCTAGTCCCTAACAGAATACTCTCTTCAGCGCCACAAGCGGGGAATGATGGTTGTGCTGTCCTAAGCACTTCCAAAATATGATAATTCAGGTAATAAATATTAAGTTTCAATTTTCAATTGCTGATCTATGCTTCTTGTTTTTTTTTTACCTGAACAAAGCCCCTGCCTGTGGAAGGAAGTGTGGTTCGGGGGCGAACACATTTTGTTTACTCTGCGTATTTTCACATGGCAGAAGCGCACAAAAACTAAATAAAAATAAGGTAAAATAAATGAATCAATAAGAGAGAAGTACGAAAAAAATTCAGAAGTATTTGCGGTTTGTAAGCGAGCAGTTTTCTGACTCTTTCTCGCTAAGCTAAGCCGCTTCTCAAGTCAAAATTGTTGTAATTTCGAAAGGCACGAAGCCAGCAAAAAGTCCATCAACGAAGCTCTTTGTGAGAGAAAATAATAAAAAACCGAGCGCCAAGACTGTTCCCACAACCAGTTCCAAGCCATCCACCGAGCGGTGGAGTCGTCGCCAAGCCGTCATTCCCCAATCCGCCTCAAGTCGATCTTTCCCATCCACGCGCCCCTGTAAGCCTAGCCGAAAGCTTAACAAAAACTTAAATTTAAATTCATAAAATAAAAACAGCAAGTGTATATTTTTAATATAACTATTCCTGGACCTTAGTGATATCCACAGCAAGGATATAAATTGTATAAAATGTGACGTAACTTGAAAAGCAAATGCGAAAAGCAAGGAGGCACAAAAAAAAGTGGTTTGCCATGGGAGAACTGCAATTGACAATAACACAGCCGCAGCAGCAGCAGCAGCAACAATCGAAAAAATAAAAAAAATAAAAACTCAATAACAATTATCAACTGCTACGAGTGACGCTCAAAACAAATGCAAGAAACCTGTATTAAAATGTAGAAAAAAAAAGTTTAATAAAAATCACAGAGAGACATTATTAACAAATATTGCATAAATTGCCTTGGCAAGCTCCAGCGATCTGAATGAAATGAAATGGAGCCACGAAATCCAAACAAAAACTTGTTAAATTAATAAACAAATATAAGTTTTTAATATCTGAAGGGAAAAGAAAGTTATTTGTAAACAAAAACAAGCCTTTTGTAACTTAATAAGTTTTATTTTCAATGAAAGGTTTATAAATATTTAAGCTCATGCTTTCAAGGTGTATTTCCATTAATAAAAAGTAACAATCGAATTATTTTTATTCATCCTTGAAAATCTACTTACTGAACTTTTACAAAAAATATAAATAAAAACAACATTAGGCACAAATAAATTGCTTAAAATTAATTTCTCTCTTTATGTTTTGCGTTTGTTTTCATGTGCAGCCTACAACTAATTACCTACCGCCTAAGTTTCTGTGCAGTCAAGTGCAACCAAAAATAAGTTTGACTTAGCTAAGCTTATTTTTTTGTTGTGTTTTTGTTTTTTGCACAACAACCACAACTTAGAGGCAATTTACATACACTAAAGCTGGGAAAAGAAAACCGCCAAAATTGGTTACCTAACGAAAACTTCGTTTGTGCTACGGGACGGCAAACTTGTGAGTATATTATTGTTCATTAATACTTTGTGTTAAATTATAGTAAGTTATGCTATGTTTGTTTACAGGAAAATGTAAGCAAAGCTCTGGCTTATTTTATTTTTTTTGTTATTTTTGGAATTAAATAATGATTGGTTTTTGCTTTCTTTAAGGAAGGGAAATCTGTTAATTTGTTTTATAATTTAGAAAGGGAATATTATATTACATTTCATTTATAAATATTTATTAATATTATATTATTTCTACTATCATATTTATAAAATTTAACATCATTTTTAGCCTTTCTATGTAATTTAGAAATATGTATTAAACATGTCTTACTTTTATGCTCAGAAAAACTAAAGTTACAAAGACTTTTGGATATAATTTAAATAATTCCACAAGGAATCTTGGTTCTTTTGGTTTATCTCATAATAAAAAAATATGCATTATTTTCAAGCCAAAAATTAATTTTAAAATATGGTTTAAAGTTAAATCAAGAATTTATATTTACAAAGTTTGTACTGCAAACCCTGTTTAGTTTATATTTTAACTTTATTTTCAGCAAGCCTGAGCTGTCCAGGTTAAATAACATATAACCAGATTTTCTAAATTTCCTAAAACCATTTCTAAAAAATATCTATTATGATGTGTAGCACGTAGAGTTGGAACAATCACTATAAACTTAATTGGTTTCAGCTAACAAGCAGCAGATATAGTGAGTCGTCATTAATGGCGACTTTCAGATGACTTACTGCCATCTCAGGCACGATTCCCTGGGTCATGATAACGTCGCCGAATGAAAAATAGTGAATATTCAGACAGTGTGAGAACATTTTTGTTTTAATAACACCCCCCGCCAATTACCTGGCTTACTCTACCTGCAACACTGCGGCGGCTCATTTGTGTTTGGCGAGAATAATGTTCGAAATGAGATGTCGCGGGGCTCGTTGGCTTAGCCTACAATTACCTTTAATTAGCATTTAGAGAACATCGCAGTTCGCCGATCTGACTCAGAGATGGGGCGGCGGCACTCGTAAATAAGGTACTCTAATTAGCAGGCTATTACTTTGATTTACTTATTTGATCGTCGGGATTCGTCACGAAAAGTGAACCCTTGAGGTGTACGTAATACGGCCCAAGTGTCTTTTTTAAGAGCCGTAACCAACCAAAGCCCACTGAAAGCTAACATAGTCCAAGCCGGTAATGAACGCTTGTCTAGGCCCATTGCGTTGGCTGACGCTCACAAAAGTGGGTCAGGGTACTCGAACCCGGCTCCAAAGCGCTGGCTGAAGTTAAAGCTCAGTCACAACCTCAATCGCAGCTGAGCATGCGCAGCAATCTCTTCCAGCATAGATAGTAGTCAGTCGGCTATCAAAAAGTAATTCAAATATAATTGGATAAATGTATAAATTACTTTTAAATTTTATTAGGGTTTTAAAAAATAAACTAACAAAGTTATGGCACTTGAAAAAACTTCAAGAGAGTTTCAAATGCCATAAATCATAATTTTTGTTAGTTTTTCTGTAAAGTTCTAATCTCTTCCAATTAGTTCCCTAAATAAGATTTATTAAATATATTATTAAATGTACTCACAAATATTATTTCATTATTATTTTTACCTATCCAATAATCCATATCTTTGTTTACCATCTAGAACATCTCGAACCTTCGGATCATCTCCTCTCCCAAATCCTTTGCATCATTTTCCCTGCATTAAAAATACCTTTTGGGACTCGTCACCTACAGAAAAAAAAAGTAAAAACAAAGTCCAGCTTAATCTCTCAAAGAAAGAATTAATTATTTAGTTAACGTTAATTAATTTTTAATATATAAAAACTCCTTGCAGGAAGACGACATGGGCTTCAGTTCGCGCATGGACTGCTGCGGGCAGTTCGTCAAATACAGCCTGTTTATAGCCAATTTTGTTATATTTGTGAGTATTATCTGTACCACTTTGAGTTCCATTTATAATGAAACATATAATTTTTCGTTCAGGTTGGTGGAGCTATTGTCTTTTGCCTTACTTTGTGGACTCTGGTGGATCGCAGTTTCGTCAATGAATTACTTGGAACGAACCTCTTCTCGGGAGCTGTCTATGTGCTTCTGGTCACCTCTATCATCATCTGCCTGGTGTCCTTTTTGGGTTGTGTAGGTGCTGGAAAGGAGGTTAAATGTTTGCTATTAACGGTTAGTAAGATCCAGGTTTATTTACAAATTCGCCATAATAACATGTCTATTGTTTCTCACCTGCAGTATTTCATAATCGTGGCACTGGTTTTCGTCACCATGCTAATTGGCGGCGTCTTGGGTTATGTGTTCCGTGAGCGAGTGCAGCAGACCATGCGGCAGGTGAGGCAAATCCAGATCCTCCGAGATTCGCACACCTTTAAAACACCACCGTTTTCCCCTTAGGAAATGAGATCCACAATGGCTTTGTATGGCAGCCGGAGGGAGATCACCCAGGCCTGGGATCTCACCCAGGAGCGTCTGCAGTGCTGCGGTGTGGACACGTGGCATGACTGGAATAGGTATGGACCCGTGCCCGAGTCCTGCTGCCAGGAGCTGTTTGGAGGCCAGCGCAAGGAGTGCACCATCTTTCCCACCATCACGAATCTGTACAACCAGGGATGCCTCTATGTGACGACCAACTTCATCAGAGATCATGCGGCGGTTATAGGGGGCACCTCCATAGCGGTGGCCATTCTTATGGTGAGTAAATTAATTAAATAAAATTTAATTAACATTAAATTAATTATATATCCCTTCTTATTCCAGATCTTTGGCATGATATTCTCCTGTCTACTATTCAATATGATCGAATAGCGCCAAAGAATAGGGGAATCCGCTGGCCAGGCAGCAAAGGCGGCCACTCACGATGTCCAAAGTCCCGAGGAGACCCATTTTTGAATGTCCCATTTCCGCTGGAGTTATTTTAAGAGTATTATCCGTGTGTACGATATATATTAGGTTGGCTCTAAGCTGGCCAACTGTCCGTTTGTATTATGTATGTAAATACGTGATTAGATACGCCCATCTAGTGAGTATTCATGTTGAGTAACCGATCGAATTGTTATCATCTGTTGCAATAATCTTGTATTATTTTTATGTAAATCTGTAACACTAGCCATAAGGTCCCGTAATCAATATCCCAAAATGCAATTGTTAGTTTTAAGTGAGCTTCTCCATGGCTTCTAAAAAAAAAGTTAGATATGTCTGTCCATTGTTGTTTCTAATAAAATTAGTTGAAAACAAGTGAATTGCAAGTCTTTTATTTTATATAAACTATTGAAATTTTGGAAATATATAAATAAATGGATTTAATATTTGTTTATATTTTTTAATCAATATTTTGTGGCATACTTTATGGCTTACTTTTTTAATAAACTTTAGTCTGGCAACGTTGCTTAATAAGTAAATCAAGCAACGTATAAAGAATATAGGTCACAGCTTTTTGTGATATTTTTAGGTAAATTAAGTTTACATTTTTTGTTAACAAGTGTTGGCAGAGATGACAAAAAAAATTTAGTTTGATGAAGCTGGGTTCACAAGTTCAAGTTTCGGGGTTTTCGTGGCCCAAAAAATTGTTTTTCATTTTTACGCAATTTAATTAATTAATTAATTATATAAGGCGTTAAAAATGCCAAAAATATGCAAAACTTTTGAATTTTATAAATATTTTACTAATGTTTTTACTTTATATAATTCACAGAAATTCTTTCCAAGTTAAAAAATATCAATTTTTATTATCGATTTCAAAATTGGGCATTTCATCTAATTTTTTTCTTAAATTTCTTTAAACAAATAAAAGATTTCAAATTGTTTCCATAAAATTAAACGATTATATTTATTTAGAATTAAACTACATAGTTCCAGCTTAGCTTAAAAACTTCTAAAAAATACTAAACCTATAATACTCGCCACAATAATCCATACATTAAGCAAACAACTGCCGGCCTGACCTGATCCCGTATCCGTATCATTCCACCACTCCCAGTTTCCGTTGTGGAACACCGGATCGGCCCTATAATCCGTTATGGGGACTCGGGCGCTGGGAATCGCTGTCCTCCGGAATTGCTCCACCTCCTGGGCGAGCTCCTGCAGTTGGGCGGGATATAGTTGCGCCAAGTTGTAGCGCTCACAGGGATCCTTGGCCAGATCGAAGAAGCAGTGCTCCTTGAGGGGCTCACACTTATACTTGGGATCCAGAGGATCTTCGCCTGCCATTGCGGGACACTCTTGCGTGGCTTCGCTGCGCATCTGCCGGATGCGATCCTCTGTTAGTCCTTGATCGCCCAAGATGCTTTGAACCTCCGATGCCAGCACATGCTGTCCATAGATATCACTCAGAGGATCATCTTCGTTGGATTCCAGTTCTCCTAGCCAGTGATCATACTGCCCCTGGAAGGTGCTCCCATTGACATACTTCAGGGTGTCCCTCATGTACGATGAGTAGCCAAAGATCTCGTCGAGCGCATGGATGAGGTTTCTGGGCTTTGGTTCCTCGTTTGCACTCAACGCTGGCCAGAGATTGATTCCATCCAGCTGCAGATCCTGTGGCAAGGATACCCCAGCAGCTCCTGCCAGTGTGGGCAACCAATCGATGGCATGGATGGCCTGATTGGAGACGTAGCCCCGCTCCTTGAGCAGTGGACTCCATAGAGCACCGGCAGATCGAATGCCACCCTCCCAGGGGGATTCCTTTTGCTGAGATTGGAAAGAGATTTATTTAGTTTTTACATTTTTTATGTTCCGTTTTTAGTAATACTTACCCCTCGGTAGGGAAAGTTGGAGCCTGCATTGGAGTGAATGCCCACAGTGGGTGCTCCATTGTCGGAGTAAAGCAAAACAATGCTGTTGTTCAGCATGCCATTATCCTTCAAGGCGCGCATTGTCTGAGCCACGCTCTTGTCCAGACTGGAAATCATGCCTACGAATAGGAAAAATATTTAATGTTTACAAATATTTCTACTTATTTTGTCTTAACTCACCCGCATATGTCCTTCGCTTGGGATCCTTGATGTGGCCAAACTTGGCCACCTCTTCGGGTGGAGCCTGCATGGGATTATCCTCGTTGCCCGTGTGCACAGCCAAATGGCTCAGAACCATAAACAGAGGCTTGGTCTTATCATGCTGCTCAATTATCCTCTTGGCTTCCGATGTAAAGGCCTCTGTGGCATAGGTACCATTGGCCTCGGGACAGGGCTCTAAATCCCGCCGGAAGTCCAGCCCCGCCGTATAGTTTCTGTCCAGCATGCGAACCTGATGATCATAGTAGTCAATGTACCCATTGTAGTAGCCAAAATGATGGTCAAATCCCCGCATTGCTGGCGTGAGATCCTTGCGCCAAAAGCCCAAGTGCCATTTGCCCACCAAATGGGTGGCATAGCCAGCCTCCCGGAAGAGTTCCGGCATCAAACGTTCACGCTTGGGCAGGCCCCAAGGCTCATCGGTAATGATTACCCAATGTTGCATGCCTGGAAATAAATATATTATTAATTTAATAATTTATTATAATTTATTGGATTATCTTACCTGTGTGTATGGGATATTTTCCTGTCAGCAAAGTTGCCCTTGAAGGAGTACACAAATTTGGCACATAATGCTTGTTCAGCAGGACACCATTATAGGCCAGAGCATCGATATTCGGTGTGAGGATTTGGTTTGATCCATGGAAACTCACATCGTTCATGCCCTGAAAAGGCAGAAAATATTCTTTAATTATCTTGTTATTATTTAATAATAATTTTTACACAAACTCACCATATCATCAATAAGGATAATTATTATATTTGGCTTGGCAGAAGTATCGGCTGCCTTGGCCAAGCTGAGCAGGACACTCACTAGCCACAAGTATAGGAGTTTTCCAGCCATAATTAAGAATATTTTTTATAAATTCTGGAAATAAGAAAAGAGTTATTTAAGCTATTAAATGGATTGAAGATATACGATTTTTCAACTGGTTATGCTTAAACTTTTTATTGTTTAAGTGGCAAGTAGCTGAGTCTCCTCTTTGGCCACATGTTGCAATCCCTGACCATTTCCCAATCGGCTCAATTATCTGCCATGTTGCATATCCCATAGGCAGTAAGAAAATCTGCCGAATTTTGTTTACCATAATTGGCAATTGTATTATATAATCCCTCCCCGAATTGTGGCCACCTGACCTATCCTAGAGATACCCGCCATGTGCCATGTCTGGCTGGCCGCAAAGTTCATTCAACCGTTCGGCCGTGTGTTTCTTTTGTTTTTGCTTTTTGCAACCATTGTTAAGACATTGTATAAAACACGAAAAACACTTGCCAGCTCTCGTACTTGGTTGGGCTTGCCTTTCGCACTGAGGAGTGTAATTTCTTTTTATCTTGGCCAAAACTCTTGTTTAATTGTCGCAATGGCCCATTAAAAAGGCTAAATATAATGAAATCGGGACCAGATAAGCGAGACACAAGCCGTAAAAATCTAACATATGAGCCGTGTCTTTAGTTTTTTTTTTTCAACTGAATTACAAATGGGTTAATAACGCTATATAAACATACTATAATTAGGCTTATTTTTAAAGTGACATGCGAATTGCGAGAATGGGAAATCGCCTCCCGCGGTCACCACCACCTGGTGACCTTGGCAGCTTGTTAAAGTCGCGACCTTGATTTGGCACATGTGAAGTAATCGCCTGGCATCCAGTTTTGTTCATCAATGGAAAGGTTCTTGAGTGTAAATCCCCCAATAAATGCATTGAAACAGGTTCAGTTCGATGAGGCATGAAACTTTCCCAATTCGGAGTTGTGGAGAGTCTTCCTCAAGAACAAAGATATTACTACTATCTATCTCTTACCTGTGTACCTAAGTATATGTTACCTATGTATCTTTATATCTTTTAAATATTGAAATGTTCACATATATATATATTTAACTTTTAGGAATTAAAAATGATTAAATTCTAATGTAAACAAAAAGATTAAGACCTTTTATGGCTTCTTTTTTGATAAATGTCAAGCTAAGCTCTTATTCTTGGTTTGTTTTTATCCAATTTTGGCAAAGATTTCTCCACAAATATCTCATTTTCCAGTATTTGCTATCTGAATCTAAAGAATTTCCTTAATTCTTCTCAATTAATTAGTCTCAAGTCCTCTTGAGTTTCACTTCAAATGAGTTCTCACTTTTTATTCCGACCCAATAAAAACAGAGATTGCCTTAGCCAAATAAAGATCTGATTAGCGCGGCGACAAACTGGTTTAGACTTCAATACCTTTGCACTTGAATATACAAGCTAATTAGTATTATTTAGGGATTTATTCACTTTATAAACATTGTTTTTATATATGTGAACTTAGTCCGACTTAGACTCTTCATAGATATCCCCAGGAGTCTTGATCAAAGTTTATGAGAAATATTTAAAATATTTACAAGCCTTTCACAGTTTTTTGTTTGGGAATATCACTTACTTAGCTTGGTAACTAAGGAACTTTAATATTTTAGTCACTAACTAAACACTTAACTGTTTCTTTTTCCGGGTTCAGCTACTCCACGATCGGAGCGGGATCCTTCCGCCAGCGGGTTCTCCGCGCGACTAAACGCTCCGCTGTCTGTTGCCGCTTTTAAAGTGACAACCTTTTTTATTCGCCGACTCCGCAGCGTGCGCGAAAATCGCATAATCGTATAGCAGACAGACCTCACCTGCTAACTGCTATAAAGTAAGCTGAAAATACAATCGTAAACAGGCAAAAGCACAGCCATAAAAGCAAAGCCAAGACGTGTTTTTGCAAAGGCAATCAAAGGCAGTATAAATGTTTACATTATAACTTACCTTACAGGTAAAACTGAAGTTAGGCCGAGCTTTGTGAAGGAACTGAACTGTGAACTAAAGAGTTTTCTCTTGGTTTTGTTGGCAAAGGTCAGGGATCTTGTTCCACGTTCTGTGATAACAGCAGAGTTGATAATAATAAACAGGTTTTCAGCGCTCTAATTAAACTGATTCTAGCGTTTGGATTCGGAAGACTGTGACAATGCCACTGTCAAATTAGCAAGGTTAGCAAATTCGCACGATTGGTAATAGTAGAATTCTCTTTAAATATCAAATATCAATTACTAATACTAGAAAAAGTTTCAAAGTTTCTTGAAATATTTAATAATTCGCATAATTGTAAATCATTTTCTACGATAAGCCTGGAAAACTGATTATTTTTTGGGGGACTTCTCTGGCGAGAACTCTCACTATCAACTAAACATAGAGCCCAGATCAAAAGTTAATCATCAATCTAAAAAAAAAAAGGAGGAAGCCATATCTAATCTTTGAGGTAAGCCCCAAGACTAGGAACACATGGGGTTGGGATCTATAAAAACAGGCAGCCAGACAGAGACTGCCACAACACCTGCTCCGTCAACACTCCAAGCATGTTCTCCGCCAAGAGCTCTGTTATTGTGGCCGTTATCCTCGTCCAGCTGGTTGCCCTCATCCAGGGTGCCATCTACAGCAACGAGGACAAGTGGGTGGTTGCGGACAAAACCACGGATGTGCCAGAAGGAGTGGTATTCGGCGGCATCGATCCCGAAGGATACTACAACTACGTGGGTCGCGTGGCCAGCGGCTTCAATATCCTCCCTGCACGAGTGGTTCCGGAGCTGGGAAAGGCCACCTATAATACCGACACTTTGGGCTATCAGGCCGCGTCCTACGAGGTGCTGGTGGCCAATGCCACCGTTAGCTACCATTGGATCCGCAGCTACGATGGTTTCCGTGAGAAGAACGCCGTCACTGTGGGCACCAATGCTGCCAACGATCGCGTCTACATCTGCCGGGCCCGTTGTGATGGAGGTGTCTTCATTGGAACTCTCTTCCTTAACAAGCGAGTGTGCATCGTCAAGTACGAAAGCCTGAACCTGCGCGAATTCGACAAATATGAGATTCTGGTCAGAGAGCGCCATTTGATTGACTTTGTGCCATATCTTGTGTAGATTCGCATATCTAAGAAAAGCTAATAAAATAAATATTTATTGAACGAAAACATTGATTTGCCTTTTTAATTATAAGAACTTTGCGTACTTAAAATATAAAAACTTTTTGTTTACATTAAAGAGAGTAAATGATCCAAAAAGAAGTCAATTTTAATTACATTATGGGTTTAAATATGTGGTTCTATTTTTTTATATTTGGTTTCTTTAGGTTGTCTGGTTTGTTTTTAAATTGTATTTGTCGGAGAGTTGTGTATTTGTGTTGTTCTTGATCACCATAAACAGGTCAATTGATCTTGGCCAAAAATAAACGTATTTTATTTTGGAAAGCATTGCAGTGTTTGCTTTTTTTAGCTTAAGAAATCTGCAACAAAATTAAACATTTTAATAACATAATAAACATCATAATAATAAAATAAAATATAAAATGAAATTAAAATAAAAAAACAAAAGACTGCCAACGTACTGAACGTAATCGATTTAGTATTATATTTTTGTCTTAATTAATTTATTAATTTTTTTTGAGTTAGTCAAGCTGTTAGTTATTGGTTCTGCAGTCATGTTCGTTGCTTAATAGACTATTAGTAATATTCATATACTATTAAAATAGTTCCTTTTTGAAAAGGTTAAATTTTAATATTTAAAAATAAATATTACTACTCAAGACATATTTTAAAAATATTTAAAGTCCCTAAAATGTAAAGTCCTTTACATTTTTTTTAATCATTGTCCATGATAAGTCTTAAGCTAACTTGAAAACTTATTATTTTTGGGGGCTTTATGGTTTTCTATTCGGGGAACTCGATATATGTCCTATCAACTAAACTTTCAAGTGTTAATCACCAATCAAGAACCATGATCTATATCTAATCAATAAAGTGATCCCCCAAAGAAAATATACAATCAGTCTTAGTCGGAACTCAGAGCCTATGGGGGGTGGGATCTATATAAAAACAGCCAGCAAACGAAGACTGCCACAACACCGTCTCCGTCTACAGTCCAAGCATGTTCTCCGCCAATAACTCCGTAATTGTGGCCGTCATCCTCGTCCAGCTGGTTGCCCTCATCCAGGGCGGCATCTACAGCCTGGAGGACAATTGGGTGTATGTGGACAAAACAATGGATTTGCCAGAAGGAGTGGTACTCGGCGGCATCGATCCCGAAGGGTACTACAACTACGTGGGTCGCGTGGCCAGTGGCTTCTATATCCTCCCTGCACGAGTGGTTCCGGAGCTGGGAAAGGCCACCTATAATACCGACACTTTGGGCTATCAGGCCGCGT
This sequence comes from Drosophila anomelani, assembly GCA_035045905.1. NCBI lineage: Eukaryota > Metazoa > Arthropoda > Insecta > Diptera > Drosophilidae > Drosophila > Drosophila anomelani. Next base: position 6,070,618 of record JAWNOO010000165.1, read on the forward strand.
CCTACGAGGTGCTGGTGGCCAATGCCACCGTTAGCTACCATTGGATCCGCAGCTACGATGGTTTCCGTGAGAAGAACGCCGTCACTGTGGGCACCAATGCTGCCAACGATCGCGTCTACATCTGCCGAGCCCGTTGTGATGGAGGTGTCTTCATTGGAACTCTCTTCCTTAACAAGCGAGTGTGCATCGTCAAGTACGAAAGCCTGAACCTGCACGAATTTGACAAATATGAGATCTTGGTCAGAGAGCGCCATTTGATTGACTTCGTGCCATACCTTGTGTAAATCCACATAGCTAAGAAAAGCTAATGAAATAAATATTTATTGAACGAAAACATTGATTTGCCTTTTTAATTATAAGAACTTTGCGTACTTAAAATATAAAAACTTGTTGTTAACATTAAAGAGAGTGAATGATCCAAAAAGAAGTCAATTTTAATTACATTATGGGTTTAAATATGTGGTTATATTTTTCTATATTTGGTTTCCTTAGGTTGTCTGGTTTGTTTTAAAATTTTATTTGTCGAAGAGTTGTGTATTTGTGTTGTGCTTGATCACCATAAACAGGTCAATTGATCTTGGTCAAAAATAAACGTATTTTATTTTGGAAAGCATTGCAGTGTTTGTTTTTTTTTTAGCTTAAGAAATCTGCAACAAAATGAAACATTTTAATATTTTTAAAAATGTTGTCAATTAAGAAAAACATGGCTTAAGTTGCTCATAATAATAAATTAAAATAAAAAAACAAAAGACAGCCTACGTACTGAACGTAATCGATTTTGTTCTTAATTAATTTATTAATTTTTTTGATTTAGCCAAGCTGTTAGTTATTGGTACTGCAGTCAAGTTCTTTGCTTACTAAACTATTAATAATATTCATATACTATTAAAATAGTTCCTTTTTGAAAAGATTAAATTATAATATTTAATAATAAATAAACCTACTCAACACATATTTTAAAAATATTATTTAAAGGCCCTTAAATGTAAAGTCCTTTACAGTTTTTTAAGTCATTGTCCATGATAAGTCTTAAGCTAACTTGACAACTGATTATTTTTAGGGGTTTCATGGTTTTATATTCGGGGAACTCGCCAGATGTCCCTATCAACTAAACTTTCAAGTGTTAATCACCAATCAAGAACCGTGATCTATATCTAATCAATAAAGTGATCCCCCAAAGAAAATATACAATCAGTCTTAGTCGGAACTCAGAGCCTATGGGGGGTGGGATCCATATAAAAACAGCCAGCAAACGAAGACTGCCACAACAACGTCTCTGTATACAGTCCAAGCATGTTCTCCGCCAAGAACTCCGTAATTGTGGCCGTCATCCTCGTCCAGCTGGTTGCCCTCATTCAGGGCGGCATCTACAGCAACGAAGACAAGTGGGTGGTTGTGGACAAAACCATAGACCTGCCGGAGGATGCAGTGCTCGGCGGCTTCGATCCCGATGGCTACTACAACTACGTGGGTCGTGTCGTGTACAACAGCAACATCCTGCCTGCCCGAGTGGTTCCAGAGCTGTCTAGGGCCAACTACAACACCGATACTTTGGGCAACCAGGGCACATCCTACGAGGTGCTGGTGGGCAATGCCACCGTTAGCTACCACTGGATCCGTAGCTACGATGGTTTCCGTGAGAAGAACGCCGTCTCCGTGGGAACCAACGCTGCCAACGAACGCGTCTTCATCTGCCGCGTCCGCTGTGACGAGGCACTCTTCATTGGAACCCTTTACCTTACCAAGCGGATGTGCATTGTGAAGCATGAGAACCTGCCACTCCGCCAGTTCGACAAATACGAGATCCTGGTGAGGGAGCGTCATATTATCGAATACGTTCCATACCTTGTGTAGATTCGCATAGATTGCGCAGAATGAAAGCTAATCAAATATATATTTATTGAACAAAAACATTTCGATGGTGTTTATTGGGGGAACTATGGCCATTATTTTCTAATTGACTTGTCATGTTGCTAAAGATAAGAGCTCAGGACTGATAAGGTCAAACCTAATGTTGCTGTTATACATTTTGAGAGGGACTCCCCAAAAGGGATACACTTTGATATATATTTGCCTTGGAAAAAGGAATTTTTGTTTATAGTTTTAAGTTGCATGAAATTTATAGTTTTTTTTTTCTTTTTAGCTTGCCTTCGATTGATTGTTGATTAATTATATTTTATTATTATAAATTAGTTCAAAATATAACGCAAAAATAAGAAAATTATATTCAGAATCATTTGAGTGAGCACGAAGATGGAAATATTTAAAGGGTTCTAATTGTTTGTTTAAATTCATCCATGTTTATTACACGGTTTTACTCAAGTTTTTTTTTAGATATACTAAATACATAAATATTTATAATATTTATCAATTTCATTTTTAAATTTAGGATTTAAATAAGATTATCTGTGTTTAGTATTTAACAAAATCTAGTGCTATATTTCACAACAAGACTAAATCAATGATTTGTTAAGAAAGAAGATTTGTTAAGTTATTAACCAAACAAAGCTTATTTTGTAACCAATATAATATTCAGAATTTCTAAGATCTGTAAGTTATTTCTCAGCCAGATTTTCACATGGTTAACATTTATTAAAATATCTAAATCACCTAATTAAGAATTACTATTTGATTATGAAATAAACACAACTTACGAAATAAAAACTGAGAGCAAAGGGGACTTTTTGCTACCAAAAACATGGCTTATTTTTAGAGGCTGCCATAAATCTACTGTGCGTAGACTCACTTCCAAGACGGTTAGTCACCATTACCGATGCTATCGATGCCAATCTTCTGATAGCGATAAGTGTAATTGGAAGTGGGAGATAAGGTGGCGACTATAAAAGCCACAACCTAACTGGGCAGTTACTCAAAGCGAAACCACCAGCTCCTCAAGATGTACAAAGTTGCCTGCTTGGTCTTGGCCCTGTTCGCAGTGGCCAACGCTGTTCCCTCGACCTATGGTAAGAGAGTTTGGACACCAAAAATAAAACCTAAACTGGAAATAACACTTCCTCTCCTCTGTTGACCCACAGATACCGAGCATGTTTGGAAGGCAGGAAACCTCTCCTACATTGTTCCCCAGGACGCCATCCTGGGCGGCTTCGATCCCTATGGCTTCAACACCTATGTGGGTCGCGTGAAGTCTGGCAGTGACATCCTCCCCGCCCGCGTTGTTGTGGAAACCGGCACCGCCTACTTCAACACCGAGACCGCCTCCTCCAAGCTGCTGGTCTATGACATCCTAGTGGCCGAGCGCAACCTGAGGTACGTCTGGGTGCGTAGCTTCGATGGCTTCTACGAGAAGGGAGCCGTGGCCGTCGGAACCAATGTGAAGAACGAGCGGGTGTACTGCTGCCGGGCCAGGACGGATGGCGGTGTGCTGATCGGAACCCTGCTGCTCAGCCAGAAGGTGTGCATCATCAAGCACGAGGCCCTGACCCTGCGCAAGTTCGACAAGTACGAGGTGCTGGTGGCCCAGCAATTCAATGGAACGGTCTACTACTAGATCGGGACACTAGTGATGCCTACTTATGATCTCGGGATCAATTTTAACGATAAATAAAATGAAGAAAAATATTTAATTAAAATTATTACAATTATTTTCATTCTATTTTGGGGAATTAAATAAATTACCAAAGAGAAGCAACTCAAATACAATCTGGAAATGCCCAATAAATATTTTTTTTGTTTGTTATAAATACTATAGAAATATTTAACTTTAAGGTTAATATATAAATAAAATTTTAGATAAAAAATATTCTGTTTTCTATGTGAAATTATGTCAAAGAAGAGCTTAAACTTGGTTTTAATTAAAACATAATTTAAAGAGGTTATTAACCAATTAGATTTAGAACTCATTTAAATATTATTGATAAAAGATTATTTGTTATTTTTAATAATAATATTTAATGTTAAATAGAATCTTTTCTCCCCGATATATCAAACAATATTTTTTAATATAATATTGAACGCTCTTTTATAATTATATTAGAATGGACCTAATTTCTTTATTAATTATTTTATTCCAATATTGCTTTTTACAAAACAAACTCCATTAAATTCATACATTTTATTACATAAATATTTACAAACAACAAAAATAAACAGGTTAACTTATTTATAATTAAATTGGCCTTGAAAATAAAGTCTGATTAATGTTGATTTAATGTGTTTTTGATAACAAGCACAGCAGACTTTAGAATACTGAATTTAATATTAGTCGTAAATCTTATAGGAAGATGGTATCGGGATTACATTGAAAAGAAGTCCAAATTTAGCTGCCTTAAAATATGGCTCCGATAAATACTGCATTAAGTCCCCTTGATGGACAGACATCTCCGCCTTCTCTGAAGTTTTTAATGGGGGTTTTGCAAACTATCAGAGTTCGCAGAAGGAATCGATAAGATAAGCAAACGGATTGCCAATTGGACACTTGAGCCGCACAGACATTACTCAGGACTGATTAGGTTTTCACTAAATAATATAAGCCATAAATTAGTTAAACAAGTTTTCATCAACAAAATAATGAACCCTGATAACAGCTTTAATTCTATTTGTTGGGAATCCATATAGTTAATACATTGACTGGCATCTAAAATATTGAAAAGAGAAAAGAAAAAACATTATTAAAGCTTTTTAGATTTTAATTTAAAGTTTTCTACCAACTCACCAAACTATCCTGTTCTCAAAGCATCGATAAACTGCAGATGATGCCCATTAGTAACCAACTAAAGTGGTTCATCACCGCCGCTGTGGAAGCCTTCTCGTCCTGCCACCAGGTCCACTCATTCCTATATAAGCGAGGATCGCACTTTGGGTCCGCTGGCTTATTGTTGGGAGGATGCGCATTGCTGGCAAACTGCTGGATCCGCTCCCAGAGTTCCAGAAACACACTCGAGTTGCGATACTCCTCATACAGGTTGCTCTGCTCGCAGGGATCGGCCTCAATGTCAAAGAGACAAGGTGCCAGCTGGGGCTGACAGGATCTGAGACCAGTAGATGGTTCCGGACACTCAATACTAGCCTGTTTCCTCAGTCCGCTTATGTTGCGCTCCCCAGGATTAACCTGCTGCAACAGCTGCCAGACACTGGTATTCTGAATGAGATCAACGTACGCCTCGGAGCGAGGATCCACTTCGTCGGTGGTCACCCTCTCCCCCAGCCAACCGTCGTAGCTGCCATTGTTGGTGGTGCCGCTGACCACCTTCCACTTGCCACGCATATAAGCCAAGAACGGATTCTCCTCTTCGTCGATTACATGGACTATTTCACGCTCCACCGACTCATAGCCATACTTGAGGGCCGACCAGAGATTCAAGCCATCCAGCTGGAGTCCTGGATCCAGGGATATGCCTGCTGCTGCAGCCAAAGTGGGCAACAGGTCACCAATGTATATTTGCTGCTTCCACACGCTGCCCAGGCGCTCGAATTCTGTGCTCCAAATTGCCGCCGAGGAACGCAGGGCTCCCTCCCAGGGGGATTGCTTTTGCTAAAGGGAATAAAAATATAAATAAATATATTTATGTATATTTATTAATTACTCACCCCTCTCAGAGGATAATTGGAGGCTGTGGTGGAGTGCATCCCGAGGGTTGGGCCGCCATTATCAGACAGATAGAGCACAATGCTGTTCTGAAGCATTTCCTGTCGTGCCAGAGCTTCAATGACCTTGCCCACGCTCTTGTCCAATCGGGAAACCATTGCCGCATAGTAACGATGGGTCTCGTTGAGGATGTAACCGAATTGAGCCACCTCTTCTTCGGGCGCCTGCATGGGATCGTCATCGTTGGCGGCATGCGGTGCCAGGTGACTCAGCAACAGGAACAGAGGCTGGGTACTGTTCCTTGATCCGTGATCATCAATTTGCTGCACGGCAGCATCGGTAAGGATATCGGTGACATAGTGACCCACCTGGTCATGTGTGGGTGAGAGATTCTCCCGGAAGTCGTGACCATTGTAACCCTTGTTCTAAGAAATATTATTGTTATTATTAAGGACTTATAGGGTGCATTCCTCTTACCTCTTGTTTGTAGCTTTGATCGTAGTAATCCACATAGGCGCCCAGATAGCCCAAATGATGATCGAAACCCCTCTCTGTGGGAGTAAAGTTCCGCTGGGACATTCCCAGATGCCATTTCCCAATGAGACTGGTGCGGAAGCCAGCTGCTTTGAATATATCCGCCATGGTGGTCTCATTGAGTGGCAGGCCCCAAGGTTGATCGTTTACAATCACATAATGCTGCATGCCTAAAAAACAAATTAAATTAAATTAAATTCCTTATTTAAAGTTTAAGCTCCCTACCAGTATTAATGGGATATTTTCCAGTTAAAAGAGCCGCCCTACTGGGAGTGCACATTGGAGCTGTGTACAGATTATTCAGGATCACTCCGCTATATGCCAAGGCATCTATGTTGGGGGTTAGAAAATTGTTGGAGCCTCGAAAACTCACATCGTCGAAGCCCTTTTCAAGGTCTTAGTTATAACAAAGGAACGAAAAATATTCCCATAAACTCACCAGATCATCTGCCATTATAATGATGATGTTGGGCTTGTCGGATGCTGCCCTAGAAAGCGCTATAAAACTGGCTAATCCAAGCATTAAAAACCACCTGATCGAGGCATTATCCCTCAGACGGACAGACATTGCCATAAATGGTTCTAGAGGAAGATGTGGGCCAGCTACTCCTAAAATAAAAGACACTACAAATTAGTGCAAATAAGCGTTAAAAAAAAAAATTAGCATATCGAATGGTGGGCGAACAATCGTCAGTTGGTGACACTCCGTAAATGATGAATGAGTTCGTTCCGGATATTATATCAGTTTAATGGCCACAATCTAAGCTATTTGGTTCAGCATTTTACTCGTTAATTTTCGGAAATTTCTACAGTTTAAGCTATTTCTTTGCCGGTCAATTAAATTACAAATTGCTTGGCAAAAAAACAAAACAAAACAAACAGAAAATACAAACATATGTATATCCAGAGCCAAGCGAAATGCACTTAAGCAAATAATTTCTACAATATTAACTGAAAAAGTAACACGCTGATGCCAGACAAATAAAGAAGAAAACAATTACGAGAAATGCAAATGTGATGAGGCTGGGAAAGAGTTAATTAGGAAGTTATATCTGATATGTGTAGAGTTGAAACTTTAGCTTGGGAGTATGCAAGCCCCAAACAGCAATGCCTCTTAAAAGTATTTTTAAAATTCCATTTTTTGCTATTAATCTGTCAACAGCACTAAAGTATATTATTTAACTCACTTCACATGCCATAACGATAATAAAAATAATATGAAATGGCCAGTCGTAATCATAAATTATAAGATAACATTTTTGTATTTATTTAATTTATATATTTCCAAATAGAAATTCAAGTTTTACTTCTTTGTTTTTAACTCTCACACCAATCAATACAAACAATAAAAACAACACATTATATTAGAATAATTGGTGGCTTTTGCCGAATCATTTTATTCTGTTCTCACGCTTTTATTATCTTCTCAGACTGGCAAGCAAACAAACATATGTATTTACTATATAGTATATGTACTACGGTCTGGAATCAAACAAATCCATAAGCACACTTCACTTATCGCTTAGATAGATTAATGCATGCCGCTTTCACTCACAAATATGAAATATATATTAAATATTGCCGTGTTCTGATCTCTGATCTGCCAAATTCGAGGTGCGGAGAGCCACTGAGTAGGATCCGAGAAGGGGAGTTAAAGCTAAATGCGGGTCTTGTTCGGATGTCTCTCTAACCCGCTTGGTTGTTGTGGGTGTTTGCGCCAACTAAAGAGAGTGGTACGAGATTGGAAGAGCTCCGCCAGCATTAGTTTGCATCCATGTCATGAGGCATACTTTCAGGAGGATGTGTGAACTTCAAACCATGAATCTTGAAAAACTGCTGCTTCCTTGAGAGTAACGTTTAGCTTTATGATATCTTTAAGCTTTATCCAGACCCTATTTAAGCTAAATAGAAATAGCAGTCCCGCTGCAGAACTCTAAGAACTCCACCTAATAATTTTCCTTTATAAACTAAATATTATTAGTCAATTCAATCAATTGCACATCCCCAAGATACATTTACTGTTTTCCTTCAGAATTCCGATTTCAGCTTGCCGATTTCAATTGAATGAAAGGAAAATATTTATATATTTAATTTTTACAGCTTTTCCTAGATAATAAAATAAAGAAAATAAAATTACTGAGCGCTACTTAATATAGTCATTTGATGAAGATCAAGTTAACTTTAAATTTTAATACAAGAAAATAAGAGGCATATATTTAATAGCTTATTTATAGTATATGTTATAACTATATCCTTATATCAATTTTAATAATAAATATCTACAAACACAGTCGTTGGGTAAAATCTTTAAACTTAAATTTATAAAAGTTAAAGTTATAATTTTTTTCAATTTTTTCTTATCAACTCATTGCGCTGAAATAACATCGGCATTTGAAAGTCGAATCCGAAAATGAGGCACATGAGTCATCAGATTAATGAATCGAATTTCTTACTAATTATCATGTGGAAATGTGATAATATGAGCGCACTTGTTAAATATTAAAAGGAAAAATAATTCTTCAATAATAAATTTATTTACAGTTGATCAACCTTTTAGTTTTATAAAATATTAATAATAATAATTGTCAAGAAATAATTATACCGAACTTGACCCAATTCTTGACTGTATGTTGAATATAGTTTTATTAAAAATCTCCGGATAACATAAAAATTTTTTGTGGCTAGCAAAGAACTGATATAAATGTTAACATTTATTTATATAAATAATTTAAAGTCTCGCACGTGATTCCTAAAAAAGAAAGATATAATGAACAAATGTGTGGTCAAACATTCTAAGAAATTCGGTTAAGGGTGGCGGCAGTGGAGGGCTGATGAAATAGAAATGGCTATGAAATAAGCACAAACTAGGAAGAGTTTGGAGAGCCAGCAAGAGAGAGACAATGTTTGATATTTACCGGCCAAAATCAGAGCTGCCAGCCCATTGCTATGAGTCTAAAAAATGCCATGAAGTATCTTTGTATCTTTGAGATTCAAAGAAGTCGACTACCCACCCAGTTCCGCTCTCGACGTAAGCAAACAATGGATTGGCATGGACGTAGCATGAACTGTATTTCTCCTCAGGGATTTAAACAAGCAAACAATATTTTTAAAACAGTCAAATTTTCGTTATTATTATTATTTATTTAATAATTATCTTTCAACCTGTTTTTTTTAATTTAAAAATGTTGAATTCAATTACTAATTTTCCAAACTCTCTTAACGTTTTAAAAATAAAAAAAACCCCATAGGTTGAGCTAGAAAAAAATGTAAAAAGTGTAAATTTTAAATTCTTTGAGAAATAATTATTTTTCCAGTTTTTCCAGTTCTTTGATATCCCTTGAAATTTATTTGGAAAAATTTTAGTGACTACACCCATGTAATATATGAGAGTCAGAGGTAAAAAGAAAGAGAGCTACAACAAGAGAGAAAAAGGCAGAAAGAGAGCGGCAGCTGCAACGTGTTGCGTGGATGGAAATGTGATTTTATGGCCGGCTGACTCGAAACCCAAACACATGGTCTGCCACAGAATAGTTATGTGAGGAGCCGATAGCGGACGCAAATCAATAGGCGGCACAAATTTAATTGAATTTAATCGAATCGATTCGGATGACAGCTATGGAGGAGTTCGCTGAGTACTACGGGTGAGTGACTGAGAAGTCCAAGAACACGCGTGCAACAAGTGTCTAAAATTAGCGCTAAATGCAATCAAATACGGCGGCTAATTTTAGCCACGATTTAGCACCCACCACTAGCCACACATATCAGCTGAACCGAGTATAAACAATGGCCAAAAACTCCACGCGTCCATGTCAATGAAAAGCTCAAACAAATGCCAATAACGTAGCGCCGTATGAAAACAAAACAATTTCATGGGGGTTAGCATCAATCCAACTGAAAGAATACTCTTCAAAGAGTTAAGTCACAGCTGCCTTTATTTTTTTTTAATTTACCTGGGAAGCTTCATACAGTTCAGTTACAGCTACTTTTAATTTTTCTGGTTTTAAGGGGAAATCTTTATTCTATTTGGTGACTGATTTTCGTGACCTTTGAAGTGCAAAATGAAAGAAATTCCTCTTTAAAAAAATGTCTTAATTCTGTTAATTGATATACTCTAATCGTGTTCTGATTAATTCGTTTTCTATATTAAAACTGATATTTATATATTTATTCTTAGGGGTTTTGGTAAACAACTAATTAAAGAATATTAAAAATATATTTTTTTCCTTTACTCCAAGCCAAGTGGTTTGTGAATAAACAATATATTAATCAGACTTATTTATATAACGAAGATATATAAATATGATTAACTGATTTTAAATGGAGTTTAAAAAATATACTGAGCTAAAAAGTATAATATTTTTAATCTTAAATCGTTTCTTCTTTTCAAATGAATTCCCCTTTTAAGATTTGTAAATGCTGTTGTATATTTTACTTTAAAATTGAACTGATTGGGATAAGTTGAATTTATAAAAATATCCATTTAGTAAAATAAATAAAAATTTAAATAAATATATAGTTATATAAAACAAGAATCTTTTCGATGAATTAAAATTTCTGGATATCGCGCTGAAAAGTAGGCAATGAAAATGTTAACTTAACTCTGCAGAGATATCCTTCATAGTTTTCATTGAACAAATGGGAGTCTAACAATTATAACAATATTTTTTAGATAAATAATATAAAAATAAAAAAAATACTTCAAAGCTTAAGTAAAAATCGCCAGGATCCAATCTATCACACTTCCATTTGGTAAAAATCAACAAAAGTCTGTAATTATTGAAACCGCTAATCGAACAAGACAATTTGTTAGGGCTTGCGGTAAACTTGGCCCACCGACCTGCCCAGTCATACGTTGAATCGGAGAATTCCCACACATATAGTAAATATAGCAAATATATAAACATGCATGCAGGTGGGTCAGGAGGAGGAGGAGGTATCCACCGAGGTGACGGGCTACCAATTAGCATTATCAGCGTCAGAGACGTGATTCCACCACATTCGTGCCCGGGCCGAGGATGCGACTTCGCCGCCTCCCCCCAGGTTCATGGGGGTAGTTCGGGTAGCGAAAGCTTCTCTGTCCCGGCTCCAAAACTCACCACGATCTCCCCGGAGCCGTGGAACCCAACCGCTATTTAATGGCTACCGCGTTCACGGCGTACGCTCAGAAATAACTGGAACGCTTTCTGTTGCTACACGCAACCCCGATCAAATTTCAAATTGCAAATACCAAAAACCCAAAATCAATTGAGTGGCAAACCGATATAGATACAATCATAACTATTTGAAACTCGATTCCAACCATTCAAACCGAAAGATGGCTTGTAATTTGTGATATTTGGTGCTTCTCCAAACTGAAACAGGGGGAAACAAGTGATATAGGAAATAAATAAACAAAAATCTAAGTGATTGTTGATAAAGAGTTTGGATTAAGTCCTAAGGAAAGCAGGTGAGCAAAAGGAATAAAAATTAAGACTTTTGTTTAATTTTTGCGTTGGGGAAATGCCCTATTTTTGCACTCAATTATATTTATATTTATATTTAAATATTTATATTCATATAAAGTTGTAGTATTTATATTTCCAAGAAAAAATCTTTACCATTGAGCTTTAATGAAACATCCTCTAGATATCCCATTAGTGACTCAAAACCTCTACATCTGAGAATGTGTGCCAAGAGGGAGATTTCCCCCCCACTTAGTAATCGGGGGGATCAATCCCGTTGATCACAAGACCCCAATTTAGATCAGTCATAAAACCGTTGTCTACATTCGCACATTAACAGACGCCCACTAATTTTCTTATGGCCCTAAGCCATAAGCCCAACTCTTCGAAACTCTTTCCACAAATTGCGAACGTGTTAATATGTCGGTTCTGTAAACATCGAGTACGACGATGTAGTTATATATAGCACGGGTCAGCAGAACCCTCAGCAGACCCAATTGCATAGCTCATCCATTACAATAATATTAATAATTGTTTAATGAACTTATTCCAGAATGCCCAGCTGGAGCGTGACGAATGCATTTCGCGTGCTCACACGCAAGAAGCCCCTGGAGGACTCCAATGAATCCAAATTGGCCAAAGTATTGTCCGCCTTCGATCTGACTGCGTTGGGCATTGGATCCACACTGGGCGTGGGTGTCTATGTGCTGGCCGGAGAGGTTTCCAAGCAATATGCAGGTCCTGCCGTGGTTGTTAGCTTCCTGATTGCCGCCATTGCCTCGATTTTCGCTGGACTTTGCTATGCCGAGTTTGGAGCTCGTGTCCCCAAGGCAGGATCTGCATATATCTACAGCTATGTGACCATTGGCGAGTTTATCGCCTTTCTCATCGGCTGGAATCTCATACTTGAATACGCAATTGGTGAGTTTCCAATTGATGGAGCAGCCGCCGTCTGATTGATTTGATTTAATTGGCCAAAAATTCGGTTTGATTGTCGTTAGGTTCTGCCAGTGTCGTCAAGGGTTTAAGCACCTATCTCGACCAGCTTTGCGGGAATCCGATGAGTAGCTTCCTGGGCACCCACATGCCCATTAATATCGACGGAATGGGAGCATATCCGGATCTGTTTGCCTTTGTGGTCACCATTCTCTTCTCCCTGGCCATTGCTGTGGGCGCCAAGGAGTCCACCAGAGTGAACAATGTCTTCACCATGCTGAACCTGGGAGTGGTGCTGTTTGTCATCATTGCTGGGCTTTTCAAGGGTGAGGAGTATTTTTTAGATTTTAATTAGTTCTTTAATTAACCAATTAATATATTTTGTATTATAGTTAATAGCAGCAACTGGTCCATACCCAAATCGGAAGTACCCGAGGGCTATGGCAATGGTGGCTTCATGCCCTACGGCGTTTCGGGCATTATTAAAGGTGCTGCTGTCTGCTTTTATGGCTTCATTGGCTTCGATTGCATTGCCACTGCCGGCGAGGAGGCCAAGAACCCAAAGAAATCCATTCCATTTGCTGTGATCGTCTCCCTGGCCATGATCTTCCTGGCCTACTTTGGAGTATCCACGGTTCTGACCATGATGCTGCCCTATTTCGAGCAGGACGAGAAGGCGCCACTGCCTCATGTCTTTCGAATTAATGGCTGGCATGTGGCGGAATATGTGGTCAGTATTGGAGCCATGTTTGGTCTATGCTCCAGCATGATGGGTGCCATGTTTCCCCTGCCCAGGATCGTTTTTGCCATGTCCAACGATGGTCTGCTGTTCAAATTCCTCGGCGACATTAGTGACAAGTACAAGACGCCCTTCAAGGGCACCATGATTACGGGGCTGCTTACGGGCATCCTGGCAGCTGTGTTCAACCTTAGCCAGCTGGTAAACATGATGTCCATTGGCACCCTGCTGGCCTACTCCATGGTGGCCAGTTGTGTGCTGATGCTGCGCTACGAAGTGGACGATCGTCGGGAGAGCAGAATCGTGGGAAATGGCCGGCTGGCTCAGGATCATCAGGACCAGCCTTGTGCTTTGTGGCGGCGCATCTTTAATCTCAATGGCCAGACAGTGCCCACCAAGCAGTCCTCGAGGATTGTTACCTACAGCGTGACTTTGTTCTGTGAGTTTAAGTTTACTTTAATTTCGAAAACAAAAACTTATAGAAACTCCTCTTCTTCAGCTTTGTGGTGCATGGTCTTCTCGCAAATACTCACCAAATTCGAAGAGGATCTGGCCAATGTAACGTCCTTCGATGGCATCAAACTGGTGCTGGGCACCATTCCCTTAGCTGTTCTGCTGTTCATCATCTCACGTCAGCCCACCTCCGGGGTCAAGCTATCGTTTAAGGTGCCCCTAGTGCCCTGGTTGCCCGGCATTTCTATTCTGATCAACATCTACCTGATGATCAAGCTGGACATTCTCACCTGGGTGCGTTTCAGTATTTGGATTGCCATCGGGCTGGCCATTTTCCTGTCCTATGGCATCCGTCACAGTCGGCTGAGGCAGCGGGAGCAGCGCAACAATTCCATGGCCATAATGCGGGACTGCAGTAACTCGGCCCTGTTGGGGGGTCAGGAGAATTCCAAATATGGCAACGAGGTGCCTCTGATCCTGATGCACAGTTCATCCTAAGGGAACACTGATATTTATCTAACTTATACACTAACCCTACATACGCTATACAATTCTCATCATCATCCACATGCACTCGGCTTCATACCGTAAAATAGGAAACCAAAAACTACGAAAAGTACAATAAGTTAGCTGAAAGCAATAAACATGAATATTCAAGGACAAATCCAATCTTCGTACTGTATTTACTAGGAATAAAATGAAATAAAAGTCACTACCGTTTCATTAGGCTAAAGATTTTGATATCATAGATTTTGTGGTTAAAATACAAATTTAAACAATTGTCATCAAGTACAACTGACGCGCCCGAGGAGCTAGACGTAAAAACCAAGTACACTTAAAACTAAGGCAAGATTTTCCAGCAATACATCTAGACTTTGGTCTGTTCGGGGACACTCCGCTCATCATTCTTCCACTCCCGCTCCTCCTGGGACTCCTCCTCGGCCATACTAGTCGCCTGCTGATTGTGCCCAAGCAGAATAACCTCGCCGTCCTTCACCTCCTCGTTCAGGGGCGGTGCAAAGAAGCCACTGTTGGCCAGATTGCAAGTAAACTCCTGCTTCCGGGGAGCGTTCACTTCACGCGATATCACCGACACCGCACTGGGAATCGCATTCTGGCCATGATTGAACGATTCCAGGCTGTCAGGGACGGGTTTCGTCATCCGTGAATTTTCCTTGGCCACTCCGCCGGTCACAAATTTCGGCGGAAGTTTGAATCCAATATGCGGCGCATTGCCGCTATCCATTTTAAAAACATGTCGTGGTCGGGTGCTGCCCAGCTGCTTCTCAACGCGCAGGGACTGAGCTGGCACCATGGGCTGACGACGGACCACCCGCCGGACCCTCGATTGTGTCATCTCCTGTGACGGCTCATCGGTGGCCGGTTCCTCTACGCCACCACTCGGCGTCTCCCCAAAGCCATACATCCGCTTGTGTCGCTCGTAGGCATTAATGTCGCCCCCATTGGACATCAGTCTGCTGGCAGATGTCTTCGACACCTCATAGGGTTGTTCCGCTGCCAGCTCTACTGCTGCTGGCACGTTGACATTGGTGCCCAACCCCAGGCGCTGCTTGACCTCGGCCAATGTGTGCTGAGCCTGCTTTCGGGCATTTGACGCTCCCACCTCCAGTAAATATACCATGTCCTTGCGCCTGGACAAATGGTATTGAATCAGCTCTCGAATCGGATTCAAGTGCTCGATAACAGCCTCAGCCACACGCTCCTTGTACTTGCCGGTATCTAAAGTACAGGCCTCTTCCACCACCGACTTGATGGTCTGTCCTGTGACCTGCGAATGGATGCTGATAAGGTTGCTAACTCCAGGGCGCATTCCGGGGTCGTAGGAGATATCCGAAGCAAAGTCACTGGCCGCTGTGTTTATCTTCTTCGTTATTAGATCGGGTGAGTCAGTCAGATTGATCGTGGCATTAGGATCGGCGTTAGACTTTGACATTTTTTGGGAGGGATCTCGGAGGGACAGAATGCGAGATGCCTCACCGCTCTCAACGATCGCCTCGCACACAGGGAAGGTCTCGCCATAACGATTGTTGTAAGTCTTGGCCAGGTGCTGAGCCAGCTGAAGGTGTTGTAGCTGGTCAGCGCCGACAGGAACATGGGTTGCTCTGCAGGCAAACACGGAAAATGAGAAACAATGTGGAAGCCCTAACAACAAAGCCAACCTACTTGTAGAGCATGATGTCGGCAGCTTGAAGAACCGGATACACGCACAATCCCAGCGGGATATCCCTCACCAGGCGGGACTTCTCCCGAAACTGAGGCAACTGCGCCAAGCGCGGCATTGTAGTCAATGAACTGAGGATCCAGTTAAACTCTGCATGCTCTGGAACGGCTGATTGGACAAAGAGGGTGCTCTTCGCTGGATCAATGCCACAGGCGAGAAGTGTGGCGGCCATAGTGAAGATGTTCTCGCGCAGCAGCGGCGGATTGTGAGGCATTGTGATGGAATGCATGTCCACAATGCAGAGGTTCACCTCATCGTGGGCATTCTGAAGCCGCACCCACGGCCGCACGGCGCCCAGGTAGTTGCCCAAGTGCAGGGAGCCGGTGGGCTGGATTCCACTGAAGATTTTTCGTGGCCATACCTGCAGAACAGAACGGAACAGTTATGTACGTAAAAAAGCCAGGCTAGTTAACCAACTCACCATATTTGAGGAGGTTCCACTCGTCGCGGCAGCATGCTGCTGGCTTGACTGATTCTGTTTACCACCGCTGGCTACCTGCGCGGTAGCCGAGAGAGCGCCCATCCACCTGGTCAGTCCCTGCGGCAGGAAGCGCTCCAAATGTCGCTGGTGAAGGAGAGACGAACCCTTACCCTTTGTGGCAACTAACGCCGAAACGCGCCACAGTTTGTGAGCTCGAAGCATTGCAGTTTTTAATTTTTCACTTGAGTCCTTGAAGCAAAATATGTATGTTTTTAGTAGAATTTCAGCCGAAAATGATTAGTTTATTGGGAAAATTCTGACTTTGGAACCGTTGCCAGAAAGATGTAGGGCTGTTGTAAGTCAAACTTATAATTAAAGATTCTGTAAGTCACCAAATATGCCCTGTAAATCTTTTTGATCGAGCCATGTCCGAAGGATTTAAATATTTAACTTAGAAAAATCAGCAGCAGCACCAAAAAACATTTTAAAAAATTGGAAATATACCCACTTCGCACACATCCATAAAATTAATTAATATATTTTGGTAAGAACAATGAATTTCATTTTACATTTGACATAAGATTTTGAATTTGTTAAATTAATTTTGAGTACATCAAAATTAGTAGAATCAAGCAATTAGCATAACGACAAATTTAACATAATATTCGCTACGTATTAAATTAACAACATTGCAATGCTTCTAAGGCCTACATCTTGGCTTTGGTTATCCCGGCACCCTTGCCCTCGGCATCTTGCCATTCTCTCTCTACAGCCTGTTCCTCCTCCTCCAACTCATCGTATTCGTCTTCGGACTCTTCGTTTTGCTCCTCAGTCCCTTCGCTGTGCTCATCAGACTCTTCTTGCTGCTTTGCAGTGGCGATCTGCTTCTCTGCCTGCTGGGCCATAATGGTAGCCATCATGTCTCGCGAACTACTCCGTTCTTTGGTGCTTCTCGCTTCGTCTTTGAAATACGAGTTACCAACGGCGGCGCCTTGTCCACTGTTGGCCGGTTTATAGGAGAACTCCTGTTTCTTGGGGGCATTAATTTCTCGCGCAACCATGGACAGAGCACTGGGAACCGCAGTTGAACCTTGCTTTTGTGAACCAGGACTCGAATAGTGCCCAAATCCAAGACTGCGTGCGACGGGCTTAGCCGCCGCGTGCTTGCCCTTCGACAGTCCCCCGTTAACCATGTTGGGTACACAATTGGGCGGCAGTTTGAACCCGATTTGCGGAGCGTTGGTGTTATCCATCTGGAAAACATGTCGAGGTCGTGTGCTTCCTAGCTGCTTCTCCACACGCAGCGTTTGATTTGGCACCACGGGCTGACGGCGAAGCATAAGCTGACGGTGGACCGCAGTTGGTTGCTCAATATCAGGTTCCGATAGCTGCCCGATGGCCGACGTGCCTGCATCACCGCTTGGCGGTTCCGCAAAGCCATACATCCGTTTGTGTCGCTCATGGACATTGGCGTCGGCATCATTGGACATCCGTCTGCTAGCCGAGGTCTTGGTTATCTCAAGGGGCAGCGGCGGCGCCACCTGCACCGCAGCTGGCATGATGGGACTGGTGCCCAGCCCCAGGCGCTGCTTCACATCGTCCAATGTGCGCTGCGCCTGTTGGCGTGCTTTTTCCGCCCCAGCTTCCAGTAAATAGATCATCTCGGTGCGCTTCGTCAAGTGGTGTTGCATCTGTTCTCGAATCGGACGCAAGTGCTCGACCACAGCCTCTGCCACACGCTCTTTGTACTTGGCAGTATCTAATGTTCTGGCCTCGTCCACCACCGACTTGATGGTCTGTCCAGTGACCTGGGAATGGATGTTGACTAGGTTGCTGACTCCAGGGCGCTTGCCAGGATGGTAAGAAATGTCTGAAGTGAAGTCAGTGACCGCTTTCTTTATCTTCTGCACGATTTGGTCGGGAGAATCGGCCAAATTGATCGTGGCTTTCGGATTACCGTCAGACTTGGACATCTTCTTAGAGGGATCTCGAAGCGATAACACACGAGACGCCTCACCATCTTCAATGATTGCGTGGCACACAGGGAAGGTCTCGCCGTAACGACTGTTGTAAGTCTTAGCCAGGTGCTGAGCCAGCTGGATGTGTTGTAGCTGGTCAGCGCCGACAGGAACATGGGTTGACCTGCAGGCAAACACGGAAAATGAGAAACAATATCGAATCCCCAACAACAATGTCAACCTACTTGTAAAGCATGATGTCGGCAGCTTGAAGAACCGGATACACGTACAAACCCAGCGGGATGTCCTTCACCAGGCGGGACTTTTCCCGAAACTGAGGCAACTGCGCCAAGCGCGGCATTGTAGTCAATGAACTGAGGATCCAATTGAACTCTGCATGCTCTGGAACGGCTGATTGGACAAAGAGGGTGCTCTTCGCTGGATCAATGCCACAGGCGAGAAGTGTGGCGGCCATGATGAAGATGTTCTCGCGCAACAGCGGCGGATTGTGCGGCATTGTGATGGAATGCATGTCCACGATGCAGACGGTCACGTCCTCTTTGGCATTCTGTAGCTGAACCCACTGTCGCACCGCGCCCAGGTAGTTGCCCAAATGCAGGGAGCCGGTGGGCTGGATTCCGCTGAAGACTTTTCGCGGCCAGTTCTGATTGGGCTAAGCAAAGGAGTTATATAAACAAACCAGGCTAACCAACAAACTCACCAACTCGGGTTTCGAGACATCCTGCAGTGGAGTTGACTGCTTCTGATTAGCCCCGCCTGTTACCTGTGCGGTAGCCGAGGGCGCGCACATCGATCGGGTGGCCAATCCACGCTGCAGACTCCTTAGTTCCATGCGGTGCCTCTGGCAAGGAGGAAACGGGCTTTTCTTGGCCACCGGCAATACACAACGCCGTAGTCTGCCAGTGTGAAACATTGCAACGCCTTAAGAATTTCGTATTCCAAACCTTCAACAGGATATGTATGGAATTATAAAAATAAATGCTAAATACTAGTCCGAAGATGAATTTGTTATTCTTTTGAATTTTTGACTTTTACGGCGTTGCCAGATGGTTTTCTCAGAGCCAGTGCTCGCCACAGCTGTTCACAGTGATACCCAACAGTGATGCCCGCGAAAGTAGGCTTTTTTAAGGCTAGATATCGATTTCAAATGTCCTGTTTTATATCCTTTTTAAAGCAGACGCTTAAATTTGCTTTTTCCTAACCAACATACAACTATTTAAAATTAAGGAATGGCTCAAATAAATTAAATATTTAATTTTAGTTTGTTCGAAATGTTTAGACATA
The DNA here is from genome assembly GCA_035045905.1 of Drosophila anomelani. Classification (NCBI taxonomy): domain Eukaryota; kingdom Metazoa; phylum Arthropoda; class Insecta; order Diptera; family Drosophilidae; genus Drosophila; species Drosophila anomelani. The sequence goes on from JAWNOO010000165.1 coordinate 6,090,192, forward strand.
TTTATACGGCCCAATCCATTGAGTTTTTCGAGTTTTTCAACGGTGTTTGTATTTATTCTAAGCCTAATACACATATTACATTGCATTTAACGCCTTGCGTCGTTTTCAATATTTATGGTATGGTTTCCAGTTTACTGTTTCTACATTGAGAAGTAAAAATATGCAGAAACGTTCGCTTCGGCTGTCAGAGTTGATTTCGATTTGGGGGAAGTTTTGCAGTTAATGTTCAACGCGGTGCAGATTAGTCCAATAAGCCTGGCAGGGGGGCTGTTGAGGATCCTAAAAGTTGATGGGTTTACCGAAGGCAGCAGCCACATTCGCCTCACGCAAGGCTTCAGCACATGTCTAAAAAAAAGAAGATATATCCAGGGGTTAGATCAAATCAATTTAAGTAAATAAATAAATATAGACAAGACCTAAAATCAATAAACATATTTTTAGTAAGGGATCAATGTGATCCTAAACTTACGGGATGTGCGTGGCAGACGCGGGCAATATCTTCGGCCGCTGCTCCGTATTCCATAGCCAGGACAGCCTCGTTTATCAGCTCGCCGGCAGCAGGTCCAATGATATGGGTGCCCAAAACCTTGTCGGTGGCCTGGTCAGCCAGAACCTTGACAAAGCCGTCCGTCTCGTTGTTGGTCTTGGCCCGAGAGTTGGCCAGGAAGGGGAACTTGCCCACTTTGTAGGCCACACCCTCCTGCTTCAGCTGCTCCTCCGACTTGCCGACCCACGCGACCTCGGGATGTGTGTACACCACACTGGGCACGCAGTTGTAGTCGATGTGGACATGGCCGCCGTTGATGCCTTCGATTGTGATGAGGCCCTCATCCTCGGCCTTGTGCGCAAGCATGGGTCCGTGGATGCAGTCACCGATGGCATAGATGTTGGGCACCACCGTTTGGAAGGTGGCGTTGACGGGAATCCTGCCGCGATCGTCCTTCACAATACCAACAGCGTCCAGACCAAGACCCTCAGTGTAGGGACGACGTCCCACACTCACCAACAGGGCGTCGCACTGAATTTCTTCTTTCTCGCCGGATTTAGCATTCTCCACGGACACGGTAACGTCACTGCCGCTGCGTGAGGCGCCAATCACCTTTGTGCCCAGCTTGAACTTCAGGCCCTGCTTAGTGAGCACCTTCTGGAAGGTCTTGGAGACCTCGTTGTCGATGCCCACACCGCCGATTGTTTCCATGAATTCGATAGCGGTGACTTCAGCGCCCAGACGCGACCACACCGAACCCAACTCCAGTCCAATGACGCCGGCACCGATAACCACCAGGTGCTTGGGCACCTTGGCGAGCTTCAGGGCACCAGTGCTGCTCACAATTACTTCCTCATCGATCTGTAAGTATAAATATAAGGTATAAATAAGGTTAAAAATATAAATATTTATGGTATTCCCGAACTTACTTCAATGCCTGGGAAGGGGGTAACCTCAGACCCGGTGGCAATCAGGATATTCTTGGTCTTGACCGTCTCCGTGGAGCCGTCCGACTTCTGCACCTTCACCTCATTGGGGTTGACGATGCTGCCGAAGCCCGTGAGCTGTGTCACCTTGTTCTTCTTGAAGAGCATAGCGATGCCACCGGTCAGCGCCTTGACCGCGTTCACCTTCTGCCCCATGAGCTTCTCCAGATCGAGGCTGACGTTGCCGCAGTTGATTCCACGGCTCTCCAGATCACCGGAGTGGGCCATGTGGTAGTAGTGCGAGTTGTTCAGCAGAGCCTTTGAGGGAATGCAGCCCACGTTGAGGCAGGTGCCACCCAGCGTTGCCTCCTTCTCCACGCTGACCGTCTTCATGCCCATCTGGGCAGCCTTGATGGCAGCCACATAGCCACCGGGTCCGGAGCCGATCACCACAATGTCAGCCTCATGTGTGGTGGAGTAGCAGCGGGAGTTCAGAGCGCCCAGAATGGCGGCGTTGGTGCGTAGAGGCGTCTGGAAAGACAGGCGGTTAGCGGAGAATTTCGGATTTGTCTGATAAGGAGTGCTGGGTCAGTGTTTATCACGCCAGTCGCACGCAGCTCGCACTAATCTCCGGCCGCGTATCAGCTGCTAATTGGCTCAATTAGCGACCTTGAAACATGGCCAAACAAATCACCAGCCACCAACATATCAGCCATGTCGGTCATATGGACATTTCCGACGATGGTAATGCATTTTCCAGGCTTTTCTTTCCCTTTTCGCGACCTCCCAGTTAGGTTAGATTGCATAACTCCGGGCGAAAGGCAATCGGGAATCGTTCCTGTTCCTACCTTGGCAACAGCCGACACGACATGTCGAATGGTGAACTGCATGGCTGGTGTGGCGGTGTTTTGGTGTAAGGATTCTAGTTATTGGACTAAAAACACAACAATAATTTGATGTGTATATTTTCGACTGCTTTTCGTGTTGTGGGGCTCGAGGCGGTCGCAGGGCTGGCAGAAACTTTTCGATAGCGGTCATATGACCGATATCGATAGTTTGAACGAATTTCCACTGCCAAAATATAATCATTCTCTGAATCCTTTAAAGTACAAATTCACTGGAAACTAATTTATGAAATTTCGAATTTATATATGTTTCAAAAAACCAAGATTGAAAAAGAAACAAAAAAAATGTCTTCCATATTCGCTGAATAATCGATAGACCGCAGGCAGTATAAATCGATTCTAGTATATATGCTGCATTTTTGGTATTTTCATGGCGCGTTCACATCGCGTTTTCGGGCCAGCGTCAGTTTTTCGCCAGCTTTCGCAATGCGGTCACACTGGTTCGCGGACACAACAAGATGGCGAGACCTGCTCCACAAATCAGTTAAAAAACGCCACAAAAACCGAAAACCGATCAAGTATTCGACCAGCCAAGTATCCGCCGTATTCCACCGCAGCCGGGGCATATACTGAAGTGTAATCTTGGGCGGCGTTGCCTGCTAGCGTCGCGAAAGGCGCAACCTTCTGCTGGCCTTGTTGTTGCAGTTGTTGCTCTGCCTGCGTGTGCTTGTGTGCGTGTGAGTGCGAGGCGCGTGCGAGAGTGTGGGTGTGGGTGCCAGTGCCAAGATGATGAGCAACTACGGCAACATAATGATGGACTCGCCGAGGTCGTCGCCTCACGGCGGCGGTCGCTCCCCCGTTGTGGCCCGCCAGGACTCGTCCGGCACATTAAAGACAACGATATCGCTTGGCAAAACGCCGACTATCATTCACACGGGGCCATTCTACTCGATGAAGGAGCCACCCGCCAAGGCGGAACTGACCGGCGACAAGGATCTCATGACCGAGAACGGGCTACACCACACGCTGACCAAGTTCAAGGAGAAGAAGTTCAAGGAGTCACTGGCCTCGTTCTTGCAGAATATACCTGGCATCAACGACCTAATCACACATCCTGTCGAGAATAGCACGCTACGAAGCGTGATCGAGAAGCCGCCCATTGGCGGCAAGGAGCTCCTCCCGCTAACCCCTGTGCAGCTGGCCGGTTTCCGCCTGCATCCCGGACCGGTGGGTGTATTTCACAGGGCCGTTACGGTTTTCACTTTTGCAAGCTTTCACCTTTCTACTGGTAACATTTGCTTGGGTATTCTTTTTGGACAAAACCTAAGTAAAACTGCAGATATAGATATAGCGAAACGTGAAAACCAGAACGATCCTCCAGTACTATTTATTTATTTTCAAATTTAAATAGTTTTGTACCATTTTTGGTTCTTATAACTTAAAGAATTTATTTGCATAAACTTTATAATAAAACTACAGGATTAAGGAAGTGTTTACTTGTTTGCCTCACTAAAATCAATATATATTTCTTGGAAAGTGATTTAATTTTTTGTTGAAAAAAACCTTATTTTACTTTAAAATGTCAAATCATTTGTTATATCCTGTAAGTTTGCCGTTTTGAATCTTTTATGTTAATTAATTATTAATCGAATCGAATCCCCTGCAGCTGCCGGAACAATATCGTACCACATATGTCACACCTGCGAGAAAACACAAAAACAAACATAAAAAGCACAAACACAAAGACGGCGTGACCACGGGACAGGAATCCACGCTGCTGGGTAAGCTCGAAGCTGAAATCTCGCTTAGCCTGAACCACGCATCTAACTCAATCTGCTTAATTTCAGATTCAGCCGGCTTGGAGACTTACGAGAAGAAGCACAAGAAGCAGAAGCGGCATGAGGATGACAAGGAGCGCAAGAAGCGCAAAAAGGAGAAAAAGCGGAAAAAGAAGAATCAGAGCCCAGAGCCGGGCGTGGGTCTGCTACCCGGTGGGACGGGCATGGGAGGCGGTGCAGCCGGCGTTATGGGCGCCACCAGCTTGGGATCATTGGGAGGAGGTCCAGGCCCCGGCTTATCCAGCCTGGGTGCCAGTATGGGCTCCGGAGTCGTTGGCGGCATGAACAGCTTCTCCTCGTCGATGCAAATGCAGCAACAGCAGCAGATGCCCATGCAGCAACAGCAGCAAATGTCAAGCGGCGGCCTTCTGGGATCTGTGCTGGGCACGAGCGGAGGTCCTGGCGGCGGTGGGGGTGGAGGCGGCGGCGTTGGGAGTGGCGGAGGCGGCAGTGGCCTGCTAATGTCGCAGTTCTAGGCAGGATCCTTTAGCAAAATAGACTTGGCTCATTACCTCTCATCAGCAGACGCACCCCAGATGCAACGATGGACCTCTGAGAGTCCTCTAAATGCAATTTTCTCGATAAAAATTCGTGTCTAGTTATTAATTTATGATTACTGTAACTGTAAATTAGTTTATTTTTTGTAATTAGCCAACAATTTTTCGTTTGTTTACAACATCTTTAGCTTAATGAGATTTATTTAAATGCAAGTTATGGTACAAAATGCACGCAAAAAATTTTCCGCTCTCGATTCCAGCTTTTCCCCCAGTCCGATACCCAAGCACAGAACGCCCGCATCTCCACAAAAGTGCTCTTTGGCACCCTTTTACTTTTGTTTTGCATATTAATTCTTTAATATTTAGGGTCAGTATTTCATTTCAATATTTCTGCAATGGTTCGTTCTTCCAGCAAGTTTATAAACCCATGAGTAAGCTGAGATTCAACACAACAACAAAAAAATGCCTGTACTATTAGTAATTAATTTTAGTGATTAGCTGCCTAATAATATATTAATAAACAAGCAGACAAATGATCAAAATGTGTGGTATTTACTTAGTTGAATTTAAAAATAGTCCGGAAAGTGGCTATGATCTATTCAAATCAAGCGCCAAGCCCTGTCTCATTCAGTTTTGCCAGTGATGAGCCCTGTTAATATGAGAAAAATAAGCTACATATTAAATATATAAAACTAAATACAATACTGTTTTTAGTGATTTTAATATTATTTATTTTTCTCATAAAACAAATCATTGATGTCCAGAATAAAATTATTGATCAAATATACTAAGTAAATAATTAAAACAAGCTATTTTAAAGGCTATAAGTTAGCATTCAATTTCATAAGCTTTTCCACGGTAGATCTGGCCTAAAATAAACCAAGGTGGCAACACTGGATTGGCGCAACTGCAACAGGCGCCAACAGCTGCTCTATTTCTCAGGGAGTTCCTCAATCGAAGAACCTTAATTCATAAATTAAAAGTGATGTGTACAAGATAGCTGGACACTGCGCAGCAATTAATGATAACTCGGTTCGGTTCACGGAAAGCAGCCATGACCATCTACAAGCAGACGTGCACGAATCTCCTGGAATTGTCCCCGGCCAAGGTGACCGAGTGGATGGCCAGCTTTGATTCTGTTATAACAGACTGCGATGGTAAGTGGGGGGGGGGGGGGTGAAAGGATATTCATCCAGGAAGTTGCGTTACATAAAGATATGTCTACACCAACTTACGGGCCAGCATCTGCCAATACGTCACCAAGCGAATAGAGAGCTCATGGGCGTTGTTTTTGTTGCTGCCTCGCCAATTTCAATGTCAAAGAGTGAAGTGCGTGATAAGGGCGGCGACGTCGCTTCTCGGATACCCTACAAATGCGTGATTGTGAAATCAGAAATCAATATTATTGACATTAATACAACAAAAATAATGAAAACTTCTGACACCCCTCCTATTCTTCTTGTTCTCCACAGGCGTCCTTTGGATCTATGGCCAGGCCTTGCCAGGCTCTGCGGACGTGATGAACCAATTTAAGGACATGGGCAAGTCCATCTACTTTTGCACTAACAACTCGACTAAGACCCGGTCGGAGCTCCTGAAAAAAGGCAAAGAACTCGGCTTTAACATCACGGAGAACGGCATCATATCCACCGCCCATGCCACGGCCGCATATCTGAAGCGTCGCAACTTCAGCAAGCGGGTGTACGTGATTGGAAGCGAGGGCATTACTAAGGAACTGGACGCTGTTGGTATTGCGCATACCAAACCCGGACCCGAGACCATGCAGGGATCGCTGGCCGACTTCATGGCAAAGCATTTAAAGCTGGACACGGACATCGGTGCCGTGGTCGTGGGCTTTGATGAGCACTTCAGCTTCCCCAAAATGATGAAGGCCGCCTCGTACCTGAATGATCCTGAGTGCCTGTTCGTGGCCACCAATACGGATGAGCGATTTCCCATGCCCAATATGATAGTGCCTGGCAGCGGTAGCTTCGTCCGGGCTATCCAAACGTGTGCAGAGCGGAATCCGATGGTGATTGGCAAGCCCAATCCGGCCATTTGCGAGTCGTTGATGAAGGAGAATAAGATTAATCCGGCCAGGACATTAATGATCGGCGACCGCGCCAACACGGATATCTTGCTGGGCTATAATTGTGGTTTTCAGACCCTTCTCGTCGGCTCCGGTATCCATCAGCTGAAGGATGTAGAGCAGTGGAAGCTGAGCAAAAATCATGAGGACAAGAAGCTCATACCTGATGTGTACCTGCCCAAATTGGGCGACCTTCTGCCCGCGATGGCCACGAGTCTGATGGGCGAAAAGTAAATGTGAGAGGAGGCTTTACGTTGTTAGTTCTGTATGTTAATGCAGTTTGTGCTCGGCTATGAACAGGACATGGAATCAACCATTTTTTTAATATCTAACGCAAATTTATAGTACAATTTATTCGGCAGAATACATACATACATACATACATGCATATTTAAATCTAAATAAATACACAAGCATTTTGTAGAGGTTCGCAAAACACATCAGTTTATTGATATGCCCCACTCGATGTTTTACCCTTCTTTACGCCCCAGCAAGCTTTGTGTGGGAGGGAGTGAGAGGGCTATAGCAGTTTTCCCCCAATCATCGTGATGGGGAATCGCGGCTCCGTCGTCAATTTAGTCGAGTCGCAAACATTTGGCTGAACAGTCTACGGCAGCAGAATGTCCAGAGGCGGAGAAGCAATCAACTTGTCCGATTTGTCCGGGGAGCAGGTGAGCGAGTGGCTCCAAAGCTTCGACACGGTTCTCTGCGACGGCGATGGTGAGTTTGGGGGGCAGTAGGTGCGAAAGAGAGCGCGGCAGAGTGTTTACAAATTTATAGCTGTGGCCAGGGTAGTCGTCTCGTTGCGAATCTGGTCATTGGTTACATCAATAAAAAAAAAGATCATTTTGATTTTAATTAAAATTATAATTTTAAGTGTGGATTTCCGAACACTTAATTTATTAATTGATCATTTTGTAAACTATTTAATTTGGCCTCCTAAAGGAAGCGTTAGCTTAACAGACATTTGCGGTCAAAAGTTTAGCTATAAAAAAGAAGAAATTATAAATTTAATACTAAATACTAAAAATTAATGGATTTCATAATTAAATTTAAGGTAAAATAATAGGAACTAGATTTTTATATACTTGTTTGGATCGCTAATAACAATTGATTTGATATAGAAATAAATTAAATTGCAATTGTTATTGAAATAAAATAGTATTTCAGTTGAGCAAAGATTTAAATGACATTTAAAAGGTGCCTGATAATAAAATATAAATTATGTACTTACATAATAAATCTCCCACAAATCACTTTTCCTATTTTTCAACTCAATCGCATTCACCAAAACTCGTTACATTTCAAACTGACGCAACAGCGAAAAAGGAATCAAATATCCATTTGACTTACCCACAGGCACCATTTGGCAGGATGACACGGCCATCGAGGGGGCACCGGATGTCCTGAATGCCCTGCAGCAGCGCCTGGGCAAAGCGGTCTATATCATTACGAACAATGGACTGAAGACGCGACAGGAGCTCTTCGAGCGTTCCCAGCGACTGGGCTTCCAGCTGCCCAGCGACCGACACATCATATCGCCCACGGCCGCCATTGCCGACTATCTTGTCCAGAGTCCAGAGTTCGATGCCAAGCGACACAAGGTCTATGTGGTGGGCAATGCAGCCATAGGCCGGGAATTAAGGCAGCATGGCATCGACAGCTATGGAGCTGGCGAGTCGGAGGAACTCGCTCCGGGCGACAAGTGGCCGGACTGGGTGGCTCGCGAGTTCGGAAACCCCAAGGCAGCCGAGAATGTGGGCGCCGTTGTGGTCGGCTGGGATGAGTACTTTAGTTATTGCAAGATGGCCCGTGCCTGTCACATCCTTTGCAGCAATCAAGGATCCGCTTTCCTGGTGACCAACCGCGATGCTGTGCACAAGTATCCCGGCTTCTGTATCCCCGGAACAGCTGCCTTTGTGGCGGGTATTGAGGCTTGTGCGGAACGGGATGCGCTCGAGATGGGCAAGCCAAATCCCTTGGTCCTTGAGCCGTTGACAAAGTCCGGAGCATTGCGAACGGAGCGCACGCTTATGATTGGTGACTGGTAAGCGGGATTAAGGCATTCGTTTATGGCACTTCTAATGAGTTTCCTCCCCTTTTTTCCTCTTCCTGTCCAGCCTGAAAATAGATGTGGGCTTTGCCAGCAATTGTGGCATGCTGTCGCTCCTGGTGGGCACTGGCCGATATGGTAGTCTCTCGGATGTCCAGCAAGAGAAGGGCAAGCTACCCCAGCCAGATGTGTATCTACCCCGATTGGGTGACCTCCTGAAGTATTTGTAAGCCAGGATCAGGATCAGGATAGGTTTCTCCTTGTAAGGAAAATCAATTTCTGACTTTGAGTTTTATTTTATTAGATTTTCTTTTCTATTTATTAGTTCTGCTGGCAAGTAACACTCCCTGCTGGATATATGATTGGGTGCCAAATCGAAGGATCGGAAATCTATCCAAGAACGAAACTAGATCAAACCTTCGTTGTGTATATACAAAATTAACAATTGCATAAAAGACAATTAATAAGACAAATTAATAAATAAAATCCACAGAATAAAGCGATTCTTCACTAACCATTTGAAGGTCTCAGTAAGGATTTTAAGTCAAATCATCGTTGAACTTCAATAACATTGGCTTTAAATCGGACTGAACATTTCTCTATTTGTGTGGGCTTTTGTGTGACTTATTTAAGTATTTTCTTATCGTCTAATTATTAATCAGCAAAGACGGCATTTTCCTAACAATTTGTCCTATTTTTTTGTGATCCCAGTTTCCTTTTGCAGCAAACTAAACATATTTCTCAACTAAGTGAAGTGCAAGCATTAAAATTAATTAATTAACTGGCAAGAAAGCAACTTAACTTATTGGCTAACTGTACAAATTAGAAGGGACACCCCCCAATATGTATATTCAAAGGATGTCCATTATAGCAAGTCCTCTGATATGTTAGATTTGAATCTGTTTTTGTATACTTTAGCAATTTAGCGCGCAAAGAAATCCCATTAAGCGTTGTCGTTGTGTTGGTAGCAAATCAGAAAAAGAGCTTAACTGAATCTGAACAGTAAAAAACCTTATCCTTATCCTTATCCCGCTTGTTCCTTGTTCCCTCCCAATCCTTATACTTCATCCAGCACCTCATCCAGCTCTTAGTTGACTGTTCGCCGCCGGCGATCGCTTACTGATTTCTTCGAGGACTCTGTCTAAATTGCTAAAAGGTAACATCAGGTGCTCGCGTCCGGCGTGCTGGCCAGGATGCGCGAGCTCCGCGACAGGTAGCCGTACCAGTAGAACACGTTGATCAGGAAGAACAGCAGCGGGAAGACGATCCGCGAGGCGCGGTCAATCTTCGACACGGAGTTGTACTGCGGGGTGCGTTTCCCCTTTCGCCGGGCCTCCATCTCCTCGCGGCGATAATAGGACATCCTTCGCCGGCCCACATGCGGTGGACTGGCCTGAGCAGCTGCAGCCGCCGCCGCCGCTGCCGCTGCTGCTGCGGATGTGGTTGGAGCCTCGTGGGCCCTCAGCTGTGTCTGCTCATTGTCCTCCTCCTCGTCTGATGAGTAACCCCTATGCGATGGCCTTCCTTTCCTTCGCCGCCAGTCGAAGAAGCTGAGCAGCTTCAGGGACCACAGACCATGGCGACGATTACGCGTAGGAGCCCTATTCCTGGAGGTGAGCATGCCCAGGCGACTGCTGCCTGCGGAGTGAGGCGGCGGCATGCTGATCGCACACATGGACAGCGGAATAACCTCGTAGATCTTGGACTCGGTGCTGTCCCGAAAGTCCGAGGACTGCTGCTCCGTCTCCGATTCCCCTGACTCCGAGTCCAGCTCCTCGATGATGAAGTAGCACTCCCCCGATCCATACTTGGTGAAGTAGTGCACCACGGCAAACTGTAGGATGGTGGCGAAGATGAAGGCGAAGGAGAGGAACACAAAGAAATCCAGGGCCGTGGGATACGAGACCTTGGGCAGATCGGTGCGTGCCTCCAGGCCAAGGAAGGTCATAGTCAGCACAGTGGTGATGCCAAGGGAAACACGGTCCGCGGTGGCCTCGCGATTCAGCCAGAAGGAGACCCAACTGAGGACGACCAGCAGGCAGCAGGGACCGTAAACCTGGATCAGGAAGTTACCCATGTGCCGCTGCAGGTGAAAGTTTACCATCAGCATGGAGTATTCCGCTGGAAATAATAATAATTCAGTAAATAAATCCTCAAAATATTTAAATTGAATTCTCTTACATGGATGATTGGTCTCTAGGGTGATGCTACCAGCCAGATTGGTGGTGGATACTGCTCCACCGGCCGAATCCTTTCCAGTGCCAAAGGCACCTTTGTCCAGCTTTAATCCTGTGCCACGGACATGCTGATTCTTAGCCGCGGGACCGGCAAACGTGGTCAGCACTTTGCTGGTGGGCCTAGGATGACCTCCAGCATGGGGCAGATCCTTGTTGTTGTACGGACGACGCTGTGGTGTCGGTGCCGCCGCCTTGTACACAATGTCCGTCAAATTGCCAGCCGGACAATCGACCAAATCGAATTGCGACAGCTTCATGTCCTCGGCAATGGCAACGGCGGGTCGTTCTTTGTTCCAGCGATAGATGACATCGGACGTGGTGTAGCCAACTGTTTCGATTATATTTTGTTTTTTGTTTTGATTTTTGTTTATTCTGCTCAATGTTGTCAATTAAGAGGGTGGCATGCGGAACTCAGTGGGTGTCTTTGGGGGATTGGGAGTGTGTTTCCCACCACTTGGAATTTGATTTGAAAAAGAATGTTAGTTTTTAGGTGTCTCTGATTACTTTTTCTTATATTTTTGATTTTTTTTTTTCGAAATAACATTTATTTTTTAAAGAATTCCTGGTTATATATATGAGATTTTTTGTAATTTTTAAATTTTTAGTTAAAGTTTATGGAATTAGAGTGAAAATTAAGGAAGTTTCTTTAATAATAAGAATTATTTTGCTATTAAATTAATATTTTGTCTCTTCGAAAAGAAAAATAAATTATTTGAAGCAAGTTAAAGCTGTTAGCAATTGCCTAAAATTAATAAACATATCAGTACTATATTAAAATGGGTTTAAATGAGTCCCACAAAATCTGATAATCCCTCATCCCAGCTAACTCCCATTTCGTCTACCCTAGACTAGGACCTGATATCTCTCACAGCGCTGTTCATTCAATCATTTACCAAAGCTATCTTACTAACCAGCAGCACCACCCACTATTTTTGCGCCTCTCAATCACTACCCTCACGTGTGTTCAGTTATTTTATTTGGTTGTTGTTGCTTTTCCTGACTGCTGCTGCTCCTCCAAAATGCACAAATTGCCAAACATTGCGCCATGTGTGAGTCAGGTTTACCCACCACCTGAAATCTCCCTCCCATTCGCACATCTCCATCCTGGGCACCTGTCTCCATCACTGCCGTTGCCGCGTCTGTTTGGCAATCGCTGACTTTGGCAATATTTTGCGAGTTCAGTTCGCTCGTCGCATCAAATGGGAAATTGTCAACATTAAGCGGCTGGCAATACGGGGCGGGGGCTGCCGAGGGGTAATTGAATTCCTCAGTGCATACAGCCAGCATTATTCACAACAAATCGGAAGTAATAATACATTCCTAGCACAGGTTGGCGGCGGAGGCTTGTTCATTTGCGATAAGCTGCCAAGGCAGTTAACAGCAGGTTTTAACAGGAAGGCAAAGAACGAGAGAGAGACACAGGAGGCAGGACACCATTCCTATCATACCCCAAAAAATTGTTGAACAAATTTTTAACAATGTAGTATGAATGTATTTCTATTTTGCATTTGAATAGAAGGGAAATGTGATGGAAATGCATCAAATGCCAGGAGATTTACTCATTGTTGTAGCCAGAAAAATAATGGAAATGTCATATGCAGCGGGAACAAGTGTGGCAGGGCATGGAGAGAGAGTGGTTTTGGGGATATGGTAATTAGGACTGATTGCTGACCAAAATTATATACCAGAAATCTGTGAAATTCATTCCATTTTAGGAGTTAAAAATATAAAGCTAGGGGGACTTATTTAATTAAACTTAAAGGCAATTTCTCGGGCTCTCTGTTAACTCTGTTATATTCCTTTCAACCCTGTAAACTCTCTCGCGGCTTTAAGATATTCCATTATGCCATTACTTTATCTAATCCGCATCCAACATTCGGACGCATGGCAACCACTTTAACATATCCGGCTCTTGTGCCATTTCTCGCTTTCGCCTCTCAATTCAAAGCCCATTTTTCATCTCAAAATCACAACCAATGTCACGGCATTCAGCATTATCCTCATCTCAGTCTCGGCTTGGTCCTTGGACAGAACAAGTGGACATTTTGCCGAGAAGAACAAATCATATCAAAGCGCAATGAGCGGCAATTGTGCATAATAATTACCACTGAGCCACTGAGCCACTGAGTTCCATATGCCCCACTTGACATCCTTTCTGTCCGCCAATGCATATATAGAATACTCACATGAACCAAACTTCAGGGGACACTTTTGTATGTCCATGGGAAAATCGGCGAGATTCATGGGGCAGCCGGCTTTAATTGTCAGACGACTGGAGTATAGCACGCGTCCGTTCTGATAGATCCGCACAAACTTATTTGGCGTGGTAATCGTGTGTAAATAGCTCTGCTTGCCATTGTAAAAGTACGTATCCGGCTTCCAAATCCGGGCCAGCATTGAGACGCTCAGGGCCAGCGTGTCCTGGGCGCCCTCGAATGCGAGACGTTTATCCACCCAGGATTGCCGAAAATAACAGTCCATCGAGTAGGTCTGCAATGGAGACGGAGAAAGGATATATAAGGAAGTCAGACAGGTGAAGGAGGAGGATGAGGAGGAAGAGATGATGACCCTGCAAATCGAACTGGCAAGAGGCTGATGGCTGCCTGTTGAACTCACTTGCAGGACTAAGGCTCAGTAAATAAAAGGATAATATTACGTATACGTGATAAATATTTTAAGCCAAAAATATTACGTATACGTATTAAAAATGTATATTAATGTATACTAATACATTTTTAATATGTAAATATCTATTATTCCGTTTATTATCTTATTTATCGTAATAGAATTTATATATATTTATTAATTGTACTTACCATATCAACCTCCGATATGGGACCCATGCTGCGAACCATTATATCGACTTCCACAGTGGCTGGCGGTCCTAGAATATAAAATATAAAGCTTTATCTTTTATTTAAATATTTTTGTTATTTAAATATAACTATTAAAATATTAAAAAAATTATTATAAATTATTTTATAAAGTAATTTCATTTTAATACATTAAAATAAAGAGAATTCTTAGGAATTCCATGCCTTAAATATCAAAATCAATAACTTAAAATCTTGGCAAGATAGTATGGCATTGAAATAAATTAAAATTAAAATTAATTACTTTAAATTCTTAAACAAATATATTTTTTTAAGTATTTATAAGAGTAATTTCATGAATAAGATGACAATAACTTAATAAGAGTTTGTAGTAAAGGTACTTTTTAAGGGTTTAATGCCTTAAATATCCAATGCATTACTTTCAAAGCTTGATAAAAGACAGCATGAAATTTATTTACATTATATATCCTTTAAATTTAATTTAAATTCCTTTAAAAATAAGCCACCTCAACCCCATGGCTCTCCTGAGCTTAGCTCAGCTATGAAATATAGGCTTTATTTCAAGCCAAAGGCCACGCAAAATCCAACTATATAATCCACCTACCTTACTACCCATATCGGTTTTTGTTTCAACCATGAATATTCATATGCAAGTCGCGGTCCCTAAATGAAAATGTTAAATGCTCCTCGGCTGTGTGAACAATGACACTTAAGCCGCTTGGCAGACAGTCCCAAACCCTTGGTAGCTGCCAGCTTTCCAGCCTGCCATCCCGCCGCATCCACCCATTTTTATCTAGCTTTTCTGCACTAATATGCAATTTTTCAGGTCCTAGATTCGCCTCCGTTCCCGAAGCGCTCTCGAAATATGTTTTTTTTTTTCGTATTTTGCCTATGCGAACAGTTTTTAATGACTTTGCTGCCGACGAGCTCAGTAGGCAAACATGCGTTGCGTTCGCAGGATGCGGATGTGCATTGCCACGTATCCTTTGAATCCTCTCCAGCTCTGGAGCCGGATAAAAGAGGAACAGCGAGGGGGGGCTGGAAAGCGAGGAGAACCCATTCTTAATGAAGTGTTAAAAAACAATGTAATTTGGTCTTAAGCCGTCGGAGCGACACACAATTTTCGCCGCGTTAACCAAAATCTCGTTAAGCCTCCTCGTCCCTCTCGCCTCTCCACGACCTTCGAGTGGGAAGTGGAATTTTAAATTTCGAAAATATTTAAATTTTTATTGCTTCGACCATTTGGGAGATTGAAAGGAATCGAATTACCTCGAATTATTCCCCATTTCGGAGCGAAATCGTAGGCAATAAAATTGGTTTGTATGCAGGACAAATATTTGTCGGTTTTGACACTCACTATTTACCGAATGAATGAAGGCGATGGATGGGGAGAGGCAATAATCAAGAGGCCGAGGACTCGTTCTCGTCACCTTGGTGCCTTCAGTGATGATGTGTCGTCGCCTGGCAGCGATTTCCGCTTCATTAAATGCTTCCGTTGAGCGGAAAATCTGCGAATCTGTGCTGATTACGCGGGGAAGACAGCCCAAAAAAGGGTAAACAACATTTTGGCATTTGACATAGACAGGATTTGCGTGTTGGTTTCGGATTGGAAAGGAGTCTAGGAGTCAGGGAAACCTATAGATTTTCTTAGGGAATTTATAAAATTCCTTTGGAAATTTAATTAGTTTGAAAAATGTTCTAAATTTATTCATTAAATCCATTTAGACTTTCTTTTTTAATCTTTGTTTTTATAAAACTCATTTCTACTCACCACCAAAATCCGGTCTTATGCTATTGTCATAGCCACGCAGCAGCTTATCCAACAATTCGGATATATTTGCATGATTATTGCTCTGGGTCAGCCAGGCTGACGACAGCCCGGTGGCCGTTGAAGAAGAGGACGAGGATGTGTGCGACAGGGAACCCATCTCATCCAGGCGATGGGCATCGCCGCGTCCCTTGATACTGCCGGCCATGACCCAGCCGGAGCCCGATCCCGGGCTGATGGACAAGTGCCAGGCATTTGTATAAATGCTAAGCATTAAAACGCAGCAGCTAATCAAAAGTTTAAATATGCGCAAGTTTAAACGTTGTCCTTGGTGCCAGGAGTTGCTTCTCCGGCTTCTTCTCCTGCCACCCGGATCTGACCCATCTCCGATGAGGTCACTTGATGCATCGCCGCAGCCGGAGAGGGAGACGGAGCCGGAGACGGATGTTGTTGTTCTTGTTGTTTCTGTTGTTGTTGTGCACATATTGTTCGGTTTTGTTTGTTGTTTGTTTTGCTGGCTGCAACTATTGTTTAGTCGTCCAATGGCCAAGTCTTCTTCTGGTCTAATCTACACATCCGTTTGTCCAACATTTGTCGCTCCAACTGGCCTCGCTCGCTCCTGCTCTCCTGCTCCTTCCATTCCTAATCCTGCCGCTGACAGCGACGAGTTCCTGAGTGTGTCTGTGTGTCTGTGTGTGTCCCTGACTGTTGACTCTGTGCCACTTTGCTCGTATTTATTCTCATTTATGCACCGGAAGTTGCACTCGGGTCGAGAGCAATTTCATGAGGCGGCGGCTTCTTCTTAATTTCTGAGATTCCTTTCAGACTGGCATTAGTTCCGTTTGTCTTGTCTCGTCCTGTGACTGGTCCTGTGTATTCGTCGCTTTGCTGTTTGGCCAAGCGATGAGTTTCCTTAGATTTTTTTAATTGCTCGAACTTGTTGGACTTGCAGTTGGCAGTTTTTTTGATTGGCCAATTAGCCAGCGGCATCAGTTATCAGCTAAAACTATTGGGATTACCGCTTGGATTCCTTGGGAATGATTTCTTCATTTCTGTTTATCTTTATTAAGTTGTTTAATATTAATTTAAAGGGGTTTTTTTAGCAAGAATTTTGTTTTAATAGTATTTAAAATAATAATTTTAGTTTGTAAGAGTATTTCAGCACATTAAACTTTATAGTTTTATATATTCATTGTTAATTATCTTATAACTTTGTAAGTTCCACCCCGCGTATACGTAATATTTAATTCACAAAGTCGAGGAGATTGTAAAATTGTATTTATAATTGTTAAGTTTTTATACTCTGTTATTTATAACATTTTAAAAATTATTTAATATTCGAAATTTTCCAACGATAATTAATTCAAATTTTTGTAAAATTATTTTTGTTTTACTACTATTTCCTTTCTGATAACACGGCGTATGCGTAATATTTTATAAACAATATTTTATTAATAATTTAACATTCAGGAAATCCCAAAGATAATTAATTACAGCTTTCTTAGCTCCAGGGATCCAGCTTACATTTATTTTTGCAAGTTCTCTCCCTTTCTTCAACACTTCAATCGTCACCACACACGGCGTATGCGTAATTTCGAGTTAAAAAATTGTGCGCTAGGGAAAAGTTGAAGATTAATGAGACCCACTAGAAGGGAGAAAAATATATGTAAAACGATGACGATGGCCTCATATATTTTCACTGTAAGCAAAACTTAAATATTAATCTTGACTGAACTCTCTGGGTTTTAATTGATGGCAAGTTATTAAGCGCAAATATGCGGGGGAATTGGAATCCGATGCCGATGCGGATGCCGCTGCCCTAACCAGCTCGTCAGCCGTGCGTTTCGTTAATGAAAAATCAACCGGAAAAGTCAAAGGCGCTGTGTGAATAATGCTGACGACGAAGGCGCACAACCAAGGCTGCAAGACAACATCTCATTTAATTATGCAAAAAAAAAGAAAATAAAGGAAAAAATAATGCGACCCCATAACTTAATTATGTCTCACCCACTAACCTAATTTTATGCATGGCCAATGCCGACATCCGGACAGCCACACGCCCACAAAGGCAGCTGCAGCTGCATCTCCTCAGCCTCATAAGCTGCCACATCCGCATCAGGTTTGTGATAACTATTTCCAATACTTTGGAGTGGTCCCTGGGCCACTTGCGTGCTGCCTTGCCTTCAAGTCGGCCGTCTGATATCGGTGCAGCCTCATCTCAATCTGGTGCATCTTCGTCAGCCTCGACGTCAATGCTACTGCTTGCCACTTGATTAGACGCTTGTGTTGGCTAATTATGGCCTGGCTTGGTTTTTGCTTTTGATTTTGCCTCTGATTTTGGTCTGGCACAAAGGAAATTCGCATTATTTTTAGTTGATTTGTCACACAGCAAGGCTAACCCTGGCTTTATATAATTCGGAATTTAAGAAGGAGCTCCCTTTCTACTTATGTTTCATTATTTCTTTTTGGGAGATTGCTTTCAGCCGCCTATCAAGTGTTTTTTCTTTTTCTTTTGGACTGTCTGCTCTACATCCTGGCTAATT
The DNA here is from genome assembly GCA_035045905.1 of Drosophila anomelani. Lineage (NCBI taxonomy): Eukaryota > Metazoa > Arthropoda > Insecta > Diptera > Drosophilidae > Drosophila > Drosophila anomelani. The sequence goes on from JAWNOO010000165.1 coordinate 6,108,309, forward strand.
ATCTTGGTAACACAAGCCTCCTGAAGGCGGGAGTTATATAAATTTGTGTCCTGAGAAATCAGATCCATACACTTGGCTGTTAATTACACTCTTCACTTGGGAACAAATTGCTGTCAGCAGGACAAACATCAGAGCGAGCCCAAAAGGACATTACGAAAAATGTCATTGCTTTTGGCTTATAATTTCTGGCTTTGGCTTTGCCTTTTCTTAGCTGATGCGAACGGGTTAAAATTAAATGCAGGGAATACCCACACACACACACACGCACACACACAGGATGCTTCTTGGTCCTGGCAGAGAACAACTTGAGCACGTTCAACGCATTTTCTCATCAACGTCGAAATTGCACTCAATTTTTGAAGGCTGCTGACGGTCCTCTTCTTGGCTTCCACTACCCTTATTTCCTATCCTTCGCCTGCCACCGAATTTGGTGTTTTTTTCCTTTTACTTTTTCGGTGGAAATGCATTGTTAGGAGGCTTTCCTAGAAGGGTATGCCGAAGGGTATCATGATTGAGTCAGGGAGATTTTTGTGATTGATTTGTTATTTGGGGAGAAAGGGAAAATATTTACTTTGACTTTTGCGGTTTGAAGTTTTAAGATTATTGATTAAGGAAGTTCAAATTTAATTAAATCTTTAAATGGATAAAATTTTAGAAAAATTGCTGGAAATTATTCTCTTTAGAAGAAGGAGATAAAAGGATAAAAGGCTTTTTGTAACCCCCTAAGATACATGTATTAACAGAGGGAACTATTAAAGGAAATGCATATTGTTTTGGTCGTAAAATAAGTAGAGATAATTCTTATACAATCTGTAATATTCCAACTTTGCCAAGGACAGCTTCTACTTCAAAGGATTTTCTGACTTTTGTTTAAAATATTTTCAGGCATGGGATAACTCCTAAATAAATGAAAATTTCATAGAAAACAAAGGGTATATCATAAGCCAGCTGAACTTTGTAATAAAATCAAAGAGTTTCCTTTTCTTTGTTGATGTCCCAGGCAGCTGCTGCCTATATCCATGCATCTGTCCATGATGGGGTCGTCACTATATATTTTGTGAATCAGCGGAAGCGCCAGCAGCAGGTGGTTTATATGGGCCTGCAAACCTAGAATGCTGGCACTACTACTATATGCCAGCTGCTCTTGGAATATAAAATATATATATAATATAGTTTAGTTTAGTATAATTTTCTACAAAGCCAAAAGGTGACATCTTTTGCGCGTGAAATGGGACTGTCAGCGCCGGCGGCTTTCCGCAAGTTTTCTAGTTAAGCTAAGTAGCATTAAAGCCGCAATTTAATTAAATGCAAGTCAAAAAAATTTACTCTGCGGTCAGTTGAGATGCAGGAGGGCCCCTCCCCTTCGGATTGGCGAACTTTATGGCCCCGGGCCAATGCAATTGTTCTAATTATTTCACAGTTGAGCGACAGCCGATCCGGCACGTGCCCAGCTCCCAGTCTCCGGAATTCACGATCCCGGCTTCCCTTGGCCTTTGCCCCTGAACGGATTTTCCCAGTTCCCTGATTCACGTTCTGCGGAAATGTTTACCGAACGGAGGAGCTGCCCTGGCAAAGGATTAGGGAAGCGTGAAATGCAGCTGAATCGCTTGGGTCGAGGCATTATAATGCACAAATGTTTGCACTTGTCTCTGCTAAGTGGGTTCCCTTGTTCGCAGATACCGAGATTTCTAGGGCACAAAAGCTAATGTGGAATTTTCAAACTTATTGCCAGGACCTTCCATGTCGAAACACAAATTAAAATTGTTGGAGTTTGAACAGGGAATGTTGTGGTTTTGAGTTATTAATTGAAAGGCATCACAAGGCTTTAGTAGGACTTTTAATTGGGTAATTAAAATTCCTGAAAACAATTTATAATTTCCATGAACAATGGGAAAATTATCACTGAACAATTTAATTTGTATATATTTCTAAATCAAGCTACATAATTCAATCTTTTATCAAACATTTCGTCATAAAAGTAACTAAATTAAAGGCTTTTTACTGCCTCAACATTGTAAACTCAAATCGAAATGGATTTATATAAACCCGATGATCCCATATCTTTGTCATTAAAAGCCATCCACTTTCGGCACTATCCAATTGTCCCACTGCAGGGATCCTTAGACTCATGTATAATTTTCAAACATTCCATTTGGCCAGGCCCAGACTTTGCAGTTGTGCAAGTAAACAAAAACATTTCAACTTAGTTGCAAATTTAATGAACACAAATGCAGCCGAGGCAGACCAGTAACGAGTGCAGGAAAAATCTAAAAACTGGTAAATGTTTCCAAATGGAGAATGGAAAAGCCAAGTCCCCTTTTGATATAATGACACACAAAACGCATTCGGACAACGCTTAAGTCAGCTCGGTCGTCGGTGGTGGCTCTGCCTCACCAGACACGCCACAATCTTGACTTGTGGGTCAACCAACAAATCCCCAAACCAATTCAATAAGAGCAATAGAAGCAAACGGAGGAAGGAAGGACGCCTCGAGAGTGGTGGAGAAGGCCTCGACTGAAAAAAAATCTACAAAATGCAATTAATTTAAATGCAGTTTTTTGTGTGAGCCTTGTTCAGGGAAGATAGAGAGGTCGGGACACCGGATACTTTACAATGTAAATCTCAAGAGTGCGATACCCCAACTGCTGCTTTTTGTGCTTTGCATTTTTTCTATTTGAGAGATGTTTTGTGACGGCTTAAACGAAAAAAATTCCAGTCTTCTTCAAACCACAAAAAAATAGAAAAGATGCTAAAGATAGATATACTTTGGAAGGAGAAATAGCTGACAAATATGTCTTAGGCACCTTAAGCTGCCTTTGCAACCTAAAGCCAAGCGATAATTAAGAAGAGAAATTATTTACTGGACAAGTTGTGTTTGAAACAAAGCTGTTTTAGTAAGGAAAGAAATTTTAACTAATAAACTAAATCTGCCTATGTGTTTAAATCTAATTTTTAGTACATATTTTAAAAGGAATTATTATTTGCCAAGTTATTGAACATAAAAAACATTTTAAAGATGATCAGCTTAGCTCCCATTTATGGATTAATCAAGCTTTAAAATTATTTATTGCCTGAACTCGAAGCCTTTAGTAAATGTGATAATTTTTTAAACATAAGTAAACTTTTAACTTTGTTTATTTTTTATGTGTAATTAATGAAATTAAATGCATAACGCAATCACATTAATATTTTCTGTTTTTCGAACCAGCTGTAAATCTATCAATCCTGGATTATATATAGGTTTTAACATATTTATCATATTCTTAAACTTTTGTGGAAAAGAAATACTTTATTTACATTTCAAAGAAAAATTAAATTTTAAATTAAGGTTCCAGAAATTGATTATCCACTAAACAGTTTATATAAAATTCTATTCTTCTTTTTAAAAATTTTAAGACCCTTAAAATGTATTTATTTTCTGTAGTCAAATTAATTTACACGAATTTAAACCTCAACCTTTTAATATTATTATTTTTTTTTTTGTATTTTCCAAACCAGAAAATCTATATATCAAATTTTAAAACTAAATTATTCTTTTAACCATTTACCCGTGTTTACTTAAACACAAAAACCTTTTCTTTTTAAAAATCTATAAACCCTTAACCTTGTTTTATTTTGCGAACTAAAATTAATTTACTCGAATTTATACCGCAATCGTATTTCTATTTTATATTTTTTCCACTAGCATCCCTATTGCTCCCCCAATAAATTCCCTGGGAGTAAATAGTTTTTGTTAATAGCTTCGCCTTCTTCCTTCTGCTGCTGCTGGTTGACCAGAATCCTCTGGTGGATTATTTTGCGGGAATTTGTGTAAATTTTGTGCCCTTGCCTGCTGCAACTCATGGAAAATTTATGATTCTCTAATGCCCGTTTAAATCAGCGATAATTGCACTTTATTTGCACTCAATTGTAGACAATCTGCGTCATCCAATATGGTATTTCAGATGTGTGTCGATTATGTCGCAGTATTTATTTGCCATCGAAAATGTCATATTTGTGGTTTATTGTACATTTTTCTCCGCCCTTCTGACCGCATTTCAATTGATTTTTAATATGCGTTCATTATGGTTTTCGTATTTGATGTATTTTTTATAATTATAAATAAACTGAATTCAATTAAGTATTCCCTTTAATGCACTGACTCTGATGCCTAATTACCGATATAAGTTTTTAAATATTTTATTTGAAAAGTGTGCTTGTATTTTCAGACTTTGCTAATTAAGTTGATTTAGACAGTTTAATTGGCGCTTAATTGAGGGGGGCGGGGTGAGAGGGGGGTTAGGCAATTACGGGTTGACAGTTCAATTAGGGCCTGGCCATTTGAGTTGGTTAGAAAAATCAGCCGCGAATCAAAGTTTTATGGGACTTTGAACAGCTGAAGCGAAGCCCCAACGCTCAGATGTTGACAATTACGTATACGCCTCGTTGGCTTTGGCGAAGAATTGCATAATAATTATATAATGTTATTTGATTAGTTGGGAATCATAATTACATTTGTTTTTTATTAGAAATTATAACTAGCTATTTAAATTAACAATTCTATGAATATATTAAACACGCAATTTGAACATTGTTCTAAAATTATATTTCATTTATTTATTATTTATTTGTCTTTTGTTTTTGGATTCTTTTGGAATGCTAAATATGTATTTTCGAATACGCCAAGTTATTTAAAAAATATTTTATTCAAATTAAAATATATTTTATATAGTTAATTTAAGGGCTTTTATTTTAAATTATGGCCGAAGTCTTTGTAATAAAAACTGCCCTTTAAATGGGTTTCAAATAAATCTATTAAACACATTGTAAGTTTAAAAATAAAAAAAAATTATTTTATAGAAAGTTTCCACATTTTATAACTTTATTTTAAGGTTTTAAATTTGTTCAATTTTATGGCTTTATCTTCTTTTTTTCAAGATTATTTTCCTAATTTTTATCCACTTCTCACAGCAACCACTCACTTTCCGTAATACTTAAAATTCAGCTGTGTGTTTTTTCAGCCTTTGGCCACGTTGCACTTTTTCTCTCAAAATCGTACCCAAAATACACACAGCATTCTTCAGGCGAAAACAAATAAACTATAGAAGACCCAACCGAAAGGCGAAAATCAAAACGAATCGAAACTGAACTGAAACGCGAACCCAGAGGGACACAGCCGGAGGAGATTCGGAGGATACGTCAAAACGCGCCAAGCGCGCAACGCAGACTGCGCCGAAATGATATTGAGTCCGGGCCAGAAGATTGAACTGGGCGGCCACGCAGAGGACATGCAAAAGGCGCAAAATCACTAAAGCCAGCGACGTGCCACCCCGGCTCAGAATCCATTAACACCGCCCAGAGGGTAGGAGGAGGAGCACTAGGAGGGGGAGGAGCACTAGAAGGTGGTATCACCCACCCACTTTCGTCTGGCTTTCATTCATAAATCCAACTTGCACTTTTGTTTACGCCACCAAAGTCCTGCGCAGGCGTCTGGCCAAACCACTTGTTGGTCTCTGGGCCAAATGCCCTTTGCTTTTCTTTTACTTTTTTTTTGTTTATGAGTGAAGATGTCAGTTTGGCTGTTGGCCCAAAATTTGATTCTGGTTCTGTCAATTCAAATTGGCAACTTGATGGCTGTCCCCAAAAATTGGCTCTAATAACTTAATTGCTTTTCTTGGATTTTTGGGGGCTATAAAAGGAGACTTCTGAGACTTTTGGCCAAAAGGTAAGAAAGTTCTTGGCATGATGGACTTGGCTTTGTATCGACTAATTGTGTACAATCTGCTCCAAATCAATTTAAGGAGTGTGATGGTATTTCATTGCTGGTCCCTGGAAGGTGAGCATTGCTTTGGTTTCAGATTTATAAAGAGTTCCCTAAGGGTTTTTTTGGCATAAATATTTAGAGGCTCTTCCTTTGGCTGAGATGCTGAATGGGAATGACATTTATTCGCAATACATTGACCTGCAACAAGGTCCTGAAAATTTGGCCAACATACACAAGGATTATTTGGACAGTGACTTGGTTAGACTGGCTGTGTTTTTGGACTTGAGCTGTGAACAAGCTGAGCTCATTACCAATCAGGTTAGACACTGTTAAATATATTTAATAAATAATATAAATTGTAACTAAAATATCCACAGTCAAGTCGCGCTCGTCTGTTTAACAATAATCTCCATTGGCTGCTCTATGACTCAAATGGTAATTTTAGCAAATTAAGCCAACTCTTTGGGGCAGCCAATCTCAGTTTGAATGCTGATGTGACCTATGCCAGGCGGCAGGATGAGGAGATCTTTATACTCTACGATATTTACAACAAGGGAAGCCACCTGGGTGGCAAGCTAAACATTACCATTGACCAGAGTCTCCACTGTAACAGCAGTCACTGTGAGGTAAAGGAATACCTTAGTAAGCTGCACGAGGACAGCAGGTTGCAGCAGCGTCTGGACTTATCGAGCGTTACCTTTCGATTGGCAACTTTGGTGGGTTCATTCGAAAGACTTAAATATATTTAATTAATACAAAAATAAAACAGGTTTCTGTGCTGCCCATTAACTCAAGCAAGGAGGTTCTCCTTGAATTTCTCAATAGCGACAGGGACTCCCATATGGACTCTATATCCCGAATTGGCTATCGGCTCATCCTGCACATGCAGGAAGTGCTTGGCTTCAAGTAAGTCAAAAGAAATAAATATAATTAATTTTAAAATAATAAAATATATTTGTTTTTAAGGCTGGAATACATTTGGTGTGGCACCTGGAGCGTTCAGGATGCTTTTGGTGGTGCCATTGGCCTGCTGGTCAATGAATCCGCTGAGCTCTCTACTTCCCCTTTTGTTCCCTCCTGGAATCGCCTGCATTATGTGCATCCCATGACGGAACAGGCTCCCTTTCGGGCTGTTTGCATGTTCCGTACGCCACACAATGCCGGCATCAAGGCGGCTGTGTTTCTTGAACCCTTTACACCCACCGTTTGGTTTGCCTTTGCGGGCCTGCTGCTCTTTGCTGGAATCCTGCTGTGGCTAATCTTTCGCCTGGAACGGCAATGGATGCGGCGATGCCTGGAGTTTATGCCTTCGCTGCTCACCAGCTGCCTGATCAGCTTCGGGGCTGCCTGCATCCAGGGCTCTTATTTGATGCCCAAGTCGGCGGGCGGAAGATTGGCCTTCATTGCCGTGATGTTGACATCGTTCCTCATGTACAACTACTACACCTCGATTGTGGTGTCCACGTTGCTTGGGTCGCCAGTGCGATCCAATATTCGGACCATTCAGCAGCTGGCTGACAGCTCCTTGGATGTGGGATTCGATACGGTGCCATTTACCAAGACTTATTTGGTGGTAAGTTAAACCCGTCTCCTTCCCTGGATCCTTAATTTTATAGTTAATAAATATATTATTTAGTCCTCGCCTCGCTCGGATATACGCAGTTTGTATAAGCAAAAGGTACTCAGCAAGCGGGATCCCAATAGCGTCTGGCTTTCACCCGAGGAGGGCGTGATCCGGGTGCGCGATCAACCTGGTTTTGTGTACACCTCAGAGGCCTCCTTCATGTACCATTTTGTGGAGAAACATTACCTGCCGCGCGAGATCTCTGATCTCAATGAGATCAGCCTGCGACCCGAGACCGCTGTCTATGGCATGATCCACCTGAACTCCACCTATCGCGAGCTACTTACCCAGCTGCAAGTGCGGATGCTGGAGAGCGGCATCACCTCGAAGCAGAGTCGATTCTTTAGCAAGACCAAGCTGCACACCTTTTCCAATAGTTTTGTGATCCAGGTGGGCATGGAGTATGCAGCTCCCTTGTTTATATCCCTGCTGGTGGCCTACATAATGGCCTTGATGATTCTTCTGCTGGAAATCTTATGGGCGCGTTATGTGGGAAAGAAGTTGGCCAGCGTTTTTCCTCAAAATTAATTTGAAAAAAAAATCATTAAAATATTTAGTTAAGGTGAGTCGTTAGCTTTTTATCCTAAATTAACTTAAATTGTCCTCCCATTGGTATAATTTCCATATCATTTCGTTGACAGCTGGCTGTCGTCAAACCATCAAGTTGTCAATTCAAGTTGTATATTGATTATGTGTCTGATGGAGACATTATGTGTACCCTATAAAAGCCCAAGTTGGCTCATAATCAGTACCATTAATTACCAAGTTATTTATTCGAGAATCAGCCATGCTGGAACTGCACAGCTTAATTTTGTACAACTTTATACAAATGGCTAAATTAAGCCATATTTTAATATTGCACTGCTGGTCCTTGGACTGTGAGTGGGTTCATCTCAGGTAATTCGTTAATATTCTATTGGATTTTCTGATTTCAGCACTCTTGCACCTGGCACAGAGGACACAAAATGAAAATGTTTATAGCCAGTTTGAGCGTTTAAGTTCAAACTTTCAACCAAATAATATATTAAATAATCAAATACTTAAGTTGGGAGTTTTCTTGGATCTCAATTGCAATGATAGTGAAGTGGTTTTGAATGAGGTAAGAAATAATATTTTAAAATAATAATTTGTAGTATTAAAATTTTAATTTATTTAGGCCAGTACTAAACGACTTTTTAGCCATCGCTACCATTGGCTTGTCTACGATAAATCTGTTAATTTTTCTCGCTTCAAAAAGACTCAACTTTATATCGATGCGGACCTTAACTATGCCACAAAAGATCCTTCAAATGGAAACTTTATTCTGTACGATTTGTACAACAAGGGACTACAGTTAGGGGGAAAGTTGAATGTAACCGCAGATCGTGAGATTTCCTGCAATGAGCAAGATTGCCAAGTCCAAAGATATCTCAGTGATTTGCATACCAGAAGTAGTGCCCTGCAGCACAGAAAGACCTTTACTGGATTGACTATGAGAGCCACTGGTGTGGTAATAGCAACTCACCAAGCAACTTTCTTAGTGGTAACTTTAATTTTCTCTCCTTTTAGATAACCGCTTTGCCTTTAAACTCAACCAAAAAGGATATATTTGCTTTTCTAGAGTCCCGGGATCAAATTCATGTGGATACCTATGCCCGCTTCGGTTATCAGTCGCGTCAACCCTTGAGGGACATGTTGGACTGCGAGTGGGTATTTTTCCAAGGCAAAAAAATTAATTCCTTATAAGCTATATATCCCCCAGATTCAGCTACATCATCAGAAATCGCTGGGAAGATGGCAATGCTAGCGGCGGCATGTTCGGTGACCTCGTTGACGGACTGGCGGATTTAACTGTTGCCCCTTTTATTTACTCCCTCCAAAGGGGCATCTTCATTCAGCCCCTCACCAAGTTCACTGTTTTCCGGGAGATCTGCATCTTCCGCAATCCTCGATCCGTGTCCGCTGGCCTGAGTGCCACCGAATTCCTGCAGCCCTTCAGCGGAGCCGTATGGCTGACATTTGCTCTTTTACTCCTCTTAGCTGGCTGCCTTTTGTGGATAATTTTCTTGGTGGAACGCCGGCGAAAGTGGAAGCCCTCGCTACTGACCAGTTGCCTGCTCTCCTTTGGTGTGGGCTGCATTCAGGGGGCCTGGCTAACGCCTCGATCAACCGGCGGCCGAATGGGTTTCTTTGCCCTGATGGTGACCTCTTTTTTGATGTACAACTACTACACCTCGATTGTGGTGTCCAAGCTGCTGGGCCAGCCAGTGAGATCCAACATTCGGACAGTGCAGCAGCTGGCAGACAGCAGCCTGGAGGTGGGCATTGAGCCAAATATTTATACCCGCACCTTCATAGAGAGCACCGAGGAAAGGAGCGTTCGTAGTTTGTATTTAAAAAAGGTGGCTGGAAGCAAACGTTCACCGGATCAGATTTGGCTCTCCACCGAGGCGGGAGTGCAGGCTGTTAGGGATTCTGTTGGCTTTGTATATATTACGGGCGTGGCCACTGGCTATGAGTTTGTGCGGAAGCTCTTCTTGCCCCACCAAATCTGCGAGCTTAATGAAATTTCCCTGCGAGATGCCACCCATACTCAGACCCATACGGTGGCGGTGAAGGGTTCGCCATATGCGGAGTTATTTAAGTTAAAGTGGGTAGAAATTATCTACTTTGATATGTTCTTAAATATATTCCCTAATCAGTGACCTTCGCATGCTGGAGACTGGAATTCACTTCAAGCACGAACGCTACTGGATGAGAACCAAGCTGCATTGCTATCAGCACAATCACACGGTGGCCGTGGGTCTGGAGTATGCCGCTCCGTTGTTCATCCTGCTGCTGGGTGCCATGATTTTCTGTGTGGGCGTGCTGGTACTAGAGGTCATCTGGCATCGGCACACAGCGCTGACCTAAGGTAGGAGACAGGGCCAAGTCAATTGTCTAGCGATTTGAGGCAATTTAAAACAAACAACGCGGAATGTTGACAGCCAAAGTGAGGCACTTTACGGCCCTATAAAAAGGTGCATTTCTCATTAAAACTCAAAGCGTTAAAGTCAACAATGCAGCTGGTGCAGTTGGCCAACTTTGTGCTGAACAATCTCCTGCAGTCACGAGTTGGATTTATTGTTATCTTTCACTGTTGGCCAACAGATGAAAGTGGGCAAGGCCGCTGGAGAGATTTCTTCTACTTTTAAATACTCTTCCCATTTCAGGTCTCCAGTTTGCTCTGCAGTTTGTCAATCCCATTCATCCCAACCCCGTCTATCATCAATATGTTTCAATGGAAGGCGTTCAGGATTGGTCACACCTCGAGCTTAGCTACCTAGAACACCTGCAGCCAACTTTAGCTATTTATGTGGATTTAAAGTGCGATCAGGCAGAGGCATTGCTAGAGGAGGTTGGGTTTTTTTTTAGAATAATATATAATATTTATCATATCAAGTTTATGTCCTTATAGGCGAGTCTGAAGCAACTTTACAACCAACACTATCATTGGCTCTTGCACGGCAACCAATCTGTCCGGGTTTTCTACGATTTCTTTTCCCCTTTCAACATTTCCATCGATGCGGATGTCAGCTATGTTCAGGAATATGAGCTGGCGGGCAACTCCTCGGTTTTGTATGGCATCTACGATGTTTACAATAATGGAAAAATTATAGGAGGTCGGCTAAACATGACAGGATCCTATGAGAGCACCTGTAACCCAAGCGAATGCCGCAGGGTTAGGAATCTCAGTTCTCTGCAAATGCGTTCAAAGTATGGCAATAGAGAGCAGCTAACGGATGTGGTTTTGAGGGGTAATTAAATATTTTTTCATAATTATAAATATTATATTTAATTTAAACTCTTCTTCTAGTGGCCACAGTGGTCACACAACGACCCCTTACCTGGTCAGAAAATCAACTCATAGAATTCTTGAGCCAGGAAAACGAAACCCACATAGATTCCCTGGCCAGATTTGGTTTCCACCTCACCCTTATCCTAAGAGATTTGCTACACTGCAGGTGTGTTGAGTAATCGGAAAAATGATCCAAAATAATCTAAATTTATATTCTTTAAAGAATGAAATTCATCTTCTCAGACAGTTGGAGCAAATCGGATATTGTGGGTGGTTCAATTGGTGCCTTGGTGGACCAAACGGCGGATATCACGGCCACGCCTTCCCTGGCCACTGAGGGCAGGCTCAAGTACCTCTCGGCCATTATTGAAACGGGCTTCTTCCGTTCGGTTTGCATTTTTCGTACTCCGCACAATGCTGGCCTTCGCGGAGATGTATTTCTGCAGCCATTTAGTCCTCTGGTTTGGTATCTTTTCGGGGGAGTGCTCTCCCTGATCGGCATATTGCTTTGGATTACTTTCTATATGGAATGCCGACGTATGCGGCGTCGCTGGCGATTGGATTACCTGCCCTCGCTGCTGAGCACTTTCCTGATCAGCTTTGGAGCCGCCTGCATCCAGAGTTCGGTGTTGATACCCCGCTCCACGGGCGGCAGACTGATATATTTCGCCCTGTTCCTGATCAGCTTTATTATGTACAATTACTACACTTCGGTGGTGGTTTCCTCGCTGCTCAGTTCTCCGGTTAAATCAAAGATCAAGACAATGCAGCAGCTGGCGGAGAGCCCGCTGACGGTGGGCTTGGAGCCGTTGCCCTTCACCAAGAGCTATCTTAATGTGGGTTTAAATTTTTAGTAATTTTAGCTTTCCAACAAAATTTGTTTTACAGTATTCCAGGCTGCCGGAGATCCATTTGTTTATAAAACGCAAAATTGAACCGCAAACCAAGAACCCGGAGCTTTGGCTGCCCGCCGAAGAAGGTGTCCTTAGGGTGAGGGACAATCCTGGCTATGTGTATGTCTTTGAGACCTCATCTGGTTATGCCTATGTGGAGCGTTATTTTACAGCCCAGCAGATATGCGACTTAAACGAGGTTTTATTCCGACCTGAGCAGCTTTTCTATACGCATTTGCATCGAAATTCTACCTACAAGGAGCTGTTTAGACTTCGGTAAGGATTATAAATAAATCTATTTGAAATTCCTATTTAACTCCCATTTCAGCTTCTTGAGAGTCTTGGAAACTGGCGTCTATCGTAAGCAGCGCAGCTACTGGGTTCACATGAAGCTGCATTGCGTGGCCCAGAACTTTGTGATAACCGTTGGCATGGAGTATGTGGCACCGCTTCTCCTTATGCTGATCTGTGCCTACATATTGGTTATAATCATCCTCCTAATCGAGTTGCTCTGGAAGCGATTTCTCACTCACCTATAGCACGTAGCTCTTTAAAATCCCTTTAAACTGCAGCACAACTACATACAAAAATATATTTAAATATATATGCAGGAGAAAATAAAAACACTTTGCGTTAACTTTTCGCATCGCGAAATTATGCAGGGGCCAACCAACGCTTATCCCCGCTTCCTGTTTTCCAGCTCTCACGTTTTCCCGCCCGAAAATTGCAGCACGCCTCGTTAAACGGAGGGATGGCTCGAGGATAAAGGGACATAGGGGCAAGGACATGGCTGGTGGCCATGTTTTCATGCGATTTTCGTATTTGCATTAAAAACTTTTCGTGTTTGGCGGTTACTTTTTATTCTCCATTTTCACTTTTGGCAATGATTTTATTCACTCTTCTTTATGCAGCTCACTTTTATTTGCATTTTAATGCCCGGCATTCGAATTGGGAATTTTTCTGTTGCTGGTCTCGTGTGAATGGTAGATAACGGAGGCCTATTAGAAATAGATAAATGTTAAGGGTTTTTCCGACTCGTTTTTTTCCCATAGTTTTTTTTATGACTCAATCATTCCAAGCTCCTCTATGATTTATGTTGTTTTAATGATTTTTGCCTTAGGCGATGGATATTTGAAGGGATGTGTCCAGGAAATGTCCCTCAAAATTAATAGGAGAATGACGTAAGGGTGAATGGCCTTTACGCAGAGTGAAAAAAATAATCAAACATATTATTAAAATATAATTAAACAGGGTTTTTTTTTAGATTAATATTAATACATAAATTACTGCTGAGAAGGGTGTCAGAGTTTCTCATAATAAATTTCTTGCAATTAGGAAGTTTTCTCCTACTTAATTAGTCGTCAAACATATTTATAAAATATAAAATAACTGTTGTTTTTTTAGATTAATATTAATATATAATTTACTGCAGGGAAATGTTTCAAAGTGTTTCAAAATAAATTTCCTAAAAAGATGAGTTTTTCTCCCTATTTAATCAAACTTTAAAGTTAGCCTACTTTCTAAGCCACAAAAGGTCTCCTTAACTACTATAAATGTTTGTCAAACCCAAGCTTTTACCCATAGTAAATTGCCTTAACAATTTGTCAGCTCAATCTGGCTGTCAACAGGCCCAACGCCAGGGCCATAGTTTGCCCCTTAAGGGATAAAGGATATTACTTTCCCTTCAGCAGCGAGCAGCAACTGGAAATTGACAGGCAATTGTGAATTATTTACAACATTGAACAAGGCACTCTTTCTCCGTTTTATTTTTTTGCAATTTGTCAACAACATGTTTTTTATTGTTCTATTTTTTTTTTATTTTTATAAACTTCATACCAATCCATGCTGCAGGGCAAAAAGCATTCCCTGCTTTGCGGCTGCTATTCGAAATTGGTTTTGGCGGTTTCTGTACGTGCTAAATGAGCGCGAAACGGATTTGCTTTCAACGGGTTGGAAATGTAGAAGCCAAAGGAAATAACAGAAATGAATTTATTATTGACAAAACTCTCGGCTAGTCCAATAATTAGATTTAACAGCGCAAGTCGTGAAAGATAGCTGGCTTTATGTTCGTCGTCGTTGATTGCCTTTGCCTGGTCTGCCAGTGATATCTTAAGATTTATATTGGCCCAATGCTGTGAGCATCTTATCTGTAATTTAATCTGTCACCCCCTTCAACGATAATGATAATGTCGATTGCTGGCTGCCGTCCGTCCGGCTGTAATCTGTATTCCCTAGTGCCCCGTGTATGGGGCGACAAGTCCTCAGTTGGTTTCCAGTTGGTCGATTCGGTTGGTCGTTGGTTTCCAGCCGGAAATAATTCGAAAGTACGTACTTGGTTTTTGGGGAAATTAACCCTGCAACTTTATGGCACTCTCAGCCTGGGATTTATAGCTCAGCTCAGCTTCAAGTGTGTCTCTCGTAAAGTCTTTTTGAAACTTCAATGCAAAATTAGCTTGTATATATATGAAATTTCTCTAACATTAACCGGCAAATTACCAGTTAGTCGGGTAATTATTGTTTTGCATAACCGAAACCGTTTTTGTGTTGACAACTCTCGAGTTAAATAACCTTTATAATAATGAGAAAGTACGAAGAAACAAGTTTGATTCGGTTTCCTGGATTATTAAATAATCATTTTTCCTTTCTAAATTGGTAAACATGCATCTTTCATCAAGCTGAGAGTATTGAGAGCTTATCACAAATATTTCTCTGAATTAATGTTACGCATACGCCACATTATTACGCATACGTCAGTGCGCGCCACATTACGCATACGCCACGTGCGCGCCTGTGTAAAGCAGTAAACCTAAAACCCAACACAGTCAGTGAACAGAAACGCATCTAAACGGTTTAACTTAAGAAAATGCTATTGGAATTTGTTTGAAATGGTCATTAGCAGGTGTTAACACGTAGGGTAAGCTCGTTAAAAGCCCAATAAAGTGGGTAATACCCTTTAGATTGTCTCTATCTTTAAAAGGGAAAATAAAATGAACAACCTTATCCCACAATTATCTACACAATCTAATCAATATCAGTCCGATTGTGTTCAGGATCAGCGAATGCCTCAAGATGACTAAACCGATAAGCAGCCTTAATCTCAAGGTAAAAAAAAGTACAGCGCCTCGTCTTATCGTAATCAACCAACCCTCTTGGGAGGGCGTCACTTGCCAACCTGAAAAACGTGACGTTCAGCTCCCCCGCTTGACCACCACCATCAACACGAATCGAATCAACTTAAATTGAATTAAATCCACCGCTGCACACGATATATATACCTATATCTATGTGTTTAATTACCTGCTAGCTATAAACCTGCCTGATCGGCACTTTGGCACTTGTTGCATCTGCAATTGTTTTAGTTTCGTTTGTTATTGTTGCCGCCGCTCGGCACTTTTTTTCTTTTGTTTTTATGCTGTCGCTGGCAACTCGCGTGATACCCCGCACTTTAGGTCCCAGCCGCTGGTTCTCATTGGTATCGGTTCTCGTTCCGATCGGCTGGGAGGGCCCATTCAGGTTCAGTCACTCATTGAACGCCCAAAGGCGCGAAACGTCGTCGTTGCCGTTCTTAGTAACGTTGGGAAGACTTGGGGAAGATTTTCCCAATTAAATTGGTGTTCGGATAGCTTTTAATTAATTCATTAAATCATAAAGGTTTGCCAACCTAAAGGATATTTCAAAGGTGCTTAAAGTGCGGAAACTAACAACAATAAATATATTTTTATATATTTTTCAATACAAATTGATAAGTACGCCAAAAAGGATAATAAAAAAAACAGCATAATATATTTACTTTCAAAGGAAATATAATTAATCATGAAAAATATTGCTCCAATTAAGAGATATTTGACAAGTGATATCTTTTATTCTTTATTTTAAATTTGTTCTATTTCTTAAACATGAATTTGATACAACTTGTTGCTGTGCTATTATTTTGGAGTCCAAGGCAATACCCTAAGGAGTTCATCTAGCAATCTCAATTTACTGTCCATATTTCGAAATGGTTTTTGTGGAATATCAAATTATTTTTATATATTTTTTCGATACTAAGCAAAAGTAACTGGATAGCACAGAGAGGGCACTGCAAAGTAGGCCAACGACTTGGGAACTGCGCAAATGGATCGAGTGAATCCCAAGATAATGAGTCAAGAGTTCCCAGTCAAGTGCAATTGGCCAAGAAACCGTCTTGTGTTTAAAGTAATAACGGATTGGAATAATCTAATTGGAGCTAAATTTTGTATATATTTTTTGTAATTAGTTGCCTTGGCAAACAGCACTTGCATTTAACAATTGTTAATTATTTAATTTATTTTTTAATTAAGCTGGCAAGGTCAACTCAAATGATCTGGCAGTCAATAAACTTTAGTGAATGGGAATATTATTGATCTAAATACTGTATTCTATGCTCCACTTTCCGGTTTAGCTTCCCTATTTCCTCCTGTCCACTTCCTCTTCACCCTGTCATCGGTCACAAGTTCTGTCGGATGTAAACAAATCAAGTCACTGCACTTTGCACCAGACAAATCATTGCCAAAAAAACGGGTAATCTATAATACATAGAATATATATTTAAATATATATCCGGCTGTGTCCCATTTAATTGATTTACCCCCAGTGACTTTAAAGAAAACTAAGTAAATATTCCCTTCTACAAAGTACTTTTTAGCATGAGAACTTTTCGCAGTAACAAGCTAAGCAAACTTAACAAAGCACTTAAATTAATTATAGAAAATATCAATGTAAAAATCAGTTATACGAGGCTCTTAACCTGTCAAGCCCTGAGCGTAGCTTAAACAGCTGTCTTTGGCTGCCTTCAATATTATTGTTTGTTCGTTTTTTTAAGCATTTAGTGCACGTACATAGTTTCCACGAAAGTCAAGCTCATTCATTTAACTCACTTCCCCCCATTGCCGATTTCGAGCAAGTTCACGACCAATGACGTACATGCTCAGCTTAACAAATTAAGCAATTTGCCTAAATACGACTTGCGTAAATAATAATTCATAAAAATAATTAACACCAAGTTAAGAGTGTTAAATGAAAAGTAGAAAAGCTTTATTCCAGACGAATAAAGAGAATTTTAAAAGAGTTATTTTAAGAGAGAAAATTCACTGTAATAAATTGTATAAAATATTTATATTCTTTTTAGTTTGCCGCTTCAATATGACGGCTAGCAAGCAACAGGAGGCCGAGGCCGAACATGATCCCCAGGTGGTGGTCACACCTGCAGATGCTTCTCACAGCTCTCGTCATGACAAGGGCCTGTGGCGGGATCTCACCTCCTATTGGATCCTGGGTCTGTGCAATAACTATGGCTATGTGGTGATGCTGAGTGCTGCCCATGATATCATCAAGCAGTTTAATCCAGTGAGAAACCAATAAAAACTATATCCTATAAACTCTAATTAATATATTTTATTTCTTTTCCTCAGAACGATGAGGCTGCCGAGAGCGATTCGGGCAGAAATTGTCATTTGGTGTCCACCGGAGCCATATTGTTGGCCGATGTGCTTCCCTCGCTTTTTGTCAAAATGCTGATGCCCTTCTTTCCCTTTTGGGTCAAGTAAGTGGAGTCTAAGACCTCCCCAAAGCTCCTACAAATCTCTAAGGATTCCCTCATTATTTCAGTTTTCGCATTGCCTTGGCTGTGATCTTCTCGGCAGCTGGCTTCCTGCTGGTGGGCTTTGCCAATGCCGAGTGGATGGCCCTGCTGGGAGTGATCATCACCTCGGCCAGCAGTGGAATTGGAGAGACCACTTTTCTGGCCTATTCTTCACGCTATAACAAGTGAGTTAATGAGTTTCTTTAAAACATAAATTTTAATTGAGAATCCTTTCTACAGGAATGTGATATCCACCTGGTCATCCGGTACTGGCGGAGCTGGTGTCATTGGTTCCCTAAGCTATGCCAGCTTAAGATCTCTGGACTTTAGCCCCAGGGACACCATGCTGATAATGCTGATCTTCCCAGCCATCGAAGCCTTTGCCTTTTGGCTGCTGCTGCGTCGCCCTCAGGTTGACATCCTTCCGGTTACGACTGTGGAGTCCACTGAGGTGCTCATCTCCGACGAGAAGCCGCTGGTTGGCTTCAAGGAGAAGTTCTTCTACATCAAGCATCTCTTCAAGTACATGTTGCCGCTTTGTCTGGTTTATTTCTTTGAGTACTTCATCAACCAGGGATTGGTAGGTCAATAGACCTCCCCCCAAAATCACTTTTCTAAACTCTAAACTCCTTGCAGTTCGAGCTGGTCTACTTTGAGGACATCTTTTTGGACAAGGACTCGCAGTATCGCTGGCTGAACGTGGACTATCAGATTGGTGTCTTTATTTCTCGCTCCTCCGTGAATGTTTTCCAGCTGGACAAAATCTGGTTGATGTCCATCTTCCAGTTCATCAATGTGATCTACTTCCTCACCGAGGTCATCTGGTGGTACACGCCCAGCATTTGGATAGTGTTTGCCATTGTCCTGTGGGAGGGCCTCCTCGGTGGCGGTGCCTATGTTAACACCTTTTATCGAATGTCCAAGGAAATATCACCGGAACGCCAGCAATTCGCCATGGCCATGGTGGTGCAGTCAGATTCGTATGGCATTGCCCTGGCCGGTTTCCTGGCCATTCCCGTTCACAACGCCATCTGCGGCCTGCCAGCGGCGGCGCGTAGCCTTGTCTGGTGATCATCGAGAATTGGATCTGGATCAGGATCAGATTATGCCTTTACTGTGTGCATGTGTAGCTAATTAAGTGTGTATGTCTGTCCCGATAGTATTAGCCATTGAGTGTGACTCCCAGGAGCCAGGATATACCATAGATTGTTATGTAGTTTTGATGAACTGCTTCGTTCTGTTCGCCTACTCTTAAGTTTAGTTTAATCAAAGGAAATTATATAAAGTTTGAGCTCTTAAAATATATATTTAAAACATTCACAGTGTTTTGAAATTATTTATATATTTTATGATCTGAAGGTGAGTTTAGTTTAATCAAAGGAAATTATATAAAGTTTGAGCTGTTAAAATATATAATTAAAATATTGAGAGTGTTTTAGAATTATTTATATATTTTATGATCTGAAGGTGAGTGTTTTTTTAAATTTCTTAAAACTAGATTTTTTTATGTTTTTCTTTCAAAATTTTTCTAGTAAACAAAAGTTTACAGTTCTCTGGGGCTTTCAAGTTGTCAAAGCCAAGTGTAACGCATATCTTAAAAGTTTATTCTCCCCAAAATGATCATGGTTAACCAGCTTGCCGAATCTACACCGAAATAAAAAGATATCTTTCTTATTTATAATTATTTCTAATTCTAATTTTAAACCTTCAAATAAATATTAATTTCTGAGCTCGCATTAAGATCTGGGTCAAAGTACATCAGGCTTTAGCTGGGTTTATTCAACTGTCGTTATTAAACATCAATTCAAATATTACCTATTAACACTTGCTACACATTATATTTATTTTTTTGCCGCTGACTTATTACTACATCGAGTTGTGAGTGGCAGCCAGCTAATTTGGTTCGATTAAACCAAACGAAACTGAATCTGGGAGAGACCGATTTGGGAGATCGATCGCGACCCAAACCGAGTCGCGCCAAGTCGTTACGTGGAGCTCTCACGGCATCAGTTGGCTGGGAGCTGCCGTCTAGAGCACAACGCGATCGATCCAATTCGGGAGTTGAGCAACCACCATGCGGGGCTTATCAGCATTTCTACTTTTACTCTGCCTGCAAAGGGTGATGACAGATGCGGCAACGGCGAGGCGACCCAACATAATCATCATTATGGCCGATGACATGGTGGAACTAGTTTCTCAGACATAAATCAAGACCAAATTTAAAACCAAAGCAAATGTCTAACCTTTTCAGGGTTTCGATGATGTGAGCTTTCGTGGTGGCCAAGAGTTTCTAACGCCCAATATCGATGCCTTGGCCTATCATGGACGACTCCTGGATCGCCTGTATGCCCCGGCCATGTGCACTCCTTCAAGGGGAGCCCTGCTCAGCGGAAGATATCCCATACACACGGGTACTCATATGATATTCCACACTTGAAATCAAACTATAAAGACTTTAATTAACCACGACAGGAACCCAGCACATTGTCATTAGCAACGAGGAGCCTTGGTCCCTCACCCTCAATGCCACTTTAATGCCGGAGATCTTTCAGCGAGCCGGTTACTCCACCAATCTGGTGGGCAAATGGCATCTGGGCTTCTCCCGCCCGGAATATACGCCCACCAGGCGGGGCTTTGACTACCACTATGGCTACTGGGGTGCCTATATAGATTACTATCAAAGGCGATCCAAGATGCCGGTGGCCAACTACAGTCTGGGCTATGACTTTCGGCGAAACATGGAGCTGGAGTGCCAAGATGGTGGAGTTTATGTCACAGACTTGTTGACCAATGAGGCGGAGCGGTTGATAAAGGAGCATGCAGGCAAGGATAAGCCTTTATTCCTGATGCTCAGCCACTTGGCTGCCCATACGGCCAACGAAGATGATCCCCTGCAGGCGCCGGAGGAGGAGATACGAAAATTCGCTTACATCAAGAATCCCAACAGGAGGAAGTATGCGGGTAGGTACTAAGATCTCCGAGGAATCCCTCCGAAGTTAAAGGCTAAATCTTCCTTTAGCCATTATTTCCAAGCTGGACCAAAGTGTGGGACGTGTGATCAGCACTCTGGCCAGCACGGAACAGCTGGAAGACAGCATTGTTATCTTTTACTCGGACAATGGAGCTCCATCGGTGGGCATGTTCTCCAATACGGGCTCCAATTGGCCGCTTCGTGGCCAGAAGAATACGCCCTGGGAGGGAGGAGTGCGAGTGGCTGGCGCCATTTGGAGTTCTCGCCTGCAGGCACTCGGCAACATCTTTACCCAACCCATTTACGTGGGCGACTGGCTGCCCACTCTGGCCCATGCAGCTGACATTGCGTTGGATGACTCCGACACCCGCCAGCTGGACGGCATTGACCTGTGGCCTCAATTGGCGGGCCCTGCGGATGCTCCACATGTGCCGCGTGAGATTCTGCACAGCCTGGACGATGTGTGGCGGGTGGCGGCCCTTCAAATGGGTCAGTGGAAATATGTGAATGGTACCACCTCGGCGGGACAATATGATTCGGTGCTTACCTACCGGGAGCTAGACGACCTGGATCCCCGCGACAGCCGTTATCCTGTGACTATAAGGAACTCCGCAGCCTCGAGGGCGCTCTCCCGATACGATTTACGTCGCTTGACACAGCAGAGGATCGCAGCCATTCGACGATCCGCCGGAGTGCGTTGTGCCGATTTCCAAAGATCCTGTAATCCTCTCCTGGAGGAGTGCTTGTTCGATATCACGACGGATCCTTGCGAGCAGAACAATCTGGCGTACTCCAGCCGGCACTCCGATGTCTTGGCTGCCTTGCGAAGGCGTTTGCGGGAACTAAGGTCAAGCGCCGCGACTCCGGGTAATCGGGCGAGCATGCCGGCTGCTGACCCCATCTGGCACACCTGCTCCTGGGAATCTTTCGAGTTGCACAAGCCAAGAACCGGTTAGTAATCAGTAATTAAAGCCTGTTTTATATATTAACTTGACTTTATTTATAAAATTTAATCTTTGCAGTACCCTTGCAATGCGATTACCATGGCCTACCCTGTGAAAGCAATTAGAACAGAAATTGTTATTTTATTTTGTTTACATTTTAGATGGTAGGAAAACTCTTAGAAAAAAATATATAACTCACTTTCATATACTCAAAAAAATGTGTATTTTTAATTATGAAGAACTTTTAAGCAATAAAAACCACTTTTTGAATTAATTTATTTATTGTTTATGTATTTCTTGTTTAAAAAATAAACTCATATATACAAACAAATTCGTTATGGAAATGCATCTCACAAATGCACAGCTACGAGATGAGCCAGAATGAATGCGTACAAAAAAGGGATAAAAAGTATAAAAATTGGAAAGACAATTAATTGCGAGAACTTGGCCACAATCAGTTCTTGATTGTTTAATTTACTAAATAACCATAGTGGGAAATATTTATATATATATCGTTTAAAGTTTGCTAGTTCAGTCCAATCACATTGTGTTCTCGTTACCAGATTTTTTGAAATGCTTCGCTTACGTTGCTTTGCTGTAGCAAAGGAATGTTTTTTAGCTTTTACTTCTGTGGCTGCTGCTGTTGTTGTGGATTTTGTTGCTGCTGTTGAATTGGCACCTGTTGATTTTGAGCCGGCGGAGGGCTTTGATTATTGATTTGTTGCTGTTGCACAGGTTGTTGTTGTTGCTGCACAGGCTGTTGTTGTTGTTGTATTGGCACCTGTTGATTTTGAGCGGGTGGAGGGCTTTGATTGATTTGTTGCTGGTACACAGGCTGCTGTTGCTGCACAGGCTGTTGTTGTTGCTGCACAGGCTGTTGTTGTTGCTGCACAGGCTGTTGTTGTTGCTGCTGTGGCTGGTACACAGGCTGCTGTTGCTGGTACACAGGCTGCTGTTGCTGGGGAACCGCTCCCACATGCTGGTACACCTGATTAGGATTCAGCTGCACTGGCTGCCCGTTTCCATATTGCTGCTGTTGGTACTGCTGGGCGTACTGTTGCTGCTGCTGGACATATTGCTGCTGCTGCTGTGCGTGCACCTGGCCGGGCTGCTGGTAATGAGGCTGCTGGGCACCTGGATGCGGGGGCGGCGGCTGTTGGTAGGCAACGCCGCCAGGATGCGGTGCAGCATAGTAGCCCTGCGGCATATTGGGATGCGGCGGCAACTGACCCTGTGCAATCAGTCGCTGAACTTCCTCCTGGCGCCTGCGCTCGTACTCCAGGTACTCTTCGTGCGTGTACTGCGGCTGCTGGTCGATTGTTTCCCACTCCGGATCCTTCTGGAACTCCTCCTTGTTGGTCTGCATCATGAACTCCTCAATGCTGATAAGGCCATCGTGGTTGGTGTCCGTTTCCTGGAAGTAGTGCTCTCGCATGCGTTCCATCTCCTCGGCGCGCTCCCTCATGTCGTCCTCGGGCAAATCACTTTGGTAAACCTTGTCCAGTTCTTTGACAAACAACGCCTTGACCTCTGCCTCGTCCCAATAGCCATTGCTGTCGACGTCGTGAATGGAGAAAAAGGTTTTGGGCTCAAAGTCATTCTTGTCCATGTGATCCTGCTTCTCCCACACCTCTTCCAGCTGGGCCTTGTTGCCCGGATGGTGCAGCTTTTCGTGGTCCTTGTGCTTCTTCTCCTTCTCCTTGATCTCGTTCTCGAACTTCTTGCGCGACTCCTCATCCATTTCCTTCTTCTGCGCCTCTCGCTCGAATTCCTTTTGCATTTCGTACTCCTTGAACTCACCGCGCCGCTTTCGATCGGCCTCGGCCAGGTCGTCGGACGTCTTCTGGATCAACTTGCGCAGATCCTCGATTTCGAATGTGTGCTCATTGCCGTGATCCAGATGCTGTGGCACCTTCAGATGCTTACGATCTATGTCGTTGGCCAGATCGAAGGCCTGATTAGCCAGCTCACGCAGACGCTCCAATTCGCGGCGTTTGATCTCATCCAGCTTGGTGCGAACGTGGTGATTCACGTAGTCCAGCTCCTGGGCGATTTTTCCACTCTAAGCAAACGAATTAATGCCAAATTATTTATATGACAAATGAGAAAAATTTTACGATATAGAAAACTAAGGAGAGACCTTTCACGAGGACCTCAAGACTCCCTTTGTTCCTCCACTCACCCGAATGTCCGCCTCCGGCGCCTTGTCCAGCTTTTTCCGGAACTCAGGATCGGCCTCGAGAGCCTCAACCACCTCCCGCAGATAGCGCTCGTACTCCAAGGCAGTCTCCACGTCGGCAGTGGCCGGAGTGCTGGATTCCGCCTCCGCCTTAGCGTCCTTCTCGGCCTTCTTGTTCTGCGTCACGGGCAAGGCAGCGACTAAACAGAGCGATGCAATCAGAGCCAGGCCCAGCAGGGCCACGTTTCGCGCCATGGCTGTTAGTGGTGATTTCTGGCTCGTGCTTTCAAGTTTTGTACAATGCAAATCTGACAAAGCAGCTGTGCAAATAATTAAACAAAAACCTAATATTCTGACGTGTCGGAGTAGATTTTGTTGATTAGGATGACCGTTGCTCCACCCCTGAAAAATACCAGCTGCCCGTCAAAAATATACCAGCAGGAGGAATGCCACTGTGGCTATAAAATGGTTTAAAAGGGAAAACCTTCCTGTTCAAAATTTTAAATTTGCTTAAAGATTGTTTTGATGCAGGCAAATATTTAAAAAATAAAAGCACTTATTTACAAAAAAACTAGTATTTAACTAGTGAAAAATTAAGAATATTTAGCCTTTTAAATATTAACAAATATTTTTCAGTTGTCTAAAAATGCTTACTTAATTTTAATTATTTAAAATAAAATTACATAAAATACTCAACAAACAATTACGTTTTTAATCTCTGTTCTTTTTTGTTTTTGAAAAGTTTTCTTTTTGGCTCTTGGGCGGCTTAAGATTCTTTTTAATTTCACCCAGTTTTTTAAGTTTCGAATTTGTGCCATTTTTTTCTACGGGACGTTTTTTCAAAATCTTTTCCGTTTTTTCAATTTTGTTTAGTTTTCCTGACTTTTGATCCTCTTTGCTTTTCCCCTCGGGGCGTATCTTGGTTGTTATATCCTCCCGATCCAAAGGTTTCTTGGCTCGCATCTTGGCCTCCGATTTCCGAACCTTTTTCATTTGCAACATGTATTCCGGAACGGAGCCGCCGGAGTTTTTAATAATCAGAGCAACGCTGAAGGAATAGGAAAACAATATGTTAGTCAGAAAAGTCCCATAAAAGTAAACTTTCAGAAATGTTACCTTCTTAAATTAGCCGTGTCCTCTTGAGTGAAGAATGTGATGGCTCGTCCGGGCCGTCCAGCGCGTCCAGTTCGTCCGATCCGATGGATGTACGAGATGGTGGTGGGCGGAAAGTCGTAGTTGATTACCAGATTCACCCCCTTAAAGTCGATACCGCGGCCCATCAGCTCTGTGCAGATGAGCACCCAAATGCTGCCTTCTCGGAAGGCGCGAACACAGTTGTCACGCTGATGCTGGCTGCGCTCGGCATGGATCACGTCCACGTTGATGCCATCGTAGAGCAGCTCCTCGAAGAGTTGCTTGGCTCTCTCCTTGCTCTGTACGAAAACTAACACCGGCGGCTGCAGGCCCTGGCGAACCAGATCCCGCATGGCCACCAATTTTCCGCTCTCTGATCCAACGAACAGCAGCTCCTGCTGGACGGTATCCGTGGCACTGTTCTGCACACCAACAGTGACGCGCACAAGGTTCTTGAGGTGACGCAACGCCCATTTGGCCACAGGCACTGTGTAGGTGGCGCTGAAGAAGGCCACGCACTTGGCCGGATGGGAGCAGGCGGCGTAGATATCGTCCAGTTGCTCCTTGAAGTTGTTTTTTCCCTCCTCCATCAGGCGGTCCGCTTCGTCCAACACGAACCATTCGACGTGGGACAAGTCCAGGAGAGGTGGCTGCTGTTGCAGCAGGAATCGCACTCGGTTCGGTGTGGAGACCAGAATGTCATAGCGTTGCTTGCACTCGGCGCCTTGTTTCTGCTTCGCCTCGCTTACTTTGGTGATAAAATGGGTACGCAGGCCCGTTTCTCGGGTTAGTTCCGCACATTCTCGGTAGATTTGCTGGGCCAACTCGCGGGTGGGGGCCAGCACTAAAGCCCTTAAGCCGGTGGTTCTATGCGCCCTCAGGCCGTCAATGATGGGCGTGAGGAATGCTAATGTTTTGCCAGATCCGGTTGGCGCACAAGCCATCAATGCCCGGCGTTGCAGAAGCACAGGCAGTGCCTGCATTTGGATGGGAGTTGGCTGAGCAAAGTCGCGTCCCAGTAGGTTCTGCTGCAGTCGGGGGAGCAGCTTGTGATCCTTAAGCAGAGCCTCAAAGCTGGTTATCGGTGCGGGCACATTCTTGCCCAGAACACTGATGTTGTGCTGCTTTCTGGTCTCATTCACTTGATCTATGGCCTTTTGGCGCTCCAGTTCCTCGACAGAGGGTTTCTTCGCTTCCTTACGTTTCTTGGGCTTACTTTGGTTGGAGTCATCCGCCAGCAGGCGGAACTCTGAGGTGTCACTATCCTTCTTGGGTTTTGCTTCACTCTTTACCTGCTTAAGTGGTGGGGAATCTTCGGAGAGCGGCTGCAGCGGCGTCTTGGAGGGAGTTGCCTATTGCAATGGTAACAGCTTGAAGAACAGCTTAGCTTTCATTAAATCTTACAGCGCTTACCTTGGGCCTCTTTGTGAAGCGTACACCGGCCGTGATAAGCTTGAATATATCGTGTTCGTCCATTGTTTTCCTTTAATTCTTTTTAAAAACCGCGCACGTGCATTTGTTTTTATTCCTTCCCAATGTTAGTGCTGCCAGATATTTCAAACTGATGGGAAACCGTTGTGCTGCCACTTAAGCAGTTTTTGCGGCTGTTTTGTTAGCTTGAAAAGGCTGGTTTCGGAATTTTTTAAATTAATAAATAAATACCATACATAAAACTTAATATTAACAGTAAATAAAAAAGGCTTTTTATTTAAACTTTGTTTGCATATTTATTCACCAGGCTCAATCGCCACCAGCTCGTCCAACAGCTCAACACGCCTCTGCAGCCCCTTCGAATCCTTTTCACTGCCCCTAATGCCCTCCGCTGGCCCACCCCAGCTGAAGCTGCTCTGACCATCATCCGTCGTTAGTCCATCGTCCTCGAAATCCTCGCAGAGATTGTGCATGGCACAGATGCTCTCAACAATAAGCCGCACCTCGTTCAAATCGCGAGCCTCCAGGGCGTAGAGGGTATTAAAACGACGCGCCAATGAGTCCAGGACCTTCTCAGCTAACAGGAAGGCAGGACGGAGCAGTTCGTTGAATACCGCATCCTTGCGGAAGCACTCGGCCTCAATGGGTCGCATCAGATAGGATTTCAGTGGAAAGACGCCATTCCCGATGAGATAGCTGCCCGCTGGCATGGTCCTGGGATTCAGGGCGAGAGTCTGGCCAATTGGGGAATCCTCGAAGCTATACTCGACGAAAAGCTCCACGTAGCAGTCGATGATCTTGCGCTCTGCATTGCAGATTAGCTGAAGAACCACCGGCACCTCGGCGTGTTCCGATTCCAGGAAGACATCCAGACGCTTTAGCGTTATGATGCCGAAAAGTTCTCGGAAGCACCGCAGCTGCTCCAGCCGCTGGTAGCCCTGCAGTGTACTTCGCTGGGCTGCCAGCGAATTGGGCCACTTGATGAAGCTCTCGTAGTTGTCCGAGATGCAGTGCCAGAAGCCACGCACCACCTGCTGGCACAGGGCCCAGGGTAGGCGGAATTTCCGGGCAATCTCCTCGAAGTGTTCATCGGTGGCTAGCTTCCAAATGGCCAGCGAAAGCATTGTCTGTGTCGGCGGCGTCGGGTAGCCAGGCAGGGTGATGCCGCTCAGAGTTTCCTCCAGGGTTTGTTGGACTTTCTGCAAGGCAAAGTGATTACGGGAGGGGAAACAAGAAAACAAACCACTCGGCACTTACCAGGAATGTGAGCTTGCGCATATGCAGATAGGACTCGAATTGGGTGTCCGTGTAGCGGTGCAGTAGGTTTAATTCGGCGTGGTTCCACTCCAGTTTGGCCGCCTTCTGGTCTGGCAACCGGCCCAACGACTCCTCCAGCATTCTACGCTTACGGCTGACCAATGCCGCGCGCTTTTGCTGCAGCAAGGCGAATATCTCCGCCTCATCATCGTCCTCAGTGGTGTCCAGGAGCGGATAGCTGCCGGCTATGACATTCAGTGGCGGCTGGTCAATAAGTAGATCCTTGGTGATTATAGAGGCAATATTGGCCAGCACGGCACGCTCCTCCATGTTGATATCCTTTTCAAATTGAGATTTAGCTTTTGATTTTGCAGCCCAGTCAACCCCAATTTCTGTGTCCTTGTTTGTGATTGTATGTGTGTAGGACTCGTCAGCTGATATCCTTTCGTTTTAACAGTTCTGTTATTCGGGGATGTTTTTATTTTAACATCTTGCTGGGAAGTACATTTCCCCCTCAAGGATGCCCAAACATTTTATTTCGATTAAAAATAAAGCTCTTATTTTGTCTGCAATTCATTTATTTTCATGGTATTACCGGCATAGATAAGCATTTGGCTGGAAAGTCATCCAAGTGCTGCTCCTTGACCAGAGTTTCAGTTAACAGTCCTTCGGACTCGGACCACCACTCGCCTGGGTCCGGTGCCGGTTTGCTGTCCTGCGGCAGCACGGCGGCGTCTAACACCACCCCGTCGGATGATGCGCCTGATGATGACCCGGCGGCGGCGGTGCCTCTTCTTTGTGGCGGCAGTTGTTGTGGTCGAGGCATCTGTTGTGGTAGTGGCTGAGGCATCTGTAGTAGTGGTGGCCGAAGCATCCGTTGTCGTTGTCGCCGTGGCACTGGTCGTCGTGGTGGAACTAGCGGCGGAAGCGGGGCCGCTTAGCAGAACCAGAGTGGTCAGGACGAGGAAGGATAGAACCAATAGGCAGCGCATTGTTAGGGTTTTGTTTTGGTGAAGTCGTAACTGATGTCAGTGCTCCCAAACGGATGGATATTTATAGTGTCTTCTGAGCCAGGGAGATATGTTAGGTGCAAACACAGGTGTGGCCCTTGATGTTTTTCTCCTGCTCGCCTCTTTGTGTCGCCTTTGTTCCACTTACACTCCATAGTGCCTCCGACTATTTACGATGGCTTTGTTAATCTGTTTGCAGCTGCTTTTTGGACGTAAATGGAATTTCTATTTCTATGCAAAACAAACTTCGCATAGCTAAGGTTTTGTGTGAAATTAAGTAGCATACTTTTTGGTGTGTTTTATCTTGTAATTTATATTTCAAATTATTCTAGATATGTTGAGATATACGAAAAGATCCTAATCCAAATCCGCAGGCACATGATTAACATTATTATCTTTTTAACAGTGAAGATTTGTATAATTCTTCATCAACCTTCCCTAGTTTCTTCTTTCCAATTTCACGTAATTTATTTAATTCTAAATTTCTGTCAAGTTGGAGTCAATGAAAAATAATTTAGAAAATGTCCAAGGAAAATAAGCAATCCTTTTCCAAAGTCTGGGATATTGGCGTATGGAATTCACAGGACATTCAGAATTACAGCAGCGTATCCCGCATACAAAAGCAGCTCCGCCTTGGAAACTGGGAGTATATATGCAATCATCCTGAGGTTAAATAATACAGATCAAAGTTTGTAGAATTAATTAATTCATAAATTAATTGTCCTCCCACCAGATACGTGCCATAATTCGTGTAATCCTTCACAATGCCATCAATGAACAGCCGGAACCAGACAATATTCCAAAGTTTTTGGCAGATTTCTTCAATTGTCAGCGCAATCCCCTGCTAGTGTCATTGGTAAGACATTGAAGAGCAGTTAAGGAGCAGCTTAATATTATAATTTTACGATTCTTTCATCTCAGATAAACACTCAACTGAAGTATGTTAAGGAGCAACTG
Source organism: Drosophila anomelani (assembly GCA_035045905.1). Classification (NCBI taxonomy): domain Eukaryota; kingdom Metazoa; phylum Arthropoda; class Insecta; order Diptera; family Drosophilidae; genus Drosophila; species Drosophila anomelani. The sequence continues at coordinate 6,137,868 of JAWNOO010000165.1, forward strand.
AGTCGTGGACGTTGGAGCAAGTTTGATGCGGAGGACCTGTTCATGGAGAGTCCCTCCACTCACTCGCTTCTGTCGACAGCTTCCGTAGACAGCAATGTCCACCCGGTTCTCACCTATGCCTTGGTCTTCAAGAAGCCCGATGAATGTGGCATTGAAAAGCCACCTTTTTAGGAAGGATATGGCATTTATGTGAGGGAGAAATCAGAACAATATCTAGACATATACCATTAAATCTTATGTGAATAATATTTTACATTCAAGGACTGTGGATTTTTTCTAGGTTAATTATACTCCTGTCCGTACTTTTATCCCTCTATCCCCTTAAATTTTGGAGACTTTAAAGACTACATTTAATTTTTGGGACCCCCCCAAACTTATTGACAAAAGATTTGCTCAATTCCAATCTTTATTTTCTATTAGCCGAGTTAAGATTTGAAAACAAATCAAAAGAAGCGACGTGCCGAGCGTCCAACGCGACGCTCACGCACCCGAATACGCCTCACCACGCGGCCATCGCCGCTGTCCCGGTTCCTCCTGCGGCGCACGCCATCGCCTCCTTCACGGCGGATAATTACGATACGGCGACGCCTGTGACGGCGGCGATGGTGCTTCTTGGTCGTCGCCTCGGTTGTGGTGGTGGCAGCAGTTGTTGTTGTGGTTGGAGCCGCTGTCGTGGTCGTCGTAGCCGTAGTGTCAGAACTGGAGGAAGAACTGCTGCTCGACGGGGAAGTTGAACTGCTGCTGGTCGGCGAAGTTGAGCTGCTGCTCGTTGGTGAAGTGCTGCTTGAGGACGAGCTGTCGGCTGGAGTAGATGCCTGCATGGACAGGACAACCAGGGAAGCCAGGATGGCCAGGAAGAACGCTTGTATCGGACGCATGGTGTCTTCTTTTCGAGGCTGGGCTTTGGATTCTGCTTTTCTCAGTCACAATACCGAGTTATTTATAGTGAAAGTCTCTACAGCATCCGAAGTTATCTCCAGACTCTGTTGTTTGCTGACCAAACATATCACATTCGTGGAGTTTCCAAGCTCTGGATAATTAAGTAATCAAAGCTGTCATTGTTGGCTTATTGTTAAAAGACAAAAAAGAAAGGTTTAGGAAAAATACATGCTAGTATTCTGTATCCTTACACTTTCTTTTGTCGTGTCAATTTAAGGGTAACTTCGATTTATATTTCCAATTCACTGGGATCTAAGGCGATAATTTTCCATGATGATTAAGAAAGTGTTATGTATCAATTCATGAAATAATCAACTCTAAAAGTCATAAATATATTTATTTTTTAGTTTCTGACATATTTATAAAGATTTTGCTAAGATTGACGGCATTTTAGAGCTACTAGCTTAATAAATCTAGGTGGTTCGTGCTAAAGGCTCCAATTTTTAATGAATAAATTAAATTTTCCAACAATAAATAAAATGAAATAAATGGTTATTATGTACACATGATTTTCTTCTTTAATTTGAATCTTATTCAAGTATTCAAAGACTGGGCTGAATAAAGCACAAACACTTCTGTTCAAATTAATAAAGCTTGTACATTATTGACCTAACCAAGTGCGGTTTCTGTGGCTGCTGCTATCTTGGCCAACAAAAGAATTCGAGTCAATATTTGGGATAAGAAAAGGAACTAAACAAGTCTGGTTAACAACAAACGAAGGGAACCCGGCCTAAAAATACTTTTATTAGAATTGGTTATTGTTTAGTTGTTGAACTTGTACTTGAAAGTTTCAAAAGTTTCCGCTCCCTTGACGTAATAGCACTTGGTGTACACTGTGGAGGGCTATAAATGGAAACAGAATCTGCAGATAATTCTAGTTCACTCCATCCACTCCATTGTTACTATGAGGCTCCTACTAGCAGTAACGGTCGCCCTGTTGGCCATCCACTTGGTGCCAGTAAATTCTGATTCAACGGGCACAGGAACTGGCACAGGAACGGGCACAGGAACGGGCACAGGAACGGGCACAGGAACTGGTACTGGCACTGGTACAACGACCACTACAACAACGTTGGCTCCCACAACAACAACAACGACGACCACAGCCGCTCCTACCACCACCCACAGGACACGTCGTCATCGTAGGCGACGCATAATTAGGAAGATTATCCACAGGCGCAACGCAGCAGAGAAAAAGCGTCGAAGTGGTTGAGTGATTGAATAAATTTAAAAATATACGAATATGTTTTGTTGCTTATTATTAATTTTAATTCATTTATTTATTGTGAATTATGGAAAATAAATTTAAAAATAAAGAGAGATGGAAAAACATCTTTGTTTCCCGACCAAATGTTTCAAAAACATTAATAATCTCTCAGAGAACATTTAATGAAAACAACGGTCATGTGAGTACCTCGGGACACTTATCCTTTAACTAATACATTATATTTTTCTGATATCGGATGATTCTAGTGATACTTAGAATGCATAATGCAAACCAAAGGAGACTCGGCAAATTCTTAATAACTCCTACCTGTACATTATTTTCAAGGAACATATTTTTTAATATATATTGTTTTATTATGTGGCATTTAAATTTTTAAGCTATCTTTAGCCGTTTTAAAAAGTGAAACGGCGCGAAATTATCGCTAAAACATCGCTTCCCAATCGGGAAAATAAAGGTGGGCACGAATTCCCAATCGGTAACTGAGAACAGATTTTGTATGAAAGTGGGAACGGGCATGAATTCCCAATCGGTAACTGGGAACAGATTTTGTATGCAAGTGGGAATGGGCACGAATTCCCAATCGGTAACTGGGAACAGATTTTGTATGGGGAAAAAATGGGCGCGAATTGCCAATCGGTAATCCTAGTGATGCTGAAAACATCGATGCATCGAACATCGATATCAACAAAATCATCGAAAAACCTCGAAAAACATCGCTGAAAAAAAATCGATGTTTCCGAATCGCTACTTTGGACGAAAACTCCAGATTTCCGTTTTTAATTAACAATAATGAATTAATTAGCGCTCCAATTAGAACAAGGCCTTAAAAGAAAAAACTAGCACAACTCCGAGGCAGTAGGAAACGATGGTAAGTCTGGCGGAAAAGGCTGGAAATCAGTTTCCAAAGCAAGGCCAACCGGCTTGACAATCGACCAAAAATAGACCGGAGCGGAGGAGCGGGCCAAAAATAGCTAACGGGTGCAAGACCGCCCCATGTGTTTCCAATCGCCTGATCAGCCAATGTCCTCCTTTCGTTGCAGGCAGTACTCGGAGCTCAATTGGTGATCACTCTGGTGATGGTCAGCGTCATCCAGAAACTGAGTCCACACTACTCCTTCGCCAAGTGGATACTGTGCCGCACCGGTCTGCACCGTTACCTGCATCCCACCGATGATGAGCTGCGCACAAAAGGAGGCGTGCCGAAAGAGAAGCCGCCCAAGGGTGGCCGGAACAAGCAGGCGAACGGAAACGCCGGCAGCGCCACACAGTTTCACATACCGCGCAGCATTGAGGTGGAGCTGGAGACTTTGCCTGTGCAGGAGCGGGATGTGATCCACCTACGCTACTTCACCGAATACCAGTGGCTGCTGGACTTTAGTGTCTACGCTGGCATAGTCTACGTGATCTCCGAAGTCTTCCACTTCTTCTATCCGCTGCGTCAGGAGATCAACCTGAGCATGGTGTGGTGCCTGCTGGTCATTTTCTTTGCGCTGAAGCTGCTCTCGTCCCTCACGGTGCTCTACTTCCAAAGCGAGGAGTCAATCGGTGAGCGATCAATGGTGATTGTGGCCTGTCTGGTCTACCTGCTGGTCGCCATGATTGTCCTGATCGTGGACGAGCGTATTCTGGAGACGGGCCTGGAGGATGCCTATACCAGCTTCAATGCCAGTGCCTCCAAATTCCTAACCGACCAGGGTCTGCCATCATCGTAAGTGTTACATGGCCATTGTTTGTCGAACCCGAAAGTTTATTGTATTTTTTCATAAATTCCAGGGGTCCTGCGTCTAAGATCGTTGTGAAATTCTTCCTGGCCATGGGTTGCGGCATACTTGGATCGTTATTCACCTTTCCAGGCCTGCGTATGGCCAAGATGCACTGGGACTCGCTAAAATACTGCCGCGGCAACCGACTGCTACAAGTTCTGCTGAATCTCAGCTTCGTGCTGCCGTTTATCCTAGTCATCCTATGGATTCGTCCAATCAGTCGTGACTACCTGACCGTGCGTGTTTTCCAGGGCATGCAACAGCCTCTGTAAGCTCAATGCGATTTTGTGGGAATATGTGATTGTAGCTGAGCTGTTCCTTTATTCCTTGCAGACTGAAGCCACACGTTTTCGAGACCCTTCGCCTCCTACTGGTGATCTTTGTCGTGATGGTCCGCTTCGCCCTTATGCCTATTTATCTACAATCGTACCTGAACCTGGCCCACGACAAGATCATTGACCTCCGCAAAGAGGCTGGGCGCATCACCAACGTAGAGTTCAAGCAAAAGGTGAGCAAATATAATAATAATATTTCAACCACACAGTAATCATTGCTTCCTTTTTTACGCATTGCAGATCTCGTCAATCTTCTATTATCTGTGCGTTGTGACTCTGCAATTCGCTGCCCCGCTTATACTGTGTCTGTACCTCACGCTGATGTACAAGAGTCTGGGTGGCTTCAGTTGGGCAGGCATATTCAAGGAGAGCGTCGTCCTACAGCACGAGTGTGCGGCAGTTGACGAGAATTCGGTAACCAACAGTGGAGAAGCTCTTGCAACCAATGGCCAGGACGACTTCAATATTATTGAGTCGGCACAATCGCTACAGGCCTCGTTTAGCAGCCTTAAAAACGTAAGAAGACACTGTTTCAATCCATTTGATTCCATTTCAAGATTTTTATGATGAATATTTTCAGGTATTCTCAACGGAGGTGTACAAGGGTTTTTTGGGATTCGCCACCTGGTGGAGTTACTTTACGCTGTTCGCCACATCCTCGCTGGGCATTGTCTACCAGTCCTATTTTAGCAAGACCTAAGGTTAATTGAACAAACCAAAAATGCAGTCTTACATTTGTAATTCTTTTGTAGTCGTTCATTCGAATCATACCTACATTTGATATTGTTTACACTAGATTAGTAAATGTCTTGGAGAACACCTTGGTTTTAATGTATTGTAAATAATACTACATTACTGACTGTTTATAAAAAGTGTATGTAATAAAGACCAAAGTTAGTAAAATAAGCCAATCGAGCCTTTTGTGTATAAAGCTTAATGAAAAAATTAGGTGTTTAAACAGCTTTGTGGGGGAAAAATATTTAAATTAATACAAAAGTGCATTCATTATACATTTTTAACATACTTACTCGCTTGTTTTTCTGCTATAAGCAATCAAATTCGTGCTAATAATGGAATATCACAATATAAAGATTCTCCTCCCGCTTTCCAGTATGCTTGAGGTATCTTAATGTTCCACTAATAACCCATAGACTGTAATTATAATGAAATGTTTTAAAAAGAATTAATTTCTTTTGAATTCAGGTTAATTTTTTCAAAATTGCCGCTAAATCGGTGGTTTGAACTGCTTGGAACTTGTCTTGTGAACTTTTTTGATTGTATATCGATTATTTATCGATATATATATATATATATCAAGAATCTGTTGGATCTGTTTACCTTTTTTACCTCGTTTTTTTAAATATGCTAAAAGTGACTCAAGTAAAAAACAACCTCCTGGACGGCGCCTCTATAGCTGAGGAGCTGTACACAACCCCACAGGATGGCGAGAATTTCTTTGAGAGCCTGGACAAACCGGCGAAGGAACCCACGACGCTGGCCCCGCGCAACACATGTTGGTTATGCCCCGTCCACCCCCACCACCTTGGCCCTAATCTTTCCTCTAATTACAGTCATTCGCGCCGGCGTTCTGACGACGGTGAGGGGCTCTGCCTACATGGAATACGGAAATACAAAAGTCCTGGCCATTGTGTCGCCACCAAAGGAGTTAATACGCGCCAGTGCCCGACGAATGAACATGGGCGTGCTCAGCTGCTATGTGAACTTTGCTGCCTTTGCCACCGGCGAGCTGGAATCTGTGCCGGAGAGGGAACGCCACCTGAGCAGCATGTTGACCAAGGCCATGGAGCCGGTTGTCTGCCGGACAGAGTTCCTCAACTTTCAGCTGGACATCCGAGTGCTCATCCTCGACGATGACGGCTGTCTGCTGAGCACAGCCATTAATTGCTGTGGAGTGGCCTTGGTCGAGTGTGGTATTTCCACGTACGACTTGATTACGGCGTCCACAGCGTGCATCTATCGGGATCACGTGTTTCTCAATCCCAGCGCTAAAATTGAGGAGTTGCTGTGGAAGCATCGCACTGGCACTGGCACTGCCACCGGCACCGGTACCGGCTCTGACAGCAGCGATAAGACTGTCCACGAGCACGGTCTGATCATCACTGCCAGCCTGGACACCTTCGAGCAGATCGCACAGTGCCAGCAATGCGGCTATCTCAGCCCGGAGACATACGTGAAGCTACTGGACTACACACTGGCCATTAACAAGTCGCTGCGCCAGCTAATAAAGGGCGTCCTGACCGCGCGAGTGAGGGAGCAGCATGAACTAGATCTGCGCGAGAAGGCAGAGAGTGCACTAGAGGATCAGAGGTTGACCGAAGTCATTGAGCGGCTTAAGCTGCGGGGCCTAGACGAGTTTATACAGTCGAATATCAAGGAGGATCCCTATGTTAAGAGGCAGTAGGGGTTACATTTGATTGATTGATAAAAATATACATAAATTGGCTTTGAAAACATTTTTTATTTTCTGTATATTTTTGCACTTCTAAAGGTTTTTCGAAAGACTCCAAAAGAGGTAACACATCTAATGTGTCCGCTGCGTCTTTGCCAAAACATTTGTTCAATTCAGACTTGTTTCCTTTCGAAAAATTGAATTTTTAGTACGCTCGGTCGTTGTTGGGCTTAAAATGCTAAAATGATCCTACTGCTGATCCGAGGAGGCCTCCAGCACAGCCCCAGAGTAGGCCAGATCCCAGTAGTGCTCCACTTGGTGCTTCTGAAAGAATTCACGGGCCATTTTCTCCATGGGGAAGATCTTGAACTTGATCTCGCCAAAATGCCGCCGTTGACTGGTGCCCTCCCAAACGAGCACGCACGAATTGGGCACATCCTGGCCGTCATTGCCCTTGGCCAGGTCCTCCTCCCACTTGATGCGATGCAGCATGAGGCGTCTGTACTTCTTCTGCTGCTTGGGACCTCCCTCCACAACGACGACGCAGCAATCACGGAATAGAACCACACTGCCGGTCATTTGCAGCTGCTTGGCATTGGTCTCAACCTTGAACTTCTTGCTCTGGTTGTCCTGCAAATCACGGATGCGATAGACGCTCACATGCACCCCACAGCTGGTGTCCTCCCTTAGCTTACGCTGCTTCTTCTCGCTCTTTTGCTCGCTGGTCAGCTTGCGGGCGTTGTTGGCATCCTCGTGCGCCTTTTGCCGCTTGGCCATCTGCTCGCGGACATGTTGCTCCATCTTGGTGGGATCCTGTACTGCCTCCGAGCCGAGAACGCGCATTAGATTCGAGATACGCAGCTTTGGCTCTGGTGGTGCCACCAATCCCAGGCGTATCTTCTCCTGCTCCTCCTTCCAGGCCTCGCGACGATTCTGACGACGCAGCTTCTTGCGCTCCTTTTTGGTAAGAAACACCGGCAAGTAGACCGGCTTCAGCGGCTCATCTAAGGGAACAAAGATTTAAATTTAGATCACGAAGGATGGAGTTAAATTTAAAATACTTACTTGGCGGTTTCATTTGTGTGGGATGCTCAATGAGATTGCTGATGGCCGTCTGACGTATGCTTATCTTACCGCTCGCCTCGTCCACCGTCTCCATGTCCTGGGTAAGTATGACAGAGTCCCACCACTCCATGGCCGGCACATCGTCCGGCATGTCCTGCTTTGGTGCGATCAGTGCTAGCTTGGTGGCCGAAGAAATGCCCGTCTTTCTGGCAATCTGTGATATCTCGTTTTGCAGCCGCTCCAACTGGCTCTTCATGCGCATCCGTTCGGCTAGCTGCTGGAACTTGCCGGGCTCGTGGAATCGCAATGTTCGCTTATTCCGCACTGTAGGCTTCTGTGCGATGCGGTCATCAAAGTACTTGATCGCCTCATCCTGCGCCGAGCTGGCCGGGTCGCTGCGCTCACCAACGCCGCCCGTTTGACGCTGGAACACTTCCCGCTTCTTGGCTCGAATATTAGCCTTAAGCGTGGGCGTCACCGTTGGTATGTTGATGGTTCGGCCGCTTTTATCCACCGTACGTCCCTCCTCGTCCAAGATCAGGGGTTTCGGACGTTCCTGCGCCTGGGCGGCCGCTGCAGCAGCCGCTGCTACTGCCGTGGGTTGGATTAGACTGGCCAAGTTCCCGGTGAGTTTTGCCCTTATCTGCGCCTGCAGCTCGGCTATTTTCCTGGCCTTCTCCGCATCCTCGGGCGTTGGCTTCTTGGCCAAAGCCTGAGCAGCCAGGGCTACGGGCATGCCGATTTGCGGCATGGACGCCAGCAGGGGATCCTTGTCACGCAGATTGCTTAGTGCCCGCTTGCGCTCCTCGATCTCGCGCTGGGCATGGGCCATCATAAGCTTAATCTGTTGGGAGCTCAGCGAGGCCGTTGCTGATGCGTCTTCATGCTTTTCGCTCCCATTTGACGAGTCCTTGACGTCGAAGCGGGATTTCTTTGGCGCTTCGACAACGCCACCACCGCCTCCTGAATCTGAGGCGGCAGCGCGCTTTCTGGCCGATTTGTGGTCGTCGCCGTCGCCATCCTTGCGCGTTATAATGGACGACATAATTCGCAATTAAATGGGTCTGACTAAAAAGTAAAGGTTATTTACCAACAACTTTGCACATTCCTCGAGCGGTTTTGCAGCAGTTTGTTAGAAAACAACACACAACGTTTTTCGGTGAAAAAATTGTCCGAGTCACAGGGATGTTCAACAAAAAACACAGGGTTGATTCAATCAATAGACTTAAACTGCCAGGGTACCAGTTATCGCGAGGGCGGCGAATATTCTAGCGGGAAATATGTATATTCGCTCTTTCCGCTGGAAGTATCCAGTTAAATATATAAATATAACTAAATGACATGCTAGTTATATGTTTATATTTTGCAAATAAGAGATCCAGTAGTTTACATTATTTTTAGGAAAATATTACTTTTAATTTTGAATTTTATTGCATTCAATGGTTGCGTTCAGCAGAACGACATGATCTCTCTCTCTCTCTTTTGTTTATATTTATGTCAGTGCAAAACAAAAATAGTTCGCTCTTCCGAGGTCGTTGACCGCTGCTGCAGGAAAAGAGAAGCTGCACCCGCACACTTCATCCGTGCCTACAAAAACTAAATAATTCATATGGAAATAATTAGCAATGTCTTGTTACAAGCTTTTGGTTGAAAATTTATCATGACAATTGCAGGAATTTAGTGAATTAGTATAGGAAACACTCTGAGGGTACATTAAATTTATTAGTTAATAAACAATTTAATACTCTTTACTAAATTACGTTTACATTTCCCGCTAGAATTCTGACAGCGCCGTGCTATCGCCGTGCAACCCTGCTTCTCTCAATTTTTTTTGTGTCGCTCTCCGCTCCGCCATATTTGTTGAAGCCGCTTACAACTTGTCTATTTTTTTCTCGTCGTGTCTGTGTGTGCTTAATTATTTGTTGTGAAAATAAAGCGATATTCGTGTGCATAAATAGCGTAAAAGTTGCGTTCGACGGCAAGCATGGCATCGGAAGAAGACAATGACGATAACTTTCAGGGTGAGTATTGTTTTAGTCGGCCTAAAGTCGGCGAGAAAATCTTCGGTTTCCTCCAGAGAATGCGAAGAACCGTGGTCATGTTCAAGAGCCGCGATGCCGCGTGTGCCGCCCTTCCCCTTGCCCGCCCTTGCTGTTTATTATTGCTGAAATCACCAATTGGAAATGAAGAGCCAACCGTTCTGTCATAACAATTATATATTACCGATATTTGTGAAATTTTTACATGTGTGGCGCGTTTTTTCTAGGCTTTTTCACCTCCTCCATTCCACACACTTTTATTATTGCATTTTTGTGTCCCCTTAATTCGCGAATGCAAGCATATATCCGTCCTGCTCGCACATCAAAACATATGTTTTATATGGTTGTTTTGTTTTGAATATATAAAACGGAAGGCGGTTAATACGCAAAAAATACTAATTTGTTAATTTTAATTAGTTGTAAGTTATTTAAGTACATTTAAAACTTCGGATAAGAGTGTTCGTAGAAATTAAGAAAATACCAATGTTATTTCCCGCTCGCGGTGTGGCAGTTCACGCAGTATGCACGTATTCTGCCCCTCGCGAATAGAGTGACCGCACTGTGGCGCATCGGAAATCCAGAGTCGGCCATGCCTGCCACCATTTACATTCATTGTTGCTTGGACGTGGCAGCCATGACGTGATTTCTGAGTTTTTGTTAAACAGATTACACTATTAATCGTAGCGAAAACTGTAATTTTAGGGGAAAACGTGCATTACTCGTCACCGCCTTTCGATTTGCCAGTGTAAAATTAGAAATCCAGTGCGTAATACATCAATAACAACAAAAAAAAGAAGTGTGCAAAAAAAACTTGAAATTACCAGAAAATATTGTGTAAGAAAGCATTGCGAAAAGAAAGAATAAAGAAAATGAATTGTGCATGTGTACGAAACAAAGATGCGTTTAAATCTTATGGAAAATCTTGTCGCACTTGCATTGACGTACATACATATGTGATTTTTTTCCCACTCTCCCCTTCACCATCGTGTTCGTACTCTTGATTGATTTCTCCACTCTCTCGTGTGGATGCGTCTGTATGTGTGCGTGTTATGCACGCGCGCTCCAGCTAACGTCGCCGTCGTCGTATGCCGTCCGTCGCCGTCTCTGTCGCTCCAACTACGAAAACGAAACCGAGCTGGAAAAATAATGAAGAAAAAACCCCGAACCGAATTTAGTAACAAATAGAAACAACCAATTTACAATAATTTCAATAAGTGCCAACAACAAAAAGCTGAAATGAAACGTATATGTCGCCTTTTTAAGCCACTTAACCAAAATATGCCAACACACAAGTAAGAAGAAGAATCAGCAGCAGACGACTAGTATTGATGTGTGGGAAAGAGAGGGAAAGCGGTATGGGATGGAATGGAAGGGAGCCTGTCGAGGAAATTGCTGGAATGTAGTAGTAGAAAACCGATAAACAATATGCCGCTGCCGCCGCCGTGTAACAAACAGCATTATCAACCCCAATTTCGCATACAATTTATGTTAATTCGTTCGCAGCTGTTCCTTTTCTGTCTGCTCCGCTCTTCTCGTCTGTCCCTGCCCCCATTTTTCGCCTCTCATTTTTCCGCTGTTCGACGCTGTTGCACTGTGGGCGTGCGTCCGTATATGTATGTATATGAGGTGTGTACGTGTTTGTGGAAGTTATCCTAGAGAATGAGCGTGGGAGTGTCTAATTTTAACACTCGTGTCCCCCCCTATTCGCGTTCTAATTGGATTTGTGGTCCGCTGCCGTTATCCTTAGATCCTCTCTTTAAATACACACAAATATATAAATATACTGGTTTCTCTATTGTGACGTCTGCCTGCAAGTTCTTGGCAATTTCTCTTTGATTTCACCATTTGCCGGTTGTCGGCTGTTGGTTCTGCGATCAATTTTCAATGATTTACATGTGTTAACCAGATGATGAAAGTGTTTATTTTGGCTCGCCACGGAAATAAAAGCAAACAACAAAACCACAATTTATTTGTTCATAATTTGTTGTCATGTTCAAGTAAACAATTAAGTAATGAATGCGACATTGCATAAAAGGCTAACAGGAAAGAGAGGGAGAGAGATAGTCAGCGAGAAGGGTGTTTAAGTGCCACTATTTATGCACAAGTAAAATTAAAAGAAGGAAGTGGAAGAGGGAGTGCGACAATGACGTATTTTGCTGACGTACTATTCGTTCTGGGCGATTTCCCTTTTAACTTCAGAAGTCCCTATTCAATTCAAACGATATCCAGCAACAACACGAACTGGGCGCCAGCACAAATAAAATTCAAAAAATAAAAATAAAATAAAATTCAATACAAGAAGTGAAAGTATATTGAGTGAGTGTATGTGAGCTGAACTTGCTTGGGTATTGGTGGCGATCTTACCTTGCTTTGGCAAACTACAACATGCCATCCCACTCGCACGCACTGCATTCAATCATGCCAACAACAAGTGGTGCCTTTTTATATCCGCTATGTACATACATATATTAATATGTATGCCTGAGTGTGCGCTGGCATTTCGAAAAGTTTACTCGCAGCTTAAAATCCACAAAAACTATGAAACACAAATATAAGAAATGTAAATATTATTTTAGCTTTCAATACCATTCATTTTATTTCATTTGAAAATCGTTCTCGTTGTAGAGCAACAACACTGGGTCGTTGTGGTTTTCTGTGCATACATATGTAGTTCTTTTCGTTTTTGACATTTGACGCGTATCTCTCTCTCGCTTTTTATGGGAGCGTGTGTCGCTCTTCCAAAGTTGTTTTTATTGCTTTCAGTTGGAGTACACAAACACTAATGTAGCAGGCACAAAATCGGCAGCATTTGACATTGATTACCGTAATACCTTCAGCTTGTATGGTTGCCTATCTGCTGTCAGACAGAAAGACAGTGCTTCTTAATATTTGTGCAACTGCTTGGTTGTCTCTTGTTATTTTACCTATTTACAGTAATTGTGAGAGAGGCGAGAGTGTGAGAAGGCCATGCTTCAGTTCGATGGCTGCTGTTTTCGCTATTTGTTTCAGATTATTGGTACATACAAATGTACATCAACTTGCAAGCACTGTTCGCACACACTCGCACCTAATTGATACATATGTATTTGTTTTATTTTTTGGAAGTTGCCCGCATACAAATATACATATGTATATGTATGTGTTTACGTACGTCCCCCGTAATATTGTGTACAATTTAATTTATTTTTAAAGCATTCCCTGTACTGGTGAACGTGAAAAATAAACGAAGCTTATCAACTGGCCGTTCAGCTGATCGATGATGCTATGCAAGTGTAGGTGTTTATTTTCTAGGGTTATTATTATTTTCGAATCTACAAGTATCGGATGATTACAATGCGATTATTTTTTAAAGGAAATTAATTTTGTTTTTTGACATAAGGCCAGTGTGACCATTGAGAGGAACTAAATTAAAAGTTCAAATCGAAAATAAAATATTTGTGTACGGTATAAACATTTGTTTCACAAATTTATCTCTGACTCTTCTAACTTGCTGTGTATTCGACAACCCTGATCGGCCAGAAACCCTTCTGCATTTCAATGCTATTTAGCACGGGAGGTGAAAGTGAAGGTCATTAATATTTGCATATGGAAATGTTTACGCAGCAAAAAATACCAAAACATAAATGGTCATATGGCAAATGCCGTTTCATTTTGACTCGTTTCTTTTTTTTTTTTCGTTTTCCTTTTGCCATCATCGGTGGCCATTGTGGCTCGAGTCTCTGTTTCTATGTCTTTCTCTCTCGTTCTCTCGCCGTGAGCTTTGTTTTTGTATTTCCATCCAACAAAGTAATGCTGTTTGTTTTAATAGCCTCAACTTAATTGGTTTAATAGTTTTGTAATTGTTATCGGGTTCCGCTTGTGGCCCAGCACAAAGTATAAACCTGAAATGTTTGCTTCAATTGTCACCAAAAATAGGTTTATGGTCTGTTTTCCTGGGTGTGTACACTGGTGTATTAAATAAAAACAACATCAGCACGCATATCTATTTGTGTCACATCCATGCGAAAATACGCGTGCAATATGTGTGTCAACGAATTTGTGTCATTCCCGTCCCGTTTCTTCTTTTATTGGTACAGGGTACAGGTAAACAAAATTGTTGCTTCCAATCAGTTCTTTTTGCGCTTCACTGTTGTCTAATTAGCCAATTAGTTGGTCGCTAAGCCGAAGCTATGGCTTATAAGCTCAGAAGTCTCACAATCAGTTTCAGCGCATTGCCAACTAGGTGCATAATTGTTGCCAACGACATTGCCAGCAGCGCCCCAATCTATGCATGGGTTAGTGTGTATCTGTGTCTGCGGCTTGACAGCGGAGGTCAAAATGTAAACACAAGAATTGAAGTTTAAATTAAAAAAAACAAGAATGTAATGTTATTTTACAGATATGTTCAGAAATTGTTTTATTTATGTATGAAATAAAATAACCTGATTTATTTATATATAAAAAATATAAATTTTTAAAACTATTTTCTTGACCGCAACTATATATTTTTGATTGTTGTAATCCGTCGTTAACTTTGGCATAGTTTCGTAGCTGAGAAACTAGAAAATAAAACAACAACAAAAAACAACATTAAAATTACCAACACACAAGAGACAACAATAAATGCAACAACAATAAAAACCAACTACAAAAAATGTAGTTGACAGCCAACCCCTGTTTTTGTTGTTATTGCCGCGTTGCCACCCCGACTTGTTACATATTGCCACTGCCTCTCTGTATCTGTAATTGTAGCTTAGCTACTGCTCTCGCTTTTGCGACTACGGTAGTTATATATGTCTGTGCATGTAGTAGTTGTTGTCTTTGCGGTGGCTTTTAGTCATACTCACACCCCGCTCGCTCGCCTATAATGTTTATATAATTTTTCGTATCTTTTATTTTTCACATGCATACCGCGCGAGGTTTTTTATGGCTCATTTGTGGGTTGGGTTTTAGGTATTGTGCACTCAAAACTCAACTCGATAAAAGCGCAGCTCGAGTGCTGCTGATTTTTGTTGATTTAACACAACTCTCTGTGGGTCTTTTGTTGGTCGAGAATAAATGTACTTGATAAGAAAACCACAACACATAAATTGGGGTTTAAGCGAGTGTTTGAAATGGGGTTTTGGGTAGCTTTTTATATTACAACAACTTTGAATGCTCTAAAAATGGATGTTTGGGGTAATTCTTTATAGTAAGAGCCGTCTTCTTGGACTCAATCCGATCTTAAAGTCCGAATAAATTTATAGTGCTCAGGAATTTAATATATATTTTAAAAATATTTTCTTAATTGGTTTTTAATAGTTTATAAATGTGATTAATTCTACTTTTTTTCCACTCATTCCGAAAAGTTCATAGATGTAATGCCGCAATTAGGCTCTTAATTTGTAGGAACCAATGCCTCCTGTCCTAATTTTTGTGCCAAATAAAATGGCAACATACACCGGAAACTCCGGCAAATAGACAAGGCAAGGTGATGGTCATTGCTGACGCTTCCAAAGCGTTTATTTTAATACATATGTGTGTGTATGTATGCCACACACAATAGGCTGACATAGAGAAGTGGAGAATTCTGCGGAAGTTCAATTAACAACCTACTAAGTGGTTAGACAGAGGGGGAGGGGAAACGAAGGAGGGGGAGATGAGATATCGTAGCTAGTGAAAGGAAGTAATGGGTGATTTTTAAAGCTGTGCAGTTGCAGATACTTTTACTCGAGGAAATATTTTTAAAATATTTTGATTAAATTATTTATTATTTTCCTTAAATCCACAATAAATATTACAACAAATCCAACTCAAATATCTTCCCATTAAGCATCAGTAAAATTGGTTTAATGAAATATTAAAAAGTTGATTGTACGCTCAATTTGACTGACCTTCACTCTTTTATATATTTCTTTTTGTTTTTTTAAGATATAGCCTCAGATACATTTAAATGTTTGTCCGTGTGGTGTTGTTGTATGGTGTATGTTTGTACAAATATATAGTATATACAAAATGTATATTCATTTTTTATAATGAAAGACAACGGGCTACAAAAAAAGCAAATACAACAGACAGCAGACTCATAACAAGCCAGAGAGGGAAATACCAGTCAGCCAGTCGTTGCGACTCGCTCCGTTGGTGGTTGTTGTTGTTGTTGTTATTATTATTGTTATTGTTGTTATTTGGTTTCTTTCAAGTCCGTTTTTTAGTCCAGTTCCAAATTGCCAACACTGTTGCTTACCGCTTGCTTGTTGTTTCTTTTTTTTTTTAATACACTCGCAGATAGCGGAGGGGTCTTTTAATTTTGTAGAAAATGTAAACAATAAATAAAGGGTATTTATAGAAATTTTAAAAGGTTTTTATTTTAAAGGTATAATATATAAATTAAAGTAAAAGATATATAATCGCTAGCTTTATTAGAAAATAATATTGTATCTAAATCATTTGGATTAATTATTTAAGGCTGTAAACCTAGAATTTCGATTTAAAATCATTTTAAAATTTCCAATGAACATCTTCACTGTCACAGAGAGAGGGTATGGCAAGCGTCGGCCACCTTTTCCTTTTCGTCTTGCCGCTGCTCCAATAAGAAGAAGAAATCCAAAACTGAATCTGGGAAGACAAGTTTTCGAAGCCACCTCGCCTCGCCGCTCACTCTCGCCCCTCAGGTCATATCGAATCCGATTCCGAATCCAACTTCGAGTTTGAATCTCTGGCGAAGCCTTCTAGTCGACACCACCATCACCGCCACCACCCCACTCCACCACTTCACCTGGCCATATTATTTCTTGTATCGGGTTTTCCATTCGGTTCGGGCTTTTTGGGTGTTGTTGTTTGTCAGTTGCTGCCTTTTGCTTTTTGTTGATTAGTTATGCATATGTATTTGTGCTGAAGATATCGCTCGGCACTGCTTGCGGTGGTGTCGTTACGAAACCACATATAAAAAGTTTTTTTTATTCGAAATTTATTTAAGTCCCAAAGTGTTTTATTTATTTATTTATTTTTCCTTCATACTATTTCTATTTTTTTTTTAACTCAAATGCGGCTTAGTGTTTTTATTAAGCGATTAACGAAGACCAGTTAGCAACGCGGGTTTTTTTTTTGGTTGTGAGAAGAATTTTGGGGGGATTTTTCTGGCCTAAGAAAGAGGTGTTCTTATGAGATTGTTTAAAATTAGGCAATTTATAAAATTATTACTTTTAAGAAAATTATTTTGGAACATAGGAAGGCATTAACTTATTTTTACTGTAATTTATTTATATATTTTATTTTATATTATATTTTAAATAGGCCAACTTAGCGATCTTTAGTGATGGTACAATTGTCTTGGCTTTGCTTTGATAAAATATTGGATTAAATCAGTTCAGTTTTTTTTGTTTTAATGATTTTAAACAGTTTCTAGACACCCTTTTTGATTCTACCAAACCTGTTACAGCTCTTATGGGCATCTTAAAAAAAAAGCCCTGTGCCGGTAGTTTCGTTTTTCACATTCCCCCCTCTCCCCCCTTTTGCCCGTTTTCTGATTAAATTTAAATTGCTTTTTATTGTCGGAGGGGGGTTTGAGTTGTATTTGTTTTCATTGGCTTCCCTCAGCTCGACCTAAAACCAGATTCTATGGGCGATAGAGAGGAGAATGCGGCGGGGGGCTCATTAATACAGAGTTCGTAGAAAACACATTTCAAAGTTGTTTTTTGTTTGAATACAATTTTTTTGTGGACAACAGCTGCTAAAAGCTTTCTTTATCCAGCGATTTTGAAGCGTTAATTTTCGTAGTTTTTGGTCGCCTTTCCAGCCAACTGATAACGAGGCTGTCACGTAAATAAGCTCTGCCCCCTAATCTAATCTTTTCGGTTGCGACCGTGCCCGTGTCCCGTATATGTTGAAATTCGATTTATGCCTATTCACGGTCAATGTTTTTCCCAATCCTTCAAATCAATACCAAAACATATACAGACCTATCAGTACGAAAGCTTTACGCATTTCCGTTTCACTTTTTCACCAATCTGAATTATGCAATGATCGGTCGTTGAACGAACAATTTGAGGCTTTAGCTTGGAGCTCCTTTTCCTTTAGTCATTCTGAATCGAGAATTTATACAGGCTACAAGTTCATTGTACGCACTTTTGGTGGCTTTTTCTCTCTTGTATATGTATTTATTTGATATATATATTATTCGATATATTATTGTGACAGAAGCGAGTTCAGTGCCTTTAGATAAGCTTAGGATGAAATATTGTGTTTTGGTTGTGTTATTATTGGGGGCATATTTCATTTTAATTGTACCCTAGAAACTAGCTTTGATTATTTTTCCCCACATCAAGTGAACTTTAGTTTCCCTGGAAATCGTTTACGTCAGTGTTAACTTTTAGATAATTGCACAATTACTTGGTTTAAAGGTTACTATTGCAAGTTGCCTTAATGATTATTTTGATTAGACTTTATATACGTTTTAAAATACATATATATTTTTAGTAATGTTTTCTGGGAAAAATCTTTAATTAAAAAATCTGTTAGAATTATTACCAAATTTTAGTAAGCAAGAAGAGAATTTGTCAGCTTAGCTGGGGGTTTGAACTTTTTAAACTTGATGTGCATTTAGCACCTTTTTTTATTTTTATTGTTTTCCTTTTATCATGAAATATTTCCCACTTGATGTATGACTCATACACGCTGGCAGCAAATAAAAGCTGGCACTGAGAGAGAGCATTTGTGTTGTGGGTGCTGCTGCCGTTGTCGTTTCTGGACTATAAATAGCCCACCGCTGAAGATAAAATTTAAAATATTGCCATTTTTATTATATAAAAAAGAAGGGGTGTGCGTGTGTGTGTGTCTTGCCTCACTCTCACTCTCCCGATATTGAAAATGCAACAAACAATACGAAATATATATATATTTTTTCGCTACTTTGGCCATACATGTTCAATGTCCAATGGCATTTTGGGATTCCCGTGTGGGTAATTACCAATAAGGCATGCGTCGATTTGCCGGAATCGCTATGCCCGGGTCCCCAGTCCCGCAGATCTCCCCCCTTCTACCCCCCAGTTGGGTTTGCCATCATCATTATCGGCGCGGCGACTTCGTCAATTGATTATTCACTCCACAACACTTGCACCGCCGTATATACTACTTTTGTTGTTTAAAAAATAAATAAATGTATGTGTGTAATAGTGAGCCAAGTGTCGCAGCAGTTAGTGCTCTCTCCCAAGTCGGGTTGCACTTCAAGTACATTTGTTGTTTTCCTTAATTTTCTTCCAACGGTTTTTAGGTGTAGGTGCAATTTAGCAAATTACCTTGAGAGGAGTGATTTTTGGAACTCTATCAAGACGTCTAGGGGTAATTTTTTAAACATTTTTCCTAATAAAAATAAAATATAAAAATATTTTCATTTCTGATTAACTTGAAACTCTTAATTTCTGCTTAAATTTGAGCTAAAATTGTGAACGTTGTATATATAAATTTATATATTATAAATTAATTATTTTTTGATAAGATAACGTTGCGCGTTTTCTAATTGAAATGTCTCAAAATTTTGATACTGGTTATCGCTGGAAATTAATAATTGTTTGCTATAAATTCTCTTTCTTATACATATGATCTCTTTGATTTATTTATTTACAATCTGTGGTGCAGATAAGAAAGTGTGGATTTTATTTAATGTTCAAAGGTTTTGCTTGCATTTTCCTATCTATCAATCAGGCGATCGGTAAGGCGTGCAACTCTGTGGTTCTGTAAAGATTTCCCAAGTATCTATATAATTTTTATATAAAAACCTAGTTGCTTGAGAGGCCCGTCTTCTTTTCTACTTTTGTTGTTGCTCTTGATGATGCCCCACTTCCTCATTGGTTATTGTTATCACTCTCCTGTTGTTGTTGTTGATTTTGCTTTTACGAAGAACAACTGTGGCACAAAGAAAACTGCTCGTGCACAGCTGACAGCTGCATCGCTCTACAAACTCAACTACATTCATACATTGGAAAACGAGAAAAGAACCAACAACAACATCAACCCCAACATAGAGAGAGCCGGAGAAGAGTGTGTCATCTATTTTTCAACCCGTGAGATTAGACATTTTTACATAGTCACCTAGCGGATAGGAGGAGGGTGTGTGTGCTCGCTGAGAACGTGTGTGTTTGCCTTTTCTTTTGAGCATTCCATTGCACACGTTTTTTTTTTCCTTTTTTCAAAATGTTTCCATTTATCGTACCTCGTAGATAATATAGGGTATTTTGGTGAAGCTTCCTATATATTTATCTTTAATTAAATATGAATCAGATTGTATCTTTAAGATGCAATGCATTGTATTAAACTTGAGGAATGAATTATTGTATAAATAAATTCCCAAGGACAGTTACAGTTTAATTAAAAACCAAGCAGTAAATGGAATAAATATTATAGGGATATGAAGAGTACAAAAATCAATGGCAGATCCCTGCGAACTAAAGATAGTTTTTGTTGACATACATATTTTTCTGATTTTCTTGCAATATAATCTGATTAATTCCCAAGTATCTTAAATTCGTATCCTTTTACTTTGGGCATTCCCTTTGTTTCACATTTTTGGTGGTTGCTTGAGCGGTTGACGACTCCTGATGCCTGCGGCCAGCTGTTGTCGAGATCCTCGCATTTCCTTATCCTGTCCCTCTGTCCCATGACCCTGATCCACCTCTTCCTTTAGCTCTCCGGTTCTTCACTTCACCTCGCCGTCACTCTTAATGCTGTGTATATATCAGTGCATTGGCCTCTCGTCGTGTTTGCTTCAATGCTATTTGAACAAAAATGAAATTTGAAATTGTATTATTGCTCTTTTGATGGCTGTGAGTCTGTATTTATACATACCATATGCACGGTTGAATGTATTCGTTTTGTGTGTATGAATTTCAGCTAATTTGTTTAAAGTTGACTGCGAATTTGTTGTTACCGAGGCACACGCACACACCGCCACCTTCCACAGAATCAGCAGCGGCGGCGGCGGCGGAGAGCTTTGTATTTACAGCGGAGGAGATTTAAATAGCAGTTAAAAGTGCATTGTTTTATATATTGCGTGGATCCTTTGAGTCATCCTTAGTTGACGAAGAAAATATTCTTGAAAAAGAAAGTGATTTTATAATTATGTTGGGTTTTTATTAAAATACTTCACTTGGTTAATTTACCGGATGTTGAACAACCCGCGTTTGTGCTCAGATTGATTGGACATCAAATGGAACAAGCATCCTCCTAATTTAAAAACAAGTTTTAGCCATAGAATTATTGTTATTTTTATGACCACAACTGTGTATTATTAATGAAGTTTTTTTTAACCTTGGCTAAGTTTGGCTTTTTGTCTGTGTGACTCTTTTCTAGCCAACTTTTCGGATAGTTAGAAATGTGGGTGAGGGGGAAGTTATGCATATTAGTCGTCGTCGTTGTCGGGGGTTTTTCTTCTCTTCCCGCTTCTCTAGTTCGTTTATTCCATTGACTTGATGCTTTCTCCCTCACTCCCAGGGGCAGGTGTGCGCCCTTGACTGCTTAACTGCTTAAACGAAATAGAAAAATATGTTTGTAGTTTCATTGTTGAATACATCCGCACTTACCTTACCGTACGTACGCACAGGTTTGTGAGTGTGTGTCTGTGTTTGTGTTCGGCTCAAATTCCTAGCGAAAAAACAAACAGAGATAAGCCAGGCAAAAACGCTAGACTGAAAAGCAGGCACGGCGAAAATCTAAACGCTCAAAACAAAATTAAACGCACACACACGGCGCGCGCTTTGGCGAGTTAGAAGATCAGTGCTACGGTAAATCTACCTGAAAGCGGAAAATTTTCATATGCAAAAATGTCAAAAGTGAACAAAAAACAAACACAACAACAAACGGCAGCAAAATGATGGAGCGTGTTCTCAGTTCAGTGGTCTCTTTCTATCAAGAGAGCAATCTTAAGAGAGTGCAGATACTTTGAGAGTGCAGATACGGCGGGAGCGAGTAACCATACGTAGTAACGTAAATACAAAACAGCTGAGCAGGGAAAACGTATGATCGCGGCGGTTCGCGTAACGCAAAACAAACAAAAATCGCACAAGTAACGGTTTCGCGTTTGAATGGGAGAGTGGAAAATAAAAAAAAAACACAAAATACTCAAGTGCTTCCTTTCTTTTTTTCTATCCAAAGTGTAGAGTGAAAAGTTAAAGAGATAATAAGTCAAAACTAGAACGCAACGGAGCAGAAATCACCAATACGACACTCACACAGAAAAGCAACAATCAACCAACCAAGTATGCCAACAATGCCATAAACGTGATTTTATACTAAAGTTGACCACAATTTTGCAGCTTCTGTAGCAACAACAAACACCTTTAACATTTACAAATCAACAACATCCAATTTAAAGTCCAATTTGGTGTTGCTTCCTTTATCGATTGCTGCCCCTCCGATAGCAGAAACCACCCCCGCCAATCAATAACTCGCACTAGCCAACACTGCTCGGTGAGCGAGTGAGCGTAAACAGCTGATTGAGACGGGCGGCCTGTTGTTGCAGTAGCTGTGCTTGGTTTTTTGGGCCGAGGAAACTTTTTCGCTGGCCCGTTGTGAAGGCGGAGCGAGCGTGAAAGGGATAGGAAGAGAAAGGAAAAGAGACCAGAGATAAAGAGAGAAACCAGCAGAAACTACAACGTGTGACGTGGTGGGGGCATACAGGTGGCAAAACAGCTGTTTCAACAGCAAGAACAACAAAGAACAGCCTCGAGAAAATCGGTTTTATGTAGAAATACAATAATCGTAAGTACTCCGTGCCTGTTTGCTTGTTAATCACACTATTAAGCGCAACTATTTTTTGTAGTGCCGTCTGCAGTTTTTCCAGCCAACCAACACATACACAAATATATAACGTAAGCGATTTATATATGTATATATTTCCCTCTAAGTCTGAATGTATATGCTAAGACGTGGAGGGCTGCAGGTATTTAGCTTTTTTTACACGCGCATCACAGAAGAGCCACAACCTACAAGAGAGATTAAAAACGGAATGAGACGTCGACGACTGCCAAGTGCGCACATTAAATTGCAAACTTGTTTTCATTTCTTCTTTGAGATCGCTCACTTACAACAACAACAATAACAATAACGAAAAGACAGCAAGTGATACAAGGCACGTACATTCCAAATGCGACGAGACGTTAAGAGAGTGAGAAAGAGCAACGCTTAGAGTGATACCTGAAAAGAGAACGATCACTCACTCGCTGCCTATCCTGCCTGGCACTAATGTTATCTCACTCTGGCGCTTGTAATAAACGAGTGCACGCCAGAGAGCAAAGAGAGCAGTAGCAACAACAACAACAAGAGCAAGAGCAAGCAACGGGCAACCACTTGAAAGCAACTCGTTTCGATTTCATTTAGCAGATACTTTTTGTACGTTGATTAAGATACCTTGGGACTCACAGACAGACACACTGCAGAAGTGTCCCCCACACAAAAGAAACAGCAGCAAACAAACTGCATTTGTAAAAAAACGTTCAATAAAATAAACACACACAATCCAAAATCAGTGCCAAAAAAATAATATGTAATAAAATATTCCACAAATATCCAAAAATGTCTTAAGTTAAAGATTCGAAGAACGCGTAAGGCGTACGTTGTGTGAGTGTGTGCGAGCGCACCCCAATACCAATGCAATCGAAGCACCAAAAGTAAAGTGGTTAAAAAAGGCATATTACAAAAATTTAACAACATTTCAAGTGCTGAAAACTGAACAACAATTTCGTGTGCGTGTGCAAAGAAACGACGATATGAGGCTACAAGTGTGAGTGTGCACACATAAAAAAACACACTTTGATTGACAAAAACGTACTTATGTGTATCTATGTGCAACTAATATACTAGCTGTGGACAAAAAATAATATAATAAGCAGCAGAGCCAGAGTAGCAGCAGCAATAAAATATATAAAAAATCAACGTACAAACTCAGATGATTTTAGCGAAAAGAAAAATGATCAAGCAGCAGAAGCAAAGACAATAATAACAACAACAATTGCGGAGAAGCCAATCAAAACAGCAGTTGTCTCGCTTCAACGCCCTCAACGATCGGCGAGAGAGTGAGCAAGAGCGAGAGCAGTCACGGACGTGTGCGAGCAGCCAGCAGCATTGATTTGATTGCTTGTTTTTGCTGTCTTTGATTTTGCTTATGGCCGCCGACTGACCTGAGGTACTCTCTTACATACAAATATTTGTACATACCTACATATATGCGAGTGAGTGAGCAGGCAGGCACGCACCCACTGAGACAACGCTTTGGCACCTGGCGCAGGAGTCGCTGCTGCCTGCGGCACTTTCAATAATAAAAAGTGGCAGCAACAACAAGGAACGGATAAGAGCAGTGGCAAAGGCAACAGCAACAATCAGCCTTCCGCCGCCCCGTCTCTCTCTGTCGCGAAACCGAAACAGGGACAGAGCGAGCATACATGCTGCCTACCTTAACCCAATTAAAATACCATATTATTTAACAAAAGAAATTGTGTTATTTGCAATCAGCGCACACATACATATGCCAACGGCCAGAGAGCAAAAGACAGTGAGATCGAGATCCAGAGAGGCAGTGAGAGCGTACATACTTTTGAAAGTATAAAAAATTTACAAATTACGGAAGTGAAATTCTCGAAACCGTGAAGAAATACAAATACAAAGAGAGTGTTGTGTATTGCTTGCCTGCATTTGAAGTCCAAAAACATTTATTCGTTGTAAGCTCTGTTTGAAAAACGAAAGAAAAGCAAAAGAAAGACATTTCCAATACAACAGTGTACAGGTGCTGATGTGGTGTGCGTGCGTGTGAGAGAGCAAAAAAGAGCTGTGCATGTAAGTGTCACGTCTTAGCAACAACGTTCATTTCGCGTTTACGATTACAACATACTAAATTTAGGCATTATTTGCGCAGAACCACGCAGAGGAGCAGAACTTCCAGGCAGCTTCCAGGACCAGGATATCATCACAACGTGTGCTTCCCCTTCCAACTCCAACTGCACACATCCTTCCATCCATCCAAAAACCGCTACCTTCCACAATTTCCAAGCTGGCCAAACCACAGCTAGAAGCAGAAAAACTTCAAAAAATTAGATCTTGGAAGAGCAGGAGCGGAGCAGCTGCAGCAACAGGAGTAACTGGAGCAATTAGCAAGATCACAAGAAGTTAATCGATCGAGGAGAGAAGTGGACGACATATATTGCAATATAATTGGCGGCTAGCTGCGCGCACGTTATGACCAATTCGATTGCGTCAACGAAATGCCTGCCGCCCAATGTTTTATCGACCGGCAACTATGGAATGTCCCAGAGCCACCGCTACAACAACGATGATAGCAAGGAGTACATCATTGTCAAGCTCACCGATTCCGCCTTCCGTGCGATCGAGGAGTATCAGCGCGATGACAATGCCAAGCGTTTGCAGCCCAACCAAAGGGCCAAGATCCAGTTTGTTGGCAACGACGGCTTCATTCACTTCCCGTCGCGTCCAGCAGCGTCGGATCCTAATGGCAATGCTAATGGCAATGACAGCGGCGGCGGCGGCGGTGGACGAAAGTTTGGCTTCACCATCAACAATATGGAGGGAACGCTGGAGTGCGTCCAGCAGCAGCAACAGAACCTGGGAGTCCTCGGTGCCGTCACCCTGCGAATGCGGATACATGCGAACGACGACGTCTACGACACGACACGCACAAAAATGGCCAAAGCCGAGGAGACGGAGAAGAGCAAGTGCATACGGGAGATTAAGCCAAATCAGTCGGATATTGGGCGTAAGGTGAAGAAGCCGGCGTCCTCAGTGTCATCCTCCTCCGCCTCCGCCTCTGCCTTCTCCGCCTCAGCCGCAGCAACAGCCTTCTCCTCCTCAAACTCCAATTCTGGTTCGACGACGACGGCATTTCACCATCACAGCAACAGCAACAACAGTGGGAACAACAGCAGCAGCAGCAATAGTTTTAATAGCAACAACAACCATAGTCGTAAGTTAGGTTCATCGCCATTTAATGGCCTAGGCGTAGGTTTGGGAGGCGGCGGCGGCGGAGGCTCCTCCAGCTCATCCTCCGCCGCGTATGCCTCACGTTCGCCCAATCCCAGCACTCTGGGCGCCAGCGGCACAGTCAACGGTCGCTACCACAGCGGCAACAGCAGCAGCAGTGGTGGTGGTGGTGGTGGAGCCGCTACCTCGCTGGCCTCCACGTTTGCCAACGGCATCTCTCACGGCTATAACCTGAGCGGCAGCTCGCCAAGGGATGCAATGCCAGCGGCGGCGGCGGCCGCTTCAGCCATTAACTCCTCTTCCTCGGCGAACGGACGCAGCAAAATGCAGCAAGGCGGCCTCACTTCGTCCTCGTCCTCTAGGAGTGCCAACAACAAGTCTTCGGGGGCCAACAAGATGTCGGATGTGTCTAGGCGCAACATACGCGAGCGCCTAATCCATTTGTTAGCCCTTAAGGCGTTCAAGAAGCCAGAGCTGTTTGCCCGACTGAAGAATGAGGGCATCCGGGATCGGGAGCGCAACCAGATTACCAACATACTCATGGACATCAGCACCATGGCGCACAACACGTACAATCTGCGTCGCCAGATGTGGAACGATGTGGACGAGAACTGGCAGTTTTTCAGCGAGCAGGAGTTGCAGCAGTTGAAGCGCCGCAAGCCCCAGAATTTGACCCCGCCGATGAGCTCGGATGCGGGTAGCTCGACGTCTGGCCAGAGTCCCACATCGACGCACACGGGCAGTCCGCCGCCGCCCTCGAACAGCGGTGGCGGTGCGGGCGGAGCTGGACCTGGGGGTGCCGGAGGCAGCATGAAGCGCACCAGCCTGGAGTATGACGAGGCCATGTTTAGCACTGTTCAGCCCAAGAAGCAGCGCATCAGTCACTACAAAAAGGACACTCCACCCTCGAGCACCTCGTACTCGTCCTCAGCGTCCGCTTCGATGCTGGGTTCCTCGATGAATTCTAGCCGAAATCGCTATACGCCGCCGCAGCGCCAGCCTGGCCCGCTGGATGATCACAGCACCAGTGATCTTAGCTACAATGTGCTGGACAACATGGAGGAGTTTATGAGCTCGACGGCAGCAGCAGCGGCAACGCAGCAGCACCAATCATCGATGGACCAGCAGCAGCAGCAGCCGCCGCAGCATATTCATCCGAGAAGCAGCAGTAATAGCAGCCGGCGGGGCAGTTCCTCAATTGGCAACGGTGGCGCGGCCAGCAATGGAGCCGGTGGCAGCAAGGATAAGCGCAATTCAACGGGCAGTAATTCGAGCAGCTCCAGTGGCTATGAAACGCAACAGGAAAGGCAGCAGCGGGCCACAGCGTCATCGATGTCGGCGAGCCGCAGCAGCAACAAGTCATCATCCGCCTCAGCCTCATCTTCCGCGACAACGCCGCCTAAGCTGGCGGCTAGCTTTGTGCCCGCTGCCTCCGCATCCGGATCCAGCAAGCAGCGAATGCCACCGCAGCAAAGCGACTACAACTCGTCCTACAATAATGGTAACAACACCCAGCACGCTGCCTCCAGCAGTAAGAAGCGGACGAGTAGTAGCAGTGGTGGAGCTAGTGGTCAGCGTCAGAGGAGTTCCAGTTCCTCCACCTCGGGCTATCAGCAAGTGCCACCACCCTCTTCCTCATCCTCTTCGTCGTCCAACTCGAGATCCACCCTCCAGCAAGAGCAGCAGCAGCAAGTACATCAACAACAGCAACAACAGACGCAGCAGCATCTGGCACCCCAGCAGCACAATTACCAACAGCAGGCCAAGCAGCATCCATCGCCCACGCAACAACTGGCGGCTGCCGCACATGCATACGCGCATGCCACGGCAGATGCGGATGCATCGTCCATGCCCCGCTATGACTTTAGCCAGTTCGTGCCCATCCAGTCGGTCGAGGGACGGCGGCGGTACAAGACTGAGTTCGAGAGCGACTACGATGAGTACCGCAAGCTGTTGACCCGCGTTGAGAATGTACGCATTCGGTTCCAGGACCTGTCCGAGCGCTTAGAAAGCGCCCGACGCTGTGACTCCGGCTATGGCGACTATGATCACATCAAGCATCAAATAGTATGCGAATATGAGAAGATCAAGAACGATCGCACCGTTTGTGAGGATAAGCAGAGGTTCGACTATCTGCATGCCAAGCTGGCGCACATCAAGCAGCTGGTGACGGACTATGACAAGACTTTAATGAGTGCAGCTACTACTAATGTGTCGGCGGTAGCGGCGCAGCCTGTGTCGGCACCAGCCCCAAATCAAGCGATGGCCGAGGCGGCCGAACGGCTGGCGGATCAGCAGCGGAGGCAACACCATGCGGCGGAGACGATAGCACACCAGAAGCAGCACCACCAACATCAAGAGCAGCAGCGCCACCATCCCCAGCAGCATTATTCACAGGAGCAACATCATCCGCAGCATCCTCAGCAGCAGCAGCAGCAGAGCGACTCTGATGACAGCTCGGACAGCTCGGACTCCAACGATGATGATGACGATGAGGAATGCGATGATTCCAACTCCAATACAGATGATGATGAGGCCCGCCGCTATTGATCCTGCTGGAACTGCTTCGATGACCCGTGACACTCAAACATACATACACCCTCGAGCTGTTAAAAAAAAAAACATCGACGCCGGACAAGACATCGAAGCTTCGACAATTTTAATTCTTTTGCAGCTCTAAGATTACACTGATCCCCGCAATGTAAAAAGGTAAATAAAAACAAACAAAAAGGAAAAAAAACGTGGAAGAAACTATTACAACAAACACTACAAAAATAATATAGTAAAAATGACGAAAAACAACACAAAAAAAAAATTTATAAGAAACTACAAAACCGAAAAACACCAACAAAAATGTTCTAGAAGAAATTGTTCTACAACAACAACAAAAAACCTTCAAAAAAATGTTGAAACTATGTTAACAAAAACAAAAAAAAATAATAATAATTAAACAAAAAAATAATTAAAACAACTTTTGCCTAAATTTTTTAAATTTAATTAAAACTACAATAATTAAGTGTGTAATATATACACACACACACACACACACATGAGTACATAACAAGAGGAGCCGGAGGAAGGTGACGAGAATTGGAGGCAAAAGCAAACGCAAACGCAAAATATACACACGAGTTGTAGACTTAATTTTTCTGTTGAGCATATAAATATATATATTGAGCAGCTTAAATAAGTAACTAAATGAAATGGAAGGCAAAAAACATAATGTTTTCCTTGCGTTTTGTGCGTGTAATAATTATTATTACTATTATTATATTATTATTATCAACTTTTAAATATAGCCTATACGTTTTTCGTTTTTAATCTAGACTCTTCTTATTTGTATTCTTGATTTTTTGTTACAAAACAACGGCAAACCACACTACTCACTCACAGACACACCACGCACACACCCCATACTCACCCACTACAACACACTCATCGAACATTTTTATTTGCATTTTCGGGGCATAGCTTTTGTTTTAGATTTGTGTGTATAGAGAACGAAGAGATTGAGTTGGAAATCGAGAGAGAGAATGAGATATAGCGGGCAAGCAGGCCCAGGTCCCTGCATCCTGCATTCTGAATCTGAAACTGGGATGGGGTTTGGGATCGGGATCGGGACTGCCGGCTGCGAGTAGAGTTAACTGATATTGAGCCAATGTTTGCCTAGGCCTACGATGACCACAATTAAATTCCGTAACCGACGAAACTGACACGACAGTTAGAGATATAAAGATAATAGCACCGCAGAAACTGAAAGAGAAGGAATCTGAATGCACAAAGAGGTGAAGGTAATGGGGGGTTCTTGAGGTTAAACAGGCCCAATCTTTCGTTCACTTTTAAGTCTATCTTATTTGAAGTAAATTAACTTTCGCACTCTATTCAAGTCAAAAGCCATAATTGCAGTTTATCGATCAGATTACAGATCAAATTGATTCTTAAAGCTGGATACTGCTCCTCCTTCAAGCCCACATTACCTATCCTTTGAAATGTGCCAGGATCGGATGTTTTGTAAATTATATATACTTCACTTTAGTGGTGTTGCATGCGGGCGTGCCTCTAAACAATAGACTGAACTTAAAAAAGAAACGGCTTGTGTAGTGAAAAAATTTCTTTTGTTTTATGTAGATAACTATATAGTTAATTTGTTATATATATATTTGTGTTTTTAATTTAACACAGATTTTTGTTTGGCATTCGGGGAGCGTTCGTTGGTTTATTTTGTATCATTTTTTTCCGTACCTTTCAAACTTTTAGAAATGGGAAACATTATTTTTGTGTTTTATTTGCGGCTTCAGACACACGTTATTATTGCTCAAAAACTATATATGAGAGGACTAATAGAAATGATATACTTAATGGTTGTATCACAGCTATATACTGCGACCCCTTGAGTTGTTTGCTTTTAGTTTTAGAACAACTCTAAGCTTCCTTAAGTAAAAATAGTAACAAAGCAGCAGGCAAAAGTGAGAGGCGGCGGTATATGAAGAGATAGTGTAACAAAGTCAGTCGCTTAAAAACTATCAAATAATTTGCTGAAACAACTCTAGTGTCCAAAATAAAAAAAAAAAAAAACAAGACAAAACATTGAAATGAAGGATATAAATGAAACGTAACACGAAATTGAAGTGAAGAACCATATGAAATTTTAGCTATTTCGTTGCAATATTTTTTATATACGATATTTAAGTATAGTCGAGGGAGGGAGAAACAAACAAACGAATGGGAAAATCAAATGAAACAATGATGAGATCAAGTTGCAAAAAATCAAGCGTTTAAAATCGATTCGTAGCAATTACAAAATCAAGAAAACAAAATCATATACAATTTATATACAAAAAAAAAACTAAATATATACACCATATATATATATATATATATTATATACAACATTGACATTTGATAAGCAACAAAACGAAAACTTACTAGTTTTATAAATACATAAATGCCACGCCCACGCCCACAACAACAACATACACACACACAAACACACAGCAACACATGAACTAACAAAACACAACAACAACAGCAATTGAGAAGGAACTTATTAATGATTAATGATTAACGACGATTGTGTGTAAGCCGATGAAACAGAAGGAGCAGGAGTAGAATCCAGATCAAGAGACATGAGAAAAATATTATTATTATTATTATTATTATTGTAAATCTAAGAGCAAAACCGCTGACAAGACCAGCAGAATGAAAAATCTTACAAAAAAACGAGATATTGTTATATACTAGTAATTATTAAGACCACAAACAAACAACAAACAAGAGAAGAAAGAAAGAAAACTTGACAAAAAAAAGCATCAAAACCAAGAAAAAAAAACATAAAAAATAGAATCAAATAAAATATTGAATCGAAAAAAAAACAAATGCATTTATTTATTCTACTTTTGCAGGTTATACAATTTTGGAAAGTTTGGAAATAATTTATGATCCTATAAAAAAATGTATATTTTTAATCAGCAAACATTAAATGTTGAATTTATTTACACATTTTAAATTCGACAAATTGCAATTTGATAATATCAACAAAATGTTTTCAATTTATTTGTTTATCCGATTATCCGATATATAAAATGGTAATTCTATTTATCGCAAAGTTTAAGTCTCTATTTGTTTTGTGTCAAAAGAGGACACAGTTTCGATATATCCAGCTATCCCTAATCTCAATCTGAATCTAATTCGCCTTGAACATGACCCACGGTAAATCGACGATCGTGTCTCCAGGCACTGATCCCCTTTTTAATAAAAACAAATTCTAATTAGAAAATATATCTTAACTTTAATCCCCCCATCTAGAAGAAGAAGAGGCGCAGGAGGACAATGCTCAGGTGGCGGAACTCTCCAACGATTCCGATGCTCCCTTAAAACCGAATGTAAGTGACAACCTCTCGGATCCAGCTTAAGTTTTTATCGTAATAACCATTTTGTTTTTAATTATTAGAATGACGAGGACGACGATTACGATCCCGAGGATAATCGCAAGAAGAAGAAGGGCAAGAAGCGTAAGACCAGAAAGGGCGAGGAGAAGGGTCGCAAGAAGAAGAAGCGCAAGAAGAACGAGAGCGAGGAGGATAGCGACTTTGTGCAGCAGCAGCACGACGAGGAGGTTGAGTATGCCAGTACCTCGAAGCGCGGCCGTAAGCGCAAGGAGGAGAAGCAGGCGGCCAAGGAGAAGGAATCATCTGCCTCATCCGGTAGGAATACTTGCTTAACCCTCCCTCAGTTAACTGAGGCCTCCTATTAATTCAGAGCA
Organism: Drosophila anomelani; assembly: GCA_035045905.1. NCBI lineage: Eukaryota > Metazoa > Arthropoda > Insecta > Diptera > Drosophilidae > Drosophila > Drosophila anomelani. Next base: position 6,169,845 of record JAWNOO010000165.1, read on the forward strand.
ATGATTTTGAATAAGTTTCTTATCATTTATTGTCTTCTATTGCAGGCATGCCCTCCGTGGAGGATGTATGCTCGGCTTTCAGCGTGTGCGACGTTGACATTGAGTACAGCGAGGAGGAGCTACAGAGCCTGACCACCTACAAGGCTTTCATGCAGCACGTGCGTCCCATTCTGCAGAAGGAGAACCCCAAGATCGCTGCGCCCAAGCTGATGATGCTTGTGGCGGCCAAATGGCGTGAGTTCTGCGAGAGCAATCCTCACATTCAGCAGGAGGGCAGTGCGGCTGCCGCTGGCTCCGGCAACTCCGGTGGACAGGCGCGCAGTGTGGCCGGTGATGAGGCAGGCGATGAGCCGCGATCTTCACGCTCTTCTCGCAACGAGAAGCCTGACGACATCTACGAGGAGGCAGTCGAAGAGGAGGAAGAAGAGGAGGAGGAAGAGCTGAAGAAGCCACGTCGCAAGCGAAGCGGCCGAGGCAAGAAAGGTCGTCGACCCTCTGGCAAAGTGCCCACTTTGAAGATTAAGCTTGGCAAACGCAAGCGCGACAGCTCTGACGACGAGCAGGACGCAAGCGGTGGCTCTGAACGTGACTCGGATCTGGAGTTTGAGCGCATGCTCCAAAAGTCCGACGATAGTGCCGACGAGAAGGAAGCTGCGGCACCGTCGGGCTCCTCGTCCAAGGCAGACAATTCGGCAGCTCCGGCTGCCGTTCAGGACGATGGCACTCCTGTGGTTCGCAAGAAGGCCAAGACCAAGATCGGCAACAAGTTCAAGAAGAAGAATAAGTTGAAGAAGACGAAGAATTTCCCCGAGGGCGAGGATGGCGAGCACGAGCACCAGGACTACTGCGAGGTATGCCAACAGGGTGGCGAGATCATCTTGTGCGATACCTGCCCGCGCGCCTACCATTTGGTCTGCCTGGAACCGGAGCTGGACGAGCCGCCAGAGGGCAAGTGGTCGTGTCCGCATTGCGAGGCTGATGGCGGGGCTGCCGAAGAGGAGGACGATGATGAGCATCAGGAGTTTTGCCGTGTATGCAAGGACGGTGGTGAGCTGCTCTGCTGCGACTCCTGTCCCTCAGCTTACCACACTTTCTGCTTGAATCCGCCGCTCGATACCATACCGGACGGCGACTGGCGCTGTCCGCGCTGCAGTTGCCCGCCGCTCACTGGGAAGGCGGAGAAAATCATCACCTGGCGCTGGGCCATTCGTGGCGGCGACGATGGTCCCTCCACTTCCAAGGGATCGAAGAGCAGCGGCAACTCTCGGGTTCGCGAGTATTTCATCAAGTGGCACAACATGTCCTACTGGCACTGCGAATGGGTGCCAGAGGTGCAGCTTGATGTCCATCATCCGCTGATGATCCGCTCGTTCCAGCGCAAGTACGACATGGAGGAGCCGCCCAAGTTTGAGGAGTCGCTGGACGAGGCGGACACTCGCTTCAAACGCATTCAACGGCACAAGGACAAGGTTGGCATGAAGGCCGACGAGGATGACTCCGAGCAGCTTGAGGAACGCTTCTACAAGAACGGCGTCAAGCCAGAGTGGCTCATTGTGCAGCGAGTCATCAATCATCGAACGGCGCGGGATGGCAGCACTATGTATCTGGTTAAGTGGCGCGAGTTGCCGTACGACAAGTCCACGTGGGAGGAGGAGGGCGACGATATCCAGGGTCTGCGGCAGGCCATTGACTACTATCAGGACCTGCGGGCCGTCTGCACATCGGAGAACACACGCTCCAGCAGCAAGAAGAGCAAGAAGGGCCGCAAATCGAAGCTCAAGGTGGAGGACGATGACGATCGACCGGTGAAGCATTACACACCGCCGCCGGAGAAGCCCACCACGGACCTGAAGAAGAAGTACGAGGGCCAGCCGGCATTCCTGGAGGGAACGGGCATGCAGCTGCATCCCTACCAGATCGAGGGCATCAATTGGTTGCGCTACAGCTGGGGCCAGGGCATCGACACCATCCTGGCCGACGAGATGGGTCTGGGCAAGACGATTCAGACGGTGACTTTCTTATACTCCCTCTACAAGGAGGGCCATTGTCGCGGCCCCTTCCTCGTGGCCGTGCCGCTCTCAACGTTGGTCAACTGGGAGCGTGAGTTTGAGCTCTGGGCACCGGACTTCTACTGCATCACGTATATCGGCGACAAGGACTCGCGAGCTGTTATTCGGGAGAACGAGCTGAGCTTCGAGGAGGGCGCTATCCGGGGCAGCAAAGTGTCGCGCCTGCGGACGACGCAGTACAAGTTCAATGTGCTGCTAACCAGCTACGAGCTGATCTCAATGGACGCCGCCTGTTTGGGCAGCATTGATTGGGCGGTGCTGGTGGTGGACGAGGCCCATCGGCTGAAGAGCAACCAGAGCAAGTTCTTCCGCATCCTCAACAGCTACTCCATCGCCTACAAGCTGCTCCTCACGGGAACGCCTCTGCAGAACAACCTCGAGGAGCTGTTCCATTTGCTCAATTTCCTGAGCCGGGACAAGTTCAACGATTTGCAAGCCTTCCAAGGCGAGTTTGCGGATGTGTCCAAGGAGGAGCAGGTGAAGCGCCTGCATGAGATGCTCGGGCCGCACATGCTGCGGCGCCTGAAGACCGATGTGCTGAAGAACATGCCCTCAAAATCGGAGTTTATTGTGCGTGTGGAGCTGTCGGCCATGCAGAAGAAGTTCTACAAGTTCATTCTGACCAAGAACTACGAGGCTCTGAATTCGAAGAGCGGCGGCGGCTCCTGTTCGCTGATCAACATCATGATGGACCTGAAGAAGTGCTGCAACCATCCGTACCTCTTCCCCTCCGCCGCCGAGGAGGCACCCACCTCTGCCGGTGGCCTGTACGAGGTCAACTCGCTGACCAAGGCAGCCGGCAAACTGGTGCTGCTTTCCAAGATGCTAAAGCTGCTCAAGTCGCAAAACCATCGTGTGCTCATTTTCTCGCAGATGACAAAAATGCTGGACATTCTGGAGGACTTCCTCGAGGGCGAGCAGTACAAGTACGAGCGAATTGATGGTGGCATCACGGGCACCGTGCGCCAAGAGGCGATCGATCGCTTCAATGCGCCCGGAGCCCAGCAGTTTGTCTTTCTGCTGAGTACACGAGCCGGCGGTCTGGGCATCAATCTGGCCACGGCCGACACGGTCATCATCTACGACTCGGATTGGAATCCCCACAACGATATCCAGGCCTTCTCTCGTGCCCATCGTATCGGACAGGCCAACAAGGTGATGATCTATCGCTTCGTTACCCGAAACTCGGTCGAGGAGCGCGTCACGCAGGTGGCTAAGCGCAAGATGATGCTCACGCATCTGGTGGTTCGGCCAGGAATGGGCGGCAAGGGTGCCAATTTCACCAAACAAGAGCTAGACGATATTCTGCGCTTTGGTACCGAGGATCTGTTCAAGGAGGACGACAAAGAGGAGGCCATTCACTACGACGACAAGGCGGTGGCCGAGCTGCTGGATCGCACGAACCGCGGCATCGAGGAGAAGGAGTCCTGGGCCAACGAGTATCTCTCATCGTTCAAGGTGGCCTCTTACGCCACCAAGGAAGAGGAGGAGGAGGAGGAGACCGAGATCATCAAGCAGGACGCAGAGAACTCTGATCCGGCATACTGGGTGAAGCTGCTGCGCCACCACTACGAGCAGCACCAGGAGGATGTGGGACGCAGCCTGGGCAAGGGCAAGCGAGTTCGCAAGCAAGTCAACTACACGGACGGCGGCGTTGTGGCTGCGGACACCACGCGGGACGACTCCAACTGGCAGGACAACGGCAGCGAGTACAATTCCGAGTATTCGGCTGGCTCCGATGAGGATGGCGGCGACGATGACTTCGATGACCAGAACGGCGGCGGCGAAAGGAAGGCCAAGCGGCGTTTGGAACGTCGCGACGATCGTCCCCTGCCCCCACTCCTGGCTCGCGTCGGCGGCAATATCGAGGTATTGGGCTTCAATGCCCGCCAGCGGAAGAGCTTCCTCAACGCAATCATGCGCTATGGAATGCCGCCGCAGGACGCCTTCAACTCGCAGTGGCTGGTGAGGGATTTAAGGGGCAAGTCCGAGCGCAACTTCAAGGCCTATGTGTCGCTGTTTATGCGACATCTCTGCGAGCCAGGAGCAGACAATGCCGAGACCTTTGCCGACGGCGTGCCACGCGAGGGACTCTCCCGCCAGCACGTGCTCACCCGGATCGGTGTTATGTCGCTCATTCGCAAGAAGGTGCAGGAATTCGAACACATCAACGGTTACTACAGCATGCCCGAGTTGATCCTGAAGCCCTGCGAGCCGGTGCGATCCGCTCTGAAGCAACAGGATGCAGTAGCGGCTCTAGAGGCCCCGCCAGCCGGCGTCGTCAAGGTTGATGTGGACAAGAGCGCCACCACGAGCAACAGTGCCACTCCCGCCACCAGTGCGGCACCCAGTCCAGCGCCAGCATCGGAGAAGGGCGACGAGAAGGAGAAGGAAAAGGACAAGGACTCTGAGAAGGAGAAGGAAAAGGAAAAGGACAAGGCCTCGCCGGAGAAGAGCAGCGAGGTGAAGCAGGAGCAAGAGGCTGAGAGCGGTGACAAGAAGCCCACCGATGTCAAGGTGGAGCAATCCGCAGAGGAAGGTTCCTCCTCCGGTGACACAAAGCCAGCCAGCGAGGCAGCCGAAGTCAAGGCAGAGGTGGCCAAGACAGAGCCCAAGGAAGAGGCCAAGGACCCTGAGCTCAAGGAAGAGCTTAAGACCGAAGAGGAGGAGATCAAGGAGAAGGACAAGGAGAAAGAGAAGGAGAAGGAGAAGGAGAAGGAAAAGGAAAAGGAGAAGGAAAAGGAGAAGCTCGAGGACAAGAAGCCAATCGCAACGACAGTGATTGACGATGACGACGACGATGTGATGATTGTAAAAGAGGACGGCGAGCTAGAGAAGCCCAGCGCCAGTTCGCCCAAGGATCACAAGGCGGCCGTGGCAGCCGCTGCCGCAGCAGCCGCGGCATCTGGGGCTGGAGCCGCCGCCGCCGCTGCCGGCAAGGCCGGTGTGGAGGATAGCTTGGAGGTTCTAAAGCGCAAATTCATGTTCAACATCGCCGATGGCGGCTTCACCGAGCTGCACACCCTCTGGCTCAATGAGGAAAAGGCAGCAGTGCCCGGCAGGGAGTACGAAATCTGGCATCGTCGCCACGACTACTGGCTGCTGGCCGGCATCGTTACCCATGGCTATGGCCGCTGGCAGGACATCCAGAACGATATTCGCTTCGCGATAATCAACGAACCCTTCAAGATGGACGTCGGCAAGGGCAACTTTCTGGAGATCAAGAACAAGTTCCTCGCCCGTCGCTTCAAGCTGCTGGAACAGGCTCTGGTCATTGAGGAGCAGTTGAGGCGTGCCGCCTACCTAAATCTCGCCCAGGACCCCAGCCATCCGGCAATGTCGCTCAATGCCCGCTTCGCCGAGGTCGAGTGCCTGGCCGAGTCCCATCAGCATCTCAGCAAGGAGTCGCTGGCGGGCAACAAGCCCGCAAATGCAGTGCTGCACAAGGTGCTCAACCAGCTGGAAGAGCTGCTCTCCGACATGAAGAGCGATGTGTCCCGCCTGCCGGCCACATTGGCACGAATTCCGCCCGTTGCCCAGCGCCTGCAGATGTCCGAGCGATCTATCCTCTCCCGATTGGCAGCCACTGCCGGCAATGCCTCCAATGCTGGTGAGTTTTCTATTCAAAGTCTTCTAGATTTGAAGGCTTTATTGTTAACAAAATAAATAATAATAATGTTTTTATTTGCAGCTCAATTAATGGCGCAATTCCCGGCTGGCTTCCAGGGCACAACATTGCCAGCATTCACTGGCGGACCGGCTGGCAATTTCGCCAATTTCCGGCCACAGTTCTCGGTGCCCGGTCAGCTATCGAATAATTCCGGCGCCTAGGCAGCATGCAACTCTCCTCAATAATAATATCTACGTTAAGCGCATTCGTATTCGTATTCCATGCAAATATATACCTTACTCTCGAGCTAAGAATTTAAATTTCAACACACACCCACGTACATATATATATTTATGATAATCATTTGCAATGAAATCTCGATACCCATATATATGTATTTATATATATATGGTCATGATCGCGTTTACACAAATAATTCAAATTCTACATGTTCTGACACTTGACGGAATGGCGGTAGGAGTTGGATGATTGGCCTGGCTTCCAGTTACGGCACTGATATGCTCCCGGGGCGGATCTCGCGGCCAATTCACACATACGACAAGTTTAAATAATTATTCTTATTTACTTACATTACTTACTATGTGATTACAACATAATCTAGATACAATATATAAATGTATTGAATTCCATTGCAATGAAAAACTGCGACCTGCAAGTGTTATTTTTTACTGTGGGAAAAAATGGTTCAACCCAAAGGGAAAAACTTCAAAATGTTGGTTTAAGCGATAAAAGTTGCGTTTTATTCATAGCTTTTCGTTTCTTTTCGAATATATCATCATGTTCCATGTATGTATATTAATATAAATTAGTCAAGTTCTTCTGTATATATATCTGTGGGGTGTATACATATATAATTTGTAAATATCAAATACATAATCAGTAGACATATCTGCAATACTTATTTTTCGCTTCACACTAAAGCCAATCAATCGATAATCATGTAAATACGTAATGAGTCTGCGATGAAATTCGTGCAACGTCTTGATATATATATTGCTGATCCGTGTGATTAATATCAAAAACTGTCTACGACAACATTTCGCACCTTGCTATTTACACACAACGAACAACAAAAAAAACAAAAACAAAAAAAAAAACGATTAGCAATTTTAAATTACAAATTAAATGGAATAGCTGGTGGCACTGCTGCGGAAGCGCCTAATACAATTACGCACATTTTAAATTATACAATTATATACAACAAAAACAATGGCCAAACAAGAGGGAAATAACTATGAAAGGTAACCGAATTAGACGTCGAAATTATTTACAAGCTGGACTTGAATATTATGTTACATGATCTGGCAACGAAGGTAGAATTAAGGCTTATGACTATAATAATTAAGGGACTAAATAATTAATAGCAAGTATTTCCAAACTGAGCTTAAAATAGTAAATAACAAAACGCACACACATTAAGCGAAACAAAAGCGGAAACTTTAGAACATATCTTTAGGCGGAAAGAGGGAATAATATATATATAATAGAGTCCTTCATAGCCAGGATGATGATCGGTTATACACGGTTATCATCATCAGTTAGGAAATTGAGCACAGCTTCTTCAGCTCGCCCTCGGTCTCGTCCACCTCGAGCTGCAGGCTGGCAGCGGCATTGGGCAGCGCTCGGCCCTCGATGTTGGGTAAATACGGTTCGTAATCCAGTCCCTTGCGTTCATAGAATAGGAGATACGCGGCACTGGGATCGATGACCGGCGGCTTCTGTGATATTTCGCGGCAGGAGCTGTCGTTGTAGCAATACCAGGAACCAGTTCCATTCGCAGCATAGGAAATGTAGTGGCCACCATTCAGCATGCCCGAGTGAGACTGCAAACGAAAATATGAGGCACTATTTTCTGGAGCTAAATGCAAAGTTTAGACACTCACCACCACGGCGTAGAGCCTGTACTTGGGATCAAACTCGTCCACCTCCGGCTTGAGGCGATGCTGATGATAGTCCTCAAACTCGCCGTCCACTATGGGCGTTTTCGTGAGACTCGTCGAGATGAGGCGTTGTCGCCGCCGGGCCGCATTGATCGTTTTGCTTTGCCGCAGAATATTATTCCCGGTGGATACTGGCTTGGCCTGCGTTTCCACCTCCTCCTTGGTGGCTGCATCGATTTCGTCCAGCTCGCTGACTTCTTCATTGCTCGCCAGCGTCTGCGTCGTCATATCTCCTTCGTCCGTTCTCAGTTCCAGTAGCTCCTTGTGCCGCAATATCGTCTCCTGGGGTACGGAGGCCAGATACGGCGTTGGATCAAAGTCATCGAATGGAAAGTGAACTACCTTCTGCGATTTGACCCACTTGCCATTGACGCAGTTAAAGCGCTTCAAATGAACAATCTAGAGGAACAAAATGTGGTTAATTTAAACATTTTTTTGTGTGAAAGTTCAAGAAACTCACCAAGATTGGTGGCAATTTCCAGATCTGCAGCTTCTTTGTGGCCGGCTTCTTGCCCTTGCAGTGGCTGCAGTGATACCACTGCTCCAGCTGCTCCTCCGAGGTAAAGGCGCGCAGGCAGTGATTCAGGTCTACGGGCTCCACCTGTTCCCGCCGACTTATGGCAATGGTCTCATGGTCCACCCACAGCTGGAAACCAAAAGATTAGTATTGCAAAATGTCATCGAATCAAGTCCTGCTTACCCGCTCCAAGGTGCTCTGATAGCGTAAATGCAAGGCGGTCGGATCCCAGTCGATGGCAATGGTAAAGTCTTCGAAATATTTCGTTGTCGGGGTGTACGACAACGAGGCGGTGTATTCCGGCGTTGTACGCTTCGCCTCCAGATTTGGTAACGAGGGGAATTTAGCGTTCATTTTAGGCGTCGTTGAATTGCCTAAAAAATAAAATAAATTAAATTAAATTAGAATTTAAAGAACTCTTTTATGGTTTCTCTACTCACTGGACCCGGCATTGCTGATAGGCGGCAGGGCTCCCTGCAGCACGTAGTCATTGTTGCAACGAATCTCACAGCCACGACAGAAGCTCGACCACGGGCAGATGGCACAGGTGAGTCCGTCCGCCTTGACCGCACGGAGCGTGAAGGGAAAGTCGTAGCCCAAGCTGTCATCGCTACAAACCAGGAAAAATTATTAACTGATTGAATATTCCCAACGCTTTGCTTTACTTACCAATCGGCGGCATGATTCGCCTGCTCGGTGGTGGCCGGCAGCGGACTAAGCAACCTGCTCACCTGCAGCCACACGGCGCAATACAGATCCTTGTGGGTGCCGCCCTCGTTATTGGGAATAAGCAGCGGCACACCAAACAGGCTGGGCCTCGTTTTGTGGTAGGAGAGGAAGTAGCTGTCGTGCCGGGTGATCTTCCGATGGACGGCCACCAGATATTTGCCCGGCTTGTGGGGCTGTGAGGAGCGGCGCGAGTAGACACCGCTGCTGGTCTCCGGCTGTGAGGTGGTTATCTGATCCGCCTGATCCGGTTCCTCCTCGTTGCCCTCCTCCGCCTGCTCGTCCACATCAGCATCGAGACTGGCGCCCAGCGTATGTGCCGTCGTGCTCAGGCCACTGGAATCGTTGGGTGACGTCCTGTAGGAGCCGTCATCGCTGCCACTGCCGTGTCGGCCGCTCGCCGTCGGCGCCAGATCGACTGCCATCGGAATGGGTTCTGTCAGCGAGCTCTCCATGGAGTTCTCGCCGGAGTGATTGGTGTATGAAATGGAGCTGGTGTTGCTCTCCGTGTGCAGCAGCTTGGCCGCGGACACTCGCTTCTGCTGGGCGGCCGCGTTGCCGTGCATGAAATTGTTCTCCGGACTGGAGCTTAGGACGAGCGACTCCTGCACCAAGAGTTCGCATTAGTTGAGATTAGGTTAAGTTTGGGGTTAGTTTGCCAGGTTCAGTGAGGTGTATGGGGTGAATGTGTGTGTGAATGAGTGTATTTAAGCTTTGGGGTAATAACTAAATTAACCAAGGGTCATCAATCAACTTGAAAATGTACAATCTACCATTAAGGGATGCCAAAAAATCGCTGATTTAATTTAATTTAAACATTCTCAGCTAGTTCTGTGGCAGCCCTGCTTATCTCAACTCCAAGTTCTACTTTTAATTTGTACAAATTGTTTATTGCAGGTGTTTAAATTATAAACTCTGGCTTATTATTGGGTTAAATCGTGAAGTGTCTGTGAAAATTGTGACACGAAAATATATTAAACATATTAAATTCTGTTAATTTTTTTAGAGCTACAGTGATAGAGATGTTTTTATAAAACTGAAAGTATTTACATTTTTTTAAGGAAATTGTAACATTTTTAAACAAGAACCTCAAGTATTATATGAAACTGATTCAAAGTTTATTAAATTTCGCAATAATAATATATTTAGTCTAAAATATTCTGCTTTAAACAAATTGTTTACTTTATATTTACAAATAAACCATACAATAACAACAATTTTCCAAAGCAATCCAACAATTCTATCTACCAAAGGAAAATCTCATTTTAAATACAAGAATAAACGTTCCTATTTAGGTATAGGGGAACTGCTAGGGGCTATAAGAACTATGACTAGAAGCTACACAAGGTGTAAATTATAATTCACAAGCTTCCAGCTCAGTAACCAAAAGATAACAACAAAGGATAGCATTTAGGTGATTGAAATGTTGAGTTTTTTTGTTTTAAGCAAAATAATTTACAATAGACAATAGAGAGAGAAGAATGCCGGCAACAAATTAGATATGATTAGTAGAAGGAGAGATATTATAGATTACAAATAATTAAGTTCAACTTGGTAATAAGAGTGTGCGAATACGAAGAATATACAGAGTATGCTAGTAGTTTTTTGTTTATATTTATTTTATTTTTTGTAGTTAAGAGGGAAGCCCACAAACCACGCAGCAGACGAGACGGCAACTGTTCACTTAACATATTTGTATTTAATATATTTAGATTAGGCTGGCTCTCGCCCTGTCTTCAGTTGAGCTACTTTCGTTACGCTCTTTCATTAACCACTCGTAGGAGTCGGGAGATGAACGAGAAAAGGTAAGACAGCGCCAATTGGCTGCAATCAATGCTCTATCCTAGGCAAGAATAAGATCTGAAGCTCTGAAGTTCTGAATTTAAGAAACGATTGGCCGCCCCAAAAGAACTGGGACGTAAATCTAGATGATATTAAATACGTGTATGTTAATATAGTTTAGAAGCCATACCTTGAAGCAGAATAGGCTGTGGGGCATGCACTCTCTCTTTCCAAAGCACCGGCTTACCTTTCCGGCCTCATCTGGCAGCAGCTCGTGCACTTGGTTGTCGCCACAACCGTTTCCGCTAAAATTATTGGTATTGCTGATGCTGTGATTGTGTTCCGCCTCAACCGCCTCCATTCCCATGGCATGGCCATTGCAGAGGACGCGGGATGAGGCGCGATGGCTGATGGTGGAGGTCTGTAGAGTGCTCAGCGAGGACAGCGAGTTGTCCTGCGCTGTCATAAGAGCTGTGAATATATAAACTATGTAATTATTTTATCCATTATCCTCTTCTGGCTGCTGCTTACCCGAGCTACGCTGAATATCCTTGAGTCCTTGCTCGATGTGCATGCTGAGCACAGAGTTGGAGCGCGTTCGGATGCTCTGCTCCGGCAGCTGGTAGACATACAGCTCCTTGGCACTCTGCATTCTCAACTTCTCCTCGTCGGCCAGCACCTGGCGTATCTGCGAGTTCCACAGCTCGCAGACAAGCATCAAATTTGGCTGCAGCGAGCACAGCTTGGCCAGTTTGTGCTTCATGTGCGAGTACTTGCACTCCGAGTTGAGACGGAAGCCATACTTGATGGGCACGCTGCCATCCAGCAGGATAACTATCAAAACGCATAAAAAAAACGAATAAGAATGGCAGAAATTATACAAGTTTGGAGCATTAACTAACCCAACACCTCGAGATACACGTAGTTCTCCACTGGCAGCGGCAGACTGAGCAGGCTGAAGGGATCGAAGCGCACCGATTCGTGGCCACAACTCAGGCAGCTGACCTTCGACTTGAGCTGACCGTAAAACAGATCGATAATAATTGACTGATTGCGGGCGTGGTGCTGTGACCAGGCCTCGGCGGCCACTAGCTTGTCTGGCCTTCCATTGGAGTCCTTCAGCTCGCTGTAGGGCTTCTCCATTACCCGGTTAAGGTCCTCGTGCAGGGCGTCCAACAGCCACTCGAGCAGCTCCTGTGAATCGTGCTGACCGCCGCCGGCGAACTGCGGGGCATGCTTATTGACGCAGAAGCGCAGCTTAAGCGGTGCCACCGAGCGCGTCGTTGCCGTCCACACCTCTTTGAGGAGCTCAGCATAGCGCATGGCCAGCTGTCCCCGGGTGCCCAATTTATTGGCCGCATTCAGCTCGAAGCGGTGCATCTCTCGCTGGAAGTACTGCGCCAGCGGCTGGGTGTTGAACAGCACCTGGAGAGCCGCATTCATGAAGCAGGTGTTGCCCAGGTTGTGCAGCCCCGTGGCTCCCGGCGCATGCACCGACATAATGGAGCTGCGGGTCATACGACGCCGATCGCCTGGCGTGCCGCCCGTCCCTTGGCCGCTCTGGGCGCTCGCCAAAGAGCCCAATTCCTCAGGCCAGGTCAGGTCCTTGTTGCGAATCTCCAGCAGAAGCTGGTCATTGTCCCGGATAAGGAGTTCCTTTAGGCACATGGCATCCTCCTCCAGCAGTAATATGGCACCGTTGTCCAGCTGGGGCACATGCCACAGCCGGATATCCTCCGCCTTCAGGCGCAGCTGCTCGCACAGAAACTCACCCACCTGACGCACCGTGGCCAATCGGCTGAAGGCCGCCGTGTAGGCAAGATATCGCTTTGGCGGCTGGAGCACGCTGCTGGCCGCGATTGCTGCATAGCCTCCGCCGGAAGCCAGCACCCCGTAGCCGCCGCTTACTGTGGAGCCCCAGCTGCCTAGCTGAGCACCCGATCCCCCTCCTCCAGCGCCCATTTGAGACGGCTGCGCCTGATGCAAGAGGATGCGCAGATTCAGCGGGTAAAGCTCCAGTTCCACCTCCGAATTGGGCGGTTGGATGACCTGACGTGGCAATGGCAGATTATCGCCGTACCACCGATTCAGCGCCTTCCAAAGCGACTTGGGCACCAACTCGAAATCGTGGCTCTGCACCAACGGCGTGTCCCGTTTGAGGTGGCCGCCCTCGCCGGTGAGAGTTCGCACGTTCCTGTACGGATTGGCGGTGATTAGGTTGCTGTTATCGATCGGTCCCGGACGCACTGGGCCGCAGTGGCGACCCGCTGAGATCCCACTGCTGGCCGATCCGGAGCCGGTGGCTGAACCAGTGCCGGAGCCCAACGAGTAGCTGTCGTGCTGCTCCAGGCTGTTCGTGTTGAAGCTCTCATCGCAGACAAGGGCCTCGTCAACGGCGGTCCGCTGACTGGCGGCCGTGCGCTTGCAGTAGTCGCACGTGTGCGCCGTGTGTTGGGTATACTGCGTCCAGCCGAGCCACCAGTCGCGCGTTATCAAGTACCAGAACTGGCCGACACGGTAAGGCCTGCGTTCCTCGCGTCGCAGCCATCCGCGGACAATATCATTCTCCATATGTTTGCATTGCGGCCACAGGCCGAAAACGATGTGGCACAGCTCGAAGATGAGGTCTAGCAGGGGCTGCATGAGCCGGAGATCACACTGAACGTTCCACAGCATAAAATCCTCGGCGGTGAGGGAGACATTGTCGCGGGTTAGCTTGCTGGGCTCACCGTCAGGACTGCGCCGCTGGCCAAACTCCAGCAGATCGCTAATTACATGCTGCTTGGTCAGCTCCTTATACTGTTGGGCATCGCGGTTCTCCTTGGCCACCAGCAGCAATACATTAATCATCTGCAGTGTCTCCTCGTGGCTGAGCACTCCATCCCGATCCACATCGAAGATCTTGAAGCAAACTGGAGAGGAAACGAGTTAGAAAGATGGCACAGGGCGGGATTTTTGGTACTTACAGCGCGTCCTCTCCACACCCGGTCCACGGCAGGCGGCACTGACGCCACAGCACAACTCTTTGAAGTCGATGTGACCGTCACGGTTCTCATCGAAGGCATTAAACAGTCCCGCCAGCGCATTCTTTGGTATCGGTGGACTAATCAGAGGGCCAAGGAACTGCAGGTCAATTTGTCCATTTTGTGAAGTGTTTTTCAGGCGCCAAAACTCCTTCTCCAAATCGCCAATGTCCTTCTCCTCCAGATGCGTCACTCCGGCGAGACTTTGGTAGAAGGTGGGCGTCTCCAGCTCCGAGGTGAGACTGACACAGTTGTCGGCCAAAAGCCAATTGGAAAGAACTGTGGCGTTGCGATGCTTGATTATCCACTCCTGGAACTGCTCGAAATTGACACGTTCGCCCTGGGCGAACAGGGAGACGCTCTCAAACGGAGCCAGGTTCACATTGCGTACATATTCCGACCTTATAATATAGGTTCCTGCATCGTTGCAGTAGAGGTTCCACAGGAATCTAAAATTTTGAAATTATTTAATACGAATTTAAAGAAATATCTTTGTGGCGGCACACTCACTTGGTCTTCTCCTCCTGGGTGCCGCGCGTAATCAGCACCAGGCCGCAGAGCAGATCCTTGAAGGAAATACCCCGCTGGGTGCCGCCACAGGCGGCATAGAGCATGTCCGTGATCTTCGGCGGCACCCCCTCGCAGAGCACATCCTGCTGGAAGGCATTCCGACTGAGGAAGAGCCTCCCAACGCCCGCCGACTTCTTGAAGGCATCTCTCAGGCGTCGCAGCTCCGCATCGCTCACTGCAGGAGAAAGGTAAGGAGGGGAATCGATCGATGAGTAAGTCATTGGGCAGGGCAAATCCCACTCACGTTGAGCATGGGATGCCCCGTAATTAATGCGATTTACGCGCTCGTTTTCACGCCAACCCCAAAAGCGACGTGACGTCTTTGCCAGACGAGATATTCGCAAATAAAAATAAGAATTAATATATAAATATTTATAAAATATATATAATGCGTTTTGCTATCCTCCTACAACAGACATAAACCTGATGTTTCGGTCATCATTTACCTATTGATTCCATTCTAGGGATTCAGTGTCGCCTTGTTACCTAATTACCTCTTATCTGACATTAATTGTTTTTTTTTTCGGTGTTGGAGTGATTGTGAATCACTTCTCTGAGGAATCACAAGTGTAAGAGCATATGTTTATTCACACACAACCGGCGATAATTGAAAATCGTAACGAATTTTGGGTTATAAAACCGTGTCTGAGAAGGTAGATAGGAGGAGGAATCCATATTTTTATGATCTAAATAAAGTGTAGGTTGTTTCTACTTTGTTCAAGATTTTAAATCCTTAATTGGAATAGTTTGCAATAAATATTTAAAAGCTTTCTTGCTGTCTTTATTTTGTATTAAACTATTAGTTTTTAACTGCTATTAAAGCTCAATAAAAACCTTGTTTTTATAGGAGTTTATTTTAAATTAAAGTTGGTTTTTCCCAAAAATAATCTAAATATGATTTTATTACTTTAAATTTCTGTTGATTAGATTTTTAAAAATGATACCAAGTTAATTAGAACAAGACTATTAGAACAATTAGAACAAACTATTAATTTTTTATATTATAGATCTCAAAACTAATATTTTCAACAGTTAAAACCCCTAATAATTGAAACATATTTTTAAGTTATTTATTATTTTTAAGAATCTTAGTCATAAAAACCCCCAAGAATGGCCATTAAATGGTCAATCAATCCGTTTTTCAAAGATAAGGAACCAAGAACCAAGGAACCAACTGATATCCGCAAACTTAAAGTAAAAACGTGAAAATAAATTGAGAGAATTATGCGACGTCACGGAAATGAATTTGTTGTTTTTGTTGTGGAAAATCAACTGCCATTGCAACTGCAAGACCTGAGAGCTTCGGTATTCGAATTCGATTTGTGACTCTTCTTGCATGCAAAGCATTTATTTTCCCCCCTCTCGTTCCTCTCATTTTATTGGAACCGGTCGTTCCGTGTGTGTGGCTAATAAGAAACACACGCACCTGGTCGCGCGCCCCACTTCTGGGGGAGCAAAGAAGAAGGCAGTGCGGACGGACGGACAGGTGACAGGGGAGACAGGGGAGCGGGCACACACACACACACACCTTATCAGCAGCACAACGTTCGTTTTCTTAACTCTCACTGCCGCCGTCTGCCCGGCCGCTGCTAACAATAACAACGACAGTAGCCAGATGAATGCCAGAGCAACAACGTGAAGGTAAGTTAAGCAAAGTAAGTCAGAAATATTGCTAGCCAGTGCCAGAGACGTCATAGAGATTGGGATGGTCTAGGGATGGGGGTGAGGTGTTGGGCCGGAGGGAGGGGCTTTGCCAAGGTGTTGGCTAGTTCCCGTTGGCGAAAATAATCTTAACTCCTTGGCTGATTTCCAATTGATATGGTGTAGGTGTATTCTTTTTTAGGCAGCTCTTTAGATACAGTAAAAAGTCTCTTTTTTTTTTGGTATTTATAAGAAGTTTTCTTATGTTTTCGGTAGTGAATTTTGGTACCAGATCAAAGCAGAATATTTTGCCTCTACCTGAATACTTACTTGGAAATTTTACTAGCAATGCTTGCTTCAAACTTAAGCTTAATCCTTAAGACACTTTTCAAAATTATAAAAGAATAAAAACTATCTAAAGGCACTTTTGGGGCTTAAAGGGTTAATGTCAGTAAACTGGAGGGATTTTTTAGGCTTTATTTATTAATATAATGCATTTAAATAGTATATTAAGCTTGTTTAATAAGATTTTATACATTTTTCCCCATTTTTCCCACCTATTTATACAAAATTTACCCTATAAAAGGAGTCTTCTTCACTTAATTTAAATACAATTAAAAAAATATACTTAAAAAGTTCCATTTACAGAAGTTTGACTGTAATTTGCTAATCGCCAAAAATGTTTCCTCTGCTTGACTTATCTGGAAAATGCACTTGAAAGTGATTTATTTTTGAAATACTGCACAATTCCCAACACCTTTACATACATAAAAAACATTATATATGTATTTACATAAATTAAAAGTAAAATGCAACTGGGGAATGACATGCAGAACTGTTGGAAATTAACCGCGTCCGCATAATGCAACCCTAAGCTTGCCCTGGCTACTTGGCTGCTTCTGTGCGTCGCTGCTCTGCTTTGTTGTCTCCCAGCCACCCCACTTCACCCACCCCCGCCGTTGAGCTTTTCTATTGTGACGTCACTGGCGGCGGGCGACGCAGATGCCAATGCATACACGAGCACAAGCTGTGCATGTATTTGTACTGTTAACAAGGAATTAAGCAAAAATATGGCAAAAAGAATGCACAAAAAAACTGCTGAGGAAACCAAAGGGAACACCTCTGGGCAGGGGCAGCCGAGTGTCCACCGTGAGCGGTCAGCAATCGTGGGAGAACAACAACAACAATGGGAATCGATAAAGCGCAATCACACCTGTATGTATGTTGGTGTTGTTCTTCTGTTTTCTAGAAGCGACGTTGATTAGCTGTGTGACCCATTTTCACTTTCCCAGGGAATTCGGTCCAGCCGGAGGGCAGGGGCAGCACACTCACCGCGCTTAACCGAGTCCTCGTAGCTGATGCTGTTCGAGTGCTTGGACTCCTTGGTGCCCATTTGTGCCCAGAAGAATTTTTGTTTGCGGGGGTGCAAGAGCGACGGATTCTCGGATTCAGCTCCTCCTGCGTCTGACGACGCCTCTTTTCACATTTGTTAAACGTTCACTTAACCGACGCGGGCAGAACGACGAGCAGATTAGTCGGATTCGGATCGTTAACGGAAGCAGGAACAGGAGCACAATTAACCAATTCAATGCAAAATTATTCCCATTACGATGGTCAAAACAAAACAACATAGAAATTTCGATGTCGCTATCGATACGATGCCACAATAGGCGATGCAACGATGTCCACATCGATGTTCTCATCGATATTGAGACTTAAATTTATTATTTACAAGAAAGTTATATAACATGTTGTTCTATTATTAATATTATAAATATATTTAGCAATAAAGCAGATAGATTTTTGAAGGAGCAAAAGAATCTGCACAATTTTTTGTTGATAATGAATAATGGAATATCGACGTGCAGCGCCTCCTGGCGTTCGTTAAAAAATCAAAATTAAATGAATTCAAATTAAATTACCTGAAATATCCTTTTTATTACATTAAATTATTCATTTATATTTTATTTAAGTTATAATATTTAAATATTTTTGCCTGCCTGATTAGTATTAAAAAATTGTTCATACAAAATAAGGAATGAAGTCAGGTTTGAAACCATTAAAATTTTCTTATTTCAACACAATACAAATTCAGTTGTTCTGTTGAAACAAAATAAGAATTTTAAAACTAAATGGTATTTTTAAGCAGTTATTTAATCTAATATTTAATTATTCACATTTGGAAAATAGGTATAAATCTGGCATAAATCAAGTAAAATAGTCTAGTGTACAACCATGTAGAAATCAAAAATCGAATTATTGCAATTATCGCAACGGCAATCGATAATGCTTTCCCTTAAAATGACAGCTCTACAGCCCAGCTGCTAGTTTTTTTATTCGGGCGTAATTAGAAAGCAGTAATTAAACTTAATTTGCACGTCCTAACCACAACAACATCGCAGCACACCCGCACACCGTGACGCGAGCGCCCTTGCAGATTCTCACCGGACAGGCCGCGCGAGCAAAAGAGCGAAAGTCGGGACAGAGAAGCGTTTTGAAACTACGTCGCCATTTTTGACACGGCTCCGAAACGTCGAAAACACAAACACAAACACACCCAGAAGTGCTGAACTGAGAGAGAGAAAATCATCGGAACTGTGGTTACGTCTAGGAATATTCTACGGCACAGCACGCATATGGGATATACATTTGTTATTAGCGTAATTATTAGTGCACAATAAAACGGAACGGAGCGGAAGCCACCGATTAGCCAGGCACACGAAGGAAGCGACGTGTCCACCAACCACATCATTAGCGTAACCCTTCACCATCGCGGGATTTGTGACGAGCAACTGTGATCTCTCTCCCATTGAACCGTCGACATGGCCAAGACATACGACTATCTGTTTAAGCTGCTGCTGATTGGCGACTCCGGCGTGGGCAAGACCTGCATCCTGTTCCGCTTCTCGGAGGACGCCTTCAACACGACGTTTATATCCACAATAGGTAATTGGCAACATCTAGCCCCCAACCACCAACCACCCAGCGGCGACTTGCTGATTTTTAATTAATTATGACGCCGCCGCCGCCGTTCGCATGAACTCACATCGCACCAACATTTTTTTTTCGTCTCAACTTGGGCTCAGCTCAACTCAGCTCAGGCGGGCGTGTGACTCATGATGTGCCAGCCAGCCAACGTTCTTTTCTTTCCGTTGCTGCAGTCCAAGCATTCGTCATAATGATTGTGTACCGCGCCAAGGATTCCATGCCTCTTGCAAAGGGAGGGAGGGGCTTCCCTTGGCTCGCTTTGTTGTGCAGAGAGAAAGAGCAATCTTTATAATACCCAAGGCAAGGGAATCTACACACCCGCATATAGGAACAATAACAAAATAAGACCGGTGCCATTGTACTGGAGGGAACGGAGCTCTTATCACCAAAGAGGTCCGATTGATACCCCATGAATGGAGCAATGGGGTTTACATATCATTTATTCGTTGAGATTCCTGAGAGATGGATTATCCTTGCCTTCCACACCCGAATAGTGCATTTTCTAACGAATTCGAGTGTTTAAATATTCTATATATGTATGGCTTGAGAACGTTCAGATGGCATGTACTTAGCCTGCACCTTGCACTTGCTATAGTTTTTTGATTTATTTTCGTATTTGGCACACGTTTCCCTTGCACCAAAATTCCGATTTTGGGCTATTTACTCGAACGGCCAGACATTGTTTTAATCAATTGCGTGGTTCGCTCTTTGCGCTTCCCACGACGTCATTGGTTGCTCGAGCAAACAAGAAACAGGTTCGGCGGCCGCTCGCCAAAATTATTTGAATTAATGATGTATCTCCGTGTTCTCTTCTCTTTTCTTTTCTTTTTCGTTAACAGGTATCGATTTTAAAATTAGAACAATTGAATTAGATAACAAGAAAATAAAGCTGCAAATATGGTGAGTGATAAGGAATATCTGCTATATTTTTGATTTCTAATAACATATCTCTTGTTCGCTTCCAGGGACACTGCCGGCCAGGAGCGTTTTCGCACAATCACAACGGCCTATTACAGGGGCGCCATGGGCATCATGCTGGTATATGACATAACCCAGGAGAAGTCCTTTGAGAACATTAAAAACTGGATCAGGAATATTGAAGAGAATGCCTCCGCCGATGTCGAGAAAATGCTGCTGGGCAACAAGTGTGAACTGCACGACAAACGACAGGTGAGTGCATAAGCCAAACCAACTGGCTATTCATAGGTTTTTAAAAGAAGCTATCACAGAGCGGGGTCAGTATGAAATTTTAAAGAATTTGACTAACAGTCGAAAGGAAGTGAGTCAGATCTAAATAATAATAAATCAGAGATTGCTCATAACCATAAAAGTAATAAAGGGAATTACTTTCTTTATTTCATTTATAAATTAACAGTTTAGGAAGTCTAAATTTACTAATAATCCAAAATATGTTATGAAAACTTCTCCTTTTTACTTAATTCTAAACGAAATGTTAAACTTTTACAGGTTTCAAAGGAGCGTGGCGAACAATTGGCTATCGAGTACGGCATCAAGTTCATGGAAACCTCTGCGAAAGCCAGCATCAACGTGGAAGAAGCCTTTCTCACCCTCGCCAGCGATATCAAAGCGAAAACGGAAAAGCGCATGGTGAGTGGCCCCAAACAAAGAGAGAGAGAATTCTTTTCTTTGAGCATCCAAAAGCTAAACCCCCTCCCCTCCTTTCGTCTGTGCAGGAGGCGAACAACCCGCCCAAGGGTGGCCATCAGCTGAAACCGATGGACAGTCGGACGAAGGACAGTTGGCTGTCCAGGTGCAGTATGCTTTGACGTGGCAACAACGTGCGCTCGGCACTGATGCGGCATGGTGGTAACAATTACGATAGTGTATGTGGTAGTAGTTTTCTTAACTCCTGTTAGGTTTTGAGTGTGCAACAGCCGAGAGAAACCATAGGCGGATCAACATAAACATCAGCAGCAGCCAGCTCTAACCCCCCCCTTACCCTATTTACCCAACAAGAACACGCCCGAAAATGGAATAGAACACGAATTGCATTATGAAACAGTTATTAAATAAAGTATATGACGACCGTGTACGAAATATATATAGTATATAGTATATAGTACATATACGCGTATATAACTCGAGTTGATAGCGGATCCAGCAGCCAATCCAATCCAATCCAACCCGCCCGCGTCCTCCTTCTCGAAAGAGGTTTTAGTATTTATGGAATTACGATGATTTTCTCTAGCAGCCATGGTTGTTTTCTCGATTTGTAAATTATTAATTGTAAAACAAACAAATATATATATGTATGTACTGTGTATGCATATTTATAGTGCTCGTCTATATACCCTGTCCCCTTGTCCCCTGTCCTTGTTTTGCTCAGCAGCTCCCTTTGCCATTATGTTAGGGATACGGATAAAAGGAGGAGAGATGTCCAGACGCACAATTGCCCCCCAATTCCGCCCTCTCTCATCTGTTTCTGTTTAATCTTCACACACATTTCATTTGGCTAGTTTGTACTGTATTTATTTTCGTTTATTTTTGCCACACACACAACCACAACTTCTGATAAATAACAAATAAAAATAAATAAACAATAATCAATGGAGAGTTCGCAGAAGAGTTCAACACGAAATCGAGCTAATCGATCATCGACCTTGACAGCAATAAAAACATTATGAAAAAAACAACATACATACATAGCGCAGTAAAAAGTAAATAATGTGAAATTAAATGATAACTAAATGCATATTTGATATTAATTAATTACTTGTAATATTAATGATTAAACGTATACAATTTTATAAAAATAAATCTTGTGCAAAACCAAAGGAAACCCACAGTTTTTACTGAAAGCTAAAGATGGAAAAGCTGTGGCTCTATTTTATTAATTTGTGTTTGGGGTGTATTTAAGCACTATTTATATTTTTTATCGTTTTAATTTTGAATATATAGAGATTATAATTAATAATTCTAGCTGCAACGCTTATTTATTATATATCAGTTTTATGATTTAAGTATTAAGTTTGGGACGAATTAGCATATCCACCGATTTGATGTTATGGTTTTTGGCCCACATAATGCTGTCCTCTCTACGGATAGTATTTCCCTCAGGATAGTATTTACCATTAAGATTCCTATAATGCGAAAGGTTTTTATTATGCATTTGTTTTGCAGTTTTTAAAGAACATTCACTTACGTGTCACCACAGAAACTGTACCACCAGGCCCCGTGGCAATCCTCGGCGCAATTCCGATTGATAATCTGATCCATGTCATTGTCGAGAGTGGTAAACCTTCGATTGAGATTCCACGGCAGTGCATTGGGCGCACTTCCGCTAAATTGACCAATACTTAGCAGAGCAAAGTCCTCGAGCTCCCCACCCACCAGGAAGTTGTCGTAGCGGGCGAACTGAGTGGATCCATTAAAGAACTGGAGGCGCACGAACAGCTCGTGCTGCTGGTGCTTGGTTAGCTGGTGGAGCTTGTCCAGGCCAATGAAAAACTCTCCATTTAAATTTCCAAAGCCCATTCGGTAATCGCTGAGGTTCCTGTAGAAATCTACCGAACCGTCGAGGCGCCTCTGAATGACTGTCCAACCAGGACCGATAATATCGGCGTCACAAAGAACTGAGAAGGGATCCTGGACTCCTGGAATCTGAATAGTCTGAATGGCCGTTTTCTGGCCGATAAGCAAACATCCCGAAGGCTGGACTCCGCTCTGTTGGAACCATTTCAGGCAATCGGCACCGACAAGTGTCTGTGTTTCTAGCTTTTCTCTGAGGTCCCGAATCGTTTCGGCATCCTGCCGAGCTTGACTTTGAAGCACTTCAATTTCTCGCTTCAGCTTCTCAACATCTGCCTCTTTATTGGCGATTCTGTCGTTATAGCTTCTCCATGTGTCGCTGAGGTCGAGTTGCGTCTTCAGAAGATTATCAGCTTCCAGGTTTTTCTGTTGTATAGAAACTATTATGTTATGCCATTCGACCATTTGATTTTTAACCTCATTGAGAGAAGCCCGGTCCGCTTTGGCCTCCACGATAATGTTGTTTAAAGTATCTACAGACGACTGAAGCGACTTGATTTGTGCCGTAGAGTCGGAGCTCTCGATTCTGTCGGCACTTTCATTGTTAATTTCTGCAAATATCTGTGAAATCAACGAGATTAATAAGAATTTCCAGTTTTTTAAATAAAAGCTACTTACAAGATCATCGTTTTGTATACTCTGGGAGGCAGTTCCATTCGAAAAGGATCCCAACAAAAAGATCAAGAAGATGATTCGCGGCAGATTCGAAAGCAAATTCATTTTATAGAACAACCTTATGGGAGCAAATCCAAATTTAATCTGAATAAAAGTTTAAGAAATAACTGATGGGCTATGATGTGCGATAAGCTATCAATTTATTTATAAAAAAAGAAAGAAAGAAGCTCAGTTCGGGAGGCCGAACTTGTATGCCCTACTATATGACATAGTTAATCGATTTAGATTAAAAAAAAATAAAACTTTCTTGCAATCTTCTATCTAAATTAAATTATAATATCTTTAGATTGATATTTATAAATATTTTAATTATTTGATTATATTTTTTGACAAAATAAATTAGAAACTAAGCATAATTAAGTCAAAGATGTATTGGTTTTAATATCGAAAGCATACTGAATTGACAAATTTGTACAAATTTAAATGTCGCTAATTTTTGTTGCATTTTAATTACATACGTAACCTCTTTGCAAACTTTTAAAAATTAAAGATATTGTGTATCTTTCTGTAAAATAATACAAATATTTTAAGGGTATTTACTTCATTATTACTTTATTTTTCTGTTTTTAATTGTGTTTTTGTTGTAGATCAATTTGGGATATTTTCAGTATTGGGATACGCTCATTTCTGTTCGCCTGGTATTTCAAATCGCTCAATATATGAATTTGTACTGAAAATATGCCAAATTGAAATCTCGGTTTCAGATATTTTCAGTACAATTTCATACATTGAGCGATTTCAAATACCAGGCGAACAGAATAAGCACAGAGTTAATTTTGAGTGCAAGTATTGGCTGAATGAGCGGAAATTTTAGTGCACTCTAGTCTTTTAGTTAACTCTAGTCTCGTTTCTGTTCGCCTGGTATTTCAAATCAATCAATGTGTGAATTTTTACTGAAAATATCCCAGATTAAAGACTCGAGTAAGGCTTAAATTTTGGATATTTATATATGTATATTATTCTTTCTTTTTATTTCATTATTATATAATGGGTAATCGGAATATAAATGACTTTCTGCAATCGCTGGCATTTTCTGCCTTCAAGAAGACCTGAAATATTCTATATTTTTTTAATCTTTTTTGTAAAATTTCTCTCCGCCCAAAACCCGACTCAATGCCGAAACCCTTCCTCACCCAACACATACACATTTCAGTGTTAATAAAACGCTCTTCTCAAGTAAGTTGTTATATATGTATTTAAAAAAACTGTCCACGAATGGCTGGACGACATTTCGCTTAAGATAAACAGAGAAATGGGATAAACTTAGGTGTAGAAGATACAAGTAGATTGTACGATACGAACGTTTCAATAGCAAATAGCACAACATACAAAACATACACACACTACAGGGCACAGGCTCGGATTTTGGTCAGAAAATGCTGTTACAAGATGTAAGATATATCCCTATCAAGGGACTATAACCAAAGAAGCGAAGGAAGAAGTTAAAACCAAGAGCACATAATGAGCTGTGGCCACTTCCTTTTCTTTTTCTAATAAAATAGCGGCCATAAATTTCACATAAGCTAAAAACTAGGAGGAGGAATTGCACGTTACTGGTTGCCGGCATGCATTGCCGCGTGTTACGCCTGCGGCAAGTTCTGGTAGTAGTTGGATAGGATGCGCCACGCCTCAGGCTCCATAAAGCCGTCCGGAGGACTCGCTCCGGTCTTGGCCAGGGTTCGCATCTTGGTCCCCGAAATAAACTCAAAGTCATCCTTGCGCTGAGGCTCAAAGAAGGCCATTTTGCTGGCGCTCTTGTCGTAGGCGGCCACCCGGAAGGGAAGGATCTATAAATAAAATAACAAATGACATCCAATGCTTATATTAACGATGTGCCCTTCTCGCACTCACCTCCATGCTGTCCAAGCCCTGGGCCATTTTGAGCACACGCGCTCCATGGGTGGCGTCGTACAGGTTGCCATCGGGATAGGCCTTCTTGTCCGGATGCGGCATGCCCGCCGGGTCGCGTCCTACGATGTAAAAGTTGGCGCCAGCATTCATGCGTGCCTTGGCGTGCCATTGCACCTCCGTGGGGCCGGCGTACATCATTGGCGAGGGAAAGATGGCCAGCACAGTGTCGTCGCGTCGCAAAACACCGGCGTCTAGCACGGCCTGATGCTGCTTCATACGCACATCGAGGGGCACGTCATCGTCCTTGGTCCAGCCGCCGAGGGGATGCAACAGCAGCACCGGTTGCTTGAAGCCACGCTCCAGGAGCTGGCGTCGGGTATCCTGCATGAGCAGGGCATGTCCGTTGTGAATTGGGTTGCGCAGCTGGAAGGCAAAGATGGCGTCGGCGTTAAGCTCCTTGAAGCGACGCCTCAACTCGTTGGGCGTCAGCCGGTACTGATCCAGGCCGTCTTCCCAGCGAATCCTTTCGATCACAGCCAGATCGCCGCCAACCAGATATTCGCCGGAGTCGTAAACCTGCTTGCTGTACGGATGTTCGGGATTGCTTGTGCCGAACTGGCGGGCCAAGCGCTCCTCTTTGCGCTGGAAATAGAACTCAGGCCGGCGTAAAATAGCCACCGGCTTGCCCTGATACTTGAGTGTTAGCGAAGAGGCGCCATCCAGCCGCTCCTTGTCCGCTGTCGTGGCACTGAGCACAATGGGCACCGAGTGATTCTCCCGATAGGATCCATCCAAGCCGCTCTGGAGTGTATTGAAGTGCAGCGTCTGCAGGTACTCGTCCTCGCGCATAAATCCGCGCAGGGGATAGGCCCAGCCCTCGGCCAGTACCTGCACCCATTGTAGCTCCACGGTACTGATTTCGATGGCCTGCAGCGATTCGGCTTCGTGGCGCAGTACCTCCGTGGCAATGGATTCGCTGGGATACAGCTCAGGAAGTTGGTCTACGTCGCGGAGGGAGCGCGGAATAATGCCTTCCTGCTCGAGCAGGGCAACCAGCTGCTGTGTGGACTCGCGAACCGTGTACCCGTGCGTGTTGACCACCAGCTCCGGCTTCTGGGGTCGCTCGTACTCCTGCGTGATGCCCGTGAAGCCCTTGATGACGCCCTCGCGCGCCTTCTTGTACAGCCCCTTGACGTCGCGCGTCTCGCACACATCGAGCGGTGTGTCCACAAAGATCTCGTAAAACTGGAGGCCCGCATCTTTGTGAATCTTGCGCGCCATCTCGCGATCGTCGGCAAACGGGGACACAAAGCTGCAGATGGACACAACGCCGCTGTCAGCAAACAGCTTGGCCACCTCGCCAACGCGTCGGATGTTCTCCTCGCGCTCGGCGGGCGTGAAGCCAAGATTCTTGTTCAGCCCGGTACGAATGTTGTCGCCATCCAGCCCGTAAGCGGGAATGCCACGGGACACCAGATAGGCCTCCAGCTCGAAGGCGATCGAGGTCTTGCCAGCGCCACTGAGACCTGCCAAAAGTAAGATAAATCCTTAATTCTTGGAAGACTATAAGGACCCTTTGCCACGCCACTCACCAGTCAGCCACACGGTACATCCTCGGAAGCCCCGGCAGAGGCCCAAGTTCTTGCCTCGCGTCTCCCGGGTGACATGGTGCTTCTGTTCGGTCACATTCGTCGCCACCTGTAGGCACTGCAAGCACAAACGAAACGAACGAAAATCGGGTTTAGCTTTCGAAATTATCATAAATTAATATTCATGTCAAGAGATTGGCTCTGCCGGAGGCGGTTCTTTTCAGCTTTTGCCGGCCACAAAGCCAAAAATTTAAACCTAGAGAAGCCAGAAACCATGGAAATAGTTCGCTTTGACCCCGGGGCGATAATTCCTGCTGAGCTAGCACTCCAGCATTCAGTTTGTTGACCTTCCGCAGCCGCCGGAGCTGGAGTCAGAGCCAAAGCCAAAGCTCGTGTGTGCAGAATCTGGAATGAATTTCGCGATACGGATGATGGGTCTCTATCTCTCAGCTGGGTCTCTATCTCCCAATGAATATTGTAAGCACATGTATGGTGCTGTATGGCATAATTATTAATAACTTTACTACGACAATGCCACATAAATTTGGAGGCAGGTGGCGACAACCACAACTAAAGCCTCGCACATTAAAACCAAAAGAATAACAACAAAATTCTGGCCGAGCTGCTGCCCCGACCGTTGGATTTCAGCGCTTTCCTGAAAATTAATCTGATTAGTTTTAAAGTACGCAATTTTTATCAAAAGTTTACATTATTTTGTATGTGCGAGACCCATCCCTGGGGTTTAAAGTTTATACCCTAGGGATCAACCAATCGTGCCCTTCCCTGGAATTGTTTGGAATTGATTATTGTTAAGTACAATAACAGAAATCACTGAATATATCAAAAATATATATGCCTGCCTTTAAGTATTTAACCAATAAATGAATATATATTTTTCATAACTTAATTGCAACTACAAATCTCACATTTCTTTATAATATTTCACACAATAAATTTATTATTTCTGTGAACTTTGTTTATGATTTAAAACTGGGTCACCGGGACAACGTGACAACAGATCTATCCACTGATCACTCTCATCACCACTGGCCGTCTCCGTTTTCACGTTTAATGATTGCTTTGATTAGGGTTTTTAATCAGAATGATTCAGTTTTTACTATCTCTCCGCCGCCTTTGTTCTCTGTTTGCCTAGATTTACTATCTATAGAGCTTATCACTGTTTAGTATCTCCTTGGAATCTTACCCTTCTCTTAATGTGGGGATAAAATCCAATTGGGGGATTCGGCATAGTTTCTGTTGAAAGCTTCTCAAAAATATTAACTTGTAGAAGCTGTTGTTCTGTTTCTCTCGATCCGCTAAACTAACAGATTTAGGAGGCACCAAAAACGAACTCTCACAGATGCGAATTGCTTTTCCTCATAGGCGGACGACACGCGACGAGCGTTGAAAGCGAACTGAAAGTTTTAAATAATATTTACGGTGTTTATATGGCGCGCTCCGCCTGAAAAGGTATTGGGAATCCAAGAGAAGATTGTGAGACGGAGAGAGCTCGCTTTCGAGTAGTAGAGTCCATCATCATGATCGCTTTAATCTCGCTCTGGTCTCTGGATCGACGTTTCACGCTCGCATCATTTCCACTCTCAAGGTTCCTCCAGATGGAGAAAATGTTTGCACAGTCTTTTCTATCTTTTGTTGTACATTTTTTATATCTTTGTTTTGGTTCTTTCCCTGCCTTCTTTTTACCATCAATCTATCCATATCTTTACTATATATTAAACACAATAAAGAAGTGCTCATAAAGGGTACAAGGACAAGCTACAAGGAAAGGCTGTCCCTGGCTAACTTGAGACTTCATGGAACTTACCGCATCACCTGGCTTTTCCGCCACACTTGGTGGACAGATCTTCGGGGCAGAGGAACAGCCAGTGCTATTGTTATTGTTATAGTGGCCAAGCGAATTGGCACATCGGGTAAACATTTTTCACTTCAATCGAAACAAACGCTGGGCGAGTGAAAAGAAAGCGGGATACTAACTCAACAATATGTACTCTTTGATAATTAAGCAAGTGAGAGTTTCCGAACACCGCAACACCGCCCCAGCCCCACCGCAGCCGAAGAAACCAAGCCAGACACAGAACGCCAAAAAACGCTGAACTTTCTCGCCGAAGCTCAAAACTGCAACTGAAATTTCACGGGCTGCGGCTGGGGCTGAAGTGCAGGCAAACCGAAGACTGAGGCGGAGAGCCAACTCTACACGTTGGCACTTGCCAGAGATCTCCTTTGCCAACGGAGAGGGTGTTGGGTTGGGTTGGGTTGGGTGGAGAACTGGCCCATATAGGAACTTGTTTATGGATGTGTTTGCCTAAGATATTTCGTATTGTTTTTATTGCAAGCAAAACAGCTAAGTACACATGATCTTTTTTGGATGTATAATATATTTATATATAGGTGATGTCTAGAATTTAAATCTATGATTATTTGGAACTAAAAATAACACAGTTTTGTTATGGACTTTGTACTGTTTAGTTGATTAAATCGATTAAAAATTGAAGAAAATAATTAAACTATGCTTTTTGATATTTATAGTTCTTAAATCATGGTGGATTTTTAACATTTATTGCAGTTTTTAACAATTTAGAGAAGCTTTACTACCTAACTCTGCTTATTTATTATTTCAAAAGTCATTTAGTTAAGTAATCTCCCTTCATTAAAGTCAGCACGTAATGCTTAAGGTAAAAAGATAATAAAACCCCAATTTAGCCATAAGAGGAAACAAGTAAAGAAACAAATAACCAAGAAATTTATATCTTATTAAAACATGGAAACAAGGATTGTGATTTACTATCAAAATTGCTAAATTTATATTATTACATTCACAGAGCCAAGAGCATAGCTCTGTGGTCATTCAACCTGCCGGGGAAATGCCGCTGGCCTGGCCTGTTGACCAAGTTTTCAGCCTGGCCAAGAGGAGGAGTTCATCTCGCTGACTTGTTTACAATTCGCTTGTGCGACGACTGCAGGCAGTTGCCGCGGAAGACTTTCTTTCTAATTTGAACCCGTTTTAAGCCAAAGTAATAACATTTGTTGAGGTAAGCAGTTGAAGCCACTAAGGAAATACATACATATGTATGTACCCAGTTTGTAGTATGTTGCGCAAGAGTCGTAAAACAAAATTATTCGCTTTTTCTTTAAAGATTGTAAAGTATTTTCACCTGTCGGGTTATATAGTATACCTAATAATATGCGCTTGGCACGAATAAAATTTAAATTATGGGGAGTCTGGTGGTTAAAAATATTTGTAGCTCTGAGGTTTCTGACTGATTGCGAATTTATTGGCATTTTAAGGTCTTTTAAGTGTTCTTCCTCGCCAAGTACCTGAGTATTATTACTAATAGTTCGCGCATAATTGTTAATCAAAAGGCAGAAATGCAAAATTGAAAGTTGTGCACTTTTATTTGAGTCGAAAGATAAGGCTTGTTGCTGATTAAACAACATTTTGATGTACAGATTTGCATACTTAATAATATATAACAATTATCTGCATGTTGACTAAACAGTTTTTCGCTTTGCATTGAGGATTTTGGTATATAGAAACCTCAAATTTTAATGGAAACGGAATCGTATCAACGTAATGCATACTTTATAAGGTTGAAGCTAAGTGACCTGTGGTGGACGCCTAAATTGCGTTAGCGAGCATATTATTCATCATCGCAGATAAGATTTCCCTGGAAAGGTGCGTAATTTCCAGCAGTATTTCGGGTATTACGTGTCCCCATATGGTTGCTGGAGGAGTAGGGCCACGCATTAGCCAAAGGCTGTTCAAATACACCGATCAATTGAAGCCATTAAACACCTGATGTCTGCTGCTCCCACCAAACGAGGGGGAAGTTTGGGAGTTTGGGAACACTTGTCCAAACAGAACGTTAGCTATGACTTTCTTTCTATGGCCGCCACGTCTAGTACAGAGTACTCACCGTCTTCTGACGCTTTTTACTGCTCTCTGGAACCTCGCTCATTTCTGGAACTGTTTGACCCACTAAACCGCACGTCCTCCTGCCGAGCAATAGCAAACAATACTGCGAAAAGTCACACTTCGATGAATGAAAGCTGCCACGAACGCGATGTGCGGACTATTGTTCGTTTTCTACATAGATGTCCGGCCAGGGGCAGTGGTATATTGCACTAAATAACTTTAAACTTAGTTCTAATTAAGCTAATCGGCCGACTATTCTCACGAAAACTTTGTTTTATTTCTAATTCACTGGCAAACACTCACACGTACACGCCCACGCACACTAGCGCATCGGCAAGCGCACAGCTGATTAGAGATGGTCGAAAACCGATAACTCTTCAGTGCCAAAATAAGTCGAAATCAAAATTTGAAATTAAAACTTAAAATACAAAAAAATCAATGAATTTTAATATTATGATGTCTATATTAGGAGAAGTTTGCTCAATAATAATTTAAAATATTTTAGGTTATTTATCAAATCCCAATGTTAATTAAAACAAAAAGTTCCAAGTTCTAAAAAGATCCAAAGTTTGGTAGAAGCATTTTCTACAGAGTCCCCGCTTTGCAATTTCCACAATTCAATAAAATTGAACATATTTGAACGTTTATTGCAAATACATCTGAGATAAATAAATGATTAATACTACGTACGTAAGCTTACAACTAAGGAGTGTGTCCTACGATCTAATAGGGCGGCGGCTGATACTGCTGCTGCTGGCCCATCATATTCTGCCTTTGCAGCTGGGCCACCAGGTTCGGTGTCTGCTGCTGGTTCATGCTCTGCTGCTGTGGCACCATCCCACCCCCGCCGCCGACTCCGACGCCTCCACCACCTGCTCCGACGCCACCCTGTTGCGGGCCAGAGCCCATTCCCTGCATCTGCATCATTTGCTGGTGCCTCAGTTGTTGTTGCTGCTGCTGCTGCTGGAACTGTTGCTGCGTGTTGAGCACTCCCGGCTTGCCACCGCCAGCTGGCTGCTGTCTGGCGTACGGAGGCACCTGACCGCCGACCACTTGGCCTCCTGGTCCCGGACCCATCATGTTGGACATGGTCACGTTCGGTGCCTGGTTCATGTACTGGCCCCTGTTGCCGGCCATCATGCCGCCGGGAACACCGCGCTGCTGTTGAGCAGCCGCTGCCACCGCCATAAAGTCGGGATTGTTGCGATTCGCCTGCTGCATCTGCTGCGGATTGAAGTTGCCCATCATGTTTGCTTGCTGCTGCTGTTGCTGGTTGGGCGTCATGCCCACTCCTACGCCGACGCCTGCTCCGTTGCCTTGTTGCTGCATGCCCTGCTGTTGCTGCTGTTGTTGGTATTGATTCTGGAAGTTCTGGAACTGTACCTGCTGCTGCGGCTGCTGTTGGGGCTGCTGTTGCTGCATCATTCCCTGCTGCGGCATTCCTCCCATGCCCATGTTGGGATTGTTCCCCACGCCAGCTCCCACGCCCACGCCCACACCGACACCAACTCCGACTCCATTGCCGCCCTGGCCCCCGCCGCCGGCCTGCATCATTTGGTTGCCATTCGGATTGACCATGCCCACCATGCCCTGTGACATCTGTTGTTGCATCATCGGATTCTGCGGCATTCCCTGGGCGCCCATATTCATTTGGTTCATTTGGTTGGGAGCCATGCCGGGTCGCATGTTGCCCGCGCGCAGGAACTGCTGTTGTTGCTGCTGCTGGTTGGGATTCATTTGCTGCTGCTGCTGGGCGTTCTGCTGTTGCTGCTGCTGCATCGCATTGAAGGCGGCCACAGCTTGCGGATTTTGTTGGGGATTCATTTGTTGCTGCTGCCGCATCTGGTTGGGATTCATCTGCTGCTGCGGCCCCGGTACCTGTTGCTGTTGTTGCTGCGAGGGCTGCGGTTGTTGTTGCATCGGATTGAAGACGCCGCCGCCACCGCCGGGTCCTTGTTGTTGCTGCTGCTGCTGTTGGAATGGTAGACGCTGCCTCAGCATCTGGGACAGAGCCTGCTTGGAGTTGGCATTCAGGGGCGGCCTCTCGATGCGATTAGCTGAATGGAAACGAAGGGTATGATCGTAAATTAAAGTCTTAAACGAAGTCCTGAGGCAGGCAAACTTACCTTGCATACCCTGCTGATGCGGGGCGTATTGGTTGATGTATGTTTGGGGCGGCTGCTGCTGTTGGGGTGCATTGTGCCATTGCTGTTGCTGTTGCTGGCCTGGCATACCTCCCTGCGGTCCACCGCCTCCGCCGCCGCCACCCGGTCCCTGTTGCATGAAATTCATCTGCGGATTTTGCTGTCCATTGCCACCGCCCACGTTTAGCTGCTGCTGGAGCTGCTGGTTGTTGCCCATCTGTTGCATCTGCTGCTGCTGCTGCATCATGGCGTTCTGCTGCTGCATCATGTTGTTCGGATTGGGCGCAAACTGCTGCATGTTCATCTTTGGAATAAGAAATTTAAGTTGACATTGAGAGGTCTCTGTTTAAAAGACAATTTTCGCAAATCCTTACCGGCATATTCATTGGCATCTGACCCATTGGATTATTCTGCATCTGCTGCTGCTGCTGCAATTGTTGTTGTTGCTGCTGCTGCTGTTGTTGTTGCTGCTGTTGCTGCATTTGCTGTTGCTGAACATTCGTTGGCTGCTGCGGCTGCGGCGCCAACTGTGGCTGCTGCTGTTGCTGTTGCACCGGCGGAGTCTTGGCATTCTTGGGCTTCCTCTTCCGCGTACCTGTTCCCTTGCCACGACCCCGTCCCGTGCCGCCCACTACGGCGCTGGGGGATTGATCCACTGACGAGGGCGTGTCGGCCTTCATTTCGTCCTTCTGCAAGGGGGGAGACTGTAAGAGATAGTACCATCTTCCCTCATTAGCCAAACTTACTATGCAAATCTTCTCCGGAACGGGCTCAATGTCTTCGGGTGGCAGCGGCAGCGGCTCGTAGTAGTAGCTGCTGGGCTTGACCAGGCTGTGCGTATGATACTTGAGATTTCGATGCGCCTCCTCGTAGGTCAGGGGCTTTCGTTCCAGTTTCACGGCGCCGAACCAAACCCACGACAGGGGAGCCGGGTTTTTGTGGCCCTCAAGGATGTCCCACACGCTTATGCGCTGTTTGTCCGAAATGCGCAGCTGCTTCTTGTCCATGTCACAGATCTTGTTGCCCTTGGTATCCATGCCGGCGTGCTCGCAGGCAATTACCTCGGTGGGCTGCTTGTAGAGCGGCAGCAGCTGCCGTATGACCCGGATGGAAGCGTTGTTCTTCTCGCCAATCTCCTTCTTCAGCTTCTTCATCAGATTCATGTAGTGCCGCTCGTCGTCGGAGACCAGCGTCGAGTGCACCAAGGTGGCCAGCATGTCCACCACGGTGGTGAAGAGCTCTCGGTTGCAGCTGAGGTCCACAACGCCCTGGCACACCAGTTGGGCCAGCAGAATGGCCCAGTCGGTGGTCGGTGTGCTGTTTTTCTGGATGGCCTCGAACATGCCGCCTACCAGCGAGAAGCGCAGCTGCAGGGCGTCAAGGATCTCCTCGCGTGCCTGGGGCTCGTCGATACCACCAATCGTGTCCAGCTGCAAGGCGCAAAGGCGGATAGGCGTTTAGAAAGGCAATTAAAAATGGAGGAAAAGACTGAAAAACTCACTTCGGCAAAGGACTGCAGGCACTGAGAAAGCTGGGCGTAAAGGGAAACCAAGAGATTCTCCTTGTATTCGTCCTGGCCCTTCAAGCAGGTGAGGATGAGTCCCAAAAAGGGCTGGTAATTTAGCGGCATCTTCTTGTTGCGCGCCGCCACACCACCCAGACCGTAGCTGTTGCTGCTGTGGCAGCTGTTACTCTTCTCGCGCTCGTCGCCGCTGCCCGAGCTGTTGCAATCGGATTTGGACACCTTGGAGAAGTAATTCATGCTCTCGAGCACCTGGCCAGCTACGCGAAGTATCCTGCCCTGCACCGCCGGCGTCAGCTTGGCGATCAGCGGTGCCACCAGCCATGTGGAGGGCTTGGGCTTATGCGTCGCCTTTAGGGCACCCGGCAGAACGACCTCCTCCATGTGAAAGACATCGATGGCCGCCCGGGCCACTGTATCCAGCCAGACGTTCAGTTCTGCGTTATTGCTCAGCGACTGGCGGTACATGAGCTGCAGATCCAGCCACGAGATCCTGAGCGTCCACTGGCCCAGATTCTCCAAAATGCGAACGATCATCGAACGCTGATCCAGCTCGGAGATGATGTTAAACTCCGCCTCCGGGTAACATATCATGTGCAGAACGCGCTGCGCCTGCTTGGCCGTTAGCATTTCGTCGATAATCATGTCGCACAGCTGCTCGGCGTTCTTGAGGCACCGCTCCAGGACATGTTCCTGCGCACAGATCTGCTTGAGCACGGCCTGGGCGAACTCCAGCAGGGATATTTGCTCCAAACCGCCACTGGATGGCTGCGGCTGCAACGATTCCGGCTCACTGGTGAGGCTGCTGCCCAGCTGCAGGTCGCTGGTGCCGAGGATCTGGCTGAGATCGGCCGGTCGCTGCTCGTTGCTCTTCGGTGTGCTGCCAGGATGGACGGGCGTGTTGAAGCCGCCGCTGCGCTTGCCGCTGCCAAAGGCACCTCCAGCCGACGAGGAGGAGGATCCACTGCCAGCGGCCAGAGGAGTCTTAAGCGCCGCATTGTCCACCACTATGAGAATGGCCTTGAGCACAGCCAGAACGGCGGCTATGGGAATGGTCTTGTGTGCCCCCACCAGCAGGTGGCGATCGCAGCTCAGCCGAATGCTAAAATCATTGTTGCCCACGGCGTGGAGGGGATTCGGAGACGTGCTCACCGAATACATGCCAGGCTGGGGGATTTCCAGCGTCTTGAACAGCTTCAGCACCAAGTGGCAGGTGAGTCTCGCCCCAGCCTCTGCGTCCACGCTTAACTCGGCTCCGCCGGCGCTCACCGATCGCGCTAGCGTCGGCAGAGCGAACTTGCTGACAAAGTCCGCCAGCGAGAAGCAGTGCCTGGCCACCAGAATGCACACAAAGACGGCCAAAGCGTTGTGCGTCTTGCCCTGGCCAATGTCCACCTGACCGCCAAGGTGCGGATACCTCGGACTCTTGCTGCCGCTGCACAGGCTCTGCAACGCCGCAATCCACTCCTCGGATAGCACGTTGCAGCTGGCCGTGAGCTCGGCACAGGCCAAAGCCACATCGTTGAGCCGCTCATTGTCCGTCTCGCGGCACACAGCGATCAGGGCGTTGGACACGAAGCTGTAGACATTTGCCGGGGACTCGTGCAGCGTGCCCAGCCAATGCGGATCCAGCTTACCGCCACGTCGGGGAGCCATGAACAGCTCCTGCAACAATTGGGGATTGTAGCCTTGCGGCGGTAGGCTGTGTCAAGGGAAAGAAGGAGAATGGAGTTAGATGGATTCCCGTCAAGTCCTATGAACTCACCTTAGCTGCTCGGGTGTGTTGAAGATGTCCTTGAAGCGCTTGATGCACTGCAATTGCTGGTAGTACTCCGTGGACTGTTCCTTGCCCTGCAGCAGGACGCAGGACTCATGCAGGTCGCTCAGGTAGGCGATGATACAGCGTTCTGCGGACGAGCACTCGCTGGGATTGGTCACGTGCCGGATGGTGCGGCAGACGCCCTCAAACACGGAGAGTGTCTGCTCCGGCGAGAGCAGCAGGCAGCTGTGGTAGCGCCTCAGGATGCTTACGATGTAGAGGGCCAGCGAGGTGGTGTAGCTGCGCACAAGATTGGACTTCTTCGACTGCAGCTGGTGCTCCACCTCGGGCAGCTCCTTCAGCAGACTGTCGCATAGCTCCAGCAGGCTGTAGATATTTAGGGCCAGCTCCATCAGGTCGAACAGGAAGGCAACATGCTCCTGCACCGGCAGATAGTTGTTGTTGCCCAGGGCGAAGCCGTTGAGCTGCTCCAGCACATTGGCGGCACACTGGGCCGTGACCACGTGCTGGTCAAAGTACGCCATCTGCTGGCACTTGGAAGTGGTGGCCTCAAAGTTGAACTCGTTGCGCGAGTGCTTCTTCACATGGCCGGCGGCGGCCACGTCGATGCTGAATTTCTTGGTGAACAGCTTGCCAATCTCCTTGGACATCTTTTTCACGGCGTGCTTCTTCTCGTCGCGCTCCTTGCCGACGCCGAAGAGCAGAATGTAGCGCTGATTACTCTCGCTGCTGTAGCTGCTCATGCTGGGATCGTCCTGCGGAATGGGAAAGTGCTTGGTGTAGACGTAGTGGCGCGAGATGCTGCCGCCAGTGCCGGTGCCGGTGCCAGCCCCTGTGCTGGTGTCTCCATCGACCGGCGACGGTCCGATCTTGGGGCTGTCGGGCGCCTCGTGCTGCTGGCCCTTCTCCTTGATGTTCTGCACCAGCTTGTCCAGATCGTCGTCCACATTGGAGTCGTCGTATTCGTTGTGCTTGAAATCAATGCCACCGCCGAAGCCGTCGTCATCGAAGCCATGTGTCGTCGTCGTTGGTGGCGGAGCCGGCGGTGGTGGCGAGGTTTTCGTCGCCGTTGTAACCGACTTGCTGACCAGAACGGATTCCAGCAGCAGGTCCCCCCGCGAGATAAGCGTGTGCATGTAGGCGTTGTGCGAGAACACATCGTGACGGATCAGGGCGCTAAACAGCTGGACGAGATTGGTGAACTCGGTGCGTTGCTGACTGCTGCTCGAGTGCTCGTCCAAAATGGGGGCGTCGTGGTCGAGGAAGTGCATAAGAACGTGCTGAAACACGGGCAGGCCATCAATGAGGCCGGCTCCCGAGGCCAAAGAGTCCTTGTCCTCCTTGTCGCTGGACTGCTGATCCGCCGGCGTGCTGGTTACGTCGATCTGGCGTTTATCTAGCAAAATGGCCACCACCATGGCTCGGTGCTCTCCCCACCGTTGACCGGAGACCGCCCACTCGCACAGAATACGCACCGTGTCCTTATCCTGTTTGGGCTCATAGGCCGGACGCATCTGTTGCTGCTGCGAGTCCTGCTGCTCCTCATCCCGCCGTCGACTAGTAGCGCTGGGGCTGGGAAAGATGTGCGCATAAAGGGTGTCTATGCTGTTGTTGTGCTCCATGCGATCGAAGCAGTGCGTGTCCAGGCGGTCCAGAGTGGCCAACACGCTGGTGTAGTGATTCTTTCCAGCACTCAGCCACTTGGCGGCGAACCAGCGCTGCTCCGCGTGCTGGGTGCGCAGCACAATGTCCGACTCGGCCGAGCGCAGCTGGCGTCTTATTTCCTGGTTGGTTCGCGGACAGCGCGTGGGCATTGGTAGCACCGACGGCGCCAGCGGCAGGTGGTCGAGCGGACTGCCCAGTAGCGAGGAAGGTGCTCGGTGTGCGGCTATTCCGCTCCACACCAGGGCTGTGGGGCACTCAATGGTGATGATCTGCAGGATGGTGCTCAGGTAGAGCACTATATCCCGGTGGTGCGGGCAGCTCATTTGCTCCTGCAGCGCCAGCTCATAGGGATCGTGATGTTGTTCGTGTGGCTGCTGCTGGTGCAGCTTGTGCTCATCCATTTCCTTGATCGCCTGCTGCTCCACGGCTGTGTTGAGCAGCTGGGCTAGCTTCTTGGACACTATGTAGGCCATCTTTCGGCAGAGGCGCTCCGACTGCACGAAATCGTGCATATACTGGAGGGCGAAGCTAAGTACCAGCTTCTTGAGCGGCTCGTCGAAGCTCGCCTGGGTGCGCATCTTGTCCAATAGGTCGAGTATCCAGTTGAGGAACTCCTGCCGGTCAAGCAGCGACTCCTCGTACATGTACTTGCTCAACTGATGGCAGTATTTCCAGTACTTAAGTGCGTTCCGGCTGTCCTCGAACTGGCTCCCGATACCTGATATACTGGAGCCGGGCGGGACGGCAGCTCCCACGCCGGCGGCGCCTCCGACACCGACCACAGAAGTCCCGGCCCCGCCGGCGCCACCACCAACGCCAGCCGCTCCTCCTCCCAGGGCTCCCGCAGCCGGTAGCATTCCACTGCCCGATCCAACTCCGCCGCCAGCTCCGGCCTGCTGACCATTCGCCGGACTGTGTATTGGTGGCAGGGGACTCGCCATGCTGGGCACGGGAATAACGTTCGTCGGAGCACTGCAGCCAGCTACGGAATTGCCAGAGCTGTTTGCCGAGGTGCCGTTGGTGCCAGCACTGCCACCGCCGGCTCCAACAGTTGTCAAACTTCCTGCGGTGCTGCCATTCGCCGTGGTCTTGTCGCTGTGCGCTGCAAAATAATGTATGTCAGATGATGCAAATCCTCTTAAGGCGATGTGCGCCAGATTTCTCACCCTGTTGGTAGTATTCCTGGAGCTTGGGCAGCAGCTCCTTCATGAACTTGATCATGTTGCCCGTCCACTCGGCGGCTGGGTCGTAGATGCTGCGTTTCTTGTTCTTGGATTCGGTGAAGCTTAGCGTGTAGGCGGCGCTCAGCTTGATGAACCAGGTGGCGCGTTGCATGTTCACCTGGTTCTCGCACAGCGTTATGAAGATCTCCTCCTTTTTGTTGAAGGAGGGCGCCCGCTTGGCCAGGCTGAGAAGGGGCTTGTTGCCAGCCAGGTCCTTGAACCAGGCGTCCACAGTGCACTTGCGTCGCGGCGACACGGGCCAGAAGTTGTCCTTGCAGTTGATCTGCTGCTTCTTGCGACCCGTATCCGGCAGCGTCATCAGCTCCTCCTTCTTGGCCAGCACGCCGCTGAAGAAGGCGCTTACTTTGCTGGCATTCACATTCGAGTTGTGGGCCGTCCCAAACTCGTCAGACAGCGGCGGCGTCGTTGTGAAGCCGTGCTTCACATTGGTAGGCGTCAGCTCGTCCTCGCGCTGCTTCGCGTCCTGCGGATAAATGTCCGGAGGCCCCAGGCGGGTGCGCTTCAGCGGCCGCTTCTCCTGGAGCATGGACAGCATCTTGGCGGCCCACTAATGGCGTTTTTCCACTCGAATTTTCTCCGCAGAATTTTTCCTCTGTTCGAATTAGAGGTGGGCAAAACTTCTATATAAAATGGACTCGGAACAGGAATCGAGTAACTTGGGTTTGAATATATCGATAACGGTATTAATTCCTATGTAAAATACATGTAAAAATTACCAAACCCCATTTTCTCTTTGAATTCCAAATTTACAGGCATTTGTGTTTAATAAAATTAGCCAATAATTAATTTTAAAGAGTATTAAATACATATATATATATTAAATATGAATAAAAGACTTAATTGAATACTCTAGCTGAATACATCGTTGTGCAATAACAAAAAAAAACATATACCACTCAGAGTGATAAAATAACGAATAAAGCTGTATATAAAGAAGTATTATTATAGTTCAGAGTTTTTGGTAATGATTAAAAAGGGTCATTCTTTCTCCAACAATCGAACGACCAAAGCTCATACAGCTTGGCGATCGAATTCCGGTTCGTCAGCATAGAAGTGATCGCCACTGGCCATTCCCTCGCTGCACTCGAAGTTCAGGCAGAGCATCTTCCGTGGATACTCTGACGGCAGCTAAATTAAATTTTACAAAATTGTAAATTTAAATGCTTATCCGAAGAAAGTAAGACAACTCACCCTCTCCAAAATATCGTGTCTGATGTCGGTGGCTGCGGCAAAGAGCTCCATTGGTTGGTGGACTGTTCGCCTTCCCAGACTCCCCAGCGTGTCCAGGATGAAGGCGTCTGTGATGCCCAGGCAGTAGCAGATATTCAGGTACCGCAGCTGTTCGTTGTTGGTCACCAGCAGCGATAGCTGAAACTCTCCTATTTCCCTGGCTGCTTGCACCGAAAGGCACTCAAGGTGCCGGAGCTCGGCCAGGTGACGAACACACAAGTCATCACGTGGCTTGCAAACAAGCCACCTTAGCGACCTTAAGGCACTGATGTGTTGGGCCTGCTCCTCGCTGATCCAGCGCTTGCGATGGAGTATAAGGTACTCCAGCTGGGTGGAGCACTGACTTCTGGCCAAGGCTTTGAAAAAGCGCGTCTTTAGCTCCTCCGGGCAGTATATTTGCAAGTACCTGAGGTTCGAGAATTGCGGCAGGACTAGAAGATCGGCTTCGCAGTCTTGAAATGACAATTTCTCCAGCCGGCGGCAATTGGCGGCCAACATTCTGAGGTTACTGGTAACTAGAAAGCGTTTGGCATTGCCCAGCTGAAGGGTTCGCAGATTCCTCATATTCTTCACTATCAAAGCAAACTCCGAGGCAGTTACTTCATCGTAAAGACCCAACTCAACCAACTCGCTGAAGTGACGCACTTCTTGTACTGAGAAAACGATAAAAGAAAATGATTTCAATGGTGAAAAGGGCAAGGCATTAGCGCATAGCACTCACATTCCCTTCGATCAAAGCTCTCCAGGCTCAGGGCGGTCACATGCGGCAGGTGGATTCTTATCGCTCTCACCAGATCCTTGCTGGTGCTCTTGTAGTTGCGCACATGAACATTTCTTAACGAACTCATCCGCAGCAAATACGGCTGTGTCCTGGCCACAGTTGCGTTATGAATCGAGATCCTCTCCAGCCGGTAGCAGTGCCTGCTGATCAGCGGCATCAGCTGCAGTGGGTGGTCGTCGTCAAAGTAGGACTGCAGGCTGCGGATGCGAGCACCGCATAGCCAAAGAAATGTGTGCCAGTCCTCCAGAGTCCGAAGATTCGTGTCCCTGTCGATGACATCTTGGAAATGGTGTCGATGCAGGTAGAGGAAGGCGTCCCGAAAGAGGCGACAGCACCGAGCCAGGTGCAGCTGATCCTCTAAGCTCAGTAGCTTGAAAATGAAGAGCAGGCTACTCGGCTCCAAGTCCAGGATACTAGTGATGCGGGCCATTACTATCTGAATGCGGGCATCGTCGTTTCGAGCTGTTTGTCACCTGTTCTACAGATACAGGTGTATGCTGGTCACGGTTAAATAGGAGCGATAGCAAAATTAATTAACAAATTAACTGCCAGACAATTCCCAATTGAGAATGAGTGTCAAAACAAAACAACGTCATCGGTGTCACTATCGATAGCCACGATATTTTTGAATTTATTTTGTACGCTATTTTTCAGTAACAAAACAGTTTAAGTTTTAATAAATGCTGTCTTATATTTTTCGTTTTTTTTTAATAAAATTGAGATGAATTAATGTCGCCCTAACTAAAACTTTTTATTTTAAATATTTTTTTTTAGCAATTCGAAAGTTTGAGTTCGATATACATACATCGATTGGGTTTTTCAGTGTGTCCCCGTCAATATAGATATTTACATTTGGCGACGATTATAGATAGAGGGAGGAATTTCAGCCAAACTACATTTCAACACAAATTAGCGTGGAATAGGAAATTACGGCGGAAAAAGGCGAGAATCGCGCGACAAAAGCAGTGTGTGTGCTTTGGCAAGTGCATAACTCCATAACACACACTGAAGGACACACAGCCGGGCTGTAACACACACACACATCGAACACACACACAAAAAACGGGGCAACACACAACAAGAACGGAGCAGAGTGCGAAACAGCAAACACAATACAAAACACACGACCGAGGCGACGAGGACTACACACAGCTTAGATGATGAGCAGCAGAACGCAGGACGCGGACGGTGCCTCGATCAGATTCAGCGACCACACACTGGACAAGGCCACCAAGGCCAAGGTGACGTTGGAAAACTACTACAGCAACCTGGTGACGCAGTACGGCGAGCGGAAGCAGCGCCTGGCCAAATTGGAGGCGCAGTTAAAGGATGAGAGCCTGACAGAGTCGCAGCGCCAGGAGAAGCGACTGCAGCATGCGCAAAAGGAGACGGAGTACCTGCGACTCAAGCGCCTCCGTCTGGGCGTCGAGGACTTCGAGGCACTGAAAGTCATCGGGCGGGGAGCGTTTGGCGAGGTGCGTCTCGTCCAGAAAAAGGACACGGGCCATGTGTACGCGATGAAGGTGCTTCGCAAAGGCGACATGCTCGAGAAGGAGCAGGTGGCGCATGTACGCGCCGAGCGTGATGTTCTCGTCGAGGCCGATCATCAGTCGGTGGTCAAGATGTACTACAGTTTCCAGGTGAGTGACACCAGCAGCAGCAGCAGCAGCAACAACAACAACAACAAGTGACCAGTCAAGGGGATAGATAGGGGGGGCGGGTTGTGGCAGCGCGCATAACAAAAGAATTGTGTTAAAAAACACACGGCAGAAAATCAATAAACCAATACCAGTGCAAGTGCCAAAAGCGCCTTGCCAATCATATGGTCACGTCCCTCTCTCTCGCTCTTTCTCTCTGTGTGATACCGTCTTTGTTGTTGTTTTTCGTGTTTCCCTTTACTCTACTTCTTCTTTGCGGTGAAAGTTCTTGTCACAGGGATTCGTGCCTATAGCGCACCTTCACTCCAGTTATGCAATGGGTGACAGTTGAACCACAAATAAGATGCTGAAGCTTACAAAAACAAAATAAAACAATAAAGTTTTTAAAAATGATTCATAAAAACTGGTAATCTTTATGTAAGGATATACAACTTGCAAGTTTCCCTGTAGTATCTTAAAATAGTTAGAATATTTTTCAAAAGAAAGTCCTTTCTCTATAATCTTATATTTCTTTATTTTAAATCATAATCAATTGCAAACACTAAAATCCTACTTTTATTACCGCCACAGGATCAGGTCAATTTATATTTGATAATGGAGTTCTTGCCTGGCGGTGACATGATGACGCTATTGATGAAGAAGGACACACTATCCGAGGAGTGCACACAGTTCTATATCAGCGAGACGGCACTGGCAATCGATTCAATACACAAACTCGGTTTCATACACAGGGACATCAAGCCGGACAACTTGCTGCTGGATGCGCGAGGCCATCTCAAGGTGAGCAGTTAGTAAATATGCTTTCTATATTTGGGTACTAATCACCCGCTTACCAGCTCTCCGACTTCGGACTCTGCACCGGCTTGAAGAAGTCACATCGGACAGACTTTTATCGGGATCTATCGCAGGCGAAACCATCCGATTTCATTGGCACCTGTGCCAGGTAAGCGCGAGCAACGAGAAAAGCTAAACTGGCGATCTAACCATTATGTTCCCTGCAGTCCCATGGACTCGAAGCGACGTGCCGAGTCGTGGAAGCGAAACCGACGCGCCCT
This sequence comes from Drosophila anomelani, assembly GCA_035045905.1. Classification (NCBI taxonomy): domain Eukaryota; kingdom Metazoa; phylum Arthropoda; class Insecta; order Diptera; family Drosophilidae; genus Drosophila; species Drosophila anomelani. Next base: position 6,213,409 of record JAWNOO010000165.1, read on the forward strand.
CGCCTACAGTACGGTGGGAACGCCAGACTACATTGCACCCGAAGTATTCTTACAGACCGGCTATGGACCGGCCTGTGACTGGTGGTCTCTGGGCGTCATCATGTACGAAATGCTGATGGGCTATCCGCCCTTCTGTTCGGACAATCCGCAGGACACGTACCGAAAGGTAATGAACTGGCGCGAGACATTGATATTCCCCCCGGAAATCCCCATTTCGGAGGAGGCCAAGGAGACGATCATCAACTTTTGCTGTGAAGCCGATCGCCGGCTGGGCTCCCAGCGCGGTCTCGATGACCTGAAGTCGGTGCCGTTCTTCCGGGGCGTCGACTGGGAGCACATACGCGAACGTCCCGCAGCCATACCCGTCGAGGTGCGCTCCATCGACGATACGTCCAATTTCGATGATTTCCCGGATGTCTCATTGGAAATACGTAAGTGTTTGGGGTGGCGGGGGGCTAGCCAGCCAGCACGATATTTGATTCTAATTTAATTCCACAGCATCGGCGCCCATACCGCAGGGCGGTGAGATCGCCAAGGACTGGGTATTCATCAACTATACGTACAAGCGATTCGAGGTGCGGAATTTGGAGTGAAGCTCGATCAGGAGCTGGAGCAGCCAGAACCAGACCCGCAACCGGAGCAGAAGCAGCTTGAATGTTGGTCGCCGCACCATTTGCCACCACAGTCGTCTCTCTAACCACCACCACCACCAGATCACCAAGAGTCGCATACTCCCCGATTTTCCCTTTTGAATGTCTTACCTACATGTGTATTTAAATACTAGCTAACATTTGTGATTCCAAACAAAACGAGAAGAAGAATACGAGGTGTATTGTATGTAAAAAAAGGTTTTGCTTAAAGCGTCTCTTCCGGCGCCTCGAGTTAGGTTTAAAAGCTATACTAATCTCCCCGATTTCCTTCCATTTTGGCTTTGTTTAACCCTTAACCAGTTTAAACGTTGTGTTTGTGAACCCCCGAGTCCCTTCCTTTTGGCAATTCTTTATCCTATATATTGTTTACTTCATTGGGCAGCAGCAAATTACCCCATAAATTTATTATTTAGCCAATTGAGAAATGTTATAAACTTTAGGCACGTTAATTATGCGTATGTGTTTTGTATCGATTTATTACGAATCAAACTTCTTATAATATATAGGAATTATACCTTAGAACACTCAAAGCGGATCGAAAATCGAAAATCTATCACACAAATTAGTTACTAATGCCAATTGCAACAAACAAGCGAAGGAGCAGATATATAGACGGCAAAATAAACCACTCTCTCATGTTTAAATATCGGTTTCGTTCTATATACACCTACACCCCACTCCCCCACCCAACTTCCACGGATACGAATATATATATACTATATGTTTAAAAGCAACATTCTACTGTAGCTCTCTTCCCGCTGGAGTTTTCAGTTCCACGTATGTAATTGTAGTTGAGAACACAAGTTACCGAGTTACCGCTGGCAAGTACATATAAATCGAATAATCTAGCCAACACACTCTACCCCGAGCAGTTGCAGGATGCAAGCATGAAATAATAATAATACAAATAACTATAAATAAATTAAACGCGAGTAAAAAAGTTTTAAGAAATTATTTTTGGTAATAGAATACAGTAAGACTAAGGCATACTGAATAATTCGATAATAATGCTACACAGACGGCAACATGAAATGCAATAATAAACGAAACATGTGCATAATAACTAACAAACAAATGTAAATCAAGGCTTTGTTTCATTTCATCAGATTATCTCAATTGTAATTCGAATTTTTGGGGATTTTAAGAACCACTTGGCATCAGGGTCCAATTCAAACTAAGTGATCTTGATTTGTTAAGCTTTACAGATCACTGAACGTTTGATACTCCTATGGGTAGATTTCGTCGGTACTCAGTCCCAAAAAACCTGGTGATGCCGAGGAAAATAAAAATAATAGGCCGGAAAACCAGACACCAGAAAGGAAGACACCACAAAAAGTTAGGCTTTGTACATTTAAATTAATGTATATATATTTTCATTATCTTTTTATCCGCACCGATATCTCTCTCTATCTGCACCTTGCGCTCGTGTTTTGATTTGTGTTCCGGTATGCTGTCAGTTATCGGGTGCTATTGAATTTGTTTGCAGTGTAGCTGTTGTCTGGATTTAATTTTGTAATATCCGAAACCATTACACGCACACCCATGAAAATATAGATTTCAAATCGGTTTGATATCGAAACTCTAAAGACAAATAGCATTGCATTATGTATGTTTAGCAGCCCTTGGCTATTGCCGTTTCTCTCGGTGTATGTACGTGTGTGGGGGTGTGCTTGAATCGGAATATATAGCTAGTTGTTTAAAGATATCGTTCGTTATATATATATACTACATATATATGAATGTATTAGCATATGGAGACTACAGACTATTAGCTGGGGGGAGGCAAAAACTTTACAAATGGAAGGGGAAGAGGAAAACGGGGCTAAAAACCCTACGAAACACATTTACACACAGCTAAATACACAGTAGTTTTTTGCAAATTGCTGTCATTGATCGCTATCAATAACTATGCTGCGGATAGAGTCGGAATTCGGATATCTCTGCTTACGTTCAGATGTAGCTCTGTGTTGTGGTTTTCTTGTTTGAAATCTTTATTATTGGATGCTTGTAACGGGCAGTAGTATCCATAAAATTATAATGGTAAAATGTTAAAAGTTTAACTATGCGCTTAGATCTAATGAAAGGTGTATACATAGACGAATATGTATGGTAATTTCAGAATTTGTGTGTTATCTTCGCTACGATTTTATCTTCCTTTCCATATTCCTTCACTGTGGATGAGTGGTGTGCTTATGGTGTGTGGTGTGGTGTGGTGTGGAGTCGTGTGTATGGGGCAAGGGATTGATAGGTCGGGGGTCTCTTGTTAGTTATGCTATGCGCGCTTTGCAACTATTATTAATTTAATTAAATTTAATTGAATTACATATAATCGGTTTAGGTTCTTGTTACTTTCAAATCGTCGCTTAATTAATTCTCTACGCCTTTGCACTTGCTTTGATTTTCGCTTGCTACCTTTTACTCTTTTTTTTAATTACTTTTATTTTTGTTTGATTTTGTTTTTTTTTTCTTCTTTTTTGCTGGGTTGCCCTACGTTCAATAGTAAAATGTATATATATATATATATTTATATAGTTATATGTACGTTAAGAATTACATTAATGTAGGACATAAGTCTAAGAGGATGCCGACAACTTGCTCAAGGGGATCTATCTCGAGGAAAGCAGGGGCGAGGGTCTGGGCATGGCCTATGGACCATACAGTAGTAAGGAGGGGATGGGGGAAAGGGGAACTTTGTATAATCGATCGTAATAATTAGTAGTAAAATTTGTATGTACAATTCGTTATGTTGCTTAGGACTGATCATCGATCAACAGCATGACCTGTTGCGTTGCCGCCTGTGGATTTCTTGTGCATTCCACCTGGTGAGCGTTCCAATCCTTGCGCTGGCAGAACTCTGAACAATACGGCGTCTTTCGGCACAGTGAGCACTCGGCCAGTGCTTCTCGATTACAGTTGGCGCACTAATTTGAAGGGTAAGAATAATACAAATTAATAATATAGAAATTACCAACTAAATCGAAAATTTCAAACATAATGATTTTAATTCTAAAATGTTGATCGTAGTAAAACTTACCTTCTTGGCCGATATGATCTCATTGCCATGCAGGGAACCCGATATATTGGGATCGTCAATGTCCGCATGAACTTGGACACGCATTGCACTGACTGCCGCATCGCGCTCCTTTTGCAGTACCTCGATGCGACGCTCGTAGGACTGTTTCATGTCGTTCAGCAGGCGCTTGAAATCATTGGTTGCCTTAACCATGGTGCAGTAGACATGCTCGATATTCTTTATCGATTGACTGGTGTCCAGGACGGCGATGGAGGAGCCATCGTTTATGTTGACCACAAACGTTTCCCGCTCGTAGGCGTTGCCCATTTGGGACTGGTCAACTAGCTCGGTGGAGGTGTCCAAACTGTCGTTTAACGCCGCCCACGGCTCATCCTTGGACGTTATATTCTCCTCCGCCAGGAACATGTTGTTCTCATCCACCACATTGGCCGTTGCTGCAGCCACGGCGGCGGTCACGTCCACACAATTGTTGGCTGAGCTCCCTCCACTCGTGTTGTTGTTATTGGTATTACTATTATTGTTGTTGCTATGATGGGCATTGCGCTTGCGTTTGGGTCCCGGCTCCATGTCGAGATCAGTTTGATTTCGCTTCCGCCGCTTGTACGGCGTGAAGAGACGCACTGGGCCGGATGCTAAATGGGATCGAGTTGTTGGGGAATTAATATAAAATGTTTGTCGCTAGGGATTGAGGTGATGGCACGTGGGACTCGGCATAACTGGAAGAGCAAAGGAAGGCAGGAGTAAGCCCGCCTTATTCTTAAATGTATTTAATTTTGAACTAACCTCAGGTTTTGCCCGAGTCCCTTGCATGCCTTGTGACGCCCTGCGGCAAACCTGCCACTGGCTGGTCAGGTCCACCACAAGGGCGTCTATGTATAGTAAGTAAATGTTTTTTGTCGTCTCACCTGACTCACCTGCTTCATCGTCACAGCAGACCGTGCAGCTGCAATTGGTCGCGTGCGGCGTGAGCGTTCCCTCGTCGATGAGGGACTGCAGCGACTTGCCGCCGTACTTGATGGAGCGCTTCCAATCTTTGCTAGAGCCCCGGCCGCAAACGTGCTCGAACTCGCTGGGCGTGTGCCACTTATCCTTGTACTTGACGCAACGGCCGCGTCCGCCCGATCCCAGTTTGCTGCGGTATAACTCGGCGCAGGTGGTTTTACAGCGGATCTGGAAGACCTCCATGTGCTGGGTGGATGGGTTCTCCGACCAACCGGTAGACCCACCGCCTGTGCCCCCGCCACCGCCAGTGCCCGCTCCTCCGGCGCCGGTGTGCTCCAAGGTGGCCAGACTGTCGTGGCTGTTATTGCTCCCGGATCCATCGTGGTTCAGTCCAATCGTATTGGTTGCAGTCGTATTGGTGCCCGCACTGTTGGCACCGCCACCCCCGCCACCACCGCCAGCGCCGCCGCCGCCCGGCTGTGTCTGTTGCTGCTGCTGGATGACAATCGTCTTGAGGTCGTTGCCCATACTGACCGTGCTGCCGGACAGGTAGCCATTGTTGTCGACGCACAGCATCGGTTTGAAGTGGGGCAGCTGGTCGGGCGTGATCACATTAAAGGTGGTGCCGGTTAGCATCGATCCAATGGGCAGGGACACAGGCACAGATACCACACCACTGCCGCCGCCGCTCTGACCGCCGGGTCCGCTCGCTCCGCCACTGGCGCCGCCGCTGCCGCTGTTGTCGTTTGAGGAGGATGTGACCATGCGAACCTTGGAGTCCAACTGCATTACCATAGCGCACATATTCCCACGTTCGTCACATGCATGTGGATGGATATCCAGTGGCCGAATTCGTAATTGTGGTTGTGTTTTCGTTTCAATTCGTCGATGCGATGCGATGCAGAGCGATTTTTAGCCAGGAATCAAAGAGGAAAATTCGAATGTAAGTAAACAACACAGCATGGGAAAAATGAAAATCGGTATACACAACAATTTGCGCCACAAGCGAGCTGGGTTGGGTGGAGGTGAAAGGCGGGCGGGCGGGCGGTCGGTTGGTCTGTCGGTTTTTGGGGGTTGGGATGGCCCAGTGGGTCGCATGGAGCTCATAGCTAGCAGCTCGTAGGGCGCAAGCACCGCGCGCATTTTGTGTTGCGCCGCCCGCTGCCACCCCCAGTCGCCCAACCACCCACTCGCACAGAAACAGACACACACACACACACACTCACACACACTCTCTTGCATACAACCAACCGCACTTTCCACAACTGCGCAGAGCGAAGCGGAGCAGAGCCAGTTTCGATTCGGATTCGGATTCAGAGTTCGAGGACTCAGAACCGGGAACCAGGAACCGAACTCTGGGAACCACGCTCGCCTCGCACAGCCACCGCCGACCGCCAAAAGAGCCTGGCGCCTTGTTTGTTGCTCCTTTTACCTGATGATGGTGATGCTGCTGATGATGATGATGGTGATGGCCCGGACTCTCCAATATCACCTCTTCTTTCACAACGTCGTCGGCCAGCGCGGCCAAATCTTTCCTATTCAGGTGCAGCTCGGTAGAGGAGTCGACCTGTTCCATATTATTTTTGCGCCAGGCGCCCACTCGGTGGTTCACTTTCACTTGTTCTTGTGCCAAATATTATTATTGTTGAGCTGTGTTCATCGAAATTGCAACTTGCAATTGGATATGTCTGAGACGGTCGGTGTTGTTGTTGCTGCTGCGGCCGCGATCCGCGTTTTCCCGCGCTCACCACTCATATGCGAACTTCGCGCTGCATGCGTACGCGTTGCATTGCATTATTTACAGTGTTTGGGTTCATTGCAATTTACATTTCTTAAGCTTTAAACTTTACTAAATTTCGTCTCTAAAAGTTGATATATCCTCCTCTTCTTCCTCATGATAATTAGAGTTGCCTTGCGCACTGCAGATATAGCTAGCCATCCGATGTATCGATAAGCACTTTGTATTTCCCAATTTGAAAGTTAATATGACTTTGATCTTTAAAAATATTCATTAATTTAATTAAAATGTATTTTTTATATAAATAAATTTAAATTTAAATTTTTAAATCTATATCTACCAAACTGGTTTAAAATAAAAAATAATAATATTCATACAGATATACCATGTTTAGCTATCGGATAAATTCGACGTGATGAAAAAAAAATACTACTCTAAAAGTCGACGTTGGGAAAAAGTCTGACAGAAAAAACAGCTGATAAAGATGGTAAAGAAGCAACGACTTTTTTAAAAATGTAATTTATATAAATAAAGCGTTTCTTTTAGGCCGATGTGGATGTCTTTATAAGCAATTACACGCTTGTGGATCCTGAGATATACCAGCTATGGATCGAAGGCTTTTCCTGTACGTTCAGCCCTCTGAGTCAAGATTCTTGGATTTTGTTGTTTATTATCTTATTGTTATTGTCTTTGATCTTGCAGCGAGCGAGGCGGTTTCCTATCTGAAGCAGAAAGGCTTTGGCCATTCAATGGGTGCACCCAGCGATCTGATAGCGTCCGATGTGCTTGACCACTACCGCACCTACTCCCTGATTGAGCTGTACCTCAACGCACCCACCAAACTGATGGAGCAGTCCTGCTTCCAACTGGAGCCCCATGTGCGCGACCTAATCACCGAAAAGTATTATTCAATTGACGATGCTGTGGCTCGGGAGATTCTCGGCAAGAAGCTGACGTCCCGCTATCGGAAGGACCTGGATGAAGTGGCTGAGAAGACTTGTGTCAAGCTGAAGTCGGTTCGGTAAGGATTTCCCAGGATTTACATAATGTAATTGTAATTAATGTTTCTTTAGTCGGCAGTTCGACAACGTAAAGCGCATATTCAAGTCCGTGGAAGAGATGCCTGGCACACTGACAAACAACATAAAGCAACACTTCATCATTTCAAACGACCTGGCCAAGTAAAAAGCACATCCGATGGACAAGAATTTTCTTACCTGAAACTAAATTATTTCAGGAAGTACGCCTGCATTGTCTTCCTGGCCTGTCTGCGCTTTGAAACCACGAAAAAGAAGCTGCAATATCTGAGTTTCAGTGACCTGTTGACATGCTCCCATGCTATCATGATCTATTGGACGTATACATATCAGGCAAGTCCACAATCGTTGTCGGGCCATGTTTGGTGAACTAATTAGATTTCTTGCAGCACACGGGACCCGAATACTATGACACTGAAATGGACAAGGAGTTCCTTTTGGACTTGCGTGAACTGCGCTGTCTGCTGGACAAGGAAAAGGAAATTAAGCAGTAAGAAAAGTTAGCATACAACATATGCACATTTAATTGATGTTTATCCGTAGTCTCGTCTGCCTGCGCCTGAAACCCGTGCTCCTGGAACGTGCCTTTCACGAATTGGATGGTAACTTTCGGTCGTACTGGCGCGCTTTAATCACAATTGCCTGCAATTTGCACCGCAATCGTGAACTTCGCGATCTTTTCGTCGATCTCTGTGAGAAACTGATTGATCCTTGGCGGCAGAATGGTTGGAACTGCGAGCAGGTGAACAAGTTTTTGGCTTCCATAACGCAGAGCGTGCTGGAACTGGAAATATCTAGGTGAGGTTCGGCTATACTTGTGTTTATTGTTTTTTTATTAATGCCAAACCATTACTTTTCAGGGACCAAGAGACCCGATGTCTTTGGGATCGCTACATGCAAGTTATAACCATTTGTTTGGATAAAATGTATCACATTTAGAATATAGTTCATTTCTGTATTTATTATATTAGTTGTGTGTTTGGCGTTAAGTGTGTTATCTAGCAATAAGGCATCAACGATTTTGTGTAAATATAAAATGTAGTAAAAACCCATTTAAAATAAATTTTTTAAATCCAATTAGAATTGTTTTTTTTTTCATTTTTAAATATTATTCTTCCCATACACAAACCTAATGCTGGCTGGTCACACTTTTCCCAAAGGACGGTATATATGAAAGGTTCTACAGCGGTCGTACTGGAGCTTCCAAGCTAGAAGATGCAGGAAAACCTTGCATAAACATTAAATAATTGGCGCGACGCCAGCCGTAATTGTTAGTAAACACAACAAATTGTCATCTGCAGCTACAACCGAAATCGCATCCAGCTTGGCAGTCAATTAATTGGCGATGAAAATGCAAGAGTTTGGGTAAGTTCTATTAATGAAAATTACAAATTGCATAAAGCTGTGTGTAACTTCGTGTCTGTGTGCGTTACATTTGCAAACACATGCACCCGCACACAGGTACACCACCTCCGAGTCGTTTGAATGTGTGTACCGCCAGGTGGTTGTAAATGGAAAAGCCAGCAACAGTTGACAATTGCCGTTACATCGGCAAACACAGACACAAACAAATGGGGTTGTTTTTTTACCTTTCTGTTTTTCTTTACGTTTCAGCGAAAACCTGGAAGAGATCGAAGATGAAACATTTGACGAGGAGAAATCTGCGAGGACTTCAGATGAAAATCGAAAGTAAGAAAAGACGAGGACTTTCCATGCTTGATTAAAAACTAAGAAATAATTTTCATACTTTGCAGGCAAAATCACAGCGAGATCGAGAAGCGGAGGCGGGACAAGATGAACACGTACATTAATGAGCTCTCCTCCATGATCCCCATGTGCTATGCGATGCAACGGAAGCTGGACAAACTCACTGTACTCCGAATGGCCGTGCAGCATCTGCGTGGGATCCGTGGCAGCGGCAGCCTGCATCCCTTTAACGGATCCGATTACCGGCCAAGCTTCCTCTCCGACCAGGAGCTGAAGATGATCATTCTCCAGGCTTCGGAGGGATTTCTGTTCGTTGTGGGTTGTGACCGGGGACGCATATTGTATGTCTCCGATTCGGTGTCCAGCGTGCTGAACTGCACGCAGGCGGATCTGCTGGGACAAAGCTGGTTCGACATCCTGCATCCGAAGGACATCGGCAAGGTGAAGGAGCAGCTCTCCTCGCTGGAACAGTGTCCCAGGGAGCGCCTCATCGACGCCAAGAGTAAGATTTTAGCAAATTGGTTGCTTAAATTGGATTATGAGAGATCTACTCTTTTCAGCTATGCTGCCCGTTAAGACGGACGTCCCGCAGAGTCTGTGTCGGTTGTGCCCCGGTGCCAGGCGATCTTTCTTCTGCCGCATGAAGCTGCGTGCCGCCAATAACAACCAAATCAAAGAGGAGTCGGACACGTCCTCCAGCTCACGCAGCTCGACGAAGCGCAAGTCAAAGCTGAGCACAGGCCACAAGTACCGGGTGATTCAGTGCACTGGCTATCTTAAATCGTGGACGCCCATTAAGGATGAGGACCAGGACGGCGACAGTGACGAGCAGACGACGAACCTATCCTGCTTGGTGGCCATCGGTCGCATCCCGCCGAACCTCTTGAAATCCAATGTCCCCGCCTCGCTGGACAATCACCCAAATATACGGCATGTGCTCTTCATCTCGCGACACTCTGGAGAGGGCAAGTTTCTGTTCATCGACCAGCGGTACGGAATTTATGCCCCTAAACTAAATATATTTTCTATTAAAACCGTAAAATATTTAAATTTATTTATAATTTATTAAAACAGGGCCACTCTCGTCATTGGCTTCCTGCCACAGGAAATTCTGGGCACCAGCTTCTACGAGTACTTCCACAATGAAGACATCTCTGCCCTGATGGAGTCGCACAAGATGGTGATGCAGGTGCCGGAGAAGGTCACCACACAGGTCTATCGGTTTCGGTGCAAGGACAACAGCTACATTCAGTTGCAGAGCGAGTGGCGGGCCTTTAAGAATCCGTGGACGAACGAGATTGATTACATAATTGCCAAAAACTCGGTGTTTCTATAAAGAGAAAGGCAAGGCTTCCCGGCAGAAACGACTCCAAAGATCATTTTACGAATCATGCCGCAGTCGCCGAGTCCTCGATTGAAATTCCATATCTTCTGTGTGTACAAACATTATATTTTACGATAAGCTCCTCATCTATTTTATACCAGAACAATTTAATTCAATTAACAGACAACTTTTAAAAGTATTCTTTGAACTTTGATTACGCTTGCGTTCGTGGGAATAATAAGAAATCAAGTTTACTTTATGGCTCTCCTTCCCTGCCCGAAAAGAACGACGATTCGGTGGCCAGAATCAGAAATTATAAACAACCAAATGAGTTATTAGAGCCAAGCACGTTTCGGACGTGATCGCTGCTCGAATTTCTTTGGACATATAACTATTTGTGTACATATACATATGTATGTATTGCTGGGTTTATCTACTGAGACGGGCTTTTTCGCCCCGTTTTTATTATTCTTATTTTATTTTTTGCCTGCACTATCAATAGACCCACATGAAAAGACGGCCGACCGACGGACCAGGCGCGTGGGTTTGGCTGGGTCGGTCGCGACGCTCTCGCGTTCATTAGTTGCCATAGAGCTGGCGTGGCGTACGGACGCTCTGAGATTGTGAGTCGTTTCGAGGAATCCCTATTAAATTAACAAATTAATTGGACAAAAGGCTCGCGCTTTGGGTTACAGTTGCATTTTCGGTGACATTGAAAATGAGTGCCCTCATATTTCTGTGTGCCATTCTCATTGGATTCGTGATTTACTCACTCATCAGCTCAGTGCGACGTCCTAAGAATTTCCCCCCAGGTAAGGTCTTGAAACTAAGCAAACACAGCTGTTAATGTGAGAACCCTCTAGGATTCTAGGAATTACTTAGCCACTTTAGGGACATTTTAAAAAAGGGGTAAAATCACTTATTTATTAGGTCCTTTTCTACTCTAAAGAATATACCTACAAATATTTACTTGGCTTAATATGTACATATATGCAGACAGACAGACCTGCCCCACATCCAATTGGTGCAGCTCATTAGCAAATTTTAATGGCTATGGATCACATATGGCAGACAACCAACCTGAGACACACGCCTCGGTCGCTTGGCATAAATAAATCTAATTGATAAAATTATCACACATCTCTGACACCTTGTCTAACTGGTCCTGAGCTAGTGCCTCACAAGGGTTGAGCTGATTTATTACAATTCTGCTTGTTATGCCAGATGTCTGTTATGCATAAGGAATAAATTAAGGAATAAATAAACGATAAAATGGGATTAGGGAAATGTAAAGATTTTCCATACTGTTTTATATATGGTATGTAGCCTTAGCTTAAGGGGGGAGGATGTCTTTAACATTACGATATCACTGATAAATCAAGTGTAATCCACTTTAATTGTTAAATCATAGAGTTAACCATACAGTTTTCACTTTCGAATTGATTGCTTAACAGGCAGTAAACTGATTTCAGTAGTGTCGATAAGATTAGTCTTACTATCTGATGTAGCAACAAATTAAATTAATAGATTTGTGTGGTATGAGGACTAAGTGAAATCAAATTATAAAGTAAATAAGTTGGGATTCGATCTATTTGCTAGTATAGGATTAAGTCCTTGAGAAGAAAATATATTTTCAAAATATTTATTCAACTTATATACTGTTATTAATATTTATATTTAATTTTGTTTCTAAAAATCCATTAAATCCCCCTTTTTCAGGACCTCGTTTTGTGCCATGGCTAGGAAATACCTTGCAGGTAAGACTAAAGATCATTTATTATTCTTTAATCTGTAAATGTAAATTATAATTAAATTTAAACTGTTTTTATTAAATATTATTTATTAATATTTCTATAATTTTTAATGGAAAATATATTTACATTATCGTTCCAATCATTCTACAGTTCCGTAAGGAGGCCCGCGCCCTTGGCGGTCAGCACATCCTGTTCGAGCGATGGTCTAAGGACTATAAAAGCGAACTGTTGGGCTTGAAATTAGGCAGTGAGTTTGTGGTGGTGGCTCTGGGACACGATATGGTAAAGGAAGTCCAGCTCCAAGAGGTATTTGAGGGTCGGCCGGACAACTTCTTCCTGCGCCTGCGCACAATGGGCACCCGGAAAGGGATCACTTGCACGGACGGACAGCTGTGGTACGAGCACCGTCACTTCGCCATGAAGCAGATGCGTAATGTGGGCTATGGTCGCAGCCAAATGGAGCAGCATATCGAGGTGGAGGCAGGTGAGCTGCTGGCTCAGCTGGAGCGAACAGATGAGCAGCCGATCGAGCCGGTCACCTGGTTGGCCCAGAGTGTCCTGAACGTACTGTGGTGCCTAATTGCCGGCAAGAGGATCGCCAGCGAGGAGGATAGCACACTGAGCCGGCTGCTTGACCTGATGAACCGACGCTCTAAACTCTTCGACATTTGCGGCGGCCTTTTGGCCCAGTTTCCCTGGCTACGCCACTTGGCCCCGGATCGCACGGGTTACAATCTCATCCGGCAGTTAAATACGGAGCTTTACGGTTTCTTCATGGACACCATCGAGGAGCATCGGCGGCAGCTGGCAAAGGATCCTGCACCGGGCGACAGCGACCTAATTTACGCCTACCTTCAGGAGATGAAGGACAGAAGCGCGAGCGGCGAAAGCAGCAGCACCTTCAACGAGACGCAGCTGGTGATGACCATTCTCGATTTCTTCATTGCTGGCTCACAGACCACCAGCAACACAATCAATCTGGCTCTTATGGTGCTTGCCATGCGAGCGGATGTCCAGGAGAAACTGTATGCTGAGCTTACCGGCACCGTTGACGCCGCCACCACATCGGATGCCTTCCCCCATCTCAGCAAGCGCGAATCCGTCGACTACATGGATGCCTTCATTATGGAGGTGCAACGTTTCTTTCACATAACTCCAATCACTGGGCCGCGAAGGGCTCTATGGCCCACGAAATTGGGTGGCTATGACATCCCAAAGAATGCCACCATTCTGATTGGTCTGCGTTCCGTGCATCTGGACAAAGGTCATTGGGGGGACCCGCTGGAATTCCGTCCAGAGCGCTTTATAGATTCAGCTGGAAAGTGCTTCAAGGATGAATACTTTATGCCCTTCGGAATGGGAAGACGCCGTTGCCTGGGCGATGCTTTGGCCCGCGCATGCATCTTTTCATTCCTGGTGCGAATTGTCCAACATTTCCGTATCGTCCTGCCGCCAGGCGAGACTCCCTCGATGGTCCTGCTGCCCGGGATAACGCTAACGCCAAAGCCCTACAAGGTGCAGTTCGTCAAACGATCCTAGGGTACGTCGATAGATTGTACTCTGTTTCAGAATCTAGGCTTTAATGGGTATACTGTAGTCTGAGAAATAAAATGAATAAAATGATTTATAGAATATTTTGCCACTTTTAAAATGAATTAGAAACCACCATTGCCAAAATCTGGGATTGTTCTGGTCTGTTTTTGTTCTTTATTGATGTGTGTCCACTAAATTAAATGACAATGCTTTAGAATTTAAACAAATTTCGGATAACAAAATCAACTAAAAAGAAAATATTTCAAGTTTCTTGTTATCGTTATCGTAAGGTCCTTTTGGTTCGTTCGTTTGTTTGTATAAATGTATAATAACAACACCGAGGCAAGGCTCTCAACGTACATAAGTGAGCTTAATCGAAAATATTTACAAACTCAAGCTAAAAAAAGCAAAGACATTATATACATTAGGTTGTATATAACGTTTTAAGGTAGTACATGCATATAAGCTAATGGTCAGCGATCTCGCCAGCTGCTGAAATGCTCGAGTAAGGTCATGATGACTGGTCCTGGACCGCGTTGCAACTTTGAAAGCGTAAAATTAACGAATCGCAGAAATAATGTGTATACGACGAGCGACGACGATGTGTAAAAAACAAAATGAACATAAAATCGTGCCGACTTAATGACCAACTTTCCTTAAATGCTAGTAGTGACTGCACTCAGGCATTGTCCGCCCGCCTCCTAACGATGTTTCGTGGTATTTTTTCTGCTCTGCTCTGCTCTCCGTTCAGATTCCAACAAGCAAGCCGCCTCTTCCGCTAAATTTTGTCTTGGTGTGCTTGTTGTGTTTAGAGTGTTTTAGGATGTAACCACACATGATGATATTCCGCTCGGTCAGTTGCTAAAAGTTAAAGCCGCTGCTGGGCATGTTGTTCGGATCGAATTCGAACTGCTGCTCTCCCGCCACGGGAGCCACGCGGCTGTCCTCCTCCTCGTTGCCAAAGTACTGTTCGATTATGTAGAAGGATTTGTGGTATATGTCGCGGTTTTCGTGCGCCTGCAGATACTCGATTTTATCCAGACCTAAAAGTAAAGTACAAGAAAAAGGAAAGTTTAAACATCAACTCAAAATTACTTGAAAATAAAATAAATCACGTACCTCCACATTCCTCAATGGTAATGGCATAGGGATTCGGTCGCACCTGGAACTTTTCACCGGCCTTTAAAATATTCTCGAGCGCATTCAGCGCCACCTGTACGATGTCAGAGTCGACGGTGGTGAGGAAATCGCACATTGGCGGGACACAGCCCACCTCCACCAAGTAGTGAATCTGCTCGGAGGTGCCGCTGCTGGTGGCATTGGTAATGGCCCAAGCAGCCTCTTTGCGTGTCTTAAACTCAGCAGTTTGCATGATAATCATCAGCTGGGGAAAGATGTTGGCATTGATGATGGCTTGGATCTGTTCCCGATTGCCGGCAGCAATATTCGAGATGGTCCAGCAGGACTCCTTCTTGATGGTTTCCGCCGTCGAGCGCAGCAGGTGGCTTATGCAGGGCAGAGCATTGAATCCCAACACCACCTGGGTCTGCTGATCATCGCCCGTGACAATGTTGCCCACAGCTCTCAAGGCAGCTGTACTCACGTTCTGCTGCGGATGCCTGAGAAAACACGGAACGCAATTTGTTTTAGAATAAACAAACAACCGAGGAGCAGAAATACTCACAGTAGCAGCTCAACGAGCCGACGGCAAACGCCCGCGTCAATAACAGCCTGGATTTTATCATTGGGTCCGTCGGACAAGTAGCTAATGGCCCAGCATGTGTCGCTGAGGACCTCCGCATCGGTGTAGTCCAATAGACGTGCCAGTATGGGGAGGCCGTGCACGATTTTAGCAAAGTCTGCGGGCGGATTTTTGCCGCGGCACAGGTTCGAGAGCGTCCACACTGCATTCCGTATCATTGTAATTCGTTCCGAGTTACCCAGCACGCTGTTGATTAAATGAAGAGCACCTATAGTTCAGCCACTAAACTACGGTCTGGGGTTACTTACTGCAGGAGAGGCATTAGTATGCCGGATCCAAGCAGATGGTCCCGACACATGGGCGAGTCGCCGGCTATGTTGCCCAACGCCCAAACGGCCTGCTCCTGGACATCGTCATGGGGACTGGATAACAGCTCAATGAATATGGGTACAGCACCGGCCTCGATCACGATCTTTGTCTGGTGCGAGGTGCCCGAGGCAATGTTCGTCAGCGTCCAGGCGGCTTCGAATTGCAGCGTGGCATTGGCGCTGTTTCGTAAAAAGGTGACGAACTGCGGTACGATCCCCTTTTGGATGACCTCCTCTATGGGCGGGTTGGGGTCGCGGGATAGCAACTTTCGGAACTTTTGCGTGGCCTCCAGCTGGTCATTTTCCCGCCCGCTGTACAGCATCTGAATCATCTCATCGCTGATCACCGATAACTGTGCTCCTGTTCCGGCCGCTGCCTCGATCTGCCCGGGAAAATGCGGTGGCCCTGTGCTGCTGTCAACCATGTGCATGTCTGCAGTCTACAACGAATGAGAGGATTTAAATGATCATTTTAGTTTTTACATACAACTGGGTCCCTGGGAGAAGTAGTAGTTAATGGTGCTCACTTGCTGATCACTGCTGGTGCCGCTGCTTTCCATTCCCGCTGACGTCGAAGATGTGGCGGGTTCCAACACAACATTGCGCCGCTTGAAAAGCTGCTGTTCGCGCTTATTCTTCCGCAACTGGATGCCAACTTCCTCGCGACGCCGCCGCATCTCGGTGGAATCCAGGGCGGCATTTTTATAACGCTGCTTGTGAGTAGTGGACATATCGTCGACTTGGCAATTTCAATTCTACGAAGGGCAAAAGTAAACTATATTGACCAGGTGGTTAAATTATTTTAATGTTTTTAGTTCCACTTTTAAACTAGATTTGAAGGAATCCCAGACCAAGCACTGCAGCTGGCTTGACACTAATCACTCAGTCGCTCGGATGGGATCCTGAAATTACGTTGCTTGCCAAATATTTATGTACATTCGTTGACGTTTCATTAACTATTCCATTCCCATTTTCCTGGCAATGCACAATCACAACACTTTCACATTCACTTCGTGGTGTGCGCACGGCTGGTTGGCGATGCATGTGTGTGAGTGGGCTTAGGTCAGCATTCTTCTTAGTTCACTTGTCCCGCACATATTAGCTCCCGGTTTCCACAACTCCGGGATCATTTTGAGGCGGCAACTACGTCGTTTTACCACAATTTACCTATGCAGGAGTATCCTTTTCGGGTTTCAATCATGCACAGAGAATGCGAAATTTTACACGTTTTGACGAACGGGGTTACCAGATGAACATGCATCCAGCTGATGCGCCTATCGATAGTGATACCTGGTTGGCACCGATTTAATTTAAGCAATTTAAAAATGAAGGAATCAAAAAGAAAATCTCGTAAAACGGCTACAAAGCCCAAGGAGTCGACGGATTCGGAGAAGAAGAAAACCATAAAGCTGCTGCACGAGTACAACGACCTGAAGGACGCTACACAGCTCGTCCTGGGAGCCTTGGCAACCATGAAAAGCGTCCCCATCCGATCGCTGTACACCACCTACAACCTGCCTCTCGACGAATAAAACAACATCTTGCTACTTTTAGTTTTCAAGTACTCGTTGTAAATTGCGTAAATACAACCAAGTGCTAGTAAATGCCTCCTGGTTGGGCAGTTCCTTGTTGTCTACCACTCTAAAAAATCCACTTAAAGCTAGTCATTGCACGTGCCTACTGGCCGGCGTGGAAGTAGGACCGGCACCGTTCGTTGAAGGCCTTGTAGGTTCGCTCCTTGATAATATCCTCCACATTCAGCTCGGCCTGGAGCACACGAAGCTGCATTGAATAAAAGAGATTTACTAGATTTAATATGAAAGAAATTTGTATCGCAGAGCATGACTACCTTCCGCTGCTCCGCCTTGAACTTGCTATCCGTATCAACATCATCCGGGTGGGCCTCCCGGTTCTCCCGCAGCTGCTTAAGATTGGTGGCCGATAAGGTTATGCAACTGCGTATGCTGTCTTGCTGCAAGGAGTGAGTTAGTATCGAGCGGCCAAATAATACTTGGAGGATTTACCCGGGACTTGTGCGACTGCTGGAGCTTGGCGTACAGATCGCGGCAGGTGCTTTCGCTGTTGACCTGACCCTTGAACGAGTCGGTGGGCAGGGCGTTCAGTGCATATATAATTTTGTCGTCCACATCTCGCATCTTCTTCAGGGCCTCCTGTTTGTGGAACTCAGTGACATGAAATCTCGACAAGCAACATTCAATACAAATATAACCACTGCCTGAACCCCACCTGGAAGCCGAGAAAGTCCAAGCACAAAGTGGCCATCAAGTAAAACAAGTAAATTTCCTTTAAAAAATAAAAACAAACGCTAAATGAGAATTGCCGGCGCAATGTGCCAGTTGGTAACGCTGCCACCCGACGCAAAATATCGCTTAGGAACTATTGGATAGTCAGGTGAGTGTCTTCGGCTCATCGCTAGGTTGTTCTCTCAAAAAAATAATAACAAATATAAATATAACTCAAAGAATCCACAGAATGCCGCTAAAATTTGATGATGTTCGCGACAAAATTGAAAGCGGCGTCTACAAGCTGGCGATCAACGACAAGAGTACGCGTAGCACCGTATGGCGTGTGTATCGGAAAATTGAGAAGGACGATGGTAGCATAATGGAAAATGTCTTGTACTGTATGGGCTGCAAAGGCATCATGTCCTTCGTTCACAAGTCAACGACGAATCTGCGCCGGCACAGGTGCCATCTGCAATACATTAATAAGCAGGCTTTATACGGGCTCAAGCCGAGCGAGCAATCCAAGACGGAGCAGCTGGAGATGGATTCGGAGTCGGCTAATGAGGAGCTGGAGGATAAGCAGTCAATTCCCGATGAAATCGAAATAAAGCCTGTCGTAGACGTAGCCCCCTTGGATTCCGAGGTCGACAGTGGCGGCCGTGTTCCCGCAGTTCCGCCTCTAGTCAAAATGTCAACCCTGCAGCACCAGCACCAGGACGTCCCGGAGTTTTCATTGCCACCGAACATCAGTGGGAGCGAGGAGTCTAACATATACGCCCAGACTTGGTCCCTAGAATATCGCAAGCTTAGTGAGGACCAGAAATTCTATGCCAAAAAAGCAATAGATGAGATATTTGTCCTGGGCCGGCTGCGACGCCTCACCCTAAACACTGTTCCAACGGCAGATTAAAATATACACATATAAGACACGTTAAGCATTTTTAAGTTATTCTTATAAACATATATTCATAATGTTTTTATTATATACAATGGTCTCGGATCCAAAACAATAAAGATGTAGATATTGAGTTATCTACATATGAAGTCATAAGTTTTGTTGTTCTTAATTCATATTTGGAATTGAAATTCTATAAAGAAATGTAAATAATACGAAAAATAACGAACCAGACCAAGGTGCAGCTTTCGATACTTTCGATAGCGTTATATCGATACATATTAGTCAACTTCCATCCCTATTGTCGGCTTTTGTTTCTGTGCTTTTTTGTTTTATTTTTGGAAATCAAAATGAACGACTTAAAGCGGCGACCACTGCATGACAAGAGACCGACGACTCCTTCCGAGCCGGAGGATCAAGTGGACAATGAAACACTCATTTCAGAGTCAGGAGGCGGCTATGAAGAAGGAACATCCTCATCTGGTGAGCAGGAAACACGAGATGACGAGTTGCCGGCCACACCCCCCGGCACTCCTGCTGCACCCACTGATCGTTCGAGAAGACAAAGTTTGCCGCCTTTCAGTCCAGAAAGCGCGCAACAGTCCAAAGATGAACAACTGCAAACTGAATCTAGCAGCAATAAGCTTTTATATGCAGCCGCTTTTGCTGGTATCCTGGTTGGCTGTTGCTTTGCATTTGCAATGGCACCGGCACCGGCACCGGCACCCGGGTTCAAGACTTGCTCCTTTAAGTCCCTACGAAATGTTCAGCCTAAACAGGCAGACAAAGTTTGGTCAGCCTTGCAGAAGGGTATCGAGGGATTAATAAATAAGAGGGATGACCATCCCAGTGTGTTTTTGTTCCTTCACCAAAACCCGAAGCTCCAGAAATTGATCGATGCAATTGCCTCTGAAGCGTCGCAGTGTTATGGTATGCTTTAGAATTTTTTCCGTTACGAGAATGTTGAATAATTTAATAAATAATAATAATAATTTAATAATATACCAAAAGGTGGCCCCAGTCAACTCATTCACATGAGCAAGGAAGATTTCGGACCCGGCCTAGACAACTATGGCCTGGCGATTGAGCGTTTCAAGGCAAAGGTGAAGGACGGAAAGGTCTTTCTGATCGTAAACCTAAATGAAGTGAGGATTCTCTTCCATTGTAAATTGTAAACATTTTTATTTAACACGCTTTGTGACCCACAGATTGCTCCGAATGGTGCCCGAGCATTGCACACGATTTGCGATACATATAGCCCAATCGTTGAGGACGCTGTCATCTTTCTAACGCTTCGTACCTTTAATACCACTGCCGCAAGGAACTCGGTCGCACTGGCCACGGATACATTGTACGATCTGTGGAGTAAGGAGCTGGGTGACAACGAGCTGGATCCTCTGATAACTCGCGTCACTGATCAGGTTTTACACTTAAATAGTTAGAACTCTCATTTCATTAAAACTTGAAGTGTTCTTCACTTAATTATATTATTTTTTATATTCTCAATCCCGTGAGCTTTAAGCTACAAAATAAATTTGATAGATATTTGTCAAATCCTTGAATATCAATACTGAAGGTTACGACCCCGCCACAATTCACCGGCAAATGTGAGGAGGCCGCAAATCGTCCCGAAGCACCAGAGCAATATCAAGCCAATGAAGTTGTCGATGCCCAATTTGACGGGACCAATGTCCAGGCTGGGCTTCTGGGAGGCCACAATGCGATTTTGTCGATGGGCGTTCATATAATCGGCGGCTATTTTCCACTCCCAGAACTTGTCCATGCCGGAAGAGTGCCAGGCCAGGATAAAGTCGTTGTAGGCATTTAAATGGGGCCACAGGCGCGGCACAAAGGCCACCGTAAAGGCGAAATAAATATCGTCTACCATAAGTTTAAGGCGCTCCAAGGCATCGTTGGCTATAAGTTCGGTGTTGCCCAAGTGTCCAAATTGGAGGCGCTCCACCACAAATCCCATTTGCTCCGAGTGCGAGAATGCGGATATCAAAGCGGCGTCGAACACTCGGTAATGCTCCATCAAGCCCAAAAGAACTGGCTACAGGTATATGTATATATTATCAATTCTTGAATTAAGATTTAGTTTTCTTCTTCTTACGTCTGCCGATCGCTCGTCTATGGTGGTTATCCAGGCCTGCGAAGTTCCGGTCCAGATGAGCTTATGGTCAAAGAGTCGCTGTCGCGAGTCCGCTGCCTCCTCAAGAGTGGGCAGCGTCAGGATGGCTGCCAATCCGCCACTGTAGACGGTTGTTAGGATGATGTCGATCATGTAGCTGGCCACTAGCACGGTCCGTAGGGCATACGATCGGGTCACATAACTGGTGCTCTGGTTCACAAAGAGTTTCAGTGTACTGATGCAACCAAATCGCAGGCTGCCGGTCCAGGTGTGAGGCATAGAGGAATCTGAGGAGTGCTCCCACCGGCGAGTGATACACAAAGCCACGCTCTCAAGTAACAGGCATAGCATCACGCACATCCAGAGGACCGCCTGGAATGGACGGAGCAAAAGGGTCCAACTGATCAGGCGACTTGGCGCAGGCACTAGGCAAGTGACTCCAGACCGACCCAAGAAATGGGTCATATCCATGTACTGATAGGCCTCGTACCTAGTGGGTTTTTAATATGAATATATTACAATATGTAAATATAAATATAAATAAAAAATTACCATAGATACATGCCACCTATGCCATAATCGTTTCGTCTATCGAGTACCATTCCCACTAGACCATATCCCGTGGCGTTTGGATAGATATCTCCCCAGTCGGTTGACTCAGCTACGAAAATTTATAGAAACAATCCAAATAATGCAAACGTTTACCACAATTATTCTCTTTAAATTGTTTTTTTTTGGGTTTATTATTTAAAAAATAAAATAAAGACAAATGCATATAAATACATAATTTTCAAGACTTACAGGTGTCAACCTGGATAGTACAGTTGTACAGCTCACAAAAAATAAGCATAAGTCGGACCTCAGTACCATCAATGGATACTTCTGTCGTTTCTGAAGCTCGATCATATACCTTTGGTTGTTTATTCTGATAAATTAAATAAATAGAAAATTATTTATTGGATCACTAAAAGGTAAATATTTTAAAAATACATAATCTAGCAGCATGAACGGTTTATAATCAAAAACACCAATGACTATTTCTCGTCCTTGAAGGTTTCGGAGTTTTTCAGACATTATCCTTTTCAGTTCAATATTCCAGGTTGTATCCTTATCTAGAGCATCGTATCGATGAAGAAGATCAAATTCTACTGGTCCCGGTGCTGGATGGAAATTTCGCTGTCCAACAAAGCGGTTCGTCTTGATCTCAAAACTGCTCGAGTTCAGGTATTGCGAGGTGACCAGTAAGACATTTGGTTGATCTGAATTTTAACGAAATTTATAACATTATCTCAAAATGACCTCATTTTTATTTTCCAACCTTGAAATATATTTTCGGTGAAATAATTATCATTATCCTCAAGCAGTTCCTCGGTATAAACAAAAATAAACCTATTTCTCAGGGAACGCCAAATCGAATAGATACTGGCATGGTAAAAGGATCGAGCGAATTTGGGAATTTGTTCCTGAAACGCTAAGAAGGTCTGAAATAAGAAATATAAAATGCAATTTGTTAAATAAAATTTAAAAACTCTAGCAACACCAATCGATTTTTGGCTTATAATTATATATTACAGGAATATATTAAACAAACAAGTTTTAGTTTTGAAACGATTCAAATTTATGTGTCTTCGATTATTTCTGGATAACAGGACACTGTGCCGATAGGTGGATCAAATAATTGTGCAATGCGTGTGTCCATATATATCGTCAGCTGATATTCTATCGGTAGCTTGTTTACAAAGTTATGGAGGTTTCCCAAATTCTTCAATGATTCAATCCCAGGATAATGGACAAACTTGGCCTTGGTTGTGCCTTTTCGTTCCTAGTCGGAAAGCCGCAAGAATCAATAACAGGACCCAGCCTGCTCCAGCTGAACTACGATTGCTACCTGCAAATATTTTCGCATCTTAATGCAGTGGAGGATCAGCTTAATCTGGGCCGCGCCCATCCTCTATTTCAAGATGTGCTGGCGGACGTGTTGCGAACGCGCTACGGAAAAATCAACGTTCGGATGCTAAAAACTATTTCGGACTGGGAATTCTTACTAGGATTGTGCGGCTCCGAAGTGGTCAGATGCGAGCTGCCGCACGGGCGCTGGGATGAAGCCATCACATATCCATTTCTAGATGTTATCCGTCGGTATTGTCCCAACCTGCGCCAGTTAGTAGTCATATTCATGCACGCGGATACGGAAACGCCGCCAATAGAGGGTGACAGGGGCAACATCATGCAAATGTTTCGGGAACTACCTAGTCTGACCAACTTGACTTTGATCGATGCCAGAGCTCCGCAGCGTACGTATGTATAAGTTATGGGTTTCCATGTCTTCTGTAACAAGTCTTTCATCTATTTCAGTTGAACAATTGCATCATTTTGGGAAACTTCAGACCTTGGATCTAGATGGAATCGATCCCAATCTCAGCATATCCGCGTTTCGACAGATTTTCGAAAATAAGCTGGAGCTTAAAAGACTGTTGGTGAACTTTGGACGCAGATTCAGGCTCTCTCATCAGGTGGCTGAGCTAGCCGAAAGCCTTCCGCTGTTGGAGCATCTAACACTGGAGAACTTTGATAGCAACTTGAGCGATCTGGGCGATTTCCAGGCTCTAACGTCGTTGCGCTTGATCAGCCGTTGGGTCGTGGAAGTGAATAGTGATTTTTACAGATCGTTGGCTAAACGCTACTCCGACCGCCTGCTAAAGCTGCAGCTTGTCTCTGTTCGGGTTCGCGGGGACCAGGTGCCACGCATTGTTGCTTTTCATCAGCTGAGGGCTCTGGATTGCGACAATTGGCCAGCCCTGTCCATGGCGGAGCCGAGCAAGCTACCCAACCTCGAGTGTCTGGCCCTGGATTGCATCCAAGAACCACCTGTCAACGCAAGCGACCAACTCTTGACCGTGGTCACAAGCTGTTTAAGGCTAAAGCACTTGAAATTTGGTAAACGCTGGCAGATGGGTGGCATCGATCTAAATGGCTTTCTAGCTAATGTTAGGGAAAAAGTATCACAACGGGAGCAGGAACTTCTGATTACATTCGTTTTTATGAAGATACGTAGTAGCCAGGAAGAGGTATTACACAAGAAACCAAAAAAATGTGCACTAAACTTTATTTAACAATTTCAGATTCAAAGTCTTCTAAGAGATCAAAAGCACTTGCGAGTTTCATTTAATGAAGTCAGCACGTGCCCTCACTGTAAACCGGACACCCACTCCAGATTCGACACCATCTTCGACTGAAAAACTCACCTCACAATGGGACTGTTCAATGGCAATTGTCATCCTAAGTATCCATTCATCGTTATATGGAATGCCATTCTTTTTAAAAGCCTTCCGTTTGCTGTTGTAGTCATAAACATCTTGGCCATAGGATTTGTTTATAAACCATCTCTGCGAGTCCATAATAATAAGCGGTAGTGGCTCAGCCAAATCCAGTTTAAAATCAAAAGCAGGATGCCATAAAATGCAAGTGGCATGCGAGTAAGAAAAATATTGCCGAGCTAACCAAAAATATATATAGAAAGAACTTAAAAACATTTATATTTTCTAATAATGAGATCAAAATCAGATTCTTCCAAAACTCGAAGATCGACCGAAGCCAAAGTATCGCTGTTAATACTGATTTCTTGCCGATTCTAAATAAGCCAAAACATACCCAAAAAACTAAGCACAGTACTCCAAAAATTGGGCTCTATTAAACAGTATTCCATTTCAGCACAAACTAACACTTATATGTAAGAAGTACTATACTGCTCCACCGACAAACAAATGTCTTGCCAAGCCTTGCAATAATATATTTTATTGTAGAAAAGCGCGCACATTCTGACGTCTACATAAGGTAATAAGGTATTCCTGCTGATAAGCTATTAAACGAATTAAGTGCATACACGCATCCAGTTAGTGTTTAAATATTTATTGTTATAAATATGATTAACCTTGCTTTGTAATTATATAAACAAATATGAATTTGCATATTAAACTAGTTGTTGAATCTAAACATAAAAAGGGTGCGGGGTAACTGAAAGACTAACTAACAAAAGGCTTACATAAGAGACGCCTTTTACATGAAAAGAAGGGGAAATTCAAAGATTATTTGCTTATATTACTTATGCCTTGACGCTACCAATTCCGTTGCCAAGCGACTTCATCAGCTGGTAGCACTCCTTCAGCTTGCGCTTGTCGCCCACCTTCTCCAGCGTCTTGGCCGCTTCGGCCAGCATGCCAGCACGCTCGCCGGGTGAGCTAAGCAGGGCGGGCGGCAGATATTTGCAGGCCACGTACATGGCCGCTGCCCGCTCTCGCTCCCCGCCCTCAAAGTTTTGGTGCCTGCGATCCTTGCTGCCGCAGAAGATGGACGAGTGGGCGTAGCGGGAACGCAGACTCCGGTCCAACAGCTGTTGCGTGGGACAGGGCGAGGCCCCAGCCATCAGGCGACAAACGGCCTCGTATAGATATATTCTCGATTGGGCGTTCTGTAATTAATATTATCTCAGACATAGTATAATCTTATCTCATAAACCAATCATACCGGTATATTTTCCACAATGCTGCGCAACGAATTCAAATCAGTTTGGACCTTTTCGAGAACCTCCTCAGGCACTTGCCGGTAACCATCATCGTCCTCCATGTCTTCCATGTGCTCAAGTTCCCACAATGCAGTCCGTGTTTCGAGCAGCCACTCGCAGGTGAGCAACTGGAACAGCTGAAAACAGGGGAATAGAAATTTATCGGAGATATATATATGCATGGTCACGATTGCCGGAACAAAAAGGGAAATAGCGTTGTTGCTTGTGAAATGCACAGAGCTTGCACTGCAGTTGTATTGCCTGGAGGATATATTTTTGGGACAGACAATGCGACTACAATGCACCTGCGTGTCATCTCCGGAGGCGTTTTGTGGGTGTCACTCAACTCACTCTCTCATCATCTTACCAGCTTTATTCCCCGGGCATTGGTGATTCGGTTAACGGTTAAGCATTCCTGTAGTTGAACACTCGACGCATCACACAAAGTGTTGACCGACTGCTTAAGGCGTTTGTCTAGGTTGTTGCCATTGTTCCTGTCAAGAAGAATTTCAAATTGATTTATAATTGATTTTGGATTATTACTTTTGAAGTTACTTACATAAGCAGAATCATTTTAGCTCGAAGCACAGCATGCAGTGCACTGGGCAGGTGATCGTGCTCGCTACTCTGCTGCAGTTGCACTGGCATTTGCTTGATACTATCGTAGAGCTGCTCCGCCAGCGTATCCTCCCCCAGGAGCCAGTGCACGGCAATCTCAAGAACGTTAGCCCACCACACTACATTCGTGTCGCGCTCGTCTTCCTCTGCACACAGTGTGTCTCTCAACAGTGAGGTGTACTTGAGCACGTTGCTGACGATGGTGCCACTGTGTTGCTGCTGTTGCAATTGCTCCGCCTCTCCTCCTCCGACAGATGATACGGCTGTGGGCAGGGCGCCGCCAGACTTGTTACCGGCACCCACCAAACACTGAATGGCCTTGAACAGCAGATGCTCACGGTATTGCTAAAGGATTGGGAAAACCATTTATATAAACCTCTTATCTTTCGATTGTATACTTTATTCACCTTTATAACATGAGCAACGGGATCGCAGGGGTTGCGCAGGCGCGTGAAGAAGCCATCCTGCTCGCCAGAGTCACTCAGATCGTAGCT
Source organism: Drosophila anomelani (assembly GCA_035045905.1). NCBI lineage: Eukaryota > Metazoa > Arthropoda > Insecta > Diptera > Drosophilidae > Drosophila > Drosophila anomelani. The sequence goes on from JAWNOO010000165.1 coordinate 6,240,143, forward strand.
AAAGACATGGCTGCTGCAGTAGCGATACCCATAGGCGCTGAAAGCCCATCGTAGCTCTTGCGTCTGCTCCGCAGCCCGGGTACGACCACATTCCTGACGCGCTCGACTCATGTAGTAACGGGCAAAGAGCTGTTGCAGCCACTTGGGCGCGCTTTGCTTCATCCTTAGGGCGGCCATTACATGGATGCAGATGGTTTCGCGCGGTGTCAGCAGATTGTGAGCGACTTCGGCCATGTTGCTGGCAAAAAGAGCCATCATGATGCCGTTACCATCGCCACGACTCCCGTTCCCTGTTAGCTGTAGTTGATTTAAGCGATTGAAGAGCAGCGCAAGTTCCCGGGCCGAGGCTAGGGCCTGTTTCCGGTTTGCGGCATTACAGAAAAGCCCGCCAGTGCGACGCGACAGCACCCGGCCCAGCCAGAGGCGATGGAAGAGGAACCGCAAAAACTGCCAGGTGGTATGTAGGTAGCATTCCAAGCGCGTTGACGGCAGGTTCAAGCCGAACATGTGCAGACAATTCAGGTAGCCGGTATAAGCTTGAGCAGCTTGTCCTTGAACAAAATGGGATTCAGCGCGTTGTTTGTGTTGCCAATAAGCGTCCGTCTGGGGGTCCAGCTGCGGATCGCCGTAGACCAGCAGCTTCACCAGGCAGCCAAGCATCAGGGTCAGATTCAAAAGCCATATCCAGGAGCTGTGTTGCCATCCACTAAAACCGTCACCTGATACATGTTAAGGATAAAAGACCTAATTTAAATCTACAAATTAAACAACGAATTATTTGTCTAGAAAACTCACCGCCATCCACGTCGTAGGAAAGAATGCTACGTCTTTGGCCACTCAATTCGCCAAGGTCGTCATCGTTAAGTCCATTACCAGCGAACGGTCCGCGCTGTAGGAACGTCTTGAAGGGATTGACGGCCAAAATGGCGAACATGAACATACACAAGCCCAGTCGTGAGTGCGTCGCCATGCCACGCATGGAACTAGGTACCACCAGTAGCTCGTCCTTGCTGCTGCTGCCACTGCTGCAGCTGGCGGTGGATCCACCATAAGGCGACGGCGGCAAAGAGATGTCCGAGTGCAGGGGCGAAAGGGAGGGATCCGAAACGTCGCTGCGCGGCGGCGTCAGTCCAGCATCGGTGGCGGAGGTCAGTGAACTCTCGCGACGCTTCTTTGAGCTCCGGCCCGGGCGGGAGCCTAGCTGCAGTAGATCCTTGACCTTGGAACCATCGCGGGCCATTAGCTGCCGCTGCAGGTGTTGCAACTCCGCCTTCAATTCATGCGTCTGGCGCTGGAGGTCTCGGATCTTGTCGATGGACTTCCGGAGCACCGCGGACTTGTTCAGCTTCGCCTGCTCCCCCACAACCAGGTTTTTCAGCTCATTGATTTTGTCGTTGATGGAGGTGCGATAACGCCGCTCTATGGCGTTATGAGCGGATCTCTTCACCTCCTTAACCTTGGGTTGCGCCCGAGTGATGGGAACCTTTCCAAGTACCTCTGGGGTGGCGCCGGGCAATGGTGCCAGAGGTGCAACTCGCACCTTGCTGGCCCTACTCCCACCAGAGCTAGAATGCGGCGACGTCATCGGCGGTGAGGTCTTGGGACTAGCCACAGTTGCCATCTTCGTCTCCGTCATGGATTCCAACAGCATTGGGGTAGCAGCGCTTAACAATCCTTGTTGACTTGTGGTCAGCGGCTGGGTGTACATGATGAAGGACTGCGTCTGTGGCGGCAGGGTCAGCGGTGTTGGAGGTCCTATCGGTTGCATGACATTCACATTCTGTGGTGACTTCTCTGCTGGCGGTGTGGGCGGGGAAGCGGCCTGGTAGGTAAAGCCATTACCCAAAGCAGGCGAATAAAGCGGAGTGTTTGGCGGCAACCGTTGGGCGTCCTTGTGGTGGATAGTTGCCGTTGGCTGTGTGGCTTTCAGCAAAGGCTGTTGTTGTTGTTGTTGTTGTTGCTGCTGCTGCTGCTGCTGCTGCTGCGGGGAGAGATTGTAGTTGGAGGCCATTAAGGGATCCGGCTTGTAAATGGGCAAGGATGGTTGCTGCTGTTGGAGCTCCTCCTTGATATGAACGGGATGGATATGAACCGGGGAGGAATGCTCGCTTTTCACGTGCACCGGCGGCTCCAGCAATATGTTATCCATCTGAAGCATATTGTTGTACATGTGCGCCGGCTCCAGGTCCATTTCGTTGAGAAAGCTATCCAGCATATCCGAGTGCAGGACCTCGTTGATCATGTCCAGGGCACCCTCCGCCTGGAACAAGTCCATTGACTCGTCCATGAAGTCCATCGGATTGGGATCCGCGTCCATTGTCAGATGATGCTTTTGCTGATGATGAAAACAATATAGGCTTTGTAATTGCTGGTTTGTTTATTATTATTAGAATATTCTAAGCGGCGCAATTACACAGCGAAAACAACAGTGGGACGAAGATATGATTTTTGTTTACAAAAAATTTGTTGACTCTTGGGTCAGCTTTGGGCCGAACGATTTTTGATTTTTTGTGCAAATTTTTTGGTAATATAATTTTATATTTTTAATTTCCGTGTTATCGATTAACAGTCGATTTTTAATAGATAAGAAAACATTAAATCGTTTATTTCTATATCGAAGTAAACAAAAGAAAAATTTGATCAATTTCAAGCTACTGTTTACAATGAACAGCAAAGGATTAGATTTCTGTTATTTTCGCCTTGATTCAAATATTTCACAATCCTTGCAGCAATTTCAATAGCCCTCAACCACAACCACTGTAACCAAAACACAAACACACGCGAGCGGGAAAGCATACACGAGCGGGCTTTCAGCCAATCGGAGAGCGAGACCGGATCATACGATGTTATTGTGACGCCACATCAGCCTTTGGACACCGCACAGAGTTTTCCAGCTATTAGGATGATAACTGTTGTTGGCTTTTCCGCGAAAATCTGTTGCTTAGTTACTTATCACTACGGCATTATCACCAAATTCGCACTTTTATCACCTTATTTTGGGGGTTTAAGTTCACTTCTGTGTTGATTTATCCATCACTCTTGTTAGTGATGACTAATTGTTTATTGCAAGCCCATTGTTATTGTTTAACACTTATTGTTGTTCATGGCTGCTACTGCTTATTGGGTAACTCTTCGGAAAATAATAAACAATTGCTGTTCCGGCGACAAAAAAATAAATTGTGCTTTATTCTAGAGAGGAATAATTTACTATAATATCGATACAACATCGAATGCTGCTGAAGTTTTTCAAACGATGTTTTAGGGTTCGATATCGATTTCTGTTTACAATATTTGAATTACATTTAAAATCCGTTGAATTTGTTTAGGTTGTATATTGTTTTTCATTATCTGTTTAAAATATTTGAATTACATTTAAAATCCGTTGAATTTTTTTAGGTTTTATATTATTTTTCTGGCGCAATACAGATTTTATTTAATATCTTAAAAGTTTCCGTAAACGCTCAACGTTTGCAAATATTCAATGCATTTGAAATTGAATGAATTTTAAATCGCAATTAAATTTAACCGAATTTTACTTAATTGTAAAGATTATAAAGCTTATAATTAATTGAATTTCCTATTTTACTAATCTTAAGTCTTGGTTTTATTTAATTTTGTTGTATTCTTATACATGGTCACTGATTAGTTTAATATTAAATATATTTTGTTAACCGAATCGAATGAGTTAATTGAGTAAAATGATTAACTGAATATAAAATATGTTAGATTAATTACAAAACCAATTTTTAAATGAATAAATCATTTTGATGGAATTTTTATAGAAATAAGATAATGGAATATCAGTAACCCTTTTAATTTCCCATGGATTTTTGTTTTTGATTTTGAAGAGTAAAAGATAGTAGTTTAAATAATAATCAAAAATTCATTATACTCATTTTTTTACGTTAAAATTTAGAGCTTTATATTTTTATATAGGCCTTTTGGTAGCTCTGTGTACTGTAAAATATATATCTTTCTCTATAAAATATAAAATTAAATATAAAATTCGACAAATTACAATTGTGGTTTTCGGATACGTTTATTGTTGTTAAATGGTCACAGGGAGGACTGACAAGTTAAGGAAAACTGAATTAAATTACGCCTTCTATGGGGGGAAGTGTGGACAAAGAGACATGTAGGGATCCGTTTCCGTTCGTTCGTTATTTCGTTTTTCGTTTTGGGGCAGCTTAAACAACGTTGGTGTGCTCGTCGCGATGGAAGATCTTGACATCCACGAACTTGAAGTTGTGCACATCGAAGTAGTAGTCGTGCTTCACCGGTCGGTTGAAGGGGAAGCCGAAGGGCAGGGCGTCCACGTAGCGGGAGCCGTGTCCGACACCGCAGCTGACCACCGGGTCGTAGCCGGTGAACTGGGCCACCGTGGGCTGGTGATAGGGATAGACCATGTAGAAGAACTGGTACATCTGACCGCCCTTCTTGCCGCGGGGCAGCATCATCCTGTTGGGCACACCGCAGTGGGCCTCGGACATGTCCAGCTTGAACTTGTAGTCGCTGTTGGAGGCGTCCATCAGCTTCTGGTAGAGTTCCAGGTAGGTGGTGCGGTCATTCACCCAGAAGGAGAAGTCGCCGCTGGCCCGCTTGATGTGGTTGACGCCAGCCTCTAGGTGCACCTTGAAATGCTCCAGCTCGAAGAAGTTCTGGTAGTTGTGCTCCAGGGGGATGAAGTGTCCGTGCTCGTCGTGCTTGGGACCGATGAAGACCTTGACAATAGCGTCCTGGGCCTTGTCGGCGGTCACGTCCAGGGTGAACTCGAAGGGCTTGTGGTTGAGACGGTGCTGGCGGGCCTTGATCACATAGCTGGAACCCTTGAAGTGGGAGTTGCGTCCGAAGGTGTACAGCGGATCGGTGGCACCCTCAACAGCGGGCTCCACATTCACAGCGTTGCTGATGTCCGAGTCGAAGTACTCGAAGTAGGTGGTCAGGCTCTCGGGCATGTGCACGGCATCGATCTGGACGCCCTCGAAGGTGTAGTCGTGCTTCTTGTACTCGGGATAGGTCTCCATCAGATGCCAGTAGTGGCTCACCAGGGTCTTGTACACCTCGTAGAAGATGGGATCGCGCAGAGAGGTGTCGTAGTGCATGAACAGGCCGGGGAAGCTCTCATCGCCGTGTCCGTAGTGGTGTCCCTCGTTCACGATGTAGCGGTACAGCTTGTCCAGGCTGCCGTAGAACTTCTTGTCCACACTGTCGGCATTACCCTGAATGATGTTGCCCAGGACGTTGATGGTCTCCATGTCGAACTTCTCGTTCTTGTGGATCCAGTCCATCACTCGCTGCGTGTACATCTCGACGTGCTCAATGTGCTCGTAGTTGTCGCCATGGTAGAAGCTGTGGTGGTTCTCACGGTGCCACTGGGGCACTCCGTAGTAGCTGCGCAGGTTGCTGGCATAACCAGACTCGGTTGGCACGTACATGTTGAAGGCGGGCACCTCACCCAGGTCGTGGGAGAGACGCTCCATGTACCAACGGGCCAGCAGCTGCCAGTGAACGTACAAGTAGAGCTCACCGCGACGATCCTTGTTCAGGACATGCTCCTCGCCGCCCTTGGTCCAGAAGGGATAGTCCAGGTTGAAGTAGTAGTAGAAGGCGTTGAAGCCGACATCCTCCAGGTAGTAGGCCAGATCGTGATCGTAGTTCAGGGCGCCGTGGACGTTCGAGTAGTTGGCCTTGATCACCACATTGTAGATGTTGTCCATCTGCTTGACATGGTGGAAGCCGTGCATCTTGTAGTGCTCGGCCCACTCCAGAGCCTGGCTGTCGAAGAAGGACCAGGGGTGGATTTCGTAGTGGGCTGGCATAACAATACCCTGCATATCGTCGCGGAAGAGGGCGGCAATGGTGAAGGCATAAACGAACATCTGCTTGTTCACGTGCTGGCGGGCCCAGAAGGTGGCGTGCTGGAAGGTCTCCCAGTTCTTGGCGAAGTAGAACAGACGCACCAATCCAACGACATACTCCTCGTGTTTCTCGTACATCACCGACCACGGCTTGTCGTCATGGAAGGGATGATGCTGCCACAGCTCGAAGAAGTGTTCCAGCATCTCGGGGTGGACATAGTCGCCGACATGCTCCCAGGGCTTGTACTCCGTGAAGGTGGCCGGGTAGGTAGTCACGAACACATCATCCTGATAGATGTGCTGGAAAATGTCAAAGACGAACTTCTGTTTCACCAGAAAGTCCTTGTCAGCCACCTTGGAGTCCAGGTGTTTGGCCTGGACAGCAGCCAGCAGAGCCACCGTAACAACTGCGATCGCCGTCAACGACTTCATCATGTCGAATCATACTGCTGCACTGCTGCCGAGCCGTATTTATACCCCGGCCAGCAGCCATCGCAGCACAGCACTCGCAGCAGCTCGGAAGATTGCAGTCCGGGCAACGGCCTGCCGCAGTCGCAGCCTTGACACGGCGCCGGATCTGCTCGACCCCAACATTATGAGCCCTCTGACTGCAGCTAGAATTGCAGGCGATAAGCCACAGAGAAGATTTTGTCCTCATATGCTGCATATAGCTAAAAATCATTATCTAAATTCTAAAAGACTTTGTCCTCATAATGGAATTTTCAGCGATCAGAAAAAGGTGATGTGAGCTTGGAAATTATAGGAATTAAAAGAATCTAATGTGGGTTATGAAGTATTCCTCGATTCTATCTGCAGAAATAATCAAGGATACATTTAAGAATAGATAGGTAGATAGATAGAGCATTTTTCTATAAATTTCTAGGTTTTTCTACAGTTGATTAAAATCAACAAACAAAATAAAACCGATTTAAATATATTATATTATTTTTTTCCACCTATAAATGATTTAAATATATATTACATGGCGTTTTCAACCTATCTGCAAATGACAGGCCTTTTTTTCTCAACTTGCTGTGCAATCAATTTGAATTACATATGTGCATAATGGGATGACTGATTGACCACCTGGAAATTGAGGTGTTACTAGGCAGCTTCTTGATGCTTATCAGGCATGCAGTTAGTTGCCTTTGTTTTTGCATCGACGGGTCGCCAGTCAGGCTCAACATTATCAAAGCCAAGCTAAAAATATTCAAAAATTGCAAAATATTTATGGTGATGCTTGGCTGGGACAACAAAAAGAACTCAAGTAGACAACAAAGAACAAAGGGACATGGTCCAAACCAGAATCATCACCATCTTTCTCTACGATTAATTGTTCGTATTTAAATATAAACATAAGTCTTGGAGATATTCCGAATATTTAAGATACTTTTTTTATATTTTATTATCGTATAATTGTAAAAATATTAAATAATAATAAATAAGTATGAAGCTTTAAATAATAAAATAAAAATAATTTTTCCTGCGCCTTTCACAATGACTTTAAATGTTTAACATTTTTCTAATATAAACACAACTTTGCAGATTCAGCACAAAACAACAGCTTATCAACTTACGTATTAATTAATCCCTCTTAATGCAGGTGTTTCAATTGCTAATCAAGACTGCATATATAATAATTTTGCAAATATATTTATTTGAACTTGAATTACTTTATTAACTTGTAACCCCAAGCGTTTGCCAAACAAACAACAAACATTGGCCAGTAACGAGCCCCTCACGCAATGCCTTGGGTCATAATTGGGGATTACGACACTCCAGGGAATAATTCCACAGGTTGTTGGCGGCTCCCTGGCCAAAGAACCAAGTTAGTTGCCTCTAAGGATACGATGTCTTCGGTTACTTTTCTGCTCTGCCTCTGGCTGTCGCTCTGCTCTCTGCCCGGGATTTATTCGCTGGCCGGGATTGCCTGTCGTCTGGCCGTGAAGCAAAATGTTCAGATTACCTATTTGTATCGCTGCTCCAGCTGCCCAGCTGCCTTGGATCCGAGTCACTCCGCCTTGGAGTTGGAGCTGCATCGCTGCGTGGGCAGCCAGCTGCCCGTGGTCACCCGGAATGTTGAAAGCCATGAGATGGAGCCGCTTCGCAACACGGACAGCTTGAGTATATTTCACATACCAGCTGGCAAAAGGGGAGATTCTCTTGTCCGTCGTATCGTGGACATGCTGAATCCTCGACAGCCGCGGAAACATCTGCATAAATATCTGTTTATCTGGCCCGATGCTGGCCAGGATCAACTACTGGATCTCTTCCGCAGCTGCTGGACCAAGCAAATGCTTTTCGGACTGGCCATCACCAGCAGCGATAAAGGCATCTTTGACTTTGATCCCTTTGCCCTTGGGGGTCTCCAGGTGGTGCAGCGGCCTGCAGAGGCCTTACATTATCCGGAAAAGATGGGGAATTTGAGGGGATATCCATTGCGCTTCTCCATGTTCACGGATCCTCTGATTGCGGTACCCAGGGATCCCGTGGAGACTGCAGGCTACAAGGCAGTGGATGGAGTGGCTGCTCGGGTGACTGCGCGGATGCTGAATGCCTCGGTAACCTACGTATTACCCGCGGACAATGAGTCCTATGGACGCTGCCTGCCCGGTGGCAATTTTACGGGGGCGGTCAAGGACGTGGTCAACGGTCACACCCACTTTGGGCCTAATTCTCGCTTCGTGTTGGACTGCATCTGGCCAGAGGTGGAGGTGCTGTATCCGCAAACCCGCCGCATCCTGTACCTAGTGGTTCCGGCTTCTGGGATTAAGCCGGAGTACCTGATATTCGTGCACGTCTTCCGGCGCTCCGTGTGGCACCTGCTGCTGGCCACCCTTCTGACAGTGGTGCTAATCTTCTGGCTGATGCAGCGTCTCCAAAAGCGAGTGCCACGTAGGATCGTCACCCAGTTCCAGGCCACCTGGTATCAGATCCTCGAAATGTTCTGCAAGACGCACGTCGGGGAGCCGGCGAACCGGCTTTCCTCGTTCAGCTCGATGCGCACCTTTCTCATGGGTTGGATCTTGTTCAGCTACGTCCTCACCACCATCTACTTTGCCAAGCTGGAGTCTGGCTTTGTGCGTCCCATCTATGAGGCGCAGCTGGACCAGCTGGAGGGTCTCGGAAAGCTGGATGTTCATATCTACGCCGTGTCCACCATGTATGACGCGGTGCGGGCCACCCTCTCCGAGGACCAGTACCGCCTGATTGAGAGCCGCAGTCGCCAGCTGCCCCTCGGACTGACCACCTCCTACTACCAGCTGCACGTTAGCCGGCGGGATAGACGGTCGGCCTTTATCATGCGCGACTTTCACGCCAGGGACTTCCTGGCCTTCACCTACAATGCCCAGGCGGAGCGACCGGCCTACCACATCGTCAAGGAATACCTGCGATCCATGCTGTGCACCTACATCTTGCCCCGCGGATCACCCTTTCTCCACCGCATTCAAACGCTGTTTACCGGCTTCCACGAACACGGCTTCTTCGAGCACTGGCGCCAGATGGATGTGCTTTCCCGGGATGGGACATCGCCGAATGCCGAGGAGTTTTACGAGGACTTGGGGGACCAGACTGACTTGGATCCAGCGGCCTCTGAGCCGGCTGTGCGCCGGAAGAAGCGTGTGGTCCTCACCCTGGATATCCTTCAGGGGGCCTTCTATCTGTGGTCTGTGGGTATTGGTATAAGCTGCGTTGGATTTGCCTTGGAGCAAGTTCATCATTTTTGGAAGCGACGAACCACTCGTACATTACCAAAATCTATGTATATCTGCAAATAAGAAAAGGATAATATTGTAAAGTCGTATTTTCTCTGCAAACATCGATGTTTCTTCATCTCAAATGTCTTTTATCTGCCACTGGGCAACGTATGTTGAACCTTACAAACAAATAAAATAATGTTTTAAGCTTAAATGCTTAAAATTTTAAATAAAAAAACATGAAAACAATATAAATCTATTCAAAAACGATATCAGCTGCGACTGCAACTCGGACAATCTTCTCGATAAATGCTTAACGATACGAATACATTGTGGGCTGAAACTATCGATAGGGCCCCTGCAAGCAGCCCTGGGCGCTGGCTGTCAAGTTTCACTTCCGGAGCGAACAAAATAGAATCGCTAAGGCAAAGAAAACCCTGCGAGTGGCGAGTGTTTTAAGATCACACTCAAAAACAACATCAGAAGTGGTAGTGGCAGTTGAGAGTGAACGCCACCAACTGCGACCGAGCGCAGCAGACACCCCGAAGAACAGCAGGGAAACGGACAATTTGTTGCGGCACTCGCATCCACACAACAACACCAGCAGCAGCAACAACAACAGCCTTTTGCTTTTCCCGCTTTTCGTTTTTAACCAACAACTGAGAGTGAGCGATGGCCGATGCTGAGAACAAGCCGCTGGCCGCTGAACAGCAACAGCCGGAACAGCAGCAGCAGAGTCTGCCGGAGGATCTGGAGCAGGAGCCGCAGGACGAGCAGCAGCTGCAGGGACAGCAGGGCAAGCCCGCTCCGCCGCCGAAGGAAGTCATCGGTAAGCCAGCCAGGTGTGCGGTGCACCCGATCCGAGTCCCAATCCCAATCGCAGTCCCCCTTTCATTCATACGCGAACACATGGCGGCGGCTAGTGCTACCAAAATAGCAATGAAAGGAACGAAAAAAAAGAAGAAACATGCCTGTAAGAGCGTGTGTGTGTGTGTGTTTGGGTCTTAAAATATACGCGCGTCGGCCATTTTGTGCGGCAAAAGGCGCATACATATGTATGTATGAGCGAGCGCCGCCGGCAAACGAAATGAAAATTCTGCCTTTTGCCGGTCTGGCCTTTTTCCATCTCCACCCACCCCCTCGGCATGCGAGCGTTGGCGGCGCACCTCCCCCGCCCACACACTGCTACGGCTAGAGCAACCCAATTTGTTGGTGCGCGCGCAGCGTGGGTGCGAGCAGGATGGCGCGGCGGTTGTGTGTGTTCATTGTTTTGGTACATTTATTTGTACACACACACACACTCGCATAGCGGCAGCCAGGCAGCATGTGCTTGTGCTCGGGCTATGAGCCCGATTTTCAAGGCACAAGACAATCGGATAAAGATCCTTGTTGCATATTCTTTCAATTAAACTCAAGTTTTGGTAGCAGAAATAATACTTGGATTTAATGCTTAAAATAATTTCAAACTAATTCAAAGCGCTTTTGGATGTATTTTTGAGTTTGTAGACTCACCGACAGGGTTTTCTTAGGGTCAGAAATTTGAATTGGGATTAAATAAACACTCAACAAACACCTCGTTCCCAAGGACTACAAAAACAAATTATATTCGCCTAACCGGAATGATTTGCATTGTGTTTTGATCACATGATCGGATGGCTCATGACTTTCAGGGTTGGCTTATATTTTGGGTTCCCATTTATCAACCAGAATATCGGTTTTCCGCAGAAATGTCGAACTATATGATGATTTTAAAATTAAATCGCATACCAACTTCCACATTACATTGGAATCCCATCCTATAAGCTTCCCCAACCCCCCTAATTAACCTTTTCACAAGCCAACAAGATGTATTCAATTACTCATTAATTTTTCATCATTTTACAGCCACCAAAGTCACCGGCACCGTCAAGTGGTTCAACGTGAAGAGCGGCTACGGCTTCATCAATCGCAACGACACCAAAGAGGACGTCTTCGTGCACCAGAGTGCTATTGCCCGTAACAATCCGAAGAAGGCGGTCCGCTCGGTGGGCGATGGTGAGGTCGTTGAGTTCGACGTTGTCATTGGCGAGAAGGGCAATGAGGCAGCCAATGTGACCGGACCATCGGGCGAGCCGGTGCGGGGCAGTCAGTTCGCTGCGGACAAGCGCCGAAATTTCCGCCCCTGGATGAAGAAGAACCGCCGCAAGGAGCCCGGCCAGGGAGACGAAGGCGATGAACTGGCGTCGCCGGTCCAACAGCAGCAGCAACAGCCGCCGTCCGTTGACGGGCAGCCGCAGCAGCTGCAGTCTGGCCCGCGCCAGCCACGCCAGAACTTCCGCCGTGGCCCACCCGGCGGTGGACCCCCAGGTGGACCACCACGTGGTGGCCCGCGCGGTCCGGGTGGACCGGGAGGACCTCCCGGCGGCCCTCGCCGATACAATAACTATTACCCGCGCCAACCACGCCGCGGCCTAGGCGGTGGTGATGGCAGCAGCGCCGAACCCGGTCTGGATCAGAATCAGGAGGGTCTGCAGCGGGGTGAAGGACAGGGACCGCGTCGAGGTGGCGGCCCACCGGGCGGACCCCAGAGGCGCTTCTTCCGGCGCAATTACAATAATGGCCCACCGCCACCACGTCGCGATGGCGGCGAATATAGTGAGTATAACTTTGAGCGACAATTTTATTTTTTTAAAAATGGTTAAAATATGTACGGTTTTTCGTATTTCACTTTAGTTCAAGGCCAGCAGGGACCACCACGCCCTCAACAGCCACGTCCACGTCGCCAGAATCGGAAACCGAATGGCCCTGGCGGTGGTTTGGAACAGCAGCCGCCACAGCAGGTAATGAACTAATCACACGACAGAAGAGAACATCTTGAAACATCTTCGCCAAAGCAAAAACATGAAATACTTCGATAACACAGCATCTGCGGCAACTTAACAACCACAACAACAGCAACAGTATCTACAATAACAACCTGGGTGGCGGTCACACTTGAGAATATAAGAAAATAACAAACTAAAAATGCATAATTAACCAACCTAACAACCACTGTCGCACTCTAAACGAAATCATTAACAATGGGTAAAGGGAACCTGAACACTTGAGAGGCTTTGGGTCTAACATTCTTCACTGAATTAACTTTAAACGTTTGATTTTGTATCTTTGTTTATTTACCCTTATCATTTATCCAACGAATTGTTCAATACAAAACCCCTAGAATGGCGCCCAAGAACTGCAAAATACAACCACTGAGAGCACTGCTTAGGAAGGACCCAGTCGCACCGCCCGAAATATCAGCAGTAGCAGCAGCATCCGTAACATCAACAACAATAACAGAAACAACAACCGCTGCAAGTTAGAAGATGAGCAACAAACACCATCAGAGTTCGCTTTAATGGGCCGCCGCGTCTTTTTTTCGGTTTGTTTATGCTTTTTGTCTTGTTTCATAGGATGAAATGAACGCAACATCAAACATCCATTAACACAACTGTCACTTGGAAATGTCGTATCAAATTCTAAACCAATTCTATCATGTCTGTCGAATTTTATTATATATGAAACACACAGCAGCGATAAAAATAAATTTAAAAACGCCCTGGTCTTGATAATTAACTTACAATCAGCTCTCAGCCCAAATTTAACTTATTGTTTATTTAAAAATTAATTTATTTTGGATATCCTCGAACGTTGTTGTAGCGTTGTAACTCTAAGTTTCTCGTATTAAAGATATGATTAAAAATGTATATCCACACACAAACTACATCTTTTCCCCATTTATACATCATTTTCATCTGAAAGAATGAAAGAAAAACTACCAGAACAAGCGACTTAATGTATCAAGCATCAAAGCAAAGCAGAAAAAACCACAAGAATGAGAAAGAAATGTAATTCACAGCAAACAAATAAACAAACAACAAAAAAACTGTAAAAGCAAAGCAAAAAATATATACAACAAATGCAAGATGGCAACAAAAAGAAAAATTAAAAAAAAAAAAACTTTAAAAACGTATTGGAAAAAATAAAAAAATTGAAAAACAAATTTGTAGTAGTTTATTTCAGCTCAGTTAAGCGGTTTCTTTAAAAAAGGTTACTATTTTTAATTTTTATAAAATTTAAATAATTTGTCCTCCCAACGGCAATGGCTAGATTTTTGAGGAACAATTGAAAATGTCAAACAAAATTTTGAAACTTTATTTTTCGAAAATCAAGAGGTTTTTCTCTTTGGTTTTGACACTTTTTAACAAATTAATTTTCCTTGCTAACTTAAAAATACACTTGAACTTAAAGTAAGAAATTAAATCAAAGAAATGTAAATGAGGATGTCTTAGGCTAGGAATTAGAATATTTACTCTAATTCTATTACTTGCTACAAGTTTGTTGTTAACGATGTCACCGTGGAAATGCTTAGTTTCTCTAGCCTCCCCAGGACTAGCAGCTCGTCGATGGATCGCTTGGCGTAGAACTTTTGCTCTTCGCTCAGACGCAGAAAGGCATGAGCCCAGGATTTGGCATAGGATTCCGCCTCGGAAAGGGCACTGGCATTGAATTGGTTGCCATTTTCTAGTGCCTTCGGCTGGAGTATCTCCTCCTTGTAGTCGTCCACTGGCGCCTGTTGGATCTCGTTGTGATCTAGCTCAATCGGCGTCTGTTCATCCAAAACTGATTCCTCTGGCTCCTCTGGGTCTATATCCGGTTCACACGACCAGGAATCCTCCGAAAAGAGTTTTAACAAAGGACGCGGTTTGGTTGACGAGGATGTGGACGGTTCGAGAATGCGCTCAGATTCGATCTATGGGTGGGAATATACATAGGTAATTCTACTGACTTGGATGCTGCATCTCGAGCACTTACAATCTGGTCCGCGCCATCCGCTTCCTCCTCTAGATGACTCTCCTCCGTGTCGTCTTCTATTTCGGTGTACTTGTTTATTGGATTCGCCCTTACTTCATAGAACTGCTCGAACTGGGATGCAAAGGTTGGTGTTCTCTTTGCCGCAGCCTTCGGTGCCCTCTGCTCGGTACTCTGCTGGTTGCGTGGCGTCTGTGATGATGCTGGACGGGGTGAAGGGGGGCGGTAAGAGGCATCGCCAGAGGTGCTCCGACTTGCACAATTTTGCTTGAGAAACCGCACATGGCACTTGTGGATGCGCAGATTGGAGGTGGTGCCGCCAGAAGACTGCATCACCCGCTTGCAGCCCAAGCAAAAGTAGCGCCACTTCAGCTTGGTTCCATCGGAGCGGGCGATCTCCCGGTAGACGTTCCACACGGAGCTGCGCTTGTTCTTCTTCACCAGCCTGTACTCGCCGGTGTTGATCTTGAGCAGAATGTCCAGTTGTGCCTCGGTGCACTTCTCCTCCTCGTCGGGGGCGTTTATTATAAACATATTTCTGCTCCGAATGTTGACGCTCATGGCAAATCCAACCGCGATGGCGGTAATCGAGTTGGCAGGACCGCTATACGAGGGCTGCACAATAACAACAAATAATTCTTAATGCTGATAATAAAAGCAGAATATATTATATTTAAATATAGAAAATCTGTTTATTCATTATAACAATTTTAAATTTTAAAAGATTTTATAATTCGTCACAAAGCACCTGACATAGGTTCTTATTATACGATATCATCTCTTTCATAAAAGATTGAAAACTCTTAAAATTTTTATTTTCCAAAGCTAGTCTTTCCTCCCGCATGGCCATAAACCGCTTAGCCTTCCTGCGCTTATCCCCATACATTTCCTTAGGTGGCGGGTGCTGTTGGTCAAGCTCCTCTTCGTAGGTCTCCAGCGAAGGCAATGGTTCAATATCAATATCATTTTGGATCTCTTTGTCGTCATTTCGTTTGATTAACCCATCTGGTTCCATACCCGGGGAGCTATTTTCTTCCTGTGAGGAATTTCTGGATGGCTTATATTCCTCCAAGGCATTGTGTAACATTTCGAGTTCATGAAAATGTATCCACTTAGATGGCCGTCCAGTAACTTTCTGCCGTTCGGCCTCCTGGCTGAAATGTGTGTACATAAATGTTTAAATAAGAGTAACTAATTTTTATACAGTCAGGTACATA
This sequence comes from Drosophila anomelani, assembly GCA_035045905.1. Taxonomy (NCBI): domain Eukaryota; kingdom Metazoa; phylum Arthropoda; class Insecta; order Diptera; family Drosophilidae; genus Drosophila; species Drosophila anomelani. The sequence goes on from JAWNOO010000165.1 coordinate 6,255,746, forward strand.
CCTATAACGATCGCTCAGATTATCCATTTTGGTTTTAATGTCAGACGGCTTCAAGCCCAAGTGATTCATCTTGTTGGCGATCTTATGAAATATTGCTTTGCTACTGGGGCCACTTCGTAAATGTTCTATGTTATTTTCCCACAGCGCCAGCAGCATCTTGGTTGCTCTGTAGGACCAATGGATTTGATGACCGCGATATTTTCTGACCTATAATCGTTGATTCACAACCGGTAAGAGACTTTTTCAAACACATATGTATGACTGGCAGCAGTAACGCACATACCTTTGGATCCAAATCTGCTATCAAGTCAGCTCTCTGTTGAAGGTACTTTATGTGACAGATGTGGGTGCGCAGGCTGGAAGTATCGCGGGATGTCAGAAGCCGCTTACAGCCAGTGCAAAGGTAATAGTCCCGCACCTTGGTTCCATCGGAGCGGACGATCTGTCGGTAGACCTGCCATACTGTGCTGCGCTCCTGTCTTCGCAGCACCCAGTACTCGCCGCTGAGGATCTTCAGCAAGATCTCGTTGGGGGATTCCAGAAACTCGGTCTGAAGCAACGCCGCTTCAATCATTTCTGCTTACATTGAAATGAAATACAAAACAATAACAAACCCATGCAGCCCTGTCTGGAAGCAACAAGTTGGCAGCCTTTACGTTAGCTAGCAAAAATTAATCGAAATCGAATTAAAATTTGGACATTGTTTAAATACAGTTTCGACCGGCTATTGCCGCAGAAATCTAAATCTAGGAGTAATTCAAAAACTTAATTTACTATTATACGTTTTTTTTTTTATTAACTTTATCTTAGTTTAAGATAGTCTGACAACAATCCTAATATTAATTCTTAAGGATATTAAAGAAATATATATATTTATAGATATACATAGTTGAGACTCAACATTTACTTTCTGCTTTTTATCAACTTGATTAGATCTTTGTGAAATGCGGACAGCTCTTGCAATGCTTCCTTCATAACCTTAAGCTTCTCCCGCTCGATAACTAGTTTCTCCTCCTCAATTTCAAGCATTCGGTCTGTGCGTCTCTTTGTGTCGTTCTTCCTTTTCGCACGATCCTCTGGAATGAACTCCGGTTCTGGTGTATCCTCTCTGGCGTTCACTTGCTTTTCGACTTCCTCCTCCACCTCGTCATCCTCATATTCGTCGGTGTCTGGCAAACCTGGAGAGGGAGAGCGCAGGCTCTCATTAGGGCCTTCATTAGCGAGAAATTCGGGATTATTTTTGTTGTCGACTTCTTCTTCTTCAAAATTATGATCATTAACAGTGGAATCTTCTGTTAAATAGCCTTCTTTCAGCGATTCGAAATCGTCACCATCAGATTCCTCCTGATCGAAAAATGCTGATGCAGCTGTATGGATTGCAATTACATTTTATTAAGAATTTATTTTAAGTGCATTTCGAATATTTACCTGTATTAGTGTCAAACATCATTTCCTCAAAAACATCGACGCCTTTGCTTCCAATTAGTAGTGATTGAATTTTGTGGAAGTACGGCCACTTGGATGGCACTCCGCTTTCTTGACATTTCTCAGCTTCCACACTGTGAAAGAAGTTATCTTTATAAATATATGATTCGTATATAACTCTGTATATAGCTCCATTACCGATATTTCCGAGACATATTATCCATTTTGGTTTTGATCTCAAAGTGACTCGGCCCAAACTGGCTCATTTGCTTTTCCATTTCCTTGTAGATAACCGTATTCTTCATGGTGCCGCGCAAACCCTTTATGTGTTGCGCCCACAACTGCAGCAGCATTTGGATGGCATCGTCCTTCCACGTGTGGCGTTCAGTCTTATTGTACAGCAGATCGAATCTATCATGCCGCTTTTGGTGTAGACTTTTCGCCGTCGAGTCCATGGCCGGCCGCTTGACCGGCGATGAGGGACCATTGATCTGCCGGATAACCTCGTCTTTCGCTGCAATCATAGCTTTCTTTGGATTTTGCAGCACATCAGAGGTCTTTCTTCCGGCTGGAACCTTCGAATGTCGCTGCATTTCCGCCAGTGAGTCCTCATCGTTTAGCAGGGCGTGTAGGGGTCGCTTGGTAGCACTAACTTGGGAGTTTTTCGGTGCCTCCTCCTGAAATTTGGACAAATATTACCATTATGTGAATCCATATAGATTATAAATATAATCTTACCGTTGGCTCGTCATTGCCCAGGAAGACACTTTCGTAGAACTTCTCGTACTCGGATTTTGGCGGGAGTGGGCGCTTCTGTGGACTGCTGCGAGTGTCCGCTATGGCCTTTATCTGTCCAACGCTGCCGCGAGTCACATTTCGTGAGGTTCCCGCTGTGTTGACGCTACTGCGAGCACTTCTTGTGGTGGCCATGCTACTCACTGGTCCACCATTCGATCGCGATCGCATTTTCAGTTGCTCTAGGTTGCCTTTCACAAGGTTTTGTTATTCTATTCAATTGTAAATATAACCTTTTATATTAGAGCTGCAAATACGTAAATGCCTGTATTTTTCGACCGGGTGAATTTCTTGGGGTATTCTTGCATGGTCCATCAACGGCCACTCTGGTGTGTGAGTTTTCTGATTGGGATAAGCAGTACGTGCATCAAGCAGTGCAAAAATACTAAAATTGAAAATTTAAATCTCTGAAGCGCGGAAATAATCAAATTCTTATCTATATTTTAAAACTTTTTGTTTGGTTTTTGTTTCTTAGAACATATATATATACTATGTATATGTGCGTCGGCATACAACTTGATTTATTATAATCAGAATAAATGATAAGCTCTACTTTTTATTTGGAAACGTCAAATTCTGTTTTTGGGGAAATTATGAATCCGAGAATTTGACGCGAACGCTTTAATTTGAATTTATTACATGTATTGATTTATTATTTGTTTGTTTTACAACTTATTAAAATTAAGAGCATTTGATTTTCTTTGTTTTTAAAGTTATTTATAATTTTTTTAGTTCACACGAAGTTTTTATTAATAGTCTTAAACTTTGCCTTATTCACTACCCTCGCTTAACTCCTGCTCTGTAATAATAGAAACCGGAAGTATAGCTGGGATGTTCGACATTTTCAGCAGCTTCCGAAAGATAGTGATCAATGTGATTATGATTAGCATGAAGACAACGATGACCCACGTAAAACCGGCTAAATATTTTTCCTGCACCGGAGAAGGGTTGAATTCTTGGGTCTGCACTTCCTTATCAGTTTCCATCACATCCTGCACATCCATCAATGTCCTTCCGACGGTACTGGCTCCGTTCGTCATAGTCAGCAGCATTAGCTTCGCCATAAAATCTAGTAGAAGCGTTCTTCTTCCCGAACAGCCAGACTCAGACTAATCAGAAAAGTGAAATGCCTCGAATTAAATAACGATGACATATCGCTTGTAAAACTGGCAATGAAAATTTGTCATTTATTTAATTTTTGGCTCTTGTCATAATTTTTCTTAAATAAAATAATAAAATGGGGTTCACATTTAGAGTTCAAATTGTCCACATGCAATTTTTTCTCATAGTTTTTTTGTAATAGTTCTTTCTGCTAGAAACATCCCATAAACCTTTGGATACAAGTAGAACTCAATGAATTAATGAGACGGACAATTGCCCCAGAAGTTTCCCTATTTGGATTTCGCACGCACTTTTAGCTAATCAAGCTAGGTCGGTCGACATTTGCAACCGCAACTGTGTCTGCCACTGCAAGAGCATCTGCATCGCGGCATCTGAGAACGAGCCCAAGGCAGAACGGACGACGACAATCAGCGACAATTGCCCAAAGATTGCGACTAATGGTTGCCCGACGCACGTCGTCAGGCCTTGGACAGAAGGTGCCTGTGGGAGCATTGGAACCGGTTTCGATTGGCTGTCTCCTGTCTTTTGGCATCTTCGGTCATTGCACCGGGAAAAATGTTGTCATAGGCCAAATTATTGGTGTTCTTTTTTCACTTTACATAAAGAATTATATTATACGCAAATCTGATTAGAAATAAAATTTGTATTACTTATAATGACTTAAAATTAATTTTAGTAAATATATTAAGATGCTTTTTTCTGTGCAGTCTCCTGGCTCCTGCTCCTGCTTGGCCGGCTGCAAAGTTTGTGGCTCGTGCTCGGCGATTGCCAGCTGCTTGTGGCCAAAACTTATGGTTTAGCATTTAACCTGTCACTTAATCGAAAAAGCTGCCCTCTGCCACAACCAGAAGTTTGTTAATGACGCTTGGCTCGTGCCGGGGCAGATGTTTGATCCAGAGATCCGGGTAATGGTTTCCCGCTGTTAGATGTCCCAGATAAGAAAAGTTTATCAGGACAATATTGATTGTTACGGGCTAACAAAGTAAAATCCTATAAGAAGTTAATTAATTCCATAATAATAATAATTTAGTTGAAGCTTTGAAATGCAAGTTTCAAAATACATTAAAAACATAAATATAAGAATATAGAATATAGTTGAACCACTTCTCTTTTCATATAAACTATTTACTTCCATTCAAAATTTCGTTAAAAATTATAAATACTTAAATTATTAAATTATACTTGGAATAAATAATTTTTATAAATTCTTTTAGCTTTATAATCAAACTTAGATTTCTTGTAATAATTTCAGGCTATAACTTGAAATACTTTTCAATTGAATGCAATTATTATGGTGCTTCCTTTCCAATCCAATCTGCATATAGCACACTGATCCAGCTGACTTGTTGATCGTTGCTTTCCTCATTGTGTCGGTCCAACTTAATTGTTTCTTGCGGTTGCTGGCATTGTTGTTTCTGTTTTTTATTTCTACTTTTTTTTCTGCCATCCGTTTGGGAACCCCACTGCAGTCAAAAGAAATGACAACTGTGGCGACCGTGACTTTGCGCCAACTGGCGACATCCCAGCCACTGTCTTACACTTGAAGAAATAGAAGAAAATTTTGAAACAGGTTACCCAGACTTAAAGAAATAAATGTAATGTATTTTAACATTAGTTTTCAATATCCATTTCATTTATTTCTTTTAATATATTAATATTTTGTAATATATTAGCTGCAATCTCTGTTATAACTTGCCTTACCCTTTTTTTTGAGTGCTTTAACAGTAAGAAGACTTGCAGTTGGCCTCATGGCATCATTATGGGGCTGGGTCTCCAGAGTTGGTACTGGGCGAGACCTTATTTGTTTGGCGCATAATTTAAGTTAAAGCCCGTGCAAATGTCGCAGCATTGTTGCTGTCTGTTGCATGTTGCTTGTTGCTTGGATGTTGCTGGCCTACGCGTTTGGTTGCATGCAGTTGATGATAATGATGATGATGCACAGAAAAAACCAATTATATGAGATGTGGTCGGGATCTGATGATAATGAAAGAAAGATAGCCAATATTTCTGTGTTATTGGTTAGAATATGCATTAAGTTCTGAATAATTGCTACGGGTTTTTGACCTTGTTAAATTTTCTTTCTGATGGAACTCTATTTTATTGAGGTAAAAATCCATTTCAAGTTAGCTCAATACATCTCACTTTTGACTTAAGTTTTTCAGTGTATTGATGCTGTGGTCCAATTCGTTGGATATGCCTGCTGGCGCTTGATTGCAGGTTGTCATGGACTCGGCGCACTCGACGCGCATCCATTCAGTCAGGAGTGACAGACGGCATATATCCTATACCCCAATATCCTATAGGATCTCCATCGACCAACTGACTGCCATGTCTCTCCAATTGCATTTATTGTGGCCATGTCCCTTTTTTTGACGTGGGTCGTTCTCGGTCGGTTCTTACGTGATCTCCAACTGGTTTTGGCTGAGTTCTCAAATGGGCGGGGAACTGGCTGGGCGGCCCACCGCCACCATTTCAGAATCGTACTATATTATTGCAGTTTCCCATCTCCAAATCGGCACCAGTTTCAAGCTTACATCTTCGCTAAAGCTAAGTTTATGTACAGAGAAAACTATAGACTTACTTTTTTGGTGGGGAATCTTTGTGATTGAAAACCGAGAAGTCTTAAAAACTTTGAGTTATTCCTGTGAAGTTTAAAAAAGTTTAAATAAATATTTAAACTTTCTATACACTAATTTTAACTGCTTTTCCCTACGACTTTTTCCTGTGCATCTTTTCATAACTATATTGACACAGGCCTGGCCGTAAAGTACCACAACTTATGCGGACGGTGTGTGGTGTGTGCAGTGTGTGGCCCTGCGTGGGTGGGTGGTGCAGTCAGATAAGATATGTACATACAAACGCACGTCCATATGTCTGCCTAAACCGAACAAAATCTGCATAAATGTGCCGCAGCTGAAGCGTTTCCAACAAGACTTAAAGTGTTATTTTTCAGCCTCTAGAAGTTGCCGAACCTACAGACTTAGCATAAGTAAACATAACGAGTTTCCCAACTAGTATCAGATAGTAGGACCATTACTTTCACGCTACAAAGGAGCAAATTTAACTTAATAACTTAATAATGCTTCATAACTATGTTTAAGTTAAGTTTAAAATAATTTTGAAAGTATTATGCACTTATTTGCTTGCTTTTTCTTAAAAAAAAGGTATCACATATTATATTTTAAATAATTGTAATCCTCTTATTTGAAATTAAAATGATCTCCGTAGATACGTATACCGATTAGAGATCCTAACTAAAGTTGTTGAGATACTCACTCCACCGATTGTGAAACCAAGTTATTTTTCAGATATGAGCATTACACCCAACATTTGTTTATACACGTAGACGTATCAATTAGGTGGACAAGCCCAAAAAACCTCTTAAGTCTGTGGGCTGAGCTTAACCCAATTTAAGCAACAACCAAAGGTTCTTTAAAGAAGAGAATAAAAAATAATTTCCTTTGGTTATCGGGGTTTTAAATCTAACGGTGAACATCGTTAAATGAAAATAAACGCCTTTAACATACGAGACCATGATCAGAGATACTGGAATTAAGATTCACTCTAAGGGAGAAGACGTTCGAATTATGTTATTTCAGTTTTATACAAAGCGGATTTAAGTTTAAGCTAAAAAACATTTTTAAATTCTATTTGTTTTAGGTGCATTATTCTATTTAATGAGAAGACAGTTCTTTAATTAACTGAAAAGTTAGCTAGGAACTCGAAACTCAATATATCGTCTTATCAAAGCGGTTGAGAGCGTGCTTCAAACAGTTCGGGGCCATTGAAATTAATTACTTTGTTTACACAGAAAAAAACCATTTAATTTGTTTTACTAAATGTACAAAAAAAGATACAAGAACTTTTTCCGATTCGTTTAATTTTTTTATTATAAATTGTATAAATATTAAATGTTAATATAATTTATTAATATTTTAAATATTACATAATATAATAAATACTATTTTTAATTTTTTGTTTTCGATTCAGTAGAAAATCTTGGCAGTAATGGCCGCTCATGAAACTAAACATGGCGACTTGCTTGTAAAAAGCGTTGCCTACTTTTTTGAGCCTTGGTTAAAGAATGGAAAGTTATCGGGAAACATTTTAATTTGTACAGCTAAAAGCTTAAAGAAATTAGAATTTATAAGGAACTGAGTAACTATTAAGCATTCAGTAAACATAAAAAAAAAATCAATTTTTAAAAATGTAAAAAAATTTATTAATTTTTTCTGTGTGTATAGTTGGAATGGGTTTGGGAGGGAGACGACGACGACGACGACAGAAGGAACAGTAGCAGTGAAAAGTTTAATGAGCTGCGTGAACGAGGAAGAGGAAGAAAAGCAACAACAACAACAGCAACCACAAAATCAACCGCAACAACAACGCACCAGTGGAAGTCAAAACAAAAACACAGAACGATCGAAACGCGCATTTGTTTTGATTGTGCAAAAAAGACAGCGACATGTAAAAAATAAAAAAAAAAGCCAAGAGAAGACAGAAGAGCAGAAGAAAGAAAAACGCTGGAAAACGCGACAACGGCTTTTAATTTAAAAAGTTGCTGCCGCAGCATAAGAGCATAAAACATACAAAGAGAGTGAAGTAGGAGAGAGGAAAACTGGTTTTCCACTCCCACTCACAGATGGAGAGAGGAGTTCTTAATTGCTCACTCGCTCTCATACGATCGCTGTGAAATTTCAAGCTCGGCTTTTGGTTTCCGCTTTGCAGGCTTTTACGTTTCAGCTCTCGCGGTCTTCTGTCTCTTTCTGCTTACGTTTTGCTCAAAGTCTTACGTGAAATATAAAAAAAATTATTTGTTTACTTTTTGAGCTCTAAGAATCAAGCCTGGCTTAAAGATAGTTCTTTTAAATATTTCAAAGAAAGCTGAAAATGCTTTCCTTCCTTAAACTAGTTTTAGTGCAGAGAACTTCAGTATAACAAATATTTTGTATCTGAAATATTCCGAGATAAACCGAGTTCAAAGCCTATTCTAAACCTGACCTAGACAACAAGCAAAGAAAATCTTTTGGCTCGGTTCTTAGGTAAACAAATAAAGGGTTTAGGGGTTTTAAATATAATATTTTCAGATGGTTTCAAAGCCTTAAAGAAGCTATTTTTAATTTTATGCATCACATAGCATCACTAGGAGAGCCAATATAGACATCAGGATATAAAGTTGTAATTTACTCTTTCAATCTGAAACTTAATCGTTTCAGAACTTTCCAAATCACTTTCAAATAAACAACAATATAACAATGATTAAAGAACCGTTTATTTAATGGTCTGTACATTCGAATAAAGTTTGTGTTGCACTTTTTTATGGTTTGCCTTCCGTTGACCCAACTAGCCTGTATTTTCCTGTCTCCATTATTTGAAAGCTTCCCCAGATCTAGTTAGACAATCTTTCCTTTGGCTGCTTTATTAGGCTGCGACACGAGCGAAAAAGTGGGTTAAATTAATAAGTTAAGGCGATAGTTTCGTACTGGCGTCATCTTTTTGGGCCTGGTTGCCAATCTCTGGCCGGTTTAATAGTTCCTTTTTCCTGGCTCAGTTCGTGACTCGTTTTGCGAGGCAGACTCAGAGAAACCTTCGTCGCTGCAAAAGATATAATTGTTCGATTGATAAAGCCTGCCGCGCGACCCAAGACACGGCCCGGCCATGTTTGGTCTAATTTATTTGCGCCTTGAAGTTCCCGCCCCTCGATTATTGTTGTTAGCTTTGTTTCTGTGGCCAGCAGCAGCAGCGGCGCTGCAATAAAATCAAATAAGTTAAATGCGCTAAGCCGTATAATAAAGTTGCACCCACGTCCCACCAGTAGTTGGACTCGTATTTGACCCCATAATTCCTGGTCTTAATTGATTACCTTCGGCTACCTTGGTGGGTGGATGAATGGACAGAAAATATGCAAAGTATTTGTTAGGTGGGACCCACGCACTATCTGCAGCTGATAAAGTTACCAAAAATACATATATTACGAGTTCCTAAAGCCCCCTCGTCAGTCTGGAATTCCGTTTATCTTACTTTTGCAACATTGCTCTTGAACTTAAATTAGTTTCAAGTATGATAATAAATGTAGTTTGATTCATTTCCTGTAAACAGTAATTATCGTGCCTAGCGGGATATCCGTGTGGGGAATTTATATTATTTATATATTTCCTTGATTATTTTTATTATTTCATTGTTTATTTTGAAATATACAACAAGTACAGCAATTTAAAATCTGAATTTCCTGAATGTTTCTTTTACAATGTAAAAGATGTGCAAAGCTTTGGTAATTCTACTCACATCGCTGCAGTACCGGATGGGCGATCCACGATTGCATGGACAAGGCTCTAGAAAATCATATACTGAATCCTCAGATTTCCTGCACATGTTACATGTGTACTCATTGCCAGGCTTAACTAAGATTTGACATCCAAGTTCCGTTGACCAGACGCAACAAATCTCAATATTATCTGTAAAATCAAATATTTTAGTAATGTAAACAAGTAAATTATTGCATTATTACGCTCAGTTATATTCAAGTCTTTTGGTATGCATCTCGATAAATCATTGGTTGGATTAGGTGAGCTCCAGACTCTTTTAACAGGCTTAACTGCGCTTTTAAATTTATATTGGCCACAACTGTATCCACTTCCGGTAAGAATTAAACAATCATGATTAGGATGTTTTTTATGTACTTCAGGATCACAGTGATCTCCACGGTCATCCCTGCAGTCGATGCATTGATAATTCGCCTTTACGTAGATACCAAATAGAGGGAGAAGAATTAAAATCAATTTCAAATTCATAATGACATCAAGTTCTAGGATAGCTCCATGGCGCTATTTTAAAAGCTAAAATTTCCTGAGATTTTGTAAGATTCTAGGAAGAAATATCAATTCAAATAAAGTATTTTAACTATTTTTAAGATAATTGTTTCTTATTATTATTATTAGTTTAAGAAGAGAAAGCTTAAGCCATCTCTAGCCAAGATATTGGCTGAATGCCTGCACTAAAGTCTTTTTTATATAATTCGATTAATTTTATTTAAAAGATAAGAAGTTTTAAATTAATTATGAATAATAAATAAAAGTAGAAATAGCATTTCAGCGAAATAATTACTTATTTTGAGTGATTTTAGAATTAATTAATTTTAGAATTAATAAAAAGAATGACGCAACCAAATCAAGCCTAAGAACCATAACGTAGATTCAACTGGAAATACATAAAATATTTAAACAATTTTCTTTGCTCAGGTAATACTTTTCTCTCCGTGCTCCATGTGTCATCTGCGGAGCAGTTCAATCGTCCGGAGACGGAGACAGCGACGTGGACTTGTCATTGCCCGGGAGACTTGTGGCACTGCATCTCGCATAGCATCGCATCGCTTGTCACTAAATTGACCCATTTCGGAGCTTAAGGCGATGCCACAAAGAAGGCATCGAAGAAAATGGGCGAAGAAAACCAGACTGACGAGCTTAGAGTTACGGTCCCGGACTTGGAATGGGGGAGGAGGCCAGTTGCACTGACTTGTGCATGTAAGTACATAACATACATACGGTGCATGCCAGTAAACATTCTTTTGGGGCACTCGGTAACTTTTTGGCTCCTCCATTCTGCGGTCTTCGTTCTCCGAGTGCTCCTCCGGCTGACCATTGGCATTCTTATCTTAATATGCACATTTCTTTTGCGTGCTTCTGGTTCTCCTGGATCTCCGGATCCGAAAGATACGTGCATTGCTTACTTACGACGAGCTCTCTTTTTTTCTGCAGCCACCTGAGGCTCCACCTCTCTTCTGCTGCACTCACTTGGCTCTTGGCTCATTAGCAAGCCAATGTAACGGTTTACATTGTTGTCGCTTATGTAATGACGTATGGAATGGGAATTCTCCCCCTGAAACCACATCTGTGCACAGTTGGGGTCAAATAAATAGGACTTAAGAGATTACTTTGGAAGGGAGAGCGATTAAGAGAGCAAAGAATGCAAAGAATAATTTGTATTCATTTTTATAAATTTTAAATAAATCATAAGGATATAATAATAGCTTTATTGGAGTGCTAAAAACATAAAACAAATATATAAAATTGTAATATGTATAAATAATAATTATAATAGAAACAATAATAATGCTGTTACTACTAATATTTTGTTCGGACTTATCAACTTGTCTGACTTTCTGTCTCCTTCAGTCACTAATGACACAAATTGCTTGGTTTTCGCTTCGTTCATTGAGGCTTTAATTATGATGATGAGTTAACTTGAACATTTATTACAATTGCAATAGTATAACTCCCTCAAATGGCAAAAAAATAAAATAAGAAACTGATTTTTAGCTAATGAGAATGTATAGAAATTATTATATAATCACTTCAAAAATCAGATTTAAAAGCAAAGTATTGATTTAGTTATATTAAAAGTTGAATAACATTTGATATATTATTTAATTTTATTCAAAGTTAACAAAGGACCAAGGCACAAGCCGTTGTATATGTCTAGATCGAACTCATTTTCAAATTTTTAATAATATAAATAATTTATAAAGATAATTAACTCAACCCCTTATCAGTAAATTTTAATAAATGATTACACTAGTTTCTTAACCAATTCGCTCTAACAAAAACTTTCATAACTTAACCCAAATGTAAACATTGATTAATAACTTAACCCATTTCCATTGTATCTATGCCAAAAGAAAGAAAAATAAAAAAAAAACTAACAAATTCGCAAGCCAACATAAATCATCTGCTTTCGTGACTTTGTCTCCCAGCGAGACCCATTTAAGATAGATGAGTTTACCTACCACCAGCTGACCTCAGACCGCAAAGATGGCTTACAGCAAATGGGATTATCTGCAAATGAAATCATAATTTTGCAGCAAAAGACCACATCTTAATTATTACCCCGATTTTTTTTTGTTTTTTAATTTGCATATTTTCCTTTGGCAACTAATTAACATTAATCATACGAACCGAAAAGTGGAAATATGCTCGAGAAGCAAACAAATATTCACGGTCACTCTCACTTTGAGGCATAAAAAACATGTGCTGCCTGATTTAATGAGCCGCAAGACATTCATCAAAAAGTTGTGAAGAGTTGAGTGAACCCGAACTGAGGCCTATACCTATACCTAGGCAAAATCACTCGCTGTAATTAAGCAGCGCTCTTGAAATTTGTATAAATATTAATTTAGTATTCAAAAATTCAACAGTGAGTCAGTCAGTCAGTCAGGTGGCAGTAGTTTTTTTGACACCCAGAAAATTAACCGGAAAGAGCAGCACGCGATGCTGGAACCAGTTGTGGTTTGGTTTAAATTAACCACCGTTTGTATTTGTTGTTTTTCGGAAAATTAGAATACATTTGGAGAGAAATATTTGCTCGATTTCAGATAACCGAGAATCAAATGACTTCCTTCATTTGAAGGTAGCCCTGAAGAAGAACTAATTTGCATATTAGAAAGCCACTATAATTGATTAATCGCAACGTCACACAAAAGTATTCTGTCGCTATCCATCGAATCTTTCATCTCTGCATATCTAATCGCCAATAGGATGTTTGTCTTGGCTTTAAAATGTATGTCAATTTTTTGGCAAAGCTTTTGTTTGTTTTCAGTTTTTTTCTATGTATTTTTCACAGTGAAATTTGGTGTCATAAGTGACACACATCTTGTGACTTCTGTCTTGTGGTTTCACTGATTTTTCACAATTGTTTTTATATCTCTTTAGTTTTTTTTTTGTAAGTCTTAAGCTAGTTTTATGTGTGAAAAAATTTGCTCAGGTGTTTTCTTAATGATTTTGTGAAATTTTATATTGAATTCTCATTGTTCAATCATCGGGACTTTGTCTATTTCGATTGTAATTTTTTTTTTTGGGAACGTGGGATCGTATATTGGGGATTGCAAATTTTTGTAAAAGTAAGGAAAAAGTGTGGGAAGAAATTAGAGAAATTTCTATTTTTCGGGGGAATTATTTACCAAGCTTAAAAAATATTAACATTAAGCATACTTAGCATTTATCTGGATTTTTTTTTAAATTTTATTTTAGCTTTGTGCTATCTCAAGTGTAAAATAGAGCGTCTGAAGGGGAAAATCTCTGTAAAGGTGTCAGTAGAGATTGCGATTGCACGCAAATCGAAGAATTTCCAATGTGGGAAAACAAGTTCGACATCGCCCCAAAATCAAGTCAAGCTGAAAAGCGTTAAAAGCTCAAACAAGCCACAAAAGTACACTAAGGAAAATATATGAAATAATTTATTTGTCTAAATAAATAAAATCAAATCAATGCAAAAATAAAATTCATTTAAAATGTGAAAAATATTTAATGATATTTCATTGTATAATATAAAAACAAACTCGATTTGTGTGCAGTGATTGCAACACTTAAATCGCTCACACGTTGCCTGAAGACTTACAGAAAGACACAAAAGATTCAAAAGATACAAGATACAAAGATACATTTACCCGTTCGAGTTTCGATTACAGCTCATCTGAGACACTTTTTTCGGCTAAAATCGGAATAGTGGCAATTTCCTCTGATCGGCAATTTTAGCGTCACCATTAGCGTTCCGCCAAGACCAAGAGAGCCTGCAGTTAATTGTCTATAATTATGCATTAATGAATGCATCTGGCCGAGAGCACGAAATCATGTTTTAGAATTGTTGCATGAAACGTTGCATGCTCTAAGCCTCTCTTTCTGCACCTTTTAGCCTTCGCTTCGTATGCAGATCGCTTTGGACTATTGAAAATCGATAAATTCTCAAATTGCACGCTTCGATCGCATGTCGTTGATAATGATCGCTGTTCCAAATGGTCTTCTAGCCTCTTAGTCAGTGGCCATGGATGAGGATGAGTGTGTGTGCTCAAAGGGGAGTCATTTCGCCTTATAAATGTAGTAAAGGTGAGCTCATTTAATGACTGATTTTAAGTTCTAAAATTACTTTCATTTGTTGGACTCTATAATTAAGAAAAAAAACTTTAATTGGAATACTTAAAGGGTTCTGAATGCGATTATTTAGTGTAGGTTTTTTTACTATACATTTTTTAAGCGATTTGCTAAAATTGAATTGTAGGTTTTTACAACGCAGGACCTTAGAATAGAAAATATAAAAAATCATTGTTAAAAGAATCAATAAATTCTTGCTCAACTTTTTGCTAACACAAAAACCCAAGGAACGCTTTGGTCAGCACCGATTTGGTTTAAAGTGGCTTGGCCCGCACACACATTCAACCTTCTCCGCTAATTGCGGCCCACACTCTCGGTCCAAAAACTAGGTCCAGACCGCCATGCCCATGAGTGTGAGTTGAGTACCCGGTATGTGAGTATAAGTACGAGTTTGAGTACACCACTTGCCTGCCTGACCACAAAAACAACAATAAAAAAAAACAGGGGAGAAAAAAAACCATTTAGCATTTTGCACGTTGGCGACAGATTTGCATCTGAATATTGCAAGCACAATAAATTGTTAGCCATGGCAAAAGCAACAATGTAAAGTGCATGCTTTAATGCGGCATTTTGTCTATTTAATTAAATTTTGATTAATTGTCAATGCGCCACGAAACGTTCATTAGTTATAATGAAATATTGTGTGTGGGCTTTGAGAGTGCTATGGTTCGGTTTATATGACTTCAAAGAGTAATATAGAGGGAATTCCAAAGAATTTATAAAGAAAATATATGCAAATTTTAATAAGGAGGTTTTATATAGAAGTGGAATAATTATTATAATTTTTGTAAGTGTTTTTAGATGACTAGAAATAAAGCAAAAGCATGAAGCTTTGTTTCCTATACAATTTTTAATTTATTTTGATGCAGAAAATAGCTTAAATTGTATGAATTCATTAACTTCTATTAATCCATAAAATAACTTTATTCTTTCCATTAAAAATCAAACTCAAAATTCTGTTTTTATAACCACATTTGACCTTCAATGGACACGATTCAAAGTGATTATTAGAAATCATTCAGCGACGCCCCGAAAAAATTGAGTGCGAAGCTTTGGCTATCATTGACCTTTTCGACATTATTTGTTGTTTTTTTTGTTGTTCAGATTTTTAAGCTCAAATCAACAAAATATTGCCTGTGCCTGTGTGTTTTTTTATTTACTAGCAGCAGCAGCATGAAATACGGCAAATGTAATTACCATAACAAATAAAAATATTCTCGCCTAATTGCCTCGAAACAAAAGTCGGCACAATGGCAAGTGAGTCGATGGCGATAAAGCTATATTGTAGTTACCATATAGCAACGATTCAAACTGGGCCTGAGGGGAGTTATGGATTGCAGACCTTCAATTGGCAAATTTTTAATATGATCGTTGCGGATCAGCTCCTTCAGTCAAAACTGGGCAAAAGATCAGCCACATTTAAAGTCAAGGTTTCATTTATATTTTTTGGTTATTGTTTTGTGGCTGCATTGCGGCCTCTCATAATAATTATTATAATTATTGAGTATTTTTTTTTTTTTTTCAATTTATTTTCAACATTTGTATTTTGTAGTAATGACTGGCAGTATTTTGATGGTACATTAAATTATCTTTTATATGATTTTTATTACATTTCTGGTTGTTAGTAATTATTTTGTGATTTTTGCTATGCAATAGTTGGGTGCGGCTGTTGCTAATTATATTTTTGCGGTAATTATTTGGCATATTTATATGTAAATACATTTTAAATGAGGTCATTTAATGGCTAATAATTATAAGCATAAAGAAAATATTTTAAGAAATATTTTAAATCTTAGGAAATTAACTTAGTAAAGAACTTATTTGGTTTTCATTGAATTTAAAACATTTTCTTATAAGAAAATGGTAACAAAATTGAAAAATAATTGCTGTATTTAAGATATTTATTTTAAAAACAAAATATATATTTAATCACACACACATTAAAAACACACAATAAATTAATAAATAAAAAATATCAAACACTGCTGGATCTCTGCTTAAATCTTTGTGACCTTTAAGCCGATGTCAGATTTGGCGATCGGCCATTCTCCCCACGATCTCTATATGGTCGATGGTATCTCACAGCCTCTCCAGTCGCCGGGCTAATCTCCTGCCGGTCAATTAATGTCCGCTTCGATTTCAACTTGAGCAGATAAAACGTCAAAGATATTTTGGAAAATATTTCATGTGATTTGTTAAGAGTTTTTTTTTTTTAAGGTTTTTTGTTGCTTTTATTTCTACTAAAACTAATGTGCCGCAATTACGTTGGTCGATTGGCATTTAATTAAAACAAATATTAGGAGGAGGGAAAACGCACTCAGGAGTGGACTGAGCGAGTGGCCTGTCCGGCGATGGGGTTTATCTTCACGATATCGTGGATTTGACAGGTTTAGGTTTTTGGTGTGTCTGCTGGATCGCATGATGTTTATTTATAAAGTTGCCTTGTTTTTGTTTTAATCTGCAAAGATTTGCATTTCTGTCTGTGCAAATGATTTATGTTGTTGTGGTTGTTGTTGTTTG
Source organism: Drosophila anomelani (assembly GCA_035045905.1). Taxonomy (NCBI): domain Eukaryota; kingdom Metazoa; phylum Arthropoda; class Insecta; order Diptera; family Drosophilidae; genus Drosophila; species Drosophila anomelani. Next base: position 6,272,527 of record JAWNOO010000165.1, read on the forward strand.
CTGTCAGCGCCGTCGTCAAATGTGGATTTCCATCTCGCAGAGCCCCGAGGAGCCAACGAATTGTGAGTAGTCTCCGTTTTCATTGAATCCGGCAGCTTATTTGCCTTTCAATCAAAGCCACTCTGGCGAGTGAAATAAGTTTACATTTGGCTGGATTTTGCTGATGTATATATATATATATCATGTGCTCTGTTTTGTGTTTGTTTCAAGAGCCCACTTCAAGCTGTCTTTGCAGTCAGTAAACCAGTTCCGGACTAATTATTGAAGGTCTGGGTCGGAACATTATATAATATAATTGCAGGCTAAAGGAATTTATTTGGAATTAGCATTAGTTTTCCATAAAGACAATTTCTCTTTAAGAAAACTCTAAAAAATAATTACAAACCGGTCTTTCTTGCTAGCCAATTGTAATCCCAATTATTAACATTTATGTGCAAAATTATTAATTTCCCACAATCTAAGGTTAATCCAAGCAAATCTTCCGCCATTTCTCTATGGTTTCTCCAAGCGAATTTCTCTCAAACAAATGATTCCCATTCACTGAACAAGCTAAAGAAAACGAATACAAGACATTTATATATATCTTCAACACGAGGGGAGATATAGATATCGCATCTATCAGTGTTAAAGCCACCGCCGCACCTTTGATAACAACATTAGTTTTATTATGATGTATTTTCATGATTTTTGACACAAAACAAGCTAAACAAATTATTTTTAATTGCTACATGCCGACCGCAGCGACCACTTTACCCCGGAGGAGCCTGAGAGGAAAGTGTGAAAACTGGAAGAAATCCGCAAAGCCTGCGACTGGGTATAAATAATAGAAATGTTGTCTGAGTGCTCCGTCTGGGTCTCAGTGGCACAAGAAGATCGCCAGCCGCGATTTAAGGCGAGAGAAAAAAAAGCCTGAGAGCTTCTGCTGCAAATGGAGAAAATAAACAAGAACTTAGAGGCACTGAAAAAATAAATACAAAATTAATGAATATATTTTTGTACCCTTAAGAAGGAAGTGCATTATATTTCCTAAACTAAAATAAGGAAAAAATAATTCCCTTCACTTTCCTTAATCACATTTTTAGTTCAGTTTTTTTTTTAAGACATTTATTTCAGTGAAATTAAAACAAAGTATTTAAAGATTATATTTAAAAAAAAATGGTAAAATATATTTCTTTCCCTGCACAGTGAGAGCGTACAAAAAAACCACGACACGATCTTCATGATCATGAAGATCATAGCCTTACCATGGTGTATCTGTGTGCCCAACAAACTCCACATGTGGTCGGATCAGATCGGATCGGCTGGGTTATAGGATAGCATCGGATCGAATGGGAGTATAGAGTGGAGTGGAGTGGGTTGGAGGATGGGAGTGGATTGGAGTAAAGTGATGACGTCGGCCACTTAAGCCAGAGAGAGAGTGCAAAGCAGGCAACAAGATCTCCGTCACAGAGCCAGGCTCAACCTAAATGTTGTAACATAAACAAACCAAAAGGGGGAGGAAGGGAGGGGATATGGCTAGCTGGGAGTTGGAGATACTTCACTTGAGAGGATTTACATTAGACTTTGAGCATGCAAAAGCTAAACTGGAGAATCTATTGGTATTAAGATCGATCTGGAAGATTGGGTGTGTGAGTGTGACTGTGGAATGTAATCTTAATATTCAAGGAGGTAACGAATATTAAAATAATAATAATAAATTAAATAATAAAAATAATTAAAAATATTATTAATAATTTATGATGAAGAATAATTAAATAAATATTGATATGTTTATCAAGTCTTAGATTAAAATATTTTATATATATTTTCAAGATACAATAAAGAGTGTTTCCTTTAATAAAATATCAACATTTCTAATTAGGTTTTAGATCATTGAATATATACTTTTATATAATAAATCTCAAAGGAAAAATATATATAAATCCCCTTCTGTCTGAGTGGAGAAGCTGCAGCTGAAAAGATTTATCGAAATCACGAGTTGTTGTGTTTTTATTTTTATTTGTTAGAGAAGCTTCTGTATAAATACAAAGACAGTAAAATAAAGGAAAGACCAAATAAATAAATTTGCAGAGGGTTGAGTTTAACCTTGGGTTCGAAGGGGATTCTAATGAGTTCCTTTTGCCTCATCAAAAAAGAACAGAAAATATATACATATAAAGCGGGGTAAGGTCAAAGAGATCTGGGGAGGAGACAAGTGTCAACATTAATTTGAAGATGTCTGAATGTTAATTCACAACGCCAAATATCGCATAAATTTCCCATATGCACATATATTTTTGGTTTTTTATCTCTATAACTTATATCTCCTCGCTGCCCAGACATTGGCATCGGTATCTCTTTCTGCATCGCTCTTGGGCATATTTGCCACTCCCTCTTGCGGCTCATCTCAAATTTTATCCTCGGCTTGTTTGGTCTGTCAACTCGCATAAACAAACAATTCGCTTGACGCCTTGCCCAAGCGCGCGGGCTTAAAAAATAAAAACAAATAAAAGAACAGCACGTAAAAATGAGAGCCACAAAACGTATAGCATAAAATTAAAATAATTTTGTTTTCATTCCAATTCTGTTTTGTGGTGTCATTTGTTGTCTCTTCTCGAAGCCTTGACTCCTCTTTAATATTTTGCAGGCGAGCAGAATGCAAATTTTCATTTTCATTTTAAGTTTGCTGACTTCAAATGTATACTACAAGTATCTAAGATATATTGAAATATAATATGATGTTATTGTTGACCTACACCACATTTCTAAATCTATAAATAAATTTGCAAAATATCACCTGACAGACTTCAGTTTAGTTTCAACAACCCACACAAAGTGAGTTCTTCTAATATAACGTCTTGGTTTTTCCTTCCACCTTTTTGCTGCTGTTTCTGAGCTCAAATTTACGACCTGGATATGTGCTTAAGATACCATTTATATAGGGGATGTCCAAGAGTGTCTTTGCTTAAGCTTGAAATTAATGCGACATCTCCAGTGGAGGCTCAGGCATCGATATTACACAGAGCTCTTACAGAGCCCATCCCAATCCCTGATAGCGGGGATTGCGATCCCTTTTTTCAATCCCTGCCTCATATGCATATATACATATTGGATGTGTGAAGAAGTTTGCATCTTGTGGATGCTTAAATTCTGCTTAATGATTTTTTATGAATTTATTGCCGCAGCAGTCGGCGAGCAATTTGCGCATGCGTTGCCTCCAATGAGCCTGAACGTTGGGCCAAGAGAGGGGCGAAACGGTTGTATAAATCCAGAAAATCCAAGGGAGCACTTAAAAAAAAAATTTGCAGAATTTTTAATACAGAAAAAGGGAAAATTATAAATTATGTTAGCAAAAAGATGGAACAGAAATTCTATAGAATTATAAACGTTTAATGTATTTTAAAATATTAAATTTTAATTTACTTAAAATAATATATTTATCATAAATTTGTGGCACATATTTTTAGGATAATCTTTTCGATTTAAAATGTTATTTATGTATATATATAATAATATTGAAGAAACCTAGAAAAAAACTTAAATTAAAGTCCATTTTCTAGGATAAATATTTGCCATATTTTAGAAACAACTTATACATCATTAAAATTGCTTTATTTTGATGTAAGAACATAATATAATTTAAATAAATATTATAATTTTAAATATAAATCATTTAAAGTAACGAATATTTCTCAGCGCAGTGGCAAAACCATATTTTCCAAGGGGGAAGTGAGGAACATCGCACTGTTCTTCTGCTGTTGATTTCGGTTTTTGTTTTATTTTGTTTTGTTTTCTTGCTTAATTTTTTGTTGATTTTTTGCTTTTGTTGTTGTGGCATGAGAGAAGTTTAAGTGGCTGCCTGCCGCATGCTGCACGCATATGGCGAATGTTTGCAACGCCTCCTAAATCATCTGGCAGCATGCCTCACAGTTGCCGATGCTTCTGCTGCTGCTGCTGCCTCAGGGAAGACGCGAAGATGGACTAACATGTTGCCATACGCGTTGCACTTCCTGCTTCAATAACACTCAACTTGTGAATAAATACAGATCGTACATATGTACGTATAAATAGCACTGTGTTTCGTATCTATGTGCCAGTTTTGCTATTCAATGAATGCCGCAGCTTTGTTTTGAATGTAAGACAAAACATCTTTTAAACTGAGTCAGAGAGTGAGTGTCTCAGCACTCACAGTAATCCAAGGCACATGTGCAAAGATCGTAGGTCCATGGAGATCGGTTTGTGTAATGCCTTGTAATCCAGAAAATGGGAAATTATTATTTCCTGTGGGAGAAGAAGTCCTGGATTATAATGAGTTAAAGGAAACGAAGGATTAGTTGAAGGATTTCTCATTTATTATTGTGTAGTTTATACTTTTTAACATAAAATTTTATTCTATTATTTATTTATTATTTTTCTGTTATATTTAATTAAAGAAATACATATATTTTTCCATCAAAGCTGCTTTGCCATATTTAATTTTCCTAAAAATCCCTGAGACTAGTGGCCACCTCAACTAATTTTATTATTTTTTGTATAATATTTTTTAACAATTTACAAGTGCACTTTAGAGTGCAAAGGCCATACTTAATAAATAAACTCATTCAAAACAGAAGGTAACATTTACTTTCAACACTTTTTTACCCACCGACTTAGCTTGATACCTGAGGTCGTGGCAACTTAAGTAATGCAAAAGCTTAAAGACCACCGAGTCGGGTAATTGACGTAATTTACATGGGAAGCGCCGTGAGGTGACCCTCAAGAAACACCAAAAATTGTGCCCTAAATGGCGAATGAAGGGCTCACTGACTTGGAACTTTTTTGGTTATAACCAAAAATGACCAAAAAGCACTAGACAAGTGAACGACCCTGGGCGCCTCTGCCTCTCATCTTTTTTTTTTATATATTTTTTACATTTTTTGATCAGAGCTTGTCACTTAGTTTAACATTTTATCAGCTGGCCGCGTTGAGATACAATTTGACAACCTGAGAGATACACTGGAAGTGAGCTGAAAATGATTGCTGCCGAAAGCGAAGGCGAAGTGGAAACTCGATACGCCTTCCAAGCTCCAAGATGCAGCGGCGACTATATGTATATATGTATTGCCACTCGAGCAACATTTTGTGGCAGCCAAGTGCAAAGGCGGTGTCAGATCGCATTGCGATGGATTCCAATCACACGCATATCACTTGCCACTCGAAGTAAACTAAATAAATGGGTAAATCTCATAGCGCAGCGTTTTAAATGCCAAACGGAGCAAATCGAATAGTTCTCGAATATCCGGAATGAGTTTTAGATATTATTCTGAGGATTTTAGGGAAGGAAAGTCAAAAAATATATGCCTAAATATTGAAGATTTGATATATTTTAAGCAAAACAATTTCTTACTTACATGATAATTAATTCTAGTTAATTTTTTAATTTTAGAATTGAAAGGAAACATTAAAAAATAAAAGGAAACTAGATTTTTATTTATATTTTCTAGTTTTAATATTATAAAATAAAATATAATTAACTTTAAAGTATTATTTATCTGTGGTTGCAATTTTTATTTTATCCATAATATTCACAGCTTGAAATCCCCTTAAGCATCCCATTTCACACCATTTCCCATCAAGATAACCCACCAAGATCCAACAAATTTCTTTAGCGTTCGCTTTTCTCGGGGCAAATTTTTACAAGTAAAGTGTTGGCCAGCATCAATCAAGGCAATTTCCAATGGGCTCGCAGCGATTTCAAAAGCATAAATCATTGCATTGGAAAGATCCCCAAACTTGGCTTAGATCTAAAACAGTCAAAACACCTAAAACGAAAAAAGTATGTATACAGCCCAAGCATAAGGCCATAAATCTCTGGATTCATTAGGTGCAACTGAAAATTGAACAGAAAGCGACTTCAGGTTCTGCAAAACAGTTTTTTGGCGCGCTTTCTGTGCACTTGAAAAAAATAATTGTGCTTATCAAGGCTTTGATAAATTATAACAAAAGTGTTAGAGAATAAATATTTATATACTTAATTCAAGTAAATGATTTTTTTGCGAAAAATATTGTTGAAGACCAGCTGCGGGGAGAATATATCAATGTAATACGAGCCAAAGTCAATTTTAGAGATCTCTTTTATATAAAACTATTCACAGTTTTCTATACAAACTATAAAATATCCTTCGTCATATATTTAGCCAGATTTTCTTTCTGTGCAGCATCCCAACTCCCCCATCTCCTCTCCACCCCAAAGGCAAGACGTGTGCGACCTTCAAATGCTTCACAAACACACACACACACACCTTTTTGGGGGAGAGATCACGCCACTCGTTGGGGCCACTGGCAACATCGAAGCGTTGTTGCCGAGCTTCTTGGCTACATGTTGCCAGTCAGGCTTGATGGAAACTTGGCCCAGCGGATGAGGCACCAACCATCAGCTGTGTTTGTTTGACGGAGTTGGGGCTTAACCCCTTTAGCATCAATAGGTAGAAATTAGGCGGGTGGTTTCATTTCGGAATATAATATTAATAATAATAATTTGATATCTACTTTTGTTTTAATTGCTTGAAAATTGTAGGTACATCTGTACGTATACGTAATATTTACGTATACTTAATGTGGATGGTAAAAAAAGCATTTTAATTTTTTATTTTATGTAGAAATAAAATGGATACAAATAAATATTAGGAAACACTTCTTTAAACATTTACTAAATTATGTTTTTAGATGAAAATGTACTATATGACCTGCCGTTGTTATATATTTATTTAACATATATTATAAATTATTATTAAATCACTTAGGGATTGGTTTATTAATGGGTTAAACTGATTGCGGTTTACCTGGAGGCATAAAGGCAACTTTACGGATACCGGGTAACATGTTTTATGCATCCGCAACAAATGTATATACACTTATTTAGCTTTTTATATACATGTGCATGTATATAGGCAACTTGTGTGCTAAAGGAAAAAAAAAAAAACAGCAACAACAGCGAAATACTTTTAAAGGTAACCGATCAGAAAACAACAGAAATAAAAATAATGGCGAAGGTCGTTCAAAGGCAATGCAAAGTTTATGTTTTCTTTGTTTTTTTTTCCTTTGTTTTTTTTTCTATATGGTTTTTGGTCTTTTTATTGTACGTTACTTTTTTTAGTTCTCAAAGGTTGCTCTTTCAGAAGTCCGAAGAGCCTTTTTTATGGGGGTTTCCTTAAGTTATTTTTGCTTGTAGTTTTGGGTGAAGGAAAGATGGGGGATAACATCCTCTTCTTTCTTTCTTCTTATACAGCTTTTTTATTTTAATAATTTTTTGTATAAAAATCTTTATAAATTACTTTATTTTTAATCAACATTTGTAAGACCTTTAGAGCATTTAATATTCGTTTTTTAAGCATCGTAACGATCTTAAAATTCGTTACTACACTTACTTACTGTAGTTGGGCGCTGAGATTTATTTACGAAACCGAGCGACGTTGATAAGGCCATCGACTAATTGCTCCTGTACCGGACGTCAGCGACGTTTTTCGATTTTCAAAATCGTGGCTTTGTTGTTGGCGAATTTCGGTCCGTTCCCATCATAAAGTTGTCGACTGGTTTCCTTTTTTTGGCATCAGCGACGAACAACGAACCGTTTCAGTCAAGACTGACTTGAGGCGAGGCTGAGATTTTCTTTTGCCATTTTGTGTAATTTATTTTGTTGATTTCATTTTATTAACATTTCATTTGGGTAGTAGTTTGGTGGCTCCCAGGAATGTGGGTCAGCGGCGACACTTGGCTGGCCACGGATGTAGCCGAGATGCAGGAATTGGGACTGAAACTGGCAGTGGATCGGTGACCAAAAGCTTACACGGTTAATGCCCGGATCCCCGAACACGTTTGCAAGTCGGATAAGAGAGGTGTCAGAAGATATCTCTGGAGAATATGGTACGAAGCTTTCTGTCCTACATTAATTTCAGATCGAAATTACAGTCTGTTGGCGGCTGATGTATTACGCTAATGGACAGCTTAATGTGCTCAAATCAGAGACTTGGTTTATTAATGAGTTTATGTTGGCGGAACCCGCAATCAAGTCAAGACAGAAATTGGAGAAATTCCAGGCAGAAAAGGGTCAAATAATAATATACTTTTTAAAAAAGTAATTGCAAGAAACGGCGCTTTCAATAATCTCAAATTATAAGAAAATATATTAAACTCCCCTTGAGACTTATTATCTTTAATCGAAAAAGGTATACAATTTCAGTTTCAAATTATAATATGTATTTCCTATATCTTACATAAGATCTCTGAGAACTGGAATTCAAACCAACTTCATCAGAGTTTAGTAAAGTTGATTGAGACAACTTACAAATTATCATATTGTCTGTCGTCTGTCGTCTGTCTATTAATTCGAGGTGATTTTAGAATAAATAAACCTGATGGTAATTACATAACCATATACGAATCCCGGTTGACATGGCGCCTAAGTCTAGAATTCAGATCTTGCCCCAGACAAGAGTTATATATGCATAAAGCTTTTATGCGATATGCATCGTTACTAATTGCCTTGGCAAAGAATGTTGCTATTAACATATCAATGGAAATGCAGGTAAATCAAACAAGACATTGAATTATAGAGGAATTATACTTGATTAACCTGAAGCAGGTAAAAATGTGAATTTGATTTGCACAAATATATTTAAAAATAATTTATTTGTTACCCTTAAAATCTCAAAAAGTTAACTAAAGGCCAAGTTCGTGGCCACTTTTTCGTCATCCCATAAAGAACAAAAGATCATCATAATCTTTACCCTATAGGCAGTTGAAATCTCAATTGGTAGCTATATAAAAGTTGTACAAATATGGCGAGACAAACGAAAGTCAATTAAGGTTCGATCGCTGAGGCTGGAACACGCCTTCGAGCCTATCTAACGATGTATCTGCTCGTTGCATAAACACTTTGCGGCTGAACAGGAGATCGGACCTCAGAGCTCCAAGCTCTGGGAGCCCGGCGTGTTGGGGGCGAATAAAAAATAAAAACTTTCTACAATTATTTTCAATACTATTGAACTTTTCTTCTACTTCACGCTGATTTACGCAACTTTCACGGCAGCCACCAGCAAGCAGCCGCCAAAAACAAAAAACCTCAAACAACGAATTTATGGCCACAACAGCGGCAGCCGGCTCACATCGAGAGAAAAAAATACAAAAACCTGGCCCACGCAACTGCTGCAGTGCAGCTCGAAAAAATAAAAACGAAACCCTTTAGGAAATTTTGTACAGAAAAGCCGAGAAAACTGGCATCGCTGGCCGTATAAATCCGTTTAAAATCGCTGGCCAGGCCAACACCGAAACTGCAACTGCACCTCCAGCTTACAGCTTCAGCTTTAGCTCCATCTTTAACTCAAAACTCCAACTCCAGCTCAGAGTCGAACCCGAACCCGATTCCAAACTGCAACACCAACGCAGAGGCCTGAGGTTGAAGATATTTTAAAGTTTTCCTTGGCTTTGGAGCTGTGCGGGCGGCACAGTGGGTTCCATGGCTAATGGAACGAGGGTGAAATTGGAGAGTCAATAGAGTTGTTAACTGGCACACTCTATTTTTATTTGGGGAGTTCCTGGAAACAGAAAGCAATTAATAACTTAGACCTGTGATTTATGGGTGTCAGCTTTCATTTGTTTAAAGTTTAAACTAGAGTTTCATTTAATGGTTTACAGCTGTAAATATAATAGTTTAACTTTTAAGTATCCCAAAACTATTTTTCCCATTTTTGTTTTCATAACAGGAAGAAAATAAATCTAAAAGATTTAAAGAAACGCTTAGATCGGACTGCTAATTAAATTCTTTAAATTGTTTTACATTTCTCAGAGTTTTAATTATTTTTACAAGTAACTCAACCTTATTTTCTGTTTTGTCTGGCAGCTTGGAAAATATGTTCTACAGTAACCTAGAATTCTGTAACCAGATCGGAGGCAACCATTCTGTCTGCCATCAGGTTCTCACTTTCATTTTCGATGAAGAAATTGGCTTAGACATTTAGCGATCCAATTTCCAATGCAAGCCAATACCGTGCACTTTTGCAGTTCATTGGCCCCACAGTGCGACAGCAGATATATGTACAAATATAACTGTGTGAATGGATATACATCAGCTGGGATAGTATCGGATCGGATCGCATCGCGGTGGTTTTATTAATGAGCCTAGACGCACGCTTAGCACGAAAAACGCCACCGGAGCGATGTGAAAACTTGTGGATTTCGGTTTCGATGCGGAATCGATCGAAGAGCTAAGACAAAGCCATAGCCATAGCCAGAGACTGGGGCAACAAGCTGAAAAAAAAGAAGAAATAATAAAGATTAGGCCAGGCTGGAGAGCGATGGGGGCGTCATTGGCGTTGGCAGCACATCGCATATCAAAGTGCCACCTCTGCGGTATCATGGCAATCATTATAATGTGAGTGGGATCGTGGCCATATTATAATGGGCATAAATATAAGCTCTCCCGAATATGGGGGCGCTTGGCAAGTGTCGCACGAGCAGAACGTGCCACGCTTGCCTTTCGATGCATGGATGGAGCCATGGAGCCATGGAGCTTCTCTGTGGCCTCCTGCGATTTCGATTTCGTAAGGGTTTTTGGTTTTGATTAATGCCACACAAACCATAAAGCCATCCACCTATTTAGCTATTCTTGGCCCGCAATCGGCCGAACAATCATTATCGTAAGTGTTGCTTACCAGTTGGTAAATGCCATTAATCAAACTGTTTTACATTTTATTTTGGTTCCATTTCGTTACAGCCACCAAAAAAATTGGGGGGAATTCCAACGCAGTCCAAGTCCGTAGCAATTCGAATTTTTACTAATGAATGAATGAATGGATCTGTAGAGAAAGGTGAGTGACAGCATAACGAATGTCTACGAACTACCGGCTGCCATTGAACTTGATTTGGTGAGAGGTTTGAGTGGGAATCCAACTTCCTTATAAGCGATATCTCTCATATGAAATATGATAACATTAATGTGTGTTGTAGCTAGGCATTAATGGGGATAGCTAATGTGATTTATCCATATAGAGAATTGTCAGCAAAAAGGCATTGAATAAATCTAGTTAACATGTCTATTAATAAAGGAATTGAATACTTCTAGAGAGCTTATAAATAAGGTCTTACATTTATGTTAAATAAATACATTTGATAAATAGATTGTTCTTTATGATTATTTCTCTGTGGCTTAATTAAATACAAATTGTTCTTTTAAAAGAAAAATACAGCAGGTTTTTTATTAATTTTGTTACACTTTCTTTACCAAAGTTCTTCAGCAAATTTCCTTACAAAATTATTTCTTAAGCACTATTATTCCTCCTAAGCTAATCATTCACAAAAGTACTAATCAAACCAATTAAAGTAAACCTTATCACTGTCCAGACAGAGTCCATTTACAAACAATTTCCATTAAGTAACTTTAGCTATGCAAATCTAGAAATAACGATTATAAAATTAATGCAAATTAAATAATTAATCTTATCAGCAGTTTTAAAAGCTTTTCCAAACCAGAATTGAAATAGTAATTGCCATTGCAATTAACTAGGCAAAGGTCACATATGGCTGTCATCATGGGAAATGTGAAAAAATGTTAATTGAAAAGCCTTTTGGTTCTGGCGTAAGCTGAAAATAATATTCACCTGCGTCAAGACAGCGGCTCTTTCCAATTACATCCGAATTATTTATGCGGCCAAAACCGAATGCCGATATCCAGCGGCATTTATCATGGCTGACAGTTGGGACGGCGCTCGGCTTCAACGCCGAGATCTCAGAAATCGCCAAATCGCCGCCAGCAGCGGTCAGCGCATAAATTCGCCGACAAACTCAATCAAAAAGGCAAGCTGGCCAGCCTAGCTCATTTTTAACTTTAAGCCAATGATACAGGTAAGCCTGGTTAAGGTGAAATAATATCAGAACACTATAGGCGATGGCCTTGACTGTCAGAAGTTTTCATTATAAAATCTAAACATTAACAAGAGCAGAGGATAAGGTCTGTTGAAGAAAATGAAGTCATCTAAAGATACAAATATTTTTATCAGAGCTCAAAATTATTTTTGACTATTAAGAAGGCTGTTCTTGAATTCTAGTATTATTAATAATTACAATTCAATTATATTTATTAACCAAGAGTATGCAATTTAGCATGAATCAATAAATAATTAAAAGATTTATATCATATTCACTTTATAGGAACTCTCCTGTCTGTGTGTGTGTTTCTGTAACCAATTTTGTCGTGAATGCAAATTTTGTGTACACTTTTAATTAACGTTAAAGGTTGTTTACAGCCTTTGTTGTTGTTGCTGTTTGGTAGTGGAGTTTTTCCAGCACTTATTTGACTTTGAGGCCGAGGCCCGCTGGCGTTTCCCGCATTTCGTTGGCGCTTTGCCTGTTTACTGATTAGCGAAAAAAATAAAAACACAAGTAAAATAATAGACAGAAAAGCCAAGAAATCTTATATTGAATCACGAAATCACGGGCGGCAAACGAACCCGCTGCCGAACCCGTACTCCATACATAATTTGCTTAATGTTTACTTATGCTAATCGGGGACATTAATCAGACTTGTTAACAACATTGAGCACGAGTCGCAGAGGGGTCGCCGTCTCCCTCCATCTCGGCAAATGCCAAACAAATCAACACTCGCACCGAAATTACTTCATTTTCGTAACTTAAATTGATGGATTATTAAATAAGAGAGAAAAATGTTTAAGAGATTACAAAGCCTTTCAATACAATAAGCTTCAATGCCCAGTGGAAAATGTAAAAAAAATATTAAGGGTTTTTTTATACATAAAAATATATTATATTAAAATATTGAATTAAAGAAATTATGATTTAATAAATTATATTTATTATATTTTATTTTGCTGATAATTAAAATAATTAATTAATTTCAGGTTTTTCAGTTTGCCATTCTCAAGATGTTTGTAATAAAATTGCTTTAAGGTTGGATATAACTCAGCTAAATATTGTAAATTTGTAAAAAATTTTATTTCTTTTTGCTTTTTTAATAAGTTTTAATTAACCCATTAACCATTTTGGTAACAAGCTCAAAGGGCTGTAAATTTCCACATGGGCACACGCTTTTGACGCACGTGCCACAACAGCAACAAAATACAGCTTCATCTGCACAGAAACAACAAAAACAGCAGCAGCGAAGCATAGTGCAAAGCGAAATGCAACCAAACAAATAAAAAATAACAAAACCAACACAAAAGAAAGTTGAACAAAACATAAACAACAATGGCTCCAAGATAAAGTGGGGATCGGAGGGGGTTATATCAAAGCCGACGCACTTTTCGCTTTTGAAACGACTTAAGCGGAACCAGTTGCAGGCGGAGAGAAAAATAAAATAGAGTTTTTTAACTGATGAAATACCCATGATTTTTCCAATTCACGCCTCTTGTGTTACATGGGAATTCCCCCCTTCCAAAATGGGGAACTTACACTCTTTTTGGTGGGCTGCTGTTACCTTAACGATGGATTCTAAGAACTCAATAATTTAATATAATAATATTTTAAAATGTAATATAATATAAAAACTCTCTTTTTATTATTATATACAATATTGTAAAGTAATTGAAGCTTAAATTTAAAAATAGTTATTATTCCAAGTACACTTTAGTCCACCCTAAAGCCCCAGGGCTCTTTAAACAACAACAATTTCTGGGGGCAGCATCTGCGGAGGCGGTGAAAAGAGGAGTATCTGAAAGATACAAGATAGAGTAAGAGTGACTACTGGAGATGCAAAGAGTTCGAGGAATAGGTAAAAGTGTCGAAAGCGTAGACAAATATTACACATTTAATTATGACAAGGTGACTCGGCTACGCCTCTGCTCCACCTTTACACCGCCCTGCTCTCTCCCGATCCCCTTGCCAGCTCTGAACCCGCAGCTTACAGGGAAATTCAACTAGGAAAATTCATTTGAAATTTTATTCGGTTGCTTGGCCCGCTGACTTCTGGCTGACACTAATGCCTTTAATGATCCATGTTGTCGCTCAAAAGCTGAGGAGTGTCATTGGACTCCCATTGTTTTTGGTGACTGGCTAAACGCTGGCTCTCCATGGGAAATGTTATGTGATTAAGTTGGCAAGACAAGATCAGAGGAGCGGAAAATGTCAGTTATTAAATGAAATAAAAACATGTTTAGTAATTTTGCAAATTGAAGTTAGGAAATGGAGAGAATTAATTGGGTATTTCGTACTATAAATATTAAAATCAGTACTAGAGTCTTCCATAGTTATTTAATTTTGTTCATTTGAATTAGTTGACAGTTGATTTTGATTGAGGTTCCCGCGAATTGTCTGTAAATCCTGGTTTAGACTCCTCTGCACCAGATTCAGCTCCAGGTAGCACTTGACATAGTCCTCCGAAGTGGCACTCAGCAAGCTGACGAGGTTCTCTCGCACCAGGCGCACCGTGCTCAGCTGGTAGACATTCTTCGCGGACACCATACAGGGTAGATCCTCGTCACGACCCTCGAGAAGTTTCAGGCGTCCGCCCATATCCAAAAAGCGTGTTTTCAGGAACTTCTTTTTGAAGATCAGTTGCCGCTCGCGTTTCCGCAGCTTCCTCAGGTAGTCAACAACCTCCTCGGGAATGCTGGGGATCTCATCGTCCTGAAGCATATTCTAAGCACAATTTCTGAATTTAGCCTACAACCGAGAAAATTTTTAGATATTTATTGTAGGTGAAAACTTGGCAAATGTAGCAAAGTTTAGGTTATACTCTGAATAATATATTGCATTTGTATTAATAAACTATTCCTCTGAAAGGTAACCTAGAAAATTAATAACACTTGACTTGGACAATGCAAAATCAATTAACATAATTTACAAAATGTTAGGCAGCCAAATGAGTCTTCTTTTATAAACAAATTTAACATCTGTGAGCCTCTGAATATATTGTAATAGATTCATATTTTCCCCCTCTCAGCTTTTTGATGTGTCTTCTTCACACCTCTGAGCTAGGGTTCAGGCATTATTATGATTTCATCGGAGCGAAACAAAGAGCATCCATGAGATCTTCTGTCTTCGCTACAATGGCAATGCTAATCACATTAATAAATTATCCGCACCTCCGGTTGGAGCCTCGCTCCCTCGCATCCATCTATTCCGATTCCGATCGTGTGTTCGTGTAAATGAAATATTCTATTGGCTGAATTGTTTTTGCCTTATTCATGGCTGGACATTTGCAGTGGCTAAACATTAATTTTTGTTACCCCTCGGACAGCCCCCCCTTGACCACGATTTATTCAAATTATTTTTAATGGCCTTTTGTTGTTGACTCTGTCACTATGCTAAATGGCAATACAAATTCCCCGAGTTTATTGGAATTTTTTCATACTCTATGAGCATTGTGAATTAGTTGGAAATTGTTGACATCAGCGGGAGGGAGGAGCAGAGGGTTGTTTTCATTTTCTTAAATACTGACTTTTATGATTTTTCAATATATTTATGGGACAGCTTTTAAAATGGGAAAATTGTGGAGTTGAAATTGTACATAGAGAATTATTGAAGGTTTTCTGATACATCTGTACCTATTTTTAATACCACAAATAATTAAGAAAAATATGAGGCAGTTTCTAAACTTCCCACCTCTAAACTCCTTCCTTAACACACCTCAAAAAAAAAGAGCTACAAGTCCCAAGTGTTCCCCGAACTTCAATGGAATTACGCTTGAACTTGCTTTGTGTGAAACAAGTTCTCCTGCTCTCCGATTTCACATTAAAGACCACACGCGTCGTGGGTGCCATTTATGAGCATTTAATCCTTTTGGGCAGCCCAACAATAGCCCAAGACCCCATCGAGAAAACAACTACATCAAGCGGAAACCGAAAAAAAGGGAGTGTATCTGTGGCAGGGGACATTCGGGTTGATTTATACGATCGCAGGGCGATTCATATTTCTATGGCTTTCACTGTCGCCCATAAATATAATTTTTGTGTTGATATGTGTGTGACTCCCACAGCACTCGGTGGAAATTAAGCCCAAAATGAAGACATTCAAAATGTGTGGCAAGGTGTGCCAAACGAATCCGATGGACATAAAAATATGTAAATTTTTCAGTGGCTTCTGGCTTAGGCCACACCCCTTTGAAGGTGTCCCTCTACACACACACACTCTTCCTAATTTTCAGCTTGACCTCACAATTTGTTGCAATTGTAAAATCTCTGATTTGTGCTGGGCCTTCGGCCCACTCGAAAGTTTTCTATTTACCTTTACACATTTGTATGGCTCTTCAAAAAGAAATTTCTCCAATTTCGTTGTACTTGTAAGGAGAGAAATAAAATAAAAACAACCTTCACCGTGTGTGGCCTTTTCTTTTCTTGTAAAAAGGGCAAAACCTTTACAGAACAACTTGCCTTCTCTTTTTTGAGTAGTAGTACTTGTAGGCTTTTTTGTGTGTTTTTTTTACAACTAAACCATAAAGAAATGTAAGTGAGTGGTGTAAAAGTCTGGCTACTGTTTAACCGGTTGAAATGCTAAAATCTGGCACAAATCTATTAGCCAGGCTGCCAAATAAAATATACTAAAATGGGAGCTGCTGGGTTAGAGGTCTTTAACATCAAATTTTCTCCATAGAACTTGGCTTAAAGGGCTGGAGCTAAAGATTACTTTCCAATGTAATAAAGTTACTTCATTAAAAGCTATGATAAACTTTCGTTGTCTTGTTATATAGATTTTATATTTATATTAATTATTGCTAGTGGTTTTATGCGAACAAAACACACAAACAATTTGGAATCTTCACCATAAAAAACTCTAAAAAAATGTATATAAAATATAATATTTTATTTGAAGCTTGTTCCACTCGAGTGTCAAAGACTTTTAATGTTTTTCTATGGCCTAGACGATTGCCTCATTTCAGCACTTGAGATCATTTAATTCGCACTTAAAAATGTTATACGAATTTCGAGCTAATTCCCATTGTAATTCTGTCAGTCGAGGAGAAACAGTGAAGTGAGACCATTAAGGCATCGCGACATTTGCAGTTTTTAATACACAATCAGACATAAGTATAATGAACACATATTGCATAGGCCTTAATTTGACAACTGAGAGGCATGAAATGACACCAGACAGCTCTCTAGCAGGCCACTCATTAATCTGTCTAAATAAAGAACGTTCCGAGCGAAATCAAGAAACATTTCAGCTGGAGTTGGGGCAAAAGTTGTAAATTGATTTGCCACCAAATATGGCGGACAGCTTCGCTCTAAATTTCTTGTTATTTTTAAAAAATTCGCCAGAGCAGCCGAGCAGCAAGCACAACAAATAAAAATCATTCATGGATCTCATTCGGGTAATAAATCTAGGCGATGTATTTCCATTTTGGGGGGAGAGTTCCCACTTCGATTCAGATTCCGATTCAAAGTGTGTTCAAAACTGCTCCAAAGTGTCCGAAATGTTTTTCCTTTTGGCGCGCAGCATGATCGGAATATATAATTCACTAACTGAGATCATTAGGAGCCACAGCAGGTGGAATTCGTCGAACTGAATGTTTTCATAAATAACAAAATGCTAAAGCGAAACATTACCATACAGATACAACTTCTCCTCCTTCCCCTGGCTACCAGTCCGGTAGGAATTGTGTTAAAACTTATTAATTTACATTGGCAGACGCAGGGGGGGTCGGTCACCAAAGATTATAATAAATTTGGTTTTATTGCAATAAATCGAGATTTAAATGAAATCACAGGTTTAGCAGTTTAATATGGATTTTGTTGGGGTTTTGGTGGATTCCATAAGGGGTATTCTGTTCAGGTTTATATATCTTTTGAGAAGTTAAAATTCATTTTTAGACTTTTAAGATTTAATGATGTATTTATGGAATCATAAATAATGATTTTATTAACAGAAAAATTTTGTAATATATTTGAAAATGATTTTTTAAATATTATAAGCTTGAAAATGACATCCTGGGCAACATTAAAGTGTTTCTCAAAAGGATCCCTGCAACATTTGCTAAGGAATAATTTCCTGGACATCCGCTATATTTAATATAAGTGTTGCTAATATATTTAAGAATATTTCCTAATTAAATTAAAACACTATCTGTGTATCAAGAACTTGAATTTATGATTTACTTCTCATAGTGGTAACTTTCTTCCTTATTTATAAATAAAATTTTCAAGCCAGCCAAAATTCGTTTCAAAAATATATCTGAATACCCTCAATCACCCATATTATTCGTTATTTATTCGCTTAATTTTGTAGTTAAACGACCAACGAAACACAAATTAATGGCTGAGCTTTTAAGATGGTTATTTCGATCACCTGGCTCTGGGTGCCCCCCTATTACCATATTTGGTTTATTTATTTATTTTCGACACATTATTTGTAGCGCGATTTGAAATATTTACACAATTTCCAAATGAAAAATGTAATTCCAATTTAAATAAAAACGTTTTCAAAGTTGCCGCTGGAGCATTGAGCTCCGACTCAAAATAAAATATTTTTTTGGGTGACCCCTTGCTTATCGCCTCGTGCGATGTCATAAATTTATTTGAAATGTTGCGAGGCTTGAGCTTGAAGCTATTACTTATTATTGATAAACCATTCATTCCAGCAGCAGCTGATTTAATTTTCAATTTCGATTCGAGTCGCTCTTGCAATTGAATTCTTTTTACTGTGTTAGAATTTATGTTTTGGCCACTAATATTTTATGATCGTTTTATTGGTTTCCCCCCAATAAAAGAGATTTCTACTTATTTTTTATGGGGTTTCTTGGATCGTGTGGAAAGTTGGTTAGCATATATACGCCCCCTGTCAGTTTTTAATCACCCCGAAATTAAGCATGCAACACCAACGCACTTTAATTGTTCGCCAACGAGCCGCAATTTATGGCTCGCCTTGTGTCCCCGATCCCAATCGAAATGCACTCGTAGCTCTCTGATTCGATTCGATTCCATTCCCATTCCCCCTTCATTGGCTTCAATTCTATTTAAAGGTCTTTTCAATTTGCAAACCCAATCGATGATCATCAGCGAGCTTGATTGGTCCCGACGTTGGACTATATTTCTGCACTCTTTGATTCAGTTTTGAGTTGTATTTTCTTTATGAATTTATTGGCCGATCGTTATAGTTTAGTGCAGGAAAGTCTGGACTTCCTGGGGAGCATTTTTATGCTGTAAAAGTTTATTTATTTTTGGCTTTCTAAACTGGATACAAAGATTTTCTTTTACTTGTAATGGGTTTTGAGAGTTGGATCAGATTACAGGCTAGAATTAAATAAAATCATTGTATTTTTTAGAGAACAAAGTTGTTTGCTTCTTCGTATTTTTTGAAAGGCATAAGAGTTAAATAATTTGGGAAAATATTTACTCTGCAATTGATTTAAAGGGTTCTAGGTCCTCCAATAATAACAGAAAAATTGGGGTGTTATATAGAAATAACTTAACTAAACTGAGAAAATTTTAATATATATTTTCATAAATTAACGTATTTATTTAAACTTTCTTAAAGTTTAAACAATTTTCCAACTTGGACCTACAGGGATTAATTTTTAAAACAATTTAACTTTATTATTATTCACCCCGTAACTATATATCTTTATGATGAGCTCGAAAAAGTATCCTATATTTTTTTCTTGTGCACTAACCATACTTCAATCCCTTTCCTTATCTCCTGCCAAAGCCACAATAATTCACTTTTGGTTCAAATAAATGACATAGGAAAATATTGACACAAGACCCAACTGAACCAACTGACTGTTGTCCAATCTCCCCTTTACGAAAACCATCCCTATATAAACCCACAAAACTCAGCTAAATGAAACCCTTTGTGGGCTAATAACATTATTGACAGGTGAAAACCATAAACTGCCCCGGAAGAGGAAGTCGGGGGACATCCAGAATATTACCCTCGATAAGGACGCACTTCCCTTTTCCATACATTTTTTTTTGGCAAAGTGACTCACAGTAGCTGGCCAAGAGATTTGGTAACAAAGGTAGGTAGGCCTCTTACCTGACACGTTACCCGACTCTATGCCACATTAACATTACAATTGTAAGCTGTAAATTATCAGGGGTCTGCCGGGAGAGGTAGGCTGTGATACCAACAAAATTAGCATATTTGGCCACTGTGCCCCTCGTGGGCCAGAAACTGAGACCGACAATGGCTTAGGTAGCCGTAAATTGTCAGGGGCTGGCTATGTTTTGGGCCTATGCTAATGTCGATCGTTGTCTGCCCACACTTAACTCCCGGATCGGATGGGATTGTATCGGACGGACTGTCTGTCTGAGAGTCGCGTCTCCTTCTCATGTTTGTGTATCCCTTGGGTTCGTGCTGTGGCATAAACAAATCCATAGGATCGTGTTGCAGTTGCAGGCGAGGTTGTTATAGTTGTTGCATTGACTCTGACGGTCCATTTGATGGTTGTGTTTGTTCTAGGGACCAGCTGTGTTTTCACACTCACTCTCGAAGCCAAGGTTGACAATGAATGTCAATAGCCCAGCTTGGGATGATGCTGCGGGATCTCTAAACAAAGGCGATTGCAGTTAAAACTTCTGTAATAAAAGCGAAACCTTGGACAGAATTTTTAAGGGGAAAACAAATCTTTAACCAAAGAATAAGCGAAACTAATCCGAAGGTGATGTTTTATAGCTGCTGTAAATCCCTTCAGAAGAACATTAAGATGTATTCTATAGGTTCCCTAAACCAATTACATTTTATAAGGGAATATAAAAATATACATCTTCTTGTGACAAATCATAATATTTCACAACTGTTTACTATGCTATATTTTCTTTAATTGAGTCAACAAATAATACCTCTTTATGTTGATCATATTAGCAAGCTAATGGTTGCTCGTAAAACTAATCTTTCATAGTTTTCGACCTTTCAAATCTGCCTTATCAGCTTCTGACAACATTTTTGGGTTCTCTAATTTCAAGTAATTATTTTTCCATTCGAAATAGGATCTACCACTATTTTTGCTGGCATTTCTATAATTCCTTTTTAATTTTTTGCTGATGAACTTAAATCTCCGAGGGCCACGAAGATAGGATCAGTCAGTCGCTGGTCTGGTTGAACATCACGTGTCCTCGAACCGCGACGTCTGCAATACTAATGTCAATTTGTCAGGCTACCAAATCGAGGCACACAGAGCAAGTGCCCGCCACACCCTCCTTCGACTCCTGGTCGTTCTGCCTCTTCCCGGAGCTATATAGCAAAAGATCCCGGAGATTCTGAAGAGTCTTTGTCGTTGTCGCATGATATATGAGCGCCCTGCCCAAGTTGCTTCTGCCTCAACAGCGGCCTGTTGCTGCCAAACCGCGCCTCTTAAGAACCAAGGATACACTGGGAAAATAGTAGGGTTATGAAAAAATAGGATATAAAAACTTTTATAAATACATTTTTTAAAATTATATATACCATTTTGTAAGCGAGAGAAATTAAATAAGAATGAGAAATGGATAGAAGGATTGCAGGACTCTTTTGTGTTTTTTCTGGTTCGATGTTATTGAAGATAATAAATAAATTTATTCTATTTAATTTAGAATTTTACTTCTTTATTTTGCATTAGATATTTACCAAATATTTACTAAATAATTATAATGTTATATTTTTATATTTTCTTCTTATACAATCTTTCCTTTTTTCAAACAGTTTTCTAGTAATATCACTTTAAAAATCAAGATCGTCCAAAAATGTATCTTTGAATTTAGAATTTCACCTCTCAGATATATGTATCTGTCAGATACATGTTCTCCGAGTGCATACCCCAAGCCCAGGCCGTAGCTGAGCCGCAGTCGAGGCCGCTGCTGAAGCCGGTTCTCTCCGTGGATTGCGCTGCGACTGCGATGTGGGCAGCGATTGCGCGTCGGCGTTTTTAGCCTGTTCTCAGCTCTACTCTTTGCCCGCTCGTTTGTTGTTTGTTTTGTGCTTGTGCTTCGTTTTTACGTTTTTGTTTTCGCCTCCATTCGCCTCTCCGTATCGGATCGGCTGACTGGCAGTCCAGCGCCGCTCCACAGTTCAGTTTCTTGTGACTCTCTGCGCGGTTAACTTGGCCGATCGGCGGGCATGCGCGACTCCTATATCTGAATCTGAAGAATTGTAAGAGGAGGAAGCCGAGGCAGAAGAAAAAACCCGTCTCGCTATATTCGTCGACTTTGTTGTTGCTGGTGTCTATCTCTGTGCCTTTTGTCAATGTTTTTGAAGCCAACCCAAGAGGAAACTACAATTTTCTTTTGAAAATTTCCAAAAACGGATCAACAAAAAATCAAACAAAAATTTCTAGAAAAAATTTCAAACAAAAATTTTAAACAAAAAAATGTTGTCAAAATTGTGTGTGTTTTGTGTTTCGAAAAGTGAAAATCTGAGATCTGTAATGATCATCTAAAAGAGAAAAACCACGCGCCTTTATCGATTCCGCTTACTTATCAAGCACATGCTTATATAATATTATAAACAATTTACCAACTGTCTTTTACAATCTGCTTACCGCAAAAGTTGAATGGAATAAATATTAATCTGCCTTTTTGCTCGCTACGTGACACTAAATGAAGTAAGTTTCCAACAATCTGCAAATGTAATCGGCATTTTTACTGTTTACATTTTTTTTTATTAAAAATATATAATATTTCGCTTTGAGGAAGTGTAAAATGTTTCACGAACAATACGACTATATTACATAAAGAGTGTGATTAAAAATGCATAAAGCGGTGATAACAAATATATTTTTTTATTGAGTAGGAAGAGGGTTTTATGACTGATAATGTTGAGAATTAAAAAAATTAAATTAATGACAAAAAAAAATAAATATATAAAATGTAATATCATAAAGGTTTTTATTTATTTTAAATTTAAAGTGGTAGTGCAACGACTAATGTGGACTAATATTAAATTATAAACTGTAATGTGGAAAATTCTGATAAAATATTAAATTAATAATTTTATTATATTTTGAATAAATACATATTTTGTTAATATTTTATTTGTAATAAATTTAGGATTTAATTGCGAATCTAAACATATGTGTGCCTCTTGGCAATAATTTACTTTTTGGCCTTCAGACGTCTCCAAACCTACCTAAAATATTTACTTGAATTTTACGGCCTTTTAATAAATTTTTTGTAAGATAATTTTAAATATTTTTTAGACATATCTAAGCCAAAAAAAACTTTATTTTAGTTTCGGAAAGTTTTACAGTGAAATTCTGTATTAAGTTTATAAATTTAAATAATGATTTTGGGAGCTTTAAGTCACTAAATATAATTTAAATGTAACACATATTTTCCTCTTTTTCCAGCATGTTAATATTAAAACTACCCAAAATGTTTAGCCACCTTTGGCTTCTACTGCTCCTATCACTCTTAACCCTACAAGGCCCACAGCCAACGGCCGGCAGTGGTTACAAGACGCCATCGAATGTGGAGTTGCTGGAGAACGATTCGCGATACATCTCCTATCAAGGTGCGTTTCGGGGTGGGGATTATCAAAAATTACACGGAAACTGTGTCAATTGCAAGGCAATCAATCAAGTCAGCCACTTGAGGGGAACTGTAAACTGTAAGCCGTAAATTGGGTTGATGTCTGTCAGAACTATAAGTGGCTCTAAGAGTCTGCACTCGATTACGCAAGGGAAAGGAGGCACCACCAACAGGTGCCATTTCACCCACCTGTCTACTATTTTTTATTTGCTTGTCCGGCCCGGCATGTCAACAAAAGAATTCCCCAAGCCCAAGCCAGTCGCATTTATGACACCTCTATAAATCCGAGTATCTCCGGCTTTTAATCAGAAATCGCTTCGTGTTTTGCATTTTGTTTAAATATTTGTTATTTTTTCTGGTTTTTGCAACGGAATGTATCTTCAAGTCGGACACGAAATGCGAACTCAGCTCGAGGGGTTTCTGTTGACAATGATTTTAATTTTGTTTTTTGTGTAGGGTTCAAGTTAAATATTAAAATTCCATGGAAAATTGTGGCTTTACTTGAGAAAAGTGAGAGAGAGCCCTTCAGAAACACTTGAATATTAAAATTTTAAAGGGGAAGTTTAAGTGGGTCAATAAAAAAGTTTTAAAAATCCAAAATATTAATTTTATTTATTTCCTTTTAGATTTAATGTCCACTGCTAAACGATTTTACGATCCCGAAACGAGCTGGTATTCGGAAATGCTGTTCGATGTGGCCAGGAATCAAGTGATTGTCGGCGCCAGGTAAGAACCAGGAGCCTTTTAACTTATGTTATTGTAATTGTTATTATGGGTTTGGTTTCCGGCCAATATTGAGTCACGGTTAAGCCCTGCACCTAGTCACTCTGACTGTTCTTTTGCGCCAAAGGCCCAAAAGATTATTATTATTTTTTTTTTGGTTGTAGACTCACTTTTAATTAGTAGCACCGATAAGTGGGTCATTATTTTCAAAAGTAGATAACCGAAAAGGGAAAATACCCCCGAAAATAAATCTTCTTAGACGTATGTTTGTAGGGGTTATCAGGCATTACGTAAAACGCAACGATCCAGAGAAAATAAACAGATGCATTGCGTACGTAAAACGGTGGCTGATAATGTTTTATTTCTGGTTGTTTTTTGTGTGACGCAAGTTTAAGTTTACAAAACACGTATAAAAATTGAAAGTGCATGCTTTGCTTTACCCAAAAAAAAATCTGTTTTATATCAGCAAAGCTCAAAGAATAAAAAAACCCTCGAACAGAACTTAACTCGAGTACCTGATGTATAGGCAAGGGAATAAATAAAGATAATTGAGTGTAAAAATAAAAATAAAATTAAAGGAAAAAAGAGGGAAAGGGGAAAAACGCTAAGGTAACCGAAAAAATATATGGCAGAGAAAAAGAGAGAAAAGGCATATGTGTACTCCACTTATTTGTTGAGCAATTTAATATACGAGTATACCCGTACTCGTACCCGTACTCATACTCACACTCATTCTCGTATCTGTATCTTGTAGTTTGTTTTTCATTTACGCGCCGAGAACCCGAGGCTTGAAGTCTATTTGTTTCTGCCTCGCATAGATGCGACACCTCTCCAGTGGAAGCCCCGCGATAAGATACTCTTTTGGTCGCAGATGTCTATAGTGTCGTCACATTGATAAACCTCACCAATACGTGCAAAGGTGCCTTAACCCATTGCTGCCTGCATTGGGGGGAAGTCGTTTATCATTTTGTTGTCGTCAATCATTTGTCAGACATTTCAGTTGTGGCTTCAGTAGTATCTTTTCCCTATACTTGCTCTCTTCTTTAACACTTTTCACACTCATATTTACCAGGCTCTCTCTGAATTATGACTTGAAGATAAAGCCTCGATATAAAATACGTTTTTATAGAAGGGCAGTTGCTCCAAATAGAGACCGAAAGTAGGTGGGCAGATAGGCAAGTGGGCTTTATTAACCACATAAAATGTAATTTATTTTTATAATGTGTAGGCTTACTCGATAAAGCCAACTAATCAAAGGGCCTAGACGGGTTTTAAGATTGCTGCTGCCGCTGGGATTTCTTTTTTATTTTTTTTGAGGCCGTTGAAGATAGTAGAAGTTTTGCGTTGTGAAAGCTAAGGAAGATTTCTTTGGTTTTTAAAACTGTAAAGATTGTCATATCTAGGCGTATATGTATATTTGATAAAAAGTAATAAATTAATCAATCAGTTTGAACTGTAAAAAGTAATGATAAAAGATATCAATTGTCAGATAGAGAACACATGGCTTTAATATTATTTTATATTTTTTATCATAAAGATTAAACATTCGGTTAATATTTTATTCAGTATTTACCTTCTATGAGGCATGTTTTTTAACGCTTTTCTTATTTAAAACTTTCCAGAAAGCTTGACATAATTATAAATAAAATATTTCTAAAGCAACAACCAGAATTCAAATAGCATAGAAGGCCATCTAGAATCAAGATTTATATATTTATTACAAAATGTGTCAAGCTGTATAGTTTTCTATTATGATGTACACTTAAAGATTAATACAATCTCAAATCAGACACTATATTTTGTGCAAGATAAGCGCATTTACCTAGCTCTAATCTCTAGAAAAACCACCTAAGGTTAACCAATCATCCTTGCCAGTGTGTGGTTTCGATAAGGCTTCGCCCCAAAATAAAAAAAAATATATGTAGCTAGATCCGTCTTTGAAGACGAAGACCCGCAAGTACAACAAGTAAGCCACCGAATGACCCTCGGAGTCTCTCTTTCTCTAATCGCAGACCGCATTTTAATTGCGGCCCGAACATAGTATCTAAACTAGTTGTACAATTGTTTTATGATTTCTGCGGTTCTGAGATGGGCAATTGCCCCGGTATCGTAATAGTGTCTGTGTGGTGCTGTCGTGCGCAGATGTGGTGGTGAGCGAGTGCATGCTCCTTGTTCTGTATCTGGACTGTGCAGCACACTTGACACGACTGCAAGATCGGATTACGGCCAGCCGCCTGTTGACGGGGTCTGTAAATGGGAATGGGAATGGAATCGGCAGTGGAATGGGCATGGTGACCGGACAAGGGGAATAAGGGGACTCCCGTAGTGGAATGGGAATGGGACTCCGACGACGACGCTCTTGTCCGTGTTTCATGACGAGTGACGAGGCAACTTGGTTGCTCTGCAGCCATCGCTTGATTTTGTGTCAGGAGCAAGGGAGATCACTGAACAAATAATTCAATTAGAAGTAAAATTGTAGTGTTTTAGGATATTTAATTAATATGTTTTAGTACAATTTTAAATATTTTAAATTAATTTAAAAATACATTCTCAATTAGTTTGTTTTATTTGTGATATTTTTGTGATTTAATTTAATTTTTTATCTATTTTTCATATGCTAAAGTTCTTGTTTTAAAAATCAAAGAAACTTATTATATTGTGAAAGATGAAATATCATTTCAATTTATGAATTTCAAGGATGTTGTTTAAATATTTATTTACTTACTCAATAAATATAGTTTCTAACAGAAAAAAATGCATGAAATGTTATATATTCATAATTTGTGGCATATAATTCAAATTATTTAAATTTCTTATAGCCTCAAAATGAATTTTCCTTAATTTTTCCCAGTGTTTTTTTTGGTTGCAACTGGCCGAAATTTGATATAGACTGCATTAAAATAATATTTCGTTTTGTTTTCGCTTTCGTTCGCCTGCGAGTGGCAACCTTTTTGTGAGTTCCTGCAGTGCCAGTACATGAAGATATATAAACATATATATTTATACTACATAATGCTCGCATTATTTCGTTGGAGGGGTCGGGGTCGGAGGGTTCGCCTAAGCGCTGCTTTTTACGTATTGTGGCTTGTCGCAAATGGAGCATGCAAATGACCTGCTGGGAAGCATTTCAAATGTTTATACATATGGCTCAACGGAAAACACGAAAAGTTATATAAACAAGGAAATTATTATCGTGTGTTGGGCATTAGCCATAATATTATTTTTAAACTCGGATATCAAGCGGGCTGACTTTCATGGGAAA
Organism: Drosophila anomelani; assembly: GCA_035045905.1. Lineage (NCBI taxonomy): Eukaryota > Metazoa > Arthropoda > Insecta > Diptera > Drosophilidae > Drosophila > Drosophila anomelani. Next base: position 6,299,917 of record JAWNOO010000165.1, read on the forward strand.
CAATGGTTAGACGGATCAAGAAAGGGGATATACAAAAATAAATAAATGATTAAAGTTACAAAGGAGGTTTAGAAATTTCTAATAAATCATTATAAACTTTGCCTTAGAACCACCCAAAATGCCCAAATTACTTGCAACTCAATTTTTGGAAGTACAAGCCACAAATATGCACCTGTGACAGCCAACGTCAGCGCAACGGCTACTGCAGCACACGGATACCGAAAAATTGAAATCAAAATTAATCAAACCATGTTCGTAGACAGGGGCGTACTGCCAAAGGGAGGTGCAGAGGGGGCAAACATTTTGCATATTTTTATTAAAAAAACTCTTGAGCGGCTCCAGACTGACACACAGCTATTTGAACACGGATTGGGTTTGAGTTTGAGTGCAAGGAATGCGGCAGTCAGTGTAGGTAGAGCTCAGCAAAGAGGTACAGTCAGGCCTCCCGTAGAAGAACTATCAATATTTTGTTTAATAAATTAAAGAGAGAAAATAAAACATATTTGGAATATTTTTTACCTAATTAAATATTAGTAAAAGGGTTCTAAAAATCCTTGAATTTCAATTGAATATAAAAACCTTCTTTAGCTATTTCCCTATTGGCCAAGCTTACCTGTAATTGGCGCAGTTTTAGCCAAGATTAGCGGCAGTGGTTGCAGCGGCGATTTTAATTACAAGTAACCCATTTAAGTCCGAGCAGCGAGAGCGCCGCCAGAGCGGCAGACACAACGCCCACGCACCTGGCGCACCGGCGGCTGGCCACTTGAGCAACTTACTCGCACAGGTAACAGGCGACACCGCATTTTTAATAGCTCCAGTCTCGCACATAGATAAATATGTACGATATATATATATAGTATCCGTATCTGTATCTGTATCTCAAGCCCCGGCTCCACTTGCTCCACTGCGCTTTACAAAGAGGCCTTTTTGTTATCTTGTCGCGCTTGTCGTTCAAATAAAAGTTGGCGGCGTTCGGCAAGGTGTGCAAAATATGCGCACTACGAATGCTCAAAAGGTGCACACTCGCATGGATATAGATATAAAAGCTAGCAGATATATATAGTGGTCTTTTTTAGGTAGGTGATGCAAATGGGTCAGGGCGAATTTTTACAGCAACTTTATAGGTTTATTTTTGGGTATTTCTGTCAAGTCAGTTTGTTGATTACAACAGTTAAAGTTACTTTTATTATTAGTAAAAAGAAGATTTTACAAAAGCATTAATTTTGATGAATTTGTGAATTTAAATATAAATTATTTAAAACCTTTTCACTTCCTAATTGATTAATTATTATAAATTCTTTCAACTGCTCCCCCTGACACTCACTTTAGCTATATTAATTCCCACAAAAATCGCACACTAATTACGTGCTGTTCAGGTCCATTTCATTACCCCCACCGATAATGTCTTAGATATGCCGGTGAAGCTTAGAGGAGACTGCTGAGGTGATCGAGCGAGCAAACATCCGAGTATTTCCATGCCCCAAGCTCAGGCATATTTGCACGCACGCGCTTTGCAAAAAAGATAGCGAATAGCAAAGAATAATGACAAATACAAATTAAACAACTAACAAAACTAAACAAAACAAAAAGCAAAAAACAAATAGCATACAAGATACGAGACTAGAGCCCAGCCGAAATTAAAAGCGGGGAAAAGAAAAGCGCGAAACATGTGTATCGGCCTTTTTCACACCTAAGCAGAATGCCAGGTGAAGCGAAAGATAAAATCAGGTGAGGCAGTGGCGATGATGATAAGTGGAAAAAGGGGTGCGGGGAGTTAGTTATGGCCTTTTTATTTTTCTTATTTTGAAAGCCAATGCTAATTGACAAGGCCGTTGCTTATCGCCGCACGGGGTGGTGCACATTGGCAGTGGCTGAGGTTTTCTAAAAAGTAACTAGAAACAGCTCAATGAACTTGTCAGGTGCAGAGAGAGAAAATTGTGGATTATTTCATTTAAAAAAAATAATAATAAGATAGGAATTTTTAGTACGATTTATTTAATATGATTTATTTTCTCCTCTTAAAAGTAGAGAGTAATTTTATTTGAGGAAATTTAATTAAATTTTTAGTGAGTAATGAAAACTAAGTTTTATTTTTAATACAAGAAATTTAAATAATGAAAAATAATAATGTTCTATAACGAATATATATATGTATTTAAATATATATATATATTTTTAACGGAAAATATACCAAAGAATGTCTGAAAATTTTCATAAGATTCTTTTTCTATCAATTTTGAATTTCAGTTTTAATCTAGTCTCAATTTTTTTTCACTGATGATAAGAATTGTGCTGAAATTAACACAATATCTTGGAATTTGTTACGCTTGGAAATACCTTTTATTATTTATATTTAAACACATCAGAAATAACATCGTTTTTTTCCATATTATTTATTAACCCAGAAAGTCATTCCAGTACTATGAAATTATTCTGAGTCATTGTTTAGAGTTTAGACACAGATTAAATTTTTTTCTTTATCTAAGCATGTCCTAATCTCTGAGTTTTCTACTAAAACCACAGTAAATATGTACACTTTTGGTTAAAGAAAGATTTTACAACAGTTTTATTATATTCATTTGTGAACGTGACAACTGCCAAGTCTTGAAATAATATTTAAAAATTAGTCACAAGGTAATTAAGCCTTTAAAAATAAAATGGCAATATTAAAAAGCAGTATTTAATATGAAAAACCCAGCCTGTGCTTGATGGAATGTCTCCCTAGCTATAGCTTATGATTGCACCTCATTTTGCTTAATTTTCCCAGTTTTCCACCAAGTCTGGGGCCCTGTACTTATGGCTATATAGATATATAGTACCTAGTGGGCATAGCAAATGTAATCACAGCGTTGAGGAGGCCGCACTTGTCGGGGTACTGAACCCGCCAAGAACCGGGCTCTGTAACGAACACAATCAGCAGTAATTAATTTTCGCAGCCGTTAAGTCTGGGCGAGATTTACACACACGGCACTGGACTGGGCAGTAAATGCAAGTTTTTCCTCTCGCACTTTTTTTTGCATATTTTTTTATTTTTCCATTTTTGCAGTTGTCACATTCCCCGGCTTTTGTCACGTCATTTTCACAGGGTTTTTTTGTTAAGATATTTTTTAAAGATTTTTTTTCATGAGTTTATGTTGTGGGGTATTGCCTGAGAGGTGCCAAAGGGGGTTATTTGGTTTCCGTTGACGCCCCTCTTGGAGATTAGCAACCACTTCCCGAACACTTGTATCGGTCTTTATATAAGAACCTTCTCTGGCTCTAAGTCTCACGTTGCAGTTGTAATCTTGGGCTTTAATGGCTCTCGTTTACTTTTGACTTACCGGGGGAACAATAAATATATAAGGTTATTTACGGGTATTTCAGCTAATACTTGCAACCTTACCCAACAAGCTTAACAACAACCAATAAATGTTAGCTTCCCGCCAAAGGTTCACACAAGCCTCTAAAGCTGATAAGGTTCACAGGGGATGTTGGCCATAAAGGATCTATAAACTGCCTTCAAAATTAAATTCAATAAACAAGCTTTAACTGAAATTTAACTCATAATAAATGATATTGTGGCAATGTAATGACATAACTCTATAAAAAAAGCAAAATAGCTTTAAAACTCTTTTAAAATTTCTGCTGCTACCTAGCTCTTGACATTTTGCCGGTAGTTTCGTGACAGATCAATTAATTATCGCCTAATTGAAGGCTATAAATTAGGCTTGAAATGGCTATGGAAACCGTATAATATATTTGCATCTGCCTATATGTCTGGCTTACACCTCTGCCAGGACTATTGACAGCTGCTTTGCCGACTGCATCTCGAGTAGAGTTTTGGGGAAGGGCGATGCCTATGGCTGAGCTGTGTTTTTGCAAAATGTTGGCGTGTTTATTACCTCATCACGTACCGCTTAAAACGCACAGGCGGCAGCGCGTGGAGCTCGAGTTACCACCTGAGCGATATAACGCACAACCTGAGCTGCAAACTGGACGGAGGTTTGTCGAGGTGCCACGCGCCTTGCGCCAGCTGCAATCCGAATGATTGATATTGGGCGAGCTGGCTCGTCAGCCAATATTTGCACAGGAAGAAAATGTCATAAGGTTTCGAGGGAATTTTAAATTCAGGGTTCATAGATGGAGATAAATAAAATATGGGAAAAAATATATAAACTTTGTTTGAAGTCTTTTAGAGAAGTTATTGTGGCAATAAAATAAGAGATACCTTCTTTGTTTATGATTAGGTTTTAGTTAATAAATCATTACTTATTCCTTCTAATATATAAAAATCTATATTTATTTATAATCATTAATTTATTTAGATTTCTAAAACCTCAACAGATCTTACTTTATTTTCTTTATAAATATTTTGAAAGCAATTAAAAAATCCTTTGATTTGATTTTTATTTTCTTTATCTATCCCCGTAAGCCTTAAAGTAAGCAAAAATTAGTTGAAACTACCAAGTCTTTATTGTCAGTGTTGTATTGCCCAACTGCTTATTCAATATATATATCCTAAGGCCGCTAAACAGCCGCAAGTGACCATTAGATGGCTGGACTGTGGGCAGTGATCTCTTTTTCGCAGCGGCTCTTTGGCGACGTCTGGTCGGTGGCGGCGGCATTCCTTCTCAAGCCCAAGCACGGCGGCGTTCTCCATTCCATTCCAATCCAAGCCAATCCAGCTTTCAGTCTAGTCCCCTCCCCAAAATCGCCCCTCGTGTCCGTTAAGAAAAATGGCGCTGTCCAAGTCGAGATGTAACCATTTAGCAATTGCTTCTCGCGCATTCGAATGCACTTGATCTATTGATCTTCGTGTTCGTTTCGCCAAATCCGCGTAGCACAGTGGTTGTGTTCGGAGTTAGGACAGTGGGTTTTGAGGGACGAAAATAATATTATTTTAAAATATATTTTTACAATCAATAAAAACACAGAATTTCAAATATAATGATTTATTATCGATGTAATTTGGTAAATTAGTGATTGTCTATGTCCCAGAATATTGCCCAATTCAAAGCCATAACAAAATAAACCATGCCTATCTTATCGATGCCTAACCCTCAACGATGTCGACTTTGTCTATATCCCAGACATGAGAGTCGCCCACAAGTTTGTGTTTTATCTTGGCAAACTTTTCCAAATGGCACACCGCACACCGCACAAATTGGCAACCACTGTGCCGGGGCCAAGTTTCGTTACCTGTTTGCCTTGCAGTTCAATGCACTGGCGGCCAACCAGTTCAAAATTATGACAGATGCTGGCAAGGGGAGCGAAGAGGGGAGGCGGGAAGGAGGCGCAGCCGAAGCTGGAGCCGGAGCCGGAGTCTGCCTTATTTGTAAACAATTGTGGGCCGTCTCTCTAACTGTTACTGCTGGCCAATCGGCCGCCTTTCAAGAGACGGGCACTGCAAGAAATTCTCCTAGAAAAAGGTTTCAAAATAAATTCAATTAGACAGCTAAAAGTGGAAGCCTTTGTGTAAAAGTTAATCATATTAATCATATTTAATTTTAGCTCATTTATTATACTTATAATCCCTCTAATACCTTGCCAAATCTCAATATCTCCTTTCCAGGGACACTCTATTCCGCATGTCTTTCGATCTGGAGCCGCTGGAGCGGGCCAGCTGGGGGGCCACACCGTCGGAGATTGCCATGTGCCAGGCAAAAGGCCAGTCGGAGCGATGGTGTCGCAACTATGTGCGCGTGCTCCACAGCTACGGTGAGAACCAGCTGTACGCGTGTGGGACGAACGCCTTCCAGCCGAGCTGCTCGTGGCGCCAGGTGAGTGGTCGTCGTAGTCCACCAAGCGTCGCCAAACTGACGCGCCATTTACCCCTGCCTCTTGCAGATGGAGAACCTCAACATCACCGGCGTGGACAGCGGCGTGGTCAAGTGCCCCTTCCATCCGCAGGCGAACAGCACCAGCCTGCTGCAGGCCAATGGACAATTGTTTGTTGGAACCGCCACAGATTTCTCGGGCAGCGATGTGGCGATCCTGCGAACGGGAGTGCAATCCAATGAGGTGGGTAAAGTGGTAACCTTCATGGCTCACATGGCGTATGAGTGATTTTTTGTATTTGATATCTTTATTAGAGTCTTTTATGTTTAATTTTTTAATGGTTCTTTAATTTATTAATTTTTTTAAAAGGATTTTTCTTAATTTTACTTGACTTTAATTTGTTCAGTTATAAACGCCTTTATTTTTGCTTGGCACACCCTGCGTATGAGTAATTTATTTACTACGAACAGGCCTTTAATCTTATTTTCCTGCTTTTAGGCTGTGTAAAATATTTTTTTTTATCATAAACCATTTTTAAATTGTTTTTAAAATCTTTTTAAATAAATTTCAACTAAAGATTAATTTTTATATAATATATAAAATCTGTGCAAATTAAATTAAGTACAAATTTATGTTAAAGCAAAGAGTTAGTTATACAAAAGTTTGCAAATATTAAAAAATACTCCCTAAATTCGGTCTCTTTTTTAATATGTATATAATTCTTTATTTAAATTATATATTCTATATTTTCTTAATATTTTATTTTCAGCGTTTCCTTCGCACCAAGCAATACAATAACAACTGGCTAAGTGGAGCCCAATTCGTGGGAAGCTTCGAGGCTGGCAACTTTGTCTACTTTCTGCTGCGCGAATCCGCTGCCGAGCACATGAGCTGTGGCAAGGTAATACCCCTTTATACCCCTTTATATAAATTTATAACCAACTAATCATATATATAAAACCCCTCTCCAGGTGATATATTCAAGGATAGCTCGTGTCTGTAAAAACGATGCTGGCGGCGGCAGGCTTTTGAAAGAAAACTGGACATCCTTTTTGAAGGCTCGCTTGAACTGCTCGCTGCCAGGGGAGTATCCCTATTATTTCGATGAGATCCAGGGCATGACATATGCCGAATCCGAGTCCATACTGTATGCCACCTTCAGAACTTCAGGGTAGGTTTTAATGCCAGTTTTTCTAGAGCTTCCTGCCATACTAATCCCTCGAATTTCCCCCACAGATCCAGCATCTTTGGCTCGGCGGTCTGTGCCTACAATCTGAGCACCATTAACGAAGCCTTCGATGGGTCCTTCAGGCACCAGGAGCATGCGGATGCCGCCTGGCAAACCGTGGACACCAACCAAAGGAGCCAGTTCCAGTGTGCCAGTGGATCGACCAGTTTTGGCCATTTGCTGGAGAGTTCACGCTACCAACTGATGGACAAGTCAGTTCAACCCATAGGCGCCCAGCCCTTGTACCACTCAAAGTTGGAGCAGTTTGGTCGCCTGGCCCTGGACATCATCCACACGAAGACGGAGCAAGTGCATGTTCTATTCGTGGCCAGCAGTGGGAATCACATCAAGAAGCTGTCCGTGAAGTATGACCGAGGGGAGGCTCAAACCTGCCTGGTGGAGCTGTGGCAAGCGGATGACACTGGAAGCAGTTCGCTCCTAAACATGGCCTACTTGAAGGTTAGCGATTCACTCTATCTGGGCACCGATCTGGCCCTCACCCGCATACCCGCCCAGCACTGCAGCCGGCATGTGTCGCAGTCAAGCTGCCTGAACGCTATGGATCCTTACTGCGGCTGGAACGAACTGGTGGAGCGCTGCATGCCCCAGCCACTGGACTCCTCGGTGTGGCAGCACTGGCACCAGGCACCGCAGCTCACCTGCCCGGTGCTGAATGCCCCCATTGATGGCGGCTGGTCCACCTGGAGCAACTGGGCCGTGTGCCAGCAGCACGAGCAGCCGGACAGCAACTGTCAGTGCCGGCAGCGAAGCTGTAATAATCCTCAGCCTCAGCATGGTGGCTCCAGCTGCGAAGGTATCAGCACCCAGGTGACCAATTGCACTCAACATGGTGGCTGGACGGAGTGGTCAGCCTGGTCGCCCTGCTCCCAGACCTGCGGCATTGCAGTCAAGATCCGGCGACGCTCTTGCGGCAATCCCAGGCCTGCGCATGGCGGACGCACCTGTGTGGGTTCGGAACAGTCGGAGATCTACTGCCGCCATCTTCCACCTTGTCCGGTGGCCAAGCCGCAGTCTGTGGATGGCGGCTGGGGACCGTGGGGCGAGTGGAGCGAGTGCAGTGCCCAATGCGGTGGTGGCTTCCGCATGCGACGTCGCGAGTGCAACGATCCGGCTCCCTTGAATGGCGGCATGGAGTGCCCGGGCTGTCGGCTGGACTACGAGGAGTGCAACATGCAGAGCTGCCAGGAGGTGCGCAAGCTCAGCGCCTGGACACCTTGGCTAACGGCAGCGGGAAGTAGTAACTCAAGCGAACCCCATCTGGAGCGACGCTTTAGGTACGCCTGCCGGGCCACCAGCCCGGATGCCAGCTCTGTGCGCATAAGCCTGGCCAAGGAAGAGTCGCGCAGCTGTCATGCGGATGGTAGTTGTCAGCGGCAGGGGGATCATGAATCTAGCGACCCAGCAGATGCAGCGGACTGGTCGCCATGCAGCGTGAGTTGCGGTGGCGGTACCCAGCATCGGCAGCGGGGACGCGGCACCCAAAGTCGCGCCTGCAACTTACAAGCGTGTCCCACCGATGAGCATCAGCTGACGGGCAATGCCATTGACAACGAGCTGGAGCATGGGGAGTGGGGTTGCTGGTCGGAGTGGTCTGCCTGCTCGGTGACCTGCGGATTGGGTCTGCGCAGGCGTACGCGACGCTGCCTAAGTGGACACGAAAGGATGTGCCAGGGACGCGGACTGGAAGAGCAAAAGTGCGAGATGGTGCCATGTGAAGGTGAGTCTTTGAACTCTTTGAATTTGAGCACAGACTAAGCTCTCTTTTCGTTCTTTTCAGATTTCCTAGGCTGGAGTTCTTGGAGCGAGTGGTCCAGCTGCTCCAGCGATGGCATTCGCCTGAGGCATCGTCGCTGTCTCATGGAGCAGCCCAAGGCGCAGGAGTGCCGCGGGGCAGAGTTCGAGAAGACCGCCTGTGTGCCCAATGAATGCGGGGGTAAGCTTAACTTTTTTTAAATTAATTTAAATTCAATATTAATCCGTATATCGAAACCTTGCAGATGTCCAGACTGCCTCCACGGCCACTGTGCCCATTGTAATAGGAGTTTGCCTGCTAATAACTGTGGCCTGTTGCCTGGCCACCTATCGTTACGCCAAGAAACGATTCCTGCTGAGCGCTGAGGAGGCTCTGAACAAGACAACAACGACCACAGCCAGCTTTGACACATATCCCAATCAGTATTCCAGCCTGCCCACCAAAGATGTGAGTCATCTTTATCTATATTCATTTGAAAAATAAATAATAAATATAATTTTTTAACCGCAGTACTATGACCAGCGACCGAAGCGTCAGTCCAGCTTCCGTATGCCCGCCAAGACGAGCAATCTGGGCAATGGCAATGGAAATGGCACCCTCAATCGCAACAACATGCATCACAACAACACACCCAAGGTCCTGGCCAAGACCTACAACGACTGTGAGACGGGAACCCTGAAACGACAGTCGGCGCTGAACAATTGCCGGAGCAACATTGACGATGAAAAGTTCTAGATCCGGGATCTGTCCTGTCCTGTCTCCTCTAGTGCCATGGAAATATTAGAACGATATATATTTGTGTTTTTTTTTTTTTTGCGCCAAATCGATGCAGAAGCAAAAAGTTCCTTGACTGACTCACATTGAGTCGTTTTAGTTAAGCTAATTGAGGTAGTTATGGACCTAAGTAGTTTTCAGTTTAAGTTAGTTACGAGTCTAAACTTAAGTTGAGAAAGTATTTTAGCGGGATTTTCAATTGAAACATTTGAAAACTTTACCAAGATTATTCACTCTGTTCTTGCATTTAATTTTTGTAGATAGAGTCACTACTTCAAATTGTTGTACAAATCGTTTAAGTTTATAATAATAAAAAAAAAACAAAAACAAAGCGAGACTGACCGTTAATAATTGTTTAGATACAAAAAATGTGCTAAATTTCCCAAAATTAATGCCATGCAGCGAAATATTCAACAATATTTAATTATGTTTAGTTATTCGCATTAAGTTAACTTTAAATTATCGTAACTTATAGAGTCAGAACTGACGTAGTCGAGTTAGTGCCTAAGATACGTACACAACGAGAAAATAAAGCAAGTTTTACTAACCAAAATATGTAAAAATCCTGTTTTTTATAAAAAAAATTTTTACAATGAAACGATTACGATATAAAAACGTAGGTTAAAACATATCGTGAGTTGTGATCGTAATATTTTTAGTGCATTTTATGCCGAAACCTGCGATTAGCAAGGTTTTCAACCATAGTTTATAGCTTCATTTATAGTGAGTGGAGTTTAGTACACGATCCACTTATCAATACACCAACCGCCGATGAGGTAGGTCTAAAAATATATATTTATGGTTATCAAATCAAAAGTACATGTTTAGTACAGCCAATACACACACTTTTTTTAAACCAACGGCTGCAGTTTCTCTAAACCAACAAAATACACAATGTGCTGCCGAACCATTGTGTAATGTAATTAAAAAATAAATAATACAGAAAATAAAAAACAAATTTTATGTATTTTTATTTCAATTTTCCCAAATTTGTTTAAATAAAAATCACCAACGATTTTTCCTAGCCTTAGTTTTATAGACTCTAAAATTTCTTTAGGCTCGAAGGCATAACACTTTGACTCCGATATTGGTATTTCGCTTGGGACACTTCCTTTCGAGCATCGCACTCTCCTTGGCCTAACCTAGGCTGGACTGTGTCTTAGTTGAGCTGATGGGCTGAACCGTGCACGCTGGCGGCTGGACATGTGGTTCCAGCACCTCCTGCCTTCTTGGACTATCCTTTCGGTGTATGTCCCCAATAAGTTGAAAAATGCTTCATAGTCCGGAATCCTATTTACAAAAGAAGGGACAGCCATCGCCACACTTGGTGCCTCCACTTGCTTATCATTTGAGCTCTGGTCGAGATTATCGCTCTATTAATGTTCAGAAGGAAACTCAATAAGCTTCTGATTTTAATAAATAGATAATCTCTTACCTCTTCAACGGCAATTTTAAGTATATAGGAGCTACGCCCCTCAAGTTTATAGAAAGAAAAGGTAGTCATAATTTTAATATATTCTGTACAAAAGTATGTTTTCTACAAACTAAAGTTTTTATATTTAATTCTTATATATGTTTGGAGTAATGATTTAGACTGGATGTCGATAAAGAATTTGAATAGCAAGTCAGTGGTTACTTGTGTAATAATTTCTTACTTATAAATCAAACAATAGATTTTTATCAAAATATTTTTTAAAATTAAATCTTCTGTACTGATCTATAATCATAAATTAAAATATTAAATTTCCAGTTTTCCTAGATTTATTCCAATGGGCTTAACAAACAATCAATTGCCTTGACTCTGGCCTCGTCCCTCGAAATTTATGTGAGGTTCCCACAATAATTTATCAAAACGACAATTGAAAGTGAAGCAGATCGCTGCCGACTGCCGAGGACTGCTTAAATGATCTCCCAAGATTAAGGGGATTCCGCGCGCAGGCGCATCATCAAAAGTCATCAGGAAGGTGTCACAAATCATTCACACACGACAGGGGGATGAGCTGGGGGGGGCTCGCGGTAAAAGTGGAAGTGATATTAAAGCGGCCGAAGATAAATACGGGGAAGCGAGGCCCGGGGAAATTGAAACAGTTGCCTGGAAAAATCAACCGAGGACGAGCACTTCCAGCGAAGCATTCAGCCATCGTGTAATACAATCCGTGCGTAACTATAACTACTTAGTACACGCATGTATCTTGTAGCTTCGATCCGTGAGGTGAACAAACTCCGCGCCTGCGCAAGTATCTCTTCTTCGCGGGAAGTGTGTCCTCCTGTTGCTGTCATCCAATTTCAAAACATGAAAAATTAGTCCATTTCCGTTGCCTAGATGGCAGCTCCATGTGCTCACCTCGCCTCATCCTTGGCCCCGGCGGGGTTGAATGAACTGCAATTGTATCCAGATTCAGTCCTGTACGGCAGACTTGTTGCCGCATTGCGCTATATTATCCCACCACCACCACCTTTAGGTGCATTGAACTCGGGCTTAGGATAGTTCGTTGGGGTTGCGGTGACAGTGGTTTTTGGCCGCCAAGTACAGTCATCGTGGGGATAAGGGCCCCAGGAAGCCAATTTTAAAGGTGGTTTAACATGAAAAATTGATTTTAATAAGGGATTCGATATTCAGTTTTGTATTCATTTTAAGTAATACTTTAAGGAATTCTTTGATATTTAATACTTTCCTCGTGCCATATTCTACTCTTTTGTTATTTGTTAAAAATACAATTTAAATGAAATTCTATACCTTTTAGATTTATAAACAATTTTCGATAGCTTAACCAATCTCTTAAATAAATATACAATTTATTATCTATGATTAAATATATCTCCATACTCTTTGTGGTAAAAATATTTAAAGCTTTGTAAATAAAACAGTAGAATGTGTCCTTAGTTTATTTTTAGCTTTTCCCCCTAATGCTGATATTTAGCTAAAATTTCTGGAACCCCTTCTAGGATACTTTGAAATATTCGCTCCCCTTGCAGCGAGTGAAGTCCAAGAGCAAAGATCGCAGTGCAATTAAATGGCAACCAAGCAAGCGACACTCTGGTTCCGCCATCAACCCGCTGCCCTCCTCCTCCGCCTCCGCCACCGCCTCCACCTCCGATTGCTCCACATCTCAGGGCGCATTTCCCATTAGAAACCGAGCACGCTTCGCGGGGTGCAACGAAAACAGACGCAGCGTCTGCTCCTGAGGATCAGTGGTGCTCAGCAGAGTTTATAGGATTATTAAGAGAAGAGAAAGAGGTTTAAGAAATACAACAAAAAATTTATTTTAAATTTTTAAATGCATAAAGACATATTAAAGAAGGAGAATTTAATAAATAAAATATTTTTCAAGGAACATAAATGAAAAAATAATATCTCTAAAGCTTAGTAATATTTTAAGATGGGATATTATCTTCGGCAATGAATAAACAATAAAAAACTCTATAAAAACTTATTAAAAATATAATATTATATATTAAATTTTAGTCCAGGACAATTTACTATTTTCATTAATTCTCTTCGTTAAATCTCTTTAAATTGCTCAAGCTAAAAACCAGCTAAACTCGCATTTATTTTGGAAAAAAAAACGGAATCTAATGAAAGTGATGGACCGGCGCTGACTGCACGTTCTCCCCGCGACTATTTTTAGCGCCGCCTCTGGGCTCTCCGTCTAGTTAGCACCGGGGCGTAGATACACGTACTCGCAGATAGACGTGCTCTTACATCCGTGCGCACGGATGTATCTGCATCTTCGCCTCCTGTTGCTGAGGGCGGCTGCGGCTGCGCTGCCCTACCGCCGCTGCTGCTGCCTCTGATATTCATCCGTCGGATGCAGTTGCCGCCAGCTCGGCGATCCGCTCGTCTCAATTGCATTCCAGCGCGCGTTCGGTGCGGATACGGTTACGTTTACGGCGGATAAAAGATACGGATGCAGCATTAGCGCGAGGCAAATTGATTGCCGCATTGGATTATCAGTGGAAAAATAGTGGAAAAAGGTGATAGTGAGAGAAGATCTAAGACAAAAGTGGCAATGCACTCTCTATGAACTTACCTCGTGATTGTGAAAAGTTCCTAAATAATTATTAGAAACACAAATTGTGATCTGGATTAGATTTGTGATTGGATTGGATTCTGAAAAGTGTAATTCCGCAAGCGTTCCAAATATTACAAAGAGGAAGGATTAATAAAATTGTGTTAAGGTTTGTTCTTGAAATATATTAATTATTGATCTTCAATATAAAAAAAAGAAAAAGTTACTAGGGAAACTCAGAAAAAAATGGTATAATTTTGTAATAAAAAAAATCAATATTTAGTAACAAAGATTTGTATCTGGAAACTTTCTTATAATTTTCTTAACTATTTATTTTAATAAAATCAGAAATTACCAAACAAAAGCGATAGGTATGAATTTATTTATAGTATTTCGAGTTTACATATAAATCGATTTATTATTTTAAATAAATCCAAAAAGTTAGAAAATCCTTTGTATATTTTTTCCCCCCAATGCAATATATATAAAACCAAAGGTCCCAAAATAATCCCCAGAAATGAGTAATGCCAAAGTAATTCGATGTCGGCCTAAGTAGCCAACGGAATTCGCATTATCTCCCCGATCAGACCGATCGAGGCATCCTAAAAAGGGAGCATCGTTCGGTGACCACATCCCAGAGCATTTAAGTGGAAATGTCTGCTGGAGCGGCGAGCCGAAACAAAGGCAGCTGAATTTAAATTGGGAACCAACTGAAAAATGTCGCCTGTGTTCGATGGGGCGCCCGTTGATGCCTCCTCTCTAGGATGGGTAAAAAAAAAGAAAAACAGCGACGCCAAATGTAAACAACACAAAAAGAGTGAACGAAGCACAAGTTCAAGATTCTCACAGATACTCCGAGCACACACACACAAGCATGGCTAAAAGTAGAAACGCGCGCAGACGAAGCAATAAACTGCACGGAAAGTAGTTTAATGCAGTTTGCTGGGGATCCTGGGGCCCCCTCTGGCACCTCCCTGTCCCCGTTCCTGTCTCTGCCGCTGCCCTGTTCCGTCCGTGGCGCACGACAAACAACTACAACAACTACAAATAAAATACAACAACTGCAGCCACGTCGCGTTGCGCTTAGTTTTCCACCGTCGATCGTTTGCCTGATCTATTTTCGTACCGCTCTGGGATGTGTAGTTTTTCGTCGCCTCGAGTAATTTGTTTGTTGCATTAGTTTGGTGGAAATTCTACACTAAGGGAAATTTATTAAACATTTTTAAATTATTATTTGGGTTCAATATTTGCTAATATCTGTTCTTACTTTGCATATTAATCTATGTTATATTATAGTTTTTTTTCTATAACTTTGTTTGATTGCCTAAAATATATGAACATTTAAATCCGCTTTTGATGAAACATTTTAAAGCATACTTTTCAGCTGATAAACCACCATATTGTGCGCCATATTTACTTCGGTTCCATTATACGAAATATAACGTTAAATTATATTTTAATTAAACTTATATTCCTTTTTAAATAAATTCTTCAGAATTCACGTAATCCTCAGTCAAAAAATAGATTAATTCCCCTTTATGATTCCATTTAATATTCTATTAATCATTTATATAATTCTAAGCCTCAATCTCAATCTCATTTTTTCCTATAGATCTGAAATGTAAATAATTATTTTAATTTTTCAAATTTGTAACAATTTACTAAAGGAAAGAATAAAATAAATGTAACTTCTCTAACTAATTGAATTATATAATCATCTTCCCTATTACTACATACATATTTTAACTAGATTAAATAATATATTCGATTGAGGCATTTCTGTAATAAATTTTTATTTAGAAACTTACTTAAATAAATGTTAATTATTAAATCTTTAGTGCATTTTCGTTAAACCCTTGCAAACCAAAACCGTTCGCTCCTTCGTTCGTTCCCCGCCAAAGCAAATTTGCACTCAAACAAACCGGGAGGGGGAATGGGTAACCACAATGTTTATTTAAAACTTTGCATTGCCAAAGTCAACTTGCAGTGGCACAAGCCAAACGTTAGTTTTTCCCCAGCGAAAACCTCGGGAATGGGGGGAACTACAATAACTATTGCAACACCTACTCGAGGGGGAAATTAGGAGACAGAAGCAGGGGCAGGGAAATGGGTATGTCAAGAGGCCGACGACATCGACGGTTCAGAGTTACAGTTGAAACTCCCTAAAAGGTCAAGCTCTTAAAATTACGAAATGAAATAAAATCCCCCTAGAGAGAGTTTTCCTGTTAGTTGGAGTTATAGAGGTTCTACTGTACCACGAGTTCCTTGCTCCGAACAAGAAACAGATGAAGACGGCAGCAGAATCGCTGCAGGGGGCACACTCACCCCAAACTCAAAGGCACACACACACACACTCGGATACGCACGCGCACACCAAATGTGAGCGAGATGAGCATGTGGCCATAAAAGCGAGGGGAAGTCGTTGTCTATCGCTGTCTATCGCTCGGGGGACACTTCCGTCCCCAGATCTCTCTGGGTGCATGTCTGCAGTTGTTGTGCCCGAGCTCCCCCCTCCATCTGCTGGGAGCTGCTGGAGATTGATGTTGGGACAATTTCACGTCCTACTGTTAGCCGGGCATTAAGTGGCATTAAAGTTGTCCGGGCTTATCGCCAGCAAGCGCACAAGCTCGCACCTACAAGAGGGTCTTGCACGGAGAACAAACTCTATGAATTGTTTTCAAGACCCCAAAAATTATATACTTTAATTTTAATATCTTGCATCTTTTCTTGACTTGAAAATAAGTAGGTTTTGGTTCATTACTTCTCAGATTTATTTTCTGTGTAAGAATTGAGCTGGTTTTAGTTCATTTCCGCTGGGAACTCATCTATTTGAGGGCGCCTTTATGGAGGATCGTTAATGTCAAGCCAGCCCTGAAATTACAAATGTCAAATTATGTTTAATGTGGGGCATTAGCCCAGGTACAGTAAAGCCCGGAGGAGGTAATGTTACCAAGAAGCCATTACATTTTACTTTAAAAATATTCCCCAGATTTATCTCTAATTAAAACATTCTTTGTTAAAAATAAATAATATTTAAATTGAAATACCTTTCAGAATGGCCACCCTGCAGCAGCTTCCCATGATGAATGGTGAGCTTACAGAGCTACAGACTCCACCACTCCCCATAAATCCGCCGCCCAAGGTGATGGCCAATGGCATTGTCTATGGCTTTCGAACCCGTCATCTGTCCTGCATCGAGGAGAACGACTCGGACTCGCTGCACGGCTCATCCATTCCACATGCCTACGACATGATGCAGCAGGCGGACGAAACCTTCCAAAAGCTGAATGCCAACGAGGAGGTGGATGAGTCGGGCAGCGAGGAGGACGGCCTGGAGAATCTGGACGATACGATTGCCATGATCGATGAGTCGCGGCTCCTGGAAGCTGATTATCTAGACGAACTGGTGGCCGAGGA
The DNA here is from genome assembly GCA_035045905.1 of Drosophila anomelani. NCBI lineage: Eukaryota > Metazoa > Arthropoda > Insecta > Diptera > Drosophilidae > Drosophila > Drosophila anomelani. The sequence goes on from JAWNOO010000165.1 coordinate 6,316,877, forward strand.
GCAGCTGCAGCAGGAGGAGGGCTCTTCGGACCTCGTAGATTCCGGCAATGTGGAGGAGGACTTCTGGCAGCCAAGCTTCAACCGCAACGACATCATGATGACGTCTGTTTATGGAACCCTCAATGGCTCTATGACCAGTGAGGTGTCTTCGAGTGTCTTGCCGGGTTACTTTGAGTGTGCCACGCCCAAAAAGGAGGCAGAGCCGGTATATGCCACGCCGGAGAAGCGAAGGGCCAGCAATAGGAGCTTCGATTCCACCTGTGCTTCCTTAACTAGCTCGATGTATGGCGGTTCCATGAGCTCCTCGCTGGACTTGAAGTACTCCTCCTTGGGTGGCGGAGATTCAGGCAGTGGTGGCATCAGTGGCACTAGCACTTTGAGAGGAACCTCTGTGCCGCCCATGGACATATCCATGATGTCTAGCGATGGAGTAAGCGCCCTCGACTGGGGATCAGCAAGTGTTAGCTGTGTCCTGGACTCTGGCGATGGCAATCCCGCCGAGGAGCTGAACGAGGAAATGGCCGCCAAGTGCCTGATAGCAGCAGAAAGTGGTGAGTTTTTGCCTGGCTTTTAAGTCTTTCTTTTTATTATGATAAAATCCTCAAGCAAAATATAATTAAAATAGTTAAATCTATATAAATTAATGGGTTTATAAAAATCCACTGGAAAGGCAATGCTTGGCGGTGTTCTCTATCAACCGAAAGTGGCACAAGCTTTTAAGGATCTACAATAAATTGTTAACAAGAAAAACAGCTCGTTAAATCAAGGCCCATGGCCGCAATTTTTAAGGGGAGGCAGAGTCTATGCCCATAAAGCCATGATTACTTCATTAACAGCGAATTGTAAACAAAGCTCGCTTTTTTATATTGATCACTTTAGCAATTTCTCTTCACTCTTTCCATGGGGATTTCATCCGCCGAATGGCAATTCATCAATGCAAGCAGGGCATTAAACTCATTTACAATCCTTCATTACTTGGACATGCAGGCAGGCACTGGCACTGGCACTGGCACTGGCAGCGGTTTTAATGACCCATTTCGCTCTGCTCGCCATTAGAAAGGCAGCCACAAGGCGGCGTCTGACCCCCAGCACTTCCACTTCCATTCCTATGTCCATGGCCGTGGCCACAGCATCTGCATCTCCATCTGCATCTGGGCCGGCAACATCATCAGCAGTATCCTAGGCCGAAAAAATCAACAGACATCCACGGGGCCGCGGGGAAAATGTAATACACTTTTAGAAATATACAGAAGAGTTATACATATTCTTTAAAAATGTTGTGGCTAGAAGATCTTATATTCAAGCATTCAGAAATTATTTGAAATATTTTTCTACAACCTTGAAGTAACTCTCCCTAAAAAGCCCATTCTTGCAGGTTCCCTTTACAGCCTTCAATTAATTAAAATAGAAATTGTTATACACTTCCTTCTCTTCGATATATCCTGCAATTTGTTCGGATTAAAGGACCTCCAATTAGTTTCCTTTTTAAAACCCCTTTCCCATCCCAGTGTAGTACATCCGTGCAATTCGATTGGCCATAAGAGCAAACAAAGCTAGTGAAAGCCAAACAAGTGGCCAAGACTTTGCCCATTTCACACAGATGTTTAACAAGCCAGGCCCGGGTCATAAATCATCCAAATGGATAGGATATATACTCACCGGATTTATCCGTCTCCCATTTGGTTAGCATGTGACCGCGGTCGAGATCCTCGCGGGTGAAAACCCGCTGACATTGACAGTTTCTAATAAGAAAATTGGCAAAGATTTATGCTTGCGCCGCTGACTTCCATTTTAATTTAAAACTAATCAATAAACTGGCACAGCGCGTAGTCAGAGCAGCGAAAAGTGTTCAACAAATTGCCAAATGATGCTGCAAAGTGCAATGTCACAGTAATTTACGTGCCACTTCAATGGCAGCCAAACTACGAGCACCACCACCGCATCCACCAGGTTGATGAGAATTTATGCTAAGGGTTAAGTGTCAGCCTCGTCAATATGCATAGTGGGTGGTTTTGCTTGTTAAAGTTAGTAAAAAATGTATTTAAATATTTTTGCCATGAGATCATAGGTTGTGTGAGCAAAAATAATAAATAGCAAACGAAATATATTCAAAATTCTCATAAATTGCTGACAAAAAGAAGCAATGTAAGTCTTGGAATGTATTCCTAATTGGTTAAAATGAATTATTATAATTTTAGTATATATTTGTCTGTTTTGTATGAATATTTCCCTGGTAATACTTGTGGATTTTAAGTATTGGTATCCTCAAAATCAGTTCAAAACAATTTCCTTTTGACTTTAAATATTTGTATGATAATTTTGATTCAAAAAGTTATTAAATAAAATCGAAAAAGTGCATATTTACACCCTATTCACCCCATTGTGCTGCATTTTGGCAGCCAAGCTGTTGCTGTGTGCTATGTGTGTGCGGAAAAGTGAAAAGTCATGAATCATATACATCATGATCACACCAAAGCGAACCACACCACACGACCATGGCGAGCTAGGATGGATGATGATGATGAAGCTTCGCAGGCAGCAGCGTCAGTAACCGCGGCATCGGATATGCGAGTGGATGGGCCATAAAGTTACATGGCTTATCGCTGGAAAACTTTTAAAAAACACTTGAGATTGCGCCGAGAACGAGCGCGGTGGCCGAAGCGAAGCGAAGTGCGCTTGGAACAGGTATATATATACATATATATATACCTCTTCCACAGAAGAGCCTATGCACACACACGCACATCAGCGGCAAGAGAAAGATCCATGGAGGAGGATTGACGCTGGAGGATGGAGCTGGAGCTGAAGCTGAAGTTGTTGGTGGCTTGTATCTACAAATAGACGCGCAGTGACGGCCGCAAGACAAAGTCAAACAAAAGACCCAAACGGTAGTTGCCATGAATGGACAACAGACTCCAAACCGGCTGGTGGGGACTACAGTAGATCTACCATTATTTGGAAAGTACGACTATGAATTACAAAAAGGGGTGGCAAAGAATCCCTTTAATAAAGCAATTGGTAAACTTGAAACTTTAAAGTTGTGTAAAAAATCTAAAACCTTAAGATACATCAGCAGTTTTTAGGGCTTTGCTTGGCTCCTTGGGTTACGCCTCAAAAGATTATGTATCTATTTTCTGTACAATTAAATCTATCAAAAAATCTCAGTTGAAGAAGTCCAACTGTATTTGTATCTGACGAATACGGCACGCAGACTCCAACACACAAACTTTGACTGGAACGCAGTTGCAATTGCAACTTTGTTGCCCGCAGGCGCAGCATGGACTCAGACTCGGACTCGGATTCAGACTCCTTGGATGGCCAACTATTTATTGGTTAGGATTCCGGGACTCCGACCCAGTCTCAGATTCAGATACGAGCCCCATAAAATTTCCGCGCACGCATAGACAAATGGCAAAGCGAATGCGAATGCAATTTGTGTGTTCGATAAGCGCAAGTCGGCGATTCCCACAATCGAAGCTGCACTTGAATTTGAATTCGCAATTGCTCTCTCAATATTTATGAGTTGAACTCTGTAGTTAGTTTGTGAGTTTGCGATAATGAAAGTGCTGCCAATGAAAAGAGGGATGCGCTAAGGTCAGCATATTTACATGTCTGTAAATCAGTAAAAGAATAACAAGAATGCAACCCCATTAAACCTTTTTTCGGAACCCTTAAGAATTAAAAGATGAAAACTAATCTTAACCTTTTGGTTTGAGATTTATTTAATTTAATATTTAATAGCAATAATTTATAAGCTATTAAAAGAAATAGCTCCACCAGTCCCAATTTAATTTATCCCAGTTAATTCTTTATCTCTCTTTATTTATTGTTTTTATTCTTATCTCCTACATTATTTATATATTTCTAATCGTTAAGATGTTTGCAATTAAAAGTAACTTCATGTTTTTTTGCTTAGCCCAGATTTTCCCTGGAAAAACTTGAACCAAATGTATTAACTTCTGTTTCCCCACCCTCATCCCTTATCGGTGCCCATTAATCAAGATTGTGTCAAAGGTATTAGCTCATTTGGGCGCTCAGACCCGGCATCGGACTCAGTGTCTGTGGGGATTGGATCCGATCGACTCCAACATTCGAATGTTACTGTTGTCAACTGCCATTTAACATTTTATTACGTGAGCCCCGTGTGGTTTTCCTTTTTTTGTTGTGTTTTCCTCGGTAATGAGTAGATTGATTCTAATTGAAAAAAAGCCGGACAGGGGCTTATGCTTAACAAAAATTTTGGTGGCTTGAGCAACCCGCTTTGTGATTGCTAATGACCTGGAAAGCTACCAGAATTGGTATTGATAATGAGGTAGTTATGGGCATTGCAGTAATATTTTAGAGATAACAATCTTTCTAAACTTATAAAATTTTTAACGCAAAAGATTTAATGAAGAAAGTAATCAATTTCGATTGAGATTTCTTAAGTTCCATGGAGAACCTAGATCTCTTTAGGCGTTGGTCGATGACTCAATTGAAAAACTAATTTCTACAAATCTCGAAAACCACTTTAGGGAACAATATCCTGACACATTCACGCCGTGAACGCCTCTTGAGAAGTGGCTCGCTTATCGGGACGATAACCCCCAAAGAGTGGCAAGTATCTGGCGGGTTAATGAGGCACCAGAGGCACGTACGCTTGCGTCATCGGGTAGCTGAAAAGAAGATACAGGGAGGTAGACACCGGACCCTTACCCAGTCTTTTATGTTTGCTATTTCCACTGACACCCTGATAAGCGACAGTTCCTGCAGTCAGCACCTCAATCAGTCAAAACTGAAGAAGAATAAATACAAAATCAACATGAAAGGGACCTGTAAGAGGTTGATTAGGCTGTGAGGTACCTAGTACTGGTGGTTCTTTGGAAATAGGTTTATGGATTAATTTAAAATGTTTGTATTTTATTCAATTTTTTTAATCATAAAAAAAATGGTTTTAAAGAATGAGATAATGCTTAAACATGTACCTTTTTAAATTAATTAAGCTGTCTAAAAATATAAATTAAAATCCTAAAATCGGTTTTAAAGATTTCAAATTTCCCCTTATATAAAATAAATCCCAGCATACCTCTCAGCTCTACAAGTACTACCACGTACCACAAAAAACAAACACAAATACAACAACAACGAAGCGTGAATGAATTCCTCGGCGCAAATTGAAAAAAGAGTGATAGTGATAGTGGAACTGATAAGCGGCAGAGCGCCGTGTTGAGATCGCATATCAGAGGGAGAGCGGTGTGTTCAGAGCCAACACGCTCTGAGCGCTACAGAACGCCGCTGAAAACCGGTCTGTGTGTGGAGAGTTTGAGATACTTTTTGTACTCAGAGTTTCAGATACTTTTGTGCTCACAGCTGGCTTACTGTGGTGCACTATGGGCAAAGTGTAGAAAGAAATGTAGATACAAAACTGTTTCAAATTATGAAAATACTCAGAAAACTTTATTTAAATTAAAACCCTGTTCAAGAAAAATTTAAAATAAGCATATAAATTACAAATATACAAGGAAGAAGCACAAAATATACAATTGAAAACTATAAAATATGTAAAATAAACCAAAAACCCTCATTTTATGCCCACTGTACAGTGGAGACTTGCTCGACTCTTCGGCTAACCGACACTTGTCTGGCTTTCTGCTCTCAGTTTCGAAACGCATTTCATAGCTCGCGCAAGCGTACCGCTCGCAAATCGGAAAAGCCGCATCGGAAAAGTATAGCGACGACTCGCGATCGTACGGCCGGCATCTCCCTCTTATACGCCACCTTTGGATACGGTTTCGATTCGCAGAAGAAAATGTGCGAAAATCGCTAAATTCTAAACAAAAAAGTTCCCATGTGATGTGACGTATACGTAATGTGACAACGTTGCGGATTAAAGTAAATATACTTATTTACCTGAATAAAAATAGTTGAAAAACTATGTGCATGTGTGTGTCAGTGTCTAGGAATTTTTGTTTCGTCTGCGAAAATGTGCAAAAAATGGTTAACTGTTTACATGGCGAAATTCGAAGTGAACTAATTGAGTCACCTCCTAAGACAACAACAGATTAGATAGCATTTGACCAACTTTAGTAAGGAATTCCCAAGGGAGTCTATGAATCGAATTTCTCATGAATATAAAAATTTGTCATAATATTTATTTAATATATTTTAGATAAGAAATAATATAAATTTATAAATTCCTTTCAAAAACTAAATTCTTTGCACACTTAATCGCAAGCGAAACGAAAACAAAACAAGACGAAGGAATCTTGGCCAAATGTATTCAATTTTTTGGGATACAAAAGAAAGCCGTTAACACTGTGATAGTAATGTGTGAAAAGATCCAAATGATAAATTTAAATTTAAAAGTGATGTTCTTTTTTCTTGCAAAGCGCCTAACGCCGGCACTGTAAATGCATTTCGAAAACGAATTTAACGAAAAAACTCAAGAAGAAATGCCCGAAAAAGTACGTGTTGCAAAAAGTGTAAAATAAAGGGCAAAGCGAACGAAAAGGAGAAGCAGCAGCGACTTGAAAGGATTCGCAGCTGGAACTGCATCCATCCAGATACGGTTCTCAGATACAGATACATACGTACATACATGAGGCAGCCAGCGAACCACAAAAGATACATGCCATGTTCCCACTAACCAACCGCTCTTCGAGTGGCAACCGCACCAACAACAACAACAAAAACAGCAGTACGAGCAGTAACCAGACCACGAGCTTTATAATCGGAGCTACCAGCAACATTAACCATAACAACAACAACCAGATCGGAGGCACCAACAACGCCAAGGATAAAGGAAATTTTGAAAATAATTGGAGCTGCAATAAAACGACCGGTCGTCGATCTGGCAGCGGGAATAGCTGCAGTTTTTTAGGTAAATTTTTAAATAGAGCTATGACAGGGTTAGTTGGGGGAGTTGGGAAACAATGCGGAAAAGTATTTATAAGATACACTTAATATTTGGATTGTATACCTAAAAGATATCCCTTAAATTATGATAAAAAATTATATTCTGATTCATTAACAATACATATTTCTATATAATTGCCAAATTAATTAATTGATAAATTTATTGCATTCATTTCTTTAAGGATGATTTCTTTCTTTAATTAAACTGATACTTTTGGCTTCAATAATTACACCCAAGGGAGTCCTCCATTAGTGGTGCCCTGCCCATTGCACTGAAAGTTGGATCTTTCCATTTGCGGCGGCTGCTTTGATCACCTGAGTTTTATCTTATGACCATCACATCTCTTTCTTTCTCTCTCATTGGAATGACTGCAATTTCACAAATCGCATTTACCTTTTTTTCCGCATGCTCGTTTTAATGTCGCCAAGGGTTCCCTTTTTTAGCCGCAATTTACAATGCAAATTGCATTAATTGCAATTTTCCGTCCAAATTGAGTTTGGCATGGCTGCAGAGAGCATTTTTGCTGTTTGTATTTACATTAAAATGCAAATACTTTGCACTAATTTACATGTCGCGCCGACGATTGCAGAGGAAAATGCACCCAGCACCCCCCTTGTCACGATCTCTTTTCCGCAGCCCATAAAATCGCCTGAAGAGACAATGGAAGTCTTTTGTGATGAGCATGGGAGTGTGTGTGTGTGTGGGTATCTGTGTGATTTGTGGGGGGATTGCGGGAAGTGTAATTGTAAGTGTGAGCTTGAACCATGTGAAATGCCATAAAAATTCCAGACTCTCTCATTGGGTTATTGCCTCCCTTTGCCATGCCAAATTCTTGGGTATATGGAAATTTAAGTTTTTAAAATGGATTCTAAATTCGAGATTCGAGGCTTTAAATTGTTATAAACTTAAAACTCACTTACTGTTGCTTTGTTTGGGGTTTTAAATATTTAACTTAACTTTTAAAATCATTGGAATATTTAGCAAAAACCTCTTTATGTTTATTTTAATTTTCTAGGACTTGCTATAAAAAGGGTATCCATAAGATACTTTCCCACTGGTTCTTCTTCTGTCAGTTGCGCTTGCGCAATCTCCAAAATGGTTTTCTCTACGTTTCTGAGCTCTTTTCATTGCGCATTCGCAAAAAAAAAGTGGAAAAAGAGGAGCTTGGGGATGTCGGCACATGCGCTTTGTTTGTCTGTCTGTTAAAACACTGAAAATAAAAAACAGAAGCTAAGAAAATAAATCAATTATATTTTATTATATAAAACCCATTTCTAAAATAATTTTCCTAATGAATTTGAATACTTAAATTCTTTTTACAAAATATAAAATATTTTGTATTCATATTTTTTATTTAAAGTGCATTTAATGCTATTGTATGTATGGCTGTGTATGCTTAAGAATTCCCAGAAATATTTCACTTCGAAATTTGTTAACAAGCAGACAACAGCAGCAGTAACAACAACAACAACAACAGAAGCAACTCAAACACACATAGGGAACATTGTATTTTGGTTTTTGTTTGTTGTTTGCTGCTCGGCCTGGGCCATGAAGTGTATCAAGTGTTTGCCGGGTTAGCTTCTTTTCTCTGATTCCGCTTTGTCTACGTCCCAGAACTTCAAGTTGAAGGTTAAAGTTGAGCCAGGCTGCCGCTGAAGCCTTCACGTTGCGATTAGAAAGAGTTTTGTTGTTTGTTCGAGTGGATTTCTCAGAGGCTTACCGGTCCCAGGACCTTTGTTTTGAGAACTTGAAATTCAATGGTTAAAAGTATGCTTCAAACTGACAGACTTTTGGCAGGTTTTCAAGGACTTTTTGAGGGGCAAAGGAATGAGAAAGGGAGTTGTGACTCAACTTGGATATTTTAGTAATGGAATTTTAGTAAAATTTTTAGAAAACTTCATAAATATTTTAGTATATTTTTAATAGTTTGTCATAATATTTTTTATGTTTAGCTTGCAATATTTCTCAAAACGAGAGATCAGTTAAAGTCTAATATTTTATAATCCCAGCTTTGCACACTTTACAGCCCCTGAATTGATTTATAAAACCACTAGAACCAGTTCATTGATGCACATTGGCCACTCTTCATATGTAAGAGTATCGTTAACCAATAACTCAAACGATCTGGAAACCAGCCTTCAAACCCAGCCGCCAACTTGAAATCCGTTGCCAAGTCGTATCTTGGACGCGTGTTGGGCAGCAGACTCCACAGCAAATCGCTTCCAATTCCAGCTAAAAACTCAAATGCGTATTCCACTTGCACTGCCTGGCGATGGTTTTAATTGCAAATTGCAAAACTGACCAATCATAACGAGTCTAATTAAGGCGATGTCTGGCTCTGTCGAACCAAGATTTTGCATATTTTTAGATCCACCAGCTGGATATTTGCATTCGCAGACGGTCAGCATTCAATGTCATACACTGAGAGAAGTAATGCCAATTTTATAATTAGTCTTTTGGGCAGCCAGAGGCCTGGTGAGTTCCGTCTTTCTCTTTGAGTATTCATGGCATTGAATTTACCTATTAATTTGGCTATAATTCTTAAAATAATTGCACTTTACTTGTTAATTAATGAGTAAACTTTAAACGAAATGAATCTTAATTAAACACAAATACAGACTTATAGATAAAGCTTTTAAAAATTCCAAAAGGTATTTATAAACCTTTTTACTTATTTTTGTTTTTATAAAATATGTTGAATTTAAAATCGATCAAAAAATGCCAAACAAATTAATGCAACCTGTAAAATGTAATTTAAATCCAAAATCAAATCCATAAATTAAGGACTATTTTGTTTTTTCTGTGCAATCGACCAAATTAGAAAGGGAGATCTGCGCGAGGAGGATGATGAAGAACTGCTAGCTGTGAGTGGCAATGAGTTAATTTGCTGCCAAAACACACCCTCGGGCCTCATTAGCCTGCACTCTGAGTGAGATTTATAGACGAGCTGGATGCTGCTGCTGCTGCTGGCGAATTAGTTGGAAATGCAAAAGAAACCCTGGGGGTCGAACAGACAGGGGCGGAGGTTGGCAGCCGCTCTGCGGGTTGCCCAGCTAAATGAGCGCTTAAAGTGTCGGCTAAGCTTGCCAAGATTGCAACTGGGCAACCTGGTCATATAGCAGCAGGGCCGATGAGCATGAATAATGAGCAGTAGTCAAGCAAAAAATGGCCAACTTACCTCAACTATAGGTGTCTTTACAAACCCATAAACATGGGTGTTAAAAAGTTTTACTATTTAGGAGTTTAAACCTATTGAACTCATCAAGATTCCTCCTTGATTTATTGTTTTAAATATTTCTACTCACTGATTGGAGTTCAAAGTTCTTTATTTTTGTCCCCTGACTAATTTTAATATTTTTTTAAGACCCTGAAAACTGTATATTACTCAGCAGCTGGCTGGCTACACCCTAAACAACATAAACATGTCCACAGCTTGGGGGAAAAATGACTTTCCATTTGTTTTTGCATTTGCTGTGACATTTTGAGTTATTTGACACTTTGCAGGCGCGTATCATCTTTCCCCCGGTCTTTCTTTTTGCCAGTTTATTAACTCATTATTTTGAAATCAACTTGGCCTGGCGGGCGAAAACGTGTTGCAGAAGTTTCTGCCTGACAAGTTGACTGCACAGCAGCAGCAACAGCAGCAACATGGTCGTCGTGCCAGTGCAACTTGCGCAACTTTTCTTCTCCGCATTCAAGTTGATTAAGTACTCCGACACTCTTTCTTCCATTAGCGAGCGAATATTATTCATTAACATTTCACATGAAATTGGGACAACAAGAAGAAGGAGCACTTGCTCCGGGCGGCTTTTAATTGAAGTAATCAATAATTGCGGCATATCTTTAATTTACATCGATCTTTCTTTCTTTCAGTTTTTATTCCCAGGGAATTGTGAATTTCATTTTAAACCCCACATAACAATCCAATTTGCACCTATAAACACAAAATTAGCAACTTTATAAAATATTCAGTAGTCTTGAGCCTGAAGTTTCGCATAAAAAATTCAACAAACAAAACAAATTTTGAATGCGCCGCTTATACGGATCTAAGGTTAAGCCTCTGAAACTTTTTTATCTTAAATGCCGAAAAGGCATTCACAATACAGCATAAAACCAATTAATTATTTGCACATTTGATTGTATTATTTGGTTGTGCTTTTTCTCTATTTTGTTGATTGCAAAATTCAAGTAAAAACAACTTGGAGGAGCTACTGCCACCACTGCGTAACACTTGGTTGTAGTGAGGCTGAGATAAAAAAAATGCTACACCTAAACAAGTATTCATATCTCAACTGTGCCGGTTACAGGAAATAATAGCAAGCAGTTACGGGGGTGAAGAAAAATATAAATAAAGAAAATATATCGTTTAAAAAGTATTTATAAGCCTTTAAGACCACTTGTGGGTGCTTTAAATTCTTTCTTTTATTAAATCTTCTGATACTATTTATTTATGGCTTGAACAAAGCCTATTTTAAGGTATATTAATATTATTTTTTATGGTCTTACTTAGCCAAAGTTTACTGTACTTGAAGCGTATCTGTGGTAGTCGGTGAGCAGTTGTAGGCGTGGGTAGTTTGCCGATGTCTCTGGGCCTGTCGGTATCTGTGATGTGTTGAAACAGCGACTTGAACAAGTTGCCGAGGACATGGCCGCCGAAATCAAATGGAGTGGCGAAAAATAAGAAATAAAAACTGAAAAAGAGAGGTAGCAATGAGATATAAAATCGTATACATATATCGCGATCTGCTCAATGGATTTGCAATTACATTCATGAAATTTAATTGGCGATGGGAAATAGCCTTGAATGGCTTAGCCATGTGGGGACAATGTGTGTGCAAAATAAAATTTATGGAGAACAATTCAGAGCCCATTGAGATGAGGAGCCTCAATGGGATCAAAGCGATCTCTAACCAGGCTGATCCGGGGGAGTTTCCCTTGGCCTCGAGCCTCAAAGCTGAGTATCTGACTTATGCATCTAGCGCTGCGCCCTATCAGACCTCGCAATCGCCATTAAAGTTAGCCCATCTGCCCCATTAAAAAAAAAAGAGAAGCGCTCAAAGCAACTTTAAGTTTTTTGGCCAAAAGTCACGTTTTCACCGATGGATGTGGATGTGGATGCCTCCCCTGCACTAAAGTTAAGATCAACATGCGATAGATGGGCCAGAAAAGAAAACCAAATGTACGAAAAGACGTGCAAAAAAAGCTTAACTAACCATTGCTTGACTTTTGTTTACATATGCAAATTTACCCATTATATTTGCACCACAAACCAAGCTCTATTTTTAAAGTATTTAAACTATTTTCTGTTTCTGCGCCGCCACAATTTGCCAAGCAAACTTTTTCCGATAGCCCGGCCGCAATTGTTTGTTTAGACGGCGACGCTAACAACAACCAAAGCCAATTACCGTTTTTAATTATTTGCAAATATTGAAAAAGTCCCGCCGACTTTTAGCTTGGCGCCTCAGAGGGGAAAATAAAGCTGAAAAAAACAGAATTTGAAACCTTATCGATGAGCAACAGGTGCGGCAGTCGGTGGACAAAGTGTGAACCACGCCAAGGCACAACCTTTCCACAAATGTGTATGTGTTTTTGTGTGTGTATTTATATGTGTATTTATGTGTGTATATGTCACTATATCTAATCTTAAAGGTCGTCACATTTCGCGTGCCGAATTCCATAGGAGTGAGCCATGGGAAGGTACCCCTTTGAAATGTGTACAGATACGGGTTATTTCTAGATTTATCTGTATCTCAGGGTTTTAAAAGATATAGAAATGATTTTAAAATATATAGAAATATTTTAAAAACATATAAAAATATTTTTAAAATATATAGCAATATAGCAATATAGCAAATGTATAGAAATATTTTTAACTAACAATTTACCCACATTAAGCAAACTCCAAATAAATCGTTAGCTTCAAAACCCTTTAGAAAAAAAATCTACAAAAAATAAATCCAGTATTCCTTAAACTTGAATGAATTTTATTTATGTATCTAAATCATATTTACATATTTCTAAATAACACAAAATCAATCTTCTGATCTAAAAAGCCCACGTGCTGAAAAACAATACGAAAATGTCGCTTTCCAGACCCATTAATCTCTCAGCCTCCTTGGGTTTCTCATATCTGCCATCATCTCCAGTTGTCACAAAAAAAACCGAAATTATAATAATTTTTTTGCCAAAACGAAGAAGTGTGGGCCACGAGCACCAACAAAAAAATCAATAAATAAATATGAAGTGCACTCGAATGGAAATTCACAACTTTTTCCGCATTTTACAAACTCGTTGCTGTCATAAAATCGGTGATTGTGTTTTTTTTTTTAAGGTAAACCCCTTGGCTGACTAATTTTTGGCAAATGAATATGCGGTTCGAGTGTTGTCATTCATTCACTTATTGTTTCCTCTTTACAAAAAAATCTCAACTGCTTTTTTACTTTGTAAAGTGGGCGTGTCGCATTACGGTAATTTATTAAGTGTTTTTCTTGTTTTTCTCACTCTTTTTAATTGCCGCTCAGATGATTTAGTGTCTTTACTCTCTGCCTTTCCCCCTGGTTGTCTTTCTTATGACTTTCACCTCGCCAAAGTGAAATTACGGCCTAATGACTAAACATTTCATTTAATTAGAAGATTCATCGGCCAAGAGAAACAGAAACAACAATCAAAGGGCGGAACAAGGGAAGAGTTTGTTCAACTCTTTTTCTTAATTTTAATTTTCCTCTTTTACAAAACTTTTGGCAATCAAGGAAATTGATCTGACACCTGAAACCCCAAAGAGGATTAAGAGGGGTTTCAGTTTGGCTGCGAATGTTGATGGATGTGTATAAATTCTGAGAAGGAAGTACATTTCGGAATGTTTATATATTTTGTATATTGCATGTGAACCTTTCACAATCTCTTGCTGTTATTTTGACATTTTTTTAAGTCTGTTGTGAAACCCTTTTCTTCTCTGAGTCACCTGGAACCTGCAACACGTTGCAATGTTGCAACATTGCAGCGAATTAATTTATCAACATTTACCGCTACACAATGTCATCGCGAGGAAAGGAGTTAGCAGCATTAAAAGGCAATAAATTTGTCGGACAACTCGCCTCGTTCTGAATTCAGCTTCCAAGAAGCCAGAGTGGCCACTCGATATGGCCAAACATTTCTGGCTTGCCGGTGGAGGAAAACCTCTGCTCGGAGACTGAAGTTTGATTTATGCGTTGCGATGCTCAATGGGCGATACCACTGGGGCCAAGGAAGTACTCTTGGCGGGTTCGCAGTCAAATTTCCAGGCCCAAACGGCACGACTACCAAATGCGCTCGCCGGCCAGCGTCTGCCTGGCGGTTAAATGCAGCCAAACATAAATTATAGGCCATGGCTAAGTAGGAAAAATCTCTGGTTGAGCCCAGCACGGGGCACAGTGGGAAAGTTAGACCAGATAAAGTAATTTGAAACTCTATATTTCGCTTTTAAACGAAACACAAAAGAGTCCGAATTATTACTAAAATGAAACACGTTTTTAAAAGTTTTGCTTTCTGTCTATCTCGAGGTATTTCATATTACCTAGCAAAAGTTATTGTTTATATTTTCCTTATAAATATTTTAGGATATTTATTTAGTGCTTTCTTCTTGAAGATATTAATTTAAAAGTTTTGGACGCGAATTAACCAAAGATACTTGAAAATATGGCTTTATTAACTTCTAAAAGAAATATCAGATTTCAAAAATACAGCCTTTGATAAATAATTTAACAAGCCTTTTAATGAATTTTAAATATATCCTCTGCAATATAAGAAAATTAAATAATCTCAAAGGTATCTATAAACTCCTCCCAAATAATCCCACAGTGCCTGACATTTCCCAGCCCGCTTTCCTGGCAGCACTTTTCCTCCACCGCCTCCCCCTTGCTACTTTCATAATATTGGCAAACATTTAACGAAAGTCCAGCCGGGTTTGGCTAATGCATAAGCACAATACATGAGCACAGGAACTTCAGTTTCAGCTTCAACCTCAGCTTCAGCCGCGTAATTCAAAGTTTTCCCTGCTCGGCGGATGCTGGGCTCTTGTGCTGCTGCTTGCCAGGTTCCACAGACGACGACGACGGATCGGCGGATACATGTTGCCGCCGTCAATGTTTCGCCTTTGTCTCGTAAATTTTAACATTTTTATTATAAGAGCCAGAGCCATACATACCGGCTGCTGATTTCTCACACAATGCGCGCGATTTATTTTGTATGCATTGCGAGGCTGAAATTGATTAATTACAAAGCGGAAGACTCGCTGATCCCGCCCGGCTAAGTTTGTTATTATTTTTATTATTATTCGTGGCTTCATTTATCAGGCTTAATTTTCAGTATTATTACGATATGGTTTTATTACATTGAGCTGAGAGCTGAGATCAAGTCTGGTGCGTTTCGTGCCTTGCCATGACCACGATTCTTTGATTGTTGTTACTTTATGAATTGTTAATCCGAAGGTTTCTGCATTATCTAGTCGACACTGACACCAGTGACACTTGCATGTAATAAATGTTATGGAAATGTGTGAATCAATAAATGGGGTTTAATCGCATTGAAAACAAGTTTTAATGGCTTGACAAGTAGGGGAAATATTAGAGTATTCTTGCCATTAAATTACTTTTGAAATCATTTGTAATGAAAAGGAATTTTCCATTCTTACATGCCTATATTTTATATCAAATAGCACATGTTCTTGTGGCTATATACATAATTACATGATCTGGCGCCTCGTAAATTCCCAGGGAGTGCAAAAAATAAAGACTTGAAGTGAAATCTCAAGTGAGGGCAGTAACGCCAGTCGCACTTACACTTAATTGCTGTCAAGTGTTTTGCAAACCCCAAATTGGCAGCTCAAGTGTGAAGGAAAGGGGTGGCGGCTGTCTAAGGGTTATCTGGTGGAATGTCAAAGCAATTAGTTCCAATCGACTTGCGCTAGATACAAATTTGTACGAGTCTCTCTTTCTCCCGTCGATGTGCTGTGGTGCCGCAAGAAGTTGACACAACTCGGCTTTTGATGTCACATGTGTGTTTGCCTTTTAATGATTCTGTGTGCTACTTAAATTTCACGGAATTGTCGTTGTTTTTTTCTTGTTATTGTGGCTTCTGTTTTTAATGAGCTATTAAAATGTTTGGGGAATCGTTTTGGTAGTACACACAGAGACATGTGTAAGAGCAAATTGCCATGTAAGAACAACACGAAACCGAATCTCTCTCTTGAAAAGTTTATTTTTATGAAGAGGATTTGTTTTATGGGAGATGCTTCCACCTAATGGGCATATAATGAGATCAGTTCTATATATATATTTTAGGTAATCTTGCAAGTATTATTTAAAAATATCTTCCCTAAGGTGAAACTAATTTTTTACATTTTTTCTTTACAGGTAAGTTTTGCTTTTGATTAACGCCGCTGTCACACAACATTGGTTAACACTTTTGTAAGTCAATATGTTTAAGCAAAAAACCTGGGAGTAAATTTACACATGGATTAGATCATGCCAAATGTGTCAGAGTCTTGAAATAACTCGCTTTCTCAGAAGTAATACGATCTCTGGGGATTACAATCGAAATCGCTTTAATAGCATGAGAAACTTACTCTACTTATTAAGTTGTAAGATGGTTAGACAAGACCTGTATGTTATATTTGCCAAATCATTTAACATAATTAGACGGCAAAAAAAACGCGATATGATCTCATAACCAGTTTTCTCAGCCGGCAAATCCTTTAGTTAATTGGCCAGCAGAGGGAAGAACAAAGGAGTTTGAGCGGGAGCTAAGACCTCTACCTGTGTCAGTCTGAAATTCATAATTCAAACATCAATTCCGAGAACACGTAGTGTGGACACAATATTTCATAAATGTCTGGCCCAAAAGTCTGGCGACTAAAACCGAAGCTCGCCTCAAACTGACTTCCTTTGGGCTAAAGCTTCATTTGGTTTCGTTTCGTTTTTATTTGCAATCAAACACAAAATGCACGAGGAGGAATGGAAGAAGCTACATTAACCTTCAAGTCGAGGGGGTTCGTTGGTATTACTTTTTTAACAATTTTCTGAATTGTATTTTTGTTTTTTCGGTTTGGTTGCGCAAATAAAACAACTACGGCGACGACACAACGACTCTGAGTTTGTATCTAAAATCAACAAGTTCACAACGACATCACCAGGCCAGGCCAAAACAGAAAAGATAAAAAACTTTAAAGCGTCGAGTAAATACACAAAAGATACCCAAGCCACAAACAAAAACAACCACAAACACCCCTCATTCATTGCCAGGCCTTTGCTTAGAAGGTAAATAGAAGCCCGAAACTTGGTGAACCTCTCCACCGAAAGCCCATTTAGGTGACAAGTCAATACAGATAATTCAGTCTCCTACTCAATGCCTTTCAAGGGGGTGGCAAAAATCATTTTGGGGCTCTATTTCCGCTTAGAGCTGTAAGTTTCCATTGTCATAGTTTTTCTGAAAGGAAAAATCCTCAAGTTAAAGGTGATTGATAATGAATTTGTAATGGTTTGTTTTGTATTTTATGAGACCATCACAAAAAGTAGTATCTTTTAATGGCATACGAATTCTTACAGTTTAAAGATAAAATATTATAAATATTATCTTTAAATTCTTAGAATTATCTAAAAAGAAAGTACTTTTTAGTGATTCTCTCCTGATTTTTCTAGAAGTATTGAAAGTCTGCTTACTTTTAATTAAATAAAGCAATGGCTTACTTACCACTGACATTAATCCAGGGTTTCTTTAGCATATCTTATTCAAGTAATTGAAACCCCATGAGTAATGCCATTGGAAATCGATCGTCAGCGAATTAAATTTCGTATTTTTAAAGGCAATTCAATACATTTGATGAACACTTCTGAGCTGCCACTGAAATGTAATGTAATAGCCCACGAATACTATTTCGCCTTTAAGTTACAGCCAAACTTAACCGCAAATGAAGTCAAGTTAGTTGGTTTCACTTTCAACAGTTTTGTTTTGAGGTTTCTTTAATTTAATTTAATTTTATTAGCTTTGGATTCATAGCTGTGATATAAATTTTAATTAATATTAATTTGCTCTCTCTCTATCTCTTATAGTATAATGAAAGTATTTTAAAAGTATGAAAGTTTGAATGTCTTTACTCTTCCCCTTCAGTATCCTTGGCTTTCTTCTTAGCCTTTTGCTCCTGCAGCATCAACTCCTCTATCTTCTTGATGTTCTCTTCAATCTTCTGCCTTTGTAATTGCTCCTCCTGGCTTAGCTTCTCGGCATTGGGTTCCAGTTGCGCTGCAGGTTTAACCTTACCCTCCGCCTGGCTATCGCCTTCAGTGCGTCTGCCCATTGGGAGACGTGTGATCAGGTGCGGTGGAACTCGGATGCCTGCTCCTATGCGATTATCGTTTTTGTACTGACCAACTGCACGCACAAATGGCTTCAGTGGACATCCCTTGGCCGTGGCCTCGCCCATCAGCTGACGGGCGTAGTCAAAGAAGAAGGCATCCTCGCGCAGCTCCTCCAACTGGGCCTCCCTGTTGTAGTTGGTGTCCGGACGCGTCTCCTCCTCGATGCGTTTATTCACCTGTTCGTCCAGCTGCTTGCGGAGATCCTTCATGCGCTGCAGTTGCTCCAGACGCTGCTGGCGCTTAAACTGGACGTTGGTGAGATCGTTTTTGAGGCGTAGTTCCACAGCCTCACGGCGTTCTTCCTCCTCTTGCCGCTTGCACTTCCTGGCCAGTTCTTCCTCCTCTTTTTGGATAGCCAATCGAGCATTTTTGGCCTGCTGTCGGACTTCCCTCTTCTTGGCCTGCTCTGCAGAATGCACCTTTCGCATCTCCTCAAGCTGCCGCTTGTGACGCTCCTCATCCTCACGAGCGCTGTAGTGGAGGCGAGGAGCCAGCTCCTTGGCTAGCTTCTCATTTCGCTGAATGCGTTGCTGCACCCGCTCCTTGGCTCTGTCTCTCTTAAGCTTTTCCAAGTGTCCCTTAGCCTTGTTGTGGACATCGCACTGGACTTGTTCCACCTCCTTGAGCATTTGGAGACGCTGCTGGCGCTGCTCGGACATGGCCAGGGAGGCCAGAGCCTCTTCCCTTTTCTGGCGTTGCTTGGCAAGCTGCTGCTCCTTCTCCTTGTCCTGCTGCTCCTTCAACTGTCGCTGATTGCGCTCCCGTTCTAAGCGTGCCTGCTCCAGCTCCTCGGCTTTGGTGGCCTTTTAATTAAATGGAAATTAATTAATAAATGGATTTATCTGGAAGATTTATTTATTTAAAAATCTAAACGTGATTAAATGTGCTTTCAACTAACCCAAAATATTTAACAAAAGAGTAAATAAAGACCAGAAAACGTGTGCCAAGATGACATTCCACATATTTTGGGCAATAAAAACTGATATATATACCTGACGCTCCCTTTCTCTCTCTGCAATGGCCTGGAGCAGCTCCTTTTTGTGCTCGCCCAGCTGCTGGCAGTGCTCCGCATGACGCTTTTGAGCTTCCTCAAAGCCTCGGAACACCTGCTCCTGATACACCTGCCTGTCCAGATTCGCCTGCCTTTGATTGGCCTTGGCGAACTCCTCTTGCACCTGCCGCTGGGCATTGACGCTGCGCAGGACCTCACTTTGCAGCCGGGCGCACTGCAGCTCTCGGGGACCAGGACGCAGTTGCTCCAACAATTGCTGAGCCGCCTCAATGCGCTTTTGCCGAGTTTTCTGATGCTCCAAGCGTGATGCCTTTGTCTCTTCCTCTGCCAGCCGTTTGGCTTCGAGTTCTTGCTTTTGCTTTTGCTCCAGCTCCCGGGCACATTCCTCCTCCTGGGAGATGCATAGATTGCGGCCAGCGAACTTCTTGAGGAGCTCCTCGCCGCCAATGCGCAGTTTCTCATCGGCCTCGTGGCGCAGCTGATGCAGATGCAGTTGCTCTTGCTTGGCCGCCTGGCTGGCATTATTGAGAATTCGTTGGTACCGGCTGCTGGAGATGACCACCGGAGGTCTTTCACGTACCACGGGCTCCCGTCGCTCCTGTGGGAGCCAGGAATACTGCATTGTTAGGAATATTGATAGTAACTGACGGGATAGGAAGGGTGTTTCAAGGTGGAGTTCTGGGGGTTTCCATGGCTTTTGGTTTGGTTTCCACAATTAAAGGTTGTCTTGGAGTTGAGAGGGTGGTTTTTTGGGTCTTCTTTGATATATTTAATCCTCGAAATATTTTATATAAAAGCCTAAAATAAATCAATTTATTATCTTTATAATTAAAAGCTGTATAACCTTTTCTATTCCTTAATGATGGCTTTTACCGTCAAACTCCTTTTTAATCATTCCATTAAGACTTCATGCCTTCCAACTCATCATCCCCAAAACAGATATTGCCAAAACAGATATTGTCGAGTGTTGCCAACATTTTGAGTAGTTTATTTTAATTAATTAGTTTTGTGTGCACACTCGTGTTGGCCGACACAGCGACATGCCACTGTCAACGCAAATGGCCGGCTGAGCTTTTGGTTTGATGGCTTAATTATGTCCAAAAGTAATGGGGAGGCCATTTGGCATAGTCGGTGCAAGTGACAGGTTTTCTGATAAAAATGGCTAAAACTTTGGGCCATTAAACTGCACAGCAATCTATGTCCAATCTCTAATGTGGTTAGATTTCAGGTTTTCGGGCTTCCCGGTTGAGTTGTCAGCTCATTGCCGGGTCGGGAGCCCATCCCTAAAGGGCACACCAACCATTTTGGGCACGCTTCATTTGGCTTGTGTCGGGGCATGGCAATCGTAGATTTAACTCAAGTTGGTTTAAATAAATTTAATTAACACCTGGCTGTGAATCCAAACCCGAGGAATATTCATTTCAATTTCGAATTGGGTCAGTGCTTTGCCTTTGTCGTGGTTGGAAAATGGGGTTTATGCCACTATATCTATACAAAACACACAAACCCATGACGGGGCGATAAAGGGGCATGCCTAGCCAAGCTATTTACACCGAAATCCAGGTTATATATAAACTTTATCGGAGCGCAAGCCATTTGGAACTTTAAGGGCCAGTTTGCTAGGTTCTTAAGTTTTTAGAATAATTATTATAGAGCTTCTTTGGGGTTATTAAATATTTTCCTGGAATTAAAAAGTAAAATCTATTTATGGAAGAAAAATTAAGCAAAGTCAGCCAGTTAAAGACACAAAGCTCTCCTATTGACCCTCTTTTTGAATCACTCTAGATCAGTGTTGGCCATTTTCTTGAGCATTTAGAGTACTTCACAGTTTCCCAATGCTTGTGTAAAGTGGTCTATAACCTGCTCACTTACACCACTGGAACACATCACCTCCTCGTAGGAGAGACCGCGTCAAGTACCCGATTCTTATCTAATCGAAACTTATTGGCTCCCCATAGACTTTGCCTGATACCATGTAAATATACGACTGTCCGATGCTGGTTCTACTTTGTCTTGCTGCCCAGCGACAGCCGGACATATATCACTTGATCTTCAAGTGCGAATGACAGCTCGGAGTAGGAGAGACAAGAGACCAGAGACAAGAGACTCGAGACTCGAGACCACAAGCCTTTCGCCTGACCACGACGACTACCGTCCAGTTCGTTGCTTCCACTTGAATGACTTCATGTGCCCCCGGTCGGAAAACTTGAAAAACTTGTCTTTGTCTCCGCTGCCCAGAGGCTGGGGCAAAAGGCAGGGACCTGCACTCGAGAACCCGGCAACTAGGGAGCTCGAGAATATGAAGAGCGGCGGCGGGCCAGACTGGGCCAACAAATGAGTGCAACTGTTTTGGCCAGAAGCCGCAGTCCAGTTTACAGGAACGTGAAAGCAGAACAATCCCCTGGGACGGGGACTGGGGACTCCTCTCTGCCTGTGTATCTGCCGCCAATATCTGCAAGTCTCTTCTCTTTCTGCTGTTGGTTAGAGCAATTAACATGCAATTAAGAGACGTTTCAATCTCAAAAGAAGAGCCAACAGCCGTGGCCAAGACATCGTAAACACTTTAAGCGGTGGCAGGCAACAACTTTTGATGATGGGCCGATCTGGCTTCTTAGGAAGGTTCTAATTATAAAGTTCCGATCGTTGGGCATACACAACAATATTTCTAGCGAAAGTTTAGACAGGAAATTGATGGGATGTTTACACACAGAAGCACTGAAAAATGTGTTTGTAATTTATAATTTTCAAGCTTTGCCGCACAATCAAACAATCAGCCATCAATCAGATGGATTCTAAATCAAGGCACACCTTTATTTTAGCATAAGAAATAAGCTTCGGAAATTGTAAGATATATTTCTGGAACTGATTTACAGATTTGATAGGCATCTTTAGACCATAAGAACATTGCCATTTTTGTGTTTGTAATCTTGAAAGCCAAGATCAGATCATAACGGAGTTGGGTGGGCATTATATGATTTGATTTATTAAACCTGTCGGTTAAGCGATTTATAAGCCGTGTCAAGAACAATAAGTGCCAAATACTTGCGAGGCTTATGTCATCTTGAACATATAGTAAAAAGCACAAACTTACAAATCTAAAATGTAATTGTATAAGAATGCCGATTCCCTCGCTTCCGAGTAAGACATACATAAATTCATGTTGAGGCCTTTCAATTTTGTGGGGTTAAATCAGTTGAACTCTTTATTGTGTATTTTCATTATCAATTGAGAAGCGCCCAGTTCTTTTCACTACAAACTTGCCCGCCCGTCTGTCCAATTCGGTTTAGTTCATTATAGAGAATTGTATAGTTGATTTCATAGGGCGATATGTGTGTGGCAGAGCTGTGTATTAAGTTTTCCATGTCTGTTTGCCAACAAAACAACATTTCAATGTCAACTCGATCACGTTTTCAACAGCAATTTGTTGCTGGATTTTGTTCGAATTTGATACACTCTAAAGAGCGTGGCAAATTGCCCAAGTGGCCCAAGGGGAGGGGAGAGACTCGGTCTTACATGGGGTTTTACATTGGTTTTGTCATCCACACACACACACACCTGATACTGCGATTGGGTAACTAGGTATTACCACTTGAGGTTGACTGCTAGTTGAGCTATTAGTTCTTCATCTTCCCAGCTTAGAGGCTGCTCATGTCTGCCCATAATCTGAGGTTAATCTGGTTGGGCTTGGCTGCGCCTCAGTGTCATTTCAAGTGCTCGCCGATCGCTCCGAGCCGCTCCATTAATCAAGTGGGTAATGTAACGTCTAGCAGATAGTATTTCAAGTTTATAGAGATGATTATTTAGTTTAGTAAATGGTATTTGGTAAGTACTATATTAAACTTTATATTATGAGGTATTTATTAGGTAATTATAACCTAAAAACTTTGGCCCAAACACAAAATTCCACTGATCATAGTTGTTTTTTTATAAATACACTTACATAAGTAACCTCCAATCTCTATCCCATCCATTCCCTACCCAATTATGACTCATTTAAACCAATGACAGCTAAAAATATATATCTTGAAATTCTTTATCGACTTTGTCAAGTTAACATTTGCCAGCGAGAGAAGCCAATTCAAACTGTCAATCAAACAATTACAGATTTCTGTAACCGAATATTCTAGCTCGCGGATTGATTTCACAAACAAATATTCCACTCACAGTGCGGATTCTTTTCGATTCTGATTTCTGACCAATAAAAATCTGAAATCAATCAATCAAAAGGCATTAAAAACTTTATTTTGAGATACCAAAAAAAAAAAAAAAAGTTGAAATAAACTCAAACGACTCGAAGACGGCGGGGCCAATCACACGCTCTATTTACAGCAAATTAAAAATTCAGAAACTACAAAAACATAGACCGAATGAGAAGAAACAAAAACCATAAAACTGGTACAAATATTGGTCAAAATATTTACCAGCCACGCCCAGGGAGGGAATTTAATGATTAATGATCATCGACAGCCACAGAACGGAGCCGAGAAAGTGCCTTAAACGCCACAATAAACGATATTAGATCGAAGGGGAAATTATATCTTACACACATTATTAAACACTATTGAAATAGGCCACAAAGGTGAGGGAAATAAAGGCTTTGATGCACTGGAAAAAATATATTTGAGAAAGGGATTTATTAAATGTTAAAGAAATTTAAAAAAGAAAAGATTTTACTACGAATTATGCCAAGTTTACTACCTCTTTAAAATAAGAAAAAAAATTATTCTGCAGCTTAGAAATATATGTATATTTTTAGTAGTTTTTTTAAAGAACTTAGCTTGGAGAGTGTGGCATCCACTCCAAGTGGCGCCCACTCGCCATGGCCCTCATCCTCATTTGGTATGCAGCTCATCCGCTGCCTTCCCAGATAGTCATCGATGGCGTCGCGTAACGCGCCGGACAAATGCTGAAAACTTGTCAATCCCTGGAGGGGGGATCTTGAGTTTCCAAGATGTGAATAATTTATGTAGATTTATGCCCAATCCAGTTGAGAGAAATATCTTATAATTTGTTACCAACTTCGGCAGCGACCCCACTTCCACTCGTAACCCATTAGCATAATGGACAAAATGCTGGCCAGAAGGAGAATCTTCAGCAGTAGCCAATAACCAGAAATAGTCTAAGAATCTGCGCCAAAAGTAGCAACAAATACCGCTAATGATGTGCTAACGTCACCAACAATATTTGACAACCAAAACAGAAATATTGTTTTTACAAATTATGGAGGTTCGTGCCACGGGGCTCTTTAAATATAATAAGCATAGCATAAATAATGGAGATTAATATCAGATAATATTAATGGGAAGTAGCTACCTAAACATATACTATTTTTGGCAATAATTTATATAACAACGTTTAGTCAGAATATGTTTAATTTTCCCAGAAATAATATAATATAATATCTAAGATCACAGAACAAGCATAATTTCGTGCAAATATTGACAAATTCATTTTATTTGCCATTCATTTTCATGTTCCCGAGAATTTAGCATAACCGAAAATTAATTTTAGCACATTAGCAACTTTTATAAACAATTAAGATGGCAGTATAAATTAGCAAGGCAAATTTTTTCAAGATTTATTACCAAACAAGAGGAATAGGGACAGTTCCTATAAATTATATACCATATATATAAAATACTCTTTAAATTCTTAACCAACTTGAATGTCTATTTCCCAACTGAATTAATACGTTTTCGATGAAAATGAGAAATTAATTTGAGCGGCTTGTTTGGTTCGATTTCTTCTTTTTTTTCTCACTCCCAAAGAAATTCGAATCCCAAATTAGCCACTTAATTTCGTTTAATTAATTTCAATCTAATTTTTAAGCCCCAAAGGGGAAGCCAAAACAAAAGCCGACCGACTAGTTGGCCAGATACAAAATGAGTATTTTGGGCAGCTGATATTTCATATGCATAATTATGCATTTTAGTCAAAGTGATTATGCCTAAAACTAATGCTCCAAGGTCGATCCGGTGTTGAAGTCTTTTGTTAATTCAAAGTTTATCTAAAACGATTGATATGAAGTGGAATGTTTTGGTTTTCTTTGGGAAATGCCTTTAAAAACAGATTTGAAGCTGCAGATATCAGTTGTTTGTGGAACGAAATAGCGTGAGTTTCTATTTTGCGTTACTAAATGGATTTTAATGGAAAGCTTTTACCAGTTAAATTAATAAATAATTTTCTTTTGCTGATTAAAATAAAATTGAATACAAATTTCTGCTTTTCTTTTAGAGAGAAATTTAATTGATAAAGAAATACTTGTTATATTTTAAAACAAACAATACCTAAAATAGATTCCACTTTCTCATTAAATAAACCAGAGATTTATTACCTTTTCTCACCTGTTCTTCATTTACACCACGCACCCGCATTATTTAGACAATTAAAGCTTAACAAATTGCTAAGCTCATATAGGTTATAAGCATATAGTATATAAGGCCAAAACGAAGGCGATGCACTAAATCTTTGGTAACTCGAATCGCTGGCTAAATGCAACCTACAAGCCCGCATTAGCCGGGCGACTGATCGATGGTCGCTGCCAATTATGGACAGTGATCTCTGGACCGCGGCCACAACTCCCAAATACGATACGACCACGACTACGACGACGACCCACAAAACCCGAGACTCGGACTCTCCAAGACTCGGAGACTGTTTGTCAAAAATGTCTCATGAATGGAACGTGAATGAATGATCGAGTGAATGAATCAGCTGTGAATGCAGCTGGGGCGTATTGGAAATGAATGAATTACCCGATAGACGACGACGACGACGACGAGGTGGCCAACTTGTCTGGGCTGATATTTTTGTATGGTGCGTGGGCTTCCCCCAAAATTGCAAGAAAAACAAGAAAAACGAGCAAAAATTGTTTACAAGTACATCGAAATCCCGCGGCATTGACTTGGGCGCTTGTCTGGGGGCTAGACACTCGACGTCTTCCACAATGAAATTGTCACTTTTCATTTGGTTTTGGTTTTGGTTGTGGAACTACTACTGCCCACATTGCAGCGGAAGTGCCATTTGATTTATTCGCATTGGGTGATTTTATTTCTGTGCTTTTGCTGCGTGTGTTTGTGTTGGCAAATTTCCGGCCGGCTTGACACACATTTGCATGTGTCGCACAAATTTTTAAGTGCCATAAATATTCATTTACCACAGTCATACATTTGATTTTGGCTTCGACTAATGGAGACATTTCACCCGCCGCTGCTCGATCACTTCGAGATGATGATGGTGCGCACATGGCTCGAGCTTGTTGCCTTTCCAGGAATCTGGGTCAATGCTAAATGTTAGATAAAAGAAATTAACAACAAAGGAGAGCCCAGAAGTGGAGAGAAAAAAATATATTTAAAGCCAAGTCATATTAGGCTAGAAGCCATCATTAATTTTGTGAATGTTTTATGAGCTGTTGTTTAAAGGGATTTCATTATAAAGAATGCAAAGCAAATAGATATTTTCAAATTAAATATAAATATTACTGTTTTCCTTCTAATGTTTGATTAATGTTAATGCCTGATTGATATTTGATTAACAATTCAATTACTTTTTATAGGGCAGAATAATATCCAATATACTTCAATATTCAATATACCCTGACAGATTATTTCATCCAGCATTTAATGACTTAAGTATTTTCATAAAAAAGAAGTAAAACATGGTAATATAAAGCTTCCAAGGAAATCCTTTCCAACTTATTCTTCCTGCGGCTTTGAAGCAATTCCAATAATCTCTTCTCTTTAACACCTTTTCATCTTGTGCTGTGGGTTTCCCCCACAAAGTGAGCGATGCACTTCTGCTCCATAGTCCAGTTGGTTAGTGGGAAACGCCTCGATTTTCCTGGCCAGTCTTATCCCGCAGGCTACAGGCTGCGCTTAGGTAACTCTTCTCGGCCCAGTCAACTCACGACTTCACGAACTGCAAGGGAGCGCATCAAAGTGCAGAATCTCACGAAATTTGCCATTCGAGCGGCCATTTGGGTTATTTATGGTTGCCGATTTGTTTGCGACTCATTTAACCGGACAGCTTTCGCGGTTTTATGACACATTTAAAAGTTCGTTTCTGGGTTTACTTCATTGGCTCTGCTTTCAAAAAAAAAAGCGTAAGAAAAGTTAAGGAAACGAAACGTTCAAAGAGAAACATCAAATTTCGCAGCTTGAAGAAATAAATAAATTATAAATAATACATACATTCTTAAAAGCAATCAGTATTTATCTTTAAAATATTTCATTAGCATCTTAAACTAAATAAAACACGATACAAACTAAAATTAATTAACAGAATAAATGGTTTACAACAAATAAAAAGTCACAAACAAATGACTTAGGCAACGAACTTGACTGCAGAACCAAAAACCAATTAAATTAAGAAAAAAATATAAAAGTAAATCGGTTCGTCAAGATCTTTACCTAAGTCTTAACTTTATTTTTTTGGTTTTTATTTTGTTTAAGAAGGTTAATTACTTGTTAATTATTTCTCTTTACTGTATATTGTTTACTTTACTTTTTTCGCAACTTGAAGGCAAGCGTTCTATTTTGTAAACAAAATTGTTTACAGAAAGGTTTGTTCTCGTGTTTAAAAATGCTTTATAAAGTTTTTAATTAAAGGTGTAACGGCTATGGCCACAATTCTATAAATTTTAGAGAAAATCCTATTTCCATAGGATGAACCTTTTAAGTCCAATTGATCTTTACAGCTGAATCTAATATAAATCCCACACTTCTGTTAAAAGATACTTTAAATTTATTGACACATACATAGCTCAATTATTTATTTTTTGCATATAAAAACTTCCTCGGAATAATGCAAATGTAAGTATCCAGGAATACCGGTATAATTATATATCCGCTTCGCTTCACTTCCGACTCGTTGCCGGGAAGCTGACTCATTCAGAGATCCAACGATGACAAACACAATCCACACACAAAGATAATATGTTACCAACAATGCCAACCATGACCCACGCAAAATATGCACCACAAAGGGAGTTAAAAAAACAGATACTGCCAACAAGAAATCGTGTAATAAAATATGTTATAAAAAATATAACACAAAACTTTCGACCCACGCACTGAACTTGAAAATGTTTTATCGAAACAAAGCCCTTCAAAGCCATCAAATATAAAACAAAACATGAAAATTATGTTAAAAAGCAATTAAACATAAACAAAACAAAATAAAAAAAGTCAAAGTCAAAGCAATTTAGTAAAAATGATGTAAAAACTGTGGACAATGGAAAACCGCAGCAGCGGAAAGAAAATGTTCCATGTCACCGGAGATCGATTTAAAATGCGCTTAAAAAAATATTTGGCAAAGAGGAAAGTTATTTTTAAGGGTTTTTATAATTTTAACTAAATTTAATTATGAAAATAAAATAATATAAGTACAAATTATAAATTAAATCACAGATTTAAATGGGTTGATTTCTAAGAAATGTATACAAATTAAAGTTTGTAAAACATAAAACTAAATGAATGAAATACCTTCAGTAAGAATTTGTTATAAATGAAAACCGGAAAATTATTTTATTAAATAATTAAAGCTCTGCTTTATTTGTTGGCACTTTAATTCTGTATTTATGGCTAAGTGTGTGGGCTTGTTTCTGGCTCTTTGCTAAAATCTAATTGGGGCTGCAAAAAGCTGTCTGCTGTGGTGGCCAATGGAGCTGGGTGTTTTTTCTCCGGTGGCAACTGGTAAATGGACCATGGTCCGTTGGCTGCGCACTTCAGGCATGAATTGATTTGGTCTGGCTTCGAGTCCAGTCCAGTCTGTCAATCAATTGTAATGAATACGCATTTTTTTTATGGTGGCGGGAGCGTAATCCCCTCTCCCTCTTCTCTCCGCCCTCTGCCTTGGTTAACCCGCTGGGTCAAAACGTTTCTCCGTTTAACCCTGAGCTGTCCAAATCAATGTAGAAACCCCCATTTAGAATAGCCCTGACCTGCCCTGCGCAAAACAGTTGAAAACCATTTGAAATACTTTTGCTTGCAATTAGATTTTCTATAAATAAGTTTAGGAAATGGTAGAAATAATACCTATAAAAGGCTTTGTTGTAAAAAATAATGGTCTTTAAGTAAATTAAATGAAAGTACATGCAGCAGAATGTATAAAACTGATTATTTATATTTATTTTGAGATTTTATCGAGTTTAAAATTGGAACTTAATAAGCTTTATTTTCTAAAAATATTTTGTGCTGTTTATAGTGTGGCTTTTATTTATGGTATTTAAAGTTAAATTTTCCTTAATATTCAAGGCTTTGCTTATAAAAATATAAATTAATTTACCATGCATATAAATTTTTATATTCTTTGAATTTTATTTACTAAGTTTACAGAGCTTAACTCCCATTTATTAGGCTTTTGTTTTTGCATTTCCAGTCTAACACTTCAAAATATTTATTGCTGAATAATTTTTAAGTGTGTCTTTTGTTTATGCCCTTTTGAAGAAGAACAAGATCAGCTCGTGCCCTTTGTTTTGGTTTAAACCTATTTTAATGGCTCATAAAATCAGAAACGAGTTTCTCAGATATTCATCGCTAACATTAGATAAAGGGCTTCGTTGTTAACCTACCAGATATGGAATCTTCTTTTTCAGTATCTACAGAGCTTGATGAAAATATTCATCTTAGGAATTAAACAACAAAATAAACTGAGCTTAAAAAAATATAAGTTTGTGTCTGAATTCTTCACTGCCTTAATTTAGATAATTCCATCATTATAAACATAATAATTATGGTTATGATTACAGGGTTTATTCCTTCTTTTGACCCTTCTAGAAAGATTCCCACATTCTTCTCTCTCTGAGAACCAATTTACCACTTATGCACTTACGAATTTGAATTTGAATTTGCGGCTAACCCGCCACAAACTGCGGGTCTCATCACTCCGCATTCCATCAGCATTCCGCTGGGAAATGTTTCGACTTCAGCTTCGGCTTGAGGGAAAACCGCAAATTGAATTAGGCCCGCGTTGGGTATTAAGAAAAATAATTCGCAAAGAAATTACATAAAGGAAAACAAGTGCCAACACTATGGCGCGCAGACAGATGCAGACACGCAGATTCGCCCACACACCAACTACTATATATATAGCAGTACGATCCGAGCGGCGGTTTGCCAATTTAGCAAAAATAAAACGCCCACATGGGACGTGGCAACTTGGAAGCTTTGAGGGGGCAAACCGGCAAGCCGCAACTAACATTCATTAAACCCCAGAAAGAGAGGCAGGAAAATGCGGCGGAAAATTCAAATCAATTTAGCGCAGACCGCAGCTCGCAGTTGCAATGAATAAATCCAATGAACGGCAGAATTGTGCCGCGCATGCGTAAAAATGAAATGAAGGAAAATTCAAAGGGAATGTATAAATTAGCAATTTAGATTTGGAATCATCATTGTTGCATTCAATTTCAAACTAGATCTTTATGGGTGCATTGGCCTCTTCAACAGGCTCTATTAATCAGCTCCCTCTCTCTCTCTCATTTTGGCCATAATTTATGAGCCAAGAATTACAAACTTGCATCCACGCAATTAATTTGTTTAGAGTCCATGAAATTATATTATATTTCCATGCTCCACAGAACAAGGTGCGTGTCTAGGCCTGAGACATGATTATAAAAATGTAAATGTTGTACAAGAGTAAAGCTATCTCCTGGGAAAACCCACACTCTGTAGCAGATAAAGACTTTTCTTTAGCAGCTGCTTCGCAAGAAAGTCTAGAGAAAGGCAGGAATTACAGGAAGTAATCAATTTAAGCAAAGGATCGTTTGCTAAATAGATTCTGTTATTATCGTGGAACAACATTTTATAAAATGTAAATCTTTTAAATCTATAGCTTACTTCTCAGAGGCCTTCTTGGCTAAAATAATACGATTTTCCATCGATAACCCCAAAAACCTCTTCGATGTCGTAGCCCACACACAAAATTGTAGCCTGGGTGGACTGGCAGGCAACAAATCATCATGTCCAGCAGGTGACTTGACTTGGACTCGACGATAACACTTTATCGATTGCATAAGCCATGTCAGTTGGACTGTCCGTTTTTGGCCTAGGCCAAGATGCATCGCTTGGCTTAAAGGCAGACCAAGTGGAAGACGGCATCGATTCCTGTTCGGGACATTCGAGAGTGGGATACAAATACGACAACCGCCAACGAGAACCACGTCCGGTCGCGCTGGCAAAGTGGATTACAAGCGCATAGGCTTCGACTTCGACTTCTACTTATATTTCAACTTCCATTTCCACAGTCATTCATGCCCACTTGATAAAAAAAATAAAAAACTGGAAAGAAGCTATAGTAAATGAACTCGACTATTAGATACCCAGTAAACCAAACTGAAAGAGATGCAAGTCGAAGAAAGACTCAATGCTGTTTTGTATTCCTCAAGTCGATTAAAGGAATTAAACTTTGACAATAATTTTAGCTTTAAAATCTATATTTTTCGACTACAAAAATTCCCTTTTCTTTGTTTTAAAGTAATGGTAATGAAAACTGTCGATCTTTTCCCTCGCTTATTTATTGCAAATCAAAAAGTCGCAGTTTGATTTTTTCGCCGCTTTTTTCTGCATTTGCCGCGTGGGCCGTCACAGCTGCCAGTCTCTGGAATGGAAAGGAATCAACGAGGAGGCCCAGCCCACATGGACTTATCTTTGAACTTCACTGCAGTCCTGGAGTTAGCGTTGAACGAGGACATGGATGTGGACTTGCTTGTGGAAGACTGCTGACCGCAAGAGTGTGTGACCCCTTGCCGCACATGGCACCATTTATGAACAACTGTTGTTCCGCCAACAAGTGTGCCCCGGCTGACATTTGTTTGGCCGCAGACAAAAGGCAATTTGCATACTGCACAAAATGTCAACTGTGTGGCGGAGCAATTGCCGTTGGCATGCGCAGGCGCAACAGCAGCAGAAGCAGCAGCAAAAAAAAATGCAGCAGATGCCACAGAAGCGAGGGAAACCCCTTTTTTCAGGGGTGGCAGAATGCATGTTGGGGTTGCAAGTTGCCAGTTAAATGGAATAAACTAAAACTGCAACTGACGTCCCTTAAATTGCACATCTAATTGACAGAATGCAAAAACAACGGATGACACATACAAATTTCGCTTATTTAAAACCATAAATTTTACCGAGGAAGAATAGGGGAACTGTTGCTTTTCTAGCATCTGCCACAGATGAGGGACTAGTTGTTAATAGAATTTTATAAGAAAAGAGAAAAGTTGAAAGAGACTTTGTTTTTAACTAAAAAATAAACAATTCAATAAGATTACAGTGACAGTTTTATGAGTTTTTACATTGTCTTTAAATTCATCATTGATTTTTATATGTCAAAGCTTCCTCTCTTATTATTTTTTTCAACATAGTCAACATATTGCTCAATAATAAAATACATTTTAGCTTCTTTCATCTAAAAAAGAGAAAAACAAATCCCATTTCCTAAACAACTTCCCATGAAGACCCAATTTGCTTTCTAATTCTCCCCAATCCCAGTCAACTGTCAGCACTTTTGTGCACTTAAAATTTGTGTAAACAACCGCGAATAAAACCCAATGCCAGCGAAATTGCTGACGATTGGTGGCAGGCATTTTACATAATATTGACACAGAAAGACAAAGTGCTAATAGAAATAATAAACCAGGCAGGCAGGCGGAGCAGATTAAATCAATTACGAGTCCGAGTGGTTCGGTTAAGAAAAGAATTCTGCTGATTGCTGCCTGCTAGCCAATGGATTAAATGGTCAGCAGGAGGAGAAGCAGGTGCTTGCCACAGAGTCAAACAACCAAAAAAACAAAAAAGCTGATCGAACGAAGTATCTTTTTGCTGACTGAGATTGGGTCCAAAGACAATTGACAGTTGCACAAACGAGATTTAATTGACAGAGTCAATTTATGCAAACGGTGGCCATAAAACAAGTGCAACGAGATTTGTGTATTTCGATTTAAATTTGTAGCTGCTTTTTGTTGGCCGATCGATCGGGTTAGGAGTGGAAAATGCAGGCCTTAAAGGGGCACCGAAACTAATGGCATTTGTTATTATCAATATGCAGCTCGTTAAAATTGTTTGGAAATTGTCGAGACTGATATTTAAAGCGAATTAAATTAAGCATTTGTGATAGCACAAAAATGTGCTTGCATCTTACAAATATTCCTTGAATATATAGGTTTGTACTCTCTACTTTCCGGCTAACATAATACCTGAAATTATAAATAAACGCTTGGTGGTAACACCTGCTTGTGGAACCCCTTTTTGAAGGGCTTCTTGTAATTTTCTCATTACCATTTTGGAACGCTTTAAACTGTTCGGTTTTTATATATCCTAACCTGTTTGCAGAGACCCTTTCAACTTATATATATGTGTCTCCATCTTCATTGCAGATCTCCAGTCCATCCGCCGTCTCCTGGAACACGATGCCAGTGGCTCCGTGTGCCCCTCCTGCCGCATCTCCTTCGACAAGGGCAAGAGACGGAAACTGATCGACACCTGCGGCCACGAGCGCTGCTATTCCTGCATGTTCCGCAACGACCAGTGTCCCATGTGCATGAACAGTTCGCTGAAAGGTGAGTACAAGCTCCTTCGAGCACCTTCGAGTCCTCCGAGTCCCCATTAAGGCATATCGACAGAGCTGTTCGTATGGATGTGTGTATCTCAGCGCTATTTTCGCATATCTCTCGGATATGCCATATGAGGCTGGGAAATATTCTGTTACATGTTGAGTGCAAAATGCCACAGAAATTGCTCGGCAGCCATAAAAAGGTTGGGTGTTTTGTATTTTTA
The DNA here is from genome assembly GCA_035045905.1 of Drosophila anomelani. Classification (NCBI taxonomy): domain Eukaryota; kingdom Metazoa; phylum Arthropoda; class Insecta; order Diptera; family Drosophilidae; genus Drosophila; species Drosophila anomelani. The sequence goes on from JAWNOO010000165.1 coordinate 6,350,939, forward strand.
TGCAGGAGAATGCAATAACAAATGGATTTTTAAGTGGAGTTTCATAAGGGAATTGGGAAAAAATAGGAAATATTAAAGTTAAAGTTAAAGAAATTAAGAAGAATATTTGTTCAACACAATTATTCCTCTAAACATTTTTCTATAGTAGAGAATTCTTTTATAAATCCCTCTTTTAGTAATAAATTCTTGAAATATCTTTAATATAATTTTTTTGCAAACGTTGGCATAAAAATAAAACCCACTGGCACTTGTCTTCTGCCATTGAAATAGCGGTTCAAGTTGCAAATGCCGCACAGTCGGTTATCTGATCGTGTGATATACCTGGGACTCACCTCATTTGTTTTTTGCTTTCTGGGAAAATTAATATTCGAATTGTGTACAAATTGCTTGGCATGCAGAGTTCGTATTGTCGGTTAACTTCACAAAAACAACCAGAAGCCCACGAGACAAAGCCAGCAACTCCTACTGGCTTACATGCCCATGAAAACCGAAAGTTATGTCCGTGTTTGGCCACTGTGATGACACGATTCCATAGGCCCAACGCCCTGCCAGCCACTGGATTTATTAGCTGCCGATTGTACACGATCGTGTCACCTGCTTTAAGTTTCCTCCAACTGCGTGAGAATTTACGAGCCAACTTCCAACTTCGGTGGATTGCTGCTGCTGGCTGGTTATTTATGATCAGGGCTCTGCTTTATTTGCATACCTAATTAAGTGATACAGTTCGTGGAATGGAAATTGCCTCATCCAGTTGTGGTTACAGTATTTAGATAGGATAATTATGTGAGAGACTTGGCGGAGCGAGATGCACTTGAACAAAATATTGGGGGGGGGGGCTTTGTTACAACTTTCCAAATAAAGCAAATAAATATATTGATTTGTGGGGAGTAAGCTTAAAGATAACATAATTTGCTAAATGAAATTATATTATAAAATAAAATTCCTAGTTAGAATTCATTCTGTATTCAAACTCTGTTAGTATCTTTTTCCCACCAACAACTCAATAAATATTCACGAATCCCCCCGGTTGACTTGTTGACCCACATCCGTCATCTTTGACCCACTGGGTACGGCGGGAATGGAAAGCCTCTCTTTCCTAAGGGCCACACATGTGTGCCACTTTTCACCTAGCACTTTTTGCACTCACCCTACACACATGCATATCTATAGTATTTTCACAATTAAACTTTACATTTGCATTTCCCCGAGTGCGTTTGTGCAAACCCTTCTTGACTTGATTACTAACATCGTTTTGCATGGGGCTCCCGCTCTTTTTTTATAATCCACAGATGTTGATGGCGCCAACGCTCAGGGCTATGACACCGGGATCGGTGGATCCACCTCGACAATTGTGAGTCCGCTGGGATCGCCGCAGCCGCAGCTCAGGTCGCATGCACAACGGAACGCGGCTCTGGCGCGCTACATGCAGGTGAGTGCGTACTGCAAGATACTCGTACTGCGAGATACTTTTAGTAGATTTTACACGTCAGCAGAAATTATGGGAAGTATCCATGGTGGCAGCTTCAGGTACAAGAAGAGTAGGAAACATAATTTATAAAATTAAGAGATATTTTAATTCTTTAAAGCATTGTATTTAACTTAAATATTTTAATATTGATACTTTTAAGTAATTTAAATACCTTAGTACCTTGGCTTATACTTCCTAAATATTTATTGTGCATTTATCTTGCAACAAAAGTACCTTTCATAAAAACTATCTGTACAGAGAGGAAAGATAGAGGGGCATCTCAGCATCGGCGTCGTCGTTAGTGTGTTTACTTTAATGGCCTCTTGATTATGCTGCCACTAGAGAGATGAGGAGAAGAGGCCATCAAAGAAATGGAAAAGCCAAGGGGGAGGGAAGAGAAATGAAAAGCCAAAGAAATCAACGCAGAAGAATGAAAAAGAGAAAGAAATCTCTTTTGTAACCGTCGGTGTGGCGGCTTTTGTTATACATCTCATCGACACCCATTTCCGCTCATCTTTCTAAGCGCCTCTTTTGTCGCCCATTTGGAGTTATCAGCAGCAGCGCCACTTTGACACATTTTCCCAAAGAGGAGGTGTTCCCGTTCAGGAATACGTAGGCGAAGCACCTTCCATGGCTTTGGCATTATGTTAAAGCCCATTGGATGATCGTAAAATGGTTTAATTCGCTTTTAATCAAGCCATCCCAGAGTGTGAACCGATTTGTTCAATGCGGTTCTAAGCAATCATAAAAACTATATCCGTTATTTTCTGGGTGGTTCTTGAAAGCTTTTTACGGTTTATCTGTTAAGCTAATATGGACACTAAAAGTGTTCAAATCGATTTGGATTTAACATAAGGAAACTCTATAAACATAAAGAATAATGGAGAAAAATATGTAGAGGGTTTAGGAGAGTTTAGAAAAGGCTACAAGTCCTTTTAAATGAAGATAATCCTCAATTCCCCAGCTTTTAACTTCTCTGTTCACAATTTCTGTGCCTCTTAAATCACTCAACTATCAGCGAAAAATCTACAAAACAATTACAACCATCGCTGCTTTCCTCTTAATTAAATTCGATTTAACTCCAACCATAATGACAATAGCTCTTCCCACTGAACCCATCACCGGTTCATCAGCAATCAGCGATCAGCCAGGAGTTGTATCAGTGATCCTCCTCCTCCGCGTCCTCCTTTAAATCTTTTTCGCCGGGATCATAGCCGTCCGACTGTCAGCAAATGTCACTTTAAATACGCCAAAACGGCGCAAAAGTTTCAATTGTCGGGCGCCGCTGGGATCCGATTCTGGAGGAGGATTGGTTGGAAGCGAGGGGGAGATGGCCGGTGCCAGATAGCTTGTCTGGGGCAGGATGCAGTTGGATCGCAAACTGCAGAAGTAGCTGCAGATACTCGAGCCAGCCAGCAGTCGTATCTCATATCTGCGCCCGTGTATCTCAAAGCGACTGTCAAATGGTTAAACTGACAGTTTGTTTTTCCAACGCGAAGAGCAGCAAAAGTCTCGATGGAGGAGCAGCTGCTGTGGGCCAGCAACTGGAGATATTCGAACAGAGTTGGGCGATGGTAGATGGAGATGGAGATGGAGATGGCTACGGCAATGGCAGGAAACTGGGTCATCCAGGCGGCTGGCCGTCGCCTCGGGCTCCCGGCCATAACGTCCAGTGTCTTCTGCTTTCTAAGCCAGGCCTAAAAGACTCACTTTGCACGCAGAAAAATATTAGAATTATCTTCTTGATTTCGAGTTCTGATAAATAATAATAAAATAGCAAGTTTCTTCCTTTTAATTGTCAGGGAAAATCTGGTGTAAAAAATAATGGAAAAGAGATATGAAATATTTTAGAATCCTTAAGATTATATATAAAGTCTTGCAGATTTTCTCAGTGTTCTCTTTTTGTTTACTTCTTTTCCTCAAATTTATGAACATTCGCATTTTCTGAAGTATTTATTTCATAGCGATTCTCAATTGATTCCAGTCTGGGTATGGGTCTGGCTATGAGGGGGCTAAGCTTCATATTCAGTTTTCGGTTGCAAACCGGCGGCTTGAATTTGGGGTTGTATTTTCAGTCCGATCTCTGACACGTGACATGGGATTTCACTTAAGACTTTAATACCCGCGCATAAGAAAACATAAACGTGCCAAGTCGCTCGGACACATGACATGGACATGAATGTAAATTTCGGCCGCGGACTGTGATCCGACAGTCAAAAAGGACAGGCTAGGCGAACAATGATCCCCCCTAGATATGAGAGAAAGATTGCCGGGAGAGATCTCAAATCCGACGTGTAAATTGATTTCTAATTATTGTCATATTTTGGAGACCAAAAAAAAGGTGATTTGAATTATTTGCGAAAGTTACAAAATGCCTAAAAAATATATCTAGAGAAAGGCAAAAAAGAAAAGGTAATCAGTTATGCAAAATTAAGATATTAATTTGAATAAATCTAATCAATCCAGAAAACATATAAACCCAGAGTTTTTTAATCAAGACAATACCACTTTAATATTCAATTTCCATAACAAACATCAGTTGTTTTTAGACACTTTCCCAGATAACACCTAGTAAACAAAGCCCACATTTGTTTCCTAACCAATTTGCCCGATTTAATCAACGGCAATAGAGACCAACTGAAGAACCCAGATAGACAAGGCCATATAACACCATATCGACATATCGCCATCGATCGTAAAATCATAAAATGTTCGACACCTAAGTGCCATTAAGTCGATGCCTTTGAAAATGCCACCAAAGAAATGCCAAAGAAAGAAAGTTTCCTTTTACAATCGCGCCTGATTAATATGACGACTCGTTGCGATTCGATTCGATTTGATTTGATTTTGAGATGAGTCCAGATGCGCCGGAAAAACTGGCTCAATGGCCGGCAATTGAAGTGAATTGACTTTATGGCCCGGCGCATGAGTGGCTGCCTCTGTCTCTCTGTGTTTTGGCCAGCGACAATTGGAGCAGCCACAAAAGTGGCGAAGTTGCCTTGATTTTCCATTTCTCTCCGATATGTTTATATATATGGATATGGCTGTGTGTCGGAAGTGTGTCAGTTATCCATAGCTGATGGTGGTTGTCTAGTAGCCAACGAGCACTTTACATAACTATCTATCTGAGCCAGACCAGAAGTCGTTTAGCCAGGAGAGGGAGTGGGGTGTGCTAGAGGCCCGAGAACTGTCATTAGATTAAGTGGCGGCTGGCCCCGTGGCCTGTGCCTAATTATCGTTTTGAAATCATGTTACAAGCAGCCCGAAAAGAGACACAACTATGGTCAATATAATAGGAATAATTTAAACAAAATTAATATAAAAAGAAGGCCTATATTTTGCAATTTTACAGAAGATTTTATGTCTTTATAATTAAAAAGAAGCTGGTTTCTGGTGTTATTTTGTTTTATAAATTTTAAGTTTAGACATTTCAGGACTATAAAAACTTTGTTTAATTCAATTTAACTCATCTGAAAGCCTATAATATCCACCACATTTGTATCTCCAAGTCCAGCAACCTCTATGCTTGTGATTGACATGCACAGGCGACAAATCAACTTGGAAAATGCCTGTGATTCAAATGCGAAATAGTTTGCATTAAAAGCGCCAAATAAAGCCGACTCGCGCTAACCCGCAAGCGATTCGAACGCGTTTTCCAAGCCATTAGCCGCACACAAAACTCGCAAGGAAAAACGCAAAGCGCGATTTTATCTCACATGCAATTTATTTTTCCTTTTGGTCTGTGCCTCTCGTCTAATTGTCCATTGCTGGCAACAAATATGGCGTTAATTATCCACAATTTCGATAGCATCACGTATTAATGATTAGCAAAAGCCAAAAAACCGCCAGCCTGGGCATAGGCAATCAATCAAATGGAGCGCACCTTGGTTACTATATCTTTTACTTTGCGGAATGTCAAACATTGTAATTGGTATTCGATTGGATGGCTGCTTGCCGTGTATCATTAGCTCTGCTTGTTTCTGCCGCTGCTGCGGCTGCTGCTGCTTCGATTTCGCAAGAGATTTATGTATTTACCTGGCCAGCTATAGTGCGCGACACCTGCCTGAATTGTGGCAGCTCGCAGTTCGCAGCTCGCATCTCGTATCTCGAAATGATTCCGATTGTGAGACACCTCGGGGTTTCTTTATTGTCGTTTTCCCTGCCCCGCTGTGCAATTATTCATTACTGATCGCGGTGACATGGCCGTGATTTAGCCGACGAGTATGCGAATATTCATGGGTTTAAGTCGGATTAAAGGTGTGACCCAGGAAATGGCATGGAAACCTCTGTATTCTCGATCAATATCAGTAGCGGGGAGATAAGCACTATCTTTACTGACTCAGTTTGGTTTTAAATAAATAAGAAACTTCATTAATTAATGATTTTGTATGAATAACAAATAAAAAGTAATTGTTTTCTTTTAAATTATTCAAGAATATTAAATTAAAAGAACATTACTATTATTTTTGATAAGATAAATATTATATTTCCTTTTGAAATATCTCTTCAAGTTAAATTTTAACCTAATTTCAAAGCTTCTCATTTATTTTATTTATTCAAATCCTCTGTAGTTAATTCTAAACTAAATTTAAAATTAATGATTCGCATAAACCTACTTCAAGGGTTGTAAAAGTTTATTTTTGTTCTCCAAGAACTTGCTTTGTTAATTAAAGCTCGACTTTCTAAGATTTATAGCTATATCTATTCCTCATTAAAGAAACTATACCCTAACAATTAATTTTTAAAATCAATTTATTTAATCTATTATTATTATAAAGTATTTTGATATGCTTTATTAAAAACATATCATTAATTACCTCCCATTTAGAGTCTCCATTTTGACTTTCGCTCTTTTAACAATCATTCGCTTAATTATGAACTCAACAATAACTGCAATCAGGCTTAAATGCACATTGAAAATAGCCATAGCCAACATATCATTAGCCATCATAATCCGATGTCGAACAAGCGACTGATTATTGCAACAAAGCCACAAACGCGCGGACGCCATTGAACTTATGGGCGCGACTTGCGGGCGACAAAAACCGCGCGCGCAGTCAAACACCATGAAAGCGCCACCTGCTGGTCGATTCAATGGAAAGAGCCCTCTTATTAATAGCCGACAATTTTTCAATTTTCCTTATTTTTTCAATCGAAATTGGACTGTAATTAAAGCTGTCACGAAGGAGAATGTTTAGAATTGCAGTCGGGAAATCGCTTAGGGGGTATAAGTCGCTAATTGGCTGCCAGTTGAGCTACTGAAAAAAAAACGCTTACCTGTGTTTATGTCTGCTGACCACATTTGCATGCGAAATGCAAATGAGTCAAAGGCTTAAGAGCTTTTCTCGAGTTAGTTGTGGGTCGCTAATAAACGTAAATTGTTGGAATTGTTCAATAAATGCCGCGAAATATGTTCATTAGCCGACTCTTTGACATTTATGTGCCTGGGACTAAACGGGGGCGTGGAAGGGGTCAAGCTAGGGGTCGATATATCTCTAGCAGTCAAGGGAAAAGCTGTTTTAAATAGTTAACTTACAGTCTAATACTACTACAAAATTAATAACTACTTCTTTGTTTATATATTTACCCGTCATAAATAGTTATTCGTATTTAAGAGTTTAAATTTACAAAGTTTTTTTGCTTAGAAAAATATTCAATTAATATTTCTAAGTCAATTAACAGTCATTAAAATCTTTATTATAAAATATTAATCATACGATTTTAATGCCCAAAAATCCAATAAATAAATTATAAAAACCCCATTCGGCATATATAATATTCAATTACAAACTGGATAATCCAAAAGCCAAACGATATTTACTGGCCATTTCGCAAGTTAGTTATTAAAACTGTAGTAAAGGTAAATACTTGGTCCCAATATGCCACTTTAAATTAGTGGCAAATAATAATTTATAAACCAATTCTGATAAAAATCCATAGCCATATCATAAACACACCCACATATAATTAACTCAGTTTGGCTTGGAATTAAAATCAAAATAAGCTGCCCACATCCAGCCGCAGATCGCAGAAAAATAAAACAAATTACACGGCTTATCTTTATTGGCCCAAATTTCAATTTGCCAACAAGTAAATTAAGGCCTGCCACGGCGAGCAATTAGCGATTAAAACAAAAGCCACAAAACCCAAATTTCAGAGCCATGATAAATGGAAAGAAAGTGGCTTTCGATCGGACTCGGACGTCTTCCCCCAAAAAATTAAAGGGAGAATAAAGAAAGACGAGACCTGGACATCAACGGTTGGCTTGTCAGCAGAAATATGAGCTACATTGTGCCGTACAAGAGAGCGCTGTCTGCCCAGCACAATAAATGCGAAATATAAAACATACATGTAGCCAAATTAATCATTAAGTCGGGCGAAGAAAGGCCAAGCGGATAAAACACACCTATAGAGGTGTAGTCCAACCCATCTCAAAGCGGAACCCAAGGGCAGGGCTTCGACTTCGACTGCGGCTTCAGCTTTTGACTGAAATTAATTTGGCCCAAAGGGGCTGTGCCAAAAAAGTGATAAAACATGCAGACACTTTTGGTTGAAAGCAGATGAAGCGATGGAGAAATGGGAGATGAGATTTGCATAATATGCAGACAATATTAAGTCCAAACTTTGGCAGAGCTCAGACGTTTACACGGAACTAAAGAAGAGTTGATATATATATATTAAAAAAGTATTATATATCAGCAAATATGATATAATAAACTTAAAGGGAGTAGCAGAAGTTTGTCCACGAAAATAATATTAATCTCATAAAAAATTCCTTCAAACACTTTGATTAACACCATAAAAAGAGTAAACACTATACAAAATCTAAAATACTTGCACTCTGAAATTATAATTGTTTACCAAAGTGCAAGGCACGAACTGCAATCAACGCTCTATAGCTTGGCCTTTATAATTTGGATTAATCATGAAAGTTTTCACTTTCTAAGCCTGGGCCAAAAAGTAAACAAAAAAGCAAAGGGCCATGCGAACGTTTCCGGATTTGTCTGGCAAAAGGTGTAAAAGTGTCGGCGGTTTGTTGATTTAAAATGCTGCTAATTAAATTGGGAAATAAACTCCGGGCTGTTGCATAATTGTAACGCTTATTTTTGAGGGTCTGAAAAAATCACAAGCTTATAAAATATACGCATAAAAAACAAGCGTAACCATAAATTACATTCTGTTTATATTTCCTGTCTTGTAATTAACTGGGAAATATTCAAATAATAAGTATAAATAAAAGCAGTTCTTTGTATATTGAAATCATAAAAAATAAAATAAAATCAAACAAAAGAAAGCTGAAAGTTCTAAAGCATAATTCTACCATCATTTCAAGGTATAATCCCTCAAGTTAGACCTTCGGTTTAAGCCATTCTTTCCACAAAGCGAATGACTTTAATGTGCTCATAAATTCATTAACCCTCTAGCACCTTTTCTTATCATTATGGCCAGACTCTTCCGCCGCAGTTGGTTTTACTAACCGTGAGCGTGCCGAATGCTTCTTTCCACCTGACCCACAAGTCAATGGCGGCAGCTCCGGCACCTCGGCATTATTTACGCTCAACTAAGCCGGCTCAAGTGGAGTACTTAGCCGACTGGAGGATGGATGAATGTGGACATGGATGCATGGCATTTCCCTCTGCATTTGCCAGTGCCATTACTGTTTCCCTTGCCATAACCATTCGGCATGCCGAGCACGTTTCACACTCACACACAGGGTCACATATGACCGACCTGACCACGGCTCACCAGGTATTGGCCGAGGCATTAGAAAGCTGCACTTGCAAGAGATTTTATGCCCAACTTGTTCTGGTTCGAGTGTCCCAGCCCCACTGAACCGAACCGAGCCGAACCGCTCCAAAGTGCATTTCACTTTCCAAGAAATCAATAACTCGCCGGCGATATTGAAGACGCCCCACGATGGCATGGATGGGATGAGTGCGAGCACCTTTATGCTCCAATCAATCCCACCAATGCCACTCTAAGCCGAACTCTAACTTAATTAAGTGCGATGCACGTTGCCCCTCCGGATCGGAAATTGTTGAATTACACACTAAGAAAAAATATGATGGTTTTTAAGAACGAATCAAGCTAGGAAACTCCCTTTAAATATTTTACTAAAAAAGCTTTAATAATGTATTTCATTTACATTCATTTGAATATTAAATAATAGTACATGCAAGTTCCTCTACATTTTTTAATAGTTTCAACACCTTAGTTTCAGAGTTTCACTTTAAGAGTATAAATAATAGATAAAGCAGCCAATTCTTAGGTATTTCAGGTTTCTAACAATTAACACAACCTACTAAAAGGTTATTTTATTTTTTATATAAAAACAAACTCTCTTTTTTCTTAGTGAACTCACAAAAAAAAAAACGCTTATTGATTAACGCACTAACTGAAATTCAGTTTTGTGTGAACTTCACACAATTTTGGCTTCTCACAGCCATAATTTTTATAGACTGCTGTGGAAAGTCAGCTTCCCTGGTTTAGGTTTTCAGTTTTCACTGTGGGAAGTGCACCATTATTCTCGTGAAAGCTGATGGGAAAACCAATTTGCAACTCAAGGTAGAAGTCAGGAGCTGAGCTGTCCATTGGGTCAGGTGACAGATAGCGAAAGGATTGTCAACTTTCGAAATGCCATAAATAAATGAGCCAGGCAAATAACAACTTAATTTTGCCTGGCCTTGCATTTGCATTTGCATTTTTAGCATACTGGCTTTTGAATGCGAGTACACTCAGACTCATACTCATACTCGTACTCGTATATTTTCTCACCCATTTCACTGCGTCAGGTGGCTGTGACTGTCTCTCCATATCTTGGCCGTTTATCTACCTCTAATCGAGGGGGTTTTCGGTGGGGTTTTGGCCTGGGCTTCGGTCTGGGTCTTAGTTTTGGCATGCGAGCCGCTTCCTCAAATAAATCGCACGGCATTTGCATGTTGAGAAACAATTTCTCAGGTCTTGTGTTCGCTCGGTCTCGTTGATCTCGCTGGCTGACTGGATTATCTTGGCCCAAAGTCTGGCGGAGGCCTTTGATATATGCCACACGACGACGGTCATAATATTTTTGCGCAATTCGGTGTGTCGTCGAGCGGGGTTTTTTATATTTATTTATTTTTTTTCGGTTCGATTTATCGATCGTTAAGTAAATGCATTAATTTTTTGTCACCGCCGCGTACGAAGAATTAAGGAGGCTGCAGGCTGGAGGCTGCTCAGCATGCATTTCCCCCATCGGCCCAAGTTGATTTATACGGCCAGTGGATATACGAATTCCCAGCTTGTCAATTAATTATGGTCATGTAGTGCCGCGGTCTTTAATTTCTCACTCAATTCGGCTGCAATTGTCGAAATGTCCGCGATCGGCTGACAACAACTTTATCTCTTCAGCTTTTATTTGCCATACAGTTTCCCAGCTTGATTTGTTTATTCAACTGATTAATGTACGGCTCTTGTTTATTGTTCGTTCGGCAAGCTTTTCCACTTACCAAGTAGCCAGGCGAAGGCTTTCACTTGACTGCAATTGAATAGCAGGCCCATTTTAACGACTCCCCAGTAGTCGAAGTAGTAATCCCCATAAAATTTGGTATTCAAATAACTCTGACATCAGCATCAGCATCGTTCAGGTTCAGCCTAATGCAAAAACTTAATTAAACAAAGTCACTGTTTGTCTTGGCTCAGATTTCAGTGCACTCCAAGCTCCACACACACTGGCCAAAAATGTTGATCTTAACATAACAAGAAAAACCCATTTCGCACTTGGCCAACATTCTGCCAAAGATTACAATACAAGAAATATGTTTTAATAATGCCAGCTTGAAGATTTGGCAATCGTAATCGTTGGCCAAAGTGCTCAGGCATATTAGGTCCCGATTTATGTATGGGCACTATTCAAAAAGTATTATACATATATCCAAGCACCAAGCACGACGACTTCCATTAGACTTCAAAGTGGGCGATTTTTAGAGGCAATTCTCAAATGGCAGCGCGTTTAAAATCGCACAAAAGGCTTTTTGCATGCGATTCGCTAATGATTCTCAACTAAATGATACTCGAACATACTCATTCATATGCGATTCGTGATCATAGACATTTGTCATGGATGAATAATGCCGAGTTTGTGAAGTTTTGCAATGTTTTTTCAAGGCTTAGAGGGCGTTTCGAGTACCAAGTTGAAGGGAAACTAATTCTTGAGAACCTGCAACCACTTTCTATTTCAGTTTAATAACAATAATAATTATTTTATTATTATTTACTGTTGAAAAAAGGATTATTATTTAATTACACGCTCTTTAGTTGGCTTTAATTTGAGCCACACCCCCTGTGCGATCTTAATATTCTCAAACATTTAATTAATCTGTAATGGAATCTAACTCTTTGCGATAATCCATTAACTCGCTTTACTTCGACGCGATTTTCTACGGTCTGTGGGCCACCGCCTCCTCGTCCTTCTCCACCTCACATCTTGTCTGCTGACCCTCCGCTGGGTTAGTGTTGTTTATTTTATGACATTTAAACAATTATTTTTCAACACAAGCAACGCTTGTTGAAATATCATTTGATTTAACCAGCCGGTTGGCGACTTGGTTGGCTGCTTGGGTCCACACCCTCGGTGGAAATGGCCAAAAACAAGTCTTGGCCTGGGATTGGAGCTGCAATTGCTGCTGCTGCTGCTGCTGGTTGCATGTTGCTGGTGTCACAATGTCTGGGACCGCCAAGTTCTGTGACGCAGTTGTTGTTCTTGCAAACGCCCCGCGGCTAACCATGAGATGTATATTTTATTTTTCATAATTTAAAAGGAGAAAAAAATGCTTGCTTTTGATATGAACCTGCTGTTGTTGTTGCTGTTTTTGTGCCCGAAATCGAATTCTTGAATGAACCATTAATCTTGTTGCCGGCTCGGTGGACTCGGTCATTAAATGCCTCCGCAGTAATTGCATGGGATACACTGCAACTCGCTGTTTTGGGGGAGTAAATTCAGGTATAGATTGAAAATATTTAATCAATCTTGAATATTAGGAGAAGTGCGAGAATATATAAATCAATAATATATTTTTAATACTTTTGTAGTCTTCAAATCAAGTTAAAATTGTCTTTGTGTGTTTTGTGATTTTCTCAGTTTCAGTTTCGTTTCAGTCTCAGTTTTTTTTAGCAAGCAAATTAATGCGGGTTTGTCATATTACAATTACTGGCTTTTTGCGCTTTTTCTGGCCCAGCTCCATGGCAGCTGGCATTATTACACCTGCGCCTCAATGCGACGAGAGTCTGCGTCTCCATCTCCCGGCTCCTGGCCCCCGGCCATTCCATTCCGATCCGGTCCGGTTTTCCGCTCGATATACTATAGTTTCTGTTGGCTCTAGTAGTAAGTCAGTTGGTCAATTGGCTCGTTCTGCTCATTTGTTTGCTGCCGGAGGAGCGGCCAGAGTTCAGAGCCGAAAAAGTTGACAGTTCCATGAGTTTTCAGCATGATTTGTTTATACCAGAAATATTTTGGTGTGTTCTCACGATTATAATTTGTTAGTTTTTGGCAGTATCGTGAATTGATAAAAAGATAATAAATTACAAGAGCTTCTAGTGAGATTTTAAGAGCTATAAAATAAAGTTTTCCCATAGCCAAATCAATGGCAATTTTCCTAAGAAATGAAAAATAAATAATGCATAAAAAATCACTGAAATATACGTACAACCGATGCTCCCTGCTCATCTATGAAAAGATCTCATGATCACATCACATGTAATGGACAATGACCTGTGTGTGTTCCTTAACAAATTACACTATTTAATGGCATCCTGTTTGCAGCTCAGTGTCTGTCTGCCACCATCGCCGTCCAGCGGTGCAAATTTTATGGCGGTAGCCGAGGCAACTCCTCTTTCTTTCTCTCTTGGACAAATTGCCGAGCGAGAAAAGTGAAAATCACCATTGCAGAGATGTGATTTTTTTTCAATTTTCAAAATTTTCCACGGGCCCCCATGTATGCCAGGCATAATTTGTTAATTATTTTCCGAAGCACAGCTCGTGTGCCGGCTACAACTTAATCAAAGTGATGGGGCCAATTAAAACGCCGCCGCGGGAAGCGATAAGAGATCCAAGATCCGAGACTCGAGACCGGAGACCCCACGACGAACTAGTTTAAAAGAAAGCCTTTCTACGAAGGCATTGATAGGAGAAGGCGGTTGGATCCGGGGGGAGTCTCGATCTTGGCTTGGATTGGATTGGGTTGGGCAACGGCTTGAAGCGCATCGAAACGGACCAAAGCGAACCGCAGCTTAATTACGACGAGATAGAGGCGGAACTCTGCCCACGGATCCATTGATCCGCAAATCGATGGATAGGAGATCAGCTCGGCGGAATTCCCCAGCTGATCCCGGTAGCAGTCGTAGTCAAGATTGAAGCCTGTCGATAAGATAAACTAGCAGGCAAAGGCCTCGAAATTTATATAGAGGAAAAATAGGATTTATTTTAAAATTAAAATTTATATTTCTTTAAGAATTAAAACAAATTAAATTTATTTTAGTACCAACTTTTCTTTACAATTAAATTCTGCATTTGCCTCTGTCAAAGACACTGCGTCTGGTGGAAGTAGTTAGCCAGTTGACACCGTCGTCTGTGGGCAGACTGGCTCAGCCCCAACTGCCATCCTCCAGCGAAAGTGGGCGAATCGTGGTCGTGACTACACAAGTCCCAGAACCCAGACACATCCGCTGGAGGAAGAGAACCAGAGCACCCAGACATCCGCAGGCGGTCCAACTTGTCAGAGAGGTTCTCAAACCAAATCACAATCATCAAAGTGGCCCAAATTGAATAGCTTCAAAGTCCTAACCATAATTTTAACAACTCTTTTAGGGTTCCTCTAATCGATGATCTACAAAAAAACTTCGATCCTTCGATAACTGCTGCTTGAATCCTTGGGTTTCAATTAATTTCATAACAGTCCCCCCATAACTTTGGCCCGGCTCCAAAGTCCAAAGATCCAAAGATCCTCCCTGGCTGCCAGCCACCTGCCTGCCTCCACACACACCTCCTACCTCCTGTCAATTAATGGCCTCCGTCTGCGTCTGGCGGAGCCAACCAATTTCGCCTATTATCCCACACAGAACAGAACAGAAACGGGTTCTCAGGTTCTGTTTGCTGATTCCGGCCTGGAAATCACGTTTTGGAGCTCTTTTCTGTGCCACGTCCAGTCTCCCGGCCTACCCAAAAATAAAAAACAAAACAAGAGAAGGCGCAGACCAACGCAGACAGAAAATGATTTGCAGTTCATTAAGACGAATCCCCCGTTCCGAAAGGAGGCGAGGACTAGGCGATGACTAAGACCTGGTCGTGGAGCATGTGAATGAGATTGGTCTCGGGTAGAGTCCAGCCAGATCGGAGGACAAATGTCCAGAAACTGGACAAGCTCAGAGCCTCTTAAGCTTCACTTGAGAAAATATTTTGCCTTCCTTTTTGGAAACATTTGAACAATCCAAAACTTGGCCAGTGATTATTTCTCTTAGTGTGCGAGTAGAAACCCACCTAGGCAGCCTGAACTTGACATGATAATTATGTCTGAACCGGAGGGACTTTCGGATAAGACTGGCACGAGGTACCTTTAATGCCTAGGTGCACCACCTGGTCGCCTCTTAAGTCTGTTCCCATTTGAACGCTTTCGTATTAGGATGGCCCACACATATGTGACCAATGAATATGCAACGCCTTTTCCTTGGGGCCTGTCCGGCACCAACGAAGTGTGTTTAATTTTTACACACAGAAAAATATGTTAGAAAACTCACTTAACTCACTCAATCCTTAGACAGATGGCTGCCATCTTTTTTCCAGGTGCATGTGACTTTCATCATTGATAAGTTTTTAACTCTATTCAAAAATTTCTTGCAGCAGCATCGGCAGGAATCGGAGTCGCCGGATTACCACCACCGCTATGCGAGCAATGGCAAACTGCCCCGGGCCGCGGCCTCTGCGAATGGCATTGGCACCACACAAACCGTCACCGTCGATGTGCACCACCAGCACCCCAACGGAGGAGGAGGAGGAGGAGCCGTTGCCTCAGCAGCTGCCAAACAGTTCATGGCCAACAGCGCCATCGGACACATTGGCCACAGTCGCAGCAGCAGCCTGAGCCACAACATCCATGGTGTCTACAGTGAACTGAGTGCCGCACCACCGGCCTTTGCCACACCACCGACGCGCAGGCGTTTCTTCAACCACAAAAATCTGCGCAGCGCCCTCATCGGAGGAGGAGGAGGAGGCGGCAGTGGTGGCGGCTCAGCTGGCGGAGGAGTGGGCAACGGCCATCGACGCACTGCCTCCAATGGGGGCTGTCCTACTGACACGGCCTCGATCCTATCGGGAGGTAAGTTCAGCAGGGGTTTAAGCTGTGGTTTCAGGGTCATACAGTAAAACTCTCCCTAACTTGGTAATCATTCCTCGATGAGAATGAGTTCCATCTGGCAGGAGTTTATTTATTTATTTTAATAAAAAAAAACAAGGAAAATATAACAGTAGCAAGGGAATGCAGATAATGCCTCTTATCAAGAATATTCGAAAAGATAACTCACCCAGCATCCATCATCAGATCATTCCCATCAGCACAACCACGAACACGATCACCAGGCCACGGGCAAGGAGAGCAACGCCCTAAATACTTCAACCTGCTCGGACTCGGCGGTCACCCGGAGGCGGCGCAAGAACGTGAGCAACCACAACCTGAAGTCATCCGCCCGGGATGGAGCGGGCAGCGAGAACCGCCTGAACAGGCTCAGCCTGGCGGGCACCTCCGTCTATGCGGGACATTTATCCTCGTTGGTCTTTGGCAAGATCAAGTCCCTGTGGAGTGTCAACTCCTCCAACTCCAGCGAGGCGGGACTCAACCAGCTAGCAGGCACGGATCCGCATTCCTTACATGCATCCTCCAGTTTCAGTTTCAGTTCCATGTTGCATGTTTCACTCTCATTGCCGTCCATTAACCCAGTTGTTCCCGATCCTCTAGGATTCTCGGACTGTTTGCATGCCTAACATTTTGAAATATATTTTTATTTTGTATTTGTTTTTAGCGTATTTACCCAGTGATGACCTAATCCTAATCCCCTTTTGTTCTTGCCAACCCACAGGTAGTGACGCCCTCGATCATCACTCGTCGCTGCTGCTGAACGAGAAACTGCAAAAGGACCAGCTCCATGCCCGACTTGGTCTGCTGCTGAACGATCCCGGCAGCAATGGGAACAGCAGCAGCAGTGGCAGCGGATGCGATCCCATCTCCGCCCACTCCACCACCAGCACCACCAGCAGCAGTGGAGTGGGAGCGGCCAGCACCACCACAAGCGGCAGCTCTTCGCAAAACGTAAGTCCGGAGCAGACGCTGGCCAGCGGTGGCGGGCTGCTCAGCGGCAGCCAGCTGTCGGTGGCCACCAGTCACGGCATCAAGGAGGATGCCCTGAGTCTGTGTGGCAAGTTCAAGAGCGGCGGCTCCATGCTCCATGTATACGAGGCGCTGCCGGGCAAGAGTCGCAAGGGAAACGTCAGAAGGTCAACTCGGGGACAACAGGGATCCAGCTCCAACTCATCGGCGGCTGCGTCAGGTGCCTCAAGAGTTGCTGCCTCGACGCTGGCAGCTGTCCAACTGGCCCTCAAGCCCCTCTTCTTCGAGGTGCCACTGCAGGAGCCCGATCCCCCATATGTGGGTCGCCAGTGGCTGGTGAAGCAGCTGTCCAACATCCTCCTCGGAACCGAAACTCGAGTCGTGCTGATCAATGGACAACCCGGCACCGGAAAAACAGCCTTCTGCCTGCAGCTGGTGGAGTATTCCTGCTTCGGCCGGCGCCAGATGCAGGAGGATCCCGATGGCATCTACAGCCAGCTGCAGTTGGGCGCCCACTGCGAGCGAATGCGTGGCCTGGCCTCTCACATGGTCGGCTACCACTTCTGTCAGGCGGACGCCAATCTCACCTGCCAGGTGCCGGATTTCGTCCACTCGCTGGCCGCCCAGCTCTGCCAGGCCCCGCAGTTGACCGCCTACAGGGACTACCTCCTGTCCGAGCCGCATCTGCAGGACATCCTCAGTGTGCGCGAGTGCATAGCGGATGCAGAGAGAGTGATGAAGCTGGCCATACTGGAGCCGCTGGCCCAGCTGCATCGGGCGGGCAAGATACCCGCCAAAGTGGCCGTCATTCTCGTGGATGCCTTGTGCGAGGCGGAATACCATCGACCCGATCACGGGCACACCATCGCCAGCTTCCTGGCGCAGCTCACGCCGCACTTCCCCGCCTGGCTGAAGCTGGTGGCCACCGTGCGGACGCAAATGCTGGAGCTGGTCAAGGCGCCCAGCTACACGCAGGTCACGCTGGACAGCTGGGCCAGCAGCCAGGCCCTGCAGCAGGACATGCTGGACTACATAGGAGCCCGCCTGGCGGACAGTTCCGAGATCCGGATGAACATAGGCGGCGGCGGTCAGAACTCGCAGGCGGGCACCCAGCCGCAGACCAAGTTCGTGTCCCACCTGCAGTCGCTGAGCAGGGGCTCCATGCTGTACACCAAGCTCATCTTGGATCTCATTGGACGTGGCCAGCTGGTGATCAAGTCCTCAAGCTACAAGGTCCTGCCCGTGTCGCTGGCCCAGATCTTCCTGCTGCACTTTAATCTGCGCTTTCCCACAGCGCGCAGCTTCGAGCAGGCTGCTCCGATCCTGAATGTCTGCCTGGCAGCCCTGTATCCGCTGACGCTGGACGAGATCTACTACAGCATGGAGGCCCTGAGCCACGGCCGGGAGGCGCTGAGTTGGCCGGACTTTATGCAGCGCTTCAAGCTGCTGGACGGATTCCTGATCAAGCGGCTGGACAACACCTACATGTTCTTCCACAGCTCGCTGAGGGAGTGGCTGATGCGGAGGGATGAAGGCGAGTCCAGCAAGTTCCTCTGCGACGCCCGGCTGGGCCATGCGGCCATCGCCTTCCGACTGTCCCGGCTGCAGGCTCCGCTATCGCCGCAGCTCACCCTGGAACTGGGTCACCACATGCTGAAGGCGCACCTCTACGGCGGAATCACTCAGGCTCTGCTCTCCCCCAGGGATCTGCAATCCTATTGGCTGGCCGGAGCGGCTGACAATATATCCTCCTCGCTGGGCGCCTTGCGAAATGTCTACAGTCCGAATCTGAAGGTGTCCCGGCTGGTTCTCCTGGCCGGAGCTTCGCCGAATCATCGCACGGATTACATGGGCGGAGCACCCATCCTTTGCATTGCGGCTCATGAGGGCATCCTGCCCATGGTGAGCCTTCTTCTGGAATTTGGAGCCGACGTGGGCTTGACGAATAGCCAGGGATGCACTGCCCTCATCCTGGCCGCCATGCGTGGCCACTGCGATGTGGTGCGTCCCCTAGTAGCCGCCGGCAGCAGCCTCGGCCAACTGGACATCACCCAGCGCTGTGCCCTGGTCCATGCCGCCCGCATGGGTCACCTGAGCGTGGTCAAGTATCTGCTGGCCTGCGACTGGACGCCAAGGCCGCACTCCCAGGATGTGACCCGATCAATGGCCCTGCAGCAGGCGCTAATTGGAGCCGCCGCGCAGGCGCACTGCAAGATTCTCGAGGATCTGCTGGACCTCAACGAGACCGAGTTCGACCTGGATGTAAATGGAATGGAGCCAAGCAGCGGAGAACTGGCCCTGACAGCCGCCGCCCGTCACGGTTGCGTCGATGTTGTAGGCATTCTGCTTTCCCGCGGCGCCCAGATCGATGCCAGGAACCGGCAGGGATACTCAGCCCTCTGGCTGGCCGTCAAGGAGGGTCACTGGAGCGTGGTGGAGCAACTGCTGCAGCGCGGTGCGCTGCTGGACGAGCCGCTGGGGCAAACACGAAAGACGCCACTAATGATAGCCGCGGAGGAGGGCCATTTGGAGCTGATGGAGCTGCTCCTGGCGCGGGGCTCTGCCTTGGAAGCGCAGGATCACGAAGGATTCACGGCACTCAGCTGGGCCTGCCTGCGTGGACACCTGGCGGCGGCCAAGACCCTCATCGAGCACGGCTGCAATCGCCACCACGAGGATCACAATGGACGCACTGCCCTCGACCTGGCCGCCTATCAGGGAGCTGCCAGTCTGGTCCTTTATCTACTGGACCAGGGCGGCAATCTGGAGCACATCGATGTGCATGGAATGCGGCCGCTGGATCGCGCCATCGCCTGCCGGAACATCCAGGCCGTGCAGGTGTTCCTGCGAAAAGGCGCCAAGCTGGGTCCCACCACCTGGAGCATGGCCATGGGCAAGCCGGAGATACTGGTGGTGCTGCTCAACAAGTTGCTGGAGGACGGAAACGTACTGTACCGAAAGAACCGCTTCCAGGAGGCCGCACACCGATACCAATACGCCCTGCGGAAGATCTCCGGGCTGGAGCAGCTGCTCGAGAGGAATGCGATCTTTGCCCAGCTGCGGACCAATCTCCTGCTGAATCTGTCGCGTTGCAAGCGAAAACTGAATGTAAGTTGATCTCAGGATCTCATTAAAAACCAAATTAACCTTTTTGTATATTATTTTCAGGAACTTGACGCCTCCATAGATTTGGCCACGCAGGCGATTGCCCAGAAGCCGCACAGCTACGAGGGTTACTACGCCCGGGCTAAGGCGCGCATGGAGCTGGGAGCTCTCAATGAGGCGCTGGTGGACGCCAACGAGGCCATGCAGCAGGCGGCCCAGAGCGGCGTCCTATGCGAGGTGGTCGAGGTGCTGAAACGCATCCAGACCGAGCTGCTCACCCGGATAACCATCAGCAGCGAAGACCAGTGCGGCAGGAGCGGTGGGGTCTCCTCCTCATCCGCTGCATACGAATCTCACCACGAGATCACCGATTTGTAAATGTCAGTTGTTGTTGTGAAATGTTGTACTCATCGTATCCCATTCGAATTCTATTCTACGCTAACCTTAGGGCTACCCTAGACCTTACTTCATATTTGCTATTTATTGCCTTGAACGTTTTTTTTTAAGTTAAACACGCTGAAGATTATTTTGTAATATTCTTAAAAAGTTCTTTTTAATTGTGTGACTACGCATGTAAAAATTAGATTTATACAAATCCTTCTTATTTAGGCTCAGTTCTTATTGATAATAAATATTAAATAAATGCGAATTTTATAAGATTAAACCAGAGCTATTTATTTAGTGCGATGTGCGACTGTATCAGATGGATATATAATATATATTTTAAATAGAATTTCAATCGATAAAGCACCGATGTGTCCTAGAACCGGCAGAGCTCTGGCTTAAACAGAAAACTGGTGGCAGCCTTTGGGGATATGCTTGGTCTTACAAAAGTTCATAGCATAATTGTGAGCTGAGGTATATATATAATGTGGATAAGGTGTGTCGCTACACTTGGCAGGTAAAACAAAATAAAATACGTGGAGCTCAAACATATTTCTTTAACGACCAGCTGCCGTATTTTTTATGCCTTTCTCGCATTTATAAAAAATATATAAAAGTACAAAACGCAAAACATTTACAACATTATAAAACCTAACTACAAATGTGTATATACAATTAAAGCTTAAGCTATTCGAGCACAAGCACGTGATGGATCGGCGAGGGAACATTAAATATAGGAATGGAAGAGTTGGAAATGAAATGTGGCTCAAGTTAAATACTAGAAAAAGCATAGAGAGCTCTCTGTGAATGTACCTATGCCAAAGATTGAGCAGGAAGATTGTTTGTATACTTAAGTACATTTAAATTTAACGATATTCTCATATCCTGCATTGTGAGTTTCAGGTTCCTTCTTCTATGAAGCAGTTTTTCCATTAAGTTTACTTAGTTCAGTTGGATCTCCGGCACCACAGTGCACATACCGCGACTCGACGAGCGGTGCCGAGACCTGCAAGTGGAGCACGTAGTCTGGAGCTGAAAAAATACGAATTTTTATTTAGATAAAACCTATTTTTTGGGGACTAGACGTGGGATATAGAGATGGAGTGTGCTTAGTGTGATGTGATCAAACAGTGGAGCAAGCTGCGAATGAAAGCATAGATTTAAAGCGTGAGAATTTAGCAGGAGAATGGTTGTGATCATGCAGAACGGATAAAGTACCAAAGCAAGTCTCACTTTGCTCCAGAATTGATTCCAAATCCTCGGGGCTGTCTATCGTGGGGAAATCTATGTTGGTTGACTCCTTCAGTATCACGCCGATGTCTTTATGGGCACTCATCAGAAACAAAGGCACATTCGCCTTGGCTAGCTCCTTTTTCAGCGATCCCATTCCTCGAGCTGCCGTAAAATCGAAATCTGCAAGTAAAATATAAGTTTATCAATTAATTAAGAAATAGAAAAGCCAAACGCAAAGGAAATGATAACATACCGTGCACATGGGCGCAATCCAGAACCACAGGGGCAGTGCCATGCGTGGTCAAAGCTTTGGAGATGCCTGAGCGCACCCATTCGATGGCCGGGAAGTACAGCGAACTATGCTTCGGCCGAATCAAAATGTAGTTAATGCCATTGGTAGTCTGCAGTTTGGAGACGCTCAACACGGGCCTTGCGGCACGGTAAACCAAGAAGGCCACATCGGCGCCTACTCCCAGTAGCAGGCCAATCTCGACGCCCACTGCCAGGCTCAACACAAAGGTAATGGCTCCCGGTAGCAGCTCCCGCCGGCTACAGCGCCACAGCGGACGAATGACTTCAAACTCGATCATAAATATCACCGCCGAGATGATGACAGCACTTAGGGCGGCCTTAGGAATATACTGGAAGTAGGGTGCCAGCAAACCCAGGGCCAGGAGAACCAAAACGCTCGTATAGCAGCCTCCGAGGGGTGTCCTCACTCCGCTCGCATGATTGACAGCGCTGCGCGAAAATGATCCCGTCACCGGCATGGAGCTGCAGAAGGCGCCGCAGATGTTACTCATGGAGAGAGCAACCAGCTCCCGCGTGGGACTCAGGCCGGCGCCTCCAAATGCCTTCGAAATGGCAACGTTGCCCAAAACAGCAATAATGGGTAAAATCAGCATAGAGGGTCCCAGTTCTGAGAGCTGCATTTAGTGAAAGAAGAGAGATGTGAGAGATAAATTAATTAATTCTCAATCATTTTGCTAACTTAAATCTGTAAGTAAACAAATTAATAGAAATAAAGAAAAATGTATAAACTACTAACCATTTGTTCAAAGTTTTGTGTGCTTTCCGTGCCATTTCTATCCAGAATCGTAGTCTCAAACTTTGGCAGCGCAATGCTGGGCAAGCCGCTCTTCACCCTTCCCGTGAGGATGTACGGACAGCTGTCCATCTGGTCGCAGGTACTATAAGCCAGCACACTGGTCACCAACACCACCAGGGCGTTTCGTCCGGTGGCAATGACCCATATGCTCCCGCTCACCAGTTGCTGAGCTCGTAAACTACGAATCCGCCCATTCAGCTTTACGTCTTTCAATTTCTAGCGAAAAATATTAAACTTAGACGGATAATAAATGAAGAAAGTAAACAAACTGTCTTACCCTTAGCACTAGAAGAACTGTGATGGAGACCAAACCCAAAGTAAAGTCACCTCGTCGCACCTGATGAAGATTACCAAATACCGAGCGCATAGTGTTGATGAAATCCGAGCCAGAGCCACCCCTTAACCCAAGCAAACCCTTGAGTTGCGAGGTGCCAATGATAACGGCCGTGGCGGAGGTGAATCCAACTGTAACTGGCAGCGATATGAGATCCACCAGGGCGCCCAGCTTCAGCACCGCCATTCCCAACTCCACCACGCCCGAGATAAGGCACAGCAGTATCGCGTAGGCTGGACCCGAGCCCAGTCCCAAGCCAGTGTGCCGGCTGGTCATCAGTGCAAGCAGCGCCGTGGGTCCAATGGTAACCTGCCGGCAACTGCCCAGCATGGCGTATATGATGCCACCCACAAAGGCCGAGTACAGGCCATACTGCGGCTCCAATCCAGCCAGAGTCGCATATGCCAATCCTTGGGGCAACACCGTCAGACCAACTGTCACGCCGGCTATCAGATCCGCAACCGCATCCTGGCCGCTGTAGCCGTGCAGCCACTTCAGACCGGGCAGCACTCGGTATCCCCAGTCCTTGAGGGTCATATTTTGATAATTGTGTTACTAGAAGGAAAGAAGGGAAAGATACATTTAAATATATATGAATATATTCTGCATTATAGCATTAATAAGGTAACAGAAACAAAGGTTTTGCTTTTGTTTTATCTATGTTATAAATAATATTATGCAGTAATTTTAGTAAAAAGAGTTTTAATGGTTCGAAAAATACAAAAACCAATAAGAAAGGAAGCTACCTTTGAGCCTGCTAACGTATTTATTAGTCTTCCAATAAATAAAGTGCGCAAAGTAACGCCCTTTTCACATCTCATTAAGTTCTCACTCATTTCTCTAAGTTCAACGACTTCTCAAACTCACTTTGCATAATTAAAGATTTTGATTATTAGACGTCTGCGTGACAGACAATCCCAACAACAAAATAGACATCAACCACTGTTATGGCCCAAAGCAAAAAAAAAGGAACAGTGAACAATTCGACACAATAGAAGAAATACGAGTTTATGGTAAACAAACTTAATGATTACAAATGTCCCACCCGATAAACTAGATTATGTGTAGGAGAAATATGAAGAAAAGCAAAAGCTAGACTTTTAGCATTCACAAACTTGCCATGGAAGCCAATTCTTCTGTATTTTTCTGGTTTAAGTAGAGTCAAGTTAAGATTTAATAGCCGCGGTCTAAGCTTGTCTCAAAGGTAAGTTTATAAGAAATAATTATAATTTAGTTAAGGCGACATATATTTTGGGTTCAAGGTACACATGGCATAAACATTTGAAATGTCTAATTGTCTACCTTATTTCGTCTTGGTATTTTGTCATAAACTCACGTAAATATTTGCACAAATGTTTCGGATGAAGGGCGCGGCACGTTTGTTTATTTCGAGGTATTTCTATTCTATATTTTGGAGAAGCTATGGCAGAGCAGGTCAGATCGGTTCGGAAGCTTACCCAAGACTGAGGAAAGGAGCCGCCAGATCGCGTGCCCGAAGAATAACAAGTGATCAGTGATCACACGACCGACCGACCGCCTCAATTAGCTCAACGAGCGACGGAGCAGAGTTGAAAGTATCTGTTGGGATCGCAGGAAACGTGATCAAATTGCTCAGTCCATAAAAGCAAATACAAGCACGAGATACATTTATACATATGCACGTAAATTGAATTTCCCTTTGTTTTGCAAACGTTTTATTTACAATTTAGAAGTGTTTTGTTCGATATTTGTTTTGTACGTGCGATCTAGAGCGATCATTTTGCACATTTAGGAAATAGGCTTTATTAAGTTGAACAATAAAATTTGATTTCATATTGTTTAGCAGTCATTTAAGCTTATTTATTAGCTATTCGTTTAGAGTAATTTCAAGTGAATTTATTAAAAAAAAAAAAAAAAAAAAAAAACAGTTGGCAGTTGCGATCCAGGGATTAAATATATTATAACAGCCAAAAATTAAGTTAAATGAAAGTTAAGGAATCGTATGCACTCAAGAAGATCTGAAAAGTTTGAATACTTTAATTTAATTTTTATAGCTATTGACAAATCAATATGCTCTTAACTTTTAGCTGTAATTTCAAATTTATAGCAAACAGAGATATTAAAATTCCTCCTAACGATCGACTTCAAGGGCGAGCGATAAGAAAAACGTGACTTATCAGTATGGGAACAGTATAGCGAACCCAAGCTTTATCAGCAATTATTTAACCGAAAATTTACAAAGCTGTAAAAAGTTAAGAAACGTGCGAGGCGTGGAAAGTTTATTGGCCCTTCAATGGA
This sequence comes from Drosophila anomelani, assembly GCA_035045905.1. Taxonomy (NCBI): domain Eukaryota; kingdom Metazoa; phylum Arthropoda; class Insecta; order Diptera; family Drosophilidae; genus Drosophila; species Drosophila anomelani. The sequence goes on from JAWNOO010000165.1 coordinate 6,376,198, forward strand.
AACTGGTGAAATCTGTTCTTTGCCGGTCCACGAATCGTATATACATATGTATATATCCGATATTGTGAAGAGAGATCAGACACTGAGAGTGTCTGTACATAATTGCAGATTGTTGACAGACGCCGTGATGGAATCTGCGCTCTTTTTTGTTTTCTTTTTTCCCCTTTCCCACCGCTAAACCAGAAAACTAGTTTTCGTTAATTATAATTGCCGTAGATAGTGTAAACAAAGCGCAAAAATATCCAATACAAAACAGGGGAACGAATTGTTTAGTTGTGCTTGTTTATTTATAACGCGAGGTAACTTTTTTCTTCAAATTGGCAATTTGCAAAACAACAACAAATGGATTAAGGGCAGAGAAAGCCACACAAGCACATTTCACCTAAACGAGCACTTGCTGATTACACCAAGTTCGACACTCTTGCTAGTTCATTAAAATAATTAATTAATTAATTAAGCTTAGGTTTAAAGTTTACCGGTGAAATTGAACTAAATAAATTTGTTTGCTTTTTAACGAACAGCTGCAAGTTTAGGGTTGTCACCACACAAATATGAGCTGGGAAAAAATATCGATGTAACATCGATGCCGAAAATATTTGAAACATCGGCTGTTGGGAGAATGAAATCAAACCGATAAAAAACTGGTCGGCGATGATTTATCGTACACTCAAACTTCAAATACATACCAAACAGAGAACAGAAAACGCAGCAGCACACCACAATTATTTACAATTTTATATTTTAGTATACACAGACACGGACACAGGTGTGCAAAATTTTAAATTGGCGGCAGCTCAATATCGATATCCCCCGACGTTCCCGTTGCCCAACACTGGAACCGAACGCGACCATTTAATAACACTGGCCTGCAAATATAATTTTTTTACAATATTATGGCACTTGCGCGGTTCGCAAATAATATTCACTGACTGAAATCTATTGAAAGTCATTGCCAAAAGTAGAGAATCGCTGCCGTCGACGCTCCCGCGCTAGAAATCGCCGCCCACGAAGCCGAGGAGCCGAAAGCCAGACATCTACCCCTCCCACCCTTCTCATTCAGCAAACGAGGAGACGCCGACAGTAATTGCAAAGTAGAGAAATCAACAAAGTCGCCGATCACCACATATTATGAAATGGGTAAGCTACGCAAATGGCGGTCGGGTACACGGATTTCCAACTCCCGGTTCGACCTTCACGGCCATTCCATTGTTAAAACTGCAACTGCATCTCCAATGCCTAGGTGTGAGTGTGTGTCGAACGGGAGTGCGAGTGTGTGCGTGTGGCTGTGCTTGCAGTTTTCTGAGGGCGTCCTAACTGTATTCCGGGATCAACTTTCCACCAAACGTAATTTTCTTGGTTACTTGGGTCCTTTGGAAATCCTTCTCTGTAAAACAATTTATGACAATTTAACTTCGCCTGCTGTGGTTGAAATTATATTTAAATCTTCGAAGTTAAAAAATACAAGGATCGAAAAGCTAGATGGAGGCATTATGGACCCTTAGCTTTCAGAAGCCTTAATTAACGTGCCGTGCTTGCCGGGTCTCATTCTATATTTCCCATATTCTATGGAATGGCTTCTATCATTCTGTGCCCCGACCTTGATCTAGATGTTGTGTAGTTCTACAAATGCTGAATAATATTGAAATATGTTGATTTGCGTATAATAATACAAAAATAATAATTCGAAATAAACAATCAGTCCGATTTTAAAATGGATATCCCTGTTCCTTCACAAATCGTATTGGAAAAACCACATTTAATCTGCTTGATATGCTGTTGATGAGTTTCTCAGTCTTTTGCGATATCATTATCATAACTTAAGTATAAAATCATTATAAATAGTATAAAATCAAAGCAGAGTAAGACCCTAACTAGGGGAATATTGTATTAATGGGTTCGTATTGGTACGATACGAGTTACACTTATTGAATTTCCGATTCCTCTACACTTGATCAAGACTATTGAGCATCAGAATCAGACCGTAATCTCGTTTACCCAAGAGGAACTTGTTGCTTGAGGCTCGGTTGTAGGTCAGTGCGAAGAGGTGGCTGATCCGGCGGCGCAGAGTGCGCACCAGGCGGCGACGACCGGCGACGATGTAAGTAGCGTCCCATCGTAACACCCATCACCAGTCCAGTAACCGTAACCACCTCCAAGCAAATTATCCAAATCGTTCCTGCATATTATGCGCCTTTGTTTCCTTTTTGTTTGTTTTTTGGTTAATTTTTTCGTAAAAGCAGCAAAATTTGTAGCACTTCTAACAGAGAAATTGGCAAAACTTCGATTATAAACTTTTGATTTGTATCTCGCTAACGTGTTTAACCAATTGGACCGGCTATTTTATTATGTTGCTAATCCTCACCCTTCCCACCAACACAACACAACAGAACACAATATAAGGCAAATGGACCGAGATAAAATACTGTTTACCAATTAAATTTACAAATTCTATAATTAAATTCAAAATGCTTTTGACAAAAACTTCAAAGTTATTAACATGTTTGCTTTTGATTTTTAGTTTTGGAAAATACAACCAACTCCGATATAGTTCTTTTGTTTTCTTTTAAATTTTCTTCAAAATCTTGTTATATACGCATTCACTATGCATCAATTCTTTGAACTTATTACCTCCAATTCCGTTTGGCGGTCCAAATACACAGTTGCACACTTCCAGAATACTTCCTTCCTTTCGAAAAGATATGCCTTACTTGGCCCTCTAACGGATATCCGTTACAATTCACAGACAATGCCCTCGGCCATCAGTGGCGCGGCACACGGCCAGGTTCACATACCCAGCAACGAGGAGTGCGGCATCCGGGATGTTTGGAAACATAACCTGGAGGAGGAGTTCCGCACCATTAGGAAAGTGGTACAGAAATATCACTATGTGGCCATGGACACCGAATTCCCGGGCGTTGTGGCGCGACCCGTTGGCGAGTTCCGATCCACGGCGGACTACCACTACCAGCTTCTGAGATGTAACGTCGACCTGCTACGGATCATTCAACTAGGCCTAACCTTCATGGACGACGATGGCAAGACGCCGCCCGGCTACTCTACTTGGCAGTTCAACTTCAAGTTCAATCTGAGGTTAGCTCGCTGCTCAGTGACAAAAATGGTGGGTTTTTCACTAATTCTCCTTTCTTTTATGCGTTTAGCGAGGATATGTACGCGCAGGACTCGATAGACCTGCTGCAGAACTCTGGCATCCAGTTCAAAAAGCACGAGGAGGACGGCATTGACCCCATCGAGTTCGCGGAGCTGCTGATGAGCTCTGGCATCGTGCTGGTGGAGAACATCAAGTGGCTGTGCTTCCACTCGGGCTACGATTTCGGCTATCTGCTCAAACTGCTCACTGATCAGAACCTGCCCGCCGATGAGGGCGACTTCTTTGAGCTGCTGCACATCTACTTCCCCAACATCTTCGACATCAAATATCTAATGAAGTCGTGCAAAAACTTGAAGGGCGGCCTGCAGGAGGTCGCCGACCAGCTGGAGCTGCGCCGGGTAGGACCCCAGCACCAGGCCGGCTCCGATGCCCTGCTCACGGGCATGGCCTTCTTCAAAATGCGTGAGGTACAGCACACAAATGATTTGCACTTTGACCTAGAAGCGCCCGTTGTATTCTTCCCTTACCTGCTTGAGCACACCATGCACTTGAAGCCGTCCGTCACCCAGATCTGTTTGCTAAGTCGTCCGGCCTACATCGGCGGGGACTTAGTGCCCTCCGATGACTCTGAAATGGACATAGGTGGCGGCAAAAACCTACCAAGCGAGCTGCTCACCGCGAGCACCTACGTCGACACGCCTCCCGCCACGCCAGGCTTGCCGCCAACTGGCGAGGAGCGTGTCGTTTCGCGCGTTTTCCCCGGGAACTCAAAAAATTAGCCATCAGTAGTCACTACTAATGTAACTAGCCATCATCATCATCATCTACCATTCGGGTTAACGTGATTAATGGTTTATCGGCATTCATTATTTTCGCACTTACATTTGCATATGTATATATTCGCCTTTCTACCGCTATTTATGAATGAAGTCTATAATCTGAATTGTTGTTAGTTAATCTGAACCATGTGAAACATGTCTGTTAGTTGTAAAAAGTTTTTGAAACGAAAAAGAGCTATGAAGAGACCACCTATTCCGCTGGATTTGAATGGAATATTAAAGGAATTGATATTAATTTTCATTTTAAACATTTGATTTACACTTTTTTGGTATCTGGGCATTGCATACTCTATTTTCTAATATAAACCTTTGAGATCTCTTTATAAAAAATAGCTAAAGGATAGTCTTTAGTGTGTCTGGGATGATTCGCTTAGTATTAGTTTTTATTTTTGGGCATCACTCATACCTAACCACATTTCATGTTTTTTAACTTTTAAGGTCTTTGTTGACGTTAATTTTCACACAATGCACTGTGTGTATATTCGTTACAAGTGCCTAAACCTGTAAATCCGCCTATCCACCCATCTGCAATGTCAAGAAAATAGCAGAGCTCCTAACCCAAACCCCATCCTAACCAATTATGAAAACCCCAGCAAAAAAATGCTATTTGTTTATATCGGTGAACGGTATGTAACGAAACCATATAAGTACCTCTTCCTGAACCGATCGGGAACATATTTTTATATATTTTGTGCCTTCCATGTAGATTTCTGTGTGCTTCAAATGCTTTTTAGTCATAGAACTAACCCCGCTCGCTTATGTCTCCCACAGCTTTGTCCAAGTCCCGTCGACAAACGAATCAAGTTCTTCCTTAACATAAAACCTTCGTTTCTCCCCGTTTCAGATGTTCTTCGAAGACAACATTGATCATGCCAAGTACTCCGGACACCTGTACGGCCTGGGCACCTCGTTCATTGTCAACGGCACTAACTTTCACGAGAGCAACGGCGAGACGAACAACGCCTCTTGATTCGTGCTTATGGGCAACGTGGTCGTGCACGACAGAAAGTTCGAGCAGAAGCAGGAGGGCGTAGCGGTGGATCCGCCGGCAACGGCCCCGGTTCAGGCCACACCACCACCAGCCCTACACACACACGCTGCACACAACGCCACCACCGCATTGCAATAATCCGTTTCAATCGGATTTTCGATTGGATTTTCTATATCCCATTTACGTATATATTCACTCTCTTTGTTTTTCAAAGCAAACTAAAAGGATAAAAGTAACATAAGCCAATTGTAAATCACACATAAACCAATTGTAAATCACACACTTGAGGGAGAAAGAGCTTCGCAAATCCTAAATAGATCCAATTTCAATTTCTGCATGTTTTTGTGTTAATAATACAGAACCTAAGCTATTTATCTAAGAAAATATTGTAAGCCAAAGGGCAAATAGAATATTGTGTATTTGTATAAAACAAAAGAACCCGCAGAACAATATATTTAAAACTTTTTAATTTAGTGTAAATTTGCTGTTTTCGATTTACTACGGGAACTCAAGGGTTTTGGTGAAAGAACAAAATGTATCATTGCCAAATTAAATATATTTGGTCAAGCATTTATATTCTAACAGATTTATTTTTTTTAATTATGAAATGCATAATTTTGAGATCAGTTTCTTTATAAAACAATAAAGAAATATAACCTTTGAAGTCTATATCTCCGATTTAAAATGGTTTGAATAAAGTTATGTTTAATGTTTATTTTTTAAAAAGAATTGATAATTTTAATTTGTGTTTTTGTTGTAATTTAAAGAACATACCATTTTTTCCATTAATTTTATTTTTCTCATATATTTTTTAAATTCTTTAAAGTTTTCCCGCGAACATCGTTACGATATATCGATTCTTTTAAAAAAACGAGTCAAGGATAGTACCGATGTTAAAATCGAAATGTTCCCAGCTCTATTCTATTTATTTGGTTTAATGGAAATATAATATCCTTGAACTTGCAAACATTAAAGGAATTCCAATGGCTGCAGTGGCTGAGTGCACCCGCAGTGTGCTCGACCAGGTCACCCACTTGGCCACATTGTTGGCGTCTTCCGAGCAGGGGACCGATGTCGCCACAGCTGCTGTTGTGGCCAAAAAGCGCTCAGAAATCTATGAATTCATTCTCCGAGGCGGGAAAATGTCGTCCGAGGCCATATTGGAGCTGCTATATGAGGTGAGCAGCGAATTAAAAAAAGATCCAAAGCAGCGAGAAAGGCTACAGACCTTCGAGAAATTGCTGAGCGCGATAAGGACAACAGATTCCCAGGACACTGAAGGAAATGTCGAGGAAAGCAACAAAGCGGGGCTTAGGGTTCTAAGAGCGGGCGTGCTTAAGCTCTACGAAGTGCAGCTTAGTGACCGAAACTTATTCAAAGAGCCAGTAAATCCCAATTTGTTCAGATCAATCAATCAACTGAAGTGTGCTCGCAAGCCACTGCTGCTAATGGAACCCGCCTGGGATTCTCTACCGAGTAATATGAATAAATCAGTCCGCCGGATAGAGCAAATTAATGGCAACGTCTCCTATTTGGCGGGATCCCTTGCTCGGATTAGAGAGACTAGACTGAAATTAATGCCGCCGATCCCCCAACTGGGTTTCCTCTATCCGAAAAAGCCCCAGAGAGCCCAGAAGGTTCGGGAACCCGAATCAAAGAAGCATTTTATCTCGGACCGGATGATGAGCAACGAGCTCAATCTCCTAATCAACAAGAAACTGGTGCTCAGTTATATCAAGGAAGCTGTTTTGATAGATCATCTTAAGAAGGCAGCTGCTGGTATCCAGTCGGACACGTTTACGTGTTCAACAGAAGATGATAAGAAGCTACAGATTAGGCCCAACACAACCCTGCACAGTGTGTTACCGGAGATCCTGGCAGACTTCTCGGAACCCTTTCTGCGGGCTGGCTCTGCTTACCGGCGCCTGAGTGCCCGCATCAAGTGTACCTCGTATACCAATGCCCGTCTGGAGAGACCTCTCAACCGGGTAAGTGTGTTTGCACATCACATTATGGAGGTTGTGTCATTTCCCGCTTGCTTACAGGCTTTCCGCGAAATCCTGGTGGATTTTTTGGCCACTATTCGCCAGTTTCTGCTCTGCCAGTCAGCAGACAGTCTTCCCCAGTTGCTCTTAAACTCACGGTCTGCTATGCAGCTCCTGCAACGGCTGGAGAACGTTTTCGAGAGGGAGCCCAGGCGTAAGTTTCCATTAATAAGTTTCTATTTTTCCTCTCGGTATTAAACATTAATTTTTCATAAAGTGAATCTAGAGGCCGGAGTGCCTGGATGTTTCCTGATGAGCACCATCTGGCAGATCATCGACACCTGCGGCCACAGCGACTTCCTACAGCTCCTTATCTATCTGCTGCGCAGAATGTCGCAGACTTACTTTGGCCAGTTGCAGAGTTGGGTCTACCATGGCGAACTAGACGAGGAGCTTAACGAGATTTTCATCAGACGATGCCATAATATATCGCCGATAGATGAGTGCAGCAAGGATTTTTTCAATAGGGGCTACCAAGTGGTCAACGAGGAGATTCCAGACTTCTTATCCGGCTGCGAGCAGGACATCCTTCAGTGCGGAAAGTACAATCGGGTGCTCAAGGCCTACAATGCACAGGTGAGGTGAGAAAAGTCCACTAATAATTCATAATAACACTTTAAACCCATAAAGCACCCAGTCTTCGATGTTGAGTTCCCGACTATAGTGGTTTGTTTGACGGAGCAGCAGCTGAAGGATATGCGTCGCCGCTTGTCCGAAAAGTATGCCGTCATCTATCAACGATTCGGATGGTGCAGCATGCAAAGTATCTTCCAGGAACGCATGGCGGCCAAACGAAACTTCCAGAATTTAATGGTTGAGCGCACAAGGGCCCATCTGGCTGCCTGGGGGGAGCATATGCGTGCGGTGCAGCTGGAGGCGAATGTCCAGAAGAAACTGCGCTACGATCAGCTCAATGCAGAGCTGGAGCTCCAACAACAGAACGTCTTGGAAAAGCGGCGTCAGGAGATCGTCAATGAGTTGGTCTTTTTAAAAGAAAGTGAGCGCCTGGAGGAGAAAAGGCAGCTGCAAGAGAAGGAAGCATTGCAGAAAAAGGTGGCTCATCTCCAGGGTTTATTGGCTGTTGAGACAAAGTCCCAGGACACTTTCAGTCCAGATGACAGCTCAAACAGCGATCGCAGCTTTAAGTCCTGCCTTGAGGGACCCTCTTCTCGCCCAGAATCTGTGATAGACAAGGATGATAATTTGGAGGAGGCGGAGGGTGGAGCAGAAAGCATGGAGGAGCCTGGCAAGCCAATATCTACCTTGCAGTTGCAGCGCAGTTCCTTGGATGAGCTCAACTGTAATGATCATCTGACCTTGCAATCGGAACTCGATCGTAATCGGAAGCACATTCTCTCCTCTGAACATTTCCAAGCGATGGTCAATGTTAAAGAGCCGGACTCAACGACTTCGACCGGGTTGCGGGCCCACCTACCCCCTGATGTTAATGCGAATCTGAAAGATGCGGAGACTGGCGACCAGCTGACTGACCGCCAGCGTTACCGGCTCCGCATGCAGCAGCACGATTCCTTCGGTAACTACAACTCCGCCGAGGATGACAACACGCGCCGACTCCAGCGTCAAATGCAGTCCACCGAGGAGCGTGCCATTAACAGGCGGAAGATCATGAGCAGCGAATATGGAATTATCTTAGGCGAACGGAGAGAAGATACCTTGCATCTGCCACTAGAACCCAACAAGTTGCACGTGGAAATGCCTTTGTCAGTGCTAACGCCCATGTCCGTCACCTCCGATGCCGATTTTGGCGCTCTCACGCCGCCTGACAACACAGCTGACAAGGATGCCGCTAATAACAATAATAACAATCAAATGGAGGATTCGTTATTGTTAAATACCGAGTCGCCACAGACGAAGCCTGTGTCTGTGCCTGTAAAAGCATCAGGAAAGGCTTTGTCCAGTTTTAAGCCCACTTTTTCACTGCCCACGAACTTTCCAACAAAAAGCGAAGTGTCGTCGGTGACCGCAACTGTTCCCGTAACGGAGGCCTGCAATCCCTTCATGGCCCGCCGTTGCCTTCAACTGTCCGTGATGGTGCCTGTTAACGCCCACTACGCCCTTCTCCGAAACGAGGTCTTGAGAATATTCAAGGAGCTGCGAATTTACGAGCATTTCCGCCGACTGAGGAACTACTTCTTCCTGCTGGACGGACAGTTTGGTGGATTGCTCACATCCGATATTCTAGACAGGATCCGAGCAGGCATCGATCCAAAAAGTCTCTGCCAAAGGGGCGTCCTCGACGCCATGCTGGGCAATGCATTATCATGCTGCCCTGCGGATGAGACCACGGTAACGCAGAATCTCACCCTAAATTGCACCAAGATACCGGATAGGCTGGATTTCTGGTCGCTGGACGCCACCTCAATGCTGGCGCTGAACTGCAAGGTGGACTGGCCCCTGAACTTGGTGATAAGCTCTGAAACGGTTGCCAAATACGGCCAAATATTTGGTTATTTGCTGAAGCTGCGGCACGTGAGTTTCATTCTGGACGGAACCTACCAACACCTACAGCGGGTGGGAAAGCTGCTTGGCCCAGATCTTCGGATGTCTGTCCAGTTTCGGCAATTGCAGGTGGTGCGGCAGAAGCTGTTGCACTTTGTGACAGCACTGCAGACCCATTTGGTAGCCAAGGCCCTCCAGACCACTTGGAAAAGCTTCAAGGAAGACCTGTGCACCGCTAACTCCATCGAGGACCTCTACAGGCACCATGTGGCCTACCTAAAGGGTGTGGCCTTCTTGGCTTTCCTAAACCGGAGAAGTGCCAAGGTCAAAGAAACCATCGAAAATATGCTCATTATTGTACTGCGCTTCTGCAAGTAAGTAGAATGAAAGTCCTGTAATTAAATTGTGTTATTAATATATTTGCGTTTTTCAGAGTTATCCAATCGCAAACGTTCATGCTGGATGCGGAAAATCAGTTCGTACATCCTCGTTTCAAGCGCCTGCTGCAGGAGGAGGCCGAGTTCGATAAGTTTATGCACTATCTCATATATTTGGGCAACAAGGCGGCCGCCTCTGGCTACCAGGAGGAAATTGGTGACCTGATATGTATTATTAATTTTAATAACTACTATATAGTATCTGAACAGAAATCCGTGTCTTGAAAGCTTAAAACTATTTAAATATCTTTAGAAATATATAAAATATTTGACCAAAAATCTGCAGATCACAAATCGGAAGTTCACCAAAGTCGCTCATTTTCAACGGTTTTCACATTTTATCCGCGTCTTAGATAAATTAATATCAAATATTGCTGGAATATTCAATCGAAATGATGTACCTTATAGATAAATATTGTAAACGCGTCCATTATCTCAAAACACGCTTCGAATAAATTCATGTATGTATGTAGTATTTTATAAATTATTTATAGTTAAAAATTTTTTAATTTAAATTTATGATCTGGGTAAGTTAAATATTGAAGAAATATTTTCAAAAAAGATGGCATAATTGTCCACCTCTAAGCTATTTATCGATAATCGATGCAGCCCTGGTCATGAGTCATTTTCGATTAGAAAAATTTAATTTTATTTTTAGTTTACAAAAGTTGCATGCGCTGGCTCCTACCAAATTTTAAGATATTTATTCCGTGAACAAAACAAATAAAAATGCAGGTAAAATTATTAACACAAAGCACATGTTCTCAAGAGCAGCATATTTATACTTGAGTGCTCTGGGTGTGGGTGTGTTGTCTACGCTCCACTGCCTGCATCCAAAAATAACTCCATATTTGGTATTGAAAATCTTGAATGAAAACTCACATGGCTTGCATTTCGCTTAGGACCCCAACGAAGACACCGAGTGGAACGATGTGCTCCGCGCCAAGGGAATCATTGGACCCAAGGCCAAGGAGGCCGAAATCACAGAGGATCAGATCCAGAAGCTGATGGATGATGCCATCCAGCGACGCACAGATCTCCCCCTGAACGAGGGCCAGAGGGACAAGAAGATCGACGACATGTCGCTGGACGAACTCGACGAGCTAGAGGACTCGGAAGATGAGGAAGTGCTGGAGCAATACCGGCTGCGTCGCATCGCCGAAATGCGGGCCACCGCCGAAAAGGCTCGATTTGGATCGGTTCGAGAGATTTCCGGCCAGGAGTACGTCAACGAGGTGACCAAGGCCGGCGAGGGCATCTGGGTTGTGCTGCATCTGTACGCCAATGGAGTGCCCCTGTGCGCCCTGATCCACCACCATATGCAGCAGCTGGCTGTTCGCTTCCCGCAGACCAAGTTCCTGCGCTCGGTCGCCACCACCTGCATACCGAACTTCCCCGAAAAGAACCTGCCCACCATCTTCATCTACCACGAAGGGGCGCTGCGTAAACAGTACATCGGTCCCCTGGAGCTGCGCGGTGACAAGCTGACCGCAGAGGAGCTGGAGTTCATGCTGGGGCAGGCGGGCGCTGTGCCAACGGAGATCACGGAGGACCCGCGGCCGCAGATAAGGGATAAAATGTTAGCCGATTTGGAGGATAAGAGCGCTGACTTTTACTAAGCATGTCTTATCCCATCCCCATCCATATCCGGTTTCCCATTTGGAGTGTGCCAATATGCCAAAAATGAGTCATTAATCTAATGAAAGCCAATCCATGTATGTATTTCTATATAGTTAATTACAAAATTCCTGGGAACTGACTCTAAATTGATTGCAGATAATGACCCACTCCAACCTCAGGGCTCCCTGGCACCTCTTCATTTCATTGTTTTGTGGCATTTAGTTTTCGTTATCCTCACACAAATAAACAGTTTACTTTTCTACTGGAATTCATTCATTTGGTTTGCTTGGTGCTGCCGGCCACCGTTTTTGCCACCGTCTTGGGCTTGCCCCGAAATATGTTCGGATCGATTATATTGTACGGATGCTCGCAGGCTGGATTTAGCACTCGTCCGCGCCTGGGCTCGTGCTCCTCGAGGAGATGTGGCGCCAGGAGGAGAAACAGCTGTTCCGTCCACGAAGGCAGTCCGCAGCTGGAGAAGCACAGCTCCCAGTAGGGCAGGCCCAGATGCGCGATAGCCATGCGCAGGTACTCACTAAAGGTATCCGCCAGAAACTGCCAGCTCAGGGTGCTCAGCTCCAGCAGATAGAATTTCGGATTGTTGGAACTCGTCGATTCATACAGCATGCACACCTGGTAGAAAGGGCGCGAGATATGTGTAATCTTATGAGTGCCCCCCAAAAAAAAAACCCACCTTGGCCACCTCGTTCACGTTGTTAATCTCAAATATCTTCGACTTGGCTGTAATAATCGGGGTGGCATTGCCCCACTTATCCTTTCCGGATGCAATTGCTGCTGGAAGGGATTGCGAGCTGCTTGCTGCTCCCAGCACATCCGAGTTGCTGCCAGCCAGGGTCGTTGAGCTGCTAACGGAGTGCGTCGTTTCGATGTTTTCTCGCAGTAGAGTCACCTGCAGCAAGTGCGGAAAGTGGATGTGACCCACGCGCCGGATATCGTTTGCTGCAATTGAAGTGTTAAGTGGAGAACAAGGGCCAGATGAGACGCGGCTCACGTGCATACTGGTAGCTCCAGTTCAGCACGAATCCATCCGAGGACAGGTAAAACTTTTTCATATCCTCGGGCAAGTAGACGCAGTGCCTCTGCTCCCAGTTAACCACCTGACAAGCATTCAGTGGCTGCCGTCGCTCCAGAGTCACATTGCATACTCTCGGCACATTGGCTGATGGAAAAAAGATAACTGTGATTGGATTCGGAGCAGAGGGATCACACTCACAGAGAGTCCGAATAAGTCCCAGTGTTAAATTTTCGTAAAAAGCATCCTCGGGGGAAATTTTCTTGTTCATTGTTAAAAATTTTCGTTGTTGAAAGAAATATTGAATTTATATGTCCGACTAGAGATTCGCTTACTATGTTGCCACGGAGAAAATAAGGCTCGGAAGGATATCTGGTTGCTGTGGCAACAGCACCTAACAGCGGGTATTTGTAAGCAAAATTTATACTTTTCTTTGACAACATTGAAAATAATTTATTTACAAAGAACCTGGACATTGATATTGAATTCTTAGACTATAAAAACTGTGGAGTTGCAACAACAATTACACATGAATGAAACGATTTTTATGATCTTGGAGGGTTGCATGATGACAATCTGGTTTTTCTATAACGCCCTTAGCCCTTGCTCTGACCATGAACCTCGCTCTCGGCCTCCTCCTCGTGTCAGGAGACTTCCCACACCGTCGATTCCACAGATCGTCGCGGCCTTGCTGCAACCTCTACGTGGGCATCCAGACCGTCACTCAGCCGACTAAAGCGCCGGGCCCAGCTGCCGCGGGCATTTGTCGTCTGGCTGCCGGCGATTGATGTCCGATTGCTGGCATCTCGGAAGAGGCTCATTATGTCCTGGTTGTCGCCCTGCGCCCGCTTAATCCCATGCTGATACTTGGCCTCCTTGGCCAATAGTTGCTCACGCTGCATCTGGGTCTTTACCTCGGATGGGACATCCGGAATAATGAACTGCATGATGCCAGTGATTACGAACACCACGTGCTGTAAGAGGATAATAGATGAAACAACCTATAAAATCACTATTATGTGATATTTACCTCGAATACTACAACGAAGGCCAATCGAGCAGCAAACACATGCCAATAATGGGGACTCAGTCCGTAGGGTTCGTAGTCCTTGGGTCCATTTCTAAGTAGGTAGAAGTGTAAGTAGATGTTACATGTAAGGATGATAGGAACCAACCTGTAACCACGATACTGGCAAGTGTCCGGATCCCGCTCGCTGACCGTTGCGCCCCATTCCTCCTTGTAATCCGAGGTGTTGAAGATGGACAGTGAGTGCTCAATGTACCCGGCCAGCGTATGCGTCTCCGAGTACACAAACTTGTAGACCATTCGGGGTATAAAATCGCTGGTATAGGCAATCACAAAGGCGTTCGAGACGACGGCTGTGTATGTGATGATTCGCAAGATGCCGTACCATGCCCCAATATCCTCTACCCGCTCCGCGAGGGGCCGCCTGGCCTGCGTGACCATCTTGTAAGCATCCAGACGGATCTCAGCCACATTGTTCAGGAGCGCAAAGAGGGGCGCCAGAGGAAATGCCGCCACAAAGAGAGTCACGAAGCCATATTGAAGGACTGGTTAAAGAAAATTTTGGGGTTTAAAAGTATAGGCGGAGACTTAAACAGGAGCAAAGAGTATAGAACTATTATGTATAGAGACCAAATGGCAAGCCGGCCTCGGGGCGTACAGATTCAAACTATAATCGAGCATTCTGCCACTGGAACCCATTTTTCGTATGAGATGCCCCTCTATATGCATAGTTCTATATTATTTGAAAAGAGTCTTACTCATTTCCAGATATTCATCGAATAAGGCCAGGCGTCCAGGGTCCTGCATATGATAATCTTGCTCCCAGGCCATGTGTAGATGGGATTCATCCTTAGTCGCCTGAGAAACAAGCACCATTCATACAACGAAATATTTTAAAATAAAACAAAACTAATCCCTTACCTGTTTGTGTTTTCGCTGACGCCACCAGTTCCAGAACTTGGGAAATAGGTACTCCATGAAGTTGTTCCAGCACTGCTTGCCGACCATTATGATGGCCAACTGGATGCAGAGTTCGGACAAGCAGCCCGCCGGGTCGCATATGTCGTTCTTTAGGCGGAAGAACTCGCTCCTTCGGGCCTGATCATCACCCGGATAGTCAAAGAAACGGCCCTTGAAGAAGGCTATGTAGATGAGTGACGAGTAAAAATTCATGAACTCAAAGAAGAAGATCTTGAAGGTGTAGGAGTCCTCGTATTCCGTGTGAGTGCGGGGATTCTCTAAATTGGTCAGCCGAATAGCCATGCGGTGGTAGATCTGAAATAATATATTTAATGACTGCTTTAAGAAGCTATTAAAGCTAAGACTTACTCGCGTAAGTATCATGATGACCACCAAATTGATCAAGGCAGCTGTGACACTGGTGAACAGTTTGGCATGCTCCTTCACAAAGAATCCTCCACCTCCATAGATAACCGACACCAGCGTTATGCGATACAGGATAGTGCCCAGCACAGCGGAGAGTACAACAGAGATCTGCAGAATATTCTTGTTCATTTTACTGTTTTAATATATTAAGAAATGAAGTCACCATAAAGAGAACTGCACTGCCAGTGACAACAAATCGCAGAGCACGATTCCATGTGGACATATAGGGCTCCTTTTCCCGCGTGACCGGATTCATGCGAAATGTGGTGGCGTTGGTCTCGAACTCGGGACGGTTTTCCTCGTCCATGTCCACGTTATGCAGATCCCACTCCCAGACCAGCACCGACTGCTTTCGTTTCCATAGCTCCAGAAAGGTGGTGGCTAATAAAATAAACGATATTTTAAACTAAAATTAAATTAATTTTGAATTTTGTATACCCCAAAATGACATGAAGATCGCGAAGAACACCGTCGAGGGATTGTCAAACAGATAGGTTAGTCGTGAAAAGAGACACGACTCCGAGAGTTGCTGGTAGCTGCAGGCTTTGTCGCATAGCGGACACAGGGTGATGTTGCCGGTGCCATATTCATTGCAAATCTCCTTGCTGGGCGTGTTGTCTTCGGACTCGAGAGTGGCCAGGCCGTAGATGAAGCAGAGGGTGCCCACTACGGCCGGATAGACGAGCATCTCCGTGTAGAATCCCAGCCAGCAGAAGTACAACGCGATCTTGTCGCCAAAGTACTTGCGCACCAGGCACAGAGGCTGTTTCTTGTACCATTGCGAGGGATGGGCCCAAGTCTGATAAAGCACCCGGCGATCCAGAGAGATTCCGCTGGAATGAGGCCGGTCGTAGCGGCCCTCGTGCAGCGGGAAGCAGCCCAGGTAGGTGCCATCGTTCAGCAGCCGCCGTATACCACTCCGGTCGCTCTCGTCGAAGGGCGTCCGAATGAGCACCTGCATCACCATCAGTGACCGCTGAGCGCTGGTGAATGCGGTAGCGCGGTCCTTTACAATGAATCTGTGGAAGAATATTAATCCCAATCCATTTTTTCAGTGAACTCTCAATACTTACTGCTCCTCAGGATTGCCATTAGCAGTTGCAGCCTTAAAGGTAGTCTCTCCCTCCAGAAGGGTTTGGTCCAATTGAATCTTTTTGGTCAATCGCTGCCACACGTCCTTCCAATACTGCACATTCCTGAGCACAACATTTTCTTCATCCTGCAAGGATATATACAATATATATGTCGGCTTCTAGTCGCTTGAGAACCATGAAAATCCTTACCCAAGATGGCTTCACGGATATGGTGATAAATCGTTTGACGGGCAGCTTCAGATTCATGACCTCCGCCAGTCGCGTCTCCAGTCGCCACGGAAGATGGATCTTCAAGAAGAAGGTCTTCTCGTTGAAGGACTGCGACTTGTCCTCCAGCTCTACCTCCAGTCCTTCCTTTATAAGATTCTCCATGAAGCTTCTCCGATTATCGCGGCGCTTGGCCTCCGCCTCGGTCATCACGCCCAGGTCCTCCTCCTCCCAGGCCAGCACCATGTCCACTTTCCGTCGACCGTCCCGGAACATTAACGACTCCGGATCCAGACCCTCTCGATCCTGTTTGCTTACCCGCCTCTCATCTCCAGACTCTCCGCCCAGGCTGTTACTCTTGCTGGCTTTCCGGCTGCCATAGTAGCTGCCACTCACACTGCTCGTCGAATCCGAGGCCTTCCGATCCGTGGGCATTAGTTGTCGGTAGCCAAACTGGTCGGGCAAAACGTTGGAGTGCGAAGACTCCATGATTTCGTAAGACTGGTTCACTCTGTCTCCGGAGCCCAGCGTAGGACTCAAATTCAGGCCCAAATTACGCCGCATTGCTGTGCCTGGAATATCCTCCTCGTGGCTACCCACAATTTTCGGCCCAAAGGCCTGCGTGGGACTCGGCTCGGCCGATTCCGATTCCAGGTGAGTGGGCAGCGGCATGGCTATGGGATTCGACTTGCTGTACAGGGAACTGCCATTGCTGGTCCGCATCACCGAGGAATTGAGCCACTTTTCTGTATAAGCAGCCGAGCCTGCCCGGACGCGACTGGCACCCAGCTTGGATTTGAGCGGGATCGGTGTGGAGGGCTTAGGGTTCACCGCCGCCACATTATTCACTTCCTGGCAGCCGTATATATTATCCGTCTTCTTGTGATCCGTTTCGATGACACGCGAGTGCAGATCGGAGTCAATCAGGGCACTCTCCTGCGGATACATCAGTATAATCTCTGGATGTCCATAACCAAGGCCAAACTCACCCCGTAGCTAATCAATCTGCCCGCCACAATGCCACTGTCTTGGCTAAGTCTCCTGGGTCGCTGTTTCGTCTGACTGCGGCGTATCATGCGCTCACTTTTGGCCGGACTGGACATCACCTCCCGGCGAGTGGAGGGATCTGGAGATTGGCGCGGACTTCGCAGTGTTGGCACCGAAAGGAATCCTGTGGGGTGAGGGTTAGATAGGAAAAGCTAATGGCAATGTACAGTACTCACTGGGAAACTGAAAGACTGACTGCTCGCTGGTCCTTTCACCCTCCCGGGCAGCACTGCTGATGAGATCTTCCCTTGAGCTGGCCTCCGTTATGGGGGCGGTGCTCTCATCTTCGACGCTGTCGATGCGTATTTGAAAAATATGTGACCTGTCGCCGGACCTTCCGTCGTGACTGCTCATTGTGGGCCGGGCTGTCGATGCGTTTGCGGTTGCTTCTCCTCTCTCCAACCGAGGGGGATCGGCGTCATGGAATTCTGTGGAGGAGCGTAATTGGATAGGCGGCAGGTCATATGGGGCCACTTTCTAATTTGGCCTAGTTTGGAGACACGGGTCAGCAGCACCTGTTCCTGTACCCATGATAAACTATTTAGAGTCTCAAGTTCGAAAACTCGAGTGGCAGTGGGAGGGGGATTCCTGGCTGCCGCAGGTTGTCCGGCTGCATATACATTTATCCCCGATTCCTCGATAATCCACGAGGCAGCGCATTAATAATTCATGCGTGTTTATACTACTGCCCTCGAGCAGGGCGTTAATTTATACCCTTACGAGTATTTGTATCTTCATTTGCAAGCGCGTTCCAATCGAAAGGTGAACTCACGCACGCATTCGACATTGACCCATGGCGAGGTGTTTGTTCAGCCTGACGAAGGTCTGGACGGCGGGGCGGCGGGACTGGAAATGGCCCCGTGGGGATAATGCCTTTACATTAGCCACCAATGCACCATGGGAGCGACTCCATTTGGTCGCAAAGGTTGGACAAACAAACTTGTTGCTACAAGTGGTGAACACTTTCCCAGGCGGACGAATGACAATAGTTCTAAATAATTGCCCTAGATTTAGTGATGAGAGTGCAGGGGGTTGGGGGCAGGGGCAGGCGTTTGCCACTGGACAACGAACAAACAAACAAATCCATTCGCGGACTCGAACTCGTACCTGGATCACTACTAATAAGCGTGCGACGGACGTCCTGGAAATGTCAGCGTTTGTTGGCAGTTGTGAAAAGTCCCATGCCATTGAAGTAATCACAACAATTGAAGGATTATTGATTCGCTCCTTTCGGCGGGTCCCATTTATACATATATGAGTAATCGATTATTGATTTCCGGCCTCTGCCGAGATGCACTTGGATAATCGTCCCTTTGGGACTCCTTACACTCACTAGATCGCGATCGATCTGAGGGATATGTCTGTCTCCAGGACACCTTTTCGATTCCCAGCTCGATCTGACCCACTATTGATTTTGTGTGTGGCTTGTTATTATTATCTCTCAATCAAGGTTCACATTATCCAAGCACACGCTCGCACGTCCATCATATCCACTTGTACTACCACTGGGCTTTCACACTCTACTTCCGCTCGGCACGGGCGCACCGCTCACTACGATGGTTCCCGACCGAATGACCGACCAGGAGCTCCAGGACTGCGACACTCTGGGACAGATAGATAATCACGGTTCTACGGCTCTCTGGTTGAGTGGCATTTGAGTGTGCGGTCGGAGAATGAGAGAGTGTCAGCAATAGTGATGGATGTACCTGTAACGATAAGGATTGAGTTGTTTTAGGGACATTTTTTAAATTAATATTTCCTGCATTCAAAAATATAAAAATCATATACTTCCTGTATATGAGCGGGGCAAATAATACATATAAAAACTTTTTCCAAGTAAAGTCAAGCTTTAACTTCCCATCACTGATAAAACATACGCATTTGGAAAGGGTCTGAGGGTCCTGCTACCCCTCGGTGGGCACTTTTAACACGAATATCCTATTAATATGGTATTTGACTCGCTGCACGAGGTTCTTCGTGATGACTTCCTAATTTTAAATCAGGCCGAATGGCCGGCAGCACACCGTTTCCTGGCCACTATCTATGTACAATCATCGATGTAAATGACGTCAGTTACTCGCAGGGTCTATAACCGTCATACGGTTTTGACACTTACGTACTATATATGGTATAATGGCGGTTGACCTATAACCAATGTGAATTTATGCCTTGAATAAAGCTATCCCCAGGGGCTCTCCAAACAAAGTCGAATCGTATACTCGTACTTGATGAACGCTCTCTCAAATTCGTGACCATAAAAATAGACTCCACAATGCGACATTGTCTGGCAGGACTCGTATGTTGTAAGTACTATTATTGTACGGCTGGAGGTCTATTTTGATTAAATGCACGTCACTAATAACTCGGCGCCCTTCTCTTAAATCGTTATTATTTCGGGGGTCAGTGCGTGCCTATGAGACCCTTTTGTGGGTCTCCTTTGTTTCTGATTGACTGCAGGCCACTTATATATAATATTGTTTCAGAAGTATCCACTTATCGAAGTATTCAAATGGCAATTATTTGTGTTTGGAGTGGCACTCGTTGGCTCTAAATTAGGTCGTTGGAGGGTTAGGAGCTTAACTGTTGGATTTTTATCAATTTATGCTTTTTATATTTGAGTGTATATCTTTTTATTCCCAGTATATTTCACCACCACCAAAAGTATTCCTTAACTAGCTCAGATCCAACTCTGCATATTTCTATTTGTCGCCGGAGATCAAGTCGTCAGCATCGGATTTGCACTGCTGCTGGACATCCAGCTCACAGCTGCTGCTCGCCTTATTGAAAAACTCTCCCTGGGCGCACTCTCCCTCAATGATTTGGCCATGCACGCACACAAAGTATCCCCGACAGTTGTCCGCATTCCGGACAAGCTGTCCGTGCTTGCCGTTACAGACTCCCACACGCTCGCCGTTCTCCATGAGGCAGGTTCCATCGTTCTGACGGCAGATGCCCAGAAGACTGTCGAAGCCTTCACCATTGCGACATCGCTGGGAAAGGGCTTCATCGTCTTCGCAGCTAGTGTACCGTCGGCAGTCCCCTTGCTCCGCGATGAAAGTACCATTTCCAATGACTCCACAAATTCCGGCAAAAGTAGTGGCTGCATCGGTGCAGGTACCGGTTCCCCCTGACCTTACTTGGCCGCTGAGTTCACTCTGTTGGGACTCTACGGGTGGCTGCTCCGTTGACGAGACTGCATCAAAAGCCTGGCACTGCTGCAGTGTGGCATTGAAGAAGTAATCCCTGTAGCAAAGCTCATGGCGCAGTTTTCCAGAGACGCACAAGTAGAAATTATTGCAGTTTGCCGGGTCTGGCATTATGTAGCCGTGCTTTCCCTCACACACCACTGGATCGGGTGGCACATGCTGATTGTTGGGGTCCTCGTCATCGCCAACCTGCTCCACCAACGGGCAGGAGCCGTCGTCCTTCACGCAAAGCAGCTGCTCCGAGTCGAAAAAGCTTCCAGCAGCACATCGCTGGGCCGTGGCCAGGCCACCGGCACAGATGAAATACCGGGTGCAGTCCGTTCGGTTCGCCAGGAAGGTTCCATCCTGCAGGCTCCCACAGCTATAGACGTAGCTCACGTTCCCCTCCAGTTGCCCGTTCCGACATATTTGTGCGGCCTCCGCTTCGGGCTCGCAAAGAGACAGCACCGGATTGAACTGATGCTGGGCGGGACACTCGACCGGGATCGCTAGGCCCTTGACGCAGGCGTAGTACAGATTGCAGTAGAGCTCGTGGGGAAGCTTTACTCCATGAAGCCCAGAGCACGTCTTCGTACCCGTCTGGGTATCATTCTGGTCGGAATCCTTTCGACACTGACCATTATCCACGCGGCAGATCTGGAGGAGGCTGTGGAAGTAGTGGCCCTCGTCACAATGAATGAGACTGGTTCCATTCTGGCTGGAGCAGCTGTAGTAGGCCCGACAATCTTCCGGATGGGCCACCAGCTTGCCATCCTCCAGGCCAGAGCAAATGGGCAGCTGACAAGAGCCGTCGTTTGGCCGGCAGTAACCTTTGTTGACATCAAAAAAGCTGCCAGAGGGGCAGCTCTGCAAGATGGTGGGCACCTGCTGCACGCATAGGTAGAACCGTGTGCAGTCCGAAGGGTCGTGAACGCTCAGGCCATCTGTCTGATCCAGGCACAGGTTCTCCGCAGCGAGTTCCCTCATCTGCAATCGGCACTGAGCCTGCAGCTGACACCTATTAAGATTCTTAACGAAGCTTTGGCCTTTCGGGCAGCTACCCAGATGCCACTCCTCCGCCTCGCAGTAGAAGAACGTTTGAGAGCAGTTGTGTCCAAACCGAGCACGCAGCTCCCCCTCGCGGCAGATGCGCCGCATGCCATTCGCTTGACAACTCCCATCGCTGGGCACACAGCCCAGCATGGGCTCGAACTGCTCCCGCTCCTGGCAGCGCTGCCTGATCCACTTGCCATCCGTGCACAGCTCGTAGCTGTGACAGCTGCCTATCAGGGAGCGGCTTTCCCCGCTGGAACAGTTCTCCAGACTCTGGTTCTCCGCCATGGCGCACTGCCCGGCATTGTTGGGCAGGCAGTAGTTGTGCTCCTTGCTGAAGTACATGTCCAGGGGACACTGCTGCAGCCACCAGGCGTTGTCCAGGCACATGAGGTAGCTGTGGCAACCAGCTACCGCCGATGGACGCACTGCACGCTCCTCGCAATCCGCGGAGACATTCATAGCTTGCTTTGTGCTTAGCCAACTGCAAAAGGATTGGTTCTTCTCCTGCTCGTGGCCCAACGGCCAGGGTAGGCATGATCCGGGGAGAGGTGAGTAGTAGTGCTGCTTGGGGCAGTTGCGAAGCCGCCATTTTCCGGCAGAGCAGCGGAAGAACTGCAAGCAGTTGCCATTCTTGGCGGCCAGGGTCTGGGACTCGGTGAGGTTGCTGCAGGACGGGAGATTGGAGACCCTGGCGTAGGCACAGACCAAATCATCGCGGGGCTCCAGGCACCGCTGCTGCTCCGGATTGTAGTAACGCTGGTCGGAGCATGTGCGTCGCCGCCAGTGCCCATCAATGCAGACTTCGTACTGGGAACAGTTCGCTGGCACCGAGCGCTTCTCATCGAGGTCGCAAAACTGGAATAAAGAATGGAGAATAGAGAACTTGTCAAGCTTTTCTGAACATAATATTGCGAAAGCCTTGGACCCACATGTTCCATTCTATAGGCACACGAATAAAAAGCCGAAAGTGGTTAATTCATCTAGTTTGAATTTATTGTAGCGCATATGTGGGTAGAGTACATTATAATTGGGTATTTATACGTATAGAAGTGGAACAAGCGGAACATTCACATTAACCGTAACTCATAAATAACAACTAATGTCGTAGGTAGATTATAGGATATAGGATTATAAGGAGCTAGTCCCGAGCTAGCTTAGAAGAGTTTATGGAAGAATCTCTTGAACAAGGACATGGACCTTACGTTTTCCTCCGTCTCCAGGGATCGCTTCTGGATGCTGTGACTGGCGCACATGCCCAGTTCGGTGGCGAACGTCTGGCCAGCGGGGCAGGGATGATAGGTCACACTGATTTTCTCCTCGTCGTCGCACGAGCAGAATCCGGTCGCGAGGTTCTGGGCGGCGAAGGGCTCGAAGCGACCTCTCTTATGGCACTCTTGCAAGTTGCATGCGATCATCATGATGGTGTTCTTGATGGCACAAATGCCCCTGGAAATGTCGAATTCCTGTCCCTCCGCGCAGCTGTTGTAGATGGACAGGCCAACGGCCTCGCAGGTACAGAAGCCAGTGGTCGTATTCTCGGCTGGAAAGGAGGCGGCGACCGATTCAAGGGTCAAGCATAGGTTGGCATCGCAGACGTTGGATGAGATGATCTTGGCAGCTGGTGCCGCACAGATGCCGAGGTCACTGTCGTAGACCTCGCCGGAGGGGCAATCCTTGAACACCGGAACACCGGCTACGCAGAGACAAAAGCCATCGGCGGTGTTCAGAGCAGAGTACGAAAAGTAGTCATCGGATCCGCATTTACCAGGCTCACAGACGCACTCGGATGCCTAACAATCAGGGGGCAGAATTTAGTAAAGAAAGCTTGGAAGGCATCGAAATGTTCATTACCGCCAAAATTCCGCATCGTCCTTGGGCGGCGAGGAAGACCATATCTGGGCTGCATTGCCCAAGGAAGACTTCGCCATTATCACAGTAGCAGAAGGAAGTGCTCTCGTTCGTGCCCGAAATCGTTGGGAAGGGCTGGTAGTCATCCACGCAAGAGCACTTGTCAGCATCGCAGTCGGTGGTGACGCAGCCATCCTGGGGTTTTCAGGAGATTATTATAAGTATGTGTCCTTAATTTCCTATAAAGAAAAATGCAGTTGTCTCACCGTCTTCGTTTCACAAAAGCCCAATGACAATTCAAATGTCTGACCCTCGGGACATTCGCTGTAAATGGGCATACCGCCCTCACAGTAGCAGAAGCCATCGAGTCCATCATTCGGCAAGTACGGAGTGTAGTCCGATAGGATGTCGCACTCAGTGGCATTACATTTAACAACGGCACAGGGATCCTAACAACAGAGGAAATTGGATTACTTTAAAGATACATTTGCAGTAATTAGCCCCACTCACCACTGGTTCCTGGCAAGCTCCCAGCTTTTCGTCAAAGACCAGACTATCGGGGCAGTCTACGAAGATGGGACAGTTGTTGTGGCAGTAGCAGAAGCCAGAGGCATCGCTCTCAGAGGGGAAGACGTCATAGTCCTGATTGTTATCGCACAAGCTCGGATCGCAGGCGTTCACAGCGCAAACGGGCTGTGAAAAGGGAGATCAGAGATGGCTTCACCACACCAGGAGCAGTGCTTACCGAGCCAGCAACGCAGGTGCCAAGCGTCGAGTTATATTGTGAGTTATCGGGGCAGTTGGAATACTTGGGAACCTCGTCCACGCAGATGCAGAAGCCATCGGTGGTATCTATGGCCGGAAAGGTGTCGTAGTCGGACTTGTTCACGCAGCCGTTGCGGCAACAACGTGGCTATTACAGAAATAGAAAAGGTAAGTAAGGAGGTGTCCTATATTTGGTTAAGTAAGTGGCATGGGCTTACGTCGGGCTGTGGAATGAGAACACACTCCATTTCTGTAAGGTCGAATGTATAGCCAATGGGACAAGGCACAGCGATGGGTTCACCAGCGCGGCACAGGCAGAAGCTATTCGGGTCGACGTAATCCGGCGAAACGTAGTACTCTGTCTGACCTGTGCAGACTTGGGGATCACAATTTCCGGTCTGGAACCAAGATGTCATTAGCCATGGATCTCTCAGGCTGAATGTTATTCAGGCTACTTACAAAGTCGCACATTTCTTCGGTTGGGTTGTAATAAAGTCCAGCAGGGCAAGAGTTAATGTAGCCACCGCCGTTTTGACAAATGCAGAAGTTGGAGGTATCATTGCTCAGAGAGGGATATGTCTTGTCCTCGGCGGCAGTTGTGCAAAAGCTTTGGTCGCATTGACACTAAAATCAAGAAATTGATAAGTTTTTAAGTTAATTTCTAATAAAATAAAGGATATCTTTGAGGCTACTTACGCTGGGTTGAACTTGGCAAATGCCCAAGATTGTGACATACTCAGAGTTGGCCGGACAGGCCGAGATGGTGGCCTCCCCGTTGAGGCAGATGTAGAACCTGCTGCTGTCGCCATCCACTGGGAATGTGGTGCCATCAGTGGATGTTGCGCATTGAAGGGCCGAGCACTCCACGGATGCGGAGCACTGTCCGGAGCTAGAGTTGAAGGCCTGGCCAGTGGGGCATTCCACCACCTGGGCAACTCCGTCAATGCACTGGAAGTACTCGGTGCAAATGGGATGGGCCACGTTACCAGTGCTGCAGGTGCATGGATTAATGCACCTGGCGGACACATCAATGGCGCATTCGCCGTCGCTGTTGTAATACTCGCCAGCGGCACAGGTGTGCTCGGTGGCCAGGCCGTTCCAGCAGGTTATGTAGCTGGTGCAGTCGGTCGGATTGACCATTTGGTAGCCGTTCGGCTTGTTGGAGCACACCCAGCAGGTGGCACCGGTGTCCGGGGCACAGACACCGCTGCAGTTCTTGAAAACATTGCCCACGCCGCAGGTTCCCTCCACCAGCTGGCCATTCTCGCAGATCAGATACTTGTCGCAGTCGGTGGGATGAGCAATGATGCTTCCCTGTTCGATGCCATTCTCGCAGTTGCAGTCCGCTGGTTCTGGATCTGCGCTTCTCTTCTGGCGCGATCCGCTCGATCTGTTCTCTGGGCAGAAATTGTCGCTGTCCTCGCGGCAAATACCCGCGGAGGCGTCAAAATAGTAGTCCTTCAGGCAGGTCTCCTCTTGCCACTGGCCATTGATGCAGGCCGAGTAGCTCCAGCAGTTCTTGCCACTGGCTGGCGGATCACGGGCATTGCATTCAGCTTCTGGGATAGCGCTGCTGGTTAAGATTGGATTGGGTGTGGTAGTAGTGGTCGATGTGGTGTCGCTTCCGATGCACACGCCATTGCTATCTACTTGGCAAACGTCCAGGTCCTGGTTGAAGTAACTGCCTGCCACACAGGACTCGGTAATCCAGTCGCCATTCTGGCACTTGAAGTACTTGGTGCAGTCCTGAGCATTTACCAGCACGTCTCCCTCTGTGCAGTCCGCCACGCAGCACTCATTCTTGTCGTCCACGATGCAAACGCTCAGGGTGGAGTTGAATAGGTTGCCCTTGCCGCAATCTCCCGCTACCAGGACGCCGTCAATGCAGATGAAGTACTTGCGGCAATTGTCGGGATTGGGAATGAAGTCGGCGTTCTTGATATCACCGCAATCGCACTCGGTGGGGGATTCCGTAGTCGTGGTGGTATCCTCGTCGCAGGCTTCCGTGGTCGTAGTGGTATCCGTGTCGCATGCCTCAGTAGTGGTGGTGGTATCATCGCAAGGCTCTGTGGGGCAGGTGCCGGGAACACATTCCCAGTTATTGCTCTCGAAGTAGCTGCCTTCCGGGCAAACCTGATAAGTGGCCGTATCACCAGAGCAAACGTAGAACACGGAACAGTTGGTCTTATCAGCCACAGTCGAGCCATCGCTCTTGCCAATGCAGTAGTTGACCCAACAATTGGAGTTATCTTTGTCCACCACGCAGGCTTCGAAGGTGGTGTCAAAGTAGCTGCCCAGGGGACAGGTCTGGAGCGTGGCACCCGCATCCGAGCACACATAGTAGCTGCCGCAGCATTCGTCGTTGGCAATGAAGGCGCCACTCGCCTTACCGATGCACAGGTTCTGCCAGCAACTGTCGCCCGTGTCAGGAACGCAGGCGCTCTCCGTGAGATTGAAGTAGCTGCCGGACTCGCACTTCTGCGGGTAGGCAACCTGCTCGTCGCAGATGAAGAATTCGCCGCAGTATCCGGTCTTGGCCATGAAGGCTCCATTTACCTCTGTGGCGCACACGTTTACGGCCTAAAGAAGATGGAAATGCGTTAGGAAATTGCTTGTTCAAGATTTCATTAGAAACTTTTACTT
Source organism: Drosophila anomelani (assembly GCA_035045905.1). NCBI lineage: Eukaryota > Metazoa > Arthropoda > Insecta > Diptera > Drosophilidae > Drosophila > Drosophila anomelani. Next base: position 6,402,990 of record JAWNOO010000165.1, read on the forward strand.
ACATCGGCAAGAGGAGCCACAAGGCTCAGCTTGCACAGGCCGCGTTTGGCGCTAGAGCACTTGCCGGTCTTCGGATTGTACTCCTTGCCCGCCGGACACGTCACCGAGCGGACGGTGCTCTTGGAGGAGCAGCGATAGTAGCTGGCACAACTCGTAGGATTCGGCCAGTGCGGCGAGAGGCCGCGAATCTTGCGGTAAATGCATTCAGGATCGGCGGCTCCCACCAGGCTGGCCACTGTAGTGAGTGCCACCACAGCTAGCAGAGTAACTGGAGGCGAGAATGAGGGTTTTAGATTCCAAGGAGCTATCAGCATCCTTTTTTGGCACCTGCTCACCTTTCATCTTTATCACTTGTATTCCTCTTGTGTCGATCGAGATGTACTCCGCATCATTGCCAAAAATTCAAAGCCTTTATATACATCATTAGTGGCTGCCAGAGCGGCCTTAGTTTCCCTTATCGCCATCAATTATGTTGATCATGTCAGACACGGGCCCAGCATGTCAGCCTAATTGAGGTGTGAACTCACGGCACTTTGGTTCCTGGAACCACCTATCGAGCTGTAACCACTCCCCGTTTTTCGCCAAATTATGAATGAATGTCATGAGCATGGTCGTGGCCCAGCTCAAGACCACCCGAAGGTCGATAGGGGAAAGTCGGAGCAGTGAGAGAAGTGCTTATTTGCTGAGAGCATGCTGTTGTAAATACTTTATTTCGCTAGGCGCAGGTCTCGTCGCAGGTCTGGTTTACCGAATTCCAGTAAAGATCGCTGGGACAGTCCATGACATATCCTATATCCCCATTGCAGTGGATGTAGAGGTGACAATCGTAGGGATGGGGCAGAAACTGCACGCCCTTGTGCGTCCTACAAGAGGCGTTCGCATCCACGCTGGGCGTGGGATAGGTTGTATCCGATGCGTCGTAAGTGGTTAGGTCCGAGGGATTATCTGTTGATTGCTCAGTGGTATCTGCTTCGGGTGTTGGGTTCGTGGTGGGATCCGAAGGCTCTTCTGTACTTTCCTCAGTGGTATCTGCGGGCTTTTCTGTTGGATTTCCTGTAGGATTGGTGGGCTCTCCAGTAGGATCTGTGGGATTCTCTGTAGGCTCTTCCGGCACTTTTGTAGTTTCCTCCGTGGTATCTGTGGGCTTTTCTGTTGGATTTCCCGTTGGATCCGAAGGATCTTCAGTGGGATCTGAGGGCTGCTCTGTTGGATTTCCTGTAGGATCGGTGGGCTCTTCAGTGGGTTCTCCAGTGGGATCTGTGGGATTCTCTGTTGGTTCTTCCGTTGGCACCGTGGGCTCTGCTGTGGGCTCCCCCGTAGGATCCAAGGGCGTCACTGTAGAATTCGATGGCTCATCCGTTGGATCCCAGGGATCGTCAGTTGTGTCATCCGTTGGATCCCAGGGATCGTCAGTGGGGTCATCTGGATCCTCTGTGGTCTCTGGTGCGGCGGTGGGCTTGACACATCTCCGAGCGCTCAGGGCTGTGGCCAGGAGCATGAGCTGCAGGGACATCAATATCCAGACCACTGAAACCCAAAAACGTTTATCTTTAATGCTAAAGGATATTATTCAGTTTCCGTTGCGATACTTACATTTCATGCTGGTAGACTGGTCGTCCAATGAATGCATCCCGATGGCTGGCGGTATTTATACGATTTTCGAACCAATAATTCTCTAATTAGCATAGAACAAGTTCACGTTACCACTATCTTCGATAAATAAGATAAAAAAAACGCGTGCATTCTTCGTGATAATGATGCAAAAAGGCACTGCATTAACCAAGAAAAATGCATAAACATAATTATGACCATTTGGGAAAACATTCTCTTGCCCGATATCAATATAAATGTTGTTATTAGGGTCACTTCCGGTAGATAGCACACATTCTTGATCAGTCATTCAAGGTGAAACACGAGTTTCCGAATTATTGCAATCAATATATGTATTATTCTTGATAAGATTATAATTATTCAACATGATAGGAATAATAGGAAAGTTTAGAAATCACAGATTCAATGCTAAAGTTAGCATTTTATTGTTTTCTGCTTAAAACATTAATACTACTTTTAAGATAAGGCAAGAGTGGCTCAGGACATGTCCTTAAAGTTAAATACTATTAACAAAATGTGCAGACTTAAAGCGAATATTTTATATATTTTTCCAAAGTGTATTCTTAAGAACGGCTAATAAAACGTGTTAAGTGATAGTGTCAAGGGTTATTTACTAGCTGGCTTTAATGTCTCTTGTAATTCCCCAACTAGATTAGACTGAGCTTATACTAGAAATATCAGTTACTAACAGAAGTATAGTTTGTTACTACATTTTTAATTTTGCTCAGTCAAATACATACGTTTATATACAATATAAATTTTTCTTGCGCCAAATTGATTTGATTGTTAACAAAGAACTAAGCCACACACAGGCTGGTCGGAGTGAAATATAAACAGTAATTCAAATGTTTCCGATTTCACTTGCTATAACGCTGAAATTCTAAGAACACTCAACTTGCTTCCGACGAGACAATAATCAATCAATAAGTTAGATAATTTATACTATATTCTGATTAGGTTTGCCAGTTTTCGAATATTTTTAAACAACCCATTTAATGAGAATTCTTTAAAAGAAAGCATTTATTTTTAAATAGTTATTGATGATAGTTATTGTTTAAATTTTCTTGAATTTTAGTTTCCATGAGTTATTTACGCAGATACACGGTAAAGCGTCACAGTCTGAGATGGCCTGAAATATGACGCTATGACGCTTTACATCGTATCGGGAGTAAGCTTCGAAATGCAAGTCATAAAAAGTATTAATCGATAAGAGTCTACGTGCATTATATAGGTATATAATGTTTTGATTAGACAGATAAAAGATGAGTAGTTGTGCGCTGTAAGTATTGCTATATAAGCACTGGGTTTCAGTAGAGATTGGTACTTTACCAGGAACTATTTCAAGCATGAGAGGTAGCAGAGTCACTGTTTTTTGCCATATTCGCAGCTAACAATTATTTAATTATAGCCTTCGGGATTATCTGTCTTGCTGGGCTGCTGACACTCTCAGTAAGTGTCGCGGCTGAGTCAGCAGAGGAGACTACGATTGAAACTACGACGGATCAATCCACCACTTTGGAAACAACTGAGGAGGATCCCATTACAACATTGCCCCCGCCTGTTCTTTGTGAAGATGATGAACTCTTTCTCCCAGCACCTAACTGCCAGGAGTACTATCAATGCCTATATGGAGTCGGAATCCTGAAAGAGTGCCCCGTTGGCCTGTACTGGGACCGCGAGCTCAATGTGTGCGGCTGGGACTCGCCGTACTGCGTCGATGAGGGAGACGACAAGTCCACGGAGGCACCATCCCTGAGCTGTGCATCTGGACTACCGTTTTTGCCCTATTTGCCCGACTGCACGAAATTCATCCAGTGCGTCTATAACATTGGGTTCAAGCTCAGCTGCCCCGCCGGACTGTACTGGAACCAGCCTCTGCAGTCATGCGACTTTACCTGCGACAATTCAGTCGCGTTCGCCGCCGCCTAGCAGGTGCAATGAACGACAATAAATTAGGAAGCATTTTGTAACACACGAAAATTGTAATCAGAAATAAACGCAGTAATACAAAAGCAATCCAAAGTAATTGGCTTTCAGTAGACGGCAGTTCAATTGAGTTCCTCTTAAAGATAACGAGCTTCGCGAAAAAGATCCGATAAGATGGGGAATGAGCTCCAGTAAGGGTTATAAATATGAATGCACGACGCAAAGGTATCATTTGACCAAATGTTTTTGCAAAACTCATACGCGATCCAGTGCGATGAATTATAACAAGTTGTCCAGCGCGAATTTTATAATAGGCATAGCATTAGTATTAACATTTAGTGAAATATTACCCGTCAAAGCCGAAAGTGACTTAACACTGCAAGAGAGTGGCTATCGAGTTAAGAGTGACGAACCATTAGTCCATTTTTTAAACAGAGCGTCATTACGAAATGAACTTAATAATAAAATCAATGCAACAAATGAAAGCAAAAACCGAAAAATTCGCGACGACCAGACAACGGATTCATCACCTTCTGCGTCTCGCGAGACAACCACGATAGAAGATTCCACTACAGCTGAAGATGAAAGTAGGACTCCCTCAGAGGATCCGCCAACAAATGCGCCAGAGACAACTACAGCTATTCCGGATGACAGTACTACGGCGGCAGAGGACTCTTCGGCAGCTCCTACAGGGACAACCAGCGTAGAGGATTCCACTACAGCTGAGGATGAAAGCACGACGCCATCAGAGGATCCGCCAACAGATGCGCCAGAGACAACTACAGCTATTCCGGATGACAGTACTACGGCGGCAGAGGACTCTTCGGCAGCTCCTACAGAAACCACGTCTGCAGAGGATTCCACTACAGCTGAGGATGAAAGCACGACGCCATCAGAGGATCCGCCAACAGATGCGCCAGAGACAACTACAGCTATTCCGGATGACAGTACTACGGCGGCAGAGGACTCTTCGGCAGCTCCTACAGAAACCACGTCTGCAGAGGATTCCACTACAGCTGAGGATGAAAGCACGACGCCATCAGAGGATCCGCCAACAGATGCGCCAGAGACAACTACAGCTATTCCGGATGACAGTACTACGGCGGCAGAGGACTCTTCGGCAGCTCCTACAGAGACAACCACCGTAGAGGATTCCACTACAGCTGAGGATGAAAGTACGACGCCATCAGAGGATCCGCCAACAGATGCGCCAGAGACAACTACAGCTATTCCGGATGACAGTACTACGGCGGCAGAGGACTCTTCGACAGCTCCTACAGAGACAACCACCGTAGAGGATTCCACTACAGCTGAGGATGAAAGTACGACGCCATCAGAGGATCCGCCAACAGATGCGCCAGAGACAACTACAGCTATTCCGGATGACAGTACTACGGCGGCAGAGGACTCTTCGACAGCTCCTACAGAGACAACCACCGTAGAGGATTCCACTACAGCTGAGGATGAAAGTACGACGCCATCGGAGGATCCGCCAACAGATGCGCCAGAGACAACTACAGCTATTCCGGATGACAGTACTACGGCGGCAGAGGACTCTTCGACAGCTCCTACAGAGACAACCACCGTAGAGGATTCCACTACAGCTGAGGATGAAAGTACGACGCCATCGGAGGATCCGCCAACAGATGCGCCAGAGACAACTACAGCTATTCCGGATGACAGTACTACGGCGGCAGAGGACTCTTCGGCAGCTCCTACAGAAACCACGTCTGCAGAGGATTCCACTACAGCTGAGGATGAAAGCACGACGCCATCAGAGGATCCGCCAACAGATGCGCCAGAGACAACTACAGCTATTCCGGATGACAGTACTACGGCGGCAGAGGACTCTTCGGCAGCTCCCACAGAGGCAACGACGGTAGAGGATTCCACTACAGCTGAAGATGAAAGCACGACGCCATCAGAGGATCCGCCAACAGATGCACCAGAAACAACTACAGCTATTCCAGACGAAAGTACTACGGCAGCAGAGGACTCTTCGGCAGCTCCCACAGAGGCAACGACGGTAGAGGATTCCACTACAGCTGAAGATGAAAGCACGACGCCATCAGAGGATCCGCCAACAGATGCGCCAGAAACAACTACAGCCATTCCGGATGACAGTACTACGGCGGCAGAGGACTCTTCGGCAGCTCCTACAGAGACAACCACCGTACAGGATTCCACTACAGCTGAGGATGAAAGTACGACGCCATCAGAGGATCCGCCAACAGATGCGCCAGAAACAACTACAGCCATTCCAGACGAAAGTACTACGGCGGCAGAGGACTCTTCGGCAGCTCCTACAGAGACAACCACCGTACAGGATTCCACTACAGCTGAGGATGAAAGTACGACGCCATCAGAGGATCCGCCAACAGATGCGCCAGAAACAACTACAGCCATTCCAGACGAAAGTACTACGGCGGCAGAGGACTCTTCGGCAGCTCCTACAGAGACAACCACCGTACAGGATTCCACTACAGCTGAGGATGAAAGTACGACGCCATCAGAGGATCCGCCAACAGATGCGCCAGAAACAACTACAGCCATTCCAGACGAAAGTACTACGGCGGCAGAGGACTCTTCGGCAGCTCCTACAGAGACAACGACGGTAGTGGATTCCACTACAGCTGAAGATGAAAGTACGACGCCATCAGAGGATCCGCCAACAGATGCGCCAGAGACAACTACAGCTATTCCGGATGACAGTACTACGGCGGCAGAGGACTCTTCGGCAGCTCCTACAGAGACAACCACCGTACAGGATTCCACTACAGCTGAGGATGAAAGTACGACGCCATCAGAGGATCCGCCAACAGATGCGCCAGAAACAACTACAGCCATTCCAGACGAAAGTACTACGGCGGCAGAGGACTCTTCGGCAGCTCCTACAGAGACAACCACCGTACAGGATTCCACTACAGCTGAGGATGAAAGTACGACGCCATCAGAGGATCCGCCAACAGATGCGCCAGAGACAACTACAGCTATTCCGGATGACAGTACTACGGCGGCAGAGGACTCTTCGGCAGCTCCTACAGAGACAACGACGGTAGTGGATTCCACTACAGCTGAAGATGAAAGTACGACGCCATCAGAGGATCCGCCAACAGATGCGCCAGAAACAACTACAGCCATTCCAGACGAAAGTACTACGGCGGCAGAGGACTCTTCGGCAGCTCCTACAGAGACAACCACCGTACAGGATTCCACTACAGCTGAGGATGAAAGTACGACGCCATCAGAGGATCCGCCAACAGATGCACCAGAAACAACTACAGCTATTCCAGACGAAAGTACTACGGCAGCAGAGGACTCTTCGGCAGCTCCCACAGAGGCAACGACGGTAGAGGATTCCACTACAGCTGAAGATGAAAGCACGACGCCATCAGAGGATCCGTCAACAGATGCGCCAGAAACAACTACAGCTATTCCGGATGACAGTACTACGGCGGCAGAGGACTCTTCGGCAGCTCCTACAGAGACAACCACCGTACAGGATTCCACTACAGCTGAAGATGAAAGTACGACGCCATCAGAGGATCCGCCAACAGATGCGCCAGAAACAACTACAGCCATTCCAGACGAAAGTACTACGGCGGCAGAGGACTCTTCGGCAGCTCCTACAGAGACAACCACCGTACAGGATTCCACTACAGCTGAGGATGAAAGTACGACGCCATCAGAGGATCCGCCAACAGATGCGCCAGAGACAACTACAGCTATTCCGGATGACAGTACTACGGCGGCAGAGGACTCTTCGGCAGCTCCTACAGAGACAACGACGGTAGTGGATTCCACTACAGCTGAAGATGAAAGTACGACGCCCTCAGAGGATCCGCCAACAGATGCACCAGAAACAACTACAGCCATTCCGGATGACAGTACTACGGCGGCAGAGGACTCTTCGGCAGCTCCTACAGAGACAACGACGGTAGTGGATTCCACTACAGCTGAAGATGAAAGCACGACGCCATCAGAGGATTCGCCAACAGATGCGCCAGAGACAACTACAGCCATTCCGGATGACAGTACTACGGCGGCAGAGGACTCTTCGGCAGCTCCTACAGAGACAACAACGGTAGTGGATTCCACTACAGCTGAAGATGAAAGCACGACGCCATCAGAGGATCCGCCAACAGATGCGCCAGAAACAACTACAGCTATTCCAGACGAAAGTACTACGGCAGCAGAGGACTCTTCGGCAGCTCCCACAGAGGCAACGACGGTAGAGGATTCCACTACAGCTGAAGATGAAAGCACGACGCCATCAGAGGATTCGCCAACAGATGCACCAGAAACAACTACAGCCATTCCGGATGACAGTACTACGGCGGCAGAGGACTCTTCGGCAGCTCCTACAGAGACAACGACGGTAGTGGATTCCACTACAGCTGAGGATGAAAGTACGACGCCCTCAGAGGATCCGCCAACAGATGCACCAGAAACAACTACAGCCATTCCGGATGACAGTACTACGGCGGCAGAGGACTCTTCGGCAGCTCCCACAGAGGCAACGACGGTAGTGGATTCCACTACAGCTGAGGATGAAAGTACGACGCCCTCAGAGGATCCGCCAACAGATGCACCAGAAACAACTACAGCTATTCCAGACGAAAGTACTACGGCACCAGAGGACTCTTCGGCAGCTCCTACAGAAACCACGTCTGCAGAGGATTCCACTACAGCTGAGGATGAAAGCACGACGCCATCAGAGGATTCGCCAACAGATGCGCCAGAAACAACTACAGCCATTCCGGATGACAGTACTACGGCGGCAGAGGACTCTTCGGCAGCTCCTACAGAGACAACGACGGTAGAGGATTCCACTACAGCTGAAGATGAAAGCACGACGCCATCAGAGGATCCGCCAACAGATGCGCCAGAGACAACTACAGCTATTCCGGATGACAGTACTACGGCGGCAGAGGACTCTTCGGCAGCTCCTACAGAGACAACGACGGTAGAGGATTCCACTACAGCTGAAGATGAAAGCACGACGCCATCAGAGGATCCGCCAACAGATGCGCCAGAGACAACTACAGCTATTCCGGATGACAGTACTACGGCGGCAGAGGACTCTTCGGCAGCTCCTACAGAGACAACGACGGTAGAGGATTCCACTACAGCTGAAGATGAAAGTACGACGCCATCAGAGGATCCGCCAACAGATGCGCCAGAGACAACTACAGCTATTCCGGATGACAGTACTACGGCGGCAGAGGACTCTTCGGCAGCTCCTACAGAGACAACGACGGTAGAGGATTCCACTACAGCTGAAGATGAAAGCACGACGCCATCAGAGGATCCGCCAACAGATGCGCCAGAGACAACTACAGCTATTCCGGATGACAGTACTACGGCGGCAGAGGACTCTTCGGCAGCTCCTACAGAGACAACGACGGTAGAGGATTCCACTACAGCTGAAGATGAAAGCACGACGCCATCAGAGGATCCGCCAACAGATGCGCCAGAAACAACTACAGCTATTCCGGATGACAGTACTACGGCGGCAGAGGACTCTTCGGCAGCTCCTACAGAGACAACGACGGTAGAGGATTCCACTACAGCTGAAGATGAAAGCACGACGCCATCAGAGGATCCGCCAACAGATGCGCCAGAAACAACTACAGCTATTCCGGATGACAGTACTACGGCGGCAGAGGACTCTTCGGCAGCTCCTACAGAGACAACGACGGTAGTGGATTCCACTACAGCTGAGGATGAAAGCACGACGCCATCAGAGGATCCGTCAACAGATGCGCCAGAAACAACTACAGCTATTCCGGATGACAGTACTACGGCGGCAGAGGACTCTTCGGCAGCTCCTACAGAGACAACGACGGTAGTGGATTCCACTACAGCTGAGGATGAAAGCACGACGCCATCAGAGGATCCGTCAACAGATGCGCCAGAAACAACTACAGCCATTCCGGATGACAGTACTACGGCGGCAGAGGACTCTTCGGCAGCTCCTACAGAGACAACGACGGTAGTGGATTCCACTACAGCTGAGGATGAAAGCACGACGCCATCAGAGGATTCGCCAACAGATGCGCCAGAAACAACTACAGCCATTCCGGATGACAGTACTACGGCGGCAGAGGACTCTTCGGCAGCTCCTACAGAGACAACGACGGTAGTGGATTCCACTACAGCTGAAGATGAAAGCACGACGCCATCAGAGGATCCGCCAACAGATGCGCCAGAGACAACTACAGCTATTCCGGATGACAGTACTACGGCGGCAGAGGACTCTTCGGCAGCTCCTACAGAGACAACGACGGTAGTGGATTCCACTACAGCTGAAGATGAAAGTACGACGCCATCAGAGGATCCGCCAACAGATGCTCCAGAGACAACTACAGCTATTCCGGATGACAGTACTACGGCGGCAGAGGACTCTTCGGCAGCTCCTACAGAGACAACGACGGTAGTGGATTCCACTACAGCTGAAGATGAAAGTACGACGCCATCAGAGGATCCGCCAACAGATGCGCCAAAAACAACTACAGCCATTCCGGATGACAGTACTACGGCGGCAGAGGACTCTTCGGCAGCTCCTACAGAGACAACGACGGTAGTGGATTCCACTACAGCTGAAGATGAAAGTACGACGCCATCAGAGGATCCGCCAACAGATGCTCCAGAGACAACTACAGCTATTCCGGATGACAGTACTACGGCGGCAGAGGACTCTTCGGCAGCTCCTACAGAGACAACGACGGTAGTGGATTCCACTACAGCTGAAGATGAAAGTACGACGCCATCAGAGGATCCGCCAACAGATGCTCCAGAGACAACTACAGCTATTCCGGATGACAGTACTACGGCGGCAGAGGACTCTTCGGCAGCTCCTACAGAGACAACGACGGTAGTGGATTCCACTACAGCTGAAGATGAAAGCACGACGCCATCAGAGGATCCGCCAACAGATGCGCCAGAGACAACTACAGCTATTCCGGATGACAGTACTACGGCGGCAGAGGACTCTTCGGCAGCTCCTACAGAGACAACGACGGTAGTGGATTCCACTACAGCTGAAGATGAAAGTACGACGCCATCAGAGGATCCGCCAACAGATGCGCCAGAGACAACTACAGCTATTCCGGATGACAGTACTACGGCGGCAGAGGACTCTTCGGCAGCTCCTACAGAGACAACGACGGTAGTGGATTCCACTACAGCTGAAGATGAAAGTACGACGCCATCAGAGGATCCGCCAACAGATGCTCCAGAGACAACTACAGCTATTCCGGATGACAGTACTACGGCGGCAGAGGACTCTTCGGCAGCTCCTACAGAGACAACGACGGTAGTGGATTCCACTACAGCTGAAGATGAAAGTACGACGCCATCAGAGGATCCGCCAACAGATGCTCCAGAGACAACTACAGCTATTCCGGATGACAGTACTACGGCGGCAGAGGACTCTTCGGCAGCTCCTACAGAGACAACGACGGTAGTGGATTCCACTACAGCTGAAGATGAAAGTACGACGCCATCAGAGGATCCGCCAACAGATGCTCCAGAGACAACTACAGCTATTCCGGATGACAGTACTACGGCGGCAGAGGACTCTTCGGCAGCTCCTACAGAGACAACGACGGTAGTGGATTCCACTACAGCTGAAGATGAAAGTACGACGCCATCAGAGGATCCGCCAACAGATGCTCCAGAGACAACTACAGCTATTCCGGATGACAGTACTACGGCGGCAGAGGACTCTTCGGCAGCTCCTACAGAGACAACGACGGTAGTGGATTCCACTACAGCTGAAGATGAAAGTACGACGCCATCAGAGGATCCGCCAACAGATGCTCCAGAGACAACTACAGCTATTCCGGATGACAGTACTACGGCGGCAGAGGACTCTTCGGCAGCTCCTACAGAGACAACGACGGTAGAGGATTCCACTACAGCTGAAGATGAAAGCACGACGCCATCAGAGGATCCGCCAACAGATGCGCCAAAAACAACTACAGCCATTCCAGACGAAAGTACTACGGCGGCAGAGGACTCTTCGGCAGCTCCTACAGAGACAACCACCGTACAGGATTCCACTACAGCTGAGGATGAAAGTACGACGCCATCAGAGGATCCGCCAACAGATGCTCCAGAGACAACTACAGCTATTCCGGATGACAGTACTACGGCGGCAGAGGACTCTTCGGCAGCTCCTACAGAGACAACGACGGTAGTGGATTCCACTACAGCTGAAGATGAAAGCACGACGCCATCAGAGGATTCGCCAACAGATGCGCCAGAGACAACTACAGCCATTCCAGACGAAAGTACTACGGCGGCAGAGGACTCTTCGGCAGCTCCTACAGAGACAACGACGGTAGAGGATTCCACTACAGCTGAAGATGAAAGTACGACGCCATCAGAGGATCCGCCAACAGATGCTCCAGAGACAACTACAGCCATTCCAGATGACAGTACTACGGCGGCAGAGGACTCTTCGGCAGCTCCTACAGGGACAACGACGGTAGAGGATTCCACTACAGCTGAAGATGAAAGCACGACGCCATCAGAGGATTCGCCAACAGATGCGCCAGAGACAACTACAGCCATTCCAGATGACAGTACTACGGCGGCAGAGGACTCTTCGGCAGCTCCTACAGAGACAACGACGGTAGAGGATTCCACTACAGCTGAGGATGAAAGTACGACGCCGACAGAGAATCTGCCAACTAAAGCTCCAGAGACAACGGTTCCAGACAAAAGTACAACTGCTAGCGAGGATTCAACAACGAAAATTGAGGATTCCACGCCGACAGTGCCAGTGACTTCAACATCTGTACTTCCGGAGAGCAGCACTGAAGGATCATCCTCGTCGGAATGGAGTTCATCTTCATCAGTATCGACAAGCACAGCATCTACTGAGTCTTCCTCTTCCGAAACAACTTCCTCGTCTGCAACGACGGGTTCTACGTTGGCACCTCTATCTTGTAGCAGCGGATTACCGTATCTTCCCCATCCAACCAATTGCCGTAAATTCATTCAGTGTGCAAATGGATATGAATATACCTTTGATTGCCCAGGCAATCAGTTTTGGGACTACAAGGCATACGGGTGCAGTGGTGACCCATCCGTTTGTTATAATAACGAGGAAACCGAGAATCCAGAGGGAAATGTGTGCCGTCCTGGAGTGGACTTTGTGGCTCACAAAACCGACTGCACCAAATACATTCAGTGCAGCAATGGGCAGCCGTTTGAGAAACAATGTCCGGATGACCTGTTTTGGAATCAAGATATAAGATCGTGTGACTGGTCAAATAAGTACTGCAATTCTGAGCGAACAAGTGAATCGATTTCCTGTGCAGCAGGAATGCTGTTTGATGTTTTCCCTGACGACTGCTCCAAATATATAAAGTGTTTCGACACGAGGGGAATCCTAATGAGCTGCAATTCAGGCCTTTACTGGAATCCCATTAAGTCAATATGCGAAAAGTCAAAACGATTCTGCAAATAAATAAAGGTAAGTGAGATACATTTGAACTTCATCAAAAATATAATAAAATACATACTTTTCGCTTTACAGAACCCATGCAGACATGACATATTGAAAGCCTTCACTCCGGAGACCTAATAAAAGAGAACTTTTTATTGTATTCGAAATAATATTACAAATTTTCTCAATTAATAAAGGCACCAAATCTAAAATGGGAACATTTAATCAATTAGCATTTTGAAGATGTTCTAAATAGATTTGCTTTTTGGCTGCAGGCAAATTTATTTCAATATGCATAAACAATTTGATACCCATTTAGCACAGAAATTAAAGGTATAAGCAACATATATATATATTATATTATATTAATTATGTTTTACAATTATTTTCAATATTTTAGACATGAATTTAATTTTGGAATTTGGCTGCCACATTACAAACTCTAGAAAATTGAAACTAGAAACGGTATCTGTTTCGTCCGAAGCTTGGACTCGAAAAATTCCTCCACATTTTTGCTTGATCGTATCAAAGTAGGCTTTAATTAAAAATATAAGTAGCCTTGAAACATACCCCATACAGTCGTTGGGCCTTTAAAAAATTTCAAATTTTATGCTTGACTTCAATTCAAACACATGGCTTGTTGGAGGCTTTCAGAGATAAGAACATAACCGGACTCAACATGGGATGGGGGCCTGGAAAGGCTGATCTATATATAGATATGACGATGGACTGTCTAACCACAAGTCGAAGCGAAATTTTGAGTTTCAAAGGTTATCAAGGCGAATTACTTCCGTCGGAATCAAAATAAAGCCTCTCGCCAATAAAATAGGTTCACCAGACATGCAAAGAACACTATAATGAGCCGATGTAGGGACACACTTGAAAATGTATCCAAGAGATATACAATTGCGTATCTTTATATGCTAATAAATGCCAGCACATTTCCTTAAAATGGGTCAAAAGTCTCCCCCATCCGTTGGCGAAGACGATGATGTTGTAATGCCCACAGAAACTCATTGCGCCGGAGGGAGGGAGGGGATCGCTGCCCCTTCCATTGCCAGGCGACCAAGTGATCGATTGACACGATCAAAGCGCTGATACGCAACGGAATAGACACTCGAATGAATGGCACTGGCGACGAGCTCCAAGCTCGGAGCTCGTAGCTCGCAGCTCGGAGCTCTAAGTGCCCTGGTCCGTCTCTGAGGGGTGGGCTTTGTGTGTGCGAGAGTGTGTGCGATAAGGCAGATACCAGCACACTGAGGTTGTGTGGATCCTACATAAATATTCATGCTGCTGCTGGCTAAATGCAAATGTATTGGAAATTGCTCGCCTTCAATGAATTTGAGTTCTACTCAAGCTCTAGAGTTTTGATGCTCGGATAGGCCAGCGTTATTCGCAATCCAGCAGTTGTCGCGATCGGAAGCAAATCGGAAAATCTCCCTTGGAAACCTAACACACACGCAGGCGAAGAAGTATGTGTCTTTGAAGTCTCAGAAAGGATACATCGAGCTGAATGAATATCTTCGATAAAGGATCAAACAAATGCAACGCTAATATCATAAAATCTGTGAACTTAAAGAGAAACACTAAAACTATCTGAAGCTAAAGGATATCCTTGTGTTGTGGAATTTTATTAAAGGATATTCTAAAACATGGATGCAGTGTGTGCAAAAGATATAATCAATACTACAGAGAGCCAAATTTAAATATATTTTAAATCGAAACAAAGGTCATTCAAAGAAAAAACTCATTTCCAAATAGGAAAATTTATAAGGAAATAGAATGAAAGTCAAGTTAAATAAAAGAAATCGATGGATTACAGAACAATACAATTTTAAAAAGGGTTCTTCGAATTTTAATTTAGATATTCATCAAAATATGTGGCAGGATAATCCCTAACCCTAAAACATCCCAGGAATATAATAGAATAGTTAAAGAAATACAATTGATATTAGCCAGCTTGAGTGATTACATCATCAAATCCAAGATTTTGTATTATTTTTGAATTTAGCAGAACTGTGTGAGCTCATTTAAAACAAAAGTGATAACCCCTGAAAGTGACAGACAATAATCCATGATGTGCAAAGGAGTGTAAGCTAATAAAATGTGTTGATAATACAATTCTATTCCATTTCACAGTTTGCTGGTTGTGGCGAGACAACGTCGTCGCATTTCAATTGGATTCAGAATTTGATTTATTGAAATGTTGCCCTTTCGCTGGGGCCTGCTGCTTGGCGTTGTGCTCCTCGTGACATGCGCAAATGGAGCAGCCATCGTAAGTGTCAAAATTGTTAATGAATCCGGGGAGTCTGTGTGTGCTGTGTGCGTGAGTGGCTGAATGGGAACTAGAGTAGTTCAATGCAAATGAACTCGGCTCGAATGGGAGGCGATAAGACCTAATTTGACCAAGGTCAGTTTCGGAAACAGCCCAGAATTGGGGGCACACACAGACACCACAACACACATAGTAAATGTTTCGTGATAAAGCTGACATTAGCATTGAACTTAAATCGTTTCAATCGCAGGAAAAATCACTAGCAACCGATGAGGAGGCTTCTTCTAGTGCGATCGACCTGCAGAGGGAAAAGAGAAGCGGCAGAGGCTAGTAAGTAGATAATTCGCAGCCAAGGACACCAGAAATAGTACAAGCGGACTTTCCTTTTCCCCCCAGTTCTAGGGGACAGACCCAGTCTCAGTACTTAAACTTCGGAAAGCCCGAGGAGGATGGCAAGGCGGAGGCAGAGGCCACCGAAAACGGATCTCGCTCAACTGTCTGTAAGTCCAGCTCGATGTCTTCCGCGGATGACAAGCACATTAATTGTCCTCCTGTTCCGCAGCTGGCACCCATGGCATGGGCCAGGCCCAGAGTCAGTTCTCATCAGGGGACTGCAGTGGATGTGGTGCCTACCAAACAGATTACCCCTCCTCCGGCAGAATACTCGACGCCAGTGGATCCGGTGCTGCCGGTAGGCCCGATTCTATTATCAGCCTCCCAGGCGGAGGTATGAAGTCAGATCGTCTTTTGTTATCTTTCAAATTCACGAAATATTTCAAAACAGGTGCGCAGGGCGTAGCCGGAGGGCAGCCGGGCGTCAGTGGTCTGCCAGGATTCGGTGGTCAGCCAGGATTTGGCGGACAGTCAGGAGCTGGCGGATTGCCCGGATATGGAGGACAACCGGGACTCGGCGGAGCACAGGGTATTGGTGGTGGTCAGCCCGGATATGGGGCTCAACCGGGCTCTGGAGGTCAACCTGGCGGCCAACCTGGAGGTAGTGCGGGAACACAAGCCGGAATTGGTGGCGGACAACCAGGAGTTGGAGGCCAATCAGGATCTCAGACTGGTGCTCCCGGATATGGAGTTGGCGGCCAAACAGGCTCTGGTGCTGGTCAACCAGGATACGCTGCTCAGCCTGGATCTGCTGGACAGACAAGTGTCTCTGCAGGACAGCCGGGATATGGAGCTCAACCTGGAATTGGCGCACAGACAGGAATCGGTGGCGGCCAGCCAGGAGTTGGTAGCCAGACGGGGGTGTCTGGTGGACAACCAGGAGTTGGTGGTCAAACAGGAATAGGAGGCGGCCAACCCGGCTACGGATCGCAGCCAGGAGTTGGAGGGCAAACCGGAATTGGAGGCGGCCAACCCGGATACGGATCGCAGCCAGGAGTTGGTGGTCAAACCGGAATTGGAGGCGGCCAACCCGGATACGGAGCACAGCCAGGAGTTGGTGGTCACACCGGAATTGGAGGCGGACAACCTGGATACGGATCGCAGCCAGGAGTTGGAGGGCAAACCGGAATTGGAGGCGGCCAACCCGGCTACGGAGCACAGCCAGGAGTTGGAGGGCAAACCGGAATTGGAGGCGGACAACCCGGATACGGATCGCAGCCAGGAGTTGGTGGTCAAACCGGAATTGGAGGCGGACAACCCGGATACGGATCGCAGCCAGGAGCTGGGGTTCAGCCAGGAATTGGAGGCGGCCAACCCGGATACGGATCGCAGCCAGGAGTTGGTGGTCAAACCGGAATTGGAGGCGGCCAACCCGGATACGGAGCACAGCCAGGAGTTGGTGGTCAAACCGGAATTGGAGGCGGACAACCTGGATACGGAGCACAGCCAGGAGTTGGTGGTCAAACCGGAATTGGAGGCGGCCAACCCGGATACGGATCGCAGCCAGGAGTTGGTGGTCAAACCGGAATCGGGGGCGGCCAACCCGGATACGGAGCACAGCCAGGAGTTGGTGGTCAAACCGGAATTGGAGGCGGACAACCCGGATACGGATCGCAGCCAGGAGTTGGTGGTCAAACCGGAATTGGAGGCGGCCAACCCGGATACGGAGCACAGCCAGGAGTTGGTGGTCAAACCGGAATTGGAGGCGGACAACCTGGATACGGAGCACAGCCAGGAGTTGGTGGTCAAACCGGAATTGGAGGCGTCCAACCCGGATACGGATCGCAGCCAGGAGTTGGTGGTCAAACCGGAATTGGAGGCGGCCAACCCGGATACGGAGCACAGCCAGGAGTTGGTGGTCAAACCGGAATTGGAGGCGGACAACCTGGATACGGAGCACAGCCAGGAGTTGGTGGTCAAACCGGAATTGGAGGCGGCCAACCCGGATACGGATCGCAGCCAGGAGCTGGGGTTCAGCCAGGAATTGGAGGCGGCCAACCCGGATACGGATCGCAGCCAGGAGTTGGTGGTCAAACCGGAATTGGAGGCGGCCAACCCGGATACGGATCGCAGCCAGGAGTTGGTGGTCAAACCGGAATTGGAGGCGGCCAACCCGGATACGGAGCACAGCCAGGAGTTGGTGGTCAAACCGGAATGGGAGGCGGACAACCTGGATACGGAGCACAGCCAGGAGTTGGTGGTCAAACCGGAATTGGAGGCGGCCAACCCGGATACGGAGCACAGCCAGGAGTTGGTGGTCAAACCGGAATTGGAGGCGGCCAACCCGGATACGGATCGCAGCCAGGAGTTGGTGGTCAAACCGGAATTGGAGGCGGCCAACCTGGATACGGAGCACAGCCAGGAGTTGGTGGTCAAACCGGAATTGGAGGCGGCCAACCTGGATACGGAGCACAGCCAGGAGTTGGTGGTCAAACCGGAATTGGAGGCGGCCAACCTGGATACGGAGCACAGCCAGGAGTTGGTGGTCAAACCGGAATTGGAGGCGGCCAACCCGGATACGGATCGCAGCCAGGAGTTGGTGGTCAAACTGGAATTGGAGGCGGCCAACCCGGATACGGATCGCAGCCAGGAGTTGGTGGTCAAACCGGAATTGGAGGCGGCCAACCTGGATACGGAGCACAGCCAGGAGTTGGTGGTCAAACCGGAATTGGAGGCGGCCAACCTGGATACGGAGCACAGCCAGGAGTTGGTGGTCAAACCGGAATTGGAGGCGGCCAACCCGGATACGGATCGCAGCCAGGAGCTGGGGTTCAGCCAGGAATTGGAGGCGGCCAACCCGGATACGGAGCACAGCCAGGAGTTGGTGGTCAAACCGGAATTGGAGGCGGCCAACCCGGATACGGATTGCAGCCAGGAGTTGGTGGTCAAACCGGAATTGGAGGCGGCCAACCCGGATACGGAGCACAGCCAGGAGTTGGTGGTCAAACCGGAATTGGAGGCGGCCAACCCGGATACGAAGCACAGCCAGGAGTTGGTGGTCAAACCGGAATTGGAGGCGGCCAACCCGGATACGGATCGCAGCCAGGAGTTGGTGGTCAAACTGGAATTGGAGGCGGACAACCCGGATACGGAGCACAGCCAGGAGTTGGTCAAACCGGAATTGGAGGCGGCCAACCCGGATACGGAGCACAGCCAGGAGTTGGTCAAACCGGAATTGGAGGCGGCCAACCCGGATACGGAGCACAGCCAGGAGTTGGTCAAACCGGAATCGGAGGCGGACAACCTGGATACGGATCGCAGCCAGGAGTTGGTGGTCAAACTGGAATTGGAGGCGGCCAACCCGGATACGGAGCACAGCCAGGAGTTGGTGGTCAAACCGGAATTGGAGGCGGCCAACCCGGATACGGAGCACAGCCAGGAGTTGGTCAAACCGGAATTGGAGGCGGCCAACCCGGATACGGATCGCAGCCAGGAGCTGGGGTTCAGCCAGGAATTGGAGGCGGCCAACCTGGATACGGAGCACAGCCAGGAGTTGGTGGTCAAACCGGAATTGGAGGCGGCCAACCCGGATACGGATCGCAGACAGGTGGTCAAGCGGCACTGCCTGGAGGAGGCACTCAAATTGGGGCACCTGGACGTTATACGGCTGGAACAGGTGTGGGTCCGGGTACCGGCGGTGCCAGCGGTGTTGGAGGTGGCGTTGGTAAGTTGGAGCTTCTTATAAATTTTGCCCAGATTATTATTAGTTACTTGCAGGTGTGCCTGGTGCTGCTGGTGTCGGGGGAGTTGACGACGCCTTCTCCCAGGCGGAGTCGACAATTGGAGACGGACAGGCCTCCGCAAGTGCTCAAGGCAAGAAGAACGGCGGAACAGCCAAGACCCAGGTGTCCGGTACCTACAGCTCGGGCGGCACCTTCAGCGCCAGTGCGATGACCTCGGATGCCGATCGCGCGGCCAGTGCTCAGGTGACAGGAAACGCCGATGGAGCCGTGAGTCAGTCGCAGGGCTCAGGCGGACCCGCCCAGTCGCAGGCGCAGGTGCAGGTGGGCAAGGACGGCGGCACCAAGGCCTCTTCGCAGAGCGGCGGCATTATCCAACAGAGCCAGAGCGAGGTGCATGCCAACGACAAGGGTGGCCTGGCCGACGCCCAGTCGAGCGGACCTGGCCAAACGTCTTCCCAAGCGCAGATCGGATTCCGGCCCGGTCAAGAAGCTAACCCGCCGGCGGCTAATGGTGGCGGCCAGGCCTCATCATCATCCGGTGCCCACTCTAGTCAGAGTAGCTCACAGATTCATGGAACCTCCAGGTAAGTCAACGCAGAAAGATTTTTTTAAAGGATTTATTAATTGAGTTTTTATCGCAGCTTCGGCGTCTCGTACCATGGAGCGGCACAGTCCGCATCGGGAACCAAGGAGCAAGTGGCATCGTACAGAGAACAAAACCGGGAACTGTTTAACACCATCAGTCAGTTTGGAAACAATGGCAATGCGTGAGTAAATCAAAGGGTTGCCAATGAGGAAGAAAGTATCCTTTTCTTCAATCCCTTTTGCAGTGTCACTGATCGTGCTGATGCCGTTTATAGCGGACCAGCGCTTACCGATGATTCCGAACGCCTGCCCGAGCTGCAGCTCAAGTCCACAAAGCCCAAGGAGGAAACTGTGAAGGACGACACTAAGCAGGACCCGGCGGAGCCCTCGCAGTACGAGGACGAGGATGAAAACGAGCCGGATGAGTATGATGAAGATGAATACTACAATGAGAAGCCGGTCAAATTGGAGGAAAGCCCAAAGCCCGCGAGCATTGTTAAGCCGGAGGCCGTACCTGAGCCACAGGCCTACACACAGTCCACGCCCTCGCAGTCACAAAAGGCTGTGGTGGCACCTGGGGCAGGTGATAAGTACCAAGTGGTCCAAAAGCAGAACGGTAAGGTCAATACCTACACCGTGCCCTCGACCACCGAGGCCATTCCGCCAGGCTTCCGCGGCACTGTCAACGTACAAAAGAAGTTCCACACCAAGGCCCTGGAGCTGCACCCCACCAACAAAGTGGAGATCACCGCAGACACGGACGGCGAGGGCCCGGTTCGTGGCGACAAGCCAACCCACCGCACTCCCGACAGCTATGTCACCGTCACCAAGTCGGTGACCGGCAGCATGGATAACAGCAAGAACCCGCCGCAGGAGAACAAGAACTTCCAGTCCACCTACTACACCAAGTCGTCGACGTGTGGCTACTTCACCTTCTCGTGCAACATTGTCTACGGTGCGAACGGCAGGAGCAAAATCTGCCGTCCAAAGGCACCGACCAACGGCAAGTGCTAGAGGAGCTGGCAGGAGGCAATAGGAACTTGAAAACCCCACCCATATTATAGTAGATCAGTTCCAAAGGGGCTCAATCGTAGAACAGCTTGACTAACTGCCATCTACAAACACCGATTTGTATTTTGATGCAGCGTGTTCATAAGCATTTAAGTGTTTTTCGCAAGTAATTTTATATTTTCACTGCCATTCTTTGAATATTTCGTATGTTTTGCAACTGTAATTAATATTTAATAACAAACCACAAACCAAAACAAAAAATAGATATTTTTTTTGCCTATGCTATTTCGCTCTTTGGCAAAACACAAATCTTGTCGCAGGTTTGCAGGCGGGAGTTCCAGAACAGATATTGCGGACACGACTTCACGAAGGGCAGGTAATCACAGTGGATATAGCGGGTGCAGTCACCTGGGTATGCTATCAGCTGGTCAAGCTTCTTGTCACAAATTGCAGATAAGTTGGGAGCCTCGGTGACAGGCGGAGGTTTCGAATCTGCCGGAGCAACGAGGGCAGGGCAGCCTCCGGGCGGCTGTACTTGGCATCGCTTCAGCATGTCATTCCAGTAAAAGTTCGGAGGACAGCTCCACAGGGACTTTTCGTAATAGTGATGGCAGTCATTGGGATGCGGCTGTCGTACTACAATCTGTGCCATGCAGATTCCACAACAAAACACATACAGGAAAATTCGGATAAGCACTAAAATAAAAAAGGAATTTTACAGTGAAAACTTTACTGATTCTTCGGGCTTATACTTTTTACTGCACTGCTTTTGATCATCTAAAATGAACACTGCCATCGTCGTAATATTTATAACTCCCTGGCAATCCATCAAGATTATTGACATATTGATACCGAAGGTGCTTTTAATTATTGACTTTCTGTATCTGATGTGCCCTTGATAAAATTATATTGCCCGGTCAAGTGGTTTTAACAATAAAGCCTATGCTTAAATATTTGCTTACAATTTTATTGCAGACTTTTTAAAGCCAAGAATAGAATAAAACAATTAAACATTAAACCTATTGGTTGCTGATACAATGAGTGAAGGGTAAACATTGGCATTGAAATAATCTTTGTTTAGATTATAAATCAGAATTACCTAGAATAAGGTTCAGCAGAGATTCCTTCTTTTTTCGATAAATAAACCCCAGACACTTGAATGCGATAACGCAGCTGAGAAGAATCAGAGTATAAAAAGACCTGCTGACTGCTTTAAACATTCACATTTACAACGAGCTTGGCACAATCAAAAGTAAGAAATTTCCGACTTTTAACTACTAAATTAATTAATATATAATCCTTGTAATTAAAGTGTTGCGAGCACTAGCCTTTCTTCTCTTGGCTTTACTGGCTAACTTCTACACTGTGAAGTGCCAGCAATATCCTGTGATAGTAAGCAAATCCCAAAATATCCGTAAGCTTTGTCAAAAAGCAAATCCCTTCTTCTAGCCTGCCACGCCGATTCCGAGATGTCCACTGCCCGACGATCCTTCTCATGTGGTAATGCTGCCATATGCCAACGACTGTCGCAAGTATTACACCTGCCAGAATGGGCAAGCCCTTGAGCGCCAGTGTCCAGCAAACTTGTATTGGAGCCAGTTGACCTATCGCTGCGACCGCAAGGAGTACTCCAACTGCCAGCCCAGCGTGCCTGCCAATCCTTTCAATCCTGTCACTGCAGTGCAATATAACTCATTTCCCGGCGACTGTAGTCGCTTCTATATGACGACTGTCCTTCGCTGTGAAAATAACCTTCAATGGAGTGACCAATATCAGAGTTGCGTGGCCCCTTACCTTGCCAGCTGTAATGTCATTCCTCCAGTCTCCCCATTCGCTCCTGCAACTCCAACATGGCCAAACGGTCCTGCTGCTGCTACTCCGCCAATCGATCCAGCTGCTCTGTGTGGAAATAGTTTGACTAATGCTTACATTTCATATCCCGGCGACTGTCAGAAGTTCATCTATTGTGGACCAACTGCAACAGTGGTCACCTGCCCCGCTAACTTGTATTTCAGTGCCAGCACCCAATCGTGTAATGTATCGAGCGCTGGCTGCCAGTCCCTCCAGTAAAGCTAAAAAGGTTTCAACTCTTGAATATTAATTTGTATTTTGTATTTTTTATAAATGAATAAAGTTACATTGCATTAAAAATCAATAGAAAAGCTTCGAATCCACTCAAGAGACCGAAGGAAAAATCCATTATCAGGCGAACGAAGGCTAAATCCTGTGGGCTTACAGTCAGCCTGCTTGGCATCCATGCAAATCAGATTAATGGGACTGAATTCTTCATTTTCTGGACACGCATAGCCAACTGGTATGGGATCTTGACACACTATATACTTGCTGCAGTTGTTGGGATAAGGAACCAGAGTTCCTTCCCTCTTATCATCACAAAAGCCGTTCGGCAGGGGCGTCTCCTGAGGCTCGGTAGTTGTTGTTAGAGGGGCTTGTGTAGTTGTCAATATGATGGAGCAATTTGCATACCACGGAGCCATGCACCGTTCTAGGGCGGCACTAAACTCCTGGCCAATCACACAGTCATACACAAGAGGATACGGTTGAACACAGGCTATAAACTTGGTGCAATCGTTTGGATAGGGAACTAACTTTCCATTTGGCACTCCCTCACACGGATCAGTTTCTGTACCTGGAGTACTTGGGGTAATCGCCGTTGTCGAGCTCTCAGTGGAATCTGTGTCTGTTGTGGAAGTGCTAGTGGTAGCATAGTTATCCCGACAGGCGTCTGGTGAAACATCTGGCCCACATTCTCCAGTCAGTGGATCGAAAAACTCTTCTGCGCTGCAAATGCCCATCATGTAAGAGGAGTCGTCAACGCAGCGTATAAACCATTGGCAATTCTCAAGGTACGGCAAGTTTTGGCCGGAATTATTAAGGCAGATAGAAGCCTCCGGGGCTGGAGTCGTAAGTCCAGGCGATGCAGTTGTGGTCTCTCCTTGAGAACAGTCACTCGACTCCCAATCTACGCACTTCTGAAGAGCCTCGTTGAAGAACAAGCTTTGTGGGCAGTAAAAGGCGATTGGCACTGGCCGAGCACACGCTATGTACTTGCTGCAGTCTTCGGGATAGGATGCATAGTAATCCTCGCTGTGTTCGAAACATATTCCCAAAATATCCGACGGGCTGGTCGTTGTATCTACAGATACAGTAGTCGAGGTGGTCGGGAGAGGAGTTGTGGTGGGCGTGGTAGTAGTACCTACACTTGTCGATGATTCAGTAGAACTACCGGATTCTTTACACGCCGTAGGCGACACTTCGGGACCGCAATTGCCTGTTTGAGGATCATACCAGCCGTTATAAATACAATTGGCCACCGTGGACGTTCCGTCTCCCATGCATAGAACATATTGTTGGCAGTTCGTTACCAGGGGATAGGAAACCCCCAATTCCTGATTCGCACAAGGATCGTCCGAGCTCTCTGTTGTGCCGACAGTGGTGCTAGTACTGAAGGCGTCGAGGCAGGCCGTCTGTGATACGTTCGGTCCACAATCACCAGTATTTGGATCGAACCAGGCATTAACCGGACACTTGGCAGTCTCCGATTGACCGCCACCAAGGCAAAGCAGATACTGCTGGCAGTCCGATTGCAAGGGAAAGCTAGCTCCCAGTTCCTGGTCTGCGCAAGGATTTTCGCTGTCACCTACAGTTGTTGTCGTTCCAACAGTTGTCGACGTTGAGGTGATAGTCGTTTGCGTGGTCACAACTTCGCGACACGCTTCCGGCGAGATATCGGGGCCGCAGTTGCCGCTGTTCGGATTGAACCAATTGTCAGCGGGACACGGAAAAATACTGTACGAGTCGTTGCCCCAGCAGTAATAATATTGCTGGCAATTGCGAGTGTCCGGGAACGAGACTCCAAGCTTTTCGCCCTCGCAATCTGTGAAGGCCTCCTCAATGGTTGAAGTTGTGCCTTGTCCATCATGGGTGGTCCGATCACCATAACACCAAACATTATCTTTGAAATCGCAAATTTTCAAATCCGGATTGAAGAGCAGATCTCCTGGGCATCGATTCAGCTCACTTTGCCCATTCATGCACACGATGAACTCGTCACAGCTTAAAGTAGAGGGAAGTATGGTAAAATTAGTCTCATCCTTGCAGGGATTGGCAGGATATGGCAGCGGAGTGCATTTCACGGCTTCCGGTGTATCGCATATGTGCAGGGGACTGTTGAAGAGTTTTCCATTGGGGCAGTACTCCAAATCAGCGCAGGAATCGTTGCACGAAATATAGGCACTGCAGTCGTAGGGATATTCATAAAATCCATTCGATAAGGAGTCACAGAAAGAGGAATCCATTTCCAAAGATGTTTGATTTGAACTACAATCGCCATAAGTTGTTGCCAAAAGGCAGCCAAAGAAGATTAAGTATTTCCACGCTGAGAAAAGAAAAAAACAAGCTTACTTTCTTTTTTTCCTGAAGTTAATTCAAGTCTTTATTTACCTGTCATTTTAAGTCCTTGTTGAAAAGGAAATTATTCTTAAATAATTATTTATTGTTGAAGTAAACGCGTGTGCTGACGGTTCTACGTTTTGGTATTAACTGAATTCCCACCACATTTTTGGTAATTCTTAAGCACAAATATTTGATAAACCCCTGCCAATCAAACCAACTTCTAGTGGTGCTTCTTCATCGATAATGACTAATACACATTGATAACACATAGCTAGGAATTCTAAGACAAAAACAGCACATTTATGTGGAGGAAATAGACAATAGGTTTATTAATAATGACCGATGATAATCTGTCTTGTTTTCGTCCAATTAGTTTTAGTGAGATATCAGAAAATAACAAATGGGAAACACCTAAAAGCATTCCTGCTCTAGACAACGCTGAAGATTCGATACAGTCTTACCTACTTTTAGGCATTACAAAATAAAGTGAACCAAGAACCATTTATGGCTTTCAACTATAGAATTTTGTTCGATAACACAGCTTACTTTTGAGTATATATATCACACGTCATAAATTATAATAGTAATTAAATATTATTCAAATATTGTTCAGACTTTCCTTTGATTGTGCCACCCCAAGTGGTCTTTAACCTAGGCCCACATACATATCGATGCACACATTTCCCACTAAATATACATATATACATACATTGTCATGTTTTTATCAAACCTTACATATGTTTTATATGAACCCTTATCAATTCCCAGTAAGAAAATGTAGATAGTACTCGTACTCGAGCACCTATCACATCTGAACGATACAATCGAATGTTGAACACTTTACATATTGGCAAATCATGCAAATTTCCCATCAATGATAGTCTATAAAAACGAGGTTCAATGAATGGAAAGTTTCAGTTCGATTAAAGACTCGATAGCGACAAAATGAAGCTTTTCGGACTGCTCTTGGCGATTTGTGCGCTCCAAGAAAGAACCCTGGCTCTGTCTCAAGTATGTAGAAGGAGCCTGCCTTACCGTCAAGCCACCCGTATTATTTAAGCTTCCTTTAATAGGATGGATTCGCTTTCAAAACCGCAATTTGCGAGGGTAAAAACGGCGGACTATTGCCCATCTTTGGAACGTGTTCCGGATACTATGTGTGTGCGGATGGAAAAGCTGTGGTTGGATCCTGCGATCCGGGTTCTCTGTTCAATCCATTAACTTTGCACTGCGACGCGGCCGATAAGGTGGAGTGCATCTTTGATGCCAAGGATAACAAAAGCAGCGTTGAATCGAACTCAGATGATAGTGATGAGGACGATGAGGAAGAGGATACTTTCCAAACTGATGCCCCTGTTACGGTTAAGCCTACGAAGCCACCAGCAATCCAGGAGACAGAACTTTCGGATAGAATGTGCTTGGGCAAAAAGGACGGCGTAATGCTGGCCAAAAAGGGATCTTGTCAGGAATACTATGTGTGCAAGTCGAAAAAGCCCCGTCTCCGGTCTTGTGCTGGCCAACAGCATTTCAGTCCAACACGCCGAATTTGCATGAAGGCCTCGGAAGCCAAGTGCTCTGTCGCAGGCCAGCAGATCAATACGCTTGACAAGCCTGCCGTCACGGCGGGACTCTGTTCAGATGAGAAGGAGAACTCTCTGGCTGCACATCAGAGCGATTGTGGCAAGTTTCTCCTTTGCAGCAACATGATGTTCCTGGTCATGGACTGTCCCGTGGGTTTGCATTTCAATGTCGCGTCCTCGCGCTGCGATTATCCCAAGATCGCCAACTGTCAGGCGAAGAAGAAAAAGGAAACCAAGAGTAAAACAAAGGCCAAAAAGAATGCTCGCCGGCCCAAAACTCGTGTGTTGTAACTCAGCCATTCAAACTTTACATTTACAAGTCGGAGGATATTATTCAACCAATGTCGTTGTGTTACCCTTGAAAATACTAATAAATATATATGTATTATGTATACCTTGCTATATACAAATATATTCGCATTTACAAAAGGCTCTTACACACTCGGATCTTAAATATAGATAATAAATGTATACTTTAGCGAGGGTATTAGAAATCACAATAATGTTAAGCAAAAATAACTCTTAACCGAAAGAATAAAATAAATAGTTTCGAACTCAAGACTAGATATTTTTCCGATAAATTGTTTTTAAAATCTATAAGATGTCAAAAAAATCAATGATTGTAAAATATCATATACCATTAAACTGACAATTAATTATAAAATATTAAGAAATAATTTTTTAAAACTTAAAATAATATAAAAAGTTTTGAAATCAAGAAGCCCTTAAGATACTTTGCAGATAACATATTTTTAAAATTTATAAAAAGGCAACAAATTATATATAGGTATATACAAATTCCCATTAAAATGAAAATTAATTATTAAATATTGGAAACGATTTTGTAATTCTAAGAATAACTAATTTTTTTTAGGGTTTTTGAGATCAAAAGATTCTCAAAATGACAGGGATTGCCGAAAGTCACGTCCATTCCGACTAAAAATTTAATTTAAATTTAAATGAAGTTATTTTTTGTCATTAATGACCAAATCCGTATAGATTTATATTTATTTCTAATGTTTTAAACAACAAAAATATATTTTATTGATGAATAATATCGATATATTATGAAAAATAAACGAAATATATTTATTTTTGACAATTTTAAAAGAAGAAAAATTGCCAATAAAACACATTTTTATATTTTTTGTCAGAACAATTTTATTTAGGCAAACTATAAAACGTTTTCTTCAGAAAAAATAATTCTTTACACAATTTGTAATTGATGCACGTAAATAAGCAAATGCATTTTGATATCTCGTAAAGTTTAAAGTTTAAAATTTTGATCTACAAAAAACAAGCACCCATTTGGAAACATAAAAACCACTAAAACTGCTCTGCTTAAGAAGTATTTATTGAGACATTCAGCATTTTACATTATCCGGCCAATCGCAGGTTTGTTTCTGCGCGTTAAAGAGGAGCCCTGCCGAGCAGCTGAAGTCCACCTCGCACTCGCACTGACAGACAATATAGGATGAGCTACAAGCGTTGGTATCGGCTAACATAGTGCCGTCGCTTTGGCCAACACAACGCCCGTGACTCTCACAGTAGGTTCCCGAGGGTCCGGCGCTGGGACCGCTGGGCGGCGCACTTCCATCATCGCAGCCGACGTTCTCGGGGTAGTCACATAATTCCGTTTTGTTGTTAAATTGCAAATTGTTGGGGCACCTCTGCTCAATGTACTTGCCGTTGACGCACTGGAAGAACGCTGAACAGTTCTTGTCCACTGGCCACATCGAATTGTCGGGAAGATCGCAGCACTCAGGGTCGCAGGTCTTGGGGATGCAAACGCCATCCTTGTCGACGACACACTGATTCAGTGTGGTGTTAAAGAACTCGGTAGCAGAGCAATTCCTGGCGACATAGTTGCCGTTTACACACTGCAAGTATCCTGCGCAATTCGCCGGGTTTGCCTTTAGGTCGCCCTCCTCGCAGGATGGGGTGACAACGCACTGCCCGTTGTCCAGCTCGCAGATCTTGGTTTTATTATTCCAGTACTCCCCATCGATACAGGACCTGGTAACGTACTTGCCACCCACGCAAATTTGGAACTTTGTACAGTCTCCGGAAGGCTCCGGCTTTTTGCTTCCCTCGGTACAGTTGAGACAAACTCCATCAGAATCCACCATGCAGCTTAGAGTGTCGTTGTTGAAGTAGGTATCGCTGGGACACTGCTTCTTCACTAAGGTGCCGTTCGAACAAGCCAGATAACCAGCGCAGTCTGCAGGATCACGCTCTACTTCTCCCTCCTTACACGACGGACTGCCGTTGCACTCCCCATTGTCCTTCAAGCATTCTTTCTCTATGCTGTTCCAGTATTGGCCAGCCTCGCAGGACACCGTTTCGTACTTTCCACCCGAGCACAGTTGGTACTTGGTACAGTCTCCGGAAGGGTCTGGCTGTTTGCTTCCCTCAGTGCAGTTCAGGCAGACTCCTTCAGTATCCAGAATGCAAGTCAGAGTGTCGTTATTGAAGTAAGTATCGGGGGGACACTGCTTCTTCACTAAGGTGCCGTTCGAACAAGCCAGATAACCAGCGCAGTCTGCAGGATCGCGCTCTACTTCTCCCTCCTTACACGACGGACTGCCGTTGCACTCCCCATTGTCCTCCAAGCATTCTTTCTCTGTGCTGTTCCAGTATTGGCCAGCCTCGCAGGACACCGTTTCGTACTTTCCACCCGAGCACAGTTGGTACTTTGTACAGTCTCCGGAAGGGTCTGGCTGTTTACTTCCCTCGGTACAGTTCAGGCAGACTCCTTCAGTATCCAGAATGCAAGTCAGAGTATCGTTATTGAAGTAAGTATCGGGGGGACACTGCTTCTTCACTAAGGTGCCGTTCGAACAAGCCAGATAACCAGCACAGTCTGCAGGATCGCGCTCTACTTCTCCCTCCTTACACGACGGACTGCCATTGCACTGTCCGTCGTCCTTCTCACATTTCTTAATATTTGAGTTCCAGTAAAATCCGGCTTCGCAAGATTGAGACACATACTTTCCGTTGATGCATACCTTGTATTTGGTGCAGTCGTCGTCGTCGGGCTCTTGGTTTCCTTCAGTGCAATTAACGCAAACTCCGCAGGTGTCCAGAAAGCAGCCAGTCACATTAAAGAAGTATCCATCGGGGCAGCTTTGGCTCACCACGGTTCCGTTTACGCACTCCAGATACCCGGCACAGTTTTCGGGATTGGCCTCGATATCCCCGTTCTCGCACTCTGGCGGGTTGCACGTTCCATCGTTTTCTACGCATTTTTTAATATCCGAGTTCCAATAATATCCGTCATCACAAGACTTCGAAACGAATTCGCCATGGCAGCACACACGATATTTGGTGCAATCATCCGGGTCGATTTCAGTCTCACCGTCTGTGCAGCAGCCATCTGCATTCAGGGATCCCACGAAAAGGGAAAGCACCAGCCACAGGGAAAGCACTAAATGAAAACGTTGAGTTAATATCCATTAATTTTCGGGCTCCTGCTAGTGTACTTACCATAGTGCCCAGTTTTGGATTGAGCCATCTTGGCACTCTGCATAGCGAACGTTCACTGATGTGCCTTCGGTCCATATCGGCTTTTATATTTACCGGCAATTAAAATAATGAAATGCCTTTTCCTGCTTCACAGCATGTGCCGGTGATAGTAGGGCATCATTCTTGATATTATCAGCATATATGTACGTACAGTAGTTATACACGCCAAAGATATTGCCACTATTTATACCCCACAACGAAGAACGCAGAATCCGCGAACTTCCTGAGTGCAAAAGGAAATTGTTCCCTTGCTCCTGGTCCACAAAATAAGAGATATCTTTTATATATATTTTCCCCTCTGTTTATAATCGCTCTCAAGCTGACCGATAAGCCCGCAGCTGCTGGACTGTGGCCACCGCAAAGCTGATTATTATAATGATTTATTGGCCCCCTGTTTCATTAATAAATACAACGAAGATATGGCTTTGATAATGATTTCCTTTATTTGACAATAGGTCAGTTAGAGCGCGCAGGCGACCTCATTGGGGTAATTGCAGGTCTTTTGAACTTCGTCCCAGTACAACCCGACTGGGCACTCCATCTCGACTTCACACTCGCACTGGCAAACAACATATTTTCCACAGTCTGTTTCCGAAGGCAAGTATGTACCCTCATCCTGGCCCAAGCAACGACCGTTACTCTCACAGGATGTGCCAGAGGGACCGGCACTCGGACCCGATGGCGGCGTATACTCCCATTCGCATTTGTAATCCTGTGGGTAAACACACTCTTCCACATCAGGATCGAAGACAAGATTGTTGGGACACCATTGCTCCACGGCGCAGTTGTAATTGCACTTGTAAAACGTATTGCACGAGCCGGTCACCTGGAAGAGCTCGCCCTCCGGCTGGCCCTTGCACACGGGGCTGGTGCTGTTGCAGGGCACCTCGGGCACATAGCCCTCGGGGTAATCGCACGCATCTGAGGTTGCGTTGAAGACAAGGCCATCGGGACAAAGAACCGCTGAGGCACTGGAACCGTCACCGGTTTCAGTGTTGCTTCCCTTTGGCCAGTCACATACTTTCGCCGCCGTATTGAAAATCAGCTGAGGATCACATGGCCTGGCGATGGGACACTGGCATTGGCAAACGAGGTATCCGTTTGAATTGGGGTCCGGAAACATCTCTCCATCGGGCTGTCTGGCGCAGACGGTGTCGCTGGCGCATGTTGTCCCGGAGGGACCCTCTATCTCTCCCGCAGCATCAGCAGTTATCTCACATTCCACGTTTTGTGGGTAATCGCACGCATCTGTTTTCGGGTTGAAGTACAAACCACTGGGACAACTTATTTCATTTACGCATCCGTTGCTGCACTGGATAAACCTGACGCAGATTCCGGGCATATCTATATTCGTGCCAGACTCCTGCGCGACGCAATCGGTACGGGGACTGGCGCAATAGGAGGGTACCACGCCAGGGCTCGCCGGAGTAGTGTTGGAGGAGTTGGTGGTGTCATCGGGATTTGTGGTGACTTCTGTGGGATCAGTGAAATCTGGTGGGCTCGGAGTAACGGTCGATGAGGTGGTGCTGTCCGGATCGCAGTCCTCTGTGGTTGGTTCATCGATTTCCTCGATGGGATCTTGGCACTCGTCGGCACAGCAATCGCACGTACACTGGTCATCTGCTCCGGCGAAGGCGGACAGCCCCAGGCAGTTGGCTCGCCACTGAAAGTCGCACTCTCCGAGCTCGCGATTGAAGTGAAGACCCCGCGGGCAGCTGCCAATAATGGACACCTCGCCCCTCTGGCAAACCACAAAGCGAGAGCAGTGTGTGGCCAGGGGAAGCCGGGTGCCATCCTCCTCATTAAGGCAAACATTCGCCAATTGGGCTACCACAACTTGGAGACCTCCGGCCAGCAGCAGTAGCGCCCAAAGAGCTGGAAAGTAGTGGATATAGTAAACCATATTCCGGGACTGGCTCCTTCAATCACTTACCTTTGGATTCGGTTCGACGCATTGTCGTCTGATCGGCTTCCGAATGGTTCAAAATTCGCAAACGACTAAGTGGCTAACCAGGCAGAGTGGCAGCATTTAACTGTGCCTCGAGGGTCCCAAATCAGTAGCCAATCTTCTGATAATACCAATCACCATAGCAATCTCTCGATTAGTTCACCAACTGATTTGTTTTGCGCCAGTGTGTAATTAGGTGTGTGTATGCCATGGGCCCGGGGCGGGATTCGGGGCCCTTATCAAGCCCGGCTCCCGCCGTCGCCCACAGAGTTCTCCTAAAATTTGGCATAGGTCTGCGGATTCCCAACTGTTGAATGGGTTTTTGGCGCCGCAACCGCCCCGGCGTCTGCCTAATTTATGTTTCTCCGCACACTCCTAGATAAGCACAACACGCAAGCTGCCTTGCCTAATCATTAGCATCGCTTTATTGACACTTGAAATTAAATGACGTTTATTGTCGCTCAAATTGAAGTGGCAGTGTCACGTACTTTTCAAGCGGATACACTCGATACAAGAGCAGAGGAACACTCAATAATGATCGACTACGGAATACTCCAAAACCAGCAAGGATTTTTACATGAGCACGACTGATACAGGAGAAGATATAAACAAGCTAAGAAGCACTCCAAATAACTCTTTAAGGAAACTTAACCATAAACTTAATTATGGCTGCATAAAAATATTTAAAAATAATATTAAAGACCTCTTAAATCATGCCTCTGACTTACAAATTTATATTGTGGTTCTGATACTTTCTTTTTATTATTTATAATTATTTAAACTTGTAGGGTATGAACTCTTCGGAATTATGATTTTAGCCGCTATCGTAGAGCGGAGGTGTGTCTGTGTATACATTTCTATAATTCCTGGAATTGCATGCAATCTCACCGATTCAAATATCCCGATAACAAACCCATTCAGAACGGTTAAACAAAACACCAAAAATAGCTTCTAACTAGTCAATTTATAAGAGAGATGGATGCATAGTTTAGATTCTTTTTTTAATGACAAAAATTACTTTTCCCTGTCATTTTACTACCGACTCAGCGTGTGTTCATTGGTATTTGTCACAGAAATGCAATCGGTTCATGACAAGTACTGTTATGGGTACAGAAGAACCAGAAGCATATAGTCCAAGTCCAAGACTGCGGTGAGAGGCTTCCTGCTTGTCGCCTCTCCAGTTGGCTTGAAACCCAAGACAATGCAATTCTAATTATTCAAATGCTAGGCAAGTACGCTTGAATTAAATTACCAAACTTATGGAAACCTAAATGAAAGAAAGAAGAGCAAAAGTTGTGGGTACTAAGGCATCCTAAGGCACTTGAGTTGGAAAGGCTTAGACTCTTCGGTGTCCATTACACTGTACGCATCGCCCCGGAGGCGGCTGCTCGTAGGAGGCCATAAGAGGCAACAAAAGACAGCCCAGCGGAAATATGAGTGGATATGCCATCATAAACACACATTCATCTTAAGGGACAGCGAGCGTACGGGCTCTGCCGTCTGTCTATTATAAAAATCTTCTCAGGTGTAACAGGTTTCTCAGATTTAAACTGGGGTCGCTTCTCTGGTATACGCAGTCATCATCGGCCCTCGCCTTGTCAACGATCGTTATTAGTCGTGCTCTTCAGTTTAATTGCGGCATCAGCGGTGGCAGGATCGCAGGACTCGGAGCAGCGCACACAGAGGACAGTTCGAATCGAAGAACTGAGATCGATTGGTGCATAGATATCAAGGAACCCCGCTTATTTAACTCTAGCACCATTCGAAATCAGTGCTTTTGATAAGAACCAATCAGCAGAGTGTCCAAAAGATATGAACCATCAACTGTGTGAACAATTAAACTTTAAAGCCAAGCATGAAATGTATATAAACTTGTTATGAGTGCCAGCCAAGTGGCAACAGAGTGGCAAAGGGAAGCCAATGAAATGCAATCGAGAATCTGACGGGTTCTTCGGGCGACGATCGGAATAAGTGAACTGCATTCGCTTAGTCATCAATGGAAATAATTTCGTTATCGCTTCAGAGATGAAAAGTGTTTGTTTTATGATAAACTCTTCTATAAACTCCCAAGTTCTTTGCGTGATCTCAGTAACAACAAAGTTAGGAAAACGCAGTCAAAAATATGTCAGCTGATACACCAATAGCTTAACTTTGTCTTATTTTTTGAGTTTATCAGGCTTATAAATAAAAGACTTGACAGACTCTATCCTAATTGCTCGCTATATAATATACAATTAATAGTATTCTTATCGCGACAAATGGCTATAAATAAAATCCCAGCTGGTAGCGAGAAATCGTTGTAATTATAAAGTTATTGCTTGAGAACCGATAACAAATTGTACTCTTACCAATAATAATATATTTTATTATAAAATATATTTTATTTTATATTTTGGGCTGCATTTTGTTATAAAGATTTCCGTTTTCTAAAACCTGAAACCAAAAACAGCATTTTTTCAAAGTGATTTTTTGATTTTGTGAAAGAGTATTCATATTGTCTGTAAACTGAGTTGGAAAAGTTTAAATGTTTCAATTAACAATACAAGTTGTCTAATGCGCTTGTCGATAAAGAGCATTATTTCAAGGCCAAACAGAAACACTGGCTGTTAAAAGTTTTTGGGAAATAAACTTGAAGTTCAATAATAAGCTTTAGATTTTTAAAGCCAAAAAGATTGAAATTTCAAATATAAAGATCACTTTACATATTTTAAAAAGCTGCACCTATTTGGAATTTTATAATTCGAAGCTCACAAATTATGCCTAGGCGCAGACTTTTGCCATATAGTGTAGGTCACACCGTCACAACAAAATTAAGTTGACAAAACCTCTGATCTGACAACCCCTGAAATCTTATCTTCCTTGGATGTAGTAAATTAATGTCATCGAAAGGGGAAAATCAGTGAGTTGAGCAAATTCTATAAAATGCCGAGGTGGTTTTGCCAAAAAGTTAGTTGTATCTATTTTACTGAACGCGAACTGTGGGAGGACCGTTACCGAAATGCGAGGTGCTGCTAACGGACTAAACTCTTTGGATTCAAACGGAGATACTAATTAATTACTCCTTACAGGACTATCAAGTTCGTGGTGCCTGTATGCTGTGCTGGCAGCCTCGATGGTTGAGTTAAGCACCCAGGCTCTGACCCATTACCTGAACACCACCGAGGACATTTGCCGAGATTTCGCGAATGGAGTGAAACTGCGCAAGCCCGGCACCTGCTCTGAATGGATAGAGTGCCAAAACTCAGTCACTGTCGAAGGGGGAGAATGTACTACCACAGCTAAGCCATATTTCAATTTGGGACAAAAAGGTTGCTACAAAAGCGTGGACACCACTTACTGCAGCAGCCCGTGTACCGCGTCCACGGAGGGTTATACTGGAAGTACCCTAAATTGTGTCAATTGGTATTATTGTGATGGCAAGACGCTGAAGGGTCAGGGCGCCTGTACCGGCGGACAGTACTTTGATGGAAAAACAAAGCAGTGCGTCTGGCCCAAGGATACCGTCTGCGAGGCCAAGTTCGATATGTGCGACATAGTGCCCCCGAACGTGCCCTTCCGTGACGACGCCAACTGCAACATGTACTATACCTGCAGCAAGACCTTCAAGCTAACGCAAAACGTCTGCGATACCGGTCTTTACTACAGCGTGGAACAGGGAAAGTGCATCGATAAAAAGCTAGTCGTCTGCGACGACCATCCGTTGCCGGAGAACGTTTGCGGCACCAAGAAGCTGGCCGTGCGCAACAAGTTCGTCTCGGACGGTGCCACCTGCCGGGGCTACTACTACTGCCGCGATCTCGGCTCCGGAGTGCCCGATCCGGATCCGATCTTCCGCCAGTGTGACTCGGACAACTTCTTCAATCAGGAGCGACAGGCCTGCATGCCGCGCGAAAGCCAAAAGTGCGCTCACGATCGTTGCGATGGCCGGAAGGATGGCTACGAGGTGGCCGAGGACGAAGGATGCAAGCATTACTATAGGTGCGAGAATGGCCGCGAGGTAGATCCTATGGTCTGCCCTGATAATCAGTACTTCGATGTGGTAGCCCAGGCGTGCAGCGACAATGAAAAATCGTACGACGCTTGTGCTTGAAATGTAGCAACCCAGTTTTTATGTAAATAAAATGATGCAATAATTAAAAACCTATATTCACATTTTTGTAGTCAGTTTTCTTAATAATAATATATTATAAATAATAAGCATTGATGCCAACTTATGGGATTTTGTTAACATTTTAAGTGCTTCAATTTAATCAATTGGGGAGCAGTGTAACTTAGCCACTCTTTTATCTCTCTTATTTAATTATGAGGTTTCATAAAGACATTGTTATTCTTTAATTAAAGAGTTCTGAGTTCAACCGGAGAAAAGCTTATTAAAGCAATGTTTGTTTGGGGAATTGCGAAATCAAATCTTATCTTTTCTGATTGTTTTACATGAAAATCCAGAAGAAATGAAAATAATAATTGCTTTATCTCGAAGAGAATTTGGTATAAAAGCGCGAGCTGAAGCCTTTCAGTAAGTTAGTTAAACCTTTTTCAGCTACGAAAGAACAAATCTCCAAATGCAAGGTAATACCCCGTTTAATCGGCCTTCTAAAATAAAGACTAATTTCTTCAAACACTTTCAGGATCTTCCAGCTGTATTTACCTTCCCGCCCTGCTGGTGGCGGTGATAGTACATCTTAGCAGTCAGACCGTATACTTGAGCTCCTACAGGGACATTTGTCGCTTATTCGCGAATGGAACAAAGCTAAGAAAGCCAGGCGGTTGCAACGAGTGGATTGTCTGCCAGAACTCCGTGAGCGTTTACGGTGGAACTTGTGGCGGTGAGACTCCATACTTCAACCTCAAGAGTGGTGCCTGTTCTAAGACCTTGGATACCACATACTGCGATCCTCCGTGCAGTTCGTCTACCCAGGGCTATGTGGGTGACACCCTCAACTGCTCCAACTGGTATTATTGCGAAAAAGGGAAAGTGCGCACCTCAGGAAGATGCGAGGGAGGCCTGAACTTCGATCAACAGCAGCAAATGTGTGTTTTGGATAGCGACACCTGCAGAGCTAGGTTTGAGATGTGCGACGTGGTGCCAACGGGAGTGCCATTCCGTGACGAAGAGAACTGCAACAAGTACTTCGACTGCAAAAAATATATGCCTTTTGCGAACACCTGCGAAACTGGCAAATACTACGACATGGCCTCGGGACAGTGTCTGGCCCAGAAGCACGTGGCTTGTGACCACCATCCGGTTCCAAAGAATGTGTGCGGCACCCAAGGGAAACCTCTGAGGAACAAGCTCGTTTCGGATGGAGCCACCTGCCGTGGTTACTACTACTGCCATGATGTCGGCGCTGTAGGACCAGACCCACGACCCACCAGGCAATTCTGTGGCGTGGATTACTTCTTCAGCCAGGAGCGTCAGCAGTGCGTGCCGCGTGATAGCCAGAAGTGTCCTTGGGATCGATGCGATGGCCGCACTGAGGGCTACGAAATCGCCGAAGTGGAGGGGTGTCACAACTACTACAGGTGCTCCGACAATAAGGAAATCGAACTGCTCAGTTGCGGCGAAGGCTATTTCGATGCCGCGACCCAGAATTGCACATCCAAGCGTACCGCCTACAAGGTATGCATCAATAGAATCCAATAAGGATAAAATATCTAAAAAAAATATGATAATTTCGACACATGTAAGGTTTCCATGGGCAATTTCTTTATTAAAAGTTTTAATCTCAATAGCTTTTCCTTAGTTCATTTTGACGTACAGTTTATAAGCCATTTTTTACAATTATCAACTTTTTACGAACTTATTTTCCCCCATTCATTTATGGATTATGCGTAATTTTAAGCACATTGATAATATGTACATACATATATACATCCATATTTAATAAAAAATAAAAAATACAACTTACCATAAAGCAGCCAAAGGTTTTAAGTCCAAATGTATGTACTTCTCGTTTTCGCAAAATAGGGTGCGTGACATCAAGTCTTCAGATCCTCATTTTTATTTGTGGCATCGACTATCATATCCATATTCACAAGTAGAAATCACTTCCATTTTTAATCGCAATTCATTTTAAAAAGATATTGAACTTAATAAAAACGGCTTCACTTTTGTCGATCGTCGTTTGCTGTGACGTAGAGCTGGCCAAAAATCGACATCCATATCGATTTTTACGGTTTCATTTTAACATCGAATCAAACATTGAATATCGTAAACTATTTTGAGGACCAAAATCTAGAAAATAAACGACTCAAACTTTGTTTTAGGAACTCCTTTTTTGTAAAAGTGTTAAACTGCAAGTGAGTGTTTTAAATCATAATTACATATAATTAATAATTTCCAAAGTTTGCCTGATATCTGCTTTCTATTTTACGTGTTCCGTTTCTATATTCCAATTCAAGCAAAAAATTGAAACATGGATTTGTCGGTATTAGTATCGATGTCCTAACAACTCTGCATCACAGGATTTCCGTTTCACCGAATGTCAAAATCGTAAAACGTAAGTTTTTATATTTTGTGAAAGCATTTCAGAGGAAGTCAAAGTTTTCCTAATCGTATTGAAAATTTTATATACACAAGGGAAAAAGTGATAGCAATGGCCGCCCAAGAACAGCAACGTCCGCCGCTGGACGATGAGCGTGTAAAGGCGCTAACTGCTTACCGCACCAAGCTTTTGGAGCACCGCGAGATCGAGGGCCGCTTGAAGGCGCTGCGCGACAAGCACAAGGTAATTAATGCCGTGTTCGAGAAATCCGAGGAGGACCTGAAGGCCTTGCAGAGTGTTGGCCAGATGCTAGGTGAGATCCTCAAGCAACTGACGCCAGACAACTTTATCGTGAAGGCCTCCAATGGGCCGCGCTACGTGGTCGGTTGTCGGCGGCAGATAAACAAGGACAGGTTGAAGGCCGGCACTCGAGTGGCCCTCGATGTGACGACCCTCACCATTATGAGGTACTTGCCGCGCGAGGT
The DNA here is from genome assembly GCA_035045905.1 of Drosophila anomelani. Taxonomy (NCBI): domain Eukaryota; kingdom Metazoa; phylum Arthropoda; class Insecta; order Diptera; family Drosophilidae; genus Drosophila; species Drosophila anomelani. The sequence goes on from JAWNOO010000165.1 coordinate 6,442,367, forward strand.
GGATCCGTTGGTGTACAACATGACACACGAGGATCCGGGCAATGTCAATTACGCAGAGATTGGCGGCCTGAGTGAGCAGATTCGTGAGCTGCGCGAGGTCATTGAGCTGCCGCTGCTCAATCCTGAGCTGTTCCTCCGCGTGGGCATCAATCCGCCCAAGGGCTGCCTGCTCTATGGCCCACCTGGCACCGGTAAAACTCTCCTGGCCCGCGCCATCGCTTCCCAGATGGACGCCAATTTTCTGAAGGTGAGATTTTGGTGTGGGAATAAAATATTTAATAACCACCACCGATCTTTAAGGTTGTGTCCTCGGCCATTGTGGACAAGTATATTGGGGAGAGTGCACGTCTGATTCGCGAGATGTTCGCCTACGCCCGTGATCACCAACCGTGCATCATATTCATGGACGAGATCGACGCCATTGGGGGAAGACGCTTCTCAGAGGGCACATCCGCGGATCGCGAGATCCAGCGCACTCTGATGGAGCTGCTGAACCAGATGGACGGCTTCGATGCCCTTGGCCAGGTGAAGATGATCATGGCCACAAATCGTCCGGATACATTAGATCCGGCCCTCCTTCGTCCTGGCCGACTGGATCGTAAGCTGGAGATACCGCTGCCCAATGAGATGGCGCGCTTGGACATCCTTAAGATACACGCAGGACCACTGGCCAAGCGCGGTGAGATCGATTACGAGGCTGTGGTGAAGCTGTCGGACTTATTTAACGGCGCCGATCTCCGAAACATCTGCACGGAGGCCGGGCTGTTTGCGCTGCGTTCGGATCGGGAGTATGTTATCCAGGAGGACTTCATGAAGGCCGTCCGCAAAATTGCCGACAACAAAAAGCTAGAATCGAAGCTGGACTACAAGCCGATTTAGGACCATTTATCTCGCTTGTTATTTTCCAAAACAAAACCATGATGAGCTTAACTTTCCTCTCATTAAACATTTAACATTATAAAACATTTACGAAAGAGACATTTTCCCATTCGAAATGCAGTTTGCCCTCGGAAAGGAGAATTGAAAATTAACAAAAAATACCCTAGACTTTAAGTCCTCTGCTGGCAATCGAATAGCATTGAATGCATCGGAAAGGTGCTGGCTGCGAACCAAATGTCAGCATGGCATCGAGGCAATAAATCAGGGCATTTTGGTTGTACTCTGGGGAACGGGTGCAGCTGCTTCGAAACAGCCTGATGTCCACTGGGGGGCCAGTGCATCCGCGGGTCGCAATGGCTCGCAATCGGGCCCATGACAAATATGCAGTTTGGAAATGTTTAATGAATTTTGGTCCCGCCACGCGATGGCTGCCAAGCCTTTTCGGCTATGACCGAAAGCCCCCCTTATCCCACTTTCTCTGATTGTGTCCCATTTCTCTCTTTTGGACATTTGGTAGTTGTTTCGGTCGTTACTAGTGTTTTCGCTTCAATTTGAACTTGAGATATGGTAATTAATTTAAGTTTTCACTGTTAATTGTCAAAGATGAGATTATTTTACTCTCCTGAAATCTGAATACTTTTAAGAAATTAATTAACTTATTTTTTTCCTCTGTTAAATAAGAGTTAAAGAGGATTTTTTCCCTGAACTGCAAGCTTAATGCTTTGGTTTAAAAATTATATAAAAGTGAAAATATGTTAACTATAACTTTTAAAGAAATTAATACAATTTCTATTTGAAAATCTATTTTTATGATCCTGTTAAAGTTCTTGGCAATTTCCTGGTAAAATTACAAAAGAAATTGAAGGGGGCTAAAGTCAAAAGCCGGATATCTTGAGTGGCGACTGAGGAGCACACAAAAAAACAGAAATATGAAGTTTTCTGTAAACGAAACTAAAATTCTATTGAATAAGTTTTGGGCTGCTTGGCGCTCTCGATTTGTATTGAGTGAAACAACATGCGGTGCAGATGCTCTTCGAATTCCAAAGTTCGCCTTTCAACCAAAAGCTGGCGAAGTCTGTTTGATTTCAATTTGCTTTTCCACAATGTCAAAAAAAAAGAAATTAAACGCAGACTTGCTAAGGGCCGGCTGGTTGCAACTCTTCATTGTTTTCGATCTTGACTTCTGACATCCTTTGCAGCAGGGAATTGCAGCCAAAGGACATGGGCGTGGTTGGTGAGCATGTCCCTGATAAGTTATGGGCTTGACACCGACATCTTTGTATGTACTGTAGGAGAAAGATTGCAATTTTTAATTGTATAAAATTTAATTTTTGTGGTTACTCGGCACACTCTAAATTTAATTTCAGATATTAAGCGGATTTTGTTTACATTTGGTTTTATTTGCAATTAAAGGAATGTAATTCTTTCGGTTTATTATTATTTACCAAAGATATATTTTATATTTCAACGATTTTATTTTATTATTTAGCATGAGAACGTTTTAAATTATTTACCAATCTGCAGCAAATACAGATAAAAACTAGTTTGCTTAGAAACGGACAGAAGGACAGACGGGCAGACGGACATGGTGAGATCGACTTGATCACGAATATATATACTTTATACAATAAGATATAATATATATGTCTTGGTTGAGACTTACCATACACATCCTTATCCTTCTTCATACCTTTAATTTTAGAGCTATGTCCTTGGCGGCTTCAATTTGGCTATTCATAAGTTCTTCCTGGTTATCCAGATGAATTCCATTGGTCAGAAGATAGTTTTGGGGTCGATGGGCTTTCACTATCACTTTCACTATAGATGTAAACACTGCGGCGGCCGCGGACAGAATGAGGTTAGTGGTGCGGCCGCGCCTGCATTTATAGTCCCTAATCAGAGAAAGTAAGGGAGAGAAAGTGAGGGAGAGAAAGAGAGATCTCTAGAGATAAGCAGAGAAAGTGAGGGAGAGAGAGTGATCTCTAGAGATAATCAGAGAAAGTGAGGGAGAGAAAGTGAGATCTCTAGAGATAAGCAGAGAGAGCGAGGGAGAGATTGAGAAATCTCTAGAGATAAACAGAGAGAGTGAGAGATAATATAAGGGGAGAGACAGACGGACATGGCTAGATCCTGATCAAGAATATATGTACTTTATAGGGTCAGAGATGTCTCCATCACTGTGTTGCAAACTTCTGACTGAAATTATAAAACACTGTCAGGGTATAGGGATTTAATGAGAGAGCTCTGGGCAATTTTTATAAAAAGCAGAGCTTTGGTTAATATTTAATAAATTTGTAAAATAAATATAAAAAACCCTAAAACATTCAGATATATTAAATATATATAAATCCTGCATAGATTACGTTTAAAGCTTAGTAAATAATATACAAAAAATTGCAAATATTTCTAACGAATCCTATTAATAATGGAACTCTTATCCTTGTGTGCTGTATATGATTTGCGTATCATGTGGCAATGCAAATTTTGGACCCAGCTTGAATTTCATTAACACCATTCGGGGACGGGGAGTGCAACGATGCAAGCGCCTCTCTCTCCAGTTCCCCTTCCTCGTGCACTCATCCAGTCCGATGCTTGATGGCCATACATCAAGATGAAGGATGAGCACTCCACAGGATGTATGTGCCATGTGCAAGTGCTTACATATGTACGCAGGTGAAGGTGTGCAGAAATGTGGCCATGCGTTGTAACGTTAACTGGTGTCGCTGTCAGGTCGCAAGGAATGCAGACACTTGGAAAAAAATCACTCCTACCGGTGGAAAATCTCGAAATCTAAGTACTTATAGAAGCTCTCTAGATTCCTTAGAAGTGTAAGTAATTAATTTCAATATTATATTTCTTAAGTTATTTATCTAGAATTTTGTTTTATTAATTTTTCTATTTTTTCTTATAGTGTTCCACTGAGCGGCGGTGAGAGTTTAGAGTTGAGGTTAACAAAAATGGCAGCGCGTCGTCCTGCTGACTGCGAAATTGCCTTGGATGCCAAATGAATGCACCTGCATATTTCATTGCCGCCCTGTCACTTGCGGGCTCACCTGCGGCCCACCTTTGGCTGTAACTTGAGAAAACTCATTTTGTGAATAGAGGTCGGTAGCCCTCTTGTAAAGTACACCCACCCGTAACGTTGATGGACGATAATAATAATTAAAACCAAAACCAACTATATTTAGGTATATTTCGAATTAAATTCTAAACTATAAGTCATTAAGCAAGATTATTTTGAGTTCAGTTTATTTATACATTAACAGAAACCCCATTTTTATTTAAAAATTATTTGAAAATGTTGAAAACACATCAGGGTAGTAAATTTTGACATGTTAATGTGTTAAGATGTCCGTGATTTTGTTTATGCAAGCTTAACACTTGTGAAAAATTATGTTAGACTAGAATTTCCTTATTAAACATATTAGAAAAATATTAATTTGGTAGAATTAAATTTTAAAATATTTAAACTTAAATTGAAAGTTTAAGGACTAATGTTAAACATATCCTTGGCCAGGACCTAACATTACATACCGTTAACATGGCGACCCACTGCCTTAGTTTTTGTGTTGGGGCAGGTCACTTACGATCCACAGCATCCACCCGCCGTGTGTGCGGAAACTGTTGCTGCGGCTGTTACCAGAGACGTTATAAAGTAACGGTACCGCATCCAGTCCTAGTCCAGTACGCTGGCAGCCTCGCGTGGCAACGGTATTCGAAGTGATAAAGATATAAAAGAAAATGTGACGGGAACTTGGCGGGAGCGCGCGTATTAGTTTATTGTTTATTATTATTGAAATTAAATTGTGGCCAATTAAACATTCACAAGCGGTGATGGGAGGTATATATACCGAGGACCTACTCACTAATTCACTAAGCACAAATTTTAAGTTTTAAGAATTTTGTATAATTTAGTAGCAGTAATATTTAATATGTTCACCTAAAAATATTTTAAAATGATTTGCCTAAATGTGTGCTACATTTTACACTTTAAATTGCATTGCATTTAATATTTGTAATATTTCATTATTTGTGGACATCTTTTCTATTAATTTAGCTTATTTTTGTTTTTAATAATTGTATTATTATATTATTTTATTAATTTTCCAATTTTTCACTTCTTTAAGCTGGCTAATACGTGCCCTTCACATCGCTACTGAGTGTCTGAAAGCAAGTGAGACTCTATCATTAATAACAAGTAACGAACTATGACCAGTGGCTGAGAGCTTCGCGTTAAGATGTCTTCCGGGGAGTGGGACCTGCGGGCGCTGAAGGCGCTCGAGGAAGAGGAGCAGCGCGAGTTCCTGGCACTCAGCCAGAAGAATCTCTTCGACCCGCTGCCCAATCCCACCTCCGAGACGGCTCCCAGCGGGAAGCCGACGCTGACCTACGCCCAACTTCATCCACATCTGCTGAAGCTCCCGACGATCGACGAGTGCCAGCTGATGGCCGTCAAGCAGCAGAGGTCAGCCGGCTTGCGTTTCAGTCGCGCCCTGTCCCTCTCCGCCCACTCGCTTTCCTCGCGAACGGGAAGCGCCAATGCTGGCGGAGGCGGAAGCGGACTTGGCTTTGGCCGGAAGCTGAAGGCTCGCTTGGTCGGGGCCAAGTCCAGTGGTTCTCTGTCGCCCGGACGTCACTCGCACAGTTATAGCGTGTCTCCGGTGTACACGCCGCCGCCTATGAGGCGCTGTGCCACACTGCACCACACACAGCCGGTGCGCAAGGCCTTCAAGAATCTCCAGCAGCTGCAGGAGCGCAAGCGGCAGGCGGCGGGCAGTCACCTTCAGCGGATAGCTGGCACCGGAAAGACCTACTGGAAGTACGGAGCAAACTCCACGGCGGCCTCGATAGTGGGACAACGTGCCCGCCAGAAGCAACAGCTCGAACTGGAATCCAACGGCTCGGACGAGGTCAACTCAGAGCCGCAGGAAGTCTCGGAGGCAGAGACCGGCTCCTGCAGTGTACCGCTGCCCTCTAAGGACACCAATGAAATCCTTCGCCTAATGCTCAGTGCGGCCAGCTCGGCAGTCACTGTGACGCCCACGGCGGCAGCAGTTGGCAACGGAGCAACTGGTGGCGCTCTGCCCATGCGGCGCTACCAGAACGTCAGCGATGTCGAGGAGGACGAAACTGTTGCGTACGAAGCTTTCCACCAGCAACAGCAGCTGTCCGCCAAAAGCTTCGAGCGGAGTGCTGCTCTCTTGCGAGTGGGAAGCCTAACAGGGCAAGAGAGCGATAACAGTCCCCACAACAGTCCCGGCCGCGACATGCAATCCACATCGACGGGGGGCAGGCGGATGTTCAAGTCCTCCTCCTTGGACTGGCCCGGGGAAGCACAGCAGCAGCAGCATCCGCAGCTAGCCCAGCAGCAAACCCAGCAGCAGCAACATCAAAGCCTCCAGCACCAACAGACCGCAAATCAGCTCGAGTTGGTCGAACAGCAGACAAAGGAGGCTCGTTACCGGCAGCGGGAACACTGGGACCTGGAGCACGTCCATTTCCACCCGGACGGACTCGGACACCTGACCACCGGTGCTACGGTTATCGACGATGAGCTGGAGCAGCATATCAAGCACTGTTCGTGCTCCTGCAATCACATGGGCTACGGCAACTCAATGGACTATCAGGTGAGGAGAGAATTGGATTTAAATATATTTTATATTATTTATATTAGGATTCCAGGCATTTCCTGGAACTTTTATATGTGTCTTTGGGTTATTCGATATCCATTTTCCTATTTTTCAAGCATTAATTTCGCTCTGTGCGCCCCTTCTAGGCGAGGAGTTCCTTCCACAAAGTGCGCATTCCTCTACAAATGATTCCACCGTGTAATTTTAATTGCTCCAACTATTTCTGCTCGGCGGGTGTCCGGCTCCCTGCCAGGTGGCCCTTAGTTTCAACCTTCTAATGCACTCAGCCAGGCCAACACACGCGTATTGCCCAAACTCATTATCAGCGAGGCTCTTTGAGGCGCATTCCGGGCTCACGGCTGGATTGGTTCTGGCACATTGCCGCCTGGAGATCGCCTGGGGCACTGGTGCTCCATTGTCTGACGACGGCGAGTGTGGCCCGCAGGCTGGGGCAAACTTTTAAACTAAATTGAATACTCCTTTGGATCCAACAATGAGGCTGTCCAGCTTAAGCACTGCTTGGGGTCTCTCTCCAGCCCCCTCACATCGTTATTGTCTGTAATTGTTGGGGCGATTTCAAGTTTAATAGGTGCCATTTCAAGTAAAGCTGAAGTCGCTTCTATGACCCAAGATAAAGTCTTTTGTTTTACTGCGGCGATGCACATAGCTGCACTCTGTGCTGGGCCCCAGGGCCCAGTGACTTTATATCCTGCAACACGCTGAAATAAACTGGCAAAGGACTGGACTCCAGCAGGAGCAAATATTTTCCCCAGTAAATATTCAGTCAGTCGTGCCAAGAGAGCAAGCAACATTCTATTATAAAGGATACTTTTGAAATGCTTTCGGGTATTAAATGGTGTCTTGCCAGCAAACCAAAAATATCTGCCATTTTTGTGTCCTTTCTAAAATGGTTTCTAGGAATTTATATAGCTAAAAGTGTCTCTTTTTGATTTAACAAATGAATGACGAATGAAATGAATGAGAGGTTTCATTAGGGAATAAAATTCATGCTTTTACAAGTTACTCACCATCTCATCTTGCTAATAATATTTATATTTAATTTCCATTTGTGTACTTTAATTACGACTTTATAGGAGATTGTTGTACAGCATAAAGATAATTCTACGATAATTGCGATATTGCGATTGGGTGTGCATTACTGATAGCGTCACTAACATTTAGGGTTTAAGTCTAAAGCGATCGAACATCCAGGGGGTCATGCGTCTAAGGGCTGGTAGGGTGGCTGATCCTTCCGCCGATCCCCAATCACTGCAGCGTGCTCTGGGGCGGAGTGAGGGGCGTCCAGGTGTCGGCAACTACGGTCGCCGCTCCGGTCACCACAGCGGTGGGCACTGAGCCACCTAGGACAGCACCGGAAACAGCTCCCCGTTCCACCGAGTGGTCCAGCGTCGGTGTCTCGATCTTGATGTCATTGTGGGCTATCTTCAGCCCGGAACTGGCACATTCCAGAGTAACGATCGAGCTCTGTTCGTCGCTCGGCTTGTACATGGCGGCCTGCGGATCGTCCAGCGTCTTCGACACGTCTACAGGCTCCAGGGGATGGGCGGCGTAGCTGTAAGGCGGGTGGCGGGATTCATTGATAGCTACGTTAGCGGTAAGAGCGCACAGTTCCCCACCAAAGTAACCTACCCGATCTCCAGGGGAATGTACTCCGGCTGGTAGTAAGCGGCGGCTGCATTCTGGTAGAGGCCATACTCTGCCCCAGAGCCGTTGTGCCATCCACTGGCGGGATAACTCAGGGCCGAGGGAGCGTTAAGCACAGCATTCGTGTACAGCTGGTGGGTGGGCGAGGTGGGCGTGGGATGGTACACCTGATGCGCTGCTGCTCCATAGGCCGCTTGAGGAGATCCCGAAGCTCCGACACCGGCACCAACGCCCACTCCCGTGCCATAGATGTCCGTCTGGGCCATGTTGTACTGGTGACTGTGCGGCGTCAGGTGGTGGATGGTATAGCTGGGCGAGGAGGTTGTGTAGCTGGGCGATCCGTTCGTGGGCGACGGCGAGTTGTGGGAGGCTGATGAAGGCAAGGCAAGAGTAGGAGTCAATCAGTGGTAATTTTTAGTGGTTTAAGGCTGCTACTTGACATTGTCATTAATTACTCAATTAAATTGTGCTCATATTTCCGTTGGTAATTTACTTATTAAAACTATTTATCACTCCTGACTATATAGCCACGAAGGAGTTATAGTTAATGGAAAATGTATTACGTTAAAAAATAAATATATATTGAGCTTTAATGAGTTGTGGAAAGCTAAGAGGGGTTAATAAATGGTTTTTAATGTGGCCTCACTCCCCTCGGAGTTGTCATTAATTAAACAATAAAATTTCAAGCATTTTTTCAGTTCGCAAAAAAATCAATTAAAATTATTGATAAATTCTCACTTATATCGGAATTCCCACAAACAAAAAATAATGTTAAGACTACTCACAGATATTGCGGCCACTGCACACGTTCATAGGCATCGGTCCTGGCACACTGGTGGCGTTCCAATAGTTGCCGTTGCTCTGCCAGCTACTGGGATACGAAAAGACCGAGGCCGTGGGACTGGCCTCCACCGGCATGAAGCCGGACTGCGAGTAGGAACTGCTGAAGCAGCCGGCGCTGGCTGCGGATCCGATGCCGCCTGTGCTGCCGCTGCTGCTGCTCACACTGGTGCTCACCGATCCCGTCGATGAGGAGTGCAGGCTGGTCGGTGTCTGTGGGGCCGACGGCGGCTGCGGCGATGTGGAGGAGGCATTGCCGACACTTCCATTAGAGCCCGAGCCGGAGACGACTCGCGGCCGGCTGTAGGGAGTGCTGCGAGTGGGCGCCGCACTACGTCCAGAAAGCGAGCGTCCGTACCGGTCACAAGTGACACCCGAAGAGGCACCCACCGATGCGGCAGAGGACACGCTGGGGCACGATCCCACCAGGCCGTGACTTTGGGCAATGGGCAGCGGGGGCGGAGGGGCGGCGACGGCAGCAGCAGCCGCAGTGGTGTAGTGCGTGGGCGGAGGTATTAGCCAGCCATAGTGGGTGTCATGTGGATAGAGCGTGTCCGGACGCTCCTTGGCATCGAGGAAGGCCTTTGCAAATGGATTGTACTTGATCTTGAGCGAGGTGACCTCCTCGTTCTGGTAGGCCGTCACTGCAATAAACTGTGTTTCCGGAAAGGGATAGGTCACCACATGCCGCTGCTCGGAACCCACTCGCACCAGATGCACTCGGGGCTCGTACTTGTGCAGAGAGTTGAGCATTATCTGGAAGGGAAACGTGAGGGGTTATAGAGGCTACTTAGGATCGATTCATAAGGGGGAGAGGTCTCACCTGTCCATTGCCATTGGTCTTATTGGTAAGCTTAACTTTGGCAAAGGAAATGGGTTCCTTCATCCAATGGGCACCGAAATTTGGAGATTCCGGGTGGACGTAGATGGGATTTGAAGGCGGCACCTCAGCCTTGCCACCAGGAACCTGTAAAGATAATGAAACAGATATTATATAGGGAATTCTTATCTTAGTCTCCTTAGTTATACACTTACCCATTCCCCGTTGACGTACTTCCAGCGGTGTGTGTCCACCTGGACAAACTCCAGCAGCACCGTGTACATGGCGGCGGGATCCAGACCTGAGGCGCTGATCTTTACCACGGGAAACATGCGCCTGGAAGGTAATGACAGAGAAACGGGGATCGCAATTAGCAATTGTAACTGTTATATAACAGTGGACAAACATCGGACTCAACTGTCATGGCTTGTTTGCCTCTGGCCCAGACCTAAGCCCCCCAAAAGCCAGAAGAGAAGAGTTCCCTGGGAGGGGGAGAAGAAGGGTTGAGGGTCTTGGGATTGCGTTGCGGGCAAATATTGGAACGCTCATGCGGGCTGTGTTCCACAACAATTAGTACAAGATGGCGGCTGTTGCCGGGCCACGCTAATTAGCACCTGACCAGGCCAGCAGACCCGACTCTCGGCCCGGTTCCAAGTTCTAAACGCGCGTTTCGCACACACACACACACTCTCCGTACATATGCCCGTAAATTGGTAAATATTTTTAGTTATTTCAACAAATGCTCGCATGTAAATAAACACACGAACAAACGTAGATGTACACTCACAGAAAAATACACGAATTTCAATTGATTTTACGCTTGAGAAAAATTCTTTCTAAAGTTCGATAAAATGGGGTTTCTTACGAACTTATTTTTAAAGGTTTTAAATTTTTCGGAATTGATTTTTATATAAAAACTGCCAGTTTAATATTTGTTTGCTCTAAATAAATAAGACTGGGAATAGTTTTTAATTAGCTATAATTACAATATTTATTTTGTTCTCATCACATTTAAATATTTACCTAAATTATTCATTGTTTTGCCCGAGTGTATTTATCTTTTGGCTGAACTGGAGAAACGTTAACGCTTCATTATGACTTGCCAACGATGAGCAGCGAGATGAAAAACATGGAAAACCAATGCAGCTAAAAACAAAAGCGCAAAACCTCATTGCCAATTTGCATAGGAAAACAAAATGCGCCGCCATCGCCATTTAACACATTCGAATTTCGAACTGAAACCCTTCTCCTCGGCCCTCAGAAATTTCGTCGACTCACTCACCTGCCGTTCTTGGTGACGATCATCTCGTTGGTGAGATTCTGGAATCGCAGCCATAGCTCCCGGTCGTCCAGTGAGACGCGCAGATTGCGATCCAGTTCGCTGGGGCTGCTAGCACCACCCACAACCCGGTGGCCGCCATTGCCGGATCCGCTGGCACTGCCGCCCGCAGCCACCGCCACCACGCCACCCAATCCGTGGCCATGTCCATGTCCGTGTCCATTGTGGGTCACATGCTGCGGCGAGCCACTGCCCCCGTTGGCAGCGCCAGCTCCAGCTCCTCCTCCTCCTCCGCCACCGCCCGACACATTGCCACTGAGTCCGGTAGTTGGATCCACGGCGGACAAGATGTGCGATGTGGTCATGTCAGCTGCAATGCGCAGAAAGAAATGAAATTGAAATGTTTTATTAATGAACTGAAGGTTTTATTTTTGAAAGATTTTTTGAAGATTTTCAAGGGGAACAAAAAACATATTTTTTATTAACTAAAAAAGGATGGAAGAGTTAAACATAATATTTATTGAGTGAAGGATTATTGGCAGAAAAATGAGAGCCTTTTGCTAACTAAACGAGTTTTATTATAAAGGTCTTAGCACCCATTTGGTTGGTACAGTGTCCTAAGAACCTCAAGGAGTCACTTTAAATTTTAATAACTGATAAAAACCATTACTAGATGTATATTTTTTATAAATTCTGCAGACTTATCTTACACAAAAATGTCTAATTAGTTTTCGGATTTTTGCAGGTCAAAAACTTCTGGCTGTCTTTATTTTTCTCATATTGAATTTATTTAAAGTTATTTGTTTAAAAGACATGAGTTTGGTTTGGGAGTACAATCAAGGCCGTGTTCAGTGTGCATTGGCATTACATCAAAGCAATTTCACCCGCCTGGTCGACGAAGTGTCGGCTTTATGTGTTTACAACACTGTCCCAGGAGCATTAGAAGAATGCTCGTCCAGCTCTCTTGTCGGCTTTTAATTATATTGCACACTTTAGCCATGCCTGGGATCTTGTCTGCGATTGGGATTGGGACTGGGATTGAGGCAGAGACCGGGTCTGAGGCTGAGGCTGAGAGTCTGGCTCTGAGTCTGAGTCCAAGTCTGAGTCGGCTAAGATGCTGGCTTGGCCATAAACAACGGGCACCCTTTTTATTTATGGCCGCGGCAACAAACACCTCTGTTTTCTCTGGGTTTCGCTTCGGGGTCGGGCCAGGGTCATATGGATGCCGTTGCGATGCCGAAACCCCTTTAGATGTGCCGGTTTTGGGTGATGTCTAAATTCTGAATCCCCTTGCATGCGTCGAAAGTGTTTCTCGCAATGTTTTGTAATCATAAATTAACAAAATGTATTAATTGTTTTGTTTGTTTTTATTGGGCCACGAATTGGAGGCGAAGTGCCGCCGTCTAGGATTTTCTTTCTTTGCTTTTTATGAATACGCATAGGCCCCGGCATACCATCGGCTGATTGTTCTTGCTTCTTGGATCCAATTTTGATTTATGGGAAATCTTGGGGCCCATATTCCATCATAAAAGATGGCCATAACCGAATGTGGTTCGGTGTCTTTCTTATTTGTCAACTATTTAATTTGATGGTGTCAAGCGAACAGGTTTCTATGGGGTTCTATGGGGTATAACATGGTTTCAACAATCAATCAGGCTTCCCTGGGGAGTTTTCCAGTTGAAAGAGCAAATCAATCAAGTCTAGAGGCTTGGGAAAACATTATGAATTTATAGTAGCTTTAGGAATTACTTAAAATTGTCTTGCAGCCTCCATTTACTAAGTTTTCAGATTACTAAATTGGCAGAAACTTCTTGGTTTAATATTTGTTCATTTAAATATTATTTGTCTAAAATACTAAGACATTAGCTAACACATTTGTCCTTTCATCTTTCATCCGTTTCTTTAGCAGCCAATTAAAAGTTTCCCACAACATATTTATTTCAATCAGTTGACTTTCAAAGTTGAACCCTTCCAACCCGAAGACGAAGACAGTTTATGGACGTTCAAAGGCTTCCGTTTTCCCCGCTTTCCCAGCTTCCCGCCGCATTATCCTAATTTTCACGCAATTCTTGGCGGGGTTTTCTCATGTCCCCAATAGACGACACCATAAAAATTCACTCTTCATGACGGTGCCGCTCATGGGCACAGCTCAGCACGGCGTGTTTGTGTTCCACATCGATCCGCTCCACCACCACCATCACCACCAGCACCCGGCAGCGGTGGCTCGGTGTCCCAGCATCGGCTCCATCACTAAGCTTAATGAAAAGCTGTTTTTGTATGTTGTCTCCTCAGTCGAGGGCGCGTGTGTGTGCCCGCTTCTACGGATATATACATATAGTAGAGTATACTTTGACTTTTGATGGCAGCCATGACGGGTTTGGGGTTTGCATTGGACTCTTTCCCCATCCGCCTCGTTGTTGTCTTTGTTGATTTTTGAATCATTTCGTGACTTTGATATTTACCCAGACGCTTTGAGAGGGTTTTTTTTTCTCTTTTTATTTTTTTTCGTATGAAAAATGTGCGCTATTCGAAATCGAACCGAACCTTTTGTAATATGGCGCTTACGAACTCAAATAGAAGTACAAAAAGTACGTACTAATGGTTGCGAATGGAAAAATATTGAGGGATTTGAGAGATACTATATTTAGATTTGCTTCATACATCAATTTAGCTTTAATCTAAAATTATTATAAATATTGCCAACATGTTTAAAGTACCCTGATACCGACTGCATTTCATTAGGGTTAAATAGGGCTTTAATTGGATGCACACCAAATGGACTGATGAATTTCATTACATTTATTTGCCGCATTTAAAATGTTATTTAAATAACTATACTTTATATTCAGGAGTTAAGTGAGTGAACTCAAATGGGCAATTTACCAGAATAAATGGAATACTTAGTTTCCTTTTTAATTAATACTTTTTAACTCTTTTTTTTAATAACGAAATTAAATTAATAGAAACAAATACGTCACTTTGTTTCCTTTTTAATTAATACCTTTCAACCCATTTTAAATAATACAAATAAATTAATAGAAACCTAAATTCAAGTATATTTTATTCGTATATTTTTTTTTCATTTTGTTTATTCCCTTATCAAATCGAAAAGTGATAAAGCAACGACCGCAAATTTCAGACTTGGCACGTGTATTATTATTATTATTATTATTGATTCGTAAAGTATATCGATTTCTTGGGCCATACTTCGCACTTTGCTCAAAAGGATTATATTTCGCACCTGCTCAGGAGCTAGCGGGTGGTGGCTTCGATGACAACTCGCTGTGGTAGCCCCCATCAGAGGCGATTAAAACGAATTTGCTAAATTTCACACACCACTTCGCATGAAAATAAACCAAATTTAGATTTTCTGGCTTTGCGGAGGCGTACGCAGTTTCTGGGGCATAAAAAGTTAAAGCAGCGATTCAGTTATTCCCCTCCCAGTGACCTTTATCACCTTAAAATCCAGCTCCTTGATAATATAAAGTTAAAGGTGGTTTCAAGTAGCCACCAATGCTTCTAAGGGGGCTGAGGTGGGCGTGATTGTCACACTTTTGTTTTCTGCACTGCACGGCACAGTGATAGGCGCACTTTATGAGGGGCATACTAAAATTTTGTACAAACTGTAATTAATTAGTAAGCATTTGTCAAGTACTAAACGATCTGCGGGGGCGGGGCTGGGAGCACTGTGGTGCCTTCGCGTCTGTTTATGGGAATCTTTGATTTGCATTTAATAGGATAATTTTCACATGCGTCGTAATTGGCCGATCTAAGTCAGTCGGTGTTTTTTGGCAATCCATGTCTGCGTTGAAATTCTTATGTCCCCACTAATTTGCGTGTGAACGTGTGCCACGCCCACGGCTCCTCCACTCTCCGCCCCCCTACCAGCTGCTGCTGCTGCTGCTGCTGTTTTATGTCATTAGAGGTATTATTAGGATCGTTAATGGGGGCTTTTGTCACTTGCTCGCTGGATTTCGGGCCGCTCGTCAACACTTCTTTCTCATCTTTTTTTTTGGACGAGTGTCAAAAAGTGTCTGCTGGGTGGTTGTGTTTGGATTCGGCATTTGATTTTCACACGTTCGTTTAAATAGGTTTGCCAATTTGCTATTTGATTACGTTTATGGTCATATGTCACACGGGAATATAAACACAGACATTTTATGGGCTCTCGGGGCTCTTGATTCGGAGAATCGAAAATAAGGTAATGCCGGGCACTTTGAGCGCCATCTGTTTTGGGGTCAAGTTGAGGGAATTGCATCAGTTTTTAAGCTCCTGACTTAGACTTGGGGGATAAAGGCTTACGGTTAGGATATTTTGTGTTGTCAGGAAATGCGGAAATTGCATTTTTAAAAAAGTAATTTAAAATGTTTTATTATAGAATTCTATGAACAAGATTTCTAGGAATCTAAAGTTTTGTTCAGGCTAAGTTTTTCCATGGAATCATTTAGATATTTTGATTTATTTCAATTAATATGAATAATTTCATTAAAATGGGTTCTATAAAAGCTTAATTTTTAATTTCTATAAGACAGAATTTGATTATCCTTTCGCTCTCCTTTGTATTTTACTTGGCGATCTTTCCTAATTATCTTTTTCCTAAAAATATATTTAGAACTCTTGCAAAAACCAAATTCTATACCATATTTAAACATTCCCACAGTAAATAATTAAATCTCAAAATATTAAGTAACGGCCAATGCCCATCCCAAAATAAACTTACATATTTGGAAAACTTTTCCCCGCCGCAATTCGGCGTTCTCGATATAATCCAGTGGAAGAGCTCCTTGTAATCTTGGCTTAAATTTGTTTGCCGGTTTCAGTTTAGCTTAAAACAGTCCTGAAGAGCCGCACTTTTGCATTCACAATCGTCTCAAAGGATCACTTAAATTGGTCGCGGATCTGAGAAAGGTTCTCACTGTCGAATATTGGATGAGATTTTTAAGGTGCGAAGAGGAAGCGCGTGAGTTTATCCCTTGTGTCTCGTTTCGCTTTTTGAGTTTTTCGATTCGAGTCCGAGTTCCGTCGAGTTGTCCGCTGCCGCCGATCGTGTGTTTGCGTTGCCACCGTTCCCGAGCTAATGATCGACGATCGGTGCTAATTTCTTCAACCATCACAAGCCGCGCTTTCGGTGCCTCTATTCCTCGTCTTTGGTCAGTTGTTGTGTGTAGTTATTGTTGTTGCTTCTGTCCCTGATGGCCGGCTAGAGTAACTGGTTGCCGCTCCTATGGCCGTCCCGCTCTGGTCCAACCGGTGATCGGTCAGGCCAGGTGAGGCCACGCCCTCTAACAGGTAAGAGCGATGGTGTGGAATCTCTGTCCCTCTCGCTCGGGTCCATATGCGGCCATTGCGCCAAGCAACAGCGGCCACAGGTAAGAAGCCTTGGCCGGGGGCTTTATCAGGTGGGTCGGATAGCTCTGGTCGAGCACATCTCGCGGGATTGGGAGACTGGGAGTCCTGCGGCTGTGCCACCCATTCAGCCCCCGTGGATAATCGTTCAAACTTTGCATGCGCCAAAAATTAAGTGAAACGTGTTTCCGTTGTGCACAGTTAACACTGCACGAAGAAAAATATCGTTTACTATATGGTGAAAATATTAAAAAGCGAAGAGAAATGAAATTCTTAAATTTAAAATTAATGCTGCACTTTCGATCGTGAAAGAGAGCTTCAGATTGTTGCTAGGAGACATTCAGAAGAGTTGGAATAAGAAGAAACTTAAGGATTCATAATAATAAATAAATTTGATATGATTAAAACCCCAAAGCAAAATTGAATTACCTTCCATATGACCCCTTTTTAATATGTGAATATTACAAATGAATTTCTCTCCGTGTGGCTAAAGTCTGGAGTCACTGTCCGTCGCAGAATGGCTTTGATTTGTTTAGACGCTCGTTTCGTGATTTGTGTGCGCAACCAATTAAAACTTTGTATTTTTTTCCACGGGCTCTGTTTGTAGTTCAAAACGGGTTTGCCGTTCCAACACTCTTTCTTTTTCTTTATATTTTTTTCTGGTTAAATTTTCAGCTGAATTTCGAGTTGTAAACATTTGACGACTGCGTACGTCAATTTGTGTATGTGGCCAAAATATGAGTTGGCCCGGGGCGGAGTTGCTGGGCTCCGCTTTTTTGGGGCGGTGCGTGACAGGTTTCGGGCCAGACGAGATTCGCCATCAAAATTAGAACGATGAATGGCTGAATGCCTTTTTTATATAGTATAACTTAGTAAAAGATGACTGCACGTTGATTAAAATAATGAAATAATATGAATAATAATGAATTAAAGTGTATTCCCTATTCCAATTTTCATTCAGTTTTAATTACCCAAAAATACAAATTTGCTACACAATTAGTAGATTTGTATTTCTTGTATAAACCTTGTTTAATTTAAAAGTTATTTCTCTGCTTAATTATTCATAAATATTTTGAATTATAGTCCCTGTCTAACATTTTCTTTCACTTCAACCGAAATAAACTCTAATTAGAATTTTTTATAAGCCTTGAAAATACTAAAAACGAATATCTAAAAATATATATTTTATATTTGTTTCGTTATTGTCTCAATTTGGGTGCTAATTTCGCAGAATATTATATAAAGCAAATAGCCTTTTGTTTAGTCTAAAATATAAAATAATTAGTTGCCTCGAAAGTTTACTGAGGGGATATTTAAAATATATATTTATGAGCCGCAATGCGGCAACTATTTATAGCTTTTTCGTGATTTTCGAGATCACGCGCATCTTGCAGCATCTTCTCTTTCTTGTTTTTATTTTTTAAACTCTGCTTCATCGTCAATGGATCGACTTTATCGGAGGGGAAGGGGGCTGGGAACAGTCGATGAAGTTGGGCATTCTATGGCGCTGAAAGACAAACACCGGCCAACGATGGCCATTAGTTTAAGGTCTGCTACAACAACGGCAACAACTCGACGACGGGGTAAATGAGAAAAATCAACAGAGTGTGGAACTCAATAAAATGCCCGCTCATGAAAATGGAGGGGAGGCCAAGTGGCCGGCGGACGGAGGCTGTGCGCCGCTGGCTAATGGAGAAATGTATCTGGCGGGTAGACAAGTGAATCGAATGGATCGCCATGTAGTTGTCGCACCCGTGACGAATGTCTGGCTACCTATATCCCATCGGTTGGTCATTCATTAAAGGTGCCGCATGTTTTCATTAAGAAACCGTTTCGGAGGAGTACGCGGAAATGCAGGCCAACCTTCCGACAATCCTCGATGGACACGATCAACCCTTTCGCTGGGAGCGTCCTTGCCCTAAATATTCACCGCACGGCATTGTAGCCGCTTTATGGCCAATCCTTTCTGCTTGTGTGTTTGCAAACAATTCGATTTTATGGCCGCCTAAGCGAATTTCCCCGCCTCAATTAGGCTGAGGTTGTAAACTCATAAAGCAAACACGCGAGAGTGCGAACGCCGAGCAGGCAGGCAGGCAGGCGGCCGGCAAAAAAGGAACAACATAACGGAGGGTAAATGGGGCAGGACTAGGTTCGGTTTGGTTTGCACAGGATGCGTGCGCAAATATATCCTTCGGGCGCAATTAGCCGCCGGGAAAATCCCAGTGCCGATATCATCGAACCCAGATCGAGTTCGTGTCCGAAGTCTTTCGTTCGCCATTCTTGGCTTTCCGCCCATCGGTTCGCCCCTTTCTAGTCTGCTCTGTTTGCTCGAACCCAGAGACCGGAGACCCGAGATCGAAGACCCAAAACCCAGACACATTTACATATTGCTCGTTTTCTGCTGTTTTGCGCCGCGCTTAAGTATGTTTGCCCGGCCCGATCTCTCTCTCTCATTGTTTGCTTTTGGCCATCTTGACCATTTTGACCATCTCTTTGCCATCTTTGCGGCCTGTTTGCCGCCTGTCTACTTCTCGCCCTTTGCCGCTAGTCCCTGCAGGATTCCTGATTTCCTGGAACCAAGCGCAGCTTTGAGCTTGACAATCCAAAACTTGAAAATGGCGTGAGTTAGCAAACAAGACATGAGAAAGCCAAATGAAGACCACTTTAAGCCAATGTTGACTTGGCTGCGAGAATAAACTGTTGCAATAAGTTGCATAATTTCACAAGCTTCTTGCTTTTCACTTTGCAGATGCCAGATTTGTTAAATGGCAACGGCAAGTCAGGATAGTAATTAATAATCCTTGAAGGTTTAAAGTTATTACTTGCAAAATTCATAGATTAACTCAAAAGACTGGAAATTATTGTATTTAAATAAAAGAATTCATTGCAAAGGATTGCCTAGAGCTTGCAGATTTCTGGACTTCTCTATCTTAACCAAATATATTTCAGTAACTAAAGTTTAGTTAATAACTGAGGTAGACAGTCATAATTTATATTCTGGCTGAAAAGATCAGGCAGAAGGGCTTGTGCCAGAAATCCGACGGCACTATCTACAAGCAATCATTCTGTTGCTATGGCCAGGCCTCTGCTGCAAGGATTCTGCGAGTTTGTCAAGCAAACCATTACTTCTTGAACCGTCCTGGTCCTTGGCCAAGCCAAAATATAAACCTTTGAAAGATTTCAGAATTTATTTCTCTTCAAATGTAGATTAATTCCTTCATTACAATGGTTGGCATCGGAGAAGTCTTGGTCTTCCTCGACAAGCATGACAGAAATCGAGTGAGTGCCCATGTTGGCAAGGCTTTTCTGGTTCGATCCTCTCTTGAAATTACACCAGGGGATTTTCCGCCAGAAGAAAAAGATGATCAACAATCCGGTGGTCAGTAGGCCAGCAATCCCCCAAACAACATAACTCATCTGTTTCATCTTATAGAAAAAAATATAAAAATTGGTAAATGTCGATGTCGGGCGTGCCCAGAATTTCAAAGGTGGAATCTCTATCCAAAGATGCCGTCGGATGACATTGCGCAAAGAGAGCACGTCCTGGTTGCTGTCCAATTTCCGAAACTCTCCGTCTAGCACATGGTATAGGGTTATTGGTTCAAAGGCAGACATCCGAGTACGTAAGGTGGCATCCTCTGAGGGATCCCCGAGAGCCAGGCCCACATTGTCGGTTGTTATCAGCATGCGGCAAAGGCTCCGTCTGAGGTCCAAGCAATCCGATTCGAGTTTGGAGCAAAGCAGCACAAGCCACTCGCCGCTGTTGATCCTGTCCAAGTTTTTCTCATCGATCGCGGTAATGATACGATTTTCCGGCAAACAGGTTTGAAAAGCCATTAGTAGAAAATTCAAAACAAAGACAAGAAAGTAAGGAAATAACATTTTTTAGACCCGCTACTTTAGTTGGGTTTTAGCAATGATAATTACAAGTTTTTTTCTTATAGATCTTTTATAAGCTATATATTTTTACAAATGAAAGGAAAGTAACAGAAATATAGATGTAGAATTTATGGGAAAATATGATTTTAAAACTAAGGAAAGATTATCTGGGAGCGCAGTTGGCACCATCGAACGCTGACAGGACATTAGCATAAGATGGCTATCAGTGGAACTCGAGAGCTGCTTCTGTTCTCGTACTCTCCTGTCCTGAGTGTAAATAATTACCCGCAACAGGAAAAATAACTGGTGGGAGGAGGGGCCTCCTCCAAGGAGGAGCCGATGGGAGGACCTGCTCTAATGACCACAATAAATTATTTTCATTTAGGGGGCATTTAGCATAGAGAAAAAGCCGAGTGGCTGGTAAAGAAATAATTTATGGCTGTTGAAAACTTAACATGTTCATTTGGCCAGCATGTGTGTGTGTGTGTGTGTGCTGGGGAATTGTTGGGGTGTGTGTGTGTGTGTGGGCCCAATAATAATGGCGCTTGTTAAGGCTTATGAGTAAATGTTTGGGTGTGTGCGTGCGTGGGACAGCAAATGAAAGGCAAAAGCAACCTTGCCCAGCATTCGCCTGGACATCCCACACACACAATCCCCCGTCCCCAAACACCAAGGACATGCCCCAACTATTTGGTATGTATTTCATGTGAGTGTAACTGTGTGTGTCTGGTGTGTGGTGTGTGGATACAATTGTTGCTGTTTCATATGGTCTCTGGCTCTGGCTGCTGTTGCTGCCACCGCACTATGGGGTTTTTGACCTGTTTTTGTGGCATTAATTAATAACTCGGTCAGTTTTGGAGATATCGACATGAAACTTTATATATCGCACATATGGTATGAAAATCGTTCGTATCAGGAAACTATATCCTATAGCTCCCATAGGAACGATCGGGTAAAACTAAAGATAAACTAATGAAATTTTAGCAGCTGAAATTTGTTGCTATTTTAATACTATGTAGCAATTTTGAGCTGAATCGGATAACGCTTTCCTAAGAAACTATCAGACTAAAATGCCGAATTGCAGTGTTTTTCTATAAGTGCAGCTAAATCGAAAAAGAACAACTTCCATCATACTTAAAAGGTTAAAACTAATATTTTATTTAAGGTATTAGTTTAATAATTAATTTATTTCATTTTCTATTTTGAAAAAAACATTTTACAGCATTTTGTTGCTCTAGCAGGCCCTTCTCGCTGCTCCAAACAGCATCCAAATCGGCGTTGGAGAAAGTGAGGTTATCTAAGAAAATTTTAAATTGCACCAATAGTGCGCAAAAGTGCACATTAAGACAAACAGCCTTTCGCCAGAATTGACACCGCTACAACATACACTTGGACTCATTGAAGGACTCTGCAGGACTCGTTTCAAAACTCTATCCAAAGTTGAAATTTGTTTCTCAAAATTCAGCTTAAGGAGCATTTTTAAAATGACAAAATGTTAGTATAGACACGCACAATTTGAAGAATTAATACATTTAACATGTAGTAGAAACCTGGGAAATTAGTGCCCATTGTTTATTTTTCCTTTATATTGTGTTTTAAGCGACTTATTTAATTTCTCAAATCACGTAGTGAAAATTGCAACTTTAGTGCTCGGGCTTTGGGATGCAACAGCTGACTTTACAGCTGTTATGCTAACATATGCTGTTAACTATTAACATTTTAGGTATGAGGCTTAACAGTTTGATGTTTTGTTAATACATTCCCACTAATTTTTTTAAAATTAACAAACTTTTAAAAAATGACTAAATGCCACAAAAAGTGGTCAAAAACCCCATAGTGCTATGGGGCTTTTGACCTGTTTTTGTGGCATTAATTAATAACTCGGTCAGTTTTGGAGATATCGACATGAAAGTTTATAGATCGTCATTATTGTTCCCTACGCACATACGGAATGAAAATCGTTCGGATCAGGAAACTAAATCCCATAGCTCCCATAGGAACGATCGGGTGAAACTAAAGATAAATTAATGAAATTTTAGGAGCTGAAATTTGTTGCTCTTTTAATACTATGTTCCAATTTTGAGCTAAATCGGATAACGTTTTCCCTAGGAACTATCAGACTAAAATGCCGAATTGCAGTGTTTTTCTATAAGTGCAGCTAAATCGAAAAAGAACAACTTCCATCATACTTAAAAGGTTAAAACTAATATTTTATTTAAGGTATTAGTTTAATTATTAATTTATTTCATTTTCTATTTTGAAAAAAAAATTGTACAGCATTTTCTTGCTAAAACCGACCATTCTTGCTACTCCAAACAATAACCAAATCGGCGTTGAAAACAGTGAGGTTATCTAAGAAAAATTTAAATTGCACCAATAGTGCGCCAAAGTGCACATTAAGACAAACAGCCTTTCGCTCAGAATTGACAACGCTACAACATACATTTGGACGCATTGAAGGACTCTGCAGGACTCTATTTCAAAACTCTATCCAAAGTTAAAATTTGTTTCTCAAAATTCAGCTTAAGGAGCATTTTTAAAATGACAAAATGTTAGTATAGACACGCACAATTTGAAGAATTAATACCTTTAACATGTAGTACAAACCTGGGAAATTAGTGTCTATTATTTATTTTTCCTTTATATTGTGTTTTAAGCGACTTCTTTAATTTCTTAAATCACGTAGTGAAAATTGCAACTTTAGCGCTCGGGCTTTGGGATGCAACAGCTGACTTTAGAGCTGTTATGCTAACATATGCTGTTAACTATTAACATTTTGAGTATGAGGCATAACAGTTTGATGTTCTGTTAATACATTCCCACTATTTATTTTAAAATTAACAAACTTTTAAAAAATGACTAAATGCCACAAAAAGTGGTCAAAAACCCCATAGTGCACCGACAGAAAAATTACAGTTGCATACACATTTGCCTGTGTTAAATTGTCCCACAACCAATACAAAGTGACCTTTTCATTTATTTTTATGATGCCCCCAACCCTGTGGAAGCCCCACAATGCCCATTTTCCCGCCCCATCAGCACATGTTACAGAGCCCCGGTCTTGGCCATAAAAAATAGTTCGCCCAATCCAACTTTCCTGCGGCAACAAATGTTGGTTACTTCGGCCGAAAGAGGATTCCTGGTTACTGGATAAAATGTATTTTGTTTTCGGTATTTTGTTTCTTTTTTTGTTTCTTTTTTTGTTTTTTTTTGTGGGATTTTGAATTTGTTTATTTGAGTCTGGGCCTAATGGAAGGGAAATCTGCAGATGCCCATTCGGTTGCCATGTAATATTATATCTGTATCTGATGAAGGCTGTTTTTGTTGATGGTGTTTATTGTTGTGGTGTGGCATTTTTTCATTCATTACCCTTTGCAGCTGAAATTTCCATAGATTACACACATGCCGCCATGATCTGCTTGGCTTAAAACATTTTAATTGGCTTCTTAGGGGAAATATTGAAGTATTTTCCCATGTGGCTGCCCGTCTTAAACTTGGCTCCGAACTTTTGTTGATATCTTTAGTGGGAAAAAGTTTCATATTTGCTGGCAAAGTTCCTCAAACTTGGTTTTACTTCAAGTTTTAAATAGTTTTTCGTTGACATTGAACCATAATGGTACATAATAAGAAGCCAAGTAAGTGAATAATAAATAATGCAATAAGTTACTCTAAATATTTAATTCCTTTTTTATACTCCCCAGTTGATGTTGTACAATATATATTTTTTTGTGGCTGCCTGGGGCTTATCAATCTTGTGGAGTTCTTCAGTATCCCCTTGGCTTTTGCCTTCTTTTGCGCTGCAGTGGATAACCAAGTTTGCTAAAGCCCTCGAAGTTGATTCTGCACTTCATCGGAAAACAAAACAAAATGTTGCAGCTTAAGCTTTTACCCAGGACCCTTCAGTCGGTGAACGAGTGCAGTGCACTTGGCCTGCGGGGCGATGATATACGAAAATTGAATATACTGTACACTGAGCGAAAGGAGTAGCATAAAATATAGAAAATACTTGTGCTAAAAAAAATATATATTAGAAGGAGCTAAAGAAAATTTCCATTTGTAGAGTTAAAATTAGATATACTAATTTTAAAATATTATATTTGTTAATTCCTAAATGATTTTTCCCTTGTGCACTTTGAGTTCGACTTCGTTATCGAAGGACACGAGTGTGGGAATATATCTGTTCGCTGGCCTGGGGCCTCGTTCGAGTGGCCCATCATTTATATGTTACTTTTCCTGCCTTTGACTCAATCATCTGCTCGTTTGGAGGCAGCCGGAGCTCCATAATTTCCATTAGAAGCGCCCCGGGGCCCGAATCGAGTCGAGTCCAGTCAAAGGCAGCTTCCGACCCAAAATGCCTACGAGTCCTGCCGGCCAGTTTTGACCGCTTTGGCAGCCAACAATTCTGGCTATGCCAAACTGCAGTTTTGGCTGTTCGTTCAGTTCGTTTGTTTCGGTTTTGGTTTGGGTTTGGGCTTGGGTTTGGGTTGGTTTGGGTTTGGGCTGGGGTTTCAGGGGTTTGTTTTCCCAACAAACGCATACACACAACCACCAAATGTTCAAAAACTTTCCCCTGCATAAATTTGATTTATTAATAAATTATACACTCCTCTCTCGCAAAAATGAAATTCAATTCTATTTCCGTTTATTTACTTGCAGGTGAGTTCGGGCAGCTAGGCCAGCCGTAATCCGTGCTCGAAAATCTACGCAAAATTGAATTGCCAGTGTGTGTATATCTAGGCACTTACATATGTTTTCCGGTAAATTGATGTTTAAATCTAAAACGAATTGAGTGCCTCTTTGTGAAACAAACCATTGAAAATATATGTATATATTTTTGTATTTTTTTTTTAACTGCCTAAAAGCAGGTCATCGAAAAACTATTTTATTTCCACATGCCAGCTGCAGAGAAGTATGCAACTACAAAGAAATATATGTACATATGTATAAACATAAGCCGATTTACAAGGTGACGCCAGGCAATTTGTTGTTTAGTAGTTTCTGGTAACTTAAATGTAGTTTTATGTTCTTTAATATTGTGTACATAGCCAACGTTTTTATTGATTGCTTTTTCATTATTTTAAGTGCAAATTATATGATTTTGCCTGAAGCATTTCTGAATCAGATGGGTAACAAAAAACTAAAGATAAAACTTTAGAAATTAATGATAAAAACATTAAATATATACTATTAAACTTTGTGACCATTTAATGTCATTCAGATATATTATATAGTATCTTGTGTAAGTTGGTTATACACCCAGTATTTCCCTAAACGGATTATGCCAAAAGAATTGCTCAATAATTAATAATCAATAACGAAATTATTTTAACTAGTCTTACCAATAGTCATTGTAAATATTAATAATTAATTAAGTTAATACTTACACACAAATTTTTGCAATACCTTAAGCAATGTACACTTTACGTTACCAAAAGCATCGCTTTAATTTATAAATACCTTTACCTTTTTCTGACCACTCACTTCCAGTTGTAAGCAAAAAAGTCCCAACCATTATGTAGTTGGTAGGGAATTGCAGTCGTTATATCGACTACCAATCAATGAATTTATTGTCGATACTCCATTGAACGTGGTGACAAGGCAGACAGCTTGCCACGGCTCAGAAGTCGAGGCAGTAACCGATGGCAGGCCTGTGCGCCGAGAGAGAAGGCAGAAAATTTGAATAGGCCTTCGCCTGTAAGGGTGCTGTGTGCCAGACAATATTTGCATAGCCAGCAGGAGCTGGTGGAGAAAGTGCTGGAGAAAGTGCAGATGATTGCACTCACACATCGAGTTGACACTATTGGAAATACATTGCGTTTGCCTTGCTCTCGGGAGTCAAATGAGTTTTGCATAAACAAACATTGTCGACCAGTCCAGCAGTCCCTTGGTACCTTTTGGCATTAAAAATCAGTTGGGGATGCTATTGTCCAGTGTCTGAAAGAAAGGATACCATAGTTTATACCATATATGGGATTTTAGGATGAATTCAAATCATTAAATATTAACTTTTCATAATTTAAAGTTCATAAAATACAAGAATACAAGAAATCGTGAACTATTAAATATTAAATTTTAAATATATACTTTGTTTTTGAAGTAAATATTCTACTTTTTATGACCTCTAGTATCTGCCAGGATTATATAATTTTTATACGTTTCCATTTCCCGCTGTTCCATAAATCCGGAACAGGTAAAGTACACTGCTACCTGCATTTCACAATTACCGGGTATAAAAATATTTTTCCCTAGGTTTCCGAGAGAACAAAAACATCTTCTCAATCCTCTGGCTGGGAATGCATAATTAAGGCAAACAAGAAAAATGAGCAAGCCCTCGCCAGCCATTTTAGATTATTTTTTTTGTGTTTGCCACATTTTGTACACTTCCTGCAGGAGCCGAGTTTGCTTCCGTTTTTCAAATTAAAATACGTTTAGCTTGGAGTACACGTACTCATTTATCATTTTATTATGGCCAAGGCAATAGGGACGGCATAAGGCAGGAGTTTTTCTCCATTTGGCCCGCTTTGTTTTCTTGCGCACTCTCGAATATTACGTGCTGGCCAACGGGGCGCATGAGTAATGCGAGCACATTGTGCACACGAGTCTCGACTCCACTCGCCTCGATTTTTGGAATTGAAGTTTTGTGCCCTGTTGTCTGCCGACCTGTGTGTCTGTGTGTGCTCCATGTCCCAGAGTTTTTCTTATTACAGCACCCGTTCTGCAATGCGAATTTCGTTCAGCAGATTTCCATTAATGGTCACTTGCCGCCGCCTCACTCCTCCTCAGCCCTTTGTTTTCAGCTCCGTGCCAGCAGCAAATATGAGCAGGAAAAACTCTGGACAATGATAGCGAGCGCACAGCAACCATCAGGAAGTGCACACGGAAGAAGTTTCTGGGGTTCTTTCAGCTATAAACAAGGAGAATGTTTTTAAAAGAAATTATTAGGTGGCCAAAGAAGTTGAAATAATAGAAATAAAGCTAAGCAAATGAAATATTGCAGTTAAATATTTATTTTGCTTATATTTATTTCATTTAAAAACAGATATTTAGTTGCATTAATTATATGCTTAAAGTAACATAATTGAAATTTATATTCCAATTTTCTTTCGGTGCTGAAAACAACTAAATTTCGTTGCAATTTCATTTCGCTTGTCCTGCAACGGGTTCCCTCTTTTCTCAGAACTTGGTTTGTTTCGCATTTATATTCATTTGTTTTCCGTTTTATTTACCCAGCTCAACCGCAGCAACGAACAACAGTGCTGTGTGTACATGTGTATTTAGGTGTATGTATAATTTTCACAGAAAGCCGAGGGGAAAATGCCCGCATTAGAAATTTTTGTGGGGCAGCAGCGACGCGAACCAAATTCATTCCCCAAGTTATCGCCGAATTTATATTTTTGTGGGGCTGCTGGAAAGAAAAAAGTTGAAACCCAAACACGATGACCAAGTTTGTGGCCTCCAACTAATTAATTGGGTATTTGTTTGGCTTTGCTGGGCTGGGAATTTGGGCAATATATTTTAAGATATTCCTCTGAGGTCCTCTAAGGATCAGCTGGGGTGTTATCGGTTGGCTAGAATTTTAATTACATATTTTCCGGTTTCCTTGGAGTTTGTATTTCCGCTGGGGAAATGGATTTTCATTCTTGACTTGGTATTTATATTATTTCCTATTTAAAGTAGATAAAACAATTTTCTTGCATTCTCAAAACAAGAAACACATTGCATTTAATTGAATTGTTTATTTTGCAGGAAAATTTGAATGGAACTTTTACTCTTACCCGCAATTTTCCCCATTTATTTACCTTTAAGAGATCGAACACTTGCCAACTCACATTTCCACTCCGAACAAAGTTATTTGGGGAACTTCTTAAGCACCATAAAATACTGCATCCTTGTTCATTACTTCCCTCAACTTTCAAATGAGAAACTTTCGAGGGACAAAGCCCGGACAGGCAGCAAACTGTGCTCAAGATTTCCGCATCTGCCTCGGACAAGCGAAAGTATTGCTAATTGCAGTTTGTCCACAGGGAAGAAGCAACAAGCTGTCCAGAGCCTCAATCCACCGCCTCCTCCTGCCCATTTCGTTCACCAAAGCTCGACCACTGAAAAGTTGGATAAGTTACCGCTGTAATGTGGCCAAAAGTAGTAGCAGTCGAGGCTGAAGGATCTCGTGTCGTTTCGTTGCAGGGTATTTAAATATTATAAAAGGTATAATGAGTACTGTGGGATTTGAGATTAGTTAATTTTTAAAGTACTTAACTATAGCTTTGTATTATTTTACAAAAGAATTTAGAAAGCGAAAGGGCTATGGAAATAATAAGAAGTTTAAATACATGCTTACATACTTTTTGGTAGCATTTTATAAAAATTTTAAATATTTCCAAAAAACCCGATCTAAACTTGGTTTGAAAACCATTAAAATGATATAGCAAATAGTTAGTATCAGGTATATCCTCCCTCGATTACCGCTTCTCACTTGCTATCCGTAGAGTGTTTAATTTTTCTTTTTTTTTTTTTTTTTTTGGGGAAAGAAAACCCAGGGAAAAGTAGGAAAAAGCAGCGGAATGGCTACAAAGAGTGCCGCCACTAGCCGCCTCCGGCTTCGGGGAAAAAAAGAGCGTGCTTTGCCGTAAAAATGCTGTCGCTGTCCGGACTCCGGAGCGTGAAAGGCGGACAGGGGGTCGGTTATGGTTACGGATCCGAACCGGGTCCAAGTCCGGGTCGCTTTGAACTGGCGGCTCCGCCCGCTGCTGTTACTTTTTGTGACATTTTCGCAGAAGGTTTTTGCATTCGTGCAACTTTTTGTGCAGCTCTGCGTTTTATGGGGGCAACACACAAGACACAGATAGAGGAAGAAGGGGCTGTGGCTGTGGGGTGGGGCGTGTCAGCTGGCTGCCTTAAACTTTGCGTGCCCGTTAATTTTGTTTGCGCTCGCGAAGAGTGTGAAAATTTATTCTAAGCTCTCGCCCGCTCTAATTTCTGTGGCCGGTCCCGAGAGAAACCCATGGAAAACAGTGGAATGAACATTAAGTTCTTTGAATAAAATATAAATAAAATACTTTTGCTTTTAATAAATTGCTTAACATATTAATTAATGTATATTTTTACATTTCCTAACAAAACAACAAGCTACAATTTTACAGAGTCCTAAAAATCAGTCTTTACTGCCAACTACAAGTTTTATTTTTCACAAAAGGATTAATTTCCTCTTCTTTAAATACATTTTTATCCACTTTAACTTTATAGTTTTGACGCTAAAACTTATTGGCTTAAACTCACGGTGCATGGCAGGAATCGTGCGTGCGGGAAAGTTTCCCTCGACGCGTCGAAAAGTATGCAAATTATTAGGAAAGTTTTTCACATTTTTCACTGCTCCTCGACTGGCGGGGCCTGAGTTTCTCACATTTGACAATTGCCAAATCCTCACTTTGGTTGCCACATCTTGGGCGACAAGGAGTAAGTGGCAGGAGGACCTAAGTGCGCACAAAAGTAGGCTAAATTATTAATGTGCCCCACTAGCCAGTGCCTGGCGCCCCCCAGGACACTCGCACAAGCAGTCGCAGTCACAGGCTGGCCGGCGGCAGCAAACGTCAGGTTTGGTTCTTGGTCCTGCACTGAAAAAATAAATGGTTGGGGATTTTTTAAAGAATAAATAGAAATCAAAAAACAAATTACTGAACTTTCTGGAATTTTCCTTTTTGAAATCTAATTAAAGCAATGAAAGAGCTCAAGTTTGTCAGGATCTCTTTCAAAATGTTAATTACTTTCGATTTTTATAAATCGTGATTGGAAATTTAAACTTGTTGCTTTAAGGATTCACTCCATTTCGCTTGGTGTGCCTTTCACGTTGCGACAATTTAATGCCCTGCTCTTGACATTCGGCCGGACCCGGGCCCCGGACCCTGCCTGCCTGCCTGCCTGCCCATCCGATTTAGGTGTGTCCGGCATGATGGTGACCCTTCTTCTTCGTCGGCCTCCTTGTGGGAGGCGGGCATTGCAATTTGTCAGTTTTCCCCACTCGACCTCGGCCCGGTCTCTGTCCTGTGTTGCGGAAATTATTATTTTGTTTAATGATTTGTGCTTAGTTTCGTAATTGAGACTGGAAAAGGGATGCCGCAGGGGTAGCCGGACTGCTCTGCTCTTGACCCACAATGGAAAATGGCAAAAAATGAGAAAGTGGAAAACTATCGAAACAAAAAATGTTGCTGAGGACAAAACTCACTCCAGCGTGAAACGGCAAGCGAAGGGAAAAGATGAAAAATTCGGTTTATAAATTTTGTTGGCATCGAAAATATTTTGAAACTGTCGCTCGGGCAGAAAGTTCATTGTCAATTGATTTCGCAGCCAAGCGGATCGAAACAAAAATAATAAAACCAAAGGACCTCCCAAGTATTTCTCCATTATTAATCGAAGGTATTTGGTAGCAGACCCGTTGGGGAATTTTGGTGACAGGAATTTTGTTGGCAAACTAAAATCAAAATGAGAAGGGATTGTTCACGGGAAATTTCAAATTGAATACTGCATGGCATTTAGCAATGGGTGAGGAAATTCCATTCATTAAAGCTATCTAGGATGTCCTTTTGTGGGTATTTTAGGTCATAAAATAAATTCTCTTTTATTCTTTACTTTCATGACTGTTTAATCTGTCTTAGAAATACATTAAATACGATTACTTATTAATTAAAATGAACTCTGCTTTATTAAATCACCAAGCAAAGAAGCAATTAAATTCTCTGCATTAATATTAAATTGAAATTATTGCCACCTGGAATTATTATCCGTTGCCAAATTGATTTCTAACATTACCGGCAATTATAAACATTTAATAAATACAAATGCAGGCAACTTTGATTGCAAGGACCTTCAATTGAAATTGCAGATCATCGATGCATTAAGTTGAAGCGCATTTGGTCGAATAATTTAATTAAAAATTAAATGCAGCCATAAGCAACATTCAGAATCGTGCCGGCAAAAACCTTCGCTGTGGTGAAAGCCCATAGGAAAAAGAAGGGACACTCGCTGAATTGAAATGCGCCAATGCATAATTATTTTGCGTGTGTGTGGGCAGGCGTTGAAATCCATTTATCAGCGAACTATTATATAACGAAATTCCATATTTTATGAAACAATATCCGATGGCATTGCATCTGTAGCTGGCAAATTAAATGTGGTTTCCAATTAAAACCGGAATGAATGTGACAGACAATTGCTGCCGGATCCACGAGGCAACTCGGAAAGGTTTTTCCATCGAAGCGATTCGGGAAGCTGATTGAAAATGCCCTTTTCGTCGGAAGGAAAACAATTCAGTCCATATATAATTATCAATTTAAATATAGCATACATGCATTTGTCATTAAGATACTTATAGAGGTAAATGGAGGGGGATTTTCTTGTTATTTTGGTTAATTATTCAAAAGAAAGCTTTTCACACAATTTATTGCATATATTTTAGTCCCTTTTTGTTATTATTTAATTCATTTTAATTCATTTCTTTGTAAATTGAATTTTAATAATACAACGGATGATGGCAAATGTTTATTAAGATATAAATGAAATGAAACTCTTTCGATATGTTTTCCACTTCATTAGGCAACGCAGAATTTTTCGGCAGAGGGGCTGAATTTTTTAGCATTTTGCATTCACTCTCGCTTGAATGCAGTTTCAGTTTTACCCACACACTCACTCTTGAAATGCCTAGGAGCGTGAAAATAAAAATGCATAGCATAGTTTTTGGGGCACACAGGCGTCCATTATCCCCCACTCACCTCCTCTTAATCTTTTGCATGCCGCTGCCCGGGGTGGTGCATGGAGCTGCTCAGTGGATGCGGCCAAATTAATTCAATTTCATCTGGAGCCTCCGAGTCCTTCGTGCTCTGCATGGCGGATGATAGGCGGCTGTTTGGTTTTGCGTTAAACTCACCGCTTGACTGGCTGGCTGCCTGGCAGTAACCGCAGGATAAATAGTAGTTGTGGCCGCGAAACCGAGTTGCCAGTGCCCAGTGTTGTCATGGGTTAAATAGCTGGTTTCATGTGGGTTTATATAATAATTGTGGTAAAGATATAATGCCAATTATGAGAGGTTTTTTGGTTATACTACCAGAATAATCTTTTTTTTATTATCAGATAAAATATGTAGAAACAGGAGCTCTTCTCTAACTTAGAACTAGCTAGAACTGACAGGACTTTACTCATCCTGCAGCACTAGTTCGGTATTCAAAGCCTGTTTACTCACTTAGGTAACTTCTTTCGATCCGCCGCTTTGTCTGCGAATACCAAATGAAGCGGAAGAACTTCACGTGCCGCCATACAAATTGAAAATCAATGCCAGGAAGCTGGAATCCAAGATGGCCTGGGGCCCTTCAACTCATTGAACCCGCTGGCTGCCTCCATAAATCGCCGCTCGAGTTCTGAAGTGGCCATCGAGGCCTTTTTTCTGGGCTCGCCTCCTCCAATTGGTCGGCATACTATATTTACCAACAACAACAACAGCCCGTTGGCCTGAAATGGCAGGATAATAAGAATGGCTGCGGTATCGGGCCCAGCACTCCACAGACACAGACATACTTTGCACAATGGCAGGATATTCCAGGCGATTGCTCAGACCTCTCTCTCTCTCGAGTGGAATCTTTGACTGGAGAATCCTTGAGCCGAGAAGAGCTAAAGTGGTTAACGTATGACTACGTAAGACCATGTCATCAATATATGTCACTTGCCACCACAACGTATTAATTTTAAACCTTCATTTTCTCCGAGTTAATTATGCAGAAATTATATAAAGTTGGAAAGGAACTTTAGGTGATGAAGGAAAGGATTTATTTATACTTTTTCCTGTCATTCTGGCATGAGAAATAATATTTAATGATTCTTTATATATTTATTGTATTTTTCAATATAATTATTATCAAATTTGGGTTACAAATCCCACTTCCCACTGTGCGCTCCTTAACTACTTGACCGTTATGAATTGACTTTCCTCAATGGGCTTCCCAGCATTGCATTGCCAGAGTGGAGATAATGAAATTTAAATTTTTTCCACCCCATATCCATCCTCCATCCGTCGTCCTCGCACTTCCCCTTGCTGAGAGTCCTGTGCCTTCCTAGTTTGCCTCATTTTTTTAAGAGGCTTGCGGTGTGGCAATGGCTTGGCCTGCGTTTGCATAGCTTTGCATAATAGTTTTTACAGCTGCTTGAAAGGCATTGCAAGCCACGCGTTGGGGGAAGAAATTTGCACCGAAAAAATTATAGAAAATTATTACTCTATCATAAAAGGAAACACCTATTTTTGTTGACTTTGTTTATATAACAACATAAAGACTTTAGTTTCTTAAAAAGCCTTTTAGAACTCAAAATGTATGGCATTACTCTTTAATATTTTCTCACTGTGTGTGGTTACACGTTCCTTTTGGCTTCGCTGTGTAAGCGGATTGATCCCTGCCCCCGGCGGACCGCGCTTCCTTATTCTGTTTTCACTGTAATCATGTTTGCAGCGCGTATATATGTACATATGCGGGCGGGTGGCGGTGTGTAAAGGTGTATTTACCGTAATTCAGCTTACAGCTTCAGCCCAGGTGAGTGTTGCATAAATTTGCAAACATTTTGCAAGTCAGCATCAGCCCGCCAGCTGTCAGCAGAGGCGTCCCATGGGAGGCGAAAATATTCAGTGTGTCAGTGCAAAACTGGAAAAGGGATTAAAGATATTGAACTAGAAAAAATATATTAAAATATGTAACAATAATAATAATATAAGCATGACACATTTTTCATATTTTATCCCCTTAAAAAATCCCTGAAAATATATCCTGATCCCACCCCTGGACTCTAAGGCAGTGGGCTTTCTTCCTCCATCGTCATAGTCATCAGCATAACGTTCATCGCCATCACCATCACCGCCATCAGCATCATCAGCATCAGCAGTTGCATTGCGGGAAAGGCAACAAACAGCGCGAAAGTCGCAGGTTGCCTGCCGGAGAATTGATTTTCCCCCTTTAACGATGTGGCACGCAATGCAAGGAGTGTCCCCTACCCACCTACCCACCTTTGGCAATATCCTTCGCTTGCAGTTGTGCATGTGCAACATCAACAGGGACAACAATGCGCACAACTTTACCTCAGGGCAGACATTGAAAGTCATTTTTCATGTCCTGTTTTGTGAACTCAAATAGCGCACGGAACAGGGAAAGACTTTATGATTGGCATAGTCGTAATAAAATAGAAATAAAATAGAAATAAGAGTTATTGTTGAACAGAGGGTGGAGCACATTGGTCAGGAAATATTTGAGTATATAAAATAGTTTAATAAAAAAGAGTTAATACTTTGAATATTTATTTGTGTGCCTTTTAAATATCAATTTAAAGTATTTTTATTAGAAAATACTATTAAGTAGACGATCCTTAAGGCATAGCTAAGTTTCTTACCACTGTATCTCCTCTGGAAAAAAACTTTTAAACTCAAGTAAGTCCCCTGTCAGGTCACTGGTTTTCCATAAAAACTAGTTTTATGCACACCTCAACTCTTACTTTCTGCAACCTGGATTTTCCGCGAGGGAATCGTGAACACACACACACAATTTATTGAAAATATGATTTCCAATTCAATTGCCGACCACGTAACTCCGTTGGCAAACGACTTTGCTCTGAAGTCAATGAAATTGGAAAAGCATGTTGAACCGTTGCGAAAAGGAAAACAAATAACAAATGTAAACGCTCAGACTTGTTTTCTTGTCGCAGTCACAAGATACAGATCCGCCTCATCAATCAATGTGCCTTGGATGGGTTTGGGAAGGGGGAGTCCCTCGAAGAAGGATTGCATCTGCTGAATGCAGACATTTCTCCAGCGTATCCCCTCGCAATTAGAGTGCCCACCCAGAAGGATCTAAAGGGAAAAAGTTAGCAAATTTATGTGAAAATGCAAGTGATTCGATTTTTCATGTCCTGACTGCCCAACTATGTCCATGCAGGACTCACTTTGATTGTCGTCCTTGACGTTGATTTGATGAATTATTGATTTGTTTGATTAATCGTCGGGCCGTCTGCTGTGCAGTCCAAAGGATGCCAAGCAGCAGGCCCTTGTGCACAGAGAGAAACAGTTTTAAATCCTTAAAATATAATAAATAAATATATTCCTTGGCGCAGATAAATAAGGATCATAACTTTAGTAGTAAATAATTATTTTACAGCTTTGGAACTTAATTTCCAGTTTAAATTTACGGTATTCTATATTCTGATTGTAAGTTATAAACAGAAGGCACTTTTCTTAATAAAAGAGAAAAGATTATATGGGAAACCCTGTCTTGATTTCCGTATTTCCCAGTGTGAGTCGGCCGAGTGCCAACGCTTTAGTAGATCCAACTTTAATGGAGCTCCAGACAGTTGGCCAATTATGCGAACAATCGACTGTTAAATGCAGTTTTATTTATTTCAAAGAGATTAAAACTGCTGCTAGTCCTTTAGCGCTCCTTTAGCTTCCTTCACGCCTTAAAGACCCTCGCACTGACACGCCCCCAAAGATAAATGGGAGTAGGGTGTGTGAGGGGCAGAGGAGGGCGGAAAAAGTGATGAAGAAAACCGGCGAAATGAGGCAAACGAAGAAAAATGAAAGGATGCGGCAAAAAGTTGGAGGAAATATGAAAAACAACGGCGGCAGCAATTTGCAGCAAGGACGAGCAGGACATGCCACAACAATGGCCGTGTTTGTCCGCGAGGACGTGCCCTCAGGATGGCGACGAGAACGACGGGGGTGGTGACTCCAGGCGGAGGCCACAGAAAGTTATCCAACGTCGGACAAGTGTCAAACATAACGGAAGGACGAAAATAAAGAGTAGAGGCTAAGGACACGCGCCCCTTTGCAGTCTCCCAGTAAATTCAGCGGAAAACGGAAGTGCCCGGTAAACATTATCATAGTCGGTGACATCCTTGCCATCTAGGATAAAAGTTAATCGCAAGTCACGGAAGATAGATAAACTTTTTAGTTTCGAAATAAACTCTTTTTCGTTACCTGTTTTGTGTCATTAAATTGGAAGGAAATAAGGATGTTCTTTCAAACTTTAATCGTGGAAATTTAATTAATTTAAAAGCACGGGAAGAATACTTTCTTTGTTGTCTTTTATATCCTTCTTTCCATTCACATCTTCTGACAGCAGCTTATCCATTTTTAATTTCAAGAATTGTATTAGCTTTAAAAAAATAATTCCCCTCAAAAAGTACAAACATCAGAAATGTAAATTTTACCATGTCAGCATTGTTGTTTCGCATTTACTTTTTTTAACGAGAAATCATGTTCATCTCCCACTTGCCACCACCCAGAATCTACCTCTTTAAATAACCAGCCATCCATCCATCCATGTGACTTTGTGGTGTGAGCAAGGAGTGCATGAGTAAACGAAAATGTTACAAAAAATTGAGCACAACACATTAAATGTAAATCAACATTAGCCACGACATTATGATTATGCTGATGGACAGAAACATTTGGGTGACTACCGGAGAACATTAATCAAAATCATAAACGTGCCCCAGCCATTCGAATAAATGCTAAACGAAACTTCTGCCGAGAAGGAGAACGAATGGTGGAATGGTGACCTAATGTTCAATTTTTATTGCCCCAGGACGAAATGAATCGATTCCTTAATGTATGCTGAAGTAGGAGACAGGCAAAACACACATCCAGGAAGCCCAACGCAGGAGGGACAGTTCGATAACTCGTATGACATTTGCCATTCGCCTCCATGGATGATTAGGCAGGCGGCGGCACCCCTACCAGCTCCACGCACATATAGCATACATTATGTATGGGCTTAGGTTTCTGGCCAACTCCCTGCTCAATCAGCCGAGGGAAAAAATGCCACCCCCCCCTGAGGTAAGTGGGCCAATTTTGCTGACTTGTCACTTCCGGTCAAATGGCTTTGAATGCCGCCTAACCATCCCAGCCACAAGGGCATAAATCTGTCAGATCGTAGGTAAACATAGTATAGTCCCTCCTCTGCATACACCAGGGGAAAGGCAATGCTTGGGATTTGGATTGGGAATAGGAAACGCTGGCAATCTGTGAAATTTGCAGATGCCGTTGAATGCGCATGAAATTAATGAAATTAGGCGACGCCAATGAATTTCCCTGTTGTCAATAATTCACCACCATCACTTGCACATTATTCATAACTGAAGCTTACATAACCTGAATATGGTAGGAATAATAAGGACAATGCTTGAATATGTGTGTATATGTATGTTGGGGCCGGGAAAAGGGTCGATTTTTCCACTAGCTTATTCATGACAGTTTATGAATCTGTAAGTGATTTTTATGCGAGTTTATCGACATTGCCTTTGACACGTCCAAGAACTGTGGCCTTTTCTATGTAGCAACAGTTGCCAAAAACGTTTGAATTTATTTTATATGCCACACATTCCTTGAGCATAGTTGGCAAGTACTTAATTTTAAGTGGTATTTATGACTTAAATATATCAAAATGTTTATTTTTAAAGTTTATTATTTGGTTACATTTAGTTTTAGTTATGACTGAAGCTTAAAGAATTATCTTGATTGAATTATTCCCTTTTCCCTTGTTAAGACTTCTAATCCGCTTTTCAAATGAAAAGCAATATATTTGCCCTTTTAAAAACTACATTCAAATTTCGAAAGAACCTGAAAAATCGATTGAAATTGAATTTGCCAAATAAAAGTCATGCTGAAAAGGCTGAAGGAATTTTCTTTGATCTGGAAAATAAAGGGCAGCTCTTAAAGAGACAAACCTGCCGCGTAAGTCCTGACCTGTGACATGGGCCAATTTCAAGCTTTGCTTTGCTACTCAAACCGTTAAAAGGCCCCTCACTGACTCGGCCTTGGCCTAATAGCCTTCAGCCTTCGGCAGTTCAAACGACTTTCGCGCTGCGTCAGCTGGCTCCAGGAACAAATGAACTCATTTGTTCTAATTTAATCTTATTACATGGAGATTTATTGCCTTGCGCATGATATGGCAACCCTTTTTGGGGCCTTGAAAGTCCTTTGGGGGACGCCATCCCATCTGACTCAGCTCAGTTAACTTTAGTTCGGCTCAAATGAGTTCAGTTCGAGGTAAGAGTGAGGAAGGAGATGGAAGGCAGTTTAAAAAGCGATTCAAGTGAAAGTGCTCGAAAGTTAATTATGATTGATTGAGTGCCATTGAAGTTGACACGGGCGGGAGGGGGGAATTGATTTTCGTGACTGCTACGAGTCGAACATTTGACAGCCGCCTGTAATTGACAGCCAAACATTGCGCATACGCACTGATGATCGAAATTTAAAGAGTGAGACGTGTAAACGACTTTGTCCGCCAAAAGAACGGGCAAATTAAGAGGCTGCCAGCAAGGAGGTGACCATAAAACAAGTTAGGGTTTTATGTTTCCCCTGGGATCAGCAGGGTACATAGTATATAAGTGCTAAATAATTAAAAATAGTAAAAGTTTAATGCGCAACGGGTGCCATAAAAACAAATTACGAATGGCACGAACAGCTGCGGCACAAATGGAATTCCAAATGTTGGCTTTTTGGTTAGAGTGCACTGGGAAAAGTGGGTTTAATAAATTTATCAGTAAATATTCCACAGTTTCTTGAACTTTATTCAAGTGTATATCCCACACCTACAGTTTGTCTTTGCTTCTAATGAAAAGGTATGACTGGGTTAAGCTTCAGACAGGATTGCAGTTTGCATCCACCCATCCTTGCCGCCCAGTGCGTAAATCACAGCAACCTTGTGCCTTGTGTCTATTTGTATTGTCCTGCTTACCAGTTTGCGGCATGTGAGCAGTGTTTTCGTGTGTGCCTCCCAGGAAGACAAACCATCTTGTGGTAGCACAGTGGGGTTGCATGATTTGGGGTTGCTTTGATTTATTTGCTGGAAAACTAATTAGGCCCAGCCACTGTCGTGATTGTAATTGCAACTATTTTGATTGTTGCTTGCCAAGGCCCAATGGCTATGGCAATCTAATTATAAAATAACAAATCATAAATGCTATTCAAAATAAAGTTAATTACATTTAAATGAAGCGGCAGTCCATGAAACTATTTATCAGCTTTGGGTTTGTAAATTATTTGATTTAAATGGCATGAAAAGAGATTGATTTGATTTAATTTTTAACTAACTCAATTTAAAACCAAATATTTTCTTTTGTTTTTTATCTGTATCATTAAAATATATTATTCAAATTTAATATTGCAAAAAGCTCTCATAAATCCACTTCAATTTCGACCCATTGTGTGTTTGGCTGGGATTAATCGGCCTGGGCGACCTGCCACTTGGTTGGTTCGTCCCCTCGATTTGCCTTTTTAATGTCCTCATTCTCTGTCTATGGCCCCTGCATCTGTCCTTGTCGATGTCCTTGTCTGGGCCCCGGCGATTGTTCCCCCGTCTGGCCATGGTAATTTATGTGCAGCAATCTAAACTCATTTAGCAGGCAGCGAGGCGAATATGTGACCAGGCACTGAGCCGCAGTTCTGGTTAGAGAGAGCCTCGTCCCCTCCCCCCCTCAACCCTACGACCTGACCTCGATCCTTCCACTGCTGCTCCCATTGGGGGGCCCTGCAATGGGCAAAGTTGGCGCTGTTTGTCCCTAAATTGGCTTCGGCTGGGCAAGTGCCGATGGTGGTGCATCCTCCACAATCGCATTTGGCGGCACACTTGGCGAAATAGCCTAGCCTCGCGCTAGAATGAAGTTATCCTGTAAACACTTGGCTTTGTTATTACACTAAG
The DNA here is from genome assembly GCA_035045905.1 of Drosophila anomelani. Taxonomy (NCBI): domain Eukaryota; kingdom Metazoa; phylum Arthropoda; class Insecta; order Diptera; family Drosophilidae; genus Drosophila; species Drosophila anomelani. The sequence goes on from JAWNOO010000165.1 coordinate 6,482,423, forward strand.
AAAATTACTGTGATTAATATATAAAATAAAAGAAAAGGGGAAACAGAAGCTCAACTGCTTAATCCCTTTCTTGGTGAAGTCCAATTTCACTAATGGACAAGAAGGGGGAACAAACCTAAGGTCCTTTGAGTTATTTTGGTTCTGTGTACACACAAAAGTTATTCAACTAGTTTGCACTCTGCTGATCCTTGGGCGTCCTGGGCGTCCATCCCCCTTTGGCCCCTCGGCAGCTGTTGCTCATTTCCTTCGACATTTGCATCACAAGCAGCCGCACAAAATCAACAGACAAACAAAAGGTAAACATAGGCAGCCGCAAGCACACACACACATACACCACATTCCCACACACACACACACACACATTATTCACACATACTCAGAGCATTCATATTTATTAAAAGCGTTCGTCCTGCGGCTGGCATTCGTTGCCGCCTATCCACTTTTCAACTTTTCCCTCTTGTCGTCGTCGACAAGCTTTTCATTTCAGTCTTAATTCCTTTTGAATAATATCTACCACTTAAACTTACAAAAGCATCAAGGCACCGCACATGACACACACACACACACGCACACCCGCACCCGCAGACTGTACTTATCGCCAAGTACAATTCACATCCGCGTTTCCTACCAACTGGCATGGGCGCAGTGGCAGAAAGGGGATTTACATGTAATTACTTAAGGTTTCCGCGATTAATTAAAGTTCTATTTACATTTTTAAAGGCTATAAACAAATCAATAATGAGTTTAAAGAAGCAAATTTGTTCATAAACTTAAATATTGCTTCATTAAAATATAAAAAAGGTATATTTTACATATTTTCCTTAAATTTTAAGACATATATTGCATTCTTTAATTTTAATACCCAATTTAATACTTAATTTAACCCACTTAATTTAAATACTTCAAGTATATTTAATATTAACAATTTAATGTTCAATGAAAGCAACTCATATAAATATCACTCATACGCAGTGTGGCCAAGGAATGCAGAAAGCATTTTTACAACTTATTTATAGTTATTTTAATACAATTTTACTATCTTAAAAAAGATATTCAAATAGTTAACACTCAGTAATAATTATTTATAAATTTAAACACAACTCTTTTCGTAAAAAACTAAAGTAAGCTTTAACAAAGGAATATATTATTATCTTTTCTTGTTAGCAAATAAAATTTGACTATTTAAAAAATGTTTTAAAAAAGTGTATACTCTGTAATAATTATTTATAAATTTATAGACAAATTACAAGTGCTTACTATTCTCGTAAAAAATAAAACAAGCTATAGCATATAAATTATTATTATACTTTCTTGTTAGCTAGTCATCTGTAGTCCTGCCTTCCAGGTTTCCCAATTATAAGCAGTATGCCTCTATATTTGTTATCCTGTGTTTTCCATATTTGATGTCATCTTGGAAACATTTATGCCCCCTTGTTGCCCTGCCCTAGTCGAATGGGAAACTTGATTTTGTTTGTGTTGGCTGCCAGTCATGGCCTCAATGTCAACAGAGAAGTCAAAGAGGCCCGCAGGCCAAATGTGTTCTTCGAGTTAATTATGGTTGTCGCCGCGCCAAATTGCAATAGTATCTTTGGTGGTGCCTCCGATATATCCACGATGCGGGGCAAAAATAATAACATAACAGCCAAAGGCCACGTGCTCTATAGATACATCTAATTATTGGGATTAGCATAAGGAAGCAGCGTGGGAAGGAGTTGTGAATATATTATATTTATTCCACGAATTGTGGATTTAATATGCTTATTTTTTCAGTTGAAATTGGATTTCATGTATAAATTATTTGGAGAAAGTAATACAGAAAAGGAGGAATAATTTATTTAGCGAAATACAGTAAACAAAAATATTTTCAAGACTTAGTTCAGTATTATTTAAAAATCAATAATATTTATATACAGCGAAAATAACAATCGCCAGCGAAATGAATTATTTAACTTTATTCAAGCGAATTGCTTGCATAGAATTGCATCCTTTTCAAAGGATATATTCAATGCTGCACCGGCTGACTCGTCACCAGAGCGTAAGTGCAGCATTTTCAATTTCCCGCCATCGGCTGTGACGTTTTTATCTGCTCGTCGACAGCAGCAGTACGTAGTATATATATATACTATATTTCCAGCAGATCGCATGTCATGTCCGATGCCAGCTTTCTGATGATTACTTCTGCTGAAAGGCAAACTTATGGACAGCAGCTGCAGAGCACAGAGGTTGCTCCACACACACACATAACTGGGATCCTGGACGGGAGCATCCTGTTGCTGGAAAATCCTGTCACTCACCTGCAGAAGCATAACTGCTGGCGAAGCAAAAACAACACCTGTCCTAAAGGCAACAGGAACTACGCAGTAGTTTTGCGAGGTTATTTTTTATTTTTTTTTATTCAATACAATTATTCCTTGGGTAAACTTTGCCACTGATTTAATGGAATTTCGCAAAAAAAACTTGCTTACACTGATGTGTAAATGTTAACAAATTTACAAAGTAAAAGCTCTCACAGGACTGCCTTTTTTCCATGGGAGTACGGACCTGTTTTCCGTGTCCTGCGGCCAACTGACTGTCAATGCGAATATTTCATATAGAAAACAACTTTGACCCAGCGGTGCACGAGGCATCCCAATTGTTTGGCCAGGATACACGGTCCTTCAACCAGCTGCTACCCCCCTGCTCGCAGGCTTCGTTAATTAACCGCTGACCACTAGTTGCTGTCCCATGTGTGCGGACCGGGATGAGTGCGGGCCTGGTTGAGAGTGCGCCCTTGGCGAGTACGTGCTAATGTAAGCCTCGTCCTTTTAATTACAAAATTCCACAAGGCTGGTCCTCGGCCATTTGGACGCCAGCTGCAATGTCAAGTGGCTGAAAGAAAAGCCTGCCAGTCGTCAGACGAGGCTTTAGATCCTCGTTTGATTCATTTAGCCAGTTCACAGGACTCGTGAAACTAACGTAGCTTACTTTTTAGGGCTTCAAATAGTGCTGAGAATAAAAAGATCTTTTTGCTTTTTTAAAAGATTATACTTATTTATAAAGAAATATTATTTTTAGAACAGCTTTATAGTTTTATGGTTTTATATTTTTCAGGTGAAGTTTTAAAAAGAAAATATTTTACTAAAGCAATTTTCTAGCAATTGAATTCGATTAATCCTTTTTTTTTCCGAGTGCCAAAATAACTTAGCATTGTTTGTCCTGCTGACGCGCTCAAAAGTCATGTCCTGCCCAGTTTCCGTTGCTGACACTCACCTCTCCGCAGGCTTCACCTCACCATGCAATTAGTGAAACTGCCAGTTTGGCACATTTCCACTGGCATCCTTCGCACTGGCTCAAAAGGCTTTTTGCATTTAAATTGGCATCAACTCGGCCACAACAACCCAGCGATACGTCCGTGATAAACCCCGATTCTGCTGGGTGGCCGGAATACACTTAATTATGCTCCTTAATTGCCAAGGCATCGAGTGTCTGCACGGGGCAGGCGTTCGCATTCGCATTCGCATTCAAATTCCAATTGACGAACCGAAAATAATTGAAATTCAAATTCGGGACTCACAATTGCGGACACGTTCAAGACGCCGCATCATTGTGAAGGAAAATCCAATGGACTTTTCTTGGCGGTTTCTCGCCTTAATTTCATGAATTTCATTTGCATTGTGAATGTCTCTATATTGATGAAGGTTCGCAGTGAAAGAAAAAGGTGCCCAAAGTTAAGTGTAACTTGTAAAACTTGCAACAGAGTTGTGGTTTATTTCCCAGAAAAAATTATTTTAATTTATATATTTAATTAATTTAAAAAGAATTGTGGAATTTACTTACCTTACCTTACCTTACTTTTATTTTAGACTTAATTTAAACTTAATCTATGCTAACTTATTTTCCTGATCTTTGCCCTTTTTAAACCCCTCTGCAAGTGGCTTTCCTTTGTTAAGATATAAATATACAAACCTCGTTTCATAAATGCCTGGCCCGAGGCTTGGAATCCGGATGGTATTGTTGGCTTAACATGCAAATTGCTCTGCAAACAACCGAGTCGTTGGCAAAATTACGCATACGCAGCGTTAGCCGAACGATGGCTGATAAAAACGGTGCTTAATGTGTGCTAAGCACTTGGTAAATGCTTGCCAACTGACAGAAGCGACTTAAGCATCAGCTCGATTATCCAATTTAAAGTTTCGCCCCGAGAACTCTTTCGGAAATTGTCTGCTAATCTGCAGCAATTGCAAGGGAAGAGCATGGGAGGGACATAATCCCTAAGTCACCTCTTTCCGAATTCGGTTTGGGGGTGGGGGGGGACCCTTTTTAACTGGAATCGAAGGGATAATTAGACAATCTGAAATTCTAATTAAATTTCTATTGTTGCGCTTACATTTGTGGCAATCGCATTATGCCAGTTGCATTACATGACTAAAACAAGCGAACGAGCACCACGAGGACCCATTCATTATTTGATTTGTTTGCGCAATCCGCTTAACGTAAACATATTCCTATGGAAATTGAATTGGAAATGGCAATGACAGTGGCAGTGGCAATGGCTTTTTAAAGGCTGCTGCCCCATGTGACAGTGGCAACCATTCGTGGCGCAATTTCCGCAAATTAAAAGATATCACTTACAGCCAAATAATTTTCGAAACCGCAAAAAGTTAGCCTCCGGGGGCGGAGAGCAAAGCAAACATGACACGCCCACACAATTTTTGTCCGCTGAAAATTCAACTGGCGTTTGCGATTTTGGTTTTCCCTTTTTTTTTCCCTTTTGTGTTTTGGCCACCGCGTTGACAGCAAATTGAATTAGAAACGCATTTTCACGAATGAAAGTGACCGCTTGTTTGAGGACAAGGCTGAAGTTGAATCTGATTTAGCTCTGGCAAGGATATCGATTTAGTTCCTATAAATATTGGATGAATTTCTATAAAAGATTACTTATATTCTTTTGACATTAGTTTTCCCGAAAATTTTCTTTGCCTTTTCAGTCCAGGAAACTTAAAATTTTTATTTTTTAAGTTGTTTTTTTTATATTAAAATATATGTTTTACTTTATTTGCTATGACGATAAATCGATAAAACTTTATACGATTTTATTCCCATAAACCGAATAAGGATCTGAAGGGATATGCAGGCAGCAGTGTTAGCATTGCCTGCACATAGATGCCGGATGTGAACAATGACAAACCGCAAAAATTCAATTTAAAGTTTGTATTTCAATGCCGAGTTCCCAAACCCCCACACATACACTCAGCTCGCGTTCAAAATGTGCGTATGTAGGGGAAAGGGGAGGGGAGAGCGAGTTGCTAGAACATCGAGCCAAGTGCCAAGGGATACGTGCATGTAATTGGAAAATATTGAACTGTGAACAAGTTTCCCATCCGACGCCAAGGAATCCAGACACGGCAAATTTATTATGCCTGAGAGCAGAGTTTGGATGCAGCCAAGTCAGAAACAGTAAGCAAGGAAATGCAAAATTCATGGCTCCATTCGATGAAACTCTAGCCATATCCGGCCACCACCTACATAGATATCATAGGAATGATTGGCAGGCCAAAGAATTCCATCCATTTCGTATTTACATAACAATTAGGCTTTGGTATTTCCTTGAACATATTTTATTTGACGGGAATATGGATGATTTCTGTATATTAAATAGGGAAAATTTTTAGAAATATTTCAGTCTTCTTCTTTTCATTTTTAAAATTAAATGAGTAACAAATTTGACCTTAAAGCTATTGCTCATTTATGAAAATTCGCATAAATAGTATGTACCCCTGCCCAATAGTATCTTCAAATTCTTTGTTTACATAATAAAATTATGTATTTTTTATTTTAGCTCCCAGCGGTTCTGAATTTTGATTTAGTAGTTTTGTGTGGCTGCCCGGATTTCCCGCGGATTTTTATGTTTACTGTGGGACTTAGCTCAGATCCGCCACAGCAGCAGCAGCAAGCAAAGTACAAAATCAGAAATCCCCTAACGACGCACACACTGAGGCAAATATGTGTGCGCACACATGCAATATTTTAGCATTTGTCATAATTACAAAGCCACGCCCGTGGGAAGCCCGCGGCGAAGGAGCAAGCGAGCGAGGAGCTAGCGGAGAGGCTAAGGGAAAATACCATAAAGTGGAAAGAAAATGCGCGAATTTGAAAATTTCATCTCTTTGCGTTGTTGGCATGGCAGCCTCCGTGGGCCACAAAGCAGCCGAATATGTTTTCAGCCAGCCAACCAGCCATACGCCATGCCCCATGCAGCAGCGCCTTTGGTCGACAATTATTAACGTCTTACCGAAAGGGCGGCGGCACATTTATGACTGCACTTTTCACATCCGTTTCCGCATTCATCTGTCGACACGCCCACACAAATGGGCAGGGACACTGAAAGAAATAGGAATCGGGTTTTGCATGATTTATTAATATTTATTGTTAACAAACGTAATCAATTGTTAGCCTTTAAATTTATGGAAGAGGCATTATGGACTCTGGAAAATGTTTTCCTGAGTCTAAAAAATACCTTTGTGATTTTATATATTTTTCTATAATTATTTTCTCTTAGTGCAGCTTCACACACTGCCAGAAATTCATTCATTTTTTTTGGGCGTAGAGCAAACAGGTCGGTGGGCGCGGTCGCTGTTTGCCGGCAACAGCGAAAGCAATTTCACTTTACATTTGTTTTACGGCATTTGCTGCCACACATCTGTGCTTCACCGAAGAAAGGTGGTTGGGTGGCTGGGTGGTTTGGTGTTTGTGGATTGTGGGTTGTGGCGACAATATGTTTGCTGCGTTTCTTTACTCCTCTGCAACTCCTCCCCCTTCGTAGCCTGGCTGCTCCGGTGATAAGTATTTATTATTATGCCTCTTAATGGGCGAAATGCTTTGCTTTGTGCTTTTACCCAAATGAGTTTCCCTCATTAGAGTACCTCTCTGGCTTCTAGTACTGCGGGTTGTTCCCGGCATCTGTTTGATGGTATTTCTACAAAGGCAAAGGAATTCCAAGAAGAAGTAATCCTTCTAGGAAGTTAAAACCCTCAAGTTCCTTGTTGAATTCAATTAAAAAGGAAGTTGCAAAGGAAGAAATTAGTAAAAATAATTGGCCCAAAGAACCTCTTTTTCTGGATAGAAAACCATCTTTAAATGTAAATTTAAGGCAATATTTTCTATATAAAAACAATACATTTACCAAGAAGTAATCCTTTTGAGAAGTTTAGGCCATAAAGTCCGGAAATTAGAACAAATAATTGGCATAAAGAACCTCTTTTTCAAGAAAGGAAAACACCTTTAAATGTAAATTTAAGGCATTATTTTCTATATAAAAAATACATTTACCAAGTATTTTCTTTCAGTGCATTAACATTTGAATTTTGCATGTAAAAACCTATCCTTCTCTGAAATGAAATTCTCATTTAGCTCAGATGTAAAGAAGGCAAACACCATATGCTTATTATTTTTACATCTTTACACATTTGGACTCAAGGACAAAGCAGAAGCTGCTTCTGAAATCTCTTAAATTTTAAATTAGCTTTTAGGCAAATGCAAGCACTCGAATCGCTTTGTTAATTGTTGGCATAAAAAGTGAAATGCCATGGCATTCGCATTAAATTTGTGTCAGAATTCCCAAGGAACCCGAAAAAGGACGAGCCAATAAACTTGATGCGGCCCATTAACACAGTGCGTCTTTAATTATCCGTGCAGAGAATGAAATATATATTCGCGTATTTATTCCGGCAGCAGCATCCTTCCAGCTGTTTTCACTTTATGCCGGCACAGATTTGCGGGATCCTGTGTCATGTTTGCATTTATGGTTTATTGTCTGGCGAATAAAGCATTTCGTTTGCGGGCGCTGCAATAAACGCAACGCATATTGGCAGTCGCACAATTCACGCTTGAATTTTCGGCGAAACCCCTCCCATAAAAGCAGGCGCGAAAGGATATGAGTTATATATGCGTTTCGTTTCGCGGGAAGATTCGATTTCATTGCCCCAGTTGGCGGTTATTAAAACGCAATATTCCGCCTTGGCCCGTCCTCAATTTATGAATAATTCAGGCGAGTTTTCCTTTGTGCATACAGCTTTTCTCATTGCGAAAAGGCAGAGCGGGTTTCCTTCTCTCAATATGCAGATTATTAATTTACACAGCGTGGCAATATGCGAAATTATTATTTTAAAATGCATCGCGATATTGAGAGGCAAACCCCCGAGGGAGGGTCGTATGAAATGACGGGGGGCGCTTTTAAAATAAGAAATTAATATTACGCCCCCGAGGCAGGCAGCTGCAAAGGTCATGGGTCAGCCTTGAAAGGAGGTAAAAGAAGGTAGAGAGTGGGTGGGCTACGGTGGTACGTGAGGGATTTTCCGACCCTCAACGTAATTTGATAGCGCTTTGTTTAGTTCATTGGGCAAGAATGAAGGCAAGTCCTTAAGGGATATTAGTTTCCTTTCACTGAATATTTCTCTATTGCTTCGAAGGCAGAAAAGAAGACTTGAAAAGAAATTTGCCTTCTTGGAACTACTTTGTATTAACATTTTGGCATATGAATTTACCTGGAAGAAGCCTTGGGAAAATAAAATTAAATTACTTTTCATTATGAAATTTTACTTTAACTAAGTTTAGAATAATGTTAAGACTTAATAAGTTATTCACATATATAAACAAACCTATTCCCTATTTTAATAATTAAAAAATTATAAAAACAAGTTTATGAATAAGATTTACCAGAATTCCTCGAAGAGAGCAATTAAAAAACATCAATTAATAAATCATAAGTAAAGTGTTAGAGGGTCCAGCTGCTGGAGACCCGGAAAAGCAGTCAAGGATATCCATAAAGGTTATGGTTTTTCGTCCACTTGGATCCCTGGGCCACATCCAATTAAAAATTAAAACAATACTTTCGCCGAGGACAGGTCACGTTGGGACGCCGGCCGAGTGACCGTAAACTCGCATTATTAACAAGTTGTGAGCAAATGGATTTGCGCAAAGGCAAAGCCAAAGCCATCCCACCCACGGACTCCTAGTCAGCTTACCCATTTCAAAACCCGTCCGGCAATTTAGCCATCCATTCCTGGGTTTCGGGTGTCGCACGGGACGGCACGTAAACATAATTAGACGCACATTTAAAAGGTCGTTAAACGCGGCAACAAACAACAACATGACCCATCTCAGGGAACCCCTTTTCTGGGTGCCATCCTAGCCAGAAGCTGACCCAGGCGCCACTCGCGCGTATTTGCATCTCGGCCAAAGTGCCTGCCACTGCCACTGCCCATGACTTGCCCTCGTCCGCGCGTGACTGGGAAAATGAAAACTGCTGGCGACACCGTAGTGGAGGGAACACTCAAAGAAAATGCTATGATTTTAAGGGAACTGAAAGTCTGTTAATATAAATTGTAAATATTTCTAGTTCTCTTAGTCTGAGATTTATGATAAAAAGTTTGTATGCCTTGGCAAGTCTTGCCTCAAATGGAATATATATTTCTCCGAGTGCCTCAGCAACAGCGTTAACATTGGCAATAGAACATCCGTAATGTCTGCAACAGCAACAACACGTAAACACCATTAGCATCGTTGAGTCGCTCGGTGCGGCCGTGGCAAGACAGCAACAAACATCTGCAGCCTGGAAGTGTGTGCAAAGGTGCACTTCAGAGCGCTGTCAACGACTTGACATTGTTTCAAGAGCGAGAAATGCGACTTTGAAGCCTTGAAACACTGGCATTCGCCTTCCCAGAAGCCTTTGCAAGCGGCAATCGTAAGAGCAATGACAATATGCACAATGTGCAGGGACATCTGTCCCTTCGTTTTGAATTATGAACAATGCACAGCAATTCAAATCTCTGGCACTGCAAATTCAGCATTTTCAAATTTTTGGAAAAGCATAAAATCGAAATTATTATCCATTTTAGACGATATTTAAATTTGGAAATTAAATAGATGTTCTTTTTATATACTTTTAATATGAAAAATTAATGTTTAGAAAGATATGATTAATAGCCTTTTTATTCTTAAATAAATTTGAACAAACTCATTAAATTTTTTATGGCTTTCAAGATAAATGATATGAGATATGGAAAGCAATATCAGGGGAAGAATTTTCTATAAAGCTATAAAATAACCAAGAATTTAATGGCCGAAAGTTCAGTAATGTCATTAAATATTACGTATACGACTAGTTAGAATCACAAACTATTTTTTAAGGGATGATGAATATATGAGATTTTGTTAAAATAAATAAAGGTACAGATTGCAAATAATTTTACTAAATATTAAGTATACGTCTAGTTAAACCAAGAAAGGCCATATTACGTATACGACTAGTTGAACAACAGCCAATTTTGTATTACAATTTTTCAAATAAAAGCAACTAACATTTATTTAATTTAATCCTAAAATCAACTTACATGAAATATTCTCACAAAACGAAAAAAATTAACCACAAAGCATTTATTTAAACCAAAACCTTAACCGAAAAATAAAACCTAAGCCAGTGCATGTCAATCGCATTGTCTTATTCTGCCGCCACCCGTGGACTTTGACCCAGGTGACTTATGTATGTATGTCTGGACTGCCTCAACCTAAGCCCAGGTGCCATGGCGCCCTAAGTCAACACGTGGCTTCTGGCAAAGTGCCTAAACCACACCCAGACCCATATACATGGCGACGTCTGCCTCTCTTCACATTCGCCAGATGGGAAATGGTAGCACTTTGGATGCCCATCTGGACCCTCAGAGAGGTACCTAGAATTTCGTGGGATTTTGCAATAAAAATGCAACGTTTATAGCTGGTCGCTGTCGTAGCCTGGCTGTGGTTTCTTCGCAGCCACGTCCACTCCGCCCCAATGGAAACTGTTTCACACTAACACTCCATTTATGCACAGTAGGTCGAGAACGAGAAAATCTGCTTAAAAATATATGTTACTTAGGAGGAAGTAGGAAAAATCTTTAAAGAACATTTTATTAATTAGTGATTTAAATTAAGTGTTTTATTAATTAAAAATATTTTTATATAAATTCATTGAGTGCTTTTTTTCGAAGGTTTACCAAGAATCGCCGGTAAATATAAATAAAAACATTTTCCTTCCCTTCCCCCCTGCTAAGAGCCACTGTGTGTCCGTTAAGTCGTGACCTCTGCGAGTGGCCATTAACGCTTTTTTATCTGTTCATAAATTTTAATTTTGGCAAAATACTCCAAGTACGTGCCGCTCCCCAGGACCCCGCTCCGCTGCCTTTCAACTTGAAACGAAGCCACCATAATTCTTTGCTCAGCTTTCCCGGGAGTGGGTCCAGGCCTGGGTTCAAGTCAGGGTCCGGGTCCGGGTCTTCCCTTCGTGTTTGCCTGGCGTTTTCATTTTGGCCAAGAGAAATATGACTTGGTGGCTGCCTGTGGCCGTGCAGTTTTCCTTCCTTCAGCGTCTTTGAGTCGAGGACCCGTAACCTTATTTCGCCAGCGGAGCATCCTTGGCGTTGGCTGGCGGGTTTGTTTATCGTCCTTTGCATCTCATTGAGCTTCGGGTCCCGCCCACTTACACTTGCCTGCTCACAAGCGCTTTTCTCGGGGAATTTTAGGTTGGTGGATGGTGGCTGCTCCATGTCTTGCCTTTTGCGTTTTGTCCTTTTTTTCCCGCCTTGCCTTGCTCCTCCGCACTTTTCATTTTTCCATTGCATATTTAACCTAATTAAAATGAGTTATGTGAGACAGGTGGAGAGAGCGTGTTAATCCTTGACCTGCTGACTTTGCCGGAGCTCATTTTTCCAGTCGCCCAAGTGGCGCCTTGAGCTGAAGATGTTTCGCTTTGCTATCACAAAATGTTTACCATTCGTTTTTCAACGTTTTCCTTTGCCGTTTAGACATGGTCTGGCGGAGAAGTCTTGCTTGCGATTTGAAATTTGATTTTAAAGCAGAAGAAATATGCTCAAAGATGAAGTCCTCAAGACTAAATGGTAGCAATTTCACAGATATTTACCCATTAAATACTTTGAAGTTTAAGCTTTCACATTAAAGATGTTTGAACTTTAATTTGAAATGAATTTTCAACTGAAACCACGGCCGAAAGCTGCGGTTTTGCATCACGTTTTGTTAGCTTTGGTAATTTGTAAAATATATATAAACTAAACTGTGTTAATCAGTTGCAAAAACTCACAAATATTTACATTTCTAAGAACTTTAAACTAAAATAAAATCTATGCCCTTTTTGCCTGGCAAATATCTCTCTTTTCATTTACACAACACTTTTTATTTGCTCTTCTTTAATTAAAATACAACATAAATATTTCGTAGAAAATAAGAAACCGAAAAAGCCAAAGTCAAGTCAATAGGGACTTTCGTCCTTGCCACCCACAGCTCCTGATTCCTTCCACTTTCGTTAAACCCAACTAACTCTTATCCTTTGTATCTTATCATTGCAGGTATGTTAATAGAGCCAACTCAAGCCTCAACAAGTGGGATCTCCTTCTGGACCGACGAGGAGCAAACAATGACCAAGAACGAAGAGCAAACTAACCTAATGAATTTATGTACGAGGTGCAGAAGGTGCAAAACGCACAGGGCCGGGCAAAGGCTCTCTAACTGAAAGTACTTAAGCCCATAAAATATTCAAGCCGTGAACATGTGGGGAAAATTACAAAGAGCGGCCCGGAAAAGGCGCACAAAAATCCGGAATCCGGCACGCAAGCAGCAGGGAAAACCAAGGAAGGGAAGAAAAAAACCTGGACGGACAGACACTCGAAAGAGTAACGGAATCCTAAGTAGGCATTACACACAAAGACACAGGGAGAAAAATTTGTATATCGGTGACTAAACTCAACAAGGGAAAGATGAAGGGAAATAGTAATTAAAATATATTGTTTAGCTTATTTGGAAATCAAGTTTTTCCACTGATTTTTCACATAATGATTTGTATATTTTGATATACAATATATCAATATCAAACTTCTCACTCCTTTTTTCTCTGCGCACTCTTAAACATCCTACAGTTTTGTGAAAAAGTCGCCGACACACAATTTGGCATTGTGAGTTTTTGGGGGCGTGTATTTGGTAGGGAATGAAGGTCTTACCCTTGCCCCGGGGGAATAGGCAGCCAGCCACTGATTGAAAAGAAAATTACGGGCAAGTAGTTGGCCGGGTGGCCGCCAGATGGTCTCGACGACAACGACAACGGCGACGACAGCGGGCCACGGTGACGTCTGTGCTGTTGCTGATGAGCAGCATAAATGTCCTGCGGAAGGGCAGAAACGAGAGGAAACGGAAGCAAGCGGCGCCGCCAGTGGGACCAGCAGCAGCCTTGAGCTCCGGAAGTGGTAAAAGCCAAAGGGGGGAGGCCAGGGGTCTCCAAGCCATTTGCATTTAAGAGTACACATTGAGATGTCTATGCCCCTAGACAGCATCCGCTGATGGCAACTGTTTCTTTCTGCTCCAGAGAACAGGTTTCCTTTTACACATTTACTGTGGTTTATTTTTTACAACTTTTCTCTGTCTTAACTACCAATTTTTACATATATTAAAACAGCCAATAAACTCGTTTAATCTATTTTAAATCGAATTCCAATACTAGTAAAAACATGACTTAATTTTGAAAGTATTTCCTTAATTTCATCCCACTGTATCTGCAAATGGAGCCTGGCTAAGGGGCTTAAGAGGCGTGGAGGTGGAGCTCCGGCTGGCATAGCACGTTGTGGATATTAAGCATGTCCTTAAGCATAAAATGTCAATAAGTGCACCCAATCGATGCTAAGCAGTTTACATTGCGACAAGCCACTGAGGCACCGTCTTGCCACTTTCCAGTGCCTGCCTCCTGCCTGCCAATATCCAACGATTTCGAACAGGAACCTTGCTAACAATGCAAAGGACTCGGAAAAGCACAATCACACACACTCACATAGATTCATGCTTGAGCTTATCTTTATGCAGGCGTCTCATATTTTCCGATAAACGTATTTGGAAAAGCGAATTTTCGCTAACATTGCACGGGCGGGCATCAAATTGAACTAAGTGGGTTTCCAGTGCAGTTATGTTGCTTGTTATATTTTTAAATTATTTCTCTATTTGCTATTAGCTTTAAACGGAATAAGAATATTGGAAAGACTAAAACTAGATAGCCTTAAAAAAGTACTAATTAATTATAGTTAAGGAAATGTTATCTTTAGGAAACACACGCGCATCCATTGAATAATTTCCAGCTTTTATCAGCCCTGAATATAAGGTACATAAGTATTTTAATAGGGTTTACCCAATACTTTTCATAGGAGACCGCCAATCAATGGTAGTCTTATCCGCATGTCACTCACTCCGAACATTTCTAATTTTGTTGTAAAAACAAAGAACACATATTTCTTATCAGCTTGTTCGTGGTATCTACAAAACAGTACACAAGTCTGGCAGGTCTCTCAACTTAAATATAGCCAAAAGTTGGGCAACCAATTCAGTTTCTTGAGTTCCGGAAGAGCTGACGGTCTACCCAAAAAAAAAAATGAGAGGTACTAAAAGCAGAGTGAGATCAGTGCTCGGAGTCTAAAAGATAGCTCACCGTAGTTCCGCAATGTCACATCCACGTGGTCTTTTTACTGGCCTGCTTGACCGGAATCCGGGCGTACTCATTGGAGGACAAGTGCCGTCTCCTGGCTGGAAAGGGTTACATAGGAGATCCTAGTGATTGCCAGGGCTGGGCTTATTGCCAGGATGGCAGGCTGATCGATCGACGTAGCTGCTTGGAGGGTACTTTGTTCAATTTCCGGGATGGAACTTGCAAGGAGCCGTCGCAGGCCAAGTGCCATTCCAATCTGTCAGAGATCTGTGCTGAACTAAAGCCTGGCGACTACGCTGCCGATCCTGCCAACTGCCGTCGATTTCTCAGCTGTGAGGATGCCTCTGGAGGCGACTGCGGCGAGGATCAGGTGTTCAGCAACAAGTTGCAAACCTGCGTGGCCGAAGTCTCCGGCTGTCCGCAGAACAACATCTGCTCTTATGTAAAGGACGGCATGCTTCTAGCGGATCCTCAGAGCTGCAACAAATACTATAAATGCCACAATGGCTTCGCCATCTCCTTGACTTGCTCGGCAAGTCGGTATTTCAACAGAGTAACTGGTAACTGCCAATCCTGGCTGCCGGAACACTGCTCCCAGGAAGATGAAACAGCGCCTGCCGTGCCCCCCTCCATGGATTCTCAGATCTGCTCGAAATACTATCAGCCAGATCGATCTGGAGAGCAGCGCCTCTCGGATCTAATGACCTGCCACGGTTACTACACCTGCACCTCCCAGTTCGATGTGGGACAGTGGAACAGCTGCCCTTGGGGCCAGCACTTTCAGTGGTGGAGCGAAAGCTGCGCATCGCCGGAGGGCAACAGTTGCTCCTACGATCGCTGTGATAACAGGAACGTACTGATGGTGACCACCATCAATACAGGCTGTCGGGAGTACACCGTCTGTCGGGATTATCGCTCGACGAAATCGGAAAGCTGCCCCAAGGATTATCCCTATTTTAATGAGCTTAGTGGCCAGTGCAGCCGGCAGTTTCCCAATCACAGGGTGTGCTACATGGAAGGTTGAAGGATCAAAAAAGTCTATTTTTTCCAATCTCATTTATATTTGTTCATGATTTGTCTGAAAATTTCAAAGTTTGTGCTTTAAACTTAAAATTTTCACAATTAAAAACACATTAAAGTGCAGAAATATCACGTTATTTTTTCGCAGAAGTTTCGTAATTAACTAAAAATAATTACTAATTATATAAATATTTTTTTAAAGCCATATCTGAAATGTTTTTTTGTATATACACAACGTTACCTCATGTAACAAGTGATTGATTAGTTTCCTAATGATATATAATTATGATAAGTGGCTTCTGCTGCTCATTCGTCCAGTCAAGAGTTGTCGTCTCCTACAAGAGACATCTTTCGCTTGAAGTTTCGCTGTCAGAAATTCAAATGAATCAACGAAAAATTCAAATATTCGCCGCTTTCGGTGATGTCAGGACCCCAGAAGGGACTGCTGTCTTTATGAAATACCCCTTGGGTGTGCGGGTGTGAGGGGGTGGCGCAGTAAACGGCCTTAAAGTGGGTTGGCATGGCTGCAGGCACACCAGACAGCCAGCGAGCCAGCCCCAATGACGGGGCACAACAATACGTCGCGTCATTGAATTATTATGATTGACTTTTATTACACGGAATCGCAATTTATTTTACTTAACAACAGGCTGCCATCCATGGAGCCACCGAGTGCGGTTAAAAGTAGCGAAAATTTGAATGAAAAGTTGTAAAGAAATTACGTTATTTATCATTTGCCGAGTGGCGACCCAACGACAGGGGCCCGAGATGTGGCCCAAACCGTTTCCGTATCCGCTCATTTATTTGCCGCACTGTCAAGCGCACACACCCGTACACAGGGAAAAAATATTATAAATTAAATAAGGATTACAAAGGCTAAAGAAAAGTTTACGTTTAAAACAGAGTATCCTTCTTTTGAAAACCATTTTACTTTCAATCTAAATTTATTATTATTATTATTATTATAGATCAGTAAAAATTTCCCTTGTGTTTTCCCATATATTGAGGCCCTTTCCTTCGTAGTTTGTGCCACAGTTAAAAACTTTTTCGCGACGGCAGCAGAAATTCAAATTTATTGTTTGCGGTTGCCAGGCGCACCCCTGGCGGCCACGCCCACCTTTAGTCGATGGGCTTAAAATTAGTAGCGTCGTCTTGCTGCCAATCGATGGGCGTTTGATTAACGGTCGCGCCGAGAGATTGAATCGCTTAATTGCCTTAAAAGTGGGCGTAACTCAGGGGGAAGTCAGAGCCATGAGCAGGGGGATTTAATGGCAGGATAAAAGTCGTGACTATCCAATTACACACGATGTTGGTGGGCTGAAGGCAGTAAGCCGTTTTGGTTCCCGCCATCACTTACCTTTAATTAGCTAATTCCCTTTAAGGTCCTGGGCCCCCCCACAATTGTGGTTTGGGGATTACCCGATGGCGCTCTCCCGGGGATTAGAGTTTAGTAATTGCTGTAGAGGACTTTTCGGCTTTTGTGCCCTTTTACACGGAGAAATGGCAAAAGAAAGTTGTCCCAGTCTCCAGCGAAGCCGCGGAAAGTTTCTTGAGGAGGAAAAAAAAAAAAATGAAAGTAAAGCGGCCGAGAAAAGTAATGGGGATATTATGGAAGATAACCCATCTAACTCTGCACTTATATTTATCAGCTTAGCCTGGAAAATTCATTTCACTTTGATGGGTGGGTGAGTTAAGGCTATAAAGTAGGTGTTACTTTTGAAACTGCACAACTTTTATATTAATTTATATAATCCCTTTTTTCACTGGCATATTTATTACATTTTTTAGAAGCATAATTAAAATTATTAATTATAAATACTGTGTGACATGTTTCTTTTTCATATTAAAACTCATTAACGTTAAGCCCCCAGCTCAGACTGCTGGCTGGTTTTTAATCAATTTCCATAGAAATGCCTTTGTTTCAGGCTTTCATTCTTCATCATTTTCCCCATTTAAAAAATAATTCATACTCATTTAAGGATGAAAATTACGCCGCAGTCCTTTCACCGCCACAGCCGGGCCAGGACAAAGGCTGGCGGGGCCAAGCAGTGCAATTCAATGCGGGTTTCGCCATCAACCGCAGGCTGCGACATTCCCAGTGTTAAGCGCTTTCCTTGGATGGCAGTGAAAACCGCACAAAGCCAAGCCCCCAAGTTACCCTCGATTCCGGCCGGGGTTTGCTCAATGCAGTCAGGGCCAATGCCACTGCCAATGCTACTCCTTCGCTCCTTTCCTCCTGGCTCCTGGCTATGCTTTTGTTTTTCCAACTGGTTGACTGCAGCCACCTTCTTCTTCTTGTGCTTCTTGGGAGCCGGTTGGAAGTGGTTCTCCTTGCCCTGGCCTGGGTTGTTTGTATGCGTCTGCTGTGGTTTATGTCCTCGTTGTTGACATTTAGTTGACACACACAACACGGATCCCTCGGATGCCCCCTCGTCCCGGCCGAGAACTTCCGGCAGCACAGCACTGTCGAGGCCCTGGCAATGGATCATCGGCGCCTTTGTTTACACATCGCCACCGAAGCTTGCCGCAGTCCTCGTCCTCCTTGATTGTTCCTCGTCAGCTGGTGCTCTTCATTGTTGCTAACTAGAAAAGCCCGAGCTGAGTCCTTTCTGCCCGTCAGAATGTCCTTTAGCCCACAGTGGTTGGAGCTGTCGAATTTGTTGAAATAATATTTTGAAAGAATTTTAAAGAAGAAGTTTAATTTTTAGCTAACCAAGGAGTTACTTAGCAACAAAGAAACGAACAACCCAAAGACTCTAGGGACTATTTTCCTACCTTATTTTTTGGAAGTAAAAATCCTGGATTTTGGCTACTGTCTGCCAGTTGGTGTAAACAATTTTTGAAAGGTTATTTTTGCTTGCAACAGCCGCGATCCGCACTTTGTTCCGCTTTGCACTTCATTTGCCAGCCCATCCACCCAGTCGCTCCTTCTTCCTAGTCGTCCTAGTCGTCGTCGTAGTCGTAGTATTTCTAGTCATCCTCTCCTTGGGGCAGTAAATTCTGTTTACCAGCTCGGCTGTCGTTGTCTTTGCAGTGGATGCATCGGTGGGACGGCTATTTGTTATGTCGTTTGACTGAAGCTGCTGACATTTATCCAGCAACTGCAGCGAGCAGCCGGAATATGCAGAGGATGTGCCACCTCAGATATTAAATCGCCTTCGAGGCAATAAGAGACTGCATTGCCGTTTTTGCTTGATATTCCAGCCTTGAGAAATATATAGTGACAGGGAGGAAGGAGTATTGGATTTCCTGGAAGCTCCATTAATTATTTAAAATTTGTCCAAGGCAAAGAGCTATTTTTTTTTTTTGCCCAGCTCTAAATGGGTTTCCTTGGGGAGATGGCTAAAAACTGCCTTGAAAAGCTATTAAAAAATTATTTAAAATTTAAAGACAGACTAAAAAACTAAGTGTACCTTTAGATAAATAATTTATTTCGTACTTTAAGAAAAATCAAACCTTAAAAGTAATAAAAAATGTATAAAGAATGTTTAATTTTTTAAGAACTCTATTTTAGATTATTTGTTTAATTATTCCACCAAACATTACAAATATTTTTTGTAGACCAAGTGGGATTATCTGATGCCTCTTTAATTTACTTTCGCCTTCCCCCGGGAGCTGGTCGAAATGGTTTTCGCCTGGACTTGGAGTCAACAATAAGTACAGATTGTCGCTTGAGGAAGTTACGTGAGGGCACTTCGTTATCATCGTCCGTGGTGGCCACTGTTGGTAGGCAAGGATTTTAGAATGGCCAAAGGGCTTGGCACGAACTGAACTGGTATCAATCTCTTACCCGCCGCCGGCGCCTGTTCCGGTGAGGATGAGGAGGTGCCCGCTGCCCGCTGTGCCCGTCCGGCAAAGAGATTGTAATAACACATGGGCATCGGTTGGGGCTTCTCGCCCTCGGGCGCAGACGGGGACTTGGGCTGCTCCGATTTGTACATCTCCTCCTCCTCCTCGTCAACAATGTCCAGCTTGGGTATGTCGAACGGTGGCACATCCTCGGATTTGCTCAGCTCCTGGCAGCGTTTAATCTTCAGTTTGAGTATCTACACGAGGAGGGGCAAAGGAAACTTTCAGCAAGAATAATAATTGGTTAAGCAAAACATCACCTCAATCATGTCCTCATCTGCGGCAGTGTGGGCTAAGAAATTGGGTAGTTCGGCCACGCTCACATGGAGCTTCCTTTCGGGTATCTCAATATTGCTCTCATCCAC
Source organism: Drosophila anomelani (assembly GCA_035045905.1). Classification (NCBI taxonomy): domain Eukaryota; kingdom Metazoa; phylum Arthropoda; class Insecta; order Diptera; family Drosophilidae; genus Drosophila; species Drosophila anomelani. The sequence continues at coordinate 6,502,145 of JAWNOO010000165.1, forward strand.
CTCCTGCACCTTGAAGATCATCTCGCAGATGCGTTCCTTGAGATACTTGAGCACACCCATCGACTTGTCCGCCTCATCGGTGTCCAGTTTGCGGTCCTGCTCCTTGGCAGCGATGCTGTTTTTGATTTGCTCAATGACCTCTTGGTTTCTATTTACATTTATAATGTTAGAAATTAATTATTTAATAATTTTTCTAAATTATTTTATACTAACACTTCGCTTTCTTTGACGTCGGAGAACTTGGAGGCCTCCAGCTCGCTGGTTAGAGCCTCGCGTTCTGCCTCCAGATTGGCCTTCTCTGCCTCGGCCGCCTTTCTTAGATAATTGAGACGAGCAGCGGACTCCTTTTGGGCACTGAATCTCTCAAAGACCTCAAAGGGCGAGGTGGCCCCAGAGGCCTCCATCAGCTGCTTGAACAGCGACTCCATATCGCTGGTCACGCTCTCCAGTTGAGAAGCCGGCTCCTCCTCGCCATTCTCCGTCTTGGCAGTGTGCTGGCCATCGCCGGAACTGGAACCGACGCTGTCCTGATGGACCAATGTCTTGGTTTCCGCAAAGAGTTTGCGCCCAATCCGTTCCAGTTCCAGTTTACGGGCCTCCACCTGTTTCCGGAAGTCCAGGGCCTGGCGCTCGCGTGTCTTTTGGGAGAGATTTGCCTGCTGCTCCTGGCGCTGTAGGATTATTTTGGCGGCATCTCGCATCTCGACAGCCTCATTGTGGACCTGCTGCAGCCTTTCGATTTCGGCCTTCTGATCGCTCAAAGATGCCTCCAGTTCCCGCAGACTCCGCTCAAAGCGCTCGGCATCCGTCATCAGGGAGGCCTCAATGGAGCGATACTTTTTGCGGATGTGCTCCGCCTCCATCCACTGGACATTGGTGCGGTGGATTTCATTCTCCAGTTGGCAAACGAGCTGTAAAACAGTTTTTTTAAATATTAAATATATATTTAAATATTTATTTTCATTTTCTGACCTTCCTGTTGGCATCCTCCTCGAGTGTCTCTGGTGGCTTCTCGCCCAGATTCTGGTTCTGGGCCTCCTTGTTGGCCAACAAACCACGATACTTTTCCACCAGCTTGCTGAAATGCTGCTGGCGGGACTTGAAGCGATGCCGCAGCAGATCCATTTGCTTCCGGCTCTCGGTAATCTTGAGATCGGTGAGGAAGATGGCATCGTCGGCATTTTTGGCCCCCACCGGATACGTGGCCTTGCCCACAATTATGGTGGGTGTGCAGCTCTGCGCCCTGCGCTGCTCACCCCCAGTGGGCTCCTTGATAACCAAGGGACGTTGTATAGGATTACGAAGACGACTCGCCTTCACTGTCAACTCCTTAATGTCCTTCTTCAATGAGCTAACGGTGTCGCAATTAATGCGGTTTTGTTTCTGCCATTCGGCCGCATTGGCAGTCTTTTGGCCCTCTGAAAATTTAGAATTTGTTTATAACCAACACTTGACACTTGGCAGGCTTTAAGGACTCTCACCTGCCAACAAAATCCGCTTCTTAATCTCATTTATTTGTCGGTTCAACTCGTTCAGCTTGTCGGATTCCATGGCTTCATCTGTGCTGTTTGCTTTGAATAAAAGTTTAAAGGATATTCCGTTTGGTTTGTCCTTTGTTGGATCGATGTGGAAGTTGCTGTGGCAACGATTAAGTTAACTGAGGTGCTCCTTGGGTTGCTACCCTTTCTCGGGGGGTTATTATTAATTTATGAAAATAAACAAAGAAAAACAAATAATACATTTTACTCTTTAACTTTATTTTTTAGGGTTAATTGTAGATGATTTTTATATCCCTTGTTTATTAAATTTTACTCCATAAAAACCCACCAGAAATACCTCACAATATTTACCAAAACTTCACCCAATTATATACTTTTAGCGTTAAACGTACGCCAGAATTTGTAATGTTTTAATAATTAAAAAAATATAACCAAAGATTACAATAATTTATCACTAATCAGAAATTACTAATTATCGCGAAAAATTAAGAAGTCGAGCCTTAATCACGAGATTCCGCACCCTGGCGACAAACTCAGCCGCATGGCTGGGCTCCTGGAAGGTGCAGGCAAAGTGCTCCGGAGTTCCTTCCGGACAGAAGGCGTAATTGAAGTTAAACCAACCGCAGCTGTTGGTCCTGTTGGCCATGTAACCAATGTGCCAGCTGCCATCGATCCGAGTGTAGACCAGCAAAAAGCTGGAGTTCTTCTCACGAAGTAAAATATAGTACAGGCCGTGACGCTCCAAGATCTTTATGTCTCCCGTATAAGGATGCTCGTTGGGACCTGGTAAAGGTCCTTCCCGCTGCCACTGCTTGACGCTGTTGAAACGAAACAATGTCACGGGCTTGCTGAACAGAATCCTGCCGCTGCTCTCGATGTCCTGTCGATCGGCTATGGGATGGTTTATCTTTATGAATTCACGGCTATAACCCGTCACGCTCAAGGTTGTCTTGATGCCGGAATCATCGCTATCGCAACTATCACTGGAATCCGAATCCGAATGCGCATTTCTGGCCCATCCATCGCCGGTATCTAGCTTATAAAGCACCCGTATTCTCTCAGGATGCATGACTGGCATACCTTGGAAGGGCTCTCCGCCGGCCAAGGCATTTGCTGGAATTTTCCCCTGGCGCTGAAATTTGTGTTTTTTAAACTGCGTTGCGTAGGTCAAGGTGCCCCTTCTCTGGGATTTTTCTGAAAATTTTTAGTTTATTTAGAAATAGATCAGAATTTCCCTTGTATCTACTTACCCTGATTGGATTCCCTTAACATTTTAAATATATTAATGCACAAAATTAGATTTTTAAGTGCCTTTGAGGTTTGCTGTTTATTCTGCTCTTCGGATTGACTCCTTTTGCGTTCCCTGTCGCCAAAACAAAGCCTCACACTCGGCCTCCAAATTGGTTTAATACCAATCAAGGAGCTAATAAATCCAGTACCACGTCCTGGCATTGCCATCGGCTCCTCAATCATAATTAGTTCTTGGGAAATGGTGGCAGGTGATATTGGTTCCTCGATTACTGGTATTTTCGCCAATTGTTCAGGTGAATTTTCCACTCCTGGCTCATTTTCCACTCCTGAAGGTCCTTCCATATCGGTTGCATCGACTTCTTCGGAATTGTTTAAGTTTATATCTTCGAATTCGATTGATGATTGTGCCTCCTTGACTTCCGGCAGCGCAGCTTCTTCGAAATTTGCTTCCACAATTTCGGAAGCACTTAATGCTTCGATTTGTGAGGGACAAGATTCCCTTGCTCCTAATCCTTCGTTTTCCCATGCATTTGGCTCTTCCACGGGTGCCAAGTTTAGCTCTTTTAAGTGTCCAGCTTCTGCGCGGGCGCAGTACATCTCAAGTTCCGGAATAAAGTAAGGGACTGGGCAAGCATCATCCCCGGATGACACGTGTCCGCCTTCCAAGTGCGAAGATGACTTAAACCCAAGCCAATCCCCTACCTTTCCCTGCTCGCGCAACCTTCCCATGATATCAACTTGAGCCACGAGCGATTTCAGTGGCAAGTCGAGCCGGCTGTAATCCATTTCAAAGGAATCCTGCAAAATGGATGCCGTGCAGCGCTCGTCATCTGATTTTTGGCTCTGAACACTGGCCTTGACTTTGGGTACATTCGATGGTAAAACCTCTCCTGCTGCAGGTGCCTCACTTGGCCCAGCCACCTTGTATCCATTCACATGACTGTCCAACATTGTCTATGCGGGATGGCTATCGAATGAAAAAAAACCAAACTTGAAATTGACTGAGATTTTGAACATAAATGACTTACCGATTTTCTGAGTGTTGAGTCGATTTAAGGCCTACACACCGAAGTGAGTATATAATGACAGATTTTTCTTGGATGTGTGGATATCTAGGTTTCTAGGACTCTGATAATAGTATGTCTTGAGGTCTTTGTTGTTTATGTCAAAGCTAACATTTCGGTGGCACGTATTTACGTCCCCCTCTATTGTAATCGTATCTTTTCATTAGTATCACTCGCAGGTCAGTTTTCTATTGCCTCGGATAACAAGATGAAAATGTATCTGGGAAATGCTTCCTTTTATTGTTGTCCACACGCATGTTATGGCCGTGCGGCAGTCCGGCCCCTGCGTCTAATTACAATTTGCTTTTTGTCCAACGGTGCGTATGCGTAATTATAGCGACGGGAAAAGGAAGCTGGCGGACTCTAGGGGGAGGCAAATTCACAGAGTGAAGTGGAGTGGGAATCAAATTACAATTGACAACAACTTTTCGCTGGCTTTTCAATGGACTGGAGAAATGAGCTCGAAAACAAAAAGCACCTGAAGGCCAAAACAAAACACTGCCCGGTTTCGCTTTTGTTATTTTCCGAGTGAATATATGTATATATGGGAGACCGACCGACCGACCGAGCCTGAGCCTGGCCGCAGCTAAACAAATACACGTGGGACCAGGACGAGGACCAGGACCAGCCCAGGCAAAGCAAATAGCGGAGCAAAAATATTTGAATCTGAAATATGCATAAAATGCGGGAAAACGAATTCAAAGCACTGCGAAATAAATAAATAGCGAATGCAAACAAAATGGGAACAGAAAGCGGAAAACAAAAACAGGAAAAAAAAGGAAGACCAAGGAAACTTCCCCTCTCGAAAAAGTAAAACAATCAAAATTTGCGCACCATTAAATTTTGTATTGTATTCGTTCCACCGCACTTCCCCGAATTTTCTCATTTTCCTCGTACTCTCCCATATGTCTCTGTGTATGTGTGTGTGTGTCCCAAATCGACTTTCTCCTCAATGTTCAAAAGCTTTGATTTCCGCAACTCAATTTTATTCCACCAAAATTCTTAGAGTTTTCCTCGTTTTCCGGGACTGCAGCCTTGCGGAATCCTTGTGAATATTTTGTTGACAAAACCGATCAAAGCGTCGAGACATCGAAATGTCAGTTATGATTGCGCTACAAATTGGCTTTGATTTATGGCTTTGTTTTCACAGAATCCAGCTAAAGTCGCATTGAAACGGATCACGAAACCGGATTATATATGCTCTTTGTAGCCTTAAACTGTACTCATTAAACCCTTGCAGGGTATTATAATTTTAGTCAGAAGTTTGCAATCTTCTAGGGATGTTGCTTGGGGAGATAGCGTATACGTGATATTTTTGGATTGTTGCTTTGGACGATATTACGTATACGCATCATTATCGCACAAAGTATTCGTGAACAAAGACAACTTATTAACAAGTTAAAGATTCTTTTTGTTATCTGGAGTCTGGTGGATAAATTTGCAATCTGCAAGGGTATATAAAAATCGGCGAACCGAAGTTTACTCCCTTTCCAGTTTTTAATTAGTTTTCTGTAAATGGCAAATAAATATAATTGTTTGTTATTTATTTATTTGCCTTTTTGCTGTGGCTTGGGCAAAATCATAAATTAGCATTTGTTGAATATTAATTAGGGTAAATGCAAATGTGTAAATATATAGTTTTCAATTGTAGTTTTAAATTGTCAAAAGAGTGGGGCTCCGGCTTAAATTAATAGTCTTTAATAAATCTATTCTTTGACAATTTAATGAACGTAACTAGTTAATATTCAATTTGCTATTTATTGATTGAATTATATAAAAAACTAGATAATAAACAGGAAAACGGACTTTTTTTTTATTTTAATTAAATCTATCAACAGGTTTCTCATATATTATACAAAATATATAAAAGTTATTATGTCTTTTGGGCATTTTAACTTTACAGATTTTATTTAGGGAAATCTTTGCTTTTATCACGCATTTTCTGAATATAAATGCATTTTTCATATTACAAAATAATTAAGTAGACTGATTTCCATTCAGTTAATTAAAATTAAAGCCAGACTTTACCTAGTTTAAGCTCCATTAATTTTGCCAGTTAGCCACCGAGAATATACAGCCAGGAGGATTGCATTACATGGTAATTTGCAGAGACAACTGAAATATTTAGCTTTTGGTAACTCAACCCCGGCCCTTGAGCTTAACTTTCATCTTTGAAGTGTGTGCAAGGCAACCGGCATGACATGCTGGTCCGAAGCTATGTACACCTGGCCCAGGTGTGACATTCTGCAGCTGCCAGGACAGGCTTCGAGCCCATTAAAACTAATTACTCATAATCATTTTGGCTACTGCTCGACTGCCTCCAGGACACAGCCTCCGCCCATCTCCATCCTCCATTGCCATGGCTCCTGGCGAGCGACAGTCCCAGCTGCCACATATACATTGAAATTAATTAAAATTAAAATGAAAGTGGAAATGGAAATGGTAACGTAACGGGAAAGGGGGAAGGGGAAGGTAGAAATGGAAATGGAAACGAAGCCCCGCGATGCTGCACATGTGGGCTCAGGCTCAAGTCCTGGTTGATTTCCATGAAAACGACTCAACCGCAGATGATGGGGAAATTAGTGGCCGGGGGAAAAGAGCAAAAAGGAGATGAGTCAAATATACAAAGTCAAGTGCGCGGCGACCGATGAAAAATCTCTGCGAAATTAATTAAATTCTGTAATTTAAGCTCACCCCGGGAAGCCTGCAACTTGGTGCTCGGTGGGATGTGGGTGTGGGTATGAAGGCTTTTATCATGATTATGTTGTGTCACTTGGCAGCACATCTGCCTGCCTCCCGCAGGATACTTGTACCTGGGTTCAGCGACCTTTCGTCCTGACATTTACTCTTTATGCAGGGCAATGCAGGCCAGGCCACAGTGCCTCCTCAACACTGAGGGAAATTAAAGGGATAGTTGAAATTAAAAACAAAGAGAATTCAATTTTTTAAATTTCTTAATTATTTTTTATAATTAAATAAAATTTATTTAAGTATACTTAAATTTTTCTTAGTTTTTTTAGTATCACTTCTGAGACAGTTTTTTTTCTGAGTGCTTATATTTGTTTTGTGAATTGAAGTGTGTGTGTATGTGTGAGAGAAGGTCCTGCAGGCAGAGCCTTCATGTTGCCGCTGTTCGCCAGATGGCGCCACCTTTGCAGCGCTGTCAAGCGCAACGCAGCGCAAAATTATTCTAATTAGAGTTCCCCCAACCCCCATCCCCCATCTAACCGCCCTTCCATGATATCCTTTTACAGTGCCTTTGAAAAGTTATTCAGTTAGACAGGCAACGGGACAGAAAACTCTGTCTGTGTGTGTTTCTAATTTGGCTGTTTTATTTTATCCTTTTTTTGTTGTATTTTTCGCTCTAAGCACTTTAGTTTACCTGCAGTTACACTCCCTTCAAAGAGCTAATGTGTGTGTGCGAGGATAAGAGCTTTGCGGGCAAAATGTAATCAAATGTTGTGGTTTAATATGCGTTTAAGTTTTCAGGATAATCTTGTGGACTTTAAAAGTTATCTAATAAAGTTGGAAGGTTGAAGTTTAATATTAAAGTTTTCTGCGAAAGTAGTTTTTGATTTGTGTATGATTTTTATACCATGTACCAAAGGTACAAAGTTATTATAGTTTTGTGCGAGTGCGATTTTCTGTAACAGACAGAAGGAGGCGTGGCAGACCCCCAAAAGTTACCTAAATATTGGTCAGGACCACTAAAGGAGTCGATATAGCCATGTCCGTCTGTCCGTCCGTCCGTCCGTCTGTCCGTCTGTCCGTCTGTCCGTCTGTCCGTCTGTCTGTATGAACGCCCAGATCTCAGAGACTATAAGAGCTAGAGACACCAAACTTGGGATTTAGACTTCTTATATCTGCACGCAGATCAAGTTTGTTTTAAATTTTTGCTGCTCCCCTTTTTGGAGGAGCTATTTGAAAAAAACGTATATCTCCGAAATTTATAAAGTTATGTAAACCATATTAAAAAGCTTAATGCATTTTATCAAAATACACAGACTGTCCAAATTTTATTGCGATCGTGCCTTAAATAGCGGAGATATAGGCTTTTTACTTTATACACATTACGTGTACAAGAGGCAGCCCAGGCAGAGGGCTCCAAATAAATCAAAACGTTCATTAAACATTTTACGTATGTTCATATTACTATGAAAATAGGATTACTCATTTTGAATTGGTTGGTGGCGCAGCTGGCTAAGCTGAAGTCTTTTTCAAATGTTAGTTGTCACGGGTTCGAATCCCGTCGGCGACGAGCGAAATCTTTTTTATTTTTAGCAATTTTTTTTTTGTTTTTCCAGTACATTAAAATAATTACAGTATTTAATACTAAAAAATAAAAAAATGCAAGCAAAGAACTATACTTAATGTTTTGAAAATGAAAAAATTCCTTATGCCTGCGGTTGATTCGAACCCAGGCCAATTGCTTACAAAAATGTATGTGTATCTTTACCCACTGAGCTATCGACTTTGCTCTTGAATGTGAAGACATTTGCATTATATGTAAATTTGTCTCAGTTTTTTATTCTTATTCTCTTTCTTTTATATAATTTTGGGACGCGCCTTGTAATGGTACATGGTATTCTACTGTCGGGACACCCGACTGTATGTCCATCTTGTTATATTTAAACTGCTGAAAAACTATAATTTGTATTACATTTGTAGTTTTTAAATTAAAAAAGAACTTAATAAAACTGTTTAGTATCATTTTGCAATAAAATAGACCTTAAACTCTTGTTATTTTTGCTCTTTAAGTTAATTCTTTAACATTTTAATAAAATATGAAATTAGTTGCAAGGTGCCAAAGCCTGCAACATCTGTTTAGCAAAAAGTGAGATCCAATAACTCGTCACAAGGACAACAGCTGAATAAAACATGGTTTCTTTCGCCGACGAGCCGACGAGTCTTGACAAAATGAAATTTTTAAATGTGATGGCAAGCGGAATTTATGTAGTAATCGCACGGCACGGAGACATATTCCTGTGCCCAGGACTTGTGTGGATGATTTATCTTAAGCCGCATAACAAAGGCGGTGAGAGCACTTCCTGTGTGCGTGATCCTGCAGCCTCCTTCTCCTCCTATTCCCTCTCCTCCATGAATCACCCAGCAAGGAGCTAGGAGTGGCAACATGTGCTTAATAGTTTAACGCTTCGTGTGCCACTTAGCTGGGCATGAATGCCTATTCCGGCAAGGAGTCACCAGCCAGGACATCCCTCCCCAACCGTTATAATGTTGCCCTGCTGCAAGAGGAGCTGATGGTGCAGTCTGTCAGCGGGAACCATATCCTTTGGCGCACTCATTTTTCGTTCCAGGCGTTGGCAGATCCATCTCAGTTACAAATCCGCGACGGTGATGCCCGCCGTTTTGTTCCATTTCGCGAACCAAGCCAATCTCCTCTCGTTCCGCTCTGTGAAGGTGAGGCGCAGTGACGTTAGGAAGAGGACTCTCTGGTTCCAATGTGGAGTAGACACGACGGAGTCCTGGTTTCCATGCCCATCTGGCATCGCGTGTCGCATGATGTATGACATTTTTGCGCCTCATAAACACCTGTCCCTCTACCCAGGATAATAACAAAAACACTGAACACCTGAAGAAGGGGAAACTTTTATAAAGAAAATAAATTGTGAAACAAAAAACAGGCTTTACTGAAATTATAAAGCCTTAATATTGTTTCACTAAAAAAGGATCTTGAATAATTTTATTAAAAATTAGGAAAATCATATATTTTTATCCATAATTAATTTAATTAATAATTACTTTGGGAATTTATCAGTTTCCCTAATTAAATTCCCTAAAAAAATCTTTATAATCATAACTTAAAGGATATTTCTTAAGAAGCTTCAATAAATATTATCAAATTATTTGCAGTTCTAAACACTTTTTAAGCTGCTTCAATAATTATTATTTAATTATTTACCATTCAAAAATTTTCCATTATTCGCTTGTTATACATTTCTTAAGTTACATAATTATATCCCATTTATATCCTGAATTTCTGCAAGTGCTTCTGTTTCACCTGCCTCCTCGTCACCTTATTGCTCTTTTTTGTTTTTGTGCATCGTCCAGACAGACCCCCTTGCAGGTGGATGGCCCGGGGTGGTGCCTTGTTGTTTGTTTTTGTTTGCCTTGACGAAATTGGCACGGTTGGCGGCAGGTGAAAGGGGGCGGAACCGGGAACATGGGATGCCGCCGCCGATGCCGTGTTGACTGTTTGACTATTTGCTCGTTTACGTTTGTGACGCGCACAATAAATAATGTAGATAATAATATATAATGTAAATAATAACAATAAATAAGGTAAATAATAATAACAAATAATGTAAATAATAATAGTAAATAATGTAAATAATAATAAACATAAAGAAAGCATAAGAACACTGTAAATAAACAGGTAAATAATGACAATAAGAATAATGAAGATCAATAAAAGGGAACAAAAACAAATGCGCGCGCGCGCCGATCGACCATACCAGCATCGCAGAAGCGCAGCTTATGAGTCCGAACCAGTTCATGCTAAGGCATCTCGGAAGCATAGCTTAGGATTCCGAACCGGTTTAAGCTAAGGCTGAAGGAAGACGGCCGCGGGCCCTGGCAAAGGTACCTAGCAGCCGACAGCAACTGGAAGCGGTGAGTTTTCATAAGCACACTTCCTAGTCAGCAAGCGAAAGTCCTTTTTTTGGGGCAATCCGAATCCTAGGATTTGGATTGAATCAATAGCCGTAGACTTTAAGAGTCCTTCCGCCCTCTCTCTCTGTGGACTTTAATAGTCCGAACCACTCTCTCTCATCCGTCAACGCCGACTTAAATAGTCCATCGCGCCTCTCTCTCATCGACGACTTGAATAGTCCGAACCTACCTCTCTCTCTCTCTCTCTCTCATCGACGACTTGAATAGTCCGAACCAGTATCTCTCTCTCTGTAGACTTTAATAGTCCTATCTCTATCTCTCTCATCGAGGACTTTAATAGTCCGAACCTCTCTCTCTCATCCGTCAACGCCGACTTAAATAGTCCAGCGCGTCTCTCTCATCGACGACTTGAATAGTCCGAACCATTATCTCTCTCTCTCTCTCTCTCTGTAGACTTGGATAGTCCTATCTCTATCTCTCTCATCGAGGACTTTAATAGTCCGAACCACTCTCTCTCATCCGTCAACGCCGACTTAAATAGTCCAGCGCGTCTCTCTCATCGACGACTTGAATAGTCCGAACCATTATCTCTCTCTCTCTCTCTCTCTGTAGACTTGGATAGTCCTATCTCTCTCTCGCATCGAGGACTTTAATAGTCCGAACCACTCTCTCTCATCCGTCAACGCCGACTTAAATAGTCCATCGCGCCTCTCTCTCATCGACGACTTGAATAGTCCGAACCACTATCTCTCTCCGTAGACTGTAATAGTCATATCTCTCTCTCTCGCTCTCATTGGGGACTTTAATAGTCCGAACCACTCTCTCTCATCCGTCAGCGCAGACTTAAATAGTCCATCGCGCCTCTCTCTCATCGACGACTTGAAGAGGCCGAACCATTCTCTCTCATCCGTCAAGCCGACTTAAATAGTCCATCGCGCCTCTCTCTCATCGACGACTTGAATAGTCCGAACCATTCTCTCTCTCACCGACGACTTCAAAGAGTCCGACCCATTCTCTCTCTCTCTCTCTTTAGCAGGTACCCGGACGTCCCGACTCCCGGCACGGCCGAAGACCCGATCCGCCCGACGACTGGCAACGACAAGGTCCCCACAGCGTGGTGTTTCCCCCCGAGACGGGACGAAGCCAGCCCCGACGATCGAGCCCGTATCTCAACTCTGTACAAGAAATCCACTGAATAAAGGTCCCTACTGTTAATTTTTACCGAATTCCTCTCACTGTTCTTCCTGGGGCCGGGGCACTTCTCTTCCAGCTACCACTCGGACTAACTCTGATGAGCGGATCCTGGCCGTCCCTGAGCTATCTGGGGAATTGAAACGGCAGACCGTCACAGCTGGCGCCCGAACAGAAAGAGTGGTAGTAACGGAGGCCCGAAACCAGAAGAGCATGTCCACCTGGGTGTACATGGCAACAAAACAAGAGTTGACAGAGTACGCGAGGGAATTTGAGTTAGACCCGACGGGAAGAGTAGAGGACTTGAGAAAAGAGCTAGCGGCTTTTTGCAAGAACACGGACCACACGGAGAGCATAAAGCAGAGGCTAGCCACCTTGGCAGAGAAGTACAAAAAAGAGAAGAGCCCAGCAAAAATACCAGTAGTCGTAGTGACAAGAGTCGAGGAAATGGAGAAACCAAAAGAGACAAAACAAGAGAGGAAAGTGAACGTGGAAATAATCGACCGAGTGCGAGGATGGGGTATTAGATACCAGGGTGTAACAAACCCATTGGAGTTCTTGGAGAAAATAGAACAGTGGGCGAAGGGATACGGCATGGAGATGGACCAGTTAATCCCAACCATGCCATTCATCCTCGAGGGACTAGCAGCCGATTGGTGGAACACAACACCGACCGAAATCGAGTCATGGGAGCAGTTGAAAGAGGAAATACAGGAATATTTTCTACCACCAAGGTACGAAGAACAGTTGGAGCAGAAAATCACACAGATGAGGCAACGGGAAAACGAACCAGTGAGGGAGTTTGCAACAGAATTGCGGAAGTTGATGCGATTTACGAAACTGTCGGAAACAGAAAAATTAGACAGAATATACAAAAATTGCCGAAGCAAGATAAAACTATACACTCGGCGGAATGGGTTCGAGACGTTGACCGAGTTCTTAAAGCTAGCGGAAGAAGTGGAAGAGATCGAAGCCGCAGAGAGCGCAATACAACCAGTACGGCAGCAGATAAATCAAGAGATGTGCTTCAGATGCGGAGGAACAGGTCACGCGGCACGCAACTGCGGGAATCCACCAAGATTATTCTGTTGGGTCTGTAAGAAGGATGGAGTGAGGACTTCACAATGCTGTAGAGCACCGACGGGAAACATGTAGGGCCTGAGCAAATAAGACTGGCAGCTCAGGCCGCACAACAAAAGCCAGACCCGAGGGACGACTTAACATGCGACGGGGTCCAAATTGTGGCAAGGATCAGATTCGGAGGAAATACGGTGAAAGGAATAATAGATACGGGAGCATCAAGAAGCGCGATCAGCAGGAACTCATACCAGGACCTACGGGAGCACGGGAGGTGGAACGGAGGGCGCGTAGAGATAACACTCGCCAATGGGATGAAACAGCGAGCGATCGGAGAATTTCACGCAATGGTCGAATTCGGAGGAGCCCGGATCGAAGTTCCGTTTATGATCATGACGGAAGTAGCGGGAGGCATCCTACTGGGCATGGACTTCCTAGCAAGAGCACGGAGTGTGCTCAGATGTGGGAACCTCGAATTGGAGATAAGGGAGGAGGAAAGCGAGGACGACGACGACGACGAAGCGAGGGAAACAACGGAAGTGCCGAAGCGAGGGGATACGCTGGAGGAGAAAATAGAGGATTTTCTGCGAGAACACAGGCAAGTATTTGAGAGGATGAAGGGGGTCAGTAACGCCGCAACACACAAGATATACCTGACGGACGATAAGCCAATCAAGCAGAGGTACTACCCAAGGAACCCGAAGCAGCAGGCAATTATCGACGAACAGGTAGACGAGTTACTGTCTCTGGGGCTTATAGAAAGGTCTAGGAGTCCATATAGCGCACCCGTGGTACTGGTCAGGAAAAAGAACAACGACTGGCGAATGTGTATCGACTATCGGTTGCTAAACGATAAGACCGAAAAAGACGCATACCCGGTGCCTCGTATGAACTTCATCCTGGACCAGTTGCGAGAAGCGAAATATATAAGTACCATAGACTTGAAATCAGGCTATTGGCAAATCCCGATGGACCCGGACAGCAAGCAATATACGGCATTCACGGTACCGGGACGGGGGCTATTTCAGTGGAAGGTCATGCCATTTGGACTTACAACCGCACCCGCAACGTTCCAGCGAGCCTTGGACACAATCATCGGACCAGAAATGGAGCCCCATGCATTTGCGTACCTGGACGATATCATAGTGATAGGGCGGACGAAGGAGGAGCACCTTCAGCGGTTGCAAGAAGTATTCAAACGGCTACAACGGGCTAACCTCAGGATAAACCCAGACAAGTGCCACTTCTTCCAGGAGGAGCTGAAATACTTGGGGCATGTGGTCAGCAATCAGGGTATTCGGACAGACCCGGAGAAGGTAGCAGCAATCCAGGAACTGCCGGCGCCCAAATCGACAAAGGAGGTGCACAGCTTCTTAGGGATGGCGTCGTGGTATAGAAGGTTTGTTCCGAACTTCACGGAACAGGCAGGACCACTACAGGAGTTGATCCGAAAGGGGCAGAAGTTCGAGTGGGGGGAAAAACACCAAAAAGCCTTCGACGGATTAAAAGATAGCCTAACACGAGCACCAGTCTTGGCATGCCCTGATTTCTCCAAACGGTTCAAGCTACAGACCGACGCGAGCGACTTCGGGTTAGGAGCAGTCTTGACACAGGAAACAGAGGATGGAGAACACGTGATATCCTTTGCCAGTCGGAGATTAAGCAAAACGGAGCAGAAATATAGCGCGACGGAAAAAGAGTGCCTGGCCATTTATTGGGGAGTCGATAAGTACAAGATGTACCTCGAGGGATACCCGTTTACGGTGGTAACAGATCACATGGCGCTGAAATGGTTAAACTCGATTAAAAGCCCGGCCGGGAGAGTGGCCAGGTGGGCACTAGGGTTACAGCCGTACCAGTTTGAGATACAATACAGGAAGGGAAAACTCAACCTGGTAGCAGACGCATTGTCAAGATTACCACGAGCGGAGGTCAGGGGAATGAGGCACCAGGACGACTGGATAAAGCAGAGGATGGAGGCGCTACAGAAAGAACCACGGAGTGAGGAATACCAGATGGCAGAAGGACGACTGTATCGACGGGGTGACAGTCCGAGAGATCAGCAACGATGGAAGCTATGTGCAACGGCAGAGGAGATCCCGCGGATCTTACAGGAAAACCACAGCGCAGCCGAAGCGGGGCACCTGGGGATGTTCAAGACCATAAAACGGATAAAGACAAGGTATTTCTGGCCAGGATTAACCAGGGACACCAAGAAGTTTGTCCGAGCTTGTGACAGCTGCCAAAGGTACAAGGTTTCGCAGCAGAAAGCGGCCGGGAAGATGCTGACACGGGTAGCAGAGGCACCGTGGGAGACGGTATGTGTCGACTTCGTGGGACCACTACCCCGCACGACGCATGGGAATTCTACGTTAGTGGTAATGATGGACAAGTACTCAAAATGGGTGGAATTGGCAGCAATCCGGCAGGCAACAGCGGATGCATTTCTGAAGGTGTTTCGAGAGAGGATCATCGCGAGATTCGGCGTGCCGAAGGTAGTAATATCGGACAACGGAGTGCAGTTCACGGGGAAGAAGTCAAGACAGGCAATGGAACGATGGGGAGTGAAGCAGCAATTCACGGCTCCATACACGCCGCAAGAGAACCCGACGGAACGGGCAAATAGGACGGTCAAGACCATGATTGCACAGATAGCAGGAGAGGACCAAACAAGATGGGACGATCAATTACCGGAGTTGATGCTGGCATTCAATAGCAGTACGTCGGAAACAACAAAGTTCAGTCCTGCGCAGTTAGTACTAGGGAAAGAACTACGGCTGCCGGGGGCAACATTCGACAGGACTACTGAGGGATCCGGAATACAGGAGGAGACGGTAGAAAACCGGTGGAGGAGGATGGAAGCACAACGAGGGGAAGCGCTCGGGAACATGAGAGAAGCAGCAGAGCAGCAGAGGAAGCGCTACGATTTGAGGAAAAGAGAGTGGAAGCCGAGGGTAGGCGAATGGGTGCTATGCAGGACGCACAGGCTGTCAAACGCGGTCGACAAATTCAACGCAAAATTGGCACCAAAGTTCGACGGGCCATGGAGGATTACGGGACTCGTGTCACCAGTGATCATGACCATGAGGAACAGGCAGTCGGGAAAAATAAAACGGGCATACATAGGAGACATAAAACAATACGTAGAAGCGATCCCTGAATATGAGGTACCAGAACGGGTAGGGCGGTTGGACTCAAAAAGGGGAAATAGGACGATTGGTGGCGGTAGTTCAGCTAAGTGGGCAAACAAGTCCGTACCCGATAATAATCAAATGTCTCTTATCATTACAGAAAAGATGAATAAATTCGAGGAGAGTAAGAGACGGTTCCGGAAGAGGAGCGAGGTGGTGAAGGCAGCGGCGACCCGGGCCAAGCTGATCACGGCCCAAGCAGCACCCGGGGCAGCCAGGAAGCGGACAGAGCCGGCCAGAATGGGGCGAAAACAGGAGGCGGAGAGAGAGGAGAGGGTGCGAACGGCACCGGAAGCGGACGGAACGGACTACCGGCCAGCGGGCAAGCGTCGAGTAGCCCACACGCCACGACAGGGGGGCTCCGGAGGGCACGGCAAGGCCACACCGGGGGCGACGGCACCCGCCAGCCCGGTGTGTGTCCGGGCCGGAGTGGCAGGCCCGAGGGAGTCGCCGAGTAGACGCAGCAGGTCGGAGGAGCAGGGATACGGCGCGCCACCACCGTTGGTGCGACGACCCCCGACACCCATCCCGGCGTATATACCGGTGAGCCGCCCGCCGACACCAACACCAACACCGGTACGCCCACCACCGACCCCGACGCCGATGCCACGGGCCCAACACCCCACACCGCCGGGCCGACGACCGCCTACTCCCGATGCCGACATCCTCGAGCTCCACCCGGTGGAGCGGAATGATTACGGGTGGACCCTCCCGGAAGGAGCCGTGTTGGCCCCGGATGCGGTGGAGGCCATCCGAAGAAAGCTGGAAGGCAAACAACGTGGGCGTCAGAGGAGGTTTCTGATGGAGGATGGAAACATAGTCTGGAAGGTGGTGTCGAACCGGGGGAACCACGTGGCGGTGACCCGCCACTTCGTAAAGGAGGGGGGGGTGTGACGCGCACAATAAATAATGTAGATAATAATATATAATGTAAATAATAACAATAAATAAGGTAAATAATAATAACAAATAATGTAAATAATAATAGTAAATAATGTAAATAATAATAAACATAAAGAAAGCATAAGAACACTGTAAATAAACAGGTAAATAATGACAATAAGAATAATGAAGATCAATAAAAGGGAACAAAAACAAATGCGCGCGCGCGCCGATCGACCATACCAGCATCGCAGAAGCGCAGCTTATGAGTCCGAACCAGTTCATGCTAAGGCATCTCGGAAGCATAGCTTAGGATTCCGAACCGGTTTAAGCTAAGGCTGAAGGAAGACGGCCGCGGGCCCTGGCAAAGGTACCTAGCAGCCGACAGCAACTGGAAGCGGTGAGTTTTCATAAGCACACTTCCTAGTCAGCAAGCGAAAGTCCTTTTTTTGGGGCAATCCGAATCCTAGGATTTGGATTGAATCAATAGCCGTAGACTTTAAGAGTCCTTCCGCCCTCTCTCTCTGTGGACTTTAATAGTCCGAACCACTCTCTCTCATCCGTCAACGCCGACTTAAATAGTCCATCGCGCCTCTCTCTCATCGACGACTTGAATAGTCCGAACCTACCTCTCTCTCTCTCTCTCTCTCATCGACGACTTGAATAGTCCGAACCAGTATCTCTCTCTCTGTAGACTTTAATAGTCCTATCTCTATCTCTCTCATCGAGGACTTTAATAGTCCGAACCTCTCTCTCTCATCCGTCAACGCCGACTTAAATAGTCCAGCGCGTCTCTCTCATCGACGACTTGAATAGTCCGAACCATTATCTCTCTCTCTCTCTCTCTCTGTAGACTTGGATAGTCCTATCTCTATCTCTCTCATCGAGGACTTTAATAGTCCGAACCACTCTCTCTCATCCGTCAACGCCGACTTAAATAGTCCAGCGCGTCTCTCTCATCGACGACTTGAATAGTCCGAACCATTATCTCTCTCTCTCTCTCTCTCTGTAGACTTGGATAGTCCTATCTCTCTCTCGCATCGAGGACTTTAATAGTCCGAACCACTCTCTCTCATCCGTCAACGCCGACTTAAATAGTCCATCGCGCCTCTCTCTCATCGACGACTTGAATAGTCCGAACCACTATCTCTCTCCGTAGACTGTAATAGTCATATCTCTCTCTCTCGCTCTCATTGGGGACTTTAATAGTCCGAACCACTCTCTCTCATCCGTCAGCGCAGACTTAAATAGTCCATCGCGCCTCTCTCTCATCGACGACTTGAAGAGGCCGAACCATTCTCTCTCATCCGTCAAGCCGACTTAAATAGTCCATCGCGCCTCTCTCTCATCGACGACTTGAATAGTCCGAACCATTCTCTCTCTCACCGACGACTTCAAAGAGTCCGACCCATTCTCTCTCTCTCTCTCTTTAGCAGGTACCCGGACGTCCCGACTCCCGGCACGGCCGAAGACCCGATCCGCCCGACGACTGGCAACGACAAGGTCCCCACAGCGTGGTGTTTCCCCCCGAGACGGGACGAAGCCAGCCCCGACGATCGAGCCCGTATCTCAACTCTGTACAAGAAATCCACTGAATAAAGGTCCCTACTGTTAATTTTTACCGAATTCCTCTCACTGTTCTTCCTGGGGCCGGGGCACTTCTCTTCCAGCTACCACTCGGACTAACTCTGATGAGCGGATCCTGGCCGTCCCTGAGCTATCTGGGGAATTGAAACGGCAGACCGTCACACGTTAACGGTGAGCTGACTTATTTTCCACGGCGGTGCAATTCAAATATGCCGGGAGTTCCTTTACCCACAACCGGTTGATTGCACGATCAAAGTCAATTGACCTTTGGCATTTGCCATGTTTTGTTTGGAAATCCCCCCTTTTGTTTGCCAGTAAGATGAACTTATTTAGGTAGGAAAAATACTGTCTGTTGATAATTAATTTCAATAAACTTTATTTAACAAAAAAACTTTTATTTGTCTTTAAACCGAGCCACTGTGGCGTTGTGTTTATAAAAACTACCCCAGTATTAACATTTTTTGTCGGTAATCCGATTTACCAGTTTCATGTGTATTTTCTGATATATAAATAAATCTATATATATAAAAAATGGTTGATATTTGTTTGATGCTGACCCGCAGATGTGTCTGCCAAAAGGAAAACAAAAAATGTTTGATTTATAGTCTTCATTGTGGAAGTTCTTGATAAATCGGACATAATACTTTATTTTACAAGCTAATTGGGCTGCTTTGCAAATCTTTGGCATGCATTTTGTTGCCTAGTGTAAACACTCAAAGTTTCCCCTCCACTAATTGAATAAGTTGGTTTTCCGGAACGGAATCTGTGCGGTTATAGCTGGCTTCCTTTCGTCTGGTAGCGGGAAATCGAACGCAGTTTGAAGCTAACTAAACTTTTTGACTTCCATTCCCATTCATTGGCCAACATTTGCTCATCAACATTTGAGCCAGGAGCCGAGCTGAAATACCATTAAAATCACATTTCGATTTAATTTGCATAAATTGAAGCCGAGTCAGCCACTGGAAAATAAAGCCGAACAGTAGCTCTCCTCCTCTCTGAACATGAACTAAAATGCCATTGAAAAGCGATTCAAAATCAATTAGAGAGTGATTTTGCAAAATATATACTATATATTTTATATTTATTTTTATTAAACCAAATGAAATGCTCAGTCATAGTGAAGTAAATCAGGCAAATCAATACCAGTAATGGCAAATCAAATAAATAAATATGGTGGCGATTTTGAATATAAAAATCTACTATTAAATATTTACTTTTTTTCAAGCTAAAATAATTATTTAACAAATAAAAAAAAAAAACCATTATAATTCTTATATTTTTCGATATATAATATACAAGGACATCCCTAGGTTAAACCCACTCACTTATCGGTTGAATTAAAACGGGTCCAAGGACATGAAGGGGGATTATGACACTTTTTGCGCCTCGCTGCTCTCATATTTGGCTTTTGCTTTTATTGAGCGAAATGAAAAATTCAATTAAAATGCACACATGCTCCGAAAACCCAACCCTAAAACTGGCCAGCAACAAAAAATTGAGAGCGGAACGAACGAGCCGGAGTCCTGGGCTCACTGCTGCTGCCAGCAAAAGGAACGAAAGGAAATGGAAAATGTGAAAAATCAGCATAACAAAGTGGGAAAAACTATGAAAATGCATTTGCCCGGCATGGCCGCTTTCACTTTTCTCTTCCTTGTTTTTCCTCACTCTTTTCTTTACTTTTTTTCGGGAAGTCTTCCGTCATGCTCCACAAGCCTGGCTGCCATCCAGCCAGACATACTCATGTGTCCATGGTCCAGGAACCCCCAGGCAACACAATATAACATATAGTTACTACCATAGCTACGTTGTGTCCCAAAAAAGGGTAACGGATGCCAGCATCCAGTATGTAAATCGGCGAAGGCTGTAAACACATTTCATTTGCACAAAGAATTAGACCTAGAAAGGGGGACCGAAATCAGCATTTATTGTTGTTGACCTTTTTTAAAGAGCCATTTCTTTGGCAGCAACAAATTTTTAAGGTGTAAAATAAGCTTTTGTAGATTATTTAAAGTGTTTTCCCTTTAAATTCTTTTATCAATTTGTATGTCAAAGTTATTTATTGCAAGTTAAATAATTAACAGAAAGGTAAACTAAATTTTCAAAAATTCCTATCAACATAACCGGGCTTAAAGTCAAAACAGAAACATTCCCAAACCCAAATACCAAACTGCATTAATTGTGTCAGACAAAATTAAATTTGTTTTCAGGTTTTTTCCTTTATTGTTTTTGATTTTGTACTATTTACCTTTATTATTTATTTTTGATGTCCTGGCACATGACACTCTCATATTTTTGGCAATTGTACAATTCGTATGTTTAGCGCCTGCAAATAACGCAGCGATTGCAATGAATGTTTGGGTGAAGCTCCCCTCTGCCGAAAAATAAACGCTAATGAAACAAGTGGGGACAACACCCCGACCTCGCTCAGATCCTGTCAGAGTCAGAGTTGATATGGGAAAGCCGGGCAAACAAACTGCAAAGCTGAATTTACGGTTGCCGCTTTTGAATTGACAACCGGGAAGAGAGCAGGGAGGTGAAGGGATGGCCGGAACCGGGTATTGAGGGCGGCGGAGCCCGGTTTTATGGCGGATTTCAACGAAAATATAAAAATAAAATTGGATTTTAGCGTAGATTGTAGAAGGCCGTAAATATTTTTCAATTCACTGGCCCCGGGCTGAGGCTGAAGGATGTAAAGGCGGGGAATTAGGGGGCAGACACACACACATGCCTGGCCCCCCACATTGATTTCCCCAAGGGGCGGCAGCCTGTGAAGGGGTTCCCAGTTCCCGGTTCCCGGGTCTGCGGTTGCGAATCGCGTGCGAATGATTTGGCAGAATTAACTCCCCAACACCGGGCGGCAAAAACAAATTCGCTGCCGAAGGCGTCGAGCCCCAGGACACGTCCCCAACAAAAGCAGGAGAATGCGGATGCTGATGCGGCAACTGGGCCCGAAGGAGCAACATGTGGAGAGGGAGGAGGATTAGGAGCGAAGGAGAAAGTCTCATTTGAATGCCAAGCGAAGCGATTTTTTTCGGTGCGTGCGGGTGGCCAACAACAACCCTTTTTGTGATCCTTTCAACGGCACCATGTCCTTGCCTCAAGGCGTTAGATATAAGTTGGGCTGGAGCCTGCTTAGGCTACCTCAACAAATCCTCCGAAAACTCATTTCGTGTTTGCCGGCGTCAAATTGATTTCATTGCCTGTTTGTGCTTTGTTTCCCAAGCTAAATGCCTACCCCACACAATCCTTTCATATCCTGGCGCTCAAATGGAAAATATCCTAGCTGCGGTTGTGCCTTTGACTTTAACAAAACATATTTATAGAGATTCCTGCGGCCATTTGGTTAGTATTTTGATTGGAATTCGTACTAAGCTGACCGAAAAATAGGCTAGTAAATCTTTTATTAATCTATAGGTTTAACTGAAACAAAGTAAAAAATAGTGCAACAAATAAAGATATTAGTATACAAAAGATTATTATTTTATAAATAATAAAGGAATGTTTCGAAGAATATTCTGTTGACAGATCTTCAAAGGACAATGAAGGGCACGAAGCCTGCCCAAGTCCCAAATCGAATTTTAATAATAAGAAAATATATTAAAATCATACATAAGGATGTCATGAGTTAATTGTAATCACACGGGGAGGCAGTACAGTAGGGATCCCAGATGGCCGGCCGACTGTTAGGCAAGAAGCTGTTACAGTTCCTCGACCGCTTCCACCAGGCGGCCTTCAGTCCAAAGTACCTGATCTACACCAACATCGGCATCTCGGTGGGCCTGAGCATGGTGGGCGATGCCATGGAACAGACCTACGAAAGGGTGATCGGAGAGATACCCCAATGGAACCGCATCCGCACCGTTCGAATGGGCATCTCGGGGTTAACGGTGGGCGTGGTGTGCCACTATTGGTACCACTACCTGGACTTTTATTTCCCCCAGCGTACCCTAAGGACGGTGATAATTAAGATCCTGCTGGACCAGTTTATCTGCTCACCGTTCTACATGGCCGTCTTCTTCCTAACAATGGCCATACTGGAGGACACGACTTGGGAAGAGCTGAAGCAGGAGATCCGGGACAAGGCCCCCATCCTCTATGCCGCCGAGTGGACGGTGTGGCCAGTGGCTCAGTTGATCAACTTCTGGCTGCTCAAGCCCCAGTATCGGGTGCTGTATGACAACACCATAAGTCTGGGCTACGACATCTTTACCTCACAGATCAAGTATCGCACGAAGCCCAACGAGGAGGCCGAGCCTAAAAAGGGAAAATAACCCCAGCCATTTGTTAAAAATTTTAATATTTAAATACCTACCAAGAAATGTGTTGTATATAAAAGCTGCTTATGGGACTACCACTAAAAAAGTTTGTTAAATTCTTCGTCTCGTAATAAATCATGCCCAATGCCCAATGCTCAATGCCCGAGCATGCTTAAGGAGACACATGCTTTTATTGGGTGTCGACGCTAGCTCAACCTGACACCATGTCCCCGGGTGTCAAACAACGCTCCCTCGTTTCGTTCAGAGATGGACGATGATGGAAGGTGACCCCAACTGAGGTAGCCACCCGGGTGGGTGACTTGTCAAATGCAGAACCCGGGCGGACCTTTGTCGAGGGCTGCGAAAGAGCAGATACTCAGCGAATGGTGAATGGCATCGAGCACCGGAGAGACAGACACTCGAGCCGTGAGCCCTCGACGAGGAATTGTGTCAAGCATACAAAATAAATAAAGGCACAGGGCTTGGGATACAACAAAAAAAAAAAAAGGAAAATGCTAAGAGAAAGGGAAATCAAGTGACAAAATTGATGTCAAGATGAGCGAGTGGCGGCCCTGCCAGGACATTCACAGCCACAGCCAGATGCACAGGCAGACGCCGGCCGACCTGGCTTCTTCACGGCCAACGTCAGTTGATGCCACGAAGGAGGATGTGTACACCCACACAGACCCACATGCCAACTAATCCAATTTAAATCTCTTAACATGATTTGCCGCTTTCTTTTCATTTTGTTGGATTTTATGCCATTATCCCTTTTGGTCTCCGTGTGTCCTTTTGGCGACCGAATTGCCAGGCACGACGAGAAGTCAGAGACTTCTAAACAGTGGATAAAGTTGTTACAGCTTCTTTAAATGTGTTTAAAAATATTATTTGTAGGAATAATAAAAAATAAATAAAACTTCAAACTGGGAAAAACTTTCTGAGATCGTAAATGTAAATGTTTATTAAGGCTACTTGAATTTTCCTCCCTTAAAAATATTTAATATTTACCCACTGTACATTCCTGCCACTGGCAAGTTGACTTCCTGTCTTTACTGTTATCTCTCCCAAGGAGGACGCGCCTGCTAAGACCAAGGACACCCAGGACTGCGGCCAAAGGGTTTATTTATTTGGTTTAGCGGCTGCCTCGGTAGCTTTAGTCGCTCTATCCTCATTTTGTGATTTAATTTAAAAGCTCAGTCCCTCTGCCCCGCCTACGGAGGAGTCCTTTTCCGGCAAAGGAGTTGTGGATGGAACTGGGGGCTTTTCGGCACGTGGCCAGCCGCCTCTTGATGAGTTGTGTGTGTGTGTGTGTGTGTTTGGGTGTGTGGTTAAAGTATCCCAAATGAGACTACGTGTTGATGACCAAGTTTGTCGAGTCACCGCCAGCGGCTAACCAAAGTCGACCAAGAAAAACTCAAGTTGAGAATAAAGTTATCAGCAAGTGGAAATGCCATAGCTGATGCTGAGCACAAACACAAACACTTTGGCACTTTGGCATTAATTAATTAAGAGATAAGTGTGGAAATAAAGAATAATTTACAGATAACGAAATTAATGAACACAATGGCAATTATTTAATTTGTATATACCCTGTAAAACTAAAGGGTATACTTCACTGATTTCTAATAATTTATGATTTATTTTAAATTTAAAGACTTCCTGTACAAACAATTAGATTCACACCCATCGGTTATATGTCTTACGATCGATATCTGGTGCCTCCATTGTTGCTGCTGGGCTGAGCACCCTGGAGGTACTCTCATCTGCCCCGGATGCCCATCCATCCATCCATATATCCATCCACCCGTCCGGTTCAGGTGGGGCCAGCCACGTTCAGTTAATTGGCACTCAGAGCCTTCAAACAGAAATGCCAATGATGTTTGTCTACGAAATTACCCCGGCGAGAGGGAGTACTCCCTACGAACCCTGCCTGTCATGTGTGGGTTTGCGTAGGACGTAGGGCTACGTCCAAACTCCGGACTCAGGGAGTCTGTCTAGGGGGTCCGACCATAACCTATGCCCTCATAATGGCATTGTGTGCGAATGCAGAGAGCGAAAATCTGTGATTTGAAAGCAAGTTATAAAATCTTTTTAATATTAAAATTATATTTAGACACTTTATTGTTTAATTATAATTTTATTTTTCTTAATTTTCAAAAAAACATTAGCTATAATTTAAAGATTTACTAATAATATAATTTTTTCTTTCTTAAAAATCCAAAAAAGATAAATTTCTAATTTCTGTTTAACCAATCTGAAAGGGTTTTATCCTTTATATTCTTTAAGTAATGGAATGTACCTCCATTTTTCTGTTATAAACTTTTCCTCTCAGTGTATCCCTTCAGCTTGAAATGTACGAAATGAGTACAAGGATGAAAATGAAAGAGGAAGATGGCTGCCTGGCTGGCTAGCGGCGCATTGTGCAGCCACATGCCCAGCAGTTATAATTCCATTTGCGATCATAAAAATGTATTACGAGGGTAAGCTGCTCATAACAGGCTACTTAATTAACGAGGTATTCATGGGGGCAGCACTAGAGCCAGTTGCCCATTGTTTCGCCAAGTGTACGAGGAGTGTACATGGGTGCATAGTACAAGGACCCCAATAACCACTTTTCGTTTTCAAACGACATAACTGCCTGGCTTCCAAGCACGTGGCATATGGTGATGTCGGGGGGAATCCCCCTTCCCCCCATATTCTTCAGCATAAAAGTTGCGTCAACTTAATTAGCCATAAATTAGCCAGGATTCACGCGTTTTTAACGACTTGTTTGTTCGACCAAGGGCAAGGGACAGGAAGAGTATAAGCTGGGAATGATGGTTCTGTCCCATCACGATGGCACTAAGTCCATCTGTCAGCCAAGTTGAACGAGTTAATTTATTTATCTTGCCGCAGCAGCATCGGCCCCGACCCCTGGCCCTAATGCCACTTGATTTATCTAGGAGAAAGTGGTTCAAACTTTTGGAGAAGGCAGCGCATCCTTTGGGTGTGTCGAAGTCTTATTGCGGACAGAATTGATAAATACGGGTGTAAACAAGATGATGCTGTTGGTGGTGTTCCTTTTGCTGCTATTGCTGCTTCATTCAAGCCCTGATAAGCTGGGTTTTAGAGCATTAACTTGGCTTGGTAAATGGAGAAGAAATGCAGTCATTACTGGGGACTTGGATATATCTTTTTCAGGAGAATATTTTAGGCCTTTCAAAGTTGATTGAGTTCTTGGGATAAATTCACCTATAAACCTTTAGGGATATTATTGAAATTTATATCTTCCAGTATTTATTTCACATTTAAACTACATAAAAAATAATATAAATTTGAATTATTAAACTTATTCTTTATTCATTTATTTGTATGTTATTCTAACCCCCAACTCTATTCAAATAACCAGCAAGCTACTAATTATTATAACGAAATAACAAGCACTACTTTGTTGTAGTCCTCGACATACATATATTGATTTTCATTTATAATCCCAAACACACTGGCAAATCCCGCTTGGCAAAAGTTCTGACAACTATAAAGGGATCTGCGAAACATATGTGTGTGCAAATCCCTCCAACCGCCTTCCGTTCCGTTTGGCATCGGTCAAGGGGCTTCCTGGAGGGCCATGATATTTCACAGCTGTTTGGGTAGTAAATCAACCGCATAATGGAGCCATACAAAGGCCATCCGTCGTCCGTCGCCCGTCGTCCGCCATTCCGCCGTCCAGCTGGGCCACTTTTGGGCCTCTCTCTGTGGCGCAAGGCTAGTCGATGATTAAAAACTCTTAATTGTCGGGATTGGGGATCTGGAAAATTGAATGAACATTAAAGTGCAGAGCCCGGGATGGATCATGACTTATGGTTGGGCAAACTTCATGCGAGCGCTTTTCAATCTGGTTTCGCATATTTAAGCGTAATGCTTTCAATCCGAGACCAACTTTTATGCCTGCCGGGGCCCAGGAATCGCACTAAAATCGGCAACAACAGCGGCGCCAACAGCAATCCCAGAAACAACAGCAGCAGCAGCGTCAACAATAAGAGCAAGGCAGCAAAATCAACAACTCCGCAGCAACAACAGCAGCAGCAGCAGCAACAGAACCACAGCAACAATCGAAATGAGAGCAGCAAATTTTAACGAGCACCACAAAACCCCAGCGCTCTGCTTTTTTAAGCCGCTTTCATTTACCCGGCCCAAACGGTGCGAGGGGGGGGACTGGGGCACACCCCTCCCCCGGCTGTGTAATTACAAAAAAGCCGCGGGCTAAAGTTGGGAGCAGAACTTGACAAATGGCAACGGTGGGAACTGCGGAGCGGTGGAGTGGCGTTGGGTGCGGGCCGGTTAACCAGGATAATAGGATGAAACAAATGTAAATGAGGTGGGGGAAAGAGAACGGTTGCAATGGCAGAAAATAAAAGCAGTAACAAAACCAAAATATAGTGTCTCGACAGAGGTATACCGGTGTAAACATACGAATATCTTTTAAAAAAATCTATAAAAAGTTTAGGAAAATGCAAATTAAAGTCAGAATCAGAGCATTTCAAAGCTCAAGCATTAAGGTTAAACTATAGATGTCACAGTTTACATAAAAAATATATAAAAAGTAGAAAAATACACCATTGCAGTATAATATTTTTATAAATCTCTGCCTAAAACCACTAAATGTATCTTCAATATACCCCCAATCTCTACAATCAATGGATATTCAAATAATACAAGAAAAGAACACAGGACATGAACACAACAAATCGGGACACAGCAACGTTGACTCAAAAATCTGTTAAAGACATCTCCCACTGTGTGTTTTTTTTTTGTTCTCCCTCCCTGCGTCTTCTGTGTCCCAAATGGAACATCGCCGCAGGTGTCGTGTCCGTGGAAAACAACAAAAAATAATGCAGAAATCGCGACGCGTGGCTCGGGGATTTATGAACCTGGCATGGGAACTACCGAGCATAGTGAAAAGTTGGTCCTGTCTAGATTTCCATGTGCGATACTTCAGACTACGACAAATATTTTAAGCTCTATCTTGATGTCTGTCTGAATTCACTTATTGGATGTACAAATTTACAGGCTCTGCTGTATGTTTTTGTAGCACACAAAATTGGGCATTTTCTTTATTTTCATTTGTCCGGCAGCAGACACAAAGCTCTGTTATCAAACGAATTCGGTTTGCATACATCTTTTTTTTGTAGATATTGCCTTGTATTTTTTATTATTTGATGGCATGGCAATTATGTGACAATATATTGCAATGCAAATATATTTTTTAGTTACAATAAACAGCATATAAAATTCAGTTAACATGGAATTTAATGCCTTTATGGATTATATTTGTCATAAACTATTCGTAGAGGAATATTGATTATATTTGTAAGGCACAGAATTTAAATATAGACTGCAAGGAAATTCTTTATTATTTGTAACTGTAAATTAAAACAAAAACGTGTTATAAATAATATTTAAATAAAATATAAATCTAGTCACCTCGATGGCATGTAAACGAGACTAAACTATAAAAATATACAGAAACAAAGCCATTTTATATCACCCTAATTTTTAAATTCAAAACAAACGAGTACAAAATAAAATGTTTCGTTTGGGCCCCCATTGCGGATGAGTAATTTTTTTTAGCATAAAATATTACTCATACGCACTGAAGCCCGTAACATGGCACTTGGGACCTTTTTTGCAGTTGAGTGATTTTTTCAAATATGCATCCAATCCTAAGCTTTATTTTTTTTTTAATCAATAACGATTTCGCTCAGTGCGTAACATAAAGTAATATCAGGATTCCCTCATGGATTTTATGTACGCTCTCAGCAGCACTCACAGTCAATATTTTGCTGGCCGTATCAGAAAATCATTTGCAGGCTACCGCCGCCGCCGCCATGCAATCAACGGCCATTCAGCCAGGTCATTCCCTTTGGTGCCGGGTGGCGGCAAACGGCTCATCATCCGTATAAATAGTAGTAGTTGGTGGCTGCAGGACTCTCAGTTGGCCCAACAGTTGGTTGCACATCTGCGCATTGCAGCAGCAGCAGCAGCACAGGACGGGATGCACTGCACCGCCCGTTCTGCTGGGAATTTCCCAGCGAGCGGCAATTAAAATCTCGTATTCGAGTTTTACGGGAGCAGCTGGGAAACACTTTAATTTCCCACGACGTAGGAGAATCAACATGGCTTCAAAGCAGACGAGGGGAGCAATCAGCTTCACCAAACCCCTTTGACTAAGCCGACACTTGGGAAAATTAAAGATTTCATTTAATGTTCATTTTGTATACAAATTACTTTGGGGGATTGTGCAAGTCGGAAAGAGTTTTGGCTGAATTTATTTGAATTTTTGTTTAAACAAAGAAATGTATTGATATTTGTGAGGTAAATATTTTTATTCTGCATTGTTTTTATTTATACTTTAAAATGATTGTATTTTAAATAAAATATATGATATAATGTAATGTATGTATTCTCACATCTATTTTAAATTATAATTTAAAGGCAAAGTTGTATCTTAAAAAGGCATTTATAATTATTCCAGATTTTTAATTACATTTTAGAAGGGTTAAAACAGATTTTCAGTCTAACTCAGCAATCTTTTAGTTAATATATAACTAACTATAAAATTAAATATATAAAAACCTTACCAATAAAAAGTTACTACAGTTTTTTTTAGTACAAAATTAAATATTTATTTTATTCATAATATCAACAATTTATTTGTATTATTTCTTAACACTTTTTCCTGTGCACGAATCGGAATCAAAACAAAACCCATCAAGTGGGGGTTACTGGGGGAAGCGTCTGCGGCGAGGAGCCTTGCCTGGCCGGAGGACTCCTTCGGCGCATGCTCCGCATCTGCACAGACTCCGGCGAATTGGCGGCGCAAAAATCTCCAGAGATGGCCAGATGTGCTCAGTTGCTGCAGGACTGTCGCGGAATAAAGATTGCCGGAAGGACAAAGGCGCACAACATTTTCCGGGCGCGATGTGAGCAAAGCCAAAGGGAACGCGCGCGAAAACTTCCCACCCACTCCGTCACCCCCGGTTAGCAAGTGTATTGGTGTCTCTGTACAGGTGGAAAGCACACACACACACGGACACACACAGAGGACAAAGGAGAGTGGTTTCTCCTTTAAGAATTCAAGGAATTGTAATTGTAATTGTTGAAGAAGTGAAGTGAAGACATAAATAGTAAGACAACCACGCCCTAAAAACAAAAACAAAACCGAAAAACCATCATGGAACACCTACGTCCCATGAGCTACGAGGAGATGTGCCAAATGGAGATGCTGCAAGCCGGCGGTGGATCCACCGCTTCATCGGCACCGTCGCCAGCCATGATGCCCATCATGGTGATACCCACAGCTCTTCTGCCGGCTCCAACAGAGGGGGCGGTGGGAGGAGTCCCTGGCGGTGGGCTGGTGGAGCACTACTATCAGCTGCAGCCCACGCACCACCTCCTGTCAGCCGAGGCGGCAGCCAACACCATCACACCGAATCCCGGCGAATTGGCTCTCCTGCAGGGCGTCGAACAGATTCCACACACAATCCAGCATCCACAGCAGATGAATATCCTGTGCACAGGAACGCTGGGACGCCCACGAATGCCGGCATCGGCAGCCGGGCATAATCCAAGTCTTAATCCCAATGCCGCCAATACCAATCCCTCGGTGGCGGCCACCTTACCGCGCGGTTTCCAGCCGGCTGCCTTTGTGGCGGAAGTGGAATCGGACTTCGAGGGCAGCGAGTGCGGGGCTGGCGGGATGACCACCACCTGCATGCCGCACTTCCGCTTCGGCGGCTGTGGCCTTCAGTCCCTGCAACACCACCCCCAACAGCAGCAACAGGATGCAGTGGTGGGCTGCGGTTCGCTGGCCTACATGATGGGTTCCGGGACGTTGGGCCGGGGCAGGCGGTTGGCCGGCGGCTTGACCGGGGGCAAGCCCAAGCGGGTGTCCTTCAAGGGCGACAATTTGCCGCCGCCATCGCCACCGCCACCACCCGCCGTGGAACTGGACGAGAATGGATTGCCCATTCCAGGGCCAAACGATGCCGGCAGCTGCTCCTACATGCACTTTGACAACTACATGGACTACCAGGTGGGTGGCTCCTTCTGGGAGAGGTGGAAATAAAAATTTAAACTAAACAAAAACGCAGTAAAGCAGACAAGCAACACATTGATTTGCTGTAAAAAGTGTTTGTCCTTTAAATGTAGTAAATAATACCTTCTTTAAGCGGCTTAAATTTGTTTTTTGTTAAGACAAAATATTAAAGAAATTAAATTAAATATTTAAAAGGGTCTTAAAAGTAATTTTAAAGACAAATTAAGAATATATTGCTTAAAAAAATAATATAAAAAGGAAAGTCGAAGCATTTCTTTTCATTGCAAGGACATTAAAAAGTCTTTTCTATTGAGAGAATAATAAATTAAAACATTTTCTAATATTTCACATATTTTAAAATACAAAACAAACTATTAATAGGTAATAAACTAAACAATATTTATAACAACTGTTTAAATTGTTATGGGTGTAAAACACCAAGAATTTTAGGGCTCAGGGCTCAACCTTCAAGGAGAATCCTATTCTTTGTGATTAAACATTCAACTCAAATTTTTGTAGATTGTTAAAATATATAGTTGGCTTGGCCATTAGATCCATACGAATTTCATAAAGAATTGGTCTGTCTTTCGAAGGTGAAGCTCTGATAAGAATAGGAGGGCTTCTGCTACTCTAATTGGCATTCATGGCCTTCGTTCCACAGAAATTGGATATGGAGATGGGGGAGCATTTACGATTATTGCCGGGTCTTTGTGTTCGTGCCGCGATTTCACTGACGACAACGCCTGTCACAATGGAGACACTGAGAGAAATAGTTCATGTTGTATGAAGAAATATTAAATTAGAAACAAAATTACAAGTTTTGATGCTATAAATGATGCATTACATAAATAGAGTATTAAAATGATATACCATATATATATTTTGCTGATTCCAAATCATTATTTTCCCGCCGTGTGGAGTATGTCCTAACAGAATCAAACGACCTGGCCTTGAATGGAAGATGCTCCGCTTTTATTTCATCCAGATAGGGATCCGTTATGCAGATTCCTCCATAAAGAAGCTCGTATACTTTTATGCCGCACATATCCGCTATATCCGCCATATCCGCATCCGTTCGTTAAACGGTATTCCCCGCAGTTGATTTTATGTCCTCACTGGTGGCAGTGACAACATAAGGAGCTCACAGCGAGGTCAAACCAAAGCTAAATTAGAAATAAAACGATATTCAAGAGAGTTATAATTCCACCCGCGAACAAAGTATGAAATTTATTCTTTAATTTTCCATTCAACGTTCTATTTAATGTGCAAAATTGTATGTAAATCTATTCAATGTTTATCATACATTGAGAGAAGGGCACTTGCATTGGTTTATTTAGACAGACGAGGCGTTCACATGCTGAAATATGCAAATTGGCTCTGTCAGATGTTGCATTTGAATTGCGAAGTGTGGAGTCAAAAAGTTGTGTAAACTGAAGTGAATATAACGCACACGAATCGGATGAATGTTTAATTATTTGTGGTTTCAATGGAAAAAAGATCAATCTATTCAGCCCTTGATAAGTGGCAAAAAATATAGAAATATTTATGCGGTTAGCCGGTGAATAAAAAGAATTTGAATATCGAAAACAAAATTAATAAAATTAAATCGATTAAAAAGCACTTAAACTCTGTGGAATTAGTTGTACTTTAATCCTTCTAATCCTTATTGCTAGTTAAAGTTTCCCAAATATCTCTTTGAGCCCTAAATGTCCTTTTGTGAAATTTCAGACCTCAATAGTTTGTATTTGCTGTCGCTATTCGACAGCAAGGGGAGCGGGTTTGATAAATACCAGCGATTTTATTTACATTTGCGAAGGACACACACATCCTGTGACCAAATCGGGCAAACGATTATTTGCATGTAACTCAATTTGCTAGGACCTTGCTGCGGGCTAGGGTGAATCAAATCCAGGACATGATTCCAATCCGACTGCCAAAGCCACCAACAATGAACTGGCAAACTCAAGCTCAAGCTGAAGCTCAAGAACCGAAAAAAAAGGGGACAAGTCCTGGGGCCGGGGCAATTGTCCTTCGGTGCCATTACTCACCGGGAACGCTGTCATCTTTGGTCGCCGGCGCCATTTGTTCACATTTGAATAATAAATTAAATGTTGCAAATGTCGTGCTGTTGCAGTTGCAGATTCAGTTTTCAGTTTCAGTTGCCTTTCACCAGCCCGGGCATTTGTCCAGGATTAGCTACGGGTCCTGCTTCTCGGTGCTTGGGTTTTTTATGCGTTCCGCCAAAGCCATAAAAATCGCCATTATTTTCCAGCTCCCCCACAAGCCTCAGTCCTCCCGTCTTCATTTCGCGCTTTGTTGCCTTGTCCACTGTCAGGACATACATACTGGAACACGGAGAAAAATATGGATAATTTAGGGAAGCGTAAAGCCTGGAATATCAAATTGAATCTGTAAAGTATAAATAGCTAATAGATACTTTCATTTAATTTGAAAAGTCGCTTTTCCTTTAGGAGGAATAACATTTCTTTTTTATGATATTCTAGTTGAATTTCTTTCACTGCCTTTGCCTTATCCGTGTCGATGGCTTCGCTCCGATGCTCCCCTTCATTGAGTTTGCCAATAGTTGGGTCCTGACACCTCCGCCTCCTTTCCATTGACACCTCCTGGCCTCCTGGCCGAAAGCGTCGAGTCCGCACTTTCGGCTGTTCTAGTCAAACTTTTCATCCGCCCAAAAATTTCCTGTGTTTCCCGTTTGCAAATAGTTTCTGGCCAGAAGGAGCTGCCGTTCATTCAAGGAGTTTTTCCTTTCTGGCAACTGTTCCACCGCAGCTCCAAGTGAGTTTTGATTGATGGATGTGATGGTAACTGCGTGTCAAGTTCGGCAAAACCAGACACTCCAAATCCATTGTCCTGCTCTCCTCGGGTTTTTGGTGTTGAGCGCTGTCCGGATCCAGGAATTCAACGTGGAAGTGATGAAGCGCTCCGACATGAGCCTGCACGTGACTCCAGAGAATAACACATCTATCGGAATTTTAGTTTAGTTACAGAGGGAAAAATATCTAAAGGATAAATTAGTAATTACGATTATAGGAATCATTATTTATTTACTATAAAAAACTGTAGGGTATTTGCTGGATAATTTATTTAGAATTTAGCAGAAGGTAATTGATTTTAATTATACATTTTTATATGTAGAATTACCTCTCGTTTTCCCACCTGTACCTCCAGAATTAAATCTTCAGCCAAAACATTCCCTTGAACACAACACAACTTTTATTCGACTTCCCTTGACAACAAAGGAAAATTTCTTCATCAAAAGTTGCGTGCTTTTCGAATGATAAGACACACACACATCAATCTGGTCAGGATAATGCATTAATTCGGCCACAAGGCATTACAATTAGGAAAGCGCTCGTCTGCTTAACGCAATCGGAGGCCAAATTACATTTGACGGCAAATCCATGGAGACACAGCAGCATACCTACATATATATGTACTCCTGTGTCCCTGGCAGGGCCAATCAACTTTAAATTGTTTAATGAACACTTAGAACGTTTCGATTCCGCTGGCAAAAGCAAACACAAGACGGAGGTCCCAGGCTGGCAAGTGGGTGAAAAGTGGGCGGAAAGTGGCTGTAAAAAGGGCGGGGAGTGCGGACAGACGCCGGTCATCGCCCACATAAGTCGCAATGGGACGGCAGAGCAAACAAACAAAATGCGAAACACTAACACAGCCATTGTGGCTAACGCCGATGGCCAACAGTCTGCTGTCCCTCAGACCCATCGCCCCGACCCCCAGCATCTGCACAGAAAGAAAATCTCATCAATTATGTATGCATTTCTTGAAAAATTAATACCAATATGACTGTTTTTAAATTGGAATGAAAGAGTAGAGTTGCATAAACCCTTTAAAAAAATACAACAAAATTACTTTTTAATAACAAATAAACACTCTCACATCTATCAAAACATTAAATATATATCCAAAAGTAACAATATTTTCCCTGTGCACTTTTGGTTTGGATTCGGGTCCTTCCACCATTGCAATATTTGAATGTGGCTGTTGTCGGAGCAACCTCCGTGCGGAAGGCAGAAATTACGTAGCAGCCACAAGGCAATTTGTGGGCTGGCAGGATGTCGAGCGAGAGGAGCTGGCAGGACGAGAAGAAGAAACTGATGTCCATCAGCGTGAAATGGCCAAATGACATTTGAAAAACTAAAAACAGCAGCAGGAGCAGGAACAGCAGCAGCTGGCAACGACCGCACTCGACAACTCCGGGCTGTCCTGCTGCGAACACTCTCCGGGGTCCCCCGGCATCCGGTCGAGGACTTCCCCATACAATGGAAGCGAATTGATAAAGTTGACCGCAAATCCTTTGTACATTAGTTTCCCTTCATGGCCGAATCAATCATAATCAACACCAGGCGAGAGGAGCCACTCGATAAATTGATATGGTGAAGTTTATTGCATTGTCTGCGAAAGTTATACGAAAGTTATGGGAAGTCTCATAATATCTTAACTTGACGGAAACAAGGAACCAAGAGCCATTAATACAAATCAGGCTTTTGTTAAAGATGATAAAGAATTCTATGGATTCAATTAAAAACTAACTTGAAGTTTAACAAATTGCTTCCGAATTTTCTAATGTCACATAAAAACCTTTCACTAAACATCCTCCCTACCCTGTTAGGTCTGATAGTAAATCAAAAGATTTTCCTGAAAACAAACTAGCCGCGGGTAAGAGATTAGGTTTGGCAACCAATTTACCATTTCTTTATTTTCGGTAACATTCACCGGAAGTGGAATCATTTTGGCACTCGCACCTAGCTGTAAGCTCTTCAGTTCGCTCCTCAAATCCTCCACCGAGCTCCAGGGGAATATTTATGGAATGGATTTGCTTTGTTTCCCCTGAGTGTTTGCCGCGCATATAACATGATATATGCATGTGGCCGGGGTATGAGATATGGCATGACAAATACTTTTCAGCATACAGCAAAGAGCGCTTCCTGTCCACAGCCCACGGACTCGCCGACCCTTTTTGGCTGTTGCACATGCGGCACAGATTTTTAGTTGTTTTTAGTCTCGCACTAAATTCTCGCTGCCGGGTGTGCCAGGGTGTTGCTACAAAAAAACAAAAAACATCTAGAAAGAAATGAAGAAAAAATATAGAGGTTCTACTAAAAACTGCAGCTGCAAAAGGGAAAATAATGGCGGAAACTATAAAGCATTCCGTAACAGTTTTTTCTTGTGCTCCCGTTTCTATTTTTTGCCGTTGCCATTTTCATTGTTATTGTCCTTGTTGACGTTGGTCCTGTTGCCGCCTGCCTTTCGCCTTTTGTGCGAACTGAATGACTCTGATGTTGCTGCCGCTGACATGCTGCAGGTTGCTGATGCTGCTGCTGCTGCAGCTGCTGGGATGTTCGAGGCTACCAAGCGGAGCTAGGAGTAGTTACCATTCTTGTTGCCGCCTTTTCTGCTCATTTTTATTTAAAACTCAATTGGACGAATTTCAGCCCCGGGTCGGGGATCAGGCAACAGGCAACAACAATGGAGCCAATTTGTGCGACGTCCGCCAGACGCACAAACGCCAGCATCTTCCATTTCTATGGCACTCGCTTTAAAGTGGAAACTTTATGGGGCTGTAAATAAAGAGCTAAGCAGGCAATAAATATTCTATATTATTGGGGAGATTTGGATTTTTCCCTAACCAAATATATATTTTTATTAATTTTAAATAATTTCAACAAAGAAATTATTTTGTGCAGTTTTTCTACTCTTAAACCTTTCCAGTTTAGAGCTTGTTTAGTTACAAGTCCCCTTTTAAGTCGCAATTAGTTGGCCTTTCTAAAAACAAACTAATTTCCCCATAAGTGCTAGGTTTATTTTTGTTTCCCGGCAACGTGTCAATGGGAGGGCATCACCCGGACTAAACTAATTATAAAGTTGGCACAACTAAGGCAAACCTGTGGGGCGACTGGCGGCCGTGGTCATGCATTTTTGGGCCGACTCTGTCGCCTGCCAAAATGCGAGCAAAGTCTGTGGGAAATGTGGCCAAATCTGCTGGCCGGATTACAGCTTTAGAGCTCCCACAACGCCATGGCGATGACGACCTCCGCTGATGCTGCTGCCGCTGCTGCTGGCAAACAAACTTTTCGCGTCACAGCCAGGCAGCTGTCCTGCGCCCGGAAAAGCCAGTCCGCGTCCTTGGGCCCAGCGGAAAAGTGCAGTGCACTGTACAATGAAGCGCCTTTTAAGCAGCAGCCAACGGTGGCTCCCAAACTTTTTAGCGCGGTTCCCCCCTCTTATATATTTTTTTTGTTAGGAGGAAATCTAGGGAAAAAATTATGCACTGTGCGATGCAAGGGTGCCGGCGATAGCGGAAGCACGTAAAATATTTGCATTTTTATTAAAAATTGAATAAATTGAGATGAATATTTCTTGCGCTGCCAAAAAGTTCTCCCCTCAGTCATCTTGTTATCGTTTTATTACTTTCACGGAGCCTGGCGAAAGTTTGCAGCTTTTATGAAAGTTAATTTCGCTGCTGCCTGATGCCTGATGTTTGAAATTCATAATTAAAAATAGTTGAAAATGTAGCGAGCGGTCATCGTCCCTTTGTGGCTATATTTTATATAATTTTATTTAATTAATTCTGTGGCCAGGGCTGTGCTTTTCATCACTCTCATACGCCGTGTGGCGCTGATTTTCCAGCTAATTAGCCAGGGCCCGGAAGCGTCAAGCAGAACATGATGAAACCTCTGCGAAAAATTCTCTGTGTCTCTTACAAAAATTCACAACTGAAAACTATACTTATTGCGCAAGAAAAAACTTGGCTTGCATTGAATTAATGAATGAATATAATTAAAAAGATTTCATAAAGAAATGTAAACATTTCCATAAAATGTAGCATAGTTACCAGGCCGAAAAAGAAACTTGGAAAATATATGTATTCAACCATTTGTTTTTTAAGTGAACATTAATAATAACAAAATTCCCATATGAAATGTACATTTTTTTCTGCCAAAGGTTTAAATATTTAATTAGCTTTAAAACTTAATTTGAATTTGCATTAAAAACGGGTCTTAGGTGAAGGCAATTATATTAAACGTAAAAGATTTGTATGTAAATTTATTTAAGACAAATAATTCTTTGATTATGCACTTGAAATTAAATATTTTTTAATAGAGGTTTTTAATGGAATTTTGTTTAAAAAAATACAAGTATAATTTACAGACATTTAACGTGTCTGCCTTTCAATTTGTTGATTTTTCTGAAAAGCTAAACCTATTTATTATTTATTAATCATTCTTTAAGGTAGAATATATAAAATATTCATATAAAGGCTTCTTTAGTTAACCTCAACTCATATGTATATTCTGTATATTTAACAACTCTCTAAAGAAAATAGTTATCTTTCTATCCAACAGGGCCACGTTTCAAGTTTGTTTTCAATTTAATTTCATGCTCGGAAATGTCCTCCATCTTGTAACTATTCCCAGGCATGTGGCATGTGGCAAGCGGAGGGCAATGTGCGCATTTAGATTTGATTTGTACTTTGCAGAGTTTGGCATAATTCCTCTGGCAGTCGCAATATAAACAAATCATTGCCCTGCCCCTGGCACAACTTTATGTCACAACTTTCACACGACAAAGTTTCGTTCCCTTTTGTACTTTGTACGGTGTGGGCGTATGCCACGCCCTTTTTGGAAGTCAGAAAATGGCTTTTTCGGACCCAAAGGAGCACATGTGGCCCCAAAGTCCATGAATTATGACTAAGGCTTAATTATGTCAGGCCAAGATTAGCCCAGAGGCAGCCATGATTCCATCACTCGCAATGCCAGGCAGGTGGCGAGGTGGCGAGGTGGAGAAGGAATGACTCTGGGCCATTATATTGATTCTGATATGGTTATTTGGTTCATTAAAAAGTTTCCCCATGAGTCGTGTTGATGTTTCATGCAAGTTATGAATATGGCAGGGCGCCGAAAGTTTGCGTCTTCTGCTGCAGTTTTAATTAGGGCACAAAATCAACGAAGAAACTTTGACGCACTTTTAATGAAGCAACTTTTTGAGGCACGGCTGCCATCCCTTCGAAGTTGAACCTTGTTTCGAATCCGTCCAAGCCATACCACCTCCCATCCACATGTACATGTTCATATATTTTGAAATAAAATGGTTAATACTGCTATGTTATATAGATCTTAAATCCTTTATCCTTTATCTCCCATTGCAGACCACTGGATTTGGTGGACTGCCCGACGTCACCGAGCACTCCAACATCCGCCGCACGCTGTCCCGCCAGAACTCCATCTCGAACAGCGATTCTGGCGGCGAGATAGCCAGCATCCAAAAGTCCAAGGTCAACTTTGGCAATGCCATATCCGGCGGCGTGGTCGTGGGTGGCGATATTGTCGGACTGGACGCCAAGTCACCCACCTCGCTCAGCTCGGCAACGGGAGCCGGCGGCGCCTCTGGGAAGGTCAAGGGAAAGGCCTCGAGAAAGGCGAACGCTGTGGCGGATGGCGGACAGAAGGGCAGGCGCGGCTCCTGGCTTGTGGCCCTCACCCTGGTCAGTGCCATCTGCCTGCTGGCCATCGCTGCCACGCTGGCCTACCAGCACTTCCTCATGGCGCCCAGCCGCAACTCTCACGCCCAAAGACTGAGAATCGTCCGACGGATTCTGCGCGAGGTGCCGCTGGTCGACGGGCACAACAACTATGCCTGGAATGTGCGCAAATATGCCCACAGCAGCCTGGAGCTCCACCTCAGCCACGATCTAGATCACAAGTCTCTATGGGCGCGGCCAGCGTGGGCGCAGACGGACATGGAGCGGCTCAAGCAGGGATTGGTCAGCGTCCAAGTGTGGTGAGTATTTATACGCAGACAAATGAAGGTCCTTTAACATTTAAAAATAATGAAATTAAGATTCATCATAATTAAGCTCATCTAAGAAAAATAATCTTTATTTTGTCTGTTAAAAAAAATGAAATTACAAAAGCTTACAAACAAATATTACATTGATGCTCAACTTTATTACAATTTTATTAAAAGTAAAAAAATATTTTTGAAAATTAATATGTGCTTGGTATTAAGGTATTACGTTAATTTTGTCATTATTGGTGGATGTATGTACTATATTTTACGGTATTATTCGTCCTCTAGGAGTTTCGGTTTTATCATCATTCGAACAGAGGTGAGTGAAACCGTATAGTCGTGTTCGTGGAAAGCGCCCCAACAAATGCCTCTTTTCGATTTAGGCACCTTTCCATCTTTATAATAAACTCCGTTTAGCGAACTTTAATAAAAATTGTTAAATTGTTAATAATATTTAAAAAAAGATAATTTAAAAAGACATTACCCGAATCCACAATCAACAAACCACCACCCTCCTCTTTTTTCTGCACAATTATATTCCTGCTGCAAATCATTATCCCTATCGAATGTAGAGAACTTCATTCCCTTGTGACGTCCTAGTGAGTTTCCGGCGGATCCGTCATAAGGCCCAATCGATTTAAGAGAATAAGATTCCCTTTCGCTGCCAATCACGAAATTGTCGTAGAGAGCATGGCCAGTGGTTCCATTAATATTTTCAAGCTCAACGCGAAGTTTGTAGGATTTGGCTTGTGTTATCTGGTGCAACTTTTCCAGGCCAATAAAGAACTCTCCATGTATGTCCCCAAATCCATTCTTGTACTCCTCCCAGGAACGATTAAAGCTTACGCTTCCGTCAATACGTCTTTGGATGATCATCCAACGATCCTCAGTGCAAGGAGCTTCGAAAACATTCACTCCTCGAATATACATTTTGAAAATGCCGTCTCTTTGTACGATTGGACACCACTCGGCTTGAGCTAAATCGGAGAACTTTTCTTTTGTTGCAGCTAATTCATCATTAATCGATTGAGCGTTTTTCTTTAGGGAATTAATTTCATTTTCTTTGTTTCTTATTTGTTCACTTTGGTCTCCAATTTCCTTCGTTTGGTTTTTAATTTGATCCTCAGCCTTTGCTAACAGATTCTTCAAATTGGCAACCACACGACTTTCGTTACAATCATATTCTTCGTAGTAATCATGTGATGAATCCGCAAAAACATGATTTAAAAAAATCACCAACAGAAGAAATCCGAAAACACGCGTTTCCATAGTGTCGAAATGTGAACTAAATTCCAAAAAACATTCGGCACACACTCCTCTCAAATTTTTCACATATTTATTTAAGCGATAACAACGTCTGGTTTTTGCTACCCTGGAAAAGAGTCAACCAAAAATGACCAATGATCAACCATAAAGTATAAATATTCTAGATCAGCAAAACCAAAATTGTATGTACCATTTCTGAAACATTTATAAAATATTATCTATAATTTTTAAAAGTCTATCTATTTTGTATTTTGCCGCAAATGACTTTGATTATTGAATAAATGTATAAATAATTATTTTTGTATTATTGTTTATAATATTTATTAAAGCATATTAGAAAGTTGATCATGATTATGGTGCTGATTCGCACACAACGGTCATGGTCCACAGGTCATTGCTGATAAGCTTCATCGAAAAAAAAGGTTGCTGAAATTGACAAAACCTATTAAGTTTATAAATTTTATGAATTCAATTCACATCTTTTGCAATACATATTAATATAATATATATGCAAAATAAATCAAATTTATAATGAAAATTATAAGTGCAATAAATATTATAAAATGAAGATATATTTTTATTTAATACTAGCAAGGTGACCGCAGCTTAATTTATAATTTCCGTAAGCGAAAGCTTTTTGTTTAGAATTGACCTAGAGCTACAGGAAAACTACCATAAAAATCCCCTTCAGTATCAGAATTCAATCGATAAAATTTCTTATTTTGACCTATATCAGTATTATTTTTCTTAAAAAGAAGGAATAATCAGCCACAACTTAATTATCGTGATAATCAGTTTTCAGTTTTATACATAGATGAACTCTTTGGCGGGGTTT
Organism: Drosophila anomelani; assembly: GCA_035045905.1. NCBI lineage: Eukaryota > Metazoa > Arthropoda > Insecta > Diptera > Drosophilidae > Drosophila > Drosophila anomelani. The sequence goes on from JAWNOO010000165.1 coordinate 6,543,780, forward strand.
ATTTGTGTATGTGTTGATATAATTTAGTTTTAATTTATTGATAAGTTTAATTTTATTTTAAGTTCTTAATTTTCAAGTTTTCAAAAGAAATCCGAATCAGCCGCAGCTCAATTACTGTAGTACAGAGAGTCAGAGAGGGAGAGAGGGCGGGATGGCTGCCAGTTCGTTTATGATTGTGTATAATTTTAATTAATTAATATTCCGACTTTGGGCTCATGTAATTTCTCTTAGAATTGACCTAGAGCTTCAGAAAACCACCATATGAATCCATAAAGTATCAGGATTTCCTCGATAAAACTTCTTATGGCTAATTGACTTAGATCAGTGTTTTTTTACTGTCAGAAGAAAATGGGGAAGATTTTCTGATTTTCTAAAATCGATCAAAAATAGTAAACATTAAAATTCCCAATATTAAATTAAATTGAATCTTTATTATGCAGAGGACTAAATTTTGGCCAAAAATTGCATCGATTGATTAACGCGTTTAGCGTCCAGATTTTTTTATAGAATTATGTGTTTTTTGTCACTGAAAGAAAATGGGGGCATGTTTGTGGTCAAAACGAATCCTAGCACATCAATGTAGTGTTATAAGAATGGAATGGTAAAAAATATTTAATTTAATTGGTTTAGGCTGTACGTTGATTTTTAGTTTTTAATGAACAGTTTTATATATTATATACAGATATATAATATTTAAATTAACATATAAGAAACAAGATCTTCTTTATACTAAATAAAATATAATAATAATATCTAAATTATATATTTATTTAATTAATTTAATAAACATACTTGTGCACACATATGAAAAAATTTAATGTACATTTGATGCAAATGTGAATGTAAAGATGATAAGAGGAGAGAAGAACCTAATATTAATGCATATATAACTGCAAATAAATTATTTAAAATGTTGAGTTTTGTATCTCTATTTAATTTGGAACCATTGAATTAATATTACTAATTTTCCATACAACATATTATTGTTTTAATTCACTTAAAAAGGTCTAAGTAAATCAATTATTTTATAATCCTTTTGGCCTTAAGCCACTATTTAAATCCAAGTTGAGTCTATTGTTATATTGAAGTGGAATTACAACATTTACACAATGGCGGGCAGTCATGAAAATTGAAAAGTCGCATAAAACTGCAATCAGGCCGATGCGGAGGCGACCCGGTCAGAGATCTGACCCCATCTACGAATACCATGCACTCGAGTGCTGGCCCAAAACATGGCAACATGCAGCCAGCTGCCACGCCCTCCGGGTCCAACCGCCCACCTCTCCTGAACTTGCCTCCGCGAGCGTGGCAATAAAAAGCTGCCAACAATTTGACTGCAAAATAAAATTTGGCAACCAACTGGAGGCCTCCAGGGCAAGCAGCCAACCTGTCTCCAGCTACTCCCACCCATTCCCTCGCTGGGCTTAACACTCAAAAGAAATATTTGAACATTTAAAGCTAAACAAATAAATAAATTTTTAGTTAAAATAAATTTTTAGTAAATATGTTTATGCATTATTTAAATATTCAATATTATGCTTTTTAGTTTTTGTGATACAAACTTTTAAATATTTAAATAATTTTTGTTTCCTTGCCGTGTAATCCTTTCACGCTCAGCTGCTCCTCCAAGTACCCCCTGTCCCATTCTTTCTGTTTCAAGCCTGGTCCCGGAGAAAAAAAAATCTGACAGGCGGCAGATAGCTGCAGTTTTGCAGGAAAAACGCTGATGGGCAATCGACTTGACTTCATTTCGAGGGGAATCCCAACATCAAACTCCCACTCCCTGTGTCTGCCAGATGGCGCAAGCGTAACTTTTCGCCAATTTCGCCTTTCAATTCGACGCTTGGCATCGTTGAACTTGCCCGGGAGTTTGGCTAGCGTGCCCCCTGCCTGTTCTGGGCGCCCTCTGGCCCGCTTATGGCCATATCATTGCAACTGGCAACTAAAACCCAAAGTTCATCCTTGCTAACTAACCACTTTGGCACTTTCAATTTGCATTTCCCAATTAAACAGCACTCTTTGGTCGTTAGAGATGCCCAAGGCAGATAAAAAATGGTTGGTCATTGCCCACTCCTGTGGACAAATAGAGAAATGGCGGTAAGGTAAAGCCCATTAGATCACAGTGCATAAGATTCCGTTTTGGCCAAGAAAAGAATTAAACTAAAAATACATAAAGCAAAAAACCCAGTTTCAAAGACAGCTTGTTGGCGTAAAGAAAGAAAGGGATGTCCTGGACTCAACAAATTTTTTAATATTTTTCCAAAGTTGTAAAAAATTAAGAAACAAATTATCAACGCACCGAGAACAGCCTAAATTTCTATAGAAGGAATCCAAGCTTAAATTTATTTTCCAAATATATTATTTTCCATATTTTCCATTTAATATTTTGAATACTTCTTTGACCTTTGTGCCCAGCCAAGTTTTACTAACTTTTTGCCTTTTTGTGGTCCCCTTTGCAGGTCAGCATATGTGCCGTGCGAGGCTCAGGGCTTGGACGCGGTCCAGCTGGCGCTGGAGCAGATCGACATAGTGCGGCGCCTGTCCGACATGTATGCCCGGGAGACAGTGCTAGCAACTTCGTCGCAGGACATTGTTGAGGCACACCGCCGCGGGCTCCTGGCCTCCCTGATCGGCGTTGAGGGTGGCCACACCATTGGCTCCTCGTTGGGGGTGCTGAGATCCTTTTACTCCCTGGGAGCGCGTTACCTCAGCCTCACCCATCGCTGCGACGTCTCGTGGGCGGGCTCGAGCGCCTCGTCGGCGGAACAGGGTCTCACGCCCTTCGGCAAGGCCATTGTCCGCGAAATGAACCGGCTGGGCATGATGATTGATCTGTCGCACAGCTCCGATGCCACTGCCAGGGATGTGCTCCAGGTGACACGGGCACCGGTCATCTTCTCGCACTCCGCCGCTCGCCAGCTGTGCAACTCGACACGGAACGTGCCGGATGACATACTCCGCCTGGTGGCCGAGAATGGGGGCCTAATCATGCTGAGCTTCGACTCCGAGGACGTGGCCTGCGGGCGGCAGGCGCGTCTCCAGGATGTGATCGAACACATTAAGTATGTGCGCGCCATTGCCGGCATCCAGCACATCGGTTTGGGCGCTGGGTACGATGGCATTGAGCTGCCCCCACTGGGCCTGGAGGATGTGTCCAAGTACCCGGAGCTATTGGCCGCCCTGCTGGAGGATCACAACTGGAGCGAGGAGGATGTGGCCATGCTGGCGGGTCGCAACTTTCTGCGCATTATGGAGACAGTGGAGACGGTGCGCGACTACTGGAAGCGAGCGGCCATCCAGCCCATCGAGCAGACGGAGCCGCAGCCCAAGACGCAGTGCACCTACATGTCCTCGTGACCGCAGGCGCAGGCGGTCAGACAGCGAAGGGACGAACCGAGTCCGAACGCAGAGCGGGCAAATCGAACCACAGTCACGCTGGCTGGGTTGCATTTGTGGCACCCCACACGGGAGGCAGAGGACTCCACCTCCAATCACACGGATAGGGCGATGATTGCGGCCACGGCAACCAGTTTTACGGTCAGCGAGCTGCTCCAGTAAAATGGGATTATGAAACCAGGAGTTAAGCCTTTTGGTTGGCGGTTCAGTTCGTAGGATTCTTTTGGCTTTTTTTTTTTTGTGAGGAGAGCGATCAATGAAAGACACTTTTTCAACTCTAATAAGTGGCAATAGCATAAAACCTTAAAATAATAATTACCTTGAATTTCTTTAAGCATATTTCTTTATCAGTTTTGGCCAATTGAAGTAATCAAGAAATTTAGTTTCACTTCCAAACCCAATTTTTAGAGTTCTTAAGTTAAAGCCATAATTTATCATAATTTTAATTATGATAATTCCAAATTGTTTAATTAATTTATATAATTTAACTCTTTTCTTACTATTTTTAAGTCATAATATTATTTATACCTATTATTTAACTCTATAACCAACCGTGTATATAAATTTTAACTTCTCCCAGGAGTGACAAAGTTCAACTAGCTTTGAGTTTGGAAAGTTGTCAGTGAAAAAAAAAAACAAAGAATAATAACAATTAACAGGCATTGCTCGCCCTCAACCCAACATTTAAGCAACTGTTGCGGCTGCCCTCGTGAATAATTAGTGTGTACTCGTAATTTACTTCCGTAGGATGCATTGATAGGCGTATGAATAAATAATAATAATAATAAATATACTAGTATTTAGCCCATAATTGTTTTGCAGCTCTTCTTATTGGTGTTGTGGCTCTGCATAAATTATGCTGTACCACGGGGCGTATGCGCGATGTAGCGACGCAGCGAACTCTGAACCGCAAACCAAAAATCTTTCTTGGCTTCTCTGTGACTGTATTATATGGTACATGTAGGGCACATACACATCAATGATTCACGCTAATTATCGCAATTAAGCGCAATATATTTAAACACGAACATCACATTACCAATATAAATCATCAGAATGAATTAAATGCAACAGATTCCACACAGCCAGTTAGTGTTAAGCCCCGGGATCGAAAGTCAACATGCACTGCATCGCACACACATCAGTTAAAGGCACGGCCACCGAGTGAATGCAATTAAAAAGAGATTTTATTTAACCGGGCTGCATCTCTCTTAATTTCTGAGTTAGGTTAGTTAAGAAGAAACCAAGAAAACCCAAGGAAAAATCAAAAAAACGAAACAATGTTTGTGTATGCATAGCTACATATACTCCACACAAAGATACGCAGTGAAAAACTGAAATAAAAGTAAAAACCAGCAAAAAACAATGCGCATAATCGAATAGAGGAATACGCATTTCCATACAAAATAAATCAAGACAAAAACGAATTGTAATCTATGCTGTTTTCTTATGTCAACTGTGGTGATTTCAAATATATTTTTTTCTTAGAATAAATCAAAATAGACGGCATGACAACAGCTTAATCTTAAATTACTCACTGTGCCTTGCGTAGAATTTCACATGGATTTATAATATACATAATTTTGTTGAATTTCTAGGTTTTTGTTTTATGTAGAACTCGAAAACATCTCTAATAACTAGAGACCTTTTAGTTATGCCTACTCAGAGCTCAGCCACTTAGCTTTATGCCTAATCAATCAATGGCAATGGATACTTTGGCTCTTATTTATGTTTATGGTAAGTAAGTGCCTCTGCGGAATGTCGACTTCACTAGCTTTTGTTATATGAAATATCTGATGTGTACACGCGAATGCTTATACAATCGCCAAGTCTTGGGGACCATAAAAAACGTTAAGTGGTCGTAAATCAAAATTGTGCAAAAATGGAAAAGTTAGCCAAAGTTCTTCCCTTACTACGATGTCATGGAGTCGATTTCCTTCGCCTATTCGGGGTCTCATTGTCCTCTTGCTGGTATTTGTTTCCAGAGGAGAGAACTCCCAGCAGATCTGGAAAATTGCGGAGGCTAGCCTAGAGCGGAGCATCCTCGCCAAATCCAATTTCGTGCATTTGCAGTCCATTGAGTTTTGCTTAAATTTTAATGAAACTAAGCGGTGGCACACACACAAACACACATCCCAACGATTTTCGGGGGCCCAGACAGCCCCCTAACCGACGCCATCAAGTTTTAATATCAGCTTTTTTTTCTCTCTCTCTCTTAATTTTTTGTTTTGTTTACAAGTTTCTGTTTTGATTGCTTTCACTTTGGCTTAGGACCCCGCAGCAGAGCACTCCGCTGGGCTTTGTTCAATTTTGTTGATTCTGCGACGACTTAATAGAGTCACTAATTGTTGTATACAGACAGGAGGTTGGAGAATAAAGCTGTGTCCTGCCGGCAATCTCACGCAAATCAGCGTATATTGTCTGGGGAAAATGTATATAAATTCTATTCTGGTGGAGGCATGGCTAAAGAGACGTCTTTATAGTATAAAGATGAACTTTGCTTAAGCTTAATCCTTGTAAAAAGAAACATAAAAATGTTAGTAAGCTTTATAATTAAATATTCAACACGAATTTTATAAATTTATAAACATATTTTATTCAATTATATTTGAATTACTAGAAGTTACTTCCCTTTCGAAATTTAGCGTAAAGTTTGGAACTAGAGAACATCATCATCATAACTTCGTTTTCGGTTACATTCGCCATTAAATGTAATTACCCAATTTCACGGACACCTCAACGTATAAGGACGCGACAATCCACTGGAAGTCGGCCGTTAAAGGACAATGAAGGTCCCCAGGCGAAAATTAAGAACTGGCCGTTAACGAGACGAGCAGCAAGGCATGGCATGGCATCGCATTCTCATTAACACGCCAGTCCGGTTTCAATTTCCTGTTTAATTTTTCTTTCCATTATAAATGGCTCTGGCCCTCCGCCTCGTAAAGCCGTTGCCAGTGCCAGCGCAGCATCAGATCCCAACTCCACCGCCCCACGAGGCAGAAAGCCATAAACAATGCGCTCCGACAACTGCGACGAGTTGATGGACAAAATAATGCCTGATGACATTTATAATGAGCAAAATGTTGTTGCTCTTGCTGCTCGTCCTTGCTGTAGCTGTTGATAAGTGGAAATTCGCATCATGTGGCCAAAATTTCGGATCCATGCCATCATAAATCTGTACTCCACCACCCCTCGAGAATAACATCTATGTTTGTACCTAGAAAACTTTATTATTATTAAATTAAAGCTTGACATTCACGGTCCGATATCAATTTGTAGAAAAATAATATACTTTAAGTTTGTATTTAAATTTAGCTTCACAGTTTATTTCATGAATGGTACTTTTTATTCAATTTTGATAAAGTAAAACTTCTTCTTCTAGAATAGGTTCTTCGGATCCGTCAGACTCGTTCAAGTCTACCCACTGAGTTAAGTACATATTTTCGTATTTCTCCTTTAAGGTCAGCAATGGAGACTTGCCAACAATGTTGTAAAATTCATCCTTATCCATTTTATTGAATTTTATGAGGCTCAGCAGCTTTTGTACATACTTTGAGTGCAACACTTTTATTTTTGTATTCTTTGGCTCGACCGCATTATTCTCTTTGTGTAGTGAGACCTCATTTAATTCATCTTTTTCAGCCTCATCTTCTCCTTCGTTGGAAGAATCTTGCTCGTTGCCAACGGTCGATGGTTTTGCGACCACCAACTCATCAATGCCACTGTCATTCTCTTTTTTAGTATGATCCCCCGAGGTCTCTGCTGGATCAGAATCGATCAAACCATTAATAGTAACGTAGGTTTCGATCATTTTGAACCGTTCGATCTCGGGCAAGTAGCCCTCGGTAATGACTGTGTAATGCTCGAAGGCATCGGAAGTCATGGTCAGGACATCATAGCAATTCATTGTTTTAGAAAAGCGGCTTCTTAAAGACTACAAAAAAAAATATATAAGATTAATATTATGTAATTTATATCTCATCTTTTATTATCTTACCGTGATCGAAAGTTCTAATAGATCCTTGTGGCTGATGCTGTGAGCGACCTGGAAAAGGTCAACGAGATCGCTGAGCATCATATTATGAGCCCGTTTCTTAAGAATTTTCACGCATTCGGAAACGAGAGAATCCACTAGCCACCTGGTTCCGCAGCTGAGAAGGTCCATTATCATGGAGTTGCGGCATTCATCGAGCTTCTCCTTGCTGTAGGTGTACGCATACTGAATGAACATGGCGAAGGTTTCCAGCTTTACCTCATGCAGGCGGATTTCACCCGACTCGGACTCCTGGAAGGAGCCCAAAAAGAGGCGCTCGAAGAACTCCGAGGAGCTGGCCAGGATAACCTTGTGGCAATCAAAGACCTCGTTTTCCACGAGAATGCGGCAGTCTGAGAACTTCTTGTTCTCTATCAAATCGGCAAAGACGGGTTTTAGCCTGCGAATTAGTGTTGAATTAATTAAATTAGTTAAAATTAAATTTAAATTAACTTATTACTCACCAAGTATCCATATTTTTTCACTTTCGGGTTAATACTATCGATCAGCTGAAATTATTATAAACATTTATTTTTTATACTGTATAGTTTATATTGTTCAAATTTATATTTTATGCAGCGCGAGTTCTTGGCGGTTCTGTCATTAATAACACAAGATTACTCATTGCAAGTCTCATTTTTGAGAGACCTCTTTTTCGTACGCAGATTAGCTGCAAAGACTACGTACATATGCATATGTTCTAAGTTTTATGAGAATATACACATACATATATATGTATGTATCTACATACATTAATGTGCATTTGTATTTTTGTACTTTATCAAATAAAAAAGAAGTTCACGTATCTTTATCGGTAAGTTTTCTTTTCAATCTACATATTTCACAAGCAGTTTCTTTTTGTTGTATAAGTAAAAAAAATCGAGCACCCATTAAAATATCCAAATATTATTACAAATTGAGAAAATAAATAGGTACTTAATTATTTACATATGTACATATGTATATATCTCGATTCAAAGAGCTTTTGCTCGCACAACCAAACTGGACCACGCTTCGGAAAGATCTGAGCTTAGTTTTCTCATTTCAGATCGGTATCATTTTATGATTCCTGGTGGAACTGGATCGTATCACGCATTAGGAAACACACACCGCAAAAAAAATCAACTTTTTTTAAGAAATCCAAAAATTTATAAAACATAACTTTTGTAAAGTTTTTCAGTAAAGTAGATATACATAATTAGTAACTAATTATTATATAATTATATACAATTCAAATACTTTAGGCACTTTTTTCGGGTTCAAAGCTTTATTACAATTAAATATTATATTTTCAAATAATTTATTTGAATTTTATGGAACGGAATAGCCAAACTGAAACCAAAATAAAATATTATAATGATTTAAAAAATATCCCACGACAGATAAATAATGAAATATCTTACCAGTAATTATATGTATCCTCAAATTCAGTGTCAGTGTAAACATACCGTATATACATACATATAAATGCTTGTACATAGACTATTTGAGGGTTTTTAAATGCAGAATCGACGAAAATAAATATCTGCTGATGCATTTAAAAAATTGATTTTGTTTATTGAGTTGAATTGGGAGAACCCAGTATATTTAGGACCTTTTAGCGAAGTGTAATTCGCATAATGTAGCCAAAATTTTGGCTCCATGGCATCATAAATCTGTACTCCACCACCCTTCTAGAATAACATCAATGTTTTTACCAAGAAAATTTTATTATTATTAAATTAAAGCTTGACATTCACGGTCCGAAATCAATTTGTAGGAAAATAATATACTTTAAGTATACTTTAAGTATACTTCGAACGGTGCAGCTACCGTTTATTTCATGAATGCTATTTTCTTTCTATTTTGATAAGTTTAATGTTCAACAAAAAAAAGCTCATTCTACTCATATATTTTCATTTTAATTAACAAACAAAATTTAAGTTTCCGTTATCTTCTTGAGTAGGTTATTCGTCATCGTCACAATCTTCTTCACAGTCTTCCCACTGAGTTAAGTACATATTTTCGTATTTCTCCTTCAGGGTCAGCAATGGAGACTTGCCAACAATGTTATAAAATTCATCCTTACCCATATTATTAAATTTTATGAGGCTCAGCAGCTTTTGTACATACTTTGAGTGCAACACTTTTATTTTTGTATTCTTTGGCTCGACCGCATTATTCTCTTTGTGTAGTGAGACCTCATTTAATTCATATTTTTCGGCCTCATCTTCTCCATTGTTGGAAGAATCTTGCTCGTTGTCATCGGTCGATGGTTTCGCAACCACCAACTCATCAATGCCACTATCATTTTCTTTTTTAGTATGATCCCCCGAGGTCTCTGCTGGATCAGAATCGATCAAACCATTAATAGTAACGTAGGTTTCGATCATTTTGAACCGTTCGATCTCGGGCAAGTAGCCCTCGGTAATGACTGTGTAATGCTCGAAGGCATCGGAAGTCATGGTCAGGACATCATAGCAATTCATTGTTTTAGAAAAGCGGCTTCTTAAAGACTACAAAAAAAAATATATAAGATTAATATTAAGTAATTTATATCTCATCTTTTATTATCTTACCGTGATCGAAAGTTCTAATAGATCCTTGTGGTTGATGCTGTGAGCGACCTGGAAAAGGTCAACGAGATCGCTGAGCAGCAGATTATTAACGCGACTCTTAAAGATTGTCACGCATTCGGAAACGAGAGAATCCACTAGCCACCTGGTTCCGCAGCTGAGAAGGTCCATTATCATGGAGTTGCGGCATTCATCGAGCTTCTCCTTGCTGTAGGTGTACGCATACTGAATGAACATGGAGAAGGTTTCCGGCTTTACCTCATGCAGGCGGATTTCTCCCGACTCGGACTCCTGGAAGGAGCCCAAAAAGAGGCGCTCGAAGAACTCCGAGGAGCTTGCCAGGATAACCTTGTGGCAATCAAAGACCTCGTTTTCCACGAGAATGCGGCAGTCTGAGAACTTCTTGTTCTCTATCAAATCGGCAAACCTGCAAATTAGTGTTGAATTAATTAAATTAATGAAAATTAAATTTAAATTGGTTTATTACTCACAAAGTATCCATATTTGTTTACTTTTGGATAATACTATCGATGTGCTGAAATGACTATAACACATTTTTTTTATAATATAAAGTTTATAATGTTTAAATTTATCTTGTATTTTAGCATAAGCTCTGCAAAGAGTTTTGTCCATTTTATAACATTAAAAAACCAACTTTAAAATCAAGCATTTTTATAGTTAGCTTTTTCTAGTCTAATTTCTGGGAATCCCCTTTTTTGTATGGAAACACAAAAGATGTTGTATACATATGTATATGTATGTATGCATGTATGTACATATGTTTGAAGTTTTATGAATTATAAGATATATCTTCTAAAGAAAATGTGTATGCACATTTAGATGTACAGATGTAAAGATGTACATATGTACGTAAATATATGGAAAAAACACAAATTTCCTTGGTTTTTTTTTGGCCAGTTTTCTTTTTTTCGTACATATTGTACATATGTATTAATGTTTGTACATATTTCACAGTTTCTTTGCGTTTTATGAGTTCAAAGAAATCGGGTAACGATTTAAAGGTCCAGATTCTATTAGGAACTATAGAACTACATATATATTTTACTTTTTATTCATCAATGCATACCTTGTTTTATAGAACTCCGTTCGCACAACCAAACTTAAGCACACCACACTCGAAAAGATGTTGGCTTCGAAAGAAGTTTATCTATTTCAGTTCCATTTCATTTTGTAGTTCCTGCTGGGACTGCATCTTTAATTTGGGAACACGCGGTAAAAAACGATAAAATGAATACAAAATTATTTTTGTTAAACCGATTTCGATATAAATATTTTATTAAAGTTTAATAAAAATGAATTAATGTACAAAGAATTTCGTGTAACGTAATAGCAAAACTGAAACCGCAAAAGTAATTTAATTAATTTATAATAATAATTTCGGTATGTATATTAAGAACTATAGTCTGTGTGATCCCTGAAAATTTGGTTGCGATCAGATAAAAATTGTCGAAGTTATTAAAGAAATAATTTTGTATGGCCAGAAACGGCTGCTGGCAGCAGGCTTCCTTTGGTTGACCAATTAGACCAACTAAATATTCTTATCAGTTCTTGGTTGTGTTCGGAAAATAATCTTATAAGATATTCGAGAAGCAATTTTAATAAATGGTAATAATTATTAGCCGCTTGAATGCAATAATGACGCGTTTTTACACACATAGATACATGTGTATGTATTTTTGTATGCTTTTGCATTTGTCCGTTATGTTCAAAAATGTATTAACTGTTTTTTCTGGCGTCCTGACGCTTTTCTGGTTTAAGTATGGGTAGCGGGTATCTCACAGTCGAGCTCACTCGACTGTAGCTTTATTACTTGTTTTTTTTTTTTTCCTGATTGTTCCTATGGAAGCTATAGGATATAGTCAGCCGATTTTCATGAAATTAAAATCGAAATTCAGGAATACTAAAATATGGGTAACTATCAAATTTGGTGAAAATATGTTGAAAACTGACAAAGTTATGAATTTTTCTTTTATTTTCCTGATTGTTCCTATGGAAGCTATAGGATATAGTCAGCCGATTTTCATGAAATTAAAATCAAAATTCAGGAATAATAAAATATGGCTAAATATCAAATTTGGTGAAAATATGTTGAAAACTGACAAAGTTATGGTTTTTTCTTTTACTTTCCTGATTGTTTCTATGGAATCCTATAGCTTCCATAGTCAGCCGATTTTACTAATACTAAATGGGCAAATATCAAATTTGGTGAAAATTGGTTGAAAACTGACAAAGTTATAATTTTTTTTCGTAGATTTTTCCGATTGTTCCTATGGCAGCTATATGATATAGTCGTCCGATCCGGCCCGTTCCGACATATGTACGAGTGAGAGTATATAGAAGCCTAACTGCAAAGTTTTATTCAGATAGCTTTAAAACTGAGGGACTAGGTTGCGTAGAAACGGACAGACGGACATGGCTAGATCGACTCGGCTGTTGATCCTGATCAAGAATATATATACTTTATAGGGTCGGAGATGCCTCCTTCACTGCGTTACAAACTTTTGACTGAAACTAATATACCCTGTAAGGGTATAAATATTATAATGATTTACAAAATATCCCACGGCAGATAAATAATGAAATATCTTACCAGTAATTATATGTATCCCCAAATTCAGTGTCAGTGTAAACATACCGTATATACATACATACATATAAATGCTTGTACATGGACTATTTGAGGGTTTTTAAATGCAGAATCGACGAAAATAAATATCTGCTGATGCATTTAAAAAATTGATTTTGTTTATTGAGTTGAATTGGGAGAACCCAGTATATTTAGGACCTTTTAGCGAAGTGTAATTCGCATAATGTAGCCAAAATTTTGGCTCCATGGCATCATAAATCTGTACTCCACCACCCTTCTAGAATAACATCAATGTTTTTACCAAGAAAATTTTATTATTATTAAATTAAAGCTTGACATTCACGGTCCGAAATCAATTTGTAGGAAAATAATATACTTTAAGTATACTTTAAGTATACTTCGAACGGTGCAGCTACCGTTTATTTCATGAATGCTATTTTCTTTCTATTTTGATAAGTTTAATGTTCAACAAAAAAAAGCTCATTCTACTCATATATTTTCATTTTAATTAACAAACAAAATTTAAGTTTCCGTTATCTTCTTGAGTAGGTTATTCGTCATCGTCACAATCTTCTTCACAGTCTTCCCACTGAGTTAAGTACATATTTTCGTATTTCTCCTTCAGGGTCAGCAATGGAGACTTGCCAACAATGTTATAAAATTCATCCTTACCCATATTATTAAATTTTATGAGGCTCAGCAGCTTTTGTACATACTTTGAGTGCAACACTTTTATTTTTGTATTCTTTGGCTCGACCGCATTATTCTCTTTGTGTAGTGAGACCTCATTTAATTCATATTTTTCGGCCTCATCTTCTCCATTGTTGGAAGAATCTTGCTCGTTGTCATCGGTCGATGGTTTCGCAACCACCAACTCATCAATGCCACTATCATTTTCTTTTTTAGTATGATCCCCCGAGGTCTCTGCTGGATCAGAATCGATCAAACCATTAATAGTAACGTAGGTTTCGATCATTTTGAACCGTTCGATCTCGGGCAAGTAGCCCTCGGTAATGACTGTGTAATGCTCGAAGGCATCGGAAGTCATGGTCAGGACATCATAGCAATTCATTGTTTTAGAAAAGCGGCTTCTTAAAGACTACAAAAAAATATATAAGATTAATATTATGTAATTTATATCTCATCTTTTATTATCTTACCGTGATCGAAAGTTCTAATAAATCCTTGTGATTGATGCTGTGAGCGCTCTGGAAAAGGTCAACGAGATCGCTGAGCAGCAGATTATTAACGCGACTCTTAAAGATTGTCACGCATTCGGAAACGAGAGAATCCACTAGCCACCTGGTTCCGCAGCTGAGAAGGTCCATTAACATGGAGTTGCGGCATTCATCGAGCTTCTCCTTGCTGTAGGTGTACGCATACTGAATGAACATGGAGAAGGTTTCCGGCTTTACCTCATGCAGGCGGATTTCTCCCGACTCGGACTCCTGGAAGGAGCCCAAAAAGAGGCGCTCGAAGAACTCCGAGGAGCTTGCCAGGATAACCTTGTGGCAATCAAAGACCTCGTTTTCCACGAGAATGCGGCAGTCTGAGAACTTCTTGTTCTCTATCAAATCGGCAAACCTGCAAATTTGGTGTTTAATTAAATAAATTAATGAAAATTAAATTTAAATTGGTTTATTACTCACAAAGTATCCATATTTGTTTACTTTTGGATAATACTATCGATCTGCTGAAATGACTATAACACATTTTTTTATAATATAAAGTATATAATGTTTAAATTTTTGCATTTTAGCATAAGCTCTGTAAGGAGTTTTGTCCATTTTATAACATTAAAAAACCAACTTTAAAATCAAGCATTTTTATAGTTAGCTTTTTTAGTCTAATTTCTGGGAATCCCCTTTTTTGTATGAAAACACAAACGATGTTGTATACATATCTATGTATTTGTACGTATGCATGTATGTACATATATTTGAAGTTTTATGAATTATCTAAAGAAAATGTGTATGCACATTTGGATGTACATATGTATGTACGTAAATATATGGAAAAAACCCCCCAATTTCCTTGGTTTTTTTTTTGTACATATTTCAAAAACAGTTTCTTTGCGTTTTATGAGTTCAAAGAAATCGGGTAACGATTTAAACGTCCAGATTCTATTAGGAACTATAGAACTACATATATATTTTACTTTTTATTCATCAATGCATACCTTGTTTTATAGAACTCCGTTCGCACAACCAAACTTAAGCACACCACACTCGAAAAGATGTTGGCTTCGAAAGAAGTTTATCTATTTCAGTTCCATTTCATTTTGTAGTTCCTGCTGGGACTGCATCTTTAATTTGGGAACACGCGGTAAAAAACGATAAAATGAATACAAAATTATTTTTGTTAAACCGATTTCGATATAAATATTATAGTATTAAAGTTTAATAAAAATGAATTAATGTACAAAGAATTTCGTGTAACGTAATAGCAAAACTGAAACCACAAAAGTAATTTAATTAATTTATAATAATAGTTAATGAAAGGTAAATAATGTAATACATACATATGTATGTACATATGTACATACATATATGGGGTGCATTATTATTTATATAATTGTTTTATAATAATAAAGTAGAACACATCGATGCACATACAAAATTAGAGTGTATTTATCGGCAAAAAGAATTTTCTGCTAACGTATGTATCTACGAGTATGTATATAAAAATTGTGTTTGTTTATTCAGTTAATGGAGGATCCAGTATCTTTAAGCCTATGTATGGACATACATATGTATGTAATTATGATGTACATTTTAGGCTTAAATTGCATCCTCAGCATCTTTGAAGAACGAAACTCGATACTTCGCCACAACAAAAATCTAGAAGAATGGAAGAATATGCTCAAAGGGAAGATTGTGTGTTTGTAAAGCTGTTTTTATGTTTTTGTTTTTGTACGAAATCTTAATATAATACTAATTTTTTCCCTAAGGATTGTATTAAACAAGGGCTTTCCTGCCTGTACCTATACCTAAACTCCATCACCGATCAGATCTTCCACACACAAACACACTTGACCGTTCTTTGGGACTCCCAGACTCCTGGGCGAGTGGTGACTGTTTGGTCAGCTCAAATATAAATTATCACAAATCTGTTTGCTTCAGTGGACCACTCTCCACACTCCCTGGTGTGTCAAAGGCATCAATTCCGAGCAGTGTGTCCGGGCAAATCAGACAGTAAATTTTGCGGTGCAGTGCGGTGCCTGGGACCAGGACAATTGACCATTGGATGAACCCCGCACCCGCCCAACCAACCAGCCGTAAGTAATTAGGAAATTTGCAAAATTTTCCATTTGCCGCACATGACCCTGCAAATCAGGCATTGTGCTGCCTGCCAATCCTTGCATCCGAATCCTGAAAACCGCATTATGCACACAGGCGGATTCCATTTCCCCATCGAACACTTGGCCTGGCCTGGCCATGGGCCAGTGTTTGCAAGACAAATAGCAGTTAATTATTACACAGAACTCGTCCTTAATCCATTTATAATAATTCATCTTGGCCAGACATTGAACACTTGTTATTGATATTTGCCTTCGATATTGGTCTCCGATATTTACCCACAGCATTTGGGTGTAGGATTACAAATGACACACATTTGTGTAATTGGCAGTTATGTGAGATGGCATATAGCCATGGGAATTACAGATTCAGCCATGATTTTGGTATTTCTTAGTTACTTTTTTAAGTTTTCTGAATGATTATAGCTTATTTTAAATATAAGATATATACGATCTAATTAAGATTCTCAAAGAATATAATTTTCTAGCTTCGCAGGAAGGACTCCTTCAGGTGTCTCATCTGCTCTCCTTCTGTACTTTATATAAAATGAGTGTGGGAAATGGATTTGAGGACATACTGGTTCCTACACAGGTATTAAATAAATACGCATCGGTAAACGTAAATGGATAGAAAATGGACTTGAGCCCAAGGATACCATACCTCCCGTGTCCAGTGTTGGGGGGTTGTGCGTGTGCTTACAACTTGAAATTGATTTACTTTTGCTGCAGGCCAATTTGGCACGCTCATTTGGCCGGGCCATGAGTTGGCGCTTGTAAGAGTTGGCCAGCACACAACATGCTCGTAATTAAGCGCTGGTGCGTCCCCGGAGTGTAGTTAATGCTGTGGTGCCATAAATTTGACTTTTGTCTGTGCTCCAATGTCTGTGAATTGGGTTATTTACGAGTGGCTGCTGCATTTGTCAGGTGAAAACTAGCAGGGGAGCAGGGCAGCAACTAGCTAAGAGCGTTTCCGAATTGAATTAGGCCAACACCTTGGGGGAATAAAATACAAATCTTCTCTGGAACTTGGCTATGTTTTGTGTGGGGCTAATTAATTACAATTAAACGGAAAATACACAGAAGCTGGAAAGTATCTCGAACCATTTGAAGCCTTTAAAGCATACCAATCATTTCTGCGCCATTGGTTGGTCGCTTTGATTGTGATGATGGACATGTTGAAGCAATGAAAACTAGGGGACACATGCCACCATCAGTCCTGGTAATTTCCCCACTCGAACAGGTGGTGATTTTGCTGGTGGTAATTTTGCTACAAACGAGAGCGAGAGGACTTTAAAGCTCTGCACTTAGCATACTTTTCATTTAAGAAGGACTTAAAGTGGGGAAACTGCACTATCAGCAAGGTTTTTGTTGTTTTTCTATTGCATTCGCCAAGGAAACTCCGGCTTCCAGACGAAGGAAGATGCGACAGGAGCCGCCTATTATCGACACACGTAAGCAATGGTACATGAACACCGAGCAAAATTAAAGTTTTTCTTATTAAATAATATTATAATTTATACTCAAAATATTATTTAAAGGTTTGTATAATTTCCCTTTATTTAATTTAAAGAAAAGTCCTAACATTAACACATTTTAATTATTATTTTTTCCTTTTGTGTACTCTTGGCAAACTGTCTAGTTGTCAACTTGTCCATCTGCCTGGTCGTTACATCCTGAAATATGACAATCTATGGCGATACTAAAATGGATGTGGATGTGAAGCTGCTTTGGAGGACTTCTCCGCCACTCAGGTGTGCACATTTATGAACAACATAATGGCGGATTCAAGTTGAGAGGAAAAATAACACCCACATGGGAACGAAAGGATGGAGAGCTTGAAGGTGAGAGACAAGCTCATGCAAATATTCATAAGGAAAATATTAAAAATGAATTACCAGCTTCTGGCATATACACAAACACCCACACATACAACGCATAGTAAACAACGCAAACTCCCAGAGACACGTCGCGAAGTTGAAAGCAACCCACTCTCCGTGTGCGAACTAAAGTTGAAATGTTTATGTAGCGCACATAAGCCCGGCCATATACTGAGAATCCAACGATGTTTGCAGCTAATTCACTGCCATGCTTTTTATAAAGGTTGGTACAACAAAAGTTAGATAAAATATATTTTAACATATTTCACTAGGTTTGTTATAAGTAAAAGATTTTAGTTAATAGAAGTAGAAGCATTTTATACTTTTTATGAGAGAAGTTTATATATTGATAAAACACTTTTTCCATATTTTTCACACATGGATTTAAGCTTAATTCCTTCACATCCTTTGAAGTATTCCTTAAAAGCTAAGCCCGCTTCTAGACTAGCCCTAAAAATGTCTGCAAGTAAAACCGAAAAGCTATTAAGCATAGAACCAATTTTCAAGTTCAAACTCAAAGCCAATACATTTTCAGAATTAAAAGAATGACGACTCCCATAGAGCGAGAAATGAATTCTCTTTTTTTTTTATGGACCAAATGCTTTGAATTTTCAATTAGGCGAACATCAATGATTCCCCACAGAAACTGAAACAAGAACGGGCCCATACACAGAAGGCAGCAGGCTGGCGCAAATTCAAAAACTCATCCGCGTGAGGTCGGTTAATTTGCTCATCTTCTCGTGGACGCGTTCGTGCACTCGCAGCGCATCCGGTGGAATCGCTTCCACACACACACACCCAGTCACACGCACACTTGGGCAGCCTGTGTACGGCCGTAGGGCCTCCAGTCGCCCGGCGTTCATGCATGGCCACGCCAATGTTTTCGCCGCTCCCCATCCGTTCTCGTTTTCTGCCATCGCTTACATTTCCGCTTCCTTCTTTGGCAAGTAGTCGATGTCGCCTTGGGGGTCCTTGGAGTCCGGAAAAAAAAGGAACATTTTCGATTCGATTTTTTGCCAATTGCCCGAGACTCTGTCCTGTCGGCGTGTATGACGAATACGTTGAGTACGTGCCGCCGACATTACTCATACGCACCGTGGGACTCTGCCGGCGAATATTCTTTGAAGCAGAGCAGAGAGCAGAGGACGAGAACCCCGATGCTCCATGGGCGCTATTTGTTTTTCGCTTTTGCATATTTTGCGGGCAATTTGGGTAAAAGGATTTCCACACTCTGCCCCGACTTTGTGGCTTTCGTTTTTCGCTTAGTTCGCGATGGCTCCTCCTTGGAGGAGCAAATCGCTCACGTAAAATATGCATGCGTTTCCTCGGCGGTTTTCGCTCTCAAGTGCTTGCAATTCAATTACATTTCGATTGATTTTCGTGTTTGGCCCCCGAATAGAGGCGGAAACTCTTGGTCTGGTTATGCATGGAGCGTGTTTTTTGGCCGATTTACGAGCCTGAACCGGCATTTTCCACAAGTGAGGCTTGCACTGTTTTGAAAGAATTTACACTTGGGGAAAGCAGGCACTATAAGTGGTTTATAATTAAGCATTATTTAGAAATTTAAATGGATATTTTATGGACAGAAAGAAGCTTAAAATTGATAACAAATTTTAAAACAAATTAGACTTAGGTTTAGTTCGTTGAAATATTATATAAATCTCAAACCCCAAAAGTAATTGTTTGTTTTCGTTTTCAATTCATTTCGTGGATTCCGATTAGCCAATAAAATTCTTCAGCAGCATTCCATTCAATCAACATTTTTATTGCAAACGGCGAGACAGCTGAAATCAGTGATACACAAAGCAGAAAAAGCAATTCAAACGGCAAAGATACACACAGATGCACAGATATGCCAATAAAAGTATAGATAAATGTAACCAATATGTAGTATATATGGGGGTTATGTTATGTACGTATGTACGTAGTTACTTATGTTGGCCTTCACCGAGTGCTGCCTTAAAAAAATAAAATACAGGCAGCACGCCGAAAAAACAAATAAAATTAAATGGGGGAAGACGGAGATCCCAGTGGCCCCCGACGAGAGTGGGTCAAGTGTGTATCGAAGGCAAATCAATAAGAAATTTCAGAGGCAGGTTTTCCTGATTTAAATCCGGCTGCCATTCACTTAAGACTGCTGTTCAGTCGAGCACTCCTCTTGCATTCAAATAAATGTATGTTTTTAATCAATTCTCCTCTTCATGTTGCAGAAAAATGTTGTAGAAAAGATTTATTCAAGCGAATTGATGGCTCAATTATCCAAATGACTGTGGCACAGGCTTAATGGTCTTTTGAGCAATAAATATCAGCTCAGAATATGCCTCAACCCTACGGGAAGTTACACTCCGTGTATATGTTCAGCTTCATTATCGGATAGACAAAGTGTGGTGCAAAGTACAGGGAATCAATTAAAATTTGGCAAAGTCGTATCCCATTGCAAACACGCCCAAGGTCTTGTCAGCACATCCGCGAGCCACGTTGAGATTCCAAAAGACGCCCACGGGACCCATTCACCTTCAGGAGTGGCCTAATACTCGTAACAAACCCAATCGCATGTGTACATAGGTACATTGCAAACTTGGTTCCAAGGGCTTTATGTATGTTCTTGGGTTGGCAACCAGGACTCGCCTCCACCGCACATCCATCCTTTATGAGCACATACAAGATGTGAAACATTTGATGGGAAAATGAAGGTAGTTTGCATTGTGCCCAAATATAGATAAGTAATGTGGGTGCATAGAAATGGCATTGAGGATATGGTCTTAAATGGCATAACAGATTGCGATACTTAAAGATATTTGTTTCTTGATTGTAGCACATTTTATTTACACACTTATTGAAAGCCTTTGCGGATTAAGTCAAAAAATAAATACGAATTGTGATATTTATGAAATAAATCAAATCTAAACCAAATATATATATAATTTTGAAGATGAATTATATATTTATTGTTGCTTTTATTTGTTAAAAGTTTAATTGCAGCTTAGAGGCAATAATATGTACATATTTACGTATACGTGATATGTATGTACGTATACGTAATATTTTTTGGCAAAACACACACACACGCTTTCACTTATTTTCTTTTAAATTTAGGATATACAAATGTTATATTTGAATAATAAGTGGATACATAAATGGAATATATAGAATTATAGTTGATTAATTTTTAAAATTTATTTAATAGGAAAAATTACCTATTTAAATATGGCAAAAATGTAGTATGTAGTAGAAAATACCAAAATTTAAGAGATTTTCAAGTCAAGTGAAAAGTTTTAAGTGAAAATATTACAATTATAAATAATAACAACAAGGAGAAATTGGATTAAACATATTTAATAGAGTTAATACTCTTTTAATTATTTTTAATCCAATTTCCTTTTTCTCTGTCTCTCATTTCATAATTAATTTAACAGAAAATCACATTTAACCTCTCATTTATGGGCAATCTAATTCAATAACTAATTTTGATTTCATTTTGAAGATAGAATGCATGCTGGGCATAAATAAGAGCTCTGTCTGCTACCATTCAAGTGCCGTGGATGAGTCCTTCGTAGCTCCGGAAGCCGCGCGCGTCCTCAAAGGCAACGCTGCAGATGGCAGGCCAAGAGAGAGGAAGAGTACTTTGAGGGGGCAGATAAGCGGTCATAAGATTATTTTTACTAGTGACCCGATGACCGTAAAAAGGAACGCCCGCAGCAGCAAGTGTGCGGTCTCACCAACACTCGCTCATGCGGACATCCTGCGCCGGATCGGAGGTCCCATGTCCTGGCTGTCCACCAATTTGCTTTGTTGTCGCAGCAGCAGCAACAGCAACAGCAGCAGCAGCCCGTCTGCCGTTTTATGAACTGCGAACTCATCTTCCGCATTCGCCCTTTTTGTGCACTTACCCGCCTTTATTTTGGCACCGACGCGACGGAGGTCGAACGTCCCTCCCTCCACCCGTTTCGATGATAAAAATGAGGCTGGCCGTAAAATTTTACGGTCTAAGGATTGCGGCGGCATCGCCTTTGGAGACTCATATATTGTTCAGCACTTGAAATTAATGCCTGATTGACACCACCATCAAAGCGCAGCGAGGACACGCCGGAAATTACAAAATTCAACATATTTTATGTGGTCGAATGGAACATATAGAAAAATATGTCTCGTTTGTGTTTGGTTTAAAGGTAAAGTGAATAAAGTTGTGATGGCTGAAGTACAATATTTTTTGGGGGATAATTTAAATATATGGATTTTCATTTATTATAGGTGTTATAGGAGGCTTGTAATATTTAAATAGTAAAAATTGGTTACATTATAGCAGGAATTTGGTTAAACTGCTTGAGATTTGTTTTATATTATATATTATATTAATTCTTAACAAAAAGAAACTAAAACAAATTCAAATCAGTTAATAAAAAAAAGTATAATTAAATTTAAAAAAAGGTTACATATATCTTTCATTATTTTTAGACAAACAAAGATGATCATGATCATCATTTACTTCTATTGCGTCAAGACCTTGACTCTAATGAGCTCCATGCTTGTGCCTTGCAGTTTCACATCCATTGTCGTGGCCATGCCCTCCACTTTCATTTGCTTTTCGAAATTCGGAGCCTTGAATTTCATAGCAATGGTCTCGCCACTCAGTGGATCATCCGAGGACTTGGCAATGGAGCTCAGCACTCCTTTCACATTGCGATTACGACCAACTTGCTTTACCTGCGGCGGATCAGGATCTGGAATTGGGTGTTCGGCAGCTATCTGTGCGCACATCTTGGAATGCTGGCTGTATATTTTGTATTGATTAATATCGAAGACTTTACCACAGTTTGTATACTGCTTAAGGGTCTTTTTGCGGAGTTTTCGGCGATTTGCCGAGTCACGGGTTGTGGCACCCACGGCCACCAATGCAATGTGGCTCTGGCTGTGCTGCAAATGGAAGCCGTCGCTCTGGCAGCTGCTGACCACAGCCCGAACCACATAGCCAGGGTCGACGGTCCGGCAAAGAAGGATGCTCAGGCCACTGGCAATCTTCAAAATATTCGATGGATCAAAGACAGCTCTAGCCAGCGGCGTCAGCAGAATCTTCTCCCGGGGATTGTGATGCAGCGGCAGAAGGGAGCAGAATCTGCTGGCTGCCAGCAGGCCTGCCTGTTTCAACGTCAGGTAGAGCTTTCCACCACCAAGACGTGGCTGGCCAGTGATTGGCTTCTGGAAGGTGTAAGTATAGACATAGACACTGCCGCCGCCATTAAACACCAGACGCCACATCTGATCCCGGCCGCTCTGCTTCAGCTGTCGCATCTTGGGGCCCAGTTCGAATAACACTCGATTGGCAAAGTCGAGGCTTTCCAGAACCTCACATTCACGGCCACGGCGAAAATCAGGACAGATTTCGGTAAAAGTCTGACAAAGCTTGTTGAAGTCGAATTCATTGGGACGCCCTCGAGATCCGCTGGCCATGATTTTCTGGAAAATATTGAACCATAGGATAAATAAATATAAACAGAAAAATAACAAAGAGACTTGCATACACCCACAGTCATCTTACTAAGAGACCGAAAGCTTTAATTATTTAAATATTGATGATGATTTTTTAGGAGTTTTTTAAATTGTATTTATCAAAAATCTAATTTTTCGTGAGGTTAATCTTTTAAAAGTGTTACATGGGTTCTAAAATTCGAACGTTTAGGCTTTGTAACATAAACTAATGGATTTTTTAATACCCTAAAAATATAATGCACAGATATGTTAGATAATTGTTAATACTATAAAGTGTTATTCATATTTTAAATCCGGTGTACAATTTTTAAATAATTTTTCACAAAGTCGTTCTCATAGTCACTCATATTTATCATGAAGTCAAAGCTTGTTTACAAAAAACTGCTGAGTTATATGATCTCGGGTAAAGATTTATGCACTCACACATACACTTTTGTTTGAAAATGTAAACAATTGGGGAACTGATTATGGTTTCCGTCTCCGAAACGTATTGCTTCCCTTGAAGTCAGGCTTTTACTGTTGGGCAGCGAGGCAATTGAATACGAGATTCATATAGAAAATGATCGAAAAAAGCTATCGCAAAGAAGTTTTTTTTCTTCGATAAATGGATAGTACACAGAAAAAAATAAGAGGGGTTTTAACCAAATATGAATGTAAATGTTCAAATATACCTATTACATTTTAGATCTTAACTTATCGGTTTTTCTTTTTGGTAACTCCCAAAAATCATGTCAAAATTTATGTTTTTATACTTCTTATAAATTTAAGGATTAAAAGGATTAAAAAAAAAAAGTTTTAAATTGAATTTATTGCTTTAAATTGTAAACAAATTTTCTCTGGAAGTTATAAAGCCCTTTTAAATTATAGATCAACTTATAGTCCAATAATTCTTATATTTTTATTAAAAAAGTATGTATATTTAATTCAATGAAAATCTTGTTTTTATCTCTAAAACGAAATGATTTCAAGTTGAGCACTAACTCTTATGTCTCAATCTCTCGCCTAGATCTTTCAAATCTTTCTTTAATAATTTAACCTCTTTACTGTGTGTTTAAAAAAACAACAATGTAATTGAGCTTCGTACCTTTCACTTTTTACTTACCTGCCCGCGGATATATTTATGTGAAAAAGTATGCAGTAACTTGGCGACAGACAGCCAAGGCTGCTTTTCACCTTCGAATTTAATGAGCTTCCACGGGACGTGATTATTAGGCGAACGAGCGTACGTGTGGGGTTCCGCTTACAAAGGTGCTGACAATTCCCCAGCTACCCAGAGGATGTGTCTTCTTCTTTGCCGACGACTTAACCACATCCACATTGGCGCACCGCCGGAGCCGCATGGGTGCGATTTTCGTAGTTTGCCTGCCATCATCCGCCATCTTCACATATTCAAAAAATGTTTCCCTTTTTGCTCCTTTTAAGGCGGAACATAAACAATTTTTCGCGACGCTGAAAACTTTTAACTTCGCTCCGTCCGTACATTTTCCACACGTGTTCCAGGGAGGTATAAGGTATGAGTACGCCCATAAATATATATATGTGCATGGTATGTACAAGTCCTTACAATGTACAAAAATATACACAGCATCCTTTCTCTAGCTTCAGAAATTGGTGCTGAATTTACAGGTTGAGGGTTAAGACAATTTTAAAGAGTTTTCTTATCACTCAAGAATTTAAAATTATATATTTTCTATAAAATTTCTTCTATTATAAGTCTTAACTTGTAGAATTTATCATTTAAAATTTTGGTAATAACGATAGTTTTGATCCTTGATGTTAACTCCTCTTCTGTGGCGACCTTTTGTGATTATGTTTGGCATCGCCAATCTTCTCCACCATGTCCTCACTGAAGCGTTGAGAGTGGATCACCTCCGACACCCCATCGGCGATATCGTCCAGGGTCAAGGGATGACCATTGGCCACCATCACGGCCAGGATAATGGGGGCTAAAATGTCGTTGGCACAACCGTCCATTGGGCTAAATCCGTCCGAAAGAAAGGAAAACAAAAAAAAAAAGTAAATGAAAACTGGAGCTCAATTTAGACTACTCGTTATCCGTGCTTATGTGAATTTATGACAACTCATCTGACAAGCCCGGCAAGGACCACTTCAGCCCTATCCCATCGGGTTTCCACTTCACCACGGAGTTCGGTGGGGAAATTCAATTTGAAAAAGTGTCACTTGTCAGTTGGTCACAGCAGTCTATTGTGCCATGCCCTTTGTTGTTGCTGTGCATTTTCGGATGCGGCATATCAATACCCCGGAATACATAGTGGCGGCAATGCGGGGAAGTGCAGATACATTTCGTATGCAAATTGCTCGCAAGTCAGAGACGGGCAAGTCAATAAAGAAAAAAATAAAGAAAGAAAGGAAGGAAGACACCCACCACCCACAGCAGCGACCCACATGTATGCAAATGAGACCAGTGGAGGCCACCATCCAGTCCTACAGACAGAAGTGGCACAATCTCAGGCTTATTCCATTTCATCTGAATGTTACATGAGCAGAATTTAACAGCAGGAGCTTTGGATTTATGATTTCTTGACTACATCCTTATGGGCGGTCTTTGAACCAATATCGGTTAAGTTTTGAGTTTGGTTCGGTTGAGTTCAAATAACAATATAAAGATCTATCCAGCAATAAAGAACCCAATGCTAAATCCACTTTAAATTTATAGCTATATGCTTTTCCAGCCCTGCATCCAAATGATCGCGTCCGACTCCAGAGTATCGGATATATCCGTGTGTGCATGCACTTTATGGGGATTGCCTTCGTCTTTGTTTGACGCTTTGTTCGGATTTCAGTCAGTTACCGACTTCTGGGCGGATCGCAAGCTACTATATAAAATCGTCAGTAATCGCTGAGCCTCAGCTGCTAAGTAAGATAAATAAATAAATAAATAACAAGTGTAGATTTCAAATTTAAAGATTTAGTAATGTTTCCAAGCGCGCTAAATAATAAAATTTAATTACAGCTGAAATGTTTAATTAGTAAATAATTATGCATAATTCTTGAGGTATTTAAAACTGTATCTAGATACTACATATGTGCAACAATAAAGGCAAAAATACATATACTGAGTGCCAAAGTATGTGTTGTGTTTATATGTAAATAATTTAAAAGCTGATAAGCTTCAGCCTGAAAGGGAAAACAGAATAAAAGCAAACCGCAGATTGATTTTCTCGTTGCGAATATAAATATACTTACAAACAAACAGATTTATGTATATAAGACCGATCAGCATTACAAAAAGACCCAACATCAGCAATTTTGTTTTGTTTACTAAGTATTCCTTTGTGACGGTCTGCCGTTTCAATTCCCCAGATAGCTCAGGGACGGCCAGGATCCGCTCATCAGAGTTAGTCCGAGTGGTAGCTGGAAGAGAAGTGCCCCGGCCCCAGGAAGAACAGTGAGAGGAATTCGGTAAAAATTAACAGTAGGGATCTTTATTCAGTGGATTTCTTGTACAGAGTTGAGATACGTGCTCGATCGTCGGGGCTGGCTTCGTCCCGTCTCGGGGGGAAACACCACGCTGTGGGGACCTTGTCGTTGCCAGTCGTCGGGCGGATCGGGTCTTCGGCCGTGCCGGGAGTCGGGACGTCCGGGGATCTGCTAAAGAGAGAGAGAGAGAACGGGTCGGACTATTTGAAGTCGTCGGTGAGAGAGAGAATGGTTCGGACTATTCAAGTCGTCGATGAGAGAGAGGCGCGATGGACTATTTAAGTCGGCGTTGACGGATGAGAGAGAATGGTTCGGACTATTCAAGTCGTCGATGAGAGAGAGGCGCGATGGACTATTTAAGTCTGCGCTGACGGATGAGAGAGAGTGGTTCGGACTATTAAAGTCCCCAATGAGAGCGAGAGAGAGAGATATGACTATTACAGTCTACGGAGAGAGCGATAGTGGTTCGGACTATTCAAGTCGTCGATGAGAGAGAGGCGCGATGGACTATTTAAGTCGGCGTTGACGGATGAGAGAGAGTGGTTCGGACTATTAAAGTCCTCGATGCGAGAGAGAGATAGGACTATCCAAGTCTACAGAGAGAGAGAGGCGCGATGGACTATTTAAGTCTGCGCTGACGGATGAGAGAGAGTGGTTCGGACTATTAAAGTCCCCAATGAGAGCGAGAGAGAGAGATATGACTATTACAGTCTACGGAGAGAGCGATAGTGGTTCGGACTATTCAAGTCGTCGATGAGAGAGAGGCGCGATGGACTATTTAAGTCGGCGTTGACGGATGAGAGAGAGTGGTTCGGACTATTAAAGTCCTCGATGCGAGAGAGAGATAGGACTATCCAAGTCTACAGAGAGAGAGAGGGAGGGCTAGGACTATTAAAGTCCACAGAGAGAGAGGGCGGAAGGACTCTTAAAGTCTACGGCTATTGATTCAATCCAAATCCTAGGATTCGGATTGCCCCAAAAAAAGGACTTTCGCTTGCTGACTAGGAAGTGTGCTTATGAAAACTCACCGCTTCCAGTTGCTGTCGGCTGCTAGGTCCCTTTGCCAGGGCCCGCGGCCGTCTTCCTTCAGCCTTAGCTTAAACCGGTTCGGAATCCTAAGCTATGCTTCCGAGATGCCTTAGCATGAACTGGTTCGGAATCATAAGCTGCGCTTCTGCGATGCTGGTATGGTCGATCGGCGCGCGCGCACATTTGTTTTTGTTCCCTTTTATTGATCTTCATTATTCTTATTGTCATTATTTACACGTTTATTTACAGTGTTCTTATGCTTTCTTTATGTTTATTATTATTTACATTATTTATTATTATTATTTACATTATTTGTTATTATTATTTACATTATTTATTGTTATTATTTACATTATTTATTATTATTTACATTATTTATTGTGCGCGTCACACCCCCCCCTCCTTTACGAAGTGGCGGGTCACCGCCACGTGGTTCCCCCGGTTCGACACCACCTTCCAGACTATGTTTCCATCCTCCATCAGAAACCTCCTCTGACGCCCACGTTGTTTGCCTTCCAGCTTTCTTCGGATGGCCTCCACTGCATCCGGGGACAACACGGCTCCTTCCGGGAGGGTCCACCCGTAATCATTCCGCTCCACCGGGTGGAGCTCGAGGATGTCGGCATCGGGAGTAGGCGGTCGTCGGCCCGGCGGTGTGGGGTGTTGGGCCCGTGGCATCGGCGTCGGGGTCGGTGGTGGGCGTACCGGTGTTGGTGTTGGTGTCGGCGGGCGGCTCACCGGTATATACGCCGGGATGGGTGTCGGGGGTCGTCGCACCAACGGTGGTGGCGCGCCGTATCCCTGCTCCTCCGACCTGCTGCGTCTACTCGGCGACTCCCTCGGGCCTGCCCCTCCGGCCCGGACACACACCGGGCTGGCGGGTGCCGTCGCCCCCGGTGTGGCCTTGCCGTGCCCTCCGGAGCCCCCCTGTCGTGGCGTGTGGGCCACTCGACGCTTGCCCGCTGGCCGGTAGTCCGTTCCGTCCGCTTCCGGTGCCGTTCGCACCCTCTCCTCTCTCTCCGCCTCCTGTTTTCGCCCCATTCTGGCCGGCTCTGTCCGCTTCCTGGCTGCCCCGGGTGCTGCTTGGGCCGTGATCAGCTTGGCCCGGGTCGCCGCTGCCTTCACCACCTCGCTCCTCTTCCGGAACCGTCTCTTACTCTCCTCGAATTTATTCATCTTTTCTGTAATGATAAGAGACATTTGATTATTATCGGGTACGGACTTGTTTGCCCACTTAGCTGAACTACCGCCACCCATCGTCCTATTTCCCCTTTTTGAGTCCAACCGCCCTACCCGTTCTGGTACCTCATATTCAGGGATCGCTTCTACGTATTGTTTTATGTCTCCTATGTATGCCCGTTTTATTTTTCCCGACTGCCTGTTCCTCATGGTCATGATCACTGGTGACACGAGTCCCGTAATCCTCCATGGCCCGTCGAACTTTGGTGCCAATTTTGCGTTGAATTTGTCGACCGCGTTTGACAGCCTGTGCGTCCTGCATAGCACCCATTCGCCTACCCTCGGCTTCCACTCTCTTTTCCTCAAATCGTAGCGCTTCCTCTGCTGCTCTGCTGCTTCTCTCATGTTCCCGAGCGCTTCCCCTCGTTGTGCTTCCATCCTCCTCCACCGGTTTTCTACCGTCTCCTCCTGTATTCCGGATCCCTCAGTAGTCCTGTCGAATGTTGCCCCCGGCAGCCGTAGTTCTTTCCCTAGTACTAACTGCGCAGGACTGAACTTTGTTGTTTCCGACGTACTGCTATTGAATGCCAGCATCAACTCCGGTAATTGATCGTCCCATCTTGTTTGGTCCTCTCCTGCTATCTGTGCAATCATGGTCTTGACCGTCCTATTTGCCCGTTCCGTCGGGTTCTCTTGCGGCGTGTATGGAGCCGTGAATTGCTGCTTCACTCCCCATCGTTCCATTGCCTGTCTTGACTTCTTCCCCGTGAACTGCACTCCGTTGTCCGATATTACTACCTTCGGCACGCCGAATCTCGCGATGATCCTCTCTCGAAACACCTTCAGAAATGCATCCGCTGTTGCCTGCCGGATTGCTGCCAATTCCACCCATTTTGAGTACTTGTCCATCATTACCACTAACGTAGAATTCCCATGCGTCGTGCGGGGTAGTGGTCCCACGAAGTCGACACATACCGTCTCCCACGGTGCCTCTGCTACCCGTGTCAGCATCTTCCCGGCCGCTTTCTGCTGCGAAACCTTGTACCTTTGGCAGCTGTCACAAGCTCGGACAAACTTCTTGGTGTCCCTGGTTAATCCTGGCCAGAAATACCTTGTCTTTATCCGTTTTATGGTCTTGAACATCCCCAGGTGCCCCGCTTCGGCTGCGCTGTGGTTTTCCTGTAAGATCCGCGGGATCTCCTCTGCCATTGCACATAGCTTCCATCGTTGCTGATCTCTCGGACTGTCACCCCGTCGATACAGTCGTCCTTCTGCCATCTGGTATTCCTCACTCCGTGGTTCTTTCTGTAGCGCCTCCATCCTCTGCTTTATCCAGTCGTCCTGGTGCCCCATTCCCCTGACCTCCGCTCGTGGTAATCTTGACAATGCGTCTGCTACCAGGTTGAGTTTTCCCTTCCTGTATTGTATCTCAAACTGGTACGGCTGTAACCCTAGTGCCCACCTGGCCACTCTCCCGGCCGGGCTTTTAATCGAGTTTAACCATTTCAGAGCCATGTGATCTGTTACCACCGTAAACGGGTATCCCTCGAGGTACATCTTGTACTTATCGACTCCCCAATAAATGGCCAGGCACTCTTTTTCCGTCGCGCTATATTTCTGCTCCGTTTTGCTTAATCTCCGACTGGCAAAGGATATCACGTGTTCTCCATCCTCTGTTTCCTGTGTCAAGACTGCTCCTAACCCGAAGTCGCTCGCGTCGGTCTGTAGCTTGAACCTTTTGGAGAAATCAGGGCATGCCAAGACTGGTGCTCGTGTTAGGCTATCTTTTAATCCGTCGAAGGCTTTTTGGTGTTTTTCCCCCCACTCGAACTTCTGCCCCTTTCGGATCAACTCCTGTAGTGGTCCTGCCTGTTCCGTGAAGTTCGGAACAAACCTTCTATACCACGACGCCATCCCTAAGAAGCTGTGCACCTCCTTTGTCGATTTGGGCGCCGGCAGTTCCTGGATTGCTGCTACCTTCTCCGGGTCTGTCCGAATACCCTGATTGCTGACCACATGCCCCAAGTATTTCAGCTCCTCCTGGAAGAAGTGGCACTTGTCTGGGTTTATCCTGAGGTTAGCCCGTTGTAGCCGTTCGAATACTTCTTGCAACCGCTGAAGGTGCTCCTCCTTCGTCCGCCCTATCACTATGATATCGTCCAGGTACGCAAATGCATGGGGCTCCATTTCTGGTCCGATGATTGTGTCCAAGGCTCGCTGGAACGTTGCGGGTGCGGTTGTAAGTCCAAATGGCATGACCTTCCACTGAAATAGCCCCCGTCCCGGTACCGTGAATGCCGTATATTGCTTGCTGTCCGGGTCCATCGGGATTTGCCAATAGCCTGATTTCAAGTCTATGGTACTTATATATTTCGCTTCTCGCAACTGGTCCAGGATGAAGTTCATACGAGGCACCGGGTATGCGTCTTTTTCGGTCTTATCGTTTAGCAACCGATAGTCGATACACATTCGCCAGTCGTTGTTCTTTTTCCTGACCAGTACCACGGGTGCGCTATATGGACTCCTAGACCTTTCTATAAGCCCCAGAGACAGTAACTCGTCTACCTGTTCGTCGATAATTGCCTGCTGCTTCGGGTTCCTTGGGTAGTACCTCTGCTTGATTGGCTTATCGTCCGTCAGGTATATCTTGTGTGTTGCGGCGTTACTGACCCCCTTCATCCTCTCAAATACTTGCCTGTGTTCTCGCAGAAAATCCTCTATTTTCTCCTCCAGCGTATCCCCTTGCTTCGGCACTTCCGTTGTTTCCCTCGCTTCGTCGTCGTCGTCGTCCTCGCTTTCCTCCTCCCTTATCTCCAATTCGAGGTTCCCACATCTGAGCACACTCCGTGCTCTTGCTAGGAAGTCCATGCCCAGTAGGATGCCTCCCGCTACTTCCGTCATGATCATAAACGGAACTTCGATCCGGGCTCCTCCGAATTCGACCATTGCGTGAAATTCTCCGATCGCTCGCTGTTTCATCCCATTGGCGAGTGTTATCTCTACGCGCCCTCCGTTCCACCTCCCGTGCTCCCGTAGGTCCTGGTATGAGTTCCTGCTGATCGCGCTTCTTGATGCTCCCGTATCTATTATTCCTTTCACCATATTTCCTCCGAATCTGATCCTTGCCACAATTTGGACCCCGTCGCATGTTAAGTCGTCCCTCGGGTCTGGCTTTTGTTGTGCGGCCTGAGCTGCCAGTCTTATTTGCTCAGGCCCTACATGTTTCCCGTCGGTGCTCTACAGCATTGTGAAGTCCTCACTCCATCCTTCTTACAGACCCAACAGAATAATCTTGGTGGATTCCCGCAGTTGCGTGCCGCGTGACCTGTTCCTCCGCATCTGAAGCACATCTCTTGATTTATCTGCTGCCGTACTGGTCGTATTGCGCTCTCTGCGGCTTCGATCTCTTCCACTTCTTCCGCTAGCTTTAAGAACTCGGTCAACGTCTCGAACCCATTCCGCCGAGTGTATAGTTTTATCTTGCTTCGGCAATTTTTGTATATTCTGTCTAATTTTTCTGTTTCCGACAGTTTCGTAAATCGCATCAACTTCCGCAATTCTGTTGCAAACTCCCTCACTGGTTCGTTTTCCCGTTGCCTCATCTGTGTGATTTTCTGCTCCAACTGTTCTTCGTACCTTGGTGGTAGAAAATATTCCTGTATTTCCTCTTTCAACTGCTCCCATGACTCGATTTCGGTCGGTGTTGTGTTCCACCAATCGGCTGCTAGTCCCTCGAGGATGAATGGCATGGTTGGGATTAACTGGTCCATCTCCATGCCGTATCCCTTCGCCCACTGTTCTATTTTCTCCAAGAACTCCAATGGGTTTGTTACCCCCTGGTATCTAATACCCCATCCTCGCACTCGGTCGATTATTTCCACGTTCACTTTCCTCTCTTGTTTTGTCTCTTTTGGTTTCTCCATTTCCTCGACTCTTGTCACTACGACTACTGGTATTTTTGCTGGGCTCTTCTCTTTTTTGTACTTCTCTGCCAAGGTGGCTAGCCTCTGCTTTATGCTCTCCGTGTGGTCCGTGTTCTTGCAAAAAGCCGCTAGCTCTTTTCTCAAGTCCTCTACTCTTCCCGTCGGGTCTAACTCGAATTCCCTCGCGTACTCTGTCAACTCTTGTTTTGTTGCCATGTACACCCAGGTGGACATGCTCTTCTGGTTTCGGGCCTCCGTTACTACCACTCTTTCTGCTCGGGCGCCAGCTGTGACGGTCTGCCGTTTCAATTCCCCAGATAGCTCAGGGACGGCCAGGATCCGCTCATCAGAGTTAGTCCGAGTGGTAGCTGGAAGAGAAGTGCCCCGGCCCCAGGAAGAACAGTGAGAGGAATTCGGTAAAAATTAACAGTAGGGATCTTTATTCAGTGGATTTCTTGTACAGAGTTGAGATACGTGCTCGATCGTCGGGGCTGGCTTCGTCCCGTCTCGGGGGGAAACACCACGCTGTGGGGACCTTGTCGTTGCCAGTCGTCGGGCGGATCGGGTCTTCGGCCGTGCCGGGAGTCGGGACGTCCGGGGATCTGCTAAAGAGAGAGAGAGAGAACGGGTCGGACTATTTGAAGTCGTCGGTGAGAGAGAGAATGGTTCGGACTATTCAAGTCGTCGATGAGAGAGAGGCGCGATGGACTATTTAAGTCGGCGTTGACGGATGAGAGAGAATGGTTCGGACTATTCAAGTCGTCGATGAGAGAGAGGCGCGATGGACTATTTAAGTCTGCGCTGACGGATGAGAGAGAGTGGTTCGGACTATTAAAGTCCCCAATGAGAGCGAGAGAGAGAGATATGACTATTACAGTCTACGGAGAGAGCGATAGTGGTTCGGACTATTCAAGTCGTCGATGAGAGAGAGGCGCGATGGACTATTTAAGTCGGCGTTGACGGATGAGAGAGAGTGGTTCGGACTATTAAAGTCCTCGATGCGAGAGAGAGATAGGACTATCCAAGTCTACAGAGAGAGAGAGGCGCGATGGACTATTTAAGTCTGCGCTGACGGATGAGAGAGAGTGGTTCGGACTATTAAAGTCCCCAATGAGAGCGAGAGAGAGAGATATGACTATTACAGTCTACGGAGAGAGCGATAGTGGTTCGGACTATTCAAGTCGTCGATGAGAGAGAGGCGCGATGGACTATTTAAGTCGGCGTTGACGGATGAGAGAGAGTGGTTCGGACTATTAAAGTCCTCGATGCGAGAGAGAGATAGGACTATCCAAGTCTACAGAGAGAGAGAGGGAGGGCTAGGACTATTAAAGTCCACAGAGAGAGAGGGCGGAAGGACTCTTAAAGTCTACGGCTATTGATTCAATCCAAATCCTAGGATTCGGATTGCCCCAAAAAAAGGACTTTCGCTTGCTGACTAGGAAGTGTGCTTATGAAAACTCACCGCTTCCAGTTGCTGTCGGCTGCTAGGTCCCTTTGCCAGGGCCCGCGGCCGTCTTCCTTCAGCCTTAGCTTAAACCGGTTCGGAATCCTAAGCTATGCTTCCGAGATGCCTTAGCATGAACTGGTTCGGAATCATAAGCTGCGCTTCTGCGATGCTGGTATGGTCGATCGGCGCGCGCGCACATTTGTTTTTGTTCCCTTTTATTGATCTTCATTATTCTTATTGTCATTATTTACACGTTTATTTACAGTGTTCTTATGCTTTCTTTATGTTTATTATTATTTACATTATTTATTATTATTATTTACATTATTTGTTATTATTATTTACATTATTTATTGTTATTATTTACATTATTTATTATTATTTACATTATTTATTGTGCGCGTCACACCCTCTGCCGTTTCAATTCCCCAGATAGCTCAGGGACGGCCAGGATCCGCTCATCAGAGTTAGTCCGAGTGGTAGCTGGAAGAGAAGTGCCCCGGCCCCAGGAAGAACAGTGAGAGGAATTCGGTAAAAATTAACAGTAGGGATCTTTATTCAGTGGATTTCTTGTACAGAGTTGAGATACGTGCTCGATCGTCGGGGCTGGCTTCGTCCCGTCTCGGGGGGAAACACCACGCTGTGGGGACCTTGTCGTTGCCAGTCGTCGGGCGGATCGGGTCTTCGGCCGTGCCGGGAGTCGGGACGTCCGGGGATCTGCTAAAGAGAGAGAGAGAGAACGGGTCGGACTATTTGAAGTCGTCGGTGAGAGAGAGAATGGTTCGGACTATTCAAGTCGTCGATGAGAGAGAGGCGCGATGGACTATTTAAGTCGGCGTTGACGGATGAGAGAGAATGGTTCGGACTATTCAAGTCGTCGATGAGAGAGAGGCGCGATGGACTATTTAAGTCTGCGCTGACGGATGAGAGAGAGTGGTTCGGACTATTAAAGTCCCCAATGAGAGCGAGAGAGAGAGATATGACTATTACAGTCTACGGAGAGAGCGATAGTGGTTCGGACTATTCAAGTCGTCGATGAGAGAGAGGCGCGATGGACTATTTAAGTCGGCGTTGACGGATGAGAGAGAGTGGTTCGGACTATTAAAGTCCTCGATGCGAGAGAGAGATAGGACTATCCAAGTCTACAGAGAGAGAGAGGCGCGATGGACTATTTAAGTCTGCGCTGACGGATGAGAGAGAGTGGTTCGGACTATTAAAGTCCCCAATGAGAGCGAGAGAGAGAGATATGACTATTACAGTCTACGGAGAGAGCGATAGTGGTTCGGACTATTCAAGTCGTCGATGAGAGAGAGGCGCGATGGACTATTTAAGTCGGCGTTGACGGATGAGAGAGAGTGGTTCGGACTATTAAAGTCCTCGATGCGAGAGAGAGATAGGACTATCCAAGTCTACAGAGAGAGAGAGGGAGGGCTAGGACTATTAAAGTCCACAGAGAGAGAGGGCGGAAGGACTCTTAAAGTCTACGGCTATTGATTCAATCCAAATCCTAGGATTCGGATTGCCCCAAAAAAAGGACTTTCGCTTGCTGACTAGGAAGTGTGCTTATGAAAACTCACCGCTTCCAGTTGCTGTCGGCTGCTAGGTCCCTTTGCCAGGGCCCGCGGCCGTCTTCCTTCAGCCTTAGCTTAAACCGGTTCGGAATCCTAAGCTATGCTTCCGAGATGCCTTAGCATGAACTGGTTCGGAATCATAAGCTGCGCTTCTGCGATGCTGGTATGGTCGATCGGCGCGCGCGCACATTTGTTTTTGTTCCCTTTTATTGATCTTCATTATTCTTATTGTCATTATTTACACGTTTATTTACAGTGTTCTTATGCTTTCTTTATGTTTATTATTATTTACATTATTTATTATTATTATTTACATTATTTGTTATTATTATTTACATTATTTATTGTTATTATTTACATTATTTATTATTATTTACATTATTTATTGTGCGCGTCACACCCCCCTCCTTTACGAAGTGGCGGGTCACCGCCACGTGGTTCCCCCGGTTCGACACCACCTTCCAGACTATGTTTCCATCCTCCATCAGAAACCTCCTCTGACGCCCACGTTGTTTGCCTTCCAGCTTTCTTCGGATGGCCTCCACTGCATCCGGGGACAACACGGCTCCTTCCGGGAGGGTCCACCCGTAATCATTCCGCTCCACCGGGTGGAGCTCGAGGATGTCGGCATCGGGAGTAGGCGGTCGTCGGCCCGGCGGTGTGGGGTGTTGGGCCCGTGGCATCGGCGTCGGGGTCGGTGGTGGGCGTACCGGTGTTGGTGTTGGTGTCGGCGGGCGGCTCACCGGTATATACGCCGGGATGGGTGTCGGGGGTCGTCGCACCAACGGTGGTGGCGCGCCGTATCCCTGCTCCTCCGACCTGCTGCGTCTACTCGGCGACTCCCTCGGGCCTGCCCCTCCGGCCCGGACACACACCGGGCTGGCGGGTGCCGTCGCCCCCGGTGTGGCCTTGCCGTGCCCTCCGGAGCCCCCCTGTCGTGGCGTGTGGGCCACTCGACGCTTGCCCGCTGGCCGGTAGTCCGTTCCGTCCGCTTCCGGTGCCGTTCGCACCCTCTCCTCTCTCTCCGCCTCCTGTTTTCGCCCCATTCTGGCCGGCTCTGTCCGCTTCCTGGCTGCCCCGGGTGCTGCTTGGGCCGTGATCAGCTTGGCCCGGGTCGCCGCTGCCTTCACCACCTCGCTCCTCTTCCGGAACCGTCTCTTACTCTCCTCGAATTTATTCATCTTTTCTGTAATGATAAGAGACATTTGATTATTATCGGGTACGGACTTGTTTGCCCACTTAGCTGAACTACCGCCACCCATCGTCCTATTTCCCCTTTTTGAGTCCAACCGCCCTACCCGTTCTGGTACCTCATATTCAGGGATCGCTTCTACGTATTGTTTTATGTCTCCTATGTATGCCCGTTTTATTTTTCCCGACTGCCTGTTCCTCATGGTCATGATCACTGGTGACACGAGTCCCGTAATCCTCCATGGCCCGTCGAACTTTGGTGCCAATTTTGCGTTGAATTTGTCGACCGCGTTTGACAGCCTGTGCGTCCTGCATAGCACCCATTCGCCTACCCTCGGCTTCCACTCTCTTTTCCTCAAATCGTAGCGCTTCCTCTGCTGCTCTGCTGCTTCTCTCATGTTCCCGAGCGCTTCCCCTCGTTGTGCTTCCATCCTCCTCCACCGGTTTTCTACCGTCTCCTCCTGTATTCCGGATCCCTCAGTAGTCCTGTCGAATGTTGCCCCCGGCAGCCGTAGTTCTTTCCCTAGTACTAACTGCGCAGGACTGAACTTTGTTGTTTCCGACGTACTGCTATTGAATGCCAGCATCAACTCCGGTAATTGATCGTCCCATCTTGTTTGGTCCTCTCCTGCTATCTGTGCAATCATGGTCTTGACCGTCCTATTTGCCCGTTCCGTCGGGTTCTCTTGCGGCGTGTATGGAGCCGTGAATTGCTGCTTCACTCCCCATCGTTCCATTGCCTGTCTTGACTTCTTCCCCGTGAACTGCACTCCGTTGTCCGATATTACTACCTTCGGCACGCCGAATCTCGCGATGATCCTCTCTCGAAACACCTTCAGAAATGCATCCGCTGTTGCCTGCCGGATTGCTGCCAATTCCACCCATTTTGAGTACTTGTCCATCATTACCACTAACGTAGAATTCCCATGCGTCGTGCGGGGTAGTGGTCCCACGAAGTCGACACATACCGTCTCCCACGGTGCCTCTGCTACCCGTGTCAGCATCT
Source organism: Drosophila anomelani (assembly GCA_035045905.1). Taxonomy (NCBI): domain Eukaryota; kingdom Metazoa; phylum Arthropoda; class Insecta; order Diptera; family Drosophilidae; genus Drosophila; species Drosophila anomelani. The sequence continues at coordinate 6,581,821 of JAWNOO010000165.1, forward strand.
TCCCGGCCGCTTTCTGCTGCGAAACCTTGTACCTTTGGCAGCTGTCACAAGCTCGGACAAACTTCTTGGTGTCCCTGGTTAATCCTGGCCAGAAATACCTTGTCTTTATCCGTTTTATGGTCTTGAACATCCCCAGGTGCCCCGCTTCGGCTGCGCTGTGGTTTTCCTGTAAGATCCGCGGGATCTCCTCTGCCATTGCACATAGCTTCCATCGTTGCTGATCTCTCGGACTGTCACCCCGTCGATACAGTCGTCCTTCTGCCATCTGGTATTCCTCACTCCGTGGTTCTTTCTGTAGCGCCTCCATCCTCTGCTTTATCCAGTCGTCCTGGTGCCCCATTCCCCTGACCTCCGCTCGTGGTAATCTTGACAATGCGTCTGCTACCAGGTTGAGTTTTCCCTTCCTGTATTGTATCTCAAACTGGTACGGCTGTAACCCTAGTGCCCACCTGGCCACTCTCCCGGCCGGGCTTTTAATCGAGTTTAACCATTTCAGAGCCATGTGATCTGTTACCACCGTAAACGGGTATCCCTCGAGGTACATCTTGTACTTATCGACTCCCCAATAAATGGCCAGGCACTCTTTTTCCGTCGCGCTATATTTCTGCTCCGTTTTGCTTAATCTCCGACTGGCAAAGGATATCACGTGTTCTCCATCCTCTGTTTCCTGTGTCAAGACTGCTCCTAACCCGAAGTCGCTCGCGTCGGTCTGTAGCTTGAACCTTTTGGAGAAATCAGGGCATGCCAAGACTGGTGCTCGTGTTAGGCTATCTTTTAATCCGTCGAAGGCTTTTTGGTGTTTTTCCCCCCACTCGAACTTCTGCCCCTTTCGGATCAACTCCTGTAGTGGTCCTGCCTGTTCCGTGAAGTTCGGAACAAACCTTCTATACCACGACGCCATCCCTAAGAAGCTGTGCACCTCCTTTGTCGATTTGGGCGCCGGCAGTTCCTGGATTGCTGCTACCTTCTCCGGGTCTGTCCGAATACCCTGATTGCTGACCACATGCCCCAAGTATTTCAGCTCCTCCTGGAAGAAGTGGCACTTGTCTGGGTTTATCCTGAGGTTAGCCCGTTGTAGCCGTTCGAATACTTCTTGCAACCGCTGAAGGTGCTCCTCCTTCGTCCGCCCTATCACTATGATATCGTCCAGGTACGCAAATGCATGGGGCTCCATTTCTGGTCCGATGATTGTGTCCAAGGCTCGCTGGAACGTTGCGGGTGCGGTTGTAAGTCCAAATGGCATGACCTTCCACTGAAATAGCCCCCGTCCCGGTACCGTGAATGCCGTATATTGCTTGCTGTCCGGGTCCATCGGGATTTGCCAATAGCCTGATTTCAAGTCTATGGTACTTATATATTTCGCTTCTCGCAACTGGTCCAGGATGAAGTTCATACGAGGCACCGGGTATGCGTCTTTTTCGGTCTTATCGTTTAGCAACCGATAGTCGATACACATTCGCCAGTCGTTGTTCTTTTTCCTGACCAGTACCACGGGTGCGCTATATGGACTCCTAGACCTTTCTATAAGCCCCAGAGACAGTAACTCGTCTACCTGTTCGTCGATAATTGCCTGCTGCTTCGGGTTCCTTGGGTAGTACCTCTGCTTGATTGGCTTATCGTCCGTCAGGTATATCTTGTGTGTTGCGGCGTTACTGACCCCCTTCATCCTCTCAAATACTTGCCTGTGTTCTCGCAGAAAATCCTCTATTTTCTCCTCCAGCGTATCCCCTTGCTTCGGCACTTCCGTTGTTTCCCTCGCTTCGTCGTCGTCGTCGTCCTCGCTTTCCTCCTCCCTTATCTCCAATTCGAGGTTCCCACATCTGAGCACACTCCGTGCTCTTGCTAGGAAGTCCATGCCCAGTAGGATGCCTCCCGCTACTTCCGTCATGATCATAAACGGAACTTCGATCCGGGCTCCTCCGAATTCGACCATTGCGTGAAATTCTCCGATCGCTCGCTGTTTCATCCCATTGGCGAGTGTTATCTCTACGCGCCCTCCGTTCCACCTCCCGTGCTCCCGTAGGTCCTGGTATGAGTTCCTGCTGATCGCGCTTCTTGATGCTCCCGTATCTATTATTCCTTTCACCATATTTCCTCCGAATCTGATCCTTGCCACAATTTGGACCCCGTCGCATGTTAAGTCGTCCCTCGGGTCTGGCTTTTGTTGTGCGGCCTGAGCTGCCAGTCTTATTTGCTCAGGCCCTACATGTTTCCCGTCGGTGCTCTACAGCATTGTGAAGTCCTCACTCCATCCTTCTTACAGACCCAACAGAATAATCTTGGTGGATTCCCGCAGTTGCGTGCCGCGTGACCTGTTCCTCCGCATCTGAAGCACATCTCTTGATTTATCTGCTGCCGTACTGGTCGTATTGCGCTCTCTGCGGCTTCGATCTCTTCCACTTCTTCCGCTAGCTTTAAGAACTCGGTCAACGTCTCGAACCCATTCCGCCGAGTGTATAGTTTTATCTTGCTTCGGCAATTTTTGTATATTCTGTCTAATTTTTCTGTTTCCGACAGTTTCGTAAATCGCATCAACTTCCGCAATTCTGTTGCAAACTCCCTCACTGGTTCGTTTTCCCGTTGCCTCATCTGTGTGATTTTCTGCTCCAACTGTTCTTCGTACCTTGGTGGTAGAAAATATTCCTGTATTTCCTCTTTCAACTGCTCCCATGACTCGATTTCGGTCGGTGTTGTGTTCCACCAATCGGCTGCTAGTCCCTCGAGGATGAATGGCATGGTTGGGATTAACTGGTCCATCTCCATGCCGTATCCCTTCGCCCACTGTTCTATTTTCTCCAAGAACTCCAATGGGTTTGTTACCCCCTGGTATCTAATACCCCATCCTCGCACTCGGTCGATTATTTCCACGTTCACTTTCCTCTCTTGTTTTGTCTCTTTTGGTTTCTCCATTTCCTCGACTCTTGTCACTACGACTACTGGTATTTTTGCTGGGCTCTTCTCTTTTTTGTACTTCTCTGCCAAGGTGGCTAGCCTCTGCTTTATGCTCTCCGTGTGGTCCGTGTTCTTGCAAAAAGCCGCTAGCTCTTTTCTCAAGTCCTCTACTCTTCCCGTCGGGTCTAACTCGAATTCCCTCGCGTACTCTGTCAACTCTTGTTTTGTTGCCATGTACACCCAGGTGGACATGCTCTTCTGGTTTCGGGCCTCCGTTACTACCACTCTTTCTGCTCGGGCGCCAGCTGTGACGGTCTGCCGTTTCAATTCCCCAGATAGCTCAGGGACGGCCAGGATCCGCTCATCAGAGTTAGTCCGAGTGGTAGCTGGAAGAGAAGTGCCCCGGCCCCAGGAAGAACAGTGAGAGGAATTCGGTAAAAATTAACAGTAGGGATCTTTATTCAGTGGATTTCTTGTACAGAGTTGAGATACGTGCTCGATCGTCGGGGCTGGCTTCGTCCCGTCTCGGGGGGAAACACCACGCTGTGGGGACCTTGTCGTTGCCAGTCGTCGGGCGGATCGGGTCTTCGGCCGTGCCGGGAGTCGGGACGTCCGGGGATCTGCTAAAGAGAGAGAGAGAGAACGGGTCGGACTATTTGAAGTCGTCGGTGAGAGAGAGAATGGTTCGGACTATTCAAGTCGTCGATGAGAGAGAGGCGCGATGGACTATTTAAGTCGGCGTTGACGGATGAGAGAGAATGGTTCGGACTATTCAAGTCGTCGATGAGAGAGAGGCGCGATGGACTATTTAAGTCTGCGCTGACGGATGAGAGAGAGTGGTTCGGACTATTAAAGTCCCCAATGAGAGCGAGAGAGAGAGATATGACTATTACAGTCTACGGAGAGAGCGATAGTGGTTCGGACTATTCAAGTCGTCGATGAGAGAGAGGCGCGATGGACTATTTAAGTCGGCGTTGACGGATGAGAGAGAGTGGTTCGGACTATTAAAGTCCTCGATGCGAGAGAGAGATAGGACTATCCAAGTCTACAGAGAGAGAGAGGCGCGATGGACTATTTAAGTCTGCGCTGACGGATGAGAGAGAGTGGTTCGGACTATTAAAGTCCCCAATGAGAGCGAGAGAGAGAGATATGACTATTACAGTCTACGGAGAGAGCGATAGTGGTTCGGACTATTCAAGTCGTCGATGAGAGAGAGGCGCGATGGACTATTTAAGTCGGCGTTGACGGATGAGAGAGAGTGGTTCGGACTATTAAAGTCCTCGATGCGAGAGAGAGATAGGACTATCCAAGTCTACAGAGAGAGAGAGGGAGGGCTAGGACTATTAAAGTCCACAGAGAGAGAGGGCGGAAGGACTCTTAAAGTCTACGGCTATTGATTCAATCCAAATCCTAGGATTCGGATTGCCCCAAAAAAAGGACTTTCGCTTGCTGACTAGGAAGTGTGCTTATGAAAACTCACCGCTTCCAGTTGCTGTCGGCTGCTAGGTCCCTTTGCCAGGGCCCGCGGCCGTCTTCCTTCAGCCTTAGCTTAAACCGGTTCGGAATCCTAAGCTATGCTTCCGAGATGCCTTAGCATGAACTGGTTCGGAATCATAAGCTGCGCTTCTGCGATGCTGGTATGGTCGATCGGCGCGCGCGCACATTTGTTTTTGTTCCCTTTTATTGATCTTCATTATTCTTATTGTCATTATTTACACGTTTATTTACAGTGTTCTTATGCTTTCTTTATGTTTATTATTATTTACATTATTTATTATTATTATTTACATTATTTGTTATTATTATTTACATTATTTATTGTTATTATTTACATTATTTATTATTATTTACATTATTTATTGTGCGCGTCACACCTTTTCATAGATACATTATCTTGAGGAAGAATGTGACGTTCTTATTATTTATATGACTTGAGAAACTTTATATTGTTTATTTTCCTAGCCTTACAGTTTTTTCCTATAATTTTTTACAAAACTGTACGTGACTTCTAGCTGAAGTCAAGTTTCTTAAATTTCTTCATATTTCACCAGAAATCGGATATTTCTATAATACAAATTTTCGCTCCACTTCAATGCAAGTCAAATAGAAAATATAATTCGATTTCTTATAAAAAAAAAACCATTAAAATTATTACTATTGCAGCGCTATGGCGAAGCCGAAATTCGTTTTTGATTTTGAAAAACTAAAGAAGACATTCTCTGAAATCTGTCCCGACTTCCTGGAGGAGCCCTGCTACGAGCAATCCACTACCAGTCGTCGCATGGCCGAGAATATTATATTTCAATACAGCAAGGAGGCAGCAGCAGCCAAGGCCAAGAAAAAGGACGTCTCCTGGTCTATTGAGCTGGCTGTGAAAAATTCAAAGGGAACCTTAATCCGCAGCGAGGTGAAGATCCAGACGCATTGGGTCCGTGAACCGCCGCAGAACCAACCCTTTGTGATGCGCGGCCTCCTGGTGCTGTCCTTCAAGCAGGCCAGCCTGCTGGCGGTGGACAAGTACTGCCAGCTGGTGCCCCACCAGGTGGCACGTGGCGAAGTGGTGCTCACTCCTTTGGCCGGGGCAGTGTTCTCGAAATTCGAGGTGCCCAAGCTGGCCGAGGCCGTGGGAGAACCCCTGGCCGATGTGGTGGTGGCCATAATCAGCAGCTGCCAAACCGATGGCTACTATCTGGAGCACAGTCGCTGCCACATCGCTTTGGTGGCTATTGTCAAGACGGTGGCCGATCTTAAGATGCAGGCCTCCCTTGTTAAGAAGACCATCAAAATGTACAACCTGCACGGCAAGGATTGTGACATGGAAAAGTTCAAGAAGTGGAGCACGTTTTTAAAAAAATCCGGACCCGTTAAGGTGAACAACAAGACTAATGATGACTTTGACAGGCTAACCGAACAGGTTCTGGCCATCCAACTATCTGGCCCGGAAGAGGAGTATGATGTGGGACAGTCCTGCAAAAAGCCAATGAAATGTGCAGCAAACTTTCAAACTCCCAGCGCTGGCAAGTGAAGTAAACTGTCTGGGGATATACACTTTGGATGTGCACGCTTCGCATTGAACCAACCAACTGCAGAAATATCTCTCTCTGTTGAGAATAATATGTATAATACATTAATGTATCTGTTAGATACTATATCTTTTGTATTTACACTGAAACAATATTTCAATAAACTACAGTTTTCTTCGGTTCAATGTAAAATAATTGTTTACAACTAAATTAAGTATTTATTCACAGTTCTTTGCACAATTCCAGCTAGGAGTTGAGAAACTAATAATCTACAGCTTATTAAACCTTTAAAAACATAACCAGTTATTGTATTTTGTCCAAAGCAATTAAAATTGCTTACTTATTCTACCTTAAATTATTCAATTTCAAAATTCAAATAAAAATAAACAATACTTTTGAGGAATATAAATGTTTATCACATATTTTTATAATATATTTCAGCTCAATCTAACAATATCATATATTAAATATTAATTTTATCTTTAATGTATCGTAAGAACACAGATAATTCTCCAACCATATAATACATACTTGGTCTTGGCGTCTCCCCGAGTGCTTGGCTCAACTCATTTGGTTTTCTCGGTTGGCTTCGGCTTTCGTTTTTGGAGCTGGATCATCGATAGCTTTATCTGCTGGTGCTCCTTGTGCGTACACAGTCCCACGGATTGCAAAAATACTTCCTTGGTGCCTTTCGGCTTGTCAATTTCCGGTGCCTTCTCGGCTGGCTTGCACTGCGAGCGCGCTCTTTTGAGAGCCGCCTGCAGATTAAGGCGACTCTCCTTAACCACATTGGCGGTGACTGCCGCAGACAGGAGTTTTGGGGGTTCCGGAGGCGCCTGCACAACTTTGACGAGCGGTGGAGCCGGTGCTTCTGGTGTCTCTATGATGAAATACTTTCTGAGCAACTGATCCTCGGTGGGTCGTTCCATAACGAAATACGGTTTGATGGACCGTTCCGGGCCAACAATGAGCGGCACTATGGATTGACTGACAATGTCCTGGATCACAAGTTCATCAGGCTTCACGTCTTGCTCGGTGAAGGCCAAGCAGAAGCGATCGATGTCATCCTGGAGACGTAGAACTAGATACTGGCATTCTGCATTTAACTCGTACAGCATCTGCTCCAGTTCGTGCAGATAGTTGTTCTTGGTCACGGGATCCTGCAAGGCAATGGGCTTTAGTAAAAGGAATATGGAAATCTAAAGAGTACTTACTGCATCCTCCTGTGTTCCGAAAACATCAACAATTGTCTGGAAGATTGAAAATGTAAGCTATATTGTTGGGTTCCAAATACCAGGATGTAGTGTAAACCATACCTGATGAGTGGCAAGATGTGACTTCATGGCACGCTGGCAGTAGGCTATGTCATTGACCAATTTCTCTGGCACTTTGTAGAATTTTCGCAAATAATGCTCGAAGAACTTCTGCACATGCAAATCCTTGCTCGGCATGGAGTTGGCCACGCGCATCTTAACCAGAAAGGCCTTGATGATCTCGTAGCGCTCTTTGGCCGAAAATTCGTTAAAGTTAATAGTTTCCATGGCGTTTAATTGCGCGCGAGCTGTGAAATACCATTTAATTAATAATTTTTTTTGTTTTGACGCCACAAATTGCCGCTTCGCCGCACAGTGTGCCCACAGTGGTGATTTTATAAAATACCTGGAGCGTGGTGGCAGCCCTACGAGTTCGATATACACTTATCGATCAGTCGTTATTTATTGATATTTGAATTTCCTGTTGGCATTCTACTAGGATCAATGCAATAATTTAACATACTTACTATTTAGCACTTTGAACAACACGGTGCCGTGCCGGTAATTAATGGGAAACCCCAATTTACGACCAGAGCCAGCCCAGCTGTCAATTCAGGCTCACTGTTGTGTGTTATGGCCGTAAATATGATTGATAGTATCGGCTGTGGCTGAGCTCTCTGTGCATCCATGTGCGTAAATAAAATAATTACTATTTAATTATTCACATATTGATCAGCACATACGTGCCAAATGTATGCGAAACTGCGTCCATTTCAATTAAGCGTTCTCGCAAATAAATACACTGGTCGTAAAAGTAAACGGACATTATTGAATGATGTACATGCTGTGCAGGACTCGTACTTAGTACTTATGCTGCATTGTTACAATATGTACTTTATTCCAATTACCCTAAATGGACACAAGTGTAAACTGAGGCATTAATGCATTCGCAACAGTAAGTTCTCTTAGATCTGGGATGCGGCAAACTCCAACTCATGTTTTCGTTGTGTTTTCGCAATATCCTTGGGCAACTTTAAAGCTCTTTGGCCCGGCAAGAAAACTTTTGACCGCAAAAAGGGTCTGCCGGAGGAGCTCCATAATCCTCAAATGGCTTTGCCGTTGCCAAAGCAACCAGCAATACGCAGCAAATCCTGGACAGCAGAAAGGCCAAAACAGATGCAACTGAAATCTCATCATAAGCTCTGCCTTGGCCAAATCTGAAGTTCGCTTTCAGCAAAACGAGATTTAAGGACGAGGCAGTGTTTTCTCGACTCTCAGCAAAATATTCTTGCAATATTTTCTTTAATAATTAAATAAATAAATCTTATATCCACGAAGACCACATTATTTTCGTATTGAAAACTATAACTTACCTGCTCAAAGTAATTTTTATTTAGGCAACATTTTATGTAAGACTGCAAATCACCGGAGGAACAATGGCAGTACCTGGTAAATAATTTATTTTTATTGTTTTTGTTTTTTTTGGTGAAGTTCCCGGGAGTCGACTTAAATATCGTGCAGCTAATAATAAAAGTCGTGAACGACGCACTCCGCGTACTTCGCGGGGCGAGTCCGTATAACTGATGGCTTCTGGATGCCGGGCAATATTCATCTTGCGACTTCAAAGGATGGGCGTGGCAACAATAGATGGGCCCAGGACAGAACAATACTCGCCGTTGTCCCGGGCAACGCCACGGTTAAGGAGGCACTTTTCGAAGCACAAAAAAAAAAAAGGACGAACAAAAAGGACAATGGCACCTAATGGTCCGATGTGGTGTTGGTGGTGTCGGTGGCTTCGGCGTTGGCGTTGGCGTTGGCACTGTTTTGGGTTGGTGGCTGGAGTGGCTGGTGTTGCCGGTGGTTCCGGCCGGAACAGTTGCACGCGGGCTCCGACAGTGTCCCTCATTTATCATTTACACACCAACGCACGGGAAAACAGTCCGAACATAGCCCCATGATGGGACGATGGGATGCTGGGTATGTTGTGGCCCGGCGGCGGATGGCAGGGAATGGATTCTATTGCAGAACCCCGGTAGAAATTCCATTAACGCTTTATGTCGGCGCATGCGGCACAGCAGCCCGTCATTTGCATTGATTAAATCACTTTGCGGTCGGTTCGGCAAATGGCTTAAAAATCCCCACCAACTTTCCGCTCAATTGTTGCTCGTGTTGGCCCCCCCTCAATTTTATGCACTCCGTTGGCGTCCCTCATTTTTACTTTCTTTTTTTTTTTGTATTTTTTGGGTCTCTTTATGTATGCCTTACAAATTGCTATTGTTTTTTATTCAGCTTTTCCCCCCCAAAACTGCCGAATTTCTAGCCATTTCTGGTGGCAGGTTGTGTGTGTTGTGTTTCCATGTTTCCAATAAATTTCACTCTATGGTACAGACCCCTCTGATGGCAATGTGGATTTTTGGTTCGTGAATTCCCGCTGATGATGGGAAAAGGTGGAATTGTGTGTAATTGATTCCCACAGGAAAAGGCCAAATTTCCCATGTTTGTTCCATCAAATGCGTTTTTACTCACCCAGCATCCTTGGTTGCGTTTTTCGAAATTATTTGTTCGGTGAAATTTGCCTTTGAATTTGGTTATATTTGCATTTTAAGGATATTTAGCAGTAAATTTAAATTTAACATCAACTTTTATCTTTTCTACAAAGACTTGAGGTAGAATATATTTTTCTTTAGAAATAATTTCTTAAATATTTATTTTGCTAAAATTAATTATTCAGAAAGAAATGGAACTCGCACTGTATACATATCATATGCGGATTAATCAGAATTCAATTCAGAAGCAACATCCAAACGAAAACCAACTGTCGAAATTGAATATGACCCCCCACGAAACTAGTCCCCCGCCTCGTTCCTGTACGGGCGGCTGCATGAATTTCCACTCAATTTCCATGTTGTCTGCAGCAGGCAGCAGACTTTCAAACAATAACAAAACTGTGCCAATACACGGCCCAAAAGTTTAAAACAAAAGCAAAAGAAACCGAGGCGATGGGCCACAGTTACCGCACCTTTAAAAGCGAAACAAAAAACAGAATGAAATTGCGAAATATGCCTATGGCGCAGGGCGTGTGAAAAAGAAAATATTTCTTTAGCAAGGGAATGAGATTCCAAGGCGTTATTTTACGACATTTAAAGGTAATTTTGCTTAGTAATTTCAAATTTAACGGCCATTGGGTGATAACAGCTTTCAGGGCGACGACAGGCGATGAGGTGGCAACACTGTGCCATTATCAAACAGCTGATTGCCGGTTTTATTTATTCTTTTTTTTTCTGCAATTGCACGTAATCTTCAAAACAATAAAGTTGCTACGGAAAATCGATGGGAAAATGCTTATCCTAAGCAAATGCTCACCTCTTAGGCAGATTTTAAGGAGCTGTCATCGTCGGGGTAAGTAGAAATAGTGAAAGATTCCATTGATATTCATGGTTTTCTCTTTTTGAGCAGCTGTGGAAAGCAGCAAAGTTGGTAACAACCACTTGACCGCATTCAAGGGAAAATGGCCCGAAGAGGAGCAGCAGGAGTTCCGGCTGCACATGCGCATTATCACGGACTTTATCAGCGAATCGGAGGAGCAGCAGCTCCATGAGGAAATAGAGCCCTACATGAGCCGCCTGCGCTACGAGTTCGATCACTGGGACGATGTGAGAGATATTAAATACACATTTAATAACACCCCCATTAAAGCCTAGGATCCTTTAGGCCATTCATGGCTTCCGGGAGACGGAGCGCAAGAAGTGGTTCCCCCACAACCGAGAGGTTCTGGAACGCGTGCGTCAGGTGGCCTTCGATGGCGCCATCATGCCATATGTGCACATCCTTGATCTGGCAGCCGATGGGGTAATCAAGCCCCATGTGGATAGTACCAGGGTGAGAGGCACTTGATAGGGTATATAGCCTTAAATTTACATATTTGTTAAATGCTTCGTTAGTACTGCGGCACCACAATCTCTGGCATCAGCCTGCTGAGCGACAGTGTCATGCGTCTCGTACGCACGGATGCCCAGCGATATCAGCAATCAACGACGGATGCAAAGGAAACGGACCCCAAGGATGCAGATACTGATGCTGCATATCGCCACCAGCCAAAGGAGGCGTCACTGGAAAACAAGTTCTACGCCGATCTCCTGCTCCCTCGACGCTCCTTGTACATAATGAGCCACACGGCTCGCTACAATTTTACGCACGAGATACTGGCCAAGGAGCATTCACAGTTCCAGGGCACGCCCGTGCCAAAGACACGTCGCATTTCCATCATTTGTCGCAACGAACCTTGAGACAGAGCGTAGGTCAGCTCTTAAAATGATTTGAAAAGATGTTGTTTAACCTTTTTGCCTAAATATTTATCGACGTATTCTAGTCTAGTGTGTATTTTGTGTAAATATTGAAATTTAAATTGTACTTTCTGATTATTTTAATTCAATAATTAACTTTTTAAAAGCTAAGAATAGTGAATTTTGAATTAATGGGAATGTAAATGGTTTTATTTATGCTTTTCCTCTATACAAACATTAATTTTGTATACTAAATTCTTTAATTTTAAAACAAACAACCAAATTTGAAGGATAATGAATTGCTATTAGCTTTATTCTGGAATTAAGCCAAGCCTCCAAAGAAACTTCTTTAGTTTGACAATGCAAATTGTAGTAATTACAGCCGAAAAGCGAACATCCAACAATCAAGAAAGACAGAATTCGATACCACGACTATAGTTTTCACCTGATATAACTTACCAACTCGTTTAGGAGTTTAAGTTTCGAATGCATCAAGTTGTTAAATAACATGGCGGAAAGGCAGTAAAACTTTCCATTCGATTTTCCTGGCTTTTCGCAATGCGAATTGAAAAGACGACTAGACAAACACACATACTCCAGGAGTGCCGAAGTGGGGGTTAAGGATGCCGGCATCCTTGATTAAAAGTTAAGGGCTCGAACAGCAACAACAACAAATCAGCGTTAGTGGCATTCGTTTACTCAACGCTTGACGCCTTTTAGCCCATTTGTTTGTTTATTAGGGGTTTCGCTTCGCCTTGGCTTATTTGCGCAAGAGATTGAAGACATCGCCGCAAATCCCAGCGCAAATATAAATCTGTGGGCGTTATTTTTAGCGCCCGATAACAAAACATGACGATTTGCAAATGATGTCATAAATTTATAAGCAACACACAGCAGCTGGGAGGTACACCACTGCGTATACGCATTGTTTATGATGAACGTCGGCCGGATATCATTTGGCGATAAAGCATTCTCGCACTTTGACGCGATTTGTTGTGGTTTTTGAGTTTTCCAGGAGGCGCCTGTTAACGGCCAGTGGGTGTGGGTGAAAAGCTCACTGTTATGTTAGTTTCTCTTACGCTGTTAGAACGCCTTCCACACGGCTGTTAGGGCCAGACAGGATAAATAAAAACCCAAACCGTTGTCCTGTTAGTTTGTCCGAGTTTAAATCGGAATTACTAACATTTACTCACACAATTGTTTAGATTACAGACAATTAAATTAATACTTTTGGAGCAAGGAGGAAACTTTTAGTTGGTTGATTACAAAAAAGGCAAGTTTAGGGACTTTTTACAAGAGTTGTTTTTTAATATAGTAATTGTTAATATGCGAATAGTTATCTATACTTTACAAGGTAATTATCCGTGAGTTTCCCACTGTTTTTTTCTCTTAATTATATTTTTTATGCTGAAATAATCACTAGGTTTTAATTATTATTATTTTTTTACTCATATAATTTTAGCATAAAGTTTCCAACATCGCAAAGCAATCATTATTGACCTTATTAACTATATCTATTTTTGATAAGTTTTGCTGAATAAAATATCAATTCGTTTGAAACTTTTAAAAGGGAGTTTATATCATTAAAATTAAAAAAAAGGACAGCAATTTTAATTTTTATGCAGATTAATTAGCCTAATAAAAAATAACTCAACAAATTTTTTGAATTTGTTTTTTATTAATGTTTTAAAAAAATTATAAAATAAATACCAAATAAAGATTGAACCCTGAGTTAATTTTCTAACAAGTGATTTTATTTCCAAACAACCATTACTTATCACCATTGAGCTTTACCCCATCAATTCTAACTCTTCGTCTTAAAAAAATAAAAAGGGAAAGTAAATCCAAATACACTTTTTAAATACCCTTTCGAATAGAAACTCCAACAAATAAAGAAAAAGTAGAAATCAATTGAGCATTAATCTAGCTTTCATTAAAATGCTCAACAAAGTTGCAACACCGATCAAATGAATGAGCCAAAACACGGTTGGGTTATATATAGTCAGTGGCAACTTTAGCTCTTTTGCTCATGTGCACTCCTTGTCCAGGTGTTCAGTTCATCATCGGTTTAAGAACTTTTAAACATTGTTCAGAACTCAAGTGGAGAAATGGCTAAAAACACGCAAGGACACCGGCATGGCGATTCCAGAACAAGAAGGATAAAAGGAGGAAGGAAGGCAACTCGAGTGGCTCGGAATGGTAGCCAGATGAAGAAATACACCTGCTGCAGGTGAGTCGATAAAAAAGCCATCAACATTTTGTTTGCCCCAGAAACAAACAGAACGAAGTGGAGTCTGGCTAAAATCTGCACAGCACAGAAACTGTAAAAAGGGGAATCCCTGCCCCACACCCCCGAACAGAGGGAATCTCTGACCAACAAAGTGGCAACTGGAAGTTCTGAACAAATTATCAAACTGAATGCTACAGAAAAAGCAGAAGTAACAACAATAATCTCGGCGACAATTTCAAGAGCCCGCAAAAAAGGAGGCAAAGCAACTGTTTTCATTTTTTTTTTTTTTTGTTGCTTCAAACCTCCTTTATTTCGGTTATTGCTATTGCTATATTATTATTATTATTATTATTATTTGCCTGCCATCCACTCGTAACAATTTCACCCTTTCTCTGTGTTCTTGCTGCTCCCCAAAAAGTTCAGCGAAACTTTGGGTTTTTCATTTCGCTGAAGCAGTTGCCGAACTCCACTCGAAGGGATTTTGGCCCCCCAGAAAATAGGTCTCTTCAAGGGTCAGGCCTTTGTTTAGTGAGTCACAAGGGGGAAATACGTATTTAAGTATCTTGAGGGTTAGGAATAAATTTTAAATAACGTTTAACTCATTCGCTGGCACTTGGATTTTAAATACTTTCAGAATAAACGATGTTTTGAATAATTATTTATACAAATTTACGCTCTTTTTCTGTACAATATTTATTTATAATTTTATTTCTTTTATATTTCTCTGTTTAATCGCTTTTAAAAGCCTCAAACTTACATCTCCCTTATCTTGTCTTATATTTTTATCCTGTAGCTAATACTTTTAATCCAAGAAAATAGATTTCTTTCACTATTTTTAGATAAACACTTTGCTTAGAAAAATCTCCAAGTTCCACAAAATTTCGACTGTTTTGCTTTAAGAAATTCCTAGAAATTCGCCAGAACTAAGACATTCAAGGGGGGGAGAAGAGAGGAAAAATGCGCTTCGGGCAGGGCTTTTGTCCTGTGCCGCCTGTCGAAGGACTCGAAAGGACATTTTCGCCTCTCCATGGACTTTTCGCTGCCAAATATTTTCTTTTGAGCTGCAGAATCCGCTCTGCAACAGGACCGCTTCTTGGCAGCAGAACCAAAAAAAAAAAAAAAACAACAGGAATCCAATTAAATGAAGTCCTTTTTTGTTGCTCTTGCGCTTTTCCAGCGCTATCTTTATTATCCTGCAGGAGAGGCAGGAGCTGGACATGCAGCTTAATGCACAAATTCTCACCCTGACATTTCAATAATCCGCGAATTGAGTCTGCCGAACAGTGGTAACGGAAATTAATACGTTAAGTAAATCACTTCACAGCTGCAATTATCCTTGCTTAAGGCTGCAAAGCTACCCACTAGATGTCATTGCTGGATTAACATGTGAAATGCAGCCTTTCGCAACTGAATGCACGCAGAGAAAAGGGACTTTGCTTGCTTTTTCTACACTTTTTAAGTAACAAAACCTAAATTTATTACCTCAAATAATTGATCTTCCTTTTAATAATTTCAAAATATTTATAAAATATACTCCAAATAAGCTCTATAAATATTTATTTCCTAAACTCAAAAACTCATCAACGTTGAAATAAAACTCCTATAATTACCTCTCCTCAATATCCTTTAATTTTGCCGAGATTTTCGTCAAATAAGCTCCACTGGTCCCACGTTCATTCATTATCATTGACCGGGGGGAATAGAGGCCATCGATTGGCTCTCTCCTTTCCCCAGGCTCTGCTTTCCGAGATTAATTGAGCATAAATTTTTACTGCGCGCTGTCCCGGAATTGCGTGAATTGTGAAAAATGTTCGCAACGAAGGGCCAGGGCCAATGTGTCCTTGAGAAATGTTTAATAGACTTTTAAGTCGTATTTTTTTGTTGCCCTGCATGGGCAACCACCCAACCACCTTCCACTTCAAGGACCCCAGGCTCGCGAACTGCTGTCACCTGCCGGCAATCACGGCCATTAATCACGATTATTTCGAACTGAGATCGACAAACGACCCGCAAGCCTGTTCGTTATGTTCCCCACGGTTCGGCGCTATTACTCACATTAATAAGTAATTATTTTTAACTTGCGTGGCACAGTTTCCCAGCATCGAATTGGTCATCGATTGAGGTGTGCTGCTATATCCTTAAAAAGCAGTTTATTGCGGATAGCTTTCTGTCGCCAAATTAAAGAAGTTTACGTTTAATTATTTATTATTAATGTTTTGTTAAGTTGTCACTTGTTAACTTAACACTTAAACACCCATTTAAGCTTGACATCCGGTTAAAAATTAAGTCTTTTATAACCGAATAAAAATGAAACTATTTTTCCCCACTAACTTTATTAATTATACAAAATATTAATTGAAAATAAATAAAGTAAATTTCAATGTAATAGTTTTTTAGCTAAACTGCAACTCACTCAACTGATCCGTGTTTAAACGGGTTAACTTGATAAACAGAAACACTTTAATCCCCATTAGATGGTCCACATGGCGGAGGCTGGATTGAATCCCCCAGGAGATCTGGTCTTTCCAGCGATTAAAACTTTCTGCGGCGGCCGCTGTTTCAGTTTCCAGTTCTGGCCTGCTCCTGACTTCTCCCAGGCCACAAACAGTTGGCCGAGTCGAAAGTTTTCCCTCTGCGGTTAATTCGTTTTTATTTTTTTTTTTACCCAAGAGAACCTTGAAGCCAAATGGCGCCAGCCTGTCCCCTGGCCCGACCTTTCCATCCTGACCACCACAACAAGTGAGATGTCAATCAATAGTTTTGGAGCTCAGTCTGAGCTGGCAAAGTTTCATAGCCCAAAATAAATGTGACACGACCCCTGAAGCGTAGCCCCAGATGTGTCTACGAATGTCCTGGAATATCCTTGGTAACCGGACACGCAGTTGTTAGGGAACTTGAAGCGCTTAGCAGTAAGCACCAAGTTTAATTCAAGGATTTCTTACCTTAAGAAGGACTATAAATATAAGTCCCTTTCAAACCTTTCTACTTTCTATAAATTCTAAGTAAATGTTAGAAAATTATTCTCCTTAAATGAAGTCCCCCCCCCCCCCTCCT
The DNA here is from genome assembly GCA_035045905.1 of Drosophila anomelani. Taxonomy (NCBI): domain Eukaryota; kingdom Metazoa; phylum Arthropoda; class Insecta; order Diptera; family Drosophilidae; genus Drosophila; species Drosophila anomelani. Next base: position 6,598,556 of record JAWNOO010000165.1, read on the forward strand.
GTTGCAAGACTAATTTCAATATTTATCTACAGAATTTATTTGTGCAGCTTGGCAAAAATCAATTTTCCTGGACAGCTGAAAAGTAAAAGGTGTCTTAGATTTATCCATTGTCCTGGCAAAAATCTCAGGCAACTGCCGCCCCGGAAACTAGCTTGCGACATCGGCAAAAACTACTGAAATGCGTAAACAATGAGCGTTATGGTCATCCATCCATCCATGTGTGCGTAAGGGGAAAATCCGCAAAAAAAAAAGAATGGAAATGCAAGCGCTCACGTATCCGCAGTCCTGGCCAGCATTCCGTGGTCCAGGTAGAAGGACAATGGACTCGAAGTCATACATACAAATTGCATGTTGAGCGCGCGTTGGGTACTCAGGAAATTGCAATCAGTGATGCAAGAAAAGATTAACAGGATCAAAGCATATTATTTCTTTGGAATTTATAGTTTTTAACCATATATTTTAAATTGAAAATGTAAGAGAACAAATTATCCCTTTTCCTTGTCTTATGTTTGGAATAAATATAATAAAGGAAAGCACAATCCTGGAATATTATGGAATATTATGAATATTTCCTAAACACTTTCACTGCCCAGGTAATAATACAGTTTGTACCTTTTCATCTCTGATTTCAACTGGGTCAACGAACCAAGATGTCCAACAGCCGCCCGTTGTTTTTTTCCTGTTGGTGCCAGGACAATGCCCAAGACAGAAGTCCTGCGGCGCTTTGTCTTCTGTGCACACGATAAGCATCTGCAGCGCCGGGTTGCGAGTGTCCTTTCTGGGCGTTTATATCCCAAAAAAGGCGCTTAAAGAGCATGACCTTTTGAAATCCCTAAAAGGGGAATCCAAGGACCTAAATTAAGTAACTGTAGCGCCCAGTTCCCAAAGATACATAGCATCTAAATAATATATTTTTTATAAAATAAAATATAATAATTATTTGCTGATCTTCTTTATTTCTGAGTTATAGCCGTGTTAAAAAATATTTTGGTTTACAAAATTACATAATTTTTTTTTATATATTGCTCAATAAATTGATAATAATAGTAAAAAAGATTTAATTTAATTTTAAAATCAATGCAATCTCGCATGCGATAAAGCGGCATGATCGAGCCACAGCGTTCCCAGACCTTTGAGTCGCATCCCTGCTTATTTTTAGGATATTATTTCTGTCCGCATTCCATGTACATTATTTTTAAGAAACATATTTTTTAATAATTCCTCAAATGTTGTTTTATTAGGTTGCATTTACATTTTTAAGCTACCTTTAGCCGTTTCGCTGCAATTAATTTTTGAAAAGTGTATGGGAAGAAAGGTGAATGAAAGGTGTGAAGTGTGGCTGAAGCGGGATCTTTAAAACATACCAAGTGGCGCGCGTGGAATAGAGTGACCTTGGCGCACACATGTCGCAAAACTTAAAAGATCATCGATACAATCGAAGATATTCGATACCAACAAAATCATCGGAAACATCGGTAAAAATCTATATTCCCGCTCGGTCACACTGCACGACGTAGGACCGGGAAAAACTCAAACGCTGCTTTCATTTCTGTTTTAAACATTCAAACGCGATCAGCAATAAAAGTGGAGCATCGTCGTCGGTGCTGCCCAGAAAAGAGTACAAGTGTGGTCTGTGTGAGCGTAGCCAAACAAGGAAACTACATTCCACCGCTCCCGTGACGCAAAAGGCTCTAGAAATTGAAAGTCAAATGAATTCTGTTCCCCACTGTGTGTGTGAGTGTACAACGAGCGTCAATTTTGATGATAAAATTTGCCTGCGCTTATGCGGATGTCTGTGAGTGTGTGCGTTGAGCATATGTCTGTCAGTGTGTTGGTGTGAGCGTCGAGCATAAGAAAGCAGAAACAACAACATAGGAGCAGAGCACTTGGCGACGCTTGACGAAAGAGAAACAAAGAGAAGCGTGAAATCTCCATTTTAATCGCGAGGAAAACCAAGGAAAGCCCATACACGATGGCCAGCTTCCAGATCCACCAGGACGCCAACAACAAGGAAAATCCCGGCGTTACCATTCCAGCCGCAGTCAGGGGCGCTAAACAGCCGCTGGCCGTGATTGGCAAAGAGAAAATTGCGCTTGCGCCACGGGCCAACTTTGCCGTGCTCAACAACAATAACAACCACCAGGGGAATGTGCCTCGTCCGTCCGGAAAAGCGGTAAGTACCGGGAAAACACTCCTAAAATCCATAGCACGGCTAGAAATTCTAATGCAGCTGCCGATTTTTTTTTATGGTGGTGGGATCTCTCACGTAAGGCCGCCTGCGCTTGTGTGCGTGTGTGTCTGCGACCAGTAGTGGTGGTTTTCGATCCTCCCTCTCCTTTTAGGTATTATTTTTTTTATTATTTTTATTTTTGAGTCCACTACGCGCAGATAACCTTTAGTTATTCGCGCATAACCTATAAGTTAACCTAGAAAATGGCAAAGCCTGGCGACTGCGCGCCTTTTTCTAAGAACAAAGCAGAGGAGCAAAGAGGACAGCAATAGCAAATGCAATTACACGACACACATACACACTCGCTCACCCATTCCATGGGAAGCCAAGGAAAGGCGCGCAACTAAATATCAACAACAACAACAACGGTAGGAGTACCGCCCGTAACAGGATTATTCCAAGGGGAAAGACAGGGAAAGGGAGAGAGTGCGCAATGGCAGCAGGCTGCAGTTGCTGTAATTTTCAACCCCAAATTCACGCATATTTATGCTTTCTTTAGCAGGTCTTCCGCGGAGTGAAGGTTAACAATGTGGATGAAAATGTCAACTATGCAGCAAAGAAATCGAATGTGGTGCCCGTGGTGGAGCAGTTCAAAGCCTTCTCCGTTTACGAGGACAACGTTGACACCCAAGTGGCCCCACCGGGCAAACCCCTGGCCTCTGTGGCCGATAAAGAGAATCAGCATGTCGCCGAAAAGTGGTAAGTTCTGTTAACCGGGCTTCATCCTAAAGTTTCCCTGACATTTATTTTCTGTTTCTTAACCCAGCGATGTGCAATTCACCGTCTGCGATCTGGACACCACGCCCATGTCCGTCACGGATGTCCAGTCGCCCATGTCGGTGGATCGCTCGCTTGCCGAGGTTAGTGGCATTGATGCAGTGGCCAAGGTCGGTGAGGTGATCAAGGAACTGCCGCCACGGAATGATCGCGAGCGGTTCTTGGAAGTTGGCCAATACCAGCGGGACATACTCAGTTACTTCCGGGAGAGCGAGGTGAGTTGTTAAGTTAAAAACTAAAAAATAAGCATAATTTTAGTTTTGACTTTAATTTTTAATTGCAAGAGCCCAACATATTATTTAAATTTGATTTTAAAAACGTTTTTTATGGGTTTAGGAATTTTTTTTAAAGAAAATGTAAGTAAGAAACTGAAAGTAATTCGAATTAAAGGCTATTAAAAACTTTTCAGTAAAGGTGAATACGTAACAAAATATTTTCCAAGTTGTATTAATCGATAAAAACTTTAAAATCCATAGTAAAATTGACCAAAACTCGCCTGGCTCCTAACTATAATACAAAACGTACAGTAGTGGTCACGAGTTTAGCACACTATGCCTCACCCAACTTTTATGCAAGTTATTTTTGTTTCTGTAAGGACTAGAACCTTGATTCCTTTAAGTACGGCTAGGTTATTATATTGAGAGTATCTCTGGTTATTTTTATCGTCCTAGCTATTTCTGTCTTCCTGCCACAGGACCTTAAGTGCAGCAACCCCGAAAAAACGCTGGACACAAGTTTAGCACACTTAACAAAAAAAAATTTTTTTTCAGTGTGGGATAACAATTTGGGAAAAATTTAACTAGGATTTGGTGGGATATCCTTTATTCTTAATTACTGCTTGGCATCTTCTTGAAAAACTTTCCACCAGAGTGCTACATCTAAGTTCGATTGTAGCATACCAAGCCTTTTGGATTTCGGCCCATAGATCCTTGAAATTAGTGGGTTTAACAGCCCCAATGTCCTGCTGGACATCGCCCCACAAATTCTCAATTGGATTGAGATCTGGGGATTGAGCTGGCCATTAAGGATCTTCTATTTTATTGTCCTGAAGGCAAGACTTCACCCAGCGTGAAGTGTGCTTGGGATCGTTGTCGTCCATAAATCGCCACTTAAACCTTAAATTTCCCTCGGCAAAGGATATAAAAGTATTCGTAATTATATCCTTATACATATGCTGATCCTTCCGAGGATCAATTTTGTGGATAGGACCCACGCCGTGCCTGGAAAAGCCTGCCCATACCATGACATTTGCACCGCCATGCTTAATGTTCCTCACTGTATACTGTGGGTTGTGTTGGGAGGTGGGGGAATGGGGGGAGAGTGCTTTCCATCGGATGCCAGCCGGGGAAACTTAGATTCGTCACTCTCCCCCCACCCCCCACCTCCCAACACAACCCACAGTATACAGTGAGGAACATTAAGCATGGCGGTGCAAATGTCATGGTATGGGCAGGCTTTTCCAGGCACGGCGTGGGTCCTATCCACAAAATTGATCCTCGGAAGGATCAGCATATGTATAAGGATATAATTACGAATACTTTTATATCCTTTGCCGAGGGAAATTTAAGGTTTAAGTGGCGATTTATGGACGACAACGATCCCAAGCACACTTCACGCTGGGTGAAGTCTTGCCTTCAGGACAATAAAATAGAAGATCCTTAATGGCCAGCTCAATCCCCAGATCTCAATCCAATTGAGAATTTGTGGGGCGATGTCCAGCAGGACATTGGGGCTGTTAAACCCACTAATTTCAAGGATCTATGGGCCGAAATCCAAAAGGCTTGGTATGCTACAATCGAACTTAGATGTAGCACTCTGGTGGAAAGTTTTTCAAGAAGATGCCAAGCAGTAATTAAGAATAAAGGATATCCCACCAAATCCTAGTTAAATTTTTCCCAAATTGTTATCCCACACTGAAAAAAAATTTTTTTTTGTTAAGTGTGCTAAACTTGTGTCCAGCGTTTTTTCGGGGTTGCTGCACTTAAGGTCCTGTGGCAGGAAGACAGAAATAGCTAGGACGATAAAAATAACCAGAGATACTCTCAATATAATAACCTAGCCGTACTTAAAGGAATCAAGGTTCTAGTCCTTACAGAAACAAAAATAACTTGCATAAAAGTTGGGTGAGGCATAGTGTGCTAAACTCGTGACCACTACTGTATATAAACCCTGTAGATAGAGATAAGAAAAATCAAGATACCACCAAGGGATTCTCCCCTTGAGTGCCTAAGGTTTGTGTCTGTGTTTGTGTGCGTTGTCATGCAGGGCAGGCAGACGTAATTTCTCTATGCGAAGGAGGGGGGGTGAGTGGAAACAGGCAGACAAACGGACCCTAAGTTGCACCCTAATGTGGTATTCCTTTCACGCGTCGCTGCCTGGGTAGTAGAAGTAGATTCCCTGCTCTTCCTTTGGTGTTCGTTCAGCGTCACATGTTTACCGGGGCGAAAATACGCGCCGCCTGCATCTGGTCCTTCGTTTGGTACTTCGTCTATATTGACTCTTCTGCGTCTTGTTATTGCATTGCTAACGAGTTTGTATAACCTCCATCCACCACCATCAGACGTGGTGGTGCTCACGGAAATAATGGAATTTGACTTGCAGCTAATTGCTGGGTTTTCTTCTTAGCAGGAAAAAAAAAGTACTATAAATTATTGTTGACCTTTATTACTTTTAATTTCTTTAATTTTAAAGGCTTTTTATTTTAATTAAGTAATTTATTTTTGCTGCTTTGGTTTATTTTTTTGCATTTACTAATCGTAAACATGTAAATTTATCTTGAAATGGTCTCAAAACAAACCCTTTGGAATTTCTAAAGTGTCCTCGACACGCATGAGAAATTGCCTCAAATCTTAAGATGAAATCCACTGTTGAGGCCACTTCCCAATCGCGTCCAGGTCACCCAACTTCCAGCTCGAATTGAGATCTCAAATATTTAATTTTCTTTGCTTTTAAGTTACTAACTAACGAGAGTTCTTGTTGAACTGATCATAAAACTCATCCGAAACTGCATTGCTCAAGGCCGTAAGGGAATCCTTACGCTGCTGATCCTGTTCCACAGCCAATTTGGCATTGGCGCGCATCAGCTCATCGAACTGTGCCTTGCGTCGGCGCTCATCCTCGATATGACCGAGGACCAGGGTGCGATCCATGTTCATGGCATACTGCTCCCACTGCTTGTCCATCAGCTGGGCCTCAGTCTTGCGCTGAGTGGCCAAATTAAGCTGCTGCTCCTGACCCTGGCGGAAGGCACGCAGCTCCTCGGCCGTCATGCCACGATACATGAAGGCTATCTTCTTGTTCGGATCGGTGCGAGATTGGGCCACATCCTTATTCTCGGTGAGCATGTCGCTCGAGAGCATATTGTAGATTTCAGCCATGTCGTCCTCGTACTTCTCGCGCTTCTCCCGCTCGCGATCCATTTGCTTCTGCTTGGCCATATTCATGTTGAACTTGCGCACTTGCTGGATCACCTGGTTGCGCATCAGGTGGTCCGACTTGGCCATCTCCTCCAGATGCTTGTCCCGGCAGCCCAGGTTCTCCATCAGCATGTTGTCCGCCGTCTTGCGTGCATCCTCTGCCCGCTTACGCTCTTGCACCTGCTGATCCAGCCAGGCGCGCTGCTGGTCCCGCTGTCGCACCTTTCGGTCCGAATTGTAGAGATCCTCGCCGTGAAAGATCTGGGCACTGGAAACGCCCAAAGTGATGTCATCGTCGGCGACGCGAGTAGGACGCGCCTTCTTTAGATAGTTTGGGTCATTCAAGTCGAATTCGCGACGCTGCTCCATCCGCTGATACCGACAGCGATAATAGTTGAGATCCGAGTCGGCCACATGCTGCTTCTTTTCCAGCTCCTTGGCCTGGGCGTTGATCAGCCGCTTTTGCAATTGCTCCTGCTCCTCGAACCGTTTGTCGCACTCCAGCTGCATGCTCTTTTGCTTTTTCTTCTCCAGAATTTGGCGCTCCAGCATGTCCACATCGAGCTTAAAGGAAGGTATAAATGGATAGATAATTCTTAACTAAGATTCACCTGAGAATGGTATTGCCCTCACCCCATAGAGACGCTGTTTGGCGTTAAAGATGCGCCGCTTGCGCTCCTCCTCGTACTGCTCGCGCTTCTGCAGCTTCATTGCCTCGTCCAGGTCCTCCTTGGTGCATATTCCGATTTTGAGCGTCATCTTGCCTTGCCGTATTGTACCAATAGGTTTAGGGTTATTTTATATTCCGCGTGGGTCTGAAAAACTTGTATTCTTTTCTGGACTGAAGAAAAGAAACGAATATTTGTGTTTGAGTTTCGGTTGAGTTTGTTTGCCGGGTTGCCGGGTGAGCGCTTGGCTGCTTGGTTTGTTTGTTTGTTCTTGGCCTTTTCGCTTCTCTGTCCATCTTTCTTATTTATTGGGTTGGGCACATGAGTTGCCTTGGAATCCTTTAATTACCAAGGAAATTTAATATTATTTATGAGTATTTTATTTTCTTTTTATTTAAATTTCATTGATTTTTCTTGTATGTTTTAGGAAACTATTCAACTAATTTGTAAAGGGTTCATTTTTAGACCCACATCCCAGATTGTACTTATTTTCCTTACTTTATCGCAAAATGGTCTTAACTCCCTTGCCTTTTCTCGAAAGGCCGCACACGCCCGGCGCTTGACGTGTCCAATAATCGTTAAAGCGACCATTAAATAAACACCTAATGTATATATTGTCCATATATAGGCGATTTTTGCCAAAGATTTTCACGTTTGAACTGGGAATTTGAATATGCTGCTCACGTACCACGAAATAACCAATAAACAAATAAAAATTGGTAAATTTGATTCCCTCGCTTTTGCTGGCCACCACTTCTCTGGCTTCTCCCAGGGGACTCGCACGCTGTGGCATTGGCAACATCGAATTTAGGTTAGATTTGGAAATTTGGAAATTTGTGGTACTCATTACCATTCATATAGGTATATTTTGCCAAAAAACTATTGAAACTATTTCCGTTTTATGGGTATGAATCATGAAATATTAAGATACTTTAAAGGGTTAAAAAGTTTAAATTAAATACTCTTCGTAAAGCAATTTCAATGACCATGAATTACTCATCTTTATTTATACTGTTTTACGAGGTATTCTATAGCTGATACGCTTATATTGTGTGTCAGATGAGTCCAGAGTTTGACGCCAAATAAATAAATTCATGGAAATAAATACGCCGCTCGCGGGAAGCATCAAGCATAACAATTTGTGTGAAATATGTGTATGCTAACGATTAGAATCTGGCTTATGCCAAGCGAAGGAGACTCTTGTCTTGCTTTCATGGCTGCGTAAAGTTTGCTGTAGTAATTACAAAGTATTAGCTTAGTAATTTTGTTGACCCAACCTAATCGCTGTGTCCCATCAATATGAATTTTGCAGAAGAAACATCGCCCGAAGCCACATTATATGCGCAGGCAGAACGACATCAATCATAACATGCGATGCATCTTGATTGACTGGCTGGTGGAGGTGTCCGAGGAGTACAAGTTGGACACGGAGACGCTCTACCTATCGGTCTCTTATCTCGACCGCTTCTTGAGCCTAATGATGGTTATGCGCGCCAAATTGCAGTTGGTGGGCACGGCAGCCCTGTACATTGCCTCGTAAGTTAATAAGTTTTATATTTCAGAGTTGTTTATTAAATAAAAATCGTTTATTTTTTTCCTACAGTAAATACGAGGAGATTTACCCACCAGAGGTGGGTGAGTTTGTCTTCCTTACCGATGACAGCTATACCAAGAAGCAGGTGCTGCGCATGGAGCAGGTCATCCTGAAGATTCTCTCCTTTGATTTGTGCACACCGACTGCCTATGTCTTTATTAACACGTACGCGGTGATGTGCGATATGCCAGAGAAACTCAAGTACTTGACGCTGGTAAGTCCTTTGAATTACATGCCTGACATTCTTAATCTGAATTCCCATCCGCGCAGTACATTTCGGAGCTCTCGCTGATGGATGGAGATACCTTCATGGCATATTTGCCCTCGATGATGTCATCCGCTTCGGTCGCACTGGCGCGTCACATTCTGGGCATGGAGATGTGGACACCGCAGTTGGAGGAGCTCACCACCTACAAGTTGGAGGATCTGCAGACTGTGGTCCGCCAGCTGTCTCACATGCACAAATCGGCGAAGGACCTCAACACGCAGGCAATGCGGGAAAAGTACAATAGAAACAAGTAAGAAATTACAAAAGTTAAATAAGAAAAACACTAAATTAATTGAATTTTTCAACAGGTACAAAAATGTGGCCATGATCGAGGCAATTGAGCTGTCCAAGGAGGATCTGGATCAGCTGTGTCAGTCGTACAACGCCAAGCAAAGCGAGAAGAAGAACGAGGAGCAGAATGAGAAGTTGTTTTATAAGTTTTAAGTGTTTCGCCATGCCTCTGCCCTGCCATGGTCAAATTGTATTTTAGCTTAGTGTTTCCATGTAATATTTCGTAGATTTAAATTTGAAGAAGGGAAATCTCCGCCGGAAGTTTGCTCAGCATTGGTTGGTCGTTGAAGCAAGCTCCCGTTCCAAGTACTGGACAATTTTATATGAATGCCATATAAACGCACCTTAGAACGAGCAACATTAACACCTGTCCACGGTGAGAGCTTGCCGCGTCAACTATGCGAGCAAAGGGAACGGCGAAAGTCTTGAGCAAACTTAAATTTAGTTAAGTGGCAGTCCGATATTTTATGTTTTTACCAATCAACAATGTATTTTTATGTATTTATAAAATGAACCATATTTGATGTATACAACGTGTCTTTAGCAGGTACAGCTAACTTCGGAAATTATACCTACTTAAACGCATATTTATATATATATATATACTAACTATTAGGCCATAAACGTTCTGTGAACCACGCAACAACAAATATATTGTCGATTAAACAAACACTGCAAGCCATTCTACAGACACACGCACTTATACACACCTATCATTCAGATCCGTTTCAAATGCTGCACTCAACTCGTGTTCACGTAAATCTAATGACGCTTACTAAATGTTTATTAAACTTAGTCTAATCTTCCGTGTGGGTGGGTTGATTGATGTTGCTAATAGCACAAGCAGCGCGCTAGTTAAAAGCAGAAGCCGATTTGATAAGGTTTTACTACGCTAACATAAATTATAATTTTACTAACCTAATCAATGTAATTGCATTGGCGAGTGCGTTGTCCTCGCAGACCGTATATCCCATATACCTATTGTATTCAATAAAATTGTGAAAGTCAAGCACAAATATAATACTGCTTTGGGATTAATTGAGGAACAAACCAAAAGAGGGTCCCCTTTCCTGCGGCTTACAAATACAAAACTCGCACAACTTGCCAACTTCTTTTAACATTTGTTTATTCACAAATCATAAAAAATAACTACAACAATTGGTATCGATGTTGTTGCACTCGCTCTGCGATCAATCACACCGATCCCGAGTCGTGATATCAAAGAGTTCTGGGGATCCACTGATGAGGTGACCATTTAGTTCGGGAGCAACGGATAAACATGATTGAAATGGACAAAAACCGAAATGCAAATTCTTCTGTTCCGTAGGATTTTGCGCCTTGGGCGTTCTCCCCTCCTTAGTAGGCGAATCGTGTGTCCGGATGGTAGCCAAGCTTGTCCAGCGCCGGATTGCAGGCAAAGTTGATCATGGGCGGTGGGCCGCAGAGCAGCACAATTGTGTCGTCCTTGGCGGGTAGCAGGTGGGCGGCGATCATGTCCTCGTTAATGAAGCCAACACTGTAGGGCCAGCCTAGATAACGAAGATTTAAGAACAAATATTTAGTGAGGAGTTTAGCGAAATATAACCCGGCATTAGGTGAGACAACCTGCACTCAATCTTTCCCACTAGCTTGGCTTTTCGTGAAATGAAAGCAAAACTTAGGGAGCAGAAACTATATATGTAGTTTTCCAGCTGGAGCTGTGCTAATCCTAATAGCTAAACCGTTGCTCGGCCCGGTGACCCAGTCGCTCCAGGCCCGGAATACACGTATAGTTGACCATGGGCGGTGGGCCGCACAGCAGGCACAAAGTGTCCGCATTCGGCGGAAATAGATGCCGCTGCATCATCTCGTCATTAACGTGGCCCGTATTGTAGGACCAGGCTATGAACCGCGCGTTCCCCGTTCGCGGCATCCGTTTGAGGGCAGCATGTGGCGAGGGGCACAAGACACAAGATTCTTAACATAATAGATGATTGGCACATGTTGGGCTCTAATCGGTCAGTGTTTGTGGAGACGAATGGTGATGCTGCATGCGAATGAAGCTGCCTCTAGGTTATGCATTCTCAAGTCAAGGAAAAGATTGGTGCAGTGTTCTCAAAGGAATATTATAAACGGAGAGGTAAAAACGAAATAAATTCGATATGAGCGATTCTAAATAATAATTACTATTATCAAGATTATGTAATGCTAATGGAACTCTAAAACCAAAGTCTATACAAAGAATATAATGCGATTTTTTAATTCGTAATTTCAAGATTGATTCTAAAACTGCTTTAGATTGAAGGAATGATATGATCTGATGAGCTCAAGGGCAGGACGGACACAATTACAAATCTGAAAATACTAGAGCTCACCTTCGGCAGCCCTATCGACGGTATACCAGACCTTAAACTGGTCAGGATGCTTTTGTGCCAACTCGTCCAGCTCCTCACGCAGCAAAATGTCCTTCTCGCTCTATAAAACAATAAAAAACCAATTTAAAAATAGTTCAAACATGATAAGTAACGCCAATTATAAACAAACCTGATTGGCAAACAGCAGTGCCAGTTCGGTCTTATCCTTATCGCTGCGCTTGAGCACTTCCCTGGCCAGTTGCAGCATTGGTGTGATGCCAGTGCCTCCAGCAATCATGTTTACCCGCTTGGCGGTCACATGCTTGGGCGGATCCTTGCGTAGCTTCTTGATCGAGAAGGTGCCGTTGCCAAGGTACTGCAGCCGACCGGAGGGCCCACGGAAGGAGATCTTATCGCCCACCTCCATCTGTTCCAAGTACTGAGTCATCTTGCCGCCGGCGGGGAACTTGGGATGCGAGTCCTTGAAGTAAACCTTGACCACCAAATCCACATAGCCTACATCCTCGTCGGAAGAAATAGGCGTGTATGGCCGGATAACAAGATCATTGTCGATGGTGGCAATCAGATGGATGTGCTGGCCAACGGGCAGGCCAAGAACATGCTGCTTGGAAGGCAATCCAAAGCGGAAGCGTCTGGTGTCATGACTGAGCACCTCCTTTTCGATGAGGGGCAGCAGGTACTTGTCATTGGGATCCACCAGTGTGCGCAGGCGAGCGGTTCTATTGGGTTCGCGACGCGGCTTTGTCGACTTCTTGTTGAGCAGATAGTGGACGATAAGGGCGCCGGCAACCACGGCGACCACGCCTACGGCGATTGGAACAAACTGCAAAGAAGATATAGAAATTAGATGAATATTTACTTTTATACTAAAACTAAGGGCACCGCCTTATGGGTACACAACAAATATTATTAAATCGGTTTTATATTGACCCAGGAAGCGAATAGCGTGATTTTAAGACAGATTGCACCTGCTGATTGTAATATAAAATGCTGATTAGCTTACGTAAGTGAAATAAAAACTTGAATATAAGAATACTTTATATGTATGAGTTGCATTTTTCAAGTTGGTTCACATTTCCGGACATTATATCGTGAGAAAACTGTTTCGTACGCTGTATAAGTTAAAGACTTGTTAATTAAAATTCATTTGAAATTCGTAGACTGCTAATTAAACCTTAAGCAGCATTACTAATCAAAAAAAGAGACTTAACAGTAGTCATATCTCCAGTTATAGTTTTGTCACCTTAACAATTACATTTTGCTTCGTTTGGTTGCCTAACACTTGATACTATTTTTGAGTGTGTAGTGTAGATGAAAGGTCACGATGGTCAGTGGAAAACACCGCCAGACATTTGGCCTGATAAGAAAATAACAAAAATAAACCCACACCCGAGATAGAGATCGAGTTTAGCTGAGTTAGAGACACTTTTTTAAGACTGCGAAGCCATAAAAACCTGCAGTTGATTGAGGTTACCAGCTTGAGACTTTAAAGTTTAAACTTTGGCCCCATATCTGGGGTGACCGTGAATATTGCATTAGCAAGTTATTAACCATGACGTCACAACCACTACATTCATAAACAGAGAGCACAGGCAATAAGAGCGAGCAATGGAAAGAGTGTGAAAATGGCTAATAGACAGCTTTCACGGCAGGGCACTGGAACTTACGTCGAATTCAGTCATTTTATTTGTTTGTTTTCAATAAACACTTGTCGAAATTTGTTGAATTGACTAATTTCTAATTTGAATTGCGCGTGGGGTTGGAAAGCAGACGAATATTTTGCGGCGCACGCTTCCGATTTCCAATTGAAATGAAGTCGTCGCGTGGATTGTGCCGCTATAACTAGGCGCTCTCTTCGCTTCAGCCCCGATATCGCTCTGGGTGAGCAAGATGCACAGTCATCACAGTCAGCACTAGTCAGCAGCACAGTGATTACAAAAAGTCAGGGAAACATGAAAACGGGTTTAAAAAAGTGAAACTGTCATGACATGACGAAAAAGTATATTATCAATTTTGATTGCCAGATTTTCAACTTTTACATATTTATTCAGATCAAACATAAATATCAATGTTAAAAGATTTTTCTTGGCTTGATTCAAAAGTTAGTGTACATTAGACCAAAATATTCGATATTTTATTTATTTAAATAATTTAAAGTGTTTTTTTTTACCAGGAATTAAATTCCGTAAATTTTTTAACAAAAACTTATATTTTTATGAAATCTTCAGAAAAATCAAAATAATATTTTTCTAGGAATTCTGGTGCTATTACTTTACGCCCTACTGTAACTTGAATAAAACCAAACCAGTTTCAAGAGAGCCGAGATAACATAAAATAAGGGAATAGAAAGTACTGAGAGACCGAGACCGCCTTAGCTAATAAGAGAGAGAAGCTAAGTCTACCTGGTAGTTTACTGAGTTCGTTTTTTATTGATTAAGAGAATCGTGGAATGGCAGAGTTATTATTTAAGAGTGGGTGGGTTTCTGACTAGTCGCAACAGCTGATTGCCTCGCTCTGCTTCGCTGCGTTGAACTTGACATTGTCTTTGGTTTGGGTTTTCTTTTGGAGCTTCATTAATTGGAGATTGCATCACAGGAAAAATTGGCGACATCGCTTCTTGGGCCTCCTCGGCTGTGGCTTGCTGTGCAGCGCCCGCGCCTCGAACACCTCGAAGCCGTAATCCTCGCCAGAATGCAGCCGCATGAGGGCCGCCTTGTTGCCGCAGCGATAGCAATAGTTGGGTGCCGACCAGATGGTCACCAGCTGGTGGCCAAAGTGCCAGCGGTAGCCCTCCTGGGCCAGCTGGTGGGCCCGGCATATCAGGCTTATGCCGTTCCGCCGGCTGAACTCTGCAACAACATCGCCGCCAAAGAGTTGACCATGACCGCGAGGCGAGGCCTTCCATCCGGCTGCCTCCTGGGGATCGCTCCAGAGTAGATCCGCCATAGAGCCGCTGTCAGGTATCTCTTGACAGCGATCTAGGCTGTGCAGCTCATCCAGTTGTTGGATTTTGGGTGAGAGGCCTCCGTGCACACAAAAGACCGTTCCATCGATAATCGCCGCCAGCGGCAGGAGATCGAATACGCGGCAGAACATCTTCCAGACATTCGGGGAGCCGTACTTGGCCAGGCACTCCTCGTAGCATCCGTAGGCTCGCGTGGCGGTACGGCACTCGTGATTGCCCCTTAGCAGGCTCACTTGCCCGGGATTTTGTACCTTGAGCGCTGTCAGCAGCAGGAAGGTCTCCACGCTGTTCTTGCCCCGATCCACAAGGTCGCCAAGGAACAAGTAACGGTGCTGGCCGACCGGTCCACCCAACTCCAGCAGGTGCAGGAGGTCCTCGAACTGCCCGTGAATATCCCCGCACACAATCTGAGGACTCTGCAGGCTCAGCAGGTTCGCCTCTGCGGCGAGCAAGTCACCCAAGGAACGACACAGTCGGCGCACCTCCGCCTCCGTGGGCAGACGGACTGGCACCTGGCGCAGCTTCGCCACCAGACGATCTGCATCGCTCATCTTTAGGTCACTAAACGGACATCATCACTATTTATAAACCGGTGATGTCACTGGGCAACAGTGATGGGAAAGATAAGCCTACTTTTGTTTACATATAATCTTGTATTGATTATAATAGATTCTTTAGGGAACATTTTTATGAATAAAAGTATTTAGTATACAGTTCCCTTCACTGTTGACCAAGTAATATGCACCAATGCAAAACCATTTAGGCAGTTCGCCAAGAGGAAAACGGGAGAGATCATCTTCTCGTGACAATTATGAAATGCCATAAATGCAAGAACAAGGAGGAGGAGGAGGAAGCGGAGAAGATGGGAAAGCCAAGGAGTTATGTAAAAACAGCAGCCGCGAGTTGGATAATTTCCAGTCAACTTACATTGCTCTCGATGAGGCGCGCCATGGCTTGCGGAAAATCAATGCACTCGCGGCTTTAATCCGCTTATATAACTTGCCAGTTGCAACGCACTTTTTTTTTTAATATCTACTAGATGCCGCCTAAACTAAAAATGCAGACTATCGCCGCGAAGATAGCAAAAGCAATGTTTTTATTTCCACGCACTCTCAGTAGGTGTATGTCGAAGAGAGAGCGCGCTGTACTCTTTTGCAGTGTGCCTTTCTCTTTCCTCTCTTTCCACTCGTATTGGAACAGAAGCTTGGACTGAAAAGAAAGACTTGAATTAAAATATAGCTAATAAAACTAGGACTAGCATATATTTACACAGCACACAAGGAGCTAAAGATACTCTCTTTTCGCAGGCACTCGGCAATTATTAGAAGCAATTTGTTTATAATTTGAGATTTACACTAATAATTCGGGTCCAAACAAAGCGGCAGTTCCAGTGTGGACAGATGAATATATATCGTTGCCCTCTGTTCTAGAGGATCGATGTTTTTTGTAACTATTGAATATGTGAAATAAACAAAATAAGGGTACATATTTATGAAAACTTGTTTTGTTTAATGTAATTTAAAGCCACACGACACAATTTCCATTGATTTTCATCATTAAAGTTGGAAAAAAACACTATACAAAAAAAAAAATCATTTTTGCGATAGTAACAGAAAAACCCAACCAAAAAATATATGAATTCAAGGACTGTATATAATGATTATCGTAAAAATTTAAAACAAAAAGAATAATATCCTGAAAATCATTGTTAATTTATTCATTTCCCGTATAATTTGTATATTTAGAATCAAAATAATATTACTTAATTAAAATGATTAATATTCTTCATATAATATATAAAATTATCATTATATTTTATTAAACAAATTAAAATTCAATACACAATAAATATTTTTGAGCAAAATAATTACAAATCATCTATGAATATTTGTGAGTTTTATTTCTTCGCCTTTTTTTTAACAAATATAAAAAATGTTATAAATAAAGATTATTTTATATATATATATATATATTGTTTGTTTTTTTCTGAAAATAAAATTAATTTTTTGACTAGTTTCCAGCATGTCCTTATAGAGAACATACAAAAAAAAACCATAAACCTTAATTTAAAATTAACGATGATTTTTATTTTGAGCATAAAAAAAAATAATATAACTCTAAAAAAATAGTCATTATTATCAATTTATATTTCTTATTTATATTTTTTTGGTTCAGAACTGATTATTATTATTTTCATAATATTTAAATAATATTTTTCAATCTTAATATTTATTAATAATCTAAAAAATAAAAATAAATGTGAAATAGTTATCATGTGGCTTTTAAAATAAAAATTTTACTGTAATTTAAAAATTAATAATTTTTGATAATCAGGAAAATGTTGGAAAATAAATCTTTAAAACAAATCAGTTTATTTTTCGATAGTATTGTAAAAAACTTTGATAGTATCGTCGATGTTTTCAAACCTGTTTAAACCATCAGGGACTGGTCATCTTTTTTCTCTTCTTAAATTTCTGGTGACTGGTTACTCTTTCTTTCAATTTTTTCACGTTGAACAGTTGAGATGGCGTAAGTGTAATTCCTGAAAATTAAATAGCATCGTTTAAGTTTTTTAATTAATTAAACTCTAGAACGCTGGGCCAGAGTTTTGTGGTCATGCTGTGATAGATATTCCTTAAATTTGGCAATCAGAAACCAGCTTTTTAGACTATTTTCCATGTCCATATCAGTTTGGAAATGATTGCAAAAGTAAATGTGATTTTTGTGCTAAATATGCAACTAATATGTGGGCTGCAATCATATGCGCATTAGTTTGACAGTTAAACAAGCTCTTAGCGGAGCTTTAAGTATTATTTTTCGTGGCAATTGGCAATTAATTTCGTTTTTTCTTTCTTGCAGGTCGAAAGTTTCGCGTGATACCCTCTATGAGGGCGTCAATGGCCTCCTGGAGGCTTCGGCCAAGAAGAAGCGTGGCTTCCTGGAGACGGTGGAGCTGCAAATCGGCCTGAAGAACTACGATCCCCAGAAGGACAAGCGTTTCTCCGGCACCGTCAAGTATGTTGGCTAATCACCTGCGCCTGTGTGTTGAGCAGCTCCCTCGGGGGGCAGAGTTTACCACGGCATCAGGTAGTCGAGTATGTGGCTGCCTCACGGCACAACTCGGCGGACCTGCACTCAGGGTCTTTAAAATTTGAGTAGGTCTCCAGAAATGGACACCGTCCCCCCTTAAAATAATTACGAAAACGTGCTCCCTCGTGGGCTTTGTAAGTTTTCCCTGCCCCTGCCTTTTCATCCAATTCCCGGATTCCTATCTTAACAGACGACATTTCCTGTAATCCGCAGGTTGAAGCACATCCCCCGTCCCAAGATGAAGGTGTGCATCCTTGGCGATCAGCAGCATTGCGATGAGGCCAAGGCCAACAACGTTGACTTCATGGATGCCGAGGCCCTCAAGAAGCTGAACAAGAACAAGAAGCTGGTGAAGAAGCTGGCCAAGTCTTACGATGCCTTCCTGGCTTCCGAGTCGCTCATCAAGCAGATTCCCCGTCTGCTTGGCCCTGGCTTGAACAAGGCCGGCAAGTTCCCTGCCCTTCTGTCGCATCAGGAGTCCATGATCGGCAAGATCGAGGAGGTCAAGTCGACCATCAAGTTCCAGATGAAGAAGGTGCTGTGCCTGTCCGTCGCCGTTGGACATGTGGGCATGAAGTCCGATGAGTTGGCCCAGAACGTCAACCTGTCTATCAACTTTTTGGTGTCGCTGCTGAAGAAGAACTGGCAGAACGTGCGCTCCCTGCACGTGAAGTCCTCCATGGGCCCACCCCAGCGTCTGTACTAGATGCGTCTCTTTTTTTACATATTACAATAAAGGAGAAGCTACATTTTAATAATGTAACTAAAAATACTGTATTTTGCTTATGATAAATGGTTAGATTTCAGTGGAGCTTATTGTTCTAGCTAGAAAGTCGCGCACTTCGAGTGCTGCATTTGAATCGCTGTCTTCGCGCAGGATGTCGTTAAGTGGCTCGGCGTGGTACTTGGACACGTCCACTGCGTTGCCCCACTCCAGCAGGTGCGGCTCGCTCAGTTCCTCTAGCAGATTGTGCAGCACTGCGGCCGCAGTGATAATGCAGGACGCTGTGTGGAAGCTAATATCCAGTGGCTGGCTGAGGAAACTCCAGCGGGACATAAGGCGATGCAGGGCGCAGTCACTTAGCTCCTGGAGGTGATCCGCCACCTCGTTGAAGTCGTGCTCATGTGGGGCTATCGGGTCTATATATCGCTGTAAAAGCCACGGACGCAGGGGATAATTCTGATGAACCGGAGCCAATACAAATGCCGGAACTTGGCGATCGTTGATGCGAAATTTCGGCAGGGTTGAAAGGTTATTGGGTGCATGGGAAAACATCGGCACCAGTGTTGCTCGAATCCCACATCCCAGTTGCAATTCCCGGAAAAGCATACGATCGTCCAATAGATATTCCATGCGCAGCACCGATCCGGCGGTTGAGTGCTTGACGTCACCACTATTGGCCCTAATTGGAATGGAGCAGACTCCTAGGACTCCGATGAGCGCGGGTGGCATGTTGCTCTCACGCTGAAATCCCTCAGCCACACCGTTACAATCCACCGGAAGCTGAGGCAGCTGGCGCAGAGCACGGCCCAAAGTCGACATGACCGCGTTGCAGAAGACCTTCAGGCACTTGATCGTCCGTGGTCGAGGCACGGAGAAACGCTCGGCAATCAGGGACAGGCGCTCCCCGCCGGCCAGGAAGTAAAGGGCCAGGGCCACGCACTTTTCGGGCGAGATGGTTGGCGATTTGCGTGTCAGTTCCTCGGCTACCTTGAGAGTGGGAGCCAACTGCTTGCATAGCGTCTCAAAGGTGCCGCGCGTCACATGGAGGGTGCTCAGGAATTCCCCTTCGCTCAGTTCAGGAATCACGTCCTCAAAGAAACGAGAATCAAATACCGGAAAGTCCGTCGCTACGACCACTTCCTCCGTCCCGCTGGCCTCGGACTCCTCATCCTCATCGGATTCGGCTCGCTTCAGGCGCATCATGGCAAACATTTGCAGGTAGTTGGTATGCATCTCCATCATCTGTTGCATGAAGAAGGAACGCATCATCTTCAACCGTCGCCTCGTCCTCTGCTGCGCCCTGCGTCGCAAGGTGACCACGGTGGACTGAACATGGTGCAGGTGCTGGCGGATCAGCCTGGCGACTTTCTCCTTCCGACTCTGTAGGTCCGCAGTGGCCACTTGGCCCTGGCTGTTTTTTATCTTTGCCAGGGCAGTGAGTAAGTTTTTGTTTATTAATTCCAATTCTTCGTCCATGTTCGTTAGTAATAGTGGTGGGAACGCATCGACGGCGGTGTCGATAAAAGCAATCGCTTATCGGTCGCTTGAAAACTTTGGTTGTTGGTGGGAAAAGTGGTTTTTGAATAAATTTAAATAAAAAGAATAAATTATATCCATGTTTTTCTTCTGCAGATACTTTAATCAAGTGTGTTATGTTTATTATTTAGTATTTAAAAATATTTTCAAGAAGCATAAACTGATAAGATGTTTAACCCTGGTTTGTCCAGTTTACTAGGTCTTTTTTTTTTTAAATATATTTCAAAACAGTTAGCATTTATTATTAACTTATTAACTTATAAAATTAGTTAAGACATCGAGTATCAAGCTTCGATAAGATTAATATCAAGTTGGAATCCAAAACCATTGAAATTGGGCGATTTCTTTGCCACAATAATCACGTCGTTATACGCTATGGTAAAGTCATCCGGCCTGGTGGATCCACATAGGGTTTTAACAGGTTTGACCTCAGCCGCATGGACAGTATAAAATCGTATATTGTCCAGATTGCAATTGTTAACTGAGCCCATGTCGAATACTGCAAAGGCAACCAACAAATGAATAAATTGTAAACGATTTTAAAACAATTATTTCCCACCTGGAAAGGTAAAACGCAGGTTTCCGCCTGGTGGCACTGACACAGTCCAAGAGCAAAGCGAACTATTGCGACCTTCGTAGGAGGGATTCCTCACATGGCTAGCCATTAGCCCGTGTACAGCCAAGTCGCCGCCACAGCCGCTTGGAAACTTGTTGCTGGTGGAGAAGTAGAAAAACTTGAGGGTGCCGACACCCACACTGTCGAGGCGCAGTTCGTTGGTGGTTGTAATCTTGCCTACGGTTTCCCATTGAGTGTTCGTGAAGGTTAGAATAGTTTTGTTGGTCTTAAGATCCGTCACCTAAAAATGGATAACTTTATAATTAATATTTATTTAATTTTATAAAAGTAGAGAATCACATACGTTGAAATAATTGTGATCAAAGGTATCGAACAGGATATTCATGACGTACAGGGTTATACTGTAACCTTCTGGCACTCGAATGTACTCTGTGCAGTTGGCCAAGGACTCAGTTTCAATAATCTGGCTCAAGTCCGTATAGTTTCGATTGCAGGCTAATAATAGTGAAAATTTATATAATAATTCGTATGAAACAAAATGGCTTTGAAATACTTACTTGGTTTGCGGCGAAAGACCACTTCGAAACCTGTAAACTCGTTAAATGCCGAGCTGTGGAAGGTAAGTTCTAACTTGTCACGCTTACTGAATTCTTTAATCATTTTATAGCTCTGATTGTAGTGACCGCAAATATCACGAGCCCTCGACACCAAAAATGGCTGTAAAATAATAGTAAAATATATTATATAGCGTTAAATAAGTAAAAGAAAAAGTAGTAAGTCTCACAGATATCTTAGCCAGACGCAAGTAGTCCTCGCATTTTCCCGTCCGTTGGGATACTTCAGGAAGATTGAGATCCTTCAATTCGATTTCCACATCGCCTGCGGCCCTAATAGTCCAAGTACAGTGAATACTGCCCTCATACCCCTTGGTGGCATTATCGTACTTCAGTGCCAGCGAAATGCTCTGTGGGAAGATGAGAACCGAATATAAGTGGTTGGCTGGCGAAACTGGCTGAAGCCATTCTTACCTCATTCAAGCGCATATCGTACTCCGTCTGACCACAGACCGTGGATTCCATTTGTAGGATTAGCTCGAAGCTGATATTCCTGGTCAGCAGTGTCAAGGCGCTAAGCTGGATGAGCATATCCGAGTAGGAACTAAAGACCTTAGTCCGGTTCGAGACCAAGGCATAAAACTTGCCCAGACTTTGGCTTTCGACGGCCTTGCTGTCGCGAATCTCCACGTAGCTACAGGTGCGGCAGGAGTCATCGTTTAGCTGCAACTTGCGCAGCTCCACGGACAGCCGTTGGTCTGCCGGCACATTGGCTCGAAACTGGCAAAGTAACGTTTCGCTAGCATTCATCCTGAACGAGCGCATCAGATTCATCCGCGGCACGGACTGGTCCAAGGTCACTTGCTCATTGCAGTTCGGCGTGAAGCGTACACTGGCCAGGAAGCCTTTCTGATTGTTGGAATTGTCCGTGGAGAGGACAATTAGTGCCTCGTTGCTGTCCACCATGATAATGGGTGGGTCCGTCATATTGCCGCACAACTGTCGCTGCATCTGCTCCTGGGTGGCCGTTGATCCACGATAAATGGTCAAACTGTCAAAGTAGCAGGTCTGGCTCTTCTCCATGTGGAAGTATTTGAAATCCAACACAATGGCGTGCTGCGGCGGTGCCGTAATCCGCCAGGTGCACTTTAAGTTGTGTGCATACCTGCCGGGTTCTTCATTATCTTGCGGGGGACGTAGGGAGAAGGGCTCAGTGTGGTTGCCACCGCATCCTATAAGCTGGTAATGCAGAAGGAACCATCGTGTTGCCGTTGAGACAAACTGTAGACGCACTCTTCCCCGGCCATTCACCTCGAATTCCGGACAGAATCTGCCAATGCTTTCCTCCTGATCCTGAGCACCGCGTCTGTAGGCCTCGAAGTAGGACTTGGTACAGACAAACTCGGGCCATGTACGCCCGGTGGTCTTAACACTCACCACCAGTTGCTGGTCTTCACTCGAAAGGAAGACGTAGCTGCAGTTAAGCTTTCCACCACGCGGGGCTATCCAGGTGGGACTGCCGGAAGTTTGCTGATTGGCTGTAGCCTGGAATGTGACATCGCAGCTGGGGGAGACGGTGAAACTGAAGCCGTCGCCCGTTACGTTAGCATTCGTACGGAATATGACACGCATCCTGGAGGACGGTATTAGTATTTCGGGTGGTATCTGCCGGCCACAGAGGCTGGTCACTTCGACAAAGTTTGCTGCGTCCCGATCGTAGCGTTCTACAGTCAAGCGGTCGTTCGAGCAATTGGGAGATGTCTCGATGAAGAACCGGTCCTGGAACTGCATCCTTTGCGACAGCCCCTCTCTGGTGGCAAACTCCCAGATGCGCTCCATGTTGTTTACGTAATCTCTGCTCTGAATCGTAATCGGTGGCGATGGTCGCTGATCAAGGCGGATCACATTACCGCTGGATATGGATCTCCGTACTTCCAAAGTAAAGGATGATCTTTGTCGCAGAACTCGTCTATCTGCATGGTAGATTATCTTGGTATATATTCTCTCTATTAGCGTGCCATTTAAGGTCATGCCCCGGCAAAGGCGTGCCACCTCCCTGTTCCCGCTGAATATCACAAGATACTCGCGATCGCAGCTGTCGGTAAGGGTTACATTTCCATCGATTACATAGCCGTGGCTCTTACTCAGCATCCACAGACACTCCAGTTCGCCGTAATCATCATCAATGACGGAGAGTAAATCCGGTGACTGAATCACTAGCCCCTCAGATGCCTCCAGACTACCGCCGCAATTGTGACGTCGATATGTGGACTGAAAGCGCTGTAACTTGACTATCGCACTCTTCAGAAGCGTTACACGTCCCGCCGTGGTGGCTATAGATACGTAGCTGTTGGTGACATTGCTATACATAGGCACGAGCGTACCACGCAGAACGTCATCCCTGAACACAACTGCTGGACCGCCAATGGTTTGGAATAGGTACTCCGTCACCTTAAAGGTGAGCGTAGTGCCCGGAGTGCTGGTAAACTGGACGCTGCAATAGTAGCCAGTCAGCTGGGCAAGCGATTGGATAGATAATGATCCTGAGGCCTGGTTTCCGACATTCGGCGGGCAAATGGAGGCATCACTGGAACTGTAGCGGGCCTTTAACGCAGTGGTGCTAAAATCCAATTGGTTGCTTATCACCGAAACGAGCATAAAGTTGTCCGTGGACTCGATAATGCCGCTGCCATTGTATGCCTCTATACGGAAATCGGTGATCTTGGAGAGGGAGTTTGCGTCGTTGTAGAAGGAAAAGTGTGGCATGTTCCTCAACCGACTGGATGCCCTTAAAGTTCTGAAGAAAATATATTTTAAAATAACATTTAAAACTTATCTTAATTCATCACTCACCTGTCTGTATCGTTACGATTGGCAAGTCGCATATCCCGCAAATTGAGGAGCTCCAGTCTCACACGCTGTCCTTTGGGAACGTTGATGCTCCAGCGACAGAATCTCAGCCAGGTGGACGGCGCCATGGGCGAAATCTCAAGGTTTCCTGAGGCTCCATTCACATCCCGCGAGCATGATCCCACCGACCGCTTGTACTTAAGCTGGAAGCCCCGAAAGTTGTTTACATTTTGTATCGCCACAAAGCGGATGGCTGCATCGTAGGTGTTGAGGGTAACAATCATGGGCGTAACTGTACTTCCGTCCAGAATCATTAGCTCTCGTTCGCCGTTGGCCATATCCAGAATTTCGAGACGATCGCTGGTGCTTTTGGAGGATGTTCCATTCACGTTAAAAGGCAGATGGAGATCGGTGATGTTCAACTGAATGTATATGTCCTTGGGCATACGGATTCTGTATACGCACTCCGACGGCTTGGGATAGCCACCCAGAGCCGGATAGTGCTCGGAACTGATAGATCCCGAGCTGTCACTGAACTGGCCACCACAGGTGCTCAGAGATACGTTTAGTCGGAAGCCTCCGTGTGGTTCACCCAGCTGGGACGTGTAGTGCACCAAGAGTAGGTTGCCCGAGCTCCGTAATGTATCCAAAAGCTTGCGGCATGTGCGTTTCAGCAACCTGGACATTGTGGTAGATCCATCGTACAATTCCACATTCTCCTTGTCGCAGTGCCGCCGACTCAGCTCGAAGGGATCCTCAAAGTTGGCGGCAACAATCTCTCCTGGCGGTGCCATCACCAGCCAGGTGCAGTCCGCATAAGGATGCGGCAGATGTGGATAACCGGGCGAAGTGATCACAAATGATGGAGCGTCCTGGGTCAGCTTTATCTCACCATCACAATCGCTGAACTCCCGGTATGTGAGTGACCATAGGTCGCCGGCCTTCACCCTTGTAGCACTGCTGGCGACATATTTTACGTAGGCATGCGAGCTACTCGTCCGGAATGATTTCCCATTAAAGCCTGGTTGGTTACAGATCTTTCCATGCTCCAGCAACGGCGCATGATCATCAATTCCATCGTAGATAAGGCCGTAATACGGGCAAGGCAGCTGGTCACTAGGAGAACCTGGATACTTGATGCTTATGTCTATCTTTCGGCCCGGTCGCACCTCGATGTGCCAGACACAATCCACAAACCGTGTCTGCATCGGAATGGTGCCAACTTTTCCCGTCATATTCGAGCCACATTCTGTTTGAAGAACGCCCTGGAAGCCAGTTTGGTTGAGGGAGACATCGCTGTGGAATTCTATCCTAAGGTTTGGAGTACCATGGATTCGAGGATGCAAATGTCCCTTCTTACAAATCTTTATCTCTTCGGTCCAGTGGCTAAGGTCA
This sequence comes from Drosophila anomelani, assembly GCA_035045905.1. Lineage (NCBI taxonomy): Eukaryota > Metazoa > Arthropoda > Insecta > Diptera > Drosophilidae > Drosophila > Drosophila anomelani. The sequence goes on from JAWNOO010000165.1 coordinate 6,623,845, forward strand.
GGGGAACTTTGCATTCTCACGTAGTCGGCGGCGCATTCGGGAAAGTCCTCTAGATCAGCCATATACGAAAGGGTGGAAATATGCTCTGAGGGATCCTCCGGCTTGAAGGTCCATTGGCAATTTATATTGGGTGCATAGCCAAACGGATAACCCACCGTTCTCACCACCTCACGCGACCCCGAAGCCATGGTATACACCTTTGTGCATTCACTTGTAGTCAAGGTTTGGTTGCCTTTTACAATATTACTGTCAAGGGACTGCCATGTCAAACGGAATCGATTGAGTTCCGCATTCAGAGTCTTCAGGTAAATCACATTACTGCTGGAAGTGAAAGTCCAGGGACTGCTCTCGATTGAAACAGCCAAGGCGTTATCATCGTAACCGTCGAAGAGCTGGAAAAAGTTACAATTACAATTTATTTGCGGATTTGCGGATATGGTTTCCTACTCACAGCCAGTCCAGAGATGTATTCTTCGAATTGGATTACCAGAACATTTCCACGGTCTCCGAATATCCTCCAGGTGAAGGGCTGATCATCGCCTCTTACAAGCGGCGGCGACTCAATGGTTCCATTGGATTTCGCTGTAATTTCCATGTTGTGCACTGGAAAAATGGGTAAAAATAATAACAACAAGAAAGGAAGCTAACTTCGGCTCACCGAAGTTTGTATACCCCTGCAGAGTTTAAACAAAAAACAAGAAAGGAAGCTAACTTCGGCTCGCCGAAGTTGGGTATACAAAGCAGAGTTTAAACAAAAAATTAAAAACGAAATTCTGAAATAATAATTTGTTGCCAAATCTTAAATTTGATGGCAATGGTTTGAAACACGGCTAAGCTATGGTTTATTTTCCTGATTGTTCCTATGGAAGCTATAGAATATAGTCAGCCGATTTTCATAAAATTAAAATCAAAATTCAGAAATACTAAAATATAGCTAAATATCAAATTTGTTGAAAATATGTTGAAATCTGAGAAAGTTATGGTTTTTTCTTTTATTTTCCTGATTGTTCCTATGGAAGCTATAGGGTATAGTCGGCCGATTTTCATGAAATTAAAATCGAAATTCAGGAATACTAAAATATGGGTAACTATTAAATTTGGTGAAAATATGTTGAAAACTGACAAAGTTATGAATTTTTCTTTTATTTTCCTGATTGTTCCTATGGAAGCTATAGGATATAGTCAGCCGATTTTCATGAAATTAAAATCGAAATTCAGGAATAATAAAATATGGATAAATATCAAATTTGGTGAAAATATGTTAAAAACTGACAAAGTTATGGTTTTTTCTTTTATTTTCCTGATTGTTCCTATGGAAGCTATAGGATATAGTCAGCCGATTTTCATGAAATTAAAACCGAAATTCGGAAATAATACTAAATGGGCAAATATCAAATTTGGTGAAAATTGGTTGAAAACTGACAAAGTTATAATTTTTTTTTGAAAATTTTTCGGATCGTTCCTCTGGCAGCTATATGATATAGTCGTCCGATCCGCCCCGTTCCGACATATGTACGAGTGAGAGTATATAGAAGCCTAACTGCAAAGTTTCATTCAGATAGCTTTAAAACTGAGGGACAGACGGACAGAAGGACAGACGGACAGACGGACAGACGGACATGGCTAGATCGATTCGGCTGTTGATCCTGATCAAGAATATATATACTTTATAGGGTCGGAGATGCCTCCTTCACTGCGTTGCAAACTTTTGACTGAAACTAATATACCCCGCAAGGGTATAAAAATAATGAATATTCCGATTATTGAGATTCTCCCTTACCGTAGTTCCAGTGCAACTTGAAACCTGCCGCCGTGTTGCCCGGCTTGCTACGGAACTTGACCCACAGCGGCGAGGTTACAATCAACGGGCTGGCTGGCACTTCTTTGCTACAGTATAAACCCAGTAATGGGCCCAGGACACCAGAGCGTAGCTCCAGGTAGTCTTCGTTGCAATGCTCCGACTTAACAATGTCAATGGCCTCGAAATTAACCTCTAGGGCATTGCCTGGTCGCGTCTCCACGCGCCACACGCACTCCACATTGGACGGATAGCTGTCTGGGTAGTTGGGAGAGCCCAAACTGCCACGGGGAGAGGTGATATTGCCGCCACATGTGTTCTCCAGATTGCCGTATTGCGCCTCCAGGAGAACTCCTTTGGTCAGGATGCGCACATGGCTGGCAGACACAAGGAAGTTGGCCAGGTGTTCGGGGCACATCTTAGCAAGCAACACCTGGTCATCGTCATTGAGTATTTGGACACCGTTTGTTGAATTCTGGGACCCTAATGCATCCGTAGAGCAATCTAGGTGGTTGATCCGCAGGTTGAGTTTGCTACCAGGCGGCACGGTTACCAGCCAGCTACACTCCTCGTCCAGTCGGGATCTTAGGTAACCCTCGACGGCGGCAACTGGTCCACCGCATTGGCGTTCGTAGTGCATGGCGAATCGACCCCAGGATCCGGCTTGGACTTTAAATCGCACCCGCAGCTTCTGGCCGTGCACTATACGGATCAGGGGAGGACCGTCACCGCAGGCCTTCTCCAGAAACTGTTCCGTGTCGTCCGCCTGCAGCTTGGTGAGTTCCACAGAGCTAACGGAGCAGTTGACCGAGTCTGTCAGGTTGAACTGGTCGAACCAGAGACGGATGCCATAGCTTTCAGATACCTAGGATGGAAGCACTTTAGCAGAGATACAAGAATATGATCCTTGACACATACCTGCACAATCCAAACGCATTCAACGTTTGTGGAGAAATTGGCAACGTTACTGCTGTCTGGGATATCGTGGAATCCTGGAGATGTGAGGATGCCGCTGCTGCTTGTCATATAGCCACCACAATTGGCCGGCACCTGGACATAGGAGGCTTTGAAGTACTTCCTTGCCCGCTCCGAGCTGCCGACAAAACGCACGCGCAGCTCATTGCCCGGCGAGGTGAAGGTTTGCGTTTGCATCTCTTCGCGACAGCTTCGATATAACTCTACCGAGGAGTTGAACCCAGCGGGAGCAGTTACGGAGAGCATATCTGTGAATCCACACCCTCCCTGGGAGGCCTCAAAGTGGAGCTCGTGCAGCAGGAGGCGGACCTGCATGCCCTCCGTCACGGTGATGACCCATTCGCAGTCCATGTCTACGCTAAACGGTGCCTTTGGAGATTCTAATCTTCCTCCAGTCCCATATAAATGCTCTCCGCATCCTATTCGCTGGTACTCGGCCCGGAAGCCAAGCTCCTGGTCATACGAATCGCTTTTGAAGCGTAAAAGCAACCGATTGCCAACACTCGTGATGGGGGCAAGTCCCTCGTTTGTGCACAAATGTTGCTCGCTAAGAACCTGATCATCCTGCATGTCCTTCAGCATCACATAGTCAAATATGCAAACACTGATTCGAGCAGGCTCCACGGAAAAGTGTGAGAAAACGAGTCTCAGATGATTCGTTCGGCCGCCGGCGCGTATATCCCATTCGCAGTTGGTCATCGGAGGATAGTTCTCCGGAAAATTGGGTGTCTCAATGGCTCCCTGCCACTTGTCAAGTCGGACATTGCATTCCGTTTGGTAGTTGAGCACGAAATCGGTGCCATCGGGATAGGCACTGCTCACATCATAGCGAACGAGGACACGATTACCGGTGGACTGTAACGGCTGTGCCGCTGTCCCATTGCAGTGCAGCACCATCGGCCGGCTGGCCGTGTTGGGACCATCAAATATGCTAAGCTGACCCAGGCAAAGGCGCATATCGTTACTCTCCAGCTGCAGTCTCACCCGAGAACCCTCGGCCACTGCAATCTGCCAGTCACAGGCCAAGACACCACGATTGCCGGGCAACAAATGGGGCGAATGGATTGCTCCGTTATGCGAGGTAAGCTTGCCGCCACACCCGGCACCGATCTGCTGCCAGGTGAGTAGGAATCCCGGTCGTTCTATAGTGCCGTCCGAATGGAACTTTAGATACATTACATTGCCATACGAGGGAAGGCGGGGTGGAATTCGAGTACCGCAATACCGTCCGATCAAGGGCGATGTCTCCGAATCCCCATTCCTGTGCAGGAAAAATAAGAGATACGGATTAGGCGTAACCTTGGGGCGAACTGCTCACCTTATCTCCAGCCAGTCGGTTGAACAGTCGCCATCGTCATCGAATGGATCCTCTAATGTGAAGTTCTTTACCACCAATTCCAAGCGATGGCCAATTGGTGCTCGAATGATCCACTCACAGTTCTGGGATTCCCCATATTCCTTGGGCCAATTCGGTGATTTTATGTACCCAAAGATATTTGTTAAAGTTCCTCCACATTCTACAAAGCAGATTTTAAAGAATATTGATGGAAATATAAATATAAAAATAAAATAAAAATACAATTAAATATTTTTTTAATCAATTTAAAATCCAATACCTGTCGGAATAATTTCAAACTTTATGATCATAATCCCCCTTGGTCTCTCTCCATTTGAGGTTATAGTCAACAGATCTCCATCGAAGACGTCAGAAAATCCTCCCGAATAACTGTAAAGGTATTGCAAAAATATATAATAAATAATGAAAAAAACTTTAGGGTTTAAGGATGTATCTATAAGTACGCAATAATTGCTTTTACGTTACCAATTCAGTTATCTTTTTTTAAGGGATTAAAAAGCCCAGTGAAAAGTTTAAACAATTAATAAAATAATCACCTATTTAATAAGATTCCTGGACTTGTGCTGTTATCATATATCTGAAAATGGCCCACGGAAAACAAATCCGAGACGGTTATACGTTTCCTACCGGGATAATCAATATACCACTTGCAGAATGTACTCCGTATATGTTTCAAATAACGTTCGCCTGGGATATTAAGGAATCCCTCGCAGCCGCTCTGCACAAATTCGTATTTCAAACGCATACCACGGCCGCTGCTCGAGCCGCGAAAGACCAGACTGGCCCGATTGTAGGGGGAAATCAGCAATAGGTTCTCGGTGGACTTGACAAAATGACGCTTCTCATCTCGCCCAAAGTACACCTAAAGAAATGAGCACTTGTTGCGTTGAATCAGTTAGAATGTTAAAGTCCCATCGTCTTACGTCCAGATAGGGTGTATCCCCATTATTTTTGGCTGTGCCCAGGGACAGATCTGTAATGTTAATGTGAATCGCGTCATCATTGCCAGCTATGTTGTAAGTGCAGGTCATGTCGCCGAGATAAGAGTTCGGATAGTTGGGAGTGGTGATGTAGCCTGAGGGAGAATCAAAGGTACCGGTGCACACTGAAAATGTATTGTAATTGTTTAATTAATGTATATTAAAATTTATATTTATGAAATCTTCCTTTTCCTACCTCTACTATAGCTTAACTCGAAACCCTTATTCAATATGAAGCCACCCAATGCGTTTTCATAGCGAACCAGGATCTTATTTTTCTCAGAAATCAGCGGCACTAGCTCACTGGCCTCTGGGTGGCCGCAGAATCGTTGCATTAGGGGCGAATCCGTGGAGTTTCCATCAAAGATTTCGATCTTCTGAAGTCTACAATTTTTTGACTGTATAAGATCCACCTGATTCAGTACCAGCTTCACCTGCGTAAATTGTGGCTGCTCAATTAGATAGAGGCAGACCTCGGGGCCCTCAAGCCCACTAATACGGCCCTCCGGCTCCGTGTAGACGCCCCCGCAGCCTGGCTCATCCATCACGACCTCGTAGTGCACCTGAAAGGAGCTATCTGAGCGCAACTCGTCCGTGACCAGCTCCAGGAGCACATTATTCGAAGTGCTATGCAACGGTTCTGGCTTGGCAGACTTGCAGGCGCGGAGCAGCTGGCGATCCGAATCGAATACAGTCACGGAATCCTGGCTGCAGTTCACCGCTGCAGCATCGCTGCTGCCCAGCGTGATGTCGTAGAAGCGGAGGAGCAGTCGGGTATCAAACGGCGACATCAGCTGCCAGCGACAGTCAAGTCCGGATCGGGCCTGGCCAGGATATCCCGGGGATCGTATGATTCCAGTCTGACCCAGAGTCAGATTGCCGAGGATTTCACCGCAGGAGAAGGGCAGAGAGTTCCAGATGACGTGAAAGCCTTTTCCCTGCGTCGCATTGTCGGAACGGAACCAAAAGAATGCCTGCTCATGGGTGGTGATCACGGTTCCGTTGCCCAGCGGCAGCTGCGATCCGCAGAACCGGCCGATCATCCGCGAGGCTATTGACGAGCCGTCGTGAAGCTGCAGGAAATCCGCGGTACAGTCTGTGCTGTTCTGCAGGTCGAACTGGGTGAAGGTGATGTTGAGAACTTGGCCAGGCGTGGTGCGTATGATAAAGGGGCAGCGCTCGTCCGCCTGGTATCCAGTTTCGGCGCTGTTTTGGGGATAATGGAGTTGACCCGCTGGTCCTTTGATTGTGGTTCCGCAGAAGAACCGGGCATGGGCGCAGCGGGTGCCGGTGAAGCCGGTTGGGCAGTGGCACTGGTACAGATTGCCTGGCAGCAGGCGGCAGCTGCCACCGTTGAGGCACGGACTCGGATGGCAGATGTCCGATGAGTTGCATAGAGCGCCCATGTATCCTGGCTGGCAGATGCAGGTGGTTCCCCGACCGTTTTGCACGCACGTCCCGTTGTTCAGACACAGATGCTGGTCGCAGGGCTCGCGACTCGGGTCCTTGGTACATCCATCGGCGCCATAGCCATGGCCGAAGCTGCCCAGAGGACAGGTGCACACAACCGTCTCGGAAATTAGCTCACACTTGGCTAGCGGATGGCAAATATCCTCCTGGTCGCACGAGTTCGAATTAGCGGCCGTGCAGCTGCGTCCATCTCCCCGCCAACCCGTTGGACAGCGACCACATCGATGGGAGCCCTCCGTGTTGATGCACGCGACACGAGGCTGCAAACTACAGCCGCCGTTATCCTCGCCGGCGCACTCGTCCACGTCGCGGCAGAAGCGTCCGTCGCCCGTGTAGCCGCTGGGACAGGGACCGCAGCGATAGCTTCCCGGCAGATTGATGCATAGATCGTGGCAGGGATTCACGCTCGGCGCACACTCGTCCACATCCCGTGTGCAGGGACTGGCACTCGGCGATGTCATATTCGTATCCGCCCATGTCCAGCCCTGATTGCAGACGCACACGTAACCGGCGGCGCTTGCCGTCTGTATGCAAGTGCCATGCTCTCCACACAGTTCTTTGGATCCACTTCCGAAGCAGGAGTTCTGCCGGAGTCGGCAGTGGGCACCAGAGAAGCCATTACGACAGACGCATCTGAAAATATTAGAGGGAAAAGTTGTGTATACGTTTTGTGAATAGAGGATTCTCCTCAACATACCGATAGCCGCCGGGAGTGTTTATGCACTGGCCATTGTTCAGGCAGCCGGCCAGATCCGTGCCAGCCAGGGTGAAGCATTCATTCACGTCCTCCTCACAGGTGGGACCCTAAAAGTGAGAGTTGAAAAAAGCTTGAAACTTTCTGATTCGATTTCCAATCTTCCAAAAGTTATCTCCATTTCCACGATCCATGTGAAAATACGCCCACAAACTGCGCCGAGAAGACGCCCCCGTGGCTGCACACTCACTTGCCAGGCCGCCGTACATTCGCACTGGAATCCATTGTAGGCATCGTGACAGATTCCACCATTCTGGCATGGACTCGACAGGCACTCGTCCTTGGCCAGGTTAGCCGCAATGGTGCGCACGATGCCCGAAACTCGCTCCACGCGCTGTAACTGATTCCGTAGACGTCGTTGGTTAAGACCGCTCCTTCTTGACGAGTTTCTCGAATTGGACACACGTCGTTCTATCTTTGTGAGCTTCCGCCTCACATCCCGGAACTGATCCTTGACAACGTCCATCGAGAGGGGTTCCCTTTTGGCCGCCGCCTGGCGATCGGCCACAATCCTTTGGCGTCGTCGCAGCAGAGTCAGCATATCCACGTCGTTGATCATCACGGTGGACGCCTCGCCCATGAGACGCAGCGTCACATTGTAATTCTTTTCTGCCTCCAGGAGCAGATTACCATTTGATTGTCTCCCTAAATTGGCGCGATTCTTCTTGATATCATTCGGGGATCCTTTGGCGGATAGGATTTGCAAACACAACACCAGCACAGCACAAATGGGTAACTTAAGTCGAATTTTTCCCATTTTTATTCATTTTTTGGTTTCAAAAATTATGCGGATTTAATTTTAATATTTCCTGAGAGATTATCACAGCACAGAGTTTATTGGGAAGGACGAAAACGTTTGGAGCTACACGACCATAGGCGATATCCACGGAAACTGGCCGAAGGCAGCCTTGCATCTCCGGTTTTATACCACCAAAAAGTGGGCGTTTCCGATAATGAAATAGTGACAAGATGTGGAACAGTATTTCTATTGGATAATGAAAATTTAGCAGAAAACAAGAGAGACATTCCCGTTGTGCCTTATCGATTTCGGTCTTTTTTTGCAGGGAATATAATATTTATTTAAGTCATTAACCCTTTATATCTTTTATTTTATATTAAATTTTATTGATAAAAAGGGTTAAACCCAAAACAAAATAATTTAAATAATTTTAAGTAGTTGTTAGCACTCATTTATCAGCTCTCTTAGTCACTCAACGATCCAGATCTATTGACCCCCCTATGCCTAAGCCTATATAGTATACCGATCGAATGCTACTGATAAGAACGACTACGAAATCTTCAAGCTAAAGGCTATTAAACATTAAAACAACGAGTTTCGATGGCTTTACGGTATATTTTTTGTTTATATTTTCGGACACCAAAATTCGGAAGGTTCTATGGTGTAATGGTTAGCACTCTGGACTTTGAATCCAGCGATCCGAGTTCAAATCTCGGTAGAACCTTATAAATCTTACAAATAATTTTTATTTTTGTTTTAAATTATATTTTATTTGCAATTTGTACTCAAACGATTGATACGAAAATTGAAAATACGAAATTATTGAGAGATATTTTTTGGAATTTTTATATAGTAATTTCATATTATAAATAAAATTTCAATTAAAAATTGATAAATAAAGAAAGAGAAAAAATATTTGAAGTAATAGTAAAACTGTATTGAGTGTAATTATCAGTTCCAATAATTTTCATAGGCTGTAGTTACAGCTAATAAGTTTAGAAATATTATTATTCAGTCTTATCTGCATGTAAAATCTCGTGAATATAGCTTCAAATCAAATGAAAATAAAGCCCAATGACAATGACCTTGGAAGCAATTTGCACAGCAACGCTTTAGCATAACCACGAATATTCATTCAGCATAATTTGTGTGCCTGAAAGATTAACAGATACATTTGTATCTAACTACCTAGTCATGGGTATTTTATGCTTAGATCCTAAGTAAATGCGCCGCCATGACAACGAGAGAGTGAAAGCAAATTAAATCAATTTAGTTATAATGAAAGCCAGCCGTTGGTAGTCGGTTATGTACTATATATAAATATATATGAACTATTTATAAAAGGAAAAAACAAAAGCAAAAATCAGCTGCTTGGCTGCCGTTTGCAGTGCGAGCCCCCAACTAGGGCGACTTGCTCTCCATGCTCGGCTACGTAGCTCAGTCACTCGCGAGTCGTCGAACGCATCTGGACACCAGCCAGTCGGTCCTCTATAAAAAGACCACACAGCCACGGCATTATGTCAATTTTCTCAAAAATGTTGCTCTTGCGAGCGGGTAAGTCATAAATATATATCAGAGGGTAGCCATAGACCCTCTGTTATAAAATCTAAATTGCTTTGTTTCTTCTGAAAACTTATTAAATAAACTAGCTTTCCTTACAAACTTATTTTCTTGGCTGTTTAATTTATCTAAATCTAATAAATTTCAAGTTAAAGATCTTACTTATTGACTTAAATACTTAAAAATTATCCCAACCAGCTGGCGGACGTTACTATAGCGCTGCGGCTCAGTCCCAACTTCGGGATATATTGAGCACTCAGCTGGCTGGGATTAAGGAAGCGGGCACCTTCAAGGCAGAGCGTATCATAACCTCCTCACAGAGCACTCAAATCACAGTGCAAGGCAGCGACAAGAAGATCCTTAACTTTTGTGCCAACAATTATCTTGGACTGGCGGTAGGAGAATCCATTACACACTCACCCCCTTACTTGATTAAGTTTTCTTGTTCCCTTCCCTCCATAGAACAACCCAGAGATTGTGGAATATAGCCAGAAGCTGCTGGATAAGTATGGCGCTGGCCTCAGTTCAGTTCGTTTCATCTGCGGCACTCAGGATATACACAAGGAGCTGGAGCAAAAGATAGCCAAGTTCCATGGACGCGAAGATACCATCTTGTATGCCTCCTGCTTTGACGCCAATGCCGGCATCTTCGAGGCCATTCTCACGCCAGAGGATGCTGTATTCTCCGATGAACTGAACCACGCTTCGATCATAGATGGCATTCGGTTGTGCAAGGCCAAGAAGCAGCGCTACAAGCACAGAGATTTGGCAGACTTGGAGCAGCAGCTGAAGGGCAGCGATGCTCGACTCAAGCTGATTGCCACCGACGGTGTCTTCTCCATGGATGGCAACATTGCTCCTCTGGCCCGCATCGTTGAGTTGGCAAAGAAATATGACGCCTTGGTGTTTGTTGATGAATGCCATGCCACGGGTTTCTTTGGAGCCACGGGACGCGGCACTGAGGAATATGCCAACGTCATGGGTGAGGTGGATATCATTAACTCGACGCTGGGAAAGGCCCTGGGCGGTGCTTCCGGTGGTTATACAACTGGTCCCGCCGAGCTCATCACGTTCCTGCGCCAAAAGTCCAGACCGTATTTGTTTTCCAACACCTTGCCGCCAGCGGTGGTGGCCGTTGGCCTTAAGGTCATGGATATGCTGTTGAAGTCCAGTGAGCTCACCCAGCGCGTCCAAAGCAACACGCAGCGCTTCCGCGAGGCCATGACCAAGGCGGGATTCACCATAGCCGGTGAAAACCATCCCATATGCCCAGTGATGCTGGGCGATGCTCGTCTTGCCTCCAAGTTTGCCGATGAAATGCTAGGTGAAGCCATATAAACTCTCTAATATTAGTAGCATTCCTTGATCCTTGACTTTATTTTCAGGCCGTGGCATTTACGTCATAGGGTTCAGCTACCCGGTGGTGCCTCAGGGCAAGGCCCGCATCCGTGTCCAAATCTCTGCTGCCCATACAGAGGCGGAAATCGATCGGGCGATCGCTGCCTTCATTGAAGTGGGGCGCTCTCTGAAGGTTATCCAGTAGGATGAAGGATACCACAGTATCAAAACTTGCATTTATAAATTATGTTTAAAATAAAAAGCTGCATTTGTAAAGAAAATAATGAAAATAATAATTAAAATATTTATAAAAAGTTGCAATTATAAAGGTTACAACCTGCAAAAGAGTTTATCCCTCATTTAAATCCGCCGTCTTCGTGTTTATGGAGTTGCTTTATTTGGTTCATAAGATTAACTAAGGATCATTTACTATGTAAATATATAGAGACTGTTGCAGTTGTGTTTAACTTAAGCTTAGATTGCACAGAAGAAGAAGAAGGACTGGCCCAGGCCGGTAAATGCACGCGTAACGAACTAAACCGAGCACGAAACATGTCATGGAAATATATATCCATGGTTTTGAAATCATTTAAAATTGTGTCACCAGAATAAAGCCAGGAGATGTAATATCTATGACAACTTTACAATGGAATTGAGACCTAAAAACTCCCTTGAATACTATTTAGATACATTTTGAAACGATTTCAAAACCACAGCGATTTCTGTGGCACTCCTAAAATCAATAACAAATAATTAAAGTCAAGTAACAAATAAAATAAAACATATAAACAATTAAGGAAGGTCATAAACTAAAATGGAATAAATGGTTCAGTTGTGGAAATGCCAGTGTCTTGGGTTGGCAAAAGAAACATAAAAGGAAACTTACAAAGCTTGAAATGTGGAGTGAAGATTGGGCTAGGTGAGTACTGACGAGGTGTACGCATTGCGATGACTATGAATACTTTGGTTAGTGCTGTGTGTTCGCATGAGATTGGTTAGCTTTAGTTTATAATTCGATTCGAGTCGTTTGCGACTATTGCGACTATTTGTTGACCAGGCCGCGGGCCTTGGGATACGCCGAGGCTGGCTTCTTGACCGCCGCCGCCGCCACACGGCCCGTGGGCGGACGTCGATTAGAGTCCAAAGTGGACCCGGCACTGGGCAATCCGCGGCTGGACTTGATGTTCCGCACATTGGGCATGGAGCTGCCGATAGCTGCTGCCCCAACTCCAGTGCCTGTTCCTGCTGCCGTCGCTCCTTTAGCATTTGCATTGATTATGTTCTCCAAGCGGCTGCGCAACGAGTTTGTGTGCGAATCCACAATGTCGATGTCATCGCCGCCCGTTTGCATCGCCTGGGCGAGCACCGCCTGCAGTGAGGCAGACACCTTGGGCGTACGATACTCCTGGGTGGTGCGGCAGGGCATCTCCAGCTCGTAGTTGACGATATTCTCGCTCTTGAAGCGAAGGGAGCTGGGTGCATTTGACTTGGCCTCTTGCAGGGCATGCTCGGATATGGGTCTTCTACGCTGCGGATGCGACACTGGACGCTTGCTGCTGAACTTACCATCGCCGCCCGGTGGCATGGGCAGAGTCATTGAGGAGAACTTCCACTCCTCCTGCTCCTCGTCGTACTTGGCCTGCGTATACAGGCGCTGCTTCACCTCGATGGGCACAAAGTTGTCGATGATCAGCAGCTGGCGCTTCAGCTCCTTGACCAGCTCATTCTGGGCCATCTCCAGTTCCCTGAGGTCCTGATTGTGGTCGGACTTGCAGTCGTTCAGCTCCTGCTGCAGGGCCAGATACTTGGCGTAGCACTTGGACAGCTTGCGCTTCTTCAGCTCCACCTCTTGCTCGAGGGAGACGTTTCGCTCGCGTATCTCCAGGGTGGTTTCCTCCTGCAGCTCCAGTTGCTGTTGAATCTCAATCTCACGCTTCTTGCGCTCTGCTATCTCCACCAGCTTCTTTTCCAGCTCGATCTGTCGCTCACTGTACGTGTCCAGCAGGTTCTTACCGCCACGCACCAGCTGGCCCTCCAGCTCCGCCAATTTGGCAGCCAGTTTGGTGTTTTCCACTCGCTCCCTCTCCAATTCCTCGTTGGACTTGGCCACTTCGGCCTCGTTCTCCTTGTCGGACTCGGACTCGGCGCCATCAAGATCGCTCTCCTCCTCCACAGGCTGCTCCACGGTAGACGCCTTCAGGGAGCCAGTCATCTCTTTGGCTGCGATCTCCTTCTTCGGCTTTTTGGTGCGCTTCTTTGGCTCGCTTCTCCTGGTCTGCTGCTGTTGCTGCGGAGCAATCAGTCGCTTGAGACGCTCGATCTCCGCCTGGTACTCCTTTAGCTTGGCGTCCTGCGGATCCTCGTTCTTGATCGGCTGATTCTGGATGGACTTGGCGCGCGAGGCATAGCGCAGCGTGGTCAGCGTCTCATTGTAGTTGTAGTTCGAGGGCCCAATGTTGGCTATCATAATGGTCTTGGAGTTGCCGCCGAGGGAGTCCTGCAACAGGCGCGTCAGCTTCGAGTCACGGTATGGAACATGAGGCGAACTCTCAGCCAGGGCGGAGATCACGTTGCCCAGCGAGGAGAGGGCTAGATTAATCTTGCTGGCCTCCTTCAAACGCTCCGCCGAGGCTCCCGTCTTCGACTGTCGCTCGCTGCCCGCCAGATCGATGAGGTTCAGCTTGCCCACCTTAATGGTGTTCGTCTCCGTGTCGCACATCTCGATTTTGATCATGAAAATAGCGTGGGATCTCGAGCTGTGCTCATTCATGTTAGTGAATCCCACGGTGCGATTTTTGTTGCCCACCTGCATCACCCGGATCATGTCGTCGACACTCTTGCAGTTGATGGCATGCAGGTTGGGCACATACACGCCCGATCCCCGTTCGCGGACCTCCAGATTCTTGGAATTGGGCTTCAGCAGATCTCGCAGCTCCTCCATGTAGATCTCCAGGTAGGAGACATCCACTAGGAACTGAAAGTTCTCGGTGCGATTGATGTGCAGCCAGATCTGCTCGAAGGTGCGCGGTATTATGCCCATCAGGTCATCGTTGCCGCGCACTCCCTCCATGGTGAAGGTCTTGCCGGTGCCCGTTTGTCCATAGGCAAAGATGCAGCCATTGAATCCCTCTAGAACGGAACTGACCAGAGGAAAGACTACCTCGTGATACAGCGTCGTTTGGTTGGCGCTTGCATCGTACGCCGCATCGTAGGTGAAGACCTTGCGCTGCTCCTTGTTGGCGTCCACCACATTCTGCAGCTCCACCACGCCCCGATTCGGATAGACGTTGACCACCTCCGGCGAGCCCTCGGAACGCTCTCGATTGCTCATGGGCCGACACCGGACCACAACCTGGACGCACTCATTCGGCGTCTGGCTGCCGGCGGTTCCGGGTCTCCTGCTTTTCGCACTCATTTCCGCAGATCCTTGCTTTGCCAATGACTTTTCTTTGTGCTCTTTGTGACTAAGGCCGCTCCCCGCTGCCACCGCCGCAATGCTCTGGCTCCCTGCTGCTGCTCCCCGCCTCTGCTGGCCAAAAGTTGAGTAGCTGTGGCGACGGAAAACAAATGACGAATAAAATCAATAATTCCTTCCTGACGCAACCATCTGCGTTCGCCACTTATGCTGCCATGATTCACGCATCGCCGAAAGCCGAACTTCACAGTGGAGCAATGGGGCGAAGCGATTTGGCAATCTTCTATTATTACCTGTTATTTTAAAGCCAATTACTTCACCTTGAAATCGCTTCTTTTTTTTTGTCTCAGCTGCGGGGTTTTAACGTCTCAAGCGGTTAGAGTGGCCAGGTGGAGCTAGCGACGGAATGACGGCAGGCGCTGTCATGGCTACACCAAAAGGTGCGCGCGCAACAAAACATTATTTTTAAAAATTTTAATGTTACAACAAAAGTATAAAAACCACCTTTTAAATTTAATTTTTAAACTATTTTTTGTATTTTGTATTTTTCTTTACAAATCACGCTTACTGGCCTTTGATTTGCTGGAACTAGTTTCACCGCGTTTACGCTTATTCAGGGGATTTCGGGGATCGTAGGCATCATACCAATCGTCTCCCTTCTTATTAGCATCCTTGGCCAAAACGGGGGCAGTGCTGTTGAAATTTAAGGTATGGGAGAGCCAGTCGTCGCCGATGATTTCCTGCTCCACCACCTTGTCGTCCAGATCTTTTGGTTCCGGTTCGCCATCATCAGAGCCGGACTTGTTCTTCAAGTTGTCCAGCTTGGTGCGGAATTTCGAGAGCAAACTCAATGTGAACTCCTCTCTGTTGAACAATAAAACATCATAAAATCAAATTCATAACCATTAGGTAAATCAAAGTCCACCTTGACTGTCCTTTGGGCTGGAGTTTGGTCTTGGCAGTATATTTCTCCTTGGATTCTATAAAATCACTGATGTAGTGATTTTCCCCTGCTCCCTTTATCTCGGCTGGTTTGGTGTCTTTTTCCCTTCCATTTAGAAGGTTATCTTTTGTTTGCTTATCCTTTTGATATTCCTTTTTCAGCGAGGCAATTTCCTCGCGAATTTTGGATCTACAAAATTAAATATTTATAGAGTTATTACAATTACAGAATTGATTGAACCTTACTTCTTTTCTGAGATTTTGCGACTTTCTTCTTGCTCGCGGGTCATTAGAACATCCTCTTCGCCCTCCGAATCAGTCTTTTCTACCACCTGCTTGGCTTTCTTCTCTGGGCGGCTCTTTGAACTCTTGGCAAGCTTCATTTTGACGAGATCTGAGCTGGAATTCTCAGGCAGAACCTTGACAGTATCCTCAAGGCAATCGTCGGACAAACGTTCCTCGCTTTCGGCCCGTTCAACTTTGGGCACTCGAATGGGTTCCTTGCTCAGTTTTGGATCGTCGGTGACGTCGTGCAGGGATTTAGCTTTGCCTGCGTTCTGTTTCACATAAACGTTGGTCTCCTCTTCGTCATCCTCGGCTTCTTCGCCAAAGGAGAGCAGTCCAAAGTTTCTGGAAAAATATTAGAGAGACAAGGTATAACAATCGGCGGCAATGTTGTTTTGATTTCAAGCTGAAAAGGTACATATGATTTAGCTTTAGTTCCGGTTAATTATTCTTAACAATTTTAGTTACAGTTGATTAAATGGATATTAAATAAAACCTTACTTGACTCCTTGTCGTTCTTTTTTGCTCTTTTTTGTCTTCACCGCCTTGGCCAGCACGCGTGGAACGATGTCATCGAAGGGATTGCTCAAAACCTCTGTGGAAACAATGCGATGGGCGTGCATGGGACGCTCCTGGTGGTCCACGATGCCATCCTCCAGCTTGAGCATGTTGTAGATGGTGTCGCCGGTGACCTTGCCAAACAATGTGTTCTTGTTCTGCAGCTCCGGTGTGGGTGCGAACGTAAAGAAAAACTGCGAGGCGTTGTCATCCTTGCCGGAGTTGGCCATCCCGACCAGGCCGCGACGTGTGTACCGCAGACGCGAGTGGAACTCGTCCTTGAACGGATGTCCGTAGATGGACTCGCCGCCGGTGCCATCGCCATTCGGATCGCCTCCCTGTACTATGAATCCCTTGACCAGCCGGTGGAACTCGGTGTTTTTGTAGTATCCCTCCAGACACAGCTGGACGAAGTTGCGGCACGCCTTGGGACATTCTCGAGCCCACAACTCGATGTCTATGTCGCCCACGGTGGTCTTCAGAAGCACCTTGCCCGAAGTAGGCGGTTCTTGGATGTAAATATTGCTCATTTCTTCGGAATAACAAAAAACAAAACCATTTACTAGAGATGGCAAAACATGGATGGCACTACGAATCGATTGGCTTTTGGACCATCGATACATTGGACAATCGAAAACGGGGTTGACATTCAAATTCGTAACTAGGCAACCGTTTGCTTTTCGCGTTTATAGTTTTTACGTTTTTTTCTAAGGATTTTCGTTCGATTCATCATGAACTTCAATGACGATCCCCTTGCGGAACTCCTGAGCGACAACAGCCTGGACAATGACAACTTTTTCGACACTCCCGCGGGTGGAGGCCACAAGAAACCGCCAAAATCAGCGAAGCCTAAAGGAAAGCTGGAGGATTTGTTTGGCATTCAGGAGGAGACGGAGGCGGATGTGCAGGGGCAGGGGGCCAGGAGTAAGCCCATCGCCACCAGCACGCCAAGGATTGTCAAGCAGAAGCCTTCCATTTCGTTGGACGACGATCAAGCGGACGATGATGACTTGGGCTTTGATCCAAAGCGACCAAAAAGTGGTGGCGCCAAGAAGAGCCTTTTCGACGACCTCCTGTCTAGCAGCGTGGAGCCTAAGAAGAATATTTTCGATGAAATCTTGACGAGTTCCGGCGATCCCAGTAAGCGTCCTGCCACCGCTAAACCCTCGATGTCCCGCCAGTCCACAGACACCACCACTGATAACTCGCAGGCGAGACCCAAGACCTCAACGGGGCGAAGGAGCTCTGCCCAATCAGCCACTATTAATGCAGATCCCCTTGGACTTTTTGGCAAGGACACGAACGCCACTGTTTCGGGTATGTCCACGCCAGTTTCCAGGAAGCGGGGAACAACTGCAGATTGGCTAGGTCTGGAGGCAGCTGCCGCCTCAGCGGTGGAAGCAGTGGAACAGCTTGAACAGCTTCCAATGGCTCCCAAGCCGCAAACCCCAAAGGGACAGCCCACAATAGAAGTTCCTGCCAAGAACGTCGCTGACATCCTGCGACTGCCTGACGCAGAGGAGGCCGAACCAGAGTTGCCCGCGGATCTGGTTGCTCCTCCGGGATCGTCTGCAGTGACCGCAGCTACACAGAACATACTAATGCTCAGCAATCTCAATCTGGAGAGCAATCACAAGTTCAATGCCCTGCAGCAGCAGGAGGCACAGCTGGTGATTGCGGCGCAGATGAAGAACCAGGAGCGCACCCTGCTGGAGATGCAGCGACGCCAGGAGAAGCAGGATCAAAGGTTCCAAGCCCTAATCCAGCAGCAGCTGCAGCGCCAACAGCAAATGGAGGAGCATATAAAGGGCCAGCAGGAGCGGATTAACATGCACATACAGCTGATGATGTCGCAGCCCGTCCATGTCCAGGAGGTGGCCTCTGAACCCGCAGAGAAACGGCAGCCAGAGGAAAAAGTTGTCGTCAAGGAGCCCAGCAAGGAGCAGGAGCACTGGCTTCAGCTCGAAACGGAGGTCAAACGTAACCAGCTGGAAAAGCAGCGCCTGGAGGAGCTGGTGGCAAACATGAAGGTTAACTACGAGCAGGAGATCGAAATTATTGATGCCTCGTACAAGTGAGTCTATAAAAAGTGGCGAATATTAGAGCAAAAATCTAACATCTCTTTTTTCAGAAAACAAATAAAGGTCCTCGAGGATCACCTGGCCGCCGTGGAGGATCGACTTAAAGCGGAAAACACCGAATTGCAACAGTATTACATCGGCAAACTGGAGAAGCAGAAGGAGGACTACGTAGAGCAAATCTCAAACCTGAAGCAAGATCACGAGGATGAGGTGCGTAAGGTGCGTCACTCCCACGAGCTGGACATTGAAGGGATTCGGCAGGCCAAAATGCTGGAGCTGGCAGCTGTTCAGGATCATGGCAACTACCTTGAGACCCTTCGACTGGCCTCCAGCAACCTCCAAGAGCTGAGGGATGGAATGACCGATACTCAGGAGAGAGAACGCCAGTTGGAGGCTCGCGAACGTCGCCTGGCCGACCAGGAGCGGCGCTTAAAACTTGACGAAGAGTCGGCCGACGAGGAAAAACGTCGTCTCATGGAACTTGTGAGCACTCTGGAGCTGCAGCTGGGCCGACTTTCCAAAGACTCGGCCGAGGAGAACTGGCAGCTGCGCCAGCGAATGGCCAGCTTGGAGGCAGAACGCAAGGCATTTGAACGCGAAAAGGAGTTTCACCGCGAGCAGATGAAACGGGACGAGAAACGGGTCGAGGAGCTGAAGTCCATACAGCTGGAGCAGACTGAGCGACTGCACCACGATCTTCAGCAAGAGCGCACCCAACTGGCTGTGGATCGGCAGCAGCTGGAGCTGAAGCTCAAATTGCATGAGCACGGCGACCTGGACAAGGATCGCCTTGAGCTGGAGGCCCAACTAAAGGTGGCTCGCGATGCCATTCGGCGGGCAGACGAGGAGCGGGATCGCTGTCACAAGCTGCAGCGAGAGGTGGAGCAACGCAAGCGTATCCTGCTTGACAGGGAGAACGCTCTGAACCTGAAGGAGGACGAGCTTGCTCAGGCCAGCGGGGCTTATCGCGTTGCCACCAGTCGCACCCACATGGCGGAGCACAAGGCTCGCGAGGCCGATCAGCTCCTCCAGGCGAAGCTGCAGCTAATGGGGAAGCGTGCCAATGAGCTCGCCGAGAAGGAGGCCCAGTTGGCGCAGGAGCGAATGCTCTTGGCTCAGGATCGCATAACCCTGCACAATCTGAAGAAACAGATTGCTCGCAGCCGTTGTGCTCTCTGCAAAATGGGAGCGGATAGTGCTGAGCTAGCCCTCCGCACAGATCGAAGGAACAATGCTCTGGCCACCACGGATCCTCTACTGCTCCAGCTGCAGCCTAGCAAGGCGGAGCTCCTGCTCAGAATGGCCGCCAGTGAGCCGGGGCAGGCTCAGAGCGATATTGTAGACCGAATGCTGGACGAGAATATCGAAGCTTCCTACCGCAGAATGTACAACGCCCCACCTAGCAGTTCCCTGGATGATCCTGACTTTGGCCTGGCTGGTGGGCTTGACGATGACTCCAAAGTGGCCATGGACCACGGAAGGAATCTAGACATGGACCACGACTTCTTGGCAAACTTTAAATGAAAACTATCAAGATTGAGACAATTAAAGTAACAATACAACACATTTAATAAACTTTTTATTTAAGAACGAAAGTAAAATGGACGTCGAAAGGATACTTCAAAAAAAGCTAGAATACTTCCGGTTATCGGGGCAACAGGTTGTTATGGGCATCGCTGCTATCGATTTTTCGACATCGGTCACCAATGCTGAATTATGTTCCTATCGATGTCTCGCCACCTCTATCGCTGCTTGTTGCATTCCGTTTTTCGTGTTATTCGTGTGTGACGATATTGCACACACAAAAACGAGCATTTTAAATTAGTTTAAACAATATGTAAATATAACGCGGTAGTGCAAAAACATAAGCTTAAGGAAAATCAAGTTATTCAGTATTTTGGCGTCTCCGCTTACGCTTTGTATGTTCGTTTTTTGTAACTGTTTTGTGTCCGTGCTTATGTGTTCGTTTAGTCTGGCATGACTGTGTGCGTGGTGTAGGTGTGTAGGAGGAGAAACACCTCCCCTTCCAGAAAAAAAGTCCAAAAACGAAACCTCTTTTCGGTAGTTATAACTCGCAAGCTTAGGAAAAGCAGTGGAAAACAGCAAACGGTGGGAAAGATTCAGCTTACCGCGGTGGATGAAACTCAAACCCGCCGCATATTGGGCAACTGACTAACGGAACGGATAACCAGCGGAGGTGACACCTCAAAAAGCGAGTAAGTTGGCACTCAGCGAATGCGAGGCACAAAGAAGAAGAGTAGCCGTACAAATGACCGACTACAAACATATTTACGAATGTATGTTAATGACAATCCCCATTATCAGCGCCCTCCCACCGGTTTTCGCCGTTTTGTAATTTCGCTATTGGCTTCGTTTTTTTGCTCTCCCATTGCCCCACGTTTGCAGTATAATAAATTGGCAATCAATTTCGTTGATTGATGTTTATGGAATAGTTAAAGTCGGGCCTATATGTATGTAGAATTTGTTGCAATTTATTGATTTACCTTAACCTTTTGCGGCAGATGTCCTCTCTATCTCTCTCACTGTCGCAGTCTCTCTCTCTCTCTCTCGCCGGTTGATGTTTTCTTATCTCCTATTCCGTCGTCTCCTCCTATTCGCAATCACACATACATGGATGACCGAACAGCTGTTTCGTATCTGAAAACAAGAGCTCCAATTGGAAACAAAATCGTGCCGCTTCCCTTGCAGATAGAAACTTTATAATAATAAAAAAAAAAAATATATATACACATGTTCATAATGGAATCGCTTGGGAATTGGTTCCCGCAGCTTTCATTCACGCAAATTGATGCCGTCGCTACTGTTTGTATTTATTTGTTTATTTACAATTGCGTGCACAATTGCGCCTTTTTGCGCCACTCCGATGAATTTTGCAATCAGAAATTTGGAGCGTTTGCATTTGCTCTATATGGACGATTGTTCATATCAGCATGGAATATACATTTTTTGTTTACTTTTGTTGTATTTTAAACAATTGTTGAAAACGAAGCCATTAGCTATGTTCCGTTTCTTTCATTCTTTCGTGTTTCCGGTCTGTTTTTTTTTCTAAGGAAGCATCTATAAAATATAATTTGTGCGTTGCAAAAGCTTAGAAATAGAAAAAATCTTTGGAGTGTGTGTCACATTTTCTTTTTTTAATATTTAACTGCTTTAAGATCCTCAGCGATCCCCGAACTATCCCTTGTTTTATATTCTGAATAAAATATAATGATATAAAATATAATAATATGAAATTGAAGGGTATTAAAGCTTCGGCGTTCAAAAATTAATAACTTTCTTCAGTTGTTATTAGATTGAGATCTCTAAAAATATAATTGTACAAATTAAATACCTATCTATGATCTTTTTGAAGATACTAATAATGACGTTAAAGTTGTTTTAACGTTCAATTCCTTTTTCTTTCGGCCTCTGAATCACCCTAATAATGTCGAGTGCCTGTCCCCTTGTAGAACTCACCCAATAGCCAAACCATCCACTCTTTCCAATGCTTTTCACTTGGTCTACAAACTCGTACCACCGCCCTATACACTCCTAATCACTTTTATCATCGGCCGTTTGTTATCGCACAGATAAGCGAGGCGAAAAAGCGACCAACAGCCGCCTTTGTTCGCGCAGAGAATAACAAATACATTCTGACTGACGAAAACCTGCAACAAAAAATTCAACAAAAATTCGAAAATAGCTCATTCCATGTTTTGTTCTGTTCTGATCACCATTAACAGCTCAACGTTTCGGTAGAATGTCAAATCAGGCCCAAATCGACTACGACAAGCAGTTCCAGGATGACTTGGCTAAGGCGACAGCGCTCAGTCTCGAGCAACAAGCCCTCGACGACTACCGGCGAAACAAGAAGTACGGCTCAGGCTATCCTCCAAGCGCTGCAGGACGAGACTACAATGTGGCGCAGCGCAGCCAGAGCCTTAATCAGGCGCGCAGGCACTCGGAGGTTCACCAGGTCGTCAGTCCGTCAGCGACAAATATTGATCGCTCGCGCACACCGCCAGCGCAGGTTTCGGATAACGACTTGATCTGCTTTGCCAGTCCCACAAGCAAGCAACCAGAGAGTGCAACTCCGTTTGGGCGGCTCATCGAGGATCTGCAACGAATGCAGGTGACGAACAATCCGCAGTCGGCATTAGTGCCCATGGGACCAGTAGCGGCAGCCCCTGTTCCGGGTCCCGTATCGGCCCATTATGGTTATCATCCGCATCAGCCTCAGGCCGTTCAGGTCCAGCCGCCGCCACCCTATGGCATGGTGGCAGGAGCACCTGGGAGCATGCAGTTGGTGCCCTACCAGCCCCCTGCCCAACAACAACAGAGACCCCTAAACAACGAAGAACTCCAGCGCCTGTACAGCATGCCCGCGCAGATGGCGGTGCAACCAGTGGCGCAGCCTAACGCCTATTTGTATTATCCAGGAGCAGTGGTCACTCCCTACACGGCGCCCATAGTTCCCGGATCGGCTGCCTTTATGCCGCCACAGTATCCCTCACAGGGATATGGTTTCCCTGGGGCATACACCCACATGGACCTAAGGCGTCCACAATCAACGCCCGCAACGCCAGGTCCACCAACGAGTCATCACATTCAACCGTCCAATAATACTCCAGTTCCCTCCGCTTCCGTGGAGTCGAATGGAGTGGCCTTCCCGGGACGACGACCTGTGCCGTCGACAACCAGTGTTGGCTCATCTTCCCGCCCTGGAAGTAATGGACAGCGCAAGGGGAATGATTTGATTGACCTCAATCAGGAGGATTAGTAAGCATAAGAAGTATTAGAGTTATAAAATGAGATTTTACTAAGAAATTACTTTGCTCTTTCAGCTCCCGTGTGAGTGTTCTGGAGGCGTTCGATCCCCTTCTGAACGACAATACTGGTAAGCAGTCACAATGCTGTAATTAGAATGTATATATCATTTTGTGGGATCGCAATCCATTTGAAGATCCTTGTAGAACTTCGCGGTGTAAGCAAAATTCAAAGTATTGTCTGATATTCTAAATGTGGCGAATGCAGGGAATAAATAAAGCTAATTTCTGATAAGTTTATTTCGATTGCTGAGCAAGTCGTTAGCTGGGATATAAAATCCAAGATCAAAGATTAATGGCAGCTTTTTGTTTAAGAGTTTTGTTTCCTATAAATGTTGTTTCTATTAAAAAAAAAATACTTCACAATTAGTTTGGAAAAATTAACAGTTTTAATAGTTTTTTTTTTCTAAAAGATCGATATTTTCTTCTAAGAACTTTTTGAATTACTTTAACTTGAACTGTTCCTAACATAATTATTTATAGTTTTGGTGGCATATTAACCAAGTAATCGTTGCCCTCGTTAGATGTAAAACCCAAGAAATAATGTAGCACAATCCCCAAGATCGTTTGTAGCGCTGCCTTGCCTCTAGTTAAGAATTAAACTGAATGTTTTTGTTTCTCTATAATTGCAGCAGTGTCGCAAAAGTAAACCATTTTAATTGCAAGTCCTCTACTACTACTACTATCAGTACTACCACTACTACTACCAAAAAAAAAAACTGCAAAAAACAACTACTACCTTTACACCCACAACAACAACTACACCATCTAGAGGGTTTTCGGGTTCGTTCTCGGTTTCGGAGGCAAAGCAAACACAAGACAACCATATTTGTGTCTATATAGCAGCACATACTTAGAACCACCTATTTGCAACTAAAAAACACTAATGTAAAATATATACATATATGTTGTAAGCCCCCAAAAGTCGAAATCTGTGCCTTCCGCCATCATCGGAAACAGGAAACATTTTTAAAAGACGAACCATTTGGCATTGGTTTCTATTTTCTTGATTTTCATTATAATCACTATTTAAAGTTTTTAAGAATTATAAAAAAAAAAGTATTTCAATGAGAAGGTTAGTCTCTTCTTTTTCGGTATTAACATGTATTACGAAATGAACACATTGTGATTTCCTGCTACATATATACAGATGTATATATATATATATATCCATTAATATTCACACACATTTATATACAAAAATAAATGAATGCATACATATGTTAAATTCTACATAATTGTGAGAGAACAAATAAATAATTTCCTAATAAACAAAAATTTCTGTCTGTTGTTTTATTAATTGTTTATCCGCTTGTCTTAAATTTAATGTTTTTAGAATTTGTCGAGAGCATATGTATGTATTTATTTATACGACATTACAGGATGTTTTGTTTAATTCTTCCATTATTCCCTGGCTTCACTGTTGAGGTACTTCAAAATACTTGATGCCACTTGAAATTTAAGTTTTAAATAATGGAACCTTACCCTTTTTGCGTGAAATAAAACAGATGTAAGGGCATTAGAGGCAAGAGCAGGCACATAAATCAAAGCAGGGCGCTATATAAATACAAAACAGATCGTTTTATATGAACCACACATAGCTACAGTGGATTCAAACAATCAACAATGTAGATATTATACTTCAGAGAGCTTTATGTTTATAAAATTAATCTATTATCAATATTAAAACTTGTATTTCTATTAACTGAAAGTAAAACACTAACAATATGCATTATTATCTTTGCATATTTATCTTTAAAACTATTTAAAGTATTATGCAGCTGATAGTTCACTGTACTGGGGTGAGCGTGGGCGATGTATGACAGCAATCACAATTAGCTATTAGGGATGGCAGCCGGCGCAGCGTGCTGACCGTCGGATTTGTTAGCGTAGATTTGCGAAGCATTCTCGCATCGCCACTAGTCCGTCCTGCTCCACTCTTTTTTTGGGGCCGTCTCATTTATTTTTGGCCACACGATGTGATGTGGGGCTGGCTAGCTGTCTGTGCCCGTGCCCGCGATTCTCGCCACAGTAGTAGGCCTCGGTTGTCGGACGCACATTATTTGCATAACTGCTACGCTGGCGGCGATTATCGGTCTTGGATCTGCGAAACTGAAACTGACTTTGAGCCGGAACTGATCATGCACTCGCTACTTGCAGGAAACGACAGCGCCTCCGACAGCACCTCCTACTATGCTGAATACGATCCCTTCGACTTCCTGTACAGCGGTGACGGTGGCACCCAGTACTCGGACCCCATGTACGAGGCTGTCAACCGCTGGGACAAAACTGCGGCCGCCGTCAGTCCGAATGTGAGCCTAATCGGTTGGCGGCAAGACTATCTTACCCAATCGTCATCATCTACCTCACATCACGCGGAGAAGGAGGTACAATTGTCGGAAAATGGAGAATCGGGAAGCATCTCGCCACCGCCACCGCTTCCGCCGAGAAATCAGCATCTATACGAAATAAACCAGGCACCGGTGATCACCTCGAGGCCAGATCATCAATCAACCAAGTTCACGGACAGTTATACCTCCAGCATTCCCGCAAATGTGGTTCTGGATCGGCGGAAAACCTGTACGCGTCTCTACGAGCTGATCAGCGATCAGCGAACAGATGACGCTGAGCTGCTGGAGTTCTACCACATGGTGAAGCAGCTAAGGGCACGCTATCCGCACGACGATGCGCCCACCAATGTGGGACATGTAGTGGCCGCTGAGTTCAACTATCACTACATAATGGACACCAGCATTAAGGTGATTGTTCATCCGGCCCTGAACACGCTCCAGTCGCATGTTCTGGCCGCTTCAATGGCCAATGAGCAGGTGAAAGGATACGGAACGCCTGTCACCTTCACATGTGATAGTAAGTTTGATTTATCGTATGTCCCTTTTACATAATTATTAAAAATTCGGTTTTCTTCAGTTGATTCGGTAGTGGCCCAGGTTGTGGCCCAGGCATTGGCCTCGCTGGAGGGACAGGTCAAGGGTACGGTCACTGATTATGTAGTCAAGGTGGGTACACGACCAGCACAGGCTGAGTCTTTATTTAACAATATATATTTTTTTTTCACAGCCGATCGGTCTCTTGGAGTGGTTGGCGCCGACCTCTAAGCTCAGCCAGCTGGAGTGCGTGCACAACAGCTTTCAGCTGGAGAAGGATGTGCACCTGGGTCTGTGCTTAAGCACTACTGCCAACATGCAGGCCATAGCTCGAACCGAGAGGGATGATGAGCACGATGCCGATCTGCTGCCGGAGCAGCTGCTGCCCAACGAGGTGGTGCCCATTGTTACCTACGACAACATGATGATACTCATCGAGACGCTTGAGATGGAGATCGATAAACTTGAGTCGGCGGCGGATGGAGCACCCGGCCGAAGTGTGGTCAGCTGCTCCGGTGTGGTGCAGGCGGTGAAGGCCATCTGTGCCCTACTTGGCAGCATCGATACCATGGAGATAGCTCGCTGTGTCGCCGATCTAAAGCGAATCTGCGAAGTAGAGCAAACCAAATATGCAGCGGCGGGGGCCAACAACCCGGAGATAGTTAGTGACTATGGCGACTACGCGCAAGTTGTGCTTCGTCCACGCTCCCTCCTCGAGCAGATCAAGATGAAGTGCAACGAACTACGGGATGCCGTGCAGGAGCTGGTCGAGCTGTATGCGAATGTATTCCGTGTGGCGTTCTCCGTGAAGACTCCCGACTACAGTACGAGTAAGTGCAAGCTAAGAGTCTTATAGCCTAAGCACCCTAAAATTCCCTTTCCCTACAGCTCCCATTCCCATCTCCTGCGTGTCCAAGCCCATCGTGGTCTGCATCAGCTGCCTGCATCGTCCGCCGCCCAACTGGAAGTACGAGGATTACTCCCTTTGCGTACAAATCGTGTACGGAACGCGACTGTTGTCCAAGCCCAATGTGCTGACCTGTTCAAACGACACGAGCGGTGGCCTTTTTCCACGCCTCAACTTCAGTGCCTGGCTGACCTTTGATCAGCATCCCATCTGCACTCTGCCCCGGGAGGCTCGGCTGACGTTTGTCCTGTATGGAAAGCAGGCGGCCAGCGAGGGCGATCCCAACTCGGAGCAGAATGGAGAGCGGCGGCAGGTGACAACGGAGCTGGGCTGGTGCTCCATTCAGCTGTTTGACTTCAAGCGAGTCATGATCTGTGGTCCCTATCTGCTCTCCTTGTGGCCTCCAACCACGGATAAGATGTTGGGGCCAGCTCCGGCGCGTGGCTGTCATCCGCATCCCGACTTTTGCCCCGTTTTAAGCATTGAGGTGCCTCCATACGGCGGACGCATTGAGTTTCCCGAGCATCAGGAGGTGCCCAAGCCTGCACCACAGTGAGTAAACTCATCCTTTTGACTTATAAGTTATATTCTTATGTATCTCACTTTGCCTTCGCAGCTATGACTTCGCTTCGCTCGATGCCAATCTGCAGGAGGAACTGCTAGACACCGCCGAGCTGGGCTACTCGGGAGCCACAGAGCGACGAGAAGTTTTCTGGGAGAAACGTCTGTACCTGCAAAACTACCCCAATGCCCTGCCCAAGGTTTTGCACGCCGCCCACAGCTGGGATTATGCGAATTTGATTGATCTGCATGCCCTGCTGCACTCGTGGGCACCGCTGTCACCGCTTCAGGCGTTGGAATTACTGCTGCCTCGTTATCCGGATGCCAAAGTACGCGAAAAAGCCGTCGAGTGGATCTCCAAAATGCCTAACGATCAACTGGTGGACTTCCTGCCCCAACTAGTGCAGAGCCTCAAGCATGACACCTACGAGGGCTCGGCGATGGCTCGCTTCCTGCTGGCCAAGTGCCTTGAGTCGCCGCGCTTCGCCCACCACATGTACTGGCTGCTGGTGCACAGTTTGCCAGACGATCCGCACAACTCTATCGGCGCCGCCATGGTGGACCAGGACTACGACGAATCGCAGGTCACACAGGCGCGCTACTACCGCCGGAACAAGATGATGCTGCGCGCCCTGATGGCCATATGTGGCGAGAAGATGTTGCAGCGATTTATGTACCAGCATCGCATGTGTCAAGTAAGTTGGGGATTTAATTTTAAAATATTTATCAGTTTGATTTTAATGAATATTAAATATTTAATATCCAAAAAATTAAATCTAATCAATTAAAACAATTCCTTCAGAAACTTACAACGATAGCGGAGTCTGTCAAGGAAGCCAAGGAATCGATGCGGCAAAAGAGTTTAGCCGCTGGCATGGACGAGGTGCACCAGGATCTGCTGGAGAAGCCCACCTGCCTGCCACTGGGACCTGAACTAGAGGTGACTGGCGTGAGTGTGCGTAATTGCAGCTACTTCAACTCCAACACGCTGCCGCTAAAGATCACATTCGTGGGACCGGATGCCGAGTCGCTGCCAGCGATCTTTAAGGTAACTTTTTGCCGCAGTAATTAAATCTTTCAAATTAGCTGACAATAAATATTTTCAAAGTGCGGAGACGACCTGCAGCAAGACCAGTTGACCATACAATTGATTCGGATTATGAACAAAATGTGGCTGGCCGAGCGATTGGATCTGAAAATGGTCACCTTCAACTGTGTGCCCACGGGCTACAAGAGCGGAATGATTGAGCTGGTTAATGAGGCGGAAACGTTGCGAAAAATCCAAGTTGAGTGCGGCTTAACGGGCTCCTTCAAGGATCGACCCATTGCCGAGTGGCTGGGCAAGCAGAATCCAAGTCCGTTGGAGTATCAGAGTGCCGTGCGAAACTTTACGCTCTCGTGTGCTGGCTACAGTGTGGCGACCTATGTGTTGGGCATCTGCGACCGGCACAATGACAACATCATGCTGAAGACCTCGGGTCATTTGTTTCACATTGATTTTGGCAAGTTCCTGGGCGATGCGCAGATGTTTGGCAACTTTAAGAGGTATGAAAACTTCTTCTAATACAATTCTTGGTTATAAAAATATATATATTTCAGAGATCGAACTCCTTTTGTGCTGACCTCCGACATGGCGTATGTGATTAATGGTGGCGATAAGCCCTCCACTGACTTCCATTACTTTGTGGACCTGTGCTGCCGGGCCTTCAACATTGTGCGAAAGAATGCGGATTTGTTGTTGCATACTTTAGCCCACATGGCCACCGCCGGCATGCCCGGTGTTAATTCCAATGCCGTGACCTATGTGCGGCGTGCGCTGCTCCCTTCACAATCAAATCCCGAAGCGGCGGCCACCTTTGCCAAGATGATCCAATCCTCGTTGAAGAGCTGGTTCACGCAGTTTAACTTCTTCCTGCATAATCTGGCCCAGATGAGATTCACCGCCGACGAAGGCACCGGCGAGTTGCTGTCCTTTGTGCCAAGGAAATACACGTGAGTTTTAAATGCTTTTTTTTAGATTCAAATATTTTAATTTATTTTGTTTATTTAGCATGCAACAAGATGGAAGATTGAAGATTGTCAAGGTGGTGTGCTTCCAGAAGCACTACAGCATGGAGAAGTTTTACATGTACATTCTGGAAGTGACGCGGCATGGTCAGCCAGTTCCCACGCATTTGTTTCGCTCGTACCGCGAGTTCACCGAGTTCCATCAGAAGCTATGCATGCACTTTCCGCTGGTTAAGCTGCACAGGTGAGTGTAAAGATCTTTGTATTGAAACCAACACCTCTAAAATCGAAATGAACTCTCTAGTTTACATATATTTTCTAGTATTTTTCTTTATCTATGCTGGTATTTGATCAAGTTGATAATTTTTTATCAAGTTTCCCACAATTTTCATTTATTCAGAGGGAGGTCTAAGCACATTAATTTTATTGTTTACGCTTGCCCCCTTATCACCTTCTGACTTCTATCTATCAGTCACTTATCTAAAAATTGAAAACTAAAACTTGGACTTGGCATATGATCAATAATTGCAAACAAATGACTTTGGAATTCTTGGATTTTCGTGTGTTGATTCATTTCCGCTTTAAGAATTATTAAAACATTTCAATGGTTAGGGTTTCTTTATATTTAATGGCTTTCCTGCCAAAACTTTACTACATAAACTATGTATATAGTCAAAGTGTTATGGCAACTTATCTGCGAATTATACACACATATGTACACATACATTAATGGTTACTTGCCGTTGGGCAAACATAATTAACATATAAAATACTGTATTTGCTAAGGATGTTAGGAAGTAAGGCATCAGCGGGCTTGGATTACGCTTCGGTGTCTCCTCTAACAATATTATGCGTCCTCAGTGCCGCTGTCATGGAGCGATGTTGGCTGATGGCGCGTCCGAAACCATCGTCGTCCTCATCGCTATCTCCTTGAGAGACTTGAGCCCCGAACAGGCTGGGCAGTCCGTTATCCGTTGGTTCGAAAACTATTGAGCGCTGCATGGGTGTGGGGCGGGGCAGATCGTCGTCATCCTCCTCGGATTCTACACCACTCGAGGTCACCACCTCGGCAGACTGATAGTACTGAAGGTTATCCACATCGAAGCGAACTTTTAGGGCTCTTGGGTCCCGCCTGGCTGGCTGGGGAGCTGACCGGGCTCCGTCCTCCCCGTCGGCATCACTCGAACTGGAGCTGGGCAGCTCTTCAGGTTGATAGCACGCCAGGGGAGGGGCAGCATCACCGCGCACATTTAGGGTGGCGGATGGTCTTGAGGATCGGGGGGCAGGCTGAGGAACTTGGCGAGGTGGTGATGGCGTGGCAACAACAGCCATTTCCTGGCACAAATCCTCAAAGTTACAGACACCATTACCTTGGGCAGCAGCAGAATTGGGTGATCCGGCCACTTCTACTCCATTAACTTCCAGTTCATCGTACAAATCCTCTATCCTACTTACATAGTTGGCCTTCTTAGATCTCTCCTCCATTACCTCGGTGTACTTTGGCAGGTTTGCTCCACCCCTTTGGCTCTCCAGCTGCATCAGGGAGTCGTAGTCGGGTAGATATGGGAGACCAGGATCATATGGCGGTGGATCCACACAGGGAATCGGGGGCTCTGGTTCAAAGATCTCCATTCTAGGTTCCAGCAGTTCCAGCTGATGGAACAGACCTTCCACCTGCTCCACATTATCCAGTTGGAGAGTGGCCTCGCTCAGCGTGGTCTCAACTGTGGGCACTTGCTCCAAACTGTTTGGGTGGAGAGCCCAGTTTGGTTCTGGAACATCGACCACTGCGTCCAGATTGGCAAAGTTCTCCCAGTCCTCATCGATGCTCTTGCCAAATCCTGGCGGACTGCTAGCTGCCGGAAGCTGTAGCTGATCCACATCCAGGATATCCGCCTCGTGTATGACGAAAGAGTTGCGTATGCGTTGGAATTCCCTATCCTGGTTACCCAAAGGCAGCTCCAAATCATCAAAGAGGCTCCGCTGAATGGCGGGATTTATGCTGGGAGTCGTTTCTGCTTCCGGACTTCCGGCTATGATTTCCACAACGAACGCAGACTCTGCTTGGGTTGCTTCCTCAAAGGGATCAGGTTCAGATTCAGATTTCGGTTCCGGTTCAGCTTCTTCCTTGGGTATTGCTCCACGATGTACCAAAGCTGTCACTGAGAGAGCCCCTTCTAGCCCGTCATCGGGGGTCAGCGGCTCTGGTGGCGAATCTTCAGGAGTTAGGAGTTCTGGCACATCATCCACAGGATCGAATTTGACATAACGTCCACTATCCTTACTCCTGAGCTGTGTGGTTCTTGTAGCCTCTCCAGACGGCTTGACGCTGATCAGCTCGTATTTCTCGGCAAAGTGATCGAAATTTGGCATTCCCAGTTCGCTTGGTGGCTCTGGAACAGCTACGCGAGGAGCTACAGGCAAGGATTGGTTTAAGGGAGCAATTAAGGGCAACGTTTTGGGTATTTCGGGACCAGTTTTAGGTGGTTCCTGAGCAGCAGGCTGGGCTTCGGCCATCAACTCTGGCTGTGTAGGAGGCGATGGCGGCTGGCGGGTCGGTGGAGCCGTGTACTCATAATGCTCACTGTTTACCTCCAAGCGCCTGCGTCGTTGCTCGAGTGACTTTTCACGATAGGACACCTTGGTTCTTTGGTTTTCCCTGGGACTGACGCCAAAAAGCTGAAGATTTGGTACACTGCCAGTCATGTAGTTGTTTCCTGTAAGATTTTACAATGTTAAAATCGGGATTAGGATAAATTTACATATAAATTTCGGCTAAAAACTAAAAAAACCAAAAACCAAGTTTTAACTGTAGTTGCGATTCAATGATTTCGATTTGCTATCTTTTACCTGTCGTCGTCGCTGGCGTTGATGCCGATGGCCATGGGCTTTCGAATTCCTCGAGATTGCGACGTCGGAACACTCCATGGACAGCGGAATCGGTGCCGTTAACCTGAGGAATTATAGAAACTGCATTTAAAAGGGGAGGTTGCAACATCTATTCGGGTGGCTCTTTGGTCGGATGCGTCATGGAGAAGGTGCTACACATGACCACAGACACGCAAACTATGAAAATAAATACGAAACCACGTTCATGCGATAAGGTGTGTGCGACTTTACACTTTGTTTTTAACTGTCTGTGAAATTATGTGTGATGTTGTGACCTAATTTTTGTGTTTTTAATAAGTAATTGCCTGAATGGAGAGACTTGTTAGTATTCTAGGCAGCAATATTAAATAATTTCATTATTAACTTCTGTGAAGCGGAAGCTCTCCACCTTTACTAGCATTCCTTTAGCGTTTAACGACTTTATTAAGCACTCCCTAGAATTTAAATGCAAAGACACAGACCAAGCTAAGATTGAAATTAGTGAAAGTCGAATTTGAATGAGATTTGCATTCCTCACGCCGCCATCGCTAGCTTCTAAAATACACACACACACACACACACACTAGACACTCTCCAAACCCACAACACCTGTGTGTTTGGGCCTGCCTTATCACAAGCACTCATCGTGTGCTCGTATGGGTTTGGATATTGGTGTGGGTGTATCGCCAGCGAAGGTATCGGTATCACATTAACCTTTTTCTTTTTTTGTTTAACTGCGTGCATCGGCTGTTAAGTTCTCTGATTCTTTTGATTTGCATACGCACCTGCGATTCGAAGGCTGCATAACGTGGCGGCGGCTGCTGGGCTTGCTGCTGTGGCTGCTGCTGCTGCATCTGTGATCGATCGAAAGTCAGTCGTCGCCGGAAGCCAAAGAGCTTGATGCCGATCAATGCGAAAATGAATCCCATGAGCAGCATGGCCGAGGCAAGCATTGGGCCAACGACAGCCACCGGCTGACCTGAAGAGGATTATCCAAAAGCAATAAGCAAATATCAATCGGAAAACGAGATTGAGCCCTTACCTTGGCCCGGATTCTTCAGCTGTGCCATATCTTCTACGTCTCTACTTGTCTCGCCAGCAG
This sequence comes from Drosophila anomelani, assembly GCA_035045905.1. Taxonomy (NCBI): domain Eukaryota; kingdom Metazoa; phylum Arthropoda; class Insecta; order Diptera; family Drosophilidae; genus Drosophila; species Drosophila anomelani. The sequence goes on from JAWNOO010000165.1 coordinate 6,657,253, forward strand.
CAAATCAGTTGACTCGCATTCTGGCCAAAAAATTACTATGGTTTTTCGCACTCCCCCCTTTGTTTTGGCCAAAGAAATACATATAATAATGAAACTTCACCACGTCGCTGCTAATCGAACCGCTGGCGGCTGTCGGCTGTTGGCGCTTGGCTTTCAGCGCTCCACTCTCCAGCTCGCTCGTCAACTGATTGAGCGCTGACGTCGGCGTTACCGCTTTTGCCAACGCTTATCGGCGCGATTCGGTTCCGATATCGGTTTGCTCGCTTGCTCGGGTCGCTCTTCTTTCACCCACAACTGCCATTCGCTCACTCTCTGGGGGGCTCCGTCTCCGTCTCTGTCTCCACCTTCGTCGCCATCTCTTTGTATCTCCAAAGCGATGAAATCAGTCCGTCTCAATGGCCGAATTATCAGCTATTAGCGGTGTTACCTCAGAGCCATGACTTTTGCGGGAGACGCTATGCCAGCACTGATAAGTAATCGCCATATATGTACCATTATTTCCAGTGAACGCGCCTTGACAAACCGGCTGACTATATAAACACCATGAAGAATAATGTGATTCCAATAATTGGTGATTAGGAGATCTTGGGAAAAATTATTGTGTAATTTGCAGATAATGAACATTAACTAATAGGGGCATCAAGAATATTACACGAATTATATTACTAATAATTACCATAACTTCTTATATTTATAGTCTTCCTGCTGGCGTGCATGTGGGAAGGTCCAACATCAAGTCAGTGGCCGAGAAACGACTACCTCTAATACAGCGATTCCTGAAATCCCTGTTCGATGCCTCCGAGGAAATCGCTCACTCCGAGCTCGTGTATACCTTCTTCCATCCGCTGCTGCGTGACCAGCAGGAGGCCAAACTGGGCATGCCGAAGATAAAGGGTAAGATATATAGTTTTGAAGCTGAAGCTATAGCTGAATATTAATATTTTTAAATTTTACAGAGGTAAAACGACAACCGTCGCGGGATAATCCAAATGAGATTGGCCAAATTCGATTATCGCTGCAATATCAACGCGGCGTACTTACTGTGATGGTGCGTAGTAGGATTTCTAGTTCCTAAATAATAGTTATAAACAAAATGAATATGGGGAATATGCATTGCAGATACACCACGCCAAAGGGCTGCCCATGCTACAGGGCGGTCAGGAGCCCAACACTTATGTGAAGTGCTACCTAAAACCTGATCCCAAAAAGGAGACCAAACGCAAGACCAAAGTGGTGCGCAAGACCTGTGTTCCCAGTTTCATGGAAACGGTGAGTGTACAGATAGAGATAAGTTTATAAATAGCATAATATAATATATTATTTTATCTTAGCTGGAGTACCGAATGCCCCTAAATATCATTCAAGAGCGACGACTTCAGGTCACTGTCTGGTCGCACGACACGCTGCAGGAAAACGAACTACTGGGAGGCTTCGAGCTGGATTTGTCCAAGCACGATCTGCGGCAGGAGCTCTGCGATTGGCATCGCTTGGGATCAATGTCCAGGAATTGACCACCACACCGACAATCAGGCCTAGGATTAAAGCAATACTAATATACATTTCTGTGCCTGTCTTCTCCCGATCGCAATAATACTTACTTACTCGACGTGATTGTACATTCCATACGGATATATTATACATAAATAACTCAGCTGACGGTAGTAGTGTTATTTCTTTCAATTTGTGCCTCAAATGTATGTACATATTCTATACCCACCTCACATTCAGCACATTCTTTATTTTGTGTTATTTTAATGCAACTTTTAATTATACAACTCTAAAGTTCAACTTTGCACACGTTTTATTAATTGGTATATTTTTGAAATTAGATATGATCTAAGATACAAAATAAATTGTACTTGGTGAGTGCAGCAGGTTTGATTGTATTCCTAGTTTTTAATACACAAAATACACATTCTCTATTAGGGTTTTCCGCTAAATACTTATTCTCCTGGAGTAATCACACCAAGTTCAGTATTATTCCTAAGAATCTAATTGCTTAAGAGATTATGAAACTCGCTTTAAAGCTTTCAGCTTACGGATGATGTGCAGTTGAGGTTAAATATGGAAATTAAAGTGCACAGACGAGAATCAGGCCAAATTTATTTTAGAAACTTTTGGAGTATACGAAAATTCTAGGAACTTTACACACATTCAGCTTTACGCACAATAAATAAAAATAATATAAATACAAAATGCATACTTTCCTATGCCTGTAAATCTTCACCAACATTTCAGTATCTCTATGAGATTACCTCCAACTGGGTCTTAACTCTAAAATACTTACAATAAACATACAAACAGGCTACCAGGAAATAGTGAATAACTATCGGAGAGAACAAGTACTAAAAGTGTCTTAACAAATCTAACGAATATTGTAAAATATGTATAAGATTAATGCCGCAAGCAACAGATTATATTTTTGTAAAGTAACAAAAACAAACAACAAGTTTTAGAGCTACATCTGCCTGAGTATTTTAAATGAGAACTCTTCGATACTGATTATTAACTTTATCTGTAATGTATTAATTGTATGTATGTGCGAACAAATTAATATTGAAATTTAGGAAAAACAATTTAATCTCTGTGTAAACAAATTGTACAATTTATAAATTGAAATAATCATTTTTTTCGGCACAAATAAAATGGGCATAACAAAATAATAAACCAAATGGATTTTGAATTTTAAGTGGGTTATTAATGGTATATATTTTTAATGGATGACTGTTCAGTATAATTTTTTGAAGATTTGATCTCGCTTGGAATTATTCCATATAGTATTTCATATTATATTTAGTGACATTCGGATATGCACACTTTACTGAGTCAGCTGGGAACTACACGTTGCTTTTAGTTTGAGACGCTGGCATTCAGGCTCCAAAGCATTCAGATTTCAATTTTAAATTGTATATCCAGTAGACACACAAATGGCGGCTGCTAGCATGGAGAAGGGGGAGCTGATAAGCCAGGTGAAGCAGCAGATCGCTCTGGCCAATGCCCAGGAGATGCTCGCGAAGATGACCCACAAGTGCTTCACGAAGTGCATCCAGAAGCCGGGCAAGGCGCTGGACAATTCGGACCAGCGCTGTATCTCACAGTGCATGGACCGCTATATGGACGCCTGGTATTTGGTGTCGCGAACCTATGGCAATCGCCTCCAGCGGGAGCAGTACCGGGAGATGGACACCATGGATATGTCCAACTAGAAGCTAATTTCTGATCCCTTTTATCGTTACGTAAATAAAGCTGAACTCGTTTAAATCTCGTTCGCCTTAGTCGTAACTAAATTGCTTATCGCTGTGGCGATTATAGAGAATGCAACTAAAGGGCTAGGGGTTGGGCTGTCTTAGATAGCTGTAAGCTGTCTGCTTGATATGTGCAGTTTCGCTGATCGCTATCGTGTTTGGAATGGTCTTGGTAGCTAACGGATGAGCAAGTGTTCGGCTCACTGGCCCCAATGCAGTTTGCAATGAGAGGCCAGTTTACCGGCCCGAAATAAATGTGTAGTTTCGAGACCACTCTAATCCATTGCACTAACTTTCCCTATATGCAAATTCAATCCCTTTTTCTTGCCCTTGTTATTCCTTCTTCTTGTTTTGTTTGTTTTAAGATAGGGCTTTGGGGCTTAAATATAGTAATGGTAATAATTATTTTTTAAGAAGGCTAAATGAGATTAAGATAAAAATCAAAATAGGGCAACGGGCCACAAACTTGGAATTTATTGCTCAAATAAAGTAACTAAAGTACCTTTCAGAAGGTTAACGAAAAAAGTTAAGAATCAGATCAAGTTTCTTCTTTTAATATTTATATATTCAAGATCATTTATTTTAATGGTTCTTCAATAAACAAAGAGATCTTTATACCATTTCGTGGTTAAAATTAAATTATGTCTCATGCATTACCACCTTTTAAGTGGATTCCCAAAGATAGGTAAGCTTCTTAGGACCACTTAGCCTTTAATTAATAATAATTATGAATGAAATATGCACTTTCCCTAAACAAAACCAAGAAGCCTAATAATATTCCCTGATATCAGAGCTAGCAAACGGACAAACATGGCCACTTACCAACATTTTAGTGGGTGCAGGTGACCCTGTGCACTGGCCAAAAAATGGCTGCAAGTAATTTCTAGAATTAAAAAAAAAAAAAAAACAAAAATCAAAAATAATAAAAAAATGCAAAAGATAAAATGCGAATTCGTGGCCGAACTTATTGGCTCGAATACCAGAGGTAACAAAATCCAACACAGAATTTTTCCTCAACTAGGTACATTCGAAGCCACACAAGTTACGATAAGAGTGCGGGCCAAAACCCCAACATATACCAGGGTCTGGAGCTTGCTGCCAAAAGCTCTCCATGATACTAAAAATAGTACTTCACCTGTACCGCCAACCCGCCCACCCGTTCCCGGCAACGACGACGACGACCAGGGGAGCCGGTGCCCCAAGGTTTGAGTAATCATCATTGCAAGAATACGGGCACGATAAGTGCTGAGGCGGCCCCCTTATCGGAGCAACTAATCGGATGACTTCGCCTCCGTCAGGGGGTGAGTGCTGATGGGCGGTGGGAGGCGGGCTAGGTCGGGCAGACCGTTACACTATCGCCGCTCTAGCCCGCAGGTCTCCATAGGGCGGGCGACATTGGTGTCAGCGCAAGGTGAGCCGAGATAAAGGCTGGCTGACAGTCCCATTACTGCTGTAGATTAGAAAGATTAGAAATGCTCGAGGAGAAGCTTTATAGAGACAATATAATCGCTAATCGCGATCGTTGAAGAATTTATTTATACCTTGGATTTTTGATTAATCTTTATAATGAGAAATGCTATGTTTTTAATGATTTTTGTTGATGTTTAAATAAATTTTTTATGAAATATTTGGGGTAACTTGAGAGTATTTTATTTCATAATAAAATAAAGAGTTGTGATATTCGAAATAAAAATACTTAAAGTATTATTAATATTAATATTATTAACTGTTATCTTTTAAATTTAATTAATTTACTGCCTGCCCCACTACAAAATATTATACAAAACTTAAAGGCTTAATATGAACGATGAACTAACTTTTAAAACACTATTAAATATATCTGAATCGTTGTAACAAACCGTTAAATTCCATTTAAATAAAATATTATTAGCACCTTTCAATCGTATAAGGGAAACTATATTCAAGTATTTGGAAACAGTTTTTTTTTTATTTTCAAACAGGTGCAGCGATTTCTTCGAACTAATTTTACCTGACTATTTCCGATATCGTAATACATCTGTAAAACACAAAACTCATTGTGCTTTTGTTTAGTTTAATTTAGGTAAACTATTTTCTCTGTACAATTTCCCTAACAAATTCCACTTGAGACTTGGTTCCTGTTATTGTTTGTTTTAGCCAACTTTTCAATATAAATAGAGCTGCATTGGCCAGCCGCGTTGCATATTGTTAAATGTGCCTTGAATATGCACGTGGGTAAGTGAAAAAAAATAAAATAATAACGAAACGGATAAGGATATTTCAACATTTACATATTTTAGTGATTGTCCTATGGGCTGTCCTTTGGATCGCCCCTCAGGCCCTGGCGCAGGATTTCTGTGCAGGGCAGTCGTTCGGTTCTAGAGCAGTCGACCCGGAAGATTCTCGCAAGTATATCCTTTGTCTGGGTTTCCTAGGCCAGATTAAGAGCACATGCAACGAAGGATATCTGTTTGACGCCCAAACTCAGGGCTGTGTGTCGGAAAACCAGGCAATCCATAAACTAGAAAAGAAAGACTCGAAGTTAGAAGCCAAGAAGGAATTAAATATAAAACAAACAATTAATGTGGAAAAGCCTGTGATATTCAACATCTTTGGAAACTTTAATTTCTTCGGAAGTCTTTGGGGTAATTCTCAAGAACCAACTACATCAGGACCTCCAACCTTGAACCCTTTCATGACCAAAAATTCACTTAAAAGTTCACCCAAGAAAATTGCATCTAGCCCTGTGGATAAATCTAGCTTATTCCATAAGGAACTTTATACCTCAGGACATGCACCTTCAGCAGCAATACAGCTTGGAGGACTTTCAAATAAAATTCCCTCTGAATCTAGTTCGAAAAGTCCAACTTCTACCGAGGCAGGCCCAGATAGTTCTACCCCGGAAAATGGTCAAGAATCTAAAAGTCCATCAAGCACAGAAGGACAGCAAGAAGGAATAAATTCTAGCTCCGAAAATCCGTTGTCCACGGAAGCATCTACAAAAGTAGCTGAGGAGTCGACTTCCACGGAATCTGCCACAGTAAGTTCCACCCAGGATATCAAGCCAAGCTCGGAAAATCCTTTATCAACTGAGGCATCCTTGGAAGACATCATCTCTAGCTCCCAGGATCCGCTATCAACGAGTACTGCAGCAGATTCATCCTCTACAGAATCTCCGTCAGAAAGTTCCACACAAGAAACTGATTCTAGCTCAGAAAATCCTTTATCAACTGAGGCATCTTTGGAAGACATCATCTCTAGCTCCGAGGATCCGCTATCAACAAGCACTGTAGCAGATTCATCCTCTACAGAATCTCCTTCTGAAAGTTCAACACAAGAAACGGATTCTAGCTCAGAAAATCCTTTATCAACTGAGGCATCCTTGGAAGACATCATCTCTAGCACCGAAGATCCGCTATCAACGAGTCCTGCAGCAGATTCATCCTCTACAGAATCTCCTTCTGAAAGTTCAACACAAGAAACGGATTCCAGCTCTGAAAATCCTTTATCAACTGAGGCATCCTTGGAAGACATCATCTCTAGCACCGAAGATCCGCTATCAACGAGTCCTGCAGATTCATCCTCTACAGAATCTCCTTCAGAAAGTTCCACACAAGAAACTGATTCTAGCTCAGAAAATCCTTTATCAACTGAGGCATCCTTGGAAGACATCATCTCTAGCACCGAAGATACGCTATCAACGAGTCCTGCAGCAGATTCATCCTCTACAGAATCTCCTTCTGAAAGTTCAACACAAGAAACGGGTTCCAGCTCTGAAAATCCTTTATCAACTGAGGCATCCTTGGAAGACATCATCTCTAGCACCGAAGATACGCTATCAACGAGTCCTGCAGCAGATTCATCCTCTACAGAATCTCCTTCTGAAAGTTCAACACAAGAAACGGATTCCAGCTCTGAAAATCCTTTATCAACTGAGGCATCCTTGGAAGACATCATCTCTGGCTCCGAGGATCCGCTATCAACGAGTCCTGCAGATTCATCCTCTACAGAATCTCCTTCAGAAAGTTCCACTCAAGAAACTGATTCTAGCTCGGAAAATCCTTTATCAACTGAGGCATCCTTGGAAGACATCATCTCTAGCACCGAAGATACGCTATCAACGAGTCCTGCAGCAGATTCATCCTCTACAGAATCTCCTTCTGAAAGTTCAACACAAGAAACGGATTCCAGCTCTGAAAATCCTTTGACGACTGAAGCAACCGCGGACGACATTATCTCTAGCACCGAAGATCCGCTATCAACGAGTCCTGCAGCAGATTCATCCTCTACAGAATCTCCTTCAGAAAGTTCCACACAAGAAACTGATTCTAGCTCAGAAAATCCTTTATCAACTGAGGCATCCTTGGGAGACATCATCTCTAGCACCGAAGATACGCTATCAACGAGTCCTGCAGCAGATTCATCCTCTACAGAATCTCCTTCTGAAAGTTCAACACAAGAAACGGATTCCAGCTCTGAAAATCCTTTATCAACTGAGGCATCCTTGGAAGACATCATCTCTAGCACCGAAGATCCGCTATCAACGAGTCCTGCATATTCATCCTCTACAGAATCTCCTTCAGAAAGTTCAACACAAGAAACAGATTCTAGCTCGGAAAATCCTTTGACAACTGAGGCATCATTGGAGGACATAGTTTCCAGAGAACCAGAACCAGAAAGTTCCACGGAGGCTGGCTCAGAAGTTCAGTCGTCAACAGAATCTTCTCCGGAAAGCTCAACAGAGGAGAACATTTCCAGTTCCGAGAGTCCGCCAACCCAAGAGCCACCTCCAGAAAGTTCGACGGCAGCGGTAAGTCCTTCGTCCACTGAACCTTCACAGAGCACGGAAATTCAGTCGTCCACAGAATCATCACCAGAAAGTTCGACGGCAGCGATCTCCAGCACTGAAATTTCTCCCCCAGAAAGTATCACCGAGTCCCCTTCAGTCACAGATCCTGTACAAAGCTCAACTGAAGAGAGTATTTCCAGCACAGTGTCCTCAGCCGCTTCCACAGGGACCACTGCTAACGGCTGGGGATCCGGAAATGCTGACTCCGAACACAGATCTTCGACAGAACCATCACCTCCAAGTACCACCGAGAAAAACGAATCCAGCTCTGCGAAACCATTGACCACCGAACCAACATTGGAGAGTACAACTGAAGCTAATGCACCCAGCTCAGCTAACCCACCAACAAATACACCATGCATCACAGTGCCACCTCCAGGAACCTCAAGTGAGATACCAGGAATTTCATCTACTTTAGCACCATCACAAGTTACCACAGAAAAGAACGATGGCTCCGGGAATGCCGGCTGTAAAAATGGTGGCCAAGGAAAAGAGACTTCAACTACAGGACCCACATCGCAAGGAACCACGGAAGAGAATAAAGCTTCAACCGCTACTGTGTGTACCACTGTTGCGCCTCAAAGTCCATCACGGAAGCTTCAAACCGAATCAGTTGAGTTATCAGTGAGCACGCAGGATAACCTTGATGTAGAGCTCACAATCTGTAGGGACTTGCCGAATGGAGTTTTTCTCAGGGACCCAAAGTCCTGCAACGAATATTATATTTGTAACAATGGAAAGGCCATTTCCTTGCAATGTCCCTATAATCTCCACTTTGACATTAAGAAAAAGGTGTGCAATTTTCCCAATTTAGTGAATTGCTCTGAAAATGAAGACCCTGTTTCGACAGTAAATACCAATGATAAGTCCACTGAACGTACAGTTTGTAGTGATTTGCCGAATGGAGTTTTTCTCAGGGATCCGACGTCTTGCAACAAATATTTCATTTGTCATAATGGAAAGCCCACTCCTGCCAGATGTCCCTACAATCTTAACTTTGATATCGAGAGAAAAGTTTGCAATTTCCCCTATTTAGTGGATTGCTCTGCTCAGGCCACGAGACCACCTAAAGATCTTAAAGACGATTGGGTGCCTGACTGCAAATCGGCACAAAATGGAGCTTATATACGAGATCCGAAGTCCTGCAGGAAGTTCTATGTCTGTGCCCATGGACGTGCCTTGTTGCGAGAGTGTCCTAGAAGTCTATACTTTGATTTTGAGTTGAAATTCTGCAACTATCCATTTTTGGTTGAATGTCCGGTGGATGAAACCCCAGTGGTTCGAACATCATAGCCGATCAGCAGCAACATAAAACTAAAGGCTAATCTTATATTTAGGAATAAACAATTGGTGGAGGGGTATTAATATTGGGTAAAGGGTAACATACATACATATGCTATTATTATTAAATATTTTTTTATAGTGGTTACTGACTTATACAATATCATATTTAAACAACGAATAAATAAATAAACAACTTGTACATATTCTCTAAATTTAATCTAGAAAATTCCATAATTTTTTATTCCTCTTTCTAGTTAAAAAAACATTTGAACTGTCACTAATGGGCTTTGGAAAATTCCATAAAATTCCTTGAAAGTCAGCTAAGCGGCTAAAAGTCAAGCCGCCTGTCCCTTATAATTCAAGCTCGCTATCTTGGCCCGTTTTTCGCGTGGCAAAGTCCAGACGGACGCTAATTTCTTTGTGCCGCGGAAGTGACGGCCAGCCACAAAGTTATCCCATTTAAATTTAATTACGAGATAAACGCATGTTCCTGATGTTTCTTAGGCTCGAATGCGTTCGCTAGTAGGGAGAGTGCTAGCTCCGGTTACCTTAAAGCCGACTCCGTCTACGACGACGTCTCCGGGTATAATTAAATTGTCCAAGAATCGGGAGGAGGAGCGGCCGTGGCAGACTGACAGGCACTTTGCGTCACTGTCGTGCGGCGACAAATTACAGGACACGGCTCCGTTTGCGCGCCAACTCATCGATAGTAGGACTGGGGTTGGTGCCAGCTCGAAATCGATTTGATTCCAAGGCAAGTCCAGACGCCAGACGCACCAGTCTCATGTTACACTTGCCATCTGATAAGAGCTCGCGACGCCCTCCAGCTCCTCAGTTGCCTTTTAAATGCTGAAATCCTGGATATATAAGAATCTGTGTTGAAGCTTGGTGATAGTTTTTCCATCAAGGGTTGTTTTATTATTATAACAAGGCAGAATCCTTTAATAGCTATGATTTATTATTTATATGTTTATAAATTCAGGCACAAATATATAATTAATATGCACAAGTTTATCACTCTTTTAGCTGCTTTTAAAAGCATTATCCTTATCCAAGGTGTCTCAACTTGGGCGCCAAATATGAGTACAGTGAACTCTGCTTTAAACTATGAAATCCAACTAGGGGGTTACGGAGAAAATAGAAAAGAGAGGGGTTGGGAAATTTCTCACGAAATGCTGAGAGAGAAAGTAACATAAGAGAGAAGGCCTTAAGGGGTGGTTAATTTTAGGTGGCAGGTTTTTTTTTCTACCACCAAAGGCGCCGGCTTCAGTTCGCTCTCAACTTCGCTCCGTTCCGGTGGCCGCAATGCATCAGCTAAAATATATTTTGTGATTTTTAAGTGCGCCTATTTAAAACAAATACTATTCTTAGCAAAAAACCAGTGGGTGAACCTCTAATTGTTTGTGATAAATACAATAAAAACTGGAAGCTGAAATACAAAACCTTAGCAGTTTTCCACCCTTTTTGGGAGTCCTGGAGTTTTGGAGCTGTCTTGCCATCTCCCTCGCACAAGGCTTGGTAATCGATAAGCTTAACAGCAGGACTGTCCACTCGGTTGCCACTGTTAAGCTCCTGCGGCGAGTGTGTTGCAAGGTAAATGTTAACGAGACGCCAAAATAATCGCCATTAAAAAGGCACTCGTCGCAGTCGCAGTTGAAACGTTGAGTGGGAAGCTTTCGTTCGCGCTGTGCCAATCCGAGTGAAATGTACAAATAAAAAATAATATTTAAAATAAGTACAATGTACATGCATATATGTACCAAAGTTTGTACACAAAGCCAAGCTTCTGATTAGCGAACAAGAACATATATCCGATGCTGTTTTAAGTGTTCAGTATTCATTGTGTGAGTAGCCATAATCGAACCCAAATGGTTGGCAAAAAAAGTCATCTGATTTCGGCAAAGTGATTAAGTGGACTTATTCGGCGACTGTTGGAAATTTAATGAAATTATCCATAAACAACAGTAGCAAAGTGCATAATAAATTCAGTTACAGTGCCATAAAGACTCCAAGAACAGCGAGTGGAACTGAAACTGCGGATAGGCACCGCTTTAAAGAGGAACGGAAGCGGGAGCGGGAAGCGGTAATGGGAACAGGAGCAAGTGCGTTGGTGGATCGGGGGTTGCTGCTCCCGTATTCCCTGTGTTCCCGTGCGTTGAGGTCATTTGCACTCATTTGTCGCGGGCCCAAAAATGGGGTGGATTTTCGCTCGGTCCGGCCACGCCGGCATGCGAGTGAGTGTTATTGTGTGTGTGTGAGTGTGTGTCTAATGGTTAATCTCATTCATCAGAGAGCCGCCATCGGAGCCGTCAAGTTGAGTTTTACACATTTTACGCCTGCGAGTACTACGGGCGAGTAGTACAATCTCTCACTCTGTGAGTGTGTTCCTCTCTTTGCTGTGAGAGCAAAAGGATATTTAAGTTGCCTGTTAATCCTGTTGTCTCGCTCGCACCCAAAGGGGGGAGTGGTGTGGTCGATGGCGAAGGTCCTTTTCCGTGTGTACAGGAGTACACACTATGGCAGGCATGCGAGTGTGTGAAAGTAGTGCCACACACACACGCTCATCCCAGGGTCAGGTCAGGAAGTGTGGTAACGGGAGGATTATTCTGTTGCTTTACACCCTCCACTCCCCCCGCAACACCATGTTGCCACCGCATCATCCTTCGCCTCAGTTTTGGATTTTCTAATTTATATTTTTTGTTCGACGAGGTCTTAGCCGAGGCCCCCGGACAGGTGATTTATCTGTGTCCGCACTCCATAAAGTCCAGTAGTTCTCGCAGCAAAGCGTAATCCCCTCCCATCGCACAAGAGACCCATTTAAATACAGTTGAACTTGGCTATAGGGAACTGAAATTAAAGAATTAAAAGAATAATATAAGGAAATTAATGAATGAAGAAAAGGAAGGAAGGATCTCGAAGCTGATCATATTCCAAGTCAGAGAAAATTGTTTCATTCTTTGGGTTACTTCATTAGCTCGGAATACTCTATAATTCAATATAATTTGGTTCAAAAATAAACATTATCTTGACAACTTCATTAAGTTTTCTAGAAAACACCACATTTATATACGTCCTAAAAATTATCAATCAGGATTTCATGACTCCACTGGAAATATATTTTAAAACCCAATTTTTTTCACTCAAATCTCGATAATTCTTTGATTTAAAGCCATTTAATCTACAAAAAAATTCAGCAAAATAACATAAGTGGGACTGCACATGGTGGGGATAGCGATAACTCGAGTGCTGCTGCGGAGTGGCCGGGGCAGCCATGCGTATTAATCATTAGCCTGACCTCGACCCTTTCCTGCGTCGCACCATCTCCTCACAATCCCCTCACCCATTTTCTCCCCGCTCGAGAAGAGGAAAAACAATTTGATGGGGCTGTCAGCTTATGTGCTGCGCTGGGCACAAATGAGAAAACTGCCAACGGCTAAACATAAAAATAAATAAATAAATTTGATTGCGATTGCGGTTTCTTGTCTGGACTTGGACTCGTTCTTGGACTTGGAGTTGGAGTTGGCTCGAGGGCTGGCTGGCTGGTTGGCTAGCAGCCCCTAAGGCTCGCCTCGCCTGCGCCATTAATCTGTCAGTGGGATTTTGGCCAAAAGGCAAATCGAGGACTTTGATTTTCTTTTTCGGTACTTCGGCTTCCGATTGCTCTTGTCATCATTGTGGCTGGTTTTTGCGTCTTGGGATTGTCTCAGCTGTCACTCGTTAGGGTTTCTTGTCAACACCCGTACGCTTGAGCCATATCCTCTTACCCGTAGTCCGTCCGTTCGTTCCGTGCACCAGTTTCACGGTTTGTGTGTCATCGCAATCGCCATGGCAGCGCAATCTCATGATTTGGCACTTTTGGAGCTTAAGGAAATGGGCATCATGAGTGGCAAAGGCGAAGGGTTGGGCTTAACCCTCCAAGGATGCTGGTGGTTATTTGCAGAGTTTAACGAAGGAGCCCAAATAATTTGGTGTTTTGCTTAAAGAATAAATTCTTTTATATATATTTTACATAGTTTACAAACGAGTTTTTTATTTAAAGATTTTTCCTTGGAATTTCAGTAATAATAATTCAATGGGAAATAGGATATAACATCTTAATATTATCTTCAAAATGCGACATCTTTTAAAAGCTTTCTCTATTATTGAAAAATGATATTCCAATCAGCAAACAACACTCCCCTCCTCAGGGGAGGTTGGAAACCCACAAATAGGACTTAATGCCGCTGAAAATGACTTCAAAAATACATGCAAACATGTCGCTCGCACAAAAGAGCTAAGCGAAAGCAATGGCCAAAACAATGCCGCCATTTTTGCTTCTTCTCCACTTTTGCTCCTGAAATTACTCATCCGCCATGGTGCCCCAATGCACTCCCACAGTGACGTGTTTCGACTTCTGATGTTATTGTTGTTGTTTCGCTGTTGTTGCTGCTGCACTTGCTGTTGGCAGCTCGGTTCCGTTTTCAGCAGACAAATAGACATGCCCCGTGCAGACGTGAGTCAGACACGGACGGAGACCGGCGGACACGAACATGGACGGAGACGGACGGATGGAGGGACACTGGCGGACAAGGACGGTTGGACTGTTGGATGGTGCAAAGTGGATAGCAAACATACGTGCACAGTGGCAAAAATATGTTATTCATCAATTCGACAATGAATGTATTTTTATTAGCTTGCAAGAAATATTAAAAACATTTTTCAGAATGAAGAAAAATATAGTTACAAAAATTGGTACAGGAAGAAATCGCTTTTGGCTTAGTTTTAAATATATTTTAAAGAGAATTCACAGTTAAAATTAAAGTATTTCAACAATATTTATATTATTTAAAGACCTGCATCAAATCCCATTCATATTTACCCTTAATTGTATTTCTTCCTGTGTATGCGGGTGGCGAAACAATACAGGGAAAAAAATACGAAATCCTTTCGCAATCGCTGGCGGGTAGCTGGCGAAGTGTTGCAAACATAAAACACTCCGCCGCCATAACGTAATTTCTTTTGTTTATAACGTCCTGCAGTTAATACATTTGCATTGTGTGTGCGAGGTGTCGGTGAATGCTCCCCACACGATTACAGCCAGGACAACAAAGCGAGTCGCCCTCTCCTTCCCCCCCTTTTTGGCCATTGTTGCCAATGCTTTTACTGCTTTACCCTTTCTACCAAGGTTTTTATTTTGTTGTAGTTTGTGCCCCTGTCTGCCATATTGACTGAAAGCCAAAGTGGTCGCTTTTTTGTGTGCTTTTAACGCGCTGCCAAAAAATGGTTGGTTCAGGTGCGAAGCGAGCTCAATTTTATGTCATACGTAGTATATAAATATTTATAATGCTCGGGTCTGGAAATCGTGTTCTGTAAAATCCCTAAAAATCGTATAAGATAGACCTTTCCAAGGCACCTGAAAAAATGTTTCCTGACCGTCATCACCTGGCGAGAAATACCTTTTTTGTGAGCTCTTAAGTGGGGTTAGATATCTTTTGAATTTATATTAAAAACTTAACAAAGGTCAAGTTTAATTTTGATACAAATTAAGGTTAAAGATTATTTTGATCATTTTATTTTCAATTAATTATTTATAATTGACAGTTTTCCATAGGAATATGACTTTTGAAGTTCTGTATTTTCTACAAGTTAGTATTTATTTATTAAATATAATTAACTTAACAAGAGTATTGTTTACAATAGCCTTTTATTCCTTATAATAAAATATATATTTTCCATTTCATAAAAGCTTTTACGAATTTCTATAACAATGTATGTTTAATGCTGATATTTAAATTAAAGTTAGCCTTCAAAAAGTACTTCTTTGTTTTATATTTACTCAACTAATGATATAGATTTTATATCTTACAACTCCATAGAATTCAGTAAATATATTAGGACACATTTTGGCACCAAAATCCTGACAATCCTGATTGCTATAAAAGGAACTGCAGCGAGACAACAGAAAACAAATACCTATTCGACGAGGAAACCCCACAGGGCCATTAATTGTGTGTCGCCTAATTTTTTTTTTGTTCACTTCTACTTCTACGTTGTGCTGGCCATTTTGGGCATAGTTTCAGTGGTTGTTTCTGCCGCTGGTACTGTTATTGTTCCCGTGACTGCTCCGTTACTGTTGGCCATGTTTCTATGGAGCGGCCAAAGCCGCCTTTGTTGCGTTGCCAGCCTTCTTTGTGTTGAAAAGCTAGTGCTGGTAATTTATGCGGCTTCCCAGCCCTCACCGAGCGATTTTCCTAACATTTCCCCACCACCCCCAGTTTGTACTTTTCCGCACGTTATCCTGCCGTTTCGCCTGCATGGATCTAAAATCAAAAAAATATACAACAAATGGAAATGTTAGCCAAGTCAAAATTATTTGCTTTGATTTGTATTTTCCGAATTTGTAAATTAGAGGGCAATCAAGCCGTAAACTTTTATTTCGTTTCGCTGGAAAAGCGCTCGAAATTGGTCGTGTATCCTCTA
Source organism: Drosophila anomelani (assembly GCA_035045905.1). Classification (NCBI taxonomy): domain Eukaryota; kingdom Metazoa; phylum Arthropoda; class Insecta; order Diptera; family Drosophilidae; genus Drosophila; species Drosophila anomelani. The sequence continues at coordinate 6,673,069 of JAWNOO010000165.1, forward strand.
ATGTCCTTTCGAAAGCGATTTTCTCAACTGCCCAGAAAATTGGTTGCCATGGCGGCCAGGACAATAACAAAAAAATAACAACCATGGCCGCCTGGCACATCCCTACCTTCCACACACCACATTGTGTGTGCAAGTGTGTATGGGCATGGTATGCTATGTTCATGTTTTGTGCACACCTTCATTTATGTGGGGATTTGTGTTCCAGTGTGGATATTAGGTCAGGACATACGGTCCTGTATGTGTTTTTCCTCAAGAGCAAATCGCTGTAGCTCAATATATCCTCGGGGTTTTGCATATGTCTGTCCATCTGTCTTGTTGTGCTTCTCAATTGCAGTTTTCCTTTCACAATATTTTGTGTAGAATGTGTTTTAGGGGAAGGGATTTTTATCATATAGTAGATTTTATTGAAGAATAACAAATATTTTAGGAATGGAGTGAAGAGAACTAGAGAGAGTTTAAATATATAAAGAATATTATTTTAAATATTTATCATATATATATAAACTAATTTGTGACTGTACAGATTTAATACATTTATTATTACCCTTAAAAATATCATTAGACTGAAGCTATAGTCCTTTTTAAAGCTTTGCTTTGCAAAAATCTTGGTTTAAAAATTCTTATAGGTTGTTTTATTTTAAAGCAATTTCAGACAAAAACCAACAAAATCCAGCAAAGATTATTAATCATAATAACAATAATGATAATACCTATGCTGGGGGCAGAATACAAGCACCTTTTGAGGTGGGTTCGCCTGCCCTTTAAAGGTTCGAAATGCGCTAAAGCTTATTGTTATTACGGACAACTCACACCGCTGCCCTGAGGGATAGAAATTTATAAAAATTAAATTCGTTTGGGGAGGGGACCTGGGAGCGAACAAAGCCACCCGTGGGGAGATGATGCCAAAAGCAGAAAGAGTGCCTCACAAAAGAGGACAAAGTGAAAAGCTATAATCAGATTTAATTAAACACGAAATTGGAACGTTGCCTGGATGTCAGGCCCGGACCCAAGGAATGTGTGTGTGACACGGTCACTGGCCATGCTCTACGACTCTGCTGCGGGTCCTAGTTTAACTCCCAGCTCCAGTTCCAGTCCCATACACATACATATATATAGTTGTAGACTTTATGTAGGACTCGCTCCTTGTGTGTTGCATTTTTTTCTGCAGGCTGCTTCTGATTTCTCATTATTATTTCGCTTTATGTGGAGCAGCTGGCCACGATTTCTAAGTGTGATAAACTTGCAGCCTCGAAGCCCCATGGCGTTCCTGTATTTTTTTTTCACCCGGCTTACAAAATGTGGAACACAGATGGTCAGTGCTTGGAAATCAACGGCAGCTCCTTATTGCCCATCCTGGCAGTCTATTGGATGCTCATTATTTTTTAACACCCCGCCGCCCCCGCCCCCGCACTCGCACTCACATCCTTTGGGTATCCCTGGCAATCTGCATGGGACGACAATGTATTCATAGCCTGCGCAGCAATGATAAACCCATCCACGCTGCGTATACGTAATTTTTCATTTTGCATGCACTCTTAAGGGTTATGTGCTTCCCCTTTTGCGAGTCTAAATTTATGCATTGATTGCCCCGATTTAACGGAAAGATATGTATCTGCAGTCTTTCAAATATTGAATCAAGTCAGTGGGCAAAACTATTAGCAAGTTGAAAGCGAGTCTATTATCTGGAGGGAAATAGGGAAGAAATAAGGAATTAGGAGTTATTTTTCAGAGATAAAATATAAGCATTAAAAGGCAGAACCTCTACAAAGCTCAAGCTTCTGGGAAATAATTTAATAAAACAATTAAAATCCAAAAAATTAATTACTTATTAATATTAATTCAACTTAAACCTCATCTTAATCATCTTAAAGTTTCCCAAACTAAATCAGACAGATTTTAACATTGCCTTCCTTTTTCTGCATATTTTTTTTAAAAGCCAAAAAATCACAACAAAAACTTTTAATAAATGCTCTGCAAGCTACAGTTTAATACAGCAAACATTCAGTGCAGCGGAAAATTAATTTCGGCGACCATTATCTGTCATCCGTTGCCGCAAGCTGTTGCCAATTGCTCCAGCGCCTTTTTTTCACTCATCAAATTGAAGCTTTTTCTAACTAAATGTACCTTTTTTTTCGTTCGTTTGCAGATTGAAATTGGAAACACTGGCCCATGAGGCGACACATTCGGCTCGACGGAAAGGAAATTCATAAATGAAAGCTTCTAATTGCCGGAGAATGACAAACGCGACAAGAAATCAGCGAGAGCGAACAAAAGCAGAGCCATCTTTTTAGGCAGCCCAAAAATCAACAGCGAAAATTGAGCCGCCGCTGCGTAGGAGATGCTGTTGATGCCCACATCCTGTGGGCCGGGGCCACCCCCCGACCATGGCCCCTCTTCCTCACCCTCATCCCACACCCATGCCCCCCGCCGAGCAGAAGATGATGGAGAGCCGGTCCCACAACGGTCAGAGATCCTGGCCTCGAGGCCCAGTTCAGGGTCGAGCACTCCCCGATGGCTGCTAATGCTGTTGATGCTCTTCGCCATCCTGGCCCAGACACCCAGGGGTCAGGTGGCCGCCGAGAAGAGTAAACACTGTGAGTACACCTTTATGCAGAGGGAAATAATTTATGGGACAGAAGATTTTGCTTTTATGAAGATGCCAGGGCGTACGATTTGTGGGATTAAAAATTATATTCAGGGTGATGATAAAATATGTGGCAATTGAAGAGTAATTGTTAAATTGGGTTTACTTTAAAAGTTAAAGTAAAACAACTAATTAAAAAAAATATGACAAATATTCCAAATATTGAAAGTTAGGGTTTTAAGTTCCTTTAAATGGTATCAATGGTGGTTGTAGGTGGCATATTCTGTTTAAATATTTACTGCTTTTAATATATAACATTTAGTAATAGAGTTTTTCATACTTATATTATGTATTTTAAGCATATAGTACTTAATTTCTGTTGGACCCCCAATAATTTTTATTTAAAATAGCAAAATATTTTTGTCTTAAATTTCTCTTCTACCAATCGATTTTTCCGATACATCTTTTGTTCATTTAAATATAAAAAATATCTACGTGCAGTGACATAATGGAAAATACTTATGGCAGCATAACAGATGAGTATTATATATACGTTCAAGAGAATGCTTTCCACCCTCCATAAACATTGCTGTTCTTGTACAATAAAATCTGTCAACAGCTTAGTTTTATGTTGCCTTGCGATTTCCCGATCCGCCTTCGTCCGACAATAAAAATTTGTGTTTGAGCAAATGTAATAAAAGTGCATTAAAATGTTGCCAAACAAAAAAAGAAAGAATGAAAATGCTTGAACTATAAACATATAAACACCAAGTACACACGCAAATTCTTATATATACAAATAAATATGTGTATATATAAGCGATAACATTGTGTGACAGAGCTCGTGGGGTAATTCATTCAGTTTCCGCATATTGTTTATGTGGCGAATAAACAACAAATAAATACATTTTTACGATGCAATGTCAACGTGCAGACAAACGTATTTACATGTGACCAAAAAAAGCACGTGCAAGGTCCTTCAAAGCTTTGGTATTTATGTATGTGTATCCTGTGTTGAATGACAAATAAATATTGCAGCTACTATAAAGCAAGCCACATCAATGAGTAGTTAATTTTAGAAAATAGCTCAAATTAATGCCAGTACCCTTATGTTTTTTATATGCAAATAATACTTAAAGTTAAGAGCCATATTCCGTCAGGAAAGTAATCTTTAACGTACAAGCCCAGTGTCGGAAATAGTCCGATTATAAACTGGTTGAGGGAAGCGGAACTGTGCCCGTATGTATATGGTTTCCCCGATACGGCTAAACGGAGAATAGCGACCGCAATTGCCGACCCATGAAATGGAATTACTCAAGCGGAGCGTCGCGTCGTTGCTCGGCTCCTCCGCTCCTCCGCTCCGTTCCATTCCTCTCCTGACTTCAGCCATGCTCATGCAGTTTGCGTTCCGGCGACGAAAGTTGTTGCCGCAAATTATTTCCGTATTTTAGCATTAAATCATAATTAAAATTTGAAGTAAAACAACTTACATGCCAGCAATTGGGGGCGCCGCCGCCGCCACCGCGCCGCCTCTTTAGCAGAAACAGGAGGCGGAGTCGCTGCAAAAGTTTGCTTCTCGAGGGCGCTGAAAAAGTTCGTTGCATACTTATTTGGGCTCGTTTCCGGCTTGCTGCTGACGACGCGGCTGCTCCAGCTCCTCCTCTTCCTGCTGCTGCTGCACTTTAAGCCCACTCTGAAGCCTAATTGCAGCCTCCTTTTCTGGGAAGGAGGAGGAAAGGAAACTGCGTTGGTTGACGAGTGTCGATACCAACTGGGTTTTGGGGCAGAAATCTCACTTTGGCTTACAGAAAGTAAAATGGAAATTTGGATTTATTAATTAATTTTAAAAAACTTGTGATAATCTGAATATAAAAAAATCGGAAAACCTTTTAGAAGTCCTGATTTTACTTTTTTTATTTAAATATCAAAAGTATTGAGAAATTACTGATTTCTAAGGCATCTCTCTATATACAACAAGCCTTATTGGCAATTATAACTAGTTTGACATGAAAAGAAAGCCCCGTTTTCCTTTGCTGTATCCGGTTGTAACACTTTCCTGCTCGTTCCACTGTGCCACTGTGTCTGATTTAATTTTTCTTGCTCATTTCCGGGGGGGACAAGGACGACGCCCGGACGCTTAGCTGCACTGGCTGCTGCTCCTTCTGCTGCCTGCTCCTACAGCTCCTTATTCTCTGTGGTCATACATACGGGGGGGCTACAACCAAACTCACACCCAGACACAAACGCGAACCACAGGAGCGGCTGCCTCCTGCTCTTTCCCTCTCTCTCCCCCCCTTGTGGGCTGTCCCCGGCAGACTTGTGGCCCACGTGGCGTGTACTTAATTTCCCATGCTCATTGCAGGGGCGCGTTAACTTTTTTACCGGCCACATACTTACTGCCTGCCCCTGCCCCTGCCTCCTCCTGGCAACCCTTTTCCTGCCGCCTCCATTCCCACCACTCATTCATTGAAGACTTCTCAACTCGTTGAACAAAATTTTGCACAAAAGTTTCATAATTAATTTCATGTTAAGTGGCAATGCGAGCGATGGGCGTGGTCCTGCCAGGCCTTCGCCTCTGCGCTCTAGTCCTGCTGCCTGGACTGGTGTCTTTAATTTGAATTGTCATTTCCTTTCCTTCGGCAGGCACTCCGGTGTGTCGTCTGCCAGGCATCCGGCTTGCGGGTACGCCCCCAGGCTTCAGCATCCTTTCCTTCTCCTCAACTGTGGTCGCACGTTCAACTTGATTAGCGTAACTTATAATGACTCGCACAAGAACGAAAACGACAGAAGCGAGCCTCACTCAAATTCTATTCTCGCAAAACACTTGCAAACAGTTGCTTACATAAGTAAATATACATACAAGGACATATGTATGCGTGGAGTGGGGAAGTGCGGCTTTTTGGGAGCCTTTGCAAGTGGTTTTCATAATTACTTTGTGTGTATGCCGCCACTTCATAGTGGCAACTTTTGGCGACTGTCACAGAGCGACCGAACTTTGCTTTCACATTTGCTGTTTGCTGTTTCCTATTTGCCCGCCATTTACAAATATGTGTGTGATATTTGCTCGTAATTATATACCCATATATGTATGCGTAGTAATATTACTTGGCATTTTGGTAATTGGATTGAGACCAATTTAGTTAAATTAAGTATGCACTTATTAGCTGTTCCGGCTTATCACCATTGATATCCTTTTTGATGGAGCTCGGACTAGTTTGAGCATTAGTTTGGTTTACCGACAACATTATACACTCTGTATCATAATGATACGACACCCCTAATATGCAAGTTTCGAGCTTTGTAGGATAATAGGGAAGCATAATACAACAAAACCAAGTATACAGAATGAAAGATTAATGAATTCTGCTTTAAATGAAATTGTCCTATTTCCCCCCTCCCCCCTCGTTTTAAAGTAATGGTCCAAAAAGCAGAAGAGTACGTTTTTTTGCGTGCCTGCAACTGTATCAAAATGATACGACACTTTCCAATTATTCCGGCTGGAGACATTTATTTGCTTTCCAATAATTTTTTTTAAATTTCTATTAACAATTTAATTAATTTGTAATAAGATTCCGCTGCGTCGTTTGCTATTCGACGAAAAAAATATAAGAATAAGAGCCTAAAATGATCCTGGCTCAATATCCTTAAAAATTGACCGAAAACGTTGTGTTATCCTTAAATTTTTAATCAATCCAGATAAATATGATGCTAAGTATAGCTGTGGATAAAAATCAAATTTGTCTGACTGCGGTAACATCCCATAATTCGGTTTGTTTGCTTCAGGCTTCATACTTGCCACAAGTTGCAGTAAGCCTGTGGCACGAAGAAAAATTCGGGGGATGCTGCAATTACTGCAGTGCATTCTCAGAGGAGCCTTAAAAAAAACCTCTTACCAAAAACCGCGCCAAAAAATCGCACGACTTCATTATTTACAAAAGACTGGGAAAGGTACTGCTCCCCATACAAAATTCAACTATTATTGTGATTAAAAAGTTTTTTTTGTAAATAATGAAGTCGTGCGATTTTTTGGCGCGGTTTTTGGTAAGAGGTTTTTTTTAAGGCTCCTCTGAGAATGCACTGCAGTAATTGCAGCATCCCCCGAATTTTTCTTCGTGCCACAGGCTTACTGCAACTTGTGGCAAGTATGAAGCCTGAAGCAAACAAACCGAATTATGGGATGTTACCGCAGTCAGACAAATTTGATTTTTATCCACAGCTATACTTAGCATCATATTTATCTGGATTGATTAAAAATTTAAGGATAACACAACGTTTTCGGTCAATTTTTAAGGATATTGAGCCAGGATCATTTTAGGCTCTTATTCTTATATTTTTTTCGTCGAATAGCAAACGACGCAGCGGAATCTTATTACAAATTAATTAAATTGTTAATAGAAATTTAAAAAAAATTATTGGAAAGCAAATAAATGTCTCCAGCCGGAATAATTGGAAAGTGTCGTATCATTTTGATACAGTTGCAGGCACGCAAAAAAACGTACTCTTCTGCTTTTTGGACCATTACTTTAAAACGAGGGGGGAGGGGGGAAATAGGACAATTTCATTTAAAGCAGAATTCATTAATCTTTCATTCTGTATACTTGGTTTTGTTGTATTATGCTTCCCTATTATCCTACAAAGCTCGAAACTTGCATATTAGGGGTGTCGTATCATTATGATACAGAGTGTACATATATTAGCCTGGATAATGAATTAAATTCCTGGCAAGATTACTCCGTAATTCATCACTTAAATTTTTAAAATTATAATCCGTCTCGCTATCGCGCGTGCATGCACTTTTCTGTGTAATTAATTTGTGTTAAAAATCACTTTTTAGTTTGTGCTAAGACGGTTATCTTATTTTCCTCCTTATTCTTTTTCTCGTTTTACTTATTTTTCTCTCCCCCGCTTGAGTGTCGTTTGCTGTTAGCTGCAACTAAGCCGTTATAGCTCTCATCGCTCTTGTTGATTTCTGCTGCTTATTCTCTTAACCTTGCGCTCTTTTGTTCTCTCTCTCTCTTAGCTTTTTGGTACTGATAGTGTGCACAGTGGTTCTAGGGTTTGCGAAAATGTCCCAAAATATTGTCTGTGTAATTAAGAACTGTCAAAAAAATATTTTGGCAGACCAGCCCAGTTTCCATTGTTGGCTTTGCGAGGCAGTAGTGCACGCTAAGTGCATCGAGATGACAGGTCGAATAGCTGACGTAGTGTCCAGCAAAAAGGGCCTGCGTTATTGCTGTGAGGCCTGTCGACCGGTTGAGAAGGAGATATCATCCTTCATGCGTCAGACCAGAAGTGGATTTTCTGAGATCATGGCCACTTTCCGCAAGGCGAGTGACATGTTCTCCGCGCTTGACGCTCAATTTAATAGTATGAAGCTATTAAATGAGTCGCCGAAACGCAAAAAATCTGCTGCTGGTCGACAGCAACTGTGTGTGACGCAGCAACCGATTTCCTGCCACTCCCCTGCGCCACAGCTCCTGGCCCCCGTTCCAATGGTTCTGAGATCAGGAACTAGGAAAGATTCGGTTACCGAATCTGAAGCAGCCGCTCAGCCAGCAATTTCCGCGTCGTCCGTGGTGTCCGATGCGGAGCCCAAATCTTTGGCTCCGCAAATCTCCGTAGCTAAATCAACCCAGGGTCCAACAATGCCCGGAATACCGGCCGTAGTTGGTAACAATTCGTTACGCAAGCCCATCACAGCAGTCCCACCTTCGAAAACAATATTTGTTTCGAGGCTTGCCCCTGATCTCGCATCGGAAGATGTTCTAGCCTTTATACAAGGCAAAACCCAAGCCGGACATATCAAGGTGGAAAAATTTCAATTTTCGTATGCCAGAGACATTTCATCTTTTAAGATAAATGTCTCAACCCAACTCTTTGACACTATTTGCTCGGGTGACTTCTGGCCCGAGTACGTAATAGTTAAGGAGTACGAGGCTCGAAAGAAGAGAACACGGCCTGCGGGAGTACAACTGCCCAGGCCGTCTCAATCCTCAGAGTCCACTGCCGTACCTTCTGTCCCAAAAAACTAACCTCTTCCTTACTACTTTCCTATCAGAATACTAGAGGCTTACGCAGTAAGCTCTCTAAATTGTATTCGGATAGTCTTTCTTTCGCATCTCAGGTGATTGTATTTACTGAAACCTGGTTGAAGCCGGAGATCCTCTGCTCCGAAATTCTTCCGAGTAAGTACACAATCTATAGATTAGACCGTATTGTCCAGCGTGGTGGTGGAGTTTTAATTGCCGTTGACTCCTGCCTCATCTCGGAACAGGTGGTATCTAACGAATTTCTGGACATTGAATTCATATGCGTTAAATTATCTTTTACAGGCAGCTGTATATATGTTACCTGCTCTTATATTCCTCCATCTTCGGAATTGCCAACTTATTGGAAACACCTTTCGGCAATTCAGGCAGTTTCCAACTGGCTTTCTGATAGGGACCAATTGGTGACTTTGGGTGACTTCAACATACCTGGAGCTCACTGGTCTTCTGACGGTGTGTCTAATATTCTCCTGACTGCGGCACAGCATGACCTTATAAATGGCTTGTTTGATTTATCCTTATCTCAAGTTAACCATGTCTTTAATTCTCTAAACCGCTTACTGGATCTATGCTTTGTTTCAGATCCGGCTGGCGTAAACCTAAGTAGAGTTCCTCCAATGACGCAACCTGAAGATCCTTATCATCCAACTTTCGATGTGACCATCGACACTGGGACAGTCTTAGCAACGACATCTGGTAGTAGGTTAAACAGAGTCCGCTGTTTCCGAAAGGCCGACTATCAGAGGCTAAACACTTTAATAGCTGAATTTGATTGGTCTAATCTCTTCATGAGCTCAAACATGGCAACCGCCGTTGATATCTTTTATAATGCCATGAACTCATTTTTCTTCTTATGTGTTCCTGAAACCTATCCGTCGGTCTCTAATAAACCACTCTGGTTTAACAAAGAGCTGACACGTTTAAAAAACGTAAAATCTAGGCTTTATAATAAATATAAACGTACTGGTTCAAGAACGGCTTTCTCATCCTATCTAAGTGCTCGATCTAGCTTTACCGTGCTTAACGCTCAGTGTTATAAAAATTATTTGACTCGTTGCAAGGTCCAGTTCACGCAGGACCCCAAACAGTTTTATAACTTTGTTAACTCTAAGCGTAAACCCACGTTGTACCCTCCCTCGCTGTCATTTAATAATATTACTGTAAATTCTGATCAAGCAATAGCCAATCTCTTCGCTGAGTTTTTTAAAACCACATATTCTCCCTCAACATCTTCAGATCATTCATTTTCTCCAGCTATGCCCAGTTCGAACCTTATCTTCAGTCCTATTTTAAACGAAAGCTCACTTATTCTTGATCTTCAACGTGTTAAGCCAGTATATTCACCAGGTCCTGATGGAATACCGGGCTCTGTGCTAAGGTATTGCTCCGAGACGCTGTGTAGCCCCCTTCTAAAATTGTTTACCTTATCTTTAGAATCCTCAGAATTTCCCCTTATTTGGAGAGAATCATTTGTCATTCCTCTCCACAAAAAAGGTAGCAAGTCGGATGCCAGTAACTATAGAGGTATCTCTAAGTTATCGGCAATCCCCAAACTTTTCGAGAAAGTAATCACTCCTCACTTGCAACATCTTTGCAGATCCGTCATCTCTCCATGTCAGCATGGTTTTATGAGGCGAAGATCAACCACAACCAATCTTCTGGAACTCACCTCTTTCGTTATTAGGGGTTTCCAACAAAACTTTCAAACCGATGTCATTTACACGGACTTTAGTAAAGCTTTCGACTCGGTTAATCATTCTCTTCTGGTTAGGAAACTCGATTCATTGGGGTTTCCAAGTGATCTTCTTAAGTGGATTTCGAGTTATCTAAGTGACAGGTCCCAAAAGGTTCTGTTCAGAAATGTTCTATCCAATAGCCTCAGTGTCACTTCTGGCGTCCCACAGGGTAGCCACCTGGGACCACTACTATTTACATTGTTTATCAACGATTTGCCGCAGGTTCTAACCAAATCCAGAGTACTTATGTATGCTGATGATGTTAAACTTTGCGTGCAGTATAGGGACAGCTCATGCCAATCTGACCTACAATCGGATCTCGATAACTTTCAAGCATGGTGTCATGCTAACGATTTACATCTCAACAGTTCTAAATGCAAACTGATGACATTTTCTCGCACCACTTTTCTCCCTGCCACGTATATGCTTAACGATTGCTCTTTGGAAAGAATTACTATTGTTGATGACCTAGGCGTCCGCCTGGACCCTAAACTTTCGTTCTCAGAACATATTTCCTGTATGGTTAACAAAGCCGCCGGCATGCTTGGATTCATTAAAAGGTGGTCGAAGGAATTCGATTCTCCTTATGTAACGAAGACCCTATATACTTCGTTAGTACGCCCTATATTGGAGTATGGCTCGTGCGTCTGGAGTCCTCAATACGGAGTCCATAGCAGCCGCATCGAATCTGTCCAAAAGAAGTTTTTACTTTTCGCCCTCCGTGGCCTACCCTGGGATGCTAACCTTAGATTACCGTCTTACTCTAGTAGACTTCTCCTAATTAATTTACCTTCTTTAACTAACCGTAGGACGATGCTTGGCGTCGTCTTTCTACATAAACTTATTCACGGCGAGGTGGAGAGCCCCTACCTACTTGGGCAGCTCAATTTCCATGTTCCCCGTCTTTCTTCTAGAAATTTTATCCCCCTAGTAGTTAACCACTGTAGGCGTGAGTTTGAAGTACATGAACCCTTTAGGGTTTTATGTACTGATTACAATCGCCTTTTTAGTAGTATTGAAGGCGTAGAAAACCTTCAAAACTTAAAAACTGTATTGCTTGTAGTACTTTCTCGTAGTGTATCCTAATTTTCCTCGTTCTATTCTATTTTTCCTCTCTCGCGTCTATCTAGTACGCGTTCGTGCCGTACGTCACGCGGCTGCGCCCCTCGGTCGGTTGGGCGGGAGGTGGGCCTCGCTGGGACTCGGTCGAAAAAAAAAAAAAAAAAAAAAAAAAAAAAAAAAAAATTAGGTTGAGTGTTATACTTGTGGTTTAAGTAGAAATTAGCTTTGTTGAAACATATCTGAAATGGATTAGATGTGAGTTTATAACGTATGTAATTTTGAGCATTTTTTAAAGGCTTAATTTTATTTATTTATAAGTCATATAAAAATCTACTCTAAATAAATATTATAAAGATCTCAAAGACATTGTTATATCTCACAAAAGACATGTTTCACTATCGACAAAAAGAAATCTGCACCTTGATACGTGTCCTGAGATTGGTTGGATGGTTTCTAAGGAAGCTCCAGAAAATAAGAACAGAAGAAAACACCTGAAACCCCTTCACCTTCTCAACCCTCTCCTTCCACCCTAACTAAACATTTCCCTATTAAAACTGAGTTTTCTTTAATTTATTTGCTTCCACTTCAATTTATCGATCTCATCTGTTGGATCTGTATACTTAATGCTAAATATGAGTGTAAGCATTTTATTGGATTTCCCTTTGTAATGGCTGAAATGCGTATGTTTTGACAAGGGACACTGACAGCTCCCACGCTTTTGCAATACCCAAAGACCCTCTCCACACCTCTCCATTGCCATTGTGGGATTTCCTGCAATAATGCGAACATTATACAATTTTGAAAAATATGTCACGTTGCTGGGATCCAACTCCGTCTTCATCTCCGCCTCCAACCTGCCTTCCCCTACCACCCACTCCCCCCCCCGAATCCAACTCAAACAGAAGCTGATGGCCGCCTGCCAATAAATTTGTGAGAAAAACAACTGTCGATGGGGACGAAGAAGTGGCATAAAACTTTTGCTCTTTGTGTGGCATAAATATGAATGGATTTGGACTTGGTCTCCGGGCTCTTTGAGGCTCAAGGGAATGGCAGGCAGGCAGTGGGACCAACTGGTCCACTGCGGCATATACTCCACCTCCAGCTCCTCTACCCACACACTTACAAATATTCCAGAATGAGTTTCAAGCAAGGAGCAGGAGAGGAGCAGAACTGGAGCCCGATGCGGTCTTCCCACGTCGACGGTTCAGTTCACAAAGGCCAAAGGGCTGAGAGAGCGCGGGGCAAGGACTTTCCATGGGCAATAAATTTTAATTTTCCCTAAATCCTTGCGCATACGAAATGAGATTTGTAACAAGCCGCAGCAATCATCTGGCTTCGCTTTCTTTCCACAGCCTGAAAATGTTCTCTAACTGAGAAAATGATTGCCTTTTGCCTGGCATATCTTCATTAATTGTGAGTGGCATAATTTGAGTTTAATAATAGTTTAAAGTTGGAATTGAAAATAATGAACCTGTCTTAGTACTAAAAATAAAAGAGAAACTACTATTAAAAGGTTTTTAAAGCTCATAGGTCAGATTTGAGTAAATTTTCCTATTTAAATGTAAGAGAACTGAAAATCTTCTTAAAGTAGCCAGCCAGAAAGCCAGAAATAGTGCTAAAGTCGTAATACTCCATGCATTATCCTTTTTATGGAATCATACAACTGTTTAAATAGAAATGCATTAAAAAAGCAAGCTTACATTATGACCATAATTTATTACCTAAAACAGATTTGGTATTTGGCTTAATTCTATACCCTTTATGCCCCTCTTTTGTAACACCATTCACTCGTAGGTCCTGTCGCCTGCAATTCCCTAACCTCCTAATAATAAATCTTGGCTGAGTGACGATGACTCAGCTGCTTAGCGATCCCTGGCTCCCTGGAGAGCCGGCGGCCAGGCCAGGTCACAGTCAAATGCGCAGATAAATGTTTATGGAAGATAAATTGCAGCCAGCGGATAGAAATCAGGCAACGCATAATAAATTCCATTTGTACTTCGCAACTCTCTGGCCAGACGGGGGGGATGAGGCAGGAGCGATGCCAAATCGAGTATTGATGCGTTGGCATCCCGAGGACGAGGACGGTGTCACTGCCAAAAAGAGCCCCTAGCCACCATCATCCATCCCCACCTCCTCCACCTCCGATTCCTTTCGAGAACAGCGAACAATGAATTCGTTCGACGCGAATTGGTTTTGTGAAATTGTCCACGAACGTGGGCGGATCATTTATCAATATTTCCGCTGGAGAGTCGGAGTAAGTAATCGCTTATTATTCCGAATCGCTCGATAAATGCAATACATATGTGTTGTGTTGTGTGTGGGTCCTGCACCCGTGTCCCACTAACCCCAACAGCATCGTTTTCCAAATTTAATTTATGTATTCTGCCAACACAAAAAAAAAAAATACAAAAACAGAAAACACACATTCTGTCAGGCGCTTGAATTAGGTTTGACAAATGGAATTTGGGGTATTTCCCCAGCCATGAATGACCCATTTTTAATTGGCTTATTTATTGACATTCGAGAAACATTTCGATGGTATTTATGCAGAGAAATATATGTGTAATTTTATTTGTAAGCCAAAGTTTGGTGATTGAATTAAGGAAAGATTGTTATAGAAAATTGCAACTTTATTGTCTGAAAACCTCTTCTTTTTGCTATACGAATAAACTCAGATTTTAAGAATATATTTAATATAAATGTACTCTTTTAATTTAATTCAAACTCAGTTGCTAGACTTTCAATACTTTGTAAACCTTCAGTCTTTTGGCTATTCAATAACTGCCCAAGTCGAGCAGCAGCATTCCTTCATTTAATTTGAAAATCTTAAAGCCAAACACCGAAGCCTTGAGTACTGCATTGATGAATTCCACAAAAATCCTGCCAGGATCTAAAAAGAGAGCCTTCGAAGGAGACCAGGAGGAAAGTGTAAGAAACGGGCCACAAAGGGGCATAAAATGAGTTGAACATTCCGGGCATTGTGCCTTCAGTTAAGCACATGAATCCCTTTTGTAATCAAATGCACAGAAAATTGTATTTCTATTCAAGAAAAATCCGACCGAGTCCCAAACCTCTTTCGTGTCGTCCTGATGGGCTTTGTATCGGCGGCTGGGCTCTTCCTTTGGGGGCGGATATGTCCGTCCTCTCACTCGGTGTGTGTCTGTGTCCGTGATCCACTTAGGCGTTGCACGGAATATCCACGCGCCCGCAAAACAAAGCAGCAAAATTATCCGGCGGAGCCAAGACTTTGACGCTGTGGGGCGGGGCAGCGGGCGTGGCTGGAGGCTGAAAGAAAAATATTACAAGAAGCGCCTAGACAATAGCACCGAAATAAGTAAACAACAATAATAAGAAAAAAACAACAAAATAGAGAAAAAAAACGAAGAGTCTGAGGCAGCACCAACAATAGCGTAATAAACTAACGGTAAAGCTAAATTCTCTCGCCCAGCAAAACTATGCAAAAAGTTTGCTCTTTGTTTCGCAGCACCAGCAAAATGGAATTAATAAAAAGGAAAAATGATTTTTCGAAAAATATTTAAGCCCTCTCCCCGGGCAGCTGCTAGCCCTAGCCCTCCCCTTTATAGGCCAGATAAGACCGGCAAATGCCGGCGAGGGCGGCGCAAAATTTAATTAACAATTTGTGAAGGGGAAATAAACAAAAGCCCCAACGGGCTTTTGCCCCAACATTGGATGAGCCAGCGGGCTCATCTGGGTTTACCTTCTCCATGGCCAGTGCCAGGAGGGGCTCCTGCAGCTGGGAAGGAGGGGGCCCTCTCCCAATGGACTGATCTAGTCCGGGGATTGAGGAGCCATTCGATGGGTGCATGACAAGTTGAGCGCTCCTTGACAAGTTCTTAATGAAAAGTTGAAGAGCGCCTGTAATTAAACTGCCCTGTTGCAGTGAGCCCCGCTTGCAAAGTTTGCTTAAAGGACACCAAAATTGAGTCCGAGGTCGGGAAACTATTCAATGAAAGCCTTTCTTTTGTAAAATAAACTTTTTCAATACCAAATTCGGGAACTCAATGGAAGAAAGCTTGAGCAAGTATAAACTTAAGTCTTATTATATTATAAATTATATTTTAAATAGTCGATTAATTACAGGATTAAATATTAATTTAATTTTCTGTAAGCTCAAAAGAAAAATAAATAATTGTTAGACATTTCTTCTCTTATTAAAAAATTATTTAATATTTAAGATAAAAGGTAAACTTGAAATAAAGAACTATAAAAGCTAGAATATAAATAGAAACTTTTAATTTAATATTATTTTAATTTATATTTTCTATAAATAAAATTTAAATTCAATTTAATTATAAAGCTACTTCAGTTCATTTTTTTTAATTCAAAAACTAAAATCTATTCAATCCTAAACCTCACTTTTTTGAGGTTCTTTAACTTTATAATTATCCTAGAAATTTCTCTCAAGAATAATAAACAATTTTCTTTAACCAATTTGTAAAAGATTTAACTTTCCCACTCAGAACTGTCAAGGTAAAAAAGTGTTTCTGCTGAAAAAAAAAAGAAATGTGAAATATAAATTCTCCAACTTTTGACTATTCAAACATTTTGACAAGCGACAATTCGCCTGATTATTGGAAAAGAATCGGATGACAGGCAAGGCAAACTTGAAAAGAATCTTATCGTCCTGCCTGGAGGTCCTTTTTTGCAGCTGCTGCTATTGTCCCATTGCCTGGCATCGTCTCCTCCATAGTTGCTTCATTAGTTTGGCACTTCATCTTCGCTGCACGCTCGAGTGGCCTCGGTCTTGCTCTGAGGTTGCCGCATCCCAGCAGTGGCAGCCGCTTTGAAAAGTGACAAAAGTTTAATGATGCGTTTAAGTTGCACGTGGCACGCCCTTTGGCGCCCACTGCGTGCTCCGCAGGACTCTCGACAGCATGATTTGATGAGCTCTACGCATTGCAATGTTTGTTTGCCGCGAGCCTGCTCCTGCTCCTGCTCCTTCTTATTCTCCGCCTCCCTTAGGGGCATTCGAGAAATTGCAGCTGTTGGCAGGCTATTGATTTTTATCACGTAACTCCCAGACAAATTAACCAGAGAATCAAATTGTGCCTTAACTCTTCAGAGAAAGAGGTTTATTTTATTATAACATGAGACTATTGGAATGAATAAAGTCTGAAGTTAGATGACATAATAAAAGCTTTTAATTTAAATAGTTTAAAAACAAAAGTCCTTCTATTAATCCTGATAAATTTCATCCACCTTGGAGTCCTCCAACTGCTTAAACTGTATAAGAATAACCAAATACGTGGTGACCGCCGAGAAGATCTTAAAAAGCGTCGAGTTGTCAATCGAAAAGAATCCGTAGGCGGTAAACTGCAGCTCCTGCTTGATGCTTTTGGTAAGAAACTTGTCGGCAATGTTCTGGAACTGTTTGCTCTTCCCGTAAACCCTCGCCAGTATCTGGGCCGTGCCATTGGCCTCGGAGGCCAGACAATCGCAGGCACTGCATATCACCGCCATGGTGATGGTCTCAGCCAGCACCCAGGCACACGACAGGCCCATGGTGTCAGCCACCTCCAACCTGGAACTGGACGTCAGGGTGGCAAAGGCCAGGTAGCTCTGGTTCGTCACCGTATAAAAGGCAAAGCCGAAGAAGAATAGGAGCGCCACGCCGGCCACGGAGTTCATGTTCTCGGTGATGTAGCGAAATTTGCACAGCACTTCTATGAGATTACTCAACTCCCGCCAGTTTTCTCCACTTGATACGCCCTCCTGCAGGATAAAAGCATCCAGTTTCCGGTTGAGAAAACCAATCCTTAGAGCCAGATTCATGAGTAAGGTGCGTAGATATATCGAAAGGACAGTGGAGTAGAGCAGCTGCAGGAAGTAGACCAGGAGCAGGATGCCCTGCCGCCTCGAACCAATGCCGCTCCGAAAGTGGATGTAGTAGAAGGCCACCGCAAGGACTCCGGCAGCCACTGAGACCACCAAGGTGCCCAGCTTTCGGCAGCTGTAGCTCTCCCGGTAGCCATTCACCTCCAGATACTCATCGATCCGTGCGATATCCCGCAAGGTTCGGCAATGACGTGACGCATTCTGGACGTTCGATAGGACCATCATCGTGTAGCTACCGATGCACAGAAGCGTCTCAATCGTCCGGTTGATCTCCTCGGTATCACCCTGGGCACTGGCCACCAGTCTGTACTCACGGGAAGCGAAGAGTACGTCCTCTCCGAAGAAGAGCGAGGAGATCAGCATGATGAGGGCTATCAGGCGGCCATACCAACGGCCAAGTCTGCCCAGCCGTAAGGTCTCCTCATCGTCCCCGGAATAAAAGGGCAGCAGCGCGCAGAGCTGCGAGGGCGTGGCTATGGCTCGAATATCCTTCAGGATCTTCATGGCGATGACTACGGCTTGAAGAGTGTTACTAAATTGAGGCGTTGCACTTGCTAGCCATTAGGTTAACTTGGCTTTCACTGAGTTATTTGCTGTAATTAAATGTAATACATTTTTATTAATTTCATTTTGAAAGTAATGAAATTTCAAGTAGTATTTCCTTAATTTTACCTAAGTCCTATTTGCACTTTTAGGCCCCTGAATCATGACTGATGATGGGGGCTAAGTAGTTTCGGTGGGACAATTACAATCATTGGCTAATTACGAGCTAATGCGACCTGTCATAATGGGCGTCCTGACATAAATATCCGCGGAACTTAAAAGCCTCTGTCCATTGCGCCATGCAAATTGCCCAATTACTTTGACAAACCGCCGAGGGCGAACGGAGCTCGATGAACCACGTGAATGGCTTGTCGAAGGACATCCCGGGGCCAGTCAGTCGGCAGTCAGTCGGTGGAGCCAGAGGAGCAGAGATTATGCTCATTATGCAAACGCCTTGGACGGATGAGCTCGTCGAGGCGAAAGGCATTTACTTCAATTATTTCATTAAAGCAGAAAAAGAGGCAGCCAGAGGAGCCAGAGGAGACGCAGCAGTGACAAAAGTCCAGGGGCGTCATCTGTGAATCCTTGTGGCCATCGCAGCCATCGCCTCGAAGATGCCATCGAATTTTGTGTGCCGCTAATGGAGCGTGTGAGTTCGGCAGCAGCTGTTTGAGCCAGAAGCTTCGGCTTAGTCAACTATAAGGAGCCATAGGTCGTGGGTTAATGAACTGGTAAAAAAAAAAAAAAAAAAAAAAAAAAAAAAAAATGTTATTAAATTGAGATTTAAGTTTCTAAAGATTTGGGTTAAATTATGAGTTATTTCTGAAGAAACTTTAATAGTTGTAATATTATTAAATATTACGGATGATACTTACCTTTTTTTACCAAGACTTAACAATAGTTTTCCTTAGTTTACAAAACTTAACTTTTTCTCAGTGCATCCCTATTGTGGGGGCGTTGACATCACACGAACGCCGGAGGTCACTCCGGGGCCAGTAAAATTCAATATCGGAGCCCAGGAAATTCATTGTTTAACCTTTGTTGCTTAAATTGCTCAAATTCCTGCCATTAGTTTGACAAACGAGCCAGCGAAATTATTTTGTTGCAACCAAGTTGCCGGGCACATCCGGAACAGGAGCAGGAGCAGGACTGTGAACCGGGCGGGGATGATCGAAAACCAACCAGATTTCAGGCTAAAGTTTTTGCCACATCGCCGAGAGCTGTAGCAGCAGCAGCAAACCAACAACTCTGACCCCCAATCCGCAATTCCCCAGCTCCTCCACACACACACCCACCGAGAACCGAACTTTCCTCCAATTCCAATCCTCGTGCTCGCTTTGGGGCACGCACTAAGCTTGCCCCTGTTGCGGTTTCGCTACCGTTGCCGTTGTGCCCGCCGCTGCTCCTTGCGGCATCCTCGGATGTGCCGGTTACTCGGTTATTCCATTGCTGCAGATTTATTTGCGGTTTTGCATAATCACTGAAAATTAGTTTAAAATATTTACATTAAATTTGCATCCCGATGTCTGGGCTCTGGGCTTGAGGTCTTCCTGCTGCAGGAAATGCTAAGTATAAGCCCTTAAATGGGCATTAGCCTGCTGGCTGGGTTCAGGGTCCAAAACTCAAAGTGAGGGCTAATTAAATAAGGCGCCTTGATTAACTAGAGATTATTTAGGGTGCCAGTCAAGGGCCAAGGCAAACATGTCTAGCAAGAAATTGGTTAAAATAAAATTTATTTATGTAGTTTGTTGAAGGGATAACTAAAAATAAACCTAGATATTGGGTATATAAATATAATTTCTTAAAAGTCTTCGGAAGCAGAAAGTGTTATTATTGACTCACCTACTCTAAAACAAATATATTGTGAATAAATATCAAAGTTTTCCTTATATTTTTCTTGTGCTTTTCCAAAAGTTCCTCTGAAATACATATTTGCCAAAGCAATTCGAACTTTCTCTAATCACAGCCTCGCTGCCAAGTTAAAATCGTCAAATAAAAACCTCTCCGCGTCATCGTTTGCAGTTTGCAATATTTTATTTGCAATACTCAATGATTATCCTCGGGAATATCCTTTGGGAAGCCAAGGCTGCCATGACTCACTTGCTTACCTTTTGCCAACTTTCATCATAATTCTCAGCTTCCATTTGCTTTTATAGTAATATTTGTCCAGTTGATACCCTGAAGGTGCCGGAACTGGCAATGATTGAAGTATACATCGTAAAAACTAGTAAGAATTTAGGTAGCATTTCTTTCTGTGTATCTTTAAGAGTCCTTTATTTGCCAAGGTCGTTGGTCCAAGTGTGTGTGTGTCCCAAGGAAATTGAAGGCAGCTCGACAGGATGAGGACAAAGTTAGAGCAGCCGGGTAAACATAATTTTCCACCGGGCACATAAAAAGAAGACATTGAATGTCCACGGAGCCATCGCCGGAATGAAGGAAAAACTGCACTTGGAGTTTAGGGGCCAAAACGCATTTAGGACCACCAAACACATCCGGCAGCGGAAGCATTAAGCTGCAGAATGGCCTCTCCTTTTCTTATTCCTACTCCTCCTCTGGCGGCGGCCATTACCAATGCGATTCCAAGTGCCGCGAGTTATGATGACGACGAAGATCCCACATCTTGGACGTTTTGGCGAAGACTGTTTGCCAAGTTGCTCCCCCAGGCGATGATGGGGATTTCTACCATCAAGATAAGTCTGAGGACTGGCAGTTACTTGAATGGAGGCAACATAAAGTGATTCCCAGCGATTCCTTGGAAGGCGGCTTTGGTGGCATTATTAGTCGATTAATAACGCGGGTAACAAAGCCCTGAAATTAATTATGCCAATTTTAATCCTTTTGGCAGTGGCTCAGGCTTAGCAAATGACATTGCCACCGAATAATCCCAGACATTAACTGAAAAATTGGCTTTCGAGTGGCAGATGAGGCCGAGAGCCTCTCTGTCTGTGTGTTGGACTTAATATTTTCATGAACACGCCGGCCAGATTGAGGATTTCCTTCTCTTCCCTTTTGATGTGGGCCTCGCTCTGGCTTTAATCCGAGCATTATCCCTAATTTCGAAAATGTCGTTTTCCTGTGTTTTTGCTGGCCTGCCATCAAAACTAAGCCCTGCCCCCGGTCCGAGTACTCATTTCAGGCAGGAGTGCTTTTCCTGCCTCTCCTCTTGGTTGTCCTTCGCCGCCTCCTAGTCCTTGTCCATTTGGCTTCTATCTGCGCCAGCTCCTCCTCCTTTACTCCCTGCGAGTGCATAAACAAATTTAAGATAAACATGCTTATGTGTGGATATATCCGGGAGAGTTCACTGAAAGGAAAAGGGAATAGTAAAAGTAAAGATAAAGATTTTTCAGAAATAGTCATGAATTTCTATACATTTTCTTTAAGATACTTGGCTTATTTTTCACCTAAAACTCTCTGGAAGAAGGATTTATTTTAATTCTTTACCATATTTTCGTCAAGTGCATGTGGCTGGCACACAAACCGATGAGAAGCTGAACTTGAAGCATGCTGCAATTTCAGCTGGCGGATCCGCGATGCCGCCCACCACTGCAAATGGAATTGTTTTCCCTGGCGCTGCCGACATTTGTGTCAGAAATGCCTTAATTTATAGAAAATGTATCTGTCGGATGGGAAGGGACTCCATCCCCAAGCTGCCATGACTGTCGCATGGGCTTCAACGTCCTGCGCGGCGACGGCGGCGGCGGCTTTCGTTTGTCTTTCACTTCACACAGAAGACCCGACAGCCCGAAGGCAGCCCTCACCCCTGCTCTCCCCCAGCCTCCTCCTCCAATCCCAGTCCAAATTCCACTTCGCTCTTTCCTCCGGCCGTATATATGTATGTATATTCCATCCCCACTCTCGTTTCTGTCCTATCTCGGTATATCTGCTTCCCCCGGGGGAGGGCTCAGCGCAGATGCATGATAATCCCGATACGTACATGGGGGTAAACACTGGCAACTCCGCTCCACTACCCACAATCCTGTCCAGAAATGATTGAGGGATTTCTGGCCGCCTAGGAGCCAATGATAACGGAAGCGGCAACCGAGCACTTTGCTCTCCATTTTCACTCCACAACGTAATTGATATTTTACAATTGTCTCTGACGGTTCATTTTCCTCGAAGAAGACGAGGTGGAGGCGGAGTCGGAGGAGGAGCATCATGCTCATCCCTTGTGTGTCTGTGGCAAATTGTGCAGAAACTCTATTTCTATTTCTCACATTTCCCGTGCCCCCGTGCATCCGTACCATCCATATGGGATGCAGATATATAGATGCGGATGCGAATATAGATGCACATGGATCTGCGCCGCGTTGAGCTTCTCCATTTGTCGCTGTCGATGTACCAGTGCCAGCTGAGTGAAATTATTCAGGAAGTACACCAGCTGCAAGCGAATTTATCAGGAAAAGGGGAATCCCCCAAAAGAGAGCTCAGATGACATAACTTTTCATACTAAATGCATATTCAGGAGTGTGGCCCAAATATGTGAAAGTTGCGTAATTTTAGATAAATCTGGAAAAGTTAAAGGAAAAGATATATTAAATTATATTTTTCTTAAACAATAAATTTGATTAAAATATTAAATAGAATAAATAACTAAGCTAACATAGTTCTACTTGCTCTTTCATGGTGTAATTCAAGGAAACTATTAGCCTGGCCATATTTTGTGGATATCATGGTTATGAAACATTACTTAACGCTAATCTGTTAAGCCCTCGTTAAGGTCATGACTCGTGAAATATTCTTCCCCGGCCTTGGTTTCAGTGTTTACTCACTAGAATGTACAGAAGCCAGCGGAATAGCTGCCTCCAAAAATTTTCCACTGCCTGAAAGGCCACGGAAAATTACTCACCAAGTGGCTTGCGGCCAATTTGTGCAGGTGGCATGGGTAGGAGGGGCCCGGCCACGCCCCCCCTTTCCACCTTTCCACCAGGCCAAGCTCTTTGCTACACTTTGCTATTTACTTTGCCCGGAGATCAAAGCGAAATGTGTAACGAAATTGCCAATTACATATAAAGCAGGAAAAACTGTCTACCTAGTCAGGCAGAGGCAGTGGGGAAAACCTTTTTTTCGGCGCCAATACACTTGGGGAAAACTGATCACAGAATTCTTAAATAATTAAATAATATATTTACTTCATTTTTTATCCATTTACATTCCCAGCTATAAAAATTCTAAACCCTTAAAAAGTTATCTACAAATTTCGAATAGTAAAGAGTTTGGAAATAAATTTCCCACTTCATTTTCCTCGGTGTATAAAAGCAGTTGGAACTAAAACAAAGGCCACCCGGGTCTGTCAGCAATTCAATCCAAATTGTGAATTCAATTTTGAAGTTGGCAACACGGCGACGACACAACATTTGTGACCGAAAATGAGGCATTTGCTGGGAGGAGCTCACAGGACCAAGCCTCACATGATGGCTCTTTTCAGAGCTTCCCCTAACCTCGGTGCTGGGCGTAAAACGAATTTGTAGTGAATTCCTTGGGCGTGCTCCTGCCCCGCTTCCTGCTGCCGCCTCCGCATCTCAGCTCGCCAGGATGCGGCGTCATCTTTTCGTGTGCGTTTTATTGGGGGCGAAATTGAATTAGTGCGGCGGCGGCAACGGCGACGACGGCGGCAGGAGCGGAAGCGGTTGCTAGGCAGGAAATTGCCTGAAATCAGGCGCACGTAAGCTTAGAGGGAGGTGTTCCACTTAAACCCGCCCGACTTGGATCCCCCCCTCTCTCACATTATTGTGTTTCATTAAAAACCCGCCTGCGTTGTCCTGCGTTGCTTTAATGGTGTGCTTTAGGGGTAGGAGAGGCGTCGGCATCCCCAGCCCTCCATTTGCATGTGCCGCTGCCGCTGCTGTGTCCAGCAGCTCCTGGAAATGGCTCTCGTTTCGTGTTAATGCATTTGGCACTTAAGCGCCATAGTTTGCGCCATCAAACTAATTAAAAGTTGCTTAAATAATGCGATATTATTTTCGCATTGCCGCCTGTCTGCAGCTGGCATCGACTGACTTCCTGCCGTTGAGGTCCTTTTTGATTGAGCCGGAGAATATACAAAGTTCCGAGCGGAAGCTGTCCGCCTTTTTTGGAACAATTAAAAACTTATCACAAGGGGGAGGAGTGCTCAACGAGTAGAGTTTTATCAAATATATAAATTGATCGATAATGGTAATGGTTTATTTTTTCAAAGGAATATTTAGTTTGTAGGATTGATTTTATATGTAAATAAAGAAATTCAATTAGTTTATATTACTAAAACTTTTATGCTGTTAATAAATCCAACTCCTGCTGCATCTAAAAGGTTATCACCCAACCCAACTTAGCATTATTTTTTCAATTTAGAGAGCTTATTTCATGGCTAAGCCTTCGTGTAGATTAGGTATTAACGTGTGCGTTGAATTTGAGATCAGGTATTATGCAAATCCACCGCATCCAGTTTGCCAGTTGCCAAACTGCACTCTTTGGCAGAGGTGAGCAGTGGCAGCAGCAGGAGCTGGAGCGAAGCATTATAAACGCAACTAGTGAGCCCGGGAACATGTGCAAGTAATACGCGAAGCGAAGCGTAAATGAATTTTTCATCCTTCCATTAAAATTTAAGTGCACATTTTCCGGCGCAGCGCACGAGACGCCGCAACGCCATTAAGCCAAAGGAAGTTGCCAACGGAGACGTCCGCAGACGTGTGATGGCGTGGCCAGAGAGTGGGGGAGTCGGAGGACCTGTGTGGTGTGAGAACTTCAGAACTGTTGAGTTTACGGCATATCTGGGTTATGGAAATATTAAAATAAAGTATAAAGATAAGAGTTTATTTCACGGTGTGGCAAATACAGCGAAGGTATTGCTCTTTTAACGGAAGCAAAGATATGTCACAAAGGAATGTTATATGATATTAGTTTATTATTCTAATAACTCTCT
Source organism: Drosophila anomelani (assembly GCA_035045905.1). Lineage (NCBI taxonomy): Eukaryota > Metazoa > Arthropoda > Insecta > Diptera > Drosophilidae > Drosophila > Drosophila anomelani. The sequence goes on from JAWNOO010000165.1 coordinate 6,697,795, forward strand.
CTCAGGTTGCTATTTAAGGTATTTTTAAGGGTAAATTAAAAAGTTTTTCTAGAAATATTTATAATTTAAATCCTCATCCTTTCAGACTACATGCAGTCCCTGTGCAAGAATCACTTCCTGCAGCAGCTGTACCGAAAGATCGATGGCGCCGTGCTCTGGTCACAGAACGAACGCAATCTGGACTGCATCATCACCTTCCAGACCCATTCGGTGCTACAGCGCTTCATGCTGCGCTTCGACATGCTGCAGCTCGACTGCAATGATCACCTGCTGGTCTACGATGGAGCCCATGCCGTCTCCACGCCCAAGGTGAGTCTGTGTGTCCCAGGACAATATCCTCTTTCGCCAGCTGTGTAATTACGCCCCCCAAGAGAGCGGTGTGTGCATTGAAATCTGCCAGCGGGAGTGCTACGTGCCCCACATTTTTTATTAGCGAAACATCTAATTTGCATATGCAAATCGAAAAGGTAGAGGAAATCTGATTGAGTGGAGGCTTAATAAAGGTACACTGGGGGCTTTAAATTTACCAAAATTTTAAATGAAAATTAAGATTTTTAATGGGAGTTTAATGTATTTTTTTCACGTTCTAAAAAATTAGTTTTTAAGTATTTATTAGAATTTCCTTACTTGATTTTTTGGCGAGTGCTTTTAACTCTGGCACTTTATTGATTCGCCTGGAAACGGCTAATCATGTGAGTGAGTCGGCCAACGCCGTGTGAACAATTAAATTGTGGCAGAAACGCAGTCAGGAGCCCCGGCTCCTTGTGTTTCCGCATCTCCTGCTGCAAGCGAATGGAGCTGGGACTGAAGCAGCTGTAATTATGTGCATACACAGGGTGGAGGCACGGAGGGTACGGGTACGGATGCACAGTAGATTGAATTATTGCCAAGTGAACTGTGAAACAGGCAATTCAAATTAGAATCACTCATGGCAGATGATATGTATGCAAATGTGCATATATGCTAAGTGAATTAAGCGATGTTGCTTCTCTTCATTTTCGTAATCAAATAAAGGCCATCACAGCTCCTGGTGCAGCGCAAATCAAATTCACTCTCTCCCTCAATATATACTATATGCTGAAAAAAAGGTAAAACAGGAGCCCAGCATAAATATTTATTTGTAGATTTTCGTTTCATTTGTTCAGCCATTGAAATACCAGCGATGTGTTTACTTGCGGCGGGGGTAATGTATATTTAATTTGTCCCAGTTGGGCAGAAGATAGCATCCAGGCGGGGGCCATCAGCGTGCATATTCATATATTTGCATACCTTCATTACGAAATCAATTGCTGGAGCGTTCTTTTCATGTTTCCAAGCCTAAAATTCATACACTGAGAGGCTAAAAAACTAAATTTGTATTAATTTATTTGGGAAAATGTCAACTGAAGCTGTTTTTTGTTTGTTTGCGATTAGCATAAGTGGGTTTAAATAATCAGAAATTTGTTTATTTGTTTTATTCATTTTTTATTGAAGAATAAATTATATTGCTGCTATTTTTATGAGTGGTTTTTAAGCTTTTTATGCCCACACAAGTTTTTTTTTTAGTTTTTTAACATAAACACAAATATTACGTATACGCATTACGTATTCAACATGTTGTCTTGCAGAAATCACTTTAAAAAGTAAACTCTGATTAAGTTTAGCTTATAATAACGCTATTTCGGTGCTAAACAAGTGCTTTGCTCACTTTAAATAATAATGTTTAAGCCCGATTTGTAAGCCATCTCAGCTTTTCGGTAATGTCTTGTTAAATTCCCATCGAAATTGGCCTGGGAGAGGGAGAAGCCATTGATGCATTCCCCTATCGATTACATGCCACATCCCTGGAGCTGTGCTGTTTCCCGGGTAAGTAACGTTTAAGGAATCCGATGACGCCCACACATCCTTGCATATATGTAAATATGCTCTGGCATCACATGTCGATAGTTAAGGCCAATCATTGCTTAGTTTGCGACACTCGAAGGCGCATCTAAGGGGGGGAAAATGGGATGTGTGTGGGTGGTGGGTTGATCGAATTCCCTGCAATTTGTTGTTGCTGTTGCCCAACTATGCAGGCGGCATAGAGGAGTGGCAGCCGCAGCTACCGCATTATCCAGATCACGTTGATGCTTCTGACATTTTAGGTTCAATCCCTGTGGGGTTTCCGCTCAGCCAACATGCTGCACTCTCTCCACACACACACACACTGACACACATGCAGGCATAATTTTGTCGCTGCAACATTCGCAATGATGACAGCCAGCAAGGATGTGTGCGGGTGCCTGGTTTCCACTGCGGCTGCAATGCGGCAACAGCTTCTGGCGCAGCTCCTTTTGCTGATAGCTCTGTGATTTTATCAGCAACAATTTCCATTTTTCATTCACCCAACACCGCCCAGCCCCATCGAGGCCCGCTCCCTCTCTCCCACTGCATTATTTAACGGCGGACTGGCTGGCAATGTGAGCCAAGGAAAGTGGCCACAAATAGAGCGTCCATAAGCCAAATCCTTTATTTGCCAAAGGAAGCGGCGACAGTGGGACTAAAAAAAATATATATATAGAAAAGAAAATATGCATAAAAAAATGTTGAGCTAGAAAATTAGAAAAATGCCAGCCAAGGCAGCCCTTCCTTCACTCTCTCTCCCTCTCTCGGGGGAAAACCTTGAAACTGGATGTGCCAAAGCTGAAAACAAAAATGTTTCAGCCGCTTTCTGTCGCCTGTGTGGCGCGACCCAATTTTCCTGGTGGCGATGGCACTAGTTGAGGTTCTTGTGGGCGCCTACAGCCACCACCCAGCCACTGGGCCACTGCCAAAGCTCTGTCATCTTCCATGGATGAGAATCCGAGTGGTGTTCCCATTGAGTGGAAAAGACATGCCAGGTTAGAGGGGAATTATCGCAGCCTATATTTTTAAAGCGACTTAAAATAAGACTAAATACATTAATAAATACCCAACATAACTTAAAGTCATCCAAATTCAAAGTACAGTCATTAAAAATGCTTAAATCGCAGCTTGGAAGTTCTGAAAATGAAAGCAAAGTCATAACCATTTCGTAATGTGAACCTGTAACAAAAAGCTAAAGCTAAAGCGAAGGGAGTGGAAATTGCATTTGAAATGAGATCGTAAAGAAAGCCATTTCCCGGAGTTTTGCATCCTTGAAAGCACCGACTACCGAAGCATTATCGAGGACCAAAAAACGAGGCACATCAATATCGATGGCTTCGAAATTAACCTTAATTATGAGGGGCTCCCGAGTACATGAGATGCGAGTTCGAGTGACAGTTATTGTCCAAGGGCAAAGTCAACTGTGATTTCGAGGGGAGCCACACCCAACACCCTAGAACACCACCCCAATCGTAAATAAGTTAGCTGGCGAATGGAAGGGCCATAAAAGCGAAAGTATCGTAAAATCGTTCTGCCAAATCAGCGACGAGAACCCGGGCAAGGACAACCAGAGAGCTCAACAGGCGCCGCCATCACTCAATGGACCAGAAATGGCAATGGGAATGGGAATGGACGGGGCCACAACCTTTAAATCAAACAAGGCCAGCACGCACGTACGCCTTCATGGCCATGGAGCAACGAGAATGGATGAGGCACTGAATCACCCGAATCGCCCCATTCGGCCATTGGAGCACTGCAATGCCGCCTGTCAAATTAAGACACACTCATCGGCCCTTTGGAGGCTGTAATTTGTGGTGTATTTATTAGTGGCAAGGTGCTCGCCGCCTCCCTTATCGATGCTCAAGAGGGTTAATGCCATCAATTATTGGACTCCAATTAAAGGGGACCAAGGATTTTGTTATAGAAACTTAATAATATATAATTTAAGACTGTCTAACTTACTACCTTTGATACTGATGCCACTGCAACTGCGGTAACTGCGGTCCTTTCCTTTGAGGTCACACACATTTATCATAAGACGGCAGGGCAAAAGATGTCCTCCCAGGACGCCGGTTGACACCTAAATGATTCCGATAAGTACCTTAGCGGATGTGTACATTTGTCGAGTGACTTGTTTTCTGCAGTTGCCATTCCTTCACATCCTTTGAGCTCACCTCACCTCCTTACCTCCTCACCTCCTCGGTTCCTGTGTGCATATTTGAAGATGCAGAAGTTGGGAATCAGTCGACTTGCGGTATTTGCCACCTAAGCTGCTTTGTAAGTAGCCCGGCTGGGCGGGATTTATGAATTTGACTTCGGCTTGAACCACTTTGCTCCATTTGGACGCCACTACAGCAGCCAGCGAGCCTGCAAAGTGGCAAAAGTATGTAAATTTGCTCCTTCACTGGCCCCAGGAAAGGCAGAGCCGGCTGCTTGGGGGGACAGAGAGAGAATACAATTTTACGAATATGTAAATAGTTTTTGACAAAAGGAGTTGTCACTGCATCAAGTTGGGCGGTGGCCGCAAAAATCCAAAATTAAAATTTTCCAGCACACACAGAGACCGACGACGACGGGGGAGAAACCGAGAAAAGTTTGCATTTTCGGGCTGCAACAAAATTAAAATATGCCACAAAGCGCGCCACTTCGAAGATGCAGGAACACCCGAACACACACACATGCCGACAAAGAGGATGAAAAGGATGAGAAGAAGCAGCAGCACCAGGACGCTGTGTCAAGAAAGGCAGCCACAGCAAAGCCTACAAGGCGGCTACGGGAGCGCTGGGGGAACGTTGATGAACCCCCAGTGGAACTTTCATGAGCCAAAGCCAACAACATTACAAATTTACACAGCTGGGGGGGCTGGAGTTGGAGCTGGCTCCGTGATGAACCAGGAGACGTGACGCATACACGTGCCAAACGAAGTGGCGGGTGGGGATGTGGGAGTGCCTCCAGCAGGAGGTGGAGACATCATCATCATTTTACGCTTTGTGGCATTGGCGGCGGCAGTGACGGTGATGAGGATGCGGATGGCGATGACGATAACGTGGCCAACCAGCCCAGACGACAGTGGAGAAAGTTTACCAAGCTGTGCAAATTAAATGCGAAATCTAAGTGGAAACGTACGTATGCAAGAACTCCTGTACGTAGCTCATCAATAAGGCAATGAAACATTGATAAAATTATACATTATTGAAAGCATAATTTTCCCTGAAAACTTAAGGAAAGCAATGTATTATTATTAGAGAGAAATGTGTGCGAAATGTTTAAGAATGCAGCTACTTAAGACACTCAAGATATTTTAAACTTTATAACATTTTCTCTAGTTTTCTCTTTCATGAGAAAAGTATTTTTTTCTGGGTGTAAATTGGTCTTAATTTCCATTATGCTGCCCAGACTGTTGCACATTTGCATGCGGGCCTAAAGGACAGGTGTCGTGGGAGCCGAAAGCAATGCTCCATATGATGCACCATCTCCTGCTCACCTGCTGCCGCCCGTCACCTCCTGATTGTCTCCTGTCTGCAGCATTGTACGTATATATGTATGCACATATAGTCAGGTGCAATTAACCGCAGAATCAGAGCACATCAATACGTGGCCTGCAGTTTAAGCGGGTTGATGCCCATCGATTGATTGGTCCAGGCTTTAATAAGGAGTTGTTAGTCAGCCTGAAAAGCTTCTTTTTAATTGCTGAGAAGGAAACGAAGAAGGAAATTATGTCCTGCATTTTATTTATTACTTGAGATGTTAAGGCAATAAGTTGGAGCAAGCTTTAAGTCTAATTTTAATTTAATTTTATAATTATTACTGTCTCTTTAGTAAAGCTTTTTGTACCATAAATCAAAGCCACTTGAGTCAAGACATAAAGAATTGATGTTAGCAATATAATCAAAGCTAAACGCTGTCGTTAACGAATGTATAATTCCCCATGGCTGGCGTCATGGCAATGCAATTTCTTGGGACATAAATCACACAGAGGCAGAGGCGCCTCATTTGCATATGCACGGCGTTCGCTCGTTACTGTAATTGATGATAAACCAGCAAATACTAATTTGTGGATACTTTGCCTTGCAGATTGACATCTCCTGTCGGAACACAAAGAACACCGTCAACGCGCTCCTGACGCGCACGAACTTTGTGACTCTGAAGTACGTGACCGATGGCTGGGGAACGGATGCGAATGGCTTCAAGTTGGTGATTACTTCGGTGAAGGATCCCAGTAAGTGGAGGGAGAGAAAGAGAGCCGATCCCATTACACAAGCTAATTCATATGATTCTTCCAACAGAGCACACCTGCAAGGACTTTACCTGCGCCACCCGCGAGTTTTGCATCCATCCCGATCTGCTGTGCGATGGGGTCAATCACTGCGGCGACAACTCTGATGAATCAGTGCAGAATCTGTGCCAGAGTAAGTATAAGTCTTAGAAATTAAACAATTCCTTGAGATCCCAATAGAAGCCCAGAGTTCATGCTTTCTTTTCCTTCCTTCCTTCAGGTGAGGCGAGCAGCACCGTCTTTGGCATGGACATGACCTGGTTCGTCTTGATTGTTGTGGGCGTACTGCTGGTGCTCAGTGCCCTTATTGTGGCCATAGCCATTTGCGTATGCCGGCGACAGGACGAGAACGCTGCCAATCAGAACACTGCGCTGCAATGTAAGGACCACCTATAGAAATAACCATTTAGAGCTCCATTAACTCCTTGATCGTTGCAGTGCACCACAATGCCGACACAAATGGTTCGTCGAAACATCTGCACTACCATGGCATCAGTGTCGGCGGCACGCTGACGCGGGAGCACACCCAGCTGCCGACGTCGGGAAACTGGCATCACCCTGCGGGACCATCCGGGTACCACCGCACTCCACACAGCTACTTGAAGATGGCCACCAAAGTCCGTCCCATTTGGTGCTTGGCAAATTCCGTCAATTAGGTCAAGATCTATCGCATAACTCCGCCGGGCTCAGCCAGACGAATATCGCCGGAGCTGGCGCCGCGGGCGCTGCGCAGAAGGACGAATGGTTTGTCTAGGACCAACGCCTGGGAGCATTGCGAAAGAACCGATTGACTTGAGCACAATAATCTGTACTTTATTAAGTAAATTTATGGATATTTGCAGAGCATTAAATGAAGTGGGTATTATCTATATAGAATCTTGTTTATTTATACTAATTCAATGCCATTGCAGGACTGTACGACAATATTTAACAACAATTAGTGTGGACATCACCGCGCAGGGTGTATTATATAGAGATCTCTCCTCGTACCCAAGCAGAGACTCGAACGCATTGGGCAGGACTTGCCGGTCCTGTCGGATAACCAATGCATCTGTACATAGTCTATAAATATATATATCAATTATAATTTAACTGATTAACACTGCACGCTGGCTAACCAAGATCCTTGACCTGAACCTGATCCTGAATCCCTATCATAAGTTGGTGCAAGTACATACGTTGGCATTTATTTAGATTAATTAATTAATTACGTTTAGCAGACAGAATTAGGCAGAGGAATAATTATTGATCTTCGATTTTAAAGTCAGTTTGCATTGCATTGCGGATTTCGTTCGATATGTGCACAGTTGAAAGTAAAATTAAAGATATTGTATAACGAATCCGGAGTTAATCGCAGATTCTGAAAGGAACAATCGTAAGCATTTAACTGAATTGTGAACAGACAAAAACCAGAAACAGAAAAACCGTAAGAAGTATTAAAGCTCAACATGAATAACCAAACACTGTCATTAATATACAACTTCCGAATCTAATCAATTTGAGATAACTGATAACTGGCGGCTCGGCCAGGCCGTTTTTACCAAAAACTAAGCTGAATTCTAATCACAAAATGGACACAAGAAGATCAACAAAACAAGGGATGTACATAAGTAGTCGACAATATAATCACAAACTTACTTACAACAAAACCAAAAAAACCAAAAAAAGAAACAGAAACCGAATGTCATAACGCGTAAACGGAAACGGAAACAGAAACTTCAAACGTAACTGTGTCACCTCCTGAATACTTCACCGCCACTTCCCATTGTCCATACGGAGACTCCGATAGAAGCAAACATTTCACCGAGAGACTCAACTCAAGGAACTCATCAAGGAGCCGAAGAACCGATATCGAAATCGAAATCGAAACCGAAACCAATGCTAAGCGGAAATATTCTGAGACATTAAGGACAATACAGTGAAAACTTTTGCTTTTGATACAACTAAATTGAGACGGTGCCGCGGTGGCATGCTGCATTTTAACCTACAGAAGTGTCCGAATACGAATACAATTTTCTACAATCAACAACCGAAATGGGATTCTACACAAAATTAAACGTAAAACCGAGTTGAAATTGATACATTTTGCTACAAAATCGAATGATAACGATCATATACATATTATATTGACGACGATGTGCATAGGAGGAGTCACTTGAGGAAACCAAAACTAAAATGCTTCAAAATGATTGTAGTACTTCCCGCCGTTAATATTTTTTTAAATATATCGTACATACTACAAGAATACAGATAATACTTATACTAAGAAGCAATAAGAACTTTTTCCGCTGCTACAAAATAAATATTTGTCTTTCGAAATACTTCCATAGGTCCGGGCCCAGTTAGCTGAGCGCACTCGATTTTTCTTTCCCAAAATAATACCTACTTTCCCTACTTTTGCTAAGCCAGAAAATAAATGAAACATAAATTATATATGTATGCAGATAGGGGCAAACATAAAACACTCGGATGTGTTAGAGGAGGCATGTGTTCAGCCCGATCAGTGCGATTAAGTCAAATTAAATTAAATTAAATTAGTTTTGTACTTAGCTGTAAAGTGAAACAAGAAATTAACTAACTAACTCCTAGGCATAATTTCCGCTGAAAGTCTCTCTTCTTTGTACCCCACTTTCCCTCCTTCTTTCTTTCGATTGTAAAACTACATAAATACATGCGTCTTATACTATATATATATATATATATCATAAATTATAGGAAAATGGTATTATGATGTATTATGATAAATTGAATTTTTAACCGAAACTTATAAGCAAATTGTATTAGGCGTGAAATTTTAGCAGCGAATGAAGCGAGGAGCATACGTTATGGGTATGAGCTGAGGCCGCATGCATACCATACCATTACCATACACATGGCAACAAATTAATCTTAATTACTTAAAAACGACGATAATAATTGAAACTAAATAACAAACTGAATAACCACAAAGCTAGTTTATGCAATACAGGAATATGGAATTATGGAATACTGAAATTATGCGTCAAGTAAACAAGTAAAAAGTTTAGGCAAGATTGTATTGTAATATCTAATCGTAATTGTACTCGTAATCGCATGCCTACTCCCCCAGCACTGGTGAAAATCGGTTAGATCATGTCGTACGTACGTATATGAGTGTAGTTAAAATATACATACATATTTACCTAAAAACAAATCAATCGAAACGGAGGGGGAGGTTGGATAAGTGAGCGATCGATCAATAAGGCATAATATATACCCGATTGATCGATCACTCTCCGCCAGAGATGTTTTGTAAAAGCTAATTAGGTAGCGTGGTGGATGGTGATGTTGGGAAGAGCCTTTCGTTTCTCCCAGTGTAAGTGTTACAATGTGTTACAATTCATTTTTTTACCTTCAACACAGTCTTTGCCGCAATTAGTCGAACTCTACTTAGTATATGTACTATGTATATGTATGGTACTTGCATGTCTGTATGTATTGTACTTGAATAAAATTAAACTGCGAAATGATAGCCATGGAAAGTCACCTGCTTTGCCCACGCAATCCATAGCCAGGACTCAATTAGGCTCATTATCAAGGCTCCTGAGTTCTGTGGAATATCATTAATTGAGGGCTCATAATTATTTTGTGGATGGATGTGTTTGGATTACTATGGGATTAAAGGTAGTTAAGTATAGAGATCGACTAGGTATACAACATCCGAAAGGTAGGAGCGAGCAAGTCGTAGAGCAAATGTTATGCGAAAAATTGGGCAATAGAATCGATAATCCTCTAGGGAATATTAATTATTATCCACATCCTGATTACGGTCCACAATTTTTAGGGTTTATCACTTTGGTTAAATAAAGAAAGAGAAAATAAACTAAAAGTAATGAGATTTTACCAATACCAGCAAAACCAACAATAACTAAACCGAAATCGAATGAATGATTAAGAGCCTAGGAAGGGGACGCGTAAGAAATGCTTAGCTTTGTGTTAAATTGCTGTTGAATATAAATGTACTTGTACAATGATAATAATTACGATGGCATTGAACACAACAAAACACACAGTCAGAACAACAACAACAAACAGAAGAACACACCAAATAAATCAGACAATGCAAGAACAGAACCCAAATCCAAATGAAACTAATTATAATAAAATAAAGAATATAAAACGTTAACTTGAATATTTGTTTTGCTTGATGCCTCCTTATAAGAAAGGTAAAGGTAAGTGAAGAAAGCCAATTTTGTTCCGATAAAATAATAATAAATGTTGCGAGAAAATCAACTGCTTAAACAGTAAACTCCTCCGATGAGAGGTCCTCTGCGTCGGCATACAGGATCATCTCCAGATCGCGCTTCTTGCGCTGTTCTTCCTGCTGCCGCCTGCAGTGGACCTGGGCCAGGCAGTTAAGCAAGGAAACTACGAAGAAGGACACCATGACGAAGGCCAAGAACTCAAAAACCCAAACCACAACATTAAAGATATCCTGTGAATCTGCTGTGCCACCTCCATGCATCTGCTGCTTGGTGGAGCGCAAAACGCTCAGGATGAGCTTATTTATCGGCGGTCCCAGATACGGCAGCTGAAGCATAAGGATCGCCATTTGCTGGACCACCTCGTCAGTGAAAGCCATAATGACGCACAACTGCTGGATGGTGGATTTGATCAAAGCCTTACCAATCAATATGGCCACAAAGAACCTCCAAAAGGGCACTAGAAAGTGGCCGCAAATGATGCCAGTCATATCAAACAGGGGATTGGGAACGCTCGCTGCGATTAGGATTGCCACAAAGGGTACTCTTCCCATCCGCTCTGCTATGAACAGCTTCACCCGCTCCAGCAGACTACGGCTAGCACCTTCTGTTCTGTTTGCCGCCATTTCAGAATCCTCCTCCATTCCAGAAAGACGCGAGCTACGCGCCACGAAGTATGAAGGCAACTCTCCTAGGACCGTGCCCAAGCCCCAGAACAGAGCCTCCGGTCGGACCTTTGACAAGATTACCCACACATTTAATTCCTGATGCTTATAGGGCTCTGGAGGACACATCTTCTTGTCGGGATAGGGTGGCGCCGGAAAGTTCAGTGTGCCACACTCGTAGGCGGCCAGGGTTACGGCGGCTAAATGAGGTCCCAAGTAGAGCAGGAAGGTGTGCAGCCCAGCTCCAAACCCCACAGATGTAAGCACTCCCAGCAACAGCCAGTGAACCGCGAATCCAAGGTAGTGCTTAAAAAAGGTCATGTAATAGGCGTGAGGACCTGGAATAAAGCATATGATCCCAAGAAACATCAAAATGCCCAGCAGCCATATGTTCATCAGCTTGTTGTAGGCGAATCGGAGGAACTGATGGACTTCAAGGGCTCCATACTTCAAGGTCTGCACGGGACGACGCCAAAGGACCAGGGACTTCCACTCCACACGCTCTTCGGCAGTCTCATGCGTTGTATGATCTACGTCTATGTTTGCTGGCATCGCAACTTGAAATGTTTCAAAACTTGGTACTGATCTATATTGTGTTTTAATTCCCAGGAGATTTTGAAGGGGAAACATTTCCAAGCTGCAATGATAACTAAGTTTTAGGCTTTTGTTTATATACTATTTGTGATAATGATATAGAAAATCGTTGTGATGAATACACATTTGCCATAAATCATAATTTATATAGAAATATTATTCTTCTTTTAAATAAATCTCATCAAATGAATGAATGAATTTGCACATAGAAAATGCCTTATATAGTATTATTATTCGTCATTATCCCTTAGTGCCTCGTATTGCCAGTAACTAAGTGGGCCAGGTGGAAGAAGAATAAGTTTACCATCAAAATTCTCGTCATTTTCAGCAGCCAAATGTTCATCCTCGCACTGAAATTTAAAGGCACTGATCTTTGTTATAAAATTTTCCATTTCCAGAGTCTCCTCGGCCCCCATAGCTTCCGCCTTTAAACTGTGCATCAATTTCGCACTGCGTAAAAATGAACATTTATATTTTAATTTTAAGAAAATTAACTAATTAAGTAAAACTTACATCATTATAAAGTTATTTTTCTGCAGACGTAAGGCTGTCAGCAGAGGCAGGACACTTCGCAGCGGCAAAAAACGATTCCGTTGACGTGAACTGCTCACCTCCGATCGACGAATTATACTCTTTTTGATCAAGAGATGTAGCAATTCTTGGAAAACTATCAACCTCAGAAGCCAGAAGTCAAAAATGGTGGCATGCTGTTCAATTACGTTTAGATGAGCCGTTAAAAGAGATGACAAACGAGTCTTGGAGTTGTTTTTATCGCTGGTTACGTGCAACAGTACGACTGGCAGGCAGTGGATATATCCTTCAACGCGGTGCTCTATTAGCACACCTAAGAGTTGCTCCAACTCAAGGTCTACATAATTCAAGGATGCTGCCGTCTAATAATAGAAAAAAAACCCGAATTAGAGCTGAGTTTAGGAAAGCTATAAAAGTCTTACCATTTTATACTGAACCAACACCTTCCACATACGATTGTTTGGCAAAACCAAATGTTTTGATTGAACAAACCGGCGGAACGCGAAATGCATCTCAGCCACATAACCCTCGACGAGTGACTCGGGATGCGAATCTCGCGGAGGCTGAATTAACCAGTCCAAGAGCGTGCCATAAGTGGCATCATCCAGACTGATGTTCGGAATATTACCAATGTACAGTATGAGGGTCGAGTTGAATAGAAACTTGGCTCGCACAAAGTCTAGACTCGAGTTTGAAAGTTCCGACCTGCAGAAGTCTAGGAGTTGATTCATCAAAAGATCTACACTGAGGCACAGGGCATCATTTGATTCATCGCCCGCTACATACACCATGACCAGCATGGTAGCCAAGCTTTCGCTGCCATAACGAACTGAAATCGAAAGAGATTCATGAATTTATGAGAAAACCGTAAGGTGACTTTACATCATACTTAGACTTTCGTTCTGAACGCGTTTCTCCAACAGAAGCTTGGCCAGAGTCGGATAGATGTCCACCACATGACGAACGTCAAACTTTTTGACAATAAGCAAGGAGTGCAGACGTCGTATACTCATGGCATAAGTCTCCAAAAGCTCGACCATTTGGGATTCCTCGGTATCGGTGGCATTCAATTGAACCAACAATGAAGCCTGTTCCTCTTGCATATAATTCTCTGCTGTCGTGTGAGTCAGATAATCTCCCGTTGCTTCCACCGAACGATAGATATTCATGTAGAGACCTTGAATCTCCGATTCGGTAAGCGAGTCGTCTTTGAGGAAGTTTTCCAGGCAGAACTTCTCCAGGTTCAAGAGCAGCTGCAAGACCAACGAGTAAATATAAATATAAATCGAGGCTAAATATATAAATCTTTTACTGCTTGTTTTAATTTATAATTCTACCTCTTTCTCTCTCTGAGCTACTGCCACAAAATCCACCATACCATAGATACTGTAGAGTATAGATCGCGTGCCAGTTTGGTGCGATGCGGACTGCACAAGGCCTGGCCAACAGCGCAGCAAGATGTTGACCTGATCAAAAGCTGCCGGAACTTTTGTGTACTCTGAAATAAGGCGCTCAAAGAGTATGCTTACACACTGGGCGGCTATGAGACTTAATTCAATTCGCACATTTTCAGCGCTGAGTACAACTAAGTAGGACTCGAAACGATGTAGTGCTGGGAAGTGCATGCCAATAACTTTTAGATATCTGGCTAATTCATTTCTGAACTGCCTATAGCTAAGACTCTTCCGGGGATTCCCCTGTGACTTGATGTACGTTTCCAGTATGTGCAGAGCTATTTCCCCCTCCTGGTATTTGCGCTGCGATAGCTTTACGTAAACCTTGGCTGCCATTGAGGCAACCAGCGAAAAAGAAATTGGACATCGCAATATAAGCTGGAGCAACATCTCGTGAAAACTGATCGTAAAGCATTCCGCGCTGACCAAGTGCCTGTTAAAGAAATTTAAGGATTACAAATATAAAATTTATATATACATAGCTATAGGACGACTTACTTTTGAAGAGTCATCAGATACTTAAGGGCAGCCATGAGCAGGCGCTTGCAAGTGCTAGTCTTGAATGTCTGAAAGATCACTGACATATATTTGTCAGTGATCAGCTCATTGGTAAACAGGCGCAGATACAAGTTGTTGCCCTGATCCCGCTCCATGCTCATGGCGAACTGCTCGAGCATGGTCTGGACGAATTTGTAGGCCTCGATGTAACTGTCGGGCTCGTCCATCTGCAAGTTTAGCTTCATGTAAGCATCCAATGGATAATTGATTGGCTTTTACCTCAATGGTCAGGATCCAGAAGACAAAATCGAGCGCTGACTTCTCCACGCCGCAAAAGGTCCTATAGTGCACTTCAAACATGTCCAGCATGGGTGTCACAATCACTTCGCTAGTTGCCTCATAGCTGTAATCACTGAATTAGAAATTAAATGTTAATTCAATCAAAACACTTACAAGATTCCATAACGAATGTCCACGACGAGGGACAGGCAAATCTTCTCGAGACCCCCAAACTTTGCGTATTTGGGCAGCAACGTTGACAGCCCGTCCAGAATATAAAAGCCTGCGGAATTTTGAGATAAGGAATACCAGCGTTATTTCAGTGTCACTCACACATCCTGGCCAGTGGCTCGAAGAGAAAGCGATCCGAGGAAGAGGCGTCGGTTAGCTGCATGGTTCCGGTAATGGATTGCACCACCTTCATCCAGACTACCACCAGTTGCAGGTAGACGGAAATCGGATGGGTTAGTCGATCGAAGCGAGAATTTTCAACATCCAACTTCAAAGCGGAAGCGTAGTGCGACAATATGAAGGCTAGCTCCTTAAAGAAAGCCCGCACATCGGTCATCAGTTTGGGATGGGGATTGAAAATATAGTTGGGGTTGTCGTTGCGGTACGTATGTTTCTTCGTCCAAAATAAGTCCTCTACGGCCACGT
Organism: Drosophila anomelani; assembly: GCA_035045905.1. Taxonomy (NCBI): domain Eukaryota; kingdom Metazoa; phylum Arthropoda; class Insecta; order Diptera; family Drosophilidae; genus Drosophila; species Drosophila anomelani. The sequence continues at coordinate 6,712,832 of JAWNOO010000165.1, forward strand.
TGAACCTGAGGCCCAGCACTCGAAAGCATTGTCCCACGAAATGATGCGACACTCTTGTGAGCCAATTTTCTGGATCAGAGGTCACAGCTTTCAGGAAAGCCATGGCGAACTTCTCGGTTGCGAACTGAAAATATGGTTTATTAATGCGAATCCGTATTATTCGTATTAATATGAGCACTGACTTCGATTTTGCCGCCTGTTGAAAGAACTGTATAAAAATCCATTTTCAGCGTCTTTTACGAATCGGCTTCTAACTTCACCAAGCATTTTTTAGTGTTGAAAAGCTACATATAGATCGCGAAGTTAATACCGATACCGGAAAGACAAGAAAAGATGGAAGGTCACACATCTGATCGAGAAATAGAGGAAAAATTAAAGTGAAATAAAATGAAAGTAAATGTTGGAAGATGGCATTTTAACGACATAAAAGACAAAAAAAACAAACATGACTGCAGAACCAATAATATAGCTTAACATTAAACATATTTTGGGAGGGTCGTTAGAGCGCAAAACGCCATCAAGCGGCCACAGTTTGAACTACAGCTTGTTGGCGAGGGGAAATAGAGGGAAAGAGCGCGATGGATTTGCTCGTTTTTCGCTCTTTCCCTCTCGTTCTATCTTTTTTTCTTTATAAATAAAAATAACTTAAATTGTATTGTTTTATATTTAGTTTTAATACATTATAGCTTTCGAAATAAAAAAAATTTAAGAGATTATAATCGCATAAATATTTTGGAGAAATCTAAATTTAAAAAAGTCATAACTAAGTCAAAAAATACAATCTTAAACTCGTTCTAAAATCTGTACTATGTAGAGCTTACTAAGTTATCAAATATGCATACTGAATTAAAAATTAAATAACAAAAAGACATAAAAATATATATAAAATAATTATATAAAAAAAGAAATATCCTGCAAAGGTAAAAAATAAATCAAAGTAAGCTTAGATGTCAAGTTATGAAGCTGTCACCCAGGTCGGGATCCCTTTAATAGAAATTAGTTCAAAACTAAAACTGCTAGGGACAACCTCTAGTTCTCGGTCTGGAAACAAAAAATTCATAGAAAAATAAAATGACTAACATTTTCTAAACCAAAAAAGTGAAAATCTAAAAGTAAGGATTTCGTATATTTTGAATTGAATATTTGCAAAGTGATGTGAAGAACTCTCGAAACTAATTTCTTTATCGGGTTAAATTCGCTTTTTCTAATTTTAGTTTCTACTTGTATAACTTTGGAATGCATGATTCCATCAATATTTCTGTAGTTTTTCTCTTCCAAAACATGAATTAAATAATTTAATTGCCGAAATATGTCGCTAATTAATAGTGCACATTTCCAGATGAGCGGCAGCCATGGAAGGCTGCAGCCATAAAATGTAAAAAGCTGCAACCGCTGCAAGCTCATCTCTTATCCGCAACGGTTGGCCCTGGCATGTCCTTCGTACCAAAAAGAACGGCGGCGGCATCACTGTAGAGTTCGGTATTCCCCTGGGTGCCTTCATCTAGGAGTACGTGGGCGAGACGATCGACAGAGAAGAGTTCGAGCGAAAGCAGCATGTGTACTTTAGGGATCCCAAGTGACATTGGAAATGTATGGATTATTGAAGGAGCTAAGGAGCAAAAGGTACATACAAAGATCGAAAAACAATTGTCAGCTTTATTCCTTATAATTTATTTATTTTTCAGCTATGTGGGAAGTGGGATGTGGGAAGTGCTGTATTCTGATGGCCTCCACTTGTGTGATCAGTCACTGCGGCAACACTGCGACTTCTTTTTCGACTGGCAATCCAAGCAAGGTAAATATGCATGTTTATCTGAAGGAAATATATATTGAAAAGCTTCCTGTAAAGCAAATGTAATCCCATTGATAGGTTGCTTCGCTCTCCTTGGACTATTCCTTTCCGAGGGTCATAATTTTAATCTATAAATCGTCATGTTTCCATTGAAGTAGGCATAGATTATGGCTTCTCCGTCCCGAGCCATATAGCAATGTCGTTTTCGATCCCTGGAGGTAGAGGCTGCCTTTGTCCAAGCTTCTGATTGTCGATGGCTTCGCCTATACATACTCCATTATGAATATTCCTGGTGGGGTCTCGAACTCGACAGTGAAATCGTAGCCGTTCTTTTCGGTGCGAAAGACATGACGGGTCCAACCGTAGCTGATGGTGGATGAGCTTGATGCCGCATATCGATTCAAACGCCAGATTAAATTGAGATTTCCAACAAACTGTTCACTTTTATTTATGTTTGTACATTCTGTATTTGGTGAAACACAGCACATATTACAAAATGCATATATTTACAGCAGAGGTTGCACAAGTAATACGATCGATAAAGCCTAAACCTCGAACAAACCAAATGCACGTCTAATACAAAATGCGATTACAAATAGTTTTCGTTTAACTAGCCGTAAGTAGGTAATTAATTTAAAAGCTCACTTAAGCTAAATAGTGTGTACTTCGCGGGTGGGCCCGAGGGCAGTCGGATTCACAAATACTTGAAGAAAACGCCAACATTTGAAATGCGACAAATCGTTGTCACTCTGGGTTGCCCAGGGCAAAAGTGACACTAGAGCAGGTCGGAGGCTATCGGATAGCCAGCGTGAGACAGGCACTTTAGTGACCCTTCAACTGTATTCTTAGAGTTATGCCAGGTCTGGCAGCAGATCTGATCTTTTTGGTTTTACGCTTGTACTGGGATTTCCTGGCCCGTGCTAGTGCTTCTTGAGTTGCTCGTACGTGATGAAGAAGATGATGTTCCACGGTCCCATCCTCACCCAGGTGGGTATGAATCCCTTGTATAGGGCCAGGAGACCCTCGTTCCTAATCGTCTGCACGGCGCAGTCGAGACTCCCACTGTACAGCTTTGGTGTGGCTGCTGCCGTGACAACGCCGTTGATCGACATGCTCACGTGTCGCTGGTTCATTAGGCGGGTCTATTATGGAGGCGAATAAGTAAATCTCGGTTCCAAAAGTCTCACCAGATTGTGTTACTACTCACCCGGATGACATCGATGGGGGTCGAGGCTATGGCACTGCCCAGACTGGCAATAAAGCTTGAGCTGCAATTGAAACGATTTATTAACGGGGAACTTAGAAGCCACTCTGGACTCTCACTTACATGAAATGATTGGCCACGTGATCTCCAAAGGCGGTCATTAGCTGCAGCTTGCAAAAGTCATAGACTGGTAGCTCCACAGAGGCGATAACCACGGCACGCTGGGCCGTTGGCCCCACGCCGCGCCACAGCCCTCGGACGCCCTCGTACTTGTATATCTCCCCGAAGCAGCCCAGCAGGCTCTGGTGCTGGCCCTTCCCGTGCACTTGCATGCGCACCTTTAGCACATCCGTGGGATTGGCGATGGCCGAGGAGATGGCTCCGGCAGCCGCCGCACACAGTATGTTGCTCCAGACCCGCTCGCTTCCATCCTCGTTCGTCAGCAGGCCACGCTCGTTGGCCAGTTTCTTGAGGGTATAGTAAGTTCCGAACTTGATGGTGCCGTAGGTGGCCTGCCGCAACACCGCTGGCCAAATGCTGCAAGGGAAACCAAGTATAAATATCTTTAAATATACTATTACAAACCAAATTAAATTATCAGTTCCACAATGATGCTTTGTCCTGGTATCAGTTTCAGATACAAAGTCTAATGGGTTAGCAGCCAGCAGGGCAAAGTTTGCTGACTGATTAAACTTTTGGCCCATCGTGAGCATTCCTTATCTGTGTCTACAGCAAAAATTAAAAGCACATATGTAGGCTCGTTCTATAAATAGCTGAAGCTGCATATCTTCCATTCTATCTATCGTCTAATTATTCAGAGAATTTAATTTGAAAAAATAATTGAGGGAATATATTAAAAAAGTGATTACAAATTCCCCTTTACTGTGCTTCCCCTTAGTCCCAGTTATTCTGCTCCCCAGCGGACGAACACGTGACCGTCACACGTTTGCGACGATAAGAAGCCCACACTGCTGTGATGGACCCATGATGCGACAGCGTGCGCGTGGAATGGAGATACCCAACATTCTTACCCGGAATATAGGGCTCTGAGACCCTCCTCGCGGGAGATTTTCACAAAGGCATCTGTCATGCCGCGATATCGCAGTTGCGAGAAAGTTTGGTCGATTTTCTGACCTTGGATTTGGAGGCGCGTCTTGGTAGTGTCGATGGGAAAAGTGCCTGCAATGTGAATACGTAAAGGTTTGTTTACAAAAGATTCGCTGGCGAGATTAGGAGCTGTCTGATTCCGCTGTCGCCCAGACCAGTGGCTAGCTGGCTAGCGGGGCAGGCGGGGAGGGTGTCACCACCTCTGTGTTTTTGTTTACCGAATTCCGCCGTGATCGATGCAACGCCGCCGTAAACAAAAGGCCGCCAGTCCTTCACTTCCGCCATGGCGTCGCACCTGTTGATGTCCGAATTCGAGTCGAATTGCGCCCTGCTCCCAACCGTATCCACCGCCGCCAATTTGTCGCACTACCTGGCAACAAATTATATTATTGCTCGCGATCGCCTTTTCATCCAGACAGAGAAATTCTTCAATTTAATCCAGTGCGCCGGTTGTCCAATTGGAAAATTTGCGTAAGCTGTATCGGTGTGGCCAGGTGCACATATGCGGAATATCCTCGATTTATCGTTATTGTCGATAAGGCAGTTCATGTTTGCAGTCGTTTAAATGTTCAAAAAACTAGTTCCAAGCAGTGCAAATCTACGATTTAAATTTAAATTTAACTAAATTGCAAATAAATTAATTCATTTCAAAACATTTAATTACGTTTTTTATTTTTTTAATTTGTTTCCGTTATTTATCATTGCTTTTCGCTGAATTGAGCTTTATCTAGCGGATTTCTTTCTATCGCCATTTTCGCCAAAATATTATAATTACAGTCAAACTGTCTGTCTTAAAATATTCTGTCCTAGATTTGCTTTAGCTAAAATTGTCTCAAATTTTTGAGTGTGTGATAATGACCGCTCAAAATGCAACTGTTTTGTTAAAGTTTATTTTTTAAGTTAATAAAGATTTGTAAAGGAATTGATTGACAAGGATATATTCTTGAAGGTGGCATTTGTTGTTTAAATATAAATAAATATAATTATATATATGTATTATATCATGTACAGGTTTATTATTCTTTATATTACCCATGATTTTCGGAAAAGTATCAGTGTGAGACTAAGGGAGGGGCGCAGAGGAATCGAGATCCATTTCCATGGCCACAGGGGCCGCATCACGCATCTGCTTAATCCTCAGGCTCTCTTGTAGTCGTTTAGGATCCTTGCCGTTTCCTTTAATTTGATTTGATTCGGTTTTCTATTATTTTGCATGATCAAAAAGCAAGCATATATGTACACAGTTTGTTAATTTATGTATTTATATGTATGTATATCTTAGATGGGAAAGCTCTCACAGCTCCTTCCGTTATTCGTATTTGGTGGCGCCAGCAAGTCCGGCCAGACGATCGCGGCTCGCCTTCAAAAAAGCTTCAAAAAAGCCATAAATAAATAAATGGAAAAACAATTGATTTCTTTATTGTGGAGCGAGAAAATGAAATAATATGGAAAAGGGTTGAAATACCTCTGAGACTTCATATATATATCTCGAAGCTTAATTAATTTAAATTTTATATAAATAAACTTAGTGTTTACTAAGGGGTTTAGATGGGAAATTAAGTATGATTTTAACTTTTCCAATGCTGCACAAATCAATAGCTAAAGGAAGTATTACAATATATACAAAAAATAACGATTTGAAAAGTAAACACAGTTTGAGAGAGATTTTGCTAGTTGGTTTTTGTAATATGAAAAATCTAAATACACATAAGCACGTCCAAATGAATAATGTTATTGGCTCTTATTAATAGATTCTCTATAGTATTTTATTATGTTATGTTACTTATGTTAAACTATCTGTTGTTGTTGCCCAAGTTTTTTTTAAGTCGTAAGCCCGTTATGCAGGGTTCTTTATTTATCGTTTGTATTACAAGCATTTGCAATTAATTTTCTTGTTAGTAGAAATATATTGGTTAAATTAAATTGTTTTTAATAGTTTTACAGGAACGTATGTAAATTAAATATAAAGTAAGAGGAACACCTCTCCAAAACGTTTTACATTTTAAATAGGCAGAAAAATCAGCAAGATGTGTAAGAGCCTAATTTGGGATTTTTAGCTATTTATAGCAATAAACACGAGTTTAAAAACAAATCACATTTTATAATATTTGACGAGTTACAGCATAATGAATAACAAATTTAAAGCACTGATTTTCATAGGAACAGCTACAGACGGCGTTTTACAACTCGTTGTATCCCTAAGATTGGGTACCTTTATTGTACATAAAATAAAATGAATTAAAACATTTTTATTTCCAGACTGCTGAAAATAATTATACTACAGCAGTGGCGATAGATTTGACAAATGTTATAACCGCAGTCAAATGTCATAACATAAATTTTGACAATTTTATGGGTCTTTCTGTTCAAAAATACATTTTTCAGCAAGACAAAGACCCACAGCATACGTCCCATTTGGTCAAAAACTGGATCTCAAAACAAAAACTTCAGTCTATGAAGTGGCCACAGCAATTTTCACTCATGAATTCAATTGAAAATTTATGGATCATGTCAAACGGCAGACGGCCAAGTATGCAGTTCCTTCAATTGGGATGATGGAGCTGTGGGAATAATCTTTTGGATGCACATCAAAAATGCATTACAGATTAACAAATTTTCATCCTTGTGAGTGCATAGAAATCCCATATGCAAGGCCCGGTCTCCGCCCCATCTGGCCAGCAGCTAGTCGGCGGGTCAGAACCAAGTCGCGCTGCGGGCGGAAGTGCTTGGCCAGCGGTTGGATCCTTCGCTGCACTGGGCGTATCCACATCGTCCACTCCAGCGTCAGCTCATGTTTCTGCCAAATGATAGATCTATATGTTTTGATATATTTCTCATGTTCAATGTAAACGGTGACTTCAGTGAAGAGGTTATCAGAGGGACAAAAAATACCAAGAGCATACAGGAAAGCGGGACGTGAAGCTTTAAATTGTGATATTCCATTATTAATACGAATAATTTGAAAGCTGTTCACACAAAATAAATTATTATTAACTGAAACACCATCATCATACATTTATTTATAATATTAGAATTCCAAAGAACGGTCAATAAATTGGTTTATATTCAATTGTGCATTGGAGCAACGATTCAAATAAGGAGTTTATTAATTTTATGTTTCCATTGCAAAATATACAATAAATATTAATAATACAATTTTTTGGGGGAAAATAAGGGCTTCTTATAATCTTACAATCCGAACAGAAGATATTCCCATTATTTCATCCGCTTGTAACAAAAATTTGTTGTTCTTGTAAGAAAATATTTTCTTCTAACAGAATCGTTTTATATAAAAAATATCAGAGTGAACATTACAATTCATATTTCGTAATAATCATTTAGGTAACACAATTAATTACAAACTTTAATATTGTACAAGTTTTAAAAAGACAATATACAATAAAGTGTAAACATTGGAGTATATAAAACCCAATATTCCCAAAGCCAGGCTAAAAGTGGACCAAAAAACTCCGACGTGCAGCAAACTTCGAATAAATATTTCATTCGCTATCGACAGCAAGTTAAATAGCGACGAAGATCTGGGAATTCCTAGCGACCATAGCCCTGGCCTCGTGGTCCATCTGGGGATCTAGTGCAGGTTCTCCGGCACCACTGACGACCTTAGTTGGCATTTTGCGCTTTTTGTTTTCGTTTTTGTTTGTTTCGTTTCCAAAATTCGCATAATTAGATGTTGTTTTGGGGGAAGCAATAATCCGATAGCAGTGTTTACTACGATTTTTCTATGTTTAATTCACGTCACTCGCCGATCGCCGCGGAACCGGATCGTGAAAGTCGGCACCGGCGGCGTCAGACAGTCGCCGGGCTTATGGACCAGTTTGCTGCGGCTCAGATCCAGCAGATCCAGTGGGTTTAACCCGAAAATGGGCAGGCAAACAAAGCGGAGAGTCCGCTAACAAAGAATTTGGCAAGTCAATTTAATCTCTGCAGCCCATTGTTAGTCGCAGGCACAAATGTAATTTAAAATCGCTTTACAGCTTATTTCACTTTGCATTCCGCTGCCACTGTCGGTTTCTCCGCTAAGTGATTTTCGCCAGTGGAGCGTTCCCGTCGCGGTTCTCCGCCGGATTGCGGGGGCGTCCGCGTAAATTGACCGTTTCGAATTTGTTTGCAAATCAAATTAGCGGATCAAGTCAAGCGATCAACCAAATGCGTGCGACCAGATGGAATTTATTGGGACTTAAACTTCAAAGCTAAATAAACATTACGAAAGGCTGGAAACCGATATAAAAACTTTCTTAAAACCATCAATTGCTTGTAAAATAAATATAAATTTAAAGGCCATGTGGGTTTATTATACATTTTATTATTATAAATTATTATATTTTATTGTAAATAGAAAAAAATAAACCCTTTTCCCTCGCAGCTTCATCTGCCATCCCCCATCCGTTGAACGGATGTTCTATAAGTTTTTCTTGTTCTGAAAGTTTTTCATTTCCGGTGTGCATTAAAATGTTATATACTTGTTTTGCCGATAGTTAATCGATAATCTTCCCGGCGGGAAATGTTAAAAATTGACAGTTGGAACAAAAGAATTGTTGCATTTCAAAAATGGAAGGCTTCGAATAAAAAGGTTGTAAATTTTTACAAGTTTTTTAAACAAAAATGATTAATTATTGCTTATTATTGTGAATTATTGCAAATAATATAAATAAACCCTTAGATCTTAAAAAGCTGAGCATGTGCCAGTCACAAAGTTGGCCATTTATCCCATATACATAACTTTTTTTTGGTTCAATCAATACGTTACCTGGTTACTCACCTCTCCGGCATGCGGAAATTCCGAAAATAAAAGGCAGTGCCCATATTGGCTTTAATTCGATTTCAGCTTTATATATTTGAGATGTAATTCGTCAAGGTTTCCATCAAAGAGAGGATCGGACAAAACGTGTAACAAATGTTTAATTAGGAAACAATAAAGGAAGCATAGAATGAGTTTTAAGTTTCTTCTTTAAAATGATGACGAAGATATCTAAAAATCTTATGCACAAGTTAGGTGGATCTAATTAAGTTAGCGATGCCATAATTAAAACGGTCGGAAACGCTTCCTTATGGCTTTTATGGAGAAGTACCATGCAGGCAAAAAATTAAAACCAAAATGTTGAGCATCACGAGACCTGCCTTCTTTTTTTTTTTGTTATTAAGAAGTTATTAAGATAATAAAATTCGATTTAAATTCAGTCACAATTCAGAGTTAATGATGGTGGTTTCTAGTCAAGATTTTAAATTGAATTCCATTCTGGTTATTAAAAAAGAAGGAATAGTTTCACAAGCAACTAGATTCCCAAGACCAGCGAGGCATTCCTATTCCTAGTTCGACAGCCCCAATTTGGCATATTTGGTATCCCAAATCAATCAGCTAATGGCTCTATCAGGTATTCCCCAGAATCGAGCAGAGCAGAGCGCGGGGGAAAGGCCATAGAAATTTCTTTAATCCCAGACTCGATAAATTAATTTGTGGCCAATTTGCATATTTAACACACTGGCCTTTGTTTACCGTTTAGGAGTAAAAACCCCGGACTATCCAAATCCGCATACACGGAGCAGAAGCCGAGTCTGGCGCCAAAGAAATTGCCAACAATCCATCAAGTTATCCGATCTCCGCGTCCGTCCGCTCCATGTGCTAATCGCCTTTGGGAATGTTTACTACTGCTATCTATGTATATAGTGTGTACGGCGGCGTGAAGATTTTATTACACACCTCCGTCGCTACTGTCGCCGTGGAGAGTGATAGCCGGATGGACCGGTCCAGTCCGAATCGTTGCCCAATCGAATCTATTTCCCGATCGAACTCCAATTCGCTGATTATGCAGGAATTTCAGATGCGACGCCTGTCGCGTCTCCAAGTCGCCACAGTAAATTCTGGGAATCTGACAGATTTTATTACGGCCTAATAATTCGCATCATATATTCATTTTCAGTCAAAACTATGCAAAGATATGTGGAGCCCCCATGTGTGTTTCTTGTTTAACTTGAACTTTGTAGTGTGGGGCGATCGGAAAAAGTCATAAAATATGCTTAAGTTATTGCTATAACTTTGATACTTTAGTTTGTTTAATTTATCCCTAAAATAAGCTATGTTTTTATTCTCTAAAAATGTAATTAAAGTCAAGTAACCTTTGCTAAAACCGTATCACTGACTTGTGATACCGATTTTCCCTTCAAACGAAGAAAATATCAAAAAATTCTAGTCCCCTTTTACATTTACAAATATATTTGTATAATTTTTGGTTAAATGGCTTCCGAAAAAGAGTTGATTGCACTTGTCAAATCGATCAGAGAGCCAACCAATTTGGAAAAGCTAATGAAGTCCAACCTGATACTTCAGCTGAATTCCGAGGAAAAGTCAAAGGCAAAGGAGCTGCTGGTGGGACTGCTGGGGGCTGGCGTGCGTCTGGGATTTATCCACGAGTACAAGGAGCATTACTGCGATGCAGCCCATGCCGACGATATGATTGCACTCATAGGATCGGACTCGCAGTCGGATTTAGACGATGTCAGTTCGGAGTCAATGGATGGCTACGGGGATTTTGAAATGGATGAAGATTAGCAGTTGTAAAACATTTAATTAATAACATAAATAGTTGGTGTGTAAGAGAGATTATTGTAATTAATTTCAAACTCTTACAAGAGAATTTATGATTTATTTCAGTGGATAGGATATGGATATGCATCCTGTGAGCTCATAATACCCCCTACATATCACTAGTCCTCGGCCAAAACATCCAGTTTTGGCCCAAAACATAAGAAACCAGCAAAGTGAATGTTAACGACGACCGGCCTGTGTCTGCCTGCCTCATCCATAATGCATCACACCCGAGCGGCAATTAATCAACAATTAATTTTTCATAAATTGATCGTTTATTGGCTGAAGGCAGAAATTACCTGCTCGCTACCGTGTGCGCCGCTGGGCTAGCAGTGGGGGAAAAAGGCAATATTAATTACTAATTATGCGCGGCGTCAAAACAACAAAACTAAGGCACATAAATATTTATCGATTTGTCTGCGGCTTTAGTCACAAACCCGAACCGAACCATCAGAATGCCATGTCGAGATCTGGGAAACTAGCGACGACCCACGGGGATGGCACGTAGGCCAAAAAGTGGGCAATAAAATGGAAACGAATAAACAATAAATCAACCGCAAATCGGTTGCTTCGAGTGGAATTTTTAGCTTACATACAAACAGTTCGACCTTATCGCGATGCTAGTAGGGCCTGTGTCAAACCAAAAAAAAAAAAAAAGGAATACCGTGGAATACTAGCGGGCCAGGCAGAGTCCGGCCATAATTAATAAATTCCAGCGTGCGCCGCAGAGCTGAGCAGCCCCAGTCCCGGCAAACAAACAACAAATTGACGTCACACCGGGCTTGGACTCGAGACTCCTCGCAAGTGCGACATGGGTATCAAGGCTTGCCGGCGGTGGAGACGTTGGAAACGGGTTAAACGAGTAAGAAGAGAACCCAAACAACAAACACAAACAACTGGTAAGGGGGGGCCTTAATCAAAAACGTCGGTCGACTGGCTTAAAAACAACTCGCAGCAGGAATTGGGCTGATCGAGAAGTTGAGGATTCCCTCTTACAAGTTGTCCTTATAATAAATGTAATGTTTATTAATGTTATTTGTTAAAAAACCTATTTAAATTGTAAATAAACTCTTTAGTTAAGGCAAATAATTGAGACTGCTTGGCACACTGCGTATGAGTGATGTAGTTAGAAAATATCACGCATACGCAGGGTGTTACCAAGCACATTTATATTTAATATTTAATATTTAATTCTTAATGAAAATACTCGTATTTACAAACTATTTGATATTCCATTATAATTTCTAAAGCCTCAAAGTAAAGAGTTTGTCTTTTTTATTAAAGCAACTTTTCCAATTTTTATCTCTAAATGTAAAGTTATTAAATCAACTAACCATAAAACCCCAAGTACGAACACTTGTTGCTGCCACTGTGTACTGGTTCCTGGCATGCAATAAAATCGCTTAAAAGTCGGGAAGCGACTAGTTTTCATTAAGAGTTACGCCTTCTGTTGGCCCAAAGGTGGCGGACGGCGACAAGTTGGCGTCAGCCAAATGGGATAATAAGGCCAGGCAGTAGCAATTTAAATTTTCAATCGACGCCAGGTGCATTAACCTGCTAACTACTGGTATTTTGTGGCAGTGTAGCTCGAAGTTAATTAGTAAAATTGCTCGATTGCATATATACACTTACTATATATGCATGGAGAATTCGGATCAAAGTTTGATCATCAAACATTCAGAATTCAGGTAAAATGCTGTTGACACCAAAACTTTTATGAGTTTTTTATGATGCCAGTTTTTTTTGGATATAAATGGGGGTACAATGTAGATGATCTTACTTGGAAATAAACAGATTCTCAGTGAAAATATTAAATATACTTATAATACACACTTAGAGCTTGCTTAATTAATCTTCCATTGTTTGCAGATCTTCTCATCTCAGTTCTGGTTGAGTGCCAGGAATAAAACTCTAGTACAGAGTCTTGGCTAGCTTTCTTTTATATCCAGATAAATGTCAGAAAACGACCTGGCGGCACATGAAGCTAATAAATATGTTAATGGGGGGATTCAGGCTATTATTCTGTCGAGACTTCATTTATTCTTTGAACTCCTACTCTCCCAGCGAAACGCTCTTCAGCGCCATTCCTGGTTTACCTTTTCCTCGGTCCGTTTAGTCATCTTCAAAAGCTCCGCCTGGGCGTCAGTGCATCCCAATTTGGACAGCTCTTTTAGCCGCATTTAGCAGAGCTTCGGTCGGTTGGCAGCAGTCCATTCGATGCGCATCGACAATTGCCAACTCAAAAGCCGGCTAAATGGGGCTCGGCAGCGCGAGGTATGGCCATTTATGAAGATTCAAGGGTGGGCGACCCCACATTCCAATGCCACCAATACAGCTAGGCACACACCACACCCTCTTGGCCAGGCCATTTTTGAGAGGAGGCCGGATAATTAATTACGCAAAACTGCAAAATAATGCAGAACAATAGCCCGGGAGGCAGACGGACGGGTAAAAGCATTTCGCCAGCTCGCTCGATCGCTCCAAATAGCCGCAGAGCCCCGTGAGATTTATGGCGCTCGCCCAACTCCGGAATATCCCAGGCCGAAAAAGAAAACATGTGCTTCGGGCCAAGCTGCCAAGAGAGTGGGTTATTATATGGCTCGCGATCAGAGGCTCTCTCCGGCTCTCGATTCGCGGCAGACATAAATATGGGAGCCCCCACGAAGGTAGCTTCAGTTGGTGACTGAAAATCAAGCCGTGCACACAGCTGCCCGTGACAAAACCCCAGCTTAACGCGCAAAATCAAAGCCAGTGAACATAAATACGAGAGTGGAAGCCAAGCTCGTCTGCAAATTATACAAAATTTAATTCAAATATAAAACATTAAAAAACTCAACTGCACAATGCAAGTGGAAAAAGTTTGTGCCACCATCGCGGTCTTCGCCATCTTTGCCTGCGTCGTGGATGCTGCAATCTACTCCCAGCCTGCCATCTTCCATCCTGGTTAGTATTTATGGAAAAGAAAAGCCCTGCTTTATTTTTTATAATATATATAAAGTGAAAAATAGTTAGCTAAATGAACATAAGAATTAACCACAAGTGTTGAGTATGTTTTTCCTTAATACAAAGTCCAAACTATAAAAAACGCTTTAAAAGTCATTGAAATCTACTTCACGCTTAAATTTCCATTTAAATGCGAATATTTTTCTGAGAATGATTGAAAATTCCATTAACTCGACGCCTGCTTATGGAGTTTTCTAATAAAGTTTCCATTTAATAGACAGGCGACCTTTGCCAGCCACGAAACACAATAAAACAATAGCATTGATGGCGCTCCGCAGGTGTGATTGATTTACGATTGGGGCGATGATTTGGCGAGGCCTAACCTATTAGCTCATGTCCGATAGAAGCCTCGATCTTGGTCTCTAGACCGATTCATACCAATAGATTTCAGGAACATAAAGCCCAGCTTTGACGTCAGATCTCGAAGCTGAAAATTTGTTTATAATCCCGTTGCCTGAGACACGGTTGATTTATGGGTTGATATATTTTCAATATTTGGCTGCTTTCGCTGACGTCAACAACAAACACAAAACGACGATAATATAAACAAAAGAAAACAATGATATAAAGTCGAACAACGCAAAAGGCAAATACGAAAACAACAGACGAAATTTGTCATGTTATTGGCCCCCTTTCGGTTGGTTGTTGGTTGTATAGCAGATTCAGATAAACAGATACAGATACAGATACAAATAGAGATAGATATGAATTTCGGTTTTTGGGTTTTTCGCATTCGCCAAAAATTAGCATAAGAAATGTGCTGATGTGGTTATTAATTCAAGCGCTTTGCCTAATTTGCATCGCTATGCGGATTTGAGTTAGAAAAATTATCGATTATCCCGCCAGCCAGATCTGCCGGAGATCGCCAGATATTTTCCTCTGCTGAATTATTCATGCGTGAAGGTCGTCCGACGTCTTTGGCTGGGAATTTCTGGCCATCTCGCGCGACTGGCTCACTAATCTATAAGAAATTAGCGCCAAACTGCTTAAAAATAGGCGATGAGTTCACGCCGAGCCTCGGGTATTAATTGCACAATTGGCCGGAATGCGTGTTCTTCGGCTCCTCGAATGGTAAATTAATGGCGAATCTCATTAATCAAACTTACCTTTCTATTCGGCAATTTATTTTTGAGCCCGACAACTCAGCAATTCGCAGCCGCAGGGCAGGCAGGCACGGCAGTTCGTTATAAATAAAAGCACGAGTACGCTTCACCGCCATCTGTCAGCTCGGCTCAGTGCTCGCTCGAGGTTTAAAAATAAATACCAGTCCCCAGTTGCCAATCTCCAGCTCCAGCTCCGACCGCAGGCTGTCTATAGCTCTTATTTCTGATGTATTTATATCCCGACGCCGACACCGAGTACTTCACCTTTGCTTGTGTGCCAATTTTCTTGTCGAATGACTGTCAAGTTCGTGCCTTAAGTCTTTCGTTGTCTCAGCTACAGCAAGTCATTGGATAGTTACAAAAATAGGCTGAGTGGCCGGGAATAATTATTTATAAAAAGTATAGAAAATTTCCATCACCTTATTGATGTCAATGGAGGTAGTGGGAGTTTTTTAATTAATGTAATGCGAGTGTCTTGACCTTAAGCCGAAAAATAAGTGAATTTATGATTTCAAAAGTAAGTGTTTAAATTATTCGATTAAAAGGCACCTTGAATTGACTTTTTTTGTTTCGTTTTTGTATTGTTTTGTAAGTCGCATGCACATATTTAAATTCCACTCGGACACAAAGTCACGATTTATAGCCACTTCCTCATAAGCTCGCAAGACATAAATAAAATGCATAAATAAGATGCAGTAACTACGATACAGCATCGGGGGAGCAACAAAGAAGACTGGTACCACTTCCGCTTGCACCACTGTAAACTGGAAACAATTTTTTTATATTCTCTTACCAAGGAGAATAAGGAATTTTATAGTTAAATCAGATACCAGAGAGAATATATTAAAAATTAAGTTGAATATGTTTACTAAATATGATTTTTCCCTTCTTTATTTTTACAGCTCATCCCGGCAAGTGCTTCGACAAGTTCACCCGCAAGGCCCTGCTGCCCGACAAGGAGTACAAGCCGAAGGGCATCTGCGCCGCAATGACTTGCAGCCTGGAGGCCCGCGAGATCAGCATCGAGACCTGCCCCTATGTGGAGGCACCTGGCTGCGAGGAGCTGCCCAGTGACCCCAACTGGCGGTTCCCCAAGTGCTGTCCGCAGTTCAAGTGCGTCGACTTTAAGACCGGCAAGGACTTTATCGTCTCGCTGTAGAGGAGGAGGAGTGCGAGAGGTGGCTGGTCATATAGCCGCAACTGAAACGTGATTTTACATAAAATGTATTCGTAGTTTTGTAGAACCCGAAAAGCGCGAATGAGAGAGAGAGAGTGTGTCCAAAATAGAGTGAATGTATGAGCGATGTGTGTTATTCATTCTTAATTTATTTATTGTAATTTGTACATAACAACATAAACAGCACAACGCCCCTTCCCCCATCATGTTTTCACGTGTGAACATAATGCAATTTGTTTTGATTTATTCAAAAGTCCCTGTATGCGATATTTGCAAGTATGACTAACTATAAACAAACTATGTTTAGTCCGTAAGGTTTAAGCGAATAAACTTATAATAAACAAATCAGAAATATGCAAATGTTTACTTTTACGGATTGACTTGGAGACGTGATTAGCAGCGTCATGTCCAAGTTGGGAACGTTTTCCCTGCGGTTTATTTGCGCAGTCACCGCCGCCGCCGTCGCCTTCTCTGGCTGATCCACCGGATTACGCGCTCTTCTTTTTTTGGACTTTGTCAATAAGCCATAAGATTATTGCCCTGACTCATCTCCGGCTGTTTCGTTGGGCAAACATCGCACATGCCGCATTTGAAGCGATCCGCAGCGGAGCTCCAAATACAATCAAAAGTTTATTGGTCGAGAGTCCAACGGTTTGCCGGCTCTGTGCCTGATACGAATAATAATTTTATGGCCTACGTTGCTCAAGTAGAGCTAACAGGAAATGCCCAAAGGCTTAGAGCATAGCTTGATGATCAGCTGAACATATATTCCAAAAATAGAATTAGAAATGGCAAGTAAACCTTAAAAAGCTGTAATAAAAACATTTAGTACTTGGGTTTATTTTACTTGAAATGTCTAATTTATATTTTATTTATAGAAAAAAACTTTACAAATTCTTCAGTTAAATAAATAATATTGAGTTAATTGAGCTCGTTTGCAGGAAATGGTTTCCTAGTCATCAGATTTGTCCATAGCTAAATTTGAGAAATTTATAGAGTACACGCTTAAAGTATAATAAACAATGTATTGTATTTCGAGTTTCTTAAATATAAAAGCTTTTAAAGTTTAAATAAGGCAGATTGCGCCAAATCCAACTTAAAATTATCGATATATGTGTAGTATTGTGTAGTATTATCAAATAAGCACTCGATTGGTATCTCTAATAACAAAACACATTTATCGTTATCGCTAGCTTGGGCGTTGCTTCTTATTATTTACGTTTCTGTTTTTCCAATTTTCCAAATAAAACAACGTTTTAGTGCAATAACCGCCGTAAGAAATGCAATCCCAGACGAATCTCATAGCAGTGTTTCTGCTGGCAGCACTTATACACGAAGGTTTGTGCTATTTTTGACGATGCTACAGAATTTCCAATAATTAAACAATTTGATGACTGGTTAACAATAGGCGCTGCGATCTGGTGCTACCGCTGCACATCCGCCACGCCCGGTTGCGCGGAGAACTTCAACTGGCGGGGAATAGGCTTTCTGGGCGAGCACTGCCCAGAGCCCAACGACATTTGTGTGAAGGTGACGGAGCGTCGCGGTGGTAAGTCAACGCCTTTTGATTAACTCCAGCACGTGGCTTAAATCTACGAATCCCTTGCAGCCAAGGAGACCATCACCCGCGAATGCCTTAGTGCCCTAAGCTTCCGCAAGGACATACCCGCCGACAAGTACGAGGGCTGCCGTCCTGCTGCCAAAATGGTGAATCTGGGGCACTACGTCAACCACACGATCAAGGAGCATGACGTGAAGCGCGACTACTTCACGGACACGGAGTTCTGCTTCTGCTTCCTCGACCACCGCTGCAACGGAGCCAGCGGAATGCAAGTGTCGGCCATTCTGGGTCTGCTCGCCGTAGCCACGGCACTGCTCTTCCGTTGAGGCGTCTCCACGAAAGTGGCCTGCCCAAAGTGCCTTAGTAACAAAACTAAACAACGACGAATCTCGTCTAACATTCCGTCCGCACATTCCACGACAATTTACAACTTTTTTGCGTATTGCTTACACTTTTTAGAGACTTGTGTTTACTCAACTAATTAAATACATTTTACAATATTTATAAACAGGCGTGAAATCGTTGCATTAGAGGATCTCCGCATTCTTTGGCGCCCGGTAATCGTAGCTAGCCACCTCGGGATGTGCGTTTGCATGCTCTGCGTATACTTCGGCCAGCCTGAGGCATTGTTCCACGGACAATTCAAAGGAGCGCAGCGTGTCCTGTACCTCGGCGCGCTGGAAGAGCTTCTGGGTGACCTCCTCGCGGTCTTCCGGTGGGAACAAGGTGCCATAGCCCCTTCGGCAGTACTTTTGACGCATGCTGAAGATGTGCCGCACCACACGCTCCACCAAGGGAAACGGCAGCTGCGTCTTTGGACGCTTCAGCGGGATTACTTTGACAACGCCGACATCCACCTGCGGCTTGGGCACAAACGCTTTTCCAGGTATGATGAACTTCAGGACGGGCTCCGTCCAGATTTGCGACATCACCGACAAGCGGCAGCGCTGTTCACCATTGACGGGAGAGCATATCCGCTCGGCTACCTCCTTCTGGAAGGTTAGTGTCATGCAGGTGTCGTTGCGACGGAAAGCGCCTCGTCTGGCGGCCAAATCCGCATACCAGTTGATCAGAAGTCGCGTGGAGATGGCGAACGGAAGGTTGCCAATTAAGTGTAAACGCTGCGAGGTGTCCGGAATATGCTGCTCCAAGTTGAATCGCAGAATGTCCTCGTAGTACATGTCTACTTGGATGTTAAGTGGACTGGCGCACTCCTTCAGCAACTGGAGAGTCTCACCGAAGCGCTCATCCTTCTCCACGAGCATCAGTCGCTCTGGCTGGCGGCGCAAAATGGAGCGGGTGATGCCGCCGGGGCCGGGACCCACCTCCAGCACTATATCATTGGCATCGATACGGCCCGCAGACTTGACAATCTTGTCCGTCAGACGCTCGTCCATAAGGAAGTTCTGGCTGAGCTGTTTTCTGGCCTGAAGCTTGTAGAGCTTAACCAGTTCCCGGATGGTTGGGAGTGGCGGCAAGCGCATCCCGCTCTGGAGTATGCGGGCGGTGGCTTGTGACATCTGCAACAAGTAGAAACATATAAAAACCGGCCAGGCAGCGGGTAAAGCTCACTCACATTGTTGTGCAACGACTTCGGGGACGTGTAAAATGAAGAAAACGCTTACGAACTAGAAGAAACTAACTATAACAGCTGGGGCTAGTTGGTGGAGACCTTCTTGGGCTCCTCGAAATCGTCCAGGAACTTCTCCTGCTGCACCGAAAAGATAGAATAGCCGTAGATGGCCAGTACGGAGACTCCCAGAGCGCCGGCGGTCAGTAGATTGTTGCGGCGGATGCGCTTCAGTTTCTGCACGCGGTCCAGGTTCTGCTCTTCAATCAGCTTCATAAACTGCAGCTGTGCTCTGTCCAGCTTGGGAGCGTTTTCCCCGTACTTGATCTTAGGTCCCTGCTCCGGCGCCGACATTATAAACGCTTACAAAATGTGATATTTTTCGTTCTTTTCGCCGTCGAAAATTATGAAATCTCACGATATAAAGATGGAAGTAAATCGATTGCCGTCTCGATATTTTGAAAAGAAATATAAAAACTAATTTTCAATTTAACTCAACTGTAGATAAACTGGCAGAAATTAATGTCAAAATATATATGCTAATTTGATATTTGTTCCCTCACAAAATTATTAAAATAATTTAAACAATTTAATAAAATATCGGTTATCGATTGCTTTCAATCGGTACCCAGCACTGGAAGGCTTGGAAACTCTGGTTATTTTTGGCGCTTCCTCAACGGTCATACTAAATCGAGCAGCGATTTTCATCCGTTAAAACGACTGCTTAAGTTTTCCTCATATTTCGGGCCCTGCGCCACGGCAGTTCACTTTTGTTGGTGACTCGAGTGCGACGGCAGCAGCGGAAAAGGCTTTTCCAGGCAGAGTGCGTCTTAGATGCCTGCAAGTCAGCCAAAGCTATTACTTGTAATTGCGCTGCAAAGTGCGTAATTAGAGCTTGAGGGGAAAACTGCGTTTTCCGCAAATCCAGAACGTGTTCCATATTTCTAAAAACGTACGTACACAGAGATTGCCAGTGTTTGTGTAAATTACTCAAGAGTGTCGATCGAAGGCGCTGCGATGACTTTGAAATGCGGAAATGAAAGTAAAAATTCGGTTGCGTGCTTGGGAAACACTGCTCTGAAAATTTTTACTGGCAATAACAACAAAGGCAAAACAAACGCGTAATTGCAGAAATCAGCTGTGTACCTACGGACGAACCAGAGTCACAGAAAGAGACGGAGAGCACAACACTCCGCCAGTCCCCCCCACCGTCAGGCCCCCAAAACGCCTCCCCCTCCATCGACGATGGAAACCTAACAGCTGGTTGGAACGCTCTCTCTGGCGTTCTCTCCCTCTCGCTCGCTCTCTTGCCCAGCATTTGCCTTATTTGGACTGCTTTTTTCTTTCGGTTTTGTTTTGGTTTTTTTATTCAACATTAGTTGCGAGATTTCGCTTCCAGGCAACTGAAGATTTCAAACTATTGAATGCCCCGCTGCGAATAGGTTTTATTTTCGCATTTTGCGTTCTTAACTCAAAGTATTACAATTAATTTTGAAATTCCCTCTTGCAGCCACAAATCAAACTGCGTTTCGTCAACCGCCGTCCCGCTTAGGCAGTACAATTCAAAAACAAAACAGAAACAAAAACAATACCAAATACAAATCTACAAGTGGACGTGAAAAACAATAGGGCGATCGTTCAGTAATTAGTGCAGCCGCCAGACAAAGGAATCCGTAGTCGAGATGGCGTTCATTTCAAAAGATTTTCGGTCGCCGGGCGAAACATGGATCAAAACCGATGGCGGCTGGGAGATGTCCAAGGTGCTGGAGTGCGGCGGCAAGCGGAAGCGGTGAGTCTTCCATTTTTATTTGGATTTCATGCATTTTCTTATAGCCAAACGAACACGCGCAACTTTTCACAATAGACCCTTGATTTTTGACATCAAAATTATGAAATTTATGTTTTGTAAGTAGTTGGCTGTTGAAACTAATCGCACAATGTCCGATTTGCATTTGTGAAGGTATGGAAACAGGCCAAGTTAACTTAGTTTCGAATGAAATAAACAAAGTGTGAAAAATTAGGGTTTGAGTTTTTAGGATGAGTTTTCAAAAGCAACAAGTTGGCAGTGCCAAAATTTCTAACTCAGAAACACTGAAAAATTTTAAAATTTTAAAAAGGAACTAATATTTTTGGATATCTTAAACATTTTAATTAAAGTTAAAAATCACTATTTCCTTAGATTAATATTCTCAATTCTTTAAAGTGCGTTTCAAAGTCTTGTGAAAGCCCATTTTATTGATTTATGTTTCAAAAGCTATCTAATCTCAAATCGAAAACTTAAGACGTCATTTAAAAATGTACAGGGAATGACCTTAAGTGAACTTAACTCATTTCTGGTATTTGAATTACTCATCAAGTGGTTTCCAGTCACGTTTCCATTAGCAAATATACTTAGTAAACTAGATCATTGGCCTTACTTCCTTGTAGTAATACATAATTTGAACCCTAGCCTGCGTTTTTATTTAAATCTTGTTTTTTTGGGTTCTATTTGCAATACCCACTTTTTGCAGACAATCTTATCAGCAAAGATAAAGAATTACCTTGAGCCAATTTTGCCACGAAGCCATTTTGAGTGCAATGACAATTTCCATCTCTTCAAATCATAATTCTACTGTGATCAGTGCCCCATATAGACTGTTATTCCATAACCCTAAGCTCTCAATAACCAACAAAATACCGAATCGTGGCATTGTATGGCTGTTTTCGCTACCGAAATATTTAAATCATTCAATTTAATAGACTCGCTTTGGGCCCAATATAATGCCCAGTGATGGTGCTGCCATTGAAGTTGGCCAAAGCAAAGCGGCGAATAATTGTCGTGGCCCGAACAATGGGAGCCCACTTCCCATCGGTCGGCGGCGAATCGATGATTTCTCAAACTCAAAGCCGAAGGCAGAAAAATATAATCAACTGCCGGACCAAAGTTGTGCGTTTTATGCCCATGAAAAGTGGCTTCAAGTCGAGTAGAAGTTTTCCCAAAATCTTGATTTATTTAAAGTGTCATATGTATCGGCGGTGAGTCACTGATAAACGGCTGTGAAAGTGGTAGAAGTAGCAGCAATATCCGTATCTCGAGCGGTGAACTGGTATGGAGTAGTATCTCTGATCGATTGCTCGTTTGATTGATAGCCATTGTTGTTCGCTTGGCTGCAATGGGAAATTGCAAATGGAACAAAAAGTTATTCAGACATTAAAACAATAGTTGGTGAGAGTAAAAACAGAGGCCTTGATAAGCTAATGTTTTTACGTTGCAGGTTTTATTTTCTATTTTGGTTTATTTTAAGAAAGTAAAGGTTGCCATTCACTTTTATAACCTGCTAAATTTCCAAGTCTTAAAATTAATAAATAATATTATTTATGATCCCCTAAATGTAACTTTTAAAGCGTCCCTAAACTAATTTCTGAAAGTCATTAATTTTTAATTTCCACTTGACGCCTTATGAGCCTTTCTTCTTCTGACAAGATGATGGATTTCCATTATGCATGTTTTTATTGAAATTGAAATTACTCATTCCGATGACTGACATCTACCATATACTCGTATATCGATTCAAAGGGGAAGTTGTTGGGTGGAAAGTGGGAGTTCGGAGGTCGAATGTGGGCGGTGCGGAACCTTGAGCTTTTGGGGCCGTTGCAAGCTCTCTCGCAGTTTGCACTCTTTGGCCTAAACTTGACCGATTTTCACGCCTACGGTTAAGTTAGCCTTTGGCTCAATTGTGTCTGTGTGTTTGCTTTTCCTTTGGGGCTTCGAACTAGTTAGGACTGACTTTTCACAGCCAGAAGACCGCACTAACAAAGTTGTTTCAATGGGGCAGAATGTTGCATTGTGGCAGCACACCTTTCTTTGTCATTCTAAATGTGGAACATCTTCGAGTTATTGGGAAATATGTTTACATACAGCTGGGGTTGAAATAATGAATCAAAAAATACAAATAAAAATTATCCTAAAATATAAACCTTGTACATATTTTTTCTAGTATTTATTTAGTTTAATTCTTTTGGAGTTATTTTTCATTAAACAATATATTGTGACTTTATTAATGTATATTTTTAAAGAAGCAGATTTAAAGAAGAATATTTTAAATACTTAAAGTCCCCACTAAATTGTATTGAAACATACTCATCCTTAGTCCCTAATTAGACCATATTTCTGATATATTTTTGTGCCCTCTACTGTATATTCCTGTCCGACTAGATCACGAGTGGCACTATTTCCGCATTTCCCCCATTTACGACCACTCGAAAAGGCCAAAAATAAAACGCCCCTCCATGGGTTCGATGGCGTTCTTTTTATGACTTGTCAAAAGTGCACTTCAAGTTCTTTATTTTTGACATCCTCCGTGTGCACGCGTTTCTCTTAGTTTATGTCTGGTTCTGTCTTATGCAACGTCTTGGCTTATCTCATAAAATATTAAATAAATTGTAGTTACAGCCACTACGCATTTTCGAGAGATTAAATTGAATTGAAATCGTTGAGCTGTAATCAGCAGCCCCAAGGTTCGTATTTCCTAACTCGCCGAAACGGGAAAATGTGGGAAGTGGACCAATAATTTTTGTGTCTCACTTTCGTGACTGAATATATATTTTTGAAATCCACATATTTTATTGCTCACTTGCCTGGGCATTTCGTAACCGTGTTAAGCACTCGTTTCGAGCATTACCCAACTTTCTTTCTGGTAAATTAAAAATTTAAATGCCCGTCGGCCGGCACTGAACCTCCATTAGATAATGCCTCAAAAAAAAAAAAAGTAATAATTAGAAAATCCAAATTGCATGGAAAAGCGAATCCAAAGTGCACACGACAGAGTGCGGACGTGTCCAAGTCAGAGCCGGAGTCGGAATTGGACCCACTTTCACTGCACTCTTCGCTGCACATCTGCGGACCAACGATCGTCCGCTCGCTTTTTGATCGATTTTCCTGCCCGTCTTTCGCTACCCATTGCTTTTTCCACTCTATCAAGGCCCATGAGGTCGCGGAAAATGGCTTAACGTATCGTTAAGCATATTTTCCATTGGAGTATGTACGAGTTTGTGGAGATAAATAACGCATTCGCACATTCAGAGTTAATGATTGATGAATTTTATAATTTTCTTTGGTAATTTTGTGGCATTTTTGTCTGTAAGTTTGGTTTTTCAGTTGAAAAGTTAGGAAATATTTAATTGTAGCATAAAATAAACACCTTTTCTTTGTCATGAAAGATAAATATAAATAGTTTTTATAAGAAGGCCCTTTTGCGTCTCAAAAAAGATAGTAAACATGTTTTCATTATTGTTTCTCTGAATACTAAAGATATAATATATAGCAAAGAAAATCTCAAAATTTGACTTAGTCAACTATAATTTACGCAGTAGAAAATGCAAAATGCGTTCTGTTTTCCCTCTGATTCACTCATGCGCACTTTCCCAATTTTATTTCTATTTATCATTTGCAACCAAATATTTCCATTGCCTGTGATTCCCCAGCGCCTCTTTAAAATTAGAACCTGAAACGAAGTCGATGCGCTTTCTGGGGCTCCTTCGGCGGTCCTTAGCTCCATTACCAATTATTTATGTCGAAAAAGGTCACATGTTTAAATATAGAAAAGCGATTTTCCGCTGCATCTCTGTACTTTTTCCCGCTGCGCCTGCCAGTCAAGGCAAGGCATCGCCTTCATTTCATTTGTTTAATTCGCTTGGAGAAAGGTAAACGAACGCTTGATGGTGACGTCGTTGAGTGATTTATATGATTCACGTGGTCGTAGTTGTCGGCCACGGCACGGTCTGTTGGCTGGATGGGTTGATGGCTGTGGGCTGTGGGCTGGGCCGGGCACAGGGATGAGGTGGAGTGGAAATGGCAGCCAGGAGACAGAAGCACAGCGAATTCATTGTTCGTCAGCTATCTTTATCCGGATCCGGAGATAATTGCTTGTTTATCTAAAAAACAACATCACGAATTTCAAGCGAAAAACGGGGAAATGAAACAAAATAATCAAAAAACATTAATTGGCACTGAAAATTACAATAATAAAGAGAGTGGGTTGGTCTGATTTCTTTGTTTCTTTTATTTAAGGGGTGAGCACAGCAAATTGTATATATCTTGAGGAATAGGTGTTGTGGGAGTGAATAATATTTTTTATAAACTGATACGAAAGAAAGAAAGAAATATGTTTCTCAAATAATTAAAAGAAATAACGTTTCTACCTATTTCCTCAAACAGAAAAAGTTGTAAGGCAACGTATATCATCTTTAGCAAAGGAAAAACCTATTAAAAAACCAAATACAACATCTTTTTTTGACACTTTGTATAGTAAATCCACTTAATTTGTACCTAATCCCCTTTAACTTGTATCCTTTGAGCTCACATTTTTATGATTTTCCCTCAGCAATTAAATATCCTGCTGTTCTTAAACGATTTAAATTGTTGCAAACACATTTTCAGTTGCAGAACATCCCCTATTGTCACTCAAATGCAATGCGAAATGCCAGGCCAAAGCCAAAAACCAGAAAAGAAAACAATAACAGATCCATGGCGCAGCAACACATGGGTGTGCAGTGCTTTCCCACATTACGTATACGTACGTATACGGCTCCGTGTGGTGGGCAATAGAAGCGGTGACCTACTTTGGACCAGGCCAGACCAGGCCAACGATGATTCTCAGCTCTCCTCGACTCACTCTGGGCTGAGCTTTTGTGCCTTTTTCTCCCTTTTCTGTTTCTCGTCCCACTTTCGTCGTCCTGTCTTTGATGGCTGTTATATTCTCCTTGCGCGCAGCTTCTGTTTTGGAGACCGTGAGTGGATTACCACTGATTAAGGACCTAATTCCGGCTGCCTGCAGCTGATGCTGAATTTAATTTACTCTCCTTCGTGGGGGACAAGTACCTGGAACACCGGATCGATGTGCCTTGACCAGGCGAGGACGCTGGCTGTCCTTGGCTGCCGCAAAATTGTTTTTGATTTCCCCCACAACTGGGTCAAAGTGTGCTCCCTTGTCTCTGGTGGCTGGTTGGTTGCTTGGTTGGCTGCTGGCTGCACTTTGTCTAATTGAAGTTTTCCCCCCCCATAATTGCCTGGTAATTAGGTTTTCTTATCTCGGTTTTTGCACAACTTCCAAGCGATTTTCAAGGTTGCTAATGGGAGGGGTCTTGACATTTGGATAATGGCATTTCAAGTTGTAAATGTTTTGTCTCAAGAGCTTTTATTGGACTTTAAATCAGAGCAGATTATGAATTTTCAATTTGTTACAAAATATGTTATTTATAAACCTCTTTTGAAAAGATTTCTATCTGCTAAACGTTACCATTTCCTCCTACTTTGCAAATAACACTTAATTTTGTTTAAATTGTAAAATCCTCACAAATTGAGCCCCGACCCAGCGCTTGTAATTGCATTAAACATGGCTTAAAAACTTGACACTCGGCTGGACTTCCACTCTCCGCCGAATTGCTTAATTTAATAACCGGACAGAGCCGTCGTGGATATCAGATGGTGGGAATCGGCAGCGTTGGCTTCCGCCTCGTGAAAAGCGACTCACAAGCGTTTAACACTTGTAAGCCGCCAAAGCCAAATACTTGGTAGTTGCTGCACTCCAAGAGTGCCACACTGGCCAAACTGGTTAGCCCCCCAAGTTGAGGGGAGTGCCGGCTCAGCATTCGGCCGAATCACTTCCGAAATGTTACATTGGCAATGGATTATCTCGTTTTAAAAGTAATTTAACATAAATAAAATTGCACAATTTAATAAGGAATAGATTAAGGCCTCAGTTTTAGATACAGATATTTCTATAAATTAAAAATAAAACACTCGTAAATGTTTCATTTTATTCCTTTCCAGTCACCACTCGGAGGGAAGCAGTAGCAGCTATCAGGATGCCAGCAGCGACAGTTCGACGGAGGACGAGTCGACGGGGATGCCGCCACATTATCACATCACCATCCGGTGTACTCGAGAGATTGCCGGATTCAATGGTCTCAGTGAGGCCGTAAAGCGGCTGGATTTCCGACGATCGGTGCGAGATCGAAAGCGTTTCCATTACATCTGTGCTTTCCTGCTGCTCGTCTCCAACAAGGGCATTTCCAGCCTGCCAGGCAGTGCCCAGCGCCAGCTCCTCCAAATGGTTGAGGAAGTGGCCTCGCATGGTAAGTGGGAATTCGACAATTATTTTTAAGACACGAACTTTATTTGAATCTTTTCCCTCTTGCAGTAAATGACAGTCAGCAGCATCCGAATGTGCTGCGTGGTCTGGCACTGAAGCTGGAGCACATTGTTAACCAGGAGAACCAAAAGTGCTGGGGCAAGCCGCTGGGCAGCACCTACCTGTGGAAGGAGCATATGGCCACCATCAAGCGAATTCAGCGTGTGGCCAGCCAGATCGAGATCAGGGAGGTAAGAGCTCAATAGAAACTAAGCTTCCTTTCAATGCCTAATCTCTTGTATATTCCCTCCAGCCCGATCCCGAGGCCAAGCCCAAGCTGCACGAGCTGCCGGAGGAGTGTGTGCGTGAGATTATCCTGTGCATAGCCGACCATCGGGACCTGGAGTCTGCCGCCAAGGCTTGGGACACCATGGCCAAGCTGGTGTCCGAGCAGCGCATTTGGCGCGAGCTGACGCGCTTCCACTTCAATCAGCGGCAGATCCATACCATCCTCGACCTGGACAAGTTCAAGCAGATGGGGGAAATCAAGGACTGGAAACAGATCTACCACCAGTTGCGCCGCACGTATGGCGTTAACGACGACTACCAGTTCGCCGAGGTGCTGGCCCTGTGCCGCTCTTGCTGCTGCCTCTTCTGGCCCTCGGACGGACATCCGTGCATCGTGGACCAGAGTCCTGACTACAAGCAGCGAGTTGAGGAGGCGGGTGGCCAGCTGGCGCTGGCCCAGCCTGTGCCTCCGGCCCAGTTTCTCAAGTACTTCTCGTTGTAAGCCCACGACGGATCAGACCAAGGGAGAGAGATTAGAGATAGAGATCGATATGTATTTTTACGGAGAGAAAGAGAGGCGTGGTTGGCGTGAATGGTGTCCCTGTCCATGGATAAGTTGTTTGGCTGCGAGTGAGAAAGTCTTTATGTGCGTGTTAAAGTTTTACCCTTAGAGTGGAGAGGAGAGAAAAGGATGAGGAGGAGGAGCAGGAGGAGTAGATCAGAAAGCAAAGTGATAAAGATATCCCTAATCTATAGCTACATTATAATCGTTTCGACTGGTTTGCAGTTTTGTGCAGGTTAAGATTCAGATTCTAGTTCAGTTCTTTGCCTTTGCCAACTCCCTTTTTGTATGGTTACCAGTTCATAGGGTCGAAGTCTGAACCACGATCTGTGCAGGACCGAAGATTACTATTAGTTGTGTAGAGATGACGCTATTGATCGACGCGACTCGCGTGTCAGGGTCCAATTGGGGGTCGCTACTCATTTGAGGTCCCTGGGATTGCAGCAGTTGTTAAAGACTTTTTAAGGACACGCAAATAAAAAAAGAAAAACTGCCACAAAAGAAACGAGAATAAGCGATTATTTTGTTGTCAAACTGAATCGAGAAACTATTTTTAAAACCAGTATATATAATGTGTAATTATGGCCGATTTGTTCATTTTAAGACAAACGAGGAACACACACTCTCTTTTATGCATGTCTTTTGATCGCGATCTATTTGTAGGGGTTAAGTGTAGTTTCTTTTACGTCTGTATCAAGCTGCTTTTGGTGCTAAATCTTACTATAAGTTCCAATCAAAAATCAAATCAAACCAGGCTCTGAATACCCCGTCCCCGATCCGCGTAGTTCCGAGTAGAGTAGGATGAGGAGAAATCATGTGATGTTGCAGGAAGCAAAGCTAGAAACGAATACACCTACCTAACGATAACAAATCTTCAAGCGATCAGCCGCTAAGCAATGCTATATATACAAATATTAGAGATCGAGCAGAGACTACGATTACGATTTACCTTAACCAACGCTAAGTGGCACAGTGGCAGCTAAGTATATCACAGAACAGGATGCATAACGCCTACCCTGTTACTATAAGGTCCTTGAGAGAACTATAGATAATGTTAACGTGTATAGATATATCCATTAGTAGAGCCCCCCGAGATCCCGGCCTCATGATTTCCGTTCCCTGTACAAAATATCAGTTCGATCACATTACTATTACTATAACTAATTACTATTGTAAGTATTGAGGGTTTTTAGCATTCTCGAGCATTATTCGTTTGCGAAACAAATCTCTGATTTTATGTTTACAATAAACTTGCAAATATCTATGGAGCATTGAAGTTGTTTTAATTATATTTTAAATTTCGATTTCTAAATTATTTTTAGCATATAAATTTCATTTTAAATATTACTAAAATGCCGCCAAAATCTACGCCTGACTGGCAGCTTAATATTGACTAAACAATCAGTTGCCATGGACACAAATCAATCATCAATAAGGAGTAGAGCTACACACAGTTTTCTCTCGGAACTTCTTTATCTGCTGATAGCTAGTTTATAGGAATTAAATCCTGTAAATCCTTTAAAATGGAATTTATATTCAAAAAGGAGCGGCGCACCTTTGGCGCCCGTGTCAACTTCGAGGACAAGGATGAGGTGGTCTTCAGCGAAAACTCCAATCCCGAGCTGGTGAAGAACTACATCCTGCAGAACCCCGTGGATAGAGTGACGCAATATGCTGGACAGACCTCGCTGAGCGTGGCCAATACAGAGCGAGCCACATACAAGAGCACAGGGATTACCCACAATGAGGGCGGCTGGCCCAAGGACATCAATATGCACGATCCGGAACAGACGGTTCGATACAAGCGCAAGATCGAGAAGGACGAGAATTACATCACACAAGTCATGAACTTGACTAAGCCCATGGAGCACTATATTCACCAGAACAATGCCGTCAACATTTATGAGAACTACTTCGAGAACCTGGACCCCGCTCCGCTGCCGGAGCCGTGCAAGTCCCGCACTGTTAACGTGTACCGGGATCCGAATCCCGTTAAGGTGCCGGTAAAGCATCTTTCCTGGTCCCCAGATGGCGGCATCAAGATGGCCGTCAGCCACTGTGACATGCGATTCCAGGGCGACAAGTCCGGCCAGAAGTGCAACTCGTATATCTGGGAGGTGGAGAATCCCAACGAGCCCTTCCTCACTCTGGAGCCGAAGGTTCCTTGCGTGTGCCTGGAGTACAATCAGAAGGATCCAACAAGTCTGGTGAGCGGCATGTACAATGGCCAGGTGGCCGCTTGGGACACGCGGCATGGCAAGCATCCCGTGATGATTAGCGAAAGGGAGGTATGCCATCGGGATCCTGTGAATTCGGTGCTGTGGAACAACTCCAAGAGCGGCACAGAGTTCTTCTCCGGCGGCTCTGATGGTCAGGTGCTGTGGTGGGACACTCGTAAGCTCAGCGAGCCGCTGGACCGGCTGCTTATGGATCCTGTGAAGAGCGATGATCAGGAATTGTCGCGATCCTACGGCATATCGGTGCTGGAGTACGAGACCACGATTCCCACAAGGTTCATGGCGGGCACCGAGATGGGCATGCTCTTCTCCTGCAATCGGAAGGGAAAGACACCAACGGAGAAGATACAGATACGGGTGTGTTTCTAATTCTCCTTTAATTGTAAGCCACTTTACAAAGAGATCTCTCCCCTTGCAGATGATGTGCCACCTGGGACCGGTGTACGCCATCACCCGGAATCCGGCCTTTGTGAAGAACTTCCTCACTGTCGGCGACTGGTGCGCACGCATCTGGTCGGAGGATTGCCGCGAGAGCTCCATCATCTGGACCAAGAGCAGCAGCTCTATGCTGACTGACGGCGCCTGGAGTTACACCAAGTAAGATTCAAATTGTGGACATTATTCCTAATATAGTTTGTAATTTGCCTTCCAGAGTATCGCAGTTCTTTATTACCAGAATGGATGGAGTCCTGGACACTTGGGATCTGCTGCAGCAGCAGAATGAACCCGTCCTTACCGTCAAGGTGTGCGATGAGCCTTTGTACTGCGTCAGGACCAATGAGAACGGCAAGTTTGTAAGCTGCGGCAGCCAACTGGGTGCCACATTCCTCATCGAGGTCTCCGACAACATGGTCATGTCGGCCAAGAACGATAAGCCACTATTAACTGCCGTAAGATCTAAATATTTGAATAGAAGTTTAAAAACTTTAGTGAAATGGTATCCCTTGCAGATGTTCGAACGTGAGAACCGACGCGAGAAGATCCTGGAGGCAAAGTCGCGGGAGAGCAAGCTCAAGGTGAAAGCCAATCATGGTCAGGATACGGCGGACATAACGATGGTCAACGGAAAGGTCAATATGGCTCCGTTTGTCGGAGCTTGCGAGCAGGCCGCCTCTGAGTATTTTGCGGCTGTGGAACAGGAACGCCAAAGGCGTCTGCCCGGCGGAAAGCGTAGGTGAACAATAGCGGTTTATTATTAAGTCTTAACTATTTTTTGGGAGCCCATTTCTATTAATTTTTAAACCTTTTTCCTTACAGAGGATGCGGAGGAGGCTGATGTGTCCGAGGCAGAGAGCTCAAAGCTGTAGATCTTAAATTTAATTGTTATTTACTATATTTCACGGACCAAAGTCAAATAATAGTCATTGTACAATAAATAAATACTTAGCAGAAACTGATGAATAGCTTTAACAAATTTTTTTAAATCTTAAATTTTAAATTCAAATTTAACGTAAAAGTTCTTTCAGCTGTATTATAGTCATCGATAAAGGCCAGTCTGCCATTGTTTTGAAGATATCGATAGTTCATCTTTAAATACTTCCCACCTCTAAATCAGCTGTGCCCATTCGACTTTCACACGCGGTTGATTTAGCCTGAAGTTTTATTAACAAAATCCAATTGACAACAAAAATTGTAAGTAATTTACATTTAAGCAATGCTCCAGTGAACAGCCCTTTACTAAAACAAAAAAAAGAAAGTGTGAAATATATAAATGCAACAAGAAATAAACATTGCATCAGCTGTGCCATTGAAACGTGCCAAAATTACACTCGTCTGCAAAGTCCTAGACAAAAACCGAATAATAAAGCAGTGCTAGTGACATAATACGCATTAAAATAGCAAAAACATGTTAAAATACAACAATATCCCGCGAGTAAAGCCGTTCCTGGTAATATTTTGATTTTTATGTGCGGGGTAATAACCGTGGTCAGGTAGCAAACGCATCTGCACCAAACCCGTTCCGTGTTGCACGGTGTGCGGCCTACGTGACTCAGAGGCAGTTATCAATGGCGCAACACATACGGAAAGTTCAGTGACCAATTTCTGTGCAGCAGCCAAACGAAAACACACCCTTAGACTCGGAACCAGACGGCGTCTAACGTCCAACTGATAAAGAGGTGTCGAACGATTCAAATAATACGCCGGACTTGTGTTTTCATTAAATAATTAATTGTGTAAAGTAGGCAAATAACACACGGGTAAGACAATGGCCAATATCAAGTGAACTCAATCTACTTTCGAATCTGTTCTATTTTGCCTTTTAAATTAAATAAACCAAATTCAATACAAAAATCATTATTTAAACATTTACAAAAGTATTTAAGTCTTTGTGCGTTTAATAAAACAACAAATTTCTTATAAAATCGCGGAAGTGCATTAATCGAATTAAATAAAATAAGTTTTATAATCAATAAACCCAAAAAAAAACCTTATCGACAAGTCCTGCATTGTTATGGGCCAATTAAGACTGCCGCAGAACACCAGTTCATTCTGGTTTAAGTTTAATTGCCAATTGTTAATTGTAAATTGTTAATTCAGACCTTGGCGCGGCTCCGATTTGAAAGTGTTTCCCCCAAGGCGGGGTTGGGTTCGCACACACCCGTGATTCACCCACCTGGCGTGGCGTTTGTGCTAAATACGTTATTTTGGGATTGCTTTCCGGTTTTTTTCGCTGCTGGTGCAATCCCAGGGGCCGGTCCTACCATTCCATTCTGGCCAGCAGTCACGTACACCAGCCAGCGCATCGCCCATGCTCTCGGGCTCTTTGTTTATTGTTTATTTTCGGTAAACTTATCAGCACAGACAAAAACAGAGCTTCCATGATTTACATAAATAAATAATCTTGACCTTAACAATATGCATAGTCTAAAAAACACAAAATAAATGCAAAACAAATCTTTTAAAAAACAAGTGAATAAGAAGAAAAAAAATATATTAAAATAATGTTTTTTAATATAATCACCTTATTATTGCGTTTTCTTTCAGAAAATTAAACTAATCTATTCCAATCTTCTATTCTTCCAGCACCATGTTGGACGTGATCCAACCCAGTAACAACCACCAAGCCAGCGACAACAACAACGATGTGGTGGTGGTGCGAGCCAGGCCCAAGAAGGTCTTCAAGCCGAAGGCCAGAATCAATCGAATTCCACAGGAGCTGCTCGATGATCCGTTGCTGCAGCAGGCCATCGATCGCCTGCCCTCCAACTATAACTTTGAGCTGCACAAGACCATTTGGCGGATACGGGAAATGAAGGCCAAGCGAGTGGCTTTGCAGCTGCCCGAGGGATTGCTCATGTACGCCATGGTCATCAGCGATATTGTGGAGCGATTCACCAGCGCCGATACCGTCATTATGGGCGATGTGACTTACGGAGCCTGTTGCGTCGACGACTATACAGCCAAGGCACTGGGAGCGGATCTTTTGGTGCATTACGGCCACAGTTGTCTCATTCCCGTTGACCAGACGTGCGGCATTAAAGTACTTTACATTTTCGTGGACATCAAGATCGATCCGCTGCACTTCCTAGACTCCGTTAAGCTGAATTTTAAACCAGAAGTTGGCCAAATCGCTTTGGTGAGCACAATTCAGTTTGTGACCACACTGCAGGCCGCCTCCACGGAGCTAAAGGCAGCCGGCTACGATGTGATTGTGCCACAGGCCAAGCCGCTCAGTCCGGGTGAGATTCTCGGCTGCACCTCGCCGCAGCTGCCGGAGGCAACTAAAATGATAATCTACCTGGGAGACGGGCGTTTCCACCTGGAATCCGCCATGATTGCGAACCCTCTGCTAAAGGTATGTAGCCTAAACGCTAGCATTTTCAGTACAGTTTCTAATTTATATATATATATATATATATTATATATATTCGATTTCAGGCGTACAAGTACGATCCGTACGAGAAGAAGTTCACCATCGAGGAGTACGACCACATTGCCATGCAGAACCTTCGTCTGGACGCTGTGCAGCGCGCAAAGAAAGCGCGTCGCATTGGCATCATACTGGGCACACTTGGAAGACAGGGCAGTGCCAGAGTGCATCGTTTTCTGGAGAAAAGGCTGCATGCCAAGGGCATTGAGACGACCACTTTACTGCTGTCGGAGATCTTCCCCCAGAAACTGGCCTTATTCGCGGACATTGACGCCTTTGTGCAGATCGCCTGCCCGCGACTCTCGATCGACTGGGGATCTGCCTTCAGCCAGCCACTTCTGAATCCCTACGAGCTTTCTGTCGTCCTGGGCGATGTCGAGTGGACGCCACACAATTCGTCGCCGCGCAACAATGCCTATCCGATGGATTTCTATGCCAGCGGCAGCCTGGGACCCTGGACGCCGAACTTCAAGCCGCCGGCGCTGGGCGAGTGTGAGAACAAACCCTCAGCTGACTGTTGTGGCCGCTGCACACGCGCCGAGCTGGAGAAAGACGATTCGGGGAAGGCAGCGGC
This sequence comes from Drosophila anomelani, assembly GCA_035045905.1. NCBI lineage: Eukaryota > Metazoa > Arthropoda > Insecta > Diptera > Drosophilidae > Drosophila > Drosophila anomelani. The sequence continues at coordinate 6,747,596 of JAWNOO010000165.1, forward strand.
AATAGCCGATATTCTCGACTTTAAAAAGGGATAATCGATTAATTATGGCCGCATTCTTAGCTCCCAACAGAGCCCTCCATCTCAAGCGATCAGTCCAGGTCGTCTGCCCAAAAAATAATGCTTACCTACTAATTTAGTTAGTACAAATTTGTTGTTTGTAAGTTCTATCTTTTAGGTTGTCATCACTTGTGTTCATCACAGATACGATTATAACTTTATGTTCGCAAAGGCATTCTTTAGTTAAGTTGCTAGTTTTATTTACAGAGATGCAATTGTTATAGTAACTGCAACAATGTACACTATTTTTAACATTAAAATAATGTTTAAAACAACCAAATGAGTGTTTTAATATAATATATTTCATATAAAGGTGCTGTTTTAATATTAATATTAATATATTATTAGAATATCCTGCAAGGGTATACAATTTCTGTTTGTATGGAAATGTTTGCGTTGTACGAAAATGCGAGGTTCTATTCTGACCTGAAAGGATATTAAATCAACGGAAAATCAATGTTTTGAAATATCATAAGTTGGTCAAAAATGCTTCAATTTAAATTCGGACAACACAGAAGTGTTAGTGTGCTTAATAAATCGAATTCTCATGATACGGATCAAGAATATATATGATTCCTTCACTGCCAATTAAGGGGTTTAGCATTCATTTCAATTAAATAAATTCAAATCCGAATAGTTTGTTAAACTTTATTTTATTGCAAAAATATCACTCATATTTTAAATATGTACAAATTCTTTAAAATATTTTACTGAATTACTTTATATATTGTATGTACAATTGAACTAAAAAGTTGGCTAGTAAATTTGACTATAAAATTGGCTACATGATTCCTATGGATGTGTATATACAATTGGTCTATTGAATTGTCTAAAATTTGCTAAGGATTTTCATATTTACAGTACATTGGCTAACTAAATATATACAATACGGTTGATGTATATATACAATTGAATTAAAACATTAACTAAAATGTACATTTGAACTAGGATATTAACTAGAATTTACAATTGTCTAAATTCGTCTAACTGCTGACACTGCAAGCGGATTGTTTGATCGTTTGGTCCGAGTGTCCAGGGTGTATTAAATTCGATGGTCCTCCACTTCCAGTCCTCAAGCTCAGCAATGTTTCAGCGCCGAGTCCGAGGAGCTCCGCCAGGAACTTTAGCCGGTCCTCGATGGATGTTGTTGCCGGTCGGAGAACATCGCTTGCAGTGCAGGTCGATTCGTAGTCGACAGCGAGTTTTTATAGGACATTCGACAGGTAGGCAGGGATGATCCTTTTGCCTGCCTAATGACTTTGACCTCGGCGGAAATTGCCGCACTGCGATTACCCAAAAAAATTCCTAGAAAGATAACTCTGAACACCTCGAAAAATGGTTAAGCACTCGCTGTTTTCAGGGAAGGTACTTAGGTTGACATGAAGATAAAATATATATGTTTATTGAAACAGTAGGTATATTTATGTGTATGTATAAGGGAAAGTAGGTAAAGAAAAAATTCGGAAAATTTAACAAAGTTATATGAAGTCTGTTGGGCATATGTAAAACATAAGCCATTTATTTTATCAGCCAGAAAATGTAAGGATAAGAATTCGTCTCACTGAAAAATTCATGTATGCTTATTTGTTATGTCTTTAAAGGAAACTATAACTACTTATAAATACTTAACAAACCATGAGATCTTTAGTATTGGAATAATCTCTATATTTTTTAGAGTTGTGATTGAAATTTTTTAATTCTTTCTTCTACAACTTTTAATAGACCTTTTTTGTTATTTTCTTTACGGTGTCCATTACCAGTCGGATAATTAAGAATTATTTGTTAAAAGTTTGTTTTTTATTTTCATCAAGTAGTGTTTGCCTTTTCCGGAGTTTTTGTTATCCCGCTCGCAGAAATCGATCAATTTTTTAAGACAGCGGAAATGGAACAATCGCCATTTTGTACTATTTAAATACCAATTAATATTTCAACAATTATTTACTGTGCGGGCATTTTAAAGTTTTATTTTAACAACAAATTAAACAACAAATTCATGAGCTCCTAAAGCAAGGGCTGTACAAACAATTTTAGTTAATAAACTGAAAAGGTTCGTGTCTTGGGTAAAAATTAAAAAATTCAGTTTATGATTTAGTTTTTCCATGTTATATAATTTTAAACATATAATTAATCAATAAGTAAATAGTTTATAATTTTGTTAAGTATCACAAATGATAAATTTCAATGTCTCGCCTTTTTAAATAATCGATAATATTAATATTAGCATCGAACTTCTTGCATCGCTATTGTTTTTATCTTTTATTGGTTTGTTTTGTTTATTCGGCACATTTTTTGTTATTATGTTGAAAAGTAGCAATATAAATAGGTAAAGTTACGAATTGTGTATTTGGTAATCTTCTAAAACATTAAATGCTCGCCTCACAGCGTCCTCAATGAGCTGCCTGAGCAAACGGCAAAGGAACCCCAAGCTCAATCATCTTCCTCCAATGGAAACTCGAAGGCAGAGGGACAAACCTGTTGCTCCTCCAAGGATCAGGATGTTATGGGCAGCCTTGCCGCTTTGCAATTGTCTGCTGGTGTATTGCAAATAGCGGAGCCACCATTGGACCACGTACGTGTCCAGCTCAGGGAGTTGATGTAAGTAGTTGCCTAAAGCTGACCTTATCGTTGCTGAATTTGTTTACTTTTATTTCAGCGGAAGACAAAATAAGATATACATTGATTTGTCCAAGGAGAAGTACAAGCTGGACTGCAGCGAAGTCGCCAAATTGAATGATATGGTGAGTAAAGCAGACAGGAGTAGGAGCTTATGGAAGGATTTGAGATTATTAAGTTATATGGATTTCGTGATGATTTTTATCTTAAAAAACTTATCGTTTGTGAACATTTTAAGTTAAAAATAAGGCCAGCTTTCACCTGTAGACTCTCTTATTTCTGATAATAAATCCGGACACTAAATATAAAATATAGAACATTAAATAGAGCAACTACTTGCAACCTTCTTAAATTTGTAGTACTTCTTATTCTTTAGAATTTATTAAGTTGAAACAATAAATAATAGGTATTTATTTCTCTTAACTAAATAACCAGAAAATAATTCAAGTCAATTTGCTATTTAAAAAATAGTTTCCCTCAGATAAGAACTAGATGTAGCACTAGGACAGTGAACGAAATTGAAATATTAAAAATAGATTACTTTTAAATTAATTACAAAATTAAGATTGGCCATGGCTCACATTTTCCCAGTCTTACTTGTATTACATTTTTAATTTTCTTAAAAGAAATTGTAATTATTAAGCTCCGATTACATTATTTCAGTTATAGCTTGTGTACATCAGTTTAATGTTTGTTTGTGTGTACATCATGTTTACAATCAATAATGCCAACTAATTAGGGTCATTTCGAAGAGCCCAAATACCCCATAACAGCTTAAGTTTACCAGCGTTTAGCTAATTAAGTTGGGCGGAATCTTATCAGTGGGCGGCCATTCGAACCACAATCTAATCTCTACCCGCCAGGCAGCGACAGAAAGTAACTAGGCACTATATCATAAAACACAAAGTAATTAGCTCTTTTATAACTCTCATTTATGCAGATGAGCGATGTGAGGCGCTACAAAGATAAACTGGCAAAGATCAAGAAAGAAATGCAGGGCATCTACCAGCGCACCAAGGACCTGAAGGTAAGCCAAGTTTTTCGACCAAAAAAAACCCATTCAAACGTTATAAAAGTAATCAAAGATTAAAACAAAGAAAAACACATGCAAACCTCTTAATTTAAAGACATTTATTATCTTTGAATTACTGATTACAGAAACGCGCCGCAAACGTGGCGGCCTGCAAGCAACGCGACTACCAGCGGAAACTCGATAGGCAGCAGCACGAGGAGTCACTCATTGGCGGCCATTAGAGGCAGTCTGCGCCGCCTTTACATTGGGATTCGGATTCTCGGTAACAACTAGCCAACAACTTAACACAGACAAAAGTTGAACAAAAGTTAAATCAATTTTAATACATATATATATAGCACGTAATAATAATAATTGTTTATGTTATTAGAGCTTCTGGAAAACATTTCACTTTGTGGTACATAAAATCGTGTATAATTAAGTAAATACCTAAGAGATTTCGCAGAAAGAAAGCTACATACATGCACCCGGAGCAAAGGAAGCTACAGCTAGCTACAAATATTATTTATAATTATACAAAAAAAAATCTATATATGTTAAACAGTAAGATGGTGTGGTGGAGAAACAATGGTTAAACATTCACAGCGCCAAGGCAGCAGCGGCTTAAATTCACGGTAAGGAAATTGGATCATGCTTAGCCGGCCGACTGCGCTTGTTATTCTACAAATAATTAAGTTCTCACATTGAATTCAAAGGTAAATGGGCAAGGTACTTCCGCGTACACAGCGTGCACATATGCACGCGACAGTGTGTTGTGTGTGTGTGTTTGTGTGGTTACTAAAATAAGTTACTACTAAATTAAAGCACGTTTACAATACAGTTGAGTTAACATGCAGCATCGAGAGTAGAAAGATGTCGGAGTGGAGGAGCATTCACAGTTGATCTGTTGAAGCGTTGGATCTGGTTACTGTTGCTCTCGCTGGTTCATTGGTGACTGTTCTTGGTGATGGTGTTTATATTTGGTGATTGGTTTAGCTAACTCTACTATACTCCTGATCATTCAGCATGTGCATTGCATCTGTCGGTGCGAAATACTTGACAGTGCCTAAAAGAACGCAGAACAGTCAGTTATATAATTTAATATATTTAATTTATAAAGATATATATCCAATAAAATAAATAAAATTATTGGGTAAATAAGGGAACAATGGGTTGTGGGAGAAAATGTTTAATTTGTGAATTGGTGGGTCCCCTTCTACCTGTGAAATCATAAGCTTAAAGTTCCTTGTTCATAAAGTCGGAAGTATTTTTGTAAACTTTTATAATACATATAAATTAAGGTATCTAAGGGCCCGTACACATATATATTTGTTTAAAACATGCACATTATGTATTTTGTTTAACGTTTGGTATATTTATTTCTACTAAAAACATTTCTAGATTCAGAAAAAAAACAAAATAAAATTGTTTGAAACCTTTTTCTCAATTAAAACTCCATTTTTTTGTATTATCAGTTACAGAAATAATAATTTTAAAACGTGGAATACATTTTTAAAGAAATAATCAGTTCACACAGATGACAAAATGAAAAAAATTCACCATTATTAATAGATTCCGTTTATTTACAACAATTATTTAGTATTTAAAATTCATTTTGAGCCAGTTTTTTTTATGCATTTACCTGTTGTTAAGTCTTAAAACAGTTTTTATCTCTATAGCTTATGTCAGATCTTACAAAATCTAGTCTAGCAGCTTTCGTTTCAACATAATATCCTTAATTTCGATTTGTTTCTTCAGGGAAATGATTCAAATGTAAAGCTAATGGTCAATGTGGAGGATAGGGGATTCTTCTCCTAACTTGATTGTATTTCAGACTAAATACTTTTATAAATTCAGGGAACATGGCAAGACTTTATTTTGGGAGACCCCGAAATCAACCTTTTCCGCATTAACTTAGGTCGACTTCGCGGAACCCGTCACTGTCTTTATGGTCAGTATTTTTGAGCTTGGCTGTCTCCACGGATGAAGATGCAGAGGCTGAGACTGTGGCTGAGACGGTGGCATTGGCGGAGGCGGAGGCCGAAGAGACCCTACCCTTACCGTTTTCGTCAGTGTTTCTATTGCGCTGCAGGAACATCTGAATGGACACATGCACCACGAAGACAATGAAGGCACCAATTCCAAAGATCTCGAAGGTGGTGCGAGCAGAAACCGACTCGAAGAGCAGTCCACCAATTAGGCTGCCCATAGAGACGCCCACGCCCTCGAAAATGGCACCCACCAGGCTCTGTTGAAAGAGGAAAATTAGAAAGAATCCTTAAAAAACCTTATAAGCTTCTAGACACTCACCTGCATGGTAGCTTCGGTGCCCGGTGGCGCCACAATACTCGCATAGGAGGCCATGGTGGCGTAAAAGAGTCCAAAAGTCACCCCGTTCATCAGTTCGATGGGGAGGATGTACCACGGATTCTGCAGCATCGAGTACAGAATGAATCGCACTCCGAAGCCGAACAGCACCAGACTCATGGCGTTAACATGGCCAATCTTCTTCAGAATCCATCCCGACAGGAAGAAGAAGGGCAGCTCACCGCCAAAGCATTGAATGCTCATGACCAGACCCTCCAGGGTCTTGATCGAGCTGTCGCATCCCTCGAATGCCTTGTCCAGCTGCTCCAGATAAATGAACAGGAAGTTCCAGATCAACGCTGTGCCGAGGCCAATGGCCACGCACCACAGAAAGAAGATGACGCAGCGCAGCGAGAGGAACATCTGGCCCACATCCTTCAAGATGTTGGACGACAAATGTGTCTGGGTGTGCTGTATAGAAAAGGGATTAGGCTTGAATCTGGCATATATCCAAGAAAAGTACTCACCCTTAGCTTGGAGGAGGCAAATACATCGAATCCCATTATGATCAGAGCCATCCAAAATACAGCCGTGTAGTTCTTGTTCACCTCACCTAAGGACATGTGATCCACGAGGACACCAGCCAGCAAGGCGAAAATTCCCCAGCCAAGGGATCCGCACAGACGCTGCTTGCCATATAGATGATGGCGATCGCCGAGGATACCAAAGCAAATGGCATCCCCGATGCTCACCACCACCGCCATGCCGATCCAGCTAAAGATGAGCATTCCAAAGAAGAACCAGAACTGCGGCATGGCCATGGCACTGTGCGTGTTAATCACCGCACTCTCCGCCAGTTGCCCATTTAGATAATCCTCCTTGCAGTCCATGGTACAGTTGGCTTTAAAGTAGTCCTTCTCCTTGGGACAAATAAATGTGACATTCTGGCCCGCGATCTGGCCATGATCATGGGGTATCATAAAGAACATACAGCTTCTCTCGTCCACAATGTTGGCCATATTGATGCTGGTGCTAAAGTCGAGCTGGGGATGTGTGCGGTTCGCGGCACAGTTTTCTGTCTTGTTTTGCAGCCAATCCTGGCACACAATGTCCCACAGAAAGGGCTGCGCCTCGCACTCCAGTTCGCAGCCCAGCGTTCGATTGCCATAATACCGCTCCAGATTCTTCTCCACGCATTCCCCGTACTGGGAGCAGAACCGCACATTGGATACCCCCTGATGACAGCGGAACTCTACCTTGGGCAGCGGCTTCTCCATTCCCGGCACGAACATGATCATAAAGAAGGCAAGGCCTGTGAGCACCTGGCCACCCAGGAAGAGGGTTCGATGCTGATGGTACCTAAAGGGGATTAAGTAATTAATTAAATTGTATTGAAATTTGTACTTGTTAATATTTAATAATGAAAGATATTCCTTCTAATTATTAAATTAAACTCAAGTACGCAGTTGAAAATGTCAAGCTCTCAATAATTAATCAAATATTGATGATATGATAGCGAAATTGAGTAAATTTTCAAGTTTATTCTTTGATAACAAAGTGTTATCTTTGTGTATTAGATATTTATGTATTTAAAAGTTAATTACTTAATTGAAAAAATATATGTGGTAGTAGAGGAAATTATAATAAATGAAAATATAATTTTTTTACAAAGTAATAAATAAATTAATTCTATAAGAAGCTCAAAAAATAGGGGCAGAAGTTTAATTATAAAAAATAACAATAATTTATGGATTTATATAAGAAATTAGATGACCTACCGGTCTGCAATGTAGCCAAAGAGGGGCTTCGCCAGCATTCCAATGATGGGCAATATCATGTACATGGTGCCCACTACTGCGGGGGAGTATCCCAGCTGGCCGGCGAGGGTGGGCATGAAGGGGACCACGGGAGCGGTGCCTAGATAATAAAAACAAAGCGACAAACAAGCTCGATTATCTTCTGGGAGATGCGTTGCAGCTGATAAGGAAGGGGTGAGTGATGAGTGATGAGCGAGTGAGTGGGTGGAGATATGCATATGGGCTTAGGTATAGACGCCCAGGAATGAGTGTTGCTTTTCCACTACCGCGATAAGCAAAGTCCAACGACGGCAAGTGGAATTAGATAGAATTTAATGTTAATTGAATTAAAAAAGTAAAAGCAAAGTTTAATTGCTGAAAGTGGTTCGGCTGTCGCTAGGTCTTAACTTTTGATGAGTTTGGGAGTGGAGTGTGAGGAGTGGCTGGTCACTCGGCCATTGGGACTGTCACTATCTCACATTGCTTAACCTTTTCCAACAGTTGACACAAGTCGCCCTTCTGTTTCGACATTGTGAAAACGGTTCAGACATCTATGTACAAACATATTTCGGGTGAAAACGACATGGGGAAAGCCTTATCGCCCGTCTGTATTAGCTTTTTCAAAAATAACTTACTTTATGGTAACTATTATCTCCTCATTAAAAGGGGAGATACAATGTATGTAGCATCTAGCTCAAGAATAAACTCTATAAATGCTCTAGAACTGGGTTTAAGATGAAAGTCTAATAATATAAACAATAGATTCTTTAAAGATCTGAAATATGAAGAAGTATCCAACTCTAAAAATTATATGGGTGTGATTGTTGGCAATTAAAATCAAAGCGGAAAATTTATAATTTTGTTTCCATGCACCCCTTTGGAGTCGTTTATTCAATTAAGTAAACTTTAGGCATTTCTGATCAGAATTTTCCATCCCAAAGACAAAGAAAGAAATTAATTGATGTGATTCTACAGAAACAGTCTTTATGATTCAATGGATATCATTACCCAAACAAATTTATGCGCAAATTAAGTGGTCAAACAACGAGACCCCTTGATATTCCATTAATTAATTGAAAATTAAATTTAATTGTTAATTTTTGCAAATAAATCGTCGCGGATTGAGTATATAAAAGCGATTTTATGATAATTGCAACTGCCTTTGAGTATTTCTTATTACATTCATATTTGTTTACGATTTGTGAAACACTATATTTTTTTAAACTTTTAATCCGCTTGAACGATTGAGTTGCTATAATTCTAATTAGATTCAGTGAAAATGCTTCATCACTCAATGGGAATCGTGACCCAGAACAGCTTGCATTAGCTTATCGCTAGTGCTTATTGGACTTGCGGTTCTATCGGCTCTATGCCATCGGTTTAAGTTCTTATCAGAAGTTTAATGTGACGAAATTCGATATTGAAAATCCGCAATTTGCAACGCAAAACGGCGAAGAATGGAGGAGGAAGCATCACCACCACACTTAGCCACCAGCACGTGCGTGCGTCTAAAGACCTGTAAAAGCGACCTTATCGGCTGATGTAAGCGATGCCCGGTACTTAGATTAATGGCTTTGGGCGCTGCTTTGGGGCTGGGTTTTGCTTACCGGCATTGAAGAGAAAGTAGTGAGCCTTCATTGGCAGCAGCTCCTTATCGATGGCCTTCATTGTGTCGTAATTACGTTGACCTGTGACGCGAAGATCAATACTAATGGCCGTTATATAGCTGCTCCTCCAAACTTATCACTTTTCTGGTTCATTCACATAAAATGCAAAGGCAAGCAATAAAGCATGTGTTTTTGTCTCACACGAATGTGTGTGTGTCGCGATCACGTTTCTATCCCAATTGGAATTCGCTGTATCAGCGGTAGAAGACTCTCTTAGCACTATCACAGTTCTGGCAGTTGGCAGCCACTATTCGAAAAAGTTTGCAAATTGAAACATTTTTAGAATCATTAATCAGCAAGCACCACAAATCTACGGGGGTCCGGCTCGCCAGGCATCCAAAGCACGACTGAGTGGAGTCGCTGGCGTCTGGTCTACAAACTGCCGAGTGTCAACATGTTTGTTTGCCTTTGCCTCGTCGTTTGTTTACGTATTCCGCTTATCGGAGGCACACCAATTATTATTGTTAACGGAATACGCCCACCACGCCCGGCCGGTCCGTTTTATTAGCGCACTAGAAATAAGCTTAAAAATAAACCTAAATTGCAAAGACAGCTGATTCCGCCGCCTTGGTGATGGCATATGAGCAAGCTAGAGGTGGCACTTGATCACGAGCAGAACTCACGAAATGGTTTAAAATTTTGAAAAGCAGAAAAAATAAATGGAAAAATGAATATCTATTTCATTATGCACTCTTTTGTATACGCACTTCCTTTGTACATCTTTTCACTTATAATTACAATGACTCTATGCGTCTGACGAGGGGGCAGAACAGGGGGTTAATTGCAGGATGTGGCCCTCAATCGTAGATGTGGCTATAGTGCTGCTGGTAGACATGTATGTAGTTCTCCTTCTCCTGGGGCGTCATCTGCGCTATCAGCTTGTCGTCCAGCTGGTCAAGCGGGTGCGGTCGCCCTGCCACCAGCACAGTGGGCACATCGTCGTCCTCCTCCCCGGAGTCCGACTTAATGTACTCGTCAAAGTCAACATCAGCTGTAAATTGAGATAAAATTAAATAAAAAAATTTAAACAAAAAATAGGAGAAAACCTTACGAATCTTTGCATTGTCGATATCCTTCTCGTCGTCGCTGGAATCGCTCGAGTTGGCGTTTGAGGAGCCCATTCGCATTCCCTTCATGTGCGGCTCCTTCTGGCCCGGCTGCTTTTCGTGTTGCAGAAGCACGGACATGATATCCTCGTTTTCCTTCCGGTTTCGATGCCCGGATCCGCTCGTCCCCACTCCAGCGTCTGCCAAGCCATCGGTTGCATCCGTGTCGGTTATCACAGTGCTCTCCGTCATCCAGATTGGCCGTGACTTCCGCTCCACCACCGAGTCGGATGTATCGTCGCCGCCAATGGTGACGTCCACGCGGGTCTCCTCCACGGCGAAGCCTTGGTTGCGAGTCGCCTCACCCGACCACGCCATGCCGTCCGGTCGCGTGGCATTGGGTTTGTTTAGTCCTCGAATGGTGTCTATATCCACAGGCTCCGGCTCGAGAATTTCAGGCGCTAGCTTGATGCCCTCCACCTCGCGCAGGAGATCATACAGTGGCTGAAGCTGCTCGTTGAAGTGGGCCAGCAGTAGGCGAGAATCCTTTTTGGGCATGGCGGCGCTGTCCTCCTCCACGGAGCTACCGCAGTACGTGCAGCGGAACTCTTGGGTGGCCATGTCAAACAGCTGGTCAGCCTCGAGGTCCGTAAACGTCTTCGAGCACATGGAACACTTAAAGCTGGCGCGACTGGTGGCATCCCGTTCCTCAGTCTCCATTCGCTTGCGCATCAAATCCAGCTTGTACTTGACCACATTGACGAAGGTCTTGTAGTTGATGAAGTAGTAGTTGACCTTCTGGGCCTTGCCGTCCGGTCCAGTTTCCATTTTGAGCCGGATCTGGATGAACTTATCTGTGCGCAGAGTGGTGATCCTTGCCCTCAGCTGCTTCTTCTCGAAGCGCAGCAGCTCGCCGATGTCGTCCTCTTTCATACAAGGATTTCGCACCAGCATGTCGATTATAAGAGCATCCTCCAGGGAGTAGAAGCCGCGGACCACGAGGCGGGCAAGTTGCTTAAGGCTGGAGGGCACTTCGGTGACGTAGCGCACCTCCGTTTTGGCGGGCGGGGCGGCGGTTGAGGCAGCCGCCGATGTCGACGACATCGCGGTTATAGAATCTGAAAGATCAGCACATTCGGAATTATCAATTGCTCACTAGGACGGCAGGACGACCCACGGGACTCACCACGTCTCCGGAAGCGGAAGCCCTCTTTTCGGTTATGTACAGTTGGCTGCGGGTCCGGGGATCTTCATGGGTCTTCCAGGCAGTTCGCAACTTCCTAATAAGCTGTATTTGTCTTATTTTTTCGAAAATAAATCTACAAATTTGCGCCGCCACCAAAATGTGTTTATGTTGCTGCTAGTGGTGGCAACTGCAGATGGCAAGCTATCGACGGCGCTATCGAAGGCATGACACCGATTACGCGCTCTATGTATCGATATTTGAAATGGTGCTGTCATATTTAAGAATTTTGAAAATAGTTTTTAAAAAATTGATTAATTTTTTTGTAAATACTGTTGGTAATAAAATAAGTTTTTATATTTCGTGAATATAACAAAGTATTTTTAAAAATATTTTAAATGCAATTACATTTTATTCGTGACTAAAGAACTATTTAGAAACCATTGCAGTGGCATTCCTTTGCGTTGTCAGATATTTCTTTATTTTCAATTGTTAAATATTCATTTGTAGATATAAAGCAGCTGATACTCGCATGTTTCGGACTCCGGGATTGTGTGCCTGCCCAATTAAGCCCATGACATTCATCGAGGACAACAGCAGTGTGGTGCTGCCTGCCAAATAAACACGCAGGAGGTCCTGTCTACGGCTGACACACCACCGCACCACCATAACGCCCCCTGACCCATGACCTCGGGACAGTCCACCACCCCTCGGTGGCGATAGCGGCTGCTTTGTTTTGTTTTGTTTTTGCCTCTATGCGCTGAGGTCCTGTGTGGGCGAGCCTCGTTCTGGGGGATTACACCGGAATGCACTCGAACGTAAGGCGAAGTTCGCGTTAAAAAATAGACGATTGTAGACAGCGGAGCATGAAATATTAAGCACTTCTCCCGTATAAACAAAGGCGGTGGCGGTGGCAACGAGAGAACGACTTGTTGGATTATATTCACTTATTTGTGCGGCCAAAAGCACTTGAAAGCCAACAGCGCTCATATGCCAAGCCCTCCATAAAGCCACAGAGTGCAAATATGGAAATTAAATGCATACAAATTTGGTAAATATTCCTAGACTGTCACTAAAGGATATTTTTAGTACAGAAATATAATTTAATTTTGATCTTTAAAAGTATTTTAAAGTTTTTACAAATGAAGTATATTTTGAGCTGGAAAAGGCTTTGAAAATAGTGCCAAATTAATCATTTAAATAATGTTTGTTAAGGATATTTTAATACTCGTTTTTTGGGAAAAGCGAATTTGTCTTTATAAAGTTTTGTCCTATTCTAGAAGTAGTATTTTATGGCTTTAATATTTCTCTGTTTTTTTTAAAAAGAAGGCAATATAGGGGTAAGTTTATTCATTATATGAATAAATGTATTTATTACAGCCTTTGCAAATAAATTGAAATATGATTAAGAATTACTTTACATATTTCTCATATTGCTGGATATTTTAATAATTAATGTAATATAATAATTTAGGCCACAAAATGTAGAAAATTAAGAGTTACTCTCATCTTAAATTAAATTTTGCATCCTATTTAAATTGATTTTAAAATCCACAGCGATTTCTGTGTTACCTTTTATTAAACCCTTTTAAAACCAATCAAATTATCCTTCATTTATTTATTTTACTAAATGTATTATATAAATTAAGGACTGTGTCAGTAGTAATTAAATGCTGCAGTTCCAATTGCTGCACGTGAACGCCCACGGGCGATCGGCCTTAGCGGCTACACAGGTTCCTCGGAAAAGCCTGACTCCGCGGGGGGGAAAGTGGGAGTGGGCGCCACCATTGAGGGTTTCACCTGAGCTCTTGTTTACTTTGCAGCGGAGAGCAGGGCGCAGAATCTACGAGAGGAGCAACCCAACACAACCCCCCAGAACCACGTCCATGGGAGAGCTTTTCCGCGGAGCAGTGCGCAGGCCCTCTCTCTGTTTCCGTCTCTCTCGTTAGTTTTCGGGGGAAAACAGAAACAGGCTTTCCCACTTTCGCTGGTGGCATCCGCCTGCAGTTTGGATCTTGAGTCGTGCGCGCTAACGCTCGTTTTCCTCGCTTTTCCGCTCGACAATTTTCCACGGCGGCCAACACACAACAATTACAGGCGACAAAAGCGGGCAAAACAGTTTTTTGTTTTGAACGATTTTTTTACTGCAGTTTTCCTCCGCCTCTGTCTGCGGGACGAGGGGCATTTCTTTTGCGGCTTTTGGTTTTTCCGTTCGCGTGTGTTTTCCGTTCGGTGTGTTTTTTGTGAGTGTTTCCCGTGCCTTTTGGCTTTACACACAGCGAATACGGGGAACTGAGGAAAAGCCACGCTAAACACAAAGAGAAATTGGGAAAACGCGGCGCCGCAACTTTTGCCAAATTGATTTTTATTGTGTGAGACGCCGAGTTCAAGCAATATTATATAAAAAGAAAAGGCCGAGAAAGAGGTGGGTTTCTCAGCTTAAAAACAAAATAGAAAATTGTAATTTAAATTTAAGTAATAACATAAAAAAAATTGGTTACTGCACGTGATTTGTTGCTGGCCAGTTTCACCCTCTGACTGGGAAATTGTATCGCTCACCCCCGAGAACATAGAGAGCCGGTCGCTAACAGCCCCCCAGGGGGGTGTGCAGGAGGTGGTGGTGGGTGGTGGACACCACCCCGCGTCTGTGATGTCATGCCGCCCACCAGCGACATCGCCATAATCACAATAATGGTCTTAGACATCCTGGCGCGTCTCCCCACGAGGGCCAGATGGAGCTCATTGATTTGTGGATTTCTTTAAGGTCTCCCTTTCCTTCAGTTTATTTATTTTGCATAATCTGCGAGAAAACTATTCATTAAAATGGCTGCATATGCTTCTTGTACTGTGTATATACTATATATGTATATATATATGGTCGGCCTACTCCACAAATCAGGTCAAAGTTGCATAGTGACCCAGAAACGAACGTTGACGTACGGCAAGGATACAAGTTGCTGGGAATCGAATCGTGACTTGGTTTGGATTTGGAATAAACTCAGCCGGGAGATGGGCCACCAACGAGCAATTTTCCCATGCATCCAGAATATTAAATCCGCAATATGGCGAAGCTGGGATAAGCTTTGGATATTTCCATATTGAATTTGCATTGGGAAACTGCTGGAAAGTGCTAATCAGTTTTATTTGTTGCTGTTTGAGTTGTTTTAAGGAGTTGGGAGTTCTGTAAAAGCAGGAAAATGGAGTTTTAAATGAAGGAAATGCTGGGAAGCTTTAGTTTTTATATTAAGCATAAGTTTGGTTTATTTTAGGGGATATTTTTGAACAAAATGAAATCATTTTTGGGTTTGGTTAATAGTAATCTTTTGTGTACTTCTCTTAAATTCAAATGTCAAGCTGAAACTAATCATAACTTTGAAATTTTAATGGTTTTGTAAATAAATTTGATATCTTTTTGAGATGAAATATTAACCATATTTTCATGTAAATATTTTATATTTATTATATCAAATTTTAAGTAAAATATAAATAAATCATTATGAAAAATATCTGGTTATTAACAGAGTTATCCTGAGAGTCCTTGTAGTTATGTTTGGCCACATCATAGGCTCTATAAAATATGCTGCCATGACAAGTAAACATTGTGGTAATTATTTAATTGTTTTACTGAATAATTCCCAAGGGTCCCTTCATAGCTTCGATAATTATGTTGGGTATCCACACCACCACCATCCCCCCCTCAGGATTCGTACGTGCAACATTTTTCGCTTTCCCCGTGTTTTGTTCGCTCCATTCTTGGCCCTTTCGCGAGGCACATTTACACATTTTCTGGCTCCCAGCTGATGGGACAAAGGAGCTGCAGACAACACTGAACTTGAGCGGGAAACAGAGGAAAAATATTGACATTCGCTATCCGGGAGGGTTACTATTTTTCCGTGCTTTGTTTTGTTTTGAGCTCGGAGAGTGGAGAATGCGGAGAGTCGAGTGAAAACAACGGGACGAAAATCGATACTGCTGCTACCCCGGCCGCACGCAGGTTTGGACCCAGACTTAGACCCGGATCCGGGCGAACACCGTGCGGAGTCGAGTGGAGTGGAATGTGGAGCAGGGCCCTGACACAGAGCGGGCAGGGGGCGGGCGGGACAAAATCCAATAAGCACGCAAAGGCGAGCGGCAACTCAAACTCGAACTCAAACCAACTCCAAAAATAGACACGGAGCCAAGCTGCGGAAAATGCGCAGGAGGCGCAGGGTGCAAAAATATGAAATACACTAGCAGCCAGGCACACACACACACACAAGCATCCACCCGCACATGCCACACACACACAGAGTCACTAAAAGGACATAAATTTACAGGGACACCGCAAAAAATAAGCTCCTCACGATAGAAGAAGTTTTTTTACCTTTAAGAGGCGACTAGAAAACAGGAATTTTAATAGAAATGTTATAATTTTTCTGTGATTTGATATCCTTTTTTGGAATTTATCGACATCTGATATAAACTTTGTTTGTAAGATATTCATTAAACCATATCATAAAAGAAAAGCAAAATATAGTTTGATCTTAATACAAATATGAAAATATATATTTTTAAAAATGTTAAAGAATTTAATAAAATTGTAAAATAGAATAGTAAAATTGGTTACAATGAGGAAATAATAATTTTTTGGACAAATCAGAGTTTTGAAAAGCCATAACAAAGTCAAAAATTCATTCATTTTAATTGTAAAAGCAATTGTATGTTAGTTTTTAACAATTTAATACATTTTTTACTTAATTTATAGTTTTACAAAATTAAAAATGTAAATTTTTAAAAATGTTGACGATGTAAACCCTTTTGAAACCTTTTTTTCCTCCAAAACATGGCTTAGAGTTAGACTCAGCTGTTGATGCTGATAAAATATATATTTTAAATGATTTCTTCACTTCGTTAAAACCTTCTTCCTTATATTATAAAACCCTGCAAAGTTTTCCAGTGTATCTGGTCTTCGCTACTCACAAAAACACAGCACTAGTTTTTCCAAATTTTAGTTGCATGTCGCAGTGGCCAAAGGGCGGGGCATTGGGCGTGGGAAATGCACTTTCCGGGAGTATTAATCAAATTACTGAGGCCATAATTAAACATTGTAGGGCAGGACCAAGAAGTGGCTCTGAACCAGCTTGCATTGGCTGCTCTTGAAAGCTCTATAAATTTTAACAAGGTAACCGAGTAACTAAATGAATTTTTATGGTGCTCTCTAAAATGTACTTTGTGTGTCTCGAAAAGTGGTTCAATATTTTGTTTCTTATTCAAGCTTTCGATTGCCTTTAAAGTGAAATTATAATTGGGGGATTGAAGATTAATATTTCTACTCAATTCTATCTCTCCAAAAATCTGGCTTGAATTAACCAAGTGATGATATAAACAAAATGTGCTGGTGGAGGGTCACATACACAGTGATTTGTAAAATTATCAAGCCAATTTTCACCCAAGCGACGAGGCACTCTTCCACTCCAAGTAACCCAATTGAGTATCCTCCAGGATGAGTCCTTCCGCCGCATCCACCGCATCTGCCTGCACCCCCGGCGGCTGCTTCATTTTGGCAAAGTCAAGGAGGATTGTGTAACTTGTAACAGACGGAAAGGGCCGAGACGACGGCTGCTTGGATAATGCCAACTCTTGGCTGCCATGTCGGAGCACAAAAATTTGTATTTGCATTTGTCGCACAATCAAATCTCGACAATAAAAAGCAGTAACATTGAGACAAAGGATTTTAAGCCAAGGCGATTGCCAAATACTCTAAGTTTATTATTAGTTTAAAGTTTTTTAAACAAGAAAATCAATTGAAATTACCAAATAAAAAGGAATTCCATGAATGTAGATCTTAGTTCAGAATTTAAAGCTGAAAACCATCCATAATTTATATTTTAAATGGAATTTTCTTAATTCCTTCCCAGCTTTGGCCAGGACCTCCTCTTTAAGGTTAGGGTGCTGGCGGAACATTCCGCATTCGGAGCGGAAGTGACAGACAAAGCTCAGTCAATGTCTCTGCCACGCCTCCCTGGGCTGGCCTTTGTTTGGGCTCACGTCCAAGCGGAAAGACAGCGACGATTGCGAAGATTGGGACAGGCCACTCAGCCTGCTCACTCGGCAGCAAGGATAACGGAGGATGGGGGATGCTGACGCTGATGCAGCCAGGCGGACCAAACGATAAGCGCTTACCTTGGTGCTCCAAGGTCTTTCCCTCGGAATCCGCGCATTTATGGCAATTAAATTCTGTACTCCACACAAAGTACATCCTTGATAATCAGGAAATGAGTGGCTTAGGTTCATATTTAAGGGAAAAGCTTTGAGTTCTCTCCGGTTAATTGAGCATTTAAGTTTTTATTTATCTTCTGTGCGGATGAAAGCAATATGTATCCATTTAAGTATACTTGGAAAACGATTAATCTGATTTGCTTCATTTATTCGAACAATTACTAGGAAATTTATGGCAAAGTGTGGGAAAATATTCACGATTTGACTTTCTTTCCAAGTTCTACAAACTTTTTAAAATAATGTCAGTGATTAGCAGCCACCAAAGTTGGGAAAATGTTAGCTTTCTCAAGTCTTCTCTTGGTATCAGTGTAGCAGCCTGTGTAATCCAATTGCCCATCTTTGACAGACCCAAGGACCCAGAGCAGGGCTCCGCCTAACTTTCACGGAATTTACCACTTCCGGCGATTCAAAGGCAATGCACCTGGGCGGCGCCTCACCTTGGCTTAGTTAGACTGCAGCTGGGTGGCAACATTGTTTGCTTATCGGACAAAGGCAACTTTAGCAGCCACAACAAATCGGAGGTCGGAGGTTATGGCCTGCACGCCAACATCGCGAAAGTGGGCCATAAATCTGTCCGCTTTTGGCCTTCTTTCTTTTTTAACTTGGTCACGTCGTTGCCGGCAACGTGGAGAAATCATTGACAGTTGGTGACAAACTGCAGTTTGGCCCTTTTTTCCCACAAATCATGCAATTGCAGATGTTTGGGTTCTTGGAATCCAAAATAATGAAGTAATAATAAAAGAAACTGAACTCTAATAAATGGATTGCTATATACTTCCTAGATTTACTCATTAAGTGTAATATTCCCCTTACTATTCATATTCATAGAAGCCCAATCACATGTGGTAACCATGTCTAACCCATTAGTCATTCAACCCCCAAGCCAAAGCCACCCCCATTAACACTTTGTATCGTTTTACCTTCCAGGTTGAACCTCGCTAATTGCCGGTGAAACGGGTCAGCAATGCAGAGTGCGAGCGGGATGTAAAGGATAACCGAGACTCTCGACTAGAACACACACACACTGAGCATCACGAGGGACTGAGGAGTGACTCGTCGTCTCCACTTTTTCCTAAGCGCTTCTCCACCGGTGGCAAGGTGAATCTGTTCCAGCACACCATGTCATCGATCTCGGCGCAGGGCGTGGTCGAGAGAGCCTCCGCCGAATTGTCGAAGCGTATCAACGGTTTGGGGCTGCGCTCGAAGCACCATCACAGTGGCTCCGGAGGTGGTGCAGCCGGGGACACGGCCACCGCACCTGGAGCCACGCCCACACCGCCGACATCCAGCGGCAAGACGTCGGTGATGGAGCGGGTAACGAACGCTCTGTGCGGCGGAGGCAACTCCAATTCCAACTCCGGATCGGGATCGAATGGCGCCAATAGCAACTCCTCCTCCTCGCCGGCGGCTGCCGCTGCCAATGCTTCGCCTGCCAGCAATGCAAATCCTCCCCAGACGCCCGACAAGCCCTCCAGAGGCAGTAGCCCCAGTCCCGGAGGCATTGCCCTTCCCAGTGGCCAGCCGCAGGTGTCCAACTCCACACACCACCTCCTGCAGCAGCAGCAGCAACAGCAGCAGCTGCAACTGCAGCAGTCCCAGCAGCAACATCTCCAGCTGCAGGCCTCCACGCTGATCAACTCCAACCACCACGTAATGGTGGGTCCAGCCCCGCCCACAGGAATGCCCCTGGGAGCCCCGCCCACGCCCACAGTGAAGTCCATTGCCAAGCAGATGAACATAACCATACCGGGCGGCGGCGTCGGACCGGGATCGCCCACCTTTAGCACCATGGGCATGGTGGCGGCACAGAAGGCGGCCGCTGGCGGCGGCGGCGGCGGCGGTGGTGGTACCCCCTTGCAGCTGAGGAAGCAGCTGCCCAATCCTCACCTGCATCACCCGTACGGGAACATGGCGGTGAACCAGTCGCCGCTGATCATGCAGCACCAGCTCCACCCGCCGCCCATACACAGCATCGAGCTGCTGATGCTGGACGACCGCTTTCTGAGCCGCTTCTTCCAGTACTTCTCGCCCTACGAGCGCCGCATCCTGGCCCAGGTGTGCATCAAGTGGCGGGACACACTGTACCGCAGTCCGCGCTACTGGAGCGGCCTGCTGCCCACGCTGCAGTGCCGCGAACTCCGCCAGATGCCGGGCTGCGATCGCGGCAAGCTGTACAACTCGCTCATCCGTCGGGGCTTTCATGCTTTGGGTCTGGTTGGGGCCTCCGATGAGGATGCCCTGGATGTGGTCCACTCCTTCCCGCTGGCCTCCAAGCACGTCCATTCGCTCAGCCTGCGCTGCTCCTCGATTAGCGATAGGGGACTGGAGACGCTGCTCGACCATTTGCAGGTGAGTTTTTACTAAAGGATTTAATTCTTTGAAAATTAAACGAGTAAGAAAACATTAAATTCTATTTTTAACATGGAGGAATATACGAGAAAATATTGCTAGTGTTGCCTGAGAGTCCTGTCCACACACAAGCCCGAATAATGGACTGTCGTTTGTTTAAAATGCAAGACAACTTAGGGCCTTAGGGCAGGCAGCAAAGTCCGGAAATCTGGCCCCAAGGTCCCAGCCAGAGCAGCTGCTCCCCCAGTCGGACGTGGCTTGGCTTGGCTTGGGTTTCCCCTGGCTGGTTTTCCTTTATTTTCGGAGAGAGAACCAAAATCCCGACTGTGGTGGGTGTGCTTGAGCATTTTTGGCCAGCGACAAGTTGACAGTGGTCAGTCCCAGAAACGAAAATAAATCCGCACACGAATCTGGGGTGCTGGTTGTTAGCGGCAACTATTTTCATTTTATTTCGGGACTTGTGCCGCGCGCGCCAGAGAAATGAAACGTGTCAGAGCCGTAAAGTGTGTCATCATCGCCAGGCTGAAAAAGTAAAGAGTGAAAATTCGTTCATCTCTGTGCGAGCATAATGAATTGATGCGATCAATTTCAGTTGCAAATCACATCAAAGCTCTGTCATAAATTTCATTTAATTTAGCTTATTATTTTTTATTTTGTTTTGCGCTAATTTGAGGGAAATGTGTGCAAACGGAAGAGGCACTCGTGTTGCATTCATAATTTCCACGCGCCGCCAGGTGAATCATTGATGGGTTTGGGCTCGAGCTGTGTGGTGTTTATTTATTTCTATTTAGGATTTACACATTAAATCTAAAGCAAATAAAGACATTTCTACTTCAAATAGAGACTCAAATCACACACTCTCACTGCTCTATTGCCATAACCCATAATGTAATCCATGGATTTCCCATTCGCTTTGTCTTTATTTTTGCCTTTGCTTCATCCTCCTTCTCATCTCTTTGGGAGCCTGCCCCAATAATAATCTCCAGCAACCCCAATCGAATTTGGACGAACGAACAAGTGGGGACCTTAATTGATGGCCAACTGCGGTGAGGGCCCTGGGCAAACTAATCCATTCATTTCATGGACCAATCCCGGGCAATCTGAGAACCTAATCCACCAGGGGCCCAGCAGGGGGGCGCACACCGGAAATGGCCCAATCACACACACAAATACATATACACACTCTCTCTCTTTCTCTCTCTTGCGGAGTCCGTAAGGTGGATAATGTTGGTGAACTGACTGTGGCCAAGTCCTTGGTGGAACCGCTTCCTATATGAGTTTGCGGTCCTGTCAGCTCAGTCAGTCACACACTCAATGAGTTGACTGGCAGCCACCACCTCCTAGGCGCCTCTCTGATTTTCTCTGCGTGTTTATGTTTGGTCATTAGGGTGATTCTTTATGGGAAAACTTTTGGTAAAGCTCCATTAGGTTGGCTGAAATATTTACCCATTCGAGCGAGAATCAAACAACAGGACTTGGAAATGTTAGTTTTTGTTATGGGCGAAAGTAAGCAAAGGCCAACACTGCGTATGAGTGATGGGAATAAGATTTATTCTTTAATAATCTGTAAAATAGGTGAGAAAATTCTGGTTTAAGAATTGTTTAAGAGGTAAATTTAAGACCTTTCTTCCCAAAGTATATCTCTAATAGAGAGCAAGACAAAAGGACTCCTCTGGTCCACCCTAATGTGCATATGTACGTCACTCACAGGACTGCTGATGTCAGAATTAATCCACTGTGAATGCATGTCATGTTTATGAGCCTAGTTCCAAAGAGTGTGGTGTGTGCGTGTGTGCAGGAAGCCTCAACAAATGGTTTGATTGCAAATTGTTGTCGCTGGCAATGTCAACAACAATGACACACTGGGGACAAGTTGGGTTCGCCATGGTGGTCCCTGTCCCTGCCCTGATGCGAACGGATCAACCGCATTGGGCTTTGGAATTTGACCTTGGGGAGCTAGGAACGAGCAAGCAAGGACTCTGCAGAGCGGCCAATGCACGTGGCTTGCCCGCATGGAATGCTACAAAGCGAGCAAGGACCTCTCTCTCCTACCCCTTCCCGGAGGCAGCCTCAACATGCACGCGAAATTAATGCTAGTTACCGCAGCTGACTGCAACGGAAATGCGGCGACTTTCCTGCATTCCTATACATATTTAATAGGGGAAATGTCCTGCAGTCGCCTCGAGCGAATATATGCGATTTCCGCATTGCTGCTTCATGGGAAGCGTTGACTTGGAGTGGTGGCTGGAGCTCGTTGAACCCGAACTCGAACCCAAACCCCATTGACCCACAAAATTATGCTACGCTCCTGCACCTTCAGCTAAATGTAAATTGTTATGCAACTTTAAATTACTTTTAAAGAGGTTTTATTAGATTTAATTAGGTAAAAGTATTTTAAACTTAAGGAACCCTCCAAAAAGTTATACTTAAAAACTGTGTGGCTTTGAAAATCTGCCCAATTTATGGTTTCTCATTTGTTTTTCGCCAAAACTTAAGTCCAGCAAAAACTGCTCAACCTCAGAAAACTTGAAGGGGGGAAAAAACTTTTTTCCAACTAAATAGTTACACATCCTTCTGTGCATGTATATGTTTCTCCATTAGCATTTCATTGTGGAACTCCCCGGTTTGCGTGGTTTGACTTTTCCTATCGATTTTGGCTTCTGCCTGACACATGGCACCTCAAAAAAAGTTTCCCTTGGCTTCGGCTACGGCTACGGCTACGTGTTGTGGAAAAACTTCCACAATTGTCCATAAAAACAAAATACGATTCAGACTGGAAGGGAAAAAGGCGTATGAGGGGGAAAAATACAAAACAACAGCCAAGCATTTACCATTCATAATGAAGTCATGCCGAAGGCCTGTTCCTGCTGATTGTTGGCCAAGTTAAGCGAGGAACAGAATCCAATTACTGGCCATGTAAACGTTCTAACTACATACATTCAACACATTTGTAATTAGACCATTTAATTTGTTAATGAGTTGAGACTTGGCTTTTAATTTATGCAGGATTTGCCTTTAAGGGATATCAAGCTTCTTGGGAAAAAAAGAAGAACCAATGCTGTAAGGTTTTCTTTCTTAATTTCTATAAACAAGTAAACAACTTGGGTTTATTGTCGAAAATTAACATTAATTAAGTCAATAAATTAAAGAAGGTTCTCTGAAATATAAGTATTTTTTTAAGAAATAAAGAAAGACTAACCTTAAAGACTTCAACCTCTCTTGGCCTAATTTTAAAACCTTACTAATGATTACTTACAGCCTAAAACCACATTTAGTATCTAGATAACATTTAGACATCTAGATAAACATTATATATATTCTTTTTAAACAAAACATAATTTATAAAACCCCTAAAACATAGGTAACCAAGTCTCTCTTTATGCTTCTAATAAACCCACATTTTAGCCTTATTTTTTCCTCCAAAGACACAAAATGAATCCTGGATTTATGTCCAAAGATTTAATTTTGATTTATTACTCGGGTATTGCCATTAAGGTCAGGGATTAAATTCGTTCCCGTTTTGTGTCTCAACAATAAAAATAATTATGGTCCGAAGCACAGGAGTGGGTTATTTCCTCCCAGGGCTATATATATTTCGTGTTTATGTGAGCATCCTTGCGATTTTCATTTTTATAACGTGCTTCCGGCTGCATTTGCTGTTTATCGCTTTTGTTGCTTTGTTTCCGGCGTGGCGGAACAGGGAAAAGGGGGATTCTGGAATGGTCTCCCGGGGACCGAAACAACAATGGCAACCATGTCCACTCTTTGGATACGCGACACAAAGTCTGCCACTCGAACCGCCGAGATGTGATGTGTTTTTCACGCTCCTTCGACGACTTCCTCTCGAGATGTTTTTTGCTTTTGAAAAGGTCAAAGTCGATCGGGTTACAGGATTTTAAAGGGCTCCTTGCATGGAAAAACATTATTTTTAGCTGGCAGAGAACTTTTGAGAGTAAATCCCTGCAGCAAAAGCAAACACCATTGCAATTTAATTTAATTTCATGGGATTCCCGCTGCCTTTTTGGTTATTTTACCATTGCAGGTGGCACCATTTTACTGGCGGTAATTTGTTTGGCTCTCTGTGGTCCGGGTTTCCATTCAATTTGCTCGCATTCCAACCGAGGATATATGCAGTGGATGCCATGAATGCAGAGACCCAATTTGAAGGCATCTTAATTGCTTAAATTAAACTCTAATTCAAATGGACAAGAAAAATGTGTAATTATTAGGGTATACGATTTGCTTTAAATGCTCAAATTTTCTTGTAAAATAATATTTAATTAAGTGAAAATCTGAAATCTCCCTCAAATATTTAATAAAATATTTACCTGGGTTTAATGGCACATGGCATATACATATCTTTATCTATATTTTTTGTATGTAAAAGTATTTGTCTTCCACCTCAAACAGAGGTACATATTTTCGTTTTTCCATTTTCCACTCGCCTGTGATTGGCTTATATTTCTTGCTCAGCTGAATGTCAACATTTGTGAAAGCTGTGAAATGTCCAAAAGTATATTTTTGAATTCTTCGGTCGGCAGCTCATAAAAACATTTGACGATTTGACGACAGAGCAGTCACACCTTCAAATTTTAGACTAGAGAAAATAAGAATCTGATGAGAATTGTATATAGAATTTACAAAATATTTCTTTTATTTCTGAGAAGTCAAGTTCATTGTCATAAAAAGCAAAAAGAGAAGTAGTATTTACTAACAAATATACAACTTATATACAATCCTTCAATACAAAAATATTATTTATTTGGCATCCATAAATAATTCCTATTGGAAATGCCAATTCAGACAGAGTAAATATTTATGTTTTTAGAAATCGAATTTCATGCATAACCTATGACAACGTCTATAAATTGTTTATGGCTAATCAAAAATTCTTCGTTTTTATTTTTGTGTTTGGAATGTATATGGAAATTATTAATGAATTTTTATTTATAAAGTTTAGTTTCCTTGAGCTTGAAATGTATTTAAATAAGTTCAAATAAGAGGCTGGGAATTAAATTTATAAAAAATGAAAAGTGTCTTCTTTTACTATTTTCATTTTATAAACAATTATATATTAGATATATTAAATACACATATACTAATAGTAGAAATTTCTAATTAATTTTATTTGAAAACAATTTAAATATAAGTAAGTAATATATAAAATAAGAGGAGCTCTTCTTATGAGTTCCCCTTCATCCACTTAAGTAACAAATTTCCTATCAATTCCTCTTTAAAGTTTTACATTTTCCTCTTAATTTTCCAGAGTTTGTTTGAACTGGAATTGGCTGGCTGCAATGAGGTGACCGAGGCGGGGCTGTGGGCGTGTCTAACCCCCCGCATCGTGTCGCTCTCTCTGGCGGACTGCATCAATATCGCGGACGAGGCGGTGGGCGCGGTGGCCCAGCTGCTGCCCTCCCTATACGAGTTCTCGCTGCAGGCAAGTCCAGATGCGACTCCTTCCTCCAGTTTCTGGGAACTAATTGAATCTCCCAATTTCCCAATCCCTACAGGCTTACCACGTCACGGATGCGGCGCTAGGCTACTTCTCGCCGAAGCAGAGCCACAGCCTCAGCATATTGCGACTGCAGTCGTGCTGGGAACTAACCAACCATGGAATCGTTAATATCGGTAAGCGAACCTCTGTCCCTTCATCCCCAGAAATTAATCGAGTAACATGGGAGAAGCGTGTAAGGTGGGAGTGGGGTGAACGGGGGAGCTGGAACCCATTTGTCACACAAAGTGCACTGGGGGAAAAATCTATAACAAGGATAGTTTTGGGTATTTTAATGGGGGTTTCTGGTATTAGAAAACCTTGGAAAATAAGCGACTTTCGAGTGTTATTTTACAGATTTAAAACCCGGTTTTAAATATTTATTTTTATTTAATTATTCTCAGTGATTAAAAAATCGTTCGCTTTCGTTCCGTTTGGGGGCAATCAGAATTGCTGAGCGAGGCTAAAAGCCATTTGCCATTGGCTTTAATGTTTAATTCCGAAATGTGGATGCCTCCCCACTGGACGAGTGTGATGATGTGGCTGCCATCCGTGCTGATAGTGATCCGAAAAAGCTGTGAGGGACATCCGCCGGGAGTGTGCCGCCTAGAGACTGAGCTGTAAGAAATACATAATGCGAACATAACATTGTAAATGGAGTGCCCGTGGCTGGTGCCTGTTCAGTGGGAGTTCCCCTTCCTCAGGGGGCTGTCCTGCTCCCAAAAACGGATGTCTTTCCGGCCCGAGCCCTCGTCACCGATTCTAAATACTGCACTCAACTAATTGAAACTTTTTGTGGGACACTTTTTTCTGTGCGATGCTGTGTTTTTCCCCCATTTCCTGTCCAGCAGAGCAGCTATTTTTATATCCTTTGACGTCAACCCTTTTTCTCTTGCCAATTGGCAGGGTCCAGTTCTAAAGAACTTTGTTTTCCGGCAGGTCCTTTCTATGGGAAATGTCAAAGAATTTGCAAGTAAATGAAACTAATTTAATGCTGAAATCATGTCGGAATGAAATTCAATAAAAATATATATAAAAAGAAACTGAATAAGCTAAGCATATCTTTGCATATTTAAATCCTTAGAGAAAAGACAGAGTTTATAGGTTTATCAAAGCTTTGATTATGCATACTGCTCACTCGAAGCAACTTCTGCTTGTTTTATTATCAGGCAACACATCCTTGGGATTCCGGATAAACTTGGCCATAAAACCACTTTAATTGACGTGAACATTGCCTTCGTTGCTGAGCAATTTAAAAGCATGCTTAGGGGGCTTTTTCAGGTGCCTGAACGCAAACTCATTTAAAATGCGATCGACAGCGCCGGCAAACATAAACCTGCCGCCACTCGAGAGGGTTGAGAGCCCTCCTTGTATTTTCGCTTTGCCTATGCGCCTTACTTTGACCTTTGAGTCCCGGGCTCCAAGTCCCGTTTCCCGGAGTCCTAGCCTCCCTGACTCTTCAGTCTGTTCCAGAGACTGGGTTTGGGTGCAAAACTTTGCAATCAATTTCATGGCACGTCATTTTCTTTACCCGACCCCAACAGCCTTTCCTTCTGGCTGCAATCAACAACGGCTAAGGGGCTGCTCAGCGCCGCAAATTAAGCTGCAGGTGGCTGAAGGTGGGATGACTTCCCCAGGTGGAAGGGAAATGCTCCTTCCAACGGCTTTAGCAGTTAACCAGCCAGATTTCTCGCTGAGGAGCTGCGCATCGAAATCGAATTATTGCAGTTCAGTGATCATCATCGATGCGGTTGCAGTCGCAGGTGGAAGGATATAGTATAGCAGAGATTTGCATAGATGCACAGGGAGAGAAATCTATAACTTTGAATAGATTCTGCACTAAAATATAAGCATTTATTATCAGTAATTGAATTTAGAAACCATGTAAATGGTTAAAAAATTAAATAACATTCCTAAACTTAACTTTAAAGAAGTAATTAAAGTATTTTCCCGATGTCCCCAGTGTAATCTCATTACAAAAACCGTTCCATCATCGACCCTCCCTGGAAAATGTAAACAAAACTATGAATTTTACAGCTCAAGGGGGAAAAATGGAAAATTTATGAAATATTAAAGCTTGCACAAGCAGACGTTTTCGAGCATATATATTTTTTGGTTCGTCCGTAAACAGCTTGATGGATGAAGGAGCATCAAAAGCCCAAAATGCCAGTTACAAAAGTATGAAAAGCATATTACACATTCGCCCCGTACAACAAAGATTGGCTTCTGTGCTGTGTGTGTGTCTGTGGGTATTTGCGTTGGGCGGTGGGTTGAGGGTGGTGCTTACGTGAGGACATCAGCAAATAGGCGCCATATTTAATGGCGGCATTTTGTATAAATTGCCGCCCAATCATAAACTGTTTGCCCAGCAAGCATAAACAACTCAACAAAAACAAAAACAAATAAAAACGAGAAGAAAAATGCAAATAAAAAGCAGGGAAAAAGCAGAGATTAATGGAAACTTGTCTTTTATTTATTTTACGATTTATTCCAAGTGACCGCACATACCGGAAATATATGTTTAATTAATGGCCATCGAGCTCCCAACACTCAAGCCCCGAAGGAGATTTAAATTATTTATTAATATCCACCATAAACCAGGCGCATAATTAATGCCATTTAAAGTAATTCTTTGCTGGAAAAGTATAAAAATAATAGCAAACTATTAAGGGGGAATTATAAAATCACTTTTCCTCTTTTAATACTTCATATTTAAATCAAGTTCAAGTGACTTACAGACGCCCTATGGTCACCTAAAGTTTATTTGAACCCCAGAACTTCTTGCAGCTCTTAAAGAGCAACCTTGGACAGAGCAGATTGCAGTCTAAACCCTTGTCAGAAGTTGGCTAAAACCCGCTCGCAGTTTACAGTTTACAGTTCACAGTTTCCCGTCCGTCGCCGCCGCCTGATGTTGAACTTTTGCCCCGGCGGTGTGGCACAAACTTTTAATAACAATTCCCAGTCCGTTTCCCACGACCCGCCGGCCATGAAAGAGCGCCTGACGGTGGCAGTGGCATTGGGTGCTTATCACAACATCGAGAAGCCATTTAGCTAATTGCATTTGGCATCTAATTGAATTGGGCCAGGCTCCCAGGTTGAACTGATGGCTGCGCAGACAGGACACAGGACGCAGGAAGCGAGACTCGGGAGACACCAAAAGGCTCAGCTGTCGCTTAGCTGGCCAAGTGCCAGGGGCATTTTTTATGGCTCCAACTGGAGACACTGGAAGAAACTTTATCTAAACCCTCCACAAAATAATCCTTAAATTCCTTTTTTACTACAAATACTTGCACTCAAAATCAGGCATAATTAATCCCCTTTAAATCTTAAACATAAACCAAAAACCTTTACCTAGTTTCTTCCTGTGCTTGATTTTTGGCTGCGGTGGCTTCAGTTGCTACTTCGCCATTTGATTGCGAGGTGACACATCATTTGGCACGCAATCCGGCCACGCTGGCGGAACCGGAAGAGCGGCTAGCTGCCTGCCTGGCTGACTGACTGACTGACACATTGACAGGACGCCCTTGCTGGCCGCGGGGCTAATTGCCAGCGAGGTCGTTCAACCGGGCGTATGCGTGATTTATGAGTTCGCACGTGAACAAGCCGAATGCGAATGCAAGAATGCGAATTGCGAATTACGAATGGCGAATGGCGAGTGGCGAAACGTAAGCGAACCAATGAACAAGTTAATCTCCCATTAATTAACAGTGTCAACAGAAATGCCGCCTTTCATTTAGCAGCGCCCAAGCAAAGAAATAACGAATTGCGACAACTACAAACATGGTCGGGGCGACAAATCAAATTTTCCTACCTTTCCCACAAAGCTTTTCATCCGATGTCAGGCACACTCAGCTGCAGCAGCAGGCAGGGGCGTAGCCCAGGTATAAATATTTAAAGAAGGGGTACAAATCGTTGAACTTTCAACCAGGGTTTTTCCTGTTTTAAACTTGTAGAGAAAAATCTGTCTCAGCAATTTGTGGCTTTGATATAACTTACTTTGATCCCCACCAGCTGGTGGGTTACGCCCCCTTAGATAATAAGCTTCTTGTATTCTTGATTGCCATGGCCAGGAGGGACCAGACTAGGGGCCAAGCTGGGTGAACTGGGGGGTGCACTGCTAATGAAGTGGTTGCGGTTCGCTTCGCGCCTGAACAATTGCACTTGTCGACGCGAAAGCGACATGTCCATCAATTTAACCGCAAAGTGCATACACTCGCCGCCCACATCCTCCCCTCTTGCCATGGCCCAAAGAGCTGGCGAGGATTGCCAGCCAATGATTTTGTTTATACCAAGGATACAGTGGGATTTCGAAGAAACTATTTGAAATAAAATTTTAGATTTACATTTAAATAGAGAAAGTCTTTTTATATATTTTTAAAATAATCTTTACATATCCCTTTTTTTTTTATAAATATTCCCAAATTATTAACTAACTTTATCTTATGTTTAAATATAAATAAGCAAATGATTAGCCATATGACACTGTAGGTTTGTCATCTTAAAAGAATGGTCCTTTCACAACATCATTTAATAAATGACTCAGAAATGCCCAAAGATATATAAGAAATAATTCATTTATATAAAATCCGTATTTGCATTTGTATAAAGAATATATTTTACATATTAATACAACATTAATGATATTATATACTTTAATAAAATCAATCAAAATCTCTAATATCTTTAATATAAACCACAAAATCCTTTTTCTTGTGCTTTCATTTTCCTTTAAAAAAAAAGGACCACCCCAATGCTGATTGCGTTGAACTTGTCAGTGGATAAGGTTGCATGTGGTTATTCCTCTATTTATCTTGGCCGTCTTTCTCCTCCGATTCTCTCTCTTGCTCCTAGCCTGGCAAAGACCGAATTCCTGCTCGCCGAGACATCGAATTTATCTTCCTCAGCCGGCGGCAACGCCCTCTGTCCGCCCTCTCAGACCCCGAAAATTGATAAGTTCCCCGGTTTGCAGCTGCCATACAGCCATAGGAATTCCTTCAGCCCTCATCCTGCCCCTCGACGTTGTCCATCTAATCCTCGTCGCGGTTGATCCCATGCCGCCATGCCGCTGCTGATGGGCGCCCGTCGGGTGTCGTGTTTATTTAATTACATTTGCATTTTCAAGGTGCTCTCGTGGCAGCTCCTGTGCTTTGTGTTCTTTCGTTCATTCTCTCTTTCTCTCTCGTGCTGAGCAATTTTTAATTAACTTTATTTTTGTAAAAGCTATTCGAGGGAGGGGGGAGATGCCACGCACTGCCCCCCTTCCCCTCGCGGTGAGCATTCGGGCCAAATTGTCAATCAATTGTCAGCTGGCAGTGACCATGAACTTGGCTTAATTCGCACAAAGTTGTGCGATTTGAAGGGTATCCGAGGTGCAGCGGATGCAGCGACATGGAAAGTGCGCTCGCGGCGATTTTCATTAATTAAATGCAGCTTGTTAGGGTTTACTGAAAGTGTTAAAATGTGAGAAACTAAAGTGTAAAGTGTTGCGAAGCTACAAGAAGTTTAAACTGGCCATTAAAAGTAGCTCCTTCCCTCTGGGTTGAAACTTCAGGGAATGCTTCTGTTGAGGGAAAAATTAATTAGCATAAATAAACTTTGTTGAAATAATATTAAATCAAGTTGTTGATGTCCTGAAATATAAATTTTTAATGAAGTTTAGGATTTAATTAAAACTTACAATAACTTTGCTTGGGAATTAGGGCGTAAAAAGCCTGAGGAAAAGTGCTAGTTTATATTTTAAATAGTAAAAAATATTTATTAAATTCTAACAAAGCAAAATCGGTCTTATTTTATATTTCTATTTCTATTATTCATGAGATTTAAGGTGTATGGTATTTATTAGCAAATAAAGCTAACCCCTTACTTTATTATTTATTTATTTTTAAATCAAAACATTTACCTTTCCTGAAATTAAGTTGTTTAATCTGCCAAAGACAATATAAATTCCGATTCCAGTTTCTGTAAGAAATGAACCTCACAAAGGCAAGACTATAACTTAAATTAAATGGAATATATGCATACACTTAAGCCCCAAATCAGGCCCAGACATCAGATGGAGGGCAAGGACAAACTTGTGCCCAGCCTCCCCCTAAAACTGGCAATGTACCCTGTACAAATATGTACATGAATATATGTATGTATATATAAAACATATATGCAAACAAGCAAGTTCAAAGTTGAGGGCCAGGCCATAAGGAACATAATTGCTGGCTTATGTAATGCGAATTGAGAGGAGGCTGCTGCCACATGCAGAAACTTTCCCTGGCAAAAAGGGTTGTCGTTGTCGCTTGCCAGTAATAATAATAATACAAAAAATATCCTGCAAGCGCGTGGGAGAGTGAAATTCATTTTTAATTGCATTTGATGGCAGCAAAGACAGGCACACGCATTCGTTATTACGGCGGAAATAGTTGCACGCAATGACGCACGCCGGAAGCTCAGAACAAGAAGAGGAGAAAAAGGAGGAGGAGCAACCTAGGGAGCTTGACGGCCATCGGACTGGTAATACCAATGCTGATGATGCTGTCACCGTGTGTCCTATACAATATTACCAGTATCAGCTAGGAATTAAGCCAGGGCCTCAGCTGCTCGGAGAGAGTGACATCTGTGGGAATTTTCATCACTTTCCCTGGACAGCCAGGATGCTGTCAACAAACAAATGTTAAACTGTGGCAATAAATAGGGCAAACTCCCTAAATAAAATATGTTCTAATTCTAAGCTAGTAAAACAATTAACCAAAACCAAAACACAACCGCTGCACCAGTTCTCAGCAATTAAAAAGCAATCCCTAAGTCGAAATGCTGCAGTGCAACTTTAACCTAGGGGAAGGAGTAATTGACGTCATTAAAGTTTTCCGTGGAAATGCTCGAGTAGCAGAGCGGAAAAGCCGGGAAAGGACTCGAGCAGACAACAGGCCAAGAAACTGGGTTAACAATTTTCGCTTTTGAAAATGCCAGCAAAAGATGTGAGCCAAGTCACAAGGGAGGACGACTCCTAGGAGCACTCCGGCCAACTGCCAATCAAATCCGCACACTCACACACAGGACGACCAGTGACCCGTGCCGCCGCCATGTGATGTGCGTGGAAAACGCAGGAAAATGCTGGAGAAAATACAGGAAAATAGAGCAGGGGATACAGTACTGAAGTATCCTGCACACGGGGGCCATTAGTTGACAATTCAGCTAAGCATTTTTAATGCATTTTTAATAAACAAGCCCCAAGTCACGAGGCGGAGGGCCAATTGAGTTTTAAGGAATTAATTATTTAATGATTTAAATTCTTACAAAAAAATAAGTCAAGTACTCCTAATTGCTTTAGAAATTTAAGGTAATTTTCATAGTTGTTTTGATGAATTTTTTTATAAATTATTGAATTATATTTCAAAGGTTGTAGTAGCTCCCAAAGCAGAGTCGATAAATAGTATGCTTTTTAAGTTTCTTAGAATAACATCAAATATAGATATATATAGATAAATATATAGTATATTTTCTCAAGAATACATAGTTATCTCAATTACCGAGTTGACAAGCAAACCTCGTCGAACCCCAGCTGCCGAATTATTTCTGATTGAAACTGTTTGCTGCTGTGGTTTCTGTCAGACTGCCAAAAGAATCGTAATTGTAGATATTTCTTTTTATTTTTGTTGTGGCACGCTTTCATTGTTTTTTTCTATCTTATTTTTTCGGGCAAATTATTTGCTAGCATTCGCATAAATTAGTGTATAATTTATGGGCTTAATCAAGGCAAATATAAATACAATTAAATAATGAGATTGTAATACATATATATTTGTTTAGCAATTTGAATTTACCATTGGTTTTCAGGGTATAGATTTTTGAAACGTTTAATATATATTTTTGTAATTATTTAGGGACTAGAGCTCTCGTTAAAATCAAATTCTTTCTATTTAATTAATAATTATGTATATATCCTAAATATATTATATTAAACGTAATATTCTGAATGATTATTGAATCTAAAATAATACAATTGGGTGTCATTTTAAATGGGTTTTCAATAAAAAGGTATTTCTTTGGCATATTTCTTATATTTATCTTTCAATACTTAGAAGAGTTATTCTATTATATTATTTCTATATTTAACCTTTTATTTCACCCCAAAAAAATCCCTTTTTAGTTCTTAAAACACACGCTAGCTTTAAAATTCAATGGTCCTTGAACTGTGCCGACCCCTTGACTCCTCAAAGACCTCGACCCCCAAAGAAGAGCTAATCTGCCATTGCGCAACCTCATCGCAATTCGCGGTAGTTCACTCCAGGCAGTCCGCCATCCACATCCTGCCATTTTCCAGGACCCACCCCACCCCAGTTTTCCCAGGAAAATGTAATGAGAGGGGGGAAAGCCTAATGAGGCCTGCACGTTTCGAACATTATTTGCCTATGCAAAGGGGGGACTCCCCGGCACCGACTTCTTTCCCCCCTTAACGCGACTTTTGCTGGCTGCTCATTTACGCATTCATTGTTTGGCCTCAAAGTTTGCCGTTAATTGACAGGCCACTTAAACCCTAAAGCGGTTAAGCCTCAGTTTTCCCTGCAGCCCGGAAAATTACCTAAGATTTGTTTTATCACTCCCGACTTTGCTAAATCCTTCGAGCAGATAACTTCAACTACAAAGGTATTTCGCGATGGCATTAAAAAGTTTTTTAGTTTGAGTTTTAAATTAAAGTTTTTAGTGTTTTTAGCTGGGATTAAGTCGTACGTTGTTGGGGTTCTTAGAAAGTTTTTTATGCTTAAATAAAGAAAAGAGAAGAGCTTTTAGAAAAATAAATATATTTTGACTAAAATAAATACAAATTAAATTAAATTCTATAGAATTTCCCTGCTTTTTAAACCATTTAAAACTCTTTCAGTCCATCTACAAGAATTCAATGAATTTTTCATTAATTTTCCAGCAAAGAATATTCATTTAAAGCATCAAATGCATTCCAAACAACATTTAAACATTTCGAAATGTTACAAAGTGTTTATTGAGTTGGAAATCGGAATCTTTGGGGCAAAGTATCCGCACAATGGGGTATTTATTGTTAACTTTTTGCGGCTATATGGTCCCTTTGAGGGGCATTCCGTTTGCTGGAAAACCATTTTGAATATTAAATTTCCGGAGAAACTGAATTGCAGCAGTGGCAGCTTTGGCTTTTTTTGAATTCAGCGAGAGCTGAGCTGATTAAGCTGAAATGCTTCCAGGCTGCTACGAAGCTGCTTTATTTAATATACTCGTAAAAGTTTTGTTGCCACAGTGAAATTTCATGGCATTTTCCCCCGCAATGCCGCACTTCCGAGTAATTGGCATAATGACGCCCATCTACGAACTCAACTTAAACTTTAAGCAGCTTTCGCCCGCCTTGAATGGGTTCCAATTTGGTTGGGGGAAAATTCGGAAAAGCGGCTTTAATTATTGATTTGACTTTGTTGGAAATTGGTCTCCATAAATTGATATTTGATATTTATTTCTTCACACTTCAAGTGTACAGGAAAGTTGGAAAGAATTTTACTTCGAGGAATTTATAAAGTTGTTGAATTGCTTTTTCAAGTGAAAGTAATACTTAAAGCTATATATAGAATAAAAGATAATCTCCCAACCCCCTCACTCCTTAATTTATTCACACGATTTACTACGAAATTCGCATAAATAAAAAGTTGGTTACGCTGCGTATGAGTAATGTAATATTCACATCACTCATACGCAGCGTAACCAACTTTTTATTGTCTGAGCTCGGCAAAGGCAGCCGGCAAATGCAATTTCCCTCATTGACCCCAAACGAGGCAATTTGAAAAATCAGCAATCATCAAATGAATGTCATAAACAAATGCTAACCGTTATGTGAGCATAACTTTCCACATGTGAATACGAATACGAATATGGGAATGAATGGCTGAGAGACATGCCCAGAAAATCAATAAAAATCGTTGGCACGCCAAAAGGAGCCGAGTGAAAGCCATGACAGCGAGGCAGGCCAAGAGCTGTCAATAGACATGGAATTTGTGAGTTGTCCCAGTCCTGGGACCCGGCAGCAGCCCCTCCACAAGCCATTCACCCATAA
The DNA here is from genome assembly GCA_035045905.1 of Drosophila anomelani. Classification (NCBI taxonomy): domain Eukaryota; kingdom Metazoa; phylum Arthropoda; class Insecta; order Diptera; family Drosophilidae; genus Drosophila; species Drosophila anomelani. Next base: position 6,783,438 of record JAWNOO010000165.1, read on the forward strand.
AAAAACCAACAAAAGTCCGTAGAGAGGTATGGAAAAAATTATATTTTTCGGTCAGTCTTCAATGGAAGCCCTATGCTAACTTTTTCAACTTTTTTTTTATTTCTAATGAGCAAATCAAATTCTAGTCCAAACATTTTTCGACAGCTCGAGTGGAGAGCGGAGGACGGAGAAGTGGATCCTTGGATGTGACAGGCAGGCAGGCAGGCTGGCAGGCAGGCACCGAAACATCAGCTGAATGCCAAACGAGGCTCGCATAAACGTCGCTAGTTGTTATGGGAAATGTAAATGTATCTCACGGATACACAAGTTACAAGTTGTTTGCCCGACATGTTTGTGTTCCCTCTGCCTCTGCTCCTCTGCGTCCTCTTGCCCCACGTCCTTGTATTGACACTTGTCTCTGTCTCAACGAGTGCGTGAGTGCAGAAGGGAGAGCATTAGCCCGCTTTCGTTTCATGTTTCGGCACACTATTTCCGATGCGAATTCCCATTTCCCTGACAATCCTGCCCAGGTAGACTTCAGTCCCATCGAAAATCCTCTCGAAATTCGCAGAAAATGAACCCAATTTATTCATAGAAGCAACGAATCATTGCCCAACTTTGTTGGCTAGTAATTTATTTTGCCCCACAGAACAAATACAAAGTCAATAATGAGAGCTGGTGGGAGGAGGATGGTGGGAAAAATCAAGTGAAGTTCTTGGAATAAGCAAGTTTTATGGAAACGATTGAATTATGGTGAATGGAGGGGTGTTTTCCTACAATTTATCTGTATTTTGTCCTTTTAATTATTATTATAAATCAAAATCGTTATAATATATTTTAAAAATTAATTCAAAGCTTAAATTCCAGCATTAAAAATTAAAAATATAATCGTTTAAGAGAATTTAAAGCCATGTGAGATGAGTTTTAAGACACTTTCTTTCAGACTTAGTCTGAATGTAAGCATCTATTCCCAGTGGCTGATTGCATAAACTGATTCCTCCCTCCAGAGAGAGAAAGAGAGAGATCTCAATCTCGTCAGGGTAACCCTTTCAAGATTAAACTATATTTACCAGTTTGGCATTCAATTTTGTTATCAGTGAAACAGAGATAGTATTCAAGGAAGGCTACTGTTTGGCATGAATAAATGTTTAGAGGAGGGATTTAAAATTATAATAATTATTTTAGAATAAATCAAATGCATTTTACTTAAAGTTTACTTAGAGAATGATGTACCCTAAACTTGGTTCTAAGTTCTTATTAAACTCTAAACATTATTCCTTACTTCATCATCCTTTTTCGCCCATTATTTCCTTCATTTCATTATCCTTTAGCACTCAACACAAATGATTTGCTCACTGGTTCCGTGTTTATGCTGCTCTTGGCTACAATTTCAGGATTTGTGATCGCAAAAACGAGTAGTCCTGCAGAGCGGCTAAAAAGGCCAAACAATTACCCGTTAGTGTCGGTCACAAACCGAAACTGCAACTCGAAAAAGAAAGGAGTGGGAACTCTTTTGTAATTTCACTATATACATTTTATGAAATCTAGTTTCGAGTCGAGAATCACGAGATGTTGCGCGTCGATCGAACGCTGATAACGAAATGAATTTCCACGACGATCGCAGGCGATAAATAAGCAAGAGAAGCGATCTGTGGGCCTCTAATACTAATGCTAATGCTCCCGATCCGCTCCGAGTGTAATTCAATCGATGTCACTGGCTGGCTGGGCGATCATTATCTATCTAGCGGTGATGATGATGCCTCCCGCCCTCCGCGGAATATCCCTATGGCATTGTGGTCTGCTGGTGTCGCCGGCGGCTCTTAATCACAGTTTTCCAGCGCCGGCACTCGACTTGGTGCAACGTAACTGCATCTACGTCTGTGCATCGTTCAAACACACGTACAGAGGAGCTTGGATTATACTAGAAGCTGAAAAATTATCAATAATTTCCTTTGAAAGTAATCCTTAAATCCTTGAGGGTTCTGTGAAACAGCAGAATAAATCCACTTTTATATATTACTTCAACTATGACCTCCTAGAACCCTTAGAAATCTCTTAAAGAACCTATAGAAGTGGCTTGTGGTTTGCATTATTGGAGCCTCACTGTTTGCACTAGATGTTTGTGTGCACAGAGGCGCCTTTGTCGTTGGATGTTTTTTGCGGTTTTTAGCTTTTGGGTCGTCGCCGTTGTCGTCGTCAGACGATTGTACTGCATCCCATTGCTTGATAGATACAATTACAGTTAGCTCCTTGAGGAGCAGGCGTTGCCTGGCAACTTGGCCATCATCGGCAGACCCCGTCAGCATTAGGTCGTCAGCGTTACGGTTATTGTCACTGCTGCGGCTTCTCGGTGAATCCCCCAATGCCGTTGCCGCCTCCTCAATTACGCTTGAATATGCATTAGCCAAGGATTTGCAAGTCCTTTAACGGGGGGAAAATATTCAGCTAAGAATGCAGCAATGTGTGTGGAAGGATGGAGCAATAGAGGTATTTCCTCCCTCCATCAGATATCCTAAAGGAACATTGATTTGGGGAATTTAACTAAAAATTCGAAGGATTTTCTGGATAAAAAGGTTGAAAGTTTATTGTACTTCTTGAATTATGTTTCTAGACAGCTTTATTTGAAGTTTAACCTTTGTTAAGCACATTTTTAAAGGTCTTCCTGGGGTCATAAGATGATAAAAAAGCCAGTTATGGCCCAAATTCATTAATATTCAGATTTTCTATTAAAAACCAAATTAATTAATAATAAAATATAGAAATAAAAATGTTTGTTTATTAATATAAAACTTTTGTAATGTTAAAAGGGTTTTCATCACTGAAATTGCCTAAAATTTACATTTTACTTTCCAACAATATTAAATTTAGTAAGCAGATTCATTAACTTAGCAAAAACGAATACAATAAAGAATACAAAATAGAATTTTAATGAGTTTTAGATTTAGTTAGGATGGATCTTAAATTAAAGTTACTAAAAAGGGCATACAAAACTTCAGCTTCCGAAAGTCAGATTCCTTTCTTTTTTATATAGGATTTTCTCTTCTCGAAACTACATTTTATTACACAAAACTCCATAGAAAAAACATAAAATAAAGCCCACTCTGTTTATGTAGAGAACATAAAAGCTTTGCTTCAGCTAAGTTAGTCAATAGAAAGGCTGCGGCACAGCGAGTGATGTTTGTGTTAATTTTTCATAGGCTTTCCATTCAGCTCGCTGTTTGCGTAGTTTTCCATTTGGCTCAGAGAACCCACAGTATCGCGACTATCTTCGTGTGGATTCTCTAGTTTGCGCATATTTTGTAATTCAAATCGCTTTTCGTATGCCTTGTGGTTTTTTTGGTCAGAAGCCAAACAAGGGAAGCGCTCTACTACTCGCGAGGAGCACTGGTGTCTCAGTATCCGAGTAACCAATGTGGGCCACACACATAACACACACCCACCCACTAGCAGTTGCATATTCACAAATGTATTTCAGGGCACTGAAAGAACAATAAACTAGAATTTCCCCTTAGGAAACTTTTATAAGTTAAAACAAAAGAATTATATTTCATTTTTTAGATATTTCTTTCGATGGAAATAATTTAATAAATTCCTATTAATTTATTACAATTCCACTGCAGTTATTTTCAGTGTCTTTGGGTGAATATGAAGTGACTCTAAGCAAGTACAAAGCGGCTTACTCGACTGGACCCTGCATTTTTCGACTTCTTTCATCTTGGGCAGGGGGTGAAGTGGTTAGGGGTCCGACTGGAGCTGGGAATTTGCTGCAAACTTACACATTACTCTGCCTTGATGGAGTCTGCTCTGTTTTTCCTGGACCCTTTATCTTTGTTTGCTCAGCCGCCGCACGTGCCCTCCTCCTCCTCCTTCCTGGCCGGAAAATATCCCTAATTCCCATTAGCAAAGGCTTTAAGCGGCTTACGAACGGTAATTGCAGCCGTGTGCTGTCACTCTACCATTATGTGTCCTTTGCCATCGGTTATCGGCTATCTGTTATCGGTTATCTGCAGGAGCAGGCAACTCTTTGACATTTCACAGATTATCCTTGCGAAAATATTTACATTTACAGCGGCAACTCAAACAAGACTCGCAAGGGAAAAATATTTTGTTAATTTGGTGGTTTGCAGGATAATGGAAAATCTTTCAGATATTTAAATAACTATTCAAAAATCATTTATAAATCTCCCCACTTAAAAAAGCTGCTGAAAAGTAGGCTATAAATAATGTTGAGCTTGCAGTTCAGGAAACATTTTTTTAACCTCTTTTTAGACATCCTTTTCAATGGGTTTCTAAATCCAAAGAGATTTCTCCAACACCTCTGGTTATCTCGCATAGCTCCAACCTCAAAGGCAACCCAAGAAAACAGGGCATCCTGCATTTATCCATAGAAAGGACAAACAAATCCGTGATTCACAAGAAGAGCAGGCCAAAAGGAAGAGCAGAACAAACACACCAGAAAGTGACACAGCAAAATGTGGAACGAAGCAAAACTGTTGTCGACATAAATGGCACAAGCCGAGGAGAAACTGCCTCAGACTAAGTAGAGCAGCAGTTGAGGCTGCTGCTGCTGTTGTTCGGCTTTAAATAGATGCGGTAATTAGATACATGACACATTAGTCCGACTTGAGACTGAATAAAGCTTAGCAGCAAATCCAGAGCAAGGCGTCTTTATGTAAATAGCTTTTGGCTGTGGATAGCCACAAAACCTAATTACCATCCAGATTGCCTAATGCTTTTCTCTAACTGAGATCTGGGGTAAATGCTTAACGACACTCTCAACACTTTTCAACTATTAGAGATTCTTAAAAGAATTTATTTCTATACAAAACAGGGAGTTTCTAGTAAGAATATTACTATACATTACATACATTTTTCAAGAGATCAAGGTGTGCCCCCTTATTCCTTATTTGTAAATATTTTAAATATACTTAAACTCATCAAAGGTTGTAATTGAAATTCCCTGTGACTATTGGTGGCCAGCTCCTCGCAACATAAGAAAAACATTAGCTTCTCAAAACACACTTAACCCCTCTGCAGAGACCCCATTCTAACAAACGTGCTCCCGGCAAAACTGGAGCAACTGCAGCCGGCTACGTGAGTTGAATGCTTGGCAGCCTCGGCCGGAGTTGGCTCCTTTGCTGAGCCCCATCTGGTGCCCATAACTAATGCCTCTTTCCCTTTTTGATTGCAGTGCACTCCCTGCCCCATCTCACAGTACTAAGCCTGTCCGGATGCAGCAAGCTGACGGACGACGGCGTGGAGCTGATTGCCGAGAATCTGCAGAAGCTGCGCGCCCTGGACCTGTCCTGGTGTCCCCGCATTACGGACGCCTCGCTCGAGTATATCGCCTGTGATCTGAACCAGCTGGAGGAGCTGACGCTGGATAGGTGAGTCCTCCAGGCGCAAGGTCGTCGTTACCCTTCATCTTCCGTTCGCTGTGTAATTATTCATGAGTAAAATTCAATTTCCGTCGCCGAGTAGCTGCACCTCATCTCCGGCGGCGGCCATTAGTCGTCGTTCCCCCTGGCGGAAACTGGCAGTCAATTACACACAGAAAACTATTTTGACTTGAAGAAGTAGTTTAATTACAGAATGTTTATTAGGATTTTTAATTAAAGAAATACAGGATGAGGTCACCTTTATTTTTTACTTACCTTGGAAAAACCTATTTGTATTTATTATTCTTATTACTTTTAAGGGGACTTTAAAAACATATTTAAATTTAAATTAATGATGAAGCTTTTCCCAGTGCAGACTTTTCCCCTATCCCAGAGATTCCTTCTGTAATCTGATTGTGCTCGGTCGCAGGCAGTTTACTTCCAACGTAACATTTTCTGCAACAATCTCTGCCATAAATATTCGCACACATATAACCAGGCACACATCTGGTGTATGCAGTTTTATCCCAGCCAAAGAGGTTAAGCCCAAGCCGCGCCTCAAAGCGGAAAAGGAACTGGATAGGGGAGCAAGAAGGGAAAGTCCATGTAGCAAAAGGAACAGATTTCCAGAAGCTCTTTGATTTCTATAGTTTCAAAGATAACATTTTATTTATATTTTTAAATGTAATCCAAAATCCATTTTAAACATAAATTTCCCCACTTAAATTCCAGATGCGTGCACATAACAGACATCGGCGTTGGCTACATCTCCACAATGCTGTCGCTGACCGCCCTCTTCCTGCGCTGGTGCTCCCAGGTGCGTGACTTTGGGCTGCAGCACCTGTGCTCGATGCGCAACCTGCAGGTGCTCTCCCTGGCCGGCTGCCCGCTGCTGACCTCGTCGGGCCTGTCCAGCCTGATCCAGCTGCGGCACCTGCAAGAGCTGGAGCTGACCAACTGCCCGGGGGCATCGCACGAGCTGTTCGACTACTTGAAGGAGCACCTGCCCCGCTGCCTGATCATCGAATAATCGATGATCCATCCATATGTAGTAGACCCCGGTCACTGGACGACACTGATTTTGGTTTGAGTTCGGTGTATGCTTTATTTGGTACACTTAGCCTCCAGGCGGCAAGTTCCTCGCGTGCTATGTGACTTCAACTTTCCGTCAACACTGTACTCACTGTACTACTACTCTCTATCCCTTATAGTTTTAGACTTTTTATGATTTCTGCTGTGATTTGATACGGAACTTAGTTAAGTTGATCTGTTTAAGACGATGTACCACAAAAGACCCGAAGATGATATTTATTTACACGCAATGCAATATGTCTAATATACATATTTATAAATATACATACATTATTTATATTATTGTAGTTTTTAACGAACGTTTTACTTATTTACTACTCTCGCTGTAACTAAACATACAGTCTACGTGTAAATTACCGACAAAACAAAAACCAAAACAAACATTGCGCCCAAAAGACGAACAAACAAACAAAGAAACAAACAAACAAGCAACAAATATGAATTACAAAGAATCAAAATATGCAATTAACTTACATTAGTTCAAAGAAGCAAAGAAAAACAAAAATCGAATAAAAATTTGAAAAATATTTACGAGTTGCCGGCAGCTTTAAATTGAGAAATGCAATTGAAAAACAAAATACAAAACTTAGTCTCTTGCAGCCCCTGACCAGTGAAACCTTACTTCGATTGTACCATATGACTAATCTGTAACTAACTTACGGCAACTGAAAGTATTTTAAGCAAGGAATCGGTGCACGCTACCCAAGGAGTCAATATTTAACACAATGTTTAGCAAATTGTTGTCAGGCGAACCATGAAACAATCTATGAATATACTTCTGGCCCCCCCAAAAAGATACTCTATAAAAATATATAGCTTACGTTAAAGCGAGCTGCTCTCCTCCTCGTCCCCATTAAACTAAAGCAATCCTCCCTCTCAGACCTAATGTAAATGCTTTGTTTTTAAATCCGGAGGGAGAGAGCGAGAGCCCTTCATCATGAACGGAGACGGCAAGTCGCAGTCCTAAACCAACAAACACAACCACTCTACAAGTACATGATAAATAAATAAATGGAAAAAATGATTTAAATGGCGTTTTTTTTTCTGACATTTCTTTATAATAATTCAACATTAATAATAACTAACTTCCTTTTTTTTATAAGGAAATTATTTGAGTCCACTTACAACTATTTTTGTATAATAAAAGCCAGTGTCATTCCTCACACGCACCCTCGCCATCCTCGTCGTTGTCATACTCATCTTCCTCCGCGTCGTCTTGCTCCTCCTCCTTGCCCTGCTGATCCCACCAGGAGAGTACGCCCAGGCCAGACTCGTTGATGGCACCCTGCAAAAGGAGAAAACTCTGTTCAATCACCAGAAATCTTTTACAGAAACAGCCAATCAAACTTACAATAATCTTGTACGGTGTCTTGACCTCCTGAGCTGCAGCGGCGGACGCTGCTGCCGCTGCTGAGGATGAACTGGATCCCTGTTGCGATTGAGCCTCCGCCTTGGGCGGCCCAATAGGCGAGGTCTCCTCGAAAATCTCTCGCGACACTCTGAACTTGATGGGTTCGCCCACATCCATGAACAGATCATGCTTGGCTCCGTCTTCCAGCGGATATTCCCAGACCCAGGCCTGCTCGGCCTCGTCAAAGCGCGAGGGATGCTGCAAGGCGGCGTGCGGGATGAGGATGTCGTCGAAAAAGCCCAGTGTCACATGGACACCTTCCCGGCTGCAGTTGCGGATCTTTCCCGTGAGCACGGTGCCAACCATTGGCCGGAAGACCACATAGCGAAAGAGCACCTCCGTGTGCGAGGCTCCGTCACCTGGTAGGATAACCGAATCCTTTAGCGAGACGATATCCTTGAGAGCAATGCACAGGCCCACATTCAGTAAAACCTACAGGGGAATAATACAGAAGAGTAAGAAAAAGTGAGCCTGAGATTCCGAGGATTGCCTTACCTTGTTGGCCAGCTTGCGGTCGATCTCGTCGCGCACAGCGTCCACCAGTTTGAGATGGAAGTGGTCCGGAGCAATGCGCACGGTGTCCTTCAGCTCAGCCAGCACGAACATGGCGCCGAATTCCAAGCAAATTGATAAATTCGAAAACTACAGGTCGTTCATTGTTGTTTTTGTGGAAATCCAAACATGTGTAGCGGGACAGTGTGACCACACCGGAACCGGCTACAAAAATGGCAAAGAACAACTTAAGAAATATACCGAAGTTAAAAAAATAACTTTTAAGAGGTAAATTTTATAATATTAACAATGCAATTATTATTATTTCAGCTAAATTTAATATAAATTTATTAATAAAATTTTTAAATTACTAAAACCAATTTCTCAATTGCATTTTCCAATTGGAATCATCAATTTCCAGCTGATAGAAATATACCAAACCTCCCCCTCATATTATTAGCCCTGAGAAAAATACCAAAACAATGTCCGCGCTTCTTTTTGAATGGCATTCGCAACACGTGTGGTTAAACCAATTTTGTGAAATTTCAGAACTTTAAGCGATTTATGAAATTTCTGCATTGATTGGAAAGCTCATTGGCCTATAAATACGTATTTCAACTTCTACGGATAACTACTTGTGCCCAAAGATGGACAACGACGACGCACACAAGTACAGCGACGCCGAGGAAGACGAAGAAGACCTGAAGAATGTAAGCACTTTAATTTATAAAATTCCAAATTCTATTTACTAAAATCCACAATTTCTGTAGTCCGAGTGGGTTAACGACTTTAAAACTCTCACAGTCAAGGATGAAATCTTCAAGGACATCAAGCTGACGCCAAAGGAAGCCAGCGATGACCTGGCACTGGTAATAGAACCCACCAATGAGGAGGACGAAGACGAGGAAGAGCCTGAGGAAGAGTACGATGATGAGGATTACGAAGTGGGCGACGACTACGACACCTACGAGGAGGCCTACACAGGCTTTAATAAGCTCCATGCCCAGTCCCAGCTCACACACGCTGGCGGAGGAGGCAGTGCCGGCGGCGGCGGTGGCGGTGGAGGAGGTCCTGGAGGTACACAGCGCGTAAGCAGCTATCAGCCCAATGAGAAGCTTCTGCGACGGTATTCCGCCCGCATCAATGTGGAAAAATACGATCCCACCACCAACATGAGCGCCCAGGCGGCCAATCGGCTGGTTAACTTCGATCGGCGAGAGCGTACCCAGGTGCGGGACAAGCACGATCGAGCGACGGCCGAGCAGGTGATGGATCCCCGCACCCGTATGATTCTCTTCAAGCTGCTGAATCGTGGCCTTATACAAGAGATCAATGGCTGTATTTCCACCGGCAAAGAAGCGAACGTGTACCACGCCGTTTCGAAGGACGGAGGCGATGAATATGCCATCAAGATCTACAAAACGTCCATTTTGGTGTTCAAGGATCGCGACAAGTACGTGTCCGGCGAGTTCCGCTTTCGGCACGGCTACTGCAAGCACAATCCGCGAAAGATGGTGCGCACCTGGGCGGAGAAGGAAATGCGAAACTATCTCCGCATGCGCAACGCTGGCGTTCCAGTTCCAGAGCCAATTCTTCTCCGCTCTCATGTCCTAGTCATGCGCTTCTGCGGTCGCGATGGCTGGCCCGCTCCCAAGCTTAAGGACGTCGAGCTGAGCACGTCCAAGGCGCGTGAGCTTTACCGCGACTGCGTGGTCATTATGTGGCGCATCTACAACCAGTGCCGCCTCGTCCATGCCGATCTTTCCGAGTTCAACATCCTGCTGCAGGACGGACAGCTGGTGATTATCGATGTCAGCCAGGCTGTGGAGCACGATCATCCGCATTCGTTTGACTTTCTGCGCAAAGACTGCACCAACATCTCGGAGTTCTTCCGCAAACGGGCCGTGGCCACCATGACAGTAAAGGAGCTGTTCGACTTTATCACCGACCAGACCATCAACGAGAACAACATGGAGGAGTGCCTGGAGCGCATAGCGGAGCGAATCAAGGACCGGGATTTTGATGCCATAACCGCGCAGGAAAAGATCGACGAGGCCGTGTGGCAGAACACCTACATTCCCAAGCGCTTAGATGAGGTGAGTTGTCTTGCGTGTTTTAATATTTAAAATATTCTTACGCATCTTAATTTCGTTAATAGGTTCGTCACTTTGAGCGTGATGTGGCCAAGGCCAAGGAGGGTGTCCAGCAAAATCTCATCTACGGCAAGATCACAGGCCTGAATTCGGATCTGGATGTGCAGCAGCAGCCTGACATTCTGGAATCCACGTCCCAGAACCAACAAGATGAACCTCATACGGAAGGCAGTGATGACGAAGCGGATTCACAGGAAAATGAGGACGACGACGATGATAGCACTCGCTTTAAGAACTCCGCCCGACCGCGCGATGAGTCGCCGGAGAGCAAAAAAGCTCGTAAAAAAGCCGTAAAAGAAGCCAAGGCCGAGCAGCGCAAGGTCAAGGTGAAAAAGCACGTAAAGAAGCGCAAGGAGAAATTGGGAAGTATGAAGAAGTAGAAGTGCCCGTGATTCTATTTAGCGTTAATTGCCTTTTATGTAGAGGAACAATGTAATTATTTAGCTAAACCCAAACTCAATTTAAGAATTGATTTTAAAAGGATCTTAACTACAGCATGTACAAATCCCTATGAAAGATTTCTTTTAAGCCATAAAGTTAATTTGATTTTTTAACAATGTTTTGTATATACTATTTACAAAATTAAATTGTACAAAAGTCAGTGTTTTATTATTAGTTATTAAACATATTTCGTGGCTCAATAAAAAAACTTGACGCCCAATTAAAGGGAACTGTTTTTATATCCTCTACTGACATAACTGGGAATCTTTTGAAGGTCTTCTCTCGAAAGAGAAGCCACATTCGCATTCCTCCTAATGTTTATTAACACATAACTTTCTTTAATTTCAGAAAAATATTATATATTTGCTTGAACAATTCGAATTTAAATCACTTTTACCAAGTAAACTAGTTTTAAAAGTATAAAATGTGCAATCTGCTGAGTTGTTTGTGTGTTTGGTGTCCTTACATCTAACTTACAGCTAACTAAGTATTATATCCTGTCGGGAATAAAGTGCATATTTATGTACAAGGAGAATCCTTCTGTCTGTTTAAAATCGAACATCACAGCATTGACATTGGGCTAAAACTAGGGAGTAAGATTCATAAGGAGGTTGCCGTTCCAAGTAAGACTCAGGTATAGCAGCGCCTCCGCAGGCTTATGTACATCATCACCCGGAAGAAGAGCATCAGCATGGCCAGAATACCAAACTGATGGAGTATGGACACCTTTTCTACATCCAGGAACTTGAGCAGAACACGTGGATCGCTAAAGTGGCAGTAGATGTCATCACAGTCCAGCTCCTCCCGCTGGAAACCAAACACGGCCAAGACCAGAGCCACCACGCCCACGCGGACATAGCTGAACTTCATTAGCAGCTGCATGCCGCCTGTGATTTGGGGGGCAAAATCGAAACCGTACACCGCCAGGCCCATGAACGGGGCAATCATCATGGGACCCACCACGCTGCCGTTCTGCAGGAAGAATTTGATAGAATTAATTAAGAATTTCATGGTTAATTTTCTCTTAAACTCACCGTTATGCTGAAAGTGGCACCAATGGCCAGGCCCATGCCCTCGGCCACCAGGGAGATCATTAATCCAACGGCCACAAAGATGCCAAAACGCCAGAATTGGTCTGGCAAACCAGACATCCAATAGGTGACCGCCATAAAGGTAATGTTCAGTAGCACCTGCACTGGCAGGCGTGAGACTGTCAAAGCCATATAGTACGGTGTCAGAGTATACCAGCGGTTAAAGGTCTCCTTCTTGACCACCTTCACTTCAGCGGGATCTGTGGGAAAAGACTTAGTAAAGTGAATGTTTCGGGAGAGTAAACTTTTAGTACTCACAGCTCAGAATGGGCACCATCACCTGGGTGTAAACGATCATAAGAACAGCTCCGATGCAGAATTTCAGATGGTCAAACATGCGTGCTCCCTGATTCCCCAGTTGGAAGAAGATCAGGCCAAAGAATATGCCGCAGAGCAGGTGGTGGAACAATTGAATGGTTAAAGCCAAACGGCCACGCGTTATCCGCAGCAGCATCACTCGCATGAGGACCAAAAACTGTCGCAGCCCAGAGATCTCGCGTGGATCCGTGAGCAGTCGCCTGGTCAGCCCTTTCACCTGTTTCAACAGGGCACTGGTTCCGGCCATCAACGAGCCATCCGTGGAGGCAGCACTGCCGGCAAAAAAGGTGGGCAGAAACGGACGCTTTGGCTGCTCCACAAACATCGTGGTGATCGCCTGCTGGGACTCCAGCGTGCAATCCAACTGGTCCGAACGACTGGCCACGTAGATCAGCTTTCCATTCTCGGTTAGCTCGCTGAGAGGCGGCACTAGGTGGCCATCCTCGGCATCCACCAGCTCGATAACTATGAAAAAAAGATAGGATTTGATTGATATTTCGCATTATTATTCGTTTTTTTACTTACTGTAATCCGAGGGACTGTAGTGCCGCGGACAATCGAGCTGAGCCAGGCGCAGGAAGGGAATGGTGGCCCTCGGGCTGCCCTGATAGACGCAATGCCCCTTGGCCAAGACATAGATGCTGTCAAAGTAATTGTATATCGTTGCCGAGGGCTGATGAATGGTGCAGACAATGGTGCGTCCTTCACGAGCCATGGCCTTTAGCAGGCGAATGCACTGGGCCGCCGTCACCTCATCCAAACCACTGGTGGGTTCATCCAAAAAGAAGATATTTGGATTGTCCACAAGTTCCAGGGCAATGGACAGTCTCTTGCGCTCGCCGCCGCTTAACTTGTCAGCTGTCACATTTCGACGGTGATTTAAATGTAAATTCTCGAGGATCTCTGTGAGGATCTCGGCTTTTTTGTGCCTATGCTTCAGCTTAAGGTCGCAGGCGAGATTCATGAGTTCCTCGACGGTCAGCAGGGTCTGATGATGGTCATCCTGAGTGATATAACAGGCATTATCTCTGCGAATCTTTATGTTGCCAGTGACGCCGTCGCGCCTGAAAGAAAGAAATTGATTTAGAATAGGCTTTAAAATATATTTAAACTTTAACTTTACAGCGCCTTATTTAAAAAATAAGTAATGTTTAATATTTATTAAGGAAATTAATAATAACAATTATCAAACGTAATTAGACAGCATCAAGATTTTTCTACAAAGATTTATTGACTCTGTCAAATATTTGCATTTCTATTTAAGTTGTTAAACTTTAAATTGAGGAAGCTTCTCAGCTTCAAGCGCATGTTTGTCATTTATTTCCAAGGTGAAGGCTGTTCTGGGAGTCCGTCCCACTGTCCCCACATATACTCCACCCCGGCGAACCCTGCAGAACCCATTTGGCATTTCGCATTTAAGTCTGGCTGCCAAATCAAGTCGGCAAGAACATGGCTTTAATCACCAGTTGGCTAAGCATAGAACCGGTTCACGGATTCGGCGGTAACCAAATGATATACCAAGCATTTCAGTGGCGGCGGCGCCTTGGCTTTGTTACACTTCAATCCCGATGACGTCCCGAATGCAGTCCATCTGGTTTTTAGCTTATTGTTCTCACCTGAAACCCGAAATCGCATTTAGCAAACTGCTTTTTCCGGCTCCCGAGGGTCCCATGATGGCCGAGAGTTGCCCGTTCCGGAAACTGCCGCTGACTCCGTTCAGAATCTGTCGCTCTCCGGTCACGCGCCCTGCAAAATGGAATTGCGCAATAAATATATATTATTAGTAGAATTCTATATCTAATAATTTATATATTTTAAAGGAAGATTTTATGATAAATAAAGCAAAACAAACAAACAATTCGTGAACCTGATATCTCTATAACAATCTCCTCAATTTCTTTTAAATATTTCCACACTTGATAGCCTCTATCCCAAAGGGTTTCCCATTAAAATACAGAAGCGTAGAATATGCTAAACATATACAAACAAAAACACAATCGAAAGTGCAAGTGAATCATAAAAAATAAAGCTGCCACCTGGAGTTAATATATTCCGTCGATTACGTAGGAACTTTAAACATTTTCGGACTGGTTGGTCTAGTCTAATGAGCTAAGCGGCTAATAGCTAATAAAAAGCAAAAACAAAATAATATACATAAATGTGGAATGAAATAAATTAAATAAATCTAGTTTCTTTAGAACGTAAAACGGGAAACCTCATTCACTTTCATTGATTTTTGGTAGAGCATAAACGTAGTTTAGAATAAGCTCAGATTGGGTAGATATAGTGATAGGTCTGGGGAACGAGCCAAGTCGAATATGTCATGTCATGGGCCTGGCAGCGGAAAGATTCCAAAGGTGACAATTGATGGGTCTGAAGCGGTTGCATGACTTGGCAAAAGTGGAACCAGCTTCCGCCCTGTCTGCCAGTCGAATTACCTGAGAAACCAACACCAACCCGACCTTCTATAATATTCTAGGTTTCGGCACGCTTGTGGAAAATTTTATAATTATGGAGAATTAATCATGTTGTAAAAAAATTATAAAGAATTTCCCCTATTTTTTTTTGTTTTGCAAATAAGTACGAACCTGACCTGCATTCACCGCCAACTGTCATTATCAATCCGCGGCTGAGTAAATGTATGCCAATGCTGCTCTTATCAGCTCGCTTTCAGCTGCATAATGCCGAACGTCGATTCTGTTATAGATCAGACTTTAAGTGATTTCAGGCCAGAGAGCCTTGGTTGACCCAATTAATGGCAATGGGCAGAGTTACAAGCGCAACCATCTTGCATTACTATTATATATTTTTTTATACATATAAAATGTCAATTTAATATTGTTTTGATAAGAATCCGCGGAAGTAGGTTATCGTTCAGTTCAATAATCATACAGAACAAGTTTTTTTTCAATGTCAATGGCTGTCTGTGACTTCTAACACAGGGTTTAAATGTTATATACATAATGCCGATTTTACAATTTAAAATCGATTAACTGATTAACGAACCAGATCAACATTTCAATTTGAATAATAGCAAAATAAAAACAAACAAAAACAATGTCCAAGAGGTAATATTAAATAGTATATACTCATAAATGTTATTTTTCAATTCCCTAAAAGGTAAAGCTCATAACAAACATTCTAAACTATTTTTCCCTGAATTTAAATTCTCCTTTCATAATATTTACATAATAATTTAACAATTAATCAACTTCCTCAACAATATTGCCTGCATTATATTCTGACCCAGTTCTAACCGTACACCCGTAATTTCCCGGGTATCCAATTAACATTCATGGCGCAACTGAATCGCGGTTCGCGAACCAATTTCAGAAGGTCACTGACAACCAGCCGACCAGTCGGAGTCCGATGCAAATCCTATTATGAGCGTGTGTTCGCCACCGCCCAGTTTACATATCAATTAGCCAGCACGCCGGCTCCAAAGTTTTCTCTCTGATCACCACCACGTTCTGAGCACGCGCAGCTGCCAAAAAAACAAATTGTCAGCAAAACAATCGAAGCACCAGAAGCACGTTGGCCTGGCCTGGGTTGATAACCCGCCTTCCCGCTGCCACTCCAAAAACGGTGGACTTGTGGACCGCTGCTCCCACGAGTCTACGTGAGTCACATAATGAGGCGTGACGGCTTTCAGACTTTTCGAAGATAGTGGGGGGAAAGGTGTGTAGGAACTAATCAGTGTAATTTCAATATTTCATAATCAAATTAATAAAAACAATTATAATCTTGATTGTTTTCTAAGCGTTCTGTAAGGGCAACACAACTGAGCTCTCAATGTTTTAGGTTTGCATCTGAAAAAATCAAACTTTGAACCAAGTTGTTATACATTTGAGTAAAATATTAAGTCTTAAACAGATGTAATAATTAAATCTAAACAGTAAAATAAAATATATTACCGGAAACACATTTTTCCAACAGAAAACTTTAATTAAAGTTTACAAATTTATATTTAAGTTTGAGTCATGAATGAAATTACGCCTCAGAGAAACAGGAAATTCTCTAAATCTCTTTGGATCTTAGCGGGGAGGATCTCAAGCTCGCTAATTGCTGCAATTCAGTTGCCTTTTACCAATTAACACGATTTCATTAGCATGTCAATAGCTGTTGGCTAAAGCGAAAAAAATACGATTTTAAATTAAAATGCAACCTGCAAGCCGAATAATAAAAATGAGAAATTAAACTAATCTCCAGGTTCTGTGATCTTTGCCCTCCCGATTAACTAATCACCGACTGAATGCAACTTGATTGGATGATTGATTAAAGGGCTATAACATCTATAGCTCTAACTATTTCAAGTGCTGAGTCTATAGAGTATAATTTCGTTTAATTAGCATCCCCAATGCCCAGGCGGATAGCCTGGTTAAACCCGGACATTGACTGGCGACTGAGTAATCCTAAAATACGCCCCCGGGGGAACTTGGTATGGAAAAGCGGGCGCGAGAGCGCGCTGTCGCGGAACGGAGAAAAATATAAAAACGTGTCCAGGCCGCGGCTGCGACTTTTCGGAGGGGAAAAATTATTCAATCAATGTTGGGCAATTTTCGCTTTTCTCTGTGCGCCAACATAATATTGCTGTTTTGTGGCTGCAATTGTTGCTATAGCTGCTGCTAGTGCTAGTGCCGATCATGATGATGGTTGGTGATGATGATGATGATGAGGTTGCTGATGTTTTTGTCGCTGCCTTTATTCAGCCAACAACTACTGTAGTTTCCATTGATGCGGGGCACATCGAGGAAGTCGCAATGTATATATGTATCTATGTTTGCAGCGAGATACCCGCCTGTGTGTGTGTGTGTACTCAAAATATTAAGCTGACATACTACTGATTTCTATGTACACATTAATTTGTACAGTACGTTTCAAAAGTGATGATTTCCAAGTCAATATTAACCTGACATGATTGTGGTGAGTACGTCAACCTCAACTTTAGAGTTTCCCTGAATTCCCAGAAGTTATCTAATGAATAATTTGTACTATTTAATCTTCAGCCTTATTTTAATGGAAAGCATCGTTTTTTGTGCATTATTCTCATGTTTATCGTTCACTAGATTATTCCACATGACAACCACATTTGGCGACATCTCGCGCTTGGTTGCTGCACGTTGCACATGGCGTATGAGCAATAATTAATCATCAGTCGTACTTGAGACCGAGTCTCTCGGGCTCTGCAATCAGGAAACTCAACTTCACAGAAACTAAGTTATTGTGGTTTCACTGGCATTTCCCCTGCTGCCTGCCAAATACAGCCAATTAAATACCTGATGGAGGGAGTAGCACCTCTCAACGGCAGCTACTCTCGGTGAGTGATGGCTTAGATGAGATTAATTGAAAAGGCACGACTGCATTTTCAAGGGCATATCCGGACACATAGATTGTTTATATCGGGGTATAACTTTCTAGAATAATGATTTTCGGACTAGCAATAAATGAATATTTAATATTGTGACGAGAATTAAGTAAGTAAAGTATCAAGAGGAGTCTCAGGAAGAAAATTATAGGAGTTATTGAACCTAGAAAGCAAAAATTAAAATAAAAATAAAATTCAGAGAAAATAAATCAATGAATAATTAAAATGATGAGAATTTAGTAAGTAAACTATAAAAATAAGTATCAGGAAAATGTTGTTTTAAGTAATTATAGAAATAAATCAATTAGGTTCCTAAGATAATTATAGGGAAAAATCCCCAAAGGCCACATAACCATCATCCATTATTTTATTTATTGACTTGAACTTGTTGTTAATAAAATATATTTATTTTATATCAGGTTTCTTATTTAATTCCACTTCTAACTTTTAAATAACTTAGCTGTCACTTCAATCAATTCCCTCAACTGCTTTCTAGCAGAACGAACTTGATGCCCTGCCACTTGCATTACATTATCCAATATAATTCCAATTGCCATTTGCAATTCCATTCGATTCTGTGTCAATGGCATGCACAGCCGGAGACACCAAGCCAGGCTGAGCAGTATTTGAGCTTGAACTTTGAAACAAGGACAGTAACAGGAAAAAAAAACCATCCTAAAAATGTAACTATATTTCAGTCAAGTGTGTCAAACTTTATTTCGTTTAAAACCTGAACAAATAATGTAACAACTTAAGCAGTTGACATTAGAAATAAAGAAGAAACAGAGGGCAAAAATGCGCAAAAAGCTTGACCCTATAATTATGGAGCAGTTAGCGCTTGGCCAGCCAGCTAACAGCCAGCTACTTGGCCATTACAAGACGCTGAAAGTATTGCACATAACACCGGAATGCCTTGCCAAAGTCAACTATGATATAGTCGAGTGCAAACAAAAATCTGTGCAAACGAAAGACTTGTCTGGCGGCATCTCTGCAGATGTTTTGCCAAAAAGCCATGAAGGACTTTTAAAGTTTATAACATATTAAAGGTTTTTTTTATAATTTTAAATGAGCTTAGCTAATAAGTGAATAAAAAATATAATAAAATTAAATGTGTAACGCTTACAAAAATAACCATTAAACTGGCTATCCTAGAAAAGTTTTTCAAAACTGTCATTAATGGCAAACTAAAAGTAACTAAAAGTAAAATCTTTAAGTGTTGTTCATTTTAATTCCTAATTTTTAACTGAAGAACATATTTGAAGAACCTTTAAATATAATCTTGTAACAATAAATAGCTAATGCTCCTTCGTCTTTAAATAAACAATACGAATATTATTCCACAACCTTAAAACCTATCTTATTAATGCAATTTTTAATTTAAGGATTTGTAAACTTACAGAAATTCTTTCGCTCCTTAACCGTGTAGAAGACATCTTGGAACTCGACATCTTTGGACTGCTTGGTGAGCAGATTTCGCGACTGCTCCATGGCGATTTCTGATGGTTCTGCTGATTGTTATTTAATGCCGCTTTTTAAAAACTCATATATTATAATTTATATATTGGGCGTTGCGGGTGGCAAAGGCGGGGCCCGTGATGGATTCAGATACTTATGCCCGTTCGCATCTAGATACGTGCGCCGATTGCCGAATGTGTCATTACCTACCGCACCAAAGTCGGAATTGGAATGGGAATGGGCGCTGCTCTGCTGCTGGATTTCTTGCTGGCGCGGTTATTTTCTCTTCATATGTTTTTTTATTTATAATTTTTTTGTTGTACTTCTGTCAGTAGTGCGATTATTATGGCTGTGTGTTCTGTGAGTGATTTTGTGGCTTTTGTTTTTGTTTTTCCTCTTTATGCACACTTGGTCGTGTGATTGCAGATTTATTGCCAGTTTTGTTTTGATCGCAGCTCTGCTGCTGCTGCTGACTGCTTCTTCGCCGGAGATTACGCGCTGCAAATAAAAATTAATCATTATAGATTTCGACATGTGTGGGAGAGGAGGAGGAAGCGTGACGAAAATAAAACCATGAAAGAGTACACAATATTAATCAAAAATGTTGGCCTTGAATTCCACACCTCAATGGGAGGCGACCTAATAAAGGGTTCGCCTCTGTGTTTGCACAATTGTTCTTAATAATTTATTTAGAGTTGTGGAGAATATCACCAAAATTAGTCATCAAATCGGTTTTGACATGGAGGGAGCTTCTTTCTCAAACTGAATTTTAAACAACAACCAATGTGTGACATATAACTAATGGATTTTTAATAGGTCTCATTGAAAATCTACAATTTATACTAAATGATTACGTATTTGGAGGTGTAGAAAGATCATTAATGCATAAACTGATGCATATTCAATGAAGGAGAATAAATTAATCGGAGACGAGATCAACTGTCAAAGTAAATCCCTTTTATAGAATGTAAAGTTTGTATATTAAGCTAGCCCTTGATAAATTAGCAATTATTTAACGAAATGCTACTTGTCTTGGCTGCTTACTTTCCAATAATCACCCCAAGAGTCTGTATTGTTGACAGACTAACATACAAATCACGATCTCTGTGAGTATTATAGGGTGTAACTGCATTTATCATTAATTGCAATTGCAATTTTTCTTTCATTTAAGGGAGGGGATTAATTAAAACAATTAAAAGCTTATTTCATTAGTTGCTAATGCCCCATGTAAAGATCTTCAACGTTTCCCACTTACAGCTGCGATTTATTATATTCTATCAACGCGACACGTACTAATCCATCTTGCTGAGATGCTAATAAATATTTATTAAAAATTGTCAACAAGCTAATGCTCTGATCCTGATCCAGCCATGCAAACAGGCTTTAAAAGCTATAGAATTCTTCGGGTTCTGAGACCGAATTTGCGTCTTGTTTACCTGCTTAATGTTCTTGGCGCCAGACCCCCATCACCTGGCGCCAGCAGATCAGAAACCCGTTCTGGTTTCTGGAGAAGAAGCCTCTTAACTTCATAATCTACTTCTAAAGGTAGGGATTAAAGTGCATCCTTGGGTTTGAGTCACTTCTTGGAAACAAGGAAATAAAAATTGTGCTGATAATAATAGTTTCGCTAATTGAAAGCTTAAATACAGTGGCTCTTTGCTCAGCTCGGCAACTTATGCTAATTACACGTCGGCTGTCAGATTTATTTTCTATTCTAGACAATGTATTCCGTGACGTAAGGTGGCAAAAGAGGCAGTTTGATTTGGCAAGACTCTTGACCCCCGACAACATGCTGTCGAGGAAGAAGAAATAAAAAAAACTAATTAGTCATTCTAGTAAATCAATATCATTCTTCAATTTCTGGCAGCTAACTAATCATTATAAATATTTATTAACAAAAAAGATAGCTAACCACAAAAATACCCGAATTTAATAAGCAATTAGTAATTAAATGCTTGGACCTGTATATTTTTAGTCAAAAGTTCAAATGCAATTATAATAATTTTGCATGAATTATAAGAATTATCTTATCTCACTAATTTGTTTGACTTTTTGGAGAAATGAGCAAATTATTCATTCGAAAAAATAAACAAATGCTTATTTATTATTCAAAATGTTGAATAAATTCGCATATCAAAAGAATTTTGATTGCAAATATTTCTGCCAACTGAGGGCAATGCATTATAATTCACTTTCCCATTATTTTTATATTCAAATCACATCACTTTTCGGTGATCTTTTATGGGATAAAATATTTTCCAATGAACAAAGGAATGCATTTAATGTGAACAAGTTGTTATTTCCTTAATTGCATTTAATTACTAGCCGAAGTCGTAGGTCAAAAATGGAGTTAATAAATAATGTAAGTATTTTTATATAATTTTGAACAATTAATAAAAGCGGTTCTGTTATATTTCACCACGATAATCATTTAGTCATGAATATTTAACAGCAATAATTAAAGGGGACACGCTCTCATTTAATTGCTAAAAATTGCACTTGGGCTTAAACTTGTATTATTTCTGCTTATTTAATTTTTATACATTTTATGCATTTATTTATCGTAACATTTTTTTCTAAATTGTAATAAAACTTTGAATAATTCACACAAAGATTTTATTTTTTCACATTTTTCTGTCAAAAGTAACACGCAGAAACAAAGATTACATTTATTTAAAATTTATATTTAATTGTTTCCTACACAAACATGTTCTTTTATGATATCATAATCCAGTTTAGAATTTTTACTCCTCCCACTTCCCCTGCATTGCATGTTCTTCACAAGCTTTTAAGATAAGGTACTCAAGGCGGAATTCTTTCTAGCGATAATCCACATATAACAACACCCACTGAACACACACAATATCCTCTATGTACACACACTCTCTCCTATTGCTGCACATTAGATAGATTGTATAGAACTTTGTGATTTCCACGGCAAGCACTAGTTCTTCTTGTGGCATTGTTGCACATCCCACTGACTGACTGCTCCAGGCACAATACAAAGGCCACGGCGATGGAGACTCTCCTTTGTGGCCAAAGGGCCAAACAAAACAAAGCGCAGCACACGGAAACCTCATGAAGTTTCCCTCAAGTCAAGCCAGAATTGATTAGATTGGCATATGCATTCCAGATTTCTTAGATAGCATTGATTATTTTTAGTGCACTTCTCTTACATTGGTTTTCTTCGGTTTATGTTTTCAATTATTTCCCGGCGACGAGTTAGCGGAGGAGGATAGGACGACGCGAACTTTTATTATACAAAGAAGTGCTGGTAAAAAACGCGTCCACACTCGGCGGCGGCGTGAAATCAACTGACCGCACGGGTCCACAGTTGAAGGCGCAACTAAGGCAACGGGTTCGGATTCGGGTTTGAGTTCGGGTTACCCAAATTGAAATTGGTTTGGTTCGGTGCGGCGTCTCATTAAGGATCTCTAATTTGAATTTTGTAGTAGACCAGCTTATATAAAAATATTTGTGGTCGTATTTTTTGAGATAAGTGGAAATGGATTTCTAATTTTTAGATTGCAATAAAAGGTTTTTGGTTTATTACATTGCATCACTTTTATTACAAATTAGAAAAACTAAATAACATTTGTTAGAAACAGTTTAGTAAAATATAGTTTATTTAAAGGGCAGATTTAGAAAATAATTAAAAGGATTAGTGGCGAAATGTTAAACATCCTAAAAAGGAGAAACAAATATCCAAATAACAATTCATATTTGATATTAATATTAATTATTACACATTTTGAATCAATTAAAAATTCAGATATAATGTTGGTGAAATCATTCACAGTAATATCTGTAAGATAACCATTAATATTAAAACCCCCCCTTCGCCTAACAATTTATTTCAAAATTCGCGCTCTTCATATTTATCGATAAATCACAGCAAACCACAATAATTTTAAATAAAACATACCAAGGCTTTAACAAATACCGCAACATTTGACACTTTGCAGCACTGGCTAAAAAATTCAAAGTTGTTGTTACAAAAAATTATTCAACTTTTAAGTGAGACTTACCTTCATTTTTAACTTATGTGTGGCGGCCCCATTTCTTGATTTTGATTAAGTTCGCTTTAGGATTAAGAGCATCAAATAACTTTATTGGCTATTCGCCTTGGCGGCGAATCAGTTTCTTGTCACTTCACCAGGTGAGAGGACAGCCTTGCGTGGATGGCACCCAGGATGGTGCCAAGTCCATCGTTAATGTGTGTGCTTATGTGTATGTACAAAATAATCACTAAAATACAATTCTCGTGCGGCCCGAGACGTCTTGACTAGGAGGTGAGGAGGAGCTTTTTGATTTGTGGAAGGAACCTTCACTACTCTAGCGCATTGGATGCTTACTATGATATCTGACAGCATTGCGCCCTTCTAGCCATGTTCTGGCTCTCCCAATGTGTCTGGAAATATATAGATGAGATATGGTGAGTGATGCGGCAGGACTGAACGAAATACGTATAGTAAGGAGATAGTCTAGGCTGAGAGGAACCGGTTTCTGGTTTCTGTTTATTGCCATTGGTTTAACAACAAGTGAAGGATGCAAAGTTTTAGCTCCGTGGCCTCTACAGGTGATTGTTTTTCTGTTGCTGTGCGAAATAAAAAAACAAGAAACGAAGATTCGAATCAAAATGGGTCGAAATCAAAAGGTATTCGGTTAGAAACAATGAACAAATTAAATGGTTTTAGTAGTGTTTCGTTCCGCAAAATACAAATCTGAAAAATATACATTTCTTTGAGGGTGAATTCGATCGAATTTGGATGGCAGCTCCCAGCAGTTTTGTTCATTTCATAATGGTTGGAGGATTATATAACTTTATTAGTTTTCAATTAAAATACGAACAAGTCCCAAATAAGTAAACCGAAATAATTAAGCAGCGAACAGCGAATTATCAAATTGAGTTCCGTTCTACACTCTCTGAGATGTCTCGCGCAGACGAATTTCCCTCGCAAATTGCTTTAGTTTTGTTGATTTGGCATTTAATTAAGTATATAGCTACGTGTGTGTATAATTGATTGCTTTTCGAATTGATTTTCAGTGATAAGTTCCATAATTGGGCTACGAGAGAGCGTAATAACTTGCATGATTCCCAGTGACCAGTGCCTCTCTTCGCTTACTGCGCTTTGAATTTAGTTTTCATTTAATATGCACGCTTTCATTATGTTCGGCTGCTCCATTTATCGTGATCGTTGGAATGCAACGGGTGCGGGGTCGGGGTCGGGTTTCGGGGGCTTTCGTACGTTCTAAGAGTGCTATGGAAATTAGTTTACCCATTTACTGATTATGTCCTGCAATCGAGAAGATCAGAGAGAGTGTAATGAAGTTCTTTGGCGTTGCCATTGTCAGGTTAATTTCAAAACTCAGTGCGCCCTGAACTCACCTTGACGTCATCCATCTCATCGTCCGAAGACGAGTGCGAAAGTCCATTGTATGTCTTGAACGTCACATTTTTCATGAACGACTTTAGCATGCTGGCGCTCAGCTGGCCGAATTTATACGGCACCACAGGGTCATAGTCGCCGTGGGCCTGGAATATTGGCACTTCATCGCTGGTCAGCTTGGCACCGGGGAACTGCTTGTGCAGCGGCAGCCAGCAGGACAAAGCCACCACGCCGGCCAGCGGCTGGTCATACGTCAGCGCCGAGTACAGCGCCAGAGCTCCTCCCTGCGAGAATCCGCCCAAGACAATCCTATTCGCTGGTATACCAGCCGATACCTCCTTCTGTATCAATCCGTGCACATTGTCGCGAGCAGTCTGAATTCCAGGCTCATCCTCCGGTCCACCGATGTCGAGGGTCTTCAGGTCGAACCACGACGGCATCCGAAAGCCTGCGTTCAGCGAAACGGGCTGTGTGGGCGCCGTGGGGCAGACGACCTTCATAAAGGGTGGTCGGATGGCGGCCAGGGCGCTGCTCCAGCCATGACTGGAAAGGAAAATAACCAGAAATTTGTATACAGTGTGGGAAATACACAATGGCGGTCTATATAATGGCGTTATCTTAAAATAGCCCAAAGTATTTATTGGATTATTGATTTTCGATGACAAAAGAACACTGAATTAAGAATGTAAAGTGTGCAAATCAAGCTTAATTTTCTGAAGTAGCTATTATTTTGGCCGCAGCTGTAGCTGTTGTGGCCCCACTTACCCCGTATCGCCCAGGCCATGCATGAAAATCAGCTGAAAGGGAAAGTTTGGAATATTTAAAAACTAATTCGTATAGAGGCAATCCGGCGGAATACTCACTGTGGCGGTCTGCTTGACCGTGGCCTCGATAATGACCGGCGCAGACATCTCTACGGTTTAGCCTCTACTGCGGGCGGCGTAGGTAGAATTCAGGTATCCAGGTGCTCGGCGCTGCTTCTGCTGTGTCAGCGGATTTCTGCAAGGAGGACGAGGGGCACACACAGTTTAGTTCACGCGCGCTAAAGACGCGGCGCGTATTAGAGTTATGTCACGTTGTAAACGCAAAGCAAAATTAGTAATATTGATTTTACGATAGCAAAGTGACAAAACGCCGCCGGCTGCGCCAAAGCTCCTCTAGGTGAACACGGACAGCAGGCTGACAAATGGGTGCCGGGCTGCCGTAGCGGGCACTGTTGTAACCTTCACACCTACCAGGTAATCCCGGATGTTTCGTGTTAATTTGTTAATTGTTTAATTTTAGTGAAGCGAACATCGATGTTTTTTCTGATGTTTTTAGATGTTTTTGTTGATATCGATTGTCTTCGATTTTATCGATTATCATTTAAGACTTACGATATTTGTGTGCCAGGTCACTCTATTCCACGCGCGCCACTCGGATATTCTAAAGATCCCGCTTCGGCCACATTTCAATTTTTGATTGTCTAACAGCGCTGTAAAATAGCTTGGTTGCTCTTATTTTTTAAGTGAATTTTATTTATTTTTATATTTTTGGGT
The DNA here is from genome assembly GCA_035045905.1 of Drosophila anomelani. Taxonomy (NCBI): domain Eukaryota; kingdom Metazoa; phylum Arthropoda; class Insecta; order Diptera; family Drosophilidae; genus Drosophila; species Drosophila anomelani. Next base: position 6,809,541 of record JAWNOO010000165.1, read on the forward strand.
ACTCAAGTACATGGCGCCACCTGCAATTGGCGGATAACAGCGTAATCCAACAGCGTAACAGACTTTTGCCACCTTTCTTTTATCGAACATCGATGTTTTTTAGCGATGTTTTCCGAGGTCTTTCGATACTGTTCAAATTTAATAAAAAAAAATTAAATTAAACTATATTTGTTTGAAATTAAATTTAATGCGTAGTCTTTTGTACAAAATTCCTACAGGGAAATGAGCGGCGGAAATGGGTTCTGCTTGGACACGACCAGCTTGTTGTGGGCATGGGAGATGTAGCCCTTGATCTTGCCATCGTAGATCAGATTGGCGATGATGCAGTGCGCCTCGTTCAGGGACACATCCGTCACACCCACGAACTGCAGGGCCGCGAGGAAGTCATCCATGTCCAGCTGGTGGGTCTGCCGGATGATAAACACCTTCTTGAACAGATTCCGATACACCATGAACTTGAGCTTCTGCACCAGCAGATATATACCGCTGCGGATCAGGACCAGCTCATGGTCCCGTACGATTTCGTCAAATCGCTTTACATTACCAACCCTCAGGGCCAGCGCCAGGTCATGGAAGAGCAGAAGATCATAGCGCTGTAGCAGGGACTTGGCGGGCAGGTAGCCGAGCAGCATCTTCGCCGGCACCAAGTAGATGAGGATCAGCCGCTTGTTGCTCGCAAACCGATCCGGGCAGTTGGTAAACGCAAATGACAGATCCTCCACGGCGCCCTGGTAGTTGGAATCGAACATGGCTCGCCGGCCCACAAAGTATTTGTAGGTGATCTGCTCCGGCAGTGGAAACGAGTCCTTGAAGACGCAGTTGTCAATGGCACGTATGAGCGGCTTGCACAGGTGCAGCTTGTTGATGCGAAAGTAGATCTTGAAGAGCTGATTCACCAGGTTCATCATGCCCAGGCGCTTTGTCTCCTCCTCGGAGGCACGTCCGTCGGCGGCGCACACGCGAAAGCAGGCCATCATGCAGTCTGCCGCCTTCTCAAGCACATGACCAGGATTGAAGCCTCGGCAGCGCTTCTCGCAGGCCTGTGCCAGGTATCTCAGGTCCAGGCACACGCGGTACATCAGGGGCAGGCACCAGTTTTCATCCTTCAGCTGCTGCAGAAGACGCACCACTGCCCCGCAGGCGGCCGCCTGCTGTGTGTACGCCTCCATGTAGTTGGGTGGCTCCTGGGCCAGGTGGTAGAGCACCTTCAGGTGAGCGGACACAACATCATCTATCGGCGGCTTCAGGAATCGCTCCACCAACTTCTCCGGCTGGGCGATGTACAGGTTGTGGTTCTGGACGTGCACATCGCGCAGAGATATGTGGGTGCCGAGGGCCTCGCCATCGTAGTCATCGGTGGCGCTTAAAACGCTGGATAAATAATTATTTACGGTTCCAAACATTTTACAAAGCCGGAAAATAAGTTAAATGACACACTAGAGTGACCAACGCTAAAAATGTATCACCTCTAAAAATATATACTAAAAATCACATCAAATTATTAACTTTTTAAAATACCAAAACAAGCCGTTGAGCTGATTTAAATGTTTTGGAAATTTTAAAGGTAAAATTGACCCCTAAAAAAATGTTTTAAATATAAGCGTAGTTCTTATTGCCTTGGCAATTATCTTTATTCGATTTTTAAATTTGTATTGCATATAACAATACCAAGAAAATATAAGAAACCAAAAAATTTTATTTGTTTTGAAATAATTTTTGAAAGCCTACTAAATGCATAAAAACTAAAATAATAAACCAACCAAAATTGACGTTTGAGTTCAATTAGAACATCAACAGTCATTCAGACAATTGCCGCTCTCAAAACCCTTTTGAAAATCTAAATAAATTCGAATATTTAATGTTTGCCGGTGACCATTTTGTAAATTCTTTTCGGTCGCAAATCGATTATGTTCTGCGAAGGTCTGCTTGCCCACAAGTTTCTAAATTTAAACAATTTACGTATGTATATATAGTTGGCTGCCGAAGCTGTCACAAACATTTTACTTGTAGCCAAATTAACGGGCGCCTGTGCTTTAGTTCGCTTGCTAAATTGTAAAATTAAGCCTAACCAAACGCACGGGTCCGTCGTTTATCATCACACAAAAAATATAGCTGACGAGGAGGATAAGTGCCCAAAAATGTCGACGCCAAACTTTCTACTGAGCAATGGGAAAAATATGCCTATGGTGGGTCTTGGGACCTGGCGGGTGAGTGGTAATAATGGCTATTGAATAATGGCCCAAAGAAATGCACTTGCAATGCTTATTTCATGGTCAATGCCAAAGCTTTGCGAGCTTTGGATGCATTTTAGCTTTCGGCCAGTTCTAAGCCCATCTAACCATTGATTTTAGAGTCCTCCGGAGGTCATCACACAAGCCGTCAAGGATGCCATCGACATTGGCTACAGGCACTTTGATTGTGCCCACATTTATGGCAACGAGGCCCAGGTGGGGGCTGCCCTTCGAGAGAAAATAGAGGAAGGCCTAGTCACGCGGTAAGTTAATGAGAATCCCTAATTATCCAATTTTTTATCAACTCTAAACTCATCTAGGGAAAGCCTCTTCATCACGAGCAAACTATGGAACACCTACCACAAGCCGGAGCTAGTGCGTGGCGCCTGCGAGACAAGTCTAAGGAATCTGGAGGTAGCCTACCTCGATCTCTACCTCATGCACTGGCCCATGGCCTACAAGTCGGGCGACAATCTGTATCCCACCTGCCCGGATACGAACAAGGCGGTGTTCGAGGACATCGACTATGTGGACACCTGGCGAGCCATGGAGGAGCTGGTGGATGAGGGACTGGTCCATGCCATTGGGGTGTCCAACTTCAATGAGCAGCAAATCAATCGCCTGCTGGGCGTGGCCAAGCTAAAGCCGGTGGTGCTGCAGATCGAATGTCATCCGTACCTGCGCCAGAAGTCATTGATTACGCTCTGCTACGACAACGCCATTGCTGTGACTGCCTACAGCTCTCTGGGATCGGGTCATACGCCGTACGAGAAGCCCGGAGCATATCCCCTGCTGCAGCATCCCACCATATTGGCCATAGCGGAGAAGTATGGTAGGACGGCGGCCCAGGTCCTGCTCCGCTATCAGACGCAGTCGGGCATCATTGTCATACCGCGCTCCGTGACCAAGCATCACATGAGCGACAACTTCAAGAGGATCTGGGACTTTGAACTGGCCATAGATGATACCAAGGCTATCGATGATTTGGACTGCAATGGCCGTTTTATGACCATGAAGGCGTAGGTTTTATTTTTGCTTTAAATTTAATAATATTAATGGCTTCTCTTTTAAGGGCTTATGGTCATCCACATCATCCTTTCGAGCCTGGCCAGTCCAAATAGATTACTTTTGATGGAATGATAGAGGAGTTCCCATGGGAAGAATATAACCGTTAAATTTAGCACTAATTTTGTTTAAGCTTTGTCTTGTTTAAAAGATGCTTTAATAAATCCATGTATTTTGCTATGCAAATTGGAAATTATATGTTTTTTTATGGGACTTTTTGTTTAGCTTTCAAACTTGCCTCTTAAAATGTTGCTATTTATTTGTATTTACATTTTTATCATGCTATTTTTTGTGTAGATTACAAAATCAAAATCAAAGTGGGCTTAGCAACATCAATTCATAACAAGAAATTAGTTATTTTGGAAAACTTAACTAATGTTTGGAAATTCGATTAAGAATTACGAAAATCTGGATCGATCTATGTGGTAATATAAACAAAAGACTTTAGATTTATAATGTTTTTAAATAACAATTTCCCAGCACTTGCCAAAAGGTTCCCAAAATACTTCTTAATAATGGCAAAGAAATTCCTATAATTGGCCTTGGCACTTGGAATGTAAGCATTATTTCAATATACTTTATAATTTGTTTTTTAAAACTCTTAAAATTATTTGAGAATATCTTTGGTGTTTATTATTTTAAAATCTGTTTTGGAACTCTTTAAATATAATAATTATTTAATGAACAAACTGGAATCATAAAATTTAAAGGGGTTGAAATTTAAAATTAACGTTTGTGATCGCTCAGCTGTTTTTCACTAATGCCACTGTAGCCCTGCAAAAAAAGCTTTTCCTGCTTTTTTTTCAACAAGCGTTTTGCTTATAAAACCGACCAGCAGCTGGTTGACATTGTTCAGTTCTGCTTTTGAGAAGCGCCGGCGTTGTGTATTATATATTTATAATCCTTAACAAGTAAATAAGGAAACAGCAATTAAAATGGCACCCAAAGTACCCAACGTTAAGTTCAACAACGGCAAGGAGATCCCCATCATTGGTCTGGGAACCTGGGGCGTAAGTACATAAAACAAAATCATTTACATAGTTTTTTTTTTATCCCATTTGTGTGGATTTAATCGCTGTTTGCCAGTAGTTTTCCGCTGCCCACGACTTCCCGTTTTTCGCTCAATTTCCCTTTTGCACTGATGATAGACAGAAAACTAAAATAAAAAAAAATAAAAATGGGGGAGATATTATAGTGACACGCGGCGTATTGCTGATAGTTTGCCGGTCGTGTTTGTTAGTATTTCTATACATTTTTTTTGTGTTTGTGTGTGTTCGGGAGTGTCGAATCTGGCAGCGATACTACGAAATTAACCAATGCTCTATAATTGTTAGTTTCCATCGATTTGAGGATCTTTCTCGATCGTCTGGCCAAGACCAAGGTGACCCTTTAGTTCCCTTTTAGGCTTCTGGAAATTTTTACAAATATGTACCCCATTATCACCTGATATACATAAGTGCTTTATATTAATTTTTTATACATTCAAGTTGATAAACTTTCTTATCTGAAGTGGAGAGGATTTATTAAACAAGATTGTTACAGTTTTTTTTTAGAAGAGTTCTTACTAGAAAAGGGCGGGGGTTTTTAAGTTCCAAACGCGCCCCTGAAATCGAAAACAACAATTTTCTTTGTACTCAACGCTCTGGGTAAAGTGAAATTTCAAAACGAACAGCTGAAAATTAGATTATAGAGGAAAACCTGCTGATAAGCTGAACTTAATTAGCAAGGGTATTATAAGGGTATTTCTGTTTTTAACCTTATCTTTTGCAATCGTACAATGCCTAATATTATTCAGCACAATTAATGAATTATTATAGTCATAAATTAGAAGGTCAAAGTTTCTACAAATTATGTCAAAATCAAATCAACATTTTTAACCCCAAATACGCGCGAAGCTAAGCCTCCGTTTCTCGTTTGATATGGTTAATAACTTAGCCTAAAATATAACTTATTCCCAATGAAATCTGTTAATTAAAAGTTAATAGGATTTGGAGGTACTAAGAGGACTGATAAGTACCGTCAAGTGTCAGATAAGCAGACTTCTTCTTAAAAAAAATTGTGAAATTGGGTTTCTGCAATGACGTACTTTTGAATTGGAAAAAGTTCTAGAAGACCTTCATTTCTTATTGAGAATTTTAAGAGCTTAGTTTTAATATTAATAATATTAAAACAATTAATGCCTTTAATTACATTTTTCCACTGCTCTTTCCAATTTCATTAACTGATATTAACTTGTGATATTACTTTTCCAGAGCCCCAAAGGTCAGGTCACCGAGGCTGTGAAGATCGCCATCGATGCTGGTTACAGGCACATTGACTGTGCTCACGTCTACCAAAATGAAGATGAGGTCGGAGAGGGCGTTGAGGCCAAGATCAAGGAGGGCGTTGTCAAGCGGTTGGTCCTAGACTCAATTTTGCATTCGTATTTCAATTACTAAACCTTTTCCATTTGCAGTGAGGACCTGTTCATCACCAGCAAGGTGTGGAACACATTCCATAGCGCAAATCTGGTCAAGGGCGCCGTGGAGAAAACTCTGAGCGCTCTGAGGCTCAAGTACCTCGATCTGTACCTGATCCACTGGCCCATGGGTTTCAAGGAGGGCGGCGAGCTCTTCCCTGTCGATCAGGATGGCAAGACTGCGTATTCGGATGTCGATTATGTTGACACCTGGAAGGCCATGGAGAAGCTGGTGGAAGAGGGTCTGGTCAAGTCCATCGGAGTCTCAAACTTCAATAAGAACCAGATTGAGCGCATTCTGGCAGTGGCCAAGATCGTGCCAGCAACCAACCAAGTGGAGTGCCACCCATACCTGACACAGAAGAAGCTGGCGGACTACTGCAGGTCGAAGGGTATTACGATCACAGCTTACAGTCCCTTGGGCTCGCCTAACCGCCCCTGGGCTAAGGCTGGTGATCCGGTGATCCTGGAGGAACCCAAGGTACGTTTTATAGCCACAATCAAAGATGTACATAAATTATTAAATAATTTTTAATTATAGATCAAGGAACTTGCTGCCAAGAAGAACAAGACCACAGGACAGATTCTTATCCGTTACCAGATCCAGCGAGGAAATATTGTGATTCCCAAGTCGGTGACCAAGGATCGCATTGAGTCGAACTTTGAGGTCTTTGACTTTGAACTGACAGCCGAGGAAGTCGCGATCATTGAGAGCTTTGAGTGCAACGGCCGCCTGGTTGCCTTGGGAGAGTAAGTTTCAATTCAAGAGATTTAGATTCTTTTATTATTAAGTAATTATTAGGAAAGGTTATCCACATTCCTTTAATCTATATATTTTCTATACCATTTAAGTAATTTGTATATTTCAATTGCCCTTTTATTTATATTTATTTAGTCTGGGTTCCCATAAGCACTATCCATTTCACGAGGAGTATTAAGTCCCAAGTACATAATTTCAAAGAATTCTTTTAAAAACGAGAAAACCAAGGAAATCCGAATCCATTGAAAGGCAAACAATTATCAGCAAATGAAGCTGATCTTTATAAACAAGTATATGATGTTTATATATGATGTGATAATAGTTGAAACTGCCCTGCTTGTATAGTTTAGTTGCCTTGTTTATTGACATAAACAAATTTGTTTGCTACTAAATTTTACTTAGATAACAGTGCTTCCTAGTTGTGTTAATATTGTTAATAGCATTTGTTGCGATTTAATCATTTTAAAATATAATATTAATAATGTTATTTTCTATATTTACAGCCACCGCCGCCACCCCCACCATCCTTTTGCGAATGACGAATACTAATTCTCAATTTGGTGCACAATTTAAATGTATAATTTGTTACACAAATAACGCTAAATCTTATGAATAAAAAATATAATATATAGCTAAGTGGTGAATTTTTTAGGGGATCGGAGAATCTTTTTAATTTGACTGTTAAAAGTTAACAAGGAGGGAAGCTAATTAGCATTTTATTTAGAGAAATAACCAGAATCATATTGTCTACTTATTTTTTTGGGATTTGTTATGGAAATATTTTTATTAAAAAAATATTTAGAGTCTTGACCAAACTTTTACATTATAAATTGATCAATTGAACTGCGATTTTCATGTCATTATCTTATAAAGAAATATAAGTTGGCCTTTTATAACGATCACTACAATGGCTGATACAAGAAGCATGTTTAAAATTTTGTAATTTTAAGTAAAAAAAACATAAATAAGAAATATAGATAATTAGATACAAAAAAAAAAAATAAAAGCTGTTTCAGATATACAAGTAAATTCTTCAGGAAATCATCAAAATATCTATGAGCGAGGCTACAACAACAGATAAGGGAGGGGAGTGAGGAGGTACAGGTGGAAAATTTTGATTTGATGCCACCGCGCTTTGAAAAAAGCTTTTATAAAATTTTTGATTAAGTTTTTGAAACCTATTTAACCGGCCAACTACTTAGTAGCGTTGTTCAGTTCTGTCTCAGAGTGACTTCGAAGGAGACCTACTATCTTATAGAGTTTTAATCGTTACCAATTTTTACCTTCTAAAATGGCCCCCAAAGTACCAAAAGTTAAATTCAACAACGGCAAGGAGATTCCCATTCTTGGCCTGGGAACCTGGGGCGTAAGTGAAACATTAATTTACTAGATATTAAAAATTTTTATAGGATCACTAACTATAGTACTGGCAGAGTAACTCGGAGTTTAATTTTCTGTGGATTAAAAATTGCATCAAATAGAATATATTAATTTATTTATTTAACATAAAATATGAAGAATGTTAATACCAAAATTATTTTCTTTTTCACTGATTTTAGAATCTTTTTTGACCTTCTAGCCAAGGTGACCCTTTCTCCCTTCTTGGGAATTTAACAAAAGTCTCAAATATTTGCTACATCACCATCTGATATACCACAAATACAGCCATATATTTAGGCCACATTGTCAGACGTTTTGTTCAAACTCAGTTGATAAACATTCTTATCTGAAGTGGAGGGTTCCTACACACAATTGCCTCAGTTCCGGGTCTTACTGAATATGGTTATAGGTTTATTTTTTAGTATATATATACATAAGTATAGGTAAGACGAGCCCCCTAAATCGAAATCAACAATTAGCTCACTCGCACATTTAAAGCTCTAGGAAAAATTAATTTTATGAACAGAAAACTATTTAGATTAAATCGAAAAACTGCTGATTAGAAGAGCTTAAGTGGCAAGGGTATTATAAGGGTATATATTTCGTATCTTTCAATAATTTTAAACCCATTTTAAAGAAAAACGAGTCTTAAAATTAATCACAGAGCTAAATCTCCTTTAATATTCAAACTTTCAAACTTAAAACCAATTTTATCTAGTTTAATTAATGAGTCGCTGATATCATTCAAGTGACGTCAAGTGTCAGATAGTTCATTGTGAAATTATGAACTAACGTTAAAGGTTTCGTATTTACTAAGATGTACTCAAGTATTGATTAGATCTTTGTTTGCTGATTAATGCAAATATCGACTACTAGGGGATTGGTAAAATTTGTTTTGTTTAGGTTTTCGTTTTTGTATAAATATAATTAAATGAAACTCCTCCTATATGTTAATTTAGTTGAATTCATTTAATTTTTTAAATAATTTAAATAATTTTATAGATTTTAATTTATAGATTTTCTGTTTCTTGCTATTCCAGAGCCCCAAAGGTCAGGTCACCGAGGCTGTGAAGATCGCCATCGATGCTGGTTACAGGCACATTGACTGTGCTCATGTCTACCAAAACGAAGATGAGGTCGGAGAGGGCGTTGAGGCCAAGATCAAGGAGGGCGTGATCAAGCGGTTGGTCCTAAGCTCAATTTTGCATTCTTATTTCGATTATTAAACCGATTCCATTTGCAGCGAGGACCTGTTCATCACCAGCAAACTTTGGAACACATTCCACAGTCCCAATCTGGTCAGGGGCGCCTTGGAGAACACACTGAGTGCTCTGAAGCTCAAGTACCTCGATCTCTATCTGCTCCACTGGCCCATGGGTTTTCAGGAGGGTGGCGAACTCATTCCCGTTGACAAGGATGGGAAAACCCTGTTTTCATCAGTCGATTATGTGGATACCTGGAAGGCCTTGGAGAAGCTGGTGGAGGAGGGTCTTGTGAAGTCCATTGGCGTGTCTAATTTTAATAAGAGGCAACTCGAGCGTGTTCTGGCGGTGGCTAAGATCGTACCAGTCACCAACCAGGTGGAGAGCCACCCATACCTCACCCAGAAGAAACTAATTGAATTCTGCAGGTCGAAGGGTATTACGATCACCGCCTATAGTCCTTTGGGCTCTCCCAGCCGCTTCTTGGCTGGCGATCCTAAGATCATTTTGGAAGAAGCAAAGGTAAAATTTAAAGACATTATTATATAATTTTTTATAGAGAAAACTAAATCCTTGTCTTTTAGGTTAAGGAGATTGCCGCCAAGAAGAACAAGACTCCAGGCCAGATTCTTATTCGTTACCAGATTCAGCGAGGTGTCATCGTAGTGCCCAAATCGGCAACCAAGAACCGCATTGAGTCCAATTTCCAGGTCTTTGACTTCGAGCTGACACCCGAGGAAGTGGAAATTATTGAGAGTTTGGAGTGCAATGGTCGTGTTGTGCCTGTCGTGCAGTAAGTGTTTAACAAACAAATCTTTTATTCCATCTAAGTTTGATAAATGAATTCTAATTTTATTAATCTTAAAGAATTAAATATTTGCTGAAGCTTTCGCAGTACAAACAATAATTTTTATAAACCCGTTTGAGGTGTTTATTTGTGTTTAATGTTTATAATTGTTAGCGCCTACTTATTGTTTTTATTAGCTGTTTTTCTTACACTATCTGGTTGTTTGGTTAATTAAAATTAATATCTCCTATTAATATAAATAAACTACATTAACAATCTCTTTATATTTTCAGACTAAGCGGCCACCCCCACCATCCTTTTGAAAATGATGAATATTAAACGAAATCTACTCCATAGTTAAATATTGTAGTTTGTTACACAATCACATATTTCGAAATCATATAAATAAACAAAACTATATTTTGTTAATATAGTTAAAAGCATTTGTTGTGATTCAATCATTTAATAAACATAAAATATTTATGTATTTACAGCCAACCTGGTGCACAATTTAAATTTATTACACAAAAACCTTTAAATCTAATGAATAAAAGAATATAATATATAACTATTTGGTGTGTTCTTTGGGGTACCAGAAAATCTGAAGTTGCTTTTTATTTTTGTTAATAGTAAGCGGGGAAGGAATTTAACTAGCATATGAAATGATGCAAAAATTGTTTCATAGATAAAAATATAATAATCAAATTGTCTCCTTGATTCTTTAGGATTTATTATTGCAATATTAGAAAATAATGTATTTTTAATAAAAGGTTAAAAATATTAATGAGGCTTAACCAAAATTATACGATCCTAATCCTAAACTATGTACTACACTAGATGATAGCTTCAAAAATGGATTTACTATGTCGAAAACTTCGATTTTTGGAAATATAGATAAGAATCAAAGATAACAATATACAAAAAAAAAACAAATAAATAAATAAAATAAGAGTTCACGAAATCAAAAGAGTTAATAAGAGAATGGCTACAACAACAGAGAGGCCTTAGCTGAGTGGAAAGAGATGCGTACGGTGGAAAATATTGATTACATGATACTGCAGCTTTGCAAAAAAGCTTCTAGACAATTTTTGATTGAGTTTTTGAAACAAATTTAATATAGTTTCATAGTTCATAGTTTCATTTTCTGTGGATTAAAAATTGAGACAGATATAAATATTAAGTTAATATTATTAACACATATTTAACTTCCCTTTGCGGTGATATTTGGATCTTTCTGGTAATCCTTTCCCGCTTGGGAATTTAACAAACGTCTTAAATGCATCATTTACTGATAGACCATACATTCAGCCATAAATTTAGGCCATATTTTTAGACATTTCTTTAAACTCAATTGATAAGCATTAGTCTTCCGGGCCTTACTGAATATGGCTAAAGGTTTGCGTTTTAATACATTTATATATGTATTTATAGGTATAATTGTCAAAGGACGAGCCCCCAAAATCGAAATTAGAAATTTGCTTTACACTTGCACAGGAAAAATTAACAATATAAACAGAAAACAGTTCAAAAGAATTTAAAGCACGAGTATTGAAGGGTATAATTTCCTTTTTGTCTGATTAATTATATCTATTTTTATAGCATACCAAAATAATTAAGCAATTTTAATTCTAAAAAGTCATCAGATATTTTTTCCTCAATAATATTTACAAATCCATTTTCTATAGAGTCCATTTATAGGTCGTTGATAAGTGACGTCATGTGTCTGATACCACATTGTGAAATTGTGAACTCAAGTACTCAAATATTCTTAAGATACAGTATGTTCTAGTAGAGCTGAATTGCTGATTACGAATATTACTTGCAAATAATGAGTATTATTTTTAATGTTTAGTTTACCATTCTTTATAAAAATTATTTTATTAAAAGAAACTGTTTGCTAATTTAATTAATTTAAATTGGATTTAGATATGCATGAATTTTGAGAGTGAATAATTTCATGTTTCTTGCTTTTTTAGAGCCCCAAAGGTCAAGTCACCGAGGCTGTGAAAGTGGCCATCGATGCTGGTTACAGGCACATTGACTGTGCTCATGTCTACCAAAATGAAGACGAGGTCGGAGAGGCCATTGAGGCCAAGATCAAGGAGGGCGTTGTCAAGCGGTTTGTCCTAAACTCAATTTTTCATTCGTATTTCGATTATTAAACCGATTCCATTTGTAGCGAGGACCTGTTCATCACCAGCAAACTTTGGACCACATTCCACAGTCCCAATCTGGTCAGGGGCGCCTTGGAGAACACACTGAACACTCTGAAGCTCAAGTACCTCGATCTCTATCTGCTCCACTGGCCCATGGGTTTTAAGGAGGGTGGCGAACTCATTCCCGTAGACAAGGATGGGAAAACCCTGTTTTCATCAGTCGATTATGTGGATACCTGGAAGGCCATGGAGAAGCTGGCGGAGGAGGGTCTTGTGAAGTCCATTGGCGTGTCTAATTTTAATAAGAGGCAACTGGAGCGTGTTCTGGCGGTGGCTAAGATCGTGCCAGTAACCAACCAGGTGAAGAGCCACCCATACCTCACCCAGAAGAAACTAATTGAATTCTGCAGGTCGAAGGGTATTACGATCACCGCCTATAGTCCTTTGGGTTCTCCCAGCCGCTTCTCGGCTGGCGATCCTAAGATTCCCTTTTTATTTTTAGAGAAAACTAAATCCTTATTTTATAGATCAAGCTAATTGCCGCCAAGAAGAACAAGACTCCAGGCCAGATTCTTATTCGTTACCAGATTCAGCGCGGTCTCATCGTAGTGCCCAAATCGGTGGCTAAGAACCGCATCGAGTCGAATTTCCAGGTCTTTGACTTTGAGCTGACACCCGAGGAAGTGGAAATCATGGATAGCCTAGAGTGCAATCTTCGCGTTCCTTCTCTGGAGTAAGTGTTCAAAAAACGATTTATATTCCATTAAATTAAATATTTGCCAAGTAAACGAAATATTTGAAATGGAGCTCTTGCAATACAAGCAATAATTTTTATAAACAGGTTCGAGGTGTAGCGCCTACTTCTTTTTTTAATAGATATTCTCTTGACATTAGCTAATTGTTTGGTTAATTAAATAATAATATGCTTTTTTAGTATTAAAAACTAATTGAATAATCTTTTAATATTTACAGACTTAGCTGCCATCCCCACAATCCTTTTGAAAACGATGAATACTGAATATATAAGCAAATATTTGAGTTTGTTACACAATCACATATTCCCAAATCGTATGAATAAACAAGAGTTAAACTATTTTATTTATCCCACATTTCTTTGCAAACTGGCTGACCAAATAAATGGCTCCCGTGTGCCTTAATTCAATTGTTTAAAAAATCGGCTAATGCACCTCTGACGTATGATTCCGACACGAGCGAGCAATTTACGTAAAGTCAAAATATCTAACAAGTGTTTAAGCCGAGCTAAGAACAAATATTTTGCACAGTTGTTTCTCTAATAGGTATTCAAAGGGGGTATTTGTTTGGACATATAAATTCAGACAGTTTGCTCAGTTTTTGTCTTATTTTCGGGCCAACAATAGATAAAACCAAATGTTGTTTAGCAAATGAAATTTGCAAGCTATTCAAAAGCATCTACGCAAATAACCGAAAAACGTATAAAAGGGTTCAATTCCCGTATTTTGGCAACAGTTCTTTTTGATCCGACTCCCGGTCTCTTGGAGGATCATGCGCTTGATTTTCGTCGCGGTTCTGGCCGCTCTGTTGGCCCGCGCAGCGGCCCAATCCCAATCCCAATCCCAAACGGTTACGGCGGTGGCTACCCCGGAGATTAAGCCCCAGCCGTGTTGTGAAAGTGTTAGACAAACTTTAATTGAAATACGAAAGGATATACGTCTGTGGCTCCTGGACAGGCTCTTCGGAAAGCTCCTTTTCCTCCACGACGGCGAATTGCTCGGAAATCCTAATTATGTGAATTGTGCCAACGGAAAAAAGAAACTCGAACTATCCCAAGAGACTTCTAATATTTTTGACGAAATATACGGCAATCCAAGTCAATCAACTGATGGCCAGTCAAGTTCTTCCTCGGACGACATTAACGATGATGGAGTATCTAGCCAATCCTCATCCTCAACGATAACATCCTCAGATGAGGGTCAGTCTTCCAACTCAAATGTAGAAGCCAACTCGGGCAGCTCCTCCAGCGAAGATGGCAACTCAAGCCAGTCCCCGACCACGACTACCACGACCACCACAAGCTCCTCCAATGAGGAACAATCTGGCACCGTTTCTGATCCAATTGTAGAAGCTTCTTCGGGCAGCTCCTCCAGCGAAGATGGCAACTCAAGCCAGTCCTCGTCCACGACTACCACGACCACCACAAGCTCCTCCAATGAGGGACAATCCAGCACCGTTTCTGATCCAATTGTAGAAGCTTCTTCGGGCAGCTCCTCCAACGAAGATGGCAACTCAAGCCAGTCCTCGTCCACGACTACCACGACCACCACAAGCTCCTCCAATGAGGGACAATCCAGCACCGTTTCTGATCCAATTGTAGAAGCTTCTTCGGGCAGCTCCTCCAACGAAGATGGCAACTCAAGCCAGTCCTCGTCCACGACTACCACGACCACCACAAGCTCCTCCAATGAGGGACAATCCAGCACCGTTTCTGATCCAATTGTAGAAGCTTCTTCGGGCAGCTCCTCCAGCGAAGATGGCAACTCAAGCCAGTCCTCGTCCACGACTACCACGACCACCACAAGCTCCTCCAATGAGGGACAATCCAGCACCGTTTCTGATCCAATTGTAGAAGCTTCTTCGGGCAGCTCCTCCAACGAAGATGGCAACTCAAGCCAGTCCTCGTCCACGACTACCACGACCACCACAAGCTCCTCCAATGAGGGACAATCCAGCACCGTTTCTGATCCAATTGTAGAAGCTTCTTCGGGCAGCTCCTCCAACGAAGATGGCAACTCAAGCCAGTCCTCGACCACGACTACCACGACCACCACAAGCTCCTCCAATGAGGAACAAAATGGCACCGTTTCTGATCCAATTGTAGAAGCTTCTTCGGGCAGCTCCTCCAACGAAGATGGCAACTCAAGCCAGTCCTCGACCACGACTACCACGACCACCACAAGCTCCTCCAATGAGGGACAATCCAGCACCGTTTCTGATCCAATTGTAGAAGCTTCTTCGGGCAGCTCCTCCAACGAAGATGGCAACTCAAGCCAGTCCTCGACCACGACTACCACGACCACCACAAGCTCCTCCAATGAGGGACAATCTGGCACCGTTTCTGATCCAATTGTAGAAGCTTCTTCGGGCAGCTCCTCCAACGAAGATGGCAACTCAAGCCAGTCCTCGACCACGACTACCACGACCACCACAAGCTCCTCCAATGAGGGACAATCTGGCACCGTTTCTGATCCAATTGTAAAAGCATCTCCGGGCAGCTCCTCCAGCGAAGATGGCAACTCAAGCCAGTCCTCGTCCACGACTACCACGACCACCACAAGCTCCTCCAATGAGGGACAATCCAGCACCGTTTCTGATCCAATTGTAGAAGCTTCTTCGGGCAGCTCCTCCAGCGAAGATGGCAACTCAAGCCAGTCCTCGTCCACGACTACCACGACCACCACAAGCTCCTCCAATGAGGGACAATCCAGCACCGTTTCTGATCCAATTGTAGAAGCTTCTTCGGGCAGCTCCTCCAGCGAAGATGGCAACTCAAGCCAGTCCTCGTCCACGACTACCACGACCACCACAAGCTCCTCCAATGAGGGACAATCCAGCACCGTTTCTGATCCAATTGTAGAAGCTTCTTCGGGCAGCTCCTCCAACGAAGATGGCAACTCAAGCCAGTCCTCGACCACGACTACCACGACCACCACAAGCTCCTCCAATGAGGAACAAAATGGCACCGTTTCTGATCCAATTGTAGAAGCTTCTTCGGGCAGCTCCTCCAACGAAGATGGCAACTCAAGCCAGTCCTCGACCACGACTACCACGACCACCACAAGCTCCTCCAATGAGGGACAATCTGGCACCGTTTCTGATCCAATTGTAAAAGCATCTCCGGGCAGCTCCTCCAGCGAAGATGGCAACTCAAGCCAGTCCTCGTCCACGACTACCACGACCACCACAAACTCCTCCAATGAGGGACAATCCAGCACCGTTTCTGATCCAATTGTAGAAGCTTCTTCGGGCAGCTCCTCCAACGAAGATGGCAACTCAAGCCAGTCCTCGACCACGACTACCACGACCACCACAAGCTCCTCCAATGAGGGACAATCTGGCACCGTTTCTGATCCAATTGTAAAAGCATCTCCGGGCAGCTCCTCCAGCGAAGATGGCAACTCAAGCCAGTCCTCGTCCACGACTACCACGACCACCACAAACTCCTCCAATGAGGGACAATCCAGCACCGTTTCTGATCCAATTGTAGAAGCTTCTTCGGGCAGCTCCTCCAACGAAGATGGCAACTCAAGCCAGTCCTCGTCCACGACTACCACGACCACCACAAGCTCCTCCAATGAGGGACAATCCAGCACCGTTTCTGATCCAATTGTAGAAGCTTCTTCGGGCAGCTCCTCCAACGAAGATGGCAACTCAAGCCAGTCCTCGACCACGACTACCACGACCACCACAAGCTCCTCCAATGAGGGACAATCTGGCACCGTTTCTGATCCAATTGTAAAAGCATCTCCGGGCAGCTCCTCCAGCGAAGATGGCAACTCAAGCCAGTCCTCGTCCACGACTACCACGACCACCACAAACTCCTCCAATGAGGGACAATCCAGCACCGTTTCTGATCCAATTGTAGAAGCTTCTTCGGGCAGCTCCTCCAACGAAGATGGCAACTCAAGCCAGTCCTCGACCACGACTACCACGACCACCACAAGCTCCTCCAATGAGGGACAATCTGGCACCGTTTCTGAGCCAATTGTAGAAGCTTCTTCGGGCAGCTCCTCCAGCGAAGATGGCAACTCAAGCCAGTCCCCGACCACGACTACCACGACCACCACAAGCTCCTCCAATGAGGGACAATCCAGCACCGTTTCTGATCCAATTGTAGAAGCTTCTTCGGGCAGCTCCTCCAGCGAAGATGGCAACTCAAGCCAGTCCTCGTCCACGACTACGACGACCACCACAAGCTCCTCCAATGAGGGACAATCCAGCACCGTTTCTGATCCAATTGTAGAAGCTTCTTCGGGCAGCTCCTCCAACGAAGATGGCAACTCAAGCCAGTCCTCGACCACGACTACCACGACCACCACAAGCTCCTCCAATGAGGGACAATCTGGCACCGTTTCTGAGCCAATTGTGGAAGCATCTTCGGGCAGCTCCTCCAGCGAAGATGGCAACTCAAGCCAGTCCTCGTCCACGACTACCACGACCATCACAAGCTCCTCCAATGAGGGACAATCCAGCACCGTTTCGGATCCAATTGTAGAAGCTTCTTCGGGCAGCTCCACCAACGAAGATGGCAACTCAAGCCAGTCCTCGTCCACGACTACCACGACCACCACAAGCTCCTCCAATGAGGGACAATCTGGCACCGTTTCTGAGCCAATTGTAGAAGCATCTTCGGGCAGCTCCTCCAGCGAAGATGGCAACTCAAGCCAGTCCTCGTCCACGACTACCACGACCACCACAAGCTCCTCCAATGAGGGACAATCCAGCACCGTTTCTGATCCAATTGTAGAAGCTTCTTCGGGCAGCTCCTCCAACGAAGATGGCAACTCAAGCCAGTCCTCGTCCACGACTACCACGACCACCACAAGCTCCTCCAATGAGGGACAATCCAGCACCGTTTCTGATCCAATTGTAGAAGCTTCTTCGGGCAGCTCCTCCAGCGAAGATGGCAACTCAAGCCAGTCCTCGACCACGACTACCACGACCACCACAAGCTCCTCCAATGAGGGACAATCTGGCACCGTTTCTGATCCAATTGTAGAAGCTTCTTCGGGCAGCTCCTCCAGCGAAGATGGCAACTCAAGCCAGTCCTCGTCCACGACTACCACGACCACCACAAGCTCCTCCAATGAGGGACAATCCAGCACCGTTTCTGAGCCAATTGTAGAAGCATCTTCAGGCAGCTTCTCCAGCGAAGATGGCAACTCAAGCCAGTCCTCGTCCACGACTACCACGACCACCACAAGCTCCTCCAATGAGGGACAATCTGGCACCGTTTCTGAGCCAATTGTAGAAGCATCTTCGGGCAGCTCCTCCAGCGAAGATGGCAACTCAAGCCAGTCCTCGTCCACGACTACCACGACCACCACAAGCTCCTCCAATGAGGGACAATCCAGCACCGTTTCTGAGCCAGCTGTTGAAGCCACTTCGGGCAGCTCCTCCAGCGAAGATGGCAACTCAAGCCAGTCCTCGTCCACGACTACCACGACCACGACAAGCTCCTCCAATGAGGGACAATCTGGCACCGTTTCTGAGCCAATTGTAGAAGCATCTTCGGGCAGCTCCACCAACGAAGATGGCAACTCAATCCAGTCCTCGTCCACGACTACCACGACCACGACAAGCTCCTCCAATGAGGGACAATCTGGCACCGTTTCTGAGCCAAGTGTAGAAGCATCTTCGGGCAGCTCCTCCAGCGAAGATGGCAACTCAAGCCAGTCCTCGTCCACGACTACCACGACCACCACAAGCTCCTCCAGTGAGGGACAATCCAGCACCGTTTCTGATCCAATTGTAGAAGCTTCTTCGGGCAGCTCCACCAACGAAGATGGCAACTCAAGCCAGTCCTCGTCCACGACTACCACGACCACCACAAGCTCCTCCAATGAGGGACAATCTGGCACCGTTTCTGAGCCAATTGTAGAAGCTTCTTCGGGCAGCTCCACCAACGAAGATGGCAACTCAAGCCAGTCCTCGTCCACGACTACCACAACCACGACAAGCTCCTCCAATGAGGGACAATCTGGCACCGTTTCTGAGCCAATTGTTGAAGCATCTTCGGGCAGCTCCTCCAGCGAAGATGGCAACTCAAGCCAGTCCTCGTCCACGACTACCACGACCATCACAAGCTCCTCCAATGAGGGACAATCCAGCACCGTTTCTGATCCAATTGTAGAAGCTTCTTCGGGCAGCTCCACCAACGAAGATGGCAACTCAAGCCAGTCCTCGTCCACGACTACCACGACCACCACAAGCTCCTCCAATGAGGGACAATCCAGCACTGCTTCTGATCCAATTGTAGAAGCCACTTCGGGCAGCTCCTCCAACGAAGATGGCAACTCAAACCAGTCCTCGTCCACGACTACCACGACCACCACAAGCTCCTCCAATGAGGGACAATCTGGCACCGTTTCTGAGCCAATTGTAGAAGCTTCTTCGGGCAGCTCCACCAACGAAGATGGCAACTCAAGCCAGTCCTCGTCCACGACTACCACGACCACGACAAGCTCCTCCAATGAGGGACAATCTGGCACCGTTTCTGATCCAATTGTAGAAGCTTCTTCGGGCAGCTCCTCCAACGTTGATGGCAACTCAAGCCAGTCCTCGTCCACAACCACAACGACCACCACAAGCTCCTCCAATGAGGGACAATCTGGCACCGTTTCTGATCCAATTGTAGAAGCTTCTTCGGGCAGCTCCTCCAACGAAGATGGCAACTCAAGCCAGTCCTCGACCACGACTACCACGACCACCACAAGCTCCTCCAATGAGGGACAATCTGGCACCGTTTCTGATCCAATTGTAGAAGCTTCTTCGGGCAGCTCCTCCAACGTTGATGGCAACTCAAGCCAGTCCTCGTCCACAACCACAACGACCACCACAAGCTCCTCCAATGAGGGACAATCTGGCACCGTTTCTGATCCAATTGTAGAAGCTTCTTCGGGCAGCTCCTCCAACGAAGATGGCAACTCAAGCCAGTCCTCGTCCACGACTACGACGACCACCACAAGCTCCTCCAATGAGGGTCAATCCAGCACTGCTTCTGATCCAATTGTAGAAGCCACTTCGGGCAGCTCCTCCAGCGAAGATGGCAACTCAAGCCAGTCCTCGTCCACGACTACGACGACCACCACAAGCTCCTCCAATGAGGGACAATCTGGCACCGTTTCTGAGCCAGCTGTTGAAGCATCTTCGGGCAGCTCCACCAACGAAGATGGCAACTCAAGCCAGTCCTCGTCCACGACTACGACGACCACCACAAGCTCCTCCAATGAGGGTCAATCCAGCACTGCTTCTGATCCAATTGTAGAAGCCACTTCGGGCAGCTCCTCCAGCGAAGATGGCAACTCAAGCCAGTCCTCGTCCACGACTACGACGACCACCACAAGCTCCTCCAATGAGGGACAATCCAGCACTGCTTCTGATCCAATTGTAGAAGCTTCTTCGGGCAGCTCCTCCAACGTTGATGGCAACTCAAGCCAGTCCTCGTCCACAACCACAACGACCACCACAAGCTCCTCCAATGAGGGACAATCTGGCACCGTTTCTGAGCCAGCTGTTGAAGCCACTTCGGGCAGCGCCTCCAGTGAAGATGGCAACTCAAGCCAGTCCTCGTCCACGACTACCACGACCACGACAAGCTCCTCCAATGAGGGACAATCTGGCACCGTTTCTGATCCAATTGTAGAAGCTTCTTCGGGCAGCTCCTCCAACGTTGATGGCAACTCAAGCCAGTCCTCGTCCACAACCACAACGACCACCACAAGCTCCTCCAATGAGGGACAATCTGGCACCGTTTCTGATCCAATTGTAGAAGCTTCTTCGGGCAGCTCCTCCAACGAAGATGGCAACTCAAGCCAGTCCTCGTCCACGACTACCACGACCACCACAAGCTCCTCCAATGAGGGACAATCTGGCACCGTTTCTGATCCAATTGTAGAAGCTTCTTCGGGCAGCTCCTCCAACGTTGATGGCAACTCAAGCCAGTCCTCGTCCACAACCACAACGACCACCACAAGCTCCTCCAATGAGGGACAATCTGGCACCGTTTCTGATCCAATTGTAGAAGCATCTTCGGGCAGCTCCACCAACGAAGATGGCAACTCAAGCCAGTCCTCGTCCACGACTACGACGACCACCACAAGCTCCTCCAATGAGGGTCAATCCAGCACTGCTTCTGATCCAATTGTAGAAGCCACTTCGGGCAGCTCCTCCAGCGAAGATGGCAACTCAAGCCAGTCCTCGTCCACGACTACGACGACCACCACAAGCTCCTCCAATGAGGGACAATCCAGCACTGCTTCTGATCCAATTGTAGAAGCTTCTTCGGGCAGCTCCTCCAACGTTGATGGCAACTCAAGCCAGTCCTCGTCCACAACCACAACGACCACCACAAGCTCCTCCAATGAGGGACAATCCAGCACCGTTTCTGAGCCAATTGTAGAAGCTTCTTCGGGCAGCTCCTCCAGCGAAGATGGCAACTCAAGCCAGTCTTCGTCCACGACTACCACGACCACCACAAGCTCCTCGGATGAGGAACAATCTGGCTCGTTGAATGCCCCTGTTGTCAAAGTCACCAAAGGAAGCTCCTCGAAGGGGGGTAAATCTAGCTGGACATCCACCAAAACAACTAAGACGCATTCTTCAAAGAGCTCAAAGGTTCCCAAGTCAAGGGGAAAGTCTGGCACTAGCAAAACTACGACCACAACTGTGACAACCAGCTCGGATAACAGTCAATCTGGAGGATCATCCTCTCCCATTGTGAAGGTTTCTCAAGGAAGCTCGTCCAGCGAAGGTGGAAGCTCAAGCCAATCTTCAACCACAACTACAACGACGTCCACCAGCGGAGATGACCAGACAAGCAGCGTTAATGGAGGAAAATCTGGCTGGAAATCAACCAAAACCACTAAGACTTATTCTTCAAAGACCTCAAAGATTCCCAAGAAGTCAAGCTCAACTACGACTACAACGGTGACAACCAGCTCGGATAACAGTCAATCTTCAGGTTCATCCTCTCCCATTGTGAAGGTTTCTCAAGGAAGCACGTCCAGCGAAGGTGGAAGTTCAAGCCAATCTTCAACCATAACTACAACGACGTCCTCGAGTGGAAGTAATCAAGCAAGCAGCTCATCTTTGCCACCAGCTGATGTTAGTGGCGGAAAATCGAGCTCGACAGTTACCAAGACAACAAAGACCTATTCCTCAAAGTCTTCTAGTCTTCCCGTGTCGAGTGGAAAGACCAGCAAAACGGTGACCACAATAACCACATCCAAGTCCAATCCCGTCAACACAATTACTTGGACAAGCCGCTCCAGTAGCCAGCCTTCAACTGGGGAAACTGTCGGAGATTCATCGAACTCCTGGTCAAAGCTGATTAAGCGCAGCACTTCGGGCGTTTCAGCAGATGATGGCAGCAGCGGCTACGTTGTGGGTCCAGGTGGATCTCGTGGCGCACAATCATGGTCCCAACGCTCAGGATTCTCCACTGATAACTCTGGCGTCCAAGGATCTGCCGACATTCGTTTCAGATATCCTAGCGGTCAGTACAGTCGCGAAGGACAGTCGCAGGACTCACAAACTTGGTCCAGAAGCTCCACAGGAGGCACTGAAAGCACAGATGGCGCAGCAGTATCCGTAGACGGCCAGAATATGGATGAATCGGAGAGCAGCGATGGTACGGTGCAGGGTGGCTCCGTCCGCGGTTCTGGACGTTATCCCTACTGGTGGGGCAACCGACGATGGGTGGGCGTTGGAGCCCAGCCCAACTGGCGCTACGGATGGCGTCCGTACGGAAGCGGTTGGGGTAGATGGAGCAATCAATATTAAAGTGAGTCCATTCCAATGGACTAAGCCTCGAAAAATGAGGGTTTCGCTTTAATTTTCATGATTGTAAAATATATATGCATTTGAATATTATTAATTGTATTTTCATTTAAGTTGAATTTATTTTTGAAAGCGGAACAGGCTTACATTTATGAAAATTAAAACATAAATACGATTTCCAATAAAAGAACACTAGAATTATAGACTGAGGCTTGAAATTCCTTTGGAAATTTAGAAATAACAAAAATATAGAGTGGAAGAAATATTAAAATCCTCTTAGAACACACAGAAACTTTATAAATAAAATAATATTTGTAATATTCTCAACAAACTTTGTTTGGTTTTTATTTAAAAACAAAATCATTTTATTTTAATATTTATTTCCGAAAAACAAGCACTCTAAAAGAAGAAGTAAAACTTATTTCCGGATCCGGTGGTGCAGTTTTTGATAAACTGAATAAAGTCCGTCCATGACGTCCATTGGGATGCTGGCGGAGATTCAGTTGAAGCTGTAGTCCAGCCGGCTTCAGTGGTTGTAGAAGATTCGGCGAAGGCGCATGATATGGCCGCAAGTAACACCGAAAAGATTATTATCAGAACCTTCGACTTCATAATGGCTTCGATAGATGACTAAAAGCTTAATTACGCGTTTGGCTGCTTTATACTTTTTTTTTCGAATATAAATACACAAACAAATATTTAGTAGACATATTTACACAAATGTTATTTTAGAATTCAATCTCTATAGCGCAGAGACCTGAGCGGTAAGCAAGCACTACGTCTGACAGAAGTTATCAAACTAGAGTTCATATAACTTTAACTTTCATTAGAAACACTTAGCTATTTGATCAATTTATAAGACTTTTTAGTTGGGGAAAGAAAATAATAAATATTTTATATTATTAAAAACATTCGAATTAATCTTAAAGTATTTTTTGTGAAATTATTAAAGTAACAAATCTATATAAAGTTTAAAAATGGAATTTTTTGTATTTTTACGAGAAAAGCCATCAAGCGGCCATAACATGAACTACAGCTCGATGGCGAGGGGGAAAAGGGAAAGAGAGGAAGAGGAAGAGAGGAAGAGGAAGAGAAGTGTTCAGATATCTTCCATTGCCCAATGAAAATCTTAATTTATTAATAAACTAATTAAGGTCAACAATTTTGTTAAATAATTTTGTTTAAATGTTTTAAGTTAGAATAGCCTAGTAAACACTTTCACATCACATTATACCTTCTTCCTACTTTTCCTACCTAAATGACATTTAAAATTTTTTTAAACATTGATTTGTTAAAAAATTTATTATTAATAATTTAAAATATAAATTACTTAAATTATTAATCATTAGCAATTCTTTGCTATGTAAACCGATAATATATCGTGGACTGGTGGCGCCATCTAATGAGTTTTTCCTGCGCTCACAGCAATCAGATGGCAAGGCTGAAATGGTGCTAAAAAATCTTGAAAAGCGTAAGAAGAAGCACAAAGTGCACAAAATAAAAAATCGAATTACAGGACTTGAAAACAATACAAAACTGCATCGAAATCGCTGTACATAAAAACCTAATCTCGGTGACAAATCGCAATCAAAGCGGTGAGTGTGCGTCGGTGACTATTTGCGCGGAACTTGGCCAGCGATTATTGTTAGCCAAACACAGAACACACACACAAACATACGCAGTGGTTCGCACACACACACACACACACCTACGTACGAGCACAAACAGAGCAGATGAAAATCTGGAAATTGTTATTCATTCTATATTTTTTATGTAAAATCAAGTCGTTAGTGTGATTCTGGAATAACTTTCAGAATCCCAAAAGTGAAGCGCAGCAGAAAATCCATTTCCTGTCCGCTATTCGGGGCACGAAGCACGGAGAGCAGAGCCCAAGCGCCAGAGCAAGGTGGGTGAAAGGAAACCTGAGGTCGCATTTTCTGCGACGACATCGCCATCAGAGTCTGAATCGGAAGCGGAATCGGACAAAGAACACGGAGCGCCGCCGACGAGTTTGTTAGTGGTGAGAAACGCGAGTAGCAGCACCGCGGAGGAGCGTCGTTTATGACGCACACTTGGGGAAAGTGAGCTCAGCGCACACGAGACTGCAACAAAAGCAACCACTGGGGCGACATTAGAATAGGAGCAGCAGCTGCAGCGGCACCATGACGATCAAGCCAGTGAGTGCACCGCCCAGTGCGAAGCGTGTGGCCGGCAATGTGGTCGATGCGGACAACAAGGAGACGCAGGTGGTGGTCGTGGTAGAGCAGTCGGTGGCCAGCCAGGCCCAGGTGAGTGCTACCTTTCACCTGGTTTTCTTCTCCTTTTTAATTTTCCTTTTGCTTTCTCGCCCCCACAGAGTCCCCAAAGGCGTGGCGAAGTCTATGACGAACTGGCACGCACCCATCGCTGCAGTCCCCATAAGAGGTGAGTGCCTGCCTCCACACAGTCCCCGTTAGAAGTTGCATGTTTACACGCCGAATGGGATTCCCCTTAGGCAGCAGCAATTAAATAGCATTTCTGATGCATAACTTGCATGTATTACAAGGCAATTTGAAGAGGGTTTAATGGCACTTTACTGCAACGGAAAACTGCGTTTCTGAAACTAAACCCAACTATTTCCGAATGAAAGGCCTTTTGCGCAGTAAATTAACGTCGTTACCTTTGGTTTGAGTTGGTCTTCTATCGTCCACAACTTAAAATGGGGTTAACACAAAAATATATATATATTCCTATCGAATTACTTAAAATTATAGTAAAATATGCAGGGTCTAAGTAATTGCTAGAAATTTTAAATTAAATTAAAATTTAACGTTAATTTGTGAAACTTAAACCTTCGGATATCGTTTTCAATTATCCATATTGACCTATTTCCCACTTTCTTTATTTCCAGCAACACCCGTTCAAAGCGCCGTGACCACCATGATAGTCATGGTCATCACCACAAACGTGATCGCCTCGAACGCGAGAAACTCAATCATCCCGCCGTGGTGGCTGGAGCTGGAGCGTCCGTTGGCGTGCCTGGCAGCAAATGCAATAGCCCGCCTCTGGCTTCCACATCGAGCGGCAGCAGCAGTCCCTCGGTGGGTAGAAACTCACCCGAGCACTTGGGCCTAGGCTGCTCTACAGTTCCCAAGGCCCAGGGTCAGCTGTCACCGGCATCGGCGGCGACTGCCAATCTACTGAAAGCAGCGGAAGAGGCCTTTTCGGGCTATAACAGCGGAGACGAACACCTACAGCCCAAGGAGCGAAAAATTCCAGTGGAGGAGTGGCAGCGTCGCGACGTAGAGTTTGCCAAGTGCATGGAGCAGCGGGGCTACGAGTTGAAGCCCGTGGAAGAGGACGGCGCCTGTCTGTTTCGCTCCATTTCCCTGCAGATCTATGGCGATGAGGAGATGCACGACGTGATCCGCCAGCACACTATGGATTACATTGTAAGGACTTGGAATTACAATTTCAATATTTTTTGAACAACAATAAATATTTCGGATTGCAGCACGAGAATCGGGAGTACTTTGGACAGTTTGTGACCGAGGATATTAACAGCTACATCCAGCGCAAGCGAGCTCGTGATGCCCACGGCAACCACATCGAGATCCAGGCCATATCCGAGATATATAGTCGCACGGTTGAGGTCTTTTGCTATCAGTCGGGTAAGTTTAAGGAGATTTTCAGGAAAAAATCGCTTTATTTACTCAATTGTTCTCCCGTTTTTAGATCCCATTAACATCTTTAACTCGGAGCAGTCGCAGGCTGGTTATCCTCCCTTGCGACTATCCTATCAACGCGGTTCCCACTACAACGCCATCTTGGATCCCTATAACGCCACTGTGGGCGTTGGCTTGGGCTTGGCTGGTTACAAGCCCGAGTTTCAAACTGCAGAGGCGGTGCGTCTCAGTGAGCAGCTGGAGATCGAACAGACTATGTTCGAGGACAAGCTGAAGACAACGGACTGGGAGGCCACCAACGAGGCCATCGAGGAGCAGATAGCTCGTGAGTCATACCTGCAGTGGTGCCGCGATAATATGCAACGTTCGCGCAGCAGTAACACGGCCGCTGGATCGGCCACATCCTCAACGGTAACTTCTGCAGAGGCGCTCACCGATTCCGATGCCTCGCCCTCCAAGTACTCGATGTGTGGTGGCACTGGCAGCAGTGGCAATCCGGCCGCCACATTGACCAGCGCCAGTGGTACTGTGGATCCCACGGCCTCGGGCTTTTCGCTGTCACCCAAAACGTTGAGCCAGTTTTCCCACAAGTTGCCATCGGATGACATGACTGGCTATGACAGCGACACCACCGACATGAGTAGCACGAGCTCGGTGGGTCATTGTGGTGGAAACTCATCGCCCAGTACAGTGTCAACCGGTCAGAGGACGGGCAAAGGATCAAAGACTCAGCGTCGCGCCACAGCCCTCAGAAAGAAGCGACGTCACGAGGCTCGCGAAGGGGTGCCCCTGGCTGCCAAGAGGTGGGTTGAAGAGTGTTTCTTCTTGGCTTGAACCTATTTAATTATTTTTCTTTTCCAGCAGCACTGATATTTTGGAGGCACCGCTGCGAAAGAGCCCGAAGCGCGACTCTACTCCATCGGTGGCTCGAGCCAATACGCCGGATGCTGAGCAACGCCCCTGCACCTCAAAGCAGTCTTCCGTCTCGCCCCAGAAACGCGGCGAAGGGCAGTCGTCCAGCCAGCAGAACTACTCCAGCTTCTACCAAGAACTTCTTGAGGCTTCCTATGCCAATGAAGGTGAGAAATGTTTTATATTTTTATACAAAAACATTTCTGAGCTCATTTTATCTCATATATTTACCCTTTATAGGCGTCAACGAAAGCGAGATGCTGCAACAAGCCATCCAGATGTCCACTCGCGACTATATGGAGGACCAGAAGCGCAAGTATCTCTCCGGACCGTAGGCCGCTGCCCCGACAGCTGCGCCTTCTTCTTTGTACAGTGATTTAGCAGTTCTTTTTCGCA
This sequence comes from Drosophila anomelani, assembly GCA_035045905.1. Lineage (NCBI taxonomy): Eukaryota > Metazoa > Arthropoda > Insecta > Diptera > Drosophilidae > Drosophila > Drosophila anomelani. The sequence goes on from JAWNOO010000165.1 coordinate 6,837,089, forward strand.
ACGAAAACGAAACACAAAACTTACCAAAAAAAGAAAAAAAACAACAAAATCAACAAGAAAAAAATGGAAACAAAAACTTAAACTAAACGCAGAAATTATCGACGATCTTGAAATGCTGATAAAAGCAGGTGTGCAGCTTTGATGGATGGCTTGCTTTTTGCAGCACCCTTACACTCTCACATACACTATCCTATATATATGTATATATATATATATATATGATCATATATTTTGTAATAAGCAGTCCCCTGAAGGATCATTAATGAATTTGCTGATTTGAGCACAAATTTTGATAAGAGGTGGATCCTGTCCACTTTTATACCATGAATAAATGTCACGTTCCTTTTCCCCCCCATATAATTAATTGCTATTTTGTAAAACTTAAATCATAAAGTTAATTTTAGTAAAGCGACAGCGAATGAACCCTGTTCGTGCGTAAACTAAAAATTATATAAAACTAACAAACCGACATACACACACGATATGGATAATAATGTAATATGGATTAAAGCTAATGATTAATTATTTAATTAAATACAATAAATGGTGCATAATAATCGTAATTTATGAGTACTCTTAAATAAAGCAAATAAATAATCAAAGAAATTTAAGGAATTTATTGTTTTTGGGAGTTTTTTTTAGGATATTTTGTGGGAATCAAGTAAAACCAACTTGTTTTAGATCAAATTATATTATTTACTGCATACATATGTACAAGTTTATCGGTGTAGCAAAAAGTTATATAAATACATTCACAATTTTTTGAATCTCCTGCCTACAAGTAAGTTTAAATCTAAATTGCATTTGTTTACATATTTTATATATATATTTTTATAAATATATATTTAGTAGTTCGCTGCCAGTGGAACAGTTTCATGTATTCGTACAGGTGTTTGTACATATGGACAGCCAGACATACATACATACAACATTGATTCTAATTGTGTACAAAAATACATTTCACTAAAATACATTGCGTATAAAATTATTATTCCTTTGCACATATTTCTCTTAAATTAGATTTATATGGAGTATTGGGACCGATCAACTGCTGGGGTTAATGGTAATTGTCTATGGAAATTGAATCATGATTAAAAATGAAGCAATTTAAAGGTTGGTTTGGGGTACTTCCTAACTTGGGCATATTTTAAAATTTTAAATTATAGAAATCACAGGAAAATAAGTGAAAAATCAGTGAGTTCTTTGGGTTTTTTTTTAAGATGGTTCCCATGATCATAGTGGTCTTATGTTTAAAATTGTACACTGTGTTGGGGGGGATCTTCCCTAGGGAAAACACCTGAAGACATTAGCTAAAACATCCTTTTGTTTGCATTATCCGATTTTGTGAGAGTCAATTAAATTGTGTGGACCGAGAGAGAGTTGTATTTTTTTTTGGAGCAGCCTAGTCCGAGGACTTGGCTTTGGGCTAAATTGAATTTTGCTTTAACTGACTTTACAAAAATCATTTGGCTAATTTATCATTTGCTGTTGTTGCTGCTGCTGCTGCTGGGGGGTCTGTTGCTGCTGCTGCGTGATCACTATGTGATGTTGCTGCTGCTGCTGCTGCTGCTGCTGTTGTTGTTGTTGCTGCTGCTGCTGCTGTTGCTGCAACTGTTGCTGCTGGCTGGCTAGCTGATTGGCATGTTGCAATGCCGCCGTGGTGGCCTCCGTGACCACTGGCTGCAGCATACTGGTGCCATTCTCCCGGCGAACGTGGCTATTTAGCTCCGCCTTAACCCTTCTGGCTATGTGCGATCGTGTGTGCTTCCGCAGGTGATCCTTTCGATAGAATCCCTTGCCGCACTCGGCACACTGATGCCGCTTCTCGCCCGAGTGGATCACAAAGTGCAGGCTCAGCTGCTCCTTCCGCTTGAAGGCCTTCAGACAGACGGTGCAGATGTAGGGACGATCCGGATTGTGGGACTGCTTGTGGCGGGTGAGGTGATCCTTGCGCTTGAGCGATGCCTGACAAATGTCGCACACATACCGCTTCTCCAGGTTGTGACCCACCAGATGGACTTCGAGGAGCTCGGGTTCGGGGTATGCCACATGGCATTCGGGACACATGTACAGCGGGCTGCCATCGAGCGCAGTTCCTAGACGAATCTCTCCGGGTCGCAGCTTTGGTTTCCGGTCTTTGCTACGCTTTTTGCGTTTCTTCTTTTTGGAGGAACTGCCACTGGCTCCGGCTGTCGTCGCTGTGGCCGTCGTTGCCGTGGCCGTGACCGCCGCCTGTGCTTGCACCTGCACCTGCTGGGGCTGCAGAGTCAACTGCTCCTGCTGAGGTATACTAATGGTTGTTGTGCCAAGGGTATTGATGCCAATGGCTGGTCCCGTCTGCACTTGCAGTACCTGATGACGAATATTTTTTGTTGATTGAGAAATATTTAATTATTTTTTGTAGGTTTTACAACTTACCACATTTTGCTGATTCTCCTTTTTTATCGTTTCCGCGGAATACTTGAGAAAGTGGTGCAGCGACAGGGGCAGCGTGTTGGCTGGAAGATGCGAGAGGTAGTCGGCAACGGTGGTGCCCGGCGTCAGTGTTTGCCACGAGGTATTCTGGAGTACTGAAAGGGGATTTCTTGATTAGTTTTATTAAAAAATAAACTTAAATTGCATTCTTACCTTGCTGCTGTAGGATGGCATTGCACAGATCTTGGGTGAGCTCTTGGGGGGCCGTCACTTGTTGCTGCTGCATCTGCTGCTGCTGCTGTTGTTGCTGCTGCTGCTGCTGACCGGAAGTGCTTGCTTGCAGCGCATCCGCTGCTGCGCTGGTTGTGGTTGCACTGGCATAGGCCACCGTGGCATACTGCGTCTGTTGCTGCTGCTGTTGCTGTTGCTGCTGCTGCTGCTGGGAGGCGGCAACCAAGTGGCCATTGTACTTGTCACCCTGGAGAGCATCCTCCTGGCCGCCGCGGAACTTGTTATTTCCGCTGCCGCTCTGACCCGTTGCCAGATTGGCCTGGCCAAAGTGCGTGACCTGTTGCTGTTGCTGCTGATAGCGATTGCTTGTGCCGGCGGCGTCCTGCTGCTGCTGTTGCTGCTGGGGGTTATTGGTGGTGGTCACTGTCACATCCGCCACAGCAGCGGTTACCGTGGAAACCAAAGGCGCTGTGCTTGTTGTGAATTGCGGCAGGCCGGGTATATTGCCGGGGAATGTATTGCCAAACGGGGTAAAGTTCATGGTCCGTCCGTTGCTCAGCTCGTGGGGAGATCTTGGGAGATTTTATCCTGGGATCCTTTACGTTGGAAATCAGGCAACTGCAATGAGGGATAAAAAGGTTCATTATATATTAAAATAGTTTTGTTTTAATGTTAATTTCCCTCCCAAGTAACTTCAAAAATGATAACTTGACTTTACAATTGAAGCTTAAAAGGCCTTTGGAATAGAAAGTGAAAATAGCGCCGTGGTTGTTGTCGTTATTTTAGCTGACTTGCCGAATCCTACACACACACTACCGCCCACCCGCAGGACAGGCATCTAAACACACCACCAGCCGACACAACACCCCACACAACAGCAACAACAACAACAACACCCTGGCTGCATTTGTAGAGGTGACGATAAAAAAGAGCGCGAATCCTGCGCGCTGTGCCGCCATGAGAGCGAGAGGGAAGGAACGAAGGAGGGTCAGGGGGTGGCCACCGTTAAAAACACGCACACACAGCAAGCAGGGGGCAAGAGGTCCTGGCAATGACGGCCGCCTCTATATGTCGATTTAGTGTGTCGGTACATTAAGATTAGGTTAGGGCTGACCCCAGCCGCAAGTGTGTATCACCAATAAAATTGAATTAAAGCCAAGAAAAGCGGAAAATAAACGCGAATAAACACATATAACTCATACGCAGCGTGGGACAATCTAAACTGACTTGTAAGTGGCAAGAGCACAGGGCTGCGTCATATCGATTTTCACTAGCAAAGCAATGCTGTGTCCTTTTTAATTGAGCAAACATTATTTGTATTATATTTATTTATTTTTTTTTAATGAATATTAAGTCAGTTTATGGGCAAGTCCTTTGCGTGACTCTGACAGATGAATCAACTTTCACTTGAAAACACTTGGAAAAGCGCTGCACTCCTCGTTTATTTTTGTGTGTCTTGTGCGCGCGAACCCGTGACACAATAAAACGCAAGGCGGCGGCGGGCCCACAAAGGAAAAGTGCAGCCAATTGCATTTGCTGCCGCACAGCCCATTCTGGAGGTCACCTCCTCCGCGGAGGCCAACCAAAAAAAAAAAAGTGTGTGTATTGTGCGGGCTTTCCGAGGGGTATTTGCTGGGTGAAGAAGGCAGGAGGGAGGAGGGTAACCACTACCGTTCAATGTGTCTGCGGTGCACATGCACATGCACATGCGATTAACACCCGCCGCATCCACAACTGGAGCCACCAGGCGGCGTGTGGCGTAGCTTCACTACTGACCCGACCCGACCCGTCCGCTCCGCATTTGTGCTCCGGCTTTCCTACTCGCCCGGCACGAGACGGCAGCTTCGGCTCTCGGCTCTTTGGGAGCCGGCATGGCCCCCCATCTGAACTTGGTGGTATTAGTTGGTCTAACTACGATTGTGTGCTTGGGAGAGAATTAAAGGACTATAGAGAGAGAGAGAGAGTGCCGCTCTCGTGGATGGAGCAAAAACATTACATTTGCCATTTTGAAAAACATATTTGTTGACTGTCTTTATATATATAGCTAAATGTTTATCGATAGATAGTTATATTTAGACAAGGATTTATGATAAGGGTTTGCCCAATTGATAAGCCTTTAAATATTGTTTTTATACAAAAATATATGATGTAAATATTATTATTTAAAAATTAATACAAAGCAAGAAGGCGAAATCCCACAAAAAAAATTGATTCAATGATAAAGCCAAATCTTTTCTAATTTTGTTTAAAGTTATACAAATTCTTAAACCACCATAAATATTGATAGTAAAAATTTTACATTTTCAAAATTAATTTTCTTAATTAAATAAAAATTATTACAACTAAAACTCCTCTCTATAAGGAATCTCCAGCAAAGACGAATCCAAAGTATCTTTACTTAGACTTTGAGAACTATGCTTTGGCATACAGACACCTTGAATTCGACGATATCCTTGACGGCAAACGCATTCAGGATCAAAGCAAAAGTTTTCCCCGGGACACAAACTGCTGGCAGGACATTTAATCATCGTACAGCTAACGACCTCATTTTGTTGACATTCTATGCCCATAACACGATAATTGTCATCTGAAATCTAAGATTTGCTAAAGTTTATATTTAAAATATGTGAAGATTAAATTAATAACCTTTGTGGAATTATTTTGGGAAAGAAAACCAAGTAGAAAAATAAACAAAGTTAACATTGTGGGACTATAATTCTAAATAAGGCAACTAAACGTTTATTTTAAAACCAATTAACCATAGCAAATATATTTAAGGGATGACTGTAACTAAATACAATATTAAAATGCATCAGAAATAGTTTTGAATTGGAAAAAAGTGAACATTCTAATACCCTGCTTGCATTTTAATAAAAATAAAAGCGTTAAACGAAAGCATACATGGCGTATACTTAATATTCATAAATAATATTACGTATACGCCACGTATAACAGGTCATGAAATCGAAGCAATTTTTAAACACATTTTCCACATCATTTACTTCCTCTAAACACATCAAGGGCGCACGTGTGCCAAGAGGGTAACATCTCCCGCATATATTTCCCACATATTCCCCATCCTCCAGACTCCACAGGGGTTCGTATAATTTGCATATATGCAGGCCAAGTCGGGCAGCAGCAGCCACAACAACAACATCGGTTGCAACCAAAACAAAGATGCTGCGCTCCTGACACTGAAACCCGCACACAAGGCCAATCGACGAAATCAGGCCACGCACACGAATTCCGGCACGGTGGCGACGATGACGATGGCGATGGCGATGACGTAGCGATGCGATGCTTCCGGCAAACGGCCTACCACAGCAAAAGGCCGGCCGGCTTCCCCAGGCCCACAGGCACCCCATTTCCAGACAGCTCCTCTTCAGAAGCACAGAGAAAATTGCACTCCAAGCTGCACAGGAAAAAATTCATGACTATCTATCGATCTTTCTAAGAGTTTCCTAATAATTATAAGGCATTAAACCCTGCAGATTTTTGGCTTAGTCTTTCAATTATTTCAATTATAAATGATTCTTATTCAAGTTAAATTTCCCCCAGTGCATTGCAATCCATCCAATGCGAGTAAACACCGAGGACTATCCACACTCCTGAATCGGAGAGCGAGAGTGTTGGCGCCAGAAGGTGGCCAAATGGCGGGTGGGTGATGGTTTGATGGTGGTTATTGCGCTGGCAAGGAGATGGTACCAGGAGGCATGAGGCACTGTTGGGCAAGTGCAACTCTCCTGTGCGCATGTGAGGTGGCTGTTCTTGTGCTCGTACATCGGCGCGGCACTTGTGTGTGCGTGGCCACCTCGGCGGCTTTCCAGGCATTGCATCACCATCACCATCACCATTATCGTCGTGGTTGTGATAGTTGCAGCGGAGGTGGGAGGTGGGGGTGTTGGCGAGGATGCAGTAAAGTCGTCGCATTTGGCCGCACATTGCCGGTCAACTCCCAGCAGCCCATAGACAGCCTCGTCCTCGGATGCAGCAGAATGTGTTACAAGTGGCAGACAAAGGCACTTTGAACCCTGACCGCAAATGGGTTTTTATGGAGGCAATTTTAGGTTGTTGGGTTTTTTTATTTAAATAATATAAAATAAATAAAGATTAGTCAGGTATCTGGAATAGTGCTACGAATTTAAATAAGGTGGAAAACATTTTTACAAAGCTGCAAATAAATATTTTTCGGTTTATTCATAGTAATTTTATTTGAGAAAAGGGTTTTTTTGGCATATTTTTAAAAATGTTTTAAAACCCAGAGGATATTTACAAGAAAACTCTTTTCCAAAATATAATTTATGAAACATTTTAACGTAATTAATAAAATAAATAACTCAAGGTTTTAAAAACTCTATAGATTTCTTTTATAATTTTTTAGGAAAATAAATATTTTCTTTAAGCCCACTTTAAAATAATTGTTCATCCACTGTGCCACCACGACGTCATTGTCATTGGCAGATCTAGTGGGCCGTAATCGTGCCCGTGTCCTTGTCCGTGTCTGTGTCCGTGGCCGTGGCCGTGGCCGTGCACCCCGCCAATTCGGCAAAGACGAACTGTGAGGCTGAGTGCAAGTCGCGCCCGCAACTCGCAGGACACCCACAATTGCCCACAGATTTGCACACACAGCACTTGCAGCTGTGTGTGCGTCGTGAAAGTGAAACTGCGACGCACAGCAGAGCCGGGAGTTTGCAGCCGGAGCCGTATTCCGCAGCCGGAGTCGCCGAAATGCCATATTCGTGGCCGTGGCCGTGGCCATGACCCGTCGTCGTAGTCGTCGTCGTCGTCTGTGCTGCGCCGTGCATTCTGTATCCTGTTTTCGGTATTCCGTGTTTTGTATTTCGGGGCCCCGGACACACACACACACACACCACGCACGTACACAAGAGTTTTCGGGGGAAATTCGGAAACGCGGTCACATGATGTCGATGACGTTGTGCCGCCGGAGTCAACATTGCAATGCAGGCGGCACATTAAATGCCTGATTTATTGCCCAATTGTGGGTGGGTGTGTGAATTAAGAGGGCCTTTTGGTTATACTAATTTAAGGATAGCTTCTGAGTTGTTACTGGGATGTGTTTTTTTTATTATTTGTCTGGCGAGAAATTCATAAGAAATTAATGGAACATTTTATGTCTTCTAGTGAAGAGAAATATTTATCAAAAGCGAATATGCGGTCTCAGTTGGTTAAAAATTCTTTTAAACTATTTTAAAAATGTGCTACTTTCAATAAAAAAATAATAATTTAAATAATACTAAAAACCCCTTCTAAAACTCTTTAAAATTTTTTTGGGAACGTAATTTTCTCTGATTAAAAAGACATTAATGTATAAATAAAAAAAAATAAATAAATAAATAAATTTATAAATTTCTATTCTATTGACCAATAAAAATAAATATTAATTAAAGCTAAAAGATTAAATTAAAGCAGTCAACTTTAGGGAATTACAGACTTTTGAATTAAATTAATCGAGAATATCGTATCTTTGACTTAAAGCATAAATTTAGATATAAAAACATTCAATAAAGAAGTTTAATAAATCAATTTTAGCTGAGATTCAGTATAAAATATTATTTTCATTATTTTAATAGTTGAATTTTAGCTTAAATTTACAAATGGGAGGCATGTTATTAGGATTCAGATATTAAAATATTATATAAATAAACAATTTTAGCAGAGATCTTCCATAAAATATTATTTTAATCATTTAAATAGTTACATTTTATATAAACTTAGCAAAAGAAACCTTGTATAAACCTTAATGATTTGTTTATTTATGTTTAATTTAATGAATAAAATAAAATAATAATTTCTGAACCTTAAGAGGCAATTGTTTAAAAATATGCTAAAAGAACCCCTTTATTTATTTAAGCAGACTTATTTAAATCATTTGAAATAGTAATAATTATTGGAATATAATTTATTTTTTTAATTCTTTAATGCTTTTTAATGCCTTTTAATATTATTATAAAGATAAACCAGAAAAATCCCTCTACATATTGCATTGCATACTTTTTTGGGCGTCACACAATAGCACTAATTGCTTCACTAATTTCCCTGTACCCAAAAGGCGACTATGTGTACTCACTGGTTTTTCAATTGCTCCGGCACTGTTTTCACATTTTCCAGCTCTGTATTTTCTTTTTGGGAAAACACACAATAAAGACACACAGTTTAGGGACACTAAAGGAAGACACGTTTCCTTGCAGAACTGTTGACGTTTAAGCCGCGTGAAAGTAAAAACGCGACGAAATTCGCAGCGCGGCAACCAATACCAATGCAAAATGAGTGTGCTTGTGTCTGTGTGTTTTTGGGGGGCGGAGTGCGTAATGCCGGAGATTCAATACAATTCGATGCGATGCGTGGCGAGGCGAGACAAGGCAATGCGATTCAACCGGATGACGTAGTGTCGGCGCTGGCGTTATAAAGTTAACTGATTGAAAGTGCGTTCGTCCGGCGCCTAAAATTGTGTAGAGTTTGGTGACGAAGAGCCGATACTCGGCCGAAACTGGCGATAAACCAATACCAATACACCGGCAGCCAGCCAGCCAGGCGTGTGTGTGTGGAAGGACTAGCAGTTTGGCCAAATGTTTGCCGGCGGCAGACAATTATTTACTCTTTAAATTGCCGACAATGCGACAAGCACACACACACATACACACACAGACAGACGAATGAATATACATATATACTCCGCCCTCGCTGGCAGGACCTATACCGGCGCCTAGCTTTCGCTTTTGTGTTTGTTCTCTCGCCCGCCATTCTCTCTATGCTCTCTCTCTATCTCTCTTCCACAAGGATGCTGTACTCTCCATCGTCTTGCTTGTGTTCGTCCTGCTCTCTCGTTTTTGCTCTCTTCGTTTCATTGCATTTTCCCGATGTCCTTTTAGTAAATTTAAGCGCGCGCCGTCAGGTATGCAACAGTTTTTTTCAAACGCACTTTTTAATAGGCATTTTTGTGGCCCCCCTGCAGCAGTCCGGAGTTCCTAATAAAACCCATTAAAATACTGCAGTACATAAGAAGTTTACACAAGTGCCGCTATGTACTTGTGTGATTTATATGCATGTGCAGCTAAAAGCACTCTTTGTTTAGCTTAAAAGGGCGGCAACACAAATCATTTCGTTTGTTTATTTCAATTTTAGTTGGGTTGCGGCGGGGTCAAAAGCTGAACTTTACATATATATATTTATATACTTGGAAGTACATAGATACGAAAGCAATTAAATTTATATGTTGATTTATTTTTACCATTATGATGGGAATTTCTTAAGAAACTGCATTGCAGATGCATCTTTCTGAGATAAATAAAGTTTTCTATTTCGATGGTTTCTTATGTTTTTAGGTGGAATGAAATTTTGTTAATATCGAAAGCTATAATCTTTATATTTTGTTAAGGTTCTTAAACAAGGAAGTAGATTTTAAAGAAAGCCAAACTGTTTTTGATTATTTAATTACTGTATAATAACAAATTTAATTCCGCTGTCTTAAAAAAAAATCTTCTTCTTAAGATATTAAAATGTAACCCAATATTTGGTATATGAATGCAATTAACAATGAACTTAAAATTAAATATATACATACTTAAAAAATGACATTGTAAGGCTGTGTTACTTTTGTTTACTATTTAATTATTTAAAAAATTAGTACTATGTATGTTCTTCAAAGGCTTATAAATGCAAAGAAACAATTCCAATATCCAACTAGATTTTTATACTCAAACTAAACCTTATAATAAAAATAATTTAAATATTTATTGGCTCTGATAAATTATAAAATATTGATATTTTCTTAAAATCAATAACTACAAATTCTAATTATTCTATTTACAATTTTATTAATATTTGCTGTTTATTTTTACTGTTCAGGAAATATTATGTTTATGTTAATTCCAAATTAATTTCTTAAAATCATTCTAAATATTTTGATTTAATTCTTCAATTTTTATTATAGAACTTTTCTTTATAATTTAAACATTTCTTAATTTCCGCCAAATTGTAAGAACTAAAATAATATTTTGCATTTTAACATTATTTTTTATAATAAACTTAACCTCCCTCGCCTAATATTTTTCCCACTCATTTTAAAGACTCGATTTCCAGACAATTTTCATAAAATCAATACCCTTATATTCAAAGAAATAAAAAAGGGGCACAGGGCCGACTTTTGTCTAAGGGCTATGGCACTTGTTTCATGTGTGTTTGTGTGTACAGATTTGTGCCAACTGCAAAAATTGACCAACTGAAGTGCAGCCCAATAGAAACTAAATCTAAACAACACCGGAACACCCCAGCAAGGTCACAACCGACACCCCTCCGAATGGGGAACCGAAAACTAACCAAAAACTAAAAGTGAATCCGAGCCAAACGAATCGGAGAGGACTGGACTTTTTGGTTGGATGGATGGTTGGTTGGTTGGTTGGTCGAAGGGAAAGGGGAACCATGGCCCCCTTAAAAAGGGGTGCTCTGCCGAGCGCCAAAAATTCATTCATAAAATTCTAAAACGCGCTAAAATCTAAAATTCTAAACAAACCACTCGGCTGTTGGCCCGAATCTGGGTAGTAGTTGGCAGTAGCTAGTTGGTAGAGGGGACTCCTAAAGGAGAACTCATACGCCCTGTGGTCCGTACGGTCTCCTGGATGTCCCCCTTTTGAGTGGGTGTCTGCGTGTGTGTGTGTGTGTTACGCGTAAAAAAGCACACACAATTTTGGTGCTGCTATTAGGTTACAGTCAAAATACTTGAGTTAACACCTTTAGGAATATTAAAGAGGGTTAAAAGAGAGGCTAAAGAATTAAATTTCATTGAAAGAAAGGTTTTTGTGTGTTGAAACCTAATATGGATGAAAATATGAGTTTTCAGGGATTTAATCTAATTAATATTGAATAAATAAAGAATAAATCTGAAGATCTATAATTTTCACAAACTAGACAACATTTTTGGTCCTTAAATTTTCGCCTATTAATTAATTGTATGTCCTCAAATTGTCTCATATTATTTCATTAATATTTAATTTATTTTTTAATGGTTTGCCACAAGCTAAATTAAAAAGTCAAAAAGCTAAGCTTATGGACCCTCTAAAAAATATATAAAATGATCCAATAGGTATATTTAGCCCAACTGAAGTTTAACTGTACACATCCCTCTGGGCTTCCTTGATGTTCTTGGTATTTCCCCCGTGGCCAGGATCCCTCCTGGGCAACAGGACACAGGACCCTCCTTCCGGTATGAGAGTCTCCTAATCCTCTGTGCTGTCTCAAATGTATGTTACTTGTTCAAAGTCCTGCACATATATATTTATAAATCTAAAAGGAAACATTTTGCGCACAACTGTACTTGCAGGCAGGCAAGCAGGATGTTCGGCCATTTTGTTATTATTTTTAGCAGACGACTGCAAACAAAATCAAACTAAAAAATGGGCATTTTATGTATACATATTATAAAATATGTATATATATATAGAAAGATTTATATAATAAAAAAAAAACACTTTTACATAAGCGCACACTCAACTGCAATTGTTTGTATGTCCTATGCAAATTCGTATGTAGAAGTTTTGTAGTATCCTAAGGCCTATTTGTCAGTGTGTGTGTATGTGTGTGACTGCGTTTTTCTGCATCGAATGTATGTGCGTGTGTGTGTGCTGGCCATCACCTACCTAACTTCATGGCGAAGTGCAACAAACTCTACTCACTACACACACAAAAACGCCGCCCAGCAAAATGCAATCAAATGGCAAAAATTTTGCCAGACTGCAGGCGGCAACAACAAAAGCAACAGCAACAACTGTTGTTGCAACTGCAGTCTCTCGTCTGCCGCAAAGGCCATTCGGTGGGAGGGGAAGATGGGGGATGGGTGAGGTATACATGTGGGTGCTGTTGCAGGCCAGACACTGGCCATAAAACAGCAAAAACAAACTGCATGTGAAACATTTTAGTTGCATTTTCTATATGGAATATGTCTATTAGGGTGGACTGATTCGAAATGGGAAATATATACATATATTAAAAAATATATTAATATATATTTATTTTAACACTATAAATTTTGTTTATAATTAAGAAAAAGATACGAGGAGAAATTGGAAAAAAAACTATCTTAAAAACTGCAGTAAATTTCTTAAAAGGTTTACAATACTTAAAATTAAATACATAATATACTTAAATTAAATATATTTTAAAAAAATACTATAAATATATAAATATGTAATAATATTTTTCATAATTATATTGAAAAAACTATCTCCTTTTCTTAGACAAAATCTTGTCATACACGGCGTATACGTAATAACATTTTGTTTTTCAACTGAAGAACCTAACACAATCCCTTAATTTCAAAGAAATTAATTTAAAATAATATAAAAAATCTTCAGTTCTCTTAGAATTTCCATTGAAAGACAATGAATTCTTGCCTAAAACTTTTTATGGCGTATGAGTAATATCCATCCATCACTCATGCGTTCAAAAATTTTTTTCACTTAAAATTTAAGTTAAAATTTTCTAATTTTAACCCATCAAGGTCCACTCCATTGTACATATAAATACAAAAGTGTGGCTCAAAAGTGCCTCTGTGTGTGGGTGTGCATAATCCATGTGCATATATAAATGTACAAAATCAACCCTTAGCTTTTGACTAGCCGTTCAAAAAAACACCCAGCATTTGTGTGTGCATGCGTGTGTGTGTGTGTGTGTATAAAATAAATTTCATTTAAATTAAAATAAATAAAACTCGTTCCCAAACCCAATCCCCAATGCCAGCACCAAAAACAAGAACTTAGACAAAGCGCAGACACATCCATAATGGTCACAACCCCCGCCCCGGCTTTCGATGTCAGGGAAGCAGACAGCAGATGAAACTGGTTGTCTGGACATCGTCGATGAAGAAAAGGCTTTCATTAGGCCGCCTGGGCGACTCTGACTGCAGTCTATGCATTTTAATTGATTGCCAGTCATCTTTGTGGGCTTTATTTTTGGCAAAATTCCATTAATCTCCGGCCATATTTGGTTGGCAATTGAGCTTAATGGCATTATCTTTCTGCACGACCAAGATGCTGAATTGAGTTTCTCTCAAAAGGCAAGCAAAAGAGCAGATTAAGAAATCACTTACGCGACGAGTTGGTTTTTAGGATTATATTGATAAGATTTTAATTAAATAAATAATAAATGCTTGCTTGAATTGTTAAATTTGTTTTTCGTAACTTTATTTATCTCCTTAACTCATGGAAATTAGCAGAATTGCTTTATTATTGTCTATTTTAGTTGGTAGAAAGATCTGATAATAAGTTTTAATTAAATAAAAATTACAAGTTACAGGAATAACTGAATAATACAACATTTTAAAGCAATAAATATAGAAATTGTTTAAATTGTTTAAAACTGGAAAATAGGCAAAAAGTTAGCTGATAGTCAAGAATTATTATTTAAACTCTGATTTATATTTAGAATTTGTATAAATGGTAGGATAAAATGTTTATCTTTTGTTTTTATATTTTTAATGGTTTCATTTTCAATGTTTTATATATTTGTTCCTTTATTTTACAATTTAATTAACAATAAATTTGCAATTGACAATTTAATTACAATTTACAATATAAATCTCTCTAGACTTAGGTTTCAGAAAAGAAATTCAATAAGAAAATGTTCCATTTTTCAATCTTTAGGAACATATTAAAATATTTTTAGATCATATTTTATAAACAAAAACATAAAAACCCAATTCAAAAACCTCATCTGCCACTCAGTATAAATTCATAACACCTCCTACATCGCTCTGTGCCACATGCCACAATCACATTTCGCACATTTATCCCGGAAGACAGAGGCCATGATGGTAGCAGCACCTCAACATCAAACTCAACCACGGCCACCACCCACGAGAAACAGGCAACGAAGACGGAGGCAAACATTAACCAAACAAACGGCAGCGGTGGCGGTGGCCAAAAGGGAACACGTCCTCGACCTAGTTCAATGGCAATGTCATTGTGCCACATTATCGCCGGCGACGTCGTCGTCCTCTGCCGGCTTGGCCTTGGCTGGAGTTGAGTTGTGAAGCTGCAGGGAGAAACGAGAACGAGCGCATGAGTCGAGGCCACGGCCACGGCCACGAACATGGCCAAAGTGGCACACGGCAGGCAGGCAGGCAGACAGGCACACCAGCCACCCTCAGTCCATCCATACACCTAACCACCACCCAGCCAATCCACCAACAAACGAGCCACCACGAGCCAACCCATTCCATATCCTTTCAGCCGGCGGAAGCGAGACACAACAGCAACAGCGATGCTGCAACGATGCAGGCACAGAAACCGAAACAGAATCAGCGGGAGGAAGCAGGAAGCAGGAACAGCTAAGCACTGCGAGAAATAATCTTAGAAAATCCAAGAGATTAGCAGAAAATTCCAGGGACTCACAGGAAAATGTAATTCCTTAAAGAAGAACATTTTTTGAATTGTTAATCAATTTTTCAAAGACCTTATACTAATTTTTGATTAATTATTAAAGAAATTTACCTTTTTTTAATTTACTTTAACTTTTTCTATTTAGAAAAATAGTATTTTCAATCCCCACTTTCCTATTTCCAATTTCCCCATTTTATTTAGGAATTTTTCTCTCCCTGCAAATGCCGACAGTGGCGACGCAATCCTTGCACTTGTGCAGGCCGCGAGGCGAGCTCTGGTTGGGCGCGGGAGTGGGCATAACTGGTGTGGTTGGGGTGGGTGCTCGGCAGAAGGACTCACAGCCACACCGCTAAGCCCGGCAACCAATCCGCCGCCAGCAGAGCAGCAGCCTTGCCGCATCTCAGCCCCGTTTATTGTTGCAGTTGCAAGGACCCTGGCTGTAGGCAGGTTTGCCCCACGCTTAACTGGCGGGTCCTTGGGTGGGGTCGGTTGGTCCTGGGTCTGTTCGGTCGTCGTCCTGCACTCCGAGGGCACTAAGCTGCAGCAGCAAACACTCCCCAAACCACAGGCACCCACAAAGTGGCTCCCCTCGAACCGCGCTCCCGACGTTCTCCACTGATTTCGGTTGAACTCGGACTCGAACCCTCAGTTTTTGACTTTTGCTCTCTATCTATAGGACTCTCCTGTCCTCTCTTTCGCTCGAATTTATACTGTCTCTCTCTAATAATGGACTTTCCTGAGGGCTTAACTAACAGCTTTATGTTAGCAACATTGGAGGCTTGTGTAAGCTTTGTGTGGATTCAGAGAGAACTGTAGAAAATTGTGGAGAGCTGCAAGTCCTTTTATAGTCCACAAATTGTATTTTATTCAGTTGCAGGATATTAAATAAGGTCTAAATAAATTGTTATATATAATTGGAAACGTTAAAACCTAAACCATGGTATTTTTTTAAAATGTAACTCAAATAATTCCATTTATCTTTTTGGATGACAAATGTTGCATTTAAAAATGATTATGTTAAAAATCCTTCAAATACAAATTAAATTTATCTCTCTTCTTTATATAAATTTCTTTTTTATTCATATTAAACTTTATATATTATAAAATAATTACTATAAATATTAAATACAATTATTAAACAGGCATTCACTTAGTCAGAAATTGAAATCGGGTTAGAATCAAAGTTGTTTTTCAAGAAGGATTAACCGCTGCGGCTCCTGTTGCGACGGATCTTCTTGACCTTCTTGGGGCGATGGGTCTTCCGCTTGTAGTGGATCACATGCTTCTTCTTGCCCGACGAGGAGGATGATGACTCAGTGGTGGTGGTTGTGTCCGAGGAGGAAGCCGTTGTTGTGGTGGTGTCAGAAGAAGAAGCTGCCGTCGTAGTAGTGGTGTCCGAAGAGGCTTCTGTCGTCGTCGTAGAACTGGCTGCACTCGAGAGGCTCACCAAGACACAGGCCACGCAGGCTAGAAGGAGCAGGGCACAGGTGAACTTCATGTCTATGCTTTGATAGTTGGATGTGGGATCAACTGATGCTGTTCTGGATCGAAGCTGGTACTATTTATACCTCTGGAGAGGAAAGGCTGAGCAAATATCTGACGGATATGCGTATGTGCACATAAGCGTGAGAAATTTAAGCGTGCTGCCATATGATCTAAGACGTAGAGCCTAATTTTAAAACTAGGCCAAGCTAATAGGCTGCTTTCATGGCAAAGACAAATATTTAAAAAAGGCTCAAGAAGAAACAGATTCTACGTAAAAGTTATAGAAGTCCGAATAATTTTAGAGGTTTATTTTTTAATATATTCTTTTTAGAAGTTGTTTAACTATAAAAGGATATTTTATAATAAAACTTAGGAAATGTTTATTATTTGAAAACAATGGCGCTTTATTAACAACATTTTTATTATATCTGAACTCATGTATTGTTGTGTTTGTTTTGTTCTTCTTATTATATTATATCCGAATTTGTTTAAAATTCGTTGTCTTTTTACATTAACTTTGCTTCATTTTAAATGTATCCAAAGTAATTAATTTATTTTTAAATTGTACTCCCTGTCACATTGTATTTGCAACGATCTATTAATAATATTAGAAAGTGCGTATATAAATATCAACAGCTGAAACATCAAAATAGCATCCACATGGCTCCAGCTACATTGTGCTTCCAATAATAAATATCTTCAATGTTTGAACAACTGCCTTGTGGTAGGCATAGTTTTTCGCCAATTCTTATTTGATTAGCCCGGTTTTCGGTTATAGGTTTGCCTATCTGGATCATCTGGTAAGGTTCTCACGCTGATGTGGATAAACCCAGATCCGTTCAGAGGTATAAATAGAGCCGGCTTCGATCCAGAACAGCATCAGTTGATCCCACATCCAACTATCAAACCTTAGACATGAAGTTCACTTGCGCCCTGCTCCTTCTAGCCTCCGTGGCCTGTGTCCTGGTGAGCCTCTCGAGTGCAGCCAGTTCTACGACCACGACAGAAGCCTCTTCGGACACCACTACTACGACGGCAGCTTCTTCTGACACCACCACAACAACGGCTTCCTCCTCGGACACAACCACCACCACAGAGTCCTCATCCTCCTCGTCGGGCAAGAAGAAGCATGTGATCCACTACAAGCGGAAGACCCATCGCCCCAAGAGGATCACCAAAACCAAGCGCAGCAGGAGTCGCAAGAACCGCAGCGGTTAATCTTCCAAAGAACACACATCCGATCCTGACCTGGCTTTCCTAATATCTGACCTTGTGAACTCATCTCATTAGCATCATTTATAATTATAGTTGTTATGTTTTTTAGTGCACTGTTAATAATTTTAAATAAAGAGAAAATTATGCAAAGCTTACGTGTTTTAAACCTGTATTTCGCTATTTTAAATCGAATTTTTTAAAGAAAGTTGACGTGTTTAAAGATTTTGTCAATACCAAGGAACTGAATGATGAACATAAGAACAAAGATATAACAAATTTCAGATACAAAGTTCGGAAATATAGAACTAAATAACCCAATACTTTAATTGAATCTTATAATATTTTATAAAAAATAAACTGTCTTAATTAAAAGTTTTTGGTTATGTGTTACGTTTTACCATTATCAAAATGTACTAGAATATATAAAACTCTTTCTGAAAATTCATAAATACTTACCTAATTAAGTATATTTTTTCCTGGATACATCATTTCAATATTTACTCCTTATTTTTTAAAAAGTTCCTTTATAAACATAGAATGTCAGAGTATTGCTACAAAAATACACCAACTTGTTGGTGATAAAGAATCGGGTTATAATGCAGAACCGGTTTAAAAGCGTTTACCTAATGCCGCCGCAGAATAAAAGTACCTGATGTCATGTATCGACACAAACAACAAACGCTGCGAGTCTCGCTGAGGAGTACTAAAAACGATGCCATGAATAAGGCCAATAGGTCATGCGAGTACATCGGTGGTGTAAGGTCCAAAGAATGGGTCGTAAATCAAGGGAACAAGTTCCCCGTCTCTCAGCCACCTGTGACGCGTGCTTTATACGGTCCCCAGGTCCCCAGAGCCGCTAACTACCGAACGACTTTTCTTTACAGCGCCAATAAATGGTGTTTAATTGTTGGTGTTGTCTTTCATCGTCATTACAGAATCCGTTTGGCGACATACTCGCAGCGGAGATGAAGAGAAAACGGGTGAGCTGAAGGTGCAAAGAGAGCGTCAAGGGGAAAGATCTTTTTGCATGCGTTCGCAGTGCTGCTGGTTGGACTTTTTACTGAAATTAAAAAAGAAATATAAAAGATTTTTAATTAAATTAATTTAATTTAATTTAAGTTTTTAAAATAATGAACTTACACAATAAATTAAAGGGATTTCATGTAAGCAAATTTATAAATGGTTACGTTTTCGTAAAAAATAACGTATCCGCATATATTACGTATACGTATACATTACGTATTCGCAAAATATGACAAGCTTTAATTTTTTAAGACAAAAGCAAATAGCAGAAATGTTTATATAATTACATAACAAATATTTATCAATTGAATTAACAATTCATTTAAAATTTTTCGCTTTGTTTATCCACTGATTTAGCTACTTTCCCACTCGAAACCGGCATCACTTGGCCATCTCTTCGCTGGCAAAACGGGAAATGGGTTAAGAATCAAGGCAGACGAAGAGCCCGAGGAAAGAACGAGGGAAAGAGACAGGGCTCCCCATTCCCCATCCATCGCAGCACCTGGACCGCATTCCGGACGCAGGCAGCGACGTCGCCATAAGCAGCGGCAGAGGCAGCAGCAGCGGCGGCAGAGGTGAACCGTCGCGGTTCCATACGAGCCATTGTGTGTGAGATCTTCGGCCGTGCAGGTTGCGATTTAGACCAAGAAACGAAAGATATAGCGCTACTATATCCGACATCCGTGAGTGTGTGCCTGTGAGTGTGGTTGTGGGAATATTTCGGCAACGAAACTTTCTTCATCAGCTGGCCGCCGCCACCCGTAATTTGTATGCAAATGTAAATCGCCAAAGAAGGCAGTCAGAAGAGGAAGAGGAAGCGGCCGGACAAGTGAACGACTGTAGAAAGTGCAAAACTGGTTCCATACCTTTTTTTGTTTAGCAGCAAGCCACGAACGTGGCAAACGAAAATAAAAAACAAAAACAAATCAAAACATAAAAGAAACAAGAAGTGATTTCTTGATTATCGCTTGATTATCCCACGTTTGTGTGTGTGTGTGTGTTTGTTGATCGCTAATTGATATGTGAAAGTGAAGGGAAGAAGCAGAAGTCAAAAACAATGCGAGGAAGAAATGCTCGCTAAATACCAAATAGCAAATCGCACGATAAAACAATAATAAAAACACCATTGAGTAAGCCACCATGTCTGCCACCTACACCAACACAATTACGCAGCGCCGCAAGACGACCAAGTTGAAGCAGCAGCAGCAACAACACCAACAACCATGGCCGGGCAGCGATCTGAGCGAGCCAAACGAAAGACTTCACTTTCGCAGCCGTTCAACAAACTCGGCAAAGACAGCAACACCGCCGCCAACAACAGCAACAACAATGCAAGCAGCAGCTGCAAACTCACCTTCACCAGTGTGCTGTAACGGTGGTTTAACGCTGCTCAACTGCTGCGTCGACGTCAACTGTCATTTGAATGCGCCGCTGCGCGGCAGCGTCAGCCGGCATTCATCGCAGACACCGACGCCAACGCCAACGCCGACGCCAAAACAAGCCTCCCCCTCGCCCACCACCGACCGATCCCGCTCGGTCTCACGTTCGCCGTCTCGTTTGCGTTCTTCCTATAAAAAGCACAAGAGCATTGCTGCAGCGCAAAGAGCAGATGATAAAGAAACAAAAACAACAACATCAGCAGCTACACCGCCATTTACCGTTAGATTGAGCATCGATCTCTTCAGCTGGACGATCTTTCTATTGGCCTTCGGCACGCGTTTCTATAAGTTGGCAACACCACCAGACATTGTGTGAGTACAAAAAAGCTCTTAATAGCTCGTAATACTTAGTTGATACCATATTATAATACGTAAAAATAATAAAAATCACTTAGAATTATTGAGATTACTAAAATTTAATTTTTAATGACTGGAAACTGTTTGAATAGGCTTTGTAAGAACCCAATATACCCCCCAGAATGCAGGGTATAAAAACAAAGAAATGGGGTCAAAAGAGAATAAAAGAGTTTCTGCCACTCTTAACATTTTTTCTCTCACAAAAAGTTTACTCGAAATACAGGTCAATATTATTATGCATCTCAGTGGCCATTAAGAGATCATAATAGTAAATTTCATCTTTTTACAGATGCGACTTCTCAAGCAGCTTTCCCTATTCTCTTATCATAATCAGACACGGAACTCGTGAAGATCAGAGTTGCTAGACGAGATCTCGTCAGACTAGAATTAGTCACTGCAACCAAGTTTGGGATCAAGTTTATTTTGGTTTTAAGCCGCACCCTAATGCATCCACTTTGTTGTTTAGAAAAGAATATCATTTAGGAAATTCGTATGCTGACGAAAAATGGTTTAAAATTAGTATTTATCGATTGGCAATAACATTTAGCAAGCACTTTTTGCAGGTCAAATATGGGTTGAATTTAGTAACTTGTTTATGGTTTTAAATAACCTTTAATATTTTATATTAATGCGAAAAAAACGGAACAGATATATTTTAATTATATAATTATTGTTTAAAATTATATATTTATTTCAATAAAAATTCAAATTATATTAAAAAGAAAATAGGTTGTTAAAAATACAATTACTATATAAAGAAATAGGTTGTTAAAAACACAATTACTATATTTTTATAAGGTTATAATATCAGTTTGTCTAATATCTATTATTAAATATATTTTCCTTTACATCATAAATATTTAAAATTAATTAATATAAAATATTTATTTCCCCTTTACAGCTTCGATGAACTTCATTATGGCAAATACATCTCGCTGTACATGCGTAACATCTTCTTCTTTGACCAACATCCGCCGCTTGGAAAACAACTGATTGCCGGCTTAGTCAGCCTGGCTGGCTATGATGGCAACTACACCTTTTCCCGGATCGGAGCATCCTACTCGCCCCAAATGCCCATATTTTGGTTCCGATTTCTACCGGCGCTATGCGGCAGCCTGCTCGCCCCCGCCGTCTACAAGCTGCTGCAGGAGGCGAAGCTAAGTCGCTGGGCATCGGCCATTGGTGGTCTGCTGGTGGTGCTGGATAACTCACTACTGACCCAATCCCGCTTTGTGCTAATGGAATCGATGCTGTTGCTGAGCAGCACGCTGGGCATTGCCTGCTTGCTTCGCTTCCAGCAATGCCGCCTGGGGAGTGTCCAGTGGCTGCTGAGTGGAGCGGGAGCGGCTGTGCTTTTGGGAGCAGCGGGATCGATCAAGTATATTGGCTTTCTGGCTTTGGGATTGGCATTCTATTTGCTATGCCGACACCTGTGGCAGTTGCTTTTCGATGCAAGATTAACCAGTGAGTAGTGAAAACAACATTGCGTATACTTAATATTACGTATACGCATAGTGGACTTTTGGGATTAAATTTAATTCTTTTAAATTTTTTCTTCTTCAGATCGTCAACTGTGGCTGCATGCCCTGAGTCGTCTGCTCATCTTCGTTGGCATACCATTGGCAGTCTATGTGGGCGTATTCTACGCCCATTTCTTGACACTTTACAAGGCGGGGCCACACGATAGCATCATGACCAGCGCCTTTCAGGCCTCGCTGGAAGGCGGCCTGGCGTCGATCACCCGCGGACAGCCTTTGGCCGTGGTTCATGGTTCCCAAATTACATTGCGCCACACCCATGGACGCACCTGCTGGCTGCACTCGCATGCAGCGGTCTATCCGGTGCGTTATCCGGACAAGAGGGGCTCCTCGCACCAGCAGCAAGTCACCTGTTACTCCTTCAAGGATGTGAATAACTGGTGGCTGGTGAAGCGTCCTAGCAAGGAGAATCTCGTGGTGGGAAACAAGCCCGATGTTATAAGGCACGGCGATGTCATTCAGTTGGTGCATGGAATCACAAGCAGGGCTCTTAACTCTCACGATGTGGCTGCCCCGATGACGCCGCAATGCCAGGAAGTGAGCTGTTACATTGACTACGAGATTAAGATGGCCGGTGAACTGCTGTGGCGTGTGGAGATCTTGAATCGGGCCACCGAAGGCAACAAGTGGCATGCCATCAAATCGGAGATCCGGCTAGTCCATGAGTCCACAGGAGCAGCTCTCAAATTCACGGGTCGCCAATTACCGGAGTGGGGCTTCAATCAGCACGAAGTGGTGGCGGATCGTGAGAAGAGTCAGGAGGATACCATCTGGAATGTCGAGGAGCATCGCTATACGCAGAGTGAGTTGAATAAAAATATATTTAAAGGATGGATTTTAATGTAATTCCTTTTCACAGCTGAGGATCAACGGGAGCGTGAACGTCAGCTAATGACCGCCGAGATGATACCCACAGAGAAGACACAGCTAACCTTTTGGTCCAAATTACTGGAGCTGCAGGCCAAAATGCTGACCCAATCAAAGACCGTGCAAAGCCACATGTACAGCTCCATGCCGCATGAGTGGCCGCTGATGGACAAGGGCATTGCCTACTGGGTGGACTCGGAGTCCAGTGCCCAGATATATTTGCTGGGAAATGTACTCATCTGGTACTCGGCCACTGCTGGACTCTTCTTTTACGCCACTTTACTTGCCTTCTATGCTGTACGTCGTCGACGTTTGTGCTTCGATATCTCGGATTCGGAGTGGCAGCGCTTCCTCATAGCCGGCGATACCTTCTTTGTGGGCTATCTGATGCACTACCTGCCGTACTTCTTCGTGGATCGCACCCTCTTCCTGCACAACTACTTGCCAGCCTTTGTCTTTAAGCTGCTCCTCTTGTGCTTTGTCATCGAGCATGTGGATTACTTGCTGCGGCTAATCTGTACTGGACGTGGAGTCAACATTGTGCGAGGTTATCGCCTGGCAATAATCCTGTGGCTGCTGGCAGTTCTGGCAATTTTCATCAAGTTCATTCCGCTTAGCTATGGAGCGCGAAAGATGACCACAAATGAGGTGCGAGACCTACGCTGGAAGGACACCTGGGACTTTGTGGTACACAAGAATCACCTTTTGCACTGAGAGAAAAAAACAAGCCATCACTGCAGCCAGAGGGATAAAGAGAGAGAGAAAAAAAACAGTGCAATGAATGAAGTACTCGTACCATGTACAATAAACTAGGAGACGTAGCTAAAGTTGAACTAGTGCTAAGCCATAAATTATTTGACATGTGAACATACTCATTTGCAAGACCAATTAAAGAAATTATTTATTTATTTAAATTCAGAAGATGTTTGTAAATGTGAAAATGAATATTATTTGAAAGTTTTTCATTAGAAATCTTAGCTAGTTCCTTTTTTTATTTGTCATATGGAATATCTCTTGGACATTTTAGTTGTAAAACATATTTAAAACACACTCAACTAAACACAATTGAAACATGTTAAAGGGGAGACACAAAGGACACGTAATAGATCGAAATGCAGATATATTAGCGGCAGGACAGCCCTCCAATGGCGGTAAGGGCGACACGGGATTGAGCCTGGATTTTTCCCACCCCGAGGAGTTGGCCGAGAGTCTGGTGCGGGCCAAGCAGTGCAGGCAGGGTAATGCCAGGTGGTATCCTGTCAAGGAATTAGGACCTTTTATACCGAACGATAGTTTGGGGGATCTGCTAAGCGTGGATCTGCAAAAGTCTCGCTTTGCTTCATTCAAGGAGCAGTTCTACGAGGAGCTGTATTTCAAGAGGGTCACTGTGGGTGCAATTAAGCCAGCCTTCACCAAGCCCGATAGCGTGACCAATATGAGCCGAACCTTTGGCCGGCCATCGAGTCTGACCCCCACTGCATCCTTGTATTCACTGATAATGCCTGAGAAGTCGCAAAAACAGGTTGATTCCGAGTACAGTGAGTGCCATGAGAAGCGGATTGTCAGCCATAATCACTATTTTCCTGCGGAGCAAATCAATCGCAAGTAGGTTTACCTTTCCCATAAAGAAAATATCAATGTCAAAGCTTTTCTTTTCAGATATTCGCACCCCTTCGATCGGCATAATCCTTGCGGGGAAAACAAATCCCTTGGTGACCCTGGACTTAAGGTAAAATCCTGCCTGACGGAGGGCGTGAGCCATGTAAAAGTTATTGGCAAGGCTCAAGTGGATTTTATGGAACGCACCGATGCTCCTCTGGGAAAGAAATTTAACAAGTAAGATCTCCCTTATTTAATAGTTATAATTCTAAATTTTCTTTCCCCCTAAAGGTACCTCTATAACGTTCCCGACATCACCTTTGGCGTGTCCCAGCCCAGCAACGGCAATTCCAAGATGTTTCTCTACAACATCGTTTCGGACACGCAAACCCATCCGCTAATGGACGCCATCAGTCACCTGAATGTCTTGCGTTTACGGCTCCGAAAGCGTGACGATATCCATCTTCAGCACCTCATCGCTGTTATGGAGCGAAGCGACCCGGAAGAAACGGGTCTTCTGCCATTTTCTCGGGTCCTGGAGATCATGCGCAGCTACCGCATTCGCCTGGATCCCCAAAAGATTCGAATTTTAATGTCCCATTACCAGATGATTGTCGATGAGGGACTCTGCAGCGAGCGGTTGAAGTACCGGGAGTTTTGCAAACTTTTCTCCAGTCACGAGCCACTGCCCTCTATGGGAGGTGTGGCTACTTATGCCGATTTAGACCCCCAGGATACCACCTACAGGCTTTTATGCGCCGATCTTCATAAGCAGCCGAATGTGGCTGCGGTTTCAAAAAAGCATCAAGTCGAGAAGGATACGAGTGGAGTGAAGGAACTCCTTTCGCCGGATTCCGACGAGATGGCTGGCTTAGAAGCCAGCGATTTTACTCAACTACGTCCGAAGGGGGAAATTGAACAAATCTTTGGAAAACTTATAGCTAAGGATGAATTCGAGGCGGTTTGGCAGAGCCTGAAGGCCAAGTATCAGGATCAGGGGGGAATAGCATCCGTCAAGCAGTTTCACGAGGAAATGCAGCAGGGAAAGTAGAAATAACACGGAAAATGGAAAACCAAATTATAATATGAAATATAATACAAAATAGAAATATTAATATATAACATTGATTTATTAATAAAGTAAAAATTTATTGGAAAATCAGAAAATTATTATACTAAAACTTTACTTAAAGTTTAGTTCGTATTCCTAATTTTTTAATGATATTTAACTAGCAAGTGGGCATCAAATATTAAATGATTACATTATTCCAACTACTGCCAGCTGTTGGAAACATAAAACAACCAAATTATGTTTGATATATAAACAAAAAGTTGACAAGAATAAATATATTGAAGGTTACCACCTTACTTACCTGTAAGCTTTGATTATCAAATATTTAAATATTGTTTACACGATTAATTCTGGCGGAAATCTAAGAATAATATGTCAACACACCCAAATAAAGCGGAAACCAGTCCGTGGGTATAAAAGCTGTACTCTTAACCTGAACTAAGCACAACATTCAATCGTTCAATACTTCAACAACAGTTCTCCCTCAGCATCATCACCCAAGATGAAGTTCCTCTTTGTGGCTTTCCTCATTGTCCTGGCCATCCAGTTGGCGGCATCGGACACCACAACAACCACTGAGGCAGCCACTACAACCACAACCGCGGCTACCACCACCACGACCACGGCCTCATCCACCCACAAGGTTAAATGCAACAAGAGCAACAATTGGTGCCACACTCGCATCCCCAAGAAGAAGTGCAAGAATCCTAAGAGGTGCCACAAGACCGTGGTGATTGTGACCCGCAGGCGGGGATAAGCTAATAAATAAATAAATATCTAAAAATATCTTAAAAGTTATGAAGTTTAGTTTTATATTTTATTAAGGCTTTTATGCAGGTTTTATCGGTTGTCGTGTTTGCAGATGTTTTATGATTAACACTTTGAAACACTTTTATTATATTTGATCCAGAAAGTTGAGCATTTAAATAAATACTTGGGTGCATGTTTTCATTACTTTTAGATTAGAATTTCCTATAGTCAACCGCCAGCAGCCATTTTACGGATAGATTAATTATAACTTTGTATATTACATCACACGTAGGCCAAACAGAAAGTTTTTCTGACGATTTGGCCACAAAATAAAGAAACTGAAAGGCATCCTATCTAAATATCTAAATGATTGTTTGAATTATAGTTCACAATCTTAAATTTAATTAAAGTTCTGTTGTAGGTATAGCGCTCGAATCCTTGCGGACTGCATATTGTTACTTTTCTTGCTTAAATTATTAAATTAATTTCTTGGTTATTTCATTTGTTAAACTTTACACTTAGTATTTTGGGATATAATTTCTTTTGAATTAAACTCTGCTGGTATTACATGTGAAATTCGTTTATTCCAACTTCTGCTTAATGAATGAGACCTTGAAATATTCATAAACAAATAATTAATCAAGCAAAATATTAAAGTAAAACATTTATTTATAAATCATAATTATTTCGACTGCTGTTCAGAAATATTTATACCTTAAAGTAAAAGGGAAATATATCTTGTTCATTAAGATCATCTGACAAATTTAACATTTATTTGCAAGGCACTTTAAATTTCTTCAAATTACCATTCTGATTTATTTTTATTTACAAAGAACACGAGACTATACCTGGTAACTGCTTTACTCGTTTAACAGCTGATTAATAAGTCAGTAAACCAAAGGGCTTTATTTGTATTTATCCAATATTTGGTACGAGTGTTTGAATTTCTGTTACCAACGCTTTGTTCTCTTGATATCAATATTGGTTCTAATGATATTGTCGGGAAGGAAGTCGTCTGAAAAACAATTATTTGGCAAATGAAACAGCGTAGATCGGAACTAAAGAAATCACTATAAAAGCTTATACTTCCACTGTGGCTAATCACAGCATTTAATTGCCTCTCCTCGATAAGGTTTCTTATAGTCCAGCACCTTCGAGTTCAAGATGAAGTTCCTCTTGGTAGCAGCCCTCATTGCCCTCGCCATCCAGTTGGCCGCCTCAGCCACAGGAACCACTACCACGACAACGGCAGCCACAACGACTACGGCGGCTACTACGACGACTTCTGCATCAGCCACCACCACGACGACTGCCTCATCCACCCACAAGGTTAAGTGCAACAGGAGCAACAATTGGTGCCACACTCGCATTCCCAAGAAGAAGTGCAAGCACCCGAGGAGGTGCCACAAGACAGTCGTTATTGTGACCCGCAGGAAGAATTAGGAACTAAGATTTATATTGAAATAAATATGTTACAGTAACAAGAACCACTTTAGTCTATTTAAATTCAGGGAAAAGGATCTTATCTTTGATAAAAAAATAAAAGATTTATTAGGCAGAGTTTTCCGATCGATAAATGGATTGCTTCATGGATAAAACACTTTAATTAGCCCTCAAAGAAAGGGGGGTACAGAGGAAAGTTTCCACCTGCGCATCAAAAAGTAGAATTTACCTGCAAACCATTTGTGTCAAGATAAATAATAACCTGAACCCCAATAAATTGTATATTTATTGAATTTTCTTTCTTTATTTAGCTTTAAAAGATCGGAATTTATTTACACAAATTAATTCACAAATATTTCTGAAATAAGAAGCTATTTACAGAGTTGGATGGAGCTTTATGAAGTCTTTAAAGAATTTGTATATGTTTATTTATAAATTAGGGAGATTACTATATTAATTAAAACAATTCCGAAACGGATTTAAATATATTTTAAGCATATAAAGGCTGAGAAATATAAATGCAACTATAACAAGAAATATTAGAAATAATTGTGAATAAATTCCGATCTTTGAACGCTAAATAAATTTTATTTAAAAATTCAATAAATATGTATTTGTTGTAACTTAGGTTATTATTTACCTTGACACAAATGGTTTACAGGTAAAGTGCATTTTTAGATGTGTAGGTGGAAACTTTCCTCTGGACCCTCTTTCTTTCTGGGCTAACTAAAATTTTTTTTAACCAGGAAAACCAGCAGCTGAGGCAGGTAGCAAAGCCCACTCTCCTCACAGAGGACTCCATATATCGATCGAAGAACTCTGCCTAATAAATCTTTTATTTTTTTATCAAAGATAATTTCCTTTCCCCTGAATTTAAAAAAGACTAAAGTGGTTCTTGTTACTGTAACATATTTATTTCAATATAATAATCAATAGCTTCTTATTTCAGAAATATTTGTGAATTAATTTGTGTAAATGAATTCCGATCTTTTAAAGCTAAATAAAGAAAGAAAATTCAATAAATATACAATTTATTGGGGTTCAGGTTATTATTTATCTTGACACAAATGGTTTGCAGGTAAATTCTACTTTTGGATGCGAAGGTGGAAACTTTCCTCTGTACCCCCCTTTCTTTGAGGGCTAATTAAAGTGTTTTATCCATGAAGCAATCCATTTATCGATCGGAAAACTCTGCCTAATAAATCTTTTATTTTTTTATCAAAGATAAGATCCTTTTCCCTGAATTTAAATAGACTAAAGTGGTTCTTGTTACTGTAACATATTTATTTCAATATAAATCTTAGTTCCTAATTCTTCCTGCGGGTCACAATAACGACTGTCTTGTGGCACCTCCTCGGGTGCTTGCACTTCTTCTTGGGAATGCGAGTGTGGCACCAATTGTTGCTCCTGTTGCACTTAACCTTGTGGGTGGATGAGGCAGTCGTCGTGGTGGTGGCTGATGCAGAAGTCGTCGTAGTAGCCGCCGTAGTCGTTGTGGCTGCCGTTGTCGTGGTAGTGGTTCCTGTGGCTGAGGCGGCCAACTGGATGGCGAGGGCAATGAGGGCTGCTACCAAGAGGAACTTCATCTTGAACTCGAAGGTGCTGGACTATAAGAAACCTTATCGAGGAGAGGCAATTAAATGCTGTGATTAGCCACAGTGGAAGTATAAGCTTTTATAGTGATTTCTTTAGTTCCGATCTACGCTGTTTCATTTGCCAAATAATTGTTTTTCAGACGACTTCCTTCCCGACAATATCATTAGAACCAATATTGATATCAAGAGAACAAAGCGTTGGTAACAGAAATTCAAACACTCGTACCAAATATTGGATAAATACAAATAAAGCCCTTTGGTTTACTGACTTATTAATCAGCTGTTAAACGAGTAAAGCAGTTACCAGGTATAGTCTCGTGTTCTTTGTAAATAAAAATAAATCAGAATGGTAATTTGAAGAAATTTAAAGTGCCTTGCAAATAAATGTTAAATTTGTCAGATGATCTTAATGAACAAGATATATTTCCCTTTTACTTTAAGGTATAAATATTTCTGAACAGCAGTCGAAATAATTATGATTTATAAATAAATGTTTTACTTTAATATTTTGCTTGATTAATTATTTGTTTATGAATATTTCAAGGTGTTATTCATTACGCAAAAGTTGTAATAAAAGAATTTCACAAGTAATACCAGCAGAGTTTAATTCAAAAGAAATTATATCCCAAAATACTAAGTGTAAAGTTTAACAAATGAAATAACCAAGAAATTAATTTAATAATTTAAGCAAGAAAAGTAACAATATGCAGTCCGCAAGGATTCGAGCGCTATACCTACAACAGAACTTTAATTAAATTTAAGATTGTGAACTATAATTCAAACAATCATTTAGATATTTAGATAGGATGCCTTTCAGTTTCTTTATTTTGTGGCCAAATCGTCAGAAAAACTTTCTGTTTGGCCTACGTGTGATGTAATATACAAAGTTATAATTAATCTATCCGTAAAATGGCTGCTGGCGGTTGACTATAGGAAATTCTAATCTAAAAGTAATGAAAACATGCACCCAAGTATTTATTTAAATGCTCAACTTTCTGGATCAAATATAATAAAAGTGTTTCAAAGTGTTAATCATAAAACATCTGCAAACACGACAACCGATAAAACCTGCATAAAAGCCTTAATAAAATATAAAACTAAACTTCATAACTTTTAAGATATTTTTAGATATTTATTTATTTATTAGCTTATCCCCGCCTGCGGGTCACAATCACCACGGTCTTGTGGCACCTCTTAGGATTCTTGCACTTCTTCTTGGGGATGCGAGTGTGGCACCAATTGTTGCTCTTGTTGCATTTAACCTTGTGGGTGGATGAGGCCGTGGTCGTTGTGGTGGTAGCCGCAGTTGTGGTTGTAGTGGCTGCCTCAGTGGTTGTTGTGGTGTCCGATGCCGCCAACTGGATGGCCAGGACAATGAGGATAGCCACAAAGAGGAACTTCATCTTGAATTAAGGGGGAATTCTTGGAAGGTGCTGGTAAAAGTGATATCTTCTCGAGGTGAGGCAATCGAGGGCTGTGATTAGCCAGAGAGGGAGCTAACGTTTTTATAGCGATCGGATTTGAGGAACAGAATAGTTCCTCATTCTGTATTAGTAAACACATTTAGCAAATAATAAATTTCGAAGTTACTTCCTCAAGTACTACGAGCTTAGGCGATGTACACCTTTCTGTCTGGCATTTGTTTGACATAAATAAAAGGTTTTGAGTTGGTTTAACTGAAGCTAAAAGATATTCCTTGATTTAATGAATAATATAAGAGAAACAAAAACAACTCTATGACAGATATTCATTGCTTAAGTAAGCGGTACTGAGACATAGCAGAAAATATCTTTTAAATATTAATTTTTAAATTCTAAGGTAAAGGTTTGTGGATTTGCTAGAACCGCAAAGTAAAATACAGAATAAAAATACATGCTGAAATGTAGAAATATTAATCTTGCACCTTTACAACCAATTTGAATGCAAAGATGAAGTCATGATAAATTGCTTAAATAAATGTCGACCCAAAAATAAAGTTCAGTATATGAACTTTTTCCCAATAATTAATTTTAAATGCTTTCATATTTATTTAAACTCTAAAGTTTGATCAAGAGCTGCTGCCATTTCTATATTTAAGCTAAGGAGATCGAACCTGCCCGAATATATTGAACAGAGTCCAATCCAGACTGAAATGTTTACATTGTCAACAAATGTTTTGTTCCAGATGAATCCATTTTTAGAAAATAAGTTTACGTGGATGCCAACTGCAGCAGGAGAAGCGGCCTATAAAAGTTGAGTGGCTGCCAAGATTGGCATCAGTTTCAGATCCCCTCTAGGTCCTGAACAAGTCCTTCCTGTTGACAAACAATCATGAAGCTTACCGTTGCCGTTGTCGTAGGTGAGTAAGGCTTATGGTTTGATCCTGGAATAGGATATAATAAGGATCTCTCTCTCTCTCCCTCTTCATTTACAGCAAGCATCCTGATCATTGGATTGGTTGACTTCTCGGATGCAACTTTCCTTCCTTGGCCCCCAGCACCTTGTGAGCCACCCAAGAACCCTAAGCCACCAGTGGTTACTCCACCCAAGAACCCTAAGCCACCAGTGGTTACTCCACCCAAGCACCCTAAGCCACCAGTTGTTACTCCACCCAAGCAACCTAAGCCTCCAGTGAAGCCATGTGGGTGTGAGCCCCCAAAATGTGGTCCCGGTGGCGTCGCTTGCCAGGGTTGCCCCGCCAGGGATAATCTCTGCTGGGATCTCATCAAGTCGATTAGTGACTTGGAAAACAAAATCAAGAAGTGCGTGTGCGGCGTAAAGTTTGTCTAAATGGAATCCGGCTTGGAACTTGACTTGGTAATCAACTGATCGTTTTTGTGTTTGTTTTTCTAATTGTTTTTGATTTTCCTTTTTTATTAAATTTTGTTCGTTAAAAAAAAATCAACTTAAAAGATTGTTTTTTATACAAAAAATTTATATAAATTAAGGGTTTGCAGCCTTTTCTAAATAGGTTAAGGATTAGCTGGTTGGGGAATTCGTTTGGGCCTGTGAGTTGGGCTTGGATTCGGTTTTGACTCGGTTTGAATTCGGCTTGGTTTCAGCTTGTTTTCAGCTTGGCTTCGGCTAAAGATCGGCTTGATTCGGCGGCCTCTGCGATCCGCTGGCCACTCGAGCAACGTTGCTGGCCGAAGGCAGACGGGTTTCGGTGGTGCTCGCGGCTCTAACAGAGTGTCAGTGCTAATTAAGAGTGTTAAAAAAAATATTTAAATAAAAAGATAATTAAGCCAGGATGCGGTGACCTTAATCGGAAAATAATTTTGGTTAGTTTAAAAACCAAAATCAAACCCAATTGTGTGCGAGTGTGTCCTTTAGTGTGTGTCTTTGATCAACGATAAAAATGCTTGCCTTCAAATTGTCAATTGCTTTTGGCTTAATGGCTTGGCAATCTCAAGAATCTCATCCTTTGTGTGGCGGCTTGAATTGAATTATATGGATATAGCAACGCTAAATGACTAAAAATGCTCCCTGCCTCCCTCCTCCCTCACCCCCTCAAGTATGTAGATGTCTATCTTTTGAGGTAAACCCAAACCCGGCTGCTAATCGCCAGCAGACAATCGTCGGCATCCGAAGGAGACCTCCATTTAATTGCTGGATGGGACCACCCATTCTTTGACAAAACATTGGAACCATTGTTGCTCTTATTAATGGTGTAACTGGAGAACTCACAGATTTCGCCACAAACCCAACGAAGAATCGCTGGAATTTGAATTGACAATGCCACCCGCAGTAAAGTTGGCATAGCAAATATCGATCCCTATCAAAGTCATATGCAGGCGAGGTATGCAAAGTGTTCTGGCGAAGACAGGCAGAGCTGTCTTGGCCAAGACTTTAACTAGTTCTGGTTGGGATCCTCAGTGGAAAGGAATTTGAGTTTCGTGTGAGAAAAAGCTCATCAGATAAAACAGAAATTGAATAATCTCGGAGACCCTTTGAATATATAAAATAATTATTGTTAAAACTTTTAGATTATTCATTAGTTTCTTACTTCTTAAACATTTGTCAGTTTATTATAAATAAATCAAAAATACTTCCAAATTTCCCAATAATTCATGGAAATACTCAAACAGCAAACGAACTCATATATTATTAAGGGAAAAATGCTTTTGCAATTGCCGGCTGAAAGGGCTTGGCGCCGAAACCTGACCTCCAATCGATCGGGTGTTAACCTTTCAAGGTGGTCAAAGGCCCCTTTAATGTGGAAAACTTCTCCTCAAATTTATGCTGAGTGGCATTAGGTTGATTCTGAGTCACAAGGCAGGCATTTCTCCAAGTACATAAGTCAACTTTTTTACTTTAACAGCTGAGAGTCTAAGAGGAAGATCCACGTAGAATGGAGTCCAGCAGCAGTGCAGTTATGGATTTGGAGGGTGCTAGTCCCGGCGATCCTGGCCAGCCCACACAAATCACCTCCATTGATGGCTTCTTCAATAGGAAAAGAGGTCGTCCGCCCAAGAATCGTTTTGTGGAGGTGTACAAAAGTGTGAGTAAAAAATATAAGAAATATTTAAAGCTGTTTTCTTTCAAGTTCTTCCCCTTTTCCTGCCACTTTCTTAACATTTTCCTGTAATTTTCCAAATTCTCTTAAACAAATTTTCATTGGCATTACTTGAGCTTCGATTCGACCCAATTGCGTGACTCCTTTTCCGTCTGTCTGCGGCCCAATCGAGGCTTCATCGTAATTAGGAATTTGCGCCTATTTGTGTGCAACGTCAGCCGTTCTGGCCACTTCCCAGCCCCCTCTCGCACCCCCATCGATGGGCCCTAATGCGGCATTTTGTGTGCTGTGCGTTGAATTGAGTTTTCGGATTTGGTTTTTGCCATATTCGTCATATTAATATTGACAACGAGTGTTTCCGCATTTATTTCATTTGCCCGTCTAGCGTCGACGACGACGACGTTGGCACTCCACCTCGCCACCACCACCTGCCCCACCTGTCGTTCCATACCCTCCTCACCCATCATCTCCTTGGCGACGAACGTTTTGTGCTTTTAACTGTCATTTTCATAATTTCTACATTTTTTTCGAGCCAAGCCGAGCTCATGCACACGCACCAGATCGCACTTGTGTGTGCTTACGATTACCCAGCCCACGCGCCACTCTCCTTGGTGTGCACACACACGGTACTTGGTCGGTACACTGGGAAAATAGTTATATATTTTATCATATTTATATTTTAAGATTATTAGGGTTTTTATGGAATTTATTAAAGATTTTTTGGTAAGGTTTTAGAGTTTGTTTTCGCAGAAAGCATTTGCTGACTTTAAGAATTTTTGATGTTTTGCCATAGGAATTGATGCTTAAATTTATTATATATCTGAGATTAATTCTTAAATTTATTATAAATGTATTTTTTATTAAATTATAGGATATAAAAAAGAAACAACAAATTATTTAAAGAGCAGAATATATGCAATTTTTGAATGATTTCGGAAAAGAATAACCGAGTATTCTAAGGGCAGATTTTAAGGTTTATTCTAAAACATTCTAGCAGCTAAAATCAATTAAAAACCTGTAGAACTATTAAGGAATTTAATAAAATGTATAACTTACTTCAGAAATATTTTTTGCTATTCCTAGTTAAATTTTACAAATTTAATTTAAATTTATTTTAAGTGGAATTTATTTTTGAGGGTCATTTTTATCTATTTAAATTTTCTCTTCCTAAACTTCAAACATTTTATTGTGATTTATTTTCAAAAGAATAAATAATAATCAAATTTAAAAATTAAAAATAAAAATCTATAACTTTTTGATAGCCTTTTTTTCCAGTGCCTTCCCTGTGTGAATAAAAACTCAAATTTGAATAAATATTTTGTTCATTGCCATTTGCGGCATTCTTTTGGGAAATAAGACGCAGCAACAACACTGCCGGGATCGCCTCAGGGGGAGCTGTGGTGACCCAAATCGGTTGCAGGAATCAAGGTGCTGGGTGACGGGTGGCTCCACCGCCACCACCCACTACCCACGAACCTTGTAAACGCGAACCCCTTCGATAATCCCGCATGGCGATGGCAGGGATTGATACGCAGCACTAACAATAGCAACAATAAAAATAATAATAATTTCTATATACACACTTAAATCGTATTTAATCAAATAAGGTGTGTGGTGCGGCGGCTATATGAGGGAGTGAGTGAGCCACAACTTATCGGGTAAAGGCAAACTCGTTTCATTGTCTTTCAATGTTTTCGGTGTAATTATTGTTAAAAAGTATGAAATTATGAGCATACTCTGTCGTAGTTTTAATTATTTACTTGAGGATTAAAGAAGAGATGTTAGAGTTTGACTTGTTAAAAAATATTACATAAATAATCGATAAAAGTCGAATATTTCCGATTTTCTGGAAGTCATAAAATGCCCAAAAAGACAGTGATTGTCAAATGTAATATATATTCAAATTCGTCTTAAAAAATCGTAATTACTTATTAATAAAATATTAAGAAAACATTTTAAAAAATTACTATCAGAATTTAAATAAGTGATTTTTTGACTAAGATATGAATTTTTCAAACCTTATTGTTCCTTATTAAATATTTCTGAATTAGGAAATAGGAAAAATTATTTGAATTGCGACTTTCGTATACCCATTTATAGGTCTTCCTTACCTTTTTTAGGGTATCAACAAGTTGCACTTGTGTTTATTTATTTCGTTTGGTTTCTCTTTTGTTTTGCTTTTGGCTTTTTCACTTGCCTCGTTCTTTCTTTCATTATTTTTGTTCGTTTTTTTTTTATTATTGATTTGATGCGTGAACAAAATTTAAATAGTGACATTTTGGGCCAGCAGCGACAAACATTAACAGTAATTTTCGGAAATACGAGTAATAAACTGGTTGCGGCCGATTGTTTGTCATAAATCCAAAACTCAAAATCCAAAAACTATGACTGACAATGACAACGAGTACGGCCCTGCCATGCCAAAGTGATTTAATTCCATGAAAGGGGCGCCCCCACAACGCATTTGGGGGAATAATATAAATTCCGATTGTTCAGTAAATGAAAATATTTTTAATATATGTGAATGGTTTTTATTTCATTACAGGCTCAGCACTCGCCACAGGCCATCTTCACCAGCTTCAAGCTGGAGAGGAGCGATCATCCGGCACCTGCCTCAAGTGGCTCAATGGGGGAAAGCTTAGAGGAGCGTTTACCTCGCACAGATCCCGATGGATCATCCTCATCATTGGTCACAGATCTCAATCCTAGTCGAAATCGGAAGAGAGGTCGGGTTTGGGCTCCGTCTTCGGTATCGGCGGAGCAGTCCAGTCGGAGGCAGCTGCCTCACTTAGCAGTCAGAACTGAGGCCACTTTGCAAAGCAGCCGCATCGAGTCTTTGGCGCAGGTAAAAGTAATTAATAATTACTAGTTAAAAAATGTAGTTTTTATTTATAAGTTTATATTTTTCCAGCCAACTTCACAAGCAATAGAAGCAATATCTTCCAAGAATCCAAGTTGCAGGGAACTGGAAAGGAAATCAGGCAAGTCTTATGATGTTCTTAAATCGGAAATATGTAATTTATGAAGGAAACTGTTAATTAAATACTTGAATAATAATCTAAATATTTTTTATATAATCCCCCATAACAGTTGTTCGTGCAGCTGGAACTTTTTATCCCGAAAATATGAATTCAGGACCCTCACACGAAATCCCAGAGGCACAGCGTGGCTCCAGGTTTCGTCAGGAGTCCTTGGACTTGGATGTGGATCAGCCAGAGGATCTTAGCATGCGTCCCTCCCTGCCAGAGGCCTCGACCACAGCAGGAG
Organism: Drosophila anomelani; assembly: GCA_035045905.1. NCBI lineage: Eukaryota > Metazoa > Arthropoda > Insecta > Diptera > Drosophilidae > Drosophila > Drosophila anomelani. The sequence goes on from JAWNOO010000165.1 coordinate 6,874,272, forward strand.
TGGCAGTGGCTCCTCCTCTGAACATGAATCTGTTGCAGTTCAAGCAGCTGATAGACCTTTACCAGCGACAAGTGCTGCTGCCCAGCTTCCTGGCGGCAGCCAGTCAACCTTTGGCAGTGCCAGGAGTGACAGAAGCAAGAGCAGCAACAGGAGCAGCACCAGGAGCAGCACCATCACTAACAGGAGCAGTGGCTGGACCCCTGCTGGATGTAAGACTTCTCCTAGAGAATGCTGCCCACCAGAAGCTGCTACTCCTCAATGCAGCAGCGGCAGCAACGGCTTCAGCGACGGCAGCGGCTGCTGCAGCAGCTGCCTCTTCGGATTCAATACAAAGGCCTACGGCAAAGAGGAACCGGGATCAGGACATACCCACTGGCTACTTAAAGTTTCGCTTCAACGAGGACTGCGGCTTTGAGCGTTGTGGCTATCGGAATCACCAGTCGCACTTCCACTGCAACCGGCGGGATTGCCACTACAGCTTCTGCGACAAGACGCGCTTCGTGCAGCACACGGCACGCCACGAGAGGATGGACACGCTGATGGGCGATGACTTTCGCCAGTTTCGGGCCAACATGCAGTGCGGCGTAGCTAGTTGCTCCTATGAGTCCTCCTCACAGCAGCAGCGAATAGGTGAGAGTTGCTTGAACCTTGATGATTTAATCAAGATTATATGACCTCCAAGAATTATTATAATTTAAGAAACCAATCAAATCTCTCTCCATTTTCCCGCAGATGACTCAAGTGGTGCAGCTTCCAAGAAGACGTCGCACTTTCACTGTCGGAAATGCGACTATGTCTGCACTGATTCCAACAAAGTGGTGGCCCACCGGCGGCTGCACCTGCGCCAGGACTATGTCCGCTCTGCAGGCTTCCGCAAGGTGGCCGGCAATGAGGCTTGCAACTCCTCATCCTGCTCCTATGCCCTGCGGCACACGCACTATCATTGTGTCACCTGCGATGGCGGCGTTCTCTCCCGGGCCCAGCTGTCGGCCCACAAGCATCGGACAGCTTTGGCCAAGCCGGAGACAATTCCATAGGACGAAAATAGTAGCCAAGGAAAGGCAATAGAAATATATAGAAAATTGAGAAACAAAAAGGGAAACCTAGATTATATAACCAAAATGTATATTAATATATTAATTTCAATTTGAGTTTCAAAATTAAAAGTATGAAAAAGTGTAAAACGTATTTTTCTTATCGGCTCTTTATGATAATAAAAAATATATATGGTTTAAAGACATTAAATATATACTCCTATACTCCTTTTATAATTTGCAAGCTTCTAATTAAATTTTAATGTAAACTGCAGGGTTATAAATATTTTATTTTATATTGTACATAAAATTATTTCATTTATGCAGCTTTATATTCATATTGCCTTTGCCTGGTTTCATCTCAAGGAAACATACATATTATCTTAAATCTTAATTATAACTCCTTTTTTTTATTAATTATTATCAAAAATCCTTCTTTTACAATTATTTATTTGTACTTTTAGCAAATTGAACTGGATTTATGATTTAAGATTAACTTATATTTCCATTTCAAGAACGTTAAAGTTAATTTAGAGCAAATTATTCGAATGTAAATTATTGATAAGCAATAATTGATTGTCACAGCTGTAAAAATTCAATTAAATAAAATAATATATATGCATTTACCAAATAATATTTGTTTTAAGATAAGGTAAGTGTGAGATAACCATAATAAATATTTAAAACTATATATTTTACTTAAATTTATTTCGTATTATTTTCTTACAAAATTCGGTAGGGTATAAAAATGATTAGAAAAACATTATAAAACAGAGATTGCAATGGTTTCTTTATTAAAAATAAGAGAAGGTTTCATTCAAGCCGCATAATTATTTATTTTAAAGCTAAGATTTTATTTTTAAATGCAGAAATAATAGTGATTGATATAGGACTTTATATTTCTTAAATACTTAATTAATACATATGAATTATCTCCCTTAAACAACTACCTTACGTTATGGTAATCTTAAAAGTCCAGGCAAAGTCGAGTCCTCTCTTGTCAATATGATTCTTTGGAGGAAACACAATGTGCAGCTTATTGCGATCCGCAGTCCACTAAAAAAGGGAAAAATAAATTAGGAAACAGCTTGTTAAATCCAAAATGTAAATCCTACCTGAATTTCGGTGTCCTCCATGCCCAACATAATCACCTTTGTGCTTTGCTTGTTTAGGATATCTCCACCTGTTCCCAAGTCAATGCCCGTCAACAAGACATTTTGGAAAATATTAATATCCCTGCCCAAAGGATATATATCCAGCTCATTGGTGTCATAAGGATAATCCAGGACAAAGGCATAAACTGAGACGCTGCCATTGGAAGTCTCCTGGCGCCGCGTATACCAAACATTGGGTGTGATGGTATCATTCTGATAGATCCAAGGGGCAGAACCATAGATGCCCTCGCCATTGATCTTCAGCCAGCGACCCATGTCCCTGAGACGCTCCTCGAAAATGGGCAGGATGGTGCCAAACTTAGTGGGTCCCACGTTAATGAGGACATTGCCATTGCAGCTAACAGTGGTGACAATTTCTGGGAATTTAATTAACATTTAATTAGCTGTCCTTTACTATAACCTCAACCCACCTTTGATCACCTCCTTGGAGGTCATAAAGTCCGCCAGAGTGACATCGAATCGCTGTCCCCAGCTGGTTTTGTCCAGGGTAAAGGCATTCTCCCACTTGTGGGCCTGCAGGACGCCGGGATTAAAGCGATCGGCGCAATTATAAAAGTCACCATGCAGGCAGGCGGTGCCAAAACCCCAGCGGTCATTGGTGACCACCGTCTCTCTCACGGGACTATCATTGTACAGCCAGGCAATGAACTCCTCGGAGCGCCAGTACTTGGCAGGTGCCTCCCAATCGCCATCAGACCAGATGATCTCCGGCAGATACTGCTGCACCAGCTCCATTTGCTCGGGACGCACTTTTCGGTCCACAAAATGCTGCTGCATGAGGAGATGCAGCTTGTCATCGGTCCACAGGGGATTGAACCACTCGAAGAGGGAGTAGTAGAGGCCAAATTTCAGGTCAGACTCCTTGCGAACGGCAGCAGCAAGTTCCTCTGTGATAGGGCGATGGGTTTTAGGGATCATATGATATATTTATAGCCAGTTAACCTACTGATTATATCCCTCTTGGGTCCCACATCCATGGAATTCCAGCCAAAGCTGCTCTTGGAGGGCCACAGCGTGAAGCCATCATGATGTTTGCTGGTGAGCACTACATATCTGCAGATTATGATGAGAATTAATGATAAGCTTGAATTCAAGTATATATAAAATAAACAAACCTGGCTCCGCTATCTCGGAAAAGTAACGCCCACTGAGTGGCATTGAATAGCTCAGCGGTGAATTGTCCAGCGAATTCCTGATAACTAAAGTCGGGCTTGTAATTGCGTTGCATGAATTGGATGTATTCAGGATTGCGAAGATCTAAATAAATAATTAAATAAATTAATATCAATTACAATATATATATATGTCGTAGCTATTCCTACTTTTCCAATTAGTCCAGAACCATTCAGAGCCAAAGCTGGGCACTGAGTATACGCCGTAATGCAGAAAGATGCCCACCTTGGCCTCGTCATACCACTGCGGCAGGGGTCTCTGGTCCAGGCTGGCCCAGTTGGGCTCGTAACGTGTCCGTGGTCCCGGCACCTGGGCCTCTACCACCTGCGAATCTGATAGCCAAGCGATGAGCAGTGCCAGCAGCAGAAGCGTCCAAGCGGAGATTGCCATTTCCTCAATTAGCCGGTGATATGAATTTGTTTGTTGTTTTTCGAGTGTTGTTTTGCTCACTCAGATGGGTCTGCCTCGATCCACGATCAGAACTCAACTGAGAGCTGGGTCTGGGAAGGCGAACAATTCTCTCGGCAGCTGGCATAAATTCGCTTGTATGGGAGCTGTGTGATGGATATGTCGGGTGATGCACTCGAAAAGATGAGTGTGAACTAAAGCTAAAGATAATTTAAAAATTATATTCAAGCTGGCAAAGTAAAATTATTTATAATAATTATTAAAAACAAAATCTATTTTAATTTGAAGTTAAATTGAAAGCGTAGTTTAAAGAGTAGTTTTTGTGGAGAAAATATTAGTTAGTTATTTCTGTTGAGCTTTAATATTCTTTTAAATATTTTTATAATATATTTTTTTACTATTTTAATTCCTATTTACTTCCTTTAAAGTTAAGTACATTTTTTCCGAGTGTTTTAAGAGCTTTGTATATATTTTAGCACCAAACTGATGATAAGAAATGAAATTGCGGTTCAGCAAAGGTTTGTTTATCAGCGTTTCTAACTTGTAAACAGGTTTAGCTTTCAAACAAAAGTTAGACAAACAAATACATAATATTTATGAGCTCTAATTATAAATATTTCAATGAAATCGTTTACAAATTAAAGATATATACAATACTAAACAATACCCTCAACTTGGTGCTCTATATTCAAGTTGAAACAGCTGATATTTTATAAACACAAGCCCATTATTTGTTTTGGCATTTAAAAGTAAGAAATGCACTCAATCAATTACAATAAAAATTACAACAATATACATTTAAAAAAAGAATTAGTCTGTCTCCCTTGATTTGAGTTTCTTCTAAAACTAACCACCGACTTTTCGATTCCTTTTAATTAATAATTTCAATAAAGTTAACTGCAAAAACAACTTGTGTATGGTGTGTTGTGTGGGTGATGAATTCAAGACTCAAAGATCAAACCGTCCGACCGCAGTGCGATGACGACGACAGACCCTTGGTGCATGGTGCCAGGACAATAAAGGTGGTGGTGGTGGCGGTGGGGGTGGCGTATCGCGACGTCGCCGATTGTCCGGGAAATGCTCAGAGTCGAGTGCCGCCTTAAGATCGAATTCCGGGGTGCTATTACGCGCTATTTTATACATAAAGTCGTACTTTTGAGCCAGGGTCAGAAAGCTAGACTGGCCAGGACCATCGTGGAACTCCAAGGGAGTGAATCGGGAAAAGTTAATCAGTCCCACCAGTTCGGCAATGTAGTGGCTTTTCTCCTCCTCCTTGGACAGCACAGATCCACTAGTATTTCCTGCTGAAGTCTGCAACTGCTGCTGCTGCTGCTGCTGAGCATTGGTCGGGGTCAAGTCTCCTGCTGACTGCTCCACATCGCCAGGAGAAGCTTCTGCAGCCACCGTCTCGCCGGTGGGGCTATCAATGGCATAGATGCCATTATGCTTGAGATACATTTCCAGCAAGCAAAAGCGATCCGCCTCGGGCATCTTTCCGGCAATCACCTCCAAGTAAGACTTGAATACATCCGGATTGAATTCGTACACGCCCGACTGGGTGAGGGGGCTGGTGAAGTTGCATCTCAAGACCCAGCCCACTTGCTCGATCATATGCTGCTTGTTGAGCCGATGGGCGCACTGGAAGAGCTGCAGCAGCTCCGTCATGCCGTAGGTGTCCTTGCGGCTCAGCAGCTCATGGACACAATCCTCCTCAATGGACTGCACGAGATATTTGTTGCCAAACTCGCACAGCTGCATCAAAGTCTCAAAGTCATACTTTTGCAGCTTGTGGTACTCATAGCCGTAAAGATAGTCGCGGAATCTCTCAAATATATCCGGATCCACATCGTCCAGCCGCACCTCGCCGCTGGCCGCCTCCGAGTAGTCGCCGTAGAGCATACGATCAAAGACCTCAGAGGCGCAGCTAAAGATGAGCTTGTGACAACGGAAGCGTCGGATGCCAAAGGATGTTTCAATGATAAAGCTGCAGTCCGAATGGCGATTGGATTGTCCAATCTCCACGAGGGAGGCACTCAGCCTGCGATGTGGAGTTGTGCGCGTGTTGGGCCTGCAATGACACAGAGAGAGGGGGTATCATCTGGGGGGATCTGATCTGATCTGATATTATTACTCACCAGCCTGGGTCGGCCATCTTGACCGATGCACTTTAATATTTCGAACAAGAAATTTTGCCTTGAATTTGATTCGAAACTAATGTGCTAACTGCTGACTGACTGACGTAACATACGTACAAATAGTGACACCAAAATGGGCATCAGTGTGTGGAAAAAAGTAAGATATATCCATTCCAAAGACTACTTGGATTGACCTAAAAGGGAAAAAATTAAATAAAATAAAATGAAAACATAGGAAAAAATTAAATTTTGAACCCAGGACTCTTGGTTTAGAGAAGTTTCTTACCATTATCAGCAAGTGCAAGTGCGATAGATGAAAGGAGTAAAGTTTAATCTTCAATAACTCTCTTGTTTATCAACCGATTTCACTGAAACTTTTTCTGAAACCCTATAACCCTCTCAATTAAAACATCACATCTCAATTGAACATAACAGTTTATTTTTTATTATCTTTTTTTTTCATGCTTTTGCCTTGCTTGCACTTATTTGTTTTTATTTTTTGTTTGCTGACATAAAAGGTTTTGGCTTTGCATTCAATTTCATTTCCATTCTATTTGCACCTGTGTTCTATTAATAACTCACATACCTACATATAAATACACCTGTGTGTGTGTGTGGGTGTGTGTTTGCATTGCATTAAAAGTTCAACAGATCAAAGGTTAGAGAGTGAGTGTGTGGTGTGTGTTGCCTGGACTGTAGTAAATAGTTCTGTGGATCAAGTGGCTTTATTATCTACACATAGTTTTTCAGGGGAGGTGAACCATTGTGATACACAAAATTTGCCTCTAATATGCTAAACATCAGCTTCTGCTGCTGCTTTTTTTCTAAAGTAATTTTCCTTCATTGCCATTTGAGTTCGCTATGGGCTATTAACACAACACAATACAGTTAGTGGTACAACATACAAGTCCCTTCTATTTATTTTTGGGCAGAAATCCGAAGCATAAATCTGTTGTTTGTTTTGGTTTTACTCATTACCCTATATATATATATTTATTTAATTGTTCCGATCAATCACCAACTTGGTTTAAAATTGCCATACTTTAACAAGGTGTAGGAGGAGGAGGAGTGTGGAGTGTGTTCTCTTTCGTAGCATACCTTTTCGGAGATTATTTGGTGCCATCTTGGGTGTAAGAGGTGTGTGTTAACATACATAAGTCGTGAAATATTCGGTGCATAACGGCAGGCGACGGTTCGCAGTGGTTGAATGTGACTTTTCGGTGCATATCCTCAGGCTGATTTGTGACAAATTACACTGCTTGGAAAATTTAGGTGAATTGTGGTATTTTTTAAAACTGTTTTTCCTTGCTTTTAGTACAGGCTTAGAACAGGTAAGGTGATTTATGTTTAAGAACTATTAAACGCACTAATTGAAACAATTATCTTTGCCTTTGTTAGTGACAAGAAAAGAACTTAAGTCTAATATAATTTTAAAAATTATGAACAACAAAGATATATGTAATTACAGAACCTAATAAAGGTCTAGAATAATCAATTAAAAAACAAGTTGTAACAAAATTCTAGTCTTAAAGAGATAAGTTTCCAAAACCCTTGAAAATGTGTCCAAAATACAAAAGTTTATTATCGAAAATATCGCCTTTAACATTAAAATATTATCTGTGTTTTATTGTGTTTTTGTTTGTCTCCTTTTCAGATTTATTTTGGATCGAATATAACATATATTTCCGGCTCACTTATAGCCACGTTAAATAATCAATTTATGTACAGACTTTTTTTTAAAACAGAATTTATATAACGATACGTTCTGGACACATTTTCGTAAGATTTCAAAAACCCCTAAAATTTCTATTTAATATTTAATAAATTTGGCATAAAACAATATAAACGAAAACTAATTTGAAAATATATATAGGCAATAAATCGAATCTTCCTGTGTTGCTTCCCTAATACATATATACCTTTATAGTGAAGTTTATCTTGTGTGTCTGTGTTTTTTTTTTGAGTAGTTCAAAACTCTTTATTATTATTGCTGCCTTGAAGGCGTTGACTTTGCATTTGCACTCAGGCTTCAGTCAGGAATTGTTTTTCATTTCTTCATTGTTTTTATTTTGTAGTTTTTAGACGAGGAAGGAGGTTAAAATACTTGTAAAGCATAAGCACGCGACAACTCTAAACTCTATGCTTGCAGCCCCTCGCTCTCTCTCGGCCCCACTGTCTCTATACAATAAGTACATATCTAAATCAACGTTACGGAACTACGATGCCAACTTCGATTAGCGTTTTCAATAATTTTGCTGCTTGTGTGTCATGCTGCCTGTTGTTTTTGCATTTAGCTGTTTTGCATTTTCATGTTTTCTATTATTTCGTTTGTTTTTTTTTTTTGTTGTTTTTATTATTTTTACAATATTTTCAACTTTAGGATCATAGATGTAACATTAAATAACATTTTTGCGTAAATCTAATATTTCTAATGTTTTTTTTTTGTTGTGGCTGTTGCTGCTGCGGCACTCCTCCTGGTCTCTGCTTTGCCCTGCTGCCGCACCACACTATGCCGTGGTGGTGGAGGACGCAGCTGCAGTGGCTCCTCCTGCCCCACCGACTACACCGCCGCCACCACCACCGCCCGCCGCATTGCACTGTATGAGCCCACTGTGCTGCTGCTGCTGCTGTTGCTGTGCCTGCTGCTGCGCCGCATGATGGTGATGGCCATGGTGTCCGTGTCCATGGTGATGATGGTTATGGTGGTGATGGTTCAAGTGATTCAGATTATGATTATTGTTATTATTGTTGCTAAAGTTTAAATGTAGTGCGCCCGCGCCATTGTTCAAAGCGGCCGCATCCGGTGCTCCGGTTGCCGCTCCACCCGCTCCCGCCGCCGCCGCCTGAGGAACCGCTGAGGTGCAGTAGCGCGTTGTATCACCAAACTCGCCGCTGGTCAGGTCGCCCAGTATGCCGCCAAGCAAACCGCTGCTGCCGGCCGGCTTGCAGCCCGCCCCAGCCTCTGGCTGCGTGCAAATTGGCGGCGCCGCCGCATCGCCATCGATCAGGGAGACGGACGCGGAGGCGGATGTGCTGCCATTGTTGCTTTGTGAATTGACATGCAGGGCCTCCGCCGAGGAGGTGCTGTTGCTATTGCTGCTGCTGTTGTGGTGTTGCTGTTGTTGGAGCTGATGATGCTGCAGGTCACCTGAGGCTGAGGCGGCGGCGGCGGCGGCGGCGGAGGAGTGCTCATGGACCGACGACGAGGATGAGGCATCCTGACAGCCACCAGTGTCATCGGTGAGGCGTAGGGCCACCTCCAAATCGCGCAAAACGTCCGTCTCCTTCTCATCGATCAGGTTGAAGCGCCGGTGCAGGGCGGTGAGGTGCGCGAACGTCAGATTTAGATGGGTGTGCAAGCCGAGCAGCGCGATTTCTCGGAAATGCGCCGCATACAGATGCGCTATCACATGAAATTGCAAGCGTAGTATCTTCCGCGCGATCGACTCGAACGAGCCGGGGAACTCGTTGGCGTATTTGGTTGGGAATATCGACTCATCGCTGACCGTCTTTTGGGTGAAAGTCATCACATAGTCGATGTACTGCGGCGCTGCTACACGCGTCTTCTTGCCCTTCTCGTCGAACCATAAGTACGTTCTGTGAAAATTGAAATTAAATTGGTTATTCGTTAAGTTTTAAAGAGCATTTAAAGTGAATTTATTAGCTTACCTGTTGCCGGGTCCGGTCATGTCGGCACAACCGGATTGTGTACAAAATTCACTAATAGTTCCATAGACCAAATTCACATGCTCAAATAGAGCCAGGGCTGAAAATAAAGAAGAGGAATAATTAATAATCTTGGTTGCTATAGAAATTGAAGCTTATTTTAAATTTATGGAACAAGAAGGATTTAAAATTGAAGTTTTTAATAATTGTTGGAAATTATCTAAATTATCTATTAATTTATAAATAAAAGAGGCCTCTGTAGCTGCTAATGGTGATAGTTAAACACGATATCTTTATCAAAAATATTGATTATTTTCCTAAAAATCTATGCACTTGTTTTATTTCTAAACAAAAAAGATGTATGTAATACTGGTGATATACAGATTGATACATTTCATTGATAATATCGATTATTTTCCTAAAATTCTACGCACTTTCTCCACAGAGTGTTCAAATTTGTAATATTTTTTCAGTAAATCTATCGAACCCCCAAATGAAAATGCTTTTCGCAAATATTTAAGCCGCCAATAGGTAACATTCTGATAATTCTGTGAAAATAGATACCATCTTATCATCGATTTCGGGTGGGACGTCTGCCTCTGGTATTGATTTCTTGCAGTGTCTGCTCTCCAGAGATAAGAACAAGCTGTGTGAGCTGGAGAGCCCACCCGGTAAGGTCAATGCCGAACCAATATTTGCACAAGTGTCCTCATTACGTCAGCCGGCAGAGGTGCATTATGAAATGGCAAGCAGCAGCATTTGGAGAAAAAATAAACCCAAATCGAAGATAAGCCAAGGAGGGGGTGAGTATATAAAGTCAGCAATCTTGAATATTAAATTTGCATATGAACTTGCAGCTGACGCCATCGGGCTTCGGGCGACGTCAACTGACCCTGATCGTCGCGCCCACGACAAAAACACACAGTTTGGCTTTGATTGTTTTTCCAAAAAACCCAAAGGGAGATGGAAAAATTAAAGAAGCTTCAAGATGGGTAGAGAGAGAAGGAGGTGTGCCTCCGGGGGCCTTTGGCGGCAACAAATTGCTGATACATTGCCAATTATTCGCCTCATTTGAGTCAACAAAGAACTGTGTAATTTGCATTCTGCCACCCAGCAAACAGATTATTTACAAGATGATGTAATATTCTCAACTCAAAATCGATTCTGTTCTCCTACGATGATGTAAGCCGAGAAGAAGACTCCTCCAGGCGAAGGGGCTAATTAAGATGTGACTCACAGAAGATTTGGGGAGAGGGAGGGAGGCATAGAGGCGTAGTGTCTATAAATCCTCTAATTCAATTTAATTAAGCTGCAAGTGATGTAAGCTTCGTTAGCTAAGAAGTTATATATTGGTTTGTCTAAAAATAGAGGCTTGTTTTAATATTTATAAATGATTTTTTGCTTTTATAATAAAACTAAACTACAAATCACCTGATTTTTAGCCCAAAATTATGTGGGTTCCCCTGCACTTGCCAGACTGCAGCCAAAAGATAATGCTATCGGTCACTCTATATATTTCTCTGGCCAAGTTCATTGGCTGAGTGACGGATAATGTACAAGTTTAGTGCCCTCCGGCTGGAAGGTAGTGTCTCATAAATCGGGGCACTCAACCGGAGCCGCCACTAAGTGGCCAAAGGCGAGATTAGGCATTATCAAACTTTTGCCAAACAAAAACACAGCAGCCACAGGCAGCTCACCCGCTTATTAAACCCATTTGTAAATCACACGATAAAGCTGACAATAACAATGGGGGTAAAAATAACAAAAATAAAAGCAATTTGAAAAGCAAATCGAACGAGAAAAGTGGGGAAAATCACGTGAATTTTAAATTGGATGAGGGAGCGATTGTACTAGGGAGTGGGGAATATTGGAAAGGGAATAATAATGTTATATTTTTTATATTAAAATGAAAAGAAAATATATTGAAGCTGGGTGTTTGTGCAGTCTGATTGCTTTTACTATAAAATCCCAATCATCTTATCACAGAATTCAGAATTTGTAATTTTTTAATGCTCTCTTAAAGAACTTTTTAAATAATTTAGTTTTAAATATGAATATATCGTCTATATATTTATCTATCCATCTATCTATCTTGTTTTTAAGAATATTATTATTCAAATATCAAACCCATTCAGGGAAATTTAAGGAAAAAATGATCAAGAAACTTTAAAATTCCCAAAACTATTTCTAAATAAAACTCCTTTCTGATTTCTAATAAATTCCTTATCCCTCATAATCCATTATTTTCTTTTATATAAACTTACTGTGTGACGCTAGCCATTCATTATAATCCAAACCAGCTGGAAGATCCACTAAGGCTTTGAGATCAGCTTCAGGTAATTTACGTTCTAGGACACTCTCCTCCAAATACAATTTGGTGTCTGTTGAATTTTGATCGCCATCGCGTTCCTTGCGACGGGCCTTGCTGTAAATATAAAGAAAAAATAAAAGTAACAATTAAATAATGTTCACTTTTAATAAGGAAAATATATAGAAAAATGGTTTAAAGTTATCTGTAAAAAGGAGTCTCACCCAGCTACGCATAGAAAACTATCAACTGAATCCTGAGCATAACGGTACAGGGTACCAATGGTATCACCGATTTTAGAGGGTATTGTCGTCACTTGCCACATAAACCGTGCCGTTCTCAACAGACATTTAATCACATAAGAAGTCGGTGGAGACGGTGGTGGCGTTGCCGAGGTTGTGGCTGTCGTTGTTGTCGTCACAGTTGATATCGTTGAGGTCGAGGACGTTGATGGCGAACTACTATGGGCCAATTTTCTCTTTGAATCCGTTGCAGATACAAATGTTACACCCACTATTCTTGTTGTTCTTGTTGTTGGCACCTTTGAGCTTAGAGTTTCTTTCATTTTTTGGTATTATTTACATTGCTTTGGTCATCGTGCCACCTGCGATCCGCAAATGGAATCAAATTAGCCACAAAAACGAACCCCAACCGGAACAGAATCGAAAAGCTCAAGGGGACTGGGTTTAAAATCTTATCGCGAAGAGTTAAAATCAGAAAATTTGAATTAAAAAATGGGGTATTCATTGGTAATTGTGGGAAAAACACTATCAAAGGGCCTAAGGGGACTTTGGGTCTTATGATATTAATGTGGATCTTGACAGGAAGATCCTACAAACCTTGAAAATCAATTGAGTTGTGATAAAAATTGGAACTTGTAAAGGTTAATTACAAGTTTTAAGTATAAAGAGTGAGTAAGAGGGAACTAAAAGATCTTATTTGGTTCTTTTTTAATCATACCCAAGAATCATATCATATTTAGAGTCTAAAATAATATTATTTTAACCAATTCAGCTTTCCAATTATTATTTTGAATATATTTGAATAAATCAAATCCTAGTAAGGAACCTCTCTTAGGCAGCCAACTTAAAAATTTTAAACTTTTTTAGTTTATCTTCTAAAAAAAAAAAAAACGAAACCTTTTTAAAGCTTATAATAATTATTCAGCAAATCTTGCCACTCTAACTATTTATAATTTCTAAAAATCTCGACAGACCGACATGGCCAGTAGCTTGTAAAAAAAAAACATAATTCTTATCAAAGCGAAGAATCAACAATTGTTTTATGATTTTTTTTTTGTTGGTTTTCATTTATGCAAAGAGACCGGAAAAGTGCGTAGCATGTGCCTGGGTTAAGCGAGCCAACAAAAAAATCCAAATTTATCAGCGGCAAAGCGGCTCTTTTAAGCATTTAAACAAATAAACTTAGTTCTGATTATAATTATGCCATCCCAGCAGCAGCAACCCAGCTCCGCCATGAAGGCAGCCAAGCGCGCTGATAAAACTTGAATACATAAACACACATATGCACATATGACTATATAGTCATCGTATATATAAGCCACAATTGTGCGCATTTGTTTTCCATTATTTGCTGGTACCCACAGGTGAGCCAAGGTAACCCCCAAAGAGAACATTTCTCCCGTTTCATTTTGGGGTGCTCCACACAGATAATGGAAATCCACGAAATTGGGGAAAGTGTCAGTTGGGTGTGTAGCTCAAGGGAAGGGCAGGGGTTCCTGGTTGCCACTTGAAGTAATAGTTATTCCATCAAGTGCCAAATAATGCCAAGGACCCCCCATATATCGATCTAGCTACCTTCGGGGAAGAGGTTTTTTTTTTGTTTTTTTGTGGCACCAAATTTGCGTGTCAGGTCAGAGAGGCGTTAAGAGGTCGTTCCGTATGGTTTGTGCTCGAGTCTCGGTTTTAATGCACTGCCACCGGATGTGTAGCCACCGATGGCATATAAAGATTGCAGGGGAACTCGAGGCCAGGTGAGAGACCTGTAATCAGGGGCAACTTGAGGTGGAAAATCCTTGCAAATTTTCACTAAAAACCACATTTTTACTGATTTCTAATTCTCCATGTTTAGCTTAGCTTCTCAAAAACAAAGCAAACCTAAGCAAAGCTTGGGAAAATAAAAATAAAAATATTTGCTAAACATTATAAGAAATGTGGTAAAGGTTTAGGCAAAATTTTCAACTAAATTAAATTCATTTTCCAAACTCCTTTTTTGATAAGTTCATCTGATGCCTTCGTGACCCATATCTTTTGAAGGAGCTGCCAAGAAAAACACGTTCTCTTGGAAAGCTCTTAGTCGATAACCCAAGTTGCGTCACAGTTTTATGACTCCTCCGATCGAACGAGAAGTTCTTCGAGCAAACAAACCATTAACCCAAACACACACAGTCACAATTTTACACACAATTTACACTCGGGGGGCCAATTAAAGTGACGTGTTATGTGGCGCGATAAGATGGCTTCTTGTGGGTTTCTTGGCAATTTCACAAGAAGTTCCACGGAAACGTCACAACTAGCACTAAAAAACTGGGTTTTATTGAGGCTCCCCCTTAGTTTTTTATACAAAATAAACACCTCTCTTGTGTGTCACAGAATAGGCCGCAAATATATTTGCACGTCTGGATTCTATTTCGCATTTCGAACTGCGTCGCTGCGAGTCAAGCTAAAACCTAAAACTAAAAGCCACTAAAAACGAATCGAAATGGAAACGAAGAGCCCCAAAAATGGGTGCATAAAAAACTGGTGATAAATAAAATTGAAAACAGTTCCGTATTGGCACGAAATGGTGTTGGATAAAGGTGTGTATTGGTGTGTGGGAGGCATCGACCTTGCGATAAGGCTTTTAATTTGAAATATTTAGAAATGGCCAAAAATCAATTAGCCAAAAGAGAGACTTCCATACTCAAGGGAATACTTAACCAATAACCAATAATAGACCCCGAAGAGAACCTGTCCTAATGTTATATTTATTGCACTTGCGGTTAGTGTGAATCGAATGATATGAAGCATATGGCACAAAGCCCTAGAGAGGCTCTATAAATGGGCCATATGAGCCCCGCTATTAGAATGGCCCTGGGCACACATGTCCATGTTCATGCCCAAGTCCCACTCTCATTTTCCCTTTCCTCAACCCCTTTATCACTTCAGATAAGTGCACGGCAGGGTCTGGGGCTTTCCCGACTTTACTTTTACCCAGGAAATATTGCCATAGGTCTCCTCCTCCCAACCATATGCTCTACGCACAAAACCAATCACCGTGATATGGATCTAACAATTAAAAGGCTTTTGCTGTTGCCACATAGGTAGAGTTATCTTTCTATATATCACACTGAAAAGTCGCACAGTCACTTGAATCACAACTCAACTTTCAGGTGCTTATCGCAGATTTCCCTTGATAAGAGCTAAACAAATATCAATTTTGCCAGCAAGGAAGCGTGGCTTTTGATTTACAAATATCACAAGTCAAACAAAATGAAGGAAACTCAAGTTAAACTTAAGTGCGAAAAGCATAATCAACAAAAGAAACTTGAGGGAATAATGGGGGAATTTTTTATCGTTTTTAAATATATAAATAAATAAATCATTTTCTATATATTTTCCCCCACATTTCTTTGTTGATAAAACCTAGTCCCTATACATTAACCTTCACATTCATATTCCTATGACACACATATGGTCATAATTAAAACGGTTTGTTTATGCTGATATTTCTATATATCAGAAAGCGTGCTGTTTATATAGCCCACTGATGATGATGAAATCGAAATGGAAATATGGATATATAGGGCTGACTAACTGGGCTGATTATTATTACAGAAAAGAGAAGGAAAATAGCAATTGAAATGTATTTCCTAATATTCAGACAATGACAATAAACAAAGCCGCATCTCCGACAATAGACAATGGAAGACACCCGTAGACAATCCTGAAACCTATCGCTGTTTTTCCATAACTGCTGATATCAAGTGTGTGTGTGTGTGTGTGTGTGTGTCTGTCTATATGTATTTAGCTAGATAAATACCCGCCTTATATGCCACACCAATGTGGGTGAGTTTGAGGGCGGGTGGGTTATTGTTGTTGTTGACGATGTTGAAAGTTACAGGCGGTTGTAAGTGGCCAAAGGTGTTGAAATGGCTATAACAACAACAGTCAGAGGGGAGTAAGCAAGATAAGTTAATAGCCGCAAATGGTGGGCCCAGAATGCAAGTCAACAATTACACTAACAAAGACAATGGCAAGAAAAGCAAAACAACAACAACAAAAAATACTGATAAGATACAGGGTAAAAGTGATCGGAACAAAACGCACACGCCAAAGCCATAAACAAGACTCTAAAAAAACAGGGAAATAAATATTTTTAATTTCCTTAAACAAAAAATAACATAATAAACCATTTAATAGGTTATTAAAATGTATGCCGTTTTTATAGTATTTTTATTTATAAATATTTTTAGTCACCCATCATTTCCTTATTTTTGTAGCTTCATGCTTTCACTGTCAGAATTCGCCACAAACCTTTGTTTATTGTCAAGCCAATCCATGTCATGATGGGAATGATGTAATGGTCTATGGTCTATGGCGTCTATGGCTGCCATAAACTAGCTCAGTCCCTGACTCCAACTGGCTGATGTGGTTCAGTCTTCAAGTCTCAACTCTCTTTGTGTTTAACACTCGAGGCAAAAGGGCCCAGCCAAGCCACAGACACATGAAGAAAAATATATATGGATATATAAAAGAAACATCTACTGCCAAAATGAGCATGGAAACGTGACAGAATAATGGCATCACATAAACGTCTCATTGATACACGATATCCCAGGGTGCGATGAAGTAAATGGCATACATAAAAAGTCAGCCACAAGCCAAATGTGGGCCAGTCTCACTCGTCAAAGAGGCAAATGGAGCTGCCTCAAATTACACTGGAGTTGGAGATGAAATTGAGTTGAAGTACTATATATAAGTCTATAGGGACTTTGTTGACCAAGGCAGATTTTGAGATCTTTAATATTTTGAGTAAGAAATAATACTTTTAAAGAAATAATCCCAAGTAAAAAATGGCCTCCAATAGAGGTTTTTAGATATCAATATTTATATCAGTAAGTTTAATGGATGTTATGGCTTCCAGAGGATCTTTTGTTATTCAAAATAATTTAAACAGGATATCTTAAGCGGTAATCTATGAAGTAGATAAGTTTTTAAAAGGTTTCGGCAATTAAAAAATGTTTCAATAATATCACAATTAATTATTAAAATACAATTCCATTTATTATTTATTCCCCTTTCCCCTTGAGAACTATAAACACTGCTTATCCCCAGTTCACAATTTGTCGTAGTTGTCATCTCTGTAAAATCTGCCTGTAGAAACCGGTTGGAACCGTTCACTCGTTCAGATTTTTCATATAGAAAATGCATAATAATACTAATGGCGAGGGCGGCTCTAGAGGCCACTCAACCGGGCGCGAATTACGTCATGCGGGCGAGCGGTGCATTTATCCAGTTGGATTCACACCAATCTGGACTTGGCACAGGCAACTGTTTACTTTATTGGCATGGCCAATGGGTAATTATCTAGTAAGAAACTTATAAAAACACCTAAAACTTAGGCAATTAAAAGAATATCGTAAGGTTTAGCCCAAGTGTGCGTATAAATTATCATGGCAAATCGAAGCGAAGTGAAGCAGCGATCGACAGGCAGCTTAATTAACTCAAGTACAAAGACTGGCGATATTGTGAGTGTCTGCTGCCCTCCTTTGATCGATGTCAATTCGTGAGTCAACCGAATTCATGAGCCAGCCCAATGGCAGGGAAAATAGGAGACGGCGGCGCACAAGTGCATGGAATAAATCATTGCTGTTAAACGATTAAGAAATCCCTGGGGGAGAGGGGTACACCAATTGTTGCCTTTTGGAAACTGTTTCGTTGATTACAATTAAAGTTGAGTCAGTGGGTATATTTTAGTTATCAATTTTAAGGTACTTTTCAAAGAAATTTTAAGGTATTTTATTGTTTAAAACACTTTATAAAAACCTTACAGAAGGTTTAGTTTTTTTTTGTAGGTTTTTTATAACTTAAACATGTTAATTTACCTTCCAGAAACTCAATCTTTCTGTTTTTTTTTATTTATTCATTCTTCATTACATTTAAGTAAGTTTAAAATTACTCTTTCCCTTTTTTATAAACAAATCAACACTAAATTCCTTGCGCATTATCAATCATTGAAATGGAAGCTTTTTGTTTCAAATAAACCCTCCTCCTCATGATAAGATTATTCCACAGTCCCCAGGAGCTTTCAGATTGTGTTCTATATAGTAACTACACATTAACCAATTAACCCATTAAAGGCTTTTTCTTTATACATATATAGACAGTATGCAATCGTAACTGTGTTCTGAGTCAAGTGGCGAAAAAGAAAAAACAAAAACGAATGCAGAAAATTAAAAGAAACTTCACAAAACAGACAATGCGGCGTCGATCTATGGAGGAGGGAGCGGCCCGGGGGGATGGGGTTTCAAACAAATGACAAACTTTTTGAAGGTTAACCGTGGGGGGGCCGAGGGGGGGGGGGGCGGTTTAATCGGGTGTCGAACGCGTTTTTCAAGTCCATTGAAACGAGTGACGTGAGCGGCGGAGCTGACGTTGACGTTAAAGCTAACGTTAACGCTTACGTTTTTGAGGGAAGCGGTTCGTTTTTGAGCATATAAACAATAAGGGAAATATGTTTATTATTTATTTGGTTTTATAATATATTTCTGTGGTATTTTTTATTAAATTTTAAACTTTTTGTATGAAAAATATGATTAATTTGAGATTAAATATGAGTCATTTTCAGGGAACTTTTATTTTGAAGAAGAAATCGTTGCAGTTTCTTGACTAAAACTTGTCTGAATGTTTTTAATTTTGTTTGGTAGCCACTTTAAAAAACACATATTTCATGTTTTTGTTTTGTTTAGTTTCACTTTGCTCTTAATATTCGCATTTTTTTTTCTATTTCACTTCATTTATGGCTCATTCCGCGTACCGTTAACTGTGGCAAATGAGCTATCGATCACATTAATTTCTTCTAGTGTATACTTTTATGATTTATTGTTGTTATTTCATTGGGAATATCATTGATTCACTGCTGTTTTTGTTTTATTCTTTTTATTTTTTTGCTGCGTGCGTGCGGCCCGCCGTTGGCAGCGGAATCAGAAGACTGTGTCTGTCTGTCTGTCGCGCGCACCTTTGCCTCGGCGCAGCCCGCTTTGATTGTTGGGGGCTAGAGCGAGAGGGCCCGAGCCCCATTAGAAGCGGGAGAGTGAGCACAGTCCCAGCGAGAGAGGGAGAGCGAGTGAGTGGTAGCCCCCAGCCCGGGGAGAACAAAACAGAGGAAAATCAGCTGTGTGCTTGGGGCTCTCTCTCCCACCTCAGTGGGTAGTATTTCGCTCGCTCGCTCGCTCTCTCCACCATCACCTGGTCGCTGCACTTTGAATGAAATTGGTAACGGCAGTTTTTTGCATTTGAGTTTTCAGATACCTTTGCATATTGCGCAAACACAAAGCTAACATAAATTTTGTTATGTAAACACGCTCGCAGGGTTCTGGTCGCTACTTCCCCTTCATCTACTTCCTCTTTTTCTGGGCTGCCGAATGACGCAGACGAATGTCCCCAAAGCGAGATGTCGATTGAAGACTGCAGAAAAATACGACGTAAGCAAAGAACGGAAGAGCTACAGTGCAGTCTGTGTAGACCGGAAACTCTTGCTGGAAAGTTGAAAAATTCATTGCCTACTTCTAGGGGCTTCGCATGCTCAATAACTCCCACACACTCTCCGCACCTTTTAATCATTATTAGTTGATCAAGCCAGTTTAAAGTATATATATATTTCTTCACAATAGAATCAAAATGCAAATTAACATGTTTAAGCTAATAAATTATCTTAAATGTATTTATTATTATGGTTTTTATAGACATTTTTAATTTTTAAAACTCTATAAAAAATGTCTAGAATTTGTATAAGCTTTTGATTTATATAAAATAACTCTTTCCATAATTTTGCTCAAATAAAACAAGAGATTTAAATATATATACATAAAAAACCATAAATTTGTTTATAAAATAATAGAATCCCCTCTGTACTGGGTTCAGAAAAACAAAAAGTACAACCAAATGTGCGACAATCAAACAGCTGCGCGCCATCCAAATGAAAATCAAGATGGGTAAAGCCACAGATAGACTGGGGCCTGAGCAAGATGGCAATAGATTGTGGGAGGGAGATAGTGAAACGTTTCGTCAAATTGCTCGTTTGCCCCATCAGCGCCGTTTGCCTTTGCCTTTGCCAAGTTCAAAATTATTTAAAACAATTAATATTCATTTTGTTCCGTGTTGTTTTCGGTATGTTGTTGTTGTTCCTTTCAATTAGCCTTGCTTCGCGTTGATGATGATCATTTGGGCTGCCCCGCTTCCCCCTGCCCCCACCCTCGCTTGATGAAGGTGTCAAAAATTGCAGCCATAAATTAATAAAAACAATCTCACAAAACGGCCAAATAGCCAGAAATTTATTCAATTAATCGCAAAGCGGAGACAACAGAACATGAATTTTGTGTTTTGTATTCTTTAAATACAAAGTTTAATTATATGAACAGACATTTTGAAGAGAAATTTATATTATAGATGAGAAAAAATATATTCCTTTTAAGGATTTGTTGTTGAAATTGTTTTAGAATATTTTCAGAATATTTATTTAATTTTGTTAACAAGCTTTACACTTTAAGGAACCTTTTTCTATGAAATTATGGTTTCTGAACATATTTAAAAGATTTCAATTACCTATTGATTTCTTTGTTTATTTATATTAATTCATAGTAAAAACCCAACCTAACCTAAGGCAATAGCTTTTCTCTTCTCTAGATATCCACAGGATAAAGGCCATTAATATCTACTTAATTATTCTAGAAAGAGAGTCTATCTACAACAGGGAAGTAATTTCCAATTTAATTATATTGTTTTCTGCACAATAGCAACCGATTGCCACAGATGTCAGCTAAATGATGAAGCTTGTGGAGTTCTATTGATTTTGCATGTGGAAGCAGCAGCAGCAGACAATGGCAGCCACTGTGGCTCTGTGGAGCGGCTCATGGCGAACGCATTAATCTATCAGAGCCACGCTCCATTTACGCCAAGAGGGGAGCGGTGCTATATACCTCTCCCCCCAACTCAATGAAATGTATGTCACAATTAACAATGGAAATTACGCATTAATCAAGCACAACAACAATAACAATAAAATCCATAACAACAAAAAGTTTTACAATTATTGAAGCGAGCTTATAATTAATTAGAAAGATTCTTTAGAGAATAATGTAGGATCTCCTTTAAAGCTCTACCATTTATTTATACAATTAAATATAGACGAAGGTGCTTGTTTTTCTCTGTGTAAACCCCTATACAGAATCAGGAAAAATACATTTTAATTAATTTAATTTCTTGCTGTTGTTGTCCAAGACGGATGTCTGGCAGTGGATTTTGGGGGCTATGGTTTAAGCTCGGATGATATGTATCAGCTTCTGCCAAATTGTGAACGAATCCCAATCGTTTTGCTGCTAAAGCTATCTCTTTCTTTTTGGCTCAAGACAAAAGCCCGGCTATAAATCGAAAAGTACCGTTTTTGCCTGCTTTGGAACTGCTGTGCCGGCACTCAGTCAGCATACAAAAATAAGGAGGAAATTCAATGTATCTAAAGTCAGATACCCTGTTTTTTTTTAGAGGTGAAGAGCCTGTAGTTATTATATAGAATTTTTACTTAATTTTTTTTTTAGGCTTAAATAATTGTTAAGAAACCAAAATTTATATAAATCAACCCAAGCTTAAACGAATTTTCTATCAGTATTACAATTTTTATATAATTTATCATAAGAAAAATGTATCTGAAGTCAAATTCCCTTATTTTAGAAGCTTCACTTATGTACCTTTTATATATAATATTTTTTTTGTTTAATTTTTTTTAAGCTTAAATAATGTTTAAAAAGACGAAATTAATATTAAGAAACTCAAGCTTATATTTAATTTTCCCGGAGAAAAATGTTATTCCTGTTTCCGGCTTGCTTACATCTTAAAAAGATATATCTAGGATCTACATCTTTAAGATCTAATTGCTGAAATATCTTTATGTGAATCCAGTACAACTCATCATGGTTAAGTTTGTCGGATATAACCAGAATCTCATGCTGAGCCAAGAGAGACAAGTTATTGGCTGGGAATGGGAACTGGTAACTGGTGACTGGCGGCTGGTTACTGGTTACTGGAGACTACCAACTGGGAGAAGACTCTCTCACAAACACAGCTGACGACAGCAGCTGTTAGGTTTGGGTGCTCATTTTGTATATGTGAACTGGGTGACTCATTTGGGCCCCCCACCTTACCCACCGGCCATCCCGTCCAAAGTCGGGTGACGACAACTGACATTAATGTTTTGCTGATGAAGGCAAAGAAAAAAAACAAATAAAAACAAAAGACACAAAGTAATAATAATAATAATGGAAAGTATTTAAAAGAGAGAGAGAGATGGAGGGGGAGACCGACAGGTAGATGGATGGCAGCTGATGACGGGCCATCACATGCGGCTAAATGGATTAAAAAGCGGCCAAAAGAGAGTGAGGCTAGAGAGAGAGAGAGGGAAAATCGCACAGCCGGAACTTGGTCCGAAGTCAAGGTAAACTTTTACGAGCTACAAGTTACTCATAAAGATACTTTTTTGTTTTTGCTTTTGCAATTTTGCATTCGGGTGAAATTGAAAATATAAATACAAGTTGCCAAAGTGTGTTTGTGGTGGCAATTTACTGAAAACCAAACCCACAAAAAAAGAATAAAGATAGTTTTTCAGATAATAAACAAATAAATACAACTTATAGCATCTTTTTTTTAAGCTTCAATTGTCATAATTTTGGCTTCGATTTTGAACTCTCAAAGTGGATTTTGGGACCTTTATATATTGACCTTTACTTGGGTTTCCCCCCGTGTGTTCCAAATCTTTAACTTTTGCCAGACGCCGGGCTAGGCTAATGGTCAAATAATTACAGTCGACATCTGGACAGCTAACGTTATCCGCCGGCTACCGTTGCACAATTGCCGGTCGGTTTAACCAGGGGTCAGGGGGTCGAACGCCAAAGAATACAGTTGGTTTTATGGCAATTGTTTCTCTTACCAAAATGAGGAGTAATTGCTCTCAAGATTTAAGCCAAGACTCATCATTTGTTTCCAAGTTCCGTTGGTTTTTTTTTAGAGGTCAATCAGGTGGGTCGTCTTGGCTAACAAAGAAATTTGTAGCTTTTTCTGGTAGTTTTGATATTATTTTTTAACATTTTGTAGGCTAAAAATATTTATAAAATATTTACGGCCAGGAAACTGGTTACAAGCCACGTGCTTTAGGTTCAAGTCTTCATTAAGCCATGATTTATACTATATACTCGAAGAACATTACAAGTTCTAATGCTTGGAATCCCTTCTTGGAAGGCTAATTACCTGGTTCCCCATCGCTGACTCCCGGCTGGCCATCAGGTAATCGTAATGAACCCCAGCTCCAAATGCCTTGATACGCCTGCTGGCTGCACTAATTCGAGAGCTTGATCCGGAGGCGCTTTGTCTTTGTCTCCGGCACAGCTGTTCCCTTTGTCAGCGAGACAGTCAGTCAGTTAGTCAGTTAGTCTGGAAGTCATTAAGTGGTCCAGTGCGTGGAGTGTCAATGAACGACAGAAGCTTGGGCTCAACGGAGCACCTGTTCTCGTTTTGAATACGAGCCCCCAAGGTGGCTGCCTGTGACAGCTGTTCGTTGACGGCGGGTTAAGGTCCAGATGATTAGCAATCGCAGCTAATGGAAAGCTCACAAAAATCTACATTCATCCATCTAAATTCTGGCGGAGTATATCAGCAAATCTCTCTCTTCCTTTCTGGCAAAAATGGATCGTAAATCGTAAATCAGCAAAGGCAAAATGGTTGAAGCTATAAAAAAAACCGGCATGGCATACAAAAACATATTAAATTGGGACAGGAAATTAAAACGTTAGCTACCAGCTGGAGCAGAAACGGTAACAGCAACGGCCAGCTCTCCGGCCGGGCCATATGATGATAAGCCCCAAAGTCCAAGGGCCCAAAACCATGTAGAGCGAGAAACCCAACGAGGCAGCCAAAGGGCAGGGGAAAATGTGGTTCAAACCAAGATTAATAATGGGAGTAAAGTACATACAAAGACTAGGGTATATATAGGAAAAAAGTGCAAGTAACATGGCTATGTTTGTGTATTTATATACTGTATATAGACTGTACTTCACTGGACATTGTTACAGAGGCTGTTGGAGCCAGCGACTTGAAGGCGGTGTCCACTTCCTTATTTTGCTGGTCGAGGGAAACTCTGACTTGCAGGCAATATCTTATTAAACATTACAAATTTTATCATTTTTGGATTAGTTTTCGCATATTTAATGTGACTAATAATGTTTAAAAATCAAATTTCACTTGCTTAAATTGTTGTCATTAGTAAAGATATTAAAAATAATGTCATTTTGATAAAATAAATATTTGATTTGATATATTTAAAGGTTTTACTAGCTTTACTTTGTTCTATAAAAATAAAACCAATGAAATTTTAAAATTGAAGTTTAAATACTGACTCATAAGTGATGATTTAATACATATAATAAATTCGAATTAATCTTCGTTTCCAAATTAAAGTTAAACTAAAGTATACTCTTTTATTTTAATACGAAACCCACAAAAATAATTAGCATATTAGCAAGCTTCTTGAGGTGTTAACAAATCACTTGGCGGATATTTTCTTTGTGTTCAATTACCTCGAAAAGTACAGTTTGGTCACAAAGGAGGTATCTTTCTTCTTCAACGAAGACAATATTACTCATTTATGAAGTCTTCGGTTATTGTTAGCTTCATTTTTTGTTAAATTTTTGGTTTGTTTACATAGGTTTTGCTTTTTTTTTTATATATTCAAATTTTTGACTTCTTGAAGAAAACCAAAGCAAATGAGACAATCAAAAGTTTTGAGTATTATTATGTTAATTCTAGCAACGCCGGGGTCTTGGGTCTGATGGGTCTGATTATGAGGCCTGTTGGTAGCTCAGTGTGCCATTGACACCGACGGGTTTATTATCATCATTTTCATAATGCGCCCTTCCCTCCTACCCCGACTACTCCTCCTCCGCCTCCTACATCTTTGTGGCTTAACAAATGACTGCTGTTATGAGGTTCAGTTCTCCTGCTGCTTGTATACCCATACAGTTAGTCATTGTCTTGGAGGAGGAGTAGAAGGCGGCGGAGGAGCAGCAGAATGTGTGTATGTGAGTTGCATTCACAAAGACGACCCCCAAAGACAAGTGAACAAGTTGTTACTCAGAACCCAAACTCCAAACCCAAAGGCCTAAGATCATCTTCCAGCTTATATAGTATTCCTATTCCTATTCCTATTGGGTATATTTATGCCTGTTCATGTGTGTAAATATTTGGTTTCCTAACTAATTATCAGTTCAGCGCACTTTTGTGTGGCGGTGGCAGAGTGTCAACGCTTTGCGGTTGTCTCACCTCGGTAATTCGAGAGTTCATTTAACTTTGCTTTTGAAATGAAACCAAATAAAGGCAAACTCGTGATGAATTTTGGCTTATTTTTGGACCTGGAAGCAGCAGCATCAGTTAGAGTTCCCTTTGAGACACAAAGTCTTTCTAGGGTCACCCCACTGGCTCATTTTTTGGTGACCTTCGACGGGGCGCATTTTTATTTTAGGGCCTAAACCTAGCAGCGCATATGCATAAATTTATAGTTGGCCGCCTTTTGTTTCAGTTTCAGTTTCTATTTCTGTTTCTGTTTGCTTCTCGGCTGCTTCCAACTCTTGTGATGTTTTAATTGCCGCTTGAACCTTGAATTTGCACACACCACAGAGTGCTTTTGGTGGTCACCAAGAAAAGATACAAAAAAAAAAAAAAGAAACACAGCTCCACAAAAGCCGCTTGAGAAATGCTCGTAATTAAAGCCATAAAAATGAGTAAATACCGCATTTATCTGTAGCTCTGCTCTGTTTTTCAGCGTTCTTTATTGTTCGTTAGTAATTTTTTTCGGCTTCCTTTGTTCGACCTCTGACACGGGTAAACTAAGTATTTCCCTAATGCCTACAAATTATTACTTTGTGCAATTCTCCATGACTCGACCTTAGAAAGTTGATCGCTAACGAGCTTAATGTTGATGGTAATACATTAATAGTAATTATTAAATACAAAAAACTGGATCATAAATCATTACAACTAAGTAGGAATTGGTGCACAAAAAATATAGCAATTCTTACCTAATAAGATAAATAATTAAGGCAGTTTCCCAGTTATTTTATATCTTTAGCAACTCAAAAATATGAAAAAATCCCAATAATAGAATGAATTTAGATACATTTTCAGTCTTTATCTAATTTTTTGTTTACCTAAAATAATGCTTTGTAAAACCTTTAAAATATAAATAAATACATTATTATTTAATACTATTAACTATTTGATATTAAAATATTTGATATTATTTTTGAACAATATACAAAATAATAAAGGTAATTTTGGAAGAATTTATTTAAAGGTTGCATATTCTTCATTCAAAATTTAAAATTATGAATCTCTTTGTTACTTTTCTATTTAAAATTTTTTTAAATACATTTTAGCAATACAATTATTATTAAATAAATTTAAGTGGCATTTCTCCAATGACTTTTGCAATTTTTTGTCTATTTAAAATATAGCTTTTTCAAACAGCAAAAATATGAATAAATTCCCATATTTTGTTGCTGTTTGAAAATAAATTTTGAACAATAATAATAATTAAGGAACTTTTATCGTTACCTTATAAATTTTTTAAATTTTAAATTCTTGTCTACTTAAAATAGATTTTTTTATAATCTTTAAAATATGAATAAATTCACAAAGCTTTTTAAAATTTAAAAATATTTTTTCAACAATAAATTGTCATCTAGTAAAAGAAATAACTACGGATCTTTTGTAGTGACTTTATAATAATAATTTATAATATTAAAATAAGTACAAAAGTTCCTTGATTATTTCTTTTATTGGGTATCAATTTATTGTTGAAGATATTTCTTTAAAAAATTATATAACCTTTAAATTAAGAATAAATCCCCTTATTAACTTATAACTTTTTGGTATTTAAAAATCCTCTTTTAATCTGCAGTTACCAGTTTTTAAATTATGCAAATTTATAGCTGATGCTGACCAAGTGCTTAAAGAAATTCTCTTGTATTTTAGGTAATTAATAATTTAACCAACAAGATGATTGACACATCCACCAGCGTCATCGTCATATAACTGGATAATACCGACTGCCTAACTTTGGTGGAAGATTGCCAAAAGACCGGATTGGGGACTCCCCCCGCTGCCATTCTCAATAATTTACCCCCGATGCCGGGTCTATTGTTCATCGAGAACATTATAAATTCAATTCAAAATGGAGGAATATTCGGAAGATATGATATATATTTCAACACTTACGCAACCAATCCGCCTAAGAAGGCAACTGGACCGCCGCCAATGAGGCGGATCTTTCGATGACAGGAATCGAAGAGCGAGGTTCGGGTGGGCGCCTGCGAAGTGGGTGACATGATGTGGCCACCAGTGTTGTTGGGATAATGCCGATGATCGCTTGGCCTGTTAATGAGCAGTTGCTGTAGCGGCTGCTGTTGGTGTTTGTGTTGTTGTTTTTGATGTTGCTGTTGCTGTTGTGTTTCTGCTGCTTTCCACGCTTGTTGTTCACTTGTTTTGCAATTGTAATTACCAATGTAGTTGTTGTTATTACTGGTATGACTGCTGTTTTTACTGTTTCTATAATGAGTGTTGTTATGATTGTTAATGCAACTATTAGACAAACTGTTGCTGCTGCTGGCGCTCCCAGTGCCGCTGCTGTTGCTGTTGATGCTGCGACAACTGCCGTCGTCGTCGTCGGTTGATGTTGCTGCTGCTGCTGCTGCTGGTTTTGGTTTCTTGTTGCGCCTGAGAGCCGCCGTGAAATTGTAGCTGCAAGGCTCCTTCTTTTTCTTGGATTTCTTCAACTCTGAGTTTGAGCTGATGGCTGTGGCCAGAAATAGCACTTCAGAGTGTTGCTGCTGCTTGAAATAAAATTCTGTCTCATGTGTCTCCTCCTTGAGCAGCTTTTGAGGCTGCTGCCTGAGCCTTTGTAGTAGGGTTTTCCTCGGATGCTGCTGCTGCTTGCCACTTGGTGTTCCTGCTGCTGCTGTCGAGGTTGTTGTTGCTGTTGTTGTCTTCGTTCCGAAGCCGAGTTGCACTATGTGCTGTGTGGGAGCTCTCAACATTATTCACTGTCACTTTTCCTGCTTTTCTGTTTTATTTTTTTTGTCAATATAATTTACTCATTTTGTTGTTGAAGCTGATTTTTTGCACATTTTAATTTTATTCATTTTGTTTTTGGACATCTTTCACTCTGGTTTAAACTAAACTTTCTTCTAAATCAAAAAATAAATAACAAAACAAGGGGGGAATTAAGTTTCAAAGCGAACTTTCAACTTTTTGTTGGCCATTCCCTTTTGGCTTGGCTTTCTGAAAATGGCAAAGAGCCAACTGCTGTGTGTGTGTGTCATTCACTGGCTTCAAAATTTTTCCACAAGAACTCAGAGCACAGTGGAATGCTTGGCTTTAAATCCGTTTATTTTTAAAATAATTTTGAATTGCCACACATTTGTATCTAAAAATATTCAAGGAACAACTTCCCAGCAGATTGACGAATGCCTTAAACCCGCCTAATCCCAACGAAATCGACTAATTTTGTAATAAATTCCCCTTCGGTAATCTTCCACAAGGCAGAGCCATGAGCCACAAGCCACAAGCTTTTTTTTTATATATATATCAGTATATATTTTATTATTTAGTTTTTCTACATACAAATGTGCGCATAAATATTCCTTAGCCTCTATATATTCTTTGTGTGTTTATACATATTCGAGTATATATATATATATATATATATTTGTCGTTAGAAAACGCGATCGCGTGAGTTTTTTCGACTCGTTGCGTAGTTCACACAAAACAAAAACAACACCCAAAGTAAATTGGCAAATGCTAAGCGAGTAAGTGTGAGTGTGAATGTGAGTGAATGAGTGTGAATGTGAATGTGAGTGATTTGAGTAGGCGCATGTTGGTGTGAGTTGCTAAGCTAAAATCCGCTTATATGTTAATTAGATTTACTACAGAAATGAATTATAAGTTTCTTCTTATTTGTTGTGAGCTCGTTTTATATTTGTTTTCAGCTTGAACTTTTTACAGATTTCCTTTGCTAATTTGTTTGGCTTTTCGCTTTTCGCCAGCTGCATTGACTTAATTAATGCAAATGCTGCCAACAATTGAGGGAACAACAACTTTAAAGATTTAATTGTACAAATAAATGAAAAAAACATACAGAAAAAGAAACAAACTTATGCGAGAGCGTTCCTTTTTCACATTCAGTCTCAGATTGTCTTTTATTTATTTTAATTTACAAGTCGTACTTTAGGCCAACTCTTGGCACAGGCCAAAAGAAAAAGAAAGTAAGAGAAGACTCCGTCATCCATCCGCTTACGCTTACGCAATCTTTCGCAGGCAAAAAAGCGAAACGTCGAGGCAAAAATTAAAACACATCATTAAAGAAGCACACGACGGCCAAGAAATGGGCTGGGCCCCCAAAAAGAAACTGGAAAACCTCCAACTGATGATGGGGCAGGAAGGAGCTGAGGAAACGCTGGAGTCTGCAGCGTGTCAAAATACAAAATACAGAGAAGAAAAAAGGAGTCCAACACCCGATAACCTTCACCCAAATACCCACTGATAATGGGGATTGGGTCCAGCTTAGCCTTGCTACAAAGAGAAGGGCTCCTAGTCAGGGGAAAATCGATGGGGAAAATAGATTGAGAAGCTGATTGAACAGAAACTATTTGGTTTATGAAAATCAATCTAATTATCTTTTTATTAATAAATACAATTGGATTGTAAGGAACTTCTCCTTAAAACAATTAATTTTAAATGGTTTCAGTTTAGAAAAATTATATTTAATAAATAAAACAAATAAAATCAAATCAAAATCAGACATATTTACTTTTCTTTAAAGATATTTAAAGTCTCTACAACCCAGAAATATATAAAAACCAGAGCAAAGAAGAACCTTAAATAGTTAAAAATATTTTTACTAGATTATAAGGTTATTCTTTAAAACCTTCTATAGTTAATCTTAATCTGAATCATTTTCAGACACTAAACCCACAAAAATTCATAAGAATAAGACCAAGATAAGGTTCTTTGGATGACAGCTAATACCTTAAGCCCTGCTCAACGTAATGATTACCATATCGCCAAATATGACACATGGGTTTATTTTCTTGATTTTTCATCTGAAGCAGCAGAATTTCCCGGCAGATGTCAACCCACAAAGAGCTTATCTCAGCTTTAATAACGTGCTTGATGAGCAAATTCAATGATTCAGTGCGGCACGAGACAAGCAAGAGAAGCAAAGATATATATTTACATCAGTCATATAACTGAGGGAAAAGTAAAAGAAAAAGGTGTGAAAAATAGAATGGACAACACCTTGGAAATTGGTGAACTTTCACAACTGGGCAAAAGTGTACTCGAGTTGAAATTGGTTAAGATGACGATGACGATGATGATGGGGTGGTGCCTGAAAAATCAAAAGTGTATCTGTAAAACACTTCTAAGAGCTGTGTAACCCTGACAATGGAAAGGTGAAACTATGACTTTCTATGACTTTTCAATTAGCGAATTACAAGCATGCTGATTCTGATGATGCCTTGAGAGGGTATTTCCATTTCCATTTCCAGGCACGTCGTTGTCGCAGCTAGAATTAAGCCAAGCTGGCGAACCATGAAAGTTTCCAAAGAAAGCCAAGTGCAAAAGCATGAAAAGTGATCATCATGACACTGGGGATTTTTGGGAGGTTCCATCCTCCTAACCAGCAATTGACACCACTAGAAAATGGGGCGGGTGTTTCCCTCGAGCTTAGTGTGCTGTTGAGAGTGCGCAACACGCTTCGAGAATTTTAAAATGAAAGTTCGTGCCAGTTCACGGTTGACAAAGCATGCGGAAATCTCTAGCTTCAAGTAAATCGCTTAACAGTAGAGAAGAAGATAAGTCTTGGTAAAGAAAAAAAAAAAAACAAAATAATTATATTATTTTAATGTGTTTTCTCTGTTGCTCTGGCTGCCTTTTCCTCTGTTTTCCTCGTGTTTATACACAGCAGCTGTCGTTTTCTAGCTGGGCATTACTGTGAATTTTCAATTAAGCCAAGACTCTGGCTGCTGCTGCTGCTGCTAACCATTCCTTTTCAACGTGGCTGCTGCACACCAAAATGATGATGACGATGATGATGATGATGAAAGCTTTCTCCACTCTCTGTGCCCCTTCCCGATTCTTCGCTCGCTCGAGCGGTTTGGAAGGGTCTTAAGCCTCAGTGCTCGCTCAGCAAGAAGTGTCATGGAGTGGCAAGGTTATGCGCTGTGCATAAGCAATTAGCTTTGCGGTTTCCGACTCTCGGTTGATATATCTCCCTCTCTCAGTGTGTACCGCTTTGTTCAGCCAACCCAACCAACCAACCAGGCAGCAGCTTTGAGGTCACACACATCGCAGCTACAGAAATGGAAATTGATTTGGCGCAACTTCGATCATTACTGGGGAACAACAACAACAACAACAGCAAAAGACTTATTTTCTGCTTGAAATGGGAACATCAAGAAAAAAAATAAGGGGGAAACTTTCAGATTGCTTACTATATTTGAAGATCTTTCAGTATTTCGCCATAGCTTGTAAAGTTTACATTTAGATTTATCTATAGTTTCTAGTGGCTTGGAAAACCATTATGTTTGGGTAATAAAATGTTGCTAAAAAATATACATAAAACCCTGACAGCTGTCTCTAATTTTATATATTTTTGGGCATTGATATATTTTCTGTTTTGTTTAAGGAAGTTATAGAAATAAAATGTTGCTAAAAAAATACATAAAACTCTGACAGCTGTCTCTAATTTTATATTCTTGAACATTGATCTATTTTCTGTGTGTTTAATGAAGTTATAGAAATAAAGAAATAAATAGTCTAAGGCAGAAGTCTGCTGACAGCTGTCTCTAATTTTATATATATTTTTAGGCATTGATTTTTTATCTGTTTTTAATTGAAGCATTTCTTATTTATGATTAATGATGTCTAGTCAGAAGAATATTAATTAGTTTCACTTTCAAGTAGATTAGTGGAAATCAATAAGTTATGTTTATTATCTATAACAAATAATTATAGCATTATGATTATTATTTCATACTCATGTTTAGTGAGCTTAATATGAAGACACCATAAAAAATAGAGCACTTCTTGAAGGAAATTAATGTTAACAAGAAAGTAAATCACAATATTCCTATATAAATGCATTTAAAATAATTAATTTAACCATTTAATTTATTAATTTAATTTTTAAATAATCCTTTAAAATTATCTCTTTGATATTTTCCACCTTTCTAGAAAAAAAGAGCAGCTCCATTGGCCAAATAAATAGGGCAATCTACCCAACCCAAGCTCCAAATTTCAAGGGCTCGGCTCCGCCAGATGATGGATCACCATCCACATGGATCGTGTATACTTGTGGATCAATCGCAGCCGTGCGTTCACCGTTCAGTGTTCAGTGTTCAGTGCTCAGCGATTGCAGCAATTTTCACACTCTGAAGGCCACACACAATTGACTGATTAACGCCGATGCGAGTATGTAAATGGGCTTACGAGTGCGATTGTGAATGCGACTCTGACTATGACTATGACTCTGACTCTGCCTCTGAGTGGTGACTCCGAAGTGCAGCTGAAAGACAAAAGAAAGACAAATCGGAAAGCCAAAGCCGTGGTTCGATGATCTACTACGTGCAGGGGGGCTGGCTGGGGAGAATCTATCCGATTGAACGTTTCAATTCGCTGCTGCTGTCATCTAAAACGAAGCGAAAAACCTGAGCGATTGCAGACCGGCGATGTTCTCACGGCGAGTTACACAAAACGCCGCACATCACGTTTCCAGCATTAATGGAGGCCCCGCTGGATTCCCGCGGTTACCCCCCGATCTCCGGGCCATTGGTATTGCTACACCACCGCTGCTGCTGTACTCCAACTTTAAGCCAAACTCCAACCAACTCCCAAGCAATCCATTCACGACGGCGCTCTCAGGCAGCGCCATAAACTTGTTCAGGGCCTAAAACGTGAGAGAAATAAGAAAGGCCCACAAATGGAATAAAACAAAATACAAGTCAAGAAGAAGTCACTGAAATTACCAACGAGAGAGAAAAAAAAAAAAACAATAAAAATAAATACATAGACCCAATTAAATCGTGTAAAAAAAACCAGGGGCTGTCTCATTTATATATATATATATACAAAAGTCGCGCTAATTAAGCAAATTAGTAAAAAGCAAAACGAAAATATGGAAAAAATTGTGCTGTGGTCAGCGTCGCGTCTGCTTTACCCACTTTTGTTTTGTTTTTATTTTTTGTTTTGTGTTTTATTATTATTATTTTTTCCCCTACAGCATTGTCAACATGACTGAAATTTGACCCATAAAATTTCCCACAAAATTATAGTAATTTCGCTAACTCAATTCGAGAAACGAAAAAAATACAAAAAACAACACAAAAACAGGGAGATGAAATTATAGGAAAGCCAGCCCGTTAGGGAAATGCGGGAATAATGGAAGTTTGGAGTCGTCGTCGATTGCAAAAGTAGCCGAAAATTGTTTTGCCAGCAGCATAGGGAAAATCAGGGAAACCAGCGCAATTTTCACTGGTTTCCAGTTACCAAAACGAACTTCATCTTGAAGATGCCGCCGATGCTGCACAGCGATGGGGGTTATAGTGATTGGGGGAGGGTTGGGTTGAAGCTTTGATCAAAGGGGAACCAACCGCATAATTATAGCCCGCTGATCGGGCAGTGAAGGCGGTGGGCGGGCAGAGCAAGGCAACTTGAGAGGTCTTTATATGGACAAGTACAGTGGATAACATTGGGAAAAAATAAGGAGATAATGCCATGAAGAGAGTATCTAAACTAATACTAAGACTTAGAGAAAGGGCCCTAGAAGATTGGGTTTCTTAAAACCCATCTAAACACTCAAGTTGATAAAGGAACCTTCCTTAAGAGCAAAGAATTAACTCTGAAAAATCTTAAAATCTTCTCTAAAATGTAAAAATTATATTAAAGCCCAACAAGTAATATTTTAAAATAAGTAATTTTTTAGATTTTATAAAGAAGTATTTTCCAAATTTGAAAAATTAACTTTGGTAAGACCTTAAAGCTTCTCTAAAATTAATATTTAATTAAAAACCAAACCAAAAATATTTTAAAGCTGGACTTAATAAAGAAACCTTTCTAAATTCCAAATTTGTAAGATCTTGAAATTCGTTTCTAAAATTTACAAATTAAATTAAACCCCATCAATAAATATTTCAAAGCTACAAGCAAAAACCTCAAAATTCAGGAAATATAATATATAATTCTTATTTATATTTTTAAATTATTATTTTACCCTTTTTGTATTTCAGAAACCTAACCAACCATATTTCCTCAGACTTTACTTATTTCCGAAGCTCTTTTTAAGGGTATTGCAGATCATAAAACCCATCATAATATCCCTGATCATCTAAACTATCAAAATGCATCGCTGGCTTCCTCTATTGAAAACCTTTTAAAGTAAAAAATCCTCTACTAAAAATGCACAAGTTGTTGTCAGCCATGTTAACACGATACACGAACAGCTATAAGGAAGGCAATAAGTCAACACAAGCAAAGCTGAAACATAAGCATTTTTTTCAAACATTTTTATTGCTACCAAACCACGGTGCCTGCTGCCTGCTGTTGGGACGAATGTCTTCTTTTTGGTCAGCTGGGAGGGATGAGGGGGGCGACTTTTGACAATGTTGTGGGAGCCAAGAGACGCGCCTCTCATACAACATCTCGAGTGCTGGCTGTGTCTCTGAATGCTGTGAATCTCCAACAAGCAAATGGGACGGGGGCGTGTGCCATGGAAAAAAACATGATTGCAACATGGATATTTCAGCTGCTGTCTCGATATACTTAATAATATTTCTTTACATTTTTAGCCGCACAACAATTATCTGGGAACTGGGGAAACAACAAGTGTATCTATATCTGTAAATGTATCTGTATCTCATAGATGCCGCACTGCATATGCGTGCAATTAGCGGCGCGTGTTTCGTTGGCTAAAAAGGAAGGTGAAGGAGGTGCGAGAAGTGCTTTTGTGACGGAAACATTTTGCAAAAGCATTTCGCCAGGCACTGCAGTCATTTATAAAATATGAGCATACATATAAACAAGTTTATTTTTGGTAGGCTTTTAGTAGTGCCACAAAAAAAAAGGACTAGCGAAAAGGAACTAGGAAAAGTATATACAGAGGAAAGCAGAGAGCAGAGAGAGGGGGCAAGCCTATAGCTGAATAATAAATATAGCACGGGCTCTTCGATTTTTCCCGATTTCACATCGGTTTCGGTTCGCTTTCGATTCGCCTCGGCTGGGCCTTTGGTTTTCGTGGCTAAAACACAAACACAACACAACAGCTGACATTGACACTTTTCGTGTGGCCCGGCGGCGCAGAAAAATCGTTTAAGGTTTATTTATATATGAAAGCAAAAATATATCGAACAGTCCCCCCCATGACATATGTATAAACTTGGCTAAGAAAAATTTGCAAAGAAATAGGCAAAAAGGGGGGGAAAAAAAGAAATAAAAATTGCCCTGTCAGAAGTGAAATATCCGCTCAAATTCAAGTCATTCAGACACTGTTGGAAATTTATGTAATTTTTACACTTTAAAAGGTTGTAAAATTAAACAGAATATGATAAGACTTTGAGTAACTTAGAAATGAAATTTTAATTAATAGAAAAAGCGTAAACTATTGAAAATTTAACAAGAAATTTGAGCTACTGAAGAACCTTAATAAATATCAATTGAGAATATATATTTCTTTTAATGTTTAAAAGTCTTCAATATTTTCTTTATTTTATTTTAAGGTAATACAATTTTAAAACTGTTTTTGCAGTCAGAAATAAAATATTTGATAAGCATTTTAAGCAATAAATAAACCTTAATAAATGACAAATCACATTTAACAACGTTCAATATTTTCATTTAAATTGGTTAATAATAAAATATTTTAATGCCAATAAATTCAGAAACCTGGCTTTATTTTCTGTTGCCTATTTAAAACCATACAATTTAGTATTAAAAGCCATTTGCTAAATATTTTAATATAGGCAGAAAATGCAGTCATGAAAAATAACCTTTCAGAAACAAACTTCAGTTTCAACTATGAATTTATGTTTTTATTTGTTTGTTTATATTAAAGTTGTTTAATATTTTAAAGCAGTCAGAAAGCTGTTTAGAGCCAGCTGTTGGTTATCCAACTCAAAAAAAAAAATAGCCAAGCTCTTGATTTCCGCGTCGCAGTCGCACTTAACCTTCAACTCGCATTGAAACCAATTTAGTGGCTGGCTGATAGTCATTCTGTCTTTTCTGGTTTCGTTTTCACACTCCCCCCCACGTCTAATGACGCCTCTTTCGGCTCAACAATTAAATCAAAATTTATGTAGTGATTCTAGCAACACGACGCCGAGTGTATTGCCATTGCTCGCGTTTTGAATGAGCTTAATTGTTGCCGATTTTTGTGTGTTTCAGTGTGTGCACCACCCCGTTAAAGGTCAAACGAGCATTTGGCAAAGTGAGAAAGAGTCCGTATAAAAATGGAATAATAATAAAAAAAAAAATATATATATACATAGAAACCGAAACTGAAACTGGCAAGTCACCAACACACACTCAACACCCAAGAAAAAGCTGTAGAATTATTGGTATCAAAAGAAATAAAAACGAGTTCCACAACATCAGCAACAACTGGATGGAGAGCAGGAAGACGGCGACAGATAGGAGGAGAGCTATGAAGAGATATAGAAACAGCGAGCTCCGGCTGTGCCTCTGCTCCGGTGACGTGAGATGCACATGCAATGGATGACGATGACATGATATACATAGATAAGTGTGTGTGGTACACCTCCATGCCCCCCGTCCGTATCGCTGTGTGTGGAAGCTGCCCGGCCACAACATCCACAGAGATGTGTCTTGGCCATAACGGTTCACTGGAAAGGCAGCAAGAGAGAGAGAAGTTTTTCGGGTCGCTAACTAACCCACTTCCACGAAAGATTTATCCGCCAGCGCCTATATAACTGTGACTATCCTTCTCAGACGTAAATAAATGGGTTAAGCGATCGATTAATCAGCTTGTGAAAATTAATTAAAAACAACAAAGTTGTAACCCCTAATAAATATATGCAATTGGTAGAATTTTACTGGGAAAACAAGCCACTAGACTAATGGGGAAATACCGTGTGAAAAGTAATTCCCCCAGTTAAGGGGAAAAAATTACAATCAATGTAGCTAAATGCTATAAGAAGAAGCTGCTTTACTTTTTGTGATATCTAGTAGCAATTTCAAAACAAATTAAGTTTTCTTGCTTGGAAAAATTATTTAAAGCTGATTTTATTTATTTTACAGTTGTAAACCATTATTGCTTATATAAAACTATATTTTTATTATTATTAATGGTTTTTTGTTTTATTTATATAAAAAGTTTATATTTAGAAACCCAGGGGACTTGAGGTCTTTCTCAAATTTTATTTGTTTAAACAACAAATTGTGTTTTCTGAGAGCTCTAAAAACCAAACAGTTTTCAATTGCAATTTTATTTATTTTTATGTAACTTCTGAGGTTTATAAATCCCATAAATAAGGCCATATACTATAACTTTGGATTAACATTTCATTAGTTTCTACCTTTCGCAAAAAGTCCATGGGAATCCGCAACTAATTTCAGTTACCTTTGCAATTTTAGCCTGACCTAAAAAAATCGATAAATGGCCTAGCGCTCTTGAGGGCTAAAAGGGGGGGTCTGTGAGAGGAGGGCTCTGCAAGAGGAGGTTTTGCGAAAGGGGTCTGTGAGAGGAGGGGTCTGAAAGAGGAGGCCTGCGAGGGGGAGGCTCACCGGAAGGTGTGAGAAATAACAAGCTGCTGGTTAAGCCACTCGTACTGTTGTTTTTTCAGCGTATTGAACACGTAGGCGTCAACGGGGTTGACAAAAAAAACACAGAAACCAACAAGGAAACCGAGGGATGTACACCGGAAAAAAATATCATTAGGATATTTTAAAGATCGAGAGATCCTTAATGATCTTTAAGAAACTTCTCATTAAAAGTCATACTTTTTATCAATTTATCTTTGGCAAACGTTCAAAATACGGAGAAAAATAAAAACCAGATAAAAGTGGTCGTTAAATTTATGACACTTAAGCAAATGTTAGCTGAAATCAGCATTGAAAACACGTTGCTAGTAAAATCGAGCAGCTTTTTCTATTCCTAATTCATTCATTCCTTGAATAAACCACTTTTTCAAGATTTCAGTTTTGTAACCTTAAAATTTTCTTAAAAACAATGTTTTTAATTTCGTTTCCCAAATAAAATAC
This sequence comes from Drosophila anomelani, assembly GCA_035045905.1. Taxonomy (NCBI): domain Eukaryota; kingdom Metazoa; phylum Arthropoda; class Insecta; order Diptera; family Drosophilidae; genus Drosophila; species Drosophila anomelani. The sequence continues at coordinate 6,912,759 of JAWNOO010000165.1, forward strand.
ATAAAATATCCCTAATATTTGCCTGCGTGTTGCCGAGAGAAAACACCTGACAATGCCGCAAGGGCGAGGAGGGAGGAAACCGGAAAGGCAGAGAGGGAGGTTGCCTCGAGAGGGATGGCAGGCAGGCAGGCAGACAGACAGGAAGCCCGTGAGGAAGGAAGCTCTTTCCTGCCGCTGCGGCAAAGGAAGTGGTTAAAACAATATGGTGGCAGAAACAAATAATAAAAAAAAAATAGTGCTGGAGTGGCAAACCAGCAGCAGGCAGCAGCAACATCGTGAATGTACCGTAACAGTGTTTGTTGCTGCTGCTGCTGCAGTTGCAGTGGTTGCTGCAGTTGCTGGTGTGCCAATTCTAAGCGTTGCATTGGCAACAGTCGCGCTTCGCCGGTTTCACAACTGAACTCTCAGCTGCTGCTGCTGTTGCTGTTGCTCCTCTGCTGCTGCTGCATTGCGCGTAATCAGTGAAGCAACAAACCGTGGCAGCTAGCTGCAACAGCAACAATAACCCAAGCATTGGTTAGTAGTTGTTGCCGAGGAAAAACTTGAATGCCGTTTTTTTCGCAGTGAATGACACAGTTTCACACAGATTCGAGAAAACCACACAAATACACACGCACACTGGCACTTCTTTTTTTTTGGGGAAGGCACTTCGTTTTCTTACATTTTTGTTGCCTGTTTTGGTGAAATGCGTTTTTATTTATTTTTTATTTTTCATAAATATTCACTACTTTTTGCTAGCATAGCATTTCTCGCGTTTCGCTAATGTTGCTGCTGCTGCTACGTTTTTAACTGCGCCGCGCTGTGAGGTTGCAACCGACGGCGGCGCCTCGAAAAACAATGTCAAATGACGCGGCGGACACAGCAACCAACGATCGACCTGCTCAACAGCTCAATGCTCAATCGACCAAGCGAGCCAAAGGAAATTTCTACACTGAGCCAAGTCTGCCGTCTTTTGACTGACTGCTGCGTTGGTCGGCTGGCAACAAGCACACACAGATACAGACACACACACACACATCTAGTGGCAGCAGAGAGCAAAAACAACGAAAGCAGAGCAGAGCGGGGCACACAGTAAAGATGAAGTGGTTGCTATAGCTGACTGCCCCGATGGTGACGGTGCTGCTGCTGCTAATTGCCACTGTGGCCAAGTCAGCCTTATTCCCGTCATTTTGGGATTTTTGTTTTAAGTATTTCTTAAGGTTTTATTTTAAAAACAACAGCAAGGCATACAAAAAAAATATTTTTGTGTAAAAACAATACCTTATTTTCTCCACAAACCGAGTTTTGTATTTTTCTTATAAAACTTTCCTTTTCATTTTTCAAAAATATATGGAAAATCAGCTTTTTGTAAATTTTGCCCAAAAAAAACAGATACAGTTTTCTAAATATTATTTTCCCTTTTTATTTATTTATTTTTTTAATGTGTAGAAAACCCATGAGATTCTTTCAATTTTTCCGAAAAAAATATAAAAACCCACTCTTTCTCCCAGCTAAAAGTGGCAACATTGCAAAAGAATCTCCAAAACAAAACTTGCTAGATAAAAATAATTGTTTTGTGGCTTAAATTGCTTAAAAAAATTAAATTTGGGGTTGCAAAAAAAAATATATTTACAAAAGGTAGTAACTAAAAAAATTTCCACATGTAGCTACTAAATTTCTAAAGTGGCAACATTGCTGGTAACCTACGCACACAACAGCAATATTTAGTCTCTCCCGGCAGCAGCTGAGCGCGAGCGTTAAGATACATGTTTTGCATACAAACTCGAGATACATTTTTGTTGGTGTGTTTCAACCACTTGTTTGACTGCTTTTGGCTCTCATTGCTCTCTTTGTGGCTCTCTGGCATCAGCTGAGAGCCCATTTGTTGATGCTTTAGCAGCTGACAGAGTTGGCGTTGCCAGAATATCAAGAAATGGGGATTACTATAACATAGTAGTAGAATAGTAGTGAAGGCTACTACCTTTTTTTGGGGTTTTAGTTTTGGGAGCAAAAAAGACAAAATTCTTGAGAATTCATTAAGTCTTCGTATTTATCTTTGTTTTTAGGATTATAAGGGTCACGCCACACTAGAAATTTTTATATATATAATTTCTCCTTCAGGAAAGTAAAGATTCCAAGATTATTCCCAGGTTTTTGGCTACTTTTTTAGATAATAATACAATAAACAAAACCTAATTTCATTTATTTCTTTGTAATTAAATTTAATCATTAAACTTGGGATTACCTGGTAAGAGCTCCTTCTTTACAGAAATCCCCAAAAATTGTATTGAACCAGTTTTACTCACCTGAAAGAAAAGGAAAAGAAAATTGATTAAAAAGAAGTTTAAAGTTGTTAACTTCAAAAGGTAAGGAGGACCTCCAGCAAGTTCTTATCAATGAAGTGACCCCAAACCCGCATAAAATGTTCAACATGCACCTCCCTGGGGCACAATTATCACGCTCTCTTGGAGAGGAAGAAATATATGAAATGGGAAAATCAAATAGAACCCTGGAAAAGTGGAAGGAAAAACGAAGAACACAGGAACTGCATTTGATGCCCTGACTTACACAGAATCTAGACCCGAATAAGAAAACAAAACCTATATAAATGCCGCGTCATTCACAACAAATAAGGTTGAAAACAGGAACAACACACAGGATAACACTGGGAGAAATTTTAATTAAATGGGGTTTAATATTTTTATAATAAATACTTTATCTTTTATAGTAAATATAAATCGAAATGGAAGATATTTATAAATTAAATGACTTCAGTTCAGGATTATTTTTCATATCTTATATTATCAAATTTGGGTTAATTTTTCCAGGTGTATCTACCACCAGCTGCCAGCCAAAAGAGCGGTGGAATAGGTGAGAATCCGGTAGAGTCAAGCAGGAATCTTGGCAGCGGAGCGAGAAGCAGCACCTGTGACCGCCCGCAACGCAACGCAACAGCAACGGCGGCAAGTTCATTTGCACCACATCAAATTTTACTCAACAATATAATGCACACACGGGGAGCAGACTAATGGAACATCTGATCCGGCTCTTTACTTATCTATCCTTCTCCTTACATATATATAGATGTGTTACCTTATTTTCTTTGGTTATTCACCTATCTCACTCTCTCTGGCCATTGCAACTGCAACTGCAACGCTTGGCTGCTTTCTAGCGGCTCAACTGCTGCCGCTGCTGCCATTTGCCATTATTTGAATTGCTTTGTTCCCATTACTTATTGCAGCGACTGTTGGCTGTGGATCGCGATCTTTGGATTATAGATATTGAGGCAAGAGGATAAGAAAGAAAAAAATGCCAAAATAAAACTGAGGCCGAATATAAATGGTAATTCATAGATAAACAACAAGGGCCAGGGGTCAAACATGTGTAATTAGATGACCGTTATTCATGAGATATTTCGGTCTATGTTCCTTCTTCAATTGCCTCAAAGAAAAATATATATTTTGGGTATTGTCACATAGTTGTAAACATTCTCAAGTGGCAGTCGTAAATAACATTCTCAAGTGGATGTTTTTTTTAAAGCTACCTGCTTAGTCAAATAAAAGTGAAATTGCAGAGAATAAGTTTGATTTATTGGCAATGCCTGTAGTAATTTATTGAATATATATATCTCAGGAAAAATATATAATGTATTTAAACATCCCTAAAACCCCCTTAAAATTCTGGCTCTAAACAAAATATACTTTTAGTTCTTTATTCCCTGCAGCTATCATTTATAAAGTTCATAACTAAAGCTTCCACTATCTCCGATTTCAAGTCCCACGTCTTTGTCATTTGATTTATGAAGCGACCTTTATTTATCCTTTTGCTCTCAATAAAAGGAGGACAAGTCAACTGAATTGGCCTCATAAATATGACAGTAATAAAGAAGTGGCTCGAATGGACTATAAAAGTCCCAAACAGTGCACTGTATAAGTTTACATGTCATAGGGGTAAGCTCTTCCTGTTATAGTATATAAAGTTTATATTATAAACATATTAACACATCCTTAAAACAAGGTATTCCTTTTTCTATATAACAGATTCTAATATGAAAATAAAATCAATAAATTTAAAAGGTTTAAAGTTAGCTTATTTACCCACATTGAAATAGGAGATAATAAATTCAAAAGGTTTAAAATGTATACACATGCCTTTCTTATTCATTCCTCACTTGTAAAGTACTAGTTTTAATATTTATAATTGAATATAATTTATTAATATAATTAAATATATTAACGTTGGCTTTTAAATTTTTCTGATTCTCCTTCATTCCCTCTCCCTTTTAGGTATTAATTTCATAAAGCATCTCATGTGACAAGATATTAATCAAAAATCTTTAATTGTAAAACTGTAGGCTTTTATCGTTTCCTTGCTAATCAAAATATATTTGTCACTTTTTAATTGCTAAATTAATATATTGGAAAGTTTACAAATTCTTATCCACTGCTTGGTAACTATAATATTTTTCCCATATGTAGCACTAACAATTGTATTTGTTTATCAATCGTAATATTTGATTTATGATAACTTGTTTTTCCTCCACCTTCACCTCCATCTCCAACTTCCCAACTTAATTGCAAAGTGAAAGAGTTAAGGAGATCGTTTCCTGGTGCTTGAGAAAAAAATAATAAACAAACAACAAACTAAACTAACACAACTAACTGCAAAAGTGTTTAAAGAAAATAATATTTTTGTATACAGAGAAGAAAAAAAATGGATATTTAACAATTAGAAAATCTTAAAACACTCAAATAAAATTTCATTATAATAGAATAATTGTAATGTATAATTGAAATCCTTAAATATTTAATTACATATTTTTAAATGCAATAAAAATACATTCAAAATACGTTCACTATTAATACAGAGACGAAAAAATGTACATTTTACAATAAAAAAAATATTAAACCTCTTTGAAAAAATCGTATTATAAGGAAACATCATATTTTTAGATGCAATTTTTTATCAGTTTTAAATAGTTAAAAATGATTAAAAACACAATAATATTAGATTTTAATCCCAAAGATACTTTCAAATAATTTCATACTAAAAATCTCACTTTCCCATAAATTTCTCTCAGTGCTCGCGCTGTTCAGTGTGATTTGTTTTTATTGCCGCCTTGCCTGAGATGCTGTTGTTGTTGTTGTTTTTCTCCGCTTATACGTTTCTAGTTTTGCTTGGGGGCAACGTTAGGGGGTGGTGGTGATGGTGCCAGGAGGGACCATTAGGGGGGGAGGGCAGTTCCGTTTAGTCGGTCACGCCACCACATAAATAAGACGGAACAACAAAGCGTATCAAGATGTTGTTTTTGTTTCCAGCGTTACTGTAGTTACTGTGCTGCTGCTGCTGCTGTTGTTGTTGCTAGTGTGGCAACGGCTGCTGCTGCTGCCACTGCCTCTGTTGCGGGTCATGCGCAGTGGCAATGACGTCAGAGGTAGCCATCAAATTAGGAAATGCGCAAAAAAAAAATAATAATAAATAAATAAAAAAAAGAAACATCCACAAAAAAAGAAGGAAACAAAACAATGAATTTAAATGAGCGCCACATAAATGCAGACAAATACGCATAAACACACAGTTGAGGTTAAAGTTTTAGAGATTTAATCCGGGATTTAATAAATTTCAAAAATTACAAACTGGAAACTAAATTCGAAACTTTGTTGGCAGATTTATCAACAGAATGAAAACTAACACAGAAAAGCTTTTTGATTTAAATAAATAAATATAAAAAGTTATATATATTCCTATTCACCTTTAAAATAAAATGATTTACAGGTAAAATAATGTAGGCAGTACAAAATATACTTTTTTAAATGTTAAATATTAAATAAATATTTATTTTTTAAAATTCATGACCAGAAATGCAAGCACTCAAATTAATTAAATAAATAACTTGAACTTTTAATTGATGCACATATACATATTTTATGTATTATTTACTTTTCTATTCAAAAATATAATACCAAATTTCTTTCAGAATATATTTTCAGCCGATTTTTTATACCCTACTATAATACCCTTAGTTGTGGATTTCAATGTGCGTCTCGGACTTGGCGCTGTGTGATTTATGTGTCGCCATACAGCGAAAGGGGGCGTGTGTGTAAATCGCGCCAGGGGCTAACACAGCTAGAGGTTAATGCCAAAACTGCACAGATATGTACAAACATAAATATATGTACATATGTAAGATATAAGCAATATTCGTCTGGAGGTGTGAATCAGCAGAGGAGCCCCCGCCCCCGGACATCGCAGGGGTTTCTCCATGCAGCAGGGAAGGAAACCCTATAAAACCTCTCGTCCCCCCCAAAGCAGACCAAGGAAAACTGCGCCGCAAATTTAATAAATTTTCAAGAAGACACAGGCAGAGGGAACGAGGGGGTTGAAGTCAGAAGGGCAGAGAGGGAAATCCAATAACAAAAAAGTATAAATAAATAAACGAAAACAACGATAAGCAGACGCAGAAATCAGCTGTTCTCCGAACTTTGCCCCTTTTGGAGAACATGTGATAGGGCGAGAGCAACTCAGAGAGAGAGAGTCTCGGAGAGATGGGGTGAAAGTGTGGTAATCTCACTCACTCACTAGCTTCGCCTTGGAAAATGGTCCCTAAACGACAGCCAAAAGAAACGACGCAATTTTCGCGAATTTTCCAGGGCTTTGGAGCCAATTAGGGAGTGCAAGATAAAAGGAAACTATAAAGCTTACTAGGTTTTTTTGTTATTCTTTTTTGTGTTATTTTTTTTCGACCCATTAAGCGGAATAAACATTTTGCGATTCTATGAATGCTTCTTGGTTTGTATATATTTAGCAGTATATGGATTTCCCCTTAAATATTTCGAAAAATATTTTAAAATTTTATGAAAATATTATTTTATTAAAAAGATACTGTAATCAATGATATTTTAGGTGTATTATTATGAAATCTTTGCTTTAATGTAATCAATTTTTCATGAAAAAGAAACGGCATTTCATTAGCAACCAAGTTATCGGCTTAAGTAGTGCCAAAAGGTAGCCAAACCCTTTGAATAATTGATAATTCAGTTCAACAACTTCACTGAAAGACCTTAGACCCTTTCCTCTACCTTTTAATGGAATACTTTATTTCATTTTCTTTACAAATGTGAACTGATTTTAAATTAGGAACTTTGGAGAACCCAGAACACTAATTAAATACCCTTATTTTTTAACTTTAAAAAATGAGAATATTTTATATAAATATCTTTTCTTAAGAATAACAAAAAAGAAAAGAAAAGAAAATATTTTTCATTATTAATGATTACAAAAATGTATTAAATATTTGTGTGCCACAGCATAAATTTTCATAAAACCTTGTAGAGCTATATTTATGCAGTATTTTATGGTTTATTTTTATCCTATTTCGATAAACCCTTCAACGGAATCAACGCCTTTTGACGGAATCAACGCTTACCGACAGAAACACGTGACCGTCTCCTCCACATCCAACGGCAGCGATAGCTGCGTTGCGGGGCCAGCTCCTGTACCAGCTGCTCCACCGCTGCCAGCACCACCTCCTCCTCCTCCTGTTGCAGCACCACCACCTGCAGCAGCGGCATTTCCCTTGCCACCATTCTGACCATTGGCATTCTGGCGGGGCACAGCCCTCCCAGGAATGTGACGCGACGACGCGTGCAGGAAGGTGGCGGCGAAAGTGGACGAGAGCGAGGAATGCGAAGCCGAGGTGCGGGGCGTGGAAGCGGTGGGCGTTTGTGGGGCTGTGGATGAACCGTCGCCGGCATCTGCCAGAGGAACCGAAGAGTAACGGACCAGGATGGCACGGCTAACACGATTGCCGCCCGTGAGATTCGAAATGGCCCAGTTCATGGCCAGGCTCCGGACGGACCTGAGGTACTGCTGGGGAACTGACCGCTACCGCCGCTCGAGTGCAACTGAGCTGCTGGCTGGGGCCGGGAAACCCGAGGAATCCCCCGAAAGGGGTAGAGGTGGTGGTGATGGTGCAACCTTCTTCGCACATACTAAATATACACAATCTTGGCCTGCAAAAAAATTGATTTTGTCTAGTGATTTGAGCCACGCCCCATAGCTTGGACTGGGCTGCGCTGTCAATCAATGGATTCCGTGGAGAAAGAACAGTTGCCGATGTACCCTCCTCCTCCCTGGCCATATGTATATAAGTCTCTCTTCTAGCCCAGTGCATTTGTTTCACCCATTTGTTTGTTGTAGTTGCAATTTTCCCTTTTTCCCCGTAGCTGCACCCGGCCACCCCTTGGGCCTGGCCCCTTGCCGGCTAATTCAATTAGAGTTGTACTAAGTGCGCTTCAAGGCTGTTGGAATGCACACGCCGCCAGCGAAACAGCGAGGGTTGCTAATGATGTAGAAATTCTTGGCAGGCATAACATATTTCTTAAGAAAAATGCAATTTAATTTTAGTAATTTATATGAAAAAAAACTGAAATAACTTGGTTAAGATCAAGAAATATAATTTAAAGATAGAAAACTAAACAAAAATGGGTTCAAGATATCATTATTAAATACTCAAGTTAGTAAACTTTGATCCTTTTACTTTAATTTCCTATAAAACAGCTTAAAACTTCCCTTGTTCCAGCCGAACTTAGCTGTTCTCCATCCTTGAACTTTTCTTTCTCCCCAAACCCATTTCGAATTAAATATTAATATTTATTTACCTAAATAAACAAACAGCTTCCCGCCGTCTCAAGTCAATGTATATATATGTTTTTCTCCCAGTGGACAGGGGAAAAAATCGATAGCCTTTCTCTTGCCACATTTTTAATTGTTTTGCCAGCTCTAATGAAAGCCCGCTCCAATGGAGGGCGATGACGTCCAGCCCAGGCCACCCAAAAACGAGGAACCCTTCCTTCTCCGCACTCGTATGATGTTGTCGTCCTCCGCTGGCAGAGCCATCAACTGATGTGTGTACTTTTCCCCCTTTTTTTTTGGCGTATGGGGTGTGACATGTGACACAATTTGTTTGTTCTTTGTTGCTCTCACATCGTTGGTTTTTTTTTGTGTTTTCGTGTGTTCCTTTGCCTATTTGGATGCTGTGACAGTCCACAAAAGATTGGCCCTGTATGCGAGCGCCTGTACATATAGGTTTATATAGTATATTCTGCTCTGTTATATAGGTTTTACTAACGACTTTACCATCTGGCTTTGTAGGGAAAAAAAGAAAGAGACACACACAAATTGTCAGTGGGTTGTGCGGACTTAATTTGTCCAAACGGACCAGGGAAGCCATTCATTAAACCCTCCAGCCTCGATGCCTGTTTCTAATCAACTCGATTTCCGCATTTTGCCACCGCTCAATTTGTCTATTTAATCACTAAATTGTACTTAATTGCTTTTCTTCTTCAACTTTGTCCCTTTTTAGTTAGTATGTATGTAACTTTTGGGTAGTTTTTGAACAGGTATATCCTATAGAGGGTACAAGTCAAGGGTTTACAACCCTTAAATCCCTGCTTAACACTGTCGATTCGGGATTAAGGGTCTGAACTTAATGGCAGAAGGTCGATGCTCAAATGACCAGTAGCGAAAATAATTAGCGACAGGACTCGACGAGGTTAATAGAAATTTAGGGTGTGCAATAGCCAAATCCAGATGAATAATCTTTGAAATAGAGCCCTGCATTTGTACCATAAGAGACAGTAGAATATTGAAAATTACATTTAATGTAGTATAAAATGTAATATTTTATTGACTATCAACCTGTTTATATTGGAGTTTAAATAATCCGAACAATATTTTCCTTGGTAACAGCTTTACCTAGGTTTTGTTTAAAAATAAATCTAATTTCAAAATGTCTGGGAACGATTTCAAATTTAAGGGTTGAGATTTTATTCTCAGGAGAGTTTTATTTTATTTATTGTCCATCAGGAAGGATGTTTCCTACCTACCTCTTATCTGTATGCAACCCTTTCTATCATTTCGGCATTTTTTGCTAAAGATTTTTTTCCCTTTGCTTCATTTTCCAAATTTTTATATAAAGGGGTTAATTTTAAGCTATATTTAAAAATAGAGGCGGAAAACCATTAAAATTTCTTGAAATTCATGAGATACAAAAACTACCTAGTTATGACTTATCTTTGGAAATTGTCTGTATTTTTTAATAGAATACCGAATATAACATTGTTGCGTATATCATAATCTCTTATTTAAATGCTGAACAATACAAAAATTAATACAAAGAATAAAATAAAGTAAACAGAAAGTTTTTATAGTACACATTATATCAATTTATTATTTTATTGCCTTCCATTTTTAGAGCCTCTTTGCCGGGGACTCAAGTGTGGTAATGAAATTGGCAAGTTCATTAAACCTGCTGGCTATCTGTAGAATTCCGTCCCTGATTGGAGGCATAAACAAAAGGCAAAAAGCAAAAGCACAGAGAGAACGATGCAGCGGAGAAGAAGTGGCGGGGAAGCGACGAAGATGGGCACAAAAATAAACGCAACGCAATCAAAGTGCAGCGATGGCCTTGCGACTCCGATTCGTGGGAAGAAGAAGGGAATCACACGCACACACACACACACACACACACATGACGCACTCCAGAGGCTGATGCAGAAGGCATAAAAAGGAGGCGTATTAACAATATTCCATTTTTTTTAAATCTCTTAAAAATATATTCTTTATTTTATTTCGTTATTTAACCAAATTAAGGTTTTATTTACCACAGAGCCCCCCCCAGAAAGAAGCCACTGAGGCACACACACACACACACAGACATTCGTGCTTCGAATTTCTTATAGAGTTCAGTGTGTAAGTAAATCAAAACACTTGCGGCTTGGTAACCAGATTTGAGAAATCGATAAAATGCCTATTGATTCTTTTTTTAACGCCGCCAATCACAACAAAGAAATGTCCCTACAAAAAAAAAACGGGTACCAAAAGTTCTTCGATGAAACTATTCCATGCACAAATTAGTTTTCGTTTCATAACTCAGCTGTTGAAGCCAAGGGTTAATTAGCAGGGTATGGCCGTGGTCTACTCCTGTGGGAGACGCGACGAAAAAAGAAATTTCTGTCGGCGAAAATGCGAAACGAGGCCAATTGGCAAAAGGCCAAATGGCGACGAAAAAAAGAGTAAGCAGACGAAAAGAGAAAAACAAAAAAAAAACAGAGGACACAAAAGACACAGAGCCGAAACGAAAGATGCGAGACGAAGGAGACCCACCAAGTGGCCAACCAAAATGTACCCCATAATATATATTTTTAGGGGAAAACTTTGCATTTGGGGGGGACAGTTTTTCCCTGATATATTGCACCTTGGATTATGCTGCAGGATTTGCGGTTTCAACTCACCCCATCAACCAATCGACCGTGTCGCGCAGATATTCCGGAATTCGCTCCAGTTTGACGGCTGTTTCTGCTGCTGGCTGCTAATTTTCCAAAGTCTTTTCCCAGCTGAGGGGACCGAAACGCACACAAACGCACGCACTCGAGAAGCGTACACATACAACAGCGCGCAGACGGGTTGTGGGACGCGAACACACACAGCACACCACCGCCACCAGGATGTGGAGTTCACCGTGCGAGCCAATCGACACTTTTACTTTTATCAATCAATATTTTGGTAATTCGTTTTGAAACTTTGCACATCAAATTTTTTTCCTGCTTCTTCTTCGCTTGTTTGTGCACTTTGTTGAGGTCCAGCAGTGGGACCAGGTTTTCTTCGGGAATTGGCCAAACTATCGATAAAACGCTGGCAGCTGGCATATCGAATACCAAACTGCTGGCTGGCAGCATGCCATTCACAATTGTTATTGAAATTACATAAATATGGTACAACGTTAGCTCATTTTTGGACAAAAACAAAAGCAAACTTAAATTTCTCCATTTCATATCCGTTATTGTAACCGTACCATGGCAACGAATCATCAACCAACACCCCAATTCAAGGCGAGCTCTGTGATCTTGGCCGGACTTGGAGTGGCCGCCGTGGGATTCGCCGGCAAGCACCTGATGCGCCGCATGCCCCAAATGACCACCAAATTCAACGAGGCACTGAAGAGCATGCCCAAGTTCGATGCGGAGAGCATGGCGGCGTCCAAATACTACAAGGGCGGCTTCGATCCCAAGATGAACAAGCGGGAGGCGGCCCTCATCCTCGGCGTCAGTCCCAGTGCCACCAAGCAGAAGGTTGTGCAGTTGTAACTGTGTTTTAAAACATATTTCTATTCAATATTTCGTTGCATTGACAGGTTAAAGACGCCCACAAGAAGATTATGCTGCTAAATCATCCAGATCGAGGAGGTTCTCCCTATTTGGCGGCCAAGATCAACGAGGCCAAAGATTTTCTGGACAATGCGAAGTAGTCGTCTTACTCCGAGTCTCGAGTGTAAATAAAATAGTTTTGTGATTAGTGTAAGCTGAAGTCTGTGTTTATTTCAGGGGAAAATCTTCAATGCCCGCAGATTCATAATATATGCATCCCAGTCCAAGCCCCAATTGCACGTGGTCCGGATTACAATCGCAATAGTATTTCCAACAGATAACAAGCTTGAATCTGCACATCAAGTGTTCACCCAAAGCGCATTCTTTTAAGGAACAAAGTTTATTGTGTATATAAATAATCAGAGTGGCTTAAAATGGTATCCCTTACCTATGCGTATCATGGGATTGTGCATGGCAGACAGTAGCTTGATGTTTGAACAGACAATCAGAAGAGTAATCAATATTTTTAAGGCACACTCCATGGCTTGACGAATTGCTACTAAATGGAATCATTTATAAGCTTTCAATAATGGATAAATGTGTAAAATGTAGCTGTTTACACAGCTGTAATGTTGATGCTATGCAGGTGTGGTGTTCAGTTTTGTTTATGAACTAGGACAAGCCGCGATCTAAGGTTTATTAAAACTAAACTAATATATTTTATACAAATTAAAATAAGATCAAAGCTGTAAAATCTTCAAGGGCACTTAATCAGGCTGTTTTTTTCTTAACATTTATTTTATTTTAAATTGTAAAATGTTGTTTTATGCCTGACTTAAGAATTTGTTAATTTACTATGGTTATTTTCCGTTGATTGAAGAAAAAATGGCAATGCCAAATAATGAAAGCTTTAAAGATCCTTTGTCTTATACCAGACAGCAGAATTTGGCATTAACGTATATTTAAACAATTGCTTTGTGGCTTAGCTAACTCTTTGCGAATTATTTTGTTTTGTTTACTCAACCCCGCGAAATATTCTCACGCCAAACCGTATTAGCTTAGACCCAAAATTTAGGCCCACAAATTGTTTACTCAGTTAAACTTTGAGAGGTATAAATAGTGCTTGCTTGGAACCAGAACAGCATCAGTTGATCCCACATCCAACTATCAAAGCATAGACATGAACTTTACCTGCGCTTTGCTCCTTTTAGCCTCCGTGGCCTGTGTCCTGGTGAGCCTCTCGAGTGCGGCCAGTTCTACGACCACGACAGAAGCCTCTTCGGACACCACTACTACGACGGCAGCATCTTCTTCTGACACCACCACAACAACGGCTTCCTCCTCGGACACAACCACCACCACAGAGTCCTCATCCTCTTCATCAGGCAAAAAGAAGCATGTGATCCATTACAAGCGGAAGACCCATCGCCCCAAGAGGATCACCAAAACCAAGCGCAGCAGGAGTCGCAAGAACCGCAGCGGTTAAACTTTGTCTCCGAAATCTGTCCAGCTCTTTCACCAAATATCTGACTACCTGAATACCTGATTTTATCTAAAATATGATAGCTTTATAATTTTCAATGGCATAAATAAAAATACTAGTATAAAAATGTACTTGTTGTAAGGTTTAAGTTTACTATTATTAATTTTTTGTATGAACCTAATTACATACATAAGTAGGAAATACGTTTTTTAAGGCCTTGAATTCGATTTCTTGTTATTCTTCTCCCTTTTTCTCATCCTCAAGTCTAATCATTTCCGCACGGAACTGCTGTATAGACACCATTTCCGTGGGATCCTGTTGATTCGCCATCAGACTTTGCCAGATTTTTTCAAAGTCCTCTGTGGAGACAAATCCTTTGAATATACGTTCCATTTCATCTTTGGCACGTGTCTTCTTAAAGTCACTCGGCCACAGGCCGCACTTGATGCATGGATTCGGTGCGATGACATCCTTCATGCGTGTGTTATCAATATCCTCCTTAATGGGCGTTTGATGGGGACGCTTGGACAGAAAACCCTCTGCAGGTTTCTTGGCCAAATCAGCACAAAGCTGGCGATAGGTGGTGATTTTATTATACATAATTTTCGGTTCGGGCGAAATGGAACCAATCATGGGCAACGGTTGCAGCACGGATAGGATATCGCACAGCTCCTTGTACCTCACACGCTCGTCGCAACAGTTCTCGTCCACAAATAACCGGAAATTGTTGGCCGCAATGCGAATCTTTTCGATATTAGCGGGAATATTCATCTTTCGCATTATTTGTATGATCTGCGACAATGGCAACTGGCGAGTTCCCTCCGTATCCTTCTTGTCCAGGGCCATAATCAATTGGTTCATATTAAAGTCGTCGCGTTGTTGGAGTAAATTGCGTAGGTAATTTATGTGGCTAATGGCAGATGTCATTTTTTCGGTACGAGTTGAGGGCGTCGTGTTCTCTATCAAAGATTGAACGTTGACATCATCGTGCGACATTTTGCCAAAGGTCATGTTTTTAGGGAATTTATAGGGATACCAGCTGGCAAAAAAGAAGCAACTTTTAGGTGAGAATCAATTCTAGGTAATTCTTAACTTTATTATTAATTAACTTTAGTTTTACTTACAGAAACTTTCTTCCTAAAGGAGCTTTAGTGCGATCGTCTATGTCTTTTTTGGGCTTCTTAATTATTTTCAGATGCTCCTCGCTCTCGTTCAAGCAATTCTTTACCCTAATGCCCGAGGTATCAGTATGGGAAGGAACACCAAAGGTCTCAAAACGATTAAATGTCTGTGTATAACTAAAAAAAAAATGCATTAAATCATTATAAAAAAAATTATGAAATGTATAAACCAACTTGCGATTGATCTGTTCCGAGGGAAAATAATGATTATGACTGATAATATGCTGATCGTGGAAATCGGCATACTCCCTATTGACCTCCTCGGCAGTTTTTCGTGGCATTATAACCGAGTATAAGGGCTCTTCGCGCACGGAACCTATGCCAAAAGTGTGATTCCAATTGTTCACAGTTTCCGGTTTGGAATAGGTTTCCATGGCTTTGCCCACAACGGGTCTACGCTTAAACGAAATCTTGCGAGACTTTTCCTTGAGATCCGAAAAGGGTTCCTTTCGTGGTTCTTCACCAATAAGATTATTGTTGGTGGGATTCTTGGGCGTACGGGCATACGCTTTGGGTCTGAGCCGTCGGCAGTGGTCCCGAATTATTTGCTCCGCCGCCTCAGCTGGGTCCAGGCTCACGCAGCACTCCTTGGCGCTATAAGAATCCGAAGGATTTCTAAGTGTTGAGATTCCTGCAGCCCGCAAATCGGGATTTCTGTCTATATAATGTCCCAGATTTGCCATTGTTTGTAATGGATATATGTACTCGTATATATAATGTATGCTGTGGGTGTATAATTTTATTTTAGATGCTTAGCGTAGCAGTACAGCTTGCTGGGATACTGGGACAGAGAATCAGTCCTGCTTGAGTAAGATAAATATTCGAAATTATTCCATATTCCAGTTAAAATTTAATGAATAAGAATTTATACATCACATGCTTATCTTTATTAATATTTATAATTGCTTAACATAATTTTGATATTCTTCACACCAACAAACACCAAAACTAGCAGGCGGAGTTTCCTTTTCAATC
Source organism: Drosophila anomelani (assembly GCA_035045905.1). NCBI lineage: Eukaryota > Metazoa > Arthropoda > Insecta > Diptera > Drosophilidae > Drosophila > Drosophila anomelani. The sequence continues at coordinate 6,928,523 of JAWNOO010000165.1, forward strand.
TTGGCACGAAATTGATTCACGGAAGCCATGTCATCCTTGTGGTCTTTGCATTCCTTCTGCTCTTCCATCACACTTTGCCAGATGTTTTCAAAGTCCTCCTTGCAAACAATATTTTCAAATATACGCTCCATCTGGGCCTTGTCCCGCAGAGAACTGAAATCCCTGCTTCCCAGACCAATCTGGGTGGAAAAACTCGGTGAAATTAGGTCACTGAGCTGGACATTTTCCGGCAATTGACGCGGCCCTGTGTATACCCGCCCCTCTGCGGGTTTTTTCAATCGATCGCTGGTGAATAGACGATAAGTTGTCTCCATTCTCTGGCGCTGGTCCATTATCTCTGACTCCGTTGGAATGTGTTTTACTTTCGGCAGATTCTCCCGGACAGAAAGCAGTCGGCAGAAATTATGGTAATTCACCCGTTCCGTGGCACAGCCCTCGTCGGTGATCAGCCGGAAATGGGAGAGGACGGTACGGATTTTGGCCGGATCCAACCGGATGTGAAGCTTATGCATGGTTTCTAGTATAAGTGACAGTGGCATGTGGCCTGTCATCTCCTGGTCGATCTTCTCCAGCCTGGTAATCAAGTCCATCATATAGAAATAATTCCGTTTGTCCAGGCTGTGCCGCAGCTCATTCAAATAGGAAAGAGCTTTCACCAAGGTGTCATCCCTTTTCAGCGGCATTTTCTGGAGACATTTTTCACGCAAACAAGTGCCAAAGAAAATGTCTGGCACATTGTCTAGATATCTGAAAGGGGAAAAAATGAGTTAATAAAGTGTTTAGCAGAATAAATATAATTAAAAAATTGTAAAACCAACATTGAAAATTACATTTTAACTGGGTTAAACTTGGTTTATTAAGGCAATGAGGTTACTAATTTGTTAGTACTAACCGAAAATGTTTAAAAATAGCTTAAAGCTTTTGGAAAAGACTAAAATTTGTAGGCCTAAATAGGCCCACCCACACTTGAGTAAATAATTTAAGAACAAACTGAAGACAAGAGTGGAAAAATAATTACTCGCTGACGTCAGGTGTTATGATGCTCAAAATGTTGTCTAAGAAATATTAAAGATGCCTAAAAACATCAATTTATATTTCTTTATAAATTATTCTTTAGTTTATATCAAAGTTTCTCTCACTTACTTTTCATATTTTTTACCCAAAGGTGCTTTAGTACGTTTCATGTAGTCCATCCAGGTCTTGTTGACCACGGTCAGGTGCTCATCACCTTGTGCCATACATTTCTTCATTCTGGTGCCATTGAGATCTGCTCCTTGCTTTAATCCAAAAACTTCATATCGCTCAAAGGGTTTTGTGTATCTAAAAATAAAAAGCTATTAATTATGGGTTTAAATAAATATCAAAACAAGAGAAAGATAATGAATTTGCATACTTTCAGGCTCTACAGAATATGTTATTAGTGACTAATTTTAGAGTATATTAAAGGGAGAAACCTTATTTAGTTTGCAGTGCCAGAATATATCAAATTAAAGCATTAAAAATCACAAACAGCATCCCTAAAATATAAAAAACCCACCCGCGATTGATCTGTTCCGCTGGAAAAAAATGATTGTGACTGACAACGTGTCCTCTATGGAACTCGGCATATTCTCGATTAACCTGTTCGTCCGATTTCAATGGCATTATGGTGGTGTACAAGGATTCCGATGGAGTCTTGACTAGGCCAAAGGTCTGGCTCCAATTGGTCACCTGACTCGGCTTCGAGTCCGTGGGCATGATCTCTCCTATTTTGGCCGACTTGGAGTGCTTCTCTCCAAGGAATTTTTTTTCAAAGGACGTCAAGGCTTCCTCGGTGGTCATTAGATCAACGACACTTATGATTGGCAGACATGGCGTACGTTTACCCTCCGGCTTTCGCCTGCTCCGCCTGCATTTCTCTTCTATCTGACTATGGATAATCTCCAAAGGATTCGTAGAGACCAGAAGATCTTTTAAAGGATGAGTCTCTGGGCCAAAGGAAGGTAATCCTGCAGCCCTCAGGTTGCTGTTCCTGTCGATATAGCGTCCTTTGGTAGGCATTGTTTTTGACAATTTTTAGTTGTTTTTATTTTTTAATATTTTTTTTTTTTTGTGTCTTATGTTAAGGATATATTCTGAGTTATATGGAGAAGGTATAAAGAAACTTGTACTATCTTTTGAACATTTTTTATTTCCAGAATTTTATATTTTTTTCTTCTTGTAACTGTAACATATTTAATTCAATATAAATCTTAATTCTTAATTCTTCCTGCGGGTCACAATAACGACTGTCTTGTGGCACCTCCTCGGGTGCTTGCACTTCTTCTTGGGGATGCGAGTGTGGCACCAATTGTTGCTCCTGTTGCACTTAACCTTGTGGGTGGATGAGGCAGTCGTCGTGGTGGTGGCGGATGCAGAAGTCGTCGTAGTAGCCGCCGTAGTCGTTGTGGCTGCCGTTGTCGTGGTAGTGGTTCCTGTGGCTGAGGCGGCCAACTGGATGGCCAGGGCAATGAGGGCTGCTACGAGGAGGAACTTCATCTTGAACTTGGGAGGTGCTGGACTATAAGAAGCCTTATCGAGGAGAGGCAATTAAATGCTGTGATTATCCACAATGGGAGTATAAGCTTTTATAGCGATTTTGTTAGTTCCGATCTACGCTGTTTCATTTGCCAAATAATTGTTTTTCAGACGACTTCCTTCCCGACAATATCATTAGAACCAATATTGATATCAAGAGAACAAAGCGTTGGTAACAGAAATTCAAACACTCGCTCCAAATATTGAATAAATACAAATAAAGCCCTTTGGCTTACTGACTTATTAATTAGCGGTTAAACGAGTAACCCAGTTACCAGGTATAGTCTCGTGTTCTTTGTAAATAAAAACAAATCAGAATGGTAATTTGAAGTAATTTAAAGTACCTTGCGAATAAATGTTACATTTTGTCAGAAATCTTAAAAATAATTCTGAAGAGCACTCGAAATAATTATAAATAATTAATTTAAATTAATATTTGATTTAATATTTCGCTTGATGAATTTATTTGTAACAAGTAATACCAGCAGAGTTTAATTCAAAATAAATTATATCCAAAAATACTAAGTGTAAAGTTAGACAAATGAAATAAACCAGAAATTAATTTAATACTTTAAGAAAGAAGAGTAACAATATGCAGCCCGCAAGAATTCGAGCACTACACCTACAGTAGAAGCTAAAAGAAATTTGAATTAGGACAATCATTTAGATATTTAGATAAGGATCCCTTTAAGTTTCTTTATTTTGTGGCCAAATCGTCATAAAAACTTTCTGTTTGGCCTACGTGTGATGTAATTTACAAAGTTATAATTAATCTATCCATAAAATGGCTGCTGGCGGTTGACTATGTAAAATTCGAATCTAAAAGTAATGAAACATGCACCCAAGTAATTACTATATGTATAACCATTTAAATGCTCAACTTTCTTGATCAAATATAATAAAAGTGTTTCAAAGCGTTAATCATAAAACATCTGCAAACACGCAACCAACAAAACCTGCATAAAAGCCTTAATATAATATAAAACTAAACTTCATAACTTTTAAGATATTTTTAGATATTCATTTATTTATTAGCTTAGCCCCTCCTGCGGGTCACAATCACCACAGTCTTGTGGCACCTCTTAGGATTCTTGCACTTCTTCTTGGGGATGCGAGTGTGGCACCAATTGTTGCTCTTGTTGCATTTAACCTTGTGGGTGGATGAGGCCGTGGTCGTGGTGGTGGTAGCCGCAGTTGTGGTTGTAGTGGCTGCCTCAGTGGTTGTTGTGGTGTCCGATGCCGCCAACTGGATGGCCAGGACAATGAGGATAGCCACAAAGAGGAACTTCATCTTGAATTAAGGGGGAATTCTTGGAAGGTGCTGGTAAAAGTGATATCTTCTCGAGGTGAGGCAATCGAGGGCTGTGAATAGCCAGAGAGGGAGCTAAGGTTTTTAAAGCGATCAGATTTGAGGAACAGAATATCTGTCATTCTGTGTTAGTAAGCACATTTAGCAAATAATAAATTTCGATGTTACTTCCTCAATTACTAAGATTATATCCACCTACGGGCATAGGCGATGTCACCTATCTGTCTGGCATTTGTTTGACACAAATAACAGATTTTGAATTGGTGTAACTAAAGCTACAAGATATTCTTGAACTTAGGAATAAAATAAGAGGGTGAATGATTATTTTTATACCCTTGCAGGGTATATTAGTTTCAGTCAAAAGTTTGCAACGCAGTGAAGGAGGCATCTCCGACCCTATAAAGTATATATATTCTTGATCAGGATCAACAGCCGAGTCGATCTAGCCATGTCCGTCTGTCCGTCTGTCCTTCTGTCCGTCTGTCCTTCTGTCCGTCTGTCCGTCTGTCCGTTTCTACGCAAACTAGTCCCTCAGTTTTAAAGCTATCTGAATGAAACTTTGCAGTTAGGCTTCTATATACTCTCACTCGTACATATGTCGGAACGGGCCGGATCGGACGACTATATCATAGCTGCCATAGGAACAATCGGAAAAATCTACGAAAAAAAATTATAACTTTGTCAGTTTTCGACCAATTTTCACCAAATTATTTCCGAATTTCGGTTTTAATTTAATGAAAATCGGCTGACTATATCCTTAGCTTCCATAGGAACAATCAGGAACAATCAAAATTCATAACTTTGTCAGTTTTCAACATAATTCAAACCATTGCCATCAAATTTGAGATTTGGCAACAAATTATTATTTCAGAATTTCGTTTTTAATTTTTTGTTTAAACTCTGCAAGGGTATGCAAACTTCGGTGAGCCGAAGTTAGCTTCCTTTCTTGTTTAGTATTTAAAATTGTGAGAATAGAGAATAAATAATGTAATCAAACAATTCCTAAGCAATTTGTTGTATTTATTAGGTGGTTAAACGATTCTGGGTCATATCAGAAATAATTCCTAAATAAGAGTTTAACTTACTGTAAGCCTTGGGTTTGTGGATTTGCTAGAACCACAGGTAAAATACTTGAAAGAAATATTCTGAAATGTATATAGTATCTACTAGATACTTTTACGTACATGCTGAAAATTGTAAAAATTACGCGTAAATAATACATATATGAAACAGTCAAGTCAATTGGAGTAATAGTTACGGAGACAGATATAATATCTTAAAGCCCAAGTTAATTCTGATTTCAAATCTTTAAAAATAAGACAAAAACTATTAAAAATTTTGCAGGTTATTAGAATATTTAATTAAGTATAAGAGATCCCCTATAAAGTATTTTTTAAATTAAAATCATACAGTTTTATAGATGGATTTTAAGGATCTTAGAAAAGTAAATCTGTTAATTTAAAGTCCAAGAGGTCCTGCAAAAGTAATCCCCATCAAGAACAAAAGAACAAAGTCTTTATTTTCACATTTAAAAAATTTATTGGTTTTTTTTTTTATTTATTTTTGTATTTTTTTAATCAACTTTTACACAGAGAAAAAATTAAATTGCAATTTTTGCATTTGTTGGTTTAATTTGATTAATTAAAATTTGTTAAATTGCTAGAATTTGTTAAGCGCTACTAAAATTTAAATTTGTTATGTTTTCCATTTGTTTCATTACATACATACACTCATAATCATATAGGTAGCATATGGTATATACTTATATAATATATATATATTCATTTTGCCCGCACATTCTGTGGCTGCAGCCACGTACATATACATATATATATATATATATATAGATTGGAATCGTTAAACCTTATTTTGTCACATAACTACGTACATATATGGTTGGTGTCCAACATATAGATTTCATCAACGGCCGTGTAACTACGATTTTATTTGAATATCTGATAATTAGTCGCTACATTACGAAAAGAAGCGCTAATTTGGACTCAAAACATCAGGTTTGTGTGTGGGGGGGGGGGGAGTGAGTAAGTGAGTGCGTCAAGGATATGCATCCTCAGCTGATTGAGAGTTGCCGTCAATGAAAGCGAATCCTGCTGAATTGAAACTTGAAATGAAATCCGGCTCAGATCGCATGTGGTGGGATAATCGTTTGAATAGATCAATAATGCCGTACTGGAATGCAGTTCTAATTCGAAAAAGTGTTAATTGTGTGGGGCCAGGGGGACGGGGTGTATCTACTAGATAGAGTTATTTGCTTTCGATTTCACTTGAGGCGTTCGTTTAATTGATTTGTAATTTGATTCTTGAATGCATTAATTGGTTCCCTTAAACAACACACACACATACATCGATATCGAGAATATACATACATTAGTACTGCCCTTTAGTTAATTTGTTAGTAATCGTAATATTTGCCTTAGTCGGTAACTCTGTAGTCTGTTATAGAATGTGTAAAAATCCTACAATATATATATATATATATATTCATATAGCCATATATCTATTTACATTCATATATAGACCTCTTTACTTACATATACATATATTCTTGATACTTGTCGCGATCGTTTATCATCATTTATCATTATTGTTTACAAAATACTTTGAGGAGCACTGGACAATGGACTCAGATTCAAATCTTTCCTTGCATCTTTGTACAGTTCGCACTTATCCATGAAAACGGAAACGAAATAAAGATACTCCGGAAACTGGAGATCCACTACTTTGAAATACAATATCCAATGTATCCGGTATATCCGGTATAAGTATGAGAGAAGCTCAAAGGAAAAAGCAAATATCGAAAACGGTGAACCGAAAAGTGAATTTCAAATGATCGCAGAATATCAGCAATTAATAATTAAAAGTTCTACAAATTAAAACGTTCTACAGCTACTTGGTTATAACATTTTTGTTTTATGTGAACATAAGAGAAATCATTGCAAAATTTAGTGTTATTTTTAATTAATGGTTTAATTTCATTTAAGATTACTTTTGCTTTTAACATTAAATAGATCACATTCATGGTTCTATTTCTTCACTTGCTTTATTTATGTTCACATTTAATTCGTTAATACATAATATATATTTTTTGTTTTTCTTTCCTTCTCATTTATTGCTGCTACATATATGATGGCCCTAACAACATTTGTTTTTAATTTATGCATATGCCTATGTGTGTGTGTGTGTGTGTGTGTGTATTTTTGTTTAATGAATGAAGTCGAAAAGTCGATTACTTGAGTTTTTGGGATGGCTAAAACATTTATTATGCATTAGAGGGCCTAAAAACAAGTATAAAGCAAGTTATAGATTCCTAAATCGTATTACAATATTTGTTTTTTGCTCCTTTTGTTTTTATATATATAATGAGTTCTTTTTTTATATTCTTTTGCATAAATCGAGATCTTTTGTGGGTTTGATTATTGATGGAAAAAACTTGTTTAGTTGATTAAATTATATTATTGTAAATGTTTTTTTGTATTTCTTGGTTTTATAAATAAATTCTGGTTCTTGTGTGTGTGTGTGTGTTATAAACTACAATTAACTTGTCAAAATACTTGGGATTTGTTTTGCTTTTATGATTACACTCCTTGTTTTTTGTTATTCTACGCTAAAAATTATTTTAAAATTTATTAACACAGATGACTTTATATTTTCCGAAAGTTTTTAACTTCTGCCTCTTGTTCCTGTTGAAGCTGCTGCTGCTTTACTGTTTGTTGTTTTTGTTGTTGTTGTTGTTCGGAGGGATTGGGTTCGTTTTGAGCAGTCCAGCGAATCCCTGCCAGCCTCACTCCCGAGCGCCTCACTCTGATGAGTAGAGCTTGTTCTTGGTCAGCGTGAAATCGGGACTAATGTTGATGGTATTGCTTCGTGTGAGGTTTCTGGATAAAGCAAAAAGGATGCAATTATAATATATAACGGGAGAAGAAGACCACAGCTACTCACTTGATAAACTGCGGCAGCAGGGACGTCCAGCCGCTCTTGTCCTGCCTCAGCGTCAAGTATAGCTCAAATATCGACACAGTTTCCGGATCCACTTTGAACGAAGCAATGCGCCTGCAAATACAAATTAATATTAGCATATATTGTTTATTAATTTCTAATTAAATATATATTCCTCACCTCACATTATTCGGCTCACTCTCGAACTCAATGAAGAGCGTGCAGGCCCTTTCGCCGCACGGCTCCCGCTCCGACATGCGAATGATTTCGGCTGCAATGCGTCGCGTGAGGTCATTGGGCAGCGTTACCTCCGTGCAGGCCAAATGGCGCCGCTTAGCATCCCGCAGCTGGGCCTGCAACTGACCCGACAGCTCCCGCACAGCGCTGGCGCTCACATCATCCAGGTTGTCCGCAGCTCCAAAGCGTGCGCTGGCCGTCGATTGCAGCGGCGAAGCCGGTAGTGGATGGTCGTGAATATGGTGATGGTGCTGCTGAGCGGTGCTGGTCAGCAAGTTGGTCATGTAGGCGTGATGATAGGCAGCAGCGCTGCCGCCACTGATCGGCGCCTCGAAGCTGGCGGCAGCCACTGCCGAAGTGGCTTGCTTGGGTGTTGTTGTTCCGCCACCAGCTCCGCGGCCTGCTCCTCCGGAAACGGAACCACCGCCAGGCGCTGCGGGCGGGCCACTGGGTGGACGCGTATTGAGTGCCTGATGCTGTCGCATATGCAGCACGGAGGCCGGATGGCCGTCAACCACATCGACGTCCAGCTCGCCGGCAACTGGGTTCCCGTTTACGGACACGTTCAACTCCTCTTCCTCCTCCTCCTCCACCTCCAGCGGTGCCGTTGCAGCTTGCCAGTCTGTAAATAAAAAGAAATGGTTTGGAATTAGGTTGTTTTCTGGGTACTTTCAACATTAAATATTTAAAAATTTGCAATCATTTGTGGTTTTTTTTAAAGAATAACCCAAAGTAAAGGTAGCTAAGCACTAATGACATCCAACCGGTGAAAGTTCGGGTTACGGAAGTTCAACTGTAGTTAGCTGGCTCCATCGACCGGCAAAAAAGTGGCCACCATGCGAGAATGGAAATGGAATAATAAAAGGTAAAACAAAAAAAAAAAAAAAAAAAAAAAATCAGCTGATGTGCGACACTTGAGATCCACACATTCGCGTTCCACTCGGGGGGATTGGGGAGAACCGGATGGAGTTCACTGCGCAGACTCCGCTTCCAGGGTGCAGAGAGGGGCGGTGGCGGGTCGGGGGAAATCACCTGGCAACAACAGCTGGAAAATCAGCCGTTTCCCATTTCCAGCTGACGCTCACTCTCGCTGGTGGCGCTCCTTCTCTCTCTCTCTCTCTCTCTCTCCGCAGTCAGCAGTATCCAAGGCCCCCTCTTGGGTTCACCCACCTCCTCCTCCGCCCTCTGGCTTTTATTTCTTTTGCTGTTACTTTATTACCCGTCCAGCCGAGACGATAAAAAGCAGAGCCTGAACTCAACTCAAAACTTGGCTCCACAGAGCTGGGAATTAAATGGAGTACAGTGGGGCCAATGTTGATGGTATTTGGAATTGAATAAAATATATAAAATAAAGCATAGAACAAAGTCCAAGCGAAGTATGTATGTTGCTTTTTTGGAGACTTTTAAAGTCGTCAACCTCTTCACACTTTCCTGGAAGTTAGCTCCCGGAATTGAAACCAATTTCTTTAATTTTAGTGCGTTTGGAATACATGAAAGACAGTTACTTTTTTTTTATAACCAAGTTTATGTTGCACATTCTGCTTGTATGTAAACAAGTATGTACAATAAATTCATACTCTGTAAGATTGTGAGACTTTGTAAAGTGAGTGCATGTGCAGCAAGTACGAATTAACTACTTGGCTTGTCTCGACAGCGTCTTGTAATTAGCGCGGAAACTCTTTAAAGAGGGTTCTCCTCCCCCTCCGCGCCCCCGCCCGAGCTCACCCCTTTGGTGTGTGGTGTCTCTCCGCCCCACTTGCCCCATGCCTCTCACCATTTCCAGAGTATAATCATTGCAACGTTGTTGAATGGACAATTTGCTCTCGTTAGCTATGCATGTGTCTGCCTCCCTCTCTCTCTCTGTGGGCTCCTGCATCTCGCTTGCTCTATAGGTTTCTCGCCTTCTACCTCCCTCCTCTGGCTCCTTGTGGCACGCAGAGCAGAGCACACACCCGCGTAATTAAGAAATTAACGGCACATGTTTGCGGCTCTGCATGTGTCCACATATGCGAGAGTGTGCCTCCATCACACCCCCCCTGTCATATGGCCATCTCGTTCCTTCTCCTTCGCTTGCTTTATGTCTCTGCGTATGTTATTGGATTTTGTCAAGTGCCCCGGGCAGCCGGGCTCGTAAACCTTTCGACTGAGGCGGCTGACGATGGCGCCCAAGCAATATTGAACAAAGCAGATCGCGTGAGCGGCAGGAGAGGATCTTTAGGAGGCATTGAAAGCCCTGTGGCTATGGGGAGAGTCATTACAATTTTCTTTTTAGATGTTTAACAATTCAACTTACAGTCCTGCTCCCCTGCATTAGATTGAGACTTAGGATCTGTAGGCTCTGTGCCAGGCTGCTCTGCGTGGTCATGTCGGACATCAACTTATTGGCCCAAAATAAATCGCCAAATAGAAGAGGAACCTTGAAATCCAGGGCGCCAGGGGAAGGGCCAGCATTAGCTGGCTGAAATCCCTCTGCAACTGATCCGTATTTAGCAGCTGCCAGCACTGGGCGGCGTGCAAGAAGGCCTTGGATAGCTCCGGACTAAGGGGCGTTGTCAACGAGAACTCCATGCTGGGAACTTCCGAGCCGTCGCCGTCTGGTGTCCACTCCATAAACCCCTCCACCAGAACGTGACTGACATCTGCATCCTCGATTTGCAGCTTACAGTTCCGGATGTAGCCGTGCAGCGAGTGAATAAACAAAGTCGTGGCATAGAATAGGACTTGCGAACTGCCGGCGGGACTCCCGGAGAGTATGTCAACCAACTTCTCCCAGTAAACGTTCTGATTTTAATGCTTACTGAACAGCAGAAACGGTTCCCATCCCATCATCTGGCCGCAGATCATAAGGACTTTGAATATGTTCTTCCAGGCATCCGCAGTGTCCGACTCGTCCATGATCTGCCGCAGATAATTCGCGAGGGAACTCGTATAAAGCCTGCACGCCAGAGCTGATGACAGTGCGCAGGGATCGCTTTTCCGCAGACTTTTGCGCCTGCTTGACCCATGTACAATTCAGTTTCCTCGTTGGAATTTGTCATTTTTTGTTCTAATTTTTAACAAAACATAAGCCGGTCCGCTAGAGCTGAGTCAACCCCTCAAAATGTTATCGATAGATCGAGTCTCTGTGTTTAATGTACTTATTTGGTTTTTAATTTGTTAAAAATAATAAGAGCTTTTTTATTTAGATAATCTTATGATATACAAAAGTCATTAATATCAGAAAATATTAGAACAATAAAGTTTTCCAAATTACTTTACTTTCCAACTCCTCTGACTTGCCGGTATATCGCTGATAACATTAATTTCGATGGCTTATCGGAAAGTAAGCGGCACAATTTGAATTCAGTTGGTAATTTACAAATATTTATTTATTGTACCTTAAGGTACAATAACCACCACTGTATATAATAATTTATATATGTATGTATGTAAATCAATAAATTGTAAGAATGTAATTCGTAGGTGGTGTATTTTGTACATATTTTTGTATGTATGTATTTACATATTTGCATGCATATTTACTTTTGGAAAAGAGATGGGCATATTGATGAACTGAAATGGACCTGCCCCCCCCCCCCCCCCCACAATCGTTCTCTTAGTCTCACCCATACACACACAGTCATCGTGGGGCATTTGTGGTTGTGTATTTTCTGCATTCGAAATTGGCAAAAACAACAAAATCATCAAGGAACACCAAGAATGTACGTACGTACATACAATGTATGTACAACAATACCTGGACTGAAGCAGTGGCAGCAGCAGAAGCAGAAGCCTAGGCAAGCAAATGCTGCATCAACTCATCCAAGTTAACGGTACACCGCAAACATGCTGCTCTTGTTTTTGTTTTGTTTTTACGTTGTTGTTATTGTGCAGCTCAGACGGTCTGAATGAGATATAGATACATACCAAGCTTAACAAGTGGGAGAGGAGAGGAAAGAGTAAGATAGGAGGGGGCGGGGGAGCTTATTACTTGGCTCCCATAATGCGTGGCGTTTGCCTGGCCTTGGGATTAAATTTTCAAACTTTTCAGAACAGCAATCAGTATTAGTACAGTGGATATTGGATTAAAGGAACAGCAGTAGATTTTTGAAGAGGGTTTGAAAGTTACTAAACTTGAAGATTCTTTTTATTTAACTCTTCATTATGTCGAGTTAAAGTTGTATCCTTATTTTTGAAACTATTTTTTGAAGCACAAACATTATTTTTAATTCTACAACTTAAATTTAAAATAAGTCAAAAGTCTTAGCAAAAGTTTTTGGAAAGAAAAATTCCTTAAAAAAAGGTACGAACTTATAGTTTGAATACGCAGTTTAAATTACTTTTAATTATTATTTATGATCAATTGCCAAGACCTTACTATCGGTTATTCACTGTAAAACAATTAAGGTCGTTGATAATTCTGTTGTCTCTATTTTTAGATCTTCAATTTAATTACCGAAGTAAACAGTTTTTAAGTTTATCTGAGTGGATTCTTTTGGATCTAAAGAATAAAAAAAAACGAACTAATCGAGTTAAATTAGTTGTACTGCCTTTACTTATGTATAAATACATATTTATAGCCACATAAATGTTGCTTTGTTATGTGCACGTTAGCATGTTTGTTAGTTGTGTTTTTTGAATCAATAAGCAGTTGATAAATTATTCATTACGACCAATTTTGGAAGTCATTCGCATTTGGCCCCCTAAAGGAAATCTTTGGCAACCGCTGCGAATCCAAATTTCACAAATATGCTGTGTGTGAGTGTGTTTTTTGGGGGGGTTGATAAATTTTATATCAACTTCATGATAACCCTTTTCCAAAAGACCCAAAAAAGGGCACAGAAGGGAGATGGCTACATGCACATGGGCATAACTAATGTTTATTCAAAGAAATTAAGTAATTAATTAAACAGCATTACTGCCACTGCCTTTCCGGGGGGATAAACATAAACCTAAACGTACTTTGTGGTCATCAGAAAAGCAATATTAGCTTAAAGTTAAACAAAATCAGTTCTTAAATTGAAAATTTGAACAGCAAAATTGAGTTTCGAGGAAAATTTTACTTTATTTAGCTTTTAAGCTTGATTTGAATTGGAAAATATATTTCATTTAAGGGCTTCCCCTTTCTTTATGTATGTGTTTATATATTTGATATATCGTACATATATTTGTATATTCATATTCTATACAGAAAACGAATAATAACCATGTGTGAGTGCTGGCTGAGGCTGGCTTTGCTTGTCGTATGTCCTTCGAAAATAAAATTGCATGCGCTCAGTCAGTCATGAAATTAAATTGACTGCAAATACATACGCTTGCCAGGAGGGGACCTAAAGGGGTGGACAGAGGCGTCGAAGAGGGGGTGGGGCCTGCAGAGCTTTGAGCACGATGCGAGGTGTGCTTGTTAACCAAAGCGACTCAGCCAGCCATTTTCACGACAATTTTTTATAGAAATTCTCAGTCAACAATTTTTAATACAAAAAAGGGGGATTTTAAAGCTTCAGGAGTCCGAAAACAGGACCTACAATCATAGATAAGATTGAAAAAAAAAGCGATACATCGGTTGTGGGTTTCAAGCTCTTAACGAAGGTTTTTTGATGTGAAAGATACAAGATACTTTCCAAAGGCAAAGATATTTTTTTTTAGGAAATGATCAAAATAATGAACACTATTTTTGAAAGTTATAATTTTTTAAAGTATTATTTAACTTGAATTTTTTGTTCTTAAAGAGTTTACTTTTTTTAGTTTTAATTTTTTTGAACGTATTTTTTTAAATCTAATTTTTCCCCGTTTTTAACTCTTAGCTGTTTTTCTTTTTTTAAGCCAGATTAAGCTACCTTTTGGCAACACTGCGTGGCAACGGTAAATCTGCAGCTAAAACTGGGCTTGTGTGTGGGGCGACATATTGTTGCATGTCGCTCTTACCTCCGCCGCTTGTTGTGTTCGCCTCTTGGTGATTTTACAATTTTTGTTGTTGTTTTTGGCTTACGTGCTACGTGGCTATATGGCTACATGGCTATATGCAGTCCCTCCCTACAGCCCAGGAGTTGTATGTAAGTCCCCCCCTCCATCTAATTTGCCCAACTTAACTCCTTCTTGGTGCCGTGGTGCAAAGTTTAAAGTGACAGGATTAACAGGATGTTGCATAATCCTGCCGTCAGACACATAAACAGGATATGCAGGCCTGGCTTCAGACAGGAACCAAGCAGGGCACAAGGCATTATGCAAATTTTCTTCCTTTTTTTTCTTTTTTAAGTAACCCTTTCAGAAGAAAATGTATCGTAAAATAAGTTAAAATCTATCCAAATTGCTAATTTTATTAGAAAAGCCATTAAAAATCACATTAATGCTAAATTTTTCTGTTCAAATATTTGAAATATTTTAAAAATATATGTATTCAGAGTCAAGGAAACAGGTTTTACCATCGAAATCAAATTGAAATCAAAAGTCTATCAAAAAAATTAGAGAAATACTTGAACAAATGAATTTTATAATCTCTGGAAAATTTGCTGAAGACATCAAATGAAATGTTCCCGTACGCCGTACGCTGCTATAAAATTAATTGAATCGAAAAAAAAGAGGAGGAAAAAAATAATAATGGCCCATAAACATGAAAAATAAAAATGTTCGTGGCACATTAAAAATATCCGAAATGTGGGCCTTAATTGAGAATTCTTGCAAGAAAAAACGACCCGAAGTGGATTTTGTAAGTTCACAAGGTGAACAGCGACCTTAAATTTAGTTTTAATGCGTAGGCTGGGCATTAAAATTAATCAAATGTAATAACACAGCAACGAACAGTAAATATTTAATGATTTGTATGTGTGCCTTATCGTTTTGCTGCAGGGGAATCATAAATATTTTCATTTTATGTTTATGGACTTTCAAAGCTAAACAAATATTTGATCTGTCAATTTAACGAAACATTACAGCAAAGCCACACCTTTGGCTTTTGTAAAGAAATTAAAACACAAATTTGTAAGGCGGGTAAGGACACAATTTCAACTAATTTTCAATTAAAATATTAAAACTTGGGCCTTAAAATGTGCACATATTAAAAGCTGCACTTTTTACTTGTTAAAAAACTACAAATATTATTTCTTGTACAATTCACAATAAGAACAGTCGCCATAATTAGCCTGGGAAACTGACAATAAGAAAAAGTTCTCTTAAGAATTTGGAAAAAAAAAAAAATGTTTTTCAAACTAACTTCGAGGAACTAATAAAACTACTTCAAATATTTCAGCTTTCAAAAATTCAGAAATTCACAAAATATACAAATTCTTTAAATAAACTTTAAAACTTTTCTATCATGATTTTATGAAAACACTTTTAAAATAAGATAAAACCCAACCTTCAACAAATTTAAGCCTTATTTTACAACTTTAATTGAAACAAATTTGACAACACTAAGCCAAAACAAAACAAAGACTTTAAAGAACTTTCACTGTTTAATTTTATTTCACACATTTTTATAATCTAAAACAATAGTCTTAAAAGTACTCACCTTTAATTTTATTAACACCGAATTCCTGAATGTGATTTTGTACTGAGAGCACTTCCATCTTCATAGAGTTTCGCCGCCGCGTTGACTGCTACTGCTGTTGCCTTCGGGGGTCCTTTGCGTGTTTGAAATGCTTTCCTTCTTTATTCAAAATAAGAGTTTTCAGGACTTTCTTTTTTGATTCCACTTCTGATTTCGACGGACTTTCGTTGCGTTTTGAATTAATTGCGTGCGTTTGTGTGTGTGTTTGGATAGTTGGATTAAACGTACAAAATATATGTATATGGATTTTGTGTTCGTATGTACTGCGTACGTATTAGAAATGCACTTTAATCACAAGAATTTGATTTTATTTCGCGTGTGTTGGTGTGTGTTGTGTTTTTTTTTTTTTTTTTTGTGAGAGTTCGATTTTCCAGCGACAGCGTTTAACAAACAATTGGAAAAAGTATCAACAACTAAATTTGTTATTCTAGTTAAACATTTTAATTCAATACATGCTACAAAATCAACGGAAATCGCCGCCCCGTTCAGCTCTCGCCCTTCTCTATTCTCTGTCGCTCGTCCTTCGCTCGGTCTGGGGGAATATCTTAATAATTTTAAACACAGCACATGGTTTTTGTTTTTAATTCTAGACGTTGTTGTTGTTGATGTTGGTTGGACAGAGTTCTTTCCTTTCCTTTCCCTTCCAATTTTTCTTGGCTACATATGGCGGAGTTTCAAGTGCTGAGATGGCTGGCCTGCGTTCTGTAAGTTATTTTCTCGCTTTCTGTTCTTTTTCTGTCCCTCCGTTTGTTGGTCCGCGAGTCGAAAAATTTGTCCAGCGACTGAAATGTGTGTTCGCTGCCTGGCTCTCTGCCGCCGAGTATCTCTGGGATTGTGTGTTTGCTCGCTGCTCAGCTGTGGCTCGTGTGGCTGTGTGTGGGGGTGCGTGAGAGCTGCGCCAGCGAGAGAGCTCGGAAACTAGAAGAAGAAACTGGCTGCAGCTGGCTGCGGCAACTTCGACAACTGGGAAACTAAGAGCTGAGCTGAGCGGAGCAGATTTCCGAGCAGTTTTCCGGTTTTCCGTTTTCTGTTTTCCAGAGCTACCGGCTGGTGCTTTTATACCCCTGACCGGCTGCGCTGCCGGCAGCTTTTCCCTTGGCCGTGAACCGCGAAGATTACGCCGGCGCTCTTTGAGTGAATTCTAACTGACTCTCTTTATACAGCTGCAGCTGGCTGCGGCAACTTCGACAACGGGGAAACTAAGAGCTGAGCTGAGTGGAGCAGTTTTCCGGTTTACTGAGGGTTCCGTGTTTTCCAAAGCCACTATGGCCTGCGCGAACGCCTTAATGTCCGCATTTACTGCCCGGAAGAACCGGGTTTCCAGTTCTCCGGGCACTGGGGGCGCCATCATCGCGGCCATGATGCGCTCCATTTCGCTAGTGGAGCGCGGAACACCGCCGCATCAATTGTGATGTCCTTTTTGGCAGTGTCCACCAACATGTTCACAATCAGGAACAATCAGGCGGTTTTTGGCCAATTCCTTCGCTCCGCCGCCGCCTACCGCCTTCATGACGGCGACAAGCGCCGCTTGCATAAAAACATAAATATAAATAAAATATAATATAAAGTAAATCAAGATAAACTTACCATCTTCGTCTCCTTCGTATGAAAATAAAATTATAACAGATTATAACAGCAATATCTATATTTTCTATTCGATAACATTAATATTGCAGCCCTTCAAGTTCCAATCCCAATGCAGCTATGCAAAAGTCCCGTAAAAGCAAAATTAAAAAAGGAACAAAAAACAAAATCAAAATCAGATGAAAATCTACAAATAATGCATCATATAAAGTTAATGAATGATACAAGGTAATCCCGAATCTGTGTCATGACTGCGACTCCGGTGAAGAAGTCAAAACAATGAGCCAATAAAGCCACCGGAAGACGTCCAAGTGGCTTCAATCCAATGCACAAAACGGCACCCGTGCCAGTAAAAAAGGAAATGTTCATGCTGACTCCATAACTACATCATTATTATCAATATCAAACCAGTAAGTAGGATTACACGGCCAAGATACATATATAAAAAAGGAATTCTTTACGCCCATATAGAAAATGAAGACAAACGCCGGCATCCACTGAAGGAGGACGCACTGGATACGCATGTGGCAGAGACAGGGCTTGACGGCCCAGGAAATGACCCTGGAGGATCAGCGAGACAAGCTCCATGAGAACCTGATGGCCAAAAACACCGAACTGCCGCAGTACTTGACCCGTTTCCAATGGGATATGGCCAAGTACCCGATCAAGCAGTCGTTGCGCAATATCGCCGACATTATCTCCAAGTAGATTGGCCAGATTGATGGCGATCTGAAGACCAAGTCGCAGGCCTATAACAACCTCAAGGGAAATCTGCAGAGCCTTGGTAAAGAAGAAGACGTAAGTGGGGATTGTATTTTTGGATTAGATAAATATTTAATTATTACTTTTTTATATCCCTCTTTGCAGTGGCAGCTTGCTGACCAGGAATCTGTCTGATTTTGTCAAGAAGGAGCACTTCATCCTGGATTCGGAGTACCTGACCACTCTGCTGGTCATCGTGCCCAAGTGAGTTTCGAATTTTTACGTTAATTTTCAATAATTTAATCTTAATTAATTTTCTTTTTCCCCTAAAAAGGGTAATGGCCAACAACTGGCTGACCAACTACCAGAAGATCACGGACATTATCGTGCTCCGCTCTACGCAGCTCATCCAGGAGGACAGCAACTACTGTCTGTTCAATGTGACGCTTTTCAAGAAGGTGGCCGAGGAATTCAAGCCAAGAAGGAGCTCACTAGCTCATAGATGTTCTCATCGGAAGAGATTGTAATCCCATTTGTTTACAAGGGGACCCTGCGCTGGCGTGACGTGAAGGCTCTTCGCGTTTTCGTGGAATCTGTGCTGAGGTAAGCTTCAGGATTCCAGATCAAGATATCCAGCTGTCACTAATCAATTTGTAACCCAGATAACTCTTCAACTTCCAGGCCATCTTGATCGAGCCCAACAAGAAAAGTGTGAAGCGTCTGCGTGATGTGCTGGCGCCTCAGGCTGTGGTTAAGCCAGCAGTGCTGATGTGGGTTTACCTTCTATTCCGACCCCAAATTGCTTCATTATTAAAATATTTTGTACTTTATTTTATTGAACAGAATGTGGACATCCCCGGCCTGGGGATATACCTTTATATATAAATATTTCAAATTTATGCATAATATGTGTAAAACGAATGAAACGAAAGAAGCCATGTAAATGTCATTGCGTTCTATATAAGGTGCAATTAAGCCATCCTTGTAAATAGTTATAAAGAAAGAAAGACATATGCAGTTGGACAGCGGAAAGGTCATAGCCAGAAGGACCACGGCAAAACCAGAGATTGCAGTGCAGCTGCATCCTAATCCTCACATCAATATGCCATCCCATGCCCACGCTTAGTGGCTGCGAATTGTTCCCCCGACGACTACAGCGAGGTTCGAGAGCTTTAAGTAAGAAGTTTGAATTCATTTAATTAATTTTGTTGAAATTTTTAATGACTGATTCCTCGTAGGCTCCGCATTTCCTGCTATGCATCAGTTATCTCCGACTACATCACCATCCTAGCCCGACATGCATACTTTAAAGGAGCACCCAATCAGTTCCTATTGGGTATCACGCCTCCCGTGCTATTCCCTTTGCCTTGGATGATTAGCTGCTGATCATTGTGTTTGACCATTTTGATCCGATTTTAGCTTTTTAATTTAACAACAAAATCCCTTCTCATAGTGTGATATCAGTATTATGTCTAAATTATGTTTAAAATTAAATTTAAATTATATTTAATTAAATTAAACCCAGCAATAAAATTGAGATCAGCTATCTCTGCTATAATTTAATAATTTACATTATATTTAAATACTTATGGTAATTTTCCGTTTGTAGAAGATACTTTAAAATCTATTTTATTATTTTATTATTATAACAATGAAGTTAGTACTCTTCTGACTTTACTTCCCAAGTGTTTGGCTTTTTCTCATTTACTTAACTTGGTAAGTTTTGCTTACATGAATATAAATTATTTAATAAATTAATAAACAAATTAACAGGGTTTTTGTTTTCAAACTTTATTTCATTTTTTATTCAACATTTTGTTTCATATTTTATGCCAAAATGCAAAGAGAGACCGGCTGCGCTGCCGGCGTCGCAGCTTTTCCCTTGGCCGTGAACCGCGACGATTGCGCCGGCGCTCTTAGAGTGGAGAGAATTCTGGCTGACTCTCTTTCTACAGCTGCTGCTGCCGGCGACATGTGTTGCCGTCAGCTGTTTGTGCTCTCTCGCTCTCTCAGTCACTCAAAAAGTATCTTGAAGTGAAGGAGTGAAAGAGTTAGAAATCACTCAAGCCGGGATTTGTGCTCTTGAGAGTTTTTGGAGAGTTTTGCGCAGCTGAGATGGATTTCTCTTAAACGAGTTGTTAAAGTATCTTGTAGGTTGAGATTTTTGGAAGTTGAGATTGATTTTGCTTTGATTTTGGATTTACGGAAATGAGTTTGGATTTTATGCTGGAAAAATATATATAAAATTAATTGGAAATTATTATTAATTATTTTAAGTGTTTTTGGATAAAAAATAATCTTTAAATATAAAAAAAAATAAATACTCTAAGGAAAAATATTCAAAATATAATAATAATTTTTTTTAACTCAACTTTTAGTCAATATTTTGTGTTTTTTTCAGAATCTAATGATGTACAAACCTATGTAACTGGTACATACTTACATTCATCCGAGTTTATCTACATCTCCTGGCCTTTTCCGGATGACAAGACCCATTGTAACGCCTCTCGATCCGGTGGCGTGATGTGGAAATGGCAGTGAAAAGCAAGAAAATGGATGAAAATGCTTCGCCGACAACACACAGGGCCTGTCACTGTTTTAACAATTCATCTTAATAGAAATAAAAAATGGCGCCGCTGGCATTGGACAGTCCGGCTAACACTCCCCCTCCTTCCCTCCTGCTGACACCACTCCTCCTGTCCCCTGATCCCTGCCACCCCCCACTCCCACCCCCACTCTCCCCCCCGCTTTTGCTATTTGTCACTGGCTCGTTGTGGGTGCCGCTCTCCGGTCTCCATTGGATCGGCTTTTGGGAAAAGCATCCGGGAAAGCATTTCCCTCGTCTAGCTCGGTGCGGCGCGGCGTTGGGGGATTTACACATGTCAGTTAATGCTGAAAAAATGTTTACACAACACAATTGCCTCGGCTAAGCGAGAGGGTGGGGGAGGGGGACCATGCTGGGGCTGTTGGTGCACTGGAAAAATATAAGAAAAACTGAAAAATGATTAGATAATTCCCTTAAGTTAACACCAATTCCTTTAATATTGTATTTAGTGTTTGGTTTATAATTTAAAATGCTGGTTTTGTATTTTGTAATGATTGAAATTCTAAGAAAAATTGTATTTATTGAAAAGTTAATTTAAAAATTCTCTTTTTTATGTATTAAAATTACGAAAACCCATTAACTGTATTTAGGATGAAATCAAAAACAGTTTAAATTAATTATTTAATTAAATGAAGTGGGGCATTTTGAGGTATAAAATATATAATTATAAATTTTATAACTCCAATTTCAGGATCTTTATTTCCAAGACCGATTTCATCAAGTTAAAATTAGACTTTTTCAATATAAAATGTACAAATAGTATATTTACTATATTTATAATTTTTTTTACTTTTAAATGACTTTCTTAAAATCCTGAAATTACTACTAATTTAATATTATAAATAAAAATAATTATATTCAATCTATATAAACCTACTTTTATGCGTTATTCTATTTATAAATTTTGTACTTTTACTTGAATTTACTTTTTACTTTAATGTACTAATAATAATTTAATTTTGCAAGTACTAAAATTATATTTGAATCAGAACTAACTACATTTATTTTATTTCTATGTTTAATACTAAAATCCCTGAATTTTCCCTTTTCATTTAACTTTTCTTTCACTGTCTGCCAAAAGTTTTAAAGGCCAGTCCTCGTTCTCCCCCCTCATCTCTATTTGATTTTTTGTTTATTTTTTTTTTGGTAGCTGCAACGTCGAACAGGATAAAAGTCAGTAGCATACAATTAATCAAATGCATGATTTATGTGAGTGAGTTCCACACGAGTTTAACCTAAATACGTCCCGTCGGGATTCATCCAAATGAGATGTTTGGGGCGGCGACTTGCAAACCTTAAACTTCCCTTACTTTTGGTATCATTCCTTGCAACTTAATAGACTTTGTTCGATTTTTGTTGGAAGTGTATTTAAGTATTGTAAATAAAACCAATATTTGTTTGGGAAAAATCTAAAAATGATTAAGTTTGTGTTCTATAGATAGAAAGGTTTTTCTCGTTGAGAATATATTACTTTTTTAGTTTTTTTACATACATAATTTATTTTAAATGATTTTGCTTTAAGAAGATATTAGTTTCTTATGTTCTTATATTCTTAATTTATTTAAAATAATATTTGAATGGTTATAATTTATAGATAGGGCTATGAAAACCTTTAATTCAGAATGTCAAAAAGATATTCGGTATCCAGTTTCGTACACAATAAATTTATTATTGCGAATTTGTCTTTGAGAAGATATTTGTTCCTAATAATTTAGTTTATTTTCTTAGTTTATTTTATTCTAAATATATTTTAAATAATTTTTCTTTGGGAAAATATTAGTTTCTTAGTTATTTTATTTAGATAATTTTTTTTAGATGATATTAGTTTCTTAGTTTTTCTTACTCTTAATTCATTTTCAATATTTTTTGGATGATTCTAAAGTTTTTAAAAATTCTTGGCTCTCATTATGAATTTATCTTGAATATATTTAAAATTATTAATTATTCAGCTACAATTGTCTTAATTAGAAACCTTTAAAATTAATATTAATATTAATTATTACATTTTAAGGTTTCATTGTTTAAGAAAATGGAAAAGGCTTGAAAATAAAATGGTTAAAATATGTCTTGTCTAGATTTGGATAATTTCAAGGAAAATAAAATAGTTAAAATATGTTATGTCTATATTTGCATATTTCGATAAGAAAAAATTTCCGAAATAAACCAAATTATAGTATTTTCGTATATTTATCGTATTTTTCGTATTTTTAAAATCATTTAAAAATGTTTCTAGTTGTTATTTCTAGTTTATTGGCATTTAAAATGATCTAAAATATATGCCAAAAATATTTTAAAAATCAGGAGAGCTGTAATTATCAAAAACACATTAAACCAAGGCATAAATTTAATTATTTTATATACAAAATGCGTTGTAAATTATCTTTTCAGCTTGTAGATTACTTTTTGCCATCTGTGATTCCCTCTTATGATTCGGAATAAATTTATATAAATCTTTAAATCCCCCAGAGAACTAAAACCAGTCACTAGTAGTGACTCACTACACATAACAAGACACACAATTCCATTTGAATTTTCGAAAGTTTATTTGACTTTTTGCTTGACTTACAAACTAAGAAGACACATGAGAATGCATCCGCTCAATGGGTTCGTTCCGTTCGTTCCTTGATCATCGTCCTTGGGGAGTCGTCCTCCTCAGCTCCTAGTACTTGAAGTACTTGGTGTAGTAGTCGCTGAAGAAGGTGTAGTCGAAGTGGCCATAGTTGGAGTAGCTCTTGTACTTGTAGTAGGGCTCCATGGTGTCGGCATGGTAGATGGACACATCCTTGAAGTACATGTTGGGCACGAAGAACTCGTACTCATCGATCTCGCGGTCGAAGGGATAGCCGAAGGGCATGCTGTCCACAAAGCGGGCGCCGGATCCGATGCCGCAGGAGTAGGTGTAGTCGTAGGTGGAGAACTGCTCGTGGGCGGGTGCGTGGTATGGCATCACCATGAAGAACATCTGCATGGGCATTCCCTTCTTCCAGCCCATGGGCAGGACAAGGCGATCGGGGAAGCCGCAGTGGGGCTCACTGATCTCCAGGGGGAAGTCGTATTTGCCATCGAAGGCCATCATCATGTAGTAGTACAGCTCGGTGTAGGTGGTGCGATCCTTGACGGTCCAGTAGAACTCGTTGGACTTGCGGGTGATCATGTTGCTGCCAGCCTTGAGCTCATAGTAGAACTCATCCACCTCCATGAAGTTCATGCGGTTCTCTGCCAGCGAGAAAGTCCTGCCAAACTCATCGAACTTGGGTCCCAGGAAGGCGCGGATAACCACCTTCTCGACCTTGTCGGACTCAATGGTGTAGGTGTAGGTGAAGGGCTTGTGGTTCAGACGCATCTGGCGGGCGAACAAAGACTTGTCCCACACAAACTTGCCCTCGTGGAAGACCATCTTGTCGTTGAGCATATTGGTCACATCAAAGTCCACCAGATCAAAGTAGGTGGTCAGCTCGCTGACCTCCACATGCTTCATGGTGACGCCGGGCATCAGCAGCTGCTCCTTGGTGTACTTGGGCAGGTAGTGCATGAACTTGAAGTAGACCTGGGCGATCGACTTGTAGAACATGTAGTACATGGGATCGCGCATCATCGTCTCGAAGTTGAGCATCACATTGGGATAGACCTCCATCTGGTGGTAGTCGGAGTCGGCGAAGTACATATGGGCGAGCATGTACCAGAACTGGTAGAACATCTTGTCCATGGCATCCACATTGCCCTGCATGATGCTGCCAATGTACTCGATGGACTCCGGTTTGCGCAGATCAATCATGTGTCCATCCACAGTCTTGTAGTAGCCCTTCTCGACGATGTTCTGGACGCGCTTCATGAAGTAGGTGATCTTGTCCAGCATATCGAAGTTGCCGTAGGTCTCCATCTCGTAGTAGTTCTTGCGGTAGCTGTAGCCAATGCCGTTGTAGTAGATCATCTGCGGATCGTAGCCCATCTCGATCTGGTGGTACCACGAGAACTCGGGAATCTCGCCGAAGCCATGCGACAGGCGCTCCATGTAGTACCTGCTGAGCAGCTGGTGCACATTGTACAGCCACCACTCGCCGCGACGATCGTTCTTCAGGCCAAAGGTGGTGCCGTCCAGGAAGAAGGAGTAATCCATGTTCAGGTAGTACCAATACGAGTTCCATCCCAAATCCTCAGTGAAATACGAAAGCTTGGACTCCTCATTGAAGAGGTTCAGATCACGGGAGTAGTCCACCGGCATGTAGAACTTCTTCACATCCTTCATCATCGACAGCCACTTGGTCTCCTGGTTGAATTCGTAGATGTTCTCGCGGAGAATGAACTTATCCTCGCTGTACCAGTGCTCGCCCAGACCCATCAGCTTCCACCACTGCCAGGTCTTGAAGTCCTTCATGTACATATAGTCGCTGGACTGGTACATGTTGCCATATCCATAGTTATGGGCATGGTTCTTGTAGTAAACATCGAGGTATTCCTTCTCGTACATGCTCATCTTCATCCACATCTCGTAGTCGAACTTCTCAGCCTCGTAAACGAATTTGCTGTTGAAGAAGAACTGCGGGAAGATCTCGTAGATCGAAGGCAGCATCAGACCATGGAAGTCATCGCGATGGATCACGGCCAGAGTCAGGGCATAAACGAACATGCCCTCGTTGACATGCATGCGGGCCCAGGCCACATTGGCCATGAAGGTCTCCCAGTCCTTGGCGTAGTAGAAGAAGTTGAACAGGCCGCGGGCCTGCTTGGCATGGGTCATGGCCAGCTCACCGAAGAACTCGCCCTTGGGCAGCAAGGCGTGAGCCTTGTACGCCTCGTAGAACTTCTTCATGTAGATGTCATAGTGCTGGGGGACGGAATATGGAATACATAAAGTCGTATCCTTTCTCTCTAGAATATTTCAGTTAATCCTTAAAAGACTCACCGTGTAGTAGGCCTCATCAAAGTAGAATTTCTCGCCCTTCTTGATGTACTCCTCGAACATCAAAGGATCCTCAACGCGATAGACAATCTCGAAGAGGAACTTCTGCTTGGCCAGGAATGCCTTGTCGGCAATCTTGACCTCGTGGGCTTGATGGAAACTGGCCGCAGCGACCAGGCCCAGACAGGCCAGCAAAGCGATGGCAATCTTCATCTTCGATTCGATGACTCCTGCAACTCTTCTTCTACACTCAACTGCTCCGGATTAGATGCCACCAGTGGATCCAATGCCTAAAGACTGTTGGTTAGCTGCCGTTGCTGGAGCCTCTTTTATACCCACCGAATGGGGGACTGTCATCGATACGCGGCTGATCTTAGATCGCGGGGTCATTGGGTGTATCTCAGGTGCTGGTCGCACCATCTGTTGCCACAGCCAAATCTCTGCCCAGCTGTCGTCAGAGCTTATCACCTGGCAAAAGATGCTCCTCCGGTCTCTTTACCTTATCTACTTGTTGCCAAGAGCAGCGCTCTGCATGTGCAATTAAGAAAAGAATATAAAGCTAATATTATATAAATCCGGGTTTGGAAATCTAAAATCTCGTTCGATGCATTTTTGTTTTTGCATTTTTTATGCAAAGAATATTTTTAGATTTTTTTCTGGTTCGAAAAAGAGCCTTAATCCAGTTGAAACTGAATTTTTAGAAAGCTTTCCTTAGATTACATTGTAAGCAACTCTCTCCCCCTAAATCTCTATAGTTTCCTTGAAGTGTGACTATAATTTTAAAAAATTCCTCCACAGGTGAGCGGACACACACACTGAAAACATTTTCACGTTCACAAAGACACACAAATGCACTTCACAAATGTGAAACTGCGGAATGGGAGGCCGTTCGGAGAAGCCTTTTGCTAAAAGGTTCAAAACCAAAGCCCCCGTTGCTGAGCACTTAGGCCGGCGCAATCCTTTCTTCACAGGATCAGAATTCCCAATTCCGAACGGAACCGGTGGCTTGGCAATGGACTCCAAATAGGATACAAATGAACGCCTTTTCTGGCAAAACCCAGCGGCGAATGGACCACTTAGTGTATGCCTTTGTGGCGCAGGAGACAGGAGGCAGTGCGGCAGGATTGGAGTAGAGGAGCTAGCTGCCCCTTTTAATGCGTTGCACGTTTTCCCAATAAAATAGCACCAACAACATGGGAAACAATCCTTTAAGTTCTTCGATACATCGCATCGGGGGAGCAGGAAGCTGGCAGATGAAGCTAGAAGCCAAGGCGTAGAGTGGCTTTTTAGTTCTCGCGCCCATCGGGGCAGAGAGAGAAAATTTATAGTTGAAGTTATTATAATTTTGGGAAAAAATATTAGAGAAAATGAAGTTGTATTTTTTAAAATTTTTGGAAAGGGAAAAAGTATACAAAGACTTTTTGAAAACCCTCTAAAGAGTACATATTAATTATAAGCATTAAAAGGAGCAGAGATTTTAAGGAGTTTCTTTAATTTCTTACACATTACATCCCAAAAAATATAAATAAATCTGAATATATGTTTTAACTTTTATTTTCTAGAATAAATTCCAATTGAAATGATAAAAATCTCTCCCAAAAAAAATATATATAAACCACAATATATATTTTAACATTTATTTTCTAGAATAAATTCTAATTGAACTGATAAAAATCTCTGTAAAAATGCCACTGCCAAAACAAAGCTTCCACATTTCCACATTTCCATAGTTTTTTAATTTTTTAAAGGTTCGTTTGGTTAGTTTTTTTTAGTAATTTCTTTTGTATCATTTAATTTAGAGTGTAACCCACAAAGTCAGAGTAGCGGTTACTGCCATGAACATCGATTTTCATGTGATTTGTGTAGACGTGTTTGGGTTTTATTGATTTTCACTTGATTCCCTCCATATGCTTGAATATACTTAAGCCGGTGGTACGTGCACATCTCCATCTCCATTCTCCATTCTCCATTGGCATTCGCACTCAGTCCCAGTCCCTCCCAGGTCGGTCGTTGTCGACAGCAGCCGAGCAGCAGCTCTAATGTCAGGATCATGCGAGGTTATCAACATAATTTCGAAAACCACCCATCCGCACCAAAGCCATAGCCATCGCCATTGCCACTCCCACCCACAGCAAAAGCATCTCTCTCTCTAGTTTATGATGTAGTAGATTTCTGTTTCTTTTCCTGCATCATCATGAGGATGATGATGATGATGAGGAGGTGGTAGTGGGTAGTGGGTAGTGGGTCTAGGAAGTGGGTTCTGGATAGTGTCAGTGGTAGCGGTAGTGATGAGCTAGATGGGCGCGTGTGCGGTTTGATAAGACGCCAGCGATTCAGCTCCATTTCGTTTGACTTTCATCTGCCTTCCCCCGAAGTAAAAGGGAAGAGTTTTTAAAGGGGGAAGAGCAATTCTTATAGATTTTCAGGATTTATTTAAAAGAAAAATCGATCAAAAAAGGTTTATGAAATATAGAATTAAAATTAAATATAAACCTTACTTATTTAAATGATAAGAATTAAAATATTCAAGCTTTTCATTTACTTTTGGTTTCCTGTAAATTCTTTTAAACCAAAAACCATTAAAAATACGAATATTTAAAGCCTTAATAATACTTTATAATGCTTTTCGTTTCATTTAAAGTATCTAAAAAGTCAAATCGGAAACTGGAAGCAGACAAGGACTGTTGCGCAACAAAGAAATTGAAGTATTTGCCAAGAACAAGGCGGGCAATTGCCATCAAGTGATGGTCCCCATTTATTTGAGGCAGTGCGCTAAGGCAATCAAAGGGCCGGGACAGGCATTGCCTGGCGGACGGGCTCGTTACTCATTTCGTTTCGTTTCGGCTGACATCTGACATGATTATGTACATTTGTCCCCTGGTGGTGTCGCCCATAGCCTCCTTCAGTTCACCGCAGAAAAGCTGACGCAATTTACATGCCAGGAGAGAGGGGAGTAGAAAATGCACTAAAATAATTCCAAAAGGCTTTAAATATTGAAAAATATATATGAAATATTTAAAAGTTCTAAAACTTTGTATACATAAATTATTTAAAATATTTCTTATACCAAAAACATTCAAATAATTAAATTGTAAAGCATATATTTTGCTTAAAGTTTCTTTGATTAAAAACTTATTTATAAACCCAATAAAAAATTTCAAAAAATTATTATAAGTATTATTTTTATTTCTTTTTCCTTTTTAAATTCTCTATTTTCTCTGAGTGCATCTCAACGACCACCAACTCTAATCTATCAGCGGTCCTTGCGCTTTGCGCTTACCTCGAATATTTTGCACTTTTCCTTTTTTCTCCTTTTGGGGCGACGAGTGCCTCCTTATCCCGGCTTTCTCATTCACACTTCCTCTTCGTGTCCACATATTCCGTTTGCCAGGATTCGCTTGCCTTTGCTTTGCCTGCTTTGCCTGCTTTGGGCGAGGACATGGCTGGCATGGCTGGCACAAGTGTCCTTACAACATTTTTTACTTTGTAACGCAAATTCTGAAGTAAGCATGAATAATGCATGCATTGTGTGTAATTCTTCAAGTACTTTGCCGTGCCGACGACAAGCACACATCAGCGGCCCAGTTGCCCCCAAACCGAGCAGCAGGAGGAGAAGGAGCAGGAACAGTGGCAGGACTAACCCCATGGAATCCCTTATGCTATATGTACTACCCACAAACCTATTTATATTTGGCTGTTTTGCAACTTGCCTCAAAAGCCCACCCACCGCCAAATTTATAGCAAGCTTTTTGAATTACAAATTCGTTTAAATAATTCGGAATGCGCGAGTGCTATAACATTTAAATAAACTACTTTTGGTGGAAAATAGAGGTTTACTTGGTTCATAAAAGGGGATATAGGGGGGATCATAAGATACCTAGAATCTAAGGGATTATTTCCACTTAAGGCTTTGTTTTTTAAGGTAAAAGAATAGGTATTTCCCAAGGTTTAAACTTAAGAATCTCGGACTCTGTAGAATCTGTATAAATTATAATAAAGTAAACTTATGCCTTTCCTGGAGAATATTTAAATAATATAAAATTTCGGCCAAGTTAAAGGTTTTAAATGGGATTCTAAAGCATTGTTTTTTTTTTGTTATATATTTTCCATAAAAGCATACCTTCCATATTCAATTTTTATAATATTTTCCCAAGTATCTCCTTAACTTTAGCTATTCATAGGCCTCTCTGCGAATCGATATTTACTTGGAAATGCAAAGCAGAGGCTAATAATGCAGCTGGAATAACCGCTACGCCCCTTTAAGTGGACCTCTTGTGCCTCAATAATGCAGAAATCAAAGAGGTTCCGACCACCTCCACACATGGACATATAGAATTAACCATTCCCCATGACGGAGACAAAAACGAGAGACTAAACCGCAAGAGTCTTGGTGCGTTATTTGCCTTCGCAGGGAATTAAATGCGAGACCCACTTTGCCGGGTTCCCACAGTTGTCAAAGGCGGGTCGGTCGACCTCCCCTAGTTACTAACCTTAAGGTAATATTATAACAATTGCCTAGAAGCAAATGCCATTTAACTACGCAAATATCAACAACAAGAAAAGTAAGAAAGGCAATTTGCCATTAAAATTATGTTAAATAATTCACAAGCTGCTAACTTGATTTGTCATTTGTCGCCTGATTTTTCCCTGGAATATTTTATAAGCTAAATACCTTCTTTATTATATAATATTCCTTAATAGCAATTATAAATAATGTTAAGTCAGTGGCTTAAATTTTCCTTGGCTCTAGTTTAATGCTATTAGTGACCCTTGACACAGCTGCTTCAAAAAACCTCACTCTCTTTTTATTTTTATTTTATTTTTTTTTGAAGGAAATTCACTTAGTCATTTTCACAGCCATTAGCTGGGGCCAGAAAATGCTGAGACGAGCATGGAATTTCCTTCTGTATTTTTCCTGCGTCCCCGAGTCACGTCAAAAAGTGGACAAGCCCCCGAACGCATGTTGCTGACCAAATGAGCAGGACCAATCCGCCCACAAAACTGGAGTCCCGGACGGAGGGGCGGCTGCTGAGCGCTGAGAATTCAAACTTTTAAAAGTTTTCAGCTTTTCACTTTTTTTCTTTTCAATTTGGACAACGAACCTGGCAGGCAGGGAGGGAGGGAAGCTGTGGAGCATCGTTAATGGTTTTTGCAAAACTTATGAAACAAACTATACACAGGATGGTTGTGGGGGGGGCACAACTCCGGTCCAGGCGGGCTTCTGCTTTGCTGCTGCCCAACCTGCAAGTCAAAGACAACTTTACTGAAAAGGCAACGAGGGTGGGTTTAAAGGACTTGAAAAATTATAGATTTTAAGGAGGGAAATATATAGAAAAAGATGAAATTTTTGGGTATTTTTAGGAAGGTTTTTGGGGAAGTAAATAAGATATATTTTTTGGAATTTATTTCAAGAGTTCATAGGAAATCTAAGTAAATAAATATAATAAATTTCGCCTATTTAAAAATATATATATTTTAACTTAAAGTATCTCAGTAACTAAGTATCTCAAAGATTCTCTAAGAAACCCTCGCCTGAGTATAATGTCACGTACTTTCACTTTTCTCCATCTCCACCTCGAGTTGGCCTGCCTGCCTGCCTGCCTGACTGCCGCCTCGGAAAATGGCCAGAGCTCAGCGTCAATGCTTCGTCCTTCGAAAACGAACCTATTCAAAGCCTTCATGCGTTTGAATTCTATTAGCTCAAGAAAGGATTTTCTCTGCTTTTGCAGGACTACGAGGGGGGGGAGCTGGAAATGGAAATGGGAATGGGAATGGGCCAGGCTGCTGCGGCTGCTGTCACAAGCACTTTTTCAGCGCTACGTTTGCCGTTTTACCCCGAGGGTGTATTTTCATCATTTTCATTTTCCGAGCCTCGGTCCGGTCCTGGTCCTGGTCCTGGTCCTGGTCCTCGTCCGTCCTCCTCCTTTTTGCTCCAGATCCCGATTCTCTGGTCGTGCCATGCACATCCAATTGACATTTCAGCTTAAGTCATTGTGTGAGGCAGCAACAAAGGGAGCGCCAACAAAACGGAAAGGAAAGCAAGCAAAGTCCGGACAAGTAGCAAGCTGAAGCTGTCCGCCATTCAAACACCCGGAATCCACAGAGGTAGAGATGCCAATTAAGGTTACTTTGCAAACGAAAAAGGATAACTTTACAGGGAAATTGTGAAAATAAATTATAAAGAAATAAATGAATATCTAATGTGAATTTCATATATTTTATTAGAAGAATATTTTTGGGAAGCACTAAAAAATTTCTATCTCTATTTATTGGTCCCCTTTTGGGCATCACTGAAGGATCCCAGCAATCCCTTTCCAGCTGCACAACCGTCGTACATTTATTCTGCTCACTGTGCGAAAAACAAAGCTCGACGAAGGAAGTAAAGTGCAAAAGCTGCAACGGCAACAAAGGCGCACACAATTACCGAGCACTGTGCTGGCGGGTGAAGCGTGGAGGAGGAGGACGTTGGTCGAACTTTCGTGTTTACACAAAAACATTTAGACTGATCCCAGCGCATAGTGGGGGTGTTAGAATGTGGGTTAATGGACGAGGAAAAGGGTTAAGAGCAGGGAATGCGGGATTTTATAAGATTGACGGTGGCAGGAGGGGGAGGAGCATGAGGTGCAGAAGGGACATTCATTCCTTTGGGATTGCAGAACGGTGCTCGACAACACACCTCATAGTTTTCCTGAATTAACATCCGATTCGAAGGAATTTCAGGTATGCAGTCGAACACGGGAACTTGGTTGCCTCACTGTAAAGTACACTGAAATAAAATGGGTTTCCTAAAGCTTTTATTGAACTTTTTCTTTAGTATTTCAATTTTGATAAGAAGATAAATATAATATTTTTATTGTTCTTTAAGTTTCTAGTTCAGAAACTTTTCAGCATTTATATTTTATATTTTTAATGTAAAGCAAAAGTTTGTTTCCTAAATTCGTTCTTGAAAATTATAGGAACTTTTCAAGCAGAAACTTAGTCATCGACTTGCAATTTTTCGGTTTTACATACCTACATTTAATTTTTAATAATCAACAAAGGTTCAAATAATATTTTAATATTTAGAACTTATTATAAATATTAAAATATTATTTGAACCTTTGTTGATTATTAACAACAAATTATTATTATTCAACAAAGGTTCAAATAATATTTTAATATTTATAATAAGTTCATATTAATTTTTTCTAGATCTTAAATAAAATAATGTTTATATTTCGAAGTATTTCTTGAGTTTGCCTACTAAAAAAATATATTTTCAGATCAAATCAATATTTAACAAAATTTCTAAATTGAATTTCAGCTTATGACCCTTCATCCCATATCTAAGAGCCTTCGAAACTCCATTTTTAAAGGCTCCAAATTTTTGGATAGCAGCTCCTCCGCTGATGATTCCTGCTCGCTGACGGTGGCGGCGCTCCTCCACTGTCGCCACTAACAACGCGGCAAATGAAGGCAATATCTCAAATGGGAACCACATAAACGAAATAATAAATACCAAATGATTTCATAATGAATGTGCAGGGGGCAGGGGCAGGGGCAGGATGGCATTCGCCCTGCCTAGAAACCGACACCAACCCCACCTCCACCCTCACTGTCATCGTCCTCGTCCTGTCCTCGTCCTCGTCGTCATCCCGGTTGGCATTTCTTTTATTACAGAAATTGCGAAGGAGATATACAACAAAAAAAAAATTCTTAATTTCGTTTCGTTTCATCAGCAGCAGCGACAAGATTTACAACATACTGTGAGCATAAAATAAAAATCTTATTTTTCTTCAAATGCGTTTGGAGGGTGGACAACCGGCAAGCGAAATAAATAAATAAAGTAAAAAAAAAGAGGAGGAATAGAATGAATAAAAATACTCGAACGTACAAAAGCATCCACCCATTGTCTGTGCTGTGCAGGCGGAGATTCCGGGGGGGGGGCGTTGACAACCTTAATAGTTATAGAGGGAGTAGCAAGTGGATCTCGGGACCCACGCACATCGTATGTATATATATATATATATATGTGTATATAGTGTGTGTGTGGGTAAGGGCTAGATGTGCCTCGACAGCGAATGCAATAAAACGCACATGTGGAGGACTATTCGCTGCTCCTGCTTGTGATTCCCCGACGTTGTCTCATAATTTCTATGCGGTTGGCAAATAAATTTGATTTTGAGCGAATTGCCGCAGATTGACTCGGTCTCACCCACTGTCAAAGGACTGACTGACTGTGAATTTAAGTTAACTCCATGTGGGTTTTACTGCCAACAGCAGCAGTGATGGCTTATAGAGATCGGAAAGAGGAAGCTGTATGGGGTGATATAACAACGATTCGGAAATAGGTTTTGAAAGACAATATTTAATATATATTTTTTGAAGAATATATTTTTTAGAACTTAATACAAAAATAATTGAAATCTACCAAGTAAAGGTTAGAGTTAAAATAAGTTATCAAAATAAATCTTTATAAAATTACAAAGAATTTATATATTTCTTGAAACTTTTCCTCTAGAATCTTATAACATTTAAGATTTAAAAATTCTTATAAATAAATCTACAAAAAAATCGCAGTGTGCGCAAAAAAATTATAGCCAAGAGAACAGCATTTCCCTTTTTTGCTGAGTTTGGCAATTGCTTTCGACTTGCCACTCCGTTGGACTTTTCCATTGTGAAACTTTGCGTGCAGTATAGGGACAGCTCATGCCAATCTGACCTACAATCGGATCTCGATAACTTTCAAGCATGGTGTCATGCTAACGATTTACATCTCAACAGTTCTAAATGCAAACTGATGACATTTTCTCGCACCACTTTTCTCCCTGCCACGTATATGCTTAACGATTGCTCTTTGGAAAGAATTACTATTGTTGATGACCTAGGCGTCCGCCTGGACCCTAAACTTTCGTTCTCAGAACATATTTCCTGTATGGTTAACAAAGCCGCCGGCATGCTTGGATTCATTAAAAGGTGGTCGAAGGAATTCGATTCTCCTTATGTAACGAAGACCCTATATACTTCGTTAGTACGCCCTATATTGGAGTATGGCTCGTGCGTCTGGAGTCCTCAATACGGAGTCCATAGCAGCCGCATCGAATCTGTCCAAAAGAAGTTTTTACTTTTCGCCCTCCGTGGCCTACCCTGGGATGCTAACCTTAGATTACCGTCTTACTCTAGTAGACTTCTCCTAATTAATTTACCTTCTTTAACTAACCGTAGGACGATGCTTGGCGTCGTCTTTCTACATAAACTTATTCACGGCGAGGTGGAGAGCCCCTACCTACTTGGGCAGCTCAATTTCCATGTTCCCCGTCTTTCTTCTAGAAATTTTATCCCCCTAGTAGTTAACCACTGTAGGCGTGAGTTTGAAGTACATGAACCCTTTAGGGTTTTATGTACTGATTACAATCGCCTTTTTAGTAGTATTGAAGGCGTAGAAAACCTTCAAAACTTAAAAACTGTATTGCTTGTAGTACTTTCTCGTAGTGTATCCTAATTTTCCTCGTTCTATTCTATTTTTCCTCTCTCGCGTCTATCTAGTACGCGTTCGTGCCGTACGTCACGCGGCTGCGCCCCTCGGTCGGTTGGGCGGGAGGTGGGCCTCGCTGGGACTCGGTCGAAAAAAAAAAAAAAAAAAAAAAAAAAAAAAAAAAAATCAGTGACCCTGGAACCAAATTAAATGACCAACGAATGTCCCACATACAAAGGATATTGAAATTGCATTGTGGTAGTAATAATTTATGTCAGGATATTATCATAACTCGAAAGAGATTTAAGCGATAAAGCGAGAAAGGATACGATTAAAGGTGACAATCAGAAAGGAAAAGTTTATGAAATTAAAATAATATATTCTCCATTTTATATAATTAAGGGTTGTATTTCTTTTAATGATAAGTAAAGGAAAGAATTTCTTAGAATTATATTTATTTTATCCATATTTTAGGGAAACTGCTAGAACATTTTATACATAAATATAATCTATATACAATATAAAATTATCATTTGTTTATTTAATTTTGTAATAAAAGATTTTATAAGATTTAATTTTAATATCTCTATTTTTTGCCACATTAATACCAAATATCTTAATTTCAATTAAGTAGCTCTGAGATATTAAACAGGTGTTTTGCTTCGTAAACTAAAATTGGCTTGAACACCCCCAACCCCCCCAAGATGGTTGCTATCGTGATTTCATTTGGCAGATATTTAACACATCGCCTCAACACGCCCCAAAAAATCGGGAAAAAAAAGAAGAAAATGAAGGCGACAGATATGAAAACCCACTCGGACGATATCAGAGGTCAAAGGAAAGCGGAGCCGGGGAAATGTGCGAGGCCAAGGGGAGACGGGAGGAAAATAATTCAATGCAAAGGAAACAGCACAACACAAGCACGCGCTGATGAGGGGAGAGGGGAGCTGGAGGGGGTGAGGAAAATTCGCAAAAGGAAAGTGCGGTATGGGGGGGCGTGGAAACGGAAACGCTGGGGACAAACATGCCACGGGCAAAGGACAAAAGTCAGCCCTCTGAGGTGTTGCCAACAGGAAAAGCTTCAATCAGCAAAAAAAAAAAAAAAGAAAAGGAAAACGATATATATATATATATATACAGATATATATATATATACATACAGAGTTAGAGAGGAAAAGGCAACCAACTACACATTTAGTGTTTATTTCGTATTTATTGAGAGTAGCAAAGCTGCTGGGGTGTGGGTTGGTTGGAATCCAAAAATGAAATCAGCAAGAAATAAATGTCCTTGTCGAACAGCATAATATAACCATGCCCAAACCCCAACCAAAGTCACCATATACACAATATATAAATTGTTTCCAAATCATTGGATACTCAGCCACAGAAATACGAAAATGAAATTAAGTCCAACGAGGGCAAAGGCCTCCAAGAAACCGAAAGGCGGTTACTCTAAGCAAAGGAAAATCTAGGAAATATATATATTTCCTAAATCTTATTTTATATATTTTTTTGTAAATTTATTTACTCAAAAATACCTCTACAAAAATATATATAAAATTCTCTATTCATAATACTTCTTCTAACCAAAGTCCTTTAGCCTTTTAAGGCAACTATTCAAAGCTTCAAAAAAGTCATATCATAAGATGCTGATAATAATGATGATGGGCTGGCAAAAACGAATGACTTTGTGCCAGTTAGTCAATGGGTGTTTGCTTGAATGAATGAATGAATAAAGATTCCAAGAGGGGGTGTGGCGGTAGGGGAAATAGGAAAATCTGTCAGGGGTATTAAAATTAAAGTCGAATGGCCTCTGGCCTCTGCTGGTCTCTCTGGCCTGTCGACCGCAATTGATGTGTTCAGTTTTAATGGAAACCACATTTTCGGCCATAACAAATCGGCGTCCCTCAGCCAAAAGCCACACCATCTTACAAATGTTTTTACTCCACCCACCGGAAGAAACATGGCCTAAACAGGCGCATTGCCTTATATTGATCTACTTTTGATGTATGACAGGACAATTTCTGGTCAAGACTGCGGAACTGACAAACTGCTTCTTGATTTCGATTTGATTTTGGCATGGGATTTGTATAGGAATTATTTGATTTTCTTGGAGTATATTTAAGATTTAAATCGTTTTAATTTGTTTAAAGATTAATTGATTAATTAGAGATTGAATTATACATTTTATTGTTTATTAAATAATATATTCGATGAGTATGAGGAAAATAAATATAGGAAATAATTTGCAGGATTTTAGTTTGTATAAGAATAATTTGCTTTTTTTAAATTTTGTATATGTTTAAAGATAAATAGATTAATTCAAGAATAGATAATATATTGGGTTACTTAAAAAATAAACACTGTTATTTTATAAGGAATTTCTGTATGGAAAAGTACAAGGAAAATAAATATACAACATTATTTCCTGAGAACATTTTAGTATTTATTAAATTATATTAAATAAAGTGCGTAAATAAATTATGTTGGATTCATTTAAAAAATTCTATATATAATTCTCTTAATTATTTTTTGATTTGGCATTAAAAATTCAATAGTTTCTGTAGTCTAAAATATACAACAAAATACCTTAAGCTTCCCCCTAAAATATCTCCCGTAAGAAGAGTTTAGTTTTTGCTTAGCTTGCATTTCATTCCTCCTATAAAATATCTTTCGATATTTTTTTGTAGTATTATATAGAAGTCGCAAAATAATGGCTGCTTTAGACTTAATTCCCAAAGAGGCTCCACACAATCCCCACCCACACATTACTGCCTAAATACATATTTATTTGTTTGCCTGCCATTTGTGCAAAGTGTTTGCACTTAATAAACCCATTTCGCTAAGCACTTTGTCAGTTTTGGGGGGCGGGGCCGGGAAAGGGTCTTAAGACCACCCATTCACCCACCCAGCCCTCCTCACATTTACTGTTATTTCAGCATTAAAAGTTCATTGAATTGGCAGCGGAAGTGAAAACAACTATCTGCAGGAAGGTGAACCATAAATCCTTCGAATCCTTAAGTAAATTGCAAATTTTCGTTTATTACTTTCGATGTATTGAGGGAGGAAGGCTCAAGGGATTTGCGGTTAAATCGAATCGATATTTTTTGTTATCATATTTGTTATGCAAAAACACACACACTCAGTGGAGAAGACTGATGCCAAAAGTGACACGTGCCCACACAATAAACACACAAATGCAAAGACATTTTTATGGCGCAGAAATGTAAAAAGAAATCTGCACACCTTTGGCAAATCAACACCTTTGGAACAGAGATATTTGTATATATATAAAAAAGGAACATTAAAATGAAACAATAAATATTATTATTTATTATTTAGTAAACAGATAAATGGCTACAATAAGACCATACAGAGCCAGCACCTCAGCAAAAATCAGTATCAAGATCATGCCAACATATAGACGCGGCTGGGCAGCAGATCCCCGGACACCAGCATCTCCGGCTATCCCGATGGCTATTCCCGCTGCAACTCCCGGCAAGCCCACAGACAATCCACAGCCAAAGTGCGAGTAAGCAGCCTCCAAGCTATATTTCTCGTTCATTGATCCGGCAATCAAAACCGAAATCACCAAACCATATATGGCAATAATGCCAGACATCACCACCGGAATAATGGATTTCATAATCATATCGGGACGACTCACTGCCATCGATGCGATTCCAACACCAGAACGAGCGGTTCCATAAGCTGCTCCAGAGGCGGGCAATATTATGGCCAGCGCAGCTCCAATGCAGCCTATGAACATGGCATAGGAGGGTGACTTTTCCTCCTCGTCGGCGCTGTTCATTTTGGGAGAATTTTCGATATGATATTTTATATATTTTTTGTGATAAAACTTTAAGTAACTGGAGTTCTGCTTCCTTCTAAATATTATTAGTTTGTGAAGTTTAAAGTGTGAACTCCTCGGTTGCCCCTGTGTTTGGTTTGTATTTATGAAATTTTAAAGATTTTTCAGGGCTTTTTGCTGGCTTTCTGGGTTACTAGATATTTGTTTTCGAATATTTTATTTGTATTTGAATATTTGGAAATTATATTTAGCACCACGGATTCCTCTAAATATTATTTTGTAAACTTTATAGTATAAACTCCTTGTTTGGTTTTCCATTTATGAAATTAGAAATATTTTTTAGGAATTTTTCTGGCTTTCTGAATTTTTAGATATTTGTTATGTGATATTTTATATATATTTTAATATTTCGAGATGATATACAAGCACCTTTGATCCCTCTAAATATTATTTGGTAAACTTTATAGTATAAACTCCTTGTTTGGTTTTTCATTTATGAAATTCTACAACTTTTTCTTGGCTCTTTCCTGGCTTCCAAGGGTTACTAGATATTTACAAGCACATTTGCTGGTATTGAAAATCGAAACTGCGGTTACTTGTTCACTCTCTGAGTGGTTTGTGCCCCCCCTTTTTGCCGACATTGTTACCCTCCACTTGTTTCAATTAAACAAATTGGAAAATATGAGCCCGAAACGACTAGCGGGGCTTAGAAAGGCGACACTTTGGAAAGTCCCCGGAACAAGCTCCTGTCCCTGTCCCCCAAGTTGCTTACTTTACGTTGCCTTAAAATGGAAATTTTTTACCACCGCCTGGCGGAATTGTTTGTGGGGCTTCAATTGCTCCTCCCTTCTACCTCCAACTCCCGCCGAGTCGCTTTTATTTGTGGCCCCAAAACTCGGCTGCTTTGCATTTTGAATACATATTCCGCATATTCCTTGAGGGAGCTTGTAACTTTGTCACTGGCTTTGCGTTCGTGTGATGTGATTGTTAAGTTGGCACAGATTTGTCACAGGGCCTGAGAGTGGCAAAGTGGGAGACTCTTGATTGCTTTTTCGGCAAAGGAGATGAGGCGGAGTGCCGGCAGGTAAGTGTATTCCCCCAACTGGGATTTCCAGCTTAATGCTTGATTTTTTGTATATTCCAAAATATAATTAATATTTATTTTTAGCAAAGTTTCAACATTCTTTATTTACTTATTCACTTGGTATACAGATAAATGGCCACAATGAGGCCATATAGACCCAGGACCTCGGCAAAGATTAGGATCAGGATCATGCCCACAAAGAGACGTGGCTGCTGGGCAGTGCCCCGCACGCCGGCATCGCCCACAATGCCAATGGCAAAGCCCGCCGCCAGTCCGGATAAACCCACAGCCAGGCCAGCAGCCAGGTGGATATAACCCTTGCGTATGGTATAATTGTCCGCCAGAGCTCCGGCAATCAGTACAGACACAACCAGTCCATAGATGGCTATAATGCCCGCCATCACCACCGGAATAATGGACTTCATGATCAGCTCGGGTCGCATCACGGCCATGGCAGCTATGCCAGTGCCCGACTTCGCCGTTCCATAGGCAGCGCCCAAGGACGAAAATACAATGGCCGATGCTGCTCCCATGGAACCAAAGAAGTACGCATAGGTGGGATTTTCCTTATCATCGACTTTTTGCGACATTCTGGCCTCTGCAAAATTAATTGGCAAAATAGGATACTAAAAAATAATATATCTTCTTACGCTTCTTTGATCTTCAGTTAACTGCAACTTGTCCAATTTTTGATCCTTGATCTGGATCACAATTTCTGGTTGCCACAGGGATTTATTTATTTGTTGCAAGCACAGTCAGTAGTTAGCATACATTTACTTAAAAATCAAAGCCGTCTTTATAAAGCAAATTTTTGTATTTAGAAAATTGTATAAAATAATAAAATGTGAGCTTGAAGTTTGGTTTCCTTTATTTCCTGTATAATTTCAGAACCTAAAACCTATTATAAATTCAGATATATCCAGCTATGATTTAATCACAACCATCTGCTGTAATGCCAATGATTTTCTTTCCCTTAAAGATTTATTTCACATCGAAATCCTTTATACTTTTCCATTTCAAACCGCTTTTCGGCAGTTGAATTCTTTACTTTTTCTGCCACTGCGCTTTGTTAGTTATTGTTTGGCCCGCTTTGTGCAACTATAAATCGTTTATATATATTTTGTTGAGTGCGAGAATTTATAGCTGGAGCTGGATATGAGAAGGGAATCACATAAATACAAATAAATCAAAAGCATTTCGAATGGCAATGGCAATACAAACAATCTTTTCCTCCTGGTTTCGAGGAATGGAAAATTGAGAAATATAAATGGGCGAGTGTAGTTGTGTGTGTGTGTGTTTAGTGTAGCTGTAGGCTAGAGTGTGTGAGTGTGCTGTGCGAAAATTGATGTCTTGCCTCATAAAAATAAGGCATCAGAAGAATCGCCTGAATGTGTTTTTGTTGAAAGGCAACATTGTAAATTTTATGACTTTTTTATGCGCTGAAATCTATAAATTATGTAAACTGACACTGACAGCTGTCAACCGAAGGCTCAGCGACAGCTCCAGTCGCACT
This sequence comes from Drosophila anomelani, assembly GCA_035045905.1. Classification (NCBI taxonomy): domain Eukaryota; kingdom Metazoa; phylum Arthropoda; class Insecta; order Diptera; family Drosophilidae; genus Drosophila; species Drosophila anomelani. The sequence continues at coordinate 6,969,757 of JAWNOO010000165.1, forward strand.
CAGCCAGGCCCATTCGGAGAGGCCCATTTCCAGACATCAGAGATGTTGGGCTTTTTGGTGAATGTAAAATAATTAAATATGACAAATAAAAATTATAATAAAGCTTAAAAAATATTTCAATATCTTAATTAAATAATTCACCTTTTAGATTTTTAATTTAGCAGCTTAAAAATATTATTTAACAGTTTCTTTTTATTTTATTTTAAAATTTTAGAGGCACACAAAAAGGTATACAGCTGAAACCAATTTTTCGGGTGCTAAAAATTCTATGAAAATCAATGATTTCTTAGGAATATTAAATTCTATAAAATTCCCTTACACTTCCTTCTTTTACTAATATTTTTTATATATTTTAAAATATTTAAAAACTCTCAAATCGAACCGATTTGTCACCACTGGCACTCAGCTAGCAAGCGGAACGGTTGCAAGTGACACATGTGTCAAATGGTCGATGGGGAAGCGCGACGAAATTTGCTATTCCCAGTGCCCCGGGGATCTGGTTCCTTCGGCAAGCGGCAATCCTCACCACTTTACACCACCCAAAATCGGAGAGCACTATATAGCCTTACCTCCCCCGCACTCCACACCCCTCCAGCCAGAACTGATGACTCGAGATGATTAAATGATTGCGAGCGGCAATAAAAAAATTTATGTTTCGAATTATAGCTAATATATATTTTTTTGTTATTTGTTTTCGCCTTTTTTGAATGATTGTAGGGCTGTGAATAGAGCTTTTTATGCTCTTATATAGATTTCAGAGAGTTACTTTTATTTTATTTGGGGATTTTCTTAGATTTTAAACTTCGTTTTTGAGATTTTAAAATGATTTTTATATAGCAAGTTTTGTAAATTTATTGGGTAAGTTAAATTAAAGGATTATTGGAGGTTTTATAGAGGGCAATACGATTTTAAAACAACTTAGAAATGTATATAAAAGTGTGCCATAAAATGTTTGCGGTAGCAAATTCAATGCAAATAGTTTTAATACCTTTTTAAGATATTTAATTTGTTAAAGAAATTTAATTTCATAGTTTTGGGTACCTTCTTAAAAGATTTAAAAACTATAGTACTTTTTTGACACTCCTATGTTTAAGTTTATATATTTAAAAATATATTTAAGCTTGTACATTAATTTAGAAGTACTTTTTTGAACAGAAGAATTTGAAATTAATCTTTTGTTAAGAACCACATAGAAAATATTTAGAAAATAAATTCATATGTTAAAAAATCTAAATTCTAAATAGAAAAGTAGGTCAAAACAACTAAATCTTTTATGAAAGCCTTTTTTAATAAATAAATAAATTTTTACAAATCTTTTAATTTAATTTATTTATTTTAACTTACTTTTACTTTCGAAAAAGTATTATTTCGTTAAGCAAGGCTTCCTAAATATTATAGAAATATATTAATATAACAAACTAATGTATATTTGTATATATGCCGTGACCTGGCAGACCTCCAGTCAACAATTAACGCTTTCCGTACTCTCTCTCTATTTTTCCCGTAAAAGTAAATCAGAAAAGTTCCTGCCAATGTGCAATAAATGAGAGGCCATGGCCTTTCCCGGGGAAAGCGGGCGGCACTAACATAACTAACGAAAGAAATTAACCAAAAATAAATTAACTGGAAACCCCCCGACTGCCGGAGAGGCCAAAAGGGTTTCTGGATTCCACTGGGGGCCAGGGTCGGGGTGTCAACCGCTCTGCTCCAAACCGCTCCGCTCGGTGCTGCTGCTGTTGCTTCCGCTGCGATGGAGACGACCGACCCGGTGTGTGTTTGTGTGTGTGACTTTTGGAATCCCAAATGTCTTTTCAACATGCAATTTTTATTATTGACTGCTGGTAGTCGGTCCTCAGTCCTCAGTCCTCGGTCCTCGGTCGTCGACTGGGGGCTGTCGGTGTCGTGCCAGCGCGCAGCTATTCAGTGTTTTCCGCCCGGCGAATCGTGAAAATGTCATTACTGTCAATCAAGTCGGGCAAAGGTTTTCCCCGAAACTCCAGTACATTAAAGCCCTTCTGTCCAACCAAGTGACAAATTGAAAAGTTCATTCAAAATGGAAGAGATTCGGTCACGATGGAACCGAAATTAGCAATGACGATTAAGCGGTAGGGGTTTGTCTTTAGCTTTGAGGAAATCGGTAGGATTTGGTGAGTTTTCTGAGATTTATAGGTATGGAAAATAATGGAAAAAAAGGTTAAACAATTTAAAGCAATATTTAATACATTTCTAAGGCTGATAAAGATTTTGTAGCAACTCAATTTAAATTATTTTAAAATACTTTTAAAGTAGATTAGCGAATTATTTATATTTCAGGCTTGTAATTTGTGAATTAAAATAGTTAACTTGTCTTTAAATATATTTATAGTTTTCTGTGCAATATTTTAATGGTTTAAACAAATATTTTAAATTGTTTTAAAACATTTTAACTCTAAAACAAAGCGTGTAAAAATAATTCCCAGTAATCAGGTGATTTTGAGGACTTACTCTATGCATATTGCTCGACAGGGTTATTGGTGTGCGTGTTATGCGTCAATTCCTGATATGCTGACAAATATATATACACCATATATATCTACCTATATATATAATAGCCACCAAGCTAGGCACCAGGAACGGAAAATTGAAAATGTCAGTGGAGTCCAAACTGGCGGAAGAGTGATTGCCGACATGCATCGCCGGCATTGGCGTGGCAAATGTAACGATTTGGGCATTAGGGCCGAGCTTGTTGAATTCCTCCGGAATGGAGGAATGGATGGATGGACAGTAGCTGATATATCTTTTATTATGTAGTTCTGTGTCATCGTAAAAATCGCCGGCTATTACTTGATTGTCCTTCATAAGAGCCATAAAGCCGTTGGCGGCCTATGGCCCATTGTAAAATGATTTACTCGCCAGCCTAGAGCCCACCCCCATGTCCTCGTCCTCGTCCTTGTCCTTCTCATTGGAGTCTCTATACTCATTTTTTTATGGCTCGCTTTTTTTTACGGTCCTTTACAGTTTAACGACGCATCGCTGACACACAAACTGGGAACTGGGAGCTGGAAATTAGAGCTTTTCTTTTTTTGGTCTAACAAAAATCTATTCACGATTTTCCCTATGGCGGAATAATGTTACCATTTTATTGTATTTATCCCCGTTGTCCTTTAAGCCGATTCTAGTTGGCTTTCCTCTTTGTTTTTCCTCCGCTCCTTTTGGCCATTTCATTTTTGGGCGTTGCTGGTCTTGGTTTTTATGTTATGACTCTTGGCCATTTATTGGTTTATACTTTTTGTTTGGTACTTTTCTTATTGATATTATACTTTTGGTGTGCTTAGTTTAATTAATAAGGGTATTTAATAAATTAAAGGGGGGGTCTTGGAAAGGCAGAAACTTAGGGAATTTGTAGGATAGATTATTTATTTTCTCTCATTTATTTTTTTAATATATTTTTAATATATTTTTAATATATTTTTAATGCTATTTATTGTACTAATTAATCGCTTTAATATAAAGTGACACTAATTATGTAGGGAATATAGTTTCCCTCCATTTCCCTACGATTGTCCAGCGATAAGGCTGACAGCATTAAGGATCGAAATGAGCTAATAACTTAGATACTTTATGGATGACAGGATTAGGGGCCAGCACAGGTGGTTACCGGCTTATCGCCACCGAAGACCGCTGTCGGCGAGCCTGAAATATGGAAGCGTGAAGCTGATGACATTGATTAGGGTGAGCGGGCGGGCAAGCGGGTCAGCGGGAGCGGTGAAAGTGAGTGAACCCTTGGATGCAGTTGATCCTCCTCCTCCTCCTCCTCTTCTGACCCGGCTAGCTCTCTAGGTCTTTCTTGCCCGCTCTGCTGGGCATTTTTTTGGCGACTCATTGTAACTCGCCGCCCGCACACCTGACTGGCCACGGCTACACTCAGAAGAATCACATTCTCTCTTTTTGGGTAGAGCTATAAACTTGTATAGTAACCGCAGTCATAGCTCTACAATTTCACTGAATTTCCCCCAGTGTATCCATCAGATAAATTAGCTATAGTTTTTTCATCTAACCGTTCGCATTGTCTGATTCTGCTGACCGGCATTCGAGGGAAAACCGCTGCTCTGGGACGTGCCCTATATGGTCTATATGTGCGTGTGAGGGTCTTGGGCTTAGACAATCTGGCCAGACGTGGCCAACAATCAACGTCGGGCCGAAAAAAAACGTCTTATCATTGTTAGGCGGGTGGCTGAAGTGGAACAAATTAATTTCGTTCGTTTTTATTATTCGTGGAGAGAACTCTTTTGCTTCTCATTTTCCTGTCTGTCAGAGAGGTTGCTATAATTTGAAAGCTATTAAGTCTGTGGACTGTTAAGGTCAAGAATCATGGTTTAATTATTTAAATGATTTTAAGTTTGCTATTATTTTTTCACTAAAAGAAAACCCCTTAAATCGTGCACATCATCGTGAGTGAAGAGTAAATAGAAATAGTTTTGATTTTCTGGTTCTCTTTTGCATAGATATTAGATATCTTTTTCTAACTATAAGAATATAATGTTTAGAGGCAAATTTATATCCTAAAACTATTATTTTAGATCAGATATATCCCTAGATCCAAAGTCACAATGCAGCTAAATTAGCAAAAAGCCCGATTAAGTCCTGGATTACACAATATTTTTACGCAGTCCATCCGGTTCGAGACCTGAGTTAACCATTGACCCCGCAGCGAATCGCGTGTATTTTGGCCGCTTGAAACTTCACACCCAAGGCACACGGATCCCCACACCCATTCCCATTCCTATTCCTGCGGTTTCCTTCGGGCTTTCTTCTTCCTTTTTTCTTCCCTTTGAGAGAGAACAACACATGGGCACGCAATGTTTCCGCTGCAACGGCAGTCTAAAGTGTCCAATCAAGTTTTTGAAATGAAACCTAAATAACATGTCATAATAAATAACCTTCAAGCGACCCGGGGGCCCGCCTGTCCGCCTGCTCGCCTGCTCGCCTGCCAGTTGACTCCAACTCTGGACTCAAAGAAGAAATCCAAAATCCTGTAATTACAACGTAAATCCAAAATGTCTCAGCGCCGCACAGCCGTTGCACACTCACTCAGACACACACACACCCGTACAGAGAGGGCCAAAAGGAAACTTAATTCATATATCAAAAAGTTTGTCGGACCGAACACTGGACGAGAGTAGCAATTTGCGCGCAAGTAGCCAGCTCCAGGTCCACGCCGAAGACCAAAAAACCCCGGGCCAAGCCCAAGACGTAGTCCAGCAGTGAGAGAAAAAATTGGCTAAAAGTAGAGACCAATTAAAAATTAAATTTATTGTAGAAAATATCAGTTAAAAATGTCTCTTTATTCATAATTTAATCTCCAAAAATCTCACAAAGCTTAGCTTTTATTTAACAAAATTTTTGATAATAAAATGTAAAGCAATACATTTTCTTCTCTTCTTTCTTTCAGTGTCCTTTATATTCTGCACACTTTAGAGCAGGTTCACAAGACTTGGATTCCTTGAGGGGGTCGCTGTGCGGGTGGCCTGCAGGATCCTGAATCCAGGGCGGGGGGGAAAGGCAAAGGAAACTCAGCGGAAACAGAGTCCAAGGCGGGGAACTCGGCTGCCCCTGCCTGTCGTGTCGAATGAGAAACACAGCAATTATGCAATTTGATAATACTTCATTCTCGGGTAATAAATATTAATTATTTTTTGCGAATGTGATTTCGTGTTTCGTGTCCAACCGACCGACCCACTGGGCGCTAGTTTACGGAGATTTATGGCCCGCCTGCCCGCAAATGAAATGAGACAGAGACGACCAGGACGAGGATGAGGACGAGAAGGTCTCGTTTCCCCAAATACATATTCTGGCTTATTGGAACATTCCTTTTCGGCTCCAAGATGTACAAGTACTTGTGTTTTCCCATGTCCGACATGTGGATTTGCTTAAAGTTTTCGTGCTGACCTCCTCTTTGCTGTGAACACCTACAATAAGTAGCAATTGTTGGACATGAAAAACATGGCTTAGACTTTTTTAAGAATAGTTGTAGGGTTGGTAGGTAATTTATATAGAAGTAGATTACATAAAAAATATGCTGTTATATATAAAAAAATATTTAAAGAATATTTAAAATATTTTAAAGCTTTTTATACACTTTAAAGTCATTGATTTAAGCAGTGTTTAGATTATTGAAAGTCATATTCATTAGATATTTTTATATATTTAAGCCGGAAACGAACCTTTTCTTTTGAATTTAAGTTAAAATTAATTCAATTTAAATTTCTTTACAAAAACTCTCTTAACTTTGTTTATTTTACCTTAGTTTTAGCCACCTTAAAGAATTATTTTGTTGCCCATATCTCCTACAGTTTCCTTTATATGCCAAAAATTTGGGTTAAACGAATAAGATTATTCAAAAATTCCTTTGGCGCATGACTGGGGCTAATATACACATTAAACGTTAATTAATTTTTTGTGTGCTTACTAGGTTATTCCCGCCCCCCGCCCCCTCATACACCATACACCATACGATGCCTGGGCTCATAGTCAGGCCATAGTAACCAGTAAGCTTATACACTTTCAGTGCTTCCGACATAACCCACACGAAAGGGAGGAGAGGGGAATAGGTACTATACATATTGCCACAGAGTCCTACCCTGATCCCCGCCGGTGGCTATGCTCCGAACATTGTCGTTGTCGTTGTCGTCTCTCGCAGGTTGCTTGACTTCCAGGCCGTTAGCTTTCATTTCGTTTCGTTCCATCAGAAATCTCTCGTGCATAAGGAACATTTTAATTTTGAAAGGGACTCTGACTGTGGCTCCAGCTCCGAGTCCTGCCCTGGCCCCACCTCCTGTGGAAATTGCCATAACATCCACATATCACACTTGCACAGAGACCTCATACACTCACCTCCTCATACATACATATAAATAAATAAATAAAAATAACAGAGCTCGGCAAACAAAAAAAAGGGGAATGAAAAAGTTAAATTGAATTGTGTTGGCTCGGAATACTTACTTACTTCGTATTACTTTTAGCCACCGCAATGCCAGCCATGGCATGGCCTCTTGCCTCGTCCTGTTTATCCTGCACTTGAAGTTTACGCAACTTTTTCGGTTAGTTTTTGTCGTTCTGTGTTTGTAGGTGCTGCGAGCAACTGTCAAACTTGCTAGATGTAGCCAAATTGCTTTGCCAAAAGACGAAAATTAGGTGCAATTCCAAAAAAAATGGGGAAATAAAAATAATAAAAACTAAAAAAGAACTAAAAGAAGTGCTGGTTCTCAATGGGGATTCTTTGGAAATATTGTAGGAATTAAGTTTGAATATATTTCTCTTTTATTTTTATATTTTTAAATTCTACAAACCCTCACCCGATTTATCCCCAATAAACTTTTACTTTAGTTTTCGTGTTAGCATCGTTACATTGTAATTTCCCACGCACCACATAATCCATTGAAATGGCCAACTTGTCGCCAGTAAATGTGCTGCTGTCACGTCACTGGTCTGGCCATATTCTCCTCAAGATGGGTTTTAGTTTATTTTGTTTTTGGGTGCGGATTTTTGATTCTTGTTTAGCCAGGGTTGGGCCTGCTGTAATCCATTCTACCTCCCAAAACCCAAGAGGAGGAGGAGGAGCAAACCTCTGTGTAGTGTTAATAAGCTCATGTTGATATTGGTGGTCACATTGAGCCATACGTTGCCATCATTCAGTCAATTCAGTCAGTCAGCCAGTCAGTCATTCTGTCATTTAGCCAAGACATCGCGGTTGCGGTCGCGGTCGGTGTCTCTGTCTCTGTGTTCCAATGTCAGCCATGTTCCAATGGTCGCCTTGACGAGATGTCAGCTCACTGTCAATATGTCGTTGCTACTCGTACTCTCCTATCCGTATCAGTGGTGCCAGGAAGCAGTGGAATTTTATAATGAAAAAAAGGCTAGAAACAGAAACAGATACATTTAAAGATACAGATACATTCAGAATCAGGCAGAATACTTAAAAATTACACTTATGATGGGATTATTTTGAAGCAATTCGTGGGAGTTCTTAAATACTTAAAGCCCTGAACTGACTATAGATCATATAACAATCAAGTATATATTTTTTTTTATCCATAAGAGAAGTTCTGGAAACTAATTTCTATAGTTTGTAATTATTTTTTCAAAGATAAGTGATCTGAAAAAATTATTAAAAATTAAAATGAAGCATTTCCGAGGTTAGAACGTGTCCCAGAATTAAGACTAAGGCAATTTGTAGAGCAATCTTCCTAAAGTAATTCCCTTCTTTAAACAAACCTTGTAAATTATCTTATATTATATATTAATCTCTTTGATTATATATTCTCAATTTATATGTATAAAATATTTGTCTAAAAGCTATCTAACCAACACTAACCTCCCCTTCTGCAACCACCACTGAAACCAATGTAATATTACGTACTCTATCTCTTCGCTGTGATGTTGATTTTTGTCGTCAAGTGTGCATAATTTTATTCTTTATGTTTTGTTTGAGTTTGATACAAAATGTGTATAGCCCCGCCATAAGACAACTTGTTTACCCGCACAACTTTGCCATTTGTTTGTCCGTCTGTCGGCCATGTGTGCGCCATAATAGTTTTCGACTTGAAAGTGAATGTAATGAGCTTGAATATATAGTAGCAGGGTGACACATAAAACATATAGCAAGAAGCCACTGGAGCGCGGTTATGTGATCTGCTTAGTTTATAAATTCCACTCGAGTGATTGCAAATCAAAAATAGAAAAAGGTCCTGTGTGAGTCATGAGGGGAATGAGGGGATTATGTTAGTGAGTTTATAAAATTAATAGAGTTTCAGTTAGACTGTGAAGTTTCTAGTTATTTATCCTCTATTAAAGCCTTTCACGGAGAGACAGAGGGATAAATGCTTCCCGCAGGGTCCAAGTGAGGGATATATCTTTCGCTGAAAGACTCCGCCATCATTGGCAGACTTTTCCATTTCCGAAAAACCAAATCATTGTCCAAGTGAGTCAATTTATGTATGCATATTGCAGTCGCAGATGTGCGGTGTAGTTTGCTGGCATAAAGGATGCAGGATATCGGATGCCGGAACCAGAGCGGGTGGCTGTGGCGGCGGCGACGGAGGATTTTGGTCCGCGGGTGGCTATAGTTCGGCGCTTCCTCGACGGCTGCATCATGGCAAGCGGGGCTCCTAAATCATATGGATATCATCAATGGCACAGCGATGGCTGGTCGCTGGCATGTGCCACATGCAGAGCATCACCAGAGCAGCGGCGTCTTTGTGTGCATGCACAATTGCCACCAAATGCAGCTGTACACTAAGAGAAATTAAGCCAACAAATTAGGAAAAATAAATTGTAAATAAACTAGTTTTTAAGACAAACTGTAAACTTTGATTTGATTTGAATTTTATCTTAATATTAACTTGTTTTTAAGTGAAAAAACTCAGTAGAGTATTTTAAAATGCATTTAAATTATCCTCTAAAATTATTTCCAGTGCTGAGAGCATCCCTATGTGCGGCTGGAAATTCTTTCCGCCTGTCGTCCGGGTACGAGTGCATGTACATGGGCTGAAGGGTGTCCCGTTCCGGCATCGGTTCCCATTCATATTGAGTGGTTGATTGCCTTAATGAATGCCTCAATGCTGACAAGTTATTTGCGGCCACATTGCCAGGCAGCGTCTGTAAACATCCTGTCATTCCGCTATACCATATCCCGCTAGCCTGTTATCCTGCTATCCTCCTGCTGCCGCTGCTTCTCTGCCAACCCAACAGCTGCCGCAGGCACAGGCACAGGCTCAGGCAGAGGCACAGTTGCATTTCCGCCTCCTGCCTTTGCTTTGTTGATTCGTGATCCTTGTTCGCCGAAGGATGCGTCGTCGCAATTGCAATTGTTGTGTTTTTGCCTAAACTGTAACTGATTGTTCGGTTAGCGTGTGTCAGCAATCAATTCAGAGAATGCAAAACGTGTTATTTTGGGTGTTCGAGTTTTACATAAATTAGTGAGAAATTTGATTTGAAAGGTAAAATACATTTCTTTTCAAGGAGATATTTCTTAGGTTTGTATATAATTTTTACCTTAAAATAAATAAATAGTTTTTAATAAACCTAATCGACCCTCTTAGAGTTCCTTTAAGCTCCACAAAATCTTAAAAAATCTAAAAATACACATAAAAACCCCTCAAACAGCCTTTACTTTAATTGTATTGTTTCTTATTTACATTTTAAAAGGCAAATACAAACATAATAAGCTTAGGAAGACCCCCCAAGGAGAGAGAGGACTAAAAATAATATGTGCTTGATGCCATTCACTCAACTTGCCATATTAGATTCCCTTCTTTCGTGCCTAATTAGGGCTCCAGGTCATGTTGTCCTGAGAGACCGGAAAGAAGGATTCCCCTAAAACGAAGCAAGCCCGCTGGCTGAGGGAGGACACAATTAGGTAGATAGGTCAGAGTCCAAAAAAACCCTTAACGTATCCTGCATATAGGTTCGCCCTGCTTGTCGAGTGGAAATCAAATTATTTTAATGATACACAAATTGATACTTTGAAACAAAATAACAAACGAAATGAAATTGCTCGGAGCACTTTCGACTATTTTGTTTGTTGTATTTTGTATATATATTTTTGTGAAATAAAATAAAGGAGCAGGACCAGGAGTAAAAACGGTTGTCATGGCCCTCGGAGGGATACTGAGATGCTGATGCTGAAAATTCCAAGAAAGCAACTCTAGCGTCGTTCAAAATTAAGTGAAAATTGGATTCTTTACATTTGGCTTTCCCTGTTCCCTGCTTTTCCTTTTTATTTTATACCCACACACATTTTTTTGTATATTTTTTTTTAGCTTTACTTGTGGCAAATCGGATGCGAATGAGTTGGGCGTTGTCTTTAATACCTGAAGCGTGTGCAATTGCTATTATTATGCAAATTTTTTGCTTTCCCTGCATGCGTGTATATTGCTTTTCCATTGTTTCCATTTTTTCTTTTTTTTTGTAATTTAAATGAGGGTCTTGCCGGGTTCCCCCTTGCCAGTCTTGTGTCCCATGTCCTCGCTCATGGCTATAATGAGAGACAATTGAAATGTCAATAGCATGCAATTGTCTGCAATAACATCCCAGGTAACCGTAACCCGGGTCATCATTATCTAGTGAATGTGTATCGGACCGAGGACATGGCGAAATGAGGGTTGTCAGGGGTCCTATTAGGGATAATCCAATAAGGCCAATTTCCCTCGACTGCACTGACAGCACAGCGCATTTTTTGCTGATAATAATATCTAAAGCCATACTGAGTATCATTTTAATGCAAATTTATAGAAGGTTTCTTGGGAAAATGTTGCAGGAATTTATGGAGCTACACAATCAAATATTTTTCCAGCTAAAATCGTTCAAGTTCCTTTGAAACAAATTACATTTTCACTAATCAAATAAGCAAATAACCCCAAACCAGGACAATTTCAATTTAGTTACAAACTTTAACCGGATTCCAGGATATACGAGTCCTTTCCGAGTCCTTCCTCTAATCGAGCAGAAGGAGCAAAAGTCAGAGAGCAAAGAATGCGGCAAGGGTCTTGGCCGCCGGAAGTTGGGGCAATGGGACGCATGTTCATCAAGTCCTGGGGGCATTAATTACGCATACGCAGCGTTGGCCCAATGCCACCACCACACAAGCAAATGAATCGTCAGTCAGTCAGTCAATAGGGAGGAGGAGGGTTTCACTCGGTTAACGTATGCAAATTAGGACTTGATATCTTTGTTGACTTTCTGACCGCCCAGCGAACTTTTGATTTGCCCAAGTTTCAGTTTTAGTTTTGTAAAAAGGATCCAGGCTATGGTTAGCTTCTTGAAAACACCAAATAAAAGACAGGCTATAGCAAACAAAAGTTTGTTTTTCAATGGAAAATAAAGTTTTACCAAAGATTGAAGATGTATCTACAAAAGGGATAGTGTCTAAAAGGGTGTATAAATCAATATATACAAATATTTATAATTATTTTCAAGCTGGCTTTAATATAATATATTATTTTTTATGCCAAAAGAATTGCATTCCGTTAGCAACAATTGAGAATTGAGAACAACAACAATTGAGAAATGTCGCAAATCACAAAATACGCTCAAGTTTTCGGCTGCAAGTCTTGAGCTGCGCCAAACGGAAGCGGAAGTTAGTTTCTTTCTTCTTCTTTTTTTTTGATGTAGCAATTGAAATAGAAATGGCGGATAACATCAACAACAACAAAAACGACAACGATGGCCACCGAAATGAGAAAAGTTGGGCAAGACTTTGGCGGAAATGTGGCAAGTAAATTGAAGTACCGACGACTATACAAAAGCCATATACCCATATCCTAGCCCCATCCCAAGGTCGCTCTTTAAATCCAAATTGCTGCCTTTTTGTTTGACATAATCGAAGGATGTGGCCAGCCACAGCCGCAGTTGTGTATTTTATTTTTTCTCTTTCCTATTTTCCTATTGCTGTCTCTGTGTGTCTCTCGTATTCTTGAGGAGAAATATAAATTCGAGAGGAAATGAAAGCATTTTGTGGAGCAGCAGCTTTAGTACCGAAAAGGGAATACCTTATCCTGATTATCTATAATATTAATCATACATAAAACTATCTGCGTTTTTTTCTAGTTTAACTAAAACGAAATTCTGAGGGAGAGGAATATATACTACACTTATATATATAGAGGGTATCTATAGCAGACTTTGATCTACCCTCTGGCTGGAGGCTGCATTAAGCGGACATTGAACCATTCGGCCAAAGTCACTCAATTACCAAAGTGTCCAGTCGAGCTTATCAAAGCACCATGGACCAGGCCCTGGCCAGGATGTGAGGAGCAAAAGCGCGCGGCATCCTCTGGCTTTGTGTGGCTTGTTTTGATTAAATGTCAAAACAATGGCGGGGCTGCAGCATAATCAGAGCGCTGGGCTGCTTGCGTAATTGCCCAATAAACCGGAAGCTGCACAACGGGCCTTGAAGATGGCCCCCGATGCACTATGGGGCGAACGACCACTAAAAGTGGCATTAATTAATATCTTTAAAACGAAGCAAGATATTAATGTTCTGTTTTTTGATTAGGGTTATTAGTAAGAATAGTAATATATTTTAACAAAAAACGACATAATTCTACATTCAAATACAAAAAAAAAAATTTTTTTTTCAGTGTATACTTTTAAAAACTTTTTTTTTCCAAAAAAATTAAGATATATTACCAAAATAATACAAAAAAAAAACAAATTGGGGTTGTGGTACCTTGTTTTTACATAAATTTGAAGTTTTACTTTATTGCTTTGCATTTTTTCCAACAATTAGTGGAAGAATATGTAATTTTTCCAAAAAAAAACCTCAAAATTAAGAATCTAGAATTTTATTTATTTCTAATAAAGTTTATTCGTCATGGTCAAAACAGGGTCCACGTATTATCGCATTAAAACAATTGAAAATTGCATTCGATGCATTGCTTTGCCCGTTGTCTCTGCGTTCCATTTCACGAACAAATCGCTGTTTTTCATCTTGAGGTTAGTATCTTAAAAGTTAAATTTTAGAGAAAGTGCGCAAAAGTGCACTTTTATATTAACAACATATAAGAAGAATTGATAACTCTACAACATAAAATAGGTTTTAGAAGTGGAGTCAGCTGGACTCACTTTGTTGCTCTATTTAAAAATTAAAATACACAAAAAAATTGTGGTTTTAATAGGGTTAGACCTTACAGAAGATTATTGGGACACCACGGTGTTTTTCTACAATCGACTATCACAAACACATACTAAAAACCATAAGCAATGGGCTGCATGTTAAAAGTAGCTCTTTTATTAATTGTTAATAGACTTTTTTTGACTTTAATCTTGCGCAATTTTTCTAAATTTTACCAACAATCGGTTATCGCTGGAGTCACGCGTACGTAGCAGCTGATTTAACAGCGTATTACTTAACAGTGACGCGCTCTGTTAAAATTTCTGGTATGTAACATTATAGATTAAGGTTTTTTTAACACATTCCAGTTAAAAAAAATTTAATTTAACGACTTTTAAAAAATTAATTTATGCCACTTTTAGTGGTCGTTCGCCCCATAGTGCGATGGTCGATGCTCTGATGGTTCCAATACAATCAGAGCTTTATGAATACATTAATCCTGAAAACTAGAAGAGGGGAAGCAAGTACTTTGAACAGGAAGCTGATATTTGGAGATATATTACAAAGACTTTTATGGAAAATATTTATATAACATTTTTTAAAACAAATACAATTTATTTTTAGTCCATTTTTAATTTCTAGAAAATAAGTTAATGAAGTAAATATAATATTTTATATTAATTTACAAAACTTTGTACATTTGAAATATATTTTCTTTTCTTTTCTGTTCTTTTCTTTTAGAGGTTTAGATAGAAAAATGTTTAAATTTATGGAATTTACTTGTGTTTTTATGTAATATTTTTCAAAACCTTTTAATATATTTTCAAAATAAACTTTAAAATATATTAATAAAATATACAATTTAAACTTAAGCCCTCTCATTTCTGTGTGTGTCAAGATAACAAGATATAGAACAACTTGTCAGCAGCAAGGGGAGGAAAATGCCTTCGAGGCTGCGACTTCACTTCAGGGTGGATAATTGTAAGCCCTCCTGCTCCTTCTACTCCTCATGCTCCCTCTTCGTGCAAAGTAATTTTATAAATAGCTATAAAAAAAAGGCGAAAAAGTGACAGTAAAACAGGGAACACAAAACATTTTTTGTTGGCAGAAAGAAAATCACGAGAAAAAAGACGCGTTCTTTAAATTTCTTGGCGTCGCTATTTGGCTATGCAGAACCTGATGACCTCATTAATTTTCAATCTGAGCCAGATTACAGCCTCGAGTATGATGAATTTCTTCTGCCATCGCACCCCCACTACCACCGTCCCCGCCCTCTTCTAATTTATGATGATAAATGAGTTTCAATCAAGCGGCAAAAGTGAAGTTGACGGCGGCCGGTTGCCCGCTTTTGACCACTTGGCCAGGCCAGGATTTTATGTATAAATTTTATACACAATTCGATTTATGAGTGGTGCGAGGATTTTCATTTGAATATTTATGAATTATTTTTCGGGGCCCGAGCTAAGCTGTCTGATAAGAAAATTTCAAAAATCAAGGCTTCCCACTTATTGATTCAAATTCGCCTCAACGCACAGGATATATTTGCTGTTGGTTTTTTGATTTTTGTTTTATTTTAATTATGAAATTGCTTTGAAAGGCATTTGCATAATCTGTGCCTGCGAACACAAGCGAATAATCTGCTATTGGTTTTGTCGGAGATCTAATTTATTGGATGGCAAAGTCACCTGCTGCTGCTGCTGCCCGAGGACTCCGCTTGACACACTTACCAGTGGCCAGGCAATTTATTTAAATAATCTGGCCATATTTCAAATTGTCAGGGACAACCCAGAGAAAGGTAAGAGAATAAATGAAATACATTTAAAACCCTTTTTCAGCGGCCTCAGCGTTTTGCAATCAATTTGGCAATGGCAACGAAAAAAGGACACATGTATTCTATATAATTTATTACCGATTTAACTGGTTAAATCTGTCTGTGCTGGGTTAATTATTATCCCTGACCAACGGTACGTATACGTAATAAATGGGCAGCTTTAAAGGAATGGCGGCAGCAGGATATTGGCAATGTGATCATAACCATTCCTGGTGGTCTTATAGCTGGCAATGCGATTGCTAAAGTCAACGGATACCTTCACAGATCGCTCTCGAATGTACTTGGCATAGATGAAGGCTCCCACGAAGGTATCACCCGCCCCCAGAAGATCCACAATTTTCTTGGGCTTGTAGGCCGGCGAATGCGTGTAGTTCCCATTGAGATCCATAATTCCAGCACCCTGATTGCCCCACATGACAATCACTAAAGGACGCTTCAGATTGAGGCCCCATCGCATTTGCAGGCGCTCGTCCAGCTGGATGCAGGCCTCCTCTACGCTATTCCAGCCATTCTCACCGGCCAGCTGCTTGGAGAATATGGCATAGTCGCAGTAGGCCAGCAGGGGGAACATCTCCTCCAACCGCTGATCGATCTCCACCGAAACCATAATCTTATCCTCCGCCTCCTCCCTGGCCGCATTGTAGGCAGCAATCTCCTTGAGGATTTCGAGCGTAACGTCAAAGTACGAGGCCCGCGAATGAATCCAACCATATTGGCTGAGATCCAGTTTACGGAAATCCTCGATGCTGACAAAGGGAAAGTCGTGGTTGCACATGACTAGTGTTCGTGTCTTCAGCGACTTGGACAGGATCACGTTGGCGAAGGGCGGATCCCTGTCGCAGGTCGGGCAGTTTTCCAGGATTATGCCGCGGGCCAACATATCGTCGATCAGAACCTGGAATATCTGTTGGCTGCTTAGCATGCCAAAGAACTCCACCTTGACGCCCAGATTCCGGAGCACCGTGCAGTTATTGGAGGCATTGCCGCCGCGCTGATAATATCCCCCAGTGGCTTGCGTTTTGACATTTTCCTGCGGGAATTTATTTACGGTGGTCACACAGTCAATGGTGCTGGTGCCCACGCAGAGCACCTTCTTCTTGCCCACGGCCCAGCTTAGATTGTTGCCATAATCCGTCATAATTTTGATATAATTTTGTTAATTTTTTTTTGTGGTTTTATTTGTTTAGATTTCGAAAGTCTTTGAAAGTCAGAATTTATTTGGAAAACAGGACAAAATTATGACAAGCTGTTAAAACTTGAAAAATAAAAATTGGAATTAGTAAATCAAATCAAGGATCACCTTTAAGATGCCCAAATGGTTTGCCCTCAGCGAGAAAAAGTCCGTTCTGTGTGTTGGCTGCACGGAGGTGGACTACGTAAACACCGTGGAAAGGGCGGACTTTAAGGCCGATCGTTCTCGCACCCAGAAGGGCATAATGGTGCGCAGCGGTCGCTCCTCGAATGTGAGCACGATTCTGCGTCTCCTGGGCGCCAGAGTGGAGCTCTTTGGCGTGCTCACCAGCAATCCCATGTACGCCATTATTCTAGATGATCTCGAGCAGAGGGGGATCGACATTAGCAACTGCACCTTCACGAACGAGAGTCCTCCCTTCTCCATCATCGTCCAGGAGCGATTCACTCGCCGCGTCACCACCGTTTACTGCGACAAACCCTTTCCCTATGTCACCGCCGAGGACTTTAGGAAGCTGGACTTGGACCAGGTCGGCTGGGTGTCTTTCGAGGGACGCTGTCCAGTCGAGACCTGCGATATGATACGAGTGGTCCTGGATTACAACAATGAGCGCGAGGAAGCGGACCGCATTATAGTCTCGCTGCAGATCTATAATGCCTTCGACACACTTGTGGATCTCATCGGAATGGTGGATTATGTGATTCTCACCAAATTTATAGCCGAGCAGAAGGGGTGGACGTCGCCGCGGGAGGCCTGCGAAGGACTACACTCGGTCATGCGGATGCCGCGCAGCATCAATATCCGGCGACCCTGCTTCGTGGTGCCCTGGAGCAACCTGGGTGCCGGCTGCATGACCCCCGATGGCAACTACTTTGAGCTGCCCGCCCACAAGCCCAAGAAGATTGTCGATCGGGTGGGGGACACTGACTGCTTCACCGCCGGCTTCATCTATGCCAATTTTGTGGGTCAAAGGCAGCTGGTTAATGCCGTGGACTTTGCCAATGCCGTGGCCAGCTACAAGTTGGCCTTCGTGGGCTTTGATTGCCTGGGCAGCTTCAAGGTGGACTACATGAAGCGGAATATGGAGGAGGAGCCGGATCAGGCCCAAGTGTCCTCGGACAGTGAGGATGAGAACCATCCGGATCGTATATGCAGGAAGTATTTGCATAGATCCATCAAGCCTCCGGACGAGGCCTCTGAAGTCAGCGGTGAGAAAACGGTGCGTCTTCCCCCTTCTTAGCTTGTTTTTTTAATAATTAAATTACTAAAAATTATTAAAAAAAAATATATATTTTGTTTTGTCGAAACAATAAAATGGAATTTGGCTGGATGATTGGAATTACTGCATCTTATCCCTAGTCAAAGGGCCAAAGTGACGGATGAACTCGTTGAGGGAGCACCTGACATCTCCCAGCTGCGATGAGATGAGCTTCAATTGCAGCAATTGCTGTTCCTGGGCCAACGGAGAAGCTGTCACCTCAACATCGGTCTCACTCTCGCCGATTTCCTCCAGCTTAATGAACTTCACGAGATGGTCTTCCAGGCTATCCACCACCATTATCGTATGACCCTGCTGTATGAAATGATGCAGGGCCAAGGCATCGGCTATGATAACTTTATCCTCGGCACTGACCAAGTATCTTCCAAAGATTCCAAACTCCTCCGCTGGAATTTCATGGAATTATAATTAAAAATATAATTTTTAAGATAATACCCACCAGCGGCTATAATGCGACATGTTGTCAGGGCTGGAAATACTCTCAGCAACTTCCTCGACTTGTCGCTCGATGAAATGAGCACATAATATTGGCCATTCTTGATGCCAGACATCTTTGGTGAACTCTGTAGGGATTTCCCAACTAAAACATCCAATTTTCTATCTACTTCAAAGGAACCGTGACACGTTTTTCGGAGACTAAAACTGAATAGACTGTAAAGGCAAAGCCATTTTGGGTTTTCTTTTGTTTATTTCTATTTTGAAAGACATGGCATAATTTCGTTTCAAATGCAATGATTTAGTTGCCACAGACAGGGGCACAAAGGAGAGGGATTCCAGAGAGATAGCCCTCTAAGGAAATGGCCAAAGATATACTTATGTATAGTATATTGTGTGTGCCGAGGAAGAAGAACTGTTGCCACAGCATAATTGCCACATGATTAATTCTTGAGTCAGGCGAAACTTGTCCGGGTCCGAGACCAAGATAAATGCTAATAGATATACATTTATGTAGAAGTTCTGGCCGGTCATTTATCATTTCGGACAACAGGCAGGCAGGCAGACTGGACAGCAACAACAATTACCACGAATATAAGTGACAATTTTCATGCATTTCCCAGGCACACGCGGCGTATGAGCGATGAAGATAATTTTGGTGCGAAGCAGCAGAGATTAAGCCGAGATGAGGCAGCAGCAAATCGATAAATGTCCAGCATAGCGACCCGAGCAAAAACTTCTGCTGCATCCTGGCTGTGGCAACTCCCTCATAAACACATCGAGAAACTTGAACTTTTTTCCATTCGAACTGGTTGCTTGCTGTGTGTCGCCGCCACACGATTATGACCAAGAATTATGCTTGGCAAGTGTGCAGTTGCCAACTGGAAAGGAGTCTTTGAGCACTGAACAAAAAAATATCCTGCTTTTAGGATAGATATTTTTTAGAATTATTTAAAACCTTCTTGTTCCTTAATTAATAATTCCCTTAAAAGTCTCTCCATAATTTTCTTATAGAACTGCAGCACGAAAAATCTTTAAACAAATATTTAAAAAAGTATTTGCAACTTTGGAAAAAATTGTGTAAGCTCAAAATTATATATTTATTTAAATTTTTATATTTTCCTTAACTGAATAAAAGCTTGTATAATTTTTAAAAATTATTATTAAATTATTTCAAAGTCTTATTCAATCCCCCTGTTTCCCTGAGTGCTTCACCCGCATTCCGGCATCGAGAGGCGGAAAGATCGAGCCGGAGACGCTTCCATTTGCCTTCCGGAGGACTCCAATGCAGCTGGCACAAAAAAAGGCAAAAAGCAAACCCCACAGACAGCACACATTTACATGGTGAATAGCGACCGGCATTTATGTAAATTAAAAATTATTTTCGGCTGTAAAAATTCAGTGGGAATTGTTTTTGGCAATGTCGGCGGCTACAAAGAAACCCTCTAACAAGCGTCCTTATAAAGAGAAGGGCAAAAGGAAACTACACACTTTAAGACAGAACTCGGAGATACCCTATCCATATCCTTGAAATAAAATATTTAAAAATAAATAAATAGCTAATTATTTCAGATACACAAAGAGTGAAAATGAAAATTAATTCAAATTTATTATTTATACAACTTTTTTGGCTAACATAATGTATATAAAAATTGCTGGAATTTTACTTTAAATAAATAATTATAATTAAAAATCCCCTCTAAAAGGGAATTAAATAAAAACGAAGCATTTCGCGAAAAGCAGCAACGAAAATAATAACAGTCATGACAATGGCCCTGGCAATTGCGAAAACATTTGCTTTTGTTTTTTAACTGCATTGGCTGTTAAGCAGATATAGCGCGGGTATAGTTATTGTTATTATTTGAAGGCACTGTCATACATACCGAAAGGGAAAATAGTGACAGAAAAATGGCAGTCAGAGCGACCGGAGATGGGCAAGAATGAGCATTCGCAGCAGGAAATGTTGAATTTTGAATATCCGATGAAGTAACGTAATCTAAAATTATATTTTTAAAGGTAATTTAGGATCCTTGTTTTCTATAACATATTAACGAATATTTTAAGATTTAAGCTGGATATATATACTAAACCGAATAGACACTTTATAAACCCCAGCAAAGTTATGCTGCCACTGAAAATTCCTTTCCAACTCCGCCTTGGCTTCAACAATTTTTGAAAATTATTCAATCCAATTTTCATCCAACCCCCCACCCTCCATCTCTGTGTGACTGCATTGGTGCATAGATTATGCAGTTGGCTTCAGTTTATGATTGGCAAATCCAATATACGCTGTGCACTTGGCAGCAGATTGGCAGCCCCGCTTCTGCACCGCAGAGACCCGAAAGATGGCCGCCGCCTGGCTGCCACTTTATGCCACTTGCACGCATATTTCGCCGGGCTCTCACTCACACTCACACACACTCGCACTCGCATGAACCGAAACGCAGACACAAGATGGCGGCGAGCCCATTTCCGGCTGATGGGGCAATAGCGTGATTATCGGCAGACGAGACGGGGCAGCCGGGGCAACCGCAGCGACAAAAAATGATTGGGCAAAGAGTCAATCAGCGGGTCAACTCGAATGTTAAATATCCTGTAGGGAAAATATTTAAAAATAAATTAAATTAAATATTAAAAGGTGCAATTAAAATGAGCTGAAAATAATACAATACAAATAACGATAATTCTAGACGTTTTTAGTTTAATTTTTTGATTGCTTTGCTTGGTGATTTGTCTTACTTAAACTCTAAAGTAATTAACAATTTTATTTTCTTCAAGTTTTTATTAGTTGATAAGTAGCTTTGAGTAAAAGTTAATATCTTTCTCCTTGTACAGGGTGTGCCTGCAAGAGGACCTCACACATCCAGTTGGGCAAAAGCTGCTGCCACAGCAGTAAGCTGCAAAATAAGCCAAAAATATGCGTTATCAAGCTGGGCCAATAAAAAAAATACACATACCCGTGCTTTTTAGCCAAGCAAACAGAAAAGACTGTGGAGCACCAGAGAGAGTTTAAAAGATAAAAATATCACAAATTATCTATTAGGAATTCATATTTGAAATTTAAATTAGCTTTTATATAATAATCAAATCTAATCATTTATTACTTGTCGTTATAATTTTATTATTTTATGAATTTATTATGACTTAATTATAATTGTTCAAAATAAAAATAAGGTTTTACTTTTATTTAACGTTATTTCCTAGGTATATATAATTTCTCTTCTTAATTTTATTAGAACTTTTCAGCAATTCGTTTGTAATTTTTTCTTAAAAATTCCAATACTTTTAGCACCCACTGTGCCTGTGACGTGCATAAGTGTACCCACTTGCATTTGAATCGCTACTGACTCTGGTCGCCGTCGCAATTTTGCATTACTTTGCATAACCGGCAAAGGGCCGCCCGCTGCGGTGTGTGTGTTTGTGTGTGGATCCCGATCATAGCCTTATACAAACGTCTGGCACTGTAGCTAGAAAATGGCGCCTTTATTTAACCATAAACTGTGCTTTCATGGTCATTATGGAGGCTTCCTTGCTGAATTCCAAACATTATTCTTATTTATCGGTGGCACAGCAGCACACGAGTGCTTAGGAAAGGCAGAAGGGGATGATTAACCTTTACGTAAATAGGAATTTTCTTAGAGGTTAAAGAAAAGTCTTAAAGTTTTTTTATTAGATTTTTTCCTGCTTTAAGGAAAGAAAATAAAAGCCAAGTACACAAATGGTAAATGGCATGAAAACATAATCTGTGTACTTTCCCTCATCCATCATTGTTTAGAATCCTGACAGAGTTACCCCCTTTCATTGTCTTGGTTAACTTTTCTTTATTTTTTCTTCTTTTTGCCTTTCTTTGATTTACCAGCGAGTTGAGCGAAATAAGTGATAGGAAAGGAAACCCTTCTTTCGATGGGAAGATGGCTGGGCGTTCGTTCAGATTTAATAAGGTTTCAAGTCCTGTGCGCTGAAATCAATCAACAAAATCGTGGGAGATCCTTTCGCATGTTTCTCTGATTATTACGCTCATTACATAAAAAAACATTTCACTTTACTTCAGTTCACATTGCTTTGTGCAGGAATTTGTTATTATTTTCGTGCTTGGCTGCTTTTTCACAGTTCGTCGACTGAAATGAACTTGAGTGCGGAGGGGATGGCGGACAGGGGGGGGAGCAGCACACGTGGGGTAAAAGTCATTGGTTATCCCTTTACCCGCAGTTTTTCACAATATTTTTTCCTTTTAATACCCTGTAGTTGGGGCATGTAGGGGTTATATAGGTTACAGGTTGAACAGGTTTTTAATTGTGATTAAAAAACATTTTTATTGGGGCTTAAAATATGTTTTTTTTTTAATTACATATCAATTTAGCTTGAAAATGTATTACTTATATAAAAAATCTTAAGTTTTTTGTTATATTATTTAAATAAATTAATTTAAATAGTAGTTACAGCGACTTTAACAAGCTGAAATTAGTTTCTACTAACTTGTTTTTACGCAGCTGAAAAGTATGCTATGCTTTTAGGACTGAGTACTCCATGTTCGTTATCCTTGAGTACCACATTCTTTTTTTTTTTGTGTTATATTTTTTTTTGTTGTTGCTGTATGTGTGTGTTTTTTTTTATCATTCCCGTTCAATCCGCTTGAGTTTCGGTCCGCTGAAAATCTTTTCAAGTCGCTAGGGGCAAACGCGCGAAATTCATTTGTTAACCCGGAAGGGATAGGATGACGTCGACTGTCGCCGATGTCGTTGTCGTTGCCTAATCCACTGCAGGCGCGACCCGAGAGCCCAGGCAAAGGAAACGGGAATTGGTAGCAAGGATATAGAATCCAGGATCCGGGACCCAGGACCCAGGCCCTGACAGTGTTTGCTTTCGCGAGAAATGATTGATGAAGGTATCGCCGAAGAGTTGAGCAAAAGAAGTACAAAAAAAAATCAAAACAAAAAGAAGGCAAGCGGCTGAGCTGGGTTTGGGGCCGAGTGTCCTGAAAGGAAAGCCATTTAAATGCAGTAAAGTAATATTTTTTCAAGAGAACTTTAATATGTTTATGACTATTACAGGGAAATTAAATTTTTAACTAATTTTGTAATAAAAAATGCATTCGACTTAACTTACAAAACAAACAGTTTTTCTTACACCTAAGAAAAAGAATTAGAATCAAATTTATATTTACAATTTTTTCTCTCTGCATCATTTTGCCTTGAAATAATTTTTAAAATTTTTGTCCAGAGGCGGGAGGATGTCTGCTGCTGTCAGGCCTGAGATACCGGTTGGCTACAAAGTCCCAGGAATGGTTACAGCTTGAAGTGTCGATCAGAAATTCACTTTGTCCGCTGCGCAGAACTTAATTTCCTTCATGGGTTTTATGTCCCTGGACCTTTTAACGACCCCATAAAGTGATGCGTTTGCCCATCCTGTCCAGCCTCCTCCTCCTCCTGCTCCTCCTGTTAGCCTTGGCACGCCCTCATCCTGCGGCATCAATCCTGTCGTCGGCTCACCTGGCTGCGGCTTGGTGTCCACTAACTGCTCGCTTGTGTAGAGGGCTTTATTTGGTGTTTTTATGGCTAGTTACTCTCGTTTGATGGTATTAACATAATTTATGTATGAACACGAAACTACTAAGCGCACTAACAAAAGCAACTATCTCTCACACTCAGTGGGGATCAGGGCTGGCAGGGAAACAGGTACAAAATAGGTACCTAAAACAGAACCAACTGAAATTGTAGTATAATTTTTAAGTCACAGATTTAGTTTAGAAGAATAATAACAACAAGAATCAATTTTTTTGCTAGCTTCTGACTGAAATTATAAAAGGTTTGAGTGGGAAGAAATATATGTATAAAAATAATATAGACAATTATTTTTATACATTTATTTATACACATATTTATATTATTTTTATACATATATTTCTTTTAAGGACCTTCCTCTCTAGTTTGGTATTTTTATAAGAACATCCTTTATATATATTTTCCCTAGGTTTATTTATTATTTAATTGTTATTATTTTCTTTATTTTAAAGCTTTGCTGTTTCCTTTGCTTGTACCTTAAGGTACCATCTCGAGGAAGGATGCTCCCACCCTGAACCCAAGGTAATAAAGCAATCGTCTCTCGGTTAATTGCCGCCACTCGAGGGGGAACTGAATCCTTAAAAGAGTGGAGAGGTGGCAAAGGGGATTTTGGATGAATGGTTGATGGCTTGTCGTCTGACTTTTAATTGATTTTAATATAAACAAGGCAAAGGGGATGACAGATATTGGTTACTGAATATAAAAAATAATGGAAATGGTTCATATATAAATTTATAAATTTAAAATAAAATAATTAATATAAAATAATATAATTTTCATATCATATCATATATATTACAATAGTTATATAACTTTTTCTTTTTCTAAATATCTTTAGAGTGCCGGCTTTATCACTATCCCAGCACTTGACTATAACTTTTTGCTGTCTTTAATTTTTATACCCGCTACCCATAGGGTAGAAGGGTATTATAACTTTGTGCCGGCAGGAAATGTATGTAACAGGTAGAAGGAAGCATTTCCGACCCTATAAAGTATATATATTCTTGATCAGGATCAACAGCCGAGTCGATCTAGCCATGTCCGTCTGTCTGTCTGTCTGTCTGTCTGTCTGTCTGTCTGTCTGTCTGTCTGTCTGTCCGTCTGTCCGTATGAAACACTGGATCTCAGAGACTATAAGAGATAGAGCTCTAATTTTTTTTCGACAGTATTTCTTATGCTTGCACGCAGATCAAGTTTGTTTCAAATTTTTGCCACGCCCACTTCCGCCCCCGCAAATCATAAAAAAGCGTATTAAGCGTATAATTTTAAAGCTAGAGTCGCGAATTTCGATATGTATATTAAAAACTATAGTCGGTGTAATCCCTGAAAATTTGGTTGCGATCAGATAAAAATTGTCGAAGTTATTAAAGAAATAATTTTGTATGGCCAGAAACGGCTGCGGGCAGCATGCCTCATTTGGTTGACTAATTAGACCAACTAAATATTCTTATCAGTTCATGGTTGTGTTCGGAAAAGAATCTTATAAGATATTCGAAAAGCAATTTTAATAAATGGTAATAATTATTAGCCGCTTGAATGCAATAATATCGCGGTTTTACACACATAGATACATATGTATGTATTTTTGTATGCATGTGATTATATTACACTTGCATTTGCATTTGTCTGTTATGTTCAAAATTGTATCAACTGTTTTTTCTGGCGTCCTGACGCTTTTCTGGTTTAAGTATGGGTAGCGGGTATCTCACAGTCGAGCTCACTCGACTGTAGCTTTCTTACTTGTTTATTTAGGGTCTGAGGTCTGGGCATACCCCTTAAATTTTAGCTTCCACTCACGGATATCTCCATATGTACTATATATAGGGAGCGTCGTGTCATAATCGTAAACAAGTGCCGGGTTCCGCGACATTTTATCGCTAGACCCGTGTGTGTGTGTGTGTGTGTACCCGCCGAGTGGTTAATGGCCATGGACCACTCCGGCATAAATTAAGGGACCGTTAAGCGTAAGCCAGAGCCAATTACCAAAGTATTCTTGGTCATTAAATTTACGGACGTATTATTGCGTTGACTACCCTTTAAATAGGGCAGGGATATTTAAAGAAGAATTTTATATGTGACATATTTTACTATTTAATAAGATATAAATATATAATACCTATTAAAATGTGTAAACATATAGTAAAAGTTATTAAATTATTATTGGAATTTAGTGGGAATTAAAAACTGACTGCATTTTGATTCGTTTAACTTGTTTTATGCAATTAATATGCTTCACATTTAAAGAACTCTAAAAATAGTCAATTAGCAAAAAGGTAAATCATTCTAAGTACTAAAAATTTTATTTATTAAAAAAATTCAAAAATAAAATCAGTAAAATCATTATAGAAACTTTTAATTTACTCATTTTTACTCTCTTATTTTAGTTTCGATTTTAAAAAATGTCCAAAAGATATTCATAGTTAACCAATGATACGTTTCTGGTTGCAAGGTACTCCATGTTGCAGGACCAGCAGTCGCAGGCCCTTGCATCCCATATCCTCGATATTTTTCAGAGACTCCCCCAGGACTAGGGACTCCTTCTCCTTGGTGAGATACCGCTGCTCCGTCTGAAGCTCGCTGGCCAGACAGTCTAAGAGGTCATCCCTGGCAAAGAACCGAAAGCTAACGATGGTGGTGTCCACGGCCAGTTGCTGCAGCAGCTCGTACTGCTCCCAGAACATGTCCTTTTCCAGGGTGAAAACATAGATAACCAGGACCGTTTGATTTCTGTCCAGCTCGCCCTCGCGCTCTCGGATCAACCGATTGTAGATGGGCACAAGGCCGTGGTCACAGGTGGCCAAGTTATCTATGATGAGCAGATTCGTGCCGCAGTTGGAGAGGCCATCGGCGAACTGCCTGACCAGACGGAACTTCATCACCTCGTCGGAGACGACTGTGTTCCAGGAGTACGAGTGGACATTGGCGGGCCAGGGAAAACTCTGTTTCAGGGTGTTAACCGTCAGGGTTTTCCCCACTCCCGGAGGTCCTAGCAGGGCCACGGAGCGGAACATTTCGGTGCTTGCCAGGGCCCGTTCCATGCGTGCCAAGGCCTGCTCCTGGTTAAGGACCTGCTTGCTGATGTGGCGGAAAATGTGAGCCAAGTCTAGAGTTTCCTGATTGCAGGAATCCTTCTCGGAGATATCCTGGAAAAGTATAAGACTTAATTCATACATTAAAGTTTAGATTTTTCATTTTTCTTTTAACCTGGGACTCGCTCTCCCCCTCCAGACCCACCAGTCGAAGGGCAGTCGTCCACAGATTGGACTGCTGGTTTTCAAGATTTTTCTCGCTGTCTATTTCTATGCCCAGAAAGATCAGCAGGAGCAGCACGACAAGGACTGCTGCAATGATGGAAAACCCCTGCAGGATGTGCGATTGACGATTGGAGCGGAGACGGTCACGATGGCGCCGACAATTCGAGCTTCGCAGGATGCCACGCTGGCGGGGATCCTCATCCTCATCCACATTGAAGTCGCCGGCATGGTGGGGATCGAGGGTGCGATAGGGCAGGTCGCGGCGTCTGTAGAACTGAATAACGGGTGGCATTACTGCTCTGCAAATTTCTTTCTGCAAATGAGAAGTCCTCTAATTTAAATACTACACATATATATTTTTCTTAATTTGTCTGGAATTATTTAGTATTGTTTTTGCGGATAACTATACAATTTTTTTCGAAAACTTATGTTTATATATTGTTTGTGTGAGTTTTATGCTGAGACTAAGTTACTTTGATTGAAGTTTTTAGACATTTCAGCAATCTTTAGATATTTGTATTTCTTCTTTATATATTTCATGGCATTTGTAATTAAATTTAAAGAAATATATAATTGTAGGCAATGTTCTGAGGAGCTTAAAAAAAACCAAATAGATTTCTGCTGATTTTTTGAACTAGAAAAGCTAAAGAGCTAAAAAAAAAAATTGCAAGCGAAGAGGCCGAAACCGGCCAAACTGGTTTCGGGAGGTTGTTTTGATTTTTTTTCTTTTAAATGTTTAATGTTTTTTGCTTTTGTTTTTTTTTGTGCTGAGCCCACTACCGGAGTTACTCACACTTGGCAAACGCCGAACTCCGCTGGAAACCTCCCTGCCAGCCACTCCCCAATATTTTTAAGCGCCCGTCCCTTGCGTTGTTTACGTTTAGCGCTGATTTCTTCATTCCACGCTAGTTTGTTTTGATTTTTGAAAAAGGGTCAAGCTAGAAAAACTGGATGCCACTGCTTGTTGTCTTCACTTGGCCATTGTTTTCCCCCTCCTCGTTCCTTGCCGAGTCTCAACTCCGAGGTCTTCATCTGCTTTCTGGGTTCATTACTTCAAGTGGGACGATGGGAAGGGTCTTTTGTCTAGTGTTTTCTAGATTTATTCATTAGAATGTATTTAAATTTTAAAATTTTCAAATTGTTTCCAAGTTTTTATTATATTTAGAACACCCTAGAACACCCTCTTCCATTTCCACTTCACGGTTCTCATATTATTGTATACATAATTTCCATTACTAATCTCAACTAGATGTGTCCAATCAATCCATAATAGCCCCGTTTTGCCTAGCTCATGTCCCACTCTGTCAGTGTCAATGGAGGTAGCAGTGTTTCCCCGGGAAATGGAGCGACGCAGCTGGACCGGAAACCCGCACAGATCGAGCCTGCTGCTCCACCTGTCCGCCGCCTTGCATCTGGGTTTCGCCATTTACTACGACTGCCGCTATGCCCAAATGCCCCTCCTGGCTGTGGAGCTCCGGCTGGAGCCACCGATTGGTGGCAAGTTCAAGTACATGACCTTCCTGGCCGGCCTGGTGCACTGCTTCTACTATATCCTGGCTCTAACCTATGACCTCCTCCGCCTGCGTGTGCTGCGACAGCTGAGGGACTATGTTATGGCCAGCTTTGTGATACCGCTGGCCTTTACGGTGGGTGTGACCTTCTGGACCCTGTATGCCATTGATCGGGACTCGATATACCCGCCCATCCTGGATCTTGTCTTTCCCAGCTGGCTGAATCATACGATGCACTCCTTCGTTGTGGTTTACGCCGTGCTTGAGCTGGGCCTCACCCAGCATAGTTATCCTTTGCGACGACAAGGCTTTACCGGCCTGGGAATCTTCATGGCTGCCTATCTAACATGGATCCACTTCCTGTGGCTGATGACCGGCATCTGGGTGTATCCCTTCCTAGGAGCCCTGGCCGGGCCATTTCGATTCCTGTTCCTTGCTGTGATCGTTGGCCTAGGATTTGGTTACTATCTGATGGGAGAGTGGATTAACCGAGTGATTTGGTGGCAACCAAGCAGAGTGCAACGAAGGAGTAGCAGGGGATAAACACCGCGATAAACACCATAATCCAATATTATATTACATATAAAAAGTTAGTTTAATAATACAAAATAAATCATTTCGTTATCTCAAGCTCTGTGTTTTATTATACATTTTTTAAATAAATCTTGCCACTCTTAGAGATAAATTGGTAAAGCATGAAAATTTACATTTCCACCGATTATCAGAATAAGTGGGAAACTATATTTATTCCCTGTAAAGTTCAAGCTTGACTAATTCATGTTGCCAGGTATACAAAGTTACAAAAAACAGCAGTTTTCAATGATATAGAACATGTTGTGTAGATTTCAAATAAATTTGTTCACAGAACTTAAATATTTTAATTAATATTTACATTTATTATTTAAAATATAATTATCTTGTTTGCAATTTTAGTTTCGGGGTTCCTTTAACAAGGAGAAATCATAGAAAGATATTTTTATTTTAAATAAATAAATAATAAAGCAGTTTATTTCAATATCAACTATGGTTTCATTGTCTCAGAAAGGAATCTTAAATGCAGAATATTTCGGAGGTCGGCAAATATGATACTCTTTGTAGTTACTGAAAAATGAAAGGCAAACCGAAGGACTAATTAAGCCGGAATACGACCTTGTGCCCAGCTGATCTTTCTCGTCAGAACTACCATAAATCCCACGCCAGATGTTATGGTCAAATAATGGTTGGGGGATGAGGGGTCCCATAAAACACCATATCGTAATTATTTGTTTGTATTTCTTTGGCGGCAGTGCACATCTCGAGGTTGGGTATCATCGACATATGGCCAAGGCAAGAGGGTTCAAAAATACTATTAGAGCAATTTCAAGGCAATTGTTTAGTCAACAGTTTGTAATAAATTAAAATAAAGGGAAAATGTTAACAATTCAGTAAGAAAATCATTAAAATCGTAGGAAAATGTAGTGAAAAACTATGTAAAGGCTTTCATTAAATTGAATGGAGTCTGAACTGAACTTTTTTTGATTTTACAATTATAATTCATGTTAATCGTTGTTAATTTTGTAAAAAAAAATAACTAAGTTTATTGCTTAATTGATTTTTACCTTTATCGATGAAGCTTTGAGTCGATTTATAACATAAAAAGAGTCTCTTGAGCTGCGTAAGAGAACGAAGTCATGACTTAAATAAGTCAAATAGCTCAAGAGAGTAGTGGCTAAAAGGGGTTTGTTTAACATTGGCCCTCTCTTTGAGTCAACTGAATGAGTTGTTTAATACCAATTAAAGCCAAATTGATTGGAGTACTTTGAACACAAAATATCATCTAGAAACCTTCAGCAAAATTATCAATTTTGAATACATTCAAGAGAAACTTAAACTTGTATTAAAGCTAAAGTTTCTAAAGCTTAGCTCCGTAGGCACTACATATAATACAAGCCAAGCCGCAGCACCTTTGAGTCTTAAGTTCGGGGTTTTGTCTTTACTTTCCCCCCACCCCCCTCTTACCTCAAGTTTCACCCCTTTGACTGTTGGGGGCCCAAGAATTTTCTCTAATGACTTAAACGCGGCAACCACTAAAACATTTACGGCTTGTCTGGCCCGCCCTGTTGTTGTTCACTTGCAACCACAGCCACCAAATTCAAGGTAAAAGCCGCCTCTCCTTTATTTTCCACACCTCTGAAAAGCCTTTGAAAGTAGTCACATTTTTGAGCAAAAATTTTCCCCGAAACCGCAAGTAGAGAACTCATTAAGCACCAGGAATTCTGCGGCAATAGCGAGCTGTGAAATGAAAGGATTGGGATGCTATTACTAAGATTTTCTACTTAAAAGAGTTTATTTATGATGAGAAATAAATATTTACTTTATATTATATGATATATATATATATATATATATTTTTTTAAAATGAATCTTCATTATTTATATAAAGAAAGAAGTTAGTAGCCTCGTCTGCGATGGTGGCTTCTAGAATGGGATCGATGATGATGATGTGAACGTCGTTTGTGACTATTTCGTCCTGGAAAATAATAATAAATTCATGATATATTAAATATGTGTATACAAAAAATGGTTTAATATTTTCTTTAAATATAAATATAGATATATTATTTAGATATTTTTCAAAGGAAGATGTTAACTTACTGAATTTGGAAACGGAATCCATTGAGTTACTTTCAACTGGTTTACATACTTCAGGCCGTTTGTCTAGGGGGAGAAAATAATAACAATAAAATAATATTGATAATAATTCTAAAATATAATAATAATAATTAATAATTATACAATTTATTAGTAATAATAATATAATAATATGTTCTTGGTATTTAGTTTTAGATACTTTGCAACAACTCTGCTTGCATATTTTTAAAGCCACTAACTTTTACAGAGACAATCTTGTTTGCTTTTCCTGGTACTGCTGATAAATAAAAGGATTAACAAATTCCTAAAAAAAATCGATGTCCTTTCAAGTCCCAATACCAATGTTCATGTTCATGTTATTTGGTCTGCGTGTGTATTTTGCAAATTCGATTCTCCCGAGTGGAGACTGCACGCGGTAGGTAATATTTATATTGCGTGAACCACAGTGTTTGCTTTTCAGTGGGAGTGTGTGTGTGGTGTGTGGTGTATTCCCGGGACCAGATTTTGATGGACAGGAGAATAAGGATGGTCCTTGGATGGCGGATTGGGGGCTGGCGGCGGGGGGACTTCAGGGATAGAGACACGTGCGTTGCCAAATATATCCGCTGTAAGCCCCTTTGTTTGTCCTTGTTTCTTTATTTTTCATACGAATCGGACTTATCCCTTTCCGTTTTTTTTGTTAGCATATTTATTTGAAATTCGATTTTATCCCCGATTCTGACATTCGCTCACTGCCTGTGTCGCCTAATTCCGCAGTCAGGACATCACTTTGTAGTTACACACATACACATGCAAATTCTAGAATAACCAAATTGACGCATGCAAATCCTTTAAATTCAAAGGGATCCTGTGATTTATACTGTGTTATCCCAGTTAGAAACTAATATAAATAAATAAATATGCAAGGAAAAATGATTATAGATTGACATGTCTTCGAAAATGAGATCCTTGATTGCCCAAAACATTTTATATCTATTTTGCCGCAAGCCCTGGCAGTCGCCTTGGACGTTCAAGGACCTTTCCTGCAGCTCCAAGGACCTGGCCAATTGCCGGCTGCAGAATGCAGCAGGCAAAGGTCAGCCCAAGGACAAACACCCAACGAGGTGCACAAAAATCCAGCTTCCAGCTTCCCTATTAAAATCGATATTTAGTGCCGCACGCAGTGATGCCCAAGGCAAGCAAGGAAAATGAAGAAAATGCAAAGGATAAGCAGCTCTTTTGTAAGAAAAATTAAGTTTAAAATAAAATGAAATAATATTTTTAAGTATTTTAATCTAATTTATATAATTTGTCTTGAGTCTTAACTAAATTTCATTAGTTTTCCTTTAAAATTTGTATAAAAAAGGATTTTTAGAAAGTCCTTTAAAGTGTTATAAATATTTTAATCGGTAACTTAAAATTCCTACAATTTTGAAGAATACCTTGAAGCATTTCTTAAGCCTCCCCGGCACTTAATAAATTTTTTTTGTCAGGACCCTCTGACTTTTTTAGCCATCAACTGTTGCCAACACTAAGACCGATTCCGGCAAATCTGGCGAATGGGGCGTGGTAAGAGTATTTGCATTAAATTATGCGACGAGCTGCGGAAATGTTTGGCATCAAATGAAGAAGGGGCTGGACGGGGGGACTCAAGGCAGACAAAAAAAGCTGAAAAAAAAAACAGAAACCATGGAACAAGGCAGCTCTGCGCACCGTTAAGTGCGGCGGAAGCAATTTTACTCTTCAGCTCTGGAAAAACCAAAGAAGGAAATATAAGGAAAGCAGCCACAACATCGCATAAACAACAACACAAAAAAGGAGAAAAAAATTTAATAGAAATCCTTGAAACATCTGTGAACCGCTCACTTAGCCCCCCGCAAAAAAAATGTAAAAAAACAAAACACACACAAAATATATATCTCACTTTTGTATTTTGAATAACACACACACACACAGGTAAGCAAGTGTGTGTGCTTTCGCATTTGTAATTGTTTCCTTCGCTGCTTTGAGCTTTTCATGTATGGCAGGGACTGTGTCACCGCCTAATCCTTCAACCTTACTATACACTGGGGGAAAAATGTAGAGGAAAAAGTCTAAAAACTATATAAAATATTAATAACAACAAGAGCAAAGAACCAACAAAATAAATAAGCATTTTTTGACTGAAGAAATTATTATGAAAAAGCTGCTAAATACTGCAAAAGTGTCCTTCTTTTTAATATATATTTTTTATACTATTCCCTCAATTTCTTTCTTTTTTTTTAATAAATTTAAATTTATTAAAACCACTAATTTATTTTATTTCTTTTTTTGCAAGTGCTGCATTTAGCTAGGGCCGTCGTCTCCCACTGCATTTTAATCGCCGTCATTATGGCCCTAGGGTGGGCGTAATTTTCACATTCATTTCGTTTCACTCACAGTTTTTTACAGCATTCATTTCAGAGTACTTAAAAAGCGGGGAGAATATTTGAGAACTTAAGGCTAGGGACCAAAGCATAAAGGCAGCAAAGGTAAAGGAAAACTGCTACCATAAAGTCATATAATAGATCAAGAAAAAATAAATAAAATATAGAAGGAAACTATGTACAATGATACTTTGAATTTATTGCAATTAAATCAAGTTATCTAAATAATAACAGCCCCAGGAACTCCATATCTTATTTTCTTGAAATCCTTAAAATATCTGAAACCCTCGAAACTTCTCTTTACAAGGCCACCTTCAAGGAGGCCACCGACTTGAAAATAATTATGTCCATTTGTATGGCCAAGCTGTTCGTCATCTCCGGGTGCCATCATTACACCCTTTTCGGCTTGCCTTTGGCCAACATTTACTCGGCAGATGACCCACAGCATCCCACCCATCCTTCCACTATCCTTGCTCCCATCCTCTAGCTTCCGGGTGGCATTAAAACAAATCGACATTTTTCTCCGAGAGTAAACTTTATGGGGTCATCGGTGTAGAGATATTGTACCCAAGTTCCATCTTGGACTTTGCAGTGCCTTCCACCAGAGTGAGAGACTGAGAGCATTTTTCTTTCTCGCTTATTAACATAATGACCAAGGAGATGGAACGGACATAAGGCCAAATGGGCATTACAGGGGCAGCCGAGCAAGAACTAGGAAAAGTTGTCAAATAAACCAAAGCAGAGCACAGCCGAGCGAGTGCTGTGCGGCCAATATTTCTACTCATTATGCTAATAAGTTCGTTGGGAAAAGCAGAATGGTTCAGTGGATACAAAATCCTAGGGAATTTTAAAGGAAAATAAATTTAAAAATCAAGGAGAATGTTTATAGAGTAAATTTGAGGCAAGAACAGAGTAAATTTGGAGTCAGAAAAACTATTTAAAGTTTAAAGATGTTAGCCGAAGATGCATGGGTTGTTAAAGACTAAAATATATACAATTTCCTTCAGATCAATGGGTATAACTATAATGTGGATACTATATTTCTTTAATTCCTAACTAGCTTCCCAAAGAACAGTGAGATTCTTACTTTCTAACTTTGATTTTAGCTCCATGATTAATTTTAATTAAATCTTTCCCAAATTAAATATTACAATCTCGACTAAGAAATATAAAATTTCATTGAAATCAAAACCTATATATAATGAAGAGTACATATTTTTTTAACTACCAAAAGATACACTCAGATTCCTACTACCTACCTTCAATTTCAACTAAACTGATTAAATTACTACCTATAATATTATTAATATTTCTTGTTGCTTTGTATTCCCAGCTCAACGCTCTATTATTGTTAATTAATTTTAATAAGCTCGTGGTCAATTCATGTGCATGAAATTGCATTGAAAAATCTCGTCACTCGGACAGGGAAGAAGCCACGCGATGATCCAGAAGTCACGTAGCACAAAGACACGTTGCCCCAAAGGCGGGATCATTTGAAGTCGTCACCATTCAGCCGTGACGTAGAACGATAAGCTGGAGGACAGACACGTATATATAGTACGTATATATATAGCTTTTAAAAATCAGCGGTTACGTCAAAGAAGGCACTTTGTGTGTCATTATTAAAAGCCAGGTAAATTTGAGGATAATTAGCCAGACATCACTCCTTAAAGCGTTGACGTGGGCGCCTTTGATTCCGGTCTAAAGTCATGAATTACACAGGTCAACAAGAAAAAGTACGGTGAATAAAACCTTCAGATTGTGAAAGATCTCGGTCTGTATATTGCTAGTTCAAAAATCAAAAAAATTTCTCACGTACCAATTTTGAGGAAATCGCCCTCAAAGTACCAAAAATTACCTATTTTGGCACTTTTCAAACGCTAATAACACAGAAACCGCGCGTGTACCAAAGTTGAATTTAGACTTAAATGAAAGGCCAATCTCTTCCCTTTCAGATTTCAGATGGGTCCTGATTTTAGGACGTCAGGTTCAGGAGCTATATCGCTTTTTCTGAACTGATTTTTGAGCCTTTTTTTTACTATGTTGTAGCCCTGAAACTAGAACAAATTTTTTGGGAGTTACATCTGAGTC
Organism: Drosophila anomelani; assembly: GCA_035045905.1. Classification (NCBI taxonomy): domain Eukaryota; kingdom Metazoa; phylum Arthropoda; class Insecta; order Diptera; family Drosophilidae; genus Drosophila; species Drosophila anomelani. The sequence continues at coordinate 7,005,517 of JAWNOO010000165.1, forward strand.
ATCACATTTTGTACTGAGTTCCAGGGCTACAACATAGTAAAAAAAGGCTCAAAAATCAGTTCAGAAAAAGCGATATAGCTCCTGAACCTGACGTCCTAAATTCAGCACCCATCTGAAATCTGAAAGGGGAAAGATTGGCCTTTTATTTAAGTCCAAATCCAACTTTGGTACACGCGCGGTTTCTGTGTTATTAGCGTTTGAAAAGTGCCACAATAGGTCATTTTTGGTACTTTGAGGGCGATTTCCTCAAAATTGGTACGTGAGAAATTTTTTTGATTTTTGAACTAGCAATATACAGACCGAGATCTTTCACAATCTAAAGGTTTTATTCACCGTACTTTTGTAAGGTCAATTTTTGTAGACCTGTGTTATTAATCAGTTTTCATATATAGTACACTTTACTGATTCTTATAGAAATTAAATATAGAAAAAGTAAAAATTTCATAATTAGTTTCTGATATTTTCAAAGACATATCTTCTGCCAGAGAAAAAATTCATGTGAAAAAGAAATGAAATAAAGATTCAGATGTTTCAAAGCCACTAGCATATACTATGGGTTGGACATAAGTACATATAGTCCGACCCTAGACAGTCGGTCTCCGATTTAATATCGCCATCGGCACTGGTGACTAACAGTACTTTCTGGTCTGGCCGCTGTTGGGGCCCCGATAATTATCCGACGAACCTTCAACTCGCGTGCTTGTTGCCGGGCGACCGACAATCGGCCAAAACCGGTCGATGACTAATCACAATCAGGCGATGTTGTGAAAAGTGCCGCGATCTCAATTGCAATTGTATGGATCTTGATCGGATCGGGCTCTGTAAAAAGTTAATTGGTAGCAACACCGAACACTGAATGCCCTAAAATCAATATACAAAATTTTTAGGAACTCCACACAAAACAAACAAGAAGTATCTTTTATATAATATAAATAAATTAATTAATATTTAGTAAGAAATAATAAATTATAATGATTTTCTTTATTTATAATGTTGTATTACTGTATCTTAAAATAGTTACTAAATAAGCATTAATTAAAAATACAAAATAAATAAGTAGTCAAGTCAAGTCAAAGCAAGTAAATTTCTAAATTAATTCTTTAGAAATACCCCTCACTCTAGAATGATTTTTAGAAAGCCTTCAATTAAGTGTAATTTAACAAATAAATATATATAATATAATAGAGTATATATAGAGCTACATATATATCTTTTCTGAACCTTTAATGGCGTGTATTAATTCGCAATTTGGCCTCAACAGGGGCGTCTCTCTATATTTTCTGAAAGGAAACAGAGTGAAACGTTTCCACCTCTTATCAGCTCTAAAATAAAGCCAGCTCATACAGTTCTTTTTGTATTTTTTAAATCATAAACCAAAGATCTAGGTTTAATTTAAAATCTTTATAGCTACGCCAGTGTATGACCGTCCAACCGCAGCGGGAATAGAAATCTCACGCTGCCGTCAGCTTGTCTGGCGCGATTTCAGTTCAGCCTTTGTTGCTTTTGTTGCTGTCTTTTTTTATTATTTTTTTTTCTGTAGTTTTATTTGCAGTTAGCCGTTGCCGTGTAATTGCAGGCAAAAAGGTGGCACAAATGTCGTTTTTCCCTCTCCCTCAGATTTAAAAACCCCTTTGTGAGGGCCCTAGAGATGGTCATGTTTATAAGAAAGAAGCTATGATTTTTCCTAAAACTTAAACTAAGAAAATTATGCAGAAAATTAAATAAAAATATATAATAAAAATACATATTTGAACTATTTATTAGTATAACATAAAGGTAGCTTTAAAGGATAAGCATAAAGTAGCATAAGTTCACTTGAAATAATGAAGAGGGAAAACTAAGTGAAATTGTTCACCTTTAAAGATATTTTAAAATTTGATTTTTTATAAACTGCAGTTTTTAATAAAATAAAATATGTTTTATTTGATATATTGAAGTATTTTCGAATTGTTTATGAGAATTTTTATACATTCCTAATATTTTTCAATATTTAGCCATTTAATTTCATATTTTCCTCAAATTCGGAGAATTTTAGAGTTCAAGTCCTGCCTGAAATAAAGTAGATCTTTAAACCTTAACCAAAATTAACCAATACCCTTTTATTTTTAATATTTATGAGTTATATTTTTCAAATATATATTACATTTATATATAATACATATATCAACAAATAAACCTTGACTTTAGTGACATCTCTAACATTCGCTTTTCTGCACCTGCATGTGGCTTGTTGTTGTGGCCATTTTCGTGGGGCTTACGTAAGTTCGCTAAGGCGGCAAAATGAAATGAAATGAAATGAAATTGTTGTAATGGGCGATTCTCATTGCGGCACGCTACCCAACAATTTTCAAGCAAGCCCGCTCCTATGTGCTACGAACAATAAATAACCAATTCCGCATTCAGTGAGATGTGAAAATTAGCATTATAACAAGCTACCTAACCCATTTTATGATGTTTACAGGTTTTATTTTATACTTACCTTCAGCTAAACTGCATAAGAATTAATTTTAAAATTAAATTTTTATGATTATTGTTTAACAAGTCATAAAACTTTATTATTCTTTAACTTAATCTAATTTTTGAAAGCAAATATTTAAAATATTTTTACTGTTACGATAAAAAATTATAATTTAAATTAGAAATTGTTTTCTGTGTTTGGTTTGAATGGTTTAATAAATATGCATATTGAATATACAAATTTTAAATATATAAATATTTGTAAGTACAAGAAAACCGACTTTAAATATATTTATATTTCTTGAGATACATTTTTGGAAAATACAAATTTTAATACATCAGAACTAAGACAAAAATGCATTAATTTCCATTTGGAAAGTTGTTTATATTTATATTTATTTGTTGTTGTTGAAAATCCCTTCTAATATTTCTATTTCTTAATCCTGCATAATTCTATTTATTGTATTTATTTAATTTCATTATAATTACACTCAAAATAATATACTAAGTAATTGTTTAGCTTCAGGCTGTCAAAAAATCTTGCCAAAGGCCTTCAACATTTCAGCATTCAGTTATTTCAAGCCAAATAAATTCTGCTACTCAAATCTGTACATATTTAACTACAACAAAAATACAAAAAATAACAACAATATATATCGCTTTGGTTAAAACAGCTGTTGCCACTGCAGAAGCACCGCCGGTTTGAACTCAAAGCGAAAGCTAAATGGCAGTCCGGGTGCGAATTGCGTCAGAGATCGTGTGAAAAGCTAATGGACGAGCCGAATGCCAAATTCAATTTACAAATCCCCCATTTCGCCCGAGATTTCCTCCTCTTTCATTTCGATTTCAGTGCAGCTTCCGATTTGGCCTGCCGCCTGCTTGCTTGCCAATTCTGCGGCCATCTTTCACTTGTCGTTGTCGCTGCTGCAGCTGACGGGCCACGCAGATACACAGCTGCACCTGTGTGAGTGTCTCGTGGGTGTGCTGTGTGTGTATCCGAGAGATGCAGCAGAACCGAGAGATGCACAAGAAAAAAGATCAAAAGGCCTTGCTGCAATCAAGCCCTGGGTCCCTAAATGCAAAAGGGGGATATGTTGTGGGTATATTGGGCCCACAAAAAAGAAGGGAACCTATAGCAGGTTTTATCAAAATCTGGATAATATGTATCTTAATTTGTAGAAGAAAAAATAATTTAAATAATCATTTTTCCTTTAAAAAACCAGGAAATTAATATTTACTAACTAGAAAAATCAACTTTAATTACTTCTCAGATAATAACAATAATAATAAATCAATTTATCGATTTTAGAAGAATATTTTTAGATAACCAAGACACTACCTGTATCGGAAATAACGTCAGCGAATCAAATCCGAACTAATTGTTAAGCTATATTAGTTAAAATCATATTTAACATTAGCATTCCATTATATTTTATTGGTTTTATGTGAAGAGCTCAAGGGGTATATGGGTGCAGGCTAATATTTGTGGGAAATCTTTGGATTTTCTAATGCTAAAATATTATTAATTGATTATGTAATACAATATTTAGTTCCTAATATAATTAAATTGATCAAAACTTAAATAATATCATTGGATCACAGTTTAAGACCTATATTTTCTAAGAACTCTTATTTATTTTCATCAAATATTCTTGTTCTTGTTTTTATATATTATACAAAAATGGTTTTAAACATTTTAAAATTATTATTTATTTGTAAGGTCATCTGAAATTAAAAAAAAAATTTCTATCCCTTGCTAAAATGTATCTAAAAAATGTTTTAAAATGGCAATTAAATCTTTTTAAACAGTCAATCAATTAAAAATGTTATTTCCTTCCAAATCAAGCACAAAAATATATTCAAAAAATAATCATCCGAATTTATAAGACACAAATCGTATACTATATAAATTTTCCAGGATATATCCCCCTTCGATCCCATTGCATATCCCCCCATCCAGCCTGCTTACGTAGCTTGTTGATGTTTTCCTAGCTGACTCTTCGTTGACGTTTGTTTATAATTTGCGTAGCGCTTCGATTTTATTATTTCTGTTGCTTCCTTCTGAAAATAATCATTTTATTTTTGATCGCTTTCGACTCTGGCCATAAATTATACCACCAAACGGAACATGTGTGCGTGTGTTCGTTTTCCTCGGAAGGTAAATGAAAATTCCCTCAAGAAGTTGCCAGAGCAAGTGCAGGTACATAAATATATGTATGTTTTCTTATTCTTTCAGATTTACACATGATTTTCACAAGGTTTTAATTTGAAAATTTATTTTAGCAGCTAAATCTAAATTATTTATGTTATTTGGAGTAGTTAAAGATCTTTTTTCTTTAATTTTTATATGAACATCTATCTAGTTTTTCCTCGCAGTCTATGGTAACCTCACCCAGTCATGGTTATTTTGGCCTCACTGCAATTTAATTAAAAAAATTGTAACAATTTGCAGTAAATTTCACATGAGCTTTGGCCAATTTCGCCGTTGCATGCGTTCGGCTCGTGTGCGAGTATCTGTATCTACGGAAGAGTATCTATGTATCTATGTCTATCGTGTGTGCGAGTGTGAGTCAATTTAGTACGCACACGGACGTGCTACACACGATGGCGTATGCAAATTGCTGTGGGGCAGGTCGCAAAGTAGCATTATTGTCGGTGTTGCCGTTGCAAAGCCGTTCAAGAGCATGGCTGCAACTGCACTGGGGGAAATTAGTTGTGATTTAATAACACAATAACAATAGCTAACACTTAAAAAACTAGCTAAAGAATGGGTAAAATATTAGGCAGTAAATAAACAAGATTTAATTATGCCTTCTATTGTTTAAAAAACTTTTTACCATTGATACAAAAAATCCTTCTTTAAACTCAAAAATGTATTATAATATATTCCACTTTGATCTGTAAATTAAATTGCAATAAATTCAAAGAAAATTATAACATTTTTGGCAAGCAAATTAACAAAATAAAATGCCACAAGCTGCAATAGCGTCATCAAAACAAGACAAAATTTACAATGAACGCCAAAAGAAAGATCAGTTGCCAAGAGGTAGTATTTACAAAATGTATATAGTACATTATATATAGAAATATTTTTGATCGTAAACAATTTTCATTGTATTTTATTTTGTACAAATTTAGTGCTCTCATTTTAAGCAAGTTTTTCAATTCAAGAGCAAGAAATATAAAGTATCTTTTCTTGTCGTGATCTCTTGAGTGATCTTTGCTGACACCCCACTCATTGATCTTTTAGTTCTCTTGAGCACATAAAATCATTACTCTTAGTATATTAAAGAGTGTTTTAATTTAACAGAGAGGGTGGATTGAAGAGAAAGCGAGTGAAAGAGTGCCAGAGATCGAGAGAGAGTTTGCTCGATCGCTCAGCTGGTTTCTGCTTTGAGATCTGCCAGCTGATCGCCGCCTCGGCCTGCTGCGGCAGAGAAACGTGAACGTGACTCTTGTTTTTTTTTGTTTATTTTTTTGTTTTTCTTATTGTCTTTTTTTTCTCGTTTTGTTGCTGGTTTTTCTTAGCTTCTTTGTTCGTTTGGATCGTTTGCCAGCAGCCTCCTCCACCTCCCCCTGCCACACATCTTTGGCAAACTTTTTTATTGCCTCTGCAGCAGTCTCTGCTTCAGCTGCTGCCGCTGCCGCTGACTGCAAAGCCAACTGAGGCTGATCTTTTGCTTCAGCAGCAAACACACACAGATACACACCACACCATTGGCTTTTTTTGGTTTTATTTATCGTAGATTTCCTCATTTTACGCTTATTTGTTTTGAAATAAAATTAAACGACGCATGGCAAATCAAAAAGCAGCAGAAAAAAGCAAAAAAGGGGACCAGGGGGGAGGGAAACCAAATGAACCGCAGCACAAATGCATTTCTTTCGATCGATTGAGGGAAAAGTTTAAAAAGAATTGTGTATCTTAAGAATTTGTTAAATTAATAATATCCTAAGTATTAAATAAATAAGCAATAATTATAAATAAACATAATTTGTAGGTTCATTACAAGTCTTAGGCGTACATGTCGTATGCGTAATAAAGTGCATAATAAGCTGCATATTACGCATACGACATGTGTGCCTATTCATTGATTGTGTTCATTCATTCCGTTTAGCTTAAAAAACGTTAAATAATTGCAAAACTGCTCTTGTTTTTACTAATTTAAATAACTTACATTGAAAATGTTATTAAAATAAATCAAAAGTCTAATTTTTTAGCTCTTTTAACTTACCACCAAAATAGTGCTGCCGATGAAGTTCCTTTAGAAGCTCTGCCGTGGCTGCAAAATTATTGAGGGTAAAGATTTGGATGCCAAACACATCTAAATCTGATTTCAGGATATGGCAAATAATATTTATGTAGATTTTAATAAAGAATCTACGAATCTCATGGGGATTTTTCCTGGGATCCGCTAGAAAATCATTATTCATCTTAACCAGCTCCTTGACCAAATGCGGCTGCAGTCGGGCTCCCTGCAATTGCTCTATAGTTTTGTATTTCTTGAAGGTCTCGTGGGCCGTAACTCCTATGAGGATGGGAACCGTAATGCCAAGTGCCCGGACTTTTCTCACATACTCGATGATGGTCTCATGTTCGTAGCACACCTGCGTGATGATGCAGTCCGCTCCAGCATCCACCTATGAATGGAATTATTAGCTTTAACTTTGAAAATATGAACATTTTGATTATGCTCACCTTTTCCTTTAAGTACTTCAAGTGTTTCGTTAGATTCGGAGGAACCCCTTCGGGTTTGTTGTAGCCCTCTGGGAAACCACCCACGCAGACTGACATTGAATCTGGGAAAAAGGGATTTATCTTGGTTAATCAAACTCTACAAAAAATATAGGAAATCACTAAACAAAGCTAAATATCTGACAAACTTACCACTTGACTTGGCTTTCGCCTTATCGACAATAACTTTGCTAAATCGATATGGCTGCGACGGATGTAGCACATCCCCGCCCAAGGCCAACACATTGCTAAAATTCAAATCCAAGAACCGATCCAAGCGATCTTCGGTCAGCCGATACAGGGTCAAGTGCGGCATTGCGGGTATTCGTTGGGCCAGGTGCTTGACCAGCTGAAGGCTTTCCACCTGGCCTATGGGCTTCACGCTCCAGGATGACCTGCCCAGCCAGGCAACGCTGACGAAGAAGGGCAGCAACGGCAGGAAGCGGTTAAAGTCCAGGCACGCGGGATTACCTTCAGTGCGGGGCAGTACCTCGAGGCCATAGAAAAGGCGTCGCCGTTGTTGCCTTTCGTCTATAAGCGGTCCAATCCGCTGCTCCTTCACTTCTCTGGGCAGTTCGGAGACAAAGGTCACGCAGGGCACATACGAGTGAGGTTTCTGTAGGGGTTTGGTTTCCACGAAGTGAGCCATGGATGCTGGTGTGCTGGCAGTTAGTCGGTAAATGTTAGTTTAGAAAAGTTGGCTTATTATCAATCTCGAATTCGCCTTGACGAATATAGTTTGACACGGTCTGAGAATTGCTTTTCGATATTAGAACCGTTTAATAGCATTTTGTTAGTTGCATTTTAAGTGTTTGGATGTTTATTTGTATTTTGTCAATTAAATTAATGTTTTTATTCTGCTTAAAGTTGGCGAGAAAATCGGATTTACGAAGTCTCTATCTTCCAGAGTTTTAATTTGATTTAAATTTATTTTTTTATTGATTTTGTGCTATTTTATTTATATTTATTTATACACATAAAAGGTAAAGCCTTTGTTTACATTTCTCAAGCAAACAAAACTTTAAAACTTTTGTGTTAAATGGTAACAAGTTGCAAATCCCGCGATTTATGTCGATTGACTTACACGTCGTATGCGCAATATGCGCATTGTCCATCCTAACGGCGTCATTTGTTTGGCTTAATTGCCGATAAATAATTGCAAAAAGCCGAGTTGCAAACAACCCCGAACTCTGCGTCAACAAACTCAAGCAAAACGCGAAAAGAAAAACATAGAAAAATCGCATTCGCACATCATTTTTCAGGCCCAAGCGACAGCTGCAAAAATAAGCAAAAAGAAAGGAAAACAGCAAACGGATTTGAAGCGTCGTCAGTGAAACCTTTTAGTCCCGATTCCATCTGTGTCATCTGGGGGCTAACTGGAGGAAGCCAACCCCTTTGGAAATGCACTGGCAGAAATATAACGAAGGAAGTTAGAGAAAATTAGAAGGAAATTGTAGAAAATTTATTAGAAATAAATAGGTAATAAATGAGAGTTTTTTGATTTAAGAAATTACTTTACTTTTACTTACCTTTTCATTCGTTTATTAATGTATAAAATAGGTCCTAAGTTATACGAAAAATATTTAAATACTTTCCTGATTAACCTTTTTATATAATTTTCTAATATTACTTAGAATTTTCAACTGAGATTTAATTGTCAAAAATAAATACGAAACTCAGATATATTTTTGTATATTTCCTATATTTATTATCATGAAATATCTGCCTACCCGCCAAATGTTCCTGCCAGTGTATTAGCCTGCCACTTATCCCTTCTCCATGGCCGATCAACCGCAAGTTACAAATGTCAAATGTTGTTTTTGTCAAAAAGAACCTTTCAGTGTGGGGCGGAGCCTCAGCCACCCCGCACCCCTGATGGCAAGTCCCGCAGGAAGGTGCGGTGACGCAACAGTTCTATTATTCGGGATGAAAATCTGTCAAAAAAATATCTACGCACTTCTTCGGCTGTGATCCGTGACATTGACTGACATTGATGACGCGCACCAAAGGCTGCAACATTCGCATATATGCAAAAAGGGGGAAGGCAAGCAAGGGTTCTCCAAGATCCATTCATCAAGCGCCGGTTTTGGGCCAGCTGCAGGACTCGGGCCACGGCCATTAGCCATGTCAGTTCCGTCATTTGTTATTTTTCGATTGAAGACCATAGCTCGTGGTCAACTAAAAGGGGTTGTCCTTTCAGCTGTCTATCCTTTCCTTATAATGCCAGCATTATGAATCCTAGACCACATCCGCATCCAATCAATTCAATCAAGTCACGCTTCCTGCGTTATTATTGCAAAAAAATATGTATTTTCATATTAAGATTTAATGTAGAGGAAGTAATTTTAAAGGAAAAGTTTGATTAAAAAATCCTAATAATTATGCAGATATTTAAAACTGATCTTGAAATTATATTTTTATTTTTCAAACAACACTTCATGTGAATTTATTGGTTCTGTTTCCTTATCACTGAATAGATTTTGAAGGTGTAGTTCCTTCAGCAGTTCGTCGACAGCTTCAAAGTGGTTCAAAGTGAAGAATTGGAAGCCAAAAATGTTCAAGTCAGCCTCCAGAATACTTTTAATAATTTGTAAATTAATGCGGACAAAGAAAGTTCTAGTTAGATGCTCATCTGCCTCAGGTTGAGTTTGTAACTCAACCAACTCTTGGCGCAAATGAGGCGGTAGTTTGGCCAAAGTTATATTCTCTATAAAAGTGTATTTGTGGAAGGTCTGATGTGCCATAATACCGATCATAATGGGAACTGTAATGCCAGCGGCCCGAACTTCTTTCACAAAATTAATAATGACCTCAGGTCGGTAGCAGACTTGTGTGATAATGCAATCCACGCCGGCATCAACCTATGAAAGGAATTAGTAAAATAGTTTCATTTTTATTTAAAGATTTTGATAATATATAATTAAATAATACTTACCTTTTCTTTTAAGGATTCTATGTGCTTGGTTAAATCCAAAAGTTCTCCTTCGGTGAAATTATAACCCTCTGGAAAACCACCCACGCAAATTGATATTTTATCTAGGAAAAGGGATTTTCTTTTGTTAACTTAAAACCATAATTCAATCAAAAATAAAATTAGTAAAAAAAAGTATAACATACAAGAGAAGCTGAGCTATTTAAAGCTTTTTGTTTTTGTTCAACAAAAATAAATTTCGTAAAATTATTTACGCTTGGCAAAGTAGTAAATAATTTATATTTAGCAGCTTTTTTGTGTGATTATTCACGACGGGAGGCGTGACAATGAGATAAGCTACACATGTTCTCGTGAACTCAAATGAAATCACAGAGCATTATCTTCCAAGTTAATGAATATATATATAAACTTACCACCTAACCTGCCTTTCGCCTTCTCCACAATGGATTTACTGAGTGAAAATCTTTGTCCCGCGTGCATCAAATCGCCCCGCAAGGCCAACATATTGCTAAAGTTTAAATCCAGGAACTGATCCAGCCGCTCATCGGTGAGCCTGTAGGCAGTCAAGTGCGGCATCACGGGTATACGTGGGGCCAGGTGCTTGGCCAGCTGAAGGCTATCCACCTGGTCTATGGGCTCCACATCCCAGTAGTTTGCGCCCAGCCAGGTGATGCTAACAAACATGGGCAGAACCGGCAGGAAGCGTTTGAAATCCAGGCACACGGGTTTGCTTTTGGAGCGGGGCATTATTTCCAGGCCATAGAAAAGGCGGCGCTGTGCCTGCTGCTCGGCGATGAGGGGGCCAATCCGCTGCTCCTTCAATTCATACTGGTCAGGGGCAAAGGTCACGCAGGGCACGTACGAGGGAGGACTCGGACTGGCCTCAGCAGTGGACGTGCAGTGGGCCATCGATACAGATGCTAACGCTCTCACAGATCGTTGAAAACTGACCGTGTCCGCTAGGTGGCACTCGGATTATCAGCGATTAGCGATCAGTGCCGGTCTAACCTAACCTAATGTACTATATAGTAGCTCGACTCGCTCCCGAGATGTCCGAGATGAACGGCTTGGCTTGCTTGTGAGCAGAGCGGAGCTTGGACTGATAGCTCCTTGGTTGCCGGATTAAATCATTTAAGATTTGATTAAAAGTATCAGCAATTAAAAGCTATTCTTTAATTAATTCATATCAATAATTTGGAATAGAAGTACGTGTGAATTTAGCTTTGACTTAAAATAATTTAGGTCTTTTTTTTGGCCTTGAATAGGCCCAGGTCATGAAGTTCCTTAAGCATACGGTGAACACTGTCGAATCTGTTGAGGGTAAAGAAGACAATACCCAAAACTTCATCGCTGGCGGCCAGGACTTCCTTAACAATACGGACGTTTTCCTGTATAAAGAATTGACTAATCAGCTCCTGCTGCTTTTCGAGATTCCCCAGATTTTGGCACTGAATCCGTTCAATTTCTCTTTCCAGTTCGGGTGGAAGTTCAGCCTCGCCTCGCTTCTGCATCCGCTTGTAACCGTCGAAGGTCTCGTGAGCCATTATGCCGATCAAGATGGGTACTTTAATGCCCTCCGCCCGGCAGTTCTTGACGTATTTAACGATGACGTCTGGCTTGTAACACATCTGGGTGATGATGCAATCTGCACCGGCTGCGATCTGAAAAGAGAACAATTAAGTGAATGGAAGATATTGTTAACAAGTCAAAGAAAAGATATAACATAAGCCCACCTTTGCCTTCATAATCTCGATGTTCTTGGCCATAGCTTCAGGACCCCGTTCCTCGGCACTGTAGCCATCTGGGAATCCAGCCACGGAGACTGACATTTTATCTAGGCGGGAGAAAGGTTGCAACTAAGAAAAGAAAACTAGGAAATTCCTTGAGTTTTTGTTGTGTATTAAAGGATATTCTGGAAGGTAAGCCTCGGCTGGTTCACTTACCACCTTTCTTGCATTTTGCATACTGCGTCAAGTCGACAGCGTATTGAAACACCTGGTTCGGCTCCACATCGTCACCACGAAGGGCTAGGAAATTCTTAAAGTCCAGGGCCAGGAATTCATCCATTCGCTGCTCGGACAGGCGATAGCAGGTTAGATGCGGCAACGTTGGGACACGTGAAACCAGCTCCTTGCATAGCACAAGACATTCCGTAGCTCCGATCGGATTCACATTCCAGAAGCGCAATGAATGCCACACAACGCTGACGAAGATCGGCAGCACCGGCAGGAACTTGTTAAAGTCCAGATTCACGGGACCTTTTCGGGTACGGGCCAGGATCTCAATACCGTAGAAGAGGCGTCCTTTTGCCTGACACTCGGCAACTAGCGGTCCTACTCGCTGCTCTCCACATCCCTCCTGGCCGGGGGCAAAGGTTATGCAGGGTACATACGTGGACGAGTAACGACCCTGGCCGGCTAGCGAAGTCATTTGGATTACCACCCGCGGTCCAAAGGCTCCCAAGCCGACAGATCGAAGATAACAAGCAGCGACCGCCATCTGCAAGGAATCCTGTCAACTATAAAATCCTGTTGGACGTCGCCCGTCCAAGATGCCTGTGCGGGAGTATAACTTTGTTAGATAAACTTCCAAAAATAAATAAATTTACAAGGAACAAGTTTCGTTATGATTAACATTTCAAAACGCACAAATTTCAAGGGGGTTTTAGGGTTGGTAAAAATCAAAGAACGCTATGTTTAAAATAATTTTGAGTAAATTTAATAAAAATATTAAATCATGGAGATGCATGGTGAGCCCTTTCTCCTTTTAATTTAAGATTTTCCTATATGCAGCTGCATTTGGAGGGACCTTCAAATGTTTCCCAAGGAAAGAAGGGGATCTTAAAATTAGTTCGACTTCAGGCAATGTGCCTGCCATGTGCACATAACATATATATACACAAATGTGGGAGTGCCTAGGAACCTGTTTTTAGTCTTGTCGGAAGGCCGTTCTATATTTAAATCGATGAAGACAGCATTAGGGGAGATCGCTCCATTTAGATCCATAATACTTAGGACACACATAAATGTGACAGTGAAAATATGCTGGAAATCATTTCGTTTTCAGGGAGAAGATATATGAAAATAACTTAAAAATATACCAAAGGCAGCGACAAGTATTTGAGAATTGATGGAATGATTAGTAAGTAAATCTAGGGGCATGACAAAAGGAAATATGTTTTATGTCACACGAAAAAGAGGAACCTGAAAGAGAATAAAATAAAAGAAAAATGATAAATAATACAAGTAATAATAAATAAAAGAAATATATACAGAAAACTAAGTAAATATGTTTTGTAAATGTATAAATATATTCTACAATTTCTTAAAGTTTAATACCCAAAATGTATCTATAACTTCTTTATTTGTAAACTTCATTTAGCCTACTTTATATTTCATCTAAAAAATTACCTTCTTGCCATGACTCTGCTCCATTTTTACCATAAAATCGAAAGGATAATAAGTTCAATACCCCGAACAGAACAAGTTCTCTTCGCCTCAGTGAACCTCAACTGGAAGGATACTTCGTAGTTACGTCTCACAAAAGGTCCTTAAGAAAAGACTTCAATCAAAGCTACATAGAGCTAGAGGATTACCCCCGGTATGTGATTTGTTGCCTTTACATTGTACCGCCTTCGATCTTAACGCCTGATTGAAGGACCTCCTCCAAATTAGCTAAGCCGCTCATTCACCATGGATTGATGTTGGGTCACCTGTGGCGAGGCTGGCAAAGGGTTTCCTGCTTTATTACGACCATATTTTATATTTTTTATTCCAACAAAAAGCACTGAGGGATTAAATTACTGCGCGAAATGGAAAAATCTTTGATGAAATGCGTCTGCTCAGTGCTGGGAAATGGGAATGAAACTGCGTCTCGGGGCGCACACATGCACGCATGAAGATACATTTTCTTAGGGCTCCTGCCGCTCCTCTTCACGAGATACTTTGCTGTGTTTGAAATTAAAAAATTCCACCGAGAGTCGGGAAATTATATTGCGGTGGCGGGGTAGAGTGGAAAAATGTAATAAAGACATGAGTTGTGAAATTATTAAGATGATTATGGTGGCAGCAAGCACTCGAGTGTAGGCGGCGGCACCGCCAGGGTTTCGCAATCAGTCTGAGTTGCGAAGGACATTGGCAGGTGAGAAACACTTCCGACCTTTAAAACGTTTTTCCATGAGTTATTGAAGTTTTGGGGCTTTCTTGGAAGAGTTGGTAGAAAGAGGATTATTTACAATAAGCTACCGACTTTCCATTTATTTAATTATGAATCAAAGTAAGTAGAATATTAGAATTATTTGATGTAGAGCCAATAGAGGGAATAATATTATCGAATATATAAAAAGAGATTAATTTTAGATACAAGTTATCATTAATTTAATATCATTTGTTAGCCTTGAAACCTATGTGCGCACTTCAAGGATTACCTAGTACATAATCACAAGTACATACAAAGGACGCATGGAATTTTCCATGGCATTTGCAACCGCTGCTCACCGCTGCTCTGTGTGAATCATCATCATCATCCTTTCGGGGGTTGAAACACTGTCGATTTTTTGGGGGATGCATCTCGGGATCAGAGCATCGGTCGGTCGGTCGCACCACCAATTTTATTTCATTTCACTCCACTACGCTTTACCTATCGCGCCGAGCGGAATTTATCGCTTGTTGCTAAGCGGGACAAAAGGCGCAGGACACTCATAACTGGGTGAGTGGGCTGGCCGGGTTCCCACTGACTCACTGACTGAATGCCACAATGGATGGATGGCTGGATGAATGGAGTGAAGCCAAGAGCCAGGGCTTGGGTTCGCACCGGGGGTTGTTTCGCCCACCGACGCCTGCCAGGAATCGCATCATTATAATAGGTGCACTGGGGGAAAAATAATTTAAAATAATATTTTGCATGTTTCAAAGTTAAATTTGTATTTAAAAATATTAAAACAATGTATTAAAGTGAGCTAAAAATATTTTAATATTCATATTTATTGACGCTGTTTTTATGGATTTTAAACGTTAACTATTGTCTTGTCTTTTATGTGTTTAATTTCTTACAATTTAATTTTAATACTTTTAACTTTGTGTTTTCATAAAAGTCAACACTTTATTGCTTAAAAATCAGGTAAAGTATTTAAAATAAATCTGATTGGGATGCTACAGAAATCTTTAAGACTTTTTGAACATTTCAAATGGTATTAAAAATTATTCCAAAAATCTTTAGAGCTCTTTAACAACTCAAAAGTTATTTAAAATTATTTTAAAAACCTTTAGATGGCAAATAATAAATATTTTAATAGAATTTGAGTCCTAGAAATATTTAATTCATTCTTTTAGACACATTTGAAGGGGTTTAGAAGCAGTAATGATTTCTGAAACACCCTGGAAAAAGCCTACAATTTTCTGTGAATTATTAGTTTCTTAAATATAATTTAAATGGTGTTCAGACATTATTGTTATCGTAAATATTTCTCCCTGTGTAAAATCTGTTTAAGGCAGCCAGTGTGAGTGACGAGTGCCGGCTGCCGCAGTTGGTTTCAGATATTTTCAGTTGGCTTCGGTTGGATGGGTGGCGCAGCAACCCCTGATAGCATATATACCATACATAGCATATATAGCATATAGCAACACATCCTGCACCGAAGGACACCAGGCCACCTTTGTGCGTTTCGGTTGCAAATCTTTTGGAAATTGCGTCATCGCCGTGCGGCGAACGTGGCAGGCACGCAGCAGTCCTCGCCAGTCCATCCTCCAGCCTCCATCCTTCGAGAGAAATCCCCTGCAATCTCGTATGAGTTACTGACATAATTAGGACTTAACTGGAAGTCACGCGCAGCGCATTCGTAATCCGAGTAGTCCTGCCGCCTGTGCTATATGGGATTCAAGGTCACATTTCCATTTCCATTTCCAGCTGCGGTCGAGTGAGCCGTCAGCGATTCGATTTCATCTCATTTGGCAGTCGGCAGCTGCCCTTAACCCATTTGGATCGTTCATTTGAAGAGCTTACTGTAGGTCTACTGCAGGATAACGTGGCTGGACTTTAGATATAGTATTCATTTCGATGAATTAAATAAGGATATTGGGAGAAATGTATACATATTTTATGAGGTAATCAATTTGGTGAAAGCGTAAGTTTCACTTTTAATGAAGGAATCTCTTTAGTAAATATTATTTAAAGATTTAAGCTAAAGTTTGATTTCTATAACAGTGGAAATAGTCATTACTTAATCCCTTCAACTTATGTTTTTTAGAAATAAAAAACTCATTTTATAATTCCAAGAAATAAAATACTTCTCCTCACAATTTAGGGGTTTCAAAATCTATATTTAACATTCCTATCTATATTTTTTACTAAAACTTGTTTTAAATTTTTAATAATCATAAAAATACTATTTTAATATCATGAGAACACTGACAAAACAGGACCTTGTCACACCTTTGTTTCCTCAAAAATCATTCTGTTATTAATTTAATGACCAAAATAACATTCTGTTGTTACATATTTCACGTTTACAAACATTGCCCGCCGCTATATACATATATTTAATTTCACATTCACGGCCAAGTCTTGGGCTCCTCCGGATGTCTAAGTCATGCCCAAAGGGTCGGGGGAATGGGTGTTGCCGCAGTCCTGAAAGGAAAAACAGGACGCACAATGGGAAAAGCAAGTCAGCAGGCCTGCACACATGCACACACGCACCAAACTAAAATATGTGTAATTTAATTATGGGCCTGCCAGCGCCGACGTCGACGTCAACGGCGGGTGGCAAATTGCCAAAAAAAAATAAACAAAATAAAAAAAATCAAGGAGAAAGTAAGATAAAACCAGAGAGTTATAGTGACGACAAGGGGATACCTAGTAATGGGAGAAAATTATTCTTAAAATTATTCTTTAATTAAATTATTCTTAAGTAGTTAATAAATATGCAATCAAAGAAATACATATAAATATATTAAAATAATACTTTTTAAAACGAAATTTTTAATTTAAATGTGAATTAAATAAAAATTACTGGAAGATTTTTAACTTTATAAATTAAATTGAACCTAAGAAGTAGAGAAATCTAAACAAAATCTGAATCAGAAACACAAAAAAGCTTCTTAAATGCTTAATAAAATTCTTTACATTATAAAAAATGTCAAGAATTTAAATAAAATATGTTCGTTTATGTTTTATTTATTTTTATACATTAATTTCAAATGTGAATAGCCAATATTTCATCATTTTTTAGAATATCAAAATAAATTATGATATATTTCATATTTTCAAAATACATATTAGAAAATTAATATAAAATGTTTTATAGAAATAATAATTAAATATTTAATATACAAATAGTATAGTTCATCTATTGTTTTAATATTTCTTTTTTTTTTAAACTTCATATTATTTTATATATATTTCTTCTGTTAATAATTCCAAACAAAGCAAACAAAGAAACTCTCGAAAATTCTCTCTCCTCCCTTATATACTTTTCCCTCGAATACAATATACCCTGGCACCTTTCCAAGTAGCGGGTATATATAACACAGGGTTGTTGCAAAAAGGGGGAAGTCGAACGTACGCATATCCTGCTGCTCAAAAGTCCTGCCCTTCGACCGATTTTCCTACGCTTTCTGCGCCTTTTGTTGCCTTGTTTTTCGGTGCCATTCCCCCCCTTTTTGTTATTTTGACTCAAGCTGTGCACATTTTCGGTTTGATTATCGAACACAATATTTTTTCCGCTTTCCTTGTTGGCCATAATTGACGATTGCGCCATGAGTCGCCACAATTTCCCCCGCACACCGTGAACCCCACCCACCCAACATCGACATCCTATTTCGCATCCTCTGGCCGGGGCTTTCCCTTTTAATGAAATTTTTCCCTGCGCTGGTCGAGTAAACACATTAAACAGATTTCAATTTTTTAATATTCCAAGCTTTCATTGGGTGGTATGTTGCTGTTTTTTTGGGTTGGTGGGTGAGTCAGGGGGTCGTGGAAATTAATTTGTAATGCGGAAATTGTAAAAGGCGAAAAAGATCTGAAAATTATGTTGTAATTTGGAGCGGCGACGCGAATTTGATTGAAATATTACTTCAACGAACTGCCATTAAACTCAATTGAAGCCTGAACTGATGTATTTGGGTTTAATGTGGATGAGATTTTTAAGGAAAATTAAACAATTGGAAATATTCAAGCTTTAATAGAGGAAGTGAGAGTTAAATGAATTTTTTTAGATTCGTTTTAAACTGAAAATTAAAATAGCATTAACTTTTAAAAGAATTCAGAGTAAGACCAATATTTGAGAATATTTTTCCTCTCTACAAATGAGATATTAAATTGAATATGTCAGGTTAAATGTTTATATACAAGTTTAAATAAGTTTTTCTTACAATTTTTTTAAAATTTTACAAATATTTGCTTATAAACATTATTTTTTCCACCAGATTCTATTAAATTGTTACCATTCTCATGGCTTAAATCACTTCATCAAAACCTCCAATCTCTATCTTTTCTTCTCCCAAATATTGCCCAAATCTAGATCGATTCGTCTGTAAATGCTGGTCTGAAATATACACTTACATAAGAGCTATAAAAAATCTTAGCTGAAATCTTTAAAAGATACAAGTAATCTATTCATCCATGAGATGTGTTGTTCCCCTCTTGAAGAGATACAAATTGTTGATACGATTCAAGTTGCTGTCGTCGATTATTGCCACACATTCAAGGCGGGTTGAAGGTAACACCACAGCAGACAATAGATCGCGCCGCCCAAAAATGGAAGATTCGGGCATTAATAACAGCAATAAAAAGAGTCGTAAAAGAGCGGCAGTAACCGTTAAAGCCAGAGAAACCCGTTAAGAGCACGAGCACAGCACAGCGCAACACCCGCCCACACGCCGAATATGTAAAACGGAGCTAATGCCATGCACAAAGCCAAAAATAATAAACCGAAGAGGAGCCACAAATATTGATAGTACAATGGGGCAGGCCGAGGCCCAGCCATAAATGGTGGCCAACACAACAGCAGGCCTCTCCGAGCCTCAGAAACCTCACTAACAATCTCATATACTATATCGCATATAGGAGGCTCTTTTATGGCCGTTCGGTTCGTGAGCTTCTTTGGAGCTATTGATTTGCGACGGTGCCGAGGTGCTGAGGTGTACGGAGTTATAAGGAAGCCGCTGCAAATGCGATTATTGTCACGGTCATGTTTTCACCCAAGTCGCCAGTCAAATGTCAATCTTGCAGGCATCACATTTGCCTTCATTAATTTAATTGGCTACAAGGTGTTGAGGCTTTCTTTGAAGAGACTCAGTAACTATTAGAGATTTTCAGTTGTATAAATTAGGATTTGAAATCCATAAACGCAATGTTCGATTTTAGATCGAATCTGTACGCTCTCCTTGGGGATTTCCTATCAGGAGAATCTCTTTGGAGATTCCCTAACCTCTAAAGTATTAACTTTCTATTATCTTTTAGCTAGTTAGCTAGTAAAATGTAAGCTGAAGAAACATTAATTTCATAGTTAAACAACAACACAATAAAAACCTACCAAAAACTAAGCCTAAGTAAATGCTTCTAATTTGCTATACTAAAATCTGATATATCCTGTATCTCCCTGACTCATATTTATGGGTCGTAAAACCCAATTAGCATGCTATATATTTTGCGCCTTTATATCCGTCCCTTCGGACCCAATTCCTGGCCAATGTGTTGATCTAGCCGTGTGTAATGGCAAACACCTTGCGGCACAGAGTCAAGCTGTCAGCCTGTCGTCGTTACCCTCAAAGCAAAGGTGGTATCAGCCTCAGGTATATATTATATATACATAGTCTAACGAATATACATACATATGTACATATTCCGATATGTGTATCCACGAAATGTCTATTGTTTCTATCTGTTGATTTTTCTTTCTACGGCCTGCATACATTTTGAGGTTTGCTTTCTATACACAAACAGGGAGGACTGGAAATAGATAGATAGTTCAGAATTTAAAGATACTTTTACAAAATATATACAATTTAATGTATTATGAATTAGAAATTATCTATGAATTAAATCATTTAATTGTTCATTTTAATTTGAAAAATAAATGAAAGGAAATTCTCTCTAAAAGTATCTTAAACATTTTTTAGATTTTAAATCTAATAACTTGTGTTCTTAATATAATGTTAATGAATATAAATTATTAAAAATAACTATTTAATGAAATGTTTAAGCTCTTAGATTTTTAAAATCATTTTACGCTTTATATTTATAACAAAAAATTAGTCAAGTAATTTATTAAAAATTTAAAATAGTCATAAAAATGTACTCTAAAGATATCTGAAAATATATGATTTATAAAAACCACCCAAAAACTGGAATTTAATTTCTCTAAAAAGATATCATTAGTAATTCTCTATAGGCTGTTTCCACTGTCTTATGCTCCTCTCCCTGTTTAGGGCCACTTAGAGGCGACTGGCGAACTAGCTGACTGTTTGACTGACTGACGGAATGACGCGCCAAGTGGATGGATGACTGACTGATTGCATGACGAACTAACGAAACTAACGAATCGGCGGTCCAACCGATGCCAAACACTCAAAACAACAACAAAAAATAAGACACACACACACACCTTGAGTGTGTATGGACACTCAAAAACAACAAGACGAGAACAGGAGACCTCTTAAAAGGCTGCCAGCATGGAAGAGGCAGAAGTAGAAGAAGCACAATAATGGGCTCAAGACCCCGGACCTAAGTTTACTTTACTTTTGCCTTTTTCACTTTTGATATTTTGACATTTTCATTTGACAGCTGATTGAAGGGCCCACAACCAACAGCAGCAGCAACAACAACGATGGCTAAAACAGAACCAAAACAACAACAACAAGGTGGTGTGATTCGATTTCGATCGATGTTGTGGCGACACAGCCCAAGAAAAGAGATGGATAGATGATGATGGAAAGACAGGTACACCCAGGAAAATTTTATCTTTTTGTAATATATATTTTTAGCATAACTAAATTAAGAGATTTTTTATAAATTTAATGTTTAAAATAGGCTGAAGAGGTGGCTAGATCGATGAGGATGTTGCAGTTCAGAGCTTTGAAATATATTTAGAAAGATATAAATATATATATATTTATGCTGCTCAACCAAAAGATACATTGCTTTTGATCTTCAATTGAACTTTGGATTTAAAGGAATAATTATTAAAATATTAAAGATATATATACTGATTTTTTCATAAGTAAAAATAATAATAAATAAAATATTGTTTCAGTGGATCAACTGGGTACAAATGATAGCGATAGCTTGTTGTCAGGTCGAATAGTGCTCACGCTCATGTGGTGCTGTGGTGTCAAGTGCCCAGGAAGTGAGGCAAATATACAAAAATTGTTAAAAAAAATATATAAGATATATTTAACAAAGAAAGTCATATTTTTAGCACAGCTTTATAAATTCAAAACATACTGGTTATCGTTAAAAAATTAAATAAACGATTTATGGGATTGTCTTCAAAATATTCCTTTTCAACCAACCTTAGTTCTGCTCCACCAACACTAGACTTAAATTAACTCCTTTTTCAAATTTTCTTTCGGAAACTTTTTGTACAGAAATTTATTATTAATATCGATCAGTTAAAAAATGCATTCAAATTTTTAAAAATATTTATTTTTTTGGCCACTGTGCCTAGAGAAAGGTGGATGAGTGGGTGCGTTGCGCATATGAATGTGTGACATGTTTGTCGAAAATGTTCAAAGTTGTTTGGCTCTTTCGGTTTGCTCTCATTGCTGTTGTTGTCGTATTGCTCGCTTGATGGAAATGGAAATGGAAAAGCGGGAAAAGGAGGCGGAGGTGAAGGTGGGAGGCGGGGCAGGGAATGGGACAGGGAGGGAGCAGGGTGAGCATTCGATTTGCCAGTGCAGGCCAAGTTGCGCCTAATGGCGTCGCGTGCGTTAACTTTTAGCGTCAAGTGTCATACACAGTTTTGTATGTGTGTGTGGCTACACGGGGAGAAAATAAGAAAAAGAACTCTAAAGAGAATATATTTTATTTATTTAAAAAAGGAGCGATTTTACAGGAAAAATATCCTTTTGAGGACCATCAGTGGCTGGGATATACAGCTGTTTCTGACCTTTCTAGGCTTGTTAGCAGAAAGCTTTCTATATTTTTTATAATTTTTATAGAATTATTAAGTTAATATTTATTAAATACGAAAATTGTTTAACTATCGCTGCCTTGGAAATTCATTTTTCCTTTTGATAAACATTATTTCTTCTCCGAAACTTGTTGTATTTATTATTATTTATTCCCTCAGTGCTTCGTGTGTGTGTGTATTTTATGCTGTGTTTGCCTAACTGCACATGACAGTTGTTGAGCATTAGCCTGATCCAATTTGGCTTTCCCTGCCCCACCCCGCTTCGCCCTCCCCCTCTATCCGTATCTGCCCTTTTCGTGGAGAGTGTCCATTGTGGCAGCGAAATGACCCGAAGCACTCGAGTGACACCTTTTTTGGGCTGTGGCCCGGCCTTCTTTGCATTTAATTGCCCAAAACGAAGGCCCACATATATGAACACAAACACACCTGCACACACACACACACACACACACACACACACACCTTTATGAGGGCCCTCCAAAAACGAGAGCTAATCGAAAGCGTTTTTACTTTCATTTCCTTCTCCAGTGTCGGCCCATTTCGGTTGACATTAGTTGCAGGCAACCTTTAGGTCTCCACCGAACCAATTATGTTTCCTATGTGAGCGGGGCTAACTATCCAATTAGGAGGGGAATGTCCAGGTAATAATGAGCTGGAAACTATACAGAAAGCCCCAGTGAATCTTCATGTAAATAAGTCATTTGGTAAACTATTCCAAAACTAATTAAGGAAACTAACGTGGAGCATATAGAATACTATATTTAAGGAATAATTATTAACTTTCTAGGTGAGGCAAACGATGATGATGAATACCTGTGCTAAATCTCCTCCCAAAATAAATAAAGGTAATTTGCAATCTACCTTAAGTAACTATCTACTGATTGGTGTAAACTATTTACACTAACTTCAGCTCTAATCCCAGCTGGCCATTGCTGAAATTGAAATACAAGCTGCGGAATTGTCGGTAAACAGTTGCCGAGTCAAAATGAAGATTGACGAGGAACATGCACCGCACCCACCAATTCAGATTCTTCACCAGCCAGGAGCCATCATCCCGAAGACATTTTAATGTAATCCCGTAAGATAGGGAGGGGAGGGGAACTGCAGGCGAAGGACACGGCATGGAGCTACACGGGACAAATTGCATTGCCATTTCCACGTTTCGTTCAAGCATCCTGGCATCCTGGCATCGCAGCATCCGAGCATCCTGGCTAACCCACCCCCAAGGATCACCTCGGCAACTGGGCTCTGTTCTTAAGTGCTTGAAAGCGCATAGTTCGCCAGCTTGTGTGGGTCTGCTGGGAGCATACTGGCAGGAGTAAGTGTAATCAACATGCAAGCACAACAAAAGGATGGGTGGTAAGAGCACTATAAAAAATTAAAATAAATATTATATCCTTCAA
Source organism: Drosophila anomelani (assembly GCA_035045905.1). Classification (NCBI taxonomy): domain Eukaryota; kingdom Metazoa; phylum Arthropoda; class Insecta; order Diptera; family Drosophilidae; genus Drosophila; species Drosophila anomelani. The sequence continues at coordinate 7,029,168 of JAWNOO010000165.1, forward strand.
AAAGATTAATTTCGTAGCAATGTAAATATTTTCTAATAATTAAATGAAATATTTTTTATATTAAAAGTTAATAAAGAATTATAAATACATAAAATAAGATTTAATCGAACAATTAAAAGCTTTAGTTCATATTTTACTAGTATGATCCAAATGAAATTTGGTGTGACTATTTTTAAAACTATGTGCTTAAAGAAAAAGCTATGAAAATATTAAATTTCATACAATAAAAGTGTTTATAATCCATTTAAAATTGGTAAATATAATAAAAGAAAGTTATAAAACCACCACACAAAATGTAAATGTATTAAAATAAATAAATTATCTTTCAGGAATCAAGCCACATATATTCCCTATTTATGAGCATATATTACATATATTTTCATATTATTTCTATATAGTTTTCCTGAGTGCACAGGACTGCCCTCACGTATGCCTGGAGTGGCGTTCAAAACGAATTTGCCACAGCACTTGAGCGCTCAACAGGACGAAGATGACGGGCAGGGCCATGGAGGAACGGCCACGGTTATGGGGAGGATACAGGGATGAGTGAGGCCGAGGACCAGGATGCGGAAGGACCAGCCTGGATGGCCATGTGAGGGGTGCACCAAGCTCAGTATAACCACGCAGCACAGCGCAGCTCAGCGAAAATAATGACGGCGAAAACAATTGCAACAGCGGTAAACAAGAACTCGCTCGACACGCTCTCGACACTTGAGGCGCGCCCAAGGAGCGAGGGGAGTCCTTGGTACCTGGACTGCCGCCCTCAGATCCTTGGCAGCAGGGATATGGAATCCGGGACTGGCACGCAATCAGGAGAACAGCCACGGACGCGGACACGGACGGTTGTTGTTGTGTAATAAGCATTAATGGGGTGCTCGCCGGGATTGCCGTTACCGTTGCCACGGCCGTTACCTATTCATCCCAAATGTTGTTTGTGTTTATCTGTCAACATGCAACGTCGTAGCCATGGCCATCGCCATCATCGCTCCCTGCATGTTTGCTTTGGCTGCTGCTGCTGTTGCAGAAAAACAACTCAAATCGGATGGCCATTACCGTGGATAGAAATGTGCGAAAATTGTTTTTATTTAGATTAAAATGGGAGAAAATAAACGGTTGAACAGTTGGGAGGATGGAAAATAATATGGTATATGGAAAAAGGATACAGAAAATACATATCAGGTTTAATATTTGTTTTTACTCTGACTTCATGTCAAAATATTAGCTTTTTAATCATTTCTTTTACCATTTTTCCCTGAAGTTAAGACAAAGTATACTTTATTATAATAACAAACCTAGCTCACTAATATTTGAAAGGATTTTTACCTAGAATTTCCCCCCTGACCCACTGTAACACTGCCATCATCATCAGCATTTGCCGCCGTCATCCCCGAACCCATCATCAGCAATGATGATTTTCATGATGATGACGCCGCCGCTGCCAACGACAGGGAGCGCGTGTGAGAAATCATCTTTTTAATTTTCACAATCAAATGTTTTTGTTATTATTTTTTCCACTCGACTACCGCATTTTCCGAGCCGGGATGCCGGGCTGCCGGAGCTGCAGGCAACGGATAGAGCGAGCGAGCAGCTGTCCGAAATTGAAAACGGGGTGGGATATGGGATGGGATATGGTATGGGATATATGTAGGATCTGATGGGGTGTCTGCATGGGCAGAGAGGGGGATGGGGCCACTCGGAGACTCGAGTTTTGTTTTGTGGTTTATTACACGCAAATAAATTACATTTATGTTTGTTTGTTTCCATTTCCATGAAGTTGCAGACAACTAGGGATGTGAGTTTACCTAAAAGAAGTCGGGCTAGGAAATAAATAAATATATTTAAAACCAAAAACAAAGGTTAAAAGTTTAGAAATTAAGAAAAGCAATATTTATTTAAGGTATTAAAGTATTAAATAAATTTTTTAATATTTTATTCAGTGAAATAATGTTTAATCTTTCACTAGGAAAATACAGAAACCCATTTTTTAGCTTTTCCAGTTCTCCCCTCTCTAATGTCTAGTTTGGCGAACATTTGCTTCGATTTTCAATTGTAATTTTTCCTCTATAATTTTCCCATAGACTTTTCACAACCCTCCACTCCCCTCTTCATCCACACAGAGCTCTCCCTTTCTCTCCTTCTAATCACCCCCCTTGGGCATCTGGTGCCGCTTCTCGATTGTTGGCTGCTCTTTATTAATTTGATCATTTCATGATTGCCGTTGTTATTGCTGCTTTTGTTGTAATTAACCTTTTGTCTTTGTGTGTGCATGGATGGGTGTCGTTGTCATTGTCGTTGTTGGTGTTCATTTTGGCCTAAGTTTTGGTCTATTTGTCGGACTCGAACCCGAACCCGAACCCTCTCGAACCCTGGAACCCTCCTCAGTCATTGTGTGTTGGCAGCTCTGGTCAAAAGGTCCGTCGTCGTCGTCGTCGGATCCCCAGCTCCCATCGGTCCATTGTCCCATATTCCCATTGTATTTAGTGACATCAGCACTAAGGCCTAGCCGAAGTCCAACTGGAAGCATTCATTCCCCTTTTGACCATTCCCTGCTGTGTCTCCTCGTTGGACTTGGACATTTGGGTATTTTCCGGCTCTGAAAGTCGGATGCTCGGTTTCAGATGCTAATTATGCACTTGACATTTGACGAGGGCGTGGATGCCGCCCCTCCTGGATGCTGTTCCGACTTCCATTATCCACGTACCAACAAATTACAACATAACCATAACCCCTTGACCCGTTAATTGCTCCGGGGGGGGTGTGGCAGTGGATGTCCCAGCAGGTTGGTGTTACATCTTGACCTCTGTTGATGATGTAAAAATATGAAATAATTAGTTTCAAGTTAATTATAAAGTTTGACAGAGGTTTTAACATATTAATAAATATAAATAACTAAATTAGAATCTGTTGACATTACATTAATTAATTTAATTAATAAATAACACAAAAATTATAATTAAAACTGGAAAACCCTTACAAATATTTGTTATATATTTTTCACGGCTCTCTTTCTCTCTCTTTAACTTAATTTATTTATTTATAAGCGCTTTTATTCCTTGTTCAACGCCTTATATTCGTATATAAATTTACATTAACATTTTTTCGCATCATTTCACAGCGAAGGCTGAAGGCGAACACAGGACGACGACGATGGGGCGGAAAAAAACATTAAAAGCCGAAAAAACCAAATGAAACTCATTAAAATTTTACGAACTTGATGTTCGGAGCAGTTTTTCTCTTTTTATGGGCTACGTATTTTCCTTTTTTTTGTTGGCACAGCCACAGCACTTTGCCTAATTTCATGGCCAAAAGCCTAAGAGGCGACAGAGACGTCAAGGACCAAAAAGACATTTGAAATTTTGATCACGTTACGCTTTTTTAATTGTACCCCTGCGGCGCGCTCATTAAAAACGCCGCCCTTCCTCCCTCCCCCTCCCGAAATATATATACCATATCTTTCGGTGGTAATTGAGACCTACAGAATTTTAGTTCCCCTTCAGTTTTCCACACTCGAGCTCCTTGGGTTTCCTCATTTAAATTGAGCAGAAATTATTTTAAAGTTTTATTGACTTTCCCCCCCTTGAGAGCTGCTCCTCCAATTTCCCTTGTAATTCGTGTGAGCAGATTTTTACGACAAAACTCATACCCTGCAGCCGGATTTTTGGAGCTGCCACGTCGGCAATTTCCAAATTAGCTTGCAGCAATTTAAATGTTGTAAAAAAATAAAAATAACATGACGAAAGACGACAACACCCAACATCCAACACTCGAGCGAGCTTTATGGCATTTGGCCTCGGGTTATTTGTCGAGTTAAACTCAAGACGATTAAGCTGTTTGAGGCCAAGGACCAGGATCAGGCCCGAGCCCGAGCCCAGGCCCGGGACCAGTCATCTAATTATCCTTATTCGGATGGCCTATTAACCGGGATGAGTCGCTTTTAGCACCCACACAAGCCCATTAGCATTGCACGACCCATAAAAAGTTGGATACACCGAAGCAGCCAGCCGTCGATGGTTGTTAATATCAATTTGTCAACTTGGCCCAGGAATCGTTGGACAGCAGCAGCAGTAAAATCGCTATAAGTTTCTTAATTAATTTTGTGAAATTTATATATGGGCCCCTCGAAGGTCAAATTTGATTTTAAAAAGTGATAAAAGCTTGTTTGTTGCTCAACTTGGGGATTAAGAAATAACTTTTAGAGTATGCTTTATTTTAAATCATTTATTTAATATGATTTGACATAAAACTGAAGCAATAAAGAATAAATGTTGCAAAAAGACTTTAAAAACAATCTAAAGGAATTTATTAAAAGTTAAATATTGAATTGACAGGTTAAAAATACAATAAGAAGGCTAAAGGGATAATTACTTTAGTTAGTAGAAGTTTTTTATGAATCAAATCAAAATTTATTCCAATTTTATATTAACAAAAGGATCTTAAATTAATTAAAGTCCTAGTTTTAAGTTAAATAAGAAATATTGTTAAGATACTTTGACACATATTTTGTAAAGAAATACTTAAAGGGAAGTAGATTCTTTGGCCAGAAATTAAAGAAAAACATAAAGGTTAAAGTAAACTTTTCATAAAATTCACAAATTTAAATCATTCATAATTATCATTCAATAATTATTGAAATAAATAATTAAAAACACACACTAATTATGTACAGGATAAATAATAATAAATAAATAAATAAATTATTAAAGCAATGCTTTTCCCATAATCCATAAAAACAAACATACAACACATGCAATATTTTAACATTTATTTATTTAGTATAGAAATAAGTAGACAATAAAATAAACTACCAAGTAAATACCTAAACTAATAAACAAATATTTAAAGTAACAACTTCCCAAATCCTTTTAGAATGAAACCAAAGGCCGAGGAACGGCTTAATCTATAATCGATGATGGCACCATCTGCTGTACCCACCGACTAGCTATCTTCCATAATAATCCCCCCACGCACCTGTATCCCCCTGCCCCACTCCCCTTCCAGCTGGGCGGCACTGCTAATTAGCCATTTGCATATCAACTTGGGCCACAGATGTCCGGGGCCATAACATCAAAGTTAAGTGTCCCCGGGCGGGAAAAGAGGCCAGCGGAGAGGCGACGACAAATCGGGACCGAGAGTTATGCACTACGCACGTGACTGGGCTGGGATGGCACTTGGTCCTGGCAGTCCTGGTAGTCCTGGTAGTCCATGGCAGTAGTTCCTCGGACACGGAAGCGATTTATTAGATTTTCATTAAACAAACAAAAGCGTCCGGCGCATTTAATTGCTTAATTTATTAATAACCAACCGAGGACAAGGGGAAGCGGCAGGCGGGACTCCAAGCAGCTGTCGCTGCTGGGTGAAGAGAGGAGGGAGGCAGGGAGGCAGGGGGGTATAAAAAGGAAAAATAAGGAAGCCGGGCTCAAATTAGTTTTTCATCACGAAATTATGCCGGAGACGGAACGTCAATTTGGCACGCCCCGAAATGAGATTCGTCCGACACGAATACAAAGCCGAATGAGTACAATAATGAGGCAGAGAAAGGAGGGGGTAAGAAAAGCATACACTGAGCAAAAAAATATAAGTAAACTTGAACATTTTGTGCTCTTTAACTTGAGTCATAAATTGATGTCTTATTTGATCAATTTGGTATTGAAAAAAGGACACAAAAATGACTTGTTGTGATTCTTTTTTCTTAGTCTCTGTCTTTCTTTTGTTTTAATTTATTTTCTTAGCAAAAATCTCCAACTTTTTGGTCTTCTTTTCTCTCACTTTACAAGTGTTGTGCGTGGCAAGTCCTTTGGGTAAATTAACACTCTTTGATTAGCCCCGCCTCGTACCCGAAAAAAACAAAAACGCTCTTATTACGTATACGCCATGTTGGCAGTCAATCAATGGACACTTGAGCAGCGCCTTGCCTCGGCTTTCCCAGCCCCCAAAAACCCACTTCATCGCCCCCAAAGGAAGTCGGATGCTGGCATGGCGTATGCTTCTATTGTCCCACCTCCCCCTAATGCTCCTCTTCTCTCCCCTCAAGCTCCTGCTCCTGCTCCTCCTTCAGCTCCTGCTGCCGTTGTCAGGCCGAAGCGGAAAGTTACGCAATTTTTGCTTATTATTTTCATAATCAATATTCAATTTAGACGAAACACTTGCCAGTCAACGTGGCAGCCTCCCCTTCCAAGGTTTCTCCTCATATTTCCTCGACGCTCGAAATGAGCTTCAAAGGATGTGGGAGAAGGCGATGGTGGCGGAGGAGGAGCAGGAGGAGGAGATGATTCCTGAGCATGGGGACATCTAAGTGGCAGTGTGGCCTGGCTGATGGTGAGTGAGAAAATTAAAGAAGCTTTATAGGTTTTTTTTAGTTATTGAGAAAATATTAAATATGTAAATCAATAAGCAATAAATTAAGTTAAAACCTTAAAAATCTACAAGTGTTTTGTGGATTCCTAGGCAAAAGAAGACTTATTAAATGTTCTCTCAAGAATCTCAAGAATTATAATAAATATAATTTAATATTAAAAATAATTTAAAAGTATTTTCAGCTTATATTTTCCTTATTTATTATCTCGAAACCACTGTCCCAGAACCGGCAGTTTTGCGTAAATTTCCCTGGAGGCAGACGCTCTTTTTCCAGGACAGCCCGCCTGCCGGCCTGACTGACTGACTGACAGACAGGAGCTGAATCCAAGGCAGGAGGACTCCCGGCAACATTCTGCATTGAACTTATAATTAAACATGGAAAACGTGGAGAGTGTGGCAAATATGGGGAGGCAAACGGGAAAACAATTAGGGGGTTGAGATGAGAATTAGTCAGCAGCAGTCAAGACTCAAATTGAAAAGGTTATTTTGCATTCGATTGAAGTACGAATAATCGGGAATTATAATTCACCCCCAAAGGGAGATCATTTCATTTGCAGCTCGAGGCATATTTTCTGCAATTCAGTGTGATATTTTGCTCATTTACACTTGGCTGCATACTCGATGATATAACCCTCCCCCCCTGTGTGTCCTGTGTCCGGTAATTGACCAATGCAAGGAGCCAGGACATCAAGGACCATGGCAACAGCAGGAAGCACCAGGACCAGGACCAACCAGCATCATTGGCAGTGGACAACGGCCCCCAACGGAGTGCTTTCATCATTGAAGCTTATGAAACTTTTGATTGACGAAGCCAGCCAAATGAATGAAATGCGAGTGCACAGATACAAGGACAGATGTAGATAGCAATACATTTACACGGAGAGAAAATGGGGTGTACATATGTAGAAAATTTCTACGAAAAATCTAAAGAGAAGTTGTCATATTTACTCTTAAAAAAATCAATATATTTATCGTGGAAACATCTTAATTAAATAAATTAAATATTTAAGTTTAAAGTTACAAAGAAAGATACAAACAGCAAAATATTTACGTGGCCAAAAAATATATGTAGAATTGTAGGAAAATTCTAGGAAAAAACAAGATGAAAGTACAAATTTTTACAGTCAAGAAATCAAAGTATTTATCTTTCAAAAGTTTCAAGAAAAAATATAAACATGGTTATTACAGTCGTCTTTTATAGTATAAATCCTCTAGAATTTTATTAATAGTTTCTTCGATTTTCTCCTCATTAATTTCAAGCCTAATTTCTGTAAGTGCACAAAAATGGATGCGAATGAGACGATGAGAGGACAGCAGCTGTCCGAGAGACATTCATTAGCATTAATAAACATTGTGTATGCTGCCAACTAGGACACTGAGAGAAACCCCTCTCAATTCTATGTAATATAACCATCATTAAGCTTCATTTTATCTAGAACATTTTCTTCCACTGTTCCCAACTGGCTTTCCCTCTACCGATATGCCGCAAAATGAATGAAATTTTATTAACTTGGCCCCCAACCACGAGCCTTGATTAGAAATGCCCAATGGGAGCAGGCCGGCCGGCAGTGAAGCTGTGGAAATGTGAAGCTGACAGAGCAGTAAAATTACTTTTTAACTCAAGGCCTGAATTCGAAACTTGAACTATACTGATAACCGACAACTGATAAATGATTCATGAGCTGCTGCCTTGTGGGTTTATTGCAGAAGTTGAATCATTATTGGCTCACTTTCAAACTTTTGGGGAATTGGATGTGATCTATAAAGCCACAAGAGGGAGTTGGTCATGAGATGATGTCAACGATTAAAGGGGATTTCTGGGGGTAATAAAATTAACATTAAATGTGTGCCTAGGAAATGGTTGATAACAAGAAACTTAGAAAGCTTACATCTTTATTATTTATATATTAAAAGAATATATTTTAACCTAAATAATTAACTATATATACCTAACCCCCCAACCTCCTTTCAACGCCTTTCTTATCTACAAATTTTCAGAGCTCCCCCCAAAGCTATATAACATTATGGTAAGTGTGTTTGCCAGTTGGAGGCAATGCATTAACTGCCAGCTGCTGGCAAAGCCCTGCTCAGTCCTAATGGATAACTCCACTTTATCCGACCCAACTTGCTGCGTTGCGACTGTATCTAGCACATAAAAACAATGGCATAAATCTCATACAACAAAAAAAAAAAAAAAAAGGGAGAGCCACTGCTCGAGCGTCTTGAGTTTTTGTTTTCAATAAATTTTCGGGAAATTTTACGGGCCGCCCAAACAAATTCAACACCCGAAACACAAGTGTAATTAATATTTCAGAGCTGAACATTTATCAAAGAAAAAACTAACCAAATTTTGGAAAGTTGCCTCCGTCCAAACAATTAATGGCACACTCTAACTTTTGAGGCCCTCCGGCCAGCGGGCCATCATCCAGTCAGCCCCCAAAAAAGGCAAGACAATAAAAAGTAACTCTCTCGGGGATGGGGGCCGGGGTTAGCTCGTAAATGGAGGAGGCGTTGGTCTAAAACCAAGCTGGAGATTGGAGAAGAAGCTCGAAGACCAAGTCGAGCTGATAGACAATCGCGGTGCACCGCAAGCACGGTAGCCACTTGCACACCCAGTCTCCACCCGAGTGCAGCCACCATTAGCCACACGTGGAGAGAGACTCAGACCCATCGAAGCCATCGACTGTGATTAGTGTAGCAATCATAAACTGACCAAAGGGTGAGGTGTATCTGCTCACCTGCGGTTGCCCCGATATTAAGTTCACTTTTCAAGTGATTTACGAGTAGGTTGGAGTGCAGATAAAAAGCCCTACAGGTAAAGGTGTTGAGATCAAGTTTAAGATTAAAATTTAAATTAAATTGAAGAGGAATTTATGCTCTTTTTATATAGGAAAAATTATATTTTCTATTTTTGCAATTAAATAAATTCAATAAAAATAACTTTGATATTTGTTTGAATGTGATTTCCATTTAGTTTTTATATTATTAATATGTTCATATATTTTAAATCAAGTTCTCTTTTTATATCTTTCTACTGCTTTTGCTTGTGGCCAAAAGCAAAAAAGTAAACAAACCTCAGACAGAAACAGCACAATCACAAATCAGAGACGGTTTCCAGCAGCAGCATATTGAAGAGATTTCCATGCCAGTGCCCCAAGGGGTCTGCAATTATGGCACTGAACAGACCAGAGACCAGACCAGAGACCCACAGAAGAACCAATAACACATCAGTTTCATTTCGGTCAGCTGGTCATTTATCTGCCGGGGAGAATCGAGAGCCGAGAATCAAGTCTGGCCTTTTGGCCCTGCCACTAGTACTCGCACTGGCACTCGTATATCTTTAATGGCATATTCATCAGTCATTCGTGATAAAATCGGTGAGCACTCACACCGGGACAAGTTCTTTTTGGACTCCGACTCCGACTCTGACTCTGAGCCCCGAATTCGTCTTCACCTTCGCCTGGCTCTGGCAAGACGCAGAGTCATTTAGTTAAGTGGCAGTTGATTGGAACCAGTCGGAACCAAGTCCGTCGCTGCGGTGTCCCCCCTGACTGCTGCCCACGGATTTACACTCGGAGTTTAGCATAATAATTTTCGGTCCAGCTGGGCTAAGGCGATCTCTCTGCCTCTCAAAGGCTTGCAGCGTGTGTATCTATCGGCTGTGGCCCGAAATTGCTGTCATTAATGAGTTACAGATATTACACTTTTATAGCCGGCAGACACGCTTATCCACTCTAATCGTGTCTGTCTATTGATTCGTAGTCAGGTCCCAAGACAAGACAAGACCCCAGACTCAGCCGCTCTTCGGGCCCGGCTCTTTGCCTCTTTCGGCTACTGTTTGTTAATGATGACTTTGGTCCGTTGTTTTTTTGTCTTTTTGTTGTTGTTCTTCTTGTTGTTTTTCTGTTTTTTGTTGCTGTTGCTGTGCTGCAGCTATTGTTAAGTAAATGCCTTGCACCAAAGTGGAAGTCATCGCTGGACAGTGGAGTAGGTTTATTCAGAGAGAAGGAATTGAATAAAGAAAAAATATTTGTTTTATAATCTATATTCAATTTAATTTCATAAACATTTTTTATTAAAGAGATATATAATTTCTATAAATGAAGACTATTCGATTGTTCTACTTTACATAGTTTTTGTTGTTAAAACGCCAGTGCAGCAGTTTGTTTATATAAATAATTTCAACGAACTTATTCAGTAAACTTTGATTTCCTGTGAAACTTCTATATGTTTTGCTCATTTTTAATATTTAATATATTTTTCTAATCAGTTTTAATTAGTCTTCATAAAATATATGTTTAGAAAAATCCTTTTTCATATTTCAAATAAATATCTTAATTGGCAATCATTTATTTTAATAATGAATTAATCTTGGAACAAAACCAAATGGTTTATTATATTTTTATAGTCTCCACAAAGTCTGTAACATTCTGTAAATAAGGTGTAATTTCTGCTCTTAACTATCCTGTACATATTATGTATTTTTATTATTTTATTTATTTATATATTTGCGCCTTCTCTTTCCCTTTAACTTTCTTAACCACTGTACCTCATCATTGCCCCATCATCCTCATCATCATCCTCCAGCCACATCTTCGTCACCCGTCTTCGATATCGAACCCAAACTCGAGCTCTCCAATCGTCAAGTCTTTAGCTCTTCAATCGATTTCGTGGCTACTGTTTTATATATATTTTTTTTCCTCTTTCTAGTTCATCCAATTTTAAGTTTCGCCGCTCGATGTTGCTGCTGCTGCTGCTGTTGTGTGTTGCCCGTTGTGTTGCCTGTTGTTTTCGCCTTGGGCCATCGCTTGTCTTCTAATAGGCTTCTGCCGCTCTGTGTTATTTTGTTGTTCCCTCGAACCGTCTGACTTTCCGCCTGATTGATTTCCAGCTTATGGATCTAGTTACGGACATTGGTTCTTGAGCATTATCTACAATGTTGCTGTGCTGCTGCTGCCGCTGCTTCATCGTGGCTGATTCCTTTAAATTACTTTAATTGATGGCATGCTGGCTGGGATCAGAGGGATCAGAGTGAGCTGAGGGCAATCGGACAGTGGAGCAGTCTCTTGGCAGAGTCTGTGCAGTCTCCAATTGCTTCCCGGCTCAATGATTTCTTTTTATCGCACTCCAATCGCAGGCTGTCGTGCATGAAATCGTTGCTCGAAAAAAGATCGGACCGCCGGATCGACGGATTGGATCGATGTGCTGCTCCACTTTCGAGGCCCCAACAACTCTGTACAATTTCTTCCAATCTCCTCGGACTCTCAAAGCTGATTAAGTGATCTTGTCTAGTTGACTGATTTTCTAACTGATTCTTGAATTTGCACCTTCTCTTTCTCCGATTTTATTTGTTGTGCATGAATTGAGGCAAAGAAAGCTGGCATTATCATTGCTCAATTTGGGTTTATCGATTGGTAACTCTCAATTCGGAGAAAGGGGAATTTTCCTCTGTCATTTTCAAGGTGATTATAAATTTATTGGAATTTATTATTATATTTTTTTTATTATATTGTTACATAAAAATAAGATATCTTCATAAATAATTATTATGAAAGGCTTGGCTTCACAGGCAAATAATATTTCGTGGCGACTCTCATTGTGAAGTTTCCAGAAAACATCTCAAGTTCTCAACTGGTTTCGAGAGAAGTACAAAAATACGAAATCTCTCCCGCTGTTTTTCTTTGTTTATCTTTGCTATTTATTATCCTGAATGTGTTACCTTTTATTCATAGTATTCAAAGTAGTTTTCCAGCTCATTACGCTCCAGAATTCCGCAGATTGAAGTCATTGCCAGGAGAACGAACGCAGTTCACCAGCTGTCAATTTGACGAAGCCCCAGGACCGATCCTTGGTCAATGTATTCATTTATGCTCAAACTACGCACTATGCTCCGATATATATAAACATACATATATATATTCATTGTGGTCGTAAATCAGGACCCCACATTGCTGACACCTTTTTGTCGACAAGTCGACAAGGCATAGCAAAAGTTAATAACATGTAGCCAAAGGCAGGGCCACTTCTAATTTGTGCCAATGAAAGGGATAATAAAACTGGAAATGGAAGGGGAAATGGAACTGGAAGCGGGCCTGAGATCGGGAGAAGAAAGGAAGAGGGTAGGGCGGCAGGACTTGTACCAACTGTACCACTCGGCAAGGACAATGGCAAAGGCAAAGGCAGTGCGCATATTGAAACCGGAAATAGTCGAACCAAGTGCCTGGCAACCGACTGACGCACTGACACACATTTTGCAAACAAAGGACAAAGGCCACACACACACACACACACAAAGACACTGGAAAAAGGAGTTGGGAATGCGGCGCATAAAAAAAGGGAATTGAGCAAAATAAAAAGCTCAAATAAAATGCTTTGTCCATTCGGCGGGCAGGGAACAAAGCCTAACTAACCGCCTGTGGCGGAACAACCACCCTTAATGGCGGAAGGACATGCAGGACAACCCAGATGCCGCCTGGCAACTGCTGCTGTTCCTGCAAAAAAAAGAGAAAAAAGGAAGAGGAACCAGGAATAAGAAACCCTCTGGTTGTAGGTCTCTAAGCCTTGAGGATACCTGGTAGCTTGCTGGAAAGAGAAGAGTTTAAAGATAAATTAAGCCTGCCTTTCAATTAAAAAACTTATTATTTATTTAATAAATTATTCACCAAGTTTACCTTGTAAAGTTTATAGTTTTTTATTAGCTTGAAATTATTTTATTTATTTTGTTTTATTGCCTCATATACCCCTTGCTCTCCCCAGGCTACCTCTTGATATAAAACGCACACACAAAGACCAAAGGAGCCGAAGCGAGAGATCATAATAATGGGGAAATCTTGAAGCCAAGGATACGCGGCAGGATACCTGCCAAGTCCTGTTCCAGCTCCACTCCACTCTCCCAAAACAAAAACCGGAATGCGTAAGGCGATTGCATCATAAATTCTGTTGATGCGGACGACCCTACGATATAGTACAATAAAGTGAATCATCCGTCGACGGAGCCGCTTGGAATGCATGAAAAAGGATCAAAAAAGGAGAGGGAATGCCCAAAGAAAATAAATAAAAATTAACCCATTTGCATATTATTCAGTGAGCGGGTGCGAAAGGACTCAACGTCGGCTGACAGTCCTGGGTTAAGTTAAGATCCCAAAGATTTTACTGAAAGCCTGCCGACGGTGGAGATACAAAAGCAACAGCAAGGATTCGCAAACAAAAGGCGGTAGAGTAACAGAAAAATATTTAAGGATATGTTGGGAGGCTAGCCGAGGTAAATAGTGATTTTTTCTGAGATTTTAAAAGTTTAATGGGAAAATAAATATTAAAAGAAGAAAATAAAAACCAAACTAAAAAAATATCCTTTTAATATTTACATAATTTATATAATTTTAATTTTTACAAAGGATACAACAAATAAAATCTAACTTTTAAATATATTTTCTTACCAAAACAAAGCCAGCATCCTAGAAATATCCATGATGCCCTGAGCTTCTCTTCTTTTACGGGACTGTCCAGCTTATCCTGCAGTCTCTGAGTAAGGAGAAGGACTCTGGGAGGCGAAAGGTTGTCCTGTGTGTGTGTGGTGGCGTGATTAAGTGATGGACATGTATGGACACATGCAGCGTTATGTTTAGCATACACAATCAGGCCGCGGGGAGGTGGGAGTGGAGCTGAAACAGCAACAGCGTATAAAAGTCGCATGTAAATATGCGGGGGGTTCACCGGCAAGTCCTTGCGCTTTTATTCATAAATAACAAAGGACACATGACGGCTGGGGCTCGGCATTTAGCTTCATCCAACAAAAGCCTTCCGACCGGCAACACGGAGTTACCCTCAGCCGGTGGCCATGTTGACCAAGGATATACGTTTACCCAGCACTCGCCATATTCGCGAAGGTTTTATCGATTATTTTTTGTGTCAAACAAGGAAGAGGTTTTTGGGGAAATCTTATTTGAAAATATATGAGAATTTAAAGGGAATAAAAACATTTATTTAAAATTATTTAAGAGAATTATAATGCATTTTATTTTGTTTACTATTCTTTATTTAAAGGTTACTATCTTTGATTTTACTTTAACAATAAATTAGTATTATTATTTAGACTTTCTTTACTGTAGAAAAATATTTATAAAATAGTTTGCTATCTTGGAAAATATTTTTCAGAATTTTATTAAATTTTTTAAATGTATTTAACAATTATTTTTCCCAGTTCCTAAACCATCACCTTTTTTGTTTGCATTCCACAATAAAAATTAGAAGAGGAGATTTCCGTAGACGTGTATTTTTTAGCCGGAATCGCCAATACATCTTTCTTTGCTTGTTTTTATTGGATGGGTATGTGTATTGTCTGGGTGTTTGCCTGTTGATAATCCTCAAACCACGGCTAAGGGACTCTTCTCCCTTCATACGCCCTGTTGCCGGGCGCTTTCATTTCCGCCTCATGGACGCCAAACATGCCACTCTCCCAGAGCCTGTCCGTTGGTCTGCCTTCTTCCTGCGTCCTCCGGTCTCCCCTATCCCCCCCTTTCGTTGCGCTTGATAGGCTGGCTGACCAGGACTTTGCTAGTTGGGTGTCCGTGTCAGTGTCCTGTTCATTTTCCCCCCACAAAAAAAAAATACACTGCGCAGTTGCCCCGGAGCCGCCCGAGGCGGTTTGCTCTGTGTGCGGAATTTTGATATTAATAGCCTTGGACAGTTTTATAAACGCCTTTCGGGGTTAACATGCTCAAGTGGTATTCATATTTTCCACTGACCGACCTGTCACTATTGTGTGTGTCATTCCCCGACCCCAGAGCCCAGAGCCCAGAGTGAAATGTGAATATAAAACGCAACCAAAAGGGAGGATTGGGTTTGGATTAGATTGTAGAATGCATTTTCAAGGGAACTTAATTCATATTTGAGGCCTTAAAATATTTAAATATATATAAAATATAGCCATAGAATTTCTTTAACTTTAAAACCGCTTTCCACATATTCTTTCCTTACAAATATTTATCTCAGCATTATTATCTTTATCACCAATCAACTTTTAAACCTGAATTGTGGCTGCAGGACTGGTTCTTGGGTCCTTTGTCATGCTTTCTCTCTCCCAGCATTACGATAGAGATCAGTGGCCTCAACATATGTAACTTCTCAGGATTTCCCCGGCCTGGCTCAAGGCAAAGGCAGCTTCCTCTTCCGACTTGAGTTTCCTTGACGCACTGCGCAGTTTCCTCGGCTTTTCACCCTCCCCTTTTGATTGAATTGAATTCAAAGCTGGATTACGGGTGGGAAAAGTGTACAAAGCGCTGGGATTTTCATCTGCAAGGAGGGGTTGTTGTTGCTTCGCAGCAAAAGACAATCGCAGTTTTTCCTTATTGCGTCGCAGCTCAAAACTTCGAATTCCCATTTTCCCGCAAGGAGTTTTCCCGAACTGCAAGCTCTGTGTGTACGGTGTACAGTCAGTCCTGGCAGTGAACTCCCCTTCCTTTCCGCCTCCCTCCGGTCGCTTCCTTGTGCGTCCTGCGCAGCATAAATTACGCAATTCACTTTGGCTTCCTTTTTTCCGCCATACCCTCCACTCTCGTTGGCCTAAAAGGGTATGCCCTTAAATACAATAATTGTTTGATTTATATTTTAAGGGGTCTTCTAACTCTTTCCTTTTTATGTTATGTCGATAAGCTGGCAAAGTTTTAAAAGTGTTTTCTTATTTTATTTATCACCGAATCCAAAATCGATTTGGGTAAAAAGTTTGGCACAAAATATGTGAGTTTTAAAAAGGGTTCAGTTTTTTTGTTCAGTTCTAAAAGGGTTTATTTAATGGTTTTTAGGTGAGAAAAATAATCATATATCTAGGGGGAAAATATAGTTATATTTGGCCATAGATTTATAATATTTATTTCTATTTTAAAATGCTTTAAGTTGAGGTAAATACATATATGCATCTCTGTGAGTCTCTAAACTCTGCTAAAAATGTTTACATCGAAAACATACAAGAAGTCCAGCTAAGAATACAAATTTGTGTTTTTATTCAAAGCACTTGAAATGTATTTAAAAAATTCGGAACATTATAATTTTCTATGCATATTTCCCCCTATTTATTAAGCCCATTTTAAGGGGTATTAAAAATTCGATCTACTCCCAAGGCACAAAGTCAGTAACTCCTTTTTTGCTGCCGCTTTTCCTTTGCCGCTGTTTGTTTCCAGCGACGCAGTTTGCGTTGTTGCTTATGATTTATGTGCCGCGCGCGTAGCGATGACACACACACACGCGTACGGGGAAAGGACGCTGCTGCAGTTTACATTCACCACCCATCGCCCCCCTTGGCCCATGTCCGCTCCCATTTCCCTTCAGAATTTTCAAGAATTACACGCAAATTGCACGCAACACGCGAATCGAGCGAAGTGGTCGCGTATGGAAATGACGCGGGAATGCCACTCATGCGTTCCGTTCCGTGCGCCTGCCTGCATGTGCGATAGTTCTGTCACAAGGCCCGTATCCGGAGGAGTACGAAGACCGGCAACCGGAGACCGCCAGCTCCCCAAACTGCCCCAAATCCGCAGCATTAAGTCATGCGTCATCCTTGGCAGGGACATGCGTGTAAGCCGGTTATCGCCCGAAGAGCCTGCCAGCAGCAGGAGCAGCAGCGGCAGCAGCAGGACACTTTAAATATCTTTATGCATACCATAAATACGTTCTTAAATGCTAATCCTTAAATGCTGGCCACCAGGGTTCCTTCTTCCTGCGTAACCACAAAATGCGTCATAGGTCCAAATAGTAGGTCTATGAGTCAGCCCTGGACTTGGGGGAAAACTCCAGGAAATTGTTGCTGTTGCGGTTGTGGTAAATGAAAAGGCCAGGAGATCAATCACTTCAACTGGTCAAGGATATTAGGATATAGTTAGGAAATGCCTAAGCACTGGGAAAAATGTATATATGCAAAAATTGTATACAAAAAGAGACTGTTTATACATTTTAGAAATATTTATTGTTGTAAAAAAGTCCCAGGGTTCTCATTTGTCTTTTGTACTTTTAAAAAACAAAAAAATATATTATAGAAAATAGTATAGAAAAAATGGTTTATAACAAATGAAAATCTATGTTTTTCTAACAAAAATATATGAAATTAATTAAAGTAGAAAATATTCCGTGACTTTCTTAAGCATTTTCATAAAACATCGCAAATAAATTTAAATTGCAATATAAATTTTAGGTACAAGCGTTAATTGTAGCTTTAATATTTATCTTCTTTTATTTAAATATATTTACAATATATGCCCTATATTTTGAATACATTTTATATGTATTTATATACATTTTTTCAACTGTATTATCACCCCTCTCCCTGCTCTGATAAGAGTCAACTGCCCTTGTAAATCGAAATTGTATTCAAACCTGTTAGTTGATTGGTGGTCATTTGTTAAAGCCCAATTCGTGTTAAAATACTTTGCTTGTTTTCTTGATTGACGGAAATTGGGGAAAAACCAGTTTGATATCCATGAGAAAACCGAATAAATGGTTCTGCCAGATGGCATTGACTTTTCTTGATTAGTTCGATGGGCGTTCGTCTTGCCGCAGATGTTCTCGATATTCTCTAATTTTAACTTGTGTTCCGAACTTAAAGCTTAACTGGGCCCTGCTGACCTAAGCATCAGCTGGTTGAAAATTTTAATATTTTTACTCTTTTTTGTTGGTTTTCTGTGGGAAGGCTTCTCTTCTCTCTTTTTTTGTTTGGCATTGTTTTGACAACTTTATGGCCAACGGGGAGGCGAAAACATTTAATATATGGCACCGAGCGTGGCCGCAACTCACTTTTTAATCACTTTTCATGAGCTTTTAATTACACACTCCTTGTTTGGGTTGTGTCGGAATGAAATTTATGAAAAACCAAACGCATAAAATGCTTAACAAGCTCCTGGCCAGCCCAACCGCAGGACCATCCTATATTGTACGTGCCCCTGTGCATGTGTGTGTGTGTGTAAATGTGTGTGTGTATAAATAAAATAAAAATATCCCCACTCATTTCCGTTATAATAATGTGTGAAAGGATATTAATTATGAAACAAGCGAACGGCAGGAAGCTCGGGCAATAAAAACAGCAAGCGACAGGAACACCATGCGTGACCAACAATAACAACTACAGGAACATCACAAGCGACAACAACAAAACATATATATATGTATATATATATATAGGGTGGTCCTCGTATATTGTATTTTATGTTGGTTGGTACACTGAAAACAGTCTCTGGAATTTATGTAATTTATTTAGAAAGTAAGAAAAGGGATTTTGCATTTGAAATTGAACTTTTCTGCAGTCTTTACTTGGTTTATTTATTGTAAATTTATTAATTTATTTCTTATATCAGTTTAAATTAATTTTAAATGCAGTTTAATTAAATGTATCTTATTTAATTTACATTTATATTTATTTAACCACAAAACCACTGCCTTTTAATATTTTTAAATGTGCTTATTTATATTCTGCTTCAGTAACAATTACAAATTCTTCCTTTTAATATTAATAAATTGTTTTTATATTAATTACTTAGTTATTAAATAGTTTATTATATTATTTTATATATGTATTTCATATAATCCCCTTTTTCCCCAAGTGCCTTGGAGGTGGGCTAGACGAGGTGAGTTGTGACCGAATTGCTTTGAGTTGGGCGTAGCGGAAACGGGAGCAACATGTGCAACATGTCGAACGGAAGTGTCGGCCATATTCCGCACACATCGCACACACACACACACATCCAGCCGCCTAAATAGGCCCACGTCGCACACACACAAATTATGTGTCCTGGCCAAGTAGATTTTTATGTAATGTCGGTCGGTTATTGCTTTCATACATTTATTTTATTTCATTTACCCAAACCAGCCAAAGCAACACCCACCCACACAGGCAGGCGGATATTATATATTACAAAGAGCCTTAAATTGTATACTCTATATATATATAAAATATATTAATTATTTATTTAAATTTTTAACAAAATAAAGACAAATTTTGGGTAATTATTAGCTTAGGTTTAGATTTCAAACCCTTGACTTTTAATAATTAATAAAATGAGAAACAAATATAGATTGCTCATTTTGAAAAACAATTAAATATTAACCTTCAATTCCAATCTAGTTTTCCTTTCGCACCACCAAAAGGACATCTCTTTGTCGTCGGTTATGTTATTACATGAACTTTTTTTTTTGCCTTGCACTTCGTGTCCTGTCATCGGAGTCACTCAACCGGCCGGTGAGCCAGCCATTCACCCAGCCTGCCACTGACAGGAGCCCCATTGCGGCGGCGGCGGCGGCAACTGTCGTCCATCAGAGCTGTGCGTCAGTTGATCACGTTGCTGCTCCACGTGACGATGACAGGGATGCCGGAATGCCAAAGCGACAGAGGAGGGAATGAGGACGAAGGACGAGGAGGGAGTTCCAGCTCCTCCCCGTCATAGTCATTCGCCCACGGGCATGTTCTGCGGCTCCTGCGTGTAATTGCCGTTGTAATGTCGCTCGACGCGAATATAATTGCTAAAATGTTGCATAAACCGACAGACGTGCCAATGGCCAATGGCCAGGACTCTGACTCTGACTCTGGCGAGGACTGCTACTCCTGCTACTTCTGCTCCTCCTCCTCCAGCTGCAGAGTCCAGGTCGCGGCGACGACACTTTTCCATTTGAATTTAATTTTAATTTACGCCCAACGGCCGACGCCGCTGCTGCCGCTGCTGCTGCTGCTGATGCCCATTGCCATTTTCCGGAAATTGGCAACGGCAATGGCCAGAACATTCCGCATTCCGGACGTGGCTCCTGGCTTCTGGCCTGGGACTTGAATGCAAACACAGAGAGAAATAAATGCAAAATAACTTTTAGGGGTACAGGAAATCAAAGGCTTTTAATTCTTAACGATAAATCATTTTTAAAAAAGATAAATGCTTTAAAATGTAGACATATTTTGTAGTTTAAAGATGGAGATACTTTCTTTATACTTTATATATTTTTTAAAAATATTTTCTCACCCTGTACAAACGAACCCTGACAGTGGCAATGCGGCTCTGGCCACGATTCTGACCAAATTCGAGAGGGCTGTCCGCACCGTTGAGTTAATGAGAAGAGACAGAGGTCGAGTGGTGAAACGAGAGCCGGGAGATGGGAAATGGAAAATGGTAGTTTGTAGATGGAAGCGGAAAGAATGGATGGATAGGGAAAAAATGGCCCGTCGACAGACATTTTATGTGCAACCGGCCAGAATTGTTAGAAGAACAGACAAAGTCTAATTGAAGCGGCCCCAAGCAATTAGTCGATAAATTGAAGCAACCAAAAGGACAAAATGCGGAATTATATATATATATTTGGGTATTACATAGGATAAGGAATGCAAAGCATAATTAATTCTTAAACAGAAAAGGTTTATTGAATATTTCCAAGTCGATTTTATGGGTAATCTCTTTTATGGGAAGTCCTGTTCATTGCACAAATTAATAAAAGTTTATTTTCATGATTAAATCCTTTAAAATAAAGAGCTAATTTACCAAATTGCTTTATTTTTATTAAGTGGAAAGCTAAATATTTCTCAATAATTTCCCCAAAGTAACCATCAATTCAATTTACACTTTTCATTTCTCAAAAAACTCAGCCATAAAACCCATTTAAAACTCAACCATATCGTGGCTAATTAAAAACTTTTCCCATATTAGTATCATCCCACCTTTTTACAAGCTCTGAATTTTCCATAATTTCCCTGAATCAACTTGTATTGTTGCTTTAGTCATCGCCACTGAGTCTAAGCCTATTCTATGAGTAATTTTCCGCTGGCAAAAATCGTGCTTCGAGGGGCCGGACTCATTAATTGCAGAGGGAATTAACAAAGAAATAAAATAATAAAGATAATGCATGGAAAGGAGGTGGGGATGACGCTAAGAGCAGAACTGGAAACCCGATTTGATGAAAACAATTTTCCAAATTTGGCAAAACTATTAACCACGCTACGTTAATTTCATTAGCAAGTCTGTCTTTCTTGTTTCGGTGACCGTGTTTCATCCAAACACACTAAGTGTCTCTCTCCATAGATATATATATGTATGTATATATATGCTGACCATTAAATGCGCTAATTGGTCAATTAGCGTATGCTTACCGGATTGTTTTTGGCTCTTTGTCCATAGGAGCTCGAGGGAGGAGCGGGGCTGGGTCGCCATCGGAGTCACCATCATCATCATCATCGTCGTCGTCGTCGGACGTCAGCGGCTCGATCGACCGCCCAACTGTCGCCACATTAATAAATCAGTTTAAATTAATTCAGTTGACAGCTTTTAGTCAATATTGTTGATAAATTGTTTTCTCTTAATTTCGGTTTTTTCGGCTTTTTCGGTTTTTGGTTTTCGGAAACCTGCAGCTGTTGCCAAGGGGCAAGGCGTCACAGCTAAGACTGCTCATTAACAGCATTTGAGTTTCTTTAATTAGTTCAGTCTCCTATTGAATATATATATCTATTTTTTTACATTTTTAAAAGTTAAATTTGCTTTAATAAACTCTGAATACACATATCCTCTTTGATTTTAATTACAATTTTGGTTAATTAAAATCCGTAAAATTACGGTTAAAAATCTTTCTTTGAAAACACAACTACAATTGCTCAGTTTTTCGAATCTCACTGAGTATATCGCTCCAGGACGCGCTGAATATATCCTCCTGATCGTCCTGATCATCCATCTGCGAGCTGTGCTCCCTCTCCGACTTAGCATTCTCGAACTCTGCCAGTTTTTTCAAACGGATATCCATGCGGCGTTCAAGTTCGTCCATGCTACTTGGCTGCCGGCTGATGGGCATCTCAGATTGGTAAATGGATGACTGGCTGCCCAGCCGGGGTGATTCCTCTGGACTGTATGCAGCTTCTGAGGTACTTAGGTCGCTCACACTGGCGGCATAATGGCCGGAAGTGGCATCATCATCACTGAATGACATTGGTGTAAAGAGGGCATCGCCAGCAGCTCCTCCAAATCCTCCCAGTCCTCTTCCCTCAGAGACTCTCTCTAGTCCCTTGACACCCAGGTTCATTCCGCCACTTGGCACCTTCTCCGGATCGGGACACAGTTTGATCGATAGCAGGCGACCGCGACACTTGAGCTTCTCCACTTGGAGGAGTCGTATCAACTCCTCCCGCGAGTTCATTTCCACATAGGCGAATCCCTTCGGGCGCTTACCCTTCTTGGGCACAGTCAGGGTACGAACGGAAAAGTGGGTGAACACCTGGAGCAGCTCCCGTTCGTTGCACTCCATTGGCAGATTGCTGACCAATGCCACAAATGGCGGATCCAGGGGCACTTCTTCCTCCAGATCTGGAGGTGTCTTGACCTCCATGGATAGCTCCGATTGGGATGTCTCTCCTTTGTAATAATAGAATTCGGCTTTATCCTCAAAGCTAGTGTTCACGGGGGTGACGTGCAACATGGCCTCCAGGCCTTGATTGGGTTTCCCACCGGAAATTGGGGAAGCGGAAGGGGAGCTTGCAAAAGGCATCTTTGGCCGGGCGGCAGCCCGTGCTGACTTGGACATCTCGTCACAGTCAGGGGTCAATAATGGGAACGAAAATATGAATATTTTTTATACGGATAAAATGCTTTTTTGTGTCTGCTTATGATTGATTTGGATTAGAACACTGTTCGGGGTTTTTGAAGTAAAGAACAAAGGTCATTTTGTTTATAAATTAGATACTAAAAATGTGCAGAAAATAATATTCATTAATATAATATAATTAAAACCTTAAAAAAATGCCTTAAAATTCTGAAATTCCAGCTTTGGTCTTCAAGTTTTATCTGGTTTTCTTCTTGTGCTGAAATTATTTTAATATCAATGTCAAAAATAGAAAAATTAACAGCTTATTTTTAAACTAACATATTAAAGCCTAGAAAACTGGTTTATAGATTTTTGCTAGTTTTTTGCATCAACAAAAAAGACAGACACAACAAAATAATTAATATTAAAAGAGCATAGCAATTTTTAAAGTAAATATTTTGCAAACTACAAAGACTTGAAGGTTAGTCACCAAAGTCTTAGGAAATCTTTAAGGAAACGAAGATATTTATGATACAATTTTAGTTATGTTTATTACATTTTTATAATATTTTACCTAGCATATTAATTTTTGATAATTTAAATATTAAATAATTTATCTCTCAACCTTTATATGTTCTTAGTTCTTTGTGGGTTTCTTTGGAGTGGCAGCAAAAATATTCCCAGGCCACAATCTCGTTCTAGCACACAACACACACTCCTTCCAGTCCGGCCAGCACCTGCCACAGAGTCACTCCGGAGGAGGTAAATGCCAAGGTTCGTGGTGCTGATCGGTCTGAAAAAATAAACAGCTCTACGAGCTGGCTGGAAAATATCAAAAGTTCAGCAAACAAATGGCATGGAGTTGAGTTCGAGTTTGGAGTTTGGCTAATGCACGGATTGTGTCGTTTCTGTTTGCTGTTTTGTTAGTTTTTGTTCGCCGCGGACGAGGGGCCTCCACATTAGGCAACTTGGAAACGGGCTACACCCATATTCCGTGGAAAATTGGGTGCGTTGGCCAAACACAAACTAAGGTAAACTGATAAAAATCATGGCCTGCAGCATGAGTGCGCGAGTACGAGTGGAGTTTTTCGGGCCAAGTAACCAGGAGGGTGGCCAGAAGGGGTCCCACACCGCCACAGCACAGCACACACTCGGTACGTGTACGTGTCTGCCTTTCGGAACGGACAGACATTAGGACAGAGACAGGCTAAAATATTAGGCCAATTATATTTCAAAAATTTACATGACGATGATGTTGACGATGGCTGGGTCATCCATAAGCCCGAGTCCAGGGGGGAGATGCACTGATAGAAATTACAGGAAGTTTGCTGCCCAGGAAATTATAAAGAAAAAGTGGCATTATTTATTATTTCTTTTTTTTTCGCTTAGTGCCCGTACAGTGTGCACACCAAGGAAGCGTCAAGTGGCCTCCGCCTCCGTCCCCGTCTCCATGCGTATCTTATATCTTGATGCGCTCGCCCTGGAACGTGCACGGGCATAAGTCTGGTGTGTCTGGTGTCTATCTTCCATCTAGGATCGAAATTTTCCTCTTCGCTTAATTTCGTAGAAAACTCTGAATGAACTCGGTGGGCTAAAGGTGCAGCGTAGGTAATTAATTTCGAGGATTAGGCAGCTGATTTTGGCCCGATGTCTTGGCCCCACCATCATTCTCATATCGAGGGGCTAGACGAACACGTTCGGGGATCTTATCAGAGCCCATCTCGATGGCTCTGGTTTACACTCTGCTTTTGGTTTTTGGGGTCAACAGAGTCGACACATTGAGATTCATAATTGGATATCGTGTGTATAGCTCCATTAAGTGTAAACAACTCGAGTTTTGAGGTGTGTTTGGGGTTTGAAAAATTGGGAAGCTATAAATATGAAGGAAATATAATTAACAGATTTTGCAGAGTTGGTAAATGTGTTGATTTCTCTTGAGAAAATATTTAAACTTAAAGAAGTTAACTAAAAACTAATTGAATATGGATTTTAAAGCCTGAAAGTACTATGATTTTGATTTCAAAATGTTTTTATTTATGTAAAATAAAACATAACCACTAAATCTATTATTACTCTTTGTTCTACTCAAAGCCAGAACATCAAAACCCCAAATTTACCCTCAATATAATCACCAACAAAGAGTTTAATTTCCAGATTGTTTTCGGTAATTGCTCACATTCAAGTTAATGGGAAATATTAAACAAACAAACCACTAATTATAATACCTAATCAGCGCTTTCTTTCGCCTCTATTTATTTATTTTGAGGGGAAGCAGACTTCCCCCATCCAAAAGCCAAAAACCAAATCCAAAAACCAATGCAAAGCACACACAGCAGGAGGAGTAGTGTTCCACATGACAGCGTGAATAATTTGTCACCAATTGACGGGGCCGAGGGGAGAACTGAAAAGGGGGGCGGTGGCAGAATGAAAACCGTCATCAGGTAAATGCAATTAGCCCCCCGACTCGGGTTTGATTGATGTATTTCGAATGAGCTGCGCCAGGAAAATTAATTAGCTTTAAATTATGTACGTAGCCCGAAAGCTGGAGCACACCCAAAAACCGTTCTCAATCTGTCCAAAGCCACCTTATTAATTAATCAGTGAGTCTTTCGAATGGAGCAATTATTAAATAGCAAACGACCACAAAGAACAATATATGGGGAAACCCGTTAAGGATTATATAGCCATGAAATATAATCTGCACTTTATTTAATCAGGAATAAAGGCCTCGAATATGAAGTCGAGTTAATCTATCTTCTGGTGATTTTATTTTCCAGCTGATTAAGCTTCGGGAAAATGCAAATCCAGGCTATATTATGGTTTTGGTTTCTTCTTCAAGCCAACCCCTGAGTTGTATAATCTTTATGGCCATCGCATTTGTGCCTGAATCATCATCGCATCATAGATGACTTCTCCCGGTATTACTCACATCTGGGGAAATACAAAATGGGAAATGGGAAATCAGGAACGCCGCCCCAAATGACAAATGCACGGCTTGAGCAGGCTTGAAATGTGGAAATTTATCAATTGCCAGAGAGCAGGGAATATATATATATATATATTTATATATATAAAATGACTTTGGCCACGGTTATCAATAACCAGGCATCGATATTTTATGAAAATTGATACGCCAACCCCCGTGGAGTGTGCGGTGCGCGGAGGAAAATAAAAATAAATAATAATGGCCATTATTACAGTTTATCCCATGCCGAATATAGTTTCGCCTGGATGTCCGTCTGTTTGGATAGCGGATAGCTTCCTGCGTCCCTCGTCCTTCGTCCTGCTTGCCTGGCTGCGAGTCCTTTTGGCTGCCACGATGCCACTCATAAGCGAACTAATCCGTCAAAATTTATTGCCACCACCGAGGGGAGCCACTGTCGAGCCAATTGATAACGTGCGTGTGAAATTTATCAAATAAATTGAGGCCATAAATGTCAAAGCTGCGCATGATTCATAGACAGACAGCCAGGGAATCTCCTTATTAGCCAGCAGCTTCCGTTTTTGGCCAGAAAGGACTGAAGGGCTGAAGGACTCAAGGAGTCAAGGAGTTTTTTTCGGGTCCAGTCAGAAGTCAATCCCACATTGGGATTAGCTGACAAATTTTCTGTAATTTCCAAAGAGGGAGAATTATTCGAGGTCGTATTTATTCGAATGCCATTAAGTCTAAGCTGTGTTCGTGAATGATTATGAATAAATCTAATGAATGATGTAATATTTCTTAAATTACGATTATGATTGTTTACTTATTTCAATATTAAATTTAGTTTTAATGGTTTTTTTACTTATTTATCAGGGAAGTAGGGATTTTTATATTACAAATCGTTGATTAAAAATATTATTAATAATTATAGAGCCTTACTTTGGTTTCTTTGTATTAACTTATTCATAATTAATATTATTGTAATTTTATTTAAATTTTTAAAGACTAATATAAACAGTTTTGTGGTTTTAGTACATTTTTTAACATGATAAATAAATATTTTAATGCTGCAGAAGCTCCATTCAGGCCATTCTTTTGTTAATAAATTTAAACATAAAATATTTTCCTGCTAAAGTAATTATTTCTCAATTTGTATCATTATCCTTTTGATTTTTTCTTTGTAACAAATTAAAGTGTAACATTTTTTTCTGCTCATACTCACATATTAAAAACCCATCAAACGTTAAGCCCCAAAATTACAATTTGCATTCAGCATTCAGCTGGCGAAATTTCACCCACTTCCTTTCCCACCTCCAAGCCCCATTTCCATCTAAATTTCCATTCCGATTCCCATTCCCACTCCCACCATTACGCGGCGTAATCAGAAAGCGTAGAGAGCAACCGGAGTTTGGATCTGGGCTTTGGATTTGGGTTTGGGTTTGGTTTTGGGGCTCCCAGTTTTGAGTTCGAGTTCGAGTTCCAGTTCCAGTTCAGTTCCGCGTGGCCATCATTATTCAGAATTTAGTTTACTTTTTTGCTCTGTGTGTCTCTCTGCCACTCTGATTGCATATGAAAGAGGTGAACGCTTTTTCACGCTATTATTAAATTTGGTTATTTCGCTGGGATTTGGCGCGGGCGAGGTGAAGGCCCCCGAGTTGCCGGGTAATGACAATGCACGATGGCACGCCCAGATGGAATACCAATTGGACGAGGGAGAAACACTGAAAGAAAACTAGCTAAGGTTCTTGGGAAAATTATGGGAATATTTGGTAATATTTTAAACTATTTAAATAACAAGCTATACATTTTTAAAGATTTTTTTTGAAGCATTTGTGATGAAAGTTAAGGGAATTAAAATGTTTACAAATATGTAATTAGCAGTCTGTTAAAATACAAATAGTAGTTTGTTAATTAAAACATTTTTTGGGCGAAAAGTAAGCTATAATGCAAATAAATAAGCTTCCCAATGAAGCAAATGAGTTGTCTTTTCCTAGCCTTACCCCTAAACCACCATAGATAACCCCAAAATAAATATACAAAATCAGTATTTGTATTTAAGGATCTAATAGCATTGATTCCCATTTATCCTTCTCAACCAAAAAGCAAAAAAAAAACCCCCTCATAAAGCAGCCTAATGTATTCCACCTTTGTCTTGGGGAGGACTCTCGTCCGTCCATCCTAATCCCAACTAATACGCCGGCGGCCCAGACAATCGCCACAAATCGGGCTGCATACACAGGCAATCGTTGTAAACTAAAAAGCGCTTCCAACTTTGACATAATAAATAGCCAGGCAATGCCACCGGGGGGGCAGGGGGGAAGGGAGGGGAATGGAACGGAGCTCTTAATAAAAGTCAATTGCCAAACCCACGCCATCCCTGCTCCTCCTTGGGCTGGCCATTTGAAATTTTAATAAAAAGTCCTTTTATCGCACTTAGAAGGCCATTTAGTAAGCTAAATTATACCCGAGTATTATCCGGACCAGAGCCAGGACCAGGACCAGGACGAGCCAGAGTCGGTCCTTTGTCGCCCCGAAAATCTCAATCCCAATACCGAAACCCAAAATCGTAGTCAAATTGGCCATGTTAAACCGCAGAGCAGTTTGGCCCTTGTTGTTGTTGACCCGACTTATCTCTCTCACTGTCTCTCTGGCCGAAACGGAGCCGCACCGGCAACGTAAACTTGCCACAAATTGGCCAACTTGCCGCTGCTGCTGCTGCTGTTAGTGCCTGCATAAGTCCAATTTATTTTTGGTTTTTTACTTCAAAGCGAAAAACAAAAAGGCTGCAAAACCAAATCGAATTAAGCTTAAATCTACATAAGCTTTTTCTCTCTGTGTGCCGGTGGATGTGCGGTGTGTGTGCCGCAAATACGGTGGGCAGAGATTTGTGGCAAAGTGGCACTTACCAACTTACCACCAACAATTATTAATAAATTCAAAGGAAGCTTTTTAGGGGAAATATTTTATGGAAAGCCTACTTAAATATTTTATCTAAGTTTAGTCATTTTTTTGTTGCAGGATTTCTAATTTGTATATCGATTTTTTAACGACTGGTATTCGTTTTAGTTTATTTTACTCAATATTTGTAGTTGCTATTAAAAATATTCATAAATTCCAAGGATGCCTTTTTGGAGGATATATTTTATGGATACTTTACTCTTATATTTTATCGAAGCCTAGTAATTTGGTTTATAGATAAATTAGTTTTAATGGAAATTTATTTAGCTTTTTAAATTCTTGTTCCTTTTATTTACAAAGTAATTAAAGTTGCTAAAGATTCTTCTTTTAAGAAACCATTTAAAAAATTGCTTCTCTATTTTAGTTTTCTAATTTCAAGTCCAATTTTAGCCCCTTAAACCTTTATTTATTTCATTTATTATTTTATTTATTATTTACTCCAAACCTTAACCCACTGTGGCCAGAGTTTCCTGATTGTTCCTCTGCCTTTCGGTCCATTTGTTTGCTCTGGTTGCCGCTGTTGTTGCCGGGCATGAATTACATTTCTCTTTGCATTTTGCCCCGTTGTTGTTGCTGCTGCTGCTGTCGGTCGGTCGGTCGTTTCCATTTTTATTTTGGTTTTCCTCTTTTTTTCTAAATGCTAATTTATGGGCATGTGTTGCCATTTGGTTGCCGTTGGGTAATTTTAGTGCCCACCAAAACACAGAACACACAAAACACCAAACACACAGAGGCTCCGCAGCAACAGCAACAGCAGCAGCAACATCGAAGCCGAAACAGGAAATGCAGCAAGCGAAATAAAAAGTGAAGTAAATTGCATATTTATGAATCTGTCAATTGTTTATACTTTTATGCATTCGGCATTTTGTGGGGCCCCGGCTATTGTTGCTGTTGCTTTCACAGAATTTTCCCAAGTTGTTATTTGCCTGCTTGTTCGCTGATTGTTGCTGTTGTGCTTTAATGTTGCTATTGTTGCACTGCAATAAAATAAAGATAATATCAGGAGTAACTAAAAATAATATAGGAAATAATTTGTATTGCTTAAACTTTATTCAGTTTCAATTTAAATACGTTTCTGAACTATTTTCTATCAGTTTTCGAAATAGAAATATAAACCAAGCCCTTACTGTATATTAAATTATATCTTTAAATCAATTTTTTAAAAGAATCAATTGTTTAAATATAAAATTTAATGTTTTCTAAGCTTTTCCTTGTGTAAAAAATTATTTAAACATTTAAATAGCTAATTAAGTGAAGTTATTGGTATCTCTCCTGCCTTCAGCTGCTTCCTTTCTTATTTTCCTTTAAGATACTCAATAAAATAAATGATTTCCTATCAAATTTAATAGCATTCTAGGCCTAGGTAGTACTCAAATTTTTATAAATATTCTTACAGTGTCCTACCACGCCCCCTTTTCGCTTCCACGCCCCTCATAACATATGATTCCATTACCATTTTCGCATTTCGGGTCCGTTCTGCTTCTCGATTGTGTTGCTGCCGTTCTTGCATGAATTGCAACTGCAATTGCTACGCCCCCGCCTGCTCCCTTCTCTCTCGTCACCCCACTGACCCCTGCTGGGTCCCCGCTTCAACCCCTCAACCTTCACCTACCGCGGCACCACCTCCGCCCTGTCCGGTCGGCAGACAAAACAAACGCATTATAACGAAATGTTGGCAAAAACAGAAAAAAAAAAAACAAGAACACCAAGAAAACAGCGAAAAGAAGACGAGGAAAACTTACACCTATTTCCTGTAGATGTCCGTTCGTGCATACACTGTGAGAAACATTAGCCAGAGGGTCAATTTTCTCACAGCGGCAAGCTTCAAAGCGTGACACTTCCTTGGGTCAGCTTGAATAATTCGTGGAAACTAACCGCCAAAAACAGATGTTGCTGCTATCTGACATCATCTTTTTGACAAAAAAAATAAAGGTTAAGCGAGGTTTAATTTTAAAGAATTTACATATAAACCTTGACATCTATCTGAGGGAATTGTTGGGAATTAGGAAATGAACATGACTAGATAGTGACATTCTTTAAACAAGACAAAACAGAAATTAAAGAGATACTTTTTGAGATATTTTTGAGATGATTTCAGAGAAGGTTTTTAGAGATACTTTTAAAGATATTTTTAGAGATACTTTTGGGGATGCTTTAGAGCTACTTTTAGCGATACTTTTATAGTTCCCTTTACAGATAGTAACTCTTAGAGGTACATTTATAGATACTTTTTCAGATATTTCTTTAGAGAGATTCAAACATAGCAAACAGCAAGAAAAGTTTTCAATTTAAATTAGAAAAAACGTATGTTTCAGTGCATGCAATAAACTTAAATCAATAAACAAAACAAAAGAAAACAACTTCCATTGTCTGCCCCCGTGTGGTGCCGCTGCCACTGCCCTTTGCCGGTCCGGTTAGGTTCTGTTTCCCATTTGAAGTGAAGGCATTAAATAAGTCGAAAGGTATAAACACAAGCTGGCAAACAAATAAGGCCGAAAGAAAGACCGGGACTTGGGACCGGGACCGGAGTAAATGGTTTGGCATTGCCAAGGGAAATGGAAATGGCAATGCCAGAGACACGGCAGCAAAAACCGTCGAAATTCCTTCACAGAACATTTATTTTCGGCTGCCTTTCGTTACACACATTGATTTCTGGGCACCGAAGGTACTGGTTACTGGGTACTGGGAAGTACTGCCACACACACGCGATGCAATAAACTTGAAAAAGGTAAATTGCTGAACATATTTTGTATCTTTCAGATACCACAACTGGCACCCGAAACTGCAGCGCCAGCAACTCAAACGCACTGAGCCAAGAAAACAAAACTGGTCAAGAGGCAGTCGAAAGCCAACAAAAAAATAACAGAAATAAGAAATCCAGTGACAGGAGAGGAAAACCAATATGAAGATGCCAACCTGAGTGGAAGCGTTTCTTTAGTTTCTGTCCTTAGTTTTTATATTTATGCACTTTTTTACCCTCCCTCCACTCCTCTGCTGACAACTTTGGCACCCAAACAGCTGGTGGCGGGTAAATACTATATTTTATTGTTCGCCCAGCAACCTGCAATCGCATATGGACAATTGGATGGCTAACAGATAATCTTTGGGGGTCATAAGATATCAGAGTTATGGCAGTTCAGATATATACTCGTAGTAAGGGGGCTAAAGGGTTGTAAAAAGAACGAAAGAATTTCTTTACATTTTTAGAGTTGCTTGAATAACATTTTTGTTTAAATTTAAAAGGGATAAAAGATAGAATGCTTTATTATATTTTTCCTATTTTTATATATTTGAGAATAACTTAGAGAAGAATTTAAATAAACTTAAATACCTTTTATTTCCTTGCCAATGAAATAACCATTAATGTTATTCTACATAAATATGAAATAAAATAAATTATCGGTAATGGAATATGTATCCAATTTATAAATAACACAGGTCTACAAAAATTGACCTTACAAAAGTACGGTGAATAAAACCTTCAGATTGTGAAAGATCTCGGTCTGTATATTGCTAGTTCAAAAATCAAAAAAATTTCTCACGTACCAATTTTGAGGAAATCGCCCTCAAAGTACCAAAAATGACCTATTTTGGCACTTTTCAAACGCTAATAACACAGAAACCGCGCGTGTACCAAAGTTGAATTTGGACTTAAATGAAAGGCCAATCTTTCCCCTTTCAGATTTCAGATGGGTCCTGATTTTAGGACGTCAGGTTCAGGAGCTATATCGCTTTTTCTGAACTAACTTTTGAGCCGTTTTTTTGCTATGTTGTAGCCCTGGAACTCAGTACAAAATGTGATGACTCAGATGTAACTCCCAAAAAATTTGTTCTAGTTTCAGGGCTAGCTCCTAGCTCCTCTCTAGCTCCTGAACCTGACGTCCTAAAATCAGGACCCATCTGAAATCTGAAAGGGGAAAGATTGGCCTTTCATTTAAGTCCAAATTCAACTTTGGTACACGCGCGGTTTCTGTGTTATTAGCGTTTGAAAAGTGCCAAAATAGGTCATTTTTGGTACTTTGAGGGCGATTTCCTCAAAATTGGTACGTGAGAAATTTTTTTGATTTTTGAACTAGCAATATACAGACCGAGATCTTTCACAATCTGAAGGTTTTATTCACCGTACTTTTGTAAGGTCAATTTTTGTAGACCTGTGTAATTGACAATAATTTAGACAAGAACTTATCTAAACTTGAATACATTTCAGCATCTTTAATTCCTTTGCCCCATAAAAAAAAACACCACTAATGGCATAATGTAGTTCTACATAAATATTAAATTAACTGGCAACTTAATTCAGTTAAAGTGCCGCCTGGAATTATCTGACTGATCTCTGGCTTAACCAGCCTTAACAGGTTGCATAATGTAACTGCTATTTTTAGCCAAAAAAAATAAAAAAGGAAAAAAGGAAACCCGTTTACCGCGGTGTTGGCCCTTATCTTAGCGCTTAAGCAAAGACAGACAAAAACGTGTCCTGCCGCTGTTACGCTCCTTGACCACACACACACACATATATATATATATTTATATATATAAAGATATATATATATATATATATTTGTATAGAAAGGAATCCGCAATGCGGCAGCCAAGGGCTAAGGGCTAAAGTTGGAGGAACTGACTATCTACGACAGCAATTCATTGTGGATACTCATTAGCAGCAGGTAAACACATTTCTGGAACATTGCTTTTAATTAGTAAAACAGACGCCCGGTGTCACGGGTTCAACAAAGTAAGCCAAACGGAAGGGCCCCTGTCCCGTCCGTCCGCTGTCCGTTGTCTGTCCGCCAGTCACCCTGTGCCTTTTTAATTGCAAGAACGTCAAAACATTTACCAAATTAACGCAATCCAAGCTCAACTAAATTGTTTCGTGGCAAAAGAAAAACCACCAAAAAACACGAAAAGCGAGGGAAAAACGCGAAAAAAAAGAAAATGCTACCCCCTACGAAGGGAGAGGAGAAAAAAAAAGAAAACAATGCTAAATGTCCGTCAATAGATTGCAGTAACTGTGCGAGGGAGAGTTTTCCCGGCTCTTATCAGATAAACCTGCTCTAATTTGTGTACACTTAGTCAACTGAACGAGGACGAATGGGAAGTGGAAATGATAGTTGGACCTGCTATATATACATATATATATATATGGGATATATAATGAGTCTCAGCTGGTGGACAAGGCAGTGAGCATAGCAAATCACCCTGGTAAAGGAAATGCTTTTTTCTGTTTTCATTTAATTTCACTTTGAGTCGCAAATCGTTTTTTGTGAGTTATATACACTTTTCGTTTAAGGGGTATAGGGGAATTGTGGTGGATTAGATTTAGTTAAGCAATCATTTATTATTTTATGATCTTAAAAGGTTGTTTTTAAGTATTTGAGTAACAAAATACACTTATTAATGAAAGTTACACTCAATGTTTTATTTTTGGTGGATACATTGTAACAATTATCTTTTATCTAATTTATTTCTATAAAAAATTCTTTATTAAATATATACGAGTTATTAACAATGCTCCAGAATGTCAGTTTAGGCTTTAAAAAGCCTTAAAAGGTGTTAACTATTTAGAATTCAGTACTGCAAAAATTTCATAGCATACTTTTCAGCACCTGCTGAAGGACTGCAAACTCTCTAGTGATTTCTTGAGCATCCTAGGTTACTTTATTTTTAAAAATACTATATAAAAAATATTTACTTAACAAATTTGTATACCAAAAGTTGACAGTAAGAGTATTAAATTTATATTAATTCTCCCTTAAGAAATCCCCTGGCTTTCTATTTCTTTCCGGCATCCAGCCGAGAGTGAGTGTGTATCTGGGTGCGTTTTTTGTCGTCGTTTTTCGTTCTTTCTTTATTATTTTTTTGTTTTTTTCTTCGGTTGGTTGATGTAAAGTGTAATATATTTTTTCGGTACTTTGCAGCGGACAGATACATTTAAAGTCATTCAGTGCAGATATCCAAAGCACAGCTGGGGCGAGGGAGGGGGGTTCCGGAGGTTGCGGGGTCAGTGGATCGGGGAGCGTAAGAGACAGCAACGAATTAACTACAAACGACTACACATTAATGCCAACTTAACAACAGAAGCCGTCCAAGCGACAGGCCGAAACGATTCGAGGGGAAACGGAAGGGGCTGGTTGGTGTGGAGGGGAAAGGGCAGGCAAGGTGTGAGGCAGGGGGGAGGGGGCTGGAAATGGGAATGGCTGGCGGAAGGGAGAGAAAGGGAAGGTGCAGAAAAGCAAAAGGAAGAGACGATGGGGCACAGCATAAAATACCAGAAGCTAACGACTGCATCTGGAGAAATGTTTGTTGATTCTGTAATTTTTAATGCAATTTTTTGTTAGGATTAAATTTTTGGTAACAAAAAAATACCTTTAACTTGGAAATCACTTAAAGTTCAACTTAAAATAGGCCATAATTTATTTTAATGCTTGAAATAATTTTTGTAATATTTTTTAGCACAATTTTGAATATTATTTAAATTGGTTTCTAATCGAATTTCACTAGAAAACTATTTTGTTTACTTTAAAATATTTTTTAAGATCATTTGTACACCTTTTTATGATATTCTTAAGTCCCAAATTGATTCTAAAATTAAATTCTGCAAATAGTTATCATATCTATATTAATATTTACATATTTAACTTATTCTTAATCAATTTATATACTCATATTTATTATTTTCAGTGCACGAACGGATATACGAACGACTGAAGCTGCTTGACAAACCGAGGGTGTGAGGCAGAAGAGAGATCCAGCAGATACGGATACAGATACGAGATACAAGATACGACCCTGGACATGGTCACGGGCATGGCTAAAATACAATATATTATGCGTGCGTTGCCTCTTTTTTCCCTGCTCTTTTCTTCACTTCTTTGGCTTGGCAACAGAGTAGCAACAACGAAGACACCCCAAACCGCTTGGCATTCTTCAAAATTAACATACCACGAAAAGTACACAAAACAAAAGAAGTGTTTGCCATGTTACTAGATGGATGGATGGATGGATGCATGCCCCATCTCTTGGAGAACAAGTTACTGGGGCTGCGGACAGCTGACGGCCGATGTGGATCCGATGACCATGTCCAAGTTACTTAACATATGGCCGAGATTTGCTCAGTTCAGTGGGTTGGGTCCTCAGACCACAAGGGGACTCTAAAGCCCTGGAGAGGTGAGGAATTTCATATCAAGAAGGGGTATTTATTATATAAACTTAAACAATTGGCCCCCTGAGACTTGTACTATCTTTATATATTTTTTAACTTGAGAAACAAGGCCCATTCACATGGATCCAATTAAAGTAGCAACTCTCTGTCAGCCTCGAGAATCCTTAGGAGGACTGGGCATAACATTGTTGGAGTTTCCACAAGAGGAAGCCACAGAATGCTTTGACAACATCAAGGACGTTGATGTGATGCCTCCTCCGCCTCGGTTCAATTATAGGAAATTGCGCAAATCCTTCAAACTTTTGCCTATTCCAATGACAAAAGTTGGACGTTGTGCCGCGCCGCGTTTGCCATCTTATTAGCGCTCTCTCGCTCGACTTTCCTGTGACACTAATCCCGCTGCAAGTTCCCTGCACTTCAGCTTCAAGTTGGCTGCACATAAGCCGGCGCTGATCCACCCGAAAATAAAAGCGAAACAAACAAACAACAAAACGGCCACAAAACAGGCCAACGTCGATTCCGAATGCCGATTGCGATTCTGATTCCGATTTGCGATTGCCATTGCGCAGCTCCTCCTGGAACAGATTAAATTCCAAATTGTTTTTCATGGCCCGACAGGCAGACAGACAGCCAGCAATCGGAGAGTCCTGACTTGTCCTCCATCCGCCCCTGAAGTTCTCAAAATAAAAAAGGGGGCCCAGCGAGGGAAGACCCCGAGCCCTGGCTAATTCCCGCATGCAATGAAAACAATTTGTATTCCACGCTTTATATTCCGCACCCTGGATGTGGCCTGTCCACAAAAGGTATACGGGTGTATCTTTTTTTATATATAAACTCTTAAAAGAGATAAGGATTTTGTATATATTTTATATACATTTTAAAGTCTACTTGCCTGAAAAGAGGTTACTTTATGGAACAAAGTAAGTTATATACAGAAATTATTATTCTTTTTCGAAATATAAAGTCCTAGTTCATTGTTTAAATATTATTTTAAAAAATCTACAAGAGTTTTATAAATTTATTTGCTATAAAAATAAATTTTACTAATTCTTTTACAGCATTTTATTACATTTTAAAGTTTCCTAAATAAGTTACAGATAGTTGTGATATCAATAGACATATCTTTTTATTGTCTCTGGAAATCTAATAAGTTTCTTTTTCTCTCAGCAATTATTTCTTGCTTAATTTTTATATACGTATGAACAAATGTATGTATATATCTGTTTATTGTTTCTTTTATTTTTGTGCCTCGGCCAGCGTTGATTTTTATCAAGCTTATTATATGGGTCGTGGTCTTGGTTGTGGTCTTAGCATCGTGTTGGGGCGCAACCCTTTTTCGGGTTCTCAAGCCGTTGCAACAACAATGACAAAAAGGCTGCTCTTTAAAGGGATCGGTTGAAGGGATCGCGGATAACCGCATCCAGTTGAGAGTAATTATAAACTCATATTTATTTTGAAAACTAAGAAATAAATAATATTAAACCAAAAACTTGTACATTTGTTTTGTCTGCCTTTCATGCTTCTGGCTTAATTTTCAATAAAATAATAAAAGGAACACATTTGGAATTAATTATTAAATACAATACTTTGTAGCTTCATTTATTATTTAAAAAATACATATCTTTTGATGTGTTTTATACTGCATATAAATTTCTTTGCGTGCAGGACCTCAGCTGGCATCCTGGCCCGCATGGTTCCCTCACAGCCAAGACCCTTTGGCTGGCTCGATGGTGCCCCGCAAGTGCAATGCAGCGCGAAATTCCACTCATTTTTTAACAAGTTCTCAACGCTTTTGTTGCACAACAATGCGAAGGCTGAGAGACCAGGGAGAGAAGTCAGTGGCAGAGGGACATCAGTAGGGGCAGGGAAAAGGGACTGTGGCACTTCATATCATAAACTTAAGTACCAGCAGCGATGGAGAAGACAGCGACATCGCCTCCACTGCGTCCCTCATGGCTTGCCTCAATTTTGTGCGTAGTCCCTTACCTTTTTGTTTTCAAATAAAAGGTAAGCAAGGTAGTGGTGGCAAGTTGAATATAGCTAAATCTGATCGGTATTTTGTTAATTTATTTATTAATAATAAATACTTCATTTAAATTTATGACTAGAATTTATTTCTGGGTGGTTTATACTTTAAATTTGAATAAAGAAACAAACTTTCTTCAATGTAACCCAAAGCAAGTGCTGTAATTTAGTTTCTTATTTAAGTATGGGTTCTATAAATAAATATATTATGCTTTAAAAAAAATATATAAAAATGTAGAGAAGCCTTAACTCATCCTTTTCGAATTTATTTACAGTTTTCATAATTTTTTCAGCTCTCAAAAAAACATCTTTACTGCCATTCTCGAGTACACCACAGGCTCCCACAGGCACAGGTTCCATAAATTAATATTCAAGACATTTACAGCTTAAAAAAAATATTTAAAAAATAGTAAATACTTAAATTCTCACAATTTGAACTTATTTAAGATTTCTCTAATTTTTGTAGCTCTCGAAACCCATCTTCTTTGCCACCACTGATGCCAAAGTAACCCAAGAGCCAGCATAGTTTGCCAACGTCAGCGTTGGCTACCGGAGAGCGGCTGCTACCGCTTTCGGAGTTCGTTTTGGTTTTGGTTTCGGTTCCTGATGATGACATTGACAGTGCCCCCCCTGGCCTCCGGCCCGCTGCACCTCTCACAATCAGCTGTTGCCGGCGGAGACGGGCAGCTCAAAGAGTTACCTACGGGCACTTAGAATGTTTTGGCACAATTAAAGCTGCTGGTCGCCTGTCTCACTCAGCTGACGTTGTCGGGTGTCGTCAGTGTCTCCATGGCTGTGGTTGGCCTGTTGTTATTTATTTTCCACTGCTTCTCGTATTTTTTCTACATTTTTTTAAACCTTTTTTTGTTTGTCATGAAGTGGCACTGTGGTTAAGATCAGAGATCTGCCAGCTGAAGATCAAAGAGATCGGGATATAAACAAGCAGACTTTGGGATATAAATATAAGTGGAATCAGCTTAAAAAAATACCTCCTTATGTCCAACAAGATTGATTTATATTAAATGTAACAAACCCTAAATAAAGGTATTTTATTTAGTTATAAATTAAAACAAAAAGCAAGAGGAAAATAAGTAAATAAATAAAAAATATCAGCATCTTCCTAAGACTCTCCAAATAATATATATTAAAACTATTATACGTTTATGTTTATTAAAATAATTTAAACAATAATATTCTCCTTCAATTTAGCTAAATATTAAAATAAAACTCTTGAAGCAAATATATATTGAAATAAATAATATTAACATCTTTCTAACACTCTCCTAAAAATATATCTTAACATTATACGACTTGTCTCTAATATTTATTTAAAATACCCCCAAATCCCTTGCTATTTTAATTGGTTTATATCCACCTCAACTATAGTTATCTGATCCGATCCTCGGAATCAACTCTTTTTTGGCCCAAACAAGCTTGGAGCTATCCCCTGGGTCTTGGGACCCAGTGTGCATTGTCATTGTCCCATCAGCGTTTTGCTGTCGCTGTCATTATTGTTTGCTTTCTTGCTGCTGTCGGTTTTTGTAACCTTAGAACTTCTCAAGTTGTTGCTGCCTTTCTCGCAGCCTTTGTAAATGGGCATAATACCGGAAACCCGCAGCACAACGACAACAGCAACAATCGCCGACAGTCGGCCCGATCGACAGACTATA
Source organism: Drosophila anomelani (assembly GCA_035045905.1). Lineage (NCBI taxonomy): Eukaryota > Metazoa > Arthropoda > Insecta > Diptera > Drosophilidae > Drosophila > Drosophila anomelani. Next base: position 7,068,781 of record JAWNOO010000165.1, read on the forward strand.
TAGTAACCAGCCAGCCAAGCGAACAAGCGACCGACTGATACTCGGAGCCGCCGACAACAGCTGAGAACGGGCACTGGAAAAGAGTATCTTAAACACAAATTGGAATGTATCTTGAGGAACTATTTATTCATTTATATTCTATTAAACAAATTTTAAATTCCTTCTTCAAAAGATCGGCTAAGAAAAATCTCTTGAAAAACTTGTAACTTTAAGAACTATCTTACTAAGTGTATATCGTTTCCAAGACTCTTATTTTTCTCTGTGTAAAAAATGGAGCTGGAGTTGGACCCAGGAGCACAGGGAGAGCAGCGGGACAGGGCATCGGGGAAAGGGATGAGGATGAGTCCCTTGGTATGTGGTTCGAGCAGCTGAGTTCTTGCCGGTGTGGTTCGGTTCGCTCCGCTGCTTCTCACTCATTTCATAACAAAACGCCACAACAAAGACTGGCTATCATTAAAATAGAGTAAAGAATAAAGAATACCTTATTTAGCAAGGGAAATATTTTATTTAAATTTTTTAACCACTAAAATATCTATTTAATAAGATTTTTAAAAAATATAAACAGATAAGATAGTAATTTTGACCTTTAAATGAACAGATAATATAGATTAAAATCTCTAATTTAATTTTATTTATGTTGTTATTTATGAATTCATAATTTAAAGGTCTTATATTAGCAGGAAAAAGCATATTCAAGGGTTTAATTTAAATTTAATGTGAGAGGAGATTTCACCAAAGTTAAAAGATACATGCATTAAAGTATCTTTAAATTTTCTTTTAGTGTTTTTAGTCATTAAATTATGTTGTAATTATTGTAAAATAAAATTTATCTAAATGATTGCCTTAATTTTCCATCTACCTAACTTACTTTTAACTTGGTAAACTTAATGGGTATAACAAGCTTCAAGTCTCAAAGTCCCAGTTGCCGTCTCTTGGCCGCCAGTCCCTTTCTCTGACAGAGTATGAAAAACTTGCCAGCGGTTCCGGTGAAAATTCACGTTTAACCGAACAATTAATAGAATCCACTCGACAACTGCACAATTTACAACATTGTGTTCTGTCCACCTACCGGGCTCCGCATCCGTCTCTGGCCGATGGCTGGTGGCTGGTGGCTGGTGGCTGGTTCTGGCGGCTCTGTTTGTTTGTCTGTAACTGGCAGCATAATTACCACATATTTTCTGTAAGTGGCACGGTGCGAAGTTCCCATTTAGCCAGGCCTAGAGAGGTCTCTTGGCCACTTCCCAGACCGCCGCTGCGGCCACGGGAAATGAGATTCATTCTTGGCGTTTTTCCCTCAAACACCGGCCTTTTGTTTTCCGCAGCATTCCGAAAATGTTCCTCCACCGGCGGTATGATCAGCACTTGAATCTTTATCAGGAGCTGGGAGCCGCCCTGGAAAAGTTGGAGAAAAACAATTCACTTTGTTCTGGTCGATGATACTTTTCGGTTTTATTCGCTTAATTAAATAATGGAGATTACCAAGGGAATTTTTGATTTTAATTTAGCAGAGATTGAGATGTATTCAATTAAGTATTTTAGAAAGTTTGTCTGAGAGAAAATGCAGGCAGGAAGTTTATATAAATTGTTTACTTATGTAAAAGTGTAGAAATTAATTGAATTTAATTTAATTTGGGTTAAAATCAACAGGAAAATATTATTAAATGTGCTTTTATTTAAATAAATAAATATTTACAAAATAACTTTAAGATTTTTACCTCCTCAGACATTTATTCTTTTACCTTTTTCCATAACCAAATAAATTGGTTTCGGATATAATCACTAGTGTCTTTTTAATTGGAAATCCATATTGTTACCTAATACCTTGAGAACTCTTCTAAAAAATCTATAATTTTTTAAGTGCTATATTAAATTCAGAACTCACAAGCCCCCGAGGGAAATGGATGCCATGACCAATTCCAATTGATTTCATAATTTTTCTTTATTTCCGCTGCTTTGTAGTTTTTTAGTTTCCCGCAGACGCCACACAAAGATCGTTTGCCGATGGCCGAACAACTAATTGATGAGCGTAAAATAAAGGGTCAACTAATTTTTAATTAAAATCTGAATAAGCCGAAAGACCCACCGCAACGGATAAGATCTAATTGCCATAATTAATTCTCATATAATTTGGGCGGCGAAGGCGACTACTGTTTGGTTTGTGAGTGTGTGTTTTCTTGGGGGACCATTTACATAATTTCATAATATGCAAATGGATCTCTGCAACGGGGCGAGATCGAAGATAGAAGCCATTAAATCAAAGCTGGAAAGGGGAGACCTCCTCTCCAGAAACAACAACAAATTGCAGATCGGTATCTTTTGATGCGTAATTAATAACTGCAGGAGGGGAGGAGCACTCAGAGGAGGATCCCAAAAAAAATATGAGGCGATGGAATGAGAATAATTCCCGGATCTGTAATGCGAGAAGGAAAACTGGCAACCGCAGCGAACAAAGACAATGGGAAGGAGAGCCAGCGTCTTTCCCTGAACAAGTTGTGAGGAAAACCCGGGGAAAACTACCCTCTTGGCTGTGTTTGTTTGCTTGTTTTTCCTTGCACCCATTGTCAGAGAACCTACTCGACGACTTTATTGATAGATTGGAAGATTCGCGAGACTTCTCCTTTTTAACAAAAGGCAACAAGTTTACAATTACCTTTTGTCAACGCGGGAAATCCCTAAGCAGAGGAGGTCCAAAATTTGCGTAACAATACGCTTTTCGCTCGCTGATTTATAGATATTTAATAAAGCACTTTCCCAGGCACACACGCACACACAAAAGATCTTCAACCGAAGACCGATGAAAGAAATTATCATTTGCATGACAAAAGTCGCGATCCTTGGAAGGGATCTGCTGGGATACATGGGTGTTGCCCGGGCAATAATAACAAGCTCCTGCACCCTACCGTTTCACAATTTTCACAACCTGAACCCCCCAAGTTTTCCAGCGTTTTTCTTTTTCTACATTTCCTTATTTTTTATTGTTGTTTGCCAGCGCAAAATTATGACGCAATTTATAGTTTTTGATTCTGATTCGCCGGCTGAGTTTGTACCCATTGTTGAGGGATTTTTGGCCGAGGCATAACTAAGATTTATTTCCGGCTTTGTGAAATTTACACCGCATGCTACCGGGAAATCGGTTTCCCCTGGCCAGCAGAAGCAGCAGCTGTAAGGCGGTCCGGGGGGCGGGGCAGTTTGAAAAGAACAAAGTTCTCTGTTCTTCTCTGACGTTTTTTTTTTACAACGTGAGAATCGTACGGATCAATCCCGCTTAGATTTGAATGGGTGTACATGGTATATAGTGACGTAATAAAAATGTTTACGACCCTGGCAACCGTCTGTAATCCGTAATCCTCGCCTTCAGACAAAAGCTTTCGCTCTTTTCTATAGTTTTTCAGGGAGTCCCGGTCACGGCAATAACTTTAATCTGCCTTCCATTGATTGTCAGTGTGTTCCTGATGACGTTTATGTTCCTAACGATGGATGGGTTTTTGATATCTTGAGTTATTTGCCAAAGAATTATATTCCCTTAAGTCATTAAAATTATTCAGGAGTTTGTAAAGGTTGATCATTAAATTATTGAATAGCAGTAAGGTTTTCTTTGCCTTTTAATTTTATTTATAAAAAATAACACGTATTCTTTCAACCTACAAGACTTTCCCTGTATTTTCCTATACGATTCAAGCTAAAGATATCTCCTATATACTGCCTCCTCAGATTCATCTGCTAGAATAAAAAAAACACAGAAAAAGATGCCATCAGCAAATATGCAAATGAGAAGCCATAGTTTCTTATCGCCGAATAAATTGTCGGTCAATAAGCATATGGGAGGGACCCCTAAAAAAAAGGCATACATATATCCCAAGGAATATAACTCATCGCTGGGAATGGTTGCGGTCTCTGGTTTCTGACAGACTTCCCCGCGGACGCTGATGATGCCAACTATATTCATCCCAATAAAAATATGAAATATTACAACAACCGGACTAGAGGGAAGGCATTTTTTTTTTTTTCGGCCTCGTATCGCTGAAATCATAACTCAACTTGGCCGGCATTATGTAATCCAACACCAGAACATAAAGTGCACGAGATGTGGCACTCGTTACGTTATACGTTCTATGTTAATATTATGCGATAATTTATGGCACTTGCCCGATTTCTGTGTCACCGCGTTCGCTTTTGCGCTTGAGTATAAATAACAAATTTCGGTTTACGACACCGCTGACCTTCGGTGACCTAGCTCCCACTACCCCCCTGCACCCAATTTGTACACAGAGAATCTCTCTGGGGGCCACAGATCATTTGACAAGCCGAAGACAACAACGGCCGGCTTTGTTCTCCGTCCGAAGCACTTTGATTTGTGTGCCATTAAATGCAAAGAATATTGGGGGTCATTCTAAAGATTAGAAACTATAACTAAAATCGGGCTGAATGTGGCAGGAAATATATTTGAAATTCATGCAAAGGCAGAGTAATTTCATAGAGTGGAGGAAAATAAAAATTGTGAGTTATAGGAAAGGGAATTCGGTGTAGGAAAATATTCTTGTGAGAAACTAAATGTATAAACTATTAAACAAAAAGTGCCACTTGTGAAATTCCCACCCATTAAATACAGTGAATATGTGCAGCATATGGAAGAGGCTCCTCCTAAATGGCAATTTGGGAATTTGGTTGCTTCTCACATTTCCCAACTATGAAACACTATGCCTGGGCTACATTTTAATTGCAGCCATTAGGTTTAATGTATTTTTGGGCTATAATAAACATAGAGTTTTAATTTAAAACGAGTGCCATATATTTTTAATTCCGAAAATAGTTTAATCAATATTCATACTTTACATTCAAGTTTTCAATTCATTAGTGAATGGGGTGTTTCAGCTGCGCTCTGATTATCTTCTGGCTGTAATAAATATGTTGGCAGCGAATCGAAAATAAATATTGTTTCAATTTATCGGTTGGGCTTGGTTAAAATGCATGCGGCAGCACCAGCAGCCTCAGCATCAGCAGCAGCAGCACATGCTGTCGACAGACAGGCGGACGGACAGACAAACTGCAGCATAAATCATCTTCATTTTCATCTGCAGCTACAAGTTGCAGCGAAGCGTTCGGGTTCGCGTTCGCGTACTTGCCACATGCTGCCAAATGTTGGAGAGGTTCTTTCTTCAGCCGCTCCCTGCCACATAAAAATTTCCCCTGCCATGTTTAAGTGCACTTGAATAAAAATTTACCACCACGAGAAATCGAAAAGAAAATGTAGAAAAACAACCTTAAAACCTAGTATGAATATTATGGAAATAACACTTTAAAAATATTTATTAAAATCTAGAAAATACTTTGTGCATTTATTTATATTAATAAGATTAAAATACAATAGTTTACACAGATTTTTGTGTCTCAAAAATTGTATTGCAAATGTTTAGATACATTTTTTGAAGGCTTTCCAACCCCTAGTAATTTCTTTACAATTAACTTTGTTTTAAGTAACAAATTTCCCATTTCAAATTGAATTTTTATAAATTTTCCATAACTTGTTCATAAAATATATAATTTGTTTAATATTTTCCCATTTTTTCCCAGTGACCAATTCGATTCTTATTCCCATTTCCATTCCCATTCCCCTGCCCCTCGAGTTGCATCTGCAGTGGCTGCGCCGACACTATGCCTTTGATTTATGGGCCAGCTTCCAATATAATTATGTTGTATCCGAAAAATCGAGCGAACACAGACTAGAGCAGAAATTTCGGCTATTTTCGAAACTGAAAAAAAATAGGAACGTTTCTTTGGGAAATTGTCGCTATCCACGCATCAAACTAGGGCGGACGGGGTCGCTTCTATTCCATTCCAAACCATTTCGATTCCATTCTATTTTAATTAAAATTTAACTTGCCAAAAAGAAGAAGAGAATGTAAATTGATTTATGGCCCCCGGGGCTCCGCATGGTGTGGTGCACCAGCCCCATCGATGTGGGGTTATATCCACCGAATCGAGTGCTAGGAAAATATGTATAACAAAAATGGGGCTAATCTATCTGACATGTGGTGGCAATGGCAAAGGATGCGTGCTTTTTGGGAATGTAAAATGATAAGTATTTAGTTTAATATATAAAATTAAATATTTTTAAAGTATTAATAATCAAAGTCTAGGTATTATTTGTATTTATTTAAATGTAAAATCAATAAAATGGTTTTCTATCTATTTATTTTAATATTTACATATGACAGTTGTTTATATTCTTTATATTTCATTTATTTTTACATTTAAATATCTATTTAACTTTTCAAATTTTATAATCTTTGTAGTTCTTTATATTTAATATTAACATCTTTGTTAGTTCTTAATATTTTTTTGTATTTTTCAAATTTTTATATCTTTGACAGTTTTAAATACTTTCTTTTATTATTTTAAAATTCCCCCTTCTCTAAAATATGATTGATTTTTTTGTGCATCTGTTCATTAGTGTAGCAGTGGCGTTTGCAACCATATTTTATCCTACATATTTGATATATGAGTGTAGAAATTAAAACCGAACCATATTCGTTATCTCTTTGATGCATCTGCCTCTCAAACACCCCCTTCTCCGGACATTTTAAGAATGATTGAGCATGGAACATGAATATATATATATGTATATGTACATATATATATCAGTGGAGCCGAGTAAAATCAACACACCAACATACATAACCTCACATAAATAAATCTGTCAAGTGTTGTGCATAAATATATCTCGGCAACATGTTGTTATGCTTTGTTGTTGCCTCAGGATGTTGCTGCTGATGCTGTTGCTTTCCTCCTTGATTTTATTTTATTTATTATACTTTTGCTTATGCTTTTGTTGTTGCAGCAATTTTGGATGTTGCACCGAAAGAAAATTAAGAAAGGGTTTACAAAATAAACATAAATTATAATAATATAATTAAATAAAATAACATTTACAGAGATCCATTTTAGATACATTGTTATTTATCTTAAAATAAAAAACAAAAGGGTTTTCTGGTTTCTGAAAATATTTTCTAAGATTAAATTCATAAAAATTAAAAACAAATTTATAATTGATTGATTTTTGTAAAGAAAATTATTAGGAATTTAATTCATTTCTTTAAAAAAAACTTGCAGTTTGATTATTTATTTATTTTAAGCTGGTTTCCTTCAGGATTTCTATTTAAAATCATTCTTCTTATTATTTTTATTCTTGATTATTTTTCTTTTTAAAAATATTTCAATTTCCTGTACAAATACAATTTATTAAAATAAATAAAAATCTGCCCAAAAAATATAAACCAATTTGTGAGTGCTTTTTGGCTTTTTTTCCTTCTGTTGATTTTTCAATAATTGTTGCTGCAGTGGACGCTGCTGCTGATGCTGCTGCTGAAAATTCTTGTTGTTGTTTTCGGGGCAGCTCCTTCTGCTGCTGCTGCTGCTGTTGCTTTAATTAAATGCTGCAATCAACTGCGTAGCGCGATATTTCCAATGAAAAATTACGAAAAAGTGGCAAAGGCAACGAAGACATCGGTGGAGCTGCCGGCGCTGAGGGGTTAAGAGGGGGCCTGCTGCCTGACAAGGGGGGGTTAAGAGATGGGCAAAGGGGGGGAGAAACCATTTGGCCGGCGGCCTGGCCTCGTCGTGTTTGTGCATTGAGAAAATTGTGTCCGTTGCACATTTGTTGACTTTGCCACTTGCCTGTGTGTCCGCCTCCCCTTGCTCCCCTCATCACTGCCAGCCCACACCCCTCCCCTCCCCCCTTTGGCGCCCAACAAAAAGGCTGGCTGAATTAAATTCATAATTAATGCGTTGCATGCACGCACACACACACTCGCAGCACACATTGTGGCAGGGACACGTATGTGGCAAGACAGTGGTGTTGTCAAGGGGGTGCCAAGGGGGTTTTTAGGAATTTTTAAAATATTTTATATTGTATTTTTAAGTTAACTTTATGACCCTTTTTTGCTAGTTTAAAAGATCATGAGGCTGATGGATAAATTCCCGAAAATCTTTTTAATTAATTTGTTTTAGTTAATGAATATAATTGTATAAAAAAAGTTATAAATTCATTAATTAATAACTATTTGTTGTATTAATTTAACCCCTTTTTTTAATCCTTCGCCGACATTGTTCAGATACGTATAAAGCAGCTACCGTTGCCTCTTTTTGTTGCCTGACACGTTTATTAATACTGATTTTTACGAAATACTCTTAAATAAAAGGAATAACCGAATAAGTTAACATTTGAACAAGAAATAAATAAATTTTTAAATAAATTTAAACATATGGCTTGATTTGTATATTTACTCATTGATATATTTATTGAAAAATTACATCTCAACTTTTAACTTAATATTTTACCTTGCATTGGAAACTTTCAAAGAATATTATATATTTATTAAAAATTGTTATATTTATTAAGAACTTTTCTTTTTGAAAAGTAGAGCATTAATTTGTCAGTCTTAATATTTTTCGAATTATACATATATTTTTTTATATTGTTTTAGCTTTCAGTTTGACTTCATTCTGGGCATATTTTGCAGGAAATTTTTGCCCTTTTGTTGGTGTATTTTTGTGTGTTTGCCTTGCTGGCTTGGCTTTATTTTTTATTTTGATTTTTTTTTTCTTTGCATTTTTATAACGAATTTTGATTTTATGCCAAAAGCACGCAATTAGAATTTATTTCTTGTTGTTCGCATTTATCCATTATGCGTGTTTTGCCTTCTTGCAACGGCACGCAATTTTGTTCTTCAAACAAGAACCAAAAAGCAAAAAGCAAAAAAACAAAATAAAAACACGATGAAGAGGAATATGGTATGTTTGTACATATATATAAAAAATAAAAAAAAAAACAGAATGACTGAGCGTTTGCCTGCATGGAACGAACAAAATATGGCAACTCACCCACTAGAGGAAGAAAAGAAAACATGGTCCCCGGGAAATAGCATAAGGAAAACAGAAGGGGAGAATGTCACCGATTAGGTGTAATTTGTATTTAATGATTCATTAAAGCAATTTTAGTGTCAATCATTTTAATTTGAATGGCCTATCAGCAAGTGCCATCAGGTGACGAAATTAATCAAATTTCATATCAAATGTGTCAGCACAAAAATGTTGCCCAAAAAAGGTTCTTAACAGACTTTCACATTCTTTTGAGGGGGTTAAGAAAACAGTTAGGGACTTTAAGAGAGAGGTGGTAAATTAATTATTCGTCAAGAAATAAAAATATATTAATTGTTTTGTGATGAACAATTTAATAAAGTTTTCTAAAAATAGTTTAAATGATTTCAATGAATTTAAAATGGTTACAAATGAATTATTCCTTGACAAATATAATTGATTTACTTAATTTTTATGGATTTATAATTCAATACCCATTTAATATGGCATTTTTATTAATTATAGATTAAAACTATCTTGTATATCATTAATATGTATGTCCTTTATATATAAAAGTATTATTTAAAAAGGAAATATCAAATATTAAGGCTGATATATTCATTGTATAACATTTAATAAGATTAAAAATAAATTATTCAATAAAAATATCATAGATAAAATTATTCTTACTGGATTTACAATAAAATTATCATTTATTTAGGTTTTAGATTTGTTTCTCATTATTTATTAATTTGTTCAACATGTAAAATGAAAACTTTAACTTCAAAGACCATTTATTAAAAATAATATTAAAAAAAACCCATTAAAACTTAGCTATAAATCCAGTAATTATTCTTTATATTTATGATTTCCCCTTAACTAATAAGATTAAAGTGCTCCTTGCTGATCGCTTCATAATCAAAGAATAATTACAGATAATGACCACAATTAGGCACAATTAAAGTACTATGTATATGCTCTGCAAAATACAAATTAGCTTCTTTAAAGCACTTGGAATCGGTAAAAAGCACACTTCAATTTAAGGTTGCATAAAAAGCAGTCTGATTTATTCATAGATTCAGCTTTCCATCTCTCACTCAGTCCGGTAGCCCAGGTTTATTAATTGCCTCCGCGTTTTTTATTCTGGTTTTCTGGTTTATGTTCCCTTTTTTTTATACTATATATTCCTCTTCTCCAGGGGCTTTTAGTTTTTTATTTTTTTCGTTTTTAAAGCGATGGAAAAGGTGTACGCAATTATTTATTTGCATAAGGAAAAACCTCCAAACGGTAAAATGGCACGTAAAAATGTATTTAATTATAATTATTGCGCTTCTATTTGCCATGCCTCTGGCCTGGATTGTCGTTGCTGCTGCTACTGTGTTCCATGGCTGCTTATTTTATGTTTTTATTGCCGGGCTGTTCAGGAAAATTATAGTAAATATAAATAATAAAACACGGTGCCGGGAGCGAATGATAAAGTGCATTAAAATGCACGCAAAGGGGGGCAGGAGCCGCGCGCTCATGGAGATGGGAAAGGGATGGGAAAGGGGCGGCCCTGCCACGCCTCCGAAAACCGCAATTAAATTGCATGGCACGCAACAGGACGCACGACTCGATAAATTGTTTTTTTGCGAGTGTTTTCTATGGCGAAATGCCATCCCAAACCGCCTCCCCCCGGCCTTACCTCACTCCTGTGGCACTGTGGACACTGGCCACAGCCGCTTATTATCGCAGCTAAATTATTCAGCCGGCCGACAGTTGGACAGCAGGAGGAGCAGCAGCTCCAGGTTAGAGTTTCTGCGATTGTCCAGGGCGGAGGAAACCCATAAATTTCGCCTGCACTCTGTAGTCTGGAGTGGACGGAACGGAAAGTGGCCTCTGGTCTAATGACTGCCGCTGGAGACGACGGCGGCCTAATGAAATCCCATAAAGCGACAGGCAGGCAGCGCAGCAATTAGTGCTAACCGATCTGGGTTGATTTTTTCCAAGGCCCTGAAGGTCTACTATTCAACGTGGAAATGGAGAAAAGTGCAGTTTAAAGTTAGTCATTATTATTTTAAACAGAAATTGGATTTGTTTAGAATAAATATTTCAGTTACTATTTGCAGAACATCATTAAATCCCTTGGTTTTGGGAATAAAGTTAACTTTCAGGGCACTAAAATATATACAACAATACTTTAACATTTTGGGGATAGTAAAATTATACATTTAATATAAGAATTATTCTGCAAGGTAAAATCAATCTTTAATCTTAGTTTCTTTAATTACTTTTCCTAATACCAAGTAAGTATTTAAAAATTCCCTTCTCTGAAATACAATATTTCTTATTTAAATACATAATATTTATTAATAAACCCTTACTACAATATATACTAAACATCCTCTCAAAAACTGATCATAATTTAACACTTTGAAACTACAATCAGCAGCATCGCATCGCATCGCTTGGCATCGCACAGAGTTAAACCATTGAAGTTCGCGTTTTATGGCCCATTTTAGAACAGCGAATAGATACAAGAAAGAGCGATCTTCATGGGGAGATACACAAAGTAGTTTACCCATTTAATAGGTCAGCTTTCGACGGCGGAGAAAGGCAGGCCAGGCAAGTCGGCTATCAAATGTGCCCCCATCGCCATTGTCCCGCATGCATAAGTGTTCGTCGTACAATATGTGGTGTTCTTTTGCTTTTTTTTCGTAAATGCGAGAGTGTGTGCATGAGTGCATAAACACTAGAAGTCAAGAAAATAGTTACATTAATATATATTTAATATTTAATATTGATTAACAGAAACTTTGGCATACTTCAAACATAAACTCTGAAAACATAACTTAATAAAATAATGAATTAACTAAAAGAGATCTTGCTTCATGACTTTCCTTTAACTTTTGCCTCCTCTCAACGTCTTCTATATACGGATTTGGTAGTCCTCTTCTCGCCACGCCTGGGACTCTTAGTTACCTTTTTAGGTTCTCTTTTTGGAGCCCGTACACTGGCTTCCCTGCCAGGACATCTCGGAATTGGATCTAGTGGTGGCATCAAGTAGTTCCCAATATCAAAATTTCCATTGGTAAAAGTCACTTCTATTTCCTGTCCAGGCAAGTCCACCTTGATTTCTGGCAAAGGAGCTGGATCCACCTGCAACTCGCCCTGCTCATCGAGGCCCAGCACTTGGAAGACATCATCAAAGGACACTGGACCGTTCAGAACACCCACGTTGCCGCTCACCTTGATGCCTCGCAGGTCCAAGCAAATCGATTCGATGGCCCGCCAACGCTCCACATCATTACCAGCAGACTGTCTGGTTTCCGGATTGCAGATCTGCCTCAAGGCGTGGTGGCAGACGTTGCCCGAGTGCCAGACTGAGGGCATCAGCTTCTGGCCAGTGCGAAATCGCCTAAAAGAGACGATCTTCTGGGGCTTGGGCTTCTGATCCTTTGACGCATTCTCAGCCGAGGTTCCGTCCCGAAGCATTGCCTGGTCTCTCTTCAGCTGACCTCTGGTCAACATACCCCTCGGGGCAGCTCCCAGCCTAGCCCTTGTATTATAATCCGGATCGACCTCAATGGACACAGGTCGTTTGCTGGCTGACCCTTTGTGTTTGGACCAGCCAGAAAAGCCCGCTTCCTTCAGAATCACACAACTAGACAACTGCAGTAGATTTTCAGATCCGTTTATGGATGAGGAAGCGGAAGCGCTTGCGGCTAAGGCGGCCGCCTTACTTGTGCTGGGCAAGTTGTCCAGCTGGCTTTGGGTCAGGGGACTTAGGGGTCTGGCCCAGAGCCACTCCTTGGCTTTCTGGAAATGGTTTTCCTGCGGGGGTATAAGTTAATAAAATAATTCCGTATTGTTAATAATATAAAGCATTCTTACCATTTTGAATCTTTACTTTTATGCGAAGATTTGTAGAAGAAAAGCACATGGGTTTTGGGCAAAAGTTGGCAATAAGGCTTTTCCTCAGGAAGAGTTGACTTTCCCACTTGTTGATGAAAGTTTAATAAATTGTATAGTGGCAAGCAAAGAATATAAAACTTTAAATTTAACTTGAAATTAATAAAATTTAACTATAAACACATTGCTTGTAACTTCCGAAAATATAAAAGGCTGAGCAGGGCTGCAAACTGGGTGAAAAGTACGTTTTCCGTAGGATCTAAAAAGAGGGATGCCAACTGTCTGCCAAAGAATGAAAATATATAGTATACCTGGTATTTTTAATAGTCTTAAAAATGTCAGCCAACTTGCTTCCAATAAGGACACAAAATATATGCATAAATAAATCTATAATAAATCTATATATTTAAATCTCGAAAATAAACACAATATTTATACATTTTTAATTTAATAATTATATATTATTAGCCCTATTTTTCTTACCACAACTATAGAAGCGTACGTATACTATGTATAATATACCTGAGGAGCGGACATCTCTCTCGCCCGACACCCGCTGAGTCAACACATATCCGCTGGAACAGTAGCCGGCACAGATGGGGAGCGTAGGCCGGAGTTCCAGGTCTTTACGATCGTTCCCTCAGCTTCACTCGCTTCGCCCGTCCACAAATCCCCATACCCATTCCCATTCCCATACCCATACCCATTCCGAGACCCATTCCCATTCCCCATAGCCATCCCCATATACCCATCGCCTTGCCCCAATCCCCAGCTCCATTCAGCGCATGTCATGTCTCGTATCTTTTGTGCTAATCGTAAATAACTGTCGAAATTTTTTGCTACTGTATGTGATTTGCACATGGCATGAGGATGAAAAGGAGTTGCGAACTCACTCCACACTCCTCCAGCTCCGAGCCGAGCCGCTTTGAGCCACTCGCCGCGCTGCCCCTTGGCCCGGACCACGGGGCGGATGGATACGCTTCTCGGATGGAGATGGGATGCTGCGCCTTAAATGCGATCCTCTGCGCTGTTCAAGTTGCTGTTTTTGTTGCTGTTGTGTTATCTCTGATGTTGGCAATCGGTGCCATTGCACTATGGGCGAATTGTCGGGTTGTATGGTATTATTTAATTAATTATTGCCAAAGGAAATCGTCTTGCAAAATGAATTAATAATTTTTATGGATTTAAATATTTTATATTAGTGATTTTTGGTATTATTTGATTAATTATTGCAAGAGGAAAAATTCTTGTAAAAGGTATTTAAGATATTTATGGGTTGTCGACTTTTTATTTATTTTTCTATGATTCTAGGGGTTTATAACTTTATCTTTTTAAATTTCTCTGATTACGAGGTCACAAATAAATGTAACATTTGGAATAAATTGTTTCTTGAACTAAATTAAAATTAATTTGTTGTAGAGGCTATTGACGATTATAGAAAATTCTCTAATAATCGATTTTTAGCACAATTTTCTGCCATCACTAACAGCAAATAAATTTTCTTTAGAACAACAAATTCAGCTTAAATAGAAAATAGGAAAATTCAATGAACACAACAATTATTTGAAAATTGGTTTTGCCTTCACTTATCTCAAAAGAAAGAAGTAAAAAATAAAATACAGAATCTATCTGCATATCTTTCGGATATTTTACTCATTGTTATAATGAGGATTATTCCATCACCCACATATCATCTAGGCTAGGCCTAATCCGGTGCATGTACATTTTTGACAGCACTCTTCATCGACCTAATCCACTGTGATTCACTGATGGGGAAATGGTCCGAGGACTGGTCGGATGGCTGGCTGTTAAGGCCTCTTTATATGCGCACCTTAAAAAACAACAACAAGATAGATGCTTAATGCTGTTTTCTGACTTTTAATACCCGTTACTTAAAAAATGACAAAGGTATCTTAGGCTCAACAAAGGAAAATGACTTATTAACTTTTCTGAATTTGCAGCAGAACAGCTGTAAATAATTAAGCAATGGTTTAGTTGCGGTTATTACTTTTATTTATATAATTTTATTTAGAAAATTATAAAGTATTAGGTATTAAGTTGTCGAGATACTGTACTTCTTGTATAATTTTATTTTTTGCCTCTTGAACGGGGCACACTTATAGCCACGCAGCCGAAGATACATACAACAACACACAGTCACTTAGAGATTCAGATACAGATGCAGGGGGCATAGGCTTGAAACCGGAGTTGGAGCTGCGATTGAAGTTGGAGTTTTAGCCTGAAGCCTAAGGTTTGCACAGAGAAAAAAAATTTATTTTCACTTATAGAAATAATAGAAATTTAATTAAATATATTTTCTTAACACAAAGCCTTTATTTAATGAATAAAAAATATAGAACGACTATAAAAACATTCGAAACAAGGCATTTCCAATTCTATAAAAACTTCTTTAACGAAAAACTAATCAAAGTATAATTAAATAATACTCAAAAACCTTACCAACCAAAACATATATTATTTAATTCTCAATTTTCTTCATGTGTTGTTGGATTTGCTTTGGTTTTTTCCACTTATTTTGGTTTTTTGTTTAAGGCATAGCCAGAGCCACGAAGCGAACTGAGTAAAAACATGTTTGGATTTAATTCTTTTTATTTATTTTCACCGACGTCGCTGTCTTTTTTTTTTTTTTGCTTTTTTGTTTGTGCCATGTTGCTTTCTTTCGTTGCTTTTTGGACATGTATCCGAAAGATACTTTTTGTTGTTGCTTGTGTGTGCCACGATGATGACGCTGACAAAGGTCTCTCCGCCCGCCCCCCCGCTGCCGTACGCGATTTTAATGAAGCACTTAAAAAGCATAAATGAAAATAAAAACCCAACGAAGGCAACAGACAGCAGAGATACCTCTCTCATCCCTCCTGCAGATCCGCAGAACGACAATTGATGTGGACCCTGTGCCGGGGTCTGGACCTCAATCTGGAACCTGGGGAACCGGGGACTTGGACTTGGGAGAACAGGGCAGCTCGCCTTTGTATCTGCCTGCAGTTGATGTGCGGCCTGGAACCATCCCCAGATACATTACTTTTTACTGTCGAAGTTTGTCCACAAGCATTGGCAAGAACACCGAGTTATGGATACAGTGGAACCTGCTTTAGGAGGTGGCATATCTTTAAGGAGAAGAAAACTATTAGATATTAAAAGATGAATGAAATATTTTACTAAAAATATATACAAGTTAAGAGATATTTTTCCACCAAATGCAGTCTTTACTGTATCCACAAGTATCTTTCGCCCAGACTCAAATTAATTCTAATCTAGCAAATTACGGTGGACCATTTATGCTGCCATAAAAATTAAAGACGCCGGGTCCCTCTCCCTATTTTGTTATTTTTTTTTTCTGCCGATAAGAAAGTGCGTGTGCGTTCATTATGCGGCTTTCGGCGAGGGAGGCTCATAGTTACGCATCTCGCAGATACATTACCCAGATACACCCATACAGAGGCAGAGAGTGATATCTGGCAACAGTAGCCAATAAAACGGAGGACATTAAAAACATTAACAGCCGCATTACGAATGCACGGGGGGAATGGGAGGCAGTGGAGTTGGAGAGGCTGGCCATCTCGGATTGATAGAGTCGCCACTGACAATTGCCATTGTCGTTGAATAATTAAGCAGGGGCACGGCTAAGTAGCTCATCCCCAGCAATCCGGGGGCCCAGTTCATTGCTAAATTATGCCGGCAAACAGGGCCCATTTCATCCAGTCACATCATATACCCAGCAATTGGCACTAATCGAATTGATTCTTGAGTGACTTTCATCACGGGTTGTCTCTGTCGGTTTATATCACTCGTTTCCATTCTTTTTTTTATGCTGGGAATTAATTGTTATGTGAAACAGCCTTTCGGATAGAGGAGCCAACTAATTGCTGTACTCAAACGATTTGTGCATAAACATGGGGTACTTCAGTTAATATTTAAGTGTAAGTCATTAACATTAATATTTTAGAAGCGACCGTAAACCCAGAGATAATTGATGTTCTTATCTTTAACTCATGGAACTCATCTATAAAGATTCTGATTTATGGAAATATGCTAACATTAACTAACAGCAAGTCAAAAAGGGAATCTTAATAAATCCTTTTAGAGGAATTTTCAAGCTTATAGTAACCATGAAATCTGGCAGATAAAAGATGCCTAATACTAATCAGAAAATATAAATAAATTCATAAACTTTTAGGTTTTTCTAGAGATCGCAAAACCTGAAACAAAACCCTAGAAAGTTAGGTAGGTCAGTGCTGCTTTCATCGTTTAAGAATCCCATTAAGACTTGTGTTACGACCACTAAACGCCCAACATATTCGACTAGATTTATTTCTGAATTTGAAATCGTTGCAAAATGCCTTGTTTTGTTTATTTTGAGTAACACAAATCCGCTCCCGAGTGCACAACGAACACCCCACTATGTAAATAGTTGACCACCTCTGATTTATGCCGAATCTCGTTTGTTTTGCCGTCTCTCGTTCTCGGGCCAAGTGGGTGCGCTGTGTGGCGGGGGTGGTGAGTGGGGGGTCGCTGCTCGGCATCGGGGTCTGGGGCACTGAGTAAATGAACGCCGCTGCGTTGGGCTCTGCTGCGCCTACGAAAGCTAGCCAATACCAGTGCAATTTGCAGTATGCGTGTGCAGGCGGGTGGGTGGGGTGGTGTGTGAGTGAGTGAGTGCTGCATTCGTGTGCAGTTGTAGTTGCGGGTTCATTGCACGTACACTCACACACACAAACACACACTAGTACACGCACAGCACCCAAAACGGCCAACGACGAACAAACTGAACGACCAAACAACCAGGCAACCGAACGACCCACCCACCAGTGATGGCACTTAGAAGTATTTTTGGGGAAATAAAATGAGATCGAAATAAACGCTGGTGTTTAGTAATTATAAATTTAATATAATTTTTATCACCTATTAAAAAATTCGAATATCCATCTCATATTGTTACTTATAGTTTGAAATGTTTCAAGTTTTTAGTGAAAATTAAAACTAGTTGGGGCAGTACTGGCCATGGAGCCACCTTCACGTTGCCTGACTGTTGCACCGTTCGTCGGTTGCCTCGTCGCTTTGTTGCGTGTTCGTGCTGCAGTTGTTGGAGCTGCTGGGTCTCCGGTTTAGACAGCCGGGCTTCGGACTCCGGGTCTCCTCCTCCCATCGTCCGCTTTGCTCTCTGCGTCTCTGCACCATCCGCACCTTGCCCCCGGGCTCCAACCGTGTCTCTCGTCTTCGGTCATCGTGGATTTCAGTGCTCTCTGTTTTGCGGACCTGCACTTTACTCTGCAGTCGGCGCTGCTCTTTTGTTTCGCTTTTCGCTGCTTCTAATGCTCTTTCTGCCCCCTAGCCCCCTACCACCCACTATACTGCCCATTTCGATGGCTCCAAGCCGCCTTCGCCTAGCAGTGGGACAGGGCGAGAGAGAGTGTGAGAGAGGGAGCCTGAACGAAAGAGAGGTAGCTTGTTTATCGTGGCCTTTCTTTTGGGGCTGTCAGCCCGCTGTTTTTTCTCCTTCGTCTTTCATTGTTTTTCTTTTCAGTTGTTTTTCTGTTTTTGCAGCTCTGAGCTTCTCTGCTTCTCCGCTGCTGTCGTCGCTGCCTTTCTGCTGCTGCTCCACCGTCTCTGTGTTGTTGCTTTTTGTCTGTCTCCTCTTTGGTCTTGTTGCTTTTGTCTGTTTTGCTTTTTCGCTTTGCCCCATCTTACACACACAGTCACACCTACGCCAGCCAAGAGACTTTTGTATGTAAAACTGACGTCGCTGCTTTATTTTTTTTCTCGTATTTTTTTTGCACATTCTGCCTGTTCTCTCTTCTCGCCTGCATTTTGTGTATCTCATCTCGTGTACGCTTTCGCTGCCTTTCCAATCTCTTCGGCATCGGGGCAACAACAACAGCAACTACAACCAAAAGCTGGCGTCGCTGTCGCCGTCGTCGTCGCCGTCATCGTTTTCTCTATTTTCCTCAATCGCTCTGCCTTTTCATTTTCAATTCGCATATTTTTGCAAACTCTACTTTCAGTTATTCGCCGATAATTGATGTCAAAGGACGCAGTTGTGCTCCGCCGGCGCTGTCTCGTTGCCTTTTGGAATCGACTCGGCGGCGACTAGTTGCCGCACCAGGTTCCTCCTCCCCTGCAATCCCCCACTAGTTCCGGTGACGTCATCCAAAGTGACCATGCCCAAGGAGGATCCTTTTGTCAATCGCGCCCAGCTGCTAAAGGCGATCAAGAAGTACCCAGAGATCTGGGACTCCAACAACAAGTTGCACATGTGCCGCAGCGTCACATCGCCCATGTGGACCGAGATCGCCGAGCAGTTTGGTGGCCATGTGCCGACAGGTGAGTGCACAGGAGTGTGGGAGCGAGTGCGAGAGGTATACAAATCCAAGTCCGCACTCTCTCGCTAGCAATTTTTCAAGCTCTATTTTATTCTCCCATTTTCTTGTATTGTTTACTTTCTTCTCTCCATCCGAGCTCTCTCTTTCCCACGGATTCCTTTAATCCGGGTTTCAGTGGAGAATAGAAAGGGAGATTTTTCTTAATTCTGTTTAATTTTTGTATTATTAAAAATCAATAAAAAATCAAAATCCTTTTCTGGTTTCCTTAACACCTGTAGCCGAAGTCCTAAATAATGATATCATAATCATATCATACGATTCTCCATTACGTTATTACCATTAAATAAATGCAGCAACTATATGTTACTCACTCTTCTTTGATATTTGTATTCTAACCCCCACTTGGTCTAAATATAGCCAAAGGGCATGGCATGTCGAATAGGAATAGAAGGTCTCTGTCCAATTGGAATTACCCCACTAAATAATGCAAATTGAAGCAATCGCAATGGGAATAATTGACGGGTATAATGTACTTTGAGAAATGTTATTGAGTGGTTCAAACTACTCAATATTTCAGAGAAAGAATAGAATATTTCTACACAAAATTTAAGCTGCAAGCACTATGGTTTATATGGATATTTCTCAGATTTTTAGTCATTAAAAAAGCTTTTTGCTTTCATTTAAAATTTATTATTTATTTTATTAACCTTATCAATGCATTTTATTTATCATTTTTCCCAGTTAAGCTGCAGTCGATTTGGAGCCAAATGAAGTACCATTACCACAACTTGGTCCACCGCCAGATCCTTCACAAGGATCGCTTCAACACCAAGTGGGAGCACTTCGAGCCCATGTCCTTCATGTACAGCATTACTGTGGCCAAGATAGTGGGCGCCCAGTCAGGCGGTGGCGCTGCCTCCTCCTCTGAATCTCCGCCAACTGGCGGTGCCCTGCCTCCAGCTGGGGAAGAATCAGCTGCGCCCACACCGCCGCCACCCTTGCCCAGTGCCTCACATGGCCGCGGGCGACCCAGCGGCAGTTTCAGTTGGTTGCCGACTACGACAGCCACGCCCCCGGCCCCACAATTGCCGCATCTTATCGCTCAGCCGCCCCATGGCCAGAGTCAGGGAATGACATATACCGCCTTTACGGGACTGGTGCCACCGCCCGCTACCGTGGCCACGGAGGTGGTGTCGACGCCGCCTCGTAAATTGGGGCGACCCAGTTCGCTGCACAACAGTATGCGCGGCCGGATCATCGATGCCATCAAAGCCCGGCCGTCCCTTTGGGCGGGACGCCAGCGGAGCGAGAAGGGACAGGGCCAGAGCCGAACCTCAGCTGTTTGGAAGGAGGCGGCGCTCGAGATGGGACTGACTCCTAGTAAGTATTACTACGGGCAAAGTCGCTACTTAAATAGAAGGTAAACAAAAACACAAAATTTCCTTTCCTTTCAGCTTTGATGCAGACCCGCTGGTCGATCATCAAGCAGCGCTATGTGGACGAGCTGCAGAAGGAGCGTCATGCGCAGTACTCCCACCAGGGATTCCGCTCCACATGGGAGCACTTCGATCGCATGTGCTTTATGCGCGACATTCTGCTAAAGAAGGTCGATGAGCGTGAACAGACCCGGGAGCAGATCCAGGAGATAGTCAGCGAACAGCAGCATCACCAGCAGCCGCAGCATCATCCGTCACAGCATCTACACCATTACCGCCCTCCGCCGCCGCCACCAGCTGGGCTAGTGGAGCACGCACAGGATATGCCAATTGGTTTAGTGCAGCACCATCACGAAGGACACCATCCACCGCTGGCCATGCACCATCCACACCATCCACAGGCCATACGTCGTCGGGTGAAGCACGAATCCGATCTGGAATGGGATCCCTTCGAGATGATACTCCATGTCCATGGTGCAGGCGAGCCAGCGGCCAACTGAAGACTGAGAAAAAAGAGAGAGACACTAAAGCCCTCGGTTATGCCTGAAAAATATTTTTTTATAAATTTATTTTATATAGTTTTGAAGTGCTTATATGAATTATTAATGTTTTTACAACTCTAGTAAGCTTTTTAAAGTTTATTAACCTATCAAATTTAATTGAAAGAAATTTTTTACAGGCATAACAGAGGTTTGCGGGTAGAGGGACATCTCATGTCCATAAATAATCGCCAGATGTAAAACCATTAGCCACCACATACTCACATCTATTGTAAAATCTTTTTGTAATTCCATTTTTCTATAAATCTGTAATTGAATGAATTACCTAATGTTTACAGAGATAATATTGGATTTTATTTTGGGGGTCTATTTTGGGGTTTCAGTAAGAAGAAAATTGGTTTATTGACAATTACAGGTCCTGGACATTCCTCTAGAAAAAAGCATTGCCTACTTATTGGCATCACCTTTGCGGAAACTGCAATCTTTTAAATAGGAAATTGTTTTGAAGTTTGGTAAGAATAAATATGTAAATTAATTAATTTCAGGTTTTAAAAAATTACTAGCCAATTTATGAATTTATTATTTGTTACAAAATATAATCAAACAATTTTTTGTTAATTTTTTAACAATTTTCTAAGGGGTTTTATTATTAAAACTTTCAAAAATTGGCAAAAAAAAAGCCCAATAAAAACTAGCAAAAAACTCTTTTCTTGGCCTAGTTATAATATTTTTAAATTAACATTTTTCCATAAAACTAGCATCAAAAATATCAAAATGAATGTCATATAAATTGCTAACATATAATTCTGATTAGATTGCTAGATATATATTTCAACAAAACAGTCCGATTCCCGACTCTATCTGAGTGGCAACAGATTTATTCCACCTGAAGGACTCGGCACTCAATCAATTTCGATAATCGTGATGCGATGCCATGGATTCTGGTTTCGAGAATACCCCCGGGACGCGAAAACTAAATTATGCTAATTCTCACAGTGTGTGCAACATTTGTCGATTGCCAAAATCGCAAACATGTGCCACACACACTTACTCACACCACCACCCACCCACTCAGAGTCATCCAATAAAGCTGTGTTTTTGCCTCCCCCACTACAGCCATCCAGCATTTTGTAGATTTGTGTAAATTTTTGTAGCTGAAATCCTTCGAATTCTTGGCTGGGGGCCAAGGACGAAGGAACACGCGTAATTCCAATCACGTGCCAGAGCAGAAAAGAAAAGTTCTCAAACTGTAAAACGTTTATCAAAATATATGTATATACCACATACCCTGCCATAGCCCCGCCGCCGGAAAATCCACCCAAAAATCGGGTGCTTTGGCCCACATAATTGGCCAAAAGGATTCCCGCCCACTCCGAACGCTCCGCAGACTCCGACAATATCTTCAATAATAAATGCATTTCACTGTCGAATTTGCCGCATTCTGCACAACACACGTGCCTTAAATAATTCACGTCGCATTTAGCGGCGTTTTTGCCAAGCCTCTAATGGGCCCAGCGATTTGTAAAAGGGGCGTGCCGGTCCGGCCCGGCGGGGTCGGTGGGGCGGTGCAGTGTGGTAGGGGGAAGGGGGGGGCGTGGCAAGCCGCCAGGTAAAGTGGAAAGTAGTTGGCTACGTTTTATACGTTCTAGTTCGAGGCGAAAATTTGCCTAAAAACTCAAGTAGTTTGTTCAAACTTTTATGCTCCGTGCATTTATCAACGCCAACCAGGTGCACTTGGAAAATTAATTAGAAGAAATTCTATAAATCTTAAAAATATTAAAATATATATTTAATGTTATCAAGAATTTAATTTTTAATTAATATAAAATTAAGCAATGAAGAAGGTATTTTGATTGGATTTTCTAAGTCGTATTTCTAAAATTAAATTTATATATTTATGAGACAACTTCTTTTTGAAATATTTATTGCCAGTAAAAAGCTAAAACTTTAGAATTATATAATATTTTATTTAGTGTTTAATTTAAAATATTTATCAAATAATAATATCACTACTTTATTTAAGAAAAAATTATATTTATATATTTTACAAATTGTCCTTGCAATTAAGTGGTCCTTCCCTTTGGCTATTTCCTAAACTAAAAGTTGGGATTATATTTTTTCCAAGTGCTAACTGGCGGGTTGGAAAAGCGCTTTGGAAAAAGGGGGAAGAGAAAACCCAGCCAAAAGCATCCAGAGGAGTCCATGAAGCGCAGCAGCCCGGAGCAACAGTGCTGCCGTGTAAAAGTTTCCCCACAGCCGAAGGTGGGTTGGATGATGGAGCGTTATTTAAATGGTTTTCGGATGCGTACGTGCGAAAATGTTAGTCATAAGCCAGGTGCCACGAAACCAGGATGCAGGATTCTGGACCCAGGATTGGCTAAAATGCGATTTGTTTGCTCTAACCGAATGCCAGGTGGCTGTCTTTGTTGAGAGTGTGATTTTTAACCAAGGAAATTAGATTGCTTTTTGCTAAATCATTGATTTGGATTTAAATTAATATAATATATAAAACTGTTGTTTTTTGTTTGTGTAGTTAATTATATTTTATTTGTTTATAGTATTTAAATTTCTGTATTTATTTTGTTATTCTATAAATGCTTACATGAAATATTTATATGAACCCTTACTAATCGTTCATTTGTAAAAAAGGAACATTAAGGAACATTAATAAATATTTATATACATATATATAAATCCTAAAAAAATACTGATTATTCAGTTATATGAAGGAAAAAAGAAAATTTTGAGTATATCAGTTAATTGCTTATTTATGCCTTGGGACTTTATTAATCATTAATGGTTCCCAGGGGGGTTTTTTAATGTTATCCGCTTACAAATTCCCAGGAAACTTACATTTTTTTATTTGTTTATGTATTTTTGCTTGATAACATAAATATTTGAATTAATAAATCAAAACTTAAAAGCTTTGCGTATGATAAAAAGTTCTGAAAAGGTCAAAGTACTCTAAAACTTTGGATGTAAAGTCATATGAATACTAAATAATTCATATTAAATATAATTTGTTAATATTTCGATTGAATATTTAATGTATTTAATATTTTATTGAATATTTAAAATATAAAATATAGTTTCCTTATAATCCTGTTCCCTAAACTACTAATATTTTCCCTTTGGACTGCAGTAATGGCTTTCGAGTGGAACGTGAGCCGGGAAAACTTTGCTCGCCTAAATGCTCGCTAGGTGATTTCTTTCCGCAGGAAGTACGCACACACGCACTTAACACACACACCGAAATCATTTTCCACGCCCACACACACACACACTCTATACACACAGACATGCACACATGATAAGAATGCTTATGTGAATTATCGCACATTTTACGGCATCGAAAAACGGGGTTTTTGGGGGGGAATTTTCTTTTTTTTTTTGTAAAAGAACTAGAAAACTTGTCTAAAAGTGCGCACTCCACTCATACATCGGTATGTTGATATGTTTGTGTGTGTTTATACATATCTCCAAAGGCGGACACGCCGACAGTAGCGCATAAAAACTTTTAAATTTACTTTTGCTAAGAGTTTTTGCCTGCCCCACCCTCCTGCCACGCCCCCTTCTGCTACCATGCCCATGCATATTCATTTCAAAATCCACACACATACACACATGGCCAAGTTTTCTTGGGAAAGTTCCGTTACCCTTTTCCCACCTTCCCACCACCGCCCCCGCGCACACGGAAAATCAACGAACTGTGAGAGAGGCAAACACAGGGGGAGAAAAAAAAAGAAAACAGAAAAGTTTTTTGGCCAAAAGGTGGGTCCTCCTGGCCTGGCGAGGGGATTTTCCGGATACGGATCCGGAGCGGCATCGCTTAATAGAGCTGCCAAAATTTGTGTGCCTCAGGTTGCGTTTGCTGCTTGTCGGCAAACGCCGCGTTACAAACGCTCCAAATTGCTCACTTCTCGAGGCGCTCTATTTTCCACCACCCCCTCCCTACTCCCTCCTTCCCTGTGTAATACCACCCCCCGTCAACCCTCTTTAAAGACCTGTGCCGCGGTGTGCTACCAAAATCCTAGCCAATTCCCCCGACTGCCAGGCAACTGCCATGATGTGGCTGTCTTCCCAATTTTGCACTCTCTCTTGTCTAGTCGTAGGTCTTGCCACAGTGGCTTAAGTTTTGGAATTCTTTTATATTTTTTAAAGGGTTTTTTAAGTTGGGTTTGGGTTAAATTTAATAATTATATAGAGAAAATTATATTACTTTCGAGAACATATTGGGAACATCTAGAGCTCAGAGATCATTCAGTCAAGAAATAACTCAACTCAAGAAATACTTTCCCTTAATGCTGGTCAGCTTTTTAACCACTTCCCCCCAATCCATTCAAAACTCTCCCCTATATGAACTCCCTTCTCCCCCCATTAAACAAAAAATAAAACCTTTTAAGAAATCAAACCTGACCAAGATTCATATCGCCATCTCCCTGGCCTCTGCCCCGCCTCCAGATGGCTTTGAACTATGAAAATTCCAAAATAACTTCGATAAGTTCTTTATTTGACAAGTTCCCCACTGTGCAGCCCAAACTCCATGCCCCAAACCCATCATCATCATCAACAGGGGGGGTGGGGAAAATGTTTGCTGTAAAATGTTGGGCCACGTATCCTGCAGCAATTCGTAAACTAATTCTACATACGTGCCCGTGTCAGCTATCCCCGCTCCTGGCCACCCCACAACCCAACCCAAACCGAGCAATGCTTCCAACCTTTTGGGGTTCCCGCAGAGCGACCAAATCGTTACGTGCGTTGGGCCACGTCGGTGGAGCCCTCAGTGGGCCGTGCGTCATGTTTTGATTGGCGTCATGTACACGATGGGATTCGTACCCGCCTTTCCACACCCACACCGACCATGTGGGGATGGATGGAGATGGATATGGTGGCCTGCACAGGAGGAAATATTTGCATCAATTCACTTTGCATTCACTTTGTCTGCAGGATATCTCTTGGTTTTTAGAAGGGAGTAACTCTTGGAATGGGTAATATATATTTTAATGAAAGAGGTTGCATCTTGAAGTTGTATAAATTAATTTATATATATATTAATGACTTTTAAAATATGTCCCCAAACTTTTGGTTAACAAAATAATAATAAACTAGACCTTAAAATTAATCTTCATAATTACCTTTAATTAAAATTTAATTGCTTAACGTTTTATATCAAAAATGACCTTTAATCTTTCAAAGTTTAAAAATCTTCTGTTACCAACTAAGTTCTTATTTTAATCCCTTTTGTTACTTTCCCCTCTAAATTTCTCCAAGTGTCCCTGGGTTAGATTCACTTTTTTTGCTTTGCTAATAAATAATTGCATTTTCACCTCAAGAACTCACTGACAGACGATGCCCGGGAGAGGGCTGAGGGTGATTGGGGGCTGGGTGATTTTCTCCGGGGTTGACACAATTCAATTTGCCCGCGTTTCCGTTCCGTTCCGACTGCAGGTGGCTGCCTTTCTGGCTGGGTGGGTGGCTGGGTTGCTTGGTGTATTGCCAGTTTTTGTAATTCCATTTCTGATTTCATATTTTGCTGTCACTGTGAAATGATTCAATTTTGCAGATTTCTTTCGGTGGGGATGGGATGGGTGCTTTTTTGGGAGTTCGCTGGCAATATTTGCATGCCACGCAGGCCATGTATCTATGTATCTTTTTCTATACTCTAGGCAGGGTATATTTGAATAACGCATGTAATTTATGAATTTACATTATTATTTGTTGTTGAATATGAAAATAATATTTAGAGTAATATTTTTAAATAGAAAATATTACAGAAAAGCTTCTTTTGGCTTGGATACAATTTCCAATTTCCCTGCAAGAGCATTAAAACTGCGGTTTACCCATCTTGTTTTTAAATTATTTTTTTATTTTGATTTTTTGTGGGTCTGCGTGCCGTTATCAATCAAAAGCGAAATGCGAATTGTGCGCAAATTTGTTGCATACGCAGAAATATTTGCTATATTGCATGGCAATCAAAGCGCCGCGTGATTGACAGGCGAAATGGAATATTTTTTGAGTGATATCTTGCAGCTGGAAATGCACTGACTTTGAAACATGTCAAAGTCCGTCTATCTTTAGACTTTCCTATGGGAAGAACTAGAGAATATATATACATATATATATGCATAAATCCATCAGTGGGTGAAGCTCCTGAAAATCAAATTTCTGTCAACGTTTTCAAAGCTGAAAAAGGTGTATAACCTTTTGAAATTTTAATAATTTAAACATTTATGAGATGTTTCAGTTGTTTCAATTCCTTTTGTATGAAAATGTATTTAATATTTTGTTTATTTTTGTTAAAAATGATGGTAAACATATTATTTCATCTTCTGTTATCTCTGCTGTTGGGTTTAAAAAGTAATTTAAATGTATTTTTCACATTTTCTATTATACAACATTTTTAATTACTAAAGAAATGTGTAAATTCTTGTAGAAAATATATATTATTTAAAAGAAACCGCCTTTAACCTAAGCAGAAAATTCTCAAAATCAGTTTTAAATTGTTACCCCTAATTCAGGACCCTATAACAATCGGATTATAGCATATATCCTTCCTGAAAAACACTTAGAAAATCATAAAAACAATATCGCTTGCCTTGAAATTGTTAAGTGCAGCATGGGCCTTGGGCAAGATTTCCTTTAGACACAAAAACCGATTGTGTAATATTATCCTTCGACTCAATTAGCCGACAGGTTAATTACCCCAGTTGCGATTGCCCAATCCAGGTAGGCATGCCAGGCTCAGGACCAGCTCTCCTCATTCAAGGCGGGACGTGGTCTATGCAAATGCCAGGACAAAGGAGCCTGGCCACAAAGAGCCTTCGGCGAGTCACTTAGCTGGAGTCCCTGGGCCTGGATTTCTCAACTCTGCCAGCATCCTTGAGGCTGCCGGGGTCTCTCTCTTATGCCGGAAGTGTCCTTCGCAGAACTCGCACGTGTGTCGGCATAAAATAATGCGACATTTTTATGGCCAGGACGAGTGCCGGCTATGCCCTCCGCCCCCCTCTCTCTTTCGCACCTCCTGACAGCTCAACTTAAAGCGGTGTTAAAATTTATGAATGAATTTGACTAGGACAGGAAACGGGATGCGGGAAGCGGTATCCTGGCAGCAGGTAAGCAATAACTCAGTCTCTGGCCGGGAGTTTTTCTAATTTCTTTCAGCTAAAATACAGTTTCGGTCCTTGCATAGTAAAAATGCCCAAAGATTTATGATGAGGCTCGTTGAACGTGCACATACACACATCCTCTCACTCTTTTTGGATCTCCCCGGCTAATCCCGAATGAATGAATTGCGCTCCTGGGCTGTCGTCCTTGCCACAGCCGCTGTCGCTGCTTTTGCCACTGCCACTGGCTCTGCTCCTGCGGAATGGAATGCAAATCCGTTGATTTAGAAATTCCATTAATATTGGAGTTCCTGCAGCCCCGCCTCCTATATATTCTTTATCAATATGCCACACGAGGACAGCCAGGAACCCTCCATTAAATGTGTGTATATGTATACTATATAATATATGAGTATGGAAAAACCAATCAAACTCCAAAGAAATATATTTATATATAATACTGAGGGTAAACTTTGAGGATATCTTTGACAAAAAATAGGCTTTTTTGAGTAACTGGGCGAGTTTAAATTTTAAAATATTTTTTAAAGTCTTGAAAAGAGTTTCAAACAATATAAATTAAGCTTAGAGCCTTAAGTCTTGGCAATTTAATTATATAAGCTAACCAAAGAAATTCTTCTTGTATTTTTAAATATTTTTTAAGGTCTTGAGGAACTTTTAAAATAGTTTCAACGAGCATTTTCAACTTAAGTCTTTGAAATGAAAATAAGTAAATTACACAAAGATCTTCTGCTAGTATTTTATATATTTTTCAATGTATTGTAAATAATGTAAAATAAATTCAATTAGCCTTAGAGCTTTAAATGTTTTTAATCAAAATAAGTAAACTATTCAAAGATCTTTGCTAATACTTTTAACTATTTTTCAAACCACTGAAAAAGTTTAATATATATTAATTAATAAAAGAGCCTTAAATAAATGAAATAAATGAATTAATACAAATATTCAACCCAAAGATCTTCTGCTAGTTTGGGGAATTAATTATTAAATATCATTGCTATATTAATCCTAACAAAATAAAGAATTCATAAGCCTAGAAGACCAGCCTGAATCCTAGTTAATTTTATTGCCTGTTTATTTTTCTTCTTGGAACATGTCAGTTCCCTGTTCCATCGAGGCTAATTTCCAAATAGAAAAACCTCGAAATGTATTCAATATTTGGCCAACACCAATGGACAATGCAGCAGTCACAGCCGCAGCAGACACATTCAGAGATGGTAAATACTCAGTTGGCCGGGCCAAGGCCTGACCACATTAGCATGTCACTCGGTGGTAAACAGAGAAAAGTTACGGAAACTTCTTGGAAAACTTTGCTTATGTTTGTGTGTCCCCAAAAGAAAAACTTGGCAGATAAACAGAAAAATATACAAAAAATCGGACTGGTTCGATATGAACTCGTAACTTTCCTTTCTGGCTATTGACACATTTGTGACATCCGACGAGTTGCTTAACCAAATACTGAAAACTCGTGGGCGTGGCAGGGCCTGTTTTTGGGTTTTGTCCAACGGGTCAGAGCTCTGGCCATGGTGCGTGTGAGTGTCATTTTCATTCTGTTTATTTGTCAGTCATTATTTTGGCCAAATATTGACGCTCTTGTCATGCCCAGTAGCACTCTGCGTTAATTGATTTCGAATTCGGAGCCACTTTTATTGTTATTATAGCAGAACCCAAACAAACTCCCCTTAAATCACACTCGAAACCAGACCTAGTACACCTAACTCCCATTCAAACTGATGACCAATCGAATAATCAAGCGAAATCATCAAATACTCAACCAGTTCAAGTCCGAGTATTGGTGACTTGCACTCCCGAAATTGTTAAACTTTTTTTTCGGTACGTTTATGGGCCATTTCAAATGGCTATTAGGGTTGGGGGCTTTAGCTTTGCCATCTTAAATTATCTTTTTATTAATAAACTTTGCTCGAGCGAAAGCCAAATCGATTTGTCACACAGCATTTAAAATCATATTGCCAAATTTAAGTCATAACCAGAGTTTTGCGTTTAAAAATTTGCATGCCATTTCCAGCTGAGTTTAAAATCAATTGAATTTTTAAAAGATTATTTTTAATGCAGATGTGTTATCAGCAGAATGGGTTATAAAATCGATAAATATAGAATGTTGCCACTGATTTAAAAAATAACAAGCGTTCTGAAAACCCCTTCAAAATGCGTTTAAAAGTAAGAAATACTATTTTTATGCATCAAAGTTATTTCCTTCAATTTGAAATTATTTTCTTCTTAACCTTGTGACATTTTTAGTAGATTTTTTCATACACTTTTAAGGTATTTTAAAGCCTTATTAATTTTATAATCAAATCCTTGTTTAAATTATATATTTTAGAGATTTTTAATTAATATAAAAATATATTTATTATATTAATTCTCAACATTCTTTTTCCTACAACTTTTCCTTTCTTCAAAATTATTTTAAATAAACTCCATAAAGTCTAAATAATTTTCTGCAATATATTCTCTACCTCTTTTTATTACAGAAAACATTTATAGAACAATGCCATAAAATACTATAATATTTTTACGATTGTGTTTGTTGAAATTGCAAAGCCGTGACGTTAATCCGCGATTAATCACATTGAGATTGTCAACTGGTCTGAGATCAACTTGTTCTGGCTCTCAAGCTCGAGTGTTAATATTTGTGCAATAAATAAGCAAATTAAGTGTTTTCACAAACGGCTGCAAATATGCCCAGATACAGATACACAGATACAGCTACAGCAGACAGTGGGCGCAGATACGGATACGGGGCCGGGCGTGGTCGGAGATGGGCATAAATAGGCGCATAAATATTTGTTTATGTTTTCACATCGCGCTTATCAGAGTGCAAACATAAGCGGCGCTACTTCGGCCCCCCCAACTCCGATTTCCGTTGCCTGGTTTTCCGCTCCGTTTGGGTATATCTCCTCCGCTTCGCTGCCGCTGTTTGCCCACGGATTTTGCCTCATTGCATGGCTCTTTTTTTATCTTATCGCCGTTTTGGAACTACGGGTCATGCCAGGCCAAGCTGTTGCCTCTGCCACTGCCACTGAGTCTGTTCCCTCCACCACCGTCGCTGTTTGCTCAATTAATACGAACTTTAATTGAAAAACAATACAATTAACTAAATCAGTTAAGCGCGTCGGTCGCCGGGAGTCTGGCGCCCATTATCAGTAACCGTCGTCTGCCATACCGACTCTTGACTCCCTAGACCACTTCTGGGTTCCAAAAGCCAACGAGTTTCAACTCCAACCACAAATGGGAGGGCAAGGGATACCGTAGGTTCCGGCTAGTTTCAGTTAAAAGATACTTTTTTCCCAGCGAAATGCAACCAAGTTTAATTTTCTGAAAAACAGGAGAGAATGAGATACTTTTATGGAAGCTTAAGCGAAATATTTAAGGCCCTTAAAATGCTGTACAATCGGAGTTAATAAATAGTTGAAATGTTTTATAAAATAATATAAGAATGTAATAATTAATAAACAATATTTATTATATTTATTTATGGTTAATTAGGAATATGAAATAATTTATTGGAAATTTTAGTCAAGAATTTTTAATTTCCAGGGATTTCTGGATTTAAATTTACAAAATAATAATAATAAATTATATATCAACAAACTATAACAATTAATCCTTTAATTCTTGGATATTAATTATCAAAGTATAAAGTATAAAATATATTTCTTAACATCAAACCCCTAAAACTGTTAACAAAGTTATTATTTTCTTAAATATGTTACTCCCTTCCCAAAAAAGCTGAAAGATTTATATGGCCTCCCCTTAAAGCAAAGTTATTATATTATAAATTTCTTCAACTGAGAAAACATTTCACATTATTTCATAAATTTCTTAAACCAATTTTAAACTCATCGCCCCAGACGCCACAAATAAATAATTTCCGCAGCTGTTACGTAATTGCAAATTCCACCTCGCATTCGGCATTCAAAATTAATGAAATTACTGAAAGATACTTTTGCCTAAACCAAGTGCATTGCCCATTTGTGGATGCCTCAAACCCAGCGTTATTTTTTTTCGTTTTTGTTTTTAGGAGGCAGCAAGAACAAGATACTTTCTGCTAATTTCGTTCTTGTCGCCCGGCGTTTGTTGTTTGCTTGTTCATTCTGCTTTCGGTGTGTGTTTTTATCTAAATTACTTTTAATCGCCATTTAATGTTTTTGTTTTTCTTGTTTTCTGTTGCTGTTTTTGTTGTCGTTGTTGCCGGTTTCGGTTTTGTTGTTCGTGTTTTATTGCGACGTCTTTTGGGGGTTCTCTAATCTAATTGCAAAATACAAGCAGCCAAAGTGAATGAATCTGAGTGCGTGTATGAATATGGGAATGCACTAAAAAAGAATTGGTAATTGAAAGTATTTAAAAATAAATATTATTTACATTTTTAAGTAATATCTTGACACTTTGATACATAAATATATGTATCATTAATATATATTATGGAGTTTTGTCTAAATTTTCAGTGATTTGAAATGAATCTAGAAAGTTAGAATAGTATTTCACTCTTTCTAAATAAAATCAAATTGTCGTAATAAAATACATACATTTGAATTTGATTTATAATTAATAATATTATTAATACTGTGATTTTCAATCTCATCAAAAAGTGCTTTTCTTTAATCATTTAATTATGCTCTTACCTTCTTCAAACAACTTCAAGTTCTCTTAATAAAATACATGTTTTGCTTTAAATTTAATAATAATAATATTAAACCCTTTAAATAAAATCCCCTGTTACTTAAGTTCTCTTCAACAAGTTCATACTTTTTGCTTTAAACATTTAAATTGCATTGCAATAATATAAAAACCTTTTGCATTGAATAATTTCTGAATATATTCCTCCTGTAAGTAAGTGAATTCCATTCCTTTTTTTACAGTGCATCGTCATCATTGTGGGTGTGAGGGCTGCAAGTGTGGGTAAAAGTGCGTGTGACGGGATGTTTGTGTGCTTTTCAAGGCCCCTCAGCCGCCCCGTAACCGGCCCACCATAATAATAATAATAATAATAATCCGGCCTTGCCCATCTGGCTCCCCATGGAAATAGATTGCGCGCTCCGCTATCTGGAAAAGTTGTTCGGTCTGCAAATCGTATAAACAATTATAAACAAACAGTCGTCGGGGCGAACGCTTCTTTATCATGGCCTAGTTCTTTTATTGATACCATTAGGAGACTAACCAAAATACGAAAAAAAAGAACGCAACTGAGAACCGAAATTCCCCCTGTCAGTCCATCGAAGTGCCGCTCGACGCGTGCGAATCCATGAGATACATTTGGCTGTAAACAAAGTCATTCATTATGCCAATCCTCCATATGTCCAACAAGTCGCCTCGATCCTTTGCATGTGGAATGGAATTGCGTCAATCAGTTAACCGCGCTAAATAGTCTTTTCCTATAGCATATAGGCAATATTTATAAATATTCAAAATATCTCTAAATAGTGGAAAATAACATGTAGCCCGAGGGACTTGTAGGCTTTCTACGACATGATTAATGATGTGCCTTTATTTGTTTTTTTGTAGATTACAGAAACATTTACCAGACCCTAATAATCACAAGTAGAAATTATTTGAATTATTCTCCAAATGAAAACAATTGTTTTCCGGCCTTCGGTGCAAACTTGAAAGTTGTCAAAAGCCACAACAATGGCGAGGTCTTCTCTAGAGATTTAATTCGAAGATGACTGACAGAGTCTCTAAGTCTCAGCATGCACTTCACACAAGGTCCAAGACATAAACATAAACCATTTGCATGGCAATAAGAGTTCAGTTTTTGTTTATGATTTGTCAAGTATTTGATGTGTACATTTTTTCAACATATTCCTGCTGCTTAAATAATTAATTGCCTTAGTCGACAGACATAAAATAATTATCTCTCATTTGACATTTAAAAATGTTTCCTTTTGGGTTCATTAAAACCACAAAATATGTTTTAAAAATCCTTTAATTTAATTGTAAAAATGTTAACTGTGCCAAAAGTGCAATGACTAAAAGATACAGTGTTTAACAAAGTAAAATATTTTGAAACAAAGGCTTATTTAACTTTTTTATTATTTTTTAAGATTTTAATTTGAATTGAAAGTAAAGAGTTTATTTATTTAAAACCTACGAATCTTATTTATATATTTAATTTAATTCCAGGCAGTGCTACACATTAATTGAATGTCTTCTTATGTTGACAAGTGCAAGTAGATGGATGTTGACCCTTGGACAATGCCTTCGCCATAAGTACTTGTGTCTCGTGAGCCTGTTAATGAGATTTTCTTTATGTCTCTTTGTGGGCCAGTTCCTCCCATTTTCAACACCCACGATTTTCCAAAATATCTTTTTAAATTTTATATATATTCTCTCTCTGAGATGAAAGAAATTCCAGTTCTTATAATAATTATATGATTCATATTGTATAACTCTTCTCAGCTGCCTTACACAATTATGGTTAATCAATTACAGAAAATCGTTTAATTATCGATTTCCATTTGCCATTAGTTTGCTGTCCATTAATTAACCCATAGCAGGGCACGTTTCACCAGATATATATACATATATATCTATAATGTACCTAGTGTCTGTTGTTTGTTTTTTTAATCCGAAAAGATAAAGCTGGTTTACAGAAACAGGCGCCAAACATGGCATACGAATTAATTTGGTTGTTGTATTTAAATGCTCCAAGCAGAAAGTGGGAATCATTTTTTCAGTTTTTGTTCAGTTTTTTCTGTTTTTTTTTTTTAATAGATTGCAAACAAAACAAAAAATTAACATACACCCCGATGTGGTGGTGATCGTGAACGTGCCCGGCGTCGAGGCGAGCAAGGCAGAAAAAATAATAAAACATTTGTTATTCTTGTGACATCACCAGGCAAAGGCAAAAAGGGGGGCCTCTTTTCAAAATAAACAAAAAAACGGGCGCCAGGGCTGTCCAAGTGTGGCACTGGTGAACAGTAGCTTCTAAGGTAGACACTAAAAAAAATGTATTTCCTTTTTAATTAGTTATATTTTTATCAACTAAAAAATTTATAAAATACTTTAAGCGATTTTAGTACAATAATTAAAAAGGTTTGCTACTCATTAGACATATTATTCAGCTCTTCTTGGCTTTAAAATTTATTAAAGTATTAAAAAATGTATTGATTTAAATTAAATAATATATTTTCTATATAAAAATATTAATTTTTGTCTAATTTAATTCAAATTAAACTCAGAAATATTCAAATATCTTGAAATATAACCCATTTATTCTTTCACTTTATGGCCTAATGGTTAAGAACAAACGATCACTGGCCCAGTCTGTTGGGTTCTCTCCTTATCTCCTCAGCCTCAGCCCCAGCAGAGACCCAAAGCCCAGATACAATATATAAAAAAATGATATAGCAAAGACCCCGGGCTACGGTTGGAACCCCTCCTGGGCCTGGCTCTGAAATAGGCGCAGCTGTGTGTCTCGTATTAGATAAGTTCAAACGCTTCGGGTGTGCGGGTATTAATATGCAAATTAGTTGGGCAACAACAACAACAATAGGCATATACATAAATAACAATGACAACAACAACACCAACAGCAACTATATGATGAGTGATTAAAAGTAATGTGCAGAGGCAAAGTCGAATAGCAAATGCGCCAAATGAGGATCGCACTCGTGCAACAGTCACAAAAAATGGGGTATTAAAGGGTATATGAGTTTGGGTTTTGGGTTGAAAAATTAATTTTAAATTATAAATGAAGGTGTTATAAGTAAATGTCCAATAAAGTAATGAAGGAAAATGTTAAGAAACATAATTTTTAAATTTATTTTCATATGTTTTTGGAAGAACAGCATCTGTAAAGGCTAATCAGAGCTTAGATTGTTTATGGGTGAAGTTGTAGTAAAAAATAGAAATAAAATTGTATACAATTTTTAAAGTAACCTAAAATGTTGACAAAGTAAATTCTAAAATAAAATCCTTACAAAGATATCTATAAAACTTTTCAAATTTATTTAAAAGTTTAGAAATGATATTTGGTATGTTTAAAATTTTCTCATTCTCATCTCTTTCAGCAAACCGAAAATCCCCCTTTGATATCCTAACCCAACCACACTACTAGTGGGTCCCCCATCCCAATGGACATTTCATCTCATTTTATTTTATTTTTCTCATAGAACCACATATCATGCGACGATCGAGTGGCCGCCACATGGGGCTCCCGCTTTCGATCTGGATCTGGATCGGATCGCAGCAGCAGCAAATGGTCTCGGTTAGGGGGCATGGGGGTAGGGTTCGGGGTCTGGTCCGCTTGTCTGTCATCCATTTGGCAAAACTTTAGCCACAGATCGTTTCGTTTCGTCAACAACAAAGCGAGGCGAAAACAATGGATGCCACTCATCGAGTGGGCTGGGGACTGAGGTCTGGGGTACTGTGTGGAATAAAGCCAAGCCAAGTCGAGTTGAGCTGAGCTGAGACAGCATATAGAGATGCCCATATGACACTGTATAAATATGGGGAATATGAATAAAATCAAATCTAAATTGGTGCTTAAGTTTGACTTGGAAAGAAAATTATGATAATTTTGGTGTTTAATTTATTTTCTATGAGAAAAATTCTTAACAATTACAAGATACTGTTCATATTTTATGATTTTTCAGCATTGATTTTCTTTAAAATTTCTATAAATTTTAAATTAAATTACAATCCAGTGTCACACTGTCATTTCTGACTGATTGCTGGGCTCTTCTACTACGCCGCAGTTGAAGGCAATCGGCTGGGCCCTGCGTAGGAGGTGTTTGGCGCGTGTGTCGGCATATTGAATAGGTCGACCCCCAGCTAAGGAGAGACAACAAAAAGCGCGATCTAGCAGCACTCCACACCACTCCACCCCCCTCAATCCGTCACCACCACCAGCACCACCACCCCCACGTCGGTTTGCCGCGTTGGGGCGTGACAAATTTCCAAGCGTTGCCTTTTCATGTTTTGTTTATAATTTTATCTAATATGCACGGAGCACTTTGGGCTGTCATATGTCCCAATCGATGGATCTACCTAGGCCCCAAAGACCGTACCCGAACCCCTTACCTCCTCCGATTCCCCTTGATTCCCTCACCTTTTCTGTTTGTAAACAAAGAGCACAAACGCCTCTTGAATTCGAAATTCAGTGGTTCGATTTGTGCGATGATTTTGAAATCGCTTTCAAAAATTGCCCCAACATTTCCTCAGCTGCGACTGATTTTGCTGATTTTGATTTGCTATATGTTTTTTTTGTATATTTATTAGCATAGGAAATATGTCACAGGGAATGGAATCGTTTGGTATTTGAATTATACATGTTATGCATGGTAACTTATAACTCATCTGGATAGGGAAATATATCTATATCAATACCAGATTTTAAGAAAGATTTAAATAATAAAAATATATTCCTTATACTCTTTATTTTAATAGTTTAGAATCTCTTTTCAGCTTAGCTTAATTTCTTAAATATTTTTCTCTCTACTTCCTTGACCTCCAAATATGGAATAAGTAATTGTAAATTATTGGGCATATTGAACAGAGTTGAAAAATATGATAAATTAGAGACTGATTTGCTTCATTTGCATTTTTATACCCGCTACCCATAGGGTAGAAGGGTATTATAACTTTGTGCCGGCAGGAAATGTATGTAACAGGTAGAAGGAAGCATTTTCGACCCTATAAAGTATATATATTCTTGATCAGGATCAACAGCCGAGTCGATCTAGCCATGTCCGTCTGTCTGTCTGTCTGTCTGTCTGTCTGTCTGTCTGTCTGTCTGTCTGTCTGTCCGTCTGTCCGTATGAAACACTGGATCTCAGAGACTATAAGAGATAGAGCTCTAATTTTTTTTCGACAGTATTTCTTATGCTTGCACGCAGATCAAGTTTGTTTCAAATTTTTACCACGCCCACTTCCGCCCCCGCAAATCATATAAAAGCGTATTAAGCGTATAATTTTAAAGGTAGAGTCGCGAATTTCGGTATGCATATTAAGAACAATAGTCTGTGTGATTCCTGAAAATTTGGTTGCGATCAGATAAAAATTGTCGAAGTTATTAAAGAAATAATTTTGTATGGCCTCAAACGGCTGCTGGCAGCAGGCTTCCTTTGGTTGACCAATTAGACCAACTAAATATTCTTATCCGTTATTGGTTGTGTTCGGAAAAGAATCTTATAAGATAATCGAGAAGCAATTTTAATAAATGGTAATAATTATTAGCCGTTTGAATGCAATAATGACGCGTTTTTACACACATAGATACATGTGTATGTATTTTTGTATGCATGTGATTATATTACACTTGCATTTGCATTTGTCCGTTATGTTCAAAATTGTATTAATTGTTTTTTCTGGCGTCCTGACGCTTTTCTGGTTTAAGTATGGGTAGCGGGTATCTCACAGTCGAGCTCACTCGACTGTAGCTTTCTTACTTGTTCGCTTTGTTTTCAATTAATAATATTTAATTTTTCATCAATTTCCATAAGTGGTTGAGATTCGTTCCGAAGATGGAGATTCCACATAAAGGCTAACATCAAGACAAGGTTAAGCCTATCGAGCACGTGCCTAGACCAAGGTCTCAGTTCATTTTTAGGCAACAGAATTAAATATAATTACAAAGCGTTCTTATTTTTAGAGATTACCCAATGTGACAGACAACCTGCAATTTGCACAGATTTTATCATATTTATTCGAAATATTTGGATGTAAACAAAACGAAGGTAAGGGAGGCAGAGGAAGCTATTGAAATAAACAGAAACAGAATTGAATTGTACAGATTTTTGGCTCTGCATAATATTTTTGTATTTATTTAACAAACTAAGAATCGCTAGGCCAAAATGTTGTATTATTATTTGCAAAATGCCTGCAGCCGACCATCCCTCATGTGCTGTCAAAGGGATAAAGCCACAATCAGTTGAATAAATAGGCTTCTTTAAGTGACGATGATTTGTATTCCGCACATTTATCACTAAAAACAACAATGCCGTTAATGTATATGCAGATTTTAAGCTTCGACATCGTTGGAAAAATATGCATACGTAAAATAAATACGAGGGAAATCAAAGTGAGTTTTATTTGCAGACGCCGTTCATTCCCATTTTCCATTCATTCATTCATTTGCTCATTCATATCGAAATTCGCCAGCGATATGCTCTTGTTTATTAAAACATGTGCGTTTTTGCCCCTGTTTTTGTTATTGTTTTTTTCCCCCAACCGATTCTACCAATTTTATTTATTTATGCAAAGAATTTTTGTTTTGAATGCAAATGAAGTGTGTGTGTGTGCCAGCTGAAAAATATTCGCAGCGAGCAATTTCACATTTCACCTTTTGCCTGCGACGGCAAATCGTGTGGAAGGAAAAATAGTTGAGCCAGACATTAATAACACCTATAAGTTATTGCACCTGTTGGGAGCAGTTGATGGCCAATGAAATACGGAGCCAGTTGAATGAAGTTGGTCTCGGCGGTAAGTTGTTTTTAATGCCTTCCTTTTCCCGACCGAATAAATGACTGAGTGAGCTAGCGACTTTTTTATAAGCCAAAGTTTAATGACAACTGGGGGACACTGGTGGAGAAATGTTAGAGGGATTTTTATAAAATTTAAAATATTTTACATTCGTCAACTGTTTTGTAATAAAATAAATAAATGAAGCCTTTGATAAAGCAAAGAAAAATCCTATCAATTGCAAGTAAAGCAAATGTTTCTGGTCATAATCATAGTTTGCCATCAGTATTTGTTTTATTAAATACAAAATATGTTGTAAAAGGGTCTACAAATATTTATAAATCAAAAATTAAGGCCAGCCAACTATGTAAACCTTTTTAAAGTATTTAATTTCTTATAGAACCTAAATGTTTATTAACATAACTTGGGCAGGGCTCCTCTAGATATTAAAATGTTAGTTTTAAATTATTCGAGCTTCCAAAATCGTTTCTTTAATTACTACTAATTTATAATACAAGTTTAAACATTTTCCCCTTGAAATATTTAACTAAAATATTTTAATTAAATTTTAAAAATCCCCAAACTCTTTTTCTTATCTTTTTCCCTAGCCATAAACACCCTTTTTAGATACATTTCCCCTTCCTAAGACTAACATTTTTCGTGTGGCTGCTGCCAATATGATTTTATCTCGAATGTGTGCCAAATCTATTAAATTTCAAGCGTTGAAAAACAAACCAGCAACGAAAAAAAACTGAGCGTAAAAAAAACGCAAATTGCGCTTTATTTAAGTACAAAAATAACAAGAAACGCAGAGGAATTGTATAGAAGTGTGGCCCAGGGGCGTGGGCGGTGAGATTTGCTAAAAGGGGGCTGATGGGGGGAGCGGAACAAAATGCGGCGGCACTAGAATAAATTTGAAAACCGCACTAAAGTTTTTTTTCCTCATTCTGCCCGTCCGAATTTGTCGGTTATATGGGTTCATTCGCACATTGTTGTTGTGCTTGATGGCGTCCGCCAGGTTTATATGGCATACATATCCATAGGCACACATAGAGACATACATATGCACATATAGGGTGAGGCTGAGGAAGGGGTTCCGAGCGGTTGGGTGGGTGGCAGGTGCAGGATGGGTCCGAGTGGGGGGGAGGGGTGTGTAGTGTACAAGATTGCCAGTCTTAACGCCTCAATTCAGATTCTTGTTTACGCGCCGACGTCCAACAATTTTTGCGTCGTCTAATCAAAACGAGAGAAATTGTTTTTATCCTTTCTTATACACTAGGAAAATATATGGTTAACTTACAAATTTTTTTTTTGAGGAAATTTCTTAGGGGTAAAATGATTATTTCCACATATTTTTAATACAAAAATTCTTATTTTGTGTAATTTTCTTGGAGAAATATATTATTTCTGCCGATTTTTAAGTGGTAAATTCAATTTTCTCAAAGGACATTTAAAAATTGTAGTTTTAATATTTTATAGATCCATAAAAATAATAGTAAAACTATAGAAAATTAAATAATTAAAAAATAAATGTAATAAACAATGTTTTAAATGTTGAAAATTGTATAAAACTGCCGCTGAGTTACATATATTTTCCACTTCCCTTTTCAGCTAACCTTTTTTAATGATTTTTCATTAAATTTTTTTAAAAATAGCATGTTAAACGAATATTTAATAAAGTCCCACATTTCCCCCAGTGCAGCCTCTTTCTTGATTTTGTTTTTCCAACTTTCCACCTGCCTCCTGCCTCAGGTTTTTTTTCAGGTTTGATTGCAAAATGTGCGAGCATTTTCCCTGCTGTTGTTGTTTCGCCTGTTGTTGGCTTTAGTTTTGCATTTATTCTGATTATTTATTTTCGTACATTTTCCTTGCGTTGGCTCTCGTATTTTTGGTTTGTATTTTTGGGGCCGCAACCTACGAAACTTTCCACAATGCAGTGGGCGGCGGCCGGCGTCTATTTTCAGCGGGTACGTTTAATGGGTTTTCTCACATTTGACATTTGCGCGGAAATATACAAAAACCGGGGTGCACTCTCACTCCCCGTGCATGGTCATGGGTATATACTATAAATAAGTAAATAAAAATTTAAATTTTGTTTACACTCACCTAATTGGGCGTGCACAAAATCAACAAAGTCATCGATAATAAGCAGGCAGGGCTTTGACATTTGCCAAAACTATAAAAATTTAGTTTCTGCCATAAATATGGGCAATTTTAGCACTGCACTTGAAATTGTTTACTAACAATAAACTGAAATGAATATATTTTAATATGTGTCAGCGGAATAACAAAGGAAATTCTATTTATACTCACAAATTTATCTATTAAAATGGGAATAAGGGGATATAAAGAAAACTCATCTTATTAATAAATTACAATTTTATTGATTTCAATTTTGTGATAATAAAAGATTTCTAGAATATTAAAAGCTTTGCTTTTAAATAATTAAATAATTTTTAAAAGAATTTTAATTGAATTAAAATTATTTTACCTCCAAAAATCTAAAAGAATTAATTTCCCCCAAATAAAATATATTATAAAAAAAAACCTTTTAAAAAATGCATTGTTCCCTTGAAAACCCCTAAGAAAATCCCCCTAACAAACCCTCAATTAACCATTCAGATTGATTTATCAATAAATAAAAGCAAATTGAAAAGAAAGCAATATCCACAGAAATTTGATATCCATATTCCACCTCCACGAAATCTGATATCTGATGACGTTATCGATATTGGATTGATTTGCGGAACGCTAAAATGCGTTGATGGTAAATACGTTTGACAGATAACCGATTGGATTGTTCAGCAGTCGACTGACAGCTCTACTCTGCGTTAACCGGGAAACGTCAAAAACTGG
Source organism: Drosophila anomelani (assembly GCA_035045905.1). Lineage (NCBI taxonomy): Eukaryota > Metazoa > Arthropoda > Insecta > Diptera > Drosophilidae > Drosophila > Drosophila anomelani. The sequence goes on from JAWNOO010000165.1 coordinate 7,111,200, forward strand.
CAAGTCGCCGAAGGATGATCTCCTTAGAGACTGCTTATTACCCCCTCAGGACAATGCACTTGCCAAATTCCAATGCATTGCACATTTCCTGTTGTTGAGAGATAACAATCTGCTGCTGCCATTCAATTATAGTCGGGGATGCTTAACAAAAACTCGTATCTATGGGATGCCGGTGCCAATCCCAGGCTTGAACCCTGAACCCAGAAAAACAACAAACAAAAAAAAAAAACTGAAGAACGAAAAACTGAAAACCAAAAAACAAGGAATACAAATCGTATCGGCTTTCCCTTATGGCCTGCAAGTGTTTGGCAACCTGATCAAGGGCTTATCTCGCCGATCTCGGCGAGTGCATTTGTCATGGGGATCAGCCGAAGATATATATGTATATATAGCTGGATGGTCGGGGGGCCTTGACCCGGCCACAATAGGTTATCTACAATGCCGATTGGGCTCACTGCCTGCTGCCATTGTTGTCATAAATTACACTTCAATTGTTGGCCAGGTTTGAGGCACTTGGCCGAGAGGGATGAGAAGGGATATGGGTTGTAGTTATTTACTATATATATGTACTATATATATAGGTTCTTTGAAAGAATTATTTTTGTCAAGCAGAGGTACAAAAAACTATCAAAAAAATAACATTAAAATAATTTCTGAACTTAAAACAAAAGGATAAGATACAATAAGCTTTAGAAAAATGATCATTTTAATTATATTTTTCTATAGATAAATGACTATTTATGTATATATTTAAACACTTCAAAACATAGGAATATAAATCTATTTAATAAAATATAAATAATTTACTTTCTATGTATATAATTTGTACCTAAAACCTGCTTTAATTTCGAGTCTTCACCTTTTCGAGAAATCTCTTTGGCACCTTTTCTATATCTCTAAGATATATAGTACCTTTTCCCGCACCCTCAGTAATAAGGATTGGCATAAGGCTTTGCCAAACGGCGCGTTTTTTCTTTTTGTTTTCCTCGGCTACCTATTTTCCTTTCTCCTAATTTTTTTACAGGTCCCCGAGAAGTGTCAAAAATATCAAATGTCCTTCTTTCTTCACGCTCGTTGCCTTTCTATGGGAATCTCTAGGATATGGCAACAGCGCCGCTACCTGCCAGGCATAATTAATTTAATCATTGCTCATTGCACACATTCAGCCACGGACAAAGGCGCAGGGGCCTAAATCCAGGCCCAAAACCCAAACCCACTGAGCACAAGTGTCCATTGTGCCGGCAATCCTGGTGACGTGCCCCAGACCCACGACAGGCAGCGGGCACTTGTATATGGCAGTCCCGAACCCAGACAATATCTCGACCCCTCAGCACAACCCCTCTCCCACTCCAGAGACCGTGACAGACAAGATTGTGTAGGGAACAGAAAGAAAAAAAAAAGCAGAACCCGAATCTGGAACCTGGAACCTGATTCTGGGTTCGAACCTGAAGAATCCTGTCCTCACCGAAATAACCCTCATCGCCTGATTGAGGTTTCGAGAGGTGATCTTTCCCCCGGTTCCGCCGCGTCATCATCGTCTTCGTCTTCATCTTCATCGCCAGCTCTTCATTTGTGTGACAAACAAAGGAGAAGGAATCAAGTCCTGCTCTGGACCCAGGGATGGGCGTGCATAGTGATCGATCGTGTCCATTAGAGCCGTGGAGAGCTTGGCTATTGATAACACAAAGGCAGCTCATTATTATCGGGGGTGCACAGATACCTGTTTTCCTTATTTACCTTTTTCTTGGCTCGAATGTGGATTACAAATGAGGGGGAAATGTTGAATTACAAATGCCTTGAGAGCTACTGGGTAAAGGAATATATGAATTTAAAGGAATAAAATGTTAGGTTTACTGAGTACAATAAAAAAGAGGGGTAAAAGAGGAATATCTTATATGGAAACAAAAAAGGAAGCTAACTTCGGTTTGCCGAATTTTATTTACCCTTGCAGGTTGCAAATTACATAAAAAAATTAAAACCGAAATTATGGAAATAATGAAAGAATCCAACTAGCCAGGTTTTAAAATTATAAACGGCAAATTTCAAATTAAAAAGTCATATTTTCAACAAAATTTTGAAATCTGAAAGCATTGCTTCTGTTTTCTTAGCCATTTTCTAAACAAAAAAAATTGTTTTACATTTTTTAAATTTTTTTAATTGAAAAAAAAGGTTAATTTTAAATTTGGCTTGCACTTTTGTTAGGGACAAAAAAACTAACACAGCAATGCTTTTACAATTTAATTTTGTGTAATTTTGGCCAATAAATGATTTATTAAATTTACAATTTGCCATTTACAAATTCATAAGTTAACTATATAGATTCTCTTATTAATTCTAATTAAGAATATATACGGTTTATGTGGTCGAAAATGTCTCCTTCCCGTTTTAAAACGTATTTTAAAACATACATAGTTTAAAACGGTCATCAGACCGAAAAAGCACCAAGCGGCCAAAGTTTGAACTATGGCTCTCTCTCTGGATTTGCGCGCTCTCTCTCTGGGCTTGCTTGCGCTCTCTCTGGATTTGCTCGCTCTCTCTCCTTGCCCACCAGCCGTAGTTCAAATATGGCCGCCGCCATTGCTCAAATATGGCCGCCGCCGTAGTTCAAACTATGGCCGCTTGGTGGCATTTTCGATCTGACGACCCTTTCAAACCATATTTTAAAAAACGTTTTAACACAGGAAGGAGTCATATTCGACCCCATAAACATTATATATTGTTCAGCAGAATTAATGGGAGAATCGATCTAGTCAGGTTTTTAAATAATAAATGGCAAATTACAAAATTTAAAAATCATATTTTGGCCAAAAATAAACGAAATTAAATTCTGAAAGCATTAATGTGTTAGTTTTTTTCTCTTAATAAACGTGCAAACCAAATTTAAGGTTACAATTTTTTGTAACTTTTAACAATTTAGGAAAATATGAAAAACAAATTTTGTTTAGAACTTGGCTAAGAAATTGGTGTATTTTTGGCCAAATTATGATTGTTCAGTATGCAAATGTATTTAAAAACGTATCCCTGAATATGTCCCTAAAGTTCCTCTTAAAGTATCTCTAAAAGTATGGCTAAAATTAATTTAAAGGAATGATTTCTTAAAGTATCTTCAAGAGTATCTCTCAAAGTATATTAAAACATTCTCAAAGAGTCTCTCTAAAAGTATTTCAATAGATGTCTCCGAAGTATCTGTAAAATAATATCAAAAGTTTCTCCATAAATACTTATCTGTTGAAGTAAAATAAATATTACAAAATATTTATACAAGTAACTCCCAAAGAATATCTAAAAGGAAATCTTATGGTAGCTCGGGAAATACATCAAAAAGTATTTTTAAATGTTCGTTAAAAATGAGAAAAGAAAGTTTTTAAAGATTTATAATGAAAGAAATAAAAGTGGTTAACTAAAATTTTATTTTATTTGGCATATCTAAGGGTTTTAATTAATTTAAAATATGTTTAGTTTTTAATGATTTAATAGAGATTTTTTATAGACCTCTTATAGGAGTTTAAAATGTGTTCATATGCATTTCAAATGAGATTTCATTGTTATTAAATAAGTAAAATTTAATAAGTAAAAAATGTATTCACCCATAAAATAAATTTCCCAATGATTTTCCGACTATCAAGCAACTGAAACTAATTTAAGGAAAATCTATAATCACCCTTGAGAGTGCGCTATATAATTTGTCTTCAAAAAAACCCTTGAGAAATGGAATATGCATGACATTTGGCGTGTCACGCAAGGTGTGTCCGTGATTTCAACTTCTCCTTGTTCCTATTCGTCACGCACTCATCCCGACCTCAGCTCTGTGATGTCCCACTGTGAGGGTCTACCCCTACCCACAATACCCTCACCGATCTGCTTGAACATATACCCTATATCTTCTCCATCTCCTGACCAACCACAAACAGAAGACTCAAAGAAAAAACACAGGCCCAGAGAACAAAAAAAAAATCAAAAAAGAAAAAGAAAGGAAAACCCGTGTGCGTGCTTACCAAGAAATGAAATTAGGGGGGAACCTCTGGCGTATTTTGGTAGTTAAATTACGGCCCATTGTCTTTGGCCAAGATCGCTGGCTGCGGCAGAGACAGAGGCAGAGGCCGAGGCTATTTGTACAAAACAGTGGACATGCATAAATGGTTGCTAATATCGGTATCGATGGTATACGAACAGAGAACTGGTTTTCCTGGGCTTGGCACCTACGGATCACCCTCATATACCTGTCCCATTTAATGGAATATACACACACTATATCGCCCCCTGCTTGAGGTAGGGAAAATGCGAGGAACTGTGTGGATCTCTTGTGGCGCGTACTTTGCATATAAATCATTTTTATGACTTGTTATTTTTCACTATTTATTTTTTTTTTTGCTTCTCCTCTCCGCCTGGTTCTTGTTTATCGAAGGAAAAGCAACGAAATTTCTGTTGATTTTTCTGTTGGACTTTTTTTTTTGTAAATTACAACATTATTTCGATGCGGGATTGAATAATTGCCGGACTCCATTGGGAGGGCCTGTGGGGGATCGTAATTAAAGGCAACTTTATACCTACAGCCCCCCGCTGGGCTATATATAGGCATCCATCTGTTTAATTAACAGCTTTTGACCTTGTCCAATCGTTTATAAACAATTGCCCTCCGATGTCTAGCGAGAGAGGGGAGAGAGAGGGTGCTGAAATCAGCATTTGTCCATTTCTGCGGTAGGAAATCCGATGGAAAATGGAAAATTACCGGGGGGAAAAAAGGGTTGAAAGATTTAAGGTAATCCCAAACTATTTTCCATCCCTCGCAGTGAATTATTTACAGCGGAAACTAAAGTCAACTCGCCTTGGTAAGGGTCAGATTTATTTCGTTTTTAGGCAATTAAATTTAACGAGCGGGTTTTGACTTTTCCTAGCTGGGAAAATAAAGTTGTCCCAAATCTCTTAAGATTGTTATGGAAGTCTAAAGTAAACAGATTAAAAGAGATTATAGATTTTGCAAGGGAAACTCGTAAGCAAATATTTAACTTATTCTCATTAAAACTGAGTTAAATTTATAAGTAAATTTGTGTAAAGGATGCAGTATACATTCTATTTTCTTTTTATATTAATATATTTAAATAATCCGAATCCCAAATGCTATTTCCAATTTAAATTCCTACAGAAATCATAATAATAAACCCAACAAATGTTTTCTCTTTGCAACTCTCATTTGCCCCGTAATAATTCCTAATATTTTTTAATAAAAACAAATTCCCAAACATTTCTAGTTTGCAGAAATCAATAAAAAAAAAAAATATGGAAAATCGAACATGATATATTTTCCTGTACCTCTTATTGGATTTTCCTAGCCTCCGGCCGCCGGATCAGCGCAATTTGTTTACACTCCTTGACGATTTATGAGGCATTTAAGGGGGCAGATGGGCTCCATACCCCTGTTATCCCCCCTACCAATATTGGTAAAAGGGCCTCAGTCCATTGTAAATATCACATAATCCACCGCAAACAATTTTCCCGAGCACTGTGTTCTTTTTGCGCGTTTTTCCTTGTTATTTTCCAGGGGAAAAAAATTTTAATAAAAAGTAAATTTGAAATAAACAAAATGTTTGTAATATCAGAAATTTATTGCAATCGTAGGGCGGAAACTGAGGACGTAGCGGGGGATAATGGTGGGGCCGAAAACAGAGAAGCGATTCATAAAAAGAAAAACCAAAATTACGCGACTTGTTTAAATTCTGAAAAGCCATTAAACGCAGCTGGGGCCCCATCCAAGCAGCACACACACACAACACACAGCATCCTCAGGCAAAGGCCCACAACCATGTCGGGTTCCAGGCCGGACCAGAACCGCAATTATCATGAACGCAATATCCCGGCGTGAAGGGGGAGGGCTGGGCCCCATGGCAAACACTTTGACGCAAAAACTTAAATCGTTAAATATTTATAAACGAGCTGAGAAAGCGCACACACACATAGAAGTTGGGAAATTAGACAAGAGGGAAAACCCCAGGAAACGGACATCAAGTGGACACCAGCTGGACGTTGCTGTATATCAACACATCATAATCCCAGGAGCCCGGGGCCAGAAATGGCAGCGAAGGTACACAGAGGCAAGAGTATAAGCCCCGAAAGCCGCAGCCTGTTTATAAGGCTTACGGCAACGCCTAATATGGCTTTAATGAGCTGTGTCAGGGCGGTGGAAGAAAAGCCCAAAAGGGGTGCCAGGATTTTCACAAAAAAAAAAAATTACAGGTATGCGGAAAAAGGCTGAGGCATAAAAGATTTTTTTCTCAAGATTTTCCAAAGCCATTTAACATAAATCTTAAACAGTTCCGGCTTAACTTGCGGGGTAACACAGGTAACAGGTAAGGAAATGAAGTACCTTTCCAAATTTCCTGCTGAAAGTGAAAATTGGAAAAAAGGCTTGCGAATAAGGAAAATATTTTCTTTAAAAATAATATCAAGGGGAAGATTGGAAAATTAGATAAAAGAATTATTTTTAAGTTAATAATTATCTGAAATTTAAAGCATTTCCGTTTGAAAATTGTTAACAATAGAATAAATGAGTTAGAAAACTATTAAATACCTTTGATTTCCGGCTGGCAACTCAACAAAATAATTATATACTTATATGTTAATATAGAAAAATTGGGAAAATAAGATTTAAGACCAGTTAAAAATATTTTTCTGAGATATTCAAGTCAGTAATTATTCGGAATCTTCATTAGTTTCGTTTGAAAATTCCTAACACTAGAATAAATAAGTTAAAAAATTACCAAGAACGGTAAAACTGCCATAAAATATGTATATATTTAAATATAAAATACCTGAATCCGTATTCCTGCCTTTACTCATGTCCCTTGGCTAATCTAATGGCCCAACAATGCCCCATATTTCTCAAAGTTTTTATCCCAACCAAAATCATTACGAGGCCGCAAAAAAAAAGGTAAGAAAAAATATAAAGGAAGCTAGAAATAATGGAGCTGATCCTGGAATGGAAATCCAAAGTGCAAACTCCGCAGAATAGCAATCCACTTGCAATCTCCACTAACCTTGTTTCAGCTTGTTCTGCTCCTCTTTGTTGGGGATTTATTGGCTTTTCCTGTGGCATGGGGCAGGGGTGGTTACGGGACTCCCCCACGCTGCTGCTGCTGCTGCTGCTCCTGCAGGCACTACAATAGTTTAATTAACATTAACGCTGACGCCAACTACTGATGGCAATAAAAAACCATTAAAAGGAATTTATTTTAAGGACCGAACAGGCAATAAATCACATTACATGTCGCTATAAAAACAAAAGGAAAGCTCCCTTCCTTCCACTCGCCTGCTCTCTGCCTGTGCGGCAAGGTGGCAGTGGATGAGGGGGCGTGCCACTAGCAGCATGGGGTGGGGTGGTGGCAATAAAACGGATGAGAATGTTTTGTATATCGAAAAATCAATGCATCAATTTCAGTTCTGGCGCGGGTGGCAACAAAATAAAAAAAAAATACTACCCAAAAGGGGTGACGACAGGGAGGAGACTTCGTCGACTGAGTCGAGGTCGAGCGAAAATAGTAGTAAAATGTTTGTTTATTTTTTATGTCCATAGTTTGTTGCCGCTTTTATTTGTTATCACGAGTGCCTAGCCAACGGGGAGAGGGGGGTTGGGAGGAAGGGGTATGTGTGGCGTTAAAAGCATCGGCATTAAAAATGACGATAGGACATCAAAATGGAAATTAATGGCGATTATGTGGCACATAAAAACATGAACATGAACAAACTAACTGCCATATAAGTAATGCGATTACCGACCCAGTTCCCAGTTCGTTTGAAACTCGAATTGATGAGGGAATATAGTATATATCTATGGTATATGTATTTATATCGCATATTCTCCAAGGTTTATGCATCCTTTTAATGGCTGATTCGGGCTTTTCAAATTAGCACAAAGAGTTGTAAAAAGTGTTTTTAATGTGTGCCTGCCAAATGTATTCATCAATTTTATGTTGGGAGTTATTTTTCATCAGATTAATTTTATTTTGGAAGGTTTTAGTGGGCTAAAAGTGTGATTTTCCTAAGGGAGTGTCTAAATATAGTGGAGGGATAGTTAAAGGTGCCAAAAAGGGTTATTTTTGGCTTGAAATAATAACATAATATTAAATTATTAATCATTTTTGTTTTCTTTTATATTTAGTTTACTTTTATTTTGGTTCATTTTAAACTCAGGCTGTGATAATATGTTTATTAGTTCATTTTGTAATATATTTATATATTTACCTGTAAATATTTAAAGCATAAATAGAACCAACGTTGCTTGAAATTTGAGGTTTAATTTTATTAGAGAAGAAATTCATATAAATTAGATGAATATTTTAAACTTATAATGTTTATTATTGATTAATCTATTTAATGCTTGATTTGATTTAATTACTTAATGTTTAAACTATATTCTTAAATATTTCAATATATATTTAGGTATCTCCAATATAAATACTAAAAGAAAACCCTCTTCAATGTATTTACTATCATTTCAATTTATTAAATTCTCCCATTAACCCACTGTTACTTTGACTAAATGCAATTCAACTTAAAATATATACTATATCCCACGGATGCAGTTACTTTTCCAGGTAATCTGGACTAAGAGCTACTATAATGTTCATGCTATTTGCCACAATCACCGCCAGTTTTCTTTGTGCTCGAAGCAACTTTCACCCAGTTGAACGTATCTACTGCCAAGTAGAACATCAACTGGCTGTCAGACTGGTTCGGTTCGGTTCGTTGGGGATATGCCATGTGCGAGTGTGCGGTGTGTGTGTGTGTGCTGTGTGTGTTTGGGGGACCATAAAATTGACTGGCAGAGGGAAAACACATTGATTTGCCATTTGAGCGCAAATTCATTGCAATAAAATCAGCGCTGGTAAAGTTTTTTAATGCCACTTTCAATATTTGTTTGTGAACACCACACATTGCCACCCATCACCACCCATTAACCCACCCCTCTGTAGTTGTGGTGGCTGTTTGTTCTGCTGCTTGTCTTATTTTTATTTTTCATCGCCCCTCGCCCGCCGTCGGGCAATTGTAAAGCGCGTTTTGTAATCGAAACTTTTAACGACTTGATGCGATTGGAAATTGTGTAATATCGAGGCACTAATACACACACCACTGGCAAATGGAGGACCCAGGCCACATATCCGTATCCGGAATCGAACTCGCATCCATATCCGCACATATCCTTGTGCGTGTCTGTCCCAAGTGGAGGGTCCTTCAGATTCTTTACTGCTGCTGCTGCTGCCGCTGCTGCCAAGGGCGCTACGTTCCGCTGAGCAGGGCACATCGGTTGATTGCATAAATCCACTGATGCCCGATGCTGTATCGGACATATGTTCGAGTACTATATAGCCGCCGAAGGTCCTTAATTGATGAGGTTTATAATTTCTCTTTTTTGTATGGGGATTTTCTTTGCTTTGGAGAGTGCTTCAGTAGCTGGGGTGATATTCCTTTGATGTGCCAGTTAAGAGCTCGGAAGCAATCCAAATCGGCTAATTAATTGAACTTTGATGCGGGAAAAATCGTTGGGAGTGAAGGCAGGTCTCTGAGGTAATCACTTGGCCCCCCAAGGACACTCCTAGCTTGTCAAAGTAACATCGAAGCTAATTAGAAACAGTTTTATAGAGAGAGTTTACTTTTAATATATTTTTAGATCATTTTATTTAGAAAATTAAACATGAAACTTTGTTTATATTAATATTTAATTCATAAAGAGCCTTTCAAAAATATTTCTAAAATTATTTAGGCTCTGTAAATCTTTAAATAATTTAATTTTTCTAAAAATAATCAAGAAAACTTGGCTTAAATTAATATTTGATCTTTAGAAAGCATTTTAAATATATTTTAAATATTGTTTAGGCTATCTAAACTGTTATTTTATATTAGAACCTTAGTAAAACCCTAACAAAAACATTATACACCCCACATTCTTTTGGGAAAACATTTTCCTAGACCCTAAATACCGACTGCTTAGTGGAAGATTATTTTTCGATTTGTTCCCGTAACTTTCTTGCCGCTCTTAAAAAACTCACCTTATTTGTGAGATTTTCCTTGACAATTTATGTAGCGCCATTTCCCACAACACACGCACATTAATATCAGCTTTTGGGAAAGCACTCACACTCCTCCTTCGATTGAAAAGGAAAAAAGGGGCTTTAAGGATTCGTCACAGACCGTTGAAGGAATCCCTCGAAGTGCTGGCAAAGCAATCCGAAGCGACGACAAAGATGTGCTAATAAATTTCAACTTAATTTCCGAAATGTGCAACTAACACATAAAAAGCACACACAGACACATACAGAAACTGCCGAAGGATCGGGACCGGAAGCAGGACCCTCTGGAGAAATTGTTACTCCTCCTCCTCATCCTTGGCGAAAAATTTCGAGTATGGTTTTTGCATAAAACTTCAATTTAAATTGACATTTGAGTGGAAAGTAATTGCATGATATGCACGGAGCATAAAAAAGGCAGCACACAGGCACCCGTCCTGGGAAATGGTGGGCGTGTTTAATATATATGGGCCAATCCCCTGGAAAATCCCCCCCAAACCTTACATTTCGCAGCTCATTTTTTACACTTTGAATAATGAACATATAAAGTTTTAAGTGTATAAATTTAAATTGGAAACATTAAGTTTCTTAAAATAATAAAATACGTTTAGATTTTAGATTAGAAATATTTATTGGGGCACATAAAATTATTTAGTAAGGTAAATAGGTAAGTTATTTCAATAAAAATAATTGTGATAACCGTTTGTATTTTTTATTACGTAAAAACTAAATATTTTAAAAAATATATATAGGTAGAAAATTTAATTAATAAGTTATTTACCCATATATAATCATTTTTATATAGTTTAACTAAAATCTTGGCAGTTATTTATATTTTTTTAAGAAACTTAAAGGCAACTCCAATTTGAGGATTTAATATTTCGTATATTCTTTTATTTACAGAATAATTTGTTAACATATTTTGGCCTGGCTTAAATATATAAATCAATGAAGAATTTAGTTAAATTAGAAAGATAAATATATAGAAATAATAAGAAATGTTTGAAAGTAATAAGCATAAAAATGTTTAGATTAAGAAATTACTTATAAAACCATTTTGACTTGTGAAATAAATAGAAGCTCAATCTTGATGAACTAGGATAATACTTAAATAAACAAATAAATAATAAATGGAATTTGTAAATGAATATTTAAATACAGCAATTTTTTAAGAGCCAAAAAACTAAGTTTCATAACATTTTAGACTCTAAAAACCCTTAAACAACTTTCTGTAATAACATATTATAAATATATTTTCAGCTATCGAATCTTGGCATCTATCTAATTATGGATTAATCTCTTTTAATTGTATTTTATCATAGAGGTTACTCTATATATTTTTATTCCCAGTGTATTTTTAGGCATTAAATGCGATTTTCCTCTACTCCCATCCCTTCCACCCATCCATCCATCCATCCAACCATCCGTCCATGGCGGAAAGTTCTACTGAGCTCATTATGCGCTCGTTTATATGCCGCATTTGTTGTTGCGGTCCGCTCCTGTTGTTGTTGCCAAGTTTTGTGCACATTATGAGGGTCTGTTCTGTAGAGTCCCGATGTTCTGGTGTTTTTTGGATGTTCCCGGGGTTCCCCGTGCCTTTGGGTTCCGCTTCTCCGTTCCGGGTCTTTGTGCCGCGAATGCGGGCAATTCTCTTGGTCTCTGTGCCGCGTTTTTTGTTTGTTTCTGTTTCTCTTTTAAATTAAATGCCAATAAATTTGCATTTTTTTTCCGAGCCACACCCCCCGCCAGCCCCGCTTTTCCCTTAGCAGCAATTGCTCTAAGTGCGGAGGTAGGGAGGGGGTAAAAGAAAAAGTGTCATTTGCTTTGGGCACTCGTGCCTTCGATTTGGTTTACTTTCATTTCGTTTGGTTTGGTTTTGGTTTCGTTTCGTTTCGTTTGGTTAGAAAAGTTTTTCAATTCCCAAACCCACACAAACACACACACAGACACAGAATGACCAAGTTTTACAGTCGCAAATAAATGTTGTTAATTTGTTTTAATTTCGTGCACATTTATTTGCTAATTTCCCTGACAAGCCAGTCCAAATGGAAAATGGATTTGGATTAAAATAACTTTGGTTCTGGGGCAATGGAATGCCCGCCAAGGTTATGTGTTTTGTTTTCCAAACAATTAACCGCGACAACTGGCGGAAAGTAATTTTTGGGAGAGAAAACAGGAAGAATTATGGTGGGGCAGCAATTAAATTGAAGAAAATTAAATCATTATTCAGGCAATCAAGGGGGAAATGGCAAGCTAACTAGGCTGGTTTTTCTATATAAATTAAATCATATTTCTTATCTTCTCCCTTGGAAACCCTTTCAAAAGAAGTATTTTCTAAGAACCCAAATAATTTAATGTAGAAAATATCTTATTAGTTTATTAATTTTAACAAAATATTTATTAATTATTCACACATTTCAACTCTTATCTTTGAAGGAATTCCTATCCCTCTGCCTTATCATTTGATGCATCTGATCGACATGGCTAGGATCCAATTGCTCCATGCAGCCATAATATAAAATATCGGAGATCAATTTACGGGCTATAGTCCTTTGATTATGGGATAGTTCCTCAAATTGATGACCCCAAGCTTGGGTCAAAGCCTCCGTTTCACTCAATCGCTGTATGGAGGAAGATTTTTCCTCGGGAATTTCCGGCAATGTGGAAAAGGCGTAGTTATTTTCCAGGCTAACCGTCTTGGCAGGTGAAGGGCAGGGTGCCGGGGAAGGCAGAAACTCCTCCTTGATCTCCACAAAATTGTCACATTTCGGAGGTGACATTGGCTTAAAAAAAATATATTTTATTTATTAAATTCATAAAATATGTATATACCAACCTGATCCTCATCTTCTTCTTCTTTCGAAGACTGTTGCGATTCCTGCTCCACTGTCCTGTGTTGTCTGGCACCTTTATCCTGGCCCTCAAGGAAGCTCAAGAGGGGAAAATACCACAAATTGGACGTAAAGGGCTCCCCCGTGGCCAAGCAATGATCCCGATGTCGCAAATCCCGCCTGAAGTTGGTGCGAAACGAATTGATCTTCCTGACCACCAGCAAGCGGTTGGCATCCGGCTCCACTTCTTGAAGCTTCTGCACCAGCTGCTCATAGCCGGCGCTCTTTAGCTCCCGGCAACAGTAGTCGGGACTGTGGACCCTCCAAACGGCCGGAAGGGATCGATAGAGAAGTAGGAACTCTGTCCAGAACTGGCGGTTGCGTGAATTCATCCCTCAAGTGTCCGTTGCCAGCGGGAGAGCTTCCGATACTGAGCTGCCAAGGTTCTTAGCGCAATATTGAATGCGCAATCACGGGTCAGAGAGAAATTTAAAAAGAGAGCCATGGGACACTGAAATATATTATTAATTTATAAATTATAAACTTAAAAATATACAAATTTTTATATTAAAATTAGAAATTTACAGAAATATTATATAATTTTATTTATAATTTTAAAAGCGACTCACTAGTTTTTGCTTTAATTATAGAAAAGATTTCAAAAGAACTTGTTAGAAAAATGTATGGATATATTTATTTATTGATTATTTCATTTAGTTTATAAATTTTTCGGTTTGTAAATAATTTATATAAACAGAAATTCTTAGAACATTTACATAGGAAGTTAAACAAATGTTATAAAATCTGAAAAGTGGTTTTAACAAATAATATTAATATTAAAAACGCAAATACATTTTTTTATATTTTACAAAATATATATTCTAAATTAAAGTCATATTTCATTTTATAATATGAACAAATTTGCTCTTAAACAATTTTTTGTATATTAAAATAATTCTAATTTTTTTAAGGTGTAAAAAAGAGAAGAAAGTAAAAAAGGGAGAGAAAAAGAGAGAGTAACTGAGAGCTTGCTTGCTGTTTGTGCAAGCTGAAGCTTTGATTGTGCCGCCTTTCGCTGATTACGTGGCAGGCGACTACGGCTGAAAGGGGGTTCGATTTCAACACCCGTTTTCCCTCCTGCAATTTCCACTCAATTTTTTTCTTTCAACATCTGGAGTGTTGTTTTTTCGCCCCGTTCTCAATTTGCACAAACAATTCTCGTTGCTGTTTGTTATTTCTATATGCAAAAACGCACAGCACACAAACACATTACCGCGAACACAATATTATTGAATATTTGGCGAGAACTATCTTATGGATCGCATAGGCGCCATTGACGCGCTCTGCTCACAAAAATATTATTTCGAATGGCTGCCAAGTAAATTGACGCAATCGGAATGGAAATGTAAATGTACTCTGAATAAATTTTTGGGTGCACTTTCCATTTTCTTTTTATAATTTACGAGTTTGTTTTTGAAAAAGAGCACTTATATGTTTATAAACTTAAATAGACTAGAAGTGGTAGACAGTTATTGGGTCCTTTAAAGTATCTAGTGCAAAATTTTGACTTATCGAATCTAATTTCCTTTATTTTCTGTAAGATTTAATTAATTACTCTAACTTGTTGATGTATTCCTTAAACTGGTCAACCATAAACCTTCAATATGCATATTTTCCCCTATTTTATGCGTGGCTTTATCATAAGTAAATTGTCGCTCAAAGTTATTTGGCGAAGGCAAACAGTCAATATCGAAAGTATTGCAATCCCCTTTCAAGAGCTTCGCCTGGCTTCCGTTTCCGCTTCCTTGCCCGCTGCTTCCCCTTTTATTTTCTTGTTCTTTTTCTCGTCCTTTTTTCCCTCTTTCCTTTTGCCTTTTCTTTTTATGCCATTCTGGTGTTTTTGGTGCTGTTGTCCGTTTCGTTTACATCAAGTAATTGAAATAACGTTATTTACATGACAAATGTCAAATATTTGCAAGGATACAAATATTGATGCCGCGAGCACATTTAAACATGAAAGCAAACAGACGGACTCGAGTCCAAGTCCGATTCCGATTCCGGATTCGGGCTGCTGCTGCCGTCAGGACGTCCCTCCCTCTCCCCAGGATGAAGACATTCTGCACTTGCTTCAATTATGCGTAAAAGGGGGAAAGGGGACAACAAGGACATTGAGGGAAGAGGAAAGGAATGGGCCAGGGGAATGGAATTGAAGTGAAACTAAAGCCTTTTGCAAATAGTTGTTAAAATATGTCAATAACCTTGCCATTTACTGGACCGCCCCGCCCCTGTGTCCCGCCCCCCCTTTGAGAGGTCCCAGAATCAATAGTAAAAGCTACCCACCGGACAAGAATTTCGGACAGGACATTGGCGACGAGGTTGATGGGCAGAGGCACTGCTAAAAAAAATTAATTCAGATAAAAAATATATGAAAGATATGCATAGAAAGAATATTATAAATATATGTGATATATATTTTATATATTTTTTTGATTTATATTAACAAAATATAAAACTTAGAGCTATTTTTTTCAGATTTGTGGTCTGTAAATAGATCTTTATAACCTTTTTATTTCAAAAGTTTTACTAGAAAAAAATTTAAAAATGTGTCTGTTTAATTTCTTATAAAATACGTTACGTTTCAGATTAAGGTTTACATATTTTCCCGCAGTGTAAAACACAGAACCGTAGGCGTGGGCACTACTGATGCACAGGAAAAGCGACAGAAGGGACGAAGGGTGGAACGTGGCATACACGAATAAGCGCAGAAAATGTTTAATTAAATTCCGGGACACATTTGGCATGTTACATTGCTTCGCTCCGACCACAGCCGTATCCGAACTCGGGACTCAGGGACCAGGACACGAAAACGAGGACTAAGGACCAGGAGCAGGGGGGGTAGCTGGACTCATTGGCAAATTGCAGAATGCTGGCACTACATAGTGGCCCGTGGCTTGTCTCCTGTCCTCCTCCGGTTAACCGAATGACTGAAACAGAAATTGCAATAAAAATACCGAAACGTAGCAGAAATTAAGCAAAGCAAATTATGTCGTTGCCTAAGCTATTGACATTTTCCTTGTTTTCCTTGCCCTTGCCTTGTTTTTCCTGCCACGGCGAGGCGGGGGTATAGCCTCAACAAGCTTTCCACGTTGCGGTTGAGGTCACCACGTTGAGTGGTGTTATATTCCTTAGTGGTTTTTCTCCTGAAGAGGATCCTTGGTGGTCTCTACAAAAGTCCTTACAAAAATTTTAAATGCACTTGTGAAATATTTTTGTGTACAATTTGGAAATATTAAGAAGTTTTAGCTACTCAAAGTGGTGTTTTTAAGGTCATTTTAAATGTGGGTAAATGATTTTGAAGGCATTAGGTTTTTCTTGTAATTATATATACCTATAATTCTTACATTTATGTGTCTTAAAGCCAAGTAAGAGCTAGTTTCCTTTGGCCAACTTAGAAACCATCTTGCCAGCCAATTAGGAATATAAATTTCTACCCCCAAACCTTCAGATTTTACAGCCCCCAAAGAGGGGCAAGCAGAAGGAGAAGAAGATATGATTTAAGTGCATTTTCTTAGGGATTTTTCCGGGGTCTGTAACGTGCAATCAAATGAGCGTCTAAATTGCTCATTTCGAGGCTGTAACTCATCCGAGTTGGGCATTCATAAAAACCCTATAAGTATAGGGTATATGATTCTGGCCAGGTCGTTCTCTCTCTGGACGCCCCGTTTATGGGATGCCATTCGTAGAGATGGCCTTTTAGAGGCCGGGTCCGGGCATTTAGGCCCGACTTTTACGATCTCAACTCCGGGACGGGACGGTCAGTCTTAATGATTGATAAACCACACGGGACCAATCAACACCAAAAGACGGGCACCCGAAGGGCTCTCTGGAAAATCAAATCTGCGCGGTCATCCCATTTCATCTCATCTCTTGAATCGTTTCCTATGCAAACTAAAAACTGAAATCGTCTCGGGCTATATACCCCCCTCCCCTCCACTCCCGTTCCCCTGCCTTTTGAGATGCACATCAAATTGGCTAAATTGTCGTGAGGCTCAGGCTCTGAATCTGGCCGAGGGTTTGAGGCAGCATCCAGGGGACTGGGATTGCTCCTCCTCCGCCTCCTCCTCCTCCTCCATGGTTTCGAGTGGCCGTAGCTGTGGATGGGTCTTGTTCGTATACCAGTTTCTTTATTACAAAAAGGGGCTTGGGTCAAACCAACAACCGCAGCTACAACATCAACAATCGCGGTCGACAGCGACGACGTCGTAAAAGAAAACAATATTGTAAATAAAGTTTAGACTTTAAGCCAAAACTGGTTTCGAAAACCAGCGAAAACAAGAAAGGGGCTAGCTCAAGGGATCGACCGGGGGGATACCTTAAAAAATAAAGATAGATTTTTAAGGGATAATAATACTAATGTTGATGTATTAATTATAAAACAATTTTTGGAGAGTATACTTATTTTTAACATATTTTTTTACTTGGAAGTTTATTTTCTTACTGTTCTTATCTCTTTTACAATTTAAAATTACATTTTTTTCTGTTTAAATAAACCAAAAAACGTGAAAAATAAATAAGTCATAAAAATAAATATGTATGGCTAAGTTGTATCAAATTTTTGCTTCTATAAATTTTTAAAAAATATAATATTTCGTAGACTTTTATTTTGTTAAGGGTTTTAAGGGTTCATATTCTCAGCAGTTAACTTTTCTTAAAATTTTCTTATAGAAATATTCTTTATATCTCTCCTTAAATTAAGTATATAAAATTCTTGCATCATTTAAAGTGAATTAAACCCCATTTCCAGGGTATGGAAAACCAAACCTACCAAACATCGTGACTCTCAGTTACAAAGTTGTTATTGTTGCTCCTGTTGGTCTTTGATGACTTTTTAACAAAATTCGGTGCTGCTGGCTGCCACTGCAATTGCTGGGAGTGTTTCGAATTATAGCTTAAAATGGTGCGATATAAAATTGGAAACCATATAACAATTTTTAATTACAAAAATCCCTTAAAATAAAATTTGGAATTGAATCTTTAACTCTTGTAGTGTTTATATCAAGTTTTTAATCTTTTTTATAAGAAGTTATAATGCCTTTTTATTCAATTTATAAATTACTGTGCAAAATTGTAATGTTTTTCAGTTGTATTTAAAATAAACCTTAACAAATTTTAGGTATTTAAATCACTTTCCATTTTTTGTATTTATTCCTTTTCAGCTTTTGTCTCTTTTAGGAAAATATATCTTAATAAATTTTTAAATAATTCTAAAAGTTGCGAATTGGTTTATTTTTATGTAAGCACAATTTGTAGTAGTTATTTAATGTTTGAATATTAAGATTTCCTTGCAATAAAATTAGTTAAAGAATGGTTTAAAATTAAGAAAATACATCATGAAAAATAAGATAAATCTTTAGGGTAATTTTATTCAATTCTGTGTTGAAATTAAATCTTAATCTTAACTAAAATTTAGTTAGAGCTTTTCCTGTTTTAGTTTCCCTCAAGAACACCGATCTTGTATTAGCCAAGAGCATACAGATTTCGTTTTGAGATTCATTTCGAAAACTTTCTTGTTTTATTATAATTTTCTTTATTTTTTTATTTGTTGTTTTCGTTGATTTTTTTGTATTATTTTTGTTACTTTTTTTTTGTGTTACCATAAAAGCAGTTAAACCACAAACCACATCCATAGCCGCAAAACTTCTTGTTCATAAACAACAGCAACAACAACGGCCGGACTTTGGGACAGACTCTTTGTTGTTTGGCTGGCCGAACCACTTTGGTTGGTTAGTTGTTGTTGTTGCTGCTGCTGGTGACTTGGAGGTTTGTCTCGGGCCTCAGCCTCAGTCCCTGGTGCTCTCCCCTACACCCCCCTCCCTGCACTCCTCGGCGGAGTTTGGGCCAAACACCATAAACATAAAACAAATCTATGACACGAAACAGGTCTGCGACGACGGGGTCTTCTGGCCCGCAGAGAGAGATCTGATTCGAGCAGAGAACTAACCTAGGTCTAGGAACGGGTTCCATCCAGCTTGGCTTGGTCTTATTTTTTGTTTTCCATTTTTTGCTGTGTGTGTGCTGTTTTTTATGCACATGTTTATGGGCTTTAAGATAAAAACTATTATGATTGGTAAAACGTGCAAAAAAATAGGAGTAAATAATAAAACAAAGCAAAACAAAACCTAGAAACAATCTTGACAGCTTCGTAGCAATGGAGATGGAGAGCATTTGCACTCCAGCACACACGACTCAATAATGGTATACATATATATGGTATATCTGTTAGATCTGAATATGTGTCTGTGAAATTTATGCCCTGGCATAATTAACTTCAAAAATGATCTCATAAATTCATGTCGCGTTCTCAGTCTGATATTGTTTACATACAAATATCGGGTCTAAGTTCTGCCAATGCGATCTGGGATCTGGTATCTTGAAGTGGAGCACAAGCACTGCACTTCACTCCACACCAGATTGACCAGTTGGAACTGGCTGAAGCTGAAGCTGATGCTGAGGAGCCTCTAGAGCTTTCGAATGGTTCTCATTACGGTTTCCTGTTATGGGCACTGAGATGTCCACATTCGTCCGAGTGATAAACTTCAGCAATGGATATTGCCGCAGCCATCGATCACGATCCACGGCCTTCTGGATCTGTTCGGAATCTATAAGTAGTGCCGAACGTGTGAATCTTTCGCCTATAAATTGTTTTTATTTAAGCCATGAATCCGCATGAACTGAAGAGCGTTGATATCCGGCAAAACAAAGCCTTAAAATATAGGCCATTAAGGCTTAAAGTGGGAATCAGGGGAAAAGTTAAGGGGGTTTTTTTTAGATTAACATGGTTTTTGGTATACAAAGTATAAAAAAGGGTTTTTTTTCCACCCAATGGCTGACTTTTTTGTATAAATTTATAGGTTTTTACTATCAGCCAAGAAAATTCTTCAAAAACTAATTTTGTTAGTGAACAAACCTCAAGCACTTTTACTATTTTTGTAATAGTTTCTGGTTGAATTTGTAAAATATATGAAATAAATAAACCCACTTCCTCTTTACCACTTCAATTTCCAAATACTTACTCTCTTCCGATTTATTCTCTACTCAAAGAAGGTAAGGTCTTGTTCTTGGCTTCCTCCTACCCTCCACTTTTTTGGAACCCAATCAAGGGGCTACACCCCTGCAGCAATCGAGCGGAAAACGAAGAGCGAGGAAGAGGAGGAGGAGGAGGAGGAGTCGACGGTGAGGCACACAGCATAAACTGCGACTTCCTGAATTTAAAAACGCATTATCAAAGGCACATAAATAAAGGTCGGCGGCGATCGACAGGCGGCCGTTGTCGCTGCCAATGGGGAGAAATCATTGAACGAAATCGACATTCGGCACCGGGAATAGTAAAATTTATTGCACTTTTTCCGCTGCAGCGCTGCGCTGCAATCCTTTGTCATGACAAAAAAAAATACAATAAAAATAAAGACGAAAAAAAACCCAACCAACTCTCTGACCCAAGCAGCAGCAGCAGCAACACTTTCAACTCCAATTCGAGAAACAATGAAAACTCTTTCAAATGCAGCAGCAGCAGCAGCGAAAACAAAACGAGAAACACATTAAGCTGAGGCCAAAAAAACGCAAAAAAAAAACAAAAAAACAACAAAATCCAAAATAAAGAAAAAACATTTTTCACGAATTAACGTGGCCAGTGAAGCCGAACAGCAAAGGTTTTTTTATAATTGATTTCCTGCGATTGCAGAGCAAACGAGAAAGAAAAGCCTTCAACAGCAGCAACTAAATTACACAGGAAAAAAGTTTAAAACAACAAAATTTAATTTATAAAAATAGTTAAAGATTAAAGATGAAAAAAATACAACATAAAGTTATAAATAAAAAATATATTAATGTTTAATTAACAGCAGATTTAGGCGGGAGTCTTGAAATGATACTTCAAAGTTTTAAATATTTGTAATTTCTCCTGATTTTTGTATAAATATTTAGAAAATATATTTAAATTATTTAATTTATCTAAATTCCTTTGTCGATTAATTAATTTAATTTATTTCAGGTTACTTATGTATATTTTCTCTCTGTAAATCCAGCAACCTGAGAGCAGGTCCACACCAAATCGGACTACGACTACCGTGCAAACCCATTTCGCAGTTAACAGCGCAACAAATAAAAATAAATTATACCAGCAACAAAAAATAGCACAAAATATTGTTGGGTTAAAACACAACAACAACAACAATATATATATGTATGTACACACATTATTTTATTTGTATGCAAGTTGTTGCATTGCCACAAAGAGAAAACCATGCCGCAGCCAAAGGATGAAAATAGAGAGAAAGGTGAGCTAAGAAGGTTAAAAATCAGGCATAAAAGTGAAGTGTTATTAGCCAGGCATAAATGGAGATTAAATATGCTTTAAAATATATATATATAACCAGAGGATTTTAAAAGAAAAAATAATAACCCCATCAGGAAGAAAGCTAATAATTAATGAAAGCCTTTACAATTTATTGCTTTGCCAGTTTATTGTTTTAAAAAAAATTGGCCCAAATAGTTCCTAAAAAAATTTAATGATAAATAAAAATAATAATAAATTATTTAAACAATTCTTATATTTTTATAAACATAACATACCAATAAAACAGCAAGTTACCTGACATTTTAAAATATATCCACCCACCAACTTAAGATAGATCCTTGGTTAACTCCTCAAGACAATTCTTTTACAATCTTATTTTGTCGGTGGTTACCTGGGCAACTCCTTAGGGGATGAGAAGGCACTTGGTCTCACGATCCAGGGATGATGCTCTGGGACAGATAATGCCTTAGATGACCCATATCAAATCAAAACTCCCTCACACCTACATTGTACCGCAGTCAACAAAAAAAAAAGGTTAACAAAAATTACGAAAAAAAATACACAAAAAAAAAACTGAAAACTGAAAAAAAATATGGGGAAAAGAAACGCTGAAAAACAACACAACAATAACAAAGTGGAAGGAAAAAAGTACGACGACCATCAACACGATCATCAACGAGAACCATAAATAAGACTTAAATGGCATAAAAAAGGCAAAGCAACAACAACAATAACAGCAACAAAAAATACAACAACAATGGTGAGTGCAATCAAAACGCAGGCCATAGCCATTACACCAACAACAACAACAACAACAACGATAACTACAAAAACAACCATCAACCGCAGAAAACAACTGAAAAGAAAAAGCAGCTACAAAAAAATCCAACAAAAATTATCAACAGCAACAACAACCATAATAACAACAACAAGAAAAACAAAAACCATACGAAGTCAACGTTATATATCGGGCTATAAAGGCAACAAAAAACCGCAGCAAGTCAGCCGCACCTTCGAACCCACACACACATCCACACGTACCTGTATAATCTCGGTTACTATATACATATATATATCTGATGCCTCTGTCTGCTTCCTCTTCCTCATGCTCCGACTTCGACATCGACTTCGACATCAACTCCAGAGCGAGGAGCCTGCAGCGTTTGGGGATCAAGCGACCTGAAATGACGAAAAAAAAAATAATAAAAATAAAAAATTGCTAAAAGAAAATACAGAATTTACACCGAAAATCCCACATACTTCTTTTGTTATTAATTAAATTTATAGATATATATTTTTATGATTTTATAGGTTGCTCCTGTAATCGACTTAAGTTAAGTCCTTCCAAATTTTTTAAAGATGTATTTTTTGACCCATTATAAAATGTTATAAAGATAAAATAAATTTTATATTATAATAAAAATTATTTAATTAAATAAATTTACATATTTATAATCTAACAAAGCTCGTGAAAAAATACTTTAATCCTTAAAAAGGGTATTAACAATCACAGCGAACGACGGACGCGTGTTGCTCTGCCGTATCTTTGACTCAATCTCGAGGCAGCCTGGCTGAAACCGTCTTGGATCCCGGAGCTCCATTCGATCCGCAGCATGCATCCCCCTTTTGTCAGCCCCACCAGCACCCCCCGCGAGGGTCCTCATAGTGGTTCGTTCGAAGGGTGGGGCGATGTTGGGGCGGAGATAATGCCAGGTGAGTGCTGAGGGCGGCGATGATGATGAACCCTCACATCCAAAGGGGCGGACGGCAGTTTCGCTTCGCTTCGAGTGGAGTGGAGTGAAGCGAAAGCCAGGAAATCCTTCGTTATTCAAAGATCAGGTATATGGTATAACCTGAGCAATTAAAATACTCCGTTTAATGCCATAATTTAGTGGCTTAATGCCGAAACAAATGGAATAGATAAATTAACATGGCGCCGGACAATCCTCTGAATATTTATATGTCTGCTAAACGGAGATTTCGGGTATTTTCAAGCTTTCTAATAACAAAAAGACAGCCCAACTGAGTGTGCTAATTTATGCAAGAATAAAGATGAATGCATAAATAAGCGAGTGCTGAAACTAGCAAAAAAAATATACACATGACTTTAGCCAAAAAAGGAAATATATAAAACATAATTTACCCTTTGAAAGTCTTTATAAAAAACAAAACAGGAAAGAGGTGATTAATCCTTATAGGGAAGTGAAAGAAAGTTTGAGTTGTTTAGAACGAGTTTTATCTTCAATATCTAATGATGTCACCTTTTTGTAAGACCCATTCTTTAGGGTATCGAAACCGGGTCCGAGGCTGGTAAACAATGCTTGTTTGTTAGCTTGACTGGAAGATTGTTTTGCAGACATAAATCTCAAGACCAACAGACAGTCCCAGTGAACAGATGTGGACCAAAAAAAAAAAAAAAAGACACATATACCAGAGAGAACCCGCAGGGTTAGAGGCGACCCAGACACAGGTCCACCATAAATTCTCTGCCGTTTCATCGAGTAAATTGAAAATTGGTTTATAGCCAAAGTGCTTAGGGGGTTTAGATCAAAAACATAATCGATCTTGGGTTTATTTTATTTAAAGTTGGGGCAGTTCGCTTAGTATGGGCTAAAATGGGCTTAAATAAAATAGCAGAGATATTTGATAATAATTAAAAAGACAATTTTAGATACAAGAGTTTCCTTTTATACATATTTTATATTTAACTAATATAAAATACGTTTATTAAATAATATCAAAATAATATTAAAAAGGTTTAAAGTAAACTTCTGCAATTATTATTTGAATAATATATTTTTATATAGAATGTCAGATTCTTTTAAAAATGTATTTTCAGAGGTTTATCTAGATCCTTTTCTTAACATTTCTAGTTTATATAAAATTATTATTTAATAAACTAAAATATATCTCATTAATAAATTGATTTAAAATACAAAATTAATAATAATTAAACCCTTTAACTTGCCTTCTTGAATTTCTCATTTGTTACATAAATTTTTCTAAAGCCTAGTCTTATATTTCTTTAAAAAATAAAAAAGAAGTTCTTACTTCAAATTTTAATTATAAAATATCTGTGTTTTTAAATTAATGTTTAGAAAAAATTAAAAACCCATAGGAAACCTTAATTTATATTTAAATTGCAGTTGAACTAATTCTTTTCTTAATACAAAATAAACCATATTTAATTGCTTCACCAATTCTTGTTGAGTGTATATCGTGTTCGGTTTTCAAAATTTAAATTTATTTTGTTTCCTCTTATTTTATCTTATTATTTTTTTTATTTATTTCTTATTTTTTGGCAGACACTTGAGCAAGGTTTGACTGTCTGCGATACTCACAGAGTGTCTGGTGGTTGGCTTATGTGTTCATTTGTTTATCGTCGCAAAACCAGTTCTCCCCAGATGAAGTTCTATCGTAATTGCGTATAACTTTAAGTACAATACATTAAGGTCTAATTGACAGACAGACTGGCAGCCCAAAGGCACAGCCCTGTCCCCCCGGCTCCCTCCCGAAACACCATCATCGAAATGGGATAGAAGTTGGCTGCTCGTGTTTGGCTTTTGGGATTTATTATATAAGCAATGCGGAATTACGTAAGCACTTGTCGAGCAGTTGCCTTATGGCATTAAGTAATTCTTTTGGATCTCCGCACGATCTGAGCCTGAGTCACTCAATGTCGGGGTAATTACAGCCCTATCAGAGAATTGATTTCTACAATGCGATCTCTTCCTGGAGTCTTTTTACGTGCATGGAGAATTGATTGGAGCTAAAGAAATTTAAATTAAATTTAAACCCAGAACGAGAAGATTTACTAGACTTTTCAGTGGAGAAAAGAAAAGTTAAGAAGTAGCATTTCAGTTGAGAAAAATGTCTCCTTGGCGAAACTATATTTTCTGGTTTTTACTCACCACAAGCGTAAACTGTTATGGATCTTTCAGAGACCAAAATATATACTACGAACACATTGAACTGAGTTTTGATTACCTGCTGCGCTTAGCTGAACTCTCGGAAGTGGATCATCTACGTTATATAGTGCAATCTCTTGCCGTACAAAGAGTAGTCGATACTCCGGGACACACCAAGGTGCGGGATTATATAACTCAATTCATGGAGAGGCTGAACTGGCAGGTGAAGCTCGACATATTCACGGAAAAGGTGCCCATCTTGGGTTATCTCACCTTTATGAACATTTTGGCTAGACAGAATCCCAAGGCCAAGAGATACTTAATGCTGGGCTGTCACTATGACAGCAAGTATTTTCGGGATTATGAGTTTGTGGGTGCCACAGATTCTGCAGTTCCCTGTGCCATTCTCCTAAATCTAGCCGAGGCTCTAAAGGATCAATTGACAAAGTCTGATCTCGGTTTGATATTTGTCTTTTTTGATGGCAAAGAGGCCTTTGGGAATTCGACCAAGGAAAATTCCCTCTATGGCTCCCGGCACTTGGTTCCACGTTGGCGACTCTTAATAGACCATATTGAGCTCTTTGTATTGCTGGACCTGATTGGCGCTCCGAATACATCCTTTAAGGTGCTTAATATCGAAACTCTACCGTATTACCAAAGGTTGGTTGAGCTGGAGAAAAGGATCGTTAGAACGGGAATTATTCAGCGAAAGAAACATCTGTTTCTCATGGACCAAGGCCAGGATGTTAGTGACGATCACTTGCCTTTCTTGGAAAATCATGTGCCTGTGGTCCATCTCATTGCTGATAAGTACCCAAAGGTGTGGCATAAACCCGATGATGTGGAAGAGAATATAGACTACAAGATTGTGGAGCAAGTGGATCTTGTCCTGCGAATGTTTATAATGGAGTTTATAGGCTCAAAGAAGTCATCAAAATTTCGAATAAACAATTAGCAAACATTATTTTTTTAAATATTTATAAATATTAAGGGGGGGGTAAGGTCTGTTCGGTGCAAAAATTGTCGTTTTTCAAAAATTTGTTGTGGCGAAACGGATAAAGTTAGCGTAAAAATTTAAACACCATAAAGTAACACAATATTTCGACTATTTTATTAGCATTTTTTGGTTAAGAAACAATTAGAGAATTAAGAGCAATTGAGAATTTCCTAAGGCGCCATCGAAAAAAGGTGGTTTGCGGTGAACATCCTTACAGCCTACAGGATCACGCGATTTAAAAAAACTAAATTGCATTACTTAAGGGATAAATGTCCCGAGGTAACACCGAAGCGTTTTTATTTTTTAAATTTTTTTCTGATTTTTTATGCCATTTTGAAGCAAAAAGTCCGATTTTTTACTAAAAAAAAAGATAAATTGTTAAAAAAAAATACAATTAAAAAAAAAATTAAAAAAAGGGCCACGTGAGTACCTGTAGAATTAGGTTAACTATATTTGTGCAAAATTTCAAATCGATCGGATCAGTAGATTTTCTGTAATCGTGTTCACCGACTTGGAAAATGCTACTTTTCAGGAGAGCGCTTCAAAGTTTTGTGAGCACATGCAGTGCACACTAAGCGACCTCCATTAAATTGGCTATAACTTTGTTATTTTTAATTTGATTGACTTGCAACTTTTACACAATATTCTTTACATTTTGTGCAATTGTAATAAAAAATAAAAAAAAAATTTCGAAAAAAAAAATTACAAACCTTACCCCCCCCTTAAAGGTATCTATTAAGAACCAAGAGGTTAGCACTGTTATGATCTCCTTTTTTTTGTGTCATTCTTCATTTTTGACTTTAGCTTAACCACAGCATTCAGTTTGTTATTTTCAGCATATCCTGGCCACCGAATCATATCAAATTTCCATCCATCCGCACTCGTTTTCCCAGCCTCCACCTCCCTCAAGGGTAACCCTTCTCCGATCCCCCGGGTAAAAGCCATCAGGCCAGGGGCAACACTCGAAATTTATGTACGCTGCCGCCGCTCGCTGAAAGCAACACGAAAGTTAATTAAACTTGAAAATAATAAAAGCAAAGCGGAGCAGACCAGAACAGAAGCGGCGGCAGAAGGATCTCGATGTGGATGTGGATGTGGCTCTGCGGCGAGTAATGAAACACAAAAAGTGTACATCACAGCCAGCGGGCACCAAATGGCGGACACGGGCTGTGGCAATGGCAGGGGGCTACATAAAAAAATATATATATATACATAAAGATATATATGTATGTACATATATATATATGGATGGGTAAGGTGCGGAGGTCGGTGGTCATCATTAGCATATCGCCGACAGCGGCGCGAAAAAGGGTTCCCATTTGAAAAGTTAATCGCCAGCTGATGCTGCACTGCGATTGCGATGGCGATTCCAAGTGGGGCAGGGCGACGATGACTGCGTTGACACTGACAGCCACCCAAAAAAAAAAAAAAAGGAAAATATAAAAAACAGCAGAGAAACCTCGGCAACTGAAGCCCGAAGTCCTGGCCACCCGAAAAACCCACCAACACGCCCCACCGAAGGCCATATCCCTGTCGTCGGACCTTATCTGCGGAGTGCAATAAAAACGGACAATAATTAAAACTGGCAAATAGAAATGGCACAAAGCGGCATTAAACACTCAGAAAAAGGGAGGTTAAAATATATATTATACATTTTAAATATTTTTATAAATGCACTATAAATATAATTATAATAAATGAATTCATTGATTAATTCTTGAGTGCATTTATGTGGTTCACGAGTAAAATGTATTTTAAATTAATAAATACAATAATAAATATAATAAAATTGACAGAGTTAAAATTAAATAAATTAAAATGAAATAAGAAAACTTCCATAAACTAAGTTCATTGATTGAAATATTTTATTTATATTTTTAAAAGTGTTAATTCATCATTAATTGTTATATGTATTTTTCATTAATTGCATTTTATTCTTTATTTATTGGAATGTTAATTCTTCATTTGGTTGATTATTCATTTTTCATTTCATCTTGCTTAATTTAATATTTAATCAACATTCATAGGACTCTTAATTTTATAATTGTCTGAACCATTTTATTTTTCATTAATGGGATATTAGTTTTTTTTTTTTTTTGTTTATTTCAATATTGTATTCTATATAGATCTGTAAGCTTAGCACACAGCTATAATCATTATTTACAATCCCTGATTCTATATTATATTATTTGATTTTCTTTATTCTTCAATTTATATTTACATTGTTTTTAATTCATTCATGGGAATATTTATTTTTTATACAATAAAAATGACTAACAAATTCATTGCTAACTTCATTGGTAAAATCCATTGCTAAATTCTTGGAAATATTCTTAACTAAGCTTATTTGTATTATTATTTATTATTAACTTATGAATGATAGAAATTATTTCCGTTGTAATAAAGGAAAACCTTCCACCTATCTCTTTCAGTGCCCTCAAAATTGATTAAGCCCAAAAGGGAAATTGTTCTTTTGACTAAATACTGATAGCATGTTAATTTGAGCTGCCTCTTTTGTGACTTTCAAAGGATTTCCTTCAAATATATATATATTTTTTTTTCCAGATTATTCTCTTCTTTTTTAAAGTAAACACAAAGTTTGGGTATTACAAGTGCCACCGAAAATCTTGCCCAACATTCATTAACAGTCTGCGCTGTCACTTTGGCTAACCCTTTTCTGCTTAATCAACAAAAAATTGTGTACTTACAAATACATATAATTCGTACAGTGCACGTCATGTGCTTAGGTCACTGAAATCATAATGGAAAAGTAGAGGAAAATAGTATTTCAGGGTTTTGAAAGGGATTTATAAAATCATAAAATATATAAATCCTTTCTAATACCTTTTATTGTCTTGGCAACACTTTTAAACTTCTGTTAAGCACTGTTTCTATGAAAAAACTTATCACATTTTCCGGTTTGGTCGCTGTTTGAATTACTGCAGGTCCGCCTTTCCTCCTGTTTTCTTTTTTTTTTTGCTTTTTTCCAAACAAATAACCGTAACAATCTTTGCCATCCACATCAGTCGTAAAAAGGGGATTTCATTTTAATTACATACGAATTTCTTGTTTTTTTTTCGGATTCAGATTCAGATTCAAATTCAGCTTCAGCTTTTTGCTTTTTGGGTTTTTTGTGTGTGCCCAGTGAATGGGTGCGAGTGCATCGACGGATGATATAGTATAGAAGGGAGGGAGTGAGGCCTAACCCCCTGAGCTGAGCTGAGCTTCTTTGTGAAACGCTTTTCGCCGTGTGTTGACTTTTATAATTAAGCCTTTTGTGTACATTTCCAGTTGACGGCATCCCCAGGGGGGCGGGGCGGGGCTGGCAAACAACCCCTGAGTGGTGCTCACCTGGCCATGTTTGGTGGAGGAGCATCATAAAAAGGATTAATTGTGCGCAATTAAAGAAAATATATTACCAAGTTCGTGGGCCCAAGTTTTCCTTACGTATAATATATATATATTTTATTTTTTTCCGCCACGGATTCGAAAAGTTTTGGACCATTGAATTATGCAAAATCATTTAAATGCGTCGCCCCGAAAAGTTTTGCCAACATTTCTTCGGCGACTTAACCACTTTGGCATGTGTCTCAGATTCTTATTGTTATTGTTCTTGTTGTTTGCCAGGGCTTAAGTTCATAATGTTCATAGGGCGAAGGGGGAAGGAAAGAGGAAAAAGGAGTAGCTGTCCCCCCAATAACAATTGCCTGGGCCGGCATCCCTTTCCCTTCCTTGCTTCCTTCCTTCCTTCCACATGCGTTCCCGGGTTAATTGCTCAAGTTCAAAATTAAAATATTTATTACAATGAAAAACTTTGGCACTTTCGCGACGCCAACATGATGAACAAAAGGCAGCTTACGAGTGAGCACCGACCGACCGAGTATGGAGTACCCTTTCCCCCGGAGTGGATGGGTGGGTGGTTTTTCCATACCCAACCAAGCCGCAACTGAAGGCATCTCTCCCCCCCACATGGGAGTTGTTTAATTTGTTTTCCGCTTAGTGATGTTTGCCCGTAAAGGGGGTGTGTGTGTGTGGTGTGTGGTGTGCTGTGGAGACGCTTGAAAGGTGCCCTGCAACAATGGAACTTGTCATAAATTAAATAATTTCACAAGAGCTCAGCAGAGTGCCTGCTTCTAATTGACACACAAACTGCAACTTCCTTTGTGTATTTCATTCTTATCAAGAAAAGGAGAAAGAATTATTTGCACTTGGGCTTGGCTTCAACTTGAATTTGTAAATATTGTTCTCTCTTGAGGGATTTGAGGAATTTGTTTTTAGCAGAACAAATTACTGCTGGAGATAGGGAAACTTTGGATATTATAGATTCCCTAGAAGGTCATAAAAATTATTCATTTAATATGCTTCCCTTAAAACCTTGCTTATTGAATTTCAAATTAAAGTTTATTTAAGACTTTTCTATAGATTTCTAAACAAGCTGCTTAAACAGGAAATAAACTCTCTTGGCCTGCCTTTTGATTGATATTATTCCTGGCACTGCCTTTGAGTCTTGAGATCTCTCCATTTAATAAGCTTGATTTCCCCCAAACCTCGATTAGAACAGGTGTTGCCTGTGGCCACGTTTCCCATTCCAATAAACTCGGAAATAAGGGGAAAATAAAGCGAACTGAACTCGTTTGCCAAATGCTTTAAAAATGTAACAGGCGGCGGCGGTGGCGGCAAGGCTTTTTCATCAAAGTCCTTTTGCCTGGCTTGGGCCTCCTCTCGATTATCATTTGAGTGTATTGAAAATTTGAAACGCATGAATAGTCAGCCTAGATCGTCCTGGGGCCATGTACATACGGAATGTATATGTATATGTGTATCTGATGGGTCAGACAGGCACCGAGGGTTTATCTGCGCACTTCAGTTGAATTTTTCCTTCTTCTTTTTTTTGCCTTGGAGTGGGCGGATATGGCCAAACACATCCGCTGGCAGATGTTTTTCACATACCTCATAAGACACTCAACCAGGCAGAGGCAGAGACTGGGGTATACTCTACAAAAAATAAGGATTTCGTTTGTATTTTATTTCAGAAAAATATGAATAAGATTTTAACAATTTTTACTGATTTTGTAGTTGATTTATTTCTTAAAAATATATTTTCACATATTTTGTATTATAGGGTATCCCTATATCGGTGATTTCTGGCGCCTTTACACTTGCAGCCATTAACTTTGACGGTGCCACGAATGAGCAAGTGTAGCGGAAATGATTTGGTAGCTCCAATCCCTGGCCACTTCACCTCCCCCCTTGGCACATTGGCGTAGCAAATTTTCATCTATGCTCACGTGTTTTTCCGAGATTGAAAAGAGTTTTGGTTTTGATTTTCTTCCTTCTTGTTTTTTTTGTTTTTTTTTTTGGTGCCATAAACTGAAGTTTTTTATAATCTTTATCGGTAGGGCAACAGGCTGTATTATTGCATTTTGACCTGCCTTTTAAATTCAAAGTAAAGTTATTCAACTTGGTTTAAATTTTAATTCAGTTTATTTATTATTTGTATACATTTTTCTTGGAATGTTATATATTAGAAATCATTTCAATTTTATTTGTTGTTTATTCTTTTTTTTACATAGTCTTAGCGACGTCCTCTTTGTGACTCTAAAGCTAGAATGCCGTAAAAGACACCTGCTAAAGCAACTCCTCTTGGAAAAGTCATTCCCTTAGCATTTTCCTTGATAATATCAACCAGTCGATCCACATTGATATCTGGACTCTCATCTGAATAAAGAGTATGTCCCTCATAGGATATTCTAAAGGTATTTTTATCCTCGAAGAAGCTCTTTAATAAAAATAATAAAAAAATTCATATAAGTTTTGTTTTGTTAAATGCCGATTCTGACTAGTCTTACCGGAAAAATTAAAAGGAATGGCAGACCAAGGACTATAAGCTTTGCTATTGTACCCATTGCATAAATTTTCACGATTAATTTGTAAAGTCCTTTGAAGAAGAACTCTAGAGCGAGGATCACGACCATCAAAAATGCATCCGGTGGCTTAATACATCCACAATTTACTGTGTACTCCGGGAGGCGTTTCTGTAGTTCTGCTGTCATGTTCTGATATTCCAATTCATCCGACGAAAAGGGACTGTAATAAATATATTTTTACAATTAGTTTGTAAGAAAATGTAGCAAGAAATCCAGCTATAGTCGATCCCGAGACACACATATGTATTTGCAAATATAATACGATGTAAATTCTTGATTTTTGGAGTTCAGATGGAACACTTAATTACTATTTACAGTCAGTGTACTCACTAATAGCTTATGAAAATCACATTGGAAAAATATTTGAAGTATAATGCAACTAAGAGAACAAACTCAATAACTAAAGCGTCCGAAATCATGGCGATGTTTCCCCGCAATTGCTTTCCGAAGACTGATTCACCGATTTGAACACAGCTCAATTCTGTGGACTGCCAGTTGCTTAGAAATTGAAGGGAATATTGTTTACATAAGACTTCCTCGCATTCGTAATTTGACAAAGTCAGCAAAATGAATCGTAATGCAGCAATATGTGGCTCATTTTCCAATTTCTTATTTGCCTATTCAACAATAAATTAGTTCATAAATATTGTAGTATTGAGGATGATGATGAGGAGTATATTTATATTAATAATGTTATTGCCAAGCATGTCGGATTTTAAGATTTAATTATAAATTTGATTACAAAAGTCTATTTTTTGTATATAATTTGGATAGCTATTATTTAAACTTTAGTTTTAATTTAAAGAAAGCTCTTTAATACTCCGAAAAACCTTGCAACCATTTAAATTAACATCATATTTAGATTCAGATTTTAATATATCTCAATTTGAATGTGAATTTGCTTGAAGAAATAAATTAATTGGAGTTTAATTTTTGGTAGTAAAGGTATTATAATTTTTAAGTTAAGTTAAGACTATTAACTTATTACTTAAGAAATTGATTTGTATTTATTTGAGGTTATATATATTTTTAATATTTTTTCAGATTTATTTAGGCCTTGCTATCATTTCCTAGTCACTTAAAATTATTTAAACAAAAATGATTAAAATGCATTCTGCTTAGAAAATAAAGTTTAAAAATAAACAACAATAAATACAATTTTAATTAAACAACGTTTTCTAGGTTTCAGTTATTTCAGCGGGGATGCTGAAAGTTCTATTCATTTCCTTCCAGCTCTAGTTTTTTTCTTCTTTTTTTTTCATAATCGTCATCATCATCATCATCCTGCGCGTTCGTCATTATCGAGCCAGAGTATTTCAGCTGTCATTACTTTTTATGGCCCAGCAACATGATGCACTTGCCTTGTGCCCCATGTGGTTGAGCCTGGGTGGGTGTGTGGGAAGCGGGGAAGAACAGGGGAGCTGGAAGGGCGGCAAGGGCCTAATGGTCGGTGGCAGCGGGGGCGGTGTTTTGCAGCCGAGGCTGACTGGCAGTTAAAATATAATTTCAGGAAAGAAATCATCATAGAGCCCCAGCACAGAAGCCCCAGCCTCGAGAGGCAGTAAAAGTAAAACATCAAAGTGAATGCCAGCCTGTTTTCCAAGGGGCTGGGCGGTGGGAGGGGTCTTAAGAGGGGGTGTTGCAAGGAGTTGACTCTGCTACGCTTGTCACCGCTAGAGAACGCCGCGGGCGGTGCGGGGGGTTGGTGGGTATAAAGGGAAATGGGGGAAAAAGAACGCATTTAACCAAAGTCCTTTTCCGTCCGCACACACACTCTTGGCACTGCCATGTTTCATTTTTCACTTATCTGCATGTGAATACCACAGAGAGAGAAAATTATGGTGGTTAAAACTTAACAATACATATATAAATACAATATTAAAATTAGCTAATGGATTTGAGATGTTTGTATTATATTTTTCTATAAAAAATGACATTATGTGATAAATGTGATTTTTCCAATTAAAAAAACTGCTAATAGGAAATATTGAATTAACTTTTGTGAATCTTTAATTGAAGTTGTAGAGTTATAGAAACACCTTTTACTCTTCTACATAAATCCGTTATAAATATAATATTAAGCTTTAAATACCTAAAATAAATATACATTTTATATAATAAAAAATATGTCTTAGACCCTGATTAAATTTGTATTATTATTATTATTTATTTTTATATTTTGTAACAGAATTATTTATATCTAAATATATATTTTTTTTGTTTGTTAATTTAATTTGTATTTGTTAAATATTTTAGAAATATTATTATTACAAAAAAATACAAAATATAAAATATAAAAAATCAGTTCAACATTTATGAAAAAGCTTTCAGCTTACATTTTCCGCAGTGCCGAAACCAATCCTGCCCATCCCTTTGAGCTGGAAATTGTCAGCCGTTTGATTGTGTAATTGATTTAGCGGGAAAAACTCGTTCTGAACGAAAGTCTTTCACTGCCACTCCACCCCCCCTTTTTCCCACTCTCATGCGATCCGTCAATCCGTTTAAAGTCGTTGGCTAATTAAGTTACGTCCCAAAACGCCAGCAAAGTGGAAAATTAAGAGAGAGGGGAAGGAGTGTTCGGGCAAATATATATCCAAAGGACTCGAATTTTTTTTTCCTGTTAACGTTCTGGTCATAAATGAGGCTTACCGTTCGTCAACCCAACCCTTAGCCACCACCCTCGCTCACCCCGCAATACAAAACGATTTCAATTGCGAGTCCTCGACACCAAAAGTTTACGATCGCTGCTGGTATTTTTTATTTCGGTCTTAATTTTTCACAATTTGTACACTGCCAAAGTCTATAGAAAATTGTTAATGAATGTTTGCCAGTAAAAATGAGAAAATAAAACATTTGTAAGCTTATAAAAAAATATAATAATTATTTAAGCTTTGTAAATATTTTCGTATTTTAAACTGTTTATTAATTTTTAATTTAACATTTTCATTTCGAAAGTGTATTCAAAAAACAGCACTAATATTTTCCATCATCACTGCCTGGCGGGAACATTAATTTTAATGTCGTCGAAAGGCGTTTAAAATAAATTTTTTTGGAGGGAAATATAAAATATAATTCAGTCGGTCGGTCGTTAAAAAATAGACACCAGCCGTGTTTACCTATAAAAAGTGGAAATATATATATATATAGCTCGGTAGGTAAATGCTTCAATATCGGCAAAAAGAGTGACGGCTAAAGGGGGGACTTTCATTTGGAATTTCGGCATTTTAGCACGCGGCTTTTTATTACCGGGGACAATGAAACGGCAGAGTGGGCTCAAAGCAGCTATGGTCATGTCAGCACAGTGAGGTGGAAAAGTCTCTGTCCCGCAACAGCCTCACCATAAAAAAGGCGTAAAACTCGAACCCACCGCAAATAGCCGGGAACCTGTGCGAACACGCCGTAAACAATTTTCCTAATCACATTTCACAATCGATGCAGATGCTCCAGATCACAGAGTTTAATACTTCGAAAACTCTATGTATTCACAAAAATATTATAATAAATAAGAAAAGCATTTTAGTGATTGAAAAATGCATATAACCAATCTATTGAATTTTAATAATATTTTCATAAAACTCTCTTACATTTTTCTACAGCAAATTTTCATATATGCTTTTCCGAGATTCAAAAGAGTTTTAGTTTTCATTTTCTTTCTGTTTGTTTTGGTGCCGTAAACTGAAGTTATATTTATTGTTCGGCCAACAGGCTGTATTACTGCATTTTGAGCTGCCTTTTAAAATCAAAGTAAAATTATTCTATTTAATTTAAATTTTAATTCAGCTTATTTATTATTTGTATAAATTTTTCTTGGAATGTTATATATTAGAAATCATTTCACTTTTATTTTTTTACATAGTCTTAGCGACGTCCTCTTTCTGGCTCTAAAGCTAGAATGCCGTATAACAAACCTGCTAAAGCAACTCCTCTTGGAAAAGTCATTCCCTTAGCATTTTCCTTGATAATATCAACCAGTCGATCCACATTGATATCTGAACTCTAATCTGAATAAAGAGTATGTCCCTCATAGGATATTCTAAAGGTATTTTTATCCTCGAGCAAGCTCTTTAATAAAAATAATAAAAAATTCATATAAGTTTTGTTTTGTTAAATGCCGATTTGACTAGTCTTACCCCGAAAATTAAAAGGAAAGGCAGACCAAGGGCTATAAGCTGTCCTTTTGTACCCATTGCATAAATTTTCACGATTAATTTGTAAAGTCCTTTGAAGAAGAACTCTAGAGCGAATATTACGACCATCAAAAATGCATCCGGTGGCTTAATAAATCCACAATTCACTGTGTACCCCGGGAGGCGTTTCTGTAGTCTGTAGTTAGTAGTCTGTCCGTCTGTCCGTCTGTCCGATTATACGCAAACTAGTCCCTCAGTTTTAAAGCTATCTGAATGAAACTTTGTAGTTAGTCTTCTATATACTCTTACTCCTACATAAGTCGGAACGGGCCGGATCGGACGACTATATCATATAGCTGCCATAGGAACAATCGGAAAAATCTTCGAAAAAAATTATAACTTTGTCAGTTTTCAACCAATTTTCACCAAATTTGATATTTGGCCATTAACTATTTTTTTAGAATTTCGTTTTTAATTTCATGAAAATCGGACGACTATATCCTATAGCTCCCAGAGGAACGTACAGGAAAATAATAGATAACATCATAACTCCGCTGTTTCTCAACATATTTTCATAAAATTTAATATTAGGCCACTTTTTATTATTCCCGAATTTCGGTTTTAATTTCATGAAAATCGGACGACTATATGTATCTTATCCCTGGCGTGGCTGCCTAGCATTTTCGCCACGCACGCCCCGAAGTAGGCAACACATTTTCTTTTTTCAGAATTTTGCTTTTAATTTTTGGATTTAATTTGTAATCTGCAAGGGTATACAAACTTCGGTGAGCCGAAGTTAGCTTCCTTTCTTGTTTAAACTAAAACGAAATAAAAACCTTCCTCAATTCCCTGCTTAAATTTCCATTAAACAATTTTAATAACGCTTTAAGACATTTCTCTAGCCTCAGTTGTGGTTTGTGCAACCTCCGAAAACACACAGAGGGGAAATTAGCTTTTAACACCCGAAGAGAAAAATTGGTGCCACAAAAAACGGCAGCGATGCTGGCCAACGGGGGGAAGGGTGACAGTAGCGGCTTATTTGAAACGAATTTTAATTAAAATACAACGGAAAAGTTTCGGTTTCGACTCGGGCAGAAAAGTTTCCCTGACGCACACTTGAAGTTGAAAAAGCCAGGAAATGTCAGAGAGGACTCTCAATCCCTCCCCCCCTAGAGAAAATCAGAGGAATTCATTTTAAAAACCAAAAACCAATGAATGTGAATCATCATTCTCAGTCTAAGAGGAAATTAATTAGACTATCGATAAAAGTTTTTAGAGAAATTAAATTAATTAAACAAATGCTAGGAAATCATAAACATTTGGATAAATTTAAGCAACTCTTTGAACTGATTTTTATTATCAAATAAGTGAAATTCGGGATGCAATTGCTCCTATCTGCTCCAATCGCTGAATATTCCAGATGCGCTGCAATATAGACGGCCTGTACTGATTCCACATGAGGTACACATAATCCGTATATGGGAACTCCAGATTATCTGCAAAGAGCTTCAACAGGGCGGCCTTCATGGACATGCCAAAGCCACGCCGCCACACATAGTTATCCGCGGTGAACTCGAAGTGCCGCAGGAAGAAGTACACAACCCAGATGCAGGCAGTGCGAATGGGCGTCATCAGGTACATGTACACCAGCCAATAGCCCACGACATACGGATAGACATGGGTAAATCCAGCCGCCGTATACATAATCTGCCATTTGTAGCAGAAACCAAAAATCACCAGGTACATCATGAGGCACAAATGAAACATAATCAAACTTTTGGTCACATGCGACAGCCGCCAGTGGGCCAATTGATGGGCCACAAAGGCCGCCAACTGGATATCATTTAGACCTGCACCCACCTGATGAGAGGGCAGGTTTTCAGCATCTACATTCCGATTCAGCATCAGATTGTCGTGTATATCCAGGCGGCGGCAACAGCAGGCACCCATCACCCAGGCAGTGGGTCGGCTCAAGTAGAAAGTTTTCACCACAAAGACTTTGCCTATATACTTGAAGGAGTGCAGGACCACCGTCAGATGTTTACTCATTTCCGATGAATCCAAAATTCGACTCTTGCCCAGGCAAGGGACTCCAAAGATTCCAGTGATGAGGTGGATGATGAAGGTGACCACGACCACGACCAGCCACGAGACAAATACGAAAAGCCAGATTTCCAATTTTGCAAGTGTCACCAAAACTGCAGTTAGTGGAATTACGCCAGCCTTTTGGAAAATCGGGGTTATATATTTTTTCTTGATTTATCCAGAATAAAGAGATACATATTACCTGCATGAAAACCACAAAGAAGGCCAGGCCACATATTAGACCAACCAAAGGCATTGATTTCTTTGGATCAACATTGTATTTTGGATCCAAAATCATTTTCTCATAGAACAACGCTGGCGTTTTCCGGATAACAAGATATGTGGTAAATAGCGCCATAAAGACCACATTCAGCCAGATATCGGGGGCAAAGCGATACCATGCCACGGTTATTTTCCATATGGCAGCCAAGGTGCAAAGATACATATCCAGGCAACTATATACAGTGTCGGCGCACATATTAAACAACTCCAGCCTCACAGAATGATACGCCTTGTCTTTGGAGTTCTGTCAGTGGATAAATTATATATAAATTATATATATAAATATATATTTTTCTGTACCTTAAATTGCTCCAGCGACATAACTCCTTCCATTTCAGGCGGCGGTGCTTCGCTCTTTCGAATCAGTGCCAACTGGCGTAAGCAGAGTACGGCATGAAAAATGCCTTGAATCAGTATCATTAGGCAGAGGAAGTGACGCAGGAACACAGGATCGTCGAAAGTCCACGTTTCTGGCACCACTTTCATACCAATACTATATCCCAAGATCGACAGGGGCTCGCCACGCGATGGGTCCTCATAGAGAGTGGCCATTCCTTAAAGGTTTATGTGTAAATGTTGAATATATAAATGAATATAATGAATAGAATCTACCAGGTGACTATTTAATATTTAAAATTAAATAATTTGGTATAAAATATGTATCATCTGATGCCCAACTTGAATGAATTTCTAATGCAAATATTACTTTTATCTTAATTTCCCTAAGAGTTAATATTACGTATACGCAGTGTTGACTGTAAAAAATTTTAAAATAATTATGTCAAGATATATATAGAAAATTTTAAAAGCTTTATAAAATAAAGATTTTATTCGTTAAGATTTATATACATTTAATAAATTTAGTGATTTTTTGAAAAATATAATAACTAGAGCTAAAAATACATCGAAAATGTTTCTTTTTAATGAAAACTTAGTAAAATAAAGATCTTCTTCATCAGGTTATCAGGTTTTATCATCGTCGCTATTAAAATAATGATTTCTTTTTGAAAAGAATAAAACCTAAATATACATTTTCTGTTTTCATTAATGAATGTACTAATTATTAATTAATGTAATGATAATATAAACTAAATAGAAATCTTTTCCATCAGGTACTTTATTGTAATTAAAGTAATGATTTCTTTTGGTACAAAATAAAAGGTAAATAAAATTCTCCTTTGTCATAATTTGTCACTCATTTAAATTTTATTAAAAAATCATCAACTAATTTTCTTTATAAATTTCTCAACGAAACTAAACCATGACCACCGTTGGTTGACAGCTAAAAATCAAACTTGTCGCCTTCACATCCTCGTAATCCCTGATCCAGGAATAGAAGAACAGGGACAGGATTACGTCCCTGCCAGAAACCGGATGCCAACAACAAGCCAAAGATTATAATGGCGCCAAAGAAATTACATATGTGTGCACGGTATGTGTGTGTGTGTATGCTGGTGTACTTGCTGGGTGTAATGGTTCTTTGTAGTTTGTTTCGAGGATTTGAACTTCTTACGCCTGGCATATCAATAATGAGGCAAGGGCTTGGCGGGATTCTTGGGGGAATTGTGTTGCCAAGCTGGCTGCTTTGATGGTTTCGGTTCAGCGCCATTACTTAACCCACAGAGCCACACACACTCGCACACCCTCGACCGCACACACGCACACAAACACACACAAATGCGCGAACATTCACTTGGCATCTCTAATTAGTAGAATTTAATCTTCACACTATGGCAACGTCAAACGTCCCGAACTGCGACCTCTCCTCTGAGCCCCATATCCTTGCCATATATAAGCCACCCCCTCTGTATCCTTTATTCCGCCCATTGCGCTGCTCATTATGAAAAATTCCAAATTAAAAAGACGAGGGGAGTGGAGCATGCACAGGAAGAAATATAATGGAAATAGTGGGCATTAAAATATGTATTTTTTTCTAAAATTATATAACAAAAGAGATCAGCAAATTTTGGTAAGAGATGAGTATATATCCTTAGGAGTATTTGTATAACTAAATAAAAATAAATACATAAATTAAGATAAAGATTTAAATGTTATATTTGATTTTTTAATAATATCTCTGAGATAGTTTATATTGAATGTTTTATATACATTAAAAGTAGTTTAAACTTTCAAGGATTTTTTTCGCAACAAACAAGAAACTGTATCCTTTGGCTAGCATTATTGATGACTGAATAACCTTAATATCCTCCACGAGCTCTGTGACTACATTGAATTAATTAATTATTTATCAAACTGATGTGAAATTCAGAAGATGGTGTTCCTTTTTTTTGCTCTGTGCGGCACAAAGTAAAAGTTTCTCGCAAGAAGTAACGGCAGGATTTGCATAAATACCAGGACATGTGGGAGGCGTGAGTGTGGGTGCTTCTGTTGTGTGTATTTGTGTGTGTGTTAGTATCACACATCATGATTACATAATTTAGCTATTAAAACAGCGCCAAGTGGCTGGTTGAAGGCGCAAGAGGGAGACTGAGGGGGCAGGGAAGGCGGCTTATTTATGCCTCGACACGCCGTTCAGCGGCGCAGCTTCAAAGGAACCGAAACAAGGGGGGAAGGGAGGGAGGAGGGAGGTGGCTGGGACTAGTGGCTGGGTATTCCAGTTCAACGGCACACATGTGCACTTGATTTACTCATTAGCGTTACTTTTCTGTTCATAATAGGGCGCTTACCAAGCCGGAAACCGCAGCGCCCCCCTCCCATCCTTTCCCGTCCTGTCCTGGCCACATTTGGTTTCATTTCGAACCGCTCTGGATGCGTCGGCATAAGCCGCTTAGGCGTATCCTTTGTGCATGTGTAATTGTGCTGGCTCTCACACGGTCCCCCCTCTTTACTCAAGCCCTCCCCCCTTTGCCATCTTACCCTCACAAACACACACCGAAAACACCCACACCCTTACGCACACCCACGGACTAAGCCCTAATAATTCTCACTATTTTGCCCAAAGGAGGAGAGAAAAAAGGTAAAGCACTGCAAGAAATATATTTTATATGGTTTT
Organism: Drosophila anomelani; assembly: GCA_035045905.1. Lineage (NCBI taxonomy): Eukaryota > Metazoa > Arthropoda > Insecta > Diptera > Drosophilidae > Drosophila > Drosophila anomelani. Next base: position 7,152,784 of record JAWNOO010000165.1, read on the forward strand.
TTAAAAGGAAGTTTAATTTTCTTATGGAAAAAATATTTAATTAAGTTTTTAGTTTAATAAAAAATTAATCAAAAACGTTTAGAGTTAAAGATCTTAAATTGCACATCCTAAAAACCAAGCAAACATTATTTAAATTGATTTTATAACCAATTAATCAATAAATAAACTAAGTAAAACTCTTACCTTACCTTTAAAAAACATTTTATTAATTTTAGATACAATTTCTTATAGGTTTTCAATGAAATATTCAAAGATTCTGGGCTATTCTGTTTACTTATCAAAGAACTGAAATTATGAAATGTTTATTAAGAAAACATTATTTATAAAAAATTCTGCTTGTTATAATTTTATTTTTAAATTATTCCCATTTTATTAAATATTTCGCCCAGTGCAATGCGTAACTGAGTAGCAACCCAAATCGCTCTGTGCCCATTTTTGTACGATTCTCCTTTCTTGGGCAAACTCAAAAATTTAACATTTCACATTCGCCGAAGGCTCAACACATTATTTTCCCTTTGGTTTCCTTGGCTACCAAAGATGCACTCTGCAGATATACCTTATAAAGAGATATAAATTCACATATATATGTGTGTTTATATACAAAGGAAAAGGTTTACTTCTGGCTGGCAACCAAGATGGTGCGGGGGGGGACTCCATCTCACCAAGGGGTATATAAATAAAGATTTGCGTTGAATGGAGTTAAACCTTAACGAATGGCACTATTCCAAAAGAGTTTATCTTAACAAAAAGTCTTACCCATATCAAATGGGAATAGTTTTTTGTGTTTGCTTTAATAAAATGAAGGCCTGAAAAGGAAACTTTTAATACAATTTGACAAAACAGGGAAAAAGGGAAATGCTTTTAAATTATAAATTATAAAGGATTTATTGAATTGAATAATAAAATATTTGCTTGGCTTCCTGAAAAGAACTAAATGTGAATTATAATTAATTTAAATATTCTTTGAAGTGTGTTCCTATATTTATATTTTTGATAACAAAGTTGATGCAGTATTTTAACTATGAGATTATCGCTTTATATTATAAGTTTTATACCTTTAAAAATAAATAAATAAATACATGTTTATATATATTTGTGAACTCTCACAAGGTTTTCACAGGTTTTCTCTGGACATTTCTCCTGGACACTTTCCCCTCCTTTAGTTGGTGTACGATTTAGTTGAATTATTGCCGAGGTAATCCTAAGCCTTATAATTATGTGGTTTCGACTCCAGACAGCGGCTGAGCCCATTTACCTGAGGGTTTGATATATATTCCCGACCTGTCCCGGGTTGTGTGATATATAGGCATAGGTATAGGTATATGTAGACCTCAATTATCTGGCGCAATTGTGTGGGAGATAATCCGAAACTGATTCGGATTTGTTGCGGTCAACTTGTGTGCCGTCATCTTCGGCAATCGATGAGCCAACTCTGCCACCTCCTCCAAAGATAAAGGCAAATCCCGCTGCCGACTTGTATATATATTTTTTGTAGACCATCTATTATCCGCGATAAGATCTCTAGGTGAGTAGAAGTTTCCGTTTCGTGATAAGAAGATTTTTAAATTAATAATTCACTCTCTGCGCGGCACGAACGTGAAAAACGTTGGAAAATTGCTCAATTTTCCATTTGCGAACACCGTGGAAATGGGGGGAAATGCGAAGAAAAGAAAGAGAAATTTATGCTAATTTCCAACAACTATCACTGGCTCAACATCGCTGGTTGAAGCCAACCGAAAATCACAATCCCCCATGTAGACCTGGTCTGGTTGGTGGTCATGTTACGTCGTCGTCGTCGTTGTTGGCGGAGGCAGCGTAACGAAGTAACCTAATTAATTTGTGGCACTCATTAGCAACAATTGAAAATGCCAAAGCCAGCAGAAGCAGCAAGCTCCTCCGGCCACCTTTAACGCCCTCCTCCCCTGTCACTCGTCAACTCAACCAGAAGTTGGAAATGCCCGTAATGGGTCCGAGGTGTGTGGGGGCATTCGACGAACGCCCCCAAAAAATTGTACAATTTATCCACCGAAAAAAAAGTAAAGGTTTTTAGGGGGATAAAATGTTATATTTTGTTTTAATAGAAGAATTTTAAATACTCTTTTTTGTGGTAATATATTTTATATTCATTTATTTAATTGTTTTTGATTGGAGATACCTGTAAATCCTTAAGGTTCTTATGATTATTTTTATGTATATTGTATTCTAGGTTTTTAATTATAAATAAAGTATTAAAAATCTTTAAATTATAAATGAAAACAAGTTTATTTTTGGAATTTTCTTAAGTTATTTTATTGCAAATTAAACTAAGCGAGCTTGAGGTCCAGGGTTCTTAAATATTTAGGAAATCTCTACCAAATTTTAATGTGTTCTAACAAATTTAATTCAAAACTCCTTTAGTTGTATTCAACAAGTTGAAGATTATTAAAATCTAAAACAATAACCATTAAATGTTTTCTTTATTAAATTTAATTGTAAATGTAATCTTTAAACTGTTCTTTTTAATGCCCAACTTTATGTGTTTCTAGTGAGTGTCTCACGACTTCCAAACTGATATATTTATGCTTCTAATATTTAAATACATTACACATTTCCAAGCTTAAGTTGTGACGTGATCCTAATTACTATGCGAACATACACACGATCACTCTGCTTTAAAGTCGATTAAGGTATATGAACATGCCATAAATTTACCACGAAAGTGCAACGTGACTTTGTGGGTTCCCATGGCTTACATTTACATTAGAAATAACATACATTTTTAACACTCAGTTCAGTTTCTCTAAAAATGGGTTATTATAAATTGATAATTATTTCAAATCAACTGTCAGTTATTCAATTAGCCGCCTGATAATACCCTCTCGTTAGGAGGGTGTCGCTTGTATATAGACACTTCCGCACATTCTACAGAAGTCCTGGGGTGTGAATGCCTCTCAATCTATCAATTAAGATTAATGTCCACTTCCCTGGATGCTTCGATCATTTATAACGATTGTTTCGGAGACATCTTCATTCCAGGGCAGCAGCCGGCCGGCCGCCAGGTCATCGATCAAGTCTGAAATGTTGTCTAAGCAGCTTGTTGTTTGGCGACTTCCTGAGATCTTTCAGCTAATGATCTTTTGGGTCAGAAAATAAACACCAAACTAGAGAATATTGTAAGGGTAAAAAAATATATATATTTATGTAAAATAATTAAGATTAATTGATATAATTTGGGAGTAAATAAAATAATTATAAAATATATAAAATCAAAGTATACATTTTTTGATAAATTGAATACATTTTCTAACCTTGATTTCTATAATAAAACTTATCAGATAACTTCTCCTATGTATCCCTATCTCAACCCTTATTTCTAGCCTTTTCACACGCTGTCGGGATCAGCTAATGGACCCGGGCTAATGAGCAGGTGTGCAGAGCATCAAATACCCAAAAAATGTTAACTAATTTTCGGCTTTGCTGCGTTGACGTGTGAAGAGGTAGGAGTTGGAGGGGCGGCGGTTCGCCCTGCTGCCTCCCACCAGCTCTCTCACCTGCCCTCAGTTAGTTAGCTGACCAGAAAAAAAAGAAAAATATACACAAAAATAAATACAAGCCTTGGCTTGTGCGTGAGCCGGCCCTATTCGAGGCCCTGTCAGTCGTCACTCACCCGGCCTTTTTGCCTCCGCCATCTACGCATGACATTTTTACCATTTTTACCACTGGCGGCCGGCGATATGCAAAATCATTTGAGCGGGGGTCCCAAGGCCCAAAACCGCGGACCCTTGGACCTCGATCGCTATCTGGGCGCTAATATATGCCGCTGCCACAAATGCCTTTGGTAATGCATAATTCGAGCCACTTTTCCGGCGATGGCTGGCCACCACCACCACCACCAGCAAGCCATTGGACGGACAACCGAACAACCGAAACGACAACGATGTCGGTGGTGGTGGCCACAATCGTCGTGGCCGTTGGTGCTCTTTGTTTTCCATTTGAGCCCTGGCTGGGAAAATCATTTAATTAACATTTTCAGCCGCCTTCGAGGCGCGAAATTATCACGCATATGCGTGGACCTCACACAGTGGGTGTCCTTTATAACAATTGGGGTTATAGAAAAGGTAAAGAAATATAATTTTCATATTAAATAAATATATATAGAAAAATATTTTATTAACAAGAACAGTTTTTATTAAAAGAATATTATTTTTTGATAGCTTAGACATCAAATAAATCCATTTTAAATGTACATAAAAAGATTTAAATAAAAAGTGTTGTTTGTAATATTTTTGGTATTACAAGTTAATAAAATAAATTTGAAAAATTCTGAAAATTATCCAACTGTTCAATTAATGTATTTTTTATGTGTATCAAATATCTAAAATGTATTCTAAATTTTCTATACCTTCTAAACAGAAATGAAAAGGATCTTCTTTTATTTTGTGAATATCTAACATACCTCCTTAATTCTCTATTTCCTAAAACTCAGTAAAATATATTTAATAAATAAGAAACAGGTGTGAATACTTAGAAACAAAATTTTTCTGATTTTTACAACTATCTTTAATATTTCCTTACTTTTCTCTGCTTTTAAAATTGGATTCTTGGCCTGCTAAAATATCCTCCTTTTTTATTTTCCATATTTAATGCACTGCCTTCGCTTTAATTTCCTACCCTAATTTAAATTATTTACTTTACCCTCATAATGAACCCACTGTACCTGCCATTTCCGTCCACTGTGTGTGCGACCGTTACCGTCAGCTCAGCTGTTGTCCAACTGAGCGACCTTTTTGGCTTAAATTATGATTATGAGAAATGCAAACGCTATCCGAGCCATTTGCCGCTTGGCATTTCTCAAAACGCATGAGAGAGCGGCGGTTAGGGGGGGTTGGGTTATGTAAATACATTTAATTTTTTAGTTTTGCCGCTTGGCCATTTTCCGTTTTTGGCTTTTCCATAATTTTCTATTGAATCAGCCAGCACGCACACAAAAAAATCCTTGGGATGTGGGGGCGAGACTGTTGCGTATCTCACGGATACGCGCATGAAATACGAGCGTTCTCTACCTTTTGGCTCTGCGCTTATTACCCCTGATTAATTACCGGGTCGAGTTCTTTTCTTTTACTTTTTTCCTGTTGTGTTTCTGGTTGTTGTTGTTAGTTGCTTTTATTTTTGTCGGTTATTTTTTCTCTTTTTTTTTTTTGGGTGAGTTCTTTTTGGGGCCGTTAAGTGTGATATTTGTAACACTTTGCCGACTTATTGTTGGCCAGCTGAAAGGCTTTTAGGGCCATCGGTGTGCCTGGGATATGGCTAATTAACCCATTACGCCATTATTGTTGCTCTTGTCGGTGGCCAGCAAAGGGTTTGGTTTCTTGGCCGGTTGACCGGTTGGCTTCTTTCCGCTTTGGGCACACGTGTGTGTGGTGTAGCTCCCTAGACCTGACCCTGTATGGCTTTCAAATCTGCGCAATAAATTCCAATTTTGTGGCCTAATGAATCCACCGAGAGCCGCCCATTCATTTGGCCAACTTGGAGAGCAGCAAAAAGGGCCGCAATTAGCCAAGCCCTAGACCTAGGCCCTCAGAACCCAGACCCCAGACCCCAGACCCCAGACCCCCCGATTCTAAAGGGTAACTTCGTATTCCAATTCGTAGGCTCTTGTAAATATTACGGCATCTCGATTGGGGTCGTTAAAATAAAATTAAATATTACATAATGCCCGAGATAAATTGCTGATAACAACGACGTTGCATACACAAATTACAATTTAAGGTAATAAGCTAAATTAAAATTTATTCGCCAATTTAGCCAAAAGACAAGCCAGGCATTAGATCATCGCCTGGCAGCGAGTTTTACTTTGAAATTGCTATCAAGGTATCTTAGGGTTTTTTTTTTGTCTTTGGGTGATGTCAGAGCCTCAGGGCTTAACATTAACAATTTTTGAGATATATAGATTATATCGGAGGGTATAAAACATATGATTAATATTTAATTGCTTAGTTTTTAATGGTAACTTTACTTGTGCTTTTTGAATTATTTGATTTCTTTGGTAAGATATTACTTTAGGTCTTTGCTGGAAGAAGGTTATTGTTTAGATTAAAGAGCAGTTTAATATGTATTTAATTAGTAATAATTTTTATTAACAATAAAAGGTATATTTAAATACTCCTAAAAAATGTTTCTATAAATGTAGAGACATCTATCTTCGTAAATATTGCTCCTACTACCTCCCAATTTTTTTTTTTAACTCCTTAAAATATTTGTCAAAAATTCATGACTTAATTAATTAAAGAAAAACGCAACCCACTTGATGGTTAGCACCCCTTCAGACCCCAAATTAAAGAAGTGTTTTTGTTAACTGCCTGACAATTTGCAAGGCGACTCCCCAAACCGCAAGGCAAGGCCACCATGAATCCTGGGGGAGGATGGCATTCCATCCATCGCGAAAAGTGTCAGGCTGTCATAGAAAGCCCCCGCAAATGAGTGGAGCAAATCTGGGGGGCTCAAGGAATTTATGCATTCCTCGTAAGTTTCAATTTTCATCGTAAGCCCCCCACCGCCAGAGGACAGCGGCCGTAAGCCCATTGATTAATTTGAAATTTATGATGCTCCTGCGGAGGCTGGGGCATCCATAACTTTTGCTCTGCGGTTGGTGGAGACCCCTTCCCCTTCTCCTTCCCCCCCAATCCCTTTTCAGGGGAATGTGTTCTCATCTTTCACTCGCTCACGGCTCATATACATTTTAATTAAACGCTGCCGCACCGGAAGAGCGGCAACAACAACAACAGCAGCAACACTTGACAATTTCACGTTAATCCTGGTCACAGGACCTCACCACGGTGGCTGCCTATTTTTCGGTGCTAGCCCATAATCATAAACATCGAAACCTGGCAAAGAGCGGGTTGGTTAAGGACATATACAGCACTTGAAAAATAAGTATTTAGGAAATTAACAGGTAAAAAATGTTTGAAAAATGTTTAAAATAAAGTTATAATTATTTTTAGAGCTTAAAAAAATCTAGGATATATAAGGAGTTAAAAAAGAATTTTTAATTAATATTTAATTATATTTTATAATTATTTATTGACAATTTGTTTAGTTTTTTATTTAAAAACCCAAAAAGTTACTATTTGCTTCAACAAACCTCACTCCTTATACACAGAATATCACTAAAAATCCCTTAAAATATATATTTTCTTATTTAACTATAAATTCTTAATATTTTTGCCAGTGTAATGCCGTACATGCGACTTAATTACGCGTGCCAAGGCAAGCGGCTTTTGTTATTATCATTCAGTCAGCCGGTTACCGGTGCCACTAACCACGCTGACCCCCCTCGGCCAAAGTCCCTTTACCTTCCTGATCCTTGTGCCTCCCCCCACCCCCCATACCTCCTCTCTCCTCCTGTCATCGCTCCTCACTGCCTGACTGCTCCTTTTGTTTGGCCTCTGCCCATTGATGATAATGTTTGAGCGGCATTGGCTGCGCTTAATGAATTTATTTGTTACGCATGGCGTAGCTTGAATTGGCGTTCATGTCAGGACGAAGTACACACACAGACCCAGGGATATACAGATACAGATACAGAGCCAAAGAAGGAGGCTGAATAGTTGGCCGAAGCCGCGCCTTAATGAAATCCATTATTACGAAACCCATTGCCGAGGCCCAAAAGTAAATACACTTATTGCGAAAAGTGTTGGGCCCAACCCTCCGGGAAAGGGCAGGCATAAAACGCAGCAGGAGCAGGATATTACGATATTACGCACAGCGAATGATGTGCGACGGGTAGGGAGCAGGGAGGGGAGGGGGGTTAAAGGAAAGGAGGTACCGGGAACCAGGCGGAAATGGAAATGGCAATGGCAATGGCAACAACGTTTTAACTGTGCACTGGAAAGTTTTGTTATTTCAAATTTAAATATTGGAGGAATTTGTAAAATTAATTGTAATATTCATTAAAAAAAATATATATAAATAATATAAAGCACTTATAAATATTTAATAATATTATTTTAAAGAGTATTTATTTTACTTTATTATGACATAAATGGTTCAATATCATAACAACAGCTTTTTAAAATAGTTCTCATAAGTATAACATAATTATGAAATAATATAAATCATATATAAATATTTATTAAAAGATATTTTAAAGGGTATTTTCTAAATAATTAACAAATAAATAATATATAACCTTTTAGATTTCTTTAAAAATGCAAAATAAAAACCATTTCGTTTCGAAATGTTTTCCATTTTATATTAGGTATTTTTGTGATTGATTTAATATATGTACCTTAGAGACATTTTATAGATAAATATGTTGATTTAATAAATATAAGAAAAATGCATTAGTTTTAGCAGAACTCAAGGGCAGCAAGTTGTTTCCATATCCGGTTTCCTTTTCACCCCAAGAACTCATCTCATCATTCAACATTTTCATGATTTCTTCTCGTTTCTAAATTCACTGAAATTCATAATAATTATTTATATTGAATTTAAATATTATATTTTTATTTTACAATATTTTTCCCAGTGCATCGGTAACGGTAAAGGGAAATGGCACTGTGGAATGTTGTATATATACATTTTTTTTCGGCATGCGAAACCATCTGATAACGATGCGAACCCTCAATTGACCGTTCTACGAGATGCAAATATCAAGCGGACCCCGACAGCGATGGCTATATAGTATATGTCCCATAGCTCGCGAGTTGTCACCAACCCTCAGAGCCCCGTGACCTCGTCCTCTTCCTCTCCCTCCCCTCCCCTCTGTGACCTTAACGTTTTCCGGATGAGGGTTGCTATTCGTGGCTATTAAAGTCCTCAAAGAATCGCATGCAATTCCAATTTCAACTTGAATCGAATTTTTCGCACATGAAGAGCTATCAATGATGTTTAATGTCAGCCAAAACGGGAGAATCCTTCAACTTTGATGTGAGGCGTGTGTTTCCATTAGGGGACTGCATCGAAATCATTAAGGGAGCACAAGTAATACCAAACTTTATGGCAGGGGAAATGGCATGCCTTTCCTTTCAGTATTATTCCAGGTGCTTGTGAATTGTATAATTAAAGAGGGAAAAGCGTTCCTAAGTATATATCCTAGAGGCGTTTACATAGTCCCAGCAAGTTTCTTGTACTTTTCCATTTTCTTAATCCAATGGAAAATTCCGATTAAGATATTTGGTTTCGCCTGGACTTGACTTGGTCCTGCATATAATTAGGGGCCGGGTCCTTTGGTATCTTCCAAGCAATCTCACTCCCACCCACACATGTGTGTGTATATGCCACCGATTGTGGCTCATTCATCACGCTAACAACGTCCGCAAAGTATCTCAAAGATTGTTAGCACTTTCTTGAAAGCGGGGGGGAGGGCGGCGACGACGGAAACCATAACGGACGACGGCCCAGTTGCGTGGCCAGTTATTTATGTTCCCCGGCGAGTGGCTAACTATTAAAACTAACTACTTAGCAAACACCCCCCTCCATCCACCATCCACCATCCAGAGGCCAGAAACTTTTTCGGCAAAGTGCCATTTAGTTAAACATTCTGACACATGATAAATGAGTCAAAGACCGCGTGTGATAGATCTGGCCAAAGCCCATCTCTCCAGCGGAGCATATGCCTGGCTGCTGCCGCCGGATCCTTCTCCGTTCTATTCCGTTTTCGGTATCCGTGTCCGGATCCTGGTCCAGGCAATTAAACAGCCAGAGAGCCACGAAACATGTAAATTTTGGGCAGAAGGAACACAGAGAGGAATTTGTTGGATTTTTTATTTGAATAAAGTAGGTAAATTAATGAAAACTATGAAATCTTAAGGGCTAAAATCTAAGCTCTTTACAGAAATATTAATTAAATAAATCCCCCTAAATATCTCACATTTTAGATTCCGATCATTTTTCTTCCTGTGCATCTCTCCAGATAAAATGGGAGAAAGCGAGAACTCATTAAATAGAAAGCATTTAATGCGTGTCCAGATACAGATGAAGATAGTTCCCGAAGATACAGTAATAGAATGTCAGCGGCAGCTGACGGAAGAGTGGAAAATTGAATGGGCGAATGAATGAGTGCGATATCAGGAGTCAAAGTTTGCAGCGCCCCTTAGAAGAAGGGGAATCCTCATCATCATCAGCACAGCACACAGCACAGAGCAGCAGGAACAGGAACAGCATCACAGGAAGGTCATTTAAGTTTTAATGATGGAGTTGTGCCCGTTGGAGGACTGAAAGGATGGGGGATTTCAAGGTGGAGGACACGCGAAATGGGCGAGTACAAGTTGTGGTTGTTGTTTGACCTGGAAGAGGAGAGTGACGGCGAATGGCTTTTTCCCCTTCCCCCCAACCCCCCTGCAAGTTTCCTCCTAAGAACTAAAGTAGCAAAGTAAACAGAGAACAATGGGCGGGCCCGGGTAATAGCCAAGTTTGATGCGAAAATTGAAAGAGGGTGTCGACGACTGTATATACACCGTTATCATTCACTGGACCCCTGGACCCCAGTATTCCCCATTCCATACAATACCTAATGCCGAGCCAACCCTTTAACATCTTTTCAGCAGAAAAATATTGTGAAACTTTGCCAACAAAACAACTCAAACCCCAGCCTTCTCACCCCCCATTCTCTTTGAAAACTTTTCCTGAACAATGTCAATAGAATAGTCCCCAGGGGACAGGAGCCACTATGACTAAGGGCTTTGTACCTATCAAATGATTTGGATTCTAATTAAATGAATGCCCGAAAGTTTACCAGCAAACTGTGGATGGTAGGAGAGAACCTGTATCTCAGCTATGAGGCTTCATACTATATATAACCGTCGGGGGAAGAATTTCTTTGACAACGACCCAAGGATCTAGAAAGGATTTCGTAATTAGGGTTCGTCATTTACATAGATGATGTAACTTAATACAGTCTCAGTTATTTTATTCAGTTTCTGGGCTCTGCTTTAATATAATTATTGAGTAAGAAGACTTTTTGTATAGATTTAATAAGCTTAAAATTTAAATCTAAATTTCATCTAGAATCAATTTCCTTTATGGATGCATTTCTAATTGAATCCAAACCAAGTTTGAGCAGAAAAGCAAATCTAAACTCAGTTGCGATGCCTCTGGACGTGTTTTTTTTTTACTGTGTTGGCGTTTTTGTGTGTTAGCTGCCTTCGCAAATCGACGCAAAGCGAAAAGTTAATTAAACAGATCCCAAGTGCTGACCACTCGAGTGAGAGAGTGAGGAGGGGCTGTCCATGGGTATTAGGCTTAATCAGATGTGCATTCATTCAAATGCACTTCCTTTGGCCGCTCACTCACTCACAACGGCGACTTCCCGTTAGCACCCGAGAAGCCAAGCCAGCTCGGGCCTAGGCCAAGACCGGAGAACGGACAACACTCGACTGGACTGGATAGGAGCAGGCCAGCCATCAGATACGCATCAGTGGCGAAACTGAAGCAACTAGGTAAATAAATAAAAGCGACTGCAATGTGCCTGTATGACATGACTCTTAATGGAGATACTAATTTAAGTAAAATAAATTATTAATAAATTGTTTGTTAAAATTATTAAACTGATTAGTGGAGAAAATGTAGTTTAGAATATTATTTTTGCTAAAAAAAACTGATCTACTTTATGAGAAGCTTAACTTTAATAGAAAATGTGGTTTACGAATTAAAAAAATATTATATATAAATTATTTCAAGTGGAGAAAATGAAGAGTTAATGCGGAAAGTCTTTAAATATTAATATCTTTAATATAATACATTTCTAACATAATATTTGTTATATTTTAGAAGTATTTTTTTAATTTTTTATCTGGTTATAAAAAATGTGTCCTAATATATACTAATACGTATATTTAAGCCTTTAAAAATCATAAATGTTATATTTTACAAAAGTGTTTATTTAATACATTAAATAAAAACCCTTGACTTTATTAAATATAAGCTTATATTTATTTTAATGCATATTTAAAATGATTTCCTTTTAATTTGGAAACACAAGACAGTTTAAATAAAGAATTAATAACATTTGCCCACTTTCATAAGATATTTCCATATATTCCCTTAACTTTTATATAACTTTTGATCTTCTAAATTGCTTCCCTTCTTTTTAATTCCTTAAAGCCCCATTGATTCTCCTCCCCAAAAGCCAGTGTCATACACCCATTTTTAACTGGCAAACAACTCGACTGCCGACTGCTGACTGCCGCCTGCCAACTGCCGCCTGACGGCTGCCCACTGCATTTAGAAGGCGACTACCATGTAGCTATGGAGCTCTGCTTTGCGATGGGGAAATAGGGAAATGCTTTTCCAGCGCCGCGACAGCTGCGTGGCTAATCCGACAGGCTAAACAGTTGAACAGTTGCCCCCGGGGGAGAGGTGCAAAAAAATAAGAAAGCAAAAAAAGAAAATTGTAAGGAAAAAAGGAAAAGAAAAGCATTGTGCGCTGCATAATTGAAAAAAAGCGGGGAGCAAAAACATCATCAGATAAACACCAAGCGGGTGAAGGTGGTGGTGCTGGAGGGGGGGGACTTGAGCGCGTCAGGGGGCAATCGCAAAAATAACAAAAGACAATGCCGGAGTGGCGACGTCCCGACGTGATGTTGGAAATTGAATAAAAATATGTATTTTTACTTATAAGTATTCCATATAGCCAACGTCAACAGCAATTTCCACCAAAGTGCACGCAACGACAAACGGTGCAGTGGGAATACTAAAGATACTTTACAGTCACAACCACAAAATACCCAGTTTAAAAAAAAACATAGCATACTTTTTGGGGATAACTTTTACCTAAATAGATAGCTTAAAATTGGTTTAGTTTAACATAAATTTAGACATATTTTCACTTAACATCAAATATACACCATCCTATATACCTTTCTTTCTCGACATATACCCTTTCCCCGTGAGGAAGTACCAGGTAATACATAAACTGCAGGCAACACTAACACCCTTCCACCGGCAACATCAACAACTTCCACTGCAGTAACACCTTCAAAGTTGATTGATAAAAAAAAAGGAGAAGAGAATAAAAAAAAGAGCTTTTGCCTGTAAGTAAAATGCTGAGCTGCACTAATGGTGGGGGTGCTAAAAGGGGGGCTGGGTCTGCAAGGGAAGGGGGGTCACTGCGGACTGACGTATCGAGTTGCTGCTCTAATGTGACAGCTCAATGCATTTTAGATGGCAATGACAAACTGAAATGGCAACAACAATAACGCTGGCAACAGCAGGAACAGAAATTGCAATTTATATATTTTGCGGGGAAACAGTGCTTACGGAAAGTTATATTACAGGGCTTCAAAATAGAAAAAAACAATCGAGGAAATAGAGGTGCAAAAAAAGGAAAGATAAAATAAGGAAAAAGAAAAGGAACAACATGATATTTGAATCAAATTTTTATTTAAATTTTAACTTAAAAGTTATTATAAAAATAAATACTTAATACAAATTATTCTTTTATTTAACTTTCTTAATTTTTCTAGCGTTTTGCCTGATTTTTTTTTGAGATTATATAATAAGAAATTCTGCGTATACGTAACGCATAACGTATGCTTCAGTGTGTAAAAGCTAAAATGGCTTTTTTATTAAATAAAATTTTTCTTTTTATTGTAATAATATGGCTTAAATATTGTATATTTTTAATATTATTACAAATTATTTTTTAATATTTGCCTATTTATTTCGCCATTATAGAATGAGTAATTATGGGTATACGTAACGTATAAATTACGTATACGCAGCGTATGCTTCAGTGTGTAAAAGCTAAAATGGCTTTTTTATTAAATAAAACTTTTCTTTTTAATTTAATAATCTTTATTAAATATAAAATATTATTATCTATAATTTCTAACCCAAAAAAACATCTATAAGCTGACTTTTTAAGCCCAATGTTTCACCGTTCATTCCCAGCTCAATCGCTCAGTCGCATTTATAGGTGGCGAAACGGAGTATACCGTGGGGAATCATAATGTAATAAGGAACCTGTACAAGAGCGGATGGAAAAACGAACTGATGGGGGGTTGGGTGAAAAGCCTGGGCGGTAAAAACGAAGAAAAACAGGCAATGCAACCGAAACTGCAACTGAAATGCTGCGCAAACAACTTTGAACGTCAATTTGTCAACTTGGAGCGAGAATTGAATGCAAAAAGCTTTGCGCCACTCAGCTGACGAACGACGCCGAGTCGCTTGCCCTGACGCAGTCCCGGCCAATTTTGGACGAGTCTAATGTGCGACAGTCACGCTGCAGGCCAGGCTATTTTCGTGAATTTTAATGGTGATTAATCGCAGCTTTTCCCCGGCAGCAATCGCCGCCATAAGCTCCTGACTCTGTTGCACTCTTTTTAAAGCCTTTGATATTTTTTAAGGTAATTTAATTATTTAATTTTTGAGTGTAGGAGCTGCATATATCCCCCAATGAATATGCAGGGTATTTCGATGTCTGTGCAACCGGTTTTTGGTGCATGGAAATGTCAGCTTAATACCGTTATCGTAGGTGCGGCAAACACGTCGCTGCCACGGTCGAAGTCGACTGCGATGCCAACGGCAACAGCGACGCAGCTTGATAATGAGCTGTTAAGACGAACGGCAAGAAGCGGGGAGAAGGGGACAAAGTCAGACGCAGACGAAAGCTTCCGCAATGCAAAACAGCTGTGAGGAAAGGAGAAAGAAAGTATAAAGAGAGAGAATGGGGGAGTGGAACAGAGCGTTTGTGCAAGGCATAATGCAAAACTGATAAGAGAAGTCCGCTTAAGTCGCTCTAATTATGTATGCTCCCTCATCCATACACACATGTTTATTTATTATTACTTTTGTGTGAGCGTTGAAGCTACCGAAATTCTGCGAAATTGGTTTCGGACACGCAATGCCACCGAAAGAGAAACAAAGACGGAGAGCGAGTGCAGCCGGGCAGCTGCTAAAGCTAATGCCTACCATGAATGCAAAAACAAATCGCTGCCTACATATGTACGTGAGCGACAGCAAAATCACTCCATTTCTCTTCCAGCCAACAAGCCCCTGCTCCCCCGCACCAGGCGATTAACCAACAGAAAGGAGAGTTAACGAGAGATCGAATTAATTAATACCCTGAATTACAAGATTTTACATTTGTTGGATTTCAAAATATTTGTTAATACATTCGGAATATTTATTGCAGTTTTCTATATGTTAAATATTTTTGTAAATTCACAATTAAAAACTAATATAAGTACAATTTAAATTCCAAACTAAAACAAAACTCTCCATCGAAAAAGGGTAAAAAATAACAACAAGGCAAACCCGAAAAATATCCAAATTCGCCGTGAAATGCAATTCCTTTTTCGATTCTTTTTCTGTTATTTAGCTGACTCGCCAAATTTGTTACCGTGTTTTTAAGCTTTTTGTTGTTATTATTATTATTTTTTTTGCTTTGTCCAACAGCAGCAGCAATAATAATAACAACAACGACAGTGGCAACGATAACAACTTCTCAGCTGTGCTGATGAGAGAAGTGCGAGGCGAGAATTGTGGCGAAGAGAACTAGAGGGGGGGCAGTGGAGGAACGAGAGGACCAGGCAGCGACAGAGGCAACAATATTTACAGCTTTAGCTGCCAAATTCACAGTGGAATAAAGGTGGTTATACCAACTTTTATTGGCTACTGATCAGAATATAATATTGGGAAAAAATATGGACTCCAACACAGGAAACATTTATGGGAAAAATGTTCCTTATTTAATTTTTTATTTATGTATTTTATTACATTTTAAAATTAATTAATACATGTTTTTTTTTCCTGTTAATAAATGTTGTTAAGCTCTCCAATTTGCTATTTAAGTTTATAGTTCCTTTGGTTTTCTAGGCATTTAATAAAAATAATTTGGTTTGCTAAAATTTAAATAAATATCTGTTTAATTTAACAATTTGTAAATCGTAATACCCAAAATTTACTCTACTACCAAACTTGCCACAACTGTGTAACATTTGCCACACTGTGCCGTGTGTCGCTATTTATAAATAGGCTTTTTGCCCAGATGTCGGTGTGTGTGAGTGTGTGTACAAATGTGTATGCCCGTGTGTTTCCAGCATCATCTCATGGTCGACGACGTTTTGGCAGCTGCTGCCACATGCGCACACCGATCGGGCCCACTGTGCAACGTGTGGCTGTTGACGACAGCAGCACCACCAGGCAGCAGCAGCAACGATCGCAGCCACTCGCGACACGAGCAAGGCGAACGGAAAGGTGTGCGGGTTATGAGCGGCATCGGGAGCGGGGGAGCAAAAGCAAAAGCAAGTGACGAACTTACGGCCAACAGCCAGCGGCAACAACAACAATAACAGCAACAGCAACCGGCCCGTTTGGAGCAGCGCGCATGCCACACACAGTTTAAATATGTGAAATTAGTACAAATCGTGATTTCAACAGCGAACGACGAGCGACGAACGAGCGTCGACGAAGTGGCGACAAAACCAACAACAACAACAAAAATAAGCAAGAGCGAGCAGCAGCAGCAGTAGCAGCAGCAGCAATAGCAACAACAGCAACAGGCTCAGCCCCAGAAGTAGCCACAGCAGCAGCAACATTAACAACAACTAATAAAACAGAGGCCAAAGCTTAAGGAGGAAACATATGCAACTACTGTAAGACATAGAACCTACACAACAACAACACCGACACCAACAGCATTAACCGATATTTATTTAGAGAATCATACTGAAAGCACTATGCAACCTAAGCTCCAATGACGAGTCCATTACTAATTAACACCAAGAAAGCTAATTCCTATAAACATTAAGGAACACCACCAACAAAACAAACTCCAACACCAGGAAATACACCAATACTGGCTACAACAACAACACACCAACCAAATACAACAACGTCAAAAGCTGATACACAAACGCTCGTCGCTCTGTGGAATCAAGTGGCAACCACAACAACATCACTCGTCCAACAACATGCAATAAAACAGCTGATAGCAAATAGAAACGCCAGCAGCAGCGGCGGTAGCGGCAGCAGCAGCAACAACAACAAAGCCTGGCATTATCAACCGAGCAACAGGTCGCGCGAAAAAGCAAAAAGCCAGAAGAAAAAAAAAAAGACAACGAAAAAGCCCGCCTGCTGCAGCACTCACACATCGACAGGCGGAAAAGAGACAGCGGGTGTAAGAGAGAGAGGCGAGTCGCACACCTTTGCGTTGATTTTGGACGGTGAAACATACGAGCGAGCGAGCGAGTGCGAGCCCTCACTCAATCTCTCTCTCTCTCTCACACAAAGTGCAGCTGAGCTGGCGCTGCCGCTGCCGCTGCCGCACTTGCCGCTGCCACAAACACACAGCGCCGAACGTTGCGAACGCTCAACGCTCGCCGCTGCTGCCGCCAGTCGAAAGTCAAAAGCAACGTGTTGTGGACGCTTTTTTCGTCGCGTTGCCGTTGCGTTGCGTTGCGTTCGCCTTTCAGCCTGCTGCGGCCCCCCTCTCTATCTCTTTCACCATCCACCTGCCTGCCTATCTCTGTCGCACCCACCCACCGCTGCAGCCACCAACCACCCCGCCAGCCAACTCCCGCTGGGCGAAACTTTCACCATTATGTCCAGCAGCGCAGCCGCAGAGCAGTTCACGCTTGACGCCAACTCCAATGCCATTGCATTGATCGCCGATGTTGCCTCTGCCGCGGCGCAGTCGCTGCCGCTGCCCCTAACGCTGCCATTATCGCTACCTCCTCTGCCGCTGCCACTGCCGCCGCCATCGCCCACGCCGCCAGCGACAGCGGCGACAGCGACGCCAGCTGATCGCATCGAATGGTCCCGCTCCACGATCCTGAGCTTCATCGAGGACTACCGGCGCCAGCGAGTCCTGTGGGACCCCAACACCAAGGGCTATCACATCAAGCAGACCAAATACGAGGCCCTCAAGCTGCTGAGCTGCAAATATGGCACGGAGATCCGCTCGATTCGCTCCAAGATCAAGTCGCTGCGCAGCTCCTTCCACCGCGAGCACGGCAAGGTGATCAGCGGACGCAGTCGCGGCGTTCACTATCAGCCCATGTGGTTCGCCTACGAATCCATACGCTTTATCCTCGACGGCGAACGGGATCACGATCAGGACCCGGACTCGGAGCAGGCTTCGGAGCGGGAACATGATCGAGACCGGGGACGGGACCGGGAGCTCGATCTGGATCGCGAGGCGGAAGCAATGGCCAACGAGAAGCTCGCCCTGATGCATAGCCTAGACCTGGCGCAGCTCAAGGCGGACAAGCAGCTGCATCAGGTGGATCGGGACCGAGAGCTGAACGCCGAGGAGCTGACCGCCCGCATTGCTGCCACCGTTGCTGCCGTCGCTGCTGCTGCGGCGGCCGCCAATGCCAGAGATCGGGAGCGAGACAGGGGACGGGATGCGGACTGCATTGCCGATGACGCCATGGATACCGCTGGTGTTCTGGATCTCGAGGAGGCGTCCAGGGCAGTTGAGTCCTCCTCGGCGGCTGTGGTAAGCTAACAATTCAATATTTATACATTCATACATACTATTACATACACACACACATATTTCCCTTGGCTCAACTTTACATATTTGCATGTGTCTCTCTGTTTTTTCCTCGATTTTTCTTGTTGTTGTTTTTGTTGTGTTCCCCTGGAGCTTTGCATGAAGCGCCGGTGTGTGTGTGTGTGTGTGTGTGAGTGAGTGTGTGCGAGTGGTTTGACTTGTTTTGCGGCAGCAGGCAGCACACGCGCTGCTGTTGCCGACACCTTCACCGCTCCCGCAACCGTTGTCTTTGCTACGCTGTCTAGCGGTTCGTCAACGGCAGCAACGCAACCGGTGGCGCACAGTGGGCTTAAAAAGAATATTTTGAATAGAATATATTATTTATTTGTTTTAGTTTCAATCAAAAAGGGTTTAAAATTCGGCTTGTAAAAATGTTCTTAAGCTGGCCTACGTGGCGTATGAGTAATATTTTCTTATACTGTCTTTCTGGGAACATCTATTTTTTGTTTAATTAAAAAAATTAAATAACAAATTTAATTCAATTTTATAGTTTGGCATATATAACATAATATTTTTGATCCTTGGGGTTCAGGTTTACGGAGTACACGAAGCGTATGAGTAATTTGTTTTGTACAAAAAAAATGTTAAGCAATTTAAAAAAATTCTTAAAAATGCAAATTTATTTTCTCTCCTTTGTTAAAATAACAAATATAAATTATAATAAAAAATATAAATGAAAATAATAAATATAAAGCATAATTCAGATGGGTTTACTAGGTACACATGGCGTATGAGTAATTTTTTTACCTAAGGATTTTTCAAAATTCTAAATAAAATGTTACATAAATTTTTAGTTTAAAATAGAGCAATGATTGCCTTGCAAAATATATAAATTTAAATTAAATTATAAATTATAATTTCATTTTAATTCTAATTGTATTATTTTAGTTGCAAATAGTTATAGTTATAGTTAAAATAACATTGATTATCGCCAGCTCTCGTCTGTGGTATCCACTGTGCGGGGCAGTTGCTCTTGCGTTGCGCTTGATAAGCCAGTATTGGTGTTAGTGTGCCATTGTGTGTGTGTGTCAACTGGCTTTGATTTGCGCTGCCGCTTCTGCTGCTAGCTTACACTCACACCCGCCGTCGCTCCATGCATGTGCACATGTGTGTTGCATCAGCCGTAGAAATCGGCAGCCCCAAGTTTTGCACCGACCACGCCTCCCGCCTGCCCCATCGGGCGTGTGCTCTCTGCCGCCCCCGAAGAGCAATATCTCCAATATAGCAGCAACTTGCTCTGGACTTGCGTTTTGTTATTGCCTCGTTTGCCTCGTCCGCTCGTTCGGTTCGTAATGCCATTTGATTCTCTCCCGAAAAAGAGTACGGCGCTTTTGGGCAGAAGCTCCTCGTGTCCGTCCGTGCGATGTGGGAACTTATTCCGGCCGTAAGGTAAGCTTTCTCCTGGGAAGCTTTGTCGAAGTGCCAGATACAAATACCTAGCCATTAAGTCGATTGATTGGTTGGATTTGCACTCTTAAATATAATAAAAATATTAATTAATAAATTTAGAAAAATATAATATAATAAATACTATACAAAATATTCATTTAAATTGTATTTTATTAAAATTTAATTTTATTTGCTGACCTATCTCACTGTTTGGTCTGATTTCCACTTGAAGTCATTGGAAACTCCACTGCTTAACTAGCATTTAATAATTTATAATGAAATAAAATATTAATTAAATATTTAAGGCAGTTTACCAATAATTAATTAATTAATTTTTTATCCCATTACTAAATTTATTTTAGGGTATTTTCTATTCGTTACCTTCATTTCCTATTCATATCTTCAGATATTTCTCGCGTGTATTTGTGTTTATTATTATTTTTGTTGGTCACTCGTCGTCTCGCATCTATCTGTGGCTCTTGTCCACCCGTTGGTCCACTTCGATGTTGGCTTGGCTGCTGCCCCGCCTTGCCTCCCCTCCTCACCCCCTGCTATCCATAACCGTGCCACCTTGTCGCGCCGTGACTAATTTAATCGCCATCGGCTCTCGACTTGGATCGGACTGAAGCTGTATGGGTCCCAGTCTGCATCCAGAGGTTTTTTTTTCTTCTCTTTATTATTATTCTAATTTGTTTTCTATTTCTTTTGCGTTTCTCGCTTTGCCCGTCTGTCCACTATTATTATTATACTATACTATAGTGTTGTTTTTTGTTATTATTTGTCTGGCGAATTCTCCACTGTGCCCATAATTGTGCGAATATTTGTTGTTGATTTTACGCTCGCCGCTAATTCTGTCTTATTTTTTTCTTTCTAATATTTTTTTTTATTTTGATCTCTCACAGACACGTTCCTCTTCCGATTTGGATGGCGAGAATTACTGCAATATTAGTGCCGAAGATGTGAAAACAGAAATTGTAAGTACCCTCTGACTTTTTTTGATTGTTAATCGCACTTTAATTGATTTGACAGGTTTAAGATTTCCTTTGCCATATTTTTTGATAGGGGATTAATTTATTATTTTTTTAACTCAATCTTTGAGGTGGCATGACAAGTGATCAGTGGGTGTAATTAGAGAATATTTTGACAGCAGGAGATTGGCTGTTATATTATTGTTATTATAAGATTGATATATTCTTCTCTTTTAAAATATACATTATAGTAAACCATTTCCGATTTTATTGATTACAAGTTGGTAGCAAACAACATGATAAGATTTCCATTTCATACACTGATAAGGCCGCTATAGTGAATTAATTTCTGTAACTAACTTAATTCGATGACGAATCTTATCAATTCCATTTATGACGTCCCAAAACTTGAACATTGACCGTCGAGGGTTTTCAATTGCTGAAGGTCACGGCCTGTTGCCAGGCCAGATATAGATACATCCGTATATATCTCTATAATGATAAGCAAGCGTAGCGGTTAAATACCTGTGAATCATTTTGGCTTATTGTTAAAACCATTTCGAGGTTTTATTACTAATCGGAACAAATATTTCAAAGATCTAAATAAAAATTACGAATTTGGGTTCTCTAAAAAATTTAAAAATATATTTCACAGATCTAAATGTGGAATATTATATTTAGCAATTATATTAATAGAATTTCCTTGACCTGATTTGGGAGGGTATAATTTTAAAGAACTTTTTGAGTGTTTCATAATTAATTAAGTGACTTTTATAATTAATCAACTGACTTATCAGTTATTCCTCTGCCTTTGCACACCTCAGATTGGTTTGTCTATTTTAATTAGTATTCAAAACGCGAGAGATGAGCATCTAGTAAATAGTTGATGAAATAATGCCGCTTTGATTTCGTCAGTCGTTTTATACTATAAATTTATATATACAAATGTATAGACAAAGCAAATCAGGTTCCGGTTTATTCAGACGAGCCCATCTTTTAGCAAAATAATAATAAATAGGGCTGATGAAATATGACTGAGATTTACTTTAGCAAGGGAAAAACTCATCTCTTTTGATCATCCCTTTGGGAAAATTCAAATGTTATTAATATTATAAAATGCTTAATAAGCAATATTAGCAATATAAGGGTATTTCCTTTAAAATTAAACAAAATATTCCCCTTTGATAGCGAATATAAATAAATTTCCATATTAAATACAATTTAATGATATTTCCGGTAAAAATCATACAATCTTCCTGCATATTTCTCTTAAGAAATCATATTTTCATTACAAGATTTCTAGTAAGTCAGATTGCTCAGTCTATATATCTTTTGATTGCATTACAAATTTGCTTAGTTTTTATTTAGAAGACAACAAAGTTGCTAATAATTAGCACAATTGCTGAAAGGCAGCCATGACGCAAATGGCATAGTTAACTTTAAGTGCGTAACCATTTTCCATTAACTAAACAAATAAATATAAATAAATATAAATAAATAGTTAACATTATAAAGAAATAGGTTATCACATTTAAATGGTGCTAAAAAGTTAAATATAAATAAGTAATGATTTAATACTAAATATACAAGATATCTTGAGACCTTTAATATCACATTTTCAAGCAGATACTTCTTAGATAATTGGTTGATATTTAGATAGTTACTAAGGGAATATAATATAAATTCAGGGCTTAGTTTTTCAAAGTTCAAAACCTTTTAGGCCCTTTTTTCTAAACCCTTTTCCATATTTCTTTTTCCACTTTTCCCATTGCCATCCCTTCAGATCGAGCACGAATCGGAGCTGGGTATGCTGGATCGCCGGACGAGCACACCGTCACCCATAAATTACTACAAGCCAACGGACCTCACCTTCAACCACCGCAAGCGCAAGGCGATGGACGATTGCAGTGGCGTGGTTTTGGGGGGCGTGATGGGCGTGGAGCATGTTGTGGGTGCTCTGACACTGACGCCGATCAAGGCATCGGGTGGCGAACGGACAGGCGGTGGCGGAAATCTCAGCCACCAACAGCAGCAGCAGCAGCAGATGAACCACAGCCAGCTCGCGTTTCAGGCGCTGCAGCAGCACTTTAGTCACAGCCTCAGCTTAAGCCACTGTAACGGGCAACCACATCAGCACCAGCAGCATCAGCAGCAGCAACAATCGCAGCAATCCCTGCATCTGCAGCAGCAGCAGCCACAACAACACCAGCAACAACATTCCAGTAACATGGCACAGAAACGTGATCGTGACCGTGATCTCCACCAACCGCCAACATCGAATGGCCATAGTGCGAGCAGCAATACCACCTCGCTGGACCCCGCTGCCACTTCCAGCACTTCCAGCAGCTCCAGCAGCAATGCCACGCCCCCCAAGCCCGGCATCAACGGAATGAGCTCCAATCACGTGGATGAATACGGCGTATTTGGAGAATATGTGGCCATCACCATACGCAAACTGAAGACATCCAAGTCCAAGATTGTGGTGAAGCACCTGATCAACAATCTGCTGTACGAGGCCGAGCTGGGGAAGTACGATCAAGGGATGCCGGCCAGCAAGGAGCCGCCGCAGCTCTACAAAATGCAATAGCAAGTATCAGAAAATAGGGGAAAAATTAGGAAAACTATGTATGTTATATGGAGGGACAGACAACGCACTAGTCAGCAAAGCAACAATGGGTTAAAGCCAGAGCCAACAATTCTAATTGGGGGGAAAAAAGAATTTTCGGGGAGTTTAGAAGGTATCGCAGGAGCTTAATGGGGTGGGACATGAGCATTTCATTCAGGGACAAAGACCATATAAGTACTTTATCTACATATTATATACATTTATAAACGATTTCAGTGACTATATGCTATATATCACTCGATGTCAGTCAGTCAAAGTTAATAAAAAAAAGGAGTGCAGTTGAAACAAACATACCATTAAATAAATTGAATTAATTTTAAATGCTTTACGTTAAGTGTGCATTTTTATGCACATTTTTTTCTACCGACTATCGTTTTTTTGATTTTCAACAACGCGTTATATATATATATTTTTGATTTTCGTTTATATGTACATACATATATTTACATTTGGCAATAACACTTTGAACTCAGGTGCCTTTATTTTTTAGTCAATTAAGCCTTGTTATCTTATGCATAAAAGCGAAACAGTAAACAAAAAACAAAAAAACAGAAAAGAAAACAACAATGTAAATTTAATTAACTTTTTATAGCATATGCAAATCCATATGTATAAACTTAATACTGTAAATATATAGAGAGTATAAATGAAACGTGCGAAATGTGCAAATCTTAATTTTTGTTAATGCATTAACTAATTTTGAAACGAGCGAAACAGGAAGGCTCGCAAATAAAAATGCAGAAATGTTGAATTTCATTTTGAAAATGATTAAATTGTTTTTATTTATTGATTTTTTGGGTTTTAGGGGGGAAAAAGGTAAAAATATCTCCATTATTGAAAAAATAAACTCCATGATATAGTATTTTCATGTTTATAATATTGTAAAATATAATATTTCACAATTTTAAATATCAAAAAATGTGTCAAAAAAAGCAGAAGTATACTAAAGATTTATTTAATTTATTTTTTAAACCAAATAAATTCTATATAAAATATATAACCTCTAATGACCCAACTTATTGCGCACTAATCCTTATTAAGTAAGCCATGTAAAAGGCTCCGATTGTGTTTACTTTCTGGGTATTGCCTAATTATGCCAACTGTCAGAGCTATTGAGCAACAACTACGAGCTGCCGCCCAGAACAATGAGTCTCGTTGTTCGCCTTCGGCTTGATTATTCATATTCATAGTACTCGCATTCAAACATATTCTCGGCGCACTCGTCGAGGGTCTCGTCCATAAATCACAAACGCTCTCAACTGTATCAAAGAACTAGGCATCAAATGGGGGGGCCAATGCAAAAATTAATTGCTAAATAAACAATTCAAAAATACAAAAAAATGGATATATACAAAAAAGAGATAATAACTCATTTATCTTTTATGGATCGCCCTAAGCAAATTTTCACTTTTTTAGGGCAATTTGTTTACACTTCCTCGCTTTATAGCCTTGAGAGTGCACGATAATCTCGAAATGGTTTCTTTGAAATCAGTTATTGTTATTGATAGTTCTTAATGATTATATATATTTCCGACTTTTCGATGGCATTACAAGTTTTGTTTAGTTTAAGCCAAAAGGAAGCCACTTTTCATTGTCTTGTTAAGGTTGAGTTTCGATCATTAACACGATCGGCTAAAAGGTAACAATGACGCAAATGCTTCAGTTTTTTTTTATTAAACAAACAATCGTTATAAATTCGTAGTAAATCATCATTTTAGATCCCGCTAAAACATGATTTATAAATAGTAAATAAGTGTAAAGTACTGATATTTGTTTTCTATTATATTTATTTGTGATGAACATATTTGCTTTCCGATACTCATTTTGTGAAAAGCTCTCGTGCCCCGGATTGTATTTGTTTTGTATTCATTTTCCCATTGAGCTGCGATAAGCGATAAATTAGTTACTTTATAGCACAAACCCAGTGTTTGCTCTATATCGTAGTGTTAAAAGTGATAAATAGGGCAATATAATGCCAGCGACTAGTCCCATTGATCCCCATTGACGTAGGTTGTGCCGGTCGTCTCGAAAAGAAAAGCAATCGGAGATTAAAGAAAAGTTTAAACAAAAAGTTAAATATTGGCACACGAATCAGTTTCGAAAGCAAAAAGATACAATTCCAGCAGTTAATGTGAATGGTTTCATTGGGTTATTTGAGGTCACTGCAAATCATCTTTTGCTGGCTTGCCGGCCTTCTTCACTGGTCAATAATCTCCTTTGCTCAATGCATTCCTCTGCTGGTGGTGCTGCAGCTTTAAGAAGTCGCCCAACTGTCTGGAAATGCAGATTACGCCCAGCCACAGCTCATCCAATTATAGCCCGCCCCCCGTTCCAAAGGTTCCTCTTGCGGATGTGGCATAGATATGGTAGAGCATAGTATATGGTAAAGAACAATGTAGTTGATCTCTTTAAAATAGGTTTCAGCAAGAAGTAAATTTTATTAGATTGAAAGATATAATAAAGAATTTAATAAATGTTTTAATAAATTATTTAATCAAGAATTTAATACAGCAATTAATAAAGAGTTTAATAAAGAATTTAAAAAATGAGTTGATAACGAATTTAACAAGGGATTTATTAAGGGATTTCACAAATAAAAAATAATTTAATGAACAACAAAGAATAATAGAGAATTAAATAAATAATTTAATTGGATTTTAACAAAGAATATAATATAATTTAGTATTACAGTTTCTATTTAAGAAAAGATACAAATAATTCAAGTAATTCTACAAGCACTACCTTCCGCCAGAAATAAATGATATATTAATTAAATAATTTACATAGGAATTTAATATGACATTTATTTAAGTAATTAATATTTGACTTTCTCCTATTTAATGAAAAATATAAATAACTTACCCTCAAATTTCAACCATTTTGTAATGAAATAAAACTCGTAAACCCCTTTTAAACTTGATATAAATATCTAAAAAATATTTTAAAATTTAAAGAACACACTCCTACTTTTTCTTTCCCTTACTTTAAGATTATTTTATATTTTCCCTCTTATAAAAACCTATTTTGTAGGGCATTTAAGTTAGTTATAGCCTAAACTCAGACAGAACAAACATAAAAAAGGAGTCACTAATTAAAAATCCTAATAATAGCGAAATCGCAGAGCCGTAACATTTGTGCAATTTTCTTCCAGACATGATTTTTATCTCGTGTCGAGTTTGTAGTTTTATCACAACTTTTTTTTTGACGAGCTCCGTCTACAAGTAATCATGGCAAGCAAATATCAATCAAGTACGCGGGCAAACACACCCCAACATAGGCGTATCCAAGGGGGATTATATAAGGGTTTTTACTAAAGAGTTGAAGATATATTTATATCTTTAATATTATTTTATAATTTTAAATGGATGATGAAGATATATAATACATTTTTATTATTATTATTTAAATGAGAAAATTGCAACGTAGTAAAGGGATTACCTCCGTTTGCTTTCTTTTTTATAAGCATCATAAGAAGCATCAACCTAAATAAGTATCTTATTTAAAAACCATTTTATCTTTAAATTTTAACATAACTTTATTTATATTAAAGCCATTTCAGTTCACTCCTTCTTATATGTATCACTTATTTATTTCATATTTATCTTAAATCTTAAATCAATAAAATCCTTTGTTCCCCACACACAATCCATATACAACGATTTATACATCGCACAATATATACTGTATGCCTGTATCCACATCGATATTTGCCTTCCGATATTGCCGACATCCCCCAAGTTTCAGTTCGTAGAATTTACCGAGTTTTTCCACGAATCCAACGGGCTTCGATCGTCTGCCACTCGGTCTCTCCCCAACGCTGCCACCGATCAGGGGCGCCGCTAACAGGGGGAAGGCACAGACCGACGATTGGCATAAAGCTTGCCATCTGGAAATGACGCAATGTTTTTGAAAACACATCAACACCCCGAGTTGTGGCGGTTGACGTTGCTGTTAGCTTTTGTGTTTTTTATTTTTTGTATTTTATTTTTTTTTGCTCGTTGCGTTTCGTTTCGCTTGGCAAAATCAACATCAGCAGATACAGCAACAAAAACAATAATAACTAAAAAAAAGAACAACAAAAACAACACCAACAACAATAGCGATTACAATTGTTAATCTAAACACAGTATAAAACATAGCCATACAAGCATATTACGTATACGTAGACCAAGTGAACTAAAGATATATTCTGGTCGCGTACTTTAAGCTCTAAATAGGTCTGAAAAGTTACACTAAGGAAAAGGGGTTAACAAAATTACTAACTTTCTAGAAACCGTTTTTTTTTAAACTAATATTTAACACAGTTAATCCTATTAGAGAAAGTCTGATCTTTAAAAAGAATGCTTGAAAATAAATACTTAAATCAGCTTAATTCGTAATCCCTTATTTCCAATTAAATATCAAAGTTCAATAAACTGTTTATCAGAAGCCGCAAAATTGTGTTGCAATTTTTTTGATTAATGTATCAATCATTCAGTTATCATAATTCTTTAATTATTCTTAATGGCATTAACCTTGATAC
Source organism: Drosophila anomelani (assembly GCA_035045905.1). Taxonomy (NCBI): domain Eukaryota; kingdom Metazoa; phylum Arthropoda; class Insecta; order Diptera; family Drosophilidae; genus Drosophila; species Drosophila anomelani. The sequence goes on from JAWNOO010000165.1 coordinate 7,180,767, forward strand.
AAAAATGTTAAATATAACTCTGAGTTCGAATATACTTGGTTTAAATTATTACTTTACCATTTATCTACATAGTTGATGATTATTTATTATTAATTTAAATAAACTTTAAAGTTTTTATAATACATATAAATAAAATTCATTTGTTTACTTTCTTAAAATCGTATATATATATATTTTTTTTTAAACTTATCTTTCAGTGCGCCCTCAAGCTAATGCCAAACTCAGACTACAACTTAAGCTTCAATGTTGCTGCTGTTATTTGCGGCACTTATTGTTGTTGGTGTTGCTATTGTTGTTGTTATTTATAAAATACAAAATACTGCTGGTTTTGCTTTTGTTGCTTTGTGTGGACTGTTTTTCCTTTGTTACTGTTGCCTGCCATTTTCACTTTTCCGCCTGTTATTGGTTTTTGGCCTTTAAAGCGGCTGCTGCTGCTGCTGTATTATTGGTTGTTGTTGCTGCCCCTTCGTTGTCTTTAGGCCTTTGTGTTGGCTGCTGTTCCTGATGTAGCCGTTAATGTTCCTGTTGTTGTTTACTCTGCTGGTTAAGTTAAGCTGTTTGTAAACGGAGCAGCAAGCTGCAAGTAGCCTGCAGTGAAGCAGCAACACATTAAGTTGTTACACTTTACTTAAAAATAAATAAATATATTAAAAAAGTTTAATAATTATCAAGAATTATTAAGCTGCCACCTCCGGGCGTTATTTATCTTATGGCTGCTCTTAATTTTTGGCCTGTTGTTGCTTTTCTGTTTTTGTTGTTTAATTTTTTTTACTGTACCCACTCTTATCTTCTGGCTTTACTACATCTGTTAATAATTCTGTTATTGTCTTGTATCTGTTAGTTTTTTTCTTCTTTCTTTTTTTGGTTTTTGTTGTGCAGTTGTTGTTGTTGCTGCTGCTCTGGGGGCCCCATGTCAGCAATCAACAGTTTGCCATAAATTATTTTTGCAAAATGCTCACGCTTCAATGCGACCCCAGGGAGTCAGCGAACACTCACACTCAATAATATATATATGCTGTATATATATGTATATAAATATATATGTGAAATGATAAGCTGTGAAACACATATATATGGTCCCATTGCGATTGTCGCGCAATCGAGCATTGAGCAAGTCCCCGAGCAACCCCATCCCCCACAGCCATCGCCATTTCCCGCCCCAAACCCCATTTTCCATTGTGTGTATGTTCGTTCTGCTTGCCTCTAAGAATATCTCCCGCAGTCGTTCAGATAAAGATAATAGTTGTAATAATAAGAGAAGCCAGCAGTGCCAGAGCCCTGCATTTGTCACTCGGGCATTGAGTAAGGTTGGAAAGTGTTGTAAATCAATTAGGCAAAAGCCTTTGTAGCTGAAAGCTGAAAGAAAGCCAGCTAAATGCGTAGTACACCATAAATAAAAAATATTGAATATATTAAGTAAACATATCATTTTTGTCATACAAATAATATTTTTGAGGTCTGTTTGTGAGGTAATTAATAAATTTTAAACAATGGAATATGATTTTCGAGTTGAATTTGAAGGTAAAGAGACCATAATAATATATTATATCTTAAAGCAGAATATATGTTGAAATTTTTATTAACAAAAAATATGGTATTTAACATTAAAATATAGAAAACTTAGTAAAAGTTATGTATATCAAGAAGTAAAGGCGAATTTAACATTAAAAAGATGTTAAATATTTGTATTATAATATTTGTATTTTAATTTTAAAAATTAAAAAAGAAAAGAGAGAAGAAAAATACAGATATTATTCATATAAGAAAATAGGAATTATCAATACTAATAATAATTAAAAATTATTGTTATTACGAATGATCATTATTAAAAATATTTTCTTAAAGAAAAGAAACATTAAAATATAATTTCGCTATTTATTCTTCAAAATATATATAAACTCCCTATCTTTCAACCCCCTTTGGCACTTTTTATTATATTTCTGCCAGTGTATAATTCCTTCTAAGGGGTTAAGATAAAGCCAAGTCAGGAGGGACGGGACACAGCACTGCCATTATGATTTATGGCTAAACAAAATGCACAAATGCTGTTCGATCTGCTCGGGGATTGCATCTTCTGGTCGTAAATAACCAAGCCGGAACCCTGGAATGGCCATCAGAATGGGCCAAGAGAGCTAATTTGTTGCCCCTAATGGGACACCAATCAGGTGGAGGAGGAGGATGGGGACGAAGAGGGAGTGCTCCGATGCAGGTGGGTATGGCTCCAAACTATCTGGCCATCTATCTGGATACATTCATAAATAAATCTATTTTCGATGGAAGGAAGTCTTGGGCAAGTGCAATTTATTACCAAAATGCTGACGTCTTTTGGATTTCTTCAGCATTTCGTTTCAATTTCCTCTCGAAACGTAATTTATAACCTATTATTCTACCAATTGAGTTGGAATTAATTTGTGGAGTAAGCACTTTGTTGTTACAACACTACAAAAAATGTGTTTTTCGAGTTCGAGTTTTTAACTAAATTGAAAGAAAAAGTATGTAAGAAAAATGCTTTAAATTAAATTGCTTTTGACATTCTTCAATTAAATCTGATGTATTTTCCATTTGTTGCTATTTGTAATGAACAAGCAATCAAAAAACCATTTGCACAAAATGTCAATAATAAAAAAAATTAAACCATTTTAGTCGGCAATTTGTATCAATTTAATTCGCTTGACTTTTATGGTTGAAAGTTTTATTTTTGGAGCAAAGATCTAAATATAATTTAACCACAAAATTCAAGCGGTATTAATTATACATTTTTTAAAACTATTCGCTAATTATAGGGATTTTTGAAAGGAGAAAAAAAATATATTTTTTATATTTATTTCCCTTTGTGAATTATTGATTATATAAAGAGATTTATTTCGCCTACAAAAAGTGTGTATATGTGTCAAGTCTTTGTGTTTTTTTTTTTTATTATTATTATTTCTCTTCCCTTATATACTTAGCTTAATTTCCCAGACAAATATTAATTTTTGCTTGGATTTTTCGTGTGTTGCTAGCCGAACAAAGGTTCCACTCAACTCTTTTGCTTTATCATTTCCCGCAGCTGTCTGGTTTCGTTATTAATAGCAACAACAACAAAAAAAATCTCTCAAAAAAAATATGAAAAATAATTAAAAACCTATTAAAGTCAGCAACAAAACATATACACAACACCAAAAAAACCTACACAGTAAAAACAACAAAAATGAACAATAACGAACGAAGAACAGTCAAATCAAATTACCCAAAAATATAAAGAAGAAGCGAAAATAATAAAAAATCATTAAATGCACGAAATGGCAGAGAAATGTGCCATGGCCATTAAGAATTATATGCCCAAATAAAAAAAAAATAAAACAAAAAAATAAGACTCAAGAGCCGGGACAGAGCAGGCCCGGCCGAGGAGTAATTATTATGCGAAGATCACGTATTCCCATTTTGCAAAACCCAAAAGCGGATGGGTGGTGTGCCAGAGGGGTGCTTGGGGAAGTGCTGAAGGGGGCCGTGAATGCAGGCCACAATAGAAGGACGACGATTTATGCGACCAGACGAAATAAAAACATAAAACCAGGTTCCTGCAAATAGCAGGAGAAGCCAGACAGCTTCGAAATGGCAAATACCCTCTTTAATTTGCATTTATGTTAAAGTAATGGTTTCATTTGCCATTAAAATAAAATTATTTGATAATAATAGAACACGTGATAAGGAAATTAATTAAGCCAAATAAATAAATAATTATATAGGAAGCAGTTTGGAAGATATTTTTGGTTGCAATCACAGAGCTTAATAATGTCATAAAACTTCGCCAAGACTTCTCTAAGAATTCCTAAAAATTAACCTAAGAAATTCGTATATTATTACTTTTAAATTTAAATCATTTTAGAGTAAACTTAATCTCAAGTTTTATCGATTTTTTACAGCAAATTTCGGAAAGTTGTTATAAGATTTCTCAAAGAAGATATTTGTAAAGAGAACCAAATAAGCATTACCAAATGTCTTGATATTCTTACTTTTAAATGCAAATATTTATTAGGTAAACTTACCCTTAAGCTGGTAATTTTTATGGATATTTGCATTTTTCTTAAAGCCTTCTAAGACTTATTCAAGATATCTCAAATTAATTATTAAAAAAAATAATTACCCTGAAAAAATAAAAGCTTTATAGTTTCTAATGTAAGCTTAAACTATTTCTCTTTATTTTTAAACATTTTGTAAGGCATATTCTTTTAAGCTTCAATGAAAATAAACAATCATATTTATTATTATTATTTATAAATTTATATTTCTGAATTTGTATATATGTATGTTACTTTATCCATCTCCTAATTATTATTATTTCTTTATTAAGTTTTAGCAATAAGATCTTATATTAAACATCCCAAGCATATCAAGCAAATATCAAGTACTCATTGTGGATTAAAAAATTAAATAAATAATGAAATACATCAACATTTTTAGGAATATAAATGAATAATATAAAAACAATACCTATTAATACCCCTTCATAATTTTTCTTAGGGTATTTAACACCCCTCTGAAAACTTCAAAACTGTGGCAAACAAAACAAGTGTGCCTTGGTCATGTGAGTGTTTGGTGTTTTTGTTGGCCAAAAATAAATTTCAATTTTGGTTTCTGTCCCCATCCTCCGACTTACTCCCGCTTCCCTTTCCCGTTCCGGTTCTCGTCCATCTCCATATCTCTGACACCTTGCTCCGCTACTCCGCTATATACACCAATCCCTATGCTATATACCCCCCAAGTGAGGCCCCTTTCCGCCGGGCATCCCCACACACCCAGTAATTGGCTCAAATTACAGAAACTCAGCTCCGACCGCAAATTCAGGCCCGGAGCTCGGCTCAAACCCAAACCAAACCAAACCAAACTCAAACTCAAAACCAGACCAAAACCAAAGGCAAAACCAACGCCAGAGTCCGTACCGTTCCCGTTCCCGTTCCGACCACGACTCTTATTATTGTCATGGCACACAATATTGTTTCCAAAAATGAAACGAAACGAAACGAAACAAATACGTGACCAGAAATTAAAGAAAAAAAAAAAATAATAATAACAATAAAGAAGGAAGAGGTGGCAGGCGGCAGGCGGCAGGCGGCAGGCGGGGGCTAAGGCTGAAATAAAAACAAAAACTACGCCGGTTGCCCGAAAAACTGTGCAAAATAAAATAAGGAAACGGCAGAAATCGCGTTGATTTGAATTTTAAAATGTTTCATGGCATTTGTTTTGTTTGTTTTGTCCCCCTCCTCGGTGTCCCCCTTTACCATGATGCCCTGCTCCTCCTCCTCCAACTCCTCCTTGGTGTTCATGCCACAGCTCAGTTTTGTGGTCTCGCTGTGCTCTGCTAACTTTGTTTTTTAGTCACAGTGGGCTTGAAATTCAGTAAAGTGCATTGAGAATGGTTATAAAAATATTTAAAAATTCTTAATTAATAAATATGATTCAATAACTCAATGGAAACAAATTTTTATAAGCCAGTATAATTATTATTGCATTTATAATACATAATTTAACTTCATATCTTTGTTTTTTTTTATGGAAAAAGAAAAAGTTTGGTTAAATTATAAAACAAGAATGCCACAGAAATCACAATGGATTTAAAATGAATACAAAATGAATACAAATTGCTATATCTATTAAATATTTAAATAATACAAATTAGGAAGCTTATCTTTAGGTTTCATTTTTTAACAAATTATTATTACTTTGATGTGACATATAATTTTTATTTTACTTAAGATTAATGGTTTCAAGCTCTACATCATTTTTACAGCAAATTGAATAGCCCACAAGGGTAAAATAAATATAATAATATTTTTATGAAGTCATTATTTACGGCTTTAACAATTAAGTGTTGGTGATTAAGCTTATTTACATAGAAATATTTTCCACAGAGATTTTAATGGCCTAAATTTTAGCTCTAAAAAATCAGGTTGAAGATAAACATTTAAGTATTTTTGATAAGCAAATATTAAAGTAATTTTTGTAAGGAATTTTTGAATTTATGGAAAGAAATTTTTGTATAGAACTTTTGTAAGTACATTTTAAAAGTAATTTAAAAATACATTTCTTACTCAATATAATAAACTTCCTGTAAAATAGTTAGTAAACTCCATTTGATGTAGCTTGTCGTTTAATATTCACAAGACAATTTAACCTTTTTCTGGGCTATTATTATATTCTCCCTTTTTGGCAGCCACGGTGCGCATTGGTAATATCTATGGCTATCACTAAAAAAGTTTTACACTGCCATTTTCTGTCATTGTTGCTGGTTGCTAGTTGGTTCTTGTTGTTGCTCCTGGCTATGTTGCTGCTGCTGATGTTGCTGCTATATCCAATTGTAGTTGTTGTTTTGTGCCATTTGGTGGGGAACAACTTTGCATGGGAATTATATAGATACACCTAAAAAAAAAGAAGTTTCTTTAAAGAGAGTTTCAAAGATTTTCTTTTCCAGCCAAGAACGTAGAATAGTCTGTAATAAGGATAAAAATATAAACAATTTATTTAATTTTTATATGTAATACTAATAATAATAAAGATTTATATAGATTTTACATATATTTTTATAAGATAAGAATAAAATAAGAGAAACTCCCTAATTATAATTTCAAAAGTATTCCGAAAAAAAGGTTTCCTGACATTAAAATATTTCATCACACTTAATCACTTTAACCTCCTAATTTCTCTCCGTGTATTACTTATATATAGACAAACTGGAAGCCGCAACAAAGTTGCAAGGCAGCTCTGTCGACGTCCCAGACCTTATGCCTTATGTAAATTGTAAAAAAAAAACGGAAAAAATTGATAATGAAACTTTTCAACGCAATAAATAATAGCTGACAAGGGACGGCAATCGTCGGCGGGAGAGAGTGCGAATGGAAAGGAGCAGGAGCAATGCCTGGAATTGGGGACTCCAACCTGGAGATGGAGTCGCAGCTCTGGAGCTGTAGAGGAAGCAATAAAGGAAAGGCATGAATTTCCACATTATTATTGATTTCGTGTTGAATTTTTGATTATTTCTATAAATATTACCGAATTGGTAGGAGCAGCAACAAAAAAAAAAGGTGCCGCTGAACTGATACGCTTGAGGGGGTGTTATTTTTTTATATGAATGTACAGAGGTGTGACGCCCCCCTTTTCGGCGAAACGCGACACGTGCGATGCTGATACCGGCCGCCTAGGTCAAGTTTGAGCATATAGTACTTATTATTATTATTATTATTCGAACAACAACAAAATATACTACACACACACCCAACACAGAAATGTACACAATAAACAAAACCATTTAACAAATATTGTTTACAAATAGTATTTACAAATTCTTACAAATATTTTCACACATTTTTGCTAATTCGTTTGAGATGTAATTTCGTAATTCAAGATGAGTATTAAATCTGATTAATTAAAAATAATATTTTGACTTGTTTATTAAATAATATTATTTACAAATTTTTACAAATATTTTCGCATTTAAAAATAATCCTTAAAATTCAGCTTAACATAATTAGAAGGAATTAAACCACAAATCACAAAAGAGGTAATACGATCTTACAATTTTCTTCCTAAAAACTCCTTTCAACTTTTGAGGTCTTTGGTTATTTCGAGATACATTTTAGACTTTTTTAAAACAATTTCATAACAATATTTCCCTGAACTTCACATAAAAATTTTTCAAATAAAACTGTTTAACCAATTTATGTTTATTTCTTGCTGTGCACACACACACTCACCATATTACTTTATGATTTTATTTATACTTTATACGCTCTCGTTTTTCGCGTATCGACATAAAACTGAAACTGAAAAATAAACAGGCATATAAAAAAAAAATAACAAGAAGTCGGAGGGGCGGAGGGGGCGGGTTGCCGCTGAAGATGAAGGGGTGGAGCAGCACCAAAAATTGTTATGCAAATAAAGAATATGGCCTCCTCCTCTGGCACCCCGCTCACCTTTGGGGACAGCCGAGATAAGCAAACACTCCTCCTCGCACAAGCACACACACCTGGGCCACATCGATGCTTATGAGTTGTGCACACACCACGGCCATACACACATCCATAAGTAATGGCAAAAGGTGTGCCCGGCCATGTCGTTGTCGTCGTTGTCGTCGTCGTCGTCTCTGTTGCTATCAGTCTCGCCAACGCGCAATAAAATATTCTAAGGCAACACACAGAGACCCAAAACACAAAACTACAAAAAAATAAACAACAACAACACACACAAAACTGTTTGGCTGCAAAAATAAAAAAAAAAAAGGTGAAACAACACCAAGAACTTACAAACAAAAAACTATAAACAACAAAAAGTCATCAAAGTTGAGTTTCGCTTGGGGCTTCAGCTGAGCTGATAAATTTTGTACCCTTTACCCCGAGGGTCTGGCACAGGAAAAACACTTTTCTTGCCCCGTTTTTTTTTCCCAATTGGATTCGAGAATATTCAAAAATTCAATTACGATGGGGGGAAGGGCGGCATTCCACACCAAGGGGATAGCAAATGTGAATTGAAAAGTTTTCCCTTTTCTTTTCGAATGAAATACCTGAAGATATGGCTTTTAAAAGTTTTAAGAATAATCCGTTGGGTTGTTTGAAGGGATCTCTTAAGGAATTGAAATAGTTTATACTTTTAAGTGATTAAATAAAAATAATAAATATAACAGCCAAAACTTTTAAAATAATCAAAACCAAAATATGTTTGAGCACTAAATAAATACCATAAACTAAAAACTATATCAAGGTTACAAATACATTTATATTTATTATTTTATTATAACACGTTTTGGCTGAATCATAAAGATTATAATTTATTTTTATTAAAATATAAATATCACTCCCTTTTTAACAAATTTTATTATACCAATTTATTTATTTTTTATAATTTCGTTTCAGTGCGTTTGTTGAACCTTCCCCTTTTATGATATATTTTATTTATAGCTCAGTTTGTTTTTTTTTTGTATTATTTTATTGCTTTATAACAAGTAAACAAGGGTCAAGGTACAACAAGAATTCTCCTAAGATTATTAGTCAATTTTATTTATGGATTAAATGTAAATACTTTATTATAAAGATAAATAAAAATATAAATAAACATTTTATAAATGAAAACTTTGCTACGAAAAGTGGCCTTTTTGAAGTCCTTGTTCATTGAAGGAGTTTTATGAATTTATTTATTGTGTTTCTAACTAATTATATAATTTAAATTTAAATTACATTTATATTAAATCAAGACTTTTTAGATTTTAAATCCACCCCACACCGAATAGGGTATTCCTCTAACTAGACTTAACCCACAATCGAAGACGAAAAATTTAACAAGTCGTGAACAATTTACATAAAAAACCAAACTATAATTGCGTCTGGCTTGAAAATTAGAATAATAACCACAATACGAACGCCTTAAAAACCAAAACAAACCATAAAAAAATTCACAACATAAATATAAAAAAAATATAACAACAAAAAACAGAAGGCATAATAGAGAATGACTTTAAGCTGAGAACGTCGACGACAACTCATAAATATTTAAATTTTGTTATTGAGCCCCCGCCTGTAGTTGCATTCCTATAATTGTGTTTCCATTTCAAGTGTGTGTGTGTTGTGTGTGAGCTCGTGTGTTGGGCTATTTAAAATTTTTATTGATTACGTCTGTAAACAAATAGTAAAAAATCGTAGACTCAATTGCAAATATTTACACGACACGAGCAGAGATCTGAATATAGATCTGGCCCATTCAGAGAGGCCCCAGACAGAGTCAAGACCGAGCCAGACCCCAACCCCAAAATCGATCTCCTCCAAGGAACACCTCTCCCCCGACATCTGGAATATATATGTATGTAGTTGTGGTGGTAGTTGGGAACACTAATATATATAGTATATAGGACTTATCGCCCGACTGCAAGTGGAACTATTGAAATTCACACGTCTCGTCTGGCTGGTTGCGTTTTACGATTCGCGATTCGTTACGTATTGGATCTATCTCAACGTGTGTCTAGCCGTCGCGATCGTAAAGTGCTGAAATCTGAACAACAACACCGACAATGAAAATTCAAAATTGCAATATAAAAAATACAAAAAAAAAACTACTACAAAAAAATATAAACATAAATAGAAAATAGCTGAGACGCCGGCATTGGGCAGCAGACCGTGTGCCGGGATCGATTCTCGATTGGGGGTCCATTGGGTATGGGTATGGGTTTGGGGCGAGGCTGCTCGTAAATTGCTAATTTACCCAATCAATCTGGAGAGTGGCGACAGCGGGGGCACAGGCACAGGTGTGGCCATCGGGAGCAGCGGGAGTGATTGATCGTTCTAGTTATGATTGAGCTGTTAACACAACCGGACAACAAACCATTTTTGGGGGGGGTGCCAAAATTAGCTTCCACAGAACTCGATTTTTAAGAAAAAGAAAAGAGGAAAAGGGGTTGCAAATTTGTAGCTCAACTTATACTTTAAAGTATTTATAAACAGTTTAAACTCTTTTTTTTTTGTGGTCTAAATCTTAACTTGAAAGTGTGTTTAGTTTTGTATTTCATTAGGACATTTCCTAAACACACTTTCACTTTTTAGGAAAAATGGTCTTGATTTCTAATTGAATTTAAATTGTGTTAGGTGATTTTTTAATTTTTCTGTACATTTTATAATATTTTAAAATCTTTTTCAGAGGGCTTAATCTTAAATTGAAAGTGTGGTAAATATTAATAATTAACTTTGTTAGCCCTTTTTGAATTTAAAAGTACGTTAAGTGGTAATTTAGTGTCAACACTTTATTCCATTTAATAAAAAATTTCTTTAGCCTTTATTTATTTTTCTTATTTGTATAATTTTTACTAAATTAATGTATATTATTTTTTACCAAACCAGCTTTCCTTTTAGCTGTTTCCCCTGGGGTTTCTCTACAGATTTTTGCTTTAATTTTTGTTATTTAATCTTAAATATTATTAATTCTCTCTTAAGGGTGTAAACCTTACTTTAGGAGTGTGGTAAATATTTATAATTCTTAAGTGTTTGTTTTATAATTCATTTTAATAACCTCTTTTGAATTTATTTCGTAATTTAGCTTCTACTTTAAAGTATCTTTAACAAAAAGTTAAAAAAAACAACCCCAAAACTATATTTATTTTACCCTATTTTAAATTATATTATATAATTAAATAAATTTATATTATTTTCTTCTGAAACCCGCTTCCCTTGAATCCTATTCCCCATAGAGTTTGCACTTGATGTGCCGCATAAATGGCTCCACTGCCCACAGTCGTTGGCGGCGGCGGCGGTGTCCGAGCATATTAATTGCAACAATGTTCTATAAATGTCCCCAGTGGATGGCAGTGTCCTCCCTCCCTCCGGGTTCCTCCCTGGAAGCTAGTATGTAACTCAATTTGCATTTATTCATATTAATATTATTATTTGCCATATTGTTTGACGTGGCTGCGGCTGCGACTGAGACTGAGACTGCGACGAGGACAGCAAGCGAACTGCATCGAAATTTAAATATTTAATTTAACAAGTTTTTCAATTAAATTAGTAATGCAAATTGTTTGCTTCGTTGCTGCTGCATTTTTCCTGATGTCCATCGGGTACTGCAGGAGGTAGAGGAGGAGGAGGGAGGAGAAAGTGGAGGAGTAGCTCTCCTCCAGTCAGGATAGCATCGAGTTACTCACTCAACAGTCCGCCCTTTGTTGAGCTGCAACAAGTAAACTTAATTAAATAACTGTGTAAGCTGCGAATAAACAAAGAAATTTAATATTGTTTATGCATCAATTAAAAATCAACCTTTAAATACTCTTTGAGATTTTTATAAAATAATGTTCAAAAAACCAGACTTTGATTTTTTAATAATTTCCTTACATGAAATAGACATTTATTATTTTTTATGATAAATGTAAAATTATAAAATAATGTTCAAAACACAATACTTCTATGAAAAAATATTTTACAATTATTTAAATTTAAAAAAATGTTCTTTCTTTAAATAATTTATATTTTAGAAGTTTTGTTAAAACCTTCTCTCAACATCTTTAAAATTCTCAACTACTGCTTTCAATATTCCCTGGCAGAGTATTCAAAATGGACATTAACAAGTTGAAAGCTTAATTTATTTGTAGGTCATTTTCATGTAATGCAAACTGCAGCAGCAGGAGCAGTCGCAGCAGCAGCAGCAACAATCGTCATCTGTCGTTGCGTTGCCGCCTTCGCAGTCGCAGAGCAATCATAAAATACAAATCAGCAAACAAGAAAAAAAAAAAAAAGACCCAGTAGTACTCATGTACTCTCGAGTACCCGACAACAGCCCCGCACAAAAAAAAAAGGAGAAAAACTCTACAAACATATATATACCCACTACATTAGACATTTTTATATGGCGTCGGTGTCAACGTGGCTAGCAAATTAGTTTATGTTATGTAAGAGAGTTATGGCCACAAGAACCAGGCGAAGCATCGGTTTAGAAGGTTAAGAAGCTGACATTTGAGGCGATTCGGGGTTAAGCGCCGGCAATGAGCTTCAGAGTTATGAACCCTGGAAATCGGGGAAGAGAATGGGGGTTATGACGGGACTAAGCCAAAGTCCCCCCGTCAGACAGCGAAAAAAATAAGATCTTGGTCTAAATCTTATCTTATCCTGGTGGGACGTGTGACAACTATGGTCAAATATGGCTATCAAGTGAAAGCAAAGAAAAACAAAACCGTTAAGAAGTGAGCTAAGTGTAGGTAATTCCTATAGGTGGGTAATTCTTATATCAGTTGTTCTATCTTTGGAATCAAATATTATATACCGTCTGGCCTTGAGGGCAATCGTGTGATTTTTGTGTGATAACTCAATTAGGTTAATTGTTAAATTATTTATATATAGTTTCTTCCTAACGTTAATTACTTGTCAATGCATACATTTGTTTTTAAGGTTTTCTTCTACTTTCAATTATTTTCATTGTCTTGTCTTACCTCAACCCCTCGCCTTATCCATATTTGTTTTTCTTTTGCCCGAAAAAAAAGAAGAAAACTATTTGCTTGCCTTATCTTTATGTATTTTGAAACCTCTAGTATTATCTTTTCTACTCTTTTTTTGATCTTATCCGCCTTCAACTCTCACCCTTCGCACATGGTTATTTGGTGTTGTTTTCTCGTTGGGTTGTTACTTTGTTAGCTTTTCTTTTTACCAAATTACCATTACCATTTATTTATTTTGTAGCGTTAATTGCTTTTTGGTTAGTCTTTGGTGTTGTTTATTTATTCTTAAACAAATCAATGTTAAAAAACGAAGAAGTATTAATTATTCTTATTAAATAAAGATAAATGTTAAACTACGATATGTGTCATATTTAAATGAATAAAAATTATTATCTTTTAAATGAAATAAAAATCTTGTTCCTTTTAACTCCCTCTTAATTCCTTTTTCAGCTACTTAATAATTAAATTTCATTCTTTAAATAAATTCTCCATGACTAACTTTTATCTCAAATTAACTGCACTTGAGTGGCTTCCCACTGGCTGATCATTGATCAGTGATTGCAACATCATTTCCGTTTGGCTAATGTTCCGCTTGTTTACTGCACTTTCTGGCATTGGATCTTTTTGACTGATTGTAGCCCCATATCAAGTGTCTTGTTTGCGAATCTTCTCGGGTGAATCGACTTCGTAAGAATTTATATTTTCAGTTACCTGAAAACTCTTTGTGGCTATCAACGAAAATTAAGAACTTTGTTGACCAAATTCCAGTCACATTTTTTATTTGGCGTAAACAAATTCGCAGAAGACGGAAAGTCTGGAAAGTAGTCGCAGTAGTCGTTGTCCATGAGAAATCGAATTCTGATAAGACCCATAATCGGTTAGTGTTCTGAAGTGGGGCGGCTATTGATAAGAAGTCTCGGTGTGATAAGGAAATCGAAGATTGCAATTGTTAGTTTTTTTTTTTGTTTTTTAAGGGGGGTTAGTTACGGAAACGTAAATTGTCAACGTCAATGGGAATTACGAGGTCTGACAGAACAGAAAGCTCTACAAATCGCACTTTATTTCAGTGGGTTTTATTTTTAAGACAAGGGGATTGACTGGGTGAATTTGTAGACTGCTTAAAAATGGAGTGACTAATTAATAAAAACTGTAAACAAAAATATATAATTATAAGTTAATATAAATATAATTATAAATTAAATATTTTTGTTCTCATAGTTTTTTTTAATATTATATTTAATTTAAAATTAATCTAAATCGTCTAAGAAATTAATATTTATTATTATTATAATTCCTTTAAAATATTTCCAGCCAATCATAATTTATTTATTATTTATAATATAAAATTAGTTTGAATTTGTAACTTTAAAAAGAAAGTTAATAAATAAACCCTATCAAAACAGACAAACAAAGATGGAGCTTTGTTTTCTTTTAAATATCCAGTAGTTTGTTTTTTTTTATATTTTATAAATATTAAACTATTAAATTTGATAAATAACATTCATAAATATTACAAATCATAATCAAGGCTTGTGGGAATTATTCCAATAATTTGCTTATGATTTAAAATTGAGATTAAAGAACGGAATTAAATGTATGTAATAAATATATTTACTTTATTAGATTTATTAAAATAATTATATATTTACCTTATATAAAATATTTACTGTATATCCCCTATTAAATCTATAAACAAACAAACTCTTATGACGTTTTACATTCATTAAAGTCATATAACGTTTGATAAAGGTTGAATTACGTTACTTAAGATACTTCAAATTAAGTCAGCAGCCTGTTGTTAATGATTCTGTACTATTGATTATATAAATATATATAAGAAAAATAATAATTAGTAATATAAATATAATTTAAATAAATAAATAAAAACCAAAATTATTCAATGACTTTCTCAGTCAAAAATATAAATATTAATGCCTTTAAATATTCCCAGTTTGTTTATTTAGTTGATTGTTACTTCAAAGCCCTTTGCAAATTATGCTAATCAAATCTATTTAACTATTTATACCTTCCTGCTATATATGTACGTATATATAATGCATTATTCTAGCCGCAACTGAGTGTGCATTCAAGCGTCTGGCGATTTCTATTCGCGAATGGGTTCTAAAGGTGCGACAGCCATGCGTTTTGCATGCCAAGTGTATCCAGATACAGACCTCTGATTCATTGATAACACGTGCCCAGTGCACTACACCTGACCCAGCCCCAGTACCAGACAGTTGCAGTTGCTTAAGCAAATATTTGCACTTATAATTCAGCTGTCAGACAATGGGCTCTGGGTCTCTTGACTCTATAGTAAATGCAGTTCTCAAGACCCCGCCACCCATGTGATTGGGAAATGCTCTCTTTCTGTTATAAAAAAATAATATAAAAACTAGGCAAGTGATAAGTAAGGGTGCCGCTAATTGATTTAGCTGCATCATAGCCGTTCGATGGCCATGACAGTACAAAATTGGTTTTTACTGATACCAGCTGGACCTACATTTTGCAATATTTTCAAATCGGCTGTGTCAGCTCCTGCTATATATATATATATTATATGTCTAGCAATTAAACATGTGAAAGTCATTTGATGAACAAGGAAAAGATTCACTCTGAAATTAAGCTGACATCATCGCCGAGTTTAAAAAAGTTCTCATTAACCACTGATATAATTTTATATATAATTACTTTTCAGATTGCAAGTGACTTAAAGTCTGAAAACTTGAGTTAATGCAAAGGGATAGGTCATGAATTCAGCATGAGTTACTTCATCTTAAACTTGAGATTTACTTGAATAATTTTTGTAATTATCAGTAAATATATATATAGTATTTCCGCTTTAAGCCTGAATTTTTCCCTTGGAACATGTGCTAAATGTTCTATAAATATTTAGCTAATTATATATACCAAATTATATCCGTGTTTGCTTCCCTAATGTTTTGCTAATGCTTCCCCATTTCAATTGTAATTCCTGGTTCCTGGTTTAATCTTTGAAGTGCCTCTTCAAGAAGCTTCTCCATTTTAACTCCCCGTACTACCTAGTTCGGTTTTTATAGATAAATATTTCGACTATTTGTGGTATGACTAATGCCAACAGCAGCTTGCATAAACAACTTGGAGCAAATGTTTACACTTACTGGGGTTCAGAATATATATATTTTCAATTCCAAGTGGTCGGGCCTCATGCAAATGAGGCCTCGAGTTCGTTAAGTACTTAGTACTAGCTCACAAATAGAATCGTGCAGGGGGAAAAATAGGATAGAAACACTTTAATAATATTTATAGTCTTAGGAATAATAAAAAGGAAAAATTAATAAAAACAAGAACAATTATTTAGGTTTGTTCGAACAAATAATATAAATAAATACAAATATGTACCATAAATATTTATCAACAAATGTTTACATTTATCAGCCGGGCTTAGACTATTGAAACATGAAGTATTGCATATATTTTAGCTTCCAATAAATATATAATCAATTGTGGTTACAAAATAAATAGGTTAAATAAATTTATACATTTTAAAACTATTAAATAATCTAAAAAATCTATTTAAAAATTCGATAACTCGATATAATAAAATCATTAAAACTTTAATTCAATATATTTTCTTATTACAAAATATTGCTATATATAAAATATATTATATTAAATAGAATATTATATTTAAAAATTCTATAAGCAATATTTTTGAGCTGAAAATTTTAAAAACAATTTAAAAACTCACCAATAAAATGCAAATATTATTTTTCCCTGTGCACTTGTATCGACACAAACACCAGCCGTCCCGTCTAAGTATTACTTAATATCATTGACTAAGCGCTGCTCACCCAAAAGTCGAGCCATCAAAACAACTTTCGATTACGAAATTTAGCACAGTTGAGGTCCGTGGCACCACCAGGGGTTTTTCAGGTGGGCCGAGAGGGGGAGGGCGCCAGGTAGAACTGCAAAGAAAACAAGAGGTAAAAAAAACAAACTTAATGAGCTTTGCGAAATATGTGTTTTGTGTTTGCTTGCCCTTTCGATGGCTGCTGTCAAGTACAATAAACGACAACAGGTTGAAGACTAAGAATCAGCAACCTTAACACTTAAACAGCTGAAAATGAAAATTGCAACGACTAAAAAACAAAGCCAAATTGCACGAGAATGGAGTCGGACGAAGAGACGATGACTATAGCTTTGGGGATGACTAATGCAGTCGTCTAAAAAAATTAAAAAACTAAAACCCAACGATGGAAACCAAGACACAATGTAAAGTATAAAAAAAAGAGCACAACTCGAGGCGAATTTCGAATTAAAATAAAGTCATTGAGTGTGGTTGAGTGGCTCGGCGGTTGCGTGGTTCAGTGGTTCGGCATTGGTGGACTGCCGCGTGCACACTCAGTGCGATGCACTGCTGCACTTCAAATGCTAACCGAGTGCACAGGAAGATGTAATCAGATCACAAAAGATCACAGAATCACTCATCGAAAACCAAAAGGTTGCTTAAAGGAAAACTGTGTATCTTTTTTTGGGCTTAAGGCGAGAGTTTGTCATTGAAGATACAACCTTTTCTCATGGAAGAATTATGAGAGAAAGGGTTTAATTTGGGTTATAAATAAATTACATTTGAATGCAATTAATTAATCATAAATATAAAAATTATTAAAGCAATCTTAAGTACGTCGAATTTATTAAATTAGATGAATAATTTGCAAGAAATAAATAATGTTATTTTCTTCCCTTAAAAGTGTTGTTTAAAATAGAAACAGATAAGTATTTTCACCTAAAGAAAACAAAAGAAATATCAAAATAATATCAAGAAGATGAAAAGTAATAAATAGATTAACTCCTATATAAAATATATAATTTTTACTATACTTAATACATTAATACATAACAGAAAAAATTAATGAAATACATTTTTTAATATGTCATTTTGCTATGTTAAATATTTTTTAAATTTCACCATTAACAGTTCTTAATTTTACAAATCCAATAAGATTCCCCATTAATCTCCACTATAACCCATCTCATTTCCAACTTTATGTAATAACAATAATAAAATCTCAAACATTTTAAGCAGCTATTAAGCCTTAAGATATTTTCTACTTAAATTAAAAACTACAAAAAATATGACTCTCCACGTACAGGACCATACAAAGTCTCCTCGATTGAATACTGTAATCATTCCATTTTCAATATAATCGATCAGCGATATAACCTGATCGGCACATACAATGTATATATACAACGTAATGACCTCAGCCCGGAGTCAATGCTTCCTGGGAGAGCACCAAGATACATATACAGCTCGTGCAAAAAGTGTGCTCACAAAGAAGGAACCTGTTTTTTTCGCGATAAAAATCTGCCCAGGCAAAACCTCATAAGTCCCGAAGTCTGACGGGGGGGGGGAACACTGACAGGTTTCTATGCAGATTATGTCTCGTTTCGATATCTTCTCGGACGTGTAAGTAATTAATTACAAAAGTAAGTGCTTAAATGCTAAGCCGCACAAGACAAATGTAGATACTTACCAAGTGAGTTGAATAATCTGGCGGTGACAAAAATAGATTCAACAACAAAGACACAGAAACTAAAGACAAGAATCTTTAATTAAAAAGTATTGTATTATATTTATTATTATTTTTTTTTTGTTGCTCTCTCAAACTTTCGAAATAAATTACCATCAGTCACGAATCAGTTCTTTCTTTACCTCAAAAGAATCGCATTTCCCTCTCACATCTCTCTTTTTGTGGCTGATAAAAACGTATCTGGCAGATATACACGGCAATGAATGTTCTGCCATTATTTAATTAGCGTTGAGCTTTTGGCCCTCGGGCTATGTACTTAAGTGCATAGCTCTCTCGTATCTTGTATCTCTTAGCTCATCTTCTGGG
This sequence comes from Drosophila anomelani, assembly GCA_035045905.1. Classification (NCBI taxonomy): domain Eukaryota; kingdom Metazoa; phylum Arthropoda; class Insecta; order Diptera; family Drosophilidae; genus Drosophila; species Drosophila anomelani. The sequence continues at coordinate 7,199,583 of JAWNOO010000165.1, forward strand.
GATTAGATGTGGCGGCTATGGTACTCCACCGAATAGGAATATATATTTGTATATAGAGATAAGCCAGAGAGCTCTAAAAATTTACATTTTTTATTGCCTGAATATTCGCATAATAATTGTCTTGCAACAAACACAAAAAACACTTGCCGCATTGTGGCCACTTCGTGGCAATTCAGATGTATCTGCCGGATACTTGTTCTCAAAAAGAAAAAAATTTGTTTATTTCTGCCGACGCGCTGAAATGGTCTCCAGGGGCCTTACGGATATTTTTGCCGCTCTAATCTGATAATCGCCCAGCCCGGGTCCCTCTGCTCATCCGGCTCCTTTTGCATTACCTCTACCCAAGTCGGTTTTCTGATGACTTTTCCCTCCTCTTGCCACTTATCTGCTTCCCAGCTCAACTGTTATTACCTTCGCTCCTTTTGTGCTACACTTGCTTCTTGTTTATCTTTTGTTTCTATGCTAAACAATTTTTGCACATGTGGCCCATGGTTATTGTTGATGTTGTTGTTTTATTTGTTGTTGTTGTATTTTTTTCTTCTTTTATTTGTTGCTGTATTTGTTGCTATTGTATATGTTTATGCATTGTTCCCATTGTAGTTGTTGCCGCTGACGTCGGAGAGTTGGCTCATTGAATGAATCGAGCCCCTGGCAACAACACGAGAAACACGAAACAGCACACACTTTTTAAACACTTGGGGTTAAAATTTAAGGGATTATTAAAATATATATATATATATTTAAGAAAATAATGTGGCATTTAAGAAAATAATTTAGGTAGCGATAGAAATTCACAATAAATATATTTAATTGAAATTACCACCATAATTTAATGCTCAATGCAATAAATATAAGACGCTCTAGAATAACTTACATTATAAAAATTAATAATATAATAATAAATATAAGAAATATGTAAAAAAAAAAATAATTTTTTAAAAATACATACACCTTAAATACACAAAATATTTATAAACTAAAAGCACACTAATATGTTGTTCATGCCATTTGCAACTTCCTTTCAGACACGAGCTCATTATTAAACAATTTATTATTATTATTATATTATTTACTAATAAATAGTATTCTATTTATTCTTCTTCTTATTATTATAATAGTTTTTTTTATTTTTAATATATTTTTTTTCAGACTGCTGCATTTTCTTTGCTATAATTTCCACCTTTGCTGTTTAAAATCATGGATTCAACTTGCAGCGACTTTGCAGATGACTCACAATTTTTGCACAAAATGTTGTTGCTTTTGTTGACGATTGTTTTTGCTTTTTTTGTGTGTGTTTTAAGTACTATATTGTTGTTGTTATTATTGTTACGATTTACGAAACCTTCGCTGCTCATTAGTGTTGTTGTTGCCGCCGCTTCTTCTTTTGTGAATGTCAGTTTGTTGCCAAGCCAGGTACAAATGAGAAAGTGTACAAACAAATACGAATATAAAAATAATACACACGAAAAATTATATTTTATATTATTTTAAAGTGCATGTATAAATGTTGAAAGATTTTTTTGGAATTTAAACAAGCTTGCCGTTTTTTTTTTTAGATTTTTTTTATCAATATTTTAAACAGACTTCTTAGAAAAAGAAATCCTGTGGTAAAAATAGTCCTTTAGTTAAACTAAAAGTTATTTATACAAATTTAATAATTAAACAAGAGAATTTGTAGTATAATTTCAATTTATCAATATATATTTTTTTTATATTTTAAATAAATTTTGGTATATTTTATGCCGATTTAGAGGGTGACAAAAAGACTTCTCAAAAATGTCTCCAATAATAAGAATTAAAATAAATGAAATCTCACAATAAATAGAGTCTTTATGGACAATAATTTAATAAACTCTAATTGGTTATTTTTTCAATTTAATAAAATATATTTTTCAATGTTTTAAATACATTTATATATATTTTAACTGATTTAAATTGAAATTTGTAGAAGATTTTAAAAAATGTTTCCAATAAATTTAATCAAAATAAATGGAAAAGTCTCAACAAAATAGTTAAAAAATCCTAAATCTTTTAAAATAATTATTTATTTAGACATTATATTTAAAATCATAATTTCTCTCAGTGTTTAAGCATATATGGCATATATTTTTATATGTGTCTGCGTGCAGCTATCATTCATATTGTGAAAACCTTGGAACTGCTACAATTACTGTTGACATTTATGTTGCTCTTGTTGTTGCTGTTTTAATTTTTACTTTTGTATTATTTGCTATTGTTGTTGTTGTTTTTGTTTTTCGTTGAGTTTCGCATTTCCGCTTTCGTCGCCCGACATTTGTTTGTCACAGTCGACGGCTTGGCTCACACGGTTGGCAACAACCACTGCAACAACAGCAACAATAACGACTCACAAGGCAACAACACGGCAACAATGGGGGCCCACGGACTGCTGCCTTATCAGTTTTTGAAAAACAACCAAATCTAAAGCGATACCAAAAACCATTGAGTCACAGATACAGATACATCAGCAGCAGCAGAGGCCGAGGCAGAGGCAAACAACAAGTGGAAAAAACAAAATTCGTAAATGCAAACAACAACAGGCAAAAGGTTTCATAGATACGAGCATACCTGTAGATACATATATGTATATAAACATATATACTTTGTACCTGAAGAATATGCAAATGTTACATGCACGGCTGAGCTCAAAATATTAGCACTAACTGGGAATTACTTATTACTTCCTACAAATTGTGGGTTTTTATAGTGAATTTATTCTGTAAAGTAATTATGTTGGGTTATAAAAGGGAATAAATATTAAAATACAAGTTATTAGGGAGTAATAAATTAATATAATAAACTTTCAGGTAATTAAATAATTTATGGTAAAGCCATTAAAGGTGAAGCGGCTTCTTTTATAGATTTACTTCTTCTTTTAATCGCTATTCTATTTAAATCATTATCATTTTTACAAAGTCCATACGATTATTTCATTTATTTAATATATTATGAAAAAGTCATTAATTTTAATTATATAATTAATCAATTAAACGGCTTAAATGGGTAGTCAATTATTTAAATTTTTGAATTTGATAATGGAATGGAATTAATTAATTTGAAAACTCAATTTTAGATATTAATTTGAAATATTTATAATGCTTACAATTAATTTATATAAGTTTAGATTTTGTTATGATCTTATAACCTATAATTTAGCAAATTCTTTCCCCCTAAAAACCCCAATAAATCTCCCAAAAACATACCTTTCTCCTACTCTCTCTACCTTCTAACAATTCAACTATTTATAATCAAAATTCCCAGTACAATTGCTATTATATCGACCGCAGGCGTAATGCTCATTGAACTTGGACAGCCAAAAACACAGAGGTTTCCTTAGACCAAAAACCATTTTCAAGAGACTTGGAATAGTTTGAGGAACGACAGACCCGAGAGGGCGAATCCGAGGAGCGACAGCGACCGTGTCCAATCGAAATAATATATTGTAAGATCTATTTGTGGTCTGCTTACAGGAAAGAAAAGCGGGGGGCGGGGGTAACGAACCCCTCCTCAACAGCAGCGGAAAAAAAGAAGAATGAAAAACCCGAAACGAACTGAAAAACTGAAAAGATTCGAAGGTCGTAGAAACTGTCAAAGAAGAGATGGATGTCTGGGTTGTATATGGTATGAATTGGTTGCTGTGATTGCCCATAGACAAATTGTCAAGAAACATGACAATTGAGGATTTTGCCCTCTGGCCCTATGGCGTATGGTGTATATGCCTCCTCGCACAAATTTTCCCTTCCGAGTTTTTCCTGTCAGCGGGGCGGACGGGTCAAGTTTTCACTGTGGGAATAATGACACTTTGAGAAGAGACCTCGGCGGGCAGGGCAGGGAAAACAAAACAGCAGCAACAACAATATCGACTACAATGGAATTGATGGCATTATAATATGGGAGCAGGCTGTAATTCGGGGCTTAGTAATGGGAGAAGATGATGGTTTGTAGCATTCATTGTCTCGGATTAGGGGTTTTTTCAGGAGTTTTATTTTCTGCTTTTCGGGCTAAACTGGGTCAAGTCAGGTGGCCAAGAGATTTGCAGGTTTTTTTCTAGGGTTCAGTGATTTTTCTTTATACATTTTTCGGTGCCAAAAACTAGGTATTTTGTAGGGTAAATTGGTTATAGAATTTTCTAGAACACAAATATGGGGCTTATGATGGATTTTAATAGAAGATTTTAATATTCTTACAGATGGGGAATTTTTCTTTAGAATTTTTGGTAAAAACTGCTCTTTTAAAATTACATTTTGGGGAAAATTAGTTATAACACATTTAAAACTTCACATTTTTCACAGATTTATCTAAATATCTCCCCCAAGTTAGGAAACTTCCTTTATTAATTAAATATAAACAGTATAAACCACTAGTAAAATTCCTAAAATATTAACTAACAAAATAAGTCCTCCTTTAACTCTTTAATTTTTCAATAAATAAATAAAATTTGCTTAGCCGAAAAGCAAAATTAAATGTATAATTTTTTTGTTATATTTTATATATTTTTTTACGTTTTTTAAATGTATTTTCGAAATGTACACATGTATCTGCACACTTTTTGGGCAGCCAAATTCTAAGAAGATATTTTTCAATTTGCAGAACAAAATTTTAAATAAATTAATCGTCGAGAATTTCGACATTCCTGTGACAGCTAGAACATTTTCCAATTTTCTAATACTACCCCCGACCCCTCCCTCACCAGGGCCACGTGCCTCAGAAAACAACAACAAGAACAACAAAAAGTATAATATAATAATAATAATAATAAGCTGGCACGTCCAAAAACGAGTCCACCTACGACAGAGGTTGGGGATGTGTGACAAGTCCAAAAATCTTTTGGTTAAATCGAATGGATTTTTAGCAGGGCAACCAAGACACGTGCCGAAGATCCAATAAAGCTGGAGACTTTCCATGGCCAGAAATTCCCAAAAAAAAATACAACAATAAAAAATATAAAACTAATATTAATTGGCCAACAACTGTGGATGGGTAGTTCCAAGACTTGAACAAATATTTGCCATCTTTCTTCTTTCGTATCTCGTTTTTAATATTTATTTATTTTTTTTATTTGCTGCCACTTTTGTTGAATTTTTTATTTTTATAACGTCTACAAATATAGATACATTTGTTGTGTTGTTCTTTTCAATAACAGAAATTCCGCATTTGAGAATATGCACTGCGAATTGTTGACAAAAATGACACACCAATATCTATTTATTCAGTTTCGAATTCAGAGGAGAAAAAAGAGAAACAAAGCCGTTAAGCAAACAATAAGTTTAATAATATGACAAATATTAAACAGACTCCAGCTCAAAGTTTGGAATTTTTTGGGGAATACCAAGCAGATGTTCTGAGCCTCCTCGTTCTGGATATGAAATAAAGTTAACTAAACTTAATTAAACTAAAAACAAAACAAAAAAGTGTAAAGAAAACCTAACTGTGGGAAAACACGCAGCGAAAATGTGGCCAGCAAAAATTTCTGGCTAACGCGTGTGGGCCATAACGTGGAACGTGTTTTGGTAAAAACTATTCTGAGGTGGACACAAATATAGACTAAGTTCCCCTGAAAATATTTTTGAAAACATCAATAAATTACAAAGTCAAGGAAATTATCAGCCGCAGACGCGTCATCGGCATATCATCAAGAACAAAAAAACAATTGCCTTGGAAAAACAAAAACAAAACGGACAAAAGTTCAAAATACGTATCAACAAAAATTTTAATATATATTTATATAAACATATTAAAAGTAGGCGAAAAATGTGCAAAATAAAAGTATAAAAATATAACGAAAATGTCCCCAGAAATATGCAAACGAATTGTGACGTGAAATTGATTCAATTAAAATCTTTTATGACGTGACAATTGAATTCTATTTTCGCCTCTAATTGGAACTGATTGTAGTTTCGCCCCATCAACCCCGAACATGATTCCGCACACAAAAAGTACTACTACTATATGTACTATATATATGCTCTATATATGCTCACTCAGCATACTATATCCCCCCGAACTGTGCTCTCGAGTACACTTGCACCCTTTCTATTCTCGGAAATGACGGAATTATACATATATCTTGTATCTTTACGTATCCAAAAAACAAAAAAAAAAAAAACATTGTCGCATGCCCCCTGGACGGCGGCCTGACTTTTCTTTTCCTTAATTTATTTCTCTTAATTTTCGCGGGATACTATATGCTTTACCTTAATAAGAACTATGACAGCATTTTAAATGATTTTTCTATAAGTGTGCAAAAATATGGCACACGTCCCGAGGCAAGGGATAATACTATCTATAGGCCTTAGAATGTACATTTTGTTTAGATCATTAATTATATTATTTTAATGATACAATTATTTGTATACTGAAATTAAATTGTTGTAATTGTTGTCATTTGGATTTACAATGTAAAAACACATTGTATTCTAAGCAGTTTTCAAGGTCATGTAAAATCGGATTGTGTGCCTATATAAGGGATTGTTATGTATGGTTATAGTATTTATTAGATTAATTTGATTTTAGGCTTAATTGGGTTTTAAAATCTACCCCTCTTTCTGATATTGAAAAATATATATTTAATATAATTATTATCTAGTAAACCCCTTTTTTGATGGTTCTGGTTAGCTTAGAAATATAGAATAATATATTTAATAATATTTTATTACAAAGTAAAATTTCTTTCCTGGCTAACAATTTCCCCTTCTCTCTTAGCTTATCTACTTTCTTTATATACATTATAGCTTACCTTATTTAAGCTTAAATAATTGCTTATATAGATAAAGCTAAACAATTACCCAGGTTACTCATGACTGAAAATAAAAAAGCGTTGAATACATTTATATAAAAGCATGACTTAATATCGGCACAAAAGATTTACTAGATTATTTAAAAGATAACTTGTTGTTGCCTAAAAGAAAATCCGCATTTATAGTAAGTTCCTGACTTGTTCAATCCTTTTCTTTATAAAGTAGTAAAAGCGACTTATTGACAATTGTTAATCTGTGCAATTAATTTCTTCCTACTCTTGATTTATTTTTTATAAACTTTTTTTTTGTGTTTTAACCGCAGCCTGTTTTGCAATGTTGCCGCTTTTCAGCCAAGTTCATAGTACCCATCCATGGCCCAACAACAAGTTGTGGGCCTAGCCCAAAAACTGGTTGCCCAATTGTCTTCCCCTGGCTGATCGCGAGGCAGCGATTGTTGCCGTTTGTGTAACTACTGCAACTAAGTGCACTGAAAGAAAAATTAGGGCTTTAAATAAGAGAGTTTACAATATGGGAAAATCTTTTATAGATTTTCTAAGATTTATATGGATTTTAATAATAAATATTTAAAGAGCAAAAGCTTGTATCTCCTTGAATTAAACTAAATAAAAAGATATATTTAATTAAAATTGGCCTAGATTTAAAATATATATTTAAGGAAAATATATATTTAAGGAAAATAAATATATAAGATTTCCAAATGCCCAAAATATGTGGATATTAGTGGATCCTTTGTATCAGTAATAATATGTTTAAGAAAATATTTAGGGTTTTAAAAAAAGGTCCCAAAATGCTTAATATTTTTAAATTAAAAAAAGCGCATAACTCTTTTTTAATAAAAATATTAATAACAAAAAATAATGGATATTTATTTAAAAAAAAAAAGATAAAGGACTTCTAAAAATTCCAAAAATAATAAGGGATATTTAGTTTAACTATTCTCCATAGGAATAGATATCCATCTATAATACCTCAATATTTCCTGCTTTCACACCAAACTATTAAATAAAAAATAACCAATTTTAATATAAAAATCTGAAAAAATAAAATCAAAAAGCAAAGTAAAATATTTTGTAGTTAAAATAATAATCTCTTTATTAATTATATTTCTTTTAAATGTTCGAAAAAGTATCTTATATGCAGCATCTTTTATTTCCCCACCAAAATCAGTCATTTCTCTCAGTGTTGTTGCCATGGCCGTGGCAGTAACGGGTTGTGCTGGTGGCCGCTCGTCGTTGCCGCTCTTCACTCGTTCGGTGGCTGCTGAAAGAAAGTTGCACCCGCAACAAGCTAAATCCGCCCCATACCCCCCCTCAACTCCCCCGTTCGCAGCAGAAAAGAAAGCCGTTTTGTTTTAATTTTTTCCACAATTATTTTCCGCTAGCGCAGGAAAAATTATATGCTTTTATTTTTGTATTTTTTTTTTTTGCCTTTGTTTTTCGCTCTGTATGTGTTGTATGGTTTTTTTTCACAAAATGTTTTTGCTTTTTAGCATTTTTTGTTTGTTTTGTTTTGGTTACAAATTTCTCACAATTATTTTGTTGGTTTTACGCAATAAAAAAACTTAACATTAAATACAATATATTTTTGTTTTTGCTTTTGCTTTGTTTTGTAATAATAAAAAAATTAATACATGTATTTTTTTCGTATTTTGCTTGTTTATTTCTTTTTTCTTTCTCTCTCGCTTTTTGTTTTTGTGTAATAAATAGTTTTTTTTTCGCTTTGATAGATACTTTTTGCTGGTAATAGATACTTTCGTGTTTCGCATGTGTGTGTGTGTGGATGGTGTGTGTTGTATGTGTATGTGTGTGTAGATGTATTTGTGAGAACATTAAGTTTTCCTTTTTACGTTAATTGTAATTTTTACAAATTATATCGCATTGCATTTTAAATTTATTTTATTTTAAATTTGAAATTTTTATATTTGACGATCTCTGATTTATTATCGCTGCTGTCTACAATTAAGGTTTAATTTTTTGTTTTTATATCGCAATTGGAGTTTTACACAGACAAAAAAATTTTACAAATTTTTTACGCTTTCACATTTACTGAGATATTTTCATTGCCTTAAACATTACGCTTGATTTTTTTGTAATTTATTCTCTCGCTTTTTTTTGTATTATGTTTACTTTTTTTGTGGTGAATTTTCTTTGTTTTATTTTTTTGTTTTTGTTTTATTTTTATTTTTAAATGATTTTGTTTTGTGTGTGTAGTACGCGCTAAACATTTAATAATATATAAAAATTTGTTAAAATCCTAAAATTTGTTGGTTTTAATTAATATTAATTAATAATTTAAAAAATTTTTATTGCAGCAAGCTGCGTCTAACTAAAATTGGAGCGTGTGTTCTCTTATCATCATCATTCTCGCTCGCCTCCGCATCACTCCTCTCACTGGGACGAGACGGTGGATGGAGGGAGGCCCTCTTCTCAGTTTTAAAGTTAAATTTTAAATTTACCAAGATCAAGTTTGTTTGTTTTGTTGGTTGTTTGTTTGTTGTTTGTTGTTTTTGTGTTGTGTTGTATTGTGTGTTTTGTTTGTTTGTTTATTACCTATTTAGCATACAATTTAAAAAAAAAATCTGTTCACATTTGAATCTTTTCTGATGTTTTTATTGTGTGTCTGTGTGTGTGGGGTGTGTATTGTTTGTGGTGTGGTGTGTGGTGTGTAATTTTATCAACATCCTCGGCCGGAATTGGTCGCCCCGGCCGGAGGACTCTTAGCATCTTAAACAGTATCACATATTCATGAGTTGTCGACCGGCGAGGCTCCAAAATCAAGTGGAAGGGGGCAAGGGAAGGGTATCCCTAAAACCACCCACCAGCTTGTGGGGCTGCCGTCTTTGAATTTCATGTTGGTTTTTCTTTTAAACTTCGCTCGCTCCTCTTCTTCTCTACTTTTCTTTCGTTTCGTTTGTTTTTCTTGCTTTTGCGTTTTTTGTTGAAAAAGGAGAAACAACTTAAAACTCTAGTTATTTTTTTGTTTTTTGTTTTTTTTTTTGTTTATAGCACTACGCATCTAAGTAAAATGGTGGTGAGAGTCACAATTACAAAAATCTTGGGCCTGGGCGGTCCCCTATATAGTATTAGTATGAGAGTGTGGTTGGCGTACCCTAATGTGTGTGTGTGTGTGTATTTTGTGTGTATTGTGTGTGTGTGTGTAGGTGGGGTGGCTTCGAATACTTGCTTCGTTGTTGCTGCTCCTGGCGAGTGGCAACAAACTACTGCTCTCGATCATCACAGGGTTGGTGTTTTTTTTTTCCGCTGACATCCTCTGGACTGGACAGGAGGCGGCATCGGCGGCATCGGCGGCGGCGACCTAGTTGGTGGGCGTGGCAATGGCCGCACTGGGCCGGCTATGGGCATGACTGCCAAAGCTATAGCTACGCCTGGCACCCAAACCATCAGCGGAATACAGCTTATTCTTGGTAATCGTATACTCCGGACTGATGGTAATCGTGCGGGCCAAACTCTTCATGAACTGCGGCAACAGCGACGTCCAGCCGCGATGATCCTGACGCAGTGTTAGGTACACCTCAAATGTGGACACCGTATCGGGATCCACCTTAATCGAGGCAATGCGACGCGAGTTCTTGGGCTCATCCTCGAACTCAATGTAAATGGTGCAGCCGCGGATGCCGCAGGGTTCCTTCTCCGAAACACGGAAAATTTCCCGGGCCACGCTCGGCGTGAGATCACATGGTAGCGACACCTCCGTGCAGGTCAAATGGCGCGATTTGGCCGCCCTCAGCTCATCCAGCAGGCGTTCCGACAGCTCCTTAACGGCCTTTATTTCACGGGCATAGTAGTAGCTGTTGTCCTCCTCGTCGCCATAGAAGAAGTTGCTGTTGTAGCTGCCGCTGGGCTTGGTCTTCTTGCTACCGCTTGCATTTCCACTGCTCGCTGGCTGTTTGTGCTTAATACTGTTGCTGCTGCTGCTGCTGTTGCTGTTGCCACTGTTGGTGGCAGTTGTCTTGGCCTTCTTGGGCATAACAGCCACAGAGGCGGCGTTCTCCACGGTAACTGGCCGTGTCAATGTGCTGGTCCAATCTAAAATGGTTAATAAAGAAAAAAAAGGGGGAAATTTGTATAAGTAAAAGGTTTGGAATAGGATTTACATTTTTTTTTTATAATTCCCCAAAATTCTCCAATTCCTCAAAGAAATTATTCTCCTAACTGAAAAGTAACTGTAAAAAGCCCTAATGTAAACACTGCTCTCATTGTCCCTTTCTAACGAATCGTAAGCGGAAAGCAAAAAACAAACAACTAAAAGGCAATGAGCAACAGCCGCTTGGCAACAGCGAAACGCCAGATAAATGCGGAACGGGCAGACACACAAAGAGTGTGGAAAGACGACGACGGAGGGCAAAGAGCCCAAAAAAAATAAAACCAAGAAGCAAAGAAAACGAAAAATCATTTTTTATTGCTGCTGCTTCTGCTGCTGGGGGGCGCTCCGGTTTTTGTTGCTTACTTTTTTACATTTTAATTTTTAGTTGTTGCTGTTGCAATTTGCGTACGTGACCGTGTTGTTGCCTGTTTTTATGACATTTTTCTTTTGTAATTGCAAATTGATTTTTTATACATTTTTTGTTTGTTTTTTTTCGTTATTGTGTTTGTAAATGTAAATTACGAATTTTATTTGCTGATGAAATTTAAAAAGAGGATTTCGAAGAGCAGACAAAAATAGGAAATCGGAAAATATTTCAAATTGAATTAAAATGAAGGAAAACTTAATATCTTTTTTTAAGAACTTGCTGAATCTTCTGATATCTTTTAAATAAAACACAAACACTTTTTAAACTTTTCAAAACTCTTAAAAATTTTGTCACAAAACTCTAGATTTTTCTGGAACCTTCTTTTTCTTCTCAAAAAACTTACCTCTATTTTTGTTTGATCCCAGAACGCTGCCGTAGATACTTTGCACGGGAATAACATCCATTTTCATTGGTTTTTCTGTGTGTTGTTGTTGTTGCGGTGGAAAAGTCGAAATCGAATGTTCGTTCGCTTCTCGCTGCTCGTTTCGCCGACGGCTTTTATGTATCACTTTTACGTTTAATTAATTAATTATTATTTACTTTATCACAATTTGCTGTTTTGTTTTTGCTGCTTGCTTTTGCTGATTGCTTCGAATTTTATATTCTTTTCATTTATGTATCTCTTGTTGCCGTTGTTGCAGTTTAAATTAACATTTCTTGTTGGTTGTTGTTATTTTGTAGTGGAAATCACAGCACTTATGTTGTTTAAACTTTTATTTGTATTATATTTTGTTGTATCACTTAAATGGCGTTGGTCCGTTGCATTTGTTTGATGGCAATTATTAAATTATTTAGTAGCATAGAATTCTTCGTGAAACAGTTTCTGGCTTTTGGATGCGGATGATTGTAACAGTAGAAAATTTCTGGCTATGCACGTTTCTGCTGCTGCTGCTTCATCGGTCTGTCTACTTCGTTTCTTCTTTCTGTTTTGAAAATTGTTTTTTGTTTTTCGAAGCTACTATGGCCTGTTCTGCCGGTGCGCGGCCTTTTATACCCTGCCCGGCGATGCCGATTTAGCTTGCTTCGAGCTATGTATATCTGGCATATTTTCAACTAGCGAAATTGCTTATTTTACTACTCATCTAGCTCCTATACCTGTCCATTATTTTTAAGAAGTAAATTTTTTTTAATTTTTTCAAGTGTTTTATTAATGTTTGTCATTTAAATTTGTGAGCTATCTTCAGCCGTTTTGCCACAATAAAATTTTAAAAACTAGCCTGTTTTGCTAAAAATTACCTTTACCCTCCGAATTCTCAAATAAAAGTAGTCTTAATTTTTGCCTAATATAAATAAGAAAATAATAATAATAGTAATTCTCGTTTATAGTATGTTTTTCATCATTTGTTTATTATATTTTTGCCTCTTTTAGCTTATTTTTGGCCAAAATCTAGCTAATACCTAGCAACACTCCCAGCCGCTGGCCGGCCTCTGCCGGCGTCGACGTCGCGAGTGAGAGAGCAGTGGTGGTGGCTCACGCTCTTGCGGCAGCAACAATTAGCAGAGAGCGTTCTACTTTCTCGCTCGCACGCCCGCTGGCTGGCCGCCTGTGCGGGTGCAGAACGAGCGAGAGGGGAGATCCAGATGGCTGATGTAAGTTGGCTGCCAGTTTTACACAGTCTCACTCATTTCTCGCTCCCAATTACTCTCAACAGCTGTTTCACTCCGTCCCGCTCATGCGCATCTACAGCCCGGCCGGCGCGGCTCTCTGCCTAAGAGCCAGAGAGAGATGGCACCGGCATACGTGACTTTTGCGAGTCGCTCAAAAAAAGGAAAAGAGCTAAAAGAAAAGCCGAAAAGGAGAAAACCAGCAAAGGACGATGATGGAAATGTTCTCCCGCAAGGAAAAAGAGGAACAAAAAACCAACCCTGCCATTACTGCGCTGCCGGCGTCGACGCGAGCAGCGGCAGGCTGAAATTTTCCACTCCGAAACCGAAACTCAGTTGCAACTGTCAACTTGCAACGCAAAAATTGGAAACCAGAAAGCAGCTACGAGATACGAGATACAAGATACGAACGTATCTTCAGAATTTCCTCGTATATTCCAATGCAAAAAAATTCAAATTTTCCTGCTCTCTTTGCTGCGCAAAGTGAAAAGAACAAAAATCTGTAGAGGGGAAAACCCGTCAATGTGCGGGAAATGCGTACGAAAAACCTCAATCAAAGTGGCAGAAGTGAAAACTGATTTTTTGTTGGAGATTTTTAGGGAAAATTCAGATTTTTGGGAGCAAACTTTGAGGTTTTTTGGAAGTAAAATTTTGGTATTTAAGAAAATTGTGAAATTAAATCTTTTGAAGAGATATTTAAAGAAATTTTTAAATTTAAATGATGGAAAAATATTCCAAAGAAGTTTCTAAATTATGAAAAACCGTTGAAATCCAAGGAAATGTACAACAAAATTTGTATTTTCGTTGAATAATGAAAATAAATATAAGATTGTATTTAAGAAAAGTGATGAAATTTCAGTTTATTTTTTAATTTCATAAAATTCAAATTTTTAAATTGCTGATTTATAGATTTTATTATATTCTGGCAAGACATTTCACTCAAAAAGATTTTTCCTTTTTAATTAAATTTCGATAATGGCATTTTTACATACCGGAAAATAAAAACCAATAAAAATTTCACAAAAATTTACAAAATATGTATTTCTTTGTGGCTTTTTCATTTCCTTGAGTCAGCGTCAAGTTATCTTATCTTTTGTGAAATGCAGCAAATAATATACATTTTATGAAATGTTCTTTGTATGAAATACATTTTCAGCATTACAAATACAAGCATAAAAATATATAAACATTTTTCCAGGAAACTCTAACGTTTTCCCCCCGACAAAATATTGTCTTAAATATAAACATAATTTTTTTCCTTTCAAATCAATGCCGAATTTCATCATAATTTCAAATAAAATGTATGCTTGCTCTGCGTAGTGGATTTTGGGACCTGTTTTTATGTTAACCCCTAGAATTTCATCGGCAAATGAAAATTGTAAGCGGGTGTGCGCCTAGGATATATGATATAATTTCATATTCATATCATGATCTGTGGCCTCTGTGTGTCCTTTCCTTTCAATTGAATGCATTTTCCTGCCATCTTCAGTCTCTCATTTTTTTTTTTTTATATTCATCTTCTGTCGTTGTTCTGTTGCCATTGTTGTTTGTTTGCTGACCAAGAGCTGAGAAGATGATGCTGCACGTAGATTGAAAACGAAAGATTGAAATGTATCTCATGAATACCCCACACACACACACACACTGGCACGCACCTCCTCCTCCCCCTCCCCGCTGGATTCAACTTGTCTTGATGCTGCCTCAAATAAATAAAATCAAATTTCCTTCAGATTGAAATGAAATTCCATGAAGCACAAAACGCATCTGTATCTGTGAATGGAGTACACGTGGGGGAAATTCCTGTTTTAATGCTATAAAATTTATTTCAAAAATTTGTGCTAAGTTAAATACTAATAGAAAATGAACAAAGTCTTCAATTTTACTTTTGTTTAGCAAAAGGAACGCCTTTAAATGACTTTTAGCTACAAATTTGATAGACTTTTTATTTAAAATAATACTTGGGAATTATAAGGGCTTTATATGATTTTTTTTAGCTTAAGCCATAGAAAAAATTATATATTTTTTAGCTTATGAACATAAATATCTATTTTTATATATTTTTTATTAAACTACTTAAATTTTTTCTAGTGCAAATTCAGAAAATACAACCCATATGTGTGTGTATCTTTAGGATATCTTTCGTGCCACATTAGCTTTATGTTTGCATGTAGAAGATGTGTTTTGTCAGATAATAAATGAATTGAAACGAGAACTTCTTTTGTTTGTTTCCACACACCGCGCCTGCCCCTTGACTTTGGCACATTGCAAAATGATTTCATTGATAACCTGAGAGCGGTCTTTGAAATTTCGCAATCTTTGAAATGTGACCCATACTCAGGGCCTCCTCCTAGAAAGTCTAATAAGGCGTGGCAAGCAGCTTGATTAGACCAAAATAAAAGCAGTCAACGAGCCTCTTAAAATACAAAACAAAGAACTGTGATTCAGATTGCTGGGGGTTAATGATCAGCGAATTTTATGGGTTTTTATTGGTTTATTGTTTAGTTATTTATTTTTTGACTAATAGATGATAATATGATGAAATTTCCAAACTTCCTTTAATGATTAAAATATAGATACTTTCCTCTTTAGATTTTATTTCTAAAGACATCATTATATTTTTCCTCCCTAATTTAATTCCAATTTCCTTTAATAACTCAATTTACATGATCATAAACAGCAAAACGGACTTTAATGTTTAGTAATTTACATTTTTTTTTTTTGCGAAAAATGTTCGCAGGGTAAATCAATCAACTTTTGAGATTGAAATCCACTTTCCAAACTGTTTCCTTTGTGACTTTGCGATACATCACAGCCATGGCACATGTATATATAGAGTGTTTGTGTAGAGAACTTTCCCTCGATGGCGGTGTGTTCTCTCTGCTTTTTCCGGGAAAGCAATTTTCACAAAGTTTATGCTTTGGCTTTCGCTCTGGCCCCCTCGAAGGCAATTTGTAAATTTAAATTAGTTTTACTAAACACAACACATTTTCACCCCGCCACACACACACACACTCACACACATATGCATAAATTTTCATTAAAAAAAATATCCACATAAGAAAAGAAAAGCAAAGCGGGGCCAAAACGTGTGCAGAACCCAAAGAAAATTATCAAGAACAAGTTGGGGTTTTTCATTTTCTTTCTTTTTTTTTTTTGCTTCCCAGAAACACCTTAAAAAAATCACCTGAAATTGTGTGCAAATTATCCATTTATCTATAGCAGGGAGATCGACTTTCGGGGAATGCTCTAAAAAATACAATCCACCAACTTATGACTAGCAAGTTCATTGTGCTGGGGGAATATAGAAACTCTTCGAGATTCAGATACATATATTTCCGGGCTGCCAGCCAAAGTAAATGCCAAGGAATTTGTGCCAATTAATTTATGGTTTTGTGAAATGGAAATGGACAACAAATCGCGATAAGCTAATTTGATAAAGGTGTTCCGATCGATCCCCCCCCAGAGATAAGGATTGCGATTTGTGCAATTGAAAAAGGGAAAATCGTTTTTGGAAAGGCAAATAATTATGGCTGACGTGGCAATATATATTTTATATATATTAAATATTTATTATTTTATTTATTTAATTGGTACTTTATTTTTTTTATATCTATTTAATTATTTATTCATTTATTTCCTTATTTTGTTTAAACATTTTATGAGAAAATTATTTAAATTCAATGCTTTTATTAGGGGTTTCATGACCTTTTAAAGAAACTTTCTTGTATAATAATTTATTCATTTATTTACTTGATTATTTTTTCATTTTACAAGAATATTGCATAAATTTAAGGGTTTTCCTAACTTTTTTATTTAGTTTTATAATAAAAACTGTCTCTTAAATGCTTTTTAATTAAATTAATATTCATATTTTATATATAAACCTTATTTTTCTATTAAAAAAACCTCTCCCAAATGTATCTCAACCTCAAAAGACACAAATCTTTTGCTGGCAAACGAAAAACGAAATTCAGAAACCAAAACGGCATGCATGGCGCCACCTAGTGAGCAAAGTTTCCATACGGCAGGCGACGTGACTGGCTGAGCGTGCGGTTTGTGACACTTTTAAAAGAGAGACAAAAATACAAAATAGAAAATAAAGAAAATAAATAAATAAATATATACAAAAAAGTACAATAAAAACCAAACAAGAAAAGAAAGAGATTTCTTCTGGGAAAATGGTCAGAATTAGAACAGAAATTAGATTTCAATTGAATTGCGTTGAAAAGTGTCCCACGGATGCATAATTGATTTATGCAAAAAAGTGGGCAAAGTGGAAAGCTGGGAAAGCAGTTGCAAAGTAAAACTGAGAACTGGACACGAGCAACCGGCAAAGTTTTCCCCCAAAAATAAAAACTGTGCAAATGCAAATTATACTTTTATTTATGTATTTATTATTTCATTGTTCGTCAACTTTTCCGGGTTTTTCATTTCCGTTTCTCCCAATTTTTCCTTATATTTCCTCAATTTTTCGTTGATTTAAATAATCTGTATTTTTCATGAAAATCTCGTACTTTTCTTAATTTCACGCATATAAAGTGTTTTTTTCGCTTTGAGTGGAAAATGGATAAATAGCCTTCCATTCCCTCTCTCTTACTCTTTGCTTATTATTTTACACTCAAGAGTAAGTTATACAGGTTTTTACTCTTGGAGTCACTTTTTTCACTCTTGTGCTGCTCATTTTCTCTTAATTTAACAAAATCAACCCCAGATTTGTTGTCTCACTCACAAAGTAACTGGTTTCTGCTCCCCCCACCCGCACTCACTCTCTCTGTTTATTCACTCAGCTGTTTGCGCTCTTTAGCTCACAGCTGATGCAGCACTCTTTTGCTTGATGCGCTCAGCTGGGCAGCGTTTGCACTCTTTCGCTTGATGCGCTCAGCTGGGCAGCGAAAAGTAACTAGAACAAACTCTCCAATTGGTTTACTGCTTTGACTAACTAAGTTGGTTGTTTGTATTTAAGCCATAAATACTTTAATTAATGATTAAAACGAAGCCTTTGGTTAATTTTCCTGCCTATACATATTGACACTCCACTCAGTTTCTTGCACAGCTGCAGGTTCGCCGCTCTCTTTCTCTCCCAGTATTTGCCGGCACTTGCAGTGCTCTCTCGCTCTCTGGCTCTAGCTTGCAGTAACTTTACTGTCTCTCCGCTGCTTCTGAGTTTGCAGCTGTTTCGCTCATCATATGTTTTTGAGTCAGGCCTCCTCCACGGCCCCCCACACTGCCCCCCTCCCACAATTCGCATTTACTTGATGTATGCATTTGTGTGTGTATTTGCATTGTGTATACAAAATCAGCCGCAGTTTGCTGCTGCTGCTGACTCTGGCTCTGCCGTTGCGCTGCTCCAAGCGCAGCCAGTGGAATACATACGGACAAACACAAGCGTAGATACATATGTATCTTGATTTTCCAACTCGTTTCGCGCAGTCAACGCGCCCCCAAAAACGCACGCACACAGCAACCAGCAGGCGCATACATACATATATGCACAAACACATTGAGGGCCAGGGAAATAGAACTTTGGAATAAAATCCGTTAAAATTAGTTATATTCTTTATTCATTTTAGTTTTTGGTGGATTTTCTTTACATCTTTTTGATGTATCTAACAAATTATAGGAGGAGGAATTAGGAAATTGTTTCCGCTAGTCAAAACTGGGTAATTAATTAATTAAATTAAAACTCTATCAAATATCAAACCTTCATAAAATATTGCATTTAAACTCAAACTCCTTTAAATTAATTAACATTTACCTTATTTACTTGCCAAACTTTACACTCGCCAAAGGTTATTATCATTAAAAAGGCCACGTTTTGCTCGAATAATAAATATATGTATGTATGATATTTATATTGTTTATTATCGGTTAGCAAATATTGTAGGTGGTTAACCTCTATTGGCCGCAAACCTTTATCGGTTGAAAGCACCTTGTTTTAAGCGTGTGTGTGTACCGTTTGATGAGCGTGCGCCTAAAATAATCCAACCCAAATAAGCAAATAATGTAGAACGACTGATTAAAAAAAGGCATCTAATCGGTCTTTGACACCTCACCGCTCTGCATGTGTTTTATTATTAATCAAAAACATAAACAAATTGTTTCATTTGGTATTTTATTGTCAAAACCTAATGGATGTTATATTGGTTTTATCTTGAAATAAGGAACATTTTCCTTTATAACAATATATTTAGGTACTTTGTTAGTTGCCAATAAGTAAGGATCATAAATTAGAGGCCTTAAGGATTAAAATTTATTATTAATATATGTAATTAAAAGCTATTAAATAATTTATACTTATTTAAACTTATCTCCCACATAGCACAAACTAATTTAACACAGGTTTTTCTGATAGAATTAATGAAAAAGATACATTATATTGTTATACATCCCAAAAAAATCCTTTAAAACAAATTAACTACTGCTATTTTTTTGATCCCCATTGTTTGGCTGCAACTATGTTTGTTCGAATGTGGCAAGTTAGATAGATAGCCCGTACATATTCCCATAGCTAGGTAGGTAAGTAAGTAAGTATATGTATTATGCCTAAGGTTTTGTTGCTGCTGCTGCTGCTGCCGCCGCTGTTTGTTGCTGTTGTTGGTGTTGTTTTTTTCTTATTGCCTGCACACACACGGCTCGCCTCAGCGGCGTTGTCGATTTTCACTCGCTCTGTGAGCCCAACGGCCTGGATTCGAATTGCTCAACGGCAACGTCTCATTTTCATCTCTTTTCCATTTGTGCCCCACTGTGTGTACGTGTGTGTGCAGTAAGTGTTTGTGTTGTTGCTGCTGCTGCTGCTGCTGTTGTTTCTTCTCTTCTCTTATTTTTTTTTCTTAGCTGGCTTGCTTATTTATTTATTTATTTTTTGTTTCGTTGGTGCAACAGAAACGACGGCAAAGACAGAGGCGGAGAAAGAGAGAGAGGGCGCGAGAGGAGAGAAAGAGAGAGCTATGGAGCTCTTTGGAGCCCGGCCGGCCTTTCTCTGCTGCCGCTGCCTGGTGCGCCTCTGTCGACGTCGTTGCCTCAGCTGCAGCCTCTGCCTTAAATGCAAAGCTTTGTTGTTGCTGTTGTTGTTGTTGTTCTTCGTTTTGCTTATGGGCAATCATCTGTTTTATTCTGCACACACAAACACGTACACACACTGGCAAACACATTGGCACCTACAGGCACGTATACAGGTGAAATTGCCTAAAAAATACAACAAATTATAGATACCTTCAAAAGAAAAATAGAAAATCTTAAGAAATATTTTGGAAATTTAATTGGAAAATGTGTTTATATTTTCTGTATAATTTGTATTTGATTTTTGAGTAAGTAACTAGGCTTAATTTGGCATCTTACAGAGGTCGCACTGTTTTTGTATCTGCTACAAAGTCATGCCATGTATCTTTTGTGTCTTTTGCTTGTGTTGTTGCATTCGCCGTCAGCTTTTTTTCCATCAATAGTTCATTTTCTGCTTGGCAACGGGTTCTTTCTTTT
Source organism: Drosophila anomelani (assembly GCA_035045905.1). Classification (NCBI taxonomy): domain Eukaryota; kingdom Metazoa; phylum Arthropoda; class Insecta; order Diptera; family Drosophilidae; genus Drosophila; species Drosophila anomelani. The sequence goes on from JAWNOO010000165.1 coordinate 7,219,971, forward strand.
TCTTTCTATTTTTTTCGTATTTCCTCTCCACCTCCAGTCTCCCAGTCTCTATTTCTTGTTTTCATTTTGTTTTTTTAGGCGACTACGTAAAGTTTCATGAAATTGGAGAAAACGTAGAAATGATGAAATTACTGGACATATGTATGTATGTGTTCTGGGTGGCAAGTCTCCATTCCAAGCCCATTTCCATCTCCATTTCCTCCTGGACCCGTGTTAACTGCTACCCCCACACCCCCCCCCCCATTGGATGGAATGATGAACGTGGATTAGTTCCATGAAAAACTATGCAAAAATTTGATACACAAAGTTGTTAGGAGTAGATACATGGGGGGAACGGGAACGGGATGCCCTGACTATGACACACCTGTCATGTGAGATAGTGAGATGTGAAGACCGGCAAACAAAGGCAGGTAAAAGAGAACAACGCGAAGGTGCTTTTATATAATCGAGAATGTCAAGATACAACTGGCAACTTCATGAATATCTTTTGGATACTAACGTCCCGTTAATAGTTGACTTTATTAACATAAGTTTGAAAGTTTAGTTAATGTTTAAAACTCAATTAATTTCTTGGATATTTTTTAGCTCAAAGCTTAATGCAAATAAAAATAAAATAAACTAAATTTTTCTTAAGATACTTTTATTATATTTTTTAATCTCAGCAACTTACTAATTTTATATGTAACATTATTTAACTAACTTGACAAGTTGGACTTTTATAACAAACTGCACCCAAAAATAGTAAGCATTTTAAAAAACTATATTTAAATATTTTTTATACTTTAAGCCATAAAAAAGTTGCTATAAAAAAAGTACATTTTCTTCCAATCAAATAATTGTAATCTGTGCAATTAATGACTAACCCAGAAATAAAATTTTATATCAATGACTTCATGGCTTCGTTTTTTTTTATTGGACAACTAAAATAAAAAAACTCTCCAACAAAGAGTTCCGCCCGTTAACAGTGCTCGAATGATCGATTTCGATAAGGAAAAAGGTGACTAATGTCCAATGATGGCTCATAAATCAGAGATGGCCATAAATAATAATTACAGTTAAATATATTAAATAGGTGTAAATGGTGATGAATAAAAAACAAGGTTTATTAAGGCAGGCAGAGGCAAGGAAAAACTTTAAACATTCTTATTTTATATTCAATATTTAAACCATAAGAATTTAGTAGAATTTACCATTAAGAAATACTTCTATATAGAAGAAAATTCCAGAATAATTGTTCGAAAATTCTGTAATAATTTTTAAACATTTTTTCAAGTCCAACAAATCGTATAATTCTTTAGTAATAAGATTATAGAACCCTAGTTGACATCATACTGTCTTGTAACCTTCCAAGTTCAAGTTGATAATAAATACAGATTGAGGAACCCCTTTTTCTAGTAGGGGTTAACTTCACCCCTACCCTCTTTTTCCCCTTTCCTGCCACAATTAGGGATGCGCATAATGGGCACTCGACTCTTTAATGGCCAGCTCGGTCCGGAGTCGCCGGAGCGACTCTCTCTCAGCTGGAGCCCTTTGCTACGGGAAATGGACACCGTAAAAACGAACGGAAAAACGAAGGGAAAAACAATGCAACCCCAATGCCAACTCACAACTTCCTTTCCAATCAAGGCAATTTATCAATTTAGCACTCAACTCTGGCCCCTGGTCCCTGCCTTGGCATAGGGACTGGAAATGGGTGTGGGAATGGCAATGGGAATGGGATTGGGATCGGGATTCGGGATCGGGGATTCGAGCATAAGCAGCAGGGGCAGGGGTGCCATGTGCCCAACATCTGAGCTCTAATCACCCCTAAAATTGCGTGTGCGATGAAGGTCAGGAGCCATGTCTCAGGGCTATGTCTCCGATTTTAAAACGGAATACCGTAGCCGTTCTTGACTCTGTCTGGGGATCGGAAGAAGGATATGGTGCATTATAAATAGGATGAATAAGGAAATGAACATACAAAAAAGTCACGAAAAATGTGTATTAATTAGGATTGAACTATTGAAGGAGAAAAGAAGTATTATATTTATTTTTAGATTTATTTTAACTTTTAAAACTCATTTATTTTACCAATATCTTTTGAAAAATAGTTATAAAAATAATACTAGTTCATAATAAAAATATTAATAAATAAATCCAACCAAAAACTAAGATATCTTGATCTTTAAATAAGTCTAGTTTCAGTGAAGAGGGAAATATGTTAGGAATTACTTTAAAATGGTTAAAAAAAGCTAATTTCCTTGAAATAAAGCCTAAAAAGTGTTAAATAATACTAAGAACATTTTTAAAATATTTGTTTATAATATTCTTTAAAGAAAACAAAAATATTTTGATTTTAATTTAAGTATAGTTTCAATAAAGATAAATAAATAATTAAGAAATCTTCAGAAAAATATTAAATTGCATAAAAAACAATTACTGAAAATTCTAATTAATAAGAAAATTTATTTATTTTTTTTTTTTTTATTATTATTATTATAAATTTTTCCCCCCAGTGTAAACGGTTGTTAGTTAGGCTTCTCCCCGCAAATAACTAAAAATAGATCACAGCTCGGACCGCTTCCCGGGTCATGTCGCACTAAATCAATTAAACAAAATTGAGACTGAATAGATTTAGCATAGCAACAATAACAATTTACACTATATACTATTATATACTATATACTAGCCTATATCGAGTGTCACCCCGTGTTCGAACTTTTTGATTAACGTAATTTATGCACAACACATAACGAAATGAAAGGCGAACGAAAAGGCATTAAGATTTCTTGATTTCCCTAAATGATTTCATCAGCCAGAAGTGCGGACTGGCCCAGACCTCCTCTCCTGCCTCCTGCCACCTCATTTCCCTCATGTCCATCAACTGCCTGCGTCCTTGCTACCTGATGTGAGCCCAGGGCCTCATCAGGTTTTGGTTTTCCTGACCCATTTACCTGAGATAGAGACTCGAGACTGGAACCAAAATTATCCTAAAAATTTCCACAATGAGTTGGTTGACGGGTTTTTCCCAAAATCTCCCGCTGCTTGAGGTCGCCGTGTTGTGACATCGATCACAAAGTTTTCCGGGGAGACAGATAGAGAGTGTATAGTGGATGGGTTCAGATGAAGATGATAATGGGTATTATCTGATAGAGACATGTCTGGAAATTTTAAATTAAGGTTGTCACTAATGGTAATGTACTTCATGGGGTTTTATATTTTTTGTTTAATTTGTTGTTTAAAAAGATTTAAGAATTAAAGATAAAACCCCTGAAAGAGGAAAGTAAGAAAAATCGTAAACAAATGAATTATTTTATTGAGAGTAATGTAACCAACAATTTAATTAATTCTAAATATTTATTTAAGTAATTAAAAATTAATAACTTTGAACTTATAGAAGAAAAACTCCCAAAAATGGTGACAAAAGTTAAAGAAAATCTCTCAAAAAATGTATAAAATGTTGTCAAATATATAAAATATAATTCAGATTATTAAACTATGTTTTTAAAATGTTCTAATATTTTTTTATAATTTTAAAATATTACCATATAATTTTTCATTAATATTTATTGTTGCAAAAAAGAATTTCTTAACCTACTTAAGTTTTAGTAACACATTTTTGTGAAGCTATAATTAAGAATCAATTTGCTTTGGATATAATTATATTACGATATATATTCCACGATAATATATACTATATATATCCAAATCAGTTCGTTATGGCTTCCATTTTATTGTGCTATATATTTCACCGATTTCGAAACATTCCAGACTTACTGCCATTACCTTTGTTAACCTATAGCGCGAAATTGGTTCGCTATGGAGGTCTCATTCAGAGTCGCCTGTTTGTCTACCAGATGTTAAATACGATAGCGATAGCGATAACGAAAACAAGGCAATTTGCGACCGTCTAAGTATCAGTCAACAGTTTTTTTTTTTCGCAACCAGTATTGACCCAAGCGAAGACCCCCCCTCCTCTCAGATGCCCCCCACTGAGCAAACCTCCAAGTATATATTATATCTGGACTTGGGTGTACGTGGGAGACGACAAATCGTCTGACTGATTTTGTGCACTTACTATATATAAATATATATATACTACATATAGTAACTACACTGACAGCTTGAGAGTTTGCCTCATTTTGAGAGTATCTTAAAGATACAAACGTATTTCGGTAATTTTAAACTAAAAACCTGTTGCTGAAAGAAAAGTTTTTGAAGCTAAAAAAGGTTTATATTTAATTGCTTAAATTGTTAAATATTTTTAATAATACGTTATAAAAAATTTATGTGAGTAACTTCACTTTGTAACATTTTCTTTTATTTTCCTATTTTCCCTGCCAAAATACTTGAATTTGTTTATACCCCTACGTATACCTGAAGAATATTAAATCAATATATAACGGTGCTAGGGAAAATATGCGTCACGTTCCTATATAGAACTTTCTTCCACCATTTTTGCCCACCTTTTTACCTACTATCCCCACCCTTCCTAGTAGTCCCTCCATTTTATGGCTCTTTGTGTGTTATTTTGTTCTGTGTGTTGTTGTGACTGGGCAAGGTCGCGTGTTTTATCGCGAACATTTTGCACTTCAGATACGTTGAAATGGCGTGGTTCCACACAGCTCCTCCTTGCCGAAACCCTCTTTCCCTCTTGTAGCTTTTCCTATATTCCACGAACATGTCCCGAATCGCGTAGACAAAGCGTCTGCTTCTTTCGCAACTTTTTTGTTTTTTTCGTTGTATTTTTTTGTTTTTTTTTTTTGGGGCAACAAAGAAGCTCCATGGGTCCCTGATTAGATCATTGGGTAAACATGATACGCGATGGCAGGGCAGGCAGATAAGAACGATTGCGATTGCGAGGCGATGGCGAAGGCGTTGCGGAAAGTGTGTCATCCGAAACGTCGAGCCTCCGTTTTCCATTTGCAATTCGATTTCGTGATGGAACAAGAAAATGAATCCAAAAGTTACAAATCCCTGTATATTTTTAGATATTTTTTCACTTGGTATATGTATATATTTTTTAGCATTTTAGATTGTTAAGATATATAATAATATGATCTGAACTTTCTAGAGATATAAAAACTTGATGTGATGGGTAATAACATGTATTATTTTTAACCTAAGTTAGAGTTCATTTAGAAAACAGTCTTCCAGAATTTATTATTATATTTTTAAGTAATATATAAAGTTATATTTGTCTCATAAAGTCAGAAATGAAAATTAGTAAAAATAATAAACATATGTATTAAGAATAAACAAATAAATAATATATACATACATATGTATGAATTATTAAAGATTTTTATATAAATCTTTTATCTTAAAATACATAAATGTAAAGATATTTACAAACCTTGAACCTAAAACTCCATAATTTTCTAGAAACATCGATTATTTTTAATTTAAAATTAAACTATTAAGCAAAAGTTTAATTATTTGATAAGAAAATACACAATATTCAGCACAATATTTCCAGCTTTAAATTGAATTGTAAAATTCCCCTTTATCATATAAAGCAATGATTTATATCCCAATTAATTGCTAAAATCCCTAACAAATCATGTTATGATCTTTAAAATGATTTAAAAACTATCATGCTATCTTTGATCTTTGATTGCGATCTAGAATATACTAGAACATTCTATACTATATTTTCTATATGCGTCCCCTAAAACCAGTCACGAAACTTGTGGTCAGATCGCTCGCAGATTGCATCAGTCGCAGTTTTGCGGGCTAAAAATCAGCCCATAGCAACCGAATTCGCATTAGTCAGTCTCCGCTGAATGAGTGGTGGTGGTGTCTCCGCCGGGTGACTGGGGTAATTTCATCAGTACTTCGTGTTGAGAGGCACGTCAGCTCCCCAGAAAGTTAAAAAAAAACCCAGGAAAAATAACGTAGAGCTTCTTACTCCGAAGGGAGCAAGTCATTGACGTATACCCCGGCATAACCTTTGCTTGGAGAGAGCCTTTTTGATATGGAACATCTGATGGCTGACTCAACTATTAGTTTCCAAGCTAAAAAAATAATATACAAAAATAACAACTTGTTGGTATTACACTTGCACCTTTCAGATTTTAGTAGGTGATAAGCTAGAAATTAAATAAAATCGGGAATAGCGATTGTAAATCTACAATTTCATCATACGGGAAATTAAGAAATTCATGTCAATAAAATGGCTTTGTTTTGATTTAAAACTATAAAAAGCTAGTCATGTTTGATTATAGACATTCTTTTTCTAATATAGAAAACCCGAAGAAACATTTTTTTAGAATTCCTAGAAACTCATTTTCAGCATTTGTTGCTAACCAAATAATTTTGATAACAATTTAAATTCCCCAAAAAATTTCCAACAAAAAAAATTCAAATGCTGACTCAGCTTTTGGTTTCTATGCGAAAAGTGCTTAATAAATAAAAATTCCACCTTGTAGAGATTATAGGAAATAATAGAACGATTTTAAAAGTAAAATTACAAGAAAACATTGAACTTTCAACAAGTATAATTAAAATAAATTATAGATTCTGGGGAAGTACTTGCACAAATTAAGTAAAAATTTCCCTGAATTTCCAACCTAAAAATAATAATTTTAAATATTGTATACAAAAATATAAAACAGACTTTTAAGTTCTTTGTTTACTCAATACATTTTTTATTGCCTATAATTTCCTGCCTTAAGGTTAATTTTTGCTTAGCCCATGTCTGGCTTTGGGGTTTACCTTTTTAAATATACAAATACGAAATATATATCAATATATATCGATTAGCGGCCGCTGACAAAGCTAGTCAGTCAATGGGATTTACATAATAAACAAAAAATCTAAAAAATATGATTATTCGACACCAAAAATTAACCAGAAATATAAATACTCTTAACAGCACTTGTTGATAAATTGGTCTATAAATGGCTAGCATTACCCATTATTCAATGGAAAAATCGAAAAATTCAATACTCAACTGAAACTTTAACCACTTTGCATTATATAATAGTTTTAATTTGACAATTGAATATCCGATTGCAGATCCATTTAGCCAGAGTGTCGTTTTGCATGGATATATTGTATAGTCTGAAATTATAGCCTCAGCTTGTGGACAATTTGCTCAATGGAGCACTAAATCTAAATATGTTTGAATGCACGACGAATGCCATTTATCTGGACTCCGCCAAGCGCATAATATTACCCGTCTCAATTTTGCAAATCAAAGCGCTTTTCTAGTTTCCATTATTGTTCTATAAATACGAAAATTAAATGGGAAATGTTGTAAAGAAGTTGAGATACTCTTGGTAATTCATTCTGGTACAACATTTTGTATAAAGATAATATTTAAAATTAACATATCATATTTAAGTATAGTATCAGAGTAATTAATATGTTTTATTCAATTGAAAAAGGTCAAATTGAAGGTAATGTGGGATTGTTATAATGGATAAAATATACAAATTCGTGGTATATTTTTCCTATTCTTTTATTTATGTTTTTATATAATACAATTATATTTTTTTCATATTTGCTCATTTGTAGTTTCCTTAAAATTCTTGTGCATTTATTAATAAAAGTCTTAAACTTCATTTAAAATAAAATAAAAAGTCTCCAAAAGTATGCAACGAATTTATTGATGTCCTTTTTCAATGGCGGTGAGATAGATTTCTTAGCATACTTTTTAGGGCTATTTCAAGATATTCAAATTTCAAATTACTTCCTAAAATGGATTTCTTAATAATTTCTATATTTTTACTTAAAAAAATCTTAAAAATTCTTAAAAAATTAAATACCCTTGTAATGCAATTCTGCAAAAATATTTTCTATTCATTTTAAAACACAAAAAAAACCAACCTAGTCCCCTTCTTTTGACCCAAGCTGAGATACCCTTTTTTAAAAAGAGCATAAAAAGAGGCTCGCTGTCATGATTTTCGATTCTCGTATATGGAAAACCAATGAGTGTATTGGGAAAATGAAATAAAATAAAATAAAATGCTAGGCAAACAAGCGGCGGGGCAAAGTGATTATATAAAAACCGTTACCAGCCAAAGCCGCGGACAAAATACAAAAAAAAAGCAAAAATAGCAACAAAAACACAAAATAAAAATAAAAAACAACGAGGGAAAAGAAGGAGAAAAAGGAAAACAGAAAATAATGATAAAGAACGATTTCGATTTATCAGCAAAACGGAACGGCAGAGAAAATACAACAACAAAAAAAAAACGCGTTTTTATCTCGCTGCTCAATTGATTTACATAATCAACGAAATCGCTTTTCACCACCCAGCCACACCACCACCCCACCACCCTGCCACCCCTTTTTCCCCCACTATCCTTTCCCGGACAGTTGCCTTGTCTCTCTGTGCATTTAATTAAACGCTGATTAAGTTTTATTCAATGGAGAACCGGCGACTAGTAGATATTATATAGTATAGTACAATGGGGCAGGAACATAGGAATATATGTATATATAGTATGTATATGTATATATAGTATGTATATGTACACATGTCTGTATATATACGTATGTACATAGCTTCGTAGATTGTTCATTGATTGGGACAACGTGTTTGAATCGACTCGCTTTTGTAAACGTGAATAATTTAATAACGTTCTCATTAAGATAATGAAATTAGTTCAAATAGACGCCAGAGTTTGGTCAGATAATATAGACAGTCTGATTAGAATGGACCTATAAATACATTCATGTATGTTTGTTTATATATAAATATTAATGTATAAATGTTTTTGATTAATATTTCTTATTATATATCGCTAAAGAGCTGTATCACGAAGAAACTTATATTTAACCTTTAAGCTACAAATCTTTTTGAACTTAAAATAAAGTTTATAAATTAAACATTTAATTTAATCAGAATTAGAATTAAAGAAAATTGAATATTTCATTAAATCAAATAGAATAAATTGTATATAATTCAACCTCTAAGATGTTATTATATTTAAGATATAATATAATTATATTATAATAATAAATCAATCTAAACTTAATCCGTAAACTGGAAATAAATCACATAAAATTTCTAAAGACTTACATAACTTTTTAAATTAAAACTAAAAAAATAATAGAAAATTCAATTGTTTGATGTTATTTTCAAGAATTGTATTGATGTTATTTTACAGTATTCATAAATTGTAGTAAATAAAATCAACAAGTTATTTAATGGTTTATTAAACTTCAAATATTCCCAGTTACTTATAGTTCCCTTAATTTTAATATTTAAAAAATAATTACGAATTATTTTGAAGATAAATCTCATAAACAAACTAAAGCATATGTTTGAGGTATCTAAACTCACGTTATAATTGTTTATATCTTATTCTTTATTTTATTATTTATAAATCTTATTGTAAAGAATAAACCCTATATTTGAAATTCTACAAATCCCCTACTATTCCAACATTTCTTTAAATATAAAAACCCCTAAAAAACCAGCTTACTTTTTTATTATTTGACCTTGTTTTAATAAAAACAATTGTGTCAGCCTGGGGACAATCAACTGATAAAAATTAACTAAGATTAAGCCCAAGTGGTGGTCATGACTCGTCATCATTGAACTTTTAAGGCAGCCTAAGGTTCAAGCTATATGATTAATCCAAAAATAAACCCCGTAAATTGAAATCTCTCCCCAAAAATATATATTTTTATAATTCAACCTAATTACCTTTGAACTCTGCCCATTTCCTCATTTGGGGGTGTTGAGGGATTAGAACCCATTCAGGTGGAAATAGGAAGCATAAATCAGGTGAAACCTTTTTGAATTTAATTACGAATGTAATTCATATTCAAATTGATACTTTAAGCGGATTACATATACCATTTCCATTGACATATTCCAATTAAGGAATAAATTAGCCAGCGACACATGTAAATTAATAATGTATACGCAAAAAAAAAATCAGACAAACAAAATTATATTTACTTAAATTAAGTTGGCAAAATTCGATTTGCATACTAAACCAGTTTGCACCGATTTACTAATCAGAAGTGAGATATATAAATATGCATCGACCCGAGCTCAGAGCGTGTGAACCGAACTTTATTTTTTTTTTGTCAATGAACTAGAAAACAGAAACTTGTTGCTATATAGACTCGAGAATATATATCATTCTGGCTCTTTGTGAAAACTGTAAGTAACTGGAAAAGCTTAACTGGAAAAATAACAAAAAAAAAGGAAAAGGAAAAAGGGAAGAAAAACCCAGTCACAGATAGATAAAGATGGAGGACCACAGCTGGGGCCATAAATCAGGGGAAAATTGTTGCTGAAGGAGGCAAACTTGCCAAACAGAAGGTGGGAAAACTGTTGAATTATTTCCCACAGGACATACAACACCGGGCACACCGGCACACGCACACCCACACCCACACGCACATTCGATGAGGAAAATTTTGTTACATTTTCACACTCTAAGCCGAAAGCCGGCGGACAACAATAAACTGCCAAATTCGCATAAAATATTTTGTAGGAATTAAAACAGAAGCATATCGAATGCCCCGGCTCAACTCGACTCCGACTCCCGGCTTCGGGGATCAGAAGGTAACCTCAAGGAACCCATAAATTCTGAAGAGAACCCGAGAAAATCTCCCAAGGAAAACAAAAATAGAAAATGTGTCAATGCAAACAGATATGGCAAGAACAACAATCTAGCCCTGGGTTCGTTTTTGTTGTTATTATTCTCCTCTTGCTTTTTTTTTGTTTTTGTTATTGTTTTTGCTTTTGGCCATTGATCGTGGACCAAGTGAATCTGGGCCATAAAAGTGCAAAATGCTTTCCACTCGGCTGGCTGACTGGACCCTGTTTGTTTGCTACCTCACCGAAATCACCGCGCGTTCCCACCACATGCGATGCACTCGTTAAGAGCAGAAAGAACCGGGATGACACTGAGAGAAATTTGTTGGAATTTATACTATTTATTTTTTATTTTTTCAGAATTTATTTGTTTATTTTTTCGAAAAAAAGGCCTGTACATAAGATGTTTTTTTAAGCCTAATAAAATCCTAATTTTCTGATTATAAAATTTTATATAAATAAATAAAATTAAAAACCGAAAGCCTTAAAAATTACCTAAAAATTTATTTTGACTTTAATTTTTTACAAATTGTTAAAATTTAATTATTTTCTGGGTATGAAATTTCTATTTGAAATCTGAAAATAATTCTATAAAAATAAATGATAAAAATATCGGAACAGAGCATTGAAAAATTATTATTACATTAATTAATAATTAGTGAATAGTTAAAATTTAACTATAAAACCCTTATTTTCTTGCTGTAAAATTTCTATTTAAAATCTGAAATTAATTCTACAAAAATAAGTAATAAAAGATCGGAAAGAATTAACTTTTATAATATTTTCTTTAATATTTAACAAATTGTTATATTTTTAATAACATTTTCATTAGTATTTAACAAGTTATTATATTTTCTTTAGTTTTATAATTTATTTTCGGTATTTTCTAATATTTCTAATATTTTCAGCTTACAAAACAATGAAGGAGTCATTTGTAATCCCATAAATCGTACAAATTCTTGATTAAAATTGTCATTAAATTATCTAAAAAATACTTATTAAATTCCGAATTAAATATTCGTTTTAAAAGATATTAAAACCCCACAAAAAAATTTATAATTTAAATTTAAATTATTTTTGAGCTTATTTATGATCCCAGCAGCAAATGGAAAACGGAAATACAATAATTTACCTCACAAATTAAATTTCTTGCATTTTAGTTTCCAAATTAGAACAATAATTTTCTCCCAGTGCCGGTCCAGGGATTGGGGGACCCAACACCGGCTGACACTTGGACATGGGAAACGGTCCGGGGGTGGCTAAAATCGATTTCTGCGCTACCTACCTCGTACCTGGCCGGCCAGGTTACCAGCTCACCAGCTTACCAGCTTTGCCAGTGTATGGATCTTGGGCTCGGGTGTTACCTGTTACCCGGGCTAATGGCCAGCCAGACCGCGCGACCAACATAAATCCATAAAAACATGAAAAGGGAAACGAGCGAGGGAAAATAATTAAATTGCAATTATGTGCAAACAATTCCAAATCCGGGCGATTCGGAAAAAGTTAATTACACGACAATAAAGCGCAGAAGAAGACCATTCTCTGGCACTGGCACTGGCACTGGCTATATATATATATTTTACGTATATTTTATATACGTAAGATGGGTTACCTGTTAGCTGTGTTACCTGCCCACATCCGCACCCGGCTGATTGGCTTGGACTCTTGTCTGACTTGAGCTGACATTAATGGGTATTTGAATGCGGCTTCTGCTGCTTTAATCGGCTGACCGATGGTCTGACTGACTGACTGACACGGTGACATGTCGTCGTCGTCTTCGTCGTTGTCGTTGGCATTACTATATCGTTAGTGTCTGGGCCTTGACTGCGGATGATCGCAATTTGTTGTTGATTTCGCGACCAACTGCAGTATCATCATTTAGTGGCTCCAGTCAGGGTTTCCTTAAACCTATATTATCGCTTCACTCCCTCTCCTAATGAAGATGGACAGACGGGGATTAGTTATGGTCTTATGATAAATTAGTCTGATCCAATTGTCCGGACGGACGGCCGGCCTGTCGTCAAATTAGTGACAAGATCGGTTGGAAAGGGAACAGCCACTTTCGCCATATATATACATATATCTCAATCAGTGAGCAGCGACTGATTAAATGAAATTTAATGATGCTTGATTGGTCAGTCAGTTTCTTTGGGTTTTTGAGTTTTGGGTTTTGAATTTGAGTTTCTTTCGGTTTGATTTGGATTTTATCTTGCAGTTTGTTTGGGTTTTAACTGGGTTTGTCTGGGTTTACCTCATGTGGTGAGGGTGCAGATATGGAAAATATATCAAAGTAAAGGAAAAAGAGGGAATTTAGCAAAATAGAGGTTATATTTCCCTAGATTGGAATGGATTTTAATTGTAATATTCTCAAAATCAAGCAGTTTTTCAAACAAAGACTTTAATTTCCTATTTTGCCACACAACTTTCCATGTAATTTAACCCCAAAAACCCATTTGGCATGTTAGCTTGTCCTCACCGTAAAGGTATTAGATTTCCTTTAACCTTGAAACACCATATAACCAAAACTTATTTCCCTTTGGGCCAGAAAACTTTAATTAGATAACCCCAGAACCTGACGGAAAGTTTAAATGCGAGTAAATCAGGTCGTCGTCGTCAGCCTGACTGACAGTCGGGTGCCTGCCCAGTTCATGGGGGCTTGGACAAGTTTAATTAGATCTGCATACGCAATGAGGAGGAGCCGAGGGTGCCACCGGTAAGCAGGTTAACGAACTGCTGGCCACACAGTTGCTCTTTGCCGGCCAAAGGATGCGCTGGCTGGGCGTCCTCACAGGGGTCTGCATATACCTCAAGCTGACCACAGGCCACCTATCCAGCTCCAACTCCTCTTTGGATTATCTCCCTCTCAACACCTACGAACTAAATCTGAAACAGCTTCTCCAGCGGATACTGTGGGCTGCGAATGTAAAGCGTTGCTTTGCTGTCATCACGGATGACCTCCACTATTCCATCTACGACAGGAGGTTCTTTGAGTCAGCAGGTCGTCAGGTGGTACCCTACTTTGTGATGCGTATAAATGCCAGCGAGGATCTAATGCGACCCACCAAGAGAGTGGAGCATATCCTGGAGGCTATGAAGGCCAGCGATTGTGAACTCCATGTGATCACCATACTCAATGGCTGGCAGGTGCAGAGATTTTTGAGATATATTTATGACAGTCGATCCCTGGATGCCCAGAGCAAGTTTATCCTTTTGCATGACTCGAGGCTATTCGAGAGGGATATGCTGCACCTGTGGAGCGGGTTCCTAAGCACAGTGTTTCTTAAATGGCAATTGGATGAAAGGTGGGTTTTTGGGTTTAATAAAGTTCTTTAAATACTTAAAAAAAGTATTTTTAAGGTTTAGATTTTAGATATTTATTTATTAATTTCTTTTGGCAGTTTCATCATCTCCACCATAGCCTTTCCTGGCATTTTAAGTGGAGTTTTGGTTTTAAAAAATATTGCCAATTGGGAAATGGGAAAAAGTGTCAATGGCAGAGTTATGTTTGCAGATAAAACAAGTAATTTATATGGTAAATTTAATTATTAATAAATAATTAATAAATTAATTAATATTTCTGCTATAAATTCTCCCTAAATCTCTCCTCTCTTCCAGGTTCTTCTATGCCTGTGGCCATTTCCGAGCATGTGCCCATGGTCATGTGGGTAAACACCACAAATAGTTACCAAGGCGTTGAAGTGGAGATCATAAATGCCCTGGGCCAGGCTTTGAATTTCAAACCCATTTACTACAAACCAAATCAAAGCGAAAATGCTGAATGGGAGCTGGGTGTTGATTCCGAGGGATATGACGAAAATGAAACCAGAATTGATTCCTGGCTTATAGAAGAGGTGGTGAGTAGGGATTTTGAGGAAATATTAATATATATTTTATTTAAATAAATTTCACAGGCTTCTCATAATGCCCGCTTTGCCATAGGTGACTTGCATCAGTTTCAGATTTACTTGCAATCTGTGGAGTTAAGTTTACCTCACAATTTCGACTGTTTGACCTTTCTTACGCCAGAATCCTCCACGGACAACTCCTGGCAGACCTTCATTCTGCCCTTTAGCGGTGGCATGTGGGCGGGTGTCCTGCTTTCCCTTTTTATAGTGGGCACTGTGTTCTATGGCATTAGTTTCCTGAATGCCATACTCACCCGAGGGGGATCCTCGGGCTTTTTTCGCTGCCTTAGGAAGAACCAAAGGGTTCCTTTTGATCCAAAAATATATCGCCGTCTTAGTTTTAGGATAGCCATAGCTCGTTATCGTCCTTCTAAGGGGTCTAGGAGTGCCCGCGATCTATTTGATGATTATGCAAATTGTATTTTGCTGACGTACAGCATGCTCCTTTATGTGGCCTTGCCAAGGATGCCGCGCAATTGGCCACTGAGGGTTTTGACGAGTTGGTACTGGATCTACTGCATCCTGCTGGTGGCCACTTATAGGGCCAGTTTTACTGCCATTTTGGCTAATGCGGCAGCGAGGTAAGAAATTTAATTGAAATGTTTATTAATATATTTTTTTAATATATTTCTTTATATATTTTGTAATATATTTCTTTTACTTCCATTTCCAGAGTCACCATTGACACCCTGGAGGACCTTCTGCTATCTCACATCCCTCCCTCCGCTGGTGTCTCTGAGAACCGTCAGTTTTTCCTGGATGCCAGCGATGAAAAGGCCCAAAAAGTGGGCCAGAAAATGGAGGTGATCAGCCAAATGGAGGATCTGGTAAACATTATATTATATATATATATTTTTTAATATTATTCTCTCCTAAGAACCACAACAAATCATTTAAAAATAATTAGGACAACCTAACCCAAGTCCGATTCATATCAGTTCTTAACAAAGATCTTAAATTACTTATCATAATATATAACTAGTGCCGCCGTTATCAAAAATGTCGTAGCAATGAACTTTAAACCGCAATTTAGAAAAACAATAACCAGATTTAACTAGTTCCCTGGAGTGCTATCTCTGTTGATAAGCCTATTTGGCAACATTTTGAATTTAGAGTCATTATTTTTTTAAGCCTTCAAGGTAAAGTGAGGCGATATGAAAGGTATCTAGGTGATTTAATGGATTTTAGTTGTATTAAAAAATAAAGTTTACAGACAAAATATTTATAGATAATGTTATGCATTTTAAAAATATTACAATTTCTCCTTTAATTTTTAAGTTTACAACTATTTTACTCTCTTTTATTTAAAGGCTTTAACTTTTTATTAAGCTTCAAATCATTCCCCTTTTTTTCTTTTATAATTTTTAAGTTTACCTTTCAAAATTGCATAGTGTGAAAATGCAATTTCCTCAGGTGCTAAAATAAATGTGTGAAAAGCAACACTTGGTTATAAATATAAACCGCAGGCTCCCCTTTATTAGCCATGTAATTTATTTAATTAATTATTTATAAACCACAAAATAATATGAATAATAATGAAAGACCCCCTGCAGACAGCACGTATAGCCAAGGGTCAGTGTGCCTACTATGACAACGAGTTCTATTTGCGATACTTGCGAGTGGCCGACGATTCTGGATCTGGTATTGGATCCACCTTGCATATAATGAAGGATTGTGTGGTCATTATGCCTGTAGTGGTGGCCATGGAAAAGAATTCGCCGTTGAGAAAACGCGTAGACAAGTCTATACAACACCTGGCAGAGGGGGGTAGGTCACACTTTACAAACATTATTATATAGATTATATATTTTCCAACTTTTCAGGTTTGATAAGCAAGTGGCTCAAGGATGCCATTCAACGATTGCCTGCAGAGGCTCCTGCCCAACAGGAGGCACTTATGAATCTCCAGAAATTCTGGAGTTCCTTTGTGGCTTTGGGAATTGGTTATGTTATATCCTTTGTGATCCTTATGGCAGAGAGATGGCACTACAGACATATAGTGATGAAACATCCCATGTTTGATATCTACAATCGCAGTTTATACTATAACTTCAAGAGGATATATTCAGAACAATAAAACAAACTATAATTCATTAATTTCTCTTCATTTTTTTAATAAAGAAAATTGCAAAAACGCTTTAGTGTTAATCCTCTAGAAAATGCCATAAAATCATGATATATTTTTACACTTGGCTAATATTTATAAATGACAAATGTCTATATAGTAGTACTCGAAAGCTGGAATGCCAATTGAGATGCTGAAAAGTCTTCATTGACGCACTAAGAGGGCGGCCCCAAAGCCGAAGAATCTTCCATAATGCCGGGGCCTTGGCGCAGATGGATGGATATAGTGCCATTTATCACGAGATCCCCAGCCCAGTCCAGTCCCAGAGTGGCCTCAAGTACCAGTGGCAATGTGGTGAATAAATTCCAAGAGTCGGCTTGTGGTAAATACTGATTTGCATTGTTTATGAGTTAATGCACATTAGGCATTATTTGTTTATGGCGATATCAGAAATCCTGGAGAAGCTGAAATGATAAAAGCCCATAAATAAAACGGTTTTTAAGTGCCAAACTAAACCCAAACAGCCGCCCCAAAAAGACTCCAAACATTTCTAGATTCGAAATGAAAAATCCCCTCGAGCTGGAATATATACATACGTATCTGTATCTGTATGTTAGGGGGCACTTCAGTATCTGAATGGGATTCGGGGTAGATGGATATTGAAATGAGCATGTGATGAGGTAGCCAGAGAAACAGACGTGTTGCCAAACAATAAACAATCCAAAGGTTAATAACAATCATAATAATTAATAAGATGTATTTTTTTGTGTGCTTTTAGATCTTTTTTTTTGTTGTGGAAATAACGTAAAGGCCCCATATATCCCCCTATATTGCTTAACAGGTGATTTCTGGGAGTTTAAGGCTTATTTAACACTAAATTTAACCAAGATCTTGTCTAGTTTTAATATTATAAAATATTTTGCATCAAATATCAAGTATTTATTATGCAATTAAAAAACATAACAAACTATAAAATCTATATTTAAATCCTTACAATCCAATTATAAAAGATATTATATGTATATTAATTTACTCTTTTTTCTTATTTCCAATTTAATTGCCAAAGTTTTTTGCTAACCCATTTGTATGCTAAAAATTTAATTTGTATATTTATTAGCCAAAAAATATCTACAAATATTTAACTTGATTTTGTTTTCGGATTCCCAAAGCTAATGTTTTCTCCACCATGAAATTGTTTCGCTTTGTTTTTGCCCCTTTTTTATGCATACATATTAATGGGTTTGTTTTATTTATTTTGTTTCAGCTTCGAGCTTGTTGTTTACATTTCTATTTCATATAATTTAATTAGTTTTGCTTCACTTTATTTTCCTTTTCCAGACAGCTCTTGCCATAACAGCATTCTACTCTACCTTTTTTTTTTTTTGCTTTATATAGTATGAATTGTGTTTTTTATCATCCGTCATGGTTTCAGTCTCGACATCATTCAGACACGAAAACATTCTTGTTTTTTGTGTTTTCCTTTCACAGAGAAAAAATGTTTACCTGGGGGAAGAGAATTTGATTAAAGTTTGTTGCTTTATAATTGAATTTAGTTAAAATAAAGCTTTAATTTAAAGTATAAAAAATTATTTAGTATTAAAACAATTATTTTAGTTTGAAAATTAATAAGCAATTTGTTGCTAAATTCGTAATTGGAATTTTAAGATGCAGAATCGAGTTTTACCTCAAAATCTCCAAATACAAACAACTTTACGCTTCTAAAAAACATCAAATTCATTTCAAAAATATTTAAATTCGAAAATGAAAACATTCTCTTATTGTTTCAATACAAAACCTGTGTATATCCATACACAAAAAACAGACTACAGACGAGAGATATCTTTATGCCAACGCCTTACGTATTCATTACTCATAATCGCCTTTAAATTTATCCCCGTACATTGAACCTGAGAATTTTCATTCAAAAAACAACATTTTTGTTTCTTTAAATGTTTTGTTTATTTTTGTCTTGGTTTATTTTTGTTTATCTAAAACTATTGGAGAAATAAAATAACAAGAAAATAGGACACAATACGGAAAACAATTCGTTCATCTTTCGCTTTCTAGGTTTAAATACTTAAAATATACAATTTTAAAAAATGTTTATCGACGGCTGTTAATTAGTTTTTTTTTAAAATAATATTTAAAACCAGGCAACTGCTCCTGGAACTCCTGTTTCGTTGGACATTTTGAAATTGCTAAAGAAGTCTTTATTTTTTATAGTATATAAATTTACATATATTGTCTATTGCTTAAGCTGACTTGGGCGTTATGGAGTTAAATGTATATTCATTTAAATACTTGCTGCTGTAAATGTTAAAAATCAAATCCATATCCAGAGAGCAGTTGCAACATGGACACCGACACCGTTTGCCTGATACTTTGACGTATTTAGTTTTATTTCAAGGATAAATACTTTAACAATTTTTAGCTGGTTTAAAAGCGAATACCACATATGCTCCATTTATATAGTACTAAACTAGGACATACTCTCAGCTAGTGTGTTGTTGTTGTATGCACGTATAAAACTATATATCATAATAATTTGTTATGTAAGCTACACATATTCCCACCTTCCATCGAGTGTACATATATAAAAACCTACAGACATGAGACTTTATGAGTAACTTCTTCTCTTTTTCCCCTAGAATAGGTTTTGGGCCAAGGAAAGGTTTGTAAACGAACGCATTACATTTTAGTTTCCGATTAGAAAATCAATTCAATTCCTTTTTGGTCAGCAATTCTTAAAATAATATTGTTTTCTCGTCCTTTCCTACCAAACTTTTCCTAGGACACATCTGAGTATTTGTTGCGCACCCTAACCGACAATGATAGAAGCTGCTTTTAAAAAATATAAACAATTTTAAATTAGTTTAGTTTACCAGAAATATTTTTGCTGTTTTCTGATTCTTGTTAGTTGACTTTTAGCGAGTAAAGAGCTCATCTATGGCTTTTTGTGGACAGATCAGAAGTGAGTAACTCTTGTTCACTTGGCATATATTCCGTTTATTACAATTATTCAATGATTTTCCGGTATTCAAATTATAATCTCCAAATAAATAAACAATTCGAAAAAGCCAACTTTTAAGCTTGATTAACTCGGGGGAAGGCGTTATGCCTAATATCGCTTCATCATCAATTGCTAAGAAATACAATATGTTTTACATATATATCTATATAGAGTATATATAGTTATGTATCGAATTTATATATATCACTGTTGCTGGTTTTGTGTGTGTTTCATTTACTGGGCCGCAGCTTCGCCGGATTCCGCTTCAAAAACATCATCAGACTCCTGGCCCACATAGTCATCGTCATGTTCCACATCCTCCTCCTCGTCCAACTCTTCGTTTTCATCGTAGTCATCTGGATATTCCCCAAATTCGGAGGACTCACCAAGCGTCCAGGCGTCGTTTTCCACGGAGTTTCGCGGGCTGTAGCTGACGCCGCCGCTCGTGATGGTCAGATTGTTGGCTGGACGCAGCACACTGTACATGAAAAACATCAATTAGTATTCTTTTTGTTTCATCTAAAGCTTGCAGTATATTCAGATTTCTATATGCAAACAATTTTGGATGGATATATGTTTATGTAGTATGTGAGGTACTCTCAGTTAAGAGTACTCATCTAGCGATTTCTAAGGAAGCTTTTAATTGGTGTCTATGTGTTAGCTGGGCTGTCTACTGACTGGCTAATGTGGGGTTAAGTGGTTAGGTGGTTTATTTCCGTGGTCAGGCTGGTTAGAATGAGGCATGTTCAATGTGATGTCGGTTAGGCTTTAAACAGGACAAACATTTGTACACTTTACATAACCATTTTAGGAATATTAGTCAACAAAGTAGATACTTAGGTATGTTTAATGGTTGGTTAAATAGAGGGTTGCATCAATTTTGAAGAAGTAACAAAGAATTTTTTAAACTTTAAATGCAAAAACGCTTGCGTTTGGATTTTTTAGGAAATTGAAAAAGGGTTTTTAATAATGGATTGTTTGGGGAGTGGTATGAAAAATCGTATTTGGAATTTTAAAATCCCAAAATTTATTGAAAACATAAAGTTGACAGGTAAAAGTATTAATTTTAGATGGAATAACATTAAACACACAATATGTTTAGATTACATTGGATATTTTATGGGTTTTTATATGAAATATCAGAAAGTATCACATTTAACTTTCAAATATCTATATTTATATTAATTACGTAATATTGATTTATAGATTTATTCTGATATATTGAAAAATAAGTCATTTATACAAAATATTAGAGAAATTATATATAATTTTTGGATATTTTAAACTCTGTATAGATTTTTGTAATCTCTTCTGTCATCCCATCAAGAATTTTTCACTATTCTCAAACGATGATTTCATACAACACCTCTCAAATCAATGATTAAATCCCCTCAATTACAATTCCCCTAATGATCGGCCAATGCTTATGTTTATGAGTTAATATATATCGATCGATGCAGTTAGTATGCAATCTTTGAGAGCATTTCACGGCGCGTACTCATTGCTTAGCCAAACAAAATCAACAAACTGACGAACGAACGAACAAATTGGTCGAGACAATTGCACAACGGCGAAACGAAGAACAAAATGATTGATAAATTTATGCATATAACAACTTTCAACAACAGTATTTACTACAACTGAGAGAATTTTCTATTACATTGGCATTCGGATCTTCTGCTGGCTTGGCTTGGCTTGGCTCTCGTTATACTTTTGTTTAGTTGTCGTGTTGCATTTGGAAAATCGTTTATATTTTTGTTTTTGGATACTATGCAAGATAGATCCATTTTCAAATTGATCGTTGTTCGATTCGATTCGATTCGATTCGATTCGGCGATTGTATCTGGCACTAGAATCGGATTATAGTGATACAATCTGCTGCTGACGCTGCTGCTGCTTGCACCGCGTTAGGATCGCGTGGCATGTGGTTGTTGTTGGTGGTAGTGGAAAGTATTTGATTTTCTGTTTTCGGTTTCGTGGAAAGATAGTCGACTGAATGTTTAGGTTGTGTAGAGGTTTGATGGCTCAAAAATCGGTAACTAGCACACCATCCGTTGGTCATAACTGTCCACGGCGGTAGTGGGAGCGTGATGGTCTACCGATTGTTATTGGTGGAGTGTTTGTGTATTTCGTGGTGTATTGGTGTTTATTTTTTTGGGTGTACAGAAATTAAAGAGAAGAAATCAATTAGCAAAATTATAAGTACATAATGCTGGATATCATTTACGACTTAGTTTCCTACTCATCCGATTTAGCTGAGCGGTGTTAGCTTACAAATTCAATGCTGAACTCGCTTCTTAGCCACTACTTAAGAGTTAAAATCAAAAAATTAAAGAAATCAAGAGCTTCAACTAGGAGTGAGTCATGAGAGATAGTTGGATTACAGCTATTATATATGTTTATCTATATCCAGAACAACGCACCTTTACCTCTAGCCGCGAAATTACCCATAACCTTAAGCTAATAATAAAAAAAGAACCAAAATTAAAGGTTACAAATCAAGTTCACAGAATTGAAAATGTATATACTATATGTTGTCTCGAAAAACTCACTTAAAAAATTGTACACTAAGATTCCTAAATGTCAAATATAAGAGCTACCATATAAATATTTTAAACATATAGCCAAAAATTTAAATACAGATTAAATTAATAACTTTTATAAAAGAGAGAGTGTGGAATTAAAAAAAAGCACTAAATAGCTTCGCTTACTTCTTGGAAAAATTAGCTCTAGCTTTAGTTTTTATTTATAAATTGTATTTTCTGTATTTATTTATACCTTTCTAGTTGAATTCTTGAATTGAAAATAGCAATGATCTGTCAAGAATGCAAAATAGAATTTTATTTTTAGAATTCAAGTGTTGGATTTAGTCTTAACCAGGGATTTATACCGTTCAATATCATATCTAAAATATGCTAAAGTTTGACATATTTAAATAAATATTTAACAACATTTTCTACCAACTAGTAATCTATTTATCTCTAATCCTCTATTCAAATTGTTATAAACTTATTAAAAGTCACCTAAAAGAGAGACCTGTCTACCCTAAAACCATTCTATACACGCACAACCCAAAGACCATTTAATTTACCTCTCGAAAGGCACTTCCTCATCGGCCAAATCGTTCATCTGCCGCTGAGCCTGGTTAGATTGGGCACGCCGCGCTTCCTCCTTCTTGCGGCGATCCTCAGCGGCTGCCTTCATGGGATCATAGGTAGAGCGTCTTTTCCACATGGCCATTTCGGCTTCCTTTTGTTTGTTAACTGCCAAAGGAAAATAAATTATAAATAAATAATAAAATAATAAATAAATATTTTTAAAGATAAATTCCCAACCTGACAGATCACGTCGCACCGCTGACGAAGCTCTGCCTCCGGTAGTGCCACCACCCAACGATGTAGTGCTGGTATTCATGGCAGAGGCTGCACTTCGCACACTCCGATTGCTCGCCCGCGTTCCCTCGCCGCGACTGAGACCCATGGAGGAGGCACTGGGACTGCGTTTCATTTGATCGGCCGGTTTTAGGGTGCTCTTGGAATCATTTTTGCGCAAAAAGTTATTGGATTGCGCTGACTTGTACTTGGAGATGTCCAGATATTTCGGCTGCACGCGCTGACCTCCCCCAGGATTGGAGTTGACACCAGCATTGGCCGTTTGCAGCAGCTGCTTTTTGGCATTGGCCAGCGAACTGGGCACCTGTTGGGCCAATCGACTGAGACTCGTTTCCCTGGGCATAGACTGGCGTGTGTTTCGAATGCCTCCAGATCCCGGGGCTGCCCTTGGTGCGCTTTTTATACCCCGGCGAGGCATCTCCGGGGTGTTGGGACAGGCCACCAGACCAGCTCCACTCTGGGCAACGCTTAGCTTGCCAGCAGCTGGCGCTGAAGTGGGTTTTACTGGGGGCTGTGATCCTCCGCCGGCAACACGTTGCTTGCTCCTCTCTATCCGCATCAACAGGGCCTTGTTCATGCGCGTATTGCTCAGCGGCACCGAACCCTGTGTCCCCTCGTGTTCCTGTTCCATTTCCTCCTCCTCGTTGCTGGAGTAGTAGGCTCCAGTGGTGCCCATTTCATCCTCATCGTTGATATAGTACTGCAACTCATTGTCATAGTCGCTGTAGGCCTGCTCAAAGTTATTGCTGCTCGCGGATTTCTTCAACTGCTGCTGCTGGTGGGCGGTGCTCAGGGCGTGGGCGTGTCGGGCAGCTGGCGGTGTGTAGATGTTCTGGAAATTGGGACGTGCCTGCCGCACTGGATGCTGCCCTTGCTGCTGATGCTGCTGAAAACTGGTCGAACGACGTAGTGGCGACAATGGGCTGGCAGGAGCTACCGGTTCATCCTGCTCCACCTCCTGGCCAGGATCGTATTCCAGGGAGTTCTTACGGCGACGCAACTGCTTGAGCAGATACTCCCCACTGGTCAGCAACTGGAGCTGCGCCTCATTAATGCTGCTGGTCATGAGCGCCCGGTGAAGCGGCGATCGCCTATAGCCACCGCCGGCTCCCGCTCCCATTATACCCGATTCCAGGCTATGCTGCGGACTGCTCTGAGCCGGTGACTTGACAGAGCTACGGCGGGAGAGGGACTGCTGTAGGTTGCTTATAGCGGCAGCCGTTTGCTCCAAATACGCATCCGTTGTTGGCGGCCGCGAGCGACTGGCACTGCGCGCACGTCCCAGCGTGTGCAGCGGTGAGGGAATCTTGCTGGGGCTCTTGGGTGGCTTATATGGTGGCTCCATTGCTCCCTGACGGCCATGGCTGCACAACGCCGGATCGCTGGCGTAGTCACAGTCACCCAGCAGGCGATAACGCTCGGCTAAGTTACGATTGAGCTTGGCAGCCGCGGCATATTGACGCTGCTGCTGCTGGTTGTACAAACTGAGGCTGTCATCCGTCAAGGAGTCACCGCCAGTGTCCGAGCAATTGTAGCTGCGTGTCATCAGTTGCTGGGAAAGGGTAAATAAAGGGAAGAAATTAGTTGTTTTTGGGAGAAAAGTAAATGGAATTTTGTGTTGAAAAATTATTATAAATAAAATATTAAAATTTTTTAATATTTTAAATTTTATTCTTTTATATTTCTATTTTTTAAACATTTTTAAAGATTTTTTAAAAAGCATGCTATACTTTTTGTTTTCTCCTCTAAGCATATGGTTTGTGTCTGAACTAAGATGAAGCAATTTTACATCTTTGATGTAAACTTCATGTATAGAAAATTCAATTTAAGAAAAAATTTAAGTTTTCTTTAAAAAATACAAATTAAATTGATTTTTGCAAGATTTTTGCTTGTTTTAAATTCTCATTTAATTAAAGATATCTTATAAAATCAATAAAAATCGAATTAAACAATTATATTGCATGAAATAAAGCCAAGTTTAGCAACTTTAAACTACCAAAAATTATTGCCAGCCTGAAGTCAATGATGAATCATCTAATTTGCAAATCTAATCGAGCAACAAAACGTTAAATAAATAGGTAAATAAACTCTGCATAATATTATACAAATTACAAAGGAAAAATTTAATTTTAAATAAATAAAAGTTACTAAAATGTATTCTTTTCATTTAAAACTCACAACAATGCCCCTTTTTATGGTGAGTCACCAAGCAAAATGGTATTTTTCCATTTATGGAAATCCAAATTTACTCATCTTCCCGTTTTGAAACTGGTTCTGGAGCTCTCACCTGTGCTTGGGCTTGCTGCTGTTGCTGCTGCTTCCGGCGACTGGCACTGGTCCCACTCACATCCTGCGCCAGACTACGGGCTCGAGCATTGCGTGCCCATTCCTGAATCCAATCCTGCTTGGTCTGCGCCGTTTGCAGCAGGGCAGCCTCTGATCCCTGAGTTGTGCTTGTGGGCGTTGTGGGCGTCTCCGGCAGCTGATGATGATGATGATTATGATGATGCTGCTGCGGTTGATTGGTGCTGGTGGTGAACACATTCAGGCGGTATTCGGCTTTCTGGCGATCGGTGGCCGAACCAGCCAATGCCTGGGTATGCCTCAACTTGGCCTCATTGCTCACATACTCCGAGCTATCGATCTGTGAGGTGGACAGGCTGTGCGAGTGTCGGGTGAGCTTGGGATGCGTGTCCAGGGCGCGCTGTTTAGCCAGCACACCGCTGGTGGTGACGCTGGTGAAGCAGCCCACATCTGCAGCCGGCGATGGGGGTGTGG
This sequence comes from Drosophila anomelani, assembly GCA_035045905.1. Lineage (NCBI taxonomy): Eukaryota > Metazoa > Arthropoda > Insecta > Diptera > Drosophilidae > Drosophila > Drosophila anomelani. Next base: position 7,245,667 of record JAWNOO010000165.1, read on the forward strand.
GAGGCGATAGAGGAGCTGGCTGGCGCAGCACGCGACTCTTTAGTTGATCCAAATAGGCGCCTGTAAAAGAAATAAAGATTATTAATATCTTAATTGGAAATCTGCGCTGAGTTTCTCACCTGTAGAGCTTCTTTGAGGAGGGGCAACTTGCTCTTGCAGCGGCGTTTCATGGTAAAAGTTCACCTCGAGGACATTGCTGCCCCGATTCGCCTTGACTGGCAATTGCTTTGGTCGCATCTTGACAGCTCCTCCTCCTCCTCCGCCTCCTGTCTTCTTTCCATTCCTATCAATGTTCATGAGATCCTTTTGCTCTTCCGTATAGTTATCACCATCGAGGGTGTATGTGCCCGCCTCGCTCACTGCATCCTCCGCTAGATTTTTGCCATCCGCAAGCGGTGGCTCTGGACAGAGCATCTCCACCTGGCGCAGGGCCAGCTGCATGGCCGTGGAGCGTGGTGTGAACTGATTGGCCGTTCGATTGGCCACCAGATTTGATGTACCCTTGGTGACAGCCGGTGGCGCTGGCAGTTTGGATCTACTAGCGGGTCTTGGTGCCGCTGTCTGCGTTGCTTCTGCTGCATTGGCCGAGCTTCTGGGCGACCAACTGTGCCGCTTGGAGGCATCTCTCACCCGCGAGGCACTACGATCTCTCACCCGCATCTTTACTTGCACCGGTGGCGCCTGTTCGCTGGAGGGCGTGGCCGCTGTCAGTGACGATATGTCATCGGCCATGCTGCTGCCGGCATCCAAGCTGCTTCGTTGTGAGTGTCGTCCACTATTTGAGGTCGTGGTGGTGGTGGTGTTGTTGTTATCCTTCTCCGTCTCCAACTTTGACATGGAGGCACCGCGTTTGTGGCGATTCTGGAAGCGCTCCATCATATTCTTGTAGCGCGCCGCCTGAGCCGCTGCATCGTTCTCCGTGGCATCGTCAAAATGATCAATGGTGAAGGCCAGGGAGGCCTTCGTGGTAGCATTCGACTCGCTCGAGTTCTCCTCCTCATCGGGAGCGGACTTGCCAGGTGAATTGCCAGGTGGTTGCTGCCGGTGTTGCTGTTGGTTCGCTCTGCTTTGTGCCGCCGCTGCTGCAAAACGAGAGAGCAGACACACAATTAAATTAGCATTTATTTACAGTTATTATTATTACATTTATTATTAGCGTTTATGCGGTGAAAACGAAACTAAGTTGCTGGCGTAAATTAAACTGAACTTCGCCGGAGCAACGCCACTGAAGTGGTGCGCAGGCGAGGAACGTTACAAAAAAGAGATGCCAAGAAAGTAGCTGAAGAATAGTGGAGAAAAATACAGGATCGGATCTGGAGAGTTAGGGGAGGGGTCTTTACAAACCAGAAGCTTAATTTAATTAATTTCTAAAATATTTCATTATTTATTTATGTATTTAATTATTTGCTGGCCTGTTAATGTCTTACTAAAAGTTGTTCATGTCATAAAAATATTATTTTCCAAGGTGAAATCTTTACTTTTCGGGGGTTCCTTTAGTAAACTATAATTTTTAAAATTAATAATTAAATCAAATTACCAAATTTTACCTACAACTATTTAAGAAGCATTTGTTTTGTAATTCTCTAATTTTTTATCAAATTTCTTTCATTGTTTTTATAAAAATTATTAAAGTAATCATTTTTTTCTCTTCTAGATTACTATGTTCCATCTTTATTTTATAAAAAAATGTAAAGAAGCTAACAATTAACATTGACTTCGCCCTAGAAATTAATAATTTGAACCCAAACAAGTCACAATATCAATTTAACATCATTTCAAGAATAACTTTTTTAGAAAAGATGCTAAAAATTCGTACTAAATAGCCTCAAAAAATAGGCTATCGTTTTTCTATATATAGAAAATAGCTAGAAAATTTTAGCAATACAAATTATGCAATTTTTAAATCAAATAAAATAAAAATTCAAATTTAAAAACCTCAAACCAGTTCCTACTGTTTTTGGTAATCATTAAAAGCCTTTTAAAGACTAACCAAAATATTAATTAATTAACACCTTTTAAAGCCTTAATAAGAAATAAAACCTATATTATATATGTAAAATAGAGCTTTGTCTGTCTGAAAACAATACCATTCCCCCTGCTTTCCATCAAGATGACCCTGTCTCTTGACTATATTCAAGGGCCTCCCCAGTGAAACGCCCACCTGCAGCCGGAGCAGATCCCTCACTGCTTCCGCTAACAATTTCTATACGTTTCCGTGGCCAAGCAAAAGAAAATCAAACAATTTGCTTTCAGAGCTCTCTGCCACGCGAAGTGGCACACACACACCACAGAGGGAGGCACCAACTAGGGGTCCGAGTCTCAGAATCGTGATCTATGGATGGGTAGCTTCCACACGTATGCTATATAAGGCGGTTGGTCGGTCGGTCGGTCGACTGGCTCTGCCCCGGCAAGTGAAGGTTAGAGTTCGGTGATTTCGGTCAATTGCAGGTTTTTATTTTGCCAAGTGGAATGGATGGATGGTCGAATGGGGGGAATTGGGACCCACAAAAACTTTTACGCTCTGCCAAACTTCCCGTTTCGTTTGCAATGAAAATATATATCTTGAATTGGTTGAGTCCATATTTAGCATAGATTTTGCAGTCAACAAGTTTTTGGTCACGAATCAAATTTTGAAATTGGCCAAAGCCAACATTATAAACAATATTTGGAGGGGTAATTAAATTAAGAGTCAAGGTGACAAATATTGTCTCAAATATAAAAAAATAGTAAAGATACAAAGATTAAGATTTAGTTTACTGCCAAAGCGGTTTCAAATAATTATATACTGCAAAACTGTGAAAAAAAAAGATTTAAATGACTATATTTAATCTTCTCCGTTTAGTTCAACGTTTTGGAAAATTATTGTATTTAAATCCTATGATTATTTTTAATGGTTGCCAGTAATAAAGTTCCGCATTAGGCTTAATCATTTTTGATAGGCGTAAATTATGTTATTATTGTAATTGTAAACCAGATGAGAATCTCATATATCAACCTCAAAAGCAGATAAAGATAAGGCTGCTTTATCGGAGGCTTTGAAGGCAGCTATGAAAATTATACAAAAAAATGTTTATATTTTCTTTGTTGTCAAAGTTCTTATAAACATTTGTGTGAACCTTTTGCTTGTTTATTTATCAGAGTTATTGTTTGTTTATTATTATTATTTATTACCTAAGGGAACCCACAGCAATATATATTCTCTTTAGTTTGATCTTGATCTTTTATATTCCATTTTATTTCCATACTTTTAAGCCCAACTAGACCATAAATAATTAAGAGAATAATACAAAATTTCAGGTAAATTATTACTTTAATGCTTCGCAGGAAGTTCCAACTTGCCTGGAATCTAGAACGGAATTATTCGGTTGTTGGTTGTGCAAAAAATTTGCAATCCAATTTGGCAGGAAATATTTCCCCTTCCATGGATCGAGAGGCAATCACCGATAGACAATAGACCACAATAGGTAACGACCAACGGTAATTACGCTGCCCACTGTGCATGGCCATAAAATGTCTTCTATCGAGTTATCGTAGCCAAGCTCCCCGCCAGCTTTCAGCTCCCCCCAAGTGGGGAGACCATCGAGCAGAGCGAACAATTGAAAACTGTTGGCACAACGCACAAATGTCGGGCATTACTATTGCGATTATTAATATTATTATTGCCATTGCCGGCTGTCGAGTGGCTTGTTCACAAAAAAATACAACACAAAAAAAAACTCTTTTGTTGGGCTTTATTTTTTAGCCGCTTTTACTTTTCGCAATAATGAAACAAAATGTTATTCGAGTGCCATAAACAGTGGCGGGTACAGAAATAGTAGTAAACAGACTCATTGTGTGATATTATATTTATTTAGAAATTATTTTAAAAGTATTTTTAATCAAGAGAAAACTATAAGAATCTTTTAAAAAACAGAGAGGTATCAGTATTGCTTACTTAGCTTCCAATTTCTGGTTATAAAATATTATTTTAAGGGTTTATATCGATAAGAAAATCACAAAAGATTTATATTGGGCTCAATATTATATCGAAATTAACATAAACTTTGAAATATCAAAATGTTAACTGTCGAAAAATATAGCATTTAATGTTAAAGCTATCCATTTTATGGGGAAATTATTAAAAATTAGGCATGTCATTTAAAATATTGTAATAATTGTTATATCAAATTTTTTAATAATAAAAAGTTATTGCATTTAATGTTAAAATATCTATATTATTGGGAAAAAGTATCGGCAAAATAAATAAATAAATCAATTGAATATTTTAACGTCTTTAAATTTATTTTTAGCAATGATAACTAATTTTAGACAGTTGCGTGTTTTATCTCTATTATTATGTTCCCAAGTGTATATATTAAATACAAAAAAACTATATTTTTTCCGTCTGTCGGTCACCTTAACTACCTTTGGGAAAGTCGAGCAGGGGAAATTGAGTGACCGCCTGGTGATTTTCGATCGTTTGCTTTTCACTCGCCATAATTCCGAGTGTTAACAAATTTGGTTAGCCAATAATATTACCTACAAATGTGCAGCAGTGTGAGATAATCATCGGTGCGAATGCAAAGCGGAAATCTATAAGCAATTCTTTCACGCTGGCCGCTGGTTCCCAATTGGTTTCCAATTGGGTTTGCTAATTGCATTATGACCTTACGTCATCGCCGATCAATCAGACATTTTTTTGGGTTTCCTTTCGTTTTGCTTTAATTTTTGTTGTTTTGTTGCCTTTCCGTCGAGGTCAACTTCTCGCATTTAAATAAATGTTATTAACAAATTTATTTATAATTTTTTTTTACTCGCTCGGCGACACCAGAGAAAGCCACCGATGATCATCTGTCAGCTGCGAATGAGGTCATCGACTGACTGGCTGGCCATTTGTTGTGCGCCTTGTTATCGGTGTTTGTTTGGCTTATATGGAATATATTTCATTATATACACAAGAGACACACTCTTCAGATCGGTTGCTCGAGTTGAAGAGGAAAATTGTTGTCCATTGAGGTTTTCTTCATTAAAAAAAATATTTTCAAACAAATTTCTCAGCTAAGAAAATAGAGCCATCATTGCTAAAAATAACAGTTTTAATTATTATTGATCGCTGAAATCTAATTCTGTGACAACTAGAAAATTCTTGAAATATTTTAATTTTTTCTGAAGGCAGGAATCTTGTAGAAAATGTAATAATTCAACCAATTAAGCATGCCTCAACATTATCAATTTGGGAACAAGGCCAAAAACCAACAGATTTGTTCCGATTTCTTTGGCTTGATTCTTGGGTGTTGGCCAAAAATTAATGTCTCACATTTATATTAAATAGATATGCTTCTAAATGTTTGTAAGAGGTAAAAAAACTATAAGAAATCCAGAGTGATTCTAGAAGGTAAAGCTGCACGTGACCCCAGAGTGGAAATAATCGAAAACGTTTTCAAAAAATTCAATTTCAATATCAAGTGGTTATTTGAATTTGTAAAATGATTTTAACGAAAACATTTAATGAAATTTTTGGGAAGAGAAAACCATACATTTTCAGATACACTTCAAACTGAAAGACATTCAGATATTTCTTCCAATATTCCGGGGTGACATAATGGCTTCACACACTCGTCACTTGAACCAACAAAAAATACGAAACATTCCCAGGCCGCCTCCAGGCCCCTTGATTACCTCTCTCCTCTAAGTACACCGATTTGTTTTTCATAAATCTCTTATTTCCCAATGTTTATCAGTTTTGATTTCCTTCATTCGCTTGCCAAATCTTACACAATTATAGCCATTATCTCACACATTTTCATTCCTTGCACGCAATTCATCGGACAAAAAATACAAAAAATCAAACAACAAAAATAAAGTGAAACAGATTTGTGACCAAGTGAAGTGGTGACTCAGCACCACCAGCTGCGGGCGTTGTTCCAATCGAGGCTACTGCGATCGGATCCAGACTACGTCTGTGTATGCCAAATATTAAGCAGAAATATTTAATTGAAAGCAAAGGGAATGCAGGCGTAAATATTTCAATGAAATCGTAAACAGAACTCAGGGAAAGGCAATCTGCTAGATATTCATAAAGACATGATTTTCTTATAGACATAACTTTAATCTTTAAAATTTGCTGGCCTCAACACATGCCTTGTTTGGCTTTATAAACATTAAAGGAAAGGTTTTCAAGTATTCTTTAAATTTTTTTTATAAATTGTTTTTCTATATTCCATTTGATTTTATTTACCTATAAAACGTATGTGAATTCTAGGTTTCGGTGGTCTGTAAACATTAATCATTTTGCATAATAAACATTATAAATAAATCAAATTTTGAATTTCAAAAAATTTCAACTTAATTTCACGTGTTTTCTTGCCTTATTCTCAATCTGATAAATCTATCAATCTAAATTTAAGAATGTGCAACAACCATAAATTCAGGTAAATAATAATAAACAAAGGTGAATCTTTCTAAATTTGAATACATCAATATTTGCTTACGAATTTTTAATGGTTTTCTTAGCTGCCAGAGTTTCCTAAATAAAGAGAAATACACCAGATGTAAAGTTTTGATATAAAAAATCCCCATTTTTTTAGCCAAGTCCGGAATTAAATTTAAACAGCAAACTTCTTGTGGAGAAAACCGCAAAGCCACTTCTTAGTTTGGTGTCACAGAGCCATAAAAAATATAAAAAAATACTCGAAAAGCTGATGTCACTTGTCGCTTTTGCCGGGCTATTGATCCCGTTCCACTTTCACGGGAACCAGAATCCGAGAACTTGCTTTTCAACTGGCCTCGGCCCACTGTGCCCGCAAACAAAACAACAACTTAAACGAGGTGTGTTTTATACCTGTGTGTGTGCCTGCCAGGCATGACTATTGCAATAAATATTTGCGCTTAGTCGTTGGCCAGAGACTCGCACAAAATAACTTCATTAAAAATTCAAATGAACAAAAAAAAAAACAAAAAGCAGCAGCAAAAGACAAGCCTCACTCAACCTGGAACAACAACAACATTTGCGGCTTAATTAACCATCAATTGTCGCCAATGTTGGTGGTTGCGGTTTCAGTTTGTTAATGTTTCTGTTTCTTTCTTTAATTTATTGCACAAACATTTCTTGGTTTTATAAGAAATTTGATTAAAAAACCTCTCCTCTTCTATTTAATTTCAAAATATTTTCAAAACCTCAAAACTTATTTTTAAACTTTTTCTCAAAACTTTTTGTGTGTTAAAATTCATAGAGTATTTTTTAAATAATAAATTTTCCACTTAAACCCGCAAAAAATATAAATTTATAGAGCAAAATCAATAGAGAATGGAAAATAGGTTTTCATTACAACTTTAATTATTGAAAACCAAGTCTAAATAATTTGTAATAAATTTCCTATTTAAAAAAAAAACCTCCTAGATATTTTATTTTACAATTACAAATATAATTATATAAATAATAAATTTTTAATTATTTTTGTATACCTCACAAATCGAAAAACCTCTCAAAAAGTCCTAAAATGAAGTCTCACCTTTCTCAGCCGGCGATGGTGGCGGCTTGCCAAGGCAGAATTTGCCGCAGGACTCGTCGATGGCTGCCCCAAGGCCTATATAGCCGGGATTGGCAGTTGGATTCCTGAGCTGGACATGACGGGGTGACGCGGAGAGCGGCGAGGTGCCATCCATTGTTGGACTGTCAATGATTTCCGCGATTTTCTTGAGGTTCTCCGGCGTTGTATCGGCCTTTTCGCGTCCATCGCTGCTGTTGCCATCCTCGTCGGCGTACACAGTTGTTCGTCCGATGGAGAGGTTGTCCCTGCTCTTGGCCTTCGATGAATCAGATGCTGTGACCATGCCCCCAACAGCTGACAGGGAGGCGTGGCCTGCTCCTCCTCCTGTTGCTGCTGGGGCTTCGCCAGCTGAAGTGGCCGCTGCTGTTGTTGTCGTTGTTGGTGGTGGTGTTGCTGCCGCGGTAGTTGTGTCATTTGCGTATGATGTCATCTTAAGCCTTCGCTGGGTTGTATACAAAATTTGCAACAAATCGGAGTGTTTTGTGGTTGTTGTTGTGCCTATTTTAGCTAATTAATTAGCTAGTCATTTCCACACGTTTTTCCGGCCTTCGTTGCGTGCTGTCTTATCTACTGCCTTTTTCTACTACGCTTGCCACATCCTGCTGCGCTTTAAGTTTGCTTTTTCGTTTGCTTTGTGCGTAAAGTCAGTTCCTTTTGCTTTTTGCGTCTTACCTGCCAAACGAAGGTGTGAAAAATTAATCAAAGTTTGGGGTTAATTAGCATTTATTTGTGACTATTATTTTGGCCGCAATTGTCAACACTTTTCTTTTCTTTTCGGTTTAAGAATGCCTGATCACGCCCCGAATGCAAATGGAAATGGAAATGCAGACGAGAACCCGACACACACACAGACACACGTCAGATGGAGGGAAATGACCAAAGGTGTATTTCCAATTACGCGACGACGCGAGTTTTCCAATTGGACACTTGAAAATCTATTCAGGCATTTCCACACACGCATAAAAATAGCCGAAAGGCAGAAGAAAAGCGATTCTCGGCTGCCTTTTCAAGGTTGCTTTTGTTTTGTGCTTGAAAGGAAAACCTAATCGGATATTTTATTTTTACATTGAACACTTTTGGAGGCGCTCACACACACACACACAAATGCCCAAGCACGCACCCGAAAACACAGACACTTGAGGCCAACACATACACACACTTTCAAGGGCAGGGTCCTCCTCTTGGACTTTTCACTTGCATTTCCTTTGCCCGCACGCTTTTCACAGTTATTCGCTGCTCCAGGTTGCCGTTGTTCTGAACTGGATTTTTGATAATGAACTTTTCTTTATCTTTGCCTCGGTTTTTCCGATTCACGACACGCGCTCGCTGCTTTTTAGCCACAACGCTTACTCACGGCTAGGTAAAGAATGAACGTGCAGGTGTGCGTATGTGTTGGCCAAAAGTGACTTTGGTAAGAGAGAGAGAGAGAGAGAGAGGCAGAGAGCGTCAACAATGGAGAGAGCGCAAGCGAAATAGCCAAATCTAGCTATTTATTTATTTATTAAGGCAAACTATATTTAACTAAAGTATAAATAAACTAGCCAAAACCAGAATCAATAATTTATTTTATTATTTTATTTAAGCTGTCCTTGAAAGTTTGTTTAATATGACAAAAACTGTGGAAAACTAATAATAGTAAGTCTTATTAGTAGTCAGTTTTGGCTATTAAATAGCCAACTGTCAGCACAGCAAATAGTGTGGAAGAGAGCAAGGCAAACAGCTGGGCAGGCACTCCAATTGGAATGGAAGAAAGACTTTTCAATAAAAAAAAAAAAAAAAAAAAAAACCACAACAAATTTTAAATTAACTCTTTGTTGATTTTCAAATTATAATTCACACTTTAAGTTGTCTCTTCAAAAGCCATTTTATGGCCAAAACTTATACGAAGTGGCAGCACTAATTGGTTCTCTCTCTCCCCATCTATATTCTTGTTTCGCGCTCTTTTCAGTAATTGTTTTGGCCAATCTAAACGCTAATTAAACTGTTAAATAACATCACAATGGACATAATAAGATCCACAATGCGGATAAATTAACAAAAAGAAGCTCTCTTCGCGGATTCACGCATCACTGAACACAGCAAATACCCCAGGCGGTGCACCCGACAGGTGGCCTTCAAACATCGGACGCTAAAGCTATTTTTGGATCCAAACACTTGCGATCACTCTCGCTTTTCATGCTAACGGGCGGTGGTACAGGTGTACGAAAGGTTGAAGTAACTTAAACGGATGGAATTCAAAGACTGCACCACCAACTGTCAAATGGCCGAAACAATAACAATTGCCGCCCAAGTGATAACGAGAGAATCAGCAACCTCTCTTCAACGACACACGCATTGCGCGCATTCTCTCTCTCTCTCTCTTTGCGTCTTCCTCCCTCCCCAAGTATTTTGTATTGGCATTTTTCCGTTTTCTTTTGTGCACTTGTTTGTCGTTTGCTATTCACACTTTACATTTCACTTTTTGGCTTTATTTGTTTGTTATTTCGGCGAGTAATATCGTAGAAAGCGGCACATTATATTTATAAACACGGGCCAAACTTAATTGGCATGAAAAGGTTTTATTTACCCGAAGAACGAAGCAAGAAACGAACGGCGCCAGGAACTTGCAAACTTTTTCGTTTTTTGTTGTGGCCCAGCACTGGCATTTTAGCTTTTTATCGGTTATATCTGACAACAAGCGATAGCGATAGCTATATAAATATCGTTCTACAGACTATCAAAAGTTTTTGCCTCAAAACAAAATATTTAAAAAATAATTCAATTTATTTAATATTTAACGAGAAAGAAAGAAAATTTTGGAAATCTGACTGAAGGTAATGGTAGCGGCTGTTGGTATTTATAAAAAAAATAAATTAATTGACTTTTTCATAGCATGATACTTTTTAAATAAAATTATAACCCTCAGAAATGCTATACAAATTTACTAAATAAATTAAAAAAATATCTAAAATCTCTATAATATATTAATATAAATGTTTAAAACAAAAATATAGAAAAAAGTATATAATTTTCCCCCCTTTCCTAACTAAATAATTATTTATAAACTTTTATTTAAAACGGTTTTTATTCAAACTGTTTTTATTATTTATACATTAATATATTGTATAGGTTATGTAGCTAGGCATGTGTTGTATATGGTTGGAGGGCATCATGATGCCAATCTTGTCTTCCCAGGAAAACTTACAAAACTAATAAAAACCAAGAACGTAAAACATTCATTCAGACTGCGATGCTACATGGTGACTTTTGGCTGTTGGTTAGCATATTTCTATATATCTTTCTCTTTATATATATACGTATTCAAATATAAATCCGCCAAGACTGTACACAAACTGATAAAATGAACTGGGACAAGTGTAAACGGAATACTCTGGGAATGAATTTTGAAATTTGGCGGCGAACTAACGTCCATTCCAGTGGCCCACATGCCCATTTTCGAAAGCTAGGTTTATCCTGGGATGTGGCAACGGGCGGCTCGCCTGCAGGACCTGCCTCGCTGGATCGTCCTCATAATACAAGCACTGACGTACAAATTCCAAAAAGAGTGCCTGCGCCTGGCCAGCGGCAATGGGCAATGCCTCCAAATTCGAGTCACTGCAGAGCCCTTGGACTAGCTGCTCGCAAATGCGAGTGTTGGTGTCGACATCAAAGAGCGGCACTCCGAAACTAACGTCCAGCAGGGTCCACTCCTCCGTGGCATCGTCCTCCTCCTCCTCCGCCAGCGTTGGGGCTAGCAGCTCCTCGGATGGTGTCGTCTCCAGCGGGATCTCCACGGAACTCTGCGACACCAGATCCCCCCGGCTGCATTTGGCCAACTCGCTGGCCAGCACTTGACTGCAATCCGGCGAGGTGAACTCATTCGCCGGCCCATGCTCTGGGGTAGCCGCAAAATGGTTTTCATCCGGACTCTTCAACTGAAAGCTGGTGACCACCTCGCTGTTTGGCACATTTGTCGTCGATTTGCTGGGCGGCGGCGCTGTGGTGATTGACGAGCGTTTGGGGCGCTGCTGCGTTGGCTTTAAGCGTACCTGCAGCTCGTACTCTTCGCATCCGAGATCGGGAACGCCAGTGTTCAGGAATGTTATGTAACCGCACTGTTGGCGCAAGTCCAAAAGGCTGGCCAGCTTCTGTACGGCTCGATGGGCGGACCACTTGGCCTGGCGCGGATCCACAATTTGGAACGGGAATGATTCGTAATGGAGATTGCCGGCTGTGCGAATGCCATAGCCCTGGAGCAACACGCAGCCGTTCTTCAGCTGTTCATTGACGTTGCGGAAGTTTTCCGAATTGAGGACATACGAGTCAGAGTGCAGGATGTTCACCAAAAGCTTGCCATAGCCAAGAAATAGACGTGGCAGGGTCTTGAGCACGGTTCCCCGGCAAAGCATCAAACTGGGAGGACCATAGCCTAAAAACAAAACAACATTTAGATAATGGAAGATGGGCAATAAACGACAACCTACCTGTGATATGATTGTAAAAGAGTTTGCTCCACATGGGCGTTACATCGGAGCTGCGCAGAAATTGCCCGAAATATGGAATGCTAAACGTGTGACTAAGCGATGCCGTCAATGGCGAGGCGGCTATTATAAACTTGTACTTCTTCTCCAGAACGCGATCTCGCGTCTGCCGATCCAAACCCTCCAGGCACTCCAGTCGCAGCAGATCCAGGCCCCCAGGAAGCAGATGACGCAGTGAACAGATGGTGGAACGAAGGATAACGGCGTGGGCAAAGTAGCGGGACACATCGCCCTCCCCCTCGGCATCCAGCAGTGAGACTTGCTCCAGTTCGGCCAGAAAACTGTCCAGGCTCTCCTCGCACAGCTTGCCAACCTCGAACATGGTGACCGCATGGTTTTTTAGGCCCGGAGACAGGTTACCCATCATCAGGAAAGCCGTAAGCGTCGAGTCAAACAGGAAGCCCACTCGTTTCCCGCTCTTTGGAAGAGCTGGAGCTGGAGCTGGAGCAGCAGCAGGCGGTTTGGTCGTTCGCTCACTCAGATCCTCCAACTCCAGCTCAGAGCTCAGCTCCTGTTCATCGCTGTTGTTGCTGTTCATTGGTTCCTGGGGCGTTGTATTCAAATTGGCGAAACTAAAGTCGCTGGTATTGCCGTCCGAGGAGAGGTAACCAATGGAGCTGCTGTCCTTATCCTTGTCCTTTTCCTTGGGCGACTTCGGGGACTTGGGGCTCTGATCGAATTCAAAGCTGTTGGCATGTAGGTTGTAGTTCAGCGGCGTAATCTGCGGCGTTTCGGGCGTCTGCTGCCGGTTGTAGCCATCCCAGCTGGGATGATTGGGTTGACTCTGCTGCTGCTGCTGCTGCACTGCATCCGGCTTGCGATGGGCAAAGCCCAGGCGACAGATAAAGGAGACCGCCTGCTTCACACAATCCAGTTCCAGCTGCAACATCTGGGCCAGCTCTGCGATGGTCATGTGCTCGTCGGCACTCACAAAGATTTTGTAAAGCAGATTCTCGAAGTAATCGCCGCTCACTCGATTCATTACAAAATTTCGCAGCGGCGGAATGGAGATACGATCCTCGCCGCTAATGGGCACATCCAAATAGACGAGACCCTTCCTATACAGGCTATGCACTACATCGTAGTCACATTTGCCCGCCGGTTGGGCCCCAAAGTCTATGAGGTCATCGATTAAACCCCTCTCCGCCGGCGATAAATACTTGATGTCTGCCTCCAGAACGTAGCCAATGTCCAGTCGCCACCAGGGCTCCATATGGATCCGGACGGGAAAGCGCGGCAGGAAGTCCAGAGGATTGGGCCGTGATCCAAATAGCAGGGAACGCGGCGTGTGGGTTTTCAAGTCGCTGATCAGGGCCAGGTACTCGTTCCGCCCAATGCCCAGCACCCGCAAGCAGTCGGCGGCCGTAAAGTTGGGCAACGTGTCGTAGCTCTTGTCGCTCCGCAAAAGCTGACCCAGCACGTCCACATAATAATTGAAGGGTGTGACCCGCAGTCCCTTGGTCACAATGTCGGCCAGGTGATAGGGAAACGCACCCAAACCGTTTATGCTCTTCTGGACCAGCAGCTCGTAGTAGCGCTGCTCCCGCCGGAACACCTTGGCGGCCAGGTTGCCCCTGAAGCGCAGCTGATTCTTCAGGCTGTAGTTGAAGACGAACTTTTCGTAATCGCGCTGATTGTTGTGCAGCACGGAGCGCAGGTGGACGGGCAGCAGCTGCCAGGTGACATTTCCACGCACGCACTGCTGCAGTTGATTCTGGCAGTTGCTACCCCCAGCTCCTCCTCCGCCGCCGCCGCCACCGCTGCCTATGGCGGCTCCAGTTGCCGAGCCACTGCCTCCGCCACTGGACAAATCCTCTTGTTCCGTCATCGCTAGACTCGGATTCGGTCGGGATCTTCAGTTTATATGGACAAGCACATTCCAAAGGCCTCTATTCTATAGCCTGTCTAATATTTTTTTGCACCGCTGCCAGGCCGAGTTGCGTTTTATTTTTCTTTTCTTTTTGTTGGCAGGAAGAGGAAAAACGACGACAGCTGATAAGGCGGACTGTTTCGTTTTGCAACACTGGTCGATAGGTCGGGCATGTGATTATCGAAATTGAAAATAAATTGGACACCCTAATATTTCAGGGAATAGAAAACAAAACTAAATTAGTTTAGTAATTTAAAGATAATTTATGTTTGTAAAAAATTTCTTTTAATTGAATGTAATAATTAGTTTTTACCGAATTTAAATTAGTAATGTTTTATGCAATTTTATAAGTGTTAACTGTGGTCGATTAGAAAATAAAAAGTTATATTTTAAAACTTAAATTGTAATGATTATTTTTCGAATTTTTCTCTAGTCATCAAAAATAATCATCAGACTTGATTAAAAAAATATCAATTACAAATAAAAATAAATTTTGATTACAAAACATAAAGCAGCGGGCAACAACCTCGAATTAGCGAACAGCTCATTTTTGTTTTGAAGGGAAACAAGAAAGGAAGCTAACTTCGGCTCACCGAAGTTTGTATACCCTTGCAGAGTTTAAACAAAAAATTAAAAACGAAATTCTTAAATAATAATTTGTTGCCAAATCTCAACTTTGATGGCAATGGTTTGAAATATGTTGAAAACTGACAAAGTTATGAATTTTGATTGTTCCTGATCAGCCGATTTTCATGAAATTAAAACCGAAATTCGGAAATAATACTAAATGGGCAAATATCAAATTTGGTGAAAATTGGTTGAAAACTGACAAAGTTATAATTTTTTTTCGTAGATTTTTCCGATTGTTCCTATGGCAGCTATATGATATAGTCGTCCGATCCGGCCCGTTCCGACATATGTACGAGTGAGAGTATATAGAAGCCTAACTGCAAAGTTTCATTCAGATAGCTTTAAAACTGAGGGACTAGTTTGCGTAGAAACGGACAGACGGACAGACGGACAGAAGGACAGACGGACAGACGGACATGGCTAGATCGACTCGGCTGTTGATCCTGATCAAGAATATATATTTATAGGGTCGGAGATGCCTCCTTCACTGCGTTGCAAACTTTTGACTGAAACTAATATACCCCACAAGGGTATAAAAATACGACAACAAGCATTTTCATTAAAATTAGCATTTTCATTAAATGTATTCAGTTATAAATTATTTTTTCAGGTGTCTGGTCAAAGACTATTGTTTGAAAAACTTTTTTTTGTATTTAAAAATGTCCCTAGCACAGTTGTCCATTTCATTTGTTTTATAAGCCTAATCAAAACAATGTTGGCAGGAAGCCGGATTGTAACGATAAAATATATTTTAAATACTTTGAAGTAACCTTTTGTAACAAAATTCTGTCAACGTAATTCGTTGTAAACCATTTTTAAATTCCTAAAGTTTTCCGATTGGTACCTACCGATAAGCCGATCGATATCCAAGCGCAACCTATCGTACGTTGCTTACCAACACGGAAACGCGTTTTTCAACACCCGCTGATGATTTTCAATATTGCTTTGAAAACACTTGCGTTTTTTTGGTCGAAATTGTCAGATTTGTTGTTATGAATAGTTCGTAAACAGTGCGCGCTTCAGGTTCAGGACATTAAGCCGGCCAGGAAACCCTCGATGCACGGCCAGCCAGCCAGCGGCAGATGCAGTGACAGCGAATGCAGAGCAGCGGCAACCGAATTTAAGGTCACAGCGACAAAAGGGACATCAACATCGATTTTTTTGCACCCTTTTTGTTTCGGTGGAGCACAATCTGGGCGAGCGCTTGGCCGGTTTTTGAGCGAACAAAGGAATAACGAAGCGGGTGTGGGGGGTGTGAATACAGGCGGATTTCAGCGAAGATGAGTGGCGGCGGCGGTGAGGAGGAGGAGCAACAGCAGCAGCAAAGGCAGCATCAGCACCAGCTGCCAGGTGTGTCCTCCAGGTGAGTTTCATCTCAGCGCCAAATTGATAGAAAGACAATTGATTTTATTTCCCTGATCCGTCAGTGCTTCTGGATCTGGAGCTGCTGCGGCTGCTGGTCGGGCCACGCCAGAAATGAAGCGATCGGCGGTGCGCAGTCTAATTCAGAGATACTTCCATCAGCTGCAGTCCGGCTGCGGGAATGCCCACTGCACCAACGACAACTGCGCATCCAGCGGCAAGGTGGCCCCTATGACGCCCAATGAGGTGGCTGCCAAAGCCCTACAGCTCTTCTCACAGGATGCTCAACTCTGCGAGGCAACCGCTTCGGCATCCAGCAGGTGAGCACTTATCATTCCCTGACTGAAGATTAACCTCTAAGACACGTTGTTGTTTAGCCCACAGGATGTGGACATGCTGTCGCCGAACGATAGCAGCAGCAGTAGCAGCGGCAGCTCTACCAGCACCATCACCTTAGCCAGCACCACCACCACCACTAGCACGCAGTCACAGAGCACGCCAGCTGCCGTTGTGGTGACGGCTGCTGCTGCTGCCACTGAGAGTTCAACGCCTGTCCCGAGTGTGCCGCAGCTGGATCTTGGCGGCCCTGAGCCATCATCCGTCGGCTCCGGACCTTGTACACCCACCCTGCCACCGGTTCAGAGCCTGGATGCCAATGGCCTGCAAGCTCTCTATGAGCAGTGCAGGGCGGCGGACAGCTACGACAGGATTTGCCATGCGATCGTCGATGTATTCTCCTGCGTGGACCGACTGAGTAAAAGCTTCATACGCAGCGCAGAACCAGCGGCCTCTAGTAGCCTACAGGAGCTGCTGGATAATCCGCCAGAGGCTCTTAACAAAGAACAGCTGCGTACGTTAGAGGGCGAGCACGACAAGGACGAGGACTGTACCCAAAAAGAGGAGGAGGAGGAGGAGGAGGTGGCAGCTGGAGCAGATACAGAGGCGGCGTGCTCGGGCGAAGTAGTTGTTATATCCGATACGGAAGCAGAGACCGAGGACGAGGATGTGCCCATGGCTCAAACGGAAACATCTGCCCCAACGGTGGAGGAGGAGGAGGAGGACGATAAGTCGCAGAGCAGCGAAACGTTGGTGGATTTTCAGGGACTGCGCCGCGTTCAGCGATTGCTTTTCAGCTGCCAAACGCGAGAAAAGCTGACCACCAGCGTCATACAGCTGGCGGAATGGGTTCAATACATGCGGCCCGACTGGGAGAAGGTGATCCACTGCCTGGTCATCTGCTTCGACCTGGCCACCAATAGTAAGTTTTTTACAATTTAAATAAATTAATTTACAATGTGAATTAATTGATATTTATAAACAGCAAACAACAGCGCCGTGGACATTGACTATCTGGACCGAGCACTGCCCAAGCTGTGTCAAGCGGCGGCCAGCATGCCCGTGCCGGCACAGGCGCATCTGGCCAGAATCTGGGCAGCACATTGCTCGGATCAATTGCAGACGCTGGTTGCCGCCTGCCAGCAGCAAATCACGTTACAGGTGCTCCTCGACGAAGAGTCCATGCGGGAGAATGGCTCCATAATTGGCGTGACCAAAGTTTTAAAGGTAAAATATGATCACTTCTTCAAAAAAAAAAACATTAAAATTGCATTATTCTCCCTTAGATTATCTTTTATGCCAACATCCTGGCCAGCGAATTGGAGCGACCCTCTTGCCGGATGCCCATAGAGGATCGGGCAGAGACCCCAGCCACATCGGCATCCTCTAGTGGACCCGTTGAGGATGATTTATTCGTTTACAGCTCGGTCCATCAGCCGCACATGCCCAAGTTTGCCGAGGACCAGCTGGAGAAGGCGCTGAAAGTGTCGGCCATCGATTGCCGGCGGCCGTTGGTGCCGCTGGAGGAGTTTTACAATGAGGCACTCAGCGAGAACATTCAGATGCACCACGACTACCTCTCGTACAAGACACTGGCCATGGAGAGCGAAATGGGCTCCGGCCACACCAACTATTTCTCCTTCATGCTCTACGCCTTTATCTTAACGCCGGCCACCAAGGTGGATGCCCTATACTACGATAGCCGTATGCGAATGTACAGCGAGCGCTACTCCTCGCTGTACTCCATCCTCAATAACTTTGGGCAGGATGGTCAGGATGGTACACCGCGGCCGGATCTTAAGTTGACGGTGCGCCGGGATCAGCTTATAAACGATGCTCTCATCGGGGTGCGTATAAACTATGTTTTATTGGGAATACAAAATATTATATTGAGTGTAAATTTCCTCAGCTGGAACTGGTGGCCATGAGCAATCCAAAGGATCTCAAAAAGCAGCTGGTGGTGGAGTTTGTTGGCGAGCAGGGCATCGATGAGGGCGGCGTATCCAAAGAGTTCTTCCAGTTGATTGTGGAGGAGATTTTTAATCCCGCTTTCGGGATGTTTGTCCAGCAGGAAGAAACCAATAATATGTGGTAAGATAATATAAATATATATTTTTAACCTTAAAAAAAAATAGATAAGCAATCATTTAAACTGTAGGTTCAATGCCACACCCTTTGAGAATGGGGCTCAATTCACTTTGATTGGGATCATCATCGGTCTGGCGATCTACAACAATGTTATCCTGGCCGTAAACTTTCCCATGGTGGTCTACCGCAAGCTAATGGGATATTGCGGCACATTTGCTGACCTCAACGACTGGAGTCCCACGCTTTATAAGAGTTTAAAGTCCATGCTGGACTACCAGGGCCAGGACATGGAGGAGGTGTTCGATCAGACCTTCAAGATCAGCTACAGCAATGTGTTCGGGGAGATGGTTGAGCACGAGCTGGTGCCCCACGGCAAGGATGTCCTGGTGGGGCAGCACAACAAGCAGCTGTTCGTGAATCTGTACAGTGACTTCCTGCTAAACACAAACATTCAGCAGCAGTTCAATGCCTTCCGCAAGGGCTTCGAAATGGTGACGGACGAGTCGCCGTTAAAGCTGCTCTTCCGGCCCGAAGAGATCGAGATGCTTGTCTGCGGCAGTCGCGTAAGTATTTTGTTATTCATTTTGTTTTGTCAAATGAGTTATTTATCGCCTTGCAGGAGTTCGATTTCGTTGAACTGGAGCACTCGACTGAGTACGAGGGTGGCTATACGGAAGAGACGCAAATTATTCAGGACTTTTGGAGCATCGTCCATGCCATGCCAAACGAGTCGAAGCGCAAGCTGCTTGAATTCACAACCGGCTCGGCGCGGGTGCCGGTCGGTGGTCTGAAGTGTCTGCGATTGCTAATCACACGCCATGGTCCGGACAGTGATCGTCTGCCCACCTCGCACACCTGCTTCAATGTCCTGCTGCTGCCGGAGTACAGCAGCCGGGATAAGCTGGAGGAGCGCCTGCTGAAGGCCATCAACTACTCGAAGGGCTTCGGCATGCTGTAGTAGACTTTACACTCACACACATAACACACTACATGACCAACGTCCAAGTCCAAGTCTGTCATCGCAACTGTTACCACCTCTCTCTCACTCTCTCTCTCTCTCTCTGGGATGAAGAAGGAGAAATTTGTAATGGGTTTGAGTTCGTTTTGGGTTCTCCCATTTATTTTTGATACGACCTGTTCAATGAGACAATATATACATACAAATTCAAATATATGCTCAATTTCTGGCGCGATCGTAGCGAGTGAGCGAGCGAGCGATCACCGAACGGGCACGCGATTTTGTTTCCCCTTTGTCGCCCAGTTAATTGTAAATACACACTTACATACCGCATTAATGTATGCATTCACCTATGTAAACTCCCCACATTTTAAGTCGCAACGCGCTGAATATTTTGCTAAATAAATTTGGAAGTTGTGCGCCAAAACAAGGTTTGGTTTTTGTATTTAATTTCTCATCTAATCGTAGGCATGGTTGATAGTTATGATATAATTATGATAACGTGCATAAAAATGTGCATCATTTTGTTACCTACCTAAAATGTTTGTAGATATTTATTTAAATTACCGAACAATCAAAACAAATATGTTTTAAATTTTAAAAAACACCCAAATTGGCGCTAGCAAAACATCGTTTTTGGCAACCGCAATGTAATCGATAATGCAATCGCCGCTTTGCCATCTCTAAATTTTCTGCACAAACTAAAAGAGCGTCAAAACAAAACAAATTTGTTTATAATTGCCGGTAGCAATAAATTGCAGCCGAAATAAGGAGACAGGAAGCATTCGACAAATTGCTAATTGTATGTATATGTAAAATCCTCACAATCTGAATGGATAACGAGGATAACACTGCGACATCAGAGACCATTGTCAAAGGTAATATGATTTATGCGTGATAATAATATGATTTTATAATGATAATAACTATTATTATAGCTTCAGGATCTTCAAAAATGAATTGCGCAAATTGCAGGAGTTTGGCGGGGAAGGTGGATGAACTGCAAGGTAAAATAAAAAATACAACGCAACTCGAATATTTACGATTAATAAAAAATGCTAATTACAGACTCTATAGTAAAACTATTTACCAAACTGAACAAAATGGAAGGTAAATAATTGCTGCGATTCAAGACAACAAATATTAAGCCATTAAATTAATAACAAATTTTTAATTTGTAGCTAAAAACTCGCAATATCACACCGCCATAGTGGGAGCCCTCGATGATCTTAAAGTATTCAGTAATAATTTAATGGGCAAAGAGGCAACTTCCGTCGGACTGGATTCTTATTTTCCCTTGAATTCTGAAGCAGAATTAATGGAACTGGAAGGACTAATTTGCGATGAAAACAAAAACTTATATGTAAGTCAAAAATATTGTAAAACAGCATAGCGCTAATTTGTATACTTTGCTTAAATTAACAGACAGCTGCAGTCAGCAAATTGTGGCGCAACAATGTTAACAAAAACATTAGAAATGTGTTAACTGAAAACTTTATCAATGAATTCAATATTCCCGGAACCCATGGAAGAAAGAGATTAATGAACTTTCCCAAGGTGTATGAAGTGCTATTAGGTAAGTTGGTGGGTTGTCCTATTTTAATATACATTTTCAAAAATATATGTTTATTAATTAACAGATTCTATATTAAACCTTCCAAGCACGAAAAGCGGAGATCCCGATAAGGTGCTGCGAAACGCTTGGCAGCTCTTCAAAAAGAAAACATTTGATGAAAAAAAAAATTGGTCGAAAAATAAGAACATTTTAGACGATGATCGTAACATTGTAGATTGATTTACATTTTTAATTACAATTACAATTAATAATGACTACGAAATAAATTTATAAATTGATTACGATACATCGATGGAAAATAAATCGCTCGATATGCATGTTGAAATCGATTTGTTCCCAGCCCTATTGGACGTTAGTTTCACTTGTTACGTTTATACTTTTACTACGAGAAAGAGATCATGGAGCGGAAACTGCACAGTGGAATGCACCACGCCACCCTGCGCCTGCTGCAGGAATCAGGATGCGAGATCGCACCGCACAACCTCATGTATCCGGTGTTCATTGTGAGCAACGACGACGACGTCCAGCCGATAGCCAGCATGCCGGGAATTTCACGATTTGGACTGAACCGCCTGAGGGAGCACCTGCAGCCACTGGTGGCCAAGGGGCTGTCTTCGGTGCTGCTATTTGGTGGAGGAGGAGGACGATAAGTCGCAGAGCAGCGAAACGTTGGTGGATTTTCAGGGACTGCGCCGCGTTCAGCGACTGCTTTTCAGCTGCCAAACGCGGGAAAAGCTTACCACCAGCGTCATTCAGCTGGCGGAATGGGTTCAATACATGCGGCCCGACTGGGAGAAGGTGATCCACTGCCTGGTCATCTGCTTCGACCTGGCCACCAATAGTAAGTTTTTTACAATTTAAATAAATTAATTTACAATGTGAATTAATTGATATTTATAAACAGCAAACAACAGCGCCGTGGACATTGACTATCTGGACCGAGCACTGCCCAAGCTGTGTCAAGCGGCGGCCAGCATGCCCGTGCCGGCACAGGCGCATCTGGCCAGAATCTGGGCAGCACATTGCTCGGATCAATTGCAGACGCTGGTGGCCGCCTGCCAGCAGCAAATCACGTTACAGGTACTCCTCGACGAAGAGTCCATGCGGGAGAATGGCTCCATAATTGGCGTGACCAAAGTTTTAAAGGTAAATACACGAGCACTTCTTCAAAAGAAAACATTAATTTTCATTATTTTCCCTTAGATTATCTTCTATGCCAACATTCTGGCCAGCGAATTGGAGCGACCCTCTTGCCGGATGCCCATAGAGGATCGGGCAGAGACCCCAGCCACATCGGCATCCTCTAGTGGACCCGTTGAGGATGATTTATTCGTTTACAGCTCGTTGCATCAGCCGCACATGCCCAAGTTTGCCGAGGACCAGCTGGAGAAGGCGCTGAAAGTGTCGGCCATCGATTGCCGGCGGCCGTTGGTGCCGCTGGAGGAGTTTTACAATGAGGCACTCAGCGAGAACATTCAGATGCACCACGACTACCTCTCGTACAAGACACTGGCCATGGAGAGCGAAATGGGCTCCGGCCACACCAACTATTTCTCCTTCATGCTCTACGCCTTTATCCTAACGCCGGCCACCAAGGTGGATGCCCTATACTACGATAGCCGCATGCGGATGTACAGCGAGCGTTACTCCTCGCTGTACTCCATTCTCAACAACTTTGGGCAGGACGGTCAGGATGGTACACCGCGGCCGGATCTTAAGTTGACGGTGCGCCGGGATCAGCTTATAAACGATGCTCTCATCGGGGTGCGTATAAACTATGTTTTATTGGGATTACAAAATATTATAAAGAATATATATTTCCTCAGCTGGAACTGGTGGCCATGAGCAATCCAAAGGATCTCAAAAAGCAGCTGGTGGTGGAGTTTGTTGGCGAGCAGGGCATCGATGAGGGCGGCGTATCCAAAGAGTTCTTCCAATTGATTGTGGAGGAGATTTTTAATCCCGCTTTCGGGATGTTTGTCCAGCAGGAAGAAACCAATAATATGTGGTAAGATTATTTCTATTTTAAAGCTTGAAAAAATAGATAAGCAATCATTTACACTGTAGGTTCAATGCCACACCCTTTGAGAATGGGGCTCAATTCACTTTGATTGGGATCATCATCGGTCTGGCGATCTACAACAATGTTATCCTGGCCGTAAACTTTCCCATGGTGGTCTACCGCAAGCTAATGGGATATTGCGGCACATTTGCTGACCTCAACGACTGGAGTCCCACGCTTTATAAGAGTTTAAAGTCCATGCTGGACTACCAGGGCCAGGACATGGAGGAGGTGTTCGATCAGACCTTCAAGATCAGCTACAGCAATGTGTTCGGGGAGATGGTTGAGCACGAGCTGGTGCCCCACGGCAAGGATGTCCTGGTGGGGCAGCACAACAAGCAGCTGTTCGTGAATCTGTACAGTGACTTCCTGCTAAACACAAACATTCAGCAGCAGTTCAATGCCTTCCGCAAGGGCTTCGAAATGGTGACGGACGAGTCGCCGTTAAAGCTGCTCTTCCGGCCCGAAGAGATCGAGATGCTTGTCTGCGGCAGTCGCGTAAGTATTTTGTTATTCATTTTGTTTTGTCAAATGAGTTATTTATCGCCTTGCAGGAGTTCGATTTCGTTGAACTGGAGCACTCGACTGAGTACGAGGGTGGCTATACGGAAGAGACGCAAATTATTCAGGACTTTTGGAGCATCGTCCATGCCATGCCAAACGAGTCGAAGCGCAAGCTGCTTGAATTCACAACCGGCTCGGCGCGGGTGCCGGTCGGTGGTCTGAAGTGTCTGCGATTGCTAATCACACGCCATGGTCCGGACAGTGATCGTCTGCCCACCTCGCACACCTGCTTCAATGTCCTGCTGCTGCCGGAGTACAGCAGCCGGGATAAGCTGGAGGAGCGCCTGCTGAAGGCCATCAACTACTCGAAGGGCTTCGGCATGCTGTAGTAGACTTTACACTCACACACATAACACACTACATGACCAACGTCCAAGTCCAAGTCTGTCATCGCAACTGTTACCACCTCTCTCTCACTCTCTCTCTCCCTCTGGGATGAAGAAGGAGAAATTTGTAATGGGTTTGAGTTCGTTTTGGGTTCTCCCATTTATTTTTGATACGACCTGTTCAATGAGACAATATATACATACATGAAAATTAATATATGCTCAATTTCTGGCGCGATCGTAGCGAGTGAGCGAGCGAGCGATCACCGAACGGGCACGCGATTTTGTTTCCCCTTTGTCGCCCAGTTAATTGTAAATACACACTTACATACCGCATTAATGTATGCATTCACCTATGTAAACTCCCCACATTTTAAGTCGCAACGCGCTGAATATTTTGCTAAATAAATTTGGAAGTTGTGCGCCAAAACAAGGTTTGGTTTTTGTATTTAATTTCTCATCTAATCGTAGGCATGGTTGATAGTTATGATATAATTATGATAACGTGCATAAAAATGTGCATCATTTTGTTACCTACCTAAAATGTTTGTAGATATTTATTTAAATTACCGAACAATCAAAACAAATATGTTTTGAATTTTAAAAACACCCAAATTGGCGCTAGCAATATATCGTTTTTGGCAACCGCAATGTAATCGATAATGCAATCGCCGCTTTGCCATCTCTAAATTTTCTGCACAAGCTAAAAAAGCGTCAAAACAAAACAAATTTGTTTATAATTGCCGGTAGCAATAAATTGCAGCCAAAATAAGGAGACATTAAGCATTCGGCAAATTGCTAATTGTATGTATATGGAAAATCCTCACAATCTGAATGGATAACGAGGATAACACTGCGACATCAGAGACCATTGTCAAAGGTAATATGATTTATGCGTGATAATAATATGATTTTATAATGATAATAACTATTATTATAGCTTCAGGATCTTCAAAAATGAATTGCGCAAATTGCAGGAGTTTGGCGGGGAAGGTGGATGAACTGCAAGGTAAAATAAAAAATACAACGCAACTCGAATATTTACGATTAATAAAAAATGCTAATTACAGACTCTATAGTAAAACTATTTACCAAACTGAACAAAATGGAAGGTAAATAATTGCTGCGATTCAAGACAACAAATATTAAGCCATTAAATTAATAACAAATTTTTAATTTGTAGCTAAAAACTCGCAATATCACACCGCCATAGTGGGAGCCCTCGATGATCTTAAAGTATTCAGTAATAATTTAATGGGCAAAGAGGCAACTTCCGTCGGACTGGATTCTTATTTTCCCTTGAATTCTGAAGCAGAATTAATGGAACTGGAAGGACTAATTTGCGATGAAAACAAAAACTTATATGTAAGTCAAAAATATTGTAAAACAGCATAGCGCTAATTTGTATACTTTGCTTAAATTAACAGACAGCTGCAGTCAGCAAATTGTGGCGCAACAATGTTAACAAAAACATTAGAAATGTGTTAACTGAAAACTTTATCAATGAATTCAATATTCCCGGAACCCATGGAAGAAAGAGATTAATGAACTTTCCCAAGGTGTATGAAGTGCTATTAGGTAAGTTGGTGGGTTGTCCTATTTTAATATACATTTTCAAAAATATATGTTTATTAATTAACAGATTCTATATTAAACCTTCCAAGCACGAAAAGCGGAGATCCCGATAAGGTGCTGCGAAACGCTTGGCAGCTCTTCAAAAAGAAAACATTTGATGAAAAAAAAAAATTGGTCGAAAAATAAGAACATTTTAGACGATGATCGTAACATTGTAGATTGATTTACATTTTTAATTACAATTACAATTAATAATGACTACGAAATAAATTTATAAATTGATTACGATACATCGATGGAAAATAAATCGCTCGATATGCATGTTGAAATCGATTTGTTCCCAGCCCTATTGGACGTTAGTTTCACTTGTTACGTTTATACTTTTACTACGAGAAAGAGATCATGGAGCGGAAACTGCACAGTGGAATGCACCACGCCACCCTGCGCCTGCTGCAGGAATCAGGATGCGAGATCGCACCGCACAACCTCATGTATCCGGTGTTCATTGTGAGCAACGACGACGACGTCCAGCCGATAGCCAGCATGCCGGGAATTTCGCGATTTGGACTGAACCGCCTGAGGGAGCACCTGCAGCCACTGGTGGCCAAGGGGCTGTCTTCGGTGCTGCTATTTGGTGGAGGAGGAGGACGATAAGTCGCAGAGCAGCGAAACGTTGGTGGATTTTCAGGGACTGCGCCGCGTTCAGCGACTGCTTTTCAGCTGCCAAACGCGGGAAAAGCTTACCACCAGCGTCATACAGCTGGCTGAATGGGTTCAATACATGCGGCCCGACTGGAAGAAGGTGATCCACTGCCTGGTCATCTGCTTCGACCTGGCCACCAATAGTAAGTTTTTTACAATTTAAATAAATTAATTTACAATGTGAATTAATTGATATTTATAAACAGCAAACAACAGCGCCGTGGACATTGACTATCTGGACCGAGCACTGCCCAAGCTGTGTCAAGCGGCGGCCAGCATGCCCGTGCCGGCACAGGCGCATCTGGCCAGAATAAATTTGGAAGTTGTGCGCCAAAACAAGGTTTGGTTTTTTTATTTAATTTCTCATCTAAACGTAGGCATGGTTGATAGTTCTGCTATAATAATGATAAAGTGCATAAAAATGTGTATAATTTTGTAAACTACCTAAAATGTTTGTAGATATTTATTTAAATTACCGAACAATCAAAACAAATATGTTTTAAATTTTAAAAAACACCCAAATTGGCGCTAGCAAAACATCGTTTTTGGCAACCGCAATGTAATCGATAATGCAATCGCCGCTTTGCCATCTCTAAATTTTCTGCACAAACTAAAAGAGCGTCAAAACAAAACAAATTTGTTTATAATTGCCGGTAGCAATAAATTGCAGCCGAAATAAGGAGACAGGAAGCATTCGACAAATTGCTAATTGTATGTATATGTAAAATCCTCACAATCTGAATGGATAACGAGGATAACACTGCGACATCAGAGACCATTGTCAAAGGTAATATGATTTATGCGTGATAATAATATGATTTTATAATGATAATAACTATTATTATAGCTTCAGGATCTTCAAAAATGTCATGCGCAAATTGCAGGAGTTTGGCGGGGAAGGTGGATGAACTGCAAGGTAAAATGAAAATACAATGCAACTCGAATGTTTACGATTAATAAAAAATGCTAATTACAGACTCTATAGTAAAACTATTTACCAAACTGAACAAAATGGAAGGTAAATAATTGCTGCGATTCAAGACAACAAATATTAAGCCATTAAATTAATAACAAATTTTTCATTTGTAGCTCAAAACGCGCAATATCACACCGCCATAGTGGGAGCCCTCGATGATCTTAAAGTATTCAGTAATCATTTAATGGGCAAAGAGGCAACTTCCGTCGGACTGGATTCTTATTTTCCCTTGAATTCTGAAGCAGAATTAATGGAACTGGAAGGACTAATTTGCGATGAAAACAAAAACTTATATGTAAGTAAAAGAAAAAATATTGTAAAACAGCATAGCGCTAATTTGTATACTTTGCTTAAATTAACAGACAGCTGCAGTCAGCAAATTGTGGCGCAACAATGTTAGCAATAACATTAGAAATGTGTTAACTGAAAACTTTATCAATGAATTCAATATTCCCGGAACCCATGGAAGAAAGAGATTAATGAACTTTCCCAAGGTGTATGAAGTGCTATTAGGTATGTTGGTGGGCTGTCCTATTTTAATATACATTTTAAATGTTTATTAATTAACAGATTCTATATTAAACCTTCCAAGCACGAAAAGCCGAGATCCCGATAAGGAGCTGCGAAACGCTTGGCAGCTATTCAAAAGGAAAGCATTTGATGAAAAAAGAAATTGGTCGAAAAATAAGAACATAACATTGTAGATTGATTTACATTTTTAATTACAATTACAATTAATAATGACTACGAAATAAATTTATAAATTGATTACGATACATCGATGGAAAATAAATCGCTCGATATGCATGTTGAAATCGATTTGTTCCCAGCCCTATTGGACGTTAGTTTCACTTGTTACGTTTATACTTTTACTACGAGAAAGAGATCATGGAGCGGAAACTGCACAGTGGAATGCACCACGCCACCCTGCGCCTGCTGCAGGAATCAGGATGCGAGATAGCACCGCACAACCTCATGTATCCGGTGTTCATTGTGAGCAACGACGACGACGTCCAGCCGATAGCCAGCATGCCGGGCATTTCGCGATTTGGACTGAACCGCCTGAGGGAGCACCTGCAGCCACTGGTGGCCAAGGGGCTGTCTTCGGTGCTGCTATTTGGAGTGGTGGAACCCGAACTAAAGGACGATAATGCCTCCAATGCGGATTCCGCCCAGAATCCTGTGGTCAAGGCATTGCCAAAGCTGCGAGAATGGTTTCCCAACCTCCTTATCGCCTGCGATGTCTGCATCTGCCCGTACTCCTCCCATGGCCACTGTGGGTTGCTGGGCGAGAATGGACTGGAGAATGGTCCCAGCATCAAGAGGATAGCAGAGATTGCAGTGGCCTATGCCAAGGCCGGTGCCCATATAGTGGCTCCCTCCGACATGATGGACAACCGGGTGAAGGCCATCAAGCAGGCCCTGATCGATGCGGAAATGAATAGTGTTTCCCTGCTGGCCTACTCCGCCAAGTTCACCTCTAATTTCTACGGTCCCTTCCGGGAGGCGGCACAATCGGCTCCAAAGTTCGGTGATCGTCGTTGCTATCAACTGCCCAGCGGATCCAGGAGCTTGGCCATGCGTGCCATCCAAAGGGACGTAGCCGAGGGAGCGGACATGCTGATGGTGAAGCCGGGCATGCCGTACCTGGACATTCTGCGATCGACCAAGGACTCATATCCATATCACACGCTCTACGTCTACCAGGTGTCCGGAGAGTATGCAATGCTTTACCATGCCGCCAAGGCAGGAGCCTTTGACCTTCAGGAAGCCGTGCTAGAGGCCATGAAAGGCTTCCGGCGTGCTGGCGCCGATTGCATCATCACCTACTACACGCCCTTCCTCTTGGACATTATCACAGCCAGGGTTAAGTAGGTGCTATCCCTCAATGGTGCAACCTTTGTGTTCAGTTTCTGTCTAAATAGATTAGAGTGGATCTGCTGCGAGCATTTCATTGCATTGATGGTTTGATATAAGCTTGAGTTTCCATGACGTTAAAGTTTACCATTTTAGAATTTTAAGTTTTTTAAAGGTTTTTAGTTAATTTCCTAACTTTTATAATGTTTTTTTTAGCATTTGTTTTTAGTTAGATATTTCTTTTAGCAAATTGTAGGCTTAAGATTAAAGGTTTTCAGGTTAAACAAGAGATTTCATAGCCAAAGTACTTAAATATTTGCCTTACTTAAAGGTTTCGACTTGTGTTAAATAGATATTCATTCAAACCATCATTGCAATGAATGTTTTTTAATATTTAAATTAAATTTTATGTCATAATAGTTAGTGTCATAAATTCCTTGGATCATTTGTCTCAAAATCTAGAAATAATCCCAAAATCATTGCCTTTTTATGAGGTTTTTATGACCCTCGACATTATGACAGGTAGCACTTTGTAGGAGGTCCACTCTACTCTTTAATCACCATTACTAAGTGCTTTTAGTTACAAGTGCCTCGCTTCATTCGCCGCAAATATACACACACACACAACTAGAATATATATTTTAATGGTCTTATCTACCGAATCAAATCGAATTCGTCTTGTTTTGGAATTCTAATGGGGCCCGACCAGAGCGTACACTCCGAATATCAATTGAATGGCGAAATTCAAGCTGTCTAACCGGATCTTCAAGCGAAACCAAGTTTATTTTTTAGGTGAATGGCAATTAACACTTTAATTAATATGTGGACTCTTCGATTGCATTTACAAATGGGGCTACGGTGAGCACTGAACACACTGCCTGGGAGAGAGATAGCTTACTTGGCTAAATTGGTACAGGTTTAAGTTTTAAAAGAAATGATAAAAGATCACAAAATTAAATACGTTTAAGTACAATCAAGAGAGAGTTTTTAATTTGGCGGAAAATGAGTTCAAATTCAAGGGAAAATTGTATTCATTTCGATTCCCCTAAATGAAACCTTATTATTCTGTTTGCCTTGATTTTGTTTAGGTTTAAATTGAAAAATTAACTTTAAACAATTTCGATTCTACGAAATACAAGGAAAATGTTACTTATATAACTTTACTTTCCGCCAAATGGGTTTCAGTTTGGAAACTAAGAAAAGGGCGACTGTCTTTCAAGGTTTCAGATATCAAACTAACTAAAAATAATAAAAATTCAATTAAATATTACAAATTAAAAGCTAAAATTAAGTAGCGTAAAATTAAAAACAATTAAGGAAACTAAAGCTAAGTTACGAGTATAAAAAAGATCAAATACTGAGTGCATTAAGGATAATTTTAGGTTGGAATCTCTTTTTTTTCAGGTTCTCCATACTTTTCTACGGAGTCTCGCTGCTGTGGATGCGACTGTGCTCCAGGATGTCCGTGTTCTGCATGGGCTCCAGGTCGGTTTCGGAGATTATCTCTGCCAGCCATTGCTCAATCTGCACGGGATGGAAGGAGTCCTCGTCGCCGCTATTGGCCTCCAGTATAATCTTTAGATTCTCGAAATTCTTCAAGATCAGCCGCTTGCCGGGCTGTAAGTGGGGACCCATGGACTCGCTGCTTTGCGTTATAGTTGTGGTGGTGGTGGTGGAGACTGGCTCCTGTTTGGAAGGTGTGGCGGCCGACTCCTGGGGATTGGAGTTGGCATCGCAACTGGAATCGGCGGCGGCAGCCTGAACGGGCTCCGCGGCCACCTGGTGGTATGTTCGGCGCGGCTTCTCCACCATGCTCTTCTTGATTTCGTTGAGCAGACGATTGTAGAAGTCACAGGTCACGTCGCGAATGTCCGTCTCCTCGTAGCGTTGACTCTGACCCGGCGTCGGAGTGGATTCCGAGCTGGGTTCTCGCTCAATTCGCTCCTGCTTCTTGGTGGCCGCCTTCTGCTTTTTGGACTGCGAACGCGAGCTGGCGTTGCTGGAGTAATTCGAACTGGAGGCGGTGGTCGTGGGTGTGGAGTTCGAGTTGGATGGTTCGGTGGTGGTGCTAGAATCGGCGGATTTGGCCAGAGGTATCTCCGCGCTCACGGCCTCTTCGTTGGCGCAGTTGATGGTCAGGCTGGCGATGTTGCGCAGATTAATGGTGCCATTGCAATTGTTGATGGTGATCTTTGGCTTGAAGCGCTGCTTCCGAGCCTTCTTCTGCGGCTCTTGGACTTGGCTGCCCTTGGACTTGGCCGAGGTTTCGCGACCCAAACTCGAGACGGCCTCTGCAATGGATGATTCCAGTTCATCGTCCAATTCCTCCAGGTTCAACGGCGGCACATAGGTTTCCCTCTTGATCTTGGCCTTTCTTATCAGCTCCTTTGCCTCCTGCAGTGTGATATTTATGATGGACCGCTTGGCATTGTCCTCCACGAGTGTTCGATTGCGCGAAAAGTCCACAACAATGGCCTCTGGCGGAGCGCCGTCTTCATCCAGGTCGTAGTACGCAACATTCCCGTCCTGCAGGCACTTGTACATCGTCTCGTGGTCGTCGAGGGGCTCAATGTAGTCCTCATTCCGCAGGCCCGTGGTGCGGTAGTCCTGCAGCGCCAGCTGCATGTCACTGTTGTCCAGCAGGAAGTGACCGTAGCTCCGTATGGCCGTCAGCAGCTTCTCCTCCACCTCCTCGTTGTCATCATCGTCGGCGCCTCCCTCGCCAGCGACGAACCTCACGCCAGCTTGCTCCTTCTCCGGTTGGGAGCTCTCCTTTACCAGCTGCTGCTGCTTCCGGGTGTTCGCTATGACCTCCAGTTGCCGCAACAGCAGCTTCTCGCGCATATGCAGAGCCGCCCGGATTTCATTGAACTTCTTTTGTACGATGCCTTTGACCTGGGGGGCGTGGGCCGAAAACGGCGACGATGCGGAAAACAACAGGAATTGGGGATGATTAGGCGATGTATTTGTGGAAACTAAGTCCTTTGAACTCACCTCATCAAGATTTTTGTCCATTTTACGGGCGAATCAATAACTATTTTCTCTTTCTAAATTCAGCGCATTTTTTTCCTTGAATTCTTGTGTATAAATTTTGTTTGTTTGATCGATCAGCTGCTCTCTTTGGGATAGGGTTGTTGATAGGTTATCAAAAAATTATCAAAATATCGATATTTTTAAATAAAAATAAATATTTTTTTAATGTTGTAATCTTTGCACTCCACCCAGAAGTTAATATAACTAATATTCAATATTGATATCGTTTTTTTCTGTATTACCTTAATTCATTAAGGAATGAATTAATTAATAAATTAACAAGTAACCAAACCACGAGCCTGTGCTGCGATGTTTATCGTAATCGAAGTCTGTGGGCGCGCACCCATTGCCGTTTGAATTCCTGACTTTTATAGTTGCCATGATTTTTTAACTTAAAGTCAATTAAATACGAAATAAATAAGAAATATAAATATTTTCCAAATTTTCATAACTGATTTTAGTTCTTAATTCGCCAAAGAGAATTTTAATAGTTGGCGAAGGCTGAGATAAGTCTAGCTTTTATTTCGTAAATCTTTTATAACTCTCAAAAATTAATGAATTGATAAAATTTTAAAGAAGGCAAACAATTATTAACTTTATTCACCGACCGGCTTGCCATTCAACATGTTCGATTCGAGCATGTTCATTTCCATCGAACGTGTTCGTCAAGCGTTTTAGCCCACTTGCCCGCCTTCGGGTTTGAACAAACGTAAACGTCAGTGTTGCCACTCTATGACCCCTCTGTAAGGCCAGATTTTGTATTTAATTTAAGTAAAATTTTAAAAATTTATTGTGGCAAAACGGCTAAAGATAGTTTAAAAGTTTAAATTCCACATAATAATACAACATATGAGGAATTTAAATAAAATGTGGTTCATAGGTAAATGAGTTATTATTCCGAGTCTCCTCCAAAAGAAGTACAAGCTAGTTGCATGCCACATAAGATTTCTCATTTTCAAATAGCTAAACTGGCAGCGCTGCTCGAAAATGGTATAAATACAAGTGCAACGCAAAAAATGTAGTCATTTTTTTCAAATTTTCGGCGCGTGTTGCTTTTAAACAACAAACGATGGCAATATCTTTCGCAGTTGCCAATTGTAAAACAAATTAAAAACAACAAATAAAATAAACACCGGTAACTGCGATTTTCGGTACGTTCCAGAAATTGGTATTTATATACGCTTTGGCCGCCGGATAAAGTGCGCCAATTTGCATGGCAATAAAAACAAAAGAAAACTAATTAACAAATTAACAAGTGATGAGATTTTTGGTTGAATTGAAAGACAACAAATCGAAAAGTCGCCGCTTCCACGTACACTCAGCTGTCATTGTCTTTGCTCTCTCCCGTCTCTTTCCTTCGAGTCGCGCCGCTTCAAGTGTTTGATTTTGTAATTGTTTTTGTTTCTGTTACACTGTTTCATTCGGAATTGTGCCATGTTTTTGTTTAATTCGCCTTCAATTTGTTACATTTGTCGCGTGGCTTTTTCGAAAAGAACGAGTGAAAAAAAAAACGAAATGCTCCAGTGTTTAAATAACAATCGACAGTCAGCGTTTATTGTTGTTGCCTCCGACTAATTTGAGCTGTGCTAGTGTGCGAGTACGTTGGAATGTGTGTTTCTGTAAGTGTGAAGGCGCGCTGGCAGTTGTGTTTGTGTTTGTGATTGCGTGTTGTTGTTTTTGTTTCACTCTCGTAGGCAAAGAAATATTCGAAAAAAATATGTGCATTTCTCAGAGAATTTGACTTTGTTTCTCATTTGTGAAAGAGGGAGCGAGAGAGAGAGAGCGAGACACCGCACGGAAAAAGAAGCAACAAACAGAACAAGAAAAATAAAAAAAAAAGGGAAACACACATGCAAAGCAACAAAAGAAACTGACAAATAAAAGAGAGCAAGAGAGCGCAACGGTGACGCCAAAAAATTTTAAAAAATCCATAAAGCCTACTGCTACTAGCTACACTTTATGTTGTTTGCCATTCGGTTTGGAATTAAATTTGTCAACTATATTTAATTGGATCGAACGTGTTGTGTTTTCTATTCCCTGCTGATTGTTTCGCTTTGGTGGGATTGTGGCTATCCATGTGTGTGTGTGTGCGTCTGCCGAGACTGTCTTTGCAAATTGTCTTTGCGTCGGCGGGTCGCTAAAGATATTTTTTATTTGCAATCCATTGGATACTCCACAAATGTGTGTGTGTGTGTGTGTTTGCGGCTACATGTGCTTGCGATTGTGATTTGTTTAAAGAAGAAATACAGTTAGACTTTTCGCTTTCTGGACAATCGTTTTGTTTTTGTTTGTTGCCTCTAGCTTTCCGGTTTATCCTCCTTCTTCGTTTATACATTCTCCTCCCCCCTCCCCATTTGTTTTTGGTTATCATCGAGAAACTGGTTTTCCTTTAGCTCCCCCCCAGTTTTGTTTTTGTCTGTGTTTTTACCTAGTCTCTCTGGCTTTTAAATACGAAATTACCTCATTTTACACCTCGAACTCGAACTCGGGCTGGAGCTCGCTGGTTTTTATTTAGGCGGTGCGACTAACTCACGCACGCAGGCCCATTAAATTAAATCATTTTTATTCCGCCTTGTGTTAGTAGGTCGTTCAAATGTTATTAAACTTTTTGCTGGAGTTCAAATGCTAAGGTTGTTAGCCGAAATTCAGGTCTCGAAAATTCGCTTATAAACACAAATTGGAAATTTGAGAAGTTCATCAAAATTGGGAATTATAAAATGAGAAAATTGTGATAATGAAATAATAAATATTTATATTTTAATTTTGTGAGAAACAAAAAATTTGTTAAAATTTTTAATTTCATTCATTTTTTCCATTTCAGCTTTGAAATCCAAACTGTTTTTATAATAATCAAGTGAAACAAACTAATATAATCCATAAATACTAAATTATTCTTATAAACTACCAAAAATGAAAGAACATAAAGCTACAAAAATAACAAAAATAAACTAAAAATGTAAAAATTATCTAAAAAAAAACCTATATTTTAACATTTGCAATTGAAAAACCTGCAAGTATTTAATCATCATTGAAGGCGAATGTCGAAAAGTGTTCCGAGGTCAATGTTTTCTCTGTTTCAACGGCAACAACTCATCGCTTAAATTAAATACACAATCTGCAGCAAGGTGAGTTTTATTCAGTTATTATTACCCATTTGCCATTGTCGTTGTAACATTCCCCCTGACCCTGGCCCCGCTTTTGGAGTATTTCGAAATATTACCGCCGCCCACTTGTACCATATTTGCCCCATTGAGGGCTAGACGAGATCAGTTAGTAACTCTTTGTGGTGTGAATTTGTTTACTTGCGATATTGCCGATAATGTGCGATGAGTAAGTTCCAATCCAAGTGGGCTACCCATTGATAATGGGGTTAAAAAATTAACAGATATCGTATATGATTTGTTGGTAAATACATATATATAAATTCCATGAACAAGGGAACTATTTAGTGGGTAAATATTTGGCAAAGGAATTTATGTAACTAATTTGTTGTCTAGGTTTATATTTGAGAGCTATAAAAATGGTTCATTGGTTTTAAAGACTTTTTTACAAATAGCAAAGGATGATAAGGTTTAGAAAAATTATTTAAATATTAAATATTATTTATAATTTATTCAAATTTAGAAGAAAATGATATCACCACCTTCTCTTTCAAATATTTTCTGATTATTTTAAGTCTTTTAATTAAAATCTAATCATATAAAACATTGTTCTTGATCTTGTGATTCATTTGTATTTAAATAAAAATGCGGTCATTACTATTTTATCATGTTGTTAGACAACTTTTAATGCATACATTGAATCTTATCTAGAATTTTATTCATACAACGCAAATTAAATAATTATATGTATATACTTTTCGACCAACTTTTATATTATAAACACAAATAAAAAGGGGAACCCTAACAACCTACAGAATCCCTTTATTAAATCCTTTAAAACCCCGAGTTCCTTTGCTTAAAATTGCAATTTTCCATTTCCGTTTTACCTTTTTATTTGCATTTCTTTGTTGCAAAAATATAATTAATGTGCATTAACAACTCTTGGCTTTTGATGTGGGAAAACGTAAAGGTATTCCTTTTGTTTCACCGATTTTAACAAGTTAATTTCACACGCGTAATAGAGTTCCCATCGAGGATTTTAAACTGAATGGCATTGAGTGGCATTTATTAAATCTACTGTAATTAACAATTTTAATGCAATTAATCAGAGAATTGAGAATGGAGCTTTAACAACTGCAAAAACCAATTGGCTGGCCCTCATCCATCGGAGAAGCATTCAGCAATTGCAGGGCTCCTCAGTTCACTGAGGATATATACATATAAATTCATTACTCGGCTTTAATTAGTTTCAATTTGCACAACGCCATCGAGATACCATCGAGGGGCGGGTCAGGGGTCAGTGGGTAATAGAATTTCCCTTCTCATGCTTCAGTCTTGTCTGTTGTTTTTCCAAAAATTATTTTGAAGTTTGCACAATCAAATTGAATGAACAATGTGCAATATTTTGATTCAAACAGTAGGAGTTTTAGGAGCAAAAATAAATTAGAAATATGCATGGCCGGCCAGAGTTTAATTGTAAATAACTGCTGGTCAAACATAAGGCAAATAAAATTCGTATTTATATGCATTTAATTGTAAGCTGTTGGCTTTCGGAAATGGAAATATTTTGCAATAACTTTTGGTTTTGCTGCACTTTTTTCTGTGTGTCTGATATTTAATCCGCATTGCAAAGTGGCTTTCGAAATGTTTTACCAATTGCAGACTTTTGACTTGTGAATTTTTATCACTGACCCCGGACACTCCAATTTCCCTTCACTCCAATTTTCCCCCTGAATTTTCCCTGGAGAGCTAACAATTTGCATAACAAAGCCGCTTAGCCTTTCGAGTGCTGGCGGCATGTTTTTGTATTCATGATTGATGGGCCCTGGTCACATATATGTATATATAGCATATAGTATTATTATTATTATTATTATTATTATTTGAGGCAGAGAATTCAGGAAAAGTCCAGGCAAGTCCACCGCAAGTGCTGTACTTTTATCTGTTGCAATTAAACTTAATCACTTGTTCACAATTAGCCTGCTGGCAGCTGCGATAATGTTTGT
Organism: Drosophila anomelani; assembly: GCA_035045905.1. Classification (NCBI taxonomy): domain Eukaryota; kingdom Metazoa; phylum Arthropoda; class Insecta; order Diptera; family Drosophilidae; genus Drosophila; species Drosophila anomelani. Next base: position 7,282,738 of record JAWNOO010000165.1, read on the forward strand.
GTTTGTGTGTTTATGGCCATTAGGGCGGACATAAAAACCCTGTTAAACCCCTACCCCCGTTAGAATGGAGCTGCCCCCTCAGAACATAAAAAATCAAATCAAATTACATTACTAATGCGCCGCGTTGCCCGCGACTAAGGCCGGCCACACACTCTCTCGCATTTGCATTTATTTCGCCAATTTATTCTAGGGTCTCTCTGCAGCAGTAACAACCCTCCCCCTCCGAAAAACCTGGCCATATATAACTCACGATTCGGACCCGGCCTAAGCTGATTTTATTTTGGTTTTTCCTCTCATTCTAGGTTGGCTTTTAGCAAGGGCTACCTTCGCGTGCGTGAATGAAATGCTGGGCGTTCCACTTAAAAAGCAAGCTGGGGTGGTGACTCATGGAAAAGCTCCCTTTTTTTTTTTTTTTGGTGTCCCGAGGACGAGGCTGTCCCGGTCGTTTTTGGTGTTTTTTTACGGCTTGAATCATGCATTTTTTACCATTCTCTGGCTTGTGTGTTTTTGTTTTTTATTGTTTGTGGGTCGAAGCGAATGCGTTTAGCTGGGCGTGGATTTGTTTTTATTAGCGGGTCTCGGACGGGCGGGTTTGTAAACAGCTTTAGCACAGATCATAATACCATATTCAAACGGTTTTACTGCACCAAGGGGGCACTTACTTGCTGTGCATATTATTTGCCAGGTTTGAGAGGGGTTTAAGTTATCCCGCTTTTTAGGGTAATTGTTTAAGATGCCATCTTGGGCCATTTTGTCATTAGTTTGGAATCTTAAATTAGGGGAAATTGTGTGTGTTATGAATTTATTATAAATTTAATAATACTTTATTTTAAGACTTGAAGGGTTTCAGATCTTTCTGAGTTTCCTCTTTAAAAATCATATTTGTTTTATTAAAAAAGTATTTTATTTGATGCTAAATCTTCTTAAATATCTCTCTCCCCTCTCGTTAAGCGCTTTGGCTCATTTAATTAATCTCCCCTCATCTATATATCCTGGTTTCACAATATGTGGCCTAACCATAAGCTGAAATGGACCCCCGGATTGATGCTAGCCAATTTTCGGAAATTCCAAATTTCGCTGCTGAAAAAAATCCCAGGGGGAGAGAGTGCATTTTTTTGTGTGGAGCCAATACTAATGCGCCATGATTTATTAAAAAATCCACCACTCCACTGCACATATGGACGAATAACCAAGGGGGGAGGGAGGGCGAGGACCAAGCGATGGAGAACCCACTCTCAATGGCAGTGGCACTCGACTATTCATCTAGAGAGCTGACGGTCGGACAAGTAATCTCCTTAAAATGCAATTTGTTTTGTTGCAATCAACGATTTTTGATGATGACGACGACGACGAGGACGAGGACTGGTCAGGAGCATCAAGAGTAGAAGGAGCAGGGAGCAGGGAGCACGGAGCAGGCAGCACGAAGCAGGGAGAGCTGTGGGTCAGAAGCCGACGATGGTGATCGAATGCGAGTTGGGTAACAATTTGCAGCGTGGCCAAATAAATTGGTTGTTATTCGACTCCCTGCTGCTTCTCCTCCTTCTGCTGCACCCTGTTCTCTAAAAAAAAAAAAATGATGGAAATGAAAGCAAAATTCTGGGGATGCCTTTGGTTTTTTACGTGAATCTCTCAACCCCTTCCCACTTGGCCCAAAACGGTTGGCTGCCATGCTGATGCATGGCCCTGGCAATGCGGTTCGAGCGTTGCGACAGCCCCAAACTGCCCAACTGACGGATGGATGGTCAGATGGGTGGTTGGAGCACCTGAATGACCGGCCAATGGAATGAATGAATCACTAGCCAGGAGCCCCTGGCCCTTTGCGTGCATTATCCATGCAGTCTAGAATTTTTCCACATTTCCACAGGCAATACACCTGGCCTACCTGTGTGGGAAGCTTACTCTATATGGCATGATCTCTGGCACTCGGATTTAATCTTGAAACACGTCATGAAAATTGCGATTATAAAAATATATACAATATTTATTGCCTTAATTTGTCAGGTTTTTTTTTTAATATTTTTGATTAAGAGGTTGCAGACTGATAAGAGAAAGACGTCATTTTATAGGGAAAATGTGTTACTTTTTGATTATAAATTTACATAAAGATTATATAGTTTTTTATATTTTTAATTGTTCTAATTGACTTTTTCTTAAAAGGAAATATTTGTTATACCTAAAATGTTTCTTTAACTCTAAAATTTCCATGAAAAATACAAAATCCTAATGGCGAAATTCAATCAGTTTATAAATATCTTAAATTGCGTTTCAGAGAAATACAAAAATACTTTATGTTCAAAGATAAGAAAACGTCTTAAGCTGACATTGCAAATTCTTAGAGGAAATATTTCCAAACGCCGTAAAATACTGTTTATCAAATTAATTAAGATAGCACTTTAGTAAAGTGAAAAATACCTTTAAAAGTAACTATTGACTAAAATAATTGAAATGTTTACACAATGAGAATGAGAATGCAATGGCATGGTTGTAGATTCACACCCAAGTAACGAGTTACCGAGGGTCACTTGGCTTTGCTTTCCACCTCTCTTCCTAGTTTATTGCGTGTTTTTCCAGGCATAGATTTTTTGTTGGCTCTCCTTTTGTTTGTTTGCCCAAGCCCTGTTCCATTTCCATCGTAGTTTTCCCCCCTTTTGCCCGCCGTGAACTATTTTATTTGCCTGCACGTATCAGAAGCGTGTTTCAATTTGCACAAAAATTCACATGTCGATTGCTGCTCCATCCATCCGTCTATCTGAGATTGATTTCTAGCACGGGTATTTGTCTCTCGGTCTTTCCATCTGTCTATCTATCCATCCTATCCATCCTATCCATCCGTTTGGTGTGTCCGCTGTCCTGGCTAGAAGGATGATGGCACGCCTGGTTTGAGGCTGGCAACACGGCGTATACGCAATGTGCAGTTGCCTTTTTTGCATATTTCTGCATACGCCATGTGTGTCGGTGCATTTAATACAGTGAAACTTTTGTAAATGGAAAGAATATTTGTTTTATGATTTTAAATTGTTGAAAATTATGTTTAGATATTTTTTAAAATATTTTTTTAAGAGTTTTTAAGGGGAATTTAAAAGCATAAATAGCTGTGGAAATAATTGAAAAAGTTTTTTGAATTAAAAATTTACTTTATCTTAAATTGTTCTTTATATTTACTGAATTTTTAACTAATATTTAAAGAAAGTTTTTAATTTTAGGACTTTTTTTCGCTGAAATAAATACCTTTTAGTTAAAGTTTTTCTGTGATTTGAGATTTGTTTTTTTAACATTTTTTTTTTGCGAGCAGCTGTCGGTCCTGAAGTGACTCCTGTCGCTCAATGAGATGTGCATTTATTTCAAGTCCTTGACAAATGGCAATTGATTAACTCGTTTTCCACTCGCAACTCTCTCGACAACGTCGTCATCTGTCGCCCAGGTACATACGTGCCTCATTCACCGTCAGATGGCCCGATAGCAGCCGCTGCCGCAGCAGAGAGGGCCCGGGTATATCAACACTCTTATCGGCAGTGCTTATAATCACACCCACACACACCGAGGGGACTGGGTACCATATCAGACATTGCCTGAGATGACCCTCCGCCCCTGCAGAAACCCCGGGCCAACCTTGGTAATCGGGGCTTGTGTTATTTTCGCTGTTATTTCAACAATTTGCTGATTAGATTTCCATTTTCCCCACCGCAGCACCACCACCCAGAGAAAGTTGATTTTGTTCGCCGAGAGTTTCTTAATTGAAATAATTTAGTGCAATTTTGCTTTTACTTTATTTTTTTTTTTGCCTATTTTACCTACGGCCTTTGTGGAGCTTTTCTTCTTTTCTTCTTTTGTTTTTCTTTTTGCGTTTTGCCTTAGTTCTTCTCTTTTGGGTCGTTTATCTTGTTTACCTTACCGCGCACCCACAGCGAGGAAATTGCGGGGAAATACACGACGCTGTGACGTAGATGTAAGGAAAGCTGCCGCAGTCATCGGTAACTAATCAGTGCCAGAATTAAGTTGACAAAATGCCATGACCAGGCACAAAGAGCAGACTGGCGATAAACCGCTTTTATGTGGCAGTTAGTCACCCCCCATGGTCGCCATGGTCTCTGAGGATGTCATTTCCAAGACCTATTTTGCGGGGCATTCAACACTTGGGAAATGTTAATCAATTTGCAGGGAAACAAGTATATTTTGATTAATGATTGGGGAGAGTTTAACTTATGTTTAAGCCAACGATTAATTAATACATTTAAATCTTCTTGGGATTATCAATACCAACATTTATTTATTGTTTAATGAGGAGGAAAATTATAATTAGCCCAAGATTTGGTTATAATTTATGTAAATTGATTAAATTTATATAAATTTATAAAACTGTTCAAGATTAGTGAGGATACAAAGTAATTCCTTGTGTTAAATATAAAAATCTCTTAATTGTTTCATCGAAAGTCACATATAAAAATAATTATGCTTTTAATTTACGCAAATTTGTTCAGATTACACGGACAAAGTGCTTATGAATAATTCATGGTGCGTTTTTAATTGACCACCGATTATAATATACCAATTTGTGGCCGGCTTATGCAAATGTTCAGCGAGGGAAATTAATAAATTAATAATGTTTTCATAAATCTAAATAAATAGTGGAGCAGGAAATGCATTCCGTGATTATTTCACTCACAGCTTATGTATGCTAATAACCATGACATCCTTGTGCTCCTTTGTGCTCCTGGGCTTGGCCATAAATCTGAACTAATCTAATCTCGGAGCACTCACTTGACGCACAGCACTCAAGTCGTGGCATATGATTAAATATCTATTAGCTGCCATAAATGGAACGTGTGTTTTGCTCAAATTATGCAGCAATTGCCATACCAACTTGAGCCTGGAGCTGGCTGGATTCATGGTCCTTTCTCCTCTCCTCTCCTGGCATCTAATCATTCATGTGCCAAACGACATGAGCGATTACGTCGACACATGGGCGGTGGAGGATGGGGGATGGGGGTTTTTCGGTCCATTGATAAGCAAGACAAATGTGCTGGCTGAAATCTATAAAAGCTATGTATTTCCACAAAGCTGTGTGTTTTGCACACCACTCCTTGCTGGCATGCACATCATAAAGCATACGTTTCGAAATGAGAAAGGCTGCTAAGTCAGCATCACAGGCACACGCACACACTGCGTATACGCAATATTTTGCCAGCTTTGTGGATGCCGCACATGCAGCATGCCCAATAAGTGGCAGAGAACACACAGAAAATAAACTATATATACCATTGATGGGGGGTTAATATTAATTGGAATAAGAAACGTGAGGCAATTTACATAGAAACCATAAACTATGTTATTTAGGGATAACTTGAGAGGGTTTATATTTGGATAATTTGTTATTTTATTTACTTTTTATGGAAATGATTAATTTACAACTTTTTATATTTATATTTGAATGACTTTTAATATCTTACAAATTCTAAACAAGGTTTTCATCTTTATAAAATGTTGTTCTGCCAGAAATAAAATCAAATAAAATAAGAAAAATAAATTTTCTCTTTTATTTTTTGCTGTGGAAAATATAGAAAAGCCAAAGCCAATGGTTATAACTGAAAGCCGATGTCTCAAAGATTGGTTGTGTCGCTGCCATGGTTTATTAAATTTATGTTATGACATTTTCTAATGCATATTTTGCCGGAGCGCTGTGTGCGTGCTTGAAATATTTTCCTCAGCCTCATATCGAGCGGGATTTTCCACCCAAAAAAAACAAAAAACCCTCCTTCGCTCCCCCAATGTCCTGACATACTTGTCTCGGAGCGTAGGAAAAGGTGTGGCGGCCGGAACATCACCTGAACTCTGATGTTACTTGAAAGTTGGCTCAACTATTTTTCTAGTGTTGTGATTTTCCCTTGTCACAGCAACAGAGAGAGAAAGAGGGAGAGAAGGTGCCACTAGCTGAGCAACTTTTGCGCTATGCCAACCATTTTCCTCTATTTTCTATAGGTTTTTCTTTTTTTTTTTCTGTTAGGCAACTTGGCCTGACAAACATTTTCATTCCAGGCGAGAGGAGCTGGAATGCATTTGGCCTGCAGTCGTCCTCATCGTCGTCGCTGGCCTGGTATTTTCCCTTAGTTTTCCCTTAGTTTTTCCCTCACCTTTAACTTAAAGTTGGCTTTCGCCTTCAAGGCAAACATTGGCGCCCTTCGATTGAGTCATCGCAAGTCAAACATTCGTTCGCTTAGCCCGGGAATCAGTTTCGATTCGTGGCGATTCGCTTCGATTTCAATTTGCCAGGCCGCAAATTGTCCATGGCCAGTTGACAGTTGACTGAGGCGTTTGTCAATCTGTGCCCTCCAGAGGGCTCGTCCCCTCTCCCCCAGCTGCTTGTTGGGGATTTTCCCTTCGATGATTTTCCCTGCCTTCGGGGGCCCAACACACGCACGCTCACAGCTCATAGCCACCGCACGCACACTGACGACGAGCATTGTGAGCGCTGGCCATTATGTGTGCATTTTCACTAGTCCGCCTTTGTTTGGCCGATGCGTCTTTATGCCTTCTATATACCGCAGATAGTTGGGGATATTATGGGGTATATAAGACAAGGGTTTTGTTATAAGATTTATGAAATTTTTACTGCAAAAATCCATCAATAATTGGTGGCAAAACATTAATAAAGAAATATTTGATTTGATTTTTATTTAAAGCACTTAAAATTAATATAAAAGCAACTTTAAAAACCTGCCACAATCAATTCCAATTAAAACTGGAAACTCCTTCATTTTTTTCTGTTGATGAAAAACATTTTCCAATTTGTTTGTTTGAAAGTGAAATTGAATTTGATTGATGGGCAAGCAATCGATGTTTCATTTTATAAAATGGTTTGTCATTTGCGAAAAGTGGAAATTTATTGGGAAATTTAAAGAAAAGCAAAAAGGTTCTATTTGGAATTGAAAGGTTTAATTTATTTTTAATCAATTCTGCTAGATTCTTTATAAAACAAATATATATTTATTCTGTAATATAAAAATCCAAGGAATAATTGGATTAGAAATAAAATTGCTATTAAATTTATCAAGTTTCTATATAATAATATATTTTTATAATATATTTTGATACATATATTTTTATGAATATATTTTTAACGATATATTTTAATTAATATATTTTTATGATATATATATATTTTCATTAAAACCCCATATATCCTTTTTAGGATGCCCTTTAGTCTCAACATTCCTTTTCCCTGTCACTTACCTCTTCTCATTTTCTTTTGTTCGCCATCGTTGACCACATTTAGTCGTTTTGTGTGTGTGTGTGTGCCTGTGGCTGAGGATCACATCCTGGCCGCCATCGTTGCCGAGAGTTCATAAGGTCCCTCTGACCCGCCTCCTCAACTTGCCATCCGTTCCTCCCTTCCTCCCTTTTTTGCTATAATATTTTTTCCGTTGGCAGTTCCCGCCTCTTCATCTCATCCGCAGACTGCTGGCCATTGTTCACTAATTTTGTCACGTTTGCAGCTTTTGTTAGCAGTACTTTGCCATCTTTCACTTACTTTTCTATACGTCTCCGCCTGCTGGCTGCTGGATGGGTTGGGGAAGAGGAAAAGGAAGAAGGACGCTTGACCTTCCCCCCGAATTATCCTTCCCCTTTCTGGGAAACCTTTTGCCTTTCGGCTTGTTTGTTTGATTGAATCTTTCTGGGCGATTTGCTGGTATTGCTGCAACTGCCTTTTTGCTTTATAGTTGGCAGTTGCTGCTTTCCCTTTTTCGGTTGTTTGCTGTGGTTTATTTTCTTCATACACTGAGGCAAATTAGGGCGTATAAATTAGGGAAATCTTTTCTAGAAAGTTTCATTTTAATCCGTTGAGTAGTTTGGGAGTTATGTGGTTTTGAGCGAAGGTGTTGATTAAGGGTTAGGAGTTAGGAGTTTTATGGTAATTTCTTGTGGAAGTTAGTTTTGAGGAAGTTTAAAGTTGAAAAGTTAAAAGTTAGTTATTTTATTAAGCAAATAGAGGGTTTATTTGTTAGAAATTGTAGAAGTTGGATAACAAAACGAAATATTTGCGAACAGAAATAGCTATGAAATAAGTTAGTTATTTCTAATTAAGTTTTTAAGATGAAAAAAACACATTTAATAAAAGTCTTTTATGTATCTAATATTTATATAGCTTTAAGAACACTTTTTTACTTGTCTTTTTTCGGTCTTAAAATAAATGTAGATCTTTTAAAGTTGTTTATATTTTCAATCTAATTTTTTATGTGCAGTTTGAAAGTCCATGAAACTTCTATTGACTGATTTGCTTTTGGCTCCATCAGCTGTAATTTGCTTGCTTTAACTGCGGTGAATGTTTCCGGAGTTTGGGGTTTGGACCTGGTCCTGCCCACAAATGATATGCAAACATCCTGGTGAGCCACATGCCACCTGCTGGGGTTTCAAATGCTGCATAAAAAAGTTTATCTTTGCCAGAGAGAGGAGGTCAGCACGTGACGTGCCTGCTGCCCCGCTAAGCATGCTGCACATTTTTGTCGGCGGCAGAAGGCTTTCCCATCAGGTTGGGCTCCACCTTCAGCCTCCTTTCTCTATTTTTTTTTTTCGAGGTTTTTCTGGCTTTTCCCGATGCCATGTGCTGGAAAATACATACTTTTAAGCGCATGTTTTGAATATTCGCGAAATATTCGTGGCTGTAAGGGAGGTCGGATGGGGGTCCACTTCCGGGGCAAATCTACGCAGCTTATCTACATGCTCCCGCACGAGATGGCCCTTGCCATCATCATAGCTATAAGTAAGTATTTTTGCACAATTTTCCGCTGCCATCCACATCGTTTTCGTGGGTTTTTTTTTTTTTTTGCATTTTCCTCTCGGTTCCTCTCTTAGCTTTTTTGGCGCTGTCGCGGCGGTGCCTTTACATCTTTTTAATGTTGAAAAGCTTTACTCACTTCCGCTGCCAGGCGGAGCCAGGAAACGGAAGTTTAACTTTTGTTAAAATTTTTAGTGATTCCGTGAGGCGCCGACATTTGCTTGGCGACTCGGACTCTTTCTTTTTGATTATTATTTTTTATACCCTGTCATCAGGGTGATCAGTGGTAGAAGTTCAGGGAGAGAAGAAGGTCTAAATTGCTACATAAGTGTTTCAAATAATTTGTTCCCTTTTTTATGGCAGTTTCATTGGTTTTTTTAAGAGTTTATTTTGCTGTTTAATGGACCACATTTCTTTGTTTCTCTAACAAAAGGTTTGGTTATTATTTTTAACTTGTTTTGTGATATCTGTCGGGGAATTTTTTCTGACTTAATTGCTACTAAACGATTTTTTATTTATTGATAAAGTTGGCAGCGTAAAATATTTTCTGGTGTTTTTTGTGAAAGGTTTTTTTAATTCATAGAAACATTGGTTACTTTTTGGTAGGAATTTCTGGATTTTATTGAACATTAAATGCTGGTTTAATAGGGGAATTTAATCTAGTTTTTTCCATTTATAATATGTATTCTTTTAAATCTTTTCTGTTATTTTTTAAAGGTTTTTTAATTCATTATAACATGTGTAATCATTCTTGCTTTTATTAAAAATTTATTGCTGGTTTAATAGGGGAATGTTAGCTAAATTGTTAGCCAAAGATTTTGTAGGAATTTTTTGCTGGTTTTACAGGGGAATTTAGATTAGTTCGCTTCGGTCTTTGTTTACTTTATTTATTGTATTAAATTTATTAATTAGAATATTAAGATTATTCTTATTATCATATATTTATTCCTTAAATTGTTAATATAAATATATCTTTCTATATAAAATAACCATCTTTTATTAAAAAAATAAAATATACTTTCTCACACCTTTTAATCAACGAATTTAAATGTTAAATTCCCAACTGCTGATTGAAATGGCTTACAAATCATGGTATTTATATTTAAATAACTTCTTTATGGTTTGAAATATATATATTTATATTTATTACACTGATTTAAGACACCTTTTCACACAAAATGTTTCCAAGTATCAGAAAATTAAATATGTTTTACCTGCTTTCATAGACTTTATGGGATTTTATCACCTCTCTCCCGACTCACCTAACAATATAGCTTCTGTTTCTGTAAAGCTCTTTATCAAAACTTTATGGAAGCACTGCTCATGGACGAATATAGAATAAAATATCTATGTTATTGTGTGGCGAGTTCGAACTGCTGTTGGATATTTCCTACGGGGCTTCCTTCACCTCTGGAGCTCCGGTTGACCCGCCCATTCACCGAGCACAGTTTTAAGCTCCGGACTTAAGTAGTTTTCAGCACATTCTGAAATCGTCCCTCTCTCCCTGCCTCTCTGTGGAGGTAACTGCCCCTGATTTGGCCGGCACTGACCTGCTTATAAGTTTCTCCGACGTGGCAACGAGGCAACGCCCGTTTCCCCATAGAATTTCCACACGGCAAAAGTTAAGCTTTCCTTCGTTTCCCTTCCGTTGTTGCAAAAGTTGCAAAAGTCGGCAAACAGCCAAACTAACAAACTGGAGGGCTCGTTATTATTATTATATCTGGTTCGTTCGATGCGTGTGCCTCCTCCAGGTTCCTTTAGGGGAGAGAGAGGGAGGTGGGTAGGCGGAACCTTTTAGCCCTTAAACAAAAGTAGCTGCGGATTTGGCCCGAACTCTACCGATGATTGCGTGCAGCCTGGTCATGGCTTTTAGCGTTGCATGTTGTCGGAGTACAGGAGTGCAGGAGGAGTCACGCCCCCTTCACAGATAGTGCCACACATCCCACTCATACACACACAGTTGGCCACATCGGAAATGCATTTTCAGTGGCCGTCAAGAAAGCAAGAGAAAGCCATTTCGCTTTATTTTACGAGCATTTATTGCGCGCCCACGACGTAACCGTTTTATTTCCCTTTAGCCGTTTCAATTTTCGCCAAGTTTAAGTGTAATCACGGCGGATGTGGCTCTGCATATTCCCATGGGATACAGTTTTCTTTGAAAAAAAAGATATATTTCAAGCGAATGTGGAATCTTTCTGTCAAGGAGAAAGCTTCTTGTGGTTGTCTTAAATCAATATTTGGTTTAGTTGGTAAAAGGTATTTGTCTGGTCCTTGGGGTAAATATAAAAAGATAGTGTTTCTGATTTTATTTTATTTATATAATTTAAAATATATTTATATTCCTGACAACTTTGGGTTTTGATCAATTTATTTATTTGCTTAAAAATTTCGTTGATTAAGAGGGCCTAAAGAACAGAGAACTATTTCCACATTTTATAGAAATTTCTTTAAAAATTATGCAAAAATGATATAATTTTGAGATCAATAAATGAAAAAGAAGAAATTTATATTTATATTTCGAATTATATATTTTTATTTGATTAAATAATATAATGATAATAGAGAAACTCAGGGATCGTTCATATAATAAATGTGTATTACTTAACTATTCGAAAAGGAAAGAATTTTCTGATCAACAAATAAATATAAATTATATAAAAGTAATATATTTAATATTCATTAATTTATATAAGGAAATTAACCTTGAAACCATTGTTTTTTATGATAAACATTCCTATATTTGTAATGTAAAAAATGTTAAAATTGAGCTTATAGAGTTTCAGAGCAAATCACTTAATAAACTCTTTCAAAAGTGTGGAAAATGGTTATTTCCCTATTTTCAAACCCCCTCTAGATCTCTTTTAAATCCCCTCTTAATACCAGAAATCTTGGAATATCTTTTGCAATATCATTGATAAAATGGAGCAATACCCCGTAATGTTGCATATTAATTTTTATATTTTTGGCTGACCTACAACCACTTAAAATCACTTGACTTTTATGCTCACTTTCAAATATTGCTTCAGCAGGAAAACAAGCAAAAAAAAAAAAAAAAGCAGAAACCAGAAGCAGCGGCAGCAGCGGCAGCTTTGCCATCAAAATCTTTAGCCCCAGGCGATGACATCACGACATCGCTACGCAGTAAAGGCATTATGGCAAATTGTTTTAAGCTGTGCGAAAATGCCATCAAAATCAGTTGACTATGCAAAGCAGAAGGAGGAGGAGCAGTAGAAGCAGCCAAAGGACCCAAAGGGGGATTCGGGGGAAATCGGACATTTGGGGGTGGAAAATGGGGCAGGACATTGCATTTTATGGCATATGCTGCATGTCAGCCATTGTTGTGGTCGTTTTGCGACAAGGCAAGCGTTTTCTTTAGCTCCTTCTTTTCCTGCTTTCCCTTTGGCTGTAACTTAACCGAGAGTCTCGTCTCGAAGGAGCCACCGCCGCAGCCAGTGGTCAGCTCTGGTGGGGGTTCCGGACTCCCTGGTCCCTGGTCCCTGGTCCCTGTTCCCTGTTCCCGGTCTTTGGTCTCCCACAAAAGCAACAGCTTAGGGAGCATCTGCTGTTCCCTCGGATTTGTAAACATATATAGTGTACATGTATAGGGGCTCTCTTCGGGAAACTGTTTGGATGTGCAACACAACTAATTTGATTGTCATGCTGCTGGACGACTCTGGACATAAAGGAAAAAGGATAAGGCATAACTGAGCAGTGAGCATTCGCAGAGCATGACAAATGGCATATTTTTATGCTGAATGCGGGTATTATTTCCTTTGACTGTGCAGGGTATTTGTTCTGAAAATAAATTAATAAATAAATGGGATTTAGTTGGTATTAATTGCACAAATATGACAAGTCATAAGGGCGTTAAGAGCTTAAGAAAGGATGTAAAGAAATTTATAAAGAAATATATAAGGAAATATATAAAGAAATATATAAAGAAATATGTGAAGAAATATATAAAGAAATATATAAAGAAATTTATATAGAAATATATAAAGAAATGTATAAAGAAACAACTATAAAATCTAAAGAAATTAATAATAAACTGTATATAAAAATGTAAACAAAACTTATAAAGAAATTGAAAAGGCTGTACAGAGATTTATAAAAAAATATATAATGAAAAATATAAACATATATATGAAGATATATATAAAAATGAAGATATATATAATAATGAATACATAAATCTTAAAGAAATTTATAAAGAAAGGCATAAAGAAAATTTTAAATACATAAAATAAAGAAATATATAAAATAATACAGAAAGAAATATTTAAACAAAATATAGCAGAAATGTATAAATCAATAAAAAATATGACAAATAAATTATTCACCTATAAAATTCCCCTTTATTTTCATTAAAGTTTTCCATTTAAACTATAGAAATACTTAAAGACCCCATAGAATCAGTACATTTTAAATATTTAATCAGATTCATGAGTCATTTGGAGCCAACTCTCCCCTATATATCTCCACCGCTATATCTCTACCTTTGTGGCATACAATAAAGACGGAAATTATAACCTCATTTGTTATTAAAATCTCGCTTTCCTCGAAATTCTTTTTTATCTAATTTCCGTTATCAGAGTTGCCTCCCCCCATTTTTCCCACCTTCTCGCTCACCTGTCACCGTGAATAAGTGACTCCTACCTGCGATTCAATTTAAATTGCACAAATTCTGCGCATCAACTGGAGGGCCGTTGGCTGAGTCCCCTCGAGACGATGTGGGGGACTCCCCTCTGAGGTATTCGCGGCCCGCACTTGTTCACGCGATCCGCTTTTTATTTTTTACTTTTTCCTACCTTTATTTTCACATTGTTTGTGGCCCTTGGAGCCTCGGGTTTTTCCAAACCCAACACTTTTCCCCACTCCCCCTCCTGCCACCTGCGTGTGAAATCGCACGGCTGCTGACACTTTCCCCCCAGCTCCTTCGCTCAACCTCTTTCGCGCTCCCTTTAGCTGCGTTTACCTTCGCCGTATGCATAATTTAATGCAAATAATGCACTTGTTTCGTTTCGTTTCATTTCACTTCACATGTTGCCTTAAACGCTCTCTCCGGAGGCAGATATATTATATATATTATATATATTCCACTGACGGACTGACAACGACGTTGCGAGCAAAGTGCACAACTTCATCTCGCATTAATGCCGAGTCGCTTTAACCGAATTTGTCGGATTCGCTGTGGCAGGTTGTCTGAAAATTTATGCAAAAGAAAACACAATTTTTTAACTGTGGCACTGAGTTTGCGAAAAGAGAAATATTATTAAAAAAGAAACACCTTAAATAAATCTTTTAAAATATTTATGGCAGCTTCTGGCGAAATGTATAAACCTTTTTATTTTTTGGCATAATAAATTCTTGTTATTTACTATAATTGAGAAATATTTATTCACTTTGCCTTTCTCGATCTTTAATCCTTGCTGTTTTTAATACGAATTTGATGGAAAAATGTGTTAATATTTATTTATTTATTATAAATTCCCATTTCCCATAACAATAAAAGAAACTAACACTAAAACTAAATGTCAAGTAAATATAAAATGAAATAAACTGACAAAAAAATCCATTTTAAAACATATTTTATTGTATTAATAATTACCTTATTAATTATAATCAATTTAAATGAGTCACTGAACTGGACATTTACTAGATGATGGTGTCTTATTATTTAATTTGAATTTAATAAAGCTGGCAATGTAGCATTTATTAAAACGTAACTAACAGGCCACCACAATGTCAAAAAAATATAAAAGTAATTTAATAAACTTACACTAAATGCTTGAAAAACATATTTTATTACATTTTATGGTGGATAACTAATTAAATTAACATAAAACATACATTTTATAACCATAATTCCTACAATTTAAATTTCTATACATAATAAAATATTGTTTTTCTCGCTTACATGTCAGATTTAAATGTATAAAAAAATATAAAAGGAATTAAATATATCTTATTAAATTTCATTGTGGATAGTTGAATAAATTATTATAAAAATAAATGTTCTTACCATTTTCCCACAATTTGAATTTCCATCTCTTAAATAGTAATATTTTTTCAGACTTACGTGTGATTCACTCTCATTTAAAATAACATTATTCATATTAAACAAAAGGCAGTTAAAGTAACCAGCAAATATTTGTAGAGCCAACTCATAAATAAGGTACTTTATCAATATAGGTAGCTATGTAAACATATGAATAAATATGTGTAAGTAAATCTGCATATATAAAATGAAAAATGATAAATAACTCGGGCAAAAAATAAAGCTGCAGGAAAATATGGATTTACTTGTATGACTAAGCCAAATGTTTCTCAATGTTTAATCTTAAAATTTCAAAGTTGAAAGCAGCTAGAAAAGTAAACTTATAACTTTTATTTTAGGAAGAGAGAAAATGCTGCTGGGAAATGTACAAATTTTAAGCTCACTGCGGAAACTGTTACTGGGTTGCTGCCATTTTCATATAATTTTATGCATGCACTTGCATTTATTTAGCATATTTTTCTTGGTGGCCTTGCATTTCAGTTAAGTTCTGAAGGAAAGGCGACGCCGTAAACTTAATTTCCGCCTGGCGCTGCTCCGTTTTTAATTCCTTTCGGTTGCCTCGGCATTTTCCGCTTTTTGCGGTAGAGCTGGGAGTGGGGAGGTGGTGCTGCTTCAGCTTCTTCTCCTCTTGTTTTTGTTTGTTTGTGCTGTGTGTTTGCTGGCATAGTCTTAACAACTTGTAGCTCTCGCCTCGCCCATCGCTTTTCCGTACGCGGCAACGCGTCTCATTTCAATTTAATTTCCCTCTCGAAATGCGCTCACGTAGCGTCGGGTGTCGGGCGTCGGGCGTCTGGCGTTTGCCATTTGCTATGCCATTTGCCATTTGCGGTTACACTTTCAACTGGCGGCTAAGGGGCAAAGTGGTTGGTTTGGGGCCAATTTCCATCATCATCTGTCGCTCCTTGCTTGGCAGCAAACGTTGGGGGGAAATTACTTCTAGACGGCTAATTGTTAGAATGTTTTTGTTCAACTCTTCAAGGCTGCTGGGGGAAATTAGGTTGTGAATTTCCCGAGTGCCTTCATTCGAGTGCCTTGTTTTGTTGTTTACGTCGCAGGACTTTAAGTATTTTGTTGTGCATAATTTAAGGCTCACGTTCACCAAGGCGTATGCGCAATTTACGCCAGTTTATCAAAGTATTCATATAATTGACTTTGGCATTCGTTATCAGCAGCAGCATCAGAGGCCGTGCTGTTCGCAGCTCACCACCACCATCATCATTATTGCCATCATCATGGCCATCACTCATACGCCAGGTGGGCCAGCAATTAAAATCGTTTGAACGAGTAAATCAGGTGGAATGGCTAGGTGAGAGGATGGGCGGACACAACGACGAGTTAATTAAACCGCAATATTTGCATATTTCTTTCATTACTCCTCTCCAGCAAGGCAAGGACGCAGCTGGCAATGAGTAGTCACCTCATCCCCTTCGGGAAGCCACCCAAATAGCAAACAGTCACGGTTGTTTAACTCACATGGTGGGTGCCAAAGTGTGTGTATGTTTGCCTGGGACTGTATGTGTTCGCGCAAAGTTTATTGCTCAATTTCCCCAAAAACTTTTGCCAACCTGCTTTTGGTTTGCTTCCCCGAAAGGAAGAACTGAAGGAAGGATCAGGGACAAGGAGCAGAGGCTGCAGCGGAAGCGTGCCACCACTACCACTAAACCCCACGCACATCGAGTTAACATGCAAATTTCGGATACTTTTGGAAAACTTGATTTCGCCCAGGCCTAGGAAAGTGCTCTGGCTATACTCATCTGTGCTATACTATATGGAGGCCCAGAGGCGCTGTAGACGCTGAGAGATAAGCCGCGACACAATGTTTGAACAGTTGCTGTTCGTGGTGTCAATGACTTTTACGTGTTTGCCAGATTTTTATTAACGCAACTTTGAGCCCAATAGACGAGTTACTTAGGGACACCAGGGGAGTAATCAGCCAGGACAATGCGAGATGGGAAAGCACTCTAAGGAGTTGTTATTTCATGTGTGGTTTTTCTGTGAGGGAAAATATCTTACTTGACTTGGAATGTTTTTTATATTTTTTAAGAATTTAAAGGGGGTTCTATGAGTATTAGTCTTTTACTTAACTCGAAATGTTTATTATATTTTTTACGAATTTTAAGGGCCTTAAATAAGGTTAAGAAATAATTCTATGCAATAGTTTCATTTATTTAATTTAAATAAAATACATTGTTTTCTGACATCTTGAATAATCCTTATAAGTTTTTACTTTAAAATTGTATCTTTATTGTTTTCAGAGTTTAAATATTAGTTAGGGTTTTAATGCCTTTATTTATTTTAATTAAAACAAATATTTATTTGAGGTTGCCGAAAGTCTCACCCATTTCCTAAAATTACTCCCAATCTCAGAACTTAATCCTTTTCCTTCTCTTAAATATGTTTAACAAATTTTATTTCCTTAGCAATAATTATTTTAAGCAATAATTATGTACATAACAATTATATTATTTAATTATAGTTAGGTTTTTAGATTTTAAATTATTATTATTATTATTAGTTTTTAAATTATTCAATTCAAATAAAAAAAATGAATAAATTATTTATTTGAGGTTCCTGAAAGTCTTCCCTTTATCCTAAAATTACTCTCAGTCCAAAAACGTTCTTTTAATCTTCTATTTGCCATCTTTAAATATATTTCTCTAACCCAAATTTTCTACTAAATTTCCTCTTCAGATCTTTAAAGCCAAAATTATGTAGATAAGAATGCGAAACTGATATTGTTATTTATCTAGGACCTTAAGGAGCACAGCCATGGGTCTGCGATAATAATTTATAACTTTAACCTTGGCCAGCAAATTGCTGGTGCGGCTGCAGCTTTTCGGCTTTCCGTTGGCCACCTTGCGAGTCCTCGCCAATTTCTGGCGCTGCAGTGTCCACTGTGATTTACAGCCATGCCTGCCTGCAATGACCTGAGCCGCCCGCCCATTATCCCATGCGGGGCCCTGCTGCTGCTCTTGCTGCTGCTCATTTTCCCATTTCCACATTTCCTTCTTGCCACTCGCCAAGCTTCCGGGGGGCAAACGTGGGCAAAAAGTTTTCGATTCTGACCGCCGACCGCAACAAGGACATTTATGTTTTGCTGCAGGCCAATGTTATTCTTCCTGCTCCTGTTTTTGTTTTTGTTGTTTTTGTTATTTCTGTTCTTATTGTTGTTGTGGCTATTGTTTTGTTTTTGTTTTTGTTCTCGTTTGGGGGCTAGGCACAGCCCACAATTTCCACAAGAGCATAATGCGCCGCTCTGTTTCAAGAATTCTCTATTTACCTTGAGGAAAATAAGCCTCTGGGACAGGGGGGAGCCTTTTTCCTGGTCTTGATCCTCCTGCACAGCATGGATTGTGTTGGCAAATATTTCGTTATTTAATTTTGTGTGGGTAATTCCATGTTTTTGTCGAAAATGTTGGTTGCATCCCCCCTCCCATTGGGGATTTCCTTAGTTGCTGCGTAGAAGAATGTGTCGACGATGTTCTAACCTATATTTTATACGAATTAATTAAGTTTGGGAATGTGAGTGTGGGGGAAGGTTACATTTTACTACAGGGAAAGCATTGAGTTAATTAGTAACATGTGTAGGTATTAAAAAGCTTTTCCTGGCTGCTGGAATTTGTAACAATTTAGAAGAAGAAATTGTAACAGATTGTTGGAGGTATTTTTTAGGTTTTAAAATGTAAGAAATATAAATAAATATATAAGAAAAATCTTCAAAATTTTCCTAAAAGTTTTAATCTATAATTTCAGCATTTAAAATAAGTTAAAGCTTTTTATTGAGGCTGTGAGAATTGTTTATTATATAGTAAATTCGCTTCAACTTGATTATACATTTTTTAAAGAATGTTTTCCTTAAATATTCTGATTCTAAATTAGTTTATTTTCAGCTACAGCTATTAATTACTTTATGTTTAATGCATTTACTATCAAAATAATATATTTTATGGCTTGTTTTATATTTAATAGCTTTAAGAAACTGACTAAATCAGAATTCTTATCTTAAAATCTTCACTCTTAATTAAATAAATTTCACCTACTGCTATTTATTACTTTATCTTATTTAATTTCCTTTCAAAAGTATACATTTTACGACTCTCTTTTTTTATGAATACCTCCAAGAAGCTGATTGAATTGATTTTATTGATGATTTTTATGCCACATTTCCCTTGGCAAAGATATCCTCGAGGCATAAGTAAAGATTCCATTTTCTACTTACCTCTGTTTAAGAAATTAAATTAAATAAATACAAACATTTTATTTATATTTTCCCCACTTTTATTACCACATTTTATTTGACATAAAGAAACCATTTAATTTTAAGGCCAACGTCGGTTTTTCTTCTAATAAAGATCCCCTCTAGGATGCTTTCATTTGCCATTTTTATTTATTGACGTTTTATTTATGGTCCTAAGGCGACCTGTTCCCTGTTCTAGAGGCCAAAAGGTCTGTGCGTGCCAGAAGCTGTTAATGAGCCAAGTGTTCAGCCAACACACACTTGGCCCTAATCCACTCAATGCCAGACATATCCGGGAGAGAGGAGAAGGAGTATCCAGGCATTGAGTATTGGGTATCCACAGAGCTAAGCCATTTGATTAGCCATCGACGAGAAATTCCAATTTCAATAGTTGGATTAAAGAGGGAGGGGGGAGCAGGATCTGGGGCGAACATAATCCCCATCTCCAGCACTATTTTTCGCCCTCTTATTCCAAACCAATTTGCTGGGCGTCTGGCAAATATAACCAGTCAGGAAAATGACCACAAAATGCTTGGCCAGTTGTTCATTTGCGGTCCTAAACTCCAATGCCAATACCAACATGAACACCCAAAAACCAATACCAATTTCAAGTTCCCAGTTACCAGTTCCAAGTTCCAAGTTCAGTTTATTTGTATTTGCAGCTGAAGAAAATTTATAGAACAAAATTAAACACTGCAAGGCAGCTACCCTTTGCTGGGGTTTATTTTCCAAGCTGCTGCTGCTGCTGCTGCTGCACACACACAGCACTCCCCTTGCTCCAGTTGCAGTTTAATTTGTACATCGATAAATTTTTTAAGCTGTCAGGACACACCACACACAGCACACACACACGAGTGTGTGTAAGCCAAATAACCATAAATCGCCAGCTTGCCGTGCGATTGTCGCTTTGAAATATCGTTTAACTTGGCCTGCAGAAAGCCAGTCGTCTCTCTCTCTAGAGTTGGATTTATCCTTTGGTCGCTAAAAGCTTGCTGGCATTTCGCTAATTAGCCGGCCATTAAAAAATATGTATAGTAAGCCTGTGTTTCTGTTGCTAAAAGAAAAAAATAAAATAAAAGGCCGAGGCAGTGGCCATTCATTCATTCATAACTTGCCCACTGGCCCGGACATTAATCAAGGGGGCGACGTCTGTCAATAGCAGGCCAGGCCAGGTCCTGCAGGCTATGCTCTTCTATATATATATATATATATAACCCCTATATTATGCGCTAAGCGAACAAAGAAAGTTTTGAATCAATTCAAGTTGTCCAAAGTTAAATCCGCGCACTGCATCGCCAGCTTTGCACTCAATTAAGTGACTTGTGCCGGGGAGTTGCAAGTGCGTGATGAAGGCCAGAGCTGGAGCAAGCAACAGCTAAGGAAAACAATTTTCCACGAAGCAAAGAGGGGGAGTGGAGGAAACTAACAAAAAAAAAGAGCAAGAAAATCGAGCTGCGAAAATATAAAGCAAGCAAATCCACTTGAGCGGCAAAGACGGCAGCAGCAGGAGCAACAACAGGAGCAGCAGCAGCAGCAGCAACTTAGTGCCAACAATTGAAGCAGCTGGCCCGTCAAAAGTTGCCACTTTCTTGGCACTGTCCCTGCTCCCAGGACTCGTTTTCACCAGTGACTCCTTCTCAAACTACTGCTCCCCATCCTGCACCTCCACATCTTGCTCCTCCTCATCGCCCGCACACGTGAGCTGGCAAAGTTTTAGTGGCATTTTAGCCACTCTTTCCCCGGCTTCCGCCTGATTGACTTGCATCGAGAGTTGACTTAACACAGCTTCTTCTTGACGGCATTTGTTTTATTGGCCCGGGTGGCACCTCCCACTCAACTCTCTGCCTCTCTCTTGAGCACTTGGCAATCGAGTTGCGTAAACTAATTTTCCATGTCGTCACTTGATTGTTTTAAAAGCCAACTCGCTTTTGGCCCCTTTTGTTGACACATTCCCTGGCACAGACACACACACACACACGTGATTTGAGCCAGGCTGAGTTGCAGTTGAATTGTCAGCCATTGAGACTAAGGGGGTACTGGGGGTACACTGGCTGCATCCTAATGCAGTTTTTGTGTTAGAAGACCAGGAGTTTGGTTGGTATATCCTTTGAGGGGTTTAAACGGGGAAGTAACTCAATTTCAAATTGTGACAGGAAGCATGGGAATATTCATTATTTTGATGAAGTTTCTTGGGGAATTTGCTTTGGGAATTATGAAAATATTATTTCTTAACCTAAAGCTATTTATAATAATTTTTGAATATTTATTTTTGTCTTGGAAATGTGGGATAATATATAAATAAATATATAAATAAAACCAGTAATATGTTAAAAATTTAAGGCCAAAACATTTCTTTAATCCTTCTTCCTTATAGCCAAGATTAACTTAAATTCTTACTCGGCTTTAATACAAATATTCTCCTCTGTCTGTTCGTTTTAACCAGAAATATTTGAGCACATCAAGATCAGCTTTCCCTTAGCCGCCAGACCGCACATTGTTGTGTGTGTGTAAAGGAGGAGGAGTGCCTGGTGTCCCGTGTCCTGTGCGTCCTGTGTGTGTGTGCCGCAGACATTTCCGCAATGTATTTCGACTTGAGGCATTTGCAAGATGATGGATAATGGCATTCAATTTGCGGAATTGCTCAGCTCGCCTCGACTCGAGTTCGATTCCTTCTTGGGGGGGGGGAGGGTGTCCTTGTTGAGGGTGTCTGTGTCTGGGCTTAAATAGTTGCGTCAATTAATTTACAACTCATTGTCAGTCCGTTGTCGTGTGCATTATAAATGATTTGTGTGCCTCTGCCTATGTCCTTTGGCCTCCCTTAAAACGTATTTCCTGTATTCCCTTGCCGCTGCGTGTTCATTAGCCTGAAGGGGGGTCGGGGCATGGCCCTCGTTTATGGGTCAATTGCTGCTGCTGCTGTGACCTCGTTTGTGGGTTAACCCTAAACCTGCATTTCGATTTCGATTTCGTTGCGGGAAGAGGGGACTTGCCGGCTCTTCAAACTATTTGCAGTGCTTGGCTAATTTTCATTGCCCCACTTGAGTGAATGACGACACACACAGAAAAAGCCTTTTAAATATTCATGGGCCCCGAGTTGAAGTCGAGTTAAATGACACACAAAACCCGCCTCCTACTCCTCCTTCTTCACTCGCACAGCTCGCTCTTATCAATTATCAATTAACCTAAATTTTAGCCCTTTACGATTTTGGCACGGCCAATGACAGCGCCTCGGTTTTCTCCCCCACTTTTCCCACTCAGCCAGGATGTCATCCCAAGTCGTCGTCGTTGTGTGTGCCAGCTGAAGCTGAATCGTAGCCATAGCTAGGCGGATGCGCCACGAAGATGGAGCGTTTTCCAAACGGAAACTGACAGCCGCCATCGCAGGTGTCTGGCTGAGTGACTTTGTGATTAGTGTGAGTGGATTTTGCAGGCATTTCTCTTTTGGTGAAAAGTCAGGGAAATGGCCTATGAATTGAATTGCATTTAAATGGAAATTTATTTAGTTTTTTTTTTATATTTAAAAGAATCTAAAAGAAACCTACAATCCTTTTAAGCAAACATTCTGACCGCATCCTGTGTGCGTGAGGGCGTGAGTCTTGGCCCGAACTCTTGGCTCTATCTGACGACCCTTGACAATAATCATTTTCATTACTGTAAAATGTCAACAGTGTCAGCAAGTCTCCTTGAACATTTCTCCACTCGACGCAGGACATGTAGCTGAAATTTGATGATGCAGCAGCAGCAGCATCAGCGGGAGTAGAAAAACAGCATCAGCTGCCGCTGTGACGAGAGCAAAAGGATCCTTTCTCTGTAGCCCAGCCAAATCTAAAACAAACAACTGAACCAGGCTGCTCCTTCCGAGCCCAGCTCCTTCTTTCAAGGCGAAACATTGACAACATCCCCACTAGGTGCACCCCGGGGCGACATTTTGCAGCTACTTGTGCCACGGCAACGCCCCCGCATCCTAGCCTCACACATATATCCTTTGGCTATGGCCAAAAAAATAGAAAAAAATAGTAGAATGAGTATAAAAAAGAAGGAGTAGCTGCGTCTAGAAGACGACGACGACGACGATGACGGCGACGTGCATTTGCTCAAGTGGAAATGAATTGAACTCGGGCAGCGGCAAAGGCAGCAGCAGCAGAATGCAATCTCATTCTCTTGTCAACTTAACCTCGACTGCCGGTGCCGGCACTTGGAGGATGGCATCGAGACTCTGAGATGCCCCCCCATTGTCGTCATTTTGGTGATGCAAAAGCACAGTGGGTTTCCCTATAAAATTCGTTGCAGATAAAGGGAATTACCTCTTGGCAATTATGCGACAAGCCATAGAATTTGTAGAACCCTGAATGGGAAAACAAGTTAATAAAAATATACAAAGTTTTAGAGAGTGGAAAATACCTAAGTTAATTTCTTTGGTTTTACTTTAAACTTAAAAACCTTCTTTGATATATCTTGGATAATTTTTCCCTGCAGAGCTGACCCACTTTGCTTTTATTTTCCCTCAAAGCTAACCAAAAGAATTGAATTGTTCTGAAAAATGGCACCAAGATCTCTACCAGCTCAATGGAATGGAATTTTATCTGCCTTGATATATAGTATCTCCCAGAGACCACTGTGTGTATCTTAAGGGGGTGACCATTTCGCCTATTGTTTGCAGGTCTGTGCTGCCTTTGCTGCTGCTGCTCGATTTTTTCTTTAAACAATGGCCTGAGCATTTTTGATTGTCAAATGTTTGCAGAGATAACATTTACTATACCGGATTTGAAGAGCCAAAAGAAAGGGGAAGCGTAGGAGATGGCATTCCGAGATGACAATCCGGTGGAATGAAGCGAGTGCCGTAAGCGCTGCTAAGCGGGGGAAAAGTATAAGTATATATACCCTGAAGATAGCATCAATTTGTAATGATCTTATAAGTGCTTGTATTGCGCCTTTGTCTGCTGGTTTTCCTCCAGACTTCCTTTGGCTCCTTCCTGTGTGTGCGGTTTATAAACAAATGTCTCGCAAAAGTTTCCGCCAGTCAATTAAATGGCAATTAGAGAGAAAGACAGACTCCATTGTGTGGAGGAGGAGTTTTAGGAGTGAGGAAAATCGCAATCAGGAATCACAAGTGAAAAGTGAGAACTAAGTGAGGGGTGAGTGTCGAATTCACACTGCTTCGCATTTCAATTAAAATCCAATTTCCCAGCGGAAGTGCTTAATTATTGGATATTAGCCAAGAGCTTGGCTTGCTTGCTTGCTCCTCTGTCAAGGACTCTTGACACCCGGATTCTGCCAAAGCTGACAAACAATTTCCTGGCAGTTGATCGATGGATGCTGCTTCTACTGGTGCTATTAATTGAATCCAAAGAGTTCCTTTTTGGTAATTTTCGACACATGACACATGACATATTGTTGCCTACTTTTCTGAAAAAGTCCTGGCAGGACGTGTTGGTAATACTGCCTTGTTGCACTTTACGCTAATTGAAATTGCAATCGAATTACCAGGAAGTGAAACTGCGGTAGAAGGCATAAAACCCAATGAAAATATAATCACATTTATGCAGTTTTTATGCCAGCTATGTAAATATTTTCGTTGTGAAAACACACACACACATGAGAGGGGAAGTGTGTGTGTGAATGGTGAATGCTGAATGGCTGGGAATTACGAGTATGACTGGCTGTCCTGTCCATAACGTCACACAGTCACACAGCTACAGATATGGTTAAGGCTGCAGATACATTTACAGATACAGATACATTTACAGATACAGATACAGTTATGGACATCCACAGGACCATGTCAGCCTGGCCTGTCCTTCCTTCTCCTTTCCCCCGCCTCCCATTTCGAGTTCATTGAATTTGCGCTGATTTCTTCTCTTTCGACCCTTTTCAATGGACATGGCTGTGCATTAATAAGAGCAATGCGAGCGAGGAAATCGTAGCGTGAAATTTATGAAATCCAAAACGACAGGATATGTGTGCATAAATGTATTTTTGATATAATTGCATTTTCTGCTCCAATGGTCCTCACACGCCTCACGCTGATTACGTAATTTAATAGTTTTACCCCCGTCCTGGCAGCGAATAATTGGTTTTGGGTTAGTAATATTGACATGTGGACTTCAGCTGTTGCATTATTAATGCGAGCTGAAGAGCCAGCGTTTCCGCTTCATGGCGGAATTTCCCCTCACATGATAAATGATATCCTTGCTAATATATGTGTGTGTGTGTGTATGTTTATGCTTTGTGCGTTGATGTCACGTTCTGATCATTAATTATGTGAACTTGTTTTTTGCTCTTGTCTCTATTTGCAGTTCAGCGAGCAGAGAACCCTCCGGCATAAAGGATAAAAAGGTAAGCAGAAAAATACAAAAAAAAAAAACTCTTGGTATTTACGACCGGGGCGTGTCGAATTTGACAGGCGCAACATATATCGGTGGCCCCCTCAGACAGGCATAATCTCTCCCCCTGACCCCATGATTAGTCCTGAAGGAGGTGGATATGCGACCTGCTGTCCTGCGCTGCCCTGCAGACCGCAGACCGTAAGCCACTGGCAAAGTAAAACTTTTAACGAAAACTGACAACCGCAATGACCAAAGTGTCATAAATCCATAAATCCATAACCGAGCGTCAACAACATCAACAAAACTGTTTGTTGTACGACCTACGACATGTGACGGCCCTCAGAGAGAGTGAACACTGAGAACATTTTGTAGTTAAATCGTATATCAATTCAAATTATCTTATCAATATTTGCTCATAAATTTCGGGGTTTATTTTTAATCTTATCTTAGCTTTGATAAAGAGAAACATCCAATTATTAAAAGCTAATAATTATGGCTTTTAATGGCAGTATTTGGGTTTCGATTTTGGGTTACAAACTTTACTTAAAAAGATGATTCTGGGCTCTCTACGATTGCTCACTTTTCTATTCTTCTAAAAAGATCATAATAAAGATCTGTGAAACCGGATCTACATTTTCTTTTCACCTTTAAATCAGATCTTCGCAAGATATCAAAGATCCTTCAGCATGGACGTATCCTCTATAAAATGTCCAATGCTAAACACACTAAATAGAGTTAAGTTCTCTTACCAATTGGTTATTTATCAAAGATAATATCAGAAACATAATTATTTACAAATTTCATTCAACCTTTAACATGTTTTCCCAGAAAACACCATATTTAGTGACCAAACTGAAAGCCTTGGTTTTTCTCCCCGTGCCTTCCTTTCGAGTCCTCAGGGCAGGAGTGTCAGCTTGGCGGCCAATGAACCAAATAACCCTCAATCGGTTAACGGATACAGCGGAGGAGCAGGTCGCGGGTGACATCGCTAGACAGGCGGTACACGACATCATCGCGGGCCAAAAAGCTCTCATGTCAACCGCAGTCGTCGGGGCAGGCAGACAAACATATTGCCGGCGTTGGCGTTGGCGATGGATTCGATGGTTCCCTGCCACTCGAATCTCCTCGTCGTCTCGCGTCTGTCCCGATAAAATGAAGTATATCAGCACTGGCTCGGTGTGTGTGTTTGATCCGGGGTCATGTGTGTGTGTGTGGAAAAACAAAACACTTTTCAGTAGCAGCAACTTACATGAGGGCGGAACAATATTGTTTGTGTCAAAGTTTATCGTTAAGTTGTCGTCGCCGCAACTCCCTGAAAATCGCATCAGCAAAAAAAAAAAGAAGAGGAAAAGAAAAAAACGCACAGTGGCGCATAAATTAAATATATCCCTGGGAAGCCGACATCGTTGCGTGCCCATAAAAAATCATAAAAATATATTAAATTTATACGTAGTGCTTACACATAAGATCGCTATGAATTCATAAATTCTCGCCGAGCAGCCGCCGACATCCGACATTCGCTATGCGCATCCTCGTCCTGGTGCTCGTCCTCCTCCTCGTCCTCGTCCGCATTCTCAGCCACAAAACGAACCACGGCATAACAACAGCATTGACAGTTAAATGAATGACTATGGGGGCCATGCCGAAGCCAAAGCTATGGCTAAAGTCGATGGGTATGGCGAAGCCCATGCCCGAAACCCAAACCCATGTCGATTTTATAAAGGAAACAGAGGCAGAGCAGAGTCCTTCTTCAGCTGCTACGGTGTGTGCACACTTTGAGAAAAATCTAGGAAAATTATAGAGTAGGGAAAGGGAAGAAATTATTTATTTTAAGGTTGTTTGCTTATTTCAAAAAGATTTTCCTGAAACAAAAAATATTTTTAAAACTCCAAAAACATTGTAATAAAAATTGTATTGCATTTTAAACACATTTTTTAAGTGCTTAAAAAACACCTAATATTTTTTGAAGCTTTCTAAATAATTTCTTTAATTTGTAACTGGCTGGAATATAAGTTTCTAATATAAGTATAATTTTCCTAGAATATATTCAACACGCTTATAAATAAATATATGGCATTGCTACATTTTAGACACTTTTTAAAAGGTTTTAAAAAATCACTAAAAATTTCTGGAGCCCTCTAGATATTTTATTTTATATTTAACTGCTTATAAAATATGTTTGTGATATAAAAATTTAATTTTATAAATAAATCTCTCAGTGCCAATGGAGAGGCTGCTTCTGGTTTGGTCCGCCTGTGGCTCTTGTGCTCCTCCTTCATCTTGTTTTTGCTACGTTTTGTTTGTTTGGGTATAATTTATGCAAATCTGTTAAAGTTTTGCCGTCATCGGGAAAGTTGCCGCTGTCAGTGATGGTGCTGCATAGTTTTATGCTTCTCCGCAAGTGTTCCAGGACCAAAAGTGTATATTCAATTTGCATTTGTCTTGTGCCACAGAGAGAAAAGGAGTCTCTGGGAATTGAATTGAACGCATCAGAGTCCGAATCAGAATCAGAATCTCGTATTCCTACTTTCGGTTTCTTTTTGTTTTGCCATGTGAGTGTGTGGTCTGTGGAAACCCGAGTTTGCTTCAAAAATAAAATGCCAAAGTTGCAAAATTTGCATAGAAAATTGAATTATAAAGTTGAGAAAATAAAGAAAAAGCCAAATAATATTTCGAAACTAGAAAACTTGAAATTTATTAAAGAGAACAATTCAATGGGTATATTTCGAGTCTGAATGTAGTCTGTCTTTCTCGAGGCCTTTCCTGTCATTAATATAATAAATAAAATTGGATTCCCGGACTAGCGTCGCGGACCCATGCATATATAAGTGCGTACAATAGTTTTACCGTTTTGTATCCTTGTTGTTGTCCTTGTTTTTGACGTTGACATCGGAGCAACTTTGCCGAGGAGGTCGAAGGGCAGCTGGTAATGTTTTTATGCCGCCGGCAGTTGTTTGAGCTTTGCTTTGAACGGTTTCAGAGCAGAGTTTCTGCTGAATAGCTTCATATTTATGCAAAGTTATGCGGCTTAAGATAGATAAGTCGGCGAAGTTTTGCCCTAAAGCTGGAGATAAGGTGCGGTCAGAACGGAAATATCGATGGCCAAGCAAACTTCCCAAGCTTGATTTGCATGAAGAACAGATTGTATTTTTATCTGGTATTTCCAGCTATAAAATACATGGAATATCTCCCAAGGATAAATGGCCCTTTGCCTAGTTATTTATGCGAGTCGCAAGCTCCCTATTTCACTGCACTTTAAATTTTACATGACAAACTGTTCCTAGTGCTTGCGAAATGTGGCACAAACTTTCGCTTCGTTTCTCGTTCTCTTTAGCAAACTTGTACCACGTTGCGTATACGCAACAAAGGCTGTGCCACAGGCCCGCAGCGTGGCTTTAAGAGCTCTCCCACTGAACGAGGACCATCTGCCACTCTAGCTAATTCCAAATTATATTAAAAACTTTCGGCTCTATGTTCCTTTGCCTTGGCTTTTTCATTATCTGGCTGCCAACAAAGGAGAGCTGGGCTCCAAAAAGGATGAATATGAAAAATGGCTAACAAACTGGCGGTATAAAGGAGCAGCATAAAGCAAGGCGGACTGCAATGAACTCTTCCCTGTGAAAACGACGAAAAACGCGACCCTGTTAGGGTCCAACGCTGTTTGCATTGTCCGCTTGTTGCGTCCTCTTTCTCAAAAAAAAAAAGGACGAAAAAAAATGTTATAGTGGGGGATAAACCGAATTACCCTTTAGCCTGGTCTCCATTTATGGCAGCAAAGGCGTTTTGTAATTCGACACTGGGCCACAGCAGTTATCTTCGGCATTAGTTGCTGGGAACTCCATTTGCCACTTGCCACTCGGCCACCAGGATTCGAGAAGCGGCCACGTGACGCTCGGCCGCTCATTGCAGTTGTGGCCACAGACTGGCAAACAAGGAAGGATCAGTTAGGAATATGAATGCACTTAAAAGAAAATTTAAAGTAATTATAATAATATCTATAATGGTTTTAATAAATCTAAAAAACAAGTTAGGAAAAGTTGGGAAATATTTGTTAAGAAACTCTGGAAGATTTCAGAAGCTTACGAGGGAGGATTTCCTTCATTTTTTATATGAAAAATAAAGCAAATTTTATAATAAAATCACAGCCATTTTCACAATGACTAGAAGCTTCTTTTAATATAAAAAACATTTATTTATTTGAAATATTTCTAAAATCAATTATTAAAGTACAAGGAATTAAAACTTTTTTAAAGATGATTTTCTAAAACAATTCCTATGTATTTATTAAAAAACCTTCCCTTTACTTCTCTCTCTGTGTAGAAGCAACGACAAGCTAAAGCCCCGGACTACGTGCCTTTCTCACATTGATTTTCCACCCATTTTCCCGGCCGCTCTTGTGATTTTCCGACCTGGCCGCCGGCTGGCTGGCTGGCTGGTTGGCAGGCAGCACTTGACTGACCTCTTAAATTCGTTTAATGTTTAGTTAGGTCGAGCTTAGGCTCGTCCTGCTCTGGCTGACAGGTCCTGGCCTGACCTGGGCTCGTGCCTGGCCTCCCAAATTAATGGCCAAATGGCTGAAGTGCTCTAAATTTTCACTAATTTTTTGTTTTTTCTGCCAGCGCGCACATTTCCCTTAATGAGTTTCGGCCCTGCAGTTTTGTATTAAGTGTTCTCGAAATGTAATTATGCGATTTCCGGGTACCAGACCGGACCTGTACGAATATAAAGCCGTCATCTTTATAGACATTTATTTAATAAACTCGCCAACCCATGCCAACGTTGGTGGTGCCATGAAAAATGCAATTAAATACTTTCGGCTATTAAAATAAAAACTTTTCTCTACTCCACACACTAAAAATATTACAAAAAGAAAGGATGGCAACCGGGGGATAAATGCATTCCGCTCTGTTGCTGCAGTGGTCGTCCTGGTGTGACCTAATAAAAAAATTATGCCAAACGAAAGTGAACCGGAGAGGAGCGAGTAAGGGTGTGGGTATGGTTATGGTTTGACCCTGTGCAAATTTTCAGAAAGCGGAAAACTGGCGGCAGCCATTGGCCGATATGCACACTCAGCACTTATGAGATATTAACTTGGAAACTTTTGCCACGAATGCATGCGGGTCCCCAGTGTCAGCTTCTGTGTCTTTTGCCTCGAAGCCTCGGTCTCTGCTACTGCCTCTGCCACTGCCTCCGTTCAAGTTAAATTGAGCAAAATAATGCGGTCAATTTATAACGAGCAGCCTGCCTGCCGCACCACCAGGCAATTGTGGGTGTTGCACAGAGCAAGAGAAAGTTGCACGGAAAGAAAATAAATAAAGGAAATGTAAATTCAATTAGTTGTAGGGTTCTTAATAATGTTTTCTAGGTTTTAAAGAAAATTATTCACATCAGCATTGATCATAGAAACTATAAAGTATATCTTTATATGTCTTTATCGCCTTTTTCCGCGATACTCTTTGTGTGAAGCTAAGATTCTCCCCGCGAAACTCATTGCACTCTGCGACCCTCAATTTCTATTATTTTAGATACAATTATTATTTATTAATTATATTCTATATCTTTTCTCAAACCTTTATCTAATAAATATCTCGAATAATGTCAACCATTTTCGCTGTGTGTGCGCCTACGTTGTGCCTGCTGTCATTATTCCATGCTCAGGACCAGTGTCAGGCAGCTTAAACAAAAGGAAGTGCCCTGGCTGCTACTTTGTCAGTTTAACTTGTTGTTGGTCTAGGAGGAGGAGACCAAGGAGGTGAAGGAGAAGGAGCAGCAGCAGCAGTAGGCGGTGGCATCGGTGGCCAGGACATCAGTGTTCCGACTGGCTGCGGATGCACGGACGTCGTCCGCCTGCTGGTGTCATTTAGCTGTCTCTTTGGTGGCACGCAAGTTTGCAAAATTATGGCATCGAGCTGCCAGCTGGCCAGAGAAGAGCATCCTAGCATGTCTCTGCATTGCCTCCCAGAGTCCACCCACCAATTTATAAGGTTAAAGCGAAATTATGGCCATCGAAAACTGAGGCGGAGGCGCACACGAGGAACGTGACTGCAGGCGGCGACCTGCTATTGAAAGTGCAAGTGACTTTCTGCTGCTGCGGCTGCTGCTATTGGCAAATGACCCAATTTATGGACCGCATTCCGGTCAACGGAGAGAATCGCTTCGGCTTTTCCAAGGGGGCTGTAGTGGGTGACGTGACCCATTCTCCGGACATGGATTAATTTCGGGTCTCACTTTTTAATGAGTTGCCGACGAGCGGCGATAAAGGCGAGAGCTGGCTGGAGTGTGAGTTTGAGTGTGGAAAATTTCAAAAGCATGAACCGAATTGATGGCAAATTAGAGGAAATTCGATTGGCAATTGCCAATTAAAAGGGGTCATGGCTGACGACGACGACGACGGTTTGCTGTGTGTGTGTGTTTGTGGAGTTGCCTTTGCCCTAAGTGGGTCAGGCAGCCCCCAATCACTTGACTTTCTCCTCCTTCACTGAACCCAATTCCCGCTTAATCCGAACCAGAAATTGTTTCCCCTTTTGGCGCAGGGCTTTGTCCAAGGCAACCGCAGAGCAAATCACTTGAATGCAAACAACTTTCGAACACGTTGTGCAGCTCAAATTAATTACGCATGAAATTGCAATTAATTGGTTTAAGAAGTTGGCGAGTTTATCTTAAAGTTTTTGTGCGCCCCACAGCCAAAGAGTTTAAGTGCGCAGATAAACAAAAAGCCCCGCAAAAAGTCCTGCGAAAGGTGAGAGGATAAGGAAGGAGCTTCAGCAGATAGCCAGAAACTGAAGGGGAGAAGCTCCTGAAAGTAAAAACATCAACAAAAAGTGAAAACAAAAGCCAGCCAGCCAGGAGAAAGAGAAAGCGAGAGAGATGGTGGCTGTGTGTTGGGCAAAAAGAGAGATGGCCGGAACAATGGCGGCAATGCAGGCAGCGCGGCAATAAAAATGGCGCACAAGTTCAGAACTCGAAGGCACGTGAGTCCGAGTCCGAGTCCTAGGGCCTGAAATGTTTATTTGGGTCTGCCGTATGCACACTGATCTATGTGTGGGTTTCTCTCTGTGTCTGTGTCTGTGCCTGGGTCTGTGTGTAGGCCATTCTGCAGCACTGGCAAATGCAAAAACAACAGCAATAATAATAACAATAACAACAGCAGCAGAGGCAGGCCGGAGCATCAGCAGCATCAGCAGGAGAAACACCAGCACACCAGCTCGACAACGACTCTGTCACAGTAACCTAGATATAGCTCCACAAAATTCCACCCAAAATGTGCCACTTTCGCTTTGACCCAGAGCCGTGGCAACGAAGGGCGGCCATCCATGCAGCCAGTCAGCCCAGTCAGCCTTTCTGCCAGTCAGCCAGCTGCAGCTGCAGCGCCTCCCAGCGTTTGAGGGTCAATGTGGAGCACACTGGGGGAAAATATGGGGTCTTTAAAAAGTAGTAAATAGACTGGAAGGAAGCTTAGAGATGATTAGAGGGCTTAAAATTAAAAATCTCAATTTTAGAGATTTTAAAACGAATTTTTAACGAGCTAAAAACGAGAGATAATATTATTATAATATTTTGTAGCTTGTTTTTAACCATTTAAATATAATATATATAATTTATAGTTCGATTTTGTAAATATTATTTATTTTTTTAAATTAAAAATTCGAAATCGACTTTATATTTTCAGAAATACTAAAAATCTCATATGGAAATAAATTGAATATTGAATATTTTAGACTCTGAAAGTTTTTTATTATTAATTTAATAATAACATTTAAATTATTTGTACTTAATTAATTAATATAACAATTTACATTTAATAAATATCTTTAAATGTTTACTTTTAATAATATTAAAGATATTTCTTTAAAGCCCTAAAAAGTAGGCAATGAAATATTTCATGACCAAAATGGCAAGCAAAGTTTTAGTACTCCAAGAAAGTTCATGTTAATTGTTATACAGCTCACCTTAACACACTTTCAGTTAAGTAATCCCCCTGGTAAACCTTTAAATTACCATAAAGAGTAATTTCACCAAAAGAAAATTAAGTGAAAGTGATATTTTCCATGTGTAAATTGGTAGGAAAAGCAGCAGTTGGTGGGCGATAACGGGACAACGGAGGTGACCCCGTAAGTCGTATAAGAAATCATGCCTGAAATATTGCACTCGTATGTTGCGGTTAAAGTGCAGCATCCGAGCCGGGAGGCCATGCAACCAAATTGCATCCATGCGTCACACACACACACACTAAGTGACAGTCCCCCTGGGTGGTGAGTGTGTGCCAGTGCACAAGCTTACGATGATGATGATAGTGTGGGTAAATGTGTAAAACATGCAACGCTGTCTTGTCTGGAACTTACTGATGCCACAGCCATAGCCTTTGCTGCTGCCCTTGCTCTGTCCCCTGACAAATGGTTTGATTTTAAGCTTAAGTCAACACACACACACAGGAACCCCGAGGAGGCAACCAGTGATGCTGGGATTCATTTAGGAAAGCAGGACATCAGGTGGCAAAATATGAAATTGAAGTTTACATTAAATACAGAATTTTCTTTAATTTAAGTTAGTTAGTTTGAAATAATAAAAATTTATAATAATATTTTAAATATTTAACTATACTTTATACATTTTCCTGGAAAAAAAACTTACATCGCTGCCTTATTGTGACCCAAACTTAACCCCTAACCACCTCGAGTGGTCACGCAGCATTTTAAACATGCCACCTTGGGGAAATTTCCAAAATGACAGCAATTTATTTAGACGTTCACAACGAGAGTGTGTGTGTATGAATATGTAAAGTGTGTGTGTGCGCGGATTGTGGTCAAAAAGGATTGCAGCGGTGGTTTTGGCCCAATGGCAAATATTTAACTTTGACCGAATTCGCATTGTTGACATTCGCCGCTAACAAATTTCTATGTCAAAGAGGCGCGTGTTTACGCATAAATAGCTTTGCATTAGAGGCGCCCTTTGAACTCCATTTTCTCCTGTCCCATTGAGGTTTTTTTTTGGACCCATTTAGGGTTTAGGTTCAGGCGCTAATGCCGGCGCTAAAGGGTTCCGAATTAATTATGCAAAATGTGACCTAATCCAACACAACGCCGAAGGAATGAATGAATGAATGAACGAATGAATGGCCCGCCCCATATTCATGGCTCTGGCTGACTTAACCTTTTCTGATGATGGCCTTATAAACGTGCTAAAAATAAACAATTTTAGCCACCATTGGGTTCGGTTGCGTCCTTTCAGTCCTGTCGCGTGTATCTCAAACATTTCGCCCAGAACCCGTGGCGGCACTTGACGTGTAAATATTTTATGCCGACCCCTAAGGGGCTTGCCTTGCTCTCAGACGCTCTTGATTTGGGTTTGGCAATTAGCGAAGGCTTTTTGCCCTTTTAGGCTTTCCTTTTTTGTTTTTGTTTTTATTTTCTACCTATTTTTGTGACCCTTCCCTTTTTGGGGAAATGTATTAATCCAACGACTTGATGACTTTCGATGGTCTTAGCTGTAAAACCATTTTATTGGATAGATTTTTAGTAGTAAAACAAAGCAGCTTTGTTGATTATTGGGAAAACACACGAAATAGGTTTAATTTAAGTCAGAAAACTTTAAATATTTTTAGATATTTAAAAAGTTTACTTTGCATTTTATATGAATCTTTAATTTTTATTATGTTCCTTTTGCTTATTTACTATTTTTCTTTTATTATAAACTTAATCCTTTGACTTACATTTGTACTTTAGCCTTCGTTGACATTATTTGCACTTCCTGTTTGAGTAAGTAAACTTGACATAATTTCGCTGCCCCTAAGCTCTGTGTAATTGCCAGCAAGTTCAAACTGTTTGGCAAACTAATCTCCTTGACACTGAACCCAAAGTCAAGTCGGCAAAGGCCAAGAGAGATCAACATTTGGTATGTGTGGCCCGCCCGTGTCTTTCTCCCCCCATTCACTTTCAATCCACTGTCAATCGTCAATCGGCCAGTGGCCAAAATGTCATGTGTAACACCACAAAATTGCAGCCAGAAAAAAAAGGGTCACCCCTCACCCTTTACCCTAACCCACACTGCGTATGAGTGCTTTTTTCACCCTCCAGAGAGCTGAAAACGAGCTGGGGGTAAACGTCAAACTCTTTGCACTTTGCCCACATCACTTTTGGTCACTCCCGTAACCGTAACCCATATTCCGTAGCCCGTATACCGTATACCGTAACCCGTATCCATATCCGTCGTCCACACACACAAATGAGTCAACAGTTTGTGGCCAACGTGGGGGAAACTGTCGGCTCTGAAAAGCCGCTGGCTGCTCCTCTGCAAATTTTCCCGCCCCCCGAAGCTGGCGATTTTCTCGATTGGCTCGAGGCAACTTGACGCCTGGAAGTATGCACCGGCAACGCATTGCATCGGAATCTGATTTTTTTTTGGCTCGATTCCAATTCATAAAGGGGGTTGGATGCTGCAGAGCTGCAGAGATTTCATGCACCCGCCGCTGCCTCAACCCAGTCGTGCTGAATTTATTGTGTTTGTTGTGCGAAATTAAATAAAAATTGAATTATGTTTATATCCGCCAGTTGCTGTTATTGTTGGCTCTATAATAACGCGCTTTGTTTGCTTTCCTCGAGTGTGCTCCCTCCGTATATCTGTCTGTTTGTCTGTCCATCCGTCTATGGCAATGTCTCCATGATCTCTGTCGCCCCGCCGTTTTTCCCCCCGCGCGCCGTCTGTTTTTCATTTTGCATAATAAATTGCATTTTCCATGCCAGTGAGTCGCCGCCGCCTCTCCTCTCGCGGCTCGCTCCTTCTCTCGGTGTTTGTTTGGCTGAGTGTCGTCGCCGGCGCCCAGCTTCAGCTTCAGCTCTTTGTCCTGTCCGTTCAACTCCTCGCAGTCTATGGAACTCCTACTGATTTTCCACACCCCCTAGAGCTGGGGAGGAGGATGGAAGCATGCTGCGGAATGCATTGAAGTCGTATTTGCCGTGTGCCTTGTACCTCTCCCTCTGCCCTGCCCTGCTCTTTTTTACATCCTCTGTGAACGCGGTTTTGCATTAATCTCATTTCATTGCCCTGGCTTGTTCTACAAGCGGCTCCTCTCAATCCCCTCTCAAAGGTTTTTAAGCACCTTGCACAGGAAGAAATGTACAAGCCTTGAAAGTAGAACAAATAAGAGAAACAATAGCTTTAATGTTTACTTATATTTTAATAGAATTTTTTAAAGAATATAAGTCTGTGATAATATCTTTAAGAATTTCACTGATAATTGCTTTCTTCTTAAACCAAAATATTCTGTATATTAATCGCAGAAATAATTATATAAATACCTCAAATCTAAGCTACTTTAATACCTTAAATTGCCCCCATTTTTATGACAATTTTTCCTTCGTATCCGGAAGCAGTCTGTCCCCAACTCCTTTCTTCATTCTTTTTCCCTGTAAAATCTGGTTGTGTTCTTCCTCTTCAACCAGCATAAACCCCACCGACTCTGATTCATCCGGAGCACAGCTGCTTCCGCTTGTACGCGCTAAATCAATTTGCTGTTTAAGCTCTGCCAGCTGTCGGCGGTTTGGAGCACCTTTTTGGCTTTCGCATCAGCGTCAGTCAAAGGGAAAATGGGTGCTAAGACACCTCTCCGCCAGCTTCCTCGCTTCTCCCTGAGTTTTTTACGTGCATGCTGCCGTTAAGTGATTTTCATGAGTTTAACGAAGTGGTTTTTCCCGCCCCCCGACTTGCACAAAGGAAAAGAAGCCCCACAATAACAACACTAACAAACAACAGGGAAAAGAGTGCTACGGTTTTCTTATCCTCTTTTTTTTTTACATTTTTCCCAACTTGCGCCTTTGACTCATCGTGCGCAAAAAAAAAAAAATCCCAACATGATGACGGTGGTAATATTCCTCCGTTCTTTTCTTTTTTCTTGCTTTGCTTACTACTCTTTTTTTTCTGCGGGGTAAGCACAACTTGTTCGCGAAATTTAATTACGCATACACTTATGTTGATAAATTCAGGGATACAAGAGAAAGGATGTGTAAGGCATGTGAAAGAGGGGTAAATACTCTATAAGGAGATTTTTTTAAGAGAAATTTATATATTTTATAAAGTAACTTGAAAGCAACATTAGGAAATATTTAGTTATATATTTTATAAGTTTGTAATGCATTTACTAACGTAAATTCCGAAATAGTACGTATACGCAGGGTGTAACAGAGCGTACCAAGTACATTTGGTTTCCTTTTGTACCTTTTAATTTGTTATTTTTTTAATTCTTGCATTTTAAATATTTTATTCATTTTAATTTCATAATATTACGTATACGCAAGGTGTAACA
Organism: Drosophila anomelani; assembly: GCA_035045905.1. NCBI lineage: Eukaryota > Metazoa > Arthropoda > Insecta > Diptera > Drosophilidae > Drosophila > Drosophila anomelani. The sequence goes on from JAWNOO010000165.1 coordinate 7,320,427, forward strand.
AAATGAATTTATCTACGTAAATTCCGAAATATTACGCATACGCAGGATGTGACAGAGCGGTCTAAGAACATTTTGTTTAAATATGAATTCTTCTGTCCCTTTTTAATTTGTTATGCTTTTATTTCTTGCATTTTTCAATATTTTATTGATTTTAACTTCAATAAATTACCCATACGCAATGTTTGACAAAACTCACTGAGTTAACTTTTAGCTAGGAAATGTGATTTATTCAGCTGCTCTTTATTTCTTTTTTAATTGGTTAACTTAATTCATTTTTCTGTATCTTCCATTTGTTGCATTTTAATTAATTCTCTCTTTTAATAAATTTACAATATATTACGTATACGCAATGTGTGACAGAAGCACAGGTTAAATACATTTAATTTTTATATTTCTTTTTATGCACCACTTTTTCTGTATTTTTATCATTTAAAATCATTTATATAATTAGATTAAAATATATTACGTATACGCCATGTGTTTCAGATCAGCCTTAGTAAATGTGTGTTAAAAACGCATTCTTTCAAACGCTTTTTTAAACCATATTATTTATTATTATTATTATTACTATTTTAAATACAATTTTATTTTTTATGTTGAAATATTACGTATACGCCAGGTGTGACAAAAAGGAAAACAAGTGTTTTTCAAGATTTGAATTTCTTAAACAAATTTTTAAATTAAATAAAATATAAAATAAATAAACAACTTTAACTATGTTTCGTATTTATGCTTCGGTGTCCAAAATTCATATACAAAACATAAAAACACAATTAAATCACAATTTTTAGAAAATATTTTATAAGTGCTCCCCTTAGAGTATTACCATGTCGCTGTTACCCCTTAAAAAGTTTACAAAACAATAGATTTTTGAGTGTTGCCACTTTGTTCTACCATTTTATTGCGCGAATTTCGAGCAAAAAACTTGACAACAACAATAAAGAGCCGCGCCAGCAACAGTGGCATCATAACAAATGGAGCTCGCTTCAAAGAGGTGCCCTTTTTTGTTGTCTGTTTGCGTCACACAGGGACACGCCCCCTTGCCACCCCATGATGGGTGTGCGGTGTGTGTGAGTGTGCGAGTTGTTTGATGCGCACATTTGAGCAATTTCAGCGGGCTGCTGCCGCCGCTGTTTGTTTGCAAAATGCGAGTGGTGAGTCCGTGTGCGGCGCGTGTCAAAATTGGTTAAACGTGAGTGGCTTTCGCTTTGCCACTCGGGCAACGCAGCTGCGTTTCGGCTGCCAAAAACGGAGACCGTAACCCGTGGCCCGCAATCCCGCAATCCGGAGTTTCGCAGGATTTTCGCAGGACGCGACCTGGGCCAAAGGTTAGTTCGCTGTCCGTTTAGGCAAATTAGCCGCGTATGCCATTGGCCTAGTGCCTTGGGGGAGAGCTGGCTGCCTGGCTGACTGACTGGGCCATAAATCATGCCAAGACAGGGCTCCTGCTACTGCTACTGCTCCTGCCCCGGGCAAGTGGCGAGTAGAAAGTGGTTCGGATCAGGACCCATGTCTCGTCTCTCTCCCCCCCTCCTGCCGCTTAATCAAGCAAATGGCCAGCACAAATCGGGAGCTCGTTTATTATAAGCTGCCTCATAAGCAAGTCTAATTCTCTGCCATTCCAGTGAGTTATCGTTCAGCGGGTGCTTTCTAGGGTTAAAGGGGATCTTCTATGCAGCTGGAAATCCAAGGTGTAGTCATGGAGTTGTTTACACAATAAACCCGATTTTGTGGGGTAAAAACCAAGAGATTTGTAATAAACAAGAAGTACAGATTAACGCTGCATGTCGGAGCCATAAAAAGGAGTATCCTCTTTAAGGACTAGCTTTTATGGTTATTAAAACTTCCAAGTAATTTAAGTTTAAAATCCTCTCTCTTGCCACAGCCACAGCGCTGAAAATGAAAGCATTTGACATTTCCTTTGCCCTGGCACCCAATCCCTGGCTTATTGTATTAATTCCATTAGCCTTTTCCCTTTAAACGCTGACAGGAGGAGAATGTGCGCTCATTCCCAAAATGTATGCCATGACTTTCGCCATTCCGCTTGCAAATGCAGATGTTGCTGATGTTGGGAGCGGCAAAACAAAAGCTGTCAACAACAAGTTGCCGGACAAAAGACGCCGCTGCTGTCCGCTGCACATGCTAGGCAACGGCAGGGCTATGTGTGGGCCAGGCCAGGCCAGGAGCCATCCAGCCATCCAGCCATCCAGCAATCCGGCAATCCGACCATCTAACAATCCGGCAGTGGCCAACTAGCAAACTAGCAGCCAGGCGAACAATCGCCCCGACTTGTATGGGGGAACTCTTGACAAATAGCGCCTGGTTGGTCACAGCTGGTGGCGCATTCCCTTGGACAGATGTTCCTGTCACTCCGTCCGTGTCTCTGGCTCTGTCTTCGTCTCTATAACCGTGTCCTTGTACAGAGGGGGAAAAAAATATTAAATAAATAAAAAAATTAAATGAAATATGATGAACAAAAATATATAAATAATTAAATATATTATTTATAACGTTGTAAAGATTTTAGCTAATTAAAATTATAAATATTTTAGCCGGAAGCTGAGTATTTTTTGGGTTAAATTGTCTTTGATCCCCAAACTTATTTATATAAAGTTTAGTTTAAATTTCCATTTTGTTATTATTAAAAAAAAAGTAATTCTAAAAATAAATTACAGAACGTTTTCTTAAACTTATAATAATATCCCATTTAATAAGCATGAAAAATACTAATTCTATAAGTAATATTTACTACTTGTTCTTGAATTAAAAATACAATAGTTTCACAAACAGAGTTCTGTTAAATCCATCATAATATACTTTCTTAACTTATTAATATAAATTCTGTAAAAAATACCAATATATTAGCATATACAAAACACTTTTTTGAATCTTTAAAATAATATTTTCTGCATAAACTTTCAAGTTACTAAAATATATTCCATTAAAACTCTCGTTTTTTGAATCATTGAAAGTACAAACTCTCCAAAAACTATTTATAAAGTTTTCCTGCATGAATAATAAATTCCAATTTATATAGTTTTCCTCTCAGTGTATCCTCATTTGTGTCTCTCTTTCGCTGTGTGTGAGTGAGTGCATCGTGGTGGCGCTCATAAAACTAAATTTCTAAACAATCTGCGTTTGGCAATCTTATGCCGCTGTCGACGTTGCCGCTGCGCAACTTTATTGAAATGTTTGGCAGTTTTTCGTGTCCTACTCAATTTGTGTCACACAAAGACAGAGACAGCAGACACAGGCACAGACAGAGACAGAACCAGCAAGAGGGCAAGGGATATGACATGCCGCCTGCCTGCCAGCCTGCCAGCCTGCCTGCCTGCCTGTTTGTGTTGCAATTGTGATTTTAGCAATTTTCCGTAGCATACTTTTTCGGGGCATGTGCGCATGTAAAAGCAAAGTTCTCGATTATGGGGCAAATTTGTGCCATGAACAATAATGACGAGACATCGGCCATCATTATGCACGAAACTTATTTACCCAACGAGTGTGTGTGTGTGTGTGTGCGAGTGTGCGACATTGGCAATTCATTGAATTCAGATTGAAATTCAATTGGATCATAATTCAAATTTACCACCAAAGTAGCCCCCGGGATTTGGCCATTTCAAACCAGAACCCAAACCGAAACCAAGCAATTCCATCGCTTTCGTTGCGATTCCACTGGAGGCATTCGAGCGTGAGCGGGGCAATAACCAGAACTTTTCACATCGATACGATGCGAAATCGAAGATAAATAAAAGCCCCGAATAAGCAATAATCCATCCAACCCCCAAAAGAAAATACTGTGAATCGTGCAAGATGGGCGTGGACTAGATAAAGATAAGGCAAAAGGGACCAACCGGCCAAAATAAACATTTGTACATAATATAAATCGTTTTTCGGGGGCTCTCGCTTATCGGGGCAACTGTTTCTCATTTATACATCATAAGCAGTTTGCAGGCGAAGGCGTTTTCACCGAATTGAATGCGGGTGGAAAATATGTTTTTCCTGCCTGCCTACCATACTTGTGTTTTCCTTATGTTTGTTGTGCTAGTCATAAAGATTCTGTTATCTATAATCGAGGCCCACCCATTATTCTCACATGAATAAAGTATTTGTTTATTTATTTGCGGGCATCAATATTCCCAAGGGGATTTTAGAACAAACAAATTGTAAAGTTATTAGAAGAAGGTACAAGTATTGCTTATATTATAAATTTGTCTAGATTTTATATGATTTAAATTAATAGAAAATAATGCTTATACTCTTCTCTAAGTTATTTAATTTACTGCAAAATAGTATTCATATTTCTAACATAAAATTTTGTTATTATTTGTCTTCCTTCTTATTCACATTATTATAAATAATTCCAGAGACCCTTTATCTCTAATTAATTTTTAAAGGTTTTATTGGGTTATTTCATGTTGTTTCTAATTTATAAAATAAATCTATTATAGTTTCCTTTTGGTTATTTAAGTTCTCACAAAACATTCATAACTTTCAAATCAAATTTAAGTTGGTATTTATTTAACGTTTTATAAATAATTCTAGATAACCCTTATCTTTAATTAATTTCTTTATGATTTATTTAGTTTTCTAAACCACTTTTCATGTTGTTGTCATGTTTTATTGCTTTTCTATTGACATTTATTTATTTGTTCTTTCCTCCTTCAATTTTATCTTGAAGCTAAAAATGTTAGCAATAAACTAAGACAGCTCTCTGGACATTTCCAGCTTTTGTGATTTGAATAGAATTGCAAACAATAGTTTTCAATTTTTTTAGCTCTTCAGAAAACACTGTACAGTGTTTGTCATAATAATTGTCATAGTGGACTAGGTTGTGGTTGAGTTTAAACTGTGCAAATTATTATCATCCGCAGACTGTTATTGCTGCAACTGTGCAAACATGGCAAATGGCATAGCAAACGACAATTAATTCCGTCTGCTGCAGTGGTCGCTCCTAAGTCGAATTGGGCACAAATAAAATACAAAAAATAAGCAAATGCTGAGTCAGTTCATCAGCGAAAGCAGTTGAATAGTTTCCCCACACAAAAAACAAACCAAAACCAAGCTCAAACTGAAACAAAAATAGAAATGGAAATGAAAACCAAAACAGAGAATAGAAAATAGAAATGGAAATAGAATCTGGTAGAGGGAAACCAAACAACGTAGGGAAAGCATACAAAAATACACAAAGCACCATCGAATGTCAGCGAATAGAAAAACAAAAAGTTTGGCATCTGCCAAATGGACAGGAATTTATAAATTAAACCAAAACAATGAGCAAAGATTAACAACGGTTACCAGCACACACCATGCCAGCGTCGTATAAAACTCACATTTCGATGACAATGGCGACGATACTAGTTTGTTGTGTTTGAGTTTTTCTTTTATTCGAAAGCACTGAGGGAAAATTCAGAGACTTCATTCTTAGACTTTTTTAGGTCTTCAAATTATAAGACTTGTTGGGGAAAGACTTAATCTAAAAAAACTCTATTTTCAATGCTTAAAATTTGTTATAATTGTAAACCCTTTTCGCTCCTAACAAATATCGTTTTTTTCTGGCTTAATTTATTTTTCAAATATTTTTTATCTTAATTAATATAAAAATAATTTTCCTTGACTCCATTTTCTTTATGATTTTCCCCAAGTGTTTGTAATAAAATGGATGAAAATCGTTGATGGCGACTTTTCGTTTGGTTCGACGACGACGACGACTTGACGTCCTCAACGGCTATGGCGACGAGGTCCTAGTCGTCGGCGACTGTAACTGTAAATGTGACGGCAACAATTACACCGACAGGAGCAAAGGGAAACGCCAAAGCAAACATAGACTTACAGAGGACAGACAGGAACAGAGACATGTGTGTGTGCGTGACTCGCTTTGCTGCCATACCGGAAATGGACGCCATGTCGGATGTTTGAGGAAATGTTCGTGTAGCTATAACAGCAGCTGGTGTGTGTGTGTGAGTGTCCTGCGCATATATGCGGTCTATTAGTTGGGCGACTGTTTCAAAAACATTAAATTAGATGGCAGTTTGAAAGAGTGGCCCTATTGGCCATTGTCGACTATGCCGATTGTTATAGTCCTGCCTGTCCATTCCTTTCAAATCGAAATTAATTGGAATATGATGCGGAAATTATGGTGTTCTATGTCATCATATTTAATGAGAAAGTTTGACTAGATGTTGGTAATTAAGTTGCATGTTGTTTGGGGATAGTAAATAGGAAAATATAAAAGGGAATTTTTAATAAATTGAGTTAGAAATGCAATAAGAAGTATCTTAAATTGGTTTATAGAAAGTATCGTATGATAATTAAAAGTTTTGCGATAAAATAATCCTTTTTAAGACACAAAAACCCCTCCTGGATTAAACTTTATCTATGAAAATCTAAGAATATATAATTTTCTTAACAAAATCTTTGGTTTTTACTTAAATATTCCATCTCCCAACAAGTAGGCCCCGCAAAACCCTTCACTTAATACCCCAAAAACCCCTCAAACCTTGGTCAATTTCGGCTATCAAGAGTCTGCTGCCAGCTGCTATCACTCACGTTATTATCCTGTATCAAGAGGACTTCAATGGTATTCAGAAGACATCGAAACACTCTGGACTAAGACCAAGTAACTAAACCAAAGGCAAATAACGTAGCTATATGCATGCATGTAAGCACGAGGGGATCTACGGGACAACTCATCCACTATTCATATGCAGTCCAGCGGCACTCGTGCTGCGAGAGTGTGTCTGCCGGTTTGTTTGTTTGTTTATTTGTTTGTTTTGTTTGTTTGTTTGCTGACCGAGTGGGCGAGTGCGAATGCGAATGCAGGCGGGGGGACGGGGTTTGCGTAAATGAATGATCCCAGTCGAGTTGTGTCGAACTGAGGCGACTTACTCCGCGGCGGAAGAGCGTGTCTTGAGGCTACACGCGAAAAATAGCAAGAATTTAATGATTAAATATTAAATTTAACACAAAAACCTAGGGTGGCTAAATAAATTTGGGGAAATTATTAGAGATTTTATAGGTTTGTGATATTTTTAATTATATTTATATATTTATACCATATTTTTCAGCAGATATTGAGCCGAAAAATGTAAACAATCTACTTATTAAATAACTTTTATCATAAAAATCCAACATTTTTTATGCATTTATTAGATTTCATGAACTTTTCATTGATTTCTGTTATTTTAGAATTGGTTTTTATATTTATAAATGATTCAAATCATAATTTTTCTGTATTACCTTTAGCCTTTACTTAAAATAACAGCAACAATCAGAAGATTAAATATTTATTTTAATACAAAAACCTATAATATTTTGATGAATTCTTTATAATTATAAAATTTTTTATTGAATCTCTTAATTAAATATTAAATTCAGACCAAAAATCAACGAACTTTTAATGAACATATCAAAATTAATACATATTCCATAGATTTTGCTTTTAAAAAATGATGAAATATTTATAAATATTTAAAAATCCTTATTTTCCTATAGTGCATCATTGCCGTGCACGCATGGCTGCTATATAGCACTTGCCACGCCCCCCGCCCACGCCTCTTTCGCCCCTCTTGAATACCAAGTGTGCTCGCCATGCATGCGTATGAGTAACGAGAGTGAGAGTGCGGGTGAGTGCGATGAAGTGGGTGGTCGAGGAGGTTGGCGCTGAAGAGGCGCCGTTATGATGGGTGGTGCTGCAATGCCGTGATAGTGGCAGTTGGGAAAAGAAGAAGGTTTGGGGAAAAGCGGTAAGCGGAAGGCGCGCGGGCAACATCAAGAGCCCTGGTGTTCAAGTGTTTGATGTATTACAAAATACGTATACGCAACCGCAGCCTACAATTACAATGCCAAGTGTCGGTTAGGTATATTCCTCACTCACTCGCTCTTATTCTCTTTGTTTATAGCTCTCTCATGTCCACTAAGTGAGTGTGCGAGTGTGTGTTGGGTGTGTTTATGCGAGGGAAATTCTTGTGAAATTTATTATGAATTTTGGAAATTGTTTACAAAGCGGTGCTTTTGGTTTATGTTTATTTTTAAATAGTTTATGAGGTCTACAAAAGTTTTGATCAAAATAAGGGAAATACTTGTTCTTGATATTTATTATTAAATATAATCAAAGAAAGAAGCTAATTTATTATGCAATTTCCTAGGAAAATTATAAATCCTTCTCTTAACCTCTTTTTGTTTCGATTTATTTCGAATAGTTTATAAAGCCTTTGAAACTTTTATGAAAATATAAATAGTTATTCTTTATGTTTATTATTTAAAATAATTGAAGTAAAAAACTAAATTATTGATCATAATTATCAAGAAAAACAAAGGCAGAATTTCATGTATCAATTTGCCAAGCTAAATAATAACAAATTTTAATAAATTCTTTTCAAAAACTTAATACATAAATCTTCAAACAAAACTTTATTTTAAATTAATTTTAAAGTAAAAGAATTTAGCAAAAATTTAAGGCATAAACTTAGTGCCTGCAAAGAGTGTGGTAAATGGTAAATAATTTGCGTTAAAGAGTGCATTTTATTAACACCAGCAAAGGCCTGACTTTATTGATAAATTATGGCATATAATTGGCCAAGACACCGGCACCACTTTCACTCCCCCCTTTTTCTATTGAAGTTGCCATAAGTGGCCATTTATTTACATATTTGCGTTGAGTGGCACACTTCAAAGTTGGCTCTTCTGTTGTTGTTTTATTTTACTTATTTTTTTTTCTGTAGCTACTTTATGGTTATTGTTTCTCCGTTGGACTCTGCTGGCACTCTGTGTCGTTTCGGACCAATTTATGAGTTTATTGAACAGCTCACATTGTGTGTGCGAGTGTGTTTTGCGAGTGTGCCTTTAATTGGCACTTCTTGGCGCATGTCATCAGCTGTTGTTAATGTTAATTGAGGCGGCAGTCAACCATTCCATGGGCAATGCATGCAAATAATCGCAACGCGAGTGTATTAGAACAGTCGTTGCCGCTATAATTGCAACACAATTTGCATAAACATTGCCACCGCACAGCCTGAGAAAACCATCCTGTGGCGCAGCATCTGTGACTGGGACTGTGACTGTGGTGGGTTCCCTTTAAATGGGCGGCGTGTGCCCAATTAACGCAAATTGCGAATGCAAAGCGCCAGCATATTCATTTTTGTGTACAGTCTATGCTCTATAAGCTAAACAAATTAAATTCTAACTAAATTCAATTATATTTAAGAAATATGTCTGATTTTATCTCACTTTTTAGAATGTTTTCTATATGAAACATTGATCTTGGGGTATTAAAACATTATTTAAATCATAGAAAACAATATCCTTCCCCTTTAGAGTCTTTACTGTAGTTTGCTGTATATGTTTGCTGGTTTATTGCCAGGCGCCAAACGCGCCTGTTTGCCTTAGATAAGGGGTTCTGGAACCATGTTGCTGCACTGGCACCCTGCAGCGAAGGCAATGAGAAAGAGGAGGTGGAAAAGGAAGTGTGGGAGGCGTGGCAGTAACAACATCCTGTCGCCGGGGCCGGCATACAGTGCGTATGCTTAACTTGATTAGCGCCAATTAGTCGACAGTCGTCTCACAGTAAAGCCGCGAATTAGCGCATTTCAGCTCTAAATAATCTATGCGTTCTTAATTCCTTTTGTAGGTTTAAGCCAAGGCATAAATTATGAATTATCTAGATATGCTAATGGGAGATTTGTGGGAAAAAAGTTACTCTCTCACTGAATATATTAAGTAAAATGTGTCTTGTTGGGGGAAAAATTAATAAAAGGCTACTTCAAAGTTTTATAAATTAATTCCTGAAATGAAAAAATAATCTTAGAATTGCGGAAAAGTAAAAACAAATAATATTAAATATAAATAAACTTATTAAATCAATTTTTACTTTATAAATTGCCTTTATTTGTGTCACTTAAGCTTCTCTAAATTATCCTAAAAACTCTATTTCTCTCTGTTTATTATCAATAAAACGTCAAGTTAATAAAGCCTTCTTCCCAGACCCTATTAAAAAAATAAAGCAAAGAATCTCTTAAGCTATTTAGTTCCCCCCTAATACACTTGGGTCAATTATGGCTAAAAAATATATACATATTTCTGGCAGCTATAACAAGCCGATTGTGTTGGCATAAAAAAGTGATAAAATTTATCTTATAAATTTGCCCATTGACTGGGACTTTCCCTTCCTTCCTCCTTGCCCTTGGCCAACTGACAATTCTCAGGCAATGCGATTAAAATTCGATAATAAAGAAGAAGCCTGCCATAAAGGAATCCCTGGCAGCAGCGAGAACTTTGCCTCCTGCCTTCCATTATCCTCCATCCTTGCTCCGCCTTCCGCTTGTCGGCGCCCGCACAAAAGTTCTTAATCAAAATAACTTAATGATTATATTTGCTTGCAATTCCACAGTTGCTCACTCCTTTCACAAATTTCCCTTCTGCTCCGCTCTTTTGCAGGACTCGCAGGACTCAACTCGACTCAACTCAAAGTGGGCTAAAAACCGGACTGCGAAAACCAAACCAATTCGACGCCGACGCCAATTTTAACTACTGTTGGTGGCGCCAGCAGCGAATAGCGAATAATTGAATCATAAAGGACGCAAGGACGCGGACGGGCCACCGAATTGGGAGGCAGACGCCGGAGAGAGGAGGTATCCAGGATCAACAAAAGCCGAGCAAATAATTGCTGTATAGTGTGCACACGGAACGAGGTCCCAAAAACTCAGCTCCCAGCTCCTCCCTAAATCGGCGGAGTGGTGTGGGATCCCCCCCCCCCAACGTTGCGAAGGAGACGGCTGCAGGGAAATGACAGCCATCCTGCTTTAATTAAAGCCGGGGCGTGGGCGTTGGCAGGGGGCGTGGCGCCGCCGAAAGTGTGCTCTGCAATAAAAGGAGGAAATTGAAACGCAATGTGGCTGATGCCGCGGACCGTGGACAACGCAACAAAGTGGACGAAATTGCTTTTGGGGAACAGCACGGCGGCCAGTTAGGCACTAGCACCAGGCAGGCATTAATTTTGATTAAATTCACCTGAACACTCGCATTTCGGACAGGCCGTTACCGAGTGAAATATTAGCCTAAAATAAAACAAGCCAACTTTTTAAGTATCCTGGATTCGGCAAACCGAAGGAGTACCAGCAGAAGGAGTAGCAGGAGCAGTGGGAGTTGGAAGAGGTGTCATCAACTTGCGCAAGTCGGTTTTGCGTGCCGGAGGCATTGCAACAGCCACACATGAACACGTCCCTGTGACAGCAGGAGAGGAGAGGAGGGAAGGCCAAGTCGGGGCACCAGCGACGCAGCATAATTTCGTCAACTGCAGCCAGGGTGAGCTGTCGGCGGCAGAGCGCACAACCCACCATTCCCCGGGACCCAATCCAAACCCAGCCCACAATCATCATCATCATCAGCAGCAGCAGCAGCAGGAAAGGCACAGTCGCTGTCACAGTCAGCAACTGTTGTCAGCAAGGAAAAGGATCAGAAACAGGACACAGGAGAAGCAGCAGCAGCAGGAGCTGGAGCAGCAGCACCAGGAACCAACTCAAAACCCATTTCCCAGGACCGCGCCCCAATGAATCTGCTGTGCTGCTGTTGTTGCAGTAACATGGCACCAAACCAGCGCGTCACACGCAAATGGGAACTGTTTGCCGGACGCAATAAATTCTACTGCGATGGATTGCTAATGTCCGCACCGCACACAGGCGTCTTCTACTTGACGTGCATCCTGATTACCGGCACCAGTGCGCTCTTCTTTGCCTTCGAGTGAGTATTACGATGGCCCGTGCTCATTTCAAGCATTTGTCATTGGGGTTTTACACTAAACGAATAATTAGAGGGAGTTTTGTGCTTTAAATTTGCTTATAAAAAATAATTTTAAAGCTTTTCTTTCAATATAACTTTTATTAATTGTTTAAGGAGTTTAATTTCATGAATTTCTCTGCTTATTTTCGCCTTTAATTAATGTATTTTATTAAAGAACTTAAATACTGTGGAATTCATTAGGTTTTTCATATTAAAATTAAAGCAATTTCATCTTAGTTTATAAGTTTATTTAATTTCAATTAATTATTTTCTTTCCGTGTGACAAATTGAGCTACCGCCCCTCTTCGCCTCCCTTCTGGGCTGCATTGTGTGCAAAATGTATACGTTGCTAATTAAGCATTGCCCGGTAACCCTTCCGGATCACCCTGAATCCCCGGTTTTACCCGACTCCGCCTCCGCCTCCGCATCATGCTTGATTTCCAATTACGCCCACATTAATGGTCTCTGACTTTGGACTCTTGGCTCTGGTTTCATCAGTATCATCGGGTTTCTCGTCCGGGTCCCAGCTCTGGGTCCGGTTACTATCGTCTGGCATCCGTCGCCGTCTGCCTTGCTGCCCTGCTGCCCTTCGTCGCCGTATCCAATGGCATGTAATTATTGCTGTGCAACGTGGCGTATGCGTTATGCTTGGCCTGGCAAAGGACACTGTGCTGGCTACTTTTTCAGCTTTGAACAGAGAGACACATCGTTGGAACCGTTGAATTACTGTTGAATCCGTGTGGAGCGGATTGGCGAAAGGGTTGGGACAAATAGTTTCAGCTTTTGATTAGTCAATCCGTCCGGTTGTGTGGCATTCAAATATGTTCCCACTCGTCCCAGCTTTCCACTTTCCCCTTTTTCCCCTCAAACCACATGACACTAGTTTTAAACAGAATTTCCATTTCGAATTCAACCATCCGGTGCACATTTCTATTTCCTGATTAAATGGGTTTCGTGCCCGCCGCTATCCTGCCAAAGACCAACTTTTCGCCTATTTAGCTTTTGGTGGTTCTTTAAATGGCTGACAAATTAAAGTTTTAAATTATTAATATCCCAAATTTAGATAGACCTCTGAATGTTTTCTTTTTTTAAGCTCCTTATAAATTTCCTTTTGATATATTTTACGTTTTTAACAATTCACATAAGGAAAAGTGAACATATCGAACAAAGACATTTTCCTTTTGTGATGCTAAGTAGTCAAAAGGCTTTCTTTTTTATTTGCCCAAAAAGATTATAGTAGGAATCAAAAAGTGCAGCTCTTTCAGTTGGAAACTGAGAAAGGAATCGAAAAGAAAGAGGACACAAAAAAGGTCTTCTCAGCCAGAAATCAAAGAAGGAATATAAAATGAAACATTTTCCTTGGAAATGGAACTACTTTTCACGTTGTTCCCATAATAATAACCATTGATTGCCTTTTCTTCGCTGGTCTTTACAACTAAATAAATACCCGAGGAGCGTGTGCTCATATGGAAAGCCCGCAAAAGCGTTAAACTAAATTCAATTACGGTTGCACGCTGGTTGGCCATTGGCCGAAATAACGTATACGTCACGTAGTACAAATACAAATAAAATGGGGAAATGTTAAAGGGCTGCAGCAGCAGGACTCGCCTGCACACAGCCTGACAGCGCGATTAGACAAAATTATGCTCAACATTTTCTGCACGAAATCATTTTGTGCGGCGAAGGAGTGTGGGATGCTTCCACAAAGAAATTGAAATTCCCCTGCAGGAACATGGCTGGTTCTATACCTACATCTTGTGGCGGGCTCCTCCTGCGCTCCAAAAATTTATTCGCTGCTGAAAAGCGGCGGCTGCAGCGCGATTTTATTTTCATTGCTTGCTTTACATTAGCGCACAGTCGAGTGGAAGAGGGGAGAGTGTAGAGGGGAATGAGTATGGATGGGCATTACAATATCTGCAATGCCTTTGAGTGCTCGCACAGTTATTCCTGCAGATATTTTGCACACATCCTGAGAATGCAGGCGAAGAAAATTTGGGTGTAAATAGGGATTCGGAGTATCTGTGGATCATTATATAAATTTATATATTTTAAAGACTGTTTTCTCTTTATTATGTATCTTAATCTTTATAAAATGTATCTTTTAATGGCAAATGCGACACGTTGAACAAGGAGTATATTTTGCTCTTTCAGATAATTAATAGTTTTTATTGAGATTGAAGTTTGGAAAAAGATAATTTCAAGAATAAATATAGAGTTTTAATATTCCAAATTTAATTGAGATAATAAATAAGCATTAAGTATCTATTTTCCATCTAATTAAGATAAAAAGAAGAGCCTAACTTAAAATTACAAACTGTAAAAAAAACCTTGATATTTTGTAAATAAACCTTTAGAGTTTTAAACCCATTTTTGTCTGTTTTTAAAACAGTTCTTATTATTTTTATATTTTTTTTTTTACGTAATGTACCTAAAGTCAAATATTTAAAATAGAAGTTCAATACCTTTCATTGATTTTTAAGAATATTTTTTCTATACAAAATCAATTGTAAATCTAAATCTAAACCTACATAAAAATCGAAATCAAATTAAACCAGAAAATATGAAATTTACAACTGAATAAGAAAGAATATAGACCTGAAATTGTAGTTTTCTCTACCAAATTCTCTTCTATATTCCATTCCATTCACAAAACAAAAAACTATTGTTAATTTGCTAATGGAAGTTCTAGCATTCTTTGTTTTCCTTTTTTGAGTTGAAATATTCAAGATATTACCATAAAGTCAACGTCAGCATAGGTGGTTTTAAAAGGTAATAATTTTTATTTTATTTTTAGGTCATTTAATTTTTTTTCTGTATCTCCTGTTAAGTCCCCCAATTTTTATTCTGTATGTAGTTGAGCCTGGGGGATGTGTGAGCAAACTCAAATTGTGTTTCGTTCGACGCTCGCCGGCGATGCAAATCGCTAAAAGGTAGCACACAATGCAGATTCAAGCCGAGCCCCTTTCCCTTTACCCATTTCTAGAATTTTCTATTCTGTATTTTCTATTTTCTATGGCATTGTCAGCGATTTGCCAGCTGAATGCGAGAAAAGCACTTTTTTTTTTTGTGAATGCATTCCTATTTAAGCTATGCTCCTCGCTGCATGGCAATGGGTTTTTTTTGAGGGGGGGAAATCGGCGTTGTCATGACAAATGTATTTAACTATTTTCGGTTTATTCTGCTGACAACTGTCCCCGAAATGATGATGACGATGATGATGCCCACACCGTGCATCATCCTCCTCCATCTGGGACTTGTCACACATAATTGTCACTGAGCTATCCGGGGTCCTTTGTGAGTTGGCAGCGAGTGAAAGTTGCTGGTAGTTGAATGCGGCGACTTTTGCTATTCACAAATCGTTGGCACGCATCGGTCGCATTAAGTGACAATGATGGGCATAGGCATTGTCCTGCACGAGTGTCGTCCCTTCCACGCATCTATCCCCCATGGGTAGTCGTTGGCTCATGATGCCCGGGAGTGCCGCCTCATTTCGGGGGCATATTTGTACGAGTGGCCACATTGGGGGCATTGCCAAATCACCGGGGACATTTGCATGCATTTTTGAGCACAGGACACAATCCCTCTGAATCCTCTGGCAGGCGTGGCCTCAGTTTAGGGCTTTGGACTAATTTGAGGAATCAATTTTCAATGAGGGCTTTTCCTCTCTAATTGTAGTTTCAAATTCCAAGGGATAAAAGTCTCTGTGACTGTAAATGGAGTCTGTATCACTTATAAATCCCTATTTTATTGACCCATCACTTTATTTATTGCTAAATTTACTGAAAACAATCAAAGCAAAAGCAAGATGTTGCCCTAATAATCATTATGACAGAAACAGAAACAAAACATTAGATTAATGATGGTCCTTTTCCATTTTATTTCCTTTTGCAGCTGTCCATTTCTGGCGGAGCGCATCAATCCGGTAATACCCATTGTGGGAGCGGTTCTATACTTCTTTACGATGAGCTCCTTGCTGCGCACAACCTTCACGGATCCGGGCGTCATACCGCGAGCCTCCAATGATGAGGCCGCCTATATTGAAAAGCAAATTGGTACGTTACTCAGCCGCCCTGTGGCACCATCAGAGTCACAGTCGCAGTCGCTGTAGCAATCGCAATCGCAGTTGTAGTCCTTGCGTCCATCCAAAAGGAAATGTGGCCAAGGTCGTTTGCCTGTTGCCTGAATATCCTTTTCCTCCATTGCTTCTTTCACCCTCTGCCACGCCCACTCAAACACAGACACTTATACATATATATATATATATATATTTGTTTTCACTTCATTAAGTCTGTGTGTGAGTTGGGGGGAAAGGCAGCGCACGTAACGTAAAAAGTAATGAGCGTGGCATGACATAGAATGAGAAAATAAAACGCGATGGCGAAAAATAATAAAAAAAAAAGAAAATACAGGAAAAATATTTATTCCGTATAAAAAAAATATCATCATCAAAGGCAAACGCTGCGTTGCCTTTGCACTAATGAGTTGCCGTTGTGTGTTGCCTTTGTGTATAAAATATTTAAAATGAGAAAACTTTGCTCTTTCTCCCCCCTTCTTTTTTTTTTCCATGTCAACAACGCATGTCGATGGTGATGCCGATGCTGATGCTGCATTTCCGCCCTGGATATATATGTTTATTCTATATAGAGGTGCCAAACTCGCTAAACAGCCCCACATATCGACCGCCGCCCAGGACCAAGGAGGTGCTGGTCAAGGGCCAGACGGTCAAGCTGAAATACTGCTTCACCTGCAAGATCTTCCGGCCGCCAAGGGCCTCGCACTGCAGCCTGTGCGACAACTGTGTGGACCGCTTCGATCACCACTGTCCCTGGGTGAGTGTAGAGAGGACTTGTCAAGGACCTCGTTAGCGGTGGCGCAATTTTAATCACTTCCCCCAGAAGCACAAAATAGGAATTGGGAGATGGAAGCTGGGAGATGGCAGCTAGCAGCTGGCAGCTGGGAACTGGGAACCGCTTGGTGTCCCCAATGCTCGTCCTGACATTGAGCCTAGCGCCGCGCATTAGGCGGAGGCGAAAAAAGTGGGCCAACTGCCACAGAGAGAGAGTGAGAAAGTCAGCCTGCACTGCCCCACCGCTCCTGTGCCTGTGACTTTAACCCAATTCCAGCGGCAACCGCTGAGGTTGCTAATTTTTTAGTAAAAATAATTTCAGCCAAGAGCGCACGTCACGTTTCCAGCTGAAACGTATAAAAAGCGCACTCGGACTGCCTCACCCAATCGTGTGCTGCTTTTTCGTGTCTCTTTTTTAATATATTTTCATTTTCTTTTTTGGTAAAGGGGGAATCCCCGCGAGCGACGCGCTGATGCAACAAGAGCTGGCTGGCTGGTGTGTGGGTTTTGGCCAGGACCAAGCAAACAAGCCACACTTGCACAAACATACACTGGCTTAAGTAGCCGCACACTCATATTTGTGTGTGCCAGGATATCCTCAGGGGTCCCAAATCATCGCGCACACATATTATCCTTGCTTACCCTTACCCCACACTGCCCTCTGGGGCTTAGTTCTTCATTCAGGGTTAGGCCAAGACCGTTGCCATTGCACACTCCCTGTCCTTAATCCTCAAAATAATTATAATTGCTTACTCAGGACCCTGTAATTTCACAGGCGACAATATTGATTTGCAAATTGCAATCACCTTGAATGCTTGTGATGAGCCGCGTTTTCCCAATCAATTTAAATTGACCCGCAAAGCATTTAGTTCGCGGAAGGTCAGCTTTGCCATTAAATATTTGCAGTGACTTGAGGTTTTCATTTGCATTCTGCATTTGAGTTTTCCCTGTTTTCACCCTTGCCCCCTTTTCTTGGGTTCTTAATAGATTTTAATGGGTTTGTGTGTGAGTAAATTGCATTCACCTTGATTTTAACAGCTTTCCCATAAATTTACATTGACCTGAAATCGTTTTGGCTTCTAAAATTGGACTGGTGAATTATTAAATATTAGCAGAGGATTTGAATATTCTATGATATTTGATGTTTTATAAATTTATCAGCCATTAAGAGAAAATAATAACTGAAAAAGGGAATTTTTTAACAGCAAAAATTGGTTGGCCTTACGAACAGAAATTGAAAATGAGTTCCGAAAACAAAAAATTCCCTTGAATATAGTAAAATATTATTATTAAAAAATATAGATTTAATATTTATTAACATTAAAATATTACAAATATTGAAATAACTTTGTTCCGCTATATCAAACTGAATATCAATTAATTGCAAATATATCGTAATTGAAATATTAAATATGATAATTTTGTTGTAAAAATCAAATATTTAAAGCACCATAACTATGCAATAATTTTAATTTTATTTATTTTTCATTGAATTTAAAATTTTACAAAAATTACCATCAGTGTAGCTGCCAACGCCCCTCTACCTTAACTTGTTCTGGGACATAATTTAAGCCCCCCCTGGAGGAGTGAAGGCAGCTGGCAGCTTGAAGGTCGACTTGGGCCTTTTGGGGGTTTTGGATACTCGCATCCTGCGCGGCTGTAAAGGATTCGTGAGGGAGAGGACAGACCTGAAATGAAGGCATTTCTTGGTCGTAATTTTTGGTGTTGTCACACACACATCTCGTGAAAATGCAATTAACCTTATTATGTTACAGCTCACAACAATGCTTCTGCCTTTATAACCACGTTAATGTACTCTCTCTCTTGGCTTCTTTTTCAGGTGGGAAACTGTGTGGGCAAGCGGAATTATCGGTTCTTTTATTTGTTTCTAGTCTCATTGGCATTTTTAGCTGTATTTATATTCTCGTGCTCTGTGACGCATTTAGTTTTATGTGAGTACCAATGGGGAATGAAGTCATAAATTTGGATAAATTATAGTGTTTATATGTACTACCACCACCGACAGTGATGAAAACCGAGCAGGAGGTCTTCGAAGTAATCAAGAAGGCGCCCTTCACTGTGATTGTTGTGTTCATTTGCTTCTTTTCGATATGGTCGGTGATCGGCCTGGCCGGCTTCCATACCTATCTGACGACAAGCGATCAGACAACCAACGAGGATGTGAGTATAAGGGAGAGAATTAAACATAATTTCCTTAAGATAAATCCCCTTTTCTTCTCTTTAATAGCTCAAGGGATCCTTCTCCTCCAAAGGCGGGCCGCGCACTCAGAATCCCTACTCGCGGGGCAACATTTGCCTCAACTGCTGTCACATCCTGTGCGGACCCATGACGCCCTCGCTGATCGACAGGTGAGTAGCTCACAACCCGTGGAGACTTCCCTTAATTAACTAAGAATTTAATCTTTAGACGCGGCATCGCCACCGATGAGTTCATCCAGCAGATGCAGCATCAGTCGAGTCCGCGGCACGCACTGAGCGATGTGCTGAGTGCCTCGCACATGGTCACCACCTCGCAGCCCATGATGGGTGGCGGTGGCGGTGGTATCGGTGGTGCCGGCGGCGGAATCAGCATAGGAGGGGCCGAGCTAAAGCCACGCTTCTATGACGAGGTAAGGGACAAAGCAACAATGGGACAGCCAACCCATAAAGAGCACTCCTTCACCACCGAACTCAATATCTAAATGTCTGGGCACTCTGCTTGCTTGATAATCTCCTTATCCTTATCTATTAAATCAAAACTCTCGTACGATGAACTTTTGTGCACATCATTTTGACAATCTGTAATTTATACTTCTTCTTTTTGTGTTCTATGCAATGTTCTTTTTGGTAACTACTCTCGATCATACACCACAAACTACTACAAACTACTACCAACACAATCACGCCCAACAACAACACACAACAACGACCAGTCCAATCCCTCCTCCTCGACACTGGAGGGCAATGGAGCAGCAGCAGCAGCAGCAGCCGCCGCCGCGATCAATGGCCATGGGAACGGTCACGGGCTTGGGCATGGGAATGGATTCGACCATCCGCCGCCCAGCTACGACCTGGTTCAAAACGGTAAGTCCCGCAAGCAGCATCAGCAGCGCTGCTCCCTCCAAACCCTGCTGCCCGCCAGTGCCCAGCAGCAATTCAAGGCCGGCAAGCATAAGCATAAACAGCTCAAGCATCATCATCAGCTCAAGCAGCAGCTGGTGGCCGCGGAGCTGCAAATGCAGCATCAGCAGGATGGCGGCGGCGGGGGTGGTCCCTCCTCACCCTCGCTGCTGCCCCGATCGCCGGCTACCTCCTCATCCTATCGGCTAAACCTCAAGCGCTCGCTGCACCTGCCGCTGACACCGTCGTACGATGATGTCCGTCACTCGCCTCTGCCGCTGCTGCATCATCATGTGCACTCGCAACAGACCACCGCCATTGGCAGTGTGGCGGCAGCGGCTGCGGCAGTGGCATCCGGCGCCAGCGGTACAGGAACCGGCGGGACTGGAACTGGTGGCAGCGGTACCTCCTCGTCCACCACCGCGCCCACCTCGGTGTCGGCATCGCTGGCCACCAATGCCGCCGCTGGCCCTCCACCGCTGGCCCCGCGACGACCGTCGACGCTGCAGCTGCAGGCCAGCAGTGGAGCAATCTCCGCCAGCAACAGCACACTGACCACCATACACACATCGGCGCCACAGCCGCCGGCGCCAACGGACTTCAAGTACTATTCCCCGCAACGCAGCACCGACTCGAACCTGATGCGGAACTACCCCTTCCCGAAGGCGGCGCGCGGGATGAGGCGGCAGTCCACGCAGTCGGTGGACTCGCAGAAGGTGAACATTGCGGGGTATCAGCCGCTCCCAATGCGGAAGCCCTACAAGCACCAGGAGGTGATGTTCGAACTGAAGTCCCCAACAAATCGGCTAACGATACGCGAATGCGATTTTGGCGGTGGCGGTGAACCCTGCGACGACGATCAGTCGATCAAGGACAGCCAGATCTTTCGTGTTAGTAAACGAAATCTTTATATGAATCACCGGTCGCCGTGGAAGGAGCGCGACCGTTACTCCAATCTCTACGAGTACTCGTTCAACATTGATCTCAACTCGATTATCGAGGATGCGGCGGGCAGCGACTCGTCATAGTACGCAGCAGCAGCCCGCTTCTCCGTTGGCCCATCCCAGTCCTGGTCCGCTCTGGTCCGTTCTGTCCGGTTGCGGGTAGGCTTTATCCTTCTGCCACTCCCACAGCAAGGCATCCTCCTCCTCCTCCTCGATCGGTTGTTAGGCGCTGTACATAAGGCGGAGCCCTGGCCAGCCCGCTTCCTACTGCTGCTTCCACGTTTTTGCTTTAGGATTTAGGATTTGGATTTGCGGTTTAGGATTTGGTTTAGGATCTTACATAAAGAAGAGGCTTTAGCTTAGATTGAAATAGTTGGCAATTTGCATTTTAATCAAGGCTGTAAACTGTTTTTTCTAACCGAAACTCTAAGAACTGGTTCGGTTTCTTGAAATTTGAAAATGTTTATGGGAAAGGAGAAAAGTTCATTACCATTGGCGCAGCTTTACAAGAAATTAATATTTTATATTGTTAACTCATTGAGCAGCTTTAAACTTGTGTGTACTTATAAATTAGACAAATTAGTTGTATTAAGAAAATAATAACATTGGCCAAAGGATAAGAACCAAATAGAAATTGCAAGGTTTGCAGTCTTGATTTGTATTTTAGGAGGAATCGTATCACAGCATAGTCTGGTGATGACGGCGAGACTCACTTGGCTTCCAGGATGCAACGCCTTAGAAGCTGCTAGTTTTGTGTTTGCACCCCACTTTTTGTAGAATTGTCGGATTTGTATGATTTTTGGTTTAAAGTAGAAATGCTCCCCTCAACCAACCAACTTGGTTCATAGAGAATTTTGCGTTTATATTAGCACCCAGTTTCCCAGGCTACAAGAGCGTCGGATCTCTCCTGCTGCTGCTGTCGTCGTCAATGGCAGTAGAGGAGCTCCGGCGTCAGGGGCCGTGCAATGCAACCCGTGTATATTGTATCCACCTTGGTCTACGTCCCAGCGCCGCCACCTCCAAATAGTGAAGACACCAAACTAGCCAAGCAACCAACTAACCAGCCAAGTAACCAACTAACCAACCTGCAAAAAACCAACATCCCTCACCAAGCATGCTTGACTCAATCTCTCAGTTCGTTCGCCTTAGTAAAATGCTTAAGTTTTGATTTAATCCTTGTTTGGGATCCTGGTGAGAAACGATCGCAGTCACTTGGGAAGACTTTAGTTTTAGTTTTTTTTAATAATTTGGAAGGTTTCAGCCAAACAAAGAAGAGATAATTATTTAAATTGCAATTAGAAAATGAAGAGATATTATTAAAAAACTTAATGAGCCAAAATAACTGCCATTTATCGAAGCAACAACAAAAACAAGAACATTTTGTTAGGACTTTTTTCATTTTTACAATGAAAATTAAAATAAAATGTAAACGTAAACTAAAAAATGGAATTCAATAAGAATTTGATAAACTATGTATCAGTGTTAAGTCGCAAGATGTCATTTTTAAACTTATAAATAGAAGAACGAAAAAATACGTCAAATTGTTGCAAAAGAAAATAAGCGGATTGAATATATCAAATATCGAATATGTCTTAATCTTGAATATATTGGAATATATGGCCAAGTGACTGCTGCAAATAATTAGCACTAAAAGGAATACACAAGAAAGCATGGAAATTGAAAGGGAAAATAAGGAGATTTGAAAATGGATTTAAAGAATATTGAAAATATTTATACCTAGCTGTAAAAGTTAAAGAAGATTTCTCGAAGAAGGACTTTTGGGGGAGGTGAAAAACAAAGCGTTTAGCGTTTTAGGTATATTTAAGCCAGCTTAATGAATATATATATTATATTCGCGGCTCACTCGCCGCCTCCAAGGCTTTAAATCTTGAGCATTAACAATATTATGAGTTCCTTTTATAATTAATTGCAAAGTGTAATACGCATTAGCGAGGTAATTGAAGTTATAGGTAGTTATATATATTATATATATATATATATGTGAGGGCGCGTGTTAAATGATGCAAAAGTAAATTTATATACTTATATATACACACATACATATGTACGGTTAAATGTTGGGCAATAAAGTGTATCTATATAGCGTATGATGTTCAAAATTGATCCGCCAGCAAAGAGATCTATACTAATCCCCCCTCGTGAGACCTACTTGCGAGCCATATTGGAACCCCACATGTTGTCCCCCGAACCAGCCACCATCGACACATCGACATTATCCTCTAATCTCCATTATCCTTAGGTTCCCTGCCTTATTTTTGGTTTTGAACTGGCAAAGCGCGCTCACCACAAGCTACATATAAACCTCTACCTCTCTTGATTTATCTCGCACACTAATGTCAAACTCTTTCTATATCTTTCAACTGTGACTGTGGAACTAAAAACTAAACAAATAATACAAAACATACAAATTGTTGTGTTTGTTGCCATTTTGTGAAACTAAAAAAACTAATAACCAAAACAAAAAACTGCAATTGAGCGAAAGTTGTCGAGGGCCGCTTAAGACTAGAGTAAAAATGCATTTTAAGCCTTGATTGGGTGAGTTCTCTCCTAAACCTAAACCTCTCTAAAAACCAAAAAACCAAAAGCAAAAAGCATTTAATTGTTGTAACATATGTACCAAAAATATAACGAAATTAAACCAAAGCTTTAGAGTTTCATACACTGCATATTATAGAAATCCCCCGCATAAAACATAATGTTTGGATTTGAATTTGAATTTGAGTTTGAGTTGATTTCCCTGTTGCTTAACTTGCCGCCAGTCAAGTAGCTGACCTCCGATATTTGTTCGTTACATTCGCATCCATTATATTAAGGATATATCCATATAAACACATAAATACACACATAATACCCACCTCATTCAGACACCCAAAACCAAACAATAAACTCAAATTTGAATATGGTATTTAGAGATTATTTATTGGCAAGTTCCCGAGTTGTAAACACACCTACTAATTGTACTCACAAGCATGCTTTAAATTGTTCAATTGGCACCGAATCGTATCGAATCGAATCGAAATCATTATCCCATTATCCATTAATTAGCAACAATGTTAGTTTTCCCTTTTCGCGCCATTTGTCACTCAGTTTTTCAGTTATTGTTGTTTATTGGTTCAAGAGCTTATCCGCTGATGAGTTTCCAATTAAGTTGATTTCCCACCAATCAGTTCCTCTTCCTCGTCCTCCGGAAGGAAGGAAGGCGTATCCTCTGCTTTTACAGATTCAATTACAACGCGTATTATTCGACAAACCCCTTTTACGCTTTTAATTAAATTACAATTTTAATTTGCCGCCCCTTTCAGCGTTTATGATTATTTTTGCATATTTAAATGATTTTATTTTTCCCACACAGCTAAAACCGAATCAAAACAAACCCATCAAACCAGCAACAAAATAGAAAAACCAAAAAAAAAAGAGCAATAAAAACCACTAGATAAAACTGCTCCAAATTGAAATTGGTATTTTAAATTAGTTGGCAAATTTGTTGTAATGAGCATTTGAATATTTTACATGCATTAATTAAACATACAAAAGACCGCGCTAGTTATTGCCATCCACTAATCACATCCCCCGGGTCACGCCCACTCTTTCCCCTCTCTCTCTCTGTTTTTTTTCGTTCGCAGGTAATTCCAATAGTCTAGCTCAGCTGGTGGACAACGAGATCCCACTGGCCCAGATGGACATGCCGGCGTACACTCACCAGACGGCCACGCAATCGCGACAGTACCGCCACCGGCATCACAAGCAGCGCCAGATCTCGAATGGCGGCACGGTGAGCTACGAGAATCAACTGGCCACCGCCAGCAGTGAGGATGAGCTTGACGATCCGGATGTTGTGGTGGTCGGCAGCCCGGAAGTAGTGGCCGCCGTGGCAGCCATTGCCTCCAATAAGGCGCGAGATCTGCGCAATCGCAGCGGCAGCTACAGCAACCTCTTCGATGCGGACTTTGAGGCTGCCCTGGTCAACTCCACGCTGGCGGACAACCATATGCGAGGAGGAGAGCCCAGTGCCACCGTTTCGGGGAAACCCTCGGCTGGTGCCGCCCTCTTGGCGGCCGCCATATCGGGCAAAACAACGGAGAATATGTACAGCAATGTGCCACCAGTGGTGGTCAGCAACGCTCCGCAGGATGCCACGCTCCATGTGTACTCGAACATCATCGATGAACGCAAGCAGCAGCAGCAGCGAGATCAGGCCAACAATGTGCTGTCCTCCACACTTCTGTGCGACGATCTCGACCTGGATGATCCTGTGAGCGCCGCCTCCTTTGTGGCCAGCCACTCGCAGCGAAAGTCCGCGGGCGATGGAGCCGAGCAGGTCAAGTCGGCAGAGCGACTGAGGATGCTGCATGACACCACGATGATAGACACGGCCCTGGACCTGGACAGCCTGGATGGTTCCAGCATGGGCAACAGCTCACAGTCCTGCTTGGTCAAGCCCGGCAAACCGAGTGCCGCGTCCTCAAACAATCCCATAGTCTAAGCGGCCCCGATTCCCATTGTCCTGTACATAAGTGTAGATATTCGATTGCCAGGCGAAGAGTATTATTATTTATTTACCTGTACGTTTTACCCATTTACCTATTACCCATGTGTGATGCGGCGATGGTGAGGATGGTTCAGGGGCGCGGTAGAGAGAAGAGAGAACCTATCAGCAGGCAGATAAAATATTACCTTAACGCGTTACGCATTCAAAAACAGATAGATAGATATCTATGCATATATGTAGATGATAATAACTGAGGCATTTACGGATATATGTATACATATGTATAATACAAAACGTGGTGAACAATGATGTTAACAATTCAATGGCATTAACGACGAGGACGAAATAAGTAAAGCGGATAGAAACCAATACTATGGAGAGACATAATAAGCATATACAATGTATGGTTAGTTATAGTGTATAATTTTTGTATTTAAGTTTTTACAAAGGCCGAGTTAGTTCAGAGTTTAAAATACAATTTTCAATGGAAAGAAACAAATAAAAAGAAGGATGGAGAAATCGAAGAAACAAAGAAAGCCAACTAGAAATATCCTGCAATATATGTACGTGAAGTTGAAATTGAAGATTATGATGAAGAATAAGGACGAGAAATGTTAACAGCGTAAGAAAGAAAGTTAAAAGCAACAATGTGGTGTATTAAATGTTCATAAAATTAACGTTAAGTGTATTTTCAAGGTGTAAAATGTTATATGACATCAATTAAAACGAGTTCGAGATTTGGACAAGCTCCACTGCATGAAAGAGCAAAATGTTAAGCGTATGTTATGCGAAACTAACAAAACTACAATTATACAAAGAATAAAGATTTATAAATAGAGAAAACCAGAGAAACATTGAGTTTTTATTTTTGCATCCCTTTTAGTTTTGAACTGGCGGTCTTGGCGCGTCAAACTCCTATCGATTATCGATACCAATTTATTGTTCAGAGCTTTTTGGCGGGTTTTCCAAGTGTACAAATTCGGTCACACTGCCATGGAGGAGAAAACAACTTTGTCGAATTACTTGGAAATAATTCCTAAAACAAGCTATTTGAGGTGAATACTGAATGAAAACACAATTGGAAGGAGTAAAATAAAGAAATTCCAGTCCTGAGGAACTCATCACACATCGTCATTTCGAGTTTGAAGCGCCCAGCGGAGGCCTGAAGCGCACACAAAACGAAGGCAGTGCGGCGGAACTCGAGGAGCTTCAACGGGCGCTAGGTAAAATTAGTTATTAGTTAAATATTAATTAAAAAACAATTTTTTATACATGTCAACCAAATTTTAGATAGTCTGCGAGCTCAGCTCTCCGTGCCCCGCATAGAGAGACTTGGCGGACGAGCTCTGGCCAAATGGGATGAAAAGCAACAGGTGACGGAGGTCATACGCAAAGATGGCAAATTCGAAAACTTTGGTTACAGCGACCAGGGAAAACTCTATCTGGAATATTACGAAGCCCTATTTCTCCTGGAAGTGGTGGGCTTACAATTCAGCTTAATTATTACAATTTAAGTGTAAAAAACTACCAATTTCAGGGACGCCTTCAACTGGAGTATTATGGATTGGTAGTTTCTATTGAGCAAGCTTATGTCCTTCTCCTTGGTGAATTGGAAAACGAAAAATATGAGCATTATTTGGTTTATTCCGCATTATCCCGCGCTGGCTACATAGTCGTAAGGCATCAACGTACGCAGATAACTCCTCCAGCCGTCACCAACGAAGATTGCATATGGGCTTTGCTAAAGGCGAAAGTGGGAAATCAACCAGTGCCAGATCACGTTAGAGATTCTCCCCATTATCCACTCATAGAGAAGCGAATGGAAGATATTAAAGAACTTATTGTGTGCCAGAAAATGGAGGCTTCCACAACCAGCGAAGAATCCATAGATTTCCATTTCGATACGAGAAAGCGGAAGGCGCCTGCAGAACTAAGCACTGCGCCGGATACAAAGAAAGGAAAGCTCTGCCCAACTGGCCGAAGTCTTGTGGATCAATTAAAGACCCAAGCGCCTTATGCAAGATTTGAAGAGTTGTTTCAAAAGTTTGATATTGTGCAGCTGAGTGGACAAGATTATACGACCGAAGAAGGCATTGATTGTGCTCTGGAAATAACCTTTGATCTGCATATGCACAATGAGGGCTTCAAGAAGAGCTCACCCAAGGCGCCTGCCTTTAATGTCATCATTTTGCCGCCTCGCTCTGATTTTCCCCATCACAAAGAGATCTCAAAGATCCAAAGGTTTCGCACTGCGCCACTGCTCGTTGTATCCGTTAGCGAGTCCAAACAGATACAGGCCTTTTTGTACTTTATTAGTTGATGCGCCGCACCTCAATACCTTAATAAAATTTACTTGTAATTATTCTAATAACTGCCAATGATCATGCCTGCGTAACTTGTCAAAATTTTCTTATTTTTTCTATTTTTCCCCCCAAAATGTTTCGTTTCTAAATTATGCTGTCTGTCGTATTGTCCAGCAATGGTAAATATCATCAAGATGATTCTGCTTATTTGCTAAATCCAATGAAGTTTCTATCAGGATGTGAGAATGACCTGGATAATAGGCGGTCCGTTCAGCGGAAAAACAACGCAGTCACAAAAAATCGCTCGTCAATACGGCTACGTGCACATCGATCCTACTACTTTGGTCAAAACGGTTCGTTTAACCAAATAACTGATGGATCAAAAATAGATACAATGATTAAGTTTTTATTTACGTAACAGAATCTTCATGAAGAAGAAGCCAGAAACAGAAAAAGTAATGTAGGATGGCAAAGGGACAGTCAAGTGCCCTTAATTGATATTATTCCGCTGATCGATGCTAAAATAAATATTGCCAGTACCAAAGGCGTCATCATTGATGGGTAAGGGCCATTGGAAGACCAAAACCAAGATAAAAAATATGACGAACAAATAATCCTTTTGCAGATATCCACGTAACCTCGAAGAGGCTGCAATTCTGCAAAGAGACCTTGGACACCCAGACATAGTCATTGCCTTGGAGGTGGATGAGGAGACTAGCAGTCGTCGGAGCACTGCGACAGATCAAGTCATAGCGCGTCCAACCTTATCCGAATATGAAATTGGCTCCAAAGGGGTTATTCAAAAATACAAAGATATTACAGCGAAGATAGATAGCAACCGAGCACCCCAGGAAGTCTTTGAAGTGATCCAGTTCAATATTGATGCGCTGTACATCGCTGAAGAGAACATATCAAAGGCAAAGCGATTCAACAGTATAAGTTTAAAATAGAAGAGTGGAGTGTATGCAACCGCTAGTAGTACAATAACGCCCGCAGGCGTTGCCTAATTATCTTGTCTGAAAGCGGATAGATTAGAAATGACTGCTGGTGTTATTGCAACAGTAGCCTTGGCATCCCACCACGAAAGAAGTAATCTCTTCAGAAAAGCATCGTCCAAAATGGAGCTGTACAACCCCTATTCCCGACGATTTGGTAACAATCTGCTATAAGTTATGAAATATAATTATAATAAAATTTATTACCTGCAAGGGTATTCAAAATTCCGTTTACAGCCACCACAGATGACACGGAAGCTCTCGGCGCCGGAAAGCTCTCATGCGCGTACTGAAACCGTTAGCCGAATACAACCGAATCGGATCGAATCGAATAGAGTCGAGTCGAGCTGAATCGAAAGCCTTTTTCATTCAGTTTAGTCGTCACTCTCAAGCAGCACCGAAAAATCCGTCGGACGGAGAAATCGAATCTGTTTTGGCGCAGGCTGCGAAAAATCGACCACAAACAACAGAGCACAGGCATCGGAGGCGGCATCCACGGGTCCCCCATAAACTACCGAAAATCTCGCTATTTCTTCAAAGACCAAAGGCGGTCCCCGTATATATCTGGTATACATCATCATGGTGAGTGCGTCCGATGGTGCGCAGTGATTTTGTAGTAGTTTCGTTTCTGCTTATTGCTTAATTTATTTTTATTTGTTTGTAATCCGTGTGAGTTACACATTGATTGAAATCTCTCGGACGGGGCTCGTTTTTCACTGCCCAGCTAGAACTACTTTAGTTTTCCCCAACTCGACCTTGAGCCACTTGCACTGCACTTGACCTTGCACACCCATCCACCCAGTGCAGGTTGGAGATGGGAGCTTCAAGCTCTCCCAAGCTCTGAATCCCCGTCAGCTGTTCGCTGTTTACTATTTACTTGCCTCTGGGACATGGTTTAAAGGGGCGGCTCGGCTCTACCAATACTAAGACTAACTTATTCCAACGATTACGTGCCTGTGAAATTCCGCCAGAATACAAAAAGCACAAGCACAACAAGCTAGCAACAAATTAGCAACTCAACTGGCTCTCGGCGGAATGGGCTAAACAACGAAAATAAAACCAAAATTTCACATTCCAAGAGCAAGAGCAAAACCAAGACCCGGCGAATTTTGACGTCAAAATCCCGATTTGCATAAATTTATGACCAGTTGCCCGAAACACAGGAATTTCTGGCGGGGCTTGATTCATTAGCAAGTCCCCTGTCGCCAGTCGGACGAAGCCAGTTAAAATGTGTTTATTGGCGCTACCCGAACTAGACAGTCATGCCGGTTTTGGCACATAGCCGTCGCGTCGTGTCGCATTATTAAATTGTCAAAACAAAGAGACAAACCTTTTATACAAAAAAAAAAGAAAGAGCCACAACAGTCGGAGCTGGAGTTTGGCTTCCATAAAAATTCCTCTAAGCCAAGCTAGGTAGTTATTTAGTTCCGTTTGAGCGGAACGCATGTGTTTTTTTTGTGACTCTTTTGATATAATTAAAGTTGGAGCGCGTTAGTAATTATATACATTCCAGAAAACTATTAAAAAGTCTTTTTTAAGATAGCATTTATATGAAAGATAAAATCTTTTAAAGTTTTTAAAAGCAGTGGCATATCATCATAAAGTAAAGTTATGAAACATACTCCAGAGATGCAAATCTCTTTAATTTAAAGCTGTCTGATAAAGAAGGATATGTCCAGTCCTATTTATTAGTGGGTAAAAAGTATGCAAAAATATATAAAATTGATTTTTTATAAACACAACACCACCTTAGTTCCTTTACAATAATAACCAACTCGCCGGGAACCCAAACACCTGCTCAAATTACTCTGCACAGGTCAGTGTTAAATTATTAACAATTGGAAATCCTTGGAAATGACATTGAAAAGTCACTAAACTACTATAAATACACACAAACATTACGTAAATGAGCCTCAAAAATCATAAATTCTCACACGCAACGATTAGAGACTGCTGCGTGGAGAGAAAGGCCAGCCAAGAGGAAAAGCGTCAGGGAAAATAAGAAAAAAAAAGAACTAACACAGAATTTATGCTCTAGAGAATAACGGAAAGGTGCTAGAGAAACAACCTGTACATTATCAGGCTGCCAAAATTCATTCAATTTGCTTGTCTGCTATTTTCTACATTTATATTTTTTTTTTTTTTTTTTCGCTGGGTGCGACAATGCGGAACGAGGGAATATATCAGCGGGGGCCTCGCCATACTATATCAACCGCCGATTCCACACATGCTATATGGACACGGGCCCCGAGCGAGAGCAAACCAATTGTTTACAATAATTGGGATTTTTTCGATGAAATCAAACCATTAATTTAAACAATTGTGTGAATGGAGAGGAGGTGCCAATTGTCCTGAATGAGCCAAGTTATCCGATGGGGTCATAAACACAGCTACGCAGCAGTGGCTTCTGTTCAAGATCAATGTCATGATCATTATCGCCCAAACATATAGATAGTTTTGCTAGATTGTAACACATATATGATATATACCTTGTAAATGGGAACTTTATTGCTTGTGGCGTTAGTTGGCTGCTGGCACAGTGCCCAGAAATTAACTAAAGGCAGAAGCTTCGCGGATATATGGTTCAATAACACTATAACTTTGTGATATCTAACCCTTCCCCACCAACTGTCTCGATTGTTCAGTTATTTATGTGTCACCAAATGGCCATGAAGAAGGAGGCCGAGGAGAAGCTCAAAGCCGAGGAGCTCCGTAAGGCGAGAGCCGCTGTAAGTAGTCCCGACAGAGGCCTAAGAAGTCGATGGACAAATACATATTACTTGATGTATGATGGCATGTTCTGTCTGTCTGGCCGCCGCTTCTCCACAAAAGTTTAGATCCAAAATTGTGAAAAGATTCCACCCCCCCGTAACCCCACTAAGCTTGCGTGTAAACCAGTAAATTCTAACTAAGCTTATTTTAATAGATGTTTTGCCTGCCTTTCCGAGTTGTTGTTGCTTTGCTAAAGATAGTTTCGTATATTTACAGTCTGACATCCCCATCATCTGGATCTTGGGCGGACCCGGCTGCGGCAAGGGCACTCAGTGCGCCAAAATTGTGGAGAAATACGGATTCACACATCTGAGCACCGGCGATTTGCTGCGCAATGAGGTAATTGGTCAAAAATACTGGAATTCCTTGCTTATTTTGTAAATCTTATAGCTTTTGGATAATTATCATAGAAATGTATAGAATGATTTTAATGTAGTCTTGTTTTTTTGTTTACATTTACAATTTTGAGATAAATTAAATGGTTTTATTCTTTAAGAATCGATCGTCCATACTATAAGACCCTTCATAACTTACTTTTCGCTATTCAAAAACCCTACTAAAATCCTTTAAAAACATTTCAGGTGAAATCTGGATCGGACAAGGGCCGTGCATTGCAGGCGGTGATGGCCAGCGGTGGTCTGGTATCCAACGATGAGGTGCTGTCGCTGCTCAACGACGCTATCGGTCGTGCCAAGGGCGGTGCCAAGGGTTTCCTCATCGACGGATATCCCCGGGAGAAGAACCAGGGCATTGCATTCGAGACTCGCGTTGCTCCCGCCGATCTGGCGCTGTACTTCGAGTGCTCCGAGGACACGATGGTGAAGCGCATTATGGCGCGTGCCGCTGCCGCTGCCGTGAAGCGGGCCGATGACAATGAGGCGACCATTAGGTCGCGTCTGAGGACCTTTGCCGATAACACCCACGCCATCCTGGAGCTGTATGATGAAAAGACCCTTACGGCAAGTCAAGATTAATTTTATTATCCCAAAATCTATATAAATGTTTAATATTTTCCCTCTACCTTAGATCAATGCCGAGCGCGATGTGGATGACATCTTTCTGGAGGTTGTCCAGGCCATTGACTGTGTGCTAAGGAATAAGCAGAAGGCCGCCGCTTTGTGCTAGTTGAAGGCGAAATCGTTGATTAGGAAGCCAGTACCAAAGAGTTAGCAAAGCAACCAAAATTTTTAAAGCACTTTTTAGCGCGAATCTCACACAGTCTCAATAATGCTGAGCACACAAATGATGAAAGCGAAACACCAAATAAATTAGTCCTTAATCTATAATATGTTACCAAATTCAATGGCCTTATTCTTCAAAGCAATAACTGATCGGTTGCTTTAAATAAATTTACAACTAGAAATGGAAATTTGTTGTTTTTGTAGGCAGATAAAAAGTTAATTGAATAATGAGTGTAATTTACTATCCCCTGGTTAGCTAGCTTCGTTTATATAAAATGCAAATCACACCCAGGCACGATTTAGGGTTTGCAATTAACGAGTCTCGTGCTAATTATTCACAAGCTAATTGAATGATCCAAGGGCACGTGTGCTGTGCTGCTTGAAAGGAAAACATTCGAAAAAGAATTTAATTGCCTTGAAGGCGGCTGTGAGAGCCACGTGATTTATGGCTGAAAACTACAAGCTCATTTGGATCACTGAACCAGTTTGCTATCAGCATTTAAATGTTGTGGGAGTGAAGTATAACAGATTAAGACTCATTTACATTGATTTTTTGCACTAAATTAATATTAAGTTGGCTCGGAAGAAGCTTCCTTAAATCAAAGTCTTCATTAAGTATATTTAATTCTTATTTGGGGTTATTTCACTGTAAAACTTTATGTGTTAATATATCTATTTAAGCACTACCTATCCTTTCATTTATTTATGTCTTAATGATGAAGACCTGAACTATATAAGAATTTTATTGAGGAACTTTCCAAAAATCTGCGAATACATCTCCGATAAACATTAACAAGTTGCACCCGATTAACTGCTTTGGCCATAATAAATTAAATTCAAATTAAATTCAAAATTTAAATTTAATTTGGAGCGAGTCATCGGGGGGTTTAATTGATCGACTGCCCGGTGAGCTCTCGTTTCAGATCAGTCTGAGCACCCATTTAAATCAGAGATGATATCAATTTTTGATAAATTCCTGCCATCGTAAGAATATCTTGACGTCATAAACCGTTTGAAAGCAAAATAGAACTGACACAATTCAAACAGAGAAACACAAAGGCAGACGAAACCAAAAAAAAATAAAAAGAAAAGCTGGCTGGTGCCTTGGAGAGTCTTCCTCCAAACTGGTAGAAATAGAATCGTCCATCTATCACGGAACTAAATACCAAGTCGAGCGTCATCGCTCCAAGCTCCCCTTCGAACTGGAGTGGCTCCGAGTTCGAGTTCGAGTTCTTTCGAGTGTAAAGTCAACACAGAAATATTATGTAAAGTAAGTGGTTCGTTCGGATGGCTAGATAGCAGCATGCTATGCCTCATAATTGTTGTGCCTTTCGCAAATTATGTAAAACTGTGAAAACCCAAGGCAGGCAGAGCCCACAAAGTGGGTAGAAAACGAAACAGTTAACCGTCCAGAAATTATCACCTGGCGACGTAAAAGTTTTTATCTGTCGATTATCGCTGGTCGAGATCAGATCCCCGAACGCGGGAATTCCAAAAATCAGCATGACTAAACAGACGAACAGAAAAGCCGAATCAGGTTTTTTGTGCTATTATTATTGTTATTTTTGTTTTCGAATCTCTTGTTTTTTTTGTATTTTCATATACAATTTCTTTCTTAATATTTTGCATCGCATTTGTTGCTTTCTTTTTGTTTGCGGCCCAAATTTAACTCGGTGCCACTGCTCTGAGGTCTTACAGCTAAAATAAATATAGATGTTTAAATAGTTAAAGCTAAGGATAATGTACAGATGAGGATATATCACAAGATTGGAGAATTTCTTAAAACATAAAGCTATCTGGATTCAGTCAGAGGGCGGGCGGAGAGTTGCCAGGACCCGTCTTAGATGAGATTGTTATCACTGTAAGGGTGCTGGTGATGCTGCTGCTGCTGCTGCTGGTGATGATGATGCTGCGCTCGCAGGTACTGCTGCTGCTGCTGCTGCTGCGGTGCAGTGCGTCCCCCAATCTTGCTCTCGATCCAGTCCAGGTAGTGAGTAACCCGGGTGAAGCCCCCAGGAATATTGGTTTCACATCCATCGGCGGGTCCAAAGCTGGTTATGCCCACCACCACCTGGGTGTCCTTCAGCACCAACGGTCCACCGGAATCGCCCGTGCACACTGTCTCATCCTTCAGGCCCTTGGCACACATCACGCCTGCGGTGACCACATCATACTCCTGGGCGCACTCCGCATTCGAGATCACCTTCAGCTCGGTGTACTGCATGGAGTCCGAGTTGGTCATCTCCACCATGGCGCCCCAACCGCTGGCCACCACACTCATACCGGCGAACTGATCGTGCCGATATCTGCTGGGCAGCGATGCTGGCTGAATCCTGGAGGTGAACGCTATGTCCATGGGCAGCTTGACCAAGGCAATGTCATTGGCCGCCGTCTCCGGGTTGAAACGCTCGTGAACGATGAACTTGTTGGAGCGCAGCACCAGACCGCCCAGCTGCTCCGTATCCTCCACGCTCTTGGTGCCCAAATACACATCGTAGTGGGTCACGCCCATGGTGCAGTGTCCGGCGGTGAGGATCCAGCGTCTGTCCAGGAGGGTTCCCCCGCAGAGGATGCGCTTGCGCCACAACTGCTTGCCGATCAGCATCACCTGGTAGGGGAACTTCTCGATCCGCCCGAACTTGGACTGGCCCAGGGCATAGCCCTCTGTGGGGGCAGGTGACCATGTGAGCATCAAGATGAAAGCCAGTCCCAGTCCCAGTCCCATCAAGTGGGCCATTCTGTTGTTAATCATTTTGTTCTGTTCCAATTGTTTGTTGCACTTGTCACTGGTTTGTATCTTCTCCAAACTTAGTCACTGGAGGGGTATCTTCTTTTCTTTTTTTGTTTTTTGTATCTGAGTTCTGCGCGCTTTGAATGTTCGCTTCAATCTAAATCCATTCTGATGGAGCCGTGATTTTTTATACCTCGCCGCTCGCGCTCAGCCAAAAATATTTCGCCGGCTATCTGGCGCTGCTTTTGAGATTCCCATCTCCAAGCAGCTCTCTCTGCTCAGCCCAACTCGGACTTGGCAGATCGGCAGACTCTTCTCCGGTCTCCGGTAGCCTGTTGTTATGACAGCAAACAAGTCGTAAAATCTCGTTTATAACGCTGGGGCCTCCTCCTCCTATCAAGATAGTCACTCGGCCGATTTTCATTTTGCATCGCCTGGCTCATCGCCAGGCAAAGTTCAAAATCTTTTTTTATGGGAAACGGAAGTGGAATTGGGTTATTTTGATTGCGTCTATTCCCGAAATATCATATTTCGCTTACGAATAATTTTTGAAATTCCACGAAATGTGAACGATCGCTCTCTCAGCTTTCAGATTTCGGAGCAGGTACATCATTTCATAACTTGGCGAGAGAAAACCAAGA
Organism: Drosophila anomelani; assembly: GCA_035045905.1. Classification (NCBI taxonomy): domain Eukaryota; kingdom Metazoa; phylum Arthropoda; class Insecta; order Diptera; family Drosophilidae; genus Drosophila; species Drosophila anomelani. The sequence goes on from JAWNOO010000165.1 coordinate 7,356,242, forward strand.
CAATAGAACAGGTATTCCAGATGGAGTTGAAGACGAAGCCAAAACTAAAGCCCCCTCTTGGTGGGTTGAATTTTGGGGTGACAAATACGATTTTAATTATGTATAAACTATTTTGGAATTCTGATTAGAAGACTCGTTTTGTTTGTCGTTTTCCTTTTGGTTTACTATACCTATACACCTCCTCCCGGGTTTGGAAATGTTTCATTCAACTGAAAAGATGGAATTTTTTTTTGAAAGTTTGCTTTTTGCGCATCTTTATTGCATATTTCGACCCCTGCCCCGTATTTTCGTGGTGATCCGTAAACAACGGGGGGACTCCGGGTTTTTGTCTGTCTGATTCAGTGGCGCCATAAGAATTCGATATTAATAAGTTATTCATTTACGCCTCAAAGTCCAATAAAAAAAATGCTGCTAATTCCAAGCGAAACTTTCTGCCGAATTTAGGTTTAAACTGCGATGAATCAAGATCGCGGTTTGTTTATTATAAACAATACTATATATTAGTATGCAGATTGACGCTCCAGATCATCAGAATCACAACAATGCTGACTCAATGTTTTGTTGTTCTTTTTTATTTTTCCCTAATCGATTTTCCTGCGCAAAAAAGTAAATAAAAATCTCCTAAAAATCAATGATAAATATTTTGGTATTTGGAGTTAATTTGCCCGGCGCCAGGCTGCTGGGTTTGTTAATGAAAACAACGGAGATTAGCGATCGCTTTAATTTTATTTACTTAATTAGCAGGCGAATTGTAAAAACACCCAGCGAATGGCTTTGTTTTTTTGACGAAAAGAATCCAGTACGTCAATGAGATCGCTTCGGAGGCGGGAGCAGAAGCACTGAAGCACTGCCAAGTGCTCCAGGCCGTTAGAGCATTCCCGATTCGGGGATTTCTTTCACCCTGCTCGCTAATGTTTACATTACTCATTCGCACCAGCTCAAAGTCTATAAATATCTGCAAACACTAATAAAAATCAATTGGACATGAAGGTGCGAAATATAGACACTTGCTGTTCGAGTTTCCTTTGGGGAAATCTGCTCCAGCTGGAGCTCAGCACGTGTAGGGCATATAACTACTTACTTTCCGTTTTGGGTGGTGCTTCTTTTATTGTCCCACCAGGTAGGTGAGCGAGCCGGCTAATCTGCCAATTAGTTTTCGGCACATCGTCAATGTTTATGGGACGAGTTCTCGTCTCAAATCCCCATAAAACCTGGCTTTTCGGGGCCAATTTGATTATTTTTAGTGAATGCATATTTCATTTTTCCCTCGAATCATGCGAATAAATTACTCCAAGAACCGGCGAGATTTATTCGACAATTAAAATTTAAATTTCTCGAGATGTAAATTGATGCAAATGAGGGACCGGGAACACCCAAAAAAAAGCGTTGTTTTTCGACCACAAAGTTCAGCGGCTTGGCTCGCACCGCGCTGGCGCCATAAAATGTTGCTTACCTTGCCCGAGAAAGTAGCTGACCTTGACGGAATTCGGAATGGGAGCTCCAAATCTGGATGAGGCTCCGCATCATGCCAGCTAGAAAGCAGGAGAGGATCGGCCACAGTCCCACGTCTAATTACGCGCATGCGGAGTGCATTGACCAAGTTCGGGAATCGGCGTATCGTAATGGCCAAATCAAATCGGCCATTGACGTCAGCTAAACACCATTTGTTATGTACACAGAAAGAAATCATCTCGAATGGAATATTAATTACCACTTAAACTGGATTTTAGGCCATTCCCAGGTACTTGGGTGTCTTAATTAATGAGATTTGAGGCTATAAATAAAGTTCTTTGAATCAAGAGGTAAACGTGGGACTCTTACGTCCACTAATTTATGAAGTTATATATTTTTAAAATATTTATCATATTCTTTAAAGTCCTTCAAGTAATTATTTATTAATAAACTTTAATTTGGTAGCTTGAGGTAGGAGTTTGTTTGGCAGAATTATTAACAAAGATGTTTCTGATGTATCTGGCACTTTTTAAAGCCCAACTTATAATATTCAAGTCCCAATATTTAGCTTAATAAATATTTAAAATGTACTATTGACAATTTCTATTTAAATATTCACATTTCTTTGCGTGTACCTGGGCTTTACAAATTAATTAATGTGCCGCCGAATGAGCTTTTAATATGCAACGGCGTAGAACCAGTAGTCGCTATACCACTTTTCGCCAGCAGTAAAAGTTCCACTCCCCCGGCACCACTTCCTCCCGAGGGCGAGGGAGCTCTAAAACGTTTCTCGGTCAGAGTTTTTTGGACAAACTAGATCCGGTTGGTTATGCTATAGAACCCACCGAGCGAATGCTGCGAGGCAGCAAACAAAAAAGAAAGAAAGAAGAAATTTATGGCGCTGGGGTATTCCCAGCTGAAACAAAAAACAAAAACCGAATACTGGGCCACAACAACAGACTCCCATGACGCTGTGTAGCAAACAAAATTTGCTGAAATTCATCAAAGGCATTTATCATTAGCCGAGAAAGAAAGAAAGATGATCGCTTGATCGCTTGATCGCCGGATAGCCGTTAGCGAAATGCAAAGAAACTTTTTTGGCGCCAGCTATCCAGACGGCGGCAGCTTAAATATATATATTATATAGCCTTTTATTTAATCTGAGCGGAGATCCATCCAAAACTAGTTCCCAGTTGCAGTTCCGACAGCTCTGGAATTCCCTAAACACACGTGCGAAATGCCTATGCCGAATGGTCCAATAAAAACCCTAAGAAAGTCGTCAAAACTGTTTGTTTTAATCGAATGGAATCTCAATCCGGAGTCGCACAATACGTCAAGTTGTCAAATTAAATTTGCATGCCATTAATATGCTGCCAAATGAAGCGCAGTCGAAGCCGCTTATAAAACTTGATATGTTTTGCCCACAGATAAGGAATTGATTAAGCTGGAAAACCGCCTTTCAAACTCGTAAAGATCACGCCCAAAAAAACAGAGATTCTGGCTGGGTCTTGGCTTTAATGGAACTAGTGGGGGACCGGGAATTTTGGATGTTTGGAATTTATGCGTTTGCCCCGGACTATGTGAATTATGCTGCGACTGTTCGAACAGCTTATTGGCGCCGAAATAATTAATTATAAATTGACTGTCTCGACACTAATAAGCCATCGGAATTTGCATATAAATTAGAACGATTAGAACGGACGAGAACAACAGCCTCAGAAATATGTATTAAGAACGCAAAAACCGAATTGGTTAGAGAGACAACGTGACTTCTGTATTATCCTACAAATATCTGATAAGGCAGAAAATTTTAGACTGATTAAAACTAGGAATTCAGAAAATATTAAGACAAAGTTTTAAATAAGAATGGATGTATCATTAAAAGTATTAAATTAAATAGCATTAAAAGTATTTATATAATTTCATAGAATAATTGCCAATTAATGAAAATAAAACCAATTAAAACACTTGAATATGTAAATCAAAACGAAAATGCCACTTGATGTCGTTTTTGGTCTCCAGTCAAGTTCGTTCCCTAAGTCTTTTGTTTGTGGTTTTCATTTTTAAAATATGTTTTACCAGTAAAATATTTGTTTCCGACCATAAACCTTATATACTATTCTTGATCAGCATAAACAGGAGAATCGATCTAGTCGTGTTCTGAAATTTGATTCTGAATCGGAAAGCTGATCTATGCTAGTTATTAAAGGGCTAACAACTCTGCATACAATGCCAAATTGCAGAAATGAAAATTCATGTCTTGGCCAAAAATAACTGAATTGTAATGGCAAACTCATAATCATGAAAAGAATATAATATTAAATAAAAAACAACAAAAAAAAATAAAACTCTCGATCATTGAAATCCAAATTGAAACAAAAAATTATAAAAAATCAAAAATATTCCAACAATTTAATAGAATTCAAAGTACTTAATTAATTTCCTAAAAATAAACGCTAATAAATCGAAAACAAAACCAATCAAAACTCTCAAAAATCTTGAATCATTTTTACAAGAGAATATTCGCTTTGTAAACACTTCTATCCATAACAAATTGTTGTTTTCTCTGGTTCAGAAATAAACCTATTATTTTTTATTTCTCAATCTCAACAGAACATTTTTGAGGAACCCATAATTTCTTCAAATTTATTTGGTAAATAATGGCCCGAGCAAATTATGTTATGTTTGATTGGTAAACAAAAGAAACCTGATGTTGATAGTCATTTATAGTAATCTGAAGTCTATTCGGAAAACAATCATATAGACAAACATGAATATAAGCACGCGCTCCAAACTCCAAGAGCGCTCAAAACTTGACGTCATATCGGATTTTCTTCGATCCTATGAATCACTCTCGCCTCCCGACCCATTCCATATTATTTGAAACGTCATGGTTGGATTACAAATTCATATTTTTGGGCGATTACTCAAGACCTATGCGATCGTGGCCGTCTGAAAGGTCCCAGACTTTCTTCAACCATCGGCCGGCTCACTGTGACAATGCAAATAAATAAATACAACCGCCGACGAGTGGCATCGAACTCTCAGATTAAGGTACGATTTGAATTTTCGATTTTAGCCCGAATAAGGCATTCCAGCTTTCAATTAATGAGATTAATCGTAAATAAACATTTACGGTAAGTACACCTCAGACTGCATCTGTCACACGATAATTTAGGAGGCGCACATGGAAAATATAATCATTTAAGCGGCATGCAAATTGTGATTCAAATTACAATTTACGGTATTTCCTTAAAGCCGAATAATCATACAAGATTTAAAACCAGTTATCGCTGTCTTGTTCAAAACGAAATTTTCAGATGATACCTAAAAGTATGCTATTAAATTTCTAAGGATAACTTTTATGAGAAAATTATATCCAAGTTCGTATCAGTAAAATATGAAAATTCATTAAGCTAAAGATTATAAATTCTAGTTCTTTGAGTAGATTTTTTAATATATTCCTACGAAAAAAGGGAATGCTTTTGGAGTGTCCAGTTTATTCAAAATATTTAAGCAAATAACAAATTCTAAAGCAAACAACAAATAAAACCTGTTGTTATTTCTCTTAATATACATTATAACTCCATAAAAGGTACTTGAGATTAAGGGTTGTCTTGCTTTTTATAGTTAATTCAGTTTACTGAATTTAAATTCTTTAATACAAATTACTCCAGTGCGTATACGTAATTTTTTAAACTTTGCAATTAATTCCTTCCACACTCTAGATCGAAATTACTTCTTGATGGTGCGATAGTATGTAAAATTTCATAATTTATTTTCATTTATTTAATTATTATTCATTTTGTTTAAAGGTTCCTCACAAATGTAGTTATTTTCTGTCACAGGCACAATATTAAAAGGCTCTTTATGTTAACAATAAAACAATGCATTATACAAAGAAAAAAATTTTTTTATATTAAAATTTACATGACAAAGTTAATTTAAAAATAAAAACATTTAATTTATTGGTATATTTTAGGCATATTCGTAAAATGGTATAAAAATCTAGTTTTTTTAATACCCAACGGTATAATTATTCGATAACGAACAGTCACACTGAAGCGCACACAAAAACAACGAAAAACAAATCAGCACGCGCACACAGAGTCGCTGTTTTTTTTATAATTTTTTACTGTACGGCTTTTATTGATGCGGACTCCGGTTAGTTAGAGCAGCCAGCAAAAACGGTCAACGTCAGGTGAGTTATCGGACACTTCCCTTTACTCCTTCGATGCTGCTCCTCTTGTCCGCTGTCTCTCCTTCTTTCTCCGATTCTCCCTGTTTCTCCGCTGCTTCTCCGTTGCTTGCTCCGTTTCTCGCCCTATTTTTTTGTTTCTTGTTTTATTTTTTTTTGCGTAAGTTCAGGTCTGTTGCAAACTGTGTCAACTAATTACGGAGAAGCGACTGATTAAGCGGAGTGGAGTGGAGCGGACCGTCGAGCAGAACTCCGGCCTTATCGACGTGCATTTATCACCTGGCGGCCTTTGAACCAGCGCGCTGCGCCCCCCGTTCGCATTGTCGCTGCCGATTCTGGATCGCGATCCGCTCCAAGACTCCCGCGAGAAAACCGAAATCTCTGTCTGTCTGTCCACGTCTGTTTACGCAGAGCTTACCTACGGCTACGGCTCTTTGATATGCTAATCTCGGCCAGGGCCCACGCGTATCTGGAGTTGACAGTTTCTGTTTCGGTTTCGCTTGCGTTTCGTAATTAACTTAAACCGTGTGCTTGTACGTCTTCCCCGCCAGAAACGCCACGCAAATCGATAACACCCATCGCCCGCCCACACACATCAATACACACACCGCCCACATACCCGGTTACGGATAAGGAGACGGAGGGAGCAGCAGCGCCAGCAGCAGCAGCATGGGTCAGACACTCTCGGAACCGGTGACCGCCAAGGAGTCGGCCTACTGCCAAAATTCCGCCTTCCGCGTCGGCTCCAGTTGTATGCAGGGTTGGCGCATCAACATGGAGGATTCGCACACACACATCCTCTCGCTGCCGGATGATCCAGGAGCGGCCTTCTTTGCAGTCTACGATGGACATGGTGGCGCCACAGTGGCCCAGTATGCGGGAAAGCATTTGCACAAGTTTGTGCTGAAGCGACCGGAGTACAATGACGATGATATCGAGCGGGCACTGCAGCAGGTGAGTCACGTGAATGAAGGGCGAGAAGTGGATCTACATATATATGATGCACACACTCAGGTGCTTATTTTAAGTACTCCCGGGTATATTAAATGTCACAGATATAGAGAAGATCGAGAGCGGGGTTCGCAACATTCGAATAGCCTAGCTAGGAGGTGCCTCTTATCTGGTTTACCCAACCGGGGAGTAAGTATTAGGTATATGAGGTAAATCTAGTTCAGTTACTTTTTAGGCACGTTTTACTGGTATATCTTGGGGAAGCACTTATGTGCTATTATTAGCATCTGATTTTCCTAACTTAACATATATATGTATTTCCTAAACCACATAGAGTTAAATTATTAGATTATTATACCTAGAAAGCAAAGTCTTATAGGTTATAATTTCAAGTGTTCGGTTGTATCAATATAACGCGCTTTTTATCGTATGTTAAAAATATATTATCTACCAAATTAACCTTGGAACCTGGTATCGGTACGGGGTCGTGAAGCCTACTTTTATGGGATAGCAACAGTTTTGCAGAAGAATTCTTTAATGAGATATTATTTATCACAAAGTATTGGTAAAATATTTACAATCTTATTAAAATTCCCTCAATTCTAGATTATAATTTAAAGTTTAGAAAATTCTACGCGCTTTTCCACCTTTTTTTTATTTCTCTGCTTACCTATTTATTGCTCAATTACTCATTATAATATTAATGATGATGAAATTAACAGGCGTTTCTGGACATTGACTACGAGATGCTCCACAATGAGTCATGGGGCGACCAGATGGCTGGCTCTACGGCCGTCGTTGTGCTAGTGAAGGATAGCAAGCTTTACTGTGCAAATGCCGGCGATTCACGGGCCATTGCCTGTGTAAACGGTCAGCTGGAGGTCCTATCTCTGGATCATAAGCCCAACAATGAGATGGAATCAAAGCGAATCATCGAAGGCGGCGGCTGGGTGGAGTTCAATCGCGTCAACGGCAATCTGGCACTTTCCCGGGCACTTGGTGACTTTGTGTTCAAGCGAGCGAACAAAAAACCGGAAGATCAGATCGTCACAGGTGAGAATGAAGCACCTTTCCTTCCCCATTGTTCCGAATTATCTATTATCACCTTTTTCTTTTGCTTCTGTTTGTTTGTGCAGCCTACCCGGACGTGGAGACGCGCAAAATCATGGATGATTGGGAATTCATCGTGCTGGCCTGCGATGGCATTTGGGATGTGATGAGCAATGCGGAAGTGCTCGAGTTCTGTCGCACGCGCATCGGATTGGGCATGTATCCAGAGGAGATATGCGAGGAGCTGATGAACCACTGCCTGGCTCCCGACTGCCAAATGGGCGGCCTCGGTGGCGACAATATGACCGTTGTGTTGGTCTGCCTGCTGCACGATCGGCCCTATAGCGATCTGATAGCCCGTTGCCGGAATAGTAACCAGCAGGCGGCTGCCTATGAGAAAGACGCCACCACCACCAAGGAGGCATCACCATCTCCCAAGGGTGGCGATAACTCGGAAGATGCGGAAACCGATACGGAAACAGAAACGCAATCCAATCCAAAATCAAATTCTTGTCCGACCTCGAAGATTTGTCCAGCGGCCAACGACGATGACGACTCGAAGAAGGATCAGCAAGATGCGCTGCTGGCAGCGGCCGAAATGCAGCTGAACTATATCTACTAGTGTTGCGCCTTACAATTAACTTAGGGATACTCCGCAAATACCGCTTAAGGTCTAAAAAGTAACAAAACAAACAAAAAACAGCAAACGCAAGTGTTCTTGGTTAAGTTTTTTTATATGCCCAAACACAAACACACACACACACCACAGTCCTTACCCAAAATGATGGCAGGAAAGTATGAAATTGTAATTGTTTTAAATGTCCCCTTCCCCCACGATGCGTGTATATACATATATGCCTTCTCTCGTAACTATATATTTGTATGATTTACTGCTACTGATGTTTTGTGATGCCCCAAGAGCAAAAACAAGGATTAAAACAAAAATTGTATTACTCGTTTAGTATTTATGCATGTACACCCAATACTACTTGTCCAAAAGTTATTGGGTTTCAGATCTTTAAGAAAATGAGTGAAGAAGCAGAGTTTCGGTATAAAAGAATAAAAAATAAAGCAAAATGTTTTGTAGTGCCCAAATTAAAGGTGATTCTTTTTAAAGCTAAACTTTAGCTTGTAATTTATTCAATGTTTTAAAAAGAGTATTTAGAAAAGTTTTTATTTAAGGCTGCTATTTTATTTTTTGTTGTAGCCTTTCAAAGGATTATTATTTTGATCAGCAGTTTGCTTAGTTGTGATCGATTTATAAAATAAATTTAACTGCAGGGTATACAGACTTCGTCTTACCTGCTTGTTTCTTTATGGCGATGCAAAGCTGTAGATCCATTAAGCAATTACTGTGACTCTTGCTCCTCTCGCTGATAGTCAGCTTTATATGGTTTCTTCTGTTACTGTATTTCTGCTGTTTATTTTCCCCGAGCTATCTACTTTTAATCTACATTACCCGAGCTGTTTGTTGTTCTCTCCTTGGTGTACCCTCTTCCCAGAGACTATAGGGGCATATATGTAATAAGGTGAAGCCAACTGGAAAGGCATGTTATCGGAGGCACCGGCGAACCCTTAAAATAAGATTCTGATTATAGAGAGGATATTATATATCTGGTTATCGGAGATAGAGCACTGGGTATCTCTGAGCCCTTTCAGCCGCTTCTTTTGTATTTTCGTTTCTGGTCCAACGGCAAACTGAAAGGGTATAAAAACATCGGCGTGCCGAAGTTGGTTGCCTTTCCTATTTTATTTGATATTATTTTTTAAATACAATAAAATAAAACTGAATGTTACTGGGTGGTGATGGTCATGAAAAGCAGCCCCCTAGTTGTTGTGGTGATTTTTTTCGTTTTAACTCGCAAGTATAAATTATATTTGGACATTTTTCGCTATTATTTATTACAGGTCTGCTCCGCCTCCTTCGTCCATGGTTCTAAGTACAAATTGTTTTGGACTTAACTATAGTTTTTGTTAAATTTAAAAAGATAGAAATAAATGACGACGCTTTGGTTTTTTTTTTTTTTTTTTTTTTTTTTCTCAGTGTTTGTATTTTTTTTTCTTTTTTTCTTTTCCTTTTTTGTTTTTATTATAATAATATTTTTATTTTAATATGTATGCCATATATTACACATTCAATTATTATTTATAACTGCTGTTTTGTTTGCTTGCTTCGCTTGCTGCATAGAGAGAGATATTATTGTATTTTTCATTATAGTTAGTTTTATAGTTTTTTTGTTTGTTTTTTTTTTCTTTTGCTAAATCATATGCAATTTGTTTTGTTATATATAAACCCTTTCGCTTTTGTTGTAGTTGTTACTTTACAGTTTTTTATCAATGTTGTTTTCTGTCGGTATTACAATTACATAATATATTTATATAATGTGTGTATATGCATGTACTTGATCTTCATTTCATTATTTACTCCTCATTCTTACATATTTTCATTTTTCATTTATCGTTTTCTATGTTTGTTTAACAGACAGGTTTTTTGTTGTTCTTGTGTTATGTTTGTTTGCTGTTTGTTGTTGTTGTTTTTTCTAGTGATAACAATGTGCGTAAGCATTATTTATGTTTTTAATGGTAGTAACTAAAAGCAGTGAATTTCCAGGCAGAAACAAAACAAAAGAAACAACTAAAAATTAAGGAAATGATACGAAGAATCCATGGGGCTGGCAGTGCCAAAAAGAATGAGTAAAGGGAAGGCTGCCCCTCAACGATATAGTATATATATATATAGATATAGCTAAAGGTATGTACAGTGGTCTCTCTGTTGTCAAGTTGGCTAGCATTCCCTTTAAATGAAAAGCGCTTAAATATGAACAAAAATTTAACGGAAAAATTAATGATAATTCTAAGCTGTGTTTGAGTGTGTTCTGTGGGTATAGGAGATGAATTTGTAGGAGGGGAAAATACATATTTATATATATATGCATATAGCTATTGTAAATATAACAAGGTGTGTGTGTCATATATGCGCTGCTGCTTAAGTATACAAAAATAAATAACTTAAGAACTGAGAGGTTTTACAATGTAACAATTTAATTTAATTTATTGTATTATTACTTACAAATTATTTAACATCAACAATGTTCTTTTTTTGTTACTTTCTCTAAGCCCTACTACTCCTCTCGTCTCTTCCTCCTCCTCCTTCTTCTTCTTCTACTCTCAGCCTGGTCTGGATGTTGTCGTGGGAGGGGGCTACCTTGGACCAGGTCATGGTCATGGTCTCTTGGCTTATTCCGTTTTATTTGTTTATTTATTTATTTTATTTTTTGTCGCACACAATTGATCGATTTGTCTCAATTGCCTAATATCACATCTCATTCACTCGGAACTCGCGACGCGACACGACCCACCACTCACCACTAGCTAGCTCCACTTCCCAACCTCCTGGCCACGTCCATCCCTGACCATTGATTCACCTAAAGCAGTCCAAGTCCGCACAGTCCCAGTCGGAGGTTCAAACTGTACAGTATAGTGTGTGTAAAGAGTCTGTCTGTGATGAGCACAACAAAAATCATTTGAGAACTATCGAAAAAAAAAATGTTCGAAGTGTGATGGATGGATGCAAATGTTGGGATTATAGGTGGAGGTGTCTCTATCTCTGTCTCTGGGTATTTCTTCAGTTATTTTTGGAGGGGAAGATACAAACTATCAGGAATGATGCACAGAAACCGCTGTGAACCAAAAACGATGCTTAAATGTATGCGCATACTTTTCGAAATAGATTTTAACTCCGCAGCGATTTCTGTATGAGCATCCCTGCGGTATATAAGCTATGAATTCATTATAGTTACATTTTGTGTGTGTGCGGAGGTGGCACGCATCAAACCACTGAGCAAGATATACTATCTGTGGGTTTGTCTAGAAGAAGAGATCCCAGCCAGTGTGTGGATGTCTTAGAGGCAGTTGTGTTTGTGTGGAGTACGGTGACTTGGGACACTTGTTCTTGGGTTCTTGGCTCAGTGGTTCAGACGGCATGCCCACTCGGATGCTACACAGTTTCGTTAAATATATATGTATTTAAATATTAGTTAGTATAGGCACTTAGCATATTCGATTGTTTTCATAGAAACAAAATATATGTGGTGTATAATATATTGATTTTCAGTTTTTAGTTTTCATTCTCTTGATTTGTGTTTACTTTTTAGTTTTTACATTTTAAATTTCATTTTGGTTGGAAGTCTTGCGTTTTTAAAGTTCATTTTTCATATTCTCCTTCTTCGTTTTTGTTTTGATTTTGGATGAAAGTTTTGGGAAAACATTTTTCTGGTTTTGTTCACAGTGGGTTCCAAGTATTTTGAGTTAAAAGTATAACAAAAATAATACGTTTTTCAGTGAATAAAAATGATAATGATTTGTTTCAACGTTAGTTTTGTTCTCAAATAAAAGGGAAATGATGAAGAACTTAAGAATAATGTTTGTAAGTTAGGTGTGTGTGGATTTGTGTGGGTGTAGATGTGCGTGAATGTGAATGTGTGTGTGTGAATATCCATATGTATGTATACCTAAACTTAATTCTTATGCCCTAAACGTAGTGTTTTGTAGATATCGTGTACGCTCCTTAAATATACTGATTATTCCTTCTCTTCTCCTTTCTTTAGTTGCCAATTGATTCCTTATTTTCCGTAATGCTCAAAGTATTTAATTTACATGCTTCTTTTGCTTTTAATTGGATTTAACAAAAATTAGACACAGAAATAATCAAAGCTTCACTAAAAATCATAATTTGTGCGTAAATTAAAATCAAGAATTAAAATCTACGATGAGCATCAATAATAATTGGGGGAACGGGCTCTAAAAGGGAAGCAGCATCATATTTTTCCAAATAGAATTTGTTTGTTTTAAATGCCTATTTTGTGTGTGTGTTGTCCTAAACCTCTCATAAAATTTCCGTGTACTTTTTTTATATAGTTTATGGCACCTTTTTGTTTATAGTGTGTGTGTGGGTTCGTTTGTAAGTGTGTGAGTGAGTGTAAAATACATATTGTTGCTTTGTCCTATATACAGAATTACTTGTAGTCATCGTTCTCGTTGAATATTTAACATTAGTTACGTGTCCTATGAGCTGAGCTGCTGAGCTACGCGTTTTGCTAGGATAAAGTTTAGTATTTAGTAATGCATCTTCTTCTCTTCTCCCAACTCTTCTTAATTCATTTCGTTATCGTGTTGAAATATATATAGACATCGTGTGAAACCATCAAACTGAGAAAATTGCCTTCATCATGTTTTTTGTTTTGTAAAGAAATGCAATTTTAAAATGTATAAACTTTTCCTCTCCCTGGGATTTTACCAGAGAAAGGAGGAGTCAGTGTCTGTGTATGTGTGGGGAAGGAAGATATAATATAGCTTGTCTGAGGGTTCCCTTAAGTCCTGAACTAAGTACGAGTATCCCCTCAATCAAGTGACGTTAAAATGTTTACAAATAATGCTTCAAAACAACAATCGTATAAGTATATATTATATATAATATATATCTAAATAATAGGGACTAGCGGAGGAGACATAGCCAAGTATATAGATAACATATACACGCTACGCACTCGAATCTGTGGCGAAAATGTATGAGAAATTATGAATATACCTAAACGTATATAATATATAACATAAAATCAACGTGAGTTCGTTCATTGATCAGCAAATAAAACCTAATATACTCTCCTGTTGCTTTAGTTTTAGTTTTAGTTTAGTTTGTTATTTTTTGTCGTTCGATGCTGCAAGTTTGGCTAACTATGCTCAGAAGTCTTAGAACCTATTCACTCGGTAATCGTAATGATAGCTTAGGCATATATATTAATATATATTCATCTCTCGTCTCGCCGTCGTCGTAAATCCCCTACTGCTCTTCCGCTTCGTTTTCATTACCCTTTTGAGTTTAGGTAACATTAGCTTAGTTAGAGATTAACATTAACTGGTAACTGATTATATATATATATTAAATTATATATATATATGTTTATATACACACATTGGCATATACGTATATTTAGCTGGAGAAGGGGATGTGCACCATTCATTCATCATCGTCGTTCTTGCCTACTAAATATGATAACTGGTCCAAGCGTAGCCCACTTCTTCCTTTTCTCTATCCTCTCACTCGCAGCGGCCACAGCTGAAAATGAATAAGGGAAATGTTAAGGCAAAGCAAGGATAATATAGAGGCCTTAGATTCACCTTTTGTATGCCTCCTTAGTTAATTGGTAAATATCTATATATAGCACTTATAGATATATAATAACAAAAAGTTCTCGCTCGATATTTACACATGGAATTTCATTTATGTACAACAGGCGCACACGGAGGTGCATCTTCCCTGCTAAGGGGTATCTGTCAACAGTTGCCTCCTTGCTTTTGGCAACGCGGTTCTTTTTGTTTCTTCTTCGTTCTCTCCCTCAACTGGCTCCTTAAGAGTTGTTGCTGTTGCTGGCCCTGGACTTGCGGTTGCCGCCAGTCCCAGAGCCGACATTGGTATTGGCATTGTTGTGCTCTATTCCAGAGCCATAATGTTGCTGCTGCTGTGGCTTCTCCTTGCTCTGCTGGCGCACGGAGGCATTGGGACGATTATCTGGAACAATTCAGAAGAGTAATTAAAAAGTGTTCTAAACGGTATGTCAAGTCTTTTACCCTACCTTTCTCTTTGGCAGAGACACCGACAGCCGCATTGGCGCCTACACTGGCTTTGCCAGCTGGCGAGGCACCGCCTGCAGCACGCTTTTCAACTGAAGCGACCACCGTGACAGCGGCCAGGCCGCTCTTCTCAACCGCCGCCACAACGGAGGCGGGATCGCCAAAGACTAGATCCATCTTATGGCTACCGGTGGGCGAAAGGGTGCCAGTGGAGCCGCCTGAGCCAGTTTCCTTGCTATCGCCAGAGGCGGCGGCAGCCTTGTGAACTTGTGCCACTTGAGCGTAGCTCAATTTGCTAGCTGTGGCGGCAGCCGCTAGATTCTCCGTGGACGTAGATGTGGCCACGCTTTTGTGTTTGGCACTATTAGCCAACAGATTTGCCTCCTTTTTGGCATGCAGAGCGGCCACGGCCGGCGGCTTCTTATGCTGGCCGAGGCAACACTCGGCAAGGGTCGTGGTCAGACCACTCTCCACCACGGTGCAGGCGCCAGCGCCCGCGGCCACGGCAGCAGAGTACTCGTTGTGACCAATCAGCGCCGATGGCAACGGCTGCTGCTGCTGCGCGTAGCCTTCGACCATTCTCTGCTGCTGCTTTGGATGCACTTCATCCTCAGTCTTGTTTGATTTGTCCAGCTGCTGCTGCTGCTGCGGCGGCGGTTGCTGCAGGGCTCCGGCGGCCGCCTCCTCCTTGCTGCTGGCGTTGATATTTGGTGTTAGACACTTTATCACATGGATCGAATTGTTGTTACTCGAGCTCTGCTTAGTAACATTCTTAGTATTGGTTCCCTCCTGTAGCTGTAGCGCGTACTCTGTGCCTAAGACGGGGGTGGGGCTAACAGGTGGATTACGCTGCTGATAGCTGTGGGCGAGGTGCGGCGGCTGGTTCTGGTTCTGCATCTGGTGGTGCCTATTATCTTTGCGAGCCTTGCCCTTACCACCACTGACGCCAACGCTGCCGCCAGTGCGCACCACATCCGACAAGCGATTCTCAGACCAGTTGTTCGCCGAGGAAGTAGTGGCCAGGTGAGCATTACTGTTCTCCATTCCCTGGTGATTGGTGGAGCGCTGCTGGTGTTCCTCGCCGACGCCGCTCTCCACACTGCTGCTCAGCTGCTGATGGTGCTGTGGCTGCTGCTGGTGCAGCGACTGCTTCTGGCCTAGACCCGTTGACGAGGAGGACGACGCAGTCGAGTTATGCACAGAGGCGCTACTGGTGGCCTGAGGTGTATGCGGTGCGGTGGCCGATGTGGCTGGCAGTGGTGGAAAGGCGGCTGCCTCCAGATCAAACTGCGGCGGCTGGACTGGAGCCGATGGCTGCTGTTGCTGCTGTTGTTGCAGTTGTTGCTGTTGCTGCGTCTGGTGTTGATGCTGGTGACCTTGATAGCCCAAAGAGCTGTGGTGAAGACCGCCGCGATCGTTGCTACCACCGGAGAGGCTGTTGCTGCCAGATCCGCCGCCGCCAGCAGATCCACCGCCTCCAGATCCACTGCCGCCGCCGCCTCCACCCCCGCCGCTGCTGACTCCCAAGCCACCGCTGTTGCCTACATTGCTGCCGATCGAGTTGTGGTGGTGATGGTGATGGTGGTGATAATGACCAGAACCCTGCTGCTGCCCAGCAGCACCGGTGGAGGTCAGATGGTGCTGCTGCTGCGAGGACAGGGTATTATGGTGATGATGATGGTGCGAACCGCCACTCGCCATCGACGACGAGTGCTGCTGGGCGTGATAGTGAGGATTGTAGTTATTGCCCTTGTAGTTGCCACGGTGCTGGGGCGGTGGGACGTCGTGGATGGTATTGTAATGGCCGCCGCTACGATGGGAGGCTCCCCCTCCGCCGCCGCCATCAGTGCCGCCTGCGCCTCCCGAGGATTGTACATTGCTGGCGGTTGATGAAGCTAGGAGATGCTGCTGGTGTGGATTTGAGGGAGAACTGCCGTAGAGCTGTGGGTGATTAAAAGATATCGAGGGTTGAATATTTAATGCTTTTGAGCTTTCGGATCTCGAATCTAAACTAGTTCTAGTAGTGAAAATATCTAAGAACCATAATCAGTTTGCTTACCCCAACTCGCCCGCCTGGGGAATAGTTAAGACCACCGCCCTCCTCATCGCGACGTCGACGACGCGTTCGGTTTTGCCACTGCAGCGGCTCCTTGCTAATCGAAGTGGCCAGCGATGAAGAGGAACTCGCCGACATGTTGCTGCTACGATTAACCTGTTGCATGGCGTGTGAGCCATGCTCAACCACACCGACGTCTCCGGTCTCCTGCTGCTGCGGTTGCAGATCCTGTGCCTGCTGCTGCTGTGGTTGAGTCTGCTGCTGCTGCACCACCAAGTGGTGCTGAGCTGGAGCTGCGGAAACGTAGGTAACTTGCGGGGCGCTGGCAGTGCCAGAGGAAGGCAAATGATAGTGCTGCTGCGATTGTCCCTGCTGCTGCTGGCCCTGCAGATGATGGCCGTGAGCGGGCAGAACCTGCACCTGGGCGTAGTGGTGGTGAGTGGTCACCCCACCGCCATAGCCCTTATCCAGGTTCTTCTGCATGCCGCCTGCAATGGTAATGACACCGATAAGAGCGTGAATTTGGGAAGGTCCCCTCAATAACTTACCTTTCCAATTACTCTTGATGGGATAGTGGCGGGTGGAGCTATTCACCTGCACTTGCGCAGGCTGCTGTTGCTGCTGGGCCGAGCTTGTTGGCTGCTGCTGCTGCTGGAGCTGAATTACTTGCTGCTGCGGCTGCTGTTGCGGCTGCTGCTGAAGCGGTGCCTGCTGCAACGGATCCTGCTGAACAATGTTTGCGGGAACCACGCTCACCATCCCGCCGGGAATGGCGCCCGCTATTTGGATGGGTACAATACTGCCGCCTTGGATATGCGACTGTGTTTGCTGTGAGTTGCGTGGCGGCTTGCCCCTCGACTCGCCGCGTGGTCCCGAATTAGCACCGCCGCCCACATTGTTGGGATTACCGCCGCCGCGGTGATTGTTGTTGTAGCGCCCACCGCCGCCCTGCGGCTTGGACGTAACCATGGTTTGTGCGGTGGGTGGCGGCGGAGCAGGTGTGAAGCTGGCGGCGACAGCTTGCGAAGTCAAGGGATTGGGAGCAGCAAAAATATTGCCGCCGATCTCATAGAAATTCTGGCCATGGGGGGCAGTGGTAGCCATAGTACCAGGGGGCCACGGACCAGCCACCAAGCTGGAATAGAATTGATTCTGCGGAATCGGCTGAAAATGTAAAACAAAAAGATATTAAATAAAATTTGGGAAGCGTTCTCATGGAATGGGAGTGAATCTGAAACCTTGGTTCCAGAAAAACGGAAATAACAGCCCGAAAAAGAAGTTATACTCACAATCAAAACGGGATTGGTGTATGGAACTGAGGTGGGAGCCGCTATGGTCGCCCCGTTGGCATACATATAGCGCTGCGGAGTGGCAGCATAGCTAACGGCGGCAGCACCGGCTCCGGATGGATCAAATACAGCCGGGGCAGTTGGCGGCGATGTGAGACGGTAACCGTTCTTCATATTTGGTACAGCTTGAATGCGATTGATAAACGACTTGGGCTTAATGCGCGCCATTATCGGCTTGCCGTGGAACTCCTTAATCTCTTCGCGCAGGTACTTGAACGCCTTTTGCGCATCTTCATCAGACTCAAAGGTGATGTACCATGAGCTGTTGGCGGCGAATTCGCAGGAGATGGGCTGGGGGCAGGTCTCGTTGTTGAACAGAGCCTAAAACGAAATAACGAAACCGAATTAGTTTCTTGTTTATATACGGGGGAAATGAGTCATCACCTGTACTTCATCGACGGGCGTGTTGTCCGATATCTCGCGCAAAATGATGATGCAACGCTTGCGATTGGGACGCACGCGCAGGCCTTGGTCGTCCACCTGGACGTTGGGCGATTCCCGCAGGACCTCGGTGATGAGCTTGATGTCCTTGGTTAGTTTCTTAACCAGATTGAATCTGGCCACTGTCCAAATGGGCACATATTGGTCACCGTCCATCTGCGACAGCAAATAAGTATCGTTGGCCAGGTTCTCTCTGTTTAGAAACGACAAAAATGGATTTAAATGGGAGCCAAAGATTGGAAAGATTGCACGAATACCCACCTGGAGAAGTAATACTCGAGCTGTGTGGCCAGCATCTGCTTGAGCTTATCCAGCGGTATGTTAGGATCCTCGCCAGAAGCACCCTGCTGCTGCTGCTGCTGCTGCTGCTGCTGCTGCAGCTGATCGGCCGTACCATTCGCTGGCAGCGTTACGGGTAGCTGAACGGGAACTTGGACAGGAACCTGGACCGGCAATACAATGTGCTGCTGCTGCGGCTCAAGGGCAACTAAATTCGTGTTGTTAACACCAGGTACGAAGGCGTCTGTGTAGACGACAGTGCCATCCTGGGTCTGGGCGAGTGCTCCATTCATGATGGCGTATTCGGTATTGTCGTTGGCCTCGCCTCCGACTCCAACAGCTAGTGATGCTGCTCCTCCTCCTCCTCCTCCTGCTCCTCCGGCAGTGCTAACCACGCCCTGGGCCTGTGGAGGCGCCGGCTGAAGGCCGTATTGCAGATGCTGGGCGGGATGCGACGATTGCTGCTGTAGGTGCTGCTGTAGTGTCTGCTGCTGTTGGAGCGATTGCTGCTGTTGCTGCTGTTGGTGGGCGACGTGCGAGGCAAGGTGCTGCACCTGCACCTGCTGCTGTTGGTGAGGATGCGGCTGCTGTTGCTGCTGGAGTGGATGCGGCGGCTGCTGCTGTTGAGCGGGCTGCGCTGCTGCTGCTGCGGCGGCCACGGCTGCGACGGGAGCTACGGGTGGTGCGGCAGCTGCTGCTGCTGCGGCGGCTGCTGTTATCAACGGTATGTGGGCTGCGGCGGCTGCTGCTGGGGCTGCGATCTGTGTGGTGGCACCGAACAGATTAGTGGCTAGCATCGCCGTCTCAACAGGAACATTGGTGTAGACCGGCGGCTGGATCTTGACTGCATCTCCGTTCATGTACACATATCCTCCTGCAAGTGGACGAGTATGTGAGAGTGTGTGAGTGTGGGCATAGTACGAGGATGGGCGAGTGGTGTGCGTGGCGAGAGGGGGTGTGGTTTCAATGTGCGGTGTACGTGTGTGCATAAACAAGGTCAATTTTTTCTATTTGTTGTTGTAGACGTAACGGGAAACTTTCGTAATCGGAGGAAGCTACTGCGAAAACTCTCTTCTCGGCACTCGGCCGATTTCGATACGATACGATACGATTTCGATGAACGCAAATAAAAACAAACAAAATTCGATGCCAACATAATCACACAAACATGCGGATGTCAGAGGCGAAGTGGCGGTGAAAAGCTCGAGAGATGAATGTGTGTGAATGCAAGTGCAGTTGTGTGAGGGGTGGCGGCGACATTAACATATGTATAGGTATAAGTACTGGAGACTCCACTACTAACCTAGGTAGTATTCCATGGTAACGTATGTTGCAATTATCAAGAAATTCCACACACAAAGACACAGTCGGTTTTTCACTTCACTTCTTTTATTTTTTATTTTTTTTATTTATTATTTTTTTCTTTTTCGCTCTTCCGAGCTAGCCCACACACACACTCACACACAGCTCAGACACACAAACACACACACACACACCAGTCACACACACGCGTTGCCACCCAGTCGCGAGAGAGAGAGAAAGAAGAGCTCTTTCTATTTGGAAAATTTGATTTTCACTGTGATATATGTATTCTCCTACTTGCTTGCTGCGGCCCGAAACTCTATTCAGCACTCTTATTTATTTATACTGCTGCGGCAACTGCTGCTGCTTTGGATTCGGATTGGGATGCGGATACGGATTCGGCTCCTGCTCCTCCGCCCCTGCTCCTGCACATTTTCTTCCACTTCTACGTTGACTTGTCGCCTCCTTCGTCGTTGCTATTTTTTGTTTCTTTGCTGTTTCCGTTTCCTTTCTGCTTCTGTTTCTACTGCTTCTTTTCTTTACGTTTTCTTTCGGTATGAGTGAGTGTGGGTCTATTTTTTTCAGCTTTTTGCACACGCAGAGAATGAATTGAAAATTGAGAAACGACCGAGAGGCAATTGATTTTTTGACTTTTCACACCCAAATCGCAGCGCCCGCACCCGCCAGCGTAGCGTTTTTCGTTGCCAATCGCTTGCGAAGGTCTTAAATGAATTGTTAAGCTTCTGCCTGGTTTTTTTCACAACGAACTTGTCACGCGAAAAATCCAAAAATTCGACTTCTCATCGTCATAGAAAACTTTCGCCGTTTCGATAGGACCCACGGTTGCAAGCGATACCAAATACGATGGATTTCAACAGCGACTAGAATTTATTTGTATTTACCAGGGGCATTGTTTTGCACCTGACAACGCGGTTAAAGTGGATCAAGACTGTCTTTTTTGCTTCAACTTGCATAAATATTAACTAATCTTTTCCCTACAACTATGCATATGCAGCCCAAAAATACTACACAAATACATCGCTACATCTTTAAAATACCGGAAAATACTGGGACTTCTAGCGAGATGGCATCTCCCCAGCGTGCAAGAACATAATATTGTTAACAAATTCCTGCCCCTTTTCTCCCCCCGCTGCACACGATCTGAATGCATCATTATGTTTAGCAGCTCGCACTTACCATTTACAGGGAAAGAAGTCCCGCGTAAAACCACCTCCAGTCACTGTTGCAGTGCAGCTGCAGCGTCGGACCAAAACCACTTGTTAATGCCACAAGAAACGAACAAACGAAACACCAAGCGTTCCTCTGCAACCAAACTCTTTCGCGTAATTCAAGGGACTAGTTTGGTAGCAACCGTGGACGATAAACAATTTTCAATTGTATTTTCACTTGTTTTTCATACAACAAAAAAACAACACACGCAAAATATTCGCGCTCACAACTAGTTTGCAAAGGTAGAACTGTCAAAAATTCGATAGCCCTAAGCCGATATCGATAGCTTGGCACTGACACCACCGATTGTATTCTCAATACGTAATAATTAAAAAAAAGAATTTTTAATAATGAATTTCATTTTCATCTCTTAATTTTATTCAATTACTTAAACTCTTTATAACTTAAATACCCACAAATGTTCATGTTATTGCTGAACAATAATAACACGATAGTATCGATATATTTCTTGACTATTTCTTTATATAAAATTTGAAAGACATAAATGAACACACTGCCCTTTCCCGCGATATTAAAATAACTAGTTATTTTATATTAATTAAAGTTTCAGCTTAACAGAAATTCTGCACTCCGGACTTTGTCAAAGTCGTCGTAAAATTAGCTATTGAAGACTTTTGTTTATGTTTTCAACTGAAAATTCTTAATATTTGAAAGAAATTAAATCAAATTCATTTCCAAATATTTATATTAGCTTATTTATAGAAAAATTATAAATTGTACTCCTTTTTACAACAAAACGGCTGATCTTGAACGCCTGTAATTAAATAATTCTTAACCCAATTAAGATTTTCGGGTGTGGCCTGTAGGCCCCGATATTGTGTACTATAATGCTCATTTTGATGTCTGAACCAGCATAATCCGAGGGCTTATAGAGCTCAATTAATTACATTATTATCCATTTTCGTCTCCATTATGCCAGGGAAGCGCCCACACACACGTTCGTTTATTTAAATTGAACATTTAATTTTATTTATAACATTGTTCTCAGTTAATGGTCTATTGCTTCTTCTGTCTTCATGTAAATGTTCTATATATCAAGAGTTTTTCAATTAAATCGGAACAAAGAACTTTTGCAAGTTGCTGTTAAAGGTTGTTGATGTTGTTGTGGTGCTTAAGAATGAAATAGTAGTGAGAATTCACACCGCTTTTTGTTCGCTTTTGTCCGCCTAGAAGCCGTGCACCTTGAGCTGGTCCGGCTTAGCTAGTCCCACCTTCGTCAACCATTGACAGATGTTCTCACGCTGATCGCCCTGGAGCTGGAGAACCTCACCATACTCTGGATGCTCGATTACAGTGCCATTGCATGCGAATTCCTGTGGGGAGTTTAAAATATATTTTAATACTATTCAATCAGGATGGAAAGGGTTTTAGTATCATCAACAAAGGGTAAGTACAGTTGCGGTCAAAATAATGGTCTTAGGATCTTTGTTATTTTAAATATGGAAAGAGACATTTCGCTGCATATAATGAATTCTTTTATTACTTTCTCTTACTTATTATTTATTTATCTTCAGGGTGCAACTGTTATTTACGTTATTTGCATTTCTAGATTGTTTGCCTGACCGCAATTGTAAACATCATTGTTGTGGCTTATAGTTTTCAGGCACAACTTACCTTCTTGCAGGAGCGGACTATCTTCTTCAAGTCATACTCCGCGGACAGGCCCTGGACAGTGGTTAGTGTCTTGCGACCGTTCCTCTGCTGGATTCTTATATGCACTAGCCCGTCTTGAATATCATCATCATTGCCCTTGATTGCATCAGCAAAGGGGTCTGTAGGGAAGAGCGGAGAAACTCCATTGATTATCGGATGCAGCGATGAAACGTAATGTAATTGATGTACAATGTAATCACACCCTTGCAGCGTGCTTTACTTTTGTGCGTATGCATGGGTGTACACACACACGCACACACACCAGTGCAGAGGCGGGGGCCGCTGCTCGATGATGACGAACACGAGAGCAGCCATTTTTATGTACATGTGTAACTGGGCGAAAAACTGCACTCGCAGCACTTACCACGAGTGTTTAAATTCTGGATGGACATACGACAATAAAAACAAACCACAGCCGAAAACAAAAACTTTTTGAAATGATCTGTTGTTATCTGAACTTTTAATTTAACGTTTTAAGTGAGTTTTCGGAAATGTGTTGTCTGACAAGTCTGACACAGGGTTGCCACTAGGGTTGTCTGAAATTGATCGATATGTTTAACGATATATCAGCAAAAATAGTAACTCTTTTTATTATTAACTGAAATACTAATAAATGAAAAAATAACAGTTTAACAAATTTTATTCTATCTAATAACTGACGCCCGATTAAATGACGGAATTTTTGTCTACGCATTTCATTGACAAGAATACCGTATGTTATTTGTTTAATTTGTTTTCAAGAAAATTTTAAAAATTATTTTTCCTTTTGGGAAATCTTTTTCAAAACTTAGGGCGGTTTTAATTTATAATAATAAACTAAAAATAAACAAAGTATTTTACAGTTCTTCTTGTAATTGCGAACCCTGCCAACTGTAACGAATATCGCTTGCGCCGGAGCAACTCTGTGTTTTTGGGGAAGCGCAGCCAAGTTAACGCTATGCCGGGCTGCCATATTTCTTTCCTGCTTGTCTTTCAACGAGAAAAGGTGAACATTTAGCGTTTTGTCTTGATTTGGTTAAGTTAGAGCCTCCCTACAGCGTCCCAAGAGCACTGCAACTGTTAAGCGCAATGCCTGCACCACGTGTTGCAGTTAATTTGGCTGCTGGAGCACCGAAGCACGGAGGTAAATCTAGTTTTACCCACACGTGCAACACAGCAGCGGCAATAGTGAATAGAACAAAAAAATGTGCAGCTTTAAAGAGCTGAAACCATGCCGGAATTCGTTAATAATGAAAGCCTGCTACAAAGATAATGATTACTAATTTATTCTTTCCTTGTTTTTTTCATGTACCTTGCCTGCTGTTCTTTCTTTGGAATATGGATTTATAAGGTAAGAGCACATGTTCGAATTATTTGGCCGATTTAATCCTTATTGTGATGAATGAATGAGCGGAAGAGTACTTTGAAGACTATATTCATCACCCAAGACTGAAAGAAGCCAAAATATGCTATTAATTGTCCAACATACAACAAAAACTAACTCCCTGTTCTTTTTCTTTCATGAACCTCTGGTTTTCGCTGATATTCCCGTGTTTTTATTGAAGGTGAGTGAACATAAGGCAATTGCAGGTTACAATTAAGGATTCTGTGATGATTGAATGAGCGGAAGAGTACTTTGAAGACTATATTCATCACCCAAGACTGAAAATAGCCAAGGAACTCTTCTAATTGTAAACGAAAATGCAAGATCTAATTCTTTATTTTTCGTTTATTTCATGTTTCCTCCCTTTTCTATGGCATCCTCTGGATTTCCCCATAAAGGTAAGCCTAAAAGTCACTTAAAGTACTTGAGTTTTGTGTAAAATGATGAATGAATGAGCGGAAGAGTACTTTGAAGACTATATTCATCACCCAAGACTGAAATACCTTAAATATTTAATTAGTTGAGTGTCTCTGGAACTATTACTAATTTAACTTCTTTATTTTGCAGACGTGAGATGGCAACCTCTTCGCACCTCAACTGGTTGATCATTCGCAACAACAACGCCTTCTTGTTGAAGAAGCGCGATGTTAAGAAGCCCTTCAGCACAGTAAGTAAACGAATAAATTGTTTTGAATAATCTAAAAGCTTTCAATGATGTTTCCAATTTATTCTTTCACAATGATATTTGAATACAACATGATAGTAACTTAAATCTGAGCAAAAATTGGCTGCATCAGTGTCTAATTTTTCCTTTGAGGACGAATTTACTCATATCGAATCTTTCTAACCTTTTCAGGAGCCAAACAACTTGGCCAGCGTGAGCTCGTACCGCTACAGCGGCCTCGTGCACAAGAAGACCCTCGGAGTCGTGCCCGCCGCCGACAAGAAGGGCTTCACCGCTGTGCTGAAGAAGGGCAAGTATGCCCAGCGTCCCGCCAAGAACACCGTGCGTGTTGACTTCAAGGCCGGTCCCCGCCGTTCCCTGAAAAAGCTGAAGAACCTGCTCATCGGCTCCAAATACCGCAAGGACCTGACCCAGGTAAATATTGCTTAAATCTAGGCTCGAGTTTCTTGTTATGATGATATATTTTTAATTATGCTACACAACCAAGATCGCAGAATGATCCGTGTTGATAAACCTGTCTGAGGCTTCTACCTTTCATAGAGACCTGTATTTTTCCACTGGCACCACATTTAATTATTTTATATTCTTATTGTTTACAGGCTGCCCTCCGTCGTGCGTCCGCTGTCCTCCGCTCCCAGAAGCCTGCCCCCGTCAAGGGCAAGAAGGCTGAGCAACCCAAGGGAAAGAAGCCCGAATAAAATGTGTACCAGATGGGATCATGCGGAGCTGTTTTCTACTCGAGAATAAAGAAAAAACGTTAAAAACACCCTAAATATTTAAAGTCTATGTTTTTTGGGGGACTGTAGGGAATTATTTGAGGCGTTTTATACGAAAGATATATTAATCTTTTGAGGTTTTTGACTTGGCTAGCCTGCCATGACTAATGCTTATGATAATTTTTGGCAGCGTTGTCATTAAAAGCTTTTATCTTTAAGAAAAGTGGTTTTCATGACGGGCAGGTTCACCGTGGAACCCGCAACCCATTTGGTCTAGAAGCTAAGCCATCGGACTGCCAATGTAAGATGCATGAGTTATTTTTAAGCTTTAAAACTTAATTTAACTACGATAATATTATTAAACAAAAAAATAGAACAAGAAAATCCATTGCGTTCTGTCCCTCTTTCCCCTCGCCCACAAGCTGTAATTTAAAATGCGGCCGCTAGATGGCGTACTGTCTGGTTATAGCTAGAGCATATTCGATATGCTTTCAATATTTGACCCTAGAAATAATTTAGCAGTAATAATTTGTAAATGATTACTAGAATTTTATTCATGATGTTATGTCTTTCTGAATTATATAGTTGCTGGGTAATTGGATGACGTTACACATAAAAAGAGACCATGGAATTGCATTCAGCATCATATACAATACCATCTAAGATCATGTCAAGTCCTTACTAGCTTAGGTCTATAGACAAATACTACGTTTACACATGGATATTAAATGCGTATTTTGAGCTGGGCGCTACTCCTCCCTCAGTAGAAGTACTCATACTTCTGGGCATGCTGCAGCATCACCTCCATCGATTTCTTGCCCTGCAGTACACCATTCCGCTCCATGTAATTCCAAATGGAGGCCATGAACACACAGAACAAGATGACGCCAAACACTATAAACTTGAGCAGCAGGAAGATGGTGCGCATGCCCACCGGGGCCGTGAACTCAACCAAAAGGACCAGGAGGACAAACAGGAAGGTGGCGGCACTGTAGTAGAGTATCCGATCGGTGTTTAGCTGGAGTAACGAGGCGTCGCAAAGGGCCAGGGCTTCGTGGAGTGCGGCCGTCCGGGCGGCGGGCATTGACTGGACGGAAGTGGAGCTGCTATTGCAAATAACCTCTGGCCGAGTCTCCTCCTGGTCTTGCTCAGCCTGAGCATCGCCGGCACCCAGTTCACGCACTGCACAGGTATCCTCGTCCTCCACCTGGCAGTTCACCTCGATGGTGGCCACTGCCGGAGTCTCTGCCAAGGTTCTAGGCTCGGCTGCTGTTGGCCGGGATAACCTCAGTTTGGCCAGCACTGCCTCGTGATCTGAGAAGCTGAACTTTTCGCCGGGCACACGGTTCGGAAAAGGCAGCTTATATTCCGCGATCTCAGCATTTACGTGATCCCCGCCGCGCACAAAGATGTGATCGATGCGAATTCCTTGGGGATTTCTTGCTAGAGCTCGTGGCGACGTATACGAGTTGTGTTCGCACTCATTCGTCCGGAAGGTGTCCGAGGCGCAGCTATCGAGCATCTTGGAGGTGTAGAGCAGCACCTTGTAAGATATGTCCTGCGGCTGGGCGTTCAGATCACCGGCGAGAATCTGCAGCACCGAATTTCCCCTGGTTGCCTCGATAAATTGAGCAGTGTCGAAGGCCTGGATCACCCGGTGTGTCTTGTACTCGTCGTTGGCATTGTCGTACTCGGCATGCAGGTGGGCATTGTACATGTGCACCATTTGTCCGTTGACCAGGATGCGGCACAGTCCGACTCCCTTGCCGCCGAACCAATCAGCGTGCTGAATGCGATGGAAGTAGCCATTAACGGACCACGCATGGAACAGCGTGCCCAGTATGGGGTACTTGGAGAGCACCAGCAGACCGGCACCCATCACGCCGCTGTGGAAGTAGTGTGTATATGGCAGCACCCCCTCCGTGCCCTTCTGCAGCAGCTCGCTATCCTGCTGCGTCCACACCTCCTGCAAGGACACGATGTCATACTTTCCGCTGGCTAGCTCCTTGCAAATAGCATCTATGCGGGGTCCACGGTCGCTTGACACGTACGGAATGCCCCTGAAAAATCACATATGTACATTTATAATTACTATCTCTGTAGATGCAAGGTCAATGAATGCCTGCCTGGCACAAGGGAAGCCGTAGAAGGAGATGCCTCGAATGCTCACCAAATGTTGAGGGTCAGAATGTTCAGTTCCAGCAGCAGCATTGCGTCGGCTGTTTTTCACGTTAGCATGCTTACAATCCAATCCAAATCGAGCTGGGATCGGCGATAAGATAAACTTTATAATTTTGTTGTTAAGGTTAGAGGTGTGCAAAATTTGTTTTCTTTGCTGTTCTATCGTTTATCGATACTGCGTTTAGTTGCTATCGTTTACCGGCCATTATTTTTGATTTTTGTTTTGAGTTTCGGTATTTTTGATTTAATTATTTTTTAAAGGTTCTGCCACTGGCCACTTTGTTGCCGCATCATGTTTGACAAGCAAATTTCAGTAATAAACATTTAAAAAATCGCACTTAAAGCTACAGAAAAGCGAAGGCGATATGTTTCTTGATGCGTAGCCATGATGCTCGACCTTCTTATAGTCTGCCTGGTGCTCTTCATCCTCCTTTATTGGTAAGTGGAAGCTCTAGGATCCCAGGGGAGTTGACTAGTTGTCGTTGTAGCCGTCATAAAAACATAATTGAATCACTCTGCTCCATTTTAGGGTCTTGCCCACGGTCATCAGCTGGTATTTGATCAAACGGTTTCGGGTCAAAGTTCGGATTGGACGTATCTCGCTGCCATATCTGTCCCTGAAGAATGTACACATCAGCAAGAGCGGATTCTCGGTGGTAGGCGTAGCCTCGTAATTATAGAAATTCCTATAGAGATAATGGCCCCCAATTCCCGTTTTCTCCCTAGCAAATCGAGGAGGTGTGCCTACGCAGCAGCTTCTTCACCACCGAGGTGACCAAGCTGCTCTCCATCTACATTCGTGATATTCGGATCAACAAGGACATACGCAATTGGCAGGATGTTGACACCGATGACGATCCGTTCCAGCAACGGCCCGCGATGCTCGCGTCCAAGGAGGCAAAGGGTGTGCCGGACTTTCGGCAGACCAAGGTGCCGGCCAGCATCATTACTTTTGCCCAGTTCATGGCCGTGCATGTGAACAACATATCGGTGGTGCTGATGAACAATGATTTCGATCCCGGCTGGTTCCTGCATGCCACGGCCAAGGAGCTGCATCTGGATGGAAGCATCGTGCAGAATGCTCGAGTTCTCCTGGTGAATGCAGCGCTGAGCGAGGCGCAAGCCAAAATGCTTAGGCACTGCAGCTCCCGACGACAGTCTCTAGAGAATCTAAACAAGATTCGGCCCTGTCTGGGGGAAGTTAGCTTCGATGTCACCCTGGATGCCTCGCTCTTTGCCCAGGGACCGCTGTCTATGGATGTAGGTTTTCCCTTAATACGCACAGACAGCCTTGCTATAGCTTTTTGTTCTCCCTTTAGACCCTCAGTCTGGTCATCAACAATGCCAAATCCGTCATCCATGGCGGACTGTACGAGTTCCTCAGCGAGGCCAAGCGTAGGACGTCGACGACGGCGGGTCAACACGCGAGGCGATCGGCTCAGGGGTCGCCCAAGAGCACCTACGACAATGACAACTACGAGAAGCTGGCGCCGATTATACCAAAGAACTTTAATTTTAGCATTAAAGCGGCCACATTTTCCGCCGTTAAAGAGAACTCGCAGAATGATTTCAGTGCCAAGCTGCAGTTGTTTCATGTAAGGATTTAATTTTCTCCATTCCGTGATATGTTTTAAGGGGTAACTATACCTTGCTCCCCAGATTACGGGCAAGTTTAACTCAAAGGTCACCGATGAAAAGACTTTGCTGCCCTCCATGCTGGCCAAGTTGGTGTTCCAGCACTTGGACATAGACACCAAGTACGAGAAGCTGCTCTTTGTGGAGCAATTCACCATAGATTCAGTGGTAAGCACGGCTTCCTTCAGTAGATATATGACCTTTCTGTAATTATACCGCATTTGCAGCTGGAAAAGGATATATTCAATCTGTATGTGAAGCTGAAGACATTCCAGATAATCTACAATCACAGCGAGATCTTTGATTTTGTCAACAACAATTTCCTTGCCCGCCAGCGCTCGAGCGGCGGGGCCCCTCAGCAGCTGCCCCTGCAGTTGATGCACAAGCAAAAGTCTCTGCCAGATCATCTGTGCATGGACAAGGCGTCCGAGGACTTCCTGCAGGCAAAGAGTAGACGGGAGGGCGGCATTCTTCAGTGGATTATGCAACGCATCGTGGTCAAGGGATGTGCGGAGCTATTTAATGTCTCGCTCCTGATGCAGCTGGAGGACGAGAACATCGCCATGAGTGTCAGCCACACGCGCTTTCTGCTGGAACAGATCGAGGAGAAGCGTAGCTCGCGGTATGACAATAAGTTCCTCAACCTGCTGCTAAATCAGCGCCAGTGGAGCATGGAGCTGATGGTAGAGACGCTGTGGTCCAATCTGGGCAACTCAATCAACGATACCAACAATTTAAAGAAGACCCACTCGCCCGGATCGCCGTTCTTCCTGGGCGTGAGCCTGGTCAAGCTATGCTCTTATGCCAACACCACGAAACTGGACATTTCGGTGCACACCTTCCGCACGGAGTACAGCATGCAGCTGGCTGAATTTGTGGTCAAGTCGATGGAGTGCCTGCGGCAGTATCGAGGCCTAGAGCCAAAGAGAACAAGCTCAGGACGGGCCAAGCAGAGCGCCGCTCAGAACCTAACCGATCAGCCATCGTCGTCTTCGTCGACATCATCTACCTCGCTGCGCGTGTCCCTCAAGATTAAGGACATTACGGCTTATTTTGTGAACCATCACAACGCCTACATGTTGCTTAGCTTCTCCGAGCTCTACTTATCGCGTGCTCAGCACGTGGCCACGCTGAAACTGGAGGAGTTCCAAATGGCCATCATGCGCTCGATGAAAGCCTCGTCGCTGTGTCTCACCGACTTTGCGGACGTTTTTGCCACCTGCAAAACTATTCGCTTGGAGCACGAACAGAGGGAAGGCTCTCTGGGCAAGCTGTCCATTTATATACCCTGCAACACGGACGCCACTTGGAACTCCAACCTGCACATGCACCTGCTCACCCTGGTGAGGGACATGCTCGATCTGAAGACAGAGCTAGCTCTGCCCGCATCGCCGGCCAAGAAGGCAGCTCCTCGCGGAGGGTTAATCGTAGAATTGTCTGCGGAACGGAGCACAATTTTCGAGATAAAGCTCTCCGATCGACACTCTGTCCAGATTTTTGTGGAGAGCCTCTTCTTCAGCCACAAGGAACGGAACATAATCTACGCGGAGAATGTCTTTGTCAAGATCGATGATCAGCACATTTTTACGGTGAAGGAGCTGGACATGCAGTCGGTGCCGCGGCTAGAGGTGCTCACCCAAGAGCGGCTCAACTTTCCTGGCTTTCAGCTGCCGTCGAACAGGGTGTGGGTCACCACGATTGGCTCTTTCAAGGCCATATTTCCCTATGACCACGACTTCTACAATGCCATCAACAGCGAATGCGTCTCCCACTTCAAATGGCTCAAGTTGGTTCACAACTACAAGAAGAAGCCATTCACCGTGGACTCCCCGCTGCCCTGTGATTTGGTCATCAAGATCAAGGAGTTCCTGCTCGAGATCAGCGACGATCCGTTCGAGGTGAAGCTGCGCGACAACTACGTCCTGCTGGTCGACGAGTACCTGGAGAGTCTGAAGCGAAAGGCGCTGTTCGACAAGAAGATCGCCGAGCTGTGTGCGGAACGTCTCCTTGTGCCCGCTGGGACCATCGAGAGCCTGAACGCGAATCTGGTGAAGAAGAACTCGGAGATTTACATTCAGCGCTCGAAGAAGATCCGCGAAAGCGGTCCCGTGCGCACCCGCCTCCTGGCTTGGATCATGACCGATGTGGAGATCATGGCGATGGCCGACACTTCGATACATGGCTACGACAATGTGACGCGAATGATGCGGGAGATCGATCACGAGAGCCCCTGGCCGGAGGAGGGGCTGGAGTTCACCACACTCTGGTGCCGCGGCGTTAACATCAGCTGTTCGGAGTGGAAGTTCATGCTGAGGTGGGTGGGTCCTTTGCACCTTCTATTTTCTATTTTAATTGTATATTTTTTGTGCTCTTTTAGGGACTTTCCGCAGCCCATGTTCTATGTAAAGAGCATGCGGCTCTATGGGAATCTCTGCGGCGCCGAGCAGATGGGTTCCAAGCGGGCCAAGCGCGATGTCTTCATCGAAGTGGGCGAACCCTTTGGCACCGACGTCATTCAGCGCAGTATGCCGTCGCTGAAGTTCTACCACGACTTTGATTGCGAACTGGAGAGCTGCAGCTATGCGTTTGGAGCCTGCTGGGAGCCCGTTATGGCCCAGTGCAATCTGAGTTTTGAGAAGATCTCGGCTCCGTCCAAGGATCCTTCGCCTCCGTTGCCATTTTGGGACAAGCTGCGACTGCTTCTGCACGGAAGATTGACTCTTATAGCCAAGCAGTTCACCATTCTGCTTCACGCCTCCCTGGATCCGTACAACACCACGGAGGAAATGGAGCTGACGTGGAATAATTGCGGCATTGTGCTCACAAATGCCAAGATTATGTTCAAAGGAGAATTGAATGTGAGTTCCCGGGAAAGCTTTGCAAGATTAGTTGGGGAAATTAAAGGTCTTCCTTTTCTCTATCCAGGTCACCGTTCGAACGGCATCCCGGTACGATGATTGCCGCCTGCTGCACTTCCCCAACCTAAAGCTAACTGTGAAGCTCAACTGGGTGTGCCTGGCCAATCCCAACGATCATCATGCCGTCATGCCATGTGCCCCGAACAAGCTGCCCGAGTACTCGAGCAACCAGGTGCACGACTCATTCCGGGCCTTCCGTTCGCTGAATCTGAACATTTGGATATCGTTCGAGACAAAGCCAAAGGCGGGCGAGGACCTGGAGGTGGATATACCCAGTCTGGTGCTGTACGGCAGCACGTTGCGGTGGTTCGAGAGCCTCCAGTTGATCCTCTCGGGCGTGACGAGGCCTACGCGCCGCGGGCCGGTCTTTAATAATGTGCGACCCCGAAAGAAGCCGCTCAGCAGGCACTACAAGAAGGCCAACCTGCAAATGTGCCTGCATAAGTTCCAGGTGCTCTACTGGATGTCGCACGCCCTGCAGAAGGGCTTCCAGCTGAATGGCCGGCGTGTTTCCTTTAGTTCCGAGCACTCGCTGTCCCTCAATCCGATAGAGGACGGGCTTATCCATCGGCCGAAGGCGGACTGGTCGACAATCTACATGAATTGTGAGCTCAACGATGCCGAGATCTGGCTGAAAAGCATTGTCACCGAGAAGATGGACAGCAGCTCTGAGAATCTGGCCGCTAGTGCAGCCGCGGATGCCTTCAAAATCGTTCGCTTCTACTTTTTGAGCGTGGCAAAGGTGTCCTATGGCCGAGAGGCTCTAATACCAGCCGCGGCCGCCACCACAGAGGAGGATGTGAAGGCCAAGTCGACGACGCCCACACATAAGCTGGTCGTATACGACCTGAAGGGAGCCTGGACCAAAAGCAATCGCGATGTGGCCTTCGCCCTGTTCGATTCCTTCATGAAGTCGCAGAAGCTGAAGAATAATCTGTCCACGGAGGCGGTGAAGAGCTATCGCAAGGAGGGCGCCGGCAACTCGGCGGTGCTGAAGCATAAGCGCAGCGATAGCACCATTACCCTGTCCAGTGCGAGCAACGAGGGATTGCCAAGTACCTCGCTGAAAAAAGCCCCCGCCCAGATCCATGCCACCGCTATGCTGCAGCAGCTCATCGCCGAGGCGGACCACAAGTTCAATGTGTATAGCGATGACCATAGCACTCAGTCGCGGGAGCTGCAGCTGCAAGGGCTGCAGGCCTGCTCCGCGCAGGATATTATCCATGAGAATTGGTCCATTAGCTTGGTCAACTCGCAGGTGCTGCTCAAGGGCTGCGAGACGTCCGGCTATGTGATCATCAGTGCCGCCAAGGCGGAGATATTGCAGCGCGAACACCGCCCGGTGTGGCGGGAACGCTCACTCATCTCGAAGACCACCTGGAAGGGACTGCTGGAGTGCATGCAGTACTATGCCACCGTGAGTGCCGGTGACAATAACTCGCTGCTGGAGAAGGAGATCATGTGGCTGACGGTGGACAATATCCAAGACAAGGACGAGACGGTGATCAATAACTTGCCGGAGGATATCTCCCATTTGGTGGGCAGTGGACGCAGTGTGGGCGGCGTAGTCTCTGAGACAGTGGGCGCCTTCCTCAGCGATAATTCGGGCGAGGCCCAGCCCGTCCAGCTGCAGCGCATAGTGTCCAAGTGTAAGTGCGAATTCTTCTACGTGAGCTATGGCGATGCCATCGATCCGAATAGCATTACTGAGGTGCCGCCGCCACCCTCCGAGGAGCTGCTATCGCCGTGGGAGAAGCAGGACGATCCCGTTGATGCCTTCACCCTGATGCATCACGACTTGGACGTGTGCACCAACTCGCTGCAGTACGCCATGATCCTGGACATCGTCAACAACTTGCTGCTCTACGTGGAGCCGCAACGCAAGCAGGCGGCGGAGAAGCTCACCCGCATGCGTTTCCAGCTGCAGCTGCACTCCACGGAGGACCAGAAGCGCCCCATCCAGCAGAAGCAGACGGTGATTCGCAGCCTACTGATGAAGATTCGGTCGCTGGAGAAGGACATACACATGATCAGCAAGGAGCGGGTGGAGGAGGGCGACACCCTAGAGCTGCGCGTGGAGTACGAGCACGTTCAGCAGATGATCCGCGAGAGCAAGGAGGAGCTGAACACGTACAGCGAGGACCTGGACATGATGCTGCTCTGCTACAAGGAGACGCAGCTGTCGCAGCTCAGCAAGATCCTGAACGTGCGATCGGACGAATCGGTAACCATGGTGCGAACTAACGAGATATGCTTCAAGCGCGCTCAGTGGCGGCTCACGGAGACGGATGGCCAGATCGGCATAGCCGATTTGGTGCTCAGCGCCTTTCTCTACACCAAAAAGTCGAAGAGCGACGATTCGGTGGAGCATCTGCTGGAGCTGGGGAATATACGAATGGAGAACCTCTTGCCGCGCGAAATCTATCGCGATGTCCTGCTGGCTACCGAGATACAGAAGGACATGCCTGTGGACACGCACAAGCGGGTGCTGCGCATCTTCTGCCGGGAGAAGGCACCGGTGGGCGGAATCTCGGTAAAGGAGCACTTCGAGATCAATGTGGCCCCCATCACCATAGCCATCACCAAGAAGTTTTACAGCACCATGCTCAAGTTCTGCTTCCCGGATCGCGACGCCTCCGAAACGGAGGTCAGCGACGAGCTGGACGACAATGCCTCCACCAGCTCGGCGTCCACAACGAATTTACAGGCAGTCAAGGCTTCGTCCTCATCCTCGGCATCATCGTCGTCGGCGTCGACCAAGCGCTCTGGCAAGTCCAAGAAGGGCGCCAAGGACTCGGAGTTCTATGTGAAGATCGAAAAGGACGATGTGGAGAAGATGAAGGAGCGCGCCGAGAAGAACAAGCTTTTCATCTACATCAAGATACCCGAGGTGCCCGTCCGCGTCAGCTACAAGGGCAACAAGGAGAAGAATCTGGAGGACATCACGGACTACTCCCTAGTCATACCAACGCTGGAGTATCACAACGTGACCTGGACCTGGCTGGATCTTTTGCTGGCCATGAAATCGGTGAGCCGTCGGGTGATCTTCTCGCAGGCCATCAAGCAGAAGCTACATATCCATCAGCGGCAGCCCATCCTGTCGGCCGGCGAACGAGCCACACCCCAGGAGGCAGAAGACAAGGCGGTGATGCTGTTCGGCAATCGATTGCTGGTAAGGATTCGATATCTGAATTAATTTATGCTTTGCTTTAATGGGTTTTCCCTCCACACAGAACGAGAACAAGAACCAGAAGAAGGGCGGCGTCTTCAAGTTCTCCTCCAGCGGCAAGTAAAGGTCCAAGTCCAAAGCCAGGAAATAAAGGGATACTTAACGAAGATTGTATGCTTTATCTATGTATATTTGTTATTATTACTGTGTACGTTCAAAGGATGTACGAAAATACAATGTGCAACTTGCTGTGCTGACCAGGACTTGGCAGGACTTGACTGCTTAACAGGAATGTCGAGTCGTCCGCTTAACAAATACGATTCACATACACTTCAATCACACACACTCAAGTATTAAGCTACTGCAACTCTCTAAATATAATATATAATATATGTTTCGTTTGTTGTTAGCAATAAAGAGGGGCATGGAGCAGGCGTAGTTTAATTTTTACACACACACACCCGAGTCTCTTTTACCTTTTTTTTTAAACTTTAAAACACTTAAACTTAGGCGGCTTCATTCCTACTTGTTCTGTTGCTTCAGAGGTGGCTGAAAAAAAAGAGGATTTGGTTAGCATTCTGGATGAACTTCTGATGAGATTAAGAACCACTCACCAGCACAAAGACTCGTTTGGGCAGCGCCCGCTGCACCAGTTCATCGAGCAAGGCATTCTGGCTTTCGTTTTTCTGAGGATCCGCCTTCGTGTTGTACTCCAGACTCAATACGGGCAGCTCCTGCCACCCCACTTGCAGGGGATACAAATTGTAGACCAGTTCCTTCTCCTCGTAGGCCATTATGGAGATGTCCAGCTGGGAAAAAAATAATATTTAAGGAGCTAGTTTGAAGTATAATCTATGATAACCCACCTGCTTGTGGCCCGAGCATATAAAGTTATCCGTCTTGCTGATGCTCAGGTTGGCTATCAGGTGGAGCACATGCGTGGTTGGGTTCTTCAGCACCACCTTGAAGGCCATGGGCATCTTGACGAACATCTTCTCCTCGATGGTGCAGTAGATATTCAAAGGCGGCTCCGCTATCTCCAAACCACTAATCACAAACTTGGACTCATTCTCCTCCTTGCCATTGGCACGTCGCCAGCGGATGCAGAAGACCCCAAAGATGGGCACAGCAGACACTCGGTCCGGCTCCAGCGTGTAGACGCCCTTGATGAAGCCGCGACAATGTCCCGTGCCCTGGACCGCTTCCAAGGCCTTGTTGTACACCATGCGAGTGGTCTTGAGGTTGTCCTGGCCAGCTCCAGGCGTCGCCTCGCTGACCTCGTTGGCCTCCTCCGAGTGCAGGGAACTGCTCATTACACCCGCATTGGCCACCTGCAGGGCACTGGACACGGCCGAGTTGCTATTGATGATGGTCATCGTGGTGGGTATCTTGGCCACCAGACTCTTGCTCATGTAGGCACTGATGCCGGCAGGCGGCACGGCAGAGGCGGTCTCTTCGATGGCGGCTGTTGGTTTGGGGGCAGGCCGAATGAACTTACTGGCCACCGGCTTGCCCTCCAGCTTGCCCCTATGATCCAGATCCCGGGCAGTTGTCCAGTCCCGCAGAGTGGCATTCGTGCGCAGGACTATCACGCTCTCCAGCTGCTCGCCGGCAGTGTACTTGTTTGTGTATTTCTTTCGCTTAAAGCTGTAGTTCGATTGCACTAAATTGTGATCCTGCGGGAGGAGGAGGCGAAGAAATGCTACAAACACCCTTGAAGATCCACACAAGAAACCCTTACTTACACATATAAAGAAGCTGTCCAGTATCTCCACATCGTCGACGGCCACCACCTCCGTGTTGGCGCGCAGCAGAAAGTTTTCGCCGCGATAGAGCTGTCCCAGCGGCTTCCTGTCCAGCGTGTAGAAGCGGGCGGCGAACTTAAAGTCCCCATAGCACCGCACCGTCAGCACATCCTCCCGTGACTTCCGCAGCCGTGTCTCGTCCAGGTACTCAATCTGCACGGGCGAAATCGCCGCCGCCAGGCTATTGGTGGGCACACCACCCTTTACCTCGTGATCGGGCGTGGACTCCGCCGAGCTGTTCGGTGCTGTGCTGACCCTGTTGGCTGCATTGGCTCCCCCAGGACCACGATCCACATCCAACGTATAGCTTAGCCTCTGTTGCAGCTTGATTTCCGCCTCCGCCAGGCTGAATATGTAGAAGGTGGCCGTGTTGCTGCCATGAGCAGATAGCTCTCCCACATCGATCTGGATCTGGGCATGCAGCTTCTGGCGACCCGCTGAGATGTCCGTGGTGAGAAAAACTGAAAGAGGTGGGAAATTGGTTATAAAAGTGAAATGTTTATTAGAAAAAAATATAAATAAAATCCTAACTTTGTGTTTTTTAACATATTTTAATTAAATTTAATATTTAGCTTTTGATTATTATTCCAGAATTGTAAATTAAGTTTTATAAAATAGGAAAAATAATAGGAAAACAAAGTGAAGTTATGCTGATTTCGAAATTTATTCTTATTTCAGAATTTCGGTGGACCTTTTTTGATAATCGGATGACTATATCATATAGCTGCCAAAGGAACAATGGAGAAAATAGTAGAAAAACATCATAACTTTGTTTTAGTTTTCTTTCTTGTTTTAATTAAATGTTTGATACGCATATAGATTCCTTTTGATCCAGCCAGTCTTATCAAAGAACAGATTTTCTGCAAGATTCTCTCCCAAAAAACAATCACTTTCCTTTGTGTTCCCAGTTTCTGTGCCATTATCTTATCTTTATATCCAAGCCCAAAGCAAATATTACCGCACTTCCTCGTAGCCCCCACACATCAAGTTCATTGCCGTGTGTAAACACCTGACAGCTCACAAGGCGGCGGCGGCGCAGGTGTTTCTGGGTTTCTGTAACTGATGGCTCATTGGGTAAGGTCAGTGCCGCCGCCGCTCGCTGGGCTCTATAAATGTTTGTGTTTAAGGGCTTCGGAGCTCCAGTACAGGAGAGTCAAGAGATCGAGATGCAAGCCGCCGCCCTGCTTCCGCTGACAATGATGTGGATGCTTTGGATACCGGAGATTGCGGCAGCGGCGGTGGAGGAGCAGCCAGAGTTACGGCGCAATCCGCGCGTGGTCGGCGGGCATCCCAGCGAGGTGCGGAATCAACCGCATATGGTAAATATACGGCGGCGTGGCAACTTCGAGTGCGGCGGCTCCCTCATCACGCCGCACTGTGTCCTCACCGCCGCCCACTGCCTAAAGGACGGACCGGCTTCCGATTTTGTGATCCGCGGCGGAGTCACCTATCTGAGCGACATGCGCAATGCCCGCTACGTGCGGAAGGTACTCTTGCCGTCGGCCTACAGTCGCACCACTTTGGACCATGATGTGGCCATTCTGCAGCTCCAGCAGCCGCTCCTGGCCGCCATTGCTCGTCCTATAGGCTTGGCCCTGAATCCACCACGTCCTGGGACTTTTGTGAGGGTCTCCGGCTGGGGGTTGACCGACTCGGACTCCACGACGCTGCCCAATCAGCTGCACAGCGTCCATGTGAAGGTGATGTCGCAGCGCGAATGCCGGAACTTGTACCGTGGCTATCGGAACATCACCGCGTCCATGTTTTGTGCCTCGGTGCCGGGGCTAAAGGATGCCTGTGCTGCCGACTCGGGCGGGCCGGTGGTCAACTCGCAGGGCTTCCTCGTCGGTGTGGTCTCCTGGGGCAGGGCGCATCGCTGTGCGGCGGCGGATAGTCCTGGTGTTTACTCCGATGTGAGTTACCTGTCCGACTGGATAGTCGATAACATGCACAAGCACTGCTAGGTGATGGTTAGCCCTGATCGTTGACGTCACTGGGAGTCGAGGCAAGAATGCCATTGAAGCACTGCCTCCCATTGTGACCCGCACGAGCTCTGTTTGCTCAGCTGGTTTGTGCTTCGTATTTCG
The DNA here is from genome assembly GCA_035045905.1 of Drosophila anomelani. NCBI lineage: Eukaryota > Metazoa > Arthropoda > Insecta > Diptera > Drosophilidae > Drosophila > Drosophila anomelani. The sequence continues at coordinate 7,395,413 of JAWNOO010000165.1, forward strand.
GCGAATATCCGGCCATAAAAGCCGGGGCAAGGTCACCAGCGCCACAGTTCACAGCAAGATGCTCTGGCGCTGGGATTACCTGATCTTGGGCATGCTGCTCCTGGCCGAGCTCAGCCAACTGGGCGAGGCGGTGGCGAATAACAACAAACTGCGCCGGAACAGGCGACTGAGGAGCGTCAAGGGACGCCAGTTGGCCGCGAGAAGAAGAACCAACCAGGCGGCGGCCAGGAACAGGAATATCAACCGAACGGGTGCCGGCGTCAAGAAGCTGAATCAGCGAAGGAAAGCAACCACAAACGCCAGCAAAAACTCAGCCAAAATCCAACCCAGGATTGTGGGCGGCACTACCAGCACCATTTCGACGGCCAAGCACCTGATGCAGGTGCGCCGAGGAACGAATCTCTGCGGCGGCTCCCTCATCGCCGAGCGATGGGTCCTCACCGCCGCCCATTGCGTCCTGGGATACACAGCCTCGGACTTTCAAGTGCGCGGCGGCACCACCACCCTCGATGGCAGCGATGGCACCGTTCGCTCTGTGGACTCCGTGCACGTGGCACCCAAGTTTACCACCGCCAAGATGAACATGGATGCGGCGCTGCTAAAGCTAAATGAGTCCATGACGGGCACCAATATTGGAACCATCACCATGGCCACCACGCTGCCCAAGGCGGGCTCAAAGCTACGGGTAGCGGGTTGGGGCGTCACCTCGGAGAGCAGCTCAACGGCCTCCAAGACCCTGAGGGTGGCCCAATTGAAGGCGGTAAAGAGGAGCAGGTGCAAGAACCTTTATCGCAGCAAAGCCACCATTACGGCCTACATGATCTGTGCCACCGGCTCTGGCAAGGATTCGTGCAGCGGCGATTCCGGCGGCTCGTTGTCCAGGAATAGCACATTATTCGGCATTGTGTCCTTTGGCTATGGCTGCGCCAGATCCCGATATCCTGGCGTTTACACAGCCGTGTCCGCCATTCGTGGGTGGGCCAACAACGTGATGGCTAACAATTGAGGTGCTTAAACAAGGATATGAAGTCAGAAAATTCTATTTAAAGAATTTTGTATCATTCAAAACTTAACAAAGATCATCTATCTCCTTTCGCTGTATTAATTTTGAATGTAAAGTTGAATTTTTGATCTTAGAAAGCATAATTCATACGAAAGTTATAAGAGAAAATATAAAAATAATTATATACAATATCAGTTAAATATTAATTTAAATAAATTTAATATTTCTGTTGATATTTAAGACCCCTTTTGACCGTCATTTCATCCAAATATTCTCTTTTGTGCTTAAAGTCTGGAGGACACCCAACTGAAACTAGCTCCTAAGGTCATTAGTTGCTACGTGCGATTTAATAAATATTTGCTAAATAAAGAGTTTTGGCATTTAAAAATAGAACTCATCGTTGTTAAATAGTAAAAACAAGTTCATCATTCTTTGGGGCAAAGAATATCCATTAAAACACATGACCAAAACAGTTGGAGTTTATCTTGACGCAAAGAACGGAAACCTTGCGTCTTTTGGTCTTTAAGAATAAGTAAATAGAAGTGTTTATATTATATAAACAATAAAGCATTGATAACAAACACACTCTTCAGTCAACATAACTATGGCGATGGAAAGGGTAAACAGTTTTTAGGCCATTGTTTAGGCCTGTTTTTGCTGGCTTTGTTTGTTCTTTAGGAATTTTTATAAATAAGAAAAATAGGAAAGACCTAGAAATAATATATACTATCTTTATGAACTTTAATATTAATAGCAAATGGTAGTCATTATTTTTAATGCAATAAAAATAAAATGAATTTTTTAATACCCGCCTAAAGCTAGCTCTTACCATAAACTCTATAAAAACCCTTAAAGCAAGAAATTTGTTGTTGTAAATATTAAAAATCTTAAGAAACATAGATTAATTTAGATTTTAGAAAGTAAACACTTTAAGTTAAATAATTTCCTAGCAATATAAATATTTATTGATTAAATATTTCTTCAATCAAAACCCACAAATCGGAAGTAATACTTCCGTTCAAGTTTGTTTAATAAAACAAAAAGTTCTTTTAAATAAATATTAGATTGTAATACCAACAAGAAGTAACCAGTTTCCGTTCCTATATATATCTTTGATTCCGAATCTGATTTTGATTGAACAATTGTACAAATCTTAAAGTTTCCCCAAAGATTTAGACGCTATAAAAGCAATCTCTCCGCTGACTGGATATACCACAATGATTTCGTCACGCTGCCTGCCCTCGTTGTTGCTCCTCCTCATCCCTTTCTTGGGAGGTACTCCCTTTGCCGCCGGCAGCGTGGCGATAGAGCCCCGCATCATTGGTGGCCAGGTGTCCAGCATCAGGCAAGAGAAGTATCTCCTGCAGGTGACCACATCCACGGAGCTATGCGGCGGATCCCTGATAAAGCCGCGTTGGGTCATCACGGCGGCGCATTGTGTGTACAACAAGAACAAGGATGAGTTCAAGGTCTATGGCGGTGCCTCCAATCAGGGAGGACCCTATGCTGTCGTCCGTCAGGTTGATTACGTGGCCATTCGTCCGGACTTCAACATCAAGACCATGAACATGGACGTGGCAGCGTTGCGTCTGACAGCGGACATGACGGGAGCCAATATAGAGACCATTGGCCTGGCTTCCCGGCCCGTTCCAGCTCGTGCTTTGGTTAAGGTTTCCGGCTGGGGACTCACAACGGCCGATGCCACAACGACGGCCACGCGGGTGCATAGCGTCATACTGCCCATGTGGTCACGTGCCTCCTGTGTGTCCGCCTTCAGGGGCATCCATCGGATCACCCGCTCCATGGTGTGCGCTGCCAAGCTGTACAAGAAGGATTCCTGCGACGGTGACTCGGGCGGGCCGCTGGTCTATCGCGGCCAGCTGGCGGCCATCGTGTCCTATGGCTATGGATGCGCCTCCTCGCTGCCTGGTGTTTACACCAGTGTCCCAGTGATACGGGATTGGTTCCTGCGTGTGGTGGAGCAGCATTCCTGAGCAGGGTCTCTCTCTAGCGTTAAGCCTAATCTTTAAGTTTCCAATAAATAGTTCAAGTTTAGCAGGCAGGCAATTAACTCGGGGAATGCGGCGAAAGATAATCGAATATAAAAGCTAACGTCCAAGGTTGCGGCTTCACCAGACCATGTTAAAGCTTCTCCTTGGACTAGCCCTGCTGGAGGCCAGCTCGGGCACAAGCCTGGGCAAGATCTTCGGTGGCAAAACCACTTTCATTAGCGAGCACTCCTTCCTGGTCAATCTTCGGCGAAGTGAAGGCTTTCGTTGCGGTGGCGTTCTCATCTCGCCCAGCTGTGTACTCACTGCCGCCCACTGCCTGGAGGGGCGACACCATCAACTCCACGACATGACCGTCCACGCCCAGCAGCAGTGTCTGGGCGAGGAGTCGCCGTTGGAGCATATGCGTCGTGCTTGGTACGCAGGCGTTTCGCCATACTTCTGCCCCGAACAAGGCCTGGACTCCGATGTGGCTGTAATCCGATTAAGCAGCCCCATTGACATCTCCGGCAATACAAGTCTCGTCAAGATCGACTACAACGATCTGCCGGAGCGGGCGAATCTCATGGTGATGGGCTGGGGCAAGATTGACGGCCACGATCACAACTGGAACCAGTGCCTGCAAGCGGCCAAAGTGCAACTCATCCCGCAGAAGAAGTGCTGCGAAACCGTAGGATCTCCAAAGCAATGGGTAACCCAAAACATGTTCTGTGCTCTGGGCGAGAATGCCAAGGATGCCTGCAAGGGTGACTCCGGTGGCCCGATAATTAACACTGAAGGACGCACTGTGGGCATTGTTTCCTGGGGCATTGGCTGCGGCAGTGGCTATCCCGGGGTCTATACCCGTCTCGCCGCTCCCTCGATCACTTACTGGCTAAAGAGCTTCGTGGAGCGGCATTGCTGGTGAAGGGAGAGGCCTAAATTACTTTGTAAATAAATAATAAATGGAGGAGATCTCTTCCGGAATACCAAAATAATGGGCAGATCGTGTGGAAATATATTTCCGGAATAGGCGCCATTCACAGGCATCATTATCACTTCACAAATTGACTCGCAGTATGCTCAGTCTGGACATGACATGGCGGGACACTGGTTGCTCCTCTGGTGCCTCTGCCAGTTGACATTCGTGATTACCATCTCGGCTAGCAAATCCCGCATCGTGGGCGGTCAGGAGACGACAATCGACCAAGTTCCGTACTTGGTTTACCTGCGGCAGGGCGGCTTCTTCATTTGCGGCGGTTCCCTAATCTCGGCCAGCGTTGTTTTGAGCGCAGCTCACTGCGTCTTTGGGTCGCAACCGGAGGACTATACGATTCACGCTGGCGCAAGTCGCCTGGAGGAGGATGCTCCTGTCACTCGCACCGTAGCCAGCTTCCACATCTCGCCCAGCTACTCAGCCAGCAACTTTGACATGGATGTGGCGCTGTTGAAACTAAGGGAAGCCATTCGATTGATGCCCGGCAAGGTGGCCATCATAGCTCGTTGCCGAAATCCGCCGGAGGCCAATTCCTATGCCAGGATCAGTGGCTGGGGAGTGACGCAAGAGAATAATCGCAATCCCGCTGCACAGGTTCGTACTGCAATGGTGAGGGTACTGCCAGCTACGGAATGCAGGCGATCCTATGCCGGAGTGGCTCAGCTAAGTGATTCCATGCTTTGTGCCGCCGTGCGGGGACTTCGTGACTCCTGTTCCGGCGACTCTGGCGGCCCTTTGGTGTCTCGCGGACAGGTCTGTGGAATTGTCTCCTGGGGATTAGGATGCGGCCGCTTGGCTTTTCCGGGTGTCTATACCAATGTGGCCAGCGGCAGGGTAAGAACATTTATAGAGGAAACTCTGCGCAGGATTGGGCATTGAAAAGACTTAAAAAGGAAATAAAAGCGCTTTAAAGGGGAAATATAATTTTGATTGGACAACCAAGAAATATATTAGGAAGCGATTAATTAATAAATTAACTAATTTATGGAATCTACATTCCACCAACGAGGCCATCATGAGTGTTGAGAACACACCGATGATGATGATATGAAGCCCCATTACACAGCGCTTTTTATTCGCTGTTGTTGGGTTTCAATTTCCCATTCCCAAAGCAACCGATTCGCCGATGGAATCGCTCGATAGGCGACACACAAAATGGTTTATTAAAATAATTATTATTTGCACAATAAACTAATGTCGGTGTGCTCTGTAATGATTATTTCCTCAAAGGCATATAAATCGGAGCAGGCAGTCGCCGCCGCGCGATTCGAGTCGGAACTTCGGCCGCAGAGAGCGTGTTTACTCAGCTGACAAATCCGGCGACTCGGAAACTGGATTGGATTAACCAAACCGAAGCATGGAGTGAGCTGATGGCGGCGCTGTGTCACCTGCATCTGCTGCTGCTGTTGCTCCTCCTCTACCTGATAACGTCGCCTGGCTGGGCAGCCGGCAGCAACGAGGCCAACAGCCGGATTGTGGGCGGCGTCCCAGTGGACATTGGCAGCGTGCCCTATTTGGTTAACCTGCGCATCGGTGGCCGTTTTATATGCGGCGGCTCATTGGTCACAACCCAGCATGTGGTCACGGCGGCACACTGTGTCAAGGGAGTGGGCGCAGCCCGCATCCTGGTTGTGGCCGGGGCCACAACGCTCAGCGAAACGGGCGTCCGAAGTGGCGTGGAGAAGGTCTATACCCCAAAGGCCTACAATACGCGAACCCTCAACACGGACGTGGCCGTTTTGAAGCTCAAGACGCCGCTCAGTGGTCCCAAAGTGGCCACCATTGAGCTCTGCAACGCCAGCATGAAGGCCGGCGAACTAATCAAGGTCTCTGGCTGGGGCCAGATCTCGGAGCGCAATAAGGCCGTCTCTATGCAGGTGCGAAGCGTGGACGTGGCCCTGATTCCCCGCAAGACCTGCATGAGTCAGTACAAGCTGCGCGGCACCATTACCAGCACCATGTTCTGCGCCTCGGTTCCAGGAGTCAAGGATTCCTGCGAGGGCGACTCTGGCGGACCGGCTGTTTACCAGAATCAACTCTGCGGCATTGTTTCATGGGGCGTCGGCTGCGCCCGGCAAAAGTCCCCAGGTGTTTATACGAATGTCAAGACTGTAAGGAGCTTCATCGACAAGGCCCTGGGCATGTGATTGAGAGAAATACAACGCAAGAAATGAATCCAAGACTTTAAAGTGTTTTTAAATATGATCAAAAGATTCCTGGAGAAATTAAATATAAGTAAATCTTTAAAGATATAAAAACAAATCCCTCAAAACCAAAAGCTAGTAGCATTTACCCAACATTATTTGTTTCCATACATTTCTTAAAATAATAAAGCCATAAATATTATCCCAACGATATCCCAGGGAGTAAAGTGCACTTTTCGTACTCACCACTACTCCGCAGAGCTCCGGGAACACTGATGTGCACGCCCACATTTTGTAGATAAACATTGTACGGATTGCTGATGGTGATCACAACGGGATAGTACTCGTTGACCAGCATTTGCGTGGTGGCCACCACGGCCTCTTGCTCATCCATGCCATTGTTATTCTCCTGGCCATGGCCAAGGTTCGTTTGCGTGTCCAGATGGAAGCTGAAATATACAGAGACAATGATCAGTGAAGCATTAAACTCGTTGCTTGCATGCAATTGTCCCGGAAATTAGCTTAGTCTTCCGGTACGAATCGCTTTGACTTACGTGGGAGCAATGTAGCAAATGGGATTGATCGTAACGTTATCATCGAGATCCCGGCTGCGCGTGTGATGCCGAAACAATTGGCGGGAGTAACTCGAACTGCAGGTGAGCAGAGCGGCCACCTGGTCGGTGCCCATGTGGGCCTCCGAACGAACAATGCGCAGCTGGGTGTTCTCGTGGAACTGCTGGGCCTCGGTGGTGCAGAGCAGCTGGTAGTAGGAGCCGGGCTCCAATCTCATGTTCTTCTCAAAGGATTGAGGCTGTGCCGCCTGCTGCTGCCGCAGCTGGGTGAGGCTGGGAAAGCAGAGATACTTGAGAGCCTCCAGCTTGTAGCTATTCTGCGGATTGCCAGCATCGGCCAGAATGACACTGAAGCTGCGCACTCTCAACGGCACATCCGTGAGGACCCTAAAAGTATGAAGAACATGAATACAAGAAGCGATCTAGCGAACGAAGAACCCGCACTCACCTCACTATCAGTTGCAACTGGACCACATCGTCGTTGTTCAGCTGCACTCTCTCGAATGTGGCGCACATTTCCAACACGTCGCTGACCTTATCCAAATCGATTTGAATGGGCGACTTCACGCTGGCCAGTGCCGTCGTCCACAGCGCCTGAGTCTCGCTGTTCAGCTGAGTCTTCGGCATGGGCGGAATGCCTTGAAACACCTGCCAGAGGTTCTCCAGCAATAGAATCCGTTCCGCCTGCTCGCCACGGTTGTGGCGCAGGGACAAAGCTTCAACGCTGCAGGCAATGTAGTCGGCCACGGAGGCAGAGAGCAAGGCACAGCGCAGGGTCTTCAGCAAAACATCCGTAAATATTGTAGACCACTTCTCTTGCCGATAATCCGGCAGCATCAGCGAATACAAGCTGGCGGAGGAGATCAAAGAAATTAATATAGATTCCACTGGACGAAAAGAAAGAATTCAAACTCACGTCAAGGCCTTGGCATGATCGCCGCTCTTGAGGTACTCCTCGGCCATGTCGATAGCTAGTTTCTTGCGAAACCTGAGGCACTTGTAGATCTTAAACTGGGCCATGGCTTGGCTCAGCAAAGCTATAATCCCCGACGAATGGTTAAAGCTGCGCTCCATTTCACACAGCTGCACATTGGCCTGCTGCTCAGCCACCAGGTCGCCCGTCTTGACCGCCCGAATGCCGAAGAACTCTGTGTATAGAGACAGAGAATTGGGATTGGGCGGGGCAGGAGTGGCCTCCAAGGAGCTCAGCAGGGTAGCATAAGCTTGCTGAGCCGAATCACGTCGCTTCATCACATATTCTGCCGCCTTATGGTAATAGATTCCCGGGTGTTGCGTCTGCAAAGCGGGCAGGCCGTTCTTGATGGCCTCGCAAAAGAGCTCCGCGAAGACAGAGTGTCTGAAAGTAAAATATAGAAGTCTTACTTCCACATTAAAGGGATTAGGGGGACCATAACTTACTGCGTGCTTAGCCAGGCATGATGCTCAAAGGCCAGATCCTTGAAGCCCACTCGGGACTTGTACTTCTCCACATGGATGATGAACTGGTTGATTGCATCCCTCGGGGTCTTCAGCTTGAACATTAGCCGGCAGATTTTGTAGTTTAAAAAGCCGGCCAGGGTTTTAATCTCAAGGCAATTGCCATCGTTTATCCGTATTTCGTCCAGATTGGCGTAGGCCTGGAAGTAGTGCCTGTACATCCAAAATAAGGAAAGGAGTTAGTATTCTCTCCCTAGAAAATCAAAAGAAAAACCCACTTCTGGCCAGTGCTAAAGTCCTGCCGCATCTCCGCCACGAATCCCAGCTTGAACTGATGCCGAATCTTCAGCGAGGTGTGCGCCGCCGTCAACTGATCCCGGTGGTTGCGTATCCGCTTGGACATGAGCGCATAATAGGACTGCGCCATGTCCAAAAAGGCCGACTCCAGCCGCAAAGCGTAGCCCGTTAGGTGTTCCGTGTGCGGGAGGATGAACAACATCTTGCTGGTAATGCCACAGGCGCTGGTCAGGCTGGCGGCCCGTTCCGCCGCCAGTAAGTCCTCACCCGGCGGCAATGGAGCAGCCTTCTGCAACAGGACCAGGCACAGCCGAGTGTTCCGCTCCTGCAGGGCGTTTTTCAGTGCCTGAACAATGCCGGCGCACTGCACTTGCTTCTCCGTCCACTGCAGGTCATTCCACTCCATGTCCTGGAAGAGCACCACCACCGATGGCAGGACGTGCAGGTGCTTCAGCATCCAGTTGCGCTTGAGTATACCCTTTGGATGATACCACTCGTAGGAGGCGCGCTTGGGCTTGGCCACCGGGAACTCATAGTTGGGCGGCAGCAGCTTATACTGCACCGCCGCCCTATCGGCGGCCTTGCGCTGCAAACTCCCGCTGAACGCCTCCCACACGGCCTTGTGTACGCCCACCCGCGCCGTGTCCAGCCCACAGAAGCCAACCAGCGGCTGCGGAGTTACGAGCAGCTCCGACGGCAGGGCGCTGGCGTCCATTGTCGTCATGCTTCCGTGTGTCCGGCCCGGGCTGCTGCACAGAGATTGAGATGGGATGACGGCTTCTTCTGCAACGGCCACTCCTCTCCTTGGGTGCAATGTGTGATGATCTTCTCCAGCTACGTTGTCCTCGGTAGCCAGTGTTGCCAACTCTTGAAAAAATCCGGAAATGAAAATACTAACCACTATGAGTGGTTTGTACTTTTTTAAATCATACTTTATTTTGGTTTGTATTTTTTTTATTTGGTTTGTTTACTTTATTCCTCGTAATTCGTATGTATAAATATGGAGCTTGCATTTGCCAATGAAAACTCTATAAAAATAACTACATTTATTGAAGTTAAAAAAAAACGGCGGCTATCGATACTATTTATGTTTTCAAGCCACATCAATATTCAGTCAGCCGGTAAAAATAATTTACCTGTTAGCTCATTTACCTGTGCTTCACAACTGGTCCGGGTGACTTTTGGAAGTAAGAACTTCATGCGTTTTGATCTACAGAGATTGGCGGGCTTCTGTATAGCCATAGCTCAAAGCCGCTATGTGCACAGGCAAATGCCGCAGATGATTTCGGGGTAGGAATCTCCATTAGAATTTAAATAACCATATCGGCGATGATCCAATATTGTATTTCGTAAACAAGTGCGACATTTAAAATTGTCAAATTGTATTTCAGAGGTGAGATGTTTTTGAATATCGATATACCGATTGTTGTTCGATATTTTATCCCTTTTGAAACACGAAATTTGGGCATATCTCAACACTGGCTGACACGTATTCGTTTTGTTATTTCGGCAAGGTAAGACTTAAATCGCAGCTTGACATGCTCAAATCGCTCAGTTACCCACGCAAACTCGACAATTAACCAGAACTCATTGCCTTTGTGCTTATTGCAGTGTGCGACGCGTGCATCCAAACAGAAACTACTCAAAAAATGGCTCCACCACAGAGAATGCGCGTCGCCAACGAAAAGGCTAGCAAATATGTGACGATGCGGGGTAATGTCCCCAAATCCTCGGTGAGTTTCGTCCTTATGTTTAAGTTTAAATAGGCCCCGAAGAGTGCATAAGAAACTATGTAGAAGGAAATTCTATCTGCAGGCGATAATCAATCGCGAAAAGTGCCACGCCGTCATTGATTTTATGGCTGATGCGTGTGCTTGTATATGTGTGTGTGTGTGCGTGTGTGAGGAGGGCGGGGGAAGCTGGTGTTTGTGCGAGTGTTATCGGCTCTTCTGGAAATTTGATTAGATGTTCGACAGCGACGCTAATCTGCAATTGCAGGTCACAACTAATCTCTATACATTTCCCATTGCAGAAAACGAAAGAGGGCCAGTATCCCGTGGGTCCCTGGCTTCTGGCGCTGTTCATCTTCGTGGTCTGCGGCTCGGCTATTTTCCAGATCATTCAGTCGATTCGCGCCGCGTAAGGAGAGCTCTCCCTCAGTTCCGCCCCGCACAACTGTCACCAGCCGCCACATCTAGCGAGGATGGCACACCTTTCTGCAACTTTCCTATTACCTTCTCCCCCAACATACACAGAACAGAACCGTAGCTGAATTTTGATCACTGAAAACCCCTCGGCAACATGTGCAAATGCCCATAAAAAATTGAACTTGGCTTTCCAGTTGATTTTCGTGTCTGCAATATGTATTTTTTAAACACAACATACAAACTTTAAGTCCATTTAACGCGTTTTGCATTAAATAATTGTAAGCTCTGCATCCAACTGAACGTTATGTGCATTCCTGCTACACTCACAGAAATAGCTGAACGTAATCCTGTACCCTGTATCCGGGCTTTATGGCTATATATGTATGTAATGTATTTTATGATGCTTCTCGATGCTCGAGTTCTTTGAATAGTGCAAAAAAAAAGTGTTTAAGCGTTGTTTTCTAATGCAAAAGACGAGTAGAGATGAAAACTATGAGTACATAACAATGAGGAATATATAATATATGATAATTTTTTTACCTAAAAACTATGGGCTTTCTTTATATTTGGGATCGGGAATTAATTTCTATTATAATCTTTGTTCTGTTTTGAAATATGGTGGAACTTTTGTTTAATTTCGTGCTCACTCACGAACAATGTTCCATCACATCTCTGCAGCCCTGGATGGACTTTCAAAACAGCTGATTGGACGCCTCGAAAAGAAACAAAACGAAATTCTATAAAATTTAGCTTTTAAAAAATGCATTTAATTGTGATTATTAAATAGTTCAAATAACAAAAAGTTTATGCGTCGCCTGTTTACATCGGTCAACATCCAAATAATGTCGAAGAACAAAGGAAAAGCCAAGGCAACCGCCGAGGCGACGAAATCAACGCCGGCTAAAGAGGAAGCCGGTCCAATAACAGTGGACAAGACGGGAAATATATGCATACAAATTCTGGCCAAGCCGGGTGCCAAGCAGAATGGCATCACCGGAATCGGACTGGAAGGCGTGGGCGTCCAAATAGCCGCTCCGCCCAGCGAGGGCGAGGCCAACGCCGAGCTTGTCAAGTTCCTCTCGAAAGTTCTCGGCCTGCGCAAGAGCGACGTGTCGCTGGACAAGGGATCTCGGTCCCGCAACAAGATAATACTCATCAGCAAAGGAGCCAGCACCGTGGAGGCCATTGAGCAGCTGTTGAGAAAAGAATCTGAATCGTAGACCACCGACTGCTCCCCGTTTACCAAATAAATATTCTTATTTATTTTGATTTTTAAAACACATTTGCTTGTTGTTTATTATTTGGTTGTTTTCTTTTTTCTTGTTCATCGATCGGGTCATCAAACCTTAATTATACATTTACTCTCCATTTTTTATATTGTAGCTATCAACTAGATCGCGTAGGTATGTAGTCTTTAGGTTTTTACATAAATTACTTGGATTCTAAATTAGAAGTTTCTTAAAAACGACAACTGCTCCTGCTTTTGAATGTTTCTTACGAGTGTTTGAGTCTGTTTATGAGTAAGCGTATGTTTATGTTTTTGTCGCTTATAACGCGGCAAAATGTTAGAAATGACAATACAAAATTTAACTCTGCTGTCAACTTAGTACGAAAGGTCTAAACGCATGTAAATTGTGTATCTGAATGTGAGTGACTGGATGAATTTTGGTTGCTTTTGGGATGTTGGGGGGTGTGTGTGCGCTTAATCGACCTCCTCCATGTGGGAAGCGTCCTCGGTGTCCTCAACCAGCGAGGGGGCATCGCCGGCGCTCTGGGCATCCTCGGTGGTCATTGGCTCGTCCTCGTCGATGCCCAGACCCAGCTTGATCATGCGGTAGATGCGGCTGGCGTGCACCTGGGGGCTGTCCAGCGAGAAACCGGATGACAGCAGAGAGGTCTCGAACAGCAGGATGACCAGATCCTTGACGGCCTTGTCGTTCTTGTCGGCATCGGCCTTCTGGCGCAGAGTCTCCACAATGGGATGATCGGGGTTGATCTCCAGCTGCTTCTTGCCGGCCATGTAGCCCATGGTGGCGGTGTCGCGCAGAGCCTGAGCCTTCATGATGCGCTCCATGTTGGCGGACCAGCCGAACTGCGAGGTGACAATGCAGCAGGGCGAGTCGACCAGACGGTTAGACACGACGACCTTCTCGACCTTGTTGTCCAGAATCGACTTCATCAGCTTGCACAAGCTCTCGAACTTGGCCTTATCCTCCTCGCGCTTCTTCTTCTCGTCCTCGTCCTCGGGCAGCTCCAGACCCTCCTTGGTGACAGACACCAGCTGCTTGCCCTTGTACTCCTTCAGATGCTGGATGACGTACTCATCGATGGGCTCGGTCATGTAGACGACCTCGAAGCCGCGGGCCTTGACGCGCTCCACGAAGGCAGAGTTGCTGACCTGGTCCTTGGACTCGCCGGTGATGAAGTAGACGTGCTTCTGGTTCTCCTTCATGCGCGACACATAGTCGGACAGGGAGCAGAAATCGTCGCCAGAGGCAGAGGTGTGGAAGCGCAAGAAGTCGGCCAACTTGGCGCGGTTGTTGCTGTCCTCGTGCACGCCCAGCTTCAGGTTCTTGCTGAACTGGTCGTAGAACTTCTTGTAGTTCTCCTTGTCCTCGGTCAGCTCCTCAATCAGCTCCATGGTCTTCTTGACCAGGTTCTTGCGGATCACCTTCAGCACCTTGTTCTGCTGCAGCATCTCACGCGAGATGTTCAGGGGCAGATCCTCAGAGTCGACCACGCCCTTGATGAAGTTCAAGTACTCGGGGATGAGGTCCTCGCAGTTGTCCATGATGAACACACGGCGCACGTACAGCTTGATGTTGTTGCGCTTCTTCTGGTTCTCGAACAGATCGAAGGGGGTGCGACGGGGGATGAAGAGCAGAGCGCGGAACTCCAGCTGTCCCTCCACCGAGAAGTGCTTCACGGCCAGATGGTCCTCCCAGTCGTTGGTCAGCGACTTGTAGAACTCGCCGTACTCCTCCTGGGAGATATCATCGGGATTGCGAGTCCAGATGGGCTTGGTCTTGTTCAGCTCCTCATCCTCGGTGTACTTCTCCTTGATGGTCTTCTTTTTCTTGGCGTCCTTATCCTTCTTGTCGGCATCCTCATCCTCGCCAACATCCTCAATCTTGGGCTCATCGGTGTCCATCTCCTTCTTCTCGTCTTCCTTCTTCTCATCATCGGCCTCATCGTCGCTCACCTCCTTCTCGCGCTCCTTCTCGACGAGCAGCTTGATGGGGTAGCCAATGAACTGCGAGTGCTTGTTCACGATCTCCTTGATCTTGCTCTCCTCAAGGTAATCGGTCTGATCCTCCTTGATGTACAGCACGATCTTGGTACCGCGGCCCAGAGGCTCGGAGTTGTCGGCGCGCACGGTGAAGGAACCGCCAGCGGACGACTCCCAGATGTACTGCTCGTCATCGTTGTTCTTCGAGGTGACGGTCACCTTGTCGGCAACCAAGTAGGCGGAGTAGAAACCCACACCGAACTGACCGATCATGGAAATATCGGCGCCGGCCTGCAGAGCCTCCATGAACGCCTTGGTGCCAGACTTGGCGATGGTTCCCAAGTTGTTGACCAGATCGGACTTGGTCATGCCGATACCGGTATCGATGATGGTCAGAGTGCCGGCCGTCTTGTTGGGAATGAGCTTGATGTACAGCTCCTTGCCAGAGTCCAGCTTGCTGGGATCAGTCAGCGACTCGTAGCGGATCTTGTCCAGAGCATCGGAGGCGTTGGAGATCAACTCGCGGAGGAAGATTTCCTTGTTCGAGTAGAATGTGTTGATGATCAGCGACATCAGCTGAGCGATCTCAGCCTGGAAGGCGAAGGTCTCTGCTTCCTCAGGCATCTGGAATGGATTACGAGTTGAACAGGAAGATTAGTATAATTCGGATTTGGAAAACTAAAGCAGCTGCATTTCCGATAACAAAAACACATTTTCCTCTGTTCTCTCTGCTCTCCCTTTTCCACCACCAAATGAGTTTCTACGCAAATACATCGGTGGTCGAAAAAAATAGCAACCCCCAGATGACGCATAGTATACTAACCACAATTTATATATTTAAAACACGTAATAAATTTAGAAATTTGTGCTTAATTAACTTAAGGTTAACTAAATACCATTTTGGTTTTGAGGGAATCTTTGCGTGTTTCCTAGAAACAAATTTATTTTCAGTACTCCTATTCTGGGCCACCACTGTATGTATGTATGTGTGTAACCGCTGCACATTGAAAATTCGTACATAACCAAGTTGGCATATGGAAACATCTAGAAAACTGACTGAATCGAGTCTCCTTGACAACAGTTATTAATAAGAAATAAAATTAAAGAGAATACTGAAGTTAACAAGCTTTTTTTTCACAGACTGACGCCATTTCATTTGGCCGCATTGCTCATTTGCCTTTATGTGTGCGTGAGCCATGTGCAAAGTACTTTAAATATGCCTGTGTAAATGCAAATGCACGTGTGGGGTTAAAGAATAGAAATGGTTTTTTAATTAATCGGCCTATTTTGCATATTGTTTAATTCATCAATCTTGGAAAAGAAGTTTCCAGAAGGTTCCCTAGCCGAAAAGCCGGCATTTTTTGCAAATGTATTAGTATGTGTGAATGAATCAAGCTTAAAAAGCCGCAAAAATCATTGAATAACTAATAGCAAGATTGAGTATTAATTAAAAACGCCAACATCTTGCATCACTTGGCTTCTAGAACTTTAAAATCAATATTCGCCAAATGGGTCAAGAACATGCCAGACTGTATGCGTCTTCATTCAAATTCTCTTTGTTTAAGTTCACTGCAATCGATTACTCACCTTGTATGTTATTCTTTCTATTCACAGAATAAAGGTAAAAATGTATAAATTTTCACTTTGCTTTGTTGCAAGAATGAGAAGTTCACAAACTTATTTCGCTTTGCAGACAGACGTTGACTGTCGACGCACACCGAACGAATTTTTTTCAAGACTCTGACCGGCAACGGCGAGGCGAACTGCTTTTATAGAAAAACCGCCCCAGCCAATCGAACGTTCTAGACGCTTCCAGACGTTACCACACGCCAGGGACTCGACTTCCGGTTAGTTTTTGCCCGCGATACGACTTTCTGTGTTGTAGACTGCTCGAAAAGGGCGCAACCTGTGCGGGCGAATTCAAAAGTTGTACTAAAACTGAATTGGAGAGGTCGGCGTTGCTGATATATTGGGAATAGAAAAATGGCTCAGAGATTACTTGATTGAAGAGTAAAATATTTATGGGGGCGAAGGCCTACTTAGGCCTGATCTGCGCAGGCTAATAAACAAAAGTTTAAAAAATTAAAAATTTAAATTTTGGTTATCGTGGCCATATGCCATAAGCATTAAATATAAATTTGTATATTGGTGTTTAATTTTTAATTTCAGTCCTAACTTGTTCTCCAGCCCTGATAGAAATGACATATCGATAACTTTGAAGACATCGATGACTTGGCGCAACTTCTGCACATTTCCAGCACTGACATCAAACAACGCAAAACGGATTTTTAAAATTTATGTTTAAATAATTATAATTGTTATTATTTGGGACTATTTTCTGTGGTAAGAATTAAGGACGATGCAATTTAAGGTATTTAATATGTAGGTTTATTTTACATTCTACAAATATACGATATAAAAACCATAAATAAGAAATTTTAGTTCCAAAGAATAGTTTTTATTTTGTTTGCATATTGATTTACATTTTCCTTACATAGCCCGTACAAAAATATGAAGCTCAGTTGCTCAATTCAAGTGACAAATGATGGAATCATCGGTGGTCTGGGTAACGCAAATCTCCTGGGTGGAGGCATCACAGAAGTATCCATTGGGACAGCTCCCAGTGACATTGGTCGGTGTCAAGGCTCCAAAGCAGAAGGCGAACGTGGACCGAGAGGTGCAGGCAAAGGTGTAATTGGGAGCGCACATGCCGCAGGTGTCTGTGTCGCCACAACTGGCGGGAGTCTCGCTCCGCTGGAAGCAGATCACCGGCTGATCCGTGCACACCAATCCTT
Source organism: Drosophila anomelani (assembly GCA_035045905.1). Classification (NCBI taxonomy): domain Eukaryota; kingdom Metazoa; phylum Arthropoda; class Insecta; order Diptera; family Drosophilidae; genus Drosophila; species Drosophila anomelani. The sequence continues at coordinate 7,412,022 of JAWNOO010000165.1, forward strand.
CAGTGCATACAAAGGTCTGATTAACATCCGGAGTTTGGCTGCCGAAGCACAAATGATAAGCGGTCTGGTTGATACAGGCTGCTCCATTTGACTGACACACATCGCAGTCGGCCTGAATCCAAGCAATCGACACTACCAGCAGGATAACCTGAAGATAAAAAGTTATATTTAGTTATTTATTTAAAAGTATATTTTTTATTTACAAATCATTGAGGACATTTACGAGGAAACAAAGAAATAATATGAAACACTAACCAAACCCAAGAACTTGTACATCTTCACTGCTTTGCGCTTCTTTTGTGAATGATCTGCGAAATCCCAAGGCGGTGCTATTTTTTCTACATTTTGACAGAGGTGCCGAAATTGTTCTATGGCATCGTAAAAATTCGGAGCCTTGTGAATGCCTCAACTTATCTTTATGGACACTAAACCAACTGAAACTGAGACTGAGGGTGTGTGGGCTGGCTTAGGCCCCTATAAAGAGAATTGGCACCGCTTCTGGCCACTGTCACAAGGCAATTCCTCTTCCCGGTAAACAGACAAGCGCCATGCTCGCACATATTATTCTTAAGGTAAGTGGACTGCCTGGCAAGTAATCTTTGAGTATGTAACCCATTTGCTTTAAAGATCTGCCTGCTCTTCTGGTTTGTATCCGGACGAGCTCTTGGCCAGTCGGTTTGCTCTAGCTGCGAGGCAACCAACGGACAATATGCCTGTATCAGCGAGACTGCCTTTGGATTTTGCTTCAATCAGGGAACTGTGGACGAGAATGCTGTTCAAAGTTGCGAGGAGGGATACTACTGTGTCCTGGAGGGTTTCTGCGCCGCCATGGATTCAGCGGAAGTAAGTTTACGATTAAAGCTAGATAAGATTGTCTCAGTTGACACTTTTCTTAACACCACAGCCCGCCTGTGTGCCAGAAGATTCTACGACCACAACGACTGTAACGACAGGTTGGTGAATATAGCGAGTAAATAAGATTTGGCAAAAATTAAGTGGGTTTATGCTTTCCGGTTTGATTTTTCTTGCTTTCAACTGATAAATTTAACGACTGACTCGAGTGCAGCGGAGACCACAGAGTCAACGACTCCTGATTCAACGACAGAGTCAACGACTCCTGATTCAACGACAGAGTCTACGACTCCTGATTCAACGACAGAGTCAACGACTCCTGATTCAACGACTGAGTCCACAATTCCTGATTCAACAACGGAGTCCACAATTCCTGATTCAACAACAGAGTCCACAATCCCTGATTCCACGACAGAATCAACGACAGAATCAACAATTCCTGATTCGACAACGGAGTCAACAATTCCTGATTCAACTACAGAGTCGACTACATTTAAAACTACTCAAACAGAAGAATCTACTATCCCTGATTCAACCACAGAATCTACCCTCCCTGATTCGACAACGGAGTCAACAATTCCTGATTCAACGACAGAATCGACTACTTTTAAAACTACTCAAACAGAAGAATCTACAATCCCTGATTCAACCACAGAATCTAAAATTCCTGATTCAACCACAGAATCTACAATCCCTGATTCAACGACAGAATCGACTACGTTTAAAACTACTCAAACAGAAGAATCTACTAGTCCTGATTCAACCACAGAGTCAACAAGTCCTGGCTCAACAACTGATTTAAGTACTTTGGTAACCACAGAGCCGACAACGGCGCTTACAACGGGTTCGTAAACAAAATATCTTAAGGCTTCCAGTTGAATTTATAATATTCGCTTTTGACAGATGTATTTACTGATTCGAGTACAGATTCTACAACCACAATAGTCACTACTACAGGTTAGATATAATACCAAAGAGTTTATGTTTTAATGACTCTCGCTTTGACTTATATTTCTTTATAGTGACAGAGATATCGACGGAAACAACAGAGTCTACTACAGAGACTGAGACTTCGACCCCAACGGATGTTACTACAGGTATCTACCAATCCGTTTTATAAAGTTAATATTTGTTAATTATATTTGAAACCACCAGAATCCACCACAGACACGAGTACTGCTGCTACCACCTTAACAACAGGTAAGTAAAAATAAGATATTGAAGCTTTTTGGAATTAATTTTGATATATCTTATTGTAATCCATAGACTCTTCCACCGAAACGCCACTAAATACCACTACAATGGCATCGGAAGTGGATGCAAACCAATATTGTTCACAGTTGGGGACCAAAGGCTACTTTCGAGTTGAGACAGACACAACCTGCCAAAAGTAAGCATTTTACGAATAATAAATTCTTTTAATATATAAATTAATATTTTAGGTATGTGTATTGCTACAAGTTGTCCAAGGATTACCTCGGTTGGCTATATTATTGCGACACGGATAAATACTACAACTCGGATAAAGAGTCTTGTCAACCGGAAAGGCCATCAAACTGCTAAGTTTTTCTAAATGATAACTTCACGGATATAATCCATATATTACCAATAATATTTATTTATATTTATGTATTCACACTTCAAGAAAATGTAATAACCTTGTATTATTTCTATTTGATTTTAGTTTCAAGTAAATTATTTACTAGTTAATAAATAATCACTATCGCCTACTATAATAATTTTAAACGTTATTATGCACAACCATCGGGTTTAGTGACACTGCAGTATCCCAACGATGCGTTAAAATATTGCCCGCTTCTGCAGTTCTTGACCACAGCTCGTGTAAGGCCATCCTTGGCCAAATAGCAAAGGACAAAGCTGCAGGAAAATTTCCATTTAAGTGACTTTTTTTATCGGCTTTATCTTGAAACTATGATGATTACCTGGCGCAAGTGGAATCGTTTTGGTTCTTAATCATCACCGTTGGGATCTCGTCAGCGCAAGCCTTATCTGCGCTCCAATCGGCCGTGCTGCGAGCAGGTGCTGGCGATGCAGCCAGGCAGTGAATCAGCAGCTAAAGAAGATTAATTCTATTTACTAAAACACTTGATGGGAGTCCTTTCTAAGTTGTTACCAGGGATAAAATCAGTCTCGGCCACATAATGTCGGGTTAACCTTGCGTCCTCTTTGCACACTGAAACCTTGGGGCATTTGTGGGGTCTTTAAGTAGCGACAGGGTTTAATCTGAGCAGCATTGTTTATCTCTGCGCTCTTTGGTAATGTAATTAATGTTTATAGCGTGTTCCTTAACTAGATCTGTGTGTTTTGTTAGCCATAAATGTATGTATGTCTGGACAGAAGACTTTTTAGATATGAGCAAATATTCGCATGAAAAAAAGACTCAAAGTGTGTATCATCAGATTGAAGAACAACAACCCCGGTTTTCTGAAATATTTACCTTGCTTACAAGTATTAATTTTAATTATTTCAAAAAGGCAACAAAATATAATGTTTAAAATCTTAAAAAGCAGAATCCTTTTGCGCAGTTTAATTTCTTTTATTAATCACGAAGAACTCTCTTTCTTTACTTTTTTCACTGTAGTTTTTTATTGCTAAAACAACAAGTGTTTAAGATAAACAGGAAATTCTGCGAAAGTTGGTGTTTATACACAGTCATCCGGTTTATCGCTGGCGCACATTTTTATGCTATCGTCAAAATATTGTCCACTCTTGCAACGCTTCACTAGCCCGTGAACTTGTCCATTGCTAATTAAACAATACACGAAACTGCAGAAATTGAGAATAAAAGTTATTAGTTTTTATCACTTTTACGAAGTTTGACTCACCTGCTGCATGTGGGATCATTCTGATTTTTTAGCAAGATATAGCTTCCAATTTCTTCGCAGGCTTTTGCTGCACTCCAAGCTTCCTCCGAGCTCTGAACATCTGATTCTGAAGTTGGCAGTGCTGTCAGCAAATTAACCAGCAGCTAAATTGAGGGGAATTCATTTGAATAATTTACAATTATAAATATATTCTCAAAGTCCTTCTACCATTAATAAAATAAGTTTCGGCAGCATTGTTAGCTTTCTATTGCTTGTCACTCTTTGAATGCGAAAGGAACTCAAAATCGGGCTTTTATATTGGTGAAGCTTATCTTTGAACTTTTCGAAATGCAATAAAAGATTGTGGTTTTTGTGATATTGCTTTTATTGGCAAACAATTAAAGTGGTAATCGGAATTTATCAGAATTTCTGGTTTATGTACAATAATCGGGTTTGGTTCCAACGCAGACTCTTATAGAGGAGTCAAAATATTGGTTTGCTTTGCACTTCTTTATCAAAGCAACGACGCCTCCGTTGCTAATATAACAATATACGTAACTGCAGGAATAGATCGTTAATAATCAATAGTTATTAGCTTGAGTTTTTATCTTACGAAGCGCAGGTGGGATCTTCTTCGTTGGTAAACAAGGCTGTTCCTGAGGTAACATCCGCACAAGCCGCCTCCTTGGTCCAGGGAGCTGCTGTGGTGGTCGTTGTTGTTGTGGTTGTTGTAGTTGTAGTTGTTGTGCTGGTGGTCGTTTCCGGCTCCAAGCATCCATCTGGCTTTGTGGATCCACAAATCTTGAGGTTTGGATCAAAGTAAAGGTTCTCCTTGCATGTTGTGACCTTCGTCGAATGGACTCCTGCATTGCTTACCGAACAGGAAATGTAACTGAAAGAGTTTTGATTAGAGAAATTATCTAGTTTTCGGACAAGTTATTTACGTAGTACAGGTGGGATCATCTTTGTTTTCAAAAAATGTACTCTTGGTGGCTGCATCGCACAAGTCGTCGGCATTCCAAGGAGCTTCTGTTGGTGGCGCCGTAGTGGTTGAAGTACAAACTGGACTGGCATCAGGGTAGCAGGTATAAAAGCCATCGGTGCAATAGAAACCCGAGGGACACGGCAGGATTTTAGTTGAAGGCACTCCTGGAAGACAAATGTTTGTTAAATTCTTATAAACAGCACAACATCTTTCGTTGAATCTCTCCCACTCAAAGGTAAATCCGGATCCACTTACTCACCATCGTAGCAAACGGAAAAGGTTATTTCGCTGCGACAAGCCACATTGCTTTCACTTTGACACTCATTGCAGGCGGCCAGGGCATTGTGGGCCAGCAGCTTGATTTAATCAACAAAAAACACACACACGATGTGAACCAGGAAATTTGCACATAGTCTTGGTTTCGATTTTAGTTACCAGTGGAATTAGTAGAGCCTGCAACATCTTTTTGGTCGTCCGTCGGAGATCATTCTAAAATACTGGGGACGAACAATACACCTTATAACACCTTTAGTTATCTCTGGAGAGACTTGCCCAAAAAATAAGAGATAGTTGAGTTATGTTTGCTTACGTTTATTGCGTTGTTAGGCTCTTTGCGTCAATAAATAGTACAAGGCTACGATACGGTAATTTATATAAAAAAATATATATTCACAAATTGAAGGCGCGTTGGTTAGCTATGAGCTGCTAGTACGAGATATACATAGGAATACATAGATAAAATACATAGTAACGGGAAAAGAAAGCCTTTCCGCTTCGGACGCAACATTCAAGGCATCGGTATACATAGCGTAGCTAGGGGTTAACACGTTTAATAGTTTGTATTTGTAGAGTAGGTTTGTGTATACTGGATAGTTATGAGTTCGTTGGCCTGGCTGGCGCTTAGTCTTCTTCTGGAGATTTTGTTTTTTCGTTTATATTGCATAAATACGTTGGTACAAACTATAGTAAGTATAGTCTTAAGGCAAATCATAGCGGTTTAAGCAGCACTTTTACACTTATTACACTGTGTTACTTGGGCTTAAGGCAACATCGATGTTCTAAATGCATTTTAAAAATAAATTCGTAATTTCTAAAACGAAATAATACTTCGTCAGCGCAAAATGCATTAATATTCAAGTTCAATTTCAAGTTCGTATACTGGATCTAAGCCCTAAACGCATCCATATTCATACCAAATGCTATTGCTCTTGTCCTCGGTCCGCTTTCGCGCCGTCTTGTCGTCCTGCAGAGGCGTACTAGCGCTAGCTCCCGGAAGTAAAGGGCTCTGGTCGCTGCTGGTCGAGGCACCGCCGATCGTCGTGTTTATTCGATTGTACATGAGAAATGTGGCTGGGCCACTGTTAGCAGTGGTATCGCCCGTCTTTTGTGGCGTCTGAGGTGACTCTGCCGCTGGCGCAGTCGTGGCTGGGGCACTGCTGCCGGCCGACGTTTGCTGCTGCTGCTGGGCGGAGCTGCCATCGGGCAGCTTCTGGTGTTCGTCAATTAGATAAACGGTGCGTCGGGAGCCGGCTGTGCCCAGCGTCAGGCTGCTGCCCGTCACGTCTGGCGCTTCAAGACTGCTGTAAACCAAACTTCATGTTAGTATAAGAAAAACTTTAAAGGGACGAGGAGCCACAACAAAAGGATATTCAGGGAGTGGGCATTGTGCGGAGGTAAAGGGAGGGAGCAAGTTTTAATGGGATCTCGAATGATTGTTACACATCTAAAGCGCATTACCCGTGCACGCTATTTCTACGTGAGTTATTCAAATCCGTACGTTTCTGGGCCTGCAGGCTACTGCGCACGGCACCGCCGCGTTGGATCGAGTTATCCAGCAAGTCCCTATTATACCGATTGTGTGTGGTGCGAGCGAGTGTTGAGTTGTGTATAATACATGTAAATAGAACGCAGATCGGAGAGCCATGAACCCAAAAATACAACCAAAATAACACCAGAGTTTGTTCTATTTTGCTTACCGCTGCAGGCTCTGGCGAAGGGGAATATTCCGCTGGAGAAGATGCGTATCGGAGGCAATGGATATGGGCTCCTCATTGCTATTGTCCGACTCATTACCGCCGGACTCGGAGCCGATCACAAACTGTGAGCTGGTCCGGGCATCATCCACCCAAGAGCGACGGTTCTAGAGTTAGGAAGCACAGGATTAGTCAGAACTTTGGCTATAACAGATTACTTACTCGACTGGGCACTTTGTTCATCAAGTCCGAGCTGGCCTTCTTCACTCTTCTAACCAGGCCAATGGCAAAGGGTTTTCTGCAAACAAAACAAACGATTTAGCAGCTATTTTTCTGTACTTCTCTGTATGCCTCTTACTTCTTGTGGACGGTGACCTCGGTCTTTTTGTAGTGCTCCATTATCTTTTCCTCCAGCTTCTCTTTTTGCCGCTTGAGGCTGTGCACGCGTTCGGTGTAGTTCTTCTCCTCCTCGTGGAAGTGTTTCTTGTCCTCGAGGGAAATGGCCAAGAGCTCCTGGTACTGGGAAAGTAACTGCGATACATTGTCCATCAGGGCCTTGCGCTCCGAGTCCAGATCGGCATTGTTTTGGATGAGCATCTGCAGGGGAGAACTCAAGAAGTTATATCCAGGTAAAACCAAAAGTAATTTAGAACTCACCTCGCAACGCTGCTGAACTTTGGTGTACTCCACTTGGAGATGACGGACTTGGTCGCTCTTCGTGTTCAGCTCGCCGGTTAATTCCGTATTGTGCAGCTTGAGGCTCGAGTGTTCCATGCGTATCATCTTGTACTGCTCCTGGATGTTCTTGTACTCGTTCTTGAACCGATCACTGGTGGCGAAGAGATTGCGGAAGTCGTCCGTGAGCTTGGAGTGCTCTGTGCGCAGAATGGACAGATCCTCGCTGCAGGTCTTCATGTTGCTGTTCTGCGTGGTCAGCTCCTCGATGCGTTGTTCCAGAACAGTTTGCTGCTCGCGGGTGTCGCGCATCTCTTGCCGCAGATCCCGCACCGCCGCCTTTAGCTGCTCCTTGTCCTTGTTCAGCGATTCGTATTCCGCTGAGAGCTGATCGTGCAGACACTGCAATGTCACCTGATCCTGCAGCGCATGCTTGTGTTCCTGCTGTAGCGAATCGATTTCCTTAAGCAGGGTATCCTTCTCGGCCGCCAGCTGCGAGTTGGCCAGCTGCAGAGCCACGTGCTGCGTATTCAACGATGTAATCTGGGAGCCCAAGGCAGCAACGTCCACGCTGAGCCGGGCATTCTCCGTTTGCAGCTGTGTGTTTGAGTCCTTGAGGCGGCTCAGTTCCGCGGATTCACGGGCCGGGCTGAGTCGCACCTTGTGCTCGAACCGCAGCTCCTGGGAGGAGGGCTGCGCCGCAACCGATGCTGCCGGAGCAGCCGCCGCTAACTCGATGTTCTTTTCCACGGTGAAGATCTCCTGTCGGTGGCAGAGCACACACATGTCCGACTTGACGCCGCCGCCCTCGTTATCACCATCGTCCTCCACTCGTTGCTGTTCACGTGTGACATTTAGCATGATTTCGCGCACCGTCTTGAAGGTTTCCGGATTTCGCACCAGCTTTTCCACCACATGCTCCACGTTCAGCTCGCCGGGCTCTTCGTCGGCGAGGCCGAGCTTTTCCAGGTTGTGCCGCACCTTCTTTGTTACGAGCGTTCCAGTAACCAGGTCGTTGCGCAGTGTGCTGATCATCTCCTGGTCAATGTTGCGTTGCGAGGCCAGCTCCTGGTTCTGTTTCTCCAGCTCCACGAGCTTCAGCTGCACCTGCTCGGCCTCTTCGAGAGTTTTGGTCAGTCTGAGCAGCTCCTTGGCCTGGGCATCCAGTCGGTTGACGCTCTCGTCCAGCTGCACGGACTTCTGCTCGCTGCCCTCCTTCAGCTTGGACACCTCCTTGACCAAGCTGGCGTTCTCGCGCTCATAAGTCGAGACCTTGGCCTCGATTTCGTACAGCTTCTGGCGGGTCTGTTCGTATTGCTTGGACTTCTCCGTGTATTGCTCCAGTTCCTTGGCTTTGCTCTCCGCCAGTCGCTCCAGATCGTCGGCTCGACGCTGAATGCTTTCGTTTAGCGTCTGAATGCGCTGCTTCTCCTTGTTTAGCGTCTCCACATGCTGCTCGGCATCCGCCAGCTTCTGGCGATCCGTCTCGCGCTCGGCACTCTGGCGATCGTAGCTCTTCTGGCGACTGTCCACTGCATCCTGCAGCTTCTTATTCTCCTCCAGAGCGTTCTTGAAGACGCCCTCTAGCTCGACATTCTGCTGCGTTAGCCGCTGGACATTCTCCTGCATCTGTTCGATCTTCAGCGAGAGCTTCTTTTTTTCCTTTTCCAGCTCCAGCACCTTGCCGGAGGTCTCATGGAAGCTGCTCTCCTTCAGCTGCTCCAAGGCGGCTGTCAAGCGACGATTCTCCAGCTCCAGCTTAAGGGCACGCGTCTGGGCATTGTTCGTTAGCTGTTCGGACAGGCTGTTGTCGCCCGAGTTGCAGTCGTCTTCGTTGTCGGAGAAGGACTTGTCCAGCTCCTGAGTCGTATTGAGATTCTTGGCCACCAGCTGCAACTGAGCATTCTCCTCCAGCAGCTCCTCGAGCTTCGATCGGTCAACGTCTCGTTCTAAAGCCATGTCGTTGAGCTTCTGCTTGTACTTGATGATCTCGGACTCCAGGGAGATGGCGTGCTCTGAACGTTTACGATAGCGTTGCAGCTGCTCCTCAAGCATTTCCCTGAGGGGATAAAATAAAGCTTAATAAGTGATATAGTTCCTTGTGGAGCTTTTAGGAAAACATACTTTGATTCCAGCAACACGCGATTATCTTCTCGCAACTCCTCCACGCGCGACTTGTAAAAGTCGGAATCACCGAGCTTTTCTCGATACTTTTGCACCTCTACTTCTAGGCGATCTGCACGTTCCGCGCGCTCTCTTAGGATGTCCACTTCGTCGCGATAGGCAGAAGCTCGCTTGGCCTCCGTAAACCATTCCTGGCTCTCCTGCCGCAGCTTGTCGAAGCGCGCCTTCTTGTCATCCAGCTCCTCGCGCAGCTCCAAGAGATTCTCGGACTTTTCCTCACTGAAAAAAGAGGGGAATTAATTGAATTATTGGAATAATTAAAAATTTTATAACGACTTACAGCTCCTGCCGCAGCTTGCGGTTCTTCGACCTAAGATCCGCACACTCTACAGCTAAATGATTGCTCTCCGAGTTGGAGGACGAAGAGGGCGTCGAGGTGGCCGTTCCATTAGATGGGGAGCGAGGCACACTCACGCCTTGGCCACATTCCACGAGATTGTCGCCAGCAGCCATTTCGGGCTCCACGCAGGCCAGATCGATCCACTTGAGATACATGAGATCCCGCTCCTTGGTGAGCCGTAGGATGTGCGTGTACATGCTCTGCGGTGTCAATCGTTCCACCGAGTCCTCGGTGAGAACCAGACTGTGGCTATCCGTCACCTGCTTGATCAACGCCACAATGGCATGCTGCGTCTCCAAATCCAGCTCTTTGATGCGAGCAATAAACAGCTCCTTGTTGGGACACTGCACGGCGGCGCCGAGCAGCAGCGTGAGCAACGTTCGCATCTGGTCTAGCCCGCTTCTGCTCTCCGGATGGTGGCCCAAAGTGAAGGCATCGGGCAGGACCAGTATGGTCTGGCCCAGCTCCTCCTCGAACAGAGCCTTCAGATTCCGCACGATGCACTCGAAGTTCTTGGCCCTTGCAATGCTCAGCGACTTTCCATTGAGATCATTCAGCTCGCTGGGATTGTTCTGCGGCTCCGGATCGATCTGCAGCCAAACGCTGTGGATTATGTGGCCATCGAGCAGGGAAGTATAGCCCGCGAGCAACTCCGCCCGCGGCAGGCATGACTCCAGCTGTAACGGAAGAGATTACCAGTTTTAAAACGAGCAGAATTCCACAAAGAACAACATGAGCGGGCGTAAATATGTACATTTTTCAGCTGGACAAGAGCCCAGCACACAAATGAAGCTCATTACACTACTCCACCTCCTCCGCCGCCCGTGTGGTGGATACCGTAAGCCGTAAGCCGTCGTCTTGAGCAAGTTACAATGACCTTGGTTCTTGCGACTCTGCGAAAGCCACCTAACTACCAACAGCTGAGGTCAACGGAATAGCACACGGGAAATGGAGTTTGGGGGTTCATGTTGGTTTAAAATACAATTTTCTATCTAAACTGTTAACTATATTGAAGAATTTAGCAACTAATTTGTATATAATTATAAAATTTATGCTTTGCTAGTAATTATGATCCTTTTTTTCTCTTAAAGTTAACTCAATTAGAAGCAAACAAGGTCAAAAACATAATAAATTTGATTATTATTTAACATTACATCAAAGAATATTCTGTTTTTAGGCGAGTTTAATATAAAACAAAAATTTAAATACAATTTAAAGGACGATAATAATGGCATAGAAGCAACTATATAATCGATTTCGTGTTCGGCGACACCTGTTCCCATTATGTTGACCTCAACTGTGCATGTGTGTGTGTGAGCAGGTTGTTCTCATGACTGTTGTTGTTGTCGTTGATGGTTTGTCTGTTTTTGTGTGTTTCCATATGTGCGCATGGGAATCGAACACTCGAATTATTTATGCCAAGCACATAGACCCGCTGGCGATGCAAATATCGAGCATGCTTATCCATGGGACAACACACAACTCACCCAAGAAACGAGTGCTCCATTTATGAATTCGTCAATTTCCATTGGCGTCGCCGTTGCCGTGCCAGCCATTGTTGTTGTTGTTGTTGTTTCGGTGAGGTGGACGGAAAATGTAGGTCCTGGTGGTGCGGGCCCGCTGCTACTGCTGCTGCTGCACCTGTCACAATGTGGCAGCTGGTGCACTGCGGACTTTCCGAATTGCTGCTAATTTTTTTATTTTTCCGCAGCCTCCCAATAGTCATGCCAAGGACGGGGCATTTCCCGAGCTACCAATAACGCACATACGGAAAATCACAGGTAGAATATACACTAGGAACGGCGGGACAGCACTTTTCGGAATGGGTTTAATAAATACGTTAACTACAAGCACTAAAAGCGGCTACAAAAAATAGCGAAAAACACTTTTGGGAAGACTGCTGGAAAAGTTAAGCATAGTTCGGCGATGACACTATCGGCTCTAACGGTGGCGATTGGAGACGGGCAACGGTGCCTAAATCGATGTAAATGGCTAGAAACTATCTAAATCCAAAACGTATAACAAAATGCGTAATCTTTTTGGATGTCAATGAAGCACAGCTTTATACAATTTGAAATAAAATGTAATAAATAATAAACTGTCGTTGTTTAGATATATTCAATTATATATTTAGATTGAAAAAAACAAATATACGAATTAGATAAATATGGCTACCGATTCCGATATCGATAAAACACGATTTCGAATGCAACCAAATTCGTTAGAATTTCAGTTTTCAAAAGAACGAGCCAGAAAGCTTTCGAAAAGAGAAGCGCTTGGCTCGCTCGTGTCGTGGATCGGAGGAGGATGCTGGGCTGACGAACGGATTATTCAACGCGCCGCAAAAATGGCAACGCTCGCGAACAAAGCCCAAACGCTACGAAAGTCCCATTATTAGGAAATATCCGCGTGAAGTTTTGAATAAATAAAGAGTGTAAAGGTGTTGTTTCCAATTGGCGATACAAAAACGACGGGTGCCCGAGTGTCCCGACTTCATTTTCGACTGTCTATATATAGATCCTCTGTATAGGCAAGCACAATATTGCAAATAGGTTAAATATCTAACGTCTCGGAATGGGAAATCAGCCGGGAAAGCTGCACACGCATCCGCAGAGCGGTCGCCCCAAGAAGGCCGTTCACTGGAAGTCCGCAGGCAAGTAGAAACTCCAGATGGGAGTGCTCGAGGAGGACTCGAGAACATAGGTTCCCCCCGCCGCAACTAGCGGATTCCGAAGGGGCCAGAGAACGGACACAGGCCCACATAGCTGGCTAGCTGCTGGTGGGAGCGCTAGAAATGCTTCTATTTTTAGCCACTCGCACACACTCAGTGGTTGCCGTCTTGTCTCCGTCTGTTTTGGCCCCAAAAGAAAGAAACTCACTACGTCAAAGTAATGTTGTCGTCCGAACCACATCGGAAGAACCATTCATTATGTTTGAGAACCAATACAATTGTCATCTTCCGAGTGCATCCTCTTAAAAGGAGAGATACCTTGGGGATTATGGGCTACGGAGGATTGCGATTATCAATAGATTGTTATTCCTTAATAGACGGCATATTTTTCCAATTTTTTAACAGCATTTTTCTATATTTAACTTGCAATTTTGAATTTATTTTCAATAATTTAGCTTAAAACTTATTACTGCAAATAGAAAATGTTTTAAAAAAGATTCAGATTTTTAAAATAAGACTTTTCTTTATATTTATATTGAATTTATCATTTAAATTCATAGTAAAACAAATTAATTAAAAGTTAAATTAAAAAAAATTTAATTAGTTTTATATTTAAAAGTTAATTCTTCTAAATTTCTCTCTTTACTTAAATAATTTTATGGTTTAACGCATAAAACCAAAGGATATTCCTTTACTTTGAAAACCCTGTAATTAAATTGTGCTTTCAGAGCGACCCTCGCCACCCGGTCGACCCATCCTGACCCCGCTGGCGCAGCCAGAGCAGCAGCCGGACGTGGTCAATCTGAGGTGGGAACGGCCGCTCCATGACGGCGGCTCGGCCATCACTGGTTACACGGTGGAGCACCGTCGCATGGGCTCCCCGCATTGGGTGCGGGCCACGCCCATTCCCGTGACGGGCTGTGATGTCTGCATCAGTGGCTTGGAGCCGGGATGGCGCTATCAGTTCCGCTGCTTCGCGGAGAACATTGTGGGTCGCTCCGATGCCAGCGAACTGTCGGATCCACTGACTGTCACCCTGCAGCGGAATGCGATCACCGTGCCACGATTCATTGACGAACTGGAGGACATGAATGCCGTAGAGGATGAGCGCATTGAGTTCCGGGTGCGTATCCTAGGCGAGCCGCCGCCAGAGATCAATTGGTTCAAGGATGGCTACGAGATCTTTAGCAGTCGGCGCACTAAGATCGTCAACGATAACGAGGCCAGCGTCCTGGTGATCCACCAGGTGGCCCTAACGGATGAGGGAGAGATCAAGTGCACGGCCACCAATCGAGCGGGTCATGTGGTGACCAAGGCCCGTCTGATGGTTCAGGCTCCGCCTAAGATCCGGTTGCCGCGCACCTACGAGGATGGATTGATCGTGGAGGCCGACGAGGTGCTGCGACTCAAGGTGGGCGTCGCTGGACAGCCGCCGCCGGCCATAACGTGGCTCCATGAGGGCGAGATCATCGCCCCAGGTGGACGCTTCGAGGTGGGTTCATATCAAACTAAAAGGAAAAACCTAGACAACGTTTTGACCTGCTCTTTGGCCTCCTTTACAGATCACCAACACGGAGAAGAACTCGCTGCTCAAGATCGACAATGTACTGCGCGAGGATCGCGGCGAGTATATGGTGCGGGCATGGAACCGACTGGGCGAGGACAACACATCCTTTCTGGTCACAGTGACGGCCAGACCCAATCCGCCGGGAGCCCCCAAGCTGAACATGTCCTTTGGCAAGTCGGCGACGCTCTCCTGGACAGCGCCACTCGACGACGGTGGCTGCAAGATCGGCAACTACATCGTTGAGTACTTCCGCGTGGGCTGGAATGTGTGGCTCAAGGCGGCCACCACCAGGGCCCTGACCACCACACTGCACGATCTGATCGAGGGATCCGAGTACAAGTTCCGTGTCAAGGCGGAGAATCCCTATGGCCTCAGCGAACCCTCGGGGGAATCGGAGCTGCTCTTCATACCGGATCCCAAGAGGGGCATAACCAAGCCCAAGTCAGCTACCAAGATAGCTGGCGAAGAGAAGGACAAGCACAAGGGTGAAGTACAGGTTCCGCCCCGCCGGAAGACACTATCGCCGCCACGTCCGCAGGCGGATGCCTCCACGGGAATGTCGCCGAAACAGTCGCCCAGCGTGAAGCGAAAGCCCAAGCCGCAGCTCATCGACAACGAGCAGCTGCACCACGAGATGTCCTACGGCACCTCGGACCAGGCTCTGAAGATGGACGTGCGCAAGAGTCCGTCGCAGAGCAGTGCCGATTTGGCCGCCAAGTCCACAGCTGTGGGCTCCAATCCCAAATTGAACCTGACACTGGTCACCACCACTCTGGCTCCGTTGGAGAAAGCGGAGGCACAGCCACGATCGCCAAAGTCTCCAGTCTCGGCGCCTTTGAAGCTATTCAACATGAAGCCCTCGCCAGCTGCAAAGGATAAACCCAAGCCGAAGTCGCCAGTGCCACCGCGACAGCCGCAACCATTGCCCACACCGCCCAAGGATAAGCCGGAGAAGACGTCGCCCAATCGCAAGCGGAGCTTGAGTCCACCGAACAAGAGGCAACCGGTGCCGCTTCGCAAGAGTCCAACGCCACCCGAACCCATGAAAGCAACAGCCGCCCTGCTCCGGAGCGCTGAACCCGTTCAGCTGGGAGTCAATCAGAATGTCAGACGCTTCTCTGGGCAGACCCTCAGCCCGGCCAGGAATGTGCCCACTCTGGCGCTTGCTGTGGCCTCCGGAGTAACGGCTGTGATTGGCGAGAAGCTGCCAACCATTGAGATAAGTGCGCCTCCCACGCCGCAAGAGGAGGAGCCCATGCCCATGCCGGAGCCCTCGCCATCTCCAGTGCCGGCTGAGATGATGTCCAAGCCCATTTCAAGGCGGTCCTCCAGGTCGGCGGACAAACATGACGATGTCCATACCAGCAATGAGTTTATGCTCGTCGTGTTCGATAAGAACAGCAAAGTCAAGGACAAGGACAGTGAGTATCTTGAGTATATTTTAGGGGGGCTTCAGGGATTAGGATAACATCCTGCTCCTTGCCTTTGTCTCTTTATCTTTAATGCAATCCATCTTCCCCTTTCCCACCACGCAGAACAAGATTCCTTTGAGCTGGACCTGGAGGATGCCATTCAGCCGCCGCCCATCTCGATTTCAGCTCCGGATCTGGCCTTCCTGGAGTTCACCAACTTGCACACCACCTTTCCGCTGCGTCGCTCCGTCAGCTCCACGGAGCTGCTGTATGAGCGAGCCATGGCACGCTTTTACGAGGCCGTCGAACTGGAGCAGGCGTCCAAGTCACGCAAGACATCCCAGGACAAGCTGGCGGCCACTCCAGCTCCGCCGCGCGAGCCGCCGGCCAATCTGCGCAAGCGTCTTGGCTCCATTTCGGAGGCGGAGCGTGTTTCGTTCGAGCGGAGAGCCGAGCTGCGCCGCCAGTCGGCAGACATGGTGTCCATGGCGCGTAAATGGGACTCGAGGGAGAATGTCAACGATTCGGGCAACCTAACACGCCCTGGACAGACGCCCTTGGAGACGCAACGGGATCAGGACCAAGAGGAGCTGGAGGAAGAGCATTTGACGGAGAGCACTGCCGACGATAGCGAGGATATGGATCTGGACTTTGACGAGGACGATGCAGATGTGGACTTGGAATATCCGTCGCAGAAACAGAAGCAACAGCACCACCACCAGCAGTTGCAGCAGCAGTCCAGCAACGATCTGGGCTCGGACTATACTGAGAGCACTGCCTCCTCCGAGCAGGACTCCATTGAGAAGTTCAAGATGGAGCTGCTGGCTCGCACGCGCTCCCCCAGTCCCCGGGACCTGGAGACCTATCATCCGCGCACCATGGCCGCTGGCACCTTCACGCCCTACAGAGCACCCACTCCCGAGCAGGCTGCCGTGGTCCTCACACGTCCAGTTCCCTTGCCTAGCCCCGATTTCGTGCCCAAGCCAATCTTGAAGCGCTCCTCCAACGAACACGTGGAACTGCCATCGGTGAGTCCCTTGCCGGCTGGGAATGGAAGCGAACCTTTTGGCGGGGCTGCAATTCCGCCACCAATTGCTGCTGCCACCATCGACCCCAGCAGCAACCCCAGCACCCTGAAGATGGACCTGGCCAAGGGCATCAAGTCGTTCTTTAGTCGCGACAAGCGCTCGGCCACCGAGAAAAACACAGAGGCCAACGAGGAGATATCTAATCCGCTGGAGAAGACCAATGCCGCTGCCATTGCGGCGGATTTGGAGGCCAAGCGCAGGGCCAAGGAGGAGGAGGAGTTGCGCCGCAAGGAGGAGGAGCGCCTCATGCAGGAGGAGGCCCACGCCGCCGTCGATCACTACAGCGATCTGGTGCGCGAGGTGGGCAGCTCACACAGGTATCACACGCCGCTCTACCTCGATCGCGATGAGTTGAAGCGGGCGGCTGCCAAGGCGGCGGCAGAGACCGATGAGGAGGACCTCCTCTCGCACTCGGAGGAGCTAAAGAAACGACTCGCCAGCGGTGGCAGCGGTGATGACATGTTCCTGGCCCCACCAGTGGTTCGAGAGCGCCGTCTCTCCATCTCGGAGAGGGAGCAGCTGGTCCATGTCCGTGATGCAGCCAGCAATTTGGCCATTCATCGCTCCCCAGAAAAGGCAGAGACAGAACAGGAGCAGGAGCGGGAGCGGGAGCAGCACGTATCCCAGCATGAGGAATACCTGCCGGATGAGGAACCAGAATATCCCACTGTGCTGGTGGTGCCGCCGCCCAAATCGAAGAAGAAGAGCGAATCGGAGACTGAGAGCGTCATGAGCGAGATGGTGGAGGCTCGTCCGGATGCCAGGGGCCGTACGCGCCTCGTGAAGGTAAAGCGAGTGATAAGACGGCGCGTCCCGTCCAGCACACGTTCGCGTGACACCTCCCTAAGCAGACCGCCGCTTCCCACTGGAACGGAGACTGGTTCTGCCCTGGTTCTAACCACCGCCGACAGGGAACTGCTGGAAAAGACGGCCGCTCTGGCCATTCTTCAGTCGGAGGAGCAGGCCCACGAGAAGGTCCGCTCGGCGCTGAGCTACTCCACCGATCTGGTGCTCTTCCTGGTCGCCTGCTATGTGTATTTGTTCAAGGACGCCCGCCTGGTGCTGCCCATCCTGGGACTGATCATCTATCGCCAGCTGGGCGATGCCGTGCGCGGTTGTGTGCCCAACTGGCTGCGTCGCCGGCTGAACGGGAACGAGGGCAGTTAGACAATTGGACCAGAATCCCGCCTCCCGTCCCCTTTGCTCAATACTCACATGCGTTTATCGGTTAAGTTAGTTTTTATTACATTTACATACGACTTATTTATACGTCTTAAGTAAGTAAAGTTGAAGGCATGCGTCCATTCATCACCCCATCCCGCACCCGTGAAATCTGTATACGTAAATCCTTGGCCAGATTCTTGTTTCGTAGTACATCTTTGGGTTATTTCGTAGTTTGCTTTTGGATTTTTTATTTAAATTTGTCTGGATTTTAATTTTGTTTTAAAGTATAAAGATATACAGGTGTGCCAAAAAAGTTTTGTAGATCTTAAATCAACTTAAAATTGGTCCCAAGGTAATGTTTATAAAATTTACACTTTTAATTTTTCATTATATATAAATTTGGACAGATTTTTAATTGATTAAAAATCTTTAAAGCTTTCTTTGGCATTCAAGTTATATTTTCTATGAAATCTAAACCTAAATTTAATTTAAATCTTTATCAGACTTTAAGAATTTTATTGAATGGCTTTTATTAATTTCAGAAAACATAAATTCTATATTATAAATTCATAAATAAACCATGAATAACTCTTTGATTTATTACCATATCCAGGAGCAGCAAGAAAGATATATATTAACCCTTTAATAATTGATTAAAATTACAAGAAACATATTCTAAAATATATATGAACCATTAATCATTCATTCATTATATATAACCCTTTGCTTTCTTAACATTTTCCCCATTTTTCGAAATTTATCCCAGCGAGAAATTAAGTTTATATTTCAAGGACATCTTCATAAGATCCTTTATTTCCTCCCCACACTTTTTTTTTGTTTGCTTTGTGTATGTATGTGGAGCTGGAGCTATGTGAAGTCCTCATGTTATGAAGTGTTCGTTTGCGCGGTTCTTTGTGGTTTCCATCATCCGGATTGTTGGTGATTCACTTTGAAAATAAAAAAATAAAAAGCTTAGCGTGTTATAAATTCGTACATGTGGAGAGTGCTTTCTTTGGCGTGTGTTTACCCATCCGCCGGAGACTTCCGTGGGGGATTTAAAAGTGGACAAAGCCATAAACAGATCGAAGAAGCGCTCTTATCGGGATGACGACAATGGTCAACATGATGGGATGCTGCGCCAAATGCCGACGACTATCGCTTTTATCTTTAGATAATAATTCAGGGAAAGATATAAAATCCACTGCCAGTTTCTGTTAGCCATCATCTTCTCCCGTCATGGCTTTCGCTTTGGGCTGCCTCTTCCTGATCACTCTGGCCATAGGATCATCCCAGGCCCTGTGGACGGCTCCGCAGCCTGATGTTATCCCCGGTGGCCTTCAACCTCAGACGCCGCCAGCTGCTACTTTGGCTCCACCAGCCACGTTGTCACAGGATCTGGACGAACTGCAGCGCTTGATTCAGTTCAAGCCCCTGAATCAGCTGATAGTGCGTTACTTGATCAACGATGCCGAGTTTCAGACCGTCATCCGGACCGTCCATAGCTATGCGGCATACATGGCCCGCTGGCGTCTCCGCTCCCAGCCGGAGATCATCCTTTTCCAGCAGTGGGTTGACCAGCAGCTCCTGGCCTCAGGCGGCGCCTTTGAGATGGAGGAGCAGAAGCTAAAAGTGAGCCTATTTAATCAGCTTCCCTATTTGTCCGGCACTGTGTTTGGCTGGCAGGGATTCCTCAACGAGGCGCAGCTCTACTTCCCGCTGTTCGCCATTCGAGCTCACATCGATGCCAAGGTGCTGCAGCAGGGCATCTTTGCTCAGTTCTGGACGCGAGTCCAGGGCCTCCAAGTGGTCTACGAACGCTGGTTGAACCTGCCAGAGACTGCCCAGGTGGTAGCTGATCTTCGAACGGCCGGAATCAACACGATTCAATTGGATGGCCTCATTCGCGAGCTGTTCGGCTGGAATGTGGCGGTGAATGCAACCACAACTGTTGCGCCTGCTACACCCGTGGCTCCCACTATCATTCCGGGAGCAGTGATGCCCCCGGTTAACGCTAATCCTGTAGTTGTCTAACCGAAATCAATCAGTGAAGGAAATCATTTTGCCTTGGCGGGGGATTAAACGATATCCGAAGTAAGAATATAAATACAGGCCATGTTCATTCCATAAACTATGAAAATTTGCTTGTTTTTAAATACCTTCTTGGATTTGGGTTTAAAAATTCCCATAACAAGGAAGCAGAGTTATTAATGAATACCTTCCATCACCGTCAATATAGCTACATCGTATATTTGGATGATTTTTTTTTTTACTTAAGACCGAAGTCTTTAACAAACAAATGGTCACTAACTACATCTACGTCGTGAACCGATGGACTGACTGCACATCGTATTCGGGGTAAAAGCCGCTCAGAACTTGAGTTTTCCCAGCGTTTCAGAGACTTTTTTGGC
The DNA here is from genome assembly GCA_035045905.1 of Drosophila anomelani. NCBI lineage: Eukaryota > Metazoa > Arthropoda > Insecta > Diptera > Drosophilidae > Drosophila > Drosophila anomelani. The sequence continues at coordinate 7,432,166 of JAWNOO010000165.1, forward strand.
ATTGGCCGGCTTTTTCCTGCTGTCCTTGATGGGCGCCACCGCAGCCTTGGGCTTTTTCACCACCATATCCTTGTGCAGCGTCTTGAGGCTAGCATCCAGCTTCTCCTGCTTATCCTTGACGGACTCCTTAATCTGGAACGCAAGCTTGTGAGTCAGGGCAGAAGTTCTCAGGAGTCTGGGCCACACTCACCTGCTTGAGCTTGCCCTGCACTTCCTTGGGCTTCTTGCCCTTGCCCTTGCTGTTGTTGGCCACCTTAAACACGTTCTGGGCCTTCTTGGATTTGTTCAGCGCGGTCTTGGGCTTGCTGGCACCCGGAGCCACTTTCTTGCTGTTCGCCTTGTTGCGACCCATCTGAAAGTAGAGGCAAAGAGAGACTCAGTTTACTTGGAAGCTTGGAAGCTACAACTTTATTTATCAAACATCAAACACATTTCACTTTGCTGGCTGCATTTTGTAGATCAGATTCGAGCTCGTCATCCTCCTGGGCGCATCTCTTTCTTGTGAGCTGTTCCTCCTTGGAGGTGGTCAATAGCTGGTGAGATAATCGAAAGGAAACTCTGTACATGTCCTTGTTGGGGGCCACATTCCGTACAAAGCTAATGCCTTGGAGGAGACTGTCATCTAGAGTGGCTCCCAGGTGCTTCTCCGCGAGATCCTGCACCAGGGCTTTGGTGTTTTCGCCCTTGGCAAAGGAGTAAACATGAACGGTGGGAAAGACTACATTCTCTGGCAACTCTGCTAGATCCTCTACTTTGTAGAGACCACGAAAGGCGTCTAAAAACTCCACTGCCAAGGCGGGCAGATTCATTGTTATATGGATGGCATAGGAGGAAGTGTCTGTCGTGAGCAGACGCTTTAGGAGATCCTCCCGCAACTCTTCCACAATAAACTGCCTGCCATCCTTGTTGAACATCTTAATCTGCGCCAGGCACTTGTTTCTTTTCGCATTGTGCTGCAGCCAGTGAAAGCTCACAGGATTCAGGTCGTTGGCCAGGACATGGCAGCGCTTCTTGGCCGCTGGAACACTGAACGGACCCACACCGGCGAAGACATCGTAAAGGACGTCGCCGGAGTGCAACATCTTAACGATACGCTCGTGCTCCGTGGATAAACGCGGATTCCAGTACACCTTGGAGAAGTCGAACTCAAAGGGAACGCCATTCTCTTTGGTCTCCACCTGATACTCCGCCTCGCCGCAGATCAGCTCCAGCTGGAAGTTGCGGTAGGTGTTGTCAATGCTCGCCGCCTTGTTGACCACCGTCCGGCAGTTGGGCAGCTTGTCGCGGAGCACCTGGCCGATAAGCTGCTTGTACGGCAGCAGGTGATCCCGGAGGTTCAGGTGCGCGATGTGACCGATGCGGGAGTAGGAGGTGAGACCCTCCTCATCGGCAGGCAGCACACTCTTCAAGATCTCGCTAGCGCTCCAGTTTTCGTAGCCCAGCTCGAGTTCCGCAAAGGAAAAATTCTCCTGTGTCACTTCCTGCTTCTGTAGTTCTTCTGTGGGCAGGGAATCCCAGTCCTTGACGGGCGTGGGATGTAGCAGTATCTCCCGGGATTGGTCCACAGCCCGCACTGGATGTAGGTGCTCCATTTTGAGCAGCAGTTTCTTGACCAATGGCATCACTCGCTGCACCTGGGACTCGGGCAGTCGCAATCTTGGCACTTGGACACTCTTACGGAAGCGATCCCGCTGCAGCTCTTGCATGCCGCGCACCGAGGCGGGCGGCAGCAGATCCTGACAATCCATATTCCGAAAATAGTGACGTAAACGAGTGGCTATAATCGTTATTCGCGGTACCTTCACCTTCACCATAAACATCCAAACACGTGTGCCGCCTTTAATTGTCTGATGTTTTCGGTGTTTTTCCAGCGCGGTGAGGATGCGGCAGTGAGTTGGAGCTAACCAGCAGTAAGTGGAGCTCTTAAATATCCCCTAAAATGCGATTAATCCTTTAATATACCTCAATAAGTTGCTGAATTATCAGATATATCCACAAGATCCGTAAAAAAAACAAACAGTGTGCCCGCGGACCGACCGTTAAAATATACTAAGTAGGTCAGCCAAAAAATACCAGAATACCAGTTTTGAAATTATAGCAAGTCCATAAATTGTTTAAAAATTATTTAAGTAGAAAATAAATAAAGAAATTAAAAGGGTATTCTAGTTTTAATTGCTTTATATTTAAAGTTAAAATTCAAGCAAATTAAAATCATGTTTAAAATAAAACTTTAAAGTCAAGAAGACACTTTAAATGTGAAATATTTGTTATAAACTATACTATTTTTAAAAATATAAAAACAAATGCATTTAATTATAATCTTTGTAGAAACTCGCCAAAAACCCAACTGCCAAACCCTCAAATTTAAATAATTAAACCAATTCCAAAGTAAAATTCACAATTTTAGTCACATTTTCTGTTTTATTTAAAAATAAAAAGTCAATTATATAGTTTTGGTGATTAATCATTACACAGATTAGCTTTTATAGCATACAAATTATGCACATTCGCCTAAGATTCCTTTTTTTTTTACATATCATTACAAAAATATGCCGCATCCTGTGTCTTTTTATTCAAGCGACTACACATTATATTTATGCCATTAATATAATTATATATATCAATATATCAATCGATGTGCGCGAAGAAAACTATGGAGCTTGTGCGAGTGTATCCAAAGGGCTCCTCCTGCTTCAAAATGGACCCAGCAGGCAGGCAGCCAGTACATATTTGCACGTACAAAAGCCGATTTATCATTCAATTTTCATCGTAGTTGTTGTCCTGGATCGTTTAATTTACACGTATGTATATAACTAACTTTAACGTGGCAGAAACATACAAGTATAACAGTTAAAAAAGTGGGAGCAAACCGAAAAATATAAACACCGGCGGTACTGAGCATTTTTTAGCAAGTTAGAGTTAGATTAAGGGAAGCCTGGGCTCGTTCCACCTGCCTCCGCCGCGTGGAATCCAAATGACATTACTACAATTAAATAAATAAAGGCAAAACGCTTGCTTAAAGTAATTACACCACGGAGCTGCCATCTTAACCGAGCAGAATCAACTGTCGGATCTTATCGCCGGTAGCGCCCCAAATATGCCCTGCAGTTGGGGCACGAGTGATGCACGTCCATGCAGTCATCAATGCAGCAAGGTATCAGACAGCATCCCAGCCAGCAGCTGTAAAAGAAGAGAGATTAGAGAAGAGGATAATTATTTCCCCCTATAACTCACCCGAAAAGGGCAATCAAAAATCCAGACAAATAGGCAATCATTCCGGGCTCAGTGCGCGTGGTCGTCTCAATCTCTGCGTGGCACGACGGACAGATCATGTGTGTCGAGGCCCGGCTTATGGGCACTAATGTGGTCACAATGGTGGTATTTGTAGTGGCAGGAGCCACTACGGGCGTGTATGGGCCCACGGGCTTGACGCCGCCCACAGCCTCCTGGTAAGATGGCGGCGCCGATGGTGGCGGCACATAGGTGAACTGCGGCGGAGCACTGCCCGGCTTACTCATTATGGCTAAGGCTTAGGCTGGGTGCTACTAAATGCACTTGACGGTTAAGTATGGGCTGCAAATAGAAAAGAAGATTGTAATTAAATTATGAATGTTATTTTTGTATAAATGTCAGGAAAGCAAAGCTTCCGGGAAAACTTCTAGCCCTCAGGAGAATTAAACAACTAAACACACGCCGGTATGGGACACAATCATGATTTCGACATTACTTTTCTTCAAATTATTTAATAAAATAATTGCTTCCTTGTGGTTTTATAATTTAAGCTTTATTGTCAACACATATTCAGATTTAAAAGGGAATTATTCGACTAGAAAAATGGTTTTTATGGGTCAAAGAAGAAAATGGAAATCAATTTTCTTCGTTATTTATTTCAGCTGGTATACAACTTTAACTTTTCATATAACTTTATGATTTTCTAAGAATTGAACTAAAAAATAGGATACATATTGCACAAATAAATCAGTTCACAAAGGTAAACAACCAGCAACGAGTGGATTTGATTTAAAAAACGTTGACTGAAAATAGCACAGAGCCCAATGGCCAGCGTCCACGGCGCCGCTATGAGTCACATCCAATCTTTTCTTTTATATTTTTTTTATTTGGCACGCATCCGAATCTTTTAGAGAACAGAGAACGATTGCGATTCTCTAAAGGCATCAAAACATGCTCCAAATAGTTACAGTACACTCGAAATTGAAATGATTTCGAATATGATTAGTTTTTGGGATAGGAATTCAACTTAAAATTGTAATTTTTGTAGGGTTCAGAAATTAAAAATCCTATTTTTTAGATTGAAAACCCCTAGAAAATCCATATCTATAATTTGTAGAGTTTCCCCCAGTGTATTGTCTAATATACATAAACAAGGGGCAGAGCTCAATAATGCGGTGGCGGTCACATGCCAATTAGCAATTGAAATTCCACCGAGGGAGTGGAGTACACAGTAAATCCATCTAACCAATTGGGAGCAACAATCAGAATTTGTCGCTGGCTTTGTGACGTAAAGCTCTGCGATAAGATATGTGGAAATTGGTTTTATCTTTAACATATTTCGACAACTGAATCAGACTAAAGACCATTCCATTGACTTATTGCGATGGACAATGACCTGCACCTCATCCGAATTGCGCCAACTTTCACCATTCACTCGTTCAGGGAGGCGACGATTGCTCGGTGCGGCAATATCCATAGTTGCAGGCGGAAGTGTGGAGAACCAGATGCTGGTCTTGACTTGGCCAGAACGCCAACGACTGGCAGCGGCTGAAAAGCAGCTGCACTTGGCGGAAATAACTACAGATAGATCACCACAGATACGAGAGACCCCAAGTGGGCGACATGCATGCTGCGCGATCGAGAGCTCCCAATGAATCAACTTTGATTCGGTTTTTACTCGTTCAAAGCGAAAGCGCTAATGGAATTAGCATCTGAGCTAAGTTTTTCTTAATTTCCACCACTTGACAGACTAATTTTAGGCGTAATATATTACTAATGATAAACTGCGACGACGAGACTCATCCCATTCTATGTTCGTGCAACCGCAGAGCTTACGTCAGGCGAAAAGACTCTGTCCGCGCCTTCATTGTATCTCTCAAAGCTTGGAAATCTGAATCTTAGCTTGGGAAATGCGATAGTCTCGCTTGCGAGGTCCAACTAAAGTATTTAAATCATAAAGCTTGCCACGGCTACATTAACTAACTCACTTAGGTAGCTAAAATGTTGTTTATTTATATAGCTGTGCCTCTTGAGACTTGATTTGTTTTCATGTCTGACTTTAATCGGATTATCTTATCTATTTTTGGGGTATTTTAGGCTGAGGAACGTACCGAGATTTGTTTTAAAAATGATTGCGAAAATGTAAACAATTGCAGAAATACCTTATCTTATCTCACAGTAAAGATACTTTATTTATTCCATATTTTTTGCAGCTAAAACATTATTTTTAACAACTCTCTTCACCATTAAACTGATATTACCCTCCGAGAGTGTATAAAAAATTAGAATTCAGCTGTATATGTCTCTGTGAGTAGTGTACAAGGTCTTTTTGCTTGCCGCCGTCCAAAGCTTCTTTCAATCATAAGAGATTTGCAACAAAAAAATAATAATAATAAAGCCCCCCTTAATATGTATTTAATTTTAGCCTCTGTGTTAATTACCACACAGCGAAAAGGAATATGTAAATGCCATGTGAATCGAGTTTTAATCCCGGAGGTTGTTATTTATTTACCCAAAATTGCCGTAAACACAATTTAGATAAACAAGAAAAAAAATAATTGCAGACATTCCGTCGGAAATTGAAGGAAAATGTAATGGAAATTGGTTGGAAATTACTCACAATTACTTTAAATTCATTGGAATGTTATTAATGTGCTTGTTTTTTTCCGTGACGTCTATTTAAATCATGACATTTTAAAATTCTCAAAAAAAAAAAATTAATAATGTGTATTTTTGGATGCTGATAATGGAAATTATACTCTTTTACGGCTAATTTTTTATTACAAAGCTCAAAAATGACTCTAATTGTCAAATATTTCAAAGTTCTTGGTAGAAAAACACTTTTCACAAACAAAAAATATGCAAAAACTAAGTAGTTTATGGCTAAAGCACTTTTAACTTCAATAAATATAGTTTTAAAGTTGTCAAATAAAATGAAATAAATCCCTTTGCGACCTTGGAGCCGCCCGACTTCTCTCATAACGGTGATGATGATGTATCCAATGATGTGTACATCGCGTGTGCTGTGTGCTTGTGTGTGTAATATCTTCACACCAGATGTTTTTTGGACGATGCCACAGATGACGTAGTCGCGCCAAAAATAGACCCGTTCGTGGGCGGGAAGGACGCTCGCGGGGCGGATGGTGGGGGGAAAACAAGAGCAGAGGTGTGATGGCTGTTTACAGGTGTGTGTGTTTATGTGTCCAAATGAGGCTGAGTCGTGTCGCAATTGTAGCTTTCGCAATTAAATCCTTGCACTTTTCCTTTTACACTTAAAGGACACCATTCACCACAGTCACAAATACACGCATACCGATTTAATTTGCGCTAATTTCTAATAGATATTTTTATTCGCAACCGCACACTGCATGTACACGCACACAGCTACATACACAGGTATTCTTTCCTCGGGAAAGATAAACTGATTTATCTAGACAACACCGTCGTTTCTTTAGCTGCCCTTTTTAAGACGTTTTACGGCCTTGATACACCTGCGCACAGAAATTCTTGCGAAAGCGAGATCGTTACCTCAAATATTTTAAGCAAAAAATAAAAATATAATAAACGTGTGAACGTGCGCGGTTAGTTAAAAATTATTGCAAGCGCGAGGAGAAAAATACCAAAGTATACCGCTGCCATGGGCTATAATATCGATTCCGATAGCAACACAACAGAAATGACCAGAAATGATAGCAAAACAAAATTTACGCCGGAAATTCGGGAATTGCTGCCCATCCGGGAGCACAGGTGCGATAGGTGTCCCAATCTGGTGTTCGGCAACCAGAGCCACTATCAGCTGCACTTGCGCCAGCGCCACAAGGTGGTCATACCGCCGGAGCCAAATGGAAAAGTAACAGAATTCCACTGTCCTGTGGAAAAGTGCATCTACCATGAGGCTATCAAGGGAGCCAGGAGCTTCAGCAGCTTGCGGCTGCTGCGCCAGCACTACCAGAAAAGCCATCTGGACAAAAAGTACAAGTGCCAGGAATGTGGCGAGAAGTTCCTGCTGCAGCGGCATCTGGAGAAGCACCAATGCTCCGAGCACAAGTGTCCCGTCTGCGAGTTGACCTACAACAGCAAGGCTGGACTGAGGACGCACATGCGGCGCAAGAACCACATAGTGGAAGAAGAGGAATCTGACAAGGTGGCCATACCTTCATTGGCCACATGGAAAAAGCTCAATCCGCTGCCTGAAACACTTCCTTCGGAGCCCGAAATCCTACCAGCAATAGAGGTGATCCCTGAGGCACCGGTGGAGGAGCCAGAAGAACATATTCTTTGCTTTCTGCCCATCGTGGACGTTGAGTACTCGAACATGCAGCTGCAGTCGGAAAAACTGGATATGGAGACCCAAACAGAGGAGATCGACGATCTGGAGGAAATGAAGAACGAGGTACTGGCGCCTTTGCTTCGAGATATCCAAACCCAAACGCCAGATACCCGCGGAGATATTGGAACGATGACGGACGACTTCCCCGACGAGCTGCAGCCTGTCGAAGAGCAACAGCAGCCAAATGCAGCGCCTGTTGAGAGCGGTTTTCCCTCCTATCCCGAGAATGAGCCCCTGTTTGGCCTGCAAACATCCGCCCACATGTATACCCAGACCTGCGACGAGCTGTTCGAGGAGCTCGGACTGTCGCACATTCAAACCCAGACCCACTGGCCGGATGGCCTCTACAACACGCAGCACACGCAGACCTGTGACGAGATGCTGGACGAACTGGAGTTCCTGGAGAACTTTCAGTCGACGTACACGCAAACCAAGTGGCTGGACTGGCAGGAAAATGGGGAGGAAGGCAGTTAGAATCTTGTATTCCATGAATATAATGTATATTAAGTTTACATTTGCTTTAGAAAAATCCTAAAGCAATTGTTATAAAGCCATTTATAATACAAAAGTTATTGTGTAATAATAAGTCACGATTTGTTCGTTAATCTAAGCAGACTTTGTAGCGAGGTCAGTTGTTTTCTTTGTCCTAAAGCTTGCCTCCTTCTTGGCCAGAAGCAGTTCGGAGCATTGGAAAAAGCAGTAACTGCAATAACTCAGAGCCATGTAATTGCCCACGCCGCTGAGGTATGCCCCGCGCATCAGAAAGTCGCCAATCTCCTGTCCGCCAATGAAGTACACATTAGAGAAGGCGGCTGGGATGAAGAGTTGGGTGGCCAGAATGGCATAGAGTCGCTGGGCGCCGACTTCACCCAGATACCGATGTGTCCAACGCTGATACCCCGGCATGGAAGTCAGCGTCTTGAAGATCTTCTCCGCAGCCAGGCAGAGAAAGTTAAGGATGCTCCAGATGAGCACGTAGGTGTAGCAGCCATGCCATACGAACACAAACGAAAAGGTCAATGCGGTGGCTCCTAACTTCTCCGCTGGCGAGGAACGCCGTGTGCAAAGTTCGGCGTAGATGTTCTGGAAGAGGAATTCGTAGAGTCCCTCATCGAAACACTTCCACATGTCCGAATAGAAGTGGATGCGTCCGATACAACGCGGTCTCTTCGGAGCCGGAATCCCGTCCTGCTCAGCAAAGGTGATACCCAGGCCGTAGGTGATCACGTAGTACAGGAAGAAGAACTGGCCCATGAAGTAGCCGGCGGAGTGCTGCCAGAACACTGAATCCATCATCTCAACCATATGCACGTCGCGCGACATGTAGTGTATGTAAAAGTAGTGGAGGGCACACTGCATCATCAGCCACCAGACCGCACTGCGTAGTAACCCGCAAACGAAGCCCAGCCAGTCCTGCTGCTCATTCCTTCGCCTCAGGGAGAATCTCTGGTAGCTGATGATAGGTCCGTAGGTCAGGCAGGGAAAGTACATGGCGTAGCCCAGATATTGGATGAGGCTGTACGGCTCCTGGTGATCCTTCTGGGCTCCCATCTTGGAGAGCGCATAGCTGCAGCCGCGCAGCAGGCTCCACGACATGGTGACTATGACCATGACATACTCCGTGTAGCCCACACGATCCGTCCACCAGGCGTTCTTCTGCATCAAGTTAATGCACAGTATCCAGCCGGCAGACAGGAGCCACACTGTGATCTTTGAGTTGCTACCCAGAGACACCAAATAGTAGCTACCTATCAGCAGGCCTAGAACCAATCCCGATGTCCAGTCGATGTTGAAGCCCAGGGCCAAGGCACACACCACGGCGATACCCTGACACTGAAAACTTGGCCACTTCCAACGGATAACTCCCTGGACGATCGCATGGAGCAGATAGAACGGCCAGAATTTCGTGATGAAGTCTCCAAAGTTCTCCAGTTCGTCGTTGCTGTCATCCCGCAGGCGCTCGGCGATGGGATAAAGGCTCCAGCCCTTGGGAAACTGGAACTTGGCCTCCGCAGCTATGAGATCCCTCAGGCCATAGATCTTGCTCAGCCCAATGGCTATGTAGCCAATGTAGACGCCAAAATAGACCACTATCTCGGACCGGCTCAGCAGGGATCGCTTGACTTTGGACATTTGTGGGCCACCGGCGACTCCGACACTTCATTCCGGGGTTTTTTTGCAAATTTTTCTTTTTTTTTTAATTTTTTTGCTTACATTAACATTACAATTTTTTCTGGAAACAACAGAGCTGTAGCTAACATTTGGAATCTTACATTACAGGGTTTTGCTTATGGAATCTAACAGTAACATTTTTTTGCTTATGGAATCTAACAGTAACATTTTTTGCTTATGGAATCTAACAGTAACATTTTTTTGCTTATGGAATCTAACAGTAACATTTTTTGCTTATGGAATCTAACAGTAACATTTTTTTGCTTATGGAATCTAACAGTAACATTTTTTTGCTTATGGAACCTAACATTACAGAGTTTTGCTTATGGAATCTAACAGTAACATTTTTTTGCTTATGGAATCTAAAAGTAAAATTTTTTTGCCTCTGGAATCTAACATTGGAAATGGCAGTAACATCGATTTAACATCGATACAATGGCGTTTTCACGATTATCGATGGAGGTTTTCGATTTGTTATCACTTACGGGGGAAGGAGGGAAACTTAAGAGGAGGGGCGAGGAGGATCCTAATTTATAAAGAATATTTCTTATTATTATGTTTGCTTTGTGGTTTTGGTTTATTAATTTATTCATAATTTTCCAATTATGAAGCTGTGAACAATAATGAGACATAGATGCTTAATTTATGTTCCTGCTAATGGTATCTACAGTTAGAACTATGTCTAAATATTAATGCACCGCTAATATTAATGTCGTATTGGTTTAGTTAAAGGTTAATCTAACTCGAGCTACTTGTGAGGGGACGATGATCATTGCTGGGAGAACGCAGATGCATGAACACTTAACCTACAGCTCCTTACGGGTGTATCTTATCAGAGAATCGGTGGCGGTGGCCTTTCTCCTCCTAGTTTAGCAATTCGTCGTACTCTTCGTGCATTTCCTTCTTAACCTTGTGATCCTCGTTCGCCATCCGTCGCTGCAGGTGGCGCCAGAGCGTGCTCTTGGGGATCTCGAACAGGTTGGCTGCGTGGTTCTGCGACATGCCCTCGTTGACGCAGGCATGCACCGCCTTGGCCAGCTTATCGCGCAGCTCGTCCTTTGGCGTCGTATCCCGTCGGCGGCAGGAGACAAAGGTTGGCAGGCGGCCCTGGGCCGACAGACGCACCTTGTGACGGTGCAGCGTGGACATGGGTATGCGGAGATCCTGGCTAATGTTCTTCAAGGAGTCGCCGTTCTTTAGGCGTTCGTAGGCCTCCAGAAGCGATGGTCTTTCGCGATTGCTGCGCATATAGGCGGGATTGGTGCGCACGCGACGCCACAGGACCGTCTTGGAGATATCGAAGCGGTCGGCAGCCTTCTGTAGACTCAGTCCCTCCAGGATCACAGCGTCCGCTGCGAGGTCCAAGGCGTCGTTGATATCATCCTTAACCTCGCGCTTAAGCGATCCATACTGTTCTTGTCGATGGGGCTTGGCAGGCAGTCGCTTGACGGCCTTCGGATTGAGCGGACGGCGTACTCGCGGCTTTCCTCCGCCGCCCAGCTTGCGTGGCTTAATGTCCAGGATATCCTCATCGTCCACTAGATCTTCTTGCAGGTTGTCGTCGTCGTCCATTTCGGCGGCAGTGTTTAGCTCAATCAGCGGATCGGCAGCGTACTCCTCCTCCATTAACTGTGTGTCTGGCTCTTCAGGCTCATCGGGTATGTCCTCCTCCACATCCTCATCCACCAACTCGGCGTTCTGCTGCGCGTCACCTTGGGACTCTATCTTCGACAAACCGGATGCGGACTGAGTGATGGTGAAGGTGCCAGTGTTCTCGGTGAGAATGAACTGGCTTCCGCTCGTGTTGCCGTCCATGTGCTCGATCGAGTAAGTGATCTTCGGTGCATCATACACGTCTAGGTACTCCAGCGGGCGACTGGGCTCGGCTAAAACGGTGGTCGGCACGGTAACCATTGGCTGCTCGCCCTCATCCTCCTCCCCCTCGTCCAGCAGTTCAGCCTGGGCGATCTGGAGGCCAGTTATGGACTTGGCCGTCTCCACGGCCAGCGATCCGTTGTCTGGATCGACGCTGGGCGAACTGACGGTTGGGTTGCACTCGAAACTAATGGCCGACTTGATGCCAAGCAGATTGATGGCTTCGAGGAACTCAGACAGGGAGGCGGACGACAGGCTCGTTTCGCCCATGTAGATGAACGACATCATGCTCTCGAGCAGCTCACCGCGTATGTCGGGCAGGATGATGGTGGCCTCCTGGCCGGGCGGCACGTCCACCAGGATGTTGCGCATCAGGTCGCTGCAGGTGCTCAGCACGAAGAGATGGGCGCGCACCCTAGTACCGTCCCTGGAGGCCAGGACCACCTCGCAGGTCTGGTTGTCGTTGCGCAGCGTTCGCTGTATCTCCATTAGAGTGGTGGAGTGGCCCATCCACTTCAAATGATTCTGCAAACGATTCCAAGGCTTTAAATGCACCTGATCTCGAGGAAATCAAATCCGCGTTCCACTTACCATTTTGTTGTGTTTTGTTTTCCAATTGATTTCCACAGTTCTCTAAAAGTTCGATTCACGCAATTCCAAACGCGACGCGAAGCCAGAATGACACTCATCCAGGGTTGCCGAGAGTTCATGGTTTATGGTGGTATTTTTTATTATTAAGTGTTTGAATATTTATTTTAAAATTACATATATTGTTTATTTTTAAATATATTATTGAAAAATTAAACAGAATAATTAAAGTGAATTTAAAAGTAAAATTAGCTTATTAACTTAAGCTAACACCAAGCTATAAATTATATTCTTGGTATTTTTTTTTGTATCTTTCGCCTAATTCTCAGCCAGGGTTCCCCGGTGCGTTCCAGATTCATGATTCCGCCAGCCCTGACAGGGACTACAACAACAATATTGACATTTTGGCATTACATAAATTGTCAAAAACGAAGTGCAAATTGTTGAATTTCTAATAAACAATTCGTACGAATGGCGGCCTTAATCAGAAATCTGGGTGCCCGGGCCGCTGTCGCCGCTTTGTCGGCCAAACATGGTGGGTAAATGTCGCGGATGAAGAGCTCTAATTGATTTCTTTCTAACCCCCCAACATTTAGTGGTGCCCGCTGCTGGCTCAGCTGCTATGAGGATGTCCACGGCGCCCGTGGATACCAAGAAGGCGGATAAGCGTGAGTAATGGCTTGACTACCACCTGGAGCCCACTACATCCTCAATATCGCCTGCCCAACAGCCACTGTCCGCAAGCCAGATGCCGCCGCCCGCACTAGCCTTTCGGATTTCGGGCGCTATGTGGCCGAGTGCCTGCCCAAGTACGTGCAGAAGGTGCAGCTGACCGCCGGCGATGAGCTGGAGGTGCTGATCGCTCCGGATGGCGTGGTCCCAGTCCTGCAGTTCCTCAAGGACCATCATCAGGCGCAGTTCACCAATCTGGTGGACATTGCTGGCATGGATGTGCCCTGCCGCAAGAACCGCTTCGAAGTGATCTACAATCTGCTTTCGCTGCGCTACAACGCCCGCGTCCGCGTCAAGACCTACACCGACGAGCTGACACCACTGGACTCCGCATGCGAGGTGCACAAGGCGGCAAACTGGTACGAACGCGAGGTCTGGGACATGTACGGCGTGTTCTTTGCCAACCATCCCGACTTGCGTCGCATCCTCACCGATTATGGCTTCGAGGGTCATCCCCAGCGCCGCGACTTCCCCCTTTCCGGCTACGTGGAGCTGCGCTACGATGACGAGAAGAAACGCGTTGTGTGCGAGCCGCTCGAGTTGGCCCAGGAGTTCAGGAAGTTTGACTTGTCGGCGCCGTGGGAGCAGTTCCCCAACTTCCGCAACGCAAATCCCCCAGCAGAGGTTGTGCCCCAGCAGCCGGCTCCGGCCAAGAAGTAATCCCGCGTCTGCGAAGGTTTGTTAACTGGTAATTTAGATCAATAAATGGAGGTACGAGATATGTTATGCCCAAACGAAAGAATATTTATTGATCATTTAGTTGATTTTTATTATTTTAATAAGCTCAATTTTCACTTTTAAAAATCACATGAACAATATTAATGGTACACGGGGACAGAGTGTGCGGGTTTTGGGTTTCCTTCTGAAGTTTTGTACTTTTTAAACATCAGGAAGTTGTAATGAGTTTAAAAACTAAACTCTGGCTAATTAAATTGCATGACTTTATTAGTTGAATGTTGAATTTAACAAACTAATCATATATTCTTTGTAAATTAGTAAAGTTAATATTTATCGGATTGAGTTTATAGTGATTGAAAGAAGAATAGTCTTGGGGTTTGAAAATAGAACAAGAAATAAATATAAGTGAGAGTAAGCCTAAACCAGTTTAATATATTTATCGAATGAATTAGCGAAACTCTTCTACTTTTATTAATTATTTTTCATATTTTAAAAATTATTAGGATAATGACAATGGCTTTTCAAAATGAGTTTCGTTTTCTTGCGTTATTAAAACCTTTTTGCCAGTCGTTAATAATTATTAGAAACAATGATGCAAAATCGGATACCATTAAATCAATTAGAATTACTTCCTTCGTCGTCACAAGTTTTTATTTCATTTCGTTATCGTTTACAATAGTAATTTACACTCAGAGTTAAACAAGCCCCGAAACCCTACTCCCTCTGGGGGATCCTGGGGATCGATCCCTCCTACATGTGTGCATATTTTCATTATATGTTACATATAAAACATTTAGTAAAACAATTGTAGTTTCTTGTGGGCCTCTTGACAATTCGTGCGCCTGCGCAGCGGTGCCCGGCAAATGGTGCTGGGACGTACTTAAGTATAGACCGAGGTCGGGTCGGATTGGGTGAGGAGTAGTAGTTGTTGTTGTTGTTGTTGTAGTCGTAGTTGTACTTGGTGAAAACCTTATCGTAATTCGAGCTTCAGAAGTCACACCGCTTGGCTGCTGCACCGCCGTCAACGTATTTTCATTTTTATTATGTTAGTTTTTGTTTGATTTTTTTTTTTTAGGTTGTTTCGTTTTGTTTTTTCTTTTTTTGTTTGTACAATAACATACACATATACATATAGGTACATACACATATAAACATAGTATTACATTTAGCGATTCTACAAAAAAGTCGAGCTACTCCACGGAGTGCTCCCAAAGGTTTCCTTTTTTTTTTTTTTTTTTTGCTGCTGCGTGCCCTTGGGCACGACTCAAAAACAAATCTCCGGCATTGCATCGTTGCTCCGCCCTCGCCAGTGCCTGTGCTCCTGGGGCTCCAGGATGCATAGACTGGACAACAAATGAAAATTTCGGTACAGGTTCGATCGATCAATCGAATCGATCGCGCATCCTGCTGACAAAAAAACAAATTCGACAGACAGCCGACTTCTCGGATGGCCGTTCTTCCGGGTGATCCTGGAGCAGGGCCTTCCGCTTGGCGACCGTCTTGCCACAAATACAAATGAGTGGGCTCCAGCTGCCTCTGATGATGATTATATCGATTCCGTCTTGGTATAATGCCGAGCCGTGCCCGTTCCACTGCTGCCACCACTGCCGCCACTGCTACTGCTGGCCGAACCAGATCCTGAGCTGCCGCTGAGCAACGGATTCTCCCCGGATCCCGCCGCTCCGCTTGAACTCGCGGCAGCGGCGGCCGTCTCGTTGTCAAGCCGCGCATGGTACTCCTGGAAGCACGGCACAATGCATAAATTCGTCTGGCACTCGGGGCAATGGTATTTCGTTTTGCGGCGCAAAATTCGACCATGCCCATCGATGGTATTCCAGCAGAAGTTGCAGCCCAGCGCCGGACCCGGCCGGATGACGGGGCAATGACTAGAACGCGGATTCTCGAGGGTAATAATCTCCCGTTGGGTCTGATAAAAAGGGCAAGAGGTGAGTATTTAGATTAAGAAATATATTCCTTCGTTAGAAAACCCACCTGCGGAGATGACACCGATCGCTGCAGCTCCTCGTTCTTGACGCGCAGCGTTGGCAAATGCTCGAATGAACTGCTCATCGTGGCCTGGCCGGGATGTAAGTGACTGCCACTCATGGATCCAGAGGCGGATTTGGAATTGCGCAGCCTCGACCCGCCACTACCGCCGCCATTGGCCTCTCCCTTACTCCGCTCCACAATCTGCGTTCGCGTTATGGTCGGCGAGTGCGGTGATCTCCGCTCCGGAGCTCCAACATCCGACCCACCCGCATAGGTTGGCGAAAAAGAGTGCCGACTGCCGCCGCCGCCGCTGCTATTATGGAGTCCAGACGAGGGCGAGGTAACCACCGACACGGCAGCTGCCACAGCCGACGAGGAGCCGGGACTGGCATTCGTGGGTGTAGCTGCCGTTTCACTGGACACTGCCGGAGAGGCTACCACTCTCGTGGGTACAAGGTATTGCGAGGAGCCGGCCGGCGGCGGTGAACCCGAGGCGTAGATGGACTCAGGTAGCGAGATGTGATGCGGATGGTGGAGAGGTGCCGGCGGAACATAGCTGGCACTGCTCCCCGACAGCGGATGCGAGTATTGGCGGTGCAGAGGAGCAAACGGATTGCTGCCAGTGATCCCAGAGCTGGAGCCAGCAATGTGCAGGGCGGACTGGCGGGGCAGCAGCGGATCCGAGTGCTGCTTGATGAGATACGGAGTGCTGGACGGCACGCTGAGCAGGTGTGGCGTGGATGAGCCCAGGCTGGGTGCTGGCTCCGAGGCGTGGCGTTCAATCCGCGGCGGCACCGTCAACAGATGCTGGTGCTGATGGTGATGGTGCTGCTGCTGCTGGTGTGGCGGCGGCTGGTGCAGATGGTGCGATCCCGTGGTGGAGTAATCCCTTGCCGTCACACTTGTGGCAGCTCCCGCCGCATTGAATGGGTCAAAGTCCAGCGTGGTGGCGGCCGTGTCTGGGGAAATCTGATTCGTAGACGAGATGCTGTCGCTGTCCCGCTTCACTCTCGGCTGGCGGGTAAGCACCCGGTTGCGTTTCGTGCCCATCACCACCGGCGAGCTGGGCGTAGCGTCCGGATCGCAGTTGTCGCCGCTGCCAACGCCTCCGATGCTGAAGGAACGCTCAAAGCTGCCGCTGCCACCGCTGCTGCTACTGGTGGCAGCCGCCAATGGCGGATGTGACGGATGAGGTGCATGCGCCGGACTCGGTTCTGCAAGAGAAAGGATTTGAATCTTAAATTAGAGATTGGTTGCTTAAGAAGGTAATCCTAGGCACGGCTGATGCTTGCTTATAGGAAGTTCTTTCTTCTAAAGAATTACTAAAGTATAAAATCTTGTAGTCAAGTTAAAAGGGTTTTAAAATAAAATATGAAATATTTAACATTCTTATAAGATTTTTTAATAATTTGAAAAGTTTAAGCTGCCAGAGCTCTTTCAGTTCGTATCAATGTTTTAACTTAAATTCCAGCCATGGAAAGGTTTTAAAAAAATGTTCAATGTTAATTGAAAACCTTTTTCTAATACGCTTTAGACTATTATTTAAACTATTTTAGTTTTTCCCTATAAAAAGTACCCCCTTTCCTTATAAATTTTCCTTTTCACAAGCTACAACCGTGCCATATTTTTCTAGTTTTTCTTTTGGAAAGGAAAGAGTTGTGAAAATGAAGCCAAGAGAGGAAAGCAGGTGGTGGTGGTGGAGTTACGTTGTAGTTTTGAAAGTTTATTCGTTTCGTTTGCACATCGAACTACAGTCTAGAATGTTCGTTCCATCTCGACGATATTCGTTTGGGGCTCGCATTACGCATTACGGTTTTAGTTGGTATTTTACATGCAACTTATATTACAATCGGTTCGTTTATATGCACTTGCTTGACTTTAAATAATTTATATATATATTTAACACACATAACTCTAGCGTAGTTATTGGTACTTTTTGCAATTGTAGGAAACAGAGTTAGTTAATATATTTGCTTATTGTTTGTTCTTTTATTTTTCTTTGCTATTTTCGCGTTGTTTTGTCTGTGTGATCCATGGACCCCTTGAGGGGGGCACCTGGACCTGGTCATGTCATCCTCCGTGGTATCGTTTGGTGTGTGGTGTGTGGTGTGGTGTGTGTCGTTGTGGGCGAGTGAGTGTGTGTATTAAAAGTCCATTATCAAAGTTTACGTTACTCTATGACTTCTAACAAATCACGCTTAGTCCTTAGTATGCCTTGACACAATATATATAAAAAGTTCTCTATTTAGTTACAATATTGTATATGGATTTGTATTAAAAACACACACACGCACTATTCGTAATCGTTATCATCGTATCCCTCGTCTCTGTGTATCTTCTCTTTGTTTTGGTTTCTTCAATTTATATTTTGCCTTTAGCTGCAGTCTCCGTTTAGGATTTTTGGGTGGTTACGAGTGTTATCTTTAAGTTTCGATTCTGTATCTTCCTCTGGTAATCCGATTACGTCTCCTATATTGTATGTACATGGCTAATATATGTACAAAGAAATCGGTTAAATAAAATCAAATAAAATTGCCCCTCTAGGATATGTTGTTAAAATTTGGAAAACAAAAATAAACCATGAACCCGTTGAATAACTCTTTAAATAAATGAAAGAAGTTAGTGGAATTTTGTATACATTCACAGATACATAAATATATATACATTACATATTGGATTGGTACATATATATATATCATACATGGCTCCTCCTCCGATCTTAGGCTATTGTTTGACCCTGTGGTCTCTTCTTATACTCTCTCTCTTTGATCATAATCATAATCATAATCATTCCATGTGTTTGCGCTTCGAAATAAGATGTATTCACAGAGAGTAATGCCATCATGTTCCCTCATGGAGAAGAAGCTACAGGAGTACCTCCTAGATACTGACATATTTCGTATTGTAACACAAGTGCAAAGGAAAGAGAAACTTATTTCTGAGGCGCCAGAGCCAGAGCAAACCCACGGAGGGCATGCATATAAAAAAAACAGAGCTTGTAAAATTGAGATGTTCCTTAGATTCCCTTTTCAACGAGAACCAAACCTTACGAGCTCTGACATTAAATTAAATCAACAATTATAAAATTTAGTTTAACTTCTAGAGTTGCCAATGAAAGGGGTCCTTATTTAATTAAAATTACAGATAAAATTTTTGGTTTCGTCCATTGCTTGTTTGGATTATGGAACAGATATTCCGCAGGGTTTGATTCCGGCTGCTGGCACACACAGCACCACGTTTTGGCTACAGTTCGGTTTACAAATCATCATGTTGCATGCTTCAGATTAACACTAATATAAAATTGTATAATTTATGTACAATTACAATTATCTTTTACACGTAATATAGCTAAATATATATTCATATATATATATCGAAGATCTGTACTACCGATTTTTTGCTTAGTTAACAATCGTAAAAATGTAGGGTTCAAAAACTTTAAGCTTAAAAGGAATTAGGTTCTAAGAAAATTATTACAAGTGCGGCCGGATCGCCTTCCCCATTCCATTCCTCCCCTTCTTTCATTCCGTATTATCTGATCCTGCTCCGCTTAGCTCAGCTCAGCTCGGCGCAGGCATCCTATCCGCCGACATTTATCCTATTACCACTCTGCCACTCTGTAAAAGCGGTCCGCTATGTACACTAGATCTGCTGCCGTTTGCTCTAATACCTGTATCAATCGATTGGGGGGGTGGTGCCAGTGCCAGGTGCCAGGCTTACGACTTGTCCAAGTACTGGAGGCCCGTGCTGCCGCCGCTGCTCATCGTCGTCGTTGGCGGTGCGGCCACCGTCACGAAGTTGTTGATGAGAAAGCTGTGGGCCATGCCCATGGGCATGGAGACTGGCATGGCTGATATGCTGAGGGGTTCCGTCGTCGTCGTCGTCGCTGCCGCTGCTGCTGGCTCGCTGGCGGCCATTACGGCGGCTGCCTGCAGCAGAGTGGCCGTTCCCGCCGCCTGGCTCGAAATCATCGTATTCTATATCGAGTTGAAGTTAATACTCTGTAGATTCATGGCGGTGGTCGGATTGACGTTGATGGTGCCGGCACCCGCGCCCGTTCCCGCACCAGTGCCCGCCCCACCGCCGGTGGCGTCGATGTAGCGCTGCCGCGACATTGCGTGCACATTACCAGGCGTGTCCATGTACCGCGCATCAAATAGGCTCATAACACCGATGGCCGGATGCGAGTTGCCTGCACCGGGCAGACTTCCAGCTCCACTGCCGCCGCCGATGCCCGCGTGATGGGGTGTGCACATGAGCGAGGACGGCGTCGGTGTTTCCGCCTGCGGTGGTATCTGCATGCTGAGTGTTTCGGGGGTGTCGTCGCCGGGATTCGTCGACGGAGTGGGCGACGGCGACAGATTCGGCTCCTGCTTGACCACGCGCGCCTTGATGCTCGGACGCGACACCGGGTAGCCCCTCTTCTTGTACTCCAGCCACAATGTCCGATTGTTGACGCCATACAGCCGGGCAGCTTTGCAGAAACCAATGCCACCTGTTCGCACCGCCTCCAGGGCACGGATAAAATTCTCATCGCCCTGCGGATTCACTGATCTTTTGCGCTTGACCACTTGGTTGGCTCCCGCTCCCGTGGCGTTCCCGTTGCCAGCATTGGTGTTGCCCGCATTGCCGCCGCCACCAGCGACACCCGCTCCGCCTGCATGCGCCGGCGACTGGGTGGGCGTTGGTCCTTGGCTGTACACTGATTGCACCATGTTCGATTCGTTGGGCGAGGTGGGGGATAGGTTTTGGGCTGCCGTCGCATACCCGCTGACTAGGTTGTTGACGGTGATTATTTGCGACGAATACGCCTGGCCGGAGGCTGCGGCAGCAGCGGCGGCGGCGGCGGCCGCCTGCTCCTGTTGCTGTTGGTAGTGCAGCTGCTGCAGATGTTGCTGCTGTGTGGCCACCTGCTGCTGCTGGGCCTCGTGCTGTTGCTGGCGCTGCTGGTCGCTATTAGCGCCCCCGGCGCTATTGGCACCGCCGCTGCTCTGGCTGCCGGCACCGCCACTGCCACCGCCGCCGCCGCCGTTGCCCAGCAAGTTGGCAGACTGGCAGGCGGGCAGGGAGAAGCGCGGATAATTGGAATCGACAACTGTCCATTGCAGACCTGGGAAGGGGAGAGAGAGAGAGAGACAGCGTATGAAAGATTGGTACTTTGTACTGTTTGCAGTTCGATGAGAGATCGCTCTCCTAGCTCTAGTCTGGGTCTTAGTCAGGGTCTCGGTCTCTGTCTCTGGCGTCACCTCAAGGGACAGCTTATAGTTTTGCAGTTCATAGATAGGTACATAGATAGGCAGTAGTAGTAGTAGTAGTAATAGAGGAAAGATTGCTAAGGCTAAATCATTATCATCGGAAACCGCTGTTCCTTTAAAAGTTCCCTCAAATTATTACGAGAAAAAGTAAAAGCAAAAATGCAAAAGTGAACGCAAATCGTAAAGTAAATCAAAGGCTTAAGGTTCTTGGAAGTTTTCTTTGTATTTTTGTTTTGGACTCTGTGCTAGCTCTCTCCCATTCCCAAGTTCAGGCATTCAGGATTCGGTTTTTTTCGGTTTGTTTTTCGGTTTTGGAATACAATACACAATAAATGGTTGTTAAACATAGAAAATGTTGGGCACTTTCACAAATATTTGCACATTTCATTGCACTTAGTCGGTAAGAAATCGGTAAGATTGGTAATAATATTGGTATTATGCCAAGTTCTCATATATATTTAGCTTTAGCATTCATTTCTCCAAGCGCTGTGTACTGAAATTTGTTTCGAAATGGCACCGTTCGTGTGTGAGAGATATATATATGAAGGAGATATATAATGAAGGATGAGTTCGTGAGCCTAAATCGATGTGGGAATCGAGAGTACGCACAGTGGTTGAAACTGTAGATTGATTTGAGAGGTGACTGTGAGAGTGCTTTTTCCCCCCCTGTTTATAAGGCTAGAAATCAAACCAAAATGGTTTTATCTAAAATATTCGTACAGAAAAAAGGTTCTTAATCGATAAAGAAAACATTTACCATTTAATTTTTTGAATATGTAGATATTTAAACGTTACATTCCTCTCTTCTACACCAGTTTCTAGGCAAAGTCTCTACCTATCATCAGTAACCTCAGCAGACTCACTATAAAAGTGCAAATTTTCTCAAAAACTACATTTTCTTAACCTCAAAAAAGAGTCATCTCTGTGTGCTTATGTGTTTTTAAAACAAAATAAATGGAAAACGAAATAAAGACAACGATAAAGATCAAGATATAAGAATTAACCCTACCAGAAATGAGCAATGAGATTTTTGAGATGGAATAAAGGTTTGTGTGTGTTTGTGTTTGCGGGCACCGGTAATATAGCGAGCGAGTGGACTTACCCGAGTGGGACGACTGAGAGTTGGGCGCATCATGCTCGGATGGGGTGGTGCCGCCAGAGATGTCCAGAGGCATCGTTTGATTCACGCCTCCAATATCCACTTCGGGTTTCTGCAGTTAAAAAAAAAGTAACAATTAGTTTTGATTGCTCCAAGGGGACAAAGGGCAGGTTAACGTGACCAATTTCATTACAATTTGCATATGTATGTGTCCATGGCCATCGTCCAGATCCGAATCCTGCGGCTGCTGATCCAGTTCGGCATTTGCAGATTCCTTTAGCAGCTTAGCCGCGTGCAGCGAATGACCGGCCAGGCCACCGCCAGCTCCGAACGACATCTGACTCATTTGGGCAAGACTGAGACCGGCGTTGCCGGTGCCACTGCCTGCGTCCAAAGAGCTGTTGTGATGCTGCTCCTCCGTATTGTTGCGTTCGCCAGAACCTGCAAGGAATGAAAAGCATTAACTATGAACTCTAGCTACAAAATAGGAAAACTTTCGACGACGATGCTTTACCCAACTCCAACTCACCGTTATTCGAGGATTTGCGCAGCCGCTTTCGCCTTGTGGCAGGCGAGGTACCGGCGCTCAACGGTGACGGAGTGCGTCGCATCTGATGGTGATGCGTCTGCGCCGCCTGCGCTTGTCCCTGCTGCTGCTGCTGATGGTGGTGGTGATGATGGTGCTGCTGCGCCTGCGCCTGCTGTTGCGCCGCTTGCTGCTGTGCCGCCTGCTGCTGGGCTTGCTGCTGCGCCGCCTGCTGTTGCGCTTGCTGCTGAAGCTGCTGTTGTTGTTGCTGGTGGTGGTGATGTTGTTGTTGCGCTTGCTGTTGCTGCTGCTGGAACTGCTGCGCCTCGCTGCTGCTCCACAGCGAATCGCCGACGCTGCTGCTGCCACTGGCTGCTCCCAAGCTACCGGCCGAGTTGCCAGCTCCTGTGCCCACGCCTCCGCCGCCGCCACCACCCACCAATTCGGTGCCGTCGCTGGAGGACTTGCTATCGGATTTGGTTAAATTGGCCGGATCCGTTGGCATCTCCGCCAAACCCTTGATTTTCAGCATTTCGGCTGTCTTCAAAATGTGCGGCAGCTGCTCCTGCGACACATTCACCTCGCCATAGTACATAAAGTCGACCATGGTCTTTAAGTCATCGTACTGCACGTCCTTGAGGATAACAATTGGATGTTGGCACGGATTTGTGGTGAACAAAGCCTGTGAATGAAAGCAAAGGGATTAGTTACGAGTACTTTCTTCAGGATTCGCAAGCTCACCTGAAAATATGAACTGCATGCGGACAGGACTATCTTGTGCGCCTGCAGCTGACGACCCTCGGCGGCCAGGGTGACGTCCACCAGGGTGCCATTGTGCAGCAGGGAGGAGCACACCGAGATGAAGTTCGGCTGGTGGTTGTTCCACCGCAGACAGAACTGCTGCACCGACATGATTGTGTGCTTGGTGCTCCCTAGACTCCTCTGCCGCTCCAGATCCCGATCTCAATTTGTGACGCAGGCGGCTGACGCCGACGTCGACAGCGACGCCACCTCCTCCTCCTCCACCGGCGCCTCTGCCTCCTCTATCTGGCGGGGCAGCAATTTAATTCACACTGATAACACTTTTTATCGCCTCCCGTCGTCCGTCGGCTCTTATTGATTTCTTTTTATATTAATTTTATTTTCCTGTGTCTTCCTCCTCCGCGGCTTTTGTTTTTGTTTTTTCCTTGTTGCTTTTCTTCTGTGTGTGTTTTGGGCTTAATTAATATTTATGAGCAGTATTCTTCTTCGGGGGCGCCTTCGTAGGTGTGAGAGTGTGTGTATTGTCGGGGGTTTGGGGTTCCAAAGGGGAAGGGTGACGACTTCTATGCCGCACGCATCGCGAGCCACTGCAAAAAAAAGCGGAGGGATGGAATTTTGAGGTGTTGGTGAGGCAAAAATAAATCAAACAATTATCGTCGAAATGTGCTCAATGGTTACAGAAATCACTTTGTTGTGCTCTCCCTCGCTCCCGCTCCTGCCCTCACTCCTTCTACTGCTACTGCTGCTCCTGCTCCCTCTCTCGCACTCCCGCTTTCTTCTTCGTTTCGTTTCAACGTTTCTTCTGTATCACAGCTGCGCGCTGCTTACAAAAACCACAAACAACAACCGAGGGGGCAGCAACAACAACGCGCTGCGTGTGTATGTAATTATACAGTCGCGAAAACGAAACGCACGCACACACAACGCACACATTTACTCATCACACTCATGGGGTACTTGTTTTTGTTGCTGCTGCTGCTGCTGATGCGCTGGCTCTGGCCAAAGTTTTATTTTTGATAAACCGAGAACGTAACGAAACCGAATAGCTTTGTGTATTAGCGCTGTAGCGCTTTAGACCTTGAATTTTCTTTGATTCTTATGACGTAATTATCGCGTCCGCGCCTGGCCCCCACCAGGCCCCACTCTACCCCCCCACCACCCTACGCCACTCCGCCGCCCTCCACGAACCTCTCTCACTCTCTCACCCACACAGACGACGACAGCGGGCCGACGTACTAATCGCTGCTTCGTTTATTCATCGTATCGATATTTTCAGTGGCATTTATTTATGTGGATGTCGCGCGTTATTTTCGTATAGGATAGGCATAAAACTGATACACAAACTGGCGCTCCGCCACATGTTTTTCTTTCACTCGCTTTTCCCTCTGCTCTGGTCTTGTTTACGGGCCGAAAAGTCTAACTATTTTTTTGTGGTAGGTTTTTGCTGTTGCATTTTTTTTTTTTTTTTGCAGAAAGAAAACAGAGAAAAACAAAATGGCGCGCGCCTTTCGAAACACTCGAGTGCAAAACAACACTAAAAACCTGGTGCACGGACTTAATTTCAATTCACTTGGCTGCCCGATGGCTTGCGCTAGATGTTTTTCCACCTTTTACATAATTTCGTTGGTTATTTGTTGGCGAAAAATGTAGTTGAAAATTCTTACGTTTTACTTCTTTATTCCTCGATTACTCTGGAAAGCAGTGTGCCCGGAGAGCGGAGGAAGAGAGATGCCAGCGAAGTGGGATATGGGATATACTAAAATATAAATTGTATTAACAAATAAATTAATTTAAATTTAAATAATATTTAGGTTTGTTTTATATATTATTTAAAGGAAACATAATTACGTTTCTTATCAGGAAAACAATAGGTTGGTAGACAGAAAAAACATGAAAATTAACAAATATCTGCCATCCGGCAGCACTCTAGGACCGGCCCGGTTTTTTTCGGAGCGTTGTAACTGCAACACAACGCTGGGCACACTACATTTTCCACTAGCTATAGGAAACAAAACACCGAAACTTTTTAAAACAATCAGCATTTGAAACAGCGTCATGGAAGAACTACGCAAGCATTTATCCTCGGTAAACGTGCCCTGCGGCTCCGGGTCGGGCAGTCCACCGATCTACAAGGACGAGTGCGTCTACTCCTACGATAACCCAGAGACGCCCACCGGCCTGTACGTGTGCCTGCACAGCTTCCTGGGCTTCGGCGAGGCCTATGTGCGAGAGTACGCCAGCAAGACCGGTCACCAGGTCTTCCTCCACATCCGCCGTGTGAAGACTCCCAAGGAGGGCGAGGGAACCGATGCCGAGTGCAATCCGGAGGAGGAGGCGGGGCCGGAACGAAAAATCACCCGGCTGGCCATTGGCGTGGAGGGAGGCTACAATGAGTCTGATTTGGCCAAGAAGTACGAGATTAAGGACACGTACAGCATCGTTGTAGCGCCGCAGCTGGACAAGAAGCTGCCCTATCCAGATCCCGAGCTGCCAATGCGCGTCACCCAGGCGGTGGAGGCGATTCTGGCCGCAGACTCGGCCATTGCCAAGCTGGAGAAAGCCACTCTGATGGGTGAGTACTGTGTCTGTTTGGAATCTATCGAGAATCATATGAAAAAGCTTATACTTATGCATGTGTATGTCCCGAAGAAAATAGAAACAAAGAAAATATATTTTTTGGTTAATAAAAAATGTCAAGTCATTCAGCAAAAAAATATATAAAATATTACAATTAATTATGAAATAAATATGCAAAATATTATTTTTTATATAAATTTATATAATGTTTATCAGAAGTTGATAAATTCCGCAAGTTTCTTGATTTTTCCTCATGTTTCCCCTCTTATTCCGCAGGCACCTGGGATGGTGAAGTGCGTCAGGCATCGAAATATGCCGAGAACCTGCAGCAGCTGGACAATGGCAAGAAGATACCGCCCGCCGGCTGGCAGTGCGAGAAGTGTGATTTGACCAACAACCTGTGGCTGAATCTGACCGATGGCTCCATCATGTGCGGACGCAAGTTCTTCGACGGCAGCGGTGGCAACGATCATGCCGTGGAGCACTATCGCGTCACAGGCTATCCGTTGGCCGTCAAACTGGGCACCATCACCGCCGATGGCAAGTCAGATGTGTTCTCTTATCCGGAGGACGACATGGTGCTCGATCCGCACTTGGAGCGGCATCTCTCGCATTTCGGCATCAACATGGCCGCGATGAAGAAGAGCGAAAAGTCAATGGTTGAGCTGGAACTGGATATTAATCAGCGAATCGGCGAGTGGTCTGCTCTGACCGAGAGCGAAAGCGAGCTGCAACCGCTGGCCGGACCGGGATACACGGGCATGCGCAACTTGGGCAACTCGTGCTACATCAACAGCGTGATGCAGGTGCTCTTCGTTATTCCCGATTTCCTGCAGCGATTTGTGGGCACCGGAGCCGAGCGCTACTTTAACGAGTTCCCCAACGACCCGGCCAATGACTTCAACATCCAAATGGCCAAACTGGGCACTGGCCTGCAGTCCGGCAAGTACAGCAGCGTGGCGGAGAACACCTTGGACACCGATAACTCCACAGGCATTTCGCCGGCCATGTTCAAGAACATTGTGGGCAGGAACCATCCGGATTTCAGTACCAAACAGCAGCAGGATGCCAACGACTTCTATTTGCATTTGCTCACCCTGCTGGACAGGAATTCGCGCAACCAAACCAACCCGGCCGATGCGCTCAAGTTTCTGCTGGAGGATCGTGTCGAGTGCTTGGCCAGTCGCAAGGTGAAGTACAAGACGCGCGAGGAGTATAGTTTCCGGCTGCCAATTCCGCTGGAGAAGGCCACAAACTTGGATGAGGTACGCGAGTACCAGGATCGAGAGAAGGCGGCTCGCGAGACCGGCCAGCGGCTGGTGGAGCGGGACATTGTCCGTCACAAGGTGCCGCTGCAGGCCTGCCTGGAACGTTTCTTTGCTCCGGAGCTAATTGAACAGTTCTACTCCACGGCGATTGAGGGCAAGACCAATGCCAGGAAGGTCACGCGTCTGGCTACCATGCCCGACTGCCTGATGATTCACTTGGGAAAATTCACGTTGGGCGACGACTGGGTGCCCAAGAAGCTGGATGTATCCGTGGACATGCCCGATGAGCTGGACCTGAGCAATTGGCGCTCGGCTGGCGGCTTGCAGGCTGGCGAAGAGGCTCTGCCGGAGTCGGCCGTTGAGGAGGTGAAGTTTGCCTTTGACGAGGCCGTCATGTCCGAGCTGCTGACCATGGGCTTCCCAACGGAGGCCTGCAAGCGTGCTTGCTTCCACACGAAGAACAGCGGCCTGGAAGCCGCCTCCAACTGGCTGATGGAGCACATTGCCGACGAGGACATCTCTGAGCCCTTCGTGGTGCCCAATAATCGCATTGGCGACTGTGCTGCCGAGCAGTTTGTGGCCAATCCCGAGAGCCTAGCCATGCTGATGAGCATGGGCTTTGACGAGCGTCAGGCTGTGGCCGCCTTGAAGGCCACCGATGGCAACGTAGAGCGCGCCACCGACTGGATTTTCTCGCACGCTGACTCCATCGGCTTTGAGGACGTCCCGCCACCCACTTCAGCTCCAACCGCTGCGTCTGGAGGTGGTGCCACGACTAGTTCGGGGCCCAACAAGAGCAACTATCGCGATGGCGGCGGCAAGTATCGCCTGGTGGCCTTCATCTCGCACATGGGCACCTCCGCCCAGGTGGGCCATTATGTCTGTCACATCCGCAAGCAGGGCGAGTGGGTCATCTACAACGACAGCAAGGTGGCCAAGTCGCAGAACCCGCCCAAGGATCTCGGCTACCTGTATCTCTACATGCGCGACGAGTAGCCGCCTCCAGCTGCCCGATCTCAGGCCAATCCCAAATAAGCCAGCCCCCTCCCCCTAAAACCTAATATTATGCGACCCTTAAAAAAATGGAAATTAAGAAAATAAACAACAAATATATATTGTGCTACACAACGTTTTTTAACCTGATTTATAACCTCGAGGTGACTCATTATTTTCTATAAACTGGAACCGTTCAAATAACGTAATGATTCACGTTTTGATGCAATAGATTATCCACAGATGAGTAGTTAAAATTTCCATAAAATTAAAAAAGACATCATCATCCTTCATATCAACTGGCACTTTATTCATTTTTCTTGGCGGCACTCGACTGCTTGGGAATGGTAAGTAGCTCCTGCACGATTTCGTTAAGCCGATCGGCGAACGCCTGGAAGGAGAACTTCTGCTGCACTCGCTTATGTCCCTGCTCGCCCATCTTCAAGCGGAGCGGTTCGTCACGGAATAGCTGGAGCATTGCAGCGCCAAAGCTCTTCTCCTGTTTCTCGCACAGGAAGCCCGTCGAGGTGTTCACCACAGTTTCTGTGGGTCCACCGCTGTTCAGAGCCACCACTGGCTTCGAGCAGTACATGCCCTCCAGCGGCACGATGCCAAAGTGCTCGTTTTCGGGCGTGTAGAGCAGACAGTGGGCGGCGAAGAGCAGGCGGCACTTTTCCTCGTCCGTGGGCGAGCGCAGCAGCACCACATTATTCTGTAAATTCAGCTTCTCGGTGAGTTGCTCCAACTCCGCAAAGTGCTCGACATTCTCCAGGCAGCGGGTATCGTAGCCACCGGCAATGATCAGGCGGCAGCGCTTGAAATCCGATGCGGGCAGCGTATCACCCAAGAGCCTCAGGGAATGCAGGGCCAAGGCATGGTTCTTCTTCCGCTCGTACCTATTGATGTCCAAGTAGATGAAGGCGTTGCGTGGCACACGCGGATGCACAGTCTGCTGCTCATCCAGCTGGGCGGCCCGCTGCTCCAGCTTTTGCTGCATCTGGTCAAAGTATTGCGTGTGGAGAGAGGGATACAGAACGTCCGGCACGGTGCTGAGCCGTCGGAAGGTGTCCTGAAAGACGCGCAACGTGAACTTGGAGTTCACCAGCACCTTGTCAGCCAACCAGATGGTGTGCTCCTCAAGCCAGTTAATGGGCATACGGTACAGGCGCTTCAGCATGCCCTCCCTGGAGCTCAGCAGCTGATCCGGAAAGTGACAGTAGAACAGGACCCGCGGACGATGGCGCGCCAATCGCAGAATGGGAATGCATACGGAGATCAGGTCGCAGACAACCACATCCACTTGCTCCCGCTGCGGCATGAAGAAGCTGGCATAGAATGCGGCATAGATCATCCTCAGGTATGCGCAAATCGCATAGAATCTTCCAAAAAGCCTGCGTGGCAGCCAGTCGCCCACGACGTGGACGGGAAAACTCCCATCCGCCGTCTCCTTGAAGCAGTGCGTGCTGTCATGGTGATTGGTCAGGAAGCTGACCTGGTGACCATGTTCCTTGAGCGCCAAGGCGGCATCCACCACCAGGCGTTCGGCTCCTCCAATCCCCAAGTCCGGATGAAGGAACAATACGCGAACCATGGTTAAGATCGAGGTCTATATTCGGGGAAGTTTTGGAAACAAAATACAGGAACTGGGCACAACCCTCTTAAATATCCTATTATCAGGATTTTAGCATTCTTTTACGTGTTCTTTTAATAACTTTTAAATATTTTTGTTCTTCAGCTGACTCGCCGAAAGTGTTACCGTTCTCAACGAATATTTTAGAATCCAGAATGGGCTGTCCGTTAAAATTAAACTGAAATGATTATTAATTAAATAAATACAAAACTAAATTATATGTTCACATAAAAACCCCAGAAACGATTCTTAATTATTAGTTACCAATTTAATTTAAAAAAAAAACTAAATGGGCGGCTGCGACGTTCCCGGTGGCCATCTTCTGCCTGGCAACCTAGAAGACGCGCGCGCAGTTGGCAACCCTAGAACACATGTTGACAGCGCCCGCTTTTGTCGTTTTTTAGCCCCAAATCAACTCTGGTGTTTGCAACGAACGCATTAAATTTTCGTGGAACCGCAGAATCCCTTCCAGAATTACGGTATTGCAGCAGCAGGTGCTCCCCGTGCTCCACCCACATGTGGCCGAGTATTCCGATCCAGCCATAGGCATGCGAGCCGCCTAAAAACAAACCGCCGCCTCTCCGCCAGCCTTCCGTATAGTCGCCGTCGCCGTCGATGTTGTTGTGTTTTCGATATTGCCTTCGCCTCCTCATCGCTGCCTCCGAAAATAGTAAACTAATAATCACAATTAAAGCGCGCATCGAGGAAATTTACAGCAGCGAATATTCCCCGTGTGTGCGATCTATTTAGTCCGGGTTTTAAGCGCGGCAACAACACAAACAAAAAACAACCCGGGGTGACAACGAACAAACACTGAAACAAATAGCGAGTGAGAACGGTAGACCCAAAGAACGACGGAAGGCAACAACGCTCTGCGGCATTTCCATTCCCAAAACAAACAAACTAAACGGAAAGCTAAAGCCACGTAGCCGCAACGTTGCCACCACCACCGCCGCCGCCGCCAAGATGCCCAAAATCCACGTGAAGAAGCCCCTGGCGGGCCTGGTCATACGGAATCGAGCCCACAAGAAGAGCAGTATCTTCACGGTGAGTACTTCACGGACGCGGCGCGCGGACACAGCTCCAAGCGCCGCACAATGCGATATCGCTTATCTTGGGGGGGTGATTCAGCGAACGAGCGGGGCGGCGTGTGCTCCGAGTGCTCCAACTGCGATTGGGCATTAGTTTTATTCGTAATCGACGTCCATCAGACGATTTGGGGAGCGTTTGGGTCATGACAACTACATACGCCAGCCAGCCAGCACGATACGTTACTGTGTGTATTTATTTATTTATACAGTTGGCTTTGGTTTTCCCCCCAGGGATTTCAAGTATTCTAAAGTCGGAGCTACTTCGATTTAGCTATTTGTGATTATTATGCTAAATGTTTGCTATGAATGTTATTGTAAAGATAATTAATTATCTAAAAATAGAGTATTGCTTGAAGAAATCGTTTCTAATATATTGTATTTAATTTTTAAGTATTTTGATCTTTATATTTTTAAGGAATTCCTTTCAAAAACCTTTATATCGAATTTAAATATGGATTGAATTTCTTTCAGACTTTTTTCTACTTTAGTTTTATGTTATTATTGTGGATTTATGGAAGACTTAATATAGGTGGAATCTATGCCATCTTTATTGAAATATCCACCCATTTATTTTCCGTGTATTTAGCAGTTTATGAACCCCAAATGGTTAACAAAAATATGTGTGGTACCTTCCCATTGCTAATGACTAACCCCGAGCTCGTAAAGTTGCTATATAGAAGGTGGGAAACATCAGGCGAGTTTTACTTATCGCCAATAAAATCACGATATAGAGTTCTAAGCAATTTCCATTCCTTTTATATTGGGAAAAACCTTTGCTATATCTAAATTTCTGACACCATAAAGCTCTGCACCGAAAACGAAGTGCAGTAAAGGCATAAAAGCGCGTCTGATAAGAGGGAAAGTGATGATGACTCCACCACTACAGCTCTACAGCTTCATATCTATGTCCCCCCTGCCGGGCCCATATGTGTGTCACTGTGGCCTATGTCGTAATCAATTCAACATCGCCGCTGACCTCCAGATGAAACAACACTTAAGCGACGGCGGCGGCAGACTTTCGATTTCGTGGAGAAGCTGTTCTGTGGGTTCTCCGGCTTCTGGTTCTTTTCAAGTGTTTCTTTCATTTCTTTTTATTTATCGAGTTTCTCGGGTTTCTTGTTGTATTTTTGGGCGAGAGCATTGAACTGGTCTTTTTGTGTTTACCTCTGTCTGCCCTGCCTCTCACCTCTGCTTATTGTGGCCCACTAATGATGATCGCCCATCTGGACGGCAAATCAGTGTGTTTTGTTGGCAGCGCGTGTAAATATTACATTAGTCACAATTACTAGACTACATTACCACCTTCCCCCCTTGCGAGTAGTTTCTGCTGTGAAATTAGGAGCAGCCCAGGTGAGGGTGAGGTGAAAATGACCCCGAGCTCCCACACCCATTCCGAGTGCCATTTTCTCATGTCCAACCCCATGTCCAACTCGGTCATGCATATTTAAGGCCATAATAATTAGTAGAACAAGAAAAAGGGAAAGGAAAAGAAAAAGGAAAGTGGAAAAGGAGTTTTGTAGACTGCCTGCCGCCAACAGATTTTTTCTTGGAAAAGAAAGCCCCTGACGCCTGCGCCTTACTCTCCATTTTTTCGTTTTCCCATTAATTTGAGGCGGTTAATTAAGGGTCTCGCCGCGAGCTTTTTATATTCGGAGTTCTGCTGTGGCCTTGGCTTGACGCTAATTATACAGCACAAGCCAGCCATTAGAGGATATGTCGCCCAGGAGATTTTAGTTGGCAAAGTTTTCACGTTTTCTATGCTTTCTGGAAATTCATATTTAATTTAGAGCTGCTGTCATAATAAAGGGGAAATTTAATACAAATAATGCGTGAATATAAGCCATTAAAAGGAATTAAATTAAAATTAAATTAAATTAAAAAACAAAACATTTCAATTAAAACCATTACGTTTATGGTTATAACGGTAATTGTTATTTAAACGAACTTTCCTAACCAGTTTGTCGATATATATTTCGATTTAAAATTTGAAATTTCTATCTTAAATTCATTTATATAATATTTTACAATGTTTTATATGTAAAAATCTATTTTAAAAACATGATCTTTTAAACTATTCCAAAATCTTTAACCTTTTTATAAAAAATCATAAATCATCGATAATTTTTCCGCTTAAAATACTGGTAAATATATGTAAATACCACGATTATTTATTTCAAGTTACAATTTATATGTTCATTTGCCATGTTTCCCCCAAAGGACTTGGCACCATTACTTTTGCAGTGCACTAGTTACTCTGCTGATGATTTCCCCAGGAAAAAAGGCTACCTTTCTCGCTTTTCTTTTGGACTTTTCGATAAAGGGAAATGTTCCTGAGAGCTTTTCTCAGTGAATCGAACTAGAAAAGCTATTTTCATTCATAAAACCCAGCAGAAGGGCGCAGAAGCGAACAGGTGCCAAGGCGAAAGAAAAGTAAAGTCAGCTAATGAATCGTGATGGCGATTGAGAGTGGAAAATCCCAGTGAGCAAAAGCTCTTAGTTTTGCTCTCTCGGAAAATGCGTTTGCCGGGAAAAACAGCAACAATGGCGAAAAGAAATATCCATTTGGTAATTGTTGTGGGAAATTTTCTGGTAAAAGCGAGAAAGCAGGTTTGTGGAGCAAATCGACGATGAAAGTGAAATAATCGAAAGTAAATGTGGGCAGAGGAGTCAATAGAATTTTGAATCCTTTGAAAGTGGGTAAAAGAATGCTTTGAAAATGCTTTCTAAAATATTAAATGTAAATATATATAAGGTATTTTTTAGTATAATTTATTATTATTAAGAGTAATTTAATTATTCACTTAAATCAGCAGACTTGTGGGTAATTCATGAGCTCGTTGCTCGGAGAGAGAGCAATACACTTTCTGAAAATACCAAAAGGAAAAGCTTTGAAAGCTTCGCTGAGGAAAAACTGCATGCCAAAGGAAAATGGCATTGTGGCGAGTGAAAAACACACAGACGCTTTTCCAGCTGAGTACGGCGCAGCATGTGGAAAAGCGCACAACGTTGCGCACATTTTGTCGCGCTGTGTACGAAGAAAAAGAAAAAACTAAACAATTTCCACGCGTTTTCCATACGCTTTCGTGTCGATTTCTGTTGTTAATTATATCGCCAACGGACCCAACAACATGTGCAATTAAATCGCGCCTTGTATAAACAAATACCAAAGCAAAAAAAATATTAAAAAATAGTATAAAAAAAAGAAAAACACAGAGCATTTTCCGAATTAAATTCCATTAAAAGTGTGTGTGTTGTGAGTGAATCAGAAAATGTAAATCAAGCGAACTTGAAATGCTTCTCGATTTTTGCTTTTGCTTTCATTTACTTGGCTTTCCACCCACGGAAAACTGTCCTGTCGTTACGCAAAACAGTAATGAAAAACTGTACCCCGCACTCTTGTTTATATTTTCCGTCCTGGTTAATCCTGTATCTTCATGAGATCAGACAATATGTATCTCTAAGTTGTTGGTTTTTCCTTTCCTCAAGTGTGTGTAGGTGAATTTCCCCCCCCAAAAAGCAGCCTCTCGTGTTACTGATTTTCCTTTGTTCTTCTTTTGGCTGCCTGACGCACAGCACAGCACAAAAAATAATAAAATAAAAAGAAGGAAAAATGGAAATGAAAGCGACAACGAAAACGAAAACGAGAGGGGCTTTTCCCCTGCTTTCCTTGAAGAAGGTCACGACGTCCTTTCGTCGATCCTGCCGCCCCCCTTGAATTCACTTGTCCAGTATTATTCGTATTCCTGTTTAATGTTCTGAGAATTTCGCATAATTTTGTACGTATTTAGCGCTCGTAAAATGCGTTTTTTTTATGACCCCCAATGATGATGATGGGCGGGCTTCTTGTTTAATGCCAAAAGCCATCAAATAATGCTACTAGCTGAAGGCAGAGAGACATGCAACAATCAGATTTGCAGTCTTAATTTGTCAACGAGAAAGAGAGAGACCTCTGCATAATGCGCCAATCATCTAACCGAAGGGGAAACCACATCTCAATTTTCTGTTTTCGTTTATTTGTCTAACCAAATTTTGTTTCTTTTGGCCGCCACACAAAGTTCAACAAACTTTGGCGTAGAAAAATTTCCACGACACTTTTCTGCGAGAAGGAAAAGGTCTGCTTAGCCACGCAGAAATTTTCAGCCTCATTCCTCTCCCTTTCGAGCTACCCAAATCCGCGTAGGATTGAGTTCCTTGGCTAAAACCAATCAATTATGGCCTGAACTTCGCTCAAGTGCGGAGACATCGTTCTTATGAAACGCCGTTAGATAACACACTGCCGCCATATCCATAAATTATTCAGTCATTCCGTTGGCTTTGTTTTGAAGGAGGAGCAGCCATTGTTGAAGTGGCTTCATTGTCCCAAGGAGTGTGTGTGGTGTACGTATAAAGTATGAACTATGGAGTTATACCGCAGTGGGTATACATATAGAGTGTCAACGGCAGCACATAATCTGAAATGTAGTCTGCACTAAACAAAAGGCTAGCGCTATAGTAAACTTTTTTTTTAAGGGTTTCATAAACTTAACCCAGAATAAATGGGTAATTTCTCTCACAAGAGTCAGCTTGGAAAATTTATAGTTAAATAGAGTTTTCAACAAAATAAGGCCAGCTTTTTAGCAATGTTTTAGCAAAACTGCTTAAAGTTGGGTAAAGGATCTTAGAAAGAATAAATAATTGAGTTTTGGCACAGAAGATGGCTAAAAAGAACATACTCATTTTATTAAATGGATATAATCTAAAATACTTAACCAGATTTTTTATTAGTTGATACTTTTCAGTATTCATAGTTATAGTAATTCCTTCAAAAATAAATGCAGAATTACCATAATTACATTAAAAAAAAAGAAAAAAAAATGCTTATTCTTTCTTTCCTTCAATGTCTGATTTTTAATCCCACAAAAACCTTTGTAAAATTATATTTATAAAGGAAAAAATATGAGATTTTACCGATAAAAAGCTAACAAAAATAATGAAATATAATACTTATCTAGGAAATAAATCCGCTTTCCTTCAACGTCTCACAAAAACCTTTGTAATTTTATATTTAGGATACGAATTAAAGGCTTACAAGGAATAACTAATGAAAAGTAATGAAATATCTTGTTCTCAAATTTATAAATTCCTTAAACATCCCTTTATATTTATATATAAAATATTATACAAAAATTCTAATCCATACCAAAGGCAAATTATCTAAGCAAAAAGAAATGGCTTAAAATGCTATTCGCTTGAGGCTTTTTTGGCCGCAAGCCAAGCTTCCCATCAGGCGTCGTTTCCGTTGTCTCTTTATGCAAATTAACTGCACGACTTCCGCTGATGATGCAGTCCTGCCGTCGTGCTTTCCCGTATCCTGCTGCGGTTGTTGCTTCTACATTTTTGTGTCAACACTTTTTGGGCAACAGTTCAAGTAACATAAATTTATTAAAATTGCCCGTGTTTGCAGTCGTCAGGCCTTCCGTGTTTGCCGCCGTGTGTCTGGCTCGGCAAGGTCAGTTGGGTGCTTGGAATCGAATTTAGAGTCGGATCGGGTTAGCCTTTCGTGAGGATTTTAATTCGTTTTTGCTTTGCTTTTGGGTGCATCATCATCATCATCATCATCGTCAGAGCAGGTAATCAATAAGCAACACCCATTGGCGGTGGCGGCAACAGCTCCTCTTTTATTCATCTGAACATGAGGCGCTCTGGTTTTTGGTTTACTCTGCGAAATTTCCATTATCTCACATCGGGCAGCCCAGCAAAATCAATAAAAGGGGAAACACACACACACACATAAATCATGCGGCAGGCAGTCTGCAGCGGTCAGGCTTTGGTGTCCTGCGTCGCTTAGGTTTATCCTGATTTAGTGGCCTTAACTAGGTGAATGTTGGGGAGGCAGATTTTATGATGGGAACATAAAATAGAAACATGGGAATCTAGAGCAGCCATAAAAGTAATAGTTAACTTTTTACTACAACAGAAATTTAATATAAAAAAAGATTTTTTAAAAATTAATTAAAATAGAAAATTGATATACAAAATTGATAATCAAGTTTTATACTTAGTTTCCCTTATATTTTAATCACAAAAAATCAATAAAATCTATTAGGACCAGCGAGCTTTGTCCTAAACCCTTGGGGTTCCCATTTCCTGACCCCCGGCTGCTGTCCCAGGCCATCCAAACCAATTTTGTCGCTGCAGCCGTCGCAGCTTGACACTTTCTGGCCAAACTGCTTGTTGACAAACTATTTTTAATATTGAAAGGCGGCAGCTGTGTATGTGTGTGTTTGTGTGTGAGCACATTACGTATACGTAATATAGAAATACGTATCCGCAACGTTGCACGCGCTGCAGCATCATCCCTTTTCTTTACCCGCTTCCTCCTTCTATTTTCTTTTATTTCTTTTTTGCCTTTGCTCTTGCACTCACATGACCTTGGTTCTTGTTGTCATCTTGTGCGAGGGAATGCTCTCCATTAGCCACCGAGTGTACGAGTCGTCAGAAGGTCCATTTTTCATGGCAGCCTGACATTTGGCACATCAGGCTTAGCATCCATCGTTGGTCGATGCTCGGGCACACACACACACGTGCTAGTTTTCCATTTCACTTGAAAGCTGCAATAATCTGAGCTGTGTTTTGCCATAAAGTTTAAAGAATTCGAATTTAGAATGAGGAATTTAAGGACTTTACTGAAAAAAATGCTGAATATTGAAGAAATATATAACTAATCCTACTTAAAGTGCTTTAAAATATTATTCTTAAGTTATTTATAACAATTTAAAGGCAAAACTGTGTGAATAATCTTAAAATATTTCTCCATTCTTAATAAACTCTGAGAAGGTGACCTTTTTTCCCAAGAAGGCTTATCGCTAATTGCCTGATTTGGAAAAGTAATTACTTTTGTGTGTATTTAATACCAGCATCACTCAAATTTCAAACCCTCACAGCCGCCTGCGGGATAGAAAAAGAAAGGTGTAGAGGAAATTATACAGAATTCCGTGGGCTATGAGTCTCTGGTTTATTGTTTTCACTTTAATGT
This sequence comes from Drosophila anomelani, assembly GCA_035045905.1. Classification (NCBI taxonomy): domain Eukaryota; kingdom Metazoa; phylum Arthropoda; class Insecta; order Diptera; family Drosophilidae; genus Drosophila; species Drosophila anomelani. Next base: position 7,469,977 of record JAWNOO010000165.1, read on the forward strand.
TGCTGCGAGCAGCACCTCCGGAATGTCTCACTGATTGATTTTTGTGCGCCCCCTCAGGTTGGCCAGGGAGTATTTTTTAATTAAAATTGCGACATTGCGACGTCTTTTGGCAGGCGCGTTCTTAAGACACCTGCGAGACGCCCACGAGCGATAATTTTTGACTTGGCAGCAGCAGCAGCAGGTGGGGAAGGAGGAAGGAACCAAAGCAGGAGCAGCAACAGAAGCAGGAGATGGCAAAAAAAAACAAAAGCAGGAGGAGGAGGAGGAGGAGTAGGAACCAAAGCAGGAGATTGGTGTAGGAGCAAACTTCTGGTGGCGCCAATGGTGGCGTCCTTGGTGCCTTGGGCTTTGGCCTACTTTTCAATAAGCCACAACAATGGAGTTTCTGCACAGTTATTGGCCATTGTCTGGTGTTCTTGGTGGTGGTCGTGGCTTTTATTGCGAAATCCAAATCGAAATCAAAAGCGACGACTCGACACGTGCGCTAAACTTGTGCCAATGGAAAAGGGTAACTCTAGCTTCTCCCTTTGGCCAAAAAATTTGAATAAATTTCGTTGCTCTTTTATTTTAATTCAAGAAATTCAAATTTGTTTACACAGGAAAATATTATTAAAAGTTTAATTTGTTTATGGATTTTAATTCCTACTTTGAACCACATTTTTTAATAGTTTTTCTGCTTGTTTTATAGGATTTTAGGTTTAAATTTGTCTTTAAACTAATTAAGTAACAATTTCCTATTGTTTTAATTTTGTGAAATTCCAAATTTTCCCAGTAAATTCAGTTTCCACTTTACCACAATTATTTTTCTGAGTGAACTTAAGTGCATTTCCACTGCACTCCCATGGAGTTAGACTGGGTCACGGAATTTTGCGGGCTCCGGAATATTTGATCAGGCCACCACCAACAGCGGCCCCCAACTTGACCTTGGGCAGGCAGGCTTTCCTCTATGTATTTTTATATATATATATTTAAATTTTGCGTGTCCGCAAAAACACATGAAGATTAATTAGCAACCAAAAACAAAGAGAGAGTGAAGGAAATTCGCCACAAAATCCAGTTGAGGGCACACGAAATGTCGTTCCCTTAGCTCAGATCCCATTTTTAGCCGGGTTTTCAATTTGACATTGCCCAGCCCATTGCCCACTGCCCATTGGTCGTCTCCCCGTTCTCTCTGTGTGTGACATTAATGAAAGGAAAACATGGAAATGTATTTTCCAGCATGTCTCTTGCCAAATCGTTACGCCATCGCGGACTTGTTGTCTGTTATTTTTCCCTTTTTTTCTGTTTTCCATTTATATGTAGCCCAGCTTTGCCCCCAAAAACGGATGCGCCTGTCCCTCCTCCGACTGTTTTCCCTTTTCCGTTTGGGTTTTTCTCCCTGTCCCTTTCAGTCAAGGTCACTCCTAATGCCTTTTGATGCGACACATGCATGTGGTGGATCCATCCACATCCGTGGGCAGCAGCTACTTCTCATCCTTCTGCTCCTCCTTCTGACGCCTTTTGTCCCGATGATTCGCTTGGCAGCCAGTGTTTCCTGTTGAAAAACAGCGCCAACAGGCGGCTGCAACAGGATCGGGTCTCCGTCTTCTTCTCCATTTTCATGCCCTATCTTTTGTCCAGATTTAAATGGAAATTACATTTTTTGGCCTGCACTTGACCCGATTGTGGACTGCCCTGCCTCCCGCCTGCCTGACTGCCTGCCTGACCATGATTTATGCACCAAGTTTGGGTCAGTTTAAATGGGTTTTTATGTATAAAATATTAAAAAGAAAATAAAACAAAAACTATAAAATAATAATAAAATAAAATACAGAAAAGAAATAGAAAACTGTCAAAAGAAGGAGTAATTTTATTGCCGCAAAAGTTTCATTAATATGTTCTCATGAATGCTATCTAAAATTTAGACATTTATCTACATAAATAAATAATATCACTAAAATATAAGTTTTCCTTAACGACATTTAAAAACAGAAATATGTAGAAAGAATTACAATTTTAGCAATTTAAAAAACCACAAAAAATAAAAGTAATTCCTCCCTCTTTAATCACTTTTTTGTGTCTGCTTTGAAGCAGGTATCTTATGTTATCTCAAGAACAAACCCTCCCCATCTTTATTTCGGCCTCGTCATCTGGATATTTGTTAAGCCAAGACAAGTAGTATATTCTGAGCATAATTGCCTCTGAGAGAGATAACAATCAATTCTCCATTCCACGGCGACTGAATGGTCTCCTAAAACGTTTCCAATGTACAGGAAAGCGAACGACGCTGCTGCTCATTTACTTACTTTTAGCGAGAAAACTTTCATCATCGCCGTTGTCAAGTTCATCTATTTGATATGTGCGACAATTACTTTTGGACTTTTTTTTTATTATTGTTCCTGAGCAGCGAGCATGGAGCTCGGAGGAGCACCAACCATGTAGTCGTTAAAGTGAGCGGCGGTTAATAGAATTGTCAACATCCGAAAGTGTTGAAACTTTTTTCAATCGCCAAATAATTGCCATTTAATGGCGGAGATGGGGGAGAGGGCAATAAATTAATATTGACTCTTCAATACCCTAGATTTTGAGGGTAAATATATACTTTCTTTTCGAGGGGAAATATTTGGAAGTTTAAAATCAAAACTACAAATTTATTAATGATAGAAAAAAGGGTAGAGAAGGAGAATCAATGCAGTCACTTTATTTCCTTGTTATTTTACAGGTAATATTAATTACCATTAAGGCCAAGCAAAACAAGGTCCTATTAAGCAACTTTCTCTGCTTTAAATATAAAAATTTCTCATCTATTTTATTCAATTTCTCACTCATAGTAAAGGGTATTCAGGCAGTCGTTGCTAGCCACATAAAAGCCCCCTCGGCAGTCGTCTCTGTTCCCTCTAAACTATCTCTTTCGATGTGGCTCTTCCCCAGCAACCTCCCCCAGCAGGTGGACATGTGCGTTGTCACTCTCTCTTCCGAGCTTCCGCTCGCTGGAGAACCGAACCGAGTGCTCCGAGTTGCTCCACCGATCCGAACCCATGCCATCCGGCGGCTACACAGTTTTGTCAGTGAGTCGGAAGGCAACAGAACATTGCTTGGGTTATTTGATTTTTCACCAGAATTCGTCTAGTATCACACGAGAGAGTGTGATGTATGTTTCTTAAAATTCAAAGTGATTTTTTTTTTTTTTGGCTATTGTTTTAATTAAAAATTTTTAACTAAAAATACGGCGGTGTAAGGCCGAGGGAATTGACGTAAAACCAAAGGTCCTCGAGGCATAGAGCTTGAGTTTGTGAGTGTGTGATTATGTCCAAGTCCGGGATTGGCCAATAAATCCCTTTTGAATTGCCTTACATCTCCAGGCAAACTCGATTTTTAGTGTATTATATATTCCACTTGGTTGTGCGTCGCTTTGATTCACTTCACTTGCTAGTTGGCTGTTAATGTTGATCGATCTATTTTCAAGCCGATCACAATACTTGTGGCATCAATTAGCAGCGCGTTGTTAAAATCGCACTAAGTGCGGGGTTAAATTGGCTTTTAGCGCGATCTTTACCTTTTTCTGGGCCAAGCAAATAATGGTTTACAGATCCACAAACAGAAAATGGAAGCCAAGGCATACTTTTTGGAGTCTTACTCATTTTCTTGGTACTTTTTTTAGAGTTTTAACAGCGGAAAATATTGAATATTTTCTATAACAAGAGTGTGGACTTGCAGTTTAACTTCTTAACTTCTTAAGCCTTCATAAAGCCAGCTTAAATATTATAAAATTTCAACTAAATTAAACCAAGAAAACCAGAATAATAATTACAATTAACAGGACTGCCCTAATGTTATGTGATCAGCGTTTTAACAATTCCTTTCTAATTGTTAGATTCCGGTTATTAATTAATTATCAAACCGTAACATCGTCATAAAAAGTAGCTTAGTGTTCCCCCTTAGGGAAGCTCCCCTGTGGACAGCTGATAGCAAAGGCAAATCGCGCGAGTTTCAAGTGAAAAACCAATGTGTAAACGCCGGCAACTCTAATTACAGCCAGAAAAGTGCCTGAAAACTGCAGCAAATCGGAGCGGAAGCATCGGGTTTAAGACAAACAAATGATAAGATAAACTCGACTTCGATCGGAGAGCTAACCAGTAGGGAGAAGAGGAGCACGATTCCGATCAACAAGAACCCCCATATATTGCATGTCCGTGGATTCGTGGCCATGGAAATTAGTGTAGAGACAGCCAAGGAGCCAAGGACAGCAGCAGCATCAATTGGAGAAGCCACAGCTAGAGGAGATTAGAGAAGGATTAAGCAGACCATGCCCAGCGGTCGAAACTATGTCCAGCGGCAGAGCGAGACGCTGGAGAGCAGCAGCTTCGAGCTGGAGGATCACGACGATCACGCCAAGGTTGAGCGCGGTGAGCCAGAGGATCACGAGGAGGAGGATCGCCGCCAGTCATCGGACACGGTGAGCACGCACAGCAGCAGCTCCACCACGCCCACCACAGCCGATGTGGCCGATGTGGAGACCATTAGCTCGCTGCCCCTTTCGCCGCCCGCCTTTGGCGGCAGCCAGCTAGTGAAGCGCCATTCGCCGTTGAAGGACCAGAAACAGGCGGACAACAAAAGCAGCAGTTCCAGCTCCAGCTCCAGCTCAAGCCAGCAGCCGGATGATGTGGACGATGTGCCCACGGTAAGTGGGTGCAATCTGCAATCGGGCTCCTCACCTAATGCCTCCTCCTCCTCTTCCACGACCCCGCAGACGTCGCGCTATGCGGCTGCAGCGGCACATCCCAGCGCTGCCTTTGCGGAAACGGCGGTCACCTCCTCCTCTGGAACAACGGGAGCTGCCCACAGGCGCACACATTCGGCGGCCTCCTACATCTCGATGAGATCGCAAGGCGGATCGGAGGCACCGCCGGAGCGACCCAAACGGAATCGCTTCTTCGAGTGGCTGCGCGTCGCCTGTAAAATCTGTTGCTCCAAGGTTGGTTCTCCCAGTGGGACAGGTGGACTCTTTTTGGGGGTGATCACTAGGGATTTATGATCTTATGAGTGTGAAATCAATTTTATATATTTTATTATGCATTCTCAGATAGATTTTAAATTGATTTCCAATCATTCTTTATAATTTTCATCTCAAAAAAACCCAAAAACCTTTTTTGAGAGTTGCTTTTTTAACACAACTTGAATGAATATTTAATTTTTATGCCTTATTTATCCTCTAGACATTGTGCCTTTCTTTGTATTTCAACAAAAGTCATTGTAGTTTTTAAGTGAATTGAATTTTATCAACTGCAATTCCACGAAATTTGAATTTAAATTGTCTGAATGAACAGAATGGTTGCCAGTCAATTGAAATGTGAAAATAAATTTCATGATTTACTGCCATATAAAAAAAAGAATTGGTAAATTTGTGAACTTGAATATCACATAAATATTTAAAGAAATATTTGCAAATTTATATTTTTATTAAAGTTAACAGAAAAAGAATCAATTGGCTTTTTGCTGAATTGTTGAACTTGAATCATATGGGGAAAATGTAAATAAAAACCATATTTTTTATAAAATATTTCATAGTACAAGGCAAAAACTTATATTCTTCCTAAATAATATAACTAAGTAGTTTTTATTACTAACCACCATTAAATGATTCTTATTTATTCCCCTGACTTGGCTTCAGTTTGACTTATTTTCCAACAATCCATTCGATCTTTACGATCGTTTTTATACGAAATAAAAGCTTTCTGATTTGTTTAAATTAAATTCCCGAGCTGAGGTCTTTTTTTTATTTATTGATGCGCGACAAAAAACAAATCAGTTAACGGCATTCCGAAAACCATTGCCCACCCGCCACCGCCACCGCCGCCTCGAGTGACATTGGGGCAGTTAACGAGCTCAAACAATTTCGCATTTAGTACAATTTATTCATAGCTGAGTCCGCGACTCAAATGTTTACAAATAAAACCAAAGCCCAGGCGGCAACTGAAGGGTTAATGGTGGCACAGTAGTTTGCGCCTTGGCCAACGATGACGCACTCTGGCGTCTCTGGGTGCGTCGCGCCTCCTCGTTTCCTCTGTGGGCTCTGCAGTGCATCCTGCAATTATCCAATGACATTGCTCTCTACTTAGTCTGATATCTAATCCGTATGCCAATATTAATTCACTCTCTAATTTATCCACAGAGTTCCGGAATTGGAGAGCCGAGTGTTCATCATGCGCTGGTTGTGATATTTCTAGAGTTCTTCGCCTGGGGTCTGCTAACGATGCCCATAATATCGGTGAGTAGGGGAGAGCAGCTATCTCCAATTACAAATTAACCTAAAACCCTTTTTTTCTTATCCAAAAATAGACCCTAAATCAGACGTTTCCGGATCACACATTCCTAATGAACGGCCTAGTCATGGGCATCAAGGGCATCCTGTCGTTCCTGTCGGCGCCGCTAATCGGCGCTTTGTCGGACATTTGGGGCCGAAAGTTTTTCCTATTAGTCACAGTATTCTTCACCTGCCTGCCCATACCGCTGATGTCCATCAATACGTGGTGGTTCTTTGCCATGATCTCAATAAGCGGCGCCTTCGCCGTCACCTTCTCGGTGGTATTTGCCTATGTGGCGGATGTCACCACGCCGGAGGAGCGATCCAAGGCATATGGCCTGGCCTCGGCCACCTTTGCCGCAAGTCTGGTCATCTCACCGGCATTGGGCAATGCCTTGATGGAGATGTACGGCGACACGCTGGTCGTGGCCCTCTCCACGGCCATTGCGCTGCTCGATGTGTTCTTCATACTTGTTGCAGTGCCGGAAAGTTTGTCGGAAAAGATGCGACCGGCCAGCTGGGGTGCGCCAATTAGCTGGGAGCAGGCGGATCCTTTCCTGGTAAGTCTATATAAATAATATACTTATTTATTTATATTTAAATGGCTGTATCCATCAGGCTTTGCGTAAAGTGGGCACTGACAAGACCGTGCTGATGCTCTGCCTCACCGTTCTGCTGTCGTATCTGCCCGAAGCCGGCGAATACTCCTGCATGTTTGTCTACCTGAAGCTCAAAATGGGCTTCAACTATGTGGAGGTGTCCGTTTTTATAGCCATTGTTGGCATTCTCAGCATAACGGTGCAAGTGACCCTCGGTTCCTTTATGCAGTAAGTGATCTGCAAGCGATCTCATGATTTGAATTTAAACCTAATGCCTTTTGTACGTTCCGCAGAGTATGTGGAGCCAAGCGCACGATCATTATGGGCCTAGCCCTGGAAATTGTGCAGCTGCTGTGGTACGGCTTTGGCAGTCAAAAGTGGTGAGTTTAACATTTCTAGCTGGATTTTCTATGACTTTTGTATTTAATACTCATTCTTTGCTCCTTTCAGGATGATGTGGTCGGCCGGCGTTGTGGCTGCCCTGGGCTCTCTCACGTATCCAGCCATCAGCGCCTTTGTTTCGCTCTATGCAGCCCCCGAGAGTCAAGGTGAGCGGTTTGAATCCTAAACTTTTCTCTCCTTACTAATTAAAACTACTATTTTTTTTGTTTACAGGAGCTGTCCAGGGCATGATCACGGGCATGCGGGGACTGTGCAATGGCCTGGGACCAGCAGTGTTCGGGGTCATCTTTTACCTATTCAACGTGGACCTGAACGATGACCACGATGCCCATGCCAAGACTAGCGGCAGCCGAACGACGAATGTGGAGAAGATATCGCAGCATGTGCCGGGTCCGCCGTTCGTCTTTGGCGCCTTGTGCGTCTTCTGTGCCATAATTGTGGCGGCGTTCATTCCGGAGGGCCAGACCAGCCAGTTGGAGAAGAAACGTAAGCAGACGCAGTTATAATTCACAAATCTTTTACCCCAATTAGTCACGAATAAAACCGAATCTAAACTCTATATTAATCATTTTTCAGGTGGCTCGCTCGACGTGCAGTACGAGATTGAGACGGGACACAAGGCGCCAAGCTCCTTGGCGCCGCTCATTCGCTCCGACTCGCTGGCGCAACTGTAGTGGGCTCCATCGTAGTCGTTCTAACCACACAACAGTAACCCGTAACCCGTAAACCGTAAACCGTAAACCGTAACAGCTGGTGGCTATAGAGATATGTTTAAGAAGAGTTAAGGAGTTAAGAGTTTTTTGTAACTGTAAACAACAAATGCTGTAACTAGTTTGGCTTTAGTTTCCGAGTCTAACATTAATTATAGTAGAGCCCGAGAAGAGATGTTATTGTTTGCGTTGGAGCCCCCTCGGTTCTAACATTAGTTTCCACCTCAGCCCAAGTATATAGATATATTATATAGATTTCGTAATTTATATTTATTATCGCGATAAGTAACGCAACAGCAACAGCATAGTCACTTACAATTTGGATATATTGGCCGTGTGCTTGCCCGCTTTGCCGGCTTTTCCCTGTTCGGTTCTCTTCGGGCTGGGGATTACACATCACAGCAGATAGCTTTGCAACAACAGCAACAACAACAACAACAAAATAACTGCCAAACAAACAAAAAAAAACGTAACAAAAGGAAGAGAAAATTTGTAATTGTTATTCGTAATCTTCAGCAGCAGTTTTTCGAGTACATTTCCAGTTGGGCTTATCACTTGCTATCGCCGCAGTATCTTTCCGTTCCGTCACCGTTTTAGTTACCACACACAGAAATTAGGAGGAAGAAGAGATAAAGGAATCCAAATAAACTGAATACCAAGCTTTACTTTGAAAATTGTAGTGATTTAAAGTCTAAAAACAAAAAAAAAGAAAGAGCAAGAATTGCAAACAAACACTGAAACGACGAGAGTCAAGCTAGGCGACTTCAATTAAAATATAACAAACAAAGAAACCACATAAAATATATGTATATATATAGAGATATGTATGTATGGATGGTAATGAGACACAAATCGTAATGTTTTTAATTTAGCTAAATGCGATTATAACGCCGCCTCCTCCTCCCGATCATCATAGTTTTTTATTTTGATAAAAACACAAAAAAGAAGAGCCTTTCTCACAAAAAGTCAATGCTTGAACATATATAGCGTGTGTGTATGTCCGCGCTGCGGGAATCAAAAGTTATATTTTTCGAAAGTTGCTAACTAAACAACCATGTAAAGTAGTTGCCGCCCCAACTCGCAGGCGTGCGTAGCCGGGCATACACAGCGCGCACATATCCGTGCGTGAAAGGATCAGGAGCAGCAGGAGCAAAAGCTGGATTCGCAGTTAGAGTGTTGCCCAGATGATGAGACAGTATACAACAAGAAAACTGAATCCAAATTTCGATTGTAAATTATTTAACGTGTAATTTAGTGTTTTAAACGAAACCAAAATAAAACAACATTGTTTAATGAAACGCTAGTACAATGAAGTGCGAAAGTATTTTTTGTATTTTAAGCTGATCATAAAGCGTAAGTACATAAAATACAATACAAGTACATTAATTTCTTTATTTTATAATATGTTCTTGGGGAAAATATATATTTTATGGAACGCCATTAGAAATAATAGTATTTCTGCATTTTAATTACAAAATAATTTGAATTGTTGAAATGCAGCTCAAAATTATATTACATATTGAATTTTGAGAAAATGAAACTAATTTCAAAATAATATTAATTCATTTCAAAGCAATTTATTAAATTAAAAGGGTTTTTTATTTTAATTTTTTTTTCTTTATTTGCATATCGATCTATCTACCTGCATTTTATTATTATTTATTATATATTTATATATTATTATTTATTATTATTTATTATTATTTATTATTATATTATTATTTATTTTATGGAAACGTAAAAACAAAATTGTTTGTTCTGGTAAGAAAATATTTTTAAATTTGTGAATAGGAAACCGTTTTGGACTGCTTGGAACCAGGCGGAACCAGTCGGAATTTCATACACTGCGTGATGTAAACATACACTGCTTAGTCCAATCACATTCTGATTGTATCTTGGTCAATAATTGTACTGCTTGCTTTTCTCTTAAAATTTGTAACGGATTTTTAAATTAAAATTTTATTTATTTCAAATCACCTTACATAAAATTTTATTAAACAAAAGTTTACAGATAAGATTTACAATATTCAGCTTAATGGGTCATCTTTTTGGGGCAGTCAGCTTTTATGTATTTTTAAGAAATCTCCGGCAGGCCTGCGTGTGTGACCCAAATTCCTTTCAAATCTCTGGTGATAGCGGAAGTGCATGTACTAAATACCCACTATAGACTATAGAGATTGGAGGATAGAAGGCAGAGGAAACGTAGGCACGACGACTGCGACGTAATTATAGCCTTTATGTTTCATTTACAACTTAATTATGAATGTATTTGCGCAGCAACAGCAAAGCGACGGGTTCTCCGGCCTCTGGTACTCGGTTCTGAATGAATGAATGGCGGTTTGAATGAATGTTGGGCAATTGGAATGCATGAATGAATGCGGCGCCGCACGAGAGCTTTGGAGCTTTAACCCAGATTTTTCTAATCGATTTATTTACCAGCAATATGATAATAACTATTATTTACTAGTTTTTTTTCGGTGGTGTAATTTTAGATCGTACATATACGATTTCACCTTTAAACTTTTAAAATAAATAAATATCGTATAATTATTTAAAATAAAATATAAACTTTAATAAAAACCCATATATATTTGCAGGGATTTCAAATCTTTTAAAATATGGTAAATAAATTTGGTGTAAAAATAATCTTACCTCGGCTTTAATAGATTTCTTGCCTAATTTCATTGATTTCCAATCAAAATACAACCTAATTAATTAATTAAAATTTTCTAAAGCTTAATAAAAAGCTAAAAACAATTAAAATTTCTTTCTAGAAACACAAAGTTACCAAAAAAAAAAAACCTATGTTTCCCCGAAGGCTCTCCCCATATATACCATGCCTACCGCCTACTGGTCGCCACATCGGATCCGGAGCATATGTATATATATTCTCAGATTCTCGGGCCAGAGCACACATAATGCCACACTCACACACACATACTGGCAATTGAGGATCCGGCCGCGCCACAGACGAAATCAAAATACATACATAACCGGAAATGAGTTAGTTGAACTTCCGTCATCGCTCGCCTCTGGATGGCGCTGGCCTGCAATATTTTTTATACTTTTTTTTTTTTTTGTATTTTTTTATGTGAGTGACAATAATTTGCACAGTCACAGAAAGAGAAACCGAAAGACAGAGCCAGAGCCCAGAGCCGGACGGTAAAGTCTCGCAACGTCTGCCCTGGAATCGTGTCGTGCCAGTTATGTACACTATATAGTATGTGGTCTGGTAAAATATATATACTATATATTATATACATATATACACCCGATTCCGCCTGAGTACATATGACATTATGTTATGAGGCGAACAGAACGTTATGGCATCGTCATTATCAGTTTAGCGCGAGAATCGACATCGCCGGAGGAACGGGCACGGTGCTGGGGTTAAGGTTTTCGAGGGGGGCTCTGGGGGGTTGGGGGGTCTGTAAGCTATGTACATACATAGAAATATTTTTATTATTTTTTCAGGGACTTTAGAACAGTTCTCAGCTCGAAATCCGGGTAAAATAAGTCGAGAATTGCGGGTTTTGGGGGGTTTTTTGGAAAGGAAAAGATTTTAAAAGGTACTCCTTGAACTTTATTATTATTAAGTTTGTTTAACATAAAATGTTATATATTTATGATTTTTGGTTTAAGGCTATTTTAATACTAGTTTTTTTTTTATGTATGCCTCCTGTATTTCTTTTATATAAGCAGACAAAATCCAAAGATTATAATATTTTAATAAAGATTTTCTTGGTCTTAACATTTATTATAAATCAAGCACAAAGATTGGCTTCTATATTTAAATAGTTTTATCTATTGTAAATATTTATTTATCTATTAAATTATTTAGAAAATTATATATATTGGGAGAAATAGGACCCCTTAATATTTCCCTGATATTTTACAACAATCTCCAAATTTCCCATACCAAACTCTGTTGTTGAATTGCACACCCTTGGAACGAATAGATTTCACTTCGTTAGATTTAATGTAAATTTTCGGTTATCCATCTTAATAAAAACCAATTTTCCGCATTATTGTTTTCGCCCGATAATCATCACACACAAACTCGGCACACACACTCTGCACACACTCACACCCATCTCCCACTTCTATGTTCTGTGTGAGAAAAGCCCACACCAATTGGACCCGGGTAATGCTGCGGCTGCGACTGCTTCAATTTGATTTCGGGTCGGCCAGGGGGAAGGGGGGGTGATTGTGGAAATAGTGAAAGTGCTGCACTTTTCACATGGCCCTGATCCCGCTCCGCACTCCGCCGCCCTGGGCCACCATAAATGTTTATCACAAATTAACCAATTTACATTTTTTTTTCGCCTGGCCTGGCACAGAACCCGCATGGCCCGATCGCCTCCGGTTCGTTTGGGACTGAAAGTTTTTCAATTCATAAATTGAAGATATGGAATATGAAATTCATAACGCACATGAGAGAACATACATATATAATTAGCCAATTATCTAAAATTTTCTAGGCTCGATCCGAAGTCGGAGACTACGAGGCTTAAATGATCGAGAAGTAGCTTGGGTGTATCTTTGTATCTTTGAGTTACTTGGGTTTTTGGGATGGATAATTGCTTAAAAATTATAATAAAAAAGGAGATCAATGAGAAAGATTTAAAACCTTTGGATAATTGCAGATTAAGGATAATACTCATTTTAGGAGTATAAATATGGTCACAATAGTTGCTAATTTATATTAAACCTAAATCATAGCTTAAAAATGTATTTACGATTATTATTTATATAAATTATTAATCTAAAAATATTATTTATATAAAAAATGACACTTCAAACTTATTTAAATTTGATTTTAATGTTTTTTTTTGGGTGCCTGAACTCACTGTGAGATTTTTGGGCTTGAATTTCGAGTGCGATTCCCGTTTGCTCGTTTGATTAAGTGGAGTACATGACGCTTCAGCAGGCGGATGGCGCTTCCAGCAAAAGTTTCTCACAAACAGGAGACTCTAAGCAACAACAAAACAGCAAAAATCAACAACAACAAGACGGTTGGCCAAAGTTATACGCAAGTTCTCAACTTTCCAGTTGTCAGTGATCTCATTTCGTTTATTATTATATTTCTACATATACAAATACAAATATATATATATATTTGGCAAAAATTACCACAAAAGCTGAGGGGGGAGACGGGGGGTTTTTTGGGTTTTTCGGATGAGTATTATGGAGTATTATTTTATTTTTTTTTTTTTGGGTGGGGTGGGTTTCTTAGGGAATCTCTCTTTTTTGGCCTAGCAACAGGCAACCGCCAAACGATGAACACGTGTGCCGAAGATAAAGTAAGAAATATATACATAACTACAACGAGTTGGAGTTGAAGTTGGCCATGGAGAGGAGTAAGAGTAGGTCAGGGGAGGGCTGGCTGGAGGCACCAAGAAGCAACCACCCTGAACGGGATCGGTTTAGGGATCTCCAGTGGCAAAGGCACCCCTTCGCTTTTCACACACACAAACATTTTACGAGCTATTGATGGCGGTGGCAATGGGCTTATGAATATGAATAGCAACAGCAGATCGCCCTACTTCCTTATCCGCGGCAACCTACCTGAATCGCTTACCTGGTCTGCTCTTAATGGCAACTTAATAAGACTTCTACGGAGATACGGAGCGGGGTTAATGCGACAAAAGCGCATTCATACCATAGAAAATTTAATTAGTTGTCTGTGTTGGCTGCCCTGCCCTAGGGGCATGTTTATTGTTGCGAAAATACGTATTTTTTCCAGGAGGGTTAGGGACAAAGGATCAGATACATCTGCATGAAAGGACGATCGAACACGAAGCGACATGAAAACTTCAAGTAGCTTGTTGCTGTTGTTGTTTGATCTGCAATTTATGTTTGAGAGCCATTGTTTTCCCTACTAACTTACAGGATTTTCACAGGATACCACCCTTTTCTCGGTTTTCTCGGGGAAAATACTGAGACAGTTAGGGGATTCAGTCATTAACAAGGTACCCTTTCTTTCTAGGATCCTGTTTTTTATGTGTTGTCCTTTTTTAATTGCTTTTATTCAGGTTTCAGTGTCGTAATTATTGTATTTAGGCTGGAGTTTGAGTTTTTTTATTTTATTGAAGGAAAATAATAATTATAATAAAAGAAGCATTAATTTAAGAAATAAGGGAACTAATTTGCATAAATAAAAATCGCATTATTAAAAGGATCTCAGAATTAATATTGAAATTCTATTTTAGTTTGTAGATTCCTTCAACCTTTTGCATATATTTATATTCCTCTGCAAAATCCCTCAAATATTAATATTTAATAATACAAAAACTTTAAGCTTTGTTTCTTCATGAAACCTCTACAAGGTTTACATAAACATAAACTAAAATTTGAAAAAAAAACCAAACCATTTTAAGACAATTTCCTTACTCAATTTCCGGAATAAACCCAAACCAGGATCTGGGCTCGCTCTCAGGCGTTTCCTTTGCGGTGATATAATCTCCGTGGGAAATTTCCTAGAGGAAAGCGACTCAAGTTGGCCTTCAGTTCGGACCAACCGAACCCAGATTCAGCCCAACCCACATCACCTGGCGGTGGATGGATACAATGGAAAGTGCATTAGCAGTGGTGTGTGCCTCCGGTAATATTTCTCTATTGCAGCAATCGCAGCGGCGGCAGCGGTGGGGCTCTTTTCTCTTGCTGGCCCAAAAGATACAGCTGTATCGGCTTGGAGTCGTGTGTATCTTCGTTGGAGTCAAGCTTTATGGCCCAAGCTCCCCTTCCTCCAAGCCCCACCGACTTTCCCGGTGGTGGTTAGTGCCACCAGCAAGCAGCAGCCACATTCCGATGCGTATCCGGGATTGTGAAATGTTTTCATTTCAAGAAACGGAGACACATTTACCGCCGTCTAGCGTCTGCAAGCTGTCTGTATCTGTATCTGTATCTGTATCTGAACATGCACTGTATCGGTATCTGTGTATCTGTTTCGGTATCGCACTCTGTATCTGTGTGTGCAGAGTGCCTCTGGTGTGTGTGTGTGCTTTCGACTGTTTCTCTTTCTCTTGGCCACCACTCTCCTTTGGATACGTGCCGCATTTTAAACAATATCGGCACAGTTCAAGCCAAGGAATCGGAATGCGATGAACTAAGCCCCACCACCAGCCACCAGCCACCACCACCAGCCAGAAGTTTCTCCTGGCCAACTATTTCTGGCTCTTGGCCATTTACAACACTCGGGTTCGGGTTCTATTTATAAGCATTTTATTGCCCAGATTCAGCAGGCATTCCCCCCATTGAGCTGTGAGCTGGGCGGCATACATTGGATTTATTAGCGGTATTAAAGATCGCCAACAACTGGCATTTTGATATATTGACCGTTATAAATACATCATGGCTAACCGCCATTTTATATCAACATAAGAATTAAGACTTCTTGGGGAGTGCAGAAAATGCGATCAAGTTGAGGGGGTTTTGATTTTGTTAGGTAGGGTATGGAAAGATATAAAAGATATATAAATATTTATAAATAAGCTTTAGCAAAGGTTTATTAAATATTTACCAGCAACAGAAAATAATATTACTGCACAATAATAAATTTATGACTGTTTTAAAGAATATTTTACAAAGAAATATAGATCCTTGTGATTATTACATCTTAAACCCTTGATAAGTTAAGATTGTTTATTATTTTAGCGAATAAACAATTATTTTACATTATTTGCTTTTACTTTGATATAACCTTTTTAATTGTAGAGCTTCCTATGATGAATTTTGGATTATTTAATCTACATATAAGCTTATTAATTAATAAAATAAAATATAACCAGTTATAAAGCTAAGTATTTGTAAAACGTTTAACGTAAATATATAAAATAGCTTCAATTCCAAACTTCCTGGTTTCATTTCAACTTAAATTTCCAATAAATAAAAGGTTTAATTGTGTGTTTTATTAAATGTAAACTTACTATATTTTTAAAAAAGTTCGTCTATTTTTCATATACTTTTTCAAGAATCTATAACTTTTTATTGAGAATGTAGAACATATTTTTATCATCATTAAACCAAACAACATAATTCAAATGCTAATTTATAACTTTTCAGTAATAAAACTAAACATTTAAATGTTTTTAAAAACCTCTATAATAATAATATTTACAAGTCATGTAATTGACCTTTTAAAGATAGTTTCCAATATATATTTTTCTAGACATAAACACACTCTAGACCACAACAACAACAACATTATACATTCCCTCATTCGTTCCATTCGTTCGTTGTTTTCGTATAATTTTTCAGCTTTGATCTTCTCCATCTTAATGAGGTATAACAAAATAACTGCCCACTAAATTACCATGTAAAGTGGCACATCTTGGGCTAATAAAACGTTTAAATTTAGTTACACAATGCATTCCATGCGGGATTACGAATGTTCTCCTCCTACTCCTACTCTCTCTCTCTCTTTCCAGGCGGGGTGTCGTCGCTCCAGTTTGGTTTTCTATGAGGAGGAGGAGGAGGAGGAGTAGGAGCATTGGGATAGAATTCTAGGAAATCGGAACTAGAAATAAGGAGTGGGGGGAATAGGGAACAGGGGAACTGGGAAACTCACAACTCAGAACTGTAAAACAGCTGCAGCTGCCATGGGGCATTTGGAAAAGAAAGTCACCCCAAATCCGAAAAACCAAAGGCCCGTGCCCATTGGCACTCCGATTCCGATTCCAAATCCAAATCCATCCGCACATATACCCCACACATATAGTGTTTGTATGTGTGTGTATGCTGATTAGCACCTTGGCGCGAGCTCTATGTGCCACATGCTATATGTTATATGCTGCTATATGGTGAAGTATATGCTATATGGCGCAGCCCTATGTGCATGCTCTTGACTTATGTAAGCCGGCGCAGTCCGTTTGTGTGTTTGTGTTGGAAAATAATCAATTGGTAAATATGTTTATCACGACTTTTTCGGTCGCACCGCATAGCTTTCCACCACCACCACCCGTGCTCCACTTTGGCCTCCATCCGATCGTTTCATGAATGAAAAAATCGGTATTCTCTTGGAGGTTGGGGTGCCCAGGTAGATCCCAATTCCAATCCAAATCCCTATAGCGCTTATCTCGGGCGGAGCGCAGGGCGGGCGTTATCAGTGCGGCTGCTTCGTCGTTTACGACGACTGTAAAGAAAAGGGCTTTTGTAATGGACAAACAAAGCATAAAAAATACCAACATCAAGTTGTTTAGATTCGGTTGCCGCTGGCATGCTTGGAATGCTGTTTGCCCAACTCCTCCAACCTCCAAGCTCCAATCTCCCATTCCCCCCATGTTCCCCCCGTAATCGAAGCCAACTTCTTTGGTTCCAACTCACCTTGAGATGACAGTCGGAAAAAGAAATAGAGGCAATACAGCTACAAGCAGCGGCGCAGGCGCAGCACCAACACTAAAAAAAATGCAGTTAGCTAGAGGAAATATATTTTTAATCTTTAATTAACTTTGAACATATTTTCTTGAAGTTTAAAAAAACCATTGCCTACTTTTTAGTGCAAGTTACAGGGAATTATTTATGACAAATCTAAAATCTCTCTTAATAAATATAATAAATATAACAAATATGAATTCCATTTCTATTCTACTCTAAATTTGTTTATTAAAAAGCAAAAAATATGGAATATTTTAGGACTCTGTGAACTTGTAATTAATATAAAGTCATATTTTATGTACAATTCAATAGCAATATATTAACAAATAATTTAGAAAAATATATATATTAATGTATAGTCCTTCAATTTCATTTATTTGACCTTCTCAATGCCATACACTTTATAATAAAATAAAATTAAGTTAAAATTAAAAATTGTAAATACAAAAAAAGATATAATTGTGTATATAATTCGTGGATTTATTATACAGTCTTTCTTTTATATTTAAAAGTATTTTATAACAGATTCATTAAGAATATATATTTATTATATTATTATAATTATATAAATGTAACATTATAAATCAATGTACTCCTATTTTGTCAACGATAAGCTATAATTTTAGCATTTATTGCTTGCTAAGCTTGCTTAAATCTCAAATTCCTTATCAATTTTTCCAGTGCACTTTCCTGAGATGAATATTCACCTTCAAACTCCATCTCCATCTCTCGGAAAACAACTCTTGGCTTGGCTCGGCTGTGTCGGCATTAGTTCAAAGCTTTGTTACACGATATCGCTATATCGCCGTGTAGGCACGCCAAACAACAACACACAAAAACGAAGACAGAAACAAAAAAATACATCGGAATGTGGAATGTGGTATTCATTGACAAAATCAGCTTTCAAAATGATCTCACTTGTATTAAAAACAGTCAAACCAAATCGAAAACCGGTTTCGTAGTCAAATCATGGAGTTTTTCCCTTTTCCGTTTTTCCCCCCTCACTCAGACAGTTTCACAGCTTTTTTAGTTTTTCGGTTTTCACAGTTTTTGGTTTTCACGCACGTGCCTGGCTTCACATTTAATAACTATAATTACAATGTGTGTCAAGTCGACCGAAATTATATGCTGCCAGTTAACACTTTAAACGAGAGACAAAAAAAAAAAACAAAAAAAGACCGAAAAAATAGAGACCAAACGAACTTAAAAGATCTGCAAGAAGCGAGAATAAAAATACCTTGGTAGCCTAAATATTTTCACACGCGCGCCGCCGACCAAAGAAAAAAAAAAAACCATCTTACGGTTTTGGTTTTAGTTTTTTCCTTCTTGCTTTTTTGTTTAATAAAAATAGCACACAATTAGTGGCGCTGAGAGTTTGTTTTCTTCTTCATCTTTTTTTGGGAACTGTAAAATGTTTTAGAGTTATCGAATGCAAGCGGCAATATACGGATTACATACCTTTATAAATAGTTTCTGCGCAGGCGCGCCCGTATTTCACCTCTCTCTGTGTGTGTGTATTGGTGTGGAATGCAACAGCAACAAATAAAACAGCGGCGGCGGCAGCGAACACAATCTCCATTTAACAATCATTAATTTAGACGTCGTTCCAGCTGTTCGTCGGGGTGAAAGAAAGAGGGGGGGAGGAAGAGATGATGATGGAAAGAGCGAGCAGCAAGAAGCGTGCGAAGGGAGCTGTGGCGCTGCTCCCGCGATGATCACACGCTGCTGGGAATGGCCTGGAATTTGGAATGGGGATGGATGGCATAAGATGGGGAAGCTGTGTGGGAAAGTATGCGCCGCTGTCGCTGCCTCTGCCTCAGTCGGCGCTGCTGAAATAAACAAGACCAAAAACAACAACAACAACAACTGGGGGCCACCGAAAATTAGGTCAACATTTTTTCATTCACTCTTTTTTTATATTTTGTTTTTTGTTGCTGCCGCCGCTGCCATATTTCGACATACATATTTTGTGTGTTTAAGTTTTTAGGTATTTTTTTCTGTTGTTGTTGTTGTTGCTTTTTTATTAACACAAACTTTCTATTGAGCAGGGAATAGGTTTTTTTTGCCTTTTCTAGCTATCTCTGTCTCATTTTCCTTATTTCTTCTTCTGTTTTCAGCCACACACGAACTTCAGCAGACCGTAGCATTAACCGTTAGCTTTTTTTATAGCACATTTTTATGTTCCGACGGGCGGAACTTGACAATACAAATATCATTTTTAATTGACATTTATGATGTGGTATAAAAAGCTGCCAGTTGATCCGCACAGCTCTTTCGTTTTGAATATAATTACGACGAAAATTGGAAAAACAAAGGAACGGAACGGAGAGCGACGAACTGCAAAACTGGCTAATCAGTGCCGATAGCTTTTCGATACTGCTCCTTTTTTTCTGCTGACATTACGTTTTACGTCAAGAACGGCAAAATCAACGGGATCACTTAGGGCAAAGAAAACGAGCCGAAAACACTGCGGGGAAAACAATATTTATGAGTAGGCCAATAAAATATTTTAATTGCCAATTTTGAAGAGTTTATGTATTTTTACCTAAATTAATTTCAAAGGCACCAATCTCTGTCACTGAATCAAATTAAAATTGATTTTATGTCAAACATAACAGCATTTTTTTAAGGACTTTTAAATGTTTGTATTGTCATTTCTCTTATTATTTTGCTGGCTATTAATTTTTTCAAGTGTTTTGACTGCACTCCCTTTTTCCCTTTGCCTGTCCGTCTCGCTCGATCCTCCTTACCCTGACTGCCGCCGCTCTGTAAAACGGTTCTTCTGCCGCTTGTTGTTCTTTCGTCTGTGCTCTGTCCGCGTCCGTGTTCTTGCCCCATCTCTTTCCGACTTTATCGCCGTCTCGCCTGTCTGGCAGCCGCATTCTATGCTGGTGGTTGACTTGTTGTTTGTGTCTCCCTCTCCTCTTTGTGCTGAGTGATGCAACTTTTATGATTGTTCCCATTAACGTTTTTCCCACTGTTCAACTGTTCCCACTGAAGGTTAGGATCGCTATGTGAAAACTGGTCTCTGGCTCCAAAACGAACTGAACAACCCACGCTCGCATGACTCACGCTTCAAAAATTTCAATTTGAATTTCTAAATAGACGCCACACACACACACATAAACACACGCGCGCTTAGACACACAGCTTCCAATTTCAGCCAATAAATATTTGAGTCGCGCTTGAATCGCGAGAAAAAAGCAAAGTCTCGATCGCATCTGTATATTTGTGTGTGTGTGTTGGTGTGTGCGAATTCCGACTTACCCATGTGGAGATCTTGCGAGTTGGAGGTTAGAAAACTCCCGGGATGTCAATGGAACCTCGAGACGACATACAGTCTTTGCTGGCGAAACGAAACGAAGCCAAAAAACCAGTTTTTTCGAAGGCATTTTTCTTCTATTTGGCTTGTGATTCTGACTGGCTGCTGCTGCTTCTTCTTCTTCTGCATTCCACACACATACACTGGCACTTTCCGCAGTTTGAGTTCGAGTTTAACTTCAGTTTTTCCCCTTCCATGATTGTTATTTGAACTTTCTGGAATGCGGTCGCACCAGTCTGGTGCTGTCCTTGTCTGTTGCTGTTTTTTTTTTTGTTAACTTTACTTTTGGTTTTATTTCATATTTTAATAGTTTAATATTTAGAGTTCACAAATCGACTTGGTTTTTGCATTAGTTTATTGTATTATTGTATTTTTGTTTCACGAAATTGGCGCACTTTAACCGTTTTCTGTGTCACATTTCTTGAATATTGAGAACTTCTTGGAAAAACGGACTGGACACAGTTTTTTGCTTGGATGTTATTCAAACCACGACCACGACCATGCGGCTGCAGCTACAATTTCTGAATGAAAATTTTATTTTCTTTTGCGCGATCTTTCGTTTCGGCGTCGGAATTTCAAGTGAGCAGAGGCAGCGGCAGCGGCAGAGGCAGAGAAACTCTGTTTGCGCGTGTGTGAGTCTCGCTCGGCGTGAGTGTGTGTATCTGCTGGATCTGCGCGGCGTATCTGTGTGCTAGAAAGTTTCGATACCGAACTCTATGTACTCATGCTCATGCCGATGTTTGAGTTCGTCCGAGCATAAGAAACTCACAAAACGACATTCCACAAACACAGCAAAGCCCCGTGGCCCCTGCTCCTGCCCCCTGCCCCTGGGCCGCCCCCTTTTTTTTTCAGCGATCCAAAGCCGGCGAGAAATGAGTATCTGTATCTGTATCTGTATCTGCGCCTGCATCTGCATTTGTATCTTTATCTGTATGTGTGCTACTTTTGCATTTTGTCACAACATCTTTCGAAAATTCTTCTATGTTGTAATCTTTTTGGAACAATAAACATTTTCCTTTGACTTTCGTAAGTGTCTTTTTTGGTTGAATTTTTTTCTGTATTTTTTTTTTGTGACTGTAAAAAATTTGTCATTGAACGGTAAAGAAAAAACAACACAAAATTCCAACGTGTTTGACTTTGGCTCTCTCGCTCGTGTGTGCGTGTGTGTGTGTGTGGATTTTTTCAATTACAAGTTTGTAAATGGAATTTCTGAACTTTATGTGAACGAGGTCATTTACAACGAAAAAAAAAACACACTCACAACACACACATTTATCGCTGAGAAGGGCGCGGGGCTAAGGTTGGGACAGGGCATTTTTGTTATATTCGTCATGAGCTTATTTATAGGAAATTCCATAGGCTTTACTTGTTATTTATGGCCACAGATCTTGCAGGGGGGATCGTCGTCGTCGCCGACCGTCTTCCTGACATGCATATCAAATGCCAAATGGGACAATCCCCAGAAACGCAGGGCAAACTGCCGGGAAATATCACTAAAAACGGAACTAAACTAGCTCAAAATCCATTTATCAAGAAGTTTTTTAGGTTTTATAGCTAAAGTTTTGCCTGAAAGTTTTTTAAGATTAAGTTTCTAACATATTTATTCATGAGATTTACAAGTATAAAAATTATTGACTTTAAAGGGATCTTACAGATACCAAATTTTACAGGAAAGATACTCAAAAATGTTGCAGATGCGTTAAGAAAATATTAAATAAATAATTCAATATTATAAATACAGTAAAAATATTCAAAAATGTTGGAAATGTTAGAAATGTGTACTAAAAATATTAATTATAAATTGAAAATGATTAATAAATGAATCTAATGGCACAGAAAATATATAGCAAAACAATAATCTGTAATAATTTTATATTTCCAGAGTTTGCGACGAATTGGTTAAAAATTTGTTACTTTTTTAATAAAAAACAATTTCTTTAATTCTCTAAAATCGAAATAAAATAAAGATATAAAACCAGAATTATCAGAAATATTTAAATTTAGGAAATTAGTAAATAAATCAATTCTGATATTCGTAAACCAAAATCCTATAATTTCTAAAGAAAGGCAATACACACATTCCCTATCTTTTGATATTAAAAAGGAGCTTTATTAACTTAATTTCCTTCACTTCATTTATCCTGTAAATGGCCAAAAACTAGCTGCAGTTCCTGGAGTTCGCCTTTCACCTTTTGTTTGATTAGCAAAATTCCTTTATTTCTGCAGGCGCCAGGTGTATTTACAATCGCCCCTGTAATCAATCCAATCAATCCAGCCAACTGTCCCGGTATCAATGCAATCCATTGACAAGGTACGGAGAGACCTACGGACCTACGACGATTGTGTCTGGCATGATAAGCTTTTCGGGGCGGCTACTTGACGCAAGAATTTCTGGAATTTTGAAAGTGTACACACACTTACACTCACACACACACCTGCACCTGTCCGTTGGGCACGAAGTGGGGCTAAAGGCCCAGACAAAAGCACGCGCTCAATCTACGGCTTATCAAAAGGCCCATTTAAAGGCCAAACTATAAATGACATGTGATGCCATACAAACATATAAAAAAAATACATACTGACATACCTGGGGACCTGCGGCACACATAAAAAATGTTAAAATTTTGAGTCACATGCTCTCTCAACACTTACAGGCGGAAATTGTAATTTCGGCTTCTTCTCCATCTGAAAAAAAATAAAAACAAAAAAGAAAATCAACAACGGAGCAGCA
The DNA here is from genome assembly GCA_035045905.1 of Drosophila anomelani. Taxonomy (NCBI): domain Eukaryota; kingdom Metazoa; phylum Arthropoda; class Insecta; order Diptera; family Drosophilidae; genus Drosophila; species Drosophila anomelani. The sequence goes on from JAWNOO010000165.1 coordinate 7,493,399, forward strand.
CAACGGAGATTTCCCAATCAAAAAGCTTTTGGACTTTCGACTGTTTGTACTATTTACAACATCAACAGCAACGTCAAGACCATAAAAATAATTAATACACCTTATCAGCGGGGCCAGGGAGAAGGAGGAGGAGGAGGTGGGGTATGGGTATAGCTGGAGCCCACTTATGACGTGGAGGTGTGTGCGTTGCATGGTCAACGATCGTACGGTACCGATCCGATTCGATTCGATGGCAAAGAATTCCCCCCATTTCGGTGTAATTACTTTTGGTCGAAAGTCGGCCCCCGCCCGAACGTAATGATAATACCCGCGATCTAATAGGGAGCACGTGATGCGCATACAGTCCACCGATCATTAAGGAAAGCATTGCACTCGGGGAAAAACTGTGGATGAATCATGGCTAAAAGGGTTTACGTTTACGTGGGTTTATATATCTACAGATAAAGTGGGTACTTTACGGGATTTGTTTGGTATCTTTTTTATTTAAAAAAATTAAAGAAAATAGGCTCTAAAATTTTTAACTATTAATTTCAAGAGCTTCTTTATAAAATTAAGTAATTTGTTATAATTTTCTATAATCAATTTCTATTTTCAAACATGACAGAATTTATAATTAATTATAGCCATAAATTTATTGATCCCTAACAGGAGGACTCCCCAAGCTCCGTTTATTTACAATTCCAAAGTCTCTTCTACATTAATATCTTTAGGAATTTCTTTATTTCTAAGCTGACTTTTCGATTGCAATAATTTCTCTGATAAATACTAATACCTAGATTTTCTCCGAGTGCCCAAAGTAGAAGGCGGAATGAAATTGAATCGGAATCGAGCTCTAGACCAGAGACCAGACCTCTGGCTAGACAAATTGCACATAATTTCTACTCGAGTGAGCGCGGTCAGCCGGCAAAAAGTGCACCGAACCTGCCCAAAACAACGGGACAGAGAGAGAACGATATGAGGGGGGGATATATACTATATAGCCAGCTATAGCCGGTGGCTATATATGATGGCTCGGTCCGGGAGGATCCCCAGCCCGGCCGTTTCATGAAAAATTATGTCGTGTACAATTTTATGCATGAGAGACTTGCACAGCAGCAGCAGCAGCAAAAAGCCTTTTGCAAAATTAACCGTGCCTCGTCAGTGTGGCAGTTGCAGTTGCATCTGATGAACAAAAAAAAAAACAAAATAAGAAGAAAAACGGTGGTAGTGCAGCACACCACCAGCACCGCCGCCAGGTTAGATAAGCCGCTGACGCTGACGCCGCTGCAAATGGGCACACGCACACTTGAGAGCCATCAACTGCAACTGCAATGAGGGGGTACAGTGGGGCAAGGATATATAGAGAGTATCTACAGGTATTTATTGGGAATTTACCAAGCTTAAAATGGGTTTTCCTATTAAAGTGATGCTTGAAGTAGCGCAGAGTTTAAACCGTTGCCAAAGAGGAGCCTTAAATTGGGGTTTAGTTAAATTTCATTACAAGTTTCCAAGTTTCTAAAAGATAATTTCTCTTGTAATAAATACCTTTTTGCCCCACTGTGCTAAGAAGACTGAAGGCCTGTGGCCGGTTGCATGTTGGCTGCATTAGCATTAGCATACAAGTGTTGGGCAGCGCCACAAAGTCGCACAATTGAAAGCCAACAGCGGGAATACCAACAAAAAGTGCAACGGCGGCGGCAGCGGTAGTGACAACAATTGGCCCGCTAACGAACCCGCCCGACGGACGCCGCCCCATTTCCCTGCTGAATGAATCCGTTGATGATGAGGTGCAGGTTTTAGGCGAAGAAGAAGAAGGAACCGAGGCAGGCGAGGATGTGGCTAGGGAAATGGAGGTGGAGGAGAGATGCAGATGCAGAAATGGAAATGGAAATGGAAGAAATCGCATTCGAGCGTCTTTCAGCAGCCACATTCCAGTTGGATGCACTGGCCGCTGTCTGTGTCTGTATCTCTGCATTTCTAACCAAGTATCTAAGACTGCATTTGTATCTATTTCCTATGATTGTGTTGATAGCTTTTAAAGAGGCGAAAAAAATGGGGGTTTTTTAGAAGAAAGAGTCGGAAATAATAAGTGAATTGCTGAGATGCAGATATTTATCAATGGGTAAGGGAAGTTTACAGGTGAGATATTTGCACAAGTATCTTTATAATCTTCTTTTATTAAAACTTTAAGAAGAAGATATGGATATCTATCTTTCTATCTGTCTACTTATCCATCTATCTACCTAACTATCCATCTTTACTTCTTTTACGACTTTAGAATATTATTACCCAAATACCTCTTAAAAACTATATTCTATTCCTGTCAGAACCGATCTGCATTATACTCTGCTCAGCTCCACCGAAAGGCGGATGCTGTTTAGAAAAAGAAAAACTTAAACAGGGAAAAAAGTATAAAGAAAGAAGAAAGAGAGAGCTCACGGCTCTGGGCATAATAATAGCACATTCCTTGGCTAACAAACTGGCTGCAATCGGATGTGGATGTGGCCAAGTAGGAGTATCGTCGCCGTCGCCGGAGTTTGGAGTTTGGAATCTGCTCCAAATGTGGGCGTCGCCGGCACCGATGGCCCCAACCATCCCCAGGCCCCACCTACGCCCCCTGTGCAGTCGCTACAGTTGTAGCTTCCCCCTCTTGTCAACGGATGATTTGCTTCCCGCTTGCATGTCCGGATCTGATGTATTAATGACATTTGGCCCAGTTTTCGAATATACGAAAAGTGCAGCGGCGACGACGACGACGACGACGACGACGACGTGGGGGCGACGACAGCAGCAGCAGCTGGAAAGGAGGAGAAACATGACGAAAAAAAAGCGAGGGAAATCGTGGATTGTGGCTCCGCTCATTCATATTCATAAATTTAACGTCTTTTTGCGTAAGCCTCGCCAGCGGAAGTTGTGCCCCGTCGTCGTCGCTCCCCACATTCTGAGACTCATTCAGCAGCGCCCCCTCCCAACGGACGTCACTGCACCTCCCCTTTCCTCGACCCTTCGATCCTCCGTTTCCCTTTTTTTCGCCAAAGCAGCCAGACAATGTGCCGCTCTATTTTTGATGCATTCCCAGACACCGACACACAGAGGGAGAGGAGGAGAAAGAGAGAGCGGGAGAGAGCTAAAGTTCAAAGCACTATTGAACTCAGGCCCAGCAGCAGCAGCGGCAACAAAAACAAACTCCACCAAACACTTTCGCCATAAATAGCCGCAAGTGGAAGCGAGAGGAGCGACGAGGGGCAGAGGCAGAGGCGTTTTATCAACGGAAACTATATACGGGGAAGGGCAGGGGCAGAGGCGGGGGTGTGTGTGTGTGTGTGTGCGAGTGGAAGTGAAAACAAAAGTGACTAATGCGAGTGTGCGAGCATTTCCGCTCACTTCCGGTGCGTACAAATGAGGAAATGCTGCCAACTGCATTTTTGGAGTGGCCAACAAACACAGGCCGAGGCAAAGACAGAAAGAAGAAACAGAAAAAGAAAGGAAGGAAGGAAGGAAGTAAGAAGTGAGAGGAGAAGCAGCACAAGAAGATCCAATGGCCCCAGCTATAAATACATATAAATAAAAATAAAACTAAAAAAAATAAACCCAAGCCAAAAAGCCGGGGGGGCCGGAAATAATGTGCCCATAACCAAACTGACGAACCAAACATGAGGCTGCCACTATATCAGTGCGTGAGTGTGTGTGGGTGGGCATTAAGTATACGCAGTGTATGAACTTCATTCATTCATAACTTTATAAGGTATATAATAACAGTTGCGGGCGTTTTAATAGCAGTTATAGAGTCATAAAATTGTAATATGGTTTAATTAGGCTTTGGAAAAGGTTTGATAATTGTAAAAAAATTAATAAAAGCTGGAAAATGTTTATTAAAAAGAAATAAATAAATCGAAATAATAAAGAAAATCTTTAAGATGTTCAATAATAAAGATTACATATTTATTTTTTATAATTCTATGTCTCAAAGTATTTTTTTCTGATAATATTCCATATATATTTTGTAAAAATAAATGTTCTTTATTATTTATTAAGCGGAAGTAATTATAACACAACTTTTACAGTCCCAAAATAAAGATTTTGTAACCAGATTAAGTACCTCTTGATAATAAAACAAAAGTACTGCTATATTTCTCATTTTTCTTCACTCTTTTTTTATACTATATGTTGCCCTCCCGGAAATACGTTTAATTGAGTTTTTATTAGTTTATTACTATAATTCTGAGCGCAGTCGTATAATGTGTACATATAAATGAGAGCACATACATTCATATAGGGGGGGGATCTTCGGGGCGATTGCGACAGTTTCAGTTTCAGATTCAGTTTTGGACGACGCGTATTGAATGGCTGACCCCATAACAAACACACAGCACACAAACAACAAGACCAGCGACAGAGAGATACGGATCGGATCCGTTCCGAACTTATCAGTTATTGTTGTTTTTGTGCCATGCGTGCTCAATGAAATTTCATTGAAATTTAGAACAAATCTATCAAATGCAACCAAGCAAACGAAGCGGGGCATTTAGGGGGAGGAAAGAAGTGTGTATGTGTGTTTGTGGGGGGAAATTGTGGAAATGGAGACTGGAAACGGGAACCACGGTTCGATGTCTGTAGGAGATAAACTGAATACACCGAAAGGAAAATATATAGAAAAGTTTATATTTTTTAGATACATTTTTACAGAATTTTTTAGATTCAATTTCTGATGTAAAAACCTACATTTGCTGAATTTAGGATATGCAGCAGCAAGTGAAAAAAAAGTATTGCCTACTTATTGGCATATAAGAATGTTTCCTTTAGAATGTTTCGATTTGGGTTTTCTTTCCTCTTAGATTTTAAAATAAACACTTCTGAGAAATTAAAATTAAAATTAAAAATTGAATTTTAAGAAATAACGCAAAAATGTCGTATGAATTCTTTAAAACTCGTCTAAAAAAAGGTTTTTTACAAGGATTATTTTATATTTATTTTATGTTTAAATTATAATGCTGCAATTATGTGTATTTTTTCAGTGCTCTAACAGCAGCAACAACAACGTCAACGCATTTGAGTTTGCCTGTTGCTGTTGTTGTTGCGATGACACAAGACGCCGACGCAGGCAGAGGCATTGGCAGAAGCAGCCACAGCCGCAGCAGCAGCAGAAGCCGAAGCAGAAGCAGAGGCGGTGGCAGTGGCAGTGATGCCGTAGGAGGGGGCTTTGGGGGCCGATGGCGGGGGCTGTTGCTGCTGCTGCTGCATGAATTTATGAATGAATGAAAGCGTATGGGAGTATGCGCGTATGCCGTCGCAATCGCGCTGTGCGCCTCTGTGTGTGTGTGTGTGTGAGTGTTGCGCTCGCTTTTAATGAATGAAAATCGCAGGCAGAGCGACAAACAACATAATACACATATGCACCCACAACCCACACCCACAATGCCACTCACGCACACGAGCACTTGTGCCCACATATAGTAGTAACGGAAGTAAGCCAAACAACAAACACACACACACAGACCCCCCATTCAAGTCTAGCGGCGGTGTCTAAATAAGTCGCTTGAATGCCCGCTTGATTTTCCACAACTTGTACGGATTATATAGGATTTGATGATATACTGCATACAAAATTCAGGCATTTAGCACATGGCACATAGAGAATATGGTGATATACAATCGGAAACAAAGTCGGGCCACCCACTTGAACTAACTTTTGAGGGCGGGAATTTAGCTCTGAGTTTAAGAATTATTTTAAACGGAGTTTACATAGCAAATATTTAATTTATTTATAATTTGAGATAAGATTATAAGGGGGTTATTTTATATCCTTGTTCCTTGAACAAGTTTTTGAAGGAATATATTTAAATAACCTTTCTTTAGGTTTTTTAAGATACTTTTTTATTTTATAACACAAATACTGATATTTTTCTAAGGGTATGAAAAGTATCAAAAAATGCAAATTTGTTTTAATATTTTGTTACATTTTCCAAGAATCATAGAAGCACAAGAAAAACTTTATTGGTAGTCCAGCATACTTCAGTTTTTCTTCGATCAGAAATACGTTATCAGGAGGCTTTATAAGTTCTTAAGAATTAAATACAATTTTACTTGAAAATGTATTCCAACTTTTTCCACATTTATTTGATTTAGATAAATGTTTTCTTGGAATTCAATTAATTTAAACAATCCAGATTTTTTAAAATTAATATGATTTTCTGAAGAACTCATAATCATAATTCTTAAAAAACTTCTGAACAACATGTTCCATCACACTTTAAAAGCAAAGTTCTTGGAAATTATTTGACTTCACTTGTAATCGAACTAAATTCGAAATCAATTTTCAAACTAAGAATTACATCACCACAAAAATGTCTCACTAATTGCGCTGATTCAACCCGACTTCTCTAGAATTCTGGGGAACCTTTTAGAATTTGTATAGATTAAAGAACAGCAACAGCTTTGATAGTTCCCTGGAAAAGGAAATTAGATTTGCACATTTTAAGATTGAGTCACAAACGATGACGACCTATGAACCATTCCAGCTGGTGACCAGTTCTATATAAATAACAATCCAAATAGGTTCAGAAACGTAGGACTATATATGGGGCAGTCATAAGCTTAGTCACATCATTTTGCATTTCACCTTCTGGGGGGAAACTCTATGAGTGCAACTGTGTAGAGTTGCGATCAACGACCTCCGCCGCCTTCTTCTCTCTGGCAAAAACAGATTAGGAATATATTTATATAGAAATGTATGCCATAAATAAATATGGAAATGCCAAGAAATTTTTACAGAAACCTATGACGCACGGGGAGTACCAAGTACGAATATCTGTGCAGGGCTTGGATTTTTACGAGTTGATATTATTATTGGGAGATGCGGCGGCAGCGATAAAATTGCAAAACAACAACTGCTACCCCCCCGCCCCGAACAAGGGAAAGTGGTGGCAAAATGGGCAAAAACTCAACAGCAAATATAACGAAATGACGCACACAAAACTTTACAAGGTTGTCTGCCTGCCTGCCGCTGCCGCCGCCGAGGCAGTGTAATAGGTGAGGGGGAGGCGGCTGGGCAGGAGGCCAATGTGTACGTCATCGAGTGGCGAACGGGAGCTGAATGAAATCGAAATTGGCCGGGGCCATTTTACGTCAGAGCCGAAAAAGAAAAAAGCAAACGATTTCCATTCCAGCCATTTTCCGATCTCTGATCTCCGATCTTGTTAATATTTTTGTTTGGCCGCGTATTTAGATTTCGATTATTTATGCCGCCTTCGATGACGTTGAAGCTGGTTTGGTTTTGGTTTGTAAAAGACTTTGGCTCTTAATTGCGCCAACTGTGCGCCTAATTATGGCAGACACTGTGGCAGAGAGCCGCCACCACCACCACCACCACCACCACCACCCAGAGATCGTTAAGAAAAATGCTAAAAGAGAACTAAGGCAAGATCCGTCGGGGGAGATTTATAAATAAATTGTTGTCTATACAAAAATAACTAAACGGATCATTATCGTCGGACATGTGCGACAGCGTCTGGTCAATTAAAAGCCATAAAATGTCATAAAGCATCGCAGATATAGGGTGTTTCGGACTGACCTTCTGATATAACTGAAAAATTAAACTAAGATATAAGAAGAATGCTATAAGAATTGCATATTTTAGTGCATATTTGCTTAGAAATATGAAAAGCTTAATGAATAACATGGCGGATACTTAATATTTCAAAGGGACTTTGCATATTTTAATGTATATTTTCTATGAAATGTGAAAAGCTTGACGGACAACATGGCGTATACTTAAATAATTCATAGAAACATTGCATATTTCAGTTCATATTTTCTTAGAAATATGAAAAGCTTTATTAACAACAAGGCGTATACGTAATATTTGAAAGGGAGTTCAATATAAAGTATACACCTTAAAAAAACACATTTGTTACATCATTTTGTAATAAATACGTATGTTTTCTATGACTTTGATTTTAATTTTCAAGAGAAAGTAACTTGCTAATTTAAGGCACGTCCAAACTAATTTGTAGTTTAACTCTGAAGTTCATTAAAGTCGCTCAAGGAAATCTCGGAGATTATATACATATGTACATGGTTTTTGGTTCCCACAAATTAAGCAAAATATTCATGTCATATCGAATCAATCAATCACGAATAAGTTTGGAAATATGGAGCATGTGGTTAAGTGTTTAACTTAATTTTAACCCCCCAAACCAAAATTATTTTAATTCTTGGCTCGTGTTTTTTTTTTAATCTCCAATCGCTGATCTTTTGTTCGTGTTAATTTGGGTTATGCGAAAACGATTTCGATCTCAGATTCGGACGACGAATGATAAATGCGTAACATTCAAACTGGTTCAATTTTGTGGATACTTTGATCTTGTTACCGCTGTTGTTGTTGTTGTTGTTGCTGTTTTTGTTGCTGCTGCCGCCTTGCCACGGGCTGTGCCAATCTTAATTGCGCATTTAAATATAATAGAAAAGACAGAAACTACAACTACAATGGCTATAAACACAACAGCTACACATGGAGGAGACCCGTTGTCAGTAGTCTGTCGATCCGTCGGATGCGAACTTGAGGCTCGAAAAAGGCGCCTCCAACTACAGCAACAAAAACAATTTGAAAAGAAAACAACAACTAAGCAGAACCCCATCCCCATCCCAATTCCCATCCATCCACAAAAAAAAAAAAAAACTATTTTGTGTGTGCCCATCTGTATCTGTATCTGTCGGCTCTGTATTGAAGCTGCGCATATTGCGCCTTGGTTATTTATTATGTACTATAGTTTGGACAATACGCCGCCGCAACGAAACGGGGGGGAAAACTCTTTTTGCGCACTATTTTTCCTGAGGCACGTTGGCAACCCTAATGGGTTTCAAATTACATCAAAAGCGCACAATAAAATTATTATTAATCATTATGGAAAAACGTTGATCAATTATAGAATTATGTGCTCGTAACTAGGTTGAAGCTTGTTTTATTTTTTTTTTAGAAAATTGCTTGATTGAATTGAAATTTAATTATATACAAAATAAAAATAAAATATTGCAGCTTTTAAAATTTGTTCTTCTTAGCCAAGTTCCCCTGTCAAGACATTCATTCAAATAACAGTAAATTGGGGAGCAGCACTCGCTCGACACTCTGGTAACGCTGGGCTAACGGCGCCTAACCCTGGCGCTCAGCGTCTCGGTGGTGGGAGCCAGAGAGTGCTGGCCAAGCAACAACAACTTGTTGCGCATGTGGGTGAGCTTGTATGGGTGAGAGAGAGCCCCACGCTCGCTCTTTGTTGTCCGCGTATGGGTGAGTGAATGAGAGGGAGCAACGTCTGGGGCCGCCGCTCTCTCTCGCTTTCCCATCAGCGGTGTCGGTTGCGTATACTTGATATTTTTTGGTGCGCAAAAGTCCCACGAGCGCTTTAAGGACACATGGCCGCCGCCGCCGCCGCCGTCGCCGCTGCCGGCGTCAGTGCGCTTCGCTTGCTCTGCGCTCTCTGTGTTCTTGCTTTTGTTTCTTTTTTTGTATTATTTTTTTGTTATTTTATTTGTTGTTGTAGGAATTGCACTGCAATGGTAACAGCTGTTTTCTGTTGTCGGCAAACAGCTGTTCGCATGCACATACATACACACAAAGCACACATAGATACTGAAATGCACATGCGAGCTGCAGATTTTCCCCACACTCAAACGCGAAAATCAGTCGAAATAAAAAATTGAAATAAATTGCATTTGAATAAATACTTACAAACAAAGCCATTTAGACGGTGATTATATAAGCAGACTACGCTGCCAGCCCTGACAGATTGTTGAAATGGTGTTGGTGTGGTTGCGTTGGTGTATCTAATGTTGGTGTTAGTGTATCTGTTGGTGTTTTTTTTTTGTATTTTTTATATTTCGCTTATTTTTTTTTTGTGTGCGTGTGCCAGTTTAGTTAAATGCTGAGCACACGCACCCAACAAAAAATACAACTACAACAATTACAACAACAACAACAATAATAAAAGCAAGCAGATAGGCAAGTTTGCCTTTATACATAGTTGTTGTTGATTTTGCTGTAGTTTACTTTTTCGGCTTGTTGTTGTTGTTTTTGTTATTTGTCGACAGCGGTCTGACTGGCTCTACCCCCCTTCCCTCTCTGTCGCGTTTCTACTCTCTAGTCTACACTCTACGCCTCTGTGTGTGTGTCGTATCTAAAACATTTGCGCTTTAAATAAATACACAGAGAAGGGTATTATAAAAAAAAAAAAACAAGGCAAAAGAAACGTGGAAAACTAGTCTACAACAAATACAACAATAGCGACAACAACAACATTGGGGCCAATTAGTTCAATGCACGCCGCCGGCAAGAGTGTAAGAGCTTATCACCACCTAGCAAAGGAGGCAATAAGCAGGAACAGAACGAACCTCCCATACCTTTATTTGTTTTGATTGTCAAGTCTGTTATAATTGCATATTAAAGAGATATGACGGGCTAAGCATGAAGCTCCTAGGATGATCGAAGATCGCCTTTAAGATCTATTAAAAATGTTGAGGGATTCTTTTAAGATCAAAAAATTCTTTGTTACTTTTCTTTTCTTTAAGATCTTTAAGATCTCTTTAAGATTGTTGAAATCTACGATTATTTAATGAATTAAAGCCCAACTTCATTGAGGATCGTACATCATTTAAGGCCACACATTTCATTCATCATCATCGCAGTGCCTTAATCATCATCATAATCATCATCGCTGGCGCTGTCACTGGTACAAAGTTCATTTGTTGTTGGTCTTGGGTCTCGTACATTGTACATACATATGTACATGCAATCAAATAAAAAATTTTTTATTGTATAAGTTCACAGTTTCTTTGTGCGCCATTTTTTTTTTTTGTTCTTAAATACATATACATATATGTATACGTATGTATATGTAAATACATATATATGTACACATACTTAAAGCGTTTCGGGTTCTTTATTTGAAATTTATTTAATGTTGTTTCTTTTTTTGTATTTACTTTTCCGCTTCTAATTTTAATTATTCAGTTGCGAGGCTCAAAAGTCGCGAGCGAGTTTGTTTTTTAATTCTTGATGTTGTCGTTGTTGTTGTATTTGTTGTTGCTCCCCTAGTTTTTTCTTTTTTTTGGTTTGTTAAATACGTCGTTTAAGTTGCTCTTGGCTGGGGCTTGCTTTGTTTTCTTTCGAACTGCGACGCAAAAAATTTTGCGAAATAATTTTTCGTGTGTGTCTGTTTGGGTTCTTTTTTGTTTGTCCGAGGCTTTAAGCTAATTAATAATTAGGGACACTAGAGCACTGACACATGCACTGTTTCTGTTTCTTATTTTCTTGTATTTTTTTGTACTAATTAAAATAGCACTTTTTGATTTGTAAATGGAAGCCGAAGTGGAAGCTAAAGCCTGCCTGCCCGGCTTTCCCGCTGCTGTTCCTCCTCCTTCTCCCTCTCTAGGAAACCCTTCAAGCCGTGCGGCCAGGTCAGACAGACAGACAGACAGTCCTAATTCCGCTGGCCACTCCGCACACCACGCACCACACCACACCACACCACACTCTCCACACACTCCAATCCAATCCAATTCCCAAGTGCTGAGTCCGGCTCGCCGCCTCCTCCTTCTTTTCGTTGGCGCTGTCGGTGACGTACTGAAACAAATGCCTCACGAAACTTTAGTTTGCGACCGAACAACGACACACGCACACACAGCCGCACGCCCAACACACAGATACACCGACAGCAGAGATACAGCAACAAGTATGAATGAATGAGCGGCTGCCTCTGCCTCTGCCTCGCCTTTCCTTGCCTTGCCTTGCCTCGGTTGCCACCTCTGCCGGCGTCGCTGTGAGTGTGAGTTTGCATGTAATGGTTAACGCCACACAGCCCCAAGGCCGCAGAGGGGGGACTACGAGGGAGCTCGCTTGCTGAGAATCTAAAATTTGTAGCCTGCTCCGACGTCTGCTCGGTGTTCTCAAAAAAACAGCAAACAAACCTTCAGATACACACACACACACACACACATAGCCGATAGTCGCTTTATCTCGTTCTGGCCGCTGGCAAAAGCTTAGCTGCTCGGGAGCGTTCGCTTCTGTGTGTTGGTGAGCGGCGTCTAAGCACAGCGAGAAATTTTCATTAACGAAACGATCGAAAGCAAAATGGCGGATTTGGCAAGGCAATCATAACGGTTATTCGCAGGAAAGGTGCTAAAGGGGGTTTTTCTTTGTGTGTGTGACAGGATTTATTCGCAGAAAGGGAATTTTGTTTGCTTATAAATATAATTATTTTGTTAATGTTAAACTTGGATTATCCGGGTACAGATTATTGAGGGATTGCTTATTTTCTGTAGAAGATTTTTATAAGTTTTAAATGCATATTTTCAGAAAAATCCTTTAAAAAGTATCTTTCTTTCAATTATTAAGAATTTATTTCCTTTAAAAATATCAACTTGAAAGTTGAATATGACTCTCATTATGATATTTTTATTTAATTCATCAAATGCATACATTAACAGCTAAAAAGTGAAAATATATTACAATTTTAACCCACTAAGCTACTGAAGCTTAGTTATAAATAAATATTACATTTGATATGTTTAAAACACAGCAGGTTTACTCTTAATTGACATTTTTTAATTTCAACCGCTTAGCGGATCAGACTTTAATAGATATGCTCATGTATCCGTACATGTAGCCTCTAGGCAAACAATAATTAATTGTAAATGCTACTATTAATAAGCGTAAAACGAGTTTATTTCTATTGATATCACCATTGTTAATTGTTTAGTAATCAATGCTAACTGGAATTGATTCAAGGCGATCTTATGATTCTTATTGTTTCTCGATTAAAAGATAATTCTTTAGCCTTTCAGATACTTTCAAAGGTGATGAAAAAAGGAATAAGAGTTTATGAGAAAATACGAGTTCGTTAAATTTAATATAAGGGAAAATGATACCGAAATAATGTATTTGTAATAACTTTATCTTTGACTGAACAGCTAAATTTGCTGAGGGTTATTGAATTGTAAAAAATGATGTCTTAAGAAGGGTTTGTTGCTTTTTCAATATATTTGTAAATTAATTAAAAAAGTAAATTTTGGATTTTCTAATTATTTTTATTATTTTCATTTCTTCAAATAATGAAATATAAGGCTTAAGTTACAAATGATTTCTGAATGATATTACTAACATTGTTCGCTTTTAGATTTCTAACTTTTTGAAAATTACAACTCTTCCCCTTAAAGGATATCAGAAAGTCCCTAAGAAATCTTAGTATTTCTTTTTCTCAAGACAAAAGCTCGACTTAGACTCATACTTCTTAAACCTCCTAACTTCTCAGACTTTATGCGCAGTGTAAAGATTCACACACACACACACTCGATCAAAAGGCAGCCCCGAAAAGAACAACAACAAAAGGCTGAAGAAAAAGGCAAAGAGGAACAAATTCCTGTGGCAGTGGCAGTGGCGTCGCAACATGGGGGCCATTCCACAAAGAGGCAAACGGGGCTGGCATACAGTGAAGACCCGCTGAAGAGGAAGAAGACACAGGAGAACCGGAACCAGTCAGTGTGCCATATGAAATATGTAACATCAAGCTCATATCACAAGCGGAGCGACGGCGACGTTGGCAGCTACAGATACAGATACACACAGCTACAGATACAGATACGGATACTACGGATACTAGAACCCAATGCCTGTATGCGTGCGAGAGGGCTCTCGTGTGCGACTGTATGCGAGTGTGTGCCATTGCCATGGGGGCAAAAATTTTCATCTAGTAGGCATAAAATTGAAAATTAATTTCAGATCAAATCAAATGGCACTCACCCTTTGACGAAATTCATAGAAAGAATAGCGTCAACTTGGAAACTTTCTTGGAAATATCAATTATATGGCTATAAATGAAATCCTCAAGATTTTATAGAACCCAAAAATAATCCAACTTTCTACGAATCCCTTTTGATATCACAACTTCCCTCCGGTTCCTTCCTTCAATTATGAATTTGATCCTAAATGCTTCCGAGTTAATTAAACGCCTTAATAATAGTCCACGTGCTGCCGACTGCTGACGTAAGGGTCGTTGTTGGGCAGCAACAAAAGCAAAAACAATATAATAATATTAACAACGACAACGACAACGCATAGGGGCGTGCACAACCATCGAAAAGCCATACACAAGCACTATAACCACACACACACACAGATACTTTGTTGTGCCATGGTATTTTTTCACTTGGTTTTTCGGAGCATTTCTCACACACACACACTCCCAGAAATGTGCCAAGACTCTCCCAAAAAAAAAATATTTAGCACATATATTTAATAATATAAAATTTCAAAAATATTAGAACCATATAAACCATTATTGAGTAATACTTTTAATTCCCTGAAGTTTCCTTAACTTTAATCGATTTCTCCTATTTCTTGGGGTTTCTTTTTGGACCCCCAAAATTCTTGGCTAATTTTTTTTTTTGCGGAGAGCGCATCACGTGGTCAACCCCACCACCACACACATTATCCCCCCCCAAAAAAAAAACAAACACACGCAAAAAAAACCCCACCACAAGCACACACAAGAGAGCCACCCGAAATTAGCAATAATCTCACAAAAGAGCGCAAAACTCAGACCCGAAAAAAAATAAAGAAATACTCACAAAAACAATTTAAACAACAACATCTATAAAATACAACAACAATAATAAAAGAGACCAAAATACAAAATGGCCGTCAGGTGTAGAAATTTATGTTTTTTTTTTGTGGACGTGTTCAGTTCCAGATCCGAGTATAACTTTCGGCCATTTTGTCGTCTCCCATTAATCGATTGCATTTGCATAATCATAAACTGCTCGAATTACACGGCCATGAATCGGAAGTATTAGCCCAAATATATATACAATTAATATCCACACTATAAATGGCAAACCTACAAAATGGCGGAACCGTAGAAAAGCTATAAAGCACCTCGAATAGCTTCTTGGGTTTCATGTTTATGTTGGAGATATATAATTTTGTTATGTAATTTGGCCCTTTAATAATATTTTTCCCATATCCGTATGTTATTTGAAGTTGGATACAAAAGATAGCGTTTTCCTTAAAGGGGATATTTTGTTGACAAACAAATGAAAAACATAAATATGAATGAATATGAAAGTGTTTTTGGAGAAGCATTTAGAGTTTTCTAGATGAAATTAATGATTTAACTTCATTATTATATCATATAAGGGGTCTATAA
Source organism: Drosophila anomelani (assembly GCA_035045905.1). Taxonomy (NCBI): domain Eukaryota; kingdom Metazoa; phylum Arthropoda; class Insecta; order Diptera; family Drosophilidae; genus Drosophila; species Drosophila anomelani. The sequence continues at coordinate 7,508,572 of JAWNOO010000165.1, forward strand.
GTTTCCCTAAATCGTTTATTATTTAAATCTTTTAACTTTTTGAGATATATATTGAAAATTAAGTGTTTCTTCTAATTAAAATAAGGCATAAGAAATCACAAACTTGTATTGATATGTAAGAATCTTATTCAAACAAATTAAAAACGCTTTTAAGCCACTTTCTTAACTCTTTTAATATGTCATCAAATTATTAAAATATTTACAAATTACCCCAAGTTCTTGTTCCATATTTTCCGTAATTTTTTTCTAATGAATAAACTACAATTCTCTATTTTAATTTCTTTTTCAAACAATCAAGGCAAAGAAAAGCTGTTGGAAAATTTTCTCAAAATTATTCTCCTAAATTTTTTAATAGGCAAAGAAATGCTGTTGGAAAATCATCTCCAAATTATTCTCCTAAATTTTTTAATAGAGTTCAATAGAGGTTTGAGACCCTCATCAGAAATGGATAAATTAATTCAATAAATTGAGCCTCAATTTTGATTAGAACTTGTCAACGCTTGTCAATATAATTAGGGGTTATTGAATATCGTTTAAGTTATGGCTATAGAGAGGTTTGATCGTTGATAAAGATAACTTACTCTTTAAAAGATATTAAAATCTACAAAAATTCTTTTAGCTGCTATGAAAATAGTGCCTCAAGTGCCACCGTGACACATTCCGCAAGCATTAATTAGTCAAAAAACAGAGCTAGTTGAGTGGGAAATGTCGCAAGAGTTGGCCGGTGCATATAGTTACATCGATTAGACTAGGTTTAATCACATTTGACCCCAATAATTGGCATGCCACAAGTTTTTAGATACACGCCACATACTCGTACCAGTAGGTACACCTCACAGTACGTTTTGCTGCTGCTGCAGCGGCATTTGCATCCGAAAGATTCGACGCCAGACAGACAGACAGCGACAGCCTCCATTAAAATGCCCCACTAACTGCATTCCAAGAATTTACAAGTCAAAGATCGAATGTGCGCCGCCTCAAACGATAGTGCCCCGCCCCCAAAGCCCCCCCCCCCCGCCTCTTAACCCTCTTCCATACTCCTCCGCTGCTCTTAACCCCTGAAAACCCCAACAGCCGCCGCCGCCAGTTAGCATCAATAGCCCATAGGCCACAGATGCATTGTGTCCGAGCGAGGAGAACTGTGTGACTCCAGGGCCACCGTTGCGATCAGCAGACAACAAAGACTCAAATTGAATAAATAAAGCGCAAGATTTATGCATACGAAATTAATAAATTGAAATATATGTGTACAATAAGTATTAGGCGCCAACAATGAGCCGCTGCATCGAGCATTTAATTTTAATTTTAATAGGAATGGGTAGGGGTGTGGTGTGTGGGGTTCAGGGGTTCTGGGGGCTGTGTTGCACCCATCCCAGCCAGAGTTTATCAGTGACCGAAACCAGAACCAAAACTGAAGACAAAAAAAAACAGGGGAGATTAACACACGCATGGGGCAGTGCTACAGTGCGAGAAACCAGATATGAATTATGTGCGATAAGGGCCAGAGAGAGTGCATTGGTGTCAAAAAAACAAGAATGGAATGGATCGGATTCGGATTCGGTTTGGACTGGGAGGATCGTCGCCTTGCACCGCACCTCGCATACCCTCGGTGATCTATGCCTTGCACTGGCGATGATGGATTTACTAGCATTGGAATTATCAGTTGATGATGGGAGGAAAAGAGATTCTTGCAGGAGGTAGATGGATCTTTGAGAGCTCAGGGAGAAGTTGGATGAACTGAAGAATATATTTAAGAAGAATATATTTTAGGTTTTAAAGAACAGGATATGTGACATAGGGATTTATTAATCAATCTTTCAATAGTGAAAACAGCTTCTAAAAATTCTTCTAAATTAATTGATACCTTTTTAATTACAAGATTGATCATTTTTATAAACGTGTAAGAAAAAATAAATAAAAGCCTTTTTGAAATGTATCTTCTTTATGTTCAATTAAGCATTTTTAAATATAGATCCTTCTTAAATTTGGTTTTACTAAGCAATAATTATATATTTCAGAGCAATCTTCAAGGATATTCACTTATTTCAATTTAAACTATGCCTGGTATAGAGTCTTCCTTATATCGCCTGTAACTGAAAAATCACTGAGCTTATTAAGAACTATAATTTTCTTTGTAGTATAAGCTTCTGACTCTCAAAAGATCAGAAAAGTTATCTTAGGATTATTTTAGTTATTACACAACGATATTCCAAGCCTTGATTTGAATAAACTGAATGAAAGGAAAAGAATGCAGCCATAAATGTAAATACTATATCCAAGTACTCCATTGATTTAAAATCATAAATAAGAGTAATATCAAAGAGTTTAATACAAATATAAAGAAAATATTTTTAATATTAAGTTATGAATTTAAAAACTTGTTTCTCAAGCTCCCATAAAATTTAGTTCTTAGGATGAAAGTATCATATTTTTTCCCCAGGTAAGTATTGCTTTTTCCCCTTTGCTATTGATTTGTATAGCAGTTATTCCCAATTTCCAAGAGAAAGAGCATTCAAGCAGGTCCGTCTCTGTGGGCTTGAGTTTGGTGCTTTTTGTTTGGAGTGGCGGCTGAGTGATGAAATGCACGGTGCAGCGTGTGCAGTGTGCAGTGTGCAGTGTGCAGAGGAGATACTGTGCATATATAGTAGTATAGTGAGTATGGTGGTATAAGCCAGATCAGAGATCCGACGTTGTGGACGTTGGCAGCGACTGCAACTGCAACGGCAGCCGAGACAGCGGCGTCGCAGCGACTGCAGCAAGTTTTATGAATGAACTGAAAGGCAACTGCAGCAGGCAGCAGCAGCAGCAGCAGCGGCAACGAGACGAGACGGGAGATAGACGGCGGCGGAACGGCTTGTGAATGGCAAAAGGCGAGAGATCGAACTATTGTAATTACTACGAGATTATGCAAAATGCATATGCAATTAGTGGCAACTCCCCGTAGCCACCCTCTCTCTGAGTCACGGGGCAACTGGTTTGACTTGACTTGCCTTGGCGGCCTGAGAACTGAAAAAGAAAAAAAAAAACTGAACACTGGAAAAGCGAACACAGAAAAGTCAAGACTCAAGACTCAAGACTGGAGACTCAAGACGCAAGACGTAAGACTCAAGACCCAAGACCCAAGACTCTAAGATTCAAGACCGAGAACAAGTACAACGGCGAGTGCTGCTCACCCAACTCCGATATGAAGTCATGTGATTGGAATTTCTGTGCCGTTGCCGATGACGAACTACCAATCGAACTACACACACAGAAGCTCTAGAAGATTGTGCAATTGTGCCGTAGTGCCCCAACCTGTTTGAGTGCCAAGAGTATCGCCCAGATGCAGATGATGCACCCCAATAAATTCCTCGCTCCATTGTCCCTCGTTTGTCCAACTCCAGCACATTCCATTCTTTGAAAGCCGATCAATGCCAAGTCAATCTATATATAATGAAACGAAGCCGAAGAATACAATTTTCTGGGCCTATCAGTAAAGAAAGAAAGAAAGAAACCCAAGGAAGGAGGGAAAGGCACACACTGATAATAATGTCGCCTGCGAGAATTCCTTTAGCGGCATTTAAGGCCACTTAATTATGACCCCCGCCCCGGAAAAAAAAATATAAAAAAGCAGCAGCAGCAGAAGAGCCCAATCCTAAATTCCAGGAATTTCGATTTTGACTCTGGTTAAATAACCAACTGCTGTATTTGTACATGTCGCCGCCAGCCTTGGGTTCACTCGGGGAAAAAAAACTGGTGAATGCATTTTTAGGGAAATGCATTCCAAGGTTTTGGATATTTTTAAAAAGGTAGGAATATTTATAGAAAAATATATGAGGTATATATAGTAATAATAGTGATTATTTTCTATATAAAAGGTAGTGAAAAGTAAGGAAATTCGGGCTCTAAATATATCTTTAAGATACATAGTTATCTTGTAGAAAGTATAAGGTCTTTCTATATATCTGGTTCTATAAATCATTTCCTAATTAAATTTAATCCCACTTTTAGCACATTATCCTTATCCATTTTTCTTCAAGTGTCTGCCAACTCCAACTCTAGGCTGTTGGTTATTGTTAGCCAGCTTTTTTTATGGCCTGCCCTACGATTGTCCACTAAATTGGCAACAAAAAAATAATAAGAGAAAAGAAGAGAAGCCCCAACATCATAATCCTTGGGATGGGATCCCAAGATTGCAGACTGAGGAGTCTCTCTTGGAGACTTGGTTCGATGAACCAATTAGATCAAACAACTTACACCACTCACAGATACAAACACACACACTCACATACACCTTTACTGGGTGCAACAATACAACAACAATAATAATAACAACAAGAAGATGGGGAAGAACAACAAAAAAGAATTCTTTACGATCGTCGCTCCGGTGCACGGTCATCAAGTCAGCTCGTTCAACATTCAAGAGGCATCGATGATAATATTCATTCATTTGATCAAACCGCCAAAGACGAAGGAGACGACGACGAAGATGCAGACAACGATGGGAGACGACGACTTTCATTATGGGGCTCCCCCTCCAAGCCTCTCATGTTCCATCCTCCAGATTCCAGCTCCCAGTTCTCAGTTCCCTGCATCATCCACATGCACGTCCACCTCCTCCTCGTGGGCGACCGCCCAGTCCAAGACCAAAATTCAAGCACGGCAAGAAGGGAAATGCTCGTACGAAAACATATTGCCAAAGTAGCAGCCAACAGCAAAAGCAACTACGGGCAACATGAAGAATCCCAACAGCAGCACTATGCATCATTACACGTCAAGAAATGAGGAGGGAGGCCTTTTAAAGAGAATATTTATTACAAATTTAAAGGATAAAAGGCTGCAACACATAAGTAAAATTATTTTCAAATTAAAATTAGCAATTTATAAGTTCAAGAAGTAATAATTCTAGCATTCCTTTTATAATAATATTTAAAAGGTTTTTTGACTATTTATTAATTTATTTTTATATCCTTGCAAGATCTTTAAATCAGAACCTTGTAAGTTTGTTTTTCTTAATAAATTCTTAATTATATTTATTCTTCATTTATATTTTATTTCAAAATATATAAATACATTATAGATATTTTTGTATCTTTTAAATCCTATATTAATAAATATTTTTAAAAATCGACAAGGAAAAGAATTATCTTTAATGATCTAAAATTCATCTTAAAAACCCATCAGAATATCTTAATAATATTTGTTATTTCTGGACTTCCACTGTTTTTTTTTACATTTAATATTTTTTTAGATTTAAAACAACTTTCTAAACTTTTATCGCTGTGCACTCAATCGACACATTCACTTATAGGTCTCAAAATCGATGAGAAAAAGGAATATGTTGAACGGGCGGTGGCGGCGTTCGCTTGTAGCACGGCTCAAAACTGCTGTCCGTTCGTCCATGTGTCCCCGTGTCCGCATGTCCGCATGTCCGTTGTTGTCCGTTCACTCACACACACACACAGACACATACATAGATACTCGGGCCACGGGACACGCACCGCACCGAAAGTGCATATGTATGCAGACGAAGCAAAGACCTCTTTTTAATGTATTGCAATTCCAAGAATTTAGGAAGAGGAACGTGAGAAACTTTGTTTTTGTTATTTTCTTTTCTTTGCATTTCATTTCAAGATACGATGCCGATCTCTGACTCCCTTCCCCCTCCTTGGCCCTGGGCCTGTCTCTCTCCCACTCGCCGTGTTTACGTCTCGAAGTCCAGGTTTTGTGAGTGCTGATAACCTGGCTAGTTTTCTGGGATATTCCCTGAATATATGGTTGTTTGTTAAAGGGTCCAGAGATATATGAGATATCCTGGCAAGGATATAAAATATTTTACAGTTTAATAAAATGCTCTTGGCTTTATAGTTTAGAAGACTTCATAAATGAAAGCCTTTAAACTAGGAAATTATAAACTACTCTTCCTTTTTTAATTCAGAATCATATTTAAAATCTATATCTATCTATAATCTCAAAATTCCACCTTTTTTGGATCCATTTTTTCTGTAATGATACACAAATCTGTATCTATAGATACAAAAGTATCTTCAAACAAATGTTTACCAAAAAAATGCATTTCCCAAGTGCTGCAAATGATGACGTCGACTTCTTAAAATAGTTATTAAATTTATTGTTTAAACATTGTGGTGCAGTTTTTTGGAGATACTGCAAGTTCTTGCCAATTTAACTCAAAGGATTGATATATAAATATCCATTCAGTTTGGTTTATAAATAGGTTTTGAAGTTTGATGTCCTTCTTGGCAATAAAAGATTTAGATTTAATTTTGAAATTTTAATTATATTCCTTGAAATTATTAATATAATCTTTGGAACTCAATTTTCTAAGCTCAATAGTTTCCTTATTTAAATAAATTTTAGATTAAAATCAACTGAATAATGCAGTTAACTTAACATTTAATTTAATTATTGAAAATTTCTTATTTCAGCTTTCCTTCAGAGCACTTCAAGTGGGCATCCCTGTCTTTTGGGTGCCCAGGCTCGTATCCGAAAGTCAACGACGCGTCTTCGTCTTGGTTTTCGTCGTCGGCGGTGGCTATTACTCTTACATTGCTCCTACATCAGGTTTTGGCCATGGACATGGACTTGGGGATTTGGGAGCTGGTGGGGACTGTTGCCTCAGTTGGCGTCGCAGTTGCAGTTGCAGTTGCCGTTGCTGTTGCAGTTTGCAGAATGCCCCAGACCCAGACATTAATATTGTATACACTTAAAATTCTTTGTGGAATTTCGGTGCCAGCGATTCCCCCCGGCGGGTGCCCAGCCGCCACCGAGAGTGGGCCATATGCCTGTGTGTGTGTGTGTGTATTTGCTGCAGCAGACTTGGCTAATAAAGCCGGCGACAGGAGAAAGCCAAATTCCGAGAGCACAACATTGTAGCGCACTCCTCCTTGGGTGGTGCCTGGTGCTGAGGTAAACAACGCCGGGAACTGGTGGTCAAAAGTGGAGCTGGAGCTGCATTTAGTTATTCTGTTTGCTCGTCAATTGCTTCTTCTTGTTTTCTTTTTTTTTTTGTTTTTACTTTTATTTTTTGCATTCACTGTGATTTTTGCCAAGTGTATGCGTGTGTGTTTGTTTGTTGGTTTGTTGTGCGTGTGCTGGGCACATTTCTTTTGGGATGCCGCTGATCGGTCCCTGGTTTGGAATCGGACTGGAGACGGGTCTGGAGGGGGAGACCTGGGGATGTGGCTGTGTGGATGCCTCCGGAATGTGCATAATTTTTTTTTTTCGTTTTTAGGGGGTAGCAAGAAGGGTTTGGCTGTTTTTTGGAAAAGTTTTGTGCAAAATTTGGCTCTACATTTAATTTTTAACTAAAAGGATATCAAGAAATTACAAATTTTGATAAGAATTAGTTTGCGAAACAATTTAATTTTTTAATATTAATAAGAATAGTAATAAAGTACATTATTTTAAAATTCTTAGACTATCCCTTGTTCCATTTTTCATTAAAGAACTCTAATTTTTGTGTACTTTATTAAATAAAAAATGATTACAAATTATCTAAGGATGCTACACAAACTTTCTTATTCTTAAATATGATATTTTTAAAGTAAATGTTTATATTAAATTAAAAATTGAACATATCTTTTAATTATTTATTCCAGGATATTCCCCCATTCGATTCATGGCCCTCTCCTGGTCCAGCAGCATTCTTGCCGCTTTGGCTTGCTTTTCTTGACTGATTTTATTTTTTTTGCAGCTTTTTATTTTCTTTTTTTTACCTTTTTTTTTTAACCTTTTACTGTGTGGCGCAGGGCAGCAGCGACAAAATAGCAGAATCCTGTTGCCATGATCGTTAACAAGATGCCGGAGACAAGGCAAGGGGCTGGCAGCAGGATGGAGATTGCCCGGACGGAATCTGGAATCTGTGGGAGCTTCGAAAATGTTGGCGGCAGCCAAATTAAATAGGCGCAAGCGCTTTGAGTTAGCCACGAGTTGTCTGAATCCAGAATGGGATTTGATGATGGTGTGTTATTGGGGCTTAAAAAGGGTATATAGTTTTTGAGGAAAATTCTAGAGGAAAGCCTCAGAGGAAAGTGAAATATTTTTGGCTAAGAATAAGAGCTGCAACGATTGGAAATTAGAATTAGAGTTAAGGAACTCTCTTTTCCATCTGAAAGTTAATAGAAATTCGCCTCATTGCTCTACAAAATATTAAACAAAATAATTTTCTAGCCTAAATTCATGTTCTTTTTTATTTTATTTTATTTTTTCAATGGTAAATAATTACAAATTAATAATGTTTTAACTAAAAATCCAGGTATCTGATAGTCTGTAAAATGTTCTTCCTGTTGGCGTTGTTGTGGCTGAATTTTTGCTGTTATAGTTGTTGTTCTTGTTGTTGCCGCTTTTGCGAGTTGTTTGCGAGTTGATTGTCCTCTCACCTCAAGTTTTTGGCCTGAGCTGCTGCCTGGAATGCTGCCTTACGGGTAGAGAGAGAGAAAATCTTCTCACCTTTCTGATCTCGACAGGGGGATGGGGTCTTGGTAGGGGGAAGCAAGGAGGCTGCAGGCCCAAAGGATCGAGATGCGGTTCGTTCTTGTTTTTCTTTTGAATTCAGCTTTGTGTGTGATGCTGCTGCCTTTTTTTTCGGCGGTACTACTTGGCGTTCTCGAAAGTATGTGTGAGTACACAAAGGACACTGAAAGAGTTGTTAGGGTCCTAGAATAGGGATTTAAACTATTATGTGATGGCAAGAACTTTGATTTAATTGAACATTTTACTTAGGGAAATCGTAATTCCCAAGATTAACATTCGTACTTCTTTAAGTTTGTTCAAAAACCTACCACTTTCCACTACATTTTGTTAATAAAAAGTTGAAATATATTGTTAAGAAATAAAATAAATTTTTAACTAATAAATAGGATATTTTATTATGAATTCTTTTCTTATAGAATCACTTAAACATTCTATAGATTCGTAAAAAATAGGTATATTTAATATTAAATAATATAAAATTGAAGAATATTTCTAAAAACTCCTATACAAGGCTAAGTTTTATGGGAAAAACTTTATTTATAAATTATCCTTATAGGAACTTGCACTCAGCATTACAAAGTATTCGATTTGACAGAAAAACATAAGCATTAACATTCAATTTAAAGGATTTTCCCTAACAAATACGATCTCTTTCAGTGATCCCCGATAACCATGTTTCATAATTATTTCCATACTATACCAATTTTTTCTCTCAGTGCCCGTGTATGCCGTTCATTATGATTATTTTGTTTGGCTGCCTTTGGCCTGTGTGCAAAAATCCGCACATAATCTGGCAAAACCAGTAGAACAACAACACCAAAGGATGCGGACAGCTCTCGGGCTCATTTATAATACGAGTGCCAGTATGAGTGTGTGTGTGTGAGCCAAAAAGGCGCAAAATCCCTTGCCTTTACCTCCTCTCCGGTCCGTCTGGCTTTTTATCTGTTTGGGATTTCGCCTTTTGTCCTGCTCAACGCATTCGAGTTTTCCCAGAAATGTTAATTATAATACTCACAAACATACATAATTACTCGCATTTCGCATTTCGCTGCCGTAGTTCCCATCTCCAGCTCCGAATACCGCCATCTCCCATATCCTGTTTACGCGGCGGCGGCGACGGCTCTGGATCCTGTCCGCCTGTCCGCATGTCCGCCGATTGTCCGTTCTCGTTTATTAATGCGCCAAATAAATTTGCATGCTATGCACATTTTTTTTTTCGTGCCGTTCATTAATGCTTCTTGTTTACTTATATTTTCGAATATTTTCTTTTCTTTGCAATTTTTCGGGGTTCCTTTTTAGGGATTTGTTGGGTCAATCGAAGGAAGGGTTTTTCGGTGCGTGTGAATTGTTCAGATAAGTAGGGGAAATATCAACAGTGCATTACAAAAAGGATAAGGTGACATTTCAAGGCTATAATTAGGGTCATCGGGAAGAGTTTATTTAATTGTTATTTAGTTTATTATTTAAAGGAATTTAATTGAAATATTTTATGGGAGTTTTGTGAGAAATCATAAATTCTATTCTTAACAATTTTAATATCAAATTAAACCTTTTTTAGGGAATTCCTTTGAGATTTCAGTTCCTTGAATATATAAAAAAATTTGTTATTTTGAGTTAGTTGGAAAACATTGTTTAATTTTATAAAATTTCATTATTAGTAGAATATTTTCATAAATTTTTATATTTAATCTGAAAAGCACAAGTAATTTGATTTGATTTTGTTTTTGCAGATTACTAAATAATATGAAAAATGATATATGAAATTACCTTATATTTTTTAAAGCATTATTAAGCATTTATTTTTCAAAAAATTTATAGAAAAAATACAAAATTATAATCATCATTTATAAAATGGCGTATTTATGACTAAAACAAATAAAAATAATTAAACAAACAAACAAAAAAACCCTAGAAAAATAAAAAACTCTTATTAAGTTCAATTATTTTGCTGATTATGTAATTAAATAAGAAAAACGAATTTAATATTAGCTCAAGCAATCAACGAAAATTGAATTTGTCAATCAATACTCAATATTTAATTGCTTAATTGACACAGAAAAAAAAATAACAAACTGAAAAACAAATGCAAGGCAAAAGCAATAAAGTTTAAACAATTTGTTACAACGCAGTTTTTAAGTTTTCTATGAAAATTTATAAAATCGCCGCCATTATGTTTTTTGCCGTTCGACCCCCTCACCACCACCACCCCTTTGGCGTTCTCCCGCTCTCCCAAAAACCCCAAACTAGACAGAGAGAGAGAGCGAGGCCCTCCCACTTGCCCCCCCCGCGCGAAAAATCAACAGCAACAACAATAAGAACAACAGCAAGAATGTCAAAAACTAACATAAACCCTAACGATGTCTCTCACACACAGATACTACTCTGCATATGCCAATTGATCGCTCACTCTCTCTATCGCACACACAGGCGCCACTTTATCACCTCCTCACTCACACAGCCCCCCATGGAAGAGCTTTGTGGGTGTGTAGGTGCTCTCTTTCGGGCACACTCACAGATACGCAAATACTAATCGCTGTGGAGCGACCGAACGGCAACAACAACAACAACAACGGCGATCACGTATTGCGCAGATACGTGAGCGTGAGATTCGAATTTGGTGCGGGAGAGCTGGCAGGGGGACAGCATCTAGGCGATGGGGGAGGGGGCGGGGCAGAGTGGGGTTGGCCCCCACTCGCCACCCTTGCCAGCAAAGCGATAATGAACAAGCAAAAGCGACAAAGAGCTTGGTGGTGGGGAAGTCAGAGTGAGGAAGGGGGGCAGCCAGAGGGAGGGAGCTAGGGGGAGCCACAGAGCGCGAGGCGGTGGCGGTGGCGGCGGAGAGAGCGAAACCAGTTGCCGTGGCACGTCGACCACATTCCAAGCGAAAGAGGTTAGACCTCTCATTTCATTCACAATTTTCAACGTTCAACGTTGTTGTTGGTTTCGTTGCAGCAGCAGCAGCAGCGGCGGCAGAGCAGCGTCTGCATGTGTGGGGGCCGCATTTTGGAGTTTCCACTGAGCCTGTAGTTGTTGCTGTTTTTTTTCTCTCTCTGTCTTCCTCTTGTTCTTCTTTGGCGCTGGGATGCTTGGCGCTTGGCATGCGACACCCCACAGGAAAAAAAACAACAACAGGGAAGATGAGAAGAAAAACAGAAGAGGACACCCCAAACAGAAGACGAGAAGAAGAACAAGACATGCCAAAGGTTGGGAATTGGGAATACCCTAGAAATCAAGGAAATTAAAATGTTATCAGAAGAAGATTAAAATTCCAGGGTATAGGTTCTTTTTAATATTTTTATTTTAGCTTGATCGTTCTTATAAATCTGTTGTTGGGGACAAAAGGACTTTATTGTAACCTCGACTTACTTCCAACCTCCCTAAAAAAAAGGCTATACCCCTTTCTCCTTTGAGATGCTCCTACGAGTGGAAAACCCATAAGCCCCAAAGGAAAATATGAAAGGCTCTCTGGCGCCCAAGAATCCGAGGTGGCGGCTGAGGTAACGGCAGCTTAAAGCCGATCAATCGCTATCGATATCGGGGTGTTTGTGCGCCTTGTATTGTTTATCTTTCGTCAGTGCGCCTTTCAATTCATTCCATTTCCATGTTGCTTTGCAGATAAGAAAATATAACCTGATAACACCGCCGCCGCACATAAAGAAAGAATGAAGAAGATTGGGGGGGAGGGGTTGGGGTTGAGGTTGGGGGACACACACAAACACAATCCTTGACGGCAAGCGGCATTTCAAATGCTTCACAATTTATAACCTGTTTGCCTTAATTTCTTACTCAAATGGCCAACGAATTACAATAAATTCCTTAACCAGGCATGTAATCGCGTTATCATCATTATTTACAATTATAACAGCAGCACACAAGCACACCTACAAAAAAATATATCTGAGGAATAAAAGTGGAGGATGATGAAGAAGAATAAGAAGAAGAAGTAGCAAAAGACTTTGGACTGGAATGCACCGAGAGAAAAGTCTTAAGGAAGTAATGAAGAGATATCAAAATTAAACGTTTAATAATGAGAAAGGGATTTAGGGGTTTAATAACATTTCAGGGTAATCGTAGGGTCTCAGAATACACTGACATAATTCAAGTATTATAAATTTTATGCACCCTTTTAAATAAACAATAATTATATATGGTTGTTTATAATTTCTTTTTTAATAATTAAATCATAAAAGAAGGCAAAACCATTGCCCTTTAAAATGTCTTTAAAATTTCTTCCTATATATTTTATAAATTCTGATAAATTGTCAAATCATTGCCAGGCTCAGAGGTATTTTTTCTCAGTGCAGAACATAAGTTATAGATATGCACGCGTATCTCTTAGATAGTTTCGCTTGTCGCTGTGCCGCCTGTGGCATATAGCGTACATTAATAATAATAACAGCAGCAACAGCAACAACTTGCAGCAGCAGCAGCTGAAGAAGAAGAAGAAAGCAATGTACACATACCTACACATACTTCAGTGTTACCTAATTAAAGTTTACATCAAGTACGAAGTACGGAGCTTGCTGTCGCTGTCGCTGCCAGTTAAAGCAGCAACAGCAACAGCAGCAGCAACAACATGATTCATTGGAATGCAAAGAATTTTTATATGTTTCTATCTACGTTGATGGCTGTTGCTTTTTACAATTTCAATATGTGTGTGCGATGAATGATTTTGTAACACAACCAAGAGAAACGAAACACCCTAAAAACATCAAGGCAAACACTGTGCATGTGGAATGCAGTAATGGGCCAACCATAACAAAACAACCTAAAAACTATCACGGAGTAGGGGGGGGGGGGGGGGCATGGGGGATCTCAGAGTCCGGAGAGTCCGACAGTCCGGACAAGCGGACGGACGGACAGACAGACAGACAGACGAACGGACAGTCTGTTAGTCAAATAGACAAGCAGGCAGACAGACAAACAATCCAATAGATAGACAAATAAGCTTGGCACTATTCGTATCTCCCAGATACCCCCAATCCCCAACCCCACGCACACACACACACATTGAGGCGAATTATAAACGAATACGATTGGGGGAAAACGTAGGAAATATCTTCCAATCGAACGGCACTCACTAAGCAGATCAGATTAGGGATCTATCAATGGACCAGAAACAATTATGCGGATAAGGCCCCATGGAGTGGAAGTGGACGCGAGTGGAGCCAGCAAATGGAGGAGGCTCCACTGACACTTCAGATAACCAAAGACAGAGACCCAATTAAATGTTGCTTCATCCTAAAAATTAAAAAAAAATTTAATCGCATTTGAAGCAAAACAAGGATTATCTGTAATATGCCATTTGAATAATTCTTTGATACTATAATAGTTTTGGATAAAAACATTTGTTTTTTATTTTGTTTGACAAATTTGGGCTTAGGAAACTTTATAACTTGTTAAAGATCTCAATGAGATTGGAATTTGCTTTTAGAAAGATTGGAGTTTAATTTAATAATATCTTAAATAAGAACAAGCAATATAATTTCTAAATATATCAATGACATCACCTGATGAAGTTTTATAAATTCTTATATTCTAAATTTAGTCTCTAAAAAATTTATCAAGAACCAATATAAAATCCCAAAAATGTAGTTGCCTCTTTAAATAAATAATTAAGGATATGAATCTCATTTCCCGTTCAAAACTTTATCAGCAACTTTCCCAGAAACCATATTCCTAGAATAAAATAAGAAAAAAAAACTGAAAAGTCAATGCAATAAGAAAACACACAACATTTATCAGAGCCCCAAATATTATCCCTGATTGAAAACCACTTTCCACTTTGTTGTTTCCATTTCCCAGACCTTGCATTTCCCAGGATTGAAACGCTCTCTTAAGGCTGGCCAACAAATTAGTTCCAAAGGATAAGAAAATATTATGACGATCATGAATGGCATTTACAGCCATTGGACCATTGGACCGATCCGATTCCCAGGGAAAATATCTCACGATGCCTCTCCACGTCCCTTTTCCTCGCTCTCACACACGCACACCCCCGAGAGCCGAGAGCCAAAGAGTATCGATAAAAATTGATTGCATATTTACAGTAATCCCGAAAAGGTCTCCGGGCAATTCCAGGAAGCATCTTTGAGATGCCGCACTGCCGATGGCCTGGGATCGAATCTGAACGGTCAGGGCTGAAATGTGTCGTCAGGGTATACGATATATCTCGGGATCCGTACTTGTTTGTAATCAACACATCACTTCCCACACTTGACGACGCATCGGTCGAGGACAGCGGCAGTCGATCCTTTGATATTGGCACACCCACACACCACATGAGACGGGGGGTATTTTCCTGCACTGAGAAATTTAAGGAGGTTTTTTGGGTATTAAAGTTGCGTAAAAATAAATATTTTTTTAGGATTTTATCTGCTTAATATTTTAGAAATATTTTTAGCTAAAGATCTGGTTCTTATTCCCATAATGTGTTTTTTATCTAATTAAAATTGTAATATTAAAAATAATTAAATTGTAATAATAAGGACAAAACTTAGTTATTTAACTAGACAAAATGTCTCCAATCATATATAAATTTCCATTTTAAAATTAAACAATTTTTCTTCTTCATTTATCCCATCGATTTGCTTTCAGTGCACCCATAACTCCTCCTAATCACTTCACATTTGTATTCATTCTGTAATCTGTGGCACAGGAAGTTATTGTCAGCAAAAATGATTACACGCTGACAAAATCAGCCAGGGCCCATGGTGGTGGTCCTGCCCCTTCCCCCCTCCCCCTGCTATATTTCTCGGAAAATCGATTCCGAGCATTAAGGAAAACATTGAATGCAAGTGACCAGCTAAGAAACAAATGTATATATGGTCAAGTAGGTGCCGGTTGCCCACTGTTTTCGTTCTGCGTTCTCGGGAACGCCCTGGCGGCGATGGCGATTCAAGAACCGATCCTATAGTAGTATCCCATTCCATCCGATCCGATCCTATTTCAAATGGCTCGTCGACTCAATGACTTCTACGAATTTCGCAACTGGTGACCACCGGACGACTGGCACCGCTTGGCTATGTCGCACGCAGAGAGCTGGCCCAGCAGGCCATCATCTTCGACCCGGGTCCGGATCGGCCAGCATTATGCCCAATTTGTTTGTGTTGTCCCAATCGTCGCCTTTTTGAAATCGCCGACGCCTTGAATGCCAGTGCATTATTATCCCCGGAACGGGACGGGACGACACTTGAGAACTCCGATTGTGGCCTGTGCTGTGTCGTTGCGGTCGTCTGGCCAATGTCTGACTCTATCTTGCCCCAATTTGCGTGGGTGCGGGTGTGAGTGCCTTGGCCTGTGGGAATGCGATTTCGGGGAGTTCCCACTATTTGAAATTCATCCACCGAAAGATCGATTTATAATTGAAAAGTCACACCAAAGATGAGAGCTGCCAGTTTGATGGGAGTTTTTCTTTACGTTTCGGTTGAGCCATGGCTTAAAATAATGTTAATTAAATAATAAAGCACAAATTAAATTGGTTACCGTAAAAATATATTAGTAAAGGTATTCAGTATTTGTATATAAAATATATATCCATGGGAAAAACTGGAAGATTTGTTATGGAACAAATAAATTAATAATTATTGTTACACTCTTTTAAAATGGCAAATATTCTAAATTCCAAGTTTCTAAATCTTCAATGATTTATAATATATATTTTCAATAATCAAATTAATAATAATTTCATAAATATGAGCCAGAAATATGATTCCCTTCAAAATGGAAACCTTAGACTTAATTTCCGCTGTGGAATGGTCACGATAGACTGCATTCTCGATGAAGTCGCCGAGGTGTCAAGAGTTTAATTTTTAATAATCCCCCATATTTGGGGGGAGGGGGGCCCGGCCACACCTCCTAAACCCTAAACCCATCCCCCCCACTCGCGACACCTCACGGGGCGCTGTAAATTGGTTTCGCACCCACGGCCAGCGCCAGTCGCCCAGCCAACTTTGTTGTCCAACTCTTTCTCACATTCTCGGCCAGGCTCGAACCGAGTGGCCTCCACTCCACACACACACACACACCACTCTCTCCCCCGTGTTTGCTCAGCTTTTGAAGTTGCAGCGACAACATCATCACCATCACCAACCCATCCCATCGCATCCCAACCCATCCAATTCCATCGCCATCCCATCGCCGGAGCATTGTGCATTGTTGTTATGTTAAGTGCGGCTCAGCCACTGATCCATGGGATGAAGGCACTGAGAGAAAATGTTGGGTGTGTAAAGTATTTAGTTTGTTTTAGTTTTAATAAATAAATTTAAGAAATATTTTAAAGGCTTTACAAATTTTCCAAGAAGATAAAGCTTCCTCTTATAGCACGTTCTTTAATATTTTAAGCATTATCAAATTTATATATTTATATAATTATATAATTTATTAAATATTCTTTGTTTCAGAAATTTCAAAAAATTTATTTAAATAAATATTCTGTGTAATAAAATCATATATAGTTTTTCTGCCTGTAAAGTCTCTTCGTTTTCTGTTTGAGTCTCCGTCTGAGTTTAAGTTTAAGTTTGAGTTTGAGTCTAGGCTGCATTTGAATATGAAAAACGTGGTGCGTTGTTGTTACTGCTGTCATTGGAATGCGAGGAATGCAGTTTTCCCCCCGGACTCTGCCCCAGTCTCAGCCCCAACTCGGCTCCAACCCAGCTTGGCTTGACTCAACTCCACCCCCTTTCAGGTCTTTGTTATCAGCAGCAGAGCCCTCTTCTGCTTCTAATGCCAGATGCAGCGTTACACTAAGGATTACAAACCTATAAAATGAAGAAAATACAGGCTTTAAAAATATTTCCAGATATTTATTTATCATAAAGTACATAGCAATCAAAGAAATATATCCTAGCGCCTTTAGATAATTCAAAGGACATGTTAAAATATTAACTATAAATTCCTATTACAGCTGCTTACCTCAGTTTAGGGAGTGTTCCCTAGCTAAATCGGGGATATAGTATAGTGGCCTGGTCCGATTTGCAGGCGTATGTCTGGAGTGGCTAATCTGCAGAGCATCTGCATACAATGAGACCGAGAAGAGGGAGCAGACAAAGGCAAGGCTAATTTTTGCCGAATACGGTTGCAGCAAGCCAACCTACCATCATCATCGTCATCATCAGCTGCCGCCCCTTGTGCATTTTCCCGCCCTCTCATCCCCCTTGGAACAACATGGAAATCCCAGACCCAGTCCAACGGCCATTTTCATGCAAGAACGCGGAAGAATGACTCAAGAACTGTGCACAATAATTCGAAAATAAATGCTGAGGAAAGCAAAGCAACAGGGGAAATCCAAAGGGAATATCTAGGCGATAGTCTATATACTCTAGGCAGTGGAAATTCAAAACTATTTCTCTTTGATCTGACATAGATTCCAACATCATATAATTTTCGTTTTTAAGTGCCATTAACTATGGAAATCTGATCTGTTTTACTAATAAACACATCTTTATTTAGAGGAATATATTTTTAATTGTCGTGTTCAAGTTGTATACGATGGACATTTATTGGTGAGTCACAAGTTAATGGTTTTTTAACAAGAGAGAAAATATATTTAAGTCCTGATTTTTTAGGCAATATAATAAAGTTCATAAATGAGATACAAAAATATTTTAAAATAGTTTAAACAATATTCTATTTAAGATCTTCCAAAGCATCCGAATTTAATATAATAATTTTTAATAAATACTTAAAAATGCATAATTAAGAAACCAATTATCTAATTAACATTTTATTAACCAATTATAATTTAATTGCCCCGCCAAAGCTTTTCCTAAAAATATTTTCATATTATTGGGAAATAGTAAACTTTAATTAAGCATTAATTATATATTTATTGCTGATAAATAAAGTTAAAGCACCCAAAGCCTTGGTGAGGGAAAAGTGCTCATCGTTTGCATCTATTGCACATGCAATGCCAACTTGGACGGATGTGGATATATCTTTCGGTTGTTGCTATATTTATTGTGTATATATTGTTGTTGTTGTTGTGCCTTGGTCTAGACCTGATCAACCACTGTGGAACTGGAAGAAGGTTGTCTGCCAACTGCCGACCGGTACTGTTGCCAGGAGCGGATCGGATCGGAACGGATGGAAGCCACCAGAGTCAGAGCCACCTTGGATCTCGGGCTGATATGGCATGGTGGCAATGGTATGGCCAGCGACGACGACTATCAATCAAAACATCAACAGCAGCACGGAGATCAGGAAAAACTGACAGAGGGGGGGGCAGAGGAAAAATGCTGAGGCTGGTCTAAGTTTAGCCCGTCTTTTCCTCAGATGCTAAGATGCTCAGATACTCAGATGCTGATGTATCCATAGACACACACGCACACATCCGAATTCGTGATGCTGATCTAACTGTCTGTGACAAATTTTATTTCTGTAGCGGATCTGTCTGCGTTTCCCTCGGCCTCTCCCGCCCCTCTTGGCCGCGGGAAAAATCTAATGTCACTTCGCAGCATATTTAAAAGCACATAAAGATGTTTTAGACAAAAATAAAAATCGAAACTTCTCAGCAACGTCTGCTGCTGACCGACAACGTAGCCGCAATGATTGCACTGAAGGAAAAGCAGGCAGGGAATTTTCCGAATGTTTAGAAATCTTTTAATTTGGGAATTAAAAATGGGCTCTTTAAAGTTTAGGCTTGAAAGGGTTCCAAGTTTTTGTCATTTTTAGGGTGGTAAAAGTTGGAAAAACATATTTTATTTGCTTAGTAATAACAAGAGTTATATACATACCAAATTTCGTATAGCTAACCTTTATAGATCCTAAAATCTTTACGGTTTTATGTAAGCTAAAAAAAGTTTCTTATATGGTCTAAAAGAGGCAATTTTTATTATTTTTTCTATGAAAACAATATCTAAAAAAACTCTGCCTTGTACATTTAAGCTTCCTGAAGGCTTAAGACATTTCTAGAATTTCTCTTAACCAATAAAAACTATTTACGCTCAGTGCATGGGATCCTATCTCTCCTCCTCTCTCTCAGTCAGTCTGCTGCTGGGCCCTTGCTTCCTGCAGACCAAAACATACTCGAAAATAGCTGGCCAGACATTAATGTCGCTAGTGGTATTGGTGGCGCTACGTCGGCCAGGGCTTCCTTTTAGACCAGGGCTGAACTTCCGCCGGATGTTGTCCTTGAAGAATGCCTGCTAATAACTTAAAGTCGCTGCCTACTTTTAGGCGCCGCCGGAAGTGAAGTGCAGATCTCAAGGAACTCGGGTATTTCTCAACGAAATATGAACATATATGACTCATTTGGATGGATATATGTGGTCGCAGCCCTGGTCGCCAATATTCGCACACAAATTAAACATTGTCTGGCGGGCTGCCTCTGACCGACATCGACATCAACGTCTCGTTCTGGCAATTCTTTCGCGACGCTTTCTTTGAGTAATGGACAGAATTCGCTGAATACGCATATGGACAGACAAGAGCCATAGGATAGAGCTAGGAAATAATATAGAAAGAAAAGCTATAAACATACATAAGAGTAAAGAGTAATTAATTACATAATATTTGCAGTTCTTGTTTAAATATAACAACTTTTCTGTATTCATAATAAATTATAAATTAAAAGAATATCTCACTTATTTGATGTTATTAATTTTCTTTACGAAAACCCTATTTCCTTGATCCCAACTGTAATGAGAATGCAAATTCGAGTGAGGGGAAAATGGGGAATAGTTGTGGGTAAGCGCCTCGTACCTCGTATTTTACCGCACTGCGACGGGCGTTGGAAGATGGGAGATGGACACGGGACACGGGACATGGCTATATGCATACATACATACCAGATCTTTCCCAAATTCAAATTCAGATTCACTTGCCCACAAAATTAGAAATTTAAAGCAAGCGAATGGCGCACAGCAACAGCAACAATAAAAAAATATTCGCAGCAGCAGTTTTCAGTATCTAAAAGTAGCGAAAAAAGGCAACCAAAAAAAGGGAAAAACTTCAGGGATTCACTAAGAAGTTTTCTTTTCTTAAAATGTATTTTTTTTTATTTTTTAAATAAAGTTTGATAATTTTTAAAATAATTTTTAATGTTTTTTTTATTAGTTTTTTATTTAATAAATCAAATTTTAATGTATTTGTATACAACATTTAATAGTTTATGTATTTTTTAATCATTATTGGTTTTTGTAGCTCTTCCGTTTTTGAAAACAAAACCAAAACAGGAGCAGCCTACAAGGCAAAGAAATGTTCATTGCCTTTCCCTTTGCCATCGCTCTCTTTTCCCCCAAAAAAAGAAGATTTATTTAAAGTTCTTCAGGGGGCGCTTGGCCATTACTCGAAATGCTTTCCTTTTTTATTTTTCATTTTTGACTCTTCGGGAGCATTGTCTGGGAATGCCCATCCAATCCCATCGCCTCCGAATCACCATTGCCCATTGGTCCTCGGTCGGCGCAGGAATGCAGCAACTTCAGGCCAAAGAAGCTGCAAAAACTAAAAGGGGAGATGAAGGTGGAAACCATTTTTGTACAGAGAAAAGGCTTAAAAATCCAAAAAATCATATAATAATTATAAATGTTTAATATTAATTTACCTTAAAAGGAAATAAACTCTTAAACTCCTTAGATAAAAACTATATTCAATTACATTCAGATAATTATTTAATTAAATTTCTTTAGAAGTAAAAACCTTTGTTAATTTAATAACATGAAAATAATTATTTATAAGCTTTATTTTTTTTACATTTTAATAATTTCGAAATACACTCTCCTAGTTTTAATTTAAATCTGCATTTATGCATCAACTTCCAGCCACATTTTCCTTCTCCAACTGACTGACAGACCGAGATTCCCCTGCTATTGTGGCACATATGCATTCCATTCATCCCATATGGAGGGGATGATGGTGATGTTCGTCGAGGAACACGAACAAGAACTAGAACTATGGCCCAATCATTACAACTCAATCATCGGTCGAAAATAGCAAATTTCTCTCAAGATTCCGAACCATTTCCGTTATTTTTGGAAGCCATTGGAGGGGTCGTCCATCCAAATCCCGGAAGAGGGAGCCGATGCCCTAGCCAACCCCCCTAGAACCACACTCATACCGGAACGTGGAGATCTCTCGGTGATTTAGGAACACCGAATCCAAAGGGGGGAAAATCCAGAGGTGAAAATCCAGCAAAAGTAGAAGGAATTTATTCTATTTCGGGCATACCGGAACTGAGGAGGGAAAATACCGATTGATGTGCTCCATGCTCTCTTCCGCCTGGAGCAGGCCTTTGGAAAGTGGAATTCTTCATGGTGGGCGTTGGTGTCATAAAAGCCAGCGAAATGGTAATAGATCTGGGTGTTTATGACCCAAAAGAGTGTGTCACCTGGAAATGTTATCTAAAAATAATAATAGAGTGCCAGCTTAATGAGGTGAGGCCCTAAATAAATTGATTTTTTGAATAAATATAACAAGTAGGTTGAAATATAATGTTAACAGTAAAGGTTAGTATGTTTTGAAGATTGTTAAATATATTTCCCTTAAGAAAATCCACTTGAAAATGGCCAATGTCAAGTAAGTACCTTTGTCACATTCATTTGGAAGCATTAGAAAACTTAATTATAATCCCTAAAGCGAAGTAGCACCACCCCAGGAGTATTATATTTCACTTTGGGCTGCTCCTGCGTATCGACTCGGTTCCCATCAGAGTCACAAAGGGGTTGGGCCCCGTTGATCTTTGCCGATTTCCTGTCCTGCCCAATCGCACGTAATTGGGTGTCCCGCTAAAAAAGTCATAATCACCTGTCCATCCTTTATCACGACAAACCCGTACAGACACCTTGGGAAACCGAATCGAACCGAGGCGAGGCGAGGCGAAGCAGAGCTCAAAACGCCGTAAAGCGATTTTTATGCACCGAGTGCATCGGACCTCGGACCTCGAGAGAAAAGCAGAACAGAACAGAAAACCGAACAAAACAGAAAGACCAAAGACAAATTCCTGCGTTTTTCCAGGAATTCACTCAATAAACTCAAACAAAACCCAAACATTTAACAAACGAGCCCCAGCCAAAGGCCCAGCCCCATCCCGACGACGACGACGACGACGACCGCGACGGCGAAGATGCTGACCAAGACGGAAGATGAGGATGGGGTACACAGTAACAAATAATTGTTTAAACAAATAAGGAGAAAACTAGTTGGAGATCTTATTTTTTAGACAACTTTTAAAGAGGTTTTTTAATATTTAAAAACCAAGCATGTCAATCTGTAAGGTATACAAAGGGTTCTTGAAATTCCTTAAAAATTGTTTTAAAACTATGCTTAAAAATTTAGCCTCATAAAACTAACAGAATTTACAGTGAAATTGTTAACTTTAGATACTTCTTAAATGTGTTTTTTTAAATCCTAATAATTTCTAGAAACTGTAATTAATTTTTCTAGTTTTAATTCTATCTTTTGTAAAGATTTTTCCCTATATTTTCTGTGCACAAACCAATATCTGGGCCCTGGGCAGGAGGGCTCAGGAGATGAGAGGAGACGACGATGCGAAGCGCTGAGCAAAACACAAAATAAACCAAAAAGCTGGCCAGGAATTTCAAACAAGAACACCATCACAGTGCTATTGCACTCCCAGAAGTTGGATGTAAAGCGGTCATAGCGCACAGTGGTTAAAGCAGAGATTTATGTGGAGTATATAGGATTGGGAAATACTCTATAAAGATGTTAAAAAGGTTAAAATATATTTTGTAAAATTTCCCATAAATTTAGGAATAGTACAAACCTTTTTAAATAAGAGAAATTTAAAAGGAATGTTTAACATAATTTATTATACAACTTGAAAATTGTTTTTATTTGTTGCACCTCTGTTTGCATATTTAACTGAGAATTAAATAAATTTAATCTGTTAATTTTTAGTGAAGTTTTTAATGGTGAATTAAATTTTATAAAAACTTACAGCAATCACTGGATTTTTAGGAATCTTGTAGCCTTCAGAAGACCTAAAATACTCTAGTTGTTTAAATCTTTATTTGTCTATATTTTAATATAATAATTTTATGAAAATATCAAAGCTACAATTAAATAAATTTCAATAATTAAATACTTTATATCTTTTAAAACTTTTAAAGTTTCTTTTAATTGTTAAAACTTACACAAACAATTGAAATTCTTCTAGGACTAATAAATAAAATAATAATTAAGGGCAATAGTCCCCCTATTACTCCTAGTTCCAGCTCGACCTAGGTCATCCATATTCATTAAGTCTCTTCCCTCCCACCTAATGAACTCTGGTTTCCTATAATTCGAGACTTATGCCGGGCACAGCCACTCCAATTGCCAAAGTTCTGGTGTCTGTTTGTGGTGCAGTTCCAAAAAGGAGATGCGAGATGGCAATGGCACAGGTAAAGTGCCGACCAGCAAAGGTGGAGCAGGATGAGGAGGCCACCTCCCTGGTCCCTGGTCATTCTAGTGGGCGAGCAGACGCTGGTTGGGAATCCAAGCCGGGGAGGCAAGAGGCAGTGGCCGTCTGGCTGCATTCCAAGTCACACAGGAGAGGAGCCCCCAACAGCACCGAAACCCAAGAGCTGAAAAGAAGTGGAAGCAGTAGAAGCAGCCAAACCTAATCCGACGACGACGACTCCAACTCCCGGCTCTCGACTCCGTTGAGATGAGGAGTTGTCGTGCCAGGAGAAACAGGAGAAGCTGGGAGCAACACAAGATTCAGCTTCTTTGCACTGAAGGAATAGAATTTAAGGCTTAAAATGAAAATTTAATTGATCAGAAATGCTAGGGAAATCACTGGGGATTTGAAAACAAAAAGAAGTTTTAAATAAAGATTTTTAAATCACTTAAGAATAATATTTCTGTGAGCTCAATAATTAACCAACAATTTGGGTAACCAATATTTATTTTATTATTTCTTACCAAACACAAAATTGTTCACAGTGTTATGGCGATGGCGCTGCCGGTGCGGTACTTTTGCTTCTGCTGCCGCTTCTAAAAACTCCTCTAAAAATTATTTATTAACATGGTAGAAATTCGCAAACAGGTTAAAACGACCAATCAAAACAACAAGAACAACAAACTGAAAAAGCGGCGGCAGCCAAAGACCCAAAGTGCAGATAATATTAAAAGGCAGTCAGGCAGCCAGCCGAAGTTGGAGTTGGAGTTGCGAGTGCCATGGATGAGGAGGAGGACGAGGCGCCTGAGGAGACTGAGACTTCGGCTGAGACTGAGTCTGAGGGGGTGGAGGAGCTTTTGGCCCCGACTACTACTACCAACCAAGACCAGACACATTTCGAAAAGGGCCAACACGAAATTCCAGGGGAGTCGTTGACTCGCCGCCTTCGGTTGGTTACTTTTCTTGGGAAAGTTTTTGTTGAAAGTTGGACAGTAACTGAATTTTGCCGTTTTTGTTTTTTTTTTTTTCTGTTTTCCACGAGTGTGTGTTTGTGTGTTTTTTTTTTTTTTTTGTTTTTCTGCAACCTCCAAAGCAGCCAAGTTGGGCTTGGGGGCGCGATAAGGTGGCATAGAGCAGAGCAAACAAGCTTTGTAGGTGGCGGACGGTAATGTAATCAATGGAGTTGCACCTCCAGGAGGGTCCCGGGGTCCGACACTTCAGCGGCTTAGAGTAGCGGGGGGAATAGGGGGGTCGAAGCTCTTCGCTTCAATTCAATTTTAAATGTTCATTTAACTAAGTAATTAATAAATTTAAGTATACATTTCCCAGAATTCCGATTAGTTAATTTGATTATATTAAAATCAATATCTTAAGAAAATAATCAAATATTTTTAGTTTTCTTTCTTAAAAATACAAAAATATACTAAATTCTTATTCTTGTTCATTCCAAATTAATTTCTAAAATTAAGCACAATGTTTTGTATTTCATAAATGCACTTAATGGCATAATCAATTTCAATACAGACCATTTTTCGGAAATTCCCTTTCCTGGTAGACTTTCAGTTATGCCAATAAAATGTGCGACTTAACAATAAAAAAACAGAAAAAACCAAGAAATAAAAAAGGAAACATACTGGCAAGCTGGACAAGCGGAATGTGAGGAATTTTGGGACCAAACCCTCGTCCTTCCATAGAAATTCGACCTCAAGCCTGGCTTTTTGGTGAGTGCCAAATTGTGATTTATTTATAGCAACAAGTTCATTGAAGAATGTTAAAAGATTTATAAATAGATGGCATGAATTATGGCAATAAAAAAGTATACTTTTTAAATTAAGGTAAATAAAGTTTTAAATGAGTTTTTGATAAGCAAGTTATTTTATCATCTTTATTTTTTCAGTTTATTAATTATTTTTGGTAATTCTTTGTTTTCAAATTTATTTTAAATAAATTTGTGTTGTGTAATTTTTCCTAAACAAAAGTAAAATTAAATTTTGCACCTATTTGCGCCTTTTTGAAACCACCATTTTGTTTAACAAGAAATATCGAACAATGGCGCCCTCTTGTTGGGTTTTACTGTCAATAGTTTAGTTTTTTAAAATTCTGTATAGATGGCGCATTTATCGATAAAACTGATTTCGTTTATAGACATGACATTTAAAAATAAATAAATAATAAATTAAGAAATACAATATACTTAAAAAAATTAATTATTTACTGAACTAACAAGTAAATTAAATAAGTAAAGTAAAGTAATAAGTAGGCTTAATCGCTTTATTTATTTAATTAGAAAAACTTAACGCTAATTTATTAATTTATAACATTATCGGCTTTAATTTAGCGCCCCCTCTTAGGTTTTGTTGAAACTAAGCTGATTGCGCGCGCATTTTAAATTGTCACCAAAATAAACACGAAAAAGAAGCCGCGATAAGAAACACGATCTTATCGCTTATAATAATGTTTGCATATCAGACTAATCACTGCATTTTGCAAATCGATATACCAATATGACAGCCAGTAACTAGAGATAACCGCAGCAAACCCGCCCTGAGGGTCCACCGATAATAGATATAGTAATAAACACAAAAATGTGTGCGCCGATGCTCCGAGGTCCGATCGGATCCAAACCGAGCGACAGCTCGAATCTGGGCAGCTGCCTGCGAAAGCTGATAACAAGGCGAGTCGGCATTCGTACAAAACAATAACAGAACGCCAGCAGCTCACGTAGTACGCCGGCAGTTCTCGGTCACTAAACAACGACTAGAATCGAGAGTCAATAGCTCACCCCCCTCCGAGATGCGCAGCCTCAGTCGCTTTCGCCTAATCACCTTTGACGTGACCAACACGCTCCTCCGGTTCCGGACGACGCCCGGCAAGCAGTATGGCGAGATTGGTGCCCTTTTCGGTGCCCGCTGTGACAACAATGAGCTGGCCAAGAACTTCAAGGCCAACTGGTAAGGGTACTCCAATTGTGTACTCCAATTCCTTCAGATACATTTTCGCCTCCATTGCAGGTACAAGATGAACCGAGATTATCCCAACTTTGGACGCGACACAGAGCCACAGATCGAATGGCAGCAGTGGTGGCGTAAGCTGATAGCAGGTGAGTGCGTCCGCCGAGTGTTTGTCTTCTTCACAGCTCGGCCAACCGGGTGATAAACAATTTAGCTTGTTCCAAAGTGCAATCAATCGATGTTGTTGTTGTCCGTTTGCCAAGCTTAAAATAGGAAAAGCTATTAATTTGTATAATGATTTGTAAGGCCTTAAAAATTCTTTACCTTAAAAATATACAAATTAAATGGCTTTAACAAAGTTTAATATTAATCTTTCAAATATAATTCAAATTATCTTCAAAAAAAAACTTATAGAAGCTTATCTCTTTTGGCCCCAATCGACCTTAAACTAAATTATTTATATACCTTGCAAATTGGTGATAATCTTGAACTGAACTTGGCCATTAAAATGTTTATTTTAAGATTTAAAGAAGGAATGAAAATCTATCTAACTTCCTCTGCCCCCCCACAGGCACCTTTGCGGACAGCGGAGCCGCCATACCCGATGACAAGCTGCACAACTTCTCCAACCATCTGATTGAGCTCTACAAGACCTCCATTTGCTGGCAGCCTTGCAATGGCAGCGTGGAGCTGCTGCAGCAACTGCGCAAGGACCTCAAGCCTGACAAGTGCAAGCTGGGCGTGATAGCCAACTTTGATCCGCGTTTGCCGACGCTGCTGCAGAACACCAAGCTGGATCAGTACCTAGACTTTGCCCTGACCTCGTACGAGGTCAAGGCGGAGAAGCCATCGGCGGAGATCTTCCGCCAGGCCATGGAGAAGGCGGGCCTGGAGAATCTACAGCCAGAGGAGTGCCTGCATATAGGCGATGGACCCACTACCGATTATCTGGCCGCCAAGGAGCATGGCTGGCACTCGGCCCTGGTGCATGAGAAGAGCTATGCGTATTTGGTGAGGAAGTATGGCGAGGATATTGATCGCGATCATGTCTTTCCCAGTCTCTACGATTTCCACAAAAAGATCACGGACGGCGCGGTTGTCTGGTGAATCAATTGTAAATATATTAAACTAGTAAAGCCAAATAATTCTACGTTTCCTGATTTGACGGAGGAGAAACTGCAGCTGGAGCGGGGGCCATGAAAATGTCTCCATAGGGATTATGCGGCTTCTGGCTTTCTCGATCGTACTGGGAACCAATGGCCCACAGGGACTCCAGGTCATATTCCTCACGAGCCTTGGGCGAAAAGATGTGCAGCGCAATATTGCCTGAAAATAACAAAAAACGGAAAGTTATCTAATGAGATTGGAGGGAGCACAACACCCGAAATACCAACCCAAATCCATGGCCATCCAATCTCGGCTCTTGTCGCCCTCAATGCGTGGCAGAATGTCACTTTTATTCCGCTTAATCTTGAACATACGACGCACAAACTCTGCGGTGGACAGCATATGTCGGTAGCTCCTTCCACTGCACACAACCAGGTGATCCACATATTTCAGCTCCTCGGGCACATAGCACACGAATATGTCGTCGACGTTCTCCTTCCGCAACAGCTCCACCAAGTCCTCCACATCGAACACGCCCCGAACACCTCCTGCAAACGAAACACGGGCTTAGTTCTTGTTTTTATAATGAAGAATCTTCTTGCGCTTACGCTTTAGGTTCAAGCCATAGTACTGATCCTGCTGCTCATCGGGCTCGCTGGGCAGCTGTTGCTCCTGGTAGCGTGCCTCCTCCACATCAAAGATCTCTGTGGCTTCATCGTCGCGGAATATCTTGTATTTGCTCTGCACCACGCCGCCCGGCACATTCTGGAAGGGATTGGTTGGCTTTTCCCCGGTTTTGGCATCTGGCGCCTTCGGTTCTGGCTTGGAGAACTCGTGGTGGAAGCAGCGCAGTACGGGAACACTTAAGCGCTGATCGCGAATCAAGCGAAACACGCGTGTTATCATTTTATTTTGGTTTAATTAATTAAGTAACAAACTTGGTATGACAGACATTTCGATAACTCGATAACCTTTTCTCACCTTGGAATTGGTCACACCTAAATTTCATAAAATGAGAGGGAAAATTCAATTTTTTATACCCTTGCAGCGTCAGAAGTTTGCAACGCAGTAAAGGAGACATTTTCTATTCCATAAACCCTATATATTCTTAATCAGAATTATAAGGAGAATCAATCTAGCCCTGTTTTGAAATTATAATAGGAAAATTGTAGATTTGAAACATCATTATTTGGCCAAAAATACACCAATTTCAAATCGGAAAGCATTTTTCTCTTTCTTTCTGTATTCTAAGCCATGTTCTAAACAAAAATATTTTTTTGGATTTTTTTTAAATATTTATTTAATTGTTCAAAATCCAAAAAAAAATTTTAGCCTTAAATTAGGTTTGCACGTTTTTTAAGGGCGAAAAAACCAACACATTTATGCTTTCAGAATTTAATTTCGTTTATTATTGGCCAAAATATGATTTTTCAAATCTACAATTCTTCATTTATATTTTCAAACCCTGGCTAGATCGATTCTCCCATTCATTCTGATCAACAATATATAAGGTTTATGTGGTCGAATATGACTCCTTGCTGTGTTAAAACGTATTTTAAAAGATGGTTTGAAAGGGTCGTCAGACCGAAAAAGCCACCAGCGGACAAATTTTGAACTACGGCTTGTGGGCGAGGGGGGAGAGAGAGCGCGCGCAATACATCGCGCTCTCTGTTTTGTTTTGATTATTGCTTACACACGCATACATACTTATGTGTTAGTCGGTTTTATTTTGAACTACGGCTTGTTGGCGAGGGGGGAGAGAGAGAGAGAGCGATGTATTTGCTCGCTCTATTAGGTTTCGTTTATTGTTTACAAAATGCATACATATGTGTTAGTGGATTTTGTGCTGTGTGTATGTGTGTATGTTCGCATTCGTGTGTGTGCTTACACAATGCATACAAATGTATTAGTGGGTTTTGTTTTGTTTTTAATTTAGTTTTTAAGCCATTTTTCTCTGGTAAAAACCTTAGAATGTGAAAAACAACAAGAAATTTTTGTAAAAATATGAATTTAAACAGTTATAGCTTGCACCCGGTTGATTTACCATAAATTTAATGCAAAAATAAATAATTTGTTTATTGATAATAAAAACCAAACCATCAACACATCAACTATTAAAACTAAAAATATAGTTTATTAATAGCTTCCACCACTGGCTCAAACGACGGCATCGGGAATGAGTCCAGCTCCTCCTTGGCCACCTCCAGCTTAGCCTTATTGGTGGCGAGCGTAGCATTGAAGGCATCCAGCTCCTCTTTTGCTTGCTCCAGTTTTTTCTCGATCTCGTCGCAGCGGGCGTTTCGTGCTTGCAGGTCCTCCTCCTGATACCGTTCAGCGGAGGTCATGATGTCTTCATTATGAGTCTCCAAGTCCGCCATCTTCTTGGATAGTGTCTCCCATAGCTTCTGCTGCTCCTCCATCTGGACCCTCAGCTCGAAGTCTCTTTCCAGCAGCTGCTGCTGATGCTGCAGGATGGCGTCCAGCTTTGTCTTGTGACTGGCCTCCAGGTTGGAGCGGTGCTGCTTTATAGCGGCCAGCTCCGAATTCAGCGATCCAACTCTGGTGTACAGCTTGATTTCCTCGCCCGCTAAAGCATCCTTCTGCTGCTCCAGCTGCTGGCGGCGCTCGTCGTTGAGGCGGCGCTGGTGCTGCAGGAGCTTGCCCAGCACCTCCAGACATTTGGCATGCTCGTCGATGTCCGCCAGTGTTGGCTGAAGCGGCAGCGCTAGGTTTAACTTCTCGCCACCATCGCGCTTCAACTGGCAAATTACAGAGTCCATGGTCAGCTTGTGGACATCCGCATTGTAGGCCTCCACCGAGTCCAGTTGCTTTTGCTTGGCCCGAGCCAGCATCACCTGCTGGTTGAGCTCCATGTCCGATACGTTCTTAACCTGCCGTTCGTACACCTTGGAGTGGCTCACTAGGTCGTTGGAGTGCGTCTGCAGCTCCTTGAGGTGTTGCACGTTGTACTTTTGGTTCTTTACCTTTTTCTGCAGACGTCGCTCGTATTCCACTTGGCGCTCTAAGTCTGCCTGCTTCTCGTTGGCACTGGTGGATAGCTTGGCGTTATGCTCCATTTGGTGGGCTAATTCCTTTTGGGTGGCGGCCAGGCTCTTAGCCAAACGATTCTGCTCATGGGTAAGCTGCTCCAGTTGGTGCATCTTTTCGTTATCGCTGCTCAGCTGCTCCTCCATCTTCTCATTCTTGACCTTCAGCCCATTGACCTCCTGCTCCAGTGCTTGCATGTTCTCCAGCTCGTACTTCTTGAACATTACCTGCTCGCTGGTCTTTATTTTCATCTTGTCTTCCTCTTCGGTATGCTCGTGATCCCACAAAACATAACATTGCCGGCAGGCGGCAAAGAGCAATGCGTTTAGCTCCTCATCCAACTGCAGCGCATGATGCGACTGTGTGGTGGACATGACAGCCATTGACTCGCTGGCTACGCTGTGCTGATACGAGCTCGGTTGCTCTGTGGTATCCGTGAATAGAAACTCATTGGTCAGCTCCTCCGAGGATGGCGCAAAGTCCATTAGGAAGTCCAGTAAAACGATGACATGACCGAATGAGTGCTGCGTAGTCGGCGACATGAGCCACGATTTGCCCATCTGATGGGGATAATTCAGTCTCTGCATGGCGGCCGTAATGTCCTCTACGTGGTTGTGGCCCACGGTCACCCGATTGCCGAAGATTTGGTGAAAGAAGTGGTTAATTATGGCCACAAATTCCTTGATGGTCATTTGACGCAGACTGTTGATCCTGTTGATGTCCAGACTGTGAGTGGGGTTGCTCGATACGTCGCGCAGGTATTCGAAGATTTGCTGCGACCTCTCTGCCACCCACTTCTTGTCCGAATGGAGAGCCACCGGACGCTCCACGGAGGAGAACATGGGGCGCCGGTTACCGTGGTTGGGAGTCCCGATCATCAGGTTGGCTCGATCCCGCTCCAAGCAAGTGGGTTGCGAAATACGGCTCTGCGATGGCCTCAGGTTCGGCAGCTTGGTAGATTTGGGAGTCGGAGTAACTCCGCCGCGCATTGTGGATCTTTGTTGTCGTCTGTCGGGGGCGCTGTTGTCCTCCAGAACATTGTCGCGGAACTCGCTGGTCCGCCGGGGCATGAGGTGCGACATTGTGACGAAGGGATTTCGATCAGTTCCTGGCCTATGAATGTTTAATCAGCTTAGATCGATCAAATTGACAAAACAGGCTAAAATTTTGCGCGTTATTTTGACTTGGCATCGACATGAAGTTGGCTGTGCAAGGTCTGAATTCACAACACACATCTGGCAACGCCATGTACTTGGGCAATAAAATACCGACATCAATATACCGATAAAAATACTTTTTCATATTTTTTTGTACCGCATGCGATAGGTTTCATATAGTGTGGGGCAATCGGACATAACACTTAAGTATCGATAACAGTCTCCTCCCCGACTTCTGATATTTTGATGTAGTTTTCCATCTCAAACTTCGTCAACGCCGTGATTAACTCCAAATTAAAAGTTATTAAATTGCAAAAAAACGCAGAAAACGGTGTACAATGAGTGATCAGAAAACGAGTGGATCGTCGCCGGCGGCGATTTCAATGGACAATGCTGCCGCCCGACAGAAAATCGAGGCGGAATACCACAGTAAAAAGCCTGTGTGGCCGCGATACTACAAGGTAAATGACAACAACAACTACAACTGCGAAACGTCGGGACTGCAATTGCAATGAGAAACGAAAATGTGCAAAGGCGGAAAATGCCAGGACTTGCGGCGGTACACCCACAAACGCACGCACGCACACCTTTCGGCTGCTCCTTCTTTTGGATTTCCACGAAAATGTGATGAGTGCGCAAAAGGCTTCTGCAGATGCCACCACCACCAATACACGCACAGCGGGATTCTCCGCTGTATGTGTGTGTGTGTGTGTGTGCTTGTTCGTGTGTATTTCGGTGTGTTTGTGTGGGCCCCACTGTGTGATAGTGTTCTTGTTCTGGCCGCTGTTGTTGTTGTTCCCCCGGGCTGGCTTATAAGTGGTCACCAGCCAGGCTTTGGCCGAAAAAAAAAAAACAAAAATAATGTACCAACAGATTCTTACCAACACTGAAACACACTCGCATGCACACATGCATGCCGAGCCTCGCTCACCTGCTGCACTTTACTTTGCATTCTCATGTACACGGGGCGACGCTTGTATGTATGTATTTGGCATATTTATGCTCGCTCGCTCGCTCTGTCGGTCGGTCGCTTGCCTACCTTTCCCCAAAAAGCGATTTCCTTTGACTATCGCTAGAGCGTACCTCTTCCGCGAATTCGTTTGGCAGAATAAAATTGGATAGAATTCCTGGGAATGCTGTTTGTTGTGATTGCGGCGCTTCTCCAGCTCCCCCCCAAACCCCCAACCATCCCCGATTGACAGAAAAAAAAAAACAAAATAAATCGCCGAGGGGTGACAGTGGCTGCCACTTAAGAACTACACAAACACAATCGCACACACACACACACACACACACACACACACACATACACAGACGCACAAAAGGGGATTCACGCACACAGGGGCACAAAGGGCATGCGTCTGGTTTTTTGAGTCTCGCTTTGGGTTTCTTGTTGCCTGTCGGTCGGTATCCTCCTCCTTCTCCGCTCTCCTCCTCTTCCTTTGCCTCTTCATCTTCATCCGAGCTGCGCTGGCTGGCTGGCTGGTTGGTTGGCAGTTTCTTCTTTATAGCCAGTTCCGGCGAACTGTGTCTTCAGCTGCTCCTCCACCTCCTCCTCCTTCGCTACCAGCTCCTCCTGCGTCTTGTTCCATTTGCCACTCACTTGAATTGGGATTTCACGGAATTTCACTCCGCAGTTAGGATGACAGTGTGCGTTGCGTTGCGTTGTGTATCTCGGTTTTTTGGACCGCTCTGCTTTGGCCTGGCCCCGCATCCTTTGTGCGGGTTCCTCGATGTTGCCGAGGATAATCTAATTTTCCAACTAAACTGGAAAGGAAGGAGTCCGTACGCTCAAAATTAGAAGTTGCTTTTTAGTGGAAAATTTCTGCTCACAGGTATTTCTATTGAATTCGGAGCTGTCCCAGGTTCGTTATATTGGATTTTCTGGGATGTTTATGAAAAGTTAATCTCTAGTTCTTTTATTAATCCATAGATTTTATGTACCAGTATCTCAGAAATGACATTTTTTTGGTTTCAAAGCACACAAGGCCTTTTTGGACCTAACTCAATAGTTCTGCAACAAGTTGTTGGAATGAATCATTGTGGTGGCTACTACAGTGAAAACTCTTTATATAATCTCTTATAGTTGATAATTATTAGGAATTTCAAGAAACAATTTCCGTAGAAATTCATAAAAAAAGACATTTTATTATTCCAAGAATTTCAGCAATCACTAAAGATTGTTTTTAATTGTATAAATTCCTAGGAAATTCTAAAGTTCTATATTTTGGAAATTATCTTTAATTTATTTTTATAGTTTCTTTCAACCAGGTTTAACTGTATGAAAAAAACGCAATGACGCATTCGAAATACTTTTTGTTGTATTTTTATGCTTTTTGCGCACTTCAATGTGTAATCATTTCCATTGAACGCATGGTCTCGGCCATCCCCCCACCCCTGCTTATCAGGTTACACCTAGTGCCTTCTCTGGATCTTCATCCTGCCCACTCCAAAACTTGCTCTATTCCGTACCGTTCTTCCTATTTGCGCAATTATGCTCCGCCTGCATGCAATGCTTTTGTTATTGTTCCTCTCTTTTCTTCAAGCGCTGCAATGCAAAACGAAATAATCAAAACTGTTTGCACGACACGCTTTGGAAATTCAAGCCCCTCTGTTGATGATGATGATGATGATATGCTGCTCCACTGCTGAAGATTTCACCATACAGCTTAGAAGGGTCACCTGGTTAACCACAAAGCATAAAATAACATAAGAGTTTGCCAGTTGAGTTAACTATTTGTTGGCTTTCTAAACGTTAAAAAGTTACTATAAATATCATATAGAAGTGGATCATTTTCTTAGTTATTTAGGTTTATTAAGTAAAATAACGCGTGCTTACATAATTCTTATCTCAAATATTAAGTAATGGCAATAAATCCAGAGTAATCCCCCTTTTCCCAAAGAACATAACAAAGCTCTTCTTATCAGTTTCAAAAAATATTTGAAGAAAATACCCGAGAATTCTCCCAGACTATAATCTATGCATATTTTCACGTGCCATGCTGATAATCCACGCACGTCAAATAATTGATAGCAAGATTTCTATGGAATCTGCAAATGCAATTCAGGTTTCAGGTACTTTCAATTTTCAGAGAATAAATATCAATTTATTATTATTATCAACAATAACTGCCAAATAACATTTCTCTTTAAATTTCTCACCTTATCGGACATTGCACCCCATAAAAAAGATTTGAAGATTGCGTAAGAAGTCGCCTGTTGTGCGAGTGATTTCATAACGAAGACGAGAAGTGTCGACGGCAAACAGTTACGGATATTCATTTGCATTTTCGATCTCTGCAACTGACTGTTGTGTGTGTGTGATTCACATTTTGAATCATGACGAACACTGACAATTAACAACTGATTTTTTTTTAATCAACGAAAGCTGCTGCAGTATCAGCAGGAGAAACCATAAAAAGCTCAACTTGGGATCGTTGTTACTCATCCTTCACTAAGCATGTGATTCAAAATATCCGGTGGCCAAAATCTGAGCTGGAGGAGTAACTGTCATCGTGTCAGATTTGGCGCCATTGACCTTGTTTGGGTGTTGGGTTCGGCTCGGTTAGGTTCGATTGTCCGTGGCCATTATACAGCTGTGCCAGCAATTATATGTACATACATTCGGCTGATAATGCCGGCAACAACGGCAACGGTCATGCCCAAGATAATGCCATTAACGACAGCCAGCCGACGACGTTGCTGCTTGGCTAATTAGTCACGCCCGGTTTGTCAGCTGGGCTTGGGTTCACTCCCATCGAGGAACAACCGTATCAGTGCAGCGAAGGTTTGGCAACCCACCTACCTACCTCCGGGAAAAGCTACAAAAGAAGCCCCTCGCCGTGTGAGTGGGGACAGGTGGTTGTGGTGGTGGTGGTAGTGGTGGTGAGTCAGGGTCGAAAATGGGGCAACCCCCAATGACAGAAGGCCTTCGATTTCATAGAAAATTTCATCCTCTGCTGTTGGCTGTTTCTCAAAACCTTATCATCGGGTGGGAAAATTGACGGAAATCATAATAATGCGGATAATTTGCCACCTCGGAGAGTAGAGGAAAGACCAGAGGCCCACTCATAAATAAATATTTCTCTTACGACTTGTTTACTGAGAATTTCTGCCAGAGTCAGCCAAATGATTTGTTTTCTTAGGCAGAAAATTAGAAATGTCATTTGTTGTATCTTATTTCCAGGGAACATAAATGATGTATTAATAAAGCATTCCATATGAGGGAGTGTGCTATCTTATTTTTAGGTCTTTTGCCTATATTTGTAAACAAAAATTGCTGGGGAATGCGTTGAGTCATGCCAGATTTATTGCATTTATATTTAAATGCTTTGGGCTTAAAGGTACCTTAAATATTAGCAGCAAACACAAATCAAAAAACGATTATTTTTACATTTAAATAACAATATTTTCGAAAAGTATTTAAAAAATGGTACTCCATTGAATTGCTAGTATTGAATAAGTCTACTTTTGCTACAATTTTCCATAGAGAACCAATATTTCTTAGTACATTCAGAAATAGGAGCAAATTTTTCCCTCAATGCTGTTCCTAATCAGCACTTTGGAAGCGTTTTGAAGCGCATTTCCAGCGAACGAATTCTCAGAATAAATAAATTTTTAAGTAGCCTGTTAATGGGTCATTTATTTCAAAGTTTTTGTTTCCAAGAATTGCCTGATTAAAAAGTATACACTTTCCGTTTTTTTTCATTGATATTCTCTGCTTAGATTCGAAGTCGAAAAAATTAACACTCTGTGGGGAAAAGTAAAAAACCAATTTGGCAAATTCATTGTCAACAAATTTGTACTGATAAGTGTCCGAAATTCTAAATGCTCGAAGGTTTATTCAGGGGCCCCTATCAGTTGTGTTAATTAACTGCTTTTTGCTTGTATTAATGACCTCTTCAATTCCAGGAAATTTGTGAGAAATGCGACAGAGAGGCAAAGGAGCAACAGTTCAGCACTTCGGAATCGGAGCGCCACCAGAACCGCGGCCTAAATCGTTATCGGGATGTGAATCCATATGATCATTCGCGCATCGTCTTAACGCGCGGTAGCGTTGACTATATTAATGCCAATCTGGT
Source organism: Drosophila anomelani (assembly GCA_035045905.1). Taxonomy (NCBI): domain Eukaryota; kingdom Metazoa; phylum Arthropoda; class Insecta; order Diptera; family Drosophilidae; genus Drosophila; species Drosophila anomelani. Next base: position 7,545,725 of record JAWNOO010000165.1, read on the forward strand.
TAAGGTGGGTCAAGTAATTGCTTGTCAATCGGAAATCCCATTTGCATTGTTTGCGTTTTGCCTTCTGACAGATGGAGCGCGCCGCTCGTCAGTACATATTGACCCAGGGACCGCTGGAGGACACAGTGGGTCACTTCTGGCTTATGGTCTGGGAGCAGGGGTCCACCGCCATTCTGATGCTCAACAAGCTAATGGAGAAAAAGCAGATCAAGTGCCACCTCTACTGGCCCAACGAAATGGGAGCAGATAAGGCCCTCAAGCTGCCGCATGTCAAGCTCACGGTGGAGCTCGTACGCTGCGAGACCTACCAGAACTTTGTGCGGCGGTGGTTTAAGTGAGTCCAAGCCAAGATCACTATAATTAATAACTCAAAAACTAATAAAAAATTATGAATTGCAGATTAACCGATCTCGAAACGCAGCAGAGCCGCGAAATCTTGCAGTTTCACTACACAACATGGCCAGACTTTGGCATACCCGGCTCGCCGGACGCATTCCTCAAGTTCTTGCAGCAAGTCCGCGACTCGGGCTGCCTTAGCCGCGACGTGGGACCGGCGGTGGTGCACTGCAGTGCCGGCATTGGAAGATCGGGCACCTTCTGCCTGGTGGACTGCTGCCTGGTCCTGATCGATCAGTATGGCGAATGCAATGTGTCCAAGGTGCTGTGCGAGCTGCGCAGCTATCGCATGGGCCTGATCCAGACCGCCGATCAGTTGGACTTCTCCTACCAGGCCATCATCGAGGGCATCCAGAAGCTGCACGATCCCGTATGTATTGGAAGACGTTTAAGGAGTTCCGCGGCATTGTCTGTCAAGCGGCGCCGTTTGCAATAATGAAGAAAAATAATAATAATAATAAAGAGAGGGGGTGTCACGGCAATCTTTAGAGGCTGTCATAGTATCAGTTTCTAGAGATTTCATTCGCTAGGCTTTAGTGCTTTATCGTTTTCTTGAAGGACACTCAAAAAACAATCTGTGATCAAAGGGGATCGGTCGCCTTTTCCTACTGTTAATAATAATAGTTATCCTATTCCAAAATGCGTTAATAAATAACCAAAATTTAATACTTTAAAACCTAAATTTATTTTGCCATTACCTTGATGCGATGAAGAAGGAGATGACATTGCTTTTCGGTTGGTAGAGATTTCTGTGGCACGCCTGTGGCCTTGACATAAAACTAACTGTAATTGTATCCTTTAACTGCCCGTTTCTTAGACCTTTCTCGACGCTGAGGAGCCAACAATCAGCAATGACACAGACACCAATCACACACTGGACGAGCTGCCGCCACCGTTGCCGCCACGCGTTCAATCGCTCAGCCTGCCACTGGCTCCCAACTCTGGCGGCGTGCTTTCGTTGGACATGCGCGCCGCTCAGGCCAACGGAGCCGCGGCGGCAGCAGGAGACTTTATTGAGCTGAGCAGCAAGGATGCCCTGAACAACATCATCAATCATCCGCACGACATCATACGCGATGCGGAGGTGGCCGATCGCCTGCGTCCCTTGCCGCCGCTGCCCTTGATAAGAGATGTCAACGACTCGGACAGCGATGAGGATGATGACGACGATGACTACTCGCTGGAAGACATCGAGGACGATGACGAGGATGAGGAAGAGGAGGAATATGAGACGATTAACAACGACGATCACGATGTGGATATCGTCAATGGCCATGTGTCTGTCCCGACGACGACGACACAGGCCGACGATGTGAATGCCAACAACGAGAAGCCAGCACCAGTCGCTGCCGAAATAAGCAGCAAGGCCAACGGCATCGATACTATTCCAGGCCAGCAGCTCCCAGCCAGGTAAGAGAAGCCCTCAAAATCCATTATACAAAGCGCTAACTGATTTACTCTCCCCTTCTAGTCCCGAGAACGAGCTGAAGCGGCGGAAACGCAACGAGTACCAGGCCTGTCTGGAGCAGAAGGTCAACGACATTAAAAGGAAGCAGCGGGAGAGCGAGGATAGCCAGGTGGCGGCAAAGAAACGAAGGTCATTACTCACATATATTGCCGCTGGTGTTGTGGTGGGCGTGATCTGCGCTTACGCATACACGAAGCTAGGTTAAGTGACCCCGCCGTAGCCACTAAGTAGTAGTCGTAGCGACCTAACTGTCGTAGCAATAGCTGTATTATGACGTATTTAGTTGCCGTAGGACAGCCGTGATTTCCAGATTTCCTTCGCGATCCATCCATCCATCCATCCCCACCAGCTCGCCGTCTCGAGCTGGCATCTAATGTGTGGGACGAGAGGAGGCATGGATCGGAGGGAATCGTAGCGTGGATTGGGCTGAACGAACGATGATACACGATGCATAAATATTAGGGAATTTTTTATATATATACGAAGGAAAAAAACAAGAACACGCAACCTTAAACTAATCGATAAATCGGGTAGAAATCACGACAAAAGTAGATTTTGCGCAATAGACTGACACTTTTAGAACAAATTTATATTTTCTACACTCTGAAAAAATGATGATTAACCGATCGATCGAGTCCCCGAACGAAATGCAAATATTCTTCAATCAAGCTCGCTCGCTATGCAATAAAGTTTTGATTATAAAATAACAACAAAAATCCCCTCCCTCCCCCAACACACACACACACACACACGCGCTTCACTTGTTGTTGTACAGCAATTTCTTATAGCATATTTTTTATGTGTATTTATTTATGAAGATTATGAATGAGAACGAGAACACACTTGTTGAAAGAATTGAAAATATAAATTGCAGCACAATGTGCCAAAAAAAAAAAGAGAAAAGAAAACGAAACAAACTAAAGAATTGTATGACAGAAAGTCTCTGTAATCTTACTTTGCTGATCCTTCTGCTGATTATAAACCACGAACAGGCATTGTTTAAAGCAATAATATAGCACAAAATGCACCTATACCTCGTTTAAGTCATTTGCAGGAGGTCGATAATCAAAAAACGATTCATTTTCTGCGTGTTTTTGTGTTTGCAACCATCTGGAAATCAAAAATAAAGTGATTGTTTTCAAAATTATACCCTTGGACTTGGTTAATTGATTAGAAGAGAAGCTTTAGCCAAGCTAAGCGAAGTATAGGTGTTTAATTTAATTGAATTTTGTATCCAAGCCCCGGGGGGAAAAACGAAGGTGGGAAACTATTCAATGGTTTACCCCTTTATAAGAGTAAGTGTGTAGCCCATAGACCTAATACATACATATATCCCCCAAGAAACATATTTATATACGTATAGCGTAAGAGATCGCGAAGAAGATACGACAAGGATTATTTTTTATATGTGTAAACCACATTTTAGAGGAAAACAAATTCAAGAAAAGCAACCACAAAATGAAAAATAACAATGAGAAGGACGCAATGATAACTTATAAACGAAAATGCATATTTATATTAATTATATTTAACAGTAAACGTAACATGAACAATACCTATATAGTAATGCCCTAGTTAACTGAACGTTTGGCTAAGTACACACACACTCTACACGGAAACAAAACAAACACAAACCATCAACACACTTTCTATATATAAATCTATATATATAAAGAGAAGTGAGAACGAAAGAAAGTATTCAAATAAAGCTATTCATTTAAGAAAAGGAAAAGGGTGAATTTCTTGCTGCTGCCATTCCATATAACATGTTTTTCCATCTTTCTGTTTTCAGACGCGTTAACCGACACAAAAAGTCCAAGACTAAGTAACAACATACACAGCCCATCCACCCCAGACCAGCACCAACACAAAGAAATTAATTAAACATATCATTTCGTATTATTTGTAGTTTTTATTGCCTAAATAAATATTTGTAAATTACCAACTGAATTCAAATTGTTCCGCTTACTTTTCGATAAGCCTTCGAAATTAATGTTATCAACGATATACCGTCAAGTCAGAGGAGTTGGAAAGTAAAGTAATTCGGGAAACTTTACTGTTATTACTAATATTAATAAACTTTTTATATCATAAGATTATCTAAATAAAAAAGTTCTTATTATTTTTAACAAATTAAAAACAAAATAAACACAGAGACTCAATCTATCGATAACATTTTGAGGGGTTGACTCAGCTCTAGCGGACCGGCTTATGTTTTGTTAAAAATTAAAGCAAAAATGACAAATTCCAACGAGGAAAATGAATTGTACATGGTCAAGCAGGCGCAAAGTCTGCGGAAAAGCGATCCCTGCGCAGCGAAAGCCTGGATAATAACGGCCAAAACGCTATATCCCGCTGCCTTTAATGTGCAATACGAGGCGTATCTTTTGGAGCGCGATGGCAAAAACTACGAAGAGGCTGCCAAGTGTTTTAGCGTCATGTAAGCTGAATTGTAAATAAATATTGTTAATAGTAAATAGCTGCTTATATTGTTTACAGCGCCACAAATTTCCCGAATCAACATTCGGAATTGTGGCAGGAAATCAATTCGCTTACAAACGCCCTGAGAAATGAGAATGAAAATACGCCGGAACAGGACTTTTATGTGAAGATGTACAAGCACTTGACGCCCGAGGTCCAGCACAACATATTCATGCACACCATTAACCACAGTGGCGACAATCTGGAGCAGTGCATCTATATATACATACTGATGTTCAACAAGTTCCCCAAGTCGGCAGTAACTCAGGCGCCAAGACTGCTGGAAATGCTCGCCGAGGGCATGAAAACGGATCCGGATCTGTATCAAAGGATACTGGTGGAGGAGGTCCTGCCGATGATACAGAATAAACCGCCAGAACTGTCGCCAGCTCTGGCGTGCAGGCTTTATACGAGTTCCCTCGAGTATTATCTGCGGCAAATCATGGACGAGTCGGACACTGCGGATGCCTGGAAGAACATATTCAAAGTCCTAATGATCTGCGGCCAGATGATGGGATGGGAACCGTTTCTGCCGTTCAGTAAGCATGTAAATCAGAACGTTTACTGGGAGAAGTTGGTTGACATACTCTCCGGGAGCCCCGCCGGCAGTTCGCAAGTCCTATTCTATGCCACAACTTTGTTTATTTACTCGCTGCACGGCTACATCCGGAACTGTAAGCTGCGAATCGAGGATGCAGATGTCAGTCACGTTCTGGTTGAGGGGTTTATGGAGTGGACACCCGACGGCGACGGCTCTGAAGTTCCCAGCATGGAGCCACCGAAGTTCTCGTTGACAACGCCCCTTAGTCCGGAGCTATCCAAGGCCTTCTTGCACGCCGCCCAGTGCTGGCAGCTGCTAAATACGGATCAGTTTCAGAGGGATTTCAGCCAGCTAATGCTGGCCCTTCCCCTGGCGCCGTGGATCTCAAGGTTCCTCTTCGATTTGGCGATTTATTTCGGTCACCGGGATGAGGCCAATAAGCTGATGTCCGACATGACCACGCAGAGCAGCCTGGTGCAGAGCCTACAGATCCTAAGTCTCAATCTAATGCAGGGAAGCATGACTGTAAGTTGAATTGTTAAATATCTAAAAAAAATAGCAGGTTAATTGTAATGACTCTCCCTTAGCTCCAGGGCTTTCAATGCATCCTAAAGATCCTCTCCGAACTGCCTACCACCCAGGGGCAACTACTGGACAACATGTCGCTAAAGGGCCACCGCCACATGGTATTCCTGCCGCTCACGCGATCTGCTTTGGTTCAATATTGCGTGGGCGCCATCATCAGCCGCCTCAGTCGAAAGGTTTACGAGCCCGGCTGCTCGGATCGTTTGATAAGCGACCTCCTGGTGCTTCAGCAGCTGAATCTCCTTAATGATGTGCTGCTCTCCCAGCAGATCTATAGCCTGATCAAGCAACGCAAATCGTTCAATTTACGCACCCTGTCTACCTATATAATCGCCATCGATGTGATTGAGGAACTCTCGTTCATCTGGAACTCTCAGCAGGAGGACAATTTCGAATTGACCAGCTCGCCACCCACCAGTGGGTCCAGCGGAGCTCCCACTGCTACGACTGCCGGTGCAAGTGGCTCTCAGACCCGGCGTATTGGTACTCGCGGTGCGGACAAAGGTGCCAGGGATGAGTTTAAGGCCATTACCCGTCAACAGATTGCCCGCTGTAATGAGAATGTGATCACTTTGTTGGCAAATTTCATCAGTCAGGAGCACTTGATGCTGGCGCAGCACATCTTTGGGATAAGTCAACCGGTCGAGACGATTGTAATCAAATAAGGAGGTCAAGAATGAGGTTTTATATAGATTATAGGGTTTATTATAGTGTAGATTTGGGGTGTAAATATGAGCCCTACAACAGATAGATTAATCTGAGCTCAAGCTGTAACTGATTATTAAAAGCGTTGTAAATATACATTTTTGAGATAATGAATTAGTTTTCGTTGTATTTTCTTTGTCTATTTTATTTATTTAAACCAAGAGCCTCGTTTACTTGCTGTTCTATCAAGGTGTGCATAGTCAGACAACAGAGTTTACTTAAGGGGGGGGTAAGGTTTGTTCGGTGCAAAAATGGCCGTTTTTCAAAAAATTTTTTTTGGCGAAACGGATAAAGTTAGCGTAAAAATTTAAACACCATAAAGTAACACAATATTTCGACTTTTTTTATTAGTATTTATTGGTTAAGAAACAATTAGAGAATTAAGAGCTATTAAGAGTTTCCTAAGGCGCCATCGAAAAAAGGTGGTTTGCGGTGAACATCCTTACAGCCTACAGGATCACGCGATTTAAAAAAACTAAATTGCATTACTTAAGGGATAAATGTCCCGAGGTAACACCGAAGCGTTTTTATTTTTTAAATTTTTTTCTGATTTTTTATGCCATTTTGAAGCAAAAAGTTCGATTTTTTATTAAAAAAAAAAGATAAATTGTTTAAAAAAAAATACAATAAAAAAAAAAATTTTAAAAAGGGCCACGTGAGTACCTGTAGAATTAGTTAAACTATATTTGTGCAAAATTTCAAATCGATCGGATCAGTAGATTTTCTGTAATCGTGTTCACCGACTTGGAAAATGCTACTTTTCAGGAGAGCGCCTCAAAGTTTTGTGAGCACATGCAGTGCACACTAAGCGACCTCCATTAAATTGGCTATAACTTTGTTAATTTTAATTTGATTGACTTGCAACTTTTACACAATATTCTTTACATTTTGTGCAACTGTAATAAAAAATAAAAAAAAAAATTCGAAAAAAAAAATTACAAACCTTACCCCCCCCTTAAATATTAAAAACTAGAGAGCTTATTTACCAATTTAGCTACTTATTTGCAATAACAAATATGATATGTTCGTTTTTATATCATTTGTACGAAGGTCAACAATTAAAATCTGCTTCATTGGCAGTTTTTCTATAACAAAACTCCACTAAAATTAGGAATTATATATACATAGACAATGACTAGGTTCACTTTTGTACCACATATCAATTTATATTCACACTAAGAGCCTCTTTCGTTTAATTATTAATACTTAAATATGTCCACATAAATCGGTTACTAAGTACTTTTTTTTTTATCAATATCACGCATGTCCCGTGGTTAGGTCTGTGTTGATTGCACGGGTAACTTGTCGGTGGAATTGCTTTTGGTTTTAGTCTGCGCTGGGAAGGAGCTCTTGCTGGTCGACTCCATCAGCTCCTTCTCCAAAGGCAGGTGGAGCCCAAAGTCGTGCTTCATGTAGGACATGAGAACATTGTAGACGGCGGTGCAGATGTTGACGAAGGTCACCCTATATTTAGTCTCCAGATAGCGAAAGTTAACATACTGCGCCGCTGGCCAAGTCATCCAGTCGAGCATATAGACATAGGGGAACTTGCTAATCAGCTCCGCGTTGGTGTCTTTCATCGTCTGGCCTTCCAGGTAGCAGATGGAGTAGAAGAAAATGAGGATGCAGGCAGGAGACATCACCAACTGATCAATGAGGATCTTCTTGACAATGTTCTTCATCGAGGGGGCTGGCATTATCCTGTCCATCCAGTTGTACACAAAGTGATGCAGAGGTCCCTGTAGAGCGCCCGCCACAAACATCCGGTACATTCGATCGGTGTCGTAGCGATCCAGGTGCCTCAAGCCCCGCCGGTACTCGTACTCCTGGGCAACCACATCGCCAACGACCATGAGTAGACCGGATCCCACCACATTCGTGACCAGCAGGTACTTCCCAAACATGTTGGTCCACACCATCTTCGTCCATCGCATGAGAATGAAGCTCAGCGCCCCGCCCTTCGTCTCTCCCTTGCCATGGCTCATTCTCGTTCCTTGCCTGAGCGGCGCTATTACGTGACCACCTCTGGCGCGGCACAGAGCTGTGAAATTTCTTTGAGCAACCATCCAGTGGGGGTATCCATTGGGCTTCTGGACCAGATTGACCAGGGGGTGGAGGCGGTGCCCGTCCAGCTGCCGCAGGCAGCGCATGATCAACATCGCGGCAACCGCTGGAATTTTGATTTACTGTTTTGTTTCTCCCGTGTGTTTCCGATTTACAAGCGATCCGCTTTTAAGCATTTTGACGTTAAGCTAACAGCTGTTCGATGATAACCGGCGCAAGGGTAATCGATAGCTCGATTTTGCTATTATTTTTAAACATGAAGTTTAACGGTGAAGTTTTACTGAAGTTTTGGTTTTAGTTCTATTTATTTTGAAAGAAATATTACGTATGTTACAAATATTATCCTGAGTTTCTATAGTCTATTGTAATATAATTTAGTGGGAACCAGAAAAAGTACTATTTTTAACAAAGCTTTTTTCATTTAACAGGATTTGTGGAAGTGTTTTTGATATAGGATAGCATCATGACATATAAGCAATTGACCAGATTTATGAATACCACACGATACGCGGCAGTAAAGAAGCGGAAATTTAGGAACTGCGTAGCCGGAAAAAAGCAGCAGTCGAGAGCCCAAGTATAGAGAAACTTTTCTGACATCTGCTCATGGCATTCATTAACGCTGCGTTCCTCCAGAAAACCGGTAATGTAGAAGAACAGACTGATATAGATGGACGACATTATCAACTGATCGATCACTAACTTTTGAAGAATTACTCGACTCGTATTGCCAACAAATTTTCGATCCAGCCAAGTGTAAAATCCATGTTGAATTGGCCCTATTATAAAGCCGGTTATTACCATGTTTTTGGATCGGGTATAATCGAACGATTTGATCTCCACACAATACTGGGCGAGCGCGTCTCCGATGCCGACAAGCAAACCCGATCCCAAGGTATTGGTCACCAGAAGGTGCTTTCCAAACATCTGGGACCAAAGCGATTGAAACTTGTCATTTGGCTTTTTACTGGCTTGAAGTCTCTTGGAGAAGTGGTTCACCGCTGAGGTGGTTTTTCGCAGAATTGGATTTAACAGGCGATGCAATCGCCTCCTCCACATCCTGCTCCTCCATGCGATCCATCCAACCTCGAGGGCCTCGTCTCCTCGCTTTCCTACGTCCAGTTGAATTTATGTCATTTCTACTTTCCAAACTTTTGTTTCAACATTTTTGACATTGAAATATTGGGTTTCTTGAAAGCTAAAACCGTTTTTGTTTTTTTTTTTATATTTCGAATTAGTTCCCATTGCATCCGATAACCGATATTAATCGATAGGTTCCGGTGTATGGAACCTGTCCAGCTACGGCCACACTATTTTCAGTTTTTGCTTTGGTCCTCTGTTCGCGTTATTTTTAGGCCGCCAAAAGTGTTTCGTTTTCGTGGCTAAAATTCCGGAATTTCTGGCGATTCCGTCCGGATTGCCAAACACCACTCTACACGCAACTATTTAAGGTTAGGACCGGTACATCGAGCGGCCAATAAATCATTGGGAATCGCGCTTAAAAGACTGTTCTTTTTCAGGTAGCCAAAAGTCGACGACGACGACATCATTCATCGTCCATCCGGTTTTTCCGGCTGACTAATTTTGGAACTGCTGCTGGCGTCTGCTTCTTTTCGAGACCCACGCAGCGATGAGGCTGCTGTACGTGTTCTTGCTGATTCTGGCCGTGCGCTTGGCCTCCGTTTTCGTGGTCCAGACATACTACGTTCCGGATGAATACTGGCAGAGTTTGGAGGTGGCCCACAAAATCACTTTTGGGTGGGTACAAACTCTAACGGTCTACTTTGAAATAACATATTTGTATAATTCGTACAATTTCGATCGGGGTGTATTTCATGGTTTTCTGATTAATGTCACAGAACGCTACCTGTATTTAGCAAAATGTGATTGGTTTTGCAGATTTTACCTCAGCAGAAAAAATCTATCTCTTCAGTTTAAGTGCGTTCTAGGGCGTGGTATCTAGTACTTTTATATTAACCGAAACTAGTGGCCTATCCTAAGCTGAAATATACGTTTAATTTGCAATGTTTCATTCAGTTATCTTTAAAAAACTCCAAATCAAGGTACTTTGGACTGTACCTTTCTACATAACCGTAAAAAATCCCTATCAATTATCTTGGCATTAGCGATTTTTGATTTTATCATAAATATTTATATATATTTCTATTTCCTAGTTACGGCTACCTAACCTGGGAATGGGTGCAGGGCATTCGCAGCTATGTGTACCCCCTGCTGATCGCTGGACTCTACAAGCTGCTAGCTCTCCTGCATCTGGACAGTGCTCAGCTTCTGGTGCTGCTACCAAGGATTCTGCAGGCCACCCTATCTGCTTATTCGGATTATCGCTTCTACCAGTGGACTGGCAAGCGCAAGTGGGCTCTGTTTTTGATCCTGGTTCCCTGGTTCTGGTTCTACACGGGATCAAGAACTCTGGCTAATACGTTGGAGGCCTCCCTGACCACGATTGCCCTCAGCTATTTCCCATGGTATGGCGAAGGAACAGGCTACCTATGGCCAGCTGCCATCTGTTGCTTCCTGCGTCCCACGGCGGCAGTGATTTGGCTTCCATTGAGCCTGTATCATTTGCGAAAGAGCCGTCAAAATGTGCTAGAATTGATTCTTAAGCGTTTCGTCCTCATCGGGTGAGTTGTTTACTGATAAATAGAGATTGTTTTGGTGATTTCATAGATTATTTTGCAGTTTACTTGTTGCTGGCCTGGGAGTTGCCATTGACAGTTACTGGCATGGTCGGTTGATTATCACGCCATACGAGTTCCTCAAGTACAACATATTCAACAACATCGGCAGCTTCTATGGCTCACATCCTTGGTACTGGTACTTCACCGTGGGCTTACCCACTGTTCTGGGCATCAACACGTTGCCCTTCATCTTTGGCGTAATGGAGACTGTGAAGAAGTCAGAGAAATTTGCGGTTAGCAAACAGCTCTTGATCACCATATTCCTGACTCTACTGGTGCTGAGTGCTGTGGAGCACAAGGAGTTCCGATTTGTGTCTCCGCTGCTACCCCTATGTCTATACGTGGCTGCCGATGCCCTCTCCAAATGGAGCTATCGCGCCTCCAGCACTCTTTTGTGGTTCACTGCCCTGGTGATCTTAGTTGGCAATTTAATTCCGGCGTGGTATCTGAGCACCGTCCACCAGAAGGGACCCATAGAACTGATGCCCAAGCTGCGGGAGATCGCCCAGGATTACCGGGATGAGCGGGAGCACCGAGCGAATATCCTTTTTCTGATGCCCTGCCACTCGACGCCGTATTACAGGTGAGTTTTTAAATAAATTAAAAACAAAGAATAATTTTAGTAATTATATGTGATATTTTGTCGATTTTCCCCTGGCAGCCACATCCATGAGAACGTAACCATGCGCTTTCTGACCTGTGAACCCAATCTTGACAAGAAGGACCAGTACAAGGATGAGGCGGACCGCTTCTTCGAGAACCCGGTGCACTGGATTAACTCCAATATACCCGTACACCCGCTCACCGCACAGCCGTCGCACTTGGTGCTGTTCGATCCGCTGGCCGAGAATATCAGCGTGTTTCTGCGCAATTACCGGATGCTTCATCGCATCGAGCACGCAGAGGTAACATGGCTGGAGGGCTTGCAGGCTCTGGCCGACGAGTGGTCGCAGACTGTGGGCGCCCAGTCACCTAATCTCGTGTCTCTGTTGCAGCACCGCCAGTCGCGCACGGGTCGCTCCATTTTGGTCTATCAACGCCTGAAGAAGGGAGAAGAGAATGCATTTAATCGGGGAAACGAGGAAGAACCCGATGTTCACGATCATCCGGGACTAGAGGAACTCCCACCGGTCGAGGAGAACGAGTTCAATTAGAAATTTAGAGCGAAAGAAACCTGATAGACTTTGCTACCCCACCACACAGCCCTCCGTTCAAAATTTAATATTAACTCTAATACAAACGTATATTTTGTATAACATTTTGGCCTTTGCAAAAGTTTTTAAAACGTCGCGCGGAACAAGTAGAGATTGGAGTAGATTCGTAGCCGCTTTTTGTGTAATTTGTGCTAGTTGATAATCTGTAAGCCATCCGTGCATTTAGGCGTTAGCGGCCTAATGAGAGGCAATATATATTTTAAAGTAGTCTATACGCACTCTTGTCCTGTCCTTTCTTTAATTTCTCAAAATAAAGGTTCAGCTCAAGCGGAATTTGAAGAATTTTTATTCGAATTGTAGCCAGTGTTGGCTAACGATCACTTGTGGAGATATGTTAACTAATAACATGAACATGAATAACACGAATATATTATAGTTACCTGAAATTTCAAGTCGTATAATTTGTTATTTAATTATTTTAATTTCATCATTTCTATATTTATTATTTAGTTAAATGACAATGAAACTCGCAGTCCAAATATAAAATATTTTTAAAATAACATTTTTTATAACGATAGTTTCCGCTAAAGAAACTGCCGCAAGCTGGCAGAGCCGTTTTACGCCCACCTCCAATTCTTAAGCAGCTCAGCGTTGCCAGATCGCACGTCACCTTCTGTTCGGCTAAGTTCGCGAAATTAAATTAAACGCGTTTAATTAACGAAAGCTGCTTCAATCGCACAACCTCCAACACATATAAGATGGCTGCTTCTATGAGGGCGCTGCTGAAGGTGCGAGGTGCGTATCTATAATACCTATTGCCTAATAATCGCCTCCAAGGCGGGTGGAAGCATAATAAATTATATAACTTCGATGGATTTACGGCATAAAACTGAGAAAAGTACAAACAAATAGAGGGCACCTGTCGGTCCGCTAGCTCGTCTGATTAGGCAGCTTCAATTGGCATTAACGATCTGGATTAATTTGCAAGCCCCCCTCCACAAAATACGTGGCTTCGGCGAAGAGGAAGAGTTGTATTAGCAGTGCAGTGCAGGCGGTGGCGGTGGGAGTGGAAGACGAGGGGAAGAGGAAGGTGCGTTCAAGGTTCGCATGTGACCCATCGCACAAACAATGGCTTTTTCGGCTATCAGAACACAGTGGAGCGTCGATAATAGGAAACTTTCCGTGGCAAACAAGAATATTATCCATTACTTAATTGAATTTATTTTTTAAATGTAGAAACAATCGAAATTGAAGATGGAAATAGTATAGTTTGTATTATTTCTATGCATGTTGTATTCTTTATGTTTCCAAAACATATGTTTTAATTTAGTGTATTCATATTTATGTACATATGTATGGGCATCCATTTTAATGATTTGAATTAATTCTTCACGTACAAATTACTGTTTTACGTACATATTGGTTGGGAGACATCTTTCTCTCAACAAGGGACATCGGCCATGCCTTATATATAAAAATTCTGAAATTTATTAATAAGCTTACACTTATTTCCGCATTACAACTTGACCTATACTTACGTCTTGCGCCTTTTGCGAACCTACGTCTACAAATCTCCATATTCAATACCTCTATGTTGGCGGCTTGAAAGTTGCATTTCCAATCAACTCCACATAAAGTTTCATGATATTTTGGCAGTCTCCATTTACACATTTCGCATATTATATCCGATATTGTGATAGCTTTAAATACAACAATAAGGAAGTCTCTAGTTAAATGTTCACAAAACTCACTTAGAATAAGAATAATGTAGAAAATGGGCATGACGATGCTGGGACTCTAGAAGGTCTGAAAGTTCGAAAATGCCTTGAAAGCTAAAAAGTATCGGTTTTTGAACAATTTCACTGTGAAATCAATTTAGAATTATAAAGAGAATTTTAATAGCCGTTCATTAGTTGATTATTTGGGGTAAAAAAATCAATTTAATGCTGTTTTTCTGTATATAGTAAAAGTGCAATTCTATTTTTGTTTAATCTTTAAAAACTTGTTGATGACACTTATAAAAATATCCACAAATTAGAACTTTAACAAGTTATTTATTTATATTTTAGTCTTGCTGACTACAAGGCAATTGGAATTGATTTATCAAAGAATTATTGGGCATGGGGGCTTGTCTCTAGGACACTCTCCTCTAGTTATGGACGTAAAATCTGTAAAAAAAATATTAGTAAATTATCTCGCATAATTGAAATCTCATATAAATACCTGGCAGTCCTCTTTTTTGACGCTCAAAAGAATAATATTCTAAGTCGTCCGGACTAGCACCAACCTGATAACAATCCGGTAGAATTCCACACCAACGTTCACGGATATTGACTGGACTTCTATTATTCAATCCCTTGCAGAGACCTATAAAAGATAACACTTGCATATATGTAGGATAGCGTCTAACTAAATGATAAAAAACTTACCCAAAATTAGGAAGAGAATAAAAATCTTCATGATGCCAAAGTCTTGAGATTCCTTGTGAGATTAAAAGCTTTGGTCTAAGGAGACAAGACTTTTATAGATCAGCAGACTAATTACCTTTAAATTCCCGATTTGGCATAACAAACAAATTATAGTATGGAACAAATCTAGTTTCTCGGTTTATAAATCAATGTGTCTGTATAATATAACAATTGTAAGTTTTCACTCTTCGTAATAATATTTTATTAAGCATTTAGATAACATTTCTGTTATAGTTTATTTATTAATGCGCAAATCTTCTAAAGCTTTTGTAATTTCTATCTTAAACAGTTTACAGAAAAATAAATAAAACGTATATTCATTAGCATGGTGGCTTATCCAGAGGACATTCTCCCTTTCTTATTTCTGAAAAACCTTTAAAGTAAATATAATTGTTAATAAACATTGCTCATTTCATGGTTATCGCAAACACTTACCATCCTTATTTTTTTGTTGACGCCTGCATGACTCATTATTGGTTTTAAATAGATTTTCTCCATTGTAATAACAATCCTTAGCCACCCCGCAATGAGGATCAATATAATTTGGGGCGAAAACACGACAATCGCTCGTGACTCCCAATGGGGAGAAGCCTGAATAAAAGGATAATATTTGTCTGTTTTTTTTTAATAAATGTAACTTACAAAGGATAAACGCAAAGCCAAGTAACCTCATAGTATTGACTCGGCCCTTAAATAAAGTGAGTCTTAAATAATGACGAGCTTAAAAACAA
Source organism: Drosophila anomelani (assembly GCA_035045905.1). Taxonomy (NCBI): domain Eukaryota; kingdom Metazoa; phylum Arthropoda; class Insecta; order Diptera; family Drosophilidae; genus Drosophila; species Drosophila anomelani. The sequence continues at coordinate 7,561,014 of JAWNOO010000165.1, forward strand.
TGCTTAATTAGCACCAGAAAATGTTGCATTTACTGTAGAAAATTAATGTACCATAATGTCCATGTCCGTTTCTTTATCTCTGGTCTCGCAGTTGTAGGTAACTTATTTTTTCTTATATTTATTTATCAAATAAAAATAAAAAATACATTTAAATTAAACTTATGAATATTTTACATTTATTTCAGATGGCTTTGTTGCCGGCGTGCGCTGCAATTCGCAGTACAACAAGACGCGCGGCAACCTCAAGCTGAACAGCGACTCGCGCGTCATCTGCCAGGGATTCACCGGCAAGCAGGGCACGTTCCACAGCCAGCAGGCGCTGGAGTACGGCACCAAGCTTGTCGGCGGCATTTCCCCCAAGAAGGGCGGCACCCAGCATCTGGGCCTGCCCGTCTTTGCCTCGGTGGCGGAAGCCAAGAAGGCGACGGATCCACATGCCACCGTCATCTATGTACCGCCACCCGGTGCCGCCGCTGCCATTATTGAGGCCCTGGAGGCGGAGATCCCGCTGATCGTGTGCATCACCGAGGGCGTGCCGCAGCACGACATGGTGAAGGTGAAGCATGCCCTGATTAGCCAGAGCAAGTCGCGATTGGTGGGACCCAACTGCCCGGGAATCATTGCCCCCGAACAGGTTCGTACTCTCACATCTTAACCTCGCCAAGTCCAAGAGATAAGCGCTGGGCTGAAGCGGTGCAAAGTTTAATTTCCGTTGGCTCTATTAATGCCGCTTATCTCTCGGTGTGACGCGCACACATAGTCAAGTGAAGGAATAAATAACAATATCGGTTAAATGTTGTCTATTTCAAAAAGTTTACATATATTTTTAGGCTATACTTACTTAACCTTAATACCAAATGGATAAATTTAGATTCTAAAATAAATTTTTCTCTTATTTTTCCCTCCTTGCAGTGCAAGATCGGCATCATGCCGGGTCACATTCACAAGCGCGGCAAGATCGGTGTGGTCTCGCGCTCGGGAACCCTGACCTACGAGGCCGTGCACCAGACCACCGAGGTGGGTCTTGGCCAAACCCTTTGCGTGGGTATTGGCGGTGATCCGTTCAATGGCACCGACTTCATCGACTGCCTGGAGGTCTTCCTTAAGGATCCCGAGACCAAGGGCATCATTCTGATCGGTGAGATTGGAGGTGTGGCCGAGGAGAAGGCTGCCGATTACCTGACCGAATACAATTCGGTAAGTCACTGGGTTTTATCTTTCTAATAAATGTTTATATTCAACCTATATATTTCCTTTTTAATTGCAGGGCATCAAGGCCAAGCCTGTGGTCTCGTTTATTGCCGGTGTGTCGGCGCCACCCGGTCGTCGCATGGGCCACGCCGGAGCCATCATCTCGGGCGGAAAGGGAGGTGCCAACGACAAGATCGCCGCTTTGGAGAAGGCCGGCGTTATTGTTACCAGGAGTCCAGCCAAAATGGGCCACGAGCTGTTCAAGGAGATGAAGCGCCTGGAGTTAGTGTAAATACATAAAAAGGCCATAACCACAACGGAATCCGTACGCCGAACAAAGCGTATACGCAACTCATGATCATGAACTAATAACGTTAAGCTGAAAGTGTGTCGAAATCGAATTGAGTTGATTCGAGAAGAAGATCCAAATAAATTATTGTGAAAAATCGCTAAAGTGAAACCAACGACAAGCGTTGAATATTGTGACACGTATTCCAAGAATTAAGTTACCTAACTGCCGTACCACCAAGTTGAACTTAAATAACTCGCACCAAACCGAAATAATTGAAGTTGTTTAAAATGCACTCGGCTCTGAAAATTAGTTTTTGCGATCAGATTTTTGCCTTATTTTAAAAATACCTGCTCGAAATATCATAGCGAATTGTATTTAAATGTGTAATAAATATGCAAGAAAAAAAACAGGAAAGTTACGGGAATGCTAAGCTTTTTAATGAGATTACATTCATTACCGAATTAATTTATGCTAAAAAGGATATATTTCAAATTGACAACATTTCCCGCCAAGGTTGGGTTAACAGTTCAGTGTTGTAACATGTCTTAATTGTGTTGTGAACGTGGGGGCGCTGGCAAACAGATGGAGTACTAATTTGGCTTTCAATAATTTTTCTTAATTAATTTTAGACTCTTTTTTTACTGAAGATAAATTACAACTGAGAGCCTTTGATAATTCCATTAAAAAATCAAGGAAAGTACTCATTCTATCCAAAGCTGCCAGACTGAGTGAGAAGTATCGGTGTGCCAGCTGGGGTAGTGTGACCTATTAGATTATTTCCCTTGGTCCCTTACAATACTGGTGACGGATTTGTCGAACGGGTCATACTGTTGAAAACCTCATTTTCTGTATTATTATTATTATTATTCCGCATCGGCGGTTTAAACAAATGTGAAAAACACCGCGAAGAGCACCCACACTTGTCGTGCTGCCCCCCGCAGATCGTCCGCAGCTCCCTCCCGCAAAAAAACGGAAAAGCGACGAAGAGAAGCCCAACCAGCGGTGAAGGAAGTCAACAGAAAACGAAAAAAAAGAGAATATCCAAGGAAAACAGCAACAACAATCGCCATGGGCCAGCAGAACTGAAAAATGGTGAGTTTCTTCACAAAGTTTGCATGAAAATCGGCATAGAATCTGCAAATAAAGTGTTTGGCAGCGTGTGTTTAGGCCAGAATAGTCAGTTGAAATTGTAATTGTAACAAGTGATTCCGTTCGCGAGCGTCTTGGCTTGTGGAGCGCCGGCTGCAGTTACGGAGTTGCACAGGGTTGTATGCCTTGTCTAATTGGAACAGAATCCCATCTTTGTTTTAGGGAGAATCCGAAACTATAAATTTTTTCTTAGGGTAATTTCGAAAAGTATCGTATTTACAGGGTTTATCCATAAGAATAATTGTACAATGCTTTAAATCATAATTCCTCTTAGTACCCGGCTGCTCCCAGTGCTTGAAGAATTCTTAAATTCTTTGAATATTCGATTTTCTGGGAATTTTTGTTAAAATAAATTTAAAAATAATGGTAATTTGCTATATAAAGTATGTAAGAGTCTTCTTTATGAACTTGATTGCAAAAACCTAAGAGGAATCTTATTCTAAGTGAACTAAAACTTGTCAATACTGAGTTTTTATTGTATTTGTAAAAGGATTTTCTTATAAATTTTAAAAACCGTACGGAAGACTTAAAGAAAATGTTCCTCTAAATGTTAAATTAAATAGGTAAATAAATAATATTTTATATTCCAAATTCTTACCACCCACAACTTCTGGAAAAATGCATCAAAATTAGCAATGTTTGCTCTTAAATAAATAAATAAATAAAACCCCTTCCCATAGTATCTCCAGTTTGTGAAGAACCCACAACTTCTGGGTACAATATCATCACATTCTTGTCGTCAGTAAGTTCTGTAAATATCTTCCTCTTTGCAGTTGCTCGATTTATAGAGAATGCTTTTGTTTGTGTTTAAAATAGATTCGAAATGGCTCTTTGGCCTGCGTCCGCCACCATTGTCGGCGTTTTCGAGTGGGTTTTTATTGAAAATCTATTTTGCGAATCAGGCGACCAGGCTGGCTATCATTTCTCCCTTCCTACCTTCCCTCTGGGCTACGCAGAATTTCTCTCTTACACCGGTGGCGTCGCGATGATCATGTCGTCAGGTTTGTTTGTTGCCTCTCCCAAAGAAAAAAGAAAAACAAAAAGTTAACCCGGGAATGACTTTACTTTTAGCAAATATATATTTAGGGAACAGTGGCAAGTGTAAGATAATCATAGATTAGAGCTAGTTATAGACTTTAATTCTTTTTATTAACAAGAGTTTAAGCTGTAGTTATTGAAGTACATTTCGTTTGAGTTTTATATTACAAATTTGGTTTTAGAATTGTTTGAATTTAAAGTTATTTGGGGAAACCCACAATTATATTTTATAGTTGCCAAATGGCTTTGCCTTAATTAATTCCCTATTCAGGTGTTTACTGTGCATTTATTTACACCGACTGCAATGGCATCTGCCACTAAAACGTTGCTGTTTTGTGTTACTCTCCGCCTTTTGCTCTGTTTATTGTTTTATTCGAATATTTAGATATTCGCATTCGCATTCGATGAGGCCTTAGACGATGATGTTCTTCGCGGCGATGATGACGATGTATCTTGGGTGATGCTATAATCGAAATGTCGTCGTTGTCACACAATGTTTTAGATGTTAAAAAGAAAAGAACGAAAAGCAAAAAGGAATGCAAAAAGAAATAAAAACAAGTATTTAGTCTTTTGTTGCTGCGCTCCGATTCGCTTCGCCCGTCCGATTCGTTGTCATTACACAAATACAAAAAAAGGTTGAATGCAAATCTTACTGCAAAAAAGCATTTTTCATTCGAGAATTTTGAGAATTTGTGTAAATTAATTTATTGCCATTGTTCATGCCATTTGCTATCTTTTGTTATTTTGTTTAAATTTTCTAAGACATTCTGGTAGCAGCCGCAAGTCTTTTTTTTGTTGCAACAGGCCAACTCCTGTTGGCCGAATTTTTGTCAAAATCCTATTTCAGTTTGAGGAGATTGAATTCTTTTTATAAAAATAAAAATTATTTAAAAAAGAAATACGGGTAAAATGTATTTTTCCCCTCTAGATTAACAGTGTACATTTTTTGTTTTTCATTTTGAACATTAAATTAGACACACTCAAACTGAAGAAAAACTGTTTGAAATACGTGAAATATGATTTAAATTTAAAGGGAAATACTGTTAAAAAGAATTTCAGGGTATACATAAATTTAAAGTTTAAACTTTGTTAATAAATTCCCCAATTGTTGAACAATTTACTATGTTTAAGACACTATTGAATCTACGGTTTACTGATAATAGTTTATTTGTTAAAAGTAAATAACAAATTATAGTAAAATGAAACTCCTTCCCTTGGTTACATATTTAATTACTGCTTTGGCTTATCGAAGCTCATCTGTAGTTTCGTTTCGCTGCATCTCATGAATAATCGCCTATGATAAGAGCAGACACATGACATCGCTTCGGTTACGCCAGTTTTGTTGTTGCTTTTGTGTTTGATTTTGATTCGGAGGCCTCAAACCGTCGCGCCTTGTCCACAGCCACCACCCGTTCAGCCTTCCTGTATATTTCCTCTTTAGATTCTCTGCAGACAAAGTTGCGATGCCAAGCGAATTCTATTCCCAGCAAAGGAGGAAAACTGAGGGGACCGGCAGCCAGCCAAGCTGACTGGGTGCGCCGCTAGGCCCCTGCAGATGCTTTTTGCATATTTCATAATTCCCGCAGGTGGTGGCTATATGGCTACGTGGAATGAACCCGGAATATGGCTGTTGTACCTGCAGACAGCGGCCAGCAATCAAATGGCCCCAAATGTCGGTTCCCAGTTGCCCCTTTGTATATGCAACAAGAATTTTTCATATGCCAAATGAATGATTGAGGATGGCGAAGGGGAACGAAGATGCTGTCTCGGCAACTTTACCTCCTGTTTTCCTATTCTTATTAAATGTTTTCTTTTCGCTGATGTATTACTCCTGTTTAGAGGATATTTGGTAGGCTAGCCCTTGTGCCACAGGACTCAACATGTTTCTTAGCCTGAACCTTAAAAGATGTAGTCTTGTGTCAGCTAAAAAAAAAGGCTGGGGAAGAGCTTAAAGTATTTAGATGATTTTGTGGGATTTCTCATGCGTTAATATGCATCATAAACAAATCCATTCTATCTTGAATTAAGCTAGCTCGAACTTCCAATCCTTTGACTGCATTTAAATAATACAATTTGATTTCTCATTTAAATAATTTCCTGCTTTTTGCATCCAAACAAAAGCCAAGAATCATCTAAATAGGGTATGCAAACAAGGACCCACCTGATATCCGAAGCAGAAACAATCCGAGACAGCCAGTTAAGGGTGACTATATCCATCAAAGCTGGCATAATCAGACGAGAGAAGTGTTGGGGCTTAGGATTTAGCTGCGAGGGAGGTGGAGGAGCAGGAGGAGGATGAGGTTGTTAGGAGCGCTTAAATAAAGACTTCTCTGGGCTGTCTGCTTGCGTGTCCTTCTGCCCGTTTCTTATTTTTTTTTGTTTTGTTTTGCTGTTGCCTCCTCGCCTGCTTGGTCGTCTGGGTCAAGCTAGTGTAAGTGAAGGGATGTGAAGGGGGGGTGGTGCTGATGTCCTTGCCTCCTTTCTCAGCCAAACGTTTGTTGTTAACACCTTTCATGGTCGTCAAGACACGAGACGTGGCATGGCCCAGTCATTGTCACAGGCAAATTAATTAAAGGACCCCCTCTGGGCGATGTCGTAAAGCATTTAGCATTTTAATTGCGCCATAAAAGCAAATCGGGGGCCGGGTGGGGGTGTTAAAGAGGTGGCAACAGTGGGTTGCTCGCTCGCTCAGGTGGTCCACGGAAAAGCAGGAGGGACTCTCAGCAAGAGTTGACTCTGCTTTGGCATTTGCCGGCTAATTAGATTAGATTTGCTTGCTTAATATCCCCCAGCAGGATCATCACAAAAGCCTTTAATGGCCAACACCTTTCCAGTTTGCTTCATTTCTTTGCTTCGCTTCTGTTTAGGTGAAATCTTTAACGAAACTGAAAAGCAATCTTAAAGCAATAATAACATATTCTTTAATTAAATTAGGAACTAACTAACTATGTAATTTATTCTTATATATTTTCATACAAAATATACTTTCGAAGCTAAATACAACTCGTTGAGCCTCCTTTTAATTAGTATTATTTTATTATATCCTTTGCTTTTTGTAGCCAAAATGTCTTCCTTTGGTTTTTAAATTAAATTCTTGTTTATAAGGATCAGGAATCAGCGGCGTTTCGTTCCTTTAGGGCGAACTTAACTGGGCCAACACCGGCCACACCCACTGGACACTGTGTGCAGTGTGCACCAAGCCAAGCCACCCCCATTAAAGCCAACCCTCCTCCTCCTCCTCCTCCTGGATACTACTGCAGTTGCCTGCGGAAGTGACAGACGGATGCTGGCAGTATCCTCGAGTCCTCGAATCCTCGCATCCTCGCTCGGCACTTGGCCTCGAAATGCGTTGCGCTTTTAAGCTCACACGTGCGGCGAGCTTAAGCTCCGTCCTCTGCCTTTCTCTCTCTGATTGTATAGCCCTCTCTTTCTATACGTACTTCCCTCTCTTTCGGCCCCTTTCTCCGGAGAGCTATCTCTCCGAGTTGACCCAAATAAGATGTCGTAATTGCAGGCGAAAGGCGCGACATTCACGAATGTGCAATTACATTAACCGAGAGGAGCCGTAGAATAAGAGAGAGAGAGAGGAGCAACAGTCTCGTGTGCCTCTCACTCTGTGTGTTTCTGTATCATCATATCCTGTTTCATTATCATCATTCCAGTATTTCTTATAAAATTGCACTTGCCTGCAGGACCTACAAAAGTCAATAATTTGATTATTCTAATGAAGGGGAAATTCAAACTAAAAATACATTCAATTTTATATAATAACCAAAATTGTAAGAAGAGTTTAAATTTATCATAGCATACTTTTCATCATCATTTCGATAGATTTCGATATTTATATATCCATTAAAAACCCCTTTTTTTGTCGATTAGTGTAATTTATTACGACGCATTTGGGGAAACGCATTTGACATCCCCCAGATGCTGTTCCTTCCTCTTCCTTTGCTTAGGCAAAAAAGTCTCCCGAGAGCAGTGAGGAAGAGAAATGAGAGAACGAGAAGGACATGCCAGGGAAGAAGGGGGATGCTCGGGAACCATTTGGCTAATCGATGCAAATTATTTCGCAATTTGCCAGAGCGAGATGGAGCGGGAGAGGGAGAGAGAGAGAGAGAGAGGGAGCTAAAGTATCTGCCGGATTGTTAGCGCAACTTTGATTGAATTCAAGGTCCCGCTAGACGAAAAGTTTCGTTATTGCGTTGTTTGCACTAAAATTATGTTGCATACTTCGGGGTGGAATTTCTATGCGTGTATGTGTGAGTGTGTTTTGTGTTTGCAGGGGATTGTTTGTTGTTTGCCTGTGTTTGTAGTGGAATCTAGGACACGCTTCACCTGACTTTATCTCACAGTTTGTGGTATTGGATGCAACAATGCATAATGAAGGGAGATGGTAACTAGGAATACATACTCCAAATAATATTTTAGATAAACCTGAAATATATAAAGTGTTTTCGAGGGATTGCAAAATATTTTGTTAAATAAATCTACAAATTCCACAAATTATTGACACTTTAAATTCCTTTAATAAATTTATAAACCTACAAGTTTAGGGGTCCCACCGTCAGAAAAACACTTTGAGATTTTTAATTTTCACTTTTCTTACAATCAGTTTTGAAATAAAATGTTTTAGTTTAATATTTATTAGCATAAAATGTAATATATTTATCTTTATACATTTTTAAACTTAAAATAAACCTTCTTTCTACAATTAATAACACAAACTAAATTGTGTCTTTTATCCTTATTCCCGCATTTGCTCCTCTCTTCAACCCCCACCCTCCCCCTTTTTGCATACTTTTCCCATAAGCAACAAAATTCTAAAAGCTTTTTTATTGCCCACTCAAATGATGAATGCATTCATCACCAGCAGTGAAAAAAAGACAGGAAAATAAAATAACTGGCATATTCCGTAAGGAATCAAATGCAATTTCAGGCTCCAAATTGACAGATATGCAAGGGGAGAAAGAGATAGAAAGCGGGAAAGAGGAAAGCAATAAAAAGAGATGGCGGCAGCTTCAATTGATGGACACTTTTTTGGTCAATTTAGCAGTGATTTGCAAGGATAATTGAATTGAAAAAAGTTTTATGCTTCGCCAGGGTATAAACGATGATTTATGGCTCAAAGTTTTATATGGATGATCAAGTTTTATATAGTTAAAGAAAAGATAAAAAACAAAAGAAGAGTAGTAAATTAATGTGGCTAATTATGCTAAGGAAAAAATCGTACCTGTTTTGATAAATTTAAAGAAATTTAAAAATATATATATTTAAAGTAATTATTTCTACTATAATTAATATAATAATTTTATTATTATAATTTTTCCTTATGCACTTTTTGTCCAAAGGACTCTTCTCTCCATTTCTTTACTCTATCAAAACTATTTCCATTCGTTTTGGTGGCTGGCTTTCACATAAACAATTTGATTAAAAACAGTTTCAATCCCAGATTTAGATTGCTTTGATGGAAAATCCCTTTGGTATTTACATTCAATTAAAAACTGAATTCGATTTCCAGGTATAGAAAGCATTACGACTTTTATAAGGTTTTTTTTTATAAACATTCCTGTTTGGCTCTCGCTCTCTCTTTTACACTCTCTCTCCCTTGCCCTCGCACGCGCTAATAGCCACATGTCCAAGGTCCTTTGGCGGCCTGCTAGGAAGTGAAGCCAAAGAACCAAGCAAGCAGCGATATAGGCATTTATATAGAGGGATATATAGGCAAAAACATACAGAAAACAAAAAAACATAAAGGACGAAGGAGATGCCCAGTAACCAGAAGGAGGACTACAACAACTGCAGTCGGAGCAACACACGCATACTAATACGCACCAGGAAGGACAATGGCAACAACACAAACAACGGGAACAGCGGCGTTCAGGAGCAGTAGCAACAAGAAGGAGTAGATGAAAACACTGGGAAAAATAATAATTAACTATTTTAGGAGTGGAAAATAGACTTTACAAGGACTTTCATTCAAAAAGAGAGACTGAAACCGAGGCTTTTAAACGGGTCTCGACATTGCGTATACGACTGGTTGTCCCAAAAAATGTATATTTATTGTGGAAACTTGACTAAAAAAATTAGAAATTATTATAATAATTATAACTAATTATTAATTATTAATTTAACAACATTTTTACATTTAATAATTTGTTTTTAAAACAAATTTTTTGCCAAGTGAAGCGTTGAGAGCAAATGCCACCCCAATAAGCATTTTAGCTCTGGGCCATGGGACATCGGGTGAACTATAGTGGCACATTAAAGGGGAAGAGAGGTGAGAGAGAGAGAGTGGGCAGGAGAAAGAGCGGAAGCGAGGGGAGCAGGACAAGCATACGCTTTAACCTGTTTTCCACGAAGCTTTTACGCACTCGCAGCGCTCTAGAGAATGAATGTGAGCGACACTGAGGCTGCTTTTGCCACCCTTTTGTCGGAGGAGATTTTCAAATGAGAGAACTTCATAGAGAGAGTGTGCCACCAGGCTGGTTGGGACAGTATTTTTCGCCAGCGCCAGCGAGTTGCCCCAGTATCCATTCGGCCGTGTTCCCATAATGTCCGCCAGCGGTCGTCGCTTCTGTCGCAGCCGTTGCCAAAGTTGTCATTGTCATCCGTACCAGCAGCAGCAGCAGCAGCAGCAATATCCACAGCAGCAGCAACACTAGCAGCCGCAGCAGCAGCAGTAACATCAAGGAGAAAAATCGGAGCAGCAGCAGCTTAAAAATACATTTTTCACAATGAAGCAAACGAGCGGAGGCAAGGAAAATTAGTGCCCGAGAAAATTCGTTTTTTTTTTTCCTTCTTCTACAAGAAAAAAAATACAAATTATACAAAAATAACAAAAAGTGAGAGAGACTGAGAGACCCCTAGAGCAGAGAGAGAGAGAGAGAGTTGGGCTTTTATTTTTCGGACAAAAGGGGGTTTGCTCCAACATCCAAAACTAAGGAAAAACTCAAAAAACAAATCGTCTTGGAAAATGGCACGCGCGTAGCAATAAATAAAACAGAAAACTAGAAGAAGCAACATTGAATTCCGATTTCAAATCGAAATGGAAATCGGTTTCGGAATAGTGATAATGCTGTGAACGCCGAGACACCGAGAAGTAAATGGGATATAAGTAAAGCTCCTCATTTATAAAAAGGAAGCCCCTTTCGCCGGGCAGTCAGATTGTGTTTAAAAATATATATACAAGAAAGTGCAGAGAAATTAGTGTGTGTGTGTGTGAGTGTGTGTGTGTGTTGCGAAAAATGTTTTCCGAGTCGCGAGGAATTTTCATTTGGTTTTTGAAGAAGACAATCTTTCTTTTTTTCTGCTATTTTGTGGCATTTTTGGTGTATTATACATACACAGTCTCACACGTTTTGCCCCCACACACAAACACACTCGCACACACGGGGATATAGGCGTTCGGCAAATGTTGCTCGGGTTCGTTTTTCGTTTTTCATTTCGTATTTTTTCCCCATTTTCCCCACAGCATTTTGTCGAATTCGGTGACGTTTCATGAAACAAATTAGTAGAGTTTTTCCGTGTCCGTGTGAGGAAAACCAAAATGAAAAGTGCATGTTAGCGGGAACGTATTATCGGCGTGTCAACAAATTATAATCATTTGACTATTTGGTTTGTGGCCAGTGCACGCCCCATTTCGCCCATTTTAAATTTTTGCCTCCTCCTCCTCCATAGAAGGGGGTTCTGCCTTAGTTTCCCCCGGATTTCCCTGTCCTTAGCCCCATCCTTTGCTGCCTTTGCGAGTGCATCGCAGCGGCACTTCCTGCTCGAGCTTCTGGATTGCAGGCAAGCGGTGCTCTCTTCTAGTCATACACTTGGGGAAATTGGGAGAGATTAATTAAAATCTTGTCTTTTGAGATCGTGAATTTTAAGTTTCCTAAATTTTATTTAACCAAAAACAGAATTTCACCTTATTTTAGGCATTTTATTTATTGATTTTTATCAACATAGAAAGAGTTTAATGAATTTTAAAGATTTAATGGGACTTATTTATAATGAAATTAAAGTAAACTAGCTAGAAAAGTCTAAAAGTTTTTAATTTTTTATATACATTTCATTATGTGATACTTTTTAATTATATTTCCAAAATAAAGGTGATTCTTAAAGGTTTCCATATTTAAGACATATGTTTTTGAATTTGTTAAACAATTTTATGGTTTTTATATCATTTATTTAGAATTCAATGAAAGAAAATTAGTTAGATAAATCTAAAAAAATAACAAACATCTGAAATAATATTTATTTGGAGTTACTTTTTAATTATACTTTCACAATAGAACGAATTATAGTGATTTATATAATTTATAATTTTTTAACAATATACCACATTCATTTTTGCTGCAATAACAAATCAAATTTGCAATTTCAATTGATATCCTTCTTGTCTTCGACTCATTTCAGTAACTGCTTAATTATTTCCCCCAGTGTTTTATGCCGCCAGGCTCTGGCTTTCTCTCAGTTTTTCAGTTCCTCGCTCATCATCTCCCACGCAGGCGCCTTGAAACTCTTGCTCCGCAGACAACCGCAACACATTTCCTAGTACTCGTTGCCCGCACCTCCTCGCCGCTTTTCCAATGTACGACGAAGCTTTTTGTTTGTCGCTTTCAGGGGGGTGGCAGCAGCCAAGGGGGGGAGGGGTGAGTGGGTGAGTGAGCGAGCAGCTGTAAACAGCGGGAAGGCCAAGTCGCAGGCAAGTCGTAATGCCATGGCACATGCAAGCGATGATACTGCTGCTCTTGCCCCTTTCACGGAAGTCGTCCTCCGTTTCTCCTTTTACGCTGAGAATGCAATTTTCCGACTCTTGTCCCAAATTTTCCTCGACGAACTTTGCCTTTGCCTCGTTTCCATACTTATTCTCATTCCAAGAAGAAAACGCTGAGAAACGAAGGCAAAGCGAAGACTACAGCGGCGGACGCCGACGACGTCGTCACCTTCGTTTTGGTCGTGTGCCACACGTCGTATGCGTGTTTCTTTTTAAGGCGGCTACGTCATCTGTCACCTGCCTGCTCCTCCTCTTGCCCTCTTGGCCATCTCTGTGCTCTCTTCTGCTCCACCTCTTCTCTGTCCTTCGCTCTATATGCTTCTCTATGTTCTCCAAATCTCGCCTTTCGCCTTTTTCGCGGGTATTTCCCAGAATATAAGATTCAAGTGCGACTGTCATGACATTTCATTTCATTTTCTTTTATTTTCTTTGGTTTTTCTTTTTTTGTCAGGTGTTTTAAGGGGTGGCCCCGCCTTCTGGGAACCTTCATTCATCTATTCTCACTTTCTCTTTGTTGATATTTGCATTTTTCGTTCTTATACGATTTCGCATTGGTTAATGTCATAAGTCTTGGCGAAGAAAATGGCTAAGGAAAACTGGGGCAAAACTCAACTGGCATTTGGAAATGTGTTAAAAAATTATTTTTGAGTTTTTTTAATTTTTCGGAATATTTATCTATAATTGTTTGTTAGTTTTAAAATCTTTCTTGTGCCTGTTACCTGAGAAACAATTCTTTTGAATCATAATTCTTTGGCGGAATTTGTAATTAAAAATATATAATTTGTTATACAAATTCTGGCCCCTTTTTTCTTGAGCAAAAGATTCCTTTACTTGCTACACCGACTTGCCTCATTTATTTATGCAAAGTCCATTCAACTCGGACAGATAAACATCTTTGGATTGTGCAACATTTCGGGAGTTCCTTCAGGAGCAACCCTTTTTATAAGCACAAAAAGTGAACAATATTAGCTAGCTACCTACTCCGCAATCAAAGCCACGAGATAATTGTGCTGAACCTGAACCAGTCCTTAGAGGGACCATCAAGGAGCCTAAGGATCTGCGGAGCCAAGGAGCTGGAAGAGAGAGCTTGCGTATATAATCCACCCTTTTAATTGTGAGGGCCGAGGGCAATATTCGCATCATGAAATCGGTTTTCTCGCCTCTTGGGTACTTCGGTTCGTCGTGCAGTTTTGAATATCAAAATAAATCGTAAACAAGGTCATATTTTTTATTTGTGTGTGTGTGTTGCTGTGGCGTGTTTTCCCTATTAATTTCCTCCCTTTCTCTCAGCTTCGCTCTCACTCTCTTACACTCTCTTGCGTGCGCGGAAAAGCCCTCAAATATCGTGCTCTACTAAATAAACTTCCTACGACTTTGCAGATAGTAAAATAATGTGTGCCACTAGGAACGACAGGAAATCAAAGAAATCCTCACAGAACCTGAACTATATAGACACCAACAAATACTGAATCGCGGAGGAGCAGAATCTACGTATAAATAAATATACAAAACGGAAATATTGTGGAGGAAAAGAAAATAAATTACCATAACATTAGGCGAGAGAAATAATCACAAAAACAACAAAAGAAAGAGAAAGCTTTAACTAAAATATTTTTAACTATACAATATACATACATATATATTATAAAATTAATTATAGAGATAGCCACTTAAGTGTTTAGTGCATAAATGAATTAATTTTTAAACAAAATAACTGGGAAAATCAAGCAAGTGTACAGACCAAATAAAGCGAGGGCAGCTTCTGATTTTCGGTGATATGGTGTAAATGTGATAAACAACGTTATAAAAAAAAGAAAAACCAAACAAACTCCAAAATAAAAAAACCAAACGTTTTAAACTCAATTACAAAGAACATAAACAAAACCAAAAAAACGGACAGGAAACCAAAACCAAAAATTGTGTTTTATTTTTCCTCTCTTCGCAAAGTTTTTTGCCACCCAAAAATCCAATACAATAACTATTTATCTACAAAATACTAAGCCTTGCATCTAAACTAAAAGTAAACTAATCGTAAGTCGCACAAAAACCAAAGAAAATCGAGTGAAAAGACAACATCAGAGCGTCAGAGTTATTTGGTTCAACCTCTTTTTTATATCAAATATATATTCTCTCAACTGCACTGCCGCAACTTTTCGACAAATATGATTTTTTTTTCTGAAAACAAAAAACCCAAAAACAAAAAAGGATAAAAAACTTTTAAAATATTCGTACAAATATACTTAAACAAAAAAAAGAAACTATGCAGAAATTCTTATGAACCGCAGACAGCATAAACCAGAACAAAAGACAACAACAAAAACCAAAAAACTAACCCAATCTAACAGATAAACGAAAATTTGTTAACAAATTTTTGGAGCTACATAAAACCGTGTAAACAAAATGCAATAGTCTAACTCACATATTGAGGTAATTCAATTAATTTAAAAATTTTTTTAAATAGTCTCAAAATAATAAGGGAAATTATAACTAGAAATAAATATTTTATATGTTTTTATAATTATACAGAAGCATTGCAAATATTAAATGTTATAAATTAGAAAAGGGAATTTATGAATTATATTATACTCATAAATATAATTAATAGTTTCATTTACAAGCCTAAAATAATATATTTTATAGAAATTCCAGTTCCTCTATTCAATTTATTTAAAGTATATTTTATAACGAATGGATTTCAGTTATAAATATAAGCAGAGGTGTAATATTTTCCGAATTAAAATTCATTCTGAAGGGATTCCGTTTCACATATTTATTGATTTTTTTAATATCTTGCTATTCTTTAATTTATTAAATATAGTTTATAAATTATTTACTAACTTTTCCTTTCCTTAATTCTTTTTTTTTCAGTACACTTGACATAAACTGTGATTATGAGTTCCACAAAATCTCAAGTAGCCCTAGCTACGAATATTCCAACCAATTTATCCTCTGCCGCTTCTGCCTCAACAGCGGCCGCTGCGGCCGCCGTTGTAGTTGTTGCCAGTGCCAACGCCGCCGTTGCCTCAAACACTAACTCATCCTCCGGAGTGGGAGCTGGTGTGGGACTTGCAGGAGGAGGAGGAGGAGGAGGAGTCGCTGCTGCCAGCGGACCTGCTGCTGCAACAGGATCAGCATCTTCCTCTGTCCCTACGGGATCAGCCACGGGAACAACTGGAACTATTGTCCCTTCAGCAGCAGCAGCAGCATCTTCTGTTGTTGTTGCCACCGCCGCCGCCGCCACCACCACTGCTGCAGGCCCTTGTGTTGCTGCAGTAACCACGAGCAACTGCAGCAGCAGCAGCAACAGTAATAGTAACAACAACTGCAGCGAGGAGTTCCAGACAGTGCCAGGACCCGCAGGAGCTGCCAATTTGGGACGCCAGAATAGCTTCGGCAACAGACGGGTAAGTTTTACGATCCGAATGGTTCCACTTTTGAACAAAGTCTAAGTAGTTGGTAAATATTTAAACATGGAATAGTTATTGGGACAGTTAGGACCTTTTCTAATTAATAAATAAAGCTTGCACAAACAAGAGAGCCCACCTTAAGGACATTTTAAATATTTAAAGACTTTTTCAATTAAAGAAACTCCTAAGAAGCTTGTTCCCCCCTTGAATAATAATAAATATCTTATAAATTACTTGCTTTTCCTGGCTTCCTTTGTCATGAAATATTCAAAACTTCGAGGTTCGAGAATAGTTTTTGGTATTAAAAACTTTTAAAATGCAGAAATAAGGTTAATTTGAAAGGGCTCGGACAGGCGTAGGCGAGGATTATATAGGTCAGGTCACGTCTTGTCAGGTGCCGAGATGCATTCTGGGCTCCTCTCCGCTCATCATCATCTGGTCGAGGACTCTGCTCTCGTTTCTCTCTCGCTGGGACCATCTCTCTCGCAGGATGCACACATTCGCACACAAATAAGTGCAGCCATGAACTGAACTCTCGAGCAAAAGAGGATACACGCCCAAAAAACGTCTAATAAACTGGGTCAGGTCACTGGCAGTCCAATGCGGAGGGGCCACTGGTGGGTGGGTGTTGTGTGGAATGGGGATTACTATATTCTGCGAATCGCAAATAGCTGGAAATTCCCCAATCGACCCCGAAGAGAGTGCAGTGTGCAATTGGTAAACGTGTTTCTGATTGCTCCTGGCTCCTGCAGTCGAGTAACTGCCGCCCCATAATCCCAGACGGTACCTCTAAACGCTCTTTTTTTGCCAGCCAGCACACCAGAGTTCAAGGTTTATGTATGTATGAGTCGGTGGGTGGCGTTGGACAACCCTTTTCTGCCCCCGTTGGTTGCCTTGGTTAAATGCTCATACAGGATTTATCGTCAATCATTGTTTATGTGTGCTGAGCGTTAGAGAGTTTGCCCCCTCCTCGGCACAATTTTTGGGCAGCTGCTCCTGCTGCTGCGTGGCTCTAAGGTCGATTTATTGATTTTTCCCCCGCACATTGAAAGTTAAATGGGCGGCAAATCAGATTCCAGGAAATCCGTTTTATAATTCAGCATTTGAGCCAGTAGCCACGCCTGCGGTAAGGCAATTGGGAAGTTTTTCTTTTAAGTGAAAAAAGCAGTCAATTGATTGATAATTAAATTGGATTTTAGTGTTTGTGACAGATTGAGATTGAATACAGAAAAGGTTGGAATATACTTCCCTTCCCTTTTATTTCCCCAACTTCATTGAGGCTTCAAGTGTTAATTTAGCCCCATCGCCACCTTTCAAGTGACATCCAACCAGCTGATTAATGATGTCAGTCTTGGGAAAATCAATGAAGGAGGCAAACAAATAATAAAAGAACCAAATTAATGTGATGACTAAACTTGAACCGACTGACTGACACACTGACTGAACAAACGCCCCACTGTGTTTCATCCTCCGTTCCGTTCGATGTCCTCTGTCCTTCAGGTCGCGCGAATAATGTCAAAAGGCAATCCGAGTCCTGGCCAGGATGGTGGGGTTATTGGGGTATAAAGTATATAGTACGGCACGGAGGCGGAGTTGACTCCCTTGCCTGTCTAACCTTTTCGGTTTTTCCGGTGAGAGTGTGAGACAGACGCCGAGTCGAGTTTGTGCCAACAATTGCATCATGAAATACCATTCAGCCAGGCCTTTGCTGTTTGTTAAAAATGAAAATAACTCAAAATATATATTTTTTAAATAGTTAGAAGATGAAACGCTTTAATTTAGGAGTCTGGTAAAGACAAAGAAAGTACATTTTATTCCACTGTACACTCACCTTTGGTGGTCAACTTTGGCATTCAATTTTGGTTTACTAATATGAAACTAATTACCCTACAACCCCTCAATGACTTTCCTTTCTTTTCTACTTGCAACAGGGCAACATGAAGGGCAAACATCTCACACGCAGCCATGCGATGCGTGAGTCGACATCACCGCCGCGCACGCCAACGCCGCGCGCCGCCTCCGAGCAGCTCCAGGGGGAAGCCCACGAAAACAACAACAGCAGCAGCAACAATAATAACAACAACAACAATAATGCCATAATCAGCAATAATAATAACAACATCAGCAAAGCACAATCAACTGGAAGGGGCAACTCGCCGTTGATGGAGGCGCCACCTGTGGTGATTTTCACTAGTCAGCAACAGCATCAGCAACAGTCGCCGCCGAAGCCGCAGCAGAATGTGCCGCTCAGCAATGAGGCGGAGTTTCCAAAGCTATCGCCACCAAAGAAATCCGGCGGACAGCACAATCGCACCAATAGCAATGGCAGCGGCATGGAGTACAATAACAACACCGGCGGCGGCAAGAAGTTCGTGGTGGATCTGAAGGCCAATGGCCTGGACAACCAGAAGCATCAGAATAACAACACCAACAACAGTCACAGCAGTAACTCTTCCTCGGGCGTGATCTACAATTCCGGAATGAACTACAAGGCGGCGGAGCGACATGATCGCCACGAGCGTCACGAAATGTCCAGCCAGAACAGTAATCTGAGCAATAACCACGATGAGGAGCCGTATCACTATGAGCCAAGGGGAGCTGGCGGAGGCGGAGGTGGCAACAAGAAGCATCGGGCAAACAACACCAATGCCAAGGGTAACAAGCCGCGCTTGAAGAATCTCGGCGGCAGCTCATCCGGCAGCATTGATGGTGGTGGCAACAACGGAGGAGGTGGAAACGTTTCAAACAACGGCAACTCCAACAACTCGAGCAGCAACAACACTTCGGGCTTCATATCGCGCGGTAAGTGTTATCGGCTTTATGTCTGTGTGTGTTTGTGGCCAAAATATCCCGGCTTATCCACTTACTGATTCTAGTCTTTCATCAATCAGAGAACTCGAGCGAACAGTACACGGATTACGGCGGCACCGATCTCCTAATGTTCTTTCGCGATACTCTCAACAAGAATCCCAAGGATCGCAATATCCTGCTAAAAATTGAGAAGGATCTGATGGAGTTCGTTCAGGAGAACAGGTAAGTCAACTATCCCCAGATTTGGTGCATGGGAAATATTGAAAAATTTATTAATTTCCACCCGGCAGTCGCGGCAGTGAGTATCGCTTTCCGCCCGCTTCCTCGTACAATCGCATGCTGATCCATCGCACCGCCGCCTTCTTTGGCATGGAGCATAATGTGGATACCGAGACGCAACAGTGTGTGATTGTGGCCGTTACTAAGGGCACTCGCATACCAGAGGTATAAATAATTGAGATATTAAACTGAATAATTATCCCTAATCGATATGTTACTCTGATTTCCAGATACGCTTCCAGTCGCTGGTGCGCGACGATGCACGCAAATCGATTTTGAAGCGGGACACGCACAGCTTTGACGAGGTGCGCCAGTCACCTTACCTGTGTCCCCTTTCCCTGGATCGCAAGGCCAAAAGCTTCGAGGAGCGCGAAGAGGACTATGATCGGGCGCGCAGTCGTATCTTTAGTCGAACTGGAGGCGGCCAGGATGGTTATTCCGGTGGCGGTGGCGACGAGGAGTGCTACGGAGGCTGGGAGCAGCAGCAGCAGCAGCAACAGCAGAAGCAATCCCAGCAGCCACCCAGGCCCAAGAGGCCCAATGGAAAGATGCTGCAAATGCAGAATGTACGAAGCATAAACAATTGTTTTCCGTGGGAAATTACTAACTGAAATATTTATTTTATAGTCCACGGAATCGCGCGATGGATCGATGCGTTCGGGCGGCGGAGCTGTGCCCAAGTCCCACAACTTTGGCAACTATGGTGGACCGCCCAGTTCCGGTGGTCCCGGTAATAATTCTCTGCCGCGCGGTGATTCCACAAACTCAAACAAGAGCGGACGCGGATTCGTTAAGCAGGACTCCACTGGCAGCACCTCGACACCATGGCGGCTGTCGCCTTCCAGCAGTGGGTGAGTATTCCTTGGAAGCCGCAGGCTTGTTGTAATTAGTTAAAATGTTAAACCGGAACCACTAGGATTAGGATGATGAATAAATAATTATTTTTGGTTTAATCAGAGTTCGAAAAAATGGAAATTGAATTGTTTTCTGTTTTGGGAGTGCTCTCCACAACTAAGCTTGATATTCTTAAAATATATTTCTTATTTTATTTGTTTAAATTATACAAAAATTCAATGCATTTTCCCTTCATTCGTTTTTAAAGTTTTTATAAAATGAAAATACATTTTTAAAGGTATAAAAATAACATTTATAGAACATTAATTATGTTTTTTAAGTATATTAAATATTATTACCTAGTGGAACCGGTAAACAAAAGTAAATTTATGTTAAAACCATGACCATATACCCAAACTCAAAATCGCTCTCGCTCCCCATTTTATTTAAATTACAAATAATTTTAAATTGAAAACTAAAAAAAAAAAAAATTACGAAAAAACAAAACGAAACCAACCAAATTTTTGTATGCCAATTCCCCGACAATAACAACAACAACAACAAACGAAACAACAATGAACCAACAACCAACCAACCAACAACAACAACAACCAACATTTTAAACAATCCAACAACCGACTCCAACTCCAACCTCCCCAACCAACTCCAGCTACAAGACTCGCACCCAATCCGTGCGCTCCGACTCCGTCACGCCCTCGCCCACGGGCTACGGCAGCGACAGGCAGACGCCGGAGCTAAACCATCCGCCTCCGCCCAGTCACAGCCATGGCCATAGCAGTCACAATCATGGGCATGGCCATGGGCATGGGCACAATCACAGCCGGGTGTCCGTGGTTGGAGCACAGGCGGGCACAGCCGGCTCAACATCACCGCCCCTGGGAATAGTGGGAGCCGCGTCCGGGCCGGCATCGGCATCGTCGTCGTCTTCGTCCAACTCCTCGGGGACATCGGGACTCGTCTGGGCCGTCACAGACATTTCGAATGTGCCAATTGGCAGCCTCCTCATTGATCCGCAAACCCTCCAACCAATTGTCAATGCAGACGGGTAATTTACAAAAACTAAAACAAAGCCAATTAAAACCACACAAACAATTAAAAAAATATTAAAAATATTATTAACAATATACAAAAATCGCTGCAAAATTTTACGTATTTTTCCAAACAATTTCTGCAAATGCTTTATTTATTTGTTTTTCGATTTACACATTTCTAACTCGAATAGAACGAGCGACAAATGCGGCTTTAGGGCACAGTTATATATGTTATATATATATAAATATCTGTTTTTTAAAGATAAAGTTCCGTATTTGTTCAAGTTATCCTAATATCTATATCTGTAGCGTGCCTATTGGGTTACAAATTAAAACTATCTATAAACTTAAAAGAATTTTTCTGAGCGATTTTAACAAATTATTTGAATTAATTATTTTAAAATTAATATCATAGTAAATATTTTAGGGGATCGAATTAAAATATTCTAATGACTTGTCCGAAATGAAGTAACAAACTCACTATATAGATTTACCATTTCCAAATAGTAACTTCAAATATACAAAATTTTCGCAAATCTCAATGTTTTTTGTTAAAATATTTGCTTGAAGCTTAATTAAATATTTAGAAAATATTTTAAAAATATCCAAATATAACTCTAGCTATGTTTATATATATATATTATTTATTACAACTATTAATACGTTCTTATATATGTGAAATATGCAACATTTTTAGCTTTTCATTTTACGTGCCGACTTGTTGATGTTGTTTTTGTAAATTATCTGCCTAAACTTGAACTAAATTAACCGACACCAAGTGCAACACCAACTGCAATCGATCAAATATCGATTTTAATAATCGCCTCTCACCTCTCAATCTCTCTCTATCTCTTGATCTGTGCCTATATCTCTCACGCCACACACCACCACACATAGACACACATCTAAAATCAGCAAGACGAGGCCACTCGGATGGCAGATAGTTCGATATATTGATACTTTATTTGATGCGGAAGTCGATAATATATTTTGATAATTTATAGTTCTGATATATGTGCGCTCAATCGATTTTCTGTTTAATATATTGGAATAATATTAAAAAAAAATAACATCAAATGCGATCAATATGTCAAATATTTTTAATATGATATATCAGCGGTCTCTTCCTCTCGACATACATACATCCCTACTTGAAGTTCCAGCTTTCCATTGCCACAATCAAATCACCAAGCTTGTCTTGCCTCCAGCGTTGATCGAAAACTCCAAGAATGAATGTGTATATCCTGTATCGTCTGCCAATGTTGTCGTCTTAACCTAATTGTTGTTCGTTCAAATTGCATTTCGCATTGTATCAATCAATCAGTCGATCAATCCATTTGTTGTTGTTGTTTTTCGATTACTTTTATATATATAATCCTAATGTCTGTCGCTGTCGCTGTCCTGCCGTCGCGTCGCCAACACACTGCCACAAAAAAAAAATATTTAAATAAACTATACAAAGAGCAAAAATCCTGGCATCTCTTGTCAGCAGCCGCTTAAGCCGACTGTACTTTCCTTTTATTAATTATAAAGCTGCGATCAGAATATAAACGATTTTTGCAGATTAAATAATAAAATAAATTAAGAGAGCAAAGCAACATTTACTATATATATTTTGATCGCCGCTCTATAATCTTTGTACTTACTTTTGTCTATTCGAACGTTGCATGCCGCCGAGCGAGAAACTACTTACCAAAATGACACACTCAACCCTATTCTGTTAATCCCCGGCCAAGTGAAATTGAAGTCTATATCTTTAAATATAACCTTTGCAGTTCCATCTACCACTACGACCCGTCCAACCTGCCGCCCAACCAGGCGCTTCAGCACACGGGAGGCAATCAGTACCAGTCGCAGGGCAACCAGGGTAACTCCTCCTCCGGTGGCTACAGCAACTATCGCAAATCGTCGCCCCATTTGCAGCAGCAACAGTTGCAACAGCAACAGCAGCAGCAGCATCAGCAACAGTTGCAACAACAGCAACAGCAAATGCCACCCCAGCAACAGCAACAGTATGTCACCACTGAGCTCTCCTGCAGTTCCACCGAGAGCTATGCGGAGGAGACCCAATCGCCGGGCATGGAGTGTTCCGAGGGATACGAGAGCTACGATCAACAGCCACAACAACAGCAGCAGCAGCAGCAGGATGGAGGCAGCGTCAAGGGCGACGATTGTGATAGCTTGGCCAGCGCCACGGCCTGCCTGAGCATTACCACCTCCACCTCCACGAAGAACTACGATCGGATCGAGGTGCAAAAGTACAAGAACCAGGCCACCAGTCCCAATATACCCGCCTGCTGTGCATTGGGTGAGAAGCAGCTGGAGCTGGACGGAGCTACCGGAACTCAGCAGCAGGAGCCCCAGGATCAGGAGCCGCTGGCTGGACCCTCTTCTTCCGCCTCTGCTGCCTCATCCGTGGGCACTACCGCTGAACTGCTGCCGGCCAGCCAGACGCCGCTGCCTCTGCAGCCTCTGGTGGCTGCCGCCACGCAGGTGAACTGCGACCTCCAGTCCGTCTCTCCCAGCTCCACGCCCTACAGTCAATGCGAGGTGAAGACGCCAAGCCAGAGCCATGTACCCAGTGTGGCCGTTGTCGAGGAGCCCAAGACCACCACCTGGACGTATACGCAGAGCTATCAGGCGCCAGATGGATCCACCGTCTTTCACACCACCACAACGCCCAACGGGGCGGCGCCCTACTGCGCCACCACATATCAGCAGGGGGTAAGTCTATATTATAAAGAAGGATACATCTTATACAGAAAACCTAATTCAATGAATCTTTCGTTACAGCCCGATGGCAGCATCTACGCGGTGCCCCAGGGCATGGTGTATGCCGCGTATCCTCAGCCCGGCGTGGCCAGTGCCGGTGGCGCTACGCAGCCGCTCTTCCAGCTGACGACCAGCAGCCATCCGCCCGCTCAGACGTTGTTTGCCTCACCGGAGGCCGGCGGCGAGCTTGCAGGCGGTACCTACATGATACCTGTCTTCGATCCGGCCCAGCAGCCGCGTGAGGGTCTCATCCCGGCACAGGCCATCTATCAGGCGGGTCCGGGAGGACCGGCAACGGCGACCACGGTGATGCCGATGACAGCGGCGGCCGCCTATCCAACAGCCCAGTTTGCGACGGCAGCGGCACCCAATGGCGGGCCCATCTACCAGGCGCCGCTCATCTACTCCAGCGAACCTGGCGGCGGCGGCGCCCAGCTTCAGCAGCTGCCTATGGCCCCGTATCCGATCCAATACTCCTACCCGTATTACCACCCCATCTCGTACTATGTGCCCCAGCAGGCGGTGGCTGCCGCGCCCATGGTGGCGGCCACCCAACCGCCGGTGCCACAGCAGGTGCAGCACACGCACCCGCACACGCCGGGAGCTGTGACAGCGGCTGGTCCCACAGCGGTGGTGTCAGCCCAACAGCACCACCAGCCGCATCAGCAGCACCACAACAACCACCAGCATCAGCAGCAGCAGCAGCAACAGACGAGCAATGGCGGTGCGGTGGTGAGCTCCTCCAGCGGTTACGGCGGTCGTGTTAAGCGCACGCCCGGCGGCGGATCCATTCACTACAATCCCAGCAGCTACCCGCCCAATTCGGTGGGTCACCATGCCGGCGGCGGTGGAGCTGGTGGCCATCATGCGGCGGCCGGTTCCGCCCAGCTGATCGCTGCTCCGGCGGCCAGCACAACCACATATCATGCGGTGCCCACGCTGACGCTGGCCCACGGCGGGGGAGCGGCTGGCTCGGATCTCAGTGGTGCGGCGGGAGCGGCACATGTGTACGCGCTGCCAGCCCAACATGCCACCGCACTGATCCCAACGAATATCTTCCCCTACGCGGCGGCAGCGGCGGCGGCAGCAGCAGCCGCGGCCGGCGGTCCAGGCGGTGGTCCGCCCACGGCTCCTCAGGTGGTGCAGCAGGCGCCACCACCACCACAGGCCGGGCCACACCACGCACTGATCACTGCGGCTCCCTTCTATCCGGCAGCCAGTGGGAGTGCCATGGATCAGGTGGCCTCGCAATCGGCCCCAAGCACGCCAGCGGCTCCGGGAAGACAGGCGCCGTTGTTCAGCACGCCGCCAGCCCATCCCGGCAACAATGGGAACAGCAGTGGCAGCAGCAGCAGTGCCGGAGGAGGCGGCGGTGGGGGCTACCACAGTAACAGCTCAACGCCGCACTACTACCAGAGCCAAAGCAGCAACGAGGGCGGCGGCGGCGGCGGCTACTCGCCCTACGAGAAGCGGAATAATGCAGGCGGCGGCGGCGGAGCGTCGGGAGCACAAACAGTGGGAGGAGTGCGCAAGCCTTATCATCCCGGCGGCTATAATCCTAGACACCACTCGGTTCCCCTGGGTGGCATACCCTCCGGTGCCAAGACGCCGCTTCTCAACTCTAACAACGAGCCAACGCCGCGTGCCTCGCCGAGCAGCGTGAGCTTGGGTGGAGGAGGAGGAGGTGGCGGTGGTGCCGCCTCGTCGTCTTCCGGCGGAGCCAGCAGCGGAAGCACCACCACCTATCACCATCGCGGGCCACCGCCAGCCCATGTGGTGGGTGGCAAGCGGGAGAACAAGCCCAACCAGCTGCCGCTCATCAGTGGCCCACCGCCGCCCAGCTATGCGACGAGCTCGAATCCTGGTAGCTACGAATCCAAGCCGCCCATACGCCTGAATGCCGGAGCCGCCAGCTTCCGGAGCCAGAAGTCCATGAGCCAAAACCAGGACTATCGGCGCAGCGTTTCCCAGCGCAACTCGCCCAGCGCCAATGGCGGCAACGGTGGCAGCCATGAGAGCAGCAACAACTCGCCCAACAGTATTGCTGGCAGCAATAGCAACAACAACAGTGCCGCCAACACGCCCAACGCTGCTCCACAGCCCCAACAGCCGACCCTGGTCACCAGTCACTCCGGCGGCTATGTGGTCCTGGACCAGGCCACCGGAGCTGCCATGAATGCTGCCTCACCGCCTGCCATTTATCTGGGCAGCGCCGGCGGTGGTGGTGCAACCGGTGGTGCTGCTGGGCCAGCGGCTGGCTCGAATGGCGGACCGCAACCAGGTGGCGGCGGCGGCGCCCGCTCGCACATTCCCACAGCCCAGCTGCATCACAGTGCCGCTGCTGCTGCCGCTGCCGCGGCCGCTGGCAGCCAACAGGCCACGGCGGCGGTGCTGAGCGGCGTGGCCGCTGCTGCCGCCCTCGGCGGCTATAATCCAAATGGGGCGTCCGCCGGCGTATACTTCAAGTACGGCCAGACGTACTTTGCGCATGTGAGTAGCTGTTAAAATCTATCCTGGATTGAGTGAACCATAATCCATGTATTATTTCATTCCTTTAGCCCTCGGTAGCCTTGCCCAACAGTCGACGGTCGCCGTCGAATGATATCCGGCCGCAAATGGCGCAAGTGGCCGGCATGTATCCCACTATGATGATACAAGGTAAAGAATAATAATAGTCATTTCCGACATACAACTAATATTTTCCATCTTTTCGTTTCAGCGCGTCATCCCAGTCGCCATCCGAACCCGAACTACAAAGGTTCGCGTCCGCGGTAAAGCCAGCCGGAGAAATCCAATATATAGGAAACCCAAAAGCAAAAGAAAAACTACATAAACATAACGGCATACCTAAGATAAATATAAAAATAGCAACCTAATCTAGTGGAACATAAAGTAGTTGACAACCATAATACTAGGAGAGCAAACGGATGAACGGATAAACGGATAAACGAATGGCTGGAGGCAAGGAGCATAAGCCTCGTCGAGTGCTGGCCGCAGAGAGGGTTGTCGGGCATTTTGGTAGCAGTAGCTGGAGGAATGGAGAGAGAGACAGTGGCACCACGAACCAAAACCGAACTAAAATGGAGCCGGGAAAGGGGGGAACCGACAAAACATAGCATAGCATATAGCCTCTATAGAGTTAAGTTACCATAACTGAACCGCTACAGAGAGAGAGAGAATGATCAGAAGGAAGGCTAGGGAAGAAAGGAGGAAGTGAATTGAATGCTGTATATTTTGTGCCATTACAAAAATAGTCTTTAAATTAAAGAAACGAAGAACCGAAGAAGCCGAAGAAGAAGCAATAAATGAACACACACAACGACGGACTGAAGACTCTCGACCCGGACTCGAACTTGCCCTCTTCCGCTCCCTGCCGCGCATTTCACAGGACATTCGGGTAGACTTTAGTGTTCTGAAGAATCTCCCGGAATTCTCAAATATTTCCAAAAGCTGCTACCAAAAAAAAAACGAGGATAAAGTCAACTATTTACCATGTCGCCTTGATTTTTGGTGTGTTTAATTGAATGCGTTTTAATTATGTTAAAAATCTCAACCGAAAGCCAAGAAACAGAAACTTTACAACAGCAACTGACTGACCCCCGGACCCGTACCTGGACTCGGACCCGGACTGCTGCTGCTGCTGCTGCTGCGCGAGTCTTATATATAATTTTGTCCAGCAAAATTTTAGTGTAAAGCTCTTCTTCGACAGGAAAGTCTCTCCGCGACACAGGCCACCAAATCTGTTTATGGAAATCTATAATTTAGCGAGTCAATTATTATTATTTCGTAATTTTAATTATTGAAAATTTGTTAAATTTGATTTTTGATTTTGTGAATTATTTTCCTTATTACGTTTATGTTCTTTCGAAATAGAATTTCCTTATCATTTTCTGTTCCTTAACTGCAAAGGAGTTGCAGCTTAAAAATTTCGTTGTTAAACATAAGCAAAGTAATAATAATAATAATAATAAATACAAAGAGAAACTGAAGGATGGAGCAGTCAAGCAGCTATATACATTTATTGTTAAACAAAATAATTAGCTTAGCGTATAAACTACATATGTATATGTACCATCTAAATAATATAATAGGCAAGTGAAAAGATGAGAAAAAAAAGAGAAAATCGAAAAGTATATAATAAAAAGAGAAGCCACATGATTAGTTAAAAGTTAAAGCCTTGTTGCGTTGCCTTTTCTTTCGTTATTACTTATTATTGTCTTATATTTCCCAAGCTTCGCCTGGACTTCACGTTTTCCTTTTCAGCTTTGGATTATTTTTGCATCATTTGCCTGATTTTTGTACAACGAAAACTGTGTGTGTGGGGGTGTGTGTGTTGGCAGGACTTGTCTCGCTGTTCGATCGCTCGGAACTTCTAGAACTGTATGTCTAAAAATGTACATAACAATAATTTACAAAAAGACAAGAATCTGAAACGCGACTACGAGTATATATATACATAATAGCGAGTAAGTAGGTCAGTCTAGGATCATTTATCATTCGCATTTCCATTATCCCTCTCCGACTCAAAGCTCCATTGCGGTGCGGTGAACCCCCGAACCATTGACATTAACCTATAAGTATAAATAGCTTTCGGCTAGAGACTCAGCTTGCGACACTTGATAACTCACATATAGCATTCTATATAAATACATATATATATATATAGCCGGATAACACAAAACAGTACCAAGTAAGTTAGTGAACCAAAACTGCTCAAGATTCGGCAAATACGAAGATAAAACTCCCGAATACCGAAGAAAATAGTAATTATATTATGATAAGCACAGAAAACGCTTTGTTGCCCAGTTCCGCTCCAGAGAGGCAGATGGAGGGGAGATGGTATTCTGGGGAGCATATCGAACAAGTGGCTCCTGTTGTGCATTTCTTTGTTTGTTGCTCTGTTTGTTAAAATAAACCACAAAAATCGTTGACGACTAAAGAGAGAGAATGTTGTGAAAGTTAAGGGGGAGTTTGGGGAGAGTTGGGGAATGTGCAAATGGAGGCAGGAATCCACACAGAAAGCGGCATATGTTATACAATATACTATTATTATTATTATTATGATTATTATTATTACTCTTACTACACTGCATCATGATAATTCGGTCAAATTGGTCAAATATTGTAATTCCAACAAAACCACAACAACACAACACAACGGCAACCAGCAACTCGAACAACCAAGCATGCAATGAGATAAAGACACAAAAAAATATTGAGAGACGAAGGGGCGGCGTTTTTACCGACGAGGATAACTCTAAGGATGACGATGGTAATGATAATTATTATTAAAAAATGAAGAAAAAAACCAAACAAAAACCATACAACCAAAAAAATGTATTTATTTATTTTAATTTATATATACACTAGAGAGTTATTACAAATATATATATATATACGTAATGTATAAGGAGAAAGAACAAAAATCTGCTAAATTGAGTTTGATTTTTGGGGGTATTTTCCATACTTAACTTATAAAATCTTTCCTTAACGGTAAGTAAGCTCTTTAATATTTTGTAAATCCTTAAAAAAGTTTTCTATAGTTTCAAGGATTTTATCTCTCCCACTGGACATGAAACGTAAATTTTATTTCCTGGCCAAATAGAACAAGTTGTTGGCCAATTGATTTATGGTCTATGAAAACGCATTGGACAGTCGTTTACCACCACAAATTGATGTGTCCTTTGGCACATGTTACCCCAAAAAAAGGAAAAACCCGGCTATTAAACGAAACTTGAGCAAACAGGCGCTGGACAGGAGTTATGCAAACAGCCGGTGGAAGTGCATGTTAGAGTATCGGCCATGTCCATTCCATGGCTGGCCCTAACCCCAGACAATTAAGACATATTTCAGGGGTTGACCAGGGGATCCGGGGATCTCTTAACATCTTCATAACACGCGCGACTGCGACACAAAGCCGGAATAGGTAGCCGCGCACACACAATCGAATATGCCACCAACAGTTTTGGGCAAGAGCCTGTGTTGTTGTCCTCAAAACCCAAGCGGCCGACCAACAAAAACAATTTGGAAACGGAGCCAACAAATTACCCTGAAATTTTCACCGATCAGAGAAAGAGACACTGGGAAAAAATTATATATAATATATATTTCGGGTTTTTAATTCAAAGTAAGTAAAGTAATTGTAAAGGCCAATGAATTACTAATCTTTCCTGTATCTTTATTAATATTTTTAATTATAAAATAAATGCTAAAAAAAACTTTTATTACCTTTTCCAGAATTTCTAATTTAAGCTTTAAGAATTTCGATAAAACAAAGTTTGGCATTTTTTTTAATAATAAAAATATATCCATTTTTTCACAGTGCCCTCTCATGCAGAGAGAGTTACATTACTTTTGGTCAGCCCCTCGATGGTATCGCCTAGATCGATATCTGGATGGAGGCCAGAACATAAATCTGCCAAGAAAATGGGAAGATCCAAAACCCGAAACCCAAAAACGACTGCGGCTGCGACAGGTTGCAGCTCAATAAAGATCTAAATAAATATATTATCGCTGGTCTATGGAATCGAACAAAGAGAACGGGAGAGAAATGAAAAGGATGAGTTCATTTGGGGTTCCCGATCAGAACTACTACCTGGCCCGAAACCGTAGGTTCAACCTGTTCCTGAACTAAAACTGGCGGCCGAAATCAAATGGTCAAGCCCTTTGTAAACGGGTGACATTTAAAAATTATGGCATGTAAATGGAAGGCATTCCGGGAACGCCGAAGCGTTGACAGCATCTCTTTCACATCCCCCTCACCTTGGTCGAAGAGCTAGGCTACTGTTAATCAATTTAGAGCCTCTCTGGGTTGGACTTGGACTTGGTTCCCAAAAGCAGATGTGGTCCAGGATAAGACGAAGGCTGCGCTTCGATGTGCTGATAGATAGTGGATAGTCAAGGGTTCTGTAGGGGGATCTTAAAGGGGATTTATTTGTAGATGAAGATATTAAAAATATACATTTTCTTGTACTACTAATTAAATAAAGTAAGAAGTAGTTAGTTTATTAATGGTGCTTAAATTTGAAGTTTTTATTTAAAGTAAAAAATAATGGTTTCTTTTGTGAATCAATTAAACCCTCGATACCCCTAGTTTCTCTAGTTTTTCTCGTTCAATTTCTTGGTGGCACCCCACGGGGCGTATGCGTGTTAAAGCTACCAGCTGCTGTCGAGCTTTTTGGTTGCCTTTTGATAAATTGCGCTGCTATTAAAGTGCCGCCTTTGTAATGCGGAAACATCAAAGTGCGCTCAAACACACACCCGTACACACTCTCGCACACAAACGCAAACATTTGCATTCACACACACACTCACACACACACGGGCACAGACAGAAAGCCATAAAAATCACTTTGTAGCCATGGAATGGAGGCGGCGCATCAGCAAACTATGCAACAGCAGCAGCAACAACAACTGCCAGCGAGAAAAAGTGCAATGCAATCAATTCAAAGGAGCAAAAGGGGGTGGCAAGGGGGTGGTGAAGTTGGCAGGCGAACACTGGGAGAAAATTAAGGTGCCTTTATTGGGTTAGAGGAACCATTATTAAATTTTTAATTGTAAATTTATTTGCCCAAATCAATCCTTGAAACATTCAAATTTTGTACTTTGAAAACATATGTAAAATATTCCAATAATTATTTACTTTAAAAAGAGATCATTAACTTCTTAAAAGAACTAAAACTTTGAATGCAAATAAAGCTGTTTTTTGGACAAGTGCATTAACCGGAGAATGAGAGTCAGCAGACGGCAGCATTTAATCCTGCAAAAAAGGCATTGCGAGGCAGCATAAAATGATGTTAATCCTTAAATAACGTGAGCAAAGCAAAAAAAATGGAAAAGAAACTGCGAATGGAGCAGGGGTAGTGGGTGTACGTTAGGGGGAGTCCATTGGTCCACTGGATAATGGCGACAGCCAAATGCCAATTGAATGCCAAGCGGCTTTAAGAGACAGCCCACGACTGGGGAGACAGTGGATGAAAAATGGCACAAAGTAATGGTTGAAGTGCCTGCGAGCTGCGAAAAGTCAAAGGGAAATCCGATGGAGAGCGGTAAGCTAAATACAGAGCTTAAACTCAGGCTTAAATCAAAGGATAAGGAGCACAAAGGCAGCCATACATTAAATTTTTGATGGATCTCAACTTGAGCTGGTATTTAAGAGTAAGAGTTGTCATCATAAAAGTGAAATATTTAATCAAGAACATACAATTAATAGAAATATTTTTGAAGAAGGCAATTGGTAGTTAAATAATACGAAAATTTAAAACCTGATTATTCTAGGTTAGAGAAAATAACAAATTATTAAACTATAGTCAAACTAAAGTCAGTTTTGTGATTTTAATATCTTAAATAAAAAAAAAAAGCTAGCTCCATCAACTCATTTCCCCGTCAAGGGGTTTGGCCCAAAAAAACTCAAGTGCGGCGGAGTGCAAGTTCCGTTTCCAGCATTTTTCCTCGATTTTCTGTATATTTTCCATTCACTCTTTATGTCAGCAACATGAGAGGTGCAAAAAAAATATTAGCAAGCAACATCACACGAGTATCAGCAGCAGCAGCAGCAACAGCTTTAGAAACAGCAGCAATATCAGCAACATGACAAGAAAATTAGCAGATACACTGATAGAAATTTCATCAGCAAAAGCATCACGAGTGAAAAAATAAAATAGATTTTTAGAAAATTGTACTTAAAAAATAAAAACACCATACCTTTCGGTACAAACTATTTTAGGACTATAAATTTTTTATAAATTATTGCTAATATTAACTAAGTTAAGGAATGGTCTTACAGAGGGAAGATGGCCATGAAATTGGAATAGTGGTAGTGAATCGAAGCTAGTTTCCTCTGAAAAAGGATTTAATATCTCATATAATATATATATAATGACCATAAAACTTTGAGCAAATACGTTTCTTATTCCAACATAAAAGACTTTGCATGCAAACTTGATAAATAGTTGCTGATATACCATTAGTAAAGGAAAGGGAAGAATTTGCCCGGAAATGTCTTGAATATACGGTATATATATATATACATATATACAAACGTATTTAAACACATTGTTAGATAAAACTTAAACGGCGCACACAAAATCTATATTTCAAATCATATAGTTTAGTTCACTTTCAACGGTGGCACAATTCGCAAGCTCGAAAAAATGAAGTCGGTTGTTTTCGTTTTAATTTTTTGGGTTTTTGCTGCGGAGGCGCTACAAGTACTTACAAAATGGCCGAGACCAAATGAAGATTTAAAGGAACACAATAAAGACACTCGAGCCGATTACAATGAATATTGTTTTTCAACTATGCGGGCGTTTCTCGTTAACCTCGCTTCATTGGAAAATGCAAATAATACCCACGATAAGGTGAATATTACAGAAAAAATACACGTCGCCACTATCACAGACTTAAGGAATTTGCTACGACAGCACAACCATAACATACAAGCCAGAGAAGCATATTTAATCAATAGCATAAAAGAGAAGAACGAAATTATTAAAAACCAAGAGGGAAATTTCACACTTAAAAACCAAGAAATGACGACGAGACTAGATAATCTGACGGAAGTTTTAACGAACTATAGGATTGAAGCTGCACATAAAGATAGTCAAATCCGGGATAATATTGAACAGCTAAAGATAAAGGATACACAAATAAAATCAAAAAGTGAAGAAATTAAGAGTCTGGCGGAAGTTATAGATATTCAAATTCAGCACAAAAGTGAACAACTAAAGGCCAAGGATACACAAATAAATACTAAGAATGACGAAATCGATGAGCGAAAGGGAACAAATAAAGAACAAATTGAAATGCCAAGGAATTATACAAAACAGTCTAAACAATCTGACCGAAAATATAACGAACTATAGGATTGAAGCTGCACGTAAAGATATTCAAACATAAAAATCATATATTTAAACATATAGAATAAAACATTTTCAATTACAGGTCGCTCAATGAAAACTATTTTAAAAATGATGTACCCGGAGTCATAATAAAAAATGGCACCCCGTCTTATTGGGGAGCCTTTAATCTTCGTCATCTAAACTTTCTCACCGCTACTCAAATGCTGATTAAACCAAAAGATCCCTTTAGCCCATAAAAAATAAACAAATATTTTGTTAAATTGTATATGCTTTGTAAATTTCAATGATCTGTATAAGTCATGTTTCTTTTTTTTAACACTTACTACACCAACTTGTGTCACATAATAAATATGTAAATTAATCATTGAAAGTAAGGCTATTAAAATTAATTATATGAAGATCGGGGACGACAACAGCAGCAGCATGATCAATTTAAGTCGCAGAAACAGCAGCAAATACAAAAGTCAAGATTGACATTAAATGGAGTGAAAGCCGCAACATGACTAAAAATTCCTTAAAACAGCAGCAACACCACCGCTATCAGTATTAGCAACAGCAACATGAAGAGCCACCTAGCAGCAACATCACCATTGTTAGCAACACCCAGCCATTGGGACTCCACCGGCTTCCACTCGCGAGATTCCCACTCACAAACCCACCCACTCACAAGTGGCCCGCGTTGGCACGCGCCGGCGCACTCAATTGGCCAGAGGTATCAACTTTAGCCCAGTGGGATGTCGCGGGGAGAAAGCACTCAAAATGGGGGACGCCGGTCCGGAACTCGTTCTCCCGGCAACGAGGGGCGTGTCTAGGTTGGCCAATCGAGAGTCACCACCATATTTCCGAGCACGACAGCTGGCGACGGCGGAGCGACTCAGAAACCAGTTGAGCGGGTTTTCGAGTCGAGTCCGAATCTGGACGGGATGCTAGCTACCGCTGGGTGGTGTGTGCTGCCAGTGGTGGTGGTGCTGGTGGTGGTGGTTGTTCAGTTAGTGCTGTGTTAGTTTACCTGTGAGCATGTGAGCATGTGGTGGTGGGCCCGGGCATGAATCGCTTCAGTCAGCCAGATCCCTGAGCTCAAACCTCGAGCGCCGGCAGTTTGCGCAGTGGCCTCGAAGCTGTAACAACATCTCGCGTCCGCTCCGCTCCAGACAATTCCTTCTCTACCGGAAAGAGGAGAATATCGTGAAATCTCCGTACGTGTAACGTGTAACGTGCATGCGAATGAAACCAGTAATAATAGATACCAGAAGAGGCAACATTGCTAACCTTTTTGCCGTCGGAACTGAAGTGAACTGTTATCAAATGTGCTAATTGCCAAGCAAATGAAAATGTTGCAGACCTCTGCGAATTGATCCACATCTCGGATAAACTCGATCTCGAGTTATTATTAGCTTGCGAATAATTATAATTATATAATTATAATAATGGGACGACGCTTGACCCATTGATATCCCAAAATAAATCTTTAGATATACATACATATAATATATAACATCTTGACATCGGTAATCTGGCTAAGGTTTGGCTTCAACCCAAAGCTAAAGCTGGCTCAAGAATTTTGTGCAAAAGACTTGGATTAAAAACCGCCAAAATTGTGGAGGCACTTAAAATGAAGGTGAGTTGTCAGGGCACATACATATATTATTAACTAAGGAAAAAGATATATAAAAGTGATGATGAGTTGTTAAAGAAGATAATAAAATCTTGAAAGAGCCTTTGAAAATGGAAATGGAAAACAGTCCCTAATGTGATTAAATTTATTTATTAGATACTTCTTAAATTTATGATTATTATAATGCATTATTAAAAAATACTTAAAAGCCTGTTACATTGTAAAGGAATAGTAAAAACATCAAAGGTAGCTGAGCTCATATTTACTTAAAAATAATAAATGTTTCCCTTTTGACCCCCTCTAGTGTGTTTATATAAATTCAATATTCACATTTACCCTTAGTAAGTTGTTTAATATTGCATTTATAAAGCCCTATAACACGTTTAATAAATGTCAATCGTGTCAGATAATAAAAAAACCTCTATATTTACATTGTGCTTAATGGCTGATTTTGCATTTTGTAATGAAACTGGGATCCATCTTTGCATACATCGTCATTAGAGATACTTTCGTTCCTCTGTAATTGCTGCACATGTAACCCTCGAGTGACCCATAAAAGAGTATTGTTTTCTTGTTTCCTTTCGGGTTGCTTAACCTGCCGCCGCAGCGGGTCAGCCAAACGCAACAGGCGGCGCTTGAATGGCCATTAGAAATCCAGAGTGACTCCGACTTAAGACAAAAAACCAGAGCAAAATAGTTCACATCTCCATATTCCCGATCTCGGGCCAATTCAATTCATTGGGATCCCGCTAATAAACGCTGGAAAATGATGAGTTTCCAAAAGATACAAAAAAAAAAACTCAACCAGAGACGACAGAGGCCACCACCTTCGATGGTTTATACTCGCATCGCGGTGAATATGAAAAGCACACAAATCGCACAGTGGGGTGCTTTGAAAAAGTCAGACAAAAAAAACGAAAAACCGAAAAAAAAATCAACATGACTATCGCCTCACATCACAGCCCACACTTTGACTTATGAATACAGTAATAACTCGGTACAGGAATTCGAATTTAAATATGATTTAGATAACTACGAGGCTTTCTTTTAAATTAAGATCTATAAAACCAATTTTTTATTTTTTTTTTAAGTTTTCAACTTTTATGTAATATAGATTTAATATGTATAAAACAAAACGAGTTTAAATTATAAAATGGAAAATAATAATAAACACTCTGTTTGTTGTGTTAACAGTTTTCATTTTTAAGTTTTAAATGCAGATTTGTGATACCAATTTTATGACCAAACTTTTTCCTTTCTTCGAGCAAACACTGTTTAGGGCATCTTGAAATATTGGCTGTGAAATGAAGGCTAATATTCGGATGTATCTGCAACCAAACCCCAAAATAAAACCGTACTCAGCTGGGCCCTTTCCCCCCTTCGACATTGCAGTGATCGTGTCGCCTAGATGATGTTGCTCAATTCAATGTTCATTCAACAAATACATTTTTCGGTTTTATCTCGAAAACGTTTAATCGATTTTTGCACCCGCTGTGCTATAGCTTACTTTTTGTTGTTGTTGAGCCACCCACAGGATTTCTTGAGAGATAGCCGTAAGATCGTAGGAAATATTTGGCATGAGTGTGCAGAGAATCGATCATGATTTATGCTCACCGATGATCGATTTGCCATGGCTTTGTTCGACGAATATAATTTTCATTACCATAGCAAATTGGACAAGGTGCTGACGCTTATTACTCTGCGTTATATATTTAATCGCGTCGGCTTATGGATTTATAGGTAGAACTTATTTCGATAACCAAACAGCGGGGGGGTCGGGCATCTGAGGAACAGCGCCGCGGATTACAA
This sequence comes from Drosophila anomelani, assembly GCA_035045905.1. Lineage (NCBI taxonomy): Eukaryota > Metazoa > Arthropoda > Insecta > Diptera > Drosophilidae > Drosophila > Drosophila anomelani. Next base: position 7,597,887 of record JAWNOO010000165.1, read on the forward strand.
CTTGAGAATGCGATAAGCCCAGAAATCAAATGTCAACAGTTCTGGGGCAGCCACATAAAAAAATGAGGGGGGACTCACGACGACCTCTTTCCCTTGACATCATCGATCTTGACCCGCCCCAGATGTTGGCCGGACCCTAGCCTCGGTCCCGAATCATCCGAATCCCAATCCAAATCCGAAAATGACGCCACTAGGCGCTGCTGGCTTATGAATATTCAACAATGTATGGATCTTTTTTCTCCCTGCTCTTAGGTAGTCAGTCGGAGAAAGAGATATAAAAAAGGCATAAATATTTAAGCGTTTAAATGTCGAATGCCTGCAAAGCAGCTATAAAAAACATATATACATATTTCAATAACTGATTTTTCATTAATAATTCACAAGAAAATTGAAAGATTGGAAAAAACTAAACCTCCCATAAATATCACCGAGTGTTTTTTGTATTGTAAGAAGTCGTTGACGCCTTCTGGTTGGCAGCTGAAAATGTTTTCCTTGATTGGCGAGTTTAAAATTCAAAATTAAAGTTGGTTTATGGAGGGGTTTACAGAGGGTTTAAAAACATAGAGAAGTTTCTTAAAAATTATACGCAATTTAAAAAACCTTTTGAAAATTATTGATGGCTAAATCTTTAAAGAGATTTATTATTGCGAACTTGTACCTTAATTTAGTCTGAAATTTACTCATGATTATTTATTATATTTATGTTGCATCTATATAGAGTTGATAACCTTCAGGATATGCCCCAAGATACATCTTTCTCATAACAATAACGTCTTTAAGATACATCCTATGACTCTTTCCATATCAGGCCATCTACTTATTAGCTTTGAGTGGCTAACAAAACACCTTTTGTAGATTAGACGCCTAACTCCATTGTGTCACCTAATCCCACACAAGAAATACAAGAAGAGAAGCGCGTGCCGGTTGCAAAGATTTTCCAAATGCCCAAAAAGGTAATACAAGAAAGGTGGGAAAACCAGCTGCTTTGACCAATGGTCAGCAGATTTTTCAGCAAGCCCCTCATAATTGGATTCACAAACAAAAAGGAGGCATTCTCAAGAGTCCTGTGTCCTGTGACCACTATCTTCTATGGCTTTTTGGCTAATTGTCAACGCTGACAAGAAGTCTACGCCTTGCTGGCGGCGGAAAAACAATGCAAAGGGCAGAAAATGCATCTTGACTTGAGCCAATTGCCCTGATCAGGGACAAAAGAGAAACAAATATCACACCTTTGTTTTGGGCCTCGCAAACATACTACATACACACATACACATATATAAAAATAGACAAAGGATCCGAAGAGGAACCGAGTTTCTGGTCAGTTTTGGGTTGCATTGCGCATGCGGACGTCGATCCCTTGACTCTCCAGGGGAATATCTGAAACGTGTCAAAATCCCAGCAGCATTTTTAGCAGGTAAATGCGAAAAGTCCCCTGCTTTTCCGTATATTTTCCTCTTCAAACGAAAATCGTATGATGCAGGAGGCACAGAGAGAGAGTGAGCCCCGTAAACCGCACAAAAGAAGGCGAGTCGAGTGTCCTCCATTGTTCGTTCGAGTGCATCCACAAAATAGTCCTTAAAGGACGCTTAGTTGGCTTACAAATGATGCTCGGGGTTCGGGGGTTTCGGGGCAGCAAATAAAATTGTAAAATGCCACAAATCATTCCAACTCCTGTCGCCTGCCAGCACCCAAAAAAAAGAGCCGAACCCAAACCCGCCCCTAAAATTTACAGGGGCAAGACCTAAACCCCATCCCCTTCAACTGCTTCTAACGACAAACCATTCGATTTGATTTTTAGCTAAAATTCCACACAACTTTCATCGTTTGCTAAAATAAATGTTCTCTGTCTAGATTGTGTGCACTCAGAGAAAAACAATCAGGAAAACATTATGTAAAACCTGTAGAATAATGAGAAAGTTACAAGAAAATGTTAAATTTTTAGTTTAAACATTATTAAATATTCTTTGAAAATATTTAGCAGTGATTCTGGAGTAAAATGTAATTTTTAAATATATACTATGAATATTTTATATAGTTTTTCCATTTAAAATGTAAAGAAAATGTTAGAAAGGTAAATTCAATTTTCAAAACTGAGTTTATAAATGATTTCTAGATCTTTAGGAATGTAAATTAATGTAAACGTACTTTTAAATAAATAATTTTAGTACTTAATAATTAATTTCTCTGCTTATTTATCGAATTCTAAGAAACTTTACACTATTTTCCCCAAGTGTCCTTATTTTATCTCTGCCAAATATATTGGCATTTAATTGTTTGACAATTGCAAATTGGCCAATAGAGCTTTCGAAATCGGGCTTATCGATGACATCTGCGAACAGTAGCCAAAGTGATTAGTTTTAGGGAAGCGAAACTAGTTTCAGTATCGATCGAAAATGCTCTTTAAGACACCGCTAAAATCATTCAAAGTCACCCAAATAAATTATCGTCTAGAACTTTGGCGGTGGCCCACAAATAAACCTTAAAAAAGAAAAAAACAGCTACGAATGTGATTTATTGGCCCACAAAAAATAAAGTAAGGGAGATATAGAAACACCGAAATACAATAGCCGAAAGCCAATTTGCATGAGAGCCCCTGAGCTGAGCCCCTCGAAGCTGAAATATGAAAATATTATATATTTTGTGTATAGTAATTTATGCAAAATGCAGATTTAGCTAATTAATTGTGGCCAATGCTCAATAAAAAATAAGAAATCAAACACGAAATCCCCCTAAAAACTCTGCACAAAGATGAGCTGTAAAAACACACAGCACGGCGAATAAAACACGAAATCAATAAAAGCCCAACTTATTGATGTTTAGTGGCTGTGACATGTTGACGAAAAGACAAAAGCATTTCGGTTTTCTCGAGTTTTTTGGGCCCTCCTAAAACCCTCGGTCAACATTTTATGATGAATGCCTTAAAAATGCGCGCAGAATTATGCGAATAAAAAAGATACCTCCACAAAATAAAAAACAAAACAAAAAAAAAAGGCAGCCAGGGAACAAGAAATACGCGTGTCGAAAACGTTTGAGATACTTGCGGGCGATTTATAAGCGATTTATTAAGAGTCAGACAGCTCGAGAACTTTGGCTGCGGATTTTCTCTCCCAGACTTTGAGTTTTGTTTGCACAACTGCCGCCCCTACTGACGACGACGACGACGACGTTCTTCTCTGCTAAATTTATGCAAAAAGAGCGTAAAAATATTATTATTGCCAAATAAAAAGAAAAACAGCAAAACATTATTAAAAATGAAATGATAAAAAATGGCAAACGAAATGCTTGCGAGGGTGGATACACCCATTCAAAACGTATCCCCTCGAATGCAAATGCTTTATTTTTTATTGAAATTTATTGCCCAGCAAATTGCATAGCCACAGGGTGCTCCTTTATTATAAACTAACGCAATAACTCGCACACTTTATATGCATTTCAAACAAATTCGATAGAGATTATCTTTAATTAAGAGTTAATAAATGTGCTGATGAAAACAAAGGGGCAGCATAATTTAATTTGACATTGCTACAAGCTATTGTATTGCCATGAATATAGATTTGAAAGAGATAATCAATCGGGGTTAATAAATGTGAAAATAAAATATTTTAGGAGCAAAAGATACTAAAGTTCGAATAGAGAATATATTTAGAGCACTAAAGAATTTGTTATTAGTAAGAAACTTTATCTAAAGATTCGAAATACTAATTGCATTTTAATTAACAATATTTTCTATATTTCGATTGCGTTGCAAGCTTCTTAAATATAAATTAAAATGCTTAAAGTCTTTGCAAAAATAAGATTTTGTTGGTTTGTATTTATAAATTTTTAAATAAACATTTTGAAATGTCTTTCCATATTTCCAAGACTGTAAATCTATTAATATTTCAGCTGGAACAATAAAACACATTTAAGTATTCTATTTTATGATGAAGCTATTAAATAAATTATATTAAAAAACCATTTCTTTTCTCTAACTCACTTATTATTTAAACCACTAAGAACTAAAATAAAGAACTTAAGTGCTTATTGACCCCACCGAATATTTTACCATTTAAAAAGAACACAAATCGAACTTCTCGCTCCCATTACCATTTAATTCGAGCTTATCAATTCAAATAACAAAAGGCTAGAGCTAAGGCTGGATCTGTCCCGACATACTATATATAATTTACAAGTTCGTTTCGATTTTGGGACAGCTGCCGAAAGCCGCAAATGATTAAAACACGAAACAAGTTCAGGAAACCACTAAAAAAAAGCATAGATATACTACTATATATCTCATAGACGGGACCATCATAGGGGACCAGAAGCAAATCGTAGAGCCATTTTCAGATTGCCACCGCCAACTGAATATTGAGTTTTTCGATTTGGTCGTTTTTCTGTTGTTTTTGTTGTTTCTCATGTTTTTTGTTTAGTGTTTTCGGAATGTCGTTGACGCTGGTCGTTCGCTTTGAAATTTAATATCGAAACGTTGTCTATGCAAATGAACATTGCCACCTGTTTATGTTTATGGTCAGTGGAAATGGCAGCCGGCGGTGGTGCACAGTGGACTATTTTTTCTAAATTAAATATTAAATATCTGGGAAGCTACCTTGAATGATTTTCTATTTTTGTTGAATTAAGAAAATATTAAAGTAAATTATATTGAAGAAATTATGCTATTCCGAAGCTTGGTTTGTTTTGTAGAAATTTTTAAAGTCTAGAAATAATAATAGAAATGAAAATATAAACGAAATTTAATTATTTATATTTTTAGAAATATTGAATAAGGAGTTGTATGAAATAGAAATAGTTTTTATTCCCTTTCTACTATTTTCCAATTTTTAAAAATATTTTTTATAGAGTTTAGTAAAACTATAAAAAATATTTTTAAAAATTAACGTCTTAGCTTAAAAGTTATAGAATTTATACTCCACTGTGCGGCGGCTAAGCTATAGAAGCTGGAAGCTGGATCAAAAACGGTATTAGCTGCATAAGTCGGGCGATCTATCAAGCTCTGGGATCTGGAAACTGGGATCTCGACCTCGGCGGGATGATCTCCGGTGGGAAACGCGTGAGATCGGCGACCCGTATGCAAATCACTTTCCGAGCTCCCCGACAAAATAAAATATACGAAAACTAAAACGAAGAAAGTATTAAAATGAAATTTATTTCGTATGCGAGCAGTCAACAGTTATAATAAAACGCGGCTGGGAGCACACACAAAGGCCGATGTTTGCCAACAGCCCAAGATCCATCGAAATGGTTGTAAAAACTCAGTCCAGGTCCCAGAACCAAAAGATCCAACCAAACCGAAATCCCCCAGCCAGGCCACAGCCCGGCGGCTGAGATGATCATCTCGCGTTGAGTTCAGTTTTGTGTTTTGTAGTGTAATAAAGTGCGACATTTTAAGTCGTCGCCGCTCTTTGGGCAATAACTTGTCAACACTGAGGATTCTGGGATATCTGGGGTAGCCAGTACAGTGAGAAAATGTCTCTTGAAATTGGAAAATATTCAAAATAATATAAAAATGATAAAATAAAATGATAAATAAAATTTTTTTTAAATTGGAGTTCAAATACTGATATTTTTTTAGAACTCTTGGATTGATTTCATTTATTAGAAATTTAATGCAAATGAACCTTAAGCTATATTTTTATAAAACAAATTCACATTTCTTTATTTTACATTTAAAATAATTGTTTAAAAATAAAGTTATGTCATGTTATATTTGTTCCCAGTGTAAAGTACACACCTAACCCCATCACATAACATCCCCCACCGCCCCCTCAACAGATGAGCCAAGGCTTTGTCATCGCGAGAACCCAGGAAAAAAAAACGACACAAAAAATAACCCAAGATATAAAGTAAAATAAAACTTTTTTTATATGCATATATAAAGTATAAACATTTAACAGGGTTGTTGTTTTCAGTTTTGTTTTTTGTTCGTTTCGGGTCTTGGCGTTTTAATGATAGGCAGTATATTATCTTTAATAGACATTTCATTTGCATTTTAGTTACTTTTTGGCAATTGTCAATTATCCACTTAGCGGCTTAAATGGGGAAAAAAAATGGAAAACTGGAAGCTTTTCTTCTTTCAATTTCCAATGGCATATTGGTTTCCCTTTGTTTTTCCGGCCCATAAAAACGTTGGCGACTTGGGCCGCAGCGGAATCCATTTGGCCGTAAAATATTTTACGATGTTACACCAATGTTGGGCCCACAACTGGAGCCGGGGTCTTCTCCATTCGCCATTCGATCCACCATCCGCCGGTCAGTTGTCTGCCATCATAATATTTGTATTTGCCTAGACTGGACATGAGGGGGCAACGGGCAGGGAAGGGAAGCGGGGGGTTTGTGTGTGTGTGCGAATATGTTGTGAAAATTGAATGGCATATGCACATTTTGTCGCCAGTGATAAAATTTAATAACGCTGATAAATTTAGCAAAAACACGCTGGACCATTGGCATAAAGCGGTAATTAAGTTTGCCGGAGAGATGCACAAACCAACACACACTGTGGGACAGGTTATAAAGTGTGAATGCATCGAGGATATACAGTGAAAAGTCGCTAAAAGGATAGCTTAAAATAAAGAAAAAAGAGAGGCTCAAATGATGCTCAAAAATAGTTCTTATTAATTCATTTAAATTTGTTTAAAACTGAAGAAGATGCAAAGGCATATTTGCTAAATGAAAATATCTTAGAATAGGTTGGGATATCTTTTTTCTTTGGGGGGAATTATTTTGTATAATTTATAGTTATATAGATGATCATTATTGCTTAAAAAACATATTTAATTGAATGGAATTAACTAAAACCCCAGCTGCATAGCCTAAGTTATCCATTTCCCACTGTCTTCCCATGAAAATGCATTCCCTTTTTCCCATTTCTGTTCGCTCTGCTCAGTTATAGGAGCCCATCAATTTGATTGGATCAATGGGCGCGACAACAGCAACAGCTATAGACTATATATACGCGATTATATGTGGCAACAGGAGAGGAGGTGAGATTGCCATTAACCGTTTCCCGATGAAATATTTGTAAACATTTAGCCAATTTATGGAGCGTGCTCGTATTATGGATATGCCTTGGACGAGGTTCTTTTTATTCCACTTTTGTGGTTCTTATTTTTGTTGTATTTTTTATTTTAACTTTTATTCCAAGCGTGGAAACGTGGGCGTTTGTTGGCGGCGATTCCATTCATAAAGAGCGGTTCGTGAGGCCATTAAATAACAATCAGATACGATGATCCCGAACTTAACGCCAAACAAACGCCGACGTGTAATCTTTTTGGTAGTGATATTTTAGCATAATTCAATATATTAAACACAAAAGTCGGATGGGGGCCCACGCACAACCGACTGGGATAACACAAAAAAGTAGCTCTAATTAAAAAGCGATGCACGCCTTTTTCGAAAGTCACAAAACCAAAAAACGGAGTATTTATTTGACAGACGCCCGTTGACAATTTTCATGGTGCATAAATCATTTCAAAAATATGAAAAGGTTTACAAAATACAAATATATAGAAACTAAACCCATATATTATTATTGTTAAACCCACGCTTTAATTTGTGTGTTGAAAGAGAAGCTCATGCCGAAGGGAAACCTAAAAATTTAAGTTAAATTGTAGCCTACATCTTAGGCGCTCAGTTCAGTCTCTAAAAACATATAATAATTATATAAATAATAACAATAATAATTAAAACGAAGAAAGTATATTTAAAATCCTAATATTTATATATCTAATTAAAAAGCAAATACACAAATTTCGAAAGTCATTAAAATCAGTAAAAGGTACTTGTACATTTTCGTAGATTTTCATGTTGCCAAAAAAAAAAAATCACACCAAAAATATGATAAAGTTTACTCAATAAAAATATTGGAATTAAACCAATATATTATTATTTTTCTGTTTGGTTTTTAGCCTTCGCTGCAATTTGTTGTTGAAAAGCAGCTTAAAGCGAGAGATCGAAAGGCCTTAGGAAAACATTTGCCAAAATCCGTTCAAGTGACAAGTGCTCAAGTTGTTGTGTTGTTATAACTGCCACGATATCGGCCGAAATATATGTCCATTGTGGAAGCGGCTTTTGTTTGGTTTCTATTTCGGTTTTTTTTTTGCTTTTTTTTGGGAGCACAACATTCTCACGGTGGCTGGGTGGATGGATGGATAGCCAAGGCAAAGAGATGACAAGTCACAACCACAGAGATCAATTGAGTGCCAAGGCTTTTGTCATCAAAACCGAGCAGCCATCATTTCAACGATCCCTCGATTCATTGATATTGAGATTGAAGAAAGAAATCGATTCAGGGAGTTGGTTGCACTTGGAGAAAAATTTAGAGCTATGTTTTGATCAAGGAAAGAATCAAATCAATGAACAAGTTAAGGAAAATATTTGTAAATAAATATTTTAGGCGGTCAGATATAAATTAATAGAATATTTTATCATAATTAAACTCTATGTTTGTTTATAAAATCTCGCATTGAGCTCGCTTTGAATCATTCTTTCCAGTGTATTCCCCTTTCCCCCAATGATGATCGCTCAATTTGCGCAATGACGTGAAAGATTGTCCGTTTTTCGGGTAATCGATCTTTTAGGCGTGTTCCTCTTTTATATTCGGACCCAAAGATGATACAGTTCTTAGCCCCGGCTACCGTTTGTGTGTGTGTAGTCCAGTCTTTATTTATTTCAGATCCGTTTCATCTCAAAACACTCACACCATTCACAATCTCACAGGCAAGCAGGCAGGCAGGCAGGCAGCCAAGGCAGAGGCAGAGGCACCTTGCCCTCTCACTGGAGTTGGGGCAAAGGATTATAAACTTTATTGCATACTCTTCAGTGTCTTTTATAGTTCTTTCTTGGCCTTTTGTTTTTCCCACTTTTATACGACTGCCAAGTCGGGTTATTTACGACATTTCGAGCCAAAAGTTGCAAGGTGCAAGTTTTAAACTGTGGAATTTTTATGAGGGCCGACGGCATAGGGAGTGCTTATATAACACTGAGTATTCGTAGCAAATAATAACAATAAAAGATAGGGATAGAGACAAAAAAAAAAAAACAGGCAAAGAACTAGCTATGATCCCACAGATAACCAAGGGGAGCTATATTTTATCGCACCTTACGACCCGCAGAGATCTGGCGAATTCATCATAATCTTCTATCAGTTCGAGAAATCTTCGCTACCTTTTTGCTTATAGAATTCTAGACCCTCATATAAAGTCGTTTTTGATATCTATATTATTTGATCTGAGCTTAGGATTTGTTTCACGAAGATATTTAAAATGGAATTTTTTTTTACCTTCAAATATTCCATAAAACTATCAATAAATATCATAATTTTTCACCTAAATTCAAAGATATAAATCTCTAAACTCAATCTAAACTTCTTTATTGTTATAAAAACACCATAAAATAGAGCAAACTCAACTCAATTAACCTCTTAATAAATGCTTATTTCCATCAACTTCATCTTCCGTTTATTTTTGGCCTACTAAAACATTTTCCATGGGAAATGAAAATGGAAATGGCAACTTTCCAGCGATTCTAAGGCCTCGTTGCCCACAAGAGACCCATTTAAAATTCATGGGCAGATTTATGCATCTCGGTTTGAATACTCAACCGCAGCAGGCAGGCTCACGACACGACACTCACGAGTAAATTACAGTCAAATGACATGCTCGCCAAAAATGCCACTTCAAATGTGTCCTTCTGTCCCTCGTCCCTCTGTCCTGGCTCTGTTCTGGCTCTGTCCTTCCCCCTTCCCCCTGTGGCTGCCTGTCTGACAACTGACATATTTTCAAAAAGTGGGCATAGACATGACAACAACAACAACAAGAACAACGACAATTGCATGTGTATAACCAACAAGCCGACAAGGAGGGACAGCGACTGCAATTCGCAGTTTCGGGTGCTCTACACTTGAACCAAAAAATGTTAGAAGATTTGAGTGAATATGAGTTAAATTTTGATACATTTATAATATTTTTCAAAAAATTATTGCTGCTCTAAAAATTATAGATTTTTTACCACTTAGCTTGAGACCTTTTTAGATCATTTATATAGCTTTTAAGGGACATGGTTTTTTATTTTTTCTATCCCTTGCAGGGCATCGTTAAAATTACCAATTGTTATTAAATTTTGTATGCAGTTTTATTAAACTAATAACATATAAAACCCAAATTAAAATTTATGCATTTTTGGCTTAGTTATGAGCTATTTTCATAATTCAATTCACAACCTGTAAGGGTTAGCTTTTATTGTAATTATTTGTATATTTAATTTCACTTAACAAACCTTTTTATTTAATTTAAATTTTTATTAAACTCAACATTTTTTCATGAAAAATATTCCCCAGAAATCATTATTAAAATTAAATTTTTCCCGAGTGCATTCAAGTCAAAGTCTCAGCCTCCGTTTTTGTGTGTTAAAACGGGCGTTGGGAAAACAAATTGCTGAAAACACCCCGCCGAATGCAGCCACCCCTCCCTCCACCCCAACCCATCCCTTCCCTCTTGATGTCCTTGTTGTTGGTTGTGTTTTTTCGGGCGCGCAATGTGAAAAGTTAAACGAAAGTGACAGGCTGAGAGGGACGGAGCAAGGCGCAGGCTCGTTGAGGGAAAATCGAGGGGAGGGAATAAAGGTGAGGTAGGCAGGAAAGGTGGTGGCCGGGAGGTAGGGGGTAGGGGGGGTTGGGACTACTATTAAACGTGTCACACACAGCGGAGTTGAAAAGTTAAATGGCAGCGGCAGCGGCTGCGCGCAAAGAGCGAGGAAAAACTGAACGAAACGAAACGAGGCGAAATGAGCAGCGCGGCCATGTTGAGTGTGTGTTCATGTAGTTATATCTGCCACACACGCACACCCATATCTCCACACACTCCTCACCAGTTGCGCCTGTGACTGACTGACGGTGGCCATATTGCATATTTCGCTGGAATTTCGGGGCAGCCGCAGACGCCCGTCAACCCCCTCGACAAAAAGATACATTTGTATCTGATAGTCTGCTGCGGCCTGTCATAAATTATTCTCATAGATATCTATTACCTTGGTGCTGCTGCTGCTAGTTTTCCATGGTGTTATGGGGTATTTATGATTTTTCGTAGAGTTTTTAATATAAATTCTATTTTTATTTGGTTTTAAGAGAGGTTTTCATTAGTTTAAAAATATTTTAAATAGTTTTTGTGAAGCCTAAAGTTGGATTAATCATGATTAGGCTTCCGGGGAAGTCGATACAGAGGTGTGAGTTATATTTATATTTTTCATATTTCATATTATTATTTCTGGTTTCATTCATTTAATATTCTAAATAATTGATTAACAAGAGCATTCTAGGCTTCGGTATCTGAAACTAGCCTAAGCCCCTCGTATTCTTTTTCGGCATTGTTATACCATGTACCAAAGGTACAAAGGTATTATAGTTTTGTGCGAGAGCGATTTTCTGTAACAGGCAGAAGGAGGCGTGGCAGACCCCCAAAAGTTACCTAAATATTGGTCAGGACCACTAAAGGAGTCGATATAGCCATGTCCGTCTGTCCGTCCGTCCGTCCGTCCGTCTGTCCGTCTGTCCGTCTGTCTGTATGAACGCCCAGATCTCAGAGACTATAAGAGCTAGAGACACCAAACTTTGGATTTAGACTTCTTATATCTGCACGCAGATCAAGTTTGTTTAAAATTTTTGCTGCTCCCCTTTTTGGAGGAGCTATTTGAAAAAAACGTATAGCTCCGAAATTTATAAAGTTATGTAAACCATATTAAAAAGCCTAAAGCATTTAATCAAAATACACAGACTGTCCAAATTTTATTGCGATCATGCCATAAATAGCGGAGATATAGGCTTTTTACTTTATACACATTACGTGTACAAGAGGCAGCCCAGGCAGAGGGCTCCAAATAAATCAAAACGTTCATTAAACATTTTACTTATGTTCATATTACTATGAAAATAAGGTTACTCATTTTGAATTGGTTGGTGGTGCAGCTGGCTAAGCTGAAGTCTTTTTCAAATGTTAGTTGTCACGGGTTCGAATCCCGTCGGCGACGAGTGAAAACTTTTTTATTTTTAGCAATTTTTTTTTTTTTTATTTTTTCCAGTACATCAAAATAATTACAGTATTTAATACTAAGAAATAAAAAAATGCAAGCAAAGAACTATACTTAATGTTTTGAAAATGAAAAAAATCCTTATGCCTGCGGTTGATTCGAACCCAGGCCAATTGCTTACAAAAATGTATGTGTAGCTTTACCCACTGAGCTATCGACTTTGCTCTTGAATGGGAAGACATTTGCATTATATGTAAATTTGTCTCAGTTTTTTATTCTTATTCTCTTTCTTTTATATAATTTTTGAACGCGTCTTGTAATGGTACATGGTATTCTACTGTCGGGACACCCGACTGTATGTCCATCTTGTTTTATTAATTGCTTTAGCCGTAAATGTCGGGCCCTTTGATCGCGGCCTAGTCACGGCCAAGTCTTTGTTTAAATATGTATTTATTTGTATTTATTTATATATTTTTTTTGTCAATGTCTGGCGGCAAGGGAAAAAGGGAATTCGTCAGCTAAGTTAATAACAAGTCGCTACCAGTTGAGCGACAATTATTTGCGGTTTCAATTGTTTTGCCAGCAGCAAAAGTTAAACTTATTTTCTCGGCCATTTTTTGATTAATGGAAAAAACATTTTTTTGTGGCCATCAGTTTTTATTTTTTAATGAATGGAAAAGAAATATATATACAAAATGTCGGCCATTAATTAAATGCTTCAAGTATGGCATTTTTATATTGAAATTTCCAAACTGAAATTGCACATCATAATCAACGAGAAATTGAAGTGTTTCACCATCAAGTGAAGGATAATGAACGGGCATTAATGGAGAAATTATGAGAGCAGGCTTAAATAAATTATTGGACTTTTTATGGAGACCTTAAGTTTGAATATTTAAATACAAAACAAGATTTGCTCAAACCGCCAAGTGATTTATTCTCATGTTATAAATAATTTGCATATTATATTTAGCACCTAGTGACAGTAATTCTGTTAAAATAATTGAATACCAATATATTTCAATTGGAATTATTACAAATGATTCCTTTTTGCCTTCTCCAGACCCCCAAAATTCCCCATTTAATGTGGATGAGTATCTTTCGCCAGCTGTTAAAATAATTGCTTAAAGAAACACTAAAAAAATCAATTAAGAAACTCACAATCTGAATAATGCTCCACGGATTATTTTTCGTTTCGGTGTGTCTTTTGTTTTGTTTTTTTTTTTTTTTTTGTACTTTATGAAACGCAATAAAATTTGTTTGAAACACTCATTTAAAGCGGCGTAACATGCAGGCGAGACATTGAATATTCATTAGATCGATCCGACGGTGGGTCAATAAATTTCACATTTCGGGGGATCTGGAATTAAAATCGAAATCGAATCTCGGAGACTCGGAGTGTAGCAGTTGCCGTCGCAGGCACACCACAATAACAACAATAATAATATCGCCAACAACAATTAGCATAACATTTTTAAATTTATGGTTCAATTTTCAAAAAGAGCGAAACAGAAAACCAAGCAAAAAACAAAAACGAAACTGAACTAAACAAAACAAAGCGAAAGAAACTCGTCCCATCTTTTGTTGCTATTGAAATTTGTTTAATATACATAAGTTAAATGCTGCAGCCGCGAAATAAAACAGAAGCCGCCGGGACATTTGCCAGATTTATTGAACGATTTCATTTGAAGGCACAACAAAAGAAGAAACAAATCCGACGGGCGCTACGATTTTAGATCAGATCGGTTTAGCATAGAAAAGCCGATCCGGTTCTCAGGCCCCAACAACTGTATGATAAAGAAAAGGCTTTGAAATTAGCATATAGAAGCATTTTAAGATTTATGTTTATATAAGTATATATTTATCTCCACAAACTGATAAAACGTTAGCTTAAACTGGTAGGTAAAACATTATCTTAAAAATATTTTATAAATTGTAAAACATTTATTGTTAAGAAATACTTCCTCCCTTTCAGTTAGCCAACTTCTTATATTCATTATTTTCTATTTTCCAGACTGAGCTGCGTTCCTGCGCAGCGTGTGGGGAACCAATCTCGGATAGGTTTTTCCTGGAGGTTGGCGGCTGCTCCTGGCATGCCCACTGCCTTCGCTGCTGCATGTGCATGTGCCCCCTGGACCGCCAGCAGTCCTGCTTCATCCGGGAGCGACAGGTGTACTGCAAGGCCGACTACAGCAAGTGAGTACAGTAACAAAAAAAAACAAGAAATATTAGATATTTATTTAATATAATATATATTACATTGAAATTAATTTTATTTAAAAACCATAGTTTTATAGCTCCCATAAAAAATAACTAAAGTTCAAAAAGTCCTCAAAAATGTGTGTAACTTTCTATATTTCTTTACAATTTAACATTTTTTAGACAAATTTTTAAAACCCTATGGATTATCTATCTTTCCAAGTAGGCCTTCAGTTTGTAATCAAATCATTACCAGTATCATTTCTCACTCTTTTGGCAAGGCTTCGAAAAAAATTTCTTTCACATTTTACATGAAGTGATTTTTGGACTTATTTTAAAATCCTCAAAATTCTCGAAATCTTCTGAAATTTTACATTTTAACAAAAGATTTTAAGAGCAGTTTATTGGGCTTTGTGTGTTACGATGGCTTCGGAGACAAGTCCAAAGTATCGTGGAAACTTTTTTTGGATGCTCGAGGTCGTGGTGGACGATCTGCTAATCACGCGTCAGAATAAGTGCGCGCCGGAAGAGTATCCCACCTGCGTAGAGATTACCTTCCGGGATTCGGTCTACTTGACTGTCTGCGATCGGGAGTACGGCACCTGCGTCAATCCCCAGTCGCCCAAGAGCGGCAAGTGTGTCATGTTCACGCTGGACTCTCCGGTTACGGACGAGGATAGGCTCTACATTCATGTTTACAAGCGCCGATCGGGAATTTGTAAATATCTCATTGGTATGACCGAGATGAAGGCCAAAGCGATCTTCGATCGGGTGAAGACAAAATTTGATACAGAAAATCCCAACTGGGAGGAGGGTTTGATGTACAACGTGAAAACTAGGCCCCAGTTGAAGAAATGTGTCAAGGCCGACAGTTGTGTCTGCTACGGTGCTGTGGCGCCAGAACGCCCGGAGCAGTATTGTGCTACCTCGGAGTTGACCAAGCGGATGCTGCCGCTGTTCAATCAATGCAAGATGCAGACCGGAAACTTGGTTCTGATGCTGAGAGTGGTTTGCAGTGGACCGGCTATCATCTCGACCTTTGAATTCAATTCCCCGAAGCCCAAATGCCCGTGTATTGGATGTCCATGAACAAACAAGCTTTACAAGACAAAATTGTAGTTTCAAATTAGGACGTAAATTGGGATTTTATAGTAAATAAATATAATAAATAGCAGGCCAACAACAGCTGGTGGTAGTAGTTTCTTCGAAAGAAAAACCCTCTTCCCCCCTTCTTAAACTTTCTCAAAATTCCCATCGATTTTCCACCAACTCCCTTGCAGTATGTGCACAAGTGTTTTCCGAATAGTTTCCCACAGTTTTCCGTTGGCTGGTTAATTGTTACAATTCGACTTAATCCATTAAGTCAACAGCGACAAAGATGCGGCCAAAACGTAACGAAACGAAATGAAAACTTTACGAGGCAAATGCAACTTGCAAGCCAAACTATGCCCAGTATCGTTTCGTATCTGATGGATACAAAATCGACAAGTGGGCAGGGGGGGCGGCAACGGAGCGGAGAAGAAGAAGTCGTAGGAAAACGGTGTCGACGTCCAACTGAAATGAAAATAAACAAACAAACGCGCCGTGAGATGCTGTAAAAATATTTATTTTTCAAGTTAAGAATTTTAAGTGTGCATTGCCTGCCCGATGGAGACATCATCCAACATTCAGCCTCCCATCGCATCGCATTGGATCGCATCCCAGGTCCGCACATCCACGTCCACGTCCACATCCGAGTCATGCCCTGGCCCATACATTGTTGTGGCTGTTGTAAAAATAAGCTTAAAAGCTAACAATAAGCCACCGAAAGTTGCCGACTCATTTGGAAAAACGTTTGTCGGAGCATCAACGCTGGCAACAACTTCCGCTTGGAAAAAGTCCCCGGAAAACACACACGGGAAAATATTGAAAAGCGTATCCAAATGATTTACTTCACTCAATTTTCAATTTGGATTTTTCTTTACCAACAAAATAATAATACGAGTTGCAGGAATATTTCTTAATTGATCAGTTAGTTAATTAAAGAGTAATGAAATGGTGATAAATTAAAGGAAAGTCTTTAGTTAATGTAGAAATATATTTTATTGGGATAAAACTTTCAACAAAATGCCTAATTTTTAAAGAGAAACCCTTTAGTTGGTTTTGTGTTTTTTTTTTTATTAATATTTTCATTTTATTTTATTACCAAAACTGATTTGCAATTTCCGTTTTCCGTTTTCTTTTTAATTGCAGAAATTTCGGCGCCAAGTGCTCAAAGTGCTGTCGCGGCATCTCCGCCTCCGACTGGGTGAGACGGGCCCGGGAGCTGGTCTTCCACCTCGCCTGCTTCGCCTGCGACCAGTGCGGCCGCCAGCTGTCCACCGGCGAACAGTTCGCGCTCATGGATGACCGGGTGCTCTGCAAGGCTCATTATCTGGAAACGGTCGAGGGTGGCACCACATCAAGCGATGGTGAGCTTTTCACTTTTTGTTTTAACAAATCAAAAAAAAATCTGGGGGCATAAAAAGAGTGAAAACAAGTTGGAAACATGGCTGCACGCTTCGGTGGCAGAAGGGTTGCCAATTTGGAACGCTTCACTGTGCCAAGACTGGGGACGGTACAGTGAAGCTGGAATCACTAAGCGCCAGCCAGTCGCCGCCGCTGACGAAATCGTGTCACACTCGTAAAAACAAAAAAAAAAAACACTCCAGCCTTTTCTGAGACGACGTGATCGGCTTGTGAATGTCGCGGCATAGACCAGCTTTGCCCCCATCCAAAATCTGTAAAGGAGGAAGAGACCACCGGGTCTGTGGCACGGTGGCCACATAAAGCACGGCAGCAGCAACAGCAGCAGCTCTATAAACCATAAACACTTTTTGACATTTTCAATTTGGCCGACTGTCAAAATGCTTTTAGAGCCAAGTCCAACTTCAAGTCACTGAAAGACGAGAGACCTTAAGGGCCTTTACCCAGTATGTTTATGGGGGAAAAATAGCAAAAATAATTCCTATTACACTTGTGATTATATTTAGATATTATTTACATTATCTTTTATAATTCAAATAGTATAATTTTAATTGAAATTAAGTATCAAAAAATTAAATGCAAATAGAATCAATTGGATCCATAATTATATTAAATTTATTTCTTATGAAAAAACATACATCTAGAATTATGATATAATTTTTTCCCAAGTGCTGATAGTCTCTTAGTTCCTGCACGATTTATATAGCGATTAAATTTCCAATCCTCACACGTTCTCCTCACATATTTATAATACGAATTGCCATTCCCATTTCGATTTCAATTCCAGATGGCTGTGATGGCGATGGTTATCACAAGAGCAAGACGAAACGGGTGCGAACCACCTTCACCGAGGAGCAGTTGCAAGTGCTGCAGGCCAACTTCCAGATTGACAGTAATCCGGATGGCCAGGATCTGGAGCGGATCGCCTCGGTGACCGGTCTCAGCAAGCGTGTGACGCAAGTTTGGTTCCAGAACTCGCGGGCGCGTCAGAAAAAACACATACATGCTGGTAAGAATAAAAGTAAGTAGTGGATTAGTGCAGCATGCCTTCCCCGAGAGATGCCCCTAGAGAGATCCCCTAGAGATATCCCGTAGAATCCCCCGTAGCCCCCCCTCAAAAAACAAAACACACACAACAAAACTACACACCACAAAAAAAGAAAAAAAAGAAAAAAGAGAATAAGATGCTAACACAGTATTTACAATTTCTTCTGTTTTTTTTCTACTTTCAACAAACGATTTTTGATTGCAGTACGCGAACCGGAAGGAAGCTCATTTGCGCGTCATATTAACCTGCAGTTAACGTATTCATTTCAGAATAACGCACAGAATCCAATGCATATGAACGGCTCTAAAGCGGGTCTATACCCGACACACGGTAAGGAATTGTGAATAAAGAAATCTATTTGAAAAGTTATTGGATTTATAGAGAGGCTATGAGGATCTTTGACTAGGCTTAACCCTTTTGGTATTAAAAATATAAGCAATTATCCCCGGAAATAATGAGAATAAATACCTAAAAATTATATAACTTTATTTGAGTTACCTTCAGTCACATCGAAGATATTTTCAATTAAAAACTTTAAAGCAAAACTTTAAATTCCAGTATTAGCTTTTATAATTTAAATATTATAAACAACTAATTAACAATTTCCCTCTCTCTCTCCTCCTTAGAATCCTCCATGGATGAGTTGTCGCAGGACTCGAGTGTGCATTGCATGCCCAGCGAGGTGTGACTAGAGCAATCCTCGCCAGCTCGAACCCATCGCTAGCTAGCTGGCCCACCCAAGAAACGTCCTTTCCTAGTCAAAATTTTTATGTAAATCGTCCACGAAGCAGATGAAACTCTCACAGGCGATCCAGAGCAAAATATGAAACACCATACAAAGCAGCCAGTCCCAGTTTATAAAAGGCTTTGAGCAATCCTGTAATTCTGTAAATCACAAGCGATCCATCCATCCATCCATTCCATCGACAGCTTCATTCACAGTGAAATCTCATTACCAACAAACAAGAAACATTCCTGCATTGTAGTGCAGCTTAGAAGCTGCAGAGCTTAGTTAATTTAATTTAAATGAAATTTAAATTTAATTTAGTTTAATGTTCAGTAATCGTTAAGTGTTTGCCCCAACAAAGAACCATTCAATTTGGAAATGGATAACTGCTTGCCAAGGCTCCTGTAATATATTTATGTGTATGCCTAACCAATCATTGTCTTATACCTACCTATACCACGCAAAACGTTGTTATTGTTTATTTTCTTGTTTTTTAAATGTATAAAATCGATATAAATAGTCGTAACCTAAACATATAGCTGGCCAGGCATCTTGTAAATAGTAATTATAGCCGAAATTGATAAGCAACGCAGATAAAGAGCAGTAAATGAAGGAAACTACACAGCTAAAAACTAACATTTAGTTAACACAAATTATAAAAATACAATTAAAGATGAACCGAAATCAATTAAAACGAAAAGAATAAGAAAAATTAAAGAAGGACACTTTTTCAAAAACAATAAATACTTGTGTGCATTTATTTTGGGGAATGGAAATGAACAAAAATCATTACAATTTTAAGATTAAGATTACAATCTCCATGATTGTTTTCTTTTCTTCAAGCTGAAATAATGAAGGCTTTACTCATTTTATAGAAACAATTTTTGGCAAAGCTCTGAAACGAAGACCGCTTTTGAAACCTGTTTCTAAGGATTTGCAGATTTACTTTCTGTTTTAATATTTTATCTAGCAAAGAATATTAAGAGGTATGAATGAAAACCCTTAAAAATAAAAATCAAGTGCTTTTTCTTATATTTAAAAATGTTTTCCCTTGATTCTGTCACTCTAAACATTCAAGCTGCAATATCTACAAAGGAAATCGCTTCGTTAATGTCTTAATTTGTGGCTTAGCCTTTGCTAATGCCAAACGATCTCTTTGGGCAACACTCGAAATCGATTTCCGGTGTGCAGCCAGCCCCCGGGTGCTCGATCATCAACCTGTGGTGGCTGTTCTCAACCCATTGAGCGATCATTTAAAGCATCTGCCGCAGACAGTGTGACGACGACTTTTGCGCCTGATCATCGACTCCAGCTCCGGGTCCGCATTACCGTCACCATATCCCATAGCTACATCCCCAGCCCCAGCCGCATCCCATGGATGCGGGCACTTGAGCTGCCAGTCATGTGGCTGGATTCTAGTGTTGCACTTCAGGTTCGGAGCTAAGTGCATCGAAAATCGAAAATGAGAAACGTATCGCGGCGACGGCAGTCGAGCGATCCGAGGCATTAATTGAATTATAAGCCTAGATTATGCAAAGGTTTCCTGCCTCTGGCCAGCTGTTCGGCAATTTGTGTGGAAGATCATCGCCATGATCATGCTTATTGGTATTGGATTGGGAATGTGCACGTGCACAGGGAGAAAAAATGGGTGCATATACAGCTTATTTGAACATGTTTCTATTAAATAACTCAATGAATACATGTTGTTGTATATTCCCTTTAATATTCTGTGACAGTTTCAATATATAAATACAATTTAAAATAGATTTACTTCAGTTTTGCTATTAATTTCTTTGGGATTTTACAAAAGAATCCATATTAAATTTCTTTAAATGATTAATTTAAAATTGTATATATATTTCGTAATGTGTAGGTCTCTAGATCCGATGGGTGGGCATGACTTGGCATTCGATGAGACTGCCAGTGACTGGGATTGTGACTGAGACTGGGACCCTGCACTTGTTTGTAATTCCTGTTGTTGGTCTATAATTGTGCGATCGCATTGCAGACCAACCAACAAAAAAAAAGGGCTTTCCATGGCACGTTACAAAAATATCAACAAATCGTCATCATTAATAATGATCACTCCGGGCCAGTATCACACATACATGCACTCCGTGTTTATTTTTTGGGCTGCCCGGTTCATTTGTCAAATTTCACTGAGATCTGGGGAGATCTCTTAGATCCCAGAGCCCAGATCCCAGATTCACAATCCCCGATCCCCTGGAGATATCTCTCGATCCGAGCTTGTTGTTATTTGAGCAAACATTCAACACTTGAAGCGAGAGATTTTCGTGGCCAGCTACAACAACTCAATTCGAGTTGAAGCTGAAGCCGGAGTTGGGGTTCGAGTTTGAGTTCGAGTTCCCCCCCTTCTGCGGCAATGGAATTATGAATGATGTGATACTTTTGCCATTGAGATGTTTTCACAGTCGCGGGCCTCATGACATGCCCCAGCCATATCTTATTTGCTATATCTACATCGCCGTCGGACGCAAGATTGGGAGCTGGCAACTCGACTTCGCCCCCAAGCCCCGTGTTCCCTCCATAACCGATTCCTGTCCCGATCCCATGTTGATGTTGCTGTTGTTGCCACTCCGTGTTGCTGCCGTGTTTGTGTTATTTCTGCTGGAAATGAGCGATCGCGTGCAATAATTTGTAGACGACTAAAGCTGAGAAGAGGAACGTGCAGATGATCGCAGAGATCGCAGACCGCGCAGCTCGAGAATCCCCAAAGCTTGAATCGCGCCTGCTGCACATGCTGCTGCTGCACAGCACATCATTTTTCAAAATCATTCAAACACTTGTTAAATATTTTCTTAACCGATTGATGATGATTGTGACTGGCCGAGGTGGATCCATATCCATATTCATATCCATATCCATAACCATATCCATCCTGCAACAAAATTATTTGTGTTTATCAATAGACGCGCGCTGAAAAAGAAGTTTAAAGTCGTGGAACTGAAATCTGTGTAGATGCAGAGGGAAAAATGAACTTAAATATTAGAAAAATAAATTAAATACTTATTGCTAGCTTGAACTAAAAATTATAACAAAGATTTCCTCCAAAAATCTTGCAGTATTTTAATTTCTTTATCAAAAATTTTTAATTATTTTTGTTTTTTCCTGTGCATCCATCAAAGGCATTGACTTATTACGATTTTGTTGGCCTTTTCACAACCAAGCTGGGCCGCTGAAATTAATTGATATCTGTGGTATGCGCTTTGTTGGACTTTGATGAGAGGCGGCCCTCAGTCTCCAATCTCCAATCTCCAGTCTTCAGTTTACAGTCTTCCGTCTTCAGTCCGCCGTCTTCGGACTTTGGTTTTATTTGTGAGACGAGTCTTGTGGCCACTTTAGGCACTGATGATCGATTACAGAACGTGCCAGAGTCCATTGAAAACGGGGTCAAGTGTGAGGATTGGACGGAGGATGCCTGCCATTCGGTGATTGGGTATGCAAATGTCCAGTCCGGCCAGATGCAATAAGCATTGTAATTCCTGGCCATTGGCCCATCATCGCCTTGCCAGCTCCATCATCGCCAGATGATCCATCGAGGAGGTCTCCCTTTGGACAAAAGGCCGGCCGCTCCTTTCAACACGGCGGAGGGGACCAACCTCAGCGACAGCTTGGTCGAAGTGTGACTCATGCCGCTTGGCATTTTAATTGATTTTGGGGGGCGCAGAAATCTTGTGCCAAAATCCTCACAATCCTCAGACTACACACACGCAACACAGAACACGAGTACGACCCGCTGGCACACGTTCTATGGCCTCCAGTCAGAGGTGTCTGAAGGAGAACTAAAAAAAAAGGGGTTTAGATCAATTAATTAATTTGCCAAGGGATTGTATCTCAAGTCCTCTTCGAATTTACTTGCTGAAAAGAACCCCCTTTTGGGCCACACCTCTGCCACAAAATTCAGGCACGTACAAAGAACGCTGCTCACCTAGGAGCCCGGAATGGGAATGGGACATTCATCATGCTGCGCTGCCCGCCAACTTTTGCCTGACTCTTTTTGAATCCGAATCGGAATCCGCATCCGAATCGGACTGCCTGCGTAGGCGTTGGCCGGTGGTCAACTCCTGCTCCGTCTTTCCGTCTTTCACCTCCTCCTGTTCCTCTTTTTCTCCCATCCCAGCATCCATCGCTGTGTGTACCATCATCATTGGGCGTTGGAGCACGTAAAAATGTAACACCAACTGGCTGGACAGCGGGGCTTTGAGGAATCGACAACTTACGCACCTTTGAGCTGTCTCTTTGGTTTAATTTTAGCCAACAGAATAAGTTCATTTTAAATGAAGTTGAATAATAAAAACAAAAAGAAAATATATGTAACATTTTTAAATTTAATTACTAATTATTTTTAGAATATTTAAAATAAGCAACAGGTTTAACTTAGCTAACATCTTCTTTATAATATTTCAGGATTGTAAATATTATTTTGTGAGTTAATTAGAACAACTTTAAGCTTTATTAATAAACTGTTTAAGTTAAGAAATATATATTTTCTTCTGCATTTCAGTAAAAATTAAAATCTCGCTTCATTATTTGATTAGCTTTAGCTTTGGCCCTTTTCGTTTAATACTCAACACTGATATGCAAGGAGCTTCTGTTCAATCGTTTGGGTGATTCCGAGGCCAAGTCCCATCCAATGCGAATCCCTGAATAATCCCCAGCCCCTAGCCTTTGCCTTTGCCTTTGCCCATCCAGTACGGTGGCCACCGAGTTTGCTTAACTCGCTTCGACTGTGCGCGCACAGGACACCCAGCTGTGGTCGCCGGGCCAACAAGCCAGGCGGTGGTTGCTCCTGGAGCTGCAACACAAACAGCAGCAGCAGCACTACACTGTTAAAAACTAAACTAAAGGCCATGATAAATTCTAATAAATTAATAATAAAATGAAAATAAAATCTTCAAAGCTTCATTAAAGAGAAAATAATTTTACTCTGCTCTGAATAAAGATTAGCTTAAAATTGGAAATTAACTTGTACATTTTATAAATGTTTTACTTTTTGTTGCTGTGCAACATCAGCGGCAAAGACAAGTCCAGCAACTGGCAACTCCTTTGCTGCAACGTCCTCCAATGACGACAACTTTGGCAGTACACCTCAACCTCAATGTTTGTGCAAGCAACATTCGCATGCAAGTCAGCAAAGTTTGCATTGACACGCAGCAGCATCAGCATCAGCAGCAGCAGCGAATTTGCATAAAGACGAGGGGTGGACAAGGCCCCTTTTTGTGGGCTGCTCTCCTGGTGTCATGGTGTCCAAAAAACCAGACCAATTCAAAGTGCAAAAGTGCTTTCTGTCTGTGTTTCTCATATCTGTAACTGTGAGGGGAATTTCTACAGGGAATTATTTTAGTTAAATATATTTATTTATCATAAGCCTTTAGGTTTATTTATAATTTCTTTCAGGTCATTTAAAATCAAGTCATTCGCAAGAGAGTTATTGGAATACCCTGAGGCAGTCCCTAATAAGTATGCAACAGTTTTGCTGGATTTTTTAGGATAATTATATAAAGAAATTATGTTTATTGTTAAGCAGTTTATAATGCCAGAAATAAAGATATTATTGTCTAGATTAATTTAATTTCACCCAAATAACTCTTGCCTAGATTATTTCCTTTTCGCTTAAATAATTAGAACTAAAGATAAATTGTTTCTAGAAAGAAAAAAACATATTAAAAAGATCCTTTTAAAATGTATGAATTATTTTGTTTGCTTTTCTAAATTTAATATTCTATTTAAATCTAATTCCCTTGGCAGCAATAAAGGCGGAAGCTGGGCCTTTTGGTTAGGAGGGGGCATTGCTGT
Source organism: Drosophila anomelani (assembly GCA_035045905.1). Lineage (NCBI taxonomy): Eukaryota > Metazoa > Arthropoda > Insecta > Diptera > Drosophilidae > Drosophila > Drosophila anomelani. Next base: position 7,622,201 of record JAWNOO010000165.1, read on the forward strand.
TCATGATGAAGATGGACATGTTGCTGGTGGCTTCCCATCAACAAGAACAGCAGCAACTGCAGCCCCATTAGGCTGCACATAAACTGCTTGCAATGAAATTCACTCCTGTGGCGTGGCCATGTTGCTACTGCGCTGCCAGCGGCTGCTGCGCCAGTTGCAGTTGCAGTGGCTGCTGTGTCTGACTTATGGCAATTGCCAATGCAACATTTGTTGCTGACAGGCTAAAGATGGGGGCGTGACCGTTACTACCCAGAGCTACCTTTCAGTTTCGTGTTAAGTATTATTTTTATTTCTTGCAAAATATCATTTTAAGTAACTTTTTGTTTTGTTTAAGAATAGCTTAAAGGACTTAAAAGGGCATTTAATATAATTATGCTTTCTTTAATATTTTTAATTAAATTTAGGAAAAATAATTTAATTTAAATTCAATCCTAATTAAAAAGGTTAAGTTTTATGCCATAAATTAAACTCTCTAAAATTATTTCCTTATTAAATTTCGTGCTAACACACGCTGCAATCACGCAACAATCTCGAACTGCATTCGATGCCTCTGCAGTTTCTCCTGTTTTTGGGATGCTGGATGGCAATTTTGTGTGCTTTTTTTGTTGCTTATTTTTTGTTGTTTTTTATTTCACTTACCCCCCGCAAACATTTGTTTCAACACGTACGCGCAAATGAGTTTACAAGGTGCGATATTCATGTTGCTGCGGCTCTCGGTGGATGTTGCCATTGCAGCTTGTCAATATTTACTATGCGCCCCGGCCGGAGCAACATGTTGCCGAGCGGCCCAGCACAACTTGACAAATCGTATTCTTGCCGTATTTTATATATATTAATAGAGCTTGAGGAAGCAAATATTTTAAAAATAAATAATAAGAATTGCCCACCCTTTAAAACAACAAATTTTTTAGAAATAACCTAAAAAACAATAATATTAAATTTCTTTATAAAAATAAAATAATACAAATAATGCATAAGCTTCTTAAAATAAATAAAATACATTAGCAATTACGTTTTTTTTATTTAATTTTAGTTTATTTTAATAAAAACTTCTTAATAAATGGAAATAAAATGAAATAAAAATATCAAACAAAAGACTTAGGCAACAAACTTGTCTGCAGAACCAATAACGAACGAAAACGCTATTAAGCGGCCATAGTTTGAATTACAGCTAGAACGATCAGATCCATCGTGCTCCTTCCTTAAACAAAATTTGCGAACCCAGCTTCAAGCTTATTAATAGCTGAGCGACAGTAAAGAGAAGTCCGTATGCCCGGCGAGGTGCCTTTCATTCTCATTTCTCATTCTTATTTTTTATGTTGGCTTTGGCTTTGGCTTCAACTTGTGTTGCTGCTGCTGTTGCCGCTTTTAGTATAATTTTAATTAACGCATTCGATGATGCTGCTACTGCTGCTGTTGTCGCCTCGTCCTCCTGTTGCTGCTGCTGCTGCTGAGGCTGCTGTCGTTGTCTTTGGGCAACATGCTAAAAGGTGTTAATTGGCGAAATTTCCATGTAGAGCTTAACCAAAAACAGAACAGCAAAGCGAAAAGGGAGGCTGCAAAGTTCTCCAGTCTCCCGCCTTGGGCATTGTCAACAAGATTTGCTTTATTAGCCACTTTCGGGTGGTTGCAACATTTCCAGTAACAGCAGCAGCAGCAGCCACAGCAACAACAACGACAGAAAACCACCAACAGCAACATCATTGTCAATAGCAGCATTTGCTTTGACTTTGGTTTTACACAGAAAGAATGAGATCAATAGAAATTCCACAATTTAAATACAATTTTTGAAAAGAAAATAGAATTAGTAGAGAGATTTGATAATATTTTTTTTTTTGCCTTTAAAAACTCGGAATAATTTAAAGCAATAAAAATAAATAAAAGAGAATATATAAAAAACATACAAATTAAACTTACTATAATTTCAAAATTAATTGTAATAGGTAATAATTTTAATAATTAATCAATAAATCAACCTTTCAGCTGGCTTTACAAAGAAATAATAATTTAAAGAAGTAACATTTTATAGAATTTCTAAAGGGTTAAATAGTTTGCAAATCTTTAAACATTTAATATATTATTTTGTCGTTTGAAAAAGGCAGCAAAGTAAATTGTTTCATAATAATAAAGAAATATAAACCCTAAGAGAATCACAGCCTTTCTTCAGGTGTAGCCAATACTGCCAATTTTAATGAGCAACAGCGACTCGTGCTGCAGATGAGTAAATATTTTTATGGTTTAATTTCATAAATTATGACAATTTCCAAGTCCCGAATGCCGACGTCTTGTGTGGATATATATATAGACATACATATACGTATATTGAAATCCTCAAGTTATTGCCATCACCCCGCCAAGATATTCTCCCGATCTGGATTCACATCCAAGTGAATTATGCTCGCCACAGCAAATCAACCTAAAGTGCGGCGACAGGACACCGTAAAGCTCCTAAATTTTACTTAAGAACATCTGGGATTCGTACGTTCAACGCCATCAATGGACAATGGCAACTAGGGATGGCTGAAAATAAAACAAAATTTTGCAATATGTTTAATATAAAATTATATTTATTTTGAATAACTTTGTGAAATATTCCTCTTACTGGGAGTTATCATAATCCTTTTTCTTATAGCATTGCTTTTAACTTTGATTTTTCTTTCAGCTTTTATAATTATTTTAATTTATTTTTAATTATTCAGAAGTAATATAATTTTAAAAATTTATGGATTATATATATTATTTAATATTCTTTCGATATATCATCCCCAATGATATTGCTTATGATGATGAGCGCAATGATGATCATCATTAACACCTTATCTGCCCCACAGGACACCCTCATTCCGCAGAGCACAATACGTCTCTACAAGAGGAGGGGAAAAATACATCCGAATCGCAGCAAAAAGTAAGTAAAAAAATATAAGAAAATAATTCAAAATGAAATTTGCTTTATGATGCGCAACAGCGCGACCTTCCTATGCACAGTGGTTCTGAAAACTGATTTAAGGCGGACTGGAATTATACTTTGTTGTTTTTGGCTTTTGGTTTTTGATTTTCGATTAATTAATAATTTTTACTAATCATTAGTTCATTACATTATATATATATGTATATATATAGGGTTTTTTAAAAATCGTTCCAATCTATATAGAGCTAGGATATACAATTTAAGATAGTATTAATTTATTTGTATTGATTATACGGATTTCGGTCTAATCATCATTAGAGTAGCGGTAAGAGATATTTCTTGATGACGCTGAAAATCTCTCCATTAAATTCCGTACGTTCCGCCATCACGTTTTCCATTTTTATTATACTTTCCATTAAGCGAGCTGTAATTTAAAATGTTTGAATAAATATGTTTAAAAATGTTTTTTTTTGTTTTAAGTTAATACCTTCTGCCACAAGTTCGAAACCACCATCCACCACCGTGAATGAATACACAACCGTTTAAGCCCTTATCAAATGTGGAGAACTTGGCTTGCATGTGATAATTTAGCGATGGTCCAGCGGCTCCAGAGTATTCCCCAAGCGATTTCAGATAATACGATTCCTTCTCGCTGCCAATTTTGAAATCGCTGAACTGAGCATAGCTACTGGTTCTGTTGTTATCTTCAAGGTGAATGTAAAGTTCGTAAGTTTGTGCCTCAGTCATCATGTGCAATTTTTCCAGGCCAAAGAAGAACTCTCCAGCTTTGTTGCCAAATCCTTCCTTGTAATCATTCCACGAGCGATTAAAGCTTTCACTTCCGTCATACCGCTTCTGGATGACCATCCATCCGTCATTAGAGCATAAACCTTGAAAAGGGTTAATTCCACGAATTTTAAATTGAAAGACGCCACTTATGTTTACGTTTGGGCACTGCTCTATATATGTGTAATTTTCTAGCAGATCTTTAGTTGAGTTTAGCTGATATCGTAAAGAAATAAGCTCCTCCTGTGTGCTTGTATTTTGTTCTCTTAGGCCTTTGATTTCGTCAGTTATAGAATTTATTTGAGTATCCTTGGCCTTTAGTTGTTGATTCTTATCCTGGATTTGACTATCTTTACGTGCAGTTTCAATCCTAGAGTTCGTATTAATTTCGGTCAGATTCTTTAGTTCGTTTTCTATAATCTCTTCTTTTTTCAGTTTTTGCTTAATTTGTTTTCTTAGCTCATTTAATTCGTTAATTTTTTGATTTAGTTGTGTATTCTTGGCCTTAAGTTGTTCAATATTGTCCTTAATTTGAGTATCTTTACGTACAGCTTCAATCCTACAGATCGTTATAACTTCTGTCAGATTCTTTATTTCTTCATTTTTTAAATTTAATTGTGTATCCTTTGTCTTTAGCTGTTCAATATTGTCCCGGATTTGACTATCTTTACGTGCAGCTTCAATCCTAGAGTTCGTTATATCTTCGGTCAGATTTTTTAGTCTGATTTCTATAGCCTCTTCCTTTTTCAGTTTGTTCTTAATTTGTTCTCTTAGCTCACTGATTTCGTTGTTTTTTTGATTTAGTAGTTTATCCTTGGCCCTTAGTTGTTCATTTTTGTCGTGAATTTGACCGTCTTTACGAGCATCTTCAATCCTATAGTTTGTTGTAACTTCCCTCAGATTCTTTAGACTGTTTTCTATAATCTCTTGGCTTTTCAGTTTATTCTTAATTTGTTCTCTTAGCTTACTGATTTCGTTATTTTTTTGATTTAGTTGCGTATCCTTGGCCTTCAGTTGTTCATTCTTATCATGGATTTGACTATCTTTACGAGCATCTTCAATCCTATAGTTCGTTATATCTTCGGTCAGATTCTTTAGTCTGTTTTCTATAGTCTCTTGGTTTTTAAGTTTGTTCTTAATTTTTTCACTTAGCTCATTGATTTCGTTATTTTTGTTATTTATTTGTGTATTCTTGGTCTTTAGTTCTTCATTTTTGTCTTGAATTTTACTATCTTTACGAGCATCTTCAATCCTATAGTTCGTTAGAACTTCCGTCAGATTTTCTAGTCTCTTCGTTATTTCTTGATTTTTAAGTGTAAAATTTCTCTCTTGGTTTTTAATAATTTCTTTCTTCTCTTCTATAACTTTGGTGAAATATGCTTCTCTGGCTTTTATGTTATTGTTGTGCTCTCGGAGCAAATTCCTTAAGTCAGTGATGGTGGCGATGTGTATTTTATCTGTAATATTGTCTTTAATGATTTCCGATAAATCTTTAGATGGGTTCGCCGAGATTTGATATAGCGCCTCCGAAGCGAAAACCCAAAAAATTAAAACGAAAACAACCGACTTCATTATTTCGAGCTAGCGAACTGTGCCACCGATGAAAGAGAACTGAATTATTTGAATCAGAAGTGTTGTGTGCGCCGTTCAATTTTTATCTAACATTGTGTTTAAATACATATATATAAATATGTTTATAAAAACCGAATAATCAAGACATTTCCGGGCTAAGACAGAATGGTTCAAATTCCAATTTCATGAGTCATCTGCTCTCTGCAAGATCGGCTCCCTTTACACATGGTATAACAGAAACTATTTATCAAGTATATTTTATTTTGGAATTAAAAACTTGCTCTAAGTTTTATGGTCATCATATATTTTAAAAATTTATAGAGTATATATATTATTTAATATTCTTTCGATATATCATCCCCAAAGATAATGCTTATGATGATGAGCGCAATGATGATCATCATTAACACCTTTTCTTCCCCACAGGACACCCTCACTCGGCGGAGCACAATACGTCTCAACAAGAGGTGGGCAACCCGAGGGGAAAAATATATCAGAATCCCAGCAATAAGTAAGTAAAGAAAATATAAGAAAATAATTCAAAATGAAATTTGCTTTATGATGCGCAACAGCGCGACCTTCCTATGCACAGTGGTTCTGAAAACTGATTTTAAGGCGGACTTATACTTTATACTTATACTTTGTTGTTTTTGGTTTGGCAGTCGTTTTTGATTTAAATATTTGTATTAATCATTAGATCGTTACATTTCATTTTTAAAATGGAGCTTAGCTTGATCGATTCACATTTTTACTATTTTTTATGGTGTAATAGGTGTAACAAAAGGTAAACCTGACTATACAGATCTTTGAAATTTATACAGATCTTTGAAATTTATACAGAGATTTAAGATAATATTTATTTATTTTTATTGGTTATAGGGATGTTGGTTTGATGATCATAGTAGTAGCGATGAAATATACTCGTTTAGGACCTCCATAATATGCCCAACTCTCGCCGAACTCTTCGCCATCCCGTTTTCCATTTAGAGACCTGCAATTACAAAAGTTTTATTCTATATGTTTTAAAATATGATTTTCTTTTTGTTTAATAAATACCTGGTGTCACAAGACTTATACCACCATCCACCACCGTCAATTTTTGCACAACTGCTGGAATCTCTATCGAATGTGGAGAACTTAGATTGGATTTCAAGATTTAGTGAGTGTTCGTGTCTTTTATATTTTTTCGTAAGCGATTCCAGATAATATGATTCCTTTTCACTGCCAATTTTGAAGTCGGTGTAGTAATCCCTTTTTGTGGCTCCGTTGACATATTTAAAGTAAATGTGAAGATCGTAGGGGCGTGCCTTAGTCATCAAATGCAATTTTTCCAGGCCAAAGAAGAACTCTCCGTTTAGGTCGCCAAATCCTTCCTTGTAATCATTCCAGGAGCGATTAAAATTTTCAATTCCATCACTCCGATTCTGGATGACCATCCATCCGTCATTAGAGCATAAACCTTGAAAAGGTTTTATTCCAGGAACTTTAAATTTAAACAAGCTTTTATTCAATTATTTTGGACACTGCTCTGTATATGTGTATTTTTCTACCAGATCTTCAGTTGAGTTTAGTTTCTGCGAGATAGATTGCATCTGGTATCGTAAAGAAATTAGTTCCTCCTTTGTCCTTTTATTTTGTTCTTTTAGCTCATTGATTTCGCTATTTTTTTTATTTAGTTGTTTATCCTTGGCCTTAAGTTGTTCAATATTGTCCTGCATTTGACTATTTTTACGTACAGCTTCAGTCCTACAGTTCGTTATAACTTCCGTCAGATTCTTCATTTCTTCATTTTTTAAATTTATTTGTGTATCCTTGGCCTTTAGTTGTTCATTTTTGTCGTGAATTTGACTATCTTTACGTGCAGCTTCAATCCTAGAGTTCGTAATATCTTCGATCAGATTCTTGAATCTGTTTTCTATAGTCTCTTCGTTTTTCAGTTTGTTTTTAATTTGTTATTTTAGCTCACTGATTTCGTTATTTTTTTTGATTTAGTTGCGTATCCTTGGTCTTTAGTTCTTCATTTTTGTCCTGAATTTTACTATCTTTACGCGCAGCTTCAATCCTAGAGTTCGTTATACTTATCTTCCGTCAGATTTTCTAGTCTCTTCGTCATTTCTTGGTTTTTAAGTGTGAAATTTCCCTCTTGGTTTTTAATAATTTCTTTCTTCTCTTCTATGCTTTTGGTGAGAAAGGCTTCTCTGGCTTGTATGTTATTGCTCTGCTCTCATAGCAACTTCCTTAAGTCACTTAGCATGGTGGCAACGCTTATTTTCTTTGTAATATTGTCTTTCATAATTTCCGATAAATCTTTAGATGGGTTCGCCAAGATTTGATATAACGCCTCCGAAGCGAAACCCCAAAAAATTAAAACGAAAACAATCGACTTCATTATTTCGAGCTTGCGAACTGTGCCACAGATGAAAGTGAACTAAATTGAATTATTTGAAATATAAGTATTGTGCGCGCAGTTTAATTTTTATCTAACATTGTGTTTAAATTTGTATTTGTCTAAAATGTATTCTTGAACCGCATAATCAAGACATTTCCGGGAAAAAACAGAGTGGTTTAAATTCCATTTCTATGAGTCATCTGCCCTCTGCAAGATCGCTTTCCATTGCAATGGATTGCTCATGGTATATCAGCAATTATTTATTAAGTTTGCATCCAAGATATTTTATTTTTAAATAAGAAACTTATTTGCTTGAAGTATAAAGTATAATTTTAAAATAAATCATTATAGATAGTTCATTATCAGTTAATTAAATATTAGGTAAAATATTAAATATTTAAACTATATTATTTCCAAAGTTTGAACATATTTTTGGTTTGGAAATCGCAGCAATTATGGTTCCACTGTTCGAGGGACAATCTGCGTTGATATGAAATATGTGTCGGGGCGGCAGGCAGCGGAGATTTATCGAGCGCGAAATGTAATACGCGAAGTGAGGATCTGGTCCTGGGGACTGAAAATGTGAGCCGGGGGACCCGGGTCCGGGTGCTCTGAGATGGGACCTGGCACCTGGAAACGGAGCTGGACGCGAGTCAGGGGATCGGATCAGCGGCCACCGTTTTGAATTGGCTTAAGCGACGCCGCCGCCTTCGACGACAACAAAAACAGTAACATCCAGAGCAACACCATTGGCAATACACTAAAACAAAATGTTTATAATGAGAAATTATAGATTATTTTATATTAGTTAATAGCTTTTTTAAGCAATTTAATTCAGCTGCAATTTCATATCCAAATCATTGGTTTGATTCAGATTATCGGGTTATACATATTATTAACATGTTTAGTATTATTAATTTTAATATTTTTCAGTTCCTAATTTTCTGGCTGTGCACGGATCAAGTGGAGCAGGGTTCGGAGCAACTGGATGCTCGATTCGGTTCGCTTATAAACTGCATCCTGCTGCGATCCGTTGCCCCCGTGTGGTAAGAGGCAGCCATAGGGATGCGTACAGATGCGGGAGTGGGGGCGACAGAGGCAGGACAGAGCAGCGACAACGACTGGACATTAACTAATGCATGCATTTATTTTTGTTATTTGTTGGGGCAGCTTCCACGGAGCAATGCGGGGAGAACCCAATGCGAAGTAAGCGGGCGGCCGAGCCGAGTTACGGAGGATCTGCTCCAATAACTCATGGTGACACTATTAAAGCGACGATTTGTAGCCGAGCATAAAATAAATGCGGATTAGACTTTATAAAGGACAAAATGCTCATGTCGGCGATTTATGGGCGTGGCGGCCCTTAGAGAATGGATTTTTTGGTTGGAAATATGAAAAAATTACGTTCTGACTTCTCAAGTAAAAGTTGGAATTATTTTTTTGCTAACAGGAAGTATATTTAAATTTGGAAATATTTTTGATAAGACACAATTTGATTTAATATTACTTTCTTTTATTTTAATATAATTATTTCCTTGATAAATTTGTTGTTTAAAATGCTTAGAAAAGTGAATTTAATCAAAAATGTTTGCTTATAAGCAAACTGACGCAATATTTATTTGATAACTTTAACTTCCTGTCATATAAAAATATACATTTCGGTACAAGATAATGCTTTTCATGTTTAAATAATCACATTAAAGCCTTTTTTAGTATTTTATTTTGTTTAGATTTTACTAATCTTTCCAAAAACATTTTATTTTTAATATTTTAATATTTACTCTTTACTATCCGCCAGCCAACTCCCACTATTAAATGCTGTCCATGTTACACGAATGTTATCAAAATCAGTTGAGTAAATACAACTGAAACTCTCGTCTCGCAAAAATAACAAACGTGACAAATTTCGGTGAATTCGACTGTGAAAAAATAGGAAAAGACTTGACAGCAACAAAAACATGAACTTTAACAACGATGGCAGCGAGGAGGAAGCATAACAAAAACTTTTATGCAACCAAAACCTTCGAGGGAAATTCGGGGGAAAATTGGGGGGTAAGCAACTAAACAGTCGCTTAGATTTTGGCAGTCAACATAAAACTTTGTCTATAGCTTTATTTATATATATCGAGAGAGAGAGGAGAGCCAAGGGGCGGGCTTCGAGTCTTCTCTATTTGCCAAGTAAACAAAAGTTTTTGGCGCAAAAAAACAATTCAAAGATGGAACTCAGCAGCAGCATTTTCCACTTTCGGGGCCCGCATCTAAAACGGAAATTGCAACAAAAACAGGCCAAGAAAATATATGGCAAAGAATAGTGATGAGAGCGGGGAATGCGGGAAGGCAGCTGCTGGGTAGATCCTATATTGTCTCAGACCGGAAAATAATGGAATACCTTAACCCTTTCAGAACGCGCGAAATTTCACAAGTTCCTCGAAAACTTTGCAAAGAAAGTTTAAGAAAAACCTACCAGGAAACTAGGGCAAAGTCTTACAGTTAGTAGAAAAATCATTAGAGAGGAAGAACTTCTTAAAGGAATTCCTAGACTAACTAAAAATATTTCCCATAATTTCACAAAAAATTCCTTATCCTTAACCTTTCCTTTTAATTAAACCCAATATTAAACAAATATTCACGGATAATAAAGTTATTGCACAACCGTCACACCTCTTCTCCCTATCATCCGAAACGAAGGATTCCCCTGGAAAAAGGACTTGCCCCTGGGGCTATTAGGCGGCGCATTAATGAGGGTCAAAATGCGTGTAAATGCAATGCAAATGTATGTTAAAGTGATTAGCAGCCTTCAAAGAGCAGCAGCAGTGTTAAATCTGAGGGATCCAAATTCACCAGAGGCTTAATTTGCGTCACCACCCCACCGCCCACCGCCCGCAAGGTCGCACCACCCACCACGAACTGAGTCCCTGCACAGCAGCCGGCAATAAAAACAGTAACAGAAACAAATAATATAAAAATATATATCAAAAAATAAATCATCGCGACACAACTATTTCTGGTGACGATGAACTTCCCATTTGACACTTCATTGAAGTTGACAGATGTGGGTTGTGCTCAATTCCTGCTTTAATGCACTGAAACAAATACAAATTTGTTCTAATTTTTAGAAGAACATAATAATTACTATTTAAATTTATTATATTTATTTTTAGGGCTTTGGTTAAGGAAGCATTAAAAAATCATTACATAAATATTAATACATTTTTACAAGACATTTTCCTTATTTTCCTATTTAAAATTAAAAAATTTTCTGATCGAATTTATTTAGTTATGATTTTGAATGCTGCTTTATTTATGTTTTTATTTATTTTTTGGAGTGCATTTTGCTTGGACTCGCACCCTCGCAAAACGTGTGCCAAAAGGCATTGTGTGTATTTGCACCAGTATAAAAATGGTTCGAAGGAAACATTTACAAATGAAGTTGTAATCGGAAGTTGTTCGTTTGCTTCTGCCCCTGGCCTCCTGCTCCACTCCACCCCTTTGTGCACATAAATTGAGCGACAATTGTACAAATTGTCAAGGCGGAAACGCTGCCAGGGATAGTTCGAGCTCGGATTCCATTCCGGGTGTCCACTGTGTGTGCGGGCAAGGCCAAAAAAGGAGCGAAATTCTATGGGCGAAGGGTATGAGGGTAGAGGATTAGGCAGCCAAAAGGGGTGTCCTAGCCACCGTCTAATACATATGTTCACTTTGTGTTCGCGCCTTGATCCTTTTTCATATCCATCATAGAGCGGAGGGTATATTGGTTTTATTCGAGATCCTGTCACCTAGTGCATCTTTGCCTTCTTTCCTAAAAGTTTCGTTAAATTAAATTAAATCTTCGGAATAAATAATAATAAAACAGTAATATAAAATATTTGTATTTCTCTTATTCTAGATGATGAAATATATTTTATTTCACTAACTTAAATAATGTATAATTGATGTTATTATTACTATTCTAGAAGGCAAGATTACAAGTTAAATATTTAATAATCCACAAATTGACAAACTTACCAATAATCCCAAAATGAAAGGGTATTCCAAGGTCTATCCTTAAACAAAAAAAGCAATGTGTCTCCTTTTTTGCTTTTAGTGTGGTGCCCACAAATATTTGTTTTTAATAGTCCCTGGATTGCAATGTTTGAAATGCAAATAGGATTTCCGTTTTTCCCCTGATTCCCTGTCTGTGTGTGTGCCTCTGTCTGTCTCTGACATCCTGGCCAATTCCATTTGACAGTTGAATTGTTTTGATCTCAAGCATTTACAGAAATAATAACACTTGTTCCAGGGCAACTGTTTATGTCCGAGATTAGTCAGTTAGTTGCCCAATTTGACACATGTTGAGATTGGAACTGGGCTTGGACTTTGAACTCAAGTAACCCCCTTATGATAAATTAATATTATTCTATAAAATATTATTAAAAATATATTTTAATAACTTAAAAAAGAACATGGTTCAGTTTAACATAAAGACATTCTTTAAACCATCATTATTAGAGGTTGTGCCTTTGATAAAAATTCTAAATTTAAATAAAACGAATATTAAAAGATCTCCCGAGAGCCTTAATATAGTTGTTGTGGCATCCGTTGTGGCTCCCAGGGGCAGATGGAATCAGTTGGAGCTGAAGACCCCTTGTGTCCGCTGTCTTATCGTTGGAATCGATCGTTTTGAAAACGCTCAAAATGTGATGTGGTGGCATTTTCAACTTGTCTGCGTCTCAATATTTTTACTTTCTTTATGATCTCGCCAGGCCGAAGAACTGGTTCACAGTTGGGATCCCACCAGGCCTGGAGATAAGCCCCCCTTGAGTCCCTGTCCCTGCCCACCTGAGCCGCCCGATCTCCCCGATCTCTCGACGTGTTGCGTCCGTAATCGTGTCGTGTCCATTTCGATTATCACCAAAGTGAGTAATTTAATACCAATTTGGCGGAGCATGCGGCATAGACTTGAGAGAAATATGCTCGCCTCTAAATGTCAAATGTGAGCACCAGATGGGAATCGAAATGGAAATGGAATTGGAAATGGGCCTGCGATTGAGATTGGGAGCCGCTGCCGCTGCCGCTGGGATCTGGTAAATCCCTGGAACCCTTTGCGTATGTGTAAGGCGGAAAAATCTTATCAGACTCGCGGGTATTTAGCTGGAATTTCAGGGAATTGAGACAGAGGCCCCTCGAGTGGAGATTACATTGAGCTAGTGCCTGTTGGCCGGTGACAATTTACACGAGGATTTGAAACCGGAACGATAAGATTGCTGAAAGCAGACTGAAGAAAGATATCTTTACTGGAAATGGGGACACAGCTTTTGACATACATAACTTCCTGTCAGAGGGATGCCGAAAGAAGATCATAATTCGATATGGGGAATTTAATATTTAAAATCTAAAATCAATTTAAAATAATTGATTTTAAGTAGAGTCTCTCAATGATTTCTTTAAGGTTAATGAACTAATATTTAATATTTTAATTTCAGAATATTTCTTTTAGAATATTTATCTTAAATCTCACACTTGACTGTCTTTTTTGTCTCTCTTTTCTACCGTATTTTTTTAAGGATCTTAAACCTTCCTTTTTAACCCTTTCAGATCCCCCTGGATTGGATCAGTGACATAATATCCTAATTAGATCAGTCGGTCATGCTCAACTGACAAAGTGCGTGACATGCTCAGCCTCGACGAGGGTAGACAGCCAGCGTCCTCCGATTTGTCGAGGATATGTATTCCCGATTGCCATATTATGACATCATTGACATTACATTGGTCAAGCTTTTTGGCTCTATTGCACTTTTAAGAGATCGTTAAATTAAAATAACAAAAATAATGTTGTGAAACAGAGGAGAGATATAATAAAAACAAAACATATATATATTTAAAGGGGGGACTAGACCCAAAATGCATCCCAGACCTTTTGGGTGATGAACACATTTCCCACGTTTGAGGCGGCGAAAAAAAAACAAACGATTTTTATTTTAATTTTAATTTATTCAGAAGAAATCGGGACTGCCGGCTATCGAACGGGAAACGTAGAAGACCGAAAAACCTGCCCAGCGGATAACTCTCAGGCCTCGGGTTACATTCTTTTGTTGGAAATTTATGGCTGGACCGGAGAGGGATGCCGAGATGGAGCCACCGGACGAAAAGGTGGAAGGAAAGCGATGGAAAAAGGTGGAAACGGTGGAAAATGCCCGCGTGTTTAGCAGCGTTTAATGGCTCATTTCGAATTGATTTCTTTTCTGTCGGGACACTTGGAAAAATTACATTTTAAATTATGTTTTATGGTCTAAAATATTAACTAATGAAATGTGTGGGTAAATATAATAAATTTGTAATGTATTGTTTATTATAAAAATTATTTGAATGGCCATAAATTCTTATTTACCTTTCCGCAAAAATAATATAAAATACTTTAAAATGCACTTGAAATTTCATTCTTTTTTGTAGCTCATTTTCAATTACATTTTATAAAACATAAATATTTAATCTGTGTTCTATTCTTTCCAGTGCACATTAAGCAACACAGAAAGATACAACATCCAGGATGGGGGAGTTCTTCTTAGATTTTCATTCGTAGCGCCATGGAGATTTCTGTGCCGACCACTTTTCGGGGGCTGGCTTTTAGTGGAAAAGCTGTAAAACTTGTTGAAATGCTTGTAAGCATCGTAAAAATGCACACTGTGAAGAGTCTATTACAATGATGCCATTGCACTGATAGCCCAAAACCCGAATCCCCTGAATCCACAATCCCGAAACCGAACCAAAAACCAAACCGAAACCGCAACGTAGCCAGCCTATTTTATGGCATTGGAAAGGTGCACCCGGCTCCGGCAGCAACTCGGACTTGGAATCCGAATTGGTATACGAATTTAAGCCGCCTCCGATCGCCGGTCCTCATCATCATCATCATCATCATCTTCTTGGTCGAGGTGATGCGCGCATTTCCGCACTCGGCTGGAAAATTGTGTGTCGAGGTGGGCCATAAAAATGGCGATTGGTTGAGGCGCCGCCACATTGTTGCCACTTCAACAAGACTCCTGCTTGGATTTGATTTCGATGTGGATAGGTGGGTGGTGCCTGCCCCACCGGGAGCCCATAAATGCAAAAGATTTTTGAGTAGTTTTGGGGTTTATTAGCCAGCAAATTTATGGAAAAACGTATGACTTAAGTGGTTTTTTTTGTTCATTTTTTATATGTAATAAGAGTTTAATACTTTGGTAATTATTAAATTTATTATAGCTGTGGGCAAGTATGGTTTTTCATTTCTTATTGAAATAACATTGGCTTTGTTGGCTTTAACATTTTATTTAAAACAAATTCCTTTTGTTTATTGCTGGTAAATAAATAAATAAAAATTCAGCAAAAAAAGCTTCTATTAAGTCAAAAAAGTAATAAAACAAATCCATAGTCAAGCTCATAAAATATATAAAAACCATTAACTTGAGCAGGATTCCATCCAGCCCATTTTCAGCACCCTGACCTATGCAAATTTCACACATTAAGCCATTATCATTCCGTTTTTAGCACACTCTGGGCCAAAAAGTTTTAATCTCTGAAAACCGCTTCTTTGGTTACTTATTTTCTTTTCTTTTGTGGATCAATGACGCACTGGGTTTGCGGTGGGAGCTCATCTTTAAAGCCATCGCTTTAGTAGCGCTGCGTTATCAAAATTCATAAACGATTAAACATTTAAAAGCCCATAAGAGACAGAGAGATTTTCATAAAAAATCGATTTGACTTTGTTGCGCCGTGCCGCCATCGACTGAATTAATATTGAATAAATGTGTGGCTCAGATCGTCTGTTGTGTATAGGCTCCATGTTGGATTTAGTTGGACAATGCGAGGCACAAAAGAATTTTTCAACGCTAAAGCCGCAGACAGTGAATTAATATCTGGGGAGATGACAACGGCGGCGTTGAGCGGGAAAAATTAAAAGCGCAAACCCAAACAGAGACAATTAATCAAAATTTCTAGGGTTAAATATATTTTTTTTTGTATATTTATTCGTTGGCGCAGAGTGTGGCTCGATTTGACTGGGGTCGCGATGATAACTCTATTATGCGGACATTTTAGTAGCGACTAGATACGGATTTACAAGCATTTAACATTTTTTCATTTAACTGCACAGTGAGCAGAGTTAATGAAATTAAGGAAGCTTTAAAGGAGGTTGTAGTATAGATAGAAAATCCTTTTTCTTTTGAATGTATTCTTAATAAATTTTACTATTACCCTTTTTAAAATATTTATGTAATGTTTATAGCCTTGCAGGGTGTACAGATTTATTAAGCTACTAAAAACTTACACAGAAATTATTTTCAAATTAAATTAGCTTTTTATTTAAACTTTGATTTATAGAAAAAATATTTAAATAAAAATAATCTATTAAAAAAAGTGAATTTTTCAGTCTTATTGATGCCAAAGATGTCATAAAGTCATTGAAGAAAGTCATACAGTTTCCGATTTACAACAAATGTAACTTAACAGCAACGTAAAAGTAGCCTGAAAATATGAAATAAATATTATTTATATTATTATTTAATTACTTAAACCACTGTGCACCGATGCCAAGGCGATTAGATGGCCCCTTTTCTTCGGGCTGCCGTGGTCATCCATTTGGATGTGGCAACTTGTCAACAGGTTGCCCCGAAATCGGATACCCCGAAACACACTGTCCCGAAATGGAAAAAGGGAAATCGGTGGAGTTACCTTTTTATCTGGGACTAGGGATCGAACATAAATTAACTTGTTACGCCGCAGCCTGGGAAAGCCGAGAGCCGAGAGCCGAGAGAAGTCCATATCTGGGATCTGTCGGATTGAATCTATTTGTCTTCGTATCTGCGTATCTTTTGGGGCATTCAAACCACAAGCGGGTGGGCCGCATTGGCAGGACGCAGAACGGCGCTGTAATTACCGGATTAAGGACACGTGCCTGCAGCTTCCTTTTTGACTCGCTGCCCTCGCGCTGCACTTGGCGTTTCGTCCTTTGTCGAACTCACTGGCAACCTAAGCCGCGTGCGAGTCTCACTTGATTTAATCATAACTATATGTCCTCCGTATCTCAGGCGGCGATTTGTATGCCGTTTGTATTAAAAATCAATCAAACGAAATTAACAAGTTAACAATGGCAAATGACACAATAATGTGGGAAGCGCCCGGGGGTTATAGAGTCGTTTCTATGGGGAAGCACTGAAAATAAGGAGGGGTTTCACAGGGATCTAAATATTTTAGAAAATAAATGTAATTATGTGCGGATATTTATGTTTCTTGTTAAAAAAAAAAATTTTGTATTTTTAATAGAGATATTAATGTTGTAAAGCTTGTTTAAGCTACCTATAAGGTGGGTTTTTCCTACTATAATTCTCTTAAAAAGGAATGTATTATATTTTATTTGTTATGTTGTAAAAAAACACCTTTAATTTCTTTTCTCTCTGTGCATTTCTGGACTCAATCATTGAGCAATTATTATGTGTCCATCCCCGTGACAGAAAAAGTCAACAAGAAGGCATCTCTAAAGGCAGGGGCAGGAATTGTTATTGCTCGAGGGCTTTCGGCTCATTTGCTTGATTTCTCTTTAGTATTTCGCGTGGGATTCGCGATTCTAACAAAACAGTATTCATTATCCTCCCTGTCCTGTCCTCCCCTGCCCTCTAAATAAATCAAAACAATACAATATTTCACGCATATTTCTGTGGAGGGGAAACTTGAAGTCTCCCATCATCGAAACTGCTGTAATTTTATGATGCCCTCGAAATTTTCCACTCAAACTACAGTTAAAATGCTTGAAAATAGATAAAACATTAAAGCCAATAAACCTTATAATTTGTCCGATAGAGATTTACCATCAAATGACTCTATTCTTTGGAATTCCATTTTTTAATTAGTCCCCGCAACGAATGGAATAGTTTTTTAATTGATTTTCTATAAAAAAGAATCTAGTTTGAGGGCATTACTAAAATATTTCGGTTTTTCGGTGGATCCATTAAAATAAGAGCTTCCCGCAATTTAATGGCTCTTTAATGTGCTGCAGGTATAGTTTTTTTTTTGTTTTTTTATTTACGGAACCACGATCTATGATCTCGTTGGGACGTATTCACAATTTATGCGGCTAAAAAACATAAATAAATAATTTTTTTTTTTTGTGGTGTTTCAAGACTGGCCATAAAACTCGAGCAAAGTGTCAAGCGAGTTCCATTTAAGGCTTTATATAGCACGTTGCTCGTTTCAAAATGTGATTAATGTTAAGGGGTTTGGGGGCTTTGAATTTTTATATTTATTTTTAGATTTTATATTCATGAAAATTAAAGTTCAACTAACTAATATTTTAGGTTGCAACTTTGTATCTATGAACTCAATTAATATTTAAATCAATCATCTACATCCTTTTCACCTCTTTAATTTCACTTTATGGCTGTACTTTTAAATTGATTAAATTACAGTCTCTCAATTCAGTTGCTTGTAGTGTGGAGTGGGTGATGCTATTGCAGCTGCCATTGACTTTGGTCTATGGCTCTGACTGTGTGTGTTTCACTTTGTGTTACGCCAAAAATGCGCCACAAAGCCAAACTCAAACGAGAGTTTTGCAAAAGCAGCAACAGCAAAACGCAAGGTGCAATGCACTTGAGAAAAAATTAGATATATTTTCAGGATTTTTGGTTTCTAAATCCTTGTTACAAGGTTTTTTTCTTTAATTTGAGTTAAAGTTGCTTAGTAAAAATAAGGAAAAGTACGAATAAGACAGCTTTTAAAAGCTGTGAACAGAAAATGTATGAAAACTAAATATTTATCAGGTCAAAACATATTTTGAATGATAAATAAATTCTAAGAAAATAATCTTCATTATTTATGGTAGCAAAAATCTGTTAAAAATACAAAATGTTTATAATTTTAATAAATAAAATTGTTAAATAAAATATAGGAAAAAAGGTCAAGGAAATATAGAAAAACTTCATCATTGAAAAGCAGCTAATAACTTTTAAATTTTATTTAATAACAAATTTCCTTCGAGTGCAGCTTGCGGCTTGCTGCAAGTGCAACAACTGCAGCTATTGCACATTGCATAACGGTCACTCTCTCTCTGCGGGTGTGTGCGTGTGTGGGTGTGCGTTGCGGTGTTCAGCCATTTTGTGAATGCATTTATCGCACACACACCTACACACCCACACACACGGCAGGCCCACTTGCACCGCCTATATCTGTATCTATATCTTTGTATCTGTGTTTGTATATCATTACTTATCAGATACTTATTATCAGCACACGATATCGTATATTTTGGCACACTCGCACACACCGCACCGGGTTGTGTGTGCGTGTGTGTGTGTGTTTGTTTGGTAAATATGCAAATGAGCCTGTTTGTTGCCACTACTGTTTGCCATTGCTGTTGTTGTTATTGTTGTTTGCTGCTGTTGTGCGTTGATTATTGTTGTTGTTTCTGCCGCCTGAGTGTGTGTGTGTGTGTGTGGAGTGTGTGGTGTCGGTGTTTTTGTAGTTGTTATATCGGGCATAATGATGGTGCCGCCAAACGACAAACGACAAGCAGCAAACATTCGATTATGATACGAAATCGATATAATTTAAACGATGTCCAAAACCCTAGACTTTAAATAAAGGGAAACCAACGAATTTGTAGAATATTTTATTATTAATTAATTTATTTATTAAAATATTTATTTATTTCCTCAAACTAGCAAGTGTTCTGATGTTAAATATATTAGAAACAACTTCAAACATTATGTATTCTGAAATTATGCAAAATATTTTAATTATTTAATGCTTATTCTACATTATATTAAAAGGAAATGACAAAAAGCTCATATTTTTAACAAAATTTGCTTTAACTTTACATTATTTTAATGTTAATTTAAAGGAAATTACAAGCATCAACTTTATTCATTGAAATTGTTAATAAATAAAGCAAGCAAAATATGCAAGTTTTGTTCTTTAACCATTTTAAATATAATTAAATACAGGTTTATACCTTAAAATATAGTTTACAAATTATCTCCATTATAAATACAAATTTTTTTTTTTATTTTTAACTGCCATAAAAATACATTTTTAAGAGCATCCTGCATGCCCTTTATGGTTTTAAGTTAGCCTTTCAGTTTTGTGGCACCATTCAGAGAGAGCCGAGGGCAAACAGCGGCAATTGGCTTTCATGACAGGTCGCTTCCTCTTTTTTTTCTGCTGGTGTTGCATCTGGGATGCCATTCATCATGATGATTTCCCCAGACCGCCCCCAAGTTCTTCGCTTTTTTTTTTTGGCCCCAAAGAACCAAGAACCGTGAGGCCAAGGAGCCAAAAGAACAGTGAACATCGCGTGTCTGAAGCGTCGGCGCTCGTTTTAACGCCTTTTTAAGTTTAGCCGCCAAACAAGTGCAGTTCCCAGCAAGAAAAAATAAAACAGAAAAAAACAGCAACAACAGCAAACAAATAAACAAACAGCAACAACAATTGCAGATACACGAAAACTAATTACAGATTCTAATCGCGTCATACTCCGCCGTTCTGCACCTTTTCGTGTGCAGAAGCCATCAATATTGGGGATAGAAAGGGGGGCACCTTAAGGGGGGTATATATATATATATATATATATATATATCATTATGGGTTTGTAAGTGGGGGGAAAAACAGTCGGAAAAAATTATTAAATATCTACTTTAAGAAATGGATTTTTGTAAGAATCAATTATTATATATAATGTTTCATTGCCTTGCTTTTATCACTTTAAATTATATAGTTTTCCATGTTTTACAATTATTTAAATGTTTAAAAAAATTTGTCATTGTATTGTTCTCCTTAAACTTTTTAATTTTCTTTGGTGTATCTGACACTTTAGCATGCGGACACCTCAACATACATTTTTCACCTTTTTCCTGTTCGCTGTTTTGTGTACTTTTGCGTCTTTTTCAGCTTTTGTTATTATTTATTTGCCTTCCGTATGCTTTCTTTTTTATTTCGAGGTCTCATTTTGTTGCGTTGTTGTCGCCTTTCTAGGCATTTCTTTTGTTTTGTTGAGTAGTGCAGCGGAAATGGTTGTAGACGCGGAAGTGAATTGTTAGGCGCCTTTACCTGCCGCCCCATTTTATACAATTTTAGCCAAGTGAAGTGCAAATGATCAAAAGGGCTTTCAAAAATGAGTTAACGGGAATACGGCTTTGGGATAAAAGTATTTAGGGGAAACAGGTGAAGGATTAGGTTTCAGGAAGGATTATGAGAGGGAGGCATAAGTCGTTAGAAGGAAAGAGTTTTAAATACAAAGTAAATCTATGGCATGCGGTTTTCTAATAAAAATGGGGTGTGGTTTAAAATAAACATTTATTAATAATAAAATATGAGTAAATATATAAATATTTGTGAATGAAATATTTAATTATATAAGTTTTTTACTAATAATTTTAAAGTAAACAAGGACAGGGGGTATATTAATTAGAAATAAGAAATTGAGACAGCACTTCATAGCATTACCAACTTATTTCTTAAAATAAGATTAATTTAGCTTTCATTTTTAGGTATTTAAAAATATATTTTGTACTATTTTAATTAATCTTCTTTTAGTCCAAGGAAAATGAAACTTATTTTATGAAAAGAAAATACAAATTGTTAACACAACTCCACAAAATTCAAATTATATATGTATTTCATATTACACCTATTTTATAAATATATTAAATTTCCAGATCCCAGTGACCTAAAAAATGTGTAAATAACCACAAAAGCCTATATTGTATTCGCAATTGAGGCACCAGGAATTGTTTTGCCGGCGCTAGGCCTCGGAGCTCGCACCCTCGTACAGGGAACGTGCGGCGACTACGCCTCCTGTCATTCACATTTCCACGAAGCCAACTAAGGCAGCGGCCAGGAGAGGTCCTGAAAGGCCCTTAACAAGGTCCCTAGCACCGGACAAAACATAACTCAACTGCAGCTCTCAAAATTTCTCCGGCCCAACAGCTGTTTTTCCATCAGCAGCAGCTGAAAGTTGAAATTATAAAGAAACACCCTGTCGCCGAGAAACTCACCCACTCAAACAGTGTGTTTAACTCAAAATTTTTGGGCAACGCCCCCCTGAGTCGAGTTGCTTATCTTTGTGGCAGTGCCCACACGCTGAGCGTTGAGTGAGTTCTCTCGGTTGAGCAACTTTCACACTGCGCCGAAGCAAACCCACAAAAAACAAGTGAGAAAAAACATATGGAAAAACAAACAAAATAAATAAAAATAAGCTGAAAAATGAAACAAAAACAATGAGGGGGGCGAACAAAAAAAAAACCGGGGAAACTTTTTACGGCTCTCGAAACAAAATGGCAACCATGAAATGGGGGGAAAATGCTCAGCAATGCGAGATGGGGAAAGCGGATGGAAAGCGGAAAACTGAGAAACAGAGGAGGGGACAACTGTCAAGAGCTGCCGAGGCGCGGACGTTTGTTTGACTTTTCGCATTTTGGAAACTTTTTCAAGTGCTCAGAGCCACACACACACACACATGCCACACAGTTTTACACCCACTTCCATGCCATTTTCCGTTCCGAGAGGCCTTGCAAAATATTTATGCAAGTCAAGCGTCGGGCATTTATGAACTGTCAAACATTCTCAACGCAATTCCAATGAATTTGATACTTTAACATTTTCGTAAAATGACTGACAAGTGGGCATCGTCATCGAAGGGTGGCTGGGGGGGTGGATGGGGGTTTCCGGGTATGGAAAATGGGGAAAATGTGGCAGGGGTAAACACACACACACACACACACACTCATTTGGCGTCAAATTGGCGGTGTTAGTGCCATATGTGGGTGTCATCTGTGTGGCCAAGGGTGCTATCTGTGTGCGAGGGGGCTGGCTTTTCCGAAAAAGGGGGGTGACTTTGGGGGCTCCAGGGGTTGCTGGAATCGAGCAAATTTCCACTTGCTGCAATATGTCATGCCGAAGCGAACTCTTGAATTGACATACTAAAAGGCGGCAGGGAGAGAGGCCTTTAAAATGTGGGCGCCTTAAATTGAGGCATATTTCGAAAAGGCCTTTCGGGAGTTGAATAAATAATGAGATTTTGATTTCACTTTTAATTTTGGATGCTTGGGTAGTTGTTATTCAAGAAAATATTTAAAATTGAATTAATTAGAGTAGTTTTTCATTAATTTGAAGGATTACATTAAAGGTTTATATTAAATTTTTGTGTTTTTTGTTGAATTGAATTTTTGTTGAATGAAAATAAAGTTTTAAATGCTGCTAGAAAACAGAAATACAATAGAAATGTTAAAATATATTCTCTAATATTAAAAAATGTTTTTAAAATCGCTTAAAAGATGCAAATGTGCTAAAAAAAACTATAAAACGTAGAAAACTAATTTTCACTGAAATTTAGTGCTTCAAAGATTACATTTCTTACTTTTAGACTTATTTTTAAAGGTTTTGAAAACTATAGACATTTTTTCAAAGCCTTATATATATTTATTTTAAGATAGGAATATGTTTTAACTCCTTGTATAGCTCACAAAATACAATTATTTATATAAAAAATTGTTTGTATTTATTTTGTGGTTTATTTAATATAAACTGCTTACCTTTGATTATGTTTTAAGGACCTCAAAACACTAGAAACCCTGAAAAAGGGAACCTTCCTTATAAACCCTATCCAATTATCACCCTCTGAAAACCCAGTCTATACGAAACCAACCTATAAAACCATAACCCACTGCGATTCCCAGGGAATCCTTCGAATTTCCCATCTTAGCCGCCAACTTAAGGGGCTCGATAGGCCATAAAAATGCAACCAAAAATGTTCGACTTCATTAGAAGTAAACCGAGTTCAGAGGTGAGAAAATCCAAGTAAATAGAGTGCAATCATAACAAAGCGCCAAGTCCAAAGATAGCGCCGTCCAAGCGCTAAGTGCCAGGTGTGAAATCAGTTGAAGATTCACTGAAAATTCCCCCGAAGTTGTAAAAGAAAAACTCGCCCATTTTAATTGTATTTGTATAATTTTTGTTCTCCCTGTTTTTTTTTTTACAACGATTCGGTGGCGTCAACTTTTAAATCAAATATGGCGGCGCCCAGCGATGAATAATAAAAAATAATAAAAATAAAAGAAGAGCAGCATATTTTCAAAGGAAAAAGGAGATGGGCGGAAAAACCCTGAAACAAAAGGCAGCCGTTGTTCATTTGCATAAATGGGAAAATGGAGACCCAATCCCATTCCCTATTTTTGGGTGATTTTTTGCGGTGCTGCGACCGCCCCTTGGGTGGCGAGCTGCTAACAGGATATGCCAGTGAAGCACCAATAATCCTTTTAATAAATATGATATCGCAAAGGACCACAAAAAGCCACAGCGGTAACCGAGGTAGCTCATCCTTCCTCCACGATTTTCCCCCGCTCAGCATCATTTGCATTTTATGCAAATTGTCGGCACCAGGCGAAATGTAGCAAACGCTCCGAAGGATACACAGGACACCGGCCCAGCTCCCTCTATCCTGTCGCTGCTCCTTCTCTCTGTGTGTCTGTGTGTGTGTGTGTGTGTCTCTTTACAAAGCGAATATGTAAATGAAAAGTTCTGATGTTTTTTAAAAAGCTACCAAAAATAAACAACATAAAAATGCGCAAAATGGTTGGCCAAATGGAAATGGCCAAAAGGAGGGGCATGGGAATGGAAATGGAAATGGAAAATTCAACAAAATGCATATTTACTGCTTTGCTATGAAAGAACTCCGATGGGAGAGCAAGTGGTATTGCCGAAAAACTTTTAAGAAAGTGCTAGGAAAATTCATTGTATTTCTGGATGGTTTCTTTAATTTTTGATAAGAGATTTTAATAAATTATTTAATATTTATATTTGTTATATTTCACACTCCTAGGACTTGATTTAATCCTTAAGGTCCCAGCAAAATCTCAAATATGATATATCCTACCCT
This sequence comes from Drosophila anomelani, assembly GCA_035045905.1. Taxonomy (NCBI): domain Eukaryota; kingdom Metazoa; phylum Arthropoda; class Insecta; order Diptera; family Drosophilidae; genus Drosophila; species Drosophila anomelani. The sequence goes on from JAWNOO010000165.1 coordinate 7,646,735, forward strand.
CTACTGGCACTTGCCAGAGCATTTGCCATTCGTTTCCCTGACATCCTTTGATGTTTGCTTTGGTTGTTGGAAAATATGTCGAATATTTTCACAGGCAGAGGAGGCATTACAAATACAAACACAACCAAAGCACACACACTGGCACATATGCCATATGGCAAACACAGAAGGAAAACTTTTTTCGCCTGTATGTGTATTTGCATGCAAATTGTTTGCTTTAAAATATGCACAAATATCAAATTTTCCCTTTTGCGAACAAAAAAAAAATCTCTCTCAACTCAAGAAAAGTTATTTTGCATTGCTTTAAATTGAACAAGCGGAAAAGGGACTCTTTAAATCCCTTAAAAATCAGTGCCAGGTCCTGGGGCCACCTGCAGAAATTCAAACATATCTGTGACCGCAATCAAAGGCCATTGATCTCTGCAATTTCTGCACGGCCTAATCATTAACAACAATTGCCGCAATTTGCCACATGATGTCATATACCGATTATCATCGCGATTATATCAACGAACAACAAACCCAGAGAATTATTCATAATTTTCCAGATAGCAGGAAAAAGAGAATAACCAACCAACCGGGCAAACCAAGCGAAATGCAAATAGGCGTAAAGCCCAGTCGAAAATAAAACTAAAAACCCCCTTTGGGAGAGGAGTCCTGTGGATGTTGCCAGGGTTCTGCTGCCCAGTCGCGCATTTAATTCAATTTGTTAATTTACAAATCCGCAAAACTATTTGCCAGCGAGGGAGTCTGTCTGCCCTGCGGTTTTCGGGTGATTTGTAGGCGATAACTGCAACTTGTTATTACTATAGAATGTACTTAAAAAAAAATCAGATAACATATTTAAAAAATTCTAAAGAACAATATTGAATAGATGAGGAGATGAAAGAGATTCTTTTTGTTAAATAATCAAATGAAACGCAATGGAAAAGGATAGACACCTGCTAATAAAATATTTTGTTACATTTATTCTCTTAATTGTAATAGTACTAATTTAATTGTAGTATTTTATTTATTAAAATTTATGAAATAAGACACCTCAAAGAGTAAAGAAAATGCGTATTTAATTCGTTATTTAAAATCATAAGTCAAGACATCTCCTAAAATAAAGAAAATATTAAAAACCTATTAGCTAAAATTAGTAAACAATTCAAAACAAAGTAAACAAAATGTTGTAAATACAAAGTAAAACATTTCCTAAATATTTATCTTTATTTTCTAGCTGTTTTTAATAGAAACATAGTTCGAAAAATGTTTAAAATAATAATAAATATTTATCACTCTTCTCAATGGCCCCTTAAAATATTATTTATTAAATTCCATCTGACTTTCTTGCAGTGTCCCCTGCCAAAAGTTCTCATATTTCAATAATTGTGATACTTTTCATCTGATTTCACTTTATTTTATTTTTTTGTGGCGGAGAGCTAGACTCGCGGCAACAATAAAATCAATTGAAATGTGTTGGCAAACATGTCAAAATAAATTATAGAGAGCGTGTCGGTGTGGTTTTAGGAGTGGTTCTGCTTCTGGTTCTGGATGGGATGATTTCCTGGCATGGGTTGTTTGCCCGACGCGTCGGTGGTGTTTGCATCGAGGGTGTTGTTGGGTTGCTCTGGGTGTTATGCAAGTGTGGCAGAACCGCAGAAACCGAATTTTAATTTATACGCTTGCATACAGGAGGACATTTTACACTGGCCAGAGTGACTGAGGAAGCGGAAGCCTTTGGGATCTAAGCGGCTTACAAAAGGATCTCTCACTCTCTGCAGAGGCCGGGACAGGAAATCAGAGGAACCCACCCCTCGGACTACTCCTACCACTGTTAATACACAAAAGGCCAAAAGGGATTGCACAACTCGAACGCCTATTTACAGGGTATAATTAAGTTAAGTCTTGGCTGAAGCAGGAAAAAAAGAACAAAAGTCGAGAGTCGAGAGTCGAGAGTTGAAGGCACTCGCCGAGGGAGGGGGAAAGTGGGTGGATTTTTTGACGGAGGCGGATTCGGTCTCAAAGGACACGCTTCTATTCAAAGGAACGCTTTAGGTAGACAAATTTGCTTTCAATGTTATAAAATGTTGCAAACTTGAAGCTACTTTAAGCTGGAAATTAGAAGAATAATTAAAATAAAATGTTATTTTTAAGTGTAATTAATTTCCAGACTATTTATTTTAGAGCGACCTTAAACAAATTCATTTAATCTCTGCCCCCCAGGTTGATAGCTTCACATAAATAGCATTTATAAAGCCTGGGAACCTTTGATGATCTCCCCATTTTCACACACATTTTCACGCTGATCCACGCCCTCTACAAAGCACATCTTTTAGAGTGGACCCCGTTAGATTGGCGTTCTATTCACCCATTTTCCCAAGCCTGAAGACATGTATCTGTATGATTCCATAGCCTCTCCCCCAAAAAAAACTTGCAGTTTCGACACCTTGCGGCTAAATCTGAGATCGGGTTTGGGTTAGCTTTACCTTTGGTTTCTCGGGTCTCCGTTTTTTTTTTTTTTGGGGATCCATAAATCAAGACGGCGCAAAGATCATTAAAAGAGAATCTCTGCTATCATAATAAAGAAATCACACGAGAAAACAACCGGAGATGGCAGCGATTCTCTTTTGATTTGATCGCTCAATCAAAATGATAAATGAAAATTAATATTTCTTAAAATTGTTTACAAAAGTGAGAATTCTGTACATTTTTTTGGGGGGGAAATAAAACATTTTCTCTGTGAGAGCTTTTTAATTTTTTTTTGGGAGGTTTGTTTGTAAAGAAAGAGTTAGAGTTTTAGTTATAGTTTTGAGATGATGAAATATATATTTAAATAATACATAAATAAACTTCTCTTCAATTTTAAAGTAACATATTATTGTTTCCTTAAAAAAATGCATTTTCTTTCGAGTTTTTAGTGGATTATTAAGCTTAAACTTTGAAAACTATAAGAAAAACATTGGCAAATGTAAGACAACCTCTTCTTTTAAATATAAAAATAATTGTATAATCTTTAAACGCTTCTAATATATTTTTTTATATTTATAAAAATCTATTTATATTTCCCAACTGCTTTCCCAAAACCTTGCCATCTTTGGAAAAGAGGCTCCTTGGTCGATTTTTCACTGGTTTCGGTGGTCATTGTTTGATAAGAATTATTGCAACATATCAATCACGAGGTTAAGTGGATCTGTAAAATGTGAGGGAACATGCATCAAGCAGCACGCAATCCAATCCCAAATCCAGCCCCCGTCCAAGCCACTCCACAAAATGAAAACATTAACTGGGAACAAGAGAGAAAATGGTCAGAAATAAATATATATATATACACATACACACGACGAACAACCTTTTGTATGTTCAACTAAAACAACAGCGGAAAGTTGCGGCCACCGACATTCATCAACATCAAAAACAAACAGCAAAAGGCGCGAGCGAGGCACACAAACAAGAATCCCCAACCATTCATCCATCCATAAGGAGGGTTCCATTCCCAGTCTGAGTCCCAGTCCCGAGCAGCATATATCTTTACCATTCCCATTCGGGGCAATTTATAGTTGAGACGTCTCACTCGAGGTGCCGGGTCCAAGCCGCTTTTTGGCGGTTGTCGCGGTTTGGTTTCTCCCAGTCCCGGAATTATTATCCCGCACTTTAGGCGATTAATTGACTTTATGGCCAAGTGGATGGGGTATACTTTATAGAACGACTATATTACAGAGCCCAGGGAAGCCGATGGGGTTCCAATTAGAGAGCGTTTCGTTTGCCGACTTGGTCAGCTGGGAAAAGTCTTTTCCAGCCGCGAGATGAATGGCCAACGGGTCAACGGTTTTTCAAAGATTATGAAGGAGAATCCTAGGAAAATTATTAAAAATATATATCTGTAAAGAGGTATTTATCAAGGAGTAATTATGGTAGATCTAAAATGTATTAACAAATTATAAAATATTCATTAAATTAACACTTTTTTGGAAGCAAGAAGTTGTGAGAAGAAAAGGGATCTTTTAACTTTTTTCTATCTTTAATATATTTCTTATTTATATTAAGAATTCCTCAACTTGTGTCACCCGATGAACTCCCATTGATTCTACAGCAAATCGTGTGACTAACCCTATAATGCCACCATTATTTCCGTCAACACATCTATCTCTCTCGCCCTGGAAGCTCTGAAAAACCAATGCCACTTCAGAATAATCCCATTTTTAGAGGGATTTGCTGGGGAATTCCGGTCCGTTGGTCATTCAGGCGTAAGAAAGGCTGACTTTAAGCAAATTAGCAATTCAACAAAAGTGTCGCCTCCCAGCGAGACTGCCAAACCTTAACCCCTAGCTCACGCTTCAACGCAACGCCGCTCGCCTAATCGTGGCACGTGCTTCGACATATTTAATCACAGGGCCCAGGGACTCGACTCTTGTCTGTTGCCGAACCCGGGAACAAGTCCAACCGAATAACCGAAAAACCAGAGAAAAGGGGAAAAGGCAAGTTGCGCCATCCATGCCGCACATAGGGATATAATCCAATCTTATGCTGCTAATTTTACACAGCTTCTGAGCAGGATCCCAAAAATGCCGGCAACGTTGGCAAGTAAAGTAAAATAAAGTGAAATAAAATAAAATAAAATCAAATCTCGTGTGTGTGTATGTGTGGACGAGCGTGTGCAAATGCGGTTTGGGGTTGGAGTTCCTCGGTCGAGCTGAGGTTTCCAAGGGGGGGATGGGCGCAGAAGATGAACTCAAAACTGAAAACCGCTGCCAGCTTTGCGAAAAACTTTTTGCCAAAAGAAAACCCTCAGACAAATAAATTCGATTATATTGCACTTAGGGAAAAATCTTGTTGAAAAGCAGCTAACTTAAATTGGTAATGTTTTGAATTTTATTTATGGGAAATATATGTTTATAATAGGTAACAAAAATATATTTTAAAATATCAATATGTCTGGTTTTGATTTATTTGATTTTATATATTATATTTTTGTATGTTTTTCAACTGCTTAGAAATATTTAATTTAATATTCGAGGCTTCTCAGTGTAGTCTTTTTTACTTGATTAGTTTTAAGTAACATAATAGAAACATATTATTAAAGTTAACATAATATTAACCAAATATTATATATTTATTCAATCAGCAAAGCTCTTTCTCTTTATATTTAAATATTTCTGGAATTCAAATAAAATTTAAAACAGGAAAAACTCTATTTTAAATATAATTCTCAGTGTTAGTCCCCTCTTTTTTCTCAAAGCTAAGAACCCCCTCTGAGCTGAAGGCGGCTGGTAGTCCTGGGGGCGTGGCATATATATATATATTTTGTATAGCCTTTTTTTTTTGAAGCCCTGCTGCTGCTACTGCTGCTGAGTTGTTTGTTTGTCCAAAGTTTCAAGCCAGCGAGATGCCTAATTCGTTTACCAAATCCACTTTACATAGTTGAGCGAGTCGCAGGCATAAAATATGAAAATTCAATAAACTACGCGGGGAGTCCTTGAGAATCGACCACCTCCTGGGGATGGCAGTGGCATCCCTTGGTCCTGCCACTTGACGCTTAATTGTGCGTCGCCTCACCTGCCAAATGGAAAATGGAAAATGGCACGTGCACGGGGAGGTCACACGCACGAACTGCATTCGCAAGTGGGCGTGCATAATTTATGCTAATTCGCCTGAGAAAGGCAACAAAATATAAATAAAAATATTTATAAATAGAGCAAAGCATAAACTTTAAGCTTAACTTGAGTTATGAATTTAATAATTATTAATTGTAATTAATTCTCAAGCTGAAAGTTATAAGAATGCATGCTCATGAAATCTAGAGGAATAAATAAACAGAAAACTTCTTTGTTACTTTCTTCATTAAAATTTATGGAAGTTCCCGTTTTGATTATAAATTTTAGTTATATTTAACTCTTTGCTAATTTAAGTTCCAGTTTTAAACATTAGTTTCCCCTTTTTAATGACTTGTTCTGACTCCCCTAATGACACATGGAAACACTTTCCGCTTCACGGTCCGTCAATTGGCAGTCCTCAAAAAATGTAATACTCTCAAATATAAAATACATAAAAAACCCTAAAAAGAAAATGATGATTGAAGTCGAAATTAGGTGCTCCACAATTAAAAGATCATTTCTGAGTGCGGGCTTGCTCGCACTTAATTAAATGTCAATTCGTTGACCTTCATTGACGCGCCTAATAACTTCATTAGGTAATGTTAATTCCAACCAAACATCATCCAGAAAATAGAAAAAAAAAGGGTTGACACCCTTACGTTTTTCAGTTTATTTTAATTGTCCCAAAAAAAACCGAAGTGAAATGTTTGAAATTTTGTAACCAACCCGCATGGCGAACCATCAAGTTCTTGTCACAGACTTTTCTTGATAATTTCTTTCTTTCTTTCTTTCTTTCTTTTTTATGAATATTTCCTGACGCAGCAGCAGCAACAATTTCCTCTGCTTTTTGTCATTATTCACACTGCAGTGATTCCACAGCAAGATAGAAATTTTCCTGCAAAAGAAAAATGATAAAGAAAAAGGCGAAACCCAGGGGGAAAAAACTTGGCTGCTTTGTAGAAAATTCATAAAACTTCCGCTTGGAAGATCGGGGGAGGCCAGGGGGTAGGCGATGGCGATGGTTAGGCCTGGGTCAGCAAACATGAAAATGGCGCATTTTAAAGTGAACGGAAGGGAGAGGACAGAAAATGACAAGAACAGGAAAAAAGGCGATGAAAAACAAAGTCCAAGGAAATTTTCCGTGTCAAGAAATTTTCCTGCTACTTGCCGCCATTTTTCCGCCGTCTCTTTCGCTCGTCAGCAGACCCTCTCTTTCTGGGGGTTGCGTATCCCAAGCCACCCTTGGAGCTGAAGCTCTTCGGCTTTCCTTTTCATTTTTCCTTTTTTTTTGCTCGTCCTGCGGGGGTGGCTCCTTGCCAGCGAAAATAAACAAAAATCAAAGTTGCAAATAAGAAGAAACTACAAAGTAAGTTAGCATAAAAAAAGTTTAGCGGCGCCTTGTTTTTCGGAAGTTTCAACATCTTTTGGGGGTAAAAGAGGAAGGCGGTTGAGGGGGCTGGCGGGGGTGGCATACTTAGCCAACCCCCTCGGAGGGCTCACACAGACGCAGAGGGACGCACACAAAAGACCCCGTCGAGCACTTTTCGTGCAACAAAAGCCGGAAACTGTTGGCAAAAAGAAGAAGCTAAGGAAAAACTCAGTCAACATCCTCTCAAGTGCTTCCTTTGCCAGAGCTCCTTCAGTCCCAAAATCCTCGTCCTGCCAGTGCTTTCCACTCGGGGATTTCGGCGCTCCAAGTCCCTGCACTTGGCCAAAAAGGAAAGGCTTTGAAAGGCTTCTAAAAAAAAAGGGTTTTAAAAATGTTAGAGAAATGATTATACATTTAAGGAGTTAAAAAAATCCTAAAGTACTTATTTATTTTTAGAAATTTTCTTTAAAAATATTAAATGTAATTTTTAAAGACTTGTAAATTCTTCCTTAATTTTTAAAAGCCTTTTTCTTTAGTGTTTTGCTCTTGTCAGCATGCAGCCAGCGATGTGGCCGCTCAGCCAAGCGCAAGGACAGCTCCCTAGGAAAAGGAGGAAAAAGCAGGACGAGGACAAGGATGAGAAGGACAGCTACAGCGACAGCGAGCTGCTCCCTCACCTTGTTCATGCTGATCACGTCTATTTATTGTGCACATAATATGGGAGCAGCTTGGAGCTACCAGTTCCAGGCTCCCGGCTCCCCATTCTGCTGCTGCTCCTTTGATTCCTCCTCTCTTCCCTGCCTCCTTTCGCTAGCTGCTCCTCCGGGCTACGTGCGACGCATGCATCGCTGGACACGCTGCTGGGTCCTTCGCAACGCCACCACCACGCCCCCTCTGGTGCTTTTCTTTTGGACATTTTTCCCTATTCCTATTCTCCACGCTACGGAAAATTCAATTATCGAATGCGAATTTTTCTCTTCTTTTTTGTGTTCTTTTTTTCTCGTTTCCGCTTCGAGTGTTTTTTTGTTTCAGCCGAAAGCATCCCAAGACGAACTTTCAGCGTATCAGCATTTATTTGCTGTTGATTTATGCAGCCCCACCCGTCGCGTGTACCACCACCCCCTGTGGGATGTCAAACAATCGTCATCGACATCCACATCCACATCTACATCCTCCTCCCAGCCTCATCCTTATCCGAGGCGAGGCACAGCCCGGGCCAGAAGCAGCGCCAGAGCGTTGTTGAATATTTGCCAAGTATGCTGATTGAATTTTTTCCAGTTGACTAAATGATATCAAGGATATTTGCCAGGCAAGCGCGACTGCCGCTGCTCCTTTTCCCAATGCTTTAAGCCTACGAATTGTATAATTTACGGGATTTGCAGGGTTTTAAGGATATCATTGATTACATGCATAGCCACTGGGCAGCTTGGGATGTGTGGAAATAGTGCCACATTCTTTGGGTAAGAAATCTGTAAATAAAGAGAATCAAATAAATATTATCCTTTGGGAATAGAAAGTGATGAATCCTTTTTCTATATAAATCCTTGGAGGATTCATAACAATGTGGGCACAATTTATAACTCTAATTATATATGGCCAAAGGGTCTTTCTTGGATCTTTGTTAAATATTAAATAATGTTAGCTGAGAGAAAATATGAAAAATATTATATACTTTTCACATATGCTTTTTAGGTTAACAATTTAATAATAATAATTATTTCAATAGCTTTAAAGATTTTATTATTAGTCATTACTTTAACTATTTTGTTTAATTTTGCAGGAATTTTATTAAATTTTAAATTATTTTCCTTTTTTATATAATCATTTCTGATATATATTTAAAATACGACTTAAATCTAAAGCTAACTAAACCATAACTGATTACTAATATTTTTTATACAATTTACAATATTTATACCTTCAAAAAAAAATGATAAATAAACGTAAAATAAATTTAAAAAATAGTTCTTTGAATATATTAAACTCCTTTCCTAATCTAAGCTTGTAAATTAAACCAAAAGGCAAGGCTGATCTGAACCCAAACCTAATCCAAATTGTTAATTTGAAATGCAGATACCTAAACCATATTTTGAGTTCAAAGTAAGGGCTTTGTGCAACTACCAATTTAATTACGAATCCCGTTAACAAACCCCGCCCACAACTGCAACCGAGATGCTTCCTTCTTCCTTGCCAGCAAACACGTTGCCTTTGGCTCTGTTTGCATCCTTGATGTGAGCCATCCATCCATCCATCCTTTCGGATGCCATCTATAAACCATTTAAGCAGCAGCGCCTGCTGCACATATTGTCAATTTCCAATATTTAGACAGGCAACTACTAATAATCGTGTTTGGCCGGCGTAAAGCGAGCATGCATTTTGCAAATACACCACCCGAGTACGTTCACTCGATACACCCGATACCCCAGATGGAGGCATAATTAACACTTGTGCCATCGAGTGGGTTAAACAACAGTTCCAGCTAACAGCTAGCAGCGATCTATTTGAATCATCCGTTGGCCAGGCAATAATTAATATGCCCAACGTGCAGTGGCAGCAACACCAGCAGCAGCAGCAGGAACTCATTCAGAAACGGGGTGCTAACCGGGGCGGGTGGAAAGTGGGTTGAGGGGGGTGGAACATGAGCTGAAGGGGGGAGAATGTCGGCGGTTGGTGTGCCATAAAAGGCGTTAAATTGACACAATTGAACACACCCTTGAGATTCGAGTAAGTGGGTGAGGTGGGCTTTCTCACTCGTTTGTTTACCATTGCAGCAACTGATGTTTGGATGTTGCTGCCACAGGAGGGTGCAATGTCAGAGCTGGCAATTTGTCCGTTTTTATTAGAGAGATTAGGTATTTAATTAAAATTTATAGATTATATATAATAGGGAAATTTTTCTATATTTTATTTTATTAAAGAAAAATGTATTTAAAAAATTTTAAGTAAATATTTAATACTATAAAGAAATTTTAGAGAACCAAAAACAGACACAAAAATGCATTTCCAATTGAAATAAAGACTTTTTTAATAGATTTTTATTATTTTTGTTTTTATTTTTAAATTTGAAGTCCATTTCTAAATTATTAAACCTTTACCTGCCTTATTGTTGGAACAATATATATAGTATGTCATCTCTGAAAGCCAAGTTAAATCGCAACATCTTCATCAATGCCACAACGCATAAATTCGCGACAAAAGTCAGTCATGTGCAAATGTATCCCCAAAACGTTGAGATGACAATACATGGCTACCCCCCCTTTGATAATTTGGAAAAGATCCAAAGCCCTCTTCCGTGTTTGGCCTATGCAAATATGTGCTACAATTGATATTTGCCGTCAAAATGCGAATCCTGAAACGTGACAATGCTTGGATTGGGGATAGGATTCAGTCAGAGGTGCGAAATGCTTAGTGGAATGATAGGCTTGAAGAAGTTGGGTTCGTAATTTTCTTTTTTCTAAATTTAAAAATCGATTTATTTTTAAATTTAAATTTTAAATATTCCAAAAATGTGTAAATTTGTAATTTGGCTTACAGGTTTGTTAACACAGCAATGCTTTCCGAATTAAAATTCAGAAACGCCATCAAGCGGCCACAGTTTGAACTACAGCTTGTGGGCGAGAGGAGAGAGAGGGAGAGATCGCGATGGATTTGCTCGTTCTCCGCTCTTTCCCTCTCTTTTCTCTCGCTGTAGTTCAAACTGAGGGCGCTTGAAAATTAAACAAAAAACAAAAACAAAAGACTTAGGCAACGAACTTTACTTTTTTTTATAATTAAAAGGAAATAAGGACTTTAAATGAATTGAAATCTCTAAAGCAATTTCATATTTAAAAGCCCATCTAAAAACTCCTCCAATTAATTTCCTGTTCCCCATACCCATATTAATCGGATTCCTTTGCTATAATTACTCTCGGAAGCATCCCATCAGAAGCCCATTAACTGCCAGTGCAATTGCATTCCATATTCCTAAGATCAACTTGCGCGATGCAATCTCCTTGGAAACCTCCTCTGCAACTTTCATATCATATATCCTAAGCGAAGCTATCGAAAATGCCTGGAAACCCAGGGACTGTCAAAACAGGCAAACAAATTGTGCAAATAAGTCGGGGAAATGTTATTTATGTTCGTAGGATTTTCTGTGATTAAATAACCAAACGAAAGCTGGATAGTTGCAACTGAGTTGAGCTCCAAATGTGTCAGCATCGGTTGCATATTAATGGCCCGGAGGTGTGCATGCCAATTGTCATGCGCTGAAATGCTTGTTAACAACGTCGATTGCTTTTGGTCAGTCCAACAGTTCCCCAAACCCCCAATACCCCAATCCCCCATCACGAAGTCCAACTTGGAGTCTGAATGCAACTCCTATTTCAGCTCTCCCACTCCTCTCTGGGCTTTTTCCTCTTTTTAATCAAAAAGAAGTCGATGCTCCTGACTCCTGACTCCAGCAGACTCCTCCCCCGTGGCAATAACGCCACACATTTGTAATGTTGCTTCTGTTTTTTGCTGAAAGAGGAGCCCAGGAAGCGGCAGAAACAACACAACAACACCAAGGGTAGTCTACACTTGGCGAAAAGTATTCATATTTTTAGAATAATATTAATTTTGAAGGTAAACATAGGTTGAATATGATTTTAAGAGGATGTTTATCCAAATTTGAACTGAAATTGTTTATAGAAATAATGTAATTATCTAATAGTATTGCAATTTATAACAATTTGTTATTTTTTATAATTATTTAAAAATATTTATCATATGTTTAATGATAAATAATTAATAATTTATATATCTGCACTATGATTATACGATGAATAATATTTATTTCATACTTTTAGATTAAGTTTTTGGAGATTTTAGTTAACCACTTTTTATATTTATTATTTTTTATTATTTATTATTATTTATTTATTTATTTATTTATTATTTATTATTTATTATATACTGAAAATTATCATAGGTTACTAAATATTTTATAATTAAAAATAAATTATACAATAATATATAAAGCATTTTAGTTCCCAGAAACTAAGATTCAAAGAATATCTATACAAAAATATTTTAAATACAAAGTTTTGCATTTTTATGACTTCCAAAAACCGTTTCTTAATTATTTTTTAAATGTCTTAAATGTTTTAATGTTTGTTTGGACCCTCAAGTTCCCCATTTTCTCATCATGCATCTCTTAGATACATTTTACAAGTTACTTTAAGGCAATCAATTTGTAGTGGAGTCGCGAGGATCGCCGCCAAGGAGGATGGAGGGCGATGGGCTGGAAAAACCAATCAAAAGAGCGTTGCGAACGCAAATTGAACGGCAAATGGTTGCGAGATGATATTTCAATACACCAGCCTGCCGGCTACTCGGCTCACCTGTGCCCCAGCAGCTCACCTGTACCCCCTAGTCTCGCCCCTCTGGACACACTTAACCCCCGGTAAGGCCCATCCTTTAGGGCCATAAATTATTGACGGGCGACGCCTGCGCGTAGTTTTCTTACTTTTTTGCAGTTATGATTATCGCGCCATGGAGGAAACAACAAGAAACAGAAACCGAAATCGCGTTCCGTTCCGTTCTGTGTGCAAACAAATGTAAAAAATTTTTAATTGACTTTTGCAGTTGCCTGGCTTTCTCGGCAGTTGCACTTTTTATGGCCCCTCGCGTGTATGGCAGCTTAAAAGTTAATAAAACACGCCCAATGATAACAAGCCGCTAACAACGGCGCACTCGGCCATATATTGCCCCTGAGGTCTTCATCATCTCATCCGAATGGGCTCCAACATTGTGAGTCGAGATGATCCCAAAGCCAGATCCTGGCCAGAAGTCGCCAGCTTCGAGCTTCCAGCTCCAAGCTCGTAGAAAAACAATCAATTAGGCCCACAAGTAGCTTCCAACTCGGAGAGGGAGCGCCATAAGGTTTGGCTTGCAAAGCACTGGGGAAAAATGATAAAGAAACTGGAAAGGTTTATTTTTTAAATTAAAAAAATGAGTTTAAAAACATTTAAAATGTGATAAAATTAAGTTGAGAAAACTTGCTTTGAAGTCGTTATATTTTTTCCTACAAAGAAACTTTACAATTATTTATTTTATATTATTTTCCGAGTGCAAAATGATCATTGATGCTGATAATAATGATGATGAGGAGGTTCCTTGGTTCTGCCCGTTGCCCAGTGGCAACGACACGACTATGATTCTCTTTCCGCGCCGACTGCCGGGAGTTTTATGGCCTGCTTTGGCAGAATTTATGTTACATTTTTATAGTTCCAGTGTAAATTGACTTTTAAAATGCAAAAATTTATCATACCAATGGCTGGGGGTCGCTCAATCTTTGGCAGAGGGGAGCAGAGGGAAAAGGGGAAGTCCCTAGCCAACTTTAATTGCGAGTGAATGGCAACTCTGGCGGAAGCTTGGAAATGCCAAAAAGCTTGCTGCTTTCAGAACGATAAACATCTGCGCGGTTTTTAAGAGGGAAACAACCCCCAACAAAAAAGTTTACTAAGGTTGATATAAACACATTATCAAGACGAAGATATAGATACTCTTTGAAGTCAAAAGTTTCTCGAAATTAAAATAAAAAATATATTACAAAGCAAGATTTGAAATCAAAACACAATTTTAGGGTTACTAATATCTTAAGCAATTTGTTAATTATTTTTTCTAGATTTTATTTAACAAATTCAATACATTCAAATTAGCAAAACTACTCCTAAAACAAATTTATATTTTTTGTTACCCATTAAAATTATTTAAATCCCTTCACATAGCTTAAGAATCCTTCCCAAATACCCCACAAAACACTAACGAAAAAGCTCTTTAGCGAGTCAAAACATTTGACAGACCTTGTCCTTCGGCTCTCACATTTTTTCGGCTAGTTCACCAGTGCAGTTTGGCCCAAACCACAGGCCCAAAGCTCCCGGAAAGTTTGTTTTGCGTGGGTGCCAACACACCTAGCCCACCCTCCCCTTCGACGAGGTCACCGCCAGCAAACCCCACCCTTGGATATTTTCGATCCAATTGCATGACGAAACAGCCGCGGAAACAGTTGCGACGCATTCCTCAACTGATTAGCTGCGACAAAGGCGGAAAAAATCCATAAATTGATTGGAGGAAAAGCCAGAGAAAACTCCATTTGAAAATGCTGCTGCCATCGGCAAGTGCGGCATCCGGCGCTGGATGCAAATGGAAATGCTGTTGTCGTCGCACCTGGGAAATGTTAATGGCTCCGGTTTCACCCAGGAATCTAAGGACCACGGCACTGCTGACCAGCATCTATCAGTTGGTGAGTGAAAAATGTAGGAAAAACTGTGTTTACTTAGGGAAAGCAAGGTGTTAAAATTATTTAAGGAAAGTCAGTTTAATTTGGAACCTTTTATAGGTGAGAAAACATAAACATAAGAAAAGCTTTCAAAGATATACAAATAATATTTCACAAAAATCCTTATATAAGGATATCAGGGGATTGATTCATAAGGCGGGGCGCAGCGCACAGGACCACTGGCACGCAGGAGGACTGGGCATCCCCTAGCAATCCAAGCGGACCCATTCGAGGTGCAGCCGCCTGCCCCAAAAGACAAAAATTACGCACTGGATATGCAAAGCCATACCCCACTGGGCGCGCAAGGAGCCATCAAAGGCGGCAATGGAACGCACGCCCCCGCCGAAGCGAAGGAGACGCTCCTGCGGCGCAATGCGTCTGCACTTAGGCTCCGTGATCGGGAACGTGCCAGGACGAGCGCCCTTTTAAGGCTCCAACGTCCACCGCAGACGAAGTCATGTCCAGGGTAGCTAGAAGTGGTTGGGAATCGTACGTCATACTGCCGGTTATCTCAAGCAAAACAAGGGGTAGCAAAAGCTTTGGGAGATCGCTGGAAAGGCTGTTCCGAGTTTCGTTTTATCAATTAAAAATTGTTATAAATAATTTTATAATATAAAGAGGTTCATATTTAATTAATTCAAAATTGTTATACATTATTTTATAATATAAAGATATTGATATTTAATTAATTTCCATTATTTATATATTATTTTCTATATTTATTGTATAAATATTAATAAATTCGTTTATTTTCTCCTTCAGTTGATCTCCCATTGTGCCCTTTTCCTGGTGCTTCTTGGCCTGGCCCATGCCGAGCAGATGTGCCATGTCCTGGAGCTGGATATCCTGGACCAAAAGGACAATGGTTTCTACAACATGCCGCCGTTCCACAACGATCTGCGACTCCAGACAGCAGCTCAACTGGCGGCGGCCACTGAGAATGTGCTCTATGTCATGGCAGGCATTGCTGGAACCTATGCCCTGAGTGCCATATCCTTGTTTTTCGGGGTCTATAAGAACCGTCCTGGCTTGATTATACCCTGGCTGATCGTAGAGTTCCTGCTGATGATTGCCCTGGGAGCATTGGTTTTCATGCTGAGGGATAGCAAGGTGGTGCAGTTTCTGGGCGGCCAAGTGCCCTACTGTAAGTGGGAAATTAATTATGAAATATTTTAATATATTTTAATATATTTGTTGTTTTTTGCAGTCATCATATGCTATAGCATGATCTGCATGGATTACTGCAAGTGGTATGTGATGCACAGCTTCTACCAGAGTCTGCGGACCATGAACAAACTCCGGGAGATAGCCACTGTGGCTATACCCTGTCCAGCGCCAGGAGCTGTAAGTTGATAATCATCTCTATAAGTATCTCAAATATATTATATATCTTATGATCTTACAGATACCCTATCATTTCCAACGCGAGCACATGTATCTGGGCAGCAATGGCTACAAGCACATCCTAACCGAGTCTCCAGATGGTCAGTGCTAAGTCCCTGATCCTGCAGATATAGAATTTTGGTTTGGAACTTCCCCATCAGGTGTCTTGATTGCAATTTGTCCTACAGAGTTTCTGTTGCGGCAAAACCGTGTGTGATATGGATATAGCAGAGATACTATTTTAGATAGCCAATGGATATGGATCGAGGGATTTTAATAACAAATAAAAGATACACATACTATATTGTCCCTCCTCAGGCAGGGCCTGAAATCAAAGGGGAGCTCGTTTGCCGGAAATATAAAATGCAACTATTTTTGTGTAGAATTAAATATTAAAGTCGGTAAGCCGCATTATTCACTTCAGCACTTAAATATAATGTTAGCAACGAAGAGAAATAGTTTTAAAAACGTAAAAGGTATAGATAAAAGGATAAGTTAATAAATTGGTCACTGGTAGGACTCGAACTTCCAAGTGGAGCTACCACAGCGGAGATTGGATTAAAGTTTATTTAAATTATCCAACATTTTATTTAATTAGCAACGAAATTCCTTGTTAACTACTAAATTGGCCTTAAATTCCCCTAACTTGCAATATTTTTAGCACAAAATAAAAAAAGAAATGAATATGAATATCAAATAAAAGTGCAAATAAGAAACATATATTGTTGAGGGTAAAAAATATTATTACTTATGGGTAATATATTTGTTTTCATATAAGTTGAAAGCAATTTTTATAAAGTTTATGTTAAAGTTATGTTAATTTTGAAATTCGGTTTAATTTTCTTCAAAAAATGTCTGGCATTCCACTCAAAATTATGATATTAATTATGTTAACCTCTTTCTGCTCAAAATATTTTAAAAACCTCCAGAAATTTGTTACACATTGCCTTAAAAATGTTTAATTTAAAATCTAGCAACAAGTTTTTAGTGCTTTTATTATTTTTGGCCGCAACTACAGATATATATTTTGTTTTACATATTTTTTGGTTTGTGTATTATATTTTTTTTTCTATATTTTGCCTAAAGCTTAACCAATTATATATTTATTTTCAACCCTTTCTGCCCTTTTGTTTGGAAATCGATGGTGCCATGGTGGTTGTACTACTGCTGGTTGCTGAACTTCGGGTAGTGGAGGAGCCCATGAGGGTCATGTCATTATCCAAGCTGTCCATCAGCAAATCCACCACTGTAATATTGGTACTGCCCTCCGAATCACCTTTATCTGTGGGAATGCTGATCTGGAACTGCAGCAGCACCACCAGATAAGTGACCATTGTGGTGATCAGACCCTTGAACAAACTCCGGTTCACATCGAAAAACCCGCCACAGTTAATGGTCGATGGATTCATTTCGGTGGCCCGGAGGAACATGTTGATCTCCGTCTGGGCATCCGAATTCATCCAGTTCAGCTCCACCATTAAAAGCTTTTTCTGGAAATTAGTTCTTACATTCACCGAGGCATAATGGGCCTCATCGCAGATATAGAAAAGCAATCCAATGTTCCACAGAGCCGTAATGGTTAGTCCTATGTCCTTGATGCCAAATCCCTCCGACAGCTGCGACATTAGGCCATAAATCGACAGAGTGATGATGAAGAAGAGATACAGACTCATAAAAACGAAGGTATAGCACATGGCATTGCCCGTGTCCCGGGTCAACTTGCTCAGGCGAAGCCACAAGACTCGATAGTCCGCCACCATGGCAGCGGGTCCGATGTGTTTCAAAGCCTTCTGGAACCGCTCCGCCAGCAGGTGAGCCGTATTGCTCATGGCCTCGCAGATTAGGAACCACCAGGCACCCAACATGGCCGTCAGGTTGTCCAGGATGCAATAGGGAACCACCTGATTGATATTCAAATCCGACATAGTTACGTGTGTGATGACCACCGAGAGGACCGAGAGGATGGGTAGCACCACCGCAATATAAACGGCCTTCTGTCGCAGATTCAAGGGCAAGCTATGGCCAGAGATTTGGTAGTAGAGAACCTCAAAGTCATCCCAATCGTTGAAGAGTCGGGCTATTTTCCTGGCCTCCCACCACAGGATCGGTATGATCATAATGGGCAGGATGTTGACCAGGAATAGGTAAGCAATCACCGCCTCCTCAAAGGGTCCGCTCAGGGAGCGCACAATATGGATGCGATTGTTGGCCACATATCCCACATAGCACTGGGAGTAAAAGATTATATAACTTTATGAACTTGATAGATTTTCCTTTTACCAACTCACCGCCAAGAGCACAAAGAAAACCACCGAGTAGATAAATGGAGCTGAGTTCATCTCGAACTTGGCACGGGCGGGACCACGTCGAACGATGGGCAAGACGCCAATAATCCGTAGGAACCAGTTGACCGGTGAAATGTTCCTGTAAAACACACTCTATTCCCATATCCTTTAAAGAGATCCCTTAGAGAGAGAGAGGAGAGTAGCCTAAACTCACCGGTGTAAATTCCGGATTGTTAGAGGCGGTGCTATCCGAGGTCTTTTTCCTGTCCATTGGCGGCGCCTCGTAATCCGCATCCAGGCGCTCGGCCAAACCGATTGAGTACTTGCGCACCCCATATAAATAGGCCTGGGCATTGGCGCTATTCAGGGGCTTGGCGTTGAGGAATACCGCATCGGGCTTCTTGCGGCGATAGTAGTTGGCCATTCCGGAGGAGACTGTGCCCGGAATTTCCGTGCCCGTGGCCTTTTACCAGCCGCCAGACAGCGCAAGCATTAGCCATGCACGCCCCCGTTTATTGACCACGCCCACGCCAGCTAGTTGACTTAGAGCCGGAGTTTTAGTTTCCTGTTGAAGTGCGTTGTTTGTCTTTTGAATGCATTAACCTTAGCCTGGTGTCCCAGTTTCCGATTTGAATTTGTGTCAATGGCGGGCAAATGCGAAGGTTTTGGCAGCACAGTCGCGGGATGAAGAGATTTTCCAACACTGGCCAGGTGTGACCAGCATTAACGCCTGTTTGTCTCTACGGTCACTCATTAATTAGCCTAAAAAAAAAAAGAACAACAAACAAGAAAACGAAAAACAAGAACAATTTCAGCTTTTTTTAGCAATTATTCGTGTATTGGTATCGGCGACAAATAAAAGGCCACGCAATGATAAGCTTTCTGTTCATTGTAAACCGCGCGCTTAGCAGCAACAGCAGCAGCACCGCAGCGACCTTGACGACTAAGAAGATGTCCGCCGCGGGACCACGCCCCCTCGTCCTCTGCGGACCCTCCGGGTCCGGGAAGAGCACGCTCCTGAAACGCCTCTTCGCCGATTTCCCCAACACCTTTGGCTTTAGCATCTCGCACACCACGCGGAAGCCGCGCCAAGGCGAGGAGCATGCCGTCCACTACTATTTCGTAGAGCGGCCGGAAATGGAGGCCGCCATCGCTGGCAACGAGTTCATCGAGACCGCCGAGTTCTCGGGGAATCTGTATGGCACAAGCAAGGCAGCCGTGCGCGAGATTCAGGCCCAGGGCAGGGTCTGCATCTTGGACATCGAACAGAAGGGCGTGGAGCAAATCCGGCAAACGGATCTCAATCCCATTCTCATCTTCAACAATCCACCGAGCATCGAGGAGCTGGAGCGCCGACTGCGACTACGTGGTTCCGAGACGGAGGAGAGTCTGCGAAAGCGCTTGACCGCCGCCCAGGTGGAGCTGGACTACGGCCTGACGGCGGGCAACTTCCACAAGATCATCAACAATGTGGACATCGATGTGGCCTACCAGGAATTTCGCGATTTTGTTGTCCAGGAGCTCACAGAGCAGGCCAAGCAGGGAGTGTCCGTCAGCCTGAACTAAGGATTGAAAGGATGAATAGACGGACTACACTCCCAACCAGGGTGCAATGATATTAACCTCAAGAGGGAGGCCGGGTCCAGGCGCTATTTGTTACCATGATTTGTGGGTGGTGAGTAAGATGGTTTCTGGGGAGATTTCAGGGAGTTTCTAAAAGAGATTTTGAAACTGGAAACTAGGGATATTTTTTTTGATTTATGTAGAAGGATTTTTTTAGTTTTTATTTACTATTTTTTAAGCAAATATTTAACTTAGTTTATTAGCTCAATTTAATCAACAAAAATACTTATTGTGAGGTTCAAAAAAGAAATATAGCAAAATGGTTCTTTAAGTTTAAAGTTTTATGGATAAGCCAAGAGTTCAAGAAATCTTTAATTTATTCAAAAGCCGATTTATTTAAAAGAAAAAGTGAAACAAAGTAAGAAATTAACCAAATAATATTCAAGATTTTTAATAATTAATTAAAAAATACTTTTATTTTTGAAAATATTAGTTCAATTAAGAAACAAAGTCATCAAAAGATTGTATTCTGGCATAAACTAAGGAAAGCCTAACTTTACCCAAAGTTTCCAGCAATAAACAACTCCCGAAACTCCCCATAAATAACCTACCTCACGCCCACCCCTTCTCCTGGTGGATCCATGCTAATTGAAGGACCCGTCGCCCCACCAACACGTTGACTAATGGCATTTATACTTAAGGAATGGCTTTGTATTTATATTAACCACCCCCTCCCGATCCTTCTCTATTTTGTTGTGCAGAAATTCGTTGTTGTTGTCATTTGTAATCTTAAGCTGAAAGTTGTTGCGCTGCTGCCTTCACGGTCGAGAAATGGAATCAATAAAGCAAACAATATGCGGGTATTAAAATATTGTATATTCACAAATGTTCTCTGTAGCAGCAGCTGGAACTGGAGCTGGGAAGGTCAAAATGTTATCTCGTCTACACGCAATCGAGCGATTTCCCTCAGCGGTTGGCTCTGTCTGGAACTCTCCCATCCATGCCGCCGGTTTCGCCTGTCCGGCTGCTATTCGAAGGTAACACGCAGTCCCAGACGAAAGTCCTGCTCGGAACCTTGGATTACGAGGGATACGCATGTGGCTTATAGTCATGGTGCAGATGTATGCGAGCCTGGTATTTGGTATTGCCGCCCATACCCGATTGCGTGCCGCCCATGGTGCGATGCACCAGACTGGCGGATCCATCCACCTTGGTCCGGCTGTCGGCGCTCTGCCACAGGCCAGCTATGGCCTCCAGGGCCAGCTCGGTCTCATCGTCCTTGTCGTCATGCTCCGCGGAGATTGTCAGATCGATCTGACGGCGCTGGCGAGGCACGGATGAGGCCACAAAGGCACAAAGCAGCAGCAGCAGGATGAGGTACCGAAGAGCACGCATGGTGAAAACAAACTGAGGCGGATCGAGAATTATAATCAGAAGCTCTGTAATTTTGTTTGTTGATTTTGCAGCTGGCTTATCAACGGATTTATTGCTCTCTCTTCTCTTCTCTCATTTTCATTTGCCGTAGAATAATTAGTACTAAATGGGGGACTAGAACAGCAGACAGACCTCCTAAACCTTGGGCTCCAGGATCTGTGCTGGCGGCCAGTCCCATTGTTTGGCAGGTGCCGGTTGGACCAGCTTCTCCCAGGGCTTCCAGCCAAGCATTTTGCGGGCCAAAACCAATTCGTTTTCGGCCTGGACAATAAGCTCCTCAACCTGACCACAGCCCACGGCTTTCTCAAGGGCAACAATGTCCTTGTTCTGCAAGGATTAAATAGTATTAAATGCGAAATTTTGGTCGATTTAAGGAGCACATTCAAACCTTAGCCACCGCATCGGCGCGTTGCTTGACCAACTGCTCGGTGTACTTCCTGTAGCTGGCCTCCTGTGGCATCTTGGACACTGCCCGCAGGATCTTTCCGTACAGAGCACTCAGCGTATGGTGGGGATTGGTGGACACGGCCAGTCCGGTCAAGCCAGTGGACTGCAAAGAAGGAAACGATGACATAACCATAACAATTGATGGAATTCAACTAATCTGGCAGGTAGCTCTGGTTAGCCCAACACTGCAGATATTCCTTTTGTAGATTTGTATGCCAACTTACCGCCTTAATAATCTTGGCCATGTTTAAATAGCGTTTTTAAGCAGCAAACGCTGAAATTTTCAACAATTTACTTTTTGTAATCGAGCCAGCACTGTCAGTTTAGCTTTATTCCGGCTATATCATATTTGAAAATGGAAAAGTATAGCTATAAAAGTAGCTTATTTTAGCATACATTTAGCTTATTCTAGCAATATATTTTTCGGATATCGGCAGATTCTTAATAGCTTCTATTTGTTGTTTGTTTTAGCTTATTTTTGAGAAAATCTACCTTATAGAAGAGTTCATAGCCGGGAAACACTGAGTCGAACCAACAGCTGTTGGGGCTGCCAACTTACTTTAGTGACAGTGTTGGTAAATATTGAGGAACTTTCAATGCTGAAAAATTATCGATTGGCGGGAACATGAAAATTCAAACTAATAATATTTAAACAAATAAATCTCAATTAAAATAATCCTTACAATGTAATTTCGTTAAAATGCCTTTTTTGCATTAATTTTATTTCATGGGATTCATTATATTTATCACATTTCAGTTGTTACATGTATACAAATGAGGCGCTTGTGTGAATTTTAACAAAAAAAACTAACCAGTCGAGGTGGAGGGTTGTGAGATATTTCCTAAAGATGTGATGGTGCTTAACTGGCTAAATACTAATTTCTAATGTAGATCCTGAACTAAGTATTATTCGCGGCAGCGGGAGTTGGTT
The DNA here is from genome assembly GCA_035045905.1 of Drosophila anomelani. Lineage (NCBI taxonomy): Eukaryota > Metazoa > Arthropoda > Insecta > Diptera > Drosophilidae > Drosophila > Drosophila anomelani. The sequence goes on from JAWNOO010000165.1 coordinate 7,669,026, forward strand.
GTACACCGAAGGCTGATATCAGGACATTTACCACCGTCACAATAAAAATGCCAATGACTGTATAATTATTGACTCTGTTCGCCCGACAGATATCTTCCTCGTTTTTAATGTTGTACCGGCCATTCCAAATAAGTCCCACGCCAACAGCGATCTGCAATGAAGCATTAAATGCCAAGAAATATGAATATACGGTTTGGTTTTCTACTTAAATAAAATATTTTGAATGGCACAATGATTTCCAGAGGAAAATCAATGAATATAACATGGATGATTCATTGATTTTCCTCTTGAAATCGCTGTGTCAATTCCTTAGACGTCATATATATCCTTTTAGTAATTCATTTTAACTTAAATATAATACTTTTAAATGGTTTTATTACCTGAAATTTATTAAGAATTCAAGTTTTATTGAAAAATAATTATTTATATTTATATTTTGAATTGAAACAGCGATTTCAAGAGGAAAATAAATGAATCTTCTATGGTTTTCCTTAAAAGCCATATATATCCTTTTAGTAAGCTCTTTTTGACTTAAATATAATACTTAATTAATCATTTTTAAACTGAAATCTCTCTAGAATTCAAGTTTTACTGAAAAATAATTATTTATATAAATTTCAAGAGGAAAATCAATGAGTTTTATTTTAGAAAGTAAAAATACTTCTAAGATATTTCTTATAATTAATTTAATTTACATTTCAATAAGCTTATTTTAACTCGAAAACTTTCTATATATTATTCCTTAAAATCATTAATCATTTCACATGTTTCTAGGAAACATTTATTGTTTATTTTGTCAAATTTTATTATCTTCTCTTATAAACATTTTCTGATAAACACTTGAAATGAACTTTTCTGAGTCTGTGAGATCACATTAAAACAGCTAAAATTTTACTGTAAAACCATACACAAAATATAAAGAAAATCTCTTTTAAATACTATATTTTTCCCCCCTTCTTTTACATTCTAAAATTTATATATTTTGTTACTATTTACCTGGAACACAATGCTGAGTGAGATGAATATCAGGCTGGGGTAATAGTACGGATGCTGCTGTGAGTTCGTTTCCAGTACATAACGCAGCTGATTGGCATTGGCCGAGAGCAGGGCCAGGTCCATCATGCCCTGGGCCAGAGTCTTCTTGTGCTGATATGCATTGACATCGGGAACTGGTGTCTCCACACCGTCAACGGTTACAAAACCCGAGGTGCCATTATATCCCGGAAAGGAGAAACTGGGTCGCCTGCCGCCTCCTCCTCCATTCGGTATGAGGACAGTGACCCCACCACCACCGCCTCCGCCGTTGCCTCCAAGGAGACCATCGTCGACGCCGGGATTACCACTCCCTTCTTTAACAAAGGGACGTTCATCGTCATCGTCATCCATTTCGGGAACTGTTTAAAAATTAATAAAACGCATCAATATTATGTTGTTATTTTGAGGCTTAAATTACTTACACACAGCAATGCGGTTTACATTAATTGTAAAGATTAAAGTTTGCGGTTTTAAGCACCAAGCACCATTAGTCACAAGATCACAAGATTAACATAGAGACATATAGACAAGCACACAATAAAAATGGAAAATATGGATTCTAGTTTTTGTTTTCTTTTTCATTTTTTTAAGGGAGATGTAAACAAGTAAGTTGGGCTACGAACCTGCTCGGGGCACACGTATTCTCCGTCCATCGATTGCATCGCCATTGCTGTGATTGTTAATGTTTTCCTATAGAAATGTAAATGAGAACATTTCCAGAATATTAACATGTTTCGTATAAAACGTTTGGTTTATTGTTTGCAAATCAAGTTTGTAAGAAGTGCAGCTTCCGTTTGATTGTGAATTATTCACAATTCCGATGAATGGAATAATTTATATTGAATAGTTAATGTGATTCATACATAGTTTTACATATGTTTGTGTGTTGGCATTTGCAGTGGCATTAAAAATGCAAAAGATAAGCCTCAGGCATAAACATTAATTTTAAATAAAGCTTATCGGAACAAGCTTAATTGTGACGTTAAAAAAAATACATTAATGGCAGATTAGGCATAAAGTCATTTAATGAATTTAATTATTTTTATAATGCTTAAGTTATGTATTTAAATGTATAGAGATTTTTAAATATGTACAAAAATAAATATAGAAATAATATAACCATTTGCCTATATAAAAATGTTATAAGATGTAGAAATAAAATTTAAATAAAATTTATTTTAAGTTTAATTTCATCACAACCCCTTTTAATTCTTATAAAAAATAATTTAATAATTTAATATTTCTTTCATCCTCAATGACTTATGCTGGAAATCCCCGCACATCTTTATCTATAACATTTTGCAGACAATGTTGCAAGTAAAAACCCCAAGATCCCAAAAAAGAAATCTTTATTAAAGCTCCCAAGATGGGAATCTATTTCAATGACTTAGTCATGTGGGGTTTTTTTCCGCTTCAGCTGCCACTCTTTCCCAAAAAATGTTAATCTTCTGCGGGAATCATCTAGCCCTCTGTTTACACGACAATTATCAGATACTAGCTATACCTAGTACACATTATGTACTTAAATTTTTGTATTCAAAACGTTCATTAGCAATCTAAACAAAGCTTTGATTTATAGGCAAGTGTTAACCTCTTACGTTTAGCAGCTGGAAAACTCACTTGATTTCTTGCCTCAGTTTTATCATCGTCCAGCGGCAGCTTATCCATTTGCAGTGCAACATTCTCTAGGTCACTCATTTTACAATTAATTAATTAATAAAAAACGTAGTGAAGAATTTCTGTATGATCGCTTTGGCGGCGCTTTAAGGCTAAATTAAATTCTTTGTTTGTTTCGCTCCGTGATCTTTTTTATCTGCAAATCACTCTAATATTGTTTTGTATATCTTTTTTTTTTTGGTTTGTGGGTTAAAACTCGTGCGGATTATGCGACTGCTCGGCACGCTATTTCTCGGACAACTGACCGGAGATTCGGAATAACATTGCAAATATTCTCTCGGGTCCACTTGTTTGGCCAGTCGGACGTCTCTCTGGGGCGGTTGCCAGCGTTACGTTTTCCCCAAACAAACGGACGTTGGGGATTTCACGTTCTCAGTCTTTACAGAGTTACAACAAGTTTGTGGTTCCTGTAATAAAATAAAAAAACACAACATTCTTCAAAAAGTTTGTGTGTTGGAATGGTGTAAATAAGCTACCGGCAGGCACAGAGAAAAAGTTTTTAGGAGATTTAATTTAATATAAAAATTGCTGTAAATAATACGGAATTCTTCAGTAGAAGTTATTATATTTTTAATTTAATATAAAAAATAGATATCTAACTAAAAATAATATTGGTTTTATTGCATTTTTCTGGCACTGTTTAATATAATTTGTCTAAGAATAAAAAAAAACAGAGATATAAATTCTTAGAAAATATTTAAAATAGAAAGCAAAATTATTTCTTTTTTTATATTATATTTTTCATAAACTTGAAATCAAAATAAACCCCCAATAAACCTCTGTGTGCCTGAATAAAAGTAGTTTAGTTGTTTGGAGCTTGCACACCTTTTCATCTCCCTCTCTCTAGTAGCTTTCTCTCTCTCGAACTATCACTCTTTCTCTTTCTTATGGTGAATTATTTCCTTAGTCTAGCATGCTAGTTCCTCGTTCGCATTAAAATGCATTCAGCTTGCATTTAATGGCTGATACGTCATTGCACTCGGCTCGATAACCTAGAGCATTAATATAGATTAATTTAGCTGCTCGCTTTTTGCTTGCTGTGTGAAAAACGCGAGTTCTTGGAAAATGCCCAAATGAGCTAGCAGGAAAATGTCACAGGGAATATTTTCGCTCTCCCGTTAGTCATCAAAAGTGGGGGGCACAGGTGGGAGGAGGCGGCCTGCTCACTGAGGACTTTCACAATTGAATCGAGAATCGAGTTCTTTAGGCCTTCTCGAAACTGACAGAAGAACGCAGAAACCGGTTGCCGATTGGTAGCATAAGCATACATACAAACATACCAAGAGTTTACTTTTCGAGCATCTTTATGACATGCGAAGCTGTTGGTAAAATACCCAGCGGCTATCCCATATTTCTCGAATTTATTTTTGGCCAAAGAGAACGTTGACTTTGGTTTTAAATGGGCGCAAATTGAATGCCAGACATGAATTATGAAAACGTAAATAGAGAAATGGTTGTAAAAGAATATTTACATATAAATATATTTTTATTTATTTTTAGCATAAATCAATGGACCATGAATAGAAGAAATTACATCGTAGAATGCATAGAATTTTTTGAGTAATCATTTTATTTATTTATTTATTAATACAAAATAGATTTTAAATTTAAATTTAACGAAGTTATTAATTTTTGTGCTATTTAGTTTTAGTGCCTTTAGTTTTAAATACAAATTTTATGTTATTATTTTAGTTTAAGCAGGATTAAAAAGCTACAAATGTTTTACCTGCCGTTACATTTGAAATGTCATTCGTTTTAAATCTTAGCGCCTACTTCCGATTAATCGTCATTAATCGTTTTTGTGCTATCAGTATTGCCGACACATTTTCCAGCACTGGCTCTCAAAATTGCGCATCTCTTGAACCGGAAATCACTAACGCCATGGTGAGTTTCACTTCGCGGGCTCTTTTTTGAATCTGAACTTCCGCCAAACTTTATACAGAACACAAAACACAAAACATTAAAATTAAACATAATATTAATATTAATTAGCAGCAAAACAGGGGCATTTTTTAAAAATTAATTGCAGCGAAACGGCTAAAGATAGCGAAGAAATTTAAACGCCACATAATAAAACAACATTTGGGGAATTATTAAAAAATATGTTTCTTTAAAATAATGTACAGATATCGGAGCTATTAAGAATCTGCCGAGTCTTCTTTGTTTTGCATTATGCATTCTAACTGCCACTAGGACCATCCGATATCAGAAAAATAAAATGCATTAATTAAAGGATAAGTGTCCCGACGTACTCACATGGCTATTATTTTATTTTAATGTTTTTTGATATTTAAAAAAAAATTAAAAGTAAAAAAACACTATTTTTAAGCTAAAAAATTGATATAAAATAAATAAAACATGAAATAAATTTGAAAAAATGAAAAAAAAACATGTTAACTTATTAATTAATTTAGATTCATATAAGCAAAACTTACCAAGTTAAAGGTAACTAATTAAGAAAACACTTGGAAAATTATGGCAGTCATTTGGTTGCAGAAGGGTACTAACTTAATTTTTATCATAATAAAATAATAATATTATATTAATTTTATATTAATATAATATTATAACCAATAGGAATTGATTAGGTGCTCCTTTATGCAGGTCGCCAAAGGCTCTAATGACAGTGGCATGCGTAGAGCGAAGTATGCCTGTCGGGCTAGGATGGTGATGTAGTCGGAGATAAGCGATGGTATTCGGACTGACCGAAGCCCAGGCCGGGGATGTCCATATTCTGTTTAATAAAAAATATATATTCATTTAGAAGCCATATGGGTTTGGAATAAAAGGTAAACCCACATCAGCACTGCTGGTTTGACCACAGGCAGAGGCGCCATCCAAATGGCCGTAGAGCTGGTTGAGCACATCACGCAGACGCTTAACACTCTTCTTGTTGGGTTCGATCAATATGGCCTGGAAGTTGACGGGCAGACCGTATCTGTGGGTTACAAATTGATTAGTGACAGCTGGATATCTTGGAAAGTGGAATCCTGAAGCTTACCTCAGCACAGATTCCATCCAGATTGATCCTTCACGTGGATCAAGGCGCAGAAGGCCTCACTGAAGTTTACCTTCAGCCAGCGCAGCAGAGGATCCTGTAAACAAATGGGATTACAATCTCTTCCGATGAGAACCTCTATGAGCTAGTGAGCTCCTTCTTGTCCGTCATCAGCGTGCTCATTCGCTCTTGCCGGCCAGCTCCTCCTCGTTGTACACAAAGTCGCATACAATGAACTTTTGCTCAGGAGCATGGCGCTTGAACTCCTCGGCCACCAGTCGTTGGCCATTACCCTAAAATTAATGTAAAAATTCGAAACTCACTTGGGCACGATGACCAGCAGTGTGGTCAGGTACTCCGAATCCAGGATGAAGTGCTTCTTCTTGACCAAATCAGCCAGATTCCTGGTCAGCAAGCTGCCACTGCAAAGAGGGAAATAAAAAAGTAATAATTAAATATTTATCTAATCCAAAAATACAATCCCCACTTACGGCTTCTTCTTTACCAGGTTCTGCAGATTTCCCTTGAGGTTGTTATAGGCCTGCGACTTGGTCTTCAGATTGCCATCGATCTGGCCAATCTGCTTGGAGATAATGTCGGCGATGTTGCGCAACGACTGCTTGATCGGGTACTTGGCCATATCCCATTCGAAACGGGTCAAGAACTGCGGCAGTTCGGTGTTGTTGGCCATCAGGTTCACATGGAGCTTGTCCCGCTGATCCTCCAGGGCCTCGCCCAGATAGTTGGCCACCTTGCAGGTGATCTGCTCCACATACATACGTGTCCAGCTTGCCCAGATCATCGGACAGGCCCACCAGTTGGTCCAGGGTGCCGACCAGATCTGGTATATGGAACTTGTAGTTATTGCAGAGATTGTGTTGCTTGGTGGTCAGTTTGTTCATGGAGTCGTACGTCTGCTGGCAGCAAAAGAGACATCAATTAGCATATCAATTCAAGGTGTGACTCAGCATGGGACGTACCAAGTGTCAGGGTCATTTCCTGGGCCGTCAAGCCCTGTTTCTGCCACATGGGTATCCAGTGCGTCCTCCTTCAGTGGATGCCGGCGTATGTCTTCATTTGCTATATGAGCGTAAAGAATTCCTTTTTTAATCCTACTTATTGGTTTCATATTGATAATAATGATGTAGTTATGGAGTCAGCATGAACCTTTCCTTTTTTACTGGCACGGGTGCCGTTTTGTGCATTGGATTGAAGCCACTTGGACGTCTTCCGGTGGCTTTATTGGCTCATTGTTTTGACTTCTTCAACGGAGTCGCAGTCATGCCATAGATTCGGGATCCTTTAGCCCGGATTGCACTAGTCCGATGCCTTGTATCAATCATTAACTTTATATGCATAATTTATACATTTTTATTTGATTTTGTTTTTGTTTTTTGTTCCTATTTTTAAATTTTGCCTTTGCGGGACCCAGCATTGTTGCCATTTTAGCCTATTTAAAGCTAGATTTAGCCAGCCAATAAAAAAAAACGACTTGATTTTACGTATCAATACATTAAGAAGCCTCTTGACTTCCGGTTTAATATTTTATGGACTGATGAGGCTGCCCGGGGTCGTATATTAACAAATTTATGCATTTAAAAAAAAATCAAAAGCATTTGGCAGCCCAGCTAATAAATAGATTTGGCGGGGGCACAGTAATGTTTTGGCTGGTGTGATGTCAATCACTTTTCGGACAACATACGTATTGAAATTAGTTTTTTTAGCATAAACTATTCATTACCTAAAAGCAGTTTATTAAAAATGTGTTATAACTTATAACTTAACGATAGATAATAAAAGTTTTGAATTTCTGTTTCCGCCAACACTGCCAAAATCGATATCGGTGGCACGATCACACTGCCAAAATCGATATCGGTGGCACGATCGAAAATGGCGCGAATCCTGGTGTGGTAAATAAGTAAGTGGGCAATTTGCGAAAAACCGTGTAAAACGTCGCGTGAAAAGTGCAAATCGTGTGCGTGTGATTAAAGCAACGTTTAATGTATACGCTGATTATAAATGCAAGCCGCAGACGCAGCCGCAAGATCGTATTTTCCGCTGTCAAATATTTTGCATATGAGATGCACACCGACTCCCATGCGTGTGTGTGTGTGTGTATGTGAGGGACGCCAATTGAGACTTCTGAGGTAAATGCGTACAACTTTAGTTAATTAGTCGTTTCGGTTAATATGGTAATTGAATGTGCATGTACCGACGTTTACAACTATATGCCTACATGTGTTTAATGCACGGCAATAATCTGGCAACTGTTATGTCATTCGGCTTGCATAAATTATGATTGCATGGCCAGTGCGTATGTATGTATGTGTGTGGGACGTTGGGTGAATGTAAGAGCGAGAGAGACCGAGTATCAATTCCTTTGCCCCAAATTGGTGCAAGTGTTTGTGTGTGCACCTACAGTGTTCACAGTGTTCAATAACGTTAAAAATATAAAGTAAACAATGAAATATTAAGAATGAATGATGAAATATTAAGATTATTATTAAATTATAAGAGAATATTCTATTAAGAATATTTATTAATATTTACCAATATTTAATTTTATATTATTTTCGTACTTTAATAGTAAATTGAAGTAGTTTATATTTCAAAATAATTCATTTATATATTTAATATCTAGTTTAAAAATTTAGAAACAGTTAATAGATAGAAAAACTAAACCAAATTCTGAACAAAACATATTTCTATATATTGAAATACATAACAAGAATCCTATTTGAATATTTATTCCCATTTTGTCCCCTCGCATTGTAATCGCATGTACAAGGACAAACAATCATGTAGGACACTGGTTCCATCCCATTCCCATTCCCCATCCCAAACCCCATATAACCCCATTCCCCGTATGCATGCATAATCGTCAAGCAAAACCCAAACCGAAATGGTGAGCACGTAAACGGAAACCCAACGACAATCGCACATTTCCCAATAATTATATTTCAATGCATCAGAATTTCAGCAGGACAGTCGTCTGGTTTCCGCAGGACAACACCAACAAATAACAGGCGAAATAATAACACCACCAGAGCAGTGGAATCATCATCATCATCATCATTGGCAGGAGCAGGAGCGTCATCCCAGCTGGCCATCGCCATTGATACAGTTATGAAGGCCGGGGAGTATAACAAAAGCCTCTGGTCAGTCGACTGCCATGCCCAGTGCCACCCACTCGATGTTCTGCGGTGAAAAGGGGGAAGAACCGTGGTTTTGGCTGAGTTGTTGGGTGTGTGTGTGTGTGTGTGCCCCGGTGTGTGGTGTGGTCGGTCATTATCTGTTTAACAGTTCCACATTTAACGATGAAACGTCCGCTGGCATTGCCAACTCGTCATGATACAGCCACATTCGAGTGGGCGGCTCACAAAGGCCACGTCCAACCCGCTGCCAACTCACTCCCTTAATTCCCTCTTGCCAATCTGGTTGCTAGAGATGGTAGAATTTTATAAAGACTGAAGAGGGTGCCAAAATTGGATGGGATTAATTATACTTAAAGGGAATTATAATTAAATTTATATAAAAACTCACATTTTACAAGTCCTTCTGACCTTTATTGCTAAACTAAAGGCTTGGCTTACCTTTAACATTTCAATTTCGGCTTTCCAAAGTATAGAAATATATATACAGCTTATAGTTTTACCTTTACCATTCAGAAACCAATTAATTTACGAACTTAAATCCCCTTGGCCACTCTTAATTGAGCGCCTAATTGCCTCGGCATTTTCTAAATGCATGCAGATTAATCATATTTTCATCTTGACTCCTCTTCGGAACCTCGAGCACTTTGTTTTAACTGGATTAATCCATAAATGAGCCATCAATAAGTTGGGCCATCCCTGATCTGTCCAGCTCCTGGTGGCATGTCCTGCCATATTGTGTGTATTACAAACGGACAATCAACGGACAGGCATGGGGCCAATAAGTTTATTACTTACCTCGGCGCATTGCTCAACCAACCGTGCTCGTACCGGGAAAAGGGATAGCCGGGAGGAGGACATGGATCCGGATGGCAGAGGGCGAGTCCTTGAGCAGGAAGCCAACGAGCATACACACATTGGAACGCATCATCTTGCCGTGGATAATTCATGAAATGCACATCATTGCCTCAATAATGATTGCCGTTACACACACACACACACACACCGGGCACGCCTCAATGGGTGTGTATACAAAATGTATTTGAATATCCTCGAAAGGACAGAGGGAGTCCCCAATCTCCCCTCTTTCCTGCTATGCGAATGTGTAGGGATGACTTAATTGTATTTGTGGATACTGGGTATCCCATTGCTTTGTTGATTGTCGAATTAGATGGCAGATACCAACTAAATCTTGTGCCAGTGATTCCATACAATTGCTTAAATAAATGGGGAAGACTGCTCAGATTTCAGACCTATTTCTTAGCCTTGCTTTATTTAACTTAAAGAATTGTTATTGTTGTTGTTAATTTAAAGAATCGTTATGTTATTTCTTATGAATATTCTTTTGTTTACTCAGCAATCAGGAAACACAAATAAGAAATTATTTTCCCCTCAAGATGGACAGTTTGAAACAATATTTTTTAATTGTTTAAAGGATTCTTTATGATATTTATCAAAATATGTAAAGTCAATAGAAATACTTGGAATATTTTGGAATGAATTCTGCTTTAACTATTTAGACTTAAGAAAAAGGATTTAATTTTCTTGGAAAAATTCTAATGTATGACTTAACGAGGCATATTTTAATAAATAAATTAAGTCAATGTTAGTATATGTCTGTAAGTGAATGGAATGGTTCCAGTCTTATATTACTTTTAAATTAAATTTTAAAGCTTTTAAGTAGCATAATTATACTAAGATTAAGTATGCAAGTAATTAATGTTTTAAAGCTCTTCTTAAATGCAAATATATTAGGCATTCCTCATGTTTTATTTCACAAACTTAACTCATAAACAATTATATCAAACGAGTCACAAACTAACAAATATGTAAGGCTTTACTTAAAAGTAAATAAATCAGAAATAGCTTTGCCATATCAAAGAATATTTTATGCACTTCATAAAAGTCTCAAGCCAATTTAAATCTGCAAACATTTATTACCTTTTCCAAAATGTAAACTACTCTCTTCAATTAATCAAATTAAATTCCATTTAAAATATTTCCTTGTCTCTTAGTAATAAAATCTCATCGATTTCCTTTCGATTGCCCAGTTATTGTTTCGGCAAATATTTTAATCTTCGCACTTGGCCATGTAAAACAATATATTGCGTATACGCCTCCTGGGCCATCGAGTAGATTGCCATCTTAACTTGATTGGAAATGAAACAAATTGATATTTGTCTAATAACAGGCATTTTAATTGAGGTTTCTGAGGGGGCTTTAACGTGAGAACATACCTGCCAAAACAATGTGTGTGGTTAGGCGGCTAAAAGGGATTTCCCGGGCAAAAGGGGGCGGGAGTGATGGTGGTGGAGAAGCCTATCAGGAGGGCTTAAGCCATTGACGAGTGTAACTGACTGATGTCTGGCCTCAACTCCCTCACTCCCTCACTCATTTGCACTCACACTCAGTCCGTCTGTGGCCAGCATCCTTGCTGTTGAAACATTTCAAGTAGGACTCATCATGGAGTTTACAGCTTAACACTTGGAAAAAGTAATTAAAATAAAAAATATTCAAATAAATATTGAAATCATTTAAAAAAAGATTAAGTTTAAGAAACTATATTTATTTTAAGTTTTATTATGGAATTACTAGGTAAAAATTATATTTCTAATTGCTTAGGAAAAATATCTAAAAACTCTTTTAAGATTATTTATTTTTTACATACAATATTTATTATGTAAAATAAATATTTTCAGCTATAACCAATCATCCGAAATTTCCTAAAATTTCTATAAATTTATTTTTCTGAGTGCACACACACACACGCACTTTAAGAGTCCTCATTAGCACAACAGAGAAAGAGATAGGAACAGAGAATCAGATAAGGAGAGAGCGAGTTGTGTGTGTGTGCGTGTGTGCGTTTGGGGCAAGTGTGTGGGTGAGAGGTGGTGTGGTTGGGTCGACCATTATGACCACTTGCTCTGCACCATCCACACTCACACCCGCACACCTCTCGGGTTTCAGTTCCTCCTCCTTGTTGACACACTTCTGCCAACAGTTGATCTTGTGGCCGACCGCAGGCATGCGGATTAAATCCATAAAGGATACGCACACATGTTCATTTCATATGCACATGATTCTCTGTGTGTGTGTGTGTGTGTGTGAGTGTTTGCTTTGCTGTGTGCGTGTTCGTTGTGTCTATGAAATTTTAAGCACGTCCGTTTTTGGGCCTAACGAGCCCCATTTCCAGCCTCCAAGCGAGATGGCCATTGCTTTGGCTAGTGAGGCAGAGAGAGAGAGAGAGATGTGGAGCGCTTGAAAGTAGGCAACAAATTGTAGCTGTTTGTGCGTATAGTGCAAAATCTTGAGCCAAAGCAGAAAGGGAATTTGAAATTGGCTTACCAGAAAAACTCTTCACAGGCTTAAAGTTACTAGGTTCTCTTATTATTTTGTATATTAAATATTTAATTTAGGAATTTATTGGAAATTTTATAGGAAATTATTAAAAGGTTTAAAAATTAATGGCTTAAATATCAGGTTTCAGATTTATTAAGCAATAAACTAATTAAATTTCTAGGATATATTTATAACCATCATAAATATTTAATCCAAGTTAAATAATTAATTATTACATTTCATCAAATACTCTTCGCTTCATTAGAAATTAATGCTACCCCTGGCAAAGGGCATATACACACAGGTTCAAGTAGCACATAGTATATGTATTATGTTTACAAATCACACCTAATAACAATTGAGCAAGGATTTAACACGTCCCTTCCGCCCTCCTGCTCCTGCTGCTCCCGTTCTCGGCTAGGAATTGTAGAGAGTTTTGTGTGGCTTTTTGGGTTAATTAAAATATGCAAGCAAATAAAATGAAATTGTTGAAATCATCATCATCCCCTTTACAGCCGCCCGCCCTTCAATTAGATGAGGCGTAAATTGTGGTTGGGTTTTTGTTTACTTGTTGGCTTACACCGGCAAGGTATGAAAATGCATTTTTAATTTCATTTAATTTGCTTCGCTTTCTGCTCGCCAGAGTGAAAATGAAATTGATTAACGCTGTAAAACTCTTGTACATTTTCATAATAGCCCCGGCACAAACAACAAAACGGTAGCCGTGTCCGGCAGAAGCCGAAATGAAAACACAAAAAATGTTTAAATAAATAAATTAAAATCAATAAAAACCACAAAAGCACACATATGCAGGGACACGTCCATCTGTATGAGTGTCTTTGTGTGTGTGTGTTTGCAAGGGAGCCATTTTAACATGCACATTATTACAATTAAAATTAATTTAATAATAAATTCCAAAATAATTACATTTCACTTGTTTAAATAAACGTTTTTCGACCATGGAATGGACTCTGGACATACGACCAGCAAGCGAAAAAAAGGTGATACCATTACATGCAGGAATATGTGTCGCAATATCCTTTTTTTTATTTTGGTTGTATGTGTGTGTGAGAGTGGGTGTGTGCCTGACCAATTGGCAAACTGCTGCTGAACTTTTTATGAAAATAAAAGGAAAGTCGACAATTTAAATGAATTTTATACTCTTTGCCAAACGGGAATATTTTTCTTTCTGGGTGACATTTAATTTATAAAGTTTAATTAAAAGAATATCAGGAATATTTAAATAAAATATTAATGCTCTTATTTATGTTTTATCTAAACTATAAATTTATGCTTTGATTTATCATTCTAAATTGTTTCTAAATATTAAAGTTTATGTTGTTTTGGTTTTTTTATTTTTAAATAAGATTACAAGGCTTTATTTTATTTTGTTTTCCGCAAGTTATTTCTTTAATTACTTTTACAAATGTATTTTAAACCTATTTAAATATTGATAATCCCACTTAGTATAATTTAATAAAACTATTAACTATTCCAGCTTTATATTTAATTCAGTAGAAAAAAATGTAATGCTTTAAAACCATTATTATTTCATCTCAAAAAATATATATATATCTCGGATATATATTTACAGCAAACGCATATATATATATATATATTGTTAATGGAAAGAGAAATACAATTTTGTGCTTTATATTTGCATTAAAAATTCAACATTTTCCCCTGAATCTTTTGCACTGCCATCGCATAAATAAAATGGCACACAGATATGTACCATAATATATACGTATGCAGAGACATTTATATATATATATATTTACATATATATACATATATCTGTCAGTCATACGTACATACAAACCTCCGCCATGTGTGTGTCCTGCGAATGTTTTCTGTGATGTTTGCTCCTTTTTTGTGTGCGTTTTTATTTGTTAATTTGTATGGAAAATCACTTTTTACCCGGGGAGACGGGATAAAAGCAGCAGCAGCGAAATGTGGGAAGCGAGGATTGAGTGTAAATAAAACCCATTTAAAAAATTACGCTGTTTTTATAAGGTAACAATGCATACAACAATTTACACACGTGTGTGCGGATGATGCAAATTTGCATAACATTTTTGCCCGGGACCACATGACGAGGGCGATGGCCACGCCCCCCATTTACACTCACACAAGCATGCACAGGTGGAAAAATATTTAAAAATCCTTTTATTATAAGTTTTTAAAGATTTTTTCTTTTAATTTAGATTAAATATATAATTATCTTGTATTGTTCATTCATTGCCATATCTTAAAATTTCCTATTTAATTTTTTTAAGACATTTAAACCACTTTAAACCCATTAATTTCTCTTCCTGCATCCTGGGTTCGCTCGGGCATATAAATTCACATAATAAGTCCTTCGTCCTGGCGCCCGTGTCGGGTTCCTGCGGTTTGTGGATGATTCCGTTGTTGCTGGCCTCCACTCCGGTCTCCTGCTCACCTCTCTCCACTCACCTCCTCTCCTTTCATATAGTTGCCGCTGTTCAGGTTGCTGCTGTTGTTAACGTTGATTCGTGACAAAAGCAACAACGACAACGACGGCAAAAGCGTATGACAGGGATATCATCCAGGGATATACAATTTGGTAGGTCATTATCCCAGCTCGTCCTCCCTCCGCCGCTCCTGTTTTGACTGCGGTTTCAAATATGGCAAATAATTGTGAAATGTTTCGGGGCTTCCATTCCCTATATCATCATTACTGTCAGTGGGCGAGCCATCTGGTGTTTTTGCTATTTGTGTCGTTTTTCTGGTTATTGGTTTATTGTAAATTACTGGGCGATAAATTAAAATAACATACTGACTAAATGTGTAATCAAAGTTGGTTAGCCAAAATGCTGACACACAGTTACATGTGAAAAAGTGGGTGAAATTGTTTTCACTATTTGGTTTATTCAATTAAAGGAGAATGTATATTGTTTTCAAAGAAATCGAATAAAATGTCAAGTGCAGAGGGAAATTTTATTACAGGAAATCGAAGATTTTGTTGAGAAATTTATTTGTGTTAGGATTTGGCTTGAAATCTTTATTTAAATTGTTTAAATATAAAAGAGAAATGTAAGGTAAATGAAAGCTTTGATATGAATGCCAAAATAATGAATAATAGAGTATAAAAACCCTTTAAAATTATATCTAAAATCATGTTAAATATTTTTCTTGTCATTTTTAAGAATGTTAACTTATATTTTTTTCTTAATCCCATCAAATTAATATCAAACTCTATTCCTAATTACTTGGTTCATACTGGATACTTGGCCCTGCCGCCCCGAGCTGTTAACCCCTTGAACTTTTCCCCCCTGGAAAGTGGTTACCTCCTGTAACTAGTTACACTCAGCCTCCTTGTCTTCTTGTGTGTTGGTAGTGAAATTGCGTTGAATGTTACCTGCCATTTGGCAGGGAACACACGCCGGGACTGGTTGCTACCTTTAGCCCGGGTTTCCCGACTTTCACCCCCCCTTTTACCCTGAGAGTTAAGTAAATGTCGGAGCCTAGGACCAGAGTCCTATATACAAGAGACTTATATACAAAGG
The DNA here is from genome assembly GCA_035045905.1 of Drosophila anomelani. Taxonomy (NCBI): domain Eukaryota; kingdom Metazoa; phylum Arthropoda; class Insecta; order Diptera; family Drosophilidae; genus Drosophila; species Drosophila anomelani. Next base: position 7,684,757 of record JAWNOO010000165.1, read on the forward strand.
AGTTGTCTACGCCGTGCATATGCAACATGGGAGTCCTCGAACTCCTACTCAGTTTCCTTACAGTCCCTCTCGTTATTGCGTTTTCGTTCTATATGGCAAACAGACAACAGACAGGACGCCATAGCAAGGAAAAGGTGGATAGGTAGGAGAGGTAGAGGGGGGCACAGGAACTGGCGACTAAAGGTGCTCAACGATGTTCGCTTGGCGTTTATTTGTTGCCCCTTTTGGTTTTCGGTTTTGGTTCGGCTTTCGTTTTGTTTGTTGGCAGGCAGCATTCTGGCTACATCCTGGCCATCCTGGCCATCCTGCAGTCCAACAGTCAACAGCCAGCAACGGGCGCTCTGCAACTTTTCCATTAAATCTTCTTTGTGGCTTAGAGATGGACGAGATGAATACAAATGAAATATTACATTGAGAGATGAGAATTAAACAGATTATATATTATTTTTTATTTATTTTCAATAAATAGTTTTTTATTTTTAAATCTTTTTAAAGATTATTAACGAACAGTTTCCTGCTGTCAAATCTTGTTAACGAAGTTATCTCATAAAGTATGGCCTACTTTTTGGGGCTACCCAAAGAAAATTTGTGGGAAAAACTCTAAATAAATCTATTCCGATTGTAATATTTGCTAAAAAAAAGTGTAGTTTGACATCTAATTTAATAAAATAATGAATAGTAATAAAATAATTAATTCTAAATAGAACTTATAGTAAAAAAACTCTTCTAAGTTTTAAAAAATGTTTAGTTTTCATTTCTTTAATATTTCACCAAGATAAATCCATAATTTTATAACAGGTTAAACTTTTTCAGTAATTAAAGAACACTTGAAACTAATTTCTTTTATTTTTTCACGCCCCCATCTCTATGGGTTGTCTGAAAGTCCACTCATCCTTGCCCCTTTTAATGGCGTTTAAGCGGTCCTTTTCTGTTCGCCGCCATTGTGTCATTGTCTAGACTTGTCTCTATTGGGTTGATAGCCTCGCTATTGCTCGTTCCTAATTTTTGGCGAGTCCTGCTGTAACGGCTGTCTCCCGTCGTCGCACCCGTCGTATACTTAATATTTGTCTGTAGTAAACTTAAATTAATCATACGCATCGTTGTACATGCATAAAAATGAGCAAAAGTTTTGTACTTTATCGAATTGAGCCATCGAACACAGAGAGTGTCCCCCAAACACCGATTATCCTGACAAAGCAAAAGGCTACAATTTGAGCAAACAAAAATATGCAAGTGTGTCCCCTGTTCGTACGTGCATGTCCTTTGGTGAGTGTCCTTCTCCCACTCCCTTTGTCTCTCTGTTTCACTTTGTGCTCTGTATATTTGTTGACATGTAATTGTAACTAAATATTTTAAATTGCTTTAAAATAAAGAGAAAAGCTTACCGACCATCCTCCCGTCCCGCCCTCTCTGCTCCCAAAAAGGTTATGCAAATGACAAAGTTTGCCAGGATGCACACACACACACATACACCCGTGCACACTCGTGCATTAAGAGGGAGATATGTGAGGCAGGTGAGGATGCAACGTTTGTGTAAATAACATAAAATTCGTATTTATACACAGCATGCAAGTAAACACCAAAGCGGGGCGGAGGGGGCATGCAAGGGGATTGTGTGGAAAAAGCAGGAGCTCAGGCGGGTGAGCAGAGGAGGGGAGGGGGGAACAGCAGCTGAGGAGAATCATGAAATTTCTGTTTGCATTTTACATTTGACTGCGTGTCGGTGTCAGGATAACTACGTGTCTGTGTCCCTGTGTGGGTGTGTTTGGATATGCGCGCTCATATATGTATGTATGCGTTTCGGTTTGCGCCAGTCTGTGTATATTTATGGTAGAAGGAGAGTACATCACTCTCGGTGGGTGCATGTGTGTGTGTGTGTGTTTGGGCCTGATATGTGAAAATGCTTTTATCAGTGGCAGACGTGAAACAAGTGGGAAATATTTAAGTATTAACAATGAACGAGCTCTGGGAATATCCTGTAAAATTTTTATATTAAAAGTATTTTTGAAAAGAAAATTATAAAGTATTTTTTAGGATTATATTTGGGCTTGAAATATCCTTAAAATAACCTCCTGTACGAAGGAATATCTTTATTTTAATGATACATTAAGTAAATCTTTGAGTTACTAAATGTTTCTCTGATTAAGGTCTTAAATATCATAGAAAAAATTTCCAAAAAGGATTCAGTTTAGAAAATATAGAAATAATAGTTTTATTGATAAACATTTACAGCTATTGAGATTTTGTTCTACTAATAAATATCATTAATTTAATTAAATTCCTTAAAATATCATTGAAATCATTATCGCAAAGGTTACTTTATTTTAAATTTTAATAATTTATAAGTTTTATGTGAAATCGATATGCTAATTTCATTTAGTATATAAAAACACACATTTTTCTTATAGATAAATCCCAATTTCGTTTATTCCCCGCCTATATTCCCCTTTTTACACCCTCTACAAACATTGAGATAGCATTTACTGCCATGAAATTTGCAGTTTATTGCCTTCGTTTTTATGTAGGCGGCAGAGCAGAGAATTTTCCAGGCAAAAAGGGGGCGTGGAACCAAACCGCACACTCATACACACAGACGATGTCAGGGGAAAGGGACACAGGCATTGTTGGAGATACAAATTAATTGCATTTCGGCAAACGGCTAAAACATCGATTTGCATTTGTATTTTGCAAATTCTCGATGTTGCATTTTGTGCATAATAAATTGACAGCACGAGAATGTAGTGGAGGTGGAGGAGGAGGAGCAGCCGTGTAATTAACACCACAAAGGCAACACCCAGTGAACCTGTCAGCGAGTCACTTAAGAGACTTCGCGACCTTCAATCATCAATCAGTCAAGCCATCAATCATTGAACGGCAACCAGATCGAAAAAGAAACTTGTTTTCCAACCGCATTCTTCGGCGCAAGCGAAGACAATTTAAAGTCGTAAATAGTTACAGTCGTCGGGACAGTTATGTGAAAATATGAAAAAGAGTTATTGATAGTCACACAGAGGGAAAAAATTAATTAATTTATTTATTGGGTTATTGAAAATTTTATGATCGAAAAATGATGGTGAATTAAAGAAGAAAAATAGCTTTCTAAATCCAACTTAGAAAGGGAAATACAAATGGGATTTCACTCTTTAATATATAATTAATTAAAATACCAATTTTACAAGCTAATATTATTATAGTTTTTATTATTTTATCCACTCAATATAGCCATCTGATTATAGAGTTTGTCCCAGATCGAAAAAAAGAGAGAAAAATTTAATTAGTTACCCGTGCTAATTGTCACAGTCTCCACCACCTCTCAGTCTCCCCAGTATCTTCAATTAGTTTTACATGCACTTTGGCGCCTGCTACCAAACAGGTTCCTCTCCCAATTTTTCTCTGGAGAAAGGAGCAGCGAGAAAGAGATCACCACGATCACTCCGATCGAGAGGGACAGGAAGAGAGCTTGTTGGCACTATCGGTGACATTTTAGCCAAGCTCATTGGCAATATTAATTAACAGAATTAATAAAACATTTGTACGGGTATCTGCGGCCAGCAAGAAATATTAATTAACTCGAACCGCTTTCAGTAACTCGCTTCCGTTGAGACTGCAGCACGCCGCGGACCACTCTGATGACGGGGGCAGTGGCAGTGGCGTCCAGTCGCCTCGCGTCGTTGTGTGTTATACAATAATTAAGTTTTCAGCACCTGCGTGAGTCCAATGTGGAGCTGCTGGCCCCGGCTATGCTGCAGCTGCTCGTGTGTTGCTCTTAGGCCTGTCCAGACAGCCAGCTCGCCGGGCAGGGGAGGATCAGAAACGCCAACAGCCTTGGGCGCCCTTGGGAAAAGGGCTTTTGAAAGGCAGGAGTCCTTGGGATTTTATTTAAAATGAAATTCTTTTAGTAAACTATACAAATTATAGTTTAGAAATATATTTATTATTGGGAGGTTAAGGAAACTTATGTATAAGAAAACTACATTTTAAATACGTTAAATTATTGCATTAAAAAATATATTTTAGTTGGGCCTTATTTTTTACGTGTCTAGTTCATTTTAGTGTATTTTAAACTGAACTTTTATGAATGTTTTGTTATTTTATTAGTTACAGTAATTACAAATTATAACTAATAACGAACATTTTTTATTTCTAGGTTTTGTGAAATATTTACTGACAAGATAAAAGCATAACGAAAGCCTCTGGGATTAGGGGTAAGTGCCTTTTATAATAATTTTTAAATTAAAATATCAAGAAGATAAACCAAATAATTTGAATTCTATTAAATATAAACTATTACATTTTTATTAAACAAAAAATATAAAATCAAATGTATGTTTCATGGTAATAAAGGGAATTATTTAAAATGCTCTGCAAATATTTAAATAAATAAATATTTAACTACTAAAACATTTTTATTTTTATGTGAAATATTAAAGATACAAATTCTGTATAGATTTTATGAGGTGAACTGATATAATCCTTTAATTAATTTATAACAATTACAATTCAATTACAGTAAAAACATTTGAAATACCAAATTTCCATATGATTTTTATGAGTAAAACTGCTATAAACATTTATATAATTTTTTACTGTTAAATTATAAATTGAAACCCCAAGTGGGGTTCCAAAATAGTTGTGAACAGCCAAACTTTTTGGCCCCAATCGCAATCGAACTCCACTCCTGCCTCAGTTAACCAAAAAATTTCTTTAAAAAATTGTCGCCCGATCGCCTCGACCGACTGTCGCTGGTTTTTGTTTTTTTTTTCTGTTTTGGTGGCCACTGTGGCGCATGTTTGGGCCGCTTTACATGGCCTGGCCAGTTTCAAATTTCAGTCCTGTTTGGCACCACCAAATCCCCATCCCCACCATCCCCATCTCGTCTTGGCTGGCAACTGTTTCTTGATCGTTTCCTTGCTCCTGTTTCGGGTTATGCGTGAGCGGCGCTGTTGACGTGTTTGTTGCACATGCGCATTAACCCGGCCGCAAATTGTAATTACCACAACGCATTACAACATAATTTCCAATTGCCCCGCGCCCTCTCTCCGGCTCCCCAAGGGGTGTGAATTTAATGATATGAGGCCAGAGGATCACACAGATGCCGAAAGAAAGTTCGCCCCAATTGCCGTGACTAAGTGGCCAGTGGCCAAGTGAAGGGCAGTCCTTTTGGTAATAACATAATAAGCCAAAATATTGTTGGCATTGGAATTCAATTAGTAAAATGCGGCAGAGAATGCAGCCCATCATGTGAAAGGAAGCAACTCGTGAGAGAGAGAGAGGAACTCCTCCAGTTCGCCCAGTTTGAGGTCAATTGTCGAGAATCTCGGAGGCACAACTCCAAGTCCAGCCGCAGTGTTTCAGGTTCAGGTTCAGGTACGATCTTAAAGCACGTGCATCCGACCAGTTTTCTGCGGGCTGCTGCCCTCTAGACAAATTGACCAGGCCAGAGACCGGGCCTCGTCTTTGGATTGGGATTGGGATTCGGTTGCGGCTTCACAGTGGCTTCCAAATGCTGCATGCTGCTTGCTCCTCTTACCTGTTCCTGTTCCTGTTTATTCTCCACACATGTGAATGTGTATACATATGGATGCCATCAGGTGTCGTGTATTTTGTCAGATATATTTGCGTTTCGATTTTTCCGCCTCACTGCAGACAGAAGTTGTTGGACCGGCCATGTCGTGATCGGCTGGCAGAGAATGTCGATGCCGATCGATGTCGGGGATTTGCCTTTGCTTTCTTGCGAGGAGGCGGTGGCGTTGTTAGGGGGAGGATCCCATATCTAGTGAGTATCTTTAGTTTTTTGCTTTGATTTCCTGTGAACAAAGATGATGATGGTCCCATAATCTGTTGAGGTAGCTTGAATTATTTATGGGCTTTGGGCTTTTCACATGAGTAAATACAAATTGAAATTGGCAGTTGTTAAAATTTAAGAGGGATATAGTTATTGAGTTTCTTGTTTTCTTAATTATATTTTCAATATTTTTTTTATGATTTAAACATATTGTTTAAAGGATGTAGCATTTTTTAAGATTTAATTAATGAAATTTACTCGGAAGGAAATGCATACCTAAGAGAGTTATCCACAAAGTTCCCATATTTATTGTATAAAAATTAATATAACTGATCTTCCTTTATAATAATTATTATTTATTGAAATATTTCATGTTAAGCTTAACATTTTATGTGTTAAAAATATATACTTAATACATGTTTGAACTAACAACTCACTAATTTTACAAAGAATATGATTAGTTTTAAGTATAAACCTGCAATAATTATAATTTTTGATCAAATTTAATAATTTGTAATTTCAATTTTGTGGCAACATTCCTTTGGCACCAGAAAACTCTTTTCTTTCACCATTATCCAACATTTGGATTTCTGATTTTCCGCTTCTGAAGATTCTCTTCTATTGGCCAAAAAGAAAAGCTTGACCCAGGTCTAGACAACTGCTGCATAAAAACATAAAAACAAAAATAGAAAACAGAGGCTAGTGGAGTGAAGTGGAGCGGATTGGACTGCTCTCTGGGTTGCTCTGTGTGGGGAGGTGGAATCTCGGCTCAAACTCGTTTCAATTAAAATTCTTGGCCAAGAAGCGACAACAACAGAAGTTGGCAGCAAACAAACAAACCAAGCAGCCGACCGACCAAGAAGCAGCGGCCAAGAAACCAACAAAAAAAAAAACGCCAGCAAAAAGACAAATTAAAGTGGATTATGAGAGGAGCAGACAGGCGGAGGATATAACTTATATATATACCCATTTATTTATGTATATATTTATATATATCTGTATGGGAATGCAACTGGCAAGAGGCTCCTCTTTCTTAAAAACCCCCCCTCACCTCTCCCCGCTGGCCTCCTGTGCGTGTAAGTAAATTTTTGCAGAAATTGGTGCAGAAGACAAAGGAAAAGCACATAAAATAAAATAATAACAGACGCAATCCAAAAGGAGACCGAGACGATGATGACGACGGGCCAATGACTAAATGACTGACTAAGTGCCAAACTGGAGAGAAATGAGGGGGGAAAAGAGTGGGGAAGAGTGCACAGCAAAAAATTATAGTTTAATCTGGAAAAATTATAGAGTTTTGATTTTGTATTTATAAACAAAAATATAAGCAAAAAGTCATAATTATAAAATATTTGAAACGAAATTGGTGAAGCTCTTTTTGTGCTTTGAATTTGTATAACATTTTCCGTAGTAACTAAGCCAAAAGATCTACTTATATAATGTATATTTTTATATTATTAAATAGATTAAAATATTCTCATAAATTTACATCACAATAAAATGTAATATATTTATTTTTTAGGCCCACATCTTCTTACAAAATATTATTTCCCGTGCAGAACAAGGAAACTTTTTGGGACTAAATGCGAAATCGAAACGCAAGATCAAGAGGCATAAGGCATGTGTATACGCATATATATATATATATATAATATACGAGTGCCGCCTTCGCCGTCTGTCCTCCCTCAATCCTCCTGCCCTCTGAAAGGACCCACAAACTCCACGTTCTTTACCTCATCTTCGATCCATAGCCAGTCGTCGTCGCCGTCGTCGTCGTCGTCGCTCATTATAAATTTTTTTAATCGGCTGCAGCAGCACTGGCAAAACATCAAAGATCCGTCTGCCAAAAGCGACGCCATCCTTGCCCCGCATCCTTTTGCCACAGATCCTGCTGCAAGTTTAAATATATTTAAAACAAAGTCTCCTTCAGCCACTCGCCGCTGGTCCTGCATCTGCAACATTCCTGGCGATCGCTCGCCCCCATCTCCAACTTCTCCTTTGACCGATCCGCATCCTCCATGGCGATGGCCAAGACCCAAAACGACGCACTCACACATGGTTAATATTTTTCTTTATTTCTGTTACCTGTCGTCGATCGTCCGTCGTCCGTTGGCTCCGTTTCGGTTTCGTTTCGAATTGGCAACTGTTGGCGTATTTCACCTGGCATCGGTCATTAAATGCCCTCAAAATGCATTCAACAAAGAAGTCGACAACTTAAGGGAATGAAAGGGTCCTTGCATATTTTTATTTATTTAATATTGTTTATGTGCAATACAAATTGTTCAGGTGCATTGGGCAGCTGACCAATGTCAAGTTATAATCAGATGAAGGACTGGGATTAAAAGATAAGGTGAAAAAGAAAGGAAGTTAGGAAGGAAAGGGATACATTCTATATTTAAGAAAAAACTAAATAGAAAATGATAATCATATTTATTTAATAGCTTTAGTAAGCTCAGATTAATAGCAATGCCAGTTATTCAACTCATTTTTTCAGCTTGTTTTTATTTCACTATTTTGTTTTCTTTTTATTTATTTTTTCCCCCTTTCCAATCTGCATAATGAATTATAATTGCTGCTGATTAAATCATTCGGATCATCACTCAATTATATACACAATCATCAACATCAAAAAATGATCATTTGTGAATTCTTTTCATTCAGAAAACTCTTAATAATTTTTAGCTTAATCATCCACGCGTACTTTTCTCTTTATTTTTTTGTTTTTGTTTTTGGTACACATTGCACTTTATATTTTTGCCTTTGTTTTGTATCTTTCAATCTTTGTATCTTTTGTGGCAATTTTTCCATACACAAAACTGCAGCAGAAAGCGGGCAAAGATGAAGGGCTAGAGGTTGGATGAGGAAGGGGAATGTGCGTGTGTCGGAGTGGCCGAAAAGGAGAAGGATTGGGAAGGGAGAAAAGGGAGCTTTAAGAGACAAGAGACAACAGGAAGCAGCTGCTGAAAAATTCTCAGAAATTTTGCAAGGCTGCATTAAACAAAAAAAAATATATATGGTATATATATATCTTTGCTTTTGCCTTCCAAACTCAACTTGCATGTAATTTAATAAATTCAAAATGAGACAAACGAAGCGACAGAAAGATAAGCCTGAAGAAAAAAACAAACACTTTATTATTAGAGGAACACAAAAAATTTAACTACTTAAAAATTTAAGGGTTTAGACCAGGCTATAGCCTGTACTTGAAGATTTTTATATCAAATAAATATATCAGAGAAAAATTAGCTTAGAATAATTGACACTAAGAAGCAGATTTTTAACTCTAAACAAAATTATTTAACTTAAATCTTCTCAATGATCAACATATTTAGCTTTCTCCCCACACAATATACCCTTTGATTCCACAACTACCTCTTAAATCTTACTTCTAGGGGTCAATAGTATCCCAAGGAATTCAATGGCTTCTTTGCATTCGCTGAGCTAAGGCCAAGGCAAGTTGGTCCGAAGCAGAAGCTGAAAGTGCCACCGCCCGCCGGCCCCCTTTTGGGCCAAGCTCTCCCTTTCCCTCTCTCTCTCTTTCTATCCCTCTCGTACAAGGAAGCGCATTTTTAAATGCCAAAACAAATGGAAAAATTAAAGCCAACGAACGAGGAAGCAAGGGCCGCCCCGCTCTGGCTAAACCTGCCCGAGAGTTGAGTTGACTGTAAAAATGCATCTAAGCCGCTTTTTTCGCTGTGCTTCTTTTTTTGTATTTTTGCTTTTTCAACTTTTACCAACTGGTTTGCGACGCCAAGCCACTCTCCTAACCCCCAGCTCGACCGCCCACTGCCCCCCAGTTACCCCCTTGGTGTGCGCTTTTCCTAAAACTGACACAGCAGCCGCAACACTTTTATTATATGCCTTCATCTAATAAGCCAAAGCCAAAGCCAAAGACCAAGGCGAGCTTCTGCCTGAATCTGCAGCCAGAGCTGGAGTTGCAGATGGAGCTGAAGAGCCATAGAGTTGGGGCCACGGCTATTGAGCTATCCGTGTCCAATTGCCAACTCCAGATACATACATATCATATATGTAGCTATGCTGCTGCTCTATGTGCTGAGCTGAGCTTCTTCTGTGACGATGGTGGACTGGCTGCAGTTGTAGTTCTATCGCCCGACGATGATCACCAAACATGATTGTTCAACTTGGCTGTTTTAACGCCAAATAAAATAAATCAAATTCCTTAGCGGTCGACGACTATTCGTATGATTTTATTTTATTTTTTTACCTGAGGGTGAATTTGGAATTCTGTAGTTATCGGGTTATAATGATACCTGGTATTTATTATTATTATTAAATAATTGGTTTATGGTTTTAAAAACTGTCTTGGGCTTAGAATTATTTTAATTTATTTATAACTAATAGAGAAAGGCAGAGGCCAGGGTAAATATTTATTTATTTGGTATTTATTATTACTAAATAATTGGTTTATGTATTTATAAACTGTCTTTAGTTGAAAGATTATTTATATTTTAATTTATTTATAACTCATAGAGAAAGAGAGAGGTCAGGGTTAATAGAGCTTCAATATAGCATAAAGCTGAGTAACAAATTATTGTTGGCTTATTTAAAACGAGTTTATATATTTTTTTATATATTTTAAGGGGTGTATTTTAAATGGGTTTACATTGTTTATATTGTTTTAAATATTTCAAGATTTAAATCTAGTAAAAACTCACAAAATCATGGATAATCACCTATTCAATTATTTACTTTTTATTATTTTACTTTATCAATATAAACTTGGCATTCCCACATAAATGGAAATATATTTTTATATGTTGCTAATATGACTAATGAAATAAATAATAAACAATTGTAATATACATATATTTTTATAATTACATGCTTCTAATAAATAATAAACAAATTACTAATATTATATTTAAACCAAAAACAATTAGTTTAATTAAATTAATTAAATATAAAGCGTAAACCTATCGCTTTTGTTAAATATTCAAGATCTGGTTGGGAATTTTAATTAAGTTATTTATAGTTTTTCTAGATAAAATCCAAAAAATACCCTATAATGTCCAACTACCGTTAAAAAAATAAACAAAACTTAAAATATTAAAGTTCAAAAAGCATATCAGGACAAAAGTAAATCCCCTGTTAGCTGTTAAAACGGGGACCCTGACTAGATCGGTCTCAAAGTGCCTCTAGGTTTTCTGCTTGACCTCACTTGGCAGAACCATCTCCCTGCTCCAACCCAATCCCTCCCCCCTTGCCCCCGATCGATGTGGTTGTGTGTGAATGTCGATGTCCTAGGCCATATAATAAACTTGAGGAATGCCACAAAAGAGCGGCAGCAGAAAGAGGAGAGTCGAAACCAAATGCAAACGGCTACCAAGCCGGCGTTGAAGGCTTCCTCAGCTTCAGGTTCAGCTCTGGCTTCACAGCCACATCCACATCCATGTCCAGCTCCAGTTGGGGCCCCGAAACATGTTAAAGGCAGAGATTAAATTCAAATAAATCGACATGGTCGCCTGGAAATGAAAACATTCACAGAACACACGAGACAATAACAACGGCAACCAACAAGCAGCGCGCCTGCGGAGGTGAGGAAGTTGTGGAGTCACAACAACGATAAGCAGGAATGATCAGCTCAAAAGGATAGGCATGGGTTTTAGTATCAAACTAGGGATATCCTGGAAAAAGCTATGCAAATTAATATAATTAAATCCAAAACTTTTACATGAAAATTTTGATTATAAATCTCTTCTGAATTTCTTATCTGTTTAAATTTATTGAAATTCTAAAGAATACTTCCAAATAATTTACTACAAATTGTAGTGATTTAAAATACGATTTGAAAGTTATTTTATTAAATTGAAAACAGGTTTCCTAGTTCAGTTAACCCCTTTGATACCCTCTACTCTTAGCCAACGATCCCAGGGAATCTCTTTTGCCTGCTGACTGACGATTTGCGTGGCTTCAAACACAAACAGTGAGAAAGAGAGAATTCAAGGGAAGCCAGAATGGGAAGAAGAGAGAAATCCGATGATACGGGATGGACTCATCAGAGGAGGGGGCGCAGCCAATTTGCGAATATTTTCATTTCAATTGCTCGACGGCTCCCAGGATTGAGCCAGCCTGCCCGGCCCTCTGCTTCCTTGTTTTCTGTCCATTTCTGTGTCTGCTGCGGCCATTGACACAACACACACACACACACACAAGAACCAAGATCCCAGACCCAAAGAAGACCCAAGAACCGAAGACAGCAGACTGCTCAGGGCTTTGAGAGCCAAGAGCCCGTTCTTCTCGGGTCACACATCCCGGCAAGGCCAGGGCATCATCATTGCAGCATCGAAGGCTTAGGGTGGGGGAGGCGCAGGTGATCCCCACTCAGGTAACCGCACAAAACGTCACTTGGCGGGATGATCTATGTGCCCAAAGAGTTTTTTGTTTTTTTGGCACCACTCACCTGTAAGCCAGCTCTTTCTCCTTGGCCGTTTGCTGCCTAAAGCCTCGGGTTAGCGGGCCGTCAAAATAAGATCTGGGGATCGAGACCCCAAGAGAGGAGACCCCATCATCAAGGCTATCATTAGTCCAATAGGCCTGAGGGCTAAGCCCTTTTTTGGGTAATATTTTATAGCCTTATGTTTCGGAATAAAAAGATACCCTGTAAGGGCTTACTTTTAACTCATTTTGGGCCTTGATTAAAGGCAAGTCTTTAAATGAAAATAAAATATAAAAAGCCCAATGAAAAGGCTTTAAAAAAAATACAAGCATAAAATAAAAAAGGGTAATCTAACCTTTTTTAAAATATAAACAAAAGTATAAAGATAAATACTTTTTGAACTTTAAATCTTTAAAGAAAGAAGAGAAAATATAGGTTTCCTACCCTCAGTAAAGCGAAGGATATTACCCAAATATCTAAACAAAGTCCTGCCTAATATAAAGGGTATCTCCTAGGCTATAATCCACTTCCTTCCTGGATAATTCTAGTCGCTTATTTCTTTATGCATCATCGCCTTTTGTTTGTGCAAAACTTTCTTAAAAATTCATTTCTGCAGCGGCTTCTGCTCTGTCCTCTGTCCTCGTCGACTGCTCTGCCGGCGCAGACTAGTTTGGTATCTTAAAGTTGGAAATAAAAATTATTTACGATCGTTTTGTCAGCGAGCCAAGAACTGGACACTGGCACTCAAACCGCAGATCGACCACTGACCACCAACCACTGGCCGGTGTTTGATGTTCGGTCGCTGCTCGGTGGCTTGGCCACCTTCAGCCACCAAAAACAACAAAAACAAACTGTTTGCTGTCCTCCTCTGTCCTTGCCCCTGCCACGCCCATTTTCCCACTTGTTTCTGTTCTTGACTTTATTGTATTTCACGCTCATCAACAGTATTCAGCATTCGGTCAGCGACAAGTGTTGCATCCACCTAGAAATGTCATAAAAAACTGACCAGCATTGAAATTTTAAAAATAAATCTATTTATTTATAAAATAATAAATATATCGATGGTTTTAACGATATAAAGTCAAAGCTTTAATCCAACACTACTTCTCTAGCCGAACGGCCTTCGCTTCTTAGTTTTTCTTTTTTCCAGTTCTTCGTTTTTAATTCTGCAAGTTTTCAGAGCTCTCAAAGATCTTGGAACTCTCGGGGAGGGGGGTTCTCAAAGAGCGGAGGCAAGCTAGTATCTGTTGATGGTCAGGTTTGGTTTGAGTCTTGCGTGCCGCTTCGGTTAATCGGCTATGAACAGTTATCGGACTGGTTTTATATTGCCTAGCATTTGTTATGTGTAGCGGTCGAGATATGGCTTAAACTGCAGCTATTTATATTGAAATTATTGCGCTTCCGATTCGATAAGCGAATTTTGTGTGTGGTTTTAATAAGCGTGTTTAGTTTGAAATTTAGATATGTAACCATCAAAATGTATCGATTGACAGTTGAAAGACCAGGCACAAAGTAGGCCATGTCCTTACTGTCATTCGTTGTATGGGTAATGAGCCCGTCTGAGGGTTTCATAATATTTCAGTTCCTTGTTGGCTCTCGGACGGGTCGGAGTGTTTTCATTTATATTTATTTAATTTTTTATTTGAATTTTTACTTTTGGGAAATAGTATACTTTTTTATTTTTTATTTTTTTGTAGACAATATGATTTGGATATTTGTATATAGTAATGTTATGCGGCCTGTTTTTATTTTAAATAATTATTTAATGATGAGTCTTAAGGAACCATCCCTTCTGGCGTCAACGTTATTAATTCTTCGCTGGTTGATGTAATTTTATTTGCTCTATTGGAAATATAATTAAACTTACTTCTCATTTTACTTTCGAAACTTTGTATTATGTTTTATATTTTTTTGTTTAAATAATAAATTCCACTTGACTCGCTCTGTTCTAGCTTTAAGGACCTAGAATGCTGCCATCCTAATCTTATGCTTAATTTGTCTGCTTTCTTGATATTCTTCTCGATATCGTTTTTACCTTTACCATTATTTTGATTACCAAGTTTTTGATTTTTTTATTTAATACAAATTATATTTAATTATTTTGAGGGATATTCTGCCACAAAAAGTTAAAACTAAGCCTTAAGTTACATGATGAATTCCCACACTGTCGCGGATGCACACTGACAGGAGCAAGTTTATCGTATTTATGGGTCGAGGCTACTCGGAGACCGTTAAAAGAGAGCGAAGGTTGCCTCCAACGAAGGCGTTTAATGGGTGGCTAGGTGGGCGAGGTCGTTTCGCTTTAACGATTCCCAGTGGGTGGTTGTGATGGTGGTGGTGGCTCATGTCTGTCTGTCGCCCACAATTTTCTTTATGAATCCACCGAAGCTAACCCCAATGAGAACGTAGGGGTTGCAGGAGCCTCCAAAAGGGCGGCCAACTGACGAAGGTTAACAATAAGCTGGCGCGCCATCCTTGCGGCAGTTGAAGGTTAATAAATATGCATGGCAAACACACAACCACGAGTAGAGACGAAATTTTGTTTACATATTTTGCCAGAAAATGTGCCAGTCCCTGTGCCTGTGCCTGCGCCAGCTCTAGCTCTTGGGTTTCCATTTATAGATTGGGAATCTATCTAAATGACGTCACGGTTTTTGGGGGGCAATGACGTAACGACTGCCTACGCCACAGCAACAACAGAAGCAGCAGCTGCTGCCTGTTGTTTTTTTAAACCTGGAAAATTGCTTGCCGGCAGTGGCATTTCGTGTCACCCACACACAATAAACTCAGAGGTGAACTGTGGTTACCAGGGACTCGAAAATATTCCCAGATATTTATAAATACTTCAAAATTGAAGCGGGTCGTTGAACGTCCTGTGATTAAAGTGAAGGCTTTTAATGGAAAATGTAGAGAAATGGCTGGGAAAAATATAAAGGGGTAATTCCTAATATTGAAGTCTTATTTTGTTCTAAATATTTTTTAGATACATTTTGGAAAATTACAAATCATTATTTTAAATATTTAAAATAGGTTGGTTATAAATTTATAAGAAATTAAAAGGCAGCTACTGTGCAGAGCATAAAAAGTTATATATTTTGAGAAAAAATTTACAATTTAAAATATATTTTAAATTAAAATATTGTAATTTTGGCAGAAGCTTACAAAAATCTCTCAAAAATGATAAAGAAAACTCAAATTTTTCTTTGTTAAAAAAGAGATAAAGTGTGTTTTAATAATATTTTAAATGATTTTAGTTTTTTATGTTTCTTTAAAATTATTAGGAAAACCAGAAAGTCAAAGAACTCCTTAATAATTAATATAAAAAATTAGAACGAATTATTTAATTCAATTTAAAAATAAGACAATATTGATAATTGTTTATGTCTTTTTGGATAAGTTATTTTAAAAATCCTAGAATAGTCAAAGATGAAGTTAAAAATTCACAAAAACTTACAAACAAAAATGATCTTAATATAAATACTATTATGGTTTAACTTTAAAATATACATATATATATTTGCATATTTTCCTCATTTAATTGGGTGCGTTGCACGCCCCGCTGTTAAGGTTAAAGGTGGCTCAATTGACATTTTCGCAGAAGGAGTCAAGCAGACCCCACCAGTGGGCTGGGTGTTTGCTCTTAAATTAAAATTTCTATCGCTGCGCGTTTGCTAATTAGCAAACCGGGGAACCGAGAACCCGGCAAGGCGTGGAGATGCCGAGCTTGAGCTGTGTATTGTTTATCAAGGGTTGCTGCGGCTCCTTTAACGAAGTTAGCCTTTTATAGCATACTTTCTTGGGGTATCGGAGATCAACCCTCCCCCGCATATGGAATCCTTTATGCGCCCGCCGGCGTTGTCAACACATGCGCCACCTGTCACCAATTTTCCGCTACCCCCAAAAAGCAACCCTTGCCTCCTCCCACCACCCCACTGCTGCACCTCTTACCCCCGGTTTTTTTTTTTTTAGCAATAAAAGTCGCACGCAGTTCACCTTTTTTAGCCTTTGGGTCTATATTGCCTTTTACATTTAAGGGCAGGCCCGGCCAATGCCAGTTTACAATGCACAAGGACATACCCTCGAAGGATCCCTACGTACACAGGTTTTCATTTTCAACTACACAGGGAAAAAAAACTTTAATATAAAAAAGGAAATGAGATCTCGTTTGTAATCAATTTAAAAAAAATGACTGCTTTTGTGATTTGTAATATAATAATATTTGTAATATAAAGATTTTAAATAATTTGAATAATTTTACTTTTATTTTATCTTCGAGGGATGTCCTATTTCTTTCAGTGCACTGCCAACTCCCTAGCCAGCGAGCTGCCTTTTTCTTCTTGGCGCGACACAAATTGCCAACGTTTTTGCATCCTTTTTCCATATTTCTTGTGTGCACCCACAACACCCCGCCCCTCCTGTGTGTGTGTGTGAGTGTCTGCAGCCATATCCTTGTGCAGGGGTGTGTGTGTGTGTGTGTGTGTGCGTTGGAAACATAATTACATATTGTGCGCTGTCACTTTTGGAGCTCCCGCTGCCGCGAACAATGACAAAAAACCCAGGACACTTCCTACCCTCCCTCCCCCGCAAGCCTGCTCCCTATTTTCCCGGTTCCATTTATAGCTCTGCACAAACACAGATATATATTTACATATATATATATATAGAGGGAAGGTCCTTTTCCATTTTCTGTCTTTGTTTCGCTCCTGTTGCTGTTGTTGTTATTTATGTAATTATTAACATTTTCGCTGTTATGTTCGCTGCCTCTTGCTGCTCTTCGTGTTGTTGGCATTGTCACTCTGTCGACATTATCGTCCTTGCTGCTGCCTGTATCACCAACCCCACCCCCTTGGCATATCGCCCCTCTGGCAATTGTTGTTGCCGCCATTTAGTTGTTATTGTAATTGTTGTCATCGTCCTTTTCCAACGCCTCACTTTTCCATTGCTGTTTTCATTTAAATAATAATTTCATTGCAAAACGCCTTCGCTGATGGCAGTGCCAGTGGCTCGAGGGGGGAGGGGTCTGAAAAGGGGTTAAAAGAGGGGGGGGGGGGGGAATGGGTTGGGAAACAAAAGAGCAGAAAAAGGGCTAATGAGTGAAATGTTTGCTCTTTGAGCAATGAGAAAATGTAATATTTAAATTCGTTATTTGCGTATACGTAATATTTTCAGCAGAAAAAACAGGGGGAGCAGAAGGCAAAGTTGATTTCTTTATTTATTCTTTCTTAACTCTTAGCAGAAATTTAAGAGAAGGAAATTGGGATTATTTTTGTAATTTAATATCCTTGAATTAAATGTTTTAATTATAAAATTTAAAAATTTACATTCAAGATATGTAAAAAATCATAGAAATCTGTAAATAAATCTGGAACAACCAGAAATGAGTTTCTTAAATCAAAAGTTTTGATTCAAAACATATTGAATTTATTTATTTAAAATAATGAATCTGTAGCATATTTTAATTACTTTAATAAAAGTTTTTTGTTTATTTTTAATGAAATTTAAACAAAATTCTTAGCCTTTGATTGTGAATATCAGAAATTCAAAGATTAAATTCCCACAATTTCTTAAATGTTGCCAAACCTCTTTAGGTATAGTTTAATAATTATTTAGTAATTTATTCCCATCCCCACTGTGCACACACACTCACACATGCTTTCTGCTACTGTCACACATGCACACATCTATATGTATTCAACGTTTTTGTCATGGCATGCAAAATCTGCTCAACTAATGAATTCAAGCGTATTAATTATTACGCATACGCCACATTGTGCGAAGGCCGTTGAGCACACAAGCAGCTACGCCCCATCGCCGCCCCCTCACACACACAACCTCAGTTGGGAAAGGCGCAAATTGTGCCAGGCGTTTTTGGAGTTGTTCGCTTTTCCTGGCTTCCCTTTCCCCCTCCATGTTTGTTTTTATTTCCTTTGTTTTTCTTTTCTTTTTTTTTTGGTGGTGGTGGTGCCACTTCCTGCGCTGCCGTTTAGAGAGGCTGCCAAAAAACATTTATACAAATTTCGCACGGAAATACACACTCGCTGGCACACACAGACACACACTCTGGCATATAGAGCGCATAAAAGTTTAAGCAGAGCTGCAAAAATGCCAAAAAGTTTCGCACAGCTAAGCGAAGACAAAGAGAGAAAACGTAAAGCAAAAAAAAATAAGAGAAAAATCTATGAAAATGAAAATTAAAGCAAAGCTTCGTGATAAGGGGGGCTGGGAATTAGGGGGTTCTGGTAACTGCGGGTTGTATGTGGAGTGTGATGAAGGTGGTTCTGTAGCTAAGAGTGTGGGAAATGTATTTCCATTTAAGAAAAACCGCTTAAAAAAAGTTTAAAAATATTTAAGAAATTAAAACAATTATTGTTAGTAAAAATATATACAGTTTATGAGCTTAAGGAAATTTTTAATTGTATTTACAAATATAAAACAAAGTGGTTACTATTTGAGTAATAAATGAAATTGATGTTTTTTTCTGGGTTAAAGTGTGGGAAATGTATTTTCACTCAAATAAAATAGCTTTAAGAATCTATAAAAAATATATAAGAAATAAATTAATGGCAATTTATAGGTTTAAGCAAATTTTTAACTGTTGAGTGTCTTAAAAATCTCTAATTGTATTTAAGAAATAATTAAAATTCATAGAATTTGATATATAGAAAATAGTCTTAACTATTTTAGAGCTCTTTGGAACCTCAAGCCTGATCTCCTTCAGAGAACTAAAAATTCGTTCTTCAGCCACAGGACTTTCTCATCTCCCAAGAATGCTGAAGTTTTTGTTAAAGGAGAACCCCCTCTGAATTGGATGCGAATCTCATCTACACTCCTGTGTGTGTGGGGCAACTTTTGGTGACACGGTTGCCAGTGCAAGTGTGTGTGTGTGCTGTTGTGTTGCTGTTGTTGTTGCTGCTGCCATTTTGCCTGCCACATGGCACAATGAAGGAGCTCCATAGTTGTTGCTTGTGCCTCCTCACTGGCTTGACTGTGACTCTGGGTCCTCGTTTCAGTTGCTCCAGCGTTATCATTCAGTGCGCAAGCTGTTTGCTCATTGTCTAGTTATGCAAACACATACAGCTGCAAATGGGGAAAGCGAGTGAAAGAGAGAAAATAGGGGGTAGACAGGGACAGGAACAGTAATAGAGACAGGGGAGAACCAAGAGATATGGGCACGTAGTATAAGGCAAGCACACACATTGTCTGCCTCAAAAGTTTTTCCTTTTCGGTTCTTTTTTTTTCGCCTCCACGTTGATGGAGAACGTGGAAAAGGGCAAGTGGAGATAGAAACCCAGTACTCACACTCCATCGGGGGCAAAATGCAAACACACACACACACACACACATGAGGCAGACATGGGAACAGTTACAATTTGTATACATACATATATCCCCCTGGTGTGTGCGTTCATATCCCTTTGCTCCCTTTTTGGGCAAGTGTCGACTGTTGTCTATATAAATGTTGATCTCGCTAGGAGGACGGCCCCTCCCTGGATTCCCTATTTGCACTATGTAAAACAGACATTGGCAATGCATTTCGGTCCTCGAAATCGGTCCTCCCTTTGACTGCAATGTCCCCAGTAAACATTTGCAGGGCAAACGCAGACAATCGAGAGAATGTTTGCCGGTTAATGTTTGCCTTGATACCAATTGCTGTTGTCTTTATTAATTTTCATTCAAGTTAAGGGAGGAGAGGGGTTTGAAATCTATGGAAAAATATTCAAATTAAATGGGGTTTGATATAATTATAGGGTTTAAAGAAAATAGTGCAAGGAATGCGATAAAACTTTTAATTGAAATTAATAAAAATATTTGACTAATATTTTAAATACAGATTATGAAAATAATAGTGTATAGATTTTAAATATTTTATTAATATTGAAAACACAGATTATAAAACCGCGGTCACTTTTTGAGTATTGTTGAACCTTTTAATATAATAAATATAAATTAATAGATATTTTTTTAAGCTTCAAAGACAGCAAAACATAAAACAGTTTTTCATTTTGTTCATTATTTTAAATCATTTATTAATACTTAAAATAAAGATTACAAGAGAACAATTTAAATAAAAATATGTCTTCATTATTTGAGTATTGATAATCCTTCAAGACGCATAAAGATCTCACCACACAGATGAACAGATGAAAAGTGAATCCTCTTTATTAAATATTTGTTGTTCATTTTAATATTTATAAAATATTAAAATACATTATCTAGAAAGTTTACTTATTTAAGTAAATCACTTTAATAAAAACCTTAACCCTTCAGTTCCATATATTTATTTCATATTTAACTTCTCATATTTTTGCCTTTTTGCTTTGCCATTTCATTGATACTCAAAAAACAAACTGCAATTTCGATGCTTTTCCAAAAAAGGAGGTCTTTTCGCCATCTCCCCGCTCTCCTCTCCCTGGAAATACTCACACAGAAAATTCTCTGGGGTTAAAGTGAATGACGTTGATGTGTGTGTGTGTGTGTGTGTTTGTGTTGGGAAAGGGGGCAAAAGGAGTGTTGTCCTGGTGGTGGATACTCGTATGATGCGTACATGAGCCTGACCTGTTCGAGAGTCCTGCATGTGAATCGTCGTCCTCTTCGTCCTGTATGTGAATTTCCCCTGCTCCTCTCGTCCCTCAATGGTCCCCCACATATCATTTTCTGTTCTCTTTTGCTGTTTCTGTTTTCTGTTCGCCTGGCAATTTGTAAGCAAAAATTTTTAACTTTTTCTTTTCTCAACCAACAAAAAAAATCCTTGTTTCCATATGTGTATGTGTGTGTGTGTGCGCCATATATGTATATGCGTGTGTTGTGTTGCCTTTCGGTGTGTGTGTTTTTGTATCTCCAGGGTATGGGCTGGCAACATGGATATTATTTCGTACTCTGCCAGCCCCAGTGCCAATGAGACCTTTACGTTGATGATTATGAAATGTGTTTGATGCGGGGCACAGAGCCGGATGAGTGAGAGGAATCATGGGAAGAACTATTGCCTTGTCAGCTCCTTGATGTCTGGTGAAATGTGCTAATCATTTGGGGCCTTGAATGTGATAATAAAAAGGGGATTTTGTGTTGGGTTTTATATTTATTGTGGGTTATATTTATGAGTTAAATTCAAGCTAAAACTCTTTTAAAAAATAGCAGAAATTTATGTAAATTAATTGTTTATTTCAGGAAATTTTGTTTGAATTTAAAGGTTGCTGCCATTTCGCTTTGGCATTTTGCCACATGGAAATGTATATATACAACAAT
The DNA here is from genome assembly GCA_035045905.1 of Drosophila anomelani. Lineage (NCBI taxonomy): Eukaryota > Metazoa > Arthropoda > Insecta > Diptera > Drosophilidae > Drosophila > Drosophila anomelani. The sequence continues at coordinate 7,706,182 of JAWNOO010000165.1, forward strand.
ATAGATTCTTGAACTTATGTATCTGCATTATTAAGTATCGCACACAGCTACAGCTCCTTATGTCCTTTTACATACATGACAGGTGCCACTGTGACTTCCTTCACATCTTTCCATCGGCTTTGGCCACCGTTTTCCACTCATGCCAGTTTCGGTTTTCCCGTGGAAAAGTTGCACCACTTAGCGTTTAAGTGGGCGGCATTCTCATCTCTCGTTTTCGCTTTACTTTCTATCCTTCTCATTCTGCTGCCAAGGACCCTATACTCCCACTGGCTCCTCCTCATCCCCTCTGACATTTTGGGCAAATCTTCTTTAACAAGAGCCACCGACAACACAAAAAGCATAAAATGCTATGAAAAAGCAAACGAAGCCGCCAACACACACACACACAGACGCATAGCGAAACTCAAACATAAGTCGCACACACACACACAGATAGAGGGTGAGGGGGGATGTGCAGGATGGTGGGTGGTTAGGTGGTTGGGTGTTTTAGCTGTAGCTAAAGCCGCAAGGAGTCGGCAGGCGGCAAGGACGTTGTGTTATAAATTTTATGAGCTTGCCACTGGCAGCGATGCTGTGTGTCTGCTGCTTCTGCCTCTGCCTGAGTGTGTGTGTGTGTGTGAGTGAGGCTCATAAAAATAAGTTGCACTCGTGCCACGATTTTCCCAGCCCGCCACCCACCCCTCCCTCAGCTTTTCCTTATTGTCCCAGCCCCTTTTCCCCCCTTTTTTGTGCCATCAAAATAAGAGAACTTTACTCGCTTCACTTGAAGGAAAATTGTTAAACATTTATTTAAATTAAATATGTTTTTGTGCTTAATTTTTAATAGAGATAAATGTTATATTTTTTTTTGAATTTTTGTTCTATTTATAATTTAATTTAATAATTTTATAATTTAATAATAATAATTTAATTAATCAAGTGATTAAACTTTCCTTCTTAAAAATTTAAGTATTTCCCTAAATTATTTTCAAATTTTAAATATAATAAATTGTTTTGATAAATAAATAAATAAAATTGTAAATTTCAGATTTAAATTATAATATATTTTCCTTTAAACCATTTCATTTGCCTTTTAAATTTATTAATTTTAATCTCAGTGTTTGATTTTGGTTTTCCTCCGTTTGCTGGCAGTCAGTCAGTCAGCCATTGTTGCTGCCACCCACCGCCCCCTCAGGACCCCACCTTGCCATCGCCCTCAGCAGCCCCCCCCCCCTTTTCCCCTGGCTCGTGTCATCGCTTGGGCTTGACTGGCAAGCGGAAACATAACCAGAAGGATAACGTTATAATGCCCCAGTGTGGCACAATATATACAAAAATGAACACAACACGAAAAAAAAAACAAGAAAAATAAAATCAACATTTCTTGCCAGTTCTCTGGCCCCTCCCCCCACTCATCCCCCCTTCCATCAGACCCTATTCTTTATTGTTGCTTTTTCTGTGCTCGGCTTTGGCTTCTCCGCTTTTCCACACATTTTTTTTCTTGCGACTTCTGCTGTTGCTTCTTCTTTTTCTTTTATTATTTCTTTTTTTTTTGTCAGGCAAAACGAGATCCTTTATTTCTTCAGGTCCAGAAAGGCTGCAAATGGTTGAGGGAAAATGGGGAAGAACTAGGACCAGTGACAGGATAGATAGGTATGTGAACTATTTTTCAGCGAGAGAAGAAAATGAGAAATGGCTTGTCTTAAAGACTGAGTTGGATTGCATAGGGAATGAGTTTATATATATAATAGAGAGTGTTATGGGGTTCATATAATTGCAAGTTATTTGGAAAACTGTATGTTTATAAATAAATATAATATATAATATTATATATTAATCACTAAAGTTTACATTGTAAAAGTCTCCCTATTATAAAAAGTGTATAGCATTTTATTTAAATATTTAAAATGATCATAACAGCTCTTAACAAGTATTTTTTATTGCTGTTTATATTAAATTCGATTATCTCTTCACTAAGTATATTATTTTCATATTTAAAATTATAATAAAAATCCTAAATAATTATATTTTATTTATATTTAAATTATATTCAGGTATTTCTTTACTAAATATATTATTTTTATATTAAAAATTATTATTAAAATTCGTAGTAATTATATTTTATTGATATTTACATTTAATGCAGTTATCTCTTCACTAAGTATCCTCTGGGCTGTTTTTAAAAGTAGTTGCAACAACTTATTTTATTATTTTCCTTGCACTTGCATTTCTTTTTGTTTTTTTTTTTTAATTTTTTCTGTATTTTCCATTATGTTTTCTTTTTGCTTATGGCTGCGTTGATTGCGTTCTCTGTTGTTGTTGTCTCTCGGCTGTTCCTGCTGCTCTTCTCTTTACTTTCTCATATCCTTTTCCCTTCCCTCTTCTTTTCCCCTTTTTATTTTTTTTTTTCTCATCTCAGCTGTCTGTCTCTGCTGTCCGCCTGTTTGTATGTGGCTGTGTTTGTTGTTGACTTTTTGTTTGTCTTTTGTTTTTTTTTTTTGTTATGTTTTTTCTTTTTATTTGCTTATATTCCACTTGGATTTCAATTTGTTTTTGTTGTTGTTTTTGATATAACTTTGTTGCTTCATTCTTTGTGGGTTAAATATTAAGGGAGTTGGTGGGAGTTAAGGGGGGGGTGACAAGGCCTGATCTGGCAAAGATAAACTGAAATTCTCATGCTTGTTTCTTCGCTTTCTGTTTGCCCATAAAAGTATGCTACAAAAACGACTTCTCCTCACACACACACACAAATACTCTCTGGCGCACAATAGCCGCCACGCCCACCGCCTCCTTGCAGTTGGGAAAATTTTCTGGTGAAAATGATTTTCGGTTTTTCTCTCTTCATTCTCCTACAGGCCCCCCCCTCCCAGTTCCCCCCCTTTCTACAACGATTCTTCCCCTTTCCACTCTGCACTCTCTTCTACTTCGATGACGCTGCCATTTCGCTCACTTTTGTTTTCCACGCGGGATAAGAAGAGGCGAAAAAGGGGGGACGTGGAATGATGATGAGGAGGGGGAGAGGGTGAAGGAGGTGAATTGTTGGAGGAAATGCTGCAGGCAGCTGTGGGGGGTGGTGCGAGAGTGGCTGTGACAACGGGAACGCAATGTGCGCGAAAATGAAATAAACTTTATGGCTAGTTGAGGATGAGAAAGGGTGCACTGGGAAAATAATTATAGTCACTTTTAAGGAATATTTTAAAATATAAAAAATAAGAAAAGTTAAAAAGTTTGGCAGAAATTTGTTTAATTTATTTTTATATAATATTTATAAAATATATAATAATTATAAAAAATAACACTATAAATATATTTTTAAGAGTATTATGTATAAATAAAAGATGAAAGGATTCCATCATAAATTTTTCTTAATTTCTAATCCCAATAAAGGCAGAAAATATTTTAATTTAAAAACACAATTATTTATAATAAGAAAACAATTACTTGACTCTCTCACAAGCAATTACTCGCAGTGCATAGCAAGAGGGGGCTCGCCTGGGCGTGAAGTAGGGACACGGCAATCGTCGACATCGATGCCACGACGGAGGCCAAGTTGAACAGGCGAGAAGCGTGTGCAGCAAGTGGCAATTTCACGCGGCAAGCTTCCACACTCTCGACAGGATGTGGCACGAGAACGGAGTGGAGCCGAGTGGAGTGGAGCGGAGTGAGGAGAATGAAAAGCGGGTAACTAACAGGGAAATGGAAATGGGGAGAAAAGAACAGAGAAGGACTGAGCGAGGAGCAGCAGCAGCGGCGGAAAACCCATTTTGTATTCAGAGCTCGTAAAGTAGAAAGCGGGGAGCAGAGAAGGGGGCTGCGGAGGGGACCCGAGAATGAGAGCCGAGGGGCAACCGAGGGGGGGGGGGGGGACAGCCGAGGAGAGTTTATTCAGGCAATCCCCAAGTGAGGGGGCGGCAAAGGGCATGCCGTGAGGGGGCTAACTGATGTTTTATGCTGTGGGTTTTGCGAAAATCCTGCGTTGCGTGTTGTTGCTACTGTGGTTTCACCTTCACCTACCCACTCCCCCCTCAACCACCCACCTCACTCACCTGGCAAACGCATAAAACCAAGCCAAAAGGCAGCAGGAGCAACAACAACAACGAAAGCAACAATGGAAGCGTGCAAAATAAAGGAAAATTGGTAAAAGCAAACTAGAAAATGGCGAAACGTTCGAAAATTGCCAGCAGTTAAATTTTTCAGTCCTCCCCCAGCAGTCCGAAAAAATGCCATAAATGAGAAATGAAACTTGTCTCTGGTGGTATGAAAAAAAGTGTACCACTGGCAAAACCCAACCCAAAAACTCTGTAAAGGTCATAAAATCTGACAAAATTAAAGACAAAAGATCCAGTAAACTGGAATTTATTGTATACTCGAGAGAAAGCTGTAAATAAATGCGGTTTATATTATTTTTTTAGTTACCGTTTTTAGTTGGTGTATTTGGTGAATTTCATACTGAAAGTTACTTAAGAGTTTTTAATCTTAGTAAAAGGTTAAACACCTTAGCATTAGGATTTAATTGAATGCTAATGCCTTTGGCTGTTAAGAATATATTCACCAGGTTTTACGTCTTAATAATAATTAAAACTATTCAACTAAAAAAAAGTAATAACTAACGTTTCATTTTTACATACAATTTTAAAGACCCATAAATTAAATTTAAACAAATTCTTAATATCTAAGAGTCTTTATATAAGATATAAGATATATATATATATATATAAGATTTAAGGAGAGGGTTACTTAATAAAAATAAGTATAAGCTTATATAAGAAATTATTTATCGAAAGGCCAACTTATACCTGACTTTGGCTTTAAAATTTATTTATTTTATGTTTCTTATTTAAAACGAAGAAATAAAAAAGGAAATATTATTTTACCGGCAAACATTTGTTTATTTATTGTTTTATTATTAATTTTAATTTTATTTAAAGCTGATTTTAGTCTTAAATACTTATTTCTTTGATGTCTTTTATTTTTTAAAAATAAATATGAAAGCAAATCATATTTGTATCAACCAACAGTAGGTTTGTTCTAGTTTTATGGTTAATATAGCGTATTTATTACTCAGGTGCATACACTATATTTCAAATAACTCTAATAATTATTAATATCATTTCTTCATAAGTTAAATTCTTTAAATCTATTTCCAAAAAAAGTTTATTATATTACTCCTCAATCAAATCTTAATCCTTTCTTCTGTGTAAAATTTTAAAATCTCTTCCCAAGACTCCCTGCATTTTGATGCAATCATCAACTCCTGGTGAATAAATAAAGACAGTGCACTGCACTGAACTTATTCAGAAAAGGTTGCACTTTGCATTATTTTCCTGAGCGCTGCCATGAATTTTTAAGCCAAGCATTATATAGCTATAGCTATAGAGGAGTATGTATATCCATTTGGATATATATATATATATTTATATGGTGGGAGAAAAAACACATATTTGCCCATACGACGTATACGTAATTTGCGCATATTGCGTATTCGTTGCATTTTGCTATTTAGCCGGCACAGCACGGCAGCAGCAGCAGCAGCGAGCAAATGCAGCGAGCAAACACACTCCTTATGGCTTATGTAACCCACAAGTGTGCAACAGGGGGCGTGGCCGGGGACTTTCCGGCGAAAGGGGTTAGTGGGTGGCAGTGTCAACAGTGTGCAAGGCGGAAAAAGGGAGCAGAAAAAAAAGAAAGAAAGAAAAGCCAGCGAAAGAGCAGAGGGAGTAATATAAAAAAAGAAATCCGAGTGTGTGAGGAGTGTAAAGAAAGGAAAACAGTTCAGCTAAGTGAGCAGGCGAAGGGGGGGGGTTGACGGGAAAGGGTGTCAAGCCAAGCCAGCGAACGGAAGTTGAGTTACAAAATTAAATTGATAATTTTTTTCCTCCTCTCTTTTTCTTTTGCCTTTTCAACTGCAACTACAGAAGTTGGTACACAGCTAAAGAAAATAATTAAATATATATTTTTAAATGTTAAACAAAATAACAGAATATTCCCTAAATATTTAAGGATAAATAAACAAAGATTTTAATTTAAAAATATTAGAATTCCATTAAACATAAAATTTTCTAATATTTTTAAAAAGCTTTTAAGCCTCAGACTTCTTTAATAAATCCCTTTACATTACTTGTTTAGGTTAATGATTTTCCCCTCAGTGTACTCTGGCATAAAATGAAGAAAGCGCAGAAAAAGTTGACTCCTCCATGGAGAAGGAAAACTGCAGCAGGCGCTGTAGAAGGGGGGACCTGTGATAGGAGGTGGTATATGCCAACAATGGGCGATGTTGTCGTCGTCGTCGTCCTGGTCGTCCTCGTCGCCATTCCCAGCTCTTCTCTGCTGTAATGTGCACCGGAAATGCTTCAAGTACATTCACATGCCAGAAAGCAGCAACAAGGAGGAAAAAATGAGGAAGAAATGGTTCGTTCGTATACATACGTTGAAGAAATCTCCTTCAGAGTGCAAGAAAATGGGTGAAAGAAGCCAAAAAGGAAGCTGCCAATGCACTGCCCTCGCGGGTGTGTCAGTGTGCGTGAGAATCTCCTTTTACCGACTAAATGTGCAAGTGTGCTGGCAAGGACAACAGACGCCAATGCACTCAGGCGAGGATGTAGCAAGACGAAGCGAAAAAAAAAAATAGTGACAGAGAAAAGAAGTCACAGATTGGTGGGGATATTCTAAGGGGAAAGAGAGGGTTATTTGGGTTTAAGGGAATTATATAGGAATTAATATATATGACAATAAGTTATAATAAAATTATATATTTTTAAAATAAATCCTTAAGTATTAATTCGTTTTTTAATTTTTATTTTTCTTCTCCAAAAATAATCTTAGTTTTGTGCTAATATTATATAAATACAAATATAAAATAATACAAATAATATAGAAAATGATTATTTAAAATACGTTTGGCATTAACTTACGAAGTTTTCTGAATAATTTCTTTATGAAAATATTAAAAATACAAAGAAAACGAAAAGGTTTCTGTGAATATTAAAGACTAGACTATCGGAAATATAATATAATGGAAATATATAATGGAAATGTAATGGTATTCCGACTTCTCTATATTATATCTAGGCTCTTCGACACCTATTTAAAAAGATATATTTTTTCCTGTATTATTTATTATTTAAAAAGCTTATAACAATGCCTTGCATATTTTTTTTCTTATTAAATTCTTCCTCAAGGCAGAGCATCCTTTGATTCGCTGAGTATAAAATATTTTCGCATATCGCATCGCTTGGAATGTTTCATTCCTTCATCTCCTTTTGATTGCTGGGCGATTTCTTCTTTTCGATTCCTGTGGCTGTGGCTTCCTCTATCACATATATATATATATTTACATCCATGCAAAAGTTTAACATATTATATATATCAGCTTAAAGTGACCAAAAGATATTGATGGGGAAGTCTAGCTGGTGGTCAGGGAAATTGCTGGGTGAAAAACTTCTCAAGCTCAGAGCAAGAAATTATTTTTAGCAGTCGCCATTCTGTGTCTGATAACCATCTCTCAAGACCCACTCCTACCCCCTCCCCCCCACTCGTCCTGCAGCGACTGCTGTTAATATGACAAAAAGCAAAGGCAAAAGTTTTTCCTTCTTCCCAAAGAAGCAGAAGAAGGAGCCAGAAATGCAGACAAAGTTTTTCCAGCCAGAGCGAGATTGCAATGCTCCAAAAATGGGAAATATATACGGAGAGGAGAGAAGAAAGGAAAAGCCAGACAAATTTAAAGGCTGCAAAAAGTTTTTAGCCCCTTCAAAAACAAAAAAAAAAAAAAAAAAACAGAAAACTCCTTCAAAAAAGAGAAACAGAAAAAGGAAACTAAATGAAATTTTCATGTTTCTTCAAGAAGGAAAACTCCTTCTTCGACGAAAGAGGATCTCCAGTCATGTTCATTTGCGGTTTCTAGGAATTTCCCTTTATACTGATTTCCTGATCGGCTTTGATTTTACCCCGAATGATATTTTTCACCACTTAAGCTCCGAGTTTTTCCGAAGGCAGGGGGAACGTTCTTGGGAGGCTTTTTCCGTATAACTTTTTATGGGGTTTCATGGCTGACTTGTGCTCAGCCTCTTTACCCACCGAGTGGCCATAAGTTGGCTGTTAAATGCTACTTACGACTGGCAGGAAAATTCACCCCACTGCCGGAAAAATTTATCCAATCCCCACCGCCTTGTCCTACCCGTCGCGGCCACGTCTTTGCCTATTACTTTTGGGGCTCCATAAAACTTTGTCCTCTTCTTCAGCCATTGACTTTCCTTTCTTTTACTTTTCTGCTCTCTTTATTTTCCGAGCTTGTTTTCTTTTTATTTCTTGTTGTTTTTTTTTTTTTGTGTTGCGCCAACTTTTGCCAGACATTAAAACATCCGAGTCCTGCCCAAAGTATATAAAATATCGAAACAGGGCGGGGCGGGGGTAACTTGGGTGCGGCACCTTTTGGCGTTTTAATTACAACGCAAAAGTTGCCGCGGAAGCTGTGTGCGAGAGGGGAAATGCAAATTAATCGATATCATTAAGGTTTATAAGGGACCGACCACGCCCCCACCTTCATTCTTTGCACCACTCTGCGGCTTTCTTAGATGTGCTGGAAATTTTGTAAATGGAAATGGAACATAAAATTTCGTTGAGGAGCAGAAATAGATCTTCGCATTGTTTAGTTATGCAAATTAATTGGTTGCCGCGTCTGGCATTTGAGAAGTGAAGGGAATCCAATAAGCGGAACCCCCTAACTTCCCCCCCTTGAAAATGTTAATTTCTTAATGATCGACTGCCCTGATCAGCCTTCAATGCTGCCAAAAAAAAAAAGAAAAAACAAAACAATCGGAAAAGACACCGAAAAAATAGGTCTACTAAGTTTTACTCTAAGAATAACCTTTCCATATTTATATAAAATAATTATAAATTATTTGAAATACTTATAAATTGTGTATTTTATTTATTTCAGTGAAAAATAATGGCTAAAGTGTTTTTTTTCAGTTTTATTCAAATTTTTCTGATACTTTTCGTCGTGTTTTTGGTGAGTAAATATAAATGAATATTAAATTTATTAAATTTATAAAATAAAACAAATATTTCCATTAAACTTTTATTATTTTCTATATTATTAAATGATTACTACTAAATTACAATTCAAAGACAGTGATCAAGGGATAACAAATATGAAATTCAATATACTAACTTAAGAACTCAAAATCTTTTGAACAAAAATATTTACAAACAGCAAATAGGTAAACCCTCAAAAGTATTAGGTTTCTAAAGACCCCAACAATTTAAAACTATACTAATTAGGATTTGTTTTCAAATTCAACCCAATAAAGTCATAAAAATTTCTATAACAATCCCAATATTTATGTTATCTTTCTTTCACTGTACCCAAGCAATAACGAGACAAAAGTCGAATCTTTAGCCTAATGAGATTTTTCAACTTATGACAAGTTATGCTAATTTGTTGAGCCACCTACGACCAGCACCCCCTCTTACCCCTTACCACCTTCATTGGTTCGATTTTGTCCGTATCTCTCTGCGGGGGAGTCGCCGTTTCCAAATGCCGTGTATCTTCTCGCCATTGTTTAGCTCCACTTGACTTCCATTCAAGTCACTCCAGTGGCTGACCCAGTCTTCAGTCCACGGTTTCCAGTCTTCAGAGACAATTAACAGATGAAGATGAAGAAGCTCAAGAGAGAGAGAGACTCGAGTGCTCGAAATTCGAATGCCGCCGCCGCCGCGTGTGTCGGAATCTGGGGCCGCATTATGGGATATTCGGTTATTTGGTAATGTGGCGGCATGGTAATGAATACTTTAAGTGAAAGCTGTAAATGGGATCAATTCCGTGAATTATGTTTATGACTGCGAAAGGCTTAAGCCTTGTGGGTGGTGCTTGGGCAATGGGTTCACAGCTTAACTAACAAATGTATTTGACCTTTGGAAGGTGTTATAAAGCCAGGGAAAAAATTGGTGTTTGTTATGGTTTAGTAATGTTTAAAATTATGTTGTTTTGAGGGTTTTTATTGGATAAAAAAATATTGTAAAGATACTACTAATTTTTTCTAAGATTGATTGGTATATTGGAATATTTTTATACTCTTAAAATACAATATTTATAAGTAACAGATAACTACTTTAATTTCTAGAAGGTTTCATCTTCTTCTGAACTATTTAAATTCATTTTTATTTTAATTAATTCTCTCTTTAATTAAAAATAAACCTTTAAATATTTCCCAAAACCCAACCCGGCATATTTCGATCACAAAACAAAATTCCGATTGCGTAACAACTGCTATTCGCACTCGAATCTCTTGGCAATATGCGGTTTGAAAGATTTATATAGATACCGCTAATTTTTTATCGCCGTTTTATTTGATTTTTTGGCAATACCACAGCGTACGAGCCACCGCGAAAAAAATGCGGAGGAAGAAATAAAATCAAATAAAAATAAAAATAAATGATTATAAAAAAATTCAGCAAAAAAAATAAATATATAAAAAACGAAAAGTATTTGACAAGTTGAAGCGAAACGTGTTGCCCATGATGGATGGTTGAGACAGGGGGCACGGAGGGGCTCCGCGGATCATGCGTGGGATAACACCGAAAAAATTCAGTTATTTCTGCCAAAAAAAAAAAAATCAAAATAAAAGCCATGCCATGGAAACCGGATTGAAACTCTATTTTTTGTGAGATTTTTTTTTGTTTGCTATTTTTTTGGGTTTTGTTTCGCTTGATTTGGATTAGTTTTCGCTTGGATGCTCAACGCATTTACACCCGCTGCAGAGCCATGTGTCACTGAGTAGCCCCACCCCAACCAACCAACACCACGTGTGTACTTCAAACCCCCTTCCGCTTTTTATACGCACCCCAACCCACCACTATTTAGCCCTCAATTTCTGCTCTTTTTTTTTACTTCCGCTCAAGTATGCCTGCCGGCATGACGTATACGCCATGTTGCCGCAGAAAATAGAGCAAAATTACGCATTTAGTTAATCGAATCGAAACGGAGGCCTTTTCATGAGAATGAGTGTTGTGGGCACTGAAAGAAAAAATATCAAGAAAAGTTTGGAATAAATAGAAAATAGATTCATTTTTATAAAATAAAATAAATAATAAAATAAAATATATATTTTTAGCTTTTTTAAATTAAAGCTGGAATTTTATTAATTTCATTTAAAAAAATTTGTAGAATTTATAGATAGAATATATTTTATATTAGATGCCTTTACGTATGTTCATATGTATTACCCATTGCCATAATGGGCCATAAAGCATACTCACATTTGTATTCACACTCGCTCATTCATCCATTCCCTTTGGTTCAGTTCAATGAAGTGGGCAAATGACACACACACCCACAACAAACACACAGTGTTTTATGGTTTATAGTACACACATATGTACCTTCTTACACCCCCACCAGCTCCTCACACTCACTCACCGTCACGTTCACACTCACTCACACACTCATTGATTCATTCATTCGTTGACTTTGGCTGCTCCTTTCGGCCCAACCACAAAATGCATTTCTAATTAAGTTAATTGCGGCAAATGCTAAACTTAAGTCACTAACCTAAATTAATATAAGGCGGATGGATGGTAGGGGTGGGAGTGGGGGGATATAGATGGGGGCATGAGGGGTGTGAGCATATTGCGTGCTTAGAACTCAGTTGGAGGTATAACTACAAGTCGCTCAAGCTGCGATTGCTCTACATTAGCTTAAGGGGGTTATTTGATGAGTTTTTTATTAAATTAAATGTTTGTTAAATGAAAGTATCATTAATACTTTTCCTCTATATTTTATTAATCTCATAAAATTTCTCATTTTCACACTAAAATATTTATTTAAATTACTGGGAACTTCTTCGAAACTTGATCTATATTATATACTTTAGATTTATATAGTCTCTTGCAATTTTAATATTTTTTTAACTTTGTAAAATGTTAGTTTGCTTAAACATATTTTTTATATTTTTTTCTTTCATCACAGAACGTATTAAAATTTTTTTTTATGATGCAGAGCATTAATAGGTTTTATTCTTGTTACTAGTTTTTTTCTAGCTGTTGTTATTTCATTTAATAAATGTTTTCGTCCTTGTAGTTGTTGCTGTATTTGTATTGGTTGTTTATGGAAACATTTGCCAACGGCTGTCGCTTCATTTCACACCAACACACACAAAAACACTTGGCAAAAAAGGGTTAAGCTTATAGAAAACTATATAAAACATTGCAAAAACCCTTGAAATTAGGAGGAGTAATAATAAAATTGAAACTATATTTCTAATAATTTGAAATAATTGTAATCAAATAATAAAACTAATGAACCCATGAAATATCTGTAAAAAATACTTTAAAAATTTGGAAACTAATATTTTAAGTCCTTTTTATTAAGCTCCTTTAAAGTCTTTTAGTAATTTTCTAGACTTCTAGATCTTTTCTGTCATAGTGTATAAATGTGTGGAAAAGCGGAAGTGAGCAGCGCGTGTGAGCGGAAGAGCAGGGGTGGGAGAGAGGAAGAAGGAAAGGAAAGGGGAAGGAAGAAAGAGGAAGTTGAGTAGGCAAAGGAAGAGCACAAACCGCCATTGCCTCCTGTGGTGTCAACTCCCCTCTTCAATTCAATTCAATTCCAGCGAGTTGAGTTCGGTTCAGTTCGGTTTGGTTTGGTTTGGTTTATTGTTCCACTTTTCATGTCAAAGTTATTGTAATTGTGTTAAGGCATTTCCCGTGTATATCCTTCACACATACATGCACACAACAAACCCAGGAAAATAGCAACAACAAAAAAAAGGAAAAGCGCTTGGCTATAAATAAAAATATGCGCGGGAATGGGTGCCATATAATAAGGAAGGTGGTGGGGGGGATGGGGGAGAGAGAGAGAGCAGGCGGCGACACTTGTTTGACTTTTCTCCTCACACTCTTTCCCGCGCTTTTTCCGCTTTCTCTCCATCTCTCCCTCTCTCTCTATCACTTCGTTTATCCTGCATCCTTGTGTGTTTTTTAACGCACATCATTATCATTCCGTTTGTGTTTTGAACGGGCGCTCAGAAGAGTCGAGCAACTCGACACAAAAGTCCGAGCATCTCACACGGTTCGCTTTCTCCCTTTCTCTCTGTCACTGTTTTACCCACATCCTGCCCTCCCCTTTGCCTTGGTCATTGGCTCTCTTTTACACCCTCTTTGTTGCTATCGCACTCTTTCTAACTCAACCAAAAGTGAAGAAGAAACGAAGGATTTTTGTTTCCAGGACCGATGCTGGGAATACACTTCTTTAAAAGTCTTATATTGTTCTGTTGATACATATATTTTTGATAATAATTCATTGATAGCTCGATAAATTAAATAACATTAATAAATATTTTTATAAAACTAAATAAAGAATGGAAAGGATACTTAAGTAAAAGGGTCTCATTTGAAATAAAAGTCAACAAAATGATAATTTTTAAGGGATTATTACTGGCATTCTAATTATTTAATAAATAAAAATTTTAATTTATTTTATTTATTTATTTAATTTATTTACTTCATTAATGCAAAATTTAATTTCCCCTCTGGAAAGAGTATAAAAAGCTTATGCTTTTTGCCTTAGTTGTTCCTTTTTGCGCGACTTTCCTCTCTCTTCTACTATCTCCCTTTTCTCTTTCCCCATTTTGGTTCTCTTTGTTGTTTGTGTATGTGTGTGTGTGTGCACAAATAACAAAAGGATACAACAAAAAAACGAAATCCAACAGAAAGTTTTGACACTTTTATACTTGGCTCTTGGCAAGCGAGCCGACCCGAAACCCACCCATAAAATCCAGTCCACAACCCATTTTCCACACTTTTTCTACACCTCCTTCCCACGTCCCAACCTCCCAAAGCACCCACATACCACCCACCCAGCCGCCCACTCTTTGGGTGTTTAATGGAGCCTGGCGCGGTTTTGTGCTTTGAAAAGTCGAACACAAACACACACACACACCAGAGCTTCCCTCACTTTCCTCTGGCGTTTGTATGTGTGTGTGGAAAATGGGTCTATTTGGGCTAATGTTATCGTTACTTATGATATCCATAACAGATTATGGCACCAGGTCCTGAGTTACGCTTAGATAACTGTCTAAATCTTTATAACTAAGTAGAGTTAGTAGGGATCTTGAGTTTTGGTTAGCCATATTTTGGGCATTGTTATTGTTTTAAGAAGGATTTTTTAATTGAAAGGTTAATGGGATGAACAAAATATTAAATTTAAATATATTTTGGGTTAAAGGAGGCGTCAAAAAGTATGCTACAAATCCTTATAGAATGGTTACCTATAAGATTTTATATTTTAAAATTTTAAACAATAAATTAAATTATCTATCTCATAAAATATTCATTCATAATTATATATATTCTGTTATGTTTACATTTTAAACATATGTAACTTATGCACAATTATAATATATCCCCTAATTGATGATTCAAGATTCAATCATTGTTCTCACTTCAACCATAATTTATTCTTCAAACAAAACATGTTTTTGAAAGAATCAACAAATGATTATACGGATTAACAACATAAGGGGAGTTTTTGAATTCATTAGAAGGGCTATTTAAGTCCTTTATTCATACAAATAAGAGACCCTTCATGTTGTAACCTTTCCAGACCTTTGAACTTCAACGTCAGTGTCCTTCTTGTGGTTCACTTCTCTTCATGTTTATCACGAATTATAAATCAAAATTGTCATTCAGTGTAAATTGGTTGCCCGCAAAAGTCCGGCGAAGCCAGCTTCCCGTTTCTCTTTCCTCTTTTCCCTGTTTTTGGTCCCTTTTTCCACCCATTTATGCAAAGTAAGCCACCCCACCCACTACCCCACCGTCACTCCGCCCCCCATGGGTACCCACACTCACACACACACGTGTCTGAAGAACAAACAGCAATTCCGAAATAAATTTCATTTTACAAATATATTAACAACTTTGCGCAACAACAAAACAAAACAAAAACACAGAGCCAGAGAAAAATGAAAAGAAAAACTGAGAAAACATAAGAAAAAGAAGCAGAGCAGCAGCAACAACAAAAACAATATCAGAAAAGCACAGCCAACATATGGAAATGGAAAATGGAAAATACGACAACAGGCGACGACGCAGCCTCAAACTCAAACACATTACATATAACAGTGGCAGCTCCATAAATCGAACATGGAAATTATTAATAATCAAAATAATATAAAATAATAAAATAATTTAATTTTTTAACCATTTAATTTGAGATACAAAAATGGAAAAATTCATTATTTTAGAGATTAACTTTATTTTATACATTTATTTAATTCATCTTCTAATTTTAATTTAAATAGTTTAATTAATTCTTAGCAAATAATTAAAATAATCCCTATAAATATGACACCTTTAAGGACCCTCCACTGTATATCAAAGTGTGTGTGCTTTCGTATACGTGTGTGTATGTTTGCACTTGTGAGGCAGGCAGCGAGTATTTATGCCCCCGAAGGCAGCGCTGTCGGCAGCAAAAACAAAAATGGGTGGCGGGGGCGGGGGGTAAAAAACAAACCGAAAAGCGCACAAAAAGCGTAAAGCGGCAACGGCGACGCCAACAGCAGCGGCGGCAGCGACAGAAGCAGCAAGCGAGCGAGCGAGCGCCAGCAACAACAATCAATTGCCAATCTGTCCCACTGAAAAAACAATTGCACAGACAACACAGATACACACATACACACTGGCGTACACGAGCCGTTACTTCGGCACTCGCTCTCATCTGGTTCCGCTCAAAAACAGTATGGCCGAGCTGCCGAAGAGTGTGGCTGAGCTGCAAAAAAGATGGCCGTGCTGCGCTTCTCTCTCTCGCGCGCTCTCTTCGCCATGTTCGAGTTCGTGGTTGCATGGAGAGCGACATATTGCCCTCTCTGTCGCTCTCGCTCAGCATAACAAAAAGCCAATTTTGTTACTTAAATGTTTACGCTTGTGTTTATCTTTTGTATTCGGTTTCTTATTAGGTTCTCATCTCGTTCTCATCGTTTAACAATTTGAGATATGATGGTGTGACTGTGTGTGTGGCTGTGTTTGTGTGTATTTTGATTTGTGTTGGGAGCTTGCCCCACAGAGGGGGTGGTGGGGGAATGGAAGTAAGAGAGAGAGAGATGGTGGGGTCACTCGTTGGGTGTTGTTGTTGTTGTTTTTTCGGGGGGCTTTTGCTAATGAGTGTGATTTAGACTTGTCGAGCTGGTTTATTATTTTGCGGTGTTTGCGCTCTCGTTGTTGTTGTTTCTGTTGCTCTTTGCCTTTGTTGTTGCCTTTATTGTTTTTGTTGTTATTTTTTGTATTTTCTCGCTTTTGGATGTTGCTATTGCTTTTTTTTTGTGCGCGTTGGTGTGCGCTTTTGTGTTATATTGTTTTTGCTGCTCCGCATTGTTGTTGCTGCCCCGTTTTTTGGGCGAAACTCTGCGGTTTTCCGTTATTTAGATTAAATAGTTTTGACAGCTCGAAAAACAAGTCAAATAATATGACACGAAAATTAGAAAATTAATAGAATTAACTATTAATATTATTGTATTGATTTAATTCTTGATATTAATTAATTAATTTACTAAAACTGTTTAGTTAATGCTTTGTTAAAGATAATTTATCCATAAAATCTGCAACAAATTTGTAATACTTGTAAATTAGCAAATATTTAGTGTAATTTTTAAATGCCATTTCACAAGAAACATGATCTAATATCTTAAAATCCCGCGAACGACTTTCTTTATATCGATTTGTGACAAACGATCGCCAATTTATCAACCATAAAAATCGTATTTCTGATCACTTTTATCGGCCATCAATTTGCGAAACAAGAGCTCTGTATGTTAAAACGCCGAAAGTGTCGCATTTGCATTTAAAAATAAATAATAATATCGTATCAATTAATTTGGAACCTTCTCCCACCTCTCTCCCTCCTTTTTCGGCGGCAAACAATTATCGTATAAAATTAAAACGCAGAAAAGCAACAAAATAAACAAAGGCAAAAGGCAAACAAACACACGGCAGAAACAGAAAAATATTAAAGTCAATTTGCGAAATGAGAACGCTTTTCGAATGCTTCGCCTTTGGATTTGATATGTTAATGTGTGTGCACACACACACACACACGCAGGCCTCTCTCGCTCCCTCTCTTTCACCCAGGCTATTGCCATCTCTTTCAGCTTGCGAGTTTATCTGTGTAAGCTCTGTGTGAAAACATAGCCCCAGTGCTTTGCGGTCGAAATGGTGACTCTCGACTGTGGGAGCGGGATATGGAGCAAGGGGGTTTCATATAGCATATCAGGCCTGAAATACAAACCTCACTCTGACACTGAGAGAAATGATTTAAGAATTTTAAAGTTTTCATAAATATATATATTTTTTTTATTTCAACTAAAGCGCCAAAACGTAGGCAATGTTTTTTTTTTAGTTGGAGTTGATTTATGAAATAGGTTTTGTGATTAAAACAATTAAAATTTCATTGTTTTCAGTTTACTTTCGTATCTAAACACTCGCATAAAAGAAAAGTACAGTGGGGAACACATTTGAATTCGTCACTTTCCGACATTGCCACAGGGATTACGTTTATATAGCCTGAAGCATCGCATCGGTCGTAACATAAAAAAAAACTTATATTGGAAAAGAAAGAAAGAAATGAAAACAAAGCAAACTAATAACAACAAAACATACTAAAAACAAAACTGCAAAAATAAAAAGAAAACCGTCAACACAACAGCAACAACGATGACGATTGCCAAGCCTGTGCCGCTCTGCTGCAGTCGACGTCTCTGCTGCTGACCAAAGCAAAGCCAAAAGCAATAACAAAGACAACGTAAAAAGCAATAACAAAAGCAAAGTGGGGTGAAGTGGGGGCACCAAGGTAGCATGCAAAAAGTAATTGGGAGCACAAAGAGCAACACGAGAGCTTTGGCAGCGACACCGGCCGAGACAGCGCGGGCGCAAGGTGGCGCAACGCAACAAGTTCGATGCAACCTGCTAGGTCGCAACAACAGCGATTGGGGGCGAAAGGGAGCTAGCAATGCTTGTCCATCTCAGTCCCTCTTACACGCTCTTTGCTTGCTTCGATTTTGGTTTGTTTGCGTTTTTGTTGGGATTGTCAGTTTACTGGGAGCGAGAGCAATTGGGGGTCACACCATGAAAGGGTAGGCAAGGGCGGGCAAGGGGGGTGAGCGCACCAACATACTGTCAGTCATTATTTAGCGTGCAATGTGGCAGCAGAGTGCACTGTAAATAATAACTTTATTTAAATGGGTTTAGAAAATAAATTTTTCGAATAAATAAAGTAAAGAAACTTTGTTTAAAACCAAAAAAAATCCCTAATTATTTTCTTAATCCTTAATTATTTATTTTGTTAGCTTAACTAACTAGCTAAAAGTTGCACTATTTTTCCCTTAAGTGCAAGCCAAAGAAGGTTGAAGGAGCGGTGGGGGTGGAATGTAAAAGTTTCGTGTGTCCTCTTCTGTGTGTGCGTGTGTCGTTTGTGTGTGAAACATATTGAGCAAACAAGTTCGCAGCTTCTGAGCGAACAGCGCTGCCGCCGAGTGGGTGGCTGTTGGTGGGGGGAAGGTGAAGGAGCTACGCTACCCACTGTGAGAGAGCATGAGGGGGGGGCACAGAGAACGAGGTAGAGAAAGAGAGACGCTGCTGCTGCCCGTCATCGGAAGTCAATGTAACAACAAACATGCAAACACAATATATCCCCAGTTCCCCCTCCCCCCGACCGTATCCACTTGTTTTTATGTTTGTATGAGTGCGGTGGAGTCTCCCCTTTTGTGTGTATGTGTCCGCTCTCGTGTGGAGTTATTTAAGCTTTCTTATTATTTCATTTGTCGCTTTTAGCTTTTGTCTTTCGTGTTGCTGCCCCTTGTTGTTGTTGTTGCGTTTCGCCTCACTGGGTGGCAGCAGCAGCAACAAAAACAAATACAACAAAAATGTGGTAATGTGCGAAAGGACTTTCGTCATGCTCGCCAAACGCAGCGTACGCTGAGCTGGGGCGCTTGATTGTTACAACGACAAAAAATACAAATAGATACCCTTTCAAGGGAAAAGGGTATTTTTAAAATTAAAGAATTTATTAATTTAATATTTGAGAATATTTTAAAATGCCAAAAACCTTGTTTACTTATTTATTTATTTGGAATAAGGGAGAAATGTGGTAAATTAATTAAAACTTAAATGAAAAATACATTTAAAAATTTCATGGAGAAAAAAAATTGTTAAGCATATTCAATAATTTAATTAATTCATGTTTTTTACTAAACAATATTAAATTAAAGTATAAAAATATAAAATTTGTAAAAATATTATTTAGTTTAAAATGTTAGAGTAGGATCTTAGTCGCTTTTTACATCCTTTTTCCTTGCTGATGCTTGTGAATTTGATTTTGCTTAAAAGTGTTTTCCTTTTTATATATTTTTTTATTTTTTTTTTACATCAGCAAAGGAGGTTGGAATATGGCAAAAGTGGGGGGATAGGTGGCGGAGTTCAAAATGGGCAAATGGCAGCTCGGTGGCTGCTGCGTTTGTTTTGATTTCTTTTTCCCCAATTTTTCGTTTTTTTTTTTTGCCTTGTTTGCTTGAAGCTTTGCTTCACTTTGCTTTGCTTTTCTTACTTTTGCTTCTCTTTCTGCCGTATTGTTGTCAAATTTGTTGTTTTTGTTGTTGCAAGCTGGTGGTTGGCCTGTGGACAATTCGGCTTTTGTACACGGGGCGTATGAGCGATGCGCCAGAGGGGCAAAAACCAAAGGGAAAAAGGGGAAAAGAAAGAGCAGAAGCGAGGAAGGGGGGAGAATTTGACTTGGGGGAATTGCGCAAATATTTGGATTGAAATGTGATTTATTGTGACAAGTGTTTGGCTTAAATAACATGATCAGCCATTTTTTGAATGCTTAATTGTGGCGCAATGAAAGGGAGAAGCCTCCGTTGCCTGGGAATGGGGAATGGAAACCAATTTAAATTAAGATTATCCGATACGGCTCATAAAATCTGGTAGCCAAAACTGGGAAGGAGGTCTTCCCCGCATTATACAAATTATTCCCCAAGCTTTATTTAATTGATTTTTGTTAAGCGGTAATGGTTTTGATCATGGGAAAGACTTAAAATTAACATGCGTTTAAAATGGAAGTGTTGTGTGGGATGAACTTTGTCTTTAAATTATTTTGATAATTTATTTAAAGTGAGAATTAAATTTTCTCATTTAATTTAAAAGATAAAATGTAAAAATGATTTAAGTTAGTAAATTTTTAATTTTTCCCATGTTTAATCCCATATTTACTTTTCAACAGCTAAAATTTCGTTAAGTGTCACTTAATTTTCTACTTTTAATAAAATTCCTTTAAGAAACATCCATTAAGTATGCTAATTCTTGATTGAATATATAATATTCTTCACATTTTCATCCACTTCCATCCAAGCCCCCGACATTCCTCTTATTCTTACCCATGAAAAATCAGGTGTGATGCGGTATGTAATACTCCCCCTGAAAATCTGATACATCCACCCTTAAAACACAACCTGCTCATCCAAATTTTTTCAATCCCTCAGAAGAAGCTTTTGGCAATTTTAGTAGCCTGCTTTTTTCATCCACAAAAACCTCCGGCATTATTTCCCCCATTAGGCTAACCCACAGAAATCTGTCAGATACCGCAAAAGCAACCAAAAAAGAAGGATACGAAAAGCGCGAGGGGTCTGAAGGGGAAACAGAGGGAGGGAAAAACAGAAAACAGGAAACGGAAAGCAAAGGGAAAACAGTTAGGAAAAAGCTTTTCACGTATTGTTAACGCATTTTATCACCAACGCGTGGCTGATTGGATTCCCCCTTGAATTGGGTGGCTATCAAGGGTGTTATGGGGAATGTAAGAATGTGAAGAGGGGGGCTTATACACTGGGAATAAAAATTACAATGAAATTTTTACAATTTCCAAGGCTTTTAAAGTGAAAAAATATTAAATCAAACGTTATTTCAAAAGCACAACTAAATGAATTTCTAAAAGTTAGTTTCGTTTACCAAAATTGTTTTTCTTATTACATATTACTTTTTATTATACATTTTTGTACGTTTCCTTAACTTCTCTCTTGATTTTTCCCAGTGCAGCCATCTGGTTGAATTTGAATTGAAATATTTTCCTGGCAGCAACTGAAATGGCATCATTTCGCGTAGTGTTTTTTGTTTGACATTTTTGCAAATGCTGTTTTGTGTCACTTCTATTTTTTGTTGTTGGCAAATGGGAAATTGTAAAGAAAAGCAGAAGGGGTACAAAAGAGAAGGGGGTCTCTTTCTCGATGACTATGCAAAAGTACAGCTCTTGAGTTGCTCCAAAAGCGCAGTGCAGCAGTGCACTCACTCTCAATCTTCTTTCTCCACACAAAAATATATATATCTCTCCGATTTGCTCTCAGGCTGATTAACAGGTTTTTAAACAGGTCTCTCGGGGTACCCCGCACAGTTCCCGCCTTTTAAATATATATCTGGCTGGCTGACTCTCTGTTTTGGTTGCCGGGCAAGATCCGCACGCCGATATTGTTCACACATTTTGAGCAGATCCAAAGTGAGCAGATTTGAACCGAACCGAACCGAGTCGAGTTGCTTTTTATACCCGCTACCCATGGGGTAGAAGGGTATTATAACTTTGTGCCGGCAGGAAATGTATGTAACAGGTAGAAGGAAGCATTTCCGACCCTATAAAGTATATATATTCTTGATCAGGATCAACAGCCGAGTCGATCTAGCCATGTCCGTCTGTCTGTCTGTCTGTCTGTCTGTCTGTCTGTCTGTCCGTCTGTCCGTATGAAACACTGGATCTCAGAGACTATAAGAGATAGCGCCCTAATTTTTTTTCGACAGTAGTTCTTATGCTTGCACGCAGATCAAGTTTGTTTCAAATTTTTACCACGCCCACTTCCGCCCCCGCAAATCATAAAAAAACGTATTAAGCGTATAATTTTAAAGCTACAGTCGCGAATTTCGGTATATATATTAAGAACTATAGTATGTGTGATTCCTGAAAATTTGGTTGCGATCAGATAAAAATTGTCGAAGTTATTAAAGAAATAATTTTGTATGGTCACAAACGGCTGCTGGCAGCATGCCTCATTTGGTTGACCAATTAGACCAACTAAATATTCTTATCCGTTCTTGGTTGTGTTCGGAAAAGAATCTTATAAGATATTCGAGAAGCAATTTTAATAAATGGTAATAATTATTAGCCGCTTAAACGCAATAATAACGCGTTTTTACACACATAGATACATTTTTGTATGCATGTGATTATATTACACTTGCATTTGCATTTGTCCGTTATGTTCAAAATTGTATTAACTGTTTTTTATGGCGTCCTGACGCTTTTCTGGTTTAAGTATGGGTAGCGGGTATCTCACAGTCGAGCTCACTCGACTGTAGCTTTCTTACTTGTTATTATTGGCTTTGCTTTGGTTTTTTTTGTGTTTACTTTGATTTTTATCTGAGACGAAGCGTAGAGTTCCATTGTCTTAATTTGTTTGTTTTATTTAAAAGGGGTTTGTTAACGGTGCCAAAAAGGGGAAAGGTAGCATGTTTTGGTTGAGATTTCAGAAGCGACTTAAACATTTTTACGAGTCCTTGATTGTTGGGAGAGATTTAAGAAGACATTTGGAGTGTGTGGTGATTTTTCTTATTTTTTAAATTAATTTTACGTGTCCAGAAGCAAATTAAATATTTTTATGAGTCCTTGATTGTTATAGGAGTTTTACTGAGGCACTTGGGGTTTCTTAATTTATTTATTAACTTCCTTAATTAATAGCTAGCATGAGGAGTTGGATGAAATATAAATTTTATGATTGATTTTCATAAAGAATTGGTCTTTATTAAATATTGATAAAGTTTCTGGGCAACTTACAGCCTTAAATGCTTTGAAATTAAAAGAAATTTCCTTCTGAAAAATCTGTAATAATTAAAGATTATATTTTTAATAAATGTGTAATTACAATCTTAAGGATAAATAAAGGTTTTGATGTTTAGAATTTCCAGAAATTTGTTTTCTTCAGTCATAATCTCTTATATCTCCGGAGACTGGTTCTTGTGAACCCAAAGCCACTGGACAGATTGATCTCGTCGATCTGTCTTCGTCTCGTTTTGGCTGTCTTTCCTCGGCTTCTCCCCTTGACTTCCTCTTTATCCGCCATGCATTTCCTCTCATTCTGCCATAATTGGCAGCCACGCGTCTTCGCATTTTCGCTTGGCCGTGTAAATTTGCGGAATGTCTTTGAGGGGCATCGAAAAGGATGACAACCATTGGGGGGGACTTTTCAAGAGGCCGCAATCACTGGCCATAGAGTTGCCTGGCTTAATCAATGTTGACATTAATTTGCGTCCCTGTTCTTTTTTCGAGTTTGTGTCCATTGCTCAGTCGCAGTTTCCATATAATGGAAGATTATCCACTTAAAATTTGTCATCACTCGGCAAGGGTCGCGACAGCGACAGCGGAGTGACAATTGTCTTCAATTCCTTGTAAATCATTCGAGACGATGGGCGGCAGCGCGCCGCGTGTTTTGACAGCCCAGCGAATGCTTAATAATATTTAACAATAATTGTCTGAAATTGACTCATAAATTATATTCAACGAGACAAGAGAGACGCGTTCGTTCCCAGCTCCTTAATTTATTCTCTGCTCATTTTTCGTATCTGGCCAACTGCATCTGCAAATTAAACAGATTAAGATGGAACCACTGTCGGTTCGGTTCTTTCATTATTATTATTTCAATCTTTCTCTCCCCCGACATTGCTGTCAAGTGTTGACGGAGTGCTGACATTTTGTATTCCGATTCCGATCCAGATTTCAATGGCCATCGCTGATTGATGAAAGCTGTGCCGAAGATTGATCATTTCCCTGGTTAACGAATGCGGTCTAGACCTTTGGCAAATCGATCAAAAGCGGTGCCAAATTTAATAAATCAGATTGTGTTTATATATTTTCAAATAATATAAAATGTAATCAAAAGAAAGATTTAATGATTAAGTATCAATATGAATTGTATAAACCTTATTTATAAATACATTTTCAAACCTAATTATTGAAATTATTTTAAAGTAGAAAAAATGTCCAACTAGAAAACCTTGATCCTCAAAACCTCTGCCTGTTATTGTCTACTTCGCAACAATTCATTTAGCGCGTGTTGGAAATAAATTTCCGGCAAACAAACAATAGGAAAAAAGTTGGCAGAATAATCAATTACACTGGGCAACAAAAGAAACAACCCACGACGACGACACACGTCAGGGCAAAAGCCAAAACAAATATTTATCACAAAATGCGAGAGAACCCACAGCAACAGGAAGCAAGAGCGACTGCCACAAAGTTAATTTCGAATACTTAAGCGTAAATTTGGTGATTATCAGCGGAGCTCCAAGCGCCGCTTTTGCTAAGAAATTTATGGAAATGAGGGACAGTGGGGAGGATTTCGAATTATTTAACTTAAACTGGGGAGATTCGCGTCTGAGAATAGCGACAAAAACAGCGTCAAGATGTCGATTAGTGAAATGTAAACACCTCGCGGTCAGAATATTTGCATAAGTAGACGTTTACGTATACGTAATATTCAAATGCATATGACTTTATTTATATATAGATGTCTATGTATACATATATTCATGTGCTACTGCTCTTGGGCTCATCGATTTATGTGTTTATTTATTCAAAATGCATTTTTAATGTTTGCTTCCTCGCAATATTTGAATGAGAGTTGAAGGGAAAAGACTAGAAAATTACCTGTAATTGTAAAAAAAAAATATTTTTTAAATATAAAATGAAGGAATACTTAACTAAAATCAAATGGAATATAAATTAAGTGAATTCAAAGACTTAAAAATGAGGTAAAATTAAGCAAATTATTAATACAAAATGAGAAAACTATTTTTAATTTAATTTCTACAAAATAATTATATAAAATCCACACAATTAAAGGAAAGACATTACAGAAAACAAGCCATGAGGTCTTTTAAATTTTCATTAATTAAATATATCCCTAATTAACTCACAAACTAATTAAAAATAAAGCCTAATCTACCCCATTAATGGGCATCAAACTCCGCCCGAAAACTGCCTCTCTATGGAAATGAGCTATGGTCAAAAGGTCAGACAGTTTATCGGGCATTAGTTTCGGCTACTTGGGCTACTGCCATGCCCCAAACTGCATAAAATATTCAAAATTTTAATTAAGCAGCGTGAAATTTATGAACAGATGGCCAGCGCACATAACTTACTGCCCAGATAAATATTCGTGTGTGTATAGTGTGCTCTGAGCGAGACAGATATGTTGGATATATGTTAATGCGGTCAGTACTAAATCATAATTTGTCAACAATTTCGTTTATGCAAAATAATTTGCCTTTGTTTGAGATATTTGTATTGTTGTGGGTATGTTTTTGTCTCTCGTTTTTTTTTTGTATTTGAATCTCGTTTAGCTTTGGAATTCGGTCCCCTTCTGGTTGCATTATTATTATTTTTCCATTTGGCTGACTGCGCGGGTTTTGTTTTGGTTTTTTTTTTTCTGTTGTTTGTTAGCTTTTTGCACTTGTCAAATTTATAAATTGTATCTGTCAGATATGCGCTCATTAGCATTGGGAACTCATTTATCCAAAGAAGTCAAGAAGCTGCTGCGGCTGCTGGGATTATTCTGCATTTGATGGCAACTTTCTTTCCTTTTGCCTTCGGGGGCACAATTTCTGTTGTTCTGACACATTTTTCAATCTTGTCAACACACACACAGAATCACATGTGAATATATATATAGATTGAGAATCGAGTTAATAATAAATGGCAACAACACTTTGGGCGAAAATTATTTGGAACACGTCAAAATATTTCAATTCATAAAGAACTTTTTTCGGTTGTTTGTTTGTTTGACAATAAAGAACTAAAAATGAAATCGTTTTGTTCGGTTTTTCCCTCAATTTTTCTTTTATTTTCATCTCTGTGTGTGTGTTGGACATTATTAATAAAGTGGCAGTTTAACAATTTCACAGTTCCTAAACAAATCATAGAAAGATATAAAAGCACAGATATAGATCAGGAGAGAGACCTTTTTTTTTGTTGGTTGTCTAAAAATATTTGAAATTTCGTTTGATTTCTGTGACAAATGCGTTCTATTTAGAGTTATGCCATGGATCATTTGCTATGCCAGTGCGTGGGCGGACTTTATAGAACAGCCTGAAGACCCGTTTATGTGATGGATAATTTTGGTCAAGACATAAAATTGTTGTGGCTGTTATTCTTGGCTGTGATTGATTCGAAAAGGGGAGATTCTCACAAAAATATGGGCTCACTGAAGTGAAAAATTAAAAGTAAAAGTCCTTGGGGGTTCATTTTAATGTAAGAGATTAGTTAATGATATTTATTAGTGGTATTATGGGGTGATATATGGGCTATAAAATCTCATGGTGATAAGTAAGTGTTGTAATTAAAGTTTTAACAGCCTATATAAACCTGTAATTGCAACATTTTTTACTAACAAGAAGCTATAAAAATATTAAGGACAATTATGATGATATATGAAGGCATACAAACAATTTCTTTTGATTGAAATTTATCTTTAAAATATTAGAAAAACACTTTAAAATTGTTTTTTAAATAAATTGATAAATTTAGATAGATTCAAAGGTAAATTCCTAGTTTTTAAATTTATTTACTTATAATATGACAGTAAAAATTTAAAATAAATTCAATAAAAAATGTTTTTGCTAATATTTTGGTTCTTAAATTAATTTTTTATTTAAAAATAAATATTTCTGTAGTATAAAATAATTATTTCGGCCATCCCTGAAGTTCCTTTCATATCTGTAAATGTTTACTACCTTTAAGTAAATTATTCATTCATTGCCACACGAGCTCTCTACCCTCCTCCCCCCGCACATTTTGTGTTCGATAATCTTCAATTGTTTATTTGTGGACCTTGTTCCACATTATTGCACTCATCCGAGCACATTTTCCACTCACTCTCGATGCTGGGAAAGAGAACTCAACTAAATCTGCGGCAAATACAAATACGAATTCAAATCGAACCGAAAGAAATCTTTACGAAAAATTGCCCTCCAGGGTGAATATTTAAACGAGCTACAAAATATTTATTTATGCCCATTCGATGTGTATGTGTGTGTGAGTCCGGGTGAGTGTCGGTTTTGTTGGCATTCAGAGTCTAATTCATAATAGATTCATGTGCTGGCTGCTGCTCTGATGCTTCGGCTGGCCTACGAGGCGTATAAGTAATAAGTTTTTATTTGGCACTTGGCTGCCAAACGATTTGTAGTTGGCTTGTTGTTGCTGGCGTCATTTAATGGCTAACCAATACGATGTATCTACGGAAGACAGACGTGCTGTATCTCTGTAGCATGTATCTGTATCTGTATCTGTATCTGTATCTGTATCTATAGCCATCGCGCATCGGTGTCTTGTATCTTGTATCTTGTGCGCTGAGGTACATTTCTCTGTGTATCTGGCAATCGTTGTGCTAAAATTAATTTGTAGAAAAATGCGTGAGTTCCACCCTGCCACCACTTTTCACATTTCCCATCCAAGGCAGAAGGCAGGCTGGCAGGCAGGCAGCAAATTACGAGAAAATTAAATGTTGATTTAATTTTGAAAAGCAATTTTTCATTTTTAGCCGCACACCGACAACGACGACGGGCACCCAAGCAATTGACGTACATATTTGATTGTATCTGTAGCCGCTCTGTCCGTTCGCTTGTATCTGTATCTGGGCATTTGCATTTGTTTACTACACCCCCTCGGCACCTGGCCCACCCTTACTCCCCTCCACCATTTGAGTTACAATTTTTCCGTTGTTCATTTTCGCACTTTGCACGTCGCGTTATTTGTCGCTTTGTTTTTGGGGGTTCGTTGCCTGAACATTGACTTCGAAGCGAAACACATGCAAAAAAACCGATGGACTATTGACATATCTATGGAAAATTTGAGGAATTTTAGATGCATTTCTAATGGGATTTAAGCCTTGAAAGAAATAGTATCTTTAAATGAAATTTTTACATAATTTTTCCCTTAAAGATTAGCGTTCAAATCAAGCTAAATTTCCTAAAAACTCTTAATGTTTCTCCTCCCCAACATTTAACGATCTCTACGCAAGGCCCGTTAAGCCTGCAACTAATTCAATTTGGGTTTCATTTAGTGACCACCCACTTCTTGAATTAACAACATTTTCGAAAAACAACAACAGGTTCTCTCCAGCCCAATACCACGCCCACCTGTATCTTGTTGTTTGTCAGCGGCACAATTCAAAGTCAAAGGCCATAAAAGGTAAAATCAACTTTGGCTTGATCCATTGAACCCGTGTTGGTTCTTCAATCTTCAAAAGCAATAATCGAGTGGACCCAGAGGGGGAGGGAGTTGCGTGTGATAGCTGCTGCTGCTGTTGCTGCTAATACCAATTAGTGTTTGACGTTGGAAGAAACTAGCAACAAACTAAAACAAAAAAAAAAAAAATAGAAGCGGCGACCGAACAAAGATTTATGATCTCACAGTTGGATGGCTAAAAAGAAATAGGGGGAGTTTGACAGCTCTAAAAAGGTATTTCTTTACTTGGCTTTCTAAAGTTTCTATGTGAGAAATATTTTGTTTTAGAAATGGAGAATGTTTTGGGTTGTTTCATAATTTAATTTAAAATTTAAAATTAATGCTTTGGGTAAGGTAATTTGTTTAATTTGTTTTTTTTTATCGGTTAACTTAACTTTATCTCTAAGGAATGTACTTTTTTTGTAATAAGAAATTATTTAGGTTCTTTAGGAATTAAATTTCAACTACATAACAAAGCTTAAATATTTTATAAAATATTTTAAAATTAGTCTTTAGGAAAGGTACCTTGTTTAATATGTTTATTATTTATTAAAAGCATTAAGTAAACTTCTAATTGATTCATTTAAAAATATTCCTTTGACTTTTATGCCAAAATAAAATTGTAATTAATTTAAATAAAATTTTAAATAATTTAAATAAAATTGAATTGTTTTATTTTATGTTTTTTCCATAATTTTTTTTTATTTTCTTATTTCCCTTTCATTATATTGAATATATTTGAAGTTATCATTTATGTCAGCAAAAAAAAAACATTTGCTTTAAAAAGTTTTTACCTCTTTTCAGTTTTTTTTTACCATATTTCTGTGTACTCTCTCTTTCTCACTCTCTGTCTCCATCTCACTTGCTCGCTTGTGTATAGATTTTTATCAAGTTTGTTGTTCTGACAAATTAAACTCTTCTTGTTGAACCAAAAAAATTCTTCATTTTAATTTTTTTCCAGTTCGTTTTTTTTGTGGCCGTTCCCAGTGGAAGGTGTTCGAGGTTGATTTTGTTTTTTGTTTTTGCTTTGGCTTCTGGGTCATCGCTCTTAAAATATTTAAATATTTTTTTTCTTACATTTTTTATTGTTGTTGTTGTTTTTTTGCGGGCGACGTTGTTGTTTGTGTTTCACCTGAAAGTTGTCTTTGAGGTTGGTTCTCGTTGCTGTTTTTATTTTTTTGATTTTTCTGTGTTTTATTTTGTGGCTCATACCTCATCACATAGAAGACAGAAAGTACAACAGAAAAATATACACACACATGCCTTACGAGTCGCCGTGGTCGTTGATCCGGCGATGAGACAGCGAATCGGTGTTTTTAACTGATTTTGACAGCGCCATAGGGCGCACAACAAAAAAAAAAAAATATAAAAAACGGGGTCTTGGGGGAGGAAGTGTCGTGGACTTCTATTTATAAGCTCGGCTAAAGTGTGAAAGATAAACGGGGGATTGAAGTTGAGCCGGAGTTAGGGAAAAATAAGTGGAAAAACACCTTCACAGCGAAAAGAAGAAGGGGAGGAGAATAAATCTTGCCAAAATATTTACTGAATGGATTAAGTTCTTAAGGTGTTGACCAAAATTGATTCAGTAAATATTACTTGGAGTTGCTGTAAATCTAGGCAAATATTTTCCATGACTTATACCTTATTTACTGGAGTAATTTAATGGTTAAAATAAATCTGAACTCTCGTGTTGATTTATATATTTTTCTGGCTGTAAAAAGATTTTCCAGACTTGCCTCTCGAGAGCTTGATAGCCCTTACAAAAATAGTGGCACTTGCACTTTCAATTGATGCGGAAGCATTTTCCGATTCCTGGAAAAGCGATAAAGCTGCAGAATTGTTGCAATTTCTTTTTCTCACATACAGTGGTTTCTATGGCCTAGGTGCAGCAGGGCTATAGCCTTATAGCCATATAGACAGGGGCCACATCTGCCGACGCTTGCCACATACATCATTCCACGGCTGAGCGAGACAAGTGCGTCCCAGTTCATTACGTTGAGGCACTGAGAAAGTACATATACTTATATCTTTAATAAAGTTTATATAGTTTAAAGACTTGAAAGTAAAAGTTATGGCAACAAAAGCTGATCTTAAATCAGCAAATCTTCCACTTTAATTCGAATTCCATCATCTTATGATTGTTTCTATAACAAAAGAAATGATCACAATTCATTATTTCTTATTATTTAATTAATAAATATTATTTGCAGTGCATTTCTGCACAAAGATGAGGGCGCAAGAGTGCCGCCAGAGGCCATATAGATGATGGCGAGGAAGATGCCTCCTCAGCTGATGCCACGGCTGCAGTCTGGTGGTGATGCCTTGGCAACTACTTTGCACTTTGCCAGATACTTAACTCACAGCTATTTACAAGTCATGCTTGCTGCGAATTCGCTTGACTGTGCATCAGGATCTCCCTTCTATATGCCCCCCTGCCCCCCGAATGCCATCTGAAATCTGTGCATCTTGCACCTATTTATATTCGCATTTATAAATAAAAACCGCGATGCGAACGAGTTGTTGCCGTTGTAATAAATATTCCTGCACACATTGCGACAAACGAAACGAACCGAAAGGGTTGGGGTGGACGGACGGGTGCATATATTTATATTTAGCCAATTTTCAACGCTTGTTGACAAAACTGTCAACAAAATGCAATGCAAAGCGTAATAAAATTGTACAAGATGTTCGTTCTGATGATGGGCATGTAAGGGAGCTAAGCGAACTTCACAGATACTCTATAGGATAGACACGAGGTGGATAGATAGAAAGACAGACAAACTATGTTGCTAGAAGCGAAGCGAGCAATTGTCACATTACGTATACGCAGCGGGAGCAGACAGTGCGGCAGATACATAAATACTTAGACAGCACGAGCCAAGAACATATGTTCGAAGAGATGTTAGCACGGCGCACAGCGAATGAAAATGTCAGCTCAACACGGAGACACCACTAATTCAATGGGGAAACTGTTTGCCTTAAAGGGAGAATATGTTTCCTGGGGGTGGCTAAATAATTAATTGGCGATTTAAGGCAAGGAAATGTAATGAATAAATAAGTAGGAGTAGCAGAGAGTGAACTTGAGTAATTTTTGTTTAAAAAAATTCCTATAAAATATGGTTTTTGTGTTGCAACATCCCCTTAACAAATATCTCCTTTATATATCCCAGCTAATACCCCTCTGATCGATCACCTGATGATATTTCAACAAACAAAATTCATATCACCTGCCTTTCTCGTTTTTAACCCAATTTTTTCCATTGCCCGCAAAAAAAAAAAATACATAAAAAAACTAAATAAATAAAAACCCAACGAGATCGCCTCAGCGGATACATTATAAACAATTATTTATTATTCAAAGCTCTGCCAACCACTTGACACATTAGACCAAGATGATGATCAGTCACCTTGGCCGGCGGCCCCCGCCTCACCACCTCCCTTAACCCCTTTGCCACCCCCCCAAGAGATCAGCACGAGGCGCTGAGAGTTGTGTCCGACCGAAAAAGTTCAACTTGGCTAATAAATTTTCGGTGTATTTGCCGCTGTTGTTGCTTGCCATTTGCCATAAATAAAATCTACAAATATTTGACTGAGGCGGCGACGACGCGATCGCTCGGGAGCGAGCTCATAAATCTGTAAATAAATTAAATAAATTCTTGAAAAAATATCAAAACGTATCAATAAAAATGCTCAACAAGTTTTCGACTAACGCCGCCAGTTGAAAAACTGAAATTTACATAATGCACTGCGTGGAAAATGTCTAATACGATGGTTTAAATACAAATAAATTTTAAAATATAATTTTGCGGATTAAAATACATTTTAAATTATAATATTGTAGAGAAAAGGTTTTAATATATTCTAAATAATTTACCAGAATGTTTAATTGGGATTTAAGAGCCTAGAGCCTTACATTTATTAAACGAATAAATGAAATAAATGAACAAAGGTTAAAAAAAACCATTTAAGCAAGCTCTGTAAAAATAAAAATGTAACTCAAAATGCACAGAAGATTAAAATTATTTCAAAAACATCTTTAAATTGATACAAAAAATCCTCTTAAAATATCAAAGTTCTCTTAGCTCCCAAGAATCTTGTTCATAAGAATTCTTATCAGAATAAATCCCCCTTTTTTCTCTCTGCACCTTGCGCAGTCTTAGCCAGCAGCGGCGTTGCGTCGCTAATTTGGCGTGTTAATTGCGAGCGACGAGCCGAGGCCGATGATGTTGAACTGCCGAACTAACGAACTGCCGAACCCGAGCCGAACTGAGCCGAAGCGTGGCCAAGTTGCCCCACGATCGCCTCGCCGCCCTGTGGGGTCCCATAAATTTAATGTGTTTTGTAGCAGAACGAAACGTTTAAGCCGCAAAATGACAAACAACGAATTAACAAATTAATAAATAATTTTTATTCGGGGCGGGGCAGGGGTTGGGTAGATATAACAGTATCTGTATCTATGGATCTATAACTAATGTGGCGCATAAATTTTCGACACTTGCCACACGGCCACGCCCCCTAATGCTGCCCACCTGCCGCTGCTGCTATCTCTGCTGTTGCTGCCGCTGCTGCTGCTGCTGCATATTAATTACACAGTGAATAAAAAGTGTTGGCGGTTGGTTGGTTTTTAATTGGCGCGGGGGGCGTAGGAGGGGGCGTGACCAAACAATGATCGCAACAACTTGTTGACAGATACCTCTTATGTGCCACATCAAATTGATTTGCAGCGGCTGATGGCTTAAATTAGCCAAGGAAAGAGTCTGGCGCATTTAACAAGAAGAAGCCATCAAAATGCTTTGGGGATCTCTTTTTTTTTTTGGGTCTCTCTGTGGGGGATACCGAAATTCCACAGCGTAAAGGATTGATCGATATGTGGCGGGGGGTTTTTTTTTTGCATCCGTCTGGGTTCAAAGGAGCGGTAGATAATGGTCATCTCTCAGGGATTTCACGGGCTGCTTAGGTAAGCCACATAAAAGTCGAGTTTTGATTTATTTACTTTCAAAAGTGTTAAATTGAAATAAAATCCTTAAAAGGGACTGCATTGTATGGTTATTTAAATTCTTTAAAGACTATTAGTATTATTATGCTGTATTATTATTATTATTAATATTATTATTATTATTAATATTATTATTATTATTATTATTATTATAGACTGTTAATAGCATAAATATCAACGAAACTAAAACCAACTTCCTTGCTTTCTCCTTAAAATTGTTATAAATTTTCTTCTTAAATTAAGAACTTTTTTTTTTAACTTCGATTTTATATAACATTAAGCAAAGACTTTCTATTTTATACTACATTCCTTGAAAATATAACATTTTTATAAGATTCTATATTTTAAAAACAATTTTTTATATACTCCATCAAGACTTCCAAGAATTATTTCCCAGGCTATCCCTCAGTTGTTTATTCTCTTGATAATTTTATTTTTTAAATCGGTATTTCCCTATTTGTTTACCCACGTATAAAATGCGTTTTAGGTACAAAATATTTATAATTTCCTCAACAAATTATGAAATCAACACAAAAGCAAAGCACACAACCCCAAGAACATTTAAAATCAAATGAAAAAAAGCAGCATCCCAAAAATAATAACAAAATAAAACTCTTGCTCTCTTCCCCATTTGGTATTTGGCAAATAGTTTATGTTTCCATATTTGCATTGTTCTTGGTAAAACAGAGAAAAAAATATACAGTGTATAAAATGCTATATGTATTTAATGTAGATATGGCATATGTACTATATTTATATATACATTTATACGCATGTTGCATGCAACACTTTATGCGCCAGCCGAGGGAAAAAGTAGTTCATTGAATGTTTTCAACTTGATTTTTATTTGGTGGCCGCTTAAATGATTTATACACAAACAGAGAGCCAAACAGCAGTGGAATGAATATGTATATATATTCAAATATACATATATATGATTCGGGTGTGTATAGATGGTGGTTCAATTGGCGCAAGATACAGATATAACCGATGTACAATATATTGATTGCACACAAATATATGTATATACAAATATATATACTAAACTATACACACACTATTTATATAGATTTGTATTTGTCGGACTGTTTGTGCTCATATATCTGGCATATCTGTGCACTCTTGTATCGGGCCACATTTTGCGGCTAATAATAACTTTAAAAACGAACTATTTTGTTGCCTTTAGAGATTGCCCGTGGTTGTTGTGGCTTTTAATATGATTATTGCATTTCGAGTGTGTTGTTGCTGTTGGTACTATTTGCTGCTTAGTTCCCTGCTCTGTGCCGTGTGCTTTGATATTTTATTGAAACGCGGCTGCTGCGAGAAAATCAGAATAAAAATATACATATAAACATTGGCAATTTTGCATTAATTTTTATACACAGCTATTTTGCAAATATTTCCCATCGTGTCTGTATGTATACAGTTCAAATTCCCATATAGATTCGCAATTTTCATATTCATATTTTCCGATTTTCCAATGATTGTTTTTGGCAAATATTGAAGGCAATTGAAAATTGACCGAAGGCAGGTACAGCCAAAACAATTGAAAATCGGGGAGGATGTGATGTGTTTTAAATGGGCAAAATGGGAGGGGGCGAGGGAGCAGGGAAAGGAAAGGTTGGCAAATGGAAAATTATAGTCGGAATGCTTTTTGGGCCATCGGTGCGTATGAGGAATATTATTGGAAATTGAATAGAGATTGTTCTGATGATATGTTCGGCGTGTGGGGTTTTTTTTTTTGTGAAGTATAAATTTTTGATATCATCAAATTATCGTGCTAATATCGGTTTATAGTTTCAGTTATTGGAAATATTGCATTTGCCTCACTTTGGGTGAGTTATTGTAGAATTGAGTTATAGTTGCTGTTAGAGGTTGTCAAAAAATGGAAATTATTACTCTTTTAAATACAATTTTCAACTGAAAATTCCAATTTGCTACTTAAATAATGTATTTATATTTTTAATTTGTTTATTTTTGGACTTCTTTGATTTTTTAAAAGATGTATTTTATTAGAGAATAATTTTAATAAAAGAAATATAAATTTATATATAAATATAAACAAAAATCTCCTTCCCTTTAATACCTTTTTAACCTTTTTCGCTACTTCTCCCCATTTATCTCAATATTAATTTGGCATTTCTAATTTTTCCTTGCCTCCATTTTGAGTTCTTTTTTTTCTGCGCTTCTAAACAAATTTAATTTTGAACTTTTCCCGCTGCACCGCTGCTCTCGCTTTCCGGTCACCACCACCCCGTTTTCACAGCCCCTACATCACTTTTCGTCTCGACCAAATAAATTTGCGACTCAATTGTGTGCGGTGTTTTTCTGCCGCTCGGGATTGGGCTGTCTGCCCCAACCATCAGCGTTCAGCATGTGGGCCGCCTTCGTTTTATGTGCATTTAATTTACAGCCCGATACCCCGCCATCAGCCCCTCGCCAGTACCCCTTCTTGTTGCAGGTCGCGCCAGTCGCCGGCACTCGCCACTCGACCCCCTTTGATTCGGCATCCCCTGCAACTTGTGTATATTTTTCTTAAAAATAAGTTTTTAATTGCAATCCGTCGAGCGAAAGCAGCCGCAGATTATTCGCCAAATAATTTGGCTAGCCGAGTGCAACAACACACCAGTCAAAGAGAAGAGGGTGCATTTCCCTACACGGCTAGAAAATGGGTTTAATATATTTTATACATTTTGTAAATACAAAATTAATTGCCAGGACATAAAATAGTACCAATAATATAATTCTTAATATTTTAAACTCATTTTCGAGCCATGAAATTAATTAATTTATATCTGTTATTAAAAAATTATTATTTTTTTCAACTGCATTTTCCATTTTTCTAATAATATATATTTTTAAAAGATATTTTTCTTTGAAAATAAATAAGTAAACAACAAAATAAAAAAAGTTTATTATTAAACGCTGTCCCCCTAAATTTATGAAATATTTTTATACGAAGTAAAAACTTTTCTAATTTATAGTTTTCATCAAGTAGCACTAAAATATAAGTAAAAATAAAATTATTTTCAACTGTATTTCACATTTCTCTAATTCGCCGATTTCCCTCTCTTTGGCTGTTGTCTGCTTGTTGGCTAAATAAATTATTGAAATGAGCAAAAACGATGAAATTGAACAGGTTGGGTATAGAATGCGGCGATTGAACAAAAGTTGGTGAGCAGGTTTATTCCACATATCCACATATCTGTTTATTTGTTCAATTGCCAAATGCAGAAGATACACCCGGCGATAGTTGGAGAATGCGCCACCACCGCCATTGGCTCTGGCTCTGAGATCTCATAATTTGTGCTTTTGCGATTTGCAATTTTCAATTAGGCAGAAGCTTAAGACTGGGCTATAGGGGGGCCTGGTGGGGTGGACACATGCCCCACAAATATGCCACATGCCACATGGCAGCCGCCAATGCACTTTATTGAAATTTATTAATAGCTCGAAATCGCGCGCGCCACCCACACAACTCTGTCGGCAAAGGGGACTCCCCACTGCCGGTAACTGGCTGAAGATTCTACAGCCTCCTTTCAAGATCCAAGATCTATATGCTGGGAGGACAGAGAAAAAAACAGAGAGGGAAAGAGAGACAGAGAGAGATTGAGAAAAGTGTAGACATAATTTACAATTATTTCAAGGACACTTTACATAAGAAACAAGTTTCAGTTGAACACTGAATTTCTACCTAGGGATGGGAAATATTTTTGAATATATTTAATTAATGTATATAATATTCAAAAATAATAGAATAAATATAGAGCGATTCTATAAGGTTTTGGAGATCAAACTAATAAAAAATTATGCAATATATTAATATGCTGTCGTATCTTCGATATATTTTGTTGCTTAATATATCCTCTGATATGTTCCTCGGAAAGTACGTTTTATATTAACAGAAATATTCTCTAATAATATATTATATATTTTACTTTATTAAAATAAATAATATGTGAGAAGAACAGCTTAATATTTTATATGTATTTTTATATAAAGTCTATAAAATCCAAAAACAGTGAAAATAACATCTTAAGATTAATAAGAAAGTGTATTATTTATATTATTACTTTATCATATTTCACTGGTTTAAAATAAACATGTTTCATATTTTAAATGCAAAATAATACTATATATTTTATATATTTAAAATAAAAATTCCCATACATTATATTAAATATATATTAAATCTCTATATAATTCTTCCTGATCCCATCTCTAACCTGATCTTGGCCGTTTTATATCCCAAGCTTCTGCTTTGTCTGGCATTGACTTTGCTATGCGTAAATGAGTTAAAGGTATGAATGTCAGAGCAATCTCGATCTCAATCCTACTCGAGAATCGCTTCACTCACAGGTCTGCGTTTGCTGCAGTTGCAATGTTGCACTTGGGGCATTTGTTGTAGTTGCTTGTTGTTGTTGTTGTTGTTGTTGTCTCACTGTGTGCATTAAGTGAAAAATTGCAATTTTAACGCCCGCGTTAATTTACAGACAGTTGCCTCCCCCTTTGGGTGAGCTTCCCCCACCTCAGCATACCCGCCTCTGTCCTGAATGGATGGCTTTAGCTTTTTGGCTTTAACTTGCCATCGGACTTTGAGTTTACACAAGAAAAAAATTACATAATTCAAAATTATGTTATATTTGTAATATTTTTATAAATAAATTAAAGATCATAGAAGAAACCCCAATATTTCAGAGATTATTTAAACTTATTTACCTATATAACTTTATAAATTATTTAAATAAAATTAACTTTATATAAAATTGATCGAAATATACCCCAGTTTTCCCTCAGTGCCCTCGTTTAGTGTGGTCCCTGTCTTTGTAACTCCCCGGAAGGTGGAGTGGGTTGCATGGAACGTGTTGTCGGGTGCCCAGACATCGGTGTACCCGGTGTTGTAGTATATAGCAGTGCGCCTCCATCCAACCATCGATCCAGACCCAAGTCTGAGGCTGACCGTCCTGAAGGTAAACCAGTGCAATGTCATTGTTGTTGTTTTGTCTGTTGGCGGGTTTTCTTGCTTGTCGGTTGGTTGCCGGGTGCGTTGTCATTGCCAAGGCTCCACCTCTGTCTCCATCCCGTCTCCATCTTCAGGGCCCGCTTCTCGTTCTACCAGGATAACCCTGACATTGGCGCTCGGTGTTCTATCGCACAGCAACATTCCATTGCCGGCACATAATTTGTAAATATTGCCATGCATACACAAAAGCCTTCGTGTTGCGATTTATGACTTGGAATTGATCACGATGATCTCTGAAAAAGGGTTGAAGGGGGGAAGCCTTAACTTGGCCAAAAACCAAAGGGGGGTAATGGTTATGAGGATCAGTTTTATTCTTCGACCCGTATTGAATTCCAATGTCAAATCCATGTCAACGGCGAACAGCAACCGAAGACGGTCATAATGATGTTCGTGATGATCGTGTGATATTGTTTATTGACAAAGGGTGTTGTCAGGATCTGTTTCGGTTTGGTTTCTGGCAGGTGAAAAAGGGTTCAGAGAGAGAAGTAAAATTTCCATTAAATTAGCAAGAATTTTGTGTCCATTCAAGCGGTTAGAGATTGACATTAAGAAGGTTTTTAGCTGGCAGATGAGGGAAACGGAAAGTAATTCTTATCTAAAAAAATATTCAAAGGTCTAAAGACTGATTGAAGATCGTTGGGGATAATTCTAGAATTCCTTTTATTTTTATAATAATATTATAATGCCTTGGGACTATTAATTAATAGGTTTTTAGAGCCTTGAACTTTTTTATAAGTTGTCATTACCCACTTTCTCTGCTGCTCATTTTGAATACCCTTCAACAATAATCACTTAAGAACTGATTGTTCCCTAAGCTCTCCGATCACTTACTGATCCCTACACTACACATGACCGCTTCGTTGGGTAATTTGCCACTGATATTTACCCTCAATTTAATTTCATATGCTTCCTTAGACTTTTGTCAGCATTTCGAGTAAAGCGATTATTCTTCTTGAGTGATCGCTGAGGAATATGTATCTTTTGATCTCTTTGCTATGAAGTGTATCATATTTTGATCTATGGGTAATCTTGATGACAGAACAACTCCTCAGAGTTCATGATTGATTGTCATAACTGATCCTCTCTCTCCCTAGAAGATCACTCTTGTGTGTTCACCTTTCTGCACCTGCTTAGTTTGAGATCTTGAAGATGGTCACTGAACAGGCGAGTTCTGTAAGGCAATTTACCAAGTTATGATCAGTTAACAGGCCATAAGAGATCCCCCGACATGTTATATATACCACTATACTCGTAGTGGTCCGAATCGAGTCTATAAAAGTATATGACCAGCAATTTGCTCCGAGACCCGACTCCACATCAATCTCCCCTTCGTGTGCTCGGGTTACCCCCAGCTTTTTAAATGACAATTTGCGGTCGGTTGGCAATTAAATGTTTATGTTACTTTTCACACTGTGATTTCGTTATGGTTATTGGTTGTCTCTGGTCGATCGAGTGATCATGATGATCGGCTGGCTATAAAAAGATGTGTGTGTTTGCCGTTATATGAGCCCGAAATGTAACTGATTTATGGACATTGATCGGTTTGTTGGCCTTTTTCCAGTAACAGAAACAGAAACAGATTTTTTAAGAGTGTCCAACAAAGAACCAGAAAAACAACGTAAATTAAACAGAGGACACACAGAGGGAGAGAGAGATGCCAAAGACAAAAGATATATATATTATGTACTTATATACTTAATATATAATGTCTGCCGGTCTTTATATGTGCTCCTCCATCTCCGACACAATCCGGCAAGCAAATTATTTGATATGTGCAAGGGCGCAGAGGAGGAGAACAGTTGCAGACCCGGCAGAGCCCGGCCTCAAGTGGGATACACGGAGTCGCTGTCTGGGCCCCGAGTCTGAGTCGCAGGCTAATTTAAGCGAGGACAACACCTCAACTCATATTTAAAGGCAGCTAAATCAGAACGTATACATATGTATGTGTGTGCGCTTATGTGGAAGCCCGAGTCTCGGACTGGAAATCTGGGATTCGGAGCAGGAGTCGGCGGCGAAGGCGGAGGTGGCAGCGGTTGGGGCCCGCCAAGTCCCCAAGTCACCCAATGCGTTGTGGATGACGCCGTCGCTGTCTGCTCGGTTTGTCTTTGTGTCTGGCCCGCAAAAAGCGAGGAAAAAAAACTAAATGAGTGGAGCTAAGTGTCAGGGGATCGATTAGGGGATATCCTGTAAGCTGGAAAATAAGGAATAATTTAAAGAAAATATTTCTTTAATTTCTTTGGTTAAAAATCCAAGTCTTGTGATTTAAAATTAATTTTAAAAGATCCTCAATGTCGTCTAGTAATTTAATTTATAATACTTATTTGCCTGCATATTAAATATCCTTAAATATCCTCATTTTCCCAAACCCATATACTCTTTTTGCATCAAAATCCCACTCAGAAAAAAATTAAACACATAAGTAAACGCAAAAAAAGTAAAAGAGATTACAAAAAAATACCACAAAATACAATAAAATTATAAAAAAAAGCGAAATCGATGCAGCCGGCAAAGTTAAAAAACAAAAACAAGCGTATAAAAAATGAAATAAAGCAAGACAAAAGACACAAGACGGGGGTAAAACAAAAAAAAACGAAGGAAAAACGAAACCGAAAGAGGCAGCCAAAGGCGCGTAGCCGAAGGAAGGCGATGAAGAGGGACCAGCGGGGCGTATGAGTGATATCAGAGAGCGTTGAACAATGAACCAAGTCGAGGGCCAAAGGCAGCGAAATTAAGAAACCAACAAATTCATCCAGAAAAGTAGTCAATAAAGTGTCGACAATGCGCACAACAACAGCAAATATCAACAGAAACAACAGGGGAAAAGGCAGCGTATAAAAAAGCGAATAAAAAAATGTAAAAAAAAGCTTAAAAAAGAAGACAACAACAGCGCGGCGTCCACAACGAAACCGTCAAAAAGCAGCAGGCATAAACAGCAGGCCAACTGGCCACCAAGTCAACACACATTTTACACGCAAATAAAAAATTATACAAAAATATATAGCCTTTAGGGATAATTTTTTATGGGTTTTTGGGCCTTCCTTTAAGGCTTTCAAGCTTCCTTTTTATAAATAGAATTTATTGTTATTTAATTATTCATTTGAAACATGAAAAAAAATTAAGAATATTAAAAGATATGAACTTTATAAGTTTGTCTTAACATTTTATCGAAAAATCGACAACTTAAATCGAAGTTAAATCAAGCTTTAATTATTTTCGGTGTACTCAAAATTATACATACGAAAAATGATTAAAAATGTAGGAAACTTTGATATATATATTTTACAGTGATTTAAATAATAAATCTTAAATGCCGGTCACAAGAGTCCAATCTAGTTTCATTTATTTCCTAACTAATCTGCTAATATATCCCAATTCTTTCCCGTGTACTCACACATACACACTAAAAATATAAAGTAAAGTTTTGTGGAGGATGTTGGTGGCAAGGCAAGAAAATCAATTGAGCGATCAAGTGTCTTGAGGCGAAACAGAAGGTGGAATAAATAAAACAATAACGATGATAATGAAGTTAAAGTGAATTTTTGATGAATACGCCGACGAGGCGTGTCCCCAGTAACAGAAGAACAGAAAACCCAAAACAAGTTGAGGCCCAGGGTGAACCTGAAAGCAAAACTCTGAAGTACGCCGGACATCCGGCCGAAGTAAGAAATGAATTTCAATTGAGAACACTACAGCGGGGAGATAAACCAGAAAAATTACAAAGAGAACATGTTTATAAATTTTTTTAATCTAGGGTTAAATTATATATATTTAAAGTTGTCTTTAAATTATATGAAAATTAGAGTTAAGTTCTAATTTTAAGCAGCTTTAATAAGTTTTTATTCGTACTTTGAAAATATCATTTCAAATACTGAAAGAGCAGATAAATCTGGTATTTCATTTAAATGTGATTAAGCTTAAGCTAGGATTTATCTGAAGGCATTTACTATCTATATCTATCGATCTCCTGGCTCTTTTGTTTTAAACCCTCGCATATTTTTGGCTTAAATTTATCTTCAACAAAATAGGATTGCGTTTTAGCATTTATTAGCAATTCAATTAGCTAAACTACCCGGCAGGTGGAATATAAAATCCGAAACGAGATCAACACAAGTCAAAGATGTCGCCGATGTAAATTTCACAAAAACTCAAACGGAACACACGCAAATTAGCAAAGTGTCAAAAAGTTTCATGGGGAGGAAAAGGAAAATTAAAGGGGGAGAAAAGGGAAGCAGGACAAAGTTTTCTTTGATGTTGTTTCAGTTGCTACGTAAAAGGAGGTCCAGGAATTTTTCCTAGAGCTTTCCTGTACAGGAAATACCCTTAAAACATCTTTATTTATTTTAGAAAAATTTATTTGATTAAGTTAAATATTTTATAGTTTTTCTGGGATTAAAAAAATATACGAAATATGGGAAATACGAACGATCCTACAAGATAAAGAAGCTATTTGCTTCTTTATTATGTATTTTCTGGTTTTTCCTTGCTTTGTTATTTATTTTTTATTGGTATTTTAAGCTTTAAAAATGTCTCTTTATTTCTTGTAACTAAAAATCCTTTAAAGGGTATTTCCTCATCCTTTAATACCTTAAGAAAAACTCACCTGTTTTGTGAAAAACTTAAAGTTCACTTGACATGCGCGCTCTGGCCAAGAAAATGGCAAGGAGACTGGGTTGAAGACGAGTTTAGTTGGCGACAACTTTCATGGCGCGAGGTCACAGAATTTCCACAAGGTTTTTCCTTTAGCCCTCCTGCCCCCCTGCCCTCTCTCTACGATTTTCCACTTTTCGCTTAGAAGCAGAACATGTGCAAAAAGCAAAAACTGAAGGCACGATAAATATACTATAGAGCGAATAAAATAAAATGATATGGGGGATAGGGACGATGGGGAGCCCATCCTTTTTCTATATATGCTCACTTGTGTGTGCGCGATGTTTGCATTGGTGAGCTTTGGAAGTTTGATATTTCCTTTTATTGAAAATGCACTTTGGTGCCATGTAAACTTTGCAATCAAAGTCGTAGCGATATGGGTGGGGAGGATGAGGGGCTTGGATGCGGCTGAGGGCCATAATGTGGGGTGACTGCCACGTCTAACGATATAATGGCAACGACGACGGCAAACCAGACATTAAAAGAGAGACCTATTCCGGCACTGGGAAATATATTTGATATTTAGAGGGTTTTTTGTATATTTAATTGAGTATTATATGTAAAAAAGATATTATTTTTCTATAAAATATTTATACTGACCTTTAAATTTTTATATACATTTTATTACCATCTTTACCATATTCTTTACTAAAATTTTAATAAACATTTTAAACATTTATTTTAAAAATGAATAGAAATTATTCCCAAAATATTGTTTAAATTGAAATATTCGTAATATATTTCTCCCTGTGCCTTTGCCATCCTATACTGCCTTCAGGCTGGCTCCTTGTGCTCTATTCGGTTTGACTTTCGGATTGCACACATCGCAGGAGGCATAAATAGAGCCCCCCAATAACAACGACGACACAGAAGCAACATCTCCACATAGCCAGGGCTTCCTATTTTTAGTTTTGCATTCCGCAAATGTCGGTTCACCCATTCGCTCTACCTGTCTCCCTATCCCCATGCCTAACCCCCCATCTCCAACCTCTCCCCATCTCCATTCCCTTGCCCGATTCTCTGACGGAATTTCCAGCAGTTTTGTAACTCGTTTTCGTTTTATGATTTCTGCCTTGGCTTCTGCTGCTGGCCGCCGCCGCGCTGATGTCGATGCTGATGTAAACTGTACTGGGAGAGGTTGCTCCACCACCACCACCAGCACCACCTGACCAAGCCGCCTCCTGTCCAAAAATGCCGCTTGTTCCCTCCCAGGTTCTGGGCTTTTGAGGCTCCGGGGCTCCCTTTTTTCCACCGCTTTCCCTTGCTTCCTTTTTTCATTCCTCGCTTTTTTCCGGAGCCTTTCCGCATTTGGTTGTTGGTCTGCGCCATGCAGATTTTTCAGCCTCGGTTTCAGCTTTGGTTTTTGGGTTGCTCAGCGATGCTGTGACTTCATCGCCATGGAGCTATATATGACCACTTAGTGACTAAAGAGTCACAGTCAAGGATAGAAGTTAACTAGGTATTCTTGGGATATTATTTATAGTGTGTTGGGGATTAGGAAAATGGAAAATTTAAGGAAATATCTCAGTTTATTTAAGAGTTCAGTTCAAGTATATCTTAAGCAGAACTAACTAAACCTTCCTTTTATT
The DNA here is from genome assembly GCA_035045905.1 of Drosophila anomelani. NCBI lineage: Eukaryota > Metazoa > Arthropoda > Insecta > Diptera > Drosophilidae > Drosophila > Drosophila anomelani. The sequence goes on from JAWNOO010000165.1 coordinate 7,750,707, forward strand.
AATAAAGGTTTGATAGTAACTTTCAATCATGTTTTCCCCTTTACTTTGGCTTTAAATTTGCTATAAAAATCACTTCATTTTTTCATCGACTTGTTTACTTTATTACTTTGTATGTAAAAACTCGTTATTTATTAATCCTCAAGGTCGCTGGGTAGCCAGTCAAAGCCGCATCTCCTCGGTCTCTGCTCAATTTCCAACCCCTTCTAATCATTCGACTTTTGCTCGTTGCACTTGTCAACATGGCCTTTCGATCAATGATTTTGGGATTTGTTTTCTGTGGCCTGGGCTTTCGATTAGGGTTGTGAGAGTGAGTGCAATATTCCGCCCCGCAAAACCGCCCAACCCCGCCTCAAACTCAATGAGCTGCCATTTTCCTTTTGTTTAGCGGGTGTTAGACGCCCCCCTTGCCGGGGATTTTGCCGGGGCCTGGGCCTGGTGAGAAGATTGTGTTGTGGCCTTTTTGGTTGCGAAGGGTTCGCTGGCCTCACACTCTCTCTCTACCTACTCCGCTTCCCGCAAAATATGACTCTGGGCCTGGGCTTCGCACATGCAATGATTGCAAACAAAGCAGGCAGCAGAAATGCACACAACACACGGAACCAGACAGCCACCACCCTAAACCCCAACTCTTCTGCTGGCTCTCAACTCCAACTTCCACAAATATCCTTGTATGCGTAGTCCTGGGTAGTCCTGGCATATTGTTATTGTTGCTGCCGCCTGGTACTGCTGCTGTTTGCATTTCACCTGCAACGTCGCGTCGCATAAAATGCAATGAACCCTCTCAATCCGCACAAACAACCAACAACATTCGAGACTGGCTGCGGATAGAAAACTTTATACGAGTCGAGAGAGAGTATGTAAACCCCACCCCCATCATGGAGGCAGAGGAAGGAGCAGGAGGTCCTGATTGAAGTTGTGCATTTTTCCCCTCCATTTCCAGTCTATTTGCTTTTACTTTTTGCCATCGCCACATCCTTCGCCTGCAATTCTATTAAACAAAAGAGTTCACAAAACGAGCTTTTAAAGAAGGGCAACAAAAAGTCAACTGAAAATCGTTATTAATTAAGGGAAGTTGTACATTTTTGTATAATTATTGTAGAAGGATTTTGTAATTACTTAAAAATATTAGGGAAATAAAATGATGTATCCCTTAAATGGCTGAACTTTATAAATCTGATCTGATTGTCATACCATCAGTTATTATTTAACACCCTAAAGATTAAACCATTGCCTAACTCTCTGCTTGAAAACACCTTCTACCAATCTGTTTGCATTATCTTTAACTATTTCCCCCCCTTTTTTTTTCTCTATTTTCTGAAAAATAGTTAAAAGCTTTGAAAGGTTTTATGGCTCAGCTGCGTTTCGCGGTGGTTTCGGTGGTCAACTTTGGGGCGCACCTTCACATAAACATCATGCAACTCTTTTTATTTGCTTTGTTTTATTTGTTTTTGTTACTATTTTGTTGTTTTTTTTTTTTTGTAAAGCGAAACAATAATAATAATGAAATAATATGAAAATGTCTGGGCTTGTGCGCATTGGAAAGTTGCTTCCCCGGCTGCTGCTGTCACTTGGTTGTGCGCTGCCCCCCTTTTCCACCTTTCTACTATTTTTTCTCACTTGGAAAAAAAAATATAAAAAAGATATATATATATTTTCCCTCCGTTTTTTACTATTTTCTCTGCGGCTGCGCGGGCGGCTTGCTCTTTGAGTGATGCTTCGGTTTCATAACTAACCGTTTCGGTGAGTTTTTTGTGTTGTGTTTTTCAGTTTTCTGTTACTCATTTCCCATTCCGCGTTTGTTGGCGTTGGGCTTCTTCTTATTCAGTAAGTGTAGGTAATGTTTACCATTTCCGCTTGTCGCTTCGCCAACGGCGTGGGTACAATGAAATTTTCGTTTCGTGAACTACAAAAAAAAATACAGAAAAAGATCCGAAAAACACACCAAATATTAGGAGTTAGAGAGGGGGTTTTGGGGTATGAAAGGGTACGCGTTATATGAGATGCATGTCAACGGATTTTTTTTGGTAACACGGCTGCCGCTGAAATCCCATTTACCTAACGGTAAAGTTAAGCCAAAACCAGACTTAAAAAATAATAAAACAAAAATTAAAAACATACCAAAAATGCGTGGCAAGGAAAAAGAAAGTAAGAAGGGGTTTTGTTAGAGGTTAGAAGAAAGGTGGGAAATATTATAGGTTTAAAATAAAAAAGTCCAGGATTTGGTATAAATATTTATAATATTTTTTAAAATATTTGTACTATAAAAATATTTATAAAACTGAAAACAAAACAACATATTTTTAGTATTTTTGTAAATATTTGTAGTACAAATGTATTTATACAACTTTTAAAAATATTCGTTTTATAAAACTATTTAAGCTTGATAAAAATTACTTTATTATTTATTGTTTTTATTCTTTTATTGTATTTATTTATTTTAAATTATATATTTAAAGTACCTTGAAATCAAGAAAAAGGAGTGTAAGTTTATCTGAATCTTATTAGTAAGGGAAATACAATTTCCATGAAAAACGCTATCCTTGACACTGCAAATGTTAGATTTATTGATTTGGTTTATTGCTGGTAAATATATATCGCCAGGGGATATATACAGTAAATGCTTTAGTTTCAGTTGAACGATTTTCCAGCAGCCAGCAGGCATTCAGAACCATAAACACAGTCATATAGCAACAATTTGCAAAATGCTTTGCTAATTATTTCAAATTTTCATTTTGATTCAGATACGGGTCTCAAGAGGCAGTTGCTGCACTAATGCTGTGAATATTGTTGCAGCAACGCCAGCAGCAGCAACCTGCTGCAATATGGTAGCAAATGCAATAAGAATGGGATAGAAAAATCAAAATACCCTGGAAATTTTAATAATGAAACTGAATTTATTATAATTAGAGAGCTATAAAATACTTAAAATAAATAAATAAAATTAAACCAAAAAAGATGTTTGTAAAGGCATAAAAAATACATCTTTTATTATTCTACTCTCGAAGCTTTAATTAAATTAAATACAAATTAATAATAAATGGACAAATAGCTTTACTAAATTGAAGTTATTGCTCCATATCCAATATATTTTTAATGAACAATTTTTTAGTATAATTATAAAGCAAAAATACATTTATTAAGCCCATCAACCTATTGAACTATCAAAACAACATCGGTCTCAGTTGGCCCCATTATGTTGAAACATATTTCATATGCCAGAAGCCACAAAAACAATAAAAAAGTTAGCTACATTTTTTATTTGGTGTGCTTCTTGGTTGTGTTATTGTTGCTACTATTGTTGTTGCTATTGTTGTTGTCATAACTGTGATCTGTTGTTGTACTGCTGTCCGGTGAAAGTAATCAACAGCAGCAACATCAACAGCAACGACAGCAGCAGCCCGGCAGCAGCAACAACATTAAGGCGAGGTAAACAAACTAAAAAGAAGGGGAAGTAGAATGTTTTACACTTGCCAAAAAAATATTAAAATTAATTTAAAGCAATACTCAATTAAGCAGTGATTTTTTAGGAATTGAAAACATAAATAAAAGCCTTTAAAATATAAATCAAGTAAGAACCCTTTAGACATATGTATTTAAAAAATGTATTCAGAAGAATGAATGAAGTAAATGAATTTTCAAATTTCAAATGAATTTTATGATTTATTAATATTTGTATTATTTTTTTAGCCTTAATATTTTATTATAGGCCTTTGTGTTCTCTATTAAATACAAATTACAACATTAAAATATATAAAATCCCAAAGAGCTATCACTTTACGTACAAATAGTTTGACCAAAAAGAGCACCCAGAAAACCAGATACAATTATGAAGATTTCTAATTGAAATCCGAGAGAAAATAAATACACTTGGTGTAGGCAGGGGGTAAAATGAAATTTCATTAAAAATGTTTGCACAAATAAAATAAATGCTACAACGAGCAAAAAACAAAAAATAAAAGAAGAGCAAGGGTAAAGAGGGGGAAAATATAAAGAGAAGAGCAAAAGAGAAGCACGGGCAGAAAAAGAAACTGAAACGAGGTCAAGCGAGGTCAACTCATTTCATGTACCCAACCCGAACTACTTCATACTCTACTAAATATTCGTATGACGACGACGACGTCGGCGAGGCGGAGATTCATTTATGCCACGAGCAGTGCCCTCGTGTGCGTGAGTATCTGTGTGACGGGGCATTCGAACTGCATTCAACTTTGGAACGCCAAGTTTGCCAGGCATAAACTTGGGGGGTTAAGAGGGGGCTAAGGGGGCTTCGGGGGGTTAAGGAGGCGGTCGGTGGGTGTGGCCGGGGCATAAACTAAATCAAACAAAAGGCAAAAAGCCGAGGAAAAATGTGGAGCGACGATGGGAGCACTTCAATTGAGTTTTTACATAGATTTGTTGCCGTTGTGTGTTGGCCGTTGGTTGCAATGTATACTCTATGGAAAGGGTATTAGAAATTTTAATAAAATAATTATATTAAAAATATTAGAAGTTAATTGCCAATTTATATATTTAATATTCAAATTAAATGCCATTTTAAAAGGGCTATTTTACATTTAAGTATTTTTATGCAGTTAAGTAATGTATAATATTTATATTATAAATAATAATTATTATGAATAGCAATAATTAGTAGAGAATTTACTTATTTTTATATACAAATTAAATAATTTTCTAAATGTATTTTTTGATTTGTTGAATTCACATTTATTTAAGTGCTTTACCTTGCCAATTTAATTAATTTAATAAACCAAATACTTAAATATTAGAAGAACTTTTAAGAATTTTAGTAAATAAACATTTAAAATTATTATTTAATAATTAATTAAAATTATAATTATACAAAATATTTTACAAAAAAGAAACTATAAATAAGTGTGTTGGCATTTTCGGTCTTTTAGTTGCCTTTGCTTGGCAGTTGCTTTTTGGCGTTGCTTTGCTTTTGTTGTTGATTTGATTTCCAACTATTTCTTTATTTTTTTCCTATTTTTTTTTTATTTTTTCTTTTTTTTTTTTTTTGAGGGCACTAGCTATGGCGACAAAATGGACAACAACGGCAGCAGCAGCGACAAACAAACAGCGACAGAAACTCGTTCGCTTGTGTTGCTGTTGCTGATGTTGATGTTGCTTCGGTGTCAGGGCAGCAGCAACATCGCAGCAAGCTGGCAGCAGCAGCAGCAACAGCAGTCATGACTTGGCAAATGCGCTCGCCAACATTATCGTCTTGACCATCTCGTGAACTTCATTTGCAAGCGTTGCTCAGGGGCGGGCAGAGCGAGTGGCCGGGAAAGCGGGGCCAGTGGGCGGGAAAACTGTAGAGGGGGGCAGAAAAAGAGGTGAGTTGGCTGGGCAAACATATTTCAGTTTGGTTTTTCTTCTTGTTGTTGTTGTTGCTGTGGCACAGCAAGTGTTGCCAACTTTATGGCATTTACAAACACAATTACATTAGCTTCTTTGCGGGCTTCTTTTTGAGTTGCAGAGAGAAAAAAAAAATATAATTATATATAGTTTACTTTAACAATTTTTCTAAATTTCTTATAAAATAAAAGGGATCTAGTTAGGCGCTGAAAAGTATGCTACGTTGGAGTGAAAGTATAAAGTTTGATCTACAAATTATTCGATATAAAAATATAAAAATCACACAATTTCAGACTTCAAAGATATTTAACAAAAATTCCCTAGAGAATATTATTTCTAATTATTTTTAAATATCTGCTTCATATTTCTTTATAAAATATTTGAAAAATCGCTTTACATTTTGTCACATTTTCCCTTTGTGTAATGAAGCTGCCTCTTCATCTTCAACTCCGGTCGGCTTTAGCTTTGCCGTTAGCTTTTTGCAATTGGCAAGAGAGCGAAAAAGAAGCAGATGGAAGTTGTTTGGCGATGATGAGTTAACTGTTGACCAAGTGCGCAACTAATTTGCATTCGTTTGCCCGCAGATCTTGCCAAATGCAAAGCTGTTTATTGATATATATGTAAAGTTGGGAGTGCCATTAGCTACAGTTTAAGCCGAGTAAATATATCAATCGTCTGGAAGATATCAATAGAGGAGAGTAGAAATTGCTAATTGATTAAAAGGAGAACAAAACTGTTAAATTAGTTATTCATTTCAATGGTAAATTAAATCTGTGCAATAAATAATAAATTGCTTTTACAGTTAAAGATATTTTCATGAAGATTGTATAACTTTTCCTTCATCTAAATAATTTTCTAAACAATTTATTTCATAAGCAATTGTTCAAAAATAACCTTGAAGCTTAACCAATTCCAAAGACAAAAGATTCTTTGTCTAGATTACAACCACCATTCATATCCATCGTATAGAATCGAGTTATCCTTTAAGGTAAACTCCCCCCTTTTAATGACAGCTGATTCTTGAAGGACCTCGGTGTGCCCCCCCAATTGGCATCTGAACAATTATTGACACGTGCTCGAGCCTCCACTGGGGCAACTGAGGAGAGCGGAGAGGAGAATGAACATCGAGGGTACTAAAGGGTTCCCCCCTTTTTCTACCAAAAGATGCATTTCCGGGGTCTTCAGCTGTTGATTCGTCCGCCTGCTGTTTTGTTTTGTCGATATTATCTGCAATTAAATACTCAATGCACAATGCATACACAGTCAAAAGACAAGAGACAGGACGAAACAAGTAAAAAAAATTTCAATAACTAAAAACGCACATGTCCTTAACAGGACAACAACAAAAACAACAACAAGAAAAAGGACGATGATGAGCCGGGCAGATGTTAAATTAAATTTTTGTGGAGCGCGTCCTGCTGCGTCACACAAACACAAACACACACTTCATTCTGGAGATCACCCGAGGCCCGGGGATCCTGCATATGCCCCGAAATTATCCCCTAAATGCCGCCTGTCAATCGCGAGGGGAACTGAAGAGCAGGGACAGGACAGAAGAGCGAGAATTAAGAAGAGAGAGAGAGAGAAGCAAGGAGCAGGAGAAGCTTCCTGCGCAGTTTGCGGCTCATCAACATTATTACTTCAAGGAGTCCAGGGAATCGGGGATCCCTGTTTGTTATCCTTCAACCCTCTGAGAAGAACACGACCCTTGAGGTTGCTTGTTCTCTCTCATTGTATCTCTGCACTTATCCTTCTCCCACTCGCTGCGCTTATTGGTTGCCTTTGACACGCGTTATAGGTTTTTGAGTAGGCAACAAACCACCTGAAAGGTGTATCTGAAATAATGCACTGCGAAAAAATGATAATAGAGGAAAAATTTAGAAAAAATGATCACCAAAAAAAATTCGATTAATTATTTATCAACAGAAAACAATGAAATATTAAGTGCAAGATTGTATTTCATTCGAAAATATTATTAAATAACAAATCCAGCTCTAAAGTTTGATTTTTCGCTCCGTGTAATCAAAACTATCTGATATCTCGCTCTCTTTCCCTGGCCTACCTACGCATCTACATTATCTCAGTCCCATTTACTTTGCCCCTTAACACATTTTTCCATTCTTGCTGGGTTGATTTTCCTCAGAGAACCCAATGAAAAGGTGCCACAATAGAGGCACAGCGAGAAGAAAGCATTAGAATGGCATTTCTTTCATGAATGGATCACATTTTCTTTTTCTTCTTCTTTGCCTCTGTTCTTCTTTTCTCGGGAAATTGTTGGAAAACTTGGCCCGATCGCCGATTGTTGTGTGTAAACAGCGTGCAAGGCGGTCATAAAAATGTGGCCAGCGGCACTCGAGGTCACATGATTAGTGTCACATTAGTTGCAGCAGTCGTGAGGGGAGAGTGTGAGGGGAGTGAGTGATCGCCAGTGAAAAATATGAAGGCCATCGGAAGGGGTGAATGAGAGTCCATCGGCTTTATATCAAAAGCGGAACCGAAGGGAGGTTTTTACACACTTGAGTTGTGAATACCTTCTTTGGCGCAGAAATTATTTAAGGAGTTTACCTTTAGGTTCCTTTATTAACACACAGCAAATTGTTGTTAATTTAATTTTTAGGAAAAAAGTATTAATATTTTATGTTTATTTGTTTACAAGAAAATGAATTTATTTTATATATTGCAGACTTGTAAATAATATTAATGTGAAGCAACGTTTGTTAGGTCATTATTGTCAGTGGGCATGGAGGCTTGTCCATAGGACACTTTTCTTCCCATTTCAACGAAAAATCTGTGTAATATTATTAATAATCCTTTAGTATAATTACAATCTTTCATTAAATAAATACCTGGCAGTCCTTTTTGTTTACGCTTACAAGAATAATATTCTATAATGTCAATATTTTTAGCACTCTGATGACAGTCCGGTAGTATACCACACGAGGGTCTGTTAAAGCCTCTGATACGCATTCGATCACAATCACTTCTAACTGTCATTAACTTGCAGAGTCCTATAAATGTTAAAATATGAATATAGCTTTTAATAGAACTATCAGAAACTAACCCAAAACTAGGACAACAATGAAAATCTTCATGATGATTAGGACCTCACTTTCCTTGTGGGATTACAATTTTGATTACGAAAACTGGGCTTTTATAAATCAGCAGACTGATTAACGTTAAATCTCTGATTTAGTGTGAAAAACTAATTTTTGTGTGGAACAAATTAATTTTCTCGTTATGTCAACACTTGTAGATATATGTTAATGTTCTTTAAAAATATTTTATTGAGTGTCTACTGCAGAAAATTATTAAATTGCTTTACATCCATATTGCTTTATTCTAAGGAAGAGCATCTGGGCATATCAGTAGGACATCTTCCTCGTATTATGTACGAATAATCTATAAAATAATATTAATAAACTATTTTGTATATTTACAATCTCAAATAAGGTAAATACCTGACTGTCCTTTTTGTTTACGCTTAGTGGAATAATAATCTATAAACTGACTATTAAAAGCATACTGATAACATTCAGGTAGAACTAAACAATGAGGACTAGGAGGAAATATCATTCCCTTGCAGACACCTATAAATGTTAAATTAAACTTTGCAAATGAGTTTTAGCAGAATTATCAGAAACTCACCGAAAAATAGAAAGAGAATATAAATTTTCATGATGTTTAGGACTTCAGGTTCCTTTTTAGATTGAAAGCCTTAGACCGAAGGGACAGTGATTTTATAGATCAGCAGACTAATTTACTGCTGAGTGTCTGATGTAGTGTAAATGAAGCTAATTTCGATTTATCGAAGTTTGTATACCCTTGCAGATTGCAAATTTAATGAAAAAATGAAAACCGGAATTCTGGAATAATAAAATAATACGCATTTAATCACAATCACTTCTAACTGCCATTGTCTTGCAGAGACCTACAATTGTCAAAATATGATTATAGCTTTTAATAGAACTATCTTCATGATGATTAAGACTTCACTTTCCTTGTGGAATTACAATTTTGACTATGAAAACTGGGCTTTTATAAATCAGCTGACTGATTATAGCTGAAACTCCGATTTAGTGTGAAAACTAATTTTTGTATGGAACAAATCCATTTTCTCCTTATATCAATTAATATATGTATATAAAGATCATATAACACTTGTACGTATATGTTAATGTTCTTTCAAAATATTTTATTCAGTGTCTACTGTAGAAAATTATTAAATTGCTTGACATCCATATTGCTTTATTCAGCATCTGGGCTTGTCAGTAGGACATCTTCCTTTTATTATGTACAAATAATCTATGAAATAATAATAATAAACTATTTTGTATATTTACAATCTCATATATAGTAAATACCTGGCAGTCCTTTTTCCTTACGACTACTGGAATAATATTCTAAATACTGAGTATTAAAAGCATACTGATAACAGTCAGGTAGAACTCCACAGTGACGATTAGGGATAAGCATTATTCCCTTGCAGACACCTATAAATGATTAATTAAACTTAGCAAATAACTTTAAACAGAATTATCAGAAACTCACCGAAGAATAAAAAGAGAATACAAATTTTCATGATGTTTAGGACTTTATGTTTTTTATTTAATTGAAAACCTTAGACCGAAGGAACAGTGATTTTATAGATCAGCAGACTAATTTACTGCTCAGTGTATAATGTAGTGTAAAAAAACAAATCATATTATGGAACAAATTTAGTTTTTTGTTATATAATTTTATATATATTTATACGGTATATTTTCAATAGTAAATGTTTTCCTGTAAGAATTTGCGTTACGAATCTTAGGAAATTGCTGATATCCAAAGGGACTCGAATTGCTTAATATTTTATTTTCTTATACAGGACATGTGGGCTTGTCAGAAGGACACTTTCCCCGGAGCCCGGACCCAAAACCTGTGAAATAAAATAAATATACTGTTTCGTATAATTAAAACTTGTTGTCATATAAATACCTGGCAGTCCCTTTTCCATACGCTTACAAGAATAAAAGTCTAATTCGTCCCTATTAGCAGCTGGCTGATAACAATCATCTGAAATTCCACATCTTGGGTCAAAAATTTTCCGAAACCTAAAATCTTCGCAATCCCTTCTAACTGACATTACCTTGCTGAGACCTATAAGTGATTATATTTGGATATATGCAGCTTTTAACAGAATGCTCAAAAACTCACCCAAAATAAGGACGAGAATAAAAATCTTCACGATGCTCAACACTTTAGGTTCCCTGTGAGATTCAAAGCCCCAGACTGAAGATCGGGCTATTACATAGATTCCCTGAATAATTACCTTTGAATATCCAATTTAGTGTACAAAATCAATAACATTCTGGAACAAATTAATTGTTATACCATATATGGATAAAATGAAAATTTTACATTAATTTCCAGGTCTTAAAAAACTATTTTTCCTATTTATTTAATTATGAAAAAATCATTTAATATTTGCATAGGTTTAATATTTTATTCAAATTTAAATAATTTAAGAAGTACCAAAGACACATATATAAAGATCATATAGGACTTGTACGTATATGTTAATGTTCTTTAAAAATATTTTATTCAGTGTCTACTGTAGAAAATTATTAAATTGCTTTACATCCATATTGCTTTATGCCAAGGAAGAGCATCTCGGCATATCAGTAGGACATCTTCCTCGTATTATGTACAAAAAATCTGTAAAATAATATTTATAAACTATTTTGTAAATTTACAATCTCATTTTTGGTAAATAAGTACCTGACAGTCCTTTTTTCTTACGCATACTGGAAAAATAACTTAAAAACTGACTATTAGAAGCACCCTGATAACAGTCAGGTAGAACTAAACAGTAAGGACTATTACCAAGTATTACTCCCTTGCAGACACCTATAAATGTTTAATTAAACTTTGCAAATAACTTTAAACAGAATTAGCAGAAACTCACCGAAAAATAAAAAAAGAACACAAATTTTCATAATGTTTAGGAGTTCAGGTTCCTTTTGCGATTAAAAACAGATCAGCAGACTAATTTACTGCTGAGTGTCTAATGTAGTGTAAGAAAACAAATCATATTATGGAACAAATTTTGTTTTCGTTATATAATTTTATACATATTGATACGGTATATTTAGCAATAGTACATTTCTTTCTTGTAAGAATTTTTGTTACGATTCTTAGGAAATTGCTGATATCCAAAGGGACTCGAATTGATTCATATTTTATTTTATTATACAAAACATTGGGGCTTGTCAGTAGGACACTCTCCCTGCTGCTTGGACCCAAAACCTGTGAAATAAAATGAATATAATGTTTCGTATAATTAAAACTTGTTGTCAAATAAATACCTGACAGTCCATTTTCAATACGCTTACAAGAAAAATATTCTAATTGGTCAGTATTGACAGCTGGCTGATAACAATCATCTAAAACTCCACATATTGGGTCAATATTAAGCCGAAACCTACGATTTTCGCAACCACTTCTAACTGACATTACCGTGCTGAGACCTGTAAGTGATTATATTTGGATATATGTGACTTTTAACAGAATGCTCAAAAACTCACCCAAAATAAGGACGAGAATAAAAATCTTCATGATGCTCAACACTTTAGGTTCCCTGTGAGATTCAAAGCCCCAGACTGAAGATCGGGCTATTATATAGATTCCCTGAATAATTACCTTTGAATATCCAATTTAGTGTACAAAATCAATAACATTCTGGAACAAATTAATTGTTATATATGGATAAAATGAAAATTTTACATTAATTTTCAGGTCTTAAAAAACTACTTGTCCTATTTATTTAAGTATGAAAAAATCGTTTTATATTTGCATAGGTTTCTTTTTTTTGTTAAAATTAAAATCGTTTAAGGAGTACCAAGAAAAACACTTATTTTTGGCCTTGTTTTTATATTTTTTCAATAAAAAATATACTATTTTTATTTTTAACATTTGAATAAACCCGTTTAATTCATGATATTTATTAAATAAAATTTGTTTTGTTTAATTAACATTCAAATTATTCATATTTTTATAGATAAATATTATTTAAATACAATAACACCTAAAGGTGTATTAAACTTTGCAAATAACAAATAAAAAAATTATCATAAATTCACCGAAAAACAGAAAGAGAATACAAATTTTCATGGTGTTTAGGACTTTAGGTTCCTTTTGAGATTGAAAGCATTGGAACAACTTTAGTTTTTTTGTTATAAAATTTTATATATATTCATACGGTATATTTAGCAATAGTAAATTTTTTTTCCTTTAAAAATTTGCGTTACGATTCTTAGAAAATGTCTGAAATCCAAAGGGACTCGAATTGCTTAATATTATATTTTCTTATACAGGACATGTGGGCTTGTCAGAAGGACACCTTCCCCGGAGCCCGGACCCAAAACCTGTGAAATAAAATAAATATACTGTTTCGTATAATTAAAACTTGTTGTCATATAAATACCTGGTAGTCCCAACTCCCTACGCTTACAAGAATAATAGGCTAATCCGTCCCTATTAGCAGCTGGCCGATAACAATCATCTGCAATTCCACATCTTGGGTCACGAATAGCCCTAATCTTACGCAATTCGCAACCTCGTCTAAGTGACATTACCTTGCTGAGACCTATAAGTGATTATATTTGGATATATGTGGCTTTTAACAGAATGCTCAAAAGCTCACCCAAAATAAGGACGAGAATAAAAATCTTCATAATGCTCAACACTTTAGGTTCCCTGTGAGATTCAAAGCCCCAGACTGAAGATCGGGCCATTATATAGATTAAATACCTTTAAATATCCAATTTAGTGTACAAAATCAATAACATTCTGGAACAAATTTAGTTATTGTAAATTATTTCTCTAGACTTTCAAATTACTTTTTATTTTAATACATAAATATTATTTAAAAACATTAACACCTAAAGATGTATATAGATGATCTGGCTTACTTTACTGTTAATAATTAACAAAGCACTGAGTTCCTGAATTAATAAATATATTTTAAATATATTAACTTTCGAAATTAATTTACAGGTCTCTTGGAATTAATTAACACTTCCTTTTGATCAACTTGAGTTACAATTATTTTGTTTAATTTTTTATTAAGCGTTGAAGAAGAACTTTAAATGATGTGCAACTTGCTTCTCCCGCCGTGATCACTTACTCTGTATGATCACTCAACCAATAAGCTCCCCTCTCCCCTCCATTGGTCAATTTCTCTCCCTGATCGTGGCAAATGTATGTCAATTTTTGTTAAAATAGCTCATAAAAGCTGCTTAATATTATGCCTGGTTAGGTCCTAAGCCCATAATGCGGTTATTCTGGTTGGTGTATGTATTTTTCTCCTGTTGTTTTTTCGTCCTCGTCCCAGAAAGGAAGCCGCCGTGACAGATGTTAAACCGCATTAGCAACCTGGGCACAAGTAGGACCTCATTGCCAGCTTGTCGAGTGCAGCTCTTTACATTTTTTAACCCTTTTCGGAAGCGGAACTTCCCCTTCCTCGCAAATAATAAAAAATAAATAAAAAAGGGGTGACAAATGCCTCATATTCGACCTCGATTCGAAATCGATCGCCAAGCTTTCCCAGCCGGCTAATCAATCGAACGAATGTCTTCCGAATCAAACCACAAATAAATTGAGAACATGAGGAAAGATGAAAAAAAAAAGAAAGGCCACCGAAAAACAAGTTAGAAATCTTTTTTTTTGTTTTCCGTTTGGTCTTTTCTTTTTGTTTTTCAGTTGCAGCGCCAACGAAGGCGACGTCGTCGACGACGACGCATCATTAAAATATTTTCCACTCTTCGGCTGGTTGTTGTTTGGTGTTAAATCAAAAACCACTTGAACGAAATAAAATCTTTCTCACAGTCCGCGGTCTGCGCACAATGGGAAATGGGGGAAGGGGGGTGCCTGCCTGGTCTTCTCTTCCGAAGGGGCAAACAAATTATGAGAACGTTCGGGATCAAGACGCGAAGAATGTTTTCTTTTTTATTTATTTTTTAAATTTTTTTCTCTGGGTTTCTCTGGTGGGTTCTCTGTGTTTTTTTTTTTTGTCTTATGTTGTTCGGCGTTTGTCGTTGTTGTTAAATTGATGACAACAACATCAAAAATGCTGAAGCGTGCGCTTCAAAATGTATCTTAATGCACCATAAAAAATATTACTATAAGGATTTCCCCTTTAAAAATATAGAAATTAAATTTTAATAAAATTTTCAACACTGGAATAAATGTTGATCTGTCAAGTTTGATGCAATTTTGTTAGGTTTTCATTGTTTTAATTGTTTATAAATAAGTTTAAGTTGTGAAAATACATTTATTTTCATTGGGTTTTTCGCGAAATTTAAATATGAGAAGTTTAAACAGTTTATTCCCATTTTCCCTTGCCTCTATTATTTATTTCTTTCGGTGCAATTCGCTTGAGATACAAAGCGAAGCCTCGAGATACATTTCGGTGTTGCGCTGACCGTTTTGCGTATCCGTGACGATTTCTCGTTTACCTGTGCGACACAGACCCAAAAATCGGACAATAAATCAATAATCAAGCCACAGAGAGAGAAAGAGCACACGAATGGATGGATGGATGTATGTATGGCTGGACAGACGGATGGTTGGATGGATGGATGGATTGGCTAGAATCGGCTGGGATCGGAGGCGAGGACCGGTGCCTTATCATCATTATTCAAAGCGAGCCACCAACGCCGCCGCCGCCGCCGACATCGCCGTCACATGGAAATGGGAATAGAAATAGAAAATAATAATAATAACGAGAACAACAAACAGAGACCGAGGGAAAACAAAACAGAACAGAACCAAAATCAAAGCGAACAAAAACAAGTTCCAAGAGTTTCTAAAAGCCATAAAACGACGACGAGTTTTGATTTGATTTTCGAGATCCAATCGACTGGCATAGAACACATGTACTACGAGTATGTAAAAAATACATTTCAATTCACACTCAACCAGGGGACTTGGTTCCATTAAAAAAAGCCCCCAGACGGACCATCGGGCGACCCATCCAAAAAATGCGTGGATGCTGTGGGAGAGAGTTGGGGCGAGAGTTCTGGACAAGAGACCTCGACGGAGGCAACAACTCGTCATCGTTAATATCAGGTTCGAGGTCTTGGGTTCCAAAGCACGAAGAGAAAAATTTATTTAAAATATTAAAAACTAAATGATATTATAATTTAATCTTAACTTTTCAAATGAAAAATGTTAGAAAGACATAGACATTTACAGCTTGTACAGAAATCATTTTTATGTTTTTTATACCAAAAAGATATAATATTTTAAATAAACATTTTAGTGAATTAAAAATATTTATTCATCGCAAATTTTAATACAAATATTTATTCATATTTCTTTCTAAATCACTAACCAAATATTTTTCTCAGTGCTATAATAAAGCGAAGTGAGACTGAGGGCAGTGGCAGCCCACGCCCGCGTTATGATTTTGTGGCCATTTTATAACTAACAACATTCCAGCGGCGCCGACAACTCAGAGAAGAGTCCCCTGCTTTCGAGTCCCCAACTCCAGCCTCCAACTTCATCCCATACCATCCATCCCAGATTTCAGACCATGTCCACAGGGCCACACACATCGGTGGGTTAGCCGATGATGACGATGATGACCGCTCTTTGCCGCAGGAAAGAGTTGCGGCTGGGGGGAAGCGAAATGCATTGGTATCGCCGTCTGGTGACAGAAGCGGCAACGGAAGCAGAATCATCTCAGGCATCAGGCTATATCGAGTATATATATGTATATATAAGAAGGGGAAAGGAAAGAGTTATGGAAACCTGTTGGGGTTGAGACTAAAGGACGGAAACCCTTTCCTCTAACGAAACAGTTTTTATTCCCTTTTTAGAGAGGATTTATTAAAGGATATTGAAATATTAATAGGTATATCCGATAAGGATAATTGTAAATAATATAAAATATTGTTCAAGAGAATTATTCGTAATATTGGAAAGAAGTGTGAAATATTTTTTTAAACTAACTCAACTCTCAATTTTAAACCCCCCTTTAAAGGGTATTTACTGCTTCGATCATCTAATAAGATCTTCCCTATACTGCGATAACCATAAAACGTAAATAAATATTTCGAAAAGTCATAAAATGCCTTATAATTAGGCATATTATTGCAAAGAATTTATTTATATTCTGTGGCGAAATGACTGAGATAAAAGCGAGTTGATAAGCGTATGGGGGCATGTGTAAAAACCACGAGATAAAACCTTTGGGATCGGATCGTTTCGTTTTATACTTAATTTAAAAGCTTATAAAAATTGGATTTTTTTTATCGCTGTTCCCAGAGCAGAGATAAAGTTTGGTGTTTGTGGCGAGGAGTATTTGCAAATTGGTAGATACATTATTTCCTTGAACTGCCGCTGGAAGATACATATCTTTGTGAAGATAGTCTTTGCTCTACATTCCACACGTGTCCCAGGCGGTTATCACCAAACCGTTAGATACAATTTTGTGGAAGATACAGATACAGATTTTGTAGCTCTGAATAAAAAGTAGTGCGTAAAACTTTATATTATTAAAACGATTAAGAATCTAGATTCGTAGTTCTGCATAAACTCTGAATTTTTCCTAGGTTTAAATTCCACTTAAAATAAATTATTTTCAGTGCATTTTAAGGCATATTTTTGGTGTTGTTCTACCGCCTATTTCCAATTGTCTGCAGGTTCACAAAACAGCTCACATGTTTTGTATAATTATCGTGTTTAATGTCTCCGCTTCGGCTGGCTGATAAAACCATTTTTTTTATCAGTTTCGGTTTTTTTCTGGCTGTTTGTATTTCGTATTTTGCTTGCTGTTTGCCTTTTAATTAAGTTGAACAAAAAAATATTGTCAACGCATTCTTTAACTTGACAACAATTCCATGCCGCCTGACCTTGAGCCGAGTAACGGCCACAAAATGCGATCAGTCCAAAGATTGCACAGTATCTGCGAATCAACTTTCAACGCAGCTCAGGCTGAAAATGAAAGTCGGAATATTTTGTTGCAAACAAAAATTTAGTTATAATGGCCTCAAAAAACAAAAAAAAAAAACTGCAGGCCGGCTCAAACGGAGTTATTATGAGGCCAAAAGCCCGAGAGCTCGAGCTTTGTTTGTTTGCCTTTCTGGCTCATGGCGAGAAACCCACATGACCAGATCGGCCCCAGATCTGCAACATTAGCCCCCAACCAACATGGCCAAATTGCAGACTGTGCCAGGAGTTGCCCAATCTCGGCTAAGATGCTGCATAATTAGCTATAATTTGTTGGCCGCTGCAGCGACGAGTCGAGTCAAAGTGAAAGTCCAGGCTGAACCCAAGATGGGGATCATCTAGCTATCTATCTAAGCTCCATCTCTTCGTCCATCTCTCCATGGCCTCATCAGCCATGGCTGGATGTCAAAGGAGCAACTCCAAATTGGCGGACATGCAGATGAGAAATGCTCAAGAGAGGTCATAATAGCATTTTTTGGCTAAATGTTTCCTGATTTTTAAAGTGAAGATGAATATTTTTAAAGATTTTATATGGAATTAATCAATTTTTAACAATTAAATTAAAGAGTAAAGCTACTTTCCTTATTCAGAATTATTTACTAGCTGCGTTTCTCTCATTTTCACCCTCAAAAATATACCTTTCCTTCCTCCCAAACTTCTCCCAAACCTACAACCAATTTTTCAACTCCTAATATAAAAATCTTGTTCCATAAAAAATAGTGATTTTATATGACCCGTAGCATCAACACCACGACGCGAGCAAAGTGAGTGATAAACGATGTCAATCTCAGATTTTATTGGAACTGCGGCCCGCGGAGAGCAAGTCATTGGCATCATCACGATCATTGTGTTGTCGTGGTGATCATTAGACTGGCCCAGAAGAATGCATTTGCATGTGGCCAGCATCGGCAGCTCCATTTCCATTTCCAATTCCATTTCCCCAGCCTCCAACCAAGTCTCAGTCATAGTCACATTCACAGGCATTTCCATTTTCAGCTCGTGATCGCGGTGCGTCTGTTGCCTTTGTGTGTCAGTTGCATTTACAGCTACGACAAAAATAAAAAAAGATGCAGAGAATAAGATGCATTTCAAAGTTGTTGTTTTTTTTTTTACGTTTCTTACCTCGACTTTTATTTTATGATCCAGCTAACGGTTTCGGGGCATTTTCCGATGATGAAAACTCTTTCTTAGGCTTACAATGTCGTCGGGGTTTTGATTTTTTCTTCTGTTTTGTTAAGGTTTACAGAGAAAGAAATAAGCATTTATTATTTATATAATTTCCAAGTTCAATAAACTTATAAGTTATAACACTAGAAAATAAAAGATAATCTTTGGTTTAAAGTGAAAAAAAGGTTTTGAAAGGACTCTAAAATTATTTATTATATTTTTAAAACATGTTTTCCATAAGCAGCTTAAATTTGTAGTAAAATTTGTACCCAAAGCTAACTTTTTTCCTGCTCTGCATCATAGAGAAGTGACTCTGTTTTAAGTACAACTATAAATCGAGAGGCTTAAGGAGCTGATACTAGATGGGGGTAAGGGGTTTCTTTAGAGGGGGACACTTGGAGGTAACCACCCACGTAACGGCCGAAGACAACTTCATAATTCACTCAGAGAAGTTTCTTCCAAAGATGTCGGCGTCTCAATCTGAATCTCAGCCTACGGATGAATCGCAAAGTACAAAGTACATAAGTAGGTGGCGGCGGGCTATCCACGAGATACTTTCGCCGCTCTGTGTGTGTGCGTGCGTGCGTATAGGAATTGTGCTCAATTTTCACACAAAAACACACACACTCACACCATGACACTACGGGGCCTTATCAACACAGAAGCATCATCTTGCACAGCATGCTTTTATCTCTCTCTCAGTTTGAGTCGTTTGAGAACAGGCGTTCAGCAACATCCAGCAGCTCACTCCACTCACCGAAATCGGGGAGGGTGCGAAATGACCGGAGGGTTTGGGGGCGGCAGCGCGGGTACTACTATATATACAACAATATAAAACGCAGCTCTCGGCTTCTCTCGGTTCTCGGTGGGTTCTCGCTTCCAATGGGTTCTCTGGCTTCTCGGGCTCCTCGGTTCTCGGTTCTGGATTCACAGAGGCCTCTGGGCGGTGCGGGCTCCTCTCTTTGGTTGCCCAAATATACAGAAGAGCAAACGTGCGAAAACTGGTAATGGAGGAGCTCTGAGTTGCAGAACACAAAAGCCACAGGGAAACATACACACACTTGGCCATCGAAAAGCCAAAGGAAGCTCCGGAGTATAGAGGCCCGGAGCGGGTATACGGAGTTGGATAGGAGCAAGGAGCATGGTGGCTGGAGGGAACTTGGTCCAAACACAAGAGCCAATGAAATGAGGCGAAATGCAGTCACAGAAACAGCAGCTAAAGCAGAAGCTAACTCTAAGGACAGGGAAACCTGGTAATAAGGAAATTAGAGAGGAAAATTAGTTGGGAAATTCTAGAGAAAAGTATAGATTTTTCCTTAATTTTCACACTCAAAAATATAGATTGAGTTCTTTGAAGAAATAGATGATACTTTATTTCCTGAGAAATACATTTAATAATATATTTATTAATCTTAGAAAATTCTTTAAAATAGAAAACTTAGAGAGAAAAACTTTGGGGAATATTTGAAGATTTTTTAATGAATTCTGAAGTCTAATATAGAGTTAGTTCATCTTCATTTTTCATTTAAGACTTAAGGAACACATGTAATATCATCTTAAGCATTTCAATTATATTTTAAAAAATCTCAGAAATTACTTTAAAACCTTCCAATACTTTTCTTAATTATTCTAGACTTTCTATTAAGTTTTTATTATTATAAAAATATCTTCTCAAAAGTATCTACTGTGTATAAAGCCACTGTCATAACCATAGGTCTCTGTCTCTGTCCTCATATCTGTGTTTCTGTGTTGCTGTTTCGGTGCTCAGTTTATAGTCTCGGCCACTTGGCAGCTGTGTGCGCGAACTGAATCGAGCTGAGTTGAGTGTGTGAGCAGCTTAAAAAGCAATGTCTGCCCACCACCCCCATCTTTCTCTTTTCTCTATTTTTTACCCCACAGTATTCCCGAGAAGCTTCTAATGCAACGAGTGTTTGCTATTGTTGTTTTGGAGCGTAATAAGCGCAGTTTTTGTTTGAAATGCGGAAGGAAGATATAGTGATATAGTGGGATATAGTGGAAGATTTAATGCCCTGAAAGTAAAATTTTAATTAAAGTTAACTCTGCTTAGAACAAAAATATTTCTGAAATTAGAAAATAGCTCAAGTTTTTAATTTAATAAGAGAATATTAGGTTCAAAACAGAGCTTGTTTCTATAATATAAACATTTA
Organism: Drosophila anomelani; assembly: GCA_035045905.1. Lineage (NCBI taxonomy): Eukaryota > Metazoa > Arthropoda > Insecta > Diptera > Drosophilidae > Drosophila > Drosophila anomelani. Next base: position 7,771,388 of record JAWNOO010000165.1, read on the forward strand.
TTTATATTATTTTTTTATTTATTTTTATTTACATTATTTTCATATATTTCTATATAATTTTTCAACATAATACCCCATAAAATCTTAAGTTCATAACTAACATCTCCCTTAAATCTATAAAACCCTCTCTAAGGGTATAAAAATCTCGACAAACACACTGATAGAGATAAAGGAGAATGCCGGGGGTAATCTGGGGAACTGGGGAGATTGCATTCTGGGAATATATATATACAAAACATATACAGACAGAAGCACTGCCTGTATATCTGAGGGAATCATTCAAATTTGTCTGCGTTTTCTTTGGGAGTAAACTTCTGGCTGCAACTCAGTGACAATGAAGCCATTCTGGAACCCTCCAAGAATGAAGTTTCCAAAGGAGGCTCTCGGTATGAGGTTATCGGTGAGGATTCCAAGGGATTTTATATTATATTTTGTTTTTGCTACTTTATCGCGGAAACCCAAAGTATGCACTTAACACAGTTTCATCATCAACTCTCGGCCCAGCTTTTTTTTTTAATGTGACTGCTGTCTCTCTTTCCAGGGCTGAGAATATCGCTCATTTTCAATAAAAATAGCTTAAAATCGTAACAGGCGAACAGAGGCAATGAAAGTGTATGCGAAATCCACAGAGAATCGTAGAGGAGGGACAGCGGAGACAGTGGGCCGAGAAGCGGAGACAAGTGCCAAATGGATGATTCTCTGGAAATTACTCGGCGTCGCTCTTCCCGGTTTTTAGTTTCGAGGAGGGAAGTGCAACAGCGACTTGAAAGTTTTTTGTGTGTGCCAAACTCTATTTTCCAAAGAGAACTCATAGCACTCAAAGAAAATGGTATTTCATTTATGAAATAAATATTTTTAATGGGGAATTTTAAGGTTTAGTATTTTGGAGTTCAATTTTCAGAGGTTTTGGTTTATTTATTTGACAGAAATTTATTTTCTGAAGTCAATTTCAATATCCTGTTTGATAATAGAAAATTTGAATTCCTTTTCCTTTAATAACTTCTCTAAAATTATAAATTTTGAGCAGTGCACTCCCTGTTTTCTTTCACAAGAGAATGCAGAGAGCTCTGTGACTGGCACTTGCTGCTGTTTTCCTGCTTTCGCGAGCGCCGCAAATGCAGATGCAGCAACATCAGCAGCAGCAGCAGCAGCAGCGGCAATAACAGCAGCAACATCGCCGCAGCAGCAACATCGCCGCAGCAGCAACATCTTCTCTTTGCACGATTTTACTTCCGGCTCGTGAGGAGTTCCATGGCAAAAACCGGGGGAGGAAACGAATTCCGATCCCAGTCGAGTGGTTTGTTTGGCTGCTGCATTTTTTGGAGCGCTGTCTCTGCCTTTGTTGCTGTTGTCGCTGCACGTTTGCGGTCGTTGGCTTTAGCCTTAGTCCCAGTCTCGGTCTCAGCGTATTTGTTTTTGCATTTTGTTCTGCCGCAACAGCGGATGCTGCTGCTGTTTTTCCCCCGCTTTCCCCTGCTCATCTGTAGGTGGAGTTGTTGCTGCAATAAGCAGCAGCAGCAGCAGTAAGCGGCATCAGTAAGCTGTAAGCAGCTGTCAGTATAAATGCGGACTTGAGATGTGGACGTGGATGTGGATGCCACACTCTGTTGAGACGCCTCAATGGCATTTCGCAACCGAAAGTGTTGCTCATCGGATTCTAGATGGGAGATTAAGTGCGCTTTTGTAAGCACAAATGCCCTGGGAGATCTATAAATCAGACATTTTGCTATGATATGGCTTTAATTTAACTCTATTTTGTTTGTTTTTATCAATTTCAAAAAGATATCAGGGGAAATATAACAGTTTCTAACATTTATTATGAGAAACAGAATTTATTTGTCAGTTTTCATATAATTTCCTATTTAAAAACAATTTTTTAACAGCAAAACTATATTATTTAAATCTATATTAATTTCTAACAATATTTTGCTTCCTTCTATTAATCCCAACAATTTATTTACTTGCAAAAAAAATGTCACCAATTACATTCCCAACTCTTAATTATGGTCTCTGTAACCAACATCGCGTATACGCAATGTTTGCAACAGCTTTTAAGTTAACTATTCAAGTGCCTGATTAATTGGCAACAAGTGCTTGGCCCGGCTCCTTCGCCTGAGTGACTGGCTGAGAAAAGGTCTCGATTCTCACCTCGCCGCTAATGCTGATCGTGTCGTTGAACATGGCGTATGCGCAATGTTTCTATTCAGTTGTTTTTTTTTTGTCTCTCTGCCTCAGCTTCCAGTTCTTTGCCGGGCCAAAAGCGGTGCGGCCAAAACAACATAATTAAGTATTTATTTATTTACAATTTTGGGCAACAACTACGATTTGAATGCAGCAACAACTTTGGTGGTGGTGTATTGGCGTTTTGCAGCTTCAATTTCAATTTCAACTTCGACTTCGACTTGGATGTGGTGCTGCGGCATTGCGGCTCTGTATTGCCACAATTGCTCATTTTGCTGGCTGCTTTGTGGAAACCTTGTGCTAAATTTTCCAAAACGTTGAGCCTCGTATTCGTCGCCAGTAACCGAAAATTCAAAATGCACTGAGAAGAATTTTGGATAGAGTTTTAAAAATAATGAGCTTCCTTAAGAAAAAGAAACGTTTTTAACCATTTTAGAGAACTAGATTTTATGGTTTTTAATTGATTTTGAAAATATTTACAATGTTTTAGATATTTTCCATACCTGTAGACATTTTATGAAATGTATTTTAAATACTTTTTCAATTAATAACTTCATGAAAATCAAACGAAAAATGTATTTCTATATCTTTAACTTTTATAAAATGAAATCCTTGAAAATATTCTTAAAAAATATGAAAATTTAATAATTTAATACAAATTATTACCCATTTTCCGAGTGCAGAAAATACAAAACCGACAACCAAAAACCGATAAACAGTAAAAAAAAGGTTGAAAACAAAAACAAACTCTGTTGCAACAATTGAAGCTGGCGATAAATGTCAGTCAAAAGCCGCAGCCCAGCCACGCCCCCGTCCCTCGAACCCCCACCGAGCGGCCGCCTTTATTGGCTGACGCATAGCTGGAAAAGCTAGCGCAGTCACTGCTAGATTTTCCACTGCGATCACATTATTTATGCTTATGAGCAAATGTATCTATCAGATACAGATGACGCTGACTCGCTTTATTAATTTCCAACTGCTCGTGAGATTGACACCATTCGCTGAGGCATCGATGACGCCGAGATGACGACACCTCGAAGCCTCGAGAATAGTTTATACGTTCCTTAGCCCGGCAGGGTGCTAAAAGAGCTATGCAAATTAATTCACGTAATGCTGGATATTGTTTTTAACCAACTAGAGAATTTTTTGTGGCATTTTTAAGGAGTGACGTAGCTTACAGTGACGTAGTTTTATGCATAAGGAATTTTCTAGGTCTCAAAGTCATATTTAAAAATTAATTATGACATCTGTAAAGGATATTGAAGGTATACAATTTCTAAAACTTTCTGCGAATCATTGAAACAAGTCTTTTGTCTTGTAATTTGTTGTCCATGCACTTGGCATATGAAAAGCTCAAATTAACGCATTGGAAATCCAAGGAAAATCAACTAGAGAAATGCTTAGCATAATTCAAAAACGAATTCAAATATACCCTCTGCGAAAATAAACCCATCTAAATTGAATATCACTTAACGATTCGATGGCAACCTTTCGGATAGTGTAAATGGTGGAAACGTTGCGGTAGGAAATTACTTTAATTTGTTGATCCCCATTGTTGCTGCGGCTCTTGCTGAAACTTGGCTAACTGAATGGGTGAATGAGTGGATGAGTGAGTGAGTGAGTGACTGGACTGACTGACTGCTTGACTGGCGGCCACATGTTTTCACATGATTTCCACACGACGGACAGGTGAAAAGCAAGGTAAAAGAAAACTACAACAAAACTACAACTAAAAACTAAGGCTAAAACCAAGACCAAAGCCCAAGTACAAGCACCAAGCACCAAGACCAAGACCAGAGAGATTCACTGGAGCAAGAAAAAGAAACCGGGTTCGAAAATAATAAAGAAAAAACTGAACCCAAAGGAACTAAATAGGAATGGGCGAGCACTGGGGAGACGTGTTGACTAGGCTGTGGGTTAAGGTACAGAGAAAAAATTAAAAATATAAACACAAATAAATAGTAAATAGTTTATTAGATAAAAGACACTTTGAAGATAGTTTCTTTAACGTATTTTAAATCTTTTGCACGCTAAGAAACTTCAACCTTTTAATTTAAAGCAATTAAAGGAATGCTTAACGCTTTTCTAAGACTCAAATTTCTTAAATATTTTTTTTTATTTACTACATCATTTAAATATTTATTTAATCTTTAAAACTCCCCCTTTTCCTCTTCTGTTAAATAGCCAAAGAGTCAAGAGATTTGACGCTTTGTCTGGGCAATTTTGAATGCCACCACAGACAACACTAAAAAATTGAGAGGACAGGAAGACAGCTCCGGGCAAGGTTTCCTCTTCGGTTTCCTTCCCCGGGAACCCAGACAATTGATCTATCACATTGAAATTGTTAAGTGTAGTCAGACTCGTTTTTTGTTTTTGTTTTTGCAATTGAAAAAGGGGTTCTTCTTTGCCTTTTGGCTTCCTTGCTATCTCGGTTTAATTGTTTCTTAAAAATGCAAATTTGAATAATTATGAGAAGAAGGGGGATTCCCGCGATGACTGACAACTGATTTGTGTTGACTTAAAGTAGCAGCGACCTTCTATAAATTATGGTACAAAAAAAAAAAAAAAGAGTGGGCAGGAAACAAAAGAGAGATAAGTAGGAATAAAAATGGATAATAAGGGATAAGGGATTTGATTGGTGGGAAAGGGTCTTAAGGTTTTGGTTAGAAAACAAAGGATTTGATGTGAAGAAGAACAAATAAGTATTATGGATTATATTTGCTGAATTCAAGCATTAATTAATTTAATTAAATTTAATATTCTGCTGTAAAATCCTCCTTAAATGCAAATTATCAGCTATTTTTTGCACTTTTTTATCCCATCATATATATTTATACCTGAGAACCTCTGGCTTTGCCTCTGTCGGAGTGCCTCAAGGTCATCTCACAGTCCATAAATATGCATGCCTGATATGGCAGCATATTAAATTATTACAATACTTATCGCGGACTCAACAAAACCCGCCCTAGCACCTACACACATACTCCAGGGAGGGAGTACCCATGGATATATATATATATATATATATATATACTATATAGTGAGTCTGAATCTGAACACAGAGAGACGAGTGGCTGGGCCACATTCGTTAATAGTTCATTGCTCCGCTTAGGGCGATATATAGTCGTAGGGAATATCGGGGGGTTGCAAGACGACGACGTCAACGACGACGACGAGTGGCGACTTTGGGGCGATTCAGAAACCTACAGATACAACTCGAAATATTTCGCATAGATGCAAACAATTGTGGGCATAAGATTATGTATTTATTTATTTATAGTAACCTATAGTAATTATACTATATTTTGGTTAAATTTCCAATTTATTTTTATAGTTAATTTCTTTTTATTAATTTTTAAATATTCTCTTTTTTTCAGTTACTCATCGAATCTACATCTGGTGAGTCAAGTATTTATTTTTTACTTATTTCAAAAGCTAGTTTAAATCCTCGTATAACTATTTTATGTACTTGACTTGTCTTCAAGTCTGCCTCCCTAGACTGCAGTTCATAAATCTTGGCCCTGGCTACTTGCTGATATTTTTCTCTTCACCTTTATTTCCCCCACTATTTTTTTTAAACATTTCTTATGTTTTGTTGCTGCACATTGTTTTATACTTTTTCGCTACCATTTTATGATGACTATTTTAATATTAAACTAATGAATGCGTCGCTGGCACGCCGACTGTAACTGCCTTCTTAGACCAATGCTCCCTGTAGGAAAAAAAAGAAATATTTATGAAAATTTTCCCTGCCGCCGGTCGACCCTTTTTGGAATTACAGACCATTGCTAATTTATGCGCCTTTTGTATGATTTTTCATTTGGGTTTTTACTTTTCTTTTGCCATCCTTGGCTTCAAGTTGGCTTTGTATAGACTCACACTTGGCCATATTCACTTATATTCACTTGTATTTACTCATATGTATAAATGTCTGTGGCAGCAAGGAAGTTTTTGGTATAATCGCAAGTGCATATAGGGAGGGGGAAAAAGGAGTTAGTCCAACTAATTGCATGATGGGCCATGTAATATGCTGTAGGGGGGCGTGGCATATCGCATAATGTGTGTATACAGTTGATAGACATGAATGGGAAAGTTTGTTTTCGGCAAATGAGTCTGAAACACGGATCGGAAAAGGGAACAAAGGAATATTTAATGGATAGAATAAGGTTTTGTGGTGAGACAGGTTGTTTTCATAAAGATTTAATTTGTTGGCTTTAAACTGGGTTTATTTATATGTTTAAAGGATTTTTTGGCTTTATATTAAACCTACTTTTAATGGATTTATATTAAAGTTTTCCTCTTATTTGGTTTGACTTGACTTTCTTCCCTATATATATATTTCTTCGCAATCTCTTCTCCTCCTGCTGATCATCATTGAGGGCTGTTAAATTTAGTGCCTCCACTTCAATTTTAATTACGATCTACAACCAGAAGAAAAGAGCCTCTGGAAACAGAGGGGAAGAGAGGAAAACAGAGTCTGAGAAAAATCGGGGGAGGAAAAGTGTGTGCTGAGAGTGTGACTCCCTCGATCTCAGGCAGTATCTGTTGCACATATGTTATATGGGGAAGACCCTGCCTCCCATTTCTCTCTCATTTTCCCCCCAAAACACTTCCCTGCCTTTCGGTTCCTTTGTTTGGTAGACAATTTAACATATTTGGGAATTCATTGCACTTTCTTTTATTAATACGCACACTCGGAACAAGGCGAAGGCGAAGTCAAAGTCGAGAACTCGCCCTCAGAGTTCGTCTGGAACATGTGTAAGTGCCCAGAGCCCCACTGCTTTTGCTTTACACAGAAAAATATATAACACAATTTATAAATATTCTAATTTAATAAAGGGATTTTTCTAGATTTTTGTTTAAGCAATTAAAGAAAATACAAAGCAAGCACAATATTGAAAAAGAAATTAACGTTATTCAGGATCAACTAAAGATTGAAATATAATTTGTCAAAGGTATAATTAAGATGGAACACCTATTTCATTTTCTTAAAACTTAACTTCTTTATATCTTTTCAGAATTATTGTTCTCTCTGCAACCATCCCTATTTTCCAGCTAGTATCTCTTGTCTCTGCCTAATTTTAGTCGCATTCCTGACTATTTCCAATGCTGCCTTTGCTGCTCTGCTGGCATCTGTTTTTGCTGGGGCATCCATGTCTTGATTGTTCCAATTTTGGTTATGGCCAATGATGGCAAAGCCATTGATAAAAATAGAGGAGAGAGAGAGAGATCATCTGCCTCCCCCCTCTAGAATTTCTCCTCGGATGCGATGTGTGTGTGTCTCTGTCAGGGAGATATCAATGGGGAGATCCATCAGACTGCCATTTTGGTGTGGAGTTCGTTGCGTTTCGTTTGGATTTCGAAGGGGGAAAATGAATCGAGGCGAAAATTGAAATTTATCTGCTAATCGCACATCTGTTTGTCACATGAAGACTGGGCTGGCTGGGGATGCCAAAGGGGGTGACATGTCGTCATTCAAGTCGCACGTGTGCATTGTCTCAGAGCCTGAGGTTGGTCTTGGCCACGTTTAATGGCCTCTCATAAAATACTTCCCATATTTGTGCCCCACCTCCCCTTTTTTGAGCAAAACTCATCGCAATTGTTTCTCATAAATTGTTTTGGCAAATGAGCAGCGCACGCCAAATCAAAAACGATGACAAAACTTTAAAAATACAACAATGGGTTGCAAGTAAAGTTTGCTGGTTTTTTATAAATATTTCTACAAAGATTATAATGTGTTAATGTATAGAAATAAATCTGTATTTATTATCGATTTATGCATTATTTATCGAAGCTCTTTAAAGTACCTTTTACTTTTATTTCCAAATTAATTCCTTTAATATTTAAAGTCTTCAAAGTGTTTTAAAAGGAAGAGAAACAAGATAGAAAACGTTAAAATCAAAGTGAAAATAGTTCAATCCCTACAAATGTCATAGTAAATATAGTGATGACATTTTTTTCTAACAAACCTCGCACATATTACTTCAAGTATTAGAGGCATCACCCCCCTTAGTCTCCCCCTTGTTCTACGACTTGCAAATTCTCAGGCAGCTGCACAAATTGCGCAAATTGGTTTGAAACAAATGTAAATATTTATTAAAATTGCACAAGATGCACAAGGCCCCACCTCGGGTCCCCACAGAATATATATATATATTTTTTTTTTATAAATCTGTCAGATGTGCACTGGTTGATGTTGATGATCAAGCCGAGATCGACGGATGATGATCATCGTCATGAGCAATTTAGTTCAGTGCAGTGCATGTGCGGGTGCTGTGATCACTGAGAGGCGAAAAATCATGTGACTAAGCTGGGGTCTTTGTTTAAACTTTTCTCTTTCTGTTGCTCTGGGATTCGTTTACGATAATCCAATGTAAATAAATATTAATGCCTCTATGAGTAATCAAAAGTCATCAAGAGAATTGTCACAAATCAAAAGCGATCTTATTAAAACGGTTTACATTTATGAGATTTTTATGTGATTTATGTGAAAAAGTATAACAATAAATGTTCTTATTATGGATTGTTATGATTTTTTTGGGATTTATTTTAGGAGGTTGAGAAATAAATCTGAAGGAAATTAAATAAATTGATGAATGATTTATTAATATGGAAAAGTAAGAATTTATTTTTTGCAGCTAAAATAAAAAGTAACAAAAAATATAATTATTATTTCTAAGCAAGTAAAAATTACTATTGTTTAACAATTTTTTTCGAATAAATACCCAACCTAATTTCATAGTTTTCCCGCTCCAAAAAAGCCTTCCCCACGTATCTTCAAAATTCATATAATTTTCTAAGTGACTGGGAGGAGTTTCTATAGTTTTTCAGAATAGGTAGAACAATATCAGCGAGTGATACAATTTCTCACTCTCAGCGTTTAGTTGTCGTGTCGTCATTATCAGTTCCAAAAGGCGAAACAAAAGCCGATGACGCTCCAGCGATTTTCACATTAGATTAAATATTTTTTCTCTCCCCATTTCAACTTTTCATTTTTGAGGTCAAGCTTTACCGCCCCATGATAGCTCTTGGGTAACAAAATTTTCCTTGTTGCTGCTAATACAATAATTGTTGTTGCGGAAGCGGATGCAAAAAAAAAACCTATATGTAAAGGTTTTAAGGTGGAGAAGAGGGGATAGACAAGTTGAAAGGCAAACATGAAGTGCCAGTGACGACGATCACTTATATAGATATAGAAACGTCTGGCCAACAACAATGATAATAACTGAGGCAGCTAATTTCTCAGAGGGAGAGTGTAGCTGCCAAGGTGCGAAGGGGGTTCCCCTCCGAAGACCTTGCCTTTGGCCAAGAAGTCTGTCTCACAGGCCCGGCGAATGAAATGAATTTCCATTGTCTTAAATATATATATGTATTTTTTTCTGGCTTCCTTGGCTCTTGTTACTGTTGTTGCTGCTGCTGCTCTCATTGTTTTCATTTTTTGTTTCTTGTTGATATTGCCGTGGCTGCCGTTGATGGTTGCCTCACCCAAAGGCCAAGATCGTCGTCATATTAGCGTCCAAAAGTCAACTCTGCTTCGTCGCTTCTTCACTGGGAAGGCAATGTATGAGACAGTGGTTTGAAAAATAATAAATATTAAATACAAAATAAATTAAATAAATTTAACCTAAAAGAGAATCATAAATCTATAAATACATCTTGAAAAGTAATAGATTCTTCAACAAGTATCCTTTAAATAGATTTTTCTTTTCAATATAATTAATCTAAATAAATCTTTTACACCTTGAAGAAGCATATTTATATCAAATTTAATAGTTTCTTTAATTTATTTAGGCATGAATTTCTTTAAACTTAAGAAGGTTCTTCGCCTTATTAAGAACGAAATCTATTTATAATAGTTTTCAATTGAAAATTGGTTTAATACATTTTCGTATTTTTAAACTCTCACCATTAATATTTAAATATATTTTTAACACTTCCTTCTTTTCAATTTTATTATTTCCCTTGGAATTTTCTTTCCAATCCACTGTGCCCCATTTCCAGGGCGGCTTTTCAAAAGCTAAAAAAAACGAGGAACAAGAAAAGCGTACAAAAAAAACGAAAACCGAAATAAGCGACTGAGAAATATGTATGCGTATAATGTAAATTCCGCAAAGTGCGATGGACAAGCGATGCTTGAAATTAAAATAGGGTCATTAAGCGGCCCATGGTGTGAGCTTGAGCGCGAAGAGAGGGGGCGACTCCAAGGTGCAGGGGCGGCGAAAGGGTGAAGTTGCCAGACTCAAAGGGGGGGCTACGTACAGCAGCAGCGGTCGCTTTTGGGCTGGTCTCTGGTTCGCCTCGTAATTGCTCTCTTGGCCATACAAATTTCTCAACAATTATTTTACGAAATGCTTTTCAATCTGCGGTCGCCGAGATCGTCTTGCATTAGGAGGTTTTCCATAAACAAAAGTGTGAATCGAGGCAACCGCTTTGAACCGACTCTCTGGCTCGCTGGGCAACTCGGTTCAGATCGGATCGGTTGGGTTTAGATCGGCCTGAACTCTCAAGACTGCCATATAATTATGATTGTTTGCTGTTGTAATACCTGAAGTGATTGTTGCCAGGTCGTTGCTGCAGTCGTTGTCGTTGCATTTGGCCTGACATTGGCATTTGTTTAGTAATTATAGAAATATCTCTATGTGCGCACATAGTTTATATAGTCAATAAGGTCTCCTAAGAGTCGAGAGTGATCGGGTGACGTCTCAATGCTGTTTCATTGGGCAGAAATCGTTGGAAGTTACTTAAATCGTAAAAATAAATATGAAAAAAATACTTGGCAGGGTCTATTAAAGGTGATTTGGTATTTAAAAATTACATATAACCATTTAATTATAGTATTCAAAAATGTCACTTTTCTTGTATTCATTTAAAATATTTTACGTATTTATGTGAGTTATTATATTTCCCTTACTTGAGGACCCCCAACTATGCCTTATTACTCTCCAAATAAACTCAAAATATCCCAAATCTCTACATAGTTTCCAACCAGATCTCTCCATATTTTTGAGTACTCCTACAAATTAAATTAAAATATTTGTTGACTTTTTTGTGCAATCTCTGATAAAGTTGATATTTTTACCTTAAGTGGAGGATTACTGGTAAAAAAGGTGCGAAGCGGCTAAATGAGTAACGTGCTGCCAACAAATTTACAGTTGTTCATAAGGCGCTTGTTGTTGTTGGTAGTGTTGTTGTTGTTGTTCCTGCTGCTGGCTGGTCGCATAAAAACCAGTAAGTGATTTCACAGAGTCGCCTGCCATTGAGCGGGGCGAGCAAAACTAACAAACATTGTTGGCAAAAAAAAAATATAAAAAAATGAAAGAAACAAAATTTGTAACATATTCGACCAAAAAGGCAACAAAAAATATTTAACTTTGTTGTTTTTGTTGTTTGTTGCTTGTGTTTTTTTGTTTTTTGTTTTTTACACAAAAGCCAGCAGTGGTGGCGGCGGAGTTGGTTCATTGAACTCCCCGACGTCTTGGACTCTGACTGACTTATTGAATGAGTGAGACTGCAAGCAAAAAGCAGCAGCCCCAAAAGCAGCAATACACCTAAAGAAAAATATAATAAATACTAAAGAAATAGTGGAATTTATTTCTAGAAATAAATATTTTATAATTTAATAGAGTCTGAGATTTTAAAATATTTTCAACACAGAGAATGCCACAAATTTTTTCTATTTCAAAGGGTCAACATTTTCTTTATGTTCTTTACAAATTCATGGAACCTTAAATAATTAATTTAAATATAATTTAATTATAATAACAATATATTTTCTAAAAATACCATTAATTTTCCCCTATTGGCATTAATGTTGTAATTCCCAGTGTAACAACAACATCGAAGTCTGCACAGATTATGTCACACATTTTCGGATTGGGGGAGTGCTTGACTCCATCGAGGGGATGGTGGCTTTTTGGGGGAGCTGGGGGGATGTTGCACTCGTGGTAGCCATGTTACAACATCAATTGCGCGCGCCAGACGACAACAACAACAGCAGCAGCAGCAACAAATGCGACCCAAAAGAAATCGTATCTCATGGATTGTTGCTGTATCTGCTGCCGCCGCCTGTATCTGTATCTGTATCTGTATCGTCACTATATATGGGGGAGAACTGCTGCATAGAATGAATCACATATGAGTCAAGAAATAAGTGTCTAAGGGGACACCACCAAGTATTTTCAACATGTATTCCCCACCAGAGAAATGTGTGGAGGGTGAAAGAACTATATCTGAAAGTGACAGTATCAATCGGAGGTCATTATCCCAAGGGTTTCATAGAAGTATATTATTTTCTTCACTTTTTTTGTAAGGGGAATATATTTATCTTTCAAAGAAATATGTTGGTGATATATTAAAGTCCAAAAATGATGAAGGTATCATTTATTAAAAAGAACAAATTTTCAGAACCTTTAAATAAATATTTATAAGGAAAAAAATATTACAAAAATTACCATGCCTTATTTTTGAAGTAGATAATGAATTTTTTTTAATAAAAAGGTATCCAAGAATTATTAAATTAAACAATTAATAGAAATTCTGTCATCTTTCATCTTTGCTACTTAGTAACTCTTTAAATTTTCCCTCATAAATTGCATAATCAGCTTCCTGTTGTATCTGCATCTGTCTTTTATATTTGTATCTATATCTGAGTAGCTCCTCCTCCTCCTTCACTATTGTTCAGATTTGGGTGTCCGCCGCCGCTGCTGCTGCCGTGGCGAGTGGAGCAAATAAGTGAAAGTCAAATGGTATTGACGCATTGAGCGCTTGAACAAATTAACTGCGCAATGAGCAGCAGCAACAACCACACACGAGTTGTATCTGCAACTATTTGTATCTTTTGTCGAACGGGGGAGCCAAGCTATTTGTTTTTGTGCTTTTTTTGTATTTTTGCCAAATTAATTTCAGCCTCTCTCTAGGAAGATTATTAAATCTGAAATTGAAAATCGAGAAACCGAGAAAGGGAAACAAGTTTCGATTTATGCAACGCTTTTTTTGTGTTTTTTTGTAGCTATTTATACTTTCATAAAAGTGTTGAATCATTCGGTGAATCTTATCAGCGATGGGGAAGAGAGTATCTTCCAGTTTATTTTTTTCCTGATAAGATGGAGAATTTTTAGCTGAGTCAGTCAGTAAGAACTCTGATGAAATACGGAATCGCTTCGCGATATCCTTGACTGATAACCGAATCGATGCGATGGCCAATAAAATGCTAATTCACGGATAACGAGAAGCGTGAGCGTGAGCAAATTAACGTAATTAATGCGACAAGATCGGATTCGATTTTCGCCCTAAATCGTTTTGTAATTCAAATGTGGCAGGTTCATGTCTCGATGCTGTGCGATTTGTGGCACTTGTGAGTTGCGGCAAAGCGAAACGATGCCAGGTGTTGAAAGGTTGCTGAGTGTTGAGTTGAGTGAGAGTCGTGTTTTTTGGTTTTTATTAACAATCGGAGTTTTATAAGATTAAGAATTTATTTATATTTTTTCAATAAAAGAATAAATTGGAAACAAGTTTCTCATTGACTTTTATTACATTTTAATATTTTAAGATTTTTATTCTGATAGAATTCTTTCCTAAATTAAATATTTCCTAAAAAAATACTTCCCAGCTAATTATTTAAAATTTTTCTAGGATTTCATTTACCAAAATTCCTTGTCATTTGATTTGTGACACTTGAGTTCAAGCCAATACAATGCCATGAAAGTATCTTGAAGAGCTCCCCGGCAGGTGTGTTCTGTGATGCTTTTGGGGGCGTGGCAACCAGAACTTTCACAAATTAATAACACTTTGGCTCTGGTTCTGGCTCTGGATGTGGATATGGCTGTCGATGTGGAGCATCGTCCGGGTTCAACACACTAAGCCGCGACCAAAGACCAAAGACCGGCGACCAGAGCCGAGATTCAAGCTTCGGAGAGCGGCATTTTAATTGAATTCGCGAGGTGAACAGACAGAGAAAGAGCGGGAAAAAAAATGGGGAGTAGGAGTAGGAGGAGGGGAGCAGATGGCGGACCACAATTTCCAAGAACCCGCCGAACAGAAGATATATTTACTTACTCATGTCGAGGCGAGTGTATCTCTGTATCTTTGTATCTGCCAAGTACGGGGCATAAGCGGACCGTAAACGAGACGACAGGCGGCGCGCAAGCAAATAAAATGAAGGAAGGAAGCGAAATGAGCAAATCGGCTAAATAATAATGAGCAAAGAAGCCAGAGGAGTCAGAGGAGCCTGCAATGATGGTTATGTGCCCCAAGGATGGGAAAAAAGGGGTTAGGGAATATTTGTACAGTTCAGTTTCCAGTTAGAGAAAGGCACAAACAAGATTGATGATTATCTTTAATGAGTTATTTGGAAGGGAATTTAATAAGAAGCAGGAAGTATAAATATTTAATAAAAAATCAGGAAACTTATACTTTATTAATGTACAAATATTTAAAAAATTAGGAAACATATACTTTACGTGTTTAAAATTAACTGCAAAGTACAAAGAAGATAGCGCCTTTCGTAACTTTGGTTTCTTAAACCAAGAAAAAGATTACATTTTTTTGATTGCAAAATTGATTAAACTCTTAATTAATAAATCCAGAATTCTCTAGAATATTTCATATTAAATTTTTTAATATTAGTATGAAAGATGAGCTTCTAAGAAATTAATAAAAAGCCCTTTGAGGTCCAAACTCTTCCTAAATAGTTTTAAATTGTTTAAATTAAATCATTCACCTGTTGAAATATTTGAACTACATTTTAAAGTAATTTCAATATATAATGTATTCCCTATTCTTTCCACTATTTATAAAGTTCATCAGCTTGAAAAAAACTTGAGTAATTTGAGTTGAGCAAGTGGATTGGCGGATTCGAAATCGGGTCTCGAAACTCGTTACTTGGTCAATGGCTTCTCCGCCTAGAAGAGGCTTGGATTTAATCTCTCCTCGAGGGGCACCAGCAGCAGCTTCATCAGCAGCAGAAGCAGACTGACTGTCTCTGTGCCCATAGTTCACTGTACCCCGTTACCCCACCAGACCCGTCACTGCCTTTGTCTGGGGCTTCCCTTCTTGGGGGCTTTGGTAATTTGTAAATTGGTTCATAATTCGTTTGTTTGTTTGGCGGTCCCACCCGCGTTCTTTTTATACTTTTTCTTGGCTACTTTTTTATTACAGTAAATACAACATTTAGAGAACTTCTTATTAAAAATATAAAAAAATTTGTATAATATATAATATATAATTATTGTTCTAATATAGGGAACATCTTAAAATTGAATATTTAATATCTAAACGCAACTTAAAACCCCCAAAAGTATTCCGACTTTTATATATGTTTATCTTTAGATAAAATTATAATTAAACTTTGGAAAAAAATGTCTTAAAATATATAAAAAATATATTTTAATATTTAATATAATCCGCTATTACCAGTAAACCTGTTTAGGGCTCACTTAACCCAGTGTTAACTGTGTTCTCCCGCGTTTTTTCATTTTCCTCTGGTCTTTGGAGACATTGCGTTCGTTGGCTTCTTTTGTGTGTTTTTTATTTTTTTTTTTGTTTTTATTCTTATTATTTGGTGGGGTTTGAAGGGGGGAGTTTGGACTGGTAACCATCTAAAAGCCAACAAAAATGAAATGGGCACAATCAACTAACTGTAAATACTTTTTGTTTTCATCTTTTTTTTTTCTTCACTTAACTTCTTCTTTTGTTTCTCTAAGACGCGTTATAATTTTCTATTTCTCGATTTCTCACGAGACTTTGTCTCATTGTCTCCACACCTCGGCAGTGTACAAGAAATGTTTGATTTGCATATTTTCGACACTCGCTAATTAATAAACGACTGGCGGACAAAATAAACGAACGCTGAAAACAAACAACGTTTTTAAGTTTATTTTTTAGTGTTTTTTTTTTTTTGCACTGAAGCGGAATGTTAAAGGTCAAAAAGCTTCCGACAAGGCAATTAGATCATCCGAAACCAATTTTGTGGTGACTTTGAAAAATCTATTGCGTAATGGCTTAAGTCTGGGAATTGTTTTTTTGGGATTAGACTGGGAATGGTTTCTGAAAATATATGTTTTTGAATCGTAAACATTTAAAAACATATGTAAACATTTAAAAACTGAAGAACTAACTAGAGGTTTTACTAGTTTTTTTCTTGAAAATAATTTTTTAAGAATTTTAAAAAGCTGATAATAATTTTTTAATATTTTTATGCAGCTTAAAAATTTTAATTTTGCTTTAAAATTGGTTTAAAGTATAAGGAAGTTGAAAAGAGGTTTCTAAATTATTCAAATTTAACGAAATCCGTTTTTTGCCTAATTTATTTATGTAAAATATTTATAAAATAATTTTTTATTATATATTTTATCCATTTCAAGTCATTTCCCTTAACGTTAGACCTTTCATTGGTCTCGATGGCCTTAATAACAGCACTTGTCTGCTATGCTTTTTAAGATTTATGCTTTAAAAGTGGAATTAACCCATAAAAAAAGAGATCTATAAATTGCAGTAACCAAATTCAGCCTTTCCCTTGTGGCTCAACTTTCGGAACTCTTTTTCTTGAATGTGCAGTTGTTGTGCAGTGCGGAAGGAGGTCGCCAAGAAGGTTAATGCCAATTTACGTCAACAAATGCCCAGACATGCCATCTAAATCGAACCAGCCGCCGATCCAAGACTCTTTCTCTCTTCTTGGAGGAGGCGGGAGATCAGTGAGAATAAGTCAAATAAATAGGAGAGATCGTAAGGGGAAAAGCGGGGAAACCCTCTTGCTTACCCTGGTTTTTCCTGGTATAACCCCCCCTTTTTCTCCCCACCATTTCTCTCTTTCTCTGACTCTGTCTGTGGCTCTGTTTTTCGCCGTCTGTCAGCGAACCTCCTTCGATCGGCAAACAAGCCGAACAAAACGCTTCCTCAACTGCCTAGCGGATTTACAATGGATGCGCAGCCAGGAGGTGGGATAGGAGGTAGGAAAAGGCACTGGAAAATATAAATAAAATTTTAGAAAATAAAATAAGGAATGTATAAATTAAATATAGGGTTTTCCAGGGTTTTATCAATCAAACAGATATTTTATACAGGATTTTCCAATAGAATAATAAAATAATTTTAATATATTTGAATAGTATTTCAACATCCTTCGATTTTGTAAAAACTTTAAACCAACTTTAACATATATTTAAGCAATCTTAGAAAATATTTAAAAAGCATTTCCCTCCGTGTAACCCAACCAAGGAGGAGGTCGGGCCTGGATTATACTCAGAGAGTGCGTCGCGGAATGGAGTGGTAGTATGGCTCGGTTCGGTTCAGTTCGGTTCGGTTTGCTATAGGATGGAATGCTTCGCTGGTCTCGGGGGCCAGAAATTGGCAAACAATAAAAGCCGTCAAAAAGTGCAGCCAACAGCAAATAGGAAAAGCAATAGCCAGGGAAAAATACAGAGAGAGGCGACTGGGGCGGCGTTAGCGGGGTGGCAAGAGAAAAAAAACAGTTTGAAAAGTTGATTGTTTAGTTGGAGTTGGAGCATAAAAAATGTTAGCTACACACAACAACGAAAAAATAATACAAAAAAAAAAAGAGCAGAAAACCAAAACAACAGCAAGCAGCGAAAGAAGAAGAAAAAGCACAAAAAAGTGGAGCGTCGATTGGAGTTGTAGAGAAAATGGTTTTCCATCACAGTGAGAACAAGGATGGTAGGGGGTATGGGTAGAGGGAGTGCTTGGGTCTGGTGTGCATCGAGAACGGAGCTTAGCTTTCTCAGGAGATGTCTGAACCTTGGCCCAGACACATGTATGGACCATTATCATATTAGCATGGCAACAAAGAGGGGGAAAAGGTGACCTGTAATCAATATATTGATGCAGAGATGAGAACTTTTACATTATAAAAACCTTTTAACATTTTTTGGATTAATTTTTTGGGTAAACAGAAAACCAAAATGATATATAAATCACTAAATAATTGCTAAATATTTTGTTTATATTTATCAAACTTCATTTTTTGCTCTCCCATTTAAATGTATATTTTTATTAAAACTTCAAATCTAAAACATTTATTAAGCTATCTCATTCACGCTATCATCTCTATATACTTGGGACTTGGTGAAAGATACATTTCAGCTCTTGTCAGAAAGCAGGCACTGGCCGAGTCTTGGGCATGGAAAAACAGACAAATGTGACGGAAGAAAGCGCTTGGAGTGTGGCTTCCAGAGGGGTCTTTCGAGAGCGAGGAGGCAACTGCCGTTGACTGACTGACATTTTTTTGCGCTTTTTTTATGGTTTATTTCGTTTTTTTTTTCTTATATTTTATTTTTGATGACGACGCAGGCCGAAGAAGTGTGGCCTGACAAATGCATAAAACTCGAAGCTCACCGAGAGATATATGTATGTTCAGGGGGGAAAAACGGGAACTGATCATGAAGATCTCCTCCGAGAGACTGGGAACTGAGATGCGATGCAGTCTCTCGGCCTCAAGTTGAAGTTGAAGCTGGGAGCATTTTGCCGGTGATTTGCTGCTGACAACAACAACAACAACAACAGCAACATGGATGTTGTAGCAATTGAATTTTTGCACGTCGCCCATGAAGTTGTTTGTTTGCCTGGCATCGCTTGGCTTCTCAAAAAAAACCTCTACCCCAAGCTTAAACAGTGAAAGAAAATTAACTAAAATTTGTCTAAAAAACTTGAGAAAATTTATAAAAATCATAACAAATATTATAGATATTTACTGAAATATATTTATAATTTTTTTAAATTATTTAAGAAATGATCACAGAATCTTTAGGCATTTTTATGAAAATCTAGATTAAATACATTTCCCTCAGTGCATCTTTATTGTTGCTGCTGCACTTGGATGAAAAATTGTAGAAGCTGTTAACGAAAAACGGCAACAACAACAAAATGTTTGCACGCCTGATTGTGTTTGTTGTTGCTGGCTTTGCGCATATTTATGTTGGCTTTGAGTTACCGTTAGACGGTTATATGGCGGATTACATTTGGCGCTGCTGATGGCAAATTATCTGTGCCACAGTGGAATAAGAGTTAAAAGTCGACGGCAGTGGGATTTGGCGGAGAGGATCGTTGTTGGGGCAGAAGTCCAGAATGTGGCCACGATGACGATGATTGAGTTTAGCCGTTTGCAGCGAAAATGGATAATGGAGTTTTACTCTGTGCCATCTGTCCATCTCTGGCTTAATGCATCTCCTCTTATTTATGTATCTCTCTAATTGACTATCAATCTATAACATTCCATTCTGTAGCCAAACCGAAACGATAAATCTACTTTATAATCCTGGCCAGGTCTTGATTAGCTTGAGAAACATCTATCTGCTTGATTTAACTATCCTGGGAGCTTTGAGAGATGTGTGATTTTATGACTTTTTCATGGTGGAAGGTTAAAAAAATCATTTTTCTTTTGAATTAAAAAAAAGAGATGCATCTAACCCTCCCTAGAATTGAATTGGCTAATAAACCTGAGAATTAAATGTGTTTTAGCAGCATCATGTTGCTCAACAAGTTCCTAGCAACATTTTATAGAGATGCTGCGCAACATGTTCCTAGTCACATTGTTTCCTTTATCCGTCTTTAGCAATTTTTAATTTAATTTTTTTCATAACTTTAAGTGATAAGAAATTAAAATGTCTATATATAGAATATATCTGCAATATTTACATGTGTGCTTTGTTATTTCTAGCTAAATTTATGTTTATTGAGATGCATTTTGTTCTTCATTTGTTTTCAGCAATGTTTTAATTTAATTTTTTGATACATTTAAACATAACATAGGGTATCTCACAATCATTCCCATTCAACTCTATCTTTCCCACTTGTCCTATTAGTAAATTATGTTTAATTCAGCATCATTTCTTTTCTGCCACACCATTCATAATCCATTCACTTCTCCGTGTTTAATTGCGGTCAATTGCCAGCAAACAAATTGGGATTCCCATTCCCATTTCCATTTGTGCCCTAAAAATAACTGGTAAGACCTCCTGGGGGATAAGCAAACCAAGGCTAATGATACAACCATCTATGATTTTTATTTTATTTTCTTATTTCCCCCCAATTCATGTGGTGTGAAAATCTGCCATCGATTTGGCCGCTTCGCTCCATTCAACTTTCAACTTACATTTTTTTGTTTTGCGACTTTCGCAGCAAGTGACACACAAAACATACTGAGAGAAATAACAAAAAGGAAAGGCCCCTGCGCTGGCTTTATAATATCGTAGAGATATATACCCCTCCTCGCGCACCCATCTCCAACTGCTGACTTTTTGACGCTCATTTCGCACAGAGACTTTCAAATGGCTAAGACTCAAAGTCTGACTTGGCCTGGCCATTGGCGATCTTTTGCAGTGAGCTTTGAAATTCGAGTATCGGGTATTTGTTTCTGGCTCTGAGCTCGGCCAAGACCCGCAAGACTATTGCCCATTATTATCTCTTGGCTTGGCTCTTTCTGTTAGCCGCTGATGTTGTTGCTGGTAATTGTTGCCGCTTTTTGGTTTGTGTTTTATTGTCGTTTTTAGTTTTTTTTGTTTTGTTTATTCGGTTTTGTTTCGGTTTTTGTTTTTATTTTTTTGTATTTTTGTGTTTTGTTTTTGTTTTGCCCGACGTCGGCATCTGAAAAGAAGGTCGCACAAGGTGGTCCACCATCCACATCGAGGTGAGCCGTTATCGTTACTCTAGCTTTTTGAGTTTTCAGCTCAGTCTAGGTTGGTATTTTAACTTGTTTTGATCTTGGTTTATATTTTTAGATAAATTTTAAAGTCTAAAAACAGCGCTAAAAGAGTTTTTGAGATTATTTTGAGTACTTATGAGTTAAGCCAAAAAATTCTTGATAATTCTTCTCTCTGAGGTTTATAAAATGACAAATTAAGGAGTATCTTTTTTATTGGAGTTTAAAATTGTATTATAAATGAATTAAATGTTATTATTTAAGTCCGTATAATCACGCCTTTAATTGTTTTTTTATATTATTTGAAGTTCTTATTGGTTCTAAGCCAACATTTTCTTGATAAAATTTTAGGTAGCAAACTCTATGAGCCTTAAACAATTTTTTAAAATGAAAGATATCATATTAACATATTATAAGAGCTTAAAATGTAATAATTAGAGAACTAAATACTTAAATAAATAATTATTCAAGTCACTTTATAAATGCCAACTAACTAACACAGGCTCCAACATACTATATTCTTTCACTAAAACAACCTTAATTTACTTAAACTTTTCTATACCAGAGCATTCCCAGTTCGTTACTATCCAAACTAGGCTTTCATCTTGTATTATTTTCGTTTCATTTGTCTTTAAAATTAATGTGCCAGATTTGAAAACCTGTAACGTCAGCTGGCTCAGTGTCCAAGACTCAGTCGCAGTTTCTGTCTCCGTTTTTCTGCTTTTTTTTCTGGCTTAGAGCGGAGAAGTTGACGAGTTAACTGAAAGAAACTAAACTGAAAGAATTGCCCCAATCTCCCCCCAACTTTTTCTCTGGCAGCTGCAATTGATTTTCACTTGGATTTTGGATTTCTTTTTCTCAAACTTTTTGGAGATCTCTCTCGATAGAGAAGAGTGCCAAAGACTTGCCCCGTTTTCCTTGCCTGTCGCTCACTTTTGTTGTGTTTTGGCATTGATGATTTTCTTTGTATTTTTTTTAGCTGGGAAAGGTAGCGAGGAAGTGGGTTAATCGGGGCAAGCGGGGGTTAAGCCGGAGGTCTCCTCGTCACACTCTGATATTTGTCGCTGTTTCGGCTGCCGTGTTTTCGGCTTTTGCCAATTTTTTCTATTTGGCAAATTGCTTTGAAGTTGGAGCGTAGGTGCCTTGCAAATTTGGCCAATTCAGTGATTTTTTTTCTTCTTTCCTCTTCATTTTCGGTTGTCTGCATAATTGAATTTGTTTGTTTTCGAGGTCATCCACAAAAAAAAAGCCTGAAACTGAACTTTACCGCTTTTTGCGAAATCGATCGTTGGTTTTTCTCGATTTGCCGATCTTAGATCGCTGCTGTTGTCAATCAAAAAGTCAAATTCCAAGCTGTCAAAGGTGCGCAATTTGTCTCTCAACTGCAATTGAGATGAAAAGCGAATGTGACATGGTCAGTGCCTGGCAGCGCTGCTGCTGGAAAATGCAATAAGGCGGCCGAGAATGCAAGGGGATCGAAACGCTGCGAATGGGCATTGCGCATACGCCGCGTGTGTCGCCATGCAACTGATAGATCAGATAGAGCCGGTAATAAGCCGGTGGTTGGTTGCATGGCCACAACAATCGACAATCGCCAATGTGGCCCATTGACAGTGCAGGAATGCCGCCCCGAATATGACAATCGCAAATAATGTTAACTATATGTCTAAGTTGTGTTGTTAACCCATTGATAACTTGGGATTAAAGGGGGTGCAAGATATGAAGATATTACGAAAGAAAGATAATTCTTTTTATATGTTCTTTAACACTTACAATTTAATTATTTGTTTTAAAAGTACAATAATAATTTTTATGATATCTTAACACTTCTTTACTATATTTTAATTAAGATAAATTTTTTTTAGAGGTTTCTATAAGAATTACATCTGTGGCTTCTTTGTTATCTCATATTAATTTTATAATAAACACTGAACGTTGCTTAAGTATCACTTAAAGTAATGAAATTACTAATGCAATTATTTTAAACTATTTAAAATAAGTTTTAGGTTTCAAGACAACGAATTAATATTCTAGAAAGACTCTGAACTCCTTCTCCTATTTATTACTTACAATTTAAACTCTGAAAAGTCCTCGACTTAAGTCAACTGCCATTAAAAACAAAAATAATTATAATTAATTAAATACCTTTTACTTTTCCGCAAAATAATTAGATTTTCAACTCAGTCCCCAAAGGATAAAATGATCCTTACCCAAAATACTATTAATTCAATCAGTTTCCACACACACACAGATCTTAAGCTCTCCCATGGGGGTTAATGGTTGTTGCTCCTGACAGTTTACAAGTTATTCAAACGCAAATGTTTAACAATAAGCAAATAATTCTCGGTGCACATGTCACACAAATCAAAGAGCCGGCCCAGAAGGTGGCCAACTCCCAAGGGGCCAACTCCATTTCGGCCAAACTCCATTCAATTGCTATGCAAATCAAAGCGAGCTGCGTAATGAGCCGCAACCGTAACCGAATCGGAATGGGAATCGGAATCCAAAATCCGAAACCGAAAACCAAAAAGCGAAGGGGGAGTTCGCTGGGAGTTCGTAACCGAAAGCATATAATACATACATCTCTGTGCCCCGCACAGTTTGCCACTTGACTTACATGTGTTCAGTGCTGATTGCTTTAATGGGTCACCACTGTACTAGTTGGGACAGATGTGTGTGCTAACGGTAAACTGGTTTCAATGGATCGCACAACAACACCCTGCACAGACACAGACATAACACAGAAGGCACTCCAAGAAAATGAAGATTTTATATTAGAAATTATTTTGAGACCTTACTTTTCTTCTCTAAAAAAGATTTTATATTTAAAAATAAATGTTTATAAAGTATTTTAAATTACAAAATCGTTTAAAATTGTAATAGAAACCTTTAAAGCTTTGCTTAAATTTTATTTCAAGTGCACACATAACACACAATCCAACAAATGCCAATTGCCCAATGTCTCCTCCAAGCTGACCCAAGCGTCGCCGCTCGTCGATGGGCTTTCATGACATATTAGCAAAGGTTTTGGCTGCTGCCTGCCATTTATGTTATAACTGCCAATGGCCGTTGATTTCATTTAGGGCCAGGCCAAGCTAATCGCCGGCCTTTGCTGCAAAAAGTATTTCCAGTTGTTGCCACTCAGCAGCCGCTGCAGTTGCAAAATCCATTGCCGTGTGTCACGATCCTGAAGGCGAGGAAATCAAACGAAATAAAAGTCGGCGCGGGCGCATATGTGAGGAAAATATAGGAAAATGTAGGGAGTAAAGGAAATACTCTTAAATAAAATGCTATAATTAAATTATAAGCTGAAAAAAAATTGTCTTTTAAATTTACTTTCAAAAAATAATGAAGATACCTATAATAATTTTAAACTGATTTATTCAATAATTATTTGAATTGTTTTTATAAATAATTAATTTTAATTTAATGCAAACAATATAAAATTTGATGAATTTAATAAGCTGAGTTTAAATACAGAAAATTTAATCTCTTCAAAATTTTGTAGACCCACAAAACATTTTAAATTATTTGTTTAAAATCGAAAGAAAATCGAATTTCTTTAATATATTTTCAGACTTACAAAACACTTTATTTGAAGTTAATTTGATAATACGTTTATGATGATAAAAACTTGTTTAATATGTAATAACAATTTTTTCCTAACAAATTATATTACTTTAAAATTTTCCCATCAAAAAGTCCTCCTTTAACCTTTTATGGAAAATTATGCCATTCATAAATGCCCCCATTTAAGGGTATCGGAAAAGCTCAGTCAAATCTGTGAAGGTGCCATGCGGAGTTATGGTTATGTGAACAAGCAACAACAACAACAACAACATGAGGCTTAGCAACAACTTGCAACTTGCAACTGACAACAGCAACAAATATCGCATTGAAAATCGCTGCAAATGAGGCAGCGTGAAAAATGCGCGACTGTCGAAATTGTTTCTCGAAAAAAAAAAAAAACAAAAATATCAACCAAGTAGCAGCGGCAGCTGCCCAAAAGGGGGCCAGTGGGGGCGAGAGGGTAAACACTTGCAATCGGTTGAGCATTCACATGGGAAAACGACGGGCAGCAGTCAACAGTCAGCAGGTTGCCGAGCCCAGCAGCAGCAGCGGCTGCAGTAATATCTGCTGCAACTGCAACTGCAACGGCAGCCACTGCAGCAACATTTTGACAGCTCTTTGCTGGAATTGCAACTTTATTTCACTTTTCGTCCAGCAACTATTTCCAACAATATTTTTCCACCAAAATGTCAAAGCGACTAAATGTGACATAAGAGAGAAAGGGCGCAGGGACAGTCAGGGGTCAGTTGGCAATAGTTTATAATATTTCACAAGGGATTTTCAGGACTTGAAAAACAGTTTTCTAAAAAAAATAACATTTTGTTGTAACAAAAATTAACACTAATTTATTTTATAATATATATTACAGTCGACTCACTCTCATTAATAATGATCTCTTAATATATAAACTTCCTGCTTGTTACACCTGTCCTGACCATCCATATTGGCCCCCAATAGAGTTATAACTGAATGAAAATGAATGACCATTAATTTATCTACCGTTCAAGCCAGTCTTTTCCGCCTCAAGTCTCGAAAAAAGAGTATGAAATTATTTAAAAATCATTTGCCAATGGCAATATGTTGCATGCGTGGTCTATTTAGACATGAAGCAGGTTAGCATTTTGCGGGTTGCGGGACATATTTGTCATGCGTGGCCAAAAAATATTCCCACGTTCATTCGGTTTTTTTCTTTACTTTTTATTTTCGTAGCTTTTTGCTTAATTGAATTCATTTCGGGCGAGTGAAAATGTAAAGAGATAAAATGGTATAAAGCAAAATGTGAACTAGAGCCAGGCCGAGTTGGTGAAACCATTTATCATTTATTGGCAGAGATCGTTGGCCATATTTAGTCGTATTTATTGGCAAAACAAATTGATTAATTGATCTGGCATTTGCATGCGGCTCTCGTCTTAATGAGAACTTGACGTCTCATTGAGAACTGTTGCCCCCAGTTTCATTCCAGATGATCGATGAATGAATGCAAAAGGTGCTGGAACGAATAACTGAATGAATGAATGTGCATGGGATGCCAAAAAAAACTGAACACCGGAAGAAATATTTAAATGTCAATAGGTCAGGAATATAAATGGGTTCTTCTCAAGATTATATAAAACCTTTGTAATGTCTTTTATGATAAAGTCCGAAAATGCACAGCAAGAAAGTCTGTAACTTTGACCTCTAGTATAACATTTTTTTGAAATTTCCTTGTACTTACTGTAAATATTTATTTATATTTTTCTCCCTGTGTTTTCTGGAGTGACCCTAAGAAAATCACCTGCGTAACGTCTCGACTTGGTAGCCCAGAAATCGATGTCAGGGACAGTTGAAAGCGCACGAACCTCGCCCGCCTGCGTGCCTTGTCTGTTTCTTGTCCTCTCACCTGCACTCGCTCACCTGCGATCTGAACTCTGCACACTCATTAATCATGGCTTTGGGTTTGGAGAGCTCAGAGAGAGAGTGCCAAAGGCAGATGGCTTTGGCTTACGATCAGGGGAAAAACTCGGTTCAAGTGCGCTCGAAGCGCCAAAAAATACGACAAAACAAAAAAATATGCTGGCTGCTTGCTTATTTGTTTGTTAACTATGTTTTTGATTACATAATCCAAACAAATCACGAGAAAGTATAACGAATTTTAATTGAAGTCGATGATGAGATACTCTAATTGAAAGAAAGGGAAGTGATTGAATTTGAATTATATATTTAATATATGATTAGAGAATTTTTTTAAGGTCTTAAAAAGGATTCCTTATAAACAAATATTATTTGCCATGGAATACTCCAGATTTTTAATTTCTTCTTTTAAAATGAAGTAATTAAATTCACATAAAATATTTATAAATATTATAAAATTACCTATTTATCTTATATAATCTTCTTTTAATGTAAATCATATCTCCAACTCGATTTACCCGTCCACAACATCAATTTTCCTACCGATTCGATCTGCAAATGTTACCTTCAATTGCGGTTAGGGGAGAGTCTTTCGACATAAACCCACCAGAGGCTTTCGCTGGAGCCACTCGAGCCTTGTGTGTTAATGCCTCTAACTGGCCCGGGGGTGTCCGTGGTGCACTGCAGCCGTGGTGTTGCGTTGGCTTCCGGACAAGGCCGCTTTGAATTTTTTTGTGGGGGATCTTTGCTCTATAAAAGTGAAGCCACGACCTGGCAGTGGCATCAGTTCGACGCTTTGGCTCATCTCCATCAGGTCAACATGAAAATCTTCGTCTGTTTGCTGGCTCTGGGAGCTGTGGCCCATGCAGGATTCATTGGAGGAGCAGGTGGCGGCGGCGGTGGTGGTGGCTATGGCGGTGGTGGTGGCTATGGCGGTGGCTCTCCCCATGGCGGTGGCGATGGAGGCTACAGCTATGGCGGTCATGGCGGCTCTGATCATGGATCCGATCATCATCATGGCAGTGGCGGAGGCTCCCCACCCGTCAAAGTCATCAAAGTGATCCACGAATCCGCTCCAGCTGGTGGCGCAGGAGGCTGGCAATCAGGAGGAGGCGGTGGCGCAGGAGGCTGGCAATCAGGAGGAGGCGGTGGCGCTGGAGGCTGGCAATCAGGAGGAGGCGGCGGCTATGGAGATGGCAGCTCCCATGGCAGCGGTGGCGGCCAGGAGATCAAAATCATCAAGATCATCTCGCAGCAGGCATCGGCTGGCGGTCATGGAGGCGGCTATGGTGGTTCATCTGGCGGCGGAGGATATGGTGGCTCATCCGCTGGCGGTTGGTCCTCGGGTGGCTCCTCCGGCGGCGGCTGGTCTGCGGGTGGCGGTGCTGCTGAAGCCCCCACGGCTGTGAAGATCATCAAAATCATCTCGGAGTCGGATTCTGGAGCTGGTGACTCTGGCGGTTGGTCTTCGGGTGGAGCTTCCAGCGGTGGCTGGTCCTCGGGTGGAGCCCCCAGCGGTGGCTGGTCCTCGGGTGGAGCCTCCAGCGGTGGCTGGTCTTCGGGTGGGGCCTCCAGCGGTGGCTGGTCACCTCAGGGCGGTGGTGCCGGCAGCTGGTAATTGTGATATTCAACCCATTTCCACCCTTCCATTATTGTCATTGTCCGCATCTTCATTTCCATTCTCTGTTAAAGCTCCATTCCACCATATTTGTTGAATAAAAACTTTTCTATTTGATTATTTCGCCAAAAAAAGGAGTGTTTAATTTGCCAAAAAAAAGGAGCAGCAACCCAAGAAATCCTTTTACAACTTTTAATTTAAAACAGAAAACTCGGCAAGGAAAATACATAGAAAAACACCCAAGAATTCTCGCTCCCCGCTCTCCGTTTTCCTCTAAGAAGCACACTTAAGCGTTAAGTAATAAAATGCAAGCAAAGCTGGGCAGAAAAAAAAAGGAGCAGCCAAGGAAAAAAATGGAAAACTGTCGGAAAATATGTAAAATATCACTTTTGACTAGCCGGGAAAGTCTAGCCACCCCCGAAGGAGCCAGTTTTTGCGCTCAGCGGGCGGTGGCAAAAGTGGGCGTGTGCCGGGGGTTGGGTTTGGGATTCATTGGGTTGCATGTATAAAAATATATATTTTCCATATAAATCTAACAAAGGACGTGTTCGGGTTACTTGATTAGGGCCAGGCCCAGGAGTGGGCAAAGCATTTTCTTCGCTTCGCTTTTCTTTTTCCTGTTTTTTTGTATTTTCTGGGTGGCAGAATGGAGTGCCTATGGAAAGGATAAAAGACAGCCTGTCCTTTTTTTTTGTATTTTTTCGGTTTCCTTGAACATTTACACAAAGAAAGAACTTTATATGTAAGTATATACACACCAATAAAGAAAAGTGAGCAATTTGTTGCTGGAGATATGATAGGTTTGATTTTCTGTATTGATTTATTTCCACGCCGCACAAAAGGCAAGTGTATATAGATAGATATTTATTTTGTTTTCTTTTTTTGGGGCATTTTCCATTGAGGGAATTGCGCAATTTTTCGGCCGAGAAGAATTATAAAAACAATCATTAAACATATTTATACTCTCCCACTCAATAGCCATCAACTTGTTGCCGGGTGTATTGTAAACAAAACAAACATTTGGCGGAACATTCCAAGGGGGAACTCTCATACACACAGACATTACTTAATATTCATTCTTGGATACGAAATACTCGTACGAATCGGCATCTCTAAACAAATACTGAAACGAAATAATTTTTATGAGTTAAATGGAATAATGTTTTCCATTGAATTGCAAACAGTTTTGGGTGTTTAAGAATCAAGATTTATTTTTGTAAAGGTTATGAGGGTATTTATAATTTGATTAGAAGTTTGTGGAGTACATTTAAATATTTTATATATATTAAAATATATTTTTAAATTTCGAATAATGCAAATATATTGTTTATTTTTCAAAGAAAAATAGGTTAAATCTTTCTATAAAAGCAAAGTTTAAGTTAGTCTTAGAAAAGTGTAAAAATCATTTAAAAATTATCTGAAAAATATAACAATTTCATTACTTAATTCAAAATAATTTTCAATGAATATATACAAATAATCCCTATATATATTTTTCATGAAAAACAATCCCTCTTCTTCCCAAAATAAATGTAATATCAAAGAGTATCCCATTCTTTTGTTCTTTTGTTCACTGACTTGATTATATTTGTCTTGGTGCTTCTTTCATAAAAATTTTGTTATTATTTTAATTTTACTTATTGACTGATTGCTGGCATTGTTGTTGGCCGGAGCTACCAGCACGTGCAGCGGGCCAAAAAAGTGGAAAATTGCGTGTTTACCAAAGAACAACAATGTGCGGGTGAAAAATCGGCGTAGTGTCGTGGGTGGAATCTCTGGCTGGCTGGCTGTCTGTCCGTCCTGTCCCCGAGTCAACTGCCTTTGCGCCTCTTGTCTGTGTTGACTGAATCGCTTTTCAAGTGTGTTTACTGTGGGCGCGTGTGCATCGAATCCCGCCGAATCAGAGCATCAGGAACAGAAATATCAACAAACAAATGCAGAAAACACAATCAATGAGGCAAAAGCAAACAGTTTAAGCGCCCCTCGGAAGTCGTTATTAAGAATTTCACCCGCTCCATTGACTGGATTCTGGATGTGGGAGCCCAAGTCCCAAGTCCCACACCTCAAATTTCAACCAAAAGTAATTTCGATTTGTCTGGCTGATATACTCTACTATATAAATTTTGGATATAAAAGGGATGAAGCGCCAGCGTTTCTCAGTGATTGAGTTCATAAAAAAATGCTTGACGGAGGTTGACAGATCAACGGCTGCCGACCAAAATAAATCTATATTTATTCATTTAATGAAATCTGAAATGCTATGATTAACTTTTGCGATAAAAATAAGGGAGTTATGAGAAATAATTTGGATTTTGGGGAGTAAATATTCGTGGATTTAGCAGTTTTTAAGGCTTACAAATGTCTGAAAACTTTGTTTTGCTTTAATAAAGTCAAAATAAAGAGAAAATATATATAAATATTATATTTTACTCTCAAGAAATCTATTTATTATCCAATTTAAACTCAATTTCAAGCCTTAAAGGTTTATTAAACAAGGAAAGGTGCTTGAAGAACCCTAAAACTTAGCTGAAAATCCTTGAAAATTGTTGCAAATCCCCTTTCCCTCCTTATAGTGTTATAATAACATCTAGCAAATTGACCATCCATCACATCCCCGTTTTCAATTGCCGTGATTTGTTATTGTCTACTTGGTTAGTTGAGTTTGGAAATTGGTTTGATTTACTCAACTGATGGGGTGTCGCCCCGTCCTGCTGTCCTGCTTTGCCCAAGGAGTCTGTCTGGTCTAGGACTAGAATGGCCCACTATTTTCTCCCTGTCCCCTTTTGGCTGGCTGGATTTTCGTCTGGTCGACGACACCGTCACCATTACCATCAACCGGATCGTCGCCGAACTCTCGGGTCTTCCAGACGTGAGCGCCGCCGCCGTTGTCGCCATTAACTGTCCCGGCGACGCCTCCTCCACTGCCAGTAGCAGTGGCAATGGCAGTGCCACCCATCAGCAACCATCGCCATCGCCATCACAAGTTGTCGTCTCATCAATTTCCCCTGCCTTCCTCTGCAGCAGCAACCCATTTCGCTGTCGCCTTTGTTGGCTGCCAAAACACAGAAACAGAAAAGGCAACTAAATCGTTATATAGCCAAGGCACAGAAAAAGTTTTAGCTAAAAAAAAAAGAAAGAATAAGTAGAAGAAAAATAAAGAACACGAGAAGTGCATGGCAATACAAAGGCAAACAAACAAATATTATTACTAATTCATTCTCGAATATTTTCCTTGCACCCTTTTTGTTTTCAAGCTGCCTTTGAATTCTATTTTACAGGTTTTTTTCTTGGGTTTTCAAGCTATTTATTTTGGATTTACAAGAAGAATGGGGGAAATAGGATGGGATTAAGGCTAAAGTTGGTATAAACTTGTATCTTTTAGATATATATTTTATAGCTTTAATTTTGTATCATAGATACAAGATAGCAGCTTTTAAAATATATATTTTGCTACAACCTTTCGCGTAATTTTGTATAAAAATAATTCCTCTCTTCTATATCCTTGAAACTTGATAATTTTGTAATAAAAAATTTGATTTAAAAAATATTTATAAAGAGTATCCTTTAGTCATTTTCACCTGCCTGTTGTTCGTTTATCGTTAAATGTTTTCAGGTGCGCACTTAGTGATTTCTGCTGCGTGCCCCGTCTCCCACTCCCCCATCCATCGAAGTACTCATCAGTGTCTGGGCCAGTCATAAGTAATTTATCAAGATACAAAATTGCAGTTGCCCGACGACAAGCGTCGCCGTCTGTCAATGCCAATCAGTGGCGGGGCGGTGTGAAGTACGAGTGAATGTGAATGCGAACGTGAATGAGTGCCCGGCGTGAATGATATTCGAGGCATTTGTCAGGTGGACGCGCACTCAAGTGATGCCAAATGTCAGTCAACAATTCAGGGTTTGGTTGGGCGGCGGTGCTGCAGGAATGACCGAAAGGCAGGCAGGATGGCCCATAATTGGCCAACTGCGATTGCTATCTATTTCATTCGATATCTCGGTCAGATTGGATGGGGAATATATCGGGTTCGGTGTCAATTTAATCGAAGTCAAGGGGAAATGATTGAGGGGAGGTGGGCGTGACTTATGGACATCCTGTGATTTATTGCTTATACCTGCAATGTGATATCATTGAATAAGTTGAGGGTGGCACTTTACTTTTGGGTTGAGATTATCCCTTAGGAAATTGGGTTTGAATTTGGGTTTAAATTAGGGTTTTAAGGGGTTGGAAATTAGGTATTAAATATGAAATAGCTTTTAAGAACTGTTTAATGGTGTTAAAAATAAAGCTAGAAAATTTTAAATCGTATAAAAAATATATATTTCGAATTCGGCACTTTAAAAATTGCATTTCATGTTTTTAAAAGTCTCTTTCTAGATTTAGATGTTAAAAATATTATGTTTACAAAAATAAATAATTAAAATATTTATAGTTCCAAGTTAAATATAATTTATTTTTTCATTTATAAATTTCCCTTAACAACCAATTCCCATCTTAGTGAAAGTCCTTGTAAATAATTCTTCATTCTTCGCCATTATCCTCACGAGAGTTGCAGCAAAGTCACAGTTTCCCAACAAGTAATTTGGGCCACACGGAAAATTCTTCTCATTCATCTTATGGTAATTCACAGAATCTGAGTAGAGACATCCTTTGCTCCGTGTCCTTTTTCCCACTCAATTACAATGCAAACTATCAGCAATAAAAGCAAAATTTCCATCACCCAAAGGAAGAAGGATTTTCCACAGACGAATCCATGTGTGTGTGTGTGAGCCAGAGAATTGTAATAATTTTTGTGTGCTTTATTTTGTATGTGGGTCATGTCCTTATGAAATATTCAAATGTCCTGAATTACGTATTTATGCCATTTCCACTCTTTTATTGTTCGGCCTTCCATTCCCCAAGCAAATCCTTTCACAACAACAACAACACACACAACAAGAAAAACACGAAAATCCAATTGTAAATGCGTAAATGTGAGCGTGTGTCTGAGTGTGTGTATGAGTTCGGAAGGGTGTTTGTGTTTCAATTCCGTTATTGAAAATTGACCAAATATGTGTGTGAAAGCAGAAGAAGGACATGCAAAGTGATTCCCCTGTATTTTTTTTTGGGCGGGAAAATGGAGGGAAATCATGGGGAAAGGGGATGGGAAAATGGAAATGGACTCGGATGAAGGCAACAAAGCGACAATGACAGCAACAAAAGCAGAGGCAATAAAACACACACGAGGGCATAAAAACAAATAAATTGGTAACATTTTCACAACACACACTCGCCCACAGCGCCCCACGAACACACATACGGACATTGGTAAATCCGCAACGGAAGTTGTGCTTTTAAATCGATTTTGATTGATTTTTCTCACTGCCTTTAGGGCACACACACACCCTCACGGGGGTTTTCCCGGGCCCCCCCTTTACCCTCTCCCTCCCTCTGTGTGTCAATGGCTGTGTAAAAATAAAATCAAATTGTAAATAATCGAGTCGCAATCGTCGCCTGTTTGTATCAAAATATAAATGTGTATATCTGAGGCATATATATATTTTTGCTTTTACCCTTTGGCGGTGCTTCACTCGGCAGGATAATAAAAATAATAAAAATGAACAAGGATTTATGATTGCAACGTGGCGACACCCTTTATATAAAAAATATTCCATAATTTATATAGCATTAACATTTTTTGTTTTATTTTATAAAAGCTTTCAAGAATTTTTAGTAAATATAACAATTTATTAATATGTATTGTTAATTTTTAATAAATGCAATAATTTAATTTAAAATAAATCTAAACAAAATGTTATATTATATAACATAAAGAAGTATAAACTCTAAAATAAAATATACAAATTTTTACAATTGAAAACAATAAATTGCACAAAACTAAAACCTAAAAAAAAATATAATAAACCTTGAATTAAATAATCTTACCCAAATTCTTTATTCAAAAACTATAATCACAAATTAATTCCAGTAATATAAATAATTTTATTATAAATTCCCAACGAACCAGTCATACCTCCTCCACAAACAGTCAAGTAAAAAAATTCCTGCCACTTTATATCTGCACTAAAACTATTTGATTTAACCCTTTAAACCCACCTGATTCACCGCACTCTCACGTTACCCGGAATGTATGTAGTTCTCAAACCCTTTAGTCCTGTTTAACTTTATTTATTTATTTATGTTTATATTTATTGAATGTGTATCGCTTTATTTCAATACCATAAAAAACTTTACGCCAACCGTGGTCGCAGAAAAAACTCCAACTAAAAGCCCGCACTTACATTTTTAATACAAAATCAATAAATATAAAAATATATAAGTGAGTGGAAAAAATCATAAATGAATTTGTATATGTGTGTGTGTGTGAAAGCATACACAAGAGCATAACTATATATTTCGGTGTATGGGTGAGAAAAGAATTTTTTTTTTACGATGCTGCGGACCCATAAAAAGCGCATAAAGTGGCCTTAACATGGCATAAAAAACGCACTCGCAAGTGCCAAACACAGCCCAGGGGGCGTAGAAAAAATATAACAGGGGTTATGGTAGAAGGAGGAGAGGTTCACTAGATCCATCTATATCCCCAGCTACTATAGCTGAAGAGCATATGTCCGGAGAATACCCAAGAGGTGGGGGGAGGGCACTGGAGCATATGTCCCGCAAAATAAGCGCAGGAATTTAACAAGAAATCGCTAAGGATAATGGGAAGGAAATAAAATAACTTTTTAGAAAGTTTAATAGGTGTGGCACATCCTCTGGGGATCAATAAATCGTTTGCGTAATTAAGGCTTCATTTATTTTTCCAGAGCTTACCTGATTGGACTTCATAAGTAGGTTTTTTCTAATCGGAAATAACATTATTGTAAACCTGAATAAATAATTGTAGAATTAAATGTCATTTGAAAAAGTTTTAGCTTTAATTTAAGCAATAAATCGTTAAGATAATTATGGGTAAGCCTTACCTGACATGATTTTTAAATTAAATTGAAGAACTTTTAAATCCAAACTCTGTTTTTTTTACAACAATTTATTAGTTAGCTAAAAAACCCTCAGAAAACCCAACTAACTTTAGTAGTAATTATACCAAAACTCTGTAAAAAATAACCCTCCTTCAAGAAACAAACCCTCCAATTAATTCCCAAATTTGTCCACTCCAACATAAATGTTCCAAGGGCAACAAGGTGGTCATCCTCATTATTTTACCATCTTTCCACCGAATAAAGTTCTCAACATTTTTCATTATTAATTAAGTCATTTCCTTTTGAATTTCTTGATAAAGTTTTCACTTCCTTTCATTGTTTGCCAGTTTATAAGGATAAGACGCAGGTCCCAGAACATTCTGTATTCTGGTGAAACTTTCTGGGTTCCAAATTACCATTTCCACCGGAATTAATAGTTCGAATATTTAACCCCTTTGTATGCTGTCTGAGGACAACCCCGGCGGCTACCTCCTTCTAAACCCACACCCACGCGGTGCGAACATAAGTCAGGATTCAAAGCACTCAATAAACACACGTACACTCGAATTTACATATCTACATCAGACATCATCAGGTCGTAATTAAAATATCACGCCCAGCCAAACAAAGCAAAGTCGTCATAGAACAGAGGAAAGGTGATGACGGCAGCGGCGTTGGAGTCTTATTCAAGGATTTCCCAGCCGCCAGTCAAACAAATAATAATCTTTAAAACCGATTTTTGTTTTTAATAAAAAGGTCTTACAAATATTTTAAGCCGCTCATCATTGCCCTCAGCCTTTGTCAAGGAGTGGGTCCTCCCTCAAACCATTTTTCCTACCCATTTTTCGTACTCATCCCAACTTGCCACTCAACTCCGTTCGCCGTCTTGTGCATTAAATCAAAGAAGCGTAGCCAGCACGTGTCTGAAATATGCATTAACACACCACCATTACCATCACCATCACCATCGCAATCGCAATCGGAAAGGGAATCGGCGGCACAGAGAGTAGAATTATCCCATTCCACAACAGCAACAAAAAACCCATGCCAGGAACAGAACAGATCAGAGCGTGGTTTTAGCTTCTGTGTTGAGGGTTCGCCGGCGCAGCCACCGGGAATGATTTCATTTTTAATATTAATTGCAGCAATCGAGTGACCATGACAACACAACTCCAGCAACCCTCAAGGATCAGGGACTAGGAAACTGCGCACCCAGAAATAAAACAGAAACAGCCGGAGCTTCGGAGTGGAAGCGGATGAGGAGTTTTGGAGGAGTTGGAGAAGCGTCTTGCTTCAACCACCCGTGACAAGTCGCTGGCGGATGTGGCAATTGAATTTGCCGACTCTGGCAACTGTCCGTTAAATAAAACCCCAGACAATATTTGTTTGTCGATTAAGGGCGGTCCATGCCGCCACCGCCGATGCCGCCGTCACTCAGACTCCAGGACCTTTTGGTCAACCAGACTGGACCTGACAGTTAAATGAACCACTGAGCGGGTTCGATTTGTGATTGCCGGCAGATTAATGGAGTTTGTAATGGAATCTGAAAGGGCTCTACTGGGGATACGACACAAAAAAAACCCTCGCTCAATTTAGTATTATTACGTTTTTATTTTGAATTTTTTTCGCCTTTGATCTAGGCAAGGTTAACTCAGTAGCTGGGATAATTAAATTGATAGAAAATTAAGGGATTCTGTATTTAAATTAGAGAAAAGAAACAAAATATATTTATATAATGTTAACCCTTCTATAGAACATACTTTTCAAAGTATAATCTAATTAAATAATTTCCCTCTTTGTATATATTTATAAAGAAGATTCTCCTGTTCCCCTGTTATTTTCTTTTGATAAAAGCCAAGTTTTTGCCTTCTGGTCCTGACTTTACATGAATTTTTCGCCTTCCATGGGTAGGTCCACCCCCAAAAGGACTTTATCCGCTAAACGATTTCCTTGGCATCCTCTTTTGTGCCGAGGTGCTCGGCACGGCCACTTGCTCTCAAGCACATCCCGCGAACACCCCACCGCCACCCGACTCAGCCCAAGCCAACTCCAACCCCTTTTGGCGGCCCTCTCGTCTTCCCCCCGCAAACCCTTGGGTTCAGACACAAATAAACGATAAAAGCACAGTCGTTTGCCAACAACAGTAACAATCAGTAGCGAGAGAATGCCACCCACTTGGGCCTTGTACGAAAGCAACCCGTTTATTACACTTGAAATATAATTCTATCAAAAATTAATAGCTCAAAGTCCTTAAAGAAATCACTTAAGGATCTCAAATTTTATTTTTAGAGATCTCTTTATAAAATATTTTATATTTATATATTATAAACTTCAGTTTACTTGAAACTTGTTTACTTTCTTCCAGTGTATTTAAGCCCAAACCCAACCAATTCACCATCCACAATCCTTCGACGCTTCGTCTCACTCGCTGTTGCTTCGTCGCACTCGCTCAACATCTGTTCGTTGTTCAGTTGGTTGTTCGGTTCGTTGTTTGGTCCGTTGTTCGGTTCGTTTGCTCGTTGGTTGCGTTCGACAAACGCGGGAGTTGACTGGGCGCCCAGCTTTTCCAGCAGGCGAACCGGGTGAGAAAATCCTCCTAATGGAAAATGCGCTTAACACTGTATAGAGAGGCGCGAGGGAGAGAGCGAGAAAAGGAAAGCAGAAGTGAGGGCGAGTGAGAGGCAAAACGAGAGCTAAAGTTGAAAGTTAAATTGAATTGAGGTGGGCCAAGTGTGGCCTGGAGGGTTGAAGGCCCCTGGGGTCCCTTCGGGTGGTTTGTAACCGGAGAAAGGTGGCCCCCAGAGGTGAGAGGGATGGATGGTTGGATGGATGGCGATGGTGATGGCACGGGGTGGAGTGAATGAATTTGTTGGGCCATCAAAATGACTTTCAGCATGTGGAAGCCGCTGCTTAGCATGTTTCCTGACAGCCACGTGCGGATAGAGCGAAAGAGAGCGCCTGCCCTTTGGATAGAGAAGAGTATATACTGAGAGAGAGATGGCTTGATATTTGTCCTTCGTCCTTCTCGCTTCCTTTATGGGTGTGTGAGTGGCACTGTGAAAATGAGGCGCAAATTTTGTGGCCGAGCAAACAGAACACGAATAAAAGGCCGAAAAAGGTTCAACAAATGGTTGGAAACCAAAAACCGAAACCCCCGAAAAATACACACAGCGCAGAGGCGTATATACTATTTGGTAATGATATGAGGGCAAATAGTGGTTTCGGTGAAGTGGCTATCATTATAGGGAGAGTTAAGAGAG
Source organism: Drosophila anomelani (assembly GCA_035045905.1). Taxonomy (NCBI): domain Eukaryota; kingdom Metazoa; phylum Arthropoda; class Insecta; order Diptera; family Drosophilidae; genus Drosophila; species Drosophila anomelani. Next base: position 7,809,513 of record JAWNOO010000165.1, read on the forward strand.
GGATCTTTGGATTTTTTGAGGGTATAGGTAATATTTTTTGCAGTAATTAAAAACGAAAATATAATATTAAACAAAAGATTTTTCCTGGAAAGTTTAAGAATATATCTTAAAAATTTATTTAAACTACAAATTATGTTTCTAAAACTAACCAAAAATGTCAAATTTCCAAGTCCTTGCAATATTTTTCCTTTTCTTATTTATTTAATGTCCTTATTAGGTCTTTTAACATTACTTAACCAACTTTTCTATTTAATCTAAACGTATATCCATCTGTTAGGGCTCTGTTAACTTATTTTTCCCCTGGGCTTCTGTAATTTCTTGGTGGTTTGTGGAGTTAAACGGGTATCGGGTATCTCCTAGTCCAGCTCTTTCGACTGGGCGCCCAGAACAGGACAGCAGGCAGCCCCCACATAAAACTCAGGATAAATACACTCTCTCACACACACCCTCAAACTTTTCCCATTTTCACCCCCTTTGTGTGTGTGTGTGTGTGTGGGCTATCTCCCTCTCTCACACTCTGGGATGCTTGAAAATTATGTCAACGAGTTCTGTTGATTTTCCCCATTTCGTTTGGCTTTTATTTCTGCCTTCCTTCGTCTCTGGCCCCATTTTCCCCCTGGCCTTTCTTCCGCCTCTCCTTTTTGTTTGGCATTTCCCATTTTCACTCGGCTGTAGCCTGGCGCTGGTTAATTACATTTTACAAAATTTGCTGTCAAGTAGTTAAGTTGGGTTAAGTCGAGCAAGCGCCGGCAGCGCAGCTTTTCCAGCTTTCCCTGTGTGTGTTCGTGCTTTCCCCGTTTTTGTTGGTAATTTAATATTCGATTTTTGTAATTTTTATGCGCTGACCTTTTTGCATTTGCGGAATTTTCCTTTTTAATTATTTATTTGCGGTTGTGTGGGGGGCTTTTCATTTCGTTTCCTTTTTTATTTTGGGAGGCGTGTCATCCCCTCCTACAATGTTGGCCATCCGCAGATTAAAAGGAAAATCGTTTTGTATTTAATTATGCAGTCAGGTGATGGTAATTGGGGATTGTAATTGGAAATGTTCTCTGTCCGAAAGTGGGCAGTACAATGTTTGCATAATGTTTACACGTTCTGCGAATGGTTGACCATTTCATAGAGTAGCCCTGGGGGGTGTATACATATATCTTGAATATATATATCCTCGTGTACATAAGTAAACTCCACATTTTGGTTAACTTTTCGTGTGTTTTTGGTGAGCGGAGAATTCAGCAAAAATATATTTTTAAAAGCTCAAGTCAGAGAGGAAAAAATTGCATGCCGCCCAGGGACAGGGACAAAGTGAGATGCAAAGGATACGGCAGGAGCAGCAAATAGTGGGGGAGTCGGTAAACTGAAGAAGGACACGAAATAGGTATGCAAAGAGCAACAGAGAAAGGGGATACTAGGATGCTCTTGCTAATGTAATTAGTTCTAAAATTTAAAGATGATTTAAAATTGTTACCGCAAGAAGCTGTTTTAATTAAAGAAATAAGAAAATGATAAAAAAGTTTTAAACTTCAAGAAATTTATATTTTTGAAGCTTAATTAAATTTTTTTAAAATTTTTTAAAGCTTTTATAATGAAAAGAAAATATGCAAAATAAATATTACCTTTTTTAATAAGCTTGGGTCCTCCAAAGATTATTAAAAATAATATATAACACATAAAAGAATATTTAAAAATGATACCAATATCATAAAGAATTTTATTATCCTTTTTATAAAGCGATTTTCCAAGATCCCTCCTTTACGTTAGGGTAGTAAGAGCTCCTCCTGCCAACTTAAAAGACAACCAAGCTCAAAAAAAAAAGGAAGGAAAATTGTGGCGCAAAATGTTACGCTTGCATCGAAATGGAGGAGAAAACGTGAAAGAGTGTGGTGGTGGGGAGTTTGGAAAAACTGAGGATTGGGTTTTTCCCAGGCAAGAGGAGACAAGAGGAGCGGGGAGCAAGCGAGGCACAAGGCAAAAGAGAGCGAACATGTTGGCTCCTACAATGACAGCAGCCTGCAACAGCCGGCGAAGGACGAAGGACGTTGCAAAAGGGGGAAGGCAGAGTGGGTTGAAATGGTGGCAAAGGCATTAAGCTGCGCCCACTCATACACACACACACAAACAACATGGGAGCATTATAGTCAGAAGGCGAAGGATGCGTTTTCCATGAAGAACTCATACTCGCATAGCGACATACTTTCACACAGATGCGAGAAAAGCGAAGAAGTAGAAGGAAAATAAGGAAAACTTGGCGCGACTTTCGACTACGTGAAGCTGTGAGCTACAGAAGCGAAGGAAAACTCACGCACACATACACGTAACAAGCGCCTAAGAGACATATATCCTGACACACGAGCTTATACCCAAGCAGAGAGAGAAAAAATGTAGAAATTAAATGTAAAAGATATAAAAGTTTTACCTCAAAAGCATATTTACTTTTAAATTAAATTATTACCACTTAAAGACAACTATTTATGCTCTTAAATAAAATTATTGCAATTTTTAAAGGTTTATTTATTAATATTTGAAATCAAACTCAACTTATAGCCTTTAAAATTTGATCATAATTTGATCAAACATAAATTTTATATAGAAAGTTGTCTAAGTTTTCCCCGAAAAAGAATTTTCCCAGTGCACTCACACAAGAGGAGAGGAAAAATGGCAACATAACTGTAGTGAAAATGTCAAGAGAGAAAAGATATTAAAACGTATTTGACTTCTGTGAGTTTTGGATGAAACGGTGGCTTGTGGAAGCAAAGGGGGGGCTGACAGAGGAGGATGGCAGGATGTGCGCCAGTGTGGCACAATGAAAAATATATAAAGAAGCCGCCACTCACACAAACACATCCGCACACGCACACACACACACCCACACACATATGCAGAGCGAGCTTATGACAAAAATAATAAAAATGGCTCAAGAAAAGAAAATGGCAAAAACGAACTGAAATAAAAAAACAGCAAGGAAAAAAACACACAAAAAATACGAAAAAAAAACGATAGAGAGAAAGAGAAAATACAAGTATAAAAATGAATTTTAGATGACAGGCAAAGCAGCTTGCTGGGGGTGGGGGAGGTAGGAGAAGCCGGTGGAGGGGGAAGGTTTGTCTTTGCAGTTAAGCAGACAAGTAAATGTTGTCCTTGTTGTTGCTCACCCACTCCCACTCCCAGTCCAGAAGGAGGCGTGGCATTTGCAAGGAAGCAGCAGCAGCAGCAGCAAAAAATAAAGGAAAAAAAGGAAACCAAACCGAAGAGGAAAAATTGTGGAAAAGTTTTATGGGCAACAGCAGCAAAAATTGCAATATACCCAAGGCGTGGGTTGAGTCGGGGGCTTTAATGGGAGGGAATAGCCAAAAGTGGCCCTGGGAGGGGTGCAGAAAATAAAATAAAAAAAAACAGAAAAGGAACCCCATTGGGAGGTGGCGGGTGGCTGCCGTTGATGGCCGTGGAAAGGAGGATGCGGCAGTGACAAGAATAAAGCAGAAAGAAGGGAAACCGAGATGAAGAGCTGAAAAATGGAAAATAAATGGAAAACCAATTTAAAGCGGAAGCTGTTTTGTGACACAAAAATAAGAAAATACCATAAGGATATACATAGTTAAATTAAAAGGAAACTAATCTTTAATCAAGTTATGCCAAAACTATATTGTTTGGTTTCCTATTCCCCGAGCTCTCTCAGCCCAAACTGTTGGCTAATTTGTTATAATATTTCATTGTACTATTCCCCAAAGGCAAAAAACTGTCAGCATATGTTCCAAAAAGGATTTGCAGGATACCAACAAAATACCCAGGAGACGAGCCCCCACCGAGTCAGGGAGACAAGGCATAAAAAATAAATGAATAACATAAAATAAATCATACGCCCCATCGGCCACCCAGTAAAAAGTGAGGCAATACCGTAACCATTACCTTCCCACCCCCCCCCAACGAAAAGGGATTTTATGCCATCCTACCTCCCCTTCCCACCCCCATTTCATGGCGCTAATAAATGCTTATCGAAGACGCATAAAGCGAGTAAATTCGCAGCCATTAAACGAGCATAAAACTCGATGCCAGAGCCCCGAAACAAAATTGCGGGGCCCGACAAATCAAAGTACACACAGGCCTGGGAGTCCTTTTCCTTATTTTTCCCCTATTTCCTTGCCATGAAATAAAAACCAGGCAACAATGAAACCCAAAGCGGCTCCCAAGCGATTTCGATGCGGGCATTCGTCGGTCGGACCAAGGAATCAAGCCACCGCCCCACCCACAAACACGAACTCCCCCACCACACCGAAACCCCAAGTGAACCTTCCTCCGGCAGGAGGACCTCCTCCTCGACACTCGCTATATAACCATCTTACCCAACGTTGACAGCATACAAAGTAACTTAAATCGAAACAATAAAGCGGCAACTTTGTTCAGAGCAGCAAAAAAATGCAAAAGAAAGCTAAAAGAATCCTGGAAAAAAGACGCAGAAGAAAGCTGAAAAAGAAACGAGCAGAAGTGTCGGAATAATAAATGAAAGCGAAAAGAGAAATGCTCTTCTTACTAAAGAAAAGGCTTATTAAATGAATATAAAACTTTATAAATTTATAAATATTTTATCATTAAAAAATCAAGTTAAAATCATAAATAAAAGATACGAGCTTTGGTATCTTATATTTTCTTTAATCATTTTCAAATAAATTGTTTAATTCTTTTAATAATTTAATAAAACTTTATCAAGAAAAAATATATTTAAGAGTATTAAAAACCATATTTCCCATTCACTGTTCGATCGAAATTCCCATACCCCAAGCGTGGGTATTATTACAAAAAATGTAAGAAAAGTCGTGAAGGAAAGTTCCCAAAGAAATTGAGCACAGGAGCGATGGGGGGAGAAGCGCAAAAAAAAAATAAAGAAATGTAGAAAAGCGCAAATAAATGAATGAATAAAAGCGCCAAGGATAGCCAGGATACCGAGACACGAAGAGCTCACAGAAAAGGAGCAGGGTGAGCCAAAAGGAACAGAGTTCCACAAAGAAATTACAAAATGTATGCAACAAAAAAAGAAAGAAATATTACAAAAAAAAAGCGACGAAAAAAAGAAAAGTTTGGGGAAATGGAAAACAGAGGAGCGCTGTGAAGGTGCAGCAACGCTGGAAAAATATTAATAAATCCCCGCTACTGTGGCACAAGGATACCCACGGTTTCCCTTTCCCAATTTCACAGAATACACGTCTCGTTTTTTGTTCCCCGCGAAACACACGGCGTATGAGCAATATGTGGGGAGAGAGAGATGGACTAAAAGGGAAAAAATGCAATCTGCAAGGAATAAAAACGTGCAAACATACTAACCAAGGGCGGGGGAAATGGGAAATTGGTAAATCAAGTTACTCTAACTAACTGTGAATTTAGATGAGCTTGTGGAATTGTTTATTTAGATATAAAAAATAAAGTTAAATGGTGAGAAAATATTTTTAAAAAGAAGTTTACTAGAAGATTTTAAAAAGCGTTGATATTATAAGCAACAAACTTTAATTTCACCTATAAAAGTATTATAATTATTCTATTATTTATAATAAAATATTATTTTCATATAGTAATAATTTAGAAATTATAATTAATAAACTTTAGTTTTCCCTATTACAAGATATATTTTCGCCAAAATATTATTTTTTTAAAGTAAACATTTTATTATCTTTAAAGTAAAGATTTCTAATATATCCTTAGGCATATTTCTGATAGAATTTGCTTTAACTTTACAAAAACTTCCTGTAATTAACCCTTTTAGCACCCAATTCCTTTTTAACTTAAAACTCGAATGAACTTATATTGTGGTCACAACTCTCTTTAGTCGTTTGTAGTTTACAATCAATTTATTGAGATGTTTATCCCCCCAATTGCTCTCAACTAATCATCCGCTTGTCCGCACTTTCGCACGCCGCCCACATACCGCAAATAACGCCCCCTCTTTCCCCCCAACCTCCCACTGGGCGACGCCGCCTTTTGCTTAACCCACAACAACCAAAAGGGTCGCAACCGACAAACCGCAGCTTCCCGGTACGTCGGAGTTGCCACTCGAGCGACCACTAATCATAACGATAACACCTAATCAACCGCAACTCGGCGGGCCATCCAGCGGAATCCTGAATCCGGAATCCGAAATCCGGAATCCTGAATCCCAATCGAAATCCGTAACCGAATCCAGGACTAGCTCCCGCCTCACACTTGGCGAAACGAAAAACCAAAAAAGGTTTCGGGCTAAATTAAATGAAACGTTGATAAGGCGCAAAAGGGCGCACTAAACGATTAAATCGAATGAGCGAGCAAATGAGAGAGACAGAGAGAGAGAGAGGGAGCGCCACCCACTGGGCTGAAGGGGGTTGACTTTTCCGTCCACCCGAAAGGCGCAGAGCTCTACAGCTGACAACTGACCCGTGGACCTGACGGAGGGCGGACGTGCCCGACTGACTTTCGGCACAAGTGCGCAGCGATGGCGAAAAGTGAATTTTCCGCTGGGCGCTTGCTTTTCTGCCGCTGAGGCGGCGGCGGTGGTTCCAGGGGGAGGTGGGTGGTTGAGGCGGGTGCCAGCTGAATAATTTCCAGAGCTGACTGCAGGCGGCAGAAGGTAAAGAGGCACGCAAAGGCGAGCGGTGCATTGGGGGTTAAGGTTTTCACGAATCTAGGAATGCCCTCTAAGATAAAGTTTTTTAAATCTTGAAAATTGGGATTTAAATTAAGAAACTGGGCCTTAAAATAATAATTGAAATACCTTAGATATTCAAAATAATATTGTTCCCAAATTTATTATTTAATTTCCTGAAACAGTTTGAGTTTTGTAAGCTAAAAATATTTAAAAAAGGAATTCGTCTAACAAGAAAATCCTAACAAACAACAACTTGTAGTATCTTTTTAATGAATAGTTTCTTTATGAATATATATATAAAATATTCATAAATTCGATCATACCCCTCTTATTCCCATATATGTATACCCTAGCCTCCATCGAACTGGGTGCCCTCACCCGTTGGGTGGTGGTGTTAGCTCGTTCAGGTTCGTCGCAGTTCGGTACTCCTCGGTCTTTATCTCGCCGGGTGCCTCGGTTCGATTGTTCGACTTGGTTCGCACGGATACAATGCCATTTGCTATATAAGCATATATATATATCTTTTTATATATATATTTCTGTGTCTATATGTATTTAGGGTTTCACGTGCCATTGCGCATGTGGGAATGCCATGGGAGTGCAGCCGGACTCGAACTTGGTTCCCTGGCCTTCTGTCACTTCTGGGCGCCTGTTCCATCGGCAGCGTGTTGCGTTCGTGTGTGACGTTCTGTGCGGCTTCGGACCGGCCTGAGCCGGGATTTGGAGGGGAAATCGGACCGAGACCGAGACCGAAACCGATACAGGAGCAGGACCTGAAGCACCCTGAGAGCATAGTCCTGCTGTCTGCTCGGTGTGCTGGTAATTGCAGGACCCCAGCCTTGTTGTGCACACATTTGCTTAACTGGACTTGATTAGGTTTTCGAGGTTAGATACATTACGAATTATTCAGCGCACAGCGGGTGAGTGGGTGGGTGGGTGAGTGAGAGTGGGTGGGTGGAGTGAGCCCACTTCTCGGCACTGCTGCTCTGAGTCCGACCCCCCTGGGCAAGTGGGTACGGGATCTCTAGGCGATCCAACCCCACTTGTTTGGGTTGCGAGCGAATGTTCGTTCGTGGTTCGCCCTGTGTGTGTGCGTTCATTGAATTATTTCAAGCATGCCGAGCATTTATTTGCACTGAAACCAAAATTGTGGGTCAATGAAGGGGATAATGTGAGGGGATAAATAAATTTGTAATTATGTTTTATGTATTTTTAAAAATATTTGATATTTATTATGTTCATGAAGGTTCTAAGTTGAGTTAGAAAGAGTCCTTTGTGGCCCTACAAACCTTATATATTCTTGGCTAGAATCAAAAACTGAAGCGATCCTTTAGAAAATACTTATTTTTTCGCTATTTTTCTATATAAAAATTGGTAAACAATTCTCTACACATTTTTATTTAAGAAACTTAGAAACTAAATCATTAATTTATAAAAACTTAACACAGAAATCTCATGAAATTATTGCTTTTGGATGACAAAAATTATTATATCAAAAGAAAATATGCTTCATATTATTTTGAAGCCAAAGTTTTATACTTAATGCCAATTTTCCTCTCCCCCAAACTATTATTATTACATTTTTTTATGGTGTAACAATTATTGTATGTGTTTCTGGTTGAACTTGCTCAGCTGCCACTGGTTTTTTGATTGTGTTGTAATTGCGTTAGGATGCGAACTTTGTTATCCTTGCCACGTAGCACATAATTGTAACCATTAATATTTTATTGGGTGGTGGTGGTTGCTGTCCCTGTCATTGGAACAGCCTGCTTTTCTGCCTTTGCAGCTAAAATCGAGGGGAAGTTTAATTAATCGACGACTGATGCTCTTATTGTTCCAGTGCCCAGTCAAAATATTTGACTTGTAGATGCGCCTCTAATTGAGTGGGCCTCCCCGCCCCTCATTTTCCGTTCTTCGTTCTCCATTTTCCGGCAAGAAGTTATTGCTGGAAGCCCAAAGTGAAAGTTGTTTTTGACCAACTGCCGCTGCTGCTGTATTGTTTTGCTTTGTTTTGTTGTTGTTCCGCCCCGTGTTCTTTTCGTGGCTCTGCCCATCTGGCAGGATCTGCACGAAAATGATGTAAACCTAATTAAATTTCCAATAGAACAAACGCCGCCGCCCCTCGAACAGATTCGATGGAGTTCCTGGTTGTTTCTCGGGTGTGGGGCATCAACTTTCAGGATGGCAGCCAGATAATTGCCAGATTGCGTCATGCGAGTGACTTTTCCGACCGCCCCCCATCTTCTTTTCCTTTCCCCATTAGCCCATATCCTCTGCTTAGTTGGAAAAGCTATCAACTTTAATGGAAGGGGATGGGGCGGGGGCCTTCGAAGTGGTTCTACAAGGGACTTTCTGACCTGCCGGGCAAATTGACCAAGACAGATCAAAGAACAGCTCTAGAGGAACTTTCTTTTGTTGCCAACTTTGGTGATTTATTGGTTTAAAATTAGCTGAAATTGATATGACAGATATTTAAGGTTTTTATAATAATTATTCTAATTTAAAATATTTAAAATAAGGTTGAATTTATAGTTATTTCTGGCAAATTAAGGGATAAACATAGAATACATTTATTTTATTTATATACAATTAATTTTTATACCTTAGAAATCTACAAAATTCGACTTTTTTATTTATTTTCCAAGCCTCAATTTCCTTCTTTTCTTCATAAAATTTATTCTTTTTCCATGGACACCCTTAAATTCTATTAGCTTAAAGATACCTTCAACAAATCAGCATAGATATATCGCTTAGTAATTCCATTATCGAAGGAAATACACAAGTGGCCATTGCCGAAGCACACACAAATCTTCCCCCAATAAAATTGGATATACATTTACCGAAGGCTGTCCCTCCAGCAGGCAAACCCCACAAAATAAAGCAAAATCCAAAGGCATCTCCAACAAGGCGAAAATTATCGAAATGACAAAACGAAAGTGAGTGAACCACCGCCACGCCCCCGCCTCCTTAGGAAAAGTTGTGTGGGTTGTGGGTGAGGTGATGGTGGGTGGTTGGGTGGTTGGTTGGTTCATGACATTGTCAACGTCTTGGCTGCTGTCTTTGTATATTGATGATTTTCCACACCCACACACACACACACATACATACACAAATTGAATTATCCCAAGGACCAAATGTTTCTCTACTTGGGTGTGTGTAGGTATGGGTGTGTTTGCCTTCTGTTTTGTGTATCTGCGAGACGTCAAAGTATCTTAATTAAATTTCATCCCTTAGCCGAAAAAACAAAAACGACAAAGCAAAGGCAAAAGCAAAAAAGAAAACATAATAAAAATGTGCAGCAATTTCTCTCTCGTTTTTACTCCACTGACAATTTACGCCCCGCTAACAAACAAAAACAAACATTTATACACACACACAAAATGCTATGAGAAATACGGCGGAAAAACTGTCACCAAGCCACAGAATATATTTGGTGAATTAGTAAAATTGTGAGACAAACCGACACAAAGTAATAACTTTTACATTTCTCTGTTTTCACTTTCTATTCCATCATCGAGGAAAATTCCATTTTCAAGGGAATTTGTAAGAAAAAAATGGTAATAAATGTAAAATTAGGTTTTGGTTTTTTTTATAAGAAATATGAGAGACTTCAGGATATTTATAAGATATGTCAGGAGGAGATTTTAATATTTTTAGGATTTTATAATTAACACTAAATAAATCCCAAATCCTGTAACAACTTCTTACTTGTAATTAGATCCTTTACCTGCTCTCCTGCCTGCATCTCAATTAATCCAACTTTTGATTAATTTCCCTCTTAGTTATGGCTCATGAATTTTCAATTGGCTTCTAGCTCCAGTTACCTCATAAATTAGCTAATCTATTAAGCAAGTGCCATTGAAAAGGGTTTCCCAGTGTTGATCCTTGTACAGCGTGTGTGTGTGTGTGTGTGGAGTGCGGGGCCAATGACTGGCAGTCAACTGTTATGCCATTAAATAAAGTTGGCAACACTTAATGCACAGCGACAACAAAGCCAACAAACACAACTGTTGAGTGCGAGAAGTGGGTGGTGGTGTTGGTGTTGTGGATTTTCCTTTTTCCGAGGGGTGTGGAATTGCTAATAAAATGCCACGAGGCGGTGGGTGGGTGGTTGGTTGTTTCTACCAAAATCTATAAAATGCAGGCTACAAAATGGGGCGAAGGGGGAGAAAGCTGTTGTTCCAAAAGTGTTTTGTATTGTAGTTGTTGTTGCAACCATTTGTTTTTCGAACTGTTATCCCTCCCGTTGGCTCCCCTCGCCTTCCCCTATAAACATGTCACATTTAGGGGCGACTACGTGCCAAGAGTTGGTTGCATGTGCGCCGAGCAACAAGCCAATGCGATTCCCTCGCTTTTCCCCTTTGTTTTCCCCGCGATTTTCCTTACACTTTTCCTACAGAAATGCTAACTTTTCAGGGCGCCCAATGTGGGGTCGTTTCCTTCCATCTTTTCGTCCCTTTTTGCAGTCAGGCACCGCAATTTGCGCGTGATATCCCTTACACCCACATATATATAGTATATATAGATTTCCACCCCCTGGCCACCCGTCGTGGCAACATTTTCGTTATCCTTTAGGAAGCTACCACTCACAGCTACCGTTCCGAATTGAATTAAACTCAAACTTTTACCAATTTACAAAAGCAACACAGCAGCAAAACAGCAAGAAAAGGAGCAGAAGTTCAAGTGATGGGAGAGAGGAGCAGGATAAGGACCAGAAGCAGGGACTCGGGAAAAGGACGAAGCGGGCAACAACTAACAAAAGTCGAAGCTAAGAAAGTTTTGCGCCAAAGTAGAATCAAGTTTTTTGCCAGCTTATTTTCCGCCAACGTCTTTTCCATTGGCGAATTTAGTGATGGCACAGAGACGTGTCACGTGAAGGTGAAAAGGGTTTAAGGATAAAAGGATAAATATAATTAACTATTAATCTTTTATTTTTAATCTTTAATCCTTTTTTTATACAATTTATTTGGCAGTCAAGATAAGATTTGCCTTTCTTGGAAGATATCTTTTCAAATACTTTGTTTAAGATTTAATTGATTTCATCAATTAAGATGCCAGGATAACTATTTAAGCCATTTTAGAGCAGTTTTTTGACACTTTTGTGGTAGAAATTGTAAGGATTTTAAAGGATTTTTAAAATCCTTACAATTTCTACCACAAAAGTGTCAAAAAACTGCTCTAAAATGGCTTAAATAGTTATCCTGGCATCTTAATTGATGCTCCTGTGACCATCGCTAGTTCACTTTAGCTTTCCATGCCTCCACCTTGCCAACAAACTTTTGCCGCCCATCAAATGCAACCTTTTTCGAGTTTACTTTGGCTGCTCCTTCTCCCCCTTGGACCCTTGTCCTTCGTCCTGATTCTTTAGCTGTTGCTATTGCTGTTGTGGAAACACAATCTGCCCCGTAAAAGAGCTTAAACCCTGTCAAGCCACCCATTAAGAGGTGGGGGGCGGTGGTCGAGCTAGAGTAAGGCAGGGGGAGTGGTGGGTGCTGTGAAACATTTTGCGTGATGGCATACCAGAGCATGCATACCAATACAGGGATAAGAACACTAAGAAAAATATTATAAATAATAATTAAAATTTTAGAGACAAGAAGACTTCCCAAAGAAACAAAAGTCCTGCAAAGGAACCTTTTGTTTCCAAAATTAACACAAAAAGTATTCTATATAATTTTTCATTCTTTTTAAAGAAATTTCCCCACTTTCTCTCTGTGCCTTCATGCCTCGGGTTTTGGGGGGAGGGAGGAGTAAAGCAGCCTGGCAAAGGACAACTATGGGCGAGCTTTTTGGTCGCACAGGGACATGGCTTGGCCTAAGTTGTTTGTTGCTGCTGCTGTTGTTGCTGCCGCTGGGATTGTTGCTTTTTTTCCCTCCTTTGGTTACTTTTGTCGGTTTTCTTTATTTCTCTCGGTCTCTCGCTCTCCCTCTAGCTCTAGCTCTCATTTGGCATCTATTCCCTTCACTCCCCCTCCCCCGTCCCCTACTGCCTGTTGTTGCTGGAAATTATAGCATGTCCTTTTGGGGACTAAGGACATCGGACCGTTCGGAGCGTGGACTATGGCATTGCTATGGTTTTTCCTAAGGAACGGGCATCAGGTGGTGGAAAATGCTCGGCAGTCGAGTCGGGGAGAGGGGGTGGCAGGCAGATGGCTGTATTTATTTGGCTTGGACTTTCGGAAGGACGAAGGATGAGCCAGAGCCAGAACTGTGACGGCGACTGTCGACTTTGGTGCGATGTTTTGTCATCTGCCAACTGGAATATAATCGAGTCGTAGCGATGTGGTGGTGGCTAAACGAAAACGAGGACGAGGCTGGCCAATATGGCCAAAAGGATGAAGGAGGCTATGCCTCATAAGATGGTGATGATAATACGCTGTTTTGGGAAATACATGATAGATTATGATTGCCCCAGACGCAGCCTGAAGGGGGGGTCGAATGTTGAAGAGGGAAAAGCAATTTGAATGCGAAATGCTATAGTTTGTTGTAGAGGAATCGAAGCCTCCAGAGGGAATGGTTTTTTCTGAGAAAATCGAGGGGGAATTAGCATGATAATATAGCTAAAAAAAATCAAGTATGGATTGAATATAGTTTTTTATATTATTTTGATAAGATTTACATAAAGTAAACATTCTTAAAATGTTATTTATAGGTTTCTGTGGTAATTGAAAAGGAATTTCTTGTATCTATGATTATTAAATACTTTTTTAGGCTAATAAGTAAGCTACTAAAATGTTGTCTTTATTAAAAATACAAATGAAAACAGGTGCTGTACAATTTTAAATATTTATAAACACTTAACTAGTAAAAAGCTAATTTAAATTCTATAATCAAAAAGCAGCATTCAAAACACTTCAAATTCATTAAGTGTCATAGAAATTCTTATCAAAATTAGTACCTTGCTAAAGTACCTACTTATACAAATTATAAACAAATTCCATGCTTAATTAACTGATTTAAAAAAGTATTTATATTTAAATTAGTACCAGCAAGTTTATTATTATTAATAAAAAAAACCAAATAAGTCAAGTTATGTATACACTAATGTTTATTATAATTAATACACATAAATGAAAATGAAAATGAAAATAGACATGGAAATGGGAGTGGGAGTGGGAGTGGAAATGTACATCCCCCCCTTCTGCCAGCCCGGCATTAACTCCATCCAATTATTCATCAGTGGCCCTTCAGCCGGGGCTTTCATCCCCTAAATAGTTTCAACCTCTTGTTAACCATCCACAAATCATTTTTCGCCCCTCAGCTGGCGACACTCGAGCGACAAACCGACCCGAAGTCGTCCCCCCCATCTGCGAAATGGAAAACCTAACCAACCCGAACCACCCAGCCCAATGGCCTCGCTCCCCCCCCGCTCTGAATCCTTTCCATATTCTCCTGCTCCCTTTTGGTCCTTTTGGTCATCAGTCTCTGCAGGTCACAGACGGACCGTAAGGACGGACTGGGGGAGCGGACAGCAGGGACAAAGAAAAAGTAGCTAAAACGAAAAGTTAATAGAGAAAGGCAGTAGTAGTAGAAGCAGCAGCAGCGGCAGCAGTAGTCATAGAATGTGGGGCCAAGGCTTCCTTCCAACTTGGGTAAAGGCGAGGTGACCGACGAGGACGAAGGACAGACAAGTCAGTCAAGGCAAAAATTTCACAAAAAGGTCGCCAGAACCGAGAGCAAAAGAGATAGCGAAGGACAATGTCCAATGGTCAGCTCAAAAGTTTTTGGGAGCATTTTCCGTGGGCGGTGTGTGTGTGTGCTGTGTGTGTGGTGTGTGTGAGGGAAATGTACAAACAAATCGAGCAGACATTGAGGGTGCTCACAGAGGGGGTGGGGGATTACACACACACACACACACCCAGATTGGTAACAACAACAACAACCATAGGGACAGACAGACGCAGATAGCAACAGACAAACAAATAGGCAAACAGACGTTGACCCAAAAGTTGAAGTGCAGATCTAAAAGGACTTTTCAGTTGCCCTCTCATCCTCACCCCAAAACTCTTCTAGAATGACCGAAAAAGTTTGATTTAAGCCGTGCAAGTTTTTGGGTTGGAAAATTCTGTGGATGGAGTCTGGAGTATATCACGCATACGCACTGTGGGCCATGATAGGCCAACACAACATTGTAGCTTTGAGTATTTTGGGTAGCTTTGCATTGGAAAAAAAGGAAAAATAAGTTAAATATTTAGTTTATTATAATTCATTGCTTTTCTTAGTGATTTTTGGAATGGAAAATTAAATAATATTTAAAATTTAAGGTTTATTTATTGGTTTTTGATTTTATGTTGAACAAGAACTTACTTAACTTGTTTTATGTTTAATTTTTTCTTTTTTTCTGCAATATAAAATATTTTATTTTAGTCTCTGTTATTTATAAATTTTCATTTTATAATCTTCTTAAATTTTTCTCTGTGTCCTCTTGTTGAATTTAAACATTTTGCCAACTTTGGGTCTGCTGCCAAAAGTTAAAACTTTTGCCAGTTCGCAGAAAAAAAAAAGGTTTAAAAAAAGGAATATATATATAAATACAAAATGAAATAAAAAAGAGTTTATGGCTAAAAGTGGGGATCGCACTCAGTAGGGAATGAGCTGGAGTAGGGGCTGCTTTTTATGTTTGGTTGACGGGCGGCCCTTTCAGTGGGTGGAGCTCAGCTTTTTGAGGCTGGGCTGGGACTGCTGCCTTTTTGTGTGGAGTCATTGCCGCTGGCAGCATAATATTTTCTGCTAACGCAGTCACTTTTCATAAACTTTCACCAGCAACAACAACAATGGAAAACTCAAAGAGCAACAAAAACAACACGGACAACCGGGACAACGAACAACTTGTAGAAATGTTTGTAAAAGGCAAAAAGGATTATAGAAAATTGCCAGCAATATGAGCAGGGTTTTGGGGGGGGAGGTGAAGGCGGTAGAAAACGGCTGAAGACATTTATGGCTAGAAGGGGGGATGAGTTTGGGAGGGCAAAGGAAAAGCAGCGAAGGCAGACTGACAGACTGACGCGACTTGTTGGAGACAGAAAGGTGGCAAGGGTATGGGATTTTTGGGTGAAACTTTCCTGGGGGGGTGGCGCAGGGGTGGGTGGCGTCGGCTCTGCGCATATTGTCAACTCTGCCAGGCGACGCTGTCGTAGTCGTCCTCGTCATTGTTATTACAGCCCTCTGGCACACCCAAACCCGGGCAGGAATAAAACACCCAGCGCTCGAATGGAACCCAGAACCATCCCCCACACCGTGCCACGCACATGCCTAAAAGCCGTCAACACAATGTTTGGCTTAGAGCCCCAGCCATCGCGACAGCCAGTCAACACAGACATGGCACAGTGGTCGAAAATTAAGGGATTAATCCCTAAGAGCTTGGCTCAGGGGATACCACAAATTAAGCTATTTTTATGAGGGCTCCAAATCAGGACTTCAAAAAGCGTTTAATTTTGAAATAAAGCTACAGGTGGTATAGGGTTTAGTTAATTTCAGCATTAGCTTTAAAACTAATAATAAATTACAGGATTTCATCTTTAAATATCAACATTTAAACTATTAATTTGTATATTTTATAAGTTGTTTATATATATTTAAGCTCCAATATTATGTATAACCTCCTTTCGCATATTTTTCTACCCTTACCCCTGAAAATCTCCCCCAGCATCATCTCATCTCCATTTTTCATGCCACTGTGCATTTTGTCAGCGAAGGTCGTTTGCCATTGATGTGGGTGGTTCAGGGGAGGCATGCTCTCGTATGGAAAGGAGAGTGAGGCGGCCATAAGCAAAGCAGCTTTAAGGGCCCTGGAAATTTGCCGGTTTTGATTGTGTAGTCATGTCAAAATAATAGTCCAACCAACTTACTACATGCCGCAGTACAGCCACCCAGCGAACCACCTAAATACCCCCTGGACACCCCTCATTCAGCAGCGTCAAAGCCCTCGGGAAGAGTTTCGAATTACCCAGAAGATGACGAAGCTGCTGCCGCTAAGTGGCAGGAATTTGGTTTGACTGGCGAAAATATATACTATAGCTCTCTATATACAAGGCAAAGTTCCTGCGGTTTTCGCTTGAATATTTTTCATTTTCCATTTCCCATTTATCCAGTTTCTCATCCTGCGTCCTGCTCGCGGGTCCTGTGATTGAGATTCCGCCTCATTTGCATAGGACAATGAATCAGGCGGATGGAGAAAAAATGAATTTACGCATATTTGGGATATTATTCCCGTAAGAAGAAGGTTGCCACTGTCTGTCATCCCCGGAGTGCCCCAAACCCTTAGCGTCTCGCTTTTGCAACGACCCCTTGACAGGCTGCCTGGATATTTTTCGCCCCAGCTACGTTTCTGTTTTTGCTGAAAATATCGGATATAAATGTGAGCTGCATATGCACAGGTTTTATTCAAGAATATATACCCCGGCTAAATGGAGAAAAACGTCATTGTCATCGGACATTCGTCATTGCAACCCCCGTTCGGAAATACCTCATCCTTGTAACCTTCTCATCCCTTTTTTTGCTGCCACCTCTCCTTGCCACCCACACACACTCTCGGCCCAATCGCTTGTATTATTTTCTTTTGTCATTGTCCCTTTTTTTTGCCCATTTGATTTCTTCCTTTTGTATTTGTATAATTTTTTCTGTCGCCTCGCCTCGCCAGCAGCCACCCCCTTGTGCAGCCTCCCATCCCCCCCCCGAAATGGTGTGTCTGTGTGGCACGTCTTTTTTTTTCATTTATTCCTTGCTTCATTCCTTCGCTTGCTCCTTGCGAGTTTTCTTTTCCCAGCTTGGGGTTTTTTTTCCGCCTCCCCATTCGGGGCTGTAACTTTTAGCCATCATCATCATGCTGCCGCTGCTTCTGCTGCTGCTCCTGCGGCTCCTGCTTCTCTATGTTCCTCCACAGGATCTCCTTCTCCTTTTTGTTCGCAGCTTCCTTTGCCATTTTTATTGTTCTTGGCACACACAACTTCATTTTAGCCCACTTTTTGGGTGGTTTATTTTTATGGCTCCATCCCCACCGTACACCCTGCTCCCAGCCAGATCCATCCTTCGGGGATGTGTGTGTGTGTGTGTGTGTCTGCGTTGGATTCTTCTGCTATTTGCAGGCTCACACCCACATGCTGTGCACTGGGAATAAGAGTTGCGATTGAATTAAGAGCTCTGATTAATTAATAAATACCAAATTATTAAAAAGTAGTTAGTTAATGGTTTTAATAAATAAGAAATGGTAGTTTCTGAACAAAAAATCATTTTTATAGCTCTACAAATATTTTATGGTTATTTTTGTTATCAAAAACAAGCTCAAGAGATAGATTTTAATATGTTAACTTAAAAACTTAATAAAAATTGCCAAAACAAATATGTTTACATACCAAAAGTTATAAATATTTGCCAAAAAATGCTATGAAACCTATGCATAAAAGTTATGAATTAATCAATATATTATTAACGTTTTATTTTAATTTAATTCCCATACAACATAAAATTTAATTTATAAAAATTTTATAATCTTGGAGTTTTTGAACAATTTCCTTATATTTTAATCAAAAAAAATGCCTAAAAATATGAAATTAAATTTCTGTCACATTATAAAATATTTTAAAGACAATTTTAAATTATAAACCCCTTTATTTCAGTGTACCATCGCCCCCCCCCCCCCCCCAACCTATTTCCCTGGACACCATCTTCATTTTTTTGTGTCCGTTGTCTTCCTCTTGGCTTTGACTTTGATGAGATTTTTTGAGGTTAATCCCTTGTAGTGCCAGGGACCAAACGCGTCAAGTCCAAGTCCTTGCAATGGCTTTTGTCCTCCGTGCTTCATCCTCTCGCCTCCTGCCTGCCAGGGTATGTAGGTTGTACGCTTTTTTTGTGGGTGTGTGTGTGCGTGTGCGTGATTGTTCCTTGGTGTGGAGTGGAAAATTAGTACATGTTGAAAACGCTGCGATTGTTCCTCTGCTGGCCCTGTCAAGGAGCCGCTTTGCCATGCTCCACTGGACAAAAGGCCAGCAGAGAAGCAGAAAAGGACATGGCTGAGGATGGTGCAGGACTTTGGGTGTGGGTTCTTTATTTTATTTTTTTTTTTTTTTTGTGTTGTTGTGAGGAAGGCACACTCCTCTGATAAAGCTCTCCGCTTGGTTGCACCTTTTTTAACGCTCCGCTATTGCTTCCCATTGTTGTTCCTGTTGTTCCTCGTTGATGCCGGATTGTACGAAAATTAATTTTGTTACTTACCAACTGCTCCTGACACTGCTGCGAGTTGGAAACGGGACGCAGGATGGGAAGTTTTCTGGATTCCGACGGGGTAGAATGAATGCCCGCCCGTCCGGGCAGCCGGAAATGACACCTTGAGCAATGCGTTGACGATGATTGCCAGGGATTCAGACTGAAGGAATGAGAAAGGATGTTTTCCCTCCTGGATTTCTGTATGTGCTGTGAAAAACAGGATGAAAATTGGCAGGGAATGTGAGCGAGAGGGGAAATGCGACTGTAAGGACGGCAGAATAATGAGGCGATAAAAGCGAGATTAAGATGTAGGGATGCTACCAGGTTCATGCCTTTGTTTGATTTAAAAAAACCAAAAGGATTTCCTATAGAGAGCGATTTAAACATTTTCAATTAAAGGGAGAGCATAGAGAATTATCGTTTTTAAAAAGAAATAATCTTTAAATATAGTTAAATAAAATTATATTTCATTATTCTTTAAATTATTTTAATTTAAAGCATTTAATGTCTATTTAAATTGTTTTATTAACTCCCCAGTAAAAACGTTTAAATAAAACCTTAAAAAAATATCTTAACTTTAATTAAATAACATAAAATTCTCAAAGTTTTAACAGCATTTCCCACTTCGCTCGCATTCCCTCCCCTCGCTCACTTAATCATAAATTTATAATCCCAGCGATTTTCAGCTCTATTTCTGTGTGAAGAAGCGAAGAACAAGCAGAGCTCTTCAACAAAGTTCACATCATTTTAAAAATGCATCGCGGCCCACATTCAATTGCGATTCTCACTACGGGAAAGAAGGGAAAACAAGAGCGTAGAAAATCCTAGAAATGGGGGAGAGTGATAAGGACGAGGCGGCGAGGGAACTTGAGGGAGTTTTATGACAAACATCCACTCGAGAAATAAAGTCAGATTATAAAATAAAATGTACCAAAAGCGGACCCCCGGCTAGAGGGACAGAGAGTAGTAAAACAGAAGATAGCAGGGATGGGAAGTTGGAGAAAAAAATGAGGGATTTAACTTTATCCTTTGGTTTCAGCTTTACTAATGAAAAAGCGCAGGATACCAAAAAACTAACGTTGATGCACTAAAGGAAAATGAAAAGATATTTGTTATTATAAAATAAATTATAATAAATTTTAAAATGAAATAATTTTCATAATAAGAAATATTTAGAAAATCTTTTCGTTGAATTAAACAAATATTTTGAGAACATATATCTTCAAATTGATAAAAGAAAATCCTAATGGACACACATAATGTCAATTTAAAGGCAGCAAATACTTTTAGAGATTATTAAATCCAATTAAAATGGCATAAACTTGAGTTTTTTTAATCCAATTTTGTGTTCTGTGCACTGATTTTCCCCGCCTTGTTGTTCACTCCAGCGCCACACTGCGTATACTTAATATACGAGTTCAGGCAACACACACACACACGCGCAGAGAGGGAGATAGAGAGAGAGACATAAATATGATATTTATGGCGATAAGCAACCAAACCCCACACACACACTCATAACAAACCAAAAGGATGTGCACAGGATACACACACAGGACACACACATTAAATGCCAGATATCCTTTTAACACTTAAAGCGGTGAAAATATTAAAAACAAAAAAAACCGCAAAGTCAACAACAACAACAACAATGGCAACAAGAGAATTTTTATTGATAAATGCGCAGACATACGAACACAAGTGAGGAAAATGGTTGGGAGGGAAAATGGATGGGGAAAAGTGGGTGGGATAATCGAGCGCATAACACACACACGGCACACACTCACTCACACTCTGCTTATCTAGTTGTAAAAGTGACTGTGTGTGTGTGCTGGTGGGCTGTGTCTATGCCGAACCGCAAAACGCAGCGCAACACAACGAAAGTGTATAAAAAATTATGAAACAACTCGCACCGTTAGTCGTGGTCGCGAGGGCACCACCCACTATCCGCACAGAGCCACCCACAAACCAAAAAAGACACCCTTCTTGACCCATCGTCAAAACAGGCAGCTTAACTGTGGGAATAAACTATTTCCGAATTAAATTCCATTCAATTAAATTCAATATTTTAATAAAATCAAATTTTCATCTGAAAAGTAGGCAATGGTTTTTGCTAAGTAAACTTCCTTGTTTAGATTTCGTTGAAATATTTAAAATATATTTAAAAAACGTATTTTTTATGGAACAAATATAAAAATAAATAAATATATTTATTTAGCAAGCAATTTAAATTTAAAAAATTCATATTTTAACAAAAGTAAAGACACAGAAAAAATTTATATCTCAATTATTAAGCCTAAATTTCACCCACTGTCCCTAACCGGAGGTTCGTCCTTGCTGTTAGCGCCTCACACTTGCACACTTTCACCCACACGGGCATACACCGTGACACCCACACACACACACACACACACATATCACACATGCTGCCTTCTGACATGGTTCCGGCTTGTTTGTTTGGTTTATTTTATGACCATAACCAACAGCCCGACCGACACTCGGCTCGGCACCCTCTACACTCTTTCCTCCCCTCGCCTCCCCCTGTGCCCATCTACTGGCACACTCTATATCCTCCAAACACCTCCTGTTCACCCCACACCTACTGTTCCCCCCTTGGCAGTTGCTTCAACTATTATACAGAGCCATGCCTATGCACAATGGAGGAGCCGTCGAGCTGCAGGCCATGTCGAAATAATACTATATGGTAGTTAGAGTGTGAAGACACTGAAAGAAATGGGAGGTCTTCAAAAAATTAGAGGGAAATTATTAAAATATAAATTCAAAATGTGAAAAAGAAAGGAATTAAGGCATAATCAATCGTTTTAATGTAAGAATTAGTAATTAAAAGTTTTAAAATAATAATTTTTGAAGTCTAAATGTGAACTGCGCTATCTGTATGTGCCATGGGTATCTGTGTGTGCGTAAGTTAGTAGCTTTTGCCGGCTGTTTGACTCGGTTTAAGTTCGCCTTGTCCCCTCAACTTTGTACGAATCTCGCTCCCTATCTCTCTTTAACCCGTTCTCTCTGTCTCTGTCTCAGCCACGCATATAAATTGCGTTGCTCTGCTTTCTTCTCTTACCAAAAATATCATCCTGTGTGTGTGTGTGTGAGCCAGAGTTGCGCTTAGCCCGTTTTTGGAAGCTTAAATGCCATTTGTATGCATTGAATGTTGCATGCCACCCAAAATATAACCCCCCCTCGACCAAAGAAAATAAAAACTTTCCGCGTTGTTGCCACACTTCTTCATGTGCATCGCACATCAGCCTGGCAACCCTATTTTTCGTAGTGCTCTGCATTTTCCATTCATATTTTTTGCTTTAATTTTTTGTTGTATTTTTTTTCTGTTTTGCCCCAAAGCCGCAGCAGCTAAAATATGTTCGCCACACACACTATTTTCCCCACCATTTTCCCCCATTTCCATTTGCCATTTTCTGATTCGTTTAAAATTTATTTTTAAACCCTTACCCTCCACGAGAGTTGTTTGTCCTTTTTCTGTTTTGGCTTCAACTTTGTTTTACATTTCTCTTTCCCCTGGCAGAAAAACTGCAAAAATGTTGACTCGTTCGTTCGGTTCGCTTCGGTTCGTTTCAGCTGTATGTGTTGTATATGGGGTCAGAGGTCTCTGACAAACTGTACAACTCCCATTCAGCACCGCACCTGTCCGCCCCCCCTCCGGGCAGAGTTCACTGCGTGGGAGTGTGACAAAGTTGACATTTGAGTTGGAAAAACATTCACCGCAACAAGCTGTGGAGAATGCTAGGCACCAGTAACTGATATTAAGCCCGAAACAAGTGTCCGCTCAGGGGAGTTTGTCCGCCCAAAAGAGGGAGGCTTACAGGATTTCGGGGCTTAAACTAGGGCTCTAGGGGGATGTAATTAACTGGGGATTAATATTTAAAATAGTTCGAAAATATTTTATATAATTTATATATTATATTTCTTATGAATTCCTTTATTTATATAAAACATATCCAATAATTCTCCATCGATTCCTCTGGTATAAGGCCACAAATATTATTATTTATTACAAATAACCCGCTTATGGAAGGCCCCCCACTCAGACTTAGCTGAAAAAGAAACAAATGGACAAAAAGATAATCTTTCGAACTATGATTGCTGTCGATTTATGAAATATGTCGGATTAAAGCCAAAGTCTACTTAGAACTGAAAGCATGTCCAGTCCGGGGAGATTCTCCGCCGGATTAAAGCAACTCCGTTTCATATTACAACCATATCCTTACTGGGGAAGCATGAAATTCGAGCATAACCCCCGCGAGATATGACCAAAAATCTGTTGCGCAGGGTGTACCTGGTATTGTTCTCCGAATGTGTGCCCTCTGCAAAAGGGTTAAATTATTGCTATATCCGTGGTCGTATTTGTATTTGTATTTGAATGGGGGCGGAAGAGCAACCCTTAGAGAGTAACCCATAATGGGTGGGCGACCCTTGCCCTAACCTTTACAGACATCCCATGTCCCGATGTATCCCAACCCCATCTACGGGCACTTATTCTATATTTTACTTAATGCATTCCCTGCTTATCCTCATTTTTATTAGTGTTTCAATATTCTTTTTCACTTTGCTTGGTTGCGTTTTTCCCAGCCATCCTTTGCCGCCTGCCCTCCCAGCTTTGTTTGCTCATGTCCTGGATTGCTCCTTGGGCTTGGGTTTGGGCATGGGTTTGGGTTCGGTCCTGTCCTGTCCTCGTTCGGTTTGGTTTGGTTTGGTTCCTTGGATGTGGCTCGTTTCTGCCATTAAATGGACAAATGAGGGATATAAAACAATTCGCTTTGGCTTCCTTTCTTTTCGTTTCGTTTCCTTTCTTCTTGTCGCTGGCGCTTCCTTTGGGTTTCTTCGTGCCTTTTTTGGGTCTCTTTGCTTTTTTTTTCGCATAAGCATTTTATTTATTATTATATGAGTGTGTGTGTGTGTGTTTGGGTGGGTGTATGGGCTGTTGGCTATATCCTATATCCTTCCTATATCTGCTTCCCCTCGGGTTTGGTCACTTTATTTGTTTGTACCTTGCCAATGCAAAGTGTTTTGTATCCTTTTTTGGCCGGAATCGCACAAGGATCGAGGGAGGCGGGAGTTCAACTGGGTTTGGCTTTCGGGTGCGAGGATTTATGCTCATGTTGGTTTTTCTGGGAGTTCCTATTTGGCGTGTGGGTGTATGTGTTATATTCAAGCCACCCCTAACTCCTTCCGTGCCTCCGTCTGGGTTCGTCCTTTCATGTGTCCTGTTTATGTAATCGCCGACATTAGTTCCTGACGCTGCCCGACCATGTGTTTGCTTCTCTTTATTGTGTGCACTTCCTGCGGGGTATGATTACTTGCTAAAATAGTTGGAAACTTAAGGGATATATTATCCTTTAAGGCATGAAAATTAGTTCAAAAATAGTTCCTGGATTTGTGTTAATTTTGGGAGTATTCATCTTGAATCTTAAGTATTTTTCTACACAGGAACTGCAAGGTTTTATATTTCTTAGAAAAGATTATTATTTTTTTTATTATCAAACAAACTTCCTTAAAAAGCTATATCTTCTTGGAACCCTAGAGTATATACAAGACTTTTCTCTTTCTTTCTCTCCTTGACTGAAACTTATATCCTCATTTTTTGTTACCTAAGATGGCAAAGCATCTTGGCCCCTCCTGCCGCCACTTTTGACCTGTCCTTGTCCCTTTCATTCTCATTTATTTTGATTTCTTTTTCGTCCATTTTTTTCCACTCACTATTCCTTCTTTTTTTTTGTTGCCTTAGAAGTTACCTTAATTTTCGTAGCTCTCCTTGCAGGAATTTCGTTGCTTGTTGAAGATTTCGTCCTTCGTCCTTTTTTTTTTTGTGCTGGCGCATGGAAAATGAAATGAAAATAAAATGATACTCATTAATTTGATAAATCGTGGGCACAACACAACTCGGCTTCGGTCCTCCTTGGGTTTTCTTTATGTACTTTCTTAGACTTTGCCGGCCCCACCTTTTCCCCTTGGTGGGTTTGCCTCGCTTTGCTTAATAATACTAAAAGATTTTATAAATGACCACGCTGCAAATGGAAAAAGTTGACCTTTAGCGTAAATAGAAATACAGCCCACTTCAGGAATGGCCGCCACCCATCTCCTCTTCAAAATGTTTCCGCTTTTGTGAGCGTTGATTTTGTTTTCCTCATCATCATTGCCGTCGACGTCGTCGTCGTCATCTTCCGCAGTTCTTCCTGAATTTTTAAGTAATTTCTTTCTCCCTTTGTCCACTTTTAGAAATTTGTAAGGAAGATGTTGAGACACTGAAAAAATAGCACTTAAAAATGTGAAATAAACTAAGCTGGTTGTTATTTAAGTATTTTAATATGTTAATAAAATTAACTTTCTAGCTAAATTGATTATTAAAAGGACCTCATAACTTTCCCTACATTTTCCTCTGTGTATTTCCCTCTCCCCTGTTTGGGTATTGAAATTTTCCATCTACAAACATTACGCACTTGGTCAGCTATTCGCCCCTCTCCCACTGCGTGTTTTTTTTTTCTCGGAGCTGCCAAGCTTTTATTAGCACACATTTAATAGGGTCACGCGTGTACTCCCTCCTAACCTCCTAACCACCTCCCCTCCCCACGTGCTAGGTGTTTTTTTATTATTATTAATTTTCCAGCAAGTTACATGGGCACAACACAAAACGCAAAACACAAAAACCGAAAGCAAAACAAAGGCAGGACGAGAGAGGGAGCAAAAAAACAGGATGTGGGAGGAGCCAAGGAGCAAATCAACCGCCCACAACAGGACGAAACGCTAAGCAAACGAAATGCGAAAGGACACTTAACTGTGGTAGACAAAAAAAAAATGCCAATGGTTGGGGTTTTTTCGGGGGGAGGGGGGTTCGGGAAATGAGGTTCTCCGCCAAATGAGGTCACTTTTTCCACCTCTCACTCCTCACCATATTTTACTTTCCGTTCACTTTAGCAGCTGGATGGCAGGGAATGATGGAAATATTTGAGGCATTACCTCAGTGTCCTTTTCCGAGGGGAAAGTCAAAAATTGTGGGTGGATTATGAATGGAAAAATGTTTAAACAGGAAAGAGAGAAGCCAGCTAAAGTTTACTAAATATTAGGTAACATCTAAAGATTAAAGAACTGAATTTGCATTCCATTAAATCTTATTTTAGTGCTTCTTAACTTTTCCCTGAATTTATTGGCTTTATGGTTTCTCCTTCCTGGAAACTTTAATATTCTAAAAAATAAACTTTATTTCTGCTTCTAGGAATGTTTTTTTCTGCTGAAACTTCTTGATTTTTTCTATATATTTAAATTTCTGGGTATACAAATAATTCCTCTATTAAATTCTATATTTAAACCCTCAACAAAATCAAAATTAAACCTCACTTATTACAGATTATTTCCCTAAAAACACGATCCAATCTAAAAGAAACTCAATTTTGTATATAAACAAAGCCCGATGACACTATCCCCGTTTGTTATCCGTTTGGCTAAAAACTGAACAAACAAACCATTAAGACAATCAGTTGGAGGATCGCATTGCACTACCAGGAATTTTGCATATATTACCATGAAATGGAACCCGATCCGGGGACCACATGACGTATACGCAATACGCAAAGAGCCACTCGAATGGCATTGAAAATCTGGCCGGTGCCAGGCAAGCAAGCTGCAAGTCTGCAACTGATGGGCGACTGTGATTAGTCCGCGACTAGCCTAGATGATGATGATGTGCTGGCCAACTGTAATAACTGCTACCAGGCACTGGAGGTGCTGCCAAAGTAAAATAAATAAATAAATAAAGAAGTAATCATTCCGAAAGTTGGACAATGAGGTAGTTGTGGCCGGCAGTTGCCATTGCCAGTTCGATGCGTTCGGAAGTGCAGCAAAATATTCTCTGTACGTCAACGTGGCGTATGCGTAACGTGAATTAATTAGAGAATTTTTTAAAAATGAGTGAAAAACCAGAGAAAACTGAGGAAATGCAGGATCCAGAGCAGGATGTCAAGGAGGTTGATCTTAAGGAGAGCTCTGGCTCGTGTTTGTTCACCTTTGACACGCATCCCTATTATCCTTTTCTGTACGATCCTTACTCCTCCTCCAAATATGGCTCCCAAGTGAGGGAAAGGAAAATTGATAGATGCCTCAAGCAGCTGCAGGAAGCCCTCAGGAATGACAAGTGAGTAAAGAAGCATTAATTTCATTTCTTGGAAATTAAATTAAGCCATCCTTTCAATGGGAAGATTTTTTTTATCCCCTGCTTAACTTTGAGTAATGTAATTTGTTGTGCATTTAAATTGTATTTCTTGTGCAATAAATAAACAATCCCTTTTTGCTTTTAACAAAACTTGTCAGCCACCTTGCTGCCTATTTATTTGTTCAACCTTAATCACCATCAATTATGTTCACTGTCAATTGGCAAATTGACAAACGATTGCAGTTGGATTTGTGTAAATAATTCAGAGAGAGCAGTCCTCCGTTTCCTGCTCCTGCTTATTCATAAGGATCAGAAGGATATGCCTAGGCATGCATACGCACACACACACACAGAGGGAATATTCCCCTCGAAATTCCAAGTTAACCCAAAAGTGAGTTGTCTTGCGGTTGCTGTTGTTGTTTGTCAATGGGCATTAGCATTTCAGGACTGTAACTAATCACAAATGATAACATTTGCATGTGCAAACACAGACGCACAGACGCACACCCCTAGGTGTGGGCCAGGGCTATTTGCATACTTAAGTGTGCAGTTATTACCTTGTTATATCGATATAAATAACATCCCAGCGACGGATGCCGCACAGATTGGGCCTAATGAATCCTTGTTTGTTCTAATAAGTTTTGAATTTATTATTGATTTACACAACACAAACTCCCACTGACCAGCCGAGAGACAAAAGGCAGCTTAAAATATGCCAGGAAATGCCAAAGGAATTGTTGAATATTTCAAATATTCAGGAGAGCCAGGAAAGCCCTAATGTGTACTTGTTTCTTTCTCAGTTGATTAATAATCTTCGGGATAAGGTAGAAAGCTCAATTGTTTGGCATTTTAAATGAACTATAAGGCAACCTTTTCATATATTCCATCAAGTATACGCCATGTATAACACTTTTTCTCTGACATTTCCCTGGGCAAAGCCCACACACAAATTTCAAACGAAAGCATTTAATCGCATTTGCATACATTTGCAGCTTCTAGCAATACACAACAACAACTGTCAGAAATGAACATTTATTGCCAGGCAAAAATTCAAACAAATTAAATAATGAAGATTGCATTTTAACGGACGGAGCCCATATCGCAATTTGTGATTGAATTGTCACATTTCATATTTTGCCATTGAGTTTTCACCCCCTTTTTTGTTGTATCTATTTTTTGCTCTCTCTTTTTTCGCTTTTTTTCTCTATAAATAAATTATAATATCTGAAATAATTTGTTGCACATTTCGTTTCGGTTTGCCAACCGCAAATAAGAATCAATAGCACAAATATTTAGTCCGGTCTCTGTAATACTCAATAGAACGGAAAAAAAAAAAATGTATATATACATAAATACACAACCCATACAATTGCTGAAACACTACCATAATAATAATTAAAATAAATAAAAATAGTTGTGGTGAGATAATTCCTCGAATTTATGCGAAAAAGTCAAATATGATAATTGCAAAAGGGATGAAAATAGCGAGTGGAAATCAGAGCGGGCGAAAATGGAAAATGTATGCCATATTTTAACGGAAACCAAAGCTGATTATAATTGAAATTTTGTTACATCAAATGGTGCAACAAATGAATCGGATAATTACGAAAATAGTTACCGACATTTTACAAAATGGGAAAAATGCAAATGGGCGCGAAGGGAAATTGTGTAAACTGGCGGGAAAATTACAAAAATAATATTAATTTGTAGGTTTATGTGTTATTGATTTTTGTGGATTTATTAAGTGGGTAAATTAAGGTATTAAAATATATTTTTCAAGTGGAAAATATGTTTTTATTGTATAAAAAGTCAAAAAGTCTTCTAAATCATCTTTAACAAATCCAGAAATAATTCTCTAAAATTCCCCTCGATTTTCTAACCGAGTAAACAATTGAAAAACTTTCCGTCTTAAGTTGCCGCCTGCTTTTCCTGCTTCCTGCTCCCTGCATCCCTACTTTCCCTCTTTCCACTTTTCCGCTTTCCTTGGCTTTTAGCTGCAAAACTTTATTTCCATAAAGCGCTGAGCATAAAATTAATTTACTAATTGATGAGGCCCTGATCTCAATACGCAAAATACCCCGACGAATTATCATCATCGTCGACAATGCAAACAAGTTGAAATTCAATTACGGCGAACGACGAACGGAGACGACGAAGGCGAAGTCGAAGATGGTGAGGGGAGGGGGTTGGGGTCGGAATAGGGGGCTTTGGGTCTTGAGGGGGGGCAGGGTGAGGTGAAAACTGAGAAAAATAATCATAAAGCTGCGAGAAAACAAAGCAAAGCGGAGGAGGCACTGCCACAAAAAGTTAAAATGGAAAGGGAACCGAACCGCCGCCATGCCAACTGAAGTGGGGCGGAGGTGCCGGTGGCGGTGGAGGTATTGGTGGGGCACAGCTAAAGAGCAATAGCAAATATAAGTAAATAAATAAACCGAATAAACTGAAAATTTATTGAAGAAATACGCGCGAGCCGCACAAACACGAACAAAGGCCCACCGATGATGATGATGATCATCGATTGGGCTGCTTCAGGGGATTTTACACAGAAAAATAAGGGATTTATAAGTATTACATACATAAACTTTTTAAATTACCTTTTAATTATTAGTTAAAAGAAAAACACAGCTACAAATAATAATTTGAATATCTCCCTAGATAACCCTGAACAGTTTTAGTTAGTTTTCAATTTAGTTTTTCTTGCTAGGAATATTTTTTGCAATTATAAAAATTATTAAATATATTTAATAGTATTTCTTGAACCCTTTTCTATACTTGGGTATATTTTCAACAATTTTTTTTTAGCTCAAACATCATTTTCTGATTTTAAAAAACCCTTTTTTGGTAGAATCTGAATTAGAAAAATTATGTTTCAATTATTTAAATACATTCAATCTAATAATAATGTTTTATACATCTTAAAATTAACTCAAAAGTAACTTCAATATTTTTTTGTGTGCATAAATGCTATATAGGCGACAATACGCAACCAAAATCGGCGACGATGCTGTCGATAAACTGAGTTAAATCTCACACCCGACGACAGCAATGGATGACGCCAATGAAAAAGCGACGACGAATGACGACTGACGACTCCGACAATTAGAATCCAAGCGTTGCCCTGTGCTCCCCCTCCTCCCACGAAACCCCCTTAAAAACCCCTTCATCTATGACCATAAGCAGATACAGATACAATACACAGATGCAGATACAGATACGGATACTGAGACGGCAACGGCGACGGCGACACTTCAAGGTTCCAAATGGGCCCATGTGCATTGAGCGATTTCACAATATTTAATAAATAATTTCATAATTGCTTCAGCTGCCTTCCATTCTCAAAAATTCAAATGAAAAAAAGGCACCAAGTAAAAGATTTCTGAGCTCTTTGCACATAATTTAATTTTAGTTGTTTTTTTGGGTTTTTTTGTTTTATGTTCCTGTCCTCTCTTTCTTTTTTGGTTGTGTGTGTACTCAATTAAAAAGCAAAAGACCAAAGCAGCAGCAAAATGGAAAATTATTCCGAGAACCGTTTGGCGCTGGCTCGACCAGCGCAATTAAAACGAAGAGAAAAGCGGAGAGTGGGAGGTGGAGGGAGGAGAGGTGGGAGGTGGAAGTGGCAAGCGGAATTTTTCCTCATTGAGAGAAATGGAAAAGTTCAAAGTTAAAGATAATGAGGTGGCAAAGGGAAATCAAGCGCGGGGGAGGGAGTCACACAGCCACCCTCAAGAAGGCAAGAAAACTTTGAAACTTTTGTCTTTTATTTTTTTCGCGACAGCAGAGGGAAGGAGATGGAGTTGTCCTAACCATAATTACGACTAATTTCTAGACTTTGAAATGGTTAGAGAGTCTTGGGTCCCAGGAAAATTTGATTAAGTCTGAGGACATTTCGAAAATATGGCTGATAAAATTTGTATATCAAAAAAATGTGAAAAAGAAAGAATATTTGATACCAAAAAGGATTCTCCCCGAATAGTATGCTATGTTTTATGCTAAATATATTCATCCTTAATAATTTCTCAAACCAAATTCTACAGATACAGATTTTTTTTTTTATTTTTCACTAAAATTCCTCAAAACATTCCTTTGGCATTCCCTCCATATATCCATTATTTTAATGGCCTGCCACAGCCCATAACCAATTGCAACATTTTGCTATTTTTCTTTCCTCAAAAACCTCCTCCACCTCCTCCATTTTCCCAAGGAATGATTATAATTATAAACCAAGGAGAAAACTTTATTTATTGTTTTCGGTTCACTTGAGGCCTCTTTTTGTTCTAATTTTCACTTTGATTTCTATCAAGATTCAAGAAAATGTTTCTATAAGTTGTGTATTTTCTTTTCGGGGTGGCCAACAAAAACAAAATTGTTTATTAACCAAAAAAACAAAAAAAAAAACACTATAGCCACGGAGGGCATACATGTATTTTCATAGCTTTTGATATGGGAAATAATTTACAAAATAAATTAAAGCCATCTGGCATTAGCAGATCGTTTGCTCTGTGGGCGAATCTCGCCTCGTGGAAATGTACCAGAAGTAGAACTAAACTCTGGAAAAACGCTTCCGCCTTTGCCGAGTATTTCCAATTAAATTCCAGGCGCATCGTTTAGTTAATTAAGCCATCTCAATCAGGCCCAAGACGAGGTTCTCTCTCTCTCTATGTCGCCGGAGACGTTGACTGAGTGACAGCAATGGAACAATAACAATAATAATAACAGTAGTAGTAGCAGTAAGGCGGAGAAAAGGCTTTCGCATGCCATAAATTATAGAACAAATTATGCAAATCATAAGCCAAAGAGAAGGGGCAGTAGTGGGCTTCCGGGGGTTCTGGGGACAAACAATCCACAAACGATGACGACAACAACAAGTCACCCACAACTGCAATTGCGGAATTAACTGCACTTGGCAGCGGGCACCGGGGGGATGGGGGCAAAACTTTGGTTGGAAGGCAAATTAAAAATCCAATGACGGCACAAAATCATAAACAAAACAGTTGAGGAGTGGCAGAGTGGGCCCAGTGGGAGGAGGGTGAAGGTGATGGGGCCATAAAGTGGCTGAGACAGAAGCCAGCAAACAACAAAACAAGTGGGTACGTTAAAAGGAGTTCCAAACAAATTGCGACTCAAAAATACCCTTTTAGCTTTTAAAATAAACATAAACATAAACGCAATCAGCAAATAATAAATGTAAACATAATAAAAGTGAGTGTAAACAATTGTTTGTAGAGGAATGCACATTAAGTTAAATGGGAAAATTTATATAAATTATTATTTCTTCTTTTTACAAATTTAACAAAATAATAATACCTTGTAGAAGATTTATAGATTGATTTCACTTAATTTAAATCTATTTATCAAATATGATATTTATTTTGGAATGCAACTGGGGCCTAAATCTTATTATGTTTTCAAATAATCTTGTTTCTTGTTTCCTATAAATAATTGACTTGGTGCAAATATATTTTAATTTTTTTAGTTACTTAAAACCCTAAACACATTTATGAAAATATTTAAGAGGTACTTAACTTCAAGGAGAATGGCGACACACTGAGTTTTGCCCTTCGCTAGTCGCAAGTTATTTCATTATGTTAGTTAATTGCCTTGATTAAAGATCAATATAGAGGATTAAGGCGGAATGAGACCGATGACATAATATCCATTAGACATTAAGTGCTGCAAATTGTGTCACTTAAATAATTAAGCCAAAGAGATAGATTAGATGCCAATATTTAAAATAATATTTAGTATAAATAATTGGTTAAAATACCTAAGAAAAAGACTTTTTAATACACAAATTAAATAGGAAAAATATGTTAAATCTTTTAAAGAGATAAAATGTTGTATTAAAGATTCTAAGAAATCATTTAAGGAGCTGAAATTTCGAATTAAAGATTAAAATACACTTTTTTAGGAGCTAAAATGTCTCATTTAGAATTCGTATAAGTCTTTTTAGGAGCTGAAATATCTTTTCTGAATTCAAAATCCAAATTCCATTTAATTAAACCCTCTCCACAGAGTTCAAGAGCTTCCATCGGCTTTACTTAATTTCCCGCATTGGCATTACGCCGTAATTTTCAATTTGCACAAAACTCTCGCAGAATATTAAAACTGGTGTAATATTTCATAAGTCCTAATCGTTTGATTATTAATCCGGGCTTATTTTAATTTAAGACCAACCCTGCAATATGTTGCAATAAACTCGGGGGATATCCCCTTTACAACACCCCTACCAACCAGTTCGGATGATGCTGCTCTTCAACCATATAATTTACCATAACAAATGAACAAATTTTCAATTCTCTGCTGAATATCTGTATGTGCGGAGTTTATTAAATACATATATCCATAAATAACGATGGCAGGACAACAATGAAGCGGACGAGACTCATACGCGTAACCCCCAAAACGAGCCTCATAAATGGCAATAAATGTCACGCAGCACTTAAGGGTTAGAAGCTCAAAGGAACTGAACAGAACTATATGGAGTATATGTATAGCCCCGGAATGGAGTTCGAATCAAAAGAGCAGATTGCCGAATGCCCCAGCGGGTGATCGGCGCAAAAAAGGCATTAGAAATACCCCGTGACTCCCAGCTGTTGGTGTTGTTTGCCTCGTTTAGTTTTGTCGCTGTTTATGTTAAACATGCAATTTCGATTTGGCATATAATTTTTTAAATACAACCAAGTGAGTGAGAGAAGGGCAGGGGGAGGGTGTTTCTGACCACCCGCTGTTTTGTTTGGGTGACAAAAATGTCAAATGCGTCGTTGTGTGCACAACGGAAAACAGTGAACAATAAATGTGGTTTCATATTGCTATAATTTTTTTTTTTCATTTATAAAATGATTTATTTATCTAAAGAAAAAATATGGGATTTAAAATAAGATATTAAATAAGCGCTTTATATTTTTATTAATATTTTTTCTGACTTTTATGTTGCTCTTAAAAATATCACATATAAATCTTTATTCTCATTTTTTAAATACCTTAATTTGCAACCCTTTCAAAGCTTAATTTCATGTGTGTAATTACCATTTTAAGCTGACATTTTTCCTTTGTGTAAAAATGTTTATAAACAAGAAATTCTAAGCTAATGCTGACGCCAGCAGAATCTGTCTCCTCCTCGGGATCCGCTCCACCGCTCTGCCCCTGTCAAGGTGCGAGAAGACATCTACTTAGCTCCTGTCAGGCATTTTCATATTCATGAGTCTCCATCTCCGGCTTTGTGCTCCGTCTCCTCCCCTGGCTTCCCAGCTTCTCTCGCATTTGTTTCGCTTGATTCTGGAACATTTTTACGCTGTCTTTGGGAGACTAAAAAAGAATATGGAGACGGGGCATGGGGCAGATTGTGCACGTGTCAATTGAAATGAATGTCGCCAGGCGTCCCGCAGTCGTTGTCCTCGTCATCCCAACTCCATTCGGCATCTCGCATCCCTCAAACCTCATCCCTCCTAACAAATCCACCCACTCCACTCGGGGGCAACTGCGTATGACTAATCTTTGACGGTGGCTTTTGTTGTCGTCATCGTCTTTTGCCAACGGAATTGTCAGGAAACAAAGGAAAGTAAGGTTTAGAGGGGGTGAAGTTGTTCTGTTTTGGGATACTCGACGGGGGAATTACCTTTATTTTTCTACTGAAAGCAAAGAGAAATTCCTGGAAGATTATGCTTTGTAATGCCTTTTCTATAAAATAACAGCTTTCTTAAGATATTGAATAAAGCGAAAACAAGATATATAATATTAACTACTAAACATTATAAATCCAAAATCCAAAAGAAATTCATCAACAACTACTTTATTTTCCCATTTAAAACCCTTGAAAATCCCCTAAAAACAAGCAATAAAAATTATCTCTCAAAATATTTGACTTACAAAATATCGTGTAATAATGCATGTTGACATTCTACCCTCAACCTTGAAGCCTCTTCAGCTTAATCCCTCTGAGATCCTTTTCTAAGGACATGCTCCTTCCCAGCTGCATCTCCCGGACGAGACAGAGCATTTCCCACAACCTTTCCCAACCCCCTTCGCTCTGTTCCCTTGAGATGAAAGCAAACGAGACTTTCTCCACATGCACTTTGGGCATCGATTGAATTCGCATTGAAGGGAACCGTAACACAGGACAGAGTTTGGGATTGCAGCGACATTACAATGGAAGCCCAACCACCGAGGAAATCCCAGTAACCGAAACCAAAACCGAAAAATGCTCGAGCGGAGAGCGAAGAGAGAAAAATTGCGTAGCAGTCGAGCATTAAACCCCTAAAGACACCCTTAAGCACCCTCAAGTATTTACATTTGAATTTCACACAAATAAACTCGTCGACTGCCAGTCGATTCTACACACACACACACACACCGGGCACACCTCCGCCTCCTTGCCAGTTCCGTTTGGCATCCTGGCATCCCTTTTTCGGCATCAAAATTAATAATAACAATAAATTGAAAATGGCAGACCGACGTCAGTGGTGGAGAGTGAGGGCGAGAGGTAACGAGAAGGTATTGTACCATTTTACGAGTGCATGCATATAGATGGGGTGGCAAATCTAGGAGTTTTGGGTCTTGTAATGTTTAAAAATAAATTATAAATAAAATATATAAATTTCTTGTATTTATTTATATTAAAAAGAGCATGAATAAAAATTTTAAATGAATGAAAAATTTATAAAAATTGGATTTTTGAACATTTTTATGAGAAATGGAAAAGTAAATTTGTTCATAAATATTTTTTCCCTCCTTTAAACTTTATAAACAATTTTTAAAATAAACTTATAGTCAAATTTTCAAAGCAAAAAAGTAGGAAATCGATTCTAAGCCCATAAAAAAGGTATTTTAATAAAAAGGAAATATTTTTTTAAAAGAAAAACATTTTTAAATCTTTAAAACTCAGAAAAGTTTTTAAATTCCTATAAATTCAAGTACTGTCCATCTTCAAAATATATTTTAAATTCAATAACTATTTTTTTAACCCCCATTGTATATATCTATTCGATCCAATAGCCCTGCCCGTCTGTCTGTCAACATTCTGCAGGGTCTGAGCTCTGTCTCTGTGTGTGTTTGGTGCTGGTGGTTGACGGCTTTTTCGGTTTCCATTGCAATTGCATTTTCAGTTCAGCCCAGAATCGAGAGGGGGTGGCACAGCCAACAACAACAGCAACAAAGTGTGAGAAGGGGGGGGAGGGGTGGTGCCAGGAGGGGTGGCAGCCCGGAGCTCATACCGCCGCTTGACACTTGGCCAGCGTGTTGCCATTTATGCTTTCCATATTGATTTTCCAACTCTGGCTCTGGGCTTTGTGTCCCACGTGTTTGTGTATTGAATTTCAAATGAATCGATTAGCTACGTTGCCTTCACTTAGCCCATTGATTCGTCGCCTTTGTTATTGCTGCTGTTCTCTTTTTCCCATTTCTATTTCCGCCGCCTCCCCCTCCCCTCCCTGCCTTGCATTTAATTAACTTTTATGAGCACTTCCCATTTCTGAATGGCTGACAGGTAAGCCAACCTGAGAGATGCGATAGATACTCGAAGAGGGGGCCGAGTCCGGAGTGTGAATACGAATACTCAATCGATTCGGTCAATCAGTGGTTGAATATCACACCTTAAATAGAAGAAGGCGGCGGTGGGTTCAATTTACCGATTAACCAAAGGCATCCAATTTGAAGGAGGCCTCAATTTTCTAGGCAATTTGAGTCGTGTTTAAGGGAATCAGGAAATTTCCTATCCGATGATCTGATGGAATAATAAAATTAAATTAAACTATAGCAATACAAAATCGAAATAAAATTAAATTCTGATTTTTAAATTACATAAATATTGGAAATACAATTTATTATCCACCATAAATTATGATTTATCCTTTACGACTTTATTTATTTCCCTCCCAGCACTCACATATAAAAATAATTATTATCAACTCGTGTAATTAAAAAAGATAATGAATAAATATTACGTGCTCTAAATAAATAAAAAGATTAAAATCATTAATGCCAATCAAAGTTCATCAGCCATAATTTGTAGTAAAAACTGCCTTGTCATCTACCGCCTACCGACTGCCAATTAAGACTAATTTCAATTTGAATCAAATTCCAACTGGCACAACATAAGGACTCGCTAGTAACTTGCAACCCCCTGATAATATTTCCTCAAGGACACCCGACAATTTGAAACAATTTCCTTCCATTATGCTTTCCAATTTTCCCTTGCGCCGACTTTCAACACTTTTAATTTGCTTAGCGGAGTCGCACAAATCGCATCTCGTTCTGCGGATCGCCTCGAGCATCCTTTTCTAAGCAGCGATTTCTCGGGGTTTGTTGCGGATTTGCCTGGCAAATTTTATTAGCCTGTCCTGGGGGCACAAACAGCGAACGACAACGACGCGCAGCGAGCAGGGCTCAAGGATACCCGTGGACAGGCGCTCAGCAAGGCTAGAACCCGGAACCGAGGAGGGAAACCAACCCCGTTAGTCGAGCATCCCAGCAGCAGCAGCACCACCACCGCTGCCGGTATCACCACCACAGGGCTCAGTGAGTGGTTTGACATTTGTGCTGACGCGCGAACGTATGCACACAAGGATGTGGACCAGGACGATAAAGTGGATGGGCTTGGGAAGACTGATGAGGAAGTCCACCGCGAAAAATTCATAATTTAAATATTTGTTTTGGCTATTAAAATAGTTCTTTTCAAAGGATATCACACCCTTCTATGAAGAAGCAATTTTAAATCCTATAAAAATCTAAGGAATCTAAAGAAGTAAAAAGGTTTATTTAGAATTTAAAAAAATGACCTCATTTTGTCGAAATTTTCTCTGTGTGCTCGCCCGGATGTAGATGAGGAGTCTGAGGGATTGATGCCTTGCCGGGGTTGGAAGTTGCGCCGATAATCTCGATAATGAAGTGACTTCGCCTGCATGGTCATGCATCCTGTTTGGCTTCCTTGTTTATCTCTATCTCTCTCTCACTCTGCGCTCTGATATCCGCCTGGCATTCAGCGGCAGGATTCAGGACTCGGTATTCAGGATTCAGCATTGAGGATCCGGCATTCCGGATTCAGTTGGCAAACCCTTAAGTGGTGGGTTTTTTTTCTTTATTTTTATTTGTGCCTGGTATTTACTTTACCTCTCTCGCTCCTGTCGCTCAGACTTTTGACCATTTTGCACGGAAATTGAATTTAAATTGGAAGTTTTTAACCCTGGCGTGCGATAATCTCAAGTCAATACAGGAGAAATCTCCATGAGACTGAGAAAAGAAGACCGGTCATGGGATGCGGAGACCCTGGAGACAAAAGGTATTGCGTAATACCGAAGCAACTTAACCACCCCGCGGCCTCATTGCCTTAGCCTTATCCTCCGTGGCAAATGTTCTTTTCAAATTCTATTAGCAAACAAATTTACTGAAAACCCAACAAACCGAAGCAGAGGGGAAGCGGGTTTCTCTCGGGCCTCCGTCTCTGTCTCGGTTTCGGTTTCGGGTTAGGTAAAGACCCTGACACACAACACGTTATTTGGTGTAGATAAATGAGACAATTGTTCCATCTAATTATCTGATAATGCCTGTGCGATTTCAATGATAATGAAGCGATCTCACCGCGAGAGCAACAATGGGGCAAGACGGCAAAACACCCCTTTTTTTTGTGGGTTAGGGACTTCCTCGAATGATTCCAATCTAAATGTTTGTTTAGACAGAATTCTTTCCATGAATGGAGCTTTGAATTGGAATTTCTGTATCCCAGATCGACTATTATAGTCATTGTTATAGATGAATAATTTATATCCCCGGGGGGGCTTGGCGTGTTCTGGGTTATCCAAATATTATCCCACCTCCTTTTGTGGTTTTCTAAATAAATAATTAACCCTTTAACGAAGAAGTACCTGCGGCTATTGGGGTTATGCATAATTTTTAAGATAATACCTTGGGGGGATGTACTCGACAGGAATTGTAAATCAAGCAAAGTACACTTTGCCGTAATCGAAGCTTATTAATATTTCTGGGCATGCACCCCTTAATCCCATATCCTTCGCTGTCACAGTCAGAGTGTCCAGGGTATTCCTTTTACATAAGGTTTGAATTGGGCAACTTCACCCCGGAATGCTAATTCCCCTTCAACCAACCTCCAACCTTCAAGCAAGGCCGCTTATTGCTTTTCATATTTTTTTTTATGCCTTGGCCTTCCTTTTTTCGTATTTATTTTTTTCCAATTTTTTTTTAGCTTTTGCGTTTTGCGTGTTTAACCCTTTGAGGTTACATTTGGCGTGTGTTCGGGGACACCCCCTACCCTGCAGAAGGCCAACAAAAAAAAGGTTCACATTTTGTGTACGCACCATAAAAAGGAAGCGAAAAGAGAGAAAAGGATTTCTTCGGCAACAGCAAAACAAGAGAAACTGATGAAAAGTAAAAGCTCAAATAAAAATACATAAATTTCTAGGTATACCTATATACATTCAAGCATGTGTATATATACGTTTATATCCTCGTATCCTCTTGCTTTTTTTTTTGTTTTATTTAATCACAAACGATGACGCAAAAAGAGTTCAAAGAAGGCTGGCATTATGAACCCCGAAGTAACCCCAGAACCCAGAAAACATAATGCCGGGGCTGCTGCAGATTGAGGGGGGGCGGAGGGCTAAGGGGTGTGCACAACCCACACCTCACCGGGGACACATTTAACCCTTACACCCGGACAAACATGTGCGACGACGCAGGGAAGTTATTATTGTGATTATGATGATGATGATTGTTGTTCAAATAATTCCGAGCTTGAGCTTTGACTTGAAAGAGATTCCGTCTCGCTGTCATGATCTACCCCTCGACTTGGCATCCGCCCGATGCAAATGAGTCCAGACTGGAGTGGAGTGGAGTACAGCCAAGCCGGAAGTTGTTCAGGTAGTCAAACAAGGATGTTCCCTCGATAAGACACCCTGCGTCAGCGCAACAGGATACACATTAGGAACCGCTAAGAGTCCAATAAAACGCTATCCAGGAGTGATCACAGGGCAAAGAATAGAGTGAGGACAGGGAAACAAAGAGAAAGATACAGAAATGTGATGAATAGGGTAGGCCAGACACCACCAAAAGTATCTTTATTTTGTTTACAAAAATTTATATCTAGAGTATGAAATACATTTATAGAAATATTTGTTGCAATTATGAAGCCTAAATACTTTTTTATAAATCGAAGATAGGCTTAAATAAACCATTAATTTATTAGTTTAATGCTGTATTTATTACAAATATTTATAGTTAGCAGTGAAAAATGAGTTATTCATCTTTAAAAGATTTTTTAACATCAATTGCTCAGCCCCCAAGGAAACAACATACTCTTAAATACCTTTAAAATATCAAACTTGTCTTTAAAAATCCCTGAAAATAAGCAGGAATTATCTCAATTAAATTGTAGTATTTTTTTTCGAGTGCAGATAGGATCAGTCACCACTAAAACCGAACCGCACAGAGGGGCATATCAAAAGAGGCTCTCGCCCCGGCAGCCCTGTGGCCTTTTGTCAACTAGGGAACAACAGTAGCCTCAAGTAGGCACAACTGCGGTGCCATCATGAGCAGGATAAGCAGGCAGGAGCCGGCAGGAGCAGGAGCAGCAGGAACATACCAGAACAGAGAAAGAAGAGAGAACAGAGGCGGATAGGCAGTCAGGAAAACAGCAGACGAGACAAAACAGACAATTATCGGGCCACGCAGTCATGACACTTATCATGTGTGTAAAGCGATATTCCATTCCAGCCAGAACATCGATGGAGTGGACTTGAATGGAGTGTGGAGCGTGCTCTCTTTTGTTCCAGGGCAATGTGTGTGTGTTTTGTATCTGTGAGTTGTTTCGACAGGGAAAGAAAATTGGGCCAATATTGGTCATTAAATAAAGGAATTTGGAAGTTAATTGGAACTTTCAATAAATTTCAAGAAGGTGATGATAGTTTGTATATAAGATTTCCTTGAAAACTTTTTCTAAAAGATATATATTTTCTTTCATAAATCGGGGAAAAAACGCATTTAAAATATAGCATTATCCTTGATCGAAAATATTTCTTAAAGACTTACCATTCTCCTTTAAAATATATTGCATATTTCTAACTTTACATTTAAATATCTCAATTTTTTCTCATATAAAGTAAGACATCCCCATAGTTTTTCTCTCCCTGTATCTGTATCTGTGTGTTATCCTTGACACTCGCAGTCGTCAAGCGCGTTCCGCCTCAGGAGCTGCGGATTCTTTCAGTGAGTGGTGCGGTTTATTGGTTTGTAATAAGCTCTTTGAAGTGTTTAATTGAAGCTTTTGTTAAGCAATTAGACGCCAAAGTGAAGTCGAGGTGTTGCCGCCTATTGGTAATTGCTCAAGCTAAGTGCTATCTCCGCGCATTGTGATGAGCGATAATGTTTTCTGGGTCGGGGTGAGGACTCACCATCATCAAACGGAGTGGAAAATAGGGTAACAGACCATAGACCGTGTTGTTTTTTACCTACACCCAGGTGCTGTTTCTACTGCTGCTGCTGTTGCATTGGTACCGTTTCCCATTTCCATTTCCAAAAGTATCTCGCCCTCATCTTCATTGGATTTTATTATTTATTGTAGCCGCATTTTTATTTTTGTGTATCTATGGAATGCATTCGAGAGCAGCTACAAAGATGCACAGCCAGAGATCTAGAGAACCAACAGATTTCGATTCAGATGCAGAAACAAAACGAAATGGAATTATCATTGACCGCTGATCATGATCATGATCTGCTCTCGCCTCGCCATGAGCAGACCCCATCGTCAACCGAATCATCATCACTGCTCGTCATCTGCCTTCTGTCAGCGTGTGTGTTTTGTTTTTGGAGGCGATCTACTCTGCTCTGGCCGATCCGATTTGATATTATCTGATCTCTTTGAGCGATGACTTCGTGAGTGGATTATCAGGCAGGTGGGGCAGGTGATTCCTGCCATGGTGGGAAATTTCTGTAATTATTAATAGATCAAGAAGATGATAAAACCATGTTTTGGAATTCAAAATACTTCAA
The DNA here is from genome assembly GCA_035045905.1 of Drosophila anomelani. Lineage (NCBI taxonomy): Eukaryota > Metazoa > Arthropoda > Insecta > Diptera > Drosophilidae > Drosophila > Drosophila anomelani. Next base: position 7,851,488 of record JAWNOO010000165.1, read on the forward strand.
GGACCTTTTTTGTTTATTCTTTATCTTTTATAAACCTTTATAGTTTCAGGATTATTAAATATAAAAAGAATATGCTAAACAATAATTACAAAAGCTTTTAAAGACTTAATTTCAAATGTATTTAATTCTTTAGTTTAATTTTTGAAGCATCTTATGGAAATTCTTAAACAAAAATAATTAGGCTGAGCTTGTTTTGCTTGCAACTTGAGTCCCTTGAGTCCCCTTAATCACGTTTCCATCTCTAAGTTTTGGATTTCCCATTTCTGCCACGCACTTTTCTGGGGGGAATTTTCCTCTCTGTGTTGTTTGTGGTTGTTGTTTCCTCTGTCGAGTAGTTGTTGGTGCGCCGCTGCTGATGTTGTTATTGTGTGTTGTACTTGATTGTGGCATAATTTCTCGCTCGCCTCCATTTATACAATCCCTCGCTCTGTCTCTGCCCCGGCCATGCAGCGCATAAATTTTTTATTTGTTTGGTATTCATCTTATTTCGTTTAATGTATTTTTATTTTCCGATTTTTTTTCTACTTATTTTTCAGCGCTTGTTTGGTGTTTTTAAGGTAATTTTGGTTGTTGATATTGTTTGTTCGCAGTGTTGATTTTGCTGTTGTTGTAGTTGTTGTTGTTATTGCGCATAAGTATTTTTTGTGTGTTAATTTTTTCGTTGTTGTTGTTGTTGTTGGTTGACGGGTTGGTTGGTTCAGTCATTCAACTATATAAAAAGTATTGTCGTTCCTTCTTCCTCGGGCTGTACTCATTTATTTATTATTCGTTTCGTTTCGATTTCGTTTATGTACAACAACGCACTTCCCTTATTGTTGTAGTTGTTGGTGTAATCGTTGTTGTTGTTGTTGGTTGTTTGTTTGTTGTCGATCGTTGTTTTAATTTATTGTTGTTGCTGGTTGGTCTTTTTTGAAGCGTGGGCATGTGGCATCCACTCGTTTCCCCATTGTTGTTGTTGTAATTGCGTTGGGTAAACTGCATGAATAATTATTAAGTTATTCGAGGAGAGGTCATAAACAAGGGCTGAGAGAGGAGAAGGGGGCAAGAGGGGGAGAAGAGTACTTCCCTGACCTCTCGCTCTTGCATACAACAATTTTTGGATTTCTCCCTGATTTTTGGTCGAGTTATTTTTAGGATTGTTCAATCATTTCTTTGGTGGCAGCATTTATACCTAGTTAATCGGAAAACAATGGCAATCCGATGTTCTTCAGTGGGAAATAAAATTGTATTCATTGTATGTATACAGATTTATTTTTAAATTAGTTGGTTAATCATTTATTTTTACTAATATCCCTCGAGGCCCGCTAAAAATTAAATTAAAATTGACAGGCAACCCCTGATGTTCTGATTAAATCTCTGATATTCGATAGTATTTTTCAAAATCGAATTTAATCTAATTTAATCCTCAATGAATTTAAATCTAACCCCGATTCGCCCTGAGGCATTATCCCGCGTAGACTAATAGCATTTTTCGTGGCTTTAATTAGGCTTATTAATAGAGAAGTCATACGCCCCGTGTTAAGCCAGCATGGCCGTATCAATTTACCGCTCACGAAAAACACGAAAACCCAGAAGTTGTAACTCTCGAAGGGAAACCAGAAACCAGGGAGGGAGGAGGTACGTAGGGAGCGAGAGAGTGCAGTGGAAAATGGGAAAAACATTTTCATTCATTCCAAATGCAAGAACAGGAATCGAGAGAGCTGGGCTAGGAATGCCGATGGTGCTTCTTTTTTCCCCTCCATCGTCATCATCATCGTCGTCATCACATCCACTTCTGGGATGTCTTGAGGCTTCTTTTTCGGGCTCTCGTTCTCTCGGCGGCGCTGTGATATTTATGTTTTCATCAAAAGAGCAGGCGAACAATCAAAATGCGCTGCACTCGACTCCAGACCCAAACCCACAGATACAGATACAGATGCAGATGCAGATACGGATACAGCAACATCTATAGGCACAGATACCGATGCGGATACAGCTGCAGGTACGGATTCAGATACTGGGCCAGAGACAGAGACAGGGGCAAAGGCAGAGGCAGAGGCAGGGCAGGGCAGAAGCAGAGGCAGACGCAGATACAGATGCAAGTGAACTGAAGTGAGGAAACTACAGACAGCAGGCAGCGCTTTAACCTCATATTTATCCAACAGATACTTATGGCGGAGCGCAAAAAAAAAACAGCAAAGCAACGACAAAAGAAATGAAGGCCCCTCAATACCCCTTACCAGATGCACTGGGAAAAGTTTTTAACTGATTTGATTTTAAGACAAAATTAATTACATCATGTGAAGGGGAACAACTTTTGGCCTATAGTTAATATATGAAATTCTTTTAATTTGGAACTCAAAGAAAAATCGTATTTTGAAGCATAAAAATAATTTATAAAAGTATAGTATACCAGTTGAAGGAACACTTTTAATAATATTTTAACAATATTTTGACAAGTACTCTTTCTTATCAAGGGGTTTCAATATGGATAAAATTTATTTATAAATCATTATCATATCTGGAAAAGTAATAAACCCATTTTTCCCCGTGCACCCAAAAACAAAAAGAAAATACAGAGACTGACAGAGAGAGAGGCAGAGAGAGCTGGGCAAGTACAGGCAAGAAAACAAATTTCAATAAAATATTATTACGCTTACGTTTATCGAACGCAGCCAGCAGCAGCAGCAGCAGCGAGCGAACTTTGCGAGTGAGTGAGTAAAGTATCTTACGGATACTCAGATACACGTCCGCACTCATTGTGCTCGTCGGAATTCCGATGCCGATGATTGTGTTTCGAAGCGATGAAGCCGATGATGATGATGATGATGACGGTGGCTTGTGGATGATATTCGGGCGACGACGATGCCGCGTTTCCTTCGGTTCGGTTCAGATCGGTTCGGTTTCGGTCGCCAAGCGTTATAAATAAACCATATCCATCAATTGCTTAACTCAAAACAGCGCTAAAAGATACAAAAGAGATACACCAACAATAATAACAACAACAGCACCAGCAGCAGCGCCACATATAAAGATACAGATACAAATACAGAGATCCAGATACATTTGCCCGATACAAACACCGAACCGAATCCCAAAACGAAACCCAAATAAAAACAAAAACCAAACACCAGAGAGGAGAAACAACAACAACAAATGAGAAAAAAATCATAAACGAAGCCAAGCAAAGAGCGAGAGAAAAAAATAATAAAAATAAAAACGCCAAGAAAATCGTCAGCGTCGACTGATAAAATGCATGAAAACAGGCGGCCATCGGTGGGGCGAGGGGGGGAATCTCAAAGTATCTGCCGGCAAAGCGCCCCCTGCTCCACCCCCTTTAGCCTCCGCCTCCGCCTGTGCCCCTGCCCCCACCACCCAAATCCCTCCTTGATTTTTCCTTCTTTCACTGCCTTTTTTTTACTCGTATTTATGCTCTCGCTTAGCAGATGCAGAGGGTGACAGAGAGGGGGAGTGAGTTTACACTGAGAAAAAAGTGTGGCACAAATCAGAAATTGGTTTGAAATATATCTAATAAGCACTTAAAGATCTCTAGAATTAATTTGTTTAACTTATGTATACTTTGTAAGGCTTTTATCAGTGCTTATTTAGGGAAGGATGTTTGAAAAGTTAAAATAACATTGTTATTGAGGAAATTTTTTAAATAATTTTTCTCCAAGTGTTCAACTACAGTTTGGGGGGCCGAACGGGGGTAACGGTGGGCGGTGCAGGAGGCGGCGAAGACGTCGTCGTTGTCGTTGCCTTTCTTTCACTTTGTGTGGCAGCCAGCCAAGCACTCAGCATAATTTTGCACGCTCTTTTTCTCCTACGTTTTTCGCTGATTATTTTCTCTCGTCCAGGGGTATGCAGTGGCCAGGGGGTACGGGAATGGCCGGGGGGGAAGGGGGCAAGGTGGTGCAGACCTGCACGTGGAAAGGTGTCTTTGCCTTAGACCCAAAACCAGGCAACAGCAAGAAGCAAAAGCCAGCAAGCAACAAAGGCAGCCAGCCAGCAAAGTTCATCGTCTACTGCTGCTGCTTTTGGATTTAGTATTTTGTTTTCAGTTGTTTTTATTTTTTGCTTTTGTTTATATCTCTTTGGTTACCCTCTCTACAAAGTGTAGCTATTTAATTTTTAAAGGCTCGAGTCTCTTATATTCCATACATTTCTGATTAGCACTTGTAAGTAGAGTTGGAGAACTCTCAAGATTAATTGGGGCTTTGTTGTTATAGAATTTGTAATTTTTTTATTAAAATGTAATTAACATTTGAAGATTAACATTATAACATTTTTAATACAATACAAAAATAGAATTTATAGAAAGTATAGAATATTTTTTTCTTCAATAAATATTGTTACCATTTTTATAATTTCTGTCATGGTCTATATTTGTTGTTTATGGTATTGTTTATTTAATATTGTTTTAATGGTTCAAATTAAAAAATTTTATTAGTTAAAATTGCTGAAAATGTAAAATTTTGGAAATGGTTAAAAATTTATAAAATTATGAAAATTGTTGAAAATTTCGACATTTTTAAAATTGTTAGAATATTTAACAAGTTATTTTTTTAATTCTTCAGCACTGAAAGTGTATTTCAAGATTCGCTTTTAAACTTTTCTTCGCTTTTCTTTTCTTTTCCTTTTTATTTATTTTTTGTTTTGCCTTTGGCTTTGCTTTTGCACGCATTTTACCAGCCACCCAAACCCCACCAACAACAACTACAACTACAACTACACTAACAAAAAACAACAGTTACAACAGCAGTTGACGTTGCCTCCTATCTCTGTCGCTCGTCATCTGGCCCTCTCTATCCCTCTCGGTTGCAAATGCGCAACATATTTTTGCCGACTGACCGACGCAACGACAAACAGACACTTGTGTGCCGCCCCCTCGGCCTTCCGCCGCCTTTCCACCTACTACACCCGCCTTGCACCTCCCACTGCACACCTCCCCCCATTTTCCAGCTATCCCTATTTCTGCCACCGTCCCTACCATCACCCCTTTTTTTGTTTGCTATCGTCTACTGCTTTGCTATTTCGTTTTTATACTCTTTAATCAGTTTGTTAAAGGGTATTATGTATTAGAGGAGTTTTTGGTATTAGGAATATGAAAATATATAATGATAATTATTCGGAGAAATATTATTTAATCATATTTCCTTATTGGAAATATTTTCAAACTTATTAACTTGTATAAAAGCATGCTTTCATATTATTAGATAAAATTTCTGGCTTTTATAACCCCATAACCCCGTATTTTCATATTTATAACCCAGGGTATCAAATAGTAAATATACTAAACTGAATTGTTCTTTCTTTTTGTTGTTATCCTTTTTTCCACTACTATTTTCACGCTGCTGCTGTTGCAGTCGCTGCGTTGTTGCTGCTGTTGCTTTTGGTGTTGCTGCTGCGCTGGCTACATAATTGATTTTAGTGCTGCACTCTTTCATTGCGTTGCATTCTGCTCCTGCTGCTGCTTCTGCTGGCGTCGCTGCTGCTGTTGGCAGTTACTTTTAGTGTAATCTCAACATTTGTTGCTGCTTTTGCCAGGCGTTGTTGCTGTTGGTGTTGCTATTGCGGCTACGTATGTTGCTGCTGCTGCTGCTGTTCCCATGAGTGTTCGTCTTGCAGCAGAGCAACAGCAACTTCCTAACTTCTCCCCCTTTTTCCAGCCCCCTTTTATGCCCCCTCAACGCTTTCGTCGCCTGCTCTTGTTGTTGCTGCTCCTGGTTGTTGGCTGTGTTGGGTTTTTGGTTTTTGTGAAAACCAGATTTTTGTCGTTTTATCCATTAAATTGTTTTTACAGCCGTTTTTGGCCACCAGAACAGGGTGAGACACGGATCAATTGAGACAACTCGGTGGAAATTGACTTGGTCTTTATATTTTAATACAATTAAGTGACTTTATTTTAATTCTATAGATGGGTTATGATGCATTCCCTAAAAGAGTTTTTCTTACGAAAATGAAGTTTGCAAATTTGTCTAAAAATTATATAAATGGAAACCGAACTTAAGATTCGTTATGTAAATATTTATGTCCCTAGTTTCTTTCAAGGGCCTCCTTAAATGTTGTTCTCTGATTAGCTAAAATCCCCTCCTCACTCCCACCCCCACACGCATGCCGGGGGCACCCTGTTTTATGGCTGTTTAGCAATTTGGCAGTTCCAGTGCTCCGTCACAGCCAAAGTAACAGGAATAGGAACACAGGCCGAGTCACAGGCACAGGCAGAGGGACAGGAACCAACAACAACAACAGCAACAACACACACCCGGCACCCGAACAAACGCACGTAGGCAGCCACAAGGAACCGATGATCGAGGATGTTGGCAACGGGGGAGGAACGGTGGCGAAACAAGCCAACAACCAACGCATTTACACAGATACAGATACGGATACAGATACAGATGCAGATACCAGCAGGATGAAGGGACCAGGCAGGACAGGAGGGAGGGAGTAGGCTGAAGGGAAGAGGTCGCAGGACGAGGACGATGATGAAGAAGTGGCAGAGGACTGAGCGACAAACATACTCATTGTCCCTCCCTCACTCACACTCACACATGTGCAGAAAAAATAAATAAAACAACAACAACCACAGAAACACACCAACAACAACAACAACAACACCAACAGCAGCACAAACAACAGCAGCGGAAAGCGATGACGATGACGATGACGACGGCCTACAACTCAGTACACTTCCTTTTACACACAGTACCCAACGCACACCCGTAAGCACAGTGAACCCTCCATATTATCATAATTTTGGGCTGTAATTAAAATTTGGAATTGAAGTTAATTTAAAGGAAATGGTTCATATTTAATAGGACTTCTAGTGAAAAATTGTTAGACAAAAGTATCTTTCTAATGTTGCAAGCATCCTCCTAAGTTGATTTTCTGGAGAACTTTTGATTGGAATTTTAGAAATCATATATTATTTAAGATTTTAAGAATTAAAAAGGAATTTTAATACATATTTGTAAGATGTCCTGAGTCTCTGGGAAAAGTATATTATACAAAATTAATTATGATTTATGATTAAATAATAGTTTTATTGGTTGTATATATAAGACACATCTAAAACCAATTAAAATCCCAAATATCCTTGCCATTTTCCGAGTTACCACTGTACAGGCACACACGGCACACCACTCACACCCAACTCAATGTGTGTATGGAGGGCCTGAACTCGACTCAAACTCAAACTCGAACCCAAATACAAAATACGAAAATACAAAAATAAAAAAATACAACAAAAAAATATGAAAATAAAAACCCATATAAGCATAACCCAATGAGGCTGCTGCTGTCTGCTGCCAACATAACATACCCAACATCATCATTACTTCCATCATCGTCATCATCGCGATGAGTTGTTGTTGTTGCTTAGCACTCGAGCCTGGAAAATAAAAAGACTTCCTTTTTGGGCAGGCAGGACTCGCTGTGCCCCAACTCCCCCTCTCCTCTCCCCACCGACCGGTTTTCCCCCTTTACCATTTTATCAGAATTATGACAAGGACTGCCAAAAATCGAGGCAGAGCATGTTAAATAAAATAAAACATAATTTTATGCCAGAGAGCAACAAACACATTAACACGGCCGCCGTCGCTGTCGCTGTTGGCGTCTCTGTCGACGCTGGCGTCATCAATAAATCGCGACCCCAAACGAACCACCCACAAAATCACCCAACCACCCAACCTGCCCCATGCCGCCCCCGCACTTATCCCCACCTCGAGCATTATACAAAAGCTTACAAGCCACGCATACAAACGAACTCTTACTCGCTCCCTCTCTTTCCCTCGGGCTAAGGCCATCTCTTTCGCTTGGTTGGTAGCGAACGTTCCCTCTCTCTCGCTCTCTCGTGCTGTGCTCGTTTGTGTTTTGAAAATTTAATCTCGATATGGCAACAAATATGCTACAATTTCATTGAGATGAACACCCGATACCAGAAAGAGAGTTTCTCACGGTGTGCAAGAGCTACGAAAGAGATGGACATATGCCTTATGTAAAGGGAGCAAGTGAGACGGAAAGACTGGAAGAGAGAGAGAGAGCACGAGTCAGAAGCGTAGTAAATACACTACTACATTTTTCCGTGCTAATTGAGTGATAAATTGGGAGTGGATTTTGCCAAGAGAGCGCGAGAGCGTGAAATGTGAGAGAATGTGTGTGTGTGTGTGTGTGCGAGTGTGTGGGCAATTGATATGCTCAGATTAAATTGTTAAATGTTTTTTATTCGGGTAATTAAAGTATATCAATTGTGCGGTCAAGCAAATGAAAAGTTCTCAAAGGGTTAAAAAGTAGCAAATTTAATACGAATTTTTAGTTGACATATTTAGATAGTTATTATTAATTACAAATTCTTGAAATTACTTTATTTATTTTCTAATTTATTATTAATTTTAAGAATATTTAGAAATATAGTAATTATCGGTTATTCTTAGCTGACATTTAAAAAACAATTAATCCCGCTTGGCGCTGCACACGCCGTAAATCATTCAAAAATCAACCACAAATCACAACAATTAAGACAAATGTGCTGAAAAATCTACTTAACGCAAACACACTCGCCAACACTGACACACACACCGCACACACGCACACTCGCACCCATTAAACGCTTTCAAAACAAACCCAATAAATGTCAGCTGCCTGTTTTGTGCCAAAAGGTAGCAGCAAATCTACTACCAAACTGAGAGAGAGCTCCCCATAAGTGCCAGGCTGAAGAGGCTGCGAGTCGCAGCAAGGAAAGGTAGTAAAATCTACTACTACCCTACCAAATCGAATTGGTAGTAGAAATAGTAGGGAAGCGTGAGGCGAAGAAGTCAAACAAATTGACATACGTATACATAATTATTATTTTACTTAAGTGCTCGCGCGTCGTCGCCCCTTAACAGACCGAAATGAATACGAAATACGTATACGAAATACCAACCTGAAATAAATCAACCCGAGAGATACAGATACAAAGAGAGCACGAGAGCGAACTGTACTTCGCACTCGGTTCGGCTCGGTTCGGCAATGCCGAGAGAGAATAACAGAGTTTTGTAACAGAACGTCGCCTTAACAGAGTATCTCATGGATTGACAGAGGAAATTCGTACTATAAGATACTCGGAGCCTCAGTTCATTCAGTTCCTTTCTGGCTGCCGTCGAACGTTGTCGTCTCGAAACGGATCGAATCGAAGCGAAGCCAGGCCAAAAAAATCTCAAAGCCACGGCCTCATGTGAAACCAACCAGAGTTCTATCACAAGTCGCGAAAATCAACGTAATTTTTGTCGAAAATATTTAAATATTTAAAAGCAACCAAAAATAGTGACAAAAACGCAAAAAGTGACAACAGAAATTTATAAACAAGAATTGCAAAAACTTATGTTTAAGTGACAAGTGACAAAATACAGAAAGCGTAAAAAACGTAAACAAACCGCATTGAGCACACATTTCTTGGATTAAGTGCCCCAAAGTTCCTGTTAGCGGCGCAACATCTTGGATTACTATTAAACAACAACAACAACAGTATTATTGCACAAAATTTGAAAAAAATTTCAAAAAACAACAACAAAAATATAAATATTTTTAAAACTCCAACACTCTTGCTAGGCAACCAAAAAACAACAGCAACAAAAAGTAAATAAATAACTACAAAAAAGAAACTTGTGCAACATCCCAACAACAAATGTGAAAGCGTAACAAACAAACAAAAAAAAAACGCAACGAAAAAAAATTAGAGAAAGAAACAAATCAGCATAAAAGTGAACAAAAAGTGAAAAGTAAGAGAAAGAGTGTGTGTTTGAAAATGCTGCAGTGAACCTTTAAAAAATTAATAACAAAAACAGCAACAATTAATATCTACAGCTAAAAACAACACAAGTGTTGTTGTCCCATGTATTTGTTGATGCCATGCAATTGATTGTTGACAAAATTCCCATGTATTCCAAACAAACAACGAAGCGCAATTCCAAAAAGTAAGTTTCCAAAATAAATAAACAAAATAAATCAAAGAACCCCTTAAAATCTATGAATTGAAAAACAAAACAAAGAACTAGTGAAAAGTGCAAGCAACCACAAAAAAATAGAGAAAAAACTCTTCAGTGATAACTGATAACAGCAGCAGCAACAGAGACAGCAACAACTTTAGCGGAAAAGAGATAGCACATAGCAGCTGCTGCAACGTGCACCTGTCCCCCACCTTAAATAACAACAACAACAAAAGCACCAACTACAACAACTACTTCAAGAACCAACAACAACAACAATTAATACACCACGCGCTGTTGCCATAAAACCCAAAAGAAAAAGAAAACTTAGGTAAAATATCTAAAAATAAATTCCACTTAAACCAAACAAGAAAACGAAATAATAAAAAAAAAACAAAAATAATCACAGCAAATGAGCCAAAAGAATTTTTCAACTTCAACTTTGTGTGTGCCTGCGCTTTGAGTATCTCCTCAACCCGACAGTCAATAAAATTGCCCCGGCTAAAAATAATGTTTCACCTGGGCTAAAAATAAAATAATTTATAAACACACACAAAGTACAAAAAAGGCAAAAAACAAAAACAACAAGTTAAAATTCTTTATGGCCATATCAACAATTTTATTTCTTCTCCACTAGAAACTTTTAATTGTTGTGCTTGAATCAAAATTACAAAAAAAAAACAAAAAGGAAAACCAAAAACCAAATCCAGAAAATAATTAAATGGAATGTGCTTTTGTTTTTAGATATTTTATGTAAATTTTTTTCGTGTCTCTTATGCTTTGTTTGTTGTTTGTTGAATCATAATAATATTAATAATAATAGTTGTGTAGTTTAATTAGTTTGTAAGAGTTGTGAATATATTTTAGGGGCTTAAGTGTGAAAATAAATTATTTTTATAAAACGATTAAGACAAATTTGAGATAATTCCAAATTATGAAAAATAACTATGTCAATGTTTTTACTACCAGTTTAATATATTAGTGGGGATTTAAAAAAAATTCGAAAATAGCAAAATAGTTTATGATTTCATTTTTTTATTTTTACATTAATAAATTATGCATTTAATTTCCATTTAAAACGTGCCAATTTATTGATTTCTTTTTCTATATAAATAAACTTGCAGTAAATATTTTCATAAATGTGCTAGAAGATTTTTGTTGAAAAATAATTATATTTAATTAAATTAAACTCTGCTTAAAAAAATTGTTTTCCCATCATTTTTTAATAAATAAATTTTAAATAACTATGTTTATCAATTTATAAACAATTAAATATTTTTTATCAATTATCTAAGCTGTTTACAACTCCCCTACATAGTGTAAATATTTCTTTTATCAAATTTCTTAGATAAATATTTATTCCCTCAATGGAAACAAATGTTTCCACTTAATTTAAATTGTTTAAAATTGAAATCCTCCCCCAAGATACAGGGGCTTTCCCAGACACTTTAAAGAGAAGCAATCGAAAGATTAATTCCTGACCGACTTCTGACGCCGAATTCCCAAATCAGCTGTTATTTGGACCGCCACCCAACAACCGCCCCCTCGCTCAAGCTCTCTCTTTGGCCTTCTCTCTATCCCTCTCTCGCTCGCCGCCTCGCTCTCACGCACAGCTGACCCATAATTGACACACGACGCACAAACACAAACATACACACAGATACGCCACGAAATGTATCTGAAGGAAAGAAGCCAAGCAAACCATTCAGTTCAGAGACTCGAAGATATTTAGGCAAAAAAAAAGAAAAAACATTTCGACCCACTGCTGTTGCTTTGTTGTAGTACGTAGGTATTTGTATCTGGAGTTTTCCATTGAAGCGTTTTCTAGAAGTGCGGTTGGGATATGTACAGTTGCGGTTAAGATAGTGGGGTTTCAGATACAAAGATATCTACAGGTTATTTTGGGGTTAATTTGTGGTATTTATAAATGACAGAAAATATTTTATAATAAATTATATTTTGCTTTGTTCTATTATTAAATTAAAGCTTTTACAACAATTTTATTTTTGAATTTTAAACGTTAAATTGTCGATTTAATATACTTTTTTTTTTTAAATATACTCAGCATAAGTTATCCACTACTAGTAATTTACGCCTAAATATAAAATATATATTCCACACTTATTTCCTCCATTAACATAAATTATATTAATTTCAGTTAAAAATAAAATATAAATTTTCTTATTTTTTAATAGCTAGAAAAGGAAATATCTTGCACATATATTTTTAAGAAGATATCTTTAGAAGCTAAAGAACTATATATAGAAAAATAATAGAACCTAGTTTTTCAATTACATTTAAATTAATTTTCTAAGCTCCCTGAATTCTTTCCACAAAAATCGATTTATAAATACTACTATCTTGGCCCCAGCTGTATCTAGTTGCAGTGGAAGTGGGCATATCGATACCAAGAAAGAAATTTTCCCAACGATCCGCTTCGTTTGCCTGGAAAACAACTCAAGTCTGTCACTTACTTCTTCAGTTCGACAATGTTTTCGCCCATTTCTTGTGTGTGTGTGTGTTGCGTCTTCTTCGGTTTCTGTTTCGGTTTCCCTTGTGTGTGTGTGTGTGTTTGGGAAAAGGGGCAGAGGTGCTGGAAAAAATATTCAGAGACCCAAAAAAAGGTCACTCCACACTCGCACACACACACTCTCCCCCACTCCAGCTTACAGAAATTTTCCCTCCCGTATCTTGTTTGCCGTTTTTCGATTTTTCGTTTTCTCACATGCCACGCATTTTCCCCTCGACACAATGGGAGTTTTCTCGGCAGACATTTTTCGGTTCGCTTGTAATTCATCATCGCTGCGAAGAAGCTGAAAGCAACAAAGAAAAGGTCGAACGTCTTACGGTACAAAAGTACAGAGATGAAGAAAAAAAAGCCGACCCCAGGTAAACCTTAACCCATTTGCAATAGTTGCAGTCGCTCTGCTTAACCCAAACGAGGTGAGAACAGGTAGATCGGAGGGAGTTCCCATGAAACTGGGAAATATGTATATATTTTTGCCTGAAAGATTCCCGAAGAATAATAAATCGAGATCGAGTGGAAAATGATCTCGAAATATGCCAATGAGATGGGAATTAACCTTCTTGGAACATCAGAGAAACCATTCAGCAAAAGTGATCTACAATATCTTTTTGTTTTACTTCCGCTAAAAGGAAATTTGGGTAGGAAAATTGTTAGGGATGTAAAGGAAGGGTATAGATAAATATATAAATGCATAAAATAATCAATTGCCTTTTAAAAATAAACTACAACAGGGATGATCACTTGACAAGAATTTTCCATTCTGGTTGCCACTTCACTCATAATTTTCCGCAGCATGGAAATCGTTTAAAATTCCGGTTGCCAGATCAATCTAACGGTTAATTAACGCCCAGAGCTTATCGTAAACACCCTCTAATGTCATCAACCCACCACCACCTACCTACATCACCTACCCCACCCCACTAGACACCTCATTCCTGGCAGCAAAAAAAAAGGATCACAGGACTTCGGGGAAACAGAGCGCGAGACAATCATCAATCAACCACCGAGGCAACCAAATCACAACCCATCAAGCAACCACCGAAAGGACTTTACAGACTTTAGATGTGAATTGCTACCTAAAAGAAGTAAGGAAGTAACGGGGAGTACTCGTCCTCCACTTCCTCACTCACTCACTCACTCTCTCCTTCCATCCATCCTGGCCACTTCCTGTTTGCCGCTCGCTCATCTGTTTGCGATTTTCACACGGGAAATAAAAATGTGATACAAACGAGTAAATGACAGAAAAACAAAACCTAAACGCGGAAAACCATTTGCAAATCGCAAAAGGCTGCGATTGCAACAACAACCCCTCTCGGTCATTAGACAGGAGGAGAGCAGGGGAGGGGGAGAGTGAGTGTGTGTATATAGTCGGCATTCTGCATTCTCGATGATTAAACCCCGAAAGAAACAAACAGAAACATACACGGGAACAATTTAGCGAGTGGAGGAGCGTCTGGGTATTAATAAACCCATCAGAACGGGGGCTGGAAACTGAGCAGCAACCCCCGTAAAACACTCGAGGGCATGCCAATAGTTACATATGTAAGCCCGTAACCAACCCTAAAGCAAGGCGAGGCGACTTTAACCCCTCATCATCATGGCAGACTGAAGGTCATCGAGACCGAGACCGAGGCAGAGACCAAGAGCAGCAAACTCTGCTCGTGTGCATATCTAATCACACAATTTGAATTTGATTGGGCATTAATGGGTTAAGCAGTTGACTTTTCGCCTAGGGCTCTTCGGCAAGGCACCTTGAAGAGTCGCTCTCTGGCACTCCAATCCGATCCGTTTCGATACGCTTCCATTCAGAGTTCGTTTAGTCACATGATAAAAAAGTTCCCAAAAAACGCAACGAAAACTGAAAACGAACGAAAACATTTAACGACCCAATTAAAAGCCCCTGAACGAACCTGATATCAAACTAGACCGCGCACACACACACTGGCAACCCACACATTCGCATAGATATAGTAAAATATATGCTTAGCAGAGCCACAACAACCGCATAGATAACTATACTAGCACCGCATTCCCGGCCACCGACAATCACCGAAAAATAAATACCATGCCATGCCATGCCATGCCATACCATCGTAGGTACTATCACAATCGATGGGCACCACCGCACCGAGACCCAAATCAGAGGTAACCAGCTCTTATCAGCAATGGGCTTGGGCGGGGGGGATGGAGGCGACTGACAAGCTAATTATAACCACAGATCGTACTATATCTATACAGAAAGAGTCCCAGGAACCCAAAACTCCATACTTCTCTTCGCTTTGCAACCGAAAAATGGTAACAATGGAAATATTCTCTAGCTGAATGGAACCTACCTGTACTGCTGCCCATCTGCTGTTACCTTTTTGCTCTTGTTTTTGGCCGACATAAAATCGCGTTTAGGTATGCAGAAATGGTTCCCGGTTATCGATAATTGCTTATCGCTGTTTATGGCCAGGTAGTGCCTCCATTTAGTACGTCAGTCTCTGCATTCAGCACTAAATCGACGCAAAATGGTCGCTTGGTTATTGTGAATGGAAAGTAATCAAGGTGAAGGTGTAGCGGGGGTGGGTAGAGCATTGATTAGGCTCAGGAAGTGAGTGAGTGCAAGTCGAGGGAATGTATATATATATTTTTAAACCATATGCTTAGGACTATAAAACTGAGTACAACAGCTGATAAATAGTGGCTTTTCTGGAATAATCTGTTGTGAAACGCGAGGGAGTGCATTCAAAGGTGACGTGATAAGCATTGAAATCGTAAAGATTTTATTATGGTTAAATTAGCATCGAATTTATTCTGTTAGATCTTTGTCAACTTCCTTTAGAAACAAGTGAGATTGAATGTAGGTGTCTCCACCTGTTGGTGATATATCTTTGGATCTGAGGAATGCGCCTCTCTCTGGGCTTCTCAACATATCAGCCAAGTGCGACTTGGCCTTATCAATCGCCTGGCTTCCTGTTCCATTTTCATATCTTTTTCTGTCTAACCTTTTTCTCGATCGCAAATATTTTTAGTTAGCATTTTGTTGGGTTTATTTTGATTGCTAGTGCTGTTGTTGTTATTTGTTGTTGTCATTTAGCTGTACTTCAGTAGACATTTTTGTTCGAAACTGGTTTTCAAGTACGACGTCGACGTCGATGTCTCCGTTGGCGATTTATGCGTTGGGTTTTGAGTCGCTTCAAGTTTTGCTCGTTGGCTGTTGCAATTTTCGTTTTGTTTTGTTTTGTTTTATTTTTAATGTGATTTATGCATGTTCCCTCAATGTGTGAGTGTGCGCAAAAAAATACTTGAACAAAATTATTGCAGCTTCTTTTTTTTTTTTATTTTTATTTCGTTGTACATTTATTTTTGTGGATTTCGCTTTATTGTTGTTGCTGTTTTTTTTTTTGTTGCGAGCGTTGACAGTCGCAGCCTTCGATTTATTTTTAATGTTTATGTCCGTCCGATTGTTTATGATTTTCGTTGGGTTTTTTCTTGCTTAATTGGCGATTAGATAAATGCCAAAAACGCAATGAAGCCGATGACAATGGAATAGATCGGCGGCACCGAGCACTAAAATATACCTCTTTTTCTATACAATTTTCCTCTTTTTTTTCGTACCTGGCATAAATTTAGTTTGAGCAAAACGCAAAAGATAAGATAAGCAAAGCAAAACCAGACTCGCTTGCCGCCAGCCAAATCGAACCCAAAACATTGAAAGAAAAAAAAAGGAAAAACTTGCTACGTAAGGTGTGCAAAAACGGCTGATTGATAGTCACGGGGGGATGGCCAGGTGCAAGGGGGTGTCCATTAGCGACCTGATTAGCGAGTGTGTTACAGGCACTTTTTGTTTAGGGTCTTTTTTACATTCTTTTTTTATATTTGTTTATCGCCAACACGAGCAGACTTTGACGGCGACACACTAGCCAATAGTCAGCCATCAAAACGATGTTGGTTACAACACCACAAGGACAAGCCAGCAGACACCCAGAAACAACAAAGGGTAACAACCAAAACAGTGAAATGTAATTTCGGAATTGAATAATGCATCGACACCTGTGTTTATATATATTTATTCTAAGGGCTGCCAATCACAGTGACCACAAACTATGCCATAATGTTAAATAATATTGCAGTTGCACTTGGAGAAATTAATAGAATTCGGCTTAGAAGTTGGAAAGAAAAATTTAAATTTTATTCCCAGTGTTGCCCTAAATTATCACCCCTGAACTATACTCCCAGGAAAATCCCACATTTTAGTATGCAAATTAGCAGCTACAAGCAAAACCCAACAAATCAGCCTAAAAAATATCACAAATATTTTTAGGGCCGGCGCACATTGCGTATACGCAATTTCCAGTCGAACAAAAGCATGGGAAAAATGGAGGAAACAGACATCAGCAAACCGTTTGGCCAGGCCAATAAATAAAAGCCAGTTACAGGTGCTGAAAACATGCAAAAAAAAAAGGGTGGAGAGAGAGGAGGGAGGGGAGGATGGGTGGAATATTTCAAATATTACTCATACCACATGTGGGACAGCCACCCTCCTGCACAGCCAGCCCCACAAGCGGCAAAACATTTATAAAAATGAATTTGCAAATCCGCAAAATGCAAACCGAGCACAAAAGTTGGAGGCAAACATTTTGTCAGGGAAAAGGCGGTTGGGGTGTGTGTGCCTGTGTGTGTGTGCGGAATATGTTTTTGCACATATTCAAAAAAGTATCCCCTCCCCTCTCGCTCTCCCTCCCCAACCATGGCTGCTGACCATCTGTATTATTTGCATTGGATTTTTAATCAAAAATTGTGCGATTTCTCTTCGCTTTTTTTCTGCCGCAGCTCTTTCTTCGCCTTTATTTTATTTTTCCTCTTTTTTTACAGTTTTTTTTTTTTGTTTACAGTTCGATTTTTATTGTGTTCACCCCTCAACCCCCGATAAAAAAAATCCACTTCATTGGAGGGTTGCAGGCTGGCAGCTCCTGGTGGTTGGTTGCCTTCTTCTTTTTTTTTATTATTATTATTTTTTGCCGGGGTCGAGTCTATTATGCTGATTTATTTGTATTTTCATTCAGATTGCAATTTATGCGAGGCAGAGATGAATTATGAAAGCGATCGGGTGGGCCAAGGAAAACTCACCAGCGGCGGCGGGAAACTCAATCAAAGTGGGAGGAGGAAGGCTGACTGAGTGAGTGAGAGAGAGGGAGGGAAAGTGAGGAAAGTTTGCCAAAAGAATTTTCAAGCACACGAGCTCGAGGCGACAAAACCCGTTGCATACCAGCAGGCGCCGTCAAAAATTTGAACGGCATACAAAGTCCTGAAAAACTAAACGCAAAAAATTATTACCAGCCGTTTTCCCTCGAAAAAAAGCAGCAGCAACCTCCCTGGAAAAAAAATGAATCCAGGGGGCAGAGAAAAGAACCAACAGACGACAACTGCCAACTCAAAATTGGTGCTGGTAGAAGCGAAAGAAATTTTCATATGCGAAAAGTGCAGCCCGGCGAGGAGTGGGGGTGGTTTCGTTGGCTCAAACACCCTTGAAAAACAACTGTCAAACGCATTTCAGCGGTGCGAGGGGGTTGGGAGTGCAGCAGCAGCAGCGCGACAGCGGCGAAACAATAAGGGGAAAATAAAGGATATGACAGGATATGGGGCGGCATGGAGTTTTGAGTGAATGATGAGCCAAAAAACGGGGCAGAACAGGCATCAGCTAGAATGGCAACACAACAACAAAAAAAAAACGGCCAAGAGAGCAAATCAAAAATTGTTGATGTGTTATTGCTTTTGAAAAAGAAGATGCACAGGAAGAAAATGGGGAAATATATAATATTTGTTTAATAATAAATAACAATTAAAAATACGAAATGTTGGTGATAAACACAGGTTTTTATTATTTTAAAAACAATATACAAAGAAGTTTTATTACCAAGTAATTCAATAGTAAATTTAGACCTTATATTGCACAAATCAATCCTAAAATGAACAAATTAATAATACAATTTTTATCTTTCTAAAAATTACAAATTTTATAACTTTTAAATTATGTTTGAGAGAGAAATAAACTCTCCCAGATATCCTAAATTTTTTCCCCTCTGCAAATATAATTGAAACCTCCTACTCCCAAATGAGAAAAACAACTTATTCCAAACATTTTGTTCTGTCATTGGCTCCACGCACGTGCCTCACAATTTTTCATGGCCTCTAAAACACACACACACATTTCGTGTATATATTACATGTTTTGTTACATGACGCCAACTGTCGTCTACTATAAAAAAAGTAAAAAAAAAAAAAGAAAAACAAGACGAAAAGGCAAAGCAGAGCTGCAAAAAACAAGTAAAAGTAAAAGAGAAAATACAGAAAAAAATTTAGATTTCTTGTGGGTTATTTTTTTTATAAAGCATAATAAAGACTAGCAGCAGACTGAAAGGATATATCCCCCAAACCGAAGTCAAGTGCCGCATTGCCGTCTGAAACCCATAATTCATATTGGAAAAATCTACGCAAACAATGAACATAAATTGCTAAAAAATATGCACAAATAAAATATGGAAAATAAGTCTTTAAAAAATAACTAGAGAGAAATTTAGCGACAAAAAAACTGCTACCCCTTTAAAACCTTTAAACACCGCCCCTGCCCGGTTGACATACGGAAATCATTTCGTGTGCCAAATGAGAAATAATTTTTATTACCACAGCAAATCAAAGTGCGCACAATTTACAATTACACAAGCACAAAACTAAAATGGGAGCGATAGGGAAGGAGGAGGAGGAGGATGATAGAGAGGCCAGAGATCGTGCACTGATTCCGATATGAAGCTATATATCTTTGAGCACGTGTATCTATTGGCCTCTGAACTGATTTTTTTAGTGGTTCTAAACTTTGCTCGCACGTCGCCCGTCTGCTCTCCCTCTCTCTTTTGCTATCTCTTTTCGTCTCTCCACCTGGCGAGTTACCTGTTTTGCTTTATTTTTATCTAATCAATGAAGAAATTTATATCTAATCAAAGTACAAAAGGCGGCAACCAGCTACGACGAGAACTCGCCTCGCGAAACAAAAGCAAAGCGGCGTCATCACAGATCGTCGCTATATTCTCGTAGCCCCCTCCAGGGGAGGAGGAACCCCCTTTCTCGATACTTTTTGCCAACTGTTTTTACAGTGCAAGTCACATAATGACAAGATTATATGATCGCAAGTGCACAACTTGGTGGTTGCGTTTGCCTGCTGGAACTCTCCATTCGCCAATATACGTATAAATGTATCTGTTCTCGTTTCCCAGTAATTATTCAGATACTTTTGGTTGGGCTTCGGCCTGGTTATCTTCAGCCATATCTAAGGTTCTTTTTTGTGAGTATATAACTTCTATAACTTCCAACCACATCTGGTGGTTTTTATCACCGAACTCAGCGAAGGTCACTACTCGGTTTCTAAGTGCATATTCTTGATGATAAAACATAAGGCCATACGGGGTATCTCTACACAGGGATCTCTCGTTAAAAGTTACTAGAAAAAAATAGGTGAAATTTAATTTAGTGGGAAATGTAAAGCTTAAACTAAAATAGAAGAACTTTAATTTATAGGAAAATGTGATCCCTAAACTCTATATTTTTGGCACCATTAATATTCGCCTATTTTCCAACTCTCCGCTTAACGTGTGATCACTATAGTCTATGTTATTACCCCGCCAAATCCCCTCTAGCCTTGGTGCCTGCCATGTTTGTATTCTATCTTTTTCTATATTTATAACTCCTTCTCTTTCCCTCTCCCATTCGACCTAATGACCCGCTTTGCTCTGTTTACCTCCGTTCTATACTCTCCACTCCCCAACTCTCCTTCCATTAGCTGGGTGGCTCGATGCTAATTTATCGTCACAGTCTCGCGGCAATCACAGGTTCACTTTGCTCTCACCCACCTCTCCCCCCCCCCTTTGTGCCACCCCGACCATGAATCTTCCCCCGCCCCCCCGCGCTCAATTCTACAGCGATCTTTGTAGACTTTGCCGGCTCGGCTCGACTTTTCGTCATGCGATTATCAGCCAATCGCTTAGTGTGCCATTTATTTGCATTTCGCTTGCTGCTGCAATCGTTGTTGCTTTTGTTACGTTTTCTTTTTTTTGTATTATTTATTTATGTTTTTCCTCTTTTTTTTTCGTTTATTTCTTGTTTCCAACTTTATTTGCTTTTGTGTTGTGCTGTGTGTGTTTGAGTTGAGCCGCTTTTGTAGATGCGCAATTATTGTGAGCGTGTTACTTTATATTTTTAATGTGTGATTTTTTGTTGCTGTTACGGTTAGGATTTTACCCTTAAAAAGGGGTTAATTTATTGGGAAACACAATTTAATTAAAGCTTTGGTTGGATTTAAATAATTGGTGGGAGATTTTGTTGAATATTTTATATGATAAAAAATGTGAGGGAAATTACGTATACGCAATGTTGTCCGCCGATATTTTATAAAAATATATAGAAAATATAGGAAATTCAATAAGTCATGATATTATTTAAATTAAGAATGCTAATGATTTAGGTGTAAATTTCTTTATTTATTTTGTTTTGGGCAAAACTCTACTTGAAAAATATTACGTATACGCCATGTTGTTCGGATTTGAGATGTAAAATCAATAAATATTTAACATTTAAATTGCAAATCACTTTGAAAAGTTTAAAATATTATATTTTAACTTACAAAAATATACTTTTCCTAGAGTATTTCCATTTTCGACTCTCTAAAACAGATTTCCATTTGATGTGTATTTCTGCTTCGCATTCGCACTGCGTTTTTTCGCTCATAGATATACATATATGCTTCATATTGTTTATTGTCTGGCTGGCAAATATGCTTAATTATTTTTACCTTAAAAGTCGCGCCATCAAAGCGAATGCGAAAACAATTTCAATGGATTGAGAGAGTGTGCCAAGGGGGCGAAGGGTTACGAAAAATTGAGAAGAGCTGCGATGAGAGGAGGGAGAGGGTGACGAACCTAAGCCCTGAGCCCATTTGACATTTTCGGGCTTAAATGTCACAGCAAATCGAGGGGCAGCAGCAGGCGAACAAGTGCAATGGGAAATATAAGCAATAGAGAAGATGGAAAATGCAATTGCAATTGCCACAGCAACAGCAACAGCAACCCAGCACAATGAATGACGTTGACAATGACGATGATGGAGATATGGCTGGGTGGTGGTGCACACTTGCCGGTGGTGGTGTTAGAAGGTAGTTAGAGACGGCAAGAAGCGGGTGTTCCAGGGATACTACTGGGGTAAAATCACGAACATAAGCCTCAGGCCACCACCACCGCGATGGCTGACATCATCAATGGAGAAGGTCGTCGAATAATGATTCTAAGCGGGCAGACTCGGAATCAGAATCAGAAACTCTCGGTTCTGCGATGTGACTAACCGTCTCACAAGATAAGAAAGAAAACAACAAAAAACACAAAAGAACAGCAGCTGCCAACAGAAATAGAAATAAATTCTTGGTAAACCGAAAAACTCTTGGAAAATCGCAAAAATATTATTATTATCAGTTTAAGTTTAAACAAAATTCAACAAGAAATTAGGGAATGCTAACTAAATTCTACTAAAAAAGCAAGGCTAGTTTGTATTACCAAGAAAATTGATAAACAAATTAAATTCAATAGAATAGGAATCTATATTTGGAATATTTCTGGAAATAATTTTAGTAAATAGAATATAAAATATATATATGTACAATTTATTTTAATTATTAAAATTAAATTAATAGCTAAGTTCATTTGAATTATATTTGCTCCATTTGTCACATTTTTTATCAATCAAAATTGCTTTATAAATTCCCACTTTCTGGTTGTTTAGGCATTTTTTCTGCTCAACTCGGGCAACATGTTTTTCAAAAGGAGGGAAAGGGTCATGCCCATTTATATATTAAATCCTTTCTATATAATCACTGCCTTGAAGCTTACTAAACCAAATTGTGGTCTCTGTTGCGACTCTTGCAGGAAAAATGATGAAATGAACCAGCAGGCGGGCTCCTCAAGGGCGCCAGCCACCGGGGGCCAAATTTCACCGCCAGGTGCCAGCACAGCCGGCGTGGATCCACAACAGCAGCAGCAGCAACATTTGCAGCAACAGCAGCAGCAGCAGTACTACAATCAGCAGCAGCAGCAACATCAGTACCAGCAGCAACAGCAGCGTGACAATTTCCTGGCCTACCAACAGCAGCAGCAGCAACAGCAGCAGCAGAGGACAGGAGGCGGCAGTGGGGCAAACTTTATGCTGGGCAATGACCTTGTCGGCGGCGACAGCCTGCGCAGCCTGAACAACACCTTTGGACCCAATTCGGAGTTCACAGCCGGCAGCTCCACATCGAGCTCATCGCTTGGCGGCAGCTCCAACGGTCAGGGATATCCGGGCATGGTGGCTGCCAGTCAGCAGCATCACCAGCAGCAGCAGCAACACCACCAACAACAGCAACAGCACCACCACCAGCAGCAGCAGCAGTCACACATGTCCAGCATGGATGCCATGGGTGGTTACAGTCAGGTAAGGACTCTCCTCCCTAAACAAATAACTTATTTCAAGATTTAATGCTTGATTTCCTCCATTTCCAGATGGGCGGCGGCATGCATCCTGGGCCCAACAGCGGCATGATGGGCAACATGAATGCCCAATACATGAACGGCGGTTCCGGCCAAGGTGGCTATAATGGCGGCCAAGGCATGGGCATGGGCTATGGCGGTGGCGGCAACATTGGACCCCAGAGGCATCATCAAGTGAGTAGCCGAGGGAGCAATGGGGATAATGGTTTAAGTAGATGGTTGGCTGACTTCACACACATAAAGCTTGTATATGGCCAGCTGTTGACATTTCATTTGCGGCCATAAACAGATTTCGCCTCTCGGAACGTCGCCTGGTTTGGCCCATTATCGAATCGCACCCAAAAAAAAAAAACAGAAGCTCCAGAAATGACAAATTTGTGACTGCCAGCAGAGCGACAGTAATCCGCTCAAGCTCAGTAGCAGCATTTTTTTTTTTACAATCTGGCAAAAGCGTTGAAAAGTTTTACGCTTAATTGGTTCCTTTTACTTTTAATAAGATTTCTGGTGGGGAATGGCATCATTCCTAGCTTAAGTTATTCCCAGGAAAGTAAGAGACTTTCTTATTCTAATTATCTCTGTTTGAGGCCTCGATTTTCTGGGAATTTGTTTATAATATTTAAGATTCAAAAGAATTTATACGACTTTCCATAAAATTATTGAGCAGGGAATTTCCAAGATTTGTCTGTGTTTTTTCCCAAAATTTTAACGTTTTAACTAGGCAATTTCCCATTGCGCAAAGCTCATTAAGTTTGATCAAAGTACAAGCTGTAAAAAATGCTCCAGATATGGAATTACCAAGTGCCAGCTTTATCTTGGGGAAACCCCCTTGAAATGTTTTCCTAAATAAATCGAATCTTAAACTCGAAATTCCCTCGTTTACAGATGACGCCCATGAATCAAATGCAAAACATGTCAATGGGCCCCGGTGTGGGTGGTGGCTCCAATGGCATGGGCATGAATCCCATGCAACAGCAGGCTGCGCAGCAGCAAATGGGCTCCATGAATCCCATGGCCAAGATGCAGGGCATGGCCAATGGTGGCTACCCCCAGCAGGCACCTCCCTCGCTCACAGCCCAGCAGCAACAGCAGCAGCAACAACAGCAACAGCAGCGTCGCATGGCTCCGTATCCCCATCCGCAGATGCACATGGCCCAGAAGCGGGCAGCAGCAGCGGCGGCGGCGGGCGGAGCAAATGGCGTGGGCGGCATGTATCCCGGGAATCCCATGCAGCAGCAGCAGCAGGCGCAAATGTATGGCAACCAGCAGATGCATCCCGGCGCCGGTGGCGGAGTTCCCCTGCCCATGCAGGCCGGAGGAGCTGGCAACGGCTATGGCGGACGCGGCGGACCCATGGGTGCCGGCAATGGCGGCTACGGTCGCATGTCGGCCGGCAATGGAATGGGTCCGAACGGTGGTCCCGTCATGGGACCCATGGGTCCCGGTGGCATGGCAGGCGGCGGCATGGGTCCCGGTCCCGCTGGCTGCATGAGCCAGCAGCGCTTCATGCCCCAGGCATCGGGCGGCGGTGGCGGTATGCCCGGTGTGGGCTACGGCGGTGCCGGAGGACCTGGCTCCCACCAGGGTCAGTTCTATCCCGGAAGCGGCGGCCAAGGTGCCGGCATGCAGCAGGGAGGTGGCATGTGCCCGGCGGGTCCGGGCGGCGTGGCCACCACCGGCAATCCCTACCAGAATCAAGGGTGAGTGGGATTATCTACATAATCTTGGGGAATTCTTTATTAATTGTTTGATTTTTGTCTATAGTTTCCAGCAAAACTATCAGCACAGTCCAGTTCCTGGCAATCCCACGCCACCGCTGACACCCGCCTGCAGTGTGCCCTATGTCAGCCCCAATCCGGACATTAAGCCACCAATGGACAACAGTAAGTCGATGATATTATGTTATCCAAGAATTTTTATTAACTTTATTTCCTATTTCCTTTGCAGGCGAAGAAATGAGACTGACATTCCCGGTGCGCGACGGCATCATCCTGGCTCCGTTCCGCCTGCTGCACAATCTCTCGGTCAGCAATCATGTGTTCCATCTCAAGCAGAATGTCTACAACACGCTCATGTGCCGGTAAGGTCTTTAAGGATAAGCTTTCCTCCCATCATTTTCCTAATCTTTGTTTTATTTTCTAATTTCCAGAACCGATTTGGAGCTGCAGTTGAAGTGCTTCCACCAGGACGATCGGCAGATGAACACCAATTGGCCGCACACGGTCACCGTCTCCGCGAATGCCACGCCCCTGAATATCGAGCGGTCCGAGAAGAACAGCACCGCCCTGCGTCCGCTTTACTTGAAGGCCGTTTGCCAGCCGGGCAGGAATACGCTTCAGCTGACCGCCAGTTCCTGCTGTTGTGTAAGTTTATTTTAAAAATTAATTTTACTTAAATTATTTACTAATTAAATTTATATTCTCTCTCCCCGAACAGTCACACCTGTTCGTGCTGCAGCTAGTTCATCGACCGTCGGTGCGCCAGGTGCTGCAGACGTTGCACAAACGCAATTTGCTGCCGCTGGAGCACAGCGTGCAGAAGATCAAGCGTAACCTGAGCTTGCCCAGCGAGGGACAGACACCGGGTTCGGATGCGGCGAGCCAGCAAAATGGTGGGCAGCAGTGCGCCAAGATCTCATTGAAGTGCCCCATCACCAAGTCTCGAATACGACTCCCGGCCAGGGGACACGAGTGCAAGCACGTCCAGTGCTTTGACCTGGAGGCGTATCTGATGATCAACAGCGAGCGCGGCTCGTGGCGGTGTCCCGAGTGCAGCAAGTCGGCCATCACCGATACGCTGGAGAT
Organism: Drosophila anomelani; assembly: GCA_035045905.1. Taxonomy (NCBI): domain Eukaryota; kingdom Metazoa; phylum Arthropoda; class Insecta; order Diptera; family Drosophilidae; genus Drosophila; species Drosophila anomelani. Next base: position 7,877,310 of record JAWNOO010000165.1, read on the forward strand.
CGATCAGTACATCTGGGCCATACTCAATACGCTGAGCAACTCGGACGTGGACGAGGTGATCATCGACTCGTCGGCCAACTGGCGGGCGTTGCAGCATAATGGCGGCATGCCCAATGCCCCGCCTCCCTCGAATGTTCCTAGCAGCAATCCCAGCGGCAGCAATCCGAATCCCAATGGAAGCGTAGGCCCCAGCTCCGGTATGCCGCCCAGCATTAAGCAGGAACTGTGCGACGATATTGCCAAGTCGGAGGTCATGTCGCCGGGCTCCACGCAGCTGCCCACCTGGGACAGTGCGCAGGCGATGAGTCCCTACAATATGCACGACATGAACTCCATTGCCAGCGGCAATATGATGGGCAATGGCGGCAACAATAGCCAGCAGTAAGTGTCCTATATTGAGGGGTTTAATTTGGAAATATTTTATTTATTTATTTATTGAAATTTCAGTGGCAATCGCAGCAGCTATGATGGCTTTAGTGGCAATCACAGCGACGGCAGCGGTGGCTTGGCCGGCAGCGATGGCGGCGTCAATTCCCTGGATCAGTTGAATGCCATGGAGAAGTCGCTCAGCGATCAGGTAAGACTCTTAATAAGATTTTCTTTGGAGAGAAAATAAAGCTTGTGCCTTTTCCCCTTAGATGCCCCACACTCCGCACACACCTGGTGCAGCCAGCCATCCAATGACACCCGGCGGACCGCCCAGCGTCAGCAGCTCCCACAATGAACCCATCAGTGGTGGCACGCCCAATGCCAATGGCAGCAGCAATGGCAGCGTCAATGGCGGCAGCAATAATAACAATAACAACAACAGCAGCAGCACGGGCCACAATTCGCCACAGACACCGGGCACGCCCAATCGCATGGGCGGCAGCATGTCAAGCGGAGGAGGAGCAGATAGCCAGCAGCAGCAGCAGGAGCAGCTGCTCAACTCGCTGATGAGCAGCCAAACGCAGCTGAAGTTCAGTGAAAGCGATTTGAGCGCCGAGCTGCAGAGTTTCGATGCAGCGGCAGCGGGAATTAATGATACGGCGCACGATCTGAACGTAAGTATTGGGAAAAGTCACTGGAAATATATAAAGAACAAAATTTAATTAACATTAAGAGAGGTTTTTGAGTTTTTATAATTATATAATGTATAAATATAAAATCAAAACTGATTTAGAAGGCTTTTGCTTGAGTTTTCTTTTAAATTTAATTTTTTAAGGCTACTTTTTCACTATATTTTGTATTAATAAAATCTTTTCTATCTCTTTTAGCTGCTGCAGGATGTGGATCCCATGGAAATCCTCTCCTACCTGGATCCCCAGCCAGATCTTAATACGCCACCCTCCAGTGGCAGCAGCAACAACAATGCCAGCGACGACTTGCTGGCCACGTTATTTGACTAAGCCCCCCAAAAAAAATATTTTAAAAATGGGCTTCGAGAGGGAGAGAGAGATGATGGATAATTGAAAAATGGCAGAAATACCATAAATTGTATATAGTATTATTAATTTTAATGAAATGTGCACTAGAAGCCAGTCGCGTACTTCAACAACAAACATTTTCGTTTCCTCACACAAAACCAACAGCAGCAGCAAACAACAACAAAAACACACACAAAAAAAGGAAGAAAAACTATTACAATAACAACACAGAAGGAAGATGAAAAATCGAAGCGGAAATTTAAATTTGCCCGTGTTGAAAAACAATGAAATGTGATTTAAAAATTAATTAATTAAATTAATTGGCATTTAATTTAAAGCTAACTAAAAAAAAAAACCCACAAAAATCGAAAAAAAAACACATAAATACACAGAGAAAGCGTAAAAAAATAACAAAAACAGTCATTATACCATATAAAAAAAAAGATTTAAAAAAACAAACAATTCAGTTGAGAGCATAAAAAATTCCTTCAATGAAATTTACGAATTTAAATGTGTAATTTCCGATGCAGCCGAAAGTCCTTTGTTCGTTTATTTGAAAATTACATTTTCTGTTTAATTTTATAATTTCATTTCGCCTTACATTGGCTTTTGTTTGCTAAATGTTTCAAAGTATTAAAAATATGCAAAAAAAAACAAACAAACAAAAACATAAAAACAAGCAAAGCATGAGCAAAGAAGCAAAAACAAAAGCGCAAAAAATGAGAAATATAAATACGAAACAAACAAATTAAAAATACATACAAGTAAAATCCCAACAATTTTATTACATTTATAAAATGAAAACATTTACATTTTAATTGTTGCATAATTTTAATTATTTTTTAAAGCCTATCTACATATAAAGATAAATGGATTATAATGAAATTTAACAGAAGACCAGCAGAGGGCGGAGAAAACATTAAGAATTATTAACTATAATGAACAGAACCGTAAATGTGTACAATTAAGTGACAAGTAACGCAAGAAAAGCTGCATAATTAGCGAAGGAGGAGGAGGAGAAACAAACAAACAAACTATTAAAAGTGTAAATCAAATTTAATGCTAGATCTTAAATATATTGTATATATGGATATGTATGTTATATATGCGGCAACAAGAACACACCACCCCCTCCCCCAACACACACACACACACACACAAAGCTAATTAATACATTTAAATAATGATAATAATAAATGAGAAAAAAAAACAAAAAGTATTTCAAAACTAAAAATTAAAGCGTTATGTTTTCTTTGAGTTCTTTCTTTCCCCACACAGTTCCTTTGAGTTTTTCCTGGATTTTCCTCGGTTTTCCGTTTCAGTTTTGGCTTCAGTTGCTCCTTACCATATTCTTTTCGTACGATGTGGTTAACATGGACCAATTTTTATATACAAAAATATATATAACACCCACACACCGACGAGTCTTTGAATAGAGTATATATATATGCGAACTTATATATAGAGGACAAAATATATATGATATGATATTCAAATATAGCGAAATTTTTAAGCTTTTCCCAGTTCAGCGCTTGAAACAAAAACTAAAACAAAAAAACGAAAAAAAAACTCGAACAATTTAAGCAAAAATCGCCTCGATGTGGTAGTTAAATGAATCTCAATCTCTTCTCAATGTTATCAAAGGACACACACGTAATTAAATTATTATATTAACACCTACATATATGGATATACATATATATATATATATCGAAAAGCGAAAAAGAAAACAAAATTCGTAGTGGTTTCATTGTAAAACAATATTTCATAAAAAAAAGAATTATCGAAACAATTTAGCTTCAAGATTTCGACACTTTCCAGTTCGATATCTTCTCTCGCTTGAAAGAAACAAAAAAAAAACGACACGATACACAATTAACGATAAACGAGTAACAATTTAACGATTAACAAAATATTGATAGGCAGTTGGGATGCGCAAATGTGATTTTATTCAAAATAAAATACACATAACCAAGATTACAATTAATGAATGATTTTTATTTGGATTTGCGGGATCGATCGATCGGATCAAGGAAGAGAGAGAACGAGTTGTACATACGAGTATTTAACTAACGTAATATTTATGAATGAACAATATATATCGGAATAAATATATATATATGTTTAAATTTAGTCCATAAGCTGTAATTTTAAATGATGGAACAAAAGCAAATACACATTAAATAATATGAAGAGAAATAAACCCAAACATTGTGAGTGCATTTTCAATTCCAGCGGCTCTTCTTGGCCCGCTTGGCATCCTGGGCGCTGCTGCTGCTGCTGCTGCCGGCTGAGTTGGAGGAGGAAGCACCTTGCGAGGATGATGGTGGTGGTGGCGCCATGGGCGCCGCAAATACACCAGCTTCGGGCAGGGTCTTCTCCCAAGTCCGATCGCTGGAAGCCCTGAACTGGTTGTTGTACTGCGATCGGAATGCTTCCCGCATGGCCGCATAACGATCGGTGGCTGGTCCCGCATTGGAAGCTGACTTGGACGCAGGTCCCTCTGAGGTGCTGCTGGCTGACCTGTCTCCAGAACCCGTCCCAGAACCAGCTCCAGCTCCAGTTCCCGTTCCATTGCCCCGCTCTCGCTCCCGATAACCCAAGCCGGTGTGAGTATTGGTTGGCTTCTTTCCCTTGCCCTGCTTGAAACGGGAGCTGCGGAACCAGGAGCTCTTCATTGCCAGCTCCATTAGATCATCGGGCACCTGCTGGTCCGCACCCTCCAGATTGCGCACCAGATGACCGGCGAACTCCTTGTCTTTGTCGGTGACCAGCGTGAAGGCATTACCCTTCTCCCCGGCTCGTCCGGTTCTGCCAATGCGGTGAGTGTGTGTATCAATATCCCGGGCAATATCGTAGTTCACCACATTCCGGATGTGTGGGATGTCCAAGCCACGCGCTGCGACATCGGTGGCCACCAGAATATCGCACTCCTTGCGCTTGAACTGCATTATAACCTTGTTCCTGTCCGCCTGATCCATGTCGCCGTGCAGCAACAGGCAGTTGTATTCCTTCACCAACAGGTTATTGGCCACCGTTTCGGCGTCTGCTTTTTTGGTCACAAAAATAAGGACGCTGCCCTCCGAAAGGAACTTCACCAGGTGGCACAACAGCCAGTTCCACTTCTGCAGCGGATTGGGGAAGACAAAGACGGACTGTGTGATGTCTTGGTTGGCCTCGTTCAGGTCGCCCTGCACTATGCGCACGGGATCGGAGAGCACATCCCGGGCCAGGCGTTCGATGCGTTTCTTGAAGGTCGCGGAGAAGAGCAGGGTCTGTCGATCCGGTCGGACGTGGTTGCAAATTGAGCGCACCTGCGGTTCGAAGCCCATGTGGAACATCCGATCGGCTTCGTCCAGCACCAAGAACGTCACTCTCCTCAGATTGGTGGCCTTCATTTTAACCATATCGATCATGCGTCCAGGTGTGGCCACTATAATCTCTGCTCCCTGCTCGAGAGCCTTACTCTGCTCCCACTTGGATCCACCGCCGTAGCAGCAGACCACATTCAGGTTGTACACCTTGCCAAACTTCTTGGCTTCGTTGTAGATCTGTAGGGAGAGCTCCCGGGTCGGGGCCAAGATCAAACCGATGGGACCATCGCCCGGCTTCAGCTCCCGCTGGTCCATCAGGTGCATTAGCAGGGGCCAAATAAAGGCAGCCGTCTTGCCGGAGCCCGTCTTGGCTATTCCAATGATATCCCTGCCGGACAGAGCTGTGGGCACCGCTTGCGCCTGAATGGGCGTCGGTTGTGTGTACTCCGCCTTGCGCACGGCCTTGATCAGCGCTTCATCGAAGCCAAAATGGCCAAAAGAAGTCACTGGCTTGGGTGGCGACGGTCCGGTCACCTTGACGCCTAGCGTCCGCCGCAGTTCCCTGACCTGATCCTCGTCCAGCGCCGCTATATCCTCGTGCTGCGTGTAGAAGTTCTTCTCGAAGGGCTCGTACTCGATCTCTGAGTGATATATGGGTGGCAGCGGATCAATATCTTTCTTCTTGGGCGGCGCTATCGGGTTGCCGTCCTCGTCGTACTCCACCTCTTGGTCGGAGCCATCATCACGCAGACCGGCGTTCGGATTCTCCTTCATGTAGCGGTAGTAGCTCTCCTCGTCGTCCTCGTCATCGATGTCGCCGCGTATCGCCTGCGTCTGACTCTTGGGCTGCTGCTGGCGCTTCTCCTTCTCCACCTGCTGATTGATGCCGGCCATGAACTGCTCCAGCGGATCCTCATCGGAATCGGAGTCCTGCTTGGTTGAAGCGGCCGCCGCTGACGAAGAAGGAGGAGCTCCCGGCGAACCCGGTGCCGGTATGTAGGCCTGCTCCAGGTCCCGATGCTGCTGCGCGGGTTCATCGTCGTCGTCGAAGTAATCGTCGTCCGTGTGCTGTTTCCGCTTCCCCACAAAGTTGGTGGAGTTTGTATATTGACTGATGGAGTCCAGCGTCGAGTATCCGTGCTTGGAAGTGGCGCTGGTGCCACTTCCTCCTCCCCGGGAACCAGCGCCGGCGGCGGACAGGGACGCGCTGCCGCCGCCCCGGCCGACATAGCCGCGGGCATTCAACATTGGTGGCGGGGGCACGGCGTTCATATTGTTGCCGGAACTCGCTGGCTTGCGGTACGGGAATCCACCGCCGCCCATGCCTCGGTAACCGCTCATTGTGCTCCAAATCCGTTTGTTTTTCCGACAATTTCCAACTTCCCACACAAATCAATAGTCAGTGTGGCCGAACAGATCGCTGATTGAAAAGGACAAATTTTTAATATTTCTGTTTGCAAGTGTGCACACACTGGCAATGTCATTTTCAATTTAAATTTATAAATTAGTTGATATATGTTTTGAAATTAAACTCAACAACCGCCAAAATATATAATAATAATATGTATAAATATATTTAATAATTAAAATATAAATAGCCATAAGAAAGCTCTTTATTGTGAAGAATTACCTTTTCAAAGCAACAATTGTCTTTCAGCGTCTGGTCTTACTGCGCCATAACAAATATAAATAAAAATAAACAAATTCAAGAAATGTCCGTAAATCTGAATAATGTCTCGCAGGACTATGCCAAGATCATACAGAGCGCTGAACTGGACAAGGAGATAAGCCCGCTGTGCACCAATATAGACGATATGCTGGCTAGGCTCGATGAATTCGAAACTCTGTTGTCTTCGGTGAGCAGTTTCTTTGCGTTTTCAGTTGTTTTTACAATATTTTATAACTTTTAGGTGCGTGCAGAGTCCAATGGGATGATGGCCAACAATGTGTGCGGCATCCTGGGCTTCAGCGACAGCTTCGACCAACTGCGCACAAGAATCGATGGCCTGGAACAGTTTGTGTCCGCTGTGAGTGCAAACCTAAGCGAAGTGGAGAGATCGGTGGACATGGCGGAGGAGGAGCTCCATGTGACGGACTACAGCATCAAGGGGCTCCTCTTGAAACCCCTCAAGGCGAAGCTAACTGCCGCCGATCCCCTGAACTCTGCCTCGCAGCCGCGCTCCAATCTGGTCGACGGCGAATATCAGCCTTTTGAGGTATACAAATCGGAAGATTACTTTGGAATAGCACAAAAGGAGGAGGAACCGGCTGCGGAGGTGTTGGTTACACCCTCGTCTAGGTAACATCGTAAATATTTGCTCAGTAAATAGAAAATAGAGTCGTTAATCAATATGTTTAGTGCCTGGCACCGAGAGTAAACAATCAGGAGATCGTTTTAGAAGCCTAATAAGTTTCCATAAATATTTGCTTACTAATAATAATAATAATATCGAGGCTTTCTATAATAATTTCTTTGTTTTCTATTGGATTTTTGTGAAACAAGAGCTTAAAAAGCAGCGAATGCTAAGCTGGCCTTAAAAAACAGAAGAGAACAAATTAAATAATATTTTAAAATGGAATTTTTCATAAATTGAGTATATAAGTAATTAAATATTCATTTTTATAGTCGAACTTTTCAAGAAATTAAATAAAAAGCATTAATTATAAGGCTTATTTTAAATATCTGCCATTTCTATCATCTTTACACTATTGATTTATTAATTTATTCCTCCATCTCAAAAGGGCATCTTAATGAAGTTTCTATAATTATTTGTGTATTTTTTCAATTACTTACGAATACAACTAGTTAATTTAAAGCGATAATTGTAATAATTAGGGAAACCTTAATGGAAAAACCCCCAGGAAATAATCCCTTGTCATATAGTATTCTCTTTTTGTCTTGTTAATATTGCGTCCCATCATTGTCAGCTTCCATTATCATAAATATTTAGTGATGAATTTTCTATATAATTATTTATCATTTGACCGAAATTAATGTATTCTTTATGATGCATTTAAAAACTGCAAAGGTATGTAATCTTAGGGCTGCCGGAGTTAGCTTCTTTTCTTTTAGTTTTTCCTAATTTTCACCTGATATATTCCCCCATAAACAATTCCCCCTTATTTATTGATTAGTTAGCAGACGATAGTTGCTTATGTAAGTGTGTAAATATTATTGTTTATTAGTTTTTTCGTTCAATATCGATGACTACAAATCTCGTGATGGTCCAATTAACGACTTTTTGGCTTTGAAGTTTAGGCCTTGACTTTCTCCTTGCTCTCCTTGCTTTCTTCAGAGCTGGAAGTGGACTTATCGGAGTGCTTCTGGTGCAGGAGCACATCCACCGGCACTGGGCGCTTGAAGTGAGGAGCTGAGGGCGTGGTGCTGCCGCCCTCCGATTTGGTGGTGGCTGCCGGCTCGGCGGTGGCCTTGATCTCCGTGGGCACCGGGATATCGCGCTTCTCCTGCTTCTTAATTAAGTCCGAGGCGGGATGCAGACCCGAAAGAGCTTTCACAACATCAGAAACACCAGCCTCTCCCAGCTCATGAGATTCTTTGGGCTGAGCACTGTCTGGCTTCTGGGTCTGGGTCTCACGCTTCTCCTGCTTCTTGGGCTGATCAGCGGCGGGTGCGGCGGTTGGCAGAGTGAGGGGCACTGGCAGATCCTCCGTCTGAGGCTGCTCCTGGTGTCCCTCCTCGTGATGAGCCTCTCGCTTGGCCTTCTTCTCAGCAGGTTGGTCTTCCTTAACGCTGTCTGCCTGCAAGGTAGCTGGAAGTTCAGGGGTGGCCAGGGAATCCTTGGACTTCACGCTATCGGGCTTCTCCTCGGTATCACGCTTCTCCTTTTTGGGCAGCTCAACAGCTGGAGCAGCGGCTGGCAAGGCGTGTGGCACTGGCAAATCCTGCTTCTGAGGCTGCTCCTGATGACCCGGCTCGTGGTGGGCTTCCCGCTTGTGAGGATTGTGCTGGAGTCCTTCGTGGGCCTTGACACTATCGGGTTTGGCGGGAGCTTTTGTTGGAAGTGCCACCGGCTGGCGATGGGGATTGTGCTGCAAGCCCTCACGAGCCTTCACGCTGTCCGGTTTCTTATGCTCCTCACGCTTCTGGCGATTTAAATGGCTGTTCTTCAGCAGAACAACCTTTCCTGTGGTGGGCTTGGGCTCACTGATCACATCGGGACTGATGGGACCCACTCCCAGGGTGGAGGTTTCAGGAGCCGACTCCTTGCTATCCAAGGGAGCCGCCTGGCAGAATGCCACCAAGGCCAGAAGAATAATCTGCGAGAAAGTAAGGAAATTAATTCGTTTTTTGGAGTTTAAGTCTAATTAAGGCTTTGTTTCAGATGTTCTCCAGCGAGAGATGAGAGCTCGGAATCGGAATTGCGAATACTTACAACTGACTTCATATCCTTTCCTATACAGATGTTGACCGCTTGGTATTTTCACCCAAACTGCTGCTCCCATCGACGAAACAAACCCATTTTATGCGATCCAAGCAAGAGACATCTCTCCGCCGGTCGGCTGTTAACCAGTTTGTAATTCGGTGCTAATTGCCAATAGGTGCACGCCAAGTGCGCCGGAAACCCGTTCGCTATGTAAATACAGATTTTCCACGTTGATCTTCATAAGTCGCCGGTTAATTATAACCCGAGGAAATCGACGTCAAGTGCGCCGGCTTCTCAACAAAAAATATGTGTATATGAATACAACTAGAAATAATAAATGAAATGAGAGCGCGGTCAGGCAGACAGCGAAATGGGCTCAAGGCTTAGTCAGAGCCAAGCACGGATCCCCAGATGTGTCGTCTACTTAGCACCGGGTTGCAAAAAAGCGAACGGATCGGGCGGGGGCTGGACTAAAGCTAAACTAAAGCTAACTTAAGCTAACTATCCCAACGTTGAGGTAGCTAATTCGAAGAGCACATAAATATGGATCGTCCGAGGCGTCTGTAATTACGCCCTTTTACGTAAGTCAACCCCGACATGTCAATTTGTCGTCGTTTTTCTGTTTTCCTGGAAATCTGTGCTTCCCTGGCGACAATTTGATTGATCTGAATTCTATAAAAATTGCTTTGATTTAATAACAAATCAAAATGAAAATCAAAACTGTCAGTAAAAGGCATTAACAATTTGTTGTATGCTTAATTTATTGGCGATTCGTTTGAAAATGCAACTTAAATATAGCAACCACTTAGGGTTTACATGCACCTCTGTTGTGATTTATACCTTAAACTTGCAAAAGTATACATGAATTACCTTGTTTTCCAATTAATTAGCGCTAATATGCTAAAAATCGTTTAAATAATTGATTTTGAATAAATTTTAAATTCGCATTTATGACGCGCTCAAAAAGTGTGTACACCCTTAAAGAAGCGTTTTTCTTTTGTGCAGATGTGCACACATTGCTGGTCAGTCTGGTTTATTTTGCTTCAATTTCCATAAAAAAAAAACGTGAAAATAACGTAAATACGAAGTAAATAAAGTAAAATGCCCACGGAAATTGAGAATATAAACCCAAGTGTCTATGACAAGATCAAGGAAAGAGTGCTAACAGCCAACGATGAAGACGAAAACGTCTCCGATCCCTTTGACAAAAGGGAGATTTTCGGTAAGGTTCAAGCGAGAAGAGTTCAAGAAATTGACAATAAAAACCTTTCTACTTAGATCTTATAAGGAACATCAATGACCCGGAGCATCCGCTGACCCTGGAGCAGCTGCATGTGGTGCAGGAGGAGCTCATCCGCATCAACGATGCCCAGAATTCGGTGCACATCAGCTTCACCCCGACGATTCCTCACTGCTCGATGGCCACGCTAATTGGCCTGTCCATACGGGTGAAGCTGCTCCGTTCGCTGCCGCCGCGCTTCAAGGTCACCGTGGAGATAACGCCCGGAACACATGCCTCCGAACTGGCGGTGAATAAGCAGCTGGCGGACAAGGAACGAGTGGCGGCCGCTCTGGAGAACAAGCACCTGGCCGAGGTGATCAACCAGTGCATCTCTGCGAGTGGTTGAATGATTAATAGCTTTATCCTCTCTCACTTGGGATATTGTCAACTTGTTGAGTTTAGTAATAATAATATTCAATGATTTTATAGAGTTTTTAAATGAGTTCTATTGGAATTTATTGGGATTTTTAACGAGTTAGATTTACATTAGTTTATGATCAATTTATAAATTGGTTACTTAAGAGATTTGTGCATCTCTGTGTGTGTCTGACATTAATTGATATTTGCTTCCCACCTTGATGTGTCTTGCGATTTGTTTCACTAACAATAATATTGATTTAATAAAGGTTGTAACTTGTAAGCAAACTGCTTTGCATTAGAATATTACAATAGATTTCGCGCTTAGCTAGCTTATTAGCTAATTTATTTATAACTCAAATGATTAGAGAGGTGATCAGCTTTTAAAGATGCTTATTTTTTCATAGTTTTTAGTATTTACAAATGTCGTTAGCTTAATCTCCCATTATAACGTGACAGCTTGGCTTATCTTATCTCAAGTAATAACCAACAACTTCAATTTATAACCAATCACATTTCCATATCCTATAACAAATTTATTTCTTAGCAAAATATTACTTTTTTCAACCGGAATTATAAAAAGAATAGATTTTGGTTTTTACAATTTTTATATTTCTTTAGCAGCAAAACTTTCAAAGTTTAAGGGGGGTTTACTATGGGCTAAGTGGGTTAAGTTAACGTAACAGGACACATCTCCGACCGTCGAACACTATCGCCGCTCATTGGGCGGCTCCTTCATCCGCATGTGCGGCTCCGCGGTGACTGGCTTTGCCGTCTTGGTGGGATCGTATTTGAACGTCTTGACCATCGGACCCTTGCCCGCCTTGGCAAACCTGATCTCGTCTAAGCGTTGTCGCTCCTCGATTTCCTTGGTGATCTTCATGTTGTCCCAAGCTGGAAAATAAATTTAAATTAGAAATAATCACAGAAAATAGTGGAGGAGTCACAGAAATGAAAAAATCCTTCAAATTATAACTGAAATCAGAGATTTCTGTGCCACTTCTGCAACTTCTTTCTAATACTTACATTCCTTCATGCCACCAACGAATCCCTTCTTCGGGGGCAGTGCGCTTGGCTTGTGCGTTTGCATCTTCTCGATCTTAAAATAATCCCTCACAGCGGGTATCCGCAGCAGAGCCACCTGGCCCAGAGAAATGAAATTGCTGCAGGCCCAGTAGGTCAGGATGGCGGCGGGGAAGTTCATCGTAAAGGGAAAGATAACGATGGGCAGGGCTCTCAGCACATACTTCATGGTGTTCATGTTGGCGGCAGACAATCGCGCCGAATCCGTGCCGATTTCAATGGTCAGGTACAGTGTGGCACTGGTGATCATGGGCAGTATGTAGTAGGGATCTGCCAGGGTGAGATCCTGGAACCAGAAGAGACCTCCATCGCGCATCGAGTCTACAGGCGTGTTGGCCATCTGCCGGAGGCCCATGAAGAAGCTGATGAAGAGCGGCGCCTGAGCCAATGGCACAACCATGTTCTTCAACGGATTGACACCCTTCTCCTTCATGAACAGCATCATTTCCTGGGCATATCGCGCCGATTCGATGGCATTGCCCGACTGCCGGGCCTCGGTCATCTTCAGCTGAAGCATCTGCATTTGCGGCATGTTGTTGTTCATCTTAGCAGAGTTCCGTTGCGCCACGATGACCAGCGGGAAGATAATGGTACGCACCACCAGGGTACCGATGGCGATGGCTCCCCACCAGGGCAGGTCCCAGGTACAGTGCAGGAACTCCATGCAGTTCTGGACAATGCCAACCGGTGACCAGCCGCCCAGTCCTATCGAGGCGAAGGTGGGCTCCCCAGCCGCATTGACGGCTTCCATAACATCAGCTCCACTCGTTGTTAGGGCAGGGGGCGTGGGGGCGGCCGGTATGTTGGGAAGATCAACCAGTTCTACGGTGGATACAGCCTGCATGAATTCTCCGCCGGGGGCCGTGTTAACTCCCGCTGCTGCGGCTGCTCCTCCGCTGGCAAAGCGCAATTGGTGTGGATTCAACCATTTTCCCGTAACTGACAGTGACAGGGGGCTGCCTCGAATGAACCTCTGCTGGTGTAGATCTCTTCTGCCTCCACTGAAGTTCTGTAATTTAAAGTTTTCATTGAATTTGGTGTGGATACTTGGGGACAAACATTGACCACTTGCAGGTTATGTCACAGAAAACCGGCTGATACTCTGCATTTTCCGCTTACCTGTGTGGACCAACGGCCGGCGACGGATTGAAGGGCCACCGCTGCGTTCGTCGTCCTCCAAAGCTGCATCCTGTGGGCCAGCATCCTGGTCAAAATTTGGTAAAATCAAGTCTTAAAATTTTATAATTCAATGTTGCTGGAACATTGGTGTTTCTATCGATAAACGATGTTAACGCGACACATAGAGTTTTTTTAATCGGTGAACAGATGTCAGCCTTTAGCTGGTCATCGAAATGGGCTCATGGCATTGGCCAGGTTGCCAGGCTGATGAAAAATTTGCCCGCAAAAAGCTCCCTATCTGACATTAAGGAAACTAAATCAAACTTTGAAATTAATGTTTTGATTTAAGTGGTAATAATTAAATTAGGAAGAAGGAGATAAAAGTTAAGAGAGTAAGACGAGAACAAATTGTATTATTATATTTTTAATTTAACTTTTTATGCAGTCCTTTTAGAATCGAATTCCTGACACACAGTATACAAACGATTTGTTAAGAGTTTAAAATATACATTCTTATTTTTGCTAAAATTGTTTAATATGCGCTCACTTGTCCATTTTAAAAATCTCTTCAGTTTGGTAAAAATGTTCTCAGCAGCCGTCTTTTAAGAACTTGCGTAACTTTTATAAAATTTTGTATTTATTTGAAATTAAACGTGTATACCGATATAAGTGACAATAAATAAAGAGTTTGCTGAATTCAAACCCTAAAGGTTTTTAGTTCTTAACTCTAGGGCACTGAAAAAATATCTATATAATAGCCCTGATCCATTGGTCTTTAATTAAAGAACATTTAACGCATTCCTTTTGAATGTATTTTGAATAACTTTAAAACGAAAAGCAATTTTTAGTTTTATAGACAACTCCTTGCTTTATTTCATCTCCTCAAAAATATACATATTTACAAATCGTAGTTTCACGAAGCGCTTCTCTGCTTAACCAGCCAGGCTCTGGATGGCTTTGGCAAAGCCTGGGCTGCGATACCTGATGGGCTCAACGTACTGGGGATGAGTGCGGATGTACTCCAAGGACTTCAGGATGGCAGCCGGGATTGGGGGAGGAGTGGGCAGCAGGGCGCCCTGGGGCTGGAAGCCGTTCTCATCAGCCACATACTGGATCTGGACGAGCTCACCCTCGGGGGAGTAGTAGGAGTAGCCACCGTTGGCCTGGTATCCACCGAGGCCGGACTCCTGGGCGGCGATGCCGTTGCTAGTCTCATAGGCGTAGTTGTAGTGGCCATCGGGCTGGATATCAGCATTGCTCTTGGTGATATAAGCACCAGCATCCTGGTTGTAGGTGGCAGCAGCATAAGCGCAGGCCAGGAAGGCGGAGGCAACGAGCATCTGATGAATAGGAGAATTATATCATCAATTAGTTCAGGATATTTTAAGGAAATAATATGTCTTCTTATAAAATTTTAAGATTCCAAACTGCCATTCTTGTTTATAAATCATTTAACACTTGTTCACAATTTAAACTGTTTAGCCTTTCTCGTAGGATCTTCTGCACTTTAAAAATATCCTTTTGGACTTACGTAGCGGAACATCTTGGTTTGATTTAAGACGGACTCTGATTGACGACTCTTTTGCAGTTTGCCAAAGTTTATATACGATTTCTGGTGTTAATGAAACCCGATCAATCAAACCACTTTAAGACAGGGCCGTTAAAATGCATGTTAAAGGATAGTTAATCTACCACAAGAAATATAAAACTAAAAGAAATTTAAATACGAATAGATTTTGCAGATTTTATTAGCGAAGATAGTCGCCACAGATAGCAAAGGTGTTAATTCTGAAATACTACAAAAATTATGCAGGCTTTTTTAATAAGTAATTAAAAATGGAACCCATAAATAAAGAGCCACTTAGGTTTTTAATTTTTGGAAAACTACAATAATAATTAATTCCACATTTTGCCATAATAATATTTGGACATTTTATGACAGACTTCCCGGAAGGCCAACAGGTTTGTGGCTGCGACGTTGGAAAATGCTAAAAGTCAATGCGACATATTTAGCAATATTTAAATGTATCGGTTTTAGTTTCAGTTTCAGTGAAATTAATATGCACACAATTTCGGTCCAATTAATTTGCATTTAATTTAAAACACTCTCGGATGAAGTCTTTATGTTTGGACACATGCCAACCTTTTAGAGCAGTTAATTTTATGAATATTTCTTGCTTAATTTACTACCGCAACAACGAGGCTATATTTGTGGGGAATATAGTGAAGATTGGGGTAGTTTTAGTTTAGGATAAGATATATAAAGTACTTTATTATCACAATTATAAAACTATTTAATTTGAATGTTTAATGTTTAATTGTTGATCTTGTTGCCTCCTAAAATAAGTTATTAATGCATTTTTCTTATCCAATTCCAATCATTTTCACTTAATTTCATTTAATTTGTAATATAATTTCTTATTTTAAATAACTTTGTATGATTTTCTTTAAGTATTTTATAATTTATTCCCTCACAGAGTATCTCCAATTCGATTTCTCATCAAATATAGCCATTTCCCATTATGAATTCGATACACTTAATATAAAGATTGGCTTGGGAAAAATAAATTATAAATTCAGCTCGATTTTGGCTGACAAAACTTGCACCAATATTTGACACTGTCTCATCTGCATAAAACTGAATCGAAACCCGGGAGATTATATATACATATAGCCCCAGAATCGGTGTGAATTATTGAAGCCGCCAAACCCATTGACGCGCATTGCCATGCGAAACCAATTTGTTTATTATTGAAAAGAGGAAACCAAAAACTAAATAAAAGACAGCTAAAAATAATATTATTAGTTTTGGAACTAGTTTATTGGGTTTAAATGCGGTTGCTGAGGCGGCTGCCTGATCGGTAGATGCATCTATTTTACTTTATTTTTGAATAGCGAAAAGAATACAAAAGCTAATCGCTATTAAGTAGTCACTCAAATGAATCAAATGTCACAATTTTAGGTAAAACGAATTTTTCTTTACTCTTTTTGAGGACTTTTCAGCATTATAACTAAATTTGAGTCTATCCCTTTGTAAACTTTCAGATATTTCTTCTACTTTAGTTTGATTTATTTATAAACATCAAATCTTTGAAGGTTAAGTTTAAGTGCCCATAAACGAAGCCATTCCATGTTGTAGCCGCTCTTTTTAAGGTAGCCTGCTCATAAAATGGAATTAATTAGCGGCATTAAACTAATAACCATAATCGAGCCTCAGCATTATGCATAATTATGGGAATAAAGTTGAGGGGTTCCCCCAGTCTAGTGACGACAGCAGCACCAAGGGTGCTAAATACATAATCAATGTCCGTTCAATCCATTCTCAGAAATCAATGCGAATTTGTGCCTAAAAATCGCACAAATCAATAAATCTTTTAAACGTCTTCGACATGTGGTTGCCATGTTACCAAAACTGAAACTTAGACATGAAATTAAACCCACCAACACCAGTTCCTATCAAGCAGACCGATGATTTCACTTTCCGTGGATGTCATAAAGTCCATTTTATGACCGTCGAGTTCTCATCGGATCTCTCCTCAAGGCCATGCCCCCCAAGTTGAATTTATTTAGTTGGCACATCGCAAAAACTATCAACACAGTGGGGTGAAAATTGGGCCATTAAAGGACAGAAGATATATTCTGTGCGGCTTATAAAATAATTCTTTAAAAGATAAGTCATATAAAACGTGGATAAAATATTGGGATTAAAGAAAACTATTAAAGATGTAAATATTTTTCAGAGTGGCTTAAGGGAAACTACTAAATTGTAACCTAAAAATTCGCAAAGATAAAATATCTTCTAACTAAAAAAGTGTATCAACTGATTTTATCAACTAAAAAACCACCCAATTAAATCTAATCTCCAAAGAATGCCCATAAAGGCAGCAATTATAATTTGATATTTGATATTATTATTTTTTGAAAGCTTCCATTCATATGCAATCACAGAGAACTGGTTGCATCCCACTGTGTTAGAATATTAAAATTTGAAAAATCAAATTAAAGGTGCCGCGCACTGGTGACACGAGACGTTTTGTTTAGACGGATAAGGCGGATTGGGCGAGGCTGGCAACGGGTTAATCCTGTTTGATATCTCACTCCGCGTATCAATTAGGCTTTAACTCACATTTATGGCCCAATTTGTTAAACGCACACATTTCAGCGCCTCGCAGACGAAGATAACGATCGAGGGAAAGGAAAGGGTCTGCGGGGCACTGACGGATCGAACTGGAAAAGCTAAGCATTGAAGTTGATGCCAAGAGTGGCATCATAAATTATGCTAAAATCGTATCGAGACGCGTCTATTTCAAATGCATTTAATTAAGGCTGCCTTTTTGGGTGTGCCGAAACTGAATCTGGAACCTGAAAACCTGAGACTAGAGGCGCAGACCAGACCTAGGCTAAGCTTCGACATTGACATTGCCGCATGGGGTTGGCTACGCTTTTAACTTTTGCTCTTTCCAGGGCCCACACATGGACAGTCGAGGGTCAGATAGTAGAGATAGTAGATCTTCAGATCCTGAAAAGCTATAAGATAAATATTATACGATTTTGAATACTAGAAATTGACAGAAAATCCTTCACAACATTCTAAATTCTCTTCCAATGAATTAATTAATTAAATAATTCAATACACAATTCAATTATTTATGACTTATTCTTACACACAATTATTTAATGAAATTATTAATCAGTAAAATAAATTTTTCATCCAAAAACCATACATGCTTTGCAAGGCACCTGTTTCAAATGAGACAAGCATCCTCTTAAGTTGTCATGCGGATGATAAGCTTAAAACCAATAAAAATAAAAGAAAAATGATATACATTCCCTAGTTTTTCGACCTCTGCTGTATGCGTATGCCCTCCCAGCTTGAGATGAGACTGGAAGAGACCACGAAGAGACTGTAGCCGGTGCGTGGCCCGGCTCTTTACTTTTTGACCCGCTCACGACGCTCTAGTTTGACCAATTTCGGTTTTGCTTGGCTTATTGTTATTTAGATGAGTTTCCTGCAGTCGGGCGTAAAAGTTGTTTTGGGTGGATCGGGTTTCGGATCGAGAATTCGTATAAAAACATTGCCTATCTGCCATAGAGACATCATTCCGAGTCGTCTCACAGTCTCAGACAAACATACTCCAAGCCAAGATGTTCCGCTACGTAAGTACAAAGGACTAGCTGGAAGATTAAAGATATTCCGGATTCAGAATTAAAAGATTTTTAATATATTAAAAATATACAAAACATTTTGAAACAACCTTAGATTAAATTCTCCAACTAATTGGTAATTTCTTCTTCTCATCCTTCAGATGCTCGTCGCCTCCGCCTTCCTGGCCTGCGCTTATGCTGCCGCCAACTACAACCAGGATGCTGGTGCTTACATCACCAAGACCGGTGCCGACATTCAGCCCGATGGCCACTACAACTACAACTACGAGACCAGCAACGGCATTGCCGCCCAGGAGTCCGGTCTTGGTGGCTACCAGGTCAACGGTGGATACTCCTACTACTCCCCCGAGGGTCAGCTCGTCCAGATCCAGTATGTGGCTGATGAGAACGGCTTCCAGCCCCAGGGTGCTCTGCTGCCCACTCCTCCCCCAATCCCGGCCGCCATCCTGAAGTCCCTGGAGTACATCCGCACTCATCCTCAATACGTTGAGCCCGCCCAGCAGTCCCGTGGCTTTGGTCGCAAGACTTTCGGTTAAGTTTAGCCAAGATAGCGTTGTTGCGCCCTCTAAAAGCTTTATTACAATGTGTAAAAATGTTAATGTCGAGTTAAAATAAACGAGAAAGATTCGAAGAAAATTATGAATGTGAATTTACTGGGAGATTTAAGAGAAAATAAGTAAAGAAGACCTTGTCGGATCAGACAATCATATTGCATTGTTAATCTCATTATTAATAACAAACACTAAAAAACGTATCAAATGAAATACATTTTTGGGCTTTTTTAAGACTTATTTTCATGCCACAAAAATTATATTGTTATTATTAAATATCTTCCTAAAGTGTGCATATTTTAGATCTTTCCGAATTGAAATTAATTGATTTTTGGCTAAGTTATGATTGATTTTCTATGCGATTTAATACGCCACCGACAAATTTTAAGGGTAAAAGCAAGCTTCTGCTTTCCAAAGTCAACTTCCTTTCTTCTTCAGTTGCACTTTAAAAAAGTAAACAATTTATTTATTATAGTTAATTAATATACAAAATAATAATTAAATAACAAAATTCTATAAAATATATCTAGAAACAAATGTATAGTAAACTCCTTTTCAAGGAAGAGTCACCAGAAATTTCTCCACTTTGCTTTTCTCTTTTTCTGTCTTTCTGATCTCTCAGCTCGTAAAAAAGCCTCATGTTATCTTCAATTTAAACTATACTTTTCGGATCAAATCGAAAATCCAACAAATTGGTATCTAATTAGTAATGTGGCTATCTAAGATCGGCAGCAACTGGTGAATATTTACGATGACACTCTCGGCATGTGTTTAAGTTTCAAGTTCGGCTCAGGCTTTGGCGCGACTGCGCTGCCGGCATTCGCTCGCATTCATATTCGCATTTGCATCTCATTAACAACAAAAGCCGCTAATCGAGTGACAGTCCGAATCGCCTATTGGCGCCTCCGTTGGTGGATACACTTTCTTTTGGGAGCAGATTGAGTGACTAGTTGAGCGGTTTTGACAGTCCTAGTGGATACCTCGAGTGAAATTGGATGAGTGAATTTCTCTTAAACAAAGAGTAATCATTAAGTCCTGTAATATTTTATTATAAAAGCATTAATATATATTTGTATATTAGTAAACAAATAAATAACATATTTAAATTACATATTTCATATAATATTATGCTACATATATTTATATTTATTTATTAGGGAACGTTTAATATTAAGCTTGTTTTAAAGTTCTCGGAATGGATGATCCTAAAAATTATTTTAAGTTTTAAATGGTACATTTTCTATAATAAAAATGCTAATAACTTTAAACTATGTAAATTTAATAAACTCCTAATCTGAAATATTTAATAAATTTGGTCAGTAAATTAATATTTTTCCAAGCATTGTAATTAGAATTTTATTTATTTCATTTATACACATTTTAAGTTTTAAAAAATGCTCAAGACTTGTTACACAAATGTTTAAATATTTTAATTGTAGAATATACAAAATAAACTTTACAAAATAAATATTTTCTATACCTTAAGTACTATTTCTTACACTTAAACAAAGTCCAAAAAATAAATTTATAACTCTAAAAGCGTCTTTAAACTTCGACTTTATGATTTTTTATCTGCTTTAGTTCGGTTAACAATTCATATATTTATTATGAATTTAAGTCAAGATTAGATAAGAAAAGAAGCATTGTGCAAAGTGGAGTGGCTGGCATCTGTAAATCGCGATCGTTGATCTGTGATTTCTAAGGCGCAGATAAGAATGCGCCATGGATACGGGTGTATTAGAGGTTATAGAGCACCACCTGGGCCGGTCGTAAAGCCGTTGAAAAGCCCAAACAACAGACGATAACAAACGCAGCTATTAACCGAGGAACGCTCGTAAAACTCGGTCAAACTCATATTTTCAGATGCGCGAATTAAATTAATAATTCGGACCGGCGAAGCATCAGCTGCGCTGTGTTGTAGGTGTAGGTCAGTGATCGGATCAGATCGGATCGGTTAGGCAGGTGGTTTCGAGTATAAAACGATCTGTTGGCGGATTCCCAAATCAGTTTATCACTAGCAACTGCAGCGAGATAGCAAAAAACACCACAAACCCAGCAGCCAATATGTTCAAGAGCGTAAGTGTTATCATATCTAAATGTATACAGATATCATATAGAATTGCTAACCGAGGTCTTTATTTGGCACCGCAGGCGCTAATCATTTCCATGTTCCTGGTGGCCGTCATCCGAGCTGCCGATGAGTCACAGGCGGAGATTACCAAGTACCGCAATGAGATCAAGGAGGATGGCAGCTACAGCTGGGAGTATGGCACCTCCAACGGCATCGATGCCCAGGAGAGTGGAGTGGGTGGTGCGAATGCAGCGGGTTCGGTCAGGTACACAGCTCCCGATGGAACGCCCATTGAGTTGGAGTACACCGCCGATGAGAATGGATACCAGCCGAGGGGCGCCCATCTGCCCACGCCTCCTCCCATTCCGGATTACATCCTCAAGGCTCTGGCTTACATCGAGGCCCATCCCTTCACCAGGATCCAGCTGAAAAAGTAGAATTTAATTACTTTTAAATGTAGTTGTAATTTAGACAAATTTTCCTAAGCAAAAAATAAACTTTAAGTAATCAATTTAACAAGTGTTTCTAATTTTTTTTAATGATTTCATTTACTGAAAATAATGTCATAACTTAAGTCTTAATAAACCCAACCACAAAAAAAAACACACTTATCGTTGTGTTTGTTTTCTTCTTTATTGGTTGTAAATCATCGTTTAATTGCAACAATTTGTGATATAATTTAGCGTTCCGATAAAAGTCCCTTTGTCGGCTTTAGTTTGCAACTAAAGTACAATTGATAAGTTTGGAATAAATCATAGATTCAACTGCCAGACTTTGCTGCTCCCATTGAGCTTGAATTAAAATTTTCGTTTGTTGCGCGCTTTTGAAGTGCCAAAAAAATCATCGAAAAAATGTCACATAAAATTGTCCTTCGTATGCATCTTGTATCTCTTAAATCACATTGAAAACATGCACACTTTCTCTCTCTCTTTCTCGTCCCCTTGCTGCTTGTGTTAATCGTAATTGTTATTGTTATATCTGTTTTTTTGTTTTGTTTCTGAAAAGTACAACGTGCACATATCTTAGTAGTTGAATTAGTTCATAATATGTTGTCTCGCATTTGTTGTGTTTTTTTTTTTTTTACAATAAGTTAACGTTTATCTTTATATCACCCCTGCAGTGGGCTTGCTTTATCTTCTTGCATAGGCAACTGTTGTTTAATTATTTTAAGGTTTTCTAATGATTTCTCGCCTGTCCGTCCGTCAAATGTCTGCTGTCTTGGTTTTTGTTTTCTTTTTCGAAAAATGATCTTTAAAACGAAATCGTTTCGTTAGTCGTCGCTTAAAGAGGTTTCAATTTATTGTTTAGGCCGCTTAGCTTAGTTAATCAAGTGTTCCTTTTGCGTTTCCAATTGGTTTTTCTTGTTACAATAATCAATAAAGATGCCTTTTTGAGTAAATTATAAAAAAGAGTAGAAAAATCTAATAGATATCGTTACATTTTGCTTATTTTCTTTTGTTTTGTTTATCTAGTTTTAGTTTTAGTTCCTTTTTCGTGTTTGCAAAAAGTGCTATTCGCTCAAAAATTATTAAAGGTTCTTTTTTTTCGTTTTCATTTGCTTTTGTGTCGTGTTATAGATCTCGAATTATGTAGTTATCGCTTAGCATTGATCGAGTAGCGTTTTTTTTTTTGTTGTTTTTTGTTTTCTTCACCTCTCTATAGAGTACACATAAGTATAGTTCTCATTACAGTTACTAAAGACATAAATGAACGCTTTGACTTAAACTTAAACGCAAATGGGGCCGTATGAGGGATGCGGGTTAACATAAGTATCGCTTAATAAACGTAATCTAGAATCTAGAAGACTGCCTGTCTATTTGTAAATTTTCAAAAATGTCAAAATGTGTATGCGGCTCTGGTAAGGTAATGATGGGGTTAGAATAAGTGTTGGATTAGTCTCGGATTAAGTGTGGTGTGGTATCATCCGCCTTCCTGCATCCTGCATTTGTCTCCTTATGCCGTTGTGGGCGATGCGGCCGGTGTTGCGGCATTGGTCAGCTTGGGCGGATGCGTGGCATTCACCACGCGATTCGTATTGTCCAGCGTCTTCGAGTGCTGCAGCTGCATCAGATAGTGCTGCTGCGTCGGCTTGTGCAGCGCCAACTGCGACAATGCATCGTCAATGGTGAACCACTGGCGCTTCCGGCCGATGCTGCGCGAATCCTCCCACTCGTCCAGCTCCTGGGTAACGTTCATCACGAACACCTCGGTGCGATGCATGTGATCGTTGTTCTGAAAAATGTAAATAAATCAATAGGTAAATTTATAATCCAGTCAAAACAAAAGGTTATTAAATAAATGTCTGTTTTTACGACTAAAGCCATAAAATATTTCCCGGAAAAGGGTAAACTTATTCCGTTTTAAATACTTCTTTACACCTTTAGGTACAAATGCCACTCAATGACAATTTTCCATTTAAATAAGTTATGGTTTATCATTAAACAAACCTCGAATACGCCAAGACAACGACCCAGATCGCCTACGACACCGGCTTCCTCCAGAACTTCGCGGACAGCGGTCACCGATGGTTCCTCTTCAGGCTCCACTCCGCCTCCAGGGACGATCCATAGCTCCGGTCGGCGAGAGGAGGTGACCAAAAGAACCTACAACATAGATTGTTAGTAAATTAAGGGTTTTGGGTAAACTATATATTAAACTATGCTCACCTCTGCCTCATTTTCTGATTTCACGCAAATACAGGCTGCTCGTCGCCTGAATCCGTCCTTGTCGTAGATACGAGTGGAGTTGGGCTTCTCCTTGACCATCTGGAAGACAGGAAAAACACCAAATCAAAATCGTCGCACTCGTGGGACTTAATTTTAAGCTGCAAAGTGGCAAAATCCCCTTCATTTGGGCACGTTTAAAAATAATAATAATTGCTGATAAATGGCAAAGCTCTCAATATATCATTTTATAGCTGACGCCTTTAATTTGAATGTGCGGGCACAGGAAAATCGTGATTCCGGCCTTATCAGATGCGAGATTGTCCCGCAATCGGTGAATTGCAGCGCCCCCTGTCCGTCCGACTTATCAGCCGGTCGGTCTCACTGCCCGTACTTGACTTGGGTGCCGGTCGCGTTTCCCGATTGGCGTCCCTCGTGAATGTTATATATGGACTATTTTATGGGTCTGCTTTCCGGCAATTCTTGTGGGGGTGGGCATGCTGGGCAAGTGGTATCAAAAAGTGATTAATGTTGCCATGAAATAGCGTACAAAGAAACTATAGTACTTTACAAATCGATTTGAAAATAGGGTCAGATTGGAGTTTATTTACAGGAATAGTGAGCTGCTAGCCAGATGGGTAAACTTGAAACTTTTAAGAAAACTTTAAGATAATTTAAGAAAAGCATAACTTTCGTTTTACTATTATAATTTTTAGTTAAAATTCCAATTAAAAACCGCGAATAAGGAAGACAAATGTAAGAATGTTTGGATAATTAAACTCTGGCGTTTAGTTTGTTGACAAACAGCTTTTCCCGCCATGGAATTCGAGAACAACAGGTGCATTCAACGCCCTATGCGTGTGCTTTACAGGGTAATATCCGCGTCCATCATTCCCTTATTGTTAACCTATTCGTGTTTGCTTACTTTTGCAGTGGTATTCGCTGATAGCAGATGAGCGGTGTTGTCTTCTCAGGCACTTGTTCTCTCCTCCTCCTGGACGCCCACCTTATGCTCCTCGTCTTATCGCTCCTCTGCCCGTTCTCCTCTTCTGCTGCAACAAGTGTGTCTCGATGTGTGCGCGAGGCGAGGATGTGTGTGTGTAAGTGAGTGGGGAGCCGGTCGCTTTTGCTTCTTCTGATTTTCTGCTTTTCTGGCGATCTCGTGCCGCTTTCTTGCAGGTGCTTCTTGGCTCTCCCTCTATCTCGCTGTCTCCGCTCCTCCTCTTCCCCTTTTCACGCGCTCACAACGGAACAACACAAAGGGAAATGGCGAAAAGTGCACAAACAAAAATCTAAAGACGACAATTTTTGCGCTCGCACGTCAGAAGAGACACTGCGTTGGTATTGGTAGCTGGTATTTGTTCGTGTGCGTCAGTGTTTGTGGCAGCCGTTGCCGTCTTGTTGTTGTTTTGTTTTGAAGTATTAGCGAAAAAAGAACTGCGCGTCGGAAGGCGAGAGTGTGTGTGTGTGTGTTAGGGGGAGTGTGGGTGTTTGAAGGGGGAAAACAGAAACAACAGAAACTTGTTGAAAGTACGAAAATAAAAAAAAACAAACGAGAACAAAACTGAAGAAGGAAATAAAGCGCAGACAGGGCAGAATTATTTAACTACTTTGCAAAGATTGCATGGTTGTTGTTTTTGGGGTTTTTGGTGGTTGTATTGGTTTTACACGGCAAAAAGAGAGTGTGTGACGCTTGCGTGTGTGTGTGTGTTGCAGCTATTCTCTTTGTACTAAAACTTGAGATGCAATTGCGGCGATCTCGGCTCAAGTTTTTGTCGCAATTTCACCAGCTCCACTCGTTCGCCTCTTTTGCCGTTTCGCCTTTGCGCCTTATCCCAGCGACACACATGCGTTTTCGTTTTCGCTTTCCATTGCCTCCGCGGTGTGCGTGTGTCTGTTTTTCCGGCTGCTGCGAATGCGATGCGGCGAAAGAAAAACTCCTTGGAAAATGCAGGGAAAAGACCGAGATATGGCGTGCTTTTCACCCGTTACGACGCGAACGAAGCCGCGCGGCTCTTCTCCTTTGTGTGGCGAGAAAAGACCGCTTTTTTAACGTATTTTTGTATTTTTTTGTCCCGTCGAAAGTAAGTTGGCCGTTTGGCTAGGGATGTGAAAATATATCATAATATAAATATCGATATATTTCTCCAAAAAGCTTATTTTTATATCGGTATTTAATTTTGCGTGCTTGATGGCTATTCTTTATATTTATTTAAAACTTTGTATATCTACATTTTGATAAACTATTTAAAGGAAGAACTTTTAATTTACACAATGTGGCTGTTAAAATCTATGTTTTTCGTATTTTCCTTGTTGCTGTAGGAAGTAAGCAAATGTTAAAAAAAGCTGAATTTTCCTTAAGCGGTCTGGCAACACCATTTTAACGACACCTCTGAAAGCGTGCTGCAAGTTCCCAGTACAAATGATGGCCGTTTGGTGGAGCCACAAAAACACGTTAGATTAGAAAATAAACAAAAATATTGAAAAAATTTGAACTTTAAAGGAAAAAATTAAAACAAGAAAATATATAAAAAATATTACAATCTACACTTACATTCTTGCATTATATTTCATATTTTACATTTTTTTAAACGAGGTTTATAAAAGTTTCAGCTCATTTGTACAAAAGAAGATGAATATTTAAAACCATTTGATTATTTTTATACTTTTATCTCCATACAAAATGTACCTTAAATTCTATTAAAGTTAAAAAACGGAATATTAAGCAAATCCGCATGACTTACAAACTGAAAGCCCCTTCAACTCCGCCCCAAGAGTCGCACAGTTTTGAGTCGCTGCCAGCAAAGGGCAAACCAGGATACACTACCCAAAAAAAGGGGGTGGTGGTGGCTTAAGCAGACTAACCCAGAGGAAGAGGGAGAGAGGCCACGGCACGACTTTACGGCCAAGGCGCTGCGAGTTACCAAAAATTTGTTTCTTGTCGTGTTTGTCTGCTATTGTCGCAGGTTTTGTTGTAAGCTTTTAATGCAACTACTTATCCGGGGGTTATATTTAGGGGAGCAGGAGCACCGCACGGCGTGTCCCTGGGTCCTGGGAAGCTCCCTCTCACTCACTCTCACTCCTCCCCCGAATTGGCTCCTGTTGCCGCCGATCTCTTTGGGAGTTTTTGCCTTTGGCCAAGAGAAGCTGAGAAACAAATTGCTTATTTCTTAATGCATTCGCCATTTCCTTTTTTGGCCTTTCTTAGACAATTTCCCCTCAGCTTCCGCCGCAGTCTCAGCCTTGTGTCGCATGAGTTATGGTCGTCGTTTCCATTTCCATTTTCATTTCCATTTTCTTCTTCTTATGGGTGACCATGCAGAAGTGTTAAGCAGTTTAGCGCGCTTTTTTTTTCAGGGGCTTCTTGGGCGGCACCACCTCCTCCTCCTCCTCCTTTGGCGACACTTGCTGGGATGATGTTAATTCTGCCAAATCGATCGGCTTCTCCTGCTTTCTACTTCCGTTTCCTGCCCCGCCTTCTGGTTTTTCGGGACGGACGGCGGCACGCTTTGCTGCACATAAATTCAATGTCATAAATTTGGCAAAAGGCGTCGCTGTGGCTACCAAAAAACTTTGCCTATTTGATGCGTTCGTGTGACCCCTCAACCAGAATAGAGATGGAGAGCAATGAAATCAAGTGTGGACAGTGGGAAATTTAGAGGACAACTCCACGAAGATGGGGGGAAGTTTCAGAGAGGTCAGTGCCAATGAGGAGCCTGGAAAAGCCTATATTATTTTATTATTTTGAATTGATTTCATAATTTGAAAGATTTATTTAACTTAAATGGCATTTTTGAACGCTTTTTCAATCTTTTATTTAAATAAAAATACTCTTCTTTAAGCCAAAATTATATTTTCCATACCTTAACCTTACTTGAGATCATTTAAAAAAGGTTTTTTAAACGATGTTAAAAATTGTAAAATGACATTTTAAAAGGCATTCTTGTTAGCACATTTTTAGAGGATTTAAAAATAAAAAAAATTTACTAAGAATCCTCTTTAACTCCTATTATCACCTTATCTTAAAATCAATAAAAAATTCAATAAACCTACACACACTGTTGATAGTTATTAAACCCATTTAAGTCTGTTATTAATCCAGTTTCCAAAAATCCCTAGACCAAATCAAATTGCACTTATTTCCATTTTCTGCCTTCATTTATTTTTGGTTTCAACTACTTTTTCATGCCTCTCCTCCATAAAATTGTTTTTCTTTTCCCTGTTTGCAGTTTTTGTGTTTTTTTTTCTGCCCCTTACGTTATCCTGCGGCTGTTGTGGTCAACGTATCGTCCTGTCTACTGTCATTTTCCTTTCTGCCTCTTCTCCATTTTCTATGCTTTCCCACCGAAAACTCCTGGCCACGTTGGCGAGGAAACTTCATGAATTTAAATGAACCCGATTCCCTTAAGTTACTGTTAATTGAGCCGGCAAATGGGATTGAATGCGAGAGCGGCCTGACTTTCTGGCCAATTCCAATTGGGAAAGTTGCTGACTCTTACCAGAGTCGCAGGTGTTTGCAATTTGTCGTTAATTCACTAATCCCACTAATGCCACGCCCCTGTCATCGGGACGCCACTTGCTACTCCCAGGCAACTTTTCCTTGGCAGCATATTGTTTCGTCCTCGCTGGTGAGGAGATGGGCGGAGACAAAGGACCTTTGGAGTCACCTACAAACGCAATTTGGCAACAAAATGCACGAAACAGTACAAAACAAAGCGACAAACATTTTACAAAAGTAACAGCAGCAAGAACAACACGAATGGAGTGCCCAGAATTATACAATTTATGCGATTTACGAGCTGGCACCCTCAGCTCCATTACTTTGCCTCCAGCGAACAGAGATGCGCCACAGATGCGGACTTATTCATAATAGATTATAGTTAAATATTAAATTTTAATTATGATTAATATGGAGAGTCTTTCTTGCTGAAAGGCAGTTATTTTTAGGAGTTTTTAATAACAAATTTTTCAATTTATAAACACGGAAAATGAGGTTCCTAATAAAAGCGTCTTCATTAAAAAAAAATTAAATACTTTAACAAATTTTAAAGGGTAAATAAAGAGCTAACATATCCAAGACCTTAGAAAAAATAACCAAAAGAAGCTCTAAATTATTGCTTACCTAGAATTCCTGGAGTTTAAATATTGTATTATTTATCCTAAAAATATCTTCACCTAAAATTCTATCTACAAACAAAAAACCTTGTAAATGAATATGCATTATTTAATAAATAAATTTTGTTACACAATTTCATAAGCTTAAAATAGTTCACCCTTTTTTGTTGTAAAAAAAAATGAGGCTCTCATCACTGCCTGCAACTCGGGGAGTCCTTTGTCCTGCTTTTTTTTTTGCCAGCGGAGCTGGAAACTATTTCTATTGCTGCGGCGCCGACATTGCCTGGGCAAGGATATGCCGTATTTCCGTTTACATAATAAATTTGCTAACCACGTTCTGTCCTCGTTGCGTCCCCCGCTCTCTGTCCTTCCTGGCTCCTTCCTCTGGTTTACCCAGCGTTTCCTCCTCCGAGTGAAATGCGGCATCGCCACCAGCGCCGCCGCCATCGCTTGGCATCAAGTGCCTTGTGGTTTCGCCCAGCAACTCCTCTCCTCGCCCACCTTCCTTTGGCCATCTGAGGTTGAGGTTAAAGTTGAGGTCGCAACGAGAAAAAAAAAACAAAACAAAAATATTTGGACAGCCGCAGCAACCGAGGCGAAGACCTCGACGTTTTCAGCGCTTTATAAACTTTAAAATTTGCCCCGAGGAGGTGATATCGAGTGACAATTGGCTCGACTTTTGACGGAAGTCCGACGGCGGCGACAACAACTTTTGCTTGATCACTGGGCGGCCGCTGGTCCGGTGTGGCCTCTAATTAATCTATTAAATCGAAACCACAAACGAGAGTCCAGTGCGCCTACAAAAAAATAAAGATAGAAGGCGATTACGAATTTTAAAATACACTTTAAAAATGTAAAAAACAGGTAATGAATATATTACAAACAGTAGTCCTTCAATATTTGTATTTTATTTCAGTTTTGTATACACAATTAAGCCAAAATGATGTAACATTTTGAACTAACGATTATTAAAGAGAATCCTTTAAAAATATATTCAGTTTTTATACCTATGGATACGTTCAAAAAATAAATTTTAAATATTAACCTGTTGCAAATTCGTAATTTAAATGAGCAAAAACACCTCCTGCCTAGGGTATAAGGAATAGCTATACTTTCCATCTTTGAGGAAGTTGTCTCCGCTGGGGAGTTGATTTGAATTGCTCCCCCCCCTTCGAACCGATCTTGGTCCGATCCAATATGCTGCCCAACTGGCCGCTTCCGTTTTCCGCTGGAAGTGAAATCTGTTGGCGGCGGATGCCATAAAAATGCCAACTTAGTGGGCAGGTTGGCTGGCAGGCAGGCGTTTCTGGGGCGGGGCAGTCGCTGCTGCTCCCAGTTTCCCAGCTCTGGCAGTTCTCTTAATTTTCTCTCCTCTTCCCACACAGATGGAAGCCATCCAGACCCGCCGTCAGCTGTCCCGTCCCGGAGGTTCAACAACCCGATCCTGACGGAGCTGCCGTTCGTTCTACTAATGGCTTGCCACACTTTACATTAGCGTCACAATTTATTGGTCGGCTGCTGCGCCGGCGCAGACGCATCTCAGACATTGCAAGGGTACTGAGAAAAAAGTATTTTAATGGAATAAATGAAAATACTATAAAACTCATATAATTGATTAATGTTTATAAGTTTATTTATATTTTTTTTTAATCAAAATTTCAATTTAATTAAGTTTTAGAGCAGAAAATAAATTGTATTTTAATAAATTGCTTTAATATAAGGATTTAAAATAAGAAAATCCTAAATGTAAATGTAAAAATTGTATAAGATTTTCGTTATATTTTAATTATAATAATTTGTAATATATTTCTTTTATTTTATAATCTTATACACACCTTAAAATTTTATTTCTCAATGTTTTGTTCGGCCCACTTGGCCGCCTGCTCCACGCATTGCTTGGTAGCTAAAATGGTCATAATAATAATAAAAATTTTCTGCAGTCGCCAACGCGTCGCATCGCAGTCGGAGTTGCTGCTGCTGCTGATGCTGTTGCAGTTGCTGCTGCAGTTGAATTCGCTGTCGCTATCGAGGCGTTTGAGCGCATGTTTGACGCATGAAATGATGACGATGATGATGATGATGGCAACAGGTCCGCCAGGCATTCCCCATTCCCAGTCTCACATCGAATCCCATTCCATTTGCCCAGTTAAGCTTCAGCTCCCGACTCCCAGCTCCCAACTCTTGGCTCCCAAACTCCCAACAGTGCGTAAGCTCAGAGGCGACCGGTTTATGTCAAATGTATTGACAGGTGCATGGCGACGGCTGCTCCAGATCATTGAAACAGGCTCAAATCGGTTCAGTTAAGATCGCTGGCGGGATGAAGGTGGCTCTGCAGCCGCTGCGGGGGCATTGGGTGGGCACTCTCCAGTGCATCCATCACTGTCAGCGCGAGGGTTCACTGTGATCGCTGGTCTTTTGGAATTTATGAGTTATAACTCAAAGGAAGCTAAGCTTATTTATTTTAACTTCTAACTGATGAGTAGTTTTTAAGATAAATATATTTTTCATAGTATATTAAGTATACGCAGGGTGTGACTTTTATAGAGAAAACCTTGCAGAAAATCTCCATAAAATGGAATACATCTAAATTGATTTCTTGTCGAAAATGGACGTTTAAATTTTTAATTTGGTTTGCTAGTTTGTTAAGCTAAAAACACACAGTAATGCTTTCCGAAGAAGAAGAGCGAATGAATCCATCGGGCTCTTTCCTATTGCCAAGAAGCTTTACTTAGTAACAGAACAAAAGACTTAGGCAACGAACTTGACGTAACCGATTTATTTATTTATTTAGTTTAAGAAGTTAATGAATTATTTTTAAAATAAATAAAAACCTCAATGAATACAAGGAATTTAATATGTATTTTTTTATTTAGTTTTAGAAAGTGCTTATAAAATATTTTTAAGATAAATAAAAATAAATGTATAAATAAAAAATACTCAAGTTAAATAGTTTTTTTTATTTAATTTAAGAAGGCGCTGAATAATTTTCAACATAAATAAAAAGCGATTTGAGGAAGCAACTCCTTTTCAGGTTCTCTAGAGACGGGGAAAAAATAACACCCACAAGAACCAAACAGGCGTTCATTGTAAAGGCCGCAAATAGCACCGCTTGGTCTTCTCAACTCAAGTTTGATTTTGATGGCTTCACTGGGAGAAATGGGCTTAACCCTTTCAAAAAAAGTTAATTAAATGTTAGAATTACATATTTAACAATAGTTTAGAGTGCTAAATAAAATTTTATATGATTCAAATAATCAAATATATTATAAAACAAATTTTAAAGTCTCAGCAATAACTTTGAATTTTAGAATCAACTCCAAAATGGTTATATTTATATTTTTGTCTTCATTATCCTTAAACAATTTATTAATATATTTTTAAAATATTTTTAATAAAATGTTTAATCTGCAAATTATATTAAAATACATCATAAATTGATTATTAAAGACATCTTCTTTGACTTTGATATTTCTCTTTTTCCTCAGTGCTGTTTGGACTATGTTTGGGTTGGGTTTTGGCTTTGAGCTTGACTTTGGGCCGTGGTCCATCGTTGGCGGCTTCTTTTGTGGCTTTTGGTCAGTGCGGTGCAGTTTTTAGATTATTTGTTGCTGACAGCTTCATGAAATATTTATTATTATGGTCCCGAGTCCTCTCGGTCGCAGTCACAGTTCTCCGTTTCAGTGTGCGGTTCAGGTGCCTTGCTGCCGCGGTCAGGTGTTGGTGGGTGCGGGTGCTGGTTACCGATTTCCGATGATGCTTCGATGCTCTGGTGCTTTGATGCTCCCTTGCTCCATTCCATGCCATTCCTTAAGCCCCCACATAGGCAAAGCGGCTACCAAAATTGAGGTGTTTGCCTCCTTTCGCAACTTGAAAGCCAGAATGCCGAACGAATGCCGATGGATCAAAGAGGCCCGGGGAACAATGCTGCGTTAAAGGTAATTGTTTGTCAATTACTCGACTCCCGAGACGCAGCCAAGGCAAGCGAAACCGCGAAAGCGCGTGGCCATGTCCCACACTGCTGCTGCTGCTGCGGTATCCCCGTTTTGGCCAGCTCCGCTCCTTTGGGCCAATTATAGGCAGCCCCAGCTCGTTAGCATATACCAAATCGTATCCGTATGGGCAATCGGCATCGCAATCGCTGCCGATAATCGCGAGGAGTGTAAAATTATTTAATTCCCGCTTATCGCAGCTGCCGATGTTGGGGCTGAGGCTGACGCTGCTCCTTTGGGCCAATCTCCTCGAGGAGTGTGTGAAAATGTGTAGCAAGTGGTAAGACAATGATATCGCCAACTGGCATTTGGCATGGGCATAGTTTTGATATTTGTTCGAGCCTCGCGATGAGTGCTGCGTTTTTATTTTTTGAGTTAGTGTATTTTCTAAGGGGGTTATGTGTATTTTTGGATTGTGTTTGTGGGTTTATTTTAATATTATAAAATATAATCAAATATATCAGATATTAAAAATGTTTTTCCTAGGCAGAAACTGTATTAATGTCGTTTAAATTATTTTAAAACATATTTTTGCTGGGATTATTAACGAGATTTTGGCATCATAAATTTATGTTAAAAAGGTTTAAATTATAAATATAAAAAATAGAAAATTCTATTAATAAAATAATGATTTAATATCAGTTGAAAATTTAGTTTAACTGTAAGAAACATAGAAAACATATTTTAAATATTATCAAACTATTTTATTTATAGTTTAAATTGTTTTGAATTATATATAAATATTTAAAATGGTTACTCCTATATTTAATCTTGCAAAAATATTTTAAAATTGATTTTATCTTGTTATAATATTACAAATTCAATACCCAATCTTTAATAAATCCATAAAATATTCCTTTTAAATGTTTCCTAAATGTTTCTAATATTAATTCAGGGTATCAATCGTTCCTCCTTCATCAAACATTCAAAACCAACTTGTGGCTTTGTTGCTCCGCAGGTTGGCTCGGCTGAGTGTGTGTGCCAGTTTGTACACAGAAAAGTAATTTCGAGCATGTCGCTGCAATCAGAGGACGCCGCCGCCGCCGCATCTGAGATGCCTTCCGATATGGCCCACAGTGCACAGTGGCCAGTGAGAAAGTCCCACAGTCCGTGGTCCAGATCCACATGCCCGCTGTCCGGTTGAAGGTGTTTGCTTAGCCCAGACAGCTGTGACTGCTCCGAATGCTCCGTTCCTGCTCCTTAATTGCCTGCGATTTTCAAACGCTGGACGCACTCGATTTATCACTCATACGGGAAGCCGGAGGGATGGCCAGGGAGTTGGTGGCTGAGAGAGAGGTGCGGGCGAGGGTGAAGCTACTACTGGAGGTGCTACATTGCCAGTGACATTTTATTGGGCGATAACGATAAATTTACAAAGATTTATGAAGTGCAGCCTGGGAATTGCCGCCACCGTCTCACTAATTCAAACAAATTAAATGAAAATCCCAACAATTATTGATCACTTCGCCAGTTGAGCTGTAATGAGCTTGTTTCCACTTAATGAGTTCGATATGGAATTGATATCAATTTGTTGTCATTGTTGAGGCAACAAAAAATATCATAAAAAGAAATGCGGGTGTTTGTAAGAGAGTTAAAGCAACCCTTTTATCACTAATTAAAGTTGAATTTCCATAATTAAAATCAATAGTTTGTAAAAAGAATTTCAGATTTATTAAATGTTTGTCTCTCTCAGCAATAAAAATAAACAAAATACATTTTAACTTGTCTCCAGTTACAACCTTTTTGAATTAGTAAATATGAAGGCTTTATGGGAAATTGGAGAAAACTCGGGGGCGTTATATTTCGAAGGAGGCGTGGGTGTGTGCTGCTATGCCCCAGACACTACTATTCCCAACGTGGAATTATGCAAATTTTTCCAGCTCCCCACAGCGGAATCCCCGGACTCCAGTGTCTGGTCTGTCTGGTCTGTCGTCTGCTCTTGTGGGTGGACAATGTGACACGCGTCGTCGTCAAAAACAACAGTTTACTCGCTCCAACTACAGCTCCAGCTCCAACTCCAACTCCTATTCAAGCTTCAAACTCCAGCCACCAGACCGTCTGAGCTGCTCTTTTGGGGGGGGGAGACCCAAAAGACAGACAGTTTTTACTGTCTTGGCTGCAAAATTTATATTATTTCAAGCAATTTGTCATCGTTTTGCCAGCGTTGCAAAGAAAGATGACTTGGCTGGCCAAATCATTCACTTGACTTTGGTTTATTTATTTATGAATTTAATAGGATGAACGTTTGCTATGAATATTATTAACCATTGCCAATTTTTTGTGGTAAGTTTATTTAGGTAAATGATTTTCTAAATGACATCTTGCTCAAGCTGCGATTTGAACTAGTTTCTTTACCAATTTTCCACTTAACATTTAATATACTTTGCTAAGGTTTGCTGGAGTTTAAAATTACGTTTGTTTTGTATATTTTATTTAAATATTTGGAGTTTATTTAAGCTAAAATATTGTAGTAAATAATTACAGCTTTAAATATAATAAAATCGTAATAAAAATATATAAAATCATAGAAGTTTACCTAAAGGGTAATACAAAACTTGTTTAATCTCCAAACTCAAATATTTTTTGGTAAATTATTTAACATAATATTGCTGAAATATATTTTAAAATGACAAATTAAAGTACATTTATATTTTATTAAATTTGTATATCCTCCATTAAGAGTATTTCGATTTTCGTTAACTGGCTGCCTGAAGATTCGCTTCACTCCTCTTGATTTTTTATACTTTTTGGTGCTGAACGCTTTATGCGACATTCAAAATATTTGTGGCACATTATACGAGCTTTGTTGTTTGTTTTTGTTGCTGTTGCATTTACATGCATTTATGAGTTATTAAATTTTGCGGATTTATGAACCGTTTGTGGGCGTTGAGCGACGACACGCGAGCTGGGAAATTGCCGCGTGGGTGTGGCGAGTGACAGGCGGGTAAATCAAATTTAATGAGCACTTGAGTTTGGCCACAGGGAACTCCCATTTCCCTTTCTCCCCTTTTGCCCCTTAATCGGATCCCGTGCCCCTAATCTTTTCCCCCTCTTAATCCGTGACTAAGTTCTGCCTCCTCGGAAAGTTCTATCAAAAGTTTACGCGACGGCGGCGGCGGCAAAAATTGAAATTACACTAATTAAAATGCAATAAAATGTCGTTGGAATTGCGGCCAATAAATCATTACGACCTGTGGTGTGGGCGAGGGGGGAGAGAGGGTGTTGGATGCTGTGGACAATGGCCATGTTAACCCTATGGGTGAGATTTTATTTGTTAAGAAATTGGGGTTTATTTTATAAAATATTTTAAATGAAATAATGTGTGCATTATTATTGTTGATTATTTCAGAATTTTATGGTAATTTTTATATTGTTAATTTTGTAATATTAAATTCATAATATTAATTGATTAAAATTCAATCTTTCCGATAGGTTAAATATTTAATAACTATAAATAAAGTACTATTATTTATTAATTCTTTATTCTATTTAGAAATTCAAAAAATATAAATTTTTTTTAAAGGTCAAACTAAATCCATTTTAATGCCAAGATAATCTCCTCTTTAAGCTCATTAAAGCCAAATAATCTCCGCCCATAAAAGACTCCAGATTCAAGTCTAAAATGAAAGGCATTTTCTGTAAGTGATGATACAAATATTTCGTATAATTCTCCCCAGGAATGTTACACATGTGTCACTTGGGCACGCAGAGGGTTAAGAGAGACCCCAATGGTAGACCAGGAACTGCAGATCTCGAGGTGCGAGAGCCGACAAAGGAAATGTGGCGGCAATTTGCTTGAAAAAGCGATGCGCTCATCATCATTAGAGTGTTCCGACTTGCAGCTCCTCTCCAGCATCAGCTCCAGCTCCACCTCCATCTCCCCTCGACATGGTCCCCACTGTTTGCTTTATGATTTTGTTAATTCTGCCATTCAGCCATAGATCGCCGCATCTGTGGGAAACGGACTCCTCCTTGGCACAGAACCGAACGCGAAGCTGATTAAAATTGCGCAGAGCTTTGACCAAATATTTTAACTCAAGCCCTGGCTGCTCCTGCTCCTGGTGCCGCTTTGGCAGCTAGCTGAAATTATGCGCAATTTGGCAAACAATGGCGTCTCCATCGGATCGTTTCGGTTAATCGGCAATCAATATATCTACGGGGCGGGGTGGGTCGATCGGGTGGAGGGGGTTGGGGCGACAGCTGCCAGAGGCGCGCCCATTAAACATAAACAAAATTAAGTGACCATTAAAATGCCATAAACTGGCGGCGTTCATGGTCATGTCGCGGGATTAACTTCAGTTCGAGCAGCGCCAAACTCCAACTGCCAAAGTCACAGCGAACGGGATGGGATCCTTGTGCACTTGAAAATACATTTTAAACAAATTGTTAATCAAATTAAAATCAAATTTAGAACATCTTAGCTTTTATTTTTTCTCAAATAAAAAAGATTTAATGGACTACAAAATGATAACGTAAATTTTCTCCCTAAAATATAATGTAAAGCCTTCATTCGCTTAATAAACTTTTTAATCTAAGTGCACCTCGACATGATAGCCTCGCTGTACCTCCCCCACCCATCGTCCGACTCTTAACCCATTCCGGCCCACATAAATCGTGTACTTGCCGCTTGTAGCTTTCAATTTGTGACAAGCCGTGGCCAAGTTGCAGGACAGGAGTCGGAGGAGGCGCTCCTCCGACAAAATGGTGCGTGGGCGAGGTGCCATGTCCCCGTTCAGCCTCCTGCTCCTCCCCAGCCCCCTGAGCTGTCTGACCGCTTACGCAAAAATGTTTCAATTAAGTCGGGATCCAGATCGGGATTGGGATCGGTTTGGGGAGTGGGAGTGGAAGTCCGCGGACCGGATGTTAAATGCAATCCTGAGAAATGGCAGCGCGGCACGCAAATCATCAGCGGACGCAGACGCAGCCAGGTGCCAAGCCGCGGGGGTTCCCTCGCTCGGGCTCCACTCATCTTCTGCTGGCCCACTCTGGTTAATATTATTATTGGCCTGATTGATTTATCGGCCTCAACTTGCCAGCTAATTGAGTTATATTAACCCCGGCCGATCTCGTTGGCAAAAATCTCTCACACTGTCATCATCATCATCGGCGCTCCGACGTCGTCGTCGTCATTGTCGTCGGCCTCCGTTTGACGTTTGACGTCAAGATTGGGGGGCTTAAACAGGGGCTGGAACTTAGGCCTGAACCTGACTTTATATGGCTAAAACGCGCCATTAATTGCCGAGCCGAGAGCCGGCTGCTTATGCGGCCCATGGCGCTCCAACGCTGCCTTTTAATATTTATTGTCAATTATTGTTACTTTAATTGTCAATTATTAAAAATCTTGGTGGCACTGACAGAAAGAATGTTAAGAAACCAGATATAGCATAAAATAACTTACTAAAAAAAAATTGTAGACAATACTGAGCCATCATTTATTTAATTTTTTAATTGTAAATATTATTTTCTTGCTGAAATTTTTTAATTTAACGTTTTAATTTCAATTTTGAACCAATTTTATATATTTCTCTTCTTGATTTTCCCTTTTAGCAAAGTTTTTCTTGAACGTGGGAATTTCGCTGGGTTCCACGCTGCGTATACGTAATCAGTGCGTAACCTCAGGTGCAAGGCTGTCAAGGCTGAGCCCATTCCATCACCATTTCATCTTCTTGCTTGGGCCTGAAATAAGTTTAGGTAAGATAGGGTCTTCCCCTTTCGCAGCTAATCAATTACCCCGAAAAAGAAACAGCAGCAGCAGCTGGCTGAGGTGAACAACTATGTCCTCCCATTAGAGTTACCCAGTCCAGGGAGTTGCTCCAATTTCCAAGAGCCACAACTCCCTTTTCACTCACTTTATGGAGCTGTAAATAAAATAAAGGCTGCTCCGCAGTGGAGTGCAGGTGCCAAGGCAATTCGAGTAGCCTGTCTGGCACAGTTTGATACTGATATATAATGATATATATATATACAACACGGTTCAGGCGATCTCTGACCATCTGCAATCAACAGCTACCGATTGCAATCTCTCATCACTCACTCCTGGCGGCGGAGAAGGAGCGGCAGCGGCTTGGTCCAAAGTGGATTTCGCGGGTTCAGTTGGCTCATTATTTACTGAACTTTTTGGGAGGCTAAGAGGGGAGTGTGTACACTCAGAGGAATTTATTTAATTAAGTTTTTAAATGGGTTCATAGAAGCAACTTGAGAAATAGTTTAAAAATAGATAAACAACTTTTAATTTTAGTAGAAAATATCTTATTTTAGCCTGATTTCCCCCAGTGTTCTTTTTATATTATTAATTTAGCATTGCCAATTGCTGATTTACCGATTGCTGGCCACAATCTTATGCCAGATTAATTGTACAATTATTGCTTTGCCAAACATTTGGACAAATATTCAAAAAAAATGCCAAGCAATTTGTCAACCCATTCTCCTTGTGACTCCTTTTTTCGCTGTGGGTGTCTGGGCCAGGCCAAAAAGCAATAAGCCAACGCGTAAATCAACAGGAATAGCAAAAGGAATGGTAAACTGGAGCCGCAAACAGAAACAGGAATAGAACAAGGACCACGAGTGCCAGCAGGAGGACATGCCGCAGCAAGACACTGCTAAGCAGGCAGGGCTAAAAGGCACCTGGCCGTCGTCTAATCAACTTGGAAACAGGACAAACTCCAGGACGAACTGCTGCTGCTGCTGCTCGGCTCATAAAAACCAAATGAATGGCATGGTATGATGGCATCCTGGCCAAAGGCTGCCAGGCGGCGAAAAAAAAAAAACTGCGAAACAGAAACAACAGAAACACTTTACGACAAGCCGCACAAATTGGAAGCACTTCCTTTTTTTGGGCCAGGACTCTTGGTCTTTTATGGGTTAAGGGGTATGTCAGCTAGGTGAAGGGGTTCAGGATATCAGGATTTGGTTTAATCAAAACATTTTAAGGGTTTATTGAAGGAGTTATTAAATTAATTTAGAAATTACTTCTCGTTGACTTTAAAATGCAATAAAAAGCTAAGCTCGACAAGCTCGACTAAGCTCGTTTGGCATCTTTAAAAAATAGTAAAGTTATCTATAAATATCTTTATTTATTATTATTTCATTAAATATTAATTTCCTTTATTTTAAAACATTTTCCTAGGGTATTTATTACTCCGCTAACATTTTCCATTTCAGTTTTATGACCCGCATCATGTTGGTGCTGATGACAAAGGCCGGAACGCTATGGAGCAGAGGTGAGCTGGGTCGACCTGAGAGCTCAACGAAGAACATTGCATTCTTGACCCAGGCATTTGCATGCCTCCACTTTTAGATGATATGTCTTCTGGGCGGATTTTCGGGGCCCACATCAATTTTAGCGCTCTGCAAGTGCAAATGAAATGCAATTTTTTGGGATGTCCTTATCGCTTGCATTTCATCTGTTGGCGGCGGCGGCGGCAAACAGAAATTAAATATTGCAAAAATTTGCTTGTCAAAGCGCCAGACGAGAAATTGAATTGAAAAACTTGTAGGAGGCGGTGGTGCTGCAATTGCTGCTGCTGCAACCCTGATGGCTTTCCTGCTGTTGCTGCTGTGGCTGCCTTGACTGCTGATTCCAATCGGTCTGCGGCGGGTGCTGCGCTCCGTTTGGCAGCGCCAAAAGAGCCAAGAAACGCGATTGGAATCGCTCATTTCACCCGCTTGCAGTTGAAATAATTTTAAATACAAATTTTTGATAGTTTTTCTTTAAAAAATTGAATATTTAAATTTAATTTAAGCCAGAAAATGAACGAAATTAAGAACATTAAGAAATTCATTATAGTTAAGTTCGCAGATCTGTAACAAAACTATTTAATTCTTAAATATATTCCTAATTTCAATGAAAATCTATAGAGATTTTATAGTAATCCTGAAGAAACGAGAAATATTATAATCAAACTTTTCTCCCCGTGTTGGACATTGGCTACACCCGGTGGGACATTCGATGGTCCTCTCGGTGGGGCACTGCTGGGGCCACGTTTCCCACACTCACGCACTCGGTCGGCGGGGCTGGGCTGGGCTGGGCGAACGTTTCTAAATCGATGCCAAATGCATGCCAAAATGATTCAAAAGACAAACCGCAAAAGACTATAAAAGATTTCTTTTCTTGTTCGATATGCCAGCCTGCGATAAGCGTGCGATGGCAGTCGTCGGGGACGGGGGCTAAGGGGCGGCTGGCGGTGCAGAAGGCAAAGCGCAGCTGCTGCTGCATTAATTACGCTACGTTGCTGCGATCTCGCAGAGAAACGGAGGAGGAGGAGGAGGTGCAGGCAGGTGGAACCTGCTCGGCGGGATCCATTGGACTTCGAAGGGGGTTTCCTTGGGTTCCCTCGGTCGCGGCACCCGCATAGCCCGCTCACCATAAGCCTAGCAATTCGCAGCTTTTCTTCACTCCATCAGACTTTTGGCCACCTCAAGCCATTCATGCTGCGCGGCTCTGCCCATAAAATTCATAGCTTGCCGAATGTCATTTGTCGTTAACAGCCGCAAAATTGCCAGGAATATAAAGAGTTGGTCAAAAGACGAAGAACAAAGCCAAAGAATTACAGCTGCAAAATCGAAGCACAGCGAATATTTAGTGTTACTATTTTTAAGGTTTTTTAGTTGAATTTTTCATACATATATTCCTACCTTTATATTCAGGTAATTCGTATTAAAAAAATAAGTAAATATCATTAATTTATAACCCTTTCAGCCAACTGATTTATGAATCATATAATCAAGCGAGGCTAACTCTTTCTATTTGTTAAAGCCACACAGCTTTGCCCCTTGGCCCCCCGGCAAAGTCATCTTTTTCCGCGACACCCACGATCGAAGGAGGTAGACAAACATTCTCGCGATTTAACCCCAGACTTGTTGATGTTGCTGCGGCTTTAAGGTGAAGTTGTTGCTCCTCAAGTTGAGATGCTGATGATGCTGCCGCCTGACCTTAATCACAAATTTGCATGCGTCGTGCAGCTGCAACAAATGCAACAGCATCAGCAGGTGCAGTTACATGCACAGCAAAAAAGAAACTACAAACTTTGACTAAGAACAAAAAATTGTGTTTTGAAATTTGATAAGATAATGACAACAATTTATTAAAAACTTCAATAAATTTTAAACAAATCAACTCAGTTTTTGATTTTTTAACTGTTTTTTTTAACTGATTTTTATAATAAGAAATTTTTTACCATGTAAAGTTTATAGTTTGTGGCTAAGTACTCCTCCTCCCCCCATTGCCCCTCTCTTTTTAGTTCCTACTCCTACACACAGGCGACGACCTTAGAGAGAAAAAAAAGTGGGGTTGGGTGGTTGGCCGGGAGGAGTGGCAGCTCATTGACTTCCATTGATGGCTGGGCAATAAATTGCTGTCGCCGCTGGATAGTTGCCGTTGTGGCCGTCGGCGTTGCATAGTTTCTAAGGTCGCCTGAGCGGAAAACCCGTTGTGGCAGGCTGGGAACGAGGCAACACCCGCAATTCCGATTCAATTCGAACCGTTGCGATTTGTGTTTTCTACCCGGTCTTTGTTTTTCGCCCGCGTCTCTCTCTCTCTCTTTGGGTGACTTGCAGCTGCAATTGTTGCTGCAGCGACTGCAGCTTGATTTATGCGACAAGAACGTCCGCGAAGGCCGTTGCACATATGGCAAAAATTGTCAACACACAACGGCCCATAAAAGCAG
The DNA here is from genome assembly GCA_035045905.1 of Drosophila anomelani. Lineage (NCBI taxonomy): Eukaryota > Metazoa > Arthropoda > Insecta > Diptera > Drosophilidae > Drosophila > Drosophila anomelani. Next base: position 7,919,476 of record JAWNOO010000165.1, read on the forward strand.
CGGCGACGAGAGATACGAACACGATACGCGGTCGCCACCAGACAGATACAGATACGCCACTTGCCAGGGCACTGAGGGAAAAAAGGTGGTTAAATATTTTAAGGAAAATGTGGGGCACAGTTTGGTAAATGGAATAGATTTTACAAAAACAGGTGCTATAATATCATGAATTTTGAATTTTTAAAGAGGTTTTATTAGTTGATATTCCAAGAATTTTAGAAGTAACTCAAAAGCATGCTATAAATATTTAGAAATATTTACTTTAGATTTTTATGTTTAATTTATAATAAATAAAATACAAAATAAATCAATTTGTTATGAATATTCTCATATATATTCTTTACTTTAGTCTGCTCTTCTCTCTGTATAATTTCTTTAGGTTTTTTTCCATTCTTTCCAGTGCATGTCCAGGCCACCAATCAACACATACTGATCATATGCAAGTGGTAAGTGGTCAGCACAATCTGAGACTGAGGCCGTCTATTAATTAAGCGGCGGTAGCAGCCACAAAAAAAAAAAAAAATTGAAATGCTTTTGGCCTGGCTAAGATTTGCTAGTACTGCCGTTTTGGTCGCTGCACGTTCACCCGGCTACAAATTGCTCTTGCCACTTTGGTGCGCCAATCTCTGGTCGGATCGCGTTGCTCGACCAATATGCTTATCGTGGTGGCATAATCATTGTCCCCATGTCCACTGGCCAGCACTTCAAGGAGCAGGAGCAGGACCAGTAGCAGCAGCTGTGAGGACCATGTGGCGAAAAATGGCCATCGCAGGCATTTCTCTCATCCGCTTAGGTCTTCTCATAATTTTGCCTCAACTTTTCCAGGGAAAATCTCTGCTAAGGAATCTATAGAAAAGTTGTCACAAGATGCATAAAAGATTGAATTTTTAAAGCAAAGTAAATATTAATAAAAAATACATTGAAGAATGTATAAAATTCTGTACATTATTTGTCAATTGGAATTATAAAATTTCTATTGTGGCCTTAAAGAAACCTAAGCTAAATTTAATTAAAAGTATGAGAAAGAGATTTAAATTTTCCGATAGCTGCTTTTCCCATGGCTTTAGTTCGCTTACTATATATCCCCCGATCTAAGCCAATATCTCTTTCTCTCTCCATCTGTGTATAAGTATTTTATTTAGACGGTTTCCGTCTACTTTTACAACCGTTACCAAATCAATTGAGTTCGCCCCTCAACGAGCCTTTGGCTTTTGCTGCTGGCACCCTTCACTCGACTCCGCCGTCTGTCTAACATTTAAACATTCAATTAACCAGCTCATGACGAATCGATGCGTCGCAAGGCATTAACAAAACGCGGCCCAGCGAACTTTAAGCGAAAATGCAAATTTTCCATTAACACCTGACGACGACGGCATGCACGGCCATTGGAGTTGGGGGCTTCTCCTCCTCTGGTTCTCCTCGGCCGCTGCGAAGGACGCTTAATTACCAGGCCTCGGCTTCCAAAGCTGTTAATGACTGCCGCTGGGCAGGCTTGAGCCGCCTGGTCTTCTGTGCTGCAGAGGAACAGCTTCCGTTCCCAGGCTCTCGGCCTGAGCTCAGCTACCCAGTTGGGGGCCCAGTCGTCGCGCCCCTTTGGAATCACTCCTCTCTTTGCGTTTATTTTGTTTTTATTTATTTTTTGTTATTTTTCCAACGCCACGGGGCAGACTTCCGGCATAAAAATGTGTGTCATAAAAGAGCACACAGTCCAATGAGGTGGAGCTGAGGAGGGGATGCGTTCGTCACTTGTGCTCTATGGTTGGTTAAAGGATAAGGTAGGTTGTCTGGGTAGTCACTAGGATTAATAGGATTAGGGATTTTTTTATTTACCTATACTTGTTTTTATTATTAAATGAATATCCTAAGGAAAGAGTTATTTTGATTGATTTTTCTTTAATTTAAATACTTTTCAGCTACGAGATTAAAGAAACCAAATATAAAACTTCAATTTTATTTATTTGAATTTATTTCTTTTTTTGATAATCTCTAAAACTTATTTAGGGTTATCAGTTGATAGATTATAAATATATTTAAATTTTCTGCTGTCTATATTCAGGAGTATCATTAAGTCTGCTACTCACCTCCACTATGAAGTCCCCCTGCCACTTGAGCTACCTGACTTCGATAATCATTATAAATGTTCATATATTTATATAAATATATAGTTATATGATCCGCTTAGGGTGCTCACCCGCTGACAATAGGTGGCGCTTTAAAGCATTTAATGGTTCACAAGCAAAGCCTTAAGCATAAAACTTTCTTTTGTATTTCCTTTCCCGTTGCTCTAAGTGCGATTCTATAATCGCCCGATGGTCGGTCAGGTGCAGGTGCCTTGGGTGCCTCCTTCCAGCTCTTCGCCCCCACTTGTTTTCCCCCTTTTTTTTTTGTATCCAGCACGCACGCAATCAAGCGGCAAATCAACAATTTTCCATAGCAAAACAGGCAACGGTTGTTGCAGTTGCAGTCTCCAGTCTGCTGTTGTTGTTGTTGCTGTTGCTGTTGATTTTTATATTCAGTTTTGTGCGGGTGATTGACGCTTGTTGCATGCAACAACGGTTGCAGCCCCATCAGGCAGTCGATATTTAAGTGCTGGCAAACCGCAAAGTTAGTTGGTCAAGAGGGAAGCGAGGTATAATGGCCGCAGGGAGTAATGGCAGTGAGCCTCTTTTGGGGCTCGAATCGGGGTCCCAAGCAGGTGAAATGTTTGCCAGATATCAACGGCTTTCTAACGTCCTCCCTTTCTCCTAAGTTGCAGCTCTTAAGCTCCCCCATTTCCCTGGGATTCCACACACATGCGTGTGTCTACATGCGTGCAACAAGTTCCCACTCTCCCAAAAGGCTCCTTGCCTTGGTTTTTTTTGGGGCGCGGGTGTGCGCTACACTTGAAATTTATTACAACTCGATTGCTTGTATTTACCACATTTTTCTGCGCCCGATATCGATCAGGGAGTTACACTGGGAAAAGTAGGAGAGAGAGGAGGAAATTTTGGTTGATATTTTATGACTTACAAGAAAAGGTAACTAGAATTTATGGGAGAAATAAAATACGACATAATTTTGGGGTTAGTAAAGAGTTAAGATTCGAGAAATATACATCTATAAAATGTATTTAAATTTATATTTAATGTAGTCATGATGGTTTTTAACACGTAAAAATTCACTGTTTAGGCAGCAATCAAAATATTGCTCATACGCCGAGTTGGCTTAATAGCAAAGTTTAAGCTTAAAGATTGAAGAAAAGTGCCTTAGTAACTTTACTTAAATTGTAGGATCACCTTTTTTAAATAAAGTACATATTTCCTCTCACTGTTCGCTTGGCACCATTGCGTGGCCATCGTGTCATCGCCCACAACAAGGCAGCGCCATCGCCATCTCCATCGGCAATTCCTTAGCTGCGAGCCTGGCCTCGTGTAAATTAGCATATCGTGCGCGTAATCTTTGGGCCAGCACAGGAGGCTCTCCGTTTCTACCTGAGACTCTGGAGTCCGTATCCCCCATATCCATATCCCTCATATCCATAGCCATGTCCTGCTGTTGCATTGGGTTTGCCGCTGTTTTGCGGCATGCGAAGGCGTCGTCACGCAATGTGCGACTACTTTTCTTGACCACTGTGTGGGCAGCTGCTACTCCTCCTTCTCCTTCTCCTTCCTCCTTCTCTACCCTCCACCTCCTGCCTGTTGTTGCACTTTAGCTTAATGACATTTTATCTGCCGCCAAAAAAAAAAAAAAAACGAAGGAAGAAACAAAAAACGCGCATACGCAACGTTGGAATTTTGCTCTCGTTGGTTATGCAACATAAAAACCTGCCAGAGATTTCTTTTTTATGCAATTGGCAACGAAAATTGTGGCCATTGCTTTTTATGCCATTTTAATATGCAAAAGTTTTCGGCGAGTCACTGAAACTCAACTCCCAGAGCGAGGAGGAGCAACTTCTTCGAAATGTGTTCACTTGTCTATTCATAATGGCTGCCAAAAACTTTGGCCAGTGGTCAGTGAGTGAGTGCGAGGAAAGGGGTCTCTTCCGGTGGTCACACCAAGAAACTGGATTTAATTCGGTTTTTATTGAGTTCAGTAAATCCAATTAGAAGGCAAAACTTAAAGTCCCAAAAAATTTCACAAAAAAAAACACAGGAATGAACTTAAGGGTAAGTTTCAGGTCCTGCGACACGTTGAAGCCGCATTGTTAACTCTTGACTTGCCTTAAACTTTCCTGACCCAAGTTTCGAGTCCTTTTCTGTCTCTTTCACTGTCTCCTGGCGGGTGTTTCGCATAAAAAATGTATACGAAATCCCTGCACTGCAGCTGCAGCATTACGTGGTTAGCGAATTTATTATGCAGCAGTCGCCACCGTCTCGTGTGAGTTTGTGCTTACTCCTTCCCTTCGGACTTGGAGAATCGAGGGAGGAACGGAGCCGAGGCTAGCCAGGATACAGGACAGCGCTCCTGTATCAACTAATTGCCTTTTAACAAACAAATCGTGCAGGAAATCATATTGAACCGATGGCCATTCATTAGAAAGGGTGCTAACAGCTGGGCCAAGAAAGGGGAACTGGAGTTCTATTCTTAGAAGGGGGAAGTTTCTTAGAAGGGGGAAGTTTCGTGGAGTAAGTGAAACTTATAAGAGAGAGTTTCGATTGTGGACTAAAGGAAACTTCTATTTAGAAAAGGATTTCTGGAGCCTTTTCAATATTTAAATCGAATTTTACTTAATAATATTTTGTTAGAATTTAATGGGAAACTTCTAGCGCTTTGATTCTCTTAAAGGAGTGTTAAATGTTCTCTAATATTTTTTAAATGCATCTCATATTTAATGCAGATATTTATATATCTCTATAAATATTCCATGAATTTACTCTTATTTAATTTGAAAGATATTCGGATATTTTGCTATTTTCTTATTAAACCAAAGCTTATTTTTTATGATACTAGTTGGTCAGGTTAGTCAAGTTTTTATTTATTTAATTAAACTTTTCCCAGACCCGACCTATACTCCCTTCACTTTTTCAACTACTTGGTATCCAAATCCTAATCCACTGGGAAACCCTTTGCGCTCGCTCGGCACTCGCTTAAAAATTCTATTTCTTAAACGTGCCTCGCCATCCTTGCGGCAGGCCAAGGGCTCCTACAGTTGCAGCTCCAGTTGCTTCAGTTGCTCCATTGAGGCGGGCAGTCAGACAGTCAGTAGCCGCCTCTATATGTACTACATACATATATCCGTGGGGGAATATGGAATACGGAGCACACGGGGCGCATAAGGATATTCCTGCCAGTTGCTCTGGCTGTGAGAATTTAAGTGTTTTGTACGTGCGCCAACAGCAATTGGCAAATTCAAAGGCGTGTTAGCATGCCATCAGCAGTAGACTTCAGTTGCCAGCGACCGCCTGGCGGGGGGCAGGGAGGGGTGTCACCAAGGACTTGGATAAACTCGCCCAAGGATACCACACACGCTCACACACATGCACCCAGGAGGGTGTTTGCGGGCGAATTATCCTTTCAATTTGACTTGGCATATGTGTGTGGAGAGCAGTCTTGCCCTCTGCCCTTTCCCCCCGCTCTAAGGGAAAATCGCATTTTAAATTTGAAATGTCTTGAGATTTCTTTTCTTGCTTGGCTCTTCTTTTTTCCTTTTTTTCGAGAGTTTTTCTTGGTGCCCTTGTTGCCAAGTTGGCTTGTCCTTTTTGCCATATTGACGTATGTTGCGAGTTCCGTTTGCATTTGGATTATACACTAACTTAGGCGTGTTTTATGAATCAAGAGGAATTGATAATAAAGAACTTAATAATAAAATATAATTATAATTTAAATAGCAATAAATACAATTTTATTTAACAAAAAAGAAGAGATTCAATGGAAAATCAATTATAATTAAACCAAAAATGCATTCATTTCCATATGGAAAACTTTTCTGTGTCCGTTTTTATTTAATTAATAAATCTTCCTATTTTTAAAGAGCATTTAAAATTCTCCAAACTATTTAGACACATATTAAGATCTCACCGACCTGTCTTTCGCCAGTCGATGGGCAAATATCGAAATTGATTTATATTGAAAAGGGTTCAGACTTTGTCGGGCCACTTCCTGAGGTCGAACTGAACGGAAGTCAAATCAATTGCCTTCTAGGTCCATGGTGGCTTTCAGCTTCCAGTTCCGAGTTCCTAGGCAGCGGAACAGTCACGTTCCGGCTATGGAAAAGGGGCAGGCATCGGGGCACATCCTCCCTGGATGCAGACACCGGGAGAGCGGGCAAAGTCTAATGCTGCCACAAATTGCGGCAAACGAGTTTGCAACATTTAATGATGATTTCATGTAGGTGCCGCCAATAAACTCAATGCTAAATATTCCATTATTAATGTCGTCGCTCCGCTCATTTGATTCCATAATTAGTTGGCCAGCAGCAACAGGTTGCTGCTGTCGGTCTTTCTGTCTGTGTTAGTCACTTAGTAAGTTGGTCTGTTAGTCAGTCAGTCAGCCTCCAACTCAGACGACGATTGGCTAAACGTTTTATGGCACAAAGTACCGTTGACAAAGCGCGATTCCGAATGCGCCCTGCAGGCCAAAACGTTGCCAACTTTATGCAAAATGCAAATGCATTTCGGCTCCGAAGTTCCCCTCATACTCTCGGCTCCCTCAACATCTCTGATGGATGGCAAATGGACGGCAACGCATCTAAAGTTTAGTTGGGTTTAGTGGCTGGGAAATGGGGAATGGGGAATGGAGGAGGAGGTGGTGCCACACTGGAACTGCATTGGGCTGGGTCTAAGAGTCACTGAACTGTGATTAGTCATGGCGATTTGTCTGGGGAAATTCTATAACTAAGATCGGTTATGACGGGTTTGGATATGGTAATGTCTTGGCTGAATAACAGGATACTTGGAATGAACATTCTTGGTGAGCAGTAAAGCTCTATTAATATCCTTTTGATCCACAAAATTTTCAATTACAAATTCCTCCCCTGAAATATCCTTGAAATCGCATCTCAATTGCATAATTCCTGCAAACACTGTGATTTCCCTAATTGAATGCTCCGCGCTCGCTCGTGCTCTGCGGCAGCCCTATTTCAGCCTATTTCCAATGCCCAATGCAAATTGATACCTGCCGGACACAAATTGTGGTTCATAATTCATAGGTGCTTGGGTGGCGACTCTCCGGACAGTCGGGGCACTGCACTGGCACTGGCAATGCAATTATCCATTCGCAGGGAAAAATAAAGAAGAAAAATGTGTAAAAGTCAGAAGGAGCGACGCGACGCCTTAAAAGGCGAGCCCCAAGTCGAGTGGGCATATTATTTTATTTTAATTGAAACATTTATAGCTCCTCCGGTGCGGGTACTTAGAGGTGCTGCGCATAAGACAGAGACAATCGATTGAAGTGCCGATGTCGATGCCATTGATTTGCATCTCGAGAGGGGCAAGAGCCGGGGGGGTTGGAGATCGGAGAACGCAGAACCAGAGAATTCTCTCCATGTTGCACCGCTTGTCGCCTGTCACATTGACAGACGCTCGCCCCTTTTGTCGCAGCCGCTGCCCGCCTCCTCCTCCTCCTCCTTGAGATTGACAAACTACAACGCAGACGCGTCTGCATGTTTGTTTAATTTTTTACTTAATTAAATTTGAATTTGTAATTTGCCCTCCTCTACAAAAAAGAAGAAATAAATAAATACAACAAAAAATAGCTGCAACATCGCCTTGTATTTTTGTTTTGCTGCTCTTCATTTTGCCTTAGCATTGAAAATGATGTACAAGTTGTTGGCTGCGTTGGTGTGGCCAAGCAGACCTGGAAAAGAGTCAATGAATGGTGGGGGCTAAGGGGCTGGAGGGTTAAGGAGACAGGACAGAGGAGCAGTTGTCTGTCCCGTCTGAACATTGCACTTGCAGTGGAGCAATGAAGCGAAGAGGCCACGATCGCTATATGTTTCCATTTTCACCTGCACGAATACCCTGTATATGGAATTATTTTTCTAGGATTATTATATAAAATTGCTTTACTTAATATATTTATTTTAAAGAGGAATAAAAATAAATATAACTTACAGCAAGTATTTGTCAAACAAAATATCAAATTTCTTGAGAAACCTACAAGAAGAATTTAATTGTATATTTTGCCATTAATTTAAACAAATTTCAAACCAGTAATTCAAGGCAGAAATATCTAAATTAATTATAAAATAATATCGTGTATAATATACCCCTGAAAACTATTATTACCTCGTAACCCAAACCGTCGAGACGAGTGCCGGAGGAAACACTCCCACCCAGCGTCGCCTGCACTTGGCAGAGCAGAAGATTTATCACATTGTTCCACAGATTGTCTGCAGATCTTTACAGATATATACAAATATATATAAAACAGAGAATACATATACGTGGGGCGTGTGCACCCGCACCAACCACAAGCAGTGAAAATCGCAAGAGGATGATCCACACTCCCAAGAACAGGGACATGTGTGAAAAGTGGCAACCCAGTGGAGTCGGCGGAGTCTGTTGAACTTCAGCGGGACGAATCTCACAGGGAAAACTATTCGAAGAAACTGAATCTGCGTCTGCAATTTGCAATGTAATGAGCTTGATATGCATTCTCAAAAAAAATATATAGCCCTCTCTAAACAGATGTGAAGGGGAGTCGACAAGGAGGAGGATCTGCAGTCGGAGACAAGTGTCATCCTCCCGTCCGTTGGTCCCTGGTCAAAAAAGGAAAACATTTTTTTGCACTGGAAATATGTGATCAAGGAAATTGAGTGCTAAATATTTAAAACTTGTTTTATGAAAACTTAAATAAATAATAAAATAATTTTAAAAGCAAACATAGAAGACAGGAAATACAATTCACAACAAATTAGTTGCGAGGAGGTTGCTGAGATTTCGTATATATTTTATACGAAAGGAAATTCTAGGATGCTTGAACTTATCCTTTTTTCTCAGTGCATCCATGTGGGGGAGTCTGCGGCTGGTGCATAGAAAAAAATACCCGGAGTCGGTGACTGACTTTGCCTTGTTGCATGTCAAATTGCATTAGATTGGGACAGTTCTGGGAAACATCTACCCGATGCGCGACTCCTCCTCCGCCTCCTCTGCCTAAAAATAGCCGTTGGAGAAATCATTTAAAGGGCTGGGCTGTGACGAATTTTATGTTTCAATCAGGGAATAAAAGAACGGAGGAGACGCTCTTTCCCACTCCGTCGGTGGTCCAATCAAATATTTTAATAGGCCTTCCCCCGGCTGCCAATCGAATCGATTCGGATTGTGTCGGATCAGAGTGGATCACTCGCTTTCCCAGAATTAAAATTAATAATCAAAGCCATTTGATTTCAATAATTCGAAAGTCTGGTGGTCGCTCACCCACTGGGTCCACCGAGTCTACGGAAAGTCTACGGATTCCGCTGGCCCGCCAATCCAAGTTAATTACTTTTCACTGCACTTGACTTTGGTCACACGCTCAATCTGCCCCTCGGAAGCAAGCAGCTGCCCGTTGGCTTTTCTCACCAGGGAAATCTCCGTGTCTCTGCCCCTGTCTCTCTATCTTTCTCTCGGTTAACTGGGAAACACGCAGAGAAGACACATTGCGAGAACCGGGCAGAGTGAAGGGAAGTGTGGAGAAGTTGAGGGCCAGCCGAACCGAACTGAGCCGCATGTTAATTTTCCGCATGCTAAACCTTTAGCACAGTAGCACCTAGAGGTGGCATTTCGGGGATATAACCTTAAAGGAAGTAGCTTTAGAAATTTTTCATTTATACATATATAATCAAAGAACTTATATAGGACTTAATAAATGGTATGTTTGTTTTCTCCTAAAATATGTTTTTATTTACTTAAAAGTTCATAAGATTGAGATTTTCCCATAAACTCTAGAAATGTTTGATAGAATAATAAACTGAAGAATCAAAATCATTAATCTTCAGCGGTTTCTTTTAAGGTTTAAATAAGTTTGAGAGAATCAAATCCATAGCCGAAATAATTTCTTTAATTTAATTAATAATCAAAATTGGTTGCAACTCAATTAATTTGAACCACGTTACAGATATCTGTTACAGTTTTAAGGCATTGAAAAATTAATAATTAACCTCCAGAAGTGCCAGCCTTGAGCTAAAGATATAGAATAGTACGTTTTGATATGAAATCCTCTGGTTACTAAAGTTCTTTATAATAATATTCTTTCAAGAACTTAGGGAAAATCTACTGGCATCAATCTACTTGAATCTGGTTCACTTTCAAAGACTAAGACTTGCAGTAAAGTAACCCTTTTAAAAATCTTTTTGATATAACCCAGACTAATGCCATTTTACCAACCCAGAAAAGACTGCAGATTATACCGCCTTTCACGATTCCATCTCCAGTGGGTAATAAACGCCAAAGTATCGCTGGCCAGGCGCTGGCATCGCGGGTGCTTGGCCGTGAGATGTGGGATCTGGCATCTGAAATCTGGCATCTGGGTGTGGGCAAACTCCTGGCAATGGACCACGTCTCCAGCTCTGACTCCTCGCGGCAGCTCCACATCGCCACTCGCAACAGCACCGCTGGCAGCTCCATCTCGGACATGCCTAAATCGCCGCTAAATTGTTATCTACGAGTGCAGCGTGTGCGCTGGCATTTTGGTTTGCCATTTGGCCAGTTAACCATTTTACCATTCTGCCATTCTGCCAGTTGGCCAGTTTACCATTTTGCCGGGACTGCGTTTGGGCCGCTTCGGCATCTCTCCTCTTGCCGGTAATTAAAAACACATTCAATGTGCGGAAAATCACAGGCAGCGCGGCGGCCTCCGCTCGGCCAATTTCCATTTGCCAACCCCAGAGGCCAACGCCGCCGACGCTGTGGATGAGGCCATTAACTCTTGTTTGTTGCAGCGCCAATTTGACACATAATTCCATAACTCCAAGCCCCATGCCAGGGACCAGGGACCATGCACCAGCTCCAGCTCTCTTCTTTTGCTCTGCCGAACCTGATGCATTTATTTGCTTTTTGGCAGTGCAAACAATTTCGATTTATCGTCAGAACTCACGCGGAGCATGCGTAGCGGCTAGAGCTCGGACATGGGCCAGGAAAAAAAATAAATATAAATAAAATCATAAACTAGGGATGGGGCTGGAGGAAACCTTATGGAGAGAACGCCTGTGTGGCCTGCGTTGCATTCTGGGGGGATTTTGTGTGTGTGGGTCGTGCGGTTTTTGATCGTAATTGCATTTCATTACATGACTGGTTGCCTCAAGGTCGTATCGGGGCCAAAATGTACATACTTACACTACATGGTAAGAAAAAATAGTGTCACCAAAAAAAGATCAATAAAGTATTCTAAATAAATTGCAGTTGAAGTAAGACCCTTGAAGGACAATGTCTCAGAAGAACGTTTTTAGAAAACGAGCAAAGTTAAAGACTTTTTAGTTAATCACAGATTGAAATTTGATGTATTTTATTTGTATTTTTGGTTGTATTAAATTCTATTAAACTAATATATTATATTAGTTAAATATTCTTATGTTTTCGAAGTCAATAATTATTCAAAAACTAGAAAACAAATCATGCCAGCTCACTTTTTTATGCTTTAAGATTGTTTATCTATCTTGTAGAAAAATCAAAAAAGATTTCCCTATTTTCCGAGTGTTTCTTATAATTCCAGACCATAATCAATGGCATATTTGTTTTATTGACTTCATTGTCTTGGCCCCAGGCGAGTGGACATTTGACAGCCTGAAATCGAATGGCAATCAAAGCGAACGACAATCGCTGACAGCTGGCAATAGAACGATATTACTTATTATTCTGCAGACTTGAAGATTGCAAATTGGAGCGAGGCTAGATGGGCTTTCTTTCTTATATTTTTTTAACTAACAAATTGCCTTGCATGACTTGTTTTGGAATTTCTGCAGATATTTGAACTCCCCAAGCAGTCGCTCTCTTTATTTTCTCCTATAATTACCATTAGCATTTCCTCTTTTTTCTGGACGTCGGGGATTTTTACAAACTATAACTGACAGCTTTTCATGCCGTGGCAGACTGTCTACGGCCGAAATGAAGTGTTTTACGACATATTTAAATTTAACTACCATTATGCACATTATCCACTTAGCGCAAATTGCCGCCCCCTGATATATTAGGCTGCCCTCGAAAAAAAATAGAGAAGGAGAAAAAAAAAACACACAGAAACACACAATAAAAAATTAAAAACAAACCCGAAAAGAAGTCAAAAGGAGTGCAGAGAGCAGAATTTGTGACAGCTCGTAAATAAAAAATTAATTTCTCTGCCAGTTTTTTCAAGGGACCAACACGCGATGATGACGCGACTGGCGAAAACTCCTCCGGAACACCTCCTCCTCCTCCCTCTTCAGACTTCCTCATTTGTGTCTGTAATTATGTGGAGTAGACGGAAAAAATTACCCAAAAATATTTGCAGAAAATGTTTTTTTTTTATATATATATAGAATGCATTGTTTGTCTAGATTGGGATAAGCCAAATATTTGGCGCTGGCAACTGGCAGCCAGTGTCCAAAGCAATTTGCTTGGGACCACACGGCGTATGTGTAATCTATGCAAAAGAGAAGGGGGAGTGAATCAGTGGCAGAGATTAAATGGTGGGGAAGGGAGGGAGGGAGGGACACCTATTGCTAACTTCATTAGGCGCCAAATTAAGCGATAAAACTATAAGAAATTCATTAAGCAAATTCTCATGACCAAAAAAGGCGAACAACAAACGATAGACAGAGGCTGTGGAGCTTGAGCTGAGAGATGAGGATGGGGGAAATGAGGAGCAGATGGAGAATCCCAAGAAGCAACTAAAGATTAGGCCCTCCAAATTGTGGGGAAAGGCTAAGAAACCGATGGGTAAAATACTCTTAATTAATGGGATAATTTAATGCCAAATAATCAAGCTTTTTATTACTTTTCTTATTGAAAATATTGAGAAATCCACTTGAAATTTGTTTATAAATTCTGTCAAAGTCAACATAAGGAAAACTAAAATATATTTAATATAATTAAGAGGGAGTAATAATTTGTTATTGAAATAAAATATTTTTTATGAGCGGAAAACGAATAAATATTCATTTTATTCAATAAAATTAATTGTAATACGTTCCGTTTCATAATTTTATTACTTTGTGGAAAACCTACTCCATGATTTTTTGTAAAAGGAGACTATATACTTTATGGTTAACAAAGACCAATCAATTGTATTTAAGTTGTTACCAAACTTCCTTTGATTTTTCATTTGCTGAAACTCCCCCCTTTGCGGTTAGGGTATTGCAAAATGGAAAGGCACAAGTTGAAAATTTGTTTTTGCCGAAAAAGAGTTGCGCAGGCGCAGATTCGATTGGGCGAATGTTCGTTCGTTCAGTTTGCTGGCGGCGTGTGAACGCCGTCTTGGCTCTTTTTTGTATGTAAACTACACGCATGTACAGACGTACTTTCGATAGCAATCTCCGCTGAATCGGAGGCTGAGGCTGGATTTCTGCTCTGCAGACCCGATAGTCGGCTCTTTCATGGCAGTTGCCATTAATTAATTGAGCGCAAGCGCGAGCCGCTTACCTCCCGATCATCATCGGTTGGCTGAGGTGCACAGGGAGAAATTTATAGATCCTTCTGAAGTAAATATCTTATGAAATTGTTACAAAAAATTATGCAACGTAAATTCTGTTAAAAATATCAATATTAATATACGGTTTATTTAAATTATATATTTTAAAGTATACTCTGATATGATTTTATATGATTTGATATAATTTTCAATGATTGAAATTATTACTATACTGAGGCTCTCCGGTACATGTGTCATTTTTAAATTATTTTCCACTGAGCGAGCTGTAATTACAAACGTTTAAAAGAAATATGCTTGAAAATATTTTTTATTATTTTATTACCTTTAACAACAATATGTTTACACAACCTTTAAACTTCTTGTCTCAAACTTCTTTAAGTTCGATTTCTTCAAAGTTCAAGGGGATAGTAAATCAATGGGAATCTCCTGTATAAATTTAATTTTATTATTTGTTAATTTTTTGTCCTGAATTCGACTGTCTCTACGATCCTACAGTTCGTAATAACTTCCGTCAGATTCTCTAGTCTCTTCATTTTTCCATGGTTCCAAAATGTAAAATTTTCTTCTTTGTTATTAATAACTTCACTTTGTTGATCGATGTATTGTATTGTAATTGATTGAATTGAAAAAATGATGTTTATTTTTAAAATTTACTTTATCTCTGGTAATATTTATTTGCGAGATTAACAAGAAACGCCTGCATAGTTGAAAAACAATATAGAAAAACCAAAGAAATAAAAAGTAAATAGCAAACTTCTTCATTTCGAGCTTGCGAACTGTGCCACCAACGAAAGTGAACTAAACTGAATTATTTAAAATAAACGTTCTGCATGTGCCTTTTGTTTCTTATCAAATAATTGGTATACATGTATTTGTAAATATAAACCTAATAATCCAGAAATTTTCTCTTTAATTTGATATAGTTTAAATTCCAATTCTATGAATAAATTTGCCCTCTGCAAGATCGCTTCCCTTTACTCATGGTTTATCAGCAATTATTTATCAAGAATGTATAATCCGAAAATACTTTATTTCGGAGTATGCAATTTGTTTGCTAAAAGTTTCAAGGTCTACAAATTATTTACTCATTAGGTATTAATAAATAATTATAGCTTTGTACTTAGAATCTTTTAAATATTTTTTTCAGCGTGAATCGCAGCTTCTGTTAGGTCTTCCTTTTGTTTGCATTTCCAATTGCAATCTGGCTGGCAGAATCTCGGCCCCGAGGCGTTGCCCGTGAGCCGGGCGTCGTCTCCCTCTCTAATGGCCGATATCCAAGCTAATCCATTTAATTATTATTTATATCAAGATTGCGCCGATGAGCTTGGTGAAATTTCCACGACGCCGCCTTGTCTGTTCCTGTGAGTGGCATATACGCACCCAACACTCGCAGGGTGCCAGACTCAGCTCCAGCTTCAGGTCCAGCTTGAGATCCCAATCCATGCCAGAGGTCTCGCATCCGAGAGCTGAAAAACCGCATTGAGAAATGCAATTAAAGTCATTTGCTGCGGCAATGGCGACATAAAATGCCTTCGCTGCGGCGTCGGCGTCGTCGTCGGCACTTTTTGCATGCCGAGCGGCCTTTTTTTATGCCTGCCGCAGCAGCAGAACGAACAGGATGCCAGCAAAAGCAGCAAAAAACGGAGTGTTTTTTGTAGGTGGCGGAAGGACGACGCCATGATACCCTGGAAGGTGGTGTGGGTGCGAAATTGGGGAGTTTTCTTATAATAAAATAATTTATATTGAAATTAATATTAATGTAGGGAATTTATTTAGATTCGAAACGGTTTTTCAAATATATTATAGAGTTTGATTTATAACTGATATTATATAAATCTTTTTCGAGAGGTTACCGAAATTGGATATTCAAACAGATTAAAATTGTTAAACAATTTTTGGTAAGATGTAATATTTATTACCTATTTTTATTTCCAGCTTTGGTAAATTCCAAGCTAATTTTCCACAAATTTTACATGGCTTGCACGACACTCCTTTGCTCTTAATTTTGAATAGTATTTCCCTCAGCCTCACATGCCCCACCCAATTCAGTGGGTATTGCGGCAGTGGGTAAAAAATGCGACGGCAATCGCCGCCCGGTCGGCAGTCGGCAGTCGGTGGCTGTTAAAAACCTCCTACTTTTCCTGCATTTCCGCTCATAATGATCATGATGATTGCATTGCGTGGCTGATGGGATTTGAATGTCGCTCCTCCCGTCTCCCGGTGGCTTGCTCCCCTTTCTTTCTCTCCGTGTAATTTGCCAGCATCGTGGGAGCGAACTTTTTCCTTTTGAACTCCGGGAACTCCGAAACTCTTTCGCCTTTTGGGTGACGCGTACACCGAGCTGCACCTGTTACCCCCGGTGGAGTGTCCAAGCGGGCCATAAGTTAGCCGGTTGATGGCCAGGAGTTGATAAGCGTGCTGAGACAACAGCTCGTAAACAGTAAACTTTTGTCTAATAAATTCAACTCTTGCACTTAGTAAATTTCCACAGCTCGCATTATATATTTTTGAGCACTTCATCATCAAACGCAGGCGACGTTGGCCTGGGCTGGCTTGGCTTTTTTATGCACAATTTACTTTGGCCAAAAGTCGCATAAATCTCCTCCCCAGAGAGAGACTATGACTCTGGAGCTGGAACTGCACTTCCAAGGCAAAGTTTGTAGCTGGAGCAGAGCTGTGGCAAGGTAAATGCTACCCACAATCCGCACACACACACAAAACACTTAAGTGCCATAAAAGAGATTTTTATTATGTCTTGTGGCAGCATCCAAGGCGGAATCCCAAAACGGGAGGCAATCTATGCCCCATTCCACCACCGCTCCTCCTCAGAGTTTGCCTGAAGGAACTCGGGTATCCGGGATAGTAAACATTAGCTTAGTGAAGGTTACCCAAAATAAACGGAAAAGTAAAGGAAGCTTTTTTGAGTGGGTTTTGAATACTCTACTTTAGTTTGCAGTTTGAAAAACAAGTTTTAAGTGAAAGCTAAATAAAATTTAACTAGAAGAATAACTATAAATATAAATTAATATATTATTTTGGCTCTGAAAATATTTGAAGAACTATTTATTTATTAAAGAATCTTAAACAAGTTAATTAGTTTGCTAATATTTCATTATTTTTATTACAGAATATTTTCAACTTATAATATAGAGTCTTCATTATTCATCAGATATAATTTAATTATCATCTTCCATATATACAACACATTTTTCTATAAGACAAAAGGATTCTCCTCTATAATCTGAGCTCATAATGTTGTTAAAAATTACTTATTTTAATTATTTTTTGTATTAATAAACTCTTCAAACTTCTAAGCCTAGAAAGTCAGAGTATTTCCCTTCTCTCCATAACTTAATCCATTTATTCCGTGGAGATGCTGCTGCTGCTGCTGCCTCGATGATTGGCCTGCGCTCCGCTTCGTCTGTCCGCAATCGCTTACTTGTTGCTCATCCATCCACCTACAGTCGGGTGTCTCCTCCATTCCCATACCCAACCAGCCGTCTGGTGGTGGCTCATCCTCCTCCGGATCTCCACCACTCCACTCCGCCAATCTGTCTGCTGGCAGCTTATGCAAATTGCGGCATTGTGGGTGTCAGCTTTGGGCTCTCGCTCCCCGAGTGACGGTGATGTGGCTGATAGACTTGTTGGCATTGTTGACATTTCGTCAGCAACTTGCTGAGGAGTAGGAGTGGGTGACTGAGTGGGTCTGCTGCCTGCAGCTCTTGGCACTTGGCACCCGCTCTTTTCGGATTGGAAATCGGAGCCTGCAATTGCTGGTCATCTCTGTCTATAGCTGGCTCCTTGGGTTTATATATTTGATGCTCCTGACCAGATTTGTGGTTTTCTGTCAGCCAGGACACACTTCTTGGGCTTCAACCGCAGCTTCTGGGGGGAACAACTTTTGGTTTAAATGGATGGCAGCCTTAGTCAAGGATTTTGTATTCTGGTTTGAGAGATTTGTGAAGTTTATGTAGATCTTAATACCTTGAATACATCTTTTTGCATAATTTTCTAAACGAATGTTTTAGAAAGTTTCTTTATTGACACATTTATTCTACAATTTTTCCCACAATTCTAGCTAGGCTTCCTCTTCCAAAAAGCTTTAATTTCAGAAGACAACTTGCAAGAGGTCAAATCATATAAAAAATCTATAAAATAATGCTCAAGTCTTCCAGAATCTTTTATCTTTTATTGGTTTTTTTATTTTTGGTAAACTCTCCTCCCTCCTGCCAAATGGAAAAGTCATTGCGGCTTTTTCATTATAGTTCATTAGTTGCAATCAAGCTGGCCAAATGGACAAGAAACAATTATCACGGTAACGCCCAGAGCTTGAAAGCCAAAATGCGCCACCAAGAAACTATGGAGCTGCCAAGAGACAACAGACTTTGGCATCGACACCGCCGGTAATAGTCGAGTACCAAAAACATTTCCAGCACTAGCCCCGGCCATATCCACTATAGAACTCCGACTTCTCCAGGCCGACATCGACAATCTGTTGACCTTCGCCGTCTCCGACGCCCGCCCATAGAAAAATACAGCCAAAGCCACGTCGGGCTGCACAGCCTTTTCGCCGTCTTTGCGGCCAACAAAGTAACAAGCTCTGTCGCAGTCCGAGTCTCCGGATCGGACTGTCTGCGAACATGTGGCTAGCCGCAGCCGCAGTCGCAGTCTCAGTCACAGCCTCCTGCCACCTGCCATCTGCCCCTGCTACCTGGCTGCACCTTATCCACCTCCCACTGCTCAAACTTCAAGCTTCAATAGGCACTGAGGGGAATATTATCAGTCTTTTATTTATATTAACAAAATGTAGATAAAGAAGTTAAATAAATATTTAAGAAATAAAATTAAATATATAATTTATAAACACATTAAAACTTTCTTTAATATTTTCCAATATTTCTCCTATAATTCGGAAAATCCCCAAAAAGTATGCTACATTTTGAGGTCTACACATTCTATGTAGCAGGATTTTTGAAATAATAATATAAAATATAAATAAATAGATTTAATAAAACAATATTATAATAATTATAATAATAACTAGGTATAGAATTAATTTTCATTCTCAGTGTATTGTCTGCAGTCTTGGGGTCTCAAGTCTCTCGACTCGATCTCTCTCAGCTGCGTCTGCGTTGCTTTCAATGGCGTTATTTATGTTTATTACCTCTAAGGTCGTTCGTTACTCGACAGTCTTAGCCAGGCCAACTTGTTGTTGTGTATCACTCGTTGCCGTTGTTGTTGTTGTTGGTGTTGCTGCTGTCGCCGCTGTTGATACTATTTTGTACGCAGATATCAGTAAATTTAGATTTAAAGTGAATGCGCGCGTTGAGTGTCAAATGCGCCAAGTGTCAAAAGACAAGTTGTTGTTGGTTGGTGTTGGTGTTGCGTTGTTGCCCAAGTTGTTGTTGTTGGTGTTGCCATGTAGCCGTTGTTATTGGCGTTGTTGCAGGACGTATTACAAGATCTCCTTCTCCGAATCACAGCCCCACCCCCTTTTCGAGCCAACTCCCCACCTGGTCCGTATGTATATACATATATTTATGGCCAAGTTTTGCACCTGCTGCTTTTGCTGTGGTTTTGTTTCCAACTTTTTCGGTTTTCCGCCGAACAGTTATGCTCAAAAAGCTGCTCCATATATGGCACGGGCATAAATTTCCAATTGTTTTGGTGCCGCCCGCTTATGAAGACATTCAATTGAACAAAAACGCATATTTTATTTACGACCCTCGCGAACAAAACAAATACAAAAAGGCTATAATATTGGGGAGGGTGAGGGGGGGAGGAGGCTAAAAACGCACTGAGATTTTGCTGAGATGCGGCTGCTGTTGCCTGTTGTTGTTGTGTGCTAATTTTATCACTTTGTGTGTCGCTCTGCCGTCACGACTTCTGACAGCACATAAATACTCATAATTTATTAATACGGTAAATGTTGCATGCAATCATTCCTCCAACAACAACAACCTGGCTTAGAGTTGGCCAGGAGCAAGAGGTGGTGAAGGGGGAGTATTGCGGCAAAAAGGCAGCAGCAACAAGTGGCCAAAACGGAGCAAACTTTGGCAGTCAGGTAGGCTACCAAGCGAGAGCGGTAGCAAGGATTTTGTAATACCCTGGAATAAATGTCATAAATTAATGATAATAAAATAAAAGCCTTTAAAAATAATTATCTGAATTTATTAATAATTAAATAATACATTTTGATAGGTTAACAGGTTTAGGGAAATGTTGTAATAGCGGAAAAAAATTATAGAAGCAATAAGAGTTTACTTAAATTATTTCCCACTAAAAACTTGTTCAAAAATAAATAAATAAATATTAAAAAAACCTTCTACCCGTACAGAGTATCCTTTTAACATTAACTGGAGCATAAAACACGCACAAATAAAACTGTCGCCAAGGAGCGAGGTGAGAGGAAAGGTGCTCGTTGACTGCATAAATAATAATTTCATCATTGTGCTGCTGGGATGATTTATTTGGCTTCGCCATAAAAGGATTTGCACTCCAGCCCTCTAAAAGAGGGAATTTTTATATACCATTCCCATGCCCAATCCATTTTCGATTCGATTCCGATTGCTAATTCAATTTTTTGACTGCTCCGGCACCCTGAAGAAATTCTCCCTGACACTCACCGACAGTCTGTCAGCCTGACTTCCTGACAAAAGACAGGAGCGAAAACTAAACTCCACCGAGCTGGTGGAAAAAGCTTTGTCGAAATATTTATAGCAATAATTTATTGTAGTTTGGAATTTATTGTCTACGACACGTTTCAATTGTTCCTCCGTTTGTCTTACTCGCCCAGTTAGACCAGAGAAATTTCCAGGGGCGGTGGGCAGGGGGACAAAAGGGAAAGGCAAAGGAAAGGGGATCAAAAGGAGAATCGCTGCCAGGCACTTAGCGAGGAGGCGACTGCATCATTTGACACTTGCAAGATTTATAGTCGCTGCCTCAGCCAGCATTTCTAAGATGCCAAAGCCAAGGCAGCCCGCAAAACTAATGGAATCTTAATTTAGCAAAGCCAAAATAAAGGCAACAGCAGCCAAAGCCAAAGCCAAAGCAGCAGCCACACCAGCAACTGAAACAACGAGCAATCGAAGCGACAGCAACATCAGCAAATTCCATTTCCATGGTTGTATCTTGGCACCCGCGAAAAATGCAAGGAAAATAGCACTCTGGCAAAATAAAAGAAAATGGATTTTATCTTTTAAAAGGGTTTTGAAAAGCTAGCATATAGTTTAAATATATTTATGGGAGAACCTTAGGGGCCATAAAATATTTCTAAAAGACAAACCCTATCAAGGTTTAAGGGTCAAAGTCATTATAAACACTTTACCTTTTCTTTCTGTGCATCGGAAAGTGGACTTGTAAATTGAATTAAAATGTTTGCCACTGACAAAAGGGTTGCCGGTGTGCCAGCTCCATGCTGCAGGTTGCAGGTTGCGGCTCGCAGGTGCCACTTTTGGTCCACTAAAATTAACGCCGAATGCAAGATAATTACAATATAAATGCGCTTCGTTAACCTGCTCCTTAAAAGGCTAAAAGTGCGCGGGGCTCGGGAGGTATACACCGGAGTTCGAGAGCCTCAATGTCACTCTGTCCAAGCGGATAATTGGCCGCGGCGACAGCAGCAACATTCTCCCCCAGCACCAGCAACAGCAGAAACATACGACGACTCCTCCAATTTGTGCAACGTCTTGCAGAACTACAGGAGCCACCCTCGTCGTCGTCGTCATCGTGGAGCTGCTGCTGCTGCTGCTGGAGATCGCTTGATGTTGCTGCTGCTGCTGCATTATGCATGCTGATTGAGCAACATTTTTGCGCAACCCACTGACAAAACAACGCGCCTATCGACAGACAATCAACAACAACGACGACTGCAACTGCAACGGCAGCAAGAGCCACATCCTTTCCACCTCCGCGTCCGTTATGCGGAGCACTTCCTGTCCGCGCAATCTTTCATTCATGAAATTTGTTGCCGTTGTCATTGTTTGTGTTGCAAATCAAATGCCCGCCAGCAACATGGTCGCATAAATTGCTGCCACTGCTGCTGGCTGACTGCTGTTGTTGGGGATTGTAGCTGCTCCACTTTGGCAGCAGCAAATCTCTGAGGCCGCGTTCTTGTTGCCTTTTTTTTCGGGCTCAGTTATTTTAACGAATTTATTTGCCGCAGCTTTTCATGGTCAGCGCAACAACAATTTAATGTAATTTAAATGACGTGCCCAGGACGCAGGACAGGCCGGGAAAGGACAGGAACTGGAACTGGGGACAGCAGGTGCAGTTGGGATCTGTGGGAGTATGCAGTTCGTTCGCATTTTTCCCTGGCGGCTTCTTTGTGGCAGCAGCAGCAACTGCGACATTGACGACAACGACGACAGGCGAATGTCGCTATCAAGTTCTGTCTGCTGCTGCCCTCTCCTTTCCCTTGTATCTTTTTTTTCGGAACGACACATTTTAATGATGAGTCGAATGGAGTGGAGTGGAGTCGCCGACTTGGGCCTTTCCTCTCGGAATTGGGAACGTCTGTCCGTGTCCAGAGTTCAGACTTGAGTTGAGTTCTGAACTTGCCTCTGAGATGAGGCTGGCAACAAGGGAAATGCTAATTTGTGTATGTCGCTTTCGATGTCGTCTCTGCTGGGCTTGGCTTTAAATACCTTGAGATGCAGGGTATCTGAGATAAGCTGAAAATTTAACTTGTAATATCTTTAAGATATAAACTAAAGGATTACAAATATTTTGAATTAATAATAGATAGTAAAAAGTTGATAAAATTATTACAAATATTTTCTCATCTCCCTTTTATTTTAGAATATATTTTATTTATCTTTAAATTGATATTCTATGTAAAGATCTTTAGGGTATCCCCTGATCTATATATTATTTTCTATGTAGCCTCTTCGTTTTGTTCCTCCATTTCTGGCTTTAATCAGTCATTCAGTCGTTTGCTTAAATTGAGTCGCCGTTGTCGCCATCGTCGGCTGTCTCCACTGGCTCTTTGTATCCGTGTCTTCTTACACTCCTACCCTGCTCCAATCCCAATCCCAAGCTTCTAAAACCTGCAAGCTGCTGGCCCAAATTAAAAAAGGTTTTTCTTCTTTTGCGTGGGTTGTTCGATGAGAACCGAGTGCCGATCGCTGTCGCATGCTTATTAATAACGCGCATTAGTCAGGTGGCTAAGCAGGCGCAAAAAAGGGTTAATTAGTTACTGATTTCGGGTGCTAATCAACGGGGCCATTTACCATTTACCACATTTACCATAACCACAACGAATCGGGGGAGTATGGTAGATGGTTAAGGGAAAAGCGCTGCGTTTCCCAGGCCCACGCCTGTTCAGTCGAAAATGTCACTAAATTATGCACAATCAATGCATCATCAATTGAGGGAGAGAGAGTGGGAGAAGGGGTTGACAATTGATTTCAATTTGCAATCGAATTGAAATGAAATCAGTGACAAAACAAACCCCGATGAAAACGACAACTTACACCCGCATCGGCAATTTGTTGCTGCCGGTCTTAATTGATGTTGCTGCTGCTGCTGCTGCTGCCGCCTCCGAAAAGGGTGACAATTCCCAGTTAGAATCGTGGCCAGCCATTTGTTTCACTTTCGCTTTGAATAAAAAAATAATAATAGACCCATTGATTGGGTTAGGAAAGGCTTTGTGGCTGCGGCTGCAGCTGCTGGATTTTGTGCCTTCGGGAAGCAATAAAATAAAGTGGCAAACCAACTTGGCAGCCCACAAACAGCAGCAACATAACAATTGTTGCTGCTGGGTAAGAGGTTTTTCTTGCTTTTCCTTTGATACCCGGTGCCCTCAGGGTACACTGTAGTTAGTCTATATTTTAATTAAAGTTATTTATATGCCCTGATGCAATATATCCTTATGTATAATGCATTAGGTAAGGAAATTATATTTTAAAGGAAGAAGAGCCTTCGATATATAACTTTTGAATCAATATGTTTACTACCTTGAAACAACTATTTAAAATACTTTTCCTAACATCAATAGGTATATCCTAGTCCAGTTTTTAGCTCACAATCTCTTGTGATACTCTTCTCTTCGCTCTCAATTGACTCATGCGGCAATTGTGTCAATTTGTCAAGGCATTGATTTCGATATTGATATTGGAGGCGGACCGGCGATCATTAGAGTTTATGATGCGGGTGAGCCACCTCCACACCCGATCGCATGGGCCACCCCCTGTTCAGTTCCAGAAACCCCCTCCCTCCCCACGGACTATGCTCAATTTCCATTTTACGCGTTCGCTGTGCAATTAAGTGATTTATCATTGAAGTCTCCCTCTGATGTTGCTGGTGATGTTGCTGCTGCTGGTGTTGCTCTTGTTGTTGTTGTTGTTGTTGTTGCTGGCTGTTACTGCTGGCTCAGCCAACTTAATTTTAGCGGCAATCAAGCAATAACAAGCTGCAACATGCCATGTTGCACGATTGCCTTTGACTCCGCCACAGCGCAGCACAACGGCAGCCAGCAACTGATATCGATAGCTTTTGCGCCTCGACTTCTGCCTGATTGCATCTGTTGCAGCAACAACAAAAATTACAAGCAGCAACAACTCGGCTGCTGCATAAGTTAAATTGAATTTAAGAGAGAGGGAGAAGGAGTTCCTGACTGGTTGCCTCACCTGGTTGCACCTTACCAACTCTCAACCCCGCATTGAATCGTTTTAAGTTTCTGTACTTCTCCATTTTTTTTTTTTTTTTGCAAGTACGTGCTGCAATCAGCAACACCTACAATGCCAGGCTGCAGCCAGGCTGCCCATCAATGGATATAAAACCACCCACTGCCCCCCGTTTTCCCCCCAATGAAAGCCCACTTTAAGCACATGCATTAAATAATTTTACACTTTGTTTGCGCTCTTCGGGGAGAGGAGATGGAGCGGCAAAGAAATGCAAAAATCGCGCGATAATCGGCAAAGCGTTTGGCAGTTAACGAGACTCAAACTCGATGGCTACGTGGATGCGGTTACCAATGGCAGATAACACCAGGTGGTGGCCAGAGGGTGGTGCGAGCACCTGGAAAATATTATGAATTTAAAAAGAAGAGAAAGGAAGCCTACAATTCATCCTTAAAATGTATGCTTTTATTGGTTTTTAATGGGTATAAAAAATACTTACATTTTTGATTAATATATGAAACATTATAAGGACAATAAATTAATATTTATAGATCTTGAATCCTCAAATATACTTATTCTACAATTAATATATTAAAACAATTCAATATCTTCCTATCATTTCTCAAAATCTATTGATTTTGTATTTCCAAAAAGCTCTTGAATGGAATCCCCACAATCTTTGAACTTTATTTAAAAGAATATTAACCATATATACAAACTAATCTTTATAAATCAGCTCTATATGTATTTTTTAAACTATTTTTTTGCGGCTCTGGCGGCACGAGCAACAAATTGCCCATTTTGCAGGCCATGTACGTGCGGCAATTTTCAAATGACATTTTCATTAGCAATTCGTTACGAAAATTGCAGCTGAAAAGAGTTGATAGAAAATGGGAAAAACTTGTCAAATTGCGGATGGTGCAATGTCTTGAGAAAAATTATCCTGGGAGATTTATGAACTAAAAGATTTAAGAACCTTTACCAGAATTAACCTTTACTTCTAATGCTTTTCCTTTTTCTTTCCTTTGTTTAATTTTTCTATGCCATGCTTTGTCTCTGCCTTTCCATTCAACTTTTTTGGCAAAGTTTTTCGCCGGAATTTAATTAAAAATATTTATTCAGAAGCATTTTAGGGTGGAGCATGTGTGTGCCTCTTGTTTACTTTCGCTTAGCCAGTGCAAATGTTCAAATTAGCAGCAACAACGACAACAACTAATAATAAAACGAAGGGAATTTGGCTTTGGAAAAACGAAGTTTGTATTCACTTTAAATTATAACAAAATGTCTGTGAAAACTTCAGAAATTTGTAGGTTGTATTTATAATAGATCCGAAGATCGAATCATAAACCGATCATAAAGAAGGCAAAAATTCATTAATAAACTTTTCTGTGCCAGTTTTTAATCGATTAAAAACATGGCTAGATGTGATGCTAATGAAGAATATATACAAATTATTGGGTTGGAAACGACTCTTGGCTGAAACTATAATACCCTGTGAGAGGGTATATAACGTCTAGCAAATGAAATGACAAACAAAAACGAGTCAAGCGAATGGGAGGGCAAAAATGAGAGCACGCTTTTTTCGCTTGTTTGTTGTTTGCTTTTGTTTTTATTTTATTTTAGCTTTTTGTGTGCTGCTTGCTGCTGGTGTGCTGCAGCTGTTGCAAAATCTTTGCCGCTGCTGTGGCAGCCATTTTCCTCTGGCATTTTCCTGGCCACTTAGGTGAGCGGCAACAAAAGACATCGCGAAATTAATTTTATGCACAGCAGCAGCAGTGGAAACACAAAAATTGTCATCCGAAATGGCAGGAAAAACTTTGCGCCAAAACAACGTGACATGGAAAATGTTTTCCCGCGCCCAGAGGTTTGAGAAGGGGATTGCCCCCACCCCTAGTTGGGGGTTGGGTCCACCCCTTTTTATCTTTTTTTTTGGTGGGAGAAGAGGAGTTCGGGGGGCTCGGCTGTTTTCCACAAATTAGCCTACGTTTTTTTATAGTCGCCGCCGACGACTGACGCTAATTAGCACGCGCCGCCGAATCAGCAAGCGGCATCAGCAGCAATGCACTAAGAAAAATATAAGAAAACGTATTAGGGGGATCAGTAAAAAATTAAACAAAGCAATATACGTTTTTCCAGTATTTTGTAGATTTTATTTAGGTCAAATAATTCAGTTGTTGTTCTATTAAATAAATATCCTTAGCGATCTTACTGTTCTTTTTTAAACTACCAAAATTAAAGAAGGATGGGGGTTACGCATAACTTTAATATTGTAAAATTATTATTTAACGTCATAAATAAAGAACTACCAAAAACTTGAGAACCATTTTGATTAGTGCAGCACCACCGAGAGGAACCACCGCAAGCTGCCTGCACCACCGCATCATCACATATTGCCGGGGCCACTTATTATATCATTTTTGTTCTTGGCAAAAAATCGGAGGGAATGCAGACAACATTTTGCGATTTTGTCACAGTAATTGGACATATTAATCTCTGTTCACCTAAACTTTTCGGCCAGCCGGGCCCAAGGGGGTGGGAATATATTGAAGGGGAGGTGACTTCTGGTGGCTTGTTCTCAGCCTGTTGCCAAGAATTGAAGGCGGCGATGGCGAGACAGAAACATAAACAAAACGAAAACTAAATAATAAAACAACACTTGGCTATGCCTTAAGGGAATTTATAGGGCCAAGAGGTATATCATTTATTTTATTTATGCATTCGCTATGAGGCTAAATTTGACACAAGCTATTAAATGTTTGATTTTCGAAAATATATGCCAAAACGGTTTTATAAATGATTTAATTTGGGTTGATTTTAGCTTCATTATTTTCTTGTTAGCAGAAGAATTCATTTGTAAATGTTGTACACCAAATTTTTAATTATTTCTTAAACACCTACGGCTTCCTAAAAATCATATTTCATTCTTAATTTTCTGCAGAATCTCTTTCTCCCTCCAAGTTCTTGGGTTTTCCCACGCCTCAGTCTGAAGTCCAGAGTAATTAGCCAGGGAGACAGCGCCAGCCTAACGATGTCACTTTATCAACGGATTTTTGTATTTCTTTTATACGGATCTCACTGTCTTCGAGGGGTCTGCCAGCCCCCCAGAACCCTCTCCAGTCTGTGGTTGCAAGTTCTGCAAGTTGTACCGCTAATATGGAATACGCCTACTCCAAGAGGCGACTCCTCCAAGCTCGGGCTAAGCAGAGACTTCTTTCAAAGCCACATAGAAGATAAAGGCCAAATGCAGTGCGTCTTGAAGACCCCTTTGAAGTGGCTGGAACCCCTTAAGATCCCCTCTGGAACCCCCCTCAGAACCCCTGCGTATATATCCCCCTCTCACCACACAAAGCGGAGCACTTTGCATTAGCGACATAATTTATCTCGCCAACGAGAAGTCAAATGAGTCGGACTCTTGCGGAGATCGAGGGTTCGGCTTGGTCTCTCC
This sequence comes from Drosophila anomelani, assembly GCA_035045905.1. Classification (NCBI taxonomy): domain Eukaryota; kingdom Metazoa; phylum Arthropoda; class Insecta; order Diptera; family Drosophilidae; genus Drosophila; species Drosophila anomelani. The sequence continues at coordinate 7,947,064 of JAWNOO010000165.1, forward strand.
CCAAGCGCAGGAGGTGGTGGTGGAGGATGACCACGCAGACGCAGCGGTTCCTCCGGTTTGCACCTGCAGCCTTGCCTCGTCATCTTGCCGCTGTCGCTGGCGTTGCTGCTGCTGCTGTGTGGTTTGTGTTGCTGCTGCTGTTGCTTCGCTGTCGTCTTCATCGTCGCCTTGGACTTCCAAGAGCCGGCTTCGACTCCCCTTTCCCACTCACTCGGCATCTGTCTCGAGCTTCTTTTCGCTCCCCATCACGGCTCCTGTGTCTGTCTCTTTTCGTCTCTTTTTTTTTATTTTTTGGGGCGCAACAAGTGCAATTATTAAAAATTCCGGAATTCAAAGCTGGCGGGAAGGAGGATACTGAGGGAAATAAAATAATAGGAAGTGCAAGGAATATGATTTAAACATTTTAATAAGAAAAAACTGTTTAATATCTATTTGTAAAAGTCTTTATATCTATAAAATTATTAAAATCACATTATATTTATTTATAGATTTCATATGTAAGAACCTCAATAAATAAAATATTATATAGAATATATCACAGAGTCCATAGAATTTACTTTCAGTGCAGTCTGGTCTGCCTTGAGGTCTGCCTCTGCGCTGCGCTGCGTTGCGTTGCGTGGGGAGCTGTTTCCAGTTGCTGCCTGCGATCCTTGCGATTCCGATGTCGATGCCGCTGCCGATGTCGATGCCTGACGTTGCCCCACCTCGAGCTGGTGCAGCTCCCACTTGCTCCGCAGAGCGGAGGAGCAAGTGCAACTGGAACTCCTCGCCTTGGGTTGGGCTGGCTCCGCACGGTTTGGCCTTCCTTACGCATCAAGTGCGTTGGTTTTCGCATTAATTATGCCGCAAGAATGAGGCAGCAGCAGCAGCAGCAGAGGCGATCGAAACCAGAAATTGATGTGGCAGCCTTTTTGCCTTTTGCTTTGGCCGGTGGCTTGCAGCATTTAATAACATTGCCACAAATCAATATATCATTTGGCCGATCGCGGCTTACTTTCTTCGGATGCCTCTCTCTCTGCGCCTTTCTGCGGTCTTCCCACACTTTGGTTGTGGCCAGAAAAGAAAATCAATTAAAATATCTTTCTCCGCTCTGCGCAAATAAATTTGCCATAAAAATTCCACTAAATCATTGGCAACTTTGTCGCTTTTCCTGCCTCATTCCAGCTGAAGCTCCAGCCTCACCTTCAGCTCCTGCATCGTTCTGGGTTCCCGGTTTCTCCCGAGGAATTAGCATTAACATAGCAACAAAGACGGGAATTGTCAGTGGAGATTGATGGCGCTGTATGTCCCGTTATTCTTCATCTGGGAAATCTGTAAGGTGGTAGCTATATCTATATATTGATTCTGCCCTGACTGAATTGCATGTTTTTAAAGGATCTTTATAAACAATATATTTATAAAAGTATTCTGTATTGAAAGTATTAAAGATTGCTGTATTTTATGCAAAATATATTCAAGTTTAGAGCTTGGCTTAAAAATATATTTATTTAAACATATTCTTAGCTCTTCAAACTCCTTTAAATGATAACTTCAAACTCAAAACTAGTTATCAGAAAAATATACAAATACAAATGAGCTTCCATCCTTCACATTTACTTAATAATTACCACGTTCAGTATAATTAAGCCTTAATTACTTTCCTTGCATTATAAAGCCTGATTAACCCGCAGGTATTCTGCGCTCCCGGCTAATTGATTCAACAGCCAAATGTGATAAATGCCAGCCTCTATGAATTAATTGGCATGGCTAAGATGCAGTTGCTGTTGCAGCTTTTCATGTTGCTGCTGCCGCTGCTGCTGACTATTGGCAACGCCCAGACAGCTCCAAAGCGACAAGCGTAACAACAACTGCCCACAGGCCAGACCAAGTTCAAGAGCAGACAGCAGCAGCAGGCAATGGCTAAAAAATAAAAGAAAAATTATACAAAAAAGCGATGGAAAAGGCAGCTAAATAAAATCATAATCAGAAGGAGGAGAGCAGCAACTTGTCTAGCTCTGACATGCTGTTGACACACACAGCCAAAGTCGGCTGCCAACTGACTGCCGGACAACCCACATAACTTGGCCAGACTGTCTTGGCCATATATTTGTCTGCACACACACACACACCACACCCATACTTCTCAGACTGTCCTTTATTTGGCTGATTGCAGGACAATCAAATCGCAATCACCCACAACATTAAGGCGAAGCGAAATGAAACGAAAAATGAAATGAAATGAAATCCTTGCCGCTCGCATTAACAGCTCATTGGCACTACTGTAGGGGGTCCACTGGAGCAAGGTCCCCTCCAGTCTTAACCCCCTCTTTTCTCCATGCAAATTGGCGCCGCCAACGCTTAACCCTTTCCCTTTTTTTATTTTTTGCATAAACCTCTTCTGCATATTCTTCTGTTCTCTCTCTCTCTTCCTCGGATGAAATAAGTTATAAATTTTGCAACCGTTGATGGCGCATATTATGATATCATTTTACAACTTGTGCAGCGAGGCCCCAAAGGGACACACTACCTAGAGAGGATATCGTGAGACTGCTGAGTAAATAATCATTATTTTGGAATATTATGAATATAGAAGCTTTGAGGAAAAACCTTTTAGATTTAGGTACGAAATTTATTTAAATACTGAAAAATATATTGGACTTTTAAGGGACTTTTCCTGTAGAATTTATAACCTTTAAAAATATAACTTGAATCCTTATAATTAATAAATTAAATATTTATAGCTTTAATATATAATGTTCTATATTTCGCTCTGCCATCTCTGTAGAGCCTTATGCAAATGTCTCTGCTGATGTTGCTGCTGCTGCTGCTGTGCTGCTGCTTCCATGTGATGTTGTTGTCGTGCCTGCAAATTAATGTTGCTGCTGAGTTTAAGTCTCGGTCTTCCCCTGGAGTCCTCCTCCTCCTCCCTTCCTTGGGATCACAGCCTGCTGCTGCTGCTGCTGCTGCTGTTCTTGCGACTCTGCCTGTTGTCATTGTGCGCTTGACCTTCCCCCACTTTAAGAATTATTGTTATTATATGCGCTGCAGCGATAAAAATCGCAGATGTCCAGCTCCGCTCCCCGGCACATATTCGCCTTTGCTCTTCTCCGCTGGAGACAGCCCATGAAATACGGCCGGGGTGCCGCAGAGAGACCCGGAGTAACGATGTGCCACATGCACATATGTGTGCAGCTCCTCTGTCTCTGTATTAAAAATAATTATAATTGCTCCCACGATTTTCCATTCCAAGAATGTTGCTGCTGCCGCTGACCACAGGAGCGATGCAATTGTTGCTGTTGGCCATGTTGCTGCTGATGCTCATGTTGCTCCTGTCGCTGTTGTTGAGGCCATTCCATTTTAACGCATATTAATTTCAGGATTTTTATACTCTGTTATTTTTATTGTGACATTTGATTAATTGACGACATTTAATTACAACGGACTCTGCCCTTCCTCATGCGCATCCTCCTCCATCCTCCATCCTCCATGCTTATCGCAACTCATTTATCGCTGGAAAAATTATGACGCTGCTGATTGCCAAGGCCTTTATCTGATCAGCATGTCTCTGGGAGAATCCCCTTTTTTTTCCCCCTTTCCTTTATTTTTGCTGAGACTCTTTCGGGCCTTTCGTGTGGGTGAGTTTAAAATAAAACTCTTTATGGGCGGCAGCCAAATTGATGACTCATTTGTAGCTGTTGCTGCTGCTCCTCTTGGTGGGGCTGTGGCAACAAGTGCACAAATCGCCTCGATTCGATGATTAAATATTACAAGACAATAAATGCTTTATCTTCATAGCGGGTGCTAAGCAAATTGCCAGCTGTCAGAAGACAGATTAGAGTCCAGACACGACCACCAACTGCAGTTTGCAACTTGGGATGCCATGGCGTATACGTAATGTGCTGGGGAGTTTATTAGAGAAGGCAAGTTGAGGAAATAACTTTGATACTTTGCTTTAGGAAATATGTAAAACAAACATATTATATAATAATAAATTCTAATTTATAAAGAAATATTAATTTAACAGTATAAATCTGTAAAAGTTGTAAGTTTAAAAGAAATAGTAAGACTCAAAAAAGCTATTAATCTCTCTAAGAATCTAATCGAAACTATCGGTAATCTAAAACTTTCAAAACGTTGTCCCCTCTCTAAAGTTTATCCATTAGAAGACAAGATAAATGGTGCCACACGAAAACGGCTCGAGGGAGCTGCTAAAATCCCAAGAAATATCGAAGTCCTCGAGGCCAGTCCTTGTCGACAATTTTAATGGTCCCGCAACGCATTTATTTTGCAGTCACATTAAGATAATGTGCCGCTTGTAAAGCTCAGGACTCCTCATCATCAAATGCATCGCCGATCAGCTGCCATTGATAAACGACAACAACGACGCCGGCAACATGTTGCTCTTGCCACAGCAGCAGCAGCAACTGACAGCCAAAAAATGGATTGCGGCCTGGAAATATCCGCCGGTCCTGTAACGTCCACGCGTTCTAGAACATATCACATGATAATCTTCATGCATCACTCCGACGTCAGCAACATGTTGCTGCTGCTGCTGCTACGGCTGCGGCTGCTGCACCGGAAGCATTTTATTGCCCGTTCGCGATTCGCCTGCACTGATTATTCCCGGGCAATCGTAAATCCCGCTTTTGTGGGGGGCACGCGCGATCTTTGTGTGCTGGGATAAAAGGTAGCTTAAGGGTTATATGCGGTTTTTTTAATACAGGAAAAGGTAAGAGTATATATTCGATATTTCTATATTTTATTTCTTTTACTTCACAAAAATCTTTAATTATTAAAAGATATTTATATACAACATTTCAACTAAATTTCATGTGTATTAAGAGCTACTCTCTGCTTTTCTAAATACTTTCTCAAAAGTAGTCTTATATTGTTAGCTTTAATTACAGGGTATTTTTAAAATCATATAAACGATAGCAACCTCTAAAAGCTGCCACAGTTAATGCAGCATTAGGAGCAGCAACAGCAGCCGCACCAGCAACATCAACGGGAGCAGGTGCTGCAGCTCTTTCTTTCTTATTTTTCTTATTTTCCTTTTTCAGGTAGCTGCAAGTCAAAGAGGTGCGAAATGGCAAAACGCCCGCTGGCATTGAATTACCAGACAAAGTGTTGCCAGCCCCGAACATTAGATGATGTTGCCACAGATCGCGCGGGTCAACAGCAGCAGCAGCAGCAGCAACACCAAGACCTGAACGTGTTGCTGATACAATTTGCTTGATAGGCGCACATTTTTACGCTTCAGCGCGGCTCAGCTCGTGCTATCTGTGCGAAATCTAATACATTTTGTTATGGCCACAGCTCCGATTCGAAAAGTTGGGGAGACGCCGGGAAAAGAAAAGCCAAGCCAAGCCAAGCCCAAACAAAGGAGCTGAAGGAAATCAGCTTGCCGAAACAGAAGCACCGCATTGCAGGGCCAAAGTCGCGTACGTGGTTAGCAAATTTATATGGCCAAAATTTGGGGAGAAAAAAAAAAGGAAACAAACCAGGAAGACAGCAAAACTAGTTGGGGCAGCATCCTTTACCAGGATCTCTGCCTCGCCACAACTGGCGCCAAGTGTGTTTTTTGGTTAACCCTCTCTCTGGCCCTGCCAGCAACATCACATAAATTGCATAATTTTGACTGACTTTTGTTGGCATTGCAGTTTTCTTGGCCCCCGTCGTAGGTGCCTTCGGCTTTTTGGCAGTTTCGCCAAAGGAAGGAAGATGAAGCCAAAAGCTGAGCCAGATTTTTGCGATTTATTTGGCCAGAAGAGAGACATATGTGCCAGGTTTAAAGTTGAACGGGAATGTAGAGAACTTCAGTTGACACTAAGAATGTGTTTTGAGTAATTTATTGAGGAATTTAAGGTAAATAAAAGATATAATTTAGAGAGAAATTGCTATCTATAGTGTGAACATTTTAAAGGAGTGAATAATTTATTAAAAGTAATAAAGTTAAAGTAGGTTACAGTAGTTTATATAAACGAAGTGAGCCTACCATTAACTTTGATCATAATCATTTTGGGACTCTTAGAGAAAAGAAATTTAATTAAACTATAACTAAATTTATTAGATGTTTAAGAACTGGTTGTTATTCGATTCCAGAGGCCAGAGAATCACAGAAGTCTGAATAGCAAATTTGATTACTTTAACTTTAATGGCAACGCCGATTGCCATTCTTAAACTTACACCTGCTGTCGAACAACCTATTTAAATGAGTACAGTCCGGGGGATATATAATTTAATGCCGACCACTAAATCATGGCAAATGTCTTCGACACCTGATTCGACGAGTAGTACTTGGCCAGTCGAAGAGTAACGACTCATTGGAGCCCGCCTTCCCATCATCGTTTCTATTCGCGAACATTTCCGCTCCGCTTTTTTTCCCAGGCCCGGCAGACACTTCCTGAACAGAGGAGAACATTGCCTGTGACAGTTTTATGGGTTTTCAAACTGTTTTATGACACGCCAGCGCCAGGCGCGAGACGTGCCCATAATGAGCGACTTGGCCATTGCTCATACGCCATGTGGAACGCGCCAATCAGACACTTGTCCGCCCACGAGTCTCGAATGCCCGGCATCTGGCCGCGTGTCTGCTATTTAGTTTTGCAAGAATAATGCGCCCAAAATTGAAATGAAAATGATAAATGTGCTACAGATACAACAAGCAGCGCCCAGGCTGCAGATACAGATACAGATGCAGCCTGCAACGTGGCGGCTCAAGTGGAGACTCAAGCAGCGCGAGAGGCACGCACAGGGTCCGCGCGATCTCCAGCCCCATTGCGCAGGCGTTTTTGACAGTTTTTTAATAATATCAGCGGTGAAGCAGTGAAGCAGTGGAGTGGAGTGAAGTGGCATGGAGTGGGTCCGTCCCTCCCTGATCTCTTTTCTCCCTGCAGATCGGCCTACCTTTTCTGGTCGCTATCGCATATATTCTACTCTGGCAGTGCACAGAAAGAAATGAAAGGTAATTATTCAAATAGTTCTCAAGTTTCTGATACGAAATTCTGAAAGTTTAACATGTTTTTGATATATTTTTCATATCACAGAGAGTATGCCATGAAGCATTTTATTTTCTTTGAGTTTAGATAATACATAGATAATTATATTCTCTCTATAAATGCATTTTTTAAAATTTAAATCCCCATATTTCTCACTCTGTTGGATTTCCCCCTCTCACACTCACTGCCCTCGCTATTTTTTTTTTGTTTTAATTTTTATTTGTATCTCATTTTGGCATAAATGGCTGCAGACACGGGCGGAGCAATCCGCCTCAACGGCTGCCCGATGCCCCTTTCCCTGCTCATTGCATGCCGCACGACATTTTTCGCTTGGCGGTGCGATAATGAAATTTTCTGACACTTTAACCAACACTTTTCGGTGCCAGTCGCTGCGGCACTATAGCTCCATCCAGCGCCAGCAGGCGGAGCTGACAGGTGGGCAGTGGCTCCAGCTCCAACTCCAGCTCCAGCTCCAGCAGTTGATAAGTCAAAAAGTTGTTTCCTCATTATGTTGATAAACGCCCAGTGCAGAGAATGAAAATAAAATCAAGGAAAGAAAGAATGTCAGGCCTCGGAAATGAGCTCGATTCGGACAAATTGAACTGAAAATGCACTGACCGGCTGCCATCTGCAAATTGATTCGCAGCTTTAGCACTAAATATGACAGTTTCTCGATGAGGGAAAGGTTGGGGTGATTCAGGAAAATTAAGGAATTGAGTTAAATACTCAAAAACTAAAAAATAACTAAATAAAACCACAGAATATCCTTTACATAATAATTTGTTTACGAAGTTTTCTTCTATAAACTGTAAAACCCTTATTTTCCATATTAAAACGCTACAAAACTATTTTAAAAATATTATAAAATTTAGTCTTGTAACAAAAACCCTTTAACGAATAATTAAACAAAATTAGCCATTTTTTATTCATAACAAAAAGCTCAAAACTTAAGTTAGAAAGTTCCCAAGAACCTCAAAGTGAGCCACCGTTTCCGTTTCCGCAAATTCAGACACCAATTCGGTTTCCGTTTCCGAAGCTGAATTCAGGCTGCGGTTTCGTGCTTTATTACTTATGAGGAGGCTTCTCCACCGCCAAGCCTTACGTATAATGACATGTAATTAAGCGTTTATTTACAGACAGCTTTGGTTTGTTCAAAAAGGGGGCGTGGCACCCTGGCTGGAGGGGCTGCGGTGATGTGGCATGGTGTGGCGGCATTTTAAGCAGGCATTTAACAGACGCAGAGTGGCCAAAAATTGACAGCTTAAAAGCCACTGAACTGATTGCAAACACAATAAATAAAAATAAAGAAAAGATAACAAGTTTAAATGAGTTGGCAAGGAAAATTCTTTAAAGGATCATAACTTAAGTTTCGTTTTCGTTTAAAGAAATATGTGAAAATCAAATAAAGAATTAAGTATATTTGTATGCCAATGGTATCCCTTCCCTTCTATATTTTCTTTTAATCAATGGTTTTCCTTTTATTTTAATCTTATGTTATTTATTTTGTTTAATCTGGGCTGCGTTGCAATTTCTGGCAAAGTTAAGACAAATTCTAGTGGCCGCGCGTGGGCGCTGAAACCTCCCAACGTCAGCGTCAACGACTTATTTGTTATTACGCTTTAATTTATTTGCCTGCAGTCGCCGATTGCCATGAGTTATAGTATATGCATAAGCAGATCTCGGTGGTGCATATATGTAAAGCTCGCCCAGACATTGGGCGGACAGGCGGCAGCCCAATCGAAACTCTGGCCGGGATCCACGCGCCGACGAACAACAACGTTGTCGATGTCGTTGTTGGTGTCGGGTGTCGGGTGTCGACTGTCGGTTGTCGGTTGTCTGCATCTGTATCGAAGTATCGGTATCCATATCGGAGTCTCTATATATCCCACCGTTGCCCGCCTCGGATCTGGTCTTGGGCTCCTTTTTTTTTTTGGTAGGCAGACAGCTGGCAGTCATGTGACAGGCGGCAATAAATCAAACGGCAAAACGACAAACGGCAATTGGCTTCAAGTGTAAACTAATTTCCATGTCGATTTATAATAACAACTTGTTAGCATTTTGTACTTCCACTGCACGAGACTTCATTAGTCAAGGCGCCAACGCAATCGAACATGGGAATGTTTTAGTAGTAGTTTGAGTTTAATAATGCTAATTATATAAATATTTTAATTAGTTTGAAATAAATCAGGGAAATCTTGTAGAACTTATCAGCTGAAAATGATATTCGAAATCTTTTGTATATTCCTTTAAATCCTTCTATAAATTATATAATTTTTTAGCTCTATTATAAATATCCTTACTAACTCCTTAGCATAACGCTCTTTTTCGGCCTTGTTGATTTATGCAAATTTCATTCGTGGATGCCGCCAAGCCAAGATCGGCGTAGATAAATACCCTTCAATCTAAATGTAAATGGCTCCGCATGTAATTGCCACAAATTGCCACTGCAGTGACCAGTTTTGCCTTTACTATTTTTTCTATGGCCAAAACGGAGCAGAAATGGCCATGGCAGTGGTTGTAGTCATGTCTGTGCTATGGTGTTCTTGCGCCTTTTTTAATTACCCGCAGGATGCGCGACAACAGCAAACAAATTGCCTCAATTTCCAATGTTGTTGCTCGTCGTGATTCATGTGACGTAGATGGAGCAGCAGCGGCAGCAGCAGCAGCAACATGCAACAGCCACAGTAGACACATCTAACGGGCTGCTGCTGATGCTGATGCTGCCACTGCCACCCTCCCCCGAGATGCAACTGTAAATAACGCGTGAAGTGGCCAAACATGCGTGGCGGCGTAACGGGACTCTTTTGGCCAGTGGGCGGCAAAGTGAGCTGCGGCTCGGAGCGCCTGGCAACAAGCGATAAACAAACGCCACGCCAAGTGTTTGCCGCCAGACACCACCAACAACAAGCGGGGCAACAGGAGCAGCAGCAGCAGCAGCAGCAGAAGCAGGAGTAACAGCAGCAGCAACATGTTGCTGATGCTGCGTAGAAAAGTGTGTTGCAGCCTCGCTAATGATGATGATGATGACCGAAGCGCTGCTGCGGGTAGGAGGTTTGCTCTGGTTTTAAATTGCTTATAGCCGGCTGCACCGAATAGTCTGGGAAAACTAATAAGAGAACCAGGAAACACCCGGTTCGTAAGTCATCCCATGAAAAAGTTATCCCACAATAAACCCCAATAATAATCCTGGAAATTGGCTAGATCCTTGAGAGTTAGTGACTAATGACCATTGCAGTAGGTTCAAGCGGAACATGGCACCTGGCCCGCTTCAACCTCCCCGGTTGCATGCTGACAACTCACATTGTTCGCGGCGCCTTTGAATGTTGCACTTGCAATTCGCATTCGCATTGCAGCAGAGACTCTTCTGGCCAACTTCGAACCAATTCCTGCTGCTTTAAGATTTGATTTATGGAGGGAATAGATTAAGTTAGCGTATCTGCTGGATGCTGCTTAATTAATTTGTATCTGCTGCCAAATCGAATGCCTCGAAATGGTGCGCTTCCCCCCCGCTCCTCCCGTTCCGTTTCGATGCAGTCGTTTAACATGTCAGAGGACCGGCTTTTTCTCTTCCGTTTGTCCGAGGTTTTGTCCTTTGGCAGCTATAAATTTTACGCCTGCTGCCTGTCAGCCGCTCTTATTTATTTATTTATCTGTGCGTGAGTCGCAGTTTGTGTGAGTGTGTGTATATCCTGTGTCTGGTATCTGCATTTATCCCTGTGTGTAGGCCAGCGATGTCAAGCAGGAAATCGTTGCTTTTTGCCCTGGCACTTGGCCTCATCATTTATTGGCCCAGAAGCATATGGTCAGCCCATCAATGGGCTCCGAAATCGGGCTTTTGTTAGACAAGATGCACAAGATCACGCAACTCTTGGACAAAACCAAAACATGACAACAAAAAGCCCAATAAAATGCAACAAAAAGCCAAACAAAGCCCGATGCTAGCAATCAATCAAACAGCTGCAACAGCGGCAACATCGAAACTCTTCTGACAGACAGCAACTTCCAACAAGTGAAAAGGTTAAAGGTGGGGGTTCTTTCGGGTTTTTTTTAGTGGGCTGAAGGATACCCTTTTTATAAAATAATTGATTTAAATTTAATTCTAACTTGAATGCTTTTTGTGTAACTTGAATAGGATTCAAATTTACATTTTTAATTCTTTTAAACAATTTTTAATAAATATTTATTTGGTTAGGTTATATTCCAAGTTTAAATACAACTTCGTTTTATTGATTAAATATTCTTTATTTAATATAAAATTTCCTGAACTGGTAAACAAGCTTGGAAAATACTTCTTTATTCATTAATAACCCCCTATTAAAAAATGCCTTTTTCTTGCAATATTTTATATAAATTAAATTTTGCCTATTAAGAAACCTCTTTTAAAAATTCCCCAACTCATATTTCTCCTCAAAACTAACATACCTCATCCCTTAAAAAAAATATATATATGATAAAAGCAGCAGCAGACTTCAGCAACAGTTGCTTGCGGTGGCAAGCTGTGGCGTCTGAGCCTATTGATGTTGCTGCTGCTGTTGCTGCCGCTGTTGCTGCTGCTGCGTTTCCCATGTTGCTCCTAGGTGAGCAAGGTGTCTCGCCTGTCTCGGTCCCCGCCTCGATTCCATTCCCACTACAGGTCCCACACACACAATCAATCAAGCCGCCGGCAATTAATCAAATATCTCCAAGCATAATTAGAGATGGAAAATCTAATGAGACTGAGACCGAGGCAGAAGACCCAAGACCCAAAACTCAATGCTGAAGACTGAGAGACTCCTTAACCCTTCGCCGGTTGCGGGGGCAGCGTGTTAAATTATGAAAAATGAACGCGTGGAACGCGCTTTTAATTGTGCTAATGTTGCGTTTCGAGTGCCAGAAGATATAGGCCCCCCACCTGAACGCATCCCATGGCGATCGCTTCCTGCGGCGTTCATGTCTGGAGTTGTGGAGTCTGCAGTCGCTGAAGTCCCATGGTCGCCGCCGGCAGTGTCTGTGTGCCTCGGGTTCAGCTGGAAACTCAGCCTCGTACTGAGTCTCGGGATTCGGACTCAGCTTCAACTTCGGCAGCTGAAGTTGTTGCCCCTGTGATGTCCCGCTAATCTCAATTTGTAAGTTAATCGGAGGCGCTGCTTGAGTTGGCCGAAAGAAAAACGAGCGAGCGAGGAATTGGTTATTTTTGTTGTTGTGTTTTCTTCTTCATTTGGAAATTCGAAATACCCTAGAAAAGGTGATATATAGGATACAATATACATTATAGAATAAACTAATGGAAAATACCAAATATTTTCACATTTAAATTTGGAATTATTTATAGTTTTTATCAAATATAAAACTCCATCATTTTAAGACTTCTTTAAACCTATAACTGCGAGGAATCTTTGGGAAATCTATCAGTAAATATAGCCAAACATAGGAAATATCCCACTGGTATATAGCATTATTCTCTCATTATTTTTATGGGTCACTTCCAGGTCGATTCCATCTCTTCCCCACTGCCACCCTTTCATTACTTTTATTGTCGCTGGCGAAGAGCAAATGAAATGTTCGATTGTGCGTAGCTTGATTGGCCCCGACTGCTGGATGGAGAATAAAAAAAACAACGTTAAAAAAGGGGAATGAGAATGGCAATGGGGCTGGGAGCTGGGAGCTCCTCTCAGAGATGGAGTGTTTGTAGTGGGCGCGTCTTGTAATTAACTCCGCTGGCACATAAACCAGACGTGGCCAGACCCCGGGCCTTTCATACATAATTTTTCATGAAATTGGCCGCGAAAGTGGTTGCAGCTCATTGAGAAATGGATTTTGGTTCGCTTGGGAAAGTCGACGACGAGCAGGTGAACGAACAATGGACAGAATCGCTTTCGCGAGCGGCAAAATTTATTGATACGTAACCTGAGTAGGCATATTATTTTAATTAGGCGACACTAAAGCCTCGCTATCGATGCCTTCAGATCGCGCCAGATCGCGATTGAGAGATCGTCTGAAGGAGAGTCGCTGGAAACTCTAAGTTGGAGATTCACCTGCGGTTTATATTCGTGTATTTTGCAAACTGTGGCGGAGATGGAGACTAAACTGCAAGAAAACTATATCGAAATTTGTCACAAAGGAAGGTCAATCAGTTATTTTAAATTCTAGAAGATATAGCTTGACATCGGAGAGATATTAGCAATATTAATTAATGGTATAACATGATGTAAAATTAATTAAAAATATACAAAACTAACCCCGTAAACCCAATTTATCTCAGTGCACCCGCCTCGACAGTCCTTGCCTTCTGGCTGACACTTGACAACGGATCCGATTCCGAGTCTGAAGGCTTTGGAATTGCGTGGCAAGTGCGATTTGGATTCCGATCCGAGTCCCGATCCCGATTCCAATCCCGTCGGCGATGCTTGTCTTTGTTTGGTTTGTCTCTGGTTTGTCACTCGGATTGATATTGATGGACTGACAGAGAATTTCCGCCGGCTCAGCTCAGATCACTCTCTCCACTCTCTCGCTGCTGCTGCTGATCAGGGGAAGCCCCTGCTGTCGCTTCTCTCCAATTCGATTCGCTGCCAAAATGTCTGGGCCAGTGGTTCGTGGTTGGCTTATATAAATTTCAAGCATTTTATTGTAACGCGTTTTATTAAAAGCTCGTAAACATTTATTTTATTTCATAAATTAGAATTTTAAAAGGCCGGCCGAGGGATTTGCATAAGAGCATGTAAATGTCACTTGATTGGAACTGGCCTTGCCTTTGTGGACCCTCTAACGGTAGTCGCTATGGTCCAAGTCCAATCCAAATATATACCATATGGGCGAACCCAACCCATGCCCAATCTCGATCCCATCCGAAATCGACATAAACATCAACGGCGACACTGAAAGGCGCCGTAAACAACACTAACAACATATTTAATTTAATAATATTAACAAAAGCCGATCGATCGATCCATCGCCCGAGCCTGAGAACAAACGAAAATCCATAGACATCAAAGAGTTTTTCGGAATAAAGAAACTTGGCTTCGCTGGCTTCACTAGCTCCGCTGATTATGCGGGAGGAGTGTCTCTGGGGGCATTAATTAGCTCCGATTTAGTCGCAGCACATAACGTCGATATATCTATATATAAATTTATTATATACCCATTGCCATCTGTATCTGTGTGCCACGGTGTCTACTTAGATACCCATCGGATTTGACTAACGGATCGAAATGAATGATATTTGATATGCACAACGAGATAGCCCCAATCGAGCGTGGAGAGGCTTTCAGCAGGGGCGTATAATCAAAGGGGGTTGATGTATAATATATATCTGATTGGAAGTCTATATAATATTTGTATAATTTGTTTTGAAAATATAGTAAACAAAGTTAAATCGCTCAGAAAAATCACAAGGTAACTAAAAACTCATAGCTCAAAGTTCGAGTTATGAAATGTAATCCATAACAATAAATGTATTTCTTCATTTTTCGAATGCGTTTTTAATATAATAGGATTTATACAAAGATCTCAACAAGAAGATGATTTAGGCAATGAAAAATGAAAAATATGTAAATGGAGCAAGAAAACCCAATCAAGCAAATCAGGAAAATCTTAATAAAATTCAATTTAAAAATTTACATTAAATCGCTTATCTAATAACTTGATATATCCTTTTCTGCCCCACCTCTGGCACACCTGTTCACTTAATTTATTTATTAAACAGCCGCCGATTGTCTAGCTTTTGATCAGACTTTTTGGCATTTCTCTCGCTCCGGCTGGGGGTTATAAAAATAAACTTTGATTTTGATAGGAAGCCGTGGCTGTGACCACGATTGTGATTGTGATCGGTGGTTGGAATCGCATTCGGATGTCGAAACCTTGTTGTCACTTGCTTATCAGCGTCAGGCCCTTAAGTCTCTGGCGTCTATTATTGATTTTCAAATGCTTTTTGGCGCTATAAATCGGTGAGCGATGCGCTAGACAAAAATAACCTCCGAAAAAAAAATCAAAAAGCAAACAAAAGAAGACAAAAGAAGCACAACAAACGACAAACACCGAAACAAATGATAGAGTGACGGGTATTTTTCAAAGTTAGTTAACATAAATAGATGCGCAGTGCAGATACAGATACAGGTACAGATACAAATCCAAGCTGAGATCTCCTACATATATTGTGGGTGAAGTTGCGTGCCTCGGGAAGGGAATGGAGCCCGGGAGAGAGATCTCAACGGGTCTGCATAATTATAGAGGCATGTGTGCATAAAATTTGTAGCATCATTAGGCTGCACCCCCGGCGAAAAGCACATACCAGAAAAAGACCCAAAACCGAACCGATCAGCGATCCCAAAAACCTAAGCCCCAAACCCCAACAAAACTGAACAACATTTTGGCTTTAAGGCTTTTCAAATGAATCCCTCGCGAGTTTTCGACTCGGCTAATGACCAGGCTAATCATTATGCCTAAGCTAGATAACGACGGACTCTGAGTCGGAGTCTGGAGTCGGAGTCGGAGTCTGGAGTCGGAAATATTTTGACAGTTTCACGCTCAGCCCGCGAGTGCTATATGATACTTTAATTATAGGCCAAAGCGGCCTGCTCGACTCTCTCGTTTTCGTTTATATTTTTTTTTTTTTTTTTACCAACAAGAAGTATAAATTTATAATAAATAAGCCCAGGCAACGGGTCAACGACGAGCGGCAAGAAAAAATTCTGTTTTTCGAAATTCTTTTCAGAAAAAATATTTGAAAGAAATCTTTTTTCGTCGGCGGCGGCGGCGGCGGAGGCTGTGTGTCGACGTCGGGCCTGTCCGAGAAATCTTTCAATTAAAATTTGCATAATTGTGGCAGCGAAATAAAATTTTGCATGAATTATGTGACTACTTGGGCATTATTTTTTCGTTCGACAAAAATTGTAGCTCATAAAATAAATTCCGAAAAATTGACAAAATTATAGTATCGACTCTTTACAACGAGTTTCCGAAACTGGTCGCTGTCTTGGCCTAACGTGAAACCAATCTGGAGCCAAAAATATATGGCTATGTCTTTATTATTATAAGCAGCAGCCCGCCTCCTTAACCATAAAGAAAAGACACACACCAGCCATATCCATATATCCAGGCAACAGTCGGTGAGTGCTCTCATGGCTTATCTATCAAATTAGCAGCCGAATGGTACCATTATATCGGCTATATCTGTTCGATCTCGGCCACAGCTATTGGAAAATATCATATTTTTATAGCTATAGCTTTCGAAAGGCTAATTTAGAAATAACTGTCACAATTTTTGGCTTCGTTGGGGGTTTATTTTACAGCCTTCGAAAGCCCTCAACGATCGGTCGATCTCCCCGCCTTGCGAGATTTATGTCCCCGCCATAACTCCAGAGTTTCAGGTTACCCGCAGGGAGAGAGAGAGAAAAACAATAAAATCGAAGAAGAAATGTCTATGAAATTATGATTTCTCGTACTAATTTGCCTTGTTAATAAAAAATATTTTAATGTCTCTCGCATAAACAACGAAAGGCGAAGGCGGCGAGGCGGCATTAACCCATGGCGCCAACATTTGGGCGATCTAACAAATTGCTTTCAAACTTCATTTTTAGCTTAACAAATTTCTTACATAAATTCTATATTAATAAAAAGATTTTAATAAAGATTTAAATTGAAATAAATATGTAAATATTAATTAAATATTTGTTTTAAAAGCTCTAAACAATTATTGTAAAATATACAATTTTATCTAAACCTAAAATTGTATATAAATAATTTTTAAATATATATTTTATGGCATCATTTCTCTTTGTAATTGTTGCTTAAAGAATTTTAGTAAATTTTGAAAAATATTAAAGCTAAAAAAGAGAATTATTTAACTTAATCGTAGATTAAAGGAAACTAATTCAAAAGCTTGCATATTTCGGAGATTCTTTTCTTATTCTTAGATATTTTCTATGAAGTTCAGCATTTAGTTTAGAATTACATTTCTTTATTAAATTTTGGTTCCTACTTCCCGGAAATTAAGCAAAAAATCGTGTATCCATGTTGGGTAATGTAGTGTTTACCCCAGTTGAACCTGAACCACCTGGCGGCGGCGGCGGCCTCTGTCGAGTTGTGTGAGGTTAGTGCTCGGTGCTGGTGGGTTAATGTGGGCCCTCCGCTGGCAGCCGCTTTCTGCTTTTCAGCATTTTCAGCGTTTTCAGCTGCCGTTGGTGGTCCGGCGTTTATGGCCGCCTGCCAGCTAGCCAGTTGCTGGTTGGCTTAGACGCTTTTGCTCGCAGCGACCACACCCCGCCTTATGCTAATTGCGAGGGAGATGGAAGTATACATAATATATATGGGTATTAGTATTGGTTTGCTTTATATACCACACTTAAGTGTGTGCGAGAGGGTGAAAGGGCTGGGGCTGGACCGCATAATCAGCTCATCAGCAGCTCTTTTGGCTGGCCGTTGATAAACTAATTTGTTTGATGTCTGGTCTAAATTGCAGGCGCTGTTGCCGTTGTTATGTAGAGCAAATATTCAGATCGGAGTGGCCAAAATGACCACTAAAATATTGTATGAAATTGACCAAAAATGACAGACAAATTGGCTTTTATCGCTCGGTTTTTGTGTGTGCCGGAATCGGCCATATTAGCTCGTGAATAATTTAACCATCCAAAGTGGAGCTAATGGTGTTAGTTGTCGTGTTTCATGTGTCTATTTATTAACACTGCCTTTTGTCTAAGCATCGAGTTGGTTTCTGTGTGTTTGTTGTGTTTTGGGCCATCAATTTATGATGTGGCATCCCATAAAGAATTGCCTGAATAGCCAAATGAGTTCAATCAGCATCCATTTCAACTGGCCGCTGATAAATTTCATATTTATGCTAATGCCCATCGCTGGTTATAGTATCAACAGTCACAACCTAAACCGATATCCAACCGCACCACTTTGCACCACCCATCGCTCTCTGGCCGACAAAAACTATTCTGAAATTCAAATGTCGGTCTGCAATCCAAATATATTTAATATATTTCGGTTGCCTGCGGTGCAGCCATCCGCAGAGTTCGCTATAAACTCGGATAAGTTATATATCCGTCGCTTATTTGGGGTAATCTCATACCGCATATCCGCCTGAGGAGAAACTGAGACAAAGCGGAGCAATCCGCTCATCTTTGGGTCTTCTCGATACATCTTTTATCTGAATATATGCCAAAAATTATGATATCAATTTCAGTTTTTGAGGGTATTACTTGCAATCAATTCGATTTCATCTAAAAGATGTCTTTGGTTAATTTAATCATAACTTAAGGTATGATTTCATCCAAAAGATATCTTTTGTTAATTTAATCATAACTTAAGGTTTGATTTAAATCAAATTATCTCTGATTACTGTATTAAAAAGATAAGACCAAGAAACTGACCCTTTGTTGGATGTTAAATGGGTGCTTTGTTGAAATATATACCTCAATCAGTATAGATATTTTAGTTTTCGGTTATAATTTGCCATGAGTCAAATTTTATACAATAACTTAAACTTTATATAGTCATAATTTTAAATCAGCGTTCCTATTACATTATTATTGAAGTGAAATCAAGAAACAGAGCCTTTTGTTGGCGTTTAAATGAGTTGCATATCAAATTAACATTAAGATAGATTTGATATTAAGCTTTTGGGTATTAATTTAAATCATTTCGTGTCTTTGTAAAAATTGTAATATAATCTAATTTAATATAATAATTAATTGCTAAAATATAATATATATATTTATGATATTAAATAACTTAAAGACTTGCTTTTGTTTTAGTTTCAACTTGAAGGCCTTAAATTTATTTCCCAAAAAAAACATACCCCCCAATCAAGCTCCATTTTATTGGGTTTATCTTCAAACATTTCCGATGTTTTACAACCGTTGCTGAGCTTTTATGTTTCCGTTGCACTGATGTAGCTGGATTATGTATATATACATATATCTCTTAACTATATACTGTATACAGAGTAACTCCGACATGTGTTTCCCTGCGAGTTCATCAAATGTCATTAATGGGATCGCTTTTATCACTCAGCCGGACCGTATGCTCTTTTGGCATAAATAGTATGCTTAATTGTCGGTCCGATAAAGCTTCGATCCCAATTAACGAATCTATGCAAATGAGAAGGAAGCCCGAATCGAACTGAACCGAAAATTTTACTGCGCCATTTTTAATAAGTTTCAATTTGATTATATTTTTGTTGTACTCTTAAATTGAGCCATAAAACCGATCCCGGCCAACAGTTAATTAACTGTATTTGAATTCAGTCTCGTATTTATATAGTGGCCATTGGTTTTGGTTCGGATTTAAGTTAGAGTTTGAGTTGGGATTCTAGTTTGCCAACGGGCAACACCCAATTAGCCCAAGTTTATTTATACTAAAAAATTTTGGTGGCTTTTAATGGCAGTTATCAAATGGTAACTGTTACCAAAGAGACAGGCTGCTACCTAACAAAAATATATCAATTTTTGCCCTGGCTTTTCCATCTGAAAATTAATGTTTATAGTTTATAGTTGTTCGATTTTAAGATTTCGATTTTTGAGTTTTACGAGTTGGGCGAGTGTGGGAAACCGAGGTGCCGCCCCTCCCTTTGGGAGCAGTTAATAAATATTCATCATTCATTGCCAGCGATCATCAAAAGGTTAATCAAGTCGATACCGATTTCGAAAGGATATTAGATGAGACATGTGAAGTGCCCACAAGATATCGCCGCTGGAGTGGGGGGCGCACACACATCGCAGTCGGAGTCGGAGTCGGAGTCAGAGCCCGACTTTGGAGGAAAAGAAGTTCCCACAATGAAGAAGCGCGCTTGTGGCACTTGTGATTTCTACGAATGTTACAACAACCACAGTCGCGCAAATGGAGGCTTCCTCTTCTTGATGTTGTTGATGTTGCTGTTGTGGCTTTGTTGTTGTTGATGTTGTTGTGACATTGAGGGCGAATGCGTTTGGTAAACGACGTCGGCGACGTCGAAATCAGGTAAAAACAAAAGGTTAACACAAAAGAACAAACAACGAAAACAACTGACAACAGCAACAACGATTTCGCTTTTGGCCTGGTCCACAAACCAACCCAAAAAATAAAAAAAAAGGCAAGAAAGGAAGGTTTAGTAATGGTTTCGAATTTAGGAATACCCTTTTGGGGATTTATAATTATAATAATAGATAAATGAGGAAAGTGTTCTTGCGTTTTATAAAATATATTTTGCAAAATATATCGACTTAAATTTTGTATATGAAACTAAGACTTTAGTAAGATCTCTCTAGCTGTGAAAGGTTTTAAGCAGAATAAGATGCTTAATGCCATTAAGCCACAGGAAGCTGTGATGCCTTATTCCTAACCTTGTTTTGCCACCCTAACTAACTGATCTTGCACCCTAACTAAAATCCCCTTCTCCTAGGGTAAATCTATAAGAAAACGACAGAAAGCAAGGGAAAAAACTACCGAAAAGCCAAACACCATGACATGGACACCAGGCGTAGGCACTCGCACTCGAACAGCGCCTCAGCTCAGCGCGGCTCGACTCAACTTGGCTTGGACTCGAACTCCGGCTCGAACTCCTCCAACTTGGACGGCTCCTCCGCCTCCTACATCTCAAGTGTGTGGAGGAGAGAACCAGCCATCGCATTTTGTAACTCATGTGCGACATTAAGTGCTTTGGTTTTTTTAGTTTGACGACGACGACGTCGGCGGCGGCGGTGGAGAGCTGAAAAACAAAAGGAAAAACTGACCCGTAAGTCATCATAAATGCAAGTTTATGGCCACAATGAAATGATGACGGGACTCACAGCTCGCTCGGACTTGGAATAGAGCCGAGCTGAGTTGAGCTTGTCCGCCGGAGGTCGTCGAAGCCATCCGCTCTACCTACCGCTCGCCGCGGAGTTACTTCTACGAAATCACATCAAGAGCTCCGAGGCTTTGAGCCTCTCCGAGAGTTCCAGGTTCCGAGCACCGACTTTGGCGGGCGTAACTCTTTATAGACTCGCATTTGTAGATGTATCTATTCTGCGGAAATCACAAAATGCCAGAAAATCTCCTGCCCCCGCCATGGATTGCTTTTTATTTCGTTTTTTTTTCGGTTCGGTTTGGTTTCCCTTGAATAACGCCAACGCATCGCTTGTGGAATTGTGTATATATAATGTTGTGAATTCATAAACGATTCCTTGTCAATCATTTGCCATATTAAGGCGCCTCCAGATCCTCCTCCTCGAAAGTTTTTGAACGCTCGTTAACCAATTATAGCGCTAGGAGATCGATTTGATGGGACGTAAGTTGGTATCTTGAGGAGATTTTACAGTGGTTTGATTTTGAGGAGGAAACTGGAGCAGGAAAATTAAGCGGCAATATATTAGGGAACTTGCTTACAAGGCATAAAGTTATTTATATCATTTAAGCCAAAGCTTAAATTAATTATAAATATAAACACTTTCAATTAATGATCTAATCTGTGCACCATATAATCCTCTTCCACTGTAAGACGATTTGGGCTTGTTAGTGTCCGCGGGATTGGACTCTTTCCAGTGGACTCAGTGGCAGTGACTGCAATGATGATGAATTGTGTGAATTTAGCACATTAGTCGCATCATCCGCGCAGAAGGACAAATGCAGCCAATCTCTATCCGCCGATGCTCGCCTCTGCTCAGCTCACCTCTCCCGCAGAGAAGGGTAATCATATCGCAGAGACCTGTCTCCCTGCAAAGGTGGGCAGCAGCAGCAGCAGCAGCAACTAGATCGATGGCCAGTCAGAAGTCCAAGTCGAAGTCGGAGTCGCGAAGCTGGGAGTTATGGAGGTAAATGCATTCATTGTGAGTTGTAATTGCAATTGATCTTGATTACGGCCTCTGTGATAATGTTCTTATTGAGGAGCCTCGGGCCTGGTCAGCGGTCAGTGGCAATGTTGCTGCGATGCAATTCAATTGTTGCACTTGACGTGGGACAAGCAGCTCGCATGTTGCACAGATACGAACGTGCCTCAATGTGTTCACCTCCATTGATCATTGATCATCATCCATCCAGCCAGGAGTCCAAGTGGGCGTCCCTCGCAAAGCCCAGGTGAGGTGAGGTAGTGATCTTGTCGGTCCGTTTAATTGATATACAGTATAGGTTGCAGAGTTTCCAAGCCCTTACCCTTTCAAGGTGGTTATTCTACAGAGACAGAGCAAGAAAATTAATAAACTACAAATCCACTTAGAGCAGGGTATTTACTAAATGAGATTATACATGAATTTCAGCAATTCACCTGTGAAGTTAATCATTTAAAGTGAATTGTAGTTGTGAATTATATAAATTGCCCTATTTATTACCGAATTTATCAAAAAGAGGCTTTAAACTTTACCAGGATCGATAAAGGAGCTTACTATTGATAAAAACATCAAAATCGTTCTTTAATATGCAAATAAAATATATATTTAAAGCACCTGAATATATAATAAAATATTCTTTAGCTTTGCAAATGCTTACCTTGCTTACACAAAAATTCCATGATAGTTCTACATTTTTGTAACTGTGCACCCGCCTCGTCGACGAATCGAATTCAGCTAAATTCACACAAGAGTTCATTAGAGTTGACGCTTGCCTTAAAACTGACACACGTTACATTCGACTGCCTGACTGGCGATCGTCGTGGAATTGGACTCGGAATTGGGTCCCTAGTGCAATTTAGTGCGGCTAATAAGCAGCCGAGATGTCGCTGCTACTCAGCTCAAGCGCGGCTCAAGACTTAGGCACAGACTCCGTCAGGCAGGCAGACCGACATTTAAAAGTCGCCTCAATCTGCTGCCGATCGATGGCGAATCAAACTAATCATTCAAAATTCAACACAGGCCCCGACTTTGACTGTAGACTGCGGCAGGCAGCGGCAGCAGCTTCAGGTACAGCTCAAATTGTCATCATTAGGAAAAAGGCAATCGCTACCGCTCAGAGCCACCGCCGAACCAATGAACTGAACTGAACTAAACTGAACGGAGCCGAGCTGAGCTGAGCCACCGCTCCCTGCCTAAATTTGATTTCTTCCTGCTCCTTTGTGCGCGCTTTTGTGCGCCATCAAACGCCGGCGACAGTTTGTCAGATTATTATCAGATTGCACTGGCTCACTTTTGACTTTCGAGCAGGCGGCGGCGGTCTAGGAGGAGCCACCACAGTTACCGATCCGGATCCCAAGCCCGGCCAGTGGCGTCGCCCCGAAGGGATCTGCCAATCTGACCCAATTCAGCCGGAGGATGACGCCCATGATCACTGCCAGCAACAAGATAAAATTGGTGAAGGGAAAACTAGTGAAAAAAAATTTCTAATTAAATTATTTGGAAACCGGAAAACCTTTTTCTTATTACTCATTTATTTATGTTTTTTTTTATATACATTTTAAAGTAAAACAGGGCATAGATCTCTTAATTAATGGAAGATCTTTAATCATTTTAAATTGAAAAATTATCTTAGAGGTTTTGTTTTATATTTATATATATTTTTTTTTTTAATTCATAATACTATTTTTTCCTTAGTGTTTTCTACTTGAACCGCCTAAGAGTCGCCGTTGACTGTCAGCGATTGTTTTGCTCCCGCGCATGCGCGCGGCTCTCTTCAAACGAAATCACATCGAATGTCGTCGCATGCGCGTGATCAACGTTGTTGATCTCTACCTGGTTACCTCCCCCCCTGTGGCCCACCTGCCCCTGTGATTCGTGGCATGTCGATTTTCGGATTTTGGGTGCACTGAGCACACACAGAAACACACACAAGTTCCAGGTTGATTTCGTTTTAGGGCTTTTCAATACCTTGGATTCATGGATCTCACGGATCTCTTAGATCTCTTGGATCTCTATGTTGACTCTTGTCAAAATACCATATGGGGCGGGTGGGATAAAGATCCATAAATACCAGTTTATCCATCAATATTTGCTGTGCTGATGGAATTGTATGTTTATTGGGAAAAACAAGTATTCCTACTATACAAAATTAAGGGAAATATTAATTTAATTATTTTTGATTATAGGGACGTAGGTTTTATGCTCATACTTGCACTGGGGTAAGGCGCATAAAAATTAGGCGATGTAGCATTTTCCCAATATACGCCGCTCTTGGAGCCGGGATATTTTCCATTTTTGAAATAATTTCCATTGAGCATGCTGTAATTATAAAACCTTTAAATATATATGTTTGAAAATAGTTTTTATGGGTTATTACCTATAACCACAATTCTTAAACCACCATCCACCCTCGTGCCTCTCAGCACAATTGTTGGAATCTCTATCAAATGTAGAGAAGTTGGCTTGGATGTGAAATTCGAGTGCTGATCCTGCTGTTCCAGAATATTCCCCAAGCGATTTCAGATAATACGATTCCTTCTCACTGCCAATTTTAAAGTCGCTGTAGCTTGCAAATGTTTGGGTTCCGTTGATATCTATAAGATCAATTAAAAGTTCGTAGGTTCGTGCCTTAGTCAGCAAGTGCAATTTTTCCAGGCCAAAGAAAAACTCGTTATCTATTTCGCCAAATCCTTCCCTGTAATCATTCCACGAGCGATTAAAGTTTTCACTTCCGTCAAACCGTCTCTGAATGAGCATCCATTCATAAGAGCACCAAGTTTTAAATGCGTTTATTCCACGAATTTTAAATTCAAAGAATCTGTTGCCATTTGGACAGTTTTCTGTATATGTATAATTTGCGAGTTGATCATTTGTTGACTTTAGCTTCTCTGAGACATTCATTATTTCATTATTTTTCTGATTTATTTGTGTATCCTTTGTCTTTAGTTGTTCGTTCTTGTCCTGGATTTGACCATCTTTACGGGCAGCTTCAATCCTATAGTTCGTTATATCTTCGGTCAGATTATTTAATCTGTTTTCTATAATCTCTTCGTTTTTTAGTTTGTTCTTAATTTGTTCTTTTAGCTCATTGATTTCGTTATTTTTTTGGTTTATTTCTATATACTTGGCCTTTAGTTCTTCATTTTTATCCTTAATATGACTATCTTTACGTACCGCCTCAATTCTACAGTTTGTTATAACTTCCGTCAGATTCTTAATTTCTACATTTTTTGAATTTATTTGTGTGTCCTTGGCCTTTAGTTCTTCATTCTTCTCCTGAATTTGACTATCTTTACGAGCATCTTGAATCCTATAAATCGTTATAACTTCCGTCAGATTTTCTAGTCTCTTTGTCATTTCTTGATTTTTAATTGTGAAATTTCCCTCTTGGTTTTTAATAATTTCGTTCTTCTCTCTTATGCTATTGATCAAATATGCTTCTCTGACTTGTATGTTATAGTTGTGCTCTCGTAGCAAATTCCTTAAGTCTGTAATGGTGGCGACGTGTATTTTCTCTGCAATATTGTCTTTAATGTTATCTGATAAATCTTTAGTTGGGTACGTCCAGTCTTGATATAACGCCTCCGAAGCGAAAACCCAAAAAATTAAAACGAAAACCACCGACTTCATTATTTCGAGCTTGCGAATTGTGCCAGCGATTAGAGAGAACTAAACTAAATTATTTGAAACAGATGTATTTTATGTGCCTTTTATACATATGTTATAGAATAATTTGTATAAATACATATGTATAAACCACAGAAGCTAGACCTTTTCGGGCTAAGTCACAAGGGCTTAAATTCCAATTCCATGAGCGCTTTTTTTGTACAGTTTTATAAAAATCTGACTACTATGTATATCTAGCTGTCATAGTAAAGTTCTAAAAATAAATAGAAAATATGTATGTCCTCGCAGTTTTCTTTTTTTTTTACTATATATTTTTATTTACTCAGAGATGCAGCTTCTTTTTCCTATTTCAGACTGTCGATTTTGAGTTACTGCTAATCGGAATATTCATCATTAAGCTTTCGGTAAGATTTATGAAACTCAAAACCTATATTAAGCAGATTTAGGAAGCTTCTTCCATATAATATTCTATTAATATAATATCATAAAATAAACGTTTTTTAAAGAGCATCTCGAATCCGTCTATCCATCTCCACTGGCTTTCTGTTTTTTCGGCATTTACGAGCTTTTTTCAAGTGAATTTCAGAACCTCAGCCGAGAGACAATGGTTTTCTTTTTGGTATTGTTGGGATTCCGCTGCTTTATGTGGGTGGCTTCTGTCCGGCAGCACATTCTTCTGCCCTCTCCCCCTCTTCCACGAGAGTTTTCCAGTTAACTGCCTCTGCCTTAGTGTATCTGTATCTGTGTTGCCTTTCGGCGTATGGGAATCGTTAAATTAAATCGCAGTCGTTTATGGGCCTGGTTTTCCTTTTGGGCGCCTCGACCGCCAACCGCCAACCGCCGACCGCCGACTGATGAGGCTCGCGACCTCTTTTGGGCCTCAAATTTGTCAACTTGTAGTTAGTATATTTCTGGGCTGCTTTTTAGCTGACCCCCCCTGCCACTGGCCCATAAAATACTTATGTTTTTTAAGAATTTTACGATGCCGCCAGCGTCTTGTGTGTTTTCTGGTACTTTACCTTTTACCTTCTACCTTTTTCTTGTTTTCTTGCCCATTCGCTTTTTTCCGCCCTTTTTTTTTTAGTGAAACTGAAAAGTGACAAGATTGCCACCGGTTTTTTCGGAGAGATTTTTATGCCTACTTGTGGAGTGATTTTGGCTGATATCGCACGGCTGTGCGGCTTGCTTCCGCTCGATTTTCCCTTTTTTAATTAATATTTCATAAAAATGCCTCGCACTTAGCACTTGTCTAAGCGCTGGACTTTCCAAGTGCCGCCGGCTCCCAGTCGCCTCCTTGAAATCCGTTTTGTACTCCACCCCACCTCACGTTCTTTTGCCACTGGAAACAATGGCGGTCCGGGGACTTTGATCTTCGTGCCGGGCCTGATCGGTAGCCAGCACCACCGGCACCACCACCACCACCGCCGCCATCAAGACCAAAATCCACAAAAGGTTTATTATTTATTGTTGGCGAAAGAGGAGGGCCAGACGCCGCCGCGCGGGTCGGAGGAGCAAGGTGCAGCTCCAAAGGAGGAGGGATCGACAAGTGCAGTCCATGCTGCAGCTGCAAGTTGCAAGTTGCACGTTGCCAAGTCGCCAGGTTCCGAGTTGCACAGTTGCCGATTGCACCACGAGCCATGGCTACTGGAAACAACACACCTAAAGAAAATGTTTTAAATTATTTAAAAATATTTAAACATTTCAATGGGGCTTGTTTGGGCAAACGGAAAAAATAGAATGGATATAAATCCATAGAAAAGCTTGATTTTCTGATTAAAATTAATTTTATATGTTTACTTAAAGAAACAAATGTATTCAAAATTAATAAAAATGTATTAAAAACAATGCATCTTATAGATTGTGTATTTCCATATCCCCTGAAGCTCTTATTTTTATTGTAAGACTTCAATTATTCAAAGAATTTGTAACCAAGTTATAACTATTTCTTTTAATTAAATTCAACTATGTTAATTTTAAAGATATTCATCAATTTGTTAAGCTTTAATTGTGCTTATTAAGCCTGGCATTTTTCCAGGTGTTATCCACGCGAATGGATATTAAAACAGGAGCCCGAGCGAAAGAAGCCAGAGTTAAATCTCGGCGCGCAGTGGATCGTAACGCCGAAGAGAGAAGGGGCTGAAAAAAAGGGGGCTTTGGGGCGCGAAACGGGGGCGTAACTAAATGGGGGGACGATCAGACAAAACGCTTTACAAAACGTTCGCTTTAGAGGACGTTCAAATAATAAATGCACTCAAAAATGCCCAAATGCCCGCAAACAAAATAAATAAAAATGTTATTGATATTTAGCGAGTGGTCTGCTGGGACCTGCTCCTTACCTAGCTTCCCTCCTCTGGGTCTCCTTGGAGCGCGTGCTATGGCATCCTAAGGTCCTCTTGGTTTATTCTATTTTCTGTGCCTTTTCTTTTTTATTTACTTTTCCTATGGCGCCCGTTGCCGTGGCCACCTTTTTGTTCATGATATAAACGCGACTTGGAGCGCTTGGCTTTTGGCTTTCCATTTTTAAGCCGTTGCGGAATTCAGGTAGTAATTCCCATTTTAATGCCAAATAAATATAGATCCTTGAATCGAGCGTATATATATATCTTAACAGATAACAATTGATTTTGGGGAGTAGTTTAATGGCTTTACTAAAGCCCCAGAATTATGAAAGTGTCTGAGGTATGCGCGGTCATCATAGAGCACCATCAAGGCTATTTCTTTTATTAATTAATATCTTAAAACTTTCTAATTAAACTTTCAGATTTGTAAAGCTTGAAATAAGTATAGAATTTAAGTGTTTATGCTGCCTAAAAATAAATCCAAGAAAATATAATCAAATAACTCCATAAACTAGCTTTAAAAAGCCAGATATAATTCCAAACAAAAGCTAATCCTAATGAATATATAACCATCAACAGCTCAATGGAAGTGGATATATCTAATCTGAAATGTTCACCTGGCTGGAGCAATTAATTTGCCTGCCTCCTTAGCCTCGACCCAAACACAGAAGCGGAGAGGACTTCCTTTGAGCCCAGGCTTGTCGTAGTGCCATATTGGGAGGAACACACGATCTCGTGTCATCTACGGCATTTTCACATTTCCAAGGAACTCGAGGAGGAGCAGTAGCTGGAGAAGGAGAAGTGCATCTTGAGATGCACAACATGCGCAGTCAACAAATTTGCAGCAACATCAACGCCATCTACGGTGGGTGTTGCCGCCTCATAAACATCTATCATCGCACAAAAGAGCCACAGATCTTTGGGAGGGTAAGGGATGGGGGGAAGAGAGTCTTCTGAAGACTGTCTTTTTGTTGGGGCCTTTGTGGTGCGAGTTCTCGAGTCTCGGCTGACCGCCTTAACTGTCAACGACGATTAAATATACATTTGCATAAATTAAGCAAAGTATTCTTCGTATGCTTACAGAGGTCCAAAAGGTGAAAATTAAAGAGCAGCCAGAAAGAAAAAAGAAATCAAATGGAATAGGAATCGGAATTGGAATTGGAATGGGTATATATCGGAATCCACTCAAATGAAATGAAATGCGTTGAAATCAAATGCCGTAAGAAATGCTCCCCAAACAAAACTCGAGGCCCCGAATCTCCGATTTTCGATCGCCGCACAGCCATTGTTGAGCCTCGGCAGCAGCTGTCACATAATTCCGCTATAAATTCTTATTCAGTTTGGACTAGCTGTTGATTTCAACACCTTAGATAAGCGGGGCCCCAGCTCCGACTGTCCCCTCTCACCTTTGTGCCCCCTTGGGAGCCACTGGCCGTGTCACCCCCGCGCTTGAGCGGCCGCCGCCTACGCCTGCGCATATAAACTGCTTGTAATACGCGGCTATTAATTTAAAATTACAGTTTTACACAAGCCCCACGGCATTTAGAAACGAGGGGAAACGGAGCCAACAAAATAAATATATGATAGAAATTCTTTGGGGAAAATAAAACGAAGTTGTCATACACTTGCTAGGGAATTTGTAAGTTATAGATGGGAGTTTATATAAATACATAGGTTATCTTTATTGATATGTATATTATTTATATTTTATTTGTCTAGATCTGTGATTTCTTATAATTTTTAGATCATTTTTGAGTAATATTCTAGAGAAATATGAATATTGAAAGCAACATGTATAAAGTCTTAACTTATCTAACTGATTTACATAACACTTTGTCATTTTATTGATACAAATATATTTCTTTACAATTCTATATAAGTTAAAAAGTAATAAACTTTATACAAGAGATATTTATTCATTTATTACTTTCTTTAAAAATTATCAAACTCCTCGACAAATCAATTTCTTAAGAACAAAAAGCCTTCATTCAACCCATTCACAATCACAAAGAAAATCTAAATTTTTGCCATTAAATCTGGGAAAATATATTTTATACCGTGACAGATTGAAGGTGCCTCCTGAAAGGGTATAAATAAAAAGAATTAATGGCTTACGCACAGATTTACAAGGCCCCGGAATCGATATGCATAAAATGCCAAGTTGGAAAATCTGAGGGCAGCGGAGTGAGGCGGAGGCATGAAAGAGAGCTGCCTGCATCCGAATCCGACGAATCGGAATCTGTGTCCGACTACGAGTCCGACTCCGACTCCAACTTCGAGTCGGTGTCTTGGCCACTTAGATGTTTGGGCCGCGATAAGAGGGCCGCCACAACTGGAGGGAGTAAAGCGAACAAAACACAGCAAAACATACGCTTAAAAATGCATTTACAGTTAAACTCAATCAATTTTCAATCGATTTCATTCAACGACTGAAAATTTATGAGCGGACATTAAAGAGGTTGTGCCTAGGGAAAGGGATATGCCATCCTAGGGGGCAAGTGCATCCTTATCGATGCCCATTAAGGGTCCTTAGTACACCAGTTTCCTGTGTGTGTGGCCCTGGCTACCTGTTGTCACCTGCTGTGCGTGGGAATGACAATTAAAATTGGTTAGGGGAATGGGTATATGGCTAAGGATCGAACACCAGATGAGGTCACCAGAGGCAGCTGGAGGATATGCCAGAGAGAGGATCAATTAAACGGTCTGTGGATCCGATCGCATCTCTTTCTCTCAATGCGGATGCCGACCGGGCGACCTGGAAGATGGAACCGTTAACCGTTGGCCAAAGTCAATTGGCCAATTGCTAGAATGATCAAAAACACTAAGCTGCAAAAGAAGAATTAATTAAATATATTTAAAATTGGAATAAAATGGGAATAAATATATATTTACAATCCTAAAATTGTATTTAACTCCTTGTGGTAATATTTAAAGCTCATAATGTATACTAAATTTATGAAAATATTTAATTTTAATAACAAACCACAATACTAAATTTTCTGCTTTTCAAATTGAATATTTTATTTCATAATTTCCTAGTACCCTTCTCCTTCCAGTCGAAATCTATCCTCTCTTCGCTGATGATCAGTGTAATTGGGAGTTGATTTTAGCCACGCACTTGTCGGCCGCTTCAGAAGATCTCTAGCAGTTCGTTTCATTCTCTTTTTCGAGGCATTTCAATTGGCCGTTCTATGAAATTAGCACCTGTCTCACCGCTGCACTGCGACTGTGGTCCAATCCATTTGGAATTCCGCAAAATCATTATGCCCCGCCGCGTGCGCTCGCTCGTCGTAGATCCGAAAACGCTAATAGAGCAATAGTGCTGATCCTCGCCGATGATCCCTCCTTTCCCTCCCAGCACCGATCTCGATCCGTGGCCGATCCTGCATTGTTCGCGTGTAATAACTCCTTCAATCGATCGCTGGCGATCGCTGGCAGATCAATTGCCGCCGCCTATCGACGCCACGGTCATGGCATGAAAATTGCATGCTTTCTATTTCAGATGAAATCAACTGACAATGGCCCAGCGTTCTTGGCCAGAATCGGGCAGGAACCGGAGTGGGAGAGGGGGAGATGTGGGGAATCGAGGCAAACACTTCAATTGAGTGCGCCTGGCCATTGTTCTGCTGACGAACTTTCGCAAAAGCTAAGCTAAGCTGCCTTTGTGCAATATTATTAACAGCAACTGCAGCAGCAGCAGCAGCAGCAGCAGCAGCAGCAGCAGCAACTGCTGCATCTACGGCAGCAACTTTGAGCTCTCAATCGAGCGTTACAATTTTCACAATCTCGCAGCGATTGGACATGCAAGTGAGGCCAAGGAGTTGCATAAGCTAGAGGCCAACTCCGACTTGGTTGAGTTTGGAGCTCCAAGAGGCTCACCAAGGCACCTCAGCATACTTTTTTAGATACCCTAGGAAAGGACTTGATTCTTATTTTCAATTTATTAGGAACTCATAGGGAAACACTATAGTTTTTTAAACAAATATTTAGATTAAAAACAAATTTTAGAGCAATTAGAAAAATAAATCTCTTAACTTAATGTTCTTTAAACTCGAACCCACTTGTTTAAGGGTATTTCCAGCTTCGATCCTCTTCCTCCTCCTGACCCTCTTGTTATATGATCATGTATGAAGATCTGAATCTGAGTGCAGACTGCAACGGAGACTGGAATTGGGACTGGGACTGAGACTGAGACAATCGCGCTGCCTGGCTAAAGTTCGCAGCTCTCGCCTGAATCTCGAGTCTGATCTTTGCCGCCATTCAAGGTGTTTGTGTGCTGCCCCTCGCTCCTGCGATCGCTGCAGCTCCTCCCGGCGCACTCCCGATTTTTTCTTTATATTCAAGCTCTGAAGATCTGCATTTGTGTGCGGGCATTAAGACAATTTATAGCCGCTAATGTGCCAAGCGAAGCCCACCGCACAATTGGCCAGAAGAAAGAATGCAGAGGGAGAAAATATAGGTACTACAAATCAATCTATTAAATAGCAACAATATTTACTAAACTGATCTTTAAAATATTTTAAAGTGTGTTAAAAGTCTTTAAGAATTTGAAATTTGTAACGTAAAAAAGAATCGAATTAATTATCTAATTAATTATTTGGGATAACTAATTCTTTGTATAAAACTGAAATAAATATTTTATAAGAATAGCGTTTAGCTCTTACAAATTCCTAACAATATTTCTCTTGGTGCATCTATAGAGCAGCCAGTGGAGGAGTATAGAAAAATATACTTGATCAGATGTGGAAAAGGAGGAGAGAAACCGCCGTCTGGAGCAGCTTCCGTTCCGTATCATTTGTCTATTTAGTTGCGGGGCCTGCGCTTTTCCGATTAACTTTTTGTTGAACTTCATTACCTGGCGAAAATGCAATAATCGAGCGGGGATTGAACCGAACTATCAGCTCTAGCAATTTGTATCGCCGATCGGGGGCAGAGAGCGAGCGAAATACAGATGAACAGCGGCGCAGTCAGACTCATATGAAGATCGCCTTCGTAATGATTAAAAATCGTGCACTGGACCAAAGCGAAAACAATATTCGCTTACAAATTGGCACAGTGCCACGTGAAACACCTGCATAAATATGGCAAGAGGCGGAGGGAGTTGCTCGAATAGCTACCAAGCTACTCTTGATGATGTAGATTCCCAGGAAGGGTAATCAAGGTAGCAGCCAATCAGGCGATTATCCCATATATTGTTGGTGAAACCCTACATATTCGCATTGATGATTGCGAAATTAATTCTGAATGAGGGGAGAAGGATAAGGTTTAGCCTAGGGCTAATAATAATAAAGAAGAAGATGATTATTAAATGCAGTAAGAAAACTTTATAGAGTAATTATATTCCCCTGTGAATCACAATTATAAATATTACTTTTCTAAAATTATGTTCCCTTTAGATTCACTCGAATTTAGCCTTAGAATTTATTTATGAACCCATTTAGTTTACAGAAAAATATGCGCAGAATGATGGAGGACCGCTTTTGATCTCTTCCCTCGATCCCACCAACTGGTGAAGTGTTCCAATTGTCTAAAGCACTCTGGTGTGCATATAGTTTTCTGCATAGTATAGCGCTGTATATATAGTGAAATGCAGTGTCGCATTGCCATTAATTTCGCTTACAATATTAATTACCATCAAATTTCTCATTCCGCTGATTTGTGGTTCGAGGCGAGGCGAATGTGTGGCAAAAATGATTTCGGCCGCAGATTCATAAAATATCTGCCCACAATGGGGAGAGAGGCATTAAGTATGCAGAGTGTCCATCCTCCCTTTACCCGTTTCATCCATATCCCCAGTGATTTTCCCCCCTGAATTTCCCCACTTTTCCCACCAGTTTGGCAGCTCTTCCCACTCATCCTTGGTCAGGCGTTGCTGTTGACATGTTGCCGTCGCCCGTTGTTGCTGCCGCCGCTCCTGCTGCTGTTGCCGTTGCCGCTGGCATTAAATTAGTTGTTGGCATCGGTAGTGGCAGCTAATGCAGACCACCACCTTCACCCAGTCCCCCATGAATGTCCCGGGCCAGCCCATACCCCAGTCTCCGCTCCATCAACCGGCTAACGATGCACTCAATTACAGCGACCAGTGCGGTGACGTCGCATAAATTATAGTTTATTTATTTTTATTTTCATTTTTAATTTCACTGCGGCGCAGCTCTGCTTTTGTTATGCCTCCCCCTTGGATTGCCGATGAGGAATATATATACTTGTAAAATGATTATTAAGTCTAGTTGAAATTATTTGGAATTATCTTATGCAAGGTTCTTTGCAGGTTTCACCATTTTGTATAAAATATATGATTTATATCAATAAAATGTTATGTAAAATATCCCATAGAATACTCAGATTTGAGTTATTTTTGTATTATTTCTTAACATTTTATTTAAATTAATTTTTAATTCAAGATTTATACCCTTTAGTTGTGATATATTTGCAGGCCTTAGAACGTTTAACTTTTATTTAGACCATTTGTCAGTTGTGTACAAATTGCAATCGCGCTTTTGAATCCCAAAAACAAATTCGCTTTTATTTATATTTTTTTTTAGTTTTCGTGGAACGACACCTGTCTAGCATTTTAAGTTGCTCGCACGTAGGACGTGGGTTCAGTTTGCCCGTTTTCCAAGTTCGATGGAGTTGCTCTGTGTCACCTGCATACAGTGCGGCTCATTAACGGCAGCGTTTGATTGACCAAATTATTATGTAATTAGCTGCAGGCTGACCCACATCCCAGCAGGTGGTTTCGGTGGTTCGTTGGTTTGGTGGCTCGGCGGTGCTGCCTCTTATCAGTCTGATTTATTCATGTTTCTCGAGGCTGACTTATGGAACGTGTTTTTCGCCGGCACGTCGTTGACAGGAAGTCGGGCAGTCCAGGGACTTGGCCTGGGATTGGGAAACTCAACCAACTCAAGTTGGCAAATCCATAAACTGGGATTGAAATGTGGTAGAGAGGGGTTTGTGTGTGTGGAAATATTAACTCCATTTTTGAGAGCTTTAAAAAAAGCCACTTGAAGGCAAGGGGTTTCCGTTTAAGGTAATAAACTGGGAAAGTTGGTAATAAACTATGAAAATATTAATAAAATTACCTGTCTAGGATATAATTAATTTCAATAAATTTAATATGGTTTATTTATTATTTAAGGAAGGAAGTTAGAATGTTTATTGTATATTTAGAAAGCGTTGAATAAATTCTATAGCTGTCGAAAACATTAATAATTTAAATTATATAAAACTTACACAGCTATATTTTGTAGCATTTAACTTTCAGTTACTTAAATTTATTAAGTACTTTATGGCTGACTAATTACCCTAAGATTTATTGGCTAATTCTTAACTACAAGTCAAGTTATAAAATTACTCAGCTGAGACCATTTCAATGATGTATCGCTATGCCCCTATATGCCTAACTGCCACCTCTTCCTAAGAGCTCAATTTGCTATTCAATTAATTTATAATTTATTCAGCAAGAGATTTTAATGAGCTCAGTCAGCCTAGCCAGCTAGCTAGTTGTGTTTATTTAACCATTTCGCACCACCTCGACTGGGGCTGTGGGCTAGGAACTGCATCTAATTGGCATCTTGTGGGAGTGATATATTCAATTAGCGACCAATTGATTGTTGGTCCTCCAACAAAGCGGCTTCCAGGTATTTTTGGCACCTTCTCTGTTTGCCAGCGGCACCAACAGCACCCCCACACATCGCGATTTGCGTCGATCACATTTTCGCACCTTTCGGCCGTCGGAGATGTTTGCCAAATATTTGGACTGCTCACGTCCCAGGCTGATCGCAGTCCCAGGTAAATGTTGGTCACTGGGGCTTTTGCTTTCACTACACTCGTTCACGGTTGCCAAATGGCCAAGTAGTGGGAGTACCTAGCCGGCTGACAATTCATTAGCCATTGCACTGGGGCTGTGGGCCATAAAATTATGACATCGATCGGATGGACACCTACTTAGGGTTTGTTGACTGACGCCCCCGGTTCACTCACTCCCTTTACATAATGAGGGAAGACCTATACGCGTAGCTCATTAAGTCTTATCACGTGCTTTCGGCTTCGGCTTCAGTTTCGATTTCGTTTGAATTGTCTTTGGTGGTGCCACCTCCTATAAAATGATAGTGTTTCATGGGTTTTAGCCACAGTCAAGAGACAACAGTTCAGCAGGCAAAACCGAAGAGCCCAGCAATTGGATTACCCCTCAAATTAAGCCAGGAATCTCCCAGAATGAAGGTAAATCCTTTAAAGAATATAATAATGTATTTATATTAAAATTCTCTTAATGACTCACAGTCTTTCGTGTGCATTTTGGCCTTGGTGGCCGTGGCTCAGGCGGGCCTTCTGCCCCATGGGGACCTTCATCATGG
Organism: Drosophila anomelani; assembly: GCA_035045905.1. NCBI lineage: Eukaryota > Metazoa > Arthropoda > Insecta > Diptera > Drosophilidae > Drosophila > Drosophila anomelani. The sequence continues at coordinate 7,983,123 of JAWNOO010000165.1, forward strand.
CTATCATCATGCAGATCTGCCTCATTTGGTGGATGCCGAGATCCATCATTCGGATGGCATCCATCTGGGACACAGTGCCGCCATTGTGCATCATGACGATCACCATTTGGATCATCATTTCGATCATCATCACCTGGAGTCACTGCCCACTACTGTGTACCATCATGAGGAGCTGCCGCATCACTACCACTATGCTCGTTATCACACCGCTCCCTTGGTGCACCACCATCACCATGACACCCATGCCGCCATTGTGCACCACAAAACGGTGGTGCCCGCTCACCTGGATGTCCACAGCCACTCGAACCTCTTGTCCTTTGCCAAGCATGCCCTGCATGGCAAGTACGGCAAGGTCAGGATCACCGAGACCCATTACTGAGAGAGATTCCCCCATAAAATCCATTGCCCAATCATTAACCGATTAGCCAAACGCTTGTTTATTGTTGTTTATTTATTAAGAACTAAGTTTAGTTACCGAAAACCAAGCAAACTCGAATAGAAACGAGTAAAAATTAGAAAATATAAAACTAAAGATTTAATTTTAGCTTCAAAATAATCTAAAGCACAAATTCCCTTAAATACAAATGCATTTTTCACTTTTTTCTCTTATATTTTCATCACTTTTCGAAAAGTCTGAAAAGATCCAAGGCGTAATTTTCACCATTTTCGATATTACCTTACCGATTCGGTTAGTCATCCCCTTCTATTAGCCATAATGCAATTTGGAATTTATTAGCCGCTAAGCTGGCTCACGAAATCTTCGCATAAGCGGGTGAGAATCTGTGAATTTAACCAGCGAATAATTGGAGGTGCTAGCCATAGATACTTTTCCATTTTCCCCCTCTTGGCAGCTCCCCTTGATTTGGGCTCATTGCATCCGTCAGAGCCTTCAACGCGGCCCAGACAATTTATCATCCGCTGTGCGAGCCGAAAGTAATTTACTTGCAATTTAAAGATAAACAGGCGCGATAATGTCTACAAAGCATAAACGTGAGTTGACGCCTACAATCCGCCAAAAGGGGGATCCGAAGGGGGTGGTGGCACAGGGGCAACCATGACCATACATCATCGCGATATCGCAGCCAAAGAGAGTGAAGGTGTTGCCAGTGTGGTTGCTGTTGGTGTTGTTTGTGGGGATAGTCTTGCTGCAGTTGATGCACTCAGGGATGAGTAGGTTTAATTGTAAAAGATTTATATTGTTTATATTCTGTTTTATTTGAAGTTTAAGTAAACTTTCAGTAGACAATTTTTCATATGATTATTTTCAAGAACTTCTTGGCTTTATTCAAGGTATTTTCCCTCTGGAATTTTCAGACTTTTTCAACTATTTCTGGTAGATATTTTTCCCTGTGCACCTGCGGCTAGTGTTGCAGCATTGTGCCTGCCTCACGCCATCGCCATCGCCACCGCCACTCGCTGGGGCAAGAACAATTGCAACTGCCGCTGCACGATGCGGCAGTTTCGAGTTGCAACTCGCAACGCAGTCGACCCTGACAAACAAACGCTGAGGGCGTCGTGCTCATGTCCAGAGCCCGACTTGGAACCTACTGCTCGAGGGGCGAGCGCATGCGCAACACGTGGCCGGGACACCACTGGAAAGTGGCAAAGAGGGTACCCTCTCCGACTTCGACTCCAAGCCGACCCGAAAGCTTCCCCTTTTTCGCAAGTGCAGCCAAGCGGCTTCTGCAATTTTCCAGTCGTGCGCCATGGCAACGCGTGCCGAGCTCATTTTCATTTTCATTGAGCCACCAAAAGGGGGCAGAGGAGCAGCAGAGAGTTGGCTATGAGGAAATTAGCCTCTTAGCCAGGAGCTGGAGTTGGCGTTGAGTCGAGCTTTTGTGGCCTTTTACCCCTTTACGCTAAGCGGGCATCCTTAGACGATTTTTCCACTTTGCACAGTCGGCAAAAAGTCAGGTAATTTGTTGGCCAATATTACTTAATAGCAGTCCCTAGAGGGTCTAGTTGGATCACTAGTTTTAAGGCATTAATTTAATGTATCCGTTTTTGATAACTGACTTAAGCTTTAATCTGTGATGAAAGGAATTTATGAAGGTGTTATTATTAATGTAATCTTTTGTTTTTAACAGGAAGTTAATAAACTAATGAGAGGGATCCATAAGTTTTTAGGAATAAACAGCTTACAATCATTATTATATGTACAGGAATTTTGTATAAAGCAATAAAATATATAAAAGAAAAATATTATACACATTTGCTGGTGACTGTTACATATTATTTAGAACTGAAGTTGAAAAAATGTATATAAAATAACAAAAATTTATGTAAAAATGTGGAAAGTAATACTGAAATACCCAGAATTCTTGAAATTTAAAAATAATAAAGAGTCAGAAAGATGACAAAACCTGTTAATTTTACCTCGTCAATTTGTTTTGCTCAGTGCCCGGCGTTGACAAATATTTTGTACAAATGGCCGGGCTCTTTGTGCATTTGTGCATCGGTGCCTGGGTGCACATGGCCACAGCAGCATCCAAGCCTCAATGGGAATGGACGCCACTAACTTAACTCTCCGGCGGCAGAAAGAAGCAAAAAGTCGTGCCACACGAAGCCCCCGAAAACTAAACCAAATGCGGCACGACTCGGCTTTTTTTTCGGGTTGTCGTGCGTTGAATGGGGCAACATCAGTTTGTGCCATGGGATGCGGCAACATGGGCTCAACACCTGCCAAAACTTCATAAATTCGATAAATCACAGCTATGAAGATAGAAGAGTGTCTGGGCAAAAAAACAAACCAAATACAAAATACAAAATAAAAGAAGGCTGTCAAAAAACAGTGATGCGTGAACACCCGCCTTGGTTTTGCTCCAACTTGGGCCTTAGTTGGACCTCTTTTTGTGTGCGACTCGGAGAGCCGACTGCGAAGTCGCCTCGCTACGATTAAAGCCAGCCTAGTGTGGCAGTGCTAATGGCACAGACACACAAGTCGCTGGGTGTTCGAAAATGAGGGGAGACTCCAGGGGAGACAGTCAGACAATGCCACAGTTTATATTGCAGCCTGTGCCTGGTCATTAGCAGCATTGCAGCTGCAACAGCAACAGCAACCGGCAATCGTGGCGTTGCGGCTGCGGTGTAAGTGAGGTAGCAACGCAGCAGACCCCAACTCCAGCTCCAGCTCCAGCTCCAAGTCCAACTCCAGCGTCGTCTGTTTGGCAGCGTAATTGTGTTAAAAATTACTCAGGCATCTTAATCACTTTGGTAAATATTTTGCTTGCCCGTCTCGCAGGCAGCCAAGGCAGGCAGCCAGCAGCCAGCAGAAGGAGTTTTCGATTCGAGGTTAATGCGCTGCAGCTGCAGCTCCACAGCTCCACAGCTCCCAGACTGGCTTCGACTTTGGCTTTGGCAAAATGTTGCTAGCTCAGAAAATCCCCATCAGAAATCCACATCATGAGTGGGTGTGCGTGTGTATCGAGAGCCGAAACATGCAAACTCCCCAAACGAGACAGAGTTTTCATTCATGAAATTGCCCCGATTGGTTCCTAAGTTCCAGCCAGGAGGAAATCGGAGGGAGCAGGAGGGGAGTTGGCAACTCAACTTCATTGCATGTTCGGGCTCAGTTCATTTTCAACAGCATCAAGGATCAAATGCATTAAATACGAGAACGAGACCAAGTCGCTGCCATCGGATGTTGCAACTTGAGCACAGAAAGAAATTGTTATTAAATAAAAATTAATACAAAAATATCATTTGAGGTGTAAAATAAAAGAGTTAAAATTGTAGTTCTTAAACCAAAAATAAGGTAATCTCTTTTTGAAAGTAAAATAACAAAAATATAACAGAATTAAATCATGAATAATACGTTTTTTGAATAAATAAAAGAGTCCTTCGAAAGTAACTTCCATACAAAATGTTGTAAATATGTATCTTCTAGTTCAAATATTATATATTTTTATTTCTATTAAATTTTATCCTCACTACATTATTTAATTTTTCCTAAAAATAAATTATAAATTTAATTTTGTAAAGAAATTAGAACTTTTCTCTTTCTGTATCTTGAAACATCAAGGCAATGGCAACACCAACAACACACCTACTTACGTTCAGTTCGCTGCTTTATCAGAGCTGCTCATCTGGCGTCCTCTGTCCAGGGTCCCAGGTACATCCCCATCCCCATCCCCTTGTCCCCTCATCTCTGGAGCATCCACATCCTACGTACACATCCACATCCAGGGCGGGTGGCGCACCTGCGGCAAACTGCTTTGCAATTATGAGATTTTTTGCGCTTCCTCTGCTCCGTTCGACGGCCAGCGGCATGGAGTTATGCTAAACAAATCAGGAGCGGATTTTATAGAGTAGAGAATCCCAAGGATCATGATATATATAATAGAATCACAACTGTTTAATAAAAAGAATAAATATTAATTTAATTGTGAGCAATGTCCTAAGGACTCGCAAACGTAAATATCATAAGAACTTCATTTGAAATCTTCTAAGATTTATTTATACTTAAAATTCAAACTGTATGTTTTATATATCAGAAATACTCAAATGAAAATGAAGATAAAATAACGAAAATTACTCTACAAAATGCCTCTGAAAAGGAAAATATTTTCATATTAAGGAATTTATTATTTACCAACTCGTTTATCTTTATAAATTGCATTAATGCTACTTGCCTGCCCTAAAACCCTTCAAAATCGAAGGGAACCCACCGAATTCCAGCCCTGTTCGGTCAAGGAAGAGGAGGAGTAACCGCTTGCCAGGTCGATGATGTTGCAGGCAGCTTCTGTTGCCGCTGCTGCTGCTGCTGCTACACTTTCTCTCTGTGCAGCAGCCCCGGCATCATAATTTAGACTGCAATCATCATTATCGTTCGAGACCAGCGACCCGAGAGCATTCTTGAGCAAAACGCCCGCACGTAGACATTTTGGAGGAGAGCTGCTGGGAATCTTGGGTATCTGGAGGGGCCTGGAGGACAGCAGCCTTGGCAACTGTCAGTCAGTCAGTGGAGAGGCTTCGACTCGGACTTGGACTCCGGAGCAGTCAGTGAGTCTATCATTCAGTCAGTCAGTCAGTCAGCGCAAAGTTGCCAGCAATTTGCTCAAATAAAAACGTAAAAACGAAATGCAGGAGCAGCCGCAGCAACCCAGGAAGCTGCGCATGCGTCTCTGGCAGCATATAATTGTCTCTTGGGCAGGGGCCTCTCTCGACTCAACCTGGCGAGGATCCACATCCACATCCCCAACCACTGACGGAGCCACACAGCTGTGCCTGCCACTGTGCAACTCGCTTTTGGTGGTGCTTCTGATGATGCTTCTGCTGCTGCTGCCGTCCATGTCCGGCGGCAATTGTAATTACCGCAGTTGCGCCTCCCGTCCGTCGAGGCCAACGCCTTCGCCAATTCCACACTGAGCGGAAATGATAGCCATTAACATTGAAAATTCCAATTTCGATTTTAGCTTGGCACTTCAAAAACATAATTGTGGAGGATCGATGAGTAGCAAAAGAAACTATCAATCTAGTGGCCAATAAATGCCAAAAACTAAGCTCAAATCCTGCTTTATGATTATCATTTCTAGGAAACGCAATACTTTACAAGTTATTTAATTTTTTTGAAATCTTAGAAGACACTTTTCCCTCAGTGCCAAGCTGGACAAATGCGCAGTAGCCTGGCATTTCAGTTACGCCTGCAGTTTGTTATTACGCGCATTATTTCTGCCGCAGCCCTTCGGTGTCCCATCCCATCTCATCCGATCCCGGCCTCCCAATCTCTGGGATCCCTGTTCCCCTCCTGATTGCATTCAGTTAAGACTGCAGGGCAGAAGACATTTTACATTAGCTGCGCATTCCAAAAATCCGCTCCCCTCGAGGTTTTAGGTTCGGTTTTCGTTTTCGGTTCATATTTATTTATTTTTATAGTTTTCGTATTTTTTTTGCGATGGAAGAGAAACTAATTAGAGTAGACTTAATGGAAATTCTTGTAGTTATTCATAATTTAGTTAAACGTTTAGCATACAATGACAAAGGAACTGCCAAGAGAGTTCCTGGAGATTTTTAGTACAATAATGAGTAATGTTTTTCATATTTTGGTTTTTTTTGGGCAGCTAAGGATTGTCAGAGAGTGTGTGTTTTTTTAGGGGGAAGGGAAGTTTATTAACTTAGAACTTAGACTAACCAAGCCTTAGTGTCTGTACATAGCACCGCAAGATAAAGCCGAACTTAATAGCACCTTAATAGCAAACTGGAAGATCGGATTGGGGTTGGGTTCCACGTTCTCCGGCTTCTTCGAGGAACCCAAAATGATAGCATAACTAGCAGTTGGAAGTGATTCGATTTTGTTCTCAACTAATATCACAATGTTGCTCGCTGATTCTCTCCACTTCAATGCGTTTTCGATAAAATTTGATTAGTTTATATTCGTAGTTGATCTTTGATTCTGGAATTCTTAGGACTAGAAGGCAAATGTAAGCTAAGAGTTGAAAAGTTGAGTCTTTTGATTAGCTATCGTAGTTATTGCTTTAATTTACATAGTTTAGTTTATGATTTCTGGATTTAAAAGGTCGAAAGGCGCTATAAAAATATTCCTGAAAGCGATTCGAGTAAAATTTACTTGAGTTTAGTTGAGTGAAGGATTTTTGTATTAATTTTAAAAGGATTTCGTTTTATTTTATTTATTTTTTTGTAGGATTTTCATTGATTCTAGTAAATGGAGTTTTATTAAAAAATACTTGACTGTATGCGTTTAGCATTTAATGCTTAAAATTTTTAACTTCTCAGAAGCGTTAAGTTGAAAAATCTTAAACTACGTTTTCGTTTCTTCGTTAAAAATATGTTACGTATATCTGGTAAATATATTTTATATATATATGTATATATATGGGCTATCTGTTGTCATTTATTGTTTAGTTATCCATTAGTCAAAAAGTTGATTAGGCCTGGCAAAAGTCGCACAATGTACAAGGCAAAAAATTCTATCTTACAGTACCTCAAATTGAGTTGTTGCTTAGTTTGTTTTTAGTTAGTTTTTCATTACTTTTTTTAGTATCAAAAAATTGTTGTGTTTGTTGGTAAGGCACTTCCGTGTGACGGAAATATATAGCACTATATCTAAGTGTAAATCTAGATCTATATTTCTATATTTATGGGGCTGTTTTTTTTTATGTACACATAGACTAGAGACCGACGGCCCCAGCTTAGTGCCCGTAAATCTCCGCCTGGCGAAACAATCACTTGGAGCTGATCCAAAGCCAAACTGAATTATGTTGATGGAAACAATGAATAAACCGACGGAACGCGACAATCCTGCACCGCACCAAAACCCCTAGCTACCCTCCTACCCTGGCCAACAGGCCAAACTTCAAACTCAAACTCAATTTTCGCGCTACAATTACAAATGACGGCGATAAATTTCGCGAGTGGAGACAAAAGGAAAGTTGGATGCCAGCCATCCCAACCCCCCCATGAATCTGAATCTCTGCAAGGCACCCCCTCCTCAGCACCCCTTTAACCCCTTGTTGCCCCATTTTGCGGAGAGGAAGTGATAATAAACGCACGACACGCGCGCCTTGTTTAGAGATTTATGCGTGCCACGGAATAGAACCGAGTGAAAATAGAGGCGAACGCTTAAAAATAGTGCAACTGCTGCACTCGACTAAAAAAAGTATTCCAAAAATATAAAATCGATAGGAAAATATATAAAAAATAGTAATAAATAATCCGTAAACTTTATAAATACAGGCAAAACTCGAATATAAAATCATTTAAAAACTTATGAAAAGCTGCCATATCAGTTCTAATATTTATAAAAATTTAAAACCTGAATATTCTCTTAAACTTTCCTATTCGAGATTCATAATTTTGACATATTTCAAGCCTTAAGTTTTCCCTTAACCCAATATATCCTTCCAGTACTTCAGGGTATCCTAAAAAAGGCTGCAAATAATGTCAGGCTATGGCGATGGTGGCCAAAATGATGCACGACCCGAGCGGATTATGCAATGCGGCATCATCACATCTAGGCCCGGCTAATACAGTCCGGCCCATAAGTCAGCCACAGCCATTGGCCCCGCTCTTAGCCCCTCTCCTGCCCTGTCGCGCTTGGAAAAAGTGATGGAGTGCAACATGCTAGCTGCAACACGCGGCTACTTAGCTGCCCCTCGCCCTGATTTATGGCCCCGGAGATGCGACAACTCCTCCATTCTCAGCACCAGCCCCAGCCCCAGACACAACACACAATGTCTGTCAATTGGGGCATTTTCACTGCTTAATTACGTTGGAAAAGCCGGGGGGGAGGCAGGGAAAATGGAGGCCAACTGTGCCCACGTCTGCAGTTCGTGTTTGTTTTGCAACCCCGCGCACTTATTAAGGAATTAATTTAGTCATTGCAAAACAAGGTCAGACATTAGCCGCAAACTGCAATGCAGCAAGGACCTCTCCACTCTTCGCCGCTCCTCACCCACTTTGCACCCGCTTTTCACCCACATTTCCACCCACTTGGCACCCACTGCAACTCCCACGCCGTCGCCTTCTTCGTGCTGCAAGGCCATTAAGGCCCCCAAGAAAATTTCCATGCGAAGAACAAGGACTTGAATCGCCTTTACACCGCCCCCGAACCCGCCACCCCCGCCTGTATCGGCGTGGGAAAAACCTGCCGAAAAGCCGGGCTAAAAGTGGGGCTGCGTGCCAAAATGCAGTTTCGTGACCGGCGAAAAGGAGCTGACTGCGCCTTGTAAGCGATTCCCATTGCCTAAAAGCTTGTAAGCCAGTTTCCGGCTCCGGCAGCGGCGACTACGGCTAAAACTACGACTTTGACTCCGGCTAAAGGCATACCACAAGCACGGGAAAGTATAGGTTTTAGGCTCATGTAAAAACAACAAAAAATGTACATATATGAGTGAAAAATCAACAAAGCCAAATTAGCCGAACGAAGGCTATACTTAAATATTTTGAAACCCAAATTGAAATGAACAAACAATTTCAGTTTATGGTCCTGAAGATAAGGCTCTATAAAAATTGTAGTATTAAAATTAACTCCATTTTTAATTAAGAAAGAAAATAAATTGTTTAACCTGAAAAATAAAAAGAAAACCCAATCGAAATAATAACAAAATCAAATTTTAAATTCTGTTTTGCATGACATTGTCCATTGGTGTAGACTTTGTTTTGTTTTATTTTGTGAAAAACGTTTTGGAACTAAGATCTAATCATAACCAACTAGAATAACATAAGTTAATAATTTATTTAAACGTTTAGCTACGAACTAATAATCAATAAGCGGGAGTCGGGGCATTGTTTCATTCTCATTTGTTTTATAATAGATTTTATAATAAATAACGAAAAACTTCAACTTGAAACATGGAAACGACCCCGAGGGGAACTCCCGTTGAGGGTTTGTCCAATCCAATGATGGTTTTATGAACTAAAGAAAACTTAAAGGTTTTTATTTCATTTCATGAAAACAAAAAGTAGTAATAGTGTTGAGAGAGAGGGAGTGTGGGTCAATTGCAAATACAATTTATAATTTAACAAAGTGTTTTTGTTGAACAAAAAAAAAAGGAATAGTATTTTCATGTTGCCTTATTTTTCTTTTTAAAATCTCAGTAGAAATGAGTTTTGTTTGTTTGTTTTTTTGTGCCCTAGGGAGAATTCTTTGTCTTTTGTGTGTGTTTTTGTGTAGAACTAGAAATTAAATTTAATTAAATTAAGTTAAATAAAGTAATATTAAATTAATACAAATCGTTGTGGTAGAAGTTTACATGCTGCTGAGTAAGGTTACCAATAAATTAAGAGTTAACTAAACAACTAATGCCGTCAATTAGCCTAGGTGTAGCGAGTCTAGCTTAATAATTTCAGTGTTGCTCGAAATGCTGTGAGATCAGATCGGCGGGGGGATCTGATCGCTCCTAAAATGTACGTTTTGTGTATAAGATATATCAGATATAGCCTAAGATTTGTGGAACATGGAATTGCCTAGCTGTATCGAAGATCCCATGGGGGGTTCAAGGGGATCTGGCAACTAGAACTAGTTTAAGTGCTAATACGTTGGGTGGTCGGTCTTGAGTGCGCTGCCCTCTAGCTCTCCTCTCCTACATAGTAGATGCTTCATTAGCCTATTCTTTAACTGTAGGTAGTAATAAGGTTCCTCAGTCTTCGCAGAGATTTCCGGTACAAGTACAAACTGCTCTAGTTAATATAATAATTTCCTTTTCTCTTTCTCTTCTAGCACTAAGCTGGGTCTGCCGCCTAACAGGTCATGAAGCGCCTGCTGCTGGCCAGGCGCTGTTAAGCGCTCTCCGTCTTCACCACAATGGGCATGGGTCCGCCCAGAGTCAGGCCAGGCTGCGACTTCTGCAGCAGCTCCTCTTGAAGCAGACTCATCGGGTTCATGCCCAGCCCCATATTGAGGCCCATGCCCATGCCCATGTTCATGTTCATCTTCATGTCGAGCAGCGGATGGGAACTGGGCGATTTGGGCTCCTCCAGCCGCTCCCCACTCCGGCGGGACTCCCTGCCCTCGCGACCTTCGCGTCCTCCCTCGCGGCCTTCGCGGGATCCGCTGCCGCCGCCGCCCCTGGACTCGTAACGCGTGTGCGTCCTCATGTGCCGCGTGATCATGTCGCGGCGGCAGGCAGCATAGGGGCATTGCGGGCACTTGTAGGGCTTCTCGCCGGTGTGGGTCCTCTGGTGGGTGGACAGGTGATCGGAGCGGGAGAAGACCTGACCGCACACTTTGCAGGTGTACGGCTTGACGCCGGTGTGCAGGCGCATGTGACGGGTAAGCATGTCGGAGCGGGCAAAGGACCTGCGGCAGACGTCGCAGGAGTAGGCTTTGGCAATATCATTGGCGGGATTCCGGGACTTGTGACGCGACGCCATGTGCTTGGCCAGGCGGTCGTGCAGTGAGAACATCTGTCCGCAGGTGGGACAAACGTAGGCCACATCCGAGCCAGGCGGCATCTCCTCCACAACGGGCGACACATCCAGATTGTAGCGCCAGGCCACCGTCTCCTTGGTCGTGGGCGAGGCCACATCTCCCTTGATCACGGGCACCCCCACCGTGGTGGTGGGCACATGGGGATGGCCGTGCATCTGCTGGTGGTGCAGCGGATGCAGTGGCATCTCCAGCTTGATCATTGCCGCTGCTGCCGCCGCAGCCGCCGCATGGGCTGCGTTCATGGCATTCGCATATGGCGAATTGGGTGGCGGCTGGTGGTTGGGCGTGGCAGCGGTGGTGCTGGGCGTGTGTCCCGAGTGGCTACTCGATGCCGGCGACAGGGCATTCATGCTCTCCAGGCTGCTGGCCGCACTCATGGCCGGCGGTGGCGGCATCATGGTAGCCGAGGAGGACGAGGGAGGGCTGGACTCCTGGTAGGATGATTTCGAGCTTGACTTTTTGTACTTCTTGATCTCCATGTCGCTGCGCATGCACAGATCCAGCGGACGCTCCTGTGGCGGCGGCATGGGCTTCTTGTCACCCTTCTTGCCCTTCGGTTTGGGGCTGGTGCGCTTCTTGGGGGCGCTAGAAGTGGTGGTGCTAGCAGTGCTGCTCGTGGTGGTGTTGGCTCCACTATTGGTCACCGAGGATTCGCTGCGTGGCGGCGAGGGCAGCGACGGCGGGGGCGAGGCATTGGCCAGCAGGACATGGGGCAGCATGTGATTCGAGGAGGCGGCGGGGCCACTCTTGCGGTCCTGCAAAGTGGGCGATGTCTCCGTTTCGGAGGCTATCGAGGAGGGCGTGTGCTGGAGCGGCGAGGGATAGAGATCGTGGCGCCGGCGGAACACCTCGTTCAGATACTTGGTGTGCAGGTAGTAGCCGAACAGGGGCGAGGGTATCGGAAAGTACCGGTCGTAGGGGCTGGGTATCTCAGTCTTGATGTCCACATGCAGCGGATTCTCCTTGTTCAGCTGCTGACTGGTCGGATTGGGATGGTCCGGCGGCAAGTTGCTCTGCGCCGCCTGCAGCTGCAGCGGACTCATGCTGATCCTGGGACTGTCCTGATCGTTGTCATCGCTGTGCGAGAGCTCCAGATCCTCTCCAGAGATATCCTCGTTCTCCTCGTTCTCCAGCAGCATCTCCGGCTCGTTCTCCTCATCCTCGCTGACGGGCTGCTCGCTCTTGATGTACTTGGCATGCTGCTCCTCAGCGTCTTCGTGCTGCTCCTCCTCGTCGTCATCGTCACGAATGGATTCCTCTGTGTGATCCGCTTCATCCTCGTCCTGCTCATGATCCTCGGCATCCTCCTCCATATCCATGGGTTCTGCCTTGCAGGCCAGGCCATTTGAGTGACCATCATCGCTGTTGTTGTTGTTGTTGTTATTACTGCTGCTATTGTTATTGTTGTTGTGATGGTGCAGCTTGTCCAGCACCGCCGACAGCCTCTTGCGCTTGCGCTGCTTCCACGGCACCACGATATTATTGTTGGCCACACTGGCCTGGTTGTTGTTGTTGATGTTGTTGGAGTGATTGGTGGCCACTGCAGCAGCCACTGCCGCCGCAGCCGCCGCCTGCTGGTGGAGACTGAGTGCCAGCGGCAGGTGGTGCGGATGCGGCGGCGGAGGATGGGGATGATGATGGTGCTGCTGGAGATGCGGATACGGCAGCTGGCCATAAGGGGCGGCTGCGGCCCCAGGCGCCGGATACATATGCGGTAGATACTGCTGCGGGTGGTGATGGTGGTGGTGGTTCAGGTTGTGGTTGAGGTGATGGGGCGGCGGCTGCGGATGGGGATGGGAGTGGGTCAGGTGGAGCGGGTGGGCATGGTGGTGCTGCGGCGGCGGCGGCGCCTGGGAAGGCGGATTGTGCGGATTCGTGTGGTGACCATGCCCCATGGGGTCGGTGCCTTCTGCCATCGTCATGAGGTCAACTTTTTGTGGCTTCAGCGGCGGCGGCGGCGGCTGCGTCTCCTGCGGAACGGAGCCTCCAATGGGTTGGGATTGGGATATGGTTGGACGCAGCTGCTGCTCCTCCTCCTGTTGGGATGAGCACAGCGTGGGCAACTCCACCAGCAAGTCCTGCAGCTTGCGCGGACACGGATTCTTGCGAGAGACCTGACGATACGATGTGGCCTGCAAGAAGAGCGGAAATAAACATAAATGTTAATTAAGAACTATTTTATAAATAAAGCAAATTAATAAAGTTTTACAATTAGTTTAGTACCTGCATTCTTATTTAACTAAAATAAACTTTTTATAAATCAACACAGGAATTCTTCAAAGAATTTAGAAAATTCAAGGTCAAGTCCCACAACGAATACACATTTTTTTCTAGACTAAGCACAATTTTTACCTTTCTTTTCTGCACTTTTATCTTTAATATTAATAAAACAAGCAAAGTTATAAAAGTCTATCTATAAATCTATATAAAACACATATTTTCACTTAAAGAACAGCAACTTAAGCTCTGCGTTTACAATAAAAGATGCCACCCACCATGTTTCTTTTAGTAAATCTTTGTTATTGAGTCAAAATAAATAGGGAAAACTTGCACTAGTCACTTTTGTTAAATATATAAACACAGTAATCCCAGCATGTAGAATTCTTCACAAATAATTAAGTTTTATAGGAGCCTCGCGAATAGTTTGATTCTTCTGCGGCCAAAATGTTGCGAAAATATTTGTGCCTTCGTCCAAAATTCAAGGAATCTTCCATTCATACTATCTTTCTCGCTCTGACACACTGAAAATAAAGCTTAGATACTTCATCTCTGGCCATCTCTTTCCTTATTGTCATCTACTTGATAATCCTAAAGTTGCCGGATCAGCGATACTCCTACGCTAACTAAATTGTATTTAAAATGTTGTTTAATTTGATAAGTTAATGGCATTTCTTAAGAGTTCTGACTTTAATTAAATGAAATAAGAACGAAATGGCGAGTCTTTGAACCCCGCTTCCGGTTTACACTTGTTGACAGAGTTGCCACACTTCCGTAGCTCGTATTTCCGCTTCTTACGTAACTAAGTTAAGAAGATGCAGAAAATTGGGTAAAATACAAAATAAGTTTTGATCTTTAAATAGGGAACGGGAACTGGAACTAGTGGCAATCAGTCAAGCATCAAAATGCTGCAATTTCTCGGCGTCTGTTTGAGTTGGCTTTCAGTCAAACAAATAAATAAGATAAATTTTGTGCTGAAGCTGCCAAAAAAAAGAAGCTAGCCGGGGAAATAACGTAACGAGAAGACAGATGACAACAACGGCGGCGTTTACGTTTACGCTGCGTTAGTTTTATGCGTTCGTTAGGGGAAAGGGAAGCCATGGACGGGATATATTCTCGGGTGCAAAGGGGTGCCCAGAGTCCATACTCTCCGCACAGTCTCCAACTCCCGCTGTGGGAATTTTTATGGCGCTGCCAGCAGATTTTATGGCGCTCCAAGTTTATGGGGCCTTTGGATTTTGGCGCTGCCTTCGCCTTCCGCGACCTCTCCCATCACCCCGCCTAACCCCTAAGCTTCTGGTCAGCGAAATCAATGAAGGAAAGGCGACAGGCACAGGACAGGAAAGGACAGCGACGACGACGACGACAGCCGTGGATGGGATTGGGTCGGGGCAAGGATCGCATCGCATCTCGCCGTCTGGCGCCAACATTCGCAAATAATTAAAAGTTACCACACACATGGACGGTGGCGGAGGGGAGTGGGCGATACTGCCACCGAACTGAAAGCAGTTGGCAACCCCGCAAAAGGACAAGGCACCACAACAACAACAGGAGCTACAGCAACGACGGCACGTCTGGAAGGACGTTTGCTGCATTGCGCTTATCCTTGTGATATATGAATATTGTGCACACACGCACGTAGCTGCGAGTTGGGGGCCGGTGCAGGAGCTGGAGCTGGAGCTGGAGCAGGACGAAGCTTTGTGCTGTGTCTGCCATAAGCCGTCAGTTTATGGGGGAACCTCACCGTTTTTACACAGCGAAAAAAGGAATAAAAACTAAGAAATAAAAGGATAATCACTAAATAAAATAACAGCCTTTTAAAAGGACTACAATTATTGGAAGCAAGAGGGGAAGCTAGCTTCAGGAAGCTGAATTTTTTTTATATTTTCAGTTTAAAATTGGCTCAGGAAGTCGAATTTCAAATCACTCAAACTAAGCCAAAAATTAATTAATTTTAAATCGAAAAGCTTTTCTGTGCTAGTTTTTATCAGGTCAATAAATCTGCATACTAAATAAAACGTTCTAAGAAGATTAAAATTTTTCCAAATTTTGAAAATTTGAATGATGGTACCCCTTACCATTTTTTCGAAAAAATCGAAATTTTTAAAAAATGTAATTTTAGCTCAGAATACGGCTTAGTTGACTCGCCTGTTGATGCTGATTAAGAATATATATGCTCTATGGGGTCGGAAATGCTTTTTTCATTGATTTTTAAGCTTTTGACTGATATAAGAATATCCTGAAATTTTTAATTATTTTAATCCTAGCCTCTCCTTTTTTTCTTACACTGCACTCCGCTGTCGTTGTCCTTCTGTTGGCAATTTGCGCCTACAACTAGCTGGAAGTGGGGCCAGGACATTGGGTCAGGGGCTAAGAGTAGCAGGAGTCCATGTCCTTAACGGTCACGTGTTTGCTTTACGTGTTGAGAAAATGAAAAGAGTCGGCAGGACACTCGTGTGTGTCCGTGTGAGCCGAGGAGAGGTGTTGATGGGGCAGCGACAGGGACACCTGTGTCCATCTTCCCAGCCCATCCCACCCAGCACACCTTTCACCTTCCACCCGCCCCCTGGCCAGTTAGTGGCTTGCTATTGCCATTGTTATTGTTGTCGCATATGTCTGTCTGCCCCTTTTTTGGCTTAATGGAGTGCGTGTCCTTTGTGCCCCCCCGTCCTTTAGTCGTTTTTAAAGTTGTGTCTCTCTTCGGTGGCAACTTTTTCGATTTCGCAACTTAAATGGAAAAACGGGCAGAAAGTTTTTTGCCTTTGCATATCATAATTCATGTTCTATTTCCGAGAACAGGGTCAGCCAGCCGCCCCTCCTTTTTTCTCCCTTTATTATCCACCCGAAGGGCAATTAATATTCTTAATTAGGGTAATTAAACAGCGCAATGCTGACAACTATGCGAAAAACTTTACACCAACGAATGTGGCCACGGCATGGGCTCCCTCGCTCCCTCGCTCCCTAGCTCCCTTGCTTTTCCTTTGCCACTTCTTTTCCACAGTGTCCCCATGACCAAACGTACATGCATATATTCATAAAATAAAGTGAACAAAAAGCTGAGGAAAAAAAACATAAATTTTCACGCCAGTCTCACTCTCTCTACGTTCTGGGTTCCTGCTCCAAGGTTCCGCCGCTTTGGGGCCTTGTTAGCACGCGAAATCGGGGATCGGATTCGAGGGAGAGTTGTCGAGATTTTTGATTTATGGCTGGCGGAGTTTGGATAAACACAAATGTACGTAGATCTGTATAAACGTTCATACACCCTTTGCCAAGTGTTAATTAACTGGCCAAATCGATAAAGTTTTGAACAGAAAAAGGATATGGTTGAACAGGATAATTAATAAAGAAAATCTTGTAAGTTATTTCATTGTGAGTAGTAAAATTTATACACATTTATAATAATTTGATGTAAAATTAGAATCCTGTTTAAGTTCCAGTTTATTCGTTTCCCTACTTTCTTGCGAGGTTAAGGAAAGAGTATCCTCTTAAGTGTTGTATTTAATTCATTCTCATTTTCTCTGAATTTTTATTTCCATTTTGGGTGTTCTTTTTTGGCGAAAGATTACATAATGGAGGAACAGCAAAGACAGAATGGACTTGTCAGGCGATGGTGGCGGAAGATGGTGTGAAATTATGCTAAATGAAGTGTTAATTTTTGGCCACGGCTGGAATGACTTTCCAGAGGGTCCCCGTCCCAAAAAAAATATATATAAAATGCGGGAAAACCATGAGATTTAATTAAGCTTTTTCTAGAATGTAAACATGGCGCTAACAAGTCGCCAGTTAAAGACCGAAAAAGAGCGGACAGCGAAACATGCTTGTAAGCAAATGTTTGGCAAAGTGGAACGGCGAATGCCAAGTGCTCGCTCGTAAATGATCTGAAAACTGAAAACTGAAGACTAGAAAACCGAAAACCGAAAGCTGGAAAGTGCAAGCCAAGTGCAAACTGCTGCTTAATTACGCCAAACAACGAACAATGAACAACCCGGCGAACAACGACGGCAACAACTGGCCCAAACAACTAGGAAGCACATAGCATAGCATAGCACATCGCATTAAATGGCGCTCATTTGTTGTCAACAATGGCAGAAAACAACAAAAATAAATAATAAAACAAAAAAATATACACAAAAAGGCAATAAAAACGAGAACCCAGATTTGCCAACTCGGCTTTGTCTTACTTGGGCTCTGCAAAACTGCGAACAGAAAACTGTCAGCGGGAAAACTGAAAACTGAAAATGTGCAATGCCATGGAAATCTGATTCACGGCCAGTTTTTGAGGCAGTCCAACAACCATAAAGGTGGCCATAATAATTATAATAATGACGCCACGCACTTAGCTATACGAAAGAGGTGCACCGTACAAATAAGAGGGGCTTAAATTCAAATATTTTGGACTGAAGTTGAGCTTTAAAATATGCTAAAATTATAATTTGCATTTATATAATTTCAGGATATTATTTTATGGGAGAAATATTGTTCTTTTATATTTCAGAACATTATTTAATTGATAAAATCTTTTGTACAATTTATTTTGAATAATCAGAAAGCCTAGAAATAAATATAAAATTCTAAAACAGAGAAATGGAATTTATATTCAAGAGTTCTCAGTAATTTAAATAATTTTATATTATTTGTTTACTTTCCTTCTTAAGTCAGCTATCTTTAAAGATAAACATAAACAATTTCTAGCTTGTCTGCACTGCTGAGTGTCCACTGTATTTGCTTGGCATTTGTCATGCTTATTACACACAGCGAAACCTGATGAAGTTTTGCAGTCCCCCAGTCCATCTTTCCTGGTGACTGAAAGACTTTGCGATAAGCCGCGTGCCATATGCCTCCTGCGGCATGGCGTCTGTCCCCCCTTTAGCCCCGGCAGGGCCCCTTTAACCCCACTGATAGACCCCCCTTTAACCCCCCCTGAAAAGAAATATAAAGACCCTCCTGACTTTTAAAAGCAACGACGACAGTCGACGCGGCCGAGTTAAACAAACAAAATTGCAGAAATTAAAATGTAAACAAATTGTTTTGTGTGCGATTGCTGCTGCTGCTGCAGTTGTTAGTGTTGCTACTGCGACCGACTGCGGCCTGTTGCCACGCCCCCCTTCTGGGAGGACGGGACTGTGTGGCCATTAATCTGGCAAATGTCTCTGACGCCATTTAAGCCACACTTCACTCGAGTTTACTTCACTTGTCTTTGGTCGTAATAAACGACATCATAAACATCAGCATTCAACGTGATATGCATTGATAATGGATGTATGTATGTACAGAGAGGCGGCAGGCAGGAGGCTTGGGAGGAAAACTTCAATCACAAGTGCAAAGACAACACCAGCAGCAGCAGCAACAACATAGAGTCGTTGCTGGAAGGCAAACAAAGCATGACGGGGCAGAAATATGGCTAATAAAATAAAACGCCATTTGCTTAGCCACGACAAACGGCAGCGACAGCAGCAGGGAACTTAACTACTCATCAAACGAGATATATATATATATAAATAAAACAACAAAAAAGTCGGGGAAAACTCTCCTCCAACTGAAGCAAAACTCTTTATACGCCTACAACCCAGAGCTCCGTCCCACTCTCGCCTTGCTGCTGGTGGCCAATGACAGCAGCAACATGTTGCTAAGCCCGCCCCCCTCACGGGCAACACAAGCTTCCAACTGGCTGGAAAACCTCTGGTTTAATTGTTTTTGCTAGGAAAAAGCCAAGGAAAATCCCAAGAAATGGGATCAGAAAATGTAACTGGTAGTTGGGTAAGAAAATTAATTAGTTTTGGCTAAATTAGAGAGCTGTAAAGTTACAAGTCCTTCTTTACTTTTATCATAAATGAACTTTAGATACGAATAATTTATAGTTTGGAATTTTTCCTATATAAATGTAATATTTTATTATAATTGATTAATATTCTTTTGACCACTTAAAAATTCATTTATTAACCTAGCCTTTGATTTGATTTCTTTCGTAACAATTGTAACAAGTATCTCTCTCCACTCAACTGAACCAATTTGAACTCTGATCTCCCTCTGATCATCTCTTCAATTATACTCGTATTTCTCCCCATTTCATTATCACTCTGTTCTCCCCCGCTTGATCATCAGCAAACTCATTTATTATTACTAGCTACTGGCTGAAGCCGCTGATCATTTGCAATTGGGAGCCTGTGCCTGAGCCTCGGCTCGTCTCGTCTCGTCTTGGCTTCAATCTGAATCCGAGCTTGGCGCACTGCAATTAAAATGATCACTGTAATTTGAAAACGACTGCGAATTGGCCCGGACCAAATTTGACGTCAATATGTGAGCTAACGATATGCTAATTAGTTGGCACTGCTGCGGCTACCGGTGGACTTGGATCATTAATTAAGAGGGGCTCTGATCTCTGCGGATTGACGTTGCCAGTTGCCAGTTGCCGGTTACGAGCTGCAGGTTGCCAGTTGCCAGTTGCAGGCGTAGGCCAGGCCATCGCTACCAACTTGGCCAAGTGGATAATGCCAGATAATGGCGATTTCCTGCCACCAGGCCAATTGTGGCTGCCGTGCCAAGGAGCAACAGAGCAACACCCCAGTAACACCGACACCAGAGCAGCACTGGAGCAACAGGCTGCCCCTGGCTGACCGCAACTTAAATAAAATTACATTCAAATTCAATTGTAAATGCATTTTATCTGTTGGTTTTGCTGCCACTGCCGCTGCCTCTGCCTCTGCCTCGGCTGCTGGGGCTGTAAACTGCAATCATGTTGCACATTTTTCTCTGGCAGGCCGAGGTCCCGGCCCGAGTCCAAGCTCGAGTCCCTGGCCAGAGACTAGAGACGCTGGCCTTTTACAATCAAATGTAATTATTTTTGCAATATACACCTTCAGCTGCTGCTGCTGCTGCTGGGGCTGGTGCTGGTGCTGCCACAGCAACAAGTTGCTTAGCATACTTCCGTTTGAGCCACAAAAGGCCGCGCCCGAACCTGCAACTTGCAGCCTGGAATCGTCTCTGAACTTGGCCATATAGTTTGGGATCCCAAAAGGGGGTTCGGGATCGCGTGATCAAAGTCAATTTAGCTGCGATATACAGACACATTTGTTTTGCTGCCGCTGCCGCTGCTGCTGCTGCTGTGCTGAGCTGTGGCAGGCCACTTCTGTTGCACGTAGGCCGGCCCAACGATCCTGTCGTCATCTGCTGCCGCCGCTGGTGCAGCTAAATTAAACCATTGCCGCCTTATCGTTGCCAACTAACTGAGGCGCCTAAAAGGGCCACAGAAACTGGGGAGGGGGCAGTAAGAAATACAAGAAAATAAAAGATGCAAACAGGTTTGAAGGGAGAATAAAAGCAGTCGGGTCACAGCTCCTTCAGGAAGCTCATTCTGTGTTTCTATTATTAATTTGTAAAGAGGTTTTGTTGGCAATTAAATGAATTAACCACTGCAGCCTGATCTCACTTTCACTGCCCAAAATCAAAGCCCCCTAAAAAAGTGAAAGACATATCCCGCGCCTGATCACATTCTTTAAAGTGACACTTCCTCCTTTGGTTTTGTATTCTTTGTTTTTTGTTTGGCAAATGTTTATCATAATTAGGCACACGATTTGCTGCTTAATTGCTGCATTAACATAAATAGCAGAAAAGAGCTGAAAACGAACTGAAGCCCAGAAATTCATAGACTGAAAACCAAAAAATCGCCACAAGCGAAAAGTCTTGAGAGAGGGAGCAAAAAAATGGTTTCTTTGACCAAACTAAAGATCCCTGGCTCATTTCATGCTAATTATATATGGCCGGGCAAAATGAATGGCTGGAACGCCCGCCATTTTAGCCTAGACCAGACTCTGTCTCTCGAGCTGCGGCTTCATTTGGAGTCGGAAATTATTTAATTTTAACCTCTGGGGCCAGCAATCATCATTAAGCACGAGCTTCGAATGCCGCGTATTTGTTTTTTTACTTCATGTTGTTATTGTTGTTTCTTCTTTTAGGGTTCAGTTCGGTTCGGGTAAAAGGTTTTGGGTCAGCGCCAAGGGGGCAAACCTTCGAGTCCGCCCACTCACTCCACCTTCTCCTTGGAATCTGCGGATCTCCCCTCCGCACTTCATTTATCAGTCAAAAGCGATCTTTGCAATTAGCCTTAAACGCTTTTTGGCTCAACACGAAAAGCCCAAAAGATCCAAGAAACCCTCAACTGGGTCATCTCATCCGCATCCTCATCCTCCCGTACACACACGCCACATTATCAGAACGAAATTATCGTATATCAACCTTCGGCCGTCGAGAACTGCACCGCTGCATATTTATTTTTAATCATCTTTGTGAAAGCAGGTGAAATTTTTGGCATTTATGAAAGTGCAGCAGCGTGACTCGGTTCAGTTCGCCTCGCCTGGGCTTCGTATATAAAAATTAATATAGATTGCAAGCGGGGATACGCAGCTCGGACGATACAGCGACAGAGGCAACAAGTTGAAAGTTTTCCTTCCCCGTTTCTCGTTTTTCGCTTTGTGTAAAATTTATTATGCCAAAGGCCGATCATTATCGGGTAGCCAAATTATATATGCGCGCGCGCACATGATGCGCATTAAGGGTTCCCGTTTCCCACATCGATCGGGATCCCGATCCTCGCAGGGATCTTTTAGCCCGGTTTTTTGTGCGTTAACCACAGGCACTCGCACTCGCACTCGCTCTCGGTCTCGGTCTTCGGGGCCAAAACTATAAAATGTCGCAGACTATAAATCCACTTGGGGCAATAAATTTCTCAAAATGTCAGCGCAGGCTCCCGCATTAATTACAGACTCCGCTCGAGATCTTGCTGCGAATATATAGTATGTGGGATATGGGATATGGGAGCCTGGGACAGCAGCAGCAGCGGCAGCCGCAAATATCTCCATGTTGCCTGTGGCACGCCAGCAACACCCGCATCTGGTCTGGCCTGGGTCTGGGTCTGGGGACCACGTCCACCACACGGCACCACTTGGAACCACTTGGGTAATGTGAGCCGTTCCCTGGGCTTGTAATCAATAGTTGTAACCACCAAAAGTGCACCAACGCCACAGTCAGTGGAACCACTTGTCGAACTTGGGATGTATGTGTATCGGGGAGAAGAAATTCCTGGCGATATATTGCAGAAATATTGAAGATGTTGAAATATTTAAAATATGCAAAAATATTAAAACTCTTTACTTTAGTGAATCTTAAAATATAAAACTTTCAGAACAGGTTTTTTTAAGTGTTAACAAAGGATAATTTCAATATTATTCAATCTAAATTTTAATTTTATTTAATTTTCATGTAAATAATGAAATTATAAATTGATATGAATATTTTTTAAGCCATCTCTGAGTCAGTTTGAGCCACCACCACCGCCAGAGAGTGGTGCCTTTTGTGACCGCAAAGGCAAGTGTAAAGCATTCAATTTTTGCCCCGTTGACTGCAACAAGTTCTTTCAATTTGCGTTGCCAGGTGGAGTTTACAACAACAACGACAACAACAACAATATATGCAACAAATATAATAACAACAACTCAAGCAACAAGAAATAAACAAAAACAACGCCATACAATTGGAAACCTGCGCGTGTTTTGGCTCGCATTTTGATTGCCTACAAGCCGTTGCTGTCACTTTGCATTATCCAAGTCCAAGAGTTCAGAAAGGGGGTTTACTTTACCAGGGAGAAGAATATTTTTGAGGAGATTTTGAAAAGGGTTTTTGGATTGTGAGGGATTTTAAAGAGTGTTTTAAAATGTATAAAAATGGAGCTTTAAAAGTAAAGGGTATTCAAAAGGATATCCGAGAGATTTGAAAGCTATTTTATCTGTGTTTTTTATCTCTGTGATAACCTAGAAAGTATTTATCTTGTTTTTAGTAATAAAGAAAATATCTTACGAATTTCCCTGGATTTATTTCTTGTACCTTTCTGTAACTTTTTTAAATTTCAAGTTGAAAACAAAGGTGAAATTATCTCAAGACTTTACCAACTCCTCCTAGATTTATTTTATGTAAAACAACTTCAAAGGTATTTTTATTCACCTCTCCGCGACTCAATAGACACACTTAAAAGGTTCAAGCTTCGGTGGTTTCCATCTAAAACAATCTTTGTTAGTCACTGAATTTATTTCTCTGTCTGTCAAGCGAATGAAAATTCCTCATTGACAAGAAATGACCCTAAGCTTCCTTGGGTATTTTTCTTTAGACACCTCTCCGCGGGGAGCACTCCCAGGCTATTAATTTCCAGTGTCCGATCACAGTTTGGGGGCTTTGATTTCCTTACTGGTTTTTGGGCGCGATTAAAGCGCAATTATGCTGTGTTTGATATGTTAATTTCGCTGGATCGCTTGAACAGAACACACAATTATGCTGCTGCTGGGGCTGCTTCAGATGCTTCAGGTGCTGGGGGGACGATGGCTAATTTATGCAGCTCGTGTTGGCCAAGAGATCGATTGATCGATGGCTCGACTCATCACCGCCAGGTGTTAATTGATTTCATTCGCTGGTAATTTGACTCGTTTGTTTATGGCCCCCGTGTGTGGATGGTAGTATTTACCGTTTGCGTCCCGTTTCGTTTTGATTTCGAACTGAATCGCTTGCCAACTCAATTATGAAGAGAGACACAATTTTTGGGGCGCACAAATAAGACCAAAATCGAAAGACTGAAAACTGAATACTGAAAACTCCGGCGTTGTTCAATGGGCCCGCGAATGAATGGAACTGCGCCTCCGCTGCGTGCTGCTGTGGCTTTTCTCTCGGCTTTTTGTTAATTAAGCTGTATTTCATGCAGCTGACGGATTTATGAATAAAGCGCCACCAACGAGACTTAAAAATCCAAAAACGCAGCAGAAAAAAATCGAAAGAAAAGTCGGGAGAAAAAATCGGCGACGCGAAAAAAATCAATCAGAAAATGTGATGACACCCGAAAAGCGAGCACTATGCAGTTGGGGCGTGTCGAAAGAAATCTCGGCTTGGCCAACTGATGGATTTCTTAGCCATCTTCGGAACATTGGAACATGTGGAACGCTTTTCTGGCCTTAATCGCCACTGGCCAACTTGGATATTCGCAATTGCACTCGCAAATTGGCAAAGGTCGCCGGCCAATTGAGTTGTTGTTGCCGGCTGTGTGTTGCTCTTGCTTGACGTCATGTTAATTTTTTTGTTGTATATGTTTTTGTTGCCAACAAATGCCGATTTTTATGGTCAGGTTGCCGCCGTCCCAGTCGCAGTCGCAGCTTGAGCAGCTTCAGGGGGCAGCCTCAGCCTCGATCGCCGGTTGCGACTGTCGCAAGCAATTAATCTTCAAAAGTGGCCAGGTCCACCTGCATTTACTTTTTATTTCATTTTATTTTTTGGTTTTTATTTAGTTTTTGCTGTTGCTGTTGCTGCTGAGGAGCCCCAAACGAGACGAGACTTGGCAATCTGTCTAGAGAGCTCAGCTTCACTTGGTTTCAATGGCACTTGGGGGGGAAGACGACAACGACGAGGACTCCTTTGGCGAGGAGAAGGTCGTGGACAACGCCCCCGCCAGTGGAGCACCTGCAGAGCTCACAAAGGAGTCACTGGTTATCGATGCTATGAAGGGTATATATTTTAGAACCATTTTTAACTAAAAGAGATGAAATTTTGCTTAAATTATTTCACGGTTTAGATTAATTTCTAATGATTTATTATATAAAATCTTCTAGTTAATGAACTACTTTTTAAGATCTTAACTCTGTTTAAAACGCTGCTGCCTCAGATGATCAATTCGTAGGGGATTTATACCCCCAAACCCCTTCTGTTACCACCCCCTCGCTGCACCCCTGACTTGTTCTCGTCGCACACGCATTAAATTCAAAATGCGTTTCAGTGAAGGTTGCCTGGCTGGCCAGGTGGAGCTGTGCTATGGCCTAAAGCTGCAGCCAGGCCAGGGTTGTCATTCAAAGCCAAAAAATGTATAAAATAAGGCAGAGAGTGCAGCAGCTGCTGGCTGCCGTGATAGCGGACTTACCTCTTAGGCTTAGACGGTGGCTCACTCCGATTGCTGATGATCTGGCATAGTCTGAAAAAAAAAATCGGAGAAGAAGCATGGTTAGAGATTGAAGATTTCGGATGCTGCTGCTATGACAAATTGTGCGGATTTTTCAGCAGCTAATTGCTGCGGTAATTAAAGCAGAACACAGCCGAGCGCGGAGATCATTAATCAAGCTGGAAATAGTTGGCAGGTTGGACAAAACTCTCGCCGTACGCCGATCTCCGATCTCGGATCTCAGGCTCATAAATATTTAATGGCCTAGGCAAATAGCGCATACAAATACGATCAGCTGGCGATCGAGTTTGTTCCCAGACTGCCTGGCGATTTAATGAAAATTTTTTAGCCAACTTTAAGTTGAGAGCTGCCAGTCTCTCCAACTATCCATATATTATACATAATCTTCCCGTATATATATATATATTTCGCCCCACTGGACATTGATTGATTGAAGTGTTTTAATATTAGTTACAAAATTAGCCCCCCGAAAAAGAGCGGTTACCACCCACCAACTTTTGGGCAAATTAAGTGGGCGTGTCGACGCAACCCAAAAAACAGTGGCCAAGATTTTGGTTTAAGCTTCCAGAGGGAGAGCGAAAGAGATATCAAAAACAAGGGGTATAAAGCCGACGCCACAAACTGATTGATGGAGAAACCGTTTAGAATCGCCTTCGATAAATAATAATTTATTTATTTTTTGCTCATTAATCCGGTAGCAAACAACGGCGATAAAAAACAAACAGATGTCAAAGCTGCAATTGTGACGGCTGCCTTTTAAGGACTTGACAATTGCAGCTATTATTTGCTAATTCTTTAAACAATTTATAACAAGATTTGCATTGAATGGAGGGGAGCTTAGGGATGGTAAGAGGTTTAAAACAAAAAAAATCATTATTTTGTTTATAAATTGAACTACGTGAATAATATCAAAATAATCCGTAAATTCAGACTAATCAAAGGTAACAAGGGAAATCTTTGAAATGTAATAATATTATAAATATTATTTTGCAAATATAATAATAAAAAAAAGGAATTATCTTACAGATGTAAACATCTCTAATGCGATTGGGGTGCGGGAGCTGATGCTTTGTTTTGGCTGCTAATTGGCATGTTGCTGGCGTAGCTGCGACATGTTGCTGGCGGGTGCAATTGAATCGATTGCCACCTGTTGCAATTAGGCATGCAACATGGCATGTTGCGGGCTGCGGTTGCTGGCAATGCACGCCGTGTGGCACATATGACCAGCAGCAATGTGACTAGTTTTTTTGTTTTGTTTGTGGTGGCGGCGGTGGCGGCTCCTGCAGCTGTGCGACCTTAACAAATATGCGGCCCAAAGGCGAAAAACTTGTTCCAACGACTTCTACCACAAAAATATATCTGTGCGCCTTTTTGTATCTGTATCTGTGGCGAAGCTGTGGCCCGACTGATAAACTCTGGCTCCAGCCTTATCGCACCCCCACAACAACAGCAGCAGCAGCAGCTCACCAGCAAAGCCAGAAGCCGCTCCCATCGCCCAGCATCCCGCTTATCTCATGAACCTTGGCCCCTCAATCTCTGAATCTCTGTGCGTGAACTGGACCAAGGCGCTGGCATCACGCTCCCAATGCCGAACTATTCGACAACGCCTACTCAAAAAATACGCCGAATGCCGAGCCCCGAGATAAACATCGTTTTGTGTGCGTTATTGAAATTCGAATTTCAAATGAGCCACGCAACAGGGAAAATCTATTTCGGTGGGAACTATTTTTTGTTGTTTTATATATTTTCTGGGCCGGCTTTTTGGGTTATGGCATGCATACATATACTCGAACATATCTGGAAACCGTTTGACTTTTGCAGTTAAACTTTCAAATGCAATTAGTTGCGGGCATAAATTACATACAGAACCTCGAACTGACCACTGAAAGAGCTGCTATTAAAATGATTGCCCGCGATGTGGACATGGACATGGACACCCAGCGCCAAGATTGAGGGCGGCGGAGGTGGGTCTGCTCTAGTCGATTCTGTGCTGTGCGCTCTGTGTTCCACCTACTACAATCAACGAGGCGTGCATGCAACGTAGAAATTGCAGCCTGGCGGCAGCAACATCGGCTACTGCAACAGCCACAGCACGGCAGCAGCAGCGCAAAATTAGCAGCGCGTGCTAAACAATTGCCCCGAGCAACAGTAGCAGCAATTGCTCTAACAATACACACCCACACCAGCAAAGGCCCAGGGACACTGGGAGAAAAATGAGCATAAAATAAATATTAAAATTGTTACTAAATAAATCCAAGTTAAGCTTAAAACAAATACTCTTTGACTGCCTCAAGACTATATCTTTTAGGTGTAAATTCATGACTTTTCATACTCTTTTCTCAGTGCCTGTTACCGGCAACTTTGCATATTGTTTTACCAGCAAATATGGCGGCAGCTCAGAGGCAAAACATCGCCGGCTCAGCGTAGTACAAGCACAGCGGCAACTAGCGTTGGTAATTGCAACAATTTAACGGTCTGTCGCTTGGCTCTGCGCTTAAGTGTACTTTGGGTGCCCAGTGTCCCCGTCTCTATCGCACTGACACGCTGCTTCTCTTTCTCATCTGCGCTTTTTTTCGGCTGCCTACAACTTAATCAAAAACTAATTGCATTTGCATAGAGATGCAGGAGTTGCTACAGTAGATGTTGCTGCTGCTGCTGCTGCGTAGGCATCGCCACGGATGTGGTTTTCAACGCTTGGCTGTGTCAACTTTCAATCAAAGTCAACAAAAAAAAGCACAAAAAAAATGAAAAGAGCACAAGAAGGAGGCAACTGTGGTTTACTTTAACCAAGCCCAAGACTCGCCAAGCTGCAACTTGCTTCCTGGCAGCAACCGCAACTTCTGCTAGCGGGTGCTGGCCATCTCTCAGGTGGTCAGTTTTGGAGTTACTCAACCGTGGGAGCCCCGGTGTAAAGAGTAAATTAAAAACACACACATAAAGCTGCAGGAGGAGTTGGTGCAGTGAGCAGTATCCCTCGGATACTGCGGATACTGGAGATACCTGCGCATTCTAATTTATATGGCGGACGCCCGCGCAGGCTACGCATTTCTGCATTTCTGCACGAAAGCCACAGGCCAGACCAGGGACAGGCTGGCGGACTGCGACTGCGACTGATGGATCACCGTAGATAAGCGAATCTCGCAGATAATCGCATCACTCACTGGGAGTCGCTCTTTCGGAGCCAGGCTCTCCTCTGGCAGGTTGCAGTCTGCACAGTCCGCAGTCTGCAGTCTGGGGAGACATGCAATAATTTTCAAACAGCAGACACGGCAGCAGAAGCAGCAGAAACCTCCAGCGACTCCAGACTCCGCCGAGATGATGATGCATGACAGTGACAGTGCGTTGTTGCTGTTGCCGGTGATGTTGCTGCTGCTGCTGTTGTTGCATGACATTAAGCATGTTGCAAACAGACGCTGCCTCGCCAAACTGACAATGAGTCCTGCTGCAGCGAATTGTGGGTGCCTCGGAAATTAGCCGCAATACGGGAGAGAGGCAAGAAAAAACTACACAGGACAAAAAATTGATCAACATAATATTAAAACACATTATTAAATATTTTTAAAAATATAATAAAAGAGCAAAACCTTGTAAAAATATGTTTATTTAATATTTTAAAGTCTACTGATTGGTAATAAATAATGTCTTGTATTCCTTTTTCTTTCTCTGCACCTTAAAACTTATGTTCATGCTTCATCTGCAACTGCATTCGGAGAGAGGCCAAGCCAAGTTAAAAGCAAGAAAAAAAACAAAATCTTTACAAGCGCAACGAAAGCTGAAATGAATTACAACTCCTACGGCATTCCCCGGCTTTGTTTAGAGCAAAAAAATCAATTAAAATTCATAGCTTTTATGCACTCCACGATCGAACTTCCCCATTCGATTTCTGTTATTTATTTTGTATTTTTTTTTTTTTTTGGGAACGAACTGCAGCTGCTGCCTGAAAATGAAGCTGGCGCCAGTCGAGTTCAGCTGATAAAAATCACGCCGATGCAGCATCAACACACACACACAATAAAAACCTGGCCAAGATTTTCTCCCTTCTCCATCACTACTACCTGGGGAAATGTCTGGGGGGAAGCGGCGGAGGGCTTTATGTCTAGCCACCGACGCAGTTGCAGGGGCAACGTCAACGGGGCCTCATCATTATCATCATTAAAATGTCAGTTAATAATTTCTACCTACCTCAAACCCCTCTTTCCCCCCTTCTGCATGTGGATCCCTCTCCCCTTGAGCACATCTTCGAGTGGTTTACAACGTTCGAGGGCCGCGTCGATTTCTGCTGTTTTTCTTGGCTACCTGGTCGAGTGCGGTGTGCGTCGGTGTCTGTGGGTGGCCCCAACACCCCCAACCACCATCACGACCCCAACAAACCTTTTACGGTGACCTCATTTGGGGTCTTAAAAAATGGAGAAGAGCTTATGTCCTGTCAAAATAATTGTAAATGTTTAAAAACATTGTGTAAAAGTGGAATTTAAAGCGTGCTCTAAGGAAATATCAAGGCTTTCACTTTAAATATATTTGAAAACGAACTAATTATTAAATTCCTTAATATTCCTGTTTTAAATTATGTTAGTTACTATCGTTATTCCAGCGTTGGGCACTATTTTTGCGATATACATCTAGTACATCCCTAATCCTGTCCCACTCTGCCATCAAGTTCGTTGCTTGAGTCTTTTGTTTTTGCAGGGAAATGTGAAAAATGCTCAAATTGCAGTGGGCAATATCAACAGTCAGGCTGCCGCCGCTGCTACTGATGTTGCCTGTTGCAAGCTGCTGTGGCTGTTGCACCTGCAGACAATTGCTAATAATTATTTATGCGGCCCAGGGGCTAGAGAAGTGCGGCGAAGCTGCCACTTGGCATTGGCTACTGTGGCACTCCTCCCTCTTAATTTTTTTTTTTTGCTGTAGCCCCCGTTGCCGGCTCATCAGGCAGTTAATGACCAGTCGACGTGGTCATCGCCATTCCCTGGCAAATCCATAATTATGCTCACCGATATACACACTTGGAGACTGGGGGACTTGGAGCCTTGGCATTTTTCCTCCATTGGTGTTTTCCTTTTTCTTTTTTCAGTGGGTGGAGTTACGCCTTCCCCTGCCTTGTCTTGGCTGGCTTCCTCTCTCTTGGCTATTTTTAATTTAATAATATTTTGTTACTTTATAGGCCGAAGCGACAAGCTTGTTTACAAGCTCCAAACATGCAACAACTTTAATAGTTGTTCGTTGGCCAAACAGCGAAACAAACGCAAGGAAATCAAGAGAGACGTTCCAGCGATGGAAGGAGACAGTAATAGGAGAGGGGGAGTGCAAGGGAGAGGGGGGAGAAGAGCTGGCATGCACTGAAAATAATATTTATCTATGTTTTAAAAAAATTTTCTAATACTTTTAACTGTTAATAAAAGCTTGAGAATATTTTTAAGTTTATTTCTGAAGCCTGAATACTTGTGGAAATCTTTTAATTGATATTAATTGCTTCTTATTTAAGAATTTAATTTAAATATGGAAAAAATAATTAAATAATGGTAAAATTAATGCAAAATATATATTTTATCATATCTTTTCGAAAGTTCCTTTTTTTTTAATGGCCTTTTCTTGCTGTGCGCCTTACAATGCGGTCGTAAGTTGTGGCATTTTGCGCACTTCCTGTCGCCTGTCGGACAAAGTTTCTTCGGCTTCTTCTGGCACCCTCGTTATCCTTTTGCTCTTGCCGCCTCGCCACAGAGCTCTCATATCCTTCTCCAGTTCCTTTAGTTAGGCAGTTAGCTCCCTCGCTTTTGAAAAGTTTTTTGCCACACGCACGCATTGCAGTTGTTTTGCATAACGCCTTAAACTGCGGCAAGTACGGCGCCCTCCACTACGCTCCAGTTTTCCCCACCATTTGCAATTTTCCATTTTCCATTTCACTTTTGCCCCAAGTAATCCACACACAGAGACACACATTCAGCCTGTTCGTTCGCCTTTGCATGCGATTAGTTTGGTAATTTGATTGCGCCAGGGTGTCGCTGCATGTATCTGTATCTCTCGGATACTTGCCAGTTAAGTTGTTAAACTTTGTCCTTGTGCGGCTTGCGTGCCGGCTAATTGAAAGGATTTGTGGGATACGTTAACCCATGACTGGCTGAACAGTAAGCAGAGGAAAGGGGTGCCCCGGCATTTCCTGCTTAGAGGCAAGGAATCTTGGGGGCCTGGGAAAACGGGGATCGGCGGCAATTAGTCGACTGGAAGAAAGGGAAAATCTGCAGCATCATCTAATCTAATCAAAGGGAACTGGCTGCCTTGCGTAATAACTTCCGTTTCTTCTGGCTTCAATTAAATCAATAACTGGCTAATCAGTCTTGGCCACCGAGCCCCGTTTTCATGGAGTTTATAGTTGCATATCCGTTTTGGGCAACGAAATCACGATCATCATCATTGTCATCGTGCAGCGCGGACCTCATCCCATCCTTTGCCAAGTCATTATCCAAAGGCAAAGGCAAAGGCAAAGTCGAAGACGAAGTCAAAGTCTCTCCCCGTCCGGTTGCCCCGTTCTTTTTGGACCAGTTTGACAGGTGTTTTCTTGCCGCTGACTGAAGCCCGATTCTATGCGACGTCTGCGCCTCCTCCTCGTCGGCGTCGGTGCTGTTTATTTGTTTTGTTTAACCGTCGGTTTTTCGGCCCGGCTCTTTCAGAGGGGTTCGAGCCGGGGTTTAAGGCGACGCGCGGTTTCGGGTCGTGTGGCGTCGCCTGAATGTTTTGAATGCAAGCGGTTCTACTCGTATTTTAAATACGCTCTGACATCAGAGCCCCAGCTCCAGCTTCAGCTCCATCTCAGTCTCCATTTCCATGTCTTCTCCTTTTCTTCGTCTGCTTTAATTATAATTTATCTGACTTGTGCCTTAGTCGGCATCGACGACATCCAGCGTGAGCGTATCTCAAAGTTTTTGACTTTTATCTGCTGCTGAATTGATGAGTATATAATAAGACTTTATTGGTCGAAAAGCGGCTTTCAGGAATTTCTTTCAGTCAAGTGGAATGGGAATGGCACTGGCACTGGCTATGGCAATGCCTGTCGCCTGTCGTGGGTGTCTTCACCCTCCTCCAGCTCCTACAGATTCTCCCAGCCCCAAGTCCTTTTTGGCGAGCGTGAGAAAAAGAATACTGCGGCGCTGCCCTTCTTCGTTTCCTTGTGGTTTCTCTCTGGCCAATGCATTTCTCTTGTTGTTGCAAATTCATCGAAGGAACAAAAAAATAACAAGAAGTAAAACCAAAGGAACGCGCGTATGCCTTGGAATTTTGAGACTTCAGCCCTTTGGTATTTTTGCTTCTTCTTTTTTTGTTTTTGTATTTCGAATAAATTGCAAGCGGAAATCAGACAAGCGACTCAACAGGCTTCCCTTTTCCTGTGGTCAACTTGCTTAAAATTCACCAGACACCCGCTGAGCGAGGGGAGGAGCTGTTTTAGAGCATAAACACTATATAGTATAGGCCAAGTTAAGCACACACGTGCCAGCAAAAAATATACAAAAACGAGAGAAAAACCAATAACAAATAAACAAACAAGAAACACATTTGTTAGACGAAAGCCGATGGAAATATGCATAAACATAATAAGTAACAAGTAATTTACATATTCATCTGACATCGGATTGAAGCCTAAAACCATAAGTCAGGCATTGAGAGCTCAGAGATGCCCTCAACTTATTCGAATCACTCGCCGCCAGATACTTAAAAATTTGTAGAAAGGCGAAAAAAAATAAAAACTGTAAAAATAATCGCGCGACAAATTTATGATTAGTTGGGTGTTATACCCAGATACCCAGTCGATGTGGCTGCCACTCCCCCTGCATTTTTTCCACCTGCCTGGGTTCATTGTAAATGTCATCGATCGGTTTTCATTGTGTTTGCAGCGCGGAGAGAAAAATCGTTTTGAAAAAAATGCTTTGGCGACATTTCTTTCCCGGTTTTTTTTTAGGGGCGTTAGGGAGGTGGCGACAACAAAGCGGCTTACACTTTGTTTACAATGTTGCCTGGCTATTTTACAGATATTTCTTCTCCCCCCCCTCCCGGCTGCTGCGTCAATATTGATCCATAAATAACAGAGATCCCCCGGCAAAGCCGAAAACTAAAAAACCGAAAACTGAAAAGCCAGACAAGAGGCCACGTTAGACGGCCAAGTCGGTGAAGAAGATCTGGCCGAGCGGTCACGTCTCAAGTGAAAATGGTTTTTAAGTGGGCAATGCCTAGTGAAAATTAAACTGTCCCCTGGGCACGTCAACGCCATCATCATCATCATCATCTGCAGTCCGGCCAAAAAGCGAGCTGAGATGCGTTTGGGTTTGGCTGAACACGAGGAAGACGTAGCGACAACTTCTTTAGGGTTTTGGTCGAGGGATCAGCTAAAACAAAGGAGGAGAGTTGGGAATGCTAAGGAAAATATTAATACCCTTTAATTAGTTAAATGGGGAAAATAAAATAAATAATCTAAAGAAACCAAAACAAACCTTGGCATAAACAAATATCTATTTAATATATGCTTTTTTATTGCTTAATAAATGCATTAAACACCTGGCCATAAATAAATGTTTATTTATTTAAGAAGTCAAATTTGTATTTCTTTCCATTGTTGCGAATTCTGAGAAATCAATAAACAAAATAATTTATTAAAGTGAATGCCAAAAAAGAGTTCTTTATTAACAAAATGTATATGTGGTGGGGGCGTAGAAACAAACAGGTTATTTTTGATCATCTCAAAGACAAAGAAAACTTGAAACAATTGAAAGATGTTGCTACCATTCTGGAAGATGAAATAATTTTCTATAAATTGTAAAAAGTAAAATATTTTTTAGAAAATAAGAAATACCCTTCATTCTGACTATATCTTAAGGTATCATCCCAGAGAAAGAAGATAACAAAAAGCCGAAAAACCAAAAGTGTCAACTCTAATTGCCTTTTGCTTGGACAGCGATGGGCTCTGGTCTTCAGACTCCAGTCTCCCGTCTTCGGTCCCCAGCCTCTGTGTCTCTCTGGACCCTTTCTTGCTTTCCGCGAGAGAGTCTGCGGAGAATGCCTAACCATATAACCCCCCTGATCCCTTTAAAGTCGGGGTCTTTTGGTCAACTCTGGTCGTCAAATATTTGAGGTTGACTTTGGCCTGCGCTTGCGCAAATACTAATAAAATTTCGGTTAATTTTTTTAACTCGACACGCACACCACACACACACACACTCAACTCCGGCCATACACATATTTTTTTATTTATTTGCTGTTGCTGTTGTCGCGCACTTGACTGTAATGGATTTGTTGGCATGAAGATATTTCTTTATTATTATTATTCGTTTTGTCGGATGTCGACTGTCGACTGTCGCTTACTTAAAACAATTTCAGTGGAGGGACTTTCCTTTGACAAACAGCAGCGCGGGGGATTACATAAATTAGGCACTCGCCGCAGTTAAAAATTAAAGTGCAATTCATATTCGGAGATACCACACTCAGTGGGGATTTATGGCAACCATTAGCTTTTCGGGGGTGGTGCGGTCTCAATATATATGTACAAATATCTCGAAAAATCCGGCAAGTGGAGCTCGTAAACAAACATTACAATTAAGTTTTATGCGACAGACATTTGTGCTTATAAACTCAGCGAAAATATTGGTTGGACTAAAAGCCAGTTGCGGATTTTCGCAGGAGAGGAGTTACAGGTTTTCAACAGCTACAGGTTTTCCACTTTATGAGTGTTGGCCTAATCAAAAAATAAAAAAAAGAGAGAAACAAAAATGAAAACGACGACAACAATCGAAAGATCTTGCGGTGGGTCTCGTCGTGACTCAGATGCGTTGTAATCAGGCTAGGCGGCTTTATGCAACGCCCGTAAATTTCCTAACCCAATCCACCCACCCACCCATCCACCCACCACTGACCACTCGAGACGCCTTATCACCAGAGACCCCCTCTCTTATCACCGCTCGAAGTGGGCGTCGGTGGTGCTGGTAGGCAGCTGTCCAGTAAATAGAATTGTTTTTTTCGCGGCTAGAAAATTCATGAATTGCGACTCGAGCAGTGACGTAAATCGAAGGACAGATAGGCCAGATCGAGCGTATATAGCGTATATGGAGTATGTATATGATAACGCCCGACCATGTGCGGTGGGTGGCCGCAATCGCAATCGAGCAATCTCCGCTCACGATTTTATTCTAACTTTGTTTTCGTCTCTATTTTCTATTTCCCCCAGCGGGCGGCACTCGGCATTTATTTATATGTGCGTTTAATGCTCATTCAATCCGTAATCAGCGATCTATGTAGTCCAATGACGTTAATTGAAACTACTCGAGATTAAAAGTTGTTTTCAAGTACGTGCTGCGGCAGCCGCCTCGCCAATGGCCCCACCGACACTAAAATTCGGTTCATTGAGGACTGCGTGTGGTTCGCCTCCCTCCTGATATGCCAAATACAAAAAAAAGAAGCTAAGAATTAAAATAAAAATAAAATAAATATATATTTAACAATGACAGCGGCAGTGGTGGTGGGAACGGTGTTATCTAAAGTAAACCTCAGACTGAAATTTGTGCTGATAAACTGCTGTTTAGTCTGGGAAAATGAAACCACAAGAAGTCAATGGGGTTTGGGTTTTAAGATATGAAAAGTGTAGGAATTTCGTACTAAGGAATCTGCTAAATATTTATTATAAATTTTGAAATGAAATCAGTTTTGTATTCTAGATTTTACTTTATTATTATTTTAATAATTTCAAGTCCCATTTCTTCTAAGGTTTCCCCTACTCCTTGCTTCCTTCTGAAAACCTCAATTTAATTAGAGAAATTAAGACAAAGTCTGAATTAGATCAGTTCTCTGGAAATAACTTGGATTCTATGTGGGACAAAATGGAAGATCTCTTGGCTCAACTTCCCTGCTAATTGAAGGGGTGTGATCTGGCGGAATCCTCCTCCTCCGCCAGCGGAGGCTCTAATGAAAAACAAAACGTTTATCAAATGCATGATAACAACGCATGTCCAGGGCCGATCCGATCCGAATCGGAGGCCCTATCAGATGTCGGGGAGATCACCACTTTGGTCGACCGAAAGGTGTTAAACTCTTGCCAACTGCGGCAGACATGGCAGCCTAGTCTTTGTTTTATTGTTTAACGCATTCCAATTAACATCTCCAATGATCTGTCTGATTGTGTGTCTCTCTTAACGCACACGTGATGATTGAATTTTAATTTTAACTTGCCAACTCCGGGCCAAAAGCTTTAACCCTTTTGTGAACACCTTCGCCGCCTCCATCCATCTTCACATTTTCCCCCTGCGTTTTGTTTTTTATATATTTTCTGAACCGGGCACGACTAATCCAAATCAAATGGCTTCTCCAAATCAATTCGTTTTCAATCGTTTAAAGTTAATTAACGCGCCAGAATTTTATTTCACTTTACACATTCCTCTTTCACTTCGACGGCCGCTACTCCTCCACTATCTCCACCTTTTCCTTTTGTTCTGTTACACGCTTTTGTTTTGCTGTAAATTTATTTTATGTTTTTACCTTTTTAAACTTTTGTTTTCCTTTTTTTTTTTTAAGCCCGCGTATTGTGTGCATTTTTGTTGCTGCTTATTTCGCCCAACGTCTCAATTTCAATGCGCGCTCTTTTGTTGTTCTTGCCATTTGGTTTGTATTAAAATTGTTAATTTAAGGCTGTGTCAGAAATAAATTAACCAATGAACCAGGGACCTTAGCTCAACCCACCGAAAGGGGGGCAGCAAGAGGGGAGAAATACTACACTAAGAAAATTAGATACTATTTGAGAAAGACAAGGGCTTGGGGAGAGATGAGATTGTGTTTTAAAATATTTAAAATATTTTACTAAGGGTAAATTCTTAAAAAATACATTTTCTTACTAATAAAGATTCTATTGATTATAAAATGAATATAAATATAAACTTTTCCCAGCTGCGAACTATAAAAACAATTCAGCAGAGAAGAGAATTTGCAATTAATTCTTATAAATTCTTTGAGTATTTAAATTAAGTGAAATATAGTTATTTGATTACAAAAATCTTTTACAAATATCTGCAGCAGTAAACCATTATACAAGTTTTTCTCCTGGTGTATAGAAAATAGTGAGAAATGGGGAGCAGAGTGCCGAATGCCGAGGTGCTTGTATTGTTTGGTGTGTGGAAAATGCAAATTGCAGCTGACTCCGAGGTCCGTTCTGTGCGCCTCAGAAAAATGGCGTCGTGCGGGTGAGACTCAACCTCGAACCCGAAACCACTGAACACCGCCGCCGCCACTGCCGCACCACCTGAGTGAACTGCACCACCCGCTGCTCCCCCAAATGCCCCTTTCCTTCCCCGTTTTAAGGCTGCTTTATATGCCAAAAGCAGTGGGTCCGATCGGCAGACGTCGCCGTTCATCATATATGGCGCGGTGCGTATAAAGCACGGGGAATCGGGGGATCGGAGGGGGAGGGATCGGAGATGTTGGAGGAAAAACTGGGGAAAAATCACTCGCCAGACTCGCGCGACATATTGAGAAATGTGCAATAGCCTAATGCCCATTTATGGCATCACTTTTCATGGCAAGTTGCATTTATCGCCGATCGAATCGGAATCGGAATCGGTTTAGAGCGATCGATCAAACGTTTGGCCTGGCGAGACAGCTCGAAAAAACGAAAAAAAAAAACTAGAATTTTGATTTCTAGGGTATCTCAAAGACACAGAGAAGTTTATGCTAATTTATGGGAAGTGTAAAACAGTAGGAAAAAGGAGGAAAACTAGGGGAGGTATTGGGTATTCGGGACTTGAGGATACACAGGACTTTAGCGGTCGATTAGAGGTATTTCAAACACTATTCAATTTATAAAATGGGTGTTAATAATATGTTGAAGAACTTTCAATATTGACAGCCTTAATGTGAAGTATTATCATTCGAGTAAATAAATACAAAAAGCTAACTGAATAACCTTAGTTTCTTTCTCGCTTTAAAATGTTTTTAATTAAACATACAGTCTCCAGGAACAACTTTTAATTAATTCCCTCCCTCATTGATTGATTTTTGGTTGGTTTTAATTTTGTATAAAAATATTCTTTTGAAATGCTTGTACATATACAATCGAAGCCACCTTCGACAGCTCTTCTGTCATGCCTTTAAATGGTATAAATTACCAATGAATGACATACGATTTAATTGCCCGGCCTGCTAGTAACTAGTAAACTAGCAACTAGCAACTAGCAACTTGCAACTTGCAACCAGCAACTTCTGCTGCATACAGATCAGCTTGCGAGGAGATGTTGCCAGTTGCTGGAATTAATTAATATTGCACTTTTGAAGCGCGTGCATACAAATTTGTCAGCTAGTCTACGGCTCAGGTGTAGACAATTGGCATAGTTCACATACAGGGAAAGAAAAGGGGGAAATATTAAAGATCTCTATATAGTTTGCAGGAAAATAAATTGTATCTTTTAGGGAAAGTAATTTAGGAATCCAAACATTATTAATATAGAAGAAAAGCAAAAACTAAAACTTGAAAAGAAGATTACATTATTGTCAAGTATTTAGCTCCCTTTAAATCTCTCGTTTTTGCTCTCTGTATTAAAGCACATGTCTGCTTTTGGCCAGGATGGGCAATTAAAATTGCAAAGAACTGGAAATGGAACTGGGAACTCGAACTGGGGGCTAAGGGTCTATCTATCTTCCAGGCTCTACTATCGCTGACTTGGCTTTGGCTTCGGCTTTGGCTTCAGCTTCAGCTTTGGCTTTGGCTTGGCTCTGGCTTGGGTGTTGTGTGCGTCAATTTGCCAGGAGATCGGCGATGTCAAGTCGCACAGCGCCGATTGACGTCAAACTCTGATAGAGAATCGGAATCGACATCAAGAAATGGTACTCGGGGTACTCGGGGTACTCAGATGATGCCTCCTCCGGAGGGGGCCTGTGCCTGTTGTGGGCTGATATGAACTCATCATCAATCCATCATTCATGGGTGCAATCGATTGCACAGTCACATCTGTAATATATATTTATTGTATGTGTATATATATTTCCAGATCTGATATTACGCTGAGGCACAAACTGAAAGCCGATCGCCCGGAGTAACTGGAGCTGCTTACTTTTGACACATTTTTGGTGTATATTTTTATACAAAATGCTGACTTTGGCAAAACTGAGTTATTACTCACATTTATAAATGAAATAATTTTGATATAAAATGTTGAAGAAAATATAAATATTTACTTTTATTGAAGAGAAAATATTTAACCACCAATTTAGCTAAACAATTTCAATTAAAAATCTTTCATTTTTTACGGATCATTAAGCTGCTTCACATAAGTAATTAATTGTTCATTTTAACTGCCTAATTTTCACTAAAATATATTCCTGAGAATAGTAATATTTTCTCTTTAAATCCCTAGCTCCTTATTTTATTTATTTATATTTTTTTTGGCCACCCAAATATAATGCTTCTTCAGGGAGATCATTGT
The DNA here is from genome assembly GCA_035045905.1 of Drosophila anomelani. Taxonomy (NCBI): domain Eukaryota; kingdom Metazoa; phylum Arthropoda; class Insecta; order Diptera; family Drosophilidae; genus Drosophila; species Drosophila anomelani. Next base: position 8,022,652 of record JAWNOO010000165.1, read on the forward strand.
AGCCGTCGGCAAACTCACCTTGATTTTTGTGTGGATTATTTATTTGTGAGTGGGAATTATCCAAGCATTATCCAATTTGCAGCAACCACTATATATGCTATTATAATTTTCTTTAGGCTTTTCCTTTAGCTGTGTTTCTCTGTGTAAACTCTAATGGCTAATATTAAAATATCACACTTCTTTTTTGCTTTGTTTTGTTTTATTTTGACGTTTAATGTGAGGGTTAGGCTGCGCTTGCGTGTGTGCCGCGTGCTTAATTGATATAAATAGGCTTAATTTGTGGTATTACTTTTTTTTTAAGACACTTGAATGGCAACGCACTTTTACACTTGCATTTATTTCGCATTTGTAATTTATTTTATTAATATTTTGCTGTTTGGCAAGTTTACATTTTCCTCTTTTTTGTTGTTGTTTTGTTTAGAGAGCGTTTAAATGTGGATTATTATTGTTTCACGCGCGATCAGTGTGCCGCATTTTGTGGCATGTTTCTCGGCTCGCGGTCTCGTCGCGTCAACGTGCGAATAACAAATAACGAAAACGAACGAAACCAAACGAACGAAACGGATTTCCCAAAGCCAGCGGAGGTTTTTCCGACGCAGCGTCGTCGTTGGCAGCGCTTCGGGTGGCAGTGGCAGCAGCAACACACACACACACACAGTGGCGACCAACCACCGCGGAGGTGGAGAGAGTGGAGAGAGCGGCGAGCGAAAGGCACTCGGCACACGCACTTGGCCCAAACACCGAAGCTTTGCGAAGAATTACTGAAAGAACTGAAAGACGCGTCTTCGTAGTCGGCGGAAGAAATGCTTTTTGCGGCAGCGCGTGCGGAACGTTAGTGAACCTGAACCGACACTGCCCAGCAAGATACAGATACTGACTTCTGAGTAGAATCCACAGCCGAGCCGCAGTAGCAGCAACAGCGGCAGCAGATACACCAATACCAGCAGGCCTCGGGCCACACCAACACCGACGCAGGCGGGCCTTGCCTTCAGTGTGTGCGTGAACCCAGTCTAGGCCTCTCATTCGCCGGATAAAGTTCACTGTGAGAGACAGCGAGGGAGGCGAGCTGCTGTTGAGGAAAAGTGTGAGAGAGGCAGCACGTGGAAAAACCTATTTGTTTTTGTTTTCTTAACTCTGGCGTTGTTGTTGCTGCTGCTGCTGCAGCTGTGGGAGCTTAACACCCACTCCAGTATCTTTCTGCCTCACGCCCTCTCTCTCTCTCGCTGCGGCCTCGGCAGTTGTTGTTTATGGCTGCGTGGGTTTCTAATTGCTCAAAACTCTCTATGCCAATGAAAAGCACTCGGGCTGCATTTTCAGCTTTTTTGGTGTTGCCTCGCTCGCCTGCTTGCTCCGCCGCCGGCTGGGCTTCGAAGAAATAGGCACCTCCCACTTCACGGATTCACACGGATTTACGGACTTGCAGATTCACACGACGGCGTTATATAATATGACTTTGGTGGAAGATATAAACCACTTCAAATTGGGGGCTTAATATAATTTGTATCTTTTTTAATGTCTTTCGGGAGGCGAGGCTTAATAAATCCTTTTAGGTTGTCTCTAAGTTTTAATGCTTTTTGGGTCACTGAAACAAGGTCTTTAATTTTCATATATGAGTTCTATGAAATAATTCAAATACACTTTTGTTTATAGTAGAAAGTATAAAATATGTTTTACTAAAGACTTTTTCGACCATATTTTTTGTTTTTAGCATTGAGCTTTAAGAGTTTACTTAACATATTAATGAAATAAAATGATAATATTAATTCAAAAGTATTTCCTAATCTGATTTCTTTAAAAATGTATTAAAATAAATATTACCCATAGAAAAATGTCCCAAAAACTGTCTTCTTTTATAAGATTAAATAAAGATTAAGCTGAAATAATATATTTCTTTTATACACGCGTAATAAACTGCTGCTTAAATTATATTCTTTATGAAGTTACCCTTAAAAATATAAATACAACAGTTTGCCTTTGTAATTGAAATTTTCCCAAGCTAAATTAACTTTTATTTTAGCCTTAATATTACTAAAACCCAGATACATTTATTTTAAAAGCGGATACTTACTTGAGTTAATTTTTTTTCTGGAAAAATAAGATTAAAATGTCAAAGATTTCATATAATAACCTAAACATATAATAAAGTATGTAATAATATCTCATTTGTATCTCAAAGATACATTTACTGATTCATTCATATTATTTTTCTCAAAAACCAAAACTGAACCATAAGAAAATCTCAGCCGCCTGAAACGCGGATAAAATCCCCGGATAAAATCGCTCTCTCGCACCTACACCTCACACAGATACAGTATCTCAATCGCTTCGGCTCTCTCTGCGTATCTGTATCTTTGCGCTCTCGTGAGAAATGCCGGCAAAACAATCTCACGGATATGAACTTGAAATGCCGATGCAGCCGAGAGCGAGAGCGAGCGCCCTGTGAGTGTGTGTGTGAGATTGCGACGCAGCTGCTGCTGCGGCTGGCTGTGTGTGTGTGTGTCCAGGTGAGTGTGAGTGTGTTTACAAAACAAAAACCGAATTGAGAAAAAAACAAAAAAAGGCAAAGGCAAAAGCATGCCAAGCAGCAGCAGCAGCAGCGCAGCAACAACTACAATTTGTGAATGAACGAATAGTAGCACACGCACACACAGTCACCACTCACACGCACACGCTTTGAGATACTTTTAAGGTGTGAGTGTATTGTGGGCAGGGAAAATAAACGAGACGCGAAACGCGTTTACGCGATTCGTACAAAAATTCGTGGGTTCGCTTCGAGAGCAACAATGTGTAGGTGTGTATGCAGATACACCTATATAGCGCAATAAATGAGTGTGCGAGTGTGTGTTGTGTGTGCCTGTGTGTTTGGGGAAAAGCAACAACAATGAGTTATTGAAATGAGACGGCGACAAAAAGCAAACCAAAATGGTGTAGGTTAAAAAGTGATCAACGATCGGCTATCGGTGAGATATATTTCGATACGATATATCCACGTTTGTATAGGTGGCATCGGGGGTGGGGTGCCTCTACACACACAGCCAACACACAATTCGCCTATTTGTTGATTTCTTGATTTCTTGATGAAGTCGTTCGAGTTGGCGACATTTTTCCAGCTGCCTACTGTTTCCCGATAAATACTAGGTAACTTTGCGGCCAACGGGGCGTATGATTTTTTAACTAAAACGTTAATTTACATGAAGTTTCATTAATGGAGTACTTATGTTTTTGATTTTTTACGATAATGTTAATAATTTCAAGCTAAACATAAACATGTTTTTAGAAAAAATTATATATATTTGATTCCCTCTTACAATAATTATATAAAACATTAATTAGCAAAATCACAGTTTATAATTTGAAAAGCAAAACCCAAAAGCTTTAATGCTTTGTTATTTTTATGTTATTTATGTATTGTTGAGAATTTTTTTGTTATTCGCGTGTATTTAAAATTAGCTAAAAATCTATTTACAATTATCTATGCTATGGATTATATTTCTAGATATTATCTGGTTAATCTAATATTTATTTAATTATGCTTCTAAACACTTTCAGATGTTGCCCTTAAACTATAAATACTTAAATTTTTGGAAACTCTGTCAAAATTAATAAACTTAAATAAGCATAAACTATACATTTTATTTCCTTTTTCATATTTATTTAATTTAGGTAATAAAGTTGCAAAGCAAAGAGCTCAAATAAATTTGTAAAAATTAATTATTTGATTATAAATGTGTACAAGTAAATATGTTTACCAATTAATATTTTAATTTCCATTAAAAATTATACCCTACAACTGACGGGTATTACAAATTCGAACACTTCGTCGCCTGAGGCCGCCGTCGCTGTATTGTGGCATGTTTTAGTCTGAGCGCTAAGTACATTTCAGTGTCGCTGAGGCCTACGCCCGAAATTGAGATGAAATGAAATTAATATCAATACAAAGTCGTACCCCGCAGACCGGACGGCAATCAAGGTAAAAGTTCTCGCCTTTATTTCAATGCTGTGATTTCGAGTGCAGCTGCAGCAGGGGAATGTGTCGCTGCGAGATTCCTTTGCAGCGCATATTGCCTTTTGTGCTGGAAATCTTCCCACGGTTTGGCCCAGTCATCATCAGTCCACGACTTTGGCAAAATTCTCGCCCTCTCAGGATCTTGGTCTTGGGCCCAGGCCTGCCTCCTTATTGTTGTCCTCGCGGCCACCCCAGCAGCAGCACCGCCACCACCGCCGACCCAGCACCAACCCAGCAGCAACCCACCACCAACCCACCCGATTTCAACCCACCACCACCACCTCCGACGATCCCGGGATTCCTCTACATATCCCCGATCCCAAGTCCCAGGTCCCAGATCCCGTTGTGCAACCCCCATAAGGATTTGTTCTCTTTTGGCGGGAAAAACTACGACGAACGTCTTCGCGGCACAAAAGGCCAGATCTTGTTCAGAGATTTTGTGGCCTGCGGCACTAAATCCAAGCAGCAGGAAAACAGAGAACCACCCCTATGGGCGGCAGCTTTCAATAGACTCCTGCTGCTCCTTTTTGCTTAGAGAGTCTTTTTACGGGCTTTAATGAGGCGCAGATCGCGATGGGAGGGCGGGCGAGCACACAGGGGGAAAAGTCGAGGTAAAGGAAAATTAATTACAAAATTGAATTTCCTTTTCTAAAAGCAAAAACTCATTTTCAGGCTATCTATAAATAAGAAACCTTTTTAATTAATTTTTATTAATTGCATTTAACAAACCATTTTCTTGATTTTTCATACTTCTATGAGAAACTTCTTCGTTTAGGTTCTGAGTCAGTTAAATAAATTTTAAAGCTTTCTCCTAAATATTTTTAAAAGTAAAGTAATTCTAAATTTAAATCCGATTTTTCTGCCTCTGTAAAACTCCCAACACATTGCCATCTTTGACTTTCCCATTCATTAGATGTGCCGAAACACAATTTTCAATTAAGCACGCAAAAACGCCAACATCTCTGGCAGATCGGGCAATGCCAGCCGCAATTTGCATTTGCAACTGCAACTGGGAGTTCGCTGCAACATAATAGTGCCAGCCGCAGCAGCAGCAACAACAACAACAGCTGGCGGCGCAATAACCATAAAAGTGGATGACATCCCAGCACCTTGAGGTGACGCCAACGGCAGGAGATCAGAGGGGAGATTTGGCCAAGAGACTAGAGATCTTTATGCTGGGCGTTTTGCTGGGGGTCAGGTGGAGAGATGTCGCCGTTTCTAAGGCGCCAATTAAAAAATTCTAATTTGCATGCTAGTGTTGAGTCTCTCACCTCTCAGAGATTCCCACGGATAAGCCAGGCTCCAGAAAGATAGTGAAAGAAGACAGGAGACTCATGATTTAAAACCAACAGCTGGCTGAATTTTTAATCACAGAAATCTGTGAAAAAACGAAAGAAAACAGTTAGGTAAACAGTTTTAATTAATAAACTAAAATGTAAACTATATAAAAATATTAAAAATAATTAAATTCAAAATAAAAATTAATGATCTTGAATGCCTTTCCAAGTATTCCCTTTAAAAACCAAACTTCATTAATTATGTTTCTTGGCTAAAAACTAACTTCAATCTTGGCAGCTTAAATATATTCAACTATTTATTGATATTATTGTTTTAAGCCAAAGGGAATCCCCCTTCCTTGTGTCCCCGCGATGTCTTAAGCTTTCTGGGAAACTTTCTTTAACTCACATGGCGTGATTGATGAGGCCACTGATGATGGCAAATTAAACTCAATCAAACGATTACTGATTCAATGCATGATTTACTATTTATAGAAGCTTCATTAGTGCCAAGGAATTCGAAAAGATCGATGGCAGAAGTATGCTCGAAATCATTCCGAAATTTTCACCAACTTCCGCAGAAGCCGTGGCTGTTTCGTAAGTTTTGATGATCCCTCGCCGCCAGCATGTTTACCTATCTATCATAACCTGTCCCGTCTGTTCGTTTGGCTCTTTCAGGCAATTAAGCTCTTCTTGCTGCTCATTTTTTCTAAAGTCTTCTGTATTTTTTTTTTTGGCACAACTCTGAGATCTTATCACGGCACTTTGCACTTCCTCCAACACACACGAGCTTGAGATACTATTGTTGGCGTTGTTTTGCGTGTGGTTTCTGTATATCTTTTTTTGGGTTGCCTTTTTTTGGATTTTTTTTTCATTCTGCTACCAACATGAGCTTAAATCACGCGCACGCCCCGAAATCTTGGCCAAGATCTCGGCGGGAAGACAAATTTCGTATGATTTACCTACAGCGTTGAGATGAGTTAACCTTTAGTGCGCTGACGAGCTTAGGGGGAGTTGCGGGTGCGACGCCATTTCATTCACAAAAAGTGTTGTCTTAATGAAAATCTTGGCAGTTTTTTTGGTCAGTGGAAGTGGGAAGGTCGCCTGGGATTCGTCTGAGAAGTGGGCACATCCACTAAAGTTTAATGAGATGCCTCCAGGGGCGTAGACAGAAGCCAATGTTTTGTTCTTTAAACATACGCATCGACATCGCTGGGGCCCTGAGTTAGTTTAATTGATTTTGTTGTTAGTTAGACTGGCACCGATAAATGTTTAGTGTAGTCATTAAATCCAAGTGATTCCACTTCCAGCAGTGCTGTTGCTTCTTTCCACTCCTCAAAAGTAGAGTTGTTACACGCAAAAAAATGAACTAAAAGTGTGTGGGAAATGTGTAAATTCATTGAAAATAAATCTGTGTTTAAGAAATTTTTCAAGAAATTAATTTTATCTCGAAAAAAAGATATTTTTCAAAGGTTGATGTTTCCTTTTTATATTTTTAAGGGGTTTCTTCTATCAGCTGGCCCAAAAAAGGCGGCTTCCTGAGAATATTTAATGAGAAAACTCCCTCTTATGACCTTTATTTAAATTAGCGTTTTTTCCTTGCCTTTTTTATTTAAATTTTAATAAGGGTTAAATCTCTTAAGCCCTTTCACAGCTGAAATAATATCATAAATTTTAACCCTTTTTAAGCAAAAAGTAATATCATATTTTTGAAAGAAAAAGTGTACAAATAAGGCGTGTGAAAGATAAAATTCTAGCACCTAAATAAATTGTTATAAATTACCTAAAGGGAATATCCTTTAAAAAATTGACGATTGAAGTAATTCATTGATCATCGTCCTTTTCTTTAATCATATTTTTCATATTATGCTCATGTTAGCTCCATAAATTGTTTATTAATTTTCAAATCAAATATAAATCTGAAATCTTGCCAGCTTCTTTAGTTTATTTTCTAATCTTTAATTAAATTGTTCCCCTTTTTTCTGCCACGTGTAATTGTTCCAAGTTTTTCCGAACGTTGCAGCATTTTCTCACGTCGCTTAAATGGCTTAATAACCCAATCCGAATGCAACATTTTGTGGCCGAGCTTTAAGTTGTTGGTAATCGCTGGACTCCCCCTCTACGGACGGCTCCCCTCCCGCCATTCGGTGGGGTAGTAACCCGCTTCCGGTCTGCGGTCCTCCTCTCATCAATGAATGGGCCAAGTGAATGAATGAGTGAATGGGGCTATCGTGTGGTTTGTGTGTTAGAAATGCCATAAAAAATGCAACAGCGGCATAAAATTGATTTGATTGCCAAGAAGTTGATGATGATCGGGCAGAAGCAGCAGAAGTAGCAGTCAGAAGCTGGATGAGGATGAAGATGAGGAGATCCAAGATTCAAGAGCAGCCGGAGGTGAATCCTACACCCGCCTGAGAGTCTAACTGATTTTGCCCATGGCCGAGGCAGGTTGTTGCAGATCGTAAAACCTCCCGACTCCCGACTCAATCTCCGATCAGTCCCAAGCTCCAGATGTAGGCCGAACCACTTTGATGAGCTGGATGGGACGGAGTGGCTTCCTCAGATTGAGATGGAGCCGGAGACGGAGACGGAGTCGGTCAGAGATTCAGAGAAAGAGACGGGGTCTCGGCACATTTAGAGATTAACTGGTTTTATTGCCCGATTGGCTATAATATCTTTTATTTACGAGTCTCGGGCTAATTTGAATTTTCAACGTTTTCTTTTTGGGCTCTCGCCTTTTGGCGCGCTCTCTTATTTCTATGGTTTCCCACACTTTTACACAGGTGAATGGAGTGGCATGAAGTGGCCGGCCAGAAAGGCATTTTTGTGTTTGTGAAAGATTTTTGATCGCATGATTGTTATATTTTATTGATCAGCTTTATATACATATACTTATGTATATATATTTTTTGAAACGCTTCAGTTTTCGGGGCCGTCGTGTGTGTCTCCCATTTTTTTTCCTTCGTTTCATGTATGTTAATCGTTTATGCGTCTAAGCTCATTTCTCCACCGGAGCTGAGCATTTAATAGTTTAATTTTTATTTGAATGAACAGTTAATTTTATGCCAAGTAGCCAAAGATTTTTGTTGCCTCTGTTACCAGCTTCTTGTGGGAGTTTTTTTTAAAGCGTGTGTAATCCTCCGTTTGGCCTTTATTTTGGATCCCAGAAAATAAACATAATTTATGCTGAGAGCTGCCAATCGAACGACTTAGGCAGCGAACTTGAATTGAAAATCGAAAGACTTAAGCAGCGAACGTGAATCGAAGTTTATGCCCCGATGATGATGGTGATGTATCTGTGTTTATGCCGAGATTAAGATAGTCCCAACATAGTTCCTAAATGGAAGAGAATGGTGGTGTATATTCCAGCTCAACCCCCTTTTTTTTTGGATACAATGAAAATTAGTTCCGCTCACTCACAAAGCTCGTCAAATGGGAAGTCCAAGGCAGCTGCTAAGCTTTTTTTTTCTTCTATCTTTCGCTGATTCCCAAACTGCGCAGCAACTGGAAAGTAACCGAAAAAGATTGTAAAAGTGTTCATTAGGCAGGCGCAGCTGCGTCTGCTTACCTTCCCTCCTCCTTCGAGATTTTTTTTGTGTTCTTTTTTGAGGAGTTAAAATCCCAAAGGGACTGTCAAGAGGGAGGAAGAGATACTCGCTTGAAAAATGGGTGGTATGGGGTGGCCTCTTTCATTGTCCTGACAGTGGCAGTGAAAGAAGCAGCCGGTCCCGCCTCATGGGGTGGTGGCGTTGGCGAGGCCCCTAAGTCCTTGATCCTTGGAACGGGATCTTTGAGTGCGCAATAAGCAATTTCCTGGAAGGGTGGTGCTGGCGGTGGTGGTGGTGGTGGTCTCTCGCATAAATCTTGGCACACCGTTTCCAGCCTCGCAACTCGTTTTCCCTAAATGGACAGCTGCCGGCTTGGCTGGATGATCCTCCATTTGCTGGGCCGTGACAGATTGATAAATACTCCCTAGATTTCCACAAGATGAGCATTTTTCCAAGGAGGGCCAAGGAGGAGGTGAGATAGCCACCCGCCATAGCTGATGAGATGTGTACAGAGAGGGAAATATATTTCCATTACTATATATTACATAAATATATATATTTGAAATTATTTAAAGAAATGTTATAAAAGGAATAACCGATTACATACAAGTCGGGCAGGAATTATAATAAAAACAGAAAGTTTTAATTGCAAAATCTTGTAAATAATGTTGTAACCTCTTAACTTTTAATGACATTTTAAATTAAAATGTTTAACCCACCTTTTTGCATGTTTCCTAATTAATAATTTGTTCAATTTTCTTACATTTCAATTATAATTTAATTGAAATCGAGGCAATCATAAACAGACATTCTAATTCCTTTCTTGCGAGCGACTTTTTTCACTGTGCCCCCAAACCGCTTCGCGTATATATTTATGTCATTAAATTTAAGCATTTTCGTTTAGGCCATTCAGCTGGCCAACCTGTGATTAAGTTGGGCCCTGACTCGACTCACTGTCTGTCTCTCCCGCCCTCTCTTTGTCTCTCCAATGGCCAATTGCATGTCCCGGCTAATAGTTGCAAGCTCCGCCACAAGAAATTCATATGAAATTATAAACGTTTTAGTTTTATTGTGCGTTGCCCAGTCGGACACGGAGTTGAGTTGAGTTGGTGGCGGTGGCGGTGGCGGAGGCCCCATAGCAGTGATAAATGTTTCCTACGCCAAGGTATTTCACCCGCGGCACCAACAGCGGCTGGAAGAAATCATACAAATGCAAATTTAATTGTAGTTCGCCGCATCCCAGTGGCAGACCCACAAAACGCACAAATATCCCTCGGCGACCGATGATTTCTTTTGCTGCAAATGAATGCTTTCAGCGTGGCACGCAATTTAAGTGGGCGGGGGGCCCGAAGGCATCCGCCATCCAGGATCCTCGCAGAGACACGGAATATGTGTGCCAGACAAAAAAAAAAAACCCCAATGCGAATGCGACTGCGAATTCATTTGAATTTCTTTAAATGTTTCTTTTTGTCTCTGATTTTGGCTAACGGTTGTTCGGTTGTTGGCTCAGACGGGAGACCTCTAAATCAACTTGTTGCCGCAGCTCCACCTTCTGATCCTTTTACCTTTCTCTAAATGCTTTTTTCAACGTCTGGCGGCGGCGCTTATTTGTTTTTTATTTATATTTTAATAAGTATATAGTTTTTTATTAGTTTGGTTGTTGCATATAAAGGCAATACTTTAAAATAAATAAGTACCCGATCTCTTACTAATAATTGTTAATTAGGACAATAGACCAAAGAGCACTTTGCCTTGCCTGTCTGGCGTCTCCCACATGTTACTCTTTTTCCTTGAGGATAAAACCACTTGATCCCTGGTCTCCCCTCTCTAATTGCATTTACAATTAATACCAAAATTACACTACCTTCACAGCTGTTTTGCCACAATTCTGACACCTTTTCCGCTCTAACCGCAATGCGATCAGATGCGATCCTTTCGTCTGCTCAGCTTCCTCTTCTTGGCCCTGTGGCTCGTGCGTTTAAATTCTTCCCGTGTCAGCTGTTCTTTCTCAGATTTTCCTTGGCCCGACTTCTGTTCCGGTGGCAGCAGCAGCATCTTTTATATATTTTTATTCTTATTATTTTCCTCAACCAGCAACTCTGACTGCGCGCCAACGACTTCTTAAGATCAGCCCTCCATGCCTGATCCCACCGAGACAGCTGTCCCGGAGCGCTCCTGCTGCTCAAACAAAGGCCAGGGTTTCGTTTTGTTTGGCCGGGAGAAGAGGTCAATAATCTTGGATCGGGTGGGGTGGCTGCAGATTGGCAAAACTCGGTGGTGGGTGAAGAAATTCGTGGCAAAATCTTTGCTAAATTTATTTTCAAGTGTGGGTTAGAGAGGGAGCAATTTTTTAGGGTAAAGAAAATGCTAAGAAATAAGAATAATTAAGAGATCTTAGGTTGTTCTGAAATGTAGTTATTAAATTTTTTTTGATTGATAATAATTAATATTTAAAAAAGCTTTCCAGAAACCACAAAGATTTTGTTAATAGCCTGCACTAGGCTGGGAATACATTAAATATGTTTGAAATAATTCTAAAGTAGCTATTAAAGTGTTTAAAATGTAACTAAATATTATTAAAAATATTCATGCCAGTTAAAACTCCGTTTAGAAATATTTCCTGCTCAAAAAATGCCTCGAAAGTAACACCCTCTTCTTGCTATAATCATTAAATCCTCTATATGCTCTTAAATTTCTTTTGTTAAATATCCAAGTATCTACAAATTTCCCGATTAAATCGGAGTCGCCTTCTTCCGCATATCTTACCATGATGTCATTACCGCGGCATACAAATATGCAACATTCGAGGCTCAAGGATGTGATGCGGGTGATGATTCCCCGCCTCCTCCTTCTCCTCTCCTCTCATGCAGGGGATGTCCTGGAGAAATCTGCTAAAATCAAAGACAAAGTATGCGTTAGGTAGCCGAAGGGAGCTGTAAGAAAGGTAGGAAATTAGATGTTATTGTACAAGCGAGACACACCGGGCCGTGGATAATAACAATGACGATGAGCACAGAGGAGAGGAGGGGAGGGCAGCAGCTCGCGCCAAGGAAAGAGGAACAGCTGATGTGGCAGATGAACTCCCCTTCGGCATGCGGAACACAGAGTTCCTTGGATGGATCATCTGACAGTGGATTCAGGTGCGGGGGTGTTTTCTCTTCTGCTTACCAGCTCCTGTTCCTGCTATCTCTCTGATTTCTTTCTTTTTTTTCTGAACAGCACGTGGCTGCTTTTGGCGCCCTTTTTTTCTGGTGTTGCTGCTAACAAATTATTCATCCGAAAGAGTTGAGTGCTGAAAGCAGAGATTGATCGGGTGTCGGAGGTATCGGGTTTCGATACTTTGTTGCGCCCACACCGGAAGCGGAGCACAGTGGAACCTCCTTTTGCGGGGCTTCGCAGGAAGGGAAACCCGTTGCGTATCTGCATGCAAAGCCATGTAACTTGCAACATTATTGGCAACATGATCGGATGGACGACGGTTGGAATCGGATGCAAGAGGCGACGGCAGGAGGCGGACTGTCAGATTGGCAGCTATATTGAGCCAGGCCCAAAGACGGTTATAATTGGCCCAAGGCAGCAACAATTTATCAACGCCGATTGCCATTTGTGTTGACAACTAACATAGTGGACACTCGCCGCCGGACAGTGGATCAGGAAAGGAATGGGTACTGGGTACTGGTCAGTGGTCAGTGGTCTCCGGTATTCGGTATTCGGTCCCCAAGATCTCAAGTTGGCATGAAGCGTGTTGATTTCGCACTTTACAGCTTGTAAAACCAGCAAAAGGCAGCCAAACAGCCAGTCGGCAGCACCACCGCATCAGCGCTATGAAATTATTTATTTAATAATCGACAGCGAGTCATGAAAATGGTCAGCAATTGTCGTTAGTTGCAGCCGCTAATTGTGCACGAAAAGCTGAGGTAGCTGCACTTGAAGAAAATGTTATTATGTTATATACAAATAATTTATAAAAACAAAAACATTTTAAAACACATTACCAATTAAGTTATTTATTTAATTTTAGTTTATTTTAAAAAGACAAAAGGCTTAGGCAACGAACTTTACTGGAAAACCAATATAAAAGGGTCGTAAGAATGAAAACGCCACCAAGGGGCCACAAGCTGTAGTAGCACAACAAAAGACTTAAGCGACAAACTTGACGTAACCGATTTACTTTTATATTTTTTCTTAATTAAATTAGGTATTTTATAATATGAAAATTTATAAATTAATGTAGTAATAAAATAAATTAAAGAAGGAATTACTAGCATTAAATTAACAAATATATGAAAGTGTGGAATATATGGTTTGTAGTCTGCTAAAATAGTAGTAGGAAATATTTTATTTATTTTTAATTTCAATAAATAATTGAAATAAAGTTACGTTTAATATTTTTACTGGTAAATAATTCATAGTTAATCTCTTGAATTAGAAGAAAACTAGTTTTAACTAGTTTCTAACTAAAATTGTAACTAATTTTGAAGTTTTATTTATTTCTTTAAATACTATTTATGGCATCACATTTCACATCTTGCAAATACACACACATTTTTGGATATTAAACTTAATGCCTTAGATAATTCCTATTTCAAAATCTTTACCACTATTGGTGGCCAATTAAATCCAGCATTATTTTGTGTGTAGCATCGGTGGCTGTGGCTGCAGCATCACACAGAATTTATTACGTTTCAATTATGTATATGGGCAAATGTTGGCACAGCCAATTGGCAACGCATAAATCTCCAAGGAGTCGCTGCTGGCTCTCATCCTCTCCATCTCACCTTTCCCGCTCCCACTAACAACTTGGCCAAGCTGTCAAATTAGCACGCCAGCAACTTGGCCATTAGCAGTGGCCACTGTTTGCCTTGGCAGCTCTCTGATCTGGCTAATCAGCTTCCTACTCCTTAAGCGGTGGCTGCTGCTCTCTGGGATGCAACATGCAGGATGTTGCTGCTGTCTTGGCCACATTTGTGGGATTTGGCAACACTGATTTATGCCAAGGGGCCTAAGTCTAATCAGTTCTTATCAGTTTCTCGCTTTCTAATTCCACTTACTTGGGATAGAAATTACCTGTAACCCTCCTTTCCTCCTTTTCCATATTGACAGCAACATTTCGGACCAGAACTCACTTTCCAATTGGTTTTTCCTGGGACTCTAAATTAAGATGAACAAATGGAGGATTGCTTGAGCCACGTAATTCATATTCCGTTGGGAGGCAGGAGGGAGCAAACTTAAGCTGCCCCACCGGCAGCACCACATGCAATGTGTGTGGTCCTCCTCCTCCTCCTCCTGGCTGGCTGGCTGGCAGGCTTGCTCCTGGGATGCTGTTTGTCGTTGTCCGTGCATAAATCGTGTGAAATATCGCATTTCGCGCATTTTCGCTTCGTGTTAACGAGTGTCACATACGCACACATGAAAACAATTGCCAGCAACAAGCATTTATTTGTCTTTTCTAGAGGAGAATCGAGAGGAGAATGTTGCTGCAGTTGTCCAAGGCAGTTGCTGGGTAGCTACTTGGGCAAGTTGCTTGTGTCGCTGGGTTTGCCCTGGGCATTTGCATATTGACAGCGCTGTGTGATAATGCTGTTGACATTGATATAGCTTCAAAAGTCTGGCCTGCAGACTATAGTGCTGTGTGGTTGCTGTTGCTCTTGCTGCTGCTGCTGGCTGTTGCTTGTTGCTTGTTACTTGTTACTAGTTGCTGCTGGCTGCTGGCTGCAACGCCCACCAAACAATTGACAGTCAACAACATGCCGGCATGAGGCAGGCGAAGAAAAAAATTACAGAAATAATGCTAAAAAGAGCGCAGAATCTGATAAAGTTGCGGCTGTTGCGCATGCGCATGTTGCACGCCTACAAAATCATGTTGCACGTCAGTCGAGCGAGCTTTTTACCCTCAAAATATCTGTGAGTGTGTGTTCTCCTTTTGCGGCTCATTTAAATTCTGCAATGATTTTTGCCAAGTACTTCAGCATATTGCTGCTCAAGGCCGCCTTTTCGTTCCGCCTGTGTGTGTGGCCATCGCTTTTGGGCTGGGTTGGGCTGGGTTGGGTTGGGGGGTTTTGTGCTGACAGACGGCAGCCAAGAAGGCGGACTATGCCCAGATCCGATTTCTAGAAGTACACATTAAGAAAATAATTCAAAGAATTGAAAAATATATGTGTTTGATGGGGAAAAATATGGTATAAATAAATATAAAATATGGTGAAAGGTATTACAAGCTCATCCGTGATTTTTGCGAGCTTAAAACTATAGATTTTGTTAGAAATTTTGAATTAATATCATTAAAATCTATCACAAAACCCTTCCCTTTTCTCACCGTGCCCTGCTGGGCGGCAATTGATTCTTAAAAAACGCTGACAACTTACATGTTGCTGCAACATGTTGCCGCGTTGACAAATCGGCCGCATGTACGTACTATGTAGATGCAGGCGGATGCCAGCGGAAATTGGAAATTACGGCTAAAATGTTCTTCTGGCCAACAGAGAGAAAAAAAGAGAGCAAACGCCCACCAAAAATAGGGGCTTGCAGGTAATCCCCTTTCGGGAGAGAGGGAGAGCGAGGAACCCAACTAATAATCGCATAATACACGTACCAGGCTAATGATTAACCTGCATCATTATCGCTCCAAGATCTCAGATGCTTCCTCCTGAGAGCCCTTTCCTCACCCGTTTTTTTGTTGTTGTTGGTGTTGTATTTTCTTGGTGCCCATCGAAAATTAGCTGCCGTATCTGCAGAAGCTCTTCCGAGCTGGAGTTTTGGGCTGGGTTCGGGGGCAGGACTACAAAGCATCCTGCACTTTTACTCGCCCCATTCAAGAAGAAGGAGGAGGATGATGGCCCCAAGGCAAGACCTGCAATCTGGCTTTATTTTATGCGCGGAGCGCGCTTAAAAATGCAGTCAACGTCTCCTTGGATGGGGCAGACAGGAACCTGCCGCTTAGGCGAATGCCTCACGGGCCCCAAAAAGGCAAACGGCCCGACAACAGCAACATCTACAGCAGCACAGCAGCAGCAGCAACATCTACAGCGGCAGCAACAAATGGCATTAAAAAAAAGAAGAAAAAAAACCATCAGTGGAGAAAATTCACTGCATCCTCCCACTTTTTGCTCGGTACGCGAATGTTGCCTCTAGATGGGCCTATTATGTTGCTGTCGAGGCTGCCACTGCTGCTCCCGATGTTCCCTGCTTGTTGTTCGCCAATCATTAAATGCGTTTTTCATACACTCGATTTCGGTTTTAGTTTTGCTTCTTTTCATATTTTTTATGCGGGAGTTGCCGCCGCCGCCGCAGTCGCTGGGATTTTTGATTTATGAAGCAGCAAATGAGTTCGCGAAAGGAGAGCAAGAGGGCTGAGCAACGCGAATGTATATCAAGTAAGTATACACCCACACTTCCGGCTTGAAATTGAATTGAGGGCGTGGCCGAGAGCCAGGGAATGTTGCCCGCGGCCAAGGCACATAATTATGCGCATGTTGCAAGTTGGTACGACTCCGACTCCGACTGTGGCTGTGGCCGAACATCAAAGTGCCAGGCAGCAGCTCCAGCGACGACGACGACAAATCGTTGAAAGTTACAGTTTAAGTTGCTGGTGCAGCAACAACTGCTGCTGCTGCCAATCACTGCAGCACTGCAGCAGCCACTGCTGCGAGCAGTGGATAATCAGAATTCCAGCATTTTCACCTGTTGCCCGGACTTGTGGAGCTTGACATGTGCCGCACATGCCGCGCTGCCATTTGTCTGCACTTTAATGATGCGCCACATCTAACTGCAACAGCCACAGAAGCAGCAGCACTGCTAGAAGCAACTTTCAGCATTCACTGATTGCACACAGAAAAAATCAAGAATATATTTAAGAACTCAAGGATTTATTCAAAATGAAGAGAAGAAACATTAAAATTACTGCTTAAACTATGTATTTTTCTCTTCCTTAAACAAAGAATGCACTGAAAAATTGTCAAGAACAAAGTCTACACCATACTATGCATATAAATTTTCATTGTAATTGAATGTTAATAGAATGCACTTCTGGAAATTGAATTTGTGTTAAGCGTTCAAGGTCGGCAATTTAAATTCGTGTTCCTGTTGCGGTGGGTTCTCCTCTTAAATATTGTCGGGTCTCTGAACAGTTTGGCTCATGTGTTTGGGACGCGGTATTGTGACAGGAACATCAGTCCCACGAATGAGCCAGTGCTCATTTCACTTGAGTTTTTGGCTGAGCCTACGATCTAAAGAGTGTGCCCACAGGACCTTGTCCAGCGAAGAGCACAGCGCACAGGAGGTGGCAGCCATCCCATTTGGAGCTGAGGAGACAAGGATCCCTTTGATCAGCATTCACCATCGGAAGGATATTAATGGCAACGTATTTAAAATCGAATTGTTAACTAAGGACAATATTTAATTCATTTTATTTAAATTTCGAAGACTTTCTGTTACAAATATATAGATTAAAAATAAATTTTTGGCAAAAGACAACTGCAGCAATTTTTTCATGCTTTCAGTAAGCTGCTTTTATTCGTTGCTTTCTAAACAAAATAATATTATTTTACACTTTACAGTGTTGTTATTTGCTTACTTATAAAACAACAGCAACATTAGGAATATGTTAAATGTGATTGAGATAATTTCCAATTCAAAGTTGCCAAGTTAGGAAATGGGCAAATTTATTTATGAGTGAATGTAATTATCGTTGCACAGCTTAGACTCTAATTTGAATTAAATTGAAATTAATTAAATAAACTAAAAATAGAAAACACCCCAAAGCCAAGGCAATTCTGATTAGTTGACTTTTAGCCTCCAAATAATTGTTTGTTTCTATTTTCTGTATTTTCAGCTAAGGCCCCACACAATGATATTGGGAGTGAGATAGGTTAGGACTTGGCTTAGCAATATTGGAGTGTCTATATAGTAAGGAGTCGGTGGATTTATGGTGCCATAAATCGGTCCGAGGGGGTGGGGCACTTGAAAAATGCCAGTTGTGGCCACACTAATTAGTTTGCCCAAGAGCCCCCGCCGGCGATTGCATAATTTAGGTAGCCAGCTCCTTCTCCTGCTCCTTCTCTGGACCAACAACGCCCACACAACAGAAACAGAGCTTGATTTCCTGGAAAGAGTCGCCGCCCAGGGCCATGCTAATACCTCCACCCTTCCTGGAAGCTGACCAGAGATCATGGCAGCAGCAGCAGCAGGACTGCTGCTCCTTTACCCGAGGGATTTGTGATCCACATTTGCATAATTGCAGACCAAAGTCGGCGCTGACTTCCCCTCTGAAAAAAAAAAGAAAACGAACATAAAAGAATACAGAAATTATTCCCTTCCGAGTGATTTAAGTTTCCTGAAATGGAGCGATCCAAGAGGAAGTTGGGCGGCCATCGTCGCTTAGACCAGAAGCTGCTCCTCCACAAGAGACTGCTGGGCGGGGTTCAGAGGAGTTTTGGGTGAGTCAGTGCCCAGGAGATGGCAAGGATTTTCCACTTAAGAATGAATATCACCTAGAACGAGAATGTCATTTAATGTTAATTTTCCGCACATGGACGAGGGTGGTTTCCTGACGTAAGATTAGTAAGATTCGTTACTCATCTATAAAAAATAATACTGAGATTTCAGGAACCTGGAGTCTTTTATTAATGTCCTGAAGGGTGCTTTTGGCACAGGCTGCCTGGCCATGCCGCGAGCCTTTCTAAATGCCGGCTGGTTGAGTGGAATCATATTGACGATTGTCCTGGCCTCCTTCGTGGTATATGCCATGCATGTTCTGGTAACTAATTTTCATATATATTTCTTTAAAGATCTAAAATTAGATAAATCCAACCAGCTAAACGACATTGATGCTATGGAAAATCGACTTGGAGTGCCCCTGATTAGCTATGGAAAGAGCATGGAAGCTGCTGTGGGCATTGGACCGAAAAGATTTCAATTCCTGGCCAAGCCCATGCAGTGAGTTCGCTTTGGTTAGGTTTACGATTTGTGCCTAGAAAAGATTTGCCTATATTCCTCAGTTATATGGTGGATATTCTCCTGGCTTTGTATCACTTTGGTGTGGATTGCATCTATGTGGTTTTCATAGGCAATGTCCTAAAGGTTTTGGGCGACATATATCTCTGGCCATTTGATGAGAGGCTCTATATGGCCCTGCTTCTGCCGCCCTTGATCTTGACCTTTGTCATTCGCCAATTCAAGCATTTAGTGACATTTTCCTTTATAGCTAACTTGATGATAGCTATTGGTGGGTTAATTATTAATTTCTTTATGCTTTAAATATCCTAATTAACAGGCTTCATCATCACTTTCACCTACCTGGTTCGGGATCTGCCCGAGTTAAGTGAACTTCAACCCTATCAGCCTTTGAAGAGGCTTCCCCTAGTCTTTGGCACAATTCTTTTTTCCATTGAATCGGTTGGAGTGGTGAGTTTATAGTGGGTTTATTCGATATCCCTACCTAAGAGTTGACAAATCTCCTAGATTTTGGCCATACGCAGCAGTATGCGAACACCGAAGGACTTGCTGGGCACCTGCGGAGTCCTTAATTGTGGCATGGTCTTGGTAGTAATCTTTTATGCCGTATTTGGCCTCCTAGGTTACTGGCATTATGGCCAAGATACGGCAAGCTCGGTTCTGCACAATCTGCCCATCGAGGAAATGTGGGTGAACCTTTTCAAAAATAATCCCCATATCTATATATTCCCGTTTTTCGTTATCCCTCAGACCCACCCAGCTGGTAGCTGGCATGTTTGCTTTGGGGATCTTCTTTAGCTACGCCCTGGTGGGCTACGTGACCGTGGACATCATTTGGCACGGATACTTGGAGCAGAATATGGAGGCAGATCGCTCGGCCAAGATTGTGGAGTGCCTGGTGCGAATCGCGATTGTAATCGCCTCGGTGCTGGTGGCCATCCAATATCCCGATTTCTTGCTGCTGCTCTCCTTCGTGGGCTCCTTTTGCCAGGCCCAGCTGAGTCTCATCTTTCCAGGCATCGTGGATCTCTGTGTTCGGTATCAGGAAGGCTATGGACCCGGCAAGATTCTACTCTGGCGATCGATGATCTTTATAGTCGGCGGTCTGGCCGGTGGTGTGGCCGGTACATGGGCTTCCATGACCAACCTGGAGCAACCCATTGTGAGGTGATGGGTCGCAAGTGTTGAAATTTCTATATATTTTTTTTGTTTATATTTGTTCATTTTATTGTTTAAAAAAAAAACAGCTGGTCATCTTCCATCCTATGCTTCCCATGTCATTTCCATTCGTAAATTATTTTTGGCTAGTTTATATTTTGGGTACAAAATAGCTTTCTCCAAATTTATATGGTATGGCCGATGAAAAGTAAGAAGTAATTCCCAATTGTTGGAATTATTTTGTAAGCTTATCTTCCGCAGGGTTTTCAATCCGTACGATCATCGAAAAGTCGATTCCCCATTAACGTAAGTTACGAGTCTTTGGCATAAATTCTTGGGTCTTAACTCAATAAACTCAATACTCTTTTAGGAATGTTGGGGCCTTTGTGAACTTATTGAGTTGTGTGATTGGCTTGGGACTCCTGACTTTACCTTTGGGATTTTACTTTGCCGGAATCATCAATGGCGTGTTAATGCTCACAGTGATCACCATTCTCGTCGTTCATGGCATGCAATTGCTGGTAAGTTTGCTTCAGAGAATCAAGAGAAAACCCTTGTAAACTCTTTTAAATAATTTCCCTGCTCAGTTAGGTAGCATGGTGGAGAGCTCTCGCCGAATGCAAGTCGGCTACGCAACCTATAAGGAGACCGTCACCTTCTCCTTTATGCAGGGCCCCAGGTGCTTGAGGTGCTGGGCCCACCCCGGAGGCCACTTCGTCAACTTTCTGCTGTGCTGCTCCCACTACGGCATATGTGTGGCCTACATCGTCTTCGTGTCCGTCGGCTGCAAACACATCATGGACCAGTATACTATGGCATTAGATCTGCACATCTATGTGGCCATAGTTGGACTCCTTAGCATCCCCCTGTTTCTGTTTCAGAAACTCGGCAGCCTGGTTACCATCAACCTGGTGTCCAATACATTGGCTTACTTTGGCTTCATCTTCATGTTCTACTTCCTGTTCATAGGTCTGCCTCAGATCACCGAGCGACGCTACATATTCGGTGATGTAAAAAAGGTGGCCCTCTTTTTGGGCATCGTCATGTTCTCCATTAGCTCCGTGGGAATGGTAAGCTTGACGAGCTCATAGAATTGACGATGCTATGAAATCATTTACAGATTCTGGCCATTGAGTCGATGATGGAAACCCCGCAGGACTACGTTGGTTGTTGTGGCATGCTGAACATGTCCTTCGGAGTCGTCCTGGTCTCGTATGCAATCTTTGGAGTCTTTGGCTACTGGCGTTTTGGGGACACGATAGCTGGGACCATTTCCTTGAATCTGCCCACCAATCAAGCGTAAGAGAAATGATCTGTGATCCCAATTTTTAAGTTATTTATAATTTATTTATTCAGTGTCGCCACTGTATCCCACGTCTTGATTGCCTCTGCCGTCTTCCTGACGTACCCCTCATCCGGATATGTGGTCATCGACATCATAATGAACCACTACTGGAACAAGAGCGGCCAACTGGAGAATGCGAAGCACAAGCAGACTCTGCTCCGCATAGCGTTTGTCATCTTGACGGCGTTGAACGCATCGATGCCCATGAATTTGTTTCCGCTGGTCTCCCTAATTGGAGCCTCCTCCATTTCCCTGCTGAACCTCATCTTCCCGGCCCTCATTGAGATCTGCCTGTATTATCCGCCGGAGTACAGGGAAGGCAGGCCAAAGTGGAAGCTGTGGAAGAACATTTTTATCATCTTCGTTGGCATCGTCATATTCATACTTGGCACTTTCTTCGCCATTGTGGAAACGTGGGAGACTTGGGGCAGGAGCAACGTTGGTGCCTACGATCGGGGATCGATCGATCGAAGCTCATAAAGTATTAAAAGGGAAATTTAAGTGTAGTGACAATTTTCGTACAGATTTTACACTATGAAATAATGTTGGATATTGACATATGAAAGCGTAGAGTAGCAAAGGATATTTGATATCGTTTTTACTGGCGAACAAAACCAAAATTTGGAAATAAATGAGTTTAAAAGTTGAGTTTTCTGAAAGGAGCCTTATTTCTGCGGTGTCTGATGGGTAAATTTTAATTTTATCATTTTTGATCTGAGGGACTATTAACCAACTACAAAATGTTTGGATTATATTCAGCAGTAGCTTTTCGTTTTCCTAATTCATTGGTATTTATGTCAAGTCAGTATTTCTAGTTGAATTATAAAACATATATTAAATGTACAATTCATAAATTTAGATGGCCGATAAAGGGTACGTCTGAGTTTGCCATTGTGTGAATCGTATAACAAGCTTATCTTCCGCAGAGACTATAATCCATACGAAAATCGAGATGTTGATTCACCGATAACGTAAGTCTTAAGAGTTTTCTTTGCTCAACTTAATCATTTATGTGCCTATAAAAATAATTCTTTAAGGAAATGTGGGGCCTTTGTGTCGCTCTTGAAATGTATAGTTGGAACGGGAGTCCTGGCCCTGCCCCTGGCATTTCAGTACGCCGGCATCCTCATGGGCATTTTCTTGCTCCTGCTGATCACCTTTTTGCTCATTCATGGCATACAAATGCTGGTAAAGTCACATGTAGAACTCCTGCCATTCTCCTCGGTCATCATATTTCCGCCCAGATATACAGCATGGTGGAGTGCTCACGGCGAATGCAAATCGGCTACGCCACCTTCCCGGAGGCAATGGCCTTCTCCTTCGCGCAGGGCCCCAAGTGCTTCAAGTACTGTGCCAAAGCCGGAGGCTTTATCGTCGATGGGGTGCTGGCCCTCTCCCATTACGGAGTCTGCGTGGTCTACGGGGTTTTTGTGGCCTCCACCTTCAAGCAGATCCTCGACTTCCATTGGATGCAATTGGATGTGCGCATTTACGTGGCCATCGTGGGACTCCTCACCATCCCCGTCTTTCTGATTCGATCGCTCAAGTGGCTGGTGCCCTTTAACCTTTTGGCCACTGTGCTCATCTACACCGGCTTCCTGGTGATGTTCTACTATCTGTTCACAGGACTCCCTTCGTTGTCCGAGCGGGACATCTTTTTTGGCAAAATAGAGAACATGGGACTCTTCTTCGGCATCGCCCTGTTCGCCGTCAGCTCGGTGGGAGTGGTGAGTCTGTCGAACGATCACAGGGGCTATGGAAATGCGTAATATTTAAACCTTACTCGTCACTCACAGATGCTGGCCATCGAGGCGAAGATGGCCAAACCCGAGTCCTATCTCGGTTGGTTCGGTGTGCTTGACATTGCCATCATTGTGGTGCTGGTCTCGTACATCTCGTTTGGCTTTTTTGGCTACTGGCGTTATGGGGCCGATTTGCAAGGCAGTATTTCCCTCAATCTGCCCACCAAAGAAATGTGCGTTTCCTACTTATAGTACAATCAACAATTTCAAGCACTAAATTCGTTCTCCGGTTAGTCCTTCGCAGGTCTCCAAGATCCTTATTGCCCTGGCCATCTACCTGACGTACCCGTTGTGCGGATATGTGGTCATCGACATCATAATGACCCACTACTGGAACAAGAACGGCAACCTGAAGAGGCCAAAGCTCAAGGAGACCCTCATTCGCATATTGTTTGTCATCTTGACGACGGTGAACGGAGTGCTGGCTCCTAATCTTGGTCCTCTGCTGTCGCTGGTTGGTGCTTTGACCATTTCCCTGCTGAATCTCGTCTTTCCGGCCCTAATCGAGATCTGCCTGTACTATCCGCCGGAGTACAACTACGGCAAGCTTAAGTGGAAGCTGTGGAAGGACATTTTTCTCATTATTTTGGGCACAATCATACTGATCGAGGGCACCGTCTTCGCCATAATGGATATAGTCAAAGAATATGGTAAATCCAAGTCACACAAGTAGCCCTGTTTGCAAAATTATTGGATTGTCATAAGCACGAACTCCAGTCTTATTTAGGAATTTTTTTGAAATATTTAATGTTATAAATTTTAGTGTATTAGAATAAATAAAATTTAACTATAAAAGCGCCAAAGCGAAAAAAATAATACGACAAGTTTTACTAATGCAACTACCTAACTGAACTTGGAAATAAATAGAGGAGAACAAAAATGATTAATTTCTTGAGATGCCTGAATATAGCCGATTTTTGGTGGAGGGTTCTTACTGATTACTGATCATTGCAGAGTCTTTTATTCGGTATATTGTCCTTAACTATACCCTCCAACAGCCATCGAAAATATATCTTACAAATTGTTTATCAGAGGCTCTTTGCTTTACCTGCAAAATGGTTGCGTATTGTACATAATATTAGGATTGTCTTTTCTGTTTCCCCCATTCATAGCTTTTTAAGTCAGTCAAAATTTACTGTATTGGAAAGGATAACAAATACAAGTTAACTTTAATATTCAATGGCCGATAATGCGTAAGTCTTAAGTCGCCATGGTCGTAGTATCATTAAGTAAGCTTATCTTCCACAGGGATTTCAATCCGTACGAGAACCGAAATGTACAGAATCCGATTACGTAAGTCTTGCGAAGTTTCCCTAAACCCAATATTTGTTCTTGTTCTTATAATCCCAATTTCTTAAGAAATTTTGGGGCCCTTGTGTCGCTATTCAACTGCATAGTTGGAACGGGAGTCCTGGCCCTGCCCTTGGCATTTCAGTACGCTGGAATCCTCTTAGGTATTTTCTTGCTCCTGGCGATCACATTTATGCTCATTCATGGCATACAAATGCTGGTAAAGTCATATGCAGAGCTCATATCATATGGTTGCTAATTGGTCTTCGTATTTCCGCCCAGATATACAGCATGGTGGAGTGCTCACGGCGAATGCAAATCGGCTACGCCACCTTCCCGGAGGCAATGGTCTTCTCCTTCGCGCAGGGCCCCAAGTGCTTCAAGTACTGTTCCAAAGCCGGGGGCTATATTGTCGATGGGGTGCTGAGCCTGTCCCACTACGGAGTGTGTGTGGTGTACGAGGTTTTTGTGGCCGCCACCTTCAAGCAGATCATCGGCTTCTATTGGCAGGATTGGGATGTGCGCATTTACGTGGCAATCGTGGGACTCCTCACCATCCCCATCTTCCTGATTCGATCGCTCAAGTGGCTGGTGCCCCTCAACATAACAGCCAGTATTCTTATTTATGCCGGCTTCCTGCTAATGTTCTACTATTTGTTCACGGGACTGCCATCGCTGTCCAAGCGCGACATTTTTTATAGCAACTTAAGTGATTTGGGCCTCTTTTTTGGCATCGCCCTGTTCGCCATCAGCTCGGTGGGAGTGGTAAGTGTATTGAATGATCACAGAGGCTATGAAAGTCCTAGAAGTAATAGCTCTTCACTCGCAGATGCTGGCAGTTGAGAAGAAGATGGCCAAACCCAAGGACTATCTCGGTTGGTTCGGTGTGCTTGACATTGCCATCATTGTGGTGCTGGTCTCGTACATACTCTTTGGATTCTTTGGCTACTGGCGTTACGGAGGGGCTTTGCAGGGCAGTATTTCCCTCAATTTACCCACCGATGAAATGTGCGTTGGCTGTAATATATCCCAGATGAATATATGAGTCATTAAATTCTTTTTCCTTCTAGTCCCTCGCAGTTGTCCAAGGTCTTCATTGCCGTGGACATCTACCTGACGTACCCGTTGTCCGGATATGTGGTCATCGACATCATAATGAGTCAGTACTGGAACAAAAATGGCACCCTGAAGCATGCCGCTCTCAAGGAGAGCATTCTTCGCATATTGTATGTCATCGTGAGCACAACGAACGCGGTGCTGGCCCCTCACCTGGGCCCTCTACTAGCGCTGGTAGGTGCTATAACCATTTCCCTGCTGAATCTCGTCTTCCCGGCCCTAATGGAAATCTGCCTGTACTATCCGCCGGAGTACAACTACGGCAAGTATAGGTGGAAGTTGTGGAAGGACCTTTTTCTAATCACCGTGGGCACCGTCATATTAATCGAGGGCACCTTTTTCGGCGTAAAAGATATGATCCAAGAATATGGGCGTACCTCGCTTGCTAGCTCAAAAAGCCTTTTCTACCAAAACTTTTGTTCGGACATTGGAAGCAATTGCAGTTTCATAATTGAGCAATAAACGTATTTGTTGTAAATAGCGAAATAAAGAAATAAATGGTATGCTTGTTGCATTATAATAGTAAAATAGCAGATTTTCAATAAACAAAATATGCCTTGTAATATCTAAAAAATCATTTCAGAAAATAATGCTTACATTTTGTAGTTTTTAAAGCCTTAAATACATAAATTTGGATCATGGATCATAACATGATCCAAATTTATGTATTTTATTAAATTTTTTCAAGGTTCTCTTATTTTTCTTATTATTCGACTCTTTAAAATGCATAAAATTTCCTCTTAAAGTTCCTCTTAAGGCAGCAGGATTTATATGCACCTCTTTTATATACAAATTATATGTATGTATACCTTTAAACATCATCATTAAAGACCCAGGACCCAGCTTCCTTCGAGTTGACCAGCTCCAGCTTCGGCGCCATCCCCAGAGGACAACCTCTTGCCGCCCACTGATTTAACCTCCTGACTTAACCCCAGCCAGGAGGAGTCGTCGAAGGCCATTATCAATGGCGGGGTAATTCCCTCATTAGCTGCCAGGCGGTGGGAGTGGTGAATGGACAAGTGGCATGCGGCATTCGGCATTCGGCATTCGGCATGTGGCATGTGGCATGCGGCATGTGCAGGCTGCAACCTGCAGCAGCAACCTGCAACCTGTAAGCCTGTTTCAGCACACGTCTCTTAACGATGTGCTCCGGAATTTATGCCGATATGGTAATGCATCTACGCTGCTACTCCGAGTCCGTCTCCGTCTCCGTCTCCGTCTCCAGCTCCAACTCGAACTCCATCTCCGCCTCGAACTGGGACTGGGAGTTGGAGTCTGGGATCTCGGATCGGCGGGACTGCCTCATTATGCCATTGATGGACTGCAGTTGAGCATTTGGATTGCGTAATTTATTGTTTTGGGTCTTTTGGCCCCGATAAACTGGTGTTGGCCACTCGATTCCCGGCTTGGCCAAAAACGGGCAATGGGTCCGGTCTCTCGGCCGACATCTGTTTGCCTGTCCGCCTGTCCGTCTGTCCGCCTGTCATTTGTGTGGCATTTTTTGCCAACGCCTGCCGGCGGCAATCTCACTTTCCGCCGGGGGATTTCCATGGGAGCCCATTTAAGGCTCTAATTAGCTACGCAGCCAGCATGCAAAGCGATGCCCATCTAATGGTTTCCAGCGAAACGCGAGCCACACGTGCAGAGTACGTCTCCTTCTCCATTTCCCTAGTGCTTCCTAGAGTCATTCCATTATTCTATTCCTTAGTTTGGAACTATGGAATAGCCCATCCCATCCCATCCAATCCCTCCCAGCGCGGGAGGTCAGCAGGTTAAGCAGCGGCTGGAATAGAAACTGAAGAGTTCTGCGTAGACTGTGATTGCAGCCAGAGTGCAACAAATCATTTCCCATAGCCAGTGAGGATACTGAAAGAAAGAATTGAAATTGGCATTTTATATAGATTTTTTGGGGATTTATTGTGGCTTTAATTGGGGGAATTTGAAAAGGAAACTAGCAGATACTTCGCATTCGAAATGTATGTTTAATATTCTGCAAAATATGATTAGTACTCCAGAATTTTGTCAATTTTTCTTTCAGTGCCTGGAAGAAAGATCTGCGAGGCAGCCAATTTGTGTTCCGATGCTTTGCCGTTTGTATAAATCAATTGGCAATGAGGCAAGTACGGTTGGGGAATGGAATGGGTTATGGTATGGCGATTGGGGACTGGAACCGAGATTCTCCTCGGGACGCGACATCACGCTGTGCGGTGTCTATCCTATAAATTGCACAAATCCCCCACCAAAGTCCTCGCCAAGATCTCGCCTCTAATGCGTTATGTGCCATGTGTTTGGACTAGGATCTTTTCACTTGCTCGCGGTGCGTGCACTGGGCCTGTGATTGGTCTATAAATTATTGGGTTTATTGCGCCGCAAGGTAGACGGCACCCCCACCTCCCGTGACACTGATGGATTACCAAAAATAATATATATATAGCCTTATCGTCGCTGCAGCCAAATATTTGCCCATCGAAATACTCGCTTCCTTTCGGCGGCTATCTCCTGAGGGTTATACAAGTAACACACATATTTGCCTGACGACTTTACTTTCGATTTCAATTTCATTTTCGAATTCCAGATCAACGGCCACTTGAAGAGCCGTCGATGAGGTTCGATTCGATATTTGCACAACTCGAGGGTCAACGTTAAAGAGCCGCTGGTGGCCAGAAGGGTGATAAACAAAACTGTGATCTTAAAATATACAAAATTAGCCTCAGGAAAATTGTGAAATTAAATTAAAGAAAATATAAATATTTTTTGAAGAGCTAGAAATAACATCTAAGAATCTGTACTGAAACTATAACATACAAAAAGATTATAAGGATATTTAAAAAAATGTTAGAATTATAATTCAAATTAGTTTAAAGACTCAATGATTTAAATTTATATTTCTTTATAAAATGTATTAAATTTATCAATACATTTTCCTTACTATTCTTACCAGATTTATAAAACTCTTGGCGGATCTCTTCCCCCCAAAAAAACTATGTCAAATTGCAGCAGAATTGTGGCTTATGCTGGATGTTACTGCAGCAACAACCGCAAGAGTACAGCGGTCGCATTAATATTAATTAAATAAACGTTAATTCAGCGCATTAATGCGTAATAAATAATGCTCTTTTGAGCAGAAATTAATGCATAAAACGCTACTTATCGCCGCCGCCACGCACTTATCTGTGTCAACACAGAGCGGCAGAGCGGCAAGATGGCAATGGGGGTGCAGCAGGGGCTCAGGAGGGGGCGTAGAGTGCGATGAGGGGGGTGTAAGTAGGGGCAGCAGCAGCGGCCATTGCGACTGACAAACGCATTGTCAATAGCCTATAGATCTGTCTGCACAAGGAAAAATCATATAAAATAAGGGGAATTTAGTGTTTCTTTTTTAACTTGATTTTTATAAAGGAAATATTGCTTCATTTAAATATTATAAATATTTTCAAAGATTTAATTGCACAGTATATTATAAACTCTTTGATTACAAGCTTTGATTATTAAATTTCTTTCCTTAATCTAAATTATTTCGCTATTTAATCTAAACTTTAAAAATTGATATTACAGAATGCTAAATAATGAAAAAACATTTAATATTCTCTTAGCTTTAATATGAAATATTGAATTTTAAATGAAATTTCTTTCCCTGTATTCTGGGGCTGCCCACAGAGATGGCGTCGGATCGAAGTCGGAGTCGGGAATCGACATCGTCGGTTGGCGCGTTGCAATTACATGTCTGTGACAAGAATTTTAAATGAAAATCGCTGCGTAGTGCGCTGGACAAATGATTCAAACTTTCGCGTTACGTGTGGAAAATGTTTAAAACTGAGTCGGGACTGGGCCATGGACTACCTTGTGGCGAGTGTGCCAAGTGCCTTATGCCTTGTGCCGATCTCAATGGAGGCGCCATGCCAGGATTGGAGATTTGCTGTTTTTGTGCGCTTTGCATGCCCAATGGCCAGGAGTCGGTCGCGTTGTCGATGGCGACGCATGAAATTAGAAAGGCATTATTGCAAATCTCTCGCTTTATTTATCAGCAATTTGTCAGCAAGTGTGCCGCGGCTCAGATTAAAGTGCCAGACGCCGCTGGATCTGTCCCCGGATCCATCCAACCTGTTCGATCCTGTCCAGACTTTCTAATGCCAAGATGCTGATGCTGCTGCTGCTGCACCTGACACACGCACAAATCGCCGCAGGAATTAGGCAGGTGGAGAAGGTCCAATCGGGAACCAATGGGGTCAAGTGCATTCGCAAATGAATTAAGAATTTTATAGTTGCTTTTAAATGCGGTCGATAGCGGCTTGGGGATATACATCTACCTCTTTGCTGAAGTAATCTTTACATTTAATAAAAATTTAAGGATTGGAATCATAACAAACTTATTTTTTCGGGTGCACTTGCATTAGATAAAGTCTCCTGGCCTCGGGGCACATAACTCAGACCGCGGAGCGCCCTTCGCGCAGTTAACAAATAACATCAACTTATTAAATAAAGTATCAATTCGGTTTCGGCGAGAGGAGCAGCAGCTACCGTGCTGGGATCTGAACGGAGCCAGAGCAGGGACTATGGACTCTGGGGCGAGGAGATGGGACACAGGGAGCTGCAGGCGCAGCCGCAATAAATCATCACATCGGAGGGGGGCATCGGTGTGGAGATGGGGTAGCAAGAGCAAGAGCAAGAGCAGGAGTTGGGGCTCTAGCCACGGGTAACAGACGGTAACTGCGGCCAAGTTATGTGGCTTCATTGTGGACAGAATGAACGCTTTTAAGCAGACAATTGCAGCCCGGGGCGCAGGCACAACAGGTAGGAGAACCTGCGGAGTGGGATGATGCTGAACAGGAACAGTAACCGAAGAGGGAGCGGGATCAGGAGGAGGAGCAGGAGCTGCAGGACCAAGGGCTGGGGGAAAAACACTCTCGCTTGGTGTAGAGCAACTCCCACTACCCCCTTTGCTATTGTTGCCTTGGCTCACCTACAGACTCTCGTAGGCCACACTGCGGGCATAAATCATTCGGGCCTCGAGAGCAGCTCCTGCTTCTCTACACTGGGGGAAAATGTAGAGCCTAAAGATAACTTTATATTTAAAGATTTAAAGTTGGATTTAAATTTATTGATTTAAAAGCAATTTATAAGAGTCATCAATGAACGGTAATTAAGAAAGAGTTTTTACTTTTCAGATTTTAAGGACAAACTCTTCTGTAATTATTTTAAATAAACTAAATATCAAATTTATGGTAATATTAAATCTTCTAATTTATTTGTTATATTTAAGGATTAATCTATTATATATCCTATGCTATTTCTTATTAAATTTAAACCTTTTGGTAACTCTTAAAGTGTATAGCTTCCTCTCCACTCTTCCCTTCTAAATCACCCGAAAAACCCAGCAACTTGCAACTGCAATATGAGTTAATTTTTGCAGCTTCGGACTCTGTAAGGAGTTTTGCGTATTTGTCAACTGCAAATTACAGCATTTTTATGCCCATTTTCCACACACACAAAAAGGCTCCTTGGCGACTCCCAACTCCAAACTCCAACTGGTTACTAGTTACTATGGCTACATGTGGGCCACTCCATGTGGGTGGATGTGTATAAGGCAATGTGGCAAATTTATGGCTAGCCTGGCATTATACATTTTCTATTAACCTGCCCCCACCGAGAGATAGTGATTCGTGATTCCCAGATTTGCATTGAATACTGGCCGGCTGCACTCGGAAAGTGCGTTGATGATGGGGCATTATATCTGTTTAAGGCTTTAATTTTATTTCTTTTGCCAAAAATGTACGCAAAATAAGTGCGCAAGCCAACAGCAGCACCAGCAGCAACAGCGCCTTCTATGGGGTTACGGGTGCGGGTCCGTGTCCGATCCCACTGCCTTGGGCTCACTTTGCATCCAATTGACTTGAAAGGTCCAGTGTGGCCGGGGGGGGGCTGCATCTCATTGAACCCCGACAAATTGGTCATAATTTCAGGCAACTAATCCCAATAAACATGGCCCAAACATTGTGCCACTGACATTAAGCTGCCAGTTGGCCATTCCCGACTTATATTGCGACTTACAAGCCGGTGTAAGCCGGGTAAGTAGCCAACTAATAAAATGCCATTTATCTGGCCATCGATCGATGGGACCTGGCAAGCAGGTGGAGCCAGTGGAGAAGGCAGAAAGCTAGAGCTGGAGGGGCATAGAAGCAAGAACTAGTAAGCTTGTCCAGAATCGATTTGGCCAGCAGCCGAGCATAAATTGCAAATTAACAAAAGTTCAAATCGAAAAACGGGCCAACGATTTATAGGCGACGAGTAAATGACGAGACAAAAGGTTAATCAGATGCTCATCACAAGGCCCCCACCCCACTTCTTGGCCTGTCAGGATCGGTGGGGATATACACTCCGGGTTGAGGGTTAAGTATTGATCGCAAAGGGAATTATATAATATATTTTTAAAAGGAAAAACTAGAGCCCTTTAAAATGTGTCTAAAATTAAGCATTAAAGTTATTTATGAACCAAATGAAAGGTATATTTATTTGTAATATTATTTCGAAACTTTATTCTAGGTAAATATTTCACTTAACTTATACAAAGTCTTACCTCTATCCCAACCCCTACTGACTTGACCACAAGTGTGGCATCCACTTGCTGGCCCGGCTTGCTCCTGATTTGCATAGTGGGAAAGTGAGTGGGAAAAGCCAGAGTTGAGAGCCCAAAGAACACACAGCACTACACACTCGACGGGTCAGGCTAGGCTCAATCAACGGGTTTCTGATTGGTTTCACACGCTGCCCCTTATCGAGAATCGAGTGTCCGTATCCGCCAGATACGATACGATACGATACACACGAACTTTAAACTCTCGCTGGGCAAACAGTAATTTTTCAATTGTGCACACACAAGCGCACACCTCACCGGTTGTTCCTTTCTGTGGCGTCACAATGCAAAACGCTTATCGCTGCAGTAAAGTAGGAGAAGTGCGAGAGTATCTTGCGGATACTCCGCCGTATTTGTTATCTGTGGGTGTAATTTTCTCACGGTTCAGTTTCAGTTTCAGTTTCAGTTAGCTCGGCCGGACCTCGGCCTGGGATGGGATGGGATTGGATTGGATTGAATTGCGTTTGCACATTCGCCGCCCTTTTATTTTTCTGTATCTTTTTCGCCAACACTTTTTGTGGGTGATTACGATTCCGAGAGGAGCCACAGCCAGCACCTGGATAAATATCTTATCTGCCCTGACTTGAGTTTCCTTCGCCTCGTTTCTGCTTTCAGCGCATTTCACATATTAATTTGATTTCTCAGCTCTCGCGCCTCAAGTAGCGTGGGAAAGTGTGCGGCCTGGCCAGAGCCCTTTAAATGCGAATCGCTGTTCGTTGTGTTCTGTTTCCCGATTGCCAAAACCATGTTTAATTGTAAAAAAAAAAAAAAAAAAACGATGATAAAACATCGCTATCAAGTGCTGAATTGTTTGTCCCCCGCGAAATGTAAACAGGCAACCAGCAAATCCACCGCCGCAATCCTCTAGGCGTTGGGAAATGTCAACAGGGCTCAAGGTTGCGTCGAGTAGGAGTCGCCAATTAGTTCCCACACGTTTATCCGTTTTTTAATATAGAAAATATTTAGAATTTAATAAAGGATCGAACTATGTATGACTTTGGGCAATCATTGTATTTTTTGGTGGTTTTATGTGCTAGTTTTTATCAGGTTAATAAATCTACATATTAAAGAAATCATTTTTAAATCATAAAAGTTGTTGTAAACTTTTGACAGTTTTTACCATAACAATTTATAATATAACATTTTGAAAAATATTTATAAATTTGAAAGATGGGTCACTACTTCAGTGGGTTGCAAGCTTGTGATTAAAATTATAAAACCCTTCAAGGGTTTTAATAACTAAAAGTTATTTTATATTTATTTTTCCAATACGAAAACTATAGCATAAAACCATTCCTAACATGATCAAATTGCTATGGTTGTGTTAGGAACAAAGAAAACTCTTATAAAATAATAAATATCTGATTAATAAGGTAGAGAACTGGATTGGAATTTCTTGTGTTAGCAACTACCTTGATTTAACTTTGATAGTAAAATAAAAGAACTAAAACCTTAAAACTAAAGCAATTCTTTTAGTATATCGGATACCTCTAAAGTATAAAAAATTAGATATATAATTTATATATATGTTTTGTAATAAACACAATTAGTACAGATTAGGGACCAACTAGTTGCCTTGCTGCCTACTTAAAACGGCTCCTTTACCTCTCACGTTTTTTTTACTTATTTATATAAATCATTTAATCTATTTACATATATTTCCTTAGTTTATTTTGATCTTTGTTATATAAAATGTTTAATGGCAAATTATTTAATTTATTAAGTATAGTGTTAGCCATCTTATATACATACTTTTACATTATTTGAAATTGTTACATGAAAGCTAAAGCAATCAGCCCCAAAAGTAGGCAGTATCTTACAACAAACTGTATCTGCTTCAACTGAACAACTTGTGCCTTATTCATGTTCTTACCTCAGAGAATATTTATTATTTAACATTTAATTCCAACAACCCATTAACATTTAAATACAAACTCATAAAAATTGTTTCTATAGGTTTTATTTATTTATTTAATTTTTTTCAATGCGATTTTTTTGGCTGCCCCTACTTAAGGGGCAGCTGGTCTTTGTGTATTGGTAATATATATATTTATATGTCATGATTATTGAAATAGGGCGTCGATAATGTACATAATAAATCAATGATAAAACAAAAAATTATAATTGAAGGCGAAAACAAAAACAAACTTCGGCTGCGTCCGTCTGTCTTGGCTTAGTTCGAGTAGGAACTAATTACGACTAAGTTGTTGTCAAAATCACTACGATACAAAATCGCTTCTACAAGAATTCTCTAAGTAACCTTAATGCCACGCCCCCTTGAGAGGGCGTTGGCATCGACTAAATCGAAATACTTTTTGTTGTTTGGTTGCTATCGGTTGGGGGATCGGATTGGGTTTGGAAAAGAGGGATCAGAGTCAGAGGCAGGCGGGAGTTTTGGAGTTCTAGAAAACTTTGGTTAGCCCTAAAATTAGTTAAAAACTTAACTTAGACATCCCTGTGCTTAGAAGAGTTTCATTTAAGACTAATTTAAATTAAAAATTTGCATTAGCAGCTAAGCCAGCGGCTGTCTCATTGGCTGAACTCGGCGTGGAATTCGATGATGCTGACGTATGTGCCGGCCACGAAGCCCACCACGCCGAACAGTATCAGTCCGGAGTTCTTCCACAGCCGCCAGTTGAAGCGTCCGAACCCGGGATCCTCATGGTACACCGCCAGCTCGATCACCGCCGGAACAATCATGCCCAGCGTACTCAGGCACACGGCGCCGATCAGGGAGATGAAGGGCCCCAGGTTGGGCAGGGCCACAGCGATGCCGCCGCATAGAAGCTACAGATTAAGAGATTTTTTATGAAATTAATAAAGAAAATTAATTAAAAATCATCACAACTTACCACAAGTCCCACTCGCATGGCATATTCACTGATGTTTTGCCTCTCCGGCCGAATCTTGTGCTCCAATCCCTTCCAGAGAATGGATACGGGGACATAGAACTGCAGCGTGAAGGTAAAGAAGATGGCAATGGCTATCATCAGCTTCACAGATTGAGCCAGTCTGAAAATGATAATAAAAATAATTTAGAACGAACGAAATTAAGTTAAACCATTAATTAAGACTCACTTATCCTCCAATGGCAGATTCAGCGTGATGCTGGCCTGCGTCTCCGGGCCGTACTTCAGGAAGCCAAAGAAACCAACCAGAGTGTACAAAGCGATCACAAGTCCCATGCCAAAATTCAAGACCGAAGGGCAGCCAATGAAATGGGCGGGGTTCTTCATGTCATTCTCCAGGGACATCACTACACCGATGCCCTCCAGGGCGAAGATCACAGTGCCGAAGAAGAGCGGCCACTCGGTGACCGACACAATGCCCGGACGCTCAGCGGGAGCAGGCAGATCGGAGAACATGTAGATAAAGGTGATCACAATGCCCACAAACATCAGAATGTTGGCAATCATCGAGAAGGGCGTTAGGAACTTGAGGTTCCGCACCAAACACATCAAGATCAGCGGCGCCGTCACAATCATAATCCACACCCTGATGCTGAGCTCCGTCTCCATGTAGACCCGCACCACCTGCTCCACATTGGTGGCCACAAACACCAAATAGATGCAGCAGCAGCCCAGCAGATCGATCACCAGAAATGTGTTCACCATGAACCGGATGAAGCGGGACCAGCGATTCAGCGAAGGCGGACCGTCGAGGAAGGCCTGCTCCGCCACATCGGCGAAACCCATCATGGGGATCTTGCGTCGCCGGCACAGGATGTGGGCGCACTTGACCAGTATATGGACACAGTAGGTACACAGGGTGCCCACCAAGAAGGTGGCTACTAAGCCAAACCACAGGCCAGCGTGGGAGAAGGCCATGGGCATGGCCAAAATGCCAGAGCCCAGGGAACCCTTCAGCAGATGCACAAAGGTCTCGAGGTCCCTGGGGAAAAAGGGAAGAATGAGGAGAAATTAATAAATATATTTTATATATTTTTAATGTGCTAAAGTTAACAATTAACTTAATTATTTTATCCTTAATTTGTTCAGATAATAATGCTACTTTTAGAAAGCTTTTCTAATTTTCTTGTTTATTTATTTTATATTTCCTTTAAAATCATCTCCTGCGAGATGATGAGTAAATAAAAGGTCTGCGTTGAAAAATTTATTGTTGTCTAATTGCCACTATATAATATATATTCGACAGATAAATAAATACACATTACGAGAAGCCAAAAAGGAAAACACCAGAAAATTGAGTAAAATGCTGTAATGCCTGGCATCTTAATCTTTAACTATACTATATATACTACACATTTTTCTCTTGTTGGAAAATGGAAATGAGGGCTTTTCCCGCTTCTCTGGCAACTGACGTAGTGCACTCAAAATCAATAAATATTTTGGCCAAGTATATCGAATAATTTAAGGCATAAATGAGCTGGCCAATAATTAATTTGGTGAGCTGGCAAAATAGAAACATTTTCGTCATTTTCGCAATTTTCCTCACTTTTCCTCTCACGCAATTGCAATCTGAGTGCAAGGCCTGGCGGATGCGTTTTTCTCTCCTCAGAAAATTGGGAAAATTCCTCATTCCACATGCTAAACGAGTCGAGCAAAACATTTGTCGGCGCTTTTCATTTTATTAGCTCGTTCGTCCGAGATTTTCCTTTGCGCGATTACTTATTTTTAGTTTGGAAAAAAAGTAGTTTGCCAAAAAGTCCAAGGCCAATGTCAATACAACTGCATTTCCTGCTCTTCTTTTCCTTTTCAGTTTTTGAGTATTTGTAAAAGTCAAAGTCTTAGTCGCTGCTTAAAGGTCAATGACGCTAGTGGGGGTGTATAATTAAGGGGATTAGTCATTGAAAGTTAAATAAAACGCAACAGCTGTTTTTCCGGGCTGCTAGGGAAAACTACAATTGCTAGAAAAGTGTGAAAAAGGTATTGATTTTAAAAGGATTTTAAATGAAAATTGGATATGTAATAAAAACTATACTTTGTATGGAAAATTTTAAGTTAAAATCACTTAATTAAACTATATACATGTCAATATAACATTGATACTAATTCCTTGCCAAAAATATATATTTAAAGTAGAAGTAAAGAGAAAATCTTTAAAGTCTATAAAAGTTGCTTTTAAAAATACATTAAAAGCCTTTAAATATTAAAATAAAAAATTCCTTAAACCAGCATAAACTTCAAAAATAAGTCAACTTTATATAAAGACACCTGTAAATAATATTAAAAATTTATATTTCTATAATACTTACGATGTGGGATGCTCCACCTTGCGGTGCTCAAATGGATTATAGTTGCCATCCTCCGAGTCATCGCCACCTTTCTTCCGGGTTATGACCAGGGGCAGGGTGGAGCCAGCCGCCTGCTGCACAGGTACATCGGCCATGTCCGAGCGGATGAACCTATCCGATGAAGAGTACATTTCAAACATGGTCGTGGAGGACTCGTTGTTGTCGATGTTCTTGTACATCGCAAACGGACTTCAAAGGCCGGAGCCGTAACGGAAACGGAATTGGAAACGGAATCGAGTAATAACAGCCGTTGCCCAAGGCATCGACCAGACGAATGATTCGATTTCGATTCAGATTCAGATTCCCATTCCGATCTCCGATCTGTTGGATGGGATGCACTCGGGAATACTCACTTGGTTTGGCCGCCTTTACCGCCTTTGCCGGGCTTCTCGTTCTCACCGTAGCCCGCTGCGACCGTTGGGATTTTCTGCAATGAGAGAGGAAAAGCGGCCCGAGGAAAAGCCAAGTGAGTACGTTTCGGGAAAATAAGCAAGAGCAGAGAGATATAGAGAGAGCGATTCGCTGATTATGTAAAGCTCTTCGCAGCTGCAGCCAGGAAAGGAGGATCGAAAAGGAGCAACCGATAAATTGTGGCCAGAAAGCGGAAAGCAGAGAAAAATACGCAAAACAAGATCAATGAACAAGTTCAATGCAGTTTTATGACACAAACTATTTGCTTCGATTTTGCCATAGGTAAAAATGTCTAAATATGTGATATCTGTCAGGTCCCATGCGGCATATGCGCAATATTCATTTCTTCGAGCCCCTGGAGCGCTGCACCTGCTGATCCAGATTGGTGGTCATCACTCCTGATCCACTGCTGGCCACCGGTGGCGGTCCTCCTCTCTTCAGGGACATCTTCAGCTTGTGCCGGGCCAGGGCAGCGCCGGAGAGACGCGGCTTCCGGCCGGAACCGGAAATGGAGCCCGTTGAGCCACCAAAGCTGCTCAGGCCCAAACTCTGGCCCCCTTCCGACGGTTGCGGCTCGCGGCGCGGCGGCACCGGCGGTTTTCCGGTGGGGGCGTTCAGCTTGAGGTCTTCCAAGGTCACCGTGTTGGAGGAGGAGTCGGAGGAGGTGGCCAGGAGGTGTCCAGCCAGAGAGAGAGAGAGAGTAAGAATGATGACGACGAGAGCGACGAGGGACAAATCTCGGCGCGTGACTCTTGCAAGCGGCGACAAGCAACTGAATCAAGGCGGCCAGCCACACGGCCAAACAAAACACCGCCCCATCACCACCCCCAGAGATCACAGATTTCTATCAAATCCCAACCACCACCCACCAGATGCTTCTCTCGGCTTTTCAGCGTTGCTCTTGAGTGGGATCATGCACATTAAGAAAATGGTAGAGAGTTCCCTGAATAATTTATAAGCAAAATGGTTTGCGAAACAAATTTTTAAAAATATTTTCTTAGCCTTTAAATGAAGAAAATGTATTTTCAAGTTAGAAAAAACCCTTCTAAAAAAGCATAAAATATATATAAAATTAATATTCCCCTTTAATTTTCCTCGGTGTACTTGATCACAATTTAAATTTTT
Organism: Drosophila anomelani; assembly: GCA_035045905.1. Lineage (NCBI taxonomy): Eukaryota > Metazoa > Arthropoda > Insecta > Diptera > Drosophilidae > Drosophila > Drosophila anomelani. The sequence goes on from JAWNOO010000165.1 coordinate 8,061,563, forward strand.
TGTTGGGTGCAGCAGCAGCATGACGTCACGAGAACAAACCCCCTACGAGGCATCCCCATCCCCCCTTCCAATCCACACGTGATCTTTGTGAGAAATAAAAGTCTGTCACAAAGTCAAGGCGGTGCAGCGGGGTGTAGGAGGGGGTGTGAAAGGGGTGTGGTGCGATTTTTATATAAATTGTTTACAGGAATTTCGTTCACCGTTCAGCGCGTCCGAAATAAAACGCTGTCGTCTAATGAGGAAACTGTGAATTTGTGCAACAAATACGTGCGAAAAGGCGGCAAAAAGCGCAAAACGACTGCTCTGTAAATTGTCCGTAAAACAGAACCTCAACTTGATTGGTCATTGTTGATGCTGATTAGTTTTTTGTTTTAATCTTTTTTGTTTTTATTTTTTTGTTGTTGTTGTTAAGTTGCTTTTTATTTGCAAATTTAATACTGTGGCACCAGCTGGCGGAAAGCATCGTAAGCTGACGGCGCTGTTAACTAACAGTAACTTAACAGAGAGTAATTAGGAAACGGTTAACATTTCAACGTTGCCGCTAGATGCCGCGATGCGAATGTAAACTTGTAGAAAAGTCACTAGGTGCCGCTATGTTAACCGTTTGAACGTATCTTTTGGATTAATTTTTAAATATTTAATTTTATGCTTTGCATCAATGTAAAATTTTCGAGATAATCAACTCTAAATAAATAAACCCTAAGTTTTTTAATATATATTCTTGGATTTAATTTATGCACTTGTTTATTTTGCAATTTATCCGTCTATTAAGGTCTAAAATACAAAAAAATATATATCTTAAAAACGGTAGAACCCCAAAACAAATCTATAAAAATCCCAAATGGGAAAAAGACCAAACCGCAAATATGTAAAAGCATTTAACATTAAACTGAGCTTGTGTTCACGCCTGATTGCCTCAAAACCTCACGAGACTTAAATTCTCCAAGAATTCAGCCAACTTTTGTTTTTCAGATTCTCGACTCGATTTTAAGCCTCTTTCCGCTTCAGATAACATAACGCTATAAATGGTTATTATAAATATATAATATTTAAGCGGAAGGCTGGCTTCCGAGTTAGTTTTTAATTTAAATTTAAATTTAAAATTTTAGAAATTAGACTGTTAATGCTGATCAATAATATCGGGTCGAAAGTAATTCCTTATCTGTGTAACAAGTTTGTGACGATAATGATAATACCCACGAAGGGTATACAAAAACGTAAAGTTGTAATTTAAAAATAGTTGGAAATTAGAAAATAGATAGAACAATAATTGAACAGCTGCCGTGTCGACTAATTGCCACAAAGCGCCTCTCGGGTAGTCAGTCAGCCTCTGAGTTATTCAATCTGTCAATTGCATGCTTCAATTTACCTCATTGCACTCAAAAAACAAGAAAAGTATATCTAAAAAAGCTTTAAGTTTTAAGCTTAAAGTATTTGCCGCCATAAATTTTAAAACTTTTAAAGTTTTTTAAACAAATTTTGTGAGTAAATCCCCTAAATATAACTCTCTCATTCGTCCAACGCCTCTTCCCGTCACCCTTTAAATCTCAATAAATTCCCAATTTTATTGCCTTATTAGAGTGCTCATAATTTGTTGAAGTGTCTCAACTGCGAACCCAAAATCATTTTTTGCGTTGCACTTTTTTATTGCATTCTAATACTGTGAGTTCTGCGGACTGGCGGAAAAATAAACAGAAACGTGTCGATGGCAAAGAATGTAAACACAGAACAGAGTTGGGGCGGTTGTGGTTTAATTTCAGGGGGGGTTGGCCGAAGGGTGAGCATTGCTGTGCATAAAAGGGGAGAAGGGGGGAACCAACGAAGGGGCGAAGCAGCCCCAGAACAGCCACACGTGTCGGTGGCGCAACTCAAGTTCAAAATGGCGTCAAGTGCATTTAACATTGCAAAATGTGTGACGAATGAGGGACAAAAAAAAGGGAGATGGGGAAAATCCATTGATAATGAATGAATGATAAAGAGCACGGCAAAAATAAGAGTGATTTTAGCGGATAATTAAATATAGAATTTGGTTATTAAACCCAATTTAAATCATTTAATATTACTATTAATTATTTGAAACAAGAAAAGATACCAAAATGTTTAAAAGCGAATTTTTATAAAATCTTGAAATATTAAACATTATTTTAAAGTGTTTATAATGACTTGATGAAGGCTAATTAAAAAATAAATCTTCAGGATTTTAGTGGATTTTTAAAACAATAAGAAAATTATTAAAAATGATTATCAATTTGATAGAATCTTTGGATATTTAAGACACCCTTTTAAATGTTTCCAAATTCAGGGAAAATATAAAACTTATAGCAAAAATAATATATTAATATCTTAAAGATTCTTAAACAATAGTAACTCTCAATACAACTCATTAACGAAGCGTGCTAGCCAAACGATTTCATTATATAAAACCGAATGACAACCAATTTCACACACGAAATGATTATAGAATAAATATACACACACTCCCATCGATATTGCATTTGCATTTCCTGCCGCCCAATGCGAAATACTTATCTCGCACAATTAGCCAAAAATAAATAATGCAATCATGCATGTTCCGAGAATGTTTGGGCTATTAAATGTTAGATAAGAGGCGTGATTTCTGGAACTGCGCAAAAGTTTCAAAAACGCTGTAAGACCAACTGCCATCAGTAGATGTCATTCAGCGAGAAACCCATAATTTATGGCAAGTATTTCCCGCAGTCGCACGCTCCTTCAGAGCGATAAGGAAACCTATTAATTAGTGGGCGCTATCTTTAGAAAATCTCAGTAGCTTATAGTTACTGGTTACAAGATTGTGTGACTAATCTGGAGAGGGTGACGTCTTAACCGGAACATGACGATACTGACATTGCCAACCCCATTTCTCAACCCTTTTCCGTTTCCAGAACATTATTGGTGACTAAGCTGGGCTGAAAATAAATGCCGCATTCTAAGGTGCACAGGTATTTCGTGTGCTTTTCTAATTAAAATTTAGCGACAATGGTTATTGAGTGTGTATAGCCCATATATAGGGGCTATTCGATCCGAACTCCGTAGCTGCCCCAACCTGGCGTGCCATTGAACTTATGTAAGCGAAAAGCTGGAAATAGAAGTGGAAACTGAAACGAGAACGAAGCAGCAAAAAAACGAAACAGCAAAATGGCAAACGACAACAAATTGCAATGGAAAATTTTTATATTTGTTTGCAAAATAAAAAGCCAACAACAAAACGAGTGACAAAAAATTACATTTGGCGGCAGGCGGCAGACAGTTTGCGCAAAAAATGAAATATGCAAGCTGCAAACTGCAAGCCGAGAACTACTAATTTGACATTAGGGGAAATCACGTGGCCCAGGGTTCAGTTCCCCGGAAAATCGCCGGCAATCTGTCAGTTATTAGTATAGCAATCGTTCAAAGCCGACAATAAACAGAGATCTATTTGCCTAAATGCAATCATAGACTCCAAAGGGGGATGAGTAACGCCTGCTGGCGCCTGCAATTACTGGCAATTGTAGATAAGATATGTATATCGAGTATCTATGTATCTCTGCGAATCACGAGTATTCTGAATTTGATAGATAAGTCGCATAGCTTTAAATTTAAACTGTTCGCTTGCGTTTCGTGACATTTCTAATTTGGAATAAATTCAATTGATTGATTGATTGTTATTATATATAGAGAGACATGTGGTGGGTATTTTGATGATATTTAGTAAAATCAAGAGAACTATTTATTATATTTTAAATTTTAATTTATAATTTAAATTTTATTTTAAAAAGACACTTAAAATTGTATACCGATAAAAACTCATTTGCATAAGCCTTCCCATTTTTATGGCATGCCATATGGTAGTCTCTTAATTTATCTAAGTATGTATATGAAATCTAGTTGACTAAATCTTTTCATTTTAATATTCAAATTCTTAATTATTCCAATTTTTATATACATTTAAATATTAATTATATCAAACGCCTGCAGTGTCAATAGAGATAAGTAAAGGAACTGATAACTGCAAGACAAATTTGTATATCACAAGTTGTGCTGACATTTACCAATAATATTTTTCAGGTATTATTAATTAATATCATTCGTTAAAAATAAAATTAATTAATTTTATTATTAAATATTATTAATTAGTATTATTTAAAATATCCCTCTTCTATATCATATTTCTCGCTTTAAAGATTTACCCTGATATACATTATTATTTAAGAATCTCATATGATCTCATTGTCTTGACATGTTAAGCCATAAAATAGTATTTACAGTTTTAAAAACCATGAATAAATAAATAAAATGAATATGGAAATTTTAAGGCCATGACTTATGGCTGCCTGACATAATAATTAAAAATTTAAGTTTTCCATTTAGTGGCATTTGTTTATGTTTTCTTTAATAACACATTTTTAAATAGCTTAATATATTTCAGAAAAAAAGTATGTAAACCGTTTTTAAATATATTCAGAAGTTCCTTGACTTTTCTTTCTCAAACATAAACTATTTTAATTAATAAATATTTACAGTCTCCGGATATTGCCCCTGCTAGCCAATTCATTTATATACCCCATGGCATAAACCCCTGCGGATCGAAGAAGATCCAGTTTGATCGGCAATTCAACAGTTTGAACCAAATAACATTGCAACCAGTCACTGGGAAATTGGATCAGTTCGGATGGTATCGGATTCATGAAATGGTATAATATGGATCGATCACCGACTCCCCGATTTCCAGAACAAAGTCCGCCGATTGTTTTCACCTGTAATGCTATAACCCAGAGGGAGAGCCCCGTGGAGAGGTCTCCCCTGCTTTGGAGTACTTTCTGGTTCGGTTTCAAGTGCAGGCTGACGCAATATATGGCTATATAGAGTGACTTGTGCCCAGAAGAATATAGAAAATAGAGAATTAGAAGTCGCAAGCGGCTGCGCTGTGTTCTCTCTTCCATTTGCCACACTTCCCGCGGTCAGTGGAAAGTTACCAAGTCTGAAACCGAACACCTACGGCAGCTCGAATTTGTGCCAGACCAAAAAATATAAAAATTCAACTCTGCCAATTCAGCGGATTCCGCATTTTGTTAACTTTGGCGCTTGCGCAGCAGCCACAGAAAAAATAAATAAATAAAGTAAAAATTGCTGGAATATTCCACAAAAAACCCATTCCATATCGTGAACTCGAAACCCCGAAAAACGCTGACACAGTAGGTAGGAAAAAATATATAACCGGCTATAACCGGTAGCCCAAATGCCCTAAACACACTCCGATGAAAGGAAAACAGAAAACCCATAATGGGCAAGTCCAGGCAGACATAAAAGTGCAGCACGGCGAGTGGAAAATTCCACTGGGACAGGAACAATAAGGCCTAGGAGAGTGAAAACTCTGGGGGGGGGGTGGAAAACTGTTTGGCTGGATGGTTACTCATAACAACACACACCGAACATTACAAAAAAGGTGCCGTGAAAAAGGAAAGAACCGCCGAAATCATCCCCGAAATTAGGCTGCAGTTTGTTATCAATCCAAACAAACATTAACCCAGAGAGATTTGCATAAACAATCAGTCAAACGAAAGCGACTACAAAGCGAGGCGGGCAACCATCGATCAATAAATAAACAAGGTATTAGAGGGCTAAAACTGCGGTCTGGAACTATAAAGCCAGGAGAAGGAGAAGGTGTCACATCATCACATGTCTCTAAGCCTTTCTGCCAAATTTAAAGGCCCGACAAGTCATTGGAAACTTTTACCGCCGGCAAGCCATTATCATTCACCGATGATATGCATATATATCAAAATTTGCAAGAATTGCGATGATATCACAAAGAGAGGGGATTTTGGAGATTGATATCTAAAGCGGTGTGTATACAAAATATGATAGGAAACGGGTATTAACTTCAAAAAGAATTATAAAGGATTTTATGTGTCAAGTTTAAGGCCCTATTTCCTTTTTCCTTGTCTGCATTTTTTTGCTCAAGTAAAAATTTAAAAATTTTTAATTATAGAGATATTTATTTTAAATGAAAATGTTAATTAAAATTATATTATATATTTTCTAGAACTTTCCACTGAACTAAAAAGAAAACGAAAAATCACGAAATTCTAATTTAAAGTCAAATTCATTTTGTAATAGAACATTTCCCTAAGAAAATTTGGAAGCAAATAAGGAAGGATAACTAAAAACAAGAAAAGAATTTAGTCACTTACTTAAAAATTAAATTAAAAAGTGATTAAGCTAAGCTATAATGAGGAAATGCATTCAAAAACTTCTTAATTTCCTTTATAAATCTTTACTAATCTTTTGATAATTAAATTTAATTCATGAATGCAATCCCAAATCCAGGAAACAAAGCAGCAAACAGGAACTTCAGACTTTATAAACCAGTACAAATTTAAAACAGAGAAAGGATATTTCTTTCCCTTTTAAAATCATAAAAAAAAGGATTACTTACGGTGTACTCAGTGGGCGCCAGCGGCGTCCGCGAGTCGCTCTTATGGAAACTCATAGCGACGATAGTGATAATGGTAATAATGGAAATAGTAATCCTGTCTTAGACGATGCAGGATCAGGCCGTTGGGGGTTATGATCCTGGTGCACGGAATGACACTCGGCCACCCAGTGGCGGCTGGCCGGATCCCAAGCACTTGTTACGATACAAAATAGAATTTAATGGGATAGATTTAATAGCAATGGTTGAGGCACGGCTGAGAGTGGGGTTGGAGTTGGAGAGTGGACAATAGAAAATGCAATATTACTAATGCAACTTGCGAGAGTGACCGTGACCGTGACCGGAACTGGGGATCGAAGATATCGGAGATTTCATTAATTTGCGAAATTCGAGGGATTTATGATGCTCTCTTTTCCTATTTCCGATTTCTGAATTCAGATTCGATGCAATTCGATGGAGTTGCGATCCAAACAACCGCGCGGCTTGACAGACAGAACAAGAATGCCAACCTTTGCACTAAAACTGGCGAGTAAGACCCGCCAGCCGATTCCCATTCCGATTTCCCGACGAGGAAAGCAATATAATGCTCCGAAAGAGACAGCCGAGCGGAACCTAGTAGAGGGTGAGAGTGAAACGGCGAGCGGGAGAAAGAGAGAGCTCTCGCATTTTCCGTTGCCAGTTCAAAAAATTATAGTTAAATTTATCAACGATTTTCATGTTTTCCTTGGGGATGGGTCATGCAAAAAAAAAAGGAAACCTGCCGCAGCGTTTATGGGATTTTTAGTTCTGCTCGAAATATTAGGCGATGACTTATAATGCGTCACAGGTTGCATTAAATGTCGTTTCAGATAAAGCTACACCAAGGGAAAAGCATAGTAAAATAGTAATTATTATGCCTAAGTATTTACTGGGAACTTTTAAGTGTTTCCATTAAAATTATTTAATTACTCAACATATTTTTTTATTTATAATCATTGCCTGCAAGTTCTCCATGAACAAGACAATATATTTTTAGAACTCTAGTAGGTACTCATTCATTACCCTTAAAGGTTAAACCAATAGTGATTAATTTTTTATTCATGTAAAATATTTTAACCCCCCGGGGATGATGACAAATAATTTTCTGTGTCAGCAAATAAAAAGTGAATCAGTTTTCCCAAAGCTCAAACACACACCAGATAAGGCCCATAGATAACTGGGAAAACTGGAATTGTCCGTTAATTAATTAGCGATAAGACTTGCAGAGATGACTGCCTGCCTCAATTGGCTGCCAATTGAAACGTGCGACCCCCGGGAATGAGCCTCAAAAAAAGAAATTCATTTTTGATTGCCAAAAATACACATCAAGGCTGGAGCTGGAAAAAGCAAGAAAAGAGCAGAGTGCGAATCAGTCACTTGCTGAAAATTGAAATCAATTTGATTTCTCATTTCATTTCTGCGTCGCGTTTATTTAAGGGGTAACTCGAAACGTGCGCCAACTGCAGCAGGTCTGATGTTCCGTCTGTGCCCATAAAAACCGTCCTCCTTCGCTGCCAAACCCCCCTCATGAAACTGGATCGAAGCGGTTCCATTCCTGGCCCATTTGATTTATGGAAATATTTGCAATTTTCCTGACGAGCTGGCAAATTCCACTCAAACTTGACCGAGTTAGGGCATCTCAGCAGGGGATTAGATTGAAGCAACCTTGCATTGGACTTGAATCAATATATAATTGAAAAATAATTTATTCAAATGTCAGTTTAAAAATTTGGGTCAGGTCAGGCAAAGGTTTTTGTTTCATTAAAAATAAAAATAAACCAAAAAGGAATTTCAATTTCAAAAGGCTAAACAGAAAAATGTTGCCTACTTATAGGAAGTCCCAACAGAGTCTCCCTCTGTCGGCGCACTTTTGAACAAGCAGCTGTTAGGTGGCGTATACGTAACATTGCCTGCTGCTGAGACATTGCTCATACGCCCCCTTTGCCCAAACTGAAAGTAGCTAAAAAAAAATAACACTTAAATTGGGATTATATTCGCAACGAAATTCTCTCCTTAATTTGTGTGACCTCCGCGGATTTAGCTACTTAACTTATAGATAAAAATAAACACAAATAACAAGTGCAGCTTTCACAGAGCGAAATCAGAATCAAGTCGTACTTGAAAGCTAATTTACGGCAATCTCAATCCCCGTGGCAGTTGACAGGCATGCGTTATTTAAGCAATTTGAATATGCAAAATAAAAATACGGCAAAACGCACCCTGAAATTGGACTGCCAAAACGGGTTTCGGCTCCAAACAAAGAGACATGATGTTCGACGTAATTGTTTGCAATAAAATCAGCGCAGGAAAAAGATCAGCCAGGTATTACCTAAGTCGCACAAACACACACACTCTGCTACTTGGCATGCACAACGCATATGAATATAATTTTAAAACGAAACAAACACCACACACAAAGTTCATCCATCAATCACAGCGTCAATCCTTGGGCCATTCACAAAAACACTTGCCACGAAAAACCCCCAAACATGACAATCAAGCTCGGGTTGTTGACTTTGAGCGACGAAGCTCAATTCATTAATTTCACACACACAGCACTTGGGGTATCCTTCACTTAGTTCACAACTGGAAAATGCTCACCTTTAAAGGATTTTTCTGGGTCTTGAACTCCTCGAAAGCACAACTAACGTCTTTAGTAGAAGAATCTAAACTGAAAGACTTTTCCAAACTGGGCTGCCAAGTAACCACTTGGCCCAAAAATAAATGGATAAGAATTCCCTATCTTCAAAAGTGTATCCGCGAAATAAACCGAACGAATTCAGGGCCACGGGGCAAAGTATCCATCCACCTGCAGTTCAATGACGCTATTGATTATTAATTCTAGTCTGCCGATAGCTGATGATAGCTGACTGGGGAAGAAAGATCTGAGGGCCCGCTTCCTACTAAACCTCGTAGCGCATGTTAATTTAATTAAAAATCCATGTATTCCCCAATGCAAAAATAGCCGCTGGCAGCTGATAAAGCCGTAGATAAGCCACTTTCGGTACAGTTTTAGATATTTCTATAAATACAAGGGGTCGGGGTAGAATCACCCTCCGAGTGAATCATTTCTAGCCAACTTTAGAAAGGTTCTAAGCTGAGAATATATTCTATTATAGCCCACTATCTCCTTTCGCTTAACTAACGAGCTTTTTTCATAACTAATTACACTTGAAGTCAATGTCGATTCCATCGTTCTCCGCTGATCCGCTTTTTAGTGGAAGAGTCCCTCTTAGGTAACAGACACTTGATGACTGCCAGGCAGCTTAACCAAATCCCAAAGCACACAGGGGAGCACCCGATAAGGCTGCTGCCCTAATATCATTCGTCGTGTTTACACCCCCCTAATTGCAGTCTCAAGTGATATACGGTGGCATACCGAACATAAAAACCAATTACTTTGTTGTGTTTCACTGAACTGAGCTGGCTAGTGGTTAGAGGATAGATGTGTTGTTGCGTTGCTTTGATTTTTTTGTGATTTATTTCAGTTTATAAATCAAGCTTGCATAATTTATCTTTGATATACAATCCATTTAGATCAAATATGTAAAAAGGATCACAAAATAATTTCTCTTTAAACGTTCTTGTTTGGCCTTAATCTGGGTTTCTATTATCAATGGAATTTTGACAGCTTTTCAAAAATAGCTGGTCAAGTGGCATAATAAATTAATTATCTATAGATTATTCTTTAAATTTGTAAACAAGATTGTCAACTTTAAATTATTTCAAGTGGTTTCTTTGAGTACAATTCTCATTAATTTAAAATTGTAAGCTTCGTAAGCCCATAATGTAATATTATATTATATTTTGGATTTATATTTATTTCAAATTCAAATAAATAAACAAATTAAACTATAAGCTACATAATTTACTCCACTAATTTGCCAAAATTAAATTATTATTAATCGTTTTCAAACAATCCACTTATCACCCCTCTTTTAAAAATGATTTTTCATTATTTTTGCTTATAAAATTCCTCCATTTAAAATGCCATAATTGATTTCAGATTTATCTGTGATTAACAAGCGATAATTTCCCAATTTTATGAACGACCGCGACCGAATTCCGTTCGATCGATCGAGATATTGCATTAACCTGGAATCAGGTAAGACTACGCTATCAGTTGGGAAACACTTTGTGGCTGAATTACGCTTACGAGGCACTTACTGTATCACAGGCTGCGCCCGATCCGCTAATCACGGCTATAGTCATATTGGCACAATAAAAACGGAACCGCGCCGAGAACAATTAAATCGAGTATACGCCGCGTTAGCCGCCGGAGTCGAACTTGGCTGTTGGCTGTTGGGTTGTTTGTGCAGCGATCGGCGGGCACAGAATAAAAGCGCGAATCTGGTCAGACATTCAATTTAAAACAAAAGTTGGCACTGGCACTTGGCAGTGGCAGTGGCAGTGGATGTGAGCCTCTATATCTCGATCCCAAAGCTCTCGGAACCCGCTCGAGTGTACCGCTTTAGCTCCCCCCACCGATCTCCACGGAGCATGGCGCACACGGAGCACTTGGCAATGTCAGCGGTTAAGCACTAACATTAACATTGAGTCAGTCATAAATATACCTGCCCCGGAGATCGCGGATGGGGATTGCGGGGGATGATGGTACACATTTAAAATACGGAACATGTTAGCTTTAGGCTCTTTTATTGCAATTCCACACTGACTTGGCCCAGACAGCCGAACGTGAGAAATAACTCAAAGCCGGAGACAGATGACAGCGGACAGTCGACATTTGTTGGCAGCCGTTCAGATAAAGATGTCGTCGATCTTGTAGGCCAGTGCAGCACGCCTGCTCGAAATTCTTATCTTCGAGATAAACTCAAGCTAATGGGGGAGTTCTCTTTGGGTTCCAGCCGAGATTAGCTGCCAAAGCTTTCGAGATAATTAACCCACGAGTTCCAGTTCTGTGTTGTCTTTTTGTGTGGAGGAATTTCAAAAATGCGACTTAATGCCCGTTCGAAGACTGTCATTAAGACTGAGTTTTGGCACACAAAAGATTAAAGCGATTATTTAGGAACTGGTCATGACTTTATAGACAAATTTAATGGTTTCAAAGTTAATATTTTTAAACAGAATAATAAATATTATTCTAAAGATAGGACATTTTAAATACTTCAACTCTTTCTTTAAATTTAATTTAATTGAAATATAAATTTCTTTAATTTCGAAACAGCGAAAATCTCTGACATTTAAAGCTGGTTTTGACTTACAGTCTCTGGCGTTGACATGGTAGCCACCGAGGATCTTAGACCTTGCACCAGGAACCTAAAGCCTGGAAACCTTTCACCCTGACCGGGCCGGTACCAACTGATCCAAGCCCATGGACACGCCGATGGTAAGCTCTGATCTGCATGCAAAATCTGGCACTGCGAGCAGCATCGCACCACAGGCAGCAGAAACTGTGTCACCCTCAATTCCCACTTCCTACGATGGGGCCAGGCCAACCCCAATCTAATAATAATAATAATAAATCAGCACTCATCAGCACTCGGAGGCAACACCAGCAACAGCAGCAGCAGCACAGAGGTGTCCAAAATGGGATTCGCTCTTTTGTGCGCAATTCGTGATTGAACCAACGCATAGCGCCTAAAACTGTTTAGAGCCTCAAATTGAGAATAACAAAGCAATTTTTCAATTGAGCTGCCACAAAAAATTACACGGTGCCATGAGATATGGAATATGAGATATAAGATATGGACACTGGCAACGGCTGGAAAGTAAAAGTTGGGGAAAATTGGCGAGGCCAAAGGGCAGTCGACCACCTGACCGTGGGTGACATCGGATCAGGGCAACCAAAGAGCAGAGAGATGTAAATGGAAACGGAGAGAGCACATCTCGAACCAGAAATGGACCAGCGGCACGTGTTCTTTGTTGTGTGACACCCAACAGGGCAGCACAAGTTCAGGGCGAAATCAATTTTCCCAGTGGCCATACAATGCGGCTGCTCACTTGGTTAGCTATCGGATGCACTAAGGAAAATTGGGGGGAAATTATTTAGACAGAAAATTTTATAGAAAATATGTTCTCAAAATATGGAAAATAAATTTAGCTTCAGAATAATTTTGTTTAACTAAATATTACCCAAATAAAATTTATCTTAATAACCGCATTGGGAAATATATATTTGGAAAATATTTACAACAATACAATAAACATTCAAGCATTATTTGTAAATTATATTTATACGAAAAAAAAACAAACAAAACAAAGGGCTTGTAATTTTATTTATTTTTCTGTAGATTTATTTAAGTTATTTCAGATCAGTTTCAGATAAGAAAAATCCATATTAAAAGGTCGAAGTTCCTCAATAAAGTTAACAAAAAAGGTTTTAATTTTAATATAAATTTATGCTATGGTTAAATTCATTCATTTTAAATGAAAAGCATCTTGGAAAAAAATGTTTTATTCATGGAACCATATTTCACATTTATAATACATTTATTTATTTTTTATTTATTTATTTTGATATATATTTAAATATATGTATATTTCTTTACTGACTAAGAATAATAAATACACTAAATTCCCTCGTGTACATCCAATTACTTGGCTCACTGTTAGCGTCAATATTCCGCAAATTAAATATAATTTAAGCCAAACAGAGTGCCTGTGTGCTTTTACACCTAATCAGATTAAATTCGTATGCAATTATCACGGCATCTCTATATATTTAACCGCAAATGAGTTTGCCTGGCCTCAGATCAGATTGGAAATGTGTCATTTTCATAACGATATCTAAATACATATGTTTAAAGCTAAAAGCTTTTTTTTAGCATTCAGCTTAATTCGAGTTTTCACCTCGAAGTCATCCTCTTCCCTGGCAAAATGATGGATGTTTTTCCTTGGCCATTTGTGATTAATCCCAGTAGTAATATCAATAAATTGGCATAAATATTTGCCTCCATAAATCATACATAAGTTTATGACGAGGTGAGAATTTCTGGCAATTCTCGAGAAGAATTAACACTGCCGACTTAATTGAAGCCGTCCATTGATCTATAAGCCATTAAACCATTAAACCATTAACCATATTAGCTCATTAGAGCGGCTTTGCCGACGTCATTGGTGAGAAGAAATGCGCAAATCTGTTTTGGCCAATTCGGAACCAGCTTCCCTTTCGTTTCATCCAAAGTCAAGAGTGGCTAGACCGAAAGACTACGTCAGAGCTGGGCCAGATTGTAGGAACTGGTTTTTGGGGCAGCTATCAAGTATCGCCGGGTAACGCTTTGCTTATTGATCGCTTCGCTCCAGTGAGGGATAACTGGGGTAATTCCCAGGCACATGCGGCGTATGCGCAATGCAGGCAAACTATTAAGGCGCAGGAAATTTCATTCGTAGCAGAACAGCACTCCACACACCCTCCAGCTCCTCCTGCTCCTTCTCCTTCTTGAGAAAAAACCAGTTGGCTGGCGCTGAGAAAGTGCATTAAGCCATCGCCTCGAATCGTTGATTGAACCGAATCGCAGTGAAAAAAAAACATGTTAATTACCAGCCGATCGAAGTGTCTTGGCCTGCCCGCAATGGACACAGTAGTAGCTGGTTACTGGTTCTTGCCATCGGCCAGACAATGCCCTGAGTCCAAATATTTGGCAATGTCTCTCTGTGCCAAGACACGAAAGTGGCCCACGGTCTGGGGATTGCAAGGAGGATGGAGGAACGAGGAACGAGAAGATCAGGCCTTGATGTTGGTTACATGAAAACGTGTTGAGTGACTGTCATTAAGCGATCGCTTATGGTTAACAGATGAGCTTGGGGAATATGGGGGAAAGCTGCTTAGGAACAAAATGCAGTCCATTGAGGGAAATGAGGGGGAGAACTCCCAGGAAGATGTGGGTTTAATATTGCATATTTAATTGCTTTTGCAAAATGTTCTTTTAATTATAATCCAACAAGGAAATCGAGTTACTTTAGAAGCCCAGAAATTACTAGCATTTCAGAAGGAGCAACTAACCTGTGTGTCCAGTTTGTTGTAATTTGGCTTAAATCAGGAAAAGATTATGCAATCGAATAGAAAAACTAAACTTTATAAATCTCTAAGCCACAGATTGTTCTTAAGTTGATAAACATTGAATAAAAAACGTGTTAAATATTATTCAAACAAATATTTAGCTTAATATATAAAATCTAAGCTTTACACCTGCAAGTTTTTATCAAATCCAACGTAGCTTATAATCTTAAAGTAAACATTTAAATAGTAATAAAAAGTAAACATAGACTATTTAAATAGCTAACTTTCGTTTGAAATAATTAAGAATATCTCACTTTAAGCCTTAAGGTTGAATTCTACAAAACTCAAATGCAACTGTTAAAATCAATAAATGTAAAAAACCCCTTATCAATTAGGTGTTAAATAAAATAATAAATAAAACCCTGAAAACCGTGTTATTGATCTGGAAAAATAAAGGAAATTGTTAACACAAACATGAAAGTATATCAGTAGCTTCGAGGACTCTATAACTTCCCTCTTAAAACCGTAAAACATTTACTTATTAAACTCAACAACAATTTAAGCGTAAACAACTCCATAAACCATAGATATGTATATAGCCCTGAGGATCACTTTGGCTGACCAATAAGCCGAGTCCAGGATCTTCTACGGTCTTTGTAATGCCCCTAAGTGATCAGATTGATACACAAACGAAAGCCAGCAACCCACCTCCTCCCTCATCCATCTATCCGTTGGATTCTGCGACACTCGGCAAATGTGCGAGATGTTTCCCCGTCTGTGAGTGTGTATTTCTGAGCATGTGAAAAGTGAGTCGTCGCCGGTGGTGTGCGTGTCGTGCAACGTTTCGCGCGATGCTTAAAACTGGTGACCCACGTTGGGTCTGATTTAGTCGTTAACGCGCGGCCAACACGATCACACCGCAGATCCATCCGATCCGACCAACTATACCGCTCGTACATCATCATCGCCTAGTATACAGAGCCTATAGTGTGTAGTGCAAGTGCGCGGCGTTGCGGATTCTCTTTAGCGTTGATTTAGATTTATGTTTTATTCGTTGTTCAAGTGTTTCGGCTAATTGTCAAAATAATCAACTAACTAAGCGGCATTGCCAAGAGTTCGAGATCGAATATATATACACATATATATATGCACCAGAAGCTGCACTCGCTACCTTTAATAACCCAGAGTTTTGCAATCCCTCAGACAACGACGGTAAGTGAGCAAATTTCTGGCTATTTTTGTGAGTGGTTTTTGCTTATTTTTGTATGTTTTTTTCGGGGTAATTAGACAGCGGAAGTCGCGATGCTCGACTTTTGCAAATTAGTAAGTCGGGCCTGAGTGCACAGATCGTTCGGTTCAGTTTAGCTAAGTTAAGTGAAGACTATAACCCCGGGACCCCAAATTAATTGCAGTTAAATTTAGACAAACGCTTGACGTCAATCATCGATTGCGACAGAAATAGATCGGGAAAAGGGCAAACTGTCAAGGTTTATGATTTATATTAAATTTTGATTTATAATTTCAATAGGTCCTGAAATATAAACATAGCTGTGGCTTAAATAAAAGCATAGTTTAAACTATACAAATTATTAGTCAGCATTAATCTTGGGCAACAAAGAAAGTTTTACTTAAGAATAAATTATTAAATATTAATCCAGCATTACTTTAAAGTAACTTAGAGAGTTAATTATTATCTCAATAATATATAAAACCTAAAAAAGAAATTATCGATTATAGAATAAAAGGTTTTTCTACAAGAAATGAACTACTAAATTAGATTATCAATTTTCACAAATTAGTCTTTAGTATCACTAGTATTCTATAACAATAAATATGAAGATCAAGAAGAGTTTTCCTCAAGTATTATTTCAATATTTACTGATATCTAACCAATTATCACTGGCATAATTTCAAGTCCCTGTTCAACATTTATAATGCAGTATTATAAATCCATGAACCTTTATTTATTTTGCAACCGAGCTCCTGATAAGGTGAAGCATAAGAAGTCTCAGATAAAAAGCACACGTCACTCATACGTCCAGTTGGCCAAGCTGATTTGTTAACAAACACATATCCATGACTTCGCCGACATTTGCACGCTGCTGAGTAAAGGTTGGAAAAATAGCGATGTTAACATATCACAATAAATAATAACTGACCATTGATTGCCAATTTTATATGCTTAATGCTGTCATTAGCCATTTGGATATAGAAAATTAATCAATAACATTAACTTTCAATAAAGGTGTTGTGCAAACCAAGTGTGCATTATTCATTTAAATTTGTAAATAAAATTTCCCAAACTAAAACTCAAAAACTAACTAGTTATTAAGAGAAGTCGAAGCCAAGTATATAATTATTGATTATTATTATTGTTTCTGTGAAGTAAATTTTTTGTTAAATATATATAACCTATCAAACTTTTTTATAAAGGCAAATTTAAACTATTTATTTCGTAACCCAGACTATAAAAAATATATGAATATTTTATTTTAATATACGTTATGTCGTTACAATTTTTTTATAGTTATTGAATAACAATTTTCCACCGCAACTATCGCTATTTTTCCTCCTCCCCAAAACGACTTGATTAATGTGTGACTGGCGTGGAAAATTCGATTAAAAACCTGCCCTGGCTGTTTAGTTGCCACTGCGCCACAAACAGAAGTTGCTGTCCCCCCCATCCGCCACCATTCGGTGCCACTTTTCCACATGCCAAGAACTTTTCCACTCCAAAATTCACTGCCAGAGCCAGCAGAGTCGAAAACTATGGTTTCGAAAAGCGAAATGATTAAGCGGAGCAAGGCCGACGGCTTTTAGCGGCTTAGAAGTCGATCGCGTTTGGCCAGGCCAAGATCCGCTGCTGCCGCTGCCGCTGCCGCCAACCTGAAATGCGGGGCTGTCAATTGAAATTTGTATTCCGCGGCGGCAAGTCAAGTGCTGCAAACGACGACGACGACGTCTAAGGCCGAACAGCCTGGCCTGGCTCATTGAACTTGGCTAACTCTCGGGTCTAGACATTAAAAACAAAAAAAAACGGCATTAGTGAGTAAATAAAAGCACAATAAAAAATAACAGCAAAGAAACCAAAACAAAAAGCCGAGAGAGTCGCGTGCCGCTTTCAATTGATATTCCGCCGGCGTTCACGTGAACAGAATGCGAGCGAGCGAGCAGCGATTCATGGGGAATTCTTGGCTCAAAACATTTTCAAAAATATTTTGTTTTGCCTATTAATAGACAGCTGCAAAAAGGGGAAAATACGAAAAAAGAAAAGGATGAGGTCCACTAAATCATGCACAGCCGAGTCAAAGCAAATTGGCAATTTTGCAAATCGACATCGTCACATAAAATTAATTTATTTGCATACTATAAGAGACGCAAATGCAAAATGGCAATCCAGTTAAAACCGCCTGCACTTCATTAGTAAAACAAACTAAAGGGGGTTTGTTTTGTTTTGCGGATAGTTGAATTAAATTATGGAAATTATTTCTGCGAATTCTGCTTTGCGTAGTCTCCTGGCCTTTGTCTATTTTCGGTGGTGATCCCACGATTGTCTTAAAACAAAAAGCCGGAATTGGACTATTAGAAAGCTCTTCTTGATGCTTATTTTTTGGCTACAAGAATTTAACATAAAAATTATTGGCAGGAAAAATATTACTCGCTCTACTTTTATGACTTAAACTATGATAAGCCGGACTTATTCATTCACTTAAAAATAATATTCAAGACACCAGTCATTACCAATGCGAGTCATAAACTTACATTATTTTAATTACCTTTTAAAAATATTACTCATACGACCTGTAAACGTTTTTTTTTTTTTTGCAATATATTCATAAAACCCAAGCCGGAATTGGGCTATTAAGAGCTCTCGTACATCAGAAAATTTCCCTTTAAATCATTATTTATGCCAGCTGGCAATTGTTCGTAATATAAATGAATTATTTTACATAGATTTTCCCAGAAACTACTCAACCCTGTGGAGGAGAGTTTCCAAAAGTCAATTCAGTAAAATCACATAATTCCCGGTGAGATCGGTTAATGACTTCCGCATTTTTCAGACTGTGTAAGTGGCGCAGAAAACCCGCTGTACTTGAGATTATGCAGAGAGTCATTCAGGTTCTTGATTGGGTCTTGAGCTTGACATATCATATCAAAACACATATGATCTGCAGATACGATCTGAACAATTAGCTAATGCACGAACAGGAAAAGTTATAGCAATTTGCCAAAATTTCCATATATCTCCGAGCATCTGGGCAGATTATCTTAACTGGAAGCCGTAAACTCTCGAATTGCCCGTTGTCACACAGCCAAACACATATTTTCTAATTAAGCATGGGCCGAGACACGAGGGGTGGAGCAGCGGAGGCGGAGGTGCGATTAGGGCGGACAAACAAAGTCCGATCCGTAGACAAGTGACAGTGAAATTGGCTTTTGTTATTTCGCTTGGTTCTATTTTAGCACGTCTCAAAAACACTGCACGAAATGCCAGGTACTCGCGCTGCTACTGCTACCCTTTGAGTTGAAAGGGAGGTGTGTGGATGGGGCAGGGAATGGGCATGCAGTCGGATCGGGGCAATGCTTCGCTAGCACTGAACTTGACATTGCCGAGGTCTGCTTTCAATTTAGAAATATGTCAGCGGCACAGACTATTTTCAGAGCAGCGCGCACTGTGCACATCACGCACTTGTTGCGCCACAGATACAGATTCAGATAAAGATTCAGATACAGCGGCAGATGCAGAGACAGAGTCGCTGAAACAACTGAAGTGTTACAGGTGGATAAATAGTTTTAAATGGTATGAATAATGGAGTATTTAAATGCCTTTTGTCTATTATTTATTGCCTATGTTAAAGGTATTTCCGCATTTTGTTAATTTACTTTTATGGGTATCTTTAAGAGCGCTTAATTTTCTTGTTTATGTTAATACAATTTCAGAAAACTTTTAAATACATAAATTAATTTATATTTTTTAACTCACAGTCATGACTAAGAATGGGCACAGCAACACAGCCTATGTCAGCGATCATGCAGACAAGTTGGAGCTGGCTGAGAAGGGCCAGAAGAACAAGGCCATAGTCGCCAAGGATCCCGACTACAATCCCTATCATAATCGTCAAGTGGAGCATCCCACGACGTAAGACGCAACCTTAAATATAAAAATTAGAAAATTAAATATTAATTATATGATCTTTCCATAGAAATTCGGAAACTCTGTTCCATTTACTGAAGGGTTCCCTGGGCACAGGTATTCTGGCCATGCCCAATGCCTTCCGTAACTCTGGCTATATAACAGGCTCCATTGGCACTATAGTTATTGGATTTATTTGTACATATTGCATCCATCAGTTGGTCAAAGCGGAGTTTGAATTATGCCGAAGAAAGAAGGTAAGAAAAATAAGTGAACATGTTAAAGTCTTTACATTAGTAATTATGTATAAAAATAATTAAACTTATCAGCAGATGTTTTAGAAATATTTTACATATAACAGCTGCTTTTTTAAAACCTAATTGCATGTAGATAATTATATCCAAAGCTAAGTTTACTGTTTAATATTTATTTTATTTAAATAAATTTATTAATAAAATCCCCCTTTCCCCCACAGACTCCCAGCATGAACTACCCAGCAGTGGCGGAGACAGCTTTGGGCGAGGGACCGAAGTTCTTCCGGTCCATGGCCCCATACATAGGCACCGTGGTGAACACCTTTCTGCTGATCTATCAACTGGGCACCTGCTGTGTGTACGTCGTATTCGTGGCCTCCAACATCAAGGCCATTGTGGATGCTGTGGGCGATACCAATATCGATGTCAGGCTCTGCATGATAATTATCCTGCTGCCGCTGATCCTGATTAACTGGGTGCGCAATCTAAAATACTTGGCACCGTTCTCCACGCTGGCCAATGCCATCACCATGGTTTCCTTTGGAATCATCTGCTACTACATTTTCCGAGAGCCAGTGACCACGGAGGGCAAGGATGCCTTTGGCAAGCCAGAGAATTTCCCGCTATTCTTCGGCACTGTGCTCTTTGCCTTGGAGGCCATCGGCGTGATCCTGCCGCTGGAGAATGAGATGAAGACACCCCAGAAGTTTGGCGGCAGTTGTGGAGTCCTTAATGTGTCCATGGTCCTGATCGTGTTCCTGTACGTAGGCATGGGTCTCTTTGGCTACCTTAACTACGGATCCGCGGTGCAGGGATCTATTACCCTGAATATGCCACAGCATGAAATGTAGGTTTTCTCAAGGATTGCTTGTAATAATCCTCTAATTTTATGAATGCTTTGTCCCTTAGCCTCTCCATGTGCGTCAAGGGAATGCTGGCCTTTGCCATCTACATCACCCATGGCTTGGCCTGCTATGTTGCTATCGACATTACCTGGAACGATTATGTGGCCAAGCGCCTGGGTCCCCAGCGAAACGTTCTCTTCTGGGAATATGCTGTGCGAACTATCCTCGTCCTGATGACCTGTAAATATACTATGGAGTTTTAACCAATGAGTTCTATCTAAAATTTCGCCTTACAGTCCTCCTGGCCGTGGCCATTCCCAACCTGGAGCTGTTTATCTCCCTGTTCGGAGCCCTGTGTCTTTCTGCTTTGGGTCTGGCCTTCCCAGCCCTCATCCAGATCTGCACGCATTGGTACAACACCAAGGGACTCAGCAAGGCCTGGCTGCTACTCAGTGAGTTTACCTCTTAATTACACCTGAAATATTAATACTAAATACTTGCTTACCTTAGGCAACTTTGTGCTCATCATTGTTGGCATCTTGGGCCTGGTGATCGGCACGTATACATCCCTCAAGGAGATCGTGCTGACCTTCTCCGAGTAGATGCGTGAGGAACCTACTAAATCCGCCAGCGGGCATTCCAATTCAAGCGAAAGTATTATGAGCAATCGGAAGATATTGAAATCTGTAGACATTCGCAGTGCAGCACAAATGACAAGCAGATACCGATGCAGATACGGTTAAAGATATATAGATACAAATGCAAGTTCAGATACAGTTGAGCTGTAACTATACTATTCGTTGCGTATTTGTATAGAATTTATCTGATTTGTGATATTTTTAAGCATCGTGCCCAAGAATCTGTACAACAAATATGTGTTTGTGTATATCGTATATCTCTTTATGTAGTAGATAACATCTTGATAAGTAGTTTAGTGCCAAGTCACATCTTTATAAGCCTTATTTAATGTACGATAGCAGTCAGCCCACATCAATAAAATTATTTTGCCATATTAAGATACGTCGTGGGTGATCTTCTGGGCCTGCATATAATCCCTGAGAGCGTGGCAAAGCCTCCTGGCCCCATCCACCAGCTTATCTTTGGGGTAGAAGGCGATCGACAATCGGAAGAACTGCTTACCCGTCTCGCCATCCAAGGAGAAGCGCGTTCCGGCTATAAAGTAGATCTTGTGATGCTCCAAAGTGTACTTGAGGAACTCTCTAGAATCGAGGGCCTCGGGTATCTGCACCCAGATGAAGTATCCGCCAGTGGGACTAACCAATTTGCATCCCTCTGGCAGCTCACTGCGAAGCACCTGGGTGGTGGCCAGCATTCGTTCCTTGTAAGCCTCGTAGAAACGAGCTATCTGTTCCTGAGCCAGCCTCAGTTCGAAGAGACTTCCCACAATGCCAGCCGTGTAATTGTTGAAGCAACCGCCGCTGTTGGCAAATCCACTTCCATCCAGGATTGGTTTCACCCGTGGCGGAACCTCCAGCCAACCCACGCGTACGCCAGGTCCCAGAATCTTTGAGAAGCTTCCGTTGGAGATGACATGGCCTGCAAAGTTTGGATCGCTTCTGTCATCATAGGACATGAGACGGGAGTGCGGCGGTTTCTCGCCATAATGCAGGATGGTATAGACATCATCGCAGACCACCAGGAAGTCGTATTTACGGGCCAGCTCCACAATTCCACGACAAATCTCTACAAAATATTAAAAGATATTGATAAATTCTACAAAAATCTAATAAACTCATTTACCTGGTGAAAACAATATCCCTGTGGGATTATGGTAGGTGGGTATAGTATAGTAGATCCCCCAGAACTCCTTCGTCTTGGAATCAAAACGTCGCTTGGCCACCTGCTCCTCAAGATCCTTTAGATCCACACCATCATCGTTAAGCTTCACAGGCACTATGGTGAGGCTGGTAAAATGCTTCATACTATCCATGGCTATCATATAGGTGTACTCATCCACGAATATAAAGCCTTGGAAATCGACCACCGTCGAGAGAAGCAGGTGAAGGCCCTGGGTAGCTCCAGTGGTGATAATCAAATCCTCACTAGAAAAACCACAAAGATAATGAGATAATTGTTAAAGCCACACAAACCACACAGCGATTACCTCTTGACGGGGCTCCCATACATTTCACTGAAGTATGTGGCGATCTCATGGCGCACCTCGAACGCCCCACTGGTGGGTCCATACTGGAAAATCAGAGACTGGTTGTCCCGCAATTCCCGTTGCTGCAAATAAAACCCCAGCAAGGTCACTTCAAGGAGCATATTGCGTAATTGGCTCCACTTACCAGACAATGGTCCGTGGCCTTCCTGAAGTTGTCGCAATTGGAGCTGAGGAGATCGGTTCCCGGTGCCCCAACTCCGAGATTTAGGATGTCCGGCTCGTAGACATTCCAGGCACCACCATCGAAGAGGTGCTTGAGCTTGCGATCATCATTGTTCTGCGACATGTGTTCCGTGGTTTTTCTAGCATACTAATGCCTTATCTGTGCGAGTTGTACTCGCATTTATAGAAAACAATGGAAAATCTAACATTTTGAAGGCAGATATTTTATACCCATCAAAAGGGGAATCCTAGGGGTATGGGTTCTTACGACAGATGGAATATTTTCATATGTTTTCCTATAAGTAACGTCGCCGTCTTTCGTATTCAAAATGTAGCAACAGTTTCTATATGAAAACTCAAAGATTTCCTTAGATTGCTATTGCTTTACAATTTAAAATATTTTCTGTTTTAAAGTAAAAGGTACTCCAAAGTCGAAAGCAAGCTTAAATTGTTCTATCGCTTTTTGTGGTGAATGATGAAAAGTCCCAATTAAAATAACCATTCGCAACGCAACGCCGCCAACAGCTGATTACAGCTATCACTTTGTTTTTGGAAAAACTCGGAAAAACTCCTCGAGATGGACGCTGAAAAGCCCACTACAAGTGCAGCTGCTGCCGTTGCACAGGATCCAAACCAGCTCCTGGACTCACCGCAGCACGGACCGACCTTATCCAGCGCGTCCAGTTTCGAGGCATTGACTCGCCACGACCCAAATCTCAGTCGCCTCGCCACGAAAATGTTCCAAAAGACGGAGGAGTACATCACCCATGAACTGAATGCGCCCCTGGAGGACTACAAGCTGCTGGAGGAGATGAACAAGGCCACCATAGCCAAGTACAAGGATATGCGACAGATTGCGGAGAACTTGAATGCTTCAACCAGCGAGCTCAGCCTGAAGTTTCAGCAATTAGCCCCACTGATGCAGCAGATCGACGAGATCTCAGACACGGTGGACAAACTAGAAGCGGCGGCCTACAAACTAGATGCCTACAGTATAGCCCTGGAAAACCGCGTAAAGTGCGTGCTCCAAAGGAAATCCGGTAGCCAGGTGGCGCAGTGAACAAATAAGACTAGTCGCTTACAAAGACTTTATGTGGTACATTTATTATAATAGATATTATGTCGTCAACCAAGTAATAGTTTAAATAAAATCGCAATTATGTTAAGGAATATCAGGGGAACTGCAAAGGGATAAGCTTGGTAAAACATTGCGAGCGTTTTTATAGAGCTCTTACTTACTCTTGGCCACTGTGCGAATGGAGCGGATGAGGTTCAGTACTTGATCCTTGGCCGTAGGCGCTCCAAAATCCTGTTGACCTGCCTGCCGACCCCAGCCAACTGTAAAAATATGCAAAAACCTCAACATCGCGTGGCGCGACAAAAATAGTTGACACAATTACTTACATTTGGCCAAAAACCGCTCCTCGTGCAGGATGCAGACTGCGTTCAAGCACAGCAGCGAGGCTTCAATCAGGGTCCACAGGGTAAACATATTCGCGGCAAATTAAAACTTCCTATTCGCAACCAAGATCGGATCGGCGGCTATTTGTTGACGTCAGTGATGCCGAATTGCCATTCACCGCGAACGCTGACACAGCTGTCTTGCAGTATTGTCAGTATAAGAAAAAGATTGCGCGCAAAATTTATCGATTTGATTTTGTACTGAATTTATTTTCTATGAAAATTAAACAATCTTAATATTATTTCAAGTTTTATTAAGCCCATGGTAAGACGCCCAAGGCACACTTTGACCAGTCGTTGTCTGAAAGTAATAAAATAAAATATTTGTTGGTGAATTTGTAGGGAGTAATAATTTGAAATACAAAACCCAACCTTTCTCTATTGTCCAAATGCCCAAATCTGAGGTTTCAACACTAGAAAATGTATTTCCTTTACTCTGGGCTTGAGCAGACACAAGTTTTTCCAGATAATCCAGGTTATAGCTCTCCTCCGATGAGCTATCATCTTCCATAGGTTCTGGTTCCTCTGGTTGCTCGACTTCCTGCAAGCGTATATTGCAGAGTTCGGTCAGAGACTCCAGCTGAGTCTGGCTTAAAGGTGGATCCGCCAGTGGCAGCAATCTGAGAACAATAAAAATATAACTTTATAATCCAGTAAATAGATAGTACAGTGTAGCTTACCCTTTAAGAATAGGACCCGAGTATTGGCTGAAAGGAGCAACACGCTGCATGATAAAATCCCGATCAAATACCCACGTTTTGGCCTTTTTGGGATTATCTCCAAAAATGAGAGTAACTGAAGAATCCACACCCGAGTGTACTAAAAGGCTGCGCATGGTTTTCGAATGCACGTTAGTGTTGAGGGAAGAGAAATCCACTGGCTTTAACTTGTTATCCTGGAAGAAAAGGAGGCATTAGAATCGTTTTTAGCATGAAATCTTTTTAGGGACAAACCAAATCGAGTTCCTCTTTGTACATGCGCTTCATGCGGAACAGCATTCCAAAAGTTTCAATCATCTTCGTGGCCCAATAACTGGCTCCCTGGCGTCTTTCATCACTCTCATTTGGATTTTCAGTCAATCGAACCAAGGCCACAAAGAAACTCTCGATGTATCCCTGCATGGCGAGTAATCTAAACAGATCCTGGGTTCCAGCAATAATCACATCCTCGTTGTCATTAATTTCCAAGCCAACGCCCAGAAAGTAGTTCATTTTAAGCAGGCATCCCATGTATATATCCAGCAGATCCTTCATCGAAGAAGACTCCTTTTTTATCTTAGCACTGAGGTCATTTAGCACAGAATCAAGGATTTCCTTGGAAGTCTTCGCCTTTTTGCTGGAGGAGTAGACGCGAATCTTGTTGAATTCCGCACTGGATTTCAGTTTGCTGATGGCCTTAAGTTTATCCGCTCCCTTGATGTGACATTCCAGGGTTAGGTCGTAGATCTCGAGAAGAATGCTAAGCTCCTTTTTGAACTTAAGCTTGTCTTTGCGCTGCAGCTTGCCAGCATCCAAATTCGACATGGTCTCCTTGTGCGGGAGCCAATAATACGTCCTCAGCCATTCTAGGCAGTGCTTAGAGGTGCTCCTCAGCACCTCCACCGGTGGCAGCTCTTGTCCGTGGGCACACAAGTGCCGCAAATCCACGATGAATGACTGGAGACCCAACTCCTTGGCTGTCTCGTACATGCTGCTCATGTTATGACCCTGTATTATTGAGGACATGAAGTTGTAGAATCTTGTAAAGGCGCTGGCATATGTGGTCTGTATCTTGGCATTGCCCTTCTTGTCCTCCAACTGGGCTTGGACGATCACCGAAGTGGCCAAAACAGCCGCCGGGCAGAGGTTTGCTCGTCGCAGGCTCCAAATGCGAATTTTACTCAATGCCTGGCGGCGATCGGCAGACTTGGAGTCTTTGCCGAACAACCCGTCATATGTCTCATTGAACTCCACTCTGCAAATTTGAGAATATATTATTTTATGTTTACTTTTAATATAGTTAAAGCACGCACGTGTCTCTCCAAGGGGTCACAACTGTCCTTTGTTTTACCACTGCAGGTGGGCTGGCAGGGGAAGCTTTAACATTCTGCTGTTTGGCCTTCTCTGGGCTTTTCTTTTTAGCCGCTGACTTTTCCTTTTTTGCCACTGCCATGGTTGTTTTTAAAATATTTTTTTAAACAACTTCTAAGCAAAACAAACCGCCTTTGCTATTAGTGATGGCAAAAGGGAGGTAAAGCCAACATACCGCAAGAAAAATCTAACTTTTACTTAGCTATTTTTCCCAACTTCAGCTATAATAAAATTATAACAAATTATGGAAATTCACCGGATAACTTTATGAGATTAATTACTTTCTTTTCCAAAAATTCTGATTTTAAGAATTTTATATATGTCAGGAGTTGAATTATCACATATATATATATTTTAGCCTCATATTAGCTCATATTTTTAGCTAATTCTCCCTTGCCCAGCCCTGATGTTGCCTATCAGCTGATAAAAATGTGTTACCAACTATATTTTTAGATTTAGCCAGAACTCCTTGCTGTGCCAACGTTTCCCCGCCAACTGGGCATACTTGGAGCCAAAAATAATATTTTCTTCTTAAATTCTCTTCCTGCCCCCAAGGGGATCCCGCCGCAAAGATCCTTCAATCCCCGCTTGCCACGACAACACATGCATTTCGCCCACCACCCCAGCTACACCTACAGCAGCAACCACAACCACTTGGTGGACACTCTGAATCCGGAAAATATCGAATTCGATGGGCCGCCAGCGGCGCGTAAGATGATAATAGGCTCGTTCTCGATGTTCGTGATCTTCTCGTACCTGCAATTGCTCTACATTCTGGTGGCCATCTATTTGGCGCTGCACCACGCACATCATTAGGGTCAAATCATGTACCACTTTGTGTCGGAGCAAACGCCGGAGCTGCGGCTCTCGGCGGAATCGCTGGTAACCAGCCACGTGACGCAGTATCTAAAAGGCTTCCAGTTGGATGCTGTGCGCTTCCTTTACGACCGCCTGGCCAAGGGAGAGTTCAGCGTCCTTAACGACGAGAGTGGGCTGGGGAAGCAGGCAACGGTGGCGGCTCTGCTGAGTGCTTTGGATCGAACAAAAAAGATTCTTATAGTTCTGCAGAACGATGAGCAGCTGCTCGCCGGCTGGCAGTTTCACCTGGACACACTCACGGATCTCGCAGTTTACACCATTCAAGGGGTGCAAGGTAATTGTCCTAAAATTTTAAGGTGTTAATTTAAATGTTTATTCATTTTGTAATATTGCACAATAGTATGTAATTAACTTGATAATTAATTCCCCATTTTCTTCAACAGACACCACAGACTCACCGCACAACGTTTATCTGGCCAAATGGAGCAGTTTGCGCAGCATAGGAGATCTCAGCCGCCTCAAGTTCGACTACATTCTGGTTGATAATCGCGGACACTCACTAAACAACAGCTTCTGCACCTCCATGCTGCTTAAGCATTTCGAGGGCAGAATAAACATGGTTATCTCCAGCGTTGATATAACGGTGAGGCAATCGGCAATTGGCTCACTTTGGAGCTAACTAATTCACTCTGTTTCCCACTCCGCAGTCCGATGTGAAGTTGCTGTACAATGTTTTGCGGCTAGGCGGACGACTTGAGCATCAGTACCGAAACTTTCAAAGCTTCGATCGCAAGTTTCACTTGCCGGATCCCAAGGAGGTGTTCAGTAAGCGCATAGATCTCGAGGATTACTACAAGCAGCGTGGATTTCTTAGCGAGTATATCAAGTAAATGACCCAGTAATGGAGACTATAGTCTAATCTAATCTGTGGAGTATACTAATTGTTCTCTCCCTCTTATGGTCGTTTAGGGACTTCCGTCTGCGTCGCTTTCGACATCAGTTTGAAAAGAGCCTACCGCTCGTCGTACCGGAGCAGTATAAGCACAACCTCACCCTCTGGCTGGCCTCTAAGAACAGCCAAAGCACCATCAGCGGCTCCTCGGAGGTCTGCTCCACCATCGCTTCCCTAGAAAATCTTCCACCCCAGCCGCAAGAGCAGGATAAATTATCCGAAAACAGCGTAGATGATATCGTGGCCATGTCGCCGCTGGTTTTTGAATCCTCGGACTCTGACATCGATGTTATATCATTGGAGGATGTGCCGAGCCCTAAACAGGTTTTGGTGGTTTCTAGCGATGATTGTGAGATCGTGACGCCACCAAATACGCCGCCAAATCAAACGCCCAACCTGAACGAATCGCCTAGATTTAAATCCAAACGAAAATTCAGCAAGCGGAAAACGTTACAGAAGAAACTGGAGCTCACAGACTCTGAGGAGGAGGAGGAGGATGACGTTGTCCCTGAAGTGGTGGTAGCGCCCAGAACGCGTACTCGCTCGACTGCTACTGCAGAACTTCCCAAAACTAAGAAGCTCAACATCCGACTGAGAAGGGTATCCTTGGAAAGCATACCCACAACACCGCCTGCCGCTGCGAAAACTTCGCTGCTTGCCACACCCAAAACCGAGCCATCAGCTAGAAACCGAAAACCAGTCCGGAAAGCAGTCAGCCCACAAGATACGGAACGTCCTTGCACTCGGGGAATGCAGCGATTAACTCGATCTGCCGAGTCAAAGCAGCACCACAGACTGGAATACGTCAAGAAGAGCACTCCCAAGAGGATCAAAGCTGAGGGAAATCAAACGCCCAGGACAAGCAAGAGGAGCTTGAAACAGGAGCAGAAAGAAAAGCCAGCTGAAGCACAGCAAAAAGATCAGCTGGTGCCCCCTACTAAGAAGCCCGAAACGGAGACTCCCAAACGAAATGTAGGACGTCCCAGAAAGTGCAAGGAGGAAGCCAAACCAAATAGCACGACAAGTACATCAAAAGCTAAATCCCCAGCTAAGCCCACGGTAGAGGGTCCAAGAAAGACTAAGCAAAAGCCCAAACCAAGCACCACGACAAGTAAATCAAAAGCCAAGTCCCCAGCCAAGCACTTTAATCCCACGCCTCAAGTGCTCAGTGGCAGTTCCTTATCTTCGGAGTACATGCAATGTGCCCAGCGAATCCCAGACAATTTGGAGGCCATGGAGCCACCTGCCTTTCGGGTGCCCTTCACGCCACAACAGACGCCCCAGCTTCTAAAGCTGCCGTCTGCTTTTAATTTGTTTAGCGATTCGGAGGTGGTGGCCGTCACTCAGAGCAAGTCGGAAGGCGAGACAGTGGTGATCAACAGCTCCCATGATGAGAGTTCGCCGCAGGATGCTACACAGAGTCGTCGCACCAAGGCCTTGAAACGAAAACGGAAACCGGAGTCGCCCACCAAATCCAGTTTTGGGGGAGGATTGGGATTGCCGCCGGCTAAGCGAAAGGCCAGCAAATCGCCGGATTTATTTAGCATCTCCTCGGAAATATCACAGATTCCCCTGGCTCAGCCGAGGCCTTCGTCTCCCTTCGAGGGCTTCAAGATCTTTGGCTCAGAGGTGAAGCAATTCCAGCAGCAGCATGCCAGGACAAATGCTCCGACTCCGAAAAAGAATCGCGACCGATCTTGCCTGGATATCCTAGAGAAAATATTCGAGCCACGCCAGCCTCAGACGGAGAAAACTAGTCCCAAAGTCTTGCCCACTTTGCCGCAGACTCAGAAAGAGCCTGAGCCAACATCAGCCATCATCATCCCCCAGCGAAGAAGGACGCTGGTGGAAGACGACTTCTTTGAGATCACCAATAATGGAGAATTCGGCAGTCGAATGAGGCTTAATTCCTCAGGGGATGTATCACCTGTGCAGCCGGATCAGCAGTCCACTAGGGCCACGCAGGCGAATAAGATCACGAACTACTTGATAGGCTCGGGCGTTACCCAGGAAAAGACCCAACCGAACAGTGGACTGCGCAGCTCAACAGCCGCCGCCGCCGCCACACAGGCGCTACGCAAGTCTCCTAAATCCCCCAGACAAAATGGAAAGCCTACACAGGTCACCAAGCTCACACGTTGGTTCGGCTCGGTTTTTGGAGGCGGTGGAGCCTCGCAGACCAGCTCCGTGGAATCGGTAAGTGCCTCTAATACACCGGTGGCACCTTCAACGAGTGCAGCAGCCTCTCGGGCACGAGCGGCGAGGAGTAGCGGCGTCGCTGGGGGACCCACCAGACGAAAGCGATTGGACTTGTTTAAATAAGGAGCAAAAGAAAGACAGCAACCTTAAGTTATAGTTAACAACAATAACAACAAAATATTGAAGGTCTGATTACAAACGGTAATTATTGAATTTAAAATGTAAATTCGCTTATAAAATGAAATCGAAAAACGGAGAAAGTGACATGAAATAATCAAAAAAGCCAGAAAAAAGTTAACAGCAGTCAAACTTTTGTATAAAATACTATTGTAGGTTGTAGCATCGATCTGGTACAATGTTAACTGTAAAACATTAAGCCAGCCTGAGAGCCATTAACTAGCCAATTTAGTTAAAATTGAATTATTTTTGCACATTTTCCACATTATAAACACCTAATATCTAAGTCCACCGATTGAGAAGACATGTACACATTTTAACATTTTTAAATTATTTAAATCCCCAAAAGAAGTACTGAAGTTTAGGTATGTAAACTATTATTTTCTTAAAAAAAAAGATATCAGAAAGTATGAGTAACAAAGAACAAACTCTGAAAGCTATTATTTAATTATCTCAAAGATTAGGACTGGATTAAACGAAAAAACGATTTTAATGATCAGTATAGCATTTTAAAATTAAATAATCGTTGAATTTTTATTTATAGTAAGACATGCACCCAAGTGTTATCTTTTTGAACACATTTACTTTCCCCTTTGCTTGCTGAATATATGCGTTAGGTTGTGCATCACCGCCTGCCTCTGAAACTCCAGCTCCCGGCGACACATGCTGCCCAACAGAGGCGGACACTGGTACTGGATGTTCTCCTGGGCGTGGGTATCTCCATTGGAATTCTTGAAGATGAAGTCGCTATGAGATTGCACTACGGAAATTGATAATATTGCGATTAAATTTGGCTTCATATCTTTGTTTCTCTCCAACTCACAGCAGTAGAATCCGCTGAAGAAGCAGGTCTCGTGGGTGGACTGTATGGCATAGGCCACTGGTGTCACCCCAGGCATGGTCTTGGTAACCACATACTTGGCTGTAGCTGTGTTTATCCAATGGGGCCAATGGGAGAGTCGTTCCGTGTACGCCACCGTATAACGCCAGTCGTGGGCGTGGCCATGATCAGCTAGGATCTTAAAGTTGATGCTGAAGGAAGTAAGAATTGGAAAATAAAAGATTAATCTCTCTTTATAACTTTATAAACCTTTACAAATATCAGGTTAATACTCACATGGTGGGGTTAAGCAGACGCATCTTGTTAAAATCGGCCACATACTCCCAGACCTTTTCCGGTTGCGTCCGACCGATAATGCCCTCGATCTGGTATTTGTGATAGCCGCTGGAGAAAACGAATACGTACAGCAGCAGGGCGGTGCTGAGGAGCAGCGAGACCCGCTTTATATTCCAGCGACTAATATGCATAGTTCTGTTCCGTATGGATTTCCGACACCAACTGACGATCGTGTGTATATGTCGGCCTATTCGAATTTCAAATAAACACATGCTGGATGGAGAGTTCACCACTGGCCACCGGATTCGGGACGCAGCCTCAGAGGGTATAGAGCGGGAGTGCCACACATAGCTGAAAGAGAAAGATAAACAAAAAGGGATCTTCAGCTACAGTGGCATTGGAAAGTAAGAATGTGCCTCTTTCTTGTAAAAAAGAGAATTCTTGGTGTGAAAAGAGCTACACATCAGCTTCCTGACTGATGCAAGTGCTGATAAAGCGATGTGGAGTATTGTGCATGGGGAAGGCGAGGGATTGGAATATTTCAGCTGTGCTTAGGAGTTATTAAAAAATGTGGGTTTAATGGCACTAAAATATGTTTATAAAGAAAATTAATTGCATCATTCGACTTTTAAGTAAGAAATCCATTGCATGAAAACATGATTTTTTGCTTTTAAACTTAACTATAAAATTTGGACACATGTGTACTCGAAGATGTTCTTTTTTATTGCACACTGTAAGCGGAAAATTAATACACATTCGCTTTAAAAACTAAATTAATTTGTAACTACAGTTGAAAATTGTACCTATTTAAGCTATATAAAACGTAGAACATGAAATATAAAGTGCTGAACTACCGCTCCTTAACTTTCGCTGAAGTAAGCAGTTCAAAAAGTTAGCAGAGGTCAATGCTTTATGGTAAATTTAGCTTCTACCTCCACTCAGCCTCCATATTTATACTTCTCTTAACAAAAATGTTTATGTTATATTTAATTTATTTCAAAAGAAAATTATAAATTTGTATAACATTTTAATTTAATTTTTAAATTTATTTTTCTCAACAAATTTTCTATGTGTACCATTAGAAAGCTTTTGGCGAATGGCGAAAGCTGGCCACCAGAAGCTCCGCCATATGATCACCGATTCTTGCCGAATTAGTTTATAAACAACGCTCGCCGGCAGCAGTTCGGAACCCTCGGAATCGGCGGTATATATAGCAAGAAGCAGGCGAGGCAGCGTGCCGCTGGCATATGTAATTGCTTATCACACCGAACTGTCCGAAATCGTTATGTTCTCGGCGCTCCTCCAGTGACACCGACATCAACATCCATCCCTTTGGCTCCCCCGCGAACCGTGGGTTTACGTAAGCCAATTCAATTGTTGTTTGTCGCTTGAAATACGTTTTCGCTGAGAGGGCACATTAATCAAAATATACGTAATGCGGCTACTGGCGAGACACGCGATTCGGCTATTGGGCCAGGAGAACGGACGAGGTGGAGTCGGCGGCGGGGGAGCAGTAACAGCAATCCGGCTAAAGGCCACAACCGGTTCCTTGAAGCTGGCCACAGCAAGTGCTCCAGCACTGGAGCAGCCGGAGAAACAGGTGCAGAGAAAGGTGAGTCGCCATAAAGCTGCCCATGTTTCCATTTATTCAATCTCGAATTCTGCAGAACTCGCCGCTGACGGATTCGTTTGGCAGACACCACACCTACCTGAGGATCTCTCTCACCGAGCGCTGTAACCTGCGATGTGAGTATTCTGGCCAGAAATCTTCAAATCCTACCGCAACCGGTGGACGCCATGTTTTTTATCCTTATCAGTATTATGTTTATATATTGTTATGCTTGATAATACCCGCCCTGAAGTGGATTTCTTCACCTTGATTGAATTTTGTGGCGAAATTCGTGTCTTACATAGGGCACAGCAGCGGTGAAAATATTAGAAACGAAGCTACTGTAATTGAGTTTTTGGGTTGCCAAATTAGTATAGATGTTCTAATTTGATTTCCGAGTTCTAGTTAACCTTAGACGACTTGTTTGATAGCTCAATTCAAGTGCTATTTACACTCCATAGCTGATAAATGATAAAGTACTCGTTTGATTACTAGAATTTTCCTTACTTTTTGTACTCGAACATTTTGAGTCTTCATCAAAGTCAATTAAGTTCAGTTCTTAATGTGGTTTAGCTTTTAACAAAATAATAATAATAAAAAAACCTTTTTAAAAAGTTCAGGCTTCCGTCAATTAAATTATTATAATAAGCCGGCAGAAATTACCCTTAATTTAAACATTTCATAAAATTAATCTCACAAAATTACATCTAAAATTTCCAGGCGACTACTGCATGCCCGCCGAGGGCGTGCCCCTACAGCCTAAACAGAATCTGCTGACCACCGAGGAGATCCTCCGCCTGGCACGCATTTTCGTGGAGCAGGGAGTCCGCAAGATCCGCTTGACGGGAGGAGAACCCACAGTCAGGCGAGATATAGTCGAAATAGTGGCCCAGATGAAGGCTCTGCCGCAGCTGGAGCAGGTTGGTATAACTACCAATGGGCTGGTACTCACACGCCTGCTCCCTTCGCTCCAGAGAGCAGGATTAGATTCGCTCAACATCAGCTTGGATACGCTGAAGAGGGATCGCTTTGAGAAGATAACGCGGAGGAAGGGATGGGAGCGGGTCATAGCTGGCATTGATCTGGCCGTGCAGCTGGGCTACACTCCCAAGGTCAACTGTGTCCTAATGCGTGACTTCAATGAAGATGAGATCTGTGATTTTGTGGAGTTCACCAAGGATCGTCCTGTGGATGTGCGCTTCATTGAATACATGCCCTTCTCGGGCAACAAGTGGCACACAGAAAGGCTGATATCCTACAAAGATACCCTGCAGGCCATTCGGCAAAGGTGGCCAGACTTCGAGGCCCTGCCCAATGGACCCAATGACACATCCAAGGCCTACGCAGTGCCCGGCTTCAAGGGACAAGTGGGCTTTATCACCTCCATGACGGAACACTTTTGTGGAACCTGCAACAGACTTCGCCTCACCGCTGATGGGAACATTAAGGTGTGTCTGTTTGGGAACAAGGAGTTCTCCTTAAGGGATGCCATGCGCAGGGAAGATGTATCCGAAGAGCAGCTGGTGGATTTCATTGGAGCGGCAGTGATGCGCAAGAAGCGACAGCATGCAGGTGAGTTTGAAGCCCGAATAAAACGTAGAATGTCTTCAGAATTTGGTTCCTCCTTCGCAGGCATGCTCAACCTGTCGCAGATGGAGAACCGGCCCATGATACTCATTGGCGGATAGTAGACACACCACACTCTCTTCTCTCTGCCATTGCAGGTGCTGCTCCACTGCTCTATCCTCATAGCCGCCACCACCACCATCATCTCTATCATCATGCGTACCATCCTTCAAGGCAGCAGCTCCAGATCAGAAAATGCAGCAGCAACAGCAGCCATCTCACTCATGTCAATGCCCAGGGCAAGGCCCAAATGGTGGATGTGGGCGCCAAGCCATCTAGCACAAGATTAGCTCGAGCCGAGGCCACGGTTCAGGTGGGCGAACGAATCACTCAACTCATAGCTGCCAACGAGATGGCCAAAGGAGATGTCCTGACGGTGGCCCAACTGGCTGGCATTATGGGAGCCAAACGCACTTCGGAACTCATTCCTCTATGCCACAATATCATCTTGTCCTCCGTCAAAGTACAGGCCACTCTTCTAAAGAGCGAGCACTGCGTCCGGCTGGAGGCATCGGTTCGGTGCTCTGGTCAAACTGGCGTGGAGATGGAGGCCCTGACTGGCGTCTCAGTGGCTGCCTTAACCGTCTACGATATGTGCAAGGCCGTTTCTCATGACATCTGCATCACCAACATCCGGCTGCTCAGCAAAACTGGCGGAAAGAAGGACTTCCAACGGGATGAGGCAGCTGAGCTAGAGGTCGAATAAGGCGATAAAAGATCCTCCTGAAGTAGATCTCCAATAAATCACAACACGCCCGTTCATTTCGTTTCAAAAGTTGAAGGTTTCGGTTCTCTCTTTAATTTCGTGGCCAGAGTGGGTTAAGTTTAAATGAAAGGGGAAATGGCGGGTGCTTGTGTGAAGGTGCGTTTGGGGCGTGTCGTGAACTGCGCGCCTTAAGCTAGAATTACATACAACATTAGAAATCGCCGATTATTGCTCGCAAATCCTGGCAGAGTTCCCTCTCAACATAGACACAATAAATACGGGTGCGGGTGAGGTAGCGCCGTTGCCTAGGACACCAGCACATTGCGGTTCTCCGCCTTGCCCTCCGCGTCAGCGCCCTTAGCTCCCTCGGTGCCCAGGTGCTCGCCGCGAATCTTAATGTTGTGCTCCTCCTTGAATTTGTTCAGTTCGCTGCCCTTTTTGCTCAGATCCTCGGTTACCATTGTGATGGTCTTGGCAATAAAGTCCTTGTTCTCTACCAGCTGTGGCAGCACTTCCTTCACGGTCCGTTCGCACAGGACGCCGCCAATCTGACGGAAGCACTTGCGTTCCGGATCCGCCGCCTGCAGGGTTTCGATAACAGTTCTGCCAGATAATAAAAGAGGTATTAGTTAAGGTGCTTCAACTGTAAAACTACCCCAGATGGTCGTAGTCCGTTTGCCCATCTTCGGCCGCCGGGTGACTCACTTGTGCTCGCGCAAATCCATCTCCAAGGTATTGAGGCTGTTCGCCAAGTTGCGCTGGTCATTCCGCAGCTGTTGGAACTGGGCCACAATTGCCTCTTGGCTGAGCCCCTGGCTGGCCGCCGCCTTCGCCGCTTCAGTGCTCATAGTGATTAAAGCTTAACTTAGGTAGGGATTAACTAGTTAGTCGCTCCGAAAATGCGAAAATTAAGTTTTCTTTCAAAATAAGTCGGCGAACACGAGGGTAAAGGGGCAGTGTGGACGAATTTAAGGGGCCAAAGAAATACTATTCACTGAGATATACCAATAAGAATCTTTATCAGAGACTGGTCACCCTAAACAGTTACGTTATTTCTTACGTTTTGTGTTCAAAAACATTTTTATACCATTGCAAGATATTATAATTTCAGTCAGAAAGAGACATTTTCGACCCCATAAACCCTATATATTCTTAGTCAGAATTATTAGGAGAATCGATCTAGCCCTGTTTTGAAATTATAATTGGAAAATTGTAGATTTAAATAATCATTATTTGGCCAAAAATACACCAATTTCAAATCGGAAAGCATTTTTCTGTTTCTTTCTGTTTTCTTAGCCATGTTCTAAGCAAAAATATTTTGTTGGAATTTTTTTAAATGTTTCCTAGTTTGTTAAAAATTAAAAAAAAATCTTAGCCTTAAATTTGGTTTGCACGTTTTTTAAGGGCAAAAAAACCAACACATTAATGCTTTCAGAATTTAATTTCGATTTTTTTTGGCCAAGATATGATTTTCCAAATCTACAATTTTCCTTTTATATTTTTAAAACCTGCCTAGATCGATTCTCCCATTAATTCTGATCAAGAATATATAAGGTTTATGTGGTCGAATATGACTCCTTGCTGTGTTAAAACGTATTTTAAAAGATGGTTTGAAAGGGTCGTCAGACCGAAAAAGCCACCAGCGGACAAATTTTGAACTACGGCTTGTGGGCGAGGGGGGAGAGAGAGAGCGCGCAATACATCGCGCTCTCTGTTTTGTTTTGATTATTGCTTACACACACATAC
This sequence comes from Drosophila anomelani, assembly GCA_035045905.1. Taxonomy (NCBI): domain Eukaryota; kingdom Metazoa; phylum Arthropoda; class Insecta; order Diptera; family Drosophilidae; genus Drosophila; species Drosophila anomelani. The sequence goes on from JAWNOO010000165.1 coordinate 8,099,035, forward strand.
ATATGTGTTAGTTGGTATCATGCTTTATATATGTGTGCGCGATGGCGGCACAGCGATGTGTGGTTTGTTTTGATTATGTTTTGTTTTGATTATGGCTTACACACGCATACATATGCGTTAGTTGCATGTATGCGTGTGCGATGGCGGCACACCGATGTGTGGCGGCCATCATTAGAGCTGATAAAACCTCGATATTAATTGATTTAAGCTTAGAACAAGTGACAGGCTAAGAGGCTATCGCGGTTTTATCAGCTCTAGTAATAATGACCGCCTTATTTTTCATTTTTAAAATTAATCTTTTATTTATACTAAGTTATGTATTATAATTATTAATTATTAAGGGATTATTTTTTATTTCTCCAAGACAAGTTTCCTTAGTTTTGATTTCTTTGATTTTGTTTGACGATGCATAAAGATTTATACATAGGTTTTTTTTAAGCTTTTTTACTTTAAAATAAATATTAAAAAGTTTTCGTGTTTATTAAAATATTAAATTTTTTTAAATTCTTAGTAGTTCCTTTTCCCCATATTTTTAAAATCAAGCTATAGCAATTAAATTTTTTCTCTGATTCTCCAATTTAAAAAAATGAGTAATTTAAAGTATGCTATTTCCGTATGACTCTCGTATGCATCATTGTTGATTTCTGAAGTTTTCACTTTCTTAAGAGCCCTTAATTGAATCAATTTGAAGGTTTCGCAAGCCAGTCATTCCGTGAGAAGTTGCCCCATTTAGTCAGTGGCTGTTGTCATCAATCAACAACGCTCGCTAGCTTCGAGAGTCATCATGTAAGGGTAATCCCCAGTCTATATAAGGCGACAAATGCATCGCTGCAGCTTATCAATTCAATTGAAAGCGCTCGCTGTTATTAATAACAATAACCGTGCTTTATATTAACGCCCCTCCATAACCCAGAATAACCCTTCGCGAGATGAGTAATCCCACGGGAAGCTCAGAGGCGCGCTCCGATTGGAATGCAAACACAGACACACTCCGCAATTTACGATCATTAAAAACATATAAAATAATTTATTCTGCTTATTAATTTGTTTAATAAATATACAATATGTAAAACTGCGGGTTAGTTGCGCAGGTCCGCTCGAAAAAATGGTATAAAAAAAGGACCCAAGTCGTGTAACTTTAACGCTGTGTTAGAAAACAAACAACACAGAAGAGGCACACACCGAACACAGGACATTGACTTGGACTCGTTTTGGGTTAAGATTGCTCTGGCGAAGGCACAACATCGTTATCGTAATAATCGTTATCAGCGTGGCGATCGTTATTAGTCTAGAATTCCACTTCCATTAACACTTAAACACACAACGCTTTCGTTTAGGGTGGCTTGATTGGGTTGGTAAAAAGTCGACGGGTTCTCTTGGGACACGTTTAAAGATTCAACTGGTTTTTAGTATAAAATTGGGTTTCTTTTAAGTTATTCTATTCTGGTCACCAAACATGAAAAATTAAAATTAATTATTTTTTTATATAAATGCCGACAGTTAGAAACTAAAAATTAATTTTTACTACAATTCTGTCAAGAAGTAAAGCTGCAATTCAAGTTATTTCGTTTTGTTTTTTTGGGAAGCCAGAACAGATATTATGACCTAGATTTTTTGACAATGACGAAACCCTTTAGTTTTCAAGGCAAAATGGTTTAACAGATTATCTTCCGAGCCATAAATCAAGCCACCCTATTCTAGGTAAATATATATAGATAAAAGTGTAGAACATGCGACGAGGTTTGTGCTTGGCACTCGTAAAACTCCACTCCGCCCCTCCAATCGCACTTTCTTTACGACCAGCCGCCCGTCAGCTTGTGGAACATCTCCTCGTTCAGCATCTGGTTGTTCTCCTTGGATCGCATGGACATGAAGATGTAGCCGCCGATGAACTCGTGCACCACCTTGCAGTCGGCGGACTGGCAGGAGAAGACCACGTTCTCGTCCTGCAGCTGGATCATCATACACTTGATGCCCCAGTTCACGTTCCAGGCCTTCATCGTGTTGTAGCGCCAGGTCTTGATGTGATCCCCGGTGCTCAGGTCCATGCGCATGATCCTGTTGTTGGTCACTCCAAGCAGCTCCTCCTTTTTGTGGCCGTCGAACTTAATGACGAATAGGGTGACACCGAAATCGGGCAGGGATTGCCAGGCTTGGATGTATTTCAGCTTGGCATCCATCAATTGCAGCTGGCGGACGTTGGCATGGGCCTCCAGGATCCGCTGGACGGCCTTGCTGGATAGTTTGCGCAGCATCTTCGGGGAAAGGTAATCGATGGGCTCCACGCTCCTGGGATTGATGTTAAGCGGAGCTCCTTGGGCGGGCTTTTGCATCTGGAGCAGGGACCGAATGCTGCTCACTTCGCTGTCGTAGGAGCTGTCGGCTAGGGAGCGTCCCTTGGCTGCCAGACGACAGGCGGCCATCCACTTGGCGTACTGCTCCTCGTTCTCACATCTCACCCAGACCTCACTGTTCGGGCCATTTCTGCCCTCTGGCGGGACTTCCAAGCGTATGGCAAACTTTCCTTGGGCCAGGTGAACGTCGGGTGTCACCTCGCAGCCCCTCAAGTTGATGCTGATGGTGGGAGCGCCCCGGCGGGACTCCTCCTGCGACTTGTACAGGTGTAGATGCAGATCCCTGTAGGTGAAGAAGTAGCGCTTGTAGCCCTTAAGGGTGAACCTCTGCGGCTTCAGGAACCTCAGGTAGTCCGAAAGCTCTGGTATCCTGGTGATGTTGCCCTGATCCTTGCCACCTCCCGGGCCCTCCAGCGTGATCTGCAGCTCGTTGAGAGCGGAGTCAATGTCGTCGTCGCCGCCGTTCTCCTGACTGGATGAGTCAATTCCGGAATCGATGCCAGGTGGGTGCAGATCGGTCTGGTGATTGACCTGGAACTGCAGGGCAGCGAACATGAGGGTCTCCTCCTCGGTGGCATCCAGTTCCTCGTTCAGAATGCTCCATTTTGCCTGCTCGTACAGTTGATTGATCCTCACTTGGTCGTATTTCGGGTTCAAATCGAAGAAAGTGAAGTACTTGAAGCGTAGACAGAGGGTGTCGTACTCCCTCACTCCCTGTTCCATGATAGAGAGCGATGAGTCCAGCCAGCCCACATTGAGGCGCGCCTTCTCCACCAGCGTCTTTGGTCGCACCAAACGGGCTCTGACATCCGGGCTCGGGGACCTTGGCGACACTGCCAGGTTCTCCTGGAAGTCGCCGAAACTAGAGTTGGAGTCGTAGCTGGCATATCCGGTGGAGTTGTGCTTCCAGGTGCCAGTGGGCGAGCTGATAGGCGTGCCCGGGGCAGTGGCTGCCCTTCGCGGAGTCGTGGCGTACGGCGAGGCTGGCGCACACAGCAGATTTCCGTTGTGCGAGCGGTCCAAACTGCCGTTGCTGCCTTTGTAGACTCCTGTGATCGGGACAAAGGAGTTGGTATCGGGAGCTGGCTGCAAGTAGGAGATGCCATTTGCCTCTGCCACCGGAATCTTGCGCTGTGGCAGCTTGGAGAAATTCTTCTTAAGATGCTCCGCCTCCAGGGGCTTGCTGAAGGACAGCTCCTCGGGGTAACGGATGTCCAGGTCCTTGCACAGGCTCACCACGGCTCCAAAGGTCTTGGCCGAGAAGTTGACGCGATAGTCCAGATACCGAAGATCGGGCAGCTGCACCCGCAGCGTCTTGTGCATGGGCGTGAAGTGCAAAAAGGAGTCCGACTGCACGCCAGCTTGATCCAAAGTCGATCGCGTCCTGGTCAGCCATACATTCTTCGCGGGCCACCAGAGTGCGTGGTCTGACCAATCCTTGGGCATCTCCGGGTCCACCAGCTGCAGCATAACGCCGCCAATGTGCTGGTCGCCCTTCACGCGCAGCGTCTTTTCCACCTGCAGATCGGTGATGAGGATCCGCAGGTTCCACGTATTCTCGCCCACATGAATCATCTCGGATGCGGGGGCGCCTGTTGCTGTCGTTGACCAGTCAGTCCAGAACCAAAACTATAACTGAGTCTATATATATGGCGCAATCAGAGTCTAAAATTGCCCTCGAACGATGACGTAATCCAACTTACGTTCAGCGCCGTTTTTGCAACGAAAGCGTTTGATGGGACCGAGGGACGGGGGCTGTGGGGGGCTAAGAGGGGCGCCCTTATCTCGCCAGATGTTATGTTTGCTTCGGAAACGGCAGCGCAACCAGCGGAAAGCAGGCTAGAAGCGGAATGGTGATGGTAATCCCAATCAAAAATCGGCTACGACAACACCTCCACTCGGGACGCGGGAGGAGGGGCGGACGCGGTGCGGATGGGGAGCAGGGGGCGACGCGGAGAGCGGATCGCTGTTCGCGGATAGGAACGCTCAATTAATACACACGCCCAAGGTTGCGATGAGATGTGTGTTTTGTTTGGCACTCTCGCTCGCGCTTCTGATCTCGTTTGCTGTTCTGGCGTCGCTCGGTGCGTTGTTTTCCTCACACAGAGACGGACCGACCAATACTACTGCACGCGCTGAAAGATGCGATGCAAATTTTTACGAAAACAACACGTCGCGGGCGGGCGCACAAGCTACAGATAGAGAGAAATTAATTTATAAATAAATCAGTCACGTCCAGTGGTGGCAGTGTGGCCGACGCCAGTATTTCCCATTACGCCAAATTGTACTACAACAAACATACCAAAGGAACTAGTTGGCGGTATATTTTCGAAAATGAAAGAGAATATTGGTTGCGTTCAGCAGAAGAACGATTTTGGATGAACGAAAAGCTCTTCAACTATTTTTGTTTTGCTTTGACCAACATCAACAGCTTCCTTTTAAAACAAAAACAGACGATCAGCTGTTTGCTCATCCAAGGTCGTTGACAGCTGCCGCAGCAAAAAAGAGAGAAAGCATACAGTTAATCGACCGACTACTTTTGTTTTGAAGGGAAGCTGTTAATGTAAGTCAGAGCAAAACAAAAATAGTTAATCAGCTGTTCGTTCATCCGAGGCTTTAATTAATCACATTCCAGCGAGACACTGTTTTTCCCGCCTAAGCTCTCTTACTCTTTAGTGTCCCCACATCAGCGGGTTTTCCTTTATAGATTGAACATTTAAATTAATTTCCCCACTGATTGCATACATTTAAAATTATTTTACATTCATTACGAGGAATTACTTTTCCCTCATATTTAAAATTAACAGATTTTTTGGGGGAAATATCGATTGTTGGGGATGTTTAGGAAGATAGCCACAATTTTCATCTGGCAACACAGTTGTCTGCTCTCCGCTTCACATCGCATTCGTAAACAAAGACAATGAAAGCTGACGGCTAAAGTTTTTCGAGCAGATAGTTTTTCGTCGTCGAGTCGAGCGCACGAACCAGAGAGACGCTAAACAAAAGTAAGAACTAATAGTGCTTAAAGTGTATTGTGTAAAACACGCCGCGTCGCTGTCTCGCTCTGGCACACACGCAAATACCGACGCAAACACACACACACCCGCGGCAATATACATACCTGTCTGAGAGCAAACGAAAACGTTGCAAAGAAAATCGGGAAAATAGGCTCTGAAAAATCACTCGAATTTCGAAACGCAGATTAATCTATGCTCGGTGTTCGCTCGTGAAATAAAGTGTTTAATTCAGTTCTAAAAGCTACGAAAAGTAAGCTGCGGCTAATAACGTCAAAGAGCAAACATCTGGGCGCGAAAAAATCGATTCAGGGCGATGTAATATTGCCAAAATTACGGTACATCGTTGCAATCAACAATTTTGACAGCAACAAAACCTAGGCGGCAGATGTGCCTAAAAGTGTGAAGGAGACAGGTAGCTAGCAGCGAATTACGTGTGATAGTAAAAATATAAATAAAAAAGCGAGAAGCGCAACAACCCGCGCTTAGTCATCCGTGTGAGATAAAGAGATAAAACTGCAAGCCTGGTGCCTGGTATCTGGCAGATACAATATAAATCTGGAAAACCCCCCAGCAGAGCAAAAGGAACTCGGCAAATCGGAAGCGTAATTACAACACTGCAGCACAAGCGGCAACAACAACAACAATAAGGCAACGCCTACGACACGCCAGTGATTACAACAACAAAAGATTGAGCTTTTGTTGTAGCTTATTGCCTTTGAATTTGGTTGCTCACCTCCATCGGCATCTGAAATTGGGCATTCACAAAGCGGCTTAAATACGCGGTTAACCAACAGCGGCTGTGTAGAGCCGGAATCTGCAAGTGGCACACCTGTTTGGCCACGGGTCAGAGTGAAGCACGGAGAGCTGAAAGCCAACTGGAGCACAAGCACCATCATTGCAATCACATCTCGCCATGTCTCGACTCACCGAGGAAATGGTGATTGCGCGGGCCAAGCAGTCCGATCTTGGCATGATTAAAAAGCTTAATTGTTGGTAAGTATGGGGACTATAACTTTAATGTTTAAATAAAATAAAAATATATTAATATCCTTGGGATTTTCAACGATTATTTCACCAAGAATATTTTTACTTAATTATTTAATTACATGTTATTCCATTAATTTAAAATCTACCAAAATTTCTGAGGCATTTGTCATTTTTTGTTATGCAAATTTTGTTTTGAAAAAGTTGCAAAAAATTGGCAAAATTGTTAATTTTGTAAAATTTTAATTTAAATATGCAAATTTAGCATTTCGACTTGAAATTAATGCATTTTTAGTTTAGTTATGAACAATTTTAATAATCCAATTATAGTTTTCAAGTCATACAACTTAAAAAAATTTATTTAAATAAATAAATATAAACATTATAAAGCAGCTAAATAATTTTTTTATTTAATTTAATTTAATTTAATTAAAAATAGTAAAATTTACAACCAAAATCTTTTTCTACTTTCTTATTTCTTTGATATAAAAATCTTTACGTCTTTTCTTATCATGTTTGACACCGTTTCGCATGTCGTTCCGAGGGTAGCTTTTATATCTTTTTATATTCCGATAAAATATTCTCCTCTTTTGGAAGCTTAAAAAATCGTTAAAATATATTTAGACATTTTACCAGTGTGCATGAAATCGATTTTCGATCTAATTTCCGCCTGTGCATTGATCTATTGCTAATTGTGCCGAGGCAGGTGCAGCCGCAGTGAAAGCTCCGATCTGTTGGGTATAGCATGGAGTATGGGGCATGGGGCATGGGCTCTGGGGTCTGGGGGATCTGCCCACTTTGCTGCTCAGCCCGGCTGCTCCGGCTGCTGCTGGCTTTCACTCGAGCCCCAGTGTGACCCAAATCCGGGGGCAATCTTCTAACCAGTTTAGAAGTGTCCACTTTGGGAGCGAGTCACGATTCCCTGGGCTGGAAAACTCGCGGCACTCGAGGAGTTGGGAAGCCGGCACTCTGAAAAGCGTGAAAAGCCGTTGAGCTACTTTCCGAGATGCCTCCAGCAGCCTCTTGACCCGTCTCAGATTAAAGCGGGCGATGACTTAAAAGGGGCCTCCACGCCACACTTATCTCCATTATAATGCCATCAAACATCTAACGCATTCTCTTTCTGTTTATTTCAGGGGAAGTGATCTCAGCGATGTGTCCATCATCAAGCGAATGCGTGGAGTGGAAGTTCTAGCGCTGAGGTAAGTCGGGGAATTCGTCTCATATAAGGATCAGCTCTTGATTAACGCTTTTTGTTCTATCCGACTGGGAGAATCCCCACTGCGAGAGCGGGGGAATGAGGTCTTATAGCGCCGAGATATGTGTTTGCTTTCCAGTGATGTCATCGCCCCATCATTAGGCAAGCAGAAATACGAGAAATACTTTGGCACGCTCAAGCGCGTAATTAATGCAAAAAGCTGAGGCAAAAGCTACACAAACCACAGAAAATAAGCTGAAAGTCGTGGGAGCTCCGAAATTGGCAATACTGGCTCCAGTCGCACTCATTTTTTAGGCCGCGTAGGCCCAAGCGTAGGTCGCAGATACTCTGACTATGACTCGTATCTGCCAGATACGTACAGACGTATGTATCTGTGTCTGCGCTTGTACTTCATTTGGTGCTTGTAGTGGTACTTGTACTTGTTGTACTTGCATGTTGCTGGGTCCGCTTCTGCTTCTGCTGCTGCTGCTGCTGTTGCCTTAAAAGGCGACAATCATTTTGACTGCCAAGGTCACCGAAATCGATTCGCCCGCCAAACTTCTCCGTCATCTGCTGGCAATATGCTGACAACTCTCGGCTGCCTCACGATATACCATACATACGTTTGTATAATTATGCACCAGAGGAGGTGTACCCCCAAGCTGGTGGCCTTATAGGGAGCGAGCTTGGGGCCGATTGGCATTGAACTTGGCGGATGGGAAGCGTGAGAACAGCAGGAAATAATAATTTAGGTATGGAAGTAGCAGATGATATTTAAAAAAAAAGAGCAATCTTTGTTTGGCAAAAACTTTTGTGACAAAAATGAGCATAAAAAGTAATTAAGTAACCAATATATCATTACAAAATAGTTATAAGAAAAAAGTAATAATAATAAAAGGGAGTTTCCATAATAAAACTGCCTGATTTTATAAATTAATAATACTTCTTAAAACTAGTTCAGTTTATGAATTAATTTTGTATTTTTAGCTAAAAACATTTACTAGAAATGATAAATTCTTATAAAAGCTTGCCTTTAGTACAGCTCAAAACAGGAATTGAGAGAAATTATTAACCTGGTACTCCCAACCAGATTTTAAATAAGGTATAATCAGATCAGACAGCTAAGAACAGGAAATAATTAAATATCAGAAGCAAATATTCCATTAACAATTAATCTGATCAAACAAAAAAATGTATGTATATAAATAATATGAACAAATATTAACCGATTTTAATTGAAAGCAAAAGTGTGCCTTTTTTGGAAACTTGTTTTTGACGCCCGATTGTTTGCATTCCCATAAAGTGACTCAGATGAAATATGGTCAAGAGAATAATATATTGAGAAGATTATGAAGGTCTAAACGAGTTTTTATATTAAATTTATGGATAGTTATTATTTTTTATAAAACTTTGTTAGCTTACTAAGCTTCTTTCAAGGGTATTTCAGATGTACTTAAGACAAGAAACGCCTCCTTGAGAAGAAACATGTTCATTTCCAATAGAAACCAAGATTAATTAATTAATTTCGCTGACAAATTACAGCCTAAAATAGCTCAGAACAGTCAAGCTTTTCTATTAACAGATAAATTGCTATATTGCTCTCAATTCCATTATTATCAGCGACTTTCCCAACTGCTCCCCCAGAGCTTTATCAGTCTATAGATAATGCTACACGTTTCCTATATACGAGCGTGAATGAACCAATTGATATGGCAGTCGTGTAAACTCGAGGGCAATAACTTCTCAACTTCTCGAACCCATTGACGACGACTATCAAAGAGGTCTGCTCTGTTTGCATTATTTTACTGAGCTTAACACCAAACAACGAAAACCTTTCTGTCTCAACTCGTTGGGCAGGCGGTTCCCCTGTCTGCTGGGGCGGTACTACTATGTACGTGGGGTTCTCCAAAGGTCTCCTCCGCTCTTCTGTGTTTGCCATTTGTTGTGCTAGGCCTGGAGTGGAATAGAGTCCATAAATCAGCCATAAATCAGTGGTTCAGGTAAAATGCGTTGGTGTAGTCTTCCATTAGGTTGTGTTTATTTCTTACCCATACTCATTACCATTCCCTGTTCCCTGCTCGCAGCGTTATGAGTGTGCATATTGATTTGACTTGCGTGTCGCTGGCACTTTTCTTTTCCTTCCACCGAACTATCAATGGTTTTTCCACTTAGTGCCACTCGAGTGCTATTCAACCTTGACTTTAGCCTGGAACTTTGATTATGCATATCTGAGCAGGACGACGGGTGGGGGCCCTACTCCCAAATGGCCTGATTTTATGCCAAACTATTAATAGGGTTAGCGGAGCTACGAATTCCAGATACCAGACACTCACTGAGGCAATGCACTCGTGTGCCATTTAGGCGATGATTCTGGCTAAGTTTAGACAGTTGTTTCGGATGTTGTCTCACTGAAGAAAAGAAGAAACTGTTTCTGATAGCTACACAGGGGAAAATCCTCTAGGGTTTAGTGGGAAAAGTAACCTAAATTCTTTTATATTTACTATCTTTGATTTTATTTTTCAATATGTAAGCTAAAGGTTTGTCAAGTTTTCATTACTTCTAATAATCTCCTTATGTTTCTCTAATTTATACCTAAATAATCGTATTTTTATGGTCAATATCTAGCCCTGTTTTTCGCGAGTGTAGCAGCTACATATCGCAGCTTATTTATTCTATCAGTCAGGCCATTAAGGCACGCTTTTGGCCATCGGCAATTGGCCACTTCAGGGTAATTAGCATTGTTAGAGAGACCGAGGTGCTAAGCCGGGATTCGCTCGCAACGCGAACCTGACCTAGACGCAGACAAATGACGACAATCAGCTTTTCCGTCCCTCCTCAGAACCCCTCGCTCAGACCATCAGCCTCTTTAACTGTTGTTTTGTAGGGAATTCTGCGAAGAATCCGTCGAGTTAATGACCGCACGCAGCTGCCAGAGAGAATCTTTTGTGTTGTGTGTGTTCCAAGCATGATTCACGGCAGTTAGTTTATAATGGTGGTGTTGGTGGCGCCTTTGTCGCCGCTCCAAGAGAAAGTTTCTTGAACCTAAAAGTTGGGCTTTCTTTTGATCCGTTGCAGCGTGAACAAGATCTCCACGCTGTCCCCCTTCGAAGAGTGCCAGAAGCTGCAGGAGTTATATCTGCGCAAGAATAACATTTCGGACATCAATGAGATCGCCTACCTGCAGAATTTGCCGGCCCTGCGCTACCTCTGGCTGGAGGAGAATCCCTGCTGCGAGCGAACACTCAAGTAAGTGTCATCCAATAATAATAATGCCCCTAATGATCTATTTGAACTCTTTCTAACCACAATCACAGCTATCGTGCGGTTGTCTTACGCGCCCTGCCTAACCTCAAGAAGCTGGACAATGTGGAGGTCACCCAGGAGGAGGTGGACGAGGCCTTGCGTGGCGGCGGTGGCGCTGTTGCTGAGGATGAGGTTTACGAGGATGCATACCAACAGCAACAACAGCAGAATCAGACGCAGCCGCAACAGATGCCCCAACAGCAGCAGCAGCACAGCTACCCGCAACACTCTCCGCCAACACAGCAGCAACAGTATCAACCGCAGCAACAGCAATCGCAGCAGCAGCAGCAGCGGCGCAGCTCCAGCCCTATGAAAGAGGTAAATGGTTTCCATTGTCTGGGTGAATTATTCTCACACCACGCCCTGGTTTAGCGGCTCTAATCTTTTGCCTCTGTAATCAACTCTCACCCTCCCCTCTTGTATCTGTCTATTTCTGCTACCTCTGAACCCTATCCCGCTCCCTTTTCCCATTAATAATTAAATATGCATTGCTAACCAGCCGCCACCGCTGCCGCAGTTAGCCAGTCCGCTGGCCAACAACAGCAGCGAAGGGACCATCAGCCATAGTGCCAGCGATCTCTACGGCAGCCAGGTGCAGCCGGCACAGCCGCTGCATGGCTCCAAGCCCCCCACACCCACCAAGGTAAAGGGAGAGGTCGGTTAGTCAGCTCAGAAGGGAGATGGGAAAGGTTTAGAGAAAGTAACTAGCCTGTGGCACTGATAGTTTTGTTTATATTTATTTCTATTATAAATAATGTTCAGGTAAACGTTTTTGTTAAAGTAAAATTTGATACTTTTGTAGGAGAATTTTGCTATATCAATTCCTAAATTGTGCTGTGAACATGCTTACGTTTTATTGTTTAGAATTTATTATTTATGTTCGTCTGCCCTTCCTTGTGTACTTTTTATTTATTTAGATGAACATTTAAGTTTAAAAATATTAGATATTTGATTAGAATTTGTTGGTAAACTTTTTCAATTTGAAAAAAATGTATTTCCAATTCTGTTTGTCCTTCATTTATACTCTCACTTATACAATGCATAATCTATTAAAATCTCCCAAGAGCCCTACTAATCCCGTTTCGGCATCCCTCCCCAGGAACCCGTGCATCCGCCATCGCCCATGTCTAACAATTTAACCAAAGAGCAGCGCACCTACCACCAGTACGACGTAAGATCCACAGTCACTGCCCCACGAAGAGTAGTAGTAACACAGTCAACCAGTTCCTCGCATCCGACATGACAGAATCGAGCTTCTTGTTTTCGTTGCCGGGCCCACTTTTGGGGGCCCTATTCCGAGGCCCTACTACATTTTTTCTAGGGTGTGGGCCCGTGTCACACTCGAGTGGAGAGAAGGGAACGGGGTTTGGTTGGGGGCAGTCACGCGATGGCTTCGATGGCATGGTTAAGGTTCTCTTTCTCATTTTCCCGCTGCCTGTCCATTGTCTGTTTGCCGGCTTTTTTGGGTTAAGTCATTCGCTTGACTTTGGAGCCAAGTACTGGGAAATAATGGGGGACGCACAATAATTGCTGAAGTAGATCCAAAAATGAACTATATAAAATGGGTCATTATGTATGCATACACAGGGGGAAAATAGTGAATAGAAAATGGAAATACTGTTGATAAGGGATCAGTATAAATTGGGTTATAATCAGTTTTTTTGAAAAGAAAGAAACCCACAAGTTATGGAGCCATAGAAATATATCATTGGAAATGCCTAGAAAACCACAGAAACAGCGTGAAAATGGCCCCCAACACTCTAGCTCAACGTTTTGTCATTTGTCGAGATTGCTCGGGGGACTGACTGGTATATAATTTCAACTGAAATCTAACATCTATAATCTTTGCTGCCTTTCTCACCATGCACCGCAACCTAAAACCAAATCAAAAACCCCAACTAAAAACGCAAAACCGCACTACATCCCACTAACTCCAACACCACGGGGTCTCGATGAGCAGCGCTCGCCGGGCTCCGACCAGGAGAGTAGCCCGCAGACGGGCTACAGGGAGGTGCGGCCCACGCCGCTTCCGCCCAGCATCTCCACGCACTCGATGAAGGTAAGGACGGTGGTTCTTCTCGCTGGGGAGTACCGACAAGGGATCCGAACAATCAAGATGGAGAAACTATCTAATTATGGTGTTCCCGCACAGGAATACTATCAGTCGGATCGTCCGGCTGGCTACCCGGCGCACTACCGCCACAGCCAGACAGACCTCACCGAATGGGAGGAGCACCAGCAAGCGCCACAGGTGCACCACAATCCCTACGGCAGCCAAATGCAGCTACACCACCAGCCACAGCGACGCAGTGAACCCTTCCGGAATGGCAGCGCTCGGGAGAATGGCGGCGATTGGGAGCCGGAGGAGAGGCCCAGGTCGAGGTGAGTGGAGGTCAAACCGCGAGGTCACCAGGTGAACATTATTAGTTTAGAAGCTTAACGTTGTTTTCGCTTATTGAATTGTGGGTAAACATTGTGGTATCTCTGTGATGTCCGCATCCAGTTTGTGTTTACATTTAAATGTTTATTTTATTGTTGAAATATTATTGCTAAACAAGCATTAAGAACTATAAAAAACATTTGTAATTAAAATTAAATAGCACATTCAATTCACACTCTTATCTTAGTCTGAAAGCGTGTTAAACAATTTTCTATAATCGATGAGTGTGTTTAACGTGTTTATTAATCTAATAAATCAGTAAACTAAGTGTTTTATTTAAGGTGATAATTGTTGTATGTTTGGGTTTTTAAAGCTGTTAATTAAATGATTAAATTATTACGTTTTATTTGGTCTAATTCATTGCAAATAATAAATGTCATTTAAGACATATGAACATATGAAACATATGAAAAATAAATTTGATTTATTTATTTATCTTATGTCATACCTTTTAAGAAGATACATTGATCTAAATAATTAATATTACTTGTATTATGATTTTCAATAATATTTCTCAGGCGCCCTGAAGGCCGTTTCAGTGAGTCGACGACGACTCTTTCGGCTTCCGTGATGAATCACTACGCGGGTTACCATCGCAGGCCCGTCAATAGGGTGAGTATTATCCGGAATTGGCACATACAGTCAGTCATTATCAATAACTGAATCATATTCCCTTCCTATATTCCGCAGACATCCAATCTGCTATCCGCAGCGCTGTGTTTGGTGAAGGAGTTGGACTACGCCAGCCTGGAGGTGCTGGAGCACGCTGTGCGGTGTCGCATCGATGAGATGGCGGGCGAATGATGAAGACGGCTCTCTAATCGCATGTCGATTAGCTAATATTCACACTAAGCGAAAATAACAAGAAAAGACCAGGACAAAGACAGAACCGGAAGTCAGGAGTGGGGCGAAAACTGCAGCTGATATTATACTAACGTCTTAAGCAACAAATGGAAAATCAGATACTTAACGGATAACGAAAACGATTCATACTTGCCAATTTGTAAACTGTTTTAGTGTAACTAGCGTTTTTTTGTAAGCATTTTGTCATGTAACTAAATATGCTGACGGAATCAAAAGAGCGTAAGAAGGATGAATAATGGACTATAGCCTAGGTTAATTTCCGCCTGATTGATCCCAGATCCCCCGTTCAGTTGTGCACAGACCACTAAAAACTAGCCTTCTTTTGTACTTAACTCGCAAGGATCAAACAAACTAACGAACTAACGGCGCCCAAGGCGCCAGGCACAATGAATCTTCCTTGTCTGTTTTTTTTATTAATGTGAGCTTAGTTCAATTTGATATATGATTATATAATTATATAATAAAATCCAAGTTCAACTTTTCACAGTGTTGCTAAACTTTGATTTTAATATATATTATAAAATATAAACGTAACCCAATGACTTTGTTAAATATTTGTACACAAGCTTAATCTTAATTTTAATATAAATTTACCTATGTATAATGCAATTGAACACGTCCAGTTTATGTTTGCCGTTCTCTATTTACCGATTACGTTGGAAACTACTATGCAAAAAATAAACCAATTAACATTAACTGAGAGTTTTAATGGGTTTTTAGTGGAATTGTTTATTTGATGTGAATGAATTTTAAATTGCGCGGCGATTTAGGGTGAGAGTTATCGAAATTGTAAAAAGAAGTAGTGCTTTTGACAGCAAGCAGTGCATGAAATATAAATATTACTCGAAAAATGTAAAAAGTATAATGTTTTAGAAAATTAAATAATTTTAAATATATAATATTTAGAAGCTGATAAATAAATTGAAATAAATTAAATAACAAAAAAGAAATATCATAAAAGTTCTCCTTATTTAGGATAAGATACGAAAATGGAAATAGATATGTAGAAAGCTTTCGAATTTAAAATCTAAAAATGAATTTAGATATTGACATATAATTTTATCAATTCAATAATATATAATTTGTTTATATTTTAATGTAGATTCCATTGATATATAGCAGAGTTTGTGTTTATTTCCAATTTATTAGACAAACCCTTTTGGCTGCTGGTTTATCTAATATTATTTATATATATATTGATATTATTTAAATGTAATAAACTTTATATATTTATATTCCCCCCTTTTTCTCTCCTCCCAAATATAAACAAATATTTTTCAGAGGGGCTTTACACAACATTTAACGTATAATATATATATTTTGCCTTTATTTTTGCTTGGTTGGTGTAGTTGTTTTTTACTTTTGTTCGATTACATTGTGTGAAATTGCCTTTAAAACTATTTTATTTTGAGTTTATTTTGTTTTTGTTTTTGTTTTGTTTGAACTAAAATCGAAACTTCGAAACGGTATCATCGGTTGGTTTTACACTCTGATAATAATTCGTAATTGATGATGATGTGTCTGTTGGTTATTTTGATATTATTCCAGCATAATTCGGTTAGTTAGCCGCTGTATTCATGGCAGAAACGCAACGCCTAACACATATACATATACATAAATGTAAAGTGCATTATTATGTTTATTTAGTGTGATTAACTTGCTACACATCGATTACATACTGAAGCCGCATTAGGTTATCAATGAATGTGCTCTGAAAATTGTCTTAAACATTGCGATATTGTCTAATTTAACGTTGGTGCAATACATTTATATATATATATATATTTATATTATATATTGTTGATAAGTGCGCGGTTAATAATATTAATACATATATTTTTTCTGATATATAGACACTGAGTATGCGAACTTCCTTGCCTGCTGTTCTCCTCCTTAGTTTTATTAATTATTGTCAGTCACAGCGTGACTTCGTAGATCTTCGGGTTCGAATTCGAAAATGCTGTCCTCGTTATTATTATTATTATCATTATTATTATCATTACTTAAAGCTAAATGATTTGGCCGATGACCAGGCCGTGCTGAAGAGACGCATGTCTTCCATAATGCGTCTGCGATGTTGCTGTTGTCCTTGCTTTGAAAAGTCTTCCATATTTTTTCAATGCAATGCGAAAAAATGTCTTCCTAATAAATAATTGTTAAATTGAATTATTTATGCTGAACAATATGACACCTAGATATTAAGATAACTTTAGTTACGATTTAGTGTAAACGGTAGACCTGGTACATATCCATGTCTCCCGCCTCTGAGTTTCTGATTTGCAATCGCAACTCATTTGTGTGGATATATAGACCAATTAGATATTACATTTATGTTGTATATTATATCCTTTGTATTTTGTATATTTTGTTGTATTTATATTATATGTTTTGAGGGCCGTAACCAACACTAAACTCTTGGTTGGCTCGTGGCCTAATTGCGACACTAGTAATTGATGCTGATTTAAATATATCAACGCTTTTGATTCGCCAATAACTTGTAAGCCAAAACAAAGGAAATTCTTTGGATACCAACTTCTTGTTCTTCTGCTGCCTCGTCGTGGTAAATTGATATGCTGATTCCATCGAACCAAGGGATATAATCCAAAATTAGGGTGTGGGGGATTGTTGTGGCTAGTTGGTGCCACGATATGTTGTGTACTTTGATATTGAATTGGTTGTTGATTTTCCACATCCTTCGTGTGTCTCCTTAGTCAAAAACTCCTCTCGACTAATCAATCACTTAATTACGGGTTGTGTCCTCTTGGGAGTTGAAGGATCCAACGATCCTCGTCCCCTCAAGGGAGCACTGGAAGCCCTGGGTGATTCTGCTGTTTTGCGGAGGGGTTGCCCCACTCCTCTTACTCTATAGCTTTCTATAGTTACGTTTTCTTTTGTTTTCTTTAATTGAAATTAGTTACAAATTAATTGATTCTCATAGGGATTTTTTGCTTCTCCTCATCGTCCTCGTATATTCTTCTCTTTTTTTAGTTTTCTTTAGCTTTTCCTATAGTTTTTTTTTGTTCTCTCTTTACAAAGATATTGGAACTAAACTTTCGCAACAAGATTTTGAATATAGATAATAATGGAATATGTAAAGACAACACTAGCACTAACTCAAGTCCAAAAACGAAGAACAACAAAACGTCATATAATTCTCGAACTATATATAATCGGTTTGTGATTTAACGCCTCCATCCAGAGGATCCATCGCGGAGATCCCCTTGCAAGGATCCGGGGATCCTTAGCTGAAGAACGGCGATAAATCACAGTTGCACAAAGACCCGCCATCGCCAGTCTTGCAGAGCACCTTGCACACTTCGTTCCAGTCCGGAGCCGCAGTCGTGGTGTCCACTTCCGCTGCTGCTGCTACTATTGGTGCAGCGGTGACCACTTGGACTTGCATCGGCATTGGCTTATCGGTACCGGAACCGTATGTAGTCTTGCCCTGCATTCCACTGGCCATCATATCCTCTCTCCAATCCTTCTCCTCCTCCACCTGCTTTCTCTGCACCTCCTGCTGGCAGGGACTGCAGCCGGGCAGGGAGCGACTCCGTTGCTGGCAGAAGCTCGAGCAGATCTTGTCGCTCCATTCGGCTGTAAATTAAGGAAAAGGATATTTGGGAATTAGTAGAGGTACAAAAAGAAGTAAAATAAATTATTAAATCTTTTGCGATCATTTACTTACAAATTTGATAGACAAATTTTAGAGCCATAAATCATATCTTAAAAAAATTACCTTTGTTAAGAATGCTGTCTATTTAATATATTTTAAACATATTGAAATGTGAATAAATATTATACAAATTTTCCTTATATTAACCCTTTTTTACTTTAAACGTAAACATGTAATATTACGTATTTTATTCATTACAAATTTCTTTAAACTCTTTTTTTCTTTGGAAAAGGATTTCTTCTCTTCTACCATAAAGTCTTCAAAATAGGAATCCTTCAATACAAAAGTATAAATTGTTTAGATCATTAAATAAAGTTCGTTAAGAATCTAATCTTAAATGAATATGAAAATAAATGTAATTAATATGTAAGATTTTTATATTCACAGATTTTGATCTTGTTTGAAATTCTTATTAGAAAAGCTACATAAGGGAGTTTTTTTTTCTTAATCATTATTTTTTATTTATTATTATTATTTTTATAATTTACTATTTTGTACTTACCCCTAGGCAGTCCACACAGTTGCCGGCACTTGGCCACATCGAACTCCGGTCTCAGGATCGCGTCCTTGGCCCCACCAGGCGTTGAGGCAACGCCCAGGCCAGCTCTGCAAGGATCAGCAATAAATAAACGTGAATTTAAAATATATTAATAAAATAAAGCATACAAATTTATTAATAATATAAGAACTCTTCTAATAAAGTGAAGACTTCAAAATGTTTAGAATCCTTTAGAGATCTTTTGTTAAGTAAATTGAGAGTGAAGATCACATTGAAAATTCGTTTCTAAGAGCATATCTGTGTGTGTTAAAGCTTTTTCATCTTTTTTTATAGATAAATAAATAAAATAATATGTTATTTTTTCTCTTTCCAAATGATTAAAATAAAGCCTAAATAATTTCCCAACATCATTTCTAGTTAACATATTTGGCACTTAAAAATAACACAAAACACGCGCCGCGGAATCCAAAAACAGAGATAAAATAATATGTTTGACATTTGCGATTAGTGGAAATTCTCGATGAACGCCACTTGGAAGGCCGCCGGATTCCGCAATTTGTTGATTTCTCATGGCCAGTCACTCACTTTCGTTTTCATTTTGGCCATAATCATCATTAGTTCCCGCTTTTTGGTGAAAACCTTCGCGACACTCACACTTTCGGGGCACAAAGCCACCTCACTCTATTCTTGACTCCACTTTGTATTTTATTTTGAAAGAGTTCTGGAAGTCAGTTTATCCGCAAACTTACCCGCAGAGCTCTTTACACAGCAAACTCCAATCCTGAACTGCGCTGTTGGGTTCTGGGACTTCAAGGATTTTGCCTGCGAAGGCAGCATCCCCCACGGCATCGTCCTTCGGCAGAGCCGCCAATGACGTCACGGCCGGCGCAGGCGCATCAAGGATTAGGAAAACAACCAATGGCAGGCCCAGAAGCCAAGGCTTTCGCCGTCGCTTTTCCACAGGCTTTCCCATCGCTGGGGCTAGAGGGAGACGGGAAGATTACAAATTGGTTGGGAATTGGGATGTAAAAGGAGGTGGGATCCCCGCGGGTATGAGGCCAAAATGGAGGCTGACTCGGCCTCCCTTACAATAGGAGCAATTGTGCTCAAAATGCAATTATCGCGCGCTCAGGAATAGGCAGCAAAAAGCAGACTTCCACTACCACTCATGCCACAAGTGCAGCCTCCCTCCTCCATGCTCCTCCTCTTACCCTTCATTGTTATCCCAAGCATTTGCTATCCGAATTTCATGCGCTTGATTTGCCAAACTCAAAAAGGGGTTATGCAATCGCTGGCGTCTCTCCGGACTCCGGAGATGTTCCAGGAATCCTGCCGCCGCTTTTGCCAGGGATTTTCGACCAAAAAATACCAACGAGAAATACCTGAGCTAACCAACCTGCTGCTGCCGCTGGCTGGAACTTTATTTTGTCAGGATAATGACAGTCGCCTAAGCAGACGCAATCTCCAAAATCCTGCTCCCCCGCTCCCCAACTCCCTGCTGGGCCAGAAAAGAATGTTTATAGCCCCCGGGGCGAGCCGAACATGGTGTTCCGGAGTACCAGGACCTCTGGGCCGCAGTTGAGAGTCGAGTGCGAAAGAGGACGCTTCGCTGGGCCAACACACAGACTCCCCGATTGAATTAACTAGCCGGCAAAGCCCACTCCCAGCAGCGGGTGGTGGCACAAGTGTCCAAAGATTTTCGCCTATCTGGGCTACAGGGCCTATTTGCGCTACGTGCAATCACAGCCAGGTGAGACTCGTATTTTTTCGCTTAAGGGTTTGCTTCATTGTCCGATTCTGTTTACTTTTTTATACTCTTTTGAAAGGATATTGTTGCTTATCGCAGGATTTGTGGCACATCGAATTTTGCTGTATATTTTCTTTTGTTTTGATTATATGATTTCAGGGTTTTTATATTGATAAATATAGTTTATTTAATTTATTTTAAAGTATTTGAAGGGGAGAAGATGAAGGTTATCTTCCTTAAGAAAGCATTTTTGCGGCTAATTTTTAAATGATATTTAATATTCAGATTATGGTCTATTTAAGCATAAAAATGTATCAAAAAGGGTAATTGGAAATTCGTATTTACAATTATCTCTACCCTTATCCTTTTTTATTTCTTTAATGGCTCAGCGACAATGACAATTTCCGACAAAAAATATGCTGGGTCAATGGACAAACAAGATTTAAAACCGGACTTAAGCATACCAAAAAATATATATTGTGTTTTCTCCGATAAAGCAATTTAAATGAGTATTTTTCTTAGCACAATTTAAGCCCTTAAATTCAATTGATAAAATATTAGTGAGACATACATATATTTTTTTAAATATTAAAAACTCTTTTTAAAGCCTACATATTTACTTTAACAACTATTTGGCTCAATTAATACATCTTCCTTATTTTGATTTTTAAGTAAATGTAGCAAAAATATTTTATTTAATTAATTTTTAAAACCTTTTCACTAATATCTACTTTGTTCAGTGTATATTTTTTATTATACTTTACTGTATTTACTGTGACTTTTTCATGTGAAACACTGTGATATCCGCTTATGCAAGCACTTCCGTTCTGGCACCATTTGGTACAAATAATATTTATGTTTTTTGCCGATTAAATGAATGTTGGATTTTATATAAAAGAGTCCAACAAATGGTACCATTTATTTAATATCTTCGTTGGTATTAAAGGGTATTTTGTGGCGCCTTCTGTTTGCTCAACCCAAATCCCTATAATTCCTTTGTTAGCCATGTCCATGTCGGCTCTTGTTGCCATTTCCACTGCTAACTTACTTTGCTTTTCAAAAGTTTGACTCAATTAAATCCAATTGTGCGCTCCACCTGCTTCTCTTAAATTGTTGAAACTTTTTCGCGCTGGCTGGATTTTATATATAAAGCTGTCCGATCCGAATGCTGGCAGTTGGTCAACTGAGCCGCCGCCGCCGTCGCCGCGAAATTCCCACTTGCTAATAATAAGTGCCTTTGATGGCTTTATCTGCACCGGTGTCACCGATTCAAACGCGAATCAGTGGATATGATATCGCGGATTGCCATCGCCATATGCCCTAGTACCCGGATTTTTGGTCTGGGCCTGGCCCAAATCGGAGATAACTGCGGCCGGAGTGGCTAATTATTATTGGTAGCACATGTCGTTAAAGTGGCCAGGCGATAAGTCCCCGACTTTACTTCGCCATATTCTCTGTCGGTCTACATATATGAGGTGTTTGCACCGATATCTGGCGAATATTTGAGTGACACCTGTGATGGATGGCCTAAGTCAGGGGATAACAAGTAGGATCTATGCCTAGTAAGGGGTGTGCAAACTGATATCAAGTATACGCCATGTTGGATCACGTGATTTAAGGTAGGAATTAATTAAGGGCGTTAATAGTGTGGGAAATAGTTAATTCTGTGAGATAAGTGTTATACAAAGATACTCCAGCATTTCACAAATAAATATAATAATTAGTAACATTCTTAAGAATTAAATTTAAAATAATGCTTCCTTTAAGAAATTTATAGAAAAAATATTTTCAGGAAAATGGTAATAAAACTATGTATAGACAATTAATGAATTAGAATTAGTTTGTTGTTATAAATTATTAAATGAGAATTAACAATTTAATGAAATAATAATGAATCAAACATTAAATAAATGGTTCTTGTAATAACAGTAATTAACAGACATATTTTCAATGAAGTTGGAATAAGTATACCCTTCAAAAAAACCTATAAATTCTTTTAAAATCCTTTAAAAGTAGTAAACAATTTTTTTCTTCAATAATTTTTAAACAAAACTTATACTAAAACCCATAAAATTAATTGAGCAAAAGAAGGAATAACATGATATATATATTTTTATATTATATTTTTCCTAAAAGAAGCTCTCAAAAAAATAAATAAATTATATTTTTCAATTATTCCTATAAGAAATATCTTAAAAAATCCCAAGACATTATTTTCTTAATAGAAAGAAAGTGCAAATAAAATGATAAATTAAAGAATAATGATGTAAGGGTTCCCTGGCAGCAGTTATTTCTCGAGTAATGGCCACCTCCTTCCGTAAGCTGCAGTCGTCATTTACATGGAAAGACACTTGCCAAATGCCAAGAGAGGAGCCTTCGCATCGATGATGTTGCTGACGCAGCAGGTCCTGCCGAACAAGGACCAAGACCAAGTAAAGTACCCAGCAGCTCCAACAGCTCCGGGAGCTGCCTGCTGTCAGATAAGAGAGTGTGGGAAAATACTCGGTGGAAAATGAATGTTTTACAGCGCTCGTTGTTCTCGAGTCCCTCCAGTTTGATGGACGTCATTTCCCTCCCCTCCCCGTAGACCCTTGCTTTGATTACATAACCTTCCTCTATGTCCCTGTGTACATAACGTATGTACGTTTGTGACTCGAAAGTATGCTATGAAAAGCGTTCTCACGAAAATAATGCAATTTCCCTGCCATGCGGATAGATACATATCTTTTTTAACTTGTCACGAGAACCTAGCTTTGACCTAAATTTCTATATACAAATGTTCTATATATGAGTGCCATATAGGTCTTAGGTTCTATATATATATTATATTATATAGAAGGATATATAATATAGTAGGAGCACACGTGCTACTAGGAAACGGCGGCAATTATGTCCGGTTTTCGGCTGGCATTCGGAAGGAAACTCTCATAAAAAGTTGTGGGTCATTGTAAATGTCAGAAACAGTGGCGGAATTAGTTTGTTAATTAGCTTTTCATTCTGTCGCCCCCACAGAGTCCCCCTTCTATAGCCATTTCCCAGTTTTTTCTTTCTCATTATTTTTCAGCTTAGTTTCCTCAGGCGTGCGCACATTTTTTTGTGTGTATCTGTTGGGGGAAAGTTGTCGGGGGAAATGGCATCCCGCCCCCACTGTTGAAGCTCCGCCCACGCAAAATGGCTCAACAAAGATGGTTGCCCAAAAATCAATGACGTCATGGCTGCTGAAGGTTATGCAAGAGATGGAGGAGCAGGAGCAGGACCTGGCTGTGTATATATGTGTATCTGTTCGTGTGGGCAGCCATTTTGTGGGGCTGAAAAAGCTTCGTAGGATGCCCAGTTGGATGCTGCTGCTCATAGCTCCGCAGATCGTCAGCGAGTGTAGGCTGCTCTCAGTTCCCTAAAGTTTTCCAGTG
This sequence comes from Drosophila anomelani, assembly GCA_035045905.1. Classification (NCBI taxonomy): domain Eukaryota; kingdom Metazoa; phylum Arthropoda; class Insecta; order Diptera; family Drosophilidae; genus Drosophila; species Drosophila anomelani. Next base: position 8,122,524 of record JAWNOO010000165.1, read on the forward strand.
AAACTAAAAATTTAAATCCTAAAAAATTTAAATAATAAATCAGTTTAGTTAAATTGCTTGAAAGTGAATTATAGGCTCCGTCCGCGCGAGTGTTGAATTATAAACGAGAAGTGCTTTGTTTTGCTTGAAAGGAACTCTGTAAGTTGTCGCTAATTTAGACCTCAAGTAGTACCAGCATTTGTTGCAGCTCCATTCAATATATATATATATATCTATTATATAGAGATATATAGAGATACATTCCGCATTTCGTCCTCGCACATTCCTATAGTTATTTTTCTGAGACAAGCGTCGGTGCCTGGTCGCCCACGAACACACAGTCAAAGTGAATTATCTCAAGCAGTACATCGACGATATCCGCCGGATAATCGGTAAGATCCAAAGGTTATATCTGATAATCTGATTTTCTGTCGCCTTTCGGTTGCATAAGTTTCCTTGTACTGTCCAAGGTTTTTGCTGCCATCAAGAGCAGCTGTCTGCCTGTCGAGCTGTCTGTATCCAATATCCTGTATCCCCCACAGTCCCCATGCAAATGTATGTGTCTGTATGTATGCATATATCCATATATATATTTACAATCGTAGGAAATTGGCTTAGCACTCTCTACTGCGCAATAGCAGATGGCGCCAAAAACAAGGCACTAGGAAAGGGGGGTTCTTGAAATCAGTGTATATACCCCTAGATGGGGTGGCCAAGCGTGCCCTTCAGTTGTCCTTGTCCAGAGCACATAGCCCCCGCCAAGTCCCACCCCACACCACATCGCCATTTTCCACTTTCCACTTTGTTTATTTACACGCCCATTGCATTTTCACACTCTGCACGAATTTGTTTTTGTCGACGTTATGCAATTTCTCTATGTACACAAGGATATAGATAAGGAAAAGAATAAGTAGGAGGAGGAGAGAGTGGGAGGAGAGGGGATGCTGGCCTTATGTAACACCTGCTTCAGGGCCTTCAGGTTTAGGTCGATTGCATAACATTGACTCACTTCATTTGGCCTAGCTCCATTTGTGCTCCACCAAGTGGTGTCTGCTCTACCGGGATTCCCCCCATTAATAATTGTATATTCTTCTGTGTTTTATTGTCCTTGCAGAGGAGAAAATGTCGCTCAATCCGAATGGGTATAAACTGTCCGAGAGGACGGGCAAGCTGACGGCATATGGTGAGTATATATTTTGGAAAAACATTAAGGGTTTTCAGTAAATATAAAATTATGAATATAATATTTAATTCAAAACACAACTGACACTCGTAATACAAGTGTTTATTAATTAAGAAAAAAAATAAATAGTAATAAATTTATTGAATTGTATATCAATTTTATTTCAAACAAATAGTTCTTAAGCCTCTAAATTTTCTTTTATATTATACAAATTATAAAATTATCTACTTGTCTATTTTTGATTAAATTTTTTATTCTTCATTTATTATTTTTTTGTTTACTGGCTGTGCATTATTATCAATTTGGAAAAATGTAGTTATCCTTACATAAATAAAAAGTCATTACGTTTTTTACTTATCATAACAACATTAAGCTTTGATATTCTAAATGATTTAAAACATAAATGTCTTTGAATAAAAATTAAAAACAACAATTGTGCGAATATGTCATACTTTATTTACTACACACGAAAAGGGAAAGAATAACGTTTTATTTTGTTTAAGGACAAACTAAGCAAGTAAGCCAAAGTTTGTAATTGGATTGGAATTGGGCGAATTGGAATTAATATGTCTTTTAGCAATCACTGGATTTTTGAGCATCTTATGCGCTTTCTTTTAATAAATATTTGTTGATACATTTCCTGCAAGTTTATAAACAGTAAATAATTTATTAATAAAAGAATTGTTAGCATCTTAACAAATTTAAATGCAATTTTCTAGCTCAGTTAATCATTTACAGAAATAAATTCCTACAAAAGAAATCACAGCGAACATATTGTTAGATTTATGCAATTTATTTCCAGCAATTATTCTCCTCCATCTAACCAGATTCTCCCACACGATAAGTGTGTTTTAGCAATATGTTTCCTTGGGGGGATTACTACTACTTCGCCTTGGCAGTAACCCTGGCAAACATTTATCCTTCGCATAGCTGCACTCGAATCGCATTTGGCTGGGCAAATACTCGTAATAAACGAGTGTTAAACTGACACTGCCAGGGACATTGGCTCGGAAAATGGCAAACAGTGGTGGTCTGCCAAGGACGTGGACAAGCATTGGGCTGTCCAGGACACTCGTGTCCTTGATAAATGGCCCTGCAACGAAAGCTCTAACTCTAACTCTGTGTGTGTGTGTATATGTTTGGCTCCGTTGAAGCGTGAAACTGGCGACTGTTGCCTGTAACAGATTTTCCTCGAGTTTCCCAAACACGCAACAAACAGAGAGACAAACAGAAACAGAAGGAGTCCCGGGTTCGGGTGCAGAAGTCAAACAAATCCACCACCAAGGAGACCAGGAGAGGCAGACGCGTGCCTCAAATTGAAAGGCCAACAAACATAAACCGTTTAGTCACAGGATATTGCTCACGCTTGAGTCCAGGACGAGTGTGTGCCTGTGTGTGTGTGTGTGCCGGCTGTGCTTAATGCTCCTGCAGGATTCGGGGTGGTCTTGTGCACCCACCCAGGCAAGCACATTAAATTTTATTTAACTTTTTGGCCGTTAACTCGAGGAATTTTCAAATTGCTACAATTTGTCCGCAGCCGCCGTCTCCTGGAAAATGTTAATCATGCGCAACGTTGGGTTTCCAATTGATTTCCAGCGTGGCTCCGAGCTTGGAGCTGCTGCTGGTGCTGCTCCCATTTGCTTGGTGGCTTAGTGGCCACCGATTATGCTTAGCGGCAAAGCCCCAGTAATTAATTGCAGCCACCGCAGAAGGACAATGGCAAGGACACGGACAAGCCAACAGATGGGAGTCGCGCGCGCAAAATCTGTGCAACCCCCAAGGCTGAACTGGGAGAAAATCTGGGGGATTGGAATTAGCCATTTAAATTTTCAATTAAAATCACAACTTAATGGCTTGATTATAATGGCTTTTTAAGAATTTATGGCATAACTTTGTTAATAACAAAAAAGGGAAATAAAATAGGTTTCAGAAAACTTATCTTTAATTCATTATTAAGTTTTGATAATTAAAGTATGTTAATTGTTATTTTTATCATTTAAACCAATGTTTATACTTTGAAAAGTTTATGTTTCCTTTTTAAAAGCCAAAAAGTGAGAAAATTAGCCTTAAACTTCACTAAAACTTAATTACTTTGTATACTTTATTTATTATATAATTACTACTGTTTATTTTTGTATTCAATCTTACAAACATATGATTTTTATACTTTATCTAATATTATTTAATCTGAACTTCATAAGCTTCACTAAATGATAAAAATAAAACCAGTTTTCCCCAGTGATTTCACATAAATCGCACAAAATCATAGTTGAAATCACAGTCTGCCTCTGAGGATTTTTAGCTTACCTTGCCTGCAGGACAAGTAAATCTCTATTTTTTTACGACATAAAACTCCCCACAAATCATGGACAGTAATAATAGCCATATATCATGATAAAATATAGAGGAAAAACCATTTTTCCTGTCAGCAACGGGGCCACGCTTTTCATATTTACCGATAAGGAGAACTCATTTGGTTTTTTCCACACCCTCTTTTTTGTGTGCCTGTTTTTCGTATCAGATCTCATGCCCACCACAGTGACCGCTGGTCCGGAGACGCGGGAGTTCTTGCTGAAGGTCATCGATGTCCTGCTGGATTTCGTGAAGGCCACCAATGACAGGAACGAGAAGGTTTTGGACTTCCATCATCCCGAGGACATGAAGCGACTCCTGGATTTGGATGTGCCAGATCGAGCTTTGCCATTGCAGCAGCTGATCGAGGATTGTGCCACCACATTGAAGTATCAAGTGAAGACGGGTGAGTGATTGAAACAATTTATTGAATATATATTTATAAGGTTTAAAAATAAGATATAAAAGAAACCCAGAAAATATCTAGGAAAAGCTTCTTAGCCGAGGACAAAAACCAGACTTAGAGCTACTTAAATTAATTTAAAAAACTCAAATAAACATAAATATTATAAATCAAAATTTTTCTTTAAAATATTCTTATTAAATTAAATAAATTTCCCCCGCCATAATCCCTTGAGCTTATGGTAATATTCCAAACCTGCCTCATACAGCATTCCCATCTCCCCTGATGAATATTCAAAAGGTGATCTAAGAAGGATTTAATGTACCTCCTTGACTTGCCGCCTTATCACCTTCCTGTGATGTTTGCTCAGTTCCAGATTAATCAAATTTGTCCCTGCTTAGCATATGCTTTTCATCTGTGGCATATTTTTTTATGGAGGAAATTACCAGGACGCGTGTCCCTGGACCTTGCGGTCGCATTAGAACACAAAGTGTGCAGCCTCCGAGATAAGCACATTAGCATATTGATGGCACTCGGGAGATAGCCATAGACAGCAGACAAAGCCATTTTATGGCCCATTGAGCCGTGCTCCCCGCTTGTTTACACCTTTCAAAAACACTCGCCGCAGGGCTGAAGTTCCCCCGTGATTCCCATCAAACAGGAGCTGTGAGGCCATCAATCATAAATCAGGCAAAAGGGTTCTCTTTTGTGTGTGGCGGCGGCGGCAGCGGCTTTAGCAGCCAAAAGTCATTCGCACGTTTCACTTTTTACTTTTTTAATACCCAATAGTAGTTGGTAATAAAATAAAGGGGATATATTTAAAGAGATTGCAGAGATTGTGAAATTTTATAGAGTTGGATTTTTGGGATCTAAAAATATATAAAAACCTTCAAGATAAATTCTAATAAAATTCGTAGGTATTCTCCACAAACTTTTCTTACAAATTCAAGATGAATTTTATGAAATTTGAATAGGAATAAAAAATGTATTGCCTTTATTTGATAAAATTTCTATTTAGTTTATAGTTTAAATAGGTAAATGTTTTTAAAATAAAAGAAATAAAGTGGAAAGTCCTCTTTTTGGGACATGTTTTACCCAGATAATAGATAAACTAATTATATTCGTAAGCAAATTCCTTTACATTTAAGAGAAATATATTTTAAATATATTTAAACATCAACCAATTCCGATTCCAAGGTATCCCTACGTTCATTACTTTCCTTGTACTTTATTCTAACTTGTTTTGAATGCCCTTGCTGATTTGATTTCATTGAAAATTAATGCGAGAGGAGGTCTCTTGCCAGTCTTTGTCCTTTGCTGTTTGTGCAGTCCTTGCACGTGACCACAATTGTGTTTGGAGTATCGATAATAAGCGTATTTACTAGACCAGGGACCAACCCCACACCATAAACACTCCAACCCCGAAGAGCCACCACCCCTTCCATATACGGAAACTGTGGCCTTGTCTCGGAAGCAGGCGTTGCTTCCTCGATTTGCTGGGCAGGAAATGAGAGACTGGCTCCTGCTCCTGTTTACGGAGATATATGCGAGGATGTGTGGCTGAAAATTGAATTAAAACTCTACGCAATCAGGGGAGCTGAACTGAATAAACCTAGATTGCATGGGAAACTTCTGGGAAAGAAATCAGTTTGCAATCAGGATAGAAATAAGTGAGTTTGATTCTGGTTTCCCTTAGAGTTCAAGGGAATTCATATTTTGAAAAGAAACTGAACATAACTTTTAATCAAATTTCAAACTATCTGCGAGAATGTTATAGAAAGTAAGTTTTTGTTTTGTTAGGAAAACTGAATACTATTCAAATTCTTGTAAGAATCCTTTCAAAGATATCCCACTAACTATTTCCTTGTAATTAACTTCAAAGTATTATTTAACAATAGAAATCTCTACAAAATCCAAACTTAAGCCTGCAATTAACACAAAGCACTTGTAATTAAGCTCACTTTGGTCTGTATTTGACAAGATATCACCAACTTTCTTGAAGATATCAGCCAAGGAGGAATAAATGCTCCTTTTCCTGTCCTTAGCTCCTCCTTTTCCGAGCTTGCCATTCCACCAGACGCGATAAGAGTCCCATTTATGATCCGTAATCTCACATAATGCTCGCCCTGTCAGACGGGCAACCTGATACGACGGATACGACCGAAGGACCTCTCCTCCTCTGAGGACTCCATAAAAACGAGGGGAGCTTTAATCAAAATCCGTTGTTATTTTCTGACTCGCTGCATTCCTGATCCTTTGATGCGAATGAATGAGAGCCGGGCGAGGGTGACTCGACTCGATACGAGGCGAGTCGTCCTTCGGATGGGAATATCCTGGCCACATGCGCAAATTGAAATGTTTGAATGCCGACGCTGTGTCAGTTCTTGCACAGAGAAAAATATATGAAAGTTTAACAAGATGTCAAGGGATTTTTCAATAAAGGAATAATATATCTTTAAAGTTAATAAATAAAGATGGATCGATACTGTACTTTAATTCCTGTTCAATAAATAAACCAAATAATAATGGATAAACTACATAATTTTCTCTCACTGAATTTTTTCCCATGTTTGAGGGGATTTAGCCTTGTGGGCAATGGGATTTTAATCACACGACTTATGGCACTCAAGATGTGAACTGACAGACGCCGAAGGGTTCAAGCTCGACTGAAACGGGGGAAATGGATGTTGGACAGCTTCCTGATGCTGACTGAAAGCATTTTGTGATTCTCCGTGGGAGTTTTCCCGCTTATTCCAGGCAGACAGACAGACTGCACCCTCCAAAATCGAAGCTTGGCAAGTCGCAATTAGCTACAATAAATGAGCAATTTGTGGAGCTCAGCAGGGCAGTGCGGGGGCTCAAGGATTACAGGGAAAGACTTGTTGAGCAAGAAAGAAAATCATAGGAATCAGGACATACTATTCCTCTCTGCCACCATCGATTGGCCAGGACCTTGTTTCGTCTGCCCTTGAACATATGCACTTCCGGAGGCCTTTCCTCGTTCGCCGTCTGTGTCCTGTGGATTTTTCCTGTTTCCTTTCGAGGCCAGCCAGCCGTGCTTTTGGTTCGGTCTTTGTCTCTGCCCTCGAATATATATATATTTTTTTAATAAAACAAAAACGCTGGCAAAGAGCGACTGAGGCGGGATGAAGGCTGATGGCTGCCAGGCACATCTGCTGTCGGCTTAGAGACGACACCCGGCGAAGAACCGAAAGCCGAGGAGAGACAGACATTCAGACAGCCGTGGCTAAAAGGAAAGCATTTTCAGCTACATTAACCAGGCCAGGCGATGGCATTAGTTGCGAATCAGGAATATTAATTAAAAAAGGGGATATTAGGTGGGAATAAAAAGGTTTAAAAAACATTAAAATGATCATAACATCTTAAACACATTTCTTTAATATCTCCTGTCTGTCTGTATTTATTTTCCAGGACACCCTCACTTCTTCAACCAGCTGTCCAATGGCTTGGACCTGATCTCAATGGCCGGCGAATGGCTAACGGCCACGGCCAATACCAACATGTTCACCTATGAGATCGCTCCCGTGTTCATCCTCATGGAGAATGTGGTGCTGACGAAGATGCGTGAGATTATTGGCTGGTCGGGTGGCGACTCCATCCTGGCCCCCGGTGGCTCCATCTCCAACCTGTATGCCTTCTTGGCTGCGCGTCACAAGATGTTCCCCAACTACAAGGAGCACGGCTCTGTGGGTCTGCCTGGCACCTTGGTGATGTTCACCTCGGATCAGTGCCATTATTCGATCAAGTCTTGTGCCGCTGTGTGTGGATTGGGCACCGATCACTGCATTGTGGTGCCTTCCGATGAGCACGGCAAGATGATCACCTCGGAGCTGGAGCGTCTGATTCTGGAGCGCAAGGCCAAGGGTGATATTCCTTTCTTTGTGAATGCCACTGCCGGCACCACTGTCCTGGGAGCCTTTGATGATATCAACACGATTGCCGACATCTGTCAGAAGTACAACTGCTGGATGCACATTGATGTGAGTGGGGTTTACGGGGAATGCTTTTTTAAAGGATTTTTACAGGTTTTATAAAAAATATTAAATTATAAAACTCTTATGATTCTAAATATTTATATTAAGAATCCTGCATTTCTTAATATATTTTTCTTTAATATTTCAGGCTGCCTGGGGCGGTGGCTTAATGATGTCGCGTAAGCATCGTCATCCCAGATTTACTGGCGTTGAGCGGTAAGCAAAAATTAAGCTACATATATTTCCATTAAAGTTCTTTATTTTGTTTCTCATTCAGTGCTAAAATGATTTCATATTTTCTTAAGCTTGACTTTTGAAAACTTCCACAAACTCTTAAGTCTTCTAAGCAAGTTGTCAATTCATTGCAGATCCTCTGAATGCCTCAAAAGTCCTTTACAAAACTCGTCGTCTCTGTTGTCCCAAGCAATTGTTTTTCTCATTCATCATCCTTCTTGGCTTGAACTTTTTGCCCTCATCTTTTGAGGCAAGTCAAAACACAAATTGAAATCTCTCTCTGCTTCTCCCTGCTGGGTTGGGTAAATTTAAATCTAAATGCTCCCAAATGGCCCGCATCGCTCAAATCCCAACCCCAGGTCGAGTTGAACATGTGGGAAAAATCTCAATTTGTCATTTAGTGCCTCCATCAGGTGTTCAGAGCTTACAGGGATTACAAGGCACAAGCCGAGTGCATTTTGGCCCGAACAAACAAATGAACAAAGTGGATTTTCAGTGTCGAGTCGACCTTCCCTCAATCCTGAGTCCTGGAGGGGTGCTTTTGGGTGGGCATTACTTACACAACAATTACGCCAAACAAAAAGAGGCAGAGATGGAGTGGGTTCAAGGCTTCATCCCCGCCGAGTGAGGAATTTTTAATTTTAAAGTCGCAACCTGAAATGCACTTTGCCCCCGACTCCATCTCCAATCCATTTAGATTCCTCCTTGGAATCCTTGGCAGCTTAGGCAAATGCGAAAGTGCAGCTGTCGTCGTATTGACAGCTTGCGGTCAAGCAGCAGACTCCATAAACGCTTTCGGATTGATTGCCCTTTGGGGGAGAGCTGCTCCTCCTACCCCTCCTGCTCGTCCTGTTACCGCATCCATCCATCACCCGGACACGTTCGGCTTCAATTAGTTTGAATGGCTCCTAAGGCTGGAATTGCTGCGGCATGCAAATTGAGGTCCTTAATTGAAAGGCTCTCAGTGCGAATTAATCATTAAAATGCCCATGCAGCTGACACTTTGCGGCCTTCGCCAGCTTACACGGCTCTGATTAATGGTTATTTGGAGAAAGTGGCGGTTATTGAGGCGGCTCTGAGGCTCTTAAATCCGCTGAGTTTCATTTTGGCTAAAACCTTAAAACAATTGAACCGAAATCGAGTCTTAAAAGCTTGGCTTAACATGCCGCTGCTCAATCAAATTCGTATTAGATTTGGTAAATATATAGACCAGGAGATACCCTGTTTTGAAGATAAGGAAATTCACATAAATTGTCAAAACTTTACATACAAGTTTATATTTATAGTATTCCCTGTAGAAAAAAACCAAAAACATTAAAATGCTTTGAAGTTCCTTGCCTTAACATATTTTAAGGTTTTTAACTATTGAAACCTAAAGTATTTAAACTAGAGAATATTTTGTTATAAAGAAATATTCTCTAAATTCCAAGAATTCATATGTTTTTAGCTCTCAAGCCACAAATCTTTGGCATACCCTTTCCTCCCAAAATACCCTAAGCTAAAAAAAAGTGAAGCACACTTCCAGGCACTCCATAAGGATCATGTTTATAGACACCAACTCGCACACAACCATACACTCCTGGCTGCTCCCACATAACTGTAAATAGCTCCCCCAGGGATGTTTAGCTGTCAACCCTCCAGAGCCCACCGGGGGTTGTCCTCGCTCCCTTTGAATTCAATTAAAGTGCTGCGGCCTGAAATTGCCACAATTTATGGCACTTGCCGGGACACAACAGCAGCATCCCCCATCCCTTCGTCCTTGTCACCCAGCAGGGGATGGCTTCTGTTTGGGGTGGAGGGGGTTAGGCTGTGTACCACACTGCGGCAGCTTAGTGTTAATTGTTTGTAATTCGTAATTGAATGTCCATTTACCGTCATGATTTGACTCTTGCAGTGCCGACTCTGTCACCTGGAATCCCCACAAGCTCATGGGAGCCCTGCTGCAGTGCTCGACGATTCACTTCAAGGAGGATGTAAGTAGTTGATTATTTTAAGGATAAATAAATACGAATTTAAGATACATTTCTCTGAACAAAAATCTGCATTTTATTAAATAGTAAAAAAAAACACGAAATAATTGCTCTGCAAATTCCAAATGAAAAACTTAAGTGCCAGGCATAGCATAGGGGAGTTCAAAGTTCATCCTTTGACCACTGCCTCCCACACACACAACCCGACCGATACAATTTCGAGGGTTCACCTCCATGCCCATGCTCCCTGCTTTACATTCCTTCCTCGTGCCTCCTCCATTCAGCATCCAGCATTCTTCTGGATGCACATCGGACAATGTTTGTGTAAAGAATTCCAATTGTGCTCCGAACAATTCCTTGTTGTTTCCTCCTGCCAAACCAGAAGGCAAATGCGGCCAGGGGTAGACTACGATGCTTACACAATGCCTACTGAAATCTTTGACAACCCTGAGCGGAATACACAGAGTCACCCTGGATGGGCAATATGTTGCCATCGGTCACAGTTGCGCCTTTTGGCAGGCGGAATTTTAATTAAAATTTCAACTTGACTTATGTTTCGTAAAAAATAAGTGGGAGAAAGAGAGTGATTCGAAATCGATATTATTTCAGGGTCTCCTCATCAGCTGCAACCAGATGTCGGCGGAGTACCTGTTCATGACCGACAAGCAGTACGACATTAGCTACGATACCGGAGACAAGGTGATCCAGTGCGGCCGGCACAATGACATCTTCAAGCTGTGGCTGCAGTGGCGCGCAAAGGGCACCGAGGGCTTTGAGCAGCAGCAGGATCGCCTCATGGAACTGGTTCAATATCAGCTTAAGCGAATCCGCGAGCAATCCGATCGCTTCCACCTGATCCTTGAGCCAGAGTGCGTCAATGTCTCGTTCTGGTATGTGCCCAAGAGGCTCCGAGGAGTGCCACATGATGCCAAGAAGGAGGTGGAACTGGGCAAGGTAAGGGAAACTCTTGATAAATCCTTAGACTTGAATTTATTTTTATATTTTATGGTTTTCCCCATAGATCTGCCCCATCATCAAGGGCCGCATGATGCAGAAGGGCACCCTGATGGTTGGCTATCAGCCGGACGACCGGCGACCCAACTTCTTCCGCTCGATCATCTCCTCGGCAGCGGTCAACGAGGCGGATGTGGACTTTATGCTGGACGAGATCCATCGCCTGGGCGACGACTTGTAAGGGGGTTTCAGTCCGGTCCGGTTGGGTGTTGATGTTGATATTGGTAATGGTAGTTCTCGCACAACCAAGAAGTATCTATAAGGTAAAAGCATATCAGGAGACCGCAATGAATGAAACCCCAGCTGCAGCTGCAGGGGATCCAGAGATCCCAGTAATCATCCAGAGTTCAATGTTGAATGTACATTTGTTTGTATCTATAAAGTGTTGCTAGCTGTTCCTTTTTCGATTCCTCATCCCGTTATCTGTAATTCGTTATCCGTTGACCGTTATTCGTTGGCCCAAATGTTGGAAAACTATGTATAATCGAGTCGTTTGATTTCCGTTCGATGGCAACTATAACTAAAATCGTTCAAGAAAAAGAATTAAAAGAAGCATAAGAACACGACGGAAGCCGAAGCATCTACAAGTAATATTTGAATATCTATATGTATACTGCAAATAATGATAGAAACCAGAGCATAGAAGCCACCGCTCCACACACGCACCACCAAACAACACGGAACAGTCCCAGCCCCACACTCAACAAACCACAAAATACCTAAAGAATATATATACGATATAGAAACTGTTGGAACGCTATCTTAACATATCAGGAGAAGATGAAGAATGAGTTGAGGACTTTCAGTTTAATCCGTTGATTTCACTTTGTTTGCAAATAGTAAAAGTTTTCACAAATAGACAATGCTCTATGGCCATGCGTACCTTTATAAACAAAACAAAATAATAACAAAAAAACAAAACGAGATCGAAAGAGACCGAGACCTGTGCTTGTTAATTGTATAGACAAAACCAAAGAAAGGGATCTGGACTCCAGGTCCCACTTAGTCCATGTATCGAACTGTGCTATATATAGAGAAATGAATACGTATAATCGAATTAGTTGGAGTTTAGTTATCAGCGACTGGCTGACAGAACAGAAATATATATATTATATGTATGTATATGCCCGGTGTCAATTAAACTCAATTACGAATGTTGGAAGGTTCTGTTATTTTACAGGTTTTAGTTAAGTTTTCAATCTGTTATTGGTCCAGAAAGGTTATTGAAGAGGGTCAGAAGGAATGGAAGGATCCCCAATCAGAGAACACAATCAGACATTTTACACACACAAATCGTTTGTCAGTTCAACCAAATTACAAGTATATTCCCTTAAACAAATAAATTAAACATATATTGTATTTAAAAGCGTGTTAACTAAGTTTATCCAGAGCATCAGTGTTATATGAATCATGCACATTTTATGTCTGTATAAATTAATGTATATGTATTTGCCGAGATCCAAATCAAAGCCAGAACAAGAATTATTCCAACATCTATATAAATGCAAATGAATATATTATATATATAAATATATGGGTAAATCAAAATAAAAGTAATCAAAGTGCAGAATTTTGTTTCTCTTTGTTAGTTTTGTTTTGCTGATTTCTCTTCAGGTTTGGGGGCTTGGTTTTGTCAAGAGAACAGGGAGAGTGATCTTGGGGCCTTTGGAGAACCTATATAAAGCTGATCCCCCAGTGGCAACCTCTCAGTTCTCATCCGACTCACTGTGGCTCCGCATAGTAGTAGTTTTTTGGTTATCTGCCTCAGTTTATTAATTCGCCCTCACCTGCCCAAGTTTTCCACTTTGAGCGCTTTTAAAATGTCTTCCAGTTTTGTGCCAGTGCCAGCGGGCAGTGATTTTCCCCTGGAAAATCTGCCCTATGCTGTTTTCTCAACCCAAAACAATGTGAGTTATTTGTGAATAAAATATTAGCTTTAAATAAATTGTTAAAATCTGAAACCGAAGGCAGAAGCAGAGTGGTTCTTCTTATAAACTAACAGCACTATTATTAGTTTACAATCTTTAAAAAACACAAGTTTTCTCGGAACTTTTCTCTTGTTTTTCACAATTTAAACCCATTTTCCATGTGACTTTGTGCCAGATCCACATGTTCTAGAATAAAATTCTAAAACAGAAACCGCTTTGCGGCATAACATTTGCATACATCATCCAACACAAACTAGTTTGTTTACGAAAACAATATGCTAATCCCACCTATAACTACCCAACCAGCAACCAGCTCTGATAAGGCCTCAGAATCATATCGTTTGTGAATATCGTAAATAATATCTCTCTCTTTCCCAACCCCCCAGAAAGTTCATCGCTTGTGTGTGGCCATTGGAGAGCATGTCCTGGACCTGAAAGCTGTCTCCCAATTGTATCCTGCTCAAGTTCAGAAAAGCCTGCAGGCGGAAACCTTGAACGAACTTATGGGTCTGGATTTTGAGGCTTGGGATGTGGTGAGGACACAGACTCAAAAGCTTTTGGCAAAGGGTTCCGAACTGGATCAGAATGTGGACTTGAAGGCGGTGTAAGTAGAAAAGCTTCTTTTTTCTGCTTCATTTTAATGAATTAATTAATTTAAAAATTTGTTTGCAGTTCCATTATCCCCCAAACGGAGATTAGTCTGCATCTTCCCGCCCAGATCGGTGACTATACCGACTTCTACTCATCCATTCACCATGCCACCAATGTGGGCATCATGTTCCGTGGTCCGGACAATGCCCTAATGCCCAACTGGCGTCACCTGCCTGTGGGCTACCATGGACGTGCCAGTTCTGTGGTGGTTTCTGGCACTCCCATCCGTCGTCCGCTGGGACAAACTTTGCCCGAGGGAGCGGAGAAGCCTGTTTTTGGAGCCTGCAAACTTCTGGACTTTGAGCTGGAGATGGCTTTCTTTATTGGCGGCAAGGGCAATCAGCTGGGAGAACCCATCCGTGTGGATGAGGCCTGGAAGAATGTCTTTGGATTTACGCTCATGAACGACTGGAGTGCCAGGGACATACAGAAGTGGGAGTACGTGCCACTGGGTCCGTTTACAGCCAAGAATTTGGGAACCACCATCTCCCCCTGGGTGGTGCCCACAGCTGCCCTGAAGCCTTTCCTGTTGGACAACTTCCCACAGGAACCGGAAGTGCTGCCCTATCTGCGCCAGAGTGTGCCTTTTAATTTCGATATCAACTTGGAGGTTTCTCTGAAGCGTAAGTTAAATATTTATTATATTTTTAAGATTTTATTTTATGTTATCAATATTTTAAAATATTTATTTCCTTTCAGCTGCCGATCAGAATGAATCTCGTATCTCCAAGTCGAACTTCAAGCACCTGTACTGGACTCCGCTACAGCAGATCGCTCACCACACAGTCACTGGCTGCAACCTCCGCCCTGGTGACCTCATGGCCTCTGGCACAATTTCCGGCGAGACCCCAGACTCGTATGGTTCCTTGCTGGAGCTGTGCTGGCGTGGAACCAAGACCCTAGAGCTGCCAGGTGGCAAGACCAGGAAGTTCCTGCAGGATTACGACGAGGTCATCATCCGGGGTCACTGCGAGAAGAATGGACTGCGTATAGGATTTGGAGAATGTGTGGGTCAGGTGCTGCCTGCCCATCCAGTGCCTCAATAGGGATACCCAAGGATTAAGGATAAATTTCATTGAATAAAGACAGTTTTATAAATAAAAAAATATATTAAAATGGGTTACATGATATTTATTTTTACATTTTGGTTAAATATTTTTTTATTTAAATATTTTTATTAATTTAATTATAAGTTATATTATTTTTCTTTGTGCACTCGTTAATAAGCTCAACAAGTGCTCAAAGCTGACGCTCTCTCTCTGCCAACTTCTTACTCTCAGCTGCTCCCCACACAAAGGTCTCCACCGCTCTCTGCCTCCAATGGTGGCTCCCATCGCGGTCTCCGTCATTCCACACAGCTTCGTAAATACACGCATGCCGCTTCTCCAGGTCTCGCTGCTTCCTCTTCTCTCGCTGCTGCCTCTTAGCTTGCCCCAAAACGAGCGCCAGCAGAGGAGCAGCAGCGAACCGCATTCGCATTCGCGCATTCATTCGTCGGTTGTCGGCGGGCAAAGGTGGCGCAGCACTGGGAAAACCAAGCGGCGAACGGGGCGTATGAGTAGTGGCGCGCCTATCGAGCAAACTTGTTTAAAGTGCCATAAAAAAAAGCCACACAAAAAATCAGCACAAAAAAAAAAGCTGATAGCAGACGCTACTGGCGCCGGGCCACAATAATAATTTTCCCGACGAGTGTGCACCTTTTTGTCGTGAACTAAAAAGTTAATATCATCCATAAAAAATACACAGCAGTTAGTGGAACAAGTGCAGTGTCAAGAAAATAATGCCCCAAATTCAGTGTGTAAGTTAGCCACAAAGAGAAATGTCTACAAAAGTATAATGCACAATTGTGCAAATGTTTTTTCCGCAAACAACGCAGGAAAATGTCTTGGAAAAATCAATTTTTAACTCCACTCTGCGCAAGTACACACAGACACCAACACACGCAGCAGAGAAAGGGCGGGCGGGCAGACTGTGCGGGCCAGGGCCACCCACCCTGGTGGAAAACTCTGTCTGCACACAGAGAACGTACACTGAAGGGAAAAGGAAATTGATTTTAAGAATAACTAAACATTTATGTATTTGAATTTTCTTTGATATTTTGAGTTTATTGTGCTTAGCTTGGGTTTGAAATGTATCTTTAAAAAACATATTTTTTAGAGGTTTTTTTATGCATTAGAAAACTTAAGGGATTTTCTTAGTGAAAGAAAAGCTACATAGAAATTTCTTTTTAAATTTTAAAACTGTATAGAAATAAAAATTAAATCACAAGAATTTTGAAACAATATTTTTGGCTGTTTTTAAAGGTATTAAGGAAAGTTTTTCCTTAAATATACTTAAAGTTATCTCATTGTTTAGAGTGTAGAAAAAAGTCAACAAGAGACCTCCTAAGAATCCATTCCATTCCCATTCAAGTTCCCTTCGCCATTGTTGTTGCCGGAGCTCTCTTTTCCTCTCCAGCTTGCACTTTTGTGTTTTTGCATTGATTTTCTACAACGCTCCGCCGAATGTCGCGATTGCCAAATGTATCTGAAAGAACGAAAAGCGAACAACGAAGATGAATCTCTCGGAACACTCGAACTCAGGGCACACACGCAAGCACACAGACAAACACTCAGGGAGCACATTCAGATGCAGTGCAGCATTCTTGTGGGGACATGGACAAATGCACAAGCAGCACGCAAAAAGTTAATCAGGCTTCAGTAAAAAAACAAATACGAGGGGCAGAGTCAAAAAATAAAAGTAGCTTCGAAGATATTTGGATACCCTTTTATAAATTGTTCATTAAATATTAATTGTAAACTCAGTGTCAAAGAGTATTATGAAAACATTACAAAAAGAATATAAAAATATACAAAATTAACAAGTGAGGGGAGAAATATGTTATCTTGTTTTTAATAAACATTCATGTGGACTTTAAGGCATTAAAAAAATATTTGCGAATAAAATTCCAGCTAAAAACTGAAACTGGGTATACATATTTATAATTTCTCAACAGATTTTTAAGCAAAATTAAGCGTAATAAAATCTCTAAGCTGCTTGACACCCATTACTAGAACAAGTCAAGGAAAATATTTAAGATGCAAAAGTTAACTTCCAAAAGTTAGTCTCTTTATTTCTCTACAATTTAATAAGCTTAATTTTATTATAAAATATACTTAAATTCTCACGTCCAAATTAAATATACTTTAATGCATTAATTGGTCCAAATATCATACCCCATCAGACCTAGGGCATCGAGCAGTATTTGCAATTAACTGGCGCCGTCGGCTATCGTGCCAGAGCAGCCGGCGGTCACCAGCTCCTCCTCCGCTTCCCTCCTTCGATTCTCCATGCGGCACTTGAGACAGCGCCAGAAGAACCTGTTTTTGGCGCGTCAGAGAGACGCATGGAAGAGTCTTCTGCTGCTCTCTTCGGCCTGCAGTCTGCGCATGTGGCATAAGAGTGGAGAGTCGGGGGGTTAGAGAGCATTTTCCCTATTGGCCTCCCCATCAAAATTATTATTGTGCTATAAATTTGAGAATTACAAAAAACAAATAAAGTTGATAACGGAAATTTGCAATAGAATGTGATTGTTTTTTGCCGGTTCTCCTAGTGCTAATTCCTCTCAGAAAGATCGTTGTGTGCATCTCCAAGATATTCTTCTGGCACCAAGCATCCAGTTCTCTACGGTTGACATTTTTATGTTAATTATTTGGAGATGTTAATAAGCTGATTATAAAGCTTCTGGTGGAATTATATTTAATTGGAATCCTACAGATTCCTTTTAGATTAATATTATTTATTTTAGAGATATCTTATGGATAATATTTTCGTGAAGAAATTAATATATACTCTCGTTGAAATTAACATCATCTTTACATATATTTTTTCTAATAATATAATAAGGATTTTGATTGAACAAATATTTTATTTTCACCAACAGCTATTTTTGAATTTCGTCAGGTAACCATCTCTGAAAGCAAAGCTTATCGCGTAGAAGCCTAGGCTAGAGATAGGGAAAGATAATACAAGCTCTTGCTTTCATTCTTAATTTACTTTGAAGAAGTTCATGAATTGGTAGCGCCATAAATAATTGACGTAGATAGCGGAGTAAGATTTCATAATCGCGTGATAAGTGTATCCTGCCCCTTCGCCTTGATAAAAATATGCTTATCGCGCTTCAGATTTCATGCCCCGTCACCCACAATTAACCCAAATGTCGCCAATGCAAATTCGTTGCCAGAGCGTTAGGTAAAAGTAAAAAATATAAACATATATTGTATATGGAACACATACCCTCTAATTGGTGAAGAGAGTCAGGCGTAATAATTTCATCCAGGCACATAATTAATACCTGCAAAATTTTCTAATCAACGTCGGGTTAAATGCGGGGCAGACATGTGTGTTTAATTACTTCTTAATCTTGGGGTATATAAGAACTTTTTTTAATGTAACTAAAAATTAACTATAATCATAGTAAATATATTTAAAAAATTGAAAGAGAATTCAAGGAGAAAGTATTTTGTTACTGGAATTCTTTAAAGTTTATTTATTAAATATTAAAATTTCATTTTGTATATAAAAGTATGTATCTGTCGGGGGGAATTCAAGCGCAACTGAAATGATTTTAGCTTATTCTGGCGGCGCCTGGTTCCAAATGGGTTCCAAAGTGCAACAGTTCCCCCGAGACTTGGAGTGGGTGGCAGTTGTCCCCCGATCGTCTCTCCACAATCAACAGAGAGAGAGAGGCAGACACTACGTGATCACAGTTCGGGTTGGGGATTGTTGGAATCGTAGAAATGTTTGAGTATTTGGGTCTGGGCATTATCGTCGGCCGTTGGCTTGATAAAGTCGCTGAGCTTGCGAATTGTCATTGCTTATTGATACATTAGCCGGGAAAGGCTGCGAATGTGTCGCAGACAATTGATAATTCCAGCGTAGATGCTATTTATAAAGAAGACAACAAGAGATTTATAAACAATCACACTCTTTCAGCTGTTTCAAGTCTAACAAAATGCCGTAAAATTGGATAGCAGTTAAAATCACCTGAAAACAACAAACAATCACCCAAAGGGTAGCTTCTCTAAGCACATCTCAGACATGAATTGGGTTATCTACAAGTCTTGGCCCTATCTGCTGCTGGCCTTGATCTCCCTGGGCAAAGCCTGTGAGTATTCTCTTAATTAATAAATGCAGAAAAACGTAGTAATGGCATTTTTCCCTGTGAATTAGCACCTGTGCCCAGTCGCCAGTACAGCTGCATGAGCTACCAGGAGAACGACAGCTCCTTCCACGACGATGACACCGATCAGGATATTAGCAAGGAGCTGCAGGAGCAGCAAATAGAATCCACAGTACTGCCCGATGAGCCACACCAACGCACCTGCTCCGATGGCTACACCTTCTGTTTTACCCTGTGGAATCAGACGGCCAATGAGACGAGGGTGGTGAAGCAGGGTGAGGCTAGCCAGAAGAAGAATTAATTTATGAACTTGTAGTAAACTTGTAAATCTCCCCCCAGGTTGCTGGAAAGACAACACCGATCGGCCCTCAATCTGCAGCCATTCGGAATGCACCAGCTCGGCGCCTACTTCAAAAACCAATTCCCTGTATTACTGCTGCTGCTCCGGTGATCTTTGCAATAACCACTATGCCGTGGTGGAGCCAGCTCCTCTGGAACTTGGCTCCAATGATGCGAGGAGTTCGATCACAAACCGAGCAACAGCCAAGCAGCAACAATCCTTCATGGCCAGCACAATGTTGGGCTTTGCCGGTGGTGTGACTGCCCTCATGATTGGCATTTTTCTAGCCGTTCAGTATTGCCGCGGTCCCAAGGAGAAGTCGGAGCCGGAGGAGTCACCTCTGGCACCATCGGGTCCAGGTTACAGTTCCAATCTTCGCAATGTGGACAATATGAATCTGATTGGAATGCTGGGCAGCGGCAAGTATGGAACTGTGATGAAGGGTCTGCTCCATGACGAAGAGGTGGCTGTTAAAATCTATCCCGAGGAGCATCATCAGTACTATGTGAATGAGAGGAATATCTATGCGTTGCCTCTGATGGATTGTCCAGCTTTGTTGAGTTATTTTGGTAAGTATCTTCTAGATATCACAAATATTACTTATTAATTATTATTTTCCAACTTTAGGCTACGATGAACGCTGCACAATGGACGGCAGGATGGAATACCAGCTGGTGCTCTCCCTGGCTCCCCTGGGATGCCTTCAAGACTGGCTGATAGCCAACACTATGACCTTCAGCCAGTGCTGCTGCATGCTGCGGTCCATCACCCGAGGCATCTCCCATCTGCACACGGAACTGCGGCTGGGGGATCAGCACAAGCCGTGTGTGGCCCATCGGGACATCAACACCCGAAACGTGCTTGTCCAGGCGGATCTTAGCTGCTGCATTGCGGACTTTGGATTCGCCTTGAAGGTTTTCGGGTCCAAGTACGAGTACAAAGGGGAGGTGGCCATGGCGGAGACGAAAAGCATCAACGAAGTGGGCACCCTGCGTTACATGGCTCCTGAGTTGCTGGAGGGAGCGGTGAATCTACGGGATTGCGAGACATCCCTCAAGCAGATGGATGTGTATGCCTTGGGCTTGGTTCTCTGGGAAGTGGCCACACGCTGCTCGGATTTCTATGCCCCCGGCCAGGCCACGCCGCCGTACAAGGCCCCGTACGAGCAGGAGGTGGGCTCCCATCCCAGCTTCGACCAGATGCAGGCTCTTGTGGTGCGGCACAAGGCGCGTCCGCTCTTCCCCGCCGGCTGGGGCGGTGGAGCAGCGGCCAAGGTGGTAAGGGACACCTGCGAGGACTGCTGGGACCATGATGCGGACGCCAGGCTGACCTCGTTGTGTGCCGAAGAGCGCATGCAGGAGATGTCGGGACTGCGGCCAAGAGCTCAGGCACAGCCCGCCAGTCCTCTGCTGAATACGAACAATCTGGTGGCTACACCAAACTCGGAGCAGGTGAGTCTATTAGGAAAATGTTCAATGTCTTCCAGATGCTAATTCCTCTTTTGCAGGGCATCAATGCCATGGCTGTGGCAATCACAACGACCACGACTTCAGCGGCTGTGCATCATCAGATGAGCTCCGATACCGTTGGCCTCATCCAGCCGCCGCCGAACCAACAGCTGCCAGCAGCTGTTTTGGAACGGGAGAAGAATCACCTGAGCTATCCCCAGCAGCAGCTGCAGCCGTATCAGGGCAGGAATCCCTGCCAGGAACGTAACCTTGCTCCACTGCCTCTGCGCACTCCTCCCGTCCTGGTGGAGCGGAGCAAAAAGCACAGCTTCCAGACACAGCCGCAGGAGAACTCGCTGTCCTGCCTGGAGCACGACGTGAGTGTGGAGGAGCTAATAGCCAGTCATCAGCAGCAGCAAAACCAGCAGAAAAACACCATAGTCAGCATTGCCGGGAGCAATACGAATCCCTGCCTGGGTCAGGGATTTCCCAAGCAGCAGAACACGGACCACAAGCTCAGGGGATGGCATGGCGTTAGGGCTCTGATCCACAAGAAGCTCTTCCGCAAGGAGCACGCCGAGGAGCAGTGCCGGCAGCTGCAGCTGGGCGAGGAGAAATCCAACCTGGTGACGGCACTGCGTCGCCCCAATAACCTGGACTTGAGTCCCCGACTGGACAAGCCCACGCCGATTCAGCTGCGGAGTGCGGAGCAGCGCAGTGGCACACCCGCACACATTGTGCCCAGATCCCTGTCGAGCAGCCTGATCAAGCACATGAACGGGAACAGCAGCAGCGGCAGCACCAACAACAACTCCATCCTGAGCCATGGCAGCGAGCTGCAGACCCTAACCCGTCCTGCGACAAAGCGAAGGCCTGGCCACCTGCGCACCAACTCACTGATGGCCACCACCACCACCACGGGTTACCAGGGTCCACCCACGGAGCAGCAGATGCGCCGCCAGCATAGTCTCGAGGTCTTCCGTGAGGTCTTTAGCGGCCGGGGGAGCAGCGAGCGGCTGAGGGATCCCAGTGAAAGGGTCAAGACCCCAGGGGATGTCCCGCCATCGGTGAGGAAAGCCAGGGCCAGCAAGACTCTTAGTTTGTACGACGATCGCATGATGGACTCGTCGCTGCTCAACATTCTCTAGCATGAGGAGGTCCTGCTGCTGGAACTATAAGCCGGGCGGCAGGACACTGAACTGGACTCATATCTCATCCTTCATCGAACACATATTCAACGATAGCCATAAAGCAGAAGACTCGAGTCGCTTCCTGGAACAGTCTTCTTACATAAAGCAAAGGGAAAAAACGGGACACTGTTTGTGGGTTTTCAAATTCTTTCGATTATAAAGCTATGACAATATAGAGATAAGTTTTTGTCTAAAAGTATGAAATCGAAAGAATTCAATTAATACAGAAAACCCAAAATCAAAACCCTCACAATAACATTTATTTTTCAAAGTTCACAGATCGTATGTGTATATCTAGATGTATTTTTTCACCAATCATCCTAGCGTGTAGTGCGGCAAACAACCAAAGTCCTTATAGGTTAGATCAGACTAGAATCGTACGGAGTATCAGTATATATAGAGCAGGCAAGCTGCCCCCCACAACAACAACCATATATATTTTTGACTAGAACTTGAACTTGAACTGGGACAAGAGCGAAACAGGTAGTAGACTATATAGTTTATATATGAAATGTATGTTTTCACTCGAGTTGAGCTTAAGATACAGTGAGACAACAAGCGGGGATGGCACTGAGAAGGTAGGGGGCTTGGTCGGACCATTTTTATAGAGCCATATATATGCTAACGATCCCCAATATATCTATAATTAAACATTGTACTGGAATGAATATTTAGTCACCACAACAACACACATACTTACATGCATACAAGAGTATATCGGAATAGAGATTATTTTCATGCTAAAAAAAAGAGCACAAAATACTCGAATCTGAGGCATATGAAACCCATTTCTTATGATCAAAAGACAGCCCCGAAACAAACCCATTTGTTCGAGTATTTCGTAATGATTTTTCAATGAATGCGCCTTTTTGTCGTTCTCTTTAGTACTTAGACCAAAACACCCGCAGCCTTTCAATCACATTAAATGCAAGTCTAGTTATATATAATTTACACTAATTATAAACTAATTTAATACAATTAATAAACGAATTATTTAAAAATTGTACAAAAAGTCTGTGTTCTCTCAAAAGTAGCATTTCAACTGGACTTAGGATTAAGAGCTTAGTTGGTACGTGGTCGCAGCTCGATGAGAACTGGAGCATCGGGTTTGTTTATCAGCAGAGTCTTGACATCCAGTGGGGCATTGGAGCCGCTCCAAATCAGTTCGAAGTCACGCACCAGCTGGAAATTTAAATTAAATAAGTAATTGTGAAGCTGGAGAGGATTCCTGTTCACTCACCCGCAGCAGAAGGATGTGCATATTCTGCTCGGCCAGGCGACGGGCAATGCAGGCCCTCATTCCATGGCCGAAGGGTAGAACTAAGTAAGGATTCAGGGCACTTCGATGCTGTAGCCAACGATCCGGCTTGAAGAGCAAAGGCTCCTCAAAGTGCTGGGCCAGCCGACATGCCACCATGTTCTGGGTCACCACGGTGGTCTAAATACAACAAATAATTAAGTAATTAATTAATAATTAATTTTCAATTTATAACTCACCCCCTTGGGCACAAAGTAACCACTGAAAACAGCATCCTGATTAAGTATCCTGCCCACACCCACAGCTATGGGATTCAGGCGCAAAGATTCCTTGAGAACGGCTCTTGTATATGTGATTTCAGTACGCAGAACATCCGCTGAAAGCTTCTCCTTGGCATTGGGCAGCACTCGCTTGGCCTCCTCATAGAGTCGCTGCTGCACCTCCGGATTCCTAGCCACATGATAGAGCAGGAAAGCCGAGGCATATGAGGTGGTATCGATGCCTGCCAGGAGCAAGTCTGCCGCAGTTCCCACCACATCACTGCGATCCAGTTCGGGATTTTTAAGATATGCTGAGATAAGCGAGGAACCTATGGAACCTTTTCTAATGTTTTCCTCCAGAAGTTCCAAGGCCACTCCCTCCATGTAGGACTGGGCATGGCTCAGCTTCCTATAGCTGGGCGTCTCCAGGAAGCGCCACAGCTGAAGACCCTGATCCGTGGGCAGAATGCAACTATTTGTGGTCTCGGCGGCATGCATCAAGCGGGTGGAGCGGGAGTCAGCATCCTGTTCCTTGGGGGAGAAGGACTGCAGGCGGGCTCCAAAGGTGAGCAGGCAGGTTACTAAAGGAGGAGATTATTAATAACATTTTTATTAAATTATTAAACCTACTTTTAGTAGCTTAAAGATAATATTTAAATGCACTCACTCATTTATAGTAAACATGACATTTTCTACTATTAAAATTTATACTTAAAACTATCTCTAAATATTTTTAAAATATTTTTATAAATTTTTTAGCTAAAAGCCTCCTTTAACTCCTTGTTATAAAAATCTTTACACCTCTTTTCTTCACTGCAAAATACTTCTACACTTGACAATGCCTCCAACGACTTTGAATACTGAATGGCCAAGCAAATGATATTTAAACCTTTCGACGTCAGCAGTTAGCTCTGCAGGTATCTGTCGGATCAGACTTTATAAAACTAACATGACTTTGTCATTTACATTGCAACGGTATTTATAGCGAAAAAAAAACCTTGCTGGAAATAATTCAATTCCACCGGAGATTGCTTCACCGAGAATCTGAATTTCAAATCCCAACTAAAGAATATATAATTTCCATCCGATCTGAGATCGATCTCCTCTGACTTACATTCCAAATTCAATCTGGTGAGTTTGGGCAGCATATCAATAGCCACACTGCCGCCATTTCGCGACTCTTGGAGGAATCTCAGGAACTCCTGGGTCACGCCATCCACTTGGCCAACAAAGGCACGCACACTCTTCGGGGCACTTAGCTCCTTTTGCAGCTGAGCACGAAGCCGCCACCAATCCGGACCATTGGTGGGGAGGAGGCCAGTGGTCTTGTACACTTCCGGTCGCTTCTGGCGGTATTGGGCCAGAGCCAGGTGGCTTCTCCTCTGCGGACAATCGCGTTCGTTGAGCAGCAAGGCAATATCCCGGGGATCGTACAGCCAGACAATGTCCTGCCGGGGAACTATGACTTCCCTGACAATGGCCCCATACTTCTCGTACTTATCCTGCCCGGCCTGGTGTAGCTTCAGCCAAGAGTAGGAACCGATTCCTGGCAGATAATTGTAAAGATTTCCCAAACCGAAGGGACCACGAGGTCCTGGAATGGCCTCATAGGGCTTGGCGAAGGTGCACTGCCGCGACGTGCAGCTGATCTTGAGCAGTTTCGTTAGCATTTCTCTGGGTCTCTCTCGGGGTTATCTGGATGGATGTCTTTTCGCGGCAAATTCTGGAAATGCACTGAAGACGGCACAGGCCTTCGAGGTTTTATTGCTGCTGCTGGCTCAGCATTTGGGTTTTGCGCCGGGAACGGATCGCTTCCATTGTCTCACTTGTCGCAAAAGCCATAAAAATAAACTAGGGACTGGAGGTTGGGTGCCTACCTGGTGAATCTACCACGGTTTTGACTACCTGAGGTGGTGATCTCTTAAGAGTGGACGAGTAATCTCTTGGGTAATCTCTTTGGATGGAAGAGAGTTTGAATGGCAAACATCTTGGTAGTGCGAGGATGGTGAAGTGTTATCTACTTTTAGGCGGAAATGTGACCGATACTCGATGACGGTCTAATTTTTGCTTAATTAAATATAATATTTAGGAATAGTTTATTAATAAACTAGTTTTTAAAACACGGACACATTTGCTAAAATTCATTTTCTAAAATCTAAATACCTAAAAGGAAATTAAAACGATTGATTCCTCAATTTTAATTACATAAAAATGATTGAGCTCCAAGAAAGATTACAGATTTCTTAAGATTCGCTTGAATTAACATTTAAATGGATTGCTTCCCAAAAAAGGCAACTCTCAAATATAGGTTAAAACCAAAAAAAGATACTGACATTTGTTAGTTTTTTTGCAAACTCATAAATTAATTCAACACATTGGCTTAAAACTATGTCACCTAAAAAATACGACAAATGAGGAGATTATTACATTTATTTATTACCAGTCTTTATTTGGTGTCTAATATTATTGTTTAATAAAATATAAAGAATCTCAGAAAACTGCTCATCAATCCTCCTTTTTGTCCTGCAGGGTCTTCTCTTCTGGAAGGCGAAGCAAATCCTCTCTTAGCTTCTCATTTGTGATGGATCCCTTCAAGTCGTCTTCTTCTGCCTTATTTGTGATGTTCGACTGATTGGCGGCAAGTAACTCCATCTCTCCTTCAATAATTTCTTCTTTCAGATCTTCGATTAAATCTTTGCTGTCTTCTAATCTTGACTCATTCACGGGCTCTTTTTTCTCAACCGCCTTTGAGTTTTTCTCTGCCTTTTTGCGCTTTTTTAACTCCTTTTTCGGGGGTCCTTTTACGATATTGTAAATCACGTGCGACAAATTCAATATGAAGATTATAATGAGAAGAAACGGCACTGCCAGGACATCCAGCGAGTGGGCCACAAAGAAGTTCTGATGAGTGACCTTCATATCCTTGAAGTAAAGTGAGTCGGCGATATGTTGTTCTATATGCCAAATTGCGATTTGCATGGGGGATTGCAAACGGGAGCGGAATTTCACTTTGGCATGGTACAGGGCAGTGGTAAAGTGCTCAACGTCTAGGATCAAATGGAGAGCCTCAGACAAGTATTTCAAATGGAATTCGTTGGCCGAAATAATTACACCCAAGCTGCGTTCTTTTACACGCTGAGCAGTCTGCACAAAAATTAATGTAATATGTATTTATAAATAAACTCTGGAAATTATCTAATTTTCACTCACATTAAACTGATCCAAAGTCAGGGGAAGAACAATCATGGGCACACCAAAGTAAACTGCTTCCTGAACACTGAAACTGTCGCCATGATTGAGGAAGCCTTTGACTGCAGTTACAGCTGAAAAGAGTCAAAGATAACATAATAATAACAATTAAATAATAAATAATTGTTGATTTTCTTACCAAGTATATCCTGTTGCAGAGACTGATTAACATGGAGGGTTAACAAATTTGGCATTTTCTTTGGCAGAACTTCCATATCCCTTGCATTCCAAATAAAGCCGCAATTGGGATTGTTTTTAATCATCTCCACCATAGCTTCGACTCCCAGACGGATAGACTCGATGTAAGGCATATTAATGTAAACAATGCCATAGATGAATTTTTCCGTAAACTTTTCTATATAAGTAGGCAGAGCCTTGGCCTTCTCCTTGATGTGTAGTCCACCCACTTCAATGACATTTGGTGGCAGGTTCTGTACGTAGTCCACCACAGGATGTGTGTTCAGCAAGACAAGTGGCAATTTGGAAAAAACATTACCAGTTGGCACGGTTTTAGCGAGAACGGGATGAATAATTAGCCAGTTTATTCTAAGAATGAATATATATTTAAATATTAAAATTATATCATAAGTAGAAATGATTACTTACATTGGCTCCCCTAGATACATAATGTGATTGTGCAGACGGTTCCAGAAGCCCATGTTCATGGGCACCTGACTGAGACGATGCGGAATTCTGGACGCACTTATGGTGTTCTCCGCGTGGAGCATAGAGATCAAGTCCGGAGTGAGTTTGCCGCCACTTAATCCCAGAACGGGAACAGAATTCCAGTTGGTTACCAGATCCTGAAGACAATTGACACCCTCAGTGATATCGGTAATTACCAAATCGAATTGCTGCATGATTTGGCCTACCAGCTCGGGAAGCATACTATTAAGGGTGCCGGACTCCATCAGGGAACGGCAGCTGCCCAGGACAACCTCGTACCAAACTAGGAGCTGCTTGAGAGTCACCATCGGCTGGTACTCTCCGGTTGCCTTGTCTATGAAGTGCTTCTGCATCAGGTCGTACTCGTTGGGCACATGATAGTATACCAGGCCCTCTTCGGGGATATTTTTGTGCTCAGAGGTACTAATCGCTACGACGTGGTGGCCCTTGGCCACCAGGGCATCCAAGAGCGGGAGCGACCAGCCGGGATTATTGTGCTTGGCCGAACTCACCAAATAGAGGATATTTGCCGCCTCCAGGTAGCAGAAGCTTCCCAGCAGGAGGAGCACCGGCAGCGATCGGTTAGACTTCATCGCTCCACTTTCTGTCCACCACTGAGTCACGTTTGTTGCTGGCTAACCGGCGCCGATAAGGTTTTAGTTTTTTGTTCTTTTAATGGATTTGTTGAGTAGATAAGGTTTACCTCCTTTGGGAGATATCGAAACGAATGTCACCGACGACGAATGTATGTGGAAGTGGGCCAAGCAGCTGAAGCTTCGACCAAGGGTTGCTTGATAATAAAAATGTTTACCGGTTTAATAATTGTTATAATGTTTATTTATCTAAAGATAGGGATTTGAAAAACCAGAACACAATAAAATAAATGATATTATATTGAAGCTTAATTGATGAAAGAATTGATTTCCATTTTTTTATAGCATTAAAGGATCCCCTATTATCATCCAATTTATTTATACACAATAATTACACCAATTTCAATTTAAATAATTATTTATTATCTTCAAACTTCTTAACAATACACAAAATAATGGTTCGCATTAAGATTCTAGGGCTTCCAGGCAACGGGTATTCATTCCTCTACAATGAACAGCTATTGGCCGAAAAGCAGTTCTCGTTATCATTATTTTTTAATTGGTTTAAATCGTAGTGTTTCGTATTTTTATGTAGGGGGAATACCAAGGGATGGATGAACAGAGGGCTTTGTTTATTTACTTTTCGTTAATATGGCAAGATTAATACGTGAAACGATTTCTCCCCCCAATCACTTTCAACTTCGATATCCCCAAAGGACCTATTCTAGGCGCTAATTGCACATAGTTTCGATATACATAAATTAAGTTATAATGTAAATGTGATTAAGCATTAAATTAATTAACACAGATGTCGTTTTCTTTGTGTGCGTGTGTGTGTGTGTGCGGGCAGGAGGAAGGAGTAGAGTAAGCGTGGTTATTATGTACAGGTTAATCTTAAGAGGCGGGGACTTCCCCTGGCTGAGGTTCTACGGTTAGTTTTGGTGCCTCGCTTCGAGTGGGTCGTACGGGAATATGGGTTAAGAAGTGCAGCACCTTCGACATGGTGGGTTGATTGTTAAAGGTTCTGATCTGTTCCCTGTACCCATACATCATTGTGTCACAGAGATCAACCCACACAAATCCCCATCGATGATCCTATACCCTTTATTCTCTATTCGTTGACCAGCTGCGCCGGTCCTGGTTCGTCGAAAGGCGCTCCATTGGCGCCCACATACTGGTTGTTATTCCGGTGAACGAATCCCCTTCCAGGCGCCGCATTGTAGTACACCACCCGCCGGATGCCGAAGGGGTCCACATAGCCAAAACTACCGGCTCGCTTTCCATCCGAAGGATTCGTTTCCTCCTCGTGATACTGCTTGGGCAGGACATACCGGAAGCCATTTCGGGTACTGGCTATGCCATCATACTCGGAGGCTGCCAATGCGTCCAGATGATTGCTCTGCACCGGCCTGGGACGCAGGCGCCTTCGATAACCCCTCGAGGGCAGAGGCGGCAGCAGGGCTGACTCCAGGGAGTTCACCTCCAGCGGCGACTGCGGCAGTGGCGGATAGTACCCATATCCAGTGCTGGCGGATGTGGCAGGCGGGGAGTACTGATAGGCAGGAGCAGCAAAAGGCTGCGGCGTTGAAAAGCCATACAAATCCCCGCCAGAAATGGGCGCTGGCGTGCTGGACACAATTGCTATGGGAGCTGGTGTGGGGCGCGGACGCAGGCGCCTTCTATGGGCACTCAGAGGTGGCAGCATGTCCAAGGCCGGAGGTCTGGCCGTTGTGGAACTGATCACGGAACCAAACTGGCCATGGCCAAAGGCACGATCCGCCTCGGCATCGTACACATTGATGGCATTCAGTTCCACCTCCGGGACAGGCTCTGCATTGGGATGAATGTCCACTAGCGGCTGATGGGGTGACTGATATATTTGTTCCTGTGCCCGAGGCAACTCATCCGGATAGTGATCGAATCCTAGCTGTGACTGCGGCTCAATCTTGGCTGCCTGTTCGGGGGGAAGGTAGTTCAGCTTGCCCACACCAGCCTCCTCCAGGATGTCCAGTGGCGGCAGGGCTGCAGGCAGTGCTGGTGCTGGTGTGGTGGTTGAGGTGGTGCTGGAAACATAGCCGTAACTGCCTCGCTGATAGTTGCCCAGGCTGTTGGCTGAGCCGCCACCGCCTTGAACCAGGACGCCCGATTGCGCAGGAGCTGCCTTGGTGGACTTTATGGCGTCCTAAACGGATTGAAATTAAATAAAATTTAAATATTACTTTAAAGATCTTTTTCCCAATTTTTTAGTCCGGCTTTATCTTACCTCAACGGCTCTTCCCACGCCCACGTAAATAGTCTTGGACTTGAGTATCCTGTAGCCCTGCTTATCGGCTATATAATCCTTTTGCCTCAAATAACCGGCTGCATCGATCCAGGCCTCAGTGCCTTTTTGCAAAAAAATTAATTAAAACTCAAAGAGTTCATTGAACTCCCGCCTTCCGATCACTCACCTATGACGGTGCCATCCTGGAGCCGCTTCTCCTTGCGGAACTGGCCGCTGTCCGTTTGAAAGCGGAAGTACCGCTCCGGTCCCTCGTCCGTCTGGATGTGGTATTGATTGGCACTGGGCGCCTGGCTACCCAAGATGCCCGAAACGACCGCTGCCAGGGCCATCAGCTGCACCAGCTGCAAAGGAAAGTTTGTGCGATGAGTTGTGGGGGGAATGGCATCGAGGATTGAGTATTTCTAACTAATCACATCCGCCGCCAGGCTGCCCCAAACCAAAACTGGCGGCTTTCCGGTGGAGCAACTAAGCAACTTATGCAGAGTAAAAAATATTACCCTTTATATTTAATGTAATGAATAAAAAACTATAAAATTTATGGGTACTTATTTGGTAAGTACAGGAACTTTGCAAAAACTTTGGTGTTTTATGAAATATAAAAACTTATTTTAAAAGAAATAAACTTGGGTTAATGTTGGTAATATGACTGAACTTAAAATTGATTTATTTTTGTAAATAAATTACAAATAAATTATAAAATTAATCGTTTTCCTTTTCCTTTGTAGTTTCAACCAAACATAAGCACCTTGATTGTAATAGTATAAAATATGTTCTGAATAAACTTTGCTTTTGGTTTTGTGTATCTTATTCCCCTTAAATTCCCATCTATTTCTCCCAGTGTTGTTGTGGCACGTTTCAGAGTCAAGGTGACACCACGGGACCGGGAGGAATCAATGGCACGAGATGAGGTTGTGCAACATTCAACCAGACCGCGTGCGGAAATGCAGTATGTGAAAGTGTTTTTCCCAGCTGCCGTTTCCACAGCAGCAGCACCATCAACATCGACAGCAGCTGAATCAATAACATCAACACAAAAATCAAATCATGAAACCATAAACAAAAACAGACCGGTTCACGTGGCGTATGCGTAATGCAGATGACTCGTTTTGGCGCTACAGAGGATTGGCCTGACTTGGCTCACGGTTAAGGTTGAATCGGCTAAAATTTAAATTCTTTGGCCAATTATTCTAATGTGCAAAGCCACCCGCACGTCTTAGCATTTACGCTTCAATTACTTCCAGCATTCCGTCATAAATTTTCAACACCCTACCGCCATAGAGGGAGGTGTGCGGTGTGTGTGTAGGTGTTTTGTGGGTGGACCCACTTTGAGCCAAGTTCTGCTGGCTAATTTCGGCTGCCGCTGACATTTTTATTTGTTATTTTGTATTTTTTTATTATAATTTCGTGCTCGTTACTTGCTTATTATTATTCGACTTGGCCCGACGCAATTTATGGCACTTTAATTAATTGTGGCTGAGACATTTTTCGGAATAATCCGAATATGTTTTTGAACTTCCCTGTAAGGGGGACCCCTCCCATTCCAGATGATTGCGAATTATCTCATTGATTTATCGCTCTAATGACTAGCACCTGTCACTGACTAAACGTGGTTATAAATCATAATCTAAGGAGGCTGATTACATCAGCACAAATGTATGTAAAAATTCCCCCAAAACACTTTCTTTTTAGCAATCAAAAATATTTTTGAGGAATATTTAAATGAGGTTCAAAAACAAAGGAATTCTTAATTGGTTAGTAAACCAAGTTTCGGATAATAAACAATTAGAAAGTAAGGCTCAAGGCAGTAAACAAATTAATATAATTATGGTATATTATATACTAACTAAAATAAGCTTTCTAATTTGCATTAAAGCTAATTAATTTATTGTTTTTATTACTTTTAATCTCATATCCTTAATTTAAAATCTTGTAATACCCAACTCCTGTGACCTGTGAAAATGCAATGATATCACCACCCAAAAAGGCGGCTTACATATTACCAAAAACATATAACCTGACACTTTTCTTTGAAACCCCCCTCCCTGTAGATAATAAAGTAGCAAATTGCGTCCCATTTGCGAGATATTCGCGTGTCGGAGTCACAGTCGTCGTGCCCATAAAATATATATAGCTATGGGTATCCACAAGCTCCGTGCGAGCACAGATGGAGATTTATTTGATCGGCTAACGCAACGAAATAAATTGCGAGCAAATTATTGCGACTGTTTCCGCTGTGTTTTGGCCAAAAACGAGAGTAAAAGTGGCCACTGGCTAGCGGTGGGGAGTTGGGAGAGATCTCTCAATGAAATTTTCTGTCCCAAATTGGTAAGCCAGATGCAGAGAAAGAAAATTGCCAGGAAAATGTGTGTTCTCTAAAAAGATATTTACATATATTAAGCTTTATTTAGGATGTGCCTTAATGTTAATAAATAGTTCTCTCTAACATAAATTTTACCTTTTAAAATAATAAATTTCTTATATGAATTGCTTATGCAATAAAAATATATATTTTACGATTTAATTTATAGTTTTTCTATTAATTAATATTTTTTGGATACAAAATTAAATGCATTTTTCCTCCTGTGTCTTAGGCAGTTATCCAACTGGTTTCTTGTTTGGACGGATGCTTGCCTGATGGCTTGGGACTCTGCAGCATATGTTGCAGTTGCTGTTGCTGTTGGGGTTTCTGCTGCTGCTGCTGCTGCGGTGTCTGTGGCTGTGGCTGGGTCTGTGGCGGTTACGTGAGAATCGCCTGGCGAGATGACTCCCGACGAGGCGAACTCCTTTTGGGCGCGATCAAAAGTGGAAAATCACGTTTTCCTTGGCGCGCAATTTGGTGTTTACTTTATTGTTTCCCCTCCTTGACTTGCCTGTCGAAATGGTAACAAAACCAGCAACAAGAGTTTCTTTTTCCGTTGCGCAACCATCGCCCCCGCAGACTCCACCTCATCCCCCTTCCCTTCTCTCGTTTGTAACTTACGCAACCTAAAATTGCTCGGCTGACCCCAAAAAACAAAATAATAATAGCTGAACAAAGAATTCTGCAAAATGCTGAAGAAAAAAAAACAAAGCAATCATAACTCCCCATTGTCGCTGACCTTCGCTCTGATCACAGTTTGCTTTTAATTAAAACCCACTTCAATTACGATCGCTCCGCTCCAAATTCACCAACAGAGATGATAAATGAGGCGGGGAAAACTCGAATTTAATGCTTAGTTTTTGTATAGTTTCGGCCTGCATTCTGAGCACGAACAAAGAGCTAATGAAACCCATATGGCAGCAGACATCGAGACTTTCAAATCGATCCGACACATGTGGATCGTATTTGATTTTGCTTAATGGTTGGTTCCGATTTGCTGGTTACGTGGATTTTTTCGGGGAGTGTTTTTGCATACCGACCCCCTCCCAGGGAGTGCATGTTGCGATGGTTATTTATTCGCTATTTCCCCGTTTTCAAATTCGATTATGTGGCTTCCGGCTGGGGGATGGGTGCTGCTGTTATGAATCATGCGGCATGGAAACCCACAGAAATCGAGATCGGAAAATCTAGTTCATGTTGCAAGCGGGTGCCTGCCATGTCCAGCCTTGTTAAGTTGGTGGAAAATCCGCTTCTAAATGGCCATTTTTTTTAGCCAAGATCCAAGATCATGAATCTTGTGGCGAGGAAGCCCCAAAGAAATCGAGAGTGGAAAATCTAGTTTAAGAGGCTTGGCAGCTTTGCTTCATTTATTTACAAAGTATAAATTTTGTTAGCTAAATTGGATATTTATTAATTAATTTAAGCAAAATTATACTACTTTTAAGCTTAAATAATTTAATGAGGGACATAAACTTATCACTAATTTCAACAAAAAACAAAAGACTTAGGACACAAACCTGAAAAAGAATTCAGGCAAAAAAAATATAAACAAATCAAATCGGTAGTTAAGTTGCCATTAATTACACTCTAATTGTTACTAGTACTTAACTTTAAATGGCCAATAAAAGTTTCAAATATTATTTATAGGAACTTTAGTACCTATCAAGGCAAATATAAAGGTTTGACTACATTTCAATCAATAAATAAGCAATACAAAATTCCCAAAACCACCTCCAAACTTTACAACTCAATGGTAATTTTCGTTATGCATCATAAAAATTGCATTAAATTATTATAATAATCCACAGAACATGTCAATAATCTCGTTTGGAAACCCTCAGCTGTTTACCGAAGCAAATAATAATTTCTAATTGCTCAAATTCCACACAGCAGCCAACGAGCAAAACATGAACATGAAACTCTATATTCAGCTAATGAAACATTTCATTAGACACCATCAATTCCGAGAATGCGACCCGCAAAACAGCCGCAAAGCGAGTGAGACTATTGAATTACAGAGCCGCCAAAAGCCAGGCGAGAGGGGGATGACACCCACACAGATATTTATGTATTATTTTGCCAGGGCAGATCGGAGATCGGAGATCAGAGATGGGAGATCAGAGGGGGAATTCTGACTGACAGCTCGCTGTCAGATTTCGAGCAACAGCCCGCAGATTTTTGGCGGTGGGAAGCAGCTGACAAACAACAATAACAACAATCTGCCGTACAAAATTGTATTAAATTTCGTTAGTTGTTTGACTTTTCGTAACTTGCGCAAAAAAATAAAAATAAAAAAAGCAAACTACAAAAACTAAACGAGTAAAAGCAAAAAAAGAGTGCTTGCCTTTTTCGGTCAACGGTTTTTTCGGCTGCGGCATTTCCTGTTTGTCTTTTGGCCGTTTATTGACTTGGAGCCCCACCAAAAAAGCAATAGGTAAAACTATATAGAGGAACCTTGTAAGCAGTTATACAATCCCCTTAGATCTAATGGTGTAGCAGCCATGCCTCCAGTTCGAGCTCCAACTATGGCCATGCCGAGAGTGTGGGCTCCCAGAACCCGCCCCTGAAGTGTATTACTCTTGCGAATATGCGACCACGCTGCACTGGCTGCCTGTCTTGTTTGTCCCAGTCAAGAGCCATTCAATCCGATCTGAACCGAACTGCGGCCAGTTGATTTACAGCCCCTAAGTAACCCAGTTTTCCGCTGGCCAGCTGCCGCTGGTTGCTAATCTCTATTTATAGAATTTATCACTGAAATGCATTGGAATTTGCGAAGTGAAGCAGATCAAAGTGGGTTTCAAGAGATGATATAATTTGTTTATTGGGGGTAATAATATTTTTTGGAACAATTTTTATGACAGAATAAAAATTTACCAATAAAGTTCGGCAAGCCAAAATATCTTCCAATAATTATGCACTAAAAACACTACTTTATAATTTGTAATAAATTTATCTGGATTTAAATAAACACGCATAGAACAAAGCTCAAACAAATCATAACATTGCATACTTTTTACTCCTCATTAATTATTATTTTTAATAACAAAACCAGTTTGCCTTATAAAGACTGCGAATTATAATAGATGCTCAGCTGCATGTCAAAGAATGAATGCAGATTAATGTAATTATTAGATTAACAATCCACATTTACCAGATATAATTATTAAAGTCTACTTAATTAATTTTAAATATATTTATTAATGCAGCCTTTATTTTTGTATTGAATTAGGATCATAAGTAATGCATTATATTGAAAAGATATCTCATATATCATGTGTATGCCTTTTAAAGCTTATTTAAAACCAACCTAAATGTTGAAATAAATTATCTAAACATATTCCTAAATCTAAAATATGATATAAAACCCTAATATTTTAAACACTAAAACTCTTCAAAGGTATTTTTAATTCGTTTCTCTAAAAACTCTTCTCTAAACTGCACTCAACTGCAGCCTCTACAAAAATGTAAAACAAAAAGCAACCCCAACCACATTTTGCATTGCAATTTATTGCATCATATGTTCAGGCTGCTGCTGCTCCCCATATTTGTGGCACTTGGGGTGTGATAAACGAGTGAATAACCGACCGAGTGTTGCGTGAATGCGAATGGGTGTTGTAATGCCGCCCCAATGTGGATGTTACGTGTGAAGTCCGCCCAAGTCACGCATAGAACAAGCCGAAACAGAGTAGAATATGAAATTGAAATTGATAATTAAACGATAATCATGCAATTGACATGCATCGGACGGACTGTCAAAACAAATGCTCATTATCGAGAGTCGTTAAAAATTATGGAAGCACAAATGGTCATATAAGCATATATGCTTTATGCATGCCGCCCCAAAGCACCGACAAGGTCAGCCAGAAGCGTCACACGTAGGCGGACGGGTTGGATTTGGTGGAGGAGTAGGTGCTGGAGGAGCATTGGGGGGCACAGCCACGGGTATGAACCCTCAGCCAGCTGCTGGCAGCGAAGCGGCGCCAAATCAACAGTTTTAGAGTCACACTTCCGACACTTTTCACTTTTGTTGAGTTTGACACAATTATTAAACTTGCATAACAAGTTACACGATTGCATAACTAGAATGGAAGTCAGACTAAAAACAGTGGGTTATTATGATTCATTTTATGTCTAATTCTGCTCTAAATAACAAACATAATTCATGTAATATATGAAAAGAAATGCATTTTTATTTGAAATTGGTCATTATTCAAAAATCAGAGCAATAAAAAGTTTTCTTTAATTATTTCTAAATCTAAATCTATTACCAAAGTCTTTATTATTATTAAATAAACATTCTTAATGTCTCGAAAAATATAAATTTAAAATGATTACTGATATCTCTATAATCTTTATAATAATTACAATTATTAAGCCTAAAATTTATTAGTAAATTCAATAAACTCAGTTTTTAAATGATTGTTCTGTATTTTTTAGTAATTTTTTCCCAACATCCAAGTTACACAAGAAGAACGCCAGGCTAGACTTTGTCTGTTCTGGGGCGTCTTTATATTTTAGCGCATCGGCTGCGCCCAATTTGTCGAGGCGTGAAAGAGTGGAACCGAGCGGCGTTTTCTTTGAGTTGATTGGCGGCGCGACGTTGGGTAATGCACCATGATGAAGGTCGCCGGCAGCTGCTGCTAGTGGAGACACGAGGAGAGTTCGCCTGCTAACCAAGTGGAAAATCCACCTGATGTGGCACCAAACTGTGCTTAGTTGTGTTGCCAACTGTGATTCATCGCGCCTGAGTTTGGCAAGTTCGTGTCTTAAGTCTTTTGTTTTTCAAGTTGATTTTTTGTTTTTGTTGTTGCTTCGCGCTTCGTCGCCAAAAATGTTTCCGCAATTTGGCACTGCACTTGGCACTTGGCAGCTCTTTGGTAGCTCCAGCAGCTGGCTGCTGCTCTTTGGCTGCTCCAATTTGTCAAAGTTTTGGGCGCCGTAGCCGCCCCAGAAACGACCGACAGAGACTTTACCAGGCTGACATTCGGCCTCAAAAGAGAGTGAAAGCTGCACGAGCGGCCAGCAATTGGAATCGGAATCGCATTAAATTTCAGCTCAGCTGCGACTTCGATCCAACTTCGACTTCGACATGGGCCAATGCAGGCAGTGGTTGTTCATTGCTCGCTCGTGTTTTAATTTCGTGTTGTATAAAGTGTTGTTTTTACCCCCGCACACCTACGGCTTTAAACTGAAGCCCCCCCCTTTTAGTTTCATTGTCAGCGTGCGGGCATGCAACGGCCTAGCTAGCTGGCTTCTTCGGAGCTCCTCCTCAAATGCTAAAGCGTATTTCATAATTGTGCCTGAGCCCGATGCACATATCAAGCGAAATTAATCATAGTAATTGCCGGCGTTGGGCCTTAACTCGGTCTGCGCTCTGCGTGTAAATGAACTCAGCGGCTGAGGCTTAAGCGCTGTGGGAAAAGCCGCATTTTTGGCAGCGTTTAGCTACCGCAAGACCATGCCCCAGCGCCGGGCGCCATCTGTGTCAGAGAGCTAAACGCAAAAATGCGAGCTATGTGCGATAATTGGGTTTTACTTTCGAACTGATGCACTCGAAGAAATGTGTGTTGAAGGGATCTTAGTTAATTAAAAGTTCAAGTTTGCCTAAAATGTATTCTAATAATTTTTAAGGAAAGGCAAACTCTTCTTACATTTTAGTAAGTTTCGAAAACAGTTTAAATTTGCTTTAAATTAATAAAGGATGATTTTGTTTTATAAATATAAATTAACACCACTGAAGACTGTGTCAAGAAATTGACAACTTTTAGCATCAACGCTTAGAATGTCTTCCTGGGACTTCCAAGCCTTAAATCCTTTTTGTATTCATTTTTAAATACAAGTTTCATAAGTGTATATATATATATTCATTACCGCTTTAAATAATTATAATATCTCAATTTCTTTGACTGTCTGAAATTTCCATTGCCACCGAGTTGGGAAAATTTGTGAAAAAGGGCCAGGCCAGCCGGCTGACTTTGGCATACTTTCGATGCCAAAGCGGATTGATTAGCATCTCTGCCCCTTGCTGCAGCTCTCTCATCTGGCATTCAGCTCGTGTCCCATGCGTGGGACTCACTTCTATGCAAAGGTATATCTGGTATCTGGGCATATATTTCTTATTCTCCCCGATAAACTGGCGACATTGTTCCGCGCTCGCTGTCAGTTCTTGTGTGGGCAAAGCGTCGCTGATTGTCTATGGTGGCAAGCGTTGGTTGCCTCGTTTGCACGCTTAACAACTGGAAACTGTCAGTCAGCAGCTTACCAAGCTGGGTTTTTTTATTGTCTAATTCTATGTAAGCAATCAAAAATATATTCTGGGCGGGACAGACAGAAGTGTGACAGGGTGAAGGTATTTTTAGGGCGAAGGATTGAATGGATTAAGAGGAAGGGAGAAGGAAATAATCTTAAGGCATAAGTAAAGCTCTTATTTATCATGCTTCCAGGGGAATTTTATTATTAATGTTTATAATGATTTTAGTTTGTAACCATTGAACAATTTAAATGTAAGGTTTAAGTCAAATCTAATTAAATATTTGTAAGTAAATCTTGACAGATTTCTGCATAATCAATTTCTAAATTGAAATGAAATTATCTACTTATTTGTTATCCCATTTTTCGCAACAAAATCGTACAAAAGTGCTGTTTTTTTATACACATTACCCTTGTGGAGTGACCTAATGCATTAATTGCGGTGGAGTCTCACCCAGAACATCTTCCCACATCACTCACCGTCGCCGAGTGACCCGCCACTTATGGCTGTGACCGCATTCGGATCCGCTTCCCATTCGGCTGCAAAACAGCAGCTGTGTCTAATTTGTTAAGAAGGCTATTAAAAAAGTGCAAAAATTCTCTAGTTTCGCGTGTGAACCACAAATGAAAAATAAGCTAAATTAGCCACCTTCCTTGGACTGGTAAGGAATTGGGTCAGCCTGTGGGATAGATCTTGATGTGTCTGCGGAATGTGGCCGAAAAGTTGCAGCATCATTGATGGTCGTCTCTGGCCGAAAACGGTTTATGGCCAAATAATTTATGCGTGAAATGCAGAAAAAAGCAAAATGCGAATTAGCCGCTGGCAGGGGCGGGTTCCATTTGAAATGATATTTAATAATAGGTAATTGTGAAATGAAAAACATGAGAAACAGAAATCAACCGCCCATATATCAATCCATCTGGGAGAGTTCGTCGCGGACTTGCATAATTATCGCAGAGCAACTAATCTGTTTCGGAGTCTGTCCAAAAAAACCAAAAACCAAAATCCAAAAACCGAAAACCCCAAAAGCGAAGCCAAGGAAAAGTGCGAGACAAAATGGCAAAGACAATTTGAATTCATTACCGTCCCGGCTCTCTGTCTGACTCCAGCTCTCGGCTATCTCCCTCAAGGTCGCGTAGGTAATAAAAGTAAAATGTGGCAAGTGATTCCACTGCGCTAATTAATTCAGTTGCGCTAATTTTGCCCTGCTCTGTTTTTAGTTTCTTTTGAGTGCCCCAGAATCGGGTATGATATATTCAAAACAAAATAAGAAACAGCAAACCATAAAAAGGGCATATTTATTATAATTTTATTATTCATTGTGTTAGTCATTTCTGGCTTTATTTTTTTAGGTTTCCCTTTTTATTCTTCTTTTAGGGCTTTAAGTTTTTTAGTTTAACTAAAAACTGGAAAGGCATGTAGCTTTAGAAGAGTCGAAGTTTGAATACCCTTAAAGTTTTCACTTGAATCAAGGAAGCTAGTTAAAAATTCATTATAACTAAACCAAAAAGGCTTTCTAAATTTAAATTAAATATAACAATAATTATAATATCCTTCAAAAAATACAACTTATAGAGTAATATTTTTCTTTTATCTGAAATATATTTATATAATATACAAACCAACAAAGCAATATGTCATATAAGAAATAATAATCTCTTGTAGGGTATTCCCCTCTCCTATTCCCAAATTCTCTTTGAAAAGCTCTTGTTTTTGAGCCTTTGTTTACTATTTCTTTTTTGTTATAATTTTTGACACAAACTAATTTGCATTTACTACTGAGCTCACTCCCTATCTATGTATAACCCTTACCCTCCCTGCCAAGACTCTGCGCTTCTTCTCCAGAGACTTGCACAATTGTGAACTGCAGTTGGGTTTTTTCCCTCGTTTTGTTTTGTTTTGATTTGTTGGCCCTTTCCGCAGTTGGTTCCCTTCAAAGCCAAGAAAACACCAGGCCCACGTGCTGCTGCCCACTTAAAATTTAAAAGAAAAGATACAAAGATACCAAAACTACGAGTGAGTTGGAGTATCTGAATACCACATAATCATCCTAGTCATCATCATCATCAGTCAGTCTAAGATGCCAGTGACCTCTGTCGGATGGCTCTCTTCATTTTTCTCGCTTCTCCAAGCTGATCGATATCTGGGGGAAGCCTCCGAAAAATACATAAAGATCCATGTAATGCACGATTTTTGTCGAAACCCCATGCTGATGATTGAGGCCTCCGTAAACAGTTAGGGAATAGCCTCTCGGATTTCCCTCGACCCCGCTTCTATTCGTATTTAAATTTCTGGCAAAATCATCTCTAATATGGGTCAAATACTACAGGTTTCTCGTTTCTCGTAGCAAAATATGTGTTAATCGCTTCCCATGAATTATTCAATAAATTTCGTATAAACACAGACGTCGAATCTAGAGGCAGGGGTGCGGGGAACACCGACCGGTGTGTGATTTACAGGTGGCAATTAAGAAAAGTGTTGCCGAAACATAAGCAAACAATTTAGCTGACGATTCTACACAGATTTTATGACTTTTAGAACACGTTTACATGGATTATGCAGGCGATCAAGGGTTGAAGCTTATTTTGTAATCAACTAAAAAATTAGCAAAAAATTTCGCAATTTGTGAGTATACTCTGGCTCTAAGTGCTTAATTATTTGGGGGTTACTTTTGGTAGCCACTTAAGGAGTTAATTGTTGGGGACGGATTCCCCCAGCTCGGGTTAACCCGTAAAAACAAACCAAACGACGCTCTTAAATCTCGGCTGCTTCACATAAATTTTCTGTGGAGGTCAGTCTATTATCTATGAGACTATAGGTATATATATTTACGATCCAACTAAGGGTGATTGAAACTCGAGACAACAGTCAGCGGCAAATTTGTGGGAAAACTCTGGGTGACATCATTGGGAGTCCAATCAATAGAGGAACTTCCATTTAAACTGGTATAAATTAGCCGGGAATGTGTGTTACTTAAATTACAGTTTTTTAACTAAGCTAAGCTAATGCAGAAACTACACATAAATTAACGAGAATTACTAAAGAGTGGCTAGAATTTAATTATTATTTGCAAAATGCACATTCAAATATGCATAGTCAAGTTTAGTTGGTAATTTATTCAAAAAACAATTGGTTAATAAACACAAGAGAACAAGCAAAGAAATAAAAGTCATAGCTGGTTTAAAGTTGTTTAAGAAATTCAATATTTTCAACTGAAACAAGCCAGCAAAATAAAATAATTTTTTAAAAACCTATAGCAGGCTTTGACTTTTATTTTCTATACCCTTGAATAAGGTTATAGATTGTTTCTTTCAAAGATCAACATTCGCAGCGTTCGGATCTAAGCTCTAAAAATAATAAATTTCAAAAAGTATAACTAATATATTTTCTAACTTCAAGAGGTGAATAAAGTTGAGCATACAAAAAACTAGAAAATTTAACAAAATTTAACTTTGAACCCACAGCTCCGTCATGCCTTTCCAAGGAAGCGTCCAGACTGGAGCCGGCGGAGATTTGGGTGTGCAGAAGGAGTATTCGGATCACACCATGGAGGAAGTGAACGAGGGAGTCTCGACATTTAACGCCTGCCGGAAGCCCCGGCCAGATACAGATTCCCTATCCGTTCGTCAGTATCTAGACCAGACCGTGGCTCCCATCCTACTCCATGGCCTGCAGGCCCTGGCCCAGGATAGGCCCAGCGATCCGGTGAGCTACCTAGCCACGTATCTGTTGAAGAACAAGAACCGCTGCAGCGAGGTCAACCCGGGTGACTCGTAACCCCTTACTTTGTGTTGTCTTTATTTTATTGATCGAATGTCTGTCAACAACTGCTGATTTACGCTGATTTGTTCCCTTATTCTTGTACACATTACACAAGTTTTATCGTTTGATTAAAAATATATGTTGTGCTGGCACTATCTTAACTTACCAGCCACGAATTATTCATAATGATCCTCTGCAGCTTTCAAATATTTTCTGATTTAATTTACAATTTATTTGCCGTTGCCTTTTCACGGCTCTGTTCACACGCACAAGATTTTCCGAATTAGATGCGAGAGTAGAGATTCAGCTGTTGCCAATTTTGGCAATCTTCATTATCGGCAATTAGCCAAAGGCTCTCAATTAGTTCCAGCTACCGGCGGCTGTTATAACTCTTTTAATTTTTATCTATTTTATTATTTTTTTCAAACACTTCCGATTGCGGCCCACGCTCGTTGCAATACGATTTTTTCTGAATTACTTGGGGTTCGGTTTGGGCCAGGTTTTGGTTTTCGACTCGACTCGCGCTCTCGTGTGTCTGCTCGGCTGGCTGGCTCGTTCGCCACTAAATTCGCAGCGCGCTTAGTTGACGGTTTAAAAACTTCAAATTCGAAACCGACACCGAGCTTGCCAGCGCCATGCTTCGACGTCACTGGCTTCGTATTCCGCCGCTTTGTTTTGGCCACAGAAATAATCTACTTTGGGGCGAGTAAGCCGATTTCTCGGTCCCGGAGCGGAGGCCCAGGCCCACCCGCAATTGTCACGCGCCAAAATCGAACTTGTTCCGGCTGCGAGGCCCAATCGATCTCTCAGCTTAGCTCTCAGCCCCTGCACATCGCCTAGAATAATTGATTCTAATTACTAAACCAGGTCCAAAGATCACAGTGCAGTGCATCTTTTGGCTCAGTCGCAGCTTTAAAATACTTCAGGTTTTCAGTTCATTTTTTCGAAAGGGTTTTTTGGTGCGCCAACGGCCTTGGCATGTTGGATATTGAAGTGCGAAGCGGGTTCAGATTGAAGTGGAGTTAGATAACTTGAAGTTTCTCGACAGTTTCCGATCAGCTAAAAAATAATTATTAATAAAATACTCCGCTTTTATCGAGACAAATAAACATGTCTAAAAATACTATAAAAAAAAGATCTCCAGGCGATTTGCAATTTGAGTCAGCATTTTTTTGTAAACTGGAAAGGTAAATATTTGATTGTCAAGGGAGAAAGGCCAAGTGCAAAAGTGCTTTTGTCTGATTTTGATACCCTTCGCCAAAAGGGGGAAGGGCATTATCTAATTAGAAGGGGTAAGGAAAAGGTATCTAGACTGTATTTCCTCTGAAAAGTGATTCACTTTTGAGGGTTAACTATTAAATTATGAGTAAGACATGGGTTTTACTGTGAGTTATTTAATTTGAAGTTAATTTGGAATTTTTAGAGCCAAATTAAAAATGATAAATAAATAATAGGTAGAGCTCTGAATGAAATTATAGGTATATTTTCTTATTTACATTATTTTCTAATCAAATTTAACGTGTGTTCTTTGTATAAAAAGAGTTTTATTATTAAAGCTATTGTGCTTGAATAAATTCTATGAAATCAATTCATAATAAGCAATTCCAGATTAGGTTATCCATAAATTTCCCTAAATTATATTCCAATATACATTTTTTTGTTTACAAACAGAACCATTCCATTCACCTTAATGAATAGTCTCTCAATTAGGGTATACAATCCATATATTCATAATCCATTAGAAATATAGAAAACAAAGAAACACAACAACTGTCCGTCCGTCCCACACGGATAATAAAAGTCCGGCACATATGATTTCTGATGGCGTATCTATTGCCATCTGTATCTGGATCTCCCTCACTCGCCTTGTGGCTCGAATTAATTAAAAAATCAAAGTCGTTGTAATTATTTGTCTCGCCTGCAAAAAAAAAGAAAAAA
The DNA here is from genome assembly GCA_035045905.1 of Drosophila anomelani. Classification (NCBI taxonomy): domain Eukaryota; kingdom Metazoa; phylum Arthropoda; class Insecta; order Diptera; family Drosophilidae; genus Drosophila; species Drosophila anomelani. The sequence continues at coordinate 8,166,991 of JAWNOO010000165.1, forward strand.
GTGCCTGGCACTCGGAGCTCTATAACAGCTCTCGAGATCTTAAGACCCGAAAGTGGAGTTGCAAATTGAACTCGCTTTATTTTGGCGCCACAGCTGCCATTGTGCTGGTGAGCTCGGAGTGCGTGGGCGCCTTGGAGCCGCCGCTGTCTAATGGAGCAGCGTACTCCAAGGCCTCAGACTTGACTGCCGCTTGATAAAGCGATCAGGCATAGGCTCAGCTATATTATAACCGATGCACGGCTGACGTCACGACACTCTATGAAATCATTTTCTGATCGCCGAGAGAGAGAGGGATAAATCAGCTAGCATTCCAATGAATAATCACAGCCCCCCGAATGCTAGATGCTCGTATATTTGCCAGCTAGTTCAATAAACAAAACTACACGGCGACAGGGGGCGATATGAATTACAAATGCAGCGCACAGCCCGCGGACTTTGACTTTGACGACCCACTGTGCGTATGAGCGACGCGGAACAAAAATGTATTTGAAGCCTGGTTTGGGGGTTTTCGGATTATTTATGCGTTACATGCGAAACACAGAGACGAATTTGAATTTAAATATTTCACATGACGCATTCGTTCGGTTGACATGCGTGTCTGCGACAAATGTCGCTCCAAACAGAAGCAGGCCACGCCTCCCTCCAGCTAGGCACAGAGAAAAAATTAAATATATATTAAGCAAGGTCTTGGTTTTATACTTAGGCGGTAGATATAATTTATGGTCTTCCAGTCACGAAATATAAGTTGGAATTTTGCATTTTTAACATACATCATTGTTGATAATGTTTAAAAGATGGTTCCTTCATTTCCGGTTTGGATTGCTATAGGTTTTAGGAAATTTAGGAACATTACTTATATTTTTAATATAAAATAAACGTGTTTATATACTTTTTAATGCAAACAGTTTAATGTAAAATGATTTTAAAGAATTCTTACAAATTAATTAAGGTAATAATCTAACTATAGCTATATAAAACAAATTTCGAGAGAAGATAAACATTTACAGGCTAAAGATTTAATATTAAAACCTTAAAAAAAAATACAACAAATTCAAAGACAATTTATAACATCTTGTTAAGTTCGATTTTGAAAAAAAGTTTACTCTAAAATATATTTACAATGCTAATTGATTATTTCTTAATTATTTCTTTCTTTAGTTCCATGCTATAAAATAAACTACATTCGTTTTAAGTTCCTTCTGCATTTTGTATACAGAATTTTATAGATTTTATGATAACCGATTGCTAAATCCAATACATAAAAATAACCCCCCTTTTTCCCCCAGTGCATCGAACACAATCAACATTCATTGACAATTGAAATGAAATTGATTGAAATGCGATTAGCAAAATGAATATCAAACTGCAGCAACAACAACAATCACCAAGCTAACACTATAAATGTTTTGTTTATTTCGAATTGAATAATCACACATAAGACGGACGGCAGGCAGGTGTAAAATAAAACATTTTAGGGGGAGGGCAATGATTTTGGCATATATCGATTCGGCAAACTGATCAGTAGGCTATTTTTATGGCCCCGACATGGATTGTTTTTTGGCCATTTTCCTGCAGAGTCACGAAATCTTCAAGTGCTGTGACAATGCCTTATATAATGCAATGAGATAATCATCATTATGTCAGCTCAACTGGGCCAAGCTGGGCTCAGGTGTCAGCCAGGGAGAATTAGCACTGGATATCTCATATATAGATATATACCCTACATCTAAGGCCCACCTATGATCTCAGCGTTGGAACTGTGAAAGTTCTGGCTTTCGGATGGAACCCCCACGCAATGGCCAGCATAAAATGGAGTGGAGCTGCTCCACTTCGGGCACAAATAAGACTTCTCTGACCAGAACAGCATGACCTACGCTAATAGGGAAAAAAGAAAGATGGAAAGAACGCTCGGACCGGAGAAATATAAACTAATTTTAGCAGTTGCGACATCGCCAAAAAATATCAGAGTATCGGAACATCGAGGGCCAGCACCCTGGCAGAACAACAACAAAAGTTCGCTGAACTGCACAAAAGCTACAAAAATATTGGTATATAATAAGACAAAGCCGGGCTTCATTAGCCTCGGCCTCATCACCATCATCGTCGAAGAAAGCAGCGGCATCAGCAGCTGCCGAAGATTGGACATCGTCGTAAACGAACAAAAAATGCACACAAATCAACGTTAGAATTTGGAATTCCAGCGGGAACAAAGCGGAGAAAGATGGAGAGTCCGGAGCTGGGAGAATTGCCAAATTCCTGGTATATGGTCAAGGTAAATTGACTTTTTATAGACAGTGACAACAATTAATTATATTTTAATATGCTGCGCAGCTTGGCTTATTAGTTTATAGTATCAACAATACAAATTAAAGAGCCCCTCCATCCAACCTCGTCCAACCCGACGAACCCATGGCGCGACCTCGAAGAAAGGCCGCCGCCGAAAGTCATCGAACTTTCTCCCTGTTCTTTTCGCCGGCTAATTTCTATATTAGGTGTCATGGTCCCCCGGCTGTCGGTGGTTCTATTAATTACCCCAAACAGCTGCCATCATTTATAACTCAGTCCCAGGGGAGTCCATCTCCCCCAAAAGATCTGCTATCTGTTACAATTTGTAAATGACCAACTGGAAGCTCCCAGGGCGCAAGGTCAAACAAATTTGCCTAAAACACAATCGCAGCGATCAGCAACTAAATTGCCGTGACAAGTGAACCCTCAAGTTAGTTGGGAACTCCAGCAGCCTCCGGAGAAATGAACAGAACGGAACGCAGAGTTATACAATCGCGTGAGTCTTCTCAGAGCTGCGAATCTTTGTTGCTTAATTCTCCTTTGTATGCGTCGTGGTTGTTGGTGACATGCGAACAGAATGGTTATGGATATAATAGTTATGGCCAGATAGATGGATGGTTGGATGGTCTTTGGTGTGCGATTGGTGTCTCTTAGCAGCCACTATCCAGCGTCTGAGCTGTAATTAATGGCAGCTTACGAGTTAGCCGCAAATTAGCCACATGACACAGCGCCCGCAGAAGTAGGTAGGCGTCTTGAGACAGATCAGAGACGGTATCAAATGGTTTCTGGTGGGCACTAGAACTGACCCCATCCGGGAGAACTGTAAACTCTTTTGCCACTTCACTTCCATGACTCGTTAGGAGAGTCGCCAACAGCTTCCGTTCGATTGGAGGCGTTGCGGTTGTCGAGTTTACAGAGTGGGCGGGCGGATCTTGTTATATTCCATGGCTCTGGGCATATAAAAAGTTTGATTAAGCGCATAAATATGCAAATTCAAAAGCAATAAATTGGATTACAACATAAAGACCATTTTGGTAAGTCTATTAATGAAGTATTACATTCTAAATTATGGCTAAATCCAGCTTGAAACAATTTAAATTAGAGCAAAATCAAAACTTAAAGTTGAAGACTTCCTAAAGGCAAATTTAAATCAAAAAATTTCATAGGTAACTTAAAAAATAACGCAACTTAAAAAATAACTTCACAAAATATTCATTAATGGTTTTCACATATTGTCCATATGCGGTTTATTCCAGAATTCTGTTTCTGACGCTTTCTAAGTACTAAAATACAGTTAAAACTAGGGTTTCAGCTCGATTCAGGCCCAGCTAGTTGAGCGGATTCGGTGTCTTGGCGCTCTCCTGGCGAATGGCATTTATGAGCTCGTAGTTAACCAGGAAGGTGAAGCGCAGTCCGGAGATCTCAACGGTGCAGTTGTGAGCTAGACGGGTTTTGTTCGCAGACAACAAGGGAGTGCCGTCTATGAAGATGGCACGCTTGCCTTCGTTGGCGATGAAGAAGTCGCCGTTGCTGCGCAGCTTAATAGTTCCCTGGCGACGTGAGATCTTAGCCGCGGGACCTTCAAGCGATAGGTCCACATCCACAACACAGTCCTTAGCATCCCGGCCAAAGGTAATCTCCTTGGAGCGCATCAGGTAGCGCACATGGCGGCCGCACAGACAGGCCAGTGTCTGGTTATCGAACTCGGAGGCAGCTGTCGGTCCAAGAACCGAATCTACAAGGACGCCCCAGCGGGAGAGCTCGTTCTCCAGCAGGCGAATATCGCGCTTGTTGCGACGATCTGCCAGGGCTCTTTCCAACTCCAACGCCTCGTCACGCGGCTCGTTGAGATCGTGCTCAAAGATCTGATCCTCGGCATCCGAGAAGCTTAGCGGCTGCTGATCCGCGCCATAAACCGGCTTCACCGTCTGATCCGGCAGAAGGCTATACTGCTTGAGCAGCAGCCAGTGGTTGTGCAGGGACTTGGCGGTGCGAGCGCTGTAAAAGATTGAGGCGTTCTTGTCCAGGAGCTCCTGGAATTGCTCCAGTTTCGGCTGCTCAGTCTGTGAAAGGGAGGCGAGGGATTAGGAATCAGCTTTAATTTGTATTTTTTCTTGATCTCTACACTCACGCTCTTAATGGTGCCCAGTAGATCCTCCTCCTGGACGCTGTACAGTGCCTTGCGTTGAACGGAATCCACGAGTTCAGGATGCAGGTTGCGCATGGCGGACACGGCAATCCTCGAGACAGCCGGCTCGTATAGCAGAGCATACCAGCGCTGCTGCAGCTCCTGAAGAGTAAACTTGCAAGAGAATTTCACGCCACGATGTATAATCCGCAAATCGTTGGTCTGCTGAATGCCAATGATCAGGGCCAAATCATCAATTGGCTTCCAGCGGCCCAGATCCTTGGTGGCCGTCTGGCCGAGTGTTCTACCGTTGCGGCGCTGCGACTTCTTGCTGGCCGGGCGCACGGGACGTGAGCGTCTCTCGCTGGCCGCTGGACGCTCCATAACGGGCGGCTTGGGCTGCACTACGGCCGGAACTGGGGGCGCAACAGGCAGCAGCGGAGTCACGGGTGGTGCTGGCGTGGTTGGCGTGGGCAGGGGCAGTGAAGCAACCGTGCTAGGCGTCCCGGGCACTAGGGAATCCGCCGAAGCGGGCGTTAAAGGCGGCTCCGGCGTTGGAATGGGAATGGTAAGAGGCGCTAGCGTGGTGTGCGGCACCCCAATCAGAGCGGGATAGTTTTGTGAAGTGGTTCTCGGTCTGTTGTTGCGATTTGCGTCCGTTCCGCTGCGATTTGTGGGCACTGCGATGTTGTACTCGACTATTTCATCATCAAAGCGCTTCCTTTTGATTGTTCGAGACGAACTGTCAGCGGCGGGAAAACGAAAATGAATGATTACCAAGCACTTTTCCTCTCGTTGACATTCCTGTCAACTCCTGTTATTCTTACCTTCTACGCTTCTGGTCGTTTTGCAGCTCAATTGGCAGATTCTGTATCGGAGCTCGCAGTAGCGGAGTGGCAATGACAGTCGCGGCTGCTGCGGCACTCGTTACTGTTGTTGTTGCTGACACCACTGTACTTTTGCCCGTGCCTGTCGTGGTTGTTGTTGCTAGTGCTGGCGACGACACGCCTACTGTGATTAGTGTGCTCGCTGGCAGAGGGGGCTGCTGCGCCAAGGGGACTGTGGGCAGGCTAGCAGCGGTCACAGGAACTGCACTGCTAGCAGAAACCGAGATTCGTGTAATTTCCATTGCTGTGACGCGGATTTAATGCTGAAAATTCACTTTTTTCGCGACGCACAAAGAGTGACCGTTGCCTAATAACGATAACAACAGGTTACGATACATTTCCTCGCAAACTATGGCATCACCCTCTGTTTGGATAATCGATAGTATCGAAGCTTTTCCATCTCTATGGTAAAATTTGTTTACTCGGACTTTTGTTTAAATTAGCGAATTTGGGCCACAACGCCAGCATTACTCAGCATCGATGCACGCATCTAGATGAGTGCCTGGATGAGCGGGCAACCGAGTTTACGCGACAGCCACAGAAGTATCACCCGGAAATATGAGGTAAGCCATCGGAAGAGCGAGCAAGAGCACAAAAACAAAATATTATGACTAATCGATTCGCAGTTTGCACTACGCGGAATCGGAGTCTTCGCAGTCAGAGAGCAAAATGGACATCTCGGAGACGCCCACGGACTCCACGGGCATCTCGCCACTGGCCGATGATACTGTGACCGCTCCTCCGCCCAAGAACATTCTGGCGCTGGAGAAGGAAAATGAGATTATGAAGGATCTGGATCTGAAGACGAATACGACTTCCAGCTTGGACAACCGAATTCTTCGGATGGAAATGCTGCCCATTGAGACAGTGCCGCCACAACGACATACCATCGAGCGCACGCTGGCAAACAGCCATCCGCTGATGTCACCCACAAACACGGACTCCGACTCCGAGCCTTTCCAGCTGAAAAAACAGGAGAAGCCTCAGCCGCGAAGCAATTTTCCAGACGTGGTGCCCGCCACGGAGACGGTGCAGGCGAAGAACTCGCTTAACCAGTCGCGGAACAAACCCCAGGATGCCAAGGTCAGTCTGTTAAGGGCCAACAGTCCGGACATTCTGAGCAGCGAGTCGGATGCCGATGTGTCCCAGTACTTGGCTGCCGTGGAGTCCAATTTCCAGTCGGTCTCCCTGATGCCCAATGGCAATGGCAAGAAATCCAAGCGAACGACCACTCTCCCCGGCGGCGAGGACATATCCAGCTTGGACTCTATTTCCAATCATAGTTTCGATGATGACGAGGACATAGAGCATAATCTTGCCTCACTGAGTCCCTCAAGCTCGCTAATCGACGGTCTGGACGGCGAGGACGATGACGACGACTGCGAGGGCCCCGAGCTATTGCCCGACCATGACGATGACCTGGAATTGGACCTGGAGTTCGGCCTGGCCACCACACCAACGCCACATGCTCCGGCTTCGACTGCAGCCCCAGGCGCCTCCACTTTGCCACAATACACGGCTGCTGAAGAGCGACGCGATTCGCGGAATTGGCAGAAGATTACTCTGCCGGACGGACGCACCCGCGAAATCGACATGCGGGTCATCGAACCCTACAAGCGGGTGCTTTCCCACGGCGGATATCTCAAATCTGGCGGCCAGAACGCCATAGTCATCTTTTGCGCCTGCCACCTGCCGGATAGATCGCGGGCCGACTACAGCTATGTGATGGACAACCTGTTTCTTTACGTGGTTAAGACGCTGGAGCAGCTGGTTACCGATGACTATGTGCTGATCTATCTGCACGGCGGTTCCAACAGGCGAAACGTGCCGCCCTTTCCCTGGCTTAAGCGGTGAGTTTGATTTATTCTTAAACCTCGATTGATTCTGGTGCTGATAGATGATGTGTCCCCCACAGTTGCTATCAGCTGCTAGATCGTCGGCTGCGCAAAAGCCTGAAGCACATGTATCTGGTGCATCCTACATTCTGGATTAAGTCGCTGGTGTGGATGGCAAGACCGTTTGTGAGGTGAGTTGTCACTATAACCTACACTAAAGATTACATTACCTAATTTTAAGATTATTTTTCTCTTTCCCTTTCTCTTACAGCACAAAGTTCTGGCGCAAGCTGGTCTACGTAAAGTCCCTGGAGGAGCTTGGCCTACATGTGGCCGTGGAAAAGGCAGCCATTCCGGAGAAGGTGAAGCAGTATGATGCCAAACGGCACTGAGAATTCTGCAATGCCCAGAGACTTGTTTTACTCAAACGCAAAACGCTAATGCAACCGCAACGCATTCATGCCACACTCGCTATACACTAGAATCTGTGCATTACGCATTCCCCATCTTCACGGACTACGGACTTAGGCTATATAATCCTCCAACCGATTTGGTTTGCGCTCTCTCGCTATGCTTTAATTTAAGATCTCAATCTTTGTGATACTTTATGTTTGCCTTCTCAGTCGAGTCCCCTCAGCAGCATTTTTCCGTGTGTGAAGCGTGAAGGCGTGGAGTTCGTTCAGCAAGACATCGAACAAGTTTTTGTAGTTCTTTATTGGCAGCCGTAGTAGAATCGTATTAGTAGGCACAGAGCCATCCCCATATTTATACCATGTAGTTATCGTGTAGCTTCCGCTTCATATACATACATATAAATACGAACATATATTTTGTAATGGAACAGACATACATATGCAACCAGAAACCACCAAACTTCCGAACCTGTTACCTTTTCTCGTAGCAACACGAAGTTGGAGCACCTAAACTGAATTTAAACATAAGTAATTGAAAATCTTTAGCTGAATTTTGCATTCAATGTATGTTCCAAGCACGAAACGAATCGAAACTCACACTGACACTGCGACAATGACCCCATGCCAGTTGCCAGTAGCAGGTGCCACCCGTATCCATATCTGCATACCCCCACACACCACCACCACCACATTCACCATCAGAGTTAGCCGATTAGACTGTAAGTGACCAGTAGCGACCATTCTCTGTGGAATCCACACACACGGACACTCGTAGAATCTCTATATATATAGCGGATAATGTGACGTACAATTTAGGCAATGAATGTAACCGATTGATATTACGAGCGACATTTTGTTGGTTTCCTTTTACCGCTTTAAACAAACAATAACAATAATAATAATAAAGTGCAGGATGATTTTTATTTATTATAATGCAATGCAAGGCCTGTAAGGCCTACGAGTAATAGCTCTGGTCGCAGTCCCACAGGTCGTTGTCCTCGTGAAACTGGATGAGCACCAGCTCATACGTCACAATGGTGCCGGCAACCTGAAAACGGCAAGCAGATTTTTAATTAAAAGTGGCTCTTGGGGTTTATCATGGTGACTCACACTCAGCACCAGCTTTCTGGTGAGGTGAAAGAACTTCATCCCAGTCAGGGCCACCTCATCGCTAATGACCTCCTCGGTAAATCTCTTTACCTCTGGACACCAGGACTCCTTGGGCACGCAGCGCAGGTATCTCAGAGTTAGCCTGGATTCGTCATGCACGCTGGCGGAGTATAGAGACACCGCCAAGGTGCGACCAATGAGGAAGATGAGAGAGAAATAAAAGTACACAGCATGCGCCACCGATGGCATGGTGCTAAAGGAAGCATAGAGGATTAGTTAAAGTATTCATACACACAGAAAATAAAGAATTCCAAATGATTTTTTGATCTTATTCCTTATATATATACCCACTTCAGACTCCGCAGCAACTGGACGCATATAAAATATAGATTGTTCGAAAAGGACACCATGGTAATTAGGGATATGGCATCGTCCATTTTGTCGCATAAAATGCAAATATTTCTATATTGAATGCGACGTTCCGACCAGTAAGTGGGAGCCATGTTCTGCAAGTAATCATTTTTTTCGGGCAACAATAATAGCTGTCACAATCCTCTTTACCATTCCCTTGAAATTCCGCAGGTCATCGTTGAGCTGTCGGAACTTGGAGGCCAGTCCAATGCTGACAATCATCACAAACATATCCATATAGTTCCATATGAAGGTCGAGTAGACGTTCTGGAACTTTCCCCACATGGCCAACGGGGTCGAGTAGCTGGCCACGAAAAAGATCTCGTCGTTGGTCCGGAGAAAGTAGTTTTGAATGGGATCAGCGGTGCGGTTGCAAAATGATGCGTAATTTATGGCTGAGATCATGCTCAAGATGTGCTCGGCTATTAAGTTAAATAAACAAATAATAAACATTTAAATTTAAACCATATTTAACAGTCATAACTTACCAACGGATAGCATCATGCCCACTAGCATAACCATGGCAATGGTGTGCCCCATCTTCCATTTACCCATCTGTGTGTGATACTGCGGGAGATCCTGCTCCACGGTGTGCCAGTACATCATCAGTTGGGGCCACCGCCGAGCCAAATTGAGAGCCACTATCAGCACCAGCAGTACAGATCCTCGGAATATAATGGGTTTAATGCTGTTGAAACTAATCGGATTGTTTAAGACCTTATACAACGATAGTCCAAAGTTCGTGAAGCTCGATAGAATGAAGAGCACACAAAAACAGGTGCGAATGTTGCGCCAGGAGAAGCTCAGATTTGAAGGGTGCTTAGCCGTGACTCCCTTCACTGGCATCATGGCAAAGAATTCGGCCACGAGAAGGACACGGCCCACAGCTTGGTGGAAGGTTCCATCGCTGAGAAAAGCTTCCTTGTTGCTACGGGACAGTTCTGTTGGGAATTAATTTAATTAAGTGAAGTGATTTTTAATAGTAATTATATAAATATTTACTGGGTAATGTATTCCGGACCTCGTACTCCTTTTCGATCTGACTTTTGTAGGTTTCACAACTCTCCTGGAAGGCTTTCTTGCGGGCGCTGCAGGGATATGAATAAGGAAATAAAGAATATACTATAATTTTTAAAGAATTTTCCCTTTTCCTTAATATTAATTTTAAATACTTCACCCACTCCCACCTCTCGTGAATTAAATCCAGCTTACGCGTCAACGATGATCTGATCACCTTCTTCTTAAGCCGGCGCAGCTTGCGCTCCAGCTTGGGCAGGATTTTCATCCTACGACTGGCTGTTTCCACTGCCAAAGACCAACTGCAGCAAAGAAATGACCAAAGGCAACCTAAAAGCCAACAGGAACCCGCACAATGACCATTAAAAACACCTGTTGTTTTGCACTTATCTATAATTAAGGACTAGCAACAACAATGAAAGCACATATTTTGCGGGCTTAACCCTAAACCCACTATTGTACCAACACTCCCCCAAAAAAAGTTCAGCCCTCAAAGCAGCCGAGAACCTTCTCCTCGCCGTTGAATTGCAGCAAAATCAGTTCGTAGGTCACAATTGTGCCAGCCACCTAATGGATATAGTATATATGTAGTTCTATAATTGGATAGTTTTGTTTACAAACCGAAATGACAACGCCACGGGTCAGACGAAAGAATTTTAAGCCAGTCAGGGCCACGTTGTCCAAATGCACCTCCTCCGAAAAGCGCTTGAGCTGGCAATGGGAATCATTTAATGAATTAATCAGAACTTTAGGTAAGAACTCACCTCATCGCACCAATATTCCCGAGGCACTAGACGGAAGATGAGCAGAGGTCGCTTGGACTCGTCATTAATACTGGAACTATATAGCGAGAGGATTAGAGTGCGGCCAAGTAGATAGATCAATGAGAACCAGAAGTACAGGGTATGCGACACCGAAGGTTTGGTCCTGAAAGAAATTCCATATTAATATATAAATATATTTATTAATTAAATAAAAACTTACTGCATGCTCTTCAAGATCTTGCCGCAAATAAAATATAAATTATTGGTAAAGCACAGCATCGTAATGGTGGATATGCCATCGTCCACTACCTCGCAAAGCTTGCAGAGATTCCGAAAGTTAACCCGACACTGCATCCAGTGCTCCACAGAGGTGGGCTGCAGCAAGGGAAAAATTGAATCATAACTTTATAGTCTCAAAACACGACTCAGAGCCCATACCAGTCTCGCCTCTCGCATCATGTAATCATTTAACTGACGGAAACGGGCCGCCAGAGCCACACTGACGGCCATAACGAAGATGTCGTTGAAATTCCACGCAAATGTACTCAAAATATTGATCACTTTTCCCAGTAGCCCCAAGAGGTGAGTGTAGTCCACAAAGTAAAACACCGAGGAGAAGTTTAAGTACAAAAAACTGTCGATTGGGTGTCCCGGCATCTTGGGACAGGAATTGACGTAGTAGCCCATGCTTAGCATGCTCATCATGTGTTCCACTAAAAGGGATTATTAAATAGATTAATATTAAATAATGAAATAGATAGAAATTAAATTAAAATAAATGCCTACCCAGCGAGCAGGTGGTGGCCACAATTGTAATCCACTTGATGTGCTGCGACAGGGCTCTGCGCTCCTTGACCGATTTCAGAGGTGGTAACTTGGCCTCCACCAGTTGCCACTCCTGGGCAATCGCTGGCCATTTTCTGGCCAATTGTAAAAACGCCAAGGAGATGAGGAATATGGACATGTAGAAGACAAGAGTCTCTACCGAATCAAAATTGAAAGTCACATTTGTCACAAAGGCCACCAGGTAACCGGAGATCACACCAAAGCAAAAGATAGTGACCAGGGCATAGTAGGTGCGGGCACTGGACCAGGCAAAGGCAAGATCCTCGGCGAACTTGGAGCTGACGCCGCGAACTGGCATTAGGGCAAATATCTGGGCGATTATGAGGACTGAAAATAAAATGTAAGCAAAAATTTTAGATTTCAGATAGGGAATTAAATAAAATTCTTAAAAAAATTATAACTTTTCTTATAATCTTAACTGTATAAGTAATTCATATTCACCTGGCTTAATAGCTTCCTGGAAAGATCCGCTATATTTGTGATCCTCTGATCTTCTGAGACGTCGCAGAAAAGCTTTTACTGGGGACAGAAATATATAAATGTTAAAATAATACAACAAAAATATATATATATTACTCATTGCGAATTGGAAACGTTTAGTTGGCTTGGAGACCACTTTGTACTTGAGGATGCCCAGGGTTACACTGAAAAATGATTAAATCTCAGTAACCTTTTGCAAAGAATAAGAAACAAAAATAGACTTACTCGCTGCCCACACGTGATCTTCGCCAGAATTTGATGCGAGCGATGAACCTTCGTCGCTTAGCCGCATCCCCAGTGGTTCTGGCCATGTTCGGTGCTCGACTGACTGCCCCGACAAATGGTTAAGCCCACAAATTGCTACTGGTTACGCCTAATTGATGGTCTCCGTGCCAATTGTGCGCTTATCTGTGCATAATCTTGTGCAAATGTGAGGAGCTGACAGCCGGCGGCGACAAGCTCATAAAGTACGTATTAATGAAATGGAGTTAGGAGTAAAATATGCTCATAGAGGAGCCGGGTGCGCGGCTACAAATACTCGGCTGCGTGACGGCACCCTCCATTTGGTGAAAGAGGACCAGTTCGTAGCCGAAGGCAGCGGCTGTCATCTGTAGGACATATTAAGGGAAATATTACTTAAATTAAACATAAATTAAATATTGCTCACTGCAAAGATAAGCCTGCGGGTAATGTGGAAGTAACCCTTCCCGCTTAGAGCAAACGATTCATTGCGGAGCATCTCACTTAACCGCTCCAAGTCATCACACCAACAGCGTGAAGGGATCTCATACAGAGTGTTGGATATATCCTTGGCCTCTTGAGGAATCGAAGCTGCGGCAAACATCATGTTCATCAAGCGAGTGACTACATAAAACAAACAAAACCAGAAGTACAGCTCGTCCATGAAAGCGCCTTTGACTCTGAAATATTTATAAATATATAATTACATATTCTACATTTTAATAATTTAGAAACTCACTGAAAACTATGGTAGATTTGCACACAAATAAAGTACATGTTTTGCGCGCAGGACACCAATATCAAACCGGATAGCTCCTTATCGTATAGTTCCTGAAGATCATGCAGGTCCAAGAAATCGCTACGTATTTCCTGCCATAGTTCCTTTCCCAAATTCCCCTTCTCCAAATTCTGACGGATGCGCCAATGCATCTGCTGAAACCGAATTCTCAATGAACGACACATGAGAACCAAGAAGATATCACTAAAGTTCCACACAAAGGTCATGGAGATGGTACTCCACTCGATAAAGAGCAGCAGCCAGGAGTTGTAGGGAATCACAGAGAATAGTTCCTGGCGTTCGCGTTGAAAGTAATTTTGCACGAAGCCTACTTTCAGCCGGCACTCCCTGATCTGCTTATAGTTACTCCAAACGGCACTGCCCACATAGGTGAGGTGTTCGCACAGAGCGGTCACCAGAAGGATTAGACCCCAACGGCGAAGATAAAGACTAAATTTGAGTCCGTTGGGGCATTGATAGCAGGGTTTCAGAAAGATCCGTTCACATTGCGAGGTCTGGCGGATGATGTGGGGCCATCTGGGCGCTATGCTTATAAAAGCTCCAAAACAAAATATGCAAATTACACTAAAGCTGAGAGAACCTGTAGGGAAAGTAGTAGAAAAATACTACGGCGTTTGAAATAATCCACAAAACTTACCTATAGTATAAATCTTAAGTCCATTTTGCAGAACAAGTTTAGCTGAGAGCACAAAATCTCCGATCACAAATACAAACACCCCCACGAATAGCAAAATGAACGGAGAAAGCCAGCGAAAGCGAACACTCTGCGGCGGATCACTGGGCTTAATTCCGTATAGGGGCAGTACCCCAAAAACCCGAGCAATGGCTAGAACATGACCGATGGCGTGGTGCAGGGTGTTCTCCTGGTGGTTCTCCGCGGACCGCTCCATCTGAAGACCGCGACTAGACAAATGGCTTTTCAGCAGGAGCGTGATAGCTGAGACACTTCCCACAAATCGTTTCCGTCACGGAGTGTATTGCTATGATAACATCTGACAGGTATAATTGATTGGGTGCCATTTCACAAAATTCAGCAAGTGCAAAATAAGCGGAAAAAGCGGATTAGGAAAATATGCTCTTGGAGGAGCCCACGCCACCCTCACAGAAGCTTTTTTGCACCTCGGAACCGGCCATTTGGTTGATTAACACGAGTTCATAGACCATCAGAGTGGCAGCCATCTGTAAATGATACATTTCTTAATAATGTTAGATATATAATTATAGCTTTAACTTACTGCGAATATCAAACGTTTCGTTAGCAGGAAATAACCCTTGCCAGTGAGCGCAAAGTGATCAGCCAGAAAAATCTCGTTGATTCGCTTGAGTTCCACGCCCCAGAACTCGGTGGGAATTTCGTACAGAGTATATGAAATCTCTCGGGCTTCTTGGGGTATGGAGGAGGCAGCAAACATCATGTTGGTAACTCGAATTATGACATAGGAGAGGCAGAACCAGAAGTACAGCTCATCAGCATAGTTTCCTTTGGATCTAATTTAATAAAGATCATAAAATATCATAAATTCAATTGATTTCTATTTCTATAAACTCACTGAAAGCTGTGATATATTTGCACACACACAAAGTACATGTTGTGGGCACAGGAGAGCACAATCAGCCCAGACAACTCCTTGTCGTACAATCCCAGCAGATCATTTAGATCCAAAAGATCACAACGAATCCGTTGCCAGAACTCATTCGGCATCCGCTGCCCCTTATGCTGACGGATGCGCCAGTGCAGCTGCTGGAATCTCATCTGCATGCCCCGGCAGATGAGCACCAAAAAGATATCCACAAAGTTCCAGACAAATGTCATCGACAAGGTGGTCCACTCAATGAAAGGTATCCACCAGGCTGTGAAATGCATCACAAGGAAGAGCTGCTGGCGCTCGCGCTGGAAATAGTTTTGCCAGAAGTCCACATTCAGCTTACACTCCACAATGGCCAAATGGTTGTTGTACAAGGCACTGCCCACATAGGTAGAGTGCTCGCAAAGAGCGGCCACTAGAAGACCCACACCCCAGAGATGGAGCCTCCGCGAGTACCGACGCCCGGCTTGGCAATTATAGGCGGGCTCCAGAAAGATCTGCTCGCACTCTGCCGTGCGGCGGATGATGTGGGGCCACCGACGGGAGAGCAGCAGGAAAACCCCAAAGCAGAAAATGCAGATTACGCTGAAGCTGAGGGATCCTAAAGAATAATTAATTCAAAAAGAGTTTTACTTTATATAGACGCTCCTACCTATGGTATAGATCTTCAAGCCATGATCCAGCACCACCTTGGAGGATAAGGCACAGTCCACAATGGAAAATGTAAACAGAACCAGAGCAGCCAGCAGAGACAATGAAAGCCAACGGAAACGAACCTTGTCTGGATGAGAACTTGGCCAGACTCCCGCCACCGGCAGAACGCCAAAGAACTGGGCTATGACCAGGACTGAAATAATGGGAGAAATTCTAGGATATTACTGTCTTTGAATATATTTTTCTAAGCACTCACAAGGTCCAATCCCGTGCTGGAGCGTGTTTTTAGTCCCCTTCTGTCCCGAATGCTTCATGGCGGTGCGCTGTTGGCTAGCAAATGAAAAACGGAAGCAGACACGCCATAAACAAGAGGGCGGGTTCCATTCGTTTATCCTTGTATTTTCAGATTAGGATCTCGAATTCAGCGGATTTGGTGCATGGTGCGTGGGCGTGACACTTGTGAATAAATGTGCTTCTGAATAGACTTAGTCCGGGCTTTAGAATTCCCTGCAGTATTGAGTCTTTTGCCTGATGGCACCTTGGTTGATGACATCCGATATCATGAGCTCATAGGTGATAATGGTGGTGCCCATCTTGGAAAACGGTAAAATATGAGTACAGAACAGTTGAGTAGTTTAAAGCATGAACTCACAGCTAGGACGAGTGAGCGGGTGAGGTAGAAAAAGCCGCTGCCGGAGAGAGCAGTCATGTCATTGCCCAACTGCTCACTGAAGCGCTGAACCTGTGGAGGTGGAGTAACGATACGAGATATAATGAGCAGGGTTTTTTTCTGACAGTTAAACTCACCTCTATGGACCACGCCCTGCTTGGCACATCCCGCAGAGCGGTGACTATCTTGCGCTCGAAATCATTGATAGACGAAGCAACGAATATGGTCAGCAAAGTGCGGACTACAGCGAAAATCAGAGAGTACCAGAAGGCCACCATTACTATGGAGTCCACGCCAATGTTTCTGTTTCAAAAATAAAATAATTAATAGACATTAAGGTTTTCTGAATGCCTTTTCCACCCACTTGAAGCTGTTGAACAACTGAAAGCAAATGAAGGACATGTTATTGCCAAAAGCCAGGAGCACCAAGGGAGCTATGGCGGCATCTAGGAGGCGTACGAGACGCTTCAAGGCCAGATAGTGCTCCCGCACTTCTGTCCAGAACACCGCAGGCATAACCTTTCTGTGAACAGCAGCAATCCTTCGATAAAGTTGATGAAACCTGGCAGCCAAGCCAATGCCAATGCACATGATGAAGCAGTCGGTGAAGGAGCGCGGATAGGCAATGGTTTGGTTGACCCACTAAAGTAAAATAAAATAAAAAACTAATAAGATTAATAATTAAATTAAATTAAATTAGTTCCCACCTCAAAAATGGGCAACAGCCAAATGTGATACGGCAGAATCATGTACAGATGAGGTCGCTCCCACTTATAGATGCTCTCGAAGTAGGTCACATTGATCTTACACTGGATACGCTCCATATTGCTGAGGTGAAAGGAATTGAGCAGCAGGAGGCAGTGTTCCACTAAATGATTCATAAATGAAATGAAAAATTAAACTAGTTAACTGATCATTTACCCAAAGCCGAAGACATAACCACCGCAAACACAATATAAATTCTTCTCTTTATCTTGTACTCCCCGTAGAAACGATAGGGAACCCTTAGGAAGAGCTTCTCCACACCTTGCCACGTACGCATGATACTCGGCCAACGGATAGCCAATCTCCAGAAGAACAGGTGCTCCAGAAGGCAAACAATATACAAGGACAGCGTGCTGGAAGTATGAAAGGTAATGGCCACCTTGACCACATAGTTAATGACGGCTCCAAATTCGCACAGATTGAGGATCACAATGAGCCCAGAGTAGAAGACGCGTGGCGAGAGCCACCTGTACCGGAGGTCTGCCACATCTAAAGCGCGGACATGGCTAACCGGAAGTAGGCCATAGATTTGGGAAATGAAAAGAACTGAGAGCAAGAAGATATTTATTTAAACATGATTAGTTATTAATATTTTAGGAACTTGCTCAGACGAAAGATTATCATAAAATTGATTAAAGGAAAAATGTAATAATAAAGAGAATATTATTTAATACACATTTTCCAAGATCTACCTTTCGAGACCGCCCGATGGAATGTCTCTCCCTGCGGCATGGCCGAACTAACAACTCTCACTGCACGGCGGAGTGACAATCTGGCGTGCGAAAAGCCCCCAGCAAAGCCAAGTGGGGGCGTGGTTGTGCTTGACGATTTAGCAACTAAGTATTTACAACTAATTGCTGCGCCTGTCACTGGCAGCTGACATGACAAATGGGAAGGCGGTGGCGGCGTGGGGATGAGTGTGTGTGTGCGGGTGCAGTTGGCGTCCATCAAGCGCACAGGGGCTGCAGTCCTTTGCGTCGATTGGGTTCATCGAATTGCAGCAGGACCAGCTCGTAGGTGACAATAGTGCCTGCCATCTAGGGGGAAAAGGAGTACAGATGTGTGAACATAAACAAGCATTTTGTATAAAGGGGGTTACACCTCTACCTACCCCAAAGAGCAGGCGACGGGTGAGAAAGTAGAACTTCTTGCCGGACAGGGCCACTGTCTGTGTGGTCATCTGAAATATCAGGCGTTCCACCTCCACGCACCAGCTACGGCTGGACACACGCCTTAAGATACCCAGGCCACGCTTGGACTCCTCATTGATGTCGGCAGCCGTAAGGAATACAAAGGCTGTGCGTCCTATGAGGTACAGAAGCGAGTACCAGAAGTATATATAGTTGATAGGCCAGCGGAGTTTACTAGGAGATATTGTAGGAAATCGGTTAATAACAATTTAATTCTTTCTCCTAAACTAAACATACTTGAACACATTGAGCAGCTGGTAGCACACAAAGTACAAGTTGTTCACACAGGAAAGTAATATCAGGCTGGACATGGCACTGTCCACAAACTCTAGAAGCTCACACATCTTGACGTAGTGCTCCCGGATTTGTATAAACGTAGATTCGGGTACCTCCTCATGCTCTAGCTTACGAATACGCGAAGTTATCTGTTCAAAGCGATAAGAAAGACCCTTGCTGATCATCATGATGAACAGGTCCATGTAGTTCCAAACGAAGGTGCAGGCGCCGTTAATTAACTAAAGGATAAATATTTGAAGCATAAAAAGTTAAACATTTAAAACAAATTACCAGTATAAAGGCAGCTACAACGTGGCTGTAGGGTAGCAGCTGAAACACATAGTCATAGTTCCTTTGTATATAATCATCCAAACTGGGCCCAGCGGTTATATTGCGGCAGATCTGTATGCGTCGCGTATAGCTTAAAATGGCCGACACCTGGTACAGAGCATGTTCACCTGAAAGCGAGCACATATTAAGATCCTATAATCATGGAAACAACCCCAAAGACCCACCCAACGACAAGCCAATGATGGCCAAGGCAGCCAGCTGCACTCTCCGCGCCAGATTCCTTTTGGGTATCTCATATGGCGGCCTGGTAAAGACCATCTCTGTTTTGGTCCAATAACGGATTAGTGGCGGCCATCTTCGAGCCAGGCGTATAAAAATTAAATAGGCAGTCAGCACGCAGCCAAAGAAAACAAGGCCCACTGCAAGCAGAAATAAGTCTTCGACTTAATCAAGAAACAACTAAATTATATATCTAAATCTCACCGAAATTCTTGGCGCTGATGCCTATCTGCACGAGGTGCGTAAACATGCCCAGAAACATAATGCTGGTGGCAGCCATAAAGATCAGGGTGACCATCATGGGCAGCGATTTGTAGGTGAAACGCACTCTTCGAGGATTTGAAGCCCTTATGCCCAACAAAGGCATCACAGCAAAACATTGGGCCAGAAACATAACTAAATTTAAGTTAATATTTACTACAATTTAAATTAAATAAAAGATAATTAACTGACAAGGATACACAGCTCGATGAAACAAGTCCAGACTCTCGTAATTGGGCAACTTCTCGCTGGCCAGCACATTGAATTCCAGATTTGAAGCCTCCACAAACTTGGGTGGCGGTGTCTCCAGCTTACCAGGACCCTCATTCTCCACTGACTTAACTCCATTATTCTTACTAGAACTTTTACGATAATTCAGAGTAGCAGGTCCTTCCATGACGCTGGTCTTTTTTGCACTGACACGCAGTGCAGAATTTAAATAGGTCCAAAGCTTGTCATGGGGCGGAGCTGGACACTGCAGGCAGCTCCACAATGGTTTTCGGTGGGCGGCCAGGTGAAGTGCCGCTTGTTGGCACTAATTACGGGCTTTAGCCTTAAGCCCGGGCCAGAGGATGTAAACAACAATTATGAGACAAGTTCATGCGAAGCGGGATTAGTGCAGGCGAAACCAACAGAATTGGGGAACATGTCAAAGGCATCGGATAGCATCCTCAAGCAGCTGAAGGTGCAACGACAAAAGCAGCGAGCTTTAGCCGCCATGCGATGCCGCTGTGCCCAGGGAGGATTGGAGTTTGAGGAGCTGGATACGTTTTACAGAGCCATCAGGCCATGTAAGATTTATGTATAATTTAAAATTAATTAAAATAATCTGCCACTGAAATCATTTCCAGATCTCTGTGTGGCGCAATTCTTTGGCGTTATGCCCTTAGCCAATATCCTGAGTCGTGATCCCCAGGATGTGAAATTCAAAGTGCGAAGCCTGGGAGCTGGAGTCACAGGCCTCTTCCTGCTTCTGGGAGGCCTGAAGACCCTAATCGGGGCAAATGTTCTCTTCAAAGCGGGACTCAATGCCAAGAATATGGGTGCGTTGATATGAATTATTTCTAAAATCTTGATTATCCTCCATGTCCACCCTACAGTTGGCTTGGTTTTCCGCATTGTGGGCATTATCAACTGGTTAAATTTTGTGGGCTTAGCGCGGTGCTGGTCACAGATAATGTTGCCCTGGAGTTCCCTGGATATCTTGATGCTATTTCCACCCTACAAGCGTTGTAAGCGAACTCTTCGCTCAAAGGTTAACACCATTGTAATAAGTGTGGGTTGTCTGGGGTTGGGTGAGTGGGGTGGGCCTTCTTTATCGCTTTGGTTATATTTTAACGCATTTACCTCCCTTGCAGTGGATCATGCTCTCTACTATATATCTGGATATGTTAGCTTTAGCATGCATATTTGGAACTGCCAAACGAATCACTCGCATGTCCCATTTGCTTCCTATTTGGAAAAGGAGTTCTCTGATGTCTTATTTCTGCTGCCATTCAATATATTCTCAATGTGCTATGGTTTTGTAAGGATTTGTGTCTTTTGTATAAATGTATTTTAAATTAACAAAAGATTCTTTTGATTCATTTCAGTGGTTAAATTTCGCTTTTACCTTTTTGTGGAACTTTATGGACATTTTTATAGTGATTACCAGCATTGGATTGGCTCAAAGATTCCAACAATTTTCTGACCGAGTGCTGGGCTTGGCGGGTCGCGTGAGTTAACTTTATTTTTCCACATTTTCCTAATACATATTTTCCTTAAAGTACGTTCCGGATGCCCTGTGGTGTGATATTCGCCGGGATCACATACGCCTTTGTGAGCTGACTAGCCTAGTGGACGCCAGTATGTCGAGTATTGTCTTCGTATCCTGCGCAAATAATGTCTATGTTATCTGCAACCAGGCTCTGGCCATCTTCACGTGAGGCTTATTTGTTCACACATTTATTTCCATCTATAAATTATAATTTAAATGATTTAGTAAGCTACGACATCCCATTAATTATGTGTACTTCTGGTACTCACTGTTCTTTCTAATGGCAAGGACCAGCCTGGTCTTTATGACTGCCTCCAAGATAAGGGATGCCTCGCTGCTGCCGCTGAAGTCCGTGTATCTGGTGCCCAGTGACCGCTGGACTCAGGAGGTACAACGATTTGCCAATCAATTAACCAGCGAGTTTCTTGGTTTATCTGGTTATCGCTTGTTTTATTTGACAAGAAGAAGTCTGTTTGGGGTAAGGTTTAGGGTTAGTCCTTAGTATTTAATTAGCATCATCGTACCAATCCCTTACAGATGCTGGCCACCCTGGTCACCTATGAGCTGATGCTTCTGCAAATGGATGCCAAGAGTCGCAAAGAAGGTCCAATATGTGTTTAAGTTAAGGAGATTCCTGGAGAGTTCCCTCACAAATATAATATTTAAGCTTGAAAATCAACACTGAAATTAAACAGAATTAAAAAACTTTAGAATATTAATCAAATATTGTATAAACTACGAAATATCCATAATAATATTTGTAAAAATAAATAATAAATTGACGTTCTGCTTCGAACTCTGCCAGGACTCGGCTATCGAGCAACAGGAAGGTTAGGGTTGCCTGTCGATTTTTACTGGTTGGAATAAATGGCCAAAATGCTGCCTGGATAATTGGCCATTTGAAATATCATTTCAATTTTCGGGCCCGCTGTCGTCCTTAGGGGGCGGGCGAGTCCACAAATGGGAGGGTAACCAAAGTCGTTTGCCATTAGTTTCAATTATTTTAACACATGTACACAAACGTAATGTTTATGGCAACTCAACGAGTTGTCACTGGTGGGTGGAGGGTCTGAAGGTGGCCAAAAAAACACAGAAGGAGGAGGACAACGTACCAAAGGAGAAGGAGAAGTTGCCAAACAGGAATATGGTAGCAGGAGAAGGAACAATCTGAAATGGCTTTTCAATTTCAGGACTCAGGCTTTGACACTTTGCCAATTAACACTTTCCTGGTTACCGATTGCCATTTTTGTTTATGGAGGAGACCAGTCCATCCTGGCTAGGAATGGTGGTGCAGGTGGAGCAATCCGGGGGGCAATTATCCTGTCACGAAAGTTTGTACGCAGCCGAAGCAGGTAGCAAAACAAAATGCCAACAAAAACAAAGGCCGCGGTCATTAACGGGCGCCGGCACCCCCGTTTCCGGACGTGGAACTCTGAACTCAACAGCACGTGAGTCAGTGGCGGCAACCCTCAAGCGGCCACCTTTGTTGTTGTGGCCCCGCTGTCATGGCAACCGCTCGAAAATGAAAACCGAACGCACGCCCCGGGAGAGTTGTGTGAAAAATCGGGGAAAATTTTCACTCAGAACGCAAGGAGCCGCCGAGGAGCGAGGCCATGAGCCACAACCATGAGCATGGATATCCAGGAGACCGTATCCGTGCGCAAGTTTCGCGACTTCTCGGCGCGCCAGAAGCAGGAGCTCTACGAAACGCTGCTAGAGCTGGCCGAGTCCATAGAGGAGCTGCCCAAGAAGTCGCTGCGCAAGACCCTAGAGGTCACGCTGGCCGTGCTGGAGTACAAGGGCGAGCAGGTGCAGAGACTGCAGGAAGAAAGCGCAGCAGGCGGCGGCGGCGGCACTACAGGAGCAACCTCTGACCGCCGGCTGCAGGATGAGAATGAGAAACTGAAGCGAATGCTGCAGAAACTGGAAGATGAGCGTGATGGCCTGAAAAGCAAGACCAAGGAGGTGGGTATTGGGTTACCTAATAGAAGTATAACTCACTCAAGTGCCTCCTCAACAGTTAGGGGAGGAAATCCGCCAGTTGGAGCTGCGCCTAAGGGAGGCCGCCCAGCAGGCCGAGGCCAGCGACAAGGACTCCTCGGATCCACTGTCCGAGCTGGACAAACATGAGCAGTTACTCCAGAACATTGACGCCAAAAATAAGCACATCAAAAGGCTGCTGAAAGAAATAGAGGTGAGTCAACTTGTATATATAAGATATATCCCTAACCCAGCTCCCTTTCCAGACTCTTCAAAACCAAAACATAGTTCAATCCAAGACTATAGTGGTTCACGAACGCGAGTTGCAAAACATCAAGGCAAATCTGGCACAGCTTAGCCAGAACATCACCAAAGTGGAGGAGGAACGCAAGTCCCTCAAACAAAAGGAGCAACAGCAAATCCTAGAGATCTCTCGACTGGAGGGCAATGTTACCTTTTTGGAGGTGGAGCGCGAAAAGCAAGAGCTGGAAATGCGAAAGTTCCTGGACAAATATGAAAGCAAGTCACTCAGTTGGAGGCAGGTACTCGAAGAGAGGGACAGGGAAATGGAACGTCTCAAGAAACAGTTGGAGGGCAAGAGTACCAACTCAGTGCTGACCACAACATCCAGCAGCCACAGCCAACTCGAGGAGGAGCACACGAAAATGAGACATGTAAGGAAAGGATTTTATTTAAAATTTCCTTTTTATAATTTGGCATACATCCCAGCTCTTGGAATCCCGCGAACAACGCATTGAAAAGCTGGAAGCTAAGCTCCAGACAATGGCCCAGGAGATGATCAACTCTACCAAGGTAATGAATCAGTTGTCCGTGGAGCGAGAGCGAGCCCAGGATCCAGAGCAGCCGCGTGCCTGCTGCCAAATGATTGAGGAACGCCTTCGGGTGGCCAGTGCCCGTAACCAGCAGCTCTCCGAGATGCTAGAAGCCGCCGAACAGGATAACGTTCTCAAGTCCAAGCAGGCCTTGCACGCCCTGAGTGCCTTGGAGGCCTACAAGCGGGGTGAGGATGGCTTGGTGCCGGCCCTAAGACGCTGCTCTGGCCTGGAACAGAAGCTGGCGGAGCGGGATAAGCAGCTAAGGACCTACATCCAGGAGCTGAATGCTCAGCATGAAGTGGTGCAGGAAAACGAACTGCTACGCCGTCGCCTGCATATCCCCGATGATGTTGTGGTCTTGGCCAAAAATGTGCGTTCCAAGCAGCGGAGCAAGGACAAGCAAATAGAGCGGCTGACCCTCAAACTGCGCACATCCGAGGAGCTGCGTCTTCAGCTGAAGTTGGACAAGAGTGAATTAAGGTGGGTTTCGTGGATTAATAAATTTATAACCAATAAATATAATCATAATCTACTCGCAGGCGGAAGCTCTTGGAGCTGCAAAAGGAACAGCCTCAACCACTGGACGAATCGATGTTGCAGCAGCCCAGCGAGGTGGGCGAAGTGCCCACCAGTGTGCCGCTAGAGAACTCACCACGCCGTGGGCAGGGCGATGGAGCAGCCAGCTCTGAAATGCAAAACCGTTACGAGGAAGTCCTGGCGGAAAATGAGACTCTGCGCTCGGGCATGTACGAGATCCTGGAGAAGCTGCGGGAGTACGATGGTGAGTCTAAGGATTTATTTAATAAAAAATCAATTAAATTAATTTATATTTTACAGCCACTTCGGAGCACATAACCATTGATTCCGAGCTCCTCCGTCGCCTTATCGAAGCTCTTCCTAGTGGAACGGCCACGCCGCAGCGTCTTCAAGGACAGCTACTTGAGCTGAAGGCCCGCGAGGAGGCACTTCGTCAACTGTTGCAGCAGCAGAACTACAGTGACTCGGAAACGGGTGAATTGTCCTCCGTGCAAAGCTTGTGCGATGTTCCAGAGATGCCGGAGGAGCCAGCCGAGCCGGAAGAGGATCCTCACATCAACACAGCCACGCGTCCCTCTTCACCAACTGAAGCTAACGAAGGATTACAGCGGCCCGTGATCTCGGATGCAGACACAGAACCCAGGTCAGAGATGCAGGCAGAGCTGGCCATCCTCCGGAAACATTACGCGGAGCTGCGTCTGCACATGTCCGCCGATGGCAGCGAATTGGTGAGCCTGAATCAGCAGCTCCACGATCAGTTGGTCAGCTTGGAGCTGCAGATGGCCAAGCAAAGTAGTTCATACGGGTACATGCGCAAGGATTACGATCGTTTGCTAAGTGAAACCAGGAAACAGGAACTTCGATTCATCGAGGACAAGGCATCCCTCTCCAGGCAAGTAGAGCTGCTAAAGAGTGAGCTGTCAGCTACTAGGAGTCAGTTGGATGAGGTTTTGAGGCGGCATTTGTACACCGCCGAGGAGCAGCAGCAGTTGGAGCAGCGAAATGCCATCCTGAGCATGCAACTGGGCCAGGCGATGGAGCAGATGATGGGCGAGCTAAAGCTGCCCGAAATATGCGCAGAGTATGGTATAATTAAGGATAACCATCAGTTGGACTATATCACGGCCGAGGACTTTGAGAAGCAGCAACAGGAGCTGGGCAGTTGGAGAACCAAGCAAGCGGAGCTGCAAAGGGAGACCAAGCAGTTGGAGGGACTGCTGCAGGTGGCCAATGGACAGGTAAAACTTTACTAAATATCAAAAGAGCTGAAATTACCTTTTGAAATCCTTTAGATCCACTCTCAGCAAAGGCTACTCAATGAGATTACCGATAACCACATAAATCTGCGTCACCTGGTAGCCGATCTTCAAAGCAGCTCCAATGAGAAGCTAATGCTGGCCAAGGTTCAACGGGATTTGGATAGCGGTGAGTCCAATCTTTGAACGATTGAGAGAAGAGACCTCGACTAATTATAATCTTCTTTCAGTCAAGACTGAGTGCTCTCGCTTGGAAACAGAGCGAGACCAACTGCAGCTTACGGCGGACTCCCTGGAAGCCCAACTGATGGCCAGCGAGCTTAGCCTGAAGCAAGCCCAACAGGACTTCCAGCAGGAGCGGAGTAACAGCGATATCAAGCAAAAGTATTTATAAGTAAAAATCTTGAATCTTCAGAGACGTCACATTGTTATTCGGATTATTACAGATTCCTGAAGCATTCGTTGTTCGCACTGAAAGATAAATATGCCAAATTTACGCCACTGGTCTTCCTCACCAACTTTGTGTTCGCCTACCAGAAATTCCAGCGCCGCCTGGAGGAGGAGCAGGTTCAGCAGCAACAGAAAACCGATCATAGCGCTTTGATTGAGGAGCTGGCCGAGGCTGTTCAAGCCAAGATTGCACCCAATGAGGAGAGTTCCCAGCAGCTGGTGAAGCTCATCAAGTCGGAGACCCAAACGAGACTCTTGGAACAGCGCTGTGAGATTCTGCAATCGAAGCAGCAGGAACTCCAACGTGAACTCAGCGAGTTAAGGATGCGACAGGCCACCGACATGGAGCACTGGCAGACCATTCAAGCCCTATTCGGCGAGGGAGTCGCGGCATTGCAGCCCAAAGTGGATGCGGAAACCAACACAGAGCCAGCGACTCCGGTTCCGGCCATGCGAAGAGCCGCCCAGTTGATAGACAAGCAGTCGTCACCCATTGGTTCGCCACTAAGGCGGCATCCGCAACTGGACATCTCCACGCAGGTGGATTCAGTGAAGCTTTCAGAGACGGCGGTCCAGACGAACGGCATCCTCAGTCAGCAGAATCAGGCCGTTCAGACGGCAGACGCAGTGGAGGACAGCGGAAAGGATTCCCATATGGAACTGCAGCAAATGCAAGCTTCGTAAGTTGAGATTTAATATTTAAATGGATTAAAAACTAAACCTATTTATATTTTTTCCTAATTATTTGCAGTCTCCAAGAGGCCAACCAGCGCATCGAAATCCTGTGCAAGCAACTGGAGGCTTCCAGAACAGAAACCCGCGAATCCGAAAGTCCTCACAGTGGAGTTGTCGAAAAAACTATACTCTCCTTCCATACGCTGCTCCTGGAGAAGGATCAGTCCATTCAGAAGTACCAAGATCTCCTGCAAACTGAGAGGGATCTAAGCCAACAGGCGATAGGCAAACAAGCAGCTGAAAATGAATCTCTTAGGGCCACCGTCAATAATCTGAACTTTAACATCAAGACCAAGGATGCCGAAATTGAGGAGCTAAAGGCCAAGCTAGTAAAGAAAGCCAAGGCACCAGCTGAGCGTTCTACTCCCACAGACGCCAGTTCAAGTTCCGAGACCTCCATTCATGAGCTAACGGATGAAAAGATCGAAGAACTCTTCGAAAGCAGCTCCACGGAGAGAGTTCCAGAAGAGGTTGACGTTCAGGTCAGACCAGAAGAATCTGTAAATGAGGAGCCCGAGGGCGAAGAGGAGAAGCAGGACACAGAGGAGCTCAAAGAACTGCCCACTTTGCACAAGCAGATCAAGGATCTGAAGGATAAACTGGAATACAGCGAGAGGAACCTGAAAACGAGAGAAGAGGAAGTGGAAATACTAAAAGAAAAGTGAGTTAAATAGAGAATATCAAATGTATTACCAATCTTTACATTTCCTAATCTTTAACCAGGTTGAAACTCTGTCAGGAACGAGAGAAATCAGTTGAGAGCAATGCACCGCCAGAGTTGGATCAACTACGCGTCTTCCTAGATGAAAAGGATAAGCACATAAAGGACCTGATGGATACACTAAAGAACTTCCATGTGAGTAACTATCATTCTTTAAAATAAAATAATTAAATAACTATTTATCCCCCATCTCCAGGACGACCAGCAGCGCTACATCAATGACACTTCCAATTTCTCCGAGGAGCAGATAGCCAAGCTGGCGGCTGATCTCAATCGCACAGAGGCCACCAATAAGATATATCACACCCAAATGGAGGCTTTGCGTCGCCAATTGGCCAATGTGACGCAGCGCGAAAAGCAGGCTCGCGATCTCAGCCAATCCCTCCGTCAGCAGCTGCTCAAGCGGCCGGTGGTGTCCATCAAAACGGAGCTAAATGCTCGGACGAAGAACGAGAACCAGCAGAAGCGAATCCACCAACTGGAGGCGGATCTGGACGAGGCTCGTGGCCAGTTGCAGCGACAGCAGAGGCTTCTGGAGGCCAAGCGTACGAAAAGTGCCAATGAGGTGGGTCTCTGGGAGAAGCAGAAGCGTTGGCAGCAGCAGGCAGAGAAGAATAAGGCGAGGCTGGAGGAGACGGAGCTGACTCTGGAGAAGACCCGCAGCCTCCTGCAGGCTGCACGCACTACCATAGCACGACTAGAGAAGGACAAACAAATGCTAGAGTCCAAGCTGGGCAGAAACGGAGCTCCCAACAATGGATCGTCCAATGCCCTCAAGTGCTGTCGCACTCCATCGTGTCCCAATCTGCAGCATGTGGGCGTGACCAAGTTCACCCCGTCGCCGTCAGAGAGTCCAGAAACCTACACTGGGCTCAGCAGCGAGTGTAGTTCCCCAGCCCATCATCCGCAGTCCAGTGATGCTCACTTCTACGACCAGAGTCACGCGGACCTCATAGAAGCCCTCAAATCGCGCATAGAGCTCCAGCAGCGCAAGATTATCGCCATGGAACTGGAGGGCAGGGGCAGCAATGCTTTGACCACGGAGCTGGAGAAGCTGCAGGAACGTTGCCAGGCCATAGAGGCGCAGAATATACGACTGGAGGCAAGAAATCTTCAGCTACAATTGGATTCTGATCTCCTGAAGCAGGGTGACAGCAGCGATCGGTTGCAGAAGCGCATCAAGCACTTGGAGGAGTAAGTATAGGTCCTCATTTCCATCGTATGGTACTCATCGCACATACTTTTTGTCCAGCTACATCCTGGCCTTAAAAGAGGAGATGGCTCGCAACGAATCCCGGCGAGAGCTGTGCAAGTGCAGTGGCCTGAAGGTGAACACCAATCAGGGTCAGTCGGCGGAGCATACAATCCTCTCGCTCCGCAATCTCGTGGAGAAGCTGCGCTCCGAGAACAAGTTCCTCAAGGACGGGCGCCGATCCACAGAGTCCCGGAGCTCCACAGATTCGACGCCTGTCGAGGCGGCGAGGTTACAACAGCAAAATGCAGAAGCGCTGGAGAAGATTAACGCCCTTCAGCAGGAGCTGCAAAAGCGAACCAAGTGCGACCAGTGCGAAGGACGCAGTAAGGTAAGTAAAACTGCTATTACTATATTTAATCTATTTAACACGTTACCTTCCCAAAGGACTCCGCCAACGAGGAGCTCAAGTACATTAAGGAGCAGCTGGTGAAGAAGACGCAACTCCTGCAAAAAGCTAAAGTTTTGCTGACGCGCGCCGCCGCCAAGGAAAAAGTGCTGCGAGAACAGCTCGCCCTGTGGAAGCGCAAGTGCTCCGAGCTGCAGAACGTGCCCGTGATCGATGAAATTAGCGAATAATCCAATATTTTACCATAAGATTAATGTTGTACAGCTCAAGAAAAATAAACAACGTTTTTTTTCCGCAACGGGTTTTAATGTTTCGCGCTTTTTTTTAAATGGTGCCGGATCCAAGAAAAGCTGCGGGGTGTTGAAGAAATGGCGGCAATCCATGTACGATGAATAGTGATTGTTGGATATGACGATTTGCAAACAAATGGCTTATTTGTTTTCAAATTTTGGATGATTTAACATTAATTTTAAGCAATTTAAAATATTTGTTGCTAATAAAACTTAACATAAATTAATTTTATTTTCCAATTTACAATTTCCGAAACTATCGCCCATCCCTAAGCTTATCAATAATCTGCGACACGAATACCCTTGTTGCCGGCACTAATCGGATGGCCAAACAACAATAGAGAGGCGTAATCAGAGTACAATTGGCGGTTATTGGACTTTGCAATCATTCCATCCGGAGCTACAGAAGATGCCGTACCAAGGATATGAGCAGCTGCTCGTGGAGCAGCAAGGGAAGCTGCTGGTGGTGAAATTCAACAATCCGCGGAGGAAGAACTGCATCAACAAGTCCGGCTACCAGGAGATGACACGGGTTCTAACGGAGGTCAACGACGATGAGAGCGTGGCTGTGGTTGTTTTCACCGGCGTTGGAGAGTACTTTACGGCCGGCAATGATCTATCACAGTCCGGCCAAACTGATGATTTGAGCGAGTTTCTCAAGCAGTCCAATGCGACTTTCAAGGCCATGGTTCTGAGCTTTGTCAACTGCAAGAAGATTGTGTTCGCCTTGGTGAACGGACCGGCAATTGGTATTGGAGCCACCATTGTGGGACTGAGCGATGTTGCCTGGTGTTCGGAGACCGTAAGTTTACACTACAAGGCTCTAAGATTGCATCATAAACAAACAATATTTGTCTTACAGGCCAAATTTCATGCCCCGTTCACCAAGCTGGGCTTGGTGCCTGAGGGCGGCTCTTCGTTCATGTTTCCTCTGATCTTGGGCCGTTCCAAGGCCTCAGAAGTCCTGCTTCTAAACGAACCTCTCTCTGCCGCGGAGGCCTACACCTTCAACTTTGTATCGCGGGTTTACAAGTCCAGCGAAGTGGACTCTGTTATCTGGCCCAAGTTGCGGCAGTACGCCGAGCTACCTGCAAACTCGCTGCTACAGGGCAAACGGCTCATCAAAGAGGGATTCCTGGAGGGTATCCTGAAGGCCAACGATTCCGAGTGTCGTCAGCTGCTGGAGAGTTTCCAGCATCCAGAGTTCTTCCAGGCCATCATGGACTTTGCCACCCGCAAGAGCCAATCAAAGTTGTAATTGTTTGTTGAGTAATCATAACTATTACCAGAACAGCTGATGATTAGCGATTGGAGGTAAGAGTTATTCTTGGTTGATTCCGATTTTTTTTACTAAAACTTTAAATTGATAATTTAAGTGAAAACATTTCATGTAATATATTGAAATATATGTATTTGGAAACAGGCTTGTAGAGGCCTCATTTATATAAACATTTGCCTTCTTATCAAAAGTTTGGGCTTATAATCTTCGAAAGGAAAAAGGGTACAACTTCCAAAGGGTACCAATAATTCGTCAACATTGGAAACAATCTGGCAACTCTGCGCAATCAACGCATTCAAAGGCAGTCTATCGATTTTTCGCGGTCAAATTTAAAAACATTTTTGTACTCATTTATAGTTCACTTTATTATTGCATACATACGAGTATTCGTTTATTAACATATCATTTGACCGATGCTTCTGTTCGTTTGTGTGTGTGTGTATGTATATAATATGTATATGACCGTATTAATTATATTAGTTCAACATTGAGTAGTTCCCCCATACACACAGGGATTGCTGCTGTTTCCTCTCCGCAAAAAGCTTAAGTTATGCCCAGCCCCGCTTGTGATAATGAACTCGTTTGTAGTGACTTAGATTACATTATTCTTTACATTCCTGTATCAACTATGTATATCTCTAGGCTAGACCATAGCTCTGACATTCTTCTGCTTGGGAAATTCGTTGGCCTTTCTTCTCTTCGCTTCATCGGAGCACTGTTCCTCTTAGCTTAGCTTACACTTAATCCTAGGCGTGCCTGCTCATGTACAAATTGATGATAGACGTAGAAACATATCTATAATAGCCAGTTAAACTTAGGCTGCGTTTTTAGTTATTTCTAATAACTGCCCTATCCAAATTCAAATACTTTACAATTAATCAACAAAAAGTGCTACAGGATAAACGATGTTCTCGCCTCTCATATTGTTTACTTCCGCTTAACCTACACCCATGGGAATAATCGGGAACCTTA
Organism: Drosophila anomelani; assembly: GCA_035045905.1. Classification (NCBI taxonomy): domain Eukaryota; kingdom Metazoa; phylum Arthropoda; class Insecta; order Diptera; family Drosophilidae; genus Drosophila; species Drosophila anomelani. The sequence goes on from JAWNOO010000165.1 coordinate 8,198,592, forward strand.
GCTAAACTCTCCCCTTAACCTACCCGCAGTCAGCTGGAGGAGGGCCAGGAGATGGAGCATCATTACCAGATGCCACCACGTGGCCTGAGCCACTCCAGCGGCACCATGATGCAGTTCGGCAAAGCTTTCGCCTGGAAGGTGGCCACAATTATATGTGATTTAATTTTAATATTGTGATTTTTAGCTCACCATTCAGAATGTGCACCACAATGGTAAAGTTCTGGTAATCGCTGATGGAGCAAGTATAGTTCCCAGAGTCCGTTTTGCTTATCTTGGCTATAGAGAGCGTGGAGTTGGCTCCATCCTCCATCAGTTCCGTTTTAACGCTGTTATTTCAAGGGGAAGGATTTTATAATTGTACAAAAATATTTCGTAAATTATTATCAAGTTATTTTCCCTTACCTCACGCCCCCTCTAGTTACATCATAGTTGAGGATGTTATCCATGTGCTTCCAAAAGACCACGGAACTGGTCATGGCCACATTCCGCACCACACAGGACAACTGCAGCGTAGAGTCAATCTCGTAGTATTTCTCCTGGAGAGGATCCCCCACCTCGTCCACTATCATCACTTTGGGAGCTGAGCAGAGGCTCATAGCCATTAATTTATGGGTTCATTTTTAGAGGATTTTATTTACCATTCACATGCAGATTTATTTGGATGACGCGGGGCGGATGAGTCGAGATCTGGCACTCGTACATTGCCTCGTCGTCCTTCTTCACATTGGTTATCTTCAGTCGCCAGTTGTTGGGGTATTGGAACTCCATTTTATAGCGTTTATCACCCGTGTACGTGTGCATGCCGACGGTGAGAAGGTCCAGGGCATTATCCTCCTCCTGCGTATTGTGGCGCACCCAAGAGACCTGATATGGAGGCAGGGACTTTTTGATAAAATTTGGGGAATCAAAATAGCTTTATATGGTCCATAGAAGGATCATAATATAGCTGACATTGACAGCTAAATTTTTTAGTTAATCCTAATTTAACTACAGAAAATATTTCTTTGTGGAATATCTAAAAAATTCACGCTTTCCAAACTCAACTTACAGTCTTATCCTGCAGTAGTGAGATCCTGCAGTTTAGGTGGATGCTGGAGCCCGCCTGCACGGTGAGATTGGTGGCGTGACCCACTCGCTGCACATCCTCAAAGTGGGGTCCATACCTGCAGCAAGATTACCAGGTAGATTTAAAGACTCCATAACTTCCCGAAGGAACTTCCCCACTCACCTCTGATCATGGTGATGGTGCTTGTTGGCCGAGGAGAACGTGTCGAAAATGTAATTCAGCATGGGGGCATCTGTCTTCTGGCCCTTGGGCAGCGGATGCTTGCTGTCCACCTTGACGGCGGAGGTGCGCACATTGCTGCTGCGATTCCTCGCCGGCTCTGTGGGGCCGACCGCCACCGAGAAGCCATTGGATGAGCTCACCCCTGTGGCCATTGTGGCCGGCACTAAGGCATTTACTTTCTGGCTGCCGATCTGCTGGAAGGAGTTTTTCCGCCCAGAAGAAGTCGAATCCGAACTGGTCTTGGGCGCCATCGTTCTATTGTCTGCCGCCTGCAGAGATAGTGATGCCAAATCCTGAGATTTGCCTCCTGGGGGGATCGCTGCTGACGCCGTGGATGACTGAGCCCCCTCCGGGATGACGTAATCGGCATCTACGCCATCGTCCGACTCCAAATCCTCCTCCACGGCCCGACTAGTCCCATCCGCTGGAAAGGAGTTATCGATTTCATTCGAATCTGGATACAATCCGGCGAAGGGAGATAGCGAGAAAGAGAGAGGGAAGGAGAATAGCGAGGGGAAAGTTGAGAATTGATGACATGGCTCAGGCACTCATGTGTGTGTATATATAGGTTTGTATGCTAATGCCAAGTCTGGCGCTGGTTGCGGGGGAGTTTGTTTATTCGTTGGCAGTACACTGCGACAACCTCCTGGGATTATACAAATGTTTAGTTTGGTCCACCGAAAGCAAACAATGGAATATTTGGCCTGTCATCCGTTGTAACCCAATTTGTCAAACTGCATTTTCCCTTTTTTTCCCGTCTGCTTGGCTCCTGCTAGTTGTGCTGCTGTTGTGTGTGGTTTTTAGTTTTGTTTTAGTTAGTTTTAGTTCTCTGGATTCTCTAGCAGAAAATGTTAGACCTCAAGAAAATATAGAGCTTAGATTGTATTATTTTAACTTAATTATTAAGGGAAAAATTGCACATAAAAACTTATGTTTAAATTAAACAATGGAGTTGTCTTTGCAGGTTACTTAAATATGATTTTATTTTTCTTTTGATAGTTTAAGGCATTGAAATTGTAAGGAGAATCCATTTGAATTTAGTTATCTTTCTTATCTAATAGAAAATGTTTGAGTTTAAAAAAATGTAGACTTCAGATAATATTATTTTTACTTAATTAATAGGGGAACAATTATCCATAACAAGTTATGTTTAAATTAAACAATAAAGTTGTCATTGCAGGTTACTTAAATATGATTTTATCGTTTAAGGCAGGCGAATATTTTTGAATTTCCTTTGTTTTGTATTCACTAAAGAAATAAAAGAAGTAAATTTCGTAGAAATTAAAAATATATTTTTTTCTAAACTGAATAATCCAACGCGGATTATAAAAAAATCTTCACAACAAACTTTTCATTTGTTTTTGAAAATAAATTTAAACGAATCGCTTTCGTAAACACCAATTTAAAGTTTATTTTCCTGTTTTTAATTAATAAAATTTTATTGAAGTAACTTTATCCTAATTTCATGACAGCGAAAAATTCTTTGCTTTTTTCACATAAAAACTTTTATAGTGAATGGCCACAGAAAAACTTATAAGTTTTTGTATTGACGTAAATTTAATTGAAAATTCAAAACTATATTAAAATAAATTAAAACTTTTCTCTAGTTTTCGAAGCTGAATTCTTCTTAAACAATTTATGTAAATAAAATTATAAGCGAGAAAAGAGAACTGGCATGTGTCAAGAGCTTTCATAACAAACTTGTGCAGGGTTTGTCTTAAACTTAATGGAATAACTTTTAACTAATTTAACTTTTTTATTTTAGTTGTGAGCTATAAATTGAGGCTAGTTTAGGAATAGTTTATATATTTCAAAATAGCCATTCGAAAAGCAAGGCTTTTATAAATTAATGCTAGTTTGGGAATAAGTGTTTAGAATGTTCTAAGAAAATTCCATTAACGAAGCGAAACTTTTATAAAGTTAAAGAATTTAAACTATAATAAAAATGATTTTTTTAAGACCCAAAGTAAACCCAATTTTATTTGTAAATTGATTAACTCCACAACATATTTTTGATTACATACTTAATTAATTGACAATGGAAATATAATTTAAATCGATGCAACCACACCCAGGTCTTATGTCATATATATATGTATTCATATACCTTAGTTATATCTCAACACAATAATCTCCTTCCAAAGATTTCTCATTAATATCTGTAATTAAATTTCAGTGCTAACCACATTCATCTTCAGTAATTCCAATCAAAGACACAGACGGAATAAATGGCAAAATGCATTCTAGACACCCAAGCAAATAGACAATAGCTCCTGCCATCCTTCGACAGACGGCAGGATAATTGAAAACCAATTATATAATTATGCATTAACCGCTTTCGCCGCACGCCCTCACTGGGAAACTTGAAGACTTGGAAAACTTGAGTAGCAATTTCGCAATTTGCCTACCGTAAATGCTCCGTAACGTAGACAACAGTGGGGGAGGCGGAGTTGTGGGCGTGGCAGTGGATGCATTCTCCGTGGGAACTTTGGCAGTGACCGCATGTTCCAAAAGGGGTTCCAGCTCATCCAGCCCCTGGATCCTGTTAACTGACTCGTAAATGGTCTTGGCCCGCACAAATCCACCGCCCATGATCGTTGTGGTAAGGAGGAACAGCCTGATCAGGTTGCGTGTGGAACATTCAATGGGTCGTTGTCGCCGCCTCGCCGGGGAGCGGTGTCTCGAATATGCGTTGGCGCTGGCGGATGGTGGCTTGTCGGCTTCTATCGTTGATTTAGTTCTGGGTCGCGTTTTTTCTGCTGGTTCATTCAAACGCATTTTGCAATCTGAGGTTGTCGGCTCTAACTAACGCACATTTGGCCAACTGCATTGGACTCGATTTCTAGACGCGCGCGCGACTTCTCCGATTTCTGTTCCGGTTTTTCTGGCCTGGTCTGGTTGGGTTTTTTTTTCTTTTTGGGGTCACCTATGGCGTCTCACGCACTTTGGCCATTTGTTTCTCCGTCCCGGTGGAGTCACGTAAATATCAACTTGATTAATTCACATAAAGCAGGGATAAAGCCACTTTATCGTCGTATCCTTATTGATTAGCTTAATATGTGCTCTAGGAACGATCGTTAGTTGGAAACAAAATCAGGACTCACTTTTCACTTTCACTTCTTTATTTTGGTTTCAGATTCGATTTCGGACTCGGATTCGTTGAGAAGCGTTGACTTATACACACCCGATTCTAATATGCACAGAGGACAAGGGCAGATGGGATCGATCAATTATTGGCGAATGCATTTGGCAGGAGATTCATTCAGGTGCCTCATGCATTCATTCATTTCTCGGTTGGCCCGAATTTCGCATCGAGTTGCAATGCCATAAAGGACCGAAGCGAAGGCAGTCGGAAATAATCACAGATAAAACTGCATCACGTACAATAGACGACACGAATTTGGTCGGGGCTTCGGTATCGGACAGCGGCATCCGGCTCGCTATGAGGAACGTCAACGCGCCTGAAGACTTCGCCAATGACTGGCCATCGAAAGTAAGGCAGGAACTTGGCCACGGTTTTTGTTAATGTTCTGTTCGTGAGTCGTCTTCACTTCGTTTGTGGTCTCGGCTTCCCCACAGGATGCTTTCATTGCGCAGGTCCTGGTTTCGTTAAGTTTCCGCCCCGCCCAGTGGTGGTTTTCTGCTCTGGTGGATACACCTTTCGGAGTTCAGCAGGGGTGTGGAATTGTGGTGGTTTTTGTTTCCGAAAGTTTGGTTTTAAGGAGCAAAGAAAGGAGGAATTTTTAAAATTGGTCGAAAGAGGTTTATATGAAACTATAATTGGTTTTAGTTGGAAAATTATTGATTTGAAAAGGCTCTAACTTTATGACGAATTTTTCTCTTGCTTTATTTAATGGTAATGTTTTTTTTAATTTAAAAATATTTTAATTTCATTCATTTGTTACCTTGTCTTTTAAAGAATTGCTTAATTTCTTTATATTTTTAGGTTTTTGTGATTTTCTGTAAGCCCAGAAAAAATTTGCGTTTGTAAACTGCAAGGATATCAAGGAGCAGTATCAGCAAACCAAACTGCTTCCAAAATACAATGGACAGAAGGTGTGCAAGCAGTTGAAGCAGTGCGATTATAGGACACCTGAACAGAGTCCTTTGAAAACAACTAGTTAAAAATTGTCATACAATATAAGAGCCTGAACCTATAAATATATGCCATGAGCATATAAAAGCAGTCAGTATAAGGAAAACCCCAGGACCTTAAGCAGTTAAAAACTGTCATACAAAACTGTCATACAATATAAGATCCTGTACCTATAAATAGAAGCTACGAGCATATAAAAGCAGTCAGTATAAGAAAAACCCCAGGACCTCAATCAGTTCAAAACTGCCATACAATATAAGAGCCTGGACTTATAAATATAAGGCAGCTACGAGAATATAAGAGCAGAAAGTATAAGAAAAATCCCATGACCTAAAGCAGTTCAATATAAGGCACTGTCCTTATAAGACTTATATTCTCGTTGCTATAACCCACAAGTCCTTCAGACAAGCTCGCTCCACCAGAGGGCGTCGAGTAAAAAGCTCACAGTGAAACCTCTATTAACCTTTCAACCCTCTCTAAGGACATCCTTAAAATCTATATATGAGCAAGTGGTTCATTCTCCCCAATTAATACTGTACTTTTCGACCAATTTGCAGAGGAGGATTAATGGGCGTCTGGGCGAGCGATAGCATGAGGGATGATTGGCCTGTGTGTTGTGGCTCTGGACTCTTTCGGTTGGACTCCGTCTTATCAGACGCGCGTGGATGCTGCTCGGTTGCAGACGTCTCGAATCAGCTGGCAAGACGACGCGTAGTGAAGGAGAACCGAGACAGCCTGCGGCCAGGCTTTCTCACCTGTGAAAATTAATCGCATCCTCAATTAACAATCACACGGTTACCGCTGACAGGTGTTGCAGGTGCGATGCCAGCGACTGGCGAGGTCGCTGCCAAGTTCAGAGGCCAGAGGCGACGATGACAACTGAGTGGGTGAACCCATGCGAAGACTCGAAAATATATGCACACGCCAGTATACATACAGACGGAGCGAAGGCAAATCTGCTTTTAGGTCACACAAAAGGCTCTCGCAGCAGCAGCAACAGAACCATCGACAGGAGCAACAGTAGCAGCAGCAGCAAAGGAATTCCAAGAAAGAACCAACAAGTAAGCCAACAAATGCGGGCCTAGGCCCCCAGGACAAACTGAGACCTGATTTGGGATATATTATATGTGTGGCAAACTCCCCTGAAATTCCCAGACTTGCAGGACTAAAGGTGAACTGAACCGCACAGCTACCTTTTAATTAAATAATGCATAAAGTCAATAAAATGTTTAATTAAAGGAAACTAAAAGCCAAACTTGGCTTGTAAATTAAAAAGCTTTCACAGCTTCAGTTTTAATATGAACTTAGTACCAGGATTTCTTGAAAACACATCTAATTAAGTACATATACTATTTAATTTGTGCCTGGTTTAAAGTTTCTACCCTTAACAAGCTGTTGTGTGTAGGCAGTGTCACGCTTAAACTATCATTAAATACATAGAACCTTGCAAATAGTTCAAGCGACAGTCGCAGGCATGTTGTTAAATTATTCATGAAATGCAAATATGTTGCATTTATTTAGCATGAATTTTTTATGACTAATGGCCATGGGTTGCAATGTTTTGAAAAGTGTTTTACAGGCTGCAGAATTTCTAAAGAGTGAAACTGGGATGCATTTTAAATTATTTCTAAATATAGAACACAGAATTTAGTAAAAGGTAAACAGAAATTTAAATATTTTGTGTTTGCCAAGGGACGAAATTGTTAAAAAAGAAATTAAATAGTTTCTGGATCAGTATTTTTAATAAGTTATACAACTTTTTAAAGATGTTTGTCTACATTTTAATAAATTAATAAATTTAATTTATTACAACAAATTATGCCTTTAAAAGAGCTCTCCAAAATCACCAATATAAAATATTTAATACATTTTTAATAGGCTTCATCTTAGCTAACACTTTCTAAACCGTTTTCGATATTGACCACAAAAATAAAGCACCTCAAATATCTACCATTTTGGGTCAGATTTTGTTACCTAAAGTTAGCTTTTGAAAAAATCCTGCAAGTCCTTTGCAATTAGCCCAAAAGCCAGCTGATGACTGCTGTACAGACTATATTTAGGCAGCTGGGATTCATGATTCTTGAGTCTTGAGCCAAGCGTGTCAAGCACCGGCACTTGGCCAAAGCTGAGGACAGAGGACGCAGCACGCAGGACGCATTGTAAGCCTTGTTATCGGACTTACGCCTGTCGTCCGGGAGCGTGCGTTTTGTTTGGCTTTAATTGCGGCTTTAGCCGACTCTGGGAGGCGGCGGCGGCCCTTGAAGGAGTGTCGTTGTCGTCCGTCCATTCTTCTCGCCATTCTTTAAGCCCCGTCACGCGGTTGTCAGGCCGCTTCAGCTATTCTCGGCGCTGGCATTGTGCCTTGGATTTTAATTGTTTAGCACTGGGAGCCTGCACCGGCGCGGCACTGTCCACCGCCGCCAGCTCATGAATCCTCCGGATGGATCCGCCACCGCCGGAATCCAGCCACCTTCTTCTACAAACAGCCCTGAGCACGCATGATGTTGGCTGCTGCTGCTGGGTGACCTTCCAGGGACAACAGGTGGGGGAGGTGAGATTGTCGAACGTTGAGAGAGAGAGGGAAATGTGGAAAATTTCATGTTTTTCATCGAAACTGGTCTATGAACTTGGCTTAAACCCAACGTATTTTGTGGTCACATTACCACTGATTTATAGTAATGGCGCAGGAGTTCTTTTTATGAATGTTTTCTGGTTTAAATGTTATTGCTGGCTGTAGTTTATAGGTTCACATATTCCGTTTTTTATTATCCCTTAGAATAGTTTAATAGATTTATTTAATTTATGCAAATTGCAGTCAATATTCAATTCAAAATGTATGCATCCTTTGAAGTCAAAGATTTAAAATTCAAATTAAATATATTCAAGCGATTTAAAATAATTGATTTAAATTGTTTTAACATCTTTAGAAGCTCAAATAATAAGGTTGGGGAACTCCAAATTTGAATGTATTGGTCACAACTTGTTTAACAATTTTATTCGTAGAAATTAACACATTTAATAATAATTTTCTGACGTATAAGAGGGTCGTAACATAAGCTGTTATTTTTAAATAATAAACATATATACATTAATTTAAAATCTAATAATGGCTTTTCTTTTCTCTGTTAAAAGAAATAAATATTATTCCCTAATCACCACATTTTTTCCCTCTTTTCCAGAATCAAAATTAGATGATATTCATTCCAATTATTAGATATTGAGGAGCTCTCGCCATGCCATCCCGTCGCTCCGGTGGCGGTGGCACCACCAAGAGGAAACATTCGCTGGGCAACCTGCGGCGGGCACATCCTGCCTCAGGTGCCACCTGGAATGTGCAGGTGGTGCGGGGCAAAATGTCCTCGAAGTGCCTGTGGCATGCCTGTCGGGCACTGATCCTGGGACTCACCCTAATGCTGCTCGGTGCCGGAATGGCCACCTTGGGCTACTATGCGGACCATCTCTCGATGGGCTCAGAAATCAGAGGCAATGTCACGGTGCGCGTAAAGAACGACCTGAAGGGCTTTCATCTGAATAACTTCGCCTATGTGGGTCCCATTGTCATGGGTTTTGGTGGCTTCATTGTTGTGGCCTCCTGTGTGATGACCTTCGAGGCCAGGGACTCCGCAGCCAAAGTGGTTCCAGCACGCCTGAGAGCCGGAGGAGGCGGCAGTAACAAGAATCCCTCGAGGAGCAACCAGGGGAGCTCTGCATCGCAGCGACGCGGGATGGGTGAGCATTGCCAGAGGATAGAAGATAATTCAGATAATATTTTATCATTTTTGATGTTTTCCCTAAAAGGTGCCCAGTACCAGTCCTCTCGGTGGGATCAGCACTTTGGAGTGTTCCGATCTTCACCCGGCGATGGCCACCAGCAGCCACAGTCGGCCGGCATTTCGGCCACGCATCCACACCCGCATCCTCACCAGCAGCAGCCCTTCGACCGGGAGGCGCTCACCGCCGAGCTGGTCAAGTTCTCCAGATCACTCAGGTATAATCCACGGGAGGGATGGGGCAGGGGAGATCACCACATGGGCAATAACATTTTGTATAAATTTTGTATAAATTCACTTATCCAATTGGCTATTTTTCGCTCTTCCCGCCCGCTTATCGCTATTATCTGAATCTGAATCTGAATCCGATATCCGCATCCGCATCCCGCTTCCGTCACCATCAGCGCCTCCACTCGCTTCTGCCCGCAGTGGCGCCGCCTCTCGGGGGCCGGGTCCGCTCCGGATCTGTCCGGCGGCGGCGGCGGTGCTCCCGCTCCCGCTCATGCTCATGCCAACACCACCACCCACCACAATTCCACCATCACAGCCACCATAGCCAACGCCACTAATTACTACAATTTGCTCTCACTGAACAACCGCCTGTCGCCGCTGGAATGGGAACTGTATTGCTCGCATCGTCGCCATCGCCACCATCATCGCCACTCGCATCACTCACACTCGCACAAATCCTCGAGCAGCAGTGTGCGTCGCGTGCGTCAGATGCGACCCAGTTCGGGCTCGGGATCGGGCTCGAATGCCGCCGGAGGAGGAGCTGGCTCCTCCTCGTCGGCCAGAATCATAAGCAACTCCTCCAGCCTGATCCAACGAGCCACCAGGGAGTGCTCCCTGTTGCAGCCACCGGCTGCGGGTCGCGTCTACTGGCAGGCCTCCTCCTTTGACGGCGGCAGTGGTCCGCCGCTGGTGGGTATAAGCTCGGGGGCGGAGAAGCGCAGCGAGCGAAACAAGCGCTCGGATACGGCCAAGAGGCATGTGCTCGCCCGCCAGAGACCCATCGAGCAGGAGGAGGCACGCGATCACAGTCGCAGTCCATTGGGACACAGGCGGTGAGTTTGTGATGAAAACGAAATACAAATTTACATAAATTTTTTACATTTAAATACTTAATTTAAAACCTCTCATTATTCCTGAAATCCTTAAATTTTTAAAACATTTTTTAAGCATTCATTAAGTGTTTCCATTCTGTCAATGTTTCCAGAAACTCAACCATGTCGGACTCCTCGTATAGCGGCCGCTGGACGGCTCGCTGTGCGTCCATCGCCAGTCGTACCTCCAGCATTGAATCGCGCCGTGTCCAAGTGGATCTTCACAGTCCCGAGGTGATGCCAAAGTCAATTCTGCGTTCGCCCAAACGATATAGTAGCGGGCCCTCGGCCACGCCCTCCGTGGACAGAGAATTTCGGTGAGAAAATTTTAAATTTGTTAATAAATATTCTAATTCTAATAACTGAATCCATTTCACCCAACAACAGAAGCCAGCTATCGGTGTGCTCTGAGCCTCCACCGCCAGTGCGTCAGCTATCGGGACAGTCGAGCATGGAGCCCGCAGTCCCAGAGGAGTGTCTGGACCAGCAGCCAGAGGAGCAGCTGGAGTCACCACAGCCCAAGAACTCCTACGAGGAGATCACCGAATTGCAACATCACACGAGCAGTCTGCCGCCAAAAAAGGCCCGGCCGGGATTCCTGCCCCTGGCATCTGCCCGCAGCGAACAGGAGGAGGATCAGAAGCCAGCGGCTGCTCCGCTCTATCGGAGCAACAGCTCCCGCCAGTTCTACAGGCCCAAGAAGGGAGTGCCCAACGAGCGGGATGATTCAGTGTTCTACATACGTTCCATGGAAAGAGGATTGGCCGGAGCTGGAGCTGGCGGGAGCGCGGATGAGCAGATGTACGACTCCCTCCGAGTCATTAACGAGAGAAGAACCACTCTGTTGAAGGCGGACTCACAGAGCTCGCTGGGATCGGCGGAACGTAAGCTGAGCAGCTTTTCCCTGAAAATGCCAGAGATAACGGAGCGGGAAAACTCTATTGAAATCGATGCTGAGGAACCACCACCGCCTCCTCCTCCACCACCGCCACCGCCGCCGCCGGTTCCTAAACCCACTGACTCATCAGCAGATATCGAGCTTGGAGAAATCGATGACGACGATGATCCCTAGGAGCGAATGGATGTTAACCCTTCGTAGCGTTTAACCAGCAGCCATCGACAATTACTTTAGCAACTCGATTGATGTTTGTATATGTATTTTTGTGCGTGTGCGTGTCGTTTATTTTTATAACCCCTAGATCGTACCTAGATAAGTGTTATATTTACATGCATATAGTACAGCAATAATCCCTGCGTTGCCTCGGGCCTAAGCAATGAACTAACGAATCTTCAACGATGTCTATTAACTCGATTAACTAACTGATGTTATACTGTACAAATATCGGCAGTTGCGATCGAAAAGATTATATTTCTAAGGATATTTTACAATTAATCTCTTGAGAGTTACATTTCTTATCACATATCCTATGTGTAAATCTTGGTAATGCCTTTCTTAAGAGTTTTAAATTATTTAATATTATTTATTTGGATCGCAGCTGTCAGCACTAGTCTTCCTATTGTTGGAATATGATATATATCATGATGTTATTACTGGGCCCCGGATCTGGTGGCCATATCATTGTTATCAATACTACATACTATATATTTATCAGCTACTGTTAAATGCTAGTCTACGAGATGCAATCTAATAATGAAGGCGAGGCCGAATACATACCATGCTTGCGTATACCCTGTAAAAAGTACAATCAGCTTATAGTAAAGACTGATTAGGGAAATTGTTTACAAATTGGTCGACAGCGAAATGGAAAATATGAGCAATGAAAAGCTACGAAATCTGGCATCGGAACACGGATTATGTTCGATACACAATTACAATTACAGGCGGGGGACCGCAGAAATCTCGTATGATTTTAAATCCATTTGCAATGAAATAATTCTCAGAGATTTCTGCAGCACCCCCAAGACTCTTTATGCTCTTAGTGTTACACCCAATACATTACAAGTACCTATACGATTATATATCTGAGTGTTTATTTTTAAGCAATTACAACGTTTCTTGTTCCATAAGTGTTAAAAAAGCTACGAGCATTCAAAATGATGGAGTTAGTTGTAATGGAAAGCCCTGTTGATGTGCAGCGAATTTTTGTAATAATGTTCATTGCATAATTAATATTGCATAAATAAAAGCAAACAATGTGTGTCTAATATTTGAAAATTTATTTCATTTAATATCATGAAATGTCGTCTATTTCTCTACTTCAATATTGGCGCTCTTTGGCAGCTTCGCCAGATTGTTTTACTCAGTTCTTCCTGTGGTATTGATAACATTGCGGCACCGATTCCGATACATCTGCTTTGACGTCCCCATCGCTGTTATCGATAGTGCCATCCATGTTTTGACAGCACTAGTTTTTCGGCCGAAAAATAAAGAACAATAAAACGTTTGTGGCCCGCAAAAAAACGGATCGGATCGGATCGCAACTAGCCTACTGAGAGTGCAGCGTGGTGTCCTCTCACCTGTAACCTGTGACCCCCCGCCCCCGTGAGCGTGAGTGTGTGTGCAGCAGTGTTAATTGGAGCAGCCTAGGCAGCGTGTAAAAGTTGCGGTATTATCGTGGCAAAGAGTGTGTGGTGCGAGCGAGAGGGGAAGAAAGGAAGGCATTGAGTGCGAGTGAGGAACGTCCGTCCAGCAGTCGCCGCAATTGCCGCACGCATAAAATATGATCAAATTGCGAAAACGAAATTGATTTCAATTGGCGACTCAACAAAGGTACGTTCGATAAAGGCCCCCGCCGCCACTCCCGCTCCACCACCTCCTTCGCCCGCTGCCGCTCTCCACCTCTCAGCGAAATTCCTCAGCGTTCGCCGCTCTCTTGCCTCAACGTGTTCTTTTCGGTCGCCATTGGACATTGAATCCGATTCCCGGTCTGGCATTTACATAAAGCCGCGGCCTGCTCCAATTGCAATTCATTTCTGTATTTAACCGAAATCCTCGCCAGACAGCGGCCTTTTCCCACTTTCCGAGCAAAAGTTATTTTCCCATTTTTTTAACTGGCCTGCAGCGGTGTGCGTGCGGCGGTGCGTATGTGTGTGTGTTGTGTTCGGCAGAGATGAGTAATTTTCAAGTTGGAGCGACAGTGACAGATGCCGCAATTGGATCTACTAAAAATAAAAAGTGTCAGTAAAAGCACTAAAACGAGTTCGTGGCCGCCTTTGGTGGGTTGTAAATTAGATTTTCCCCGGTAAACAAAGCCAACAAATCGGCAAATTAGGCCTTTGAACCTGTTACATTCGTGACTGATATTCGTGACCCGGCGAAAAGTAATCATCTACTCATCTCTAGCGGGCGACTTACTTTCGGCGTGTGGCACACAGAAATTGGACAGAAAAACACTGCCTCTTGCAACCGCCTGGCGCTTTTTTGTTTTGATTAATTTGGAATTTTATGATGTGTCTGGTTTTTACCCCACCTCACGGTCGTCCGCCTCTCCCCGTCCCGTTCTCTCTGTTTATTTGAATTTCTTATTACATGGGCACAGCTGTGCAACGTTGCCAGATCGCTGGCGGCAAAGGTTCCGGCTGTGGCACGCGGAGTGGCGTGAATTGAAAATGAATGAAAAGAATCTTAATTGCAAATTACTTGCGTCTGAAATAGAGAAAATGTATCCTACGCATCCGAGATGCTAATAAACATACTTGATATTCAAATTATTTTGTGGGTTTTCGGTACGTTCGAAAGAAGAAGACTGTCTTGTGTGCTTCCAGTGATTTCATTTTCGGGTTCTTGCGTTTTTTTAGGCAGTTGTTAGTTCGGAATTTGTTTTAAAACCAAACTTCCTTTACAGAAGTGCAACTTTTGAGAATATTCAGAAAAATCTTGGCACTAAATGTGTCTTGTAGAAATAAATTGTTGTAAATAATCAAATTGTATATCTGTTTTTTATGTAACTTAAGATATTCTTTTAATTATTTCTCTATGAAAGTGTATTTTAATGGCTATATTTATCTCTCCCCGAACAGCAAACGCAAGTTCAATGTTTGGCGCCTGCTGCGACTCTTGAGATTCGTTTAAGCCACCAATACCAACCAATCAGGACTTAGCCAAGTTCCGCACTGAGGCTTTTTGGCCATGGCGCAGCAAACGCAGCCGCAGCAGCAGCAGGCGGCGCCGCCGTCATCAGCGTCGACGTCGACACCGGCCTCCGCGGCAGCTGGCTCTGGAGGATCGGCTGGAGGAGGGCCTGGTGGCGGTGCCGTCACGCCCATTTCAACGCCGTCGACGCCGCAGCCGACACCAGGCGGAAACAGCAATAATAATAACAACAGCAACACCGGCACGCTGGTTTCGCCTTCGGGAAACAACAATCTAATGACACCCGTCCAGGCCTTCACTCCAGCCGGACAGCCTCTGTTTAATCCTCACCTATACATGCCCCAGCATGGGCATCCGCATACAGGAAATCCGTACCAGGCGATGATCCAGACGCAACCTCCCAATGTGTTTGTGAACAACGTCACTGCCAATGTGAATCTGCATGGCTGGTCGCACACGGTGCCCACTTATTTGCCTGGAGGAGTACAATCCCACTACATTGGTCATGGAGACATGCCCCAAGACCAGGTGCGTAGTAAAAGTCATTTTATGAATTTTATCCCGCTTATAAGTATGTACCATTTGATTTCCTTTAGGGCAACGCCCTGATGCCGCAGCACCTGCAGCCCTTGCCCATGAACCTGGCTCCCCAAGGTGGATCACCCAATCTTCACACTCCGGGAATGGGCGGACGTGGACGAGGAGGACGCGGAGGGCGTCCTCGCGGCGGCGGTAGCATGCGCCGCAACGATTACCATGCACCACGTCATATCCAGCAGCAGCAGCAGCAACAAATAGTTACCCTGCCACCGCAGCAATTGCCACCGCCGGATGGTGCGCCCGGATCTAATCCAGGCCTACAGCTCCAGCCTGACCAGATGGGTCAGCCACTGCAGGCCCCACCGGAGGCACAGATGCAGCCCCTGTCGTACTATCCCCATGCTCCACCGCATGCCTATGCCTACGGCCCATATCCCACGCCTTATTTTACGCCACAGCATGCCCAACTGCAGCCGCCGCCTAATCCTGCGGCGGCCGCTGCGGCCCAGCAGGCGACCGGGACGCCAGTGTACATCTCTCCGGTGTTGTATAATCCAGCTCAGATATACAACTGCATGTACTACCCGCCCGTTCTACAGCCGGCGGAATACCAGTACTTACCGGAAGATGTCCAGGCCGGAGTGGCAGTGGATGAGCGTGTCCAGCAGCCGGAAGGAGTTATTCCTCAGATCTGGCACTCGGCTCCCATGTATGCCGAAGAATACGCCGAAGTGCTCCAACAGCAGCAGCAGCAACAGGTGGCCGGCCATCCTAATGGCGGAGTTCCCAATGTGGGCGATGAACTGAACCACAACAGCTCCTCGCTGCCCTCCTCGGAAACGTCCAGCATGCTCAGTCCGAATTACCCCATTTATGATCCGCAAATTCACGAAATGCAGCACCAAATGAACGTCATGCAGATCTACGAAGATGGTCAGATGGCCATACAGCCGATGCATCCAGGAGCGGGTCCCGTGCAGCAGGTTAGTTTCTTCAAGATTTAAAAATGAAATCTTAAACAAAGTTATACATAAAAACAAAAGCTGTCTTGAAGTTGATGTTGTTACTTAAAAATTAATTTCCGTTTTTATGACAGTACGACGAGGAGCTCGTCGAGTGCGGAGCTCCTCCACCCGGAGCTATTCCGGGGACCTGGACTGCTGCGATGCCAATGCCAGCGGATGGTGCCCAGCCAGCCTTGCTGCCACATCCGCCGCATCATATCCTGCAGCAGCCATCGCCTGTGTTAATCGAGCAGCCGGCTCAGCTTGTTCCGGTTGCGCCTACACATGTACAGGCACCGACACAAGCACCAACACCTGCAAATCCACAACTTCAGCCGCTTCAGGAGCAAATGGGTAAGTGATGTTGCACAATATTGATTAGTAAAATCCATTTGGGAATTGGTCCGATACATGGAAATTGACTGCATTATTCGTGCTGAGTTGCACTTTGACTAGCTTCCCCTCTTATTGTCATTATTTTTTGCTTATAATCTCATTTAACTTGATGCCTGTTGATAAGAATTAATTATTCATCGAAGTGAATAGCCTTTCCAACAAGTAGGTTGACTTTGAGCATCGGTTATTGTGTGACTTGGTATCCCTTTTAAAATGTATTTAATTTTTAATTTTAGGGGTATACTTTTTAGGAAAGAATTATTTGATGCTCTTTCGATGGGTTTTTTCTTTAGTTACTACGAATTTTCAAGTACATTTTTATTCTCTGCAGTATAATATATTTATCTTGTTATTGTTTTGAACGCAGAGTCAACGACTGCTTCCAAGATAATCGAAAACCAAGACAGTTTGTGGACTTTTAACCGGCATTGTGACCAGGGTATCTCAGTTTCGTGTTGCTCTATGCTTACTTAATGCCATTTTTCATGTTGTATTTTGGAATTTGTTATGGCGTGCCTTCGATACCGCTTCGCCTGGCCGTCGTGTTTATATGCAATTTCTGCTTACTGTGGCCTTTCCACGCTCTCTTTTCCTATACATATATATATATATTCGCTATATTCGCCACTCTTCTCAGGTGTTGTCACATGATATTCGAATGGAACAACAACAAGGGGTCTCTGGGGAAACAACGTTGATGTCAACAAATTTTGCTATAGTTTCTGGGTCTTAATTATTCGGACGGATGGACAGAATGAATGCCTGTTGCCAGGCAGCTGCAATTTGGGGGCTTGGATTTAGGATTTTGGGTGTCGGGTGTCATACCCTCGAGCTGGAAGGCCTCCTCCAACAGGTGTTGACCACTTTGTTGTGTCCCCCCCACAAGAGCACCACCCACTCACTCGAACCACTCTCTAATCAGCAGCAGCACAAGTGGCTTCCTCTCCAGTCCGTCTCTTTCTTGTTATTATTTTTGTTTGCCTGTTTTGTTTGCTAAATGTGTGTGTGTGCCAGTGTGCTATTGTTCACGCTTATCAATAGACAGTCCAAGTAGAAGTAGGCGTTTCGTCCACTTGCATACTAATCGTAATTGAGTGTGTCATGAGGCTTCGGATTCGTGGAAGGACAGGGATTCTAAGCTAACATGCCGGTCAAATGAAGCTTGTATGTGTGTTTGCTTATTTGCTAGACAAAGACTAAACTGGGAAAATAATAAGTAGATTAAATCTATATTTAATAGTGGTTTGATTTTAGCAATACCAAAATTTGGTTTTTATTTATTGAAAGTAAATTATTAATGGAAGTTTATTTAGAAATTTAAATCGAAACCAAATGTGTATTATTTACACATAAAATGGTTTAATTTTTAAACTTATGTTTATATGTGGGTAAGAAAGATTGATTACGCTGAGGAATAGAAAGGAAATTATTTAAATTATGATCGATTGGCTTTTAATTCATTTAAAGAATGAGTTAATCTTTGGCCTTTTGAAAGGATATATAATAAAGTCCAATTGTACCATGGGAAGATCAATTACATATTTGGCTGCATAATTACTTTTTACTTTTCCCTGGTTTATACTTGAATTTATTTAAATTATTAGTATTTTTATATCAAAGTTTTATGGTACTATAATGAATATCACAGACAAATCGTTGATTTATGAGGAGAAGTACCCAAAGATCTTAAGAAACTTAGTTCGAACTACCAATAACTGCAATTAAATTGATTTATGGCACTGTTTAAATGATATTTTTATGACGACTGCTGTTTAAATGCACATGACACGACGACTATGAAGTTCACAAGTATCGAAGAATTGCTTTCGATTGCTTTCCAGTTGCTGTAATACCTGTATTGTCGGTGTCTGGGGGCTGTGTTGAACGAGCTCCGTCTGGGCGAAGAAGTTTTCTTTTATTGGTGTTTTCGCAGCACTTTGGCATTCGTAAAAAAAATTCTTTATATATATAGCGGGCGATAGCAGGCAAGTGTTTGTCCACAGACTAGATTGATAGCTGATATCTCCGCCACAATTAGTAATGTTGGCTAAGTGTGGTGGCCATAACTCCCTCGTGGCCCATTGATTAGGCTAATCATTTTGGGGCAGAGGGTTTTCGAGTAAGCGCACGCCATGATCTGATTTCCCAGTGGCCCGCGACATCGAAGGGGGGGCTTCAAATTTGGTTGATAAGCGCAATATTTTAAGTCCAAGGCGAACCATTGATCGATGGTTTTTAGAGCGCCTAACGCTGCTCCCCCTGGGAGATTATGAAGGTGCTAAAGGTATTCACGAGTTCTCTCTTGATATAAGTACTTATTCCGGTTTTCACTCATTTGGCTGCCGGCGAAATCCAATGTTGTTTGGGGAAAGCCTTGAATCAATTATTTCTTTTGATAAGCCTTTAATTAAATTTAATTTAAATATTTTAATTCACCCCCCGCTAAATACAAACACCTTTGTCTTTATAATTTTTAAAATGTATGGCAATTTTGTATTTATTACTATTCTTCTGGCTGCTTTCTTCATTCCTTCAACACTTATTGTTCTAAATGTTACTTTTGATGTGTTTTCCACTCGTTCCCTTCAGTTGCTGCTGTTGCCCTGTCCTTATGCGTAAAACAGATTTAGAATATTGTTTGTGGTTTATGTATATATATATTATCATTTATACTGTTTAATTAGTTTTAGCCGCGTGAACAATTTCGTTTGTATAGAACTGCACTTGCTTTTGCTGTATTGCTTATGGTTCGTAGCCACTACGCTATATAATATATATATCGATTTGGATAGTTTAAAAAACAGACACACACAAGCCTTAAAAATTCATGTTGTTCTCTTGGTTGTTTTTATTTTCTGTTGCTGGACTTTAGTTTAGTATTTAGTAACTTACACGAAAATGAGCCGTAAATTTGTATTTTGAGTTTGCCACCTAAATGATTAGTGTAAAATTGAAAACAATTTTAGTTCTTAATGCGTTTTTTTGTGTCGCTTCGCTTTCCCTTTAATATAGTTTGTGTAGCGTTCAACTTTCCTTACAAAATATACAATTTATTAGTTTTGCCATAGTTGCTCTGCCGCTTTTAAGTTTTTTGGGGCCACTTTCCTATTTTTCTACGGTTTACAGTTTACACACACGCTATATATCGCTAATTTATGACACATTTATAAGACCTGGCCAACAACTATTTGGTAGTAGTACGTACACAATAAGTTTTTAATAGTAATAATAATGGTAATCATAGTAATCGTAGGGCTTTAACAAACAAATAATAATTACAATAATAGAAGTTACTTTACAATATTTAGTGGTTGCTGTATAACAGTTGCAATCTACAAAAAACGATCAGTATCAGTTTTCGATCGGTAATTTATGAGCGTAGTATAGTTTATATATAGCCGAAGGTTGATTTCTCTATCTTATCGCAAGCTAAGCTGAGTTCTCCTGGTAGAAAAGTTCAATTTCCTCATCTCCAACTCGTCCTCCGCCGTCGTTGCCTAGGCTTAAAGGTATATATGTGGTGCGGCGGCGTATATATATATACATATATCCGCCTGCTTTTCCTCTGCTTTTGTATATAGGTGCGCTCGATCTGTGATCATCTCATCCTCTTCATCTGCTGTATAAGTAAATAGAAAAATATCTCGCCGGATCTTGAGCCCCCCTCCCCCGCAATGACCCATAAATTCATCTTCATCATTAACATATTCTCACACTGATCCAGCTGATCCCGTTTAGAGCTTTGATTCATTCGTTTTCTGCGGGAACTGGGGGTGTCCCTCCTCCTGCTGCGGACTCGCCAGCGTTTTGATGATCTTGGGCACAATGGTGATGGGCTGGTCCTCGTCGTCCTCGGCATCTTCGCCCTGCTCCTCGTCGATGGGCGTCAGAGTCTCTACATGCACTGGCGTCTCCTCGGCGGGGCTGCATCGCTTCAGGCAAGGAGCCAGGAAACTGGTTATCGTGGAGATGGCGAACAGAGCACCGGCCATGTAGAAGGGCAGGTCATAGGTGTGCGTCATATCGTAGATGGCGCCTGCCAGAGGCGTTCCAATAAGGGCGGCAAATCCTCTGAACAGGATCAGCAGTCCAAAGGCATTTGTGAGCTTGTCCAGGCCGAGCAAATCGACCAGGATAATTGACGTCAGCGAGATGTATCCTGATATGGCCAGTCCGAAGAAAATGGACATGGTGATGTAGGCCGCATAGCTGTAGCACAGGGGCGTCAGGGTCACCGCAATCGTGGACACCAGCAGGCAGCAGTTGTTGAGCAGCAGCGAGTTGACCTGCGGCAGATCCGCCACCCAGCCGCAGAACACACGGCCCACGGTGTTGGTGATGCCAATGATGGACAGCAGCATCGCAGCGTCGTTCTTCTGGATATTATGCTCCTTGGCCGCATCGACCAGGTAGACGAAGGGTACATATAGGCCGGCCATTCCAAAGATATTCGAGACTCCGATTAGCATGAACACGGGATCCTTCAGCAGGCTCACATCCAGCATGGTGTTGACAACGGATTTCACGGAATCGGGGATGCCCAGGCAGGGGCACAGGTCGTACTCCTCGCGATGCTTCTCGGCCTCGGCCAAGGGATCCAGCTTGGCCACACTCTGCATGCTTTTCTCGTACTTGGTTAGCGATAGCACGGAATTCCTGTAGTTGGTCAGCGACTTCTGGGACTGATACTGCGGGAGGTTGGTCACGGAACCAGAGTAGAAGATATCCTTGCGCGACATGGGACGCACCATTTTTCCGCTGCTGCCCGACTGGCTGCCGCCCTGCCTCTGCGAGAGCGACAGCTTGGAGGAGACGAAATCTCCGCCAGCACCAGCCTCCAAGTCACCCCTCGACGAAGCCCTAATGGCAGCCAACGAGGGTTGATAGCGTTCCGATGCTGAGGTCTTCCTCACCCGGCTGAACGATGGCACGGATCCGTTTTTGGGCAAGCTCTGATGGTCGCCGGCCAGGAAAGCGGGCTGCGAGGCATTCCGCGTCATTGCATCCTGCGAGTGATACGGGCTGTTCTCCGACTCTGAAGCTCTGTGCTGCCGACGTCCGCCGCCGGCTGCAGATCTGGCGGATAATTGGCCATTGCTGTCGCCGTTGGGCGGCGACTGAGCCCCATTCTGATGATGCACGTCGACCACTTTGGACTCGGTGATGGTGGGCAGCGTAGACACGGGATGGAGGCCACCGCCTCCGGCCTGTTGAGCCAGCAGCTCCAGATTCAAGCTAGAATGGACACCGGGATCCGCGTTTAGCGGCATCTTTAGCTTGCGCTCCATGGTTCCATCCGGCAGCTGCACCATAAAGTGAGAGCCCGCAAAGGAGCCGCGTTCCAGTTGAAGCTGCTTCTCCTCGTACATCCGCTGCATCAGGGGCTTCACCTTCTTCTTCTTGGGATAGGTCAGGGGACGCATCATGGCACCAAAGATGGCACAGTTGAGAATCAAACCAGCAAAGATGAGCAGGGCGTTCTTCCAGCCGTACTCCTCCAGCAAGTAGGTGGCCAGCGGAGCGAAGGCGAAGGTGCCGAAGCCGGAGCCGCAGACTGCGATGCCTGTGGCCAGACTGCGCTTCGTCTCGAAGTAGTAGCCGACGGCCACCACAGCTGGCAGGTAGATCATGCCGAAGCCAAAGCCGCCCATGAATCCATAGGTGGCCATCAGCATGCTCACGTTGGTGCTGAAGGTACTGAGGACGAAGGCGATGCAGGCGATAATGCTGCCGGCAATACACACAGCACGGCAGCCATATTTGTTGGCCAGCGCCGAGACGATGGGGCCGGCGCTGAGGTAGACTCCGGACAAAAGGCTGCCCACCCAAGCTACGGTGCCCTTGCCCTCGTGGAAATAGGCCACAAACTCCTCGAGGAAGATGCCGAACGTGTAGGCGATGCCGTCGACAATCATGTTGCACATGAAGCTAGCGAAGCAGATGACCCAGCCATAACCGCCGTCCGGCGGCGGTGGCAGCTCTCCGTAATCGCTCACTTCGTCATCGTCCTCATCCTCATTATCCTGGTTGTCCTCATCCTCGGGACTCTGCTCGGCAGTGAGCCTGGCCGCCTCCTCGCACGCCAGCTCGCTGTCCGTCCGCTCGAATCGGCGCAGGCGGGCGGAGGAGGCAGAGTTTATGTTGCTGCCGGCATTGCCGGGATTCGAGGCGTTTACGTCCACCATGGCGCACCGAAAATTACACCTATTTACGGCGAATTAAAGCAGCTCCGGAATTATAATTCGATTTCCCGGGCTTCCTTTTTCGCCCTCGAAATTTTTCTGCTTTTTCTGCTGCGAACACACGCGGCGGCGGCGGCGGCGGCTGGCAAAGAAGTTAAAGTGTGGGCGGAAAAGGACAGAAGGAGGAGGAGGAGAAACGTCCGATTGGCGTCGCTGCCCGCGTGCGAATGCCAAAGCAGCGGAGGAGCAGCAGAGAGCGAGATTCCGCGAGTGGGTCGTCAGATGGGGACGGAGAGAGAGCGTGGGGGGAGAGCGTAAGTTTTATCTTGGCCTCTCACACTTTCATTCACTTGGCTCACTCACTCGCTCTCCGACTGCAATTGTTCTAACTTTGCTGCTGCTTTTGTTTGTTTGTGTGTGCGTCGTGTGCATGTGTCAATTGTTATTGAGTTTTGTCGCCGTTTTTGTTGTTTGTTTTCGTTTTTAAGTTTGATAAATTCACAGACGATAGAGGCGCAGGCAGCCTATATATTTAAGTAAATATTTAAATGGGTTTACGGTTAGATTAAGAACTCCCTTTGTGCGGGGCCAAACAGTTTAGTTTTGAGTTCCTCCCGTTTGTGCTTTTGGTTTATTGTTACTTTTTCTTTTATTTATCTTTTATTTCTGCATTATTTCCGCTTGGTTTTTTGTGTATTTTTAACTTGCACTTGCAGCTGCAGTTGAGGTCACTATAAAATGTTTGTTTTCCTTGCTTTTTCGCTGCCTTTTCCTTGTTTTTCCGACTGGTGCTGCCTTTGTTTTTATTCTGCGTTTTCCCTGCTGCTGACTTTGTTTTTCCCCCCTGTCTTTGCCGTGCCTTTGAATCCGTGTGTTTTGTGATTTCCTCAGCTTTTTTTCGGGGGTGCTGTACGTACGAACGTGTATACGTCGTAATTGCGAATGCAATTGTATAATTTCCCGATTTTCAGCTTTGAAATTCGATTGGAGTGCAAGGGGAGGTGGTGGCGCAGGAGGAGGAGGAGGAGGAGCGAGGGGCAGAGTGGTGCGAAGCGTGTGATCGATAAAAGGCGCTCACAAACACACTCACACTCTCGTACACTCGAGCACTTTTCGCTGCAGTTGCATTTCAGCGATTGTCTTTTATTGTGTGTGTTTTTATCGAGTGTCCAAATTCTCGGGCGGAATGACAATCTGCGACTGGATTCCCGATTTACAGTCCGGACTGGACTCCGAATTCCGTCTTTTTAGCCGATTCTCTGTTCTTGACTGCTGCGCCGTTCGCTGCGAAATGAAAATGAAAATTCCTCGTAACCAGTGACTGTTATACGATATACAAAGACAAATTCAAAATTTGTAAAAACAGACAGAACCCGCTCCCATTCTAGCCCCCTTGGTTGCTCTCGCTTGCTCTCGTTCTCAGTGCATTTGAAGTTCAAGCTCATAGAGCGCAAGCTCCGCTCTCTTTATCTGACCCTCCCTGTCGCGCTAACTGCTCTGCCACCCAGGGGGTGGCTCTCTCCCCAAACAGCTGATTTGGCCATTGCTGGTTGGGAAACAAAAACAAAGGTTCGAGAGATACAACGAGAGATTTAAAAGCAAACAACCCCGTCTCGGCCCAAGGGGATTGCTGCCTGTCTTTATCTGACTTTGCTCTGCTTTTTTTTTATTGTATTTTGGAAAAGGAAAGCCAGAAAAACCGGTAACCGCCTGCCACATGGCTATGGGTCTATTGTCTAACTGTTCTACCGTATGCCAGTATCGAAGCATCAAAGAGCGCCGAAACTGTTGCTCTTTACTCGCGATTTAGGTTAAAGGTTAACTATACTTGCCCCCCTGAAGCAAGGAAAGACTTTTACTTTTCAAAAATCCACGCTCACACACGCACAGCGGGCCGACATTTGCAAATGGTACAGAACTGCCTGGGACTTTAAGATTTAATTTATTTTAAGGAAAAGTGCAAGGGTTTTCTTGGTTTGTTTTTAAAAGGATTAAATGCTCAGGGGACTTGGGTTCATTTTTATAGCGAAAAGGGATTATTATTAAGAATTTTCTGATATCTTCTTTAAGAACTAATTTCAAATATTTTATTTTTATTCTTCCAAGTCTCATTTTGTCATCAACTCCTTATGAAGTTGGAGTTTTAGAATCTCCACTGTACCTGGTTGTTCGTGTGAAAGCGGTGTTTTCGTCAGCCGCCTTTTAGGCGCCGACAAATTGTATAATCCAGGCATTATCTTAACAGTTGGCTCACATATCCCCAATAAAATGCATTCGACACGCAGCTGATAAGGCCGCTCCGCTCCCTTAGATACTCTTTTGGGGGCCGCCAGATACTTTAGTTATGTTGTTTATCAACTGTTTGGTTTTTTTTTTTGTCGACTGTTGCCAGGCCGTAAAATCGTAAAAAATGTGCTTTTTGTGCTTCGCCTTCTGGTTTATAACAGTTTCTTCTTCGGTTTGGTTAGCACTTGGTTTTATAGTTCACCGAGATACTTCGTTCGAGATACTTCTTGGGGTTCCAAACCCTTGCTCTCTTAGGGTTTCTCTTACCGGGTTTCTCTCTGTCTTTCTCTTTGTGTGTTACCACAGGGGGAGGGATGTGTGTATGCGGATCTTCTTCTTCTCGGGCGGTTGGTCAATGTCATTCATAAAAATTCCATGTCAAATGAAGGAAAAAGACGACGATGAAGAAGACAAGGAACACCATGGCACACATGTACCCCGATATTGTGGGTCAACGCCAGAGGGCGCCACTTTGGCTTCTCTTCCTTTGGATTTCCTTTTTTTTCTGTTTTTTCTCCTCATTTTTCCTAACTCGATTTGTTTGCTCTGTTATTAAAGCATTACGTGGGACTCAAATGGCCAACGCCTCCTGCAATCTCGGCCAGCAATCTGTGTGTTGCGAATTACGTTTAACTTCAACTTAAGTTGGAATGTAATTCGAGTGGCGGCTAAACTGTTATACCGCAATGCGTGTGCAGGGTTTGAATTTGCATTAAAAATACATGGAATACAAAATGGAAAACCGCAGGATATTAGGAAAATGAGCAGCGCAAGCCATCCGATACCCGGCGCGTGGTCGCAGTTGCTGCAATTGAAAGCAGAGATGGGTGGGTGGTAAAATTGGAGGGGCGGAAAGTCGTGGGGGGCTTGGGAAATTCCTAGGGGCGGTAAGCAGGTGTTTTTACGAATTAGTTGCCCCATTTAAAGCAGATTCTGTGCCAAAAAAATCAAATTCATCCAAGTGGAATGTGGGGGGAAATAAAATGGGGAACTAGCTGATGAAAGGCGCAGAGGGAAAAATAGGGAATTAGTATTACAATGTTTATATAGAAAATTGTTTTATTAATAATCATAATAGATTTAAAATCAATGAAAATGGTGTCAAAAAATAATCTTAAAATATCATTGTAACAATTTTATAGCATACTTTTTCGACACTTGTATTTTCTTTAAAATGTTTTAAATTTCTGCTGAAAAAATTCTTCAAACGTGGCTTAATATTATATTAATATTATAATTTCCTTAATCTTTTTCTTGACATTTTTGTAACTTGTACTTGTAAATACTAATTTTTTGTTGTGCACAGCTGCTCACTTTGTGTAATGAATAAACTATCCTTGAACTATTGAATCTCTTGCTCAGAGAAAAGAGCAGAAAAGACAGGGCCCATAAAAAGACTTCTCCAGCTGGCCAAGAGCTTTCTTTCTTTCTTTCTTTCCTCGTTCCTCGTTCCGAAAAGGTTGAATGAACCAGCGATGACTCTTCAATAATTGCACTGCTGCCACCCCATTCCTACTGCCCCTTTCTTCGGTCGCTCTCGCTTTTCCTACAATCTGCGCTTTCTTTGTTAATGAAAATGAAAATTGCGCATACGTCGTGTTGCGCTGTCAATGCTTTGACGCTCTCGCTTTGTTCCGCTGCTAAGCTATTTTTTTTTTTACGCTGACAACGCTTTTCCTTACATATGTAGCTGGCAGATACAAACGTAGATACACAGCGACAGATACAGCTTGTAGAATATTGTGTTTTTATTCAAAATGACGCAGTTTGTCGCTTTGGCTGCTTTACCTTGCTGTTTTTTACTCACGTCCCTGCACAACTTGTTGCGTTGCTTGGTATGCAGCGCCTGTATCTCGGCCTGCCTGCAGCTGTATCTGTAGCTGTTGTAGCTGAGCCTGGCCTCAGTGCCAGGGCTGTGTATCTGTCAGAAACGTGGCGTAGCTAGTATCTACAGTTAAACTTACATGGATTAAATTTCTATCTTGAATATAAAGTTATATTTTACTTAGAAAATAAGCTGAACAATCTATTTAACAATACAAATGTTTAGAAATCCTTTGAGGAAAATTCTATTATATGTTTTTGTAAAGAGTTTACTGTAGGATTTTCCTCCCTGAAGAAATGTATGCTGTTTCCTTTTTTATTTTTGTCTCTTCTCGCCCTCCTTAATCTGTTATACGCATTTATATGTTAATGTAGGCGGCAAGCTGTGGTCCTGGTGTGCCAGTGTGTGGGCAGCTGGCAAAGGATACATTACAACGCGTGTCCTTGGGCTGCTCAGCTGTCACTTCACCTTAACTTCCTCGTCATCGTCGTCGTCGTCGTCGTCTTCGCACCATCGATGCTTATCAGGTGATGATGCCTTAAAGCCACTTCGAAATAAACCGTCAACAGCCGCCCACTCGTAAATAATTCTGCGATAAGGTGGTGGCGAAACCGTAACCCCATCTATTACCGCCCAAAACTTTATAGTTTGTTTTTCTTCTGTGACGAAGGTCGCTGGCTCTCAGAATTATGCAATTTTCGTTCGCACTCAATTTCACTTATTGTTTTTAGGAGAAGACTCGGCTGTCTGCCATTGTTTGGGCATTACTTATTGTAAATTGACACAAATGAATTCAATTGAATTGCTGCCGCAGCAGCAGTAGCAATAGCAGCAATTCGCTTTTGGCCCTGTTGCCAGGCAGCCGGAGACTGTGCTCATTCTCCTTTGTTTTCTATATTGTTTTGAGTTCCCACAACCTCTTCTGCCTTCAATGATCCAACGCTTGAGTAGATTACTTATCAATTTCATTGAAGCAACGACGAGGGCAGTAAAAGAGCTGGGGAACACGCTTTGTAATGAGAGAGCAACTCGTTAAATCGCATACGGGTCAGTTCAATCAATAAAGTCCCACATAGCTCGCGTTACGCATACGCCTCGTGCGCCAGAAAAAAAAAGAATGCTCTCCTTTTCGAGCCTCATCCTGCTGTTTTTCAATTTTCTTTTCTTTAACATGCAAGTTTTGCGTTTAGCAAGGCAGCAAAAGAACACATTCGTCCTTGAAATTATTTTCTTTACACTCTTTGGCCATATAATTAAGCTAAAGCATGATGAATATCTTGACTGAAAATTTACTTGCAATATTTATAAAAGCCTTCTTTTGGGTTTAATAACGTATATAAAAACATTAAACTTTATGGAAATGCTGCGAAAATACTTTTTATTGATAGCTATCATTATTTAAAAATTATTTTATTGATAGTTAATATCTCAAACATACGGAAATTGCTTTTTATAAAGAAAAACATTCGCATGGAAAATAAAAAAAAGTTTGAGTGACATTTTCACACTATCTATAAATGTCATAAATGCATACTCTGCAGTATTCTTTATACTTGCTTCTTTGTTCTCCAAAATAAACTTTAACCGCCGCTCTTTGGTTTGGTTTTTTATTATCATATATAGACGTTCATATGTACATATTTATATGACTCAGTTCAGAGGACTGATTAACAACTAATCAACAAAATGAATAATATCAGGGAGAAGAAGAGGAAGGGGATATAGGCATAGAATTACAATGTTATACATTTAATTGTTGATAATGCGTGATAATTCCTTTGTTTGTCTTTTTGTTTTGAGCAAAAGAGAACTGAAATATGGTTTATTAAACCAAATGGGGTTTTTCTTTTTGTTCATTCTTAAATTAAGCTTCTGAATTGAACAAGTATTTCTTGTATAAAGATTTATTTTTAGCTGTGGAAAACTGGGATCGCATCCCAACCTTATAATTATATTTAAAATATTCATTAATCTTCAAAGCGTAGGCTGTTTTCGAATTTATATAGTGATAATTGTTTAGTGGTTTGGGTTTTTTTTTTAATAAATTTTCAAGCATAGAATGAGTTATTGTTTTTTCTTTTGACTGTTGATTCTCTCAATTAAATCCAACGGCCATATCTTGTTTACAATTTGTTGTTCTCTCAGAACGAATCGAAGCTCAATAAGCATAAATTACTCATAGACCGGCGGCGGGTTCTTGTCCCCCCAGTTTTTCCCCCCCTTTCGATTTCTGTTGCTAACTAATAAAAAATTGAATAAAATCGCGCGTTCAATAACAGCAACAAATGAATAGCCCACAGGGAGGGGAATGAATGCCCGTAAGTGACCCATTTCTATTTGGATGATGATTTTGTGTATCCGAATCATTTGAAGAAACGGGGAAACAATTACAAAATCTTATTTAATATCTGAAATTCTATATATAAACAAACAAATGTGTGTGTATATGGTTTAATGAAGTGCAATTCGAGAATGGAAAACAAATTCATTTGAATTAATGAAGCTTGGCGGGGGAATTGTTATATTCAGTCTAGGCGTATAACAGATGAAACCGAAAGCGGAATTATCAAGTTGAGTGGGTTTTCGGTTTGGGAAAACAAGGGGTTAAGGGGGCATTGAAATTGATTCTATTCTAATGGATTGACATTGTATCCACCCGCTCTCTCTCCCTCTCTTCCCGGTTGATTTTTCATTTATCACATGGAACGCAGAATAACAAATGGAAATTAAGTACAGTACCGTCGTCCGCTTCGTTTAGTTATTATTGTAACCGTGTTTCGTGCCTGACAGTTTCCTTGTTTGCATTGTTGTTGTGGCTGTTGCTGGTGCTGCAGTTAACTTATTGCAATTTACCTGTGCACTCATGTCTGTAATTATCCATCCAACCTTGTGACACTGCCGTCTCTCTCTGTCGAGAATCGTTATGGCAACACGTTCGAAAAGCTGTTGTTATTGCACCCAAACTGACACCCTGGCACAGATTCGCATTACCCCCATTATTTTTGTTATTTGCAACTATTTTTAATGCATTAATCTCCTCTCCTTTAGCTCGACAAATTTCCATACAATATTTGCACTCGATCTGCTCGATTTCAACTATATTTTACATAGTATATATTTATTGAATAATATTCAACACACCGCACACTTAGTTCCCGGCTTGTTAGTCGCTAATTGAAATTAATTAGCACGCTTGGAATTCCTGAGGGGAGTTTGGAGGTAAAGGGAGCTGCTGCTCTCATGTTTTATCCCATTGTCATATGATGAGTTTAAGCGGGGATTTGCGCCTGCGGCGGGTACTATGTATAGATGATATATCTAACCCGATAAGTGGGCGTTTAGCACCGCCTCTCAATTGCCGAGAGATGGAGCAAAAAAAAAGAACACATTGCACGCCCCGCTTCGAGAGCACTTAGTTAGTGCCTCGCCGCTAATTCGCCGCCAAACACTAAACCCTTGTGAGGCGTCCGAATGATATTGTTTAAATATATTCGATATGCCTCCAGTTTTAGCACATTTAAAATCTCGAATAGATATAAATAATTATGATAGAGCAAGTACAGGCAGCCCTGGGGAAGCTGTCTCCCAAATGTGGAATTTGGTTTAGAAAAATTCCCTGTTTCTTTTTTTGAAAGGCAAACAACTGTCTTTGGAGTGAGGTCGTTGAAGAGGACATAAGAAAGGTATGTAATATGGGTAACATTCAAGGTAGACTTTGATTTGGAAAAGGATGTTCTTTATATAAAAACTAGTAAGCTTTAAGGCTAACTCTTTAGGATAGAATATAATTTTGAGGGGTATTTTTTATGGTACTTTTATTAGCTATTAAAAGGGTACATTTTGGCAGAATTCTTATTGAAAATGTATTTATTAATTCAACAGTAAATATTAAAATTAAAATATATGTATATTCCCCATTAATCTCAGCAAATAATATGACGATTTGTCATCAAAAGTTGTTTATTTATTAACCTTTATTTCGAAAGAAATAAATATATTCATTTGCAATATTTGTATCCGGATACAATTGCAATATTTATCCCCAATCCCGATTTCAATATTTTCCCAAGATCTTTGTATAATTAATTAAAGGAGCGATCTGTTTGCATCGCATCTGGAATCACATGGGCTTTGTTGGGTTAACCCTGTTCCGGCAGCTAGCTCCGCATGGAGCTTCTCTTATCGAGTCGCTTTTATCTCGTGCCCCATATCAGGGTCTCGAGTGCGAAGTTCAAACACCTAGCAACAACAGACCAATCGAATTGTGATTTAATAACAATTTGCCCCGTAAATAAAGTCTACTACTACTCACTCGAATACACGCTCTCTCCCAGGGTGTTGCTGCCCCGTGGAGTACTTGAGTTTTGACATGGATTAGTTATGTTTTCTATTTGCACTGATAGCTGGCAATCGATGGCCCGCTTATCAGGGCAAATATAGCCGAGAGAAGTGGACATGAGCACAATGCCGGCGGCAGTTATTGGACTATCTATCTGACCATATATATCCCCGACCGAAAAAGGGGGGCAAATATATGGTTAGCTCAGACGGATCCACTGTTTATATATGCAAATTGATTAGAGATTGATTAGAGCAGAGTTTAGTCGCATTTGCCCTGAATTTCCCTCCCAAGCTCTCTGCTTTTCTTAATAATAACAAATCAATTGAGGCTTCTGCTTTTGCTTTCATTAGGCAGCATTAATTGTCTGCGCCTTCCAAAAATTCCATTATGCCTGTGCGGCGGTCGCCTGCCCTCATCATTGCCAGAAGCCGCTACATTCCGAGGCAGCTCGTTAAAGTTATTATCATTTAGCATTTCAATTGGCATCAATTATGATATTGTAAATTAGTTTGCAAGCGGCAATTGAATTTCTATCTATATATTCAAGGAGGCGCTGCTTATTTAAGGTCCGGAATAAAAGCTTTTATTGAATGTCCGTTTACTTTCTGGGTCTTTTTGCAGTGGACAAGAATTTGATAAACAACAACAACGAGGTGGTGGCCTTGGATGAGAAATTGGCAAACGAGAAGCAGCAGCAACTCGACTTGGAGTTCCATCAACAACAGCAGCAACAGCAAGAACAGCAGCAGAAACTGCATCAACAGGAACAGAAACATCAGCAGCAGCAGCAGCAGCCTCAAGACCAGCCGCCTCAACAGCAGGCGCCTCCACAGCAGCCCCAGCAGCAAAAACATCAGCATCAGCATCACCATCATCAATTGCCGCCGCAGCAAATCGAGCCACAGTTAACCAAAGTGCCAAACCTGGTAGTAGCAACAGTGGCACCTCAACTTCAGCAGCCACCACAGCAGCATCATCATCATCAGCAGCAGCAAACTGCTTCACAGCAACACCAGCAGCAGCAAACATCGCCTGTGGTGGTTCCGCCTCATCAGCAGCAGCAGCAGCAGCAACAGCCTCAGCCGACCAGCTACCATGAGCAGCAACAGCCTCATCAGGCACCCCAACAGCAATCGCAGCCACAGCGCAAGCCGCCGCAGCAATATAATCAATCGCAGCAGCAACAGGTGCGTCGCAAGTTCTCCTCGGAGTACAATCACCATCATCATCAGCACGGCAGCAGTGATACCGGCATCCAGACCACCAAGACAATGTCCTGGACGAACTCCGCTCAGCACAAGAAATCGACTCAATCGGTTTCGGTCACAGCTTCTCCAAACAATGTAAACAACGGTCCCGGAGTGGGAGTCGGAGTGGGAAGTGGTCCTAAAGTCAACAACTATAGTCACACAACCAAGACCTTCACCAATCAACAGCACTACCAACAACAGCAGCATCAGCAGCAGCAGCACCACCACTATCAGAACCAGAATAACTACAACAGCGGCGGTAGCAGCAGCAATAACAGCAGCACCTCCAGCAACAGCAGCGGCAATCAGCCGCCGCAGGTGCGCACCTATGGTACCATGAAGGTGCCCTCCTCGCCAGTGGCCAGCACAGCGCCAACGCTGGAGCGGAAGAATAGCCAGCAGGGGCCAGCACCAGTAGCAGCAGCAGCAGCAGCACCACCACAGGCTGCCCATGGATCAGCAACTCCTACAGCAACTACCTCAACAGCCAGTATCACGGCTAACCCGAATCAATTCCTGCCGGAGACGAGCAACAATAATAATAACGCTGCACCAGTAGCTGTCCCTCAGCCACCTCAGCAGGCTGTTCCGGTGGCTACACAGGCTCCAACAGCAGCCCCTTCATCAGCACCAACCAAATCCTACAGTAGCTATGCAGCCAAGAAGCATCCGGCGCATGAACAGGCTGCCCTGAGTTCCGTGGTGGCCAGCTCCAGTTCCAGTTCATCCAGCAACCCGCAACCACCTTTAAATCTTGCCCCACCGGCGCCGCCAGCATCGCAAAATAGCGGCGATAATGCGCAGTTCTCGTGGGCCAGCCTGTTTGCCAGCAATAAACCCGTGGCCAAGGTGGCTCCCTATGATGCCAGCAAATCTGTGCAACAGCAGCAGCAACCTCATCCAGTGCTCCAGCTAGCTCCACCTCAGCCAGCTCAAGTGGCAGCCTCGGCTGCAGTCGCTGCCCCGGCAGTGCCTCAACTGGCCCCACCGCAAACTCAGCCCTTGCCAACGGCTCATCAGCAATCGCAGTTGCCAGCCCCGGTGCCGGCGCCCACTACTCCGCTGATTACACCCGGAACGCTGTCCTACTCGGCTGCATCTGCTCAAGCGGTGCCCGCTTCTGCACCAAGTCCTGCATCCGCATCCATTAAGCCACTGAAGCCGGAACCTGTGCGTCCGGCGGCACACCAACTCGATGAGTGGACCAATAAATACGCCGAGTTCCTTACACGCCAGAAGACAAACTTGTCCCCGATCAGCCTGCGTCCCCGGGGTCTGACCAATAGGTCCAACTACTGCTACATCAACTCGATCCTGCAGGCTCTGCTGGGCTGCTCGCCTTTTTACAATCTGCTGCGCACCATACCCAAACAGGCGGCGGTCTTGAGTGAGGTGAAAACGCCAACAGTGAATGCCATGTAAGTTACTCAAATCTGTAAGAAAAGGAGACCATAACAGATTCTAAAAATAATTATTTAATTTAAATGCGAGGTTCGTAAATGGAGGCCGACCTTGTACTAATTTCCTAACAATCATATTGGCACAAATGCCATTATAGAATCAGAATCTTGTTAGAAAAACGAAATTTAATCGAAAACCAGGTCACAGACCAGTCAACAGACACTTCGGCACCCATAACCAGCCGGCGTCTGTGTTACGTTCGTGGCAGATGAATAGAAGCCGGCCCTGCCTGACGTTCTCCAGTTACCTCCGTTCTGGCGGTAGCTAGGGTTAACGTTAGGGCCGGTCCACGTGCTCCGCTCTCAAGCGGAAAAGGATTTAGCGTAAACTTTCTCCTTCTAGCGGGCACAAACAATTTAAAATAAGTTTTAACAATATAATTAATTAATTAATTAATTTAATAATTTAACAATTTCCCCTAGGATGTCGTTTATGACCAACTTTTCATCGCTGCCCAGCGGCTTGCGTCTGCGTTTAAACAACAACCTAAACAAGGGAGGAGCTCAAAACAAGGGCAAGGACGAATTTGTGGGTTCAGACCTGCAGTGCGACATGGCCTTTGAGCCCACTGAGATCTACAAGCTGTGGAATGACAGCCGCGAAGAGCATGTGGAGGGTCGCCAAGAGGATGCCGAGGAGTTCCTTGGCTATGTGCTCAACAAACTCAACGATGAGATGCTGGAGGTGAGTCGTTTAGGAATTTATCAGAGATAATTTGTAACAATTCCTCTAATTTTCAGGTGATTAAACTTATTGACAAGCCAAGCTCTCAGCAGAATGGTCAGAATGAGCAGTCGGAGCCAGAGGATGGCGGCGATGTTTGGCAGGTAAATTGATAGTCACTTATAGCCAAAAGAACCTAAGTTGTTTAAAGATTTTCCCCTCGCACCAGATGATTTGCAACAACCGCAACAAGGGCAGTGTCACCCGGCAAACTGACTTTGGACGCACTCCCATCAGCGACATTTTCCGCGGAGAGCTGCGTTCCCGGCTGCAGCGCGAGGGAGAGCACTCTACGGACGTGATTCAGCCATTTTTCACGCTACAATTGAACATTGAGGTAAGTTACGATGAAAGTGTAGTAGTCATTAAGGAGCCACAGACAAGTCAACAGACACAGCGGCACCATTAACCAGCCGGCGTCTGTGTTACGTTCGTGGAAGATAAATTGACACCAGCCCCGCCTACGTTTTGTGGCTGTCTCCGTTCTGGCGGCAGTCACTAAAAATGTTGGGGTTGGTGCACGTGCTCCACTTTTTAATAGAGTCTCCTATTTAATGGATTCTTGCCTTAGCAGTGGGCATAAACAAAAATATAAAATGAAAAATTCCTTTGAAAATGTTTTATTAATATTGCATTCTTTCGTTGTATAGAAAGCGGCCTCGGTTAAGGAAGCCCTTGAGATCCTAGTGGGTCGCGATCAGCTGGAGGGCGTGACTGGCAGCAAGACCAAGCAGGAGGTGGTGGCCTGGCAGCAAATGACGCTGGAGAAGCTGCCCGTTGTCCTGATATTGCATTTAAAGTACTTTGACTATCGCTCAGATGGTTGCACAAAGATCCTTAAGAAAGTGGAGTTCCCCGTGGAGCTGAAGATCGATGCCAGTATGTTGAAGGCTTAAATTCTTACAAACTACTGTCTGTATATTTTAATGAAATCAATTCTTACAGAAATCCTCGGCTCGAAGAAGACGTCGCAAAAGCAGCGGGCCTACCGACTGTTTGCCGTCGTCTATCACGACGGCAAGGAGGCCTCAAAGGGCCATTACATCACGGACGTGTTCCATACGGGCTACAGCAGCTGGCTGCGCTATGACGACAGCTCGGTGAAGCCGATCGGCGAGAAGAACGTCCTCCAGCCGCACACGCCGCGGGTGCCTTACCTTTTGTACTACCGCCGCTCCGACACTTTGCCCCAGCAGCAGCAGGCTCCACAGCAGAGTGCCGCCTCCAATGGAGGGGCAGGAGTAGGCAGCAGCTCGTCGTCGTCGAATGCCGGGGACAGCAAGTGAAGCAGCAACCAGCAGTGTTGTAAAAATACATATTAGGATATATATATATCATATATTTTTGGGTCAGTACGTGTGTGAGAGAGTGTCGAGTGTGCGAGTCTTGGTTTTATATGCATATACATTATATACAATATATAACAGTTAGATATATTCGAGTGGTATACATATATCTAAGCCCAAAGTCCAAAGCGCATGTCAGTGTGTATGTGTGTGTGAGCGAAGAACTTAGCTCTAAGCTAGAAACTAGATTTAAGTACCAGAAACAGAACCATAAAAGCAGCAACAACATTGGTAGGAACGAAAACTTTGTACAAAGAGCAGAAGCAGAACTAAACAGCGAGCAAATTATTATAACCTAGTGGTAAATCTACAAAATCCCTAACTTTTCCATGTGGCACAAAAAACCATTATTTGTAGTAGGTGTTAGGAAGGCCCCCTAGAATCTTCTCGATACGATGTTATGACAAACGCTTAGAGCTGTAAATATATACACAAATATCAATTTATATAAATATATATTGTAGTTGATGCATGGCAGGCATTTAAACAAGAAACCCAACAGCAGCAACAATATATATGGAATGCTTTGAATATGCTTTAAACGAATATATATATATTTTAGAGTCAGCAAGGAAGGACAGTCATAGGTTGTGGTCAAAATAGTAGACCAACTTTAATAGAGACTCAAACTTTACATGGAGTGCAGATGTTGGCTCAAAATCAAGAATAAAATCAAATCGCAAGCATGTACTATTTTTTATTTGCGATTATGTCGTTTTATATATTACGATATTACGTCGTTCTGTTTTACCTTGCAATAATCGTTAAAATATCGCAGGTCTCAATATTAATTATAATGTATTGAATTTTTTAAAACGAGCAGAAAATATAAAGCTAATTGTTTGGCTAATATTTTGATCACAACCGTGAATATATGACATTATTTTCTACATGCTTGTTGAGCAGTTAAATAAGTCAATACCAGCGCCCGTTCATTTTGTAATTTATTTTGTATGTTGTTTAGTTTTACACGGCAGATCCACACATCTCTATATATTATCTCTATATTAACTTGTTATTCATAGGTAGTGAAACTTATTTTGTGTGCGGGAATCATGATATTTGTAGTTGGCATTATTTGCAACATACTTTTCCTAGGTCTACGGCATTTAGTTTATATACGTATATATCACCTTAGAGAGAATTGAAGCGAAAAGTGTAATGAGAAAAATAAGGATTTATATGTGTAATCGGGTCAGAACTAAAACTAATCAATCATACTAGTTGGTAGCTATATAAAAAGCGTATACACCCATATAAATATATATTTTCTTAAGCTATATAAACGCATATATATATATTATTTATAGATATCGTGCCAATGTTAAAACATCAAAAAAGGGTTTAAAAAAATATATACTTGTCAAAGCTTTGTATAGTCAGCGGCTAAACAAATAAACAATTCAAATGATTTTTTTAAACTTAGTCTTGTATCGGAAATCTATTAACGGACTCACTGCATCCTTTGGCGACTTTAAACTTATAGTTTTATGTTCGAAATTTTAAATCATTCATAAGCATGCTGATCCCACAAAAAAAGGTAATCCTTTTGAGTGTCGCGAAAATCATGAAATATTCTTAGGCTAGAATGCATTGACATTTACGACGTATATTAAGCGAAACCATAAATATAAATCTACATATAATATATATATATTTTGATGTTATACAAATATGAACTAATTGTAAGCCAAATTATAGGAAAACATTTTTTTATAGAGACACTTGGCGCGTCTGCGTTTTGCTAGTTACAAAATAGGTTCCTAAAAACTACGAAAATGAAAAAAAAACAAACAAACAAAAAAACAACCACAAAACGTAACGAAATGTTGAAGCAAAGGAATATTACAAAAACAATAATATTAATACTGATATACACATATATATATATATATAGTCTAAAGCCAAGCTAAAATCATATAAACATTAATATTAAACTGATGAAAACACAAAACAAACATACAATACATATAAATTTATAAATTCAATTTATACAAAAACCAAGCAAAGCAAAAGCAAAGAGAAAGGCAGAGATTGAAGAAGTTGAATTACCATTTATATATATTTTTGCAAGCGAAATTAGAATGTGAAACATAAACAAAGGAAGCATATATAGGATTAATTATAAAACCACAAGTAAAGACGTCGACTATGTAAACTTTTCTTCGCATATAATCTTATATTCATTTTTTTTTATCATAATTGTTATGTAATTTATGGAATACTCCAAAAAAAGAAATGTTCATTCGGATTTTAAAACTAATTTTAAAATTAAACATCAGGCCCCATTGTTATGTTCCATGCGAAGAGTGTGTTTTAAAGCTATTATGAAAATTTATCGATAACTGAATTTATTATTAACATTAATCATGTTTTAAACCGTTTACTGCCTAATAGTCTTGAAACGCACTGTTCCTATGTCCTCCTTTTTTTTTATAAACAAAAAAAAACAACATAAATTTCTGCTTTTGTTTTAATAATATTTTTGTAACCCTCTTTGGCCCTGTGTTGTCCCCGAATTATGTATGTTTTAGACCTTAAGTAGTTTCTAAGGCTGTGTAACTAACTAAAAATATGTACTAACACTTATTGCTTTTGGTTAGAAGGTGTCCGAGGACTTTTGCCAGACAGTTTTTGTTTATTTTCGCTACTTTTCCCCCCCTTTGCGTTCGGTGATGATGAAGAGGTGGCCTCTGGCGAGAGGCTCTGATAAACAGAAATTGGCAAGTGCACTTACTAAACGTATAACGAGCGTCTAAAAGCGCGTAAAATACGGGAGAGAATGGAATCGAAAAGAGGAGCATCAGTTCTAAGTGCGTTTAGCCAGCAGACAAACTAATATTAAATATTAAACGTTTTGTAATCAAGTTTTCAAGGGTTCAGTGAAAACAAAAAAGAATATAACAAGACACTAGATGTTTAGCAATGCGAAATGATAAATTAAAAAACAAACTGAAACTGAAAGCAAAAACGAATTAATTAGTCCACATTTAGTCTAAAGAAGAAAACCAAGCTAAAGTAAATCTACAAAACTAAAACGAATTCAATTGTACTAAGTAAAACTAACATTGTAACGTGGAAGCAAGCTAAAAACATAAACAAAATGAAATGAAATGAAATATTATATAGCTATAAAAATAAATCGAGTGATTTCATTGCCACAAGCAAAGCGTTTGGAATTGTCTCGGATTACAGTGGGCACAAAGAGGCGCTAATTTATGCCGAAATGGGTCAAGAAGAGACACTGGCAAAACCGGTTGACCCGAAAATAGCTCCAAAATTTGGTTGATGCTCTGGATGATCTCTTTGGATGGCCACGAAAGGGAAAGGAAAGGCATTTTTGAGCTCTTTAAAATATTTGCTGAATGCGACAGACGGCGACGATACCAGAGTGGAGACACACGTTGTGTGACTCATTACAAATGCCAATCACAGCCGAAACTCTAAAACTTGTTTCAGCCAGGCTGAGAGAGTGCACTGCGGACAATTTATAGCACAGAAAATGTTAACTCTTTAGTTTATATTTTTAAAAAGGTTTTAAATTTGTGGATGTGCTCAATTTATCATTTTTTATGGCATCGTTTTAATCTTTTAATAAATAAAATAAACCTTGAAAAAAATCTTTCCGTCTACGCTTTTGAAGCTGAAGCTGATGTTGCCTTGGATTGGCATGATTAATGTTCGTAATGTTCATAAGAAACCAAGGAAGCGAAACTGAGCACTAAGAATAATTAAATAGTTTTATTTTTGGCCTTATCGATAATGTTAATTTAAAAGAATTTTAAAAGGCGTAACACGAAAGTTGTAATAAATAAGATTTATTTAATTGATTTCTTTGTCGTAGATTTTTAAACAAAATAAAAAATAATAATCGCTATTGATTAAAGTTATTACCTAAATTAATTATGAACTATTAATATTTTTATTTTAGTTATTATATTTTATCAACATTTCTTTTTTTTTAGTGTTGTGGGAGACTCTTTTACTTGTTACCTTGTTGGTGGAAGCAAAGTGGAAACATCAAGCAGTCGTCGATCAGCTGGCGGCGATGAGCGACACTGCGAAATGCACTCGGTGTGCCCCCGGCTCGTTTTGTAAGAGCTTCACTCCACGCTCACTGCCTGCCGCCACTCATTACCTTTCTCCTCCGCCGGAGAAGCGCCAAATGCCAGCTGGAAGTGCTACTTAGTCGCTGCCTGGAACACATTTGCAATGTATCGCAACATACTCTGCCTGGCTCTGGGCCTGATTATAGGCATCCGGGTGACGGATATCTTCGAGTTCTTCCAGCTGACCGAAGCGGGTCTTGGCAGTACAGTGATGACGCGAATTGCAGAGGAGGCCACGCCCCAGCTGCCGTCGGAGAAAGAGCTGGCCAGGCAGCTTTTCAACGAGACCAGAGTGCTGTGTATGGTGCTAACAATGCCAAAAAACCACGTAACTAAGGCTGCCAAGGTGAAACGAACGTGGGGCAGGCGCTGCAATAAGCTGATCTTCCTCAGTAGTCAGGAGGACAGGGAGCTGGGTGCCATCGATGTGGGCATTCCCGAGGATCGAGAAAATCTGTACTCAAAGGTGCGAGCGGGCATGAAGTATGTGTATCAGAACTTTGTAGAGGATTACGACTGGTTTCTCAAGGCAGATGATGATACGTGAGTCTTAACATAATTTAAATAAATATTTATTACATTTTAAATCCATTTTAGGTTTGTGATAATGGAGAACCTGCGTCTGCTGCTTTATCCCTACGATCCCGAGGCTGCTATTTATTTTGGCCACCGATTTCGTTCCACATTTCCGCAGGGCTACATGTCCGGAGGAGCGGGCTATGTGATGAGTCGGGATGCTCTACGGCGACTCAACCTCTTTGCTCTGAATAATACTCGTTTCTGCCCGCCTAATCAGTCATCGGAGGACAAAGGCATTGGTTTCTGTCTGCAGAATGTGGGCGTGGTGGCGGGTGAGTCCCGAGATGAGAAGGGAAGGGATCGATTTTGGCCCTTGTCTCCCCACTCTATGTTGCCCACTTTCCCCAATAACACCTGGCTGCACAAACTTACCTTTTTTAAGCCTGTAAGTTTGTTAAATTTAAGTTCTTAAACAGTAATTTTTAGTTATATATTTAATTTTCAGGTTAAGGAAACTGGCTCGAGTTCGGGTATTAGTTTTCATTATGTCAAGAGTCACGAATTCGATAGGTACGAGTATCTACTCTATAAACTGCGAGTCTTTGGAGTTCCTGCTGCTCCCAGAAGGCTGCCACCTAGGCTGGAACCCCGGCAGTTGCAAGACCAGCTGCAGGTCTGGTCAGAGGAGAAGAGCAATAACCCAAATCCTGTTCTATGGGTTCCTGACATTCAGCCTGGATAGGATATTGTTAAAAAAGAAATATCTAGATACAATGTCGTACTGCAGATTGTAATTTTATTTTTATGTAAAAGTGTATGTTAAGTTTTGTTCAATACAACGGCAGGTTTCCGTTTTATGTAATTTAAAAGCAAGCAATTAAAGAATAATTTGTTGTTATAAACATAGATACCTTAGCTTTACATATCAAAAACTTGTCATTTAATTTAAGATTGAAGCAAGAACAGTTCCTTCTCGGAAACATGTCAGGATTATTATTGAATACCGTCTGCTTGGCTGTAGGCCTCATCATGGGCATTGGATTGGCAGTGTTCTTCGAGTTTTTCCAGATCTCCAAAGCGGATGTCGATTGCGTATCAATCAGGCAAATCCCGAACCGAACAGGGGAAGAACTAGATAATTGGCTTCACAACGAGACCAGGGTACTCTGCATGGTTCTTACCATGCCGAAAAACCATGAAACTAAAGCCTTGGCCGTGAAACGGACCTGGGGCAGGCGCTGCAATAAACTGATCTTTATCAGCAGTGAGGAGGACGAGGAACTGGGTGCCATCGATGTACATGTCCTGGAGAAGAGAAGACATGTATTTAGAAAAGTGCGAAAGGCCATAAAGTACGTTTACCTGAACTTTGTGAACGACTATGACTGGTTCCTCAAGGTGGAAGATGATACGTGAGTTTATTACTTAAGAAAATAGCAAATGTTTTGTAATACAAATATTTTTAATGTACTTTAGCTATGTGATTATGGAGAATCTGCGTCTCCTGCTTTATCCATACGATCCTGAGGCTGCCCTTTACTTTGGCCATCGATACCGCTCCTTTTCTCATCAAGGCAACAAATCCATAGGAGCTAGCTATGTTATGAGTCGAGAGACACTTCGCCGGTTTCATCGCTTACCCCGGGATATATACAAACAAGTTTCTTTAAGTTTATTATCCGAAGAGGAGCAATTGGGCTTTTGCATGCAGCATGTGGGTTGTGTGGCAGGTGACTGCCGAGATGAGGAAGGTCATGATCGATTCCTGCCAGTGATTCTGCCTGATAAGATGCCTAAACTCAAAGATATTGTCTTAAATAAACCGGTAATATCAAGTTTTATGACCTTTAATAACTTGGCCAACTAACATAGTTTACTTTTTGATTTCAGGTTAACGATATGGGTTCGAAATCAGGAATAATTATTCATCACGTGAAAAGCCATGATATGATAGAGCTTCTGTTATATAAACTGGTAGTTTTTGGAGTTCCTGCTTTGCTCCGATCGCTGCCACCTAAGCTGGAAGAAGCAGATGATTCTCTGGACTTTGGAAAACCTTAACCAACGTTAAAAACCTATTTGCAGAGGAGTTTTTAAACTGATTTGATCAGGAAGCGAGGATTTGAATTCTTATATAATTTAATTATATAACTGAAAAAGATTTGTTAAAAATGTTTGTATTTTGTATTTTCTATCATTGTTAATCTTCACTATTCTTGTATTTTTCTGAATCTGTAAGAAAAGAGCCTGTGGCCAAGGGCACACATCGACAGGAAAGGCAATATTCCTATTCCTATTCCTGGCAAAAAAATCACAATCCATAAAAGCATATAAATGATTGCTTTCATAGATTATATATTTATTTAATTCTTTAATTATCTTATCATTATAATCTTAAAGTTAATTATATTCTCTGTTAAGGGAACGTGAATAATTGTGGCCATAGCATTATTAAGAATTTTCGTTGTTTTTCCATTAGTAAAGTTTTATAAAATATTCATGTTTAAATTCCACCTTCGTGACTGCTGCTCCAGTTCCCTGAGTAGCGAATATGCCTTCGACCTTTGGGAGTTCCTGTATCGCATAAGTGTCTTGGCCCCCATTAGGGATACCCCCAAAGAATGGACTTCCTCCAGACGATGCATGCCCAGCTGCGATATTGGTCCCCTGTTCGGTCGGATAACCATGGCTGACTTAATGTAATTGCTCCACCTTGATAAATAAACCAAGAGGAGAGCCCAGACGATGAAGATTTATTCCAGCAATAAGGCAGACAATTGTTCGTCTTCTTCATCGCAGTCGTAGTGGGCTGTCCGCCAGAGTTGTTTTGGCCATTTGTCAAGGCTTTTGCTCTAGAAACCAGGACCCAGAAGGAACACAGTACCCCATCCGCTTTAAAGCACAATTTATCAAGGGAGACGCGTGCCTCAGCCAGCGACCTTCTCTCTAGCAAGGGGATTAGCGTAGAGGAGGGGTTGGGGAACCGGAGAATCGAGAACCGGAAAATCGAGTGAAACGTGCCAAACACGTGAAAAATACCTGGGGATCATTGCATTGTTATTTATGAGCAACGAAATGAGCTCAAAAAGGGGGAGGGAACCGGACTGACGGCACGCGAGTTCGAGTCTGGAGTCCTGCATATATTCGGATAAGGATAAACTCGTTTTTGGCAAGGCAGCTGGCCCTCAGCTATGCGTGTGTGTGCAGTTATCTAAGCCAGAGGGGTTTGTTCCTACCTATTCCCTGCTTGGAACGTGCCCAACCCAGTTTCTCTGCCCCTAAATTCGAACCCCAGTTGCGCCTGCGCTGTTTGCTTTGTGTTCCCTAATGGCATCGAGGGAGCTTTCCCTATTCATACATTTATTTTATGCATTTTTATATATTCTATATGCTAATATATTCTATATGCTGAACACACACGTGTGCCCTGGCCAACGAGCCGTGAACAGGCGGCTCTCGACAGATTTCTGGGCTGTAACCACTATTTATCAGTGATTGCGATAAAGGTTCGAACGGAGCAGCTGCTGACTTTTCAGGACTAAACAGGATGTGTGAGGATGGGGGGAAAAGTCATAGCTATAGACCCTTTGCATTTTGATTTTGTTTTCAGTGAATAGTGGAAATAGTAATTTGTTTCATTTTTAAACATAATTATTGGGTGTATGCCTTGGTAACCAAAGTTAAGTTCATTGCCTTTGCAGCTGGAGTTTAAGGTGTTTTTCTTTTTTTTTTTTTTCTTAATACGGAGGGAGACACACTAAAAATAAATTTTAAAAATAAAGAAATGCTCAATCCTATTTATTATAAAAATATCAATAAAATAAACAATTTTATGTCGTTGTTTATATTAAAATATTTCGATTTCAAATATATTTAAAGACCATTATTGTTTATTTCAGCTTCCTTAACTATTATTGACTTAGATTATGTTAAGAGAAACTTCTTTACTTCTTTGCTAAAATTCTAAACAATTTTTAATATTTTATAGGTTGGAGGCAACCCATTTAATGTTATAAATTATTTAAAATCCTTCCTTTTAAAATCCCTTTTCGATTAATCTCTTAACAACTTGGTAAATTATTAAGGACAAACCTTTTCCCCAAAGAAACTGTTATGTTCTCTTAAAAATCCCGAACCCTTTAATGTGTTCTCAAAGCTAAATCCCTTACAAAGATTCCTTTATTGACACCTTGATTTCTTTTTTGTGTCCATTAACCCCAAGAAACAATGCCGTTATAAGCTGTGGTTTTCAGTTGACTTCAAGCAGAGGGGAACTCCGTGGTAACCACCTCAAACACACACCTTTTTCTTGAGAGACTCCGTTGTTAGCTTCATTAACCCCTCGAGGTGAACCCATTACCATTTCAAATGGTCCCCTTAACACCTATATTTTTCTCGTCCTGCCCCTCTAATTAGTTGAATTTCTCAGTTTCGACTTCACTCAATTATGCCACGCC
Source organism: Drosophila anomelani (assembly GCA_035045905.1). Classification (NCBI taxonomy): domain Eukaryota; kingdom Metazoa; phylum Arthropoda; class Insecta; order Diptera; family Drosophilidae; genus Drosophila; species Drosophila anomelani. Next base: position 8,243,343 of record JAWNOO010000165.1, read on the forward strand.
CTAGGAAATGCACATATCCTTGTGGACAGAGGAGCAGGGAAACCGAGACGGCGACCGAGACAATAAGGGGACTTCCCTCGGCGACAGAATGTCTGAGACACCGAGCAGTTTACACACATTTCAACGATGTCTTATAATCAATTTAATGGCTTCCCCCGGAGAGCAGGAAAAAAACACCAAGGCAGACCGAGAAAAGGTAAACAAAGGACCAAGGGAACCAAGAAATAGGGGAAGAGGTCCTGGCAAGAGGGGCGTTTCAATTTGTAGCCTAAAGTGAAACCTACAATTGGCACTTACCAGCCCAAAAGGAATTGCCCCTTTTATGGGCTCATTCTGGTTTCTCTTCCCCGCCTCCCTCTCTGCTTTCAGTCGCCTCCTTGGCGAGGAGTCCTTTTCTGCTCGCCCTCCCTCCTTCGCATCTCAATTAAGTGACGACGAATGAATGAAAGGAAACCCCGAATGAATGAAAGGAACCCCGAAAAGGACAAGCGATAGGAGAAGGCGCCTACGATAAGAACGATGATCCTCCTTGCCAGGAACAAGGGAAGGCCCTCGTCCTCGTCCTTCGTATAAAAATGAAATAAATGCCGGCACAGTACCAGGGGGAGAAAAAGAGCAATAATAATTTCAGTGGTGACTCAACAATGTCTTGAACGTGTTGCTTTGCTTCTTCCGGCGGAGGAATGCTTCTTATAAGAAAAAGGCGAAAAAAAAACCCAACCAACAACCCCTAAAAAATACTCACTGACTTCTCGCCCTTCTCGATTTTGACGCGTGTCAAATGGAGGAAGGGAGAAAAATAAATGTAAATGGCAAAGAATATAACCCCAAGACATACCTGTAGCTATAGCATAAGACTTCGAATCGGATTCCCTTTGGGCTCAGGACTCTGACTCATTGGCATGTCACGAAGCGGAAGTGCCTGCTCTGGCGTTTTACATACGTTTGGACAGCAGCAAAAAAATATATATATTCAAAAATTATAGAAAAACTAAAGAATAAAGAGGTGAAATACGCAAGGAACCAAAGGACACGTGCAGGACTCGCATGCAAAAGAGGAAGTGGCAGCGAAGCGTTAAATTGAAGCATGCCAAATCAATTAAAAACGAAATATTTTCCTTCGTCCTGTCGTCTGCAAGCAGTTTTGTGTTTTTTTTTTAACGTTGCATGGCAACATTCTGGTCAGGTTTTTCACTCGCTTTTCCAGCAGCAGCATCGGTCAGGATATGCAGCAGCTGCAACCAAAATATAAGAGAGATATAAAATAAAAACCTAGCAAAAATCGGGCATCAAAATACCTTTACACATGATTTATCAAGCACTGCCAAAGGGGGTTTGTTTGCCATACCTACATATATAGTATATATCTTTTTTTTTGCAGCTGCCTTCGGTCGACCCAACCCCCCTCCTCATTCCGATAACCAAACATGCGATCGCCCCTGGCCAACAAAAATGCTTATGCTCTGGCGAACTAAACTAAAAATCAACCCCCTGAAGTGAGAATCACCCTAAATCTCCCCCTATAACCTCCCAGTTTCTATACTTTTTGGGGTGGCTTCGCCCTCGGCATCTCTGCGCTTACAGACTCCCTAGAATTTTGATAATATTTCGAAAATTATATAGCAAAATCTGTTGGTTTCCTGCTCAATTGGAATTTTCACCTTTGTTTTTAGGGAGCAGCGCAGGACGCAGGAGAGGCGTGTCCAGGCCAATCCTAATTAGCTCCGCATCTGCGTGTGCATACGACATTCCATTGGAACTCTCCTCGAGTGGAACTAATGTCGAATGGACCGGATATGCGATCGGGTGTAGGAACTTATAAATACATAAACTAGCAATTCCCTAATTACCAAAGCCCATCTGTCGATTTACATGCCCAGGCTGTGCACTTGACCAAATGGAGTCCTGGGAAGCTAACAATAAAGATCTCTGGTGGTGATTTCATGGTTTAGATGTGTCTTTGATGTTGGTAGATAAGTTTTTTGGAGAAAATTGTTAATAATGTAGTCTCTAAGGAGTTCATTTGGGTTCATTGTCAATGTTTTTATTGTTATATGTTTATTTTTTAATCAAGGCAAACAAATGGAAGAGATTTCTTTTTTTAAGAAAGATAAGTAGCTTCCGATTTAGACTTCAAATATTTTATTTATTTATTTTTGGTTATACAACATATTTTCCAGAGAAATAGCCTCTTATCTTTATTTAAAACATGTTTAATTTCAGCTTTAAATTATATGTTAGGCTTTTTTTCATGATTAATGTAGAAAATTTTTATAAACTCTTAAATAATTTTGGTTATTTTTTTAGCCAACTGTCACTTTAATATCTTTTCTGGATAAAACCCGTGACAACACACAACGCGATTTATTGACTGTGAAGTCAGCCTCGGATAGTTGGAAAAATTTGCTTAAAATATTTACATTTTATTTCTATTATCTCAAGTACGTGTACTGAAATTTATAGCAAATTTGTTGTTTTCATGGCAAATTTACCTAAGTTAAACAGTGAATTGCATTACTTTATTTTTGCTTACGGATATATGAATGAAATTTGTTTATATTTCCCTATCTAATTTTTCTCGGACTTGCTTTTATTTTCTTTTTTCTATTTGCTGAAATTAAAAAGGGGCATTATCTTAATGAGTTCATCACTTGGGGGTTTTTGGGTTTAATTATTAATATTTTATTTATTTTTTAATATAAACTCTTAAACAATTAAACCGAAATATTTCATAATTTAAATAAAATATGATTCCGATTCCTTTTTTGTTGTATATAAATATAGAAGACTAGAATTTATTTTTCTACAAATTAAAATATACTCCTCATTCTTTGTCAAATAGTTTCCCAGACTTTCTAGGCTTTAAACTTAGACGTGTTGCCATAAACGACTGCCGGCTAAATAAACCAAGTCTTGGCTGGCTGAAAGGAATGACTAAGGGCCGTAAATAGACTTCCTTTTTATCTTGGCACCTGGCGACGGTACACAGATCTGTCGCCGGATCTTCACTGTTCCCACTTGGATCACGTCAGATTTTGTAAAGCAAAGAATCTGTTATCGGACTAAGCCACAAACAGAATCACAGACAGATAAGAGCCATGCCTCTGTGCCCTATAAAAGCGGCGAGTGGCTGGGAGTTACCAACTAGTTCTCGAAGTAATCACAGATCAGGATGCGGTTCTACGCTCGTACACTATTGGCTCTCAGCTGCCTTGTGGCTTTTTCGGCTGCCACTCCTGCCCTTTTGGCTCCAATACGGCCTTTTGCTGCCAATGGAACCCAGGTGGCGCCCAGCAATTTTGCCTTGGAGCTGAGGGGAGTCATCCGCCAGGTGCCAGTGGATCAGCTGGAGAAGCTCGTGCAGACCTATCTGCTGAACGATGCCGAGTTCCAGGGCTTGATTAGAGCTGTCAACTCCCTGGCTGCCTATCGATTCATCCGGCAATTGGGCAACCAGCCGGAGGTTCGCCAGCTACAGCAGTGGATCACCCAGCAGTTGGTCTTGTCTGGAGGTTCACCCAAGATCTTCGACTACCTGGAACTGGAGATTAAGATCTTCAACAAGTATCCCTACTGGTCGCAGATAGTGAACGGCGTCCAAGGATTCCAGCAGGAATTTGTGCAGATTTATCCCGTCCAATTGATACGTTCTTTGCTGGAACCAAGTGCCACCCAGACAAGTCCTCTTTTGTCTGAACTTTGGCGTCGTCTGGTGGCCTTGCGTCCGGTTTATGAGCGGGTCATAGCCTCACCCCAGGGCAAGGTCATCACTGGAGAACTGCAGAGATTGGGTCTGGATGTGAGCGGTGTGGATGCTCTCATAAGATATCAATTTGGCTGGAGCAATGCCACCTGGGGTGTGCCCACGTATGACTATTCGGATTACCTGTATTACTAGAAGGGAAAAAGGATTACTGGATGAACTACGAAACTCGAAAATAACGAAAACGAATATGTATGGATTTAATCGTGGTTCTGGCATATATTCAACAGTATTATATATAATTTTATATATCAATTTTGAACATATCAGTAAAACCAGAAGCAGAGCATTCAAAAATTCTTTTAATTTAATTGAAAAGTTTCATAAGGTTAGGGTTTATATATTTCTAGATTTTCAATTGAAAACAAGGCATATTTAAGCCAATTATATATATATTCACTTGACATACCTCCTCTATTAAATTGATTAATAATTATTTATCGCTCAGGGACATCAGAATATAAGCATTCATCATAACAAAAAAGAATATTTTCCTCCCTTTGAATACCCCAATTATTATGCCATAAGCAACTATAAATCAATCATGAAATGCATTTCCACATGAATGAAGGACAAAGCTTTGAGATTGCTTGGAACCTGAGAAATACCACCAAGTCAGTGTCCCACGAAGGCTTTAAAAGATGCGGAGGGAGACGCTCTTCCTTCCTTCCGACCGTTCCTCCCCCGGGGCAATAACAATAAATATCAGTGGTTCGCCGTGCTCAAAAGGTCGAGCACAAATACAACACCCTCGCAATTCGAGGTACGCGTATCCATGGCAATGCCATGATTAAGTAACAGATGAGCCATGTGTCCTGCAATGTGTCCTGGGTCCCGGTATATTCTGCCTGTGCCTCGCACATGCGATTTAATTGAAACAAACCAAACAGGAAGCGGCCCAGGAGAGGTGGCTGCTGTCCTGCCAGTCCTGCGAATGGGGTGCTTTTGTAATGAAGTTCCCCAGTTTTGCAGTGCACAGTTACTCATTAAAAGTGGGCCTTGGACTGGGATTGGGATTGGCACTGGCACTGGCACTGGCAATGGTACTGGGAGTGCAACGGAAACTAGTTAATGTGAGGCCATTGTCAAAAGCAGAAGCGCAAGTCGTGCAATTTTCACACAGCAGCAAAGCAGGACACTGGGAGAAAAGAAAAAGGGAGTTGAGTATGAATTTTGAGAGGTATTTTAGGGATGCTGAAAATGTAGAGCCAGTTTTTAGGTTCTGATATAATATTCTACAATTTTTTTAATATTAAACCTTGGTAACATCATTGATTTATAAATATCTACAGATGGGTTTTTCTTCTATCATTTAAACACTTTTATCTAACAAGAAAACTGTTTTATATTTAAAAGTTTAATGTATATTTAATTGAATTAATTACTTAAAAAATTATAAACTTTCAAGTACTCGTAAAGATATTTATCTTAAATGTATATTATTTAAGGTATTAGCTATCCATTATTTATAGTTTTCATAGTCATATTAATTATCTATCTGTTTATATTATCTTTTCATTTAAATTAATAAGAAGAGTTCAAGTTTTAATCAAATGTTTAAATACACTTTTTTCCTCTGCATCCCTTGGCAGCTTGAGGGGGAATCCAGCACAGGATCTTGGCTATGGCTTAGGCATAAAAACGCGAAAAAGGGAGAATTCCGCCACCACTTCCATCTCCTTTCCTTCTCGTCCTCTTGCGGTGAACGCGTCCAATTGGAATTTTATATGCATATATAGTCTGATAAGTGAGCCAAGGGGTAAAAAAGGGAAATATTTTATATTTCGCCGCCGCTATAAGCGAACCCTCCCTAGACATTCATGCACTGTGACTGACATGCGGATATGCGAGCGGAGAAACTCCGGATCCCGAACCCCGAACCCCGAACTCCGAGCCCAAGCCCTACCCACTCCTCTTTTTGGGTGCACTTTGCCACCCCTAAGAGCGCAGCGTTTTACAAAAAAATAAAAACCCTATTTCGAAATCAGCAACAGCCTCAGACCCGAACAGGATCGAAATCGCGCCACGCTTGAGCTCTGCTTTATAGGAGAGTACAGAGGGAATTCGTAGAGAGAACTGAGTTTATGATCAGTTAGAATTTCTAACTTAGAAAGGTTATTTTGTATATAATAAATATTTTGGTTATTACTTTAAGAAAAACCTTGAAAAATAACAAATTTTCCCTATTTGAAGTAATAAAATAAATTATCATGAAATAAGATCATAAGAACCATAGTTGAGAGTAGTATAAATATAATTTTCCCTTTGAAGAACTAAATTTATATTTAAAATTCTATAAATTCCTATTTTTAGCTATAAATATTCCCAATTATTTGCGTTCCCTTTACCCAGTTTTCACTGTAGTCCCCTGCCACCCTTGAATTGCATAGTGGTGCTGCGCTATGAGGCTCGTGTTTTGTGTTTTGGTGTTTCAAAATGCACCTGGCTAAATTTTGGGCTTCGTTGGACTGCTCCTGGTAGTGCTTGTACTCCGACTGCTGCCGGGGGTTCGGACTGGGATTCGGTTTTGGATTGCGGACTTCGGTGGTTGCATTGTGATTTCCACGCCGCACATGCCGCTGTATGACAAGGCACCGAATGTGCACCAGACCAATTCGCAGTCCTTGCCAGGGACATTAGCACAGCTATACACACACACACAAATGAACGTTGGTCGCCGGTCGCGTGCCTGGAGCACTTCGACACCCTACAGAATTGTGAATTGTGATTGTTTTTTTCCCTATAAAATTTGTTCTCGCTATCTCAGTCGCTCCGCGGGCTCCTGTGTCCTGCGGCGCACATTTATTGTACGTATTTATATTTTTGTGCAAGCTGCACAACTGGCGGAATACGACCATAATTATGCCAGGTTTTTCCCATCTCCTTGGGTTCAGCAATTTTTGGGGGTTAGTCATAAGCAATTTCTATTTCGGAGGGGGGTTTTTGTTTACTTTGCAAGGATTTGCTAGCAAATTCCTTAAGCCCGATGGATAGTCCTTCCTTAGACCACACACACACACATGCTGCGATTGGCTTAGTGGTTTGCCAGATTGGCTGAGATCAAATAAAATTTTGGAAATTGATTTAATCAGGACCCCTTGGCTGTGGATTTCAATTTAATTAAAAAATATTCACAACCTAAAATCTATAGGGTGTTGAAATTTCATATAATTAAGGAATATACATATATATAAATATATTCTTAAATTGTTTTTTTTATTTCTGTTTGTTTTTTATCTGTGCGAAAACAATAAAAAATTTGTCTGGGTCTGAACCTTGAACCTTTTAAACTTAAAGCCACAGCAGGCGAGGAGCTCAATCAAGATCGACCTTGGGGATTCCCTTAACCAAGATCGATCTTGGGGATTCCCTATCAAGCGAATATCTCCTTCCCCCTAGCTTCATTAAGCTACCTTTTAATTTACCAAAATAAATTATATTTGAAGCTAAATAAAATGGACATTTAAATGTAAATTAGTTTTCATTTTGCCTCAGGCCTCTGAAATGCAATTAAAAAATATTCACACTCTTTAAAGCTCAGGCTGCAGAAATTGCAAAATTATAGCCCAACATATAACCCAAATGTTAAAGCGAAATGCAAAATAATTGTGTTTATTTAAATGATTTAAATTATTGCATTAGCACTTTGCACTTTTCTGGCTTAAAGCTTGTGAATTTTTAAAGCTTTAATTTCTGCAGTCAGAAACGATTAATTTAAGATGAAAATTTATAAATTTATGCTCTATTTTCCTGTTATTTCTTCTCGCCTTAAAGTAGATTTCCTGGCAAATTCCTTTAGCCCAGTGGGATAGATTTTTATTGGACCCACACACATGCTGTGATTGGCTTATTGGCAGCTCAATCTCCCAGAGTTACAGCAAATTTCCTAGCTTTGTAATTGTAATGCCCAATGGAGTAATGCAAATTGGTAGCTTTATTCCTGCCCACATCTCACTCACAGTCTCACAGTCGAGTGAAATGCAATTAAAAAACCTTGACGCGCCGCAAACCAAATCAGTTTCCTGCTCGAGCTGCTGAAATTGCATGAAATTATGAAAGCGAAAAATTTAATTACAGCTCAGTGGCGGCAACTGAACCCCCAAAAAGGCAAAGGGACCGGCTCCCATCTGGTGGCCTCGACAATGGGCAACATGTGCTACAAGTGGAGTGGATCCTTGAGGAGCTGCCCAAGCAAAAGTGCACGCGGCTCAAAAGCCTTTTGAGACACATATATAAGCACACACAGAGGGCAGGATGAAAACGAGAATGAAAACGAAAATGCATTATGCCGCATAAACGATGCATTTTCGAACATTAATTATTGCCAAGGAGCCTCGCAGGGCACAAGGATGCAGATGACGGGCAGGACATGCAGACAGTTGCGAGGTGGGGGTCTTGTCGTTGATGTGGGAGTGCTCTTGAAATTACCATAAAAAGATGCACTTAAGGGTTAGCATTGGAACAAACAACAAACAAAATGCGTAGATCTCTGTGGGGAGCTTGCGGGCGATTTGTGGAAGGGATGTCCTCTACAGTCACAGTCACAATTGGGGGGAGGGGTGGGTGTTGGAGATGTATCCTCGGGATGTCGTGGGTGTTTGTCGAGTGCAAATTTGTGCCAAGAACGCCTTGGAGCGCAGAAAATCAGAGCAGTCAAAGGAGATTACGAACGGGACACGTAAAGAAATAAGGGAGATATTTTAAAGGAAATTAATTAATTAGTTAAATGTATCAAAAAATAAGGAAATGAAGAAATAAATATGTAAGAGATTTAGAACTAAGGAAATTATAAATGAATGTATAGGTAAATTATGGAATAATCAAATACAGAAGTAATTAAGGAAATGAATAAAGAAATATAGAATTAATTCGTAAAAAATAAACAAAGAAATAGTAAAACATTAACTAATTATTTCAGATATATTTCTATATTTATTGTATTTATATTTATTTATTATATTAAGCTTTCAAACAAGATCCTATATCAAGGATGCAAACAGAAGAATAAAGAAGTTTAAACTTCATACTTTATTTAAATATAAGCTTATTAAAATATTAATTGTGAATATATTTTTGTACAACTTCCCATTTTATTTACAAACTTAATCATCTATCCTTCCTTAGAATTTTCCTGATTAAATTTCATGCTTGCCCTTTAATTCAAACAAAGAACAAACAACTAATCTACTATTGTCCCCAAGTTCAGAGGTCATTGTCATAAGAAATGAAGTAAAAGTGCTCTCCGAATTGATGAATGATAATATCCGGAAAGAAATCTATAACCAACAAGGCACTAATCCTCTGGAATAGGCTTGTCCTCGGATTAATCAAACTTCATCTTTTTGATGGCTTGATTTTCGCGTTCCGCTTTTCTCTCACTTTATCGCCGTCCAAATGAGGCGGCATTTGTGAGTGACAAGGATAAGTTGGCAAACGCTTCCCCAGGAGGGGATGAGGACTTTTTGCTAGGGTTGGAATTTGCTCCGCACCGGAGCTATCTTGGGCTTGGGCTTTTCAGGATTTCAGGACGAGAGAACGCAAGGATGGCAGGAGCGAATAGGACAATGCTCGCGTGGCTGGCGCACTTCTGAGACTTTTGTTGCCTTCGCCGGGCTCTCCGATTCATTCGATGCGAAGTTTGGACTTGGATTTGGCTTCAGCTTTGGATGCGTGCGCTATTTTAATTCTAAGCTGCATGGCAAACATCGATTCCCCCGGATGCCAGGACCACCCTGCTGCGATTGCTGTCGCTTTGGGAATACCCTGTGCACTTTGGCACTCTGGCGAGCTGCACTGAGAACAATTACTACCAAAAGATTACATATTGTAGATTTTTAAGTATAGGTTTCTGATCATAATTTTATTTCGGAATTGTTTAACATGATTTTTTTTTAAAAGAAGATTCTATTACCTTTGAAACACATATTTTGTTTTTACTTTAAAGCTTAAAATATATGTTTTATTATTAAAATAATGAGGAGATATAAAAATCTTTGGTAAATTAAGGAATTTTTAAGTATTAATTGTTTAAAAATAAATTCTGTTACCATTTGCTAAGAAAATTCCATCAATTTCATACCAATTTTCATAGAAATTTTCTCTCAATGCACACACACTTTTGTCGGGGCGATATTTTTTGGGGTGGCAATCGTTGCCATGCACGTGCCTACCGTAATACAAGAACAACAACAATGGCGGCATCGTGTTCAACATAATATGCCATATTTCCAGGACCGAGAGTCCTGCGACGAAAGCCCTCGACGGGAATCGAAAGTGCATTCCCTTTCATGGCAACCACTGCCGGCGTCGCATTTCGATTATATTAATGCAAAGCACTCGCTTATACACACACACACACACACACACGCAGCTTTGTGTATCCAAACACACAGATACGTCCAAGGATACAGATACAGGCCAGACTGTGTCCCGTGCCTGGGTGGTGGTGGAGTTCGAAGTTCGAACTCGGGTCTGTGTCTGCTCCGGCTTTCGCTCCTGCGTCTGATACCTACCCCACCAAAAACTTGACGAGCTTAGCCCGTCGTCTGAGGCGGCCGCAAAAACCTGATAAATGCAGTGGCTAAAAGAACACGGAGAAAAATGGGGAGTACTAATAATAATAGTAAACAATAAAATAGTTTAATTACCATCAGAAAGCTGTATCAAGAAAGGCGGTATAATATTTGAATATTTTGAGTTTTATAATGAAGTTTATAATATTCATAAAAACCCAAATAACATTTTGGGGGTTCATTTTTAGTAGTAATAATTTTTACTTTAATTTTGATATAAAATTATGTTAAAATAAATACAATAATGTATAAGAAAATCTATAAACTTGATTTCTACATTATTTTCTATTCAATTTTTAATCCTGATACGTTCTGATAGCTCTCCCCCTTCTATCTTTGCATATTTTATCAAATCTATCCACAAAGATCCCCCCAACCAGATGCAAAGTTTTTCCTAGGTTCCTTGCTACCTGGTGTCCTTACTTGTTACATTGTTTACCTTAAACACCAGTCACTTTATGGCCCATAAAACATCTTCGTCCTTCCAATTGCCAACAGCTGTTTTTTTTTTGGGCTAAAAGGCAACAAAGATGCCAGCGAATCTCTTCTTTCAAGGATGCCAAGGATCCCCTTCGACCCATTGAGGATTTGTCTACACTCTGACCTTATGGTTACACGCTCAATTAACGGTTTCATGGATGTCAGCTGTTTTTCGCCAAAAATCAGGACAATGTGAGGCTCCGATTTCCGCTGAATATTTGCCAGGCAGAAAAATAAGATTTGGAACGTGCTGGGTTTTTGGTGCGTGGCCAGGATAACAGCTGTCGCACATTGATTTTGCCGAGTGCATTGTCCTTGCTTTCGGTTTGTTTGTGTGCGTAGGACTTTCACTAACAGAGACCGGTGTGTGTCTGTGTGTGTGAGTTGGAAAAAAGGGTGACTAATGTGTGTGTGATTGCTAACAAAAGATTCCGGCTTTTGCGGCTCTGCTGGCGTCGCTGCCACGGCCTCTGCCTGTGCCTCTGCCTCTGCCTCAGTTGGCGTCGAAAAAGGACAACGACTTGGCCGAGAAAAGGGGGTTGAAATGTAATTTCCAGGAGCGACGCCGGCACAAACAATGATTTCGGTTTCAGTTTCGCTTTCCTTTGGGCCCCTGGCGGCATATATAAATAGCCGCCGCCGGATACCCTGAACGTCATTCGCAGCACAAACGTCGAGCCGACTGGTGGTCCTTGTTTCCATTTTCCAGTCCGCAAGGATCAGCGTTATCAGTTTGTTGTTAAGTTTGCTTAGTTCCCGTTCCCGTTCTCCGTTCCCTCGTTCTCTCGTTTCCGTTTCCGTTGCCCCCCCTTCAACGCGTTCAAGTTTTTTACGTTTAAACGCTATCGATGCCATGGCCCAGACGCAGACGCAGATACAAACCCAAAGCCAGGGAACCGAAACCCTCCGCCATCCGCACAGCATCGGCATCCAGCTGCAGCACAAGGGCATGCCCCACGGTCTGGGGCTGCTGACCACGGTGGCCTCACTGCCGCCCAAGTACCGCAGCCGTTACCTGAACCTGAAGACCAGGTGCGAAATTCCATTGGATCTGACGGTGAAGCTGCCCTCGCCGCTGCCCAGCAGCGATGTGCCGATGGCCACCACATTTACCGAGGTCTACAGCGAAAATGTTACCGAGGCTGTAGTGGATACGGTGCAGGAGCACCAGCATCAGGAGCAGGAGCAAGAGGTGGCCGAGCTAACACAAAAATCTGACCCCACGCCACCGCAGAGTCCAGAGCCCGCCATTAAGCGTAAATTGAGCTGCGACGATGATGAACAGCCAGCTAAAATGGCCAAGCTTGAATCCCCGGCAGCTCCAGTTGAAGCCACGCCAGCGAAACCCATTAAAGCACTTGAATCAGCACCCAGGACCAGCAAGGCCAGTGCCTCCTCCTCGAAATCCTCGCGGAACAAGGCCACACGCAAACTGAAGTTCGATGAGGAGACCAGCTCGCCGGTCTCGGGCACCATTATCCGCCCCTTGGAGGACATCACCGATGGTTCGATGCAGTACAGCAACGGCGACATTGATCCCAAGTACAACATTGTGGAGATCACCGAGGAGACCAAAGCCGAGTTGGCTGCCATCAAGAATGTGATCGGTGACTATGTGTGCCGGCTGTGCAAGATCAAGTTCGAGGATGCCTTTGGCTTGGCCCGTCATCGCTGTGCCTGCATAGTGCTCCTGGAGTACCGGTGTCCCGAGTGCGGCAAACAGTTCAATTGCCCGGCTAACCTGGCTTCACATCGACGGTGGCACAAACCCCGCAAGGAGGCAGCTACTTCTTCAAGGAAGGAGAATCGCAACACCATCAACCAAGTGGAGCAGCAGCAGCAGTCGCCGGCGGAGAAGAAGGCTGTCGATGACATGGCCTTCGATTGTGGGGAGTGCGGCAAGAAATTCAAGCGGGCTGCTTACCTGAGAAAACACCAGCTGACGCACCAGAAGAAGCCTCTGGGGAAGCCGGAGGAGAAGCCACTGGAAATGCAGCCACCAAGCAATGCTACGACGACGACGACCATTACAGGTAGTTTCCATTTCAATCAGGCGGCCTCCACATCCTCGGCCAGCAGTTTGCACTCCGATGAGGGCGTGTACGCTGCCAGGAGCAACTACGAGTATGACAACGACTATCTCTCGGACAGCAGCTCCTCGGCATCCTCCGTGGGCTATGGCCGACTCCAGATCGTGGAGCATGGCCTGACCGAGGAGGAGAGCATTGCCGCGGCAGCTTTGACTAATTTGAGAAACTGCGCCTCCGTCATCCAGCACACCACCATGGCGCACTGAAAGCGAGTGAGATTTCACCAGAGTTACTGTTAAGTTTAGTTATTAGTTGAGACCCAAGCCCGACTTCAAGGGCTTAATGCAGCTGAAGCAGACCAAAGACTTAGTTTTATCCAAAGGGAATTTCATTTTCCAACTTTTACACTTAGTTAGCTGATAATGTTTAGTTATTAATCTGGTTTAGTTGAGTTTAAATCCAGTTCAAGATGAGTTCAGTTCTAGTCAGGCTCTGATTTGTATCCGTACTTCGATCAGACATTCCAAAGGTATTTCTAGTCATACATTATAGTCAGTGTGTAACCTCTAGTCAGTGTGGGCACTAGTCAGCTTCAATACGATCTCGAAATAGTTTTATGAGTACTTGTATATGTACCAGAAAAGCATTTTAAGTTTAGTTATAAATCTTAGCTTAGTAACAGTTGGGAGTGCAATGAACTAGGATTATAGTATTTAAACTCAAACTAACATCTTTCATGCCGATACTAACCAGATTTTATACTGCTTCACTTGCAAACACATATCATAGCTCTTTCATTCTCATACTCATTTCTATTTAAACTATAACTCTTTCTTTAATGACTCATTCTCATACTCATCCTTAACTTCACACTTCCCCAACTCATTTTTCCTGACTCATTCTCATACTCACCTTTCCGGATCATCTACTTCATCCTTCATAAACCCATCTACTCATATCTCAAGCTCATCTCTCACTCACATATCATATCATATATCCACCCCATAAAAACTACCCGTGTCATTCTAGTCATAAGTTCTTGCATTCCTTCTAGTCACTTTAGATACTTTTCTAACCATAAGTAAACTTCATTTCGATTTTTCTAAGTTTTGTACCTAAAAGTACATTCAACATTCTACATATTTCGGATACAGCTTTAGTTTCTACATAGGTCTATATACCGAAAACAAAATTCAGGCAAAATTGTGCAGTAATAGCTATTAAGTTAGAAACCCAAACCAAAAAAGCAAAACCAAACCCAAGCCTAAGTTTAAACAAAAATCCAAACCCAGTGCGTTGGTAAACCAAAGTCGAGTGTGAGCTCTAGTCATTTTTTAGGAACTTAAGAGGAGGGACTATAACCCCAAAAATCTATTCAGTTTAGTTTAGTTTAGTCTTAGAAACGGACATTGGACCAGCGTCTCACTACCAGTCAAAGTATTGAACAGTACAACCTAGCTATAAGGGCCACAGGCATCTCTGAACCGGCGGTTGTGTACTTAAAGCAATAATCTAAGCAAATCCCAAATATCTGGGGCAATATCACAGCGCTATTGTTCCTTAGCACTTGTCATATGTAAATTGGTTGTAACCGCAGAGTACAACGAAATGGGAAACTTTCGCTCAATCTAGTCATTAACTAACTGTAAGCTATATCATATACGGAACCATATCGGTTGAGATTTTGTGATACTAAACGCTAAGCCTAAAGTTTACAAGGATCGTTGTGCTCGAGTGCATAAACAATAAGCAAAGAATATAGATTTTTCTACCAAATATTTTTATACGTAATCTACACACTTGAAATAACAGCAAATATTTTTATACAAAAACATATTTTGGAAAACCCATAAAAATTGTAAATTATTACCAAAAAACTCTTGAATAAAAACGAAAAACTGAAAAGGAAATGTCTTTATTATTATTGGGAAATATATTTCTATATAAAAAGCTTTTGGGAATGTAAAGACAAGTTAATTAACTTTAACTTTATTTATAATACTGAAAGGAAAAAGAAACTAATTTTATACAGAGTAATCTTTATATTTTAATATTTAAAGAAAGAAGATCATATTTTTAAACAGAAAAGTCTATATTTTTAAATATTTAAAATATTGTAAATCGGAATGAGTAGCTTCTAATATAAATATTTTTGTATAAAAAACATCTGGAAAATTATTTAAAAATTGTAAACAATGTAAAAAACACTTAAATAAAAACGAAAAACAACAAATGAAGTCTTAGTTTTCAAAGGGAAGTATTCATGAAGCTTAAACTATATTTAGAAGAAACCCCTCGAAAAGAACACTTTAAAATAACAAATCCTCTTAAAAAACCCTTCAAATAACCTTCTTCAAAATTTAACTATTTAAAAAAAACACTTGAATATAAAAGGAAAAAGATAAACTAAAATAGACACTTGAATTCATTCTTGGGTCGTGTCAGTGCAAACAAACCCTTGGCTATATAATCGCATTATAGTTGTAGATGAAACGCATACATCATCTATGTGGGGGTTGCACGTCTGCTACAACAATAATGATGATTGCTTCTTGGGTGATTCTTTACAATTATTTCCAAATAACGCTGCAGTCCGGTAATGAAATGCCATAAAAGGCCATTGACATGGCCCATCGATCTGCGAGAGAGACTAAAACAAATACCGAAGCACTTTTAGTGGGAAAAACAGAAAAGCGGAAAAGCGGAAGTGGACATGGCCTCGAACTGGGACTCGGAATTGGACAGATGCAAGTTGCGCCTAAGCACACACAAGCTGCCAGGAAAAGGACGAGGAGGAAACTTGATGATGGGGGTGGAATTCCCGGGTGTGGGTGAACCGAAGCTGGTCCAGAGTGAAACCCTAAACGGGGCAAAACTAATGATGCCCTCAAAACGGAAACGCGTAAAAAATGTTTAATCAAATACAAATGCATGACAGCACGGAAAAAAGCGAGTAAGCGAACAGGATACGCCAGGACATGCCGGGATGCGAGAACGCGAGGGTGCAGCAGCAGCAGCAGCATGAAAATCGGGGGTGTCCAAGTTGCGTGCGCGGTGTGAATCAATTTAAAGCGTCAAAAGAGCCATATAGCATTTAAGGAGATGTCCTGTTGCAGCCCAACCCATCGCATCCCATCGCCCGAAATTCTGTAAAATCATGCCGACAAAAACTACCCCGGTTTTAAGGGTGTGATGCAGCAGCAGCAGCAGCCCATCCGTTGTGTTCCCTAACATCTGTGTCCAAAACATACAACAACCTAATAAAAAAAAGGAAAATATAATAATAATAAAATGATCTTGGAAACCGATATGTTGCATTTGGCACCTTGGCACGAGACATTCCGTCGCAGAGGAGCCCGCATAAGAAGGACACATAACGTCCAACAAGTCTCGATTTCTGCGGGCCAAAGGCAGCTGCCTTCAGGATTCAGGATCGAAAACATACCTTTATAAGAACGTAACGTAGAGGTTATCCTGCTGCTCTGCTAATTTGCACCTTGAGAGCCAGCAGCAGGCTCTCGAAAATGTTCGACGAAATGTCGTCCTGCCACCTTATGCAGGTCCTTTGTCCTCGCCCAAGTGGCCGTATGTTCTATGAGGCCTCCTCGAAGGAGTTGACAGATTGATGAGCCTGATTGGGAGATCTGGAGTGGCTAGACTTGGAGTGCCGGCCACTCGAGAAACCTATTTGATTACCATCATCATGGGTTAGCCCCGGGGGCCTATTCAAAATGCAAATTGTAATTATAAAATTGTATAATTTTAAAACTTGCGTAGGGAGAGCTTTTTTGTGGGAGAAAAAATATTCTACGGGTTAAGTGAGATTTTAGATAATTGGAAATATCTTGAGGGAAATTTAAAATTTAAATTTTAGTTATTTATTTTAATTAGAAAAACTTTTTCTGTCAAATAAAATGAAATAGAAGGGAATTTTTAAATAATTTTAAGAAAATAATAAAACAAATGCATGCTAATACCAAAAATGATGTACATGTTTTTAAAAATGGTTGTATATTTTATATTTTATTTTATTATTATAAGTTTATTTGTTAAAAATTAAAAAAAAAAGTAAGCTTGATGGCGGTTTCTTCTTTCTTACGACCCTTTCCAATTGGGTTTGGGTCAAGTTCGTTGCCTAAGTCTTTTGTCTCTTATGTTTTATTTATTGTGAACCATTTATTAAGAAGCTTTGTGTTTAAATAAACTAAATTAATTTCAGGGCGACAAAAAATCGTATTACAGTTGATTTATGTTTAATTTTTATAAGAAATAAAAGTTTTTAAGTTTGAAATTTAAATTCCTTAAATATTTCAATATAAAATTAAGAAAATAAAAACTAACTTTCTTAACTTATAAAATTCCTAACTTTGAAATTAAATCAACTGCTTAGAAATCCTTTAAAGCTCTTGAGTAGCTTTGTCATGCAACCCTGCGGTGTCTCAAGTCCTGCCCGATATCCTGGCAGCTGTCAAGAAGCAACCCTGCAGCAAGTGGGCAGCTCCGACTGTGGCAAAAAATAACGGTTATCGGGATATATTCTCCGGATGCTCAGCTTCTCTATTTTGCGCTTTCGCCCTCTCTCTGTGTGCTAGTGGCAATCTCCCGGAGAGACGCCTACGCCGTGGCACGAACACTCGTCCCGAGTTCGGAGCAGGGAGCCGGAACGCATCGCATCGGTTGGGGCATAGCGGAGCATCGCACACCTGACATCCAGACATTCATGTTGTGGCCAGGCTGGCAGTCAGACGTGTGGAGCTTAGAGTCCGAGAAACCGTGAAACCGAGAGTCCGCGAGTCCGAAAAACCGAGTGCAGAGTGAAGGTAGTGGAGTCTCGCCAGGAGATTCTCCCCAGAGGAGAACGGTTTACGGTTAACGCTTACGATTTTTGCCCTATAAAAAGCGATTAGTGAGTGCGATTTCTCATTAAATAAAAGCTAAAAAAAGCAAGTTGTTAATTCGCTAAAATAAAGGGAAACCACACACACAGCAAGCTCAGAACCCAGCATGTGCTATGGCCCCAGGGGGTGGCTGTGGGTGGTTGGAGTTAATGGTGGTGTCCTTTCCAAAAACCAAGAGAAAGAGAGAGCTGTAGAGAGAGCAAACTTATTGATTGAGCTTTCTCTCGCTGGGAGCTCGCCGCCCCCCAAAAAAAAATACTGGTACTTTTCCTTTGGCGGCGGAAAAGCTTCAACTTGGCTTTGATTTTCCCGCTGCCTGCCTTGGGTGAATTTTTCAGCAATTTTCATTTTCAGTTTTTCTCCCGACTGTTTTAGGGCGGTTCCGCAAGCAGCAGCGACTCCTGCGATCCAACCACACACACTCACCTTCGAGCGCGTATGAAAATTCGGGAGAAACCGAAAAATAATATAAAATCAAGCGGAAAACACACACGCATTCCACAGCAAAAATAAAAACATGAAAGCGGCAAAAATAAGAGCGTGAAAAGCGTGTGGGGGATATAAATGAAAGTTGTGAATTGGCCAGAGAAGGATTCGGGAAAATATTATGACAAAAAAGAAAAAAAATAGAAGAAAGAATGAAGAGTGTGTTGTTATTGTGCGAGTGAGTGTGACTCGGTTTTCAGCGTGTGTGCGTGCGTATCCTTTTTCGAGTTGTGTTTTTGTCGATTGCAGGATAAAAATTCAATAAAATGCGAGGGATTGCAATGGGCAAAATGGCCAAAATTACAACAAACTCGACACGCGCGCACATACACATGGAAATTTGTCAGAAATTTCGACTGTGTGTGCGCGTAGTTTTGATTTTCTCTGTGGCTTACTCTCCTTTGTCGCTGTCTCTGTGTGTGTGTGTGTGGCTCTCCCTGACTCTATGTGTGTGTGTGTGTGAATGTCCTTCGCTGCTTACGTACGCAGACTGAGTGACTCGATTGAGGCGGCTGCCTGAATGGCTGGCAGGTCCTGTGCTCCGCTTTTTCCTTTGTGAAATGAATGCGTATTCAATGAGCAATGAAATCCGTGACACATTCGCGCCCTCGCCTCTCTGTCGCTCTCTCTGTCTGTCTGCCTATCTGTCTCTCTCTCTCTTTCTCTGTCTCTGACTGGCAGGACCTTTTGCATTTTCCATTTAATTTATTTTTTATTACACTGGCCGCCTTTGTTCTTTGTCCGATTTCCGTTTTAAATAAAAGCGACATTAACACCATAACCTCTGACATTTATCCGTCTGTCTCTCGCCCACACACCTACAGAGCCACACGCAGGATAACTTGCCACATGTGTCTCTGTATGTCCCTGTGTGTGTGTTTATGTGTGCAAAGGCATTTCATCCTGCCTTGGAAATTCCTTTGGCTGAGAGTCCTTCTGAGCAAAATTCCTGTGTTAATTTCAGCTCGAAAGTTAACCCATTAATTGGCTGGCAAAGTGCTACAAATTCCTTTGGCCTCCGCCTGAGTGAACCGCAATAATATCAATAAATTCCTTCAACAACAATAATAATAATAATAATAACTATGCCCTATAACTGCATCGGTGCCTTGCTCCTCCCCGGTCGCTCTAAACTAAACTAAACCAAAACGAAACGAAACTAAATCGAACCAACTGCAAACTAAACTAAGCCAGAGACCAAACAAAATAGAGAAAAACTTGTTGAAGTGCTTGATTGATGTGTGTGCCCAATTGGCTGCCGAATTGAGCGAGCGAAACGAGAAGGAGTCTCCGTCGCCGCCGCCTGGCAAAAAGGTGAGTCAACCGACACAACTGTCTGCTTATGCTACTTCTTCAAAGATGGGAGAAAACCAAAACCCCAGGGCGGGGGAAAACTAAACGGGGAAAATTCAAAGCATTTTTGACTTTGCTGGTGCACTGCAATTTAATTTTTGCTCGAATTAAAGTACAATTAAGGAAGTTGGAGTTGAAATTTAAGTTTTTGAGTTGGGCTATTGAATCGGAAAATAGTATTTTAATCTTAGAAAAGCTTTAAATAATTCGAAAAGAATATATTTGAATAATTATTTATCTCCAGAAAGCAGATTATACCTTTAAATAATATTTTTGAATATTTTAACATGCATGTGTAAAATTATTCATGGAAGGATATTAATCTTTGTAAGTAATATTTTTGAAATTAATGAATTTCTAGTTGAAATATTAAATTATTCGTCAAAATATTTAAATTATGGAAGGCATAATTCTATAATTATTATTTAAAAATCATTAAAAGACATTATTAAATTAGAGTACCTTCTAAAAAGGGAGAAGAGACAGTCCGAATTGTTTGTAAACATTTCAGCTACAAATATTCTTAATAAATTAGTTATAAATTAATGTAAATATTTAAAAATAGTTACGTGAATTTAATTATTTATGTTATTAATCTGAAATAGGTTCATTCATGTGTACAGCACTTTAAAGCTTTGTTAAAGAATTCAAAGATTAATCAAATATAAAATTATCAATAATACCAATAGAAATTTTCCTATAATTTATTATATTTTTCTTTAAACCTAATTAAATTTTATAAATTAAATAAAAGCCAAAGTTTTACAAAAGCTAAAAAGCAGAGAAAACCGAAACCCATAATTGATGAGCTGTGTGCCTGCACTTTCACAGACCTATTTATTACTTATTCAAAGTGTGAATTAACAGGATTACGAGCATGTTTTTAATGAGATCCATATAGCGAGAAGAAAAATAGGCAACCATTTTCCAGGCCTCCAGCCCAGCCGCCCACCGAAAGCCAAACAAAACACAGGAATTAATTACTCACTTGCTAAGGCCGAAAATGAACCCGAAACTGGGAGGTTTTTGGTGGGAGTATGGGTTTGGGTTGGGGTTTGGTTTTTGGGTTCCCTTCCCGCCCGTTCAGTTTTCAATCAGCAATCAGCGGGAATAAAAAGTTGTGAACTTCCCAGCCGCAGTCTCATTTTCTCCCACCGAATCCGTGTCCCTACTCCTGCCCCAGCCAAAATATCCATTTGCGGATTAGGCATACAGTGAGTTGCTTCCTTGCCAGCAATTTATCCTTTATAAACAGCCGCCGGACCTGCTCACACACATATACATACATAGGCAGTGAAAAAGGGTTTCCCGGCCTGCGTATGAGTGTGTGTAGCATAATTTGAAGTGCACACTTCCGTCGGACGAAAAATATTGTTTGGCTGCCGAATTCTGGCCAAAAAAAGTCTATTAATAAAAATAAGCAAAAATCAGTGAGCGTCCGAAATTGACCCAACCGTCCTGGGTCCTGTGAGCAGGAGGAAAGAAAAGCCAGCGAGCAATTTCCCAGCCTGCAAAGTTCAGCGAATCAAGAGCGCTTTTCTTTCTGTTTTCTTTCCTTTTGTTGTTGTTGTTGTTGCTGCTGCCTGCCCCGAGTGCGTTTACTTAAGCAATCAACTCGACCTCAAACACACACATACACACACTGGCTCTGTGTGTATATATATTCTCTTCGTTTTTATTATAACAACTAAAGGAGGCCGCAAAGTTTGTGTGCTCACACACACACAGATAGAAAACATGGGGCGGAAAACCCCTTTTTTTTTGCCATCGAAACGAATTTGGAGCAGAAATCGCAGTGCATTTGCGGGCTGACATCTTCGCCAAGGAGTAGTATGTGCGGATATTTGTTTGCAGACAAATAAAACATTTGCTCTTCGCTCGGCGAAGTTTGTTTAGTTTTTCAATTCTTTATTTTTTTTGCCGGGTTTTCCAGCTGGGGGAATCAGAAATCCGGTGAAACATTTACACGCGTGCATAACAAAGGACGTGCAAATTCTCACGTCAACACACATAAACCGTGGGCAAACACATACAGACACAGCTTGTAAGCTAACGCACACTCACGCACTTGCGCGGGCAATGTCAACATGTGTAGCATACTTTTTGGGGCCCCTTTTCCAGCATTATTTGCACCTTTCGTCCCTTTGCTTTTGTTGTTACCTGCGACTCCTCTGTCTGCTCAGAATCCAACATTTTCGTCTTACCTTTTTTTCTTAAAGTATTTTTCTTATTTTCTTTATTTTTCCTACTCTTCTGCAACTTCAAAGCTTCAATTTGCAGAGCAAGAAATTAGAGAATACAAAAGGATTTTATAATTTGCCTCATTTGGTTCTTAAGGCTATATTTTTATCTTGAAAATATAAATTTTAATTTACTAGAAATATTATCCTTGCCTTTCTTTCTTAGAGTGTACCTATCCTTTTTGTTGTTATTTAGTGCCTTCGTTGTTGGCTTTTATGCTTGTGCCTGTGCCTTCTCCCTGCTGCTCATCCTTCTTATTTATTTTGTTCGTTGGTTGGTTGGTTGGCCCTGCGATTTGTATCTGGCTATCTGCGGGATATACTCGCCATCTGAAGTCGTCCTTTGGTGCAGTCATCATCCGCTTTCCCTCTGCGGTTCCTTTATGATGTGCGCATAAAATATTTGTCATACATTCTTGACAAAAATCTGCCCTGTATTGGATTTGCTTTTGGGTTTGGGCTTCAGCTTGGGCTTGGGCTGTGTGTGTGTCCCATTAATGTTTGCCGTATCCCGCAATCCTTTTCGGACGCTGTTTTTCCGGGGCCACGCCCCAGTGTGCATAATCCACGGATTCGGATTCATATAAGCTGGGAGTTTTTGGCCGCGTTTTCCATCTGTCGCAGCCATCCAGCCATCCATCCTTTCCGCATATATCTATCTATCCGTCGCTGCTATCTGTCTTTGTATCTGGCCTCGCGTCGCATCTCGTCTCGATGTCGCGTTTAACGAACTGTGTCATTTACACTTTTTGACAATAAAGTCGGGTATCCCTACTGCTCCCCCCGTTACACAGGACCCCCCGCGAGGACCCTTTGCCGTGTCAAAGTAAAAATATTTGCCTTCAATTCGCTTGACTGCATGCACGTTCCATCTACAGGCTGCACAGGCTTGGGATCGGGCTCCAGCTCTGGCTTCTCCCTTTCTCTACCTCTCGTTCTCTCGGTTTCTCCGTGGGATTGGGTCTCCTTTTCTCCGCTGTTGACTTTTGGTCGGGGACGCTTTGACGTCGATTACGCAAAGCCAATAATGAAATGACTTTGGGGTTTTGATTGGCAAAACATTGCGGGCTATAAATGCGCACACACACACACACACACACCCCGCCTGGCCACGCCCCCTCTGTGGGTGTGTTTGCGCTAAAATTCACGCTCTATTAATGTCGCTTTGTGTGGCCCCAAAACATCGACACCGCCACCGCCATCGCCAGTCGCGCGAGTCACAACCATAGTCGTCCCTCTATAGTGGATTCCATCGGCTCGCCATTGTGATTGTGCAGTGTCAACATTTGCCTTTGATTTGCCATTTTAATTAGCCACCAATCAAGTGCCGGCTACAAAGTCCAGCCCAGCGGCCAGCGAACCTGCGATCTGCGACCTGAAGTGAAATCAAATACGGCTATTTGGAAATTTATACACGATTTGTGGCTGAAAGCTGCGGTGTTTACCAAAGCAGGATTCACAGGGATGGACTGTTGGGTCATGGAGAGAGGGAGAGAGATTCTGAAGTGGATTATCTTTAAAATTAAGAACATTAATTCTTTGAAATTATTAGAGTAATTTTTTGGTTTGCTTTTTAATAGGGACTTAAGTTTTAAAGAATTTATTGAAAGCCCAGGAACAAAATAAGTGATTTTATAATATTTTCAAGCTAAAAGTTTATGAAATTATATAGAATAATTTTATTTAAAATAAAAGATTTAATGACGAATAGCATCCCTCATGTTTTCCAAAAAATAAAGAAAATCCAATGCGGAAAACGGTCTTAAATAATTCTTTAAGAAAAAATGAATGCTAAGAAAAAGATTTCACTAAACTCTTTTCTAAAAATTAAGTTTTTATCACTTATTTCATAATAATTTGATTGTTGTTTCTTATAAAACAACTAATTATTGACTTTTATTTTATTTTCAAGCAAAACAAAATAAACATATAGTATAAATATTATATTCTCATAAAGTATTCTTAAAAATTAAGTTGTTTTAAAGCCTTTAGTTGTACAGCTTCAGCTTTGATATAGTGTTCTTCGAATTGTTCTTTTGTTTTCTAAATAAAAACTATTTTTGGCTCAGTGTAATCTATTCCCTTTTGACCATAATATATTTTTATATGCCATGTTTGTTTCTTAAATCCGTTTAAATTGTCCCTTTATTTATGTGTTTTGCACAAGGTGCGTTTACCTCTCGCCCACATGTTTAGCTCCTTTCCCTTACAATTTTGACTCCTTTCTCCCTGTAACCTATTTTCTCTTGCCACCTTGAGATTCTGGCTCCAACTCCTTATATTTGCACCCCCATCTCATATGTTTTTTCGGCCATAAACAAGCCTTCTTTACAGAGACTCTCTGAGCGAGTCCCAGACTCGCTTAATAAATATATCTCAATCGCTTAAACGCGGCAAACGACCACGCCCCCAGGTCCCCTTTCTATTCTCCCAAATGCTATACATATATGTATATCTATGCATGTATAGGGACTATGCATGGCATACCTGCTCATTGCTGGCAAGCGATCCGATGCCCTGAATGTTTACATAACGCCGTGGCACAAAAGCCGTAAGCCAAAACCAAAAGTCGAATGCCTGAATGGTCGCCGTCCGTCTGTGTCTGTCTGTCTCTCTGTCTGTCTGTGTGTGCTTGTGTCTGTCTGTGGGAGTGTGGTTGTGTGTGTGTGTTTGAGGCATATTTAGTTACCTATATGCGAGCATGATTTGATATCGCATGAATTTTATATAAAAATAAATATAAATATAAACATAAATCGCAATTGGCTTCCACACACAAAAGTCGAACGATTGGCAGGCTCAGCACTTCTTCTACTTTGCTCCACGCCGCGGTTTTTTTCAGGGGTATTTAGTGGGGTATATTAAGCTATTAGAATATTATTAGATGCAAAAGAGATCGATGTTTCTCTATATCTTTACCTTTCTATCTATGGAAGATACATTGCTAGAAAAATAGAGATCCAGCTTTCAGCTCCTTTAAGGTATTAATTTTCATTTTAAATGTTTAGCTGATATTTAAAAAAAATTCGTTAATATTATTATAACCTTTTTTTAGATTTATTTTGAAGCCAAAAACATATTTAAGGCGATTTAAAGAACTTCAACCATAAGATGGTATCATTACATGTAATTCATTTACTAAAAGTAATTCTTGTTCCGGCCAACCCTCTTCAATACCCTCTAATATCCCATTCAATACCCATTCCCTTTAGTATTTGTCGGATTTTATAAATAACATTTATTTGGCTCATTTGGCTGTTTATGGGAAAAACCATCTCCAAGCTCCTGGGCCGGTCGCTTATCGTAATTACAATCTCATGTAAGCGATTCGCGCGATGCTGTTGCACAACTCTGAGGTCATAAAGTTGGACTACTTTTTGGCCAGATATAGATATATGGATATATATATAGATGGTGGAAACGAGGACCCCACAATGCAGCAGGCAACTAAATTAGACGGCATTTGAATGCGGCTCTTTCTCGCTGCTTGGCCCGAAAGTTGTTCCGCTTCTACCAATTCTTTTTTTTTCTTTTCGGGGTTAGTTGTTGGTCAAACGCTTGGGGAATAATAAATAAGTATGTATGTTTGTGTGTGTGTGTGTGTTGGCCAAAAAAAAATATGCATGTTGTCCCAGCCATTTTCATAGTTCATTTGGGCACAGCCTCCGAGCTCCCAGTTCGCATAGGTCAGTCAAGCGTGTTCTCTTTTTCTATTTTTTGTTGGGATTGAGATTGGGCTTGGGATGGCCAGTGCTCTTGTCGATGAAGTGTGACGTTTATTAAACTCAATTTAAAAGAATGGCGGCTCATTTATTTTATTACTGGTCCCTGTCAAGTGCGGCTAAAGTTACCAGCGAGAGAAAAGGCAAATGTTGATAGTGGCACATTCCCCGGGCCCCCGAAATTAGTGAAGAGAGAATGTAGCCCGAAGCCCATGTGTGTGTGTGCCCCGACCATGTGGGCACGGGTATATTTGTGTGCTTGTTCGGGGCATAACAACCATTTGTTATTGATATTGACAGCTGCAAATAAATGAGCAATTTGCCGGGGGCCATTTTCTTTGCCAGGCCGCCTTCCTGCCTGCCAGCTCTCCTGCCTGCGCTAAATTTAGCATTCTTCAAGCTGAAATTTTATGCCCACTACGAGTGCGCGGGGTATTTTGTATTTGTGAAGAAGGTGCCCATAAACAGTAAATATTTTGCTACCGAAAATTTATAGCCGCGATTGTTCTTCAAAGGGGCGTTCAGGAAAGTATAATAAATTGTATAGAAAAATATTGTGAGCATCAAAAATACGGGGGGTAGAGGTTTAATAATGAGGAAAAATAACACAAAATCAAATGTACATATTGTTATTGAGATAAAAACACAAAATAATTAAATACCTGTATTGTTTATCAATCAGTTATCAATGAAAAGTCATACATTTGGTGTTCCTTTACTAAATTATATGTAAAAGCATTAGACTTCCTGTAATAAATGTTTATAAATAAATATATAAATAAATTCTTACACCTTATAGTGCTTAAATAGCTTTTAGTTATTTTTATGAATCCAAATATTACTCCAAAAATGTATTAAATATTTATAAGCAATTATAAGACTTTAAATTAATTGATTTCTTAAAAACATTTATTTTTAATAAAGACATATTTGCATTTCTTCAGTTATCAAACCCCCATTGAACCCATTAAATGCTCCTAACTCTCCTAACTAACTTCAAACCCTTTAAATCGGGTTGTCCTTTCGTATAACCAATTCCTCAGTGGAACAATCCACACTTTTTGTGGCTGGCCTTGTTTTTCTCTCCAATTCCCGGCCATCATCTCGAATTGTCAAAAGGTCCTGTGAGGAAAACAAAATATAAAAAAAATAACTGAGAGAGGTGAAGAGGGACATAACGCTCTCAGTTTTTTTGCAGTTGCTCCCCGGCGGAGGTTCGAGGAGACACAACACTTTTTCAGGCTTAAGCTCGTTGCGCTGCAAAGTATGCAACACTTTTTGCACTTCGCCAGTCGCGCATTTTGATAGATGAGTCCTGGCGGCCATTATGCAACACATGCACACACACACACATGTACCCTCGTTTATCTGTCTGTGTGTGTCTGTTTCTGTGTCTGTGTTGGTGCGGTTCTTTTGGCATAACTCACATTGCTCACAGCTTACTTATTTACCCAAAAATGTAAAAAATGGTGCAATAACAACAGGCGGGCGGGCGAGCAAGCCAGCAAAAATACCCAAAAATAACAACAATAACAATAACAACTGTGCCAGTGACAGCAGCACTAGCAGCAGCAGCAGCCAGCGTGTGTGTAACAATTTCTCAAACAGTGCCACACATAAGTCTGTCTACCAGCTGCTATAATGTGTTTCCTGTTTGTGCTCATCGCTCACACACCACCGGATATGAGGCGTCCATCGGAAATGTGTTTCAATGGGTGTTTTCTGGCCCCCCAAATCCCCTTTTTCCGCACCTTTCTTCCTGTGTTGTTATGCATTTTTTTCTTTTCTTCTTCGGGAAGGAAAGGTTGCAACTCTGGCCACTCACACACATACGCAGGGGGGTCCTTGACTCGCACGAGGTTGCGGGTCGTTTTAGTCGGTGTCCTCTTATCTTTGCGGGCGACCAAGAAATATATGACCAGGCACACTCGGTGGGCATTAGAAAAAATGCTGACAATAGTGAGAAAAATTGGGAAATATTTTGTGTACATTTTAAGGAAAATATAACATATCATTTTATATTTTTAAGCAAAGAAAAGTAAGGTTTTTTAAGAATCCAAAACCGTGGAATTGATTATATAATAACATTTACTTTAATAAAGTTTTTGATAGGTTTTTCTTTTAGCTTTCTAGTTATTTTTGAACTCTCTTAATTTAGTTTGAGTTAAGCAATTTTCTCCCAGTGCAAATCAGCGTAAAATGCTGGCTAAAAAACACAGATGAGGGGGTAGACTTTAGGTGAAGGCGGTGCCAGTGAAAGCGGCGTCAACTATCCAGTGTTTATACTGCTTTGCCTTTTTTGCCCTCCCCTTAATTTTTGCAGCTAGCATATTGCCAGCATCCTGCTTCCTGCAAGGCATTCTCATACTCCTCCCATTACCCTGTGCATCCTGGCATTGTCATTGGCAGGCCCCCTATGGCTGTGCTGCACCCCCGCTGCTGCCTCCATTTGCTGGTAAAATTGAAAAATACGCGCGATAAAATGCTTGACATGCCACGTAATGCGTTGCAAATATATTGCCAAAGTTTTTTTCTCTTATTTTTTTTTTCGCTGTTGTTTGTTATTTGTTATTGTGACTGCAGTGGACAGAAAAAGAGATAGAGCTGAGAGAGGGGGTTCGGGGCAGAAGTTTTTAACTCGGCCCCGTTATTATTCATTATTGAACTGCCAGTTTGTCCTGACACACGCCAAACGCCATGAGAACGCGACCAAATGGCCGGCTGGCCAACGGGCCAACCAATCGGCAAAAAGCAAAGCCAAACTGAACTCAACTCAACTGAACTGAAAATGCGATTGCCACCACTGTCCGTGTGCGTTCCCCCTCATTGCATTGATTTTTTTAGTTGGTTTAATTTTGAAAGCGCAAGGCTAAAACTAATTTCGAATTATTTTGGCATTGAACACTGCGACTGGTCAGAAGTGGGGGGGCAGGAAGGGAGAGGGTTCGATTGGAATTGGGTTGCGGGTGGTGGCCATTAAGTGGTCACAAAACTTTGTCCGTTGACATCCAATTTTTGGCCTTAATGGCAGCCAAACTAACAAAGCAGTTAATAATGCAGCCAACGGGAAGTGAAACAGAGCACAAAAGTGGGTTTGCTAAGTGTGGCATTTATTACACTAAGGAGAGGGATTTTTTTTTGGGGCGGAGAAATGAGTAATAAATAACTATTATTTATAAAATTAAATAAATTAAAAATTAAAAATTCCAAGCATAAAACTTATGCTAAAATAATGTTTTTTAAACTGAAATATTTAGCTCAAAATCATCATCAGAATTCTGGTGCTTTTATTGAGCAATATAGAGAATTATTTTCCACTAAAAACTTGACAACATTATTTATATTTCCCAGGTACTACATATTTAATTACAGAATAATTATTATAAATTTTTAAGTTCACTGCAAGCTTATATGGTTTTTGCTCCCAATTTTCCACAGAGTAAGGAGCTTTTCCAGCCAAGTGTCCTTGACTGATTTAGAGATCTTATCGAACCGCCAGCTTGGCCCCATATGCTGCGTCTCCTGCTGCAGTCTGGCTACAAAAAAAAAATAAGGCCCATAAATATGCGGCTGCCAGTGGAGAAAGGCATCGCATTTCTCCTTTTCCCATTTAAGCTTTCTCCGAATCCTTCGAGGCTCCGCAGCCTCCCAGTGTGTGTATGTTTGTGTGTGTGAGTCCTTTGGTTTTCGCTTTCCGCTCGCCTTTATCGCCTTTTGGCGCTGTACTGCCTTTGACGTCACCTTAATTAATGGGTTAATGCGACGTCGACGGCGACAGCGTTTGGTAATTAAGCGACTTTGTCGCTGGCCCCTTTTCTGTGCCAAATGAATTATGTGTCGCTGCTCCCAATTCCCAGCACTCTGCGGTCCGCAGAACTAAAACAGTAATTTGGCATTGATTTAATATTTTATTTTAATTAAAAATTTCGCACATTGCACGGGCCGCCGTGGAGCTGCCGAGAGGCTGAGCGGAGACAAAACGTGACTCTGGGCGGCATTATCATGCTAAAATGTCATAAATTAATTGTACTGCAATTTGCCAGTGTGTCCATAGACGCCAGGGTTTCTTCTCATTTCCAAAAACACTGGCAAACTATTTGGGTTCCTTTAATTTTAACAAACAAATTTTATAAAAAGTGTAATTGGGATTGGGATATATTTTAAATTAGTATAAAAACTTTTTAGATTATTTTTATCATAAAAAAGTATTGAAGGTAATATTCATTCTTTACATAAATTAATTATTGGCATTTCATTGAACAAAATAGTTTTTAAAAAATTAATTTAACATATTTTCTAATCTCTATTAATGAATTTTTGATCCTATTTCCGCATTTGGTTACAAATGTAATTAGGGACGTTTTCTTTCTCATTTTTATTTATTAGAAACATTTAAAATTCTCCGCCCTTTTCTCTCTGTATATAGGGCAATAAGTTTAGCATGGGCCAGCGCTGCGTATACGTAATATTCTAGCGCCTTGATGACAAGCCGCGATAGTAAGGCATAAAGGAGGAAACAGGACAGCGCCGTCCGTTCGCCTGTCTGGTTGGGACGCAGGACAATGGGTACTGCTGCATTCGCCTCTTCATTTACGTAATGTAAGCAATTTGTGAAAATTGCTGGCAATTTCGCAGATTAAACTGGACCCAAAGTGCAATTGGGCGCAAATTTGCAAACCTCTGTTTGAGCCGGGCAAACTTTTGCGGCTCTTCAAAAAAGGAGTAGATTAAGATAATGAAGCTGCAGCTTAGAGGGGAGGCCAACAAGGGGCACTCCTTGGGATCTCCTTGATTTCAAGCATCCGGGGTTCAAGAGTGCGGATAAGTTGACTGTAGCAGTGGCAGCCACTCCATCACTTGCAAATTAAAATTAAGATGAGTTATGGGCCCAAGGCAAAGAGTGTCGGATCCCAAGGCGTCGATGAGAAATTCAAGCTTAATGCCGGCTCCATAAATCAGTATCCGTCGCCTCAGTTCCGATGATCAATGACTGGCGATTGAGAGAGATTGAAGGCACGTATCGAGGGCGACTAGTGGGATGGGGGAGGAAGAGTCTGGGGACAAGGACGAGGTCTGCACCCTTCCATTTGAGTGGGGCAACAAAGTGTCGAGCCAACAACAGCTTCATCATGAGAGTGTGTGTTCCGGAATGAAGGGGGGTTGGGGATGGGGTGGTAGTGGCAGAGGAGCAGTAGAAAGGTGAAGAGGTGTAGAAGTGTCAGAAACTGGCATTTATGGCATGGCAAAAATATTACAAATAATGTGCAAAAGTGATAAAACATTAGGCAACTTTGTGACTTCAAGTTGATTGGAAATTTTATTATTTTTAGTACAGAATCAAAAAAGATTAGCAGTTAAAACAGTCTAGGAAATTTTATATTAATCAAGGTATTTGTATTAAAAGAACTATTTCATATTGATTAAATTTTTTCTCAAGGAAGGAAAATTAAAGGATTCAAATTCAAATGTTAATGGATTAGAAAAATGTATTTTCATTTACAAAAGTCAGTATTTTAAATAGAAAATGAAGCAGTTCTTATTTCCTTTTATATTTATTTGTCTGTATATTTAATCGTTAATTTTGTAGTCATATATAAACTATATGTTATAAAGTAATTTCCTTTATAATACTTAAAAAAATTATCATCAGAATTAATAGAAGAATCGTTATAGTTATCTTCTGATTTTGTAAATGGCAAATTGTAAATTTGAAAAATTATACAATTAAAATTTACCTTTTATTTTAATTTTAACAATTTGGAAAAAATTCCAAAAATTTTTTGTGTTCAGAATATAGCTAAGAAAACAAATGCAAACACAGCTATGCTTTCAGATTTAAAATTGGTGTATTTTTGGCCAAAATACGATTTTTCAAATTTGCAATTTGCCATTTATAATTTCAAAACCTGGCTAGATCGATTCTCCCGTTAATTCTGATCAACAATATATAAGGTTTATGGGGTCTAATATGACTCCTTCCTGTGTTAAAACGTATTTCCGGTCGTCAGACCTGAAAAGCCACCAAGCGGCCATGAACTACGGCGGCGGCCATGAACTACGGCGGCGGCCATATTTGAACCACAGCGGCGGCCATTTTTGAACTACGGCGGCGGCCACATTTGAACTGCGGCTGGTTGGAGAGAGAGAGAGAGAGAGAGAGAGCGAAGGATTTGCTCGCTCACGAGAGCGCTGGATTTGCTCTCTCGAGAGAGCGATGGATTTGCTCTCTCTCGATCTCTCTTTATCGTTTGAGTATGAGGAAATTAATAGGAAATTTGACCACTTTTGCTGGAAAAATTAATATCTCAAGAACGGAGCAAGATAATTCGAATCGGTTTTTTGCATTGGGTTAGGAAAACTATTATCTATTGTAATTTAAAAAAAAGTGGGTGTGGCACCACCCCTTCTTTTTTAAAATTTATATAATTTTGCGAATATGTTTAAAATACTTTTTTTAAATACAACAAGGGTTTTTAAATAATTACTTGATATAGTTTTTTGCATATTTGACAAGCGCAGACATATAATACAAAACCTGCCTTTCTTTTTAAAGTATAAATCCATTTACAAACCCCAAATTTATATATCCTTATATTCCCCACCAATTTAAACAATACTCCATAAATCAGCGTTCGTGTATTCGTTTTGCTGACAAAAAGCAGCTACCAATCCAATTTTAATTCGTGAGTGCACCGCGAAGGGGATCACCAGGCAATCCCCCGTTAAGGCTTTAAGTGCGAACATTGATTGGTAAGACACTAATCCGTTTTTGGCAAGTGCCCGGGTTCCCGACTTGGCAACGTCCGAAAGCAAAAAGTGCAATAAAAGCGGGTAGTTTTAAGCCCCCTTTCAGCCCCCCATTTCCCCCAGCTCTTGTGAAGCCCTTTCGGCTTCTTAAATGGGGCCGCCCATTTGAGCCAGCATTGCACACTATTAGTTGCAGCTGCCAGAAGTGATGAATGTGTGAAATGTAAACTTTGTTACCGAGGAATAACAGCGCCAAAAGCTCAGAGCCAAAATGGATGGAGCCAGTTTCTGGCGGAGATTCGGCGGGGGTGGGGCTGGAGGGTGGCATGAGAAAAAAGAGCAAAAGAAAATTGGTGGATGTGAATCGAAACCAAAGCGACAGACGCCTGTCGAAAATTGCAATTCTCCTTTCTTCGGCGAGGTCTTTCATTCGAGTTTCCCTTTTTTTTCGCTTCAGTTTTTCCTTTTTGTTTTTTTTTTTTTGTTTTTGTTCTGCGGCCGCAGTAACGAAAATCCAATTAAAGCCCCTGTCGCTGCGTGGGCGTGGCCGGGAGCAGGAGGGATCAGGAGGCACCAGGATTCAGGATTCAGGACTCAACCCTGATTGAATGTCAGAGACGCGCTGCGATGCGCGATGTATGTGTAATAAAGCGGAGATTGTTTAGCTTAACCAAGCGGAAAGATGGAAAAGTCTTCAAGCTGAAATATCCTTTTGTCAACATTTTTTTCATATTGCATAGTCTTTGGGTTTTGAAAGTGAATTTATTACTTAAAAAATGCGCAAATATAGGGATGGGTATTTGGCAAGTCACACTTTAATTGAAGGTAGATAAAACAGTAAAAATATTTAATATTTTACAAGTTTCCAAATTAATAATAAAGTTTATTTTGCAAACAAAAATTAAGCCTTATTTTCTGTAATTTTAAATTTATAAATTATCCTCACATATCGCATAATCCCCTGACCTTTCGACTGCACTAAAACCATTTAAGTCTGCTGATTTCAGCCAGCTCAGCGCGCTTGCAGGTCGAGTTAGTTGCTTTAATATGTTCGCGACTCATTAACTTTTTCATTAAAAATTAATTAAAGTCGCCAGTTAATTAGGTCTAAGCGTATTTATCATTTCCCGCCCGAGTTCCGAGTTCCACATTCCGCGGCCTGACAGCCCGACAGGCACCGAAAACGAACCGAAAACTTTTGCCTTCCCGCGCTGGGGCAGAGCCCCTCGTCCTGGCCCGCCCTCTCAGTTGTAAAGTGTCATTAGTCTGGCATAAATTAGTTTGCCAAAGCAAGAGCATGGAAAGCGGTGGAAAGTGGTGGAAAGTGGGGTAAGTTGAACATTTTTGTGGCCTCACTTTGAGCCCTTTGGCATGTGATTATTGATGAACGATCCAAGGGGGGTTCCGGATCGGAGATGGATCTTAAAGTGGCTTGGCTGCTGCACACACAAAGCCGTTATAGTTCGCTCTTTGAAGTCGTGGCAAACAATGGCCAAGTCAAGTGGGTAA
Source organism: Drosophila anomelani (assembly GCA_035045905.1). Lineage (NCBI taxonomy): Eukaryota > Metazoa > Arthropoda > Insecta > Diptera > Drosophilidae > Drosophila > Drosophila anomelani. Next base: position 8,277,143 of record JAWNOO010000165.1, read on the forward strand.
GACGCTTATGCGGCAACAAAAGCTGGGCTAATATTGTAATAATAAACAATGGGCAAAGTGGCTTAATCGCAGCTGCTGATTATGTTGCCAGGGCCAAGAAGAGGAGCTTGCAGCAGCTTATTATTAGCCGGACCTGCATTGTCACCAGCCACCAGCCAGCAGCCAGGTGAGAGCCTTTGTCATCCTCTCTTTTCCTGATCCTGGTGACAAGGAGTCTCTCTCTCTGTCTCTCTCCCTGCATCACTCATGGCTGATGGCAGCAAGTTTGCCCGGGCTTAATGGGGCGCTGAAGCCGGGGCTTAAACGCTCATTAGACGGGCTGGCATTAAATTAATTGGAAGCTGCAAAACTATGCACAAAACAGCACGAGCTGCCATCCCTGCAAAAAGCAGCCAGCTGAAGGCTGAAAGGGGAGCTCTGTGAAAGGCGAAAACTTTACAAAAGGCCAAAAGTTTGATGGCAACTTTTGTAGAGCCAAAGCACTCGACTTGCATTCATTGCTAATTTGGCTTTAATTGCATAAATGTTGCGCTTTTTGTACACGAAAAAACTGCCAACACAGAGGGGCGATGGAAGAGCTAGTCGAGGGTGGGAAGCGGCCCATAAATTCTATTTGCATAAAATAAACGAAAAATGCAAAATGCGGGAGTGCAACTAGGTTGGAACGACTTTGGAGTACCTACTATTGTTATATTTAGCTAAGGTATCATTTTGGACTGTGATTAAAAATGTTTTGAATTTTATAAAGGACTTGAAAGGAAACGAAAGATCTTTACTAGGTGTTAGTGAAATGTTATATAAAACTGTTTTAATATAAAAATATTTTTAGATACGTTTGTTTATCATCTTTCTATAAAGTGTATACATTTATTAAGGCTTAATAATATATATTATATATAATCATAAATAAAACACTAGTCTATATGTTTTATAAAATTTTTGCGATGTTTTAGAAATATATGTCAACGTTTATTGAGAAGCATTCGTTGAGGAAGAAAATTAACGAATAATAATACTGCTGCTATCGCCTTTATCTATATAATAACTCATATCACCGTTTCTAAAATTATTATCAATTTAATAAGGCTTTGTTTACCATTTTTTTAATATAAACACCATGTTTTATACTTTCTTCGGGATATATAAATAATATATATAGAAGTTTACTGAACAGCTCTCGCTGAGAAGGCCAAAAAAAGACGCTATAAACAACCAGCTGAACTTGTCTTTTTCTCTAGAAATTTTGATAAGTTCAAGTTTGTTAAATCTACGCTTTTCCTATTTCCCTTCCTTTGACACATTTCATTTCCACAAACACAATATACTTTTTGAGCTCTAATGATCATCCTGTATAAAAAATAGGCAAGCATTCCCTCTCCTATTTTTTGCGTATCTCTGGCAGGCAGAGAAATTTTTGTGAAATTGTTTGGTGAGTGCACTTGAAATTGAAATTGTTGTAGAGCGGAGAGGGCGGAGGGTGGGTGGCCCAGGAGTGGTCAGCAAGATAGCTGCCAACTAACAAGTTCGGCTTCGTCCTTATCAGAGGACTCGGCTCTCTTCCGCGCTGACTGATGGGCACCTGAATGGCCAAATGGCCGAGTGACTGACTGACTGACAAACTGACTGATTGACAGACAGCGCTGAAGCGTTGCACAAATATTTGAAAAAGCGCAAAAATTTGCTACTTAAATACGAGCAAAGTTCTTCCCATTTTTTGTCTGAAAACTAAATTTAATGAATGCTGCTGGCAAACAGAGTTTTCCCTGGGGGTCCTCCGCCCTTCATATATTTTATGAATTGCAAACTTCACAAAGCCAAAAGCCCTTTTCAGACAAATATTATATTCATATGTGCAAGACTTTTTTATTTCCCCAAAAAAAACTCTCTCTTCATCTACATTTCTGTCTGCCTTTTTGGGTAAAACAATAAAAACTTTTGCTGCTGCATTAGGCTGCATTTTAAGTGAGCTCATGTGGGGGCTTTGCAAAATATATATACACAAAGTCTGGCTGCTGGGAGAAAAACTTATTGACAAAACTGTCATTAGCTTGTCCAACTCGGAAAAGTTTTCAACGAAAAGGGATTTAAAGTTAAGCGACCAAACGCAAAAGTGTATTCAAATATGCAGAGGGAAACAACAATAAAAACGACTCCGAAACAGGTGTACATGAAACGACATCATTGTCTCTGGCCCCGCCCACATTTTAGCCCCCCATTTCCCCGCCCTCTTTAAGCCCACCTTGTAACTGCGTTTTTGGCTTACGAAAAATGTTTGCCCAGGGAGGCGGAGGCGAAGAGGAAAATTTATAATGCGATAAAACTTTAATAAAGGCAGCAAGTACAGCCCAGCATCCTTCCCCCCATCCTCCTCCTTGGAGGTCCTTCCACCATATTTTCTTCTTCTTTTCGGTGTGTGTGTGTGTGGGCGTGGCATAAAGTAGTTATGAATACAACAACAGTTAGACAGCTGGCAAAAGGAGCCAGGCACGAACGCACTCAAAATTGTATGTAATTGTGCAAGAGTGTAGTCGGTGGGGGTTGGGGGGAGGATGAAGGACGCAGGATGAGGAAGAGTGGCGAGGAGAGTGCAAGATGGGCACTGAAAAAAATATGTTCTAGAAAGTAATTAAGTATTCCGGATTTTGATTTTATAAATTATTTTAAATAAATGTAAGTTCTTGAATGGTTTTTTGACTTAAACGCTTTAAAATCAATTTAAAAAATGTGTAAAATATGCTATAAAATATTGAATATCATTTTTAATATTCAAAAATATTTGTTAATTAAATTTGTATAGGAAAAGTTTAATATTTTCTTATCAATTCGGGTCCCTGAGGTACTTTCTATATGCCTTTTATCCCTCATTCCTGGGAATTTAATCTTACGTAAAATAAAATGATTATAAAGTGATTAAACTTTACATTATTTATTACATTTTGCGCCGTGCAAACAACATTTGCCTGTCTTTATGTGTGTGAGAAGAAGACGCGGTTAACTAGAAGTAGCAAAAGTAGTTATAGAAATGACAGACAGCTGCAGACTGATAGGCGGCGGGATGAGTCCTGTAAATATGGAGGAGAGCTGAGGTGGGGCCAAAGCTGGGTGGCCAGAGAATCCTTGCGGTGGCTCAGGCCCATGAGGTGTGTGCTAACGAGCAGACGACGACGACGACGACGAGAACGACGATGCCACTTGACTGACAACCTGGGAGCAACTCTGACAGCGCTCGGGGAGCAGATGCAGAGCAAGAAGGAAACAGCCAGCTGGAAGGAGCTAGATACAGTAGGAGCTGCTTATAGGTAACATCTATAAAATGTCAAGAAATTGAGGGTTAAGAAATCTAAGAAGAAATTATGGGATTTAATAAAATGTAAATATTTTTTAAGACAGCTTTCAAATACTGTTAACTTATGTTTATTATATAAAAAATAACCAGTCACCTTAAGTAATAATTCCTGTCCTCGTATTTGCAAAGAAGTCAAGCAAGAGGGTGAGGCAGGTGCCACGCACGAGAATTGTTTTGAAATGCCAGGTGAGGATTAGAGAAATGTCGCACAGAAATTGTATAGAAAGGAAAGTTTGCAACTAATGTCCCAGCGAGATATGAGCCAGGTAAAAAGTCGGAGGGGAGGGCAACAATTTATGGAGATGCATCTGCTAAGTGAATGCAACGAAATCCACTCAGGGCATCCTCTTAGTTCTTCTTTATTGTATTTTATTTTTAGAGAAATGCTAGACAGAGACCTAAATCAATTTGGAACAAGACTAAGGGTGCTTCAATCTTAATAAATGTCAAAAAACAGGAACAAAATCACTAATTTCCGAATTACTCCTAATTAAATAACTCAAATATATGCTCATAATAAATAAAGTTGATATTTGAATGTATGAAAAATTGAATTTGAATCTAAATTGAAATGAAATAGAAAATCTTTGGTGTTTATTTAAGGAAAAATCAAATAAAATCCTTTTAAAATGATTTGATTTTGGAGCAAACACAGAATTTAGTTAACATTTTGCAATTGCTCGTAGCAGCTGCTGCTGCAATGCGAATAAATTTAGTTTGTATGCTAATTTTCCGAAATTGAAAAACCGAAAAACCAATTGAGATTTATCTCAGAAATTTTATCAACATGAAATAAAATTTGCTGGAAGTTTAATTTGAATTTATAATTCCCCCTTTCAGAGACATCTTAATGGGGACAATTATCCCACTGATTATATCTCGATCTGCCCCGTAACTACATCCACTGCATTCGGGCCTGCTTCCGGCCAGTTATCCTTTATCCTGGCGTTAGTCCCCTGGTATCCGTCCGTGTCACACTTTCAATTTAAATGACCATTTAAGTGTTAAATAAAATGCCAGAGCCGCCGCTTTTAATTTCGTGTTAAATTGTATAGGCAATTACCCAATGCAAATGCAATAAACACGGTAAATTTATTTTCATTTTCATTTTCATCCATGGCTCCCGGTGCAATTGTAAGCCCAAAGGCGCCGTTGCCGCCGCCGATGATTATCTGGGCGCGATGTCCTGCCAAAGCTTTTTACAAAATGAAAATCGCAAGAGGCAGCTGCTGAGTGCATTCCGCAGGACACACTGCACTGCACACTGCACACTGCACTCTCCAAGTGTTTGCCATCAAATTAATTGGCACTGAAATTAGCACGAAGCATCCGGTCGCAGCTGATTTAGCTTACTGCAAACTGCTGCTGCTGCTGCGTGTCCTTACTGGCTGGCTGGCTGGCTAGGTGGCCTTTTCCCGTGTCCTTTGCCCGCGGCAGAAGCACTCTGCCTCGCCTCGCCTCTCCTCGCTTCGCTTTATTTTCCCACTCGCACTAAGTACACGGATTTTGCATTAATGCAGCACTCACATGAATCATTCATTGATTTAATTACAATGATTGCCACAGGAGGAGCAGGAGAAGCAGAAGCAGGAGCAGGTAACACGGCAAGGTGCCAAGTGGCAAGGTGGCTGCCTGGCCAGGTGGCAAGCCTCTCGAGTGGAGCCTGAGGTGGGACAGTTTAATTAAAAGTGCTAATGCAAAATAAATAAGCGCAGCGCCAGCTCCGACAGGAGGAATCAATTTGTGCTAATAAGCAAAGCATCGATGAATGGAGTCGGAAATTGCAGGACGGAAATTGCAAAACGACATTGCCGGTTGGGAGAAGGTAAAATGTTAGCAGGATAGGCAAATTAATGCTGCTCTTGAAGCCTTTCCCCCATGTCACAACTGGGGGGAGAGATGGCTGTCTTTGACAGCTACCAAAGGACATTTTATACACACATCCTTACATGCTCAATGGCATTGGCCAACTGTCCCTTGGCACCTTTGATGGTCAAATCCGTAACGTATCGTAACGTAACGTAAGTCCCTGGCAACACACAATGCATACAATAATATTTTTTTGCAATTTCGTCCTTTCTGTGGTTGTCCCCTCTCCCCTCTTGGCTGATAGCATTACTCCTCCTGGCCGCATGTTGCAAAAGGGTTAAGCTATCGCTTTCGTGTTGGTTTGCTCCTTCGTCCTTTTGGGCTCCTTGCGTCCCTTGTCTTCGTTGCGCTTTCATGCCACTTTGATTTCGCTTTGTGCCCCTGCCACGGACGTTTAATAGTTGAAAGGTAAATTGCACGGCATTTTCCTGCTTTTCCTCCTCCTCCTCCGCCTGGGTGGGCATTTCTTGGGCTTCTGTGAAATCGGGGAAAACACTTCCGGTGCCATGTCTTGCCCTCGTTGCTGCTCCACGGAAATCATTTGATTTTGCCCCGTTTCGTGTTGGCTAAGGCGATCAAAGCATTTTCCATGAACTAAATTGGACTGGGAGCAAGGATTAGTTTTGTAAATCAAGCAGAGAAATGGGTTATGATTAATCGGGGAAACTATCGGAATTAAAAAATATATAAAAAATATTCTTTTTATAGAAATAATATTAAAAACATGAAGTATATCCATTAATTAAATGATAAATCTATATATAATAAGCAAGACATTGAATATTTCATTTAAATTTTAATTTATATTGATATTCCATATTTTATAATATAATATAAAACCATCATCTAGCTTCTTCTTCATTTGCTGACTGGTTTTTTTTTTTGCTGCAAAATCGAATCATTTTCCACCATCTGTCCACCGATAATGCGCTTATCACTGAGCTGTCCATTTTGCAAGGGGCAAGTCCTTGTTGTTGTATGACCGATCCCCTCCCCTGCCTCTTAGCCCCCTCTGTAGTGGCAAGCATATAAATTGCATTGACAGTTGCCATTGCTGTTCGAATTGGCAGCGGGAAAATTATGGACGTATATCAAATTAATAGCAGCTTATGGCACTCGAACGGTTTTAACGGCCAAAAAGTCAGTCGAGCAGGAAAAGCGAGTGCTGCCAAGTGCCAATTGCCAGTGCCGCGTCGATACGGACACGCCCACTGCCCCTCTGGGTGTTGTCTAGAAGGCCCCCAGCTCCAGCTTCCGATCCCGAACCCCCTTTAGTATAGTACAGAATCCCCTGTCCCCTGGCGACCATGTCAAAGACCGCACGCTGTGCAAACACAGTAAAAAAATTGAAAATCGAAAAAAGAATGCAGCAAACGCGGTTCCCCATTCATGAATTGCTTCGCTTAAAAACGAAATTATGCCATCTGCCAGCCAAAGAAATTCAGAAATCGATTAAAACAAAGCTGGTCGAGTGGATTTATTGGATTTTCAAATAAATGGAATTTTGGGGTTTTTATTAAAAAGAATTATTCAATAAAGGAACACTTTGTGGTGTCTTTTCAAAAATTTTTAACTTATTTCTGAAATAAAATTTAATAATTTCTTAGCTATGACCAATAAACGATCTGTTTATTTATAAACTTGATAAATATCACCATATTGAACCCCATTTACTATGCCTTCTTCCCTTACACACACTCCACTGAGGGATTTTCGCTGTGCGGCATACATGGCGTATGCGTAATCCGCGCTTAGCCCATCAGGCCGCGCGCAAAAGTCAGTCGTAAAACGGCCATCGGCTTAAACTGTTGCGGCCATAAAGGTTAACTGCAACAGAGCTGGGGCAAAAAAAAAGCTGCGAATCAACTGCTTAAAATTTAACGAAACAATGAGCTAAACTGTCAGAAAGCGACGAGAGGACGCCAGGACGTGAGGCAAGGAGATGAATGCATTCCAATGCCGCACGCAAGTGACGGCCATGAAAGCGTAAAAATGTAAAATTAACACGCAGCTTCTGGTTTTAGTTTTGTGGCAGCAGCAACAACAAAGGGGGAGAGGGGAGGGTAGGAGAACATAGGGCACAGCAGAGCAGGGGGCGTGGCATGGCAGCTGGACAACCGCAGCCATAAAAACCACACAAAAGCAAGAATGAAGTTGTTGCCGCTGCCGCTGCTGTTGGCCACAAAAAGCGCTTGAAAAATATGTTAACCACAGTTAAAACAGCGCCAGGTCAACCGTGCTTACCCACACTCACACACTCCGCGACACACACACACACACACATTAAACAAAAGCGAGTGTTAGGGGATCGAAAGGGGAGAGAGGGGCTTGGGGTTGCAAAGACGCGCTTGGCATGTTGACAAATGTTGCAGAGACTGCCTCCTTCCCCACAAATGAGCAGCAACCTGAAGCTGACCTCTTCGTTGGTTCCAAAACCTCCCCTCCTCCCCCTTTTTCGTCACCCCTCACAGACAGTTTTAGTTGCGCTGAAAAGCGTGCTACACTTTTCGAACGCTCGAAGCGTGAGCTGCGCAGAGCGCAGCAGCTGAGTGATAAGCGGGCCCCAGCTGACGTTCGTTTTAATGCGAACGTCATCCTGAGCATCTCCCTCCCCCCCCTAGATAGCGGTGAAAACTTTAGCAACAATGACATTATCAAAGCCAGCGCAACAATGGGGCAGCCAAGAATGCCACGAAGAAAGTTGAAGCATGAAAATTTCAGCAAAAGCTTATGGTCAAACTGATGGACATCTGCAGAGCCAAGAGGGGAGGTTACTTAAGCAGGGCTTCATTTCAATTAGATTAGTTTTGACAGTCACAGAACTAAATTAAAGGTTAAAGGAGGAGAAAGGCTAACCCTTTCAGAAAGTAAACGTAATATTTGAGACCCCCTGACTGCCTCTTTGTATCAAAGGGCTTTGATTCCTATTCACTTGCCAACTGTTATTTGATAGGTTTTCCCTGCTGAGTATATTTTAAGTAGAAGCTTGCCACACACGTACATAGCTCCGTTCAGTTCAGTTCAATTCACACATGGCACATGCATCGTGGGGTAGAGGCAGGGAAACTCTTATTTCACCCGCAGTTCTTTCTCTGCTAAAATCGCATCGCATTTCATTAGTTGCACTCATTTGGCATTCAACGAGCGTTCGCATTCAGCTGCAATTTCGCATTCGCAGGCGATTTTTATTGACGTTTTTAATCAGCAGATGCAGTTGCTCCTTGCAAGTGGCGGCTCCTTGCAGCCGTATTCAGTGTCTGCCGCTAGTTGCCGCATTTCCGCAGCTCTGACATCAGCATTCAACTTCACTTAACTTTTATTGCATTGCTCTCTCACACCTATTTCATTAACAAAGTTTCACACTGATGATGCATGTTCCCAGGCTCCTTCACAGACTCCATCCATGCCTGCCTGTGTCTTTGAGATGCCTTTGATGTCCTGGCCAGGATCTGGCAGCCATGAGCCGCCTCTTAAGGCCCACCCACTGCGTGAATTCAATTTGATTGACGTTACGAGCTTCTGCTACTGATTCCAATTGCAATCAATTTACTTTTGTGTGTGCGCCAGGCTCCGCATCCGAGTTGCAAACTTCATTAGAAATTTTCCCTTTTTGCCAGCTGCAGCTGCTTCGTCTCTCTTTTCACTTGGCATTTTTATTCTCACTTTTCTCGCTTTTCCAAAAACCTACCAGAGTATCTGGTTCTCTTGGTATTTTTCCTGGCTTTTTCCCTGCTGCAGTTAAGTAGCCGAAAGAAAAGTGCGGAAAAGTGGAGTTTGAGGGGGCGACGACGGTTTCTAAGTGGCAGCAAAGAAAACTTGTCGTCATATGTGAAAAGTTTGTCTGCGGCTTGGGTTTATTTTGATACGGCCAATGAATTGGGTGAAAAAGTTTGCTTGATATGCAGCCTCGCTCGCCTTGAATTATGGTAAGCCCCGGAAAAGAAGGCGAAAAAAAAATTAGCTGGCCTTAATGCAATTTCGATTGCAGTAAGGTTAACCCAAAAACTTTTATTTGGCTGCACTTAATGGACCGACACATGATGATGACGGATTGCCAAATGCAATGAATTGAACAGAGATATAGGGAAATATATAGCCAGCAAATGTATTTATCTTTGAAAAATCTTTAGAAATTATAAAAAGAGTTTTTAAAAATAAACAATCAACATTTTCCTTTGATTTTCTGCTTTTAAACGAATTTTGTAATCATTTTAACTCATCACATCTTGTGTTTTCATTGTAATTTATACCTTTAAGCAAATTGATTGTTATTTGTTTTATTCCATTAAACTTGAACCTACTTTCTTATGAATAGTTTTCTAAAATCTCTTCTTAAACATTATTTAATATTCTTCGGCATACATTTTTAATTTGAAAATGGAATCTCGGCTGAGTATTTACTTTTAATTCTTCGCGGCTCTTCCATTAACGAGCTCGTCCTGTTTATTATTCATCTCCGGGATAACTTTCGTAATTTGGAAAACTTTTAATTGAACTGTTGCCACCCGCTCTGGCATTTATTTTCCTTTTGCCCCCGCTCCACACACATACAAAATGTGTTGCAATCTGCTGGCGCATGATTTTTCACGCTCGTTAGTTCAAAAGTATTGTGTTGCCAACAGGATCCGCCAGTGTGTCCTGCGGTGTCCAGGACCTTGTTATGACCGTATATGCGATATGCATAAATATACACTCACACATGCGACAGCCAGGCATCTATCTGCCTTTTATATATATTCTTTTTAATTAAACAACATGTGTTGGATTTTAATTTGTAAGGCAAATAAAAAGTGGACACCGTGTAAAACATTTGCCGGCTGAACGGTCGCGCTCCTTTTGTTGTTTCGTCCTTCGGCCAGGTGTCGCATCAAATTGAACAAGGCTCGCAACATGCGGCAATAAACGCGCTGCTGCCGCCATTCATTTTTTTGTATTTTGTATTTTTTTTTTGTATTTTTTGGTTCTGCCTCCTGAAAAGTGGCTCTAATCTGTTTAAACTGCAGCGGCAGTCGGGGGAAACGGCGATTGACATGCCCCTGAACCATCAATCACTTCGTGAGCCAGTTTCCTCTTGTGTTTTTTTTTTTCGGGGGGATGTCCTTGCAGTGGACACTAACGCCCGCAATATTTTAAAGGCACTGAGAGAAAGGAATGTAAAGAAATATTACAGAGAATCTTTCCAACCTGAAAATGATATATCTTTAAATATAAAAATTCGCACTTTATTTGGAAAAACAAAAGACATAGATATAGTAATAGTAATATATATCCTTTTCCTTATTAAACTAAAACTTAATCCATATATTTTCCATTCAAAATATTAAATTACATTTATTTTCCTCGGTGTACTGCCCGCTGAACTGGCCATAACCGAGTGATAAACGAGCGAATCTCCCCAGAAACCTCTGACAATGAACAGGAGCTGACTCCAATTTCCATTTACCTTTGACCCCGCACATCTCAAGAGAAAAATGAAAAAAACCAGAGAGCATTTTCCAAAAGGGTATTCAGCATTTGGACAGGGGTCTCCTCAGCTGAAGTCTCTTATCGAAATGGTTTCTGGACCACCGCAAACAATGCAAATTATGAAGGCAAAAACCGAACGTTTATTTCGATTCTCAGACTCGTTGGTGTGGTGGGTGTGTGAGTGCTTCAAGTGTTGACAAGCCGAACCATTTTTTTTTGTTCTGTTATTTTCATGCTGGCCAGGCCAACAGCAATCAGGCCATTCTGCTGTCAATAAAATTGTGACCGAAAGGCAGCGGGTGAGGGGGGAAGACTGTCAACATTTTGCAGTTATTTTATCTTTAACCCAAACCCAAAGAGACAGAGAGACAACGGCCCCTCAGGTGGTACGGTGACAGCAGGATGCAGGATCCAGAGACAACACATTTTTGGGGCTTGCCTTTTATTTCGGCTGGCCATTTGACTTTTTGCAACATTGCGCATACGCACTGTTGCATTTTAATTAAGCCCCAAATAGATTTCAGCGCACCGAAACGAAAACGAAAACACACACACACACACACAGACGAAAACCAATTAAACCAAAGCAGCGACTATGGCCAAATAAAATGCAATTACTGACTGGCCAACTGGGCCACTAAATTAATAGCCCGGCCATGGGTCACGCGGCGTATGCGTAATGCGAGATGCGAACTGCTAGATGTGAGGATCCTCTGCGAACAGATGGGAAAGCAGTGTTAGGTTTCGACACCGTTACATGCAGAGAGAGAAAATCTTGGGAAAATATTTATTAAACAAAAGATACACCAAAAACAAGATGGACATACAGTCGGGTGTCCCGACAGTAGAATACCATGTACCATTACAAGGCGCGTCCCAAAATTATATAAAAGAAAGAGAATAAGAATAAAAAACTGAGACAAATTTACATATAATGCAAATGTCTTCCCATTCGAGAGCAAAGTCGATAGCTCAGTGGGTAAAGCTACACATACATTTTTGTAAGCAATTGGCCTGGGTTCGAATCAACCGCCAGGCATAAGGAATTTTTTCATTTTCAAAACATTAAGTTCTTTGCTTGCATTTTTTTATTTTTTAGTATTAAATACTGTAATTATTTTAATGTACTGGAAAAAAAAAAAAAATTGCTAAAAATAAAAAAGATTTCGCTCGTCGCCGACGGGATTCGAACCCGTGACAACTAACATTTGAAAAAGACTTCAGCTTAGCCAGCTGCACCACCAACCAATTCAAAATGAGTAATCCTATTTTCATAGTAATATGAACATAAGTAAAATGTTTAAAGAACGTTTTGATTTATTTGGAGCCCTCTGCCTGGGCTGCCTCTTGTACACGTAATGTGTATAAAGTAAAAAGCCTATATCTCCGCTATTTATGACACGATCGCAATAAAATTTGGACAGTCTGTGTATTTTGATAAAATGCATTAAGCTTTTTAATATGGTTTACATAACTTTATAAATTTCGGAGATATACGTTTTTTTCAAATAGCTCCTCCAAAAAGGGGAGCAGCAAAAATTTAAAACAAACTTGATCTGCGTGCAGATATAAGAAGTCTAAATCCCAAGTTTGGTGTCTCTAGCTCTTATAGTCTCTGAGATCTGGGCGTTCATACAGACAGACGGACAGACGGACAGACGGACAGACGGACGGACGGACGGACGGACAGACGGACATGGCTATATCGACTCCTTTAGTGGTCCTGACCAATATTTAGGTAACTTTTGGGGGTCTGCCACGCCTCCTTCTGCCTGTTACAGAAAATCGCACTCGCACAAAACTATAATACCTTTGTACCTTTGGTACATGGTATAATAAGAAGAAATATTATTCATAAGACACTTTAGAAAGGCTTTTTTATAAAGTTCTCTTGATAAATGTAATAAAATCTCTTTATGATTCTTAGCATATTTTTCTCAGTGTCCTTTTGCTGCTGCTTCTGTGCTAACCGCAACAAAGGACACACAATTTGCAGCGTTAATGTCCTGGCCTGGTTCTTTGGGGCGAATGAATGCGGGGACTAAATGTCCTGGCCCCCCCAGAGCCGAGTGAACGTTGAACGGTGAACGGAGGACCTTGCAAGTAATTGCAATTGACGACGCCGCCGACTGAAAGAGAGGGGGGCAGGGGGGTCCACCACTATGCCATCAACCAGGAGCAGGAGCAGCAGCAGCAGCTAACAGCAACCTGCAACGTTCAGCGTTCATGGTGCAACCTGCAGCCTGCCAGGAGCAACCTGCAGCCCATTCATAAATGCATTTAACGTGTCGTGGCACAGGTTGAGGCTGAAACGCAGGACTCAGGATATGGGCTCAGGTGCCAACTAACAAGGAAACAATTACGCGCTGAAAAGGGACGGCAAATGGCATTAGCGAAGGGACCCTTTCCCATTCCCATTCCCGTTCCCGCTTGAAATCCCGGGTTCGTGTTGGTGGCTCTCGATGTGCCCGCAAACACGCACTGCCATCTGCCTAATGAGCAAATGAAGTCGATTAAAGGTGTGTCGCTGCGCTGCTGCTCGCTGGCTGGGAAATGGGAAATGGCAAATGGAATATGTGGCGCCTCCCCAGTTGAGCGCCTCGTTGATTATCACGCATTGCAGGCAGTTGACGAGGCTGAAATGGAAATGGGTTTCCCAGCAAGAGCTTAGGTCAACGGGGTTTAGAGTAAAATTAAACGGAGAACTTAAGAAACTATACATTTAAGCCCCCTGAATCATAAATCTCCATTACTTTAAAGCCATAATTAATATTAAAGTAGATGGCCCCAGGTATCGCTTTAAATGAGAGCACATATGCGTGATGGAGGACACACAGTACGTGTCCTTGGCCAGGACGCATAGCAACTGCATGGCAAAATTCTTCCATCCATCCATTGTGTTTTCCCTAGCCGCAGTCATGAGGATGCATAATGAGCAATAACTGGGCTGCACCAATGTCCCCGGATCACGTCAGGAGTCCTTCCGCGAGTTGAACTTGTTTTCCTTTGGAACGATTTATGATTAACTCGGGGAGTTTCCCTGCAATGTGGCCACCTCTAATCGCATCGAACTTTATGCTGGCTCTACTAGATGGGGAAACTTTTAGCATAATTATGCAAAAGTTGAATGTTTTAATTGGTTTTATCTTTTGGCTTTGACTTAAACTCGTTTTTTTTTTGCTGTGGGACTTTAATTAGAGAAAGAAATGTTGGTTACTATGAGAGATAGATGATATATAAAGCCTGAAAATATTTTCTTTATATATTTGCTGGCATATTAAAGCCTTAAATTCCTTCCCTTCAACTCTTGGCCTATTTGATTAAATGCAGTTTAAATCTTGCTGCAGCAGATAAAGGCCACAACTCATTTAACTGTCATGCACTAAATAACGGCACACGAAATCTGCATACCGCATACACACACTCACTCGCCCCAGAGATGAGCCACAGCTTAAGGCCTTACATAATGTACACACACACTGAGGTAGAGACAGAGGCAGACATCTCAAAATGGAGTCGGGGCAGCCATAATGAGATGACATGACATATAATGAGGTGTACGCCGTGTAGCTATGTCCGTGTGGCTGCAGTTTGATGGCAGCGGCGACTAATTGCACAGATGCCAGCGATTCGGATTCAATTATTCAGGGAATTCCATTAATTTCAAATTAGTTGAACGTGCCAACAGCAACACTTGACGTCGATGTCGCAGCTGATGCGAGGCTGATGCAGACTGATGTAGCTTGCCCCAGAAAGTAAGCCACACACACACACACAGAAAAAGACCACACAATAAGCAACAAAAATCCTTGCTGTGGCCAGGACAACGTTTAAACTTTGTTTTATGCAAGTTTTTATTGTTTAATAGTTCGGAGGACAAAGGGGTTGGTGGTGTCCATGTAATGCTTAAATCGAAGATGTCCTGCCAGGTGGATGACAAGGCGGCTTACCGCCAAATGACCGCACCAGGCTCTAGGGGGTGGGGTGGTGGTGATTCCTGAATCCCGCCTTGCAGATTGCAAATTGCAATGTGTGCAGGTTCACACAGAAGGCTTTTGTGCGCCTCCACCACCACCACCAGCACCTGCCTTCCCCCGAGGACCTTCGCCGGATATAAAGTCGGGCCAGACGACAGCGGCCATGTTGGTCGTATTTAAAGTCTGAGCGTGTGTTTGGCTTTGCATACAGTTTCAGGGAAAATAATAGCAAAGATCGTTGATGATTTTATTAGTTTTATAGGGTTTTTTGAGAGTAAAATGTATGTATTTCATGAGTTTAATATTTGTTATTAATTAAGGGATAATTATAGACATATGGCGCTCTTGAGAATTCATTTATTTTAGATAATCTTATTTATACTAAAAACAAGAAAGATAATATGTAATTTAGAGGGTCGTAAATGACCTCTTTTTTGGTTGTAAGCTTCTAACTTTAATTGTTAAAAATATTTAAGTAATAATAATGATTTCTTAAGACATTTCTCAAAATGTTTTTTTGTATTTCTATAATAATTTCTTCCTTACTAAGATAGTCCTAAAAAACTCAGCACCTTTCATTCATTTCCCACTAATTTACTGCTCACAGCTTCGAGAGCTATTACCTTGGCCGCAGCTGTAGGCGTGATTGTCTGGTCAGGTGTGGGTGGCTCTTTGGGTGCTCTGGGATGGCCTGAGTGGCTGGTCAGTTCCCAGCAACTGGACGCGGGCCAGTGGCGAGCGGTAAAGGTGCCGCAGGAGGGCAGGTGGCACTCCCCTTGGGCCGGTGGCGTGTGCATTTTTTATGCACCCACATATCCACAGCTGGCAGGCTGGCTTTATTCCCCTATTTTTCTCCCCCGCTCCTCCCGACTGAACTGAACCGAACCGAACTGAACTGCAGTAAAACAGCCACCCAATGTCAGCCACCATCAGGTGTCTGAGAATGCAGAATTTTGTGGCTTTTGATTGGCTTTTTCGGGGGCTGTGGGGCGGCCAAAAGTTATAAATGGAGTTTAGAGAGTGCCGATGGCGGTGGTAAAAATAAAATAAAACTGGGCGAGGACTTGTCTGCGGTCAGCTCATAAATACGTCAAATGCGGTCCGTACGCCCTGCATTATGGATCAAATCCTGAAAGTAATTTTAGCATGCTAAGCTGAGAGGGGAAACAAAATAAAAAAAAAATAATAAAATATATATAAAAAAACGGGAGCAGCTGGCGAAAATGTATGAGGCGGAGTCTTTCTACTTTATTTGCTCACGAACTGCGGCAGTGCAATGGAAAAACACACGGCAAATGTAAATAAAATCGCTGGGAATACAATGTGTGGGAATGTGTGCCAAGCCGCAGATAGCTGGGGAAAAGGAGTTCCACAGGACGGGGAGTGAAGTGGAGTGGTTGTGGGCCAAAGGGTTGGTGGTTGGGGGCTTGGGGTTTCCCTCGCAGCAGTAAAAAGCAGCAGCGAACGCCAACAGCAAATAAAAGCGAGCAAATAAAAGTAAAGCAAGCACAGGCAACTCGCGTTATTTACTAAATTTTGCATATAAAACAAAGCGAAAACGCGAAATGGGAGAGAAGACGGTGGCGAAACCATAAACAAAAACATGTAGAAATGGTTAAAGTAAAGTTTTTCATACTGCACAATGCTCAGTAGTAATTGAAAGTGTGTTCTAGGATTTTAAATAAGTTTTAGGAGGAAGGAAAACAAGCTTTAAATAAAATTTAGGTAAAGATTTGTTGAATTCAATGGGTAATAATTATGTTTAAAAGGCAGATTATATTTAGAAATTAAAAATTAATGTAGTAATGAATTAAGCTCAGTTTAAACTTAGTTTCAAAGTCAAAGCCACAGTAAAACTAGTAAAAAGCTAGCCATAAAATCAGTCTTAAAATACTTTTCAGTTCTTAGAACCATTAAAAAAAACTAGATTACAAAGCATCCTTAGGTGCATTTGGTTGCAGATACTTTGTGGCAGATACCCGGACAAGATAACTCGTTACCAAAAAAGCCACAACCATGCGCCCCGCTTTTTGCCAGGCAAATAAAATAGTATCTGGTGGAAAAACAAGGGGAACAATAAAAATTTACAACCAGCCAAAACAGGCAAAATAAGCAAGTGCCACCATGAAGGGTTAAGAGGGGGAAAACCCCCGAAACACAAAGGAAAACAAGGGGAACTCAATAAATTGTCATGCAGTAAAATGTAGTCAGGGAAAGGCGGAAGGAAAGAAACCACGCGCGACTTTGTTTCAGCCGATGAGAAATGGCCAAGGGGATTTTCCTCCCAAGGAAGAAGCGGGAAATGAAAAAAACAGCCAATGGAAAATGGGAAATGAAATGGGACGGGGCACGTAAAATGCCAAGAAAGTAGCATGGAGTGCAAGTGGCATGCAGATACGAGTACATGCTTATACATCCTGCCCCGACATTGGTGCAGTGTCTGACCGAAAATCACATGTCCTGGTGTACCGGGAAGGGTGTGATTTAAGTTGCAGTGCAACAGCGAACAAGTCCTGCAGCAACAAATGAGGCGGCATTTCGTTCTTCCTCCTGAACAGTACACAATCCCCCAACCCATCCACCCATCCACCAGTCGTGTGACATTTTTTGGGCAGCTTTTACAGTCGCGCGGCCTCCTGAATTTTTCATGCTTTTCCATGGGCATAAACTTGTACCTGTAACTGTGCCTCCTCGCAGTGAGTTCCGCCGTGAGTTTCGGCTTCTGTTTTAGTTTCTGTCCTGTAAATTAAGGCAACTCTCGGGTTTTTATTGGCTCTTGCTTCTTATGACCAGAGGTATGCTCTTTCGAGAGGGTAGCAGAGGATTTTTTTTTTGGGGGTTTACACGATATGTTTACTAGTTAGTAACTATTAAAATAACTTTATGCAGAAATTAAGGACAAGAATTTAACATTTCCTTATAATAATTAGCTAAAACGTAAACCAATTTGTAATTTCATTTACCAGCATTTATTTAAAAGCCTTTAACATATCTTAAAGTGTTAAATATTCCTTTAAAAAATCATACTATTTGTTCACAAAATCCCCAACAATTTTCTAGCTTCAAAAGTTCTCCTTCTTTGTGGCCAAACTATTAGTATTGTTTTCGATTAACCCAGAAAAGTAAAGTGCACTTGTAGGGTATTCGCAAGCCTTGCCATTGTCCTCTAATTTCCATTGTAAATGTCGCTGTTATTGCGGCTTCATTTGGCTTTCAGGTAAATGGTCTCTTGGCGTGGCAGCAACGCTGCCTTTCAAGTGTATTAATCCTTTTTTATATGCGGCCAGAGCAAGGAAATTGGCGCAAATTAAGTATACGCCGTGTTGGACTTGGGGCATTTCTTGTCGCGGCATTTACTTTGGCAAAATTGCATTAAAGTTGCATAAGTGCACACGGTTTTAATATTTAATTTGGCAAAAAGCTTTCCAAACACATCGCAGTCAGGATCTCACAGCTTTTCCAACTGTCTTTCTGTCTGTCCGTCTTCTCTGGCTTTTCTGTCCTTTTATTTGGTGTCCTGCACTTAGAGTTGGCCTGGCGATAACGCCGCTGACATCCACGCTTAATAATATCCCTTTTTCTCGCTTCGCGTTGCCTGGGAAAACAAAAGCGCAGCCTTGTCTCTGTGATTTTACCCCCCAGTGGGGGGGTGAAGCAGCAGAAAAGCGCAGCTCGCAAATGGAGATAAAAATTTGCGATGGCAAAGCCAAAGGAAGCGACAAAAAAATAAAGCTAGAAAAAACAACAGCAGTGGATGCTGCAGCAGCAGCAGCAAAGTGCAGCAAAAGTATTTACAAAGCGTTATCACGCTGTGACCCTCTGTCACCTCCTGCCTTCACTCCTTCCCCTTTGAACTTTGAACCCCCGCCAACTCCTGCTGCTGCCGCTGCTGCCATTTTCCAGTCTCCTCTCAACACGTTCGCTTGTTTATTTTCGCCGCCGGCGTTCGCTTCTCTAATTTCTGATGCTCTGCAGTTTTATATAGTTAAATAAAAATGCGCTTAAACAGGCGATAGAGTGTAATCATGGCATGAGAATGGATTTCAGATGCGGTGCGGGGCTTAAGTGCTAGATATATATATATCATTAGATCGGATAGCGAAGCTGGGATTTACGCTGGAGAATGCCAAATTAAGGAAATAATTTAAAGAGGTTTTAAAAAATTGGGAAAAAGTGATTAAGAAGACTAAGGAAGGTTAAACTTTAATTTTCATTTATAAAGAGTTTAGAATTTGAAGAATAAGGTCTTAAGATATTCCTCTATATTCAAGGCTTTAAGTTATTGTTTTATTTCTTAATAATCACTTTAAAGTTAATGCTGACTTGTCTATTTAAATTCATTTTAATATAATTACCATAACTTGCTGATCTTAGGGCTTTAAGCTCTTGTTAAATATTTGTGTACTTTAGCAATAAACCTTTCCTTATATACTTATCCCATAAAACTACCCACCATTGATTATGTTTTATTTAAAATACACTTTCCCTTGGGCATTTAAAGCCTCGTGTCAATCAATTGGAGGGTATTAGCACCCAAGCGCTTAGAAAGCCTTCGCTGAGGGAGCATTTCCTAGTTTATCACTTGACTAGCTAGCTAGTGCTCATCCTCTAAATTCAGATCCTCTCGGCACTAGCTCATCTCCTATTCCATTTGCCTGAGCTTTACGAGCTGCTCCTCAAATTTAAAGCTCATCAAGGAAGGACGGAGAGGGAATGGCTGGCTGGCTGGCTGGTTGATGTCGAAATAGTTTCGCATTTTATAACTCACTTAAAGGCGCCGCCAGGCAGCAGGCCAATTAAAATGGGCGGACAAGCAGCTGATTAACCTTGGCAGGTCCCCACTCTAAGCCCACCCCCCCAGAGCCACCTTTCTCTGCCACACACACACACACATATACATATAGTTAAAGTGAAGCCCAAGTGACCGTCGCCAGGTCACGTCGTCGTCGTCGTCGTCTTTTGCAGTTGTTGCAATGGTAATTGTGCGAGTGCAGCAATGACGTCAGTGCCACACACACACATCCGTTCTCTCTTTGAAGAGGGGGCGTAACAGGGGCGTGGCTCTGGTGGGCGGGTGAACGTTGCCACGGTAATTGTGTGCGCTGCTCCACGCTTCGGTTGGCAATATTGTTATGACCAAAAAACCAGGTCACAAAGGACAGCCTCCCCCTTGCCCGGCGCCAAAGTCTTGGCCTCAGCTTTCGGCGTGAACGCGCGCATATTTTATTTGATTTATTTATATAGAAAAAATGCAAAAAAAAAAGGAAAATACTTTTCCCTTTTTTTTGTGTTAAGACGTCATAATTTAGTAAAATGCTTAGTAAAGTATGCAGGAAAGAAAAATACCATCGAGAAAATGCAAAACTGGAATGGGAGAAAGTTTCGCGAGGGTCAACACAAAATTCTGTAGTGAGAAAAGTAGGGAGGCAGGAAAAATCCCTGCTGGCAGTTGGGGATTTCTCAGCTTCAGCTTCAGCTCTTGTGCTATTTTGCATTTAATATTTATGCCACTTTTCCCTCTGTTTTGCAGGCATGCATCGAGCTCTCCCGGCCTCTTCTCAGCTCAGCTGCTCAACTCGTTGCCACATTGCGACTTGTCGACTTTCAACCCAGACCGCTGACCAGGCCAGGAGCGGCCTCCAGGAGCCAGGACGAAACAGAGCAGAGCAGAGCGGGACAGGCCAGCAGTCCTCAGCCATGGCTGCTGAATAATTAATGCAGTTTCGGTAAGTGCATTTGAGAAATACGTTCCCCTTTTTGCACTTTTCAGTTCACAATTTTCAGTTTTCAGCTTTTGGGTTCTTGGTTCTTGGTTCAGTTTGGCTTAGTTTAGTTCGAACTGCTCACATAGCCCGGTGGCTCATTTAAATAAGCACTGGGAGATTTGAAAAATTTATAATAAAATGTAAGGGAAGTCAAGAAAGTCAAAAAAATAAATACAGACAGATGTGTATATTAAAAGCAAAATTATTTATTTGAGGTTTATAAATGATAATATTTGACGTAGACTTTAGTAATATATAAAATACAACAAATGGGATGCTAAAAAATTCTTTTTTGGCAAGGCTTTCCAGCTATAAATCTTCTTAATATAATTAAATATTAAAAACGGACTATTAAACTGTAATCACCTTGGAAATATGAACTTTTAAACATAATTTCTTTATAAAAATCTCTCTAGAAAATTTAAAAATTGAATATTCATAAATTAAACCCCCTCTTAATTCTCCCTTAAATAAACCTTTATCCGCAGTGCATTCCCCGTCTATAACTCGGCATGCCCATTCTCTTCTCAAAAAAAAACTAAGCTTGACAAATGAAGTGTTCACTGCCCGCTGCCTTCGCAAAGGGGGGGCGTGGCCCATTGTCGCTGGCCAAGGCTCATGCATAAACCAATATGCGACATGGCTTCGCTCCTTCACTCCTTCACCTCGACTCCACTCGACTCAATTCAATTCAGTTCAGTTGAGTTGAGTTCAGTTAAGTTTGGTTCGCTTGGCGCTTCGCTTTTTCTTTGGCTGCGTTCACGCGCCGGAAGCGGAAATTGTCCAGCAACAATGGCAACAAAATGGCAGCGGCCGAAAGAATGGCAGCGCCCGCCCGCAGTCAGCGGAATGTCAGCGGGAGTGACAGAAAGAGAGATAGTGTGAATGTGGGGACGCTTGGAAAATTGTCCACTATTTTCACACATTTGTGGAGCTGAGCTGGAGGAGGGGGAAATGGCGATAAGGAGGTGAGGGTATATATTTGTTTTTTCTATTTTTTTTTGTTGGGTTACTTTTGAACCTTACTCAAAGTGTTTTAGAGGTTTTTAGACGACTTAAGGAGCAGGCTTAAGGGAGGTTTGTTTTTTATTTATCTTGAATGTAAATATCAGGGAGATTCTGTTGGTTTTTAAGCTGAACATTCAATGTAATGATAATGCGATTTAATTCTATTTCAGACTATTTAATACAGTTAAATTTCTTCACATTAAAATTAATAAAAGTTCATTTTGTCTTTATTAATTTTGATGTTTAATTTGTTAACTATTTCCCTTTTATTCTGTCTCGTAACCAGTCTTTATTATCACGTATTATCGTTTGCCTTTGGGAAATACCTTACCAATTTGGCGCTTTAGTAACCCAGATCCTAGAGAGAGTATTTCTATGTTCATTATCCTCTCACTGCTTTTCCCGCCCAGATCGGCGTTATTTATGCCTTGATGCTGTTGCTGGCTTTATCTTAATGCTGTCCTGATACAACATTTTCATCGTTGTCGTCGCTCAACGCCGTTGTTGTTGTTGTGACGCGCTTATTGCCATTGCTTTGGCTACTGTGTGCGTGGGCACTGAGAGAAAAAAGCAACACATGAAAAATATTGCTTGTTTTAATGCAGTTTTATACATTTCTTCAAATAAGAGTGAAGATTTCCTTTTTTATATATCACATTATTGAAAAAATTAGATAAATGAAATAGGGTTACTTTCAAATTTTCTTTAAATATATAATTTCCAGTGTTTGTGCACTGCTTATCCTTATCCGCAACATCGCCTTGTCCTTCTCCTTCGCCCTTGCCTTTGCCTCGTTGGTCCGTCGTTTGTTTTGTCATTCAATTCAATGAGGCTAATGTCCGTTGAGGTCTTCCTCCTGCCCCTGCTTACACCCCCCGTCAGTACGCCCAGTGTCCTGGGTTCGGTGGCTCTTCTGCGTCCATTGCTTCATGCTGTTGTTGAAGTGCCATTAAGTTTAGTTGTCACTTAGCCTCTTTGCTTTTATATGCCGTTCTCCTTCTGGTCTTTGCCTGCTCATCCTCCTTCTTAGCCCCCCCTGAACATATCTCTTTGCTGCTTCTCTGTCTCCTGTCTGTTTGTCGCTTGTCGTCTGCCGACCGTTGTTGTTATCCTTTTGGCTTGAACGTCTTAAGCGCCTAATGCCAGGGCCATAAAAAGTCCAACTAATGCTTTAAAGTGTGCCATACACATACAGAGATGGGAATAGAGAAGGGACAGGGAGAAGGACACTTCGAGGTAACCACACAGAGAACAAAAATCGCCCAGGATTGGGTTTACATTTGGATATAGGTTATATGGAAAATTTTAATAAATTTAAAGACATTAGCTTGTTGGATATTTAAAACAAAAATTAAGCTTCTATGTAAGAATTCTTTAGCTTCATTAAATTTAAAATCAATACACAAATCATAGCTGCAAATTTTAGGCAACTTCTTTAGAACATATGTATAAGAACTCTCACAATATTTTCGGCATCTAATAATTACAAATTTAATAAAAAGGTAATTAATATTATACAATAAATCCTTTACTGAGACTTTATTTCGCTACGTTTATAAATTGAAAATAAATCTTGCAATACAATTAATTAACAATTATGTCAAGTTTTCCCTGTGCAGCAATTTCGTGTCTGGGAGACAGCTTAAAATGGCAACTCTTCCTTCGGTTCGCAGGACCTCTCTTATCTGGCCGGCTTTATCGATCGTTTTGCGTGTTGTCTTTTCGCCGTTTGATTTTCGGCTTTAAGCGGAGTCCATCCTTCCGTTTGCCACTTTTATTTTTATTTTTATTTTGATTTTTATTCCTTTCGTTTCGTTTTGTTTTCGCTTGTTGTCGGCCTGAAAATTGCGTGTTAATTTTCACACAAACGGAGACAGTCGCATTTTCCACGTATATTCTGTTTGTGCTTTGCGGTTTTCCCTGGAAAACGTTCGTGTTTGTGCGGCTTTTGTTTAAATATTTGCATTTTTATTGTGTCCTTTTGCAGCTTTTATCCTTTGCTTCATTAGCCGCTTGTCTGTTGACACAGCTTTCTGTCACTCATTTTGCTTGCTTTGTTTGTTGGCGGCGCGGATTTTGTATCCTGTGTATATCCTTTGGCGTTATATCCCCTTTGGCGATTGTGGCCAAAAGTTCATCTAAATTAAGTGCAAGCCATTTTCAATTAACTTTCGACGAATTCAACTTGCCAGGACCCCCACCGAAAACTTGCAGCCAAAAATGCAAAAAGTTTTGCTGCAACTTTCCCGGCACTTTTCAGTTTTTGTTGCCTTTCCCGATGAATTTTCATTACGTTGCATATTTGTTCTTTTTTGCCAACTATGTTTTTTTGTTTTTTTGCATGTAAACAAGCCGCGCCAATTTGTTGCCGCTGCAGCAACAGCAACAAAGGAGCACACAATTTTCGACTTCAAAACTTGTCAAATTCTGCAGAAACAACAAAACCGATCCTGAGTGGCAGGATATGGAGGGTGGAATAATTTAGGGGGCAAGTGGAATACATTTTGCACTTTAATGGTAGGAAGAAGTGCATTAAAAATGCAGATACAATGCTGCCCCGAAAAATGCCTGACAGGCCAAGAAGCGGCGAGGTGAAAAATGTGAGGAAATTTGTGGGCGGGAAAATGGCTGGCAAAATGGGTGGAAAATGGTCATGGCGGGGCGGTGCTCTCTGTGTGTGCTTGTGCAAATTTCAAGTTGTCAATTTATGATTATGGCACCTCGTGAAGCGAGGCAAAATGTAAATTATACACCAACCTCGTCGTCATCGTCGTAGTTTTCAACCAGCAGCGAAATAAAAACCCAAGCGTATAACAAGCCAAATTGCATGTGCGATGGGAATGAAAGTACACTGAAATTGTAATTAAAATGGGAGTAACATAATTATGAAATACTTGAAAGATACCTTTTTTTCAAAGTTAAATAATAAGTAATGTTACTTTTTTATAGCCTTAAAAATAATAATAATTAATAATATTCTATACTTCTCTACGACTCAAGGCAGAAGATAGTTCTTAATGTTTTCTAGCGTCCTGCCTCCAATACTAAATTATTATTTATTTATTTTCCTAATTAAATTGCCTCCCCCTTTTCCCTTAGTGTACAAAAGAGTTAGTGTTTGGCTGGCAAGCTTAAAGTTGCCTCACATTGTTGTAACTCCGCTGCCACTGGCCTGGCTTGTTACATTTAACGCTTTTTAACGCCGAATTGACTGCACTCACTCAATACTCACCCGAGTACACTCGCTCCAGAGTCGTTGTTATGTAAATGAGTATCACGATTCCCTGTTACCGTCTCCTCTTTTTCAACCATACCCATTTCATTCGATCGACAGGCAGCGCAGGTGCAATCAAATATTACGTATACGCCGCACTGTGCACAATAGTTAGCAATAAAGTTGGCAAGGCGGCAGGCAGGCAGGCAGGCGGTAAGGCAGCAAGAGAGAGGCAGTGACTTGGCTAGCAAACTGTCAATTTGGTCGTTGCCTTTACTGTTGCTGTTGCTTTTATTGCTCTTTACCTTATAACAACATTAAGGGGGAAAACGAAGAATATTGAATTACTCGAAATGTGTGGAAAATGAGCGGAAAGAAATGGCATTACAAGGGCCGGGGTGAAACTTCATTGAAAAGTGCGGAAATTCGTGAGCTTTAAAATGCTATCATTGAATTGGGTTAACTATTTCGTTAGGGAATAAAAGACTTTAATGGGTGATGGTTGTTTTAGGAAACAAATAACAAGTTTTGGGGGATTGTAAATGTTAAGTAAACTTAATTATATAAATTGAGGAATAAAGCAAAGTAAATCAATGCCTGAAGAAGTGAGAAATAAAGCTTGTATAAATTTATACTTAGCTTTATTTATTAAATAGTAACTGATGTCGGGAAACTGTTTATTTTTTATTATTTCCATCATTTTAACAATGACATTACTGCCCTTAAGCTAAAAATGTTATTCTTTATTCCTGTCATTGTTTAGAAAGTAAGATAATTGGAGAGTTGGTTAAGAAAAAGAAATGTGAAGCTGGATTTTCCCCTAGAGTTTCACATTTCAATCTCTTATCCGCAGAGTACCTTCGATTCGCCTAAGCCCAGCACTTCCTCTACTCCTCTTTTACCCGCAAATAGTGGGCTGTTGTTTTGCAGTTTGTTTCGGCAACGGAAACCGAGCGAGGGGACCGTACGGTAGGCACTCGTTTCCGTGGAAAGCTCTTGGCATGCGCCAGTGCTCATGTGAGGGGCATAAAATTTGATTGTGATTGAAAGGTGTAGCCTACTTTCGAGCGGGGCGCATATAAAATGCATGTAATCAAGCGAAATGGCAACGCGGTCGAAATGAGATCGCCAACAGGGGCACAGCCATGGGCGGGGCATCCAGGGGGAGTCTCTACTGCATTTGCATTTGCATTTGCAAATAACGCCCTCGTGTTCGAATGGGCCACGCCCCCCACTGACTGGCACATACAATAATTGAAATTTGATTTGATTAGTTTCAATACTGCGGTTGCCGTTGATGTTGTAATTGTGACTGTTGTGTGTCTGTAATTTCGCCAAATGGAAATGTCAAATTAATTTAATTGTATTTTTGCGCGCTTAACTTGGCCGGCTGCCTTTTCCCAAATCCCTTTATAATTGAGTCGCCCGAGTTGCTGAAAGGAAAGTCATTTAACAATATGAAAGGCAGCTCTCCCGGTTTCCCAGACATAATTGAACTATTTGGTTTTCGTAATTGAAATTTTCCCCAGACACAATTCAATAATAATTATACAGAGACAGCGAGGGAGGATTCACAGGAGGCGTAGGAGCTGTCTGTCTGTCTCCTGCGGCACGTGAAAAATTTAATTAAGTAACTTATTGTTATTATTTGCATTCCTTTCGCTCCGCCCTGGTCCAGCAGCGGTAAAGATAATTCATTGGATTTTTTCCTGCGTAACTCGAGCCTTTGTCCTCGCCGCAATTAAATAAATATTAAATAGTTGCTGGCGCGTGAAAGAGGCAAAAACTATAATTTAATATATTTCCCTCGGGCCAGCGGAATTCTCAATGCGATTGAATATTATTACGAGATATTTGCACATATTTGAGCGCTTTAATGGGGCCATATTGATAAGCAGGCGAGGCGGCATGGGGACAGCTCCAATGGTAAATGATGAAAAATGCTCTGCATTTTCCGCACCTTTTTGTGTGGCCAAGCGGAATAAAAAGGAGCCGAGCAGAAGAAAAATATGAGAAAAAAATCCAAGAAATAAAGAAGCCAACGCACAAATATTGGCTCGCTATTTTTTCGAATGAATTATGACTGCGCCGAACGAACGAGCGACCGAGCGGAGGGACCGTTGAGTGGGTCGGGGAAAAGGCGTGCGGCTGGGGGAATTTTCCCCGGCCAACTCAGTGGCGCGGAGTGGCGGAAAAGAGAAATTTTCAAGAGGGTCGATGATTGGACGAGTGGCCGACCAAAAGGTGTTCGAAGGTAGTTGAGCAAATAGTTTTATTGAAACCGATATTAGCATATGCCCGCCATCGGCTTGGGGCGGGGGGATGGACAAACAAAGGGAAATGCAGAGAATGGCAGGTGAATTCCACAGCTGACAGATTGTGGAAAAGCCAATTGAAGGCAATGATGGGATTTTCTGGTTGGTCAGAAAGTAATTTTTAAATGTTTGTTACTTGAGTATTTAAATTGAAACGGCTAAAATGGGATGTGGATTGTAAATTGTATGTTTCAGTTGAGTTTTAGATAAATATATTTGAAAAGAAAGATTTTCTTTTAAATATGATACAAAAAGAGTATGAGTTAGAGAGTTTTATGGAAAAATTGAAGGATAAGAAAGAAAAGTAAGGGAAATTTTATTGTTTATCTTTTTATTTCTCAAACAATTCATTTGAAATCTTTGGTTTAGAACGTTGAAAGTACTTTCCTTAGTTTAGAAAGTAATCTTTTCAATTCTTCGGGAAGTTATCCTTAAATATCCCTCGCCGATCGTGAGCCTCTGATTTCCTTGCTCTCCGTTTGCAAGTTTTTCCTTTTTGTTGATTTTTCTTTTGGAACGCGTTGGCCTTTTTGTTGTTTGTCCGACTTTCTCCTTCACCTTCTGCCCTCCCTCTTGCTCTCCTCTTTTATTCTTTGTACCTTTTGCTCTTTCTCCCAGTTTTCTTCAGTTGCTCCTGATTCTTATGGCCAACATTGTTGTTGGTTTTCTTTACTGACAACATAATAATAAGTTTTCTCGCTCTCCCTCTATGGTTTATGTTCTTATTATTTGTGGGTGTTGTTTTTGTTGTTGTTGTTGTATTGCGGGAAACACTTTCAAAGGGCAACCTGCAGCTGCTGCTGCTGCTTCTGCTTTCTCTTTCTTTCCTCTCCTTATTCGCATGTTATTGTTGTTGCTGCTGTTATGGCTCTTGTGGTATTGAGCGCAAAAGTTTACAGAACGCAGAAAAAGAAAAGATAAATGAGGAGAAAGTAGAAGAAAAGCGGAAGGGAGGGGTCAAAGTAAGAATTTAACTTTAAATAAATATTATTTATAAAAGTATTTAAATTCCAAGAAATAATTTAAGTAAAATTATAAATATATAAACCTAGTTGGACTTCTTTGAAATAAATTTATACTTTAAATTCTTGCCGTGTAATCAGGGCAACTGGCCATAACTGCATGCTTTCGTGTGTCTGCGTATGCGAGTTTTCCACATATGAAAGTATCTGTGTGTCTGCCGCCAACTTGGAATCACCTCCAAGACCCTCGCCCCCTCCCCCCCTTTTAGCGCTTTATGGCAATGGCCGCCCAATGTTTTTCGCAGCCGTGTCCTTTACACACACTTTAAATTATTTATTTTTACACTTTTGCTGTAACACATTTTCCGCTGTCCATGTGTGCGTGAGCAGTTTATGCTCGCCTCAGTGTGTGTGTGTGTGTCTGGATGGTTGTTGTTGCTGCTGCAGCCTACGAGAGGAGGAAAAGTTCGCTCGCTGAATTTGTATTTGCTTTCGCACATGTTCTCGCTGGCCACCCTCTATCCCCGCCACCCTCATTTTCCGCCCAGAGTGGAGCCACCCACGCCCCCCCTCAGAGCTGCAGAAACTTGTAAATTATTTGCCTTTTGCCTTTATTCCTTACACATACGCGCACAAATTGTCTTGAGTTTATGTGTTAAACTTTACATCCCAGCCTTGGTGAAGGGGGTCTTTGGGGGGGGGGCTGCGTCATTGTGGCTGCTCCGTGTTTCATTCGCATACACTGCAAATAAGCGTAACTCTCGATAGTTTGTAAAAGTTTAGATTTGATACTTTAGAAATTTGTTGTTATTTCTAGCCACATACCAAATTGTAACTCAAACAGAGAAATATTAAAGAGTTTAGAGCGATTTTTGTGTCCCTCCTTAATGTTCCTTTTATGCAAGGATCAATGAGTAA
Source organism: Drosophila anomelani (assembly GCA_035045905.1). Lineage (NCBI taxonomy): Eukaryota > Metazoa > Arthropoda > Insecta > Diptera > Drosophilidae > Drosophila > Drosophila anomelani. Next base: position 8,305,983 of record JAWNOO010000165.1, read on the forward strand.
AACTCCTGGCCTACTTTTCAGCGCTGCTTTCTGAGTATTTGCTATGCTGTGTATTTTATGATCGGAGCACTCGACCAGCACGTTTCTCTTAGGTTTGTCAGTGCAGCTGGCCTGGCATGTAAATGATATGTTCCTGTTCCCATCGGCCACGTCCAACGACAAAGACGAGGCAGACAAGGACATGGCTGCTCCTTTTATTGCTCCTACGCCATGCTGCTGCACCCCCCTCTCTGCTTTGTTCAGCTGTCTTGGCCGTTGAACAAATGAACAACATAAATAATTGCAAAAACACACACACGCACACAGGCAGGGTGGGGAAAATCGCAAGATTCTCGAAGAAAACGTTTGAAGCCTTCGAATTGAGATTAATGAGCAAAGCAAAAGTGATTCAAAGTCAGCATCTTTGCCAGCAACAATTTAGAGCCCAGAATGTTAAACTTATGCGCTTTATCTTAACACATAAACTGGATTTATTGGGGGGTGATAACTATAAAGCACTTATAAGAGTAAAATATGTAGCCACTATCTGTGTCCTTTAATCTGTGTCCTTTTATCATATTAACGCATACGCATAAAGTGATTTAAATGAGTGATTTATCTGTTAAAGAATATCTTGAAGTAGCAATTGAGAAATTGTTTAGCTAAATTATGATAAGAATAAGTTAAACACTTTAAATATTTACTGAAACAAAGAGCAAGTTTTAGTTGAAAGATGTATTTATTCGAAATCTAGAAATATCTTATTTCACAACTAAAAGCATATGAAACACTAAAATATATTTTATCTTTAGTATTTGCACTCTCCCAGTACACTTCAAGTTCACTTAAAGTTAGTTTCCATATCTCCAAGTGTGTTGCTGTTTTTATCGTGGCCTCGTGGAGTGTCAGTCACTATCAGTGCCCCTATAATTACAAGTACTACCGAGGCACGCTTCTGTCAACTCCTCTGAGCCCCAACCCCTTTCGATTTAATCGGCACTCGAGAGTCGAGACCCCTCGATACTAATTGGCGAAACACTCTCGCGGGGGAATTAAAGCCTTACCTGCCCCTCCACTGCCACTGCCACTCCCACCACTGATAACAGACCGCAATCGAAACCGAAATCGAAATGGGAATCGCAATCCGAAACCGAATCACAATCCCAATCCGAATCACAATCAAAAGCCCGGCCGGCAGTCGTGTAATTGCAGATACAAATGCGATTACACTAAGTAGCTTGTCTCGATAATAAATGTGCAGCTCGAGAGGGAGGTTTTGAGTTGGGTTTGGGCCTTGTCTATGTGGAAAACCGGATGTAAGCCTTGCTTTCACTTTCCGTTTCCAAGTTCGTTTTGTTCTCGGTGCGTATGCGTAATGGGCAACACGTCGTATGCTTAATATATCAAACTGCAATGGGTGAGTGCGCCCCTTATATCGTTTTACCATAATTTTCCAACAATACTCGGCTTAATTATATGCTAGTTTTCAGACGGGAATTGGCTCATGAAAAGCCATTAAAGGTTTTTGTTGACTAATAGAAATTTTATTACTCTTTTGTATACGCTCTGAGTGGGAATAAGCTGAAATTTATTTAAATTTTTGGTTTATTATAATGGATATTTTTATTATAGTTAAAAGTATATATGTTTAGTAAGGATATAGTGCTCTTACCACTGAAAAAAATAGTAGAAATTAATGTTGAATACGAACATACATTTTTTTAAAGAAATCTGGCAAGCTCTAAGGGTAAAATAAAGTAAATAAAACATTTTATTTAAGATTTTACTAATTATTTCTTTACTATATTTTGAAATAAAATATAGAAGTCCCAACAGTACCTCTAAGAGTCTGAAAAAGATTTATTTTTATTATTGATAGCTTAGAAAATTGTATATAAATTGTTTATAAGATTTTTCCAACAGATCTTGCTACATTCTTGGTCAGCAATTTTCCAGCTAAGCTCTAAGGCATATTCCCCTCTGCTGTTGGAGCTTGATGGAGCTCTCACCCGCTATCGCCCTCATGCTCTCCCTTTCCATTGTGTTGCTCCACTCTCCTGGCAAGCATATAACTCTGGTCTGGCCGGTTTTCTGGTTTTATGACGCTCCAGCTTACGCTCTTCGACTGCCCCACTGCTCGCTCACACTTTAGCTCCCATTCCCCAGCTGTTTGGACCGCTCCCCGTCTCTCAGTTTTATCTGGAACTCTGATGCCGTCAGTCAGCTTTTCAGTTTTCGAGCGGTTTCATTAGGTTTCTTTTCTCGTGGAGGTGTAAACATTGTTAATTAGCCATTGTCGGTTGTTAGTGCTCAGTGAGGTTCCGTCCAATCTTTGTTATCAGTCGCGTAGTGCTAATCGCTGTTCCCCAAGTGCACTTGCCCCATAAAGTAAAGTCAACTTTCCTTTGCTGTTTTTCGGCTAATCACCTGAATCAATAAATAATTACGAATTTCGGGGTTATCGCTCTGTGTGCGTGTTTATTTTTAACAATATCAATTAATGTGAGGGGCAGCCGCCGCAGTGAAATCGTAAAATAAATGAGAGGTGAGCTATATGGAATGGCTTGCCCCAAGAATCTGTCTTTAAACTCTTCTCTCTCATCTCCCTTTCTCCGCTCATCATTTCACTGGCAATTCATTACATCCCCGTGTAAGAGAGAGATGCGGTAAAGAAGAAAGAACGAGACACGAGACAAGATAAAGCAATAAACGAAAATTGCAACAAGTTTGCGCGCTTAAAAACAATTGCATTTCCATTTAATTTTAAAACGAAAATCACGATGCTGCTGTGAAACCCGCAAGAACAACAACAACTCAACTCAATTAAAAACGTTCAGCTGCCGGCAAAAAGCGACAAAAAAAAAGATGAATTGAATTGTGCAAACAGAGCGACAGCAAAAACAACAACACAGACTTCCATGCTGCATTTCGATACTCTCGCTTTTCCATAGCTTTTTGTTCATATTCGAATTTGATTACTCTGAAGGTTATACAAAAAAATATAGCATAAAAATTTCAGTTTTTATAAAAAGGAAAATGTGATCAAACACAAGTATAAAGTCATAATTTTAACATGGAAAAGGATATTATTTTTTACTAAATAAAAATGATTCCATCGGCTACCGATTATGAAAAGTTTGTTAATAAAAATTGAAGCACATATAAAATATTTATTGTTTTATAATAATTAAAACTTAAAGAATCTCATCTGTATTGTTAATTTTTCACCCTATACAATCCCACTTTAATTTATGATTAAGTTGTTACAAACATAAATTTTATGAATGACAAAGTTTGCGTAAGCGACGACGACGAGTGGTTGTGATATTTGCTTACAGCAAACACAATAACTGATTGCAATTAGATTGTATAATATAGTTTATGACTTGAGGCCTTATCGCATCAAGTCCAAACATAGGCCAAGAGGTTGCAAGTGTGCTAAATAAATTGTTTTAATTAGTATACTCTTTTTTCAATTATTTCTGGAACATCTATAACCATCAATCAGGTTTTTTTTTGTACACGATAAGTACTCTACTAAAAATATATCAGCAGATTATAATGGTACTATAAACCCTACAACTACATATTATAAATAGAACCATCTTGATAGTGGCATTCCAGATTGTACTTATCTGGATTTAATATGACAAGCAAAGATTTTATATTAATGACTGGCTAAAAATTAATTTTAACACTTTGAGTGGCCTTCTAAAAAAGTATTCTGATTTAAATCATGTATTTTCCCATACTTTTGAGATACGTCTTTAGCCAGATTAATCGAATTTCGTGGTTTTTATTATTCCCTGTTAACTTTAACATTTTTTGCACACCTTGCCGCTGTTTATGATTTTTATGGTCCTTCCAGACGACTAAACAAACACCATCCAATTTAATGGTGAATCTATCAAAAACCAACTGCCTGCGCATTTTCCACTCAACTTTATTAAATGATCTTTGCTTGGCTCTTTTTTTATGGCCAAAAAACAGAACCACATGAGAATGCACTTCTGTTTTTCACTTATATTTGTGATGCGTAATCAATTGAAACTCGATGATATGGTCATATGTTGAATGTTTGAAAATTAATAAACAGAAATTGATTGCGGAAACTGTCATAGAATTTTGAGTGGGTGGTTTGAATTTCATGAGCAGCAATGAATTCCCATTAAAAGTGTGCTTTTGATTGGCTCAGGGAGCACCGGTAAGGGAGCTTGACAATGTTTTCAATTTCGGAAACCCATTCACATATTCTGAGTGCTCGAAACGCATCAATCGGGAGGGATACCTTGCACAGGAAGAAAAAAATTATGATATTTCTTAGCTATAAAAATTCTACTAGGAATTTTACAGATTTCTAAAACCTTTCTTACTTCAATCTTTAGTTGATTTCGGTGGAGATTTTATTAAAATTTATGTTATATTTACTTTAAGTGTAAAGCTAGTTCCTTGCTTAAGGAACACCTGCCTCATAACTGCAGCAGCAGTTTCCCCCAAACATCGAATCATCAAAATTGCATTGAAACTATTTCAACTTTTCCGACCAAAACTGGAGAGGCCAAGGAGGAAAAAAAGAAAAGCGGTAGGGGGAAGGGGGAGAAAGGACTTGGTGTTAGTTGCTGTTTTCTGGCAACTGCAGAGATGCCGCTTAAAAATTCATGAGTGCGAAAAGCCACAGCAGGAAAAGTCGCATATAGCAGCGGAGGGGCTCAGGATCAGAAAGCAGCTGAAAGGACGAGCAAAGTTTCGACAGGCAAACAAAAATCATAACGGAACCAAGGAGGATTGTCCGGGCGGATTCCCAGCGCTCCATGGCCATAGGAATGAATGTTTATTGAAAGACAATGTCACTACAGAAGCAGCAAGGGCAGTGGGCAGGATAAAAGGAGAAGAAGGGGCGGCCGGAAAAAAGGATAAGAGTGAGGATAGCGAAGCTCGCGACCAGAAAACCTCTAAAAGGCATGAAATGTCAGAGATTTGACGCTAAGGGAGATTCGGGTAGTTAGGTCTTCTTGGCCCTCCGGGAAATGGAGATGCTAGCTGCTCATATGCATAGCCAAGTACAGTGGAGATTTTGTTGTGAAGAAATAGAAGGAATTTTCTTTTAATTAATCTCCGTTTAGTTTAAACGGAGAACTAATTATTATTATATTTATTTTTTTGTTAAAGTAGAAACACATGTTTTAAACAGCTTTTAAACTCAAAATTGTAAATAAATAAATAATCAAAAAAAGCCTGTTGCTAAAGGTAATTAAAGTATGCCAAAAATAATTGAAAAACTGTGAAAAACTATTTATTTTGTAATTGAATTTGTGAAAAACATTAAATCATGAAACAGTATTTCTGTAAAAAGTTAAAAGAAAATTCTTAAAATTAAAAATTGAAGCTATTTCTTATCAAGAAATTGTTATTTATAGTTTTTGAAATAAAGGTCCTCATTTTCCGAGCTTCTACTGTAGGCAAATACTTGAAATTGGAATGAGGACTTCAGTCCGTGGTCTCGAGTCCAGAGCAATGCTTCTCGTCCTGCCAGTCGGTCCTGTCATTGTCGCTCGGCAACAAAACAAACTGCAGCGGTGCAAGAAAACACTGCAGAATACGAATACGAAAACAGAGCTCAGGGGGAATGGTGGTGGCGGTGGCGGTGGCAGACTTTTGCTTTTCATTCATACGAAATTACCTGCGGCCAAGAGCTTAATGCCAGTTGGACTGCAAAATCCACTTAGGAAGTTGATACAATCAGTTCCTCTCCGGCTGGAGATGCAACCACTCGGTGCCACCCCCACATATTCACATCCTGCTGCTCCTCCATTTCCCAGAGCATTCTGCGGCCTGCATGGATGTGGACGAGGATGTGGATCTGGCTGCTGGCCCTGGCTCTTGATGTAGATGGATTCATTAAAACGAATTGCTGCGAGTTTTAAGGCCTGCCTTGCAGCGAATGACTAGCAGCGATGCACAACCAAAAAATATTCAGATATTGGGATTTGGAAATAGAAAAAAAAATAGTTCAAAAAGTCGAAATTTTTTTTTAAAGGATTTTAAATTATTAATTTGGAGCTCTAAACTGTGAAAATAATGCTATTAACATTGTAAATAAGGAGCTTTGATGACAAAACCAATAAAAAAGGGGATCAAAAATGATTAAAAAAGAATTTAATAATAAAATAATTAATTTTACAATATTTTTGTACAATATTTTTTAAGGATTTTTTCCTGTGCACATTTATATCCTAGTCTGAGTGTGTGGTATGCTGTTTTGTGTGTGTGCCTATGGGTGTATGAGTTGTTTTTGGGGTTTTGTTTCGGGACTCATTGACGTGCAACATACACATAAACACACACACATATATATGGTGTGGGGCGGGGGCGTGGCTGCTCTGCGGCTGTTGGGGATTGGTTTTGTTTGCGCCGCAAAGTATGCAACGGCTGCTGGTTGCAAGTGCCCCCAGGGAAGAGGTTAGAAAGGAGGTTCCAGGAAGAAGGTTTCGGCTGCAGGCTGGCGAAATGAAATTTTGGCTGCCTTATTTCGGTTAAAAGTTTATCCCAGTCTTCCTCTCTCTCTCCCTCTCTAACTGGCCACAAGTGGAAAACGTATTAAAACTGCAAATTAACTGGAGAATAGTGCTGCTGATGATGATGATGATGATCAGTCGTCATCCACTCTGGACCGAGAAAGCCGCCTAATTAGGGGAAGAGCCTGCCCACTTGGAAGCTGCATTCGCAAAGCTCAACTGTTAATTATTAATGCCTCACATTTAAATGCACAGCTTAGACTAAAACCTACACTCCAGAGTGTAGGTGGGTGTGTGCTTCTCTATGCCCATTCGGATGGGAACGCTTTGAGCTGCTCCATTTTCAAGTGGCGGTGGAGCTGGCAGCTGGGGCAACACTTCCGCATCGGGAAAAAGAAAGCATAACGGATGTACGAGAGAGTATATCGTGGCTCACACTCTTTGCACTGAGAAAGCCAGATAGGCTGGCATATTGTGCTTACGCATACATTTGCACAGACAAACAGAAGCAAAGAGCCAAGCATCCAGTATCCTCATCCACATCCTTCATTCTTCATCCCACATTCTACATGCCCAGATCCAAAGTGGAACGGAGTCGAGTCCCCAGACCGACTGAACTCCATGTAACATGTTAATGAACTGCGTCAACTGTGTTTGCACAGAACTTAGTGTAATGTAATCCAGGCTGGGCACAGGACCTTAGCTTAGAACCCACACATGCACTGAGCTAAAACTGGTAAGGATTAAACTATAAATTTGGGATTTTTATCAAGAAAAGAGTGTAAATATAGGAAAATGGTATTTAAACTTCAAATAGGTTTAATTTCCTGTATTTTAAATAAGTTTCTTATTAAATATTATATCTTTTTGAATCCTAATTTTTACCTCAGTGCACATATGAGTGTGTGTACACACACAAACACACTGGGGGACTCACTCACACCTCAACGCCCGATGTGTCGAATGTTACGCTAAGGAGTAACTTTGACATTTACCATTCAAGGCTTATGAGTGCCACCACAGGACGGTGGGGTCCTCACAGGGAACAGGGACTGGGACTGGGGACAGAGGACGAGGGCGGAATGCTGTGTAACCCGCCCGGGCAATTGCCTTATGGTTATTTTCATAGCCCTGGCCTGGCCACAAAACTGCGAGCCAAGTGTGACACCGAGACGTGGACAGGGAAGAGGATAGGGACTGGGACATACATAGGACAGGAACTTGAATGGAGGCTTGCAGGCTATAGGGTGCTTTTTAGTGGGCGGTAAAAGGACGAAAAGCGAAGGACGCAGGCTGTGCGGCAACAAAAAAAAAAGAGGTTGCAACGGCGACAATCCAGCTGGGATTTTCTCGGTTTCTTCTACTTGTATTTGTTGTGGTTGTTACTTTATTTTTTTCTCCTTGTTATTGTTGTTGTTGCTGTGCTGAGGAAGGACACATAAGTGCAAAGGCCTTACATAGAGGACATCATCAGGTGGAAAATTAAATTGCATTTAAGGCAATTGACAGAAGAAGACGTTGGGTGCCACCTGTGATGATGAATACCTTCAGCTTGGGAGGGGAGCTGGAAAATATCTTGGTAAATTATTGGGTGCAAAATTCCTCAAGAGGTTAAAAGGCTTCTTGCAAATTTGTCAAGTTTCTATTGATGGAATATCAGGGAAATGCACTGATAAAAGTGAGTCTATATTTAAAGATAGATTTATTGGATTTTATTATAATTTATTAGTTTATGTTGTATGGCTTAGGAAAGCTATTTAATTTTGTAATAATCTTTAATCTTTATATACTTTTTACTAGCCGGATTTTAGTTTAGAACTAAATAACCATTGAAATCAATGTATAGCTTTAAAAATTTTAACCTAAAAATTGGTTAACATTAGGAGGTTGGTTTTTGATGGAAAAATCACATTTATTTGCATCGAGACATCACATATTAAACTGCTTAGATAGATAATCACTTCAAAAAATGCTGAAATATGTTATATTAATTAATATTTGTAGCCTTCAATAATCACAGAAATTAAACGAAACTTCAGAAATGATAGACAGATGCTTTAAAGTAATTTATTTTTTAATCAAAAGACTTCTCAGTTATATTCTTCACCCAAAACATTTATTATAATTAGCTTAAACGAGTTTTGCATTTTTGCCTGTGTGCAAATCAGGTAGTCGTAGTTCGTCATAATTATTCATATTGTTAGGCAAGGAGTTGGGAGAGTGGGAACAGAGTCCAAGAGATAGCTGGAGAGTGGGTGGAAAAAGGAAAAGTCCTGGCCACTTGCACTTGCTGCAGTGTCATATTAATTTAGTCAAGTGGCCACTTAAATTTTGCCACGACAACTAGAGAAAGAGAGAGTAGGAGAGAGTGGAAAAGAGACAGGGAGAGAGGGAGAAAGGGAGATAGAGCCAGAGGTGGGTGAAAGACAAAGAGCAGGCCCGGGGAAGGATGATGAGGACGAGGACTAGGACCTTAAATGTGCAAATGGCAAAGCTAGCATCGCATCTATTTCCCACCCACTCTTCCTCTCTCTCTCTCTCTCTCTCTTTCTCTAGCCATCTCTTTCTCTGGGAGGCTGCAGTGTCTGTGTGAGATTTGCATAAGTGCATGGGTATTAGTTTGGTTAAAATGTCACTGACTTTTGTCAGCCGCCTGTCAAATGGGCGCCCAAAAGCCAAAAGTATGCAAAGCACAAAGCATTAAAAAGACAGAGAACACAAGAAAGAGAGGGAGCATAATGTCAGAGAAAGAGACAGCAGGCATTCTTAATGATTACAAATTGCCAGTGGCAATTTTAATAACCGCCACGACCGCAAAGCAATAAATAAAATTCACAATAAACACATTGCAACAAAGGAAACCGAGCTGAGGCAGCGCGGCTTTGTGTGTGTGTGTGTGGAAATCCTGGCGGCAGGAAAATCTAGAAGCTAAAAGCGGCTTTAATGCATTGCTGCGATTAATATTAATTTCATGCAGTGCAGCGCACAGTTGGAGGCCATCCAAGCTAAGTCAAGTCAGTGGGATGCCAGGATTCGCTTGGGGATGAAGCAAGTGCAGTGCTGCAGATGAAGCTGCAGATGCAGATGAAGTGAAGTTGATGGGCCTGCAAATGGGCGTGAGGGAAAGGGATAAAGACGAGGACAATGCCGCCACATCATGCGCATCATTAGCCCAGATGCAGAGCCAACACAAGAGGAGAAACAAAATTTCTACACAGAAAATAATATATGGGAAAATTTTAGCTTAGAAAATGATGAAAATTTCTTTGTCTTAATTAATCAGAAAGCAGTTTATAAATTCTAATTTTTAAATACAATTTTTGTACGTTTTTAAACCGTTTAAAAATCTCTCAACTTGCATTGACTTTCACAAGTTTTCCCCCAGTGCATTCACATTCATCGCAGGCAGCTTCACTGTTTCTCCCTCTCGAATTTTCCAGCTCATTTCGGCTGCAAGAGATTTTCCTTGTTCAGTTCGTGCCTCGCTTGCGGATGAATCCCAAATCGCTGTGCCGCTGCCGATGCCAGATAACCAGATTCTAATTGGTATCCATAACTGTGGGGCCACAACCCCGAATTTGATACACTCGAGAGCTCTCTTTCTCTCGCTCGGATACATATATCCACCTATAGCGATATAACACTTGTACAGTTTTCCCCCATTTGCATATTCATTTTCCACATAATCATCCTCATCATCATCATAGTCAGCATCAGCATCGGGCCCCGTGTGTGATCCGCACTGATGGAAAACTATCAAATTCATGGAGTAATTAACAAACCTGCGCAGCCAGGAGAGGGGTGGGGGGGAAGGAAAGGGTTCGCCAACATTTGGGCGCCTAAAAATAGAATTTAATTTGACTTTTGCCAGTTGGCAGCCGCTGCCGCCGCCATACACCTGTGGGAAAAAGGATTGAGGATGAAGTCCTCCCCCCATTGACGTGCTGACAGCATTAATTTCAATGCGGTTATGTGATTTCGGTGGCTGGGTTTTCTGGCAGCGAGTTGCTTAAAGCCAGGCATGAAAACTGCAAATTAATTCCGAGAAAATCCCTTCAACCAGAGTGTAAAGTGTCGAGTATGCATGATGTGAATTTTCACAGGACTACAATTTTGCTTTAAAAACTATTTATTTAAGTTTAAAATGTACATGAAATAATATATGATTTGCATATATATTTTCTAAAATACTCCGAACTTTTTGGATATATTTTATAGCCTTTAAAAATTGGAGAGTACTTTTAGCTTTTACTTTTCCTAAATTTATTTTAATTTAAGCAACATTGAATTATTAATTTTTCTGCTTAAAAGTTCTTGTATTTTATACACTTCCCTACATTATTTTATATAGTCCACTGCAAGCTTAAACTAAGACTGGTACGCTAATGGAATCAGGCGATTAGAGCTCCAAATATATAAACCTCTTTTAGAAGTCCTTTAAACTTCTTCCTAAAAACCTGCAGGCACTCTGTAGAGTTGAGCTTGTTTCATCCCAGCACTTCTGACAACCTTTACTCTCTTTTCTTTCTTTTTTTGCAGCTCCCCGGTGCACGGCAAACGGCAAAACTAATTTATGGCATTAAAAATGCATATTTTCTAGCAGTGCGTCGCCAGTTTTTATCATTTGCCAGCTGCCAGAAAGAAAACTGGATAAAGAGAAGTTGGAGGAAAAAGGAAACCGAAGCTGAGACGACACGTTGGTCGAAAATTGGATTTGACTGCGGAGGACTTTGAATCCGAATCCGAATCCGAAAGTTCTTTAGTCAGCAACAGCAGCAGCAGCAGCATCTGAAGAAGCGCAGGATAATTCGCATTTTTCACCTGGGGGACTGGCAACGAAATGGCTTTCCTATGTGCACCGGTAAGTCTCTCAGTGTTTTTCTCTTTTCCCTCACCCCATATCATACATCATGTCTCGATAGTGCAGTAAAATTATAAGGAAAACGGTTTGCACTTATGGCGAGCATCATTTTTAACGTGCCATACACGGCGTATACGTGATATTTTTCACATTAAACTTTTTCCGCGCTCATCACTCTTTGTTCGCAAGTGATTTTAATAATGTGAAAAATGTCAGATCGTTATGGTTAAACGGCAGTGTATAAGCTACCCAAAAAATAAAACTCCAACACTGATGGATTGCAGGCAGTGAAATTAATCATACGCCGTGTTGGTGCCGACTGCAACAGTTATGCCTTTTAAAGTGCGGGGGTTGAATCGGTGGTAAAAGCATAATGCGGACAGCTTGGAGCAACGAGGCGGTGTGTTGACAAATAAACACATGCGATAATACGTGCAAACTCTGGCTGGAATAACGAAAACAACAGCAGTTACAACCAGCTAAGGATGGATATTGGATGGAAGCCGAAAATGGAGAGTTTGCGTTGTATTAACAGCTTCCCGCACTGTCAATATTCCTCCTATACCGATTTCAGGACCAAAAGGATGTGGGGAAGTGTTGGGCGGCAGAGCGGGAATAGCAACAAGCTATGACAATGGCGGCATCCCAAAAGCCAACAGCCAAGACAAGCTCTTTCGACCAGCTTCTGAACGGTGGCACAGTGGAGGCCATAAAGGATTTTATATTATTTCTATATTATTTAGGTTTTTGGTATCCTTAAACCTTTGCAGATATATTATAATTTATTCATTATCTTTATTTTTCTATGTTTTATAGTCAAGTTTAATTACATTTTTCGTCTGTTCTTTCCACTGTTCGAATTTGGCATCCTTTGTCTGCCTTTGCCTTTTCGTCCTGTCGGCCGTCGACGGCTGGCTGTTGTGAGTGCTGATTGTCAAGTGCTCGACCCAGACACGTGCTTACACAGCAATCCAGAGTCCTGCAGCTGCCACGCCCCTCCGCCCCTCCGTTGAGGTCCTCTCAATATTTGTTGAATTTCGAGTTAAGCTAACGTGCAAGTGTATTTAATTTGTGATATCATCGAGGGGCAGGCGATGTCCTGGAGAATAGTGAGGTCACTCGATCGTAGTGTGTATGTGTGGGCGGTCATTAATGCAGCATTTAAGGATTTTGCGGTCTGAGCTGCATGCTGCTCAGAGGAGGACCAAAACAATGCCACATTCAAGTGCATTTGAGCAGCAATAATTTTTGCGGTGGGCAAAGACAAAAGCCTATTAATGAACACACAAACGCACAAGCTCAAATATCCTGGCAGGTGTGCGTGTGTGTGTCTGTGTGTGAGAGGCTTTTATTTCATTTAATCAATCATGCATTTAGTTGACAAATCGTTTAAGACAAAAGCCTCACCGAAGAAGCAGCAGCCGAGTTAAAAGGCTTTTCATCAACGGCTCAGCTTGCATTGAATCCGAACATGAATATGATTTTGAATGGGAGTATTATATATCTATTTCAAAGGGGAGAGTAGAATAGGGGGAAAGGATACACATTTACAGGGAAACCCTTTCAGTTTGTGCGTCTAGTTAATTGAATTTTAAATTACTCCCTCTCTCCCCTCAAAAAAGATGATTAGCGGCCTCTCATGCATAAATAAGTTTTCAATTCTGTTCGCTAATTTGATTTGCCGTCAAGAGGCGACTCCTAAGGACGACAAAGGGTATCAATTATCGTGGCCAGCCTAGAAATGTGCCGCAAGGATTGCGTAATGCCCGATTACTCCCGCAGGGAGGAGCTGCAGCCCAGTTGGAGGCCACTTGTCACAACTGCCAGAACAGGACAGAGCCGACCAGGCCAGAACCAAACAGTTTGGGGACTGCAGGCAACTTTTTGTCAATGGCCGGAGGCCTCAAAGTTTTTGCACAATGAGAAAATTGAGCAAATAAAAATAGAATTGATTGGTTATTGCATATTTGTATTGGTGAAAGCGGAAAAATATATAAAAGGAAGGAATTGGTAAATGACTTAAATTAAAGAAATAGAAAAAATAGGGTATTGTATATTAAGTAAATAACTAGGGCTACAAAAGTATCAAAAAGTATGACATAAAATGTTATATAATTAAAAAAAATTAACTTACTTTAAGGCTTAATTTTAAAGGATTTTAAATTCTTCCTAAATAGATTAATAAAGTTATTTTATGTCAGAAACTTGATAGATTAACTTGTTTTTTGGTTTATTTCTTATTATCTTTAGAGAATAAATTGTTTTTTGGGAGAAAAGCTCTTAGTTTAGCTACCATTTGGCCATCTTAAAGTTTTTTTACGACTTCCCAAGATCTTTGGCTAATAAGTTTTGGCTTTCCGACTTTATCAGCTTCAATCTTGATTGGCTATATAAAGTTTTGGACCAGCAGGTTATGGCTATATATGTACATATGATATTTTTCTGTCTGTGTGCAAAGGAGCCTTGCACTCGCACTCGCACACATGAATAACATCCTTGTGGTTGACTGCTTGCGTCATCAGCATCGCCAGTGGAGTATCAGCCTTGGCATGCAGTCAAAACGCAGCTCGGCCGGCCCTCCACTTCTCTGTACGTATGCCCCATTCCCCACAACTATTTTTCTATGTCAGGGGACAGGCGAACCGAAGCGGATGCAACTGCCCCAGACTGCGGCGGAGGCCACTGGATGTCATCAACTCTGCAGAGAGCGAGAGGAGAGGAGCGGAGCCTCCGAAGGCAAACAAAAAGCTTAACCTCAGCACAAATTTAAGCAAATATTTGCCTTGAGCCTCCCTTTGCTTACCCTTTTCCCTCGACTGCGTCTTCTCCTCAAGGCAACTCCCCATTCCAGTCCATTGATGCAATTGAAGCCGGAAGCAGTTTATTTTTTATTTTGTTCCCTTTTTGCGGTGTCAGCAAAGAGTTTAACATTAAGCAGGTGCAAAGGGGGGTTAAGCAGGGGAAAATAAAGGACTTGTCATAGGAATTTGTTGAAGAAATATAAATGGACTTGAAAATTTCACTTGGAGAGCCCTAAACTCAGTTGCAAATTAATAAATAATTAACTAATTAATTTAAATCCTTACATATTTTAATACTTCTTATATTGCAAATACTTGCTGCATAGAAATAGTAAACTTAATCATTTTAAAATGGTTTAAAACAACCTCGACGCGATCATAAAATACTTTTCTATAAAACACAATCGGTATGCATTTTCAAATTTAATAATATATAAAACATAGATCACATTTTTTTCATGGTGTTTTTTTCCTTGAAAACCTTTCCCGGTTTTCCCTTGGGAAATGTGATGCATGCGCGATTTTAATCGGTTAAATGGCAGGAGGAAATGCAGGCCATATCTTCCGAGCAGCGCCAACTAATGATGCGCAAAATGTTTACAAATCATTTTGTCAATAACGACTACGTCGACGATGCTGGGCTATACGTAGAGGTGCGGGGACAGGGCCATAAAGGAGGCAAAGAGGATCCTCTGTCAGGCCCATAATTTGCCCACATTTCTTGCATTCATCCGCTGGATGGAGCGGCCATGAAAAGGTCATTAGTGTGTGCGTGTGCCTCTCTCTTTTTCCCCTCACACACAACTATAGTACAAGTGTGTGTGTATGTATGTGTGTGTGACACAAATGGCCATTCAATATGCCAAGAAAAAGAGGAGGCGGAGGAGAAGGGACAGAAGGACATGAGCTAAAGCCAAAGCCATAACAGCCACATGCTTTTTTCCACAACATTAACGCAAATTGCAAATAATAAAAATTCAAAATACCGAACCGTAGAAAAAGCAGCACGTGTTGCTGTTGTTGTTGTGTATAGTGTGTGTGTGTGTGTAGGGGGGGAGGTTAGCTGCAGAGGGGGGGGCAGCTCCTAAGGCAAAACCACAACAACGAGGAGCCATGGGCACATTTATCGCAGCCAACGAGGCATTTTTTAAGTCCTGCAAAAGGTTCACACACACACACACACATATAGGTAAGGATGTGTGAGGCAGGGAGCAAAAAAAAAATATAGGAAATTGAAGGAGCAAAAAATCATGCACTATGGATATGGGGGAAAACTGTGTGTAGGGTTTCCCATGGCATATTCTACGCTATTCAGCCGTGATTGATCTATTTTGCAGCAGTGGGAAATCCTGCAATAAATGCAGGTCCTGGAGTTTGAACTGCAAGTTGATCTTTGGGAAATAGGGATGAAATATATATTACATACATAAACTTTGCTTTAATATTTAAAAATGAATTTAAAGAAAAGAAATGTACTATGCAGGAGCATTACTTTAATCCTTCTTCTCTATTGCCTCTATGGATTTATAACCCTTTGGGATATGCAAAGTCTAATGCTTTTAATTTTTTCGTTCTAAAAAAAAAGAGGCACTCTGTACTATATAAAAGGTAACCAGGATATATCTTTGCCTCAGGCTTTTTTTCTTGACTCCTGCACTGCCTTTGCCAGCGAATCAAAATGGAAATCTATTTTATGCAGAGGCACGCAGCTTGGCCAAAGCCACCGGATCGCCACCCGCCCACATATGTGGCTACATATACTGTATAAATACATATATGTATATATTCTTCAGCTCCACCATTTCTCAGGCACACTGGCGAATCTTCAGACCTCCGCCTTCGCCTCCGCCTCCGCCTTTGCTCGGGTCCGTGACTGGCGAGGCGTTGGCGTAAATGCTTTGCGTATGCATCCATGCATGCGACGCCATCTCGTGCAGCTGCCTTTTGGTCTCCGCCAGAGCCAGTACCCTTACCCTTGTACCCATATACCCTTACCCTTTACCCATATACCCACAATCCGGACTTTTAACCGGACCCGGATCCGGAGCTGGCATACAATTTATGTGCGAAATATGGCGCCGCACACCTTTTACTTTGCGTTTCCATGGCTTTTCTCTGGCATTTCCTTTGCCTTCGCCTTCAGCTTTCCCTTGTCGTTGTCCCTTTCCTTTTTGCTGTTGTTTGTGGCCAACGTGCCACGTGCGGGACAAAATTAAAAGCCTTTGCATGCTCCACTACTCCACAAACCCAGCGAATTCCACTGAATGCAGGTACACTTGGGGAAAATATGGAACTTAACTTGGATTTTACTATTGAAAAAAAATCGAAATAAATGTAAAATGGAAAAAATATATCTTAAACTTTAAGAAACTTTAATGATTTACAACATTTCGAACTCTAAAAAATATTAATTCTGATATTAATCTCTCTTAAATCTCCTTCTTCTATTTCCTTCGTCTTGATTTTGATTATTTTGGAATGCAGCTGGCCAGAGTAATGACATGGCGACCATTGGTGACATATCGATGATCTCACCGCCCACGTCTTCCATATCGAACGATCAAGATCCGTTTGGACAGCTGCCACCGCTACCACCGCCACTGCGTTCCACCCAAGTGCTCCAGCCGCTGAGCGTGTTTCCAGGTGCCCCTCCAATTATCCTGCGATTTGCGCGCCGAATATTTTTTGAATTATTTTCCGCACACACTATATACTTTTACCATGAATATATGTATATATGTGTGTGTGTGTTGGTTGTGCCAATTTTGTATTTGTTCTTCTCGTTGTTTGCCTGCAGTTCTTTCCCTTTGTTTGGGCACCATTTTTCCTTTTAATTCTGTATTTTTTAGTTTGCCAGAATTTTTTGTATAGCTTTTTTGCCCATTAAAAAAGTTTGCTGCCGTGTTACTGTTGCACCTTTTTTACTGGAAAATTTTTGATTTTCTTCTGTTTTGTTGTGCCATTTCCAATTGATTGCAACTTTAATTGGTGTGTAGATTGGGTTCTTTGATTGGTCGGTTTGTTTATTTGTTTGATTTCCCTTTACACAAACTAGCAAAAAAGCGCCTGCATCACTGCAACACACACTCATAACTCACACCCGAACTACACCTGTACGAAACACCACTAGCCACACACTCGAACATCGCCACAGAGAACCACATTTTGTCCCAAAAACTTTTGTTTAGCATTTTCAGCAGCATTCAGTCAATCAATCAATCAGTCAAATCTCAAAAACCAATCAGTCAAACAGTCGTCCATTAATTTATTGTTGCTCTCTCGTTTTTCCACCCAACAAAAAAAAGGAAACACTGAGAAAGGACATAGTTGAGAAAGGAAATTCTTGGTTGAAGAGTGATTTTGTTCTTGAAAGGATTTTCTTAAATAATATTGTACTTGATTCAGGATATATATTTTAATGCTAAATGATGAAAATCTTTTGTCACAAATATTTTTTAATAAAGTCACCTAAAGCACATAAGTCCAAATATTTGTATATATATTTTTAGTGATTTTAAATCATTTTATAGAGTATAATATGGAATTTCTATGGCTTCTTTAAATATATTATACTTTTCTGAGATATTTTCAATCTTTTAACATAATTTTTAAGTGAGAAACCAATTAAAATCTTTTAATCCGAGACAAAAAACTTAATTTGGTTATATATAAATCCTTTTCAAATGTTTTTTAGATATGAAACCCAATTAAATAATTTTTTCTGAGTCAAGAAACTATAAAGTTCGATATAAATCCTTTTTTCCGAGTCAAGAATCTATAATTTTTGATATAAATCAAGAACAAAACATTCCCCAGACAAGCATTCATTTTCTTGATTTATTTCTGCGAGTGTACACACACAAAACTCTCTACTTTCTTCTATATATCTCTCTATTTTCCTAGTTCTATTTGCTTGCCGTTTGTATTGCCACTTTTTGACTATATGAAATAACAATTTTCGTTTGTGTTGCCGCCACTCGAAACCGAAAACAAAATCCAAAAACCAAATCATGCCAAAGTTTCGAATTTTTGAAGTAGCTCTTTGCTCCTGCCACCTCTCTTTCTGTGTGTGTGTTCTTTTTTCAATTTGTTTATTAGAGCAACAAAATAAAATATTGCGACAGGGAGCTGCTTTGTTGAGATTTTTACCTGTGTGTATGTGTATCATTCACCTTTAGCTACCTTTTGTGCTGTCCAAAAATGAAAATCGAAAATGAAAATGGAGTGAAAACTAGAAAACCCAATGCTAACAAACTGCAACATTTTGTGCTCTCTCTTTCTCTATATATTTATATACCATACCAACTACAACAACTACGAACTCCAATAACAACAAACAACAACAACAAAATCTAATGAAAATGACAAAATCTCGACAAACTAAATATTTGCGTTCGTTCCAACATTTATTTTAATGTTTGTCTTATTTTAAACAATATTTACGTATTAAAATGTGTAGAGTGAGTATAAAAGATAACAGAAAAGAAGTAAAAGAAACAGCTTGTGTTATTATTTATGAGTTTTGTTTATAATTTCGGTTTAGTTTTGTGCCTCTTCTTGTGTATGTGTTTGCTCTGAAAGAGTGTGTTTTGTTTTTAATTGAAAAACTAAACCCCAAACGGTTGTGTTCTGAATTTTCCTCATGCCCTGGCAGTGTCCAATTTGAGCGAAGATTCCTACGATTATGTTTTTGGTGGTCGACGTAAGACTCCGCCCACAACAACGTCAACACAACTCAAGCTGACCTCACCGCCTGTGCGTTTGCGACCCGAAGGTGGGTATATTTTTTTTAAGAAGAGCCTTTAAGAGCCTCCTTTAATTTTTATACCAAAAAAACTTATCAAATGGGACACATATAGACGCCTATCGCGGAGCCAACATAAACAACGGAAGGTTCTATCGTCACTCCTTCAGCTACGCCCCCAAACGGCAGCGTCACTCGAGTCGGGATGATCGAGATCGCGAGTCTAGGTTGAGATGTCATGGCGAGGACGAGGCCACACTGCGCCAATTGCTGCTCGAGTACGTAGATTTCCAACAGTTTGATCCCTGAACTGACACAGAATTTTATATACAAACATATTTATATATTTATAACCAAGGCCAAAACACTTGACCCCCTCTCACACCCAAATCACACCCGCTGATCCGCTGCCAAGTGTGTGGCCTCGTAATGGACTCGTCGAGGCTCATTACGGGTCATTAATTTGCAGGCGCGACCAGAGGATGCTGTCGGCCATAAATATCCGCTTTCAGTTAGACAAATAAACAGCAATTATTTGTGTGCGCCATGTTTATTTAATTTATTAAACAAATAACGAAACGATATATTTTTAGTTCTGCCGTAAATAAATTTTAATTACAATTTTAATTTGTGTTCATATTGTGTGCTATTACAGCCATTACTGCGGGATCCCCACTACTACCCTACCCTTGTCTCTTTCACTTTAATTTTTCAATTTTTCCAGTTTGTTTTATGGCTTGTTAAATAATATATATAACATTACAGCCAGCAAATATGCAATGTATATGCCAAAAACCAATAGTATTTGTTTAATGTTCTCCTCCCACACAGATTTGCGCAAGTTATGTTCAGTTAAGTGTCCTGCGTGTGTCCTTAGACTGTCAATTATTCATTGAGGGCCTTTGTGTTGTGTTGTTTTTGTTGCGCAACCTCCCCGACAAAATCAAACGAACAAATATCATATGTAAACCCCAATAACTCAACCGCGGCCACATACGACATTCACCAAACCCCCAGAAAAAAAATAAGAAAAGAAAAAGCGAGAAAAGCGCTAACGAACGTTGAAGAGAAAGCAACTAGAGATTATATAGAATTATAGCATAAAGACTCTATAAAGAAATCTATTTACCGAGGGAGTCCAAAGAAAAGCCAACAGAATGATGGGCACAATGCCACCCAGGTACATATCCATTCCAGCCATAGACCTAGCCATAGAGTTAATTTAAAAATTAATTAATTAATATTAACAATTAACAATTAACAACTAACAATTAACATTTAAATTAATATAAAACCAATGCAGATCGCCTTGCGATTATGAAGAATTTTCAAACATCACTCATACGCCATGTATACAAAGCACACATTTGGTTTTCTTTCTTTCGTTCTGCCATCAGTCATGAGCCATCAGCCATTGTCCATCACTCATCGCTTCACCGATTGTGTGTCGTATATTATTAATAAATAATTGTGTACATGTACATTTAAATTTTAAATGGCTTCTCATCCGCATTGATAGAGCTTTAATTAAAAACTGTTAATTAGCAGCCGTTTGTTTGCCGTTTTGCTGCCTTTTGCTTTTAAACACAATAAAAGAAGCTCCTTTGTTGTCACGCGCTGTAAAAAAATTGCAACTCAATTGAAATTGTATTTACTTTGCTTACAAAAAAATGTCACCGAGTGATTGAGCACCTCAGCGTCCGCAATTTCATTTCCACACAAAACCTGTCAATCACTCGAGTTTACAGAATCTATATGTTTCCTACTATCTGTGTGTATGTCTGCAATCACCGGAAATGCATTTGCAACAACATTTCTCCAAGATAAATATGGGAATAAGGATGGCATCTTACCTAACCATCGATTATTCCTATTTTGATCGTTGAAATGCATTTCTGATCTGCACAAGATTCCCCCTTGCTGTCCACACTTGTTGTACCACTGTCTATATATGTGTTCTTTATCATCCGACTCCCAACCCTTTTTAACTGCCACAATAACTCCATGAACTCAACAACAACAACAACAACTCAACTCCAACCACCGTTACAACAATAAAAAGCCACACGCAAAGTGGCCTGGTATTCACGCCACTCAATGAGTATGCAATTACAACCAACTAACTTCAATTACGAATCTAAATATTTTTACTGCTCCCCCTCTTCTCTATTCCACTCTATAACTATACTCGTTTATTGTAATGCAATAATCCAATAAATTTCCACCCCTCTACACCCCCTGCACTCTCGGCACTCGTAGCCCATCAAATTGATTTGTTAATTATTAGAATATTTGCCTAAAAACCAGTGAACTCTCTCCTAACCCTTTTCACTCAATCGGCTCTTCAACTGCATGCATCGTAATTAAAATTCAATTATGTTCAAATAAATTAATTTAGTTTCCAAAACGTGCTCATCATTTGGCTGTCGGGGGAAATAGAGAATGAGAGAGAAAGGTATATGGCTAGAGAGAGACATGTATATCGAAATGCCTAGTGATTGTGTGGAGTGGGTGTGCGAGTGTGAATCCCCCATTTGGCACTACTCAAAAAGCCCTCAAAGGCAGCCACAGCAATCTGCTGCCTTTTGCCAGCACAGAGAAAAATAAAATAAATATACAACATGTAAATTAAAGAGAAAATAATATAGGACTCTTTAAAAATATTTTTTTTCATTTAATAAAAATAAACCATGCTGTAAATAAAACGTATTAGTATTTAACTGAATAATAAAGAGTTTATTATTTTTATTGGCATTATTGAAGTATAAACAGTTGAGTTTAGAAGCTTAAAAAGAAACCCCAATTATTTAAAATTATGAAAAAAATACCAAATCCCATATTTGTTGTATGTTTTTGGCTTCAAAAACCTTTTTAAAATCATATTTTCTATATTATATATATAGGAATATTAAGATTTAAAATGTATTAACATAAATATGAAGAATATTTGTTAATTAAAATCATTTTAATAAATTTAAAGGTAAATGTCGCATATTTAAAGTGCCAAAAACTATTATTCCACTCAATTTTTATAGTAAGGCAAACCTCTTATGCTTTTTAAAAATTTTTAAATAAATTTAAATGTAAATTTCGTTATTATGAAGTACCAAAAAATGTTTAAACTTATTAATTTTTTCCCAAAATCATAAATAATATAAATAACATTCCTTTTCTCTGTGTGGGTGGGTGTTTGTGTTTTTTATGACATGCCAAAAAGTGTTTGAGGGCCATTAAGTTGCTGTTCGCACCACGCACACTCCCGCACACTCATTCGCAGCCATGTAAAGCCATTGACAAACATCCTTTGGCCGGGCAGTCAATCAGCCTGCGGTTGGCCACTTCAGCATCCTAGCGTCTCTCTCTGCCTCTCTGTCTCTCTCCTATATATCTCTCTGTTTCACCCCCAGCCCTGCATGTCATCAAGTTCATAATTAGCTTAACCCCCTCACCTCACCCCTCACCCGCTCTCTCTTGTGCGTAATCTTTTCCCCAATACATCACTCAGTCAGCCAGTCAGTCAGCCAGTCACACAATATTTTCAGGATTTTTCAACCCGTTAAATGTCCTTCATTTGTGTTGTTTGTGTTTTCGGTTCCGTAAATACACACATGTTGTATATGTTATTCCGTTGCTGCAATGAATTACTGTACACTTTTTATGGTTTTTAATGTTTAACTACAAACGAACCCAGACTAATTGGCGTAACGGTCCCTTCACCAAAATTAACAAATATCCAAAATTAACAAAAAAAATATAAAAAACATGGAGAAAAGCTACAGCTCTTTGTTCATCCCATTACGTGATCCGAGTAGAGACATTCCTTTTCCGTTCATCCGCTCATATTTGGCTTGCATATTTCCTTTTTGAAGCGAATTTAAACAATTTCATAAAAATACAAACAAGATGTTAATCATGCAAAATCATAAAATATTGCCTTGCAAAACGAAATCAACAAGAAAAAGACCACAAATAAATTTCAATTGATTTAAAAACAAACAGAAAACAATAAAAAAAACATTACCAGCCACGAGAGCTGCTGCAAAAGTTTATGAGAGTCAACAAAACAAATCAAAATGAAATGAAACAAAAGCAAAACAATCGAAATGAAACGAAATACGAGAGGAAAAACAAGAATTTGCAACGTTTGGTGAATGTCCTATATGCCAATTGGTTACCCAAAACCCCAAACCCAAACCCGACCCAAACCCGATCCGAGATTCGATCTGATTGATGTACTTTACATACCGCAATATGTACGAGTGCTCGTATCTTATATAGTATATACACCCCTGTGCTATATATTTATGAGAACAATCGATTTTGATTTTAATTTATTCGCTGAATTTATTGTGTGCACTGGTTGTGAGATCTATATCCCATATAGTCATAACTGTAACTGTAACTGTAACTGGTGGCTGCCAGTTGATGTATGAAGCTGAATCGAGTCAGAATATTTGACGGATGCTTTCTACTCCTCTGACTGTGGACTCTGGCGGGTTAATGTGATTGAAATGCTGCTGCTGCTGCTGCCACGAATAGATAATCCGTTGAGGGCATGACAGCTTTGTCTTGTCAAAATTTAATATTTCTCATTTCCCTGCGCAGCTTTTTGACAAAAATGAACAGTCCCGGGGAATCCTTTTAGCTAAGCGGAAGAGGAGTACACACGTACACTGCAGCCTTTAATGAATGCACAGGGAGCATAGGGAGCATAGGGAGAAATTGGCAGAAAATTTATTAAATGCTCACGTATACAAATCCCTTACACAAAACCGAAAATTTCTGCATCTGACAGACAACGCACAAGCACACGTATGGCAATTGTTTTGCCAGAGAACAATAACTTGCACAGGATGCGCTCGAATCTCATCGTTTCGTCCTGGTTATGGTTATGGTCCTGCTTCTGCTGTGCTCTCGATTCTGTTTCGGATTCGCTCGCTGATGTATGCATAAAATAATCCTTTTATGCTCGGCACAACAATGTCCGTGAAATGCAAAACAATAACAGTACTAACGATAGCAATCCACCCAAACCACCCAGCCACCCAACCACCCATCCACCCTTTCCCGCATTGCATTGCATTAACATAATGCGCAGGCAACTCAAGCACGGCCCACGTGTCGTATGCGCATTGTGTGGCGCGGTTGGGTGCCCATATCGCCATATATCGGCATGTCGCTATCCGCTGGCAACTGTCGCCCACAACTTTTGTTGCCATTTGATTTAGATGCCACCCCCCAGAAAACAAAGCTTTAAAATCACCTTCCGATGGGAGTATATATGTATAGATGTATAGTCTTACATGAATGTGAAATGAAATTGAGCAGAACTAATTAATGGTTAGCTGGCGACATGATTGTAATTTTCCAGTTTCTATGTAATTGTGAATAGTGTGAAAAATCAGAGCAATTTCATTTAAAAATATATAATTAAATATATATTCTTTTTTATTTCTTAAAAGATTTCTGTACTTATATTCCCTTTAAATAACATTAATAACTTTGACAATTTTAAAGCTTTCATAAGCCTAAAGTAGTCTAAAAAGCTTCAAAAAAATTATTAAAAAATCGTATTTCCTGAAAATTATTTAGTAAATATAAATATTTACATTAAAATCCCAAAAAAATCTATAAAAATAAATTAAAAAGAGTAATCAGTTTCTGAACCGTCAATAAAAATAATCGGTTTAAAGTTAAAAACCCAATATTTACCATAAATCTTCCCCCCAAAATAAAAGAAAATTAAAAAATCAGTCAGTGAAAAAATATTTATATCAATCAGCCAAAATTTGAATGAAAAACATTTCCTAAAATCACTAGTTTTGAGTTATATTATTTCAACCATAAAGCAAACAGCGAAGCTGAATTGTTTTCACAGGCATTTTGTGGCAGATGAAAATGCAAATTTGATGCATTCCAAAGGGGAAGCAGATACAAACGGGATTAGAACTACAACTATGACAGGGACTATCTATCTGTGTATCTTTGTAGTATCTTTCTATCCTGTCTTGGCCAAAAGAGTTGCTTCTGGCTTCTGGCAGAAAGACGAGGAAACGAGGAAATAAATGGGGCGGCTATATCCCGGCCAGAGTTCAGAGTTCAGCTTGTATAAGTATATATAATGCCGTCAACTTTTCATTCTCGTGCATTGTACATTACTCTTGCCTTAACCTTAACGAAATATGCCAACAATTTACTTTAAGTTACTTTTTATGTACTTAGTGGCCTGGCTTTGTTATTATTATTGTACCCATCCCTTTGCGTTCGCCCTGCGCCTTCGCCTCCTTGTTGTTTCTGCCCCAACACAGAAATCCTTTCTTGGACTTCTGCCCAAGGAGCTGCTAGCTGCTAGCTGAGTGACTATAAGAAGGAACTCGGCGGCGGCGGCGGTGGCCGGGCCTGGTGGGATGGCAGAAACTTGGAAACTGGCGTGCGTTTTCAGTTTTCATTTCTCGGTTTTTGTTGTATTGTATTTTCTGTGGCCCATAAAATTTATGTTGCTTCATTCCTCAATAATTGCATAGCTCAGTAAATTTTAATGCAAGCGGTCATAAATAATTTCGTTTTGTTGTGTGTTTCGTTTACGTTAACGTTTTGCGTTCTTGCGTTCTGGCGTTCTGTAAGCCAGAGCGAAATAAATTACGTATACGCTAAATAACTCAGTCTGTGTGTAGTAGCAAGACTCTAGTGCATTGAGTGCCATAAGGAATGAGCTCAAAGGCATTCCTAGCCGACCTGCCACTAAAGTGCATTTCTGCTTGATATTTTCTTTGACTGCCAACTGCCGACTTAATGAAATAATCGAAAAAAAACACAACAAAAACTTGGCGTGACTGCAGTTTGCAAAAGCAAGTTAGCGTGATGAGCATGAATCTGTCAGCGAAACTCGATGAGCTGCAGCGGGGAGATCGACACCTGGAGACGACGGTGGCCCTGTGCGAGATTCGCACTCAGCTCCAGGAGCTGACCAAGTCCGTGGAGAGCTGCCAGAGTGAAGTGTCTGAGGTGAGATTTGCTGCCAGTAAATAATTACAAACATTTTAATATGAAAATATTATTGTAAACCAGGTTAAGCGCGATATGGTGGCCATCAAACACGAACTGGACACCGTCCAGCAGGTGAAGGAGGAGATCGAGGAGCTGCGCGAATATGTCGACCGACTGGAGGAGCACACGCACAGACGGAAGCTAAGACTTTTAGAACAAGTTTGTAGCTTAAATTATTTGCCATGTTGTGTAATTAAATACTTGAATTTCATTTCTCTATTCATGTACAAACCGAAACACCAAGAACCAACTGCCAACTACCCAGAGCCAGACAAACCACACGACCAAACCACTAGCCACCCAACCACCCGAACATTTATCCACCCAAAACACAGCCACTCTCCACCACTGACAGCGGAAACTGCTACCTTGATGGACAGATGCAAATGCTCCTCCAATTGGTATCAGTTTTTGCAGGCACTCAAAAAAATCAATCTATAAATTAAAAAGAAAAAATTTAACTTACAAAAAGACAAACAGAAAATATAATTCAAAAGTGTAGAATTTCGTAACTTCCTTTCAAAACTCTTATAAATATAAAGAAATTAAGAGTGCAGCTAGTAAAATATTTACAAAGGTTCTTCTAAATATATAGAAATATTAATCATAAAAATGATATACAATTAAAATTTATTAACCATTTCTTTGAGTGCCCTTCTCACATGTACAGACGGCTTCTTCATCAACGTATTTTAAAGGAACTTTTAATTGTTAATTACTTTTAAGTTTTGTAGCAAAAATAAATCTAATAAATAATAAAATTCTTAATTTAATTTCGTTTTATTTTCTTTTATTTTTTAAGCATTGTTTTTCACATCCAAACACTGTCATTCATCAGAGTTTTTCTTATGCTTTCCTTATCCCCTTGAGTTTCAATTAGATAATTGGCCATATCCAAAGAGTAAGCTTTGGTTTCCTTGCCGCACACTCGTTTGCAAAGCGTTTGATGGACCCGCCCGCACAGCCCCCACCACCACCACCGGATCCCCACTGTCCCGCCCCCAGCCCCAGCCCGAGCCCCATCCCCTCTTGCGTTGTTCCCCATTAATTGTATAAATCGGAAATCTTGCAGGGTCTCACCTTCTTCCTCACCTACTCGATATTCTCGGCGGTGCTGGGCATGCTCCAGTTCGGCTACAACACCGGCGTGATCAATGCTCCAGAGAAGAATATCGAGAACTTCATGAAGGATGTCTACAAGGATCGCTATGGCGAGGACATTAGCGAGGAGTTCATCCAGCAGCTGTACTCGGTGGCAGTTTCCATATTTGCCATCGGTGGCATGCTGGGCGGTTTCAGCGGCGGCTGGATGGCCAACCGCTTTGGCAGGTAAATAAATAAATAATATTAAAAATAAATACAATATATTTTTAATACTAATAAATCGTATTTATTTAAAATTACAGAAAAGGCGGGCTACTGTTGAACAATGTGCTCGGAATTTCCGGCGCTTGTTTAATGGGATTTACCAAAGTTAGTCATTCCTATGAAATGTTATTCCTTGGCCGATTTATAATTGGTGTTAATTGCGGTAAGTATTATTGTATTATTATATAAATTATATTATTTTTTATGTATTTTGTTAAGGCCTCAACACATCGCTGGTGCCCATGTACATCTCGGAGATAGCGCCACTGAATCTGCGCGGTGGCTTAGGTACTGTTAATCAATTGGCTGTGACTGTAGGTTTACTATTATCCCAAGTGCT
This sequence comes from Drosophila anomelani, assembly GCA_035045905.1. NCBI lineage: Eukaryota > Metazoa > Arthropoda > Insecta > Diptera > Drosophilidae > Drosophila > Drosophila anomelani. Next base: position 8,333,638 of record JAWNOO010000165.1, read on the forward strand.
GGGCATCGAGCAGATCCTGGGCACCAACGAGGGCTGGCCCATTCTGCTGGGCCTGGCCATCTGTCCGGCCATCCTGCAGTTGATCCTGCTGCCCGTCTGCCCCGAGTCGCCTAGATATCTGCTCATCACCAAGCAGTGGGAGGAGGAGGCGCGCAAGGGTGAGTGTTGGTTGTGCCATAAATTCCACAAATTATACATTTAAATGGGGGACAAAAAAATGTTATATTGCCTTGGCTTTATCATGATTTATTTTATACACATTAGCAGCTTAAATAATGCTCTAATCGAATTGTATAAATCAATTTAATCTTTTTCTGTGCCTTGTTTTTTGTTTGTTAAAGGGGATAAAGTCATAAATGCTCATATTTTAGATATTAAACGGAATTTTTTTTAACTTAAATGCAGATAATTGTCTTGTATTTAGTTTGATAATTTATTTTTTCAAAATCTAGAATAAATGCTTTGACTTTTGATAATTTATTTTCCATCAAATTAGCCAGAAATGTATGTTAATTATTTTTTAAACGAAAAGAATAAATAAAGCTATTTGTTTTACATTATTAAATCATAAAAAGAGCTTGAAAAACAGCAAAAAGGTAAGACAAAACTCTGGCAAAATAATTTATATTTTATTTATTGAGTTTATAGTTTCTTTTTCTGCTTATAATAAACATTTATTTATTATATTTTATAGCCCTGCGACGACTGCGAGCCTCGGGCTCCGTGGAGGAGGACATCGAGGAAATGCGTGCCGAGGAGCGTGCCCAGCAGGCCGAGAGCCACATATCGACCATGGAGCTAATCTGCTCGCCCACCCTGCGTCCACCGCTGATCATTGGCATTGTGATGCAGCTTAGCCAGCAGTTCAGCGGCATCAATGCCGTCTTCTACTACTCCACGTCGCTCTTCATGAGCTCGGGATTGACTGAGGAGAGCGCCAAGTTTGCCACGATAGGCATAGGTGCCATAATGGTGAGATTAGAGCTTTTAAATTTATTTATTTATATTTTCTTTACTATTTTTTGTTAATAGGTTGTAATGACCCTGGTGTCCATTCCGCTGATGGATCGCACTGGTCGCCGTACCCTGCATCTGTACGGCTTGGGCGGAATGTTCATCTTCTCCATCTTCATCACCATTTCGTTCCTGATCAAGGCAAGTATAGGGCTTGCCAGGACACTCGCATCCTGCTGTTGTAAAGCCAGAATGCCAAAGTGCCTGCCAGTTTGGGTTTGCGTTTGTTAATCCCCCGTGCCCCCTGCCCGTCCCCTTAGTTGGTGGGTCCACTTAGCGGGCCCATCGCATTTGCATTTCTGTCTCTCTTGTAGCGATGCCTAGACCTTATCCCATATCCCGCGTGTCCTTATAAATATTTGAATATTGATATAAATATTTTATGCATGAAGTTGTGTTTAAACCCGCCGAAAAAACAGAAAAAAAAAACAAAATCCACAACAACAAAAAAACACTCAAAACAGACACACACTCAACACAAATACAAACAGACACGAAGCATGACAGTTGTCCCGCGCGTATTTCTATAAATTATTGATGTGAGATATATTTGAATTTATAACAAGTTGAATTTATGACTCTCCCTCAGCCATTAAATGTACCTTTTTTTACCCTCCTCCCCGCCGCCTCTGTTTTGGGTTGATGCATTGCATTTAAGTCCTAGTCATAGCTGTGTGTGTGTGTGTAGTATTTAATTTATAGGCCAACACTTGCTGGTCGCTTTAGTTATTAATTATCTCCGCCAGCCGCGTGACTTTAAAATATGTTTGCGCCGCCTGAGACCCTTATGCATGATTAGCTTTTGGAATGCTTAAATACTTAATTTTTATATTTATTAAAATATTTTTTAAATAAACACTTGTGCACGTTGCTTGCCTTTAGAAATGTTTTTGTTCAAGTTTAAATTTTCAGTTGCCTAGGCTAAGTTGTTGCCACTGACAGAGCTAACCCAAAAAAATATATAAAATCTAATCAGATATTGGAATTTCTTTTGGTATAAAAAATACACTGAAATTCTACTCTCTGACTTGGGGTTAGCCTTCAGTTGCAATTGTCCCGCCCCCTTAATTAGTGCTATTCTCGACTTGGCAGGCTTTCCGCCCCACAAAACACTCTCTCACTCGAAATCAGTTGACGAATTCGTTCAGTTTATAATTTATATAGCTTATTATTTATGCTTAATCAGGCCACGCGACTAGAAGCAAAACCACAACACAGTTTCAAAGGCAAGCAAAAGTTTTCCAAAAACAAACAAACAAAAAACCAAAAAATAAATGTAAAATCAACACACAAACTCTGCAAAAGTTTTTCCGGGCACCAGTTCCACCCAAAAAAATAAAAATATATATCAAATTCGAAGCAGAACAAATAGAGCAGAGCACCGCGCTGAAATCACACAACACGAAACACACTCTCAATGTGACCCGCAGCAGCCTTACTTCTCGTTTATATCTTTTCGTTTCGTTCAGTTTCGTTTCGGTAATTGTGTAAGATATAACTTTAATCACAAACTAAGCATTCCTAAGCATTCTGAGCCAGGAAAGACTCGAGCGGCAGTCCGGCCAAAAGGTTAATTCTTAGAGAACCAAGAACCCAAAACCGGCCAAAGTCTAATCAACTTAATACTTTCAATACGCTAACCAACTCATGCATAAAAGTTCCGATCGATCAGGTTCTATATAGGTGGGGGGTTTATCCTTTATCCTTTCTGTATGGTTTATGTTTATATATTTCCTCTGTCTCGAGAGAGAAGAAGGAGTTCGTCGGTAGACGCGAGTAGAGGAAAAAGCCTACATCGAGAATGCGAGTACTATGCATTTTGTATAGGAGTTCTTTGGTTATGTGCAGGAAATGATTGACTGGATGTCCTACCTGTCGGTGGTGGCCACCCTGGGCTTCGTCGTCTTCTTTGCGGTGGGTCCTGGCAGTATACCCTGGATGATCACCGCGGAGCTCTTCTCCCAAGGACCCCGACCGAGTGCCATGGCCATTGCAGTGCTGGTCAATTGGATGGCCAACTTTGTGGTTGGCATTGGATTCCCCAGCATGAAGGTGGGTTTTATATAATTTTTAAAAAATATATTTTAATTATTTAAATTATTTTTTAGACTGCCCTGGAGAACTACACGTTCTTGCCATTCAGCGTATTCCTGGCCATATTCTGGATATTCACCTACAAGAAGGTGCCCGAGACCAAGAACAAGACCTTCGAGGAGATCCTGGCCCTCTTCCGGCACAACAACGGCAGGTATGTGTGCTTCACTCATCCCCTCATCTCCCCAGCTCAATATCTGCACACAAATCATGGCAATATGTCGAATAGTTGTTCAACTCATAACTCGATCCTCTTTAAAACCCAACAAAATACAAAGAACGCGAACAAAGAAACCAGAAAACGAAACTGAAAACAAAACCCTGTTTTACCAATTACTTGGAAGTTTATTATGCGGTTTGCATAACCCCTTTGAGCCACTGAACCAAGCTTGAATGAGTCAAGTTCAGAGCTCAATCATTTTGAGTTTCTTAAGTTGAAAATTTCGTATTTTTTCCGTTTGTTTAACGCACCATAAGTTCGAAAAAAAAATAACCCTTTGACTTGAACTACGTTCCATGTAATGCCCCAAAGGACTTTTCGAGATAGTAGACTGTACGGGTAAGTTGCATGACGGCTTCGTCGAAACAAAAACCAAAAAGCCCACGAGTCCTGGATCTTAAATTCCGAATTATAAAAAAAAAAACTGTCCCTTAGCCCGAAAATCCAAACCAAAAAATCGATTCAATGCGTTTCGCTCTTCGAAGTTAACAAAATTACCACCTTTAAATGTAGCTCGTATTTGCTGTACCTTATTTAGCCACTTTATGTACAATTTTAACCAAAAAACAAAAAAAAAACCAAAAAAATAACTAAACAAATGAAGTTGAATTGATTTGAATTCGAATTCTTCTGCGCTCAAAGTTTCTATGAATTTTGTCGGCATGTTTGCTTAACTCTGCCTGTACTTTGTTACAAATCGTTACTCTGTTACCACAACTACAACTATGTACAATCCATTAACAAATGGCTGCCGTTGAAGCGAACTAAATAAGACTAGCGAACTACTATATAAATACCCAACTATTTAATAACAATTTTAATACTCTCTACTCTCTACTCTCCAACTCTCTCTCTATGCATAGTTATATACCTATAATTACTACTATAATTAAGAGTCGCCACTCATCTCTGTGCCCCCTCCTCCATTCAGTGTCATGTGTCATCCGATCCCTATCGGAATCGCTCTCCTCCACCTCTCATTGTTCATCACCGAAAATAATGAATTGGTCAGTTTTAAAGTGGTCCTCGCATAAAGCCATATATATCCGCATATAAACCCCATTTACACACACACCATACACCACACTCCACACACACTGATTTTGTTGCCCCATTTTTGTCCATTTAGCGAGGAGAGTGTTAACGACACCAGTTGCAACACGGCGGACATTGAATTATCGCAGGGCGAGGACAAGGGCAGCTCCTCCGCCTCCACGCATCCGAAAGCGCAGTGACACCACACCCCCTCTTCTCTCCCCGTCCCCAAATAATGTATATATAAATGTAGGAAATATCACAGCCTTCACTCATAGCAATTTCCTGGATTGAGAGAATCGTGGGAGCCATACTTCATGGCCATTAATCCTTATTAAGTCCTAGAACTAGTTTTATTTCACATTATAAATATTTGATTTTGAATAAATGTTGTTCTTTATTACCATTTTTAATTGATTTATTCATTTATTTATGTTTATTTTTTAGTTTTTAAGCCGCGCCTAATAACTTCCAAGCAGCCTTTTACACTTGAAACTAAACTTTAAACTTGAACTCAATACAGCAGCCACAGTAAAGTCCCCCCTTTCCGTCTCTTAAACTCCGAAATATAAATGTATTTTTGTACCAGAAACCCTTGAAAACGTAAACAAACTCTCGAAATTGCTCTCATTAGTTGCAAAGAAATTAAATTTACCAAATACGTTTACACTTAAAACATAATCGTAGAGTGTGCGAATTTCAGGAGTATGCTAAACTGCACAAATAGCTTGGAGCCACAAAGTATGAATTCTGGCATCGAGCATGCCGCCTTGATGGTATCTGAGGAGAAGACCCAACATGACTCACGTAAGAAACCAAAAAAACACGCCTACGTTCCACCTAGAACACCTGGATCCCCCACCCACCACCACCACCAACACCACCACCACCACTACTATTACTGCTCATCCTCATCATCCGAATCATCCAACTGAAAACCCCAATTAAGCCACGATTGCGTTTCAGTTTCTACTTTCACACTTTCCCAGCATCCGTTTGAGTTTTATAATTTCCTCGTTATTTGTTGTGCAAATTGCTCGAACGACACATCAGCCAATATTTACATATCCATCTTTGCAACCTGTGTTCTATGGGTTGCAGAGCAAACACAAGCCAGGAATGTCCTTTAGGTAAACACTGAAAAGAGTACTCATTTTAAATATATTAAATTCTTGTTCACAATCAGTGGGGATATTGTGTCAATGCAGATTCCTGTTCAACGTGTCGCATAATTAATTTTTTGTTTAACAAAAACAGGAAACTAAAAGCTGAAATTATAACTTATGAAATTATAATTTGCCTTGTAATTGTTAATGAAATCTCTGGGGATGTAAAAAACAAATTTTTGGGGTATTAAAAATAATGTTTAATGAGCTGTTTGAAATAAATATATGGAACTAGCTTACACCCACAAAAACTCTACACTTTACTCAGCAATTTGGCACGTTTTTGATTTTATTTTTATTAATTAAACAAAACACTCTCCTTCCCATTACAATTCCCAAATAAACTTCAAATCATTTCCACTCATTAATATAAAAATATAAATGTGTGTGTATAAATTTGTTATAGTTTTAGTTTGCCTAGAATTTTTTAACTATTATTTAGGAATGCCTTGATTCTGTGACTCTTGTTCCGTTCCATTTTATATAGCTGCTTGTTATCGTAGAAATTCAATCTGTAATCTGTACTCTATAATCTGTAATCTAAAAATTTAAAGCGTTAATCGCTTATCTCTGAATAAATTAACTATCTTGTATTGTTTACTTCCATTCGGATTTATGAATTGTGTTTTAAATCAAACAATTTTAAACATTGGAAACCTCAATCTCAATCAAACTCAAATCATCAACTGGACCAAAACCAAAAATATATAAAAAAAACACCACCGACACTCAACTATTGTATGTAACCAAAAAAATGCAAAACTATGAAACAATAATCTTGCGACAACAAATATTGGCGACTATCTGAACTTGCATGAAATCGAAATCAAATCGAAATCGAATCGAAAAATCGTTGTAATAATCAAGTGTTTGGTACGACCTCGTTTTCCCTGACGGTTGAAGGCATGGGTCCCTATCCGCTGAGCGATAGCACCAATCTCCTGGGTCCCGGATCGAGCAGCTATGGTCCTGGTGGCGGAGTCCTTGGCTCCGTGGCGGGATCTGCTCAGTGCTACACGAACTACGGCACCAATCTGCAAACGCCGCAGCCGGCGAGAAAGTGCCACTACGACGAGGTCGACGACTACAATTTCCGCCGACATTCGGCGCACGGAAGGATGTCATGTAGGTTGACCCAGAGCACTGCTAACTAATAAGCCACCATCCAGCTAGTAAGCTAGTAAGGCTAAGCTAGTCAGCCACTGAGCCACCACGCAGCCACTGAAACAAAAAAAAAGCCACTCAGCCCATCACGAAAAGCATTTACAAGAAAATGCCATAGAGAGAGCGAGCTGCGCGGATAAAATGCACCCCAAAACAAATGCACCCAAAAAGTCGAAACCATAGCATACTATATACTATATATCTTAGGCTCAAGCTGTATTTTAAATTAAAAACGAACCACTGACAGTTCGAATCATCGTAGGATGAAAACGTAGCTTATCCTGTTTTCCTTTCGTTCCTTTATAGTACGCAAGTGAAGGGGAAACTGCTGAACTTGGGACCAACTATCAAAAAAAGTATCAAGCGAAACCGATTGGCTAAGTAAAGAAAAGTCGCACTACTCTGAATAATACAGAAAATCACACAAAAATATATAAAAAAGAAGTACACCCACACCACTCGCTGAAAGTATCAGCAAAAAAGTGCCAATAATGCGTCTAAATTGAGATACAAATTAAACTCGAATCACTCAAATCACATGACATTTTCATCTAAAATCGTTTTGAATCATAATACCTTTTAAAGCTAATTAAACCACAATCACAATCGTTCATTTTCATGCCTGTTAAAGGTCATAATTAGAAAAATTCTCTTATAAATAAAAGGTTGATGGAAATTTAAATAAAATTGGATACATTTGCGGTGATAAAAATAAGATTTAATTACTAATTAAAGACTGATAGTAATAAGTTAAAGTATAAATTTACAAAGACCATCAGAAGTCTTCAAAAATATAATTGCAATAAATATAAACAACACTCTTAGACACGCTTTTAATTAATTAAAGAAAAAACCTATTGTTGACATTGTTAATCAATTTTTAACATATTTTTTTTAATCCTCTTATTGCCACTGCAACTGTATCTCTGAAATCGGTCATTACAAAACTTTCAAATAAAAACATGAGAAATATTTCCACAATGAAAATCATTTCAGTAAATTAATTAATCAATCAATCAGACCATCAATCAAGCAGCAGCCACAGCGGCAGCCCTTTTGCGAGTTCATCAACGAATGCTCTGTGAAGACCCAAATTTGTTGGTTTTTACAGAGTTTTGCATGGGAAAGTTCGGTGTTTTTATGGCCTCCCAAAAATAATTATTGCATGCGTATTATTGGCATGGACTTTTTTGCATGCACCCTTTTAATTAGTTGTAGTAGTGAAACGCCCTAAAAAAATACAATTAAAAACGAAAAAATATAAATTAAATACTAACGATCCAGAGAAACCCCTGCAATTTGGCAAGCCATATTAATTGCTTCTCTTTTGTGTTCTCGACTTTGGTATATTTTTTTTGTATTCCGCTTTTATTGCTATCAACCGCCACGTTGCCACTGCAGCTGCATCCGAGCGATTTTTAGACGGCGGCCGAAGTACACACCAGGGCCGGAGCGCTGCCTCTGCGCCCCATCACCCTCGTCAGCCTCCACCTGTCTGCCCGAGCAACGGGCCTTGACTGAGGAGCGCCTCGCCTCCTGACTCTGCCAGTGTTCGTTCCACGAGTCGCGCTGAGGAGCACCATCAGCAGCTGGGCCATCACCATCAGCAGCAGCAGCAACAGCAGCAGCAGCTCCTCCAGCAGCAGCAGCAGCAGCAGGTGCACCACCAGTCCCGTATCCAATATCCCACGCACGAATACGTACACTGTAGCTATGAGAAGGAAGTCGTATGTGATCAAGCCAATCCCTTGCCAGCACAGCCATCACAGCCGCCACCACAGACACAGCCGGCGGCTCCGTCATCGCACCACTGCCAGCAACGCAAGCACAGCCACAGCCACAGTCCGCACCACAGTCGCCACACGTCGCCGCACGCCGCAACCAACACCACCACCACCTCACACCATCAGCCACCGCAGCCATCGCAGCACTCGAATCCCCACCAGCACTCGCACCACAGTCGCCATCGGCGGCGTCGCCAGGGCAGCGGCAGTCTGCCGGGTGCCCATGGCCACGGAGCCAGTCACTCGGCGGTGCGTCCATCCTCCATGTGCACCAGTCGCCGCCATCGCTCTGTAACGGAGCTGTCCTCGCATGCCTGCCAAGATCCCGCCTGCACGGACCGCGAGGTGCAGGAGATCCTTGTGCGTCGCACCTGCTGCAACACGGCCACCAATAGCTCCTCCCGCACCGAACTGGCCCAGTGCTTTGCCGAGGATCTCTATGGCTCCTCTTCAAGAAGACCCAGCAGCTGCTGCACCTCCTCGGACTACTGCTACCAGACGGACTCTACGAGTCTGTACGGCTCGAGGTCCTCGCTGAGTCGCAACAATTCCATAAAGTCCGCCTCTGCCTTGGTGCGGAAGCATCACAGGAGTCATAGGAGTCTTCTGCCGGAGCATCGCCAGCCCAGTTACACCTCCATTTCATTGCGGGGCCTCAATGCCAGTCGCCCAAACAGCCAGTTGGGTTCCCTGACCTCGATCTTTGATCGGGCCAAGAACATGGCGCCGGAACAGGGCTCCACGCTGGAGAGGCAAAGCTCCAAGGGAGCCCTGAGCAGCACGGAGCTGCCCGAATATGCCTGCTCGCCGTCGCCCATCCGCTGGAGTTTCCTGGCCGATGGCAGGTCACCCACTGAACTAGAAGGAACTCTGGGAAGCGGCGGCGGCGGCGGCGGAGGAGGTGTCGAAGATGAGGACAAGCTGGATGCCTGGCAGGTGCCGGAACCGGAGCCAGAGAAGAAGCCCTGCAGGAAGATCACCAGCACCAGCACCACTGAAACCTGCTGGAAGAGCTCCACATCCGTGTACGATGAAGGACCCAGCACCTCGGCGGCAGCTGCTCGAAAGCGTCGCGGCAGCAAGGGCAGTCGTGGGAGCAAGGGCAGTGGGAACTACCATTGCGAGTTCGAGGAGGAGGCCACCACCACGGTGATGTTCCATCAGGATGCCGGCGAGGCGTACAACAATTGCTGCAGCAACAACTACAATTACATCCAGTGCAACAGCTACCTGGACCAGGACCTGCAGATCACCAGCGAGGACATCCATCAGTACCTGTCCAAGGGCGATGCCACGGCCAGCGACATCCTGAACAACTCCAAGAACTATCCCTTCCAGCCGAGCAATGCCTTGGAGTTCCAGTACAAGAACAACTTCCAGCAGGGACAGCAAAATGTGGCGAACAACAATACGAACACCACGAACACGGCCTCCAGTGATGCCGCCGAGTGCTTCCAGAGCTACCACAGGGCCAGCTCCAAGGAGACCAATCTCAACCAGAGTTCCACGGAGCAGCTCTCGCCCACGAACATCAATCTGTCGACGAGCTCGAACAACATCAACATAGTGTTTAGCAGCAGCCTGGAGAGGAATGCCAACGAGGTGAAGTTCATCAACAACCGGGCGGGAGGAGCAGGCAGCTCCGAAGTGGGCTGCGAGGGTCACCATGCGGGCTACACCTACACCTATCCAAGCTATGATTACACCAACATGTCCGGGAACTCGCACTTCGACAAGCCACTGGGCATAGACGAGCTGCCCAAGGAGTTTGCTGGCATGGATTTGGGTGTGGGTGGTGGGGCGGCCTCCACAACCAGTGAGCACTCCTCGTCGCTGCCCTCGCCCCAACCCTTGACACACCACCAGCAGCTGCATCACTTCGAGTCCTTTGACGCCGCCTCCGAGCATAATTTGCTGGCGCAGCCCCTGTCACCTGGATCACCGCTCTCCGGTTCCGTGAATCCCGCCGGCGATGACTTTGTTCAGATGCATCATTACCATCACGCTGCTGCCTCCTCGCCGCACTCGCAATCGCAATCGCACCCGCACCACAGCCATGCCCATGGCCACCATGCGCACCACGCCCACTCGCACCAACATCAGCACCAACAGCACCAGCACACCGCCTACCATCACGACCTGGCCCTGACCGAGGAGCAGTTCCGGCTGGGCTCGGCCCTCAAGCGAGTGCGCAAGCGAGCACGCAAGTACACCGACTTTCTGCGCAAGAAGTGAGCAATGGGCGGGTTAGCAGCGGAGCCTACATCCTGCCCTACATCCTCATCCCCACAGATTCACCCTACTTTGGCCGCAAGTATCTGGTGGTCTCGAAGCGGCGATCACAGAGCCTGGACGAGGACTAGTTGTGTGGCGACTGGAAAAGCAATAACAGCACTGAAGCTGACAGCCGCTTGAGAACCATAATTACATTTAATTACAATTTGTACACTGCCAAAAAAAAAAGGAGAATGAGAATTAACATTAATTTTGTGCTAAGCCAAAGCTCTGATTGAAAGCGAGGATCACACACATAAGGACACTCGAGCACAGTGGGGAGAGAGGGTTTTTGTTGGAGTAGAAAATGGGTTAATCCTGATGAGAGAAAGCTTTGGAATATTTTATGATATAAATTCTTGGAAAATTATAGTTTTAAATATCAAGAAATTAAAATGACAACTTAAAACTTTATTTTTAAGGGCTTAAGTTTAAAGCAGATGGTATCCCATTCATTTAAGCAAGCAAAAGGCTTGAGAAACTTAGTAAAAGGTATAATTTACACCCTCTAAAAACAACTTTTCTTTGTTTAAATATATCCCAAACCAATATTACACCTTAATTTACCAAATAAATATTTTTAAAAATTTCCTAAGCTTAATTTCAAAATCTTTACCATATTTTATATGCCAAAATAAAACCCTCTGAGCCCTCAAGCACAAAAATCTCACCCATACGAATCACATCAGCTACAAGACACAAGAGGAAGCAGAACAACGACTATTTTAAATAATGAAAAGAACAAAATATTTAAGCTAACAGTGCGTATACATAATAAATACAAGAGAATAGGTGCAGGGGGAGAACATTTGTATATTCAACTTATACATTAAGCGAAGGTTTTGAATTTGCATATTTAAATTGACTAAAACCCATATACATAGTTAAGAGCCAAGGCAAATGGAAATAATAAAGCACACACTCACACACCTACTCAAGCCTAGATGATAGATAAATAAAAACAAACAAAAAAATTAACAAAAAAATAAAATAAAATGAAAGGAAAAAGGAAAACAACCAATCTAACATACCAGTTAAAGTTAGCTGTAAGGATGGATCAGATCGAAGCGGCGCCACAAGATTTAGAGTTTCAGCAACCGCAACTGCGACTAAATAATTATAAATAATTAACCATTAATTAACAACAACAAAGAGAAACCAAAGCAAACGACAACTGTAGTTTGGCACAAACACACACACACAAAAGAAGTTTAAAGTTAAAAAGAAAAATAGTTTAGATTACGCTGGAAAGCCGAGAAGAGAGAGTTTTGTTATCATTTATTTGATATGCGCATATTTTTATGATTGAACGAGTTTCTTCAGGGACTGCTTGCGAATTTTGTAATAAAGCAATAAGCCGTTTTGCTCAAGGATTAAATACGTTTCTCCGTTTTTCTCCTCCACCCCTCTCCCCCCACAATCCCTCCACACAATTTTCCCAACTTCTCGCTCAATTCGATGGAGAAAGATCAATTTCCAGTTTGCTCGGTTTCGTTTCAAGTGAATTAACCCCCAACAACTGTCTTCCAATTATACTTTCTAGTCGTCGTCGTCGTCGTCGTATCTCTGTAGCCTCAGTTGCTTTCGAAAAAGGATAATGAAAACAAACAAGATTTAAAAAATAGACAAACAAAAAAACGAAATGTAAACTAAGCACTCCAAAACTTAATTTAATAGCCGTTTAATCAGACGTACCTTGCGTGAGAAATTTGTAAATAACTGCTGTTAATTAATTAATAACCTAATTTACGACTAACTAACTAAATGGAAACTTCATTTTGTAGTCATTAGCCGAGGCGAATCATTATGAATTAGTGAACCGAAAATAATAAATATAAATGCACTGCCAAAAACAAAGGTTTTAAGTAAATGAACAACAAATAGATCGAACTGGGGAGTGGACTCCTCCTCCCTCCCCCTCCCAAAACCAAAAAACAACAACAACAAATAACGAAGTTCACAAATAAAGCGAAAAAACCAAAATCGAAAAACAAAGAAAACTGCTGTAAATATAAGAATGAATACATATAGAGAAATCATAGACATTTTTTAATGGCACATTAATTAACGAGGAGCATGCAATTTGCAGATTTTTTACATTATATTTTAATGAACTAAGCGAAAGGAAAAAACAATAATGAGTTCAATGAAAAAGGAAGAAACAAAATACTAAAAATGAAAAATTAAAAAGCAAAACAAACGAGTTAAATGCCAAGCGGCCGCGCGATTTTGTAACAAAATCAAAAGACAGAATGTTAACATTGCGTAAAGTTTAAAAACAAAAGCAAACACACTCACACACAAAATATAGACATAAAAAACCGACTAGACACACAATAAAAAAACAAAATGGAAAAGACAAAAACAAGTAAACGGCACCGGAAGCTGAAGCTGAAACGGAAACGGAAAGGACTTTTGGTTGTGAGTTCGATCCGATGGCCGGACTGGTCATACGTTGTGTGCTAACTAACTTCTAACTGTAAATAACAGATCAGATCCGTAACAATTAGCCGTAAATAACACAGACACTCAGACAGACAGAGATTATCCAGTAATAGGAAAACTGACTAAGCCGGGCCCGAGGCGGCTTTACCTTTTTAACATTTAAAGTTCACGTAGCAAAAGGACACTTACCAGATACCCTTAACAGATACTTTGAGTGTAGAGGAAGGGACTTGAGAACTCGACAAAGGATAATCACACAGAAGCAAAACCAAAAGCCAGCTGCTAGAATTACCAAGAGATGCCGTTTGACAACACACATATAAATATATAAATATATATAGCAGAATTAACACAATTAACAATTACACATTATCCCCTAGCGGTTATTTGTACGACGTTTTTTTTTTACCTACAAGTATTTGTACCTTAGTTTTGTGGCTCGGATTGAGCCGAGCGGCGTTCTAGCATTTGTCATAGCCACATATATAGTTGTGTACATAACTAGTTAAAATTGTGCATACAGAACGGTTATCTTAAGTATATAAATACACGCAAAGGTGAATATTAGAGAGAGGACACAACACAGCACACTCGGAAAAAGATACATTTACAGATACAAAAACAAAGACAGACTTGACACTTGACAAATTCTCTAAGACATGCAATGCGAGGGGCAAGGATGGCTAGCAATGCGAAATAATAATTATATTATTAATATACAACAATAAACTTGAACCTAGGTATATGATTCTGAATTTAAATAATTTTTAGTAAATCAGAACAGACAAGCAAAGAAACCAAAAGCAAACGGAAGAACGAAAGAAAGAAACTCTAAACACTTGAATGAAATTAAAAGACAACTTATTAAAAAATACAAAAAATAAAATGAAATTGATGAATTAAGTAAAGTAAATTGCTCAATTTAGCGGAGAGTATAAATAAAGAATTATACGTTAAGTAATAATTTCAAAATAAAATAAGCTGTTGTTTTATTTCCGCGATATTTATCGATAAAACGGAAGTCCCTGCTTTGCGCATGTCCTGCCAAGTGTCAAATTTTCAGTGACAGTTCTCTCCCTTTAAGCTTCAAGTGTATATACTCTTGGACCAGCGATGGGGTGTGTTAACGAAATGCAAATTGCCGAAATGGATATTTTAAACGTTTAAAATGCTGACTGCCCTGCGTAGGAAAATTCGGTTTGGAATGCAGCGCACGGTTCTCATTGCGGTCCTGCTGGCGGTGGGCATTTTCAGCTATGCCTTCCTCAACCTCAAGTTCTGCTTCAAGTTGATGTCCCACCGGAGTCTCAACCTTATGGTAAAGCTGTATATATATTTAACGAACTAAATAGTTTACTGATATCCTCGATAATTAGTGCCAGAAATTCGAAAAGCATGAGTACAGCGGCTCTCTTTGCGAGGAACTCTGCGGAGCTCAATCTTCCTTCGACAACTTCCAGTGTCCATTGAATGATATGAAAACTATACTTTTCACGGCCGAGAAGAATGGTGATATGTATGCGGTGAAGGTAGGTCGGGTTTTGCGGCTTAAGGTTGTCATGACAACGACTTAATTTGATCCTTTTCTATGTCCTAGCTGGCCCGGCATAATGATGACGAGCTGAGCTGGACGAATAGTAAGGGAGAGTCCATATATCCCAAGCTGGAGGAGTTTCATGAGATTGTTAAGCTGCATATCATTTTGGCCTACAATGTCACGCTGGATGATAATATGGTAGGATGGTTGAAAATTTAAAAAGAAGCTTTGATGTGCCATGACTTGCTGGTTTATTCAATATTCCTAACAAATGTTTAGAAATTATATTATCCCAATTACTAATATCATGTTTAAACCCTTTTATTCCCATTTCAGATCCGCGCCTTGGTTAACCAGGAAATAGCCGATGATAACTCCCAGCAAATGGTTAGTTTTTGGCGGCTTTTCAAGGATAACAACTATATGATGGGCAAGCTCTTCGATGAAGAGTCCATATTCCCAGCTGTCCTGGGGTCCTGTGGACCTTACTATGCCACTGAGGGATTGCAGATTGTCCAGTCCAATCCCAGCATTATGCAGTATCTGTAAGTGGCCTAAAACTTGATTTTATTTATTGATTTAATTAATTGTATTCCCCTTCAGGGCCTCCAATCGCTTGCAGCGCCTGAAGCACGCCCTCAACATCATGGAGTATATTTTCCGGCTGGATGAAATGAAGCCGGAACCCCTAAAGATGTGTAAAATGCAGGTGAATCGCTTTGGAACCACGCCAGAGCGCCGGCTCAAGTACCAGAGTGCCGAGCATGTCTACGTGGAGAGCCAGTTGGACAAGAGGCTCTCGCGGGGCGTCAAGTGCCGCACCAGCCAGGACTGTCACTTCCACTCCTGCCGCGGCATGTGCGATGAGGATAAACACTCCTGCACACACATCCAGCAGAACAACAACTTCCAGATATTCTGCGAGCACGTCCTCCTGGGCGGCGGCACCTTCCAGCCGGGCCTGCTGAGTGGCGTCCGCCTCTCAAAGGTGCTGCAAAAGCTAGTCCGGATGTGCGTCCAACCGCCACCGGAGCATCAGGTTCCGGGACGCCAGCAGGCGCCCAATATGCAGCTTGCCCTGAGAGTCTACAACGAGCTGAAGCAGCTGCATCAGGCAGCGGCCACGGCTGCGGGAACCGAGATCAGCGACGAGGGACAGGCACAGCAAGGGAACTAGTAGAGGATGGAAACTAGTAGAAGATATAGAAGGTAGATCAATTGGCGCACAGCAGCTTGCTCAAAACTGAATAGCATTTTTACAGATAGTCTTAAATTAATTACAATTAAAATCGAAATAAAATGGAAAAGGCTTTTTATTAACAACTACAAATGGATTTGTTTAAATCTTTTGGGGTAGTTTAAGTTGTTGTATTTAGTTTTGTGTTATTTTTGATTACTAAAAATAAAAACAAATAAATCCAAGGAACAGATTTTCATATGAATAACTAGAAATTATTTTAAAGAATATTTACAAATTTTACACGGATTTACCTCAGCACTTTACATGTCCACATAGGCAGAATCGACAATACTTACATGTAAGCAAATTTTACATCTAAAACACAAGCATAAGGGCTGCATTACACCTCCCACAGGCCACACAAAAAGCTGACAGATTCAAAACTATTATTTTTCCTTTGAGTATGTTAAGTTTTTATTCAGCTACTTTTCGCTTTATTCACTTTGAAAATTGTTAAATTCAGATTACATGCTTTGTTTTGGTTACATACAATTTGCATATTGATTTCTGGATATATTCATATTTTTGCTTGCAGCCCGCGCCCGGCCGAATGTTGATCTCGAAGCGGCCATTTTTCCGAAGTAAGGGAAAAGTTGGCCTGCGGCTAATGGCTAATGGCTATTAGCTGTTCGCTTACTTGGCTAAAACACAGATTAACACGTTTGTTTGTTGGTTGTTTACTTCATGTCACATTATGTGGTATATGTAAGTATATATTTATATTTAGTTAGATTAGATTCATTAAGATAAACTAAAACACACATTTCAATTACACCACAATTATCTAGAATTTCGACGGGGATTCAAGTACAACAATTAATTAATCGGTAAGTGCCGTATATCATATATGTAAATGTAATCGAAAAGAATTAAGATTTAGATTCAGATTCAGATTCAGTATGTTACATGTTGGTTGGTGAGTTCGAGTAGCTCTATTTTAGTGCAAAAATGTAGAAAATGTTGCTTGTGGTTTAGTTCTCTTCTCACTGTGCGCTTGCTTGTCCTCCGATCCGATTCGATCCGCTCCGATCCTTTAACATTTAATTACGAATTATGCTTGCTTGTTGCCGGAGGTTCGTTTCACAAATTTGTTGTAAAAAAATACATTTCATGCTCGCTTCCTAAACATTTAGCTATGCTAAATCATTATTGTTATTCATCTTCGCCTTGATATATATTCAAATTGCATTCATGTTCCAGACTGTGAGTGTGTTAAGAGTGGGTGCTGCTTTCAAAGATATAGACTGAGACTGAGACAAGATCGATTCAAGAGTATATTCTGTGTGTCTGTATGTGAACAACCTTAGTTAGCTTAGTAACTTCCGTCTCGTGCTTTTTACATTTTAATTCTTGTTTAATCATCAAATCCTGGTCCGCTGGCGGTTATCAGTTAAGTTACTTTGCTTAAGGGAAACACGCATTAATATCTGACTGACTGACTGACTGACTTATCATCATATGCTACACTGTACATTGTCCTTACTGCCTCCTTTGTCCTGCTTACCAACTAACAATAACGCACAGACGACACCAAGGGGAGAAATATGCTTCGAAAAATCAGCTTGGCTTAAGTGTTATCTTTTTTTTAAGGTATTAGGGTTCCATTTCTTACAAGCTATTTCTGAGAAGAACTAAGAAAATGTTAAAAATAAATTATATAAAAACAAAATGAAATTACAACTGAGCAAGCGCTTGTTTTTATTTTTTTGGGCTTTAATTAAAATTAAGAGGATAGACTTATCGTGTTTCTGGTTTTTGATTACGTTTAAAGCTTACATAGTTTATTTTTATAAACATAAAGTACAAAGACGTCGATTTGCATTGCATTCATAAACTAAAGTTACGCTTAAATTATTTCACGAAGTTGCACGAATCTCGGCTTAAATTATGATTAACATTTAGCAGTTAAACTAAAACTAGTTACCGAACTAAGGCTAGAATAGTTATATACCCTTACTCTGCGTTTACAAAACGAAAAATGTGAATTGCTTGTTTGATTCTGAGTAAGTTTGCGGCTGCCGTTTGTCCTTGAATTAATAAAATAATGAATGAAAGTAAAAGTAACAGCAAGGCGAGTCTCTAAATTAAGTTAAAAATGCACATAATGTAGTTGGTATTCTTGAGCATATAATACTTGGCGTTTCATATACACACAAAACCGGAAACGGAAACGAAAGCGAAAAGAAAAGAAAACGAAAACAAAACTAATACAGAACGGAAACGGCCCAAACTAGGTACTTAAATGTAGGCTCAACGCAGGATTATGTCGAAATAAATAAATTACAATTACAAGTAACATACAAATTAGGATTGAGTATGTTTGTGTGTGTGTTTGCAGGTGTGTAGTGTTTGTGTTGTGAGGCGCAAAACGAAGAGTAAACAGACGCACAGACGGGAAACGAGTGCGAGGCAAATGCTCACCAGTTTTGCCCCAAAAACACATTACAATATCATATATTTTCTCATACTTTCGTTTGTTTGTTGTTTTTCTAGCTTGATTTGCTTTTCTCTTTTTGCTTTTGCATTTGGAATTTGGAATTCTTCCCTAAAACGCGATGGCGTTCACTTGTTTTTGGTAGACAGGGGATTGGATAGCATAAAGATGAGGTCGTTCTGCTGCTGCAGGATCTTGTGCAGCATATCCCGCCAGCCCGCATAGCTCTCCTGCGTCTCTGCTTGGCAGATCATGGTAACCTCCGGTATCTTGTTGGGGTCCGTTGACTTGATCTGGAAGCGGCAATCGCCCAATTCCTTCATTTGCATGTGATTGAGCTAAAAAGAGAGGGAGTGATTTTAAAGATTTAAAATATGTTTATAGATTATAAAGATTATAAATTTACTCACCTGTATGTGCGATCTGTATTTGAATGTGGGGCTGGAGTACTGATTCTTTGCCTTCTCAATGTCCGCAAAGATAATGATTTGCTGGAAGAGGAACACTTGCAGCTCGCGCTGCTTTTGTCCCGCATCCACCACACAGTTCATGGGTCCCTGCATCAGCAGGCTGCCCTGGGCGGTGATCTCTCCATCAAAGTCTTGCAGACTGCGCAGCACCACCATCATATCGTTGACCGTCTTCACCACTACCTTCATTTGCTGATAGGCCTCCTGCAGCATGGGCACCTCCTTATAAAGGCCGGCACCCTCGGTGGCCTTGATAATCTCCTTGATGAGCAGCTCATATTTGGTGATGCGCTGCACCGGCTTGATGATTAAGTTGCTCAGCTGGAATTGCAAAGTAAAAAGGATTAAATGAGTATTTTCTGCTAGTTAATTATTAAAATATCCACTTACATCCAGGCGATGTCCCAGCTTCTGGCGTATGCAATCGAAATACTGATAATGGGCGCTGACTATATATTCGGAGAGTGGCTTATTACTGCAATATGTGTAGTAGAGGGCGAATTTTGTGGCTGAGCGCTTGATAAGCGGTCCCAGATCCGCTGGTGACTTTTGGCAGTTGCGCAGGGCCCTCAGGAAGAAGCTGAAAATTAAAGAAAATAATATAAATAATCTCTTCATATAGATATAATTATTATTCACACTTACTCCCTGTGCCACTCGTAAATGTCTTTGATGTTGTTGAAGACCAACTTCATTTTGCCGCCCTTTAAATCCTCGGGCATGGGAATATCACTGTTCGTGTTGTTGATCTCTGACATGTAACTGGAAAAGAAGGTAAACCAAGTTAGGCTTTATTTCCCCTAAAAACTCAAATAAAAGTAAACCTACCCATTGACAATCTCATGCAGATCCTGTACATACGACTCCTCCGTGGACACAAGCTCCGCAAAGACGCATTGCCGCTTCTTCAGAGCCGCAGCTTTGTCTGGGACAGCACTGTGACTCTGTATTGTGAATAATGGGCAATCGTTAGGACTTGAGAGCAAAAGTTGAGCTCGGTAACTTACCTCTTCATGGTTGTTGTCGTGAGAGCGTCCGTGGCCATTGGTGCTGGCATTCTCCGCTCCCCCGCTGCCATCTACGCGACTGTTGGACTCGTGTTGTTCCTAGTTGAAGAGAAAGAGAAAGGATGAAAGGGTTAGCTAGCTCTCTCTCACTGGTCAGGACCAAGTTCACTCACCGTTGTCGTCTTGACAATTTCCTCAATTTCCGATAGTGGATTGCCGTCCATTTTGCCGGTGCTGGCCTGCAAGGACACACAAAGAGGGGGAAAGGAAACTCAATGATGGTTGGGTCAAATACATAATGAGAAAGTTGCATCCTCTGGCAAAGTGGGGGCAGCACCGATTATTGCATTATCCCCTCGTGCAGGCGGCTAATTGAAAAAGTTTACCCTCTTCCCCCCTGGAAAATGGATAGCCATCGCTCTCAGGCACTTGATTCAATGTCTCTCGCGTCTATGCCTAACAATCTATATTCCCAACTAATGAAAATGGCCAGAAAATTGAATAAACTATGAATTCAATCAGTTTGAGAATACAAATACGAGTTGAGTGTGTGAATTGCTTTTATCATTTTGTGGCAATTTTCAAAATAAATATATTCTAGACAGACGGACGGACGTTTGGTTGGTTGCATGTTCAACGCGAATATTGAATCATTCGCGTATTTTCGTTTCCCACTCGCAGGGCCGACGCCGCAATTAATTTCAGTTATTTTCGTTGCCGTTGCATAAATAACAAACTTAACCAAATACAAACACAGCCACAAAACCCACATTCGCACGCTTACGTGAGTTTCTTGTTGGTTTTACTAAATTTATAACATAAATTTGCTTTAGTTAATGGTGAAAAGTTTGCCCCACGCCAGTAGATAGCATTGTATAACTAGCCGCGATTCGAACTGAGTGTTTCTTTGGCGAAACTTTCCATTACTTTGTAGGAAGATACACTTGGAAAAGGTATTGAAATTATTTAATGAAAGATATTTTATTTTGATTTTATTAAAAGAAGAAAATATTCGAATTCTTTTTATAGGTTTTAGTTCAGGAATCTTGATGTTCAAGGTATTAATATTTGTTTATCACAAATTTAATAAAGTATAAATCATAATCTGCTGAACATTCTTTTATTTTCCAGTTTAATCTATTTCAAATAGTTGAAAATTATAATAAATATAATCAAAAAATCGATAAAAGGTTGCAAATAGTTAAAATACAATTTTTATTAAAGCAAAACATTTTATTAAGTAGTTTTATCTAAACTTTTTCTATACTAAAACCACAAAAAACACATTTTAAATTACCTACACAAAACTTATCTAAAAATTCTTCAAAATGATCAATTTTATTCCAGAAAATTCTCAGCAGGTTAATTTCCACCTTCTTAGATTCACTATTTTTGAAAGCGCAATTTATACACAAATATATATATATTTTTTCTTTCCTTTTGCGCGATAAGATTAGGTACGGTCAGCTGTTTGGGCTTGACGAAGTTTGGAATTTGTCATCGGGAATGAGAATCGAAAAGGTTGATAATAACAAAAGGGATTGGATTGTTGCACACGCTATATTACAACACCGAGCAATGCGGACTTACAAATAAACGGAAAAAGCAGCTCATGGCACGTGTTGCTTAAAATTCCCAGCGCACAGTGGATGGTTTTTTGCTTTTTACTTTGTTATTTGCTCCTTTTATAGAAAACTGTCTTTCAAAAACGAATTAAATGCTGCCTTTATAAGGACTTTGCGACGGCGACGCATTTTGGCAATGCGAACCAAAGGAGCCCGAGAAACCGAGAATCTCGATAGGCGAAAAGCGAAACGCGACTGAGCGCCGAGCGTTGAGCAAAGCGACTGACTGGCTGACGAGCCTAATAGTTTCGCCTGTTGCCCAGCATGTTTTACATATGTAGGCAGCCAGGCAGAGGCACCCTTCTTGCCCCACCCACTGCTGCACACACACCCCCAACCAAGAACAACAAATCCCACCCACACGAACAGGCGGATGGGAGAGTGATTCCTCCTCCTCCTCCCCCCGCCTTGCGACATCGAAAAGAAACTCTCAATCAACGCTTTGCCAACAATTTCGTCGCAGTCACTTGAGGAAAAGCGTTGAAATAATTGTATGGCACGCATATAGTATCAAATGAGCGAAAGCTAAACAGAGAGATATGGCGATGATATAGGCAAAGACCCAGGAGAGTAGGCCCCGGGTGGAGAGGTCTCAGGCTGAGGGAGCTCTCTTTGTATTCCCCGTGTGTAGCTTTGCTTTGTTGTTGTTTTTCCTATAAATTCTTAAATACATAAATTAATTCGCATTTTGCGGTAGCGAAAATGTTCTCGAGAAAGCTAGTACTAGCTTTGCTGATCGACAAGGAAATACCTCCGGATATATATATTCTTTTTCAATTATATATGAATCATAAATTTAGTTGGGAACTTTTTGGGAAAGAAGATTTGGATTTGGTTTCTAAAGAATCTAGTTATAAATTTGGAACTTTAAGGAACTGGTGAAAAAAAAGGGTTGAAGAAACACTTTGGTTTTTGGATTTTCGGACTACAAAATTGTTTGCAATTATTTAACGTAAAGGTAATATTTTATATTATTATTAAAATTAGCATATCAAATAACACATATACAAGGATTTAAAATAGACAAAAGTGAAGCGCATTATTAAAGGTTTTATTGGGCCCATTTAATGCAAATGGTTGCCAAAAATCATATATATTCAGATTACCAATTTAAATCTTTCCTAATTAAAAATTAAATCACTAAAAATATTATAAAAACCATTTCTCTATTTATCAAAATTTTAGTTTTTCAAATTTTACCCTCAATAAAAACTAACAGAATTAGTTTTCTGGATTAAAATGAAGGCTTCTTTAGTTATGATTGAATTTCAACTTTATTATTTTCATTAAACAAGAAGGGTATAACTAATTTCACCTTTGTTCTTATTTTCACTTCAATTTCTTTCTTCTGAACCATATGCAAATGTTGAAAAAGATTATATCAAAATGTAGCAAATATTGATATAAAATATTAGAAGGAGGAACAAATGTAGAACAAATATTGTTCAAAGAACAAAAACAGTCACCCAAGGCTTCCTAACAACTGACCTACTTTAAAGTGCTGGCTAATTGCTGGGATTCCTCGTGTTTTATATTTATTTTTACAAAGGAAGTCTGATATCAGCGGACAATGAGTTTTACATTAGAATTTCATCAGTGGGACGGCCACAAAAAAAGTAAAATAAAAACAGCGACTAAAAGGAACGGCAATAAGAACAGCTAAATTAAGGAAAGAACAATAAAACGAGAGAAAAAAACAACTTCTAAAAAGAAAAACAGTCCAGCTACGTACCCACGCAATGACGTACACACATCTAAGTGGTGTGACATTTAATTAGCCTGTTCGGAAAAAGAGGGGTGGCGGGGACTTGCAGCGCAACTGATGTCACACAAACATACGCATAGTAAATGGATCATACATATATATAAATATATATCTTTATAGTATATAGACCACTCACAAAGGGCGCGAAATTCGACAAGGAGAACTATTAAAAATTAATGACAATGCAAATAGGCGGGCTAAACAAAGGTGGCTCAAGGAATAAGGCCAAGACCCCGATGCCAACTGTGCCAAAAAGTTAAGGCGACAAAAAGCAAAAAAAAGAGATACAGCCGAACGGTAACAGTAACCTAACTGGGTTAAGAACTTCGCACCCTGACAGCAAACAGGCAAAAAAAAAAGTATAGAATTTGTAAACAGGAAAGAATACAATTAAATGTTGACGCATCAAGGCGAAACCAACTTGCACACAAGGCAGCCGAAATTTACATGGCTAGCGAATTCGGCTAATAAGCCATCATCACCATCATCATCATCATCAGCAGCAGCAGCGTCGTCGTAGTCGTTGGAATAGAGAATATAGAGAACTCGGTACGGACCAGACCAGACCAGACCAGACGACATTCAATTTATTGACGGACAAAGTGGCCATAGCGATGGCGACGCTCTGGCGACGGACACCACAACGCACATCGCTCGGAATATGGATGCGAGACAACTGAATTAGGGAGCTCTCCAAACAGCGTCGAACCGAAACGAATCATTAATCAAATTGAGGGGGGAGTCAGCCAGCCAGGCAAACTTTAAAACCACTAAAGAAGAGGGTGATCCATAAAAAGAAGAGTCAGAACTTGCACTCAAAATATGCAGCAATTGGGAAATGAGAAAGAAAGTTCTTCACATTTTAAAGTATTTTTCTAAGCAGTTTTTCAGGAAATAAAACTTATTAATATATAAAAACTAATTTAAGGTATTTATGAACATTTTTAAAGTGAAATTGCTATATTTTAGTAAAGTAGCTCTGCAGCCTGATTATGCCATGAATTTCCATAATCAGCTGAGAGAAAAGGAACTAATTAAAAGGGAATGGACTGTTTTGTCATATTTACGGCCAGAGCACTTTATTTTAATTATAAAAATAGAGGCAAAGATGGAAAGGAGAATGAAACTAAAAGTGCCTTTGTTCTGGCCACAGAGTCCTGCCTCCTCTATTTGCATAAATATTACCATTTTTGCCAAGTACTTTTGAGATAATAAAGCAACAATAAAAATATACCTTAAATGAACCGAAAAACAAGGACATAAATTTAATGTTGAGGAAAATACAATTTGCTGTGCTAGTTTTTATAAGCAAACCTATCCTAAAAATCCACAAATTCATTAAAAACATACAGAATTTAAATTTTTTAATCCTTTTCATCTGCTTTTTAACAATTTACCCCACTTAACAAATTAGTTTTTTAAGCTCTATGACTTAATCCCAATGCGTCCGACTATCTATCAACTTTAATGAGCCAAATTCAAGCTCGATTTTCTTTGCTTAATTTATTGCCTTTCGAAAGCCAAAGCCACCTTCACTGCACCGAATTCTGCATAATTTAAGGCCAAAACATTCCCAAGCACATGAATCAGCGGCAGCCAGACTCATTGCCCGTGTATCCTTTCCCTGTAATTTGGCTCTCAAAAGTACCAATCGAGTGGAAGTCCCGCCTCCTACCCACGCGCAAACACACATTCACGTCACAATCATCCGACAAAGTCTACGGCTAATTTGACTGTCGAAATTTATGCGTCGTATCTGCGAGTGCGAGTATCTCAGTATCTGTATCTGTATCTCTCTGCGGTGCGGTCTGTGCTGTGCTGTCTATTCACTTGCCTCGGAACCTCTCCTGCTCCGTGGGTAAACAAAATAAAGTGGCGCATTTATGGCAAAGGTGGCTGGCCCCGGAGAACAAAAACCGGAGGAGAAGAACCTAAGGAGGATCCCACACACCACAAAAGGGAGACTATGTGTGTGTGTGTGATGATGCTACGCTCTCTAATTGAGCAGAGCCCGTGCTCGGATTGCCGATGACGTCGATGAAGAAGAGTCGGCCGGGCCAAAGTCACAATAAACCGCTTTGATTTGTGTGGGAAACACATATTAGAGGAGCTAGCTGCGTGCTAAGCAAACAAACTTGGGCCACGCCGAGTGGGTGGTGGGGGATTTAGACGAGGTGCCACTGGGAATATCATTCACGGTAGGGTAAACAGCATTTTTTTACATGAAATTACAGAATATACTCAAAGTTTCACACGTTAAGTCTTTAAATTTAAGTCTTGCCAGGACTTGAAATTCTCCTATCTAAGCTTAAACCATATTTTACTAAACTCTTTCTAAAAACAACTCAATATTCCAAGGATAACAAATGCCTTAAATACATTTTCTGCTCTAAGCGGACAACCCTCCCTTAACTCCTTGGGGAAATCTTTACAGATCCATGACGGACTTAGAAACTCACCAAATTGGCCGAGCTTTCCTTGGCATCCTTGGTAAATGCGGGCGGTCCGTTGGCAATCAGGTGCGGCTCCTGTATGGGCTTCATGGGCGGCGGCAGCTCCAGTCCAGGCTCCTCATCCGGCTCATAGTCCCCGGCTGTGGCTGTGCTCGAGGGGAATTGTGAGGATGGCACCACGGTGGCGGGACTGCCACCTGGCTGATGCTGCTCGGCCAGCTCCTCGGCATGCTTCTGCGGTGCCTGGGGGTAAATAAGAGGGGAGGAAAACGTCAAATGTTATAAATAAACGCTCACGCTCGTTAAACGCGAGTGGCACCACATAACACACACACTCTCGACGCTACTCACTCTGATGTTCTTCTCCGAGGGCTTCTTCACCAGCGGCGCCTTGCTGTTGTTGGGCTGCTGTTGCTTGCGATTGATCAGCGGCAGCCAGTTGCGCCTGCAAAAGAATAAAGATTCGACAGTTAAATGACAGTTGGCAGTGATACTTTCTCGAGAAGCTGTAGGTATGTAGGTACAGGAACTTGCGAATGGTGGTTCTGGTATGTACGAATTCCTCCATCTCGTCACGCCAGCGGCATGATAAATAAAAGTGAAATAAAGCGAAGTGCTCGATGGCTGTCCAGCTGCGTGGCCAACATCAGACTGTCGCCAGCATCGGCAGCTAACATGGCCAGCCAAGCAACCAGGCAACCGCCTGCTGTTCGGATGTCGCCGTTCGCACAGTGTGTCGAAATTTATTCGTCTTCCAAAACCAATTTCCCACTTTCCCCTTTCTTGATTTCGCCTCTTTTCAATCGTTTTATGATTCCACAATTTTAAAGCCAAATTTCCGCTTATTTCTTTTTCATTTCCCTTTTTATGCCTCAAGTTTTTACCGCATTCGCCGTAAAAATAATAAAAAGTATACTTATATTTATTCCTTTCAACGCTCCTTTGATTAATTCGCAGGCAGAGCAAAGTTTATGGGTCAAGTTTCGACTTTTTGTGATGTCATTAATCAGCCCCAGACTGAAGCAGCTGGGCTTGGGTTTCAACGAAGGGGGACGGTGGGTTGTTTGGAAAATCGAGGACTAAGTGAACATTTTGTGGTCAGTGAAAATGCAATGCAAAAACCGCAAAAACCACAGTCAGCTTTGTTTAAATATGCCATGCATAAAATATTAATTAAGCTTAATTAATCGGTAAACTAGACTCGCTTAAAACGCTTCGAAAATCGATTTCAATTAAACAAAACACAAAATGAGCGGAGAAAAGTCATCTGCCGAGTGGCTGTGGAGTGGCGTGGAGGACCCAATGGCATGTAACATAATTCAAAGTAAAAATAAACATTGACACAGACAATGGCCATGAGCAGGGACGCGCTTTTCGAGGATACTGCAAGGTGGGAGCGAGGACTACGACTACGACTGGTCAGCCAAATTAAACGAGACCGGTTCAGTTCCAGGAATTGTATTTAATTTATTATGAGCTTGTTTCACGTTCAAAATTCATTTGGCTGATGTAATGTTTTGGGCAAATAGCCAAAGTGTCTCTTTTCGCTTGGCCTCTATGTGTGTGTGTATGTGGGTGTGCGCATTAATGGGGTCGCCGCAAAGTATGCAACAAAAGGCTAGCCGGTAATTTTTCCAGTTTCCGTATCCTGTTGTTCGGGTACGACTAAGGGTGCACTGTGATAAATTGTATTTGGGGGGTATTTCTAATGGTCAGTACTTGAATTTGATTTAATACAAAAGATTATAAAAAATAACTTGTAATACATTTTCACTCTTGAAGAATTTTTTTTAAGCTCACAACACCTAAGCTAAGCTTCTGGTTAGGATATCTTGAACAAGAATGCTTAAAATTTATTTAAAAAATATAATTAATCATTAAGTTTTTATTTTAGCTCTAAAAAATATGTCTTAATAGTTCCAGATCGACTTTTAATATAAAAAAATAAATAAAGTCAACAAAAATTAAATAAATATATTAATATTGATCTTTGTAGTTTAATATATGTAAAATAGATTTTATATATGTATTTTAACATGCGAAAAATATCGTTTCAATTAGTACACGTATTATAAATATTTCCCCAGTGCTTTTGTCCCTCTCACTGGGTCAATACCAATACCCAGGCAAGGCCCTAGTCCTACTCTTAGTTCATTGGACTTGGCCAGCACACGCTGCTAAGCAGGCACACCACACTTTCCCTTACCTAATCCGCTCCTGCCTTGCCCTGCTCCGCTCCGCCCTTTCCCGATCCCTTTGCATATGTCCGGGACAAACACACGCGCATATTGACACAGTGCTTGAGACAAAGAGTCCTGACCAAAGTGACAGCCGGGGAAGTGATGGAAGTGGAACGGGAAGTGGTAGTGGAAGTGGCGGGTGACTCGAACAATAATCTATATTCATGTTCGGCAGAGGGCGACTAAGGAGCAGGACGAAGAGGAACTACCATCACTTAATGCTCACTCGAGTGAGCCAGCAGCAAACAAAGTGCCCAATTAGTGTGCAAATATTGAAAGTGTTGTTGTGCAATTTTCACTGGGGAACAAAAAGAAACGAATATAAACGAAAAGAAAAATGAGTACAAAATAGTTCCCGGGAGAACCTTGCGGGTATTTTCCCTAAGGTTAAAGCCAAGTGCGATAAGATTTTTAAAAGAAAATAATTCAAATAAAGAGAAAGAAATACATATTTCGCTTGAAAATGTAATTTATAAACATTTCGCAATATCAAAACAAATCAGAAATCAATCAGAAAGCCGCTCACTCCCCTCTCTTATCCATGTTTCTATATGCATTGCGGTCCCACATTGCGTATGATTAATACGCTTGGCCGCCTGTTATCGTTCAACTTCTTCCACGGTCCGGCCTTATCTTCCATATTCACAACTAATGACGAAATGCTGACTAAGAAAGGACAAAGAGGGAATCATAATAGAGCCTTTATATAAACGAAATTCAACCCAAATCAAGCAGAAGTAAACTTTAATCGCTTGCAATGAGCTTTGCACAACAGGTTTCGATTGAAGGTGTATTAGATACTCAATTGCGTGATTATATAGTAAATGCCGGTTGGGAAAAACGAAGCCGGTTGCCAAGCTATACTTTTTATATTGAGGTAATTCCCTATTTACATTGACTATTAACATAAGCGGGCTCGAAAACACAGAGAGTTCTTTTGATTTAGGTTACTGTTATTGTTCTCAAAAAAAAATAATACAAAAAGAGCAAGCGGAAACCCCACAAAAAAAAAAAAATCACCAACAAAATAAATATTCCACCAGCGTCGTGAGTCTGAGAAGATAACAATGTGTATGGGGAAAAATCCAACGATAAACCTTCTCACTTTTATCTCGTCCAAAAAACTAAATGAAGCTCAATTGCTGGTGGCTGCTGCTACTGGAGAAACAACAAACAACGTGTCTATCTAACGACAAACAAACGTGCCGGAGAGAGGCCACTGCAGCTGCATAAATGAGTGATAACTATCCGGATTGAACGAACCACTGGACACTACTACACGTGGTGGTGTCGATAAATCAAACTCAATTCTGCATTCGGCCAGATCTCCAGCCGAGGCAGCTTACTCATGGCAAAACAAACACAATTTGAGGAAACGAAAACACAGAGTGAAGGCAGGGAACAAGGCCCAGCCTTAGGAATACTCTAACAAGCAGATAATAAATAAAAATATTGTTTTGAAGTCTAAAATGTAAATTTGAGTAAATCTTTTTAAGCTTTAAGGGACTTTGGTAATAGAATATAAGTAAGAACAGTTAATTTTGTAATATATCTTTCCCAATAAATAATTACTTAAACATTTAAAGCTTGCTGGAGCTTAAAAATAAATATAGTGTTGGCTTGAAATTCCTACAGAATGATTCTTTAACAGCTGTGATACCTTCTGCTGCAGGTGTAGCAGAAAAACAAAAACAAAAAACAGAATTAAAGCTGATTTAAGTTGGGCAATTGAGAAGCTGATGAGCCGCATGAAAAACATGAGCCACATGATACCCCAAGAGCTTGTTATTGCAATTGAGACGAGGGCGTCTAATTGAACGTGAGGCTAAATCCGAGGAAACTTATGGATTCGAAATTGGAGGCGAGTCGCAACTAAAGCTGAGATTATTATGGGGAATACCTACAGAAATAAGCAATAACTATTTTGTTTATAAACACGAAATTTGTTTATATATATTTAAAGCTAAATTTTGAACTTAGTTCCTTAGGGGTTATGCTGACTTGCAAATATATTCTGCTAATAACATTTAAGAAAGTGAAGTGAGTGTGAACAGTTTGTGAGAATTTGGTTTGTGGAAAGTTGCTATATTTTACACATGTTAAATAAATAAAACAAAATTAAAAACAAAAACAAATATTAATTTAAAGCTTGCAGTACAATTATGTATGTTAGTCCCAAGAAAATATTTATATTTGATTAAAGCAGGTTTTATAAACATTTATACATTCTTTTACTGAACTCATTTAAAGCTGTTTTCTCAAGCAAAATAATTGTAGAATGCCTAAAAGGCTTACGGATTAATTAGGAGATTTAAAGCTTAATCTTAAAGCAGATTTTGTAATGAAAATTGAATCGGATGCCTGCTAGTTTTTTAATTTAAACGAAAACATTTAAAACTATTTAGAAACTTTTAGGTGCAAAGCTTAGAGCGATAAGATTTTATTTTCAATGATTAATTTTCAAAGCATTGGAAATCATGTGCCACTCATAGGTTAGTCAAGAGATTATTAAGGAAAGAAGCAATTTCTAGGGGTTTCTAACCAAAACCTTGTTCAAAAAACTTCTCCAGATCGAACCCTATTTAATTTTAGCTTTCCAAATTACACTAGTTCTTAGTTCTCAGTTAAAAATGTTAAATTCTAACCATAATAGGGAGTAACGTCGCTCCCTGTTTTTCTGCTGCTTCCCAGATACATGTTCACAGCAAACGCAGCGGAATCCTGACTGCTGGCCGCCCAGCGACTGTTGGTGTTGCAGTACCGCCGATCCGTTCTTGTTGCCATTACCCTGGACGCTCAGGGACATGGACTTGAAGAGCCTGGGCATGGACTTGGAACGCGAGTGGGTGGGCGCTGAACTGCGTTTCAATTGCAGCGCTTGAAATTGCGAGTTAGCATTTGAATTTGAATTGGAATTAGAATTTGAATCATAGGTCACATTGTTGTTATCGCACTTGTCACCGCCGCAGAAACTGGCAGCAACTGGCACGGCGGCTATTTCGAAATGGAAACCGTTTTCGGCCAGCTTATCGGGCCGGCTGCCGGCGGATTCACTATTGTTGTTGTTGCACATGGCAGGCGATTTGATAAGCGGCCCGCGGAGGTGAGCACTTCAAACACGGCAACGGCGACACGTTAATTGTCGAGCCGCTAAAAACCCAAAGAGAGATATCCAAAAGAGTCCGAGAAAACCGAAAAAATTTGAGGAAACCGAGACGCTTTCAGTACTGCGTCTAATCGTAAACTGAGCGCAAAGCCAACTGCTAGCTGCGGAAAAAGGTTCTCCCCGTTGGGCTTTCGTTATTTTCTGGAGAATCGGCGGAACAAACACACGCAACACCCCCGTCCACCCCCCCATAAAGTAAGCGCCACCACTCAAACTCAGCTGGGGAATATGAAAAAAAATGGGGAGAAGCGAGTGGAGAGTGAAGAGGTTGCACTGCAAACAATTAAATAAATCATTTACTGGATATTATGTTATCGGTATGGCCCAGGGGGATAATAGAAAACTCTAGTGATTAAAAACCCAAAGTTGGAGTTGCATAAAAAACGCATTTAGGATTTCAAATTATACAGAACTCGATCAATATTTTTCTTAGAATTTTTTATTAAAGAGTTTGAGGGGAATTTCACCATTTTACTAAACATAAAGAGTCTTAGAAATGGGATTAAAGAAGGTATCCAATTATTTTATTGTTGTAGTAAAAACTTACTCCTTTTTCAGGAAATCATCACAACAATAGCAGATGAATCCCATTCGATTTTCACGTAGAGATTGGTGACGCTTCACTACTACGGGACTGCTTTTCCTGGAGATAACCGAGGACAAAGATCTCCCAATGCCATTAAGATGGCATTTAAATAAAATCTGTTCCAAACCATTTTCCGAAATGGAATTTCTTCTATCTTCCATTTTATTTTCCATATTGTACTGAATCATTTAAGTTCAGTCTCAATAAATTTTAAAAATCCCGAAGCAAACAAGAAGTATTCAAGACCGTGTCTAAACATTAACTGAACAGAAAAATCAAGCTGGGAGCAGGGGAACAAGTGCTCCTGGTATATTTTTAGATTTCTGAAGAAAATCAATGTACGCAAATGCATTTAGGGAAATGTTCAGGAAATAAATGCAGATAAGAAAAGGGATTACACTAGCAGAAAATTAAAATAAAACCTTTTAACTTGCAAATAATATTAATTTCTCTTCCTTTGGTGTGAAGCTTAAATTATTATTTATAAGTTTTCTATATAAAAAATACTTATCATTATTATGAAATATTTTTGTATACCATTTTTTTCTCTGTGTGTCTCTAGAAGCGCGAAAAAATCGAAACAATAACAATGAGTAAACTCGGGAGCGGCTGAGCGCCTTCTTATGATTCTTGTTTTTTTAGAGCTTTTTTTATTCGCTCACAGCTAAACTTCTCACAACTGCTGTTTATATAGTTGTTGCTGCTTCGCACTCTGCAGTATAAATGAGTTTATATCTTTATGACTTGTGCCTGAGCTGTACGACACGCGATTAATAGACCAGCGGGAAAATATTGATATACCTCTAGGAGCAACAAGTTTTATAATAAGGTGAAGTAAGGTAAAGAATCAATGGGAATAATAATTATAATGCATTGAAGAATCAGTTTAAATGTTTAATAACCTGATTAAGAAGTCACCAATATTTAAAAAATTCAAAAAAGCTCACCCTCCTTTGACTTTAATAATCATTCATATTCATGGCAGCTCCCCTTTGACATATTCCCTTCCACTGACTCACCGAGATTGCTCCAGTTTAATCAAAAAGCTTGAGGAAAACCACAACAAATTGAAGATACACAAATACTATTTATATTCCCATGTGGAACTGGTACGATTCCCTCACGTGGCTATGCATTAGCACTCCTCCGGTTAACCCCTTTGACAGACAGTTCGGTAATAAGCCATTTGCCGGTGACGCATGACAAATGGATGGATAAGCAGCACCAAGCAATCGCAGTGGAAGCTAAATGCATGATAAATTGCCAAATTGCTCTAAATTGCTCTTATACTCCGTCTTATATAGCCTGGCAGCATTGGGTTTTATCTGGAAACCCAGAGGAATACGCACGAGTGACGAATGTTGGCGTCAGGGGAGCTGATAAGTATTATAAAACTATTTATGAATTTGTTGCTTGTCACCCTGGCCAATTGTACAGGCAAAGGAATAATGTTACGTGTGTTATCGCCTAGCAAAAATGAGATTAAAACTATTCAAAACAAACAATAATATTGGGTTATCTTTTTAGGGAACAAAGAATAAACCTTTGTATGTTGAGAATACAGCGGACAAATGTTTCTATTTTATAAATTATTCCTTCAAACACAAGCAGCTGAAACCCTAATAAATAAAAACATAATTCTCTTTATGGAATTTATAATCTGCTCTAGGTTTCTTAAGAGTTTTGCTAAAACACTCTGGGGAATCCCCCACAAATTTGAAATCGAAGTTAAAGAAATGTCGCTTGTTTTTTACATTTGAAAATCCACATACGAAAGAACCATTCCTTGTTAAAATTTATCTTCTCATCACATGAATTTCAGGCTCTCAACTTACCCGCTAAAACCGCGACGTTTAGTGGACGAAGATAGGGCATCCGCCTTGCTGCGATTGCCTAAAAATTAAGAGATACATTTTTAATTTAAAGAAATTTAAAATTTAATTTAAATACACAAAAAATCAAGGTTCAACTCACCCTGATCCTGCATATCGGATTTCTGTGAGCCCGCTGCTGCTCCAGCTGCACCCGTTCCGGCTCCGGATCCGTGCTTGTGTGAGCCCGGTGGCGGTTTGAGCACTGAGACAGGCACAAGGCCCTCCTGCACGGCGGCATCATCGTGCTGCGGATTCAGGCGCACCAAGCAGAAGTCCGGCTCGCTGGCGGTGGGCGGCTCGATAATCTCTACCTGCTGTCCCTTGTTCACGCTCAGCTCGTTGGTGCCGGCGCTGGCAATGTAGTCTGCTACCACCCAGGTGGCCTCCTGGTTGCCCAGCTGGAAGGGACAAAAAAAGAGAGATGAGTATACAAGTGTCGCATTTCCTGGGTTCTTAGCTGGTTAACCCATTATGTTTTTATAGCTAAAGGAATTTTTCTATGTTGAGTTTTCTTTAAATTTAATTAAATATTAAAGGGAATATATTAATTACTTATTAAGAACCTTACACTTGTGAACCAAGAGTTCTAACAATTATAAAATAAGTGAGGCTGCTTATAGCTTGATTAATCGAGCTTCTTCAGGCCATAATGGTGCCTTTAGAGGGTTAAACTGCCACGGGTCGAGGTCGAGAGCTGTACAACCTTATTGATTGACCGCCTGAAACAAAGGCCGAGGCCCCTAAGAGCCTCAAGGATCATCGGAAAAGCGAACGAACTAATTAGAAAGCCATTCAAGCTTAGCACACGTCTATTGTGCCACGGAAAACACACACAAGGAAACACAAGGAAGCGGAAGTGAGAGACCGAAAAGGAGGCTGGCCCCGAGGAGCACTTCCGTCAGATTTGATTGGCGGCAAGCCACCAGAACAACCCACCTAATCAACTAGGCATCAGCCTCCACTTTCTCTCAGAGTCTTTCCGTCTACCCCTCCGCAGCTCTCACTCCTCCCTTGTGTGCATTAATAATTTATAAGTTTATTAATTTACATGCGGCCTTGTCGGTTTGGTGTCGATGTGTGGGCGTCTATCAGCTCTTTAAATCGCAACGAGCAAACCCCAAGGGGAAGGCCGGTTGACGCCAGATGATGGCAGCTGCATGGGAAAATTGTGGTTAATCGCCAATCGATGCCACTGGAATCCACGGGTCGAGAGTAAAAAGGAAGGCGCACAGAGAGAAAATTAAGAATGGGGTCTTACATTAAATAATATATAATACTTGCAGGTACTTCGCATTTATAACTGCTTAAGAATTCTACATTTTACTGCTATTTATGCCCACGTTTAACTATCAAATAATATTAGTCCAAACAACAACCTAACTATTACAAGTTAAATAGTTAAATACAAATTGACTTTACAGATTTCAGACTATTTATTTTATGGTAAGTAAACATTAAAATGCATTAGAGACAAGAAGCCACAGCTTTCCCTAGGAAGCTAAAATGATTTACAGTCTTTCATGTAATTAAAGTAAATATTTATAAATATTTTATTTGCTATTTACTTTTGCCAAGACATATCTATTTATTTTCCCGGAAACTGTAATCTAGTTTCAAGTGACAGTTTAAAGTACGAGCCAGTAAAGCTTTCCCACTTTTCCCTGTGCACATGTGAGACTGAATACTTCAGCTGTATATGAAATTCCCCAGTGCTGCCGTGGGATGATATTTATTTCACATATAATATTTATGTGGGACACGCCATAAACTGGCTGAGGAAGCAGGCCGCATGGAAACACCTGGCACGGAGCACGAAGCACATGGAGCATAGAGCACGAAGCTCAAAACAAGGTGGCATGGGCCAAATGGCAAAATGATGTCGCCAAGGCAAACGACGGGTGACGAGCGGTAGGAATAGGAGCGATCTGGGTGCAGGAGAGGGGAAGAGGGGTACTAAAGAGGGGGCGGAGGTGACTGGCGCTCATAAGCGCAATTAAATCAACTTCATCAGCGGACAGGAGCAAGAGCAGCGGGCACAGGATGAGAGAGGAGGCAGGGAGAGCTTAGTTTATTATGCTCGCCTGGCTGCCTTTAGCCACTGCACGACCTCCTGGCCCTGGGTTTTTCAGGGGAAGAGAGGGAGCTGTTAATTTAAGGCACTAAGAAAAAATTGGGAAACCTTTTAAATTGACAAAGTAAATTTAAATTATATATTTTTTTGGCAATATTAAACTAACCTGAAAGCATATTCTCTTTAATATCAAATATAAGGTATAAAAATATATTTTTATAGCCTTTTTTTGCCCCAGAAAATGTATTAATTTCTTGCCCAAGTGTACACACACACAGAGGCCCTCTTTTTGTCCTTTTAGCAGCTCCAGCTCCTGCGATGGCGCTGTTAATTAAGCAGCACTGACACGGAAACGTGCCGCTGTGGTGTGTGCCAGTATTAGTGCAGGGTGTTTGTGTGTGTGCACGTTTCCGCTTGTAATGCAATTAGTTGAAAAGTTTCCGAGGCAAAGTTTTGAAAAAGTTTCCTTCGACAAGAGTTCAGGCGAGAAGACAAGAGGCGCAGCTCCGCTCAGCTCAACTCAGCTCCTTGGGGAGGCGTGGCCTCTTGGCATTAATGATTTTTTGTTGTTTTTTTTTTTAATATTACTTATTTTCGGCTCTTAAATTACCACTCAGCCTCAATGAAAATTGATTGGTGGGAAAATATAAGAAAATATAACAAAAACAAAAATCAGAGTGAAATGTTTTAAAGCTGCAGCAGTCGAACTATATTTTCCTCATAATTCCTGCACACTCGGTGGCGTATACGTAATGCGTATACGCAACGTGAGAGTGCTCATCGTCATCATCATCTTTGCCATTTAGCTGGCTGCAAATTGCTGCAGTCACGCAGGCACACACACTAATAAGCTGCCTTCAGGAGGAATTTTCCCTTTTCCACCCACTTTCCCTGCCCCCCCAGGAGGACGATTTGCCAAGAGTTCCAGCATTGCCTGTGGGTGGAAATGTGAAAACTAGAAGCCAGAAGCAGCTGTCAGAAATCAGGAAAATCAACGGCGAGAAAAAGAGAGGGAGAGCAGAGTGTGGGAAAATAGAAAAGCTCTCTTTAAAACGGCCAACTTTCTAATTCTTCTCAATTTTCACCGAAAATTAACTCGGCTTTGCCTCAGCGCCGACTTTCTCTTTCATTTCATTGTAGCTACAAATTAAGTTCATGTTCGCTTTCGTTCTCCTCTTTTGTTTCGTCTTCCGACCGAGTCTTTCATTAAAATAATGAAAGGATATTTCAGTGCTCACAGCAGCAGCCGAAGCAGCAGCAGAGGGAAATCGCACGAGTTTTTCCAGCTGCAAAATGCAATCAGCGTCGGCTTGTTGGGTTTCTTCGCCTTTTCGCCCCCCGCCTACATTTTTGCATAAAATAATTAACGCGGCTTACAGTTTCTCTGGCGAATTTCCATATTTAATAGGAGACGAGCGACTCTAGAAACTAAATTTAAAATTCACTTTTTAGGTAGGCAATTTCCCTTGAAATTTTCCAAGTTATTGAGGCAATTGCAAGGCCATAAATTGGCAGTCGCAATCCAATGGAGAATCAAACCTCATCTATTTTGCATACTCAATTGAAAACTTTTCACGCCGAACTCGAGGCGGATTTGCATAGCTGAGGAGTTGGGGTAAAACCAGGAGAAGAGGAAAATAAACAAAGTGGGAAAACTCAAGCGAAGCCTAGGATGCAGCCCGAAATTCTAACGAAAACTTGGTAGATTAAAGTCCTGGGAGAAAGTCCAAGGACACGGCAAATACGTTGACAGGGCGAACTTTGCAGTTGACACTCGCAATTTCGCATTCACATTTCGAGGGCAAAGTTTTCCTGGGAGTTTTCCTCGCTGCTGCTGCTGCTGCTGATTACATGCTGATAACAATAATAGCTCAGAGACTTGGAAAACAGGCTCACTCACAGGGTTCACATGTTCAACAAAGAAAGAGAAAAAAGGAAAGGCTCAGCCGGAAAATGTGCTTCTTTCTTTTTTCCTCTTTTTTTCGGCAAATTGTAAAGCGATTTGGCAAAATGTTTACGTTATTATTGATGGGTCTCGTTCTCTTCTTTTGGCTGGATTAAAGCGCCGGGGAGTGGTGGCAGGTGGCTCTGGCATCCTTAGGATCCTTCGATGTAAGCTCATGTCTTTGCCTTTTTGGAGGAGGCATCGTAAAAACGCAATTGCTGCGACGACGACGACCCAAAAAGCCATCAATTGTTAAGTCATTAAAAAATATGCTTAGGCGCAGGAGGAGAGAAGCGGGGAAGGAGCACATAAAAGCAAGCGTCAGGGTTGTCAAGTGAAATTACAAACATCATTTAACTGATTGGAATAATGGGAGGCCAAGCTGTTCTCTGCACTGGGAAAATAAGTTAATTTTAAGGAATAAAAAATAAACATTTTGAAATATAATATTAAGGGTAAATTTGTTATAAAAATAAAAAGGAAGTAAAAGCCAAGAAAACTAGAATTGAACAGTAATTGCTGAGCTTTTCAATAATGAAAAAAAATGTAAACTTTAAATAGTTCCATTTAATTATAAAGAAATATAAATATTTAAAGTAGATTATCTTTGGGGTAATAAAAACATATGTCCCGCTATTTAAAATACTTATTATTTTATCCCAAGCCATTAATTATTCTCCAATCCAAACTAAGGTCGTAAATCAAGCCATAAATATTTATAAAACCTAATTGCTCGGCTTTATTTAAAGCCATAAATATGTAGATTTTTATCAATTTGAAAATATATATACAATTTTCCATATACCCATTTATTTTTCCCCAAGTGGAGGCAATATTTTAAGCATTTATCAAAATACAAAGCTTTAAAGCACTAATAAAAATAAAAATCTGTAAGACGAAAAGGGGATTTGCGTTCGATACATTTGATTTGAAGTGAGATATTGAGTGGAAAAGGGAAATTTTCGACAGATTCTCTATGCCATGTCAGGCTTGTTGTTGCTGTGTGGCTGTGTTCCTTTGGCCGAATTTGTTCGCCTAAATGCCCTCATGGGCGCCATAAATCACACAGATATGCCGGGGCAGCCGCACACCAGAATACAAAACAGGATAGAGATATATTTTGTAGGGAGAGAGGAGGTGCTGTTTCTATGTGAATAAATGTGTGTACTTATAGATAGCCGCCGCCGCACACTGGCTGTGTTTCTGGGGTACATAAAACATAAACGTCTATTATTCAATTAACTCGCACAGTGGGTCCGCCGGCAGGTGCAGCAGTCAGGGGTCGTTCACGTTCCCTGGGTCCCGACATCAATTACGTTGTGGCAAACACACAGTCAACAAGATGGCAAACAATGGCAGCCGGAGTGGGAAGAGAGGAGCGGGAGAAGGAACAGGAGCAGGAGCAGGAGCGGGAGCAGAAGCAGGAATCCGGCAGCGGGAGCTGCTGCTAACCAGGAGGTGGGAGCGGTAGCTATCGCTCTGCGGTCTGGTAATTGTACGACAACATGTTAACACCAAAAGCAGCCACATTCCCATTCCCATTGCGAGAGTGTGACTCCCACTGCCACCACATCCACATCCCCTTCTATGTATATCCACTCATCGATAGGCCCATTGTCTGACCCGCCGCCTGTTAATGTCTCTCTGCCCCAGTGTGTGTGTGTGTGTGCAAGTGTTGAATGAAAGTCATTTACAGCGCAAATCGAATAATATTCCAAGTCAATTACGTGCAACTACGACATGGCCGATAAGGGAATCTATGAGGGCGAAAAGTTAAATACTTTTTACTTTAATTCTTGCTGGTTATCTCTTAAGACTTTAATTGATTGTTGGGCATATATATTTGCTAAGCCGATTATCATTATATATTTAGGCAGGTTTATTTGCATTTGTTTTCAGAGCCACTTAGTTTTCCTTGTAAATTTGGGAACTATTTAATAAATTAAAGGTTGTCTTAGCTTAGTTAATAAACAATTTCTTTGGCAATATATATTTCAAGCCTACATTTTAGTTTCTTTGAATTTCTAGTAAAAGCAAAGATATCTTCGCATCCTTTAAACAATAAATTTATCTCCCAAGCCTCAGTTTGAGTGCCAACAAGTCATAAGCCAAGTTGAATGAGTGATGAACGCCGCAATTAATGGACTTGCTGAGGGGCAGACAGTGTCCAGGCTATGAGAAATCAGTCTCCTCATGGATAAATCAACCCGTTGTCTCCTTGCCGGAAAAATTCCAAACAATTTGTGTGCCAACAGCAGGCTCACAACAAAACCCACAAAACGACTGACTAACCGGAAGCCTAGGAATCGAAGCCTCGGTCTCAGGGGCTCAGCCTTGACCAGCCCAAATGCTGTTCGGGATTTTAAAAGAGTTGGCCCCATGTCAAGTTGCCTTCCTACCCATCCGTCGCACCATAGAGCCCCTCTTAAAGTCCGCAGAGCAATCAATGGGGGAGCAGAGGACAAACTTTTGCCTAGGGGGAGAAGCAGCGGCAATG
The DNA here is from genome assembly GCA_035045905.1 of Drosophila anomelani. Lineage (NCBI taxonomy): Eukaryota > Metazoa > Arthropoda > Insecta > Diptera > Drosophilidae > Drosophila > Drosophila anomelani. Next base: position 8,373,744 of record JAWNOO010000165.1, read on the forward strand.
CTGGGTGCAAGTCATCCGGCAACAAGAGCCAGGACATCAGCAATTTGTGGCCAGCAGAGACTCTCGCTCATGTCCATTGGATTGGATTGCCAGCAGCAGCAGCAGCAGCGGGAACTGTGGATGACAGATGGGGACATGAAAGGTGGCGCCCACTGCCCCACAGTCCATGGGGAACAATTGTGCGAGCGGCGACTCTGGTTTTAAAAGCAGCACAAAAAAAAAAAACGATGTCTATCGATGGGCGTGTCACAGCACAGATTTTGCCATTGATTTTATGGCCCAAAAATTCGAGGCGTTGAGCCAGAAATGGAAAGGGAAATAAATTCGAGCCCAAGGCAACGAATTGTGATGGTCAATGGAATATAAGGGTATGTGCCAGTAAGCCCCATGGGGATTATTGTGGGAATCCGTATCGGAACTAAGAGTGAGCAGAAAATATTTCAATTGATTAACAATTTAAATTTGTATTTTACTGAAATATATTTTATACAATTTAAATCCTTTATCTGGCATTCATTTCCAGGTTTCTGGTTTAATATTTAGCCAGAGATTCAAATAAAAAAATACCACAAATGGAATGGAAATTTAAATGTTCAGAATACGGTAATGATTTATTGCTTTTGTTAGCTTTTAAACCAGATTGCCACAATATTTAATGAAGTCAGAAATTGCAAAATGGCTATTTTTATTCAGAGTCTTTAACTATTTAACTATTAACTATAAAAAATTCGTTATTTGTGGGAATATATAATTCTCTGGTTTCACGACTTTGTTTTAAATAAATTTATCTCCTAACAACCCTGTGGAGATATTTAAAGCCAAATAAAACTCAATCTTTAGACTCCGTTTAACCAAAGAACCAAACTGTTATTGGAGATTTCAAGGCTGCCTGTCGCCTTCAAAGGCTCTTCTAGGACACTCTAGCTCTGAACGAAATCTTCCCTTAATGCTTCCGCTTGAGCCAGAGGCCGGAGTCCTGCCCTTTAAATGCTTTCCTTTGGGGCTCGTATTTGCTCAATGTCAAGAATCATGTATCTGCTTGTGGTCCTGCAGCCAACATCTCGAGTTTTGCTGTCATAGCATGCTTCTGGTGACAATTTAGTTACAAATTTGTTTTGCCTTCCCAGCCTTCAGCACGGCCAACCCAATGCTTTGTCAGCTACGAGTATTTTTTTTTTTGTTATGCTACAAGTACGAGTATTTCATCGCAATTTGCATATCAGTGTTGCCATTGAGGAAACGACGACAAGAGGAGAGCTCACAGCGCTCAGAGAGCTTCCTGGCTTTGTCTGTTTGCCAAGTTCTCGAGGAACGCAAGTAGTTGCTATCCGCAGGTAACTTTGTCCTCAAGTTTCAGATGGCTAGAATGATGGGATTTATTAAAATTGTTCTACATTCTCTGCACTTTGTTGGGCTGCATGTTTTGTGCTTCTGACTACACAAGACGTTGTGTTCTCTACACGCTTTTCTTTGGTATACAAAAAAAAAAAAATGTATTTCCCATTGTTAGAGTGCCTGCAAAAATACTCGTAGTACTGCAGGAACCCAGCTCTGCAACTGCAGCTGACAGCAGCATCATGAGACATATTTTCGTGTGGCAGCAAATTTCCTTTTCAACGCGCCAGCAGAGAAAATGGAAACTGGGGATGGGGGTTGCCTTCTTCTCCTCCACTTGGCTGGCTGCTGCTGCGATTTATTTTGCGTGTGCGCTCGAAAGTATGCTATAACATAATGCATAAAGTATACGCCCCGTGGAATGCGCCTCGCAACAGAGGAACTTTCAATGGCAGCTGCTGCAGCTGCTGCAGCTGCTCGAAAGGAGTGAATACTGCTGCTGACGCTGTTGCAGCTGTAATGCCCCTACAAAACTTTACGCGCCACACAATTTCTCCAAAGGGAAATTTTTGAACGAGCGCATAAATATTTTTGTGACACCAAATTAAAATGTTGCAGTTTCCTGCAGAGAGAAATAAATCTTGGCAGGAAGCGTTTTATAGAAGCATTTTTACGAATTTTTGTTAATGAGAGAACATATATTAAAGCAGTCTTAAATTTGGTTTGAATAAATTTAATTTTAAACTAGAAACAGTCTGAGGATTGTTGTTTGTTAAACAAATTAATTTAAAAGCATTCGGCATTGGCTATTAATTGTTGCAGCTACACGCTTTTCCTAAACTCCATTTATTCAATCATAAAAAATTTAAACAATAAATTCCAGAAATTTAAAATATATACAAATCATTTCCAAAAAAATGCCCTTAACTGATGACACACTTCAATCACTTTTGTGCGTCCTGTGAAATATTATTTCCACTGTTCTCCAATAAACTCACGTTGGCAACAACAAAAAAAAAAAAGACTTAAATGAGGCAGAAATTTATGAAAGGCCGGCACAGCATCAGCATAAAGTAAATTGAGTAGAAAGGGCAATGCGATTATAAGGAGACCAGGAAGCTGTCTACTACTCGGAGACATCACTCAAAACGCCCAAACTGACAAAAGGAAGTCAGGGGCAGCCAGGACAATGGAAGCAGGGCCAGAGAAAGGGACAGGGGCAAGGTCAACACAAGACACAATGCACTATGGGGCGAACGACCACTAAAAGTGGCATTAATTAATATCTTTAAAACGAAGCAAGATATTAATGTTCTGTTTTTTGATTAAGGTTATTAGTAAGAATAGTAATATATTTTAACAAAAAACGACATAATTCTACATTCAAATACAAAAAAAAAAATTTTTTTTTCAGTGTATACTTTTAAAAACTTTTTTTCCAAAAAAAAATTAAGATATATTACCAAAATAATACAAAAAAAAAAAAAATTGGGGTTGTGGTACCTTGTTTTTACATAAATTTGAAGTTTTACTTTATTGCTTTGCATTTTTTCCAACAATTAGTGGAAGAATATGTAATTTTTCCAAAAAAAACCTCAAAATTAAGAATCTAGAATTTTATTTATTTCTAATAAAGTTTATTCGTCATGGTCAGAACAGGGTCCACGTATTATCGCATTAAAACAATTGAAAATTGCATTCGATGCATTGCTTTGCCCGTTGTCTCTGCGTTCCATTTCACGAACAAATCGCTGTTTTTCACCTTGAGGTTAGTATCTTAAAAGTTAAATTTTAGAGAAAGTGCGCAAAAGTGCACTTTTATATTAACAACATATAAGAAGAATTGATAACTCTACAACATAAAATAGGTTTTAGAAGTGGAGTCAGCTGGACTCACTTTGTTGCTCTATTTAAAAATTAAAATACACAAAAAAATTGTGGTTTTAATAGGGTTAGACCTTACAGAAGATTATTAGGACACCACGGTGTTTTTCTACAATCGACTATCACAAACACATACTAAAAACCATAAGCAATGGGCTGCATGTTAAAAGTAGCTCTTTTATTAATTGTTAATAGACTTTTTTTGACTTTAATCTTGCGCAATTTTTCTAAAATTTAACAACAATCGGTTATCGCTGGAGTCACGCGTACGTAGCAGCTGATTTAACAGCGTATTCCTTAACAGTGACGCGCTCTGTTAAAATTTCTGGTATGTAACATTATAGATTAAGGTTTTTTTAACACATTCCAGTTAAAAAAAATTTAATTTAACGACTTTTAAAAAATTAATTTATGCCACTTTTAGTGGTCGTTCGCCCCATAGTGCAATGCAGTGCAGACCAAGGAGACCCAGAGAAGGGCCGCCAGATGATGAATACAGTGATGATGATAAGGTTTGCCTGGCCTGATGAAGTGATAAATACATTATGTGATGTGTGCAGAAAGTAAGGAGCTAGTTAGGGGGAGGAAGCACTGTAATTGAAGCACTGACAATGGTGAGCAGCGAGCAAATAAATTAGCGCGCCACACTGCGTATGATTAATGGGCTTATTAAACGGCGTCGCTGTCTGCGTGGGTCAACAACCAGTTTACAGGCAACGCAGGCACTTCCACAACTAATCAAAATAAATAGCACAGCACACATACACATCCACAAAAAAGTCAAAGACCCCTAGAAACAGCGAGGGGGAAAGGGAAACGTGACAAACTTGGCCAAGAATCAAGCTATCCGCTGGCTATATTTGGACAAGAGAGTCACATCCAGGATGATTGCTGCCATTAGCATGGCTATCTTTACATCGGAGTTATGGCCTTCACTGGAAAAACATTGAAGCGAAAAATCAAGATAGTAGTTGTGGTTCAGATATTCAAAAATAAAGTCAAAGGAAATCCCAATAAAGCTTAAAGTGTCATGGCAATTAACAGGATTTCAAGCTTTCCAGCAAATATGTCACATGAATATGCTCTGTGCAACGCCTAATCCTTATATAATTCCTATTCGAAACCCATTTATATATAATTGACAGACGCTCGACATTTAGTTTAGGTAAATTAATTAAAATTTGACACAAACATCACATTGGATTAGCTTAATTAAATCAGCTTTGAACATTTTGGTAGCACGGCAATTAAGTGGTGTCAAAAGTTGGCTAATGACTTCAATTGGGTGTAAATAATTTTAAACAAATTACTAGAAATTCAGCCAAGACTTTAAAGAGAATATATTGTAGGGCTTTTCCCTCAGTGCCTTGTTTTGCCTTGGAGAAAAGCCTAGAGAAACATTAATCGCAGGTCAAGTCACGGCGCACTTATCGAACCGCATTCAATGGCTAAAACTGTCGCATGATTTGCGGTGGGAGGCAGGCAGCAAATCCGAGGAAAGCCAGGCCGCCGCAAGCCTGGTGACCTTTGCACTTTAGGCGGCGGCGGTGGAAAAACTTTTGCCACAGCTAAATAAAAGATAAGCTGGCCAAGTTTCCGATAAGGTCAAGGCAATCGCTGCCATGTTTAGCATTAATATTTGATGCCCGAACGTCAATCGAAGCGTGGCCATCAATCGAACCCTTATCAGAGTGTAGCAGAGGAAAACTTGAGATTGAATAGGGAATAATATATTGAAATCAGAAGTAAACGAAAGTCAGAGAAAGCTAATATATTACACAGAAGATTACGGGAGCTGTGGCTTCAGATTTAAACCCCACCATTACCTTTATTTAAAACAAAAATCTTACGACTATTTTCTACCTTAAGTCCACTGCTGCTGGTCTGCCGAAAGAACCGAAAGGAGCTGGGCGTATCGATGGTATGTTGCCGGGCCAAAACGCCATGACCACTGACGCTCGACTGGCGGAACCAGGGCAGCGAGATCTTGCGACGACTCTTGCGCTGAACGGGAGCAGGTGGCGGTGGTGGAGCTGCAGCTGGATTGGCGGTGGCGGTAGTAGTGGTTACACTGGGAAAGGTAAAGGGACTCTGCTCCTGCTGACTATGACCATTCTTGCCATAAGCTCCAGCTGAGGCCAACGGTGGGGGAGAAGTGGAGTCATCCTCCTGCAGAGTGCAGAGCGGTGTGTTCTGGGCAGAGTCCGCTATAGAGGGTGAGGGCGAAGGATCACCCACCGCAATGGGAGCGCTCATTGGCAGCGGTGTGTTGGGCAGGGAGACGTAGCCCTTGGTCGGAGTATCCTCGCCGCCGCCGCCGCCGTTGCCACCGCACTTGAGACGCTCCAGCGAGCTCTTCTTGCCGGCAGCACCACCCATGCCATCCGCGGAGTCCACACTGTTCATCCGCTCGGTGAGAAACTTCTTGACACTCTTCATGTTGATGGTGATGGTGATGCTTATGATGATGCCTTTGCTCCTTTATCGCGCCTTCGCTTTATCCAATCACTCTCATTTTTTGGTTAAATCACAGACCAACGAAAAGGGGGGCGGGCGAGCAGGCGTTCAGGCGGTGGGTGGTCTCTATTTTATTTTATTTTTAAAACAAATTCGGGGCTTTGTTCGCTGCCAGCCGCAAATCGATAAAGTTCTCCTCCAACTCCTAGGACGAAATGTTTTATTTTTATTTTCCAGCAAAACGCGTGAGAGTGTGTGTATGTGTGAGAGAGTGTGCCTGATTGGATTTTACATCCTGCAGGATATTCACACACAAACACACCAGCACTGGCACTGGCACTCTGTGTATCTATCCGGCTTTCACTTATGTCGGTGACAGTTTTGCAGCGGTTTCGGTTTTCGCAGTCTTTGACTTTCAATTAGTGCAACGCGGCGTATGATCAACTTTAAGCTCGCAGCCAGCATTTTGCATTTTAATTAACGGCCGTGTTTACACGCAGGCCAGGCGATTCACCCGAGGCTCTTCTGTGTTTAATTCTGATTTTAATTTGATTGAATAAATTCATTCTTTTCTTATGTAAGCAAACAAAGTAAAGGAAAACATAAAGCACTTACAGAAAATGCTTAAATTTGATGATATTTGGAGAATAATTTAAAGAATACCAAGGGGTTTTTTTAAGAAATTACTTTCATTTGATTGTTATCAAAAGAATATTTTAAATTTATTTATTAAGTTTGGTAATATTGAAGAAATTTAAAAAAAATCACTTTTTTTATATTTGAATATCAATTGCCGAAGAACAATTTATAAAAATAAATAAAATACATTTTGAGATATTTTTCGCTCTAGAATATAATTTTTTTATAGTAAGAAATAAACTAAAGCTTCCTATCCAACAAAAAATCAAAAATCAATAGGAAAATTATCTTAATTTTTTCCTGTATACTTTTAAATAGTTTATTTTCGTTTTTGTATCGTTAACCGTTGCTCAATGATTTATTTTCTTTTATAATTTGTATTTAGCCTTGCCATTTAGTGTTCTTATTAACGATTATGTCAGCCTTCAATTTGTAATTTAATTGTATATTGATTTATCATAAGTTTAATGAGTAAATTAGCACAGATCTTGAGCAACAGAGAATTGCCTTGCCCTTGTGTTCCACCAACACTTGTTTATAGTTTCCATTTTTCAATGTTTTTTAGGGACCACTTCTTCCCGCTTCTGTGTTTTGATTTCTCGGCATATATATTTTATTTATTTTATTTGCATAGATAAAAAGCTGGCCACCGCCAAAGAGGCGCACAATTTATCTTGAATTTTCTTGGCGCACGTTTGTTTACCCCGAACTATGTCTGTATATATTGGCTATTATATCTATGCACATGGGTTTGTTATTTTTACACATTTCTGTTTGTTGCCCGACGACGTTGCCAGGCATTTAGCGCGTGTTTCCGAGAGCGAGGAGCGCGCAACTCGGAAGAATCGGAAGATGCGGCAGGTGCGCTATAGCGACTGCCACTTTACCCGGTCCGCCGATCTCGAAATCGCGGCCGAGCAATTATGATTGGGGTTTTTTCTTTGATTTGGTTTGTTTTTCTCGCTATTTTGCCCAGCCGCCACCCCGCCCTCCCATATTAGTTTCGAGGAAAGCAATTTGCGAAAAGTGCTGAGCATAGAAAGGTGGAAAAAAAAAGGAGGAAAATTCAACCCAAACGAAATGAAGAGACTCTTTCTCTTAAGAGAATTAATACAGATTTCTTAATGGAAAATGTATATTCCAAAGGTTTTGGTTGTGTTTTAAATATTTCAATTAAATTTTTAGACTTTAATTTTAAATTGTTTGTAAAATATCAACCAATCAAGCCTTAATTCCTTGGTTTTATAGAAATATAAACATAAAACTATACATTTTCATATCCCTCGCTCGTTTGATATTTATTTAAATTTTATTAAAAATACCTTTCACGAATCAAGCATAGAAATTCGATTCATAAAAATTCGATTTGGTTTATTTATTCAACTATTTTTATTAGTTTTCCCGAATTATTCTCAATATGGCATCTAAATCCGCCGCTGGGGTAAGGGTATTTACAAATGGCGTGTTCAGCACGGGCTGCCCGTGAAAATTTGCATATGTTCGGGGAAATTCGCAGTGGCCGTTTATGTAGCTGTGTGTGTGAAAGAGGGTGTTTGAGGGTGCCAGCAGCTGCTCGCTAAGTGGCAGACCATCATTTTAGATGCTGCCTTCGATTTCAGCCTCTGTTTCTGCCTCAGCTTTAGCTTTTTGCGGCTCAACCGCTGCGAACGGCATTAAAAACTTTGCTACTTTTCCAGAGTTTCGGTTGTGTGGGTGTGGGTGTGGGGTGTGTGTATTTACACCCACTGTAAGGACTCGTTGACATTTTGTGGCGTTGACAAAATGCCAGAAATATTTTCCTTTTCCTTCCTCTGCTGCCTCTGCTTTCTCTCCCTCATTCCAATCACTCAAAAAGCCAACCAAATTCAATTTTTGCAAATGAATGCACACACCGAGAGAGGCAGTGTGCGGGGGGTGTGTGTTGTTAGAGCAACGCTTAGATTTCAAACTAAATTAATTTAATCCCGGCTGCTAAAGTTGAAATAAGCTTTGCCACTTTGCTTACTCCCCCGGAAACTGATTGAAATAAAAGCAGGGAAAACAATTTGCTAAAAAGTAGCCAGCTGCAGCTGGCAAACTGCATTTCTAATGGCTTCTGGAGTGGGATAATTGCAGGAAAAATCTATGGGGAGAAAGGCATTAAAAAATATGAAATGCTCTTTATAAATTTAAATGAAAGAAAAATAGCTAAAAGCTACAAATTAAAATGCTTTCAAAGATGGAAAATACTTCAATTAAATTAGATGAAATCCTCATAATAAGAAATAAACACAAAAATTGACCAATAAAATATGTTTCTTCTTTCGAAAAGGTAATGAAAATTAAAGCAAATAATTAATCAAACTGCAATCTCAAAATTATCAATTAAATTAAACACAGACCATTAGAGTTTTCAAATAAATTCTGAACCAAAAAACCCCCTAAACTTTTCGTAATTATAACCAAAACTTTCAATTATCCGCAGTTGACCTTTGCGTTGATTTCTATTTGTCCAGAGTTTTTCCCTCTTCCTTGGACTCCCTCCTCCTCTCTACCTCTGGGGATTAAAAAAGAAACTACATTAATTTAATCCCGCCTGTCAAACTTAGAATAAGCTCTGAAACTTTTCCCCAATGGGAGGAAAAAAGTAAAGGAAAACTCTTGCTGATAAAAAACTATCCAGTTGCAGTTTGAAAAGTGTTTTTCAGTCACCATTCAGGGATGTTGGGATGTGTTTTCCTTTGTTCGGTTTGTTGGGTTAACTAAGCGGTTTCCATCGACCACAGTTGCTAATGTTTGTGCTGTTCGCTGTATGTTGTTTTAATTGCTTCCGGCTGCCAATTGGATTAGATTAGGCCAAAACTGCCCTTTGGCACAGAATTTGTTTGGCTTGGGGTTGGTCAAGGGGGGCCTTCATTATGGAAATTGAAATGGAAATGCGAATGGAAAATTGTCCAACAAGGCTAACAAGGAATTCCAGTGACAACTGATGGATATATATCGGAATGGGGACAAGGCTGGACAACACTGCACCAGTATTTCCGATTGCCCTTCTCTGTTTGCAATCATCAGACCGCCCATCTGGCACTCAAATTAAATTGCAATGCATCGACTCGATAATTATAATGACCAAAACATGTCGTGTCTACAACTGAACACAAAAAATAATAGGGGAAAAAAGGGCGAAAATAGAAAATAAAACCCTCAACACACACACACACACAGAGGGCGAAACCGCAGCCGCATTAGCCAAACGACAGAACCGCAACCCTATCGCGTTGAAATAAATATTAAAATGCAATAGATAAGCGTGGAATTAATGGCCCCAACACGGTCTGAGTCGACTCAGTTCAACTCAATTCAACTCAACTCAACTCAGCGCGTGCCCCGGCCCAAATGGCCAAGCCAAAAGAAGAACAAAGCCAACGAAATGGCGGCTGGGAGGGCGTAGCTAAACATCAGATACCCTTTATGTGAAATTGGACTAGCAATGTCTAGGGAATTGGGATGAAAATAAGAGCCCAATGTGCATCTAGATGGGATCTCTGACAAAATATAATTTGGTTCAGACAAAGGAAAGAAGGTAAGAAGAAGGGAAGAGCAGGTTGTTTCTTTTTTTACTTTGAGAGTGTTGAAAGACTCAAATAAGTGTTTATATTTCTGTAAGGTAAGTTTTTCGTTTAAAAAGCTTAGGCAAGAATACCTGAAATTCTAATTCAGTTAAAACTAATTTGAAAATTATAATTAACAGTTTAATCAACCACAACATATTATAAACTATCCTATCTTTCTAGGAACCATGAAGAACTGCAGACTTATTCCAAGAAACTGATACGAAAAACGTTGAAATAGATTTCAGATTTAATTATTTGTAGGAAAATAAATTAGTCACCTTAAACAGATAATAATAATTATTATTCAAATAGATAACAATTAGAATTAAAGAGAATTAAAATATTTAAAAATCCAATTTAAGTTAGATGTCTTAAAAATTTTTCTTTTGAATAGTTTATCCGAAAAAGCATCTTTATAGCATCTTTACTAACAAAAAAATATTGTTAGCTTTATACTGTATGCGGAAAAATAATTTTGGGACTCTGATACATCGAAAATCTATGCTCAGCTCTGAAAAATTCTAATTCTTATTCAGTATTCTTCAGAAATCTTCAATATTCTTAATTTTAAAGTATTCTTCCTATCCTTCAGTATTCATTATTCTTCACAAAATATCATAAAATAAGAACCCCCAATGCTTTCCATTGATATTTAATGACTCAATTAGCAAAGAATATCTTTCTTGCTAGATTTTATCTCAAGAAGTGCTATCAAATTTGGACAATTGAAAATGTTTCTCCTCAAGATAGCACACACACCCCAATACACACACACTCACAGTCACGTTGCGATCGCTTTGCAGATGACAGCAGAGCTCCAGGGAATTTTTGGGGGGCAACGACGCAACACGAACATCGTCTAAATGGGGGGGAAATGTGAATGAAACTGCTACTCAAGTGACTGAAGGCGTGAAAAAGGTCAAAGGCAGCAGCGCCGCGACGGCGGAAAAGTGGGCGGTGTGGGGCGTAGATGGTGGCTCTTCTCGCCTGCGGCTGCTGCAGACATTTTCATCCTCAGCTCATTTTTGCCCTCACAAAAATGCTAAAAAGGGTTCATCACATCTCGCTACCGCTCTGCGCTCCCCCCACTCTCCCCCTGTTCCCTTCTGGCTCGTGTAGTTTTGGCAGCAGCGCCAGCTTTTTATCATATTTATTTGCATTACTCGGATTGTTGTTTTACTTTTGTTGTTTGTTTTGTTTTTCTTTCTTTTTTTGTCGGTTCTAGTTATTTATATAAGCCAGGTCTTTGTTTACAACATTCTGTTGGACAGTTTAAGGCCTAAACAAGAGGCTGTCATTTATGTAATCTTTTTATATATTTTTTTTTATACTTTTGTTTAATTTTATTTGGGGCACTTGTGTGGTTTAATTGTTTTGCTAAACAGCTGACTTGTTTTGTTATTTTTATAATTTTTAAGTAGAGGAGCTCATGGTGGTATGCATTATCTTTATAGTGTCGCGATATCACGGGGGTTTCTTGTTATCACCCTGATTATAGGCGATTTTCAATCACTTGACACCCTGAAGGTGGTTGGTTTTCTTCATACAATTTTATATTGATGTTGAGGCCGATGAATCCCTTAAAGATTGTTCATCCAAGGAAGAGGAAAATGTCGGTAGGGGAAAATTGCAAGTGCAGTTTTAGCTTAGAGAAAAGGAGGATGGCTGCTGCTACTGCTGCTGGTTTTTTGGCCGGGCGGCGCGCATCTGCAGGCAGCAGACGTTGGAAAATCCGAGAGGAAAACTGAGGAGAACCGAGAGCTCCGGCAATGAGCGAACGACGAACCTCTTGGCTGAAACTCTGCGGAGCAACTGGAGCAGCTGCCCCACACGAATCCACAACGAATCCGCATATGAGTCCGGCCGAACACACGCAGCGGCAAAACGAACGACAACGCACCGAAAACGTTCGCAACAACAAATGCCTTAACCCACTACTACCCTCAGGGGGGGTTAAATTGGCGAAAGGAAAACGGAAAAGCTTTTCGCAGAATCTACGAGAGAGAGAGAAAATGCTTTACCTGCCAAGCTTTCCACGCTCTCTCAGAGTTCTATTTTCTCTGATTGTTATTATTGGGGTCTTTGGGTTTTTTCAGAGAGGCGGGAATTCCGTTTTTGTTAATGAATTAAATTTAATAGCTAATTTATGGTTCCAAAAATATATTTATGAATATATTTCAATTATGATAAATATATTTTTAAATCAATATATATTTTAATATATGTTGTTTGAGTGGAAAAACTATTTGAAGACAGATTTAATGGTCCATCGATAGAATCCTCAAAGGAAATATTTTTATATAAATTAAATATTATTACTAAAAATATTTAGGTACATTTATAAATCTTTATATTTTTTTCTGGGTTTTATTAACCTTTAAACCTTTGCAAAAGGTATAGATTTCATTATGGATTTAATTCTTTTGACTAAAATCGGAAGACTGGTATAAGAAACATCAAAATAATAATATAACAATTAAAAAATCGTAAAAAATATGAAAACTATATCCTTTCAGACAAATTTCAATAACTTCCCGACTCTTTAATATTTTAATCAGGTGAAATCATAAACGACAGTCGTAAATTATAATTAACTAACAATAAACAGCAAAAATAGTTGTTTAGTGTTTTTGGTGGGGAAAATCCTGAAGACATAAAAAAAAGAGTGCCACAAAGTGAAACGAAACCCTTAACCTCAGTAACCTTCCGAACATAAGACAAACGGTTATGTCGGTCGTAAAACCGCTCGAAATCTGCGCTCCTTAGCTTTAGTGGAATACCGACGCCGCCGCCGCCGGCGCTGGCGAAATCTGGACGGAAAAACGCTGGCCGTTGACAGTTGCAGACGAGGACTGAGACAGACCTAACTATAAAGAAGTGTCACATAAAATTTACATTAAGCAAATGTAACGAAACAGCGCTAAAAGCAGTCATATATAATCCAGCACACACTCGACCTAGAGCTGGGATCCATCCGCATACGGATACAGGCTGGGAGATGCCGACAGCCAGTGGTCTCCAAGATTTCCACGCACCGCACTCGGCACGCAGCAGCGAGGAAAATCTCATTAAGCCCTGCTATGAATTTTAAACATGTTGCAGGACCGCGATGAGCCGAACGAAGCCGACTCCTGGACCCGGCGAGTGGGAAAACTAGTTCAGCTGGCCAATGGCAGGCATCAGCAGCATCCCCGATGGAAGGGAGGTGTAGCTGTTTGGGGGAGGCAGCAAGCAAGCTGTTTCCATGTGAGGTAGGACCAAAGAGAAAGTTTGTATAAGCTTAAAGCTGTTTAGAAAATAAGGGGAAAACTCGTAAAAGCTTAATAATAATGGGAGTAGTCCTGTTAATCAAAATTTTTATATAAATTCTCAGTATTTCGAATGTAAATCATGTAATTATGTCCTCTATAATATTTAAATTTAATAGAAAACTCATTTAAGGGAAGTTATAAGTTCAATAAATAATAAATATCAATTTAAAACTCACCTTATTATCACTATCTGTGGTATTACCCGATCCGAAACTGGCCAGGGAGCAGCGATCATGATCATTCTCCGTGAGCTGTTCATCCAAATCCCTGGAGGATCGTTGCGAGGAGCCAGAGTGCTTGGCTGGAGATTTTGGCAGGGTCAACGAGGTGCCCGAGAAACAAGTCTCCTGCATGACTTCGCGTAGCTTCTTTACCCAGATCTGAAATAACGAATATTGGATAAGAATTTGATAAACTGACTTTAAATTTGATCCTTACCTGCTTGGTTTCCAAGCTTGTTGCCTTTAAGACGATCCTGCAATCCGAGAGCATGGGTGAGCGACCAGTCCACACTGCAAACTTGGTCTCATCGCCCTCGATGTGCTCCGTAATGCCCATGTCCGTGGTCATGAGCTTGCTCTTGAACTGATACTTCACCACATTCGACTCCTTGACCTCTTTGGCGAACAGTAGATACAATTCAAAGAGGAAAACGCGGCGTTCTCGACCCTTTCGGATGATCTGCTTGGTGTCCCAGGCCTGGAAGGCATCCTGTAGGACAACTTCGCCCAGCTTGTCCACGGAGACATCACAGTTCTCGAGCAGCGAGAGATGCATGGCATCGTTGGCCTTCTTGGGTACATTTAGCATCACCTCGAGACCTTCTTTGATTTCGCCATGGCTCTCCTCGCAGCAGGACAGGAGATCCTTAAGTAACAGCTGGTATTTGGTGATTCTCTGCACGGGTTTGATGAGATAAGCGGGCAGGGGATGGTCCACCTCCAGGCGCCGCTGCAGCTCCTCAAAGTAGCTGCCCGCGTGCTGGACTAGCAGATTATTCGATGTGGGTTTATTCTTGCAGTAATGCACGTACATGTCGAACTTGGAGGCCCAGGTGACGAAGCAATGGCCCACATCCTCTGGCATGGTCTCGTACTTCTCGAGCTCTCGCAGAAAAATCTTTTGATGGAAATGATGGATTTCCCGAATATTACCAAAAATCACATCCTCTTGGCCCACCAGAGCCGGCGGTACATTCCGGCCGCCTCTGAATTCCTCGAGGAAGCACTTGATGCAAGTCGCCAGATCGTTCACATACGCCCTCTCCGTCTGCATTAGCTCGGCCATGATGAACTCTTTCCTCCTGGCCGATTTCCGCTTCTCCTCATTGATCTCCTTGTTCTCCTTGTTGCTGCTGTTGAGCTTGGCCTCGAGCGTAGGATCCGAGTGCCGATCCACGCTGTTGACACCCGACGATGAACTGATCGAGCTGTTCGCATCGGATCCCAAAAGTAACTGCTGCTGGGACATGCCCAGGGACTTCTCCAGCTGCTCACAGTAGCTGTCCATGCGGTTGCTGAAGTCCTTGTAGCGCTGATCCACCGAGGCCACCCATTGCTTGATGTCGCTGGCATGAGCATGACCCTTCTCCACCAAACTGTCGGCCAGTTGAATCAGCAGCTTGACTCGTTCACGCGTCTCCTTAGCAGTGCTGCGGAATTCGTTGTGCTCTTTGAGCAATCCCTCCGTCTCCTCCTTGCTAATGCCCACCAAGTTAGATCGCGAGGAGAGGTAGGCCTCGCCGGTGTTGTGGATCCACTCAATGGCCTGCTTGGCACTCCTCTCGAAAAGAACAAACTGCTGGCACTGATCCAGGGATTTCTTGCGCATGGTCCAGTAGTCGAGGACCTGGTTTTCCTGAGTCAACAGCTTGTCCAGCTTGCTCTTCACATGCGCTTCACAGTTGCCCTTGTACTGATAGCACTGCTGGGATCGGTTGGCGTACTTCAGGAAGGTCTCAGCCGTTCGTCGGGCCAAGGTACAAGCCTTGAGAAAGGCTTCCTTCTGCTCCTGGTGCTTGGAGATCAGCTGGACGATGGTCTGGGCCTTGTCGCTGCCGCCACCACCGCCACACCAGTCATCTTCCCGCTTGTACTCCCGTTCCAGGCTGTCCAGGACCGAGCACACCTGCTCCGCTGTTTTGTAGAAATTGATCGACGCGGTGACCAATTTGTGGCGCTCCTCGGCGTAGGTGACCAGCTGCTGCCACTTCTTGGTCACATCCTCGCTGATTTCCCTTATGGACTGGGGGTCATAGTGATTGGCATTGATGAGGGCGTCCGCTCGGTACTTCACCTGTACCGCCGACGTGTGCGTCTTCTCGATGGCAATCTGAAACTGCTCGTGACCCTTCCGCAGCTGCTCCGCCTCCAGCAGGCTGTTTGGGGTGACAAAGCTGGCCACCAGCATGGCCTCTCCATTGCGAATCCACGAGATCACCTGGTTGGCATCGTTCTGGAATTGACACAGCTGCACCGCTTGCTCTAGCTTGGCCCGCTTCGCCTCCGACATCTCCTCCAGATCGATCTCCCTCTCGCGCAAGAAGTCCAGCAGATATTCAATCCTAGCCTGAGCCGTGTGCGTGGCATCCGCCATGGAGATGAAGCCAGCGTTCTCGAAGAGCTGCAGCAGGTCCTGGCCTTGCTGCAGTACCTCGTAGGTGGCGTTCTGTATGTCCGTCACCGATTCGTTGTGCATGCGAATAAGCTGCTCGGCCTTTTGGTAATCCCTGGAAAGGTCGGCGTGCTGAAGTTCCTCGGACCAGATCTCTAGCTGCGAGGACAGCTCCATGGCGTCCCGCTCGAAGTAGCGCAGACGCAGAATGAGATTGGCGCGGAAAGTGCGGGCGGACCAGAGCTCCTCCAGCTCCAGTTTCTGCTTGCTCAACTTCTCCAGCGTGGCCTCCAAAGCAGCTATGGAGCCGGTATTGTCCGAATATTCTAGGGAACGCATTTCCTGCAACAGAGCCTCGCCTTGGGCAATGCTCCTGTGGCACACGTCAACAGAGCTCTCATGCTGATCCCTCTGATACTGCTGCAGTATGCGCTCAATCCCCTCGAGATTCTCCTGCGACAGTCGCGTCTCATCCGTGCTGACATCTGTCCTGAGCTTATCTATCCAGGCGGTCACATCCTTCTCGTGCGTGTAGAAAACCACAGCCATCTCCAGGCGGCGTCGCCTCTGCTCCACTCTCTCCGCAAAACTGCCCACCTGAAGCTCCAGTTCCCTGGCCACCGAGTATATCTCATTGGGATCTGCCTCGCCACTCCGGGCCAGCTCATCCGCCGCTGCCAGAAGCTTCTGGGCATTGCTATACGTATTCTGGGCCACATTTTCGAAGTTATCGTGCGAGGTCTGATAGACTCTGGCCTTGTGGAAGTTCCTGCCAATACCCGTATTCTTCCTAAGGAAAACCTCGCCGTGATTCTTCAACCAATCCAAGACTTGCTTTACATCTTCCTGGAAGAGTCGGAGAGCGAGTGTCTGGTGTAGTCGTACTCTTTCCT
Source organism: Drosophila anomelani (assembly GCA_035045905.1). Taxonomy (NCBI): domain Eukaryota; kingdom Metazoa; phylum Arthropoda; class Insecta; order Diptera; family Drosophilidae; genus Drosophila; species Drosophila anomelani. The sequence goes on from JAWNOO010000165.1 coordinate 8,390,469, forward strand.
GATGCCATTTGGCCTCCAGCGAACGATGGTGTCCCAGGATCTGATGGATAACGGCCAAGACATGACTGGCTCCCTCGCTATAATCCGCCGCTGGATTCTGTCGCTCGTACTTGTTAAAGCTGCCGCCGTTGCTGTTCTTTCGATGATCGGGCACGCCAGGGGGTGGCGGCTGGTTGCAGACCTGCACAAGGTGATCCAGCTGATACAGCAGCTTCTTGCTGGTGGAGTGCACCTCCGTATAGGCCTGGCACATGGCCTCGTACAGGGATTGGTGTGTGCGGATGGCCGTCTCCAGACTCTGGATATCCGAAGGCAAAGGCTGGTTCGCCTGACAGGCGGCTGCCCAACTGGCCACGCTGTTGCAATACTGCTCCGCCTTGTGATGAAATAGAACACTCAGTTGCAGGACAGCCGTTCGCTCATCCAAGCCCGCTGCGAAGTCTTTCCAGGTTCGATCCAAGCGCTGTGCCAGCGTCTTGATGTGCTGAGCGGCATAGTGTTGACTCTCAATCAATCGGGAGGCCACGGCCAAGATCCGATCGATATTCACGGAGACATTCATCGAGGCCACGGCGAACTTCTGATGCTCATCCTGCAGTGACTTGGCCACCGAATAGTTGTGCCCGATCTCCACATAGCTCATCTGAAACACGTCGCGGTTGTGCAGGATCCAGTCGAACATCTTCTCGCAGTCCTGCTCGAACAGCCGCCACTGGAAGCACTGGTCTAGCTTTATCTTCTTGTGCTGCCACAGCATCAGCAGCTTCTCCTGTCCCGTGTGGATGAGGTCGATCTGGCGCATGGCTTTGTTAACGGCCGCCGACATATCCGGATTGCTGCTCACCGACCGAGATTGCTGCGAGGGCTGAGATTGCTGGCCGGCAGAGGAGGTGCCCGAGTCCATGTCCGAGCCGCCAGAACCAGCAGGGGGCTAAAAAGGGAGAATAAAAGGTTAGAAAGAGATTTAAAAGGTACAAACTCAAGGCTAATCGCATAATTGGTTAAGATTATCAATTTTCCATCTATTATACATATCAGTGTGCCCACAATTATATCCGACACCCAATTGTTTGTTGGTTAAAAGCCTTTTAGGCAAGCTTTTTAAATATTTACAATGGAAATGTTACACTTTGTTTTATTATCATGCAAATATGGTTTGAATAATTCATTTTAAATTGCTGATTTTTTGTTGACAAAAAAACGGCTTTCTGTATAAAACAACAACCGATTTATGTATAGCTCAAAAGAGCTTCAATTTAATTAAATAATCTGCCCACCTAAAAAAATAAAAGCACACAAATTACCATGAATATTTTATAGTGTCAATAGCGTTTGTCTGAATGTCTTTATTTTGGCATTCATTTTAGCAAAGTGAATGCTAGGACAGAGGCTATTGACTCTTTCTGTTGGATATGGCAATGATTTTCATTCGGCCATATACGAATAAAGATCTCGTAACACCATTTTATTTGTTTACATTATTTATTTACGGAAGAAGTGACCAAATATGTAAACATAAAATTCAACAGAAGCTCTTTGTTAATTGTTTAAGTCTTTAAATTAAAGGAAAATTAAATTCGATTCTGTTTTTTAACCATTTTATGCGACTGCCTTTGAGAAATCCTTGAAAACCGCACTCACCTGACCCCCTGGCGGCGCCACCGCATTGATCTTGGCCAGCAGCTTCTTGCCCTGCATATCCAGATCATCGATGGGCAACTTTGTGATCTTCTTTCGCATCTCGTTGTGATGATCAATGGCATGCCTGGCCAATGCCACGTCCTCGGCAAAATCGTTGCGATTGAGATCCTCCTGGAGGTCATCAATACGATCGGCCATGTCCCCGGCCTGCCAGAAGAACTCCTCGATGGCCAACCGGGCGTCCGTCCACTGCTGATGATCGTACGGCTGCTGACCCTCAAAATCCCCGGTCAGCTGATGACTCTCCGCGATCTTGTTGAGTGATTCGATCGATACCGTTGTCGTCTCGAACTTGTACTTGTGCGAGGAGATCGAGGCACGCTGCTTCTGCCAGAAGTTGTCCGGCTTGATGATGACCACGTTGTGGATGTTGGCGCTGAAGTGTTCCTGCAGCACCTTCAGTATTGTCTTCACGTTCGTCGAGCAGTTGCCATTGCCGCGCATATCGATGATGACTGTGAAGCCGAGGTTCTTGGCGGCGTCGCTGCAAAACAAAAGCCAGGTGAAAGGTGCGTACGGTTATAGAGAGATGCAGAGAGAGCTATTGATAGAGAGCATAGACAAGGAGAGAGTACACTACGCGATAACTAAAGACCTTTCTAAACAAAAATTAAACTTAAAAAATTAAAAATATAAACTAAAACTATTTATTAAATTTTTTGTATGATCCCTAACTAAGTTTAAGCAATGCCTAAAGCCCTGATTGCAGAGTAAACCTATTAATCTGCAGATAAGCGCTAAATCTTTTTTTATTTAAAACTTAAGAGCTATTTTTTTTAAGTAATGGATATTATTTCCTGTATCAACCGCTTTGTTTTATTTTCTTAGATATTTTATCTACCATCAAGGCTTTATATCTTAATAAAACATGAATTTTAAAGGCTTAAACCCTTGATATAACATGAAAAAATGTTGCTAAAAATATTATTATAGTTAAAATATTTTAATTTTAATTTTTAATTAATATTTTTCCCAGTGCTGCATCTTTTGCTTAGAATACGTGAGTGAGAGTCTCGTGATTCGCTCATGGTTCGTTGCTCTGTTTACGCATCTTGCATAAATTATGACGGCTCGGCTTCCTTCATATGGTCTGAGGTCGGTTTCTATTGCTCTGACACCAATTTGAGCTAATAATTTCCTATACACCTCCCCCCTCCTGGCCGCCCAGCGATCTGATTTGCATTCCATTTGAATTTTAATCGCACCATTAACTATAAATATTTCTTTCATTGATATGTGTGTGGCTGCGGCATCGGCACCGGCACCAGCTCCTCCTCCCCGATTCCGCTTCCCATTCCGCCTATTATTCCCCCGTGTTATTCCCACTCTTCTGCCGCTATTTCTTGGCCTGATTGCGGCCGGTTCTGAGTTCTCAGTTCCCGGTTTTAACCACGTTATCTTCTCGTGTTTAAGCATATGTCGTGCGGTTGTCAGATGGGGCATTTCTAGGGGTTTTGCCCCAAAGGAAGAACAATGCGAAAGTGAAGAGGTGGCGGCTCGCATGCATTTAAAATTTCGAGCAAAGAAGGAAACTTATTCGTTGGGAACTCGGAACGAACGAACTTTGATTGTGTTCCCGATTGTTAAGTCCCATAAGAGAGTGTTCCCGAAAACCCTCCCGCAACCTCTTATCGGGCGACATATCTGGAAATTTGTGTGTTTTACTCGAAAGACCGAAGCCATGCCTCAACTCACTTGATGAGTAATAAAAAACCTTCGAAACGGGCTATTAAAAAATCGAAATTTGAGCAGAGAAGGAGAAGGAACGAAGGAGAGAAGTGTCGCCCGCATTTCAAAATCGATAAAAGGAAAACAAAGTCGAATCAAAAATCGTTTATTTAACCCATAAATCTGAGCCTTCTGGCGGGGAGTAGCACCCCCGAAAGGAAGTCCCGTCCCGGCCAATGTACGTGTCTAAAATGCTGAGAACTCCCTCTCGATTCACCCGATTCACAGAATTTGCATTGACGACGATGGGACGCCTTCATTTCAGTTGCCAATTTGGCCGAGTCTCGCGGCAACTGGGAAACAGGCAGAAAGACAAAGGAACCGAATCGCAGAAATAAACAAAAAGTGTTTCACGCCAAAAGTAAATAAACAAAACAAAAGCGAAACATAAACGAAGGCAAAGCAAAAGCAAAACAAAGAAGTAAATTAGGTTTTCAGGGGAACGAAGCTTCAAATACACTAATTTACAAAGTAATTGTTTGTTTGCACTCATTGATAAGATCAAGGTAATAGCCATTGTGTGACGTATTCATTGAGATATGATTAACATTTGACAGTAATTGTGGAGCAATGAATAAGATAAAGTTCACTTTGAGAAATTAAAACTTGTTTGTACTATTTTACTATCAAATTTATAAATAAAATGATCTATTTAATCTCTTATTATTTACGCTTATACTACTAATATTTAATCTTTAAATATTTACATCAAAAAGTATTAATATTTCATAGAAAAGTATCAGTTTTATCTCACAAAGCAAGTATTTAATATTGAAACGGTTTTTCTAAACCAATAATATTGATAAATAATCTTTTGTATCTTATTAAATAATCCTCCTCTTACAACCTCCTTCTAAAAACCTATTTTTAGGGTATACTTCTAGCTTTAAACTCATTCAGTGAATGGTAAATAAAAAGAAGAACCCATTAAAGAGCGAAGAGTAAAAGTCTTGTCTGCAGATAAAGCGCACAGTGGTCAGATAAGATGCACAGTGGGAAGAATGCCAAAGCGAACAGCACATTCCATGATTGCCGGCATTCAGATAAGACAACCCCGTTCCCGTTCCCGTTCCCTTTCCCGCACTTGTTCCCATTTCGTGTGCTTGAAATATAGACTCCGCATCGACCGAGTTGTCGATTTGCTTATCGGCCAAACGTTAAGTGTCGTCTGCTATGGGTTCCATTACCTCCTCTCCGCTTCGCTCCGACTTATTTTACGGATCCCCCCCTGTGAAATGTGGGACACTGATAATACAATGCTTTGCTTGTTACCGCACTGATAACAAAGTTGATGGGGAGGAAGCCGGCGTGGGAATCCACCTCCCAGTGATTCACGACCGGCGAAACTTGTTAGCGCCTGAATTTGAATGCTACATCGCGGTATTATTGCGCCAATGAGCATGACTAAATAAGCGAGGAACGTGCGTTTCTCCCTCATGCCAATTGGTTTGGAATTGGAGAATGTCGGCGGCGGTGGCTTCTTTGCTACTTTTTCCACATCTTTCCGCAGAGATACTCTCTTCGTCGTTGTGTGTCGCAATCTGGGGTCGCCATCATCGTTGTCGGCATCGTCAACTCTTGGGGTCTGATTATCATTCCGAGTTTGTAGCCTTTGGCAGCCATCTCGATAGCAGTTTTGCGGGCAGGGTATTAAATAGGGTAAGATCCATTAGCTTTAAGGGTTATTTTGGGGCTTTTATTTCAGGTTCTAAAAAATCTAAGAAAAAAACTACATAACTAATCTTATTTAAATCTATTTATGGAAAACATTTTTGAGGACCAATTAAGTCTTAAATCTCCTTTGTTATTATCTTATTTAATTAACTAATTAATTACTTTTTCTTTAGGCTTTTACTTTTAGCTTTTATACTTGGCTCTTTCTATATCCAGTTTATTATTTCCGAGGCTTTACTGTTCGCCCAAATTACCCTTTCTTTTTCTTTCTTTCTGGTTTTATGGTACATTTGGGTTTTTTCTTTTTATTTTCTTTTGCTTTTAGCTTTTTGCTCTTTGGGGCAAGCAGCAAAAAAATATCTTCGCATTCTTTGAGCTTCGGTTCTATAAAGTCTTTGGAAGCCGGTCCCCGGTGTGTGAGTGTGTGTTGAGCTGCTGTTTTTTCTGCTGCTCCAACTGCTGCTTCTGCTTCAGCTTTAACTTCTTAACTTTGCTTTTATAGCTTTCTTTGTCGCACAGATTTATGCAACTTTTGTTGCTGCTAGTTTTTATTTAAAAAATATTTACTTTTACGACTTTTTTTTGCAGTCAGAGGCACTGCACCCTCCATGTGCGAACTCATGTGCAGTTTCATTCAATGTCAACTGCAGAGGCTCCACCAGCACCAGCAGCAGCAGCAGCAGCAAGAACAATGTGCGTGCTGTTCTTTGCCAGAGTCGGACGATGATGATTCATAAAATATGCGACTGCAGTCAGACGACGACTATAACAGGAAAATCAAGTGGAATGTGGCACTGCAGCTGCAGCAGCTGCTCCCCCGCCTCTGGCCCTCTTTCACCCCCTATTCGGAATATATATAAAATATATATATATACAATATAGTTGCGGGTGAGGCGACGACGGCGCGACGCTGCCGAAATCGCAAACGAAGCGCTGCCTGTGCCTGCCAACAACGTCGCGACGTCAGCTGACAATGGGTAGCCATTGTGCCGGGTACAGTGGGTATTCGTAAACAGAAACGAATGAAAACAATTGATATTTAATAACTAAACAATTAATAAATACAATTTTCTAGGTAAAAACAAATTGGGCAAGGAATAAAGTCCTAATTAAAACTCTTTTTTTGGACAACGAATTTTTAGTCTTAAAGAATTATTATTTAGATTCCAATGAATAATTGAGAGGTTCCCCTTGGAACAGGTGAATACCCAAGCCTATCCGCTTTTCTTTGGCAATATCTTTGTATATTTTTCTTTCCTTTAGTTAAGTTTTCTTATAATTAAATCAGAGACCTCACTGTACAATAGAAGATGAAATAAATGGAGAACAAGCTAGCAGCTAGCCAAAGGCAACATTGCAGTATAAATATCCAAAATCTTGACGTTTTCAATTTGAATAAATGGAAACTAAAGCTTAAGCTAGTCTGGAGAGCATAAAACGTGAACTAATAAAAAAAAACATTCCTTCTTTTCTGTTGTCAACTGAACACAACTTAAGTTTTCATTAGGTGCCACTTGATTTGGGTGAATCATTTGAAATTCTGTGAAATATCTTGCTCGTCTTTAGTGCTCGTAAATCCGCAAAGTGATGAAAAGCATCCATAAAACAAAACCGAAATGCATAGTCTGAATAGTTTGTCGTACATAATATCCATAAAATTAAGCCAAAATGTTAATAAAAACCAATAACAGAAGCAATAAATTGATGTTGAAATCCCTAGAGATTACAGGTAAGTTGTTCTTATCTTGAAAATGGGCTTTATAAAAGTCTAATAATAATTTAATGGCTGTTGGATTATGCCATGTACATAACTCTAAAATTAGTGATTATATATTTCTTTTAATTTGGGGTTTCATTTGACTATCGTTTTTTATTTTCACTAAAAATAAAGCATATTTCCTTATTTAACTCTTATAAGTAAAAACAAAAAATGATCCCTTTAAAGATTCACCTGGGAATGCTAATCAGGTAGCTGAGCAATCGCCGCAGATCCTCCGGCTTCAGTCGATCCCTTCGCGGTGTGGCGGGAAAGCATAGGAGCGGCCCGCCACGGCGATCCCTGCCGCCAGTGAGGAAGACAACGCGCTCCTGGAGCAGCGTCAGCAGATCCCTGGCCCGCTGGCCGTCCATTGCAGTGGCGGCGACGGCAGGAGAGGGTTAATCGGAGCGGCGATGCGATGCGGTGCGCCGCGGGTTAATTACTATTCGTGGGAAATAGGAGGAGCAGCGGGCAGCCAAGGCAGGGGAATGGTCTCCGATTTTAAACCAAGGCTGGTCACTGCAGCATAACGAATTCCAGCCTCGAATTTCACTCGGCAATCGCCGTATTATTTTTTTAAATATTATTATTATTATGTTTCGCTGCTGTTTGTTGTTGTTGTTTTTGTTTTTGTTGTTATTGTTTGGCCTTTATTCATTGATTTTCGCAAATTTCTCGCTGGCATTTTCATGGTCACTCTCTTTTGATGTTTGTTTGTGGAAAATGTGAGGAAAACATAGAAAGAAAAAAAACAAGGTGGAAATGCAGACACAAATTAGCAAATGGTATTTATCTTTTTTTCTTCTCCTCTTCTCTCTCTCCTTTTTACACATTATTTGCATATATTTATTTCTGGCCGACACGCAGTTTCTTCGTGGTTTTTATTTTTAAAAGTGGAGTTTTTTTTCGGTTTTTCTCTCCTCGTCACCCTCGCGTTTTTCCCCCCTCGAGTTTTTCGTGGGTGTGAGAGCGAGAGGGAGATACAAACAGACAAACACACACGCACACACATTTGCCAGCAAGCGGAAGGTGGCACAGAGGAAAAGAGAGGGCAGGAGTGGGAGGATGGTAACAGAGGAGGGTGTGGGGGAGCTGCACATATACATAACACATATATTTCCACTAAATCTCATAAATCATGTGAATCGGCGTTAGAAAATCATAAAAACATAAAAAACACACATCTTTTTCTTGCTTTTATTTTCAAGAACACAAACGCACACTCACACAGACGCACACCAATAAGGCGGATTCTGTTGTGGTTTCTACTTTTTAATTGCCAATTTGCAATGTTGCCTTAAATTTAACACAAACTCCAGTGCACACACACACACACGTAGGGATCGTATATAGAGCCTGTATATACATAATTATATATATCACATCATCCGCAAGCAGTTCAGTTCTCTTTGCGTCTTGGCTCTTCTTCTTGCCACTGCTTGTGCCACACAAATTGATTTTTTTCACTTGCGATGCTTTTGTTTTCTTCCCCCCCAATCGGTTTCGCTGGGAAATTCTCCACAATTACCGTTGCACGCGAGTTTCAAAGACGCTGAGCTAAGTTTTCCCGGTCATTTTGCTGACCAGCGGCGATTTTGTTTAAGCGCGGCGGTCTCCGTTTGTTTAAACAAATTAGATTTTGCGAAGTGCTAGAGATGTCAATATATTGATGGTGCTGGTCCTGTCGATAGTATATCGATGTAAACATAGCACTAGGGTTCTTGTCTGAAATTGTTTTAATTTTTGGTATATATTTAAGCGATAAATAACTATCGATAGCTCTAGCAGATAAAAACGCGGCAAAATCGACGGTATTACTGCTAGTTGGTCACATTTACTCCTTGTTTATTTGTTTTTCTCCAAATTGACTTCCAATTTTCTGCAAACATTTTACGCAAAATCAAAAACTCGTTCCGGAAAAGAAGCAAGAAGCAACGCCAGCCGCCAGCAGCTACATCCCCCACCGCCACCCTCTCAGCCAGCTGCTCATCTTCCTTTAACGACGCTGCCTCCGTCTCCGTCCCGCGGAGCACCCTTTTTTCGCGGGAAACGGAGGACTCCGCCAGGACAATGGAGAGCAACCTCACGCGAATCATTCGGGAGTCGCCCAAGCTAAAGCTCAGCGGCCAGCTCAGCAAATACACCAATGTAATGAAGGGTGAGTGGGTAAAGATATATCCCTGGGTTTTTATCTAATCTTTGCTTTGTTTGGGAAGTTTATTTAATGGTTTTTGTTCTCTTTTAGGCTGGCAATACCGCTGGTTCACGGTGGACGCCAAAACCGGATCGCTTAGCTACTATCTGTGCGACTCCTCGACCGTGGGCGATGACATTGCACCCTCGCCGCATGTCTTGGCCAGTGCACCCCGCGGACAGGTGCAGCTGGCCGGCGCCGTGGTCTATCCCAGTGACGAGGACTCTAGGACCTTTGCCATTGCCTGTGCCTCGGGTGATACCGTCAAGCTGAGGGCCAATGATGCTCGGGCCCGGCAAGAATGGGTGGATGGCCTGCGGGCGGTGGTGGAGAGTCACATGAAGGCCATGGACATAAGCAACTCATCGCCGCTGCCGCCAAGGGAACTGCTGGCCGCCTCCGATGCCATGGTGTCCGCCCGCCAGGCCTTGTTTCTCACAGAGCAATGGTGAGTTTATTGCTTTGTATTGTTTTAAAAAGAGGTTTATACTTTGATTGAAAGTAAATTACTTATTTAAAGATTAATAATTGAGTTAATATTTCAAATATTCAAATTTTTAGGTAAATACTTACGGTTTTACATAAAATTTGATTTATTGAAGCGAATTATAGCAAAGCTAAATCATAAAGCAGCCAAATTTAACCTTTCCCTGCATAAATTCAGCCCAAATTGTTTCATAATTTAGTTTATAAATATAAAATTCCCTTGAATCTGTTATAAATATTATAAATAATTATGCGTCAATGTAAAATCGGTATCAATTACGATTTTAAAGCGTTTTCTTTGACATTTTAAACAGGAAACAGAAACGTTTATAAATAACCTTCCAATTAATTTGAATTATTATTATTTATTATTTATATATAAGCTTTTAATATCACCTCTTTCAATATCAAAGCAAATTATTCACCTTAAAATTGAAGTTAGGCTTAAATCTTCCCTTTAAACACCCCTTTTCCCTGCCCTTTTAGCAACGCCTCTCTGGCCAGGGCCATTGAGAGCATCGATTGTGCTTCCTTCTCGCCCACGGATCCCGACCTGCTACTGCTCAAGGCGATCTCAATGGCCAGCACCCAAAGCCTGCACCAATGCCTGGGCCTGCTCCAGCGTCATCAGGAGATCAATCAGCCGCCGCCCTCAGAGGCAGCACCCATCGTGCTCTGAGAGCACGGATCCGAGGATGAAGATAGTTTCCAGTATCCAGTATCTATGAAATAGAGCAATAAACACTAAAGCCAGACCCTGGTCGCGTGGTGTGGGTTGGCGGTAAGCGATAATTAAAAGTCTTTTTCGGGTTGGGTTACTTTTTCAATGTTTTTATAAAATACTTTTGTTCGTTTTTCAGTTTTCCATTCAGTTTTCCGCATTTTAGCATTCTTTTTTTTTGTTTTTTGTTTCTTGGATTAATTAGAACATTCATTTCGACATTTAAAGTTAATTTGAACATAAAGTTTTGCACTAAAGTTGATAGAAAATGTTCGAGTTGTGGACAGATCGTACAAAGATACACATATCCAGGAGATTTATTAACTGCTAGCTCCGCCATTGTTTATGTTACATCCTAAATCCGAAAAGTAATTCATTAAGTTTCTTGTGGAACATCAAAGTCTATTTGGGGGGAACGGGGAATGGGGGGATTACATAGATATATGCATATATATATATATACGGGCTATGGCTATTGTAGATGATGAGTTCTTGCGTATGCAAAAATAGTTGTGTTATCGTAATTAACTCTTGTCTCTCCGATCAAACATCAATTGTGTGCGCTTGCCAAAACCTAAAACGTTGCCAAAAGTCTTTGCCTAAAGGTGTCAACATAACATACACATACACATTTGTCCCTCCAACGAATCCTGCTGCGCGTCCTCTCAGCCAGACGGGACAGAAGTGGAACAGAGTCCAAATTAAGGCTAGAAAAGGCACTTTAGAAGGGGGATCCATTAGTGTTCAGAGGGAGGTTAGGGTGGGGATCGGGGAGTCCAATAATCTCAAATCAAGTGCCACAAGTCCATGGACAGATCGCGCAGCAGTGTTCGTTGCACTCCAAAAATTTCCGCTTCTAAATTTTGTCTAAAAATTTTGCTTGTATATAAATACGTTTTACAAAAAGTTCACTTGTTTCTTGTTTTTTTTTTACATAATTTTGTTTTGCGGTTTTTTCATCGCTGAATTTAATTCCGAAAGGCATTTTTTGTGAGTTTTTTAATTTGGTTTTTAGTTTTTTGTTACGTTTTTTTTGGTTTTTGTTGTTAAGCCTAAACATTAAATTTAGTTGATTCCATTTTGCCATCATCATTCTCGTTAATAATTTTGTACATTTTCCCTCTCGCTTGTGGTAAATTATAATAATTATAATAATAGACTAAAGGGTCGGGCACACAATTACCAAGTTAAATCCGCTTAAACTCTTTTGATTTCGTTTACATTTAATTAATTAATTAATTATGCTGCTGTTTTTGTTTTTGGGGGGGTTTGGGGCTTCATTATCTGTTCTGTTCTGTTTTGTGGAATGTTCCGGGTCTCCTCCTTCCGCTTCCGCTGACGCTGTTTTTTGCTTACTAACTAAAGAGATCGATCGCTATTTATTTAGTTAGACTGCTGGACTATAACATAATAATACTTTCAATCTTGATTCAATAAGTACGCTAGGAATAGAAACTAGGTGTGGCGAAGATCGCATGGAGGAAACTAGAGGAAAGCCGGCTCCATATAATCCATATACCTTGGTTAATTCTTGATAACTGAATAAAAAAATATATTTTTTTAATTTATAGATACTGCTGGTAAAGTAATTGCTTAAGAAACCTTTTTAAATGTTTTTTATGTTTTACATTTAGTTAATATTTACATGATTTTCAAAGTAAATGAAGAGTGAGAGTTATAAAAATCGAGAATTAGCTTACATTAAATTTATGATTCAATTTTATATAACCAAAAATTTGATCGGGTAATAAAAAAAGGTATATTTTGTTTGGATTTCAAAGAATTAATTGTGAGTGCTTTTGAAACCGCTTAATCGTTCCTATTTTCAGACATATTTTTACAGAATTTCAAATCTCTAGAAACTTTCCCGACTTTCTAAAATAAAAAATAATTATATAAATATCTAAAAAAATATAAATTTTCATCCAATCTATTAACCAAGGTATAGGAATACATTTACCGCATTTTAGCTGCTGGTGCAGCTTCTGATGAACTTTATATTTCAGTTGGCTTCGTCCTCCTCCCCTGTTACTCATCATCATTTTTATTTCTTTTATTTTTCCCCTTTTACTTTTCATTTTCCTCCTCATTTCATCATCATCCCTATGTTTACTCGCTAGTGGTGGTAATGGGCTCCACCTTGATGCCCCCACCGCTGCTCGAAGAGCTGGGCACATCTGCTCCTGTTGCCGCCGACGATCCTCCGCCCGATCTCTCCTGCTGGGCAGCCACACTCCCAGCACCCGCTGCCGCTGAGGAGGAGGAGGATGAAACGCTGGCACCGACCAATTCGGCCAGATCCTCGGCAAAGAGGCGACTGGGCGAAAAGTCCCTTTTGTAGGCCATGTCCAGCCCAAGATCGCCAAGCGGCGAATGCAGGCGGGGCGTTTCACTGCGCAGCGGACTGCCCTTGGCCTTGGCCGGATGCTGACCCACCAGAGAGGAGGAGGAAGCGGAGGAACTGGAACTGGCACCGAAACCGGACTTGTGGGGCACCTGGTGGTGGTGCTGTTGCTGCTGCTGCTGCTGCTGGTGGTGATGCAAATGCGCCACCTGCTGCTGCTGCTGTTGCAGGTGAAGCTGCTGCAGATGATGGTGCGCCTGCTGCTGTTGATGCTGCTGGTGATGCGCCGCCGCAGCCTGCTGCTGCTGATGCTGCTGGTGATGGTGCAGAGCGACGGCCATGCTGGGCGGCAGATTCGGCAGGAGGCCGGCGGGACCGCACGGCGAGGGCGCATGCCTGGGCCCGGAGCCACTGCTTAGAGCCGGCGATATACTAGCCCTGCCTCCGCCCGCTCCGGGTACCGAAACCGAACCAACGCCAACGCCCACGCCTGGATGGGGCGGCAGGTTGAATAAACCCGGCGGAACGGGCGGCGGCCCCGCCTCCCCGTGCTGATGCTGCACGGCCGCTGCCATCTGCATCTGCTGCCGGATGTTGTGGGCCACGGCGGCCACCGCAGCGGCCGTTTCCTGTGACATGTGCTGTTCCCCGCCAACACCTGACTGGGGACCGCTGCCATTAGGACAGGCCAGCGAGCTCGGAGTACCGGCTAGAGCGCCACTAGCGCCCGGATAGCTCAGTGGGAGATCCTGCAAGGGAAACGCGGGCTAACCCGATGACAGTCAGTTCGGTTCAAGCATCAAATTCTTCGAATATACAGCCAAGCTCGCCGTATTGATTACCTACCGAGTGGCGACCGTAGGGTGGCAAATGAGCCCCCAAACTATCGTCTTTTATGTCCTTGGCATCGCGAAAAACCACCGTCTTGATAACGCCCTTGATGTGCTCATCGGGCCAGATGCCCAGCAGGATTCTCTGCGGTCTACCACGACCCTTGGGCCGCAGATCCGGACCACCATCGATGGAGGGTCCCAGCATATTATGCACACGATTCGCATACAGCACGAAGGTGGGATACGGGATGTCATACTTGCGGGCAGCCTGCGACAGAGACAAGCCCTCCTTCAACACACTGAAGATGGCCTCCGCCATGGTCTCGGGGCGCCAGGACTTCAGCGGTCCTCGTTCGCGGAAGCGCATGTGATGCATCAGATTCTGGTTGGTGTTCCAGCATTTTTGCCACATCGACTGCAGCTGGTACTGATAGCTGTCTGCTGAAATTTCAAGTGTAAAAAAAGAAAACCAACGATCAGATCGGCTTGCCAGTGCCATGAAATAGTCGCAGTACAAACCTGCCAGCGTGGATCCAGTGGCTCCCATCCAGGCATGCGAGTTCTCCATCATTTTGGCCTGCGAATAAAAGAATGGAAGAGATTCAAGAATCAGTAAAGTGAGCAGAGTGAGGAGGAGCAGATTCTGGTGGGTGAGTGGTGCTTCAATTAATTGTATGACTCGCTTTGGTTAGCGCTCGATGCGCCGACTCCTCTTGTCTGGGATATATTTCTTTTTTGTGGCCCCTCATAACCTCCGCCCATTTGATTGACATGCAAAATCGACCTATTTTCATTTAATTTCATTTTTTTTTGGTTTTATATCAATGGGTAATGTGGGTTTATTGATGGTGAGACAAGATTTGTTACACAAAATGGTGGAGTTTTTGATTTCAGGGTTTCTTTGGAGGATAATATTAATAAAATAAGTATTTGTTACCTATTCTACGATCTTCAGATATGAAAAATCCCTAAAGTATCTTTCTGAATGTAAGTATTACCTTAATTATTAAAAAGGTATAATATTTTAGGAACCATTTTAAAGGTTTTGATCCCTAGATATTTCCCATAAAATTCTTAGTAATTGCAATGACCCTAGATATTTTCTAACATTTCTCTGATTTTAGATATTCCCAATAATTTTTCTGAAGCATCTCCTCGACCCTAGATATTTTTCATCATTTTTTCTGAGGTATCTCGCTGACCCTAGAGTTGAATCCTTGTTGATTCTAAAGCGCTTCTTAGGCAGGCACTGTTCTAATTCGAATTGCAACGGCAACGATACATTTAACTGGCTGACTGAACCTTCGAGTGGCGACTCCGTTGTCGTTGTTGCGCTGCGGTTGTCTGTTTGCCGACCACCCCACCCCCTCGAGTGGCTGGCATCGAATTCACTAATTGCATAACAAAGTAACATTTGCATATTGCTCTACATATGTTGGCGGCGGTGGCATCGGGATTCGGATCCACCTTGTCGATAACTTCATTACAAAAATTTCCATGCACGGAGTGCAGAGGAGCAAAAAAAAAAACACAACACTCGCATCGCACTGAAGTGGGTACTGGCTCAGGTGGGCACTTGTGCCCATTTAGCGTTAAGTATTACTTGTAACTTTTTTGCCATGTGACTGACTGAGAGTGCTCCTGTCGTTCGCCTGTAACCCACTCCTCCGTAATCCTCCTCCGGAGGCCAGACAATGTTGCGATGTTCTCAGAAATCGTTGCCTAGCTTTATGGGCTCCGGACATGCAATGGATGGATTTACTTTTCGGCTCATTACGTCGCAAATTATATATTATTCACAAGTTTCTCTTTTCGTTTTCTTTTTTTTTGCCATGCGAAATTGCTTTATTTGGGGGAAAAGGTGACTAATCCTTACAGAGCGTAGTTTGTAGTCTTAATTTATCCGCTTTTTACCAGGTATTGCAATGTCATGTGTGACTATTTAGCTGGCCAGAAAGTAATATATTATTAAAAAAGTGCAATTACGTTTAAATAAATCTGCATTGTAATTACAGTGTGACTCATTACACAGGTTACAATCAGGTTAAGGTTTTTTTTGGAGAGGTTTTGGGGCATATTTAATTTTATAAATATTTTTAGGGGATGTAGAAAGTCACAAGAACCATAAGGGTATAAAAAATGCTGGCTTAAATATTATATTTTCGCTACAAAAGACAAATGAGGTTTAAAATCCCTTAAAAAATATGTCTAAAAGTATAAAATAAATTGTTTAAGGCAGAAAACTTAATACAAATTAATTGTATGCTAATATATTATTAGGGTTCAAGGGATTTGTGTTATCTTTAGCTCCTCTGATTGATAAAAGTAATCAAGGATATTCTAATATAACAATATACTGAATCCCCCTAAAAAATCACTGTATTAACCCCTCTAAAAGTCGTAGATATATCAATTCGGTCTTTAAAAAAATTTCTTATAGGAAACTCCACTCCACCCCCAATTTACCCCTTTAAATTTATCCCGCCTCCACCGACTATAAAGCCGTTTGTTGTTGCTAAATACTAGCGACTATTGAGACTAATCACGCTAATGCCCAAATCTGTCTCAAAACGCGGACGACAGATGGCGCTGCCGGGCCAGCAGGTGTGCGTGTGCTGGGTGTGTGTTGTGTGCTGCTGTGCAGTGTGTTATCCAGCAGCTGCAGCAGCAGCAACAGCAGTTGCCTTCAATAATACGCCACGCCAAATGCCAAATAATTTATTTATTATATGTGCAGCTGACCAAAGCTGACTGCAAAACACACATAGGGGCGGGGGATGGGAGGTGGGAGGTACAGAGGTGCGGGAGTGACGGGGGTTCCAGAGGCACACGGAGGTATATGGCCAGAGTCCTGAGTGAGATTTCATTACAACTCATTTGACAGTCTTGGTGCACTCGACGCTGCCAAAATGTCATAGCTGAGTGGCATGCATCGAAAGGGGGTTGCGGGTATAGGAATAGGGAGTTACCTAGTTCCACCATACTCCCTCCTCCCCCTCACAGAGGTCTCCTCTGTCAGCCCCTTGGCCCACAGTTGGCGGATTAGCGGGCACGCATCGCGCACAGCTCCTACACCACAGCGCCAGCTACAGGGGGGATTCGATAGCTTTAACAAAGCTAATGGTAGTTTTGGAGTTTAAAAAAAGGTTTTAAATTAAATATTAAAATTGAAAATATTATAAACCTTTCTATTTATATTTTGTTTATGAATCCTTTGCTTGTTTCAGTAGGGTTCGCTTCACTGTACCCCATTTTGTGGGCCTCAACACGAAATTAAGCGAAATGAAGTTGACCACGCTTCGATTTTGGCATCAAAGCGAACCGTTCCCGCTTACAGCTTGACCTCGCCTCCTCATCGGACCACCACCCCCTTGGCCTCACCACCCACCACCCTCTCTTCCTGCTGCACTTGCTGCATGCATTGTTAATACAATTGGAGTCCAACGTCAATAACCAAGTGCCACGAATGGACCATTAGTTGAGTTGAGTTGCGCCGCTCCGCCTGATGCGGGCACCGTCTATATGGAATATTACACACACACCCACACACACACGGGGGTGTGTGTAGTTTGTGCATCTGCATTTATGTATTCTATATATAATTATACGGCTTAGCGATTGCTTGGCTTGGCGGATTCCTCCACTGCCATGGAACAGCGAATTTAATCAGTTGATAGATGCAATACCAACATGAATATGTTAGAGAAAAACTAAATTTAAAGCTTGGAATTTAGCAGAAATAATACTATTTAAAAAGTTGAGACTTTATAAGGGTAATATTAATATTGATTACCTTCAAAGAGAGTTCTGAAAGTTGTGGAAAGATTTCTGTAGGAAAGTCAGTGTCAAGAGTTATTTTTCGTTAACTAAATGGAAATGTTTAACTTGAAGTGGTCTCAAAGGCCTGAAATTGCTTGGTTAATGGAAATAAATATATTTATAGTAAAAATATAATTAAATTCTATTAACAGTAGGCTTTGAAATGTATATAAATATCATTTCAAGCTAAGAAATGCCTTCTAAAATATCAAATATTTAACATAAACTTGTAATAACTTATAGAAGGACTGCTCTCCTCCTTCAAAAATGTCCTTGCCGGTCTCATCAAATTAGATTATATCCAAAATCGCTGGGGCGTTTTGCATCTTCCGCCATTTTCTGTCTGGCACCGCCTTCCCGTGTCAAAGAGCCGGGAAGAAGGCGTTCCGTGCGATTTTCACGCAATCGAAACCGAAACCTTTTTTTTTTTGCTTGTTGTGGAGTCAACCTCTATGCCTGTTTGAGGCAGGTTTAGGTTGAGTTCCCCCTTTGCCAAGATTACTGGCCTCTAGTCAAGCGTTAAGACCGCATCAATTGGGCGTGAAGGTGCAGGGCGGGGGGCGAGTGAGATTCTCGCCCGAAAACAGTCCAAGTCGAGCGGCACTTGTGCGGCACTCCTGCGGTCTCGGCTGCGGGGTGGCTGCCACAATTTCTGATTCGCTCAAGCAACAAGCCTCAGCCGCCGCAGATTGAGACTTGAACTTTGCCTCAGTCTCAGTTCCCAATGGCTGACTCTGTACCAGGACCCCAGAGCCAGTTGTCCTGGCAATGCAATTTAGCCAAATTCACAGCAGGAAACACACCAACGGAAAGGCGAGGGCAACAAATTCTCTAATGTCTAATGTGAGGAGAGTGCGAGACAAAAATAAATATAAAGATGAAAGCATTGGAGGGTTAGGAATAAGGGATACCCAGTAACAAACAATTTTATTAACCGAAAAGGTTTTAAAATGATTTTATAAAGAAAACAAATGTTTAATTTGATATTTCTTTTATTTAGATCGCATCTGCTTCTACTTCTTTAACAGCTTCTTCTGTGTGTTATTTCCCTCTTTAACCTTAGAGACTTTCTCCTCCTTTTCGGTGAGGATCACTTCGATATGGCAGGTTGACGACATATAGGGATTGCTGCGTCCATGAGCACGGTATGTGCAACGCCTTAGGGACGGGGCACAATTCACCTGGATGTGATGGATAACCAGACGATCGGAATCCAATCCCTTGCATTCAGCATTGGTCTGTGCATTCTTTAGCAGCTGCAGGAGGCAAACGGCAGACTTTTTGGGCCATCGGCCCTGTGTAGTCTTTGCCTGCTTGGCCTGGGCACAACGGCCCACGCCGCCATTAAAGCGGCGAAAAGGCACGCACTCTTTGTGCTCGATGACCGCCTTAAGATATTTCCGGGCACGGAAAAGGGGCATATGCTTGATGGCCTTGGCGGTCTCGTGAGTGTTCTTGAAATGCACACGAAGATATGACATGCGAGCTTTGCTTGAATTGGCGGGATTGTCTGCCTCCTGAGAGTAACGACCCATGCTTGAAGAACTCCTTCTGTAAAGGATGTTCAAGAAATAATAACTTTTATTTTGAGAAAATAATGAAATACGTACTTTTCACTGCAGAACAGAAATAGGAATGAACCTTTTTAATGAAAATCAAAGCTGCCAAAAAGTTGACACTTGCTTGAAGTTTAACTCTCTGCTTACTAGATGTAAGATTTTTGAATATATAAAATTTATTATTCGATACTTTTTTTATCGAAAAATATCTTAAAAATCCATATAATATATATTTTTATAGACCACAGCATATATACCCTTTATTCTATTAAATACCCTTTAGAAAAAGAAGAGAATCGAGTTTGCCGGAGGGGAGGAAATGTATTTCCTCTTCCTCCCAGTTTGAACAGATTTTGCCATGAATCACCCCTGCTCTTTTTTTTTCACAAGAAATTCCCAATCTTTTGACGCTCAGGAAATTGTCAAGTGCCGGTGCCAAGTGTGGGTTGCCGATTGTGTGTGCGGGTGTGATTGGGTTCGTGTTTGTGTAAAACCAAAAATTAATTAGCGTGAAAAGCATTATTGAAAGCCAAGTCAAATAGGTTAGAAGAAGGAAGGAAGGCTAGAGGCTGTGCTGACAAAAACTTGCATTAGTTTTTGGGGGTCTAAGCCGCCAGAGTCGAACTCATTTCCTTAAAGGAGGCAGGAAGGAGCTCATGTGGTTTAATTTGATTTAGTCGCAAAACTTGCAGCCAATACTCGACTTCATTAAAATTCTGCAGCAACTGAATCAAAATCAACTTGGGCCTCGTAGTTTTTGGCGCGCACTTTGCTACTTGAAACATCAATTACAACGCGACGGGAGGTGGGGGGTGTTCCCATTTATAGGAATATATTTCCTATATCCTCTACAGCACCCTCTAACCCTGGCTCCTGCCATCTCACGATATCCTGCAATGCTCAGCCCTTAGGCACAGCCAACGAGTCGTTGTGAAGTGTGCTAGGATTTCACTTGAAAACTGCAATCAAGTGAATTTTGATATATACATATTCACAGAGGGAAAAAATATATAGCAATTGAAGGATATTTATATAAGAATAATAAAAATTAAATATCAACTTAAAGGGGACTTAGAAAGCTATTTTTAACTACTTTCAATGTATATCTCATAGTTAACTTCTTTCTTTTTTTTCAAAATACTTTTTATTATCTAAAAAGTTAAGTAATATTTTCCCCCAGTGCACTCTCACATATATGGTAGTGGAAAAACTTCATGGATTTAATAATCAAACCATTCGATGGTTAAAATGTTCCTCGAGCCGCTCTCCAGTTCCCTCATCGAGCTTTCTCCGCTCTCCGACTTGTTCGTCATTTCCTGTACAATTTTATTATATTTCATACATAACTGTTGCCCCGTTTTTAGCCCCCCCTCACCCCCTACCAACCCCTTCATAAATATACATATATGGACGGATATAGCCCGGCGATGGCAACAACAGCAACCGGCGAACGTTGCCTGTAAAATTTATACAAAATACAAATCGTTGGCTACATTATGAGAAATACAGCTCATTCCGTGGTGGGAGAGACAGGAAAAGGGTCTGGGCGATTGGGGGGTTAGGATAGTATTTGCTCATATGTTTGTTGCATTTAGCGTTTCGCTCTGGGTGAGTGGAAATAAAGGAAAAATCTACGAATGCCAAGCATGGAAGTGTTCAATAAATTTTTACCGCTGAGTTAAGCTTCAATGGGTGAATCAGGGGTTTGGAAATTATGAAAGGGGGTCGCCATGGAAAAGGGGTTTAGCATTTGCTTATTGGAAAATATTTGGAAATCTATAAAAGTAAAGCAAACATTAATGGGGAAAATATAATCGGAGATATTTTCATAAAATAAAAGAGGATACCATGAATTCAATGCATTATCTAGAAAATACTGTTGATGTTTATCAATTACAATTAAGCATTGTTAAAATATTTTATAATAATATTTCTATGCCTTAAAAGTGAACATAAAATATTACTAAACACTCTAGACTATGATTTAAAATATAATTTTTAATTTCTCATCTTAAATTCCCAATTTTTTCAACTCGATTTCATCTAGATAATAAAGGGTTTACCTTCGCATGCTCTCTAATTAAAGTTGTAGCTGACTTTTCAGCTTGATTCAAACGCGTTTTGCATTTTCCAGACTAATTGCGGTAATCACGCTTAGCCAATCTTCATTCATTCCCCATAAAAGCTAAACAAAAAAAAACTTTAATTCTGTTGTGCGCACAATTTTTTATCAATGTTTTTTTTTTTTGTTAAAAACTGCAGTAATTTATACATCGTGCATAGAAAAAAGAAAGAGAGAGAAAGGGGAAAAGTTTCGCAAAACGCAGGCTAAAATGGAGTGGAATGTGGCTGGGATTGCATTGGCAGTCGGCGATCAATCGACAAAATAATGCGTTAACTTTTACGTAAAACAAACAAAGCAACCAACAAACACACGCAACTTTCCAACAGACCAGAAAACGAACCAGAAAAATATCCAACAAAAAGGATATCAAGGAGCAGGAGGAGCAACTTTCTGCAGCTCAAAACAGGCGGAAAAAAGCGATTAGAAAAAAAATGATTGCCGAGGCCTCGATAGCTGGTAGGAAAAGTGAACAAAAAGTTTAAAATATCGCTAAAAGTTTAGACACACGCAGATATAGTACGCATTTTATAGTTTGTGTAAAACTTTGTATGCAATTACTCTGGATTTTTCTTCTTTTTTTTTTAAAGCGGTGAATCAATAGGTAATTAAAAGTTAATAATTATGATTTGGAATTTACATAAATATAAGAAAGTTTTAGATTTAATTTTGAAGATTAAATTGCGACATGAAAATATATAAAAATGTGATTAATAAAGACAGGAAATAGATTATACCCTCTAGTCGTTGTTTTAGACATTTCCCTATTAAACCATCTCTCTTTGAGTTAATTAAAGCTAAAATATATTTTGATAAACACATAACTCCAACTAAATTAGCTATAACTACCACTAAATGATGGATTTCCCAAATCTCTCCGCCTAAATACTTGACTAGCAACTGGATTTCACTAAAATTTTCAACTGACCATCGAAACTCCTGTCAAATCAAATCCCAGCCATTCGCAACCAAATGCCAATTAATACAAATATCCATAAAGAAAAATAAATTCAATTATGGGCAAATTAAAATGTAAACAAAACGCGGCCAGAAATCGGTATCGGTTTCGTTTTGGGCCGTCATAAATTGTGGCACCTAATAAATTGACACTCTGTCATTGTGCGGCATTTACAGTTTATAGAACGAGTACTATATGTTCATGTATATATGTGTCTGGCTTTGGCGCCCCTAACTCCCTCCCAGGCCTTCCTGCTGGTCATCCGACCCTGGCGGGGATGTTGTTTCCCCCTTTTATTTTTTTTTGTGTTTGTGCCACACTTGCAGGCGCGGCTGCATGCAACAATTGTGTGTGCAGCCGAACATGAAAAAAAGACCAACAGCCAAAATGCAAAATCCACCCCCGACTCCCGAGATGGGGTAGCTGGGAAATCCTCCTTGTTGTTCTTGTTGTTGCCGGTGTGTGTGTGTGTGGTGTGTGTGGTCGAGTTGCGGTGCACCGCAGCGTTTAAAACGGTTTGCCAGTCATTTTTTCACATCATTGATTGCTTATTAGATTATAAACCGCGCCACTGCCTCCAAGCCCCTTTTTTTATTTCACATTTTATTCCGCTTCTGGCACGTGCTCAACTAATGTCCTGCCAACAACATGGCAATCAGCATCAACGCAAAAAAAAATATAGAAAAAATAAGAGGAAGTCCCCTGCATCTGTTGCAATTTGCGCGCCCGAAAATAGGCAGCAAAATATTTGCTGGCATGGCTTTGGCATATTTTTTACGGCCAGCGACCATTAAAGATGCGTGATTTATAACATCGAACAGGATCTGTGGGCACTTTGTTCCTGACTCGGTGTGTTTGTGGATTTTTGGGGGAAAATAAATAAAAATATATATAGCCTAGAATTTCATAGGAGTTATTGAAAGAGTTTGCCACCGAACAGGTGTTAGTTTATGAATCAACTTCATTTAATGGAAGAATGTTTGGTAGAATAAATATAAACCAAAGGATATAAAGTAGTTGAAGTAAAACCCTTGAAAAATATATATAAGAAATAAATTGTATAGTAACTAAAACCCTTTCAAAGCTAAGCTTTAAAAAGTTTAAAGTCAAAAATATATAAAGTTTTGAAAGAAAATACATAAAAAACGCACTATTTAATTTTTCAAAGAATAATTAAACCCCTACCAAAGGCAGATAAAAATCCAATAAAATTCCTAATCTCCCTTTTATATTTATATATTTTTAGCTGTTGCCTCGTGGCCTCTTTAGCCAACTTTATTTATATAAATATAAATTAAAATATGCAAATGCACATAAATCTGAAGAAGGGCCCAGGTAAAAGGTAAGCCCTAATTTGGGCCTGCTCTTCTTCTAGAGTTCTGATTAAGGTCTTCCTTTACTTGTGCGTTGTCCTGTCTCGACCCAGAACTCCCAGCTCCTTATCTCACCTCGATTTTATGTCTAAGAAATGGCGTATCGTCTGCAAGAAAATGTCTACCCCCAGAGCCGTGGCTAAATTTAATTTTAAATTTTATGTGCGCACATCAAAAAATCCTTGGCGGGGTTGTCTCTTTGCTGGCGGAGAAAGTTGTGTGTTGGCCCTAAAATATGAAAAACAATTAAGCCGCCGTCTGGGCTCTAAACTCGGGCGGGTTAACACAAAGTGGGTGGGTATATCTCAGGAAAATGGCTGACTGGTTGAGTGGTTGAGTGGCATGGTAGTAGTGGTTCATTTTCATTCCCAGTGCAACATTCAAGTGCTGCAACAAAATGAGTATTATGTATTTCAATTCATAATGAATTATTCAACATTCGGTTTGCATTTTTTATAAGACAGTGCCGAGCGCGAAACTTTACCTGGTAAAGGGGGAAAAATCGGAGGGAAATCGAGGAAAACCTGGGCCAGAGACAAGACACTTGCACTGCAATTTTGGCCATAAAACGAAATGAACAACGAAAACCAAAATAACAGCGCAACATCAGAGTACAACGAAGGCCAGACAAAACTGACACTGGCAGTCTCAATTTCTCGACCGACTGACTGCCTCTCCTCCTCGAATTCTCAGTCTCATTCTCGTTGTACCTGTCGTTCAGCAATAAAATTTAATAAATTATTTACGCTGGCAAAATGCATATTTGTTGCATTGTCAGAGTGGTAGGAAGCAGAGATTTCTTTAAAGTTTCGCCTGGGTCAATAAGTTTGGTAACACATTTTTCAACAGAGAGAAGTTGGAAACTGAATCAAGGGATTTTCTTCTAAATAAATTTAGGTATTCAATAAATTGTAAGTAAATTTAAGCTGTATTTTTTTAAGATTTAAATTTACTGCTCAAAAATATTTCAAGTGCTTATATGTAACTATTTCTTGGTCCGATTTTCCGGCTAATGGCTGGGCGGCATTCACAAAAAAAAGGTTTGCTTTCGTTAATCTATGCAGGCGGCGGGGGTAAAATTATTTTGCATACTGGGTGCAAGACGTTGCAAGGTGGAGTAATGGCCGTTGGTTGATGTTACCTGTACTCCTCCACCTATGGTCTATGGTCTTTGGCTGTCCGTCAGTTGGTTTGTTAGTTGGTTGGCCGCTTTCGTTGCCACTTTTCAGGTCATAAGACGTTACGCTGAAAGCTCCCCACGAGCTGGAGTAATATGTAGGCACTATATATGGTGTACTTGCAACATTTCGTTCTATTTTAAAGACATTTCATGTTGTTGCCACTGCCGACGTCAGCTCTTGAGATTGGCACTTGATTGGCGTATATTTCCTGTTGCATATTTAAGTTTTAGCTTAGTTTTCGTAGTCGCTACCGCCGCCGCCGCCGCTGCCGCCGAAACCGATAAAGTTTTCCAAGTGCATTTCTATTTGTATAACCAACAAGGCTTTTCAAAATGGTTGGGGTTTTTTTGGAGGGTTTCCATGAGGTTATCCTTTTTCTAGAACTCTTAGAAAATTGGCAAATCGAAGGGTCTTTTTAAAATGATTATTTAAGGGGACTGTTAGACAGGAAATTATTATTATTGATTGGCCCATTAAAAAAAATACAAATAAAATATAAGAAGACTGAATTTTCTACCCAATTAAATACCTTTTTTAAATCCATATCGAAGCCAAGCCTCCCTTTTGTCATATCGATATCGTTTTTGGGGTTTTTGTTAAGCTCATTTAATTAAATAAATGCAATAAGTAAGAGCTGTATGCATTGACATTTCATCTGTCGCGTAATTTATAATTTCTGTTGCCATTATGGTTGTGACTACGTCTCAGTCCCCCCCGCCTCTCGGCTTGCTGGCATCCCCTTACATTATTGTTGACTGCGATGCGAATATTTCGCATTAATATGGCGGAAAATCCATAATCGAATTATAGCTCTGCGGCTCTTTTGTTTACCATCTCGATGTGTCTGTGTGGCGTCCTCTCTCCCGCCCTCTGTGTGTGTGTGTTTGTATCGCTTTAATTGAATCCTTAACACTTTTGAGCTACTTACGTCCAACACGTTGCGTATGCGTAACTTGTTATTATTGCCGGCTGGATTGTTGTTTCCAGCATTGATCTAGGGCTGGCAAACAGTCCGAAAGGATTTTAAATTATATATAAATTGTGTCATTAATAAGCTGTTTAATTCAGGGATTATTTTGTAAAGGTGTTTTATTAAATGAGAGAGGGGGTTTTTTGTAATATTTACTTGTTTTTTCCATGACACAATCATTTAAAATTAAATATTTATATCTATAATAAAATGTAGGTGACAGAATCTATTAAAATATTGATGGAATTAGGAATGAAATGTACAGATATAATCCTAATGATATTTTATATATTTATTCTTCACAATTGGAATACTTTTCATTCTTTAAGCCTTTAAAAGCTGATCTCATCGCTTATAAAAAATCGTTAAAAATATTCCCTGCTATTATCTTTGTTTTTTATGTATAGTATATTGCCATCACAATTTTTTTCATTGCATCCCTGAACCGCTGACTCTTTTCCGATTGATTTCTCTGCTTTCAATAAACTGAAACAAACAATCACTTTCCCCCTTCAGCAGCAGCCGCCGCCTTTTTTGCCCCACCAATTTCCATGCTCCAGCTTCAGGTCGGCATTCGATTATTTTTATATATATTGCCACACGCAGCTTATTGGCATATTGACAATTACACGGGCGATACATATAAATTAAGCAAACGGCAGATCGGTTGAAAGCGGCGGAAGATGAGGGGGCTTTTTGGGAGGACTGACCAGAGACGTCGACTGCTTGATGCGGCTGACCAAATTTAATTGACAACTTACTGTTGCATTGACCAGAAGGGAGTGGTTGCAACGGGGAGGGGCATGGTATGGTATAGTCAGGAGCATGGAGCATGGTGAAGAACGAGCAACGGGCAATCTGTCACAGCTCAAAGATACACTCACTACTCACTACAGAGATGCATGCATGCACCTGACCCAGGCCCAGGTTTACAAATTAAAATTCAATATTAACGACTCATGCCAACAATAAAAACAGCAACAATGAACAAAAAAGGTATATATAAAAATAAAATGAAAATAATTTAACAGCAAAAGCAGCAGCAGCAGCAGCAGGGCCGTGTTGTTGATGATGGAGTGACTGCCAGTGAATTTCCATAATCGCAGTGACTTCATAAAAATTAATCTACGGTTTAAATATAATTGCATTGAGGGAGTTTCAAGGGCTTAAATAAATTGTGGAATAATTAAGTCGGGAAGGAACTTTTAAGAGAGGAGAAAATAAGAGTCTATGCTTATAAATGGATATAACTTCAATATGAAACATAAAAGAAACTTTGATAAATGAATAATTAATAATTATATTTCAGTTAAAATTAAGAGTTTATATTTTAATTTATATTATAATTTTATCACCTTCTTTAATCCCAAAAATTCTTGTGAAACAAAATTTCCCATTTCCCATTAAGCCACCTCGCGACTTCCTCAATTATTTATTCAAGAAAAAGAACTCCTTGTGACAGAAATATAACACTCGAACACCTCAGGAAGTCTGCTCCTTCTACCCTTCTTTTTTTTATAGCCTGCGATGTGTGTGTTTGTTTGTGGGTAAATATTTTTAATACGCGTCGCATCCAACCGCAATACAAGGCAATTAAATATTTCGAACCAGAGACAGGGCAAGGACTTTTGCTCCTCCGCCCACTTTCCAGCACTCAAAGTGAGGCGGAAAAATTGTCCAACGGCGTAAAAAAAAAACAACAACAAAAAACGCCAACAGCAAACAGTTTATCCTGCTCCTGCTGCCAGTTGGTGGCCGTGGTCGAATCCTGCCTGTTCTGTCTCTGTTTCTGTTCTCTGTTCCAGCCAACATCTGCATCTGATTGTCGCTATCTTTTTGTTTTTTTACGGCTCTTGTAAGTGGTATTTCGGGAAGTTTGAAGTTATATTGTAATTATAGTAATTATGTTTTTAAAAAAATAAAGGGATATTTTATGGATTAAATAAAAAAAATAATAAATTGATCTCAAAAGTCCTTCAAAATAAATTCAGCAACAAAACCTTTAAACTACTTTGATTTCCCAATTAATGTATATATTTTTGTATATCTTTATTTTTGCTTTATCTTGTTAATGACGATATTTATTATATTTTACACAGTATTCCCCTTTCGTTAAAAAACGCAAAACCCATATCTTTTCCTTGTTTTCCCCGCCTTTTGTCCTTGCAACTGCAGCGGTTGCGGCCGAGTTGAATTCGCATCCGCAGTCGCTTTTCCATTCACGTTGTCTTTTGTTTTAATTGGCGGCCATAATAATCAAATAATTTGTTTATTGAAAACATTTTTTACAATTATGTAAACAACAAATTGATATACGAAATGAAAAATTGTTTCACTTGGCGATGGCAATATTCTTGTTTAATCGTCTGCGGATTGTCAGGTCGCGAAAAAGGCCCTCCCTCTCTCTGGGTTCGGTAGGGAATGCAATTATTATAATAATGCCTGAGCCGGGGCTACCGGATTTCCCACCCGATTTTCCTGCCCGGAAAAACCCCCCAAACCCCAACTCCCCCGGCAGCTGATGCAGTGTTGTGTCTGGCGTAAAATGTCGCACTTTCGGCTGGCGTGGAAAATTCGTCGCGTGTCGGATGCCTCAAGTGTCAAAGTATGCGGCGAATGATTAAAAAATTCCTGTCCTG
Organism: Drosophila anomelani; assembly: GCA_035045905.1. Taxonomy (NCBI): domain Eukaryota; kingdom Metazoa; phylum Arthropoda; class Insecta; order Diptera; family Drosophilidae; genus Drosophila; species Drosophila anomelani. The sequence continues at coordinate 8,418,530 of JAWNOO010000165.1, forward strand.
CGGCATGTCCGGGGACAGGGAGTTAATTAAATATTTATCGGTGAATTATCAATGCAGCGGATACAATTGATTTGTGTTATTACTTAATGAAGACATCCGTTTCGAGTCCCCGCCCCCCTTTTTTGGGTTGACTAAAGCGTGTTGCCTACTCTTGGGCTGTGTGGAAATTTAAATCTTGCTGCGATTTTCTTTATTAAAGTTATTTAGACTTGATTAGTTTTGATTTTTTATTAATATTTATTATTGAAATGAATTATTCTTTCTTTAGAAATTATGTTTATTTATATTTCTCGAATTTAATTCCTTTAATTCTTGTCTTAACTTCTTGTCACAAAGATAACACACGGCGTATACGTAATGCAAAAATCTAAATCAGAAATTCGTTAAAAGTTGCATCTAAGACTTTAGTTATTTATAAATTAATGATTTTGTTACCCCAAAAAATGAATTTACTAAGAAGTTAATGAGGTTTCTTCGCAGTAATTAATTTATAGTTTGCTTCAAAGAAAAAACTTTATGTAAAGTTTTTGCAGTATTTAAAACTTAATTTGCTTGACTGAAGTGGCTATTTATTAAACATTACAGTCCAAAGCCGACTGCTAATTAAAAAATCACGCCTGCCCCCCTCCATAACATTGTTCAACCCTCAATTTCCAATGGTTTTCCGCGGGCCGGAACCCGCAAAACAGTGCCTGGCCACGTCTAAGAGTCGGAGTTGCATGCTCTTGGAAAACGATTTTAATATCAAATTACAGTGGAAAGTATTCATGATGCATACGCTAGCCCGGCAATTATCCAGCGCAGATTCGAAATAGTTTTAGTTTTTGGCTTTTCCACTTGATCGAATAACCCCCCCTCCGCCTACCCCCTTTGCACCGCCCCCATCAGCTGACAGTTTGTTGCCCTGCCATGTGCCAAACAATTTGCTAGCTAATTTGTGCTATGCGTCCGGCAGGGAGGTGGAAGGCTCGGAGGCTTGGAGGATGGGGTATGCATTTGATAAACTGTCAGGGAATGGCAACTTCACTTTGGGCATATTTAATGAAAATGTTGCCAAATGGGTTCCACGGACACTGCGCCGAGCAGGGGGAGGAGAGAGCGACGGCGGTGGACTGATTTTGACGTAACACTTTGGATGCGATTTGACATGACAAATATGTGCGTTGGGCATCGCAAACAGCAACAGCAACAAACTGGGCGGGTTTCTCTGCCCCAAACGGAATTGGAATCATAATCATCATCATCATCGTCATCGTCATCATCCTTCGGTGATTATCGTCATTATCCCTTGCCCCAGCGATGATTATGGTGCTTTGACTCTACATCAAGTCCTGGCCGGTCCTGCAGCAGCTGCAGCCTGCAACGTTTTGCATTTGCGCATTGCATGATTCAATAATGATTGAATTAATATCGTTAATAACTGACACTAGGAGGAACCTCCTGGCCGAGAGTTGGTCCGTCTCCGTCTGCTCATCCACATCCTGTCCCGCTCAAAGGCGCTTTGTGCCACTCTTCGTCCTGCTGCACCTCTACTCTACAGCCTCCAACCGCCATCCTGCATCCTGCATCCTCGACTGTCCTGCCGTTCGTCTTAAGTGTGCGCGTGGCAAGCCGTAGACAGAATCCGGGCATGCAAATCGAATTTGTTGCTAAGTAGCCGCAGTCTTAAAGGGGCAGCATCCCCCGTCTCCACATTTGGGCGGCTCAAGGGGTGTGGCTGCTTCTACATATACATCTATGGGGGCAATTGGAGGTCTCGAATTTCTGATTTTGATTTGCGCATTACGCATACGCCGTGTGTGTGGCATGTGGTCTCTGTTGCAAGCGCCACCTTAACCCCTTTTGTGCTGTGTACGGGTCAAACTGCAAAGTTGAACCATTGTTTACGGGATTTGTAAGCTTATTTATAGATATATAAGGTTTCACTTAGGAGTTGTCTTAAGTTTTATGAGGAAAAATTAGTTAGAACTGCAAATATTAACTTTATTATGTGGCAAAATGATCAGGAATAATTATTAAAATTATTTTTCTTAATTAGATGCCTTTAGGTGGTGTTTAAATAGAAGAAAATTACGATTTCTTTATACTAAAAAAACTTTATTCCATTATTATTCAAAATATATATCTATTTGTGTTTATTTTTAAGGCTTCTTTTGTTTATTTAAAGAAAACCTAAATTATTTTAATACAAAATTATATTTTTAACCCTTTATAAAACCCTCTTTCATCCCTATTTTCCCTTCAAGTTAAGCTTCACTGCTCCTTCATGTCCAGTGAGCTTCTGGTACGCTTCGGGTTTTGTCTCCGGACACTTTGTGGGAGTGACAGTGACAGTTTGTAGTTGTTGTTTGATTGATAACATGCGATTAATAAAATATTAAATGGAGAGCAACACCCGCACACCTCGGGCGCAAAATTTGCATGCGACATTGCAGCAAAAATGCATAAATCACTAACCCAAAAGGGGGGGGCTTTGAGCCCGCAGCTATATTTATAATAAATTGATGAGCCCTGGCCAGTTTTTGTGTGTTTCGGTTATTATTAGATGACTAATATAATTTGTTTATTTGCCAAAGCCTGCACTCTGCACATTTCTCGATCCTGTCTGGCCTCGGTTTTGATGGGGGAAAAGTTCAGGAATTTTTGCCATGAGGATTTCTCACCTCTGACTTTGCAACTTGGTCCTTTGTTGCATTTTAATCAGGCAAATGTATATGTTGTATATTAACATATGTATATGCATGTCCTCGTCCTCGCCCGCGTCGTCGTCGTCGACGCATCGAAGTATTTTCCGCGCTTTTGTATCAATGATAATTATTTTTCTGCCTCGTCGCCGTTGGCTGCACACACAAAAGGAATCAAACAAAACTTTGTACCTTTGTCTCTAAACATTGATAAGGGAGGGGAGGGGAGGTGGTGGCGGAAAAGCGGAAGGTTTTTTTTCGTCCTCGAATGCTGTGCCAAATTAAAAGTGAGAAACAAATGCAAACACACAAAGGTGCCAAAAGGTTTCCCCTTCTCCCTGTTGCCTGTCGCCGGTTTTTAATATTTTTTCCCAGCCGAGTTATGCGAGTGAGCGAGTTGAGCTTTTCTTTTAAGGAAAAACTTATATGCATATGCACAACAAAAGCAAATAATAATCATAAAGGACAATGGCAGGCAGGACTGTGTTTAAGCAGCTCTTCAAGCCAAGGAAGTGGTAAGAAGTTTTTAAGGAACTCTCTAAGAAAGAGGCATTTTTTAGGGGACCCTTTTTTCGATTTGAAATAATTTATAAAATAAAATAAATGATTTGTGGAATTCGACTTTTCCCTTAGTTTAAACTTTCCTAAGCTCCTACCCCACTCAGCACATATTTGAATAGTTTTTCTTCTCTTTCCGTTTTTATTTTTTTTGCTTATACTTTCTGTGTGCATTCAAGGCACAAAACTTTTTTCCCCAGGATCTCTGCTCTCCTCTGTCCAGTTTTGCTGGCCGCCCAGTCGAGAGTGCAGCGAATGTGCAGCTTCCTAGATGCCACATTTCCCCACTGGCTTCCTTCCCTGGCAAAATACTAGTAACAGTTTTCCCCAAGACTTTTCCCGGCTGCTGCTTTGCAGACTCAATGCAGCTGCTCCTGCTACAGCTACTTGCAAGTTTATTTATTTCAGCTTCTTGCCATTTCCCTCGTCAGTTTTCCCTGCCAGCTTGGCACTTTTGCACTCGACTTGACTTTAAAGCCCCCGCTAAGAGCCACCGAGCCACTCAACAGGTTGTTTTTCCGAGGGGTTTCCAAGCGGCAACAAAACAAAACACACGCCAAGTACAACGGAGGGGGGAAAAAAACACACACAAACAATGGAAGCGTGAAAATATCATGTCGACTCTCGAAAGTCAACCTTTTTCAAAAGGACGAGGCAGGAGCAGGGTGTTGGGTGTTGGGTGTCTGAAAGTAGCAACCACATTAGAAGCCCCTCAGCAGGAGCAGAGCGCCAAAAGTAACAGCAAACGGCTAACAGCTCCCATCTCCCAGTTCCCAGCCACTCTTCCACCCGCTTTCCCTGGCTTGTTTTCCCCCAAAAATGCTGGCAATGTGCCGCAAGAGGTTTTTTGGGGGGGAAAAGGAAAGGCGGAAAATGGGTGGCGAAAAATGTCTGCGATGTCTTTTCGTGTCCTGCGTTTGTCTGCTCTGCTGGGTGTTTTTTCGCCTCTCTACATTCCCTCCTCTTGCCTTTTTATTTTTTTATTTTGGGGTGGTAACTTGGCTTGTACTTGACCTTGAAGCCACACAAATGCAATTTGTGCGACTGTCTGTGTGTGTAGCACACTTTTTGGGGCTGCTGGGTACATTTTCCTTGGACTCTCTGAGCAAGGCATCTCCTTGCTGGCTTTCCTGCTGCCTTGGTGGAAACTGTTTGCGTTGATTTCGGCATATTTTTGCTGTGTGCGTGTGCGTCACAGGCCTACAATTACGCAATGTAACAATTGCCTTTTTAAAGTGTCTGTCTGTGTGTGTGCGTTTGTCAAAATATTTGTGGTTTCCGGGTTTTTGTGGCTTTTTGGTCCCCAAAACAACAAAAACAGATTGAATCCGGGCAACATGTTGCCATAACTTGTTGCTTTGCCACAATTTTTCCCGGACAACTGCAGAAATTTTAATTTGTTGATTTACTGATGATATTAAGTAGAGACAAAAAATAGTCATGCACTGGGGAAAAGGATTGTATGAATTATTTACTTGTGTTTTAAATTATTTAAGCCAAAAGATTATACATGGATAAATATTTAAATATTTCATTTAAATCTCAGAGGAGAGTAATTACGATTTATATTTACTTAATTTTTAACTTCAGCTTAAGCTATTTCTATATGCATAAGTCCGTGTCTTCAAGCAGGTTATAAAATCTATATTAATTAATAATTAAATAAGTAGATTTATTAATTAGGTATTGACAGGAAATAAAATAAATTAGGTCTTCTTTCTGTATTTTCTACAAACATTTTTTGATATTTATTCCGCTGATGATATTTCCTAGTCAAAAACGTTAGCATTTCTATTAAAAAATAAGTTTTAATTTGTGTATATTTTTATATACTTTTATAGATCAATTTTATTAAATTTTATACTTTATCAATCAACATTTCAAGTAACCTTTAGTTTGTTTCATCACCTCTAACATCCCAAATTATTTTGTATCAAAAATTTCTTCAAGTACATATCCCTCGTCCTGTTTGCGTTATTTATGTTATGCATATTTAATGGTCTCTTTTTTCTGCGGCCTCTGCAATTTGTCAATGTTAAATAATTTGCTGCATTTAGTTTTTGCTTTTGTTTTTATGCAACTCTCGCTGGCCTGGGCGTGGGAGTTTATTAATTTTGTAATCCGATTTTTTGTGCGTGATTTCGATCTAATTGGCGGCAATTGCATTTGGCCTAATGCGACCTTTGACTTTTTGTTTTTTTGGGAGGTCCTGTGATTTGCCATTTATGGTTTTTACGCCAATTTGTCACACAAACAGGGACGCGAAGCTTTAATGCGATCAAATGTAATTAATATAAACTGATGGCTGGTTATTTATTAGCCATTTTTTAGAGAGGGGCCTTGGAGTGGTACAAAAAAAGTTTTCGCTCTCTTTCTCCCAACGGATTGCACAACTCGAAAAAGTAAGGCACTTCCTGCGAAACGTTTGAATAATTCATACAAAACTCCCCGGCTATCAATTGCAACAATGCTGCTGATGAAAAAACGCTTACAAAACATTGCAAAAATAATGGGCAGCAGCAGCAGCAGCAAGTAAAAAGTGTTTCTTCTCTGTATTATAATAATAAAGTGGCAAAGTAGCAAGTGGCATAAATTGCAACCTCATTCAGGCGATTCGAGGCCGAGGCGGAAGTTGTCGTCAGTCGTCGTGGGCCAAACTGAATTGCGTAGACCCATAGACCCAAAGTAGAAGAAACGCTATGAGTGTGCGCTATATGTATTTATAATAATTGTTTTTCTTGCCGCCATCAGCCAGCAGTCGCCTTCTGCTAAAAACCCAACGTCAGAGCCTCTGATATTTATCTTTGTTCCCTGCGAGTGTAAGTAAGTAAGACGAGTTCCTCCTCCGTCTGCTGTCCGTTGTCCGTTGTCCGCTGTCCGTATGTAGATTTGCAATCAACAGCAAAAAGCGAGTGAGGAAAGCACCATGGAACACACACAAACCAAGCTTACAGCGAAAAAAAAAGAAGAAAACATTAAAAAACTGAAAACTAAAACAAAAAGCGGCTACTACAAAAATGTGCACCTCCGGTAAACGAAGGTTTCTATACACTTGCGAGATTTTCGTGAAGGGTCTATATGTTTTTTAATTAATTATTAATATTATTATTATTATATGTATTATATATTATTATTTATTTATTATACATTTTGGTACACTCGTAATACATCCTGTTTTTATAAATATAAAATAATGAAGTTCTGAAGGGTCTGAATTTAGGGTTTTCTCAAATTTTAATCATTTTTATGAGTAACTCCTTGTATAAATATTTCTTAATTCTCCAAGCTATATAAAAATTAATTTTATAAATTCGTAATACCCCTTTTTTAAGGGTATTATAAACATCGCCTACAACAACAACAACAGCAAGTGTAATGTGCTCTGTTGCGGCAATAATCACTGCCTGTGGTTGTTGCTGTTGCTGTTTGCTACTGTTGCTGCTGCTGCTGCTGCTGTGTGCCACATATGAATGAATGCCTCGGCATTGTTGTTGCTACACGCCACTAGATGTCGGCATTTAACTTCTCAACTTTTTTGCATTTGACCGCGTGTGGGCGGTGGTGGAATAAAGGGGGAGACCCCGGCTGGGTGGGCAGAAGCAGCTGGAAGCTAGAAGCAGAGGCAAGTGCAGGAAACTACTTTGCATTTAATTGTCTGTAATGACGTGCAATATAAAATGTTAAAAATCTGCACTAAAATCCAAACACAAAAATGTTCCGGCGAGAGAGGAAGAGTAGAACCAGAAATGCTTTCTTTTTCAGCGCTGCTAATTGAGTGAAAAAAAAAATGAAAATGGGGAGAAACAATCAAGGAAGTACAGCAGACACTTTCTGGGGTTTCTTTTTTTTTATGTAGAGGGAAAATAATAGAATTTTCAACTTAATTTGGTTAGCACGAAGCTTAGAGATTGTGAACAATAATCTTTATCTTTAGTTGCTATTTGAAAATTTACTAAAAGCATTCGAAATTTTCAAACATTTTGTTTAATATTTTCCTTTAGTATTCTTATTATACATCTCAGTCCCTAGTCTGAGTATTATTCATAGTATTATTCAAATGAGAATGAGGTAATTAGACAGGAGTTCTCGGTATTTGTTTATTTATTTAGTTACCTTTATTTACCACTTATGAATTACCTGGGAAAACTCAAGGTTCAAGGCAATAAAAGTTTGTTAGAATAACAAGCTTTCTTGATTTTAAAAATTGAAAAGGCTTCTTTTTCAAAATCACTAACTAATATTTCCTTATAAAATATTAAAATTTAAATTTAATTCATTTCTGTATTTGCAAATTTCTTATATCTAAATCTTTATATCTTTCTCTATTTCCACCATAATTGCCTGACGACAGAGTTCAGGCCTGAGCCCTCCTGGCTTTTGCCATTTCAAATTCCAGCCAAGTGTTTGGGCTCAAAGTGTGAGCCCCATAAATAATGCAGGCTCAACCCTTACAGATCTCAGTTCTCTCAGATCGCACTCTACCCCTTAACCCTTAACCCAAACCCTTCAAATGTGCTCAATTGTGCGCTAAAACCAAACATGAATATTTTTTACTTATTATTTTCATACATATAAAAACTTGACAAGGTGAGAGGGGGGTTTGAAAAAGTAAGGGAGCACTCCCGGATCTATTGAGCCGTGAATATGTTGGAATATATAATCAAGTGTAAGGCCCTACCACTTCCAATGCAGAGGGTTGTAAGTCAGTCTAGGAATCAGACACCCTCTATATATGGGCTCATGTCTAGGAACGGGTAGGCAGCGGCAGCGGCACTTGCTTCGTTTGGCGCACAAGTGTATCATAATAATATTAAATTTGATTTCCAGTCTCAGGCTGCGGTAGGCAGCGAACGAACTTTGCTCCGGCATCCTTGCACACAAATTGCGCTGATTGCGCAAAAGTATCGATGACTTCTTGACAAGGTCTCCGCCGAGAAAGAGAGAATCGCGTCTCCCTTGGAGTAAATGGAGGACATGGGGAGCCAGGGTCTCTGATTAATCAAATTTGTGCAAAACAGTGGAGAAATCAACTCCCTGGCTCCTGGCACACACAAATAATGCAATTTTCAGAGCAGCAGCAGCAGCAGCAGCAGCCGCCAACATTGTAGTTAAAACACAGGCAGGATTTTTATTGGGCCTGGCCAAGGAATAACATAAATAAATGGCATGAGAGTGGCAGGAGGGCTCCTTCTTCCGGCTGCATTTTTATGGTTAGCTTGCATTTTATATATAAAAGTCGGGGTTGCCTTTTTACGGCTGCTTCTGCAGTCAGGTGGAAGGTGGTACACAGAGGAAAATTTATGGGAAAATAATAAGTAATCAGCAAGGAAATCAGATAAGAGAAAAAAATAACATTTATAAATAGAAAATATATGAAATTAGGTAGCATTTTAATTTTTAAATAATGAAAATATCCTGTAAATATTTTGTACATTTATTTGCTAACTTTTTTAAGTTACAATAAATTTGTAAATGATATTTCCTATTTACAAATCCTCTAAACAATTTCTGGATTTATTTGCTAACTTTTTGAAGTCTCTATTAATTTTTAATTTATATTTTCTTATTACCAATATTTCCTGAAAGTGCAATTGCAGTAAATTTGATTGTAAATGAAGGCAAGCAGAGCAGTTCCTCGCTGGCCAAATAACAAAGTTGCCTGAATGATTGCCACTGAATCCGGATGGATCCGATTTTCGGGCCACTTGCCCTGGGTGAAATTTTAAGGGTATATTCCATGTTTATCGTAAAAGTTTCCCACGCAACATTCTAGGAAATATTCGTGAATTTATTGCTATGTCACTTTGCTCCCCCGAAGCTCCCCCTCGATCGTGTCCAACGTCATCTGCTTAATATTTTTTGCATACTTAATTATCTCCCCCATGTCCGCTGGCAGCTGAAACAGCAACTGCAGCAGCAGCAGCAGCAGCAGCAACCATGCAGCGGCATTTGAACATTTTATTATTTAGCGGATGTTTAATTGTATCTATTTAATTTTCGCATGCAGTCACCCGCCTGCCGTCTGGCCGCCTGGCCGTATGTTTTCATTTTCATTTTCATTTTTCGTTGCCAGTCCCATTCCCATTTCCATTTGCAATTCGCAATTGCAATTGTCATGTTTTTTGCTTTATTATTTCTTGCCGCAAAAGCAACCCCAGCAATCGGGCTACCGGAGAATAACAATTAAACTAAATTTAAATTATATGTGTGTGTAATGCTTGCAGTTGGCTGGCCCATTTTTTTGCTTCTTTTTTTTTAAGTTTTGTTGTTGCCATAATTATACTAAAAATACAGCCAAACACAGCAACGACATTCATCAATGTTGTGAGTCGAAGTCAGGTACACGGAAAGGAATGCAAATCTTTTGAGACTTGAGTTTAAGAAAGAGAAATTTATAGCTTAAATATTGAAATATATTTATCAAGAAATTTGTGTTAAAAAATATATTTCTTAGATATAGTTTTCCTAGAACTATCCCTTTTTATTTAATGTTTAATTTCTAGTCTTTAAAAATTGTTTAAAAAAATCTTTTCCAGTGCCTTGGCAACTTGTATTTATTTATTATTTTATGGCTAGCGGGTAGCATGAGTCAGAGCTTGGAGCTGCCACACTTGATTGAGTGCCCAAGATGAAGGGTATTCCACTCTTCGATCTCTTGACATATCCGCAGTTTCTTGTTTATTGGTGGGCTGTGCGTTGCTTTGTCGGCCTGTTCGCTGGCCTGGCCTCTTGCCACTGCTGTTTTTATTGCATTATAATTTCTACTTAGCCAAGCTGAGGATGTGATGCAACAATCTCTGCTACTGCTGCTTTGATTTCATTAAAAAAAAAGAAACAAGAAAACGAGAAAAAATGCTTCTGCTGCTGCGGTTATTTCCCAAATAAATCGCACACATTTTGAATGCAATTATTTGTTTGTTTCTCTTTTTTTTTATATTTTGCTGACAAAGCCCGTAAGTCAATGCGAAGAAAAGTTGCTTCTGTTGCTGAGATTTTTCGCTGTAAAAAGTCATTTGCATAATGCAGCGCCGGAAATTGTTATTAGTAGGTTCGCTTGTATATTTTCTGATTGTTTTTTTGTTTGTTTTTCTCTATTTTTTTTTTTTTTAATATTACTATGCCATGAATTGCACTTTTAAATGCCTGCCTTTTGACTCGGCGTTTCCAAAGTTTTTGTGTTTATTATTGTATTGTACACGAAATTTATTTATATGCAAATTGAAAATGCAAATGGCCTGCAAACTAAACAATAAGTGTCTCAACGTTTTTCACATGTGATTGCAATCTTTCACAACTCAAACTCAAACTGAAACTCAAGCCAGCGCTATATTTAATATTATTTTAACTCATTTATTTTATGCGAAATCCGCGTCTGTGGCAACTTAATGGCCCTTAATTGCCCGCTTCCGCTGTTGGCCTACCGCAATATCGGCCTCATCGCCCTCAATGCCACTTTGTCACATGACACGGCCAAGTGATGGAGCATAAAATCCAGTCACACTATATATATGTATACTATATATATATATATTCACATAAGTGTGGCTAAAAACTAGAACAAAGTGGCAGCAGTTGGCGCCATCGACGGGCTAAGAAGCCAAGTCCTGGCTGGGAGTCCTCTGGTCCGAACAAACTGTGAACAAAGCTTTAACTTTACAGCTTTCAACTAAATTAATTTACGTTTACTGCCACAATGGTGGTCAGCACAAAAGTGGTGAACATAAACGTTAAGGGAATACTCTGCAGAAGATTAGAAAATAATAATAAAAATATTTAGTAAACCCAAACCTATATTTTAAATATATTAATTCAAGTTGTAATTAAATTCTTGAGAATTAAAACTTTGAAACAATGAAAACATTAACCAATTTCTTGTAAATCAATTCTGAAAACTAATTTTAAAGATTTTCTAACATCTTTTCTAGAATATTTTGTTTAGAAATACATCATAAATAAATAACTCTCCTTCTCTTAGAGTATTTTAGCAATTAAAAATTATTTCGTAGAGCATCTGGGGACCTGCCTGTGCCTCATAATCGATTCCCCTCGGGCTGCTGACTCTTTTTTCATTACACAAATTGTTATTAATGAAATACAATTAAATATTGCCGAGCCCGAGGCCAGGTCAAATGCAGATTACGTATACGCCGCGTTGAGCCCAGGCTAGCAATCAGAGTTACTGTTGCTCTCGCTCCCGCTCTCGCTCCTGGTTAGCTTGTGACTTGGGTCCGCTGGCTGGACTGCTTGGACGGAATGGCTGACTGTTGTCCTGGGTCACAACTAATGCAGTCGGGCAATAAGTCAACGAGGAGCAAACAAAAGGCCACCGCAGTCCGCAAGCCCACAAAGTGTCCGCAGTGACGACCGGCGACCGCAAAAACACCGGCAACAACGCCGGCTGGTGACAATGGTGCCACTGCTAGTGCCCCTTCCTCTCCATTGTCCAGGGGCGGCGGCGGTTCACACAGAGAGAGGGTGAAGGCGTGGCCAGGGCGAGCTGGGACCACCGCTAAGTGCGAAGTGCAAGCTCTGACTGCCATTTTTATTATTTACTAAATTGGCGCCAAATGCAAAGCAAAAGTAAAACAAAAAGGCAAAAGGTGGTTAGAGTAAAAACCGAAGATTTGAATGCTCTAGGAAATTCAAAGAAAATGTATAGAAAATAATGCCCTTTTAGATAAATGTATAGAAGGTTCGTTTTTGGTTTAGTTTTGGTTCAATTTTGTTTGTATGTCAGGACGACAATATAAACTTACATTTTATTAAAAAAACATAAGCAAAATTCCTAAAGTTTGCTTAAGTTTTAAGAAAATGTGTAGAATTATGTTTCAGTTTAATTTTCCATTTCGGAAATAAACAAAATATTTTTAAACTTCATTTATTTTCCAGATCTAATCTTAAATGCTTTTTCTACAAAGTATTTTTTAGGGTATTTTGGTAAAAGAAAAGGAAAATCTCCATTAAACTGCAGTTTTGTTGTATCGTCGCCCAGCTTAGTTGGGGTTTTCTCTGGCTTTTTCTTCATTTTCCACTGCCACCATATCCCCTTCCTTGACCACCATCCGTTTTCCTTATTCCTTGCTGCGGTGTGTGCCAATAAATACGGCGACAATAAAAAATGCAAAGGAAATTGCAGAGTAAAGCAAATAAAATTAATTGAATTCCAATCAACTAGAAATTGCAGCAACAACAAAAATAAAAAATAAGAAAAAAATGGCAGCGAAACAAAGCCACAGGGAGGAGAGAAAATGTATAAACTCAGCAAAACGGAACAAAAAGCCAAAGGAAATGCAATTTAATTGTAAACACCCAAAGATTGAGAGGGGGTTTTCCGGGGTGCGAGACCCACTGACGCCATCGTAATAAGTATTTTTTATTATAATGTAATTTTATGATTTCGCCGCCATTTTCTTGCTAAATTAAGGCATAAATAGAAATAGAACAAAAAATAATAAAAAGAAAAATATATACAAAGAAAGGCCAAGGCGAGACCACGAAGAGGAGAGGGGGACAGCGCAGTCAATTTGCATAAAACCGATCGATATTTTTGATTACATTTACAATACAGAGAAACCGAGAAGCTCATACAGAGGGAAATCCTAAGGAGGGTTTTATTTTCTATAAAGGGTTTCCTTTTAAATCTTAATAAGAAACTAAACCCCTTATAAGAAAGCGTTTAAAAGAAATTTTTAATTTTTTCTCTTTAAAATATATTTTAAAATATATTTGAGACTCGAAATTAAATATTTTTAAGAAAGTTTAACATTACTTATTAAGTTCCCGGAGGAAGGAGCTTTTAAAACAAGTCATGCTTAATTTAAAAATTGAATTTAACTATTTCAAATACTTAAAAAATTCTACCGTAATAATTAAATCTGTAAAAAAATATCAAAACCAACTTACAAACAATCTAGAATTTCCTTAAGCTTATTTTTCCCTGATTTCAAAGCACCTAAAGTATCTTTTACATATTTTTGAGTTCTCAGGACTAAACCACTCCCGTTTTTCCTCAGTGCTCACCCATATCAAGAGAATGGGCAAAGAAGATAGCACCGGTTCGCCATTCTAGAAGGTCGTCTAGGGGGGGTTGAGCGGTTCGGGGGCACTAAATATATAATTTTGTCATTTAAATTGCCCAGTCTTCAGGACCCACCCCACCACCCCTCCCTACCAACCATTCTCTGGCGTAGCTCCTACTTACTTGAGACTTAAAATGCGCTTAAATGTAAAATAAATACAATTATATCCAACGAAAGGCCCAGGAAAAAGTGCAAAATTAGAAGAAGAAAATGAAGAAAAAGCTGAAAAGCAGAGGTGAGGGGCGACAAAGTGACGGCATATTAATTATTACACAAGGCATAATTTATGTGGGCGTGGCCGGCAGGCTGTAAAATTATTATATAAAAAGAAAAAGAAATAAGAAAGCGGTCCGGATGTTGCCTCGTCTTCTTCTTATTATTATTACTACAAAAAAAGGGAAAATAATAAATTATAATTGAGCTCTCGGTGCACAGCGCAGCGAGGATACAAAAAAAAGAGAAAGCGAAAGGTCAATGGAAGGCGCCAAAGGACTAAAGTCAAGCCAGATGGACGAAACGGTACGGGGAGTTAATGGCAAAGCTGGGGGAAAGACAATGGGAGGGAAGGAATGGCAGAAACAGAACCAGAACCAAACCAGAAATTGAAGTATTTAAAAATAAAAATTGTATTTTAATAATATAGAAGGTCGTCCGAAGAAGAAGACGTCCTTTGGGGGATGGGGAAAAGGAAGGAAGGGAAAATGTCTTACAGTGAAAGCTGTTCAAGGTGGTTGCTGATATTTAAAGAAAATATAAATTGGGTGGATTTTTGTTAAATATTAATGGTTAAATTTTAGGGATAAAATTCTTTGGTAGACTTTTGAAGGGGATTTTGAATTTATAATAGGGAGCAAAAAAAGCTCTTTGCTAATTTACCCTTGCTTACCTGCAATGATAAATTCTTTGAAAAATGTTTAATTCATTTTTTAACCCAGGTTAATTTTGCACTTCTGACTATTCATATATTAAATGATTTTGTGCATTATTCAAGATTCTTGTTTGTACACCTTGAACAAAGGCCCTGTTAACTTTTCTTTGGCATTTAATTAGTCGTATTTTATAATATAAGTCAAACGTATAACGTCGGACTGTATTCAAATCGTCTTGTGCCTGGGCTTGTGCAATTGGGAATCAATTATTAAAATTCACTCATTGTTTAATTTATTGATTCTATTCGACCGATGCCTGCCTACTCAAAACATTCTCATTCATCGGCTCTTATAGACCGTGTCTCCTCCAAACTGGCCCTTGGCATTTCATAATGAGCTTTCCGTGTTCCGAGGACTCCGCCGGACATCTGCATACGGAATATGGCGTGTATAAGCGATATGTGTGTGCGCTCCATATTCTATATCTATAATGTTTCACCTTTTCTCCGGCGTGCGACGTCGGCGGGTGGTGTGTCGTCGTCGTCGGCCATAATTATATTTGTTTTTCTAATTACATTCACTTTGGCCGGGTTGTCCATGTGTGTGTGGGGCAACAAATTTAAAAATTCAATATAATGAAATTTACTTAATTGTATAACGCTCGTAATTAATTCACTTTGTATGCTAATTCGTGCCTAAGTGGCGTATTAAAATTTAAAATGTCTTCAATATTTATGTCCCCCGCACGTGTCGATTATTGCACCGACCAAAAATTGATGTAAATCTATGTGGTGTGTGTGTGTGACTGCGTTTTAAGTCCGATTTAATGCAAATTTCGGCACACATTTCTCGGCAGATTATGCAGTTTAAGACGCCCGGGTCCAGCCA
Organism: Drosophila anomelani; assembly: GCA_035045905.1. Taxonomy (NCBI): domain Eukaryota; kingdom Metazoa; phylum Arthropoda; class Insecta; order Diptera; family Drosophilidae; genus Drosophila; species Drosophila anomelani. The sequence continues at coordinate 8,433,608 of JAWNOO010000165.1, forward strand.
GCAATAACTATTTCTCGCTCTGCAATTATTTCGTGTTTAATTAAATCAATACAGATCGAAGCCACCTGAGAAGGCCAAACAAATGAAAGCACTTGGATTAGGCTGCAATCTAATTAAATGTAGGATTCGAAGGTTTTTGAAGTTTAAGTTAGGTTGTGCGGGTGTTTGCACCCAAAAACAAATGTGCATATGTGCATGGCCATGTGCCACACTCAGCCAGACAAGAGGAATAGGACTTGACACTGAGGGAAATAGTTGGAGATAAAGGAGTATAAAGGAGGACTTTGTAGCTCTCTTTTTGTAGTATTTCTTTTTAGCAAAATTAACTAAATTTTTCTCCAACTGTACAGAGTTGAGAACCCAACTCGAGAACCGTAAAACTGCAGAATTTACAACGCAACTACTCAGGTCTGAAGCGTAATAAAATATTTGCGTTTTTGCCGAGTGCCCACGTACAGTTCCAGGAGTCTTCCTGGCTATGCTGGTTCGAGTCTTGCGAGGAGTCCTTTCCTGGACAAGCCCATGCGGCCAGGCATGACTCAGGCCGAGGCTGACCCCCTGACCCTCTGACCGACCCAACCGTCTGAGTTCCAGAAACCCCTCCTGTTCGCCTGTCAGCCAGTTTACAATGTAAACGCGAAAATGCGACAGCAGTGCATAAAAATCCTTGGCCCTGGGCGATGGCGATTTTTATGCGTTTAAACATTTTCATTACAAAAATTGCATTGCTCTTGTGGGGTTGCCGAGGAATGGTGGGAGAGGGCTGATGGCTCGGGGTGTTGTCAAGTTTTTCGTTGTCATTAAATCTGCAGCGATAAAATCAATTTATGTCAATTTCCACTTTCGGCTACAACTACACCAAAAAGACAACAAACAAAGACAACGCCATTGCTTTTTAATTAAAAGTGAAAAACTTGAGTGACCAAACAAAACATCGTCCAGAGAGAGAGAGTGGAATCCAGACAAAGCCGCGCCCGGCGACCATCACCACCACCCTCATGTTTCATCAATTTATGCAATTTATAAAATAAATATAAAAATACAACAATAAGTAAACGAAACGAAACGAAATGGGGACGAGGGCCCACGAAAAATTATGGCCAAATGCACGGGCAAGGAATTTATTAATAATGCAAATACATAAAAACAGAAATCAACCCCTGATTATACAGATACTTACTACCGCGCCACCGGGCCGGCCCAGAATCTACCACCCGTCATCGCCGGCGCTCTCGCGGTCTCCTGCCCCGGCTTAATCTATTATTTAAATATGAAAAAAATGAAAATAAAAATGAGAATAAAATGGGATCGACTGAGAACAAAGAACTCGACATACCCTTAGATATGGCATGGGCGAGAGAACGTAAACAGATCAAGGGCCAGGACCTAATCTTATGGGAAATCTCTGTGAGCCCTTTATGGTTGTACATGTATTTTTTTTTATCATTTGTGGAAATTAATATATGTATATGTGTGGTAGTTTTTAAAATAAATAAATGGGTTAACAGATGCTGAAATCCGAGGACAAAGAATAGAAAAATAAAAATCAAACATCAGGAGATCAAAACGAAATCCCTGGAGGTTTCTATTATTGAAAAGGTAATTAAGGGAAAGGAATAAGCATAAAAGTATATAAATATATATCGAAAATAAAATATATTTTATATTTTAAAATTCCCAAACCAACCGAAAAGTCATGCTACCTTTCGCCAAGGGAAAGCAAGTCCTGCCTGACTGGGGCGCAGTGAAAAATTGCCGACATTGCCATCATCTAATATTTATATACGTAATATAAAATATAATGATTCCCGGGCTAGACGCACAGCACAGGGAACCCAGGAGCTACGATCCCAAACCCAGAAAACCTGGGCCAAGGGCTCGTCGATTGTGACTTGCCAAAATGCGACGCGGAAAATATTCAATAATTTATAATTTAAATAATACCCACTACAAAGAGAAGGGCTCAGAGGGGGATTCGTGAAAAAGGACTAGACAGGAGCGGAACTGGGCCCGCCACAAGGTGAACTATGCTGCCTTCCCATTTGCATATATCCAACGCAGACGTCGACTGCGACGCCTTTTATAATTTTTCATTAAACTTGGCAATAAAAGTTTTCGCCTTTTCCCCATGCGAGCAAAGGCAAGGAAAATGCAGAGACGAGAGCTGCGAGTGCGACAAAAAAAATAAAATGAAAACGTATATAATAAATGACATTATGGCATATTTATGACTGCTAATAATTTATATGCAGCCACGGACCATGCCTCCAGATCTCCGCCCGTTTTTTCCACAGTCTGTCCCCATCTCTGCCTCAAAAGAAAGTCGCTTTCTTTTTATAAATACACTTAGAGAAGCACGAAAAAAATAGATATAATTTGGGGAGAGGTACAAGAAGAGGGCAGAGGTTAAAAAATGGTTTTAGCCTTAATTTGAGAGTTTGAATTATTAAAATAATTATAAACAATAAAATTTACTTTGAAAATTTAAAATATCGTAGGAGTAATGCTCTATCTAGCCTGTAAATAGTTAAACTTTTAAAGTGTATCTATATCCTTCACCGTTTTTTCCCCGTGTCCTTTGTGACAAACTGAGGAAAATTTAATTTTGGCACACATTTTGCGGCGAGACATTTTCCACTCTCTATTGGCGGCCTTAAAGACTTTCCAGCCGGATAACAAATAATTTATTTATTATTTATTAAATTCCAACGACAGCTTGCGGGTGCAATTGTTGACTATTGACTACAGTTGCCCTCTGTATTTAAATGCAAACATAAAATTTATGTCAAATGTCTGCTTGACACGAGATATTTAAGCCAAATGAGCCAAAGACCAGAAACCAGACAGGGCAAATACGATATTAAAACTTGACTTGATAAAAACAGAATGGAACAAAAAAATGTAACAAAAAATATGTACCTGCAATAAAATGTAACGAAAAAAAAAAAAACAAAACCAAGAACAAGCTGTTGTAATACAAATATAAATAACAACAATCATGTGACCGTGTTGTGGCATGCTTAATAATTTATTGTAATTTGTGGCAGGCAAGGCCCCTCCCCCAGCTCACTCTTTATATGGAAGGGGATAAAAATCGCCTGTAAATTAAGTTTTCCTCTCGGTTTTCTATTTGCTTTTCTTAGTTGATTTTTCCATTTTTTTCCACAGTTTTTGTTGATTGTCATTTGGCTGGTCTCGCTTTTGTTGCTGTTCTTGCAATATAATTAACTCAAATATGTGTATAATGTTTATAGTAAATGGGTCTCAATTTGTAGCCGTGTATTGTTGTTTTTGTGTTGTCCCCATATTTAAACTAAATGCCAGCATTTTGGTTTTTGTTATTTGTCATTTCGCTGGGTCTGTTGTTATTATTATCGGTTGCCCGAACCCACCATGCAGTTTGTCTGCTCACTTTTCCAGGGGGGTTGCTTTTCTTCCCATTTTCCCCGTGTGTGTTTTTTCCTTTGCTTTTCGGTGTAATTGTTTGTTGTAATTAGGACTGAGCAAATAAAGTGCTTCCGTTGATTTGTTTCAAAGGCAAATAGTTAATTGCCAGCTATAGGCAAAGTCATTCTGCCTACGCAGCGCATTGATTGCTGTTCCCTTCCCCGTTTTACCGCTCATCAGTTTCCACCTGCCTGTGCCTTTTCCCTTAAACGGTTGCACTTGTTTTTGGTTTTCCCAAAGAGGAAAATTGTGGAGATGCAATAAAACTTAAAGGAATTAGGCTGCATGAAGCAAGTGCAACACTTGAGGCAATTTAAGATCCTTTGAGTTTATTTGTATAGGAAAATTCTTTAATAATTATTTATACACTCTTGATATATATTTTATAGAATATAATAATTTTATAAGCCTTACTTATGCTTAAAAATTATATTTTCCCCCAGTGTCTTATTGAAAATAAATACAATTATTCCCGAAGTCTTTTTATCGTCTAGAAATAATTTTCTATCAAACTAATTAAATACTTTTTACTGAATCTTTTCTCTAGCTACTATTTTTTTGTAAATGTCCTCTTAAAAACTCTTTTTATCTATCCCCTTAACTGACGTCATTGCAGACAAACTCCTTTATATTTTTTCGCCTGTACAGTTTCCTTTGTTTTTGCAATTTAATGCGACTGCAGCAGCGACAAATAAAAACTAAAAGACCAAATAAATGCAAACTTAAACTATAAAATAAACATTAAACAAGCTAGAAATGTTTTTATGACCGCCAAGACGCCCGACGCTCGACGCTCGATGACGATGACGATGAAAATGAGAATGGGAATGAAAATGACGATGTTGCTTGTCTTCTGTGGGTTTTCCTTTCGACCAGGCCAGTTGAGTTTTACAATTCTGGGCGGTATTTTGTTGCAGGGCTTCCCATTGCCTCTATTTTTCCATTGCAATATGTGTAGCAGTCGTGTGTAGCAAACTCATACACACAATGCTTTTATACTTTAATGAAGTCGGCGTGCAATAAAAATTGATTAAATATAATTCAGCAACAAAGTATGTTTTATAGTTGCAACATTAGAAGTGGGAAGGCCATAAGCTGCCTCTGCACTGCATTGTAAAAGTTTAATTGTCTTTGGGGTGGGCCGAGACTTGGCCGAGATGCCGGGCTGCCTGCCGCCTGCCGCCTGGCTGCCTTTGGATGGGGCAGGTGCAGCTGCCACAAAGTTACAGCCAACTATTTGCCCCCTCATGCCACATCGTCATCGCATCGCATCGCCTTTCGTTCTCATTTTCCGCCCCCCTGATGGGGCAAAAGCACTTAAACGTCTTCGATATATACTTTCAGCGTTTCCACATTTCATTGGGATTTATTGCGCCTAATGTCAATGTCTCAGAGACGGTTAGTTGGGCTTAATATAACTACAGGAGACTATATAGAACTCAAACTGATTAATCAAAAATCAAAATCAGTAAGTTTGTTACTTACAAATAATTTTAGAATATTTTTAAATAGTTTGTTTTAGTGTTAAATACATAATAATTAAGAAGAACTTAATAAACAAGGTCTTAAAATTATATAGTTTATATTAAAACGATTAAAAACGGATAATTTCCATCTGAAATATTTTAAAATGGTTTTAAAAAGCTTTAAGCAAAAAAATATAATTACAGGAAAATATATAAATCTTAAAATGAATAACCAAAGTTGGTTGCAACATTTTGCAATCCTTTTTAAATATTTTAAAATAGTTTAAACAATCGTTAACAAGAAACTATTCAAACAGAGCTGAATAAATAATTCTTCAAAAAATATTTTCGTGACTTTTACAGTCCAAAAAATATTAAATCTAGGTCCCTGCTCCTAAGCTACTTCCTTTACCCAAAATTACCCTTAAATTCCACTTAGATTTGTTCAATATATTGAATTTGTTCTGTAGATATATCTATTATTTGCTGGCAGACACACAAACATTACCCTTAATTACATGCAAAAGTGGGTGGGCCTGCCTTGGAACGTAAATTTATTTTAATATTGGTGCGCAATTTATTTTAATTGGAATAATTTTATTTGTCTTTATGTTTATTCATTATGCAGACTAATGAATTTTCCTACCAATACATGGCCGATATCTCTCCGCACGCATCTATTGGGGCGGAACAATAATCGAGGGGGCACCTCATAGGGAGGGGTGCCATTAGGGGGGACCGTTGTGGGTGGGTGCTCGGCTTTTGAATAATTAACGAGGGTGCCACTCTCAGCCATTACACATGCACATATATTCAAAAGACACAGAGAGAGAGGGAAAGTATGTGTGTGTGGGTGCGCACGTTATGGCACATAATAATATTATATGTTATTTACCAAGAAAATGCTTAGTCAGCCTTATACAAATGTCTATGAATGTTCAAAATATAATTATAATAATAATTGAATTAGATTTATTGATTATTTGTACAGGACAGCAGCAGCAGCAGCAGCACGAACACGACATGCAACCACGTCCCTGGACAAATAGGGGCTGTAATTTGAGGTGGGGGGTGGTTGGGCCAGAGCCAAGTCAACAGACGACGGCTGTTCTCTGTCCTTGGGTGGAAGTTTCCAGTTTTTTACATTAAACTGATTTCTTGGTTAATTCGGTGATATAATAGGGCATGTAACCTTACATTAAAAATGTATTGTTTCAAGTTTTTAAAGTTTTGGGAGAATTTAATTGAATTATTCAGGGGCTTTTATCATATTAATAATTATTTTTTAGGGGGTGTAAGTGGGTTTTTAGGGTGGGGAAACTTTTGGTTGGTATTTATATTATTTAATATTAATAGCAGGTATACAACTTCTCAACTGTTTTATAAGAAAAATACATTTACAAAGTATTAAGAAGAGAAAGAAAGCCCTGGACATTCTTTTTTAATCTATACTTTTCCATATAGTACTGTTCCGATCTCCTCTACAAATTCGCAGTCCTTAGTAATTTTCATTTTTCCTTGTTTAAAAAAATCTAAAAATATTATGTAGACCCCAATTATTAAGTAAAATCTATCCTTTTAATAGAAAAGGGAAATAAAATACATATTCTTAGAAAGTAAAAGCTCAAGCCAAGCGCTACACAACGCATTTTTCTCTCCCCCGATTTCTTTGTTGCGTTGCAAGTGCGTCAGAGGACACAACCCCCGACCTGCACCCCCGCACCCAGCCATGAAGCCATTCAGTCAGAAAACTTGGCCCAAACTTGGGGCACACACATACACACACCTACTGTCGGGACGACGCGAATTTCGCGCGCTTTTCTCCTCTTCTTTTTCGGCGCACATCTTCGGGACTGCGACTTCGACTTCGACTTGTACTTGTACTTGCGCTTGTACTTGGAGGGGGAGGGGGCACTGGGAAGCTGGAAACTCTCGTCTCGGAACCTGGAGTGCAACGTCAGTGCAGCAAAAACGCCTGATACCGCCTGCTGAAGATGCTGGGCGCCTGTTCGCGGCGCAGTCTGTGCATTCGACTGCATTTTTCAGCTGCACTCGATTCGTGGCGGGGGAGAGCGCAAAAAGGCACGAAAACGCGCTAAAGGGGTTGTCGAAAAAATGCATTCCCCGAAAAATTGAAGGGGTTCGGGGGAGGGTAGGGGAGTCTGGGGTGGAAAGATGCAGGGACAGTCAGTCAGGCTTCCTTTTTTGTGGACCAGCTCTCCTGCGTGCGTATCGATTTTATCCGCTGCTGCTGCTGCTTCGACTTGCAGGTGAAGAAGCAGGATCCCAGCCCCCCTTCATTTCTTAGGTTCCTCGAGAACTGTTGAAATCCCTCGTATTTATGGGGGCGCGTTTTGAAATTTATGCGTTGCTCCCAGCGATGAGGTTGAGGATGTGTGAGAAAGTTTTCGCCAAAAAGTTGCAATTTAGATGCTGAGCAAAGTACTTTCGGTAGTCTTTGTTTACTGTTCAAGGAAGTTATTATTTCTAGATCCTTAATACTCTGGCAGGAATATTACTACATAAAAAGTAAATCAAATTTTTAAAGAAAGATTAAGTCTCTTTAGTTTAAGTATAATTTGTAAAATTATTTATATTAAATGATTTTATATTATTAATTACAAAGATAATTTTGGATCGGAATCACTTAAACAATTGTTTACAATTATATAAATTACTCTACTTTTACTGAGAAAGAATCCCTTCCAAGAGCATCCCCAAATTCGACTTCGAAATCTCCCAAGCAAGCCCTCGTTATTTTTCTAAGTTGAATTATTATATTTGCAAAAGTTTTGCTTATGAATTATTGGCTCCAGTGGGTGGGGAATTATGCGAAGGGCAAAAGAATATATATTGAAGGCAATGCACTTTATGAGCTCTAGGGTTCAGAAAAGGTCAGATAGGGATTTTTATGACCTCACAAACGAAAGAAATTCAGCTACAAAGTTGCGATTATCTTTAAAGTTTCATATCTAAATATTACAAACTGGACACATGTGACAAAAATATGTGCGCAACTGTTTGAAAATTCAAATCATTCCAAAATCCAGAGATCGGGTTGCTTTTGATGAATGTGAATATGAAATATACATTTAAATATTACACATAATAAATACACAAGTGCGGCAACCGCCCTCAGGACGATTATATCGCAAAAACCATCTCTCAGCCATCTGTGAGGAGTCACAGTCAGCCTATTACTAGATTGAAATATTTTATTCTTTTAAAGCACAGAAAAAAAAATTAAAAATTCATATAAAAGAAATAAAATATTAAATAGTTTCCTTTATTAACTTTATTGATAAATATTTCTGGATATGTATCCCAAAAATATTCTTTTAAAATAAATTAATATATATAAATAAATACCACTACAAATTTCATATTTCTCCTTGTGTAGTCGTAAGTATGGATGTGCTTTATTCTTGATACCCAGCTCAAAGAGCAGCCCCGAGGGCTTTTGATCCCCGTTGCGAGGTGGTTTTTACAGGGGTTGTCCAGTCCCCAACCCTTTTTTATTTACCAGTCCAGCCATAATATCACTGTCAACTGTGCCCTGGCTTATTTGCGATTTCCACTTTTCTCATATTTTACATATTTTACACCCCTAACACCCCAGGGCCCCTCCCCCGGCCATCTAATTACTCGTGGTTACTTTTCTTTGCCATTGCAAGTGCTGCCGAATGAGAAGTTGGAAAAATAACGCAAATTACACATAGATTTCTTAGAGTTTTGGTGCATAATCATGCACCGGATATGAATTAATTTTTTCATCCCCTTCCCCATGTGACGGACCGCCACTTTGGCTTTGAGCTGCCCTATTAGGGAGAGGGTATAATTATTTTCCTGTTTGCAACAAGAGTGGAGGTAAGGCGAAAGTGAACAGTCATTGGGTTTAGGTTGAAGGTTCCATAATTGCTAGAGAATTAAAAATTCGGTGATGTTTTGAAAGGAATATTTATAGTCAATATAATATTGATTTAAAGTCTAAACAAAAAGACGATTTTCTATACCAAAATTTATCCCCGATTCTTGATTTTGTAATATATCAAAGTATATTATTTATACTCCACTTATTATTATTTTGTCATTTCTAAGCTTAAAGATGCCTTTTCTTTATTTTTTATATTGTTTTCAAAGAAAGACTGTCATAATTTGTTTTAAACCTCTAGTTCTTTACATTAAATTACACAAAAGAGCATTCAAGAACTTGATTAATCCCATTTTACTCAATTCTAGTTGGCTTTTCCGTTGTGCCGCTTTTGCTGTAATTTGTTATTAGTTTTCTGGAGTTGTGTAGATGTGGCGATAGTTGTAGCTGTGCTGTGGCGGACAAAGCGCTTGGACTTCCATTGAAATCATTTACATATCGGCTATACAGAGAGTGGAGGGACTTGGATTCCAGGGGAACGGGCAGAAGGAATATTTCTGGGGCTCCCTCTGTGTGTTTGTATGCAGCTTATTGCATTTGCTATATCGACCTTAGCCGGCGATTTGTTATTATTATTCTTGCTGCTCGGCGCCGCTGTACATTAATTTGCACTCCACAACACTGAGCCTTAATTGCTACCCCTTTTCTCACTTTTCCGGGCGGACGGTGGGGGGGAACCCCCTTTATTTCACCCAAGCAATTTGCACGTCAAACTCGTGCTTGAGCAGAGTTGTCATCAATTAGAGATTATTAATACAAATGCTATGTACTTACGCTAAAACCCAAGTCCAAATCACCTCAGAAACTTACCTGTAACGAGAAAGAGAAAGAGAGAGAGAGAAGAATTTAATAATAGAAAAATATTGCTGCCTATTTCAGGGCGCGGATTTTGGCTACACATTTTTGTATGTGTGTGTTTGCATTTTATATTGCGTATACGCAATGCGAACTAGACAAACTGCACTCCATGCTGTTGTACATACTCCAGACTAGAGTCTACGGGGCGACTGCGGCTTGAGCTCCTACCCAGCTACCCGGTTTTCCCTGTTGCCTGCCGGCAAATCCCCGGAATTTTTCGTTGCGCGCCTGCCAAAAACGAGACAGAACGCAGTTCCACCTCATCCAAACCCCTCCCTTAGCCGAAGTTGCAAATTCGTGCCCAGGCAATAGGCCGAGATAAATGCATTTTCCTAACGTGTATGCTATCAAATATAAGTACAGTGGTTATTACTACAGAAGGAAGAGGAATATGAGAAGCCAGTATAGGAAAAAATATTACAGTATAAAGCCTTATTTTAATAACAATTAAATTATAAATAATTCCTTTCTTAAATCGAATTATATTGAACTTTAAAAAGATGAATAAAGTGTCTTTCATCATACAAAATGTCTTAGATAAAGAATTATTTAACTTTGTCATAAGGATAAGCAAAACATGAGTTTAAATAAGAGCAGAAATATTGAAAGAATAAGATACATACATATATTTATGCTTATGAATAGACTCTTTAATGCAAGACTTTCCAAGTTTCAATTAGATCATTTTTATATCATAATTTAAGGAAGACACCTGTTAATAAGACTTTTAGCCTATTGAAAGGTAGTCAAAATAGTACCTAATATTAATATTAAGTATACTTTAAATCCTCAAGATTTTTAGGGATTTTTTACGATCAACTTAAGGGTCCTTTAGCTATAGTTTTGACTGTATATAGAAAACGCAGCGCCGACAACGCGTTGCTGACGGCGACCGCAGCAGACACACGGCTCGATTTGGTTAGGCACTGGCTCCTAACACACTCACACCCGCCCGCACACACTCGCACACCCAGTCGGGGGGAGGGGGGTATTTGCATTAGGTGCATGTGCAACTCGAGGCTTTTGGCAAAAGGCGTAGAGAAGAGAAGCCATGTAGAATCCCAGGACCTGGCCATTGCCTGTTGGCCATGTTCAAATGGCCGACGCAGAGCGGGGTAATGGTAGGGGTAGAACACAAACACATTCACAGTTACACACACACACACACACACACCCTTGCAGATACAGAAGTTGCCAATAACAGGCGCAACGTTTTGTTCGTTCAGCTTTTTTCCTTTGACCAGACTGGAGGAGCGCCCCTGTCACTGCGCCTCTTTTACCACCCACCGCCCCATTTTCCTGCCGGCCGTTTTCCAACTTCTCGCACTCGCCAGACGCATTCATTTGTAAAGCTAAAGCACATGGCCGGCGGAATGGGGGGGGCGGTGGGTTGGTTGGTAGGAGAGTAGGTGGCTGGGTAAAGAGTTGGCGGTGCGATTCCTGGCGAAGCCTTTTACGCACCTTTTGCCAACGTGTTAATGAAACGCATTCGAGAGCCATAAAACATGCAGCACTCTCAACTAGTCGCCCTCTTCAACTTTTCCCCCTTGTTCAGGGGCGACTTAAAGGTGCAGGAAAAAAAAAGAAGTTCCGTTAACAATAGCATAGCAATAAACTGAAAAAAATGTATGCTGATTTGTAAACATTTAAGAGGTTATTTTATTGTAAAAGAATAACATTCTTAGATATTTATTATGCACTAAAAGCATAAGGAAAGCTTAAAACTTAAAGGTAATATCCGTGATCCTTTACTATTAATTTTTAATTTAATTCCGCTAAAAATAATTCAGAGTATTTAAATATTAATATAATCTTGAGAGAGTTTTGCACTGCTTATGGTTTGACGCAAGAAATAAATATTTTTTGAAAAGAGATGCTATTTTAATGCTGTCTTACTAAAATTTACTTAAGAAGAAAAATGTAGGAGTTCTTCAATAAAAAAAAAATTCCCAAATTATAATTGATTTTATCTTCAGCAATAATAAAACTATGAAAAAATCCGATCGGAAGGGTTCCAGACGTAATTTGAGATCACCTTTGGCATGGCATCTTCTACAAAAAATAAATTCCCTACTGAAAAAGCCGAAAGATTTTTCATTTCCCCTAATGGAAAATTCTATTATTGGCATATTCTTTTTGTCCTTCGTCCTGGACAGGATATATACCATCCGCCGGCATATAATTTCATTAGTATTTTTCTAAATCTGGGCGGGCCAGAGCCTCCTTTTTCCTATCGTTTTATTATTTTCTTTTTTTTTTTAAGTGCCAAGAATGGCCAAGAGCGGAATCCATATTTTTTCTTGGCCTATGCAAGTCTGGCAGTTATTGCCTTTCTCTCAAAATGTATGGGTGTGTATGCAGCGGTGTGTGTGTGTGTGTGGGTGTGTGTATGTTTTATGGAAGAGTGTTGAACATTCCAGCAAGTTGCCAAAGCGAACGACTACGAAGCAATGGCAAAAACGCGGCATAGAAATCGAATTAGATTTTTCCGATTGAATTTTCTACATTTTTAATTGCTTTCGACGTTTCAAACTTGTCGACGAGAGAAGAGCCTCGCTGCTAAACCCCCCTCAAACCAACGTCCCAGGAATTGTTGCTAGCTTTTCGGGCGATTCTGTGACGAGGCCTGACATTTATGGGCTTTTGAGGCAATGTTATTGGTGGTGGGGCATGGTGCATATTAAATGCAAGTAACTGAATCAAAAATGTTCACAGCGCCTAATTTACTTTAGTTTAGTTGCATTTTTGAAAGCTGCATTTATGATGTATAGATTTTGTGAATAAATATGAGAGAAAAATCATAAATAATCACTTAGAAAAATGTATTGAAATGAATGTTAAAGATTTGTAAAAGAACTATTTAAAACAAATATGAGAAAAAATATTTGTGTAGAAAGAAATTTCAATTTAAGACTTAAAATACTAAAAACGTTTGCTTAGGAAATTGATGTATGTGTAAATATTTTTATGCATTTATTTGCAATAAAATAAATGCATAATTCGATTAGTCTGCTTGCTGGTTGCTATTCGCCACTGGTTTTGATGGATCTGTGGCGGGAATTATTCGCATTATTTCCCCATCTTTGCACCTTCTAGGAGCTGCACTCTTAATTTCCCATCAGCATCGGCATCAGCATCGCGATGCCAACTTCAAACGCTGCCACAGCTCGTGGCACATCTAATTGATGATGAGGTGCAGCAGCAGCAGCAGCAGCAACAGCAGCATCCCATCCCCTGTGTATCTATATCTAGGCAGTCATACGTATCTGGATCTGGCGGGAATAAATCGAGTGCCAGATGAGTTGCGCGTATGCCAAAAAGGGTTTCTCATGCATTAAAAATGTATTAAAAGTAAAGTAAATAAATAATTGAATCGAGCCAAAAAAAAAAGAGGAGAAGAAGAGGAAGTGCAGCTGGAACGAACGAACCAGCGAGCGAGCGAGTGAACGGGGCGAAATCGAAAGATATTTATCTAAAAATAATAAAGATGCCCCGTGTCTGGCATCTAGGGCCACTCCCTAAGCCAGCTGCCTTAATTTGTAAATCATTTCCCAGCATTTTCTGGCATTTCCCAGCAGAGCGAGCAGCGGCAGAGAGATATTTTTTAATATCAAAATCAACTTATAAATACTTTTGGCTGCGGCCGCATCTTCCGCATTTGTTTGTAATTTACTTTTATGCTTTACTTAATTGCATCTAGATGCATTTTATAAATTACAGCACATGGTCTTTCACGATCCCCACAAAAAAAGAGAAAAAAAAAAGAAAAATAAATGCTTGAAGCCGCCGCCACCGCTGCTGCTGCTGAGCACTTATGATTTTTATTAAACTTTATGTTTTCTAATGACTCACTGCGGCAGCAGCAAATGAAGCGGATAAGGCTGACTTGGAAAAATTCAATTAAATATTACAACAATTTCTCTTGCTGCTGCTATGACTCTTGCCTTGCCCCCTTTTCGGGTCTCTCGATGTAGTTTTTATGGCCCGGCTCGTCTGCATTTCCCGACATTAATTACGCCAAATGTAAGTCTGTGTATCCGTATCTTTGTATCTTTGCATCGCGCAACATGCTGCATAATATTAATTTTCGTTGTACATTATTTCCAAGAAAGCTGCGGCATCGACAGCGGCAGCAGCGGCAACAACATATAATAATAATAACCATAATGAATCCAGATACAGATACAGAAACAGAAATGAAGCAAATAAATGAGCAAAGAACAAGCTTTCGTCTATTTCTTTTGCGTTTGAGTTTGAGTACGGCTACGAGTTCGAGTTTTCTTTCTTTGTGGGCTTCTTTTGTTTCGAGTATTTCCTCTATAAAGATATAGTCGTACTTCTTGCCACAGCTCCTACAACAAAAACAATTAGCCTACTTTAGTTTGTTGTCTTACAAGTGGAAATAAAATTAAATACGAAGTGCAGCACTTAGTTAAATGCAATGTATCTCCATCTGTATCTACGTGAGAGTGCCAGCCAGCTGTATCTGTTAGATGTACCCGTGGAATATGGAATATGAGTTACAAACAAACGTTACAGCTGACACCGAAAGAAAATAAAAGTTCTTAATTAAATAAAAATAGAAAAGGGTTTTGAGAATGGGTTTAGCTTTCTCTTTGGCTGGTTAAAGCTTAGATTTTGACCCAAAGATATTAAATTTCAGTCTGGTTTTATCAGTTATTAATGAGCTCCTAATTATCAATCAAAGGGGAGATTTCATTTCTATTATTATTGATTTTATTAACAAAACTATAGGATAATTATGTAATAATAAGAATCTGAATTCCAAATACCTTTCTTTAAGAAATGATAAATAAATATTATTAATTTATTTTCCTTCACAAATTAATAATTCTTTAATCAAGATCCTATTTCCCTTATTTTTTCTCTCTGTCAACAGTTAGAAGCACACGAATTTAATTACAGCATTTTGTTGTTCTTTGCGTTTTGTTTAGTTTTTTTTTCTTTCTGTTGTTGTTGTGTTCTGCTTTCGTTACGTTTCTTGCGCCGCCTGTCATCGTGTATCTTTGTATCTGATGGGTGCGCATAGTCGTTTTTAGTTATTATTGTTATTATTTCTCCAGTTCTACGTACGTGTACCGCTCAGATATTGAAATTTATCGCCGCTATTTGGTTTGAAATAATTGTCTAGTGACTCGCTGACTTGCACAGTTCGATAAATGTATTTCCACGAATGTATCTGCTGAGCAGGCACAGCAACAGCGACAGATACAGATATACAGATACATACGTAAATCATATATTCACGTATCTCATTCGCATGTATTATTTTCTATATCTTTGGCCAGGCATCTTATTATAATTTTAATTACAAGCTGTTATGGGGCCACGTTAATTGCTTCCGTTTACGAAATTGTATCTCAGTTCGACTCGACTAGATATATGTATCTTGCGAATATGCCAGCTAATTAGAGGGGTGGAGGGAGCAGGGAGTTGGGTGGAGCTAGCATCTCTTCATCCGATCACCTCCACCTGATGGCCACAATTAGCCAAAAGCCGAGCTCTCTGGCCGCTTTGTGGGCCAGCTGATGAGATGCGCTGCTTTCTCGGCCATTTGCTGCAGCTCACATAAAAATCAGCAACAAACTTGCCCTGGCCCCATAAAAAATTGCCAACAAAAAAAGAGAACAACAGAATGGCATGGAATAAAATTTATATGAATAACAAAAAGGCAGTAGCAACAACAACAACCGTTTACAGCCCTGGTTTAAGAGTACACAGGGAATAATAGTTGAAGTTTTTTGTAATATTACTTAATCAGTTTTAAAGACATATAAAAAATACCTATTAAAAAAGCTTGCTTAAACTGTTTTTTAAAGAATATAAATATCTTAAATGAATTGTAAATATGAATATATATTTATTATATTTTATAAATAATATTTCCAACCCTTTAAAACTATTTTTATTAGAGAAAATCTTGCTTACATTAATCCCAACTTTAAATAAAAATGAAAAAGGCATTCGCATGGAGGAAAAAATATATAAATAATATTTAAACCTTTTAAATATTCATCTTTAAATGCAATTTTAGAAGGAAATATTTATAAAATGATAAAACTTAAACTGCAACTTAATTTCCAGTGCACTGTAAGTGCCCTAGAATGCATCTCGGGGTTCAGCGGGCAGGTCGAGTTTGTTGCAACACCCGAGAAGAAGTTGCAGCGTGCGTCCGGCATTAAAATTGTGTTTATGCGTGTTTGGTAATTTTATAAAAGTTAAATTAGTTTTAAGACCATAAATTCAGCGCACTCTCGCTGTTGCCGCAGTAGTCCCCATGGCCCCAAGTCTCTGCCATTTTAACTTTTATTACTTTTAATATAAAAAAAAAGCCGTGGCTAGAAGCCGGCCAGCTGTAGTAAAAATGCACGCGGTCATAAAAAGTTGCAGGAGGCATCAACATCTACATCTACATCCAGCTGGAGTCCCCGGATCGGTATGTTGCAGCAACATCGTAAAATAATTTCTTGCTCTGCGGTCTCCGTTTGGCCGCAACATTGTTGCCGCATTTATTCGCATTATTATTACATTTTAATGATTAATTCTAATTATATGCGACTTGAATAAGGCCGCTGAATGAGAAATGCTCTGGCAGTGGAAGGCCAATAAAAAAAATGGTAAAAAATTGGCAAAAAAAAAAGGAGGCAAAAGTGAAGTGCTTTATTTGTTTTTTCTTTTTCGGCTGACAGGCGCCCCAGGGAGGCGACTCGTAGTGGGGCATTAAAAATTGGTGCTGTTAATTGTGGTAGTTATTTGCTGTTTTGCCATTTGGCCATTTCACAATTTTACCATTCTGTGGCACCACAACTTTTCACATTGCTCTGGTTGCCTCTTGCAACAATGTTGCATCCAAGTTGCCTTGCCGCATTCTCGCACTTTTACGAGGCATTCTTTTTGTATTTTTTTCTTTTTGTTTAGTTTTTTATATCACTTACTTAGTTGATTAAGGGCGTGGCCGATGGGCCAGATATGTTTAGATTTCGTCTTTGTATCGGTGTGGTTTCCTAAGAGTGGGTTGCCTTTTAACGACCCTAGAAAGGTGATCGAAATGGCTTCGGAAGGAGGAATATTAAATGGGTTCGAGGTAATCCGCTTACGAAATGAGCTCCTAAAATATACTCACACTGTGATCACAAATGAATTATTGCCCTAGTTAATCTAGCATTAAAAATGCTTTTATTTATCAATTTTTAATGATCTATATTACTGCCTTGAATAAGGTTTTAGTTACCAAATTTCAGATAATGATGGGCTTAAGGTAATAGTTTAAGAAGTTTTTAAGAAAGTATTAGTAGTTTTTTATCTTGGATACCGAAATACAAGTGTTACAAATATTACAAATATTACAAAATTAAATATTGATTTAATTCGGAAAATATTTGACACACTAAAGAGCTTGTTTATATTTTAAGAAGCTTTAAATTAATTTCGAATTCACATATCTAGTTTACATTTTATGAAAACGAGCTTACGACACACACAAAATAATTTAATTGTCTAATTATTTTTGTATCTATTTTTTACACATTCAAATTGATGACGTTTTTAAATATATATTTCTTTGTCCTAAATTAACCACCTTTCTGCTATAACCTTTCTAAGCAAAATCTTTTCACTAGTATCCTAAACAAAATGTTGTTCTAAATTGTGGTGTTTTATTTCCCCGACCTTGAGTTAAAATAAAGATACCACCGCATCGATTTTCCAGACAAACCCCCTGGCAAACCCCCTCTCTCCCCTTAATTCCCTTGGCCAAATGTTTGTTATTTTATAACGTCAACGCGTTGCGAACCGAGAAGGCCCCCATAAACTGTTCGTAATAAAATATATTGTGCAATATTTTGCTATAGTTATACAGCCACTCATATACATTATATATACTATATATATATCTATACCTAGAAGTGTTTATATATATATAATGCCATACCATTGCTTATCGCCTTTATAGGTAGAATGTAATTTCGTTTTATGCGCAGTTTTGTCAACGGCCTTTTGTCCCTGTCAGCTTGTGGGGAAGCAAGGGCAAGAAGCCATAAAACTTTATGCATTTTGTTAGAAATATAAATAATAATTATCTTCCGACTTGTATTGGATTTCCAGCCCCGCAAACGCAAACAGAAATTCAAATATACAGAGGCGCTCTGGCTCCGGTTTTGAACTGTCACAAGCAATAGCAATAATGTTATTAATGTTATTGTTATAATAATAATTCGAAATCCGTAACTTTTGCCATTTTATTAATGGGTCGAACGTGTGTGTGAGACGTTCGTTGTCTCTGCTCCACAGTTTCTTCATTTTGTGTATGTTTTTTTTTTTTATTTTTTTCATCATTTGGTATCATTACATTAACTGTATGTAGGCTGTGTTTGATGTCGTAATAGGAAAACACACAGAGATAAACACACGCACTTGGCTGGAGCTAGAGATGGAGATACATATTTACCCACGTTTCTATTTAGACAATAATTTTTAAGTTTTTAAAAACGCTAGAGCGGCAAATATTTGATCAACTCGATGGCAAAACTAGACACAAGGCAAATATTACTGAGGCGGGGGGGGGGTGAGTGAGATAGGGAGGCCGTCATCTCTGTGCCATTTACAATATTTACCCGACTGTTTTTAACTTATTATTTATTTGCATCTCATATTTATTTTAACGCTTTCAATTGCGCCCAGCTTTTGAGTGTTTTTATTTAGTTAAGTCGCTTTGTCTATCTGCCAATGGAAACTTTTCCATTCTGTCACAACTCGCAGCTAATTATGAAGGTTATTTAGGGGAATTTTTCTTTAGATTTCGAGCTCGTAAATATAAAATATATAAGTACTGCCCCAATGTACATAGTATAAGTAATTGCATATAAAATTTAATGCGCCCGAAAATGATGCGAAAACTATTTGAGGCATTTTCTTAGAGGGTAGTATGCGTAATTTATTTCATAAGCGCATAAATAAAAATTCAAGCGAAAAACTAAATGCAATAAAAATGCGAAACAGCCGAAATACATATTTAAAATAACAAACCAATTGCGCACAAGTAATAATTTATCAAATATATATGTATCGGGGAATCGAAATGGGGGCCCCCCGAAAATTTATTGGGCCACGTATTCCGCTTGTACTTTTGCTGGCCAAAAGGTAGCGACGAAGCTGGTCTAGAAAACTTTTGCGGCAAGAGAACCGCAACTGCAGATACAAATATATAGAGGCACTGGGAAAATAGCTAAGGAAAATGTATAGAAAATAAATATAATTGTATAAATTGATACAGAAAATGGAATACAAATTTTAAGATACTTTATTTAGTCATACTAAAAAATCGTATAAATATTTGAAGCTACTTTTAAAGGAGCAGATTTTAGGAAATGCTTTGAAATGACACATATTTAAATGATATATTTATTCCTCTCAGTGCTTAGCTGCAGATTCAGATACAGATACATTTGAAAACTTTTATCCACAAAACAAATCGCACAAAATCGAAACGTGCGGACCCAGCTCGTCGTTGTCTCCGCCTCACCTCTTTCCTTATTTTTTTTTTTTTAGTTCAAGCCATGTCCTGCGTTTCTTGGCTGCCAACTGCGGATGGCGTATGGCGTATGGATAATAATTTCTGAATTCCTGCTCATTTTGATTGCCCCTAATAACTGAGTAGAGTTGCCGCCTCTGCTCTCTGCTCCGCTGACTTCTTCGACTTCTCCAACTTGCCCCATGCCATTGCCAATTTGTGTGAGTGTGCGTGTCTCGGCCAGGAGAACAGCTCTAACTCTAAGCCACACACACACAGACACAACTCGTTCTCGTTCTGGGTCTGGGTCTGGGGCTGCATTATTATTGTTACAAATATTTTATTCCAATGCCATATATTTTATTTGCCGCTCCTTGGCCGCCCCTTCTCTCCCATCGCTTCTTTTATTTTATTGCATTGTTTATGCAGCCGAAAGTAAATTATGTTTTTTTGTTTTTGCCAGAAGAAGTTGAAGTTGGAAATGCAACTGAAGAAAGACAAGTTGACTTGGCTTCAACACAAATTTAAAGCACTGAGAAAAAAGTATACAAACTACCAATTCTTTTACTGAAATGAAATGGAATATTAAGGTTTTTAAAATCATTCGTGATTATTCAAAAATATTAATGATTTAGCTAAGAATCCTTACTTAGTTTTATGAATTTTCTAGTGATGCCTTTTCCATCTTAAAGTATTTATGGTATATATTTTAAGGAATATATATTACCTTAGTTCTAAATCTTTTAAAGATGGTTTCCTGATTTCAAGTGCTTCTATATTTAAGGGAACATAAATATATTTCCATATTTACAACACTTTAAAATAGCGAAAAATTTATTAAACCAAGTTATAAGCGTTTAAAATAATTTTAGAATATCAACAAATATTAATGAATTTCCCAAGATAAATGAGGTACAATTTTTTCCTTTTAGGAACGTATCCTTCAGCTTAAAGTGTCCCTTTTTTTAATTTTTTAGGGTATCCCTGTGTTCGTCCTTGATAATTTCTTAACTCCTTGGGGCTACTCAATATTTTTTTGTTTGTTCGCTGTCATTTCAGAAGTTATTATGCCAGTTGCTGTGCGGCTGTTTCTGTTGATTGTGGCCACCGGTACAGTTGGCCGAGTTATTGTTTTACCCACTCCCTCCTGGCCTCCTGCCAGGGGCACACACTGTCGGGTGTTTGTGTGTGTGTGCCACATTTTGAACAATTGCTTTGCATATTTTATTGCTAAATAATAAATGCCTATTAAGTTAATTGGCAAATTAGGCAACAAACAACGCAGAGGCGAGTGCAGCAACTGGCAAATGGAATTGCAGCCGAACTGCTCTCTACATTTTAATTGAGTGCGCCCTGAGCAGGAGCAAGAGGAGAAAAGCCAATAAAAAACACCGAGCAAAAAACAAGGACATGGCAGGAGCTGAAAAAAAATGATTGTCCATTTGTTGCATGCCTTAAAGTTTAATGAGGCGACCATTACGCGCCATTTGCATATGGCAACTGCGAAAAGTTTAGGAACAAAATCGATCGAATTGCACCCACTCACCTCGATAGGGAGAAGCTATATATCCCCTTCGATTTTCCTCACATATATATATAGATATATATATTTTCAGCTTTTCAGCTTATTCTTTTGGGGAATGACGGGGCAGAAAGCGCGTGTCTGGCAGCGCCAAACAAGCAAACACAATTAAATGTTATGCAGATGCAATCTAAAATGTCATTATATCAAATTCATTAATCCCTCCCCCGACCAGCCAGCACAGCAAATATGCCCCACAGCACAGATACACATACTACAGATGCAGATACAGATACTTAGGCCAGGCCCAAAGGCAGGCAGAGGCAGAGGCAGTGCCCCAGCAACATTGCAACTGCAACTGCAACAGCGTCATCTGTCCCCGCACTCGATTCGTTTTTTTCCCCCTTTCTTACACTGAAGGGAAATGGTTTAAATATATTCTCATAGATATTTGTTTATATTTTAGTTAAAAAATAGTTTATAAAAATATTATTCATTCAAAAGAAGTGTTTAATATAATAATCTTTGACTTTATTTCTTGAATTTTTTATTTTTCAAAAGTATTTATTATTTATGATGGGATTTTTAATAGAATTAACCGCACAAAATAATAATTTGTGAATATATTTTGGAGATTTCTTTAAAATGTTTACAAGGACGTATGAAAAACTGAGTTATATTTTTTATAAAGGTTGTTTAATATATTTATATTTTTTTAAATGCAGAGCTATTTGTTTTACTGAAATTCTAGCAATAATTTAAAACCTTTTTAAACATATTTTATATATAATATATTCTCATAAAGTTAAAGGAAGGTTAAATTGCTTTAACCATCACATTTTTACAACCTTTAAATAGAATTTCGACAATGATTTCTTTTAGCTTGTTGATAGATTTCAGAATTATATATTTTTTCCAGTGCACTTCTTCACTCCTAAGCTGTACACACACACACACACACACACACACACAGATATATTCACAAGCCGTGTTCATATGGTTTTTTAATAATTATTATTTTTTGCATAGAGAACTGAAGAGTGGCGAAGGAATGGGGCGAGCTTGCGATTAAAATCGCTGCATGCACCGCTCGTGAATATTTTAACGTCAGTCAATCAAATGGCTTAAAAATGCTTTGTCATAGCAGCCCATCCCCTCAGCCCCCCCTCTCTGGGTACACCTTTGTACCCTTTAGATACTCATACTTCTTGGGCTGGAAGGAACTGAGGGGCAGATACACAGATACGGATAGAGAGATACGGATGTGGGACGGGGCAGGCGGGACATACACACATTTCGCATGTGCATGTAAATCGTCTTTGATTCGATTTCGTTTGATTTGATTAATCGTGCGACGTCACTGCCGCCGTCTGATAATGAGATAGCAGCGGCGACTTGCACGCAATTAAGCCAAATTGAAGCCAGTCGCTCGCTGGCGGTCTAGAAATATATATTTAAAAATTCAGCCACGATTGTGTGTGTATCTTAACACTGAAAAATGGTGGAAAACTTAAGTTTACAGGGCTTAAGTTGATTGTTTATATTAATATAAATGGCTGTATATATTAAGGCATTCCCACACAGCGATTTGTGTGTGTGTGTGTGTGTGAAATAATAATAATAAAAAATTATTCCATTCATCGTCATAAACTTCAATTTTCGAAAATCATTTCCTTAGCAGCTGCGCATTAAAAAAAAATAATACAGAAAGCTGAAAAATAAAGAACAGCAACAATAAAAATGAATAAAATGAATTAAGGCTCGCCACAGTGGGCATGATTTGCAATACCCTTCACAGATATTGTAAATCAGATAGCTGAGGTCTGAAGGTGGTCCCCCTTGCTAGTACCTTGTAGTATTATTTCCCTCCAAAAGTCATTTGTCAGCTGGCAAGCTGCTGATTGATGTCCAAGCACAGCACAAGTTAGGCAAATATGTCGGAGCTGTGTGCCCAGGAATGGGGGTAAATAAATGTTGTCCCAATTGGACAGACAGACTTACACCCAGCAATTGGAGAGAGTCGGGTTGAAGTGGCATTCTCACTGGGTTTTCCTTACTTTTAGGGAACAGAAACTAATCACAAATCGATTTATTTTAATTACATTATTGGAACTATAACTCTTTTCAGAAATATATTTTATGAGGGTTTTATTAAAGCTTTAAGATTCTAAAAAATGTAAATTTTATACTATTTCTATCCTTGTTTCGATGTATCCTGATTCTATCTAATTTTATCCCTATTTTTATGTTTAGGTGTCGAATACTAAATTTATTTAATGATTAGAGCCCAAATTTTTATCCCAGTTTTGTAATAAAAATTTCTATAAATTTTAAATTTATTTCAAAGATATATTTCCCTTAAGTTCTAACCACACTTTGTCTTGTTTTGCCCCATTGTGTTCAGTTTGCTCAGTTTTTGCCCTTTGCACATCGTTAAGGAATATTATAAATTACTACAACAACAACAGCAACCGCAACATCAGCAGCAGCAGCGGCGGCAGCAGCAGCAACAACAACAAAAAAAAGAAAAACAATAACATCAACCAAGTCGAGTTTCTTGAAATATTTATTTTATATTACGTTTTTCGCTTTATTTTTATTTCCCTTTTTTCTCTCACTCAACTTCACTTCCCGGACGACGGACAGGGGCGCGGTCTAAATTAAAGAATATTTCTTGCCATCGTCTTGAGTCTCTCATTTTTCTGTTTTTTTTTGTTTTTGTCTTCGTTTTTATTTTATTCGCATTTTTTTGTTATTTTATTTATTATATGTATTTGCTGTTGCTGCAGCCCCGTCTTCATTTAAAGTGCGGTTTCTTGTCTCTCTCCATATATATTCATTATTATGGCCGCGACGGCGACGCTTGCTACACATAACTTCAACTTTGTATCTGTATCTTTGTATCTGCGAGTGTGGATTCGTGGGAACACTGGGGGAAACGATTTTTGATTCAGGAAGTTCATGTTCTTAGGGTGAAATTATATAAAATTGGCTTTGGTATAGATAGAAAAATTTATATATAATATTTGTGGTACTACAAAATATTTTAAAGGATTTTAATTTGTAAAAACAAAACGTTATTAATTATATTATATTGCTTGTCTTAGGGTTAGAAAATCAGTCAAAAATATTAATTCAATTAATGTTTACCATAAAAAATGTTCCCACAAAATTCTACTTTTGAAATTATTCTCATACATATTATTTTCAAACGAAAGGGTTACTTTTTCCAACACCTTCTTTCTCTCTGTGTAGTTGCTGTATGTGTGTGCCATGTATTTAAGGAAAAAGAATGATGCAAAGACGATAAAATATAATTTCGGCTTTATATTTTATTTTAATGATGAAAAATGTTGAAACTTTATTACGAACTCATAAAAAATTTAAACGTAGGTACACACGCACACACAAAGGCCAAAGACGACGGGGGGCGGCGGAGGAGGAGGAGGAGGGAGTTATGGTGGTAGGGGGGGAGATAACTTCTTCTTGGTCTTCGCTTTTCCTTTTTCCTCTTTTTCTTTATTTTTCCATCTTCTTTGTGCGCGCCCCCATAAATAACAAACACACAAAATGCGCTGTGAACAATGTTAAATGTTATAAAAATCCAAAACGTATTTATTTTTATTGCACAATGCAGCGCGGAGTTTTGTGGCTGGGGCATAAAGTATCTCGCAGATACAGATACAGCACACAGATACAGCCACACTCACACAGCAGCTGTCGCAGCGGAACAGCAATAATTAAAGAAAGCGCACAAGGTGTGAAAATACATGTCATAAGATACAAATGTATCTAATTGAATGAAAGCGACGTAGCGAGCGATTTGCTTCAAACACGCACTCACCGCCAACCCTGGGGCTAGCTCCCCCCCCACACGCCCCTGCCTTGGCTTAGTAGAGCGTGCGAATGTATCGCATCTCATTGTCCGTCGGGCCTGTCCGCCAATTTGTCCATTTGTCCGCCCGCGAACTAAGCGTGCGGCCAACGCATCAAAGTCAAAGTCGACGGCGATGCGAATTTTGATTTTTCCCCGTTTTTAGGGGGCTTTCCATTAAGATCGAAAGGGTATATTAGCTAATTTAGGCAGTTTGGATACCAAAATAAATTAAAATGATATAAAGAATTACTTTAAGCTTATAACCTAATTTCGTGACATTATTTGGGGCCTTTTGAGCTATAAACAATTTCTAGAAATGATTTCCATAAATTTTTATTAGCTTTTAATTTAATGGTACTTGGCTTTAGTTATCAGCTTTATCTCTAAATCATTATTTATGCCTTAGTGCTTCATTTAAACATTTAGTCACAGATTAATTGAAGTTTTTTCAAGTCATTTTGATAATAATTCTTATCAATAATTTGACCTGTAGACATGACTTTGAAGGTTACAAGTGGTACACGTTTTTAGGGATTAATAAGTTAACAAAATATGTAAATACTGAATTATCTGCAAAGGAGTTTAAATATATATTTAAACAAATTCTTGCTAAATTTTTAAATGTCTTTCAAGATTAAAGAGTGTATTGGTCATATCGGTTTCTGATTTTTTTGGCATTCCCCTGGTGCTGTGTATGAGCTTTTGTGTTGCGGCAGGTTATGGCCCGCCACAAGCACACGACCACACACACAACGTCACTCATTCACCCACAGATACAAATACAGAGAACATTTGCCCGCAGATACAAAACGGCATACACAATAGCCAAAAGCGAGGTGCGACGCGTCGACAACAGCTGTTGAGGATGACGATGACATGACGATGACGACGGCGACCACAAGTATCTGAGTATCTCAGTACCTCACTCTGAGTATCCGCGTAAGTCAGAAGCAGAGAGTCCCGAACGGAATATCTTTAGGGGTTTTAAGTGGGCTAATAGCCAAGGCCAATGCCAATAACTTGCAGAGGAAAATGATATATTTTTTTTTTGGATTTTAATTTGCAGAAATGGATTATAGAATCCCATATTTCGATTTTTATTTAGCTTATCTATCAGGTTACCAGTGCTTTTTGTGCTATTGATCTGACTGCTGGGGTTACCCAATCCCTATCGACGCTATCTTATCGATGCACTGTCGCAATGACGGTTCAAAATTCGAAATTCAATCGATTTCTGATCACATGCGTGCTCTATAAATAAAGAAAGCCAGCTGGCCGGTCATCCAGCAAATTATTGTAAATAAATAAATGCAATTATAAAAATTGCTGCCGCTGCCTCTGTCGCTGTCGATGTCTCTGCCTGTCGCTGCTGTCGTTGACTCAGTCGTCTTTTAATAAATTACAAAACAAAAAACGCAACGAACAGAAAAAAAAACTGAAGAAAAAAATTATATGTATCTGCCTCCTCTGTCCGCTCGACTGCATTTTTAATTAATTTATTTTCGTTCGATATAAATTGCGGGAGGGAGGAGGAGGGGGAGGAAGAAGGCGTGCTTGCACAAAGACAAAATCCAAGACAAACTTGTATCTGGAAGATACTCATGCACATGATATTCCTCTCCGGCAAACTGCTGATGAAGCTGATCTTTGTTGTCGGCGACTGAAATGCAGCTCGCTGCCATTTATTTATTTATTTAATACTTTTTCGTATTGTGCCGCTTGCTGGCTGTGTGCGTTTGATTAATCGGCCGCTCATTGTAAATATTTGTCTTTAGTTTGTTGCCTCCAACCAAGTCCTTCATCCTCTTGCTCTTTTCCGGCGGAGACGCCTCCACCTACTTGGTGTGTGTCTTTCTTTCTTTTTTTATTTTTTGTGTGTTTGTAACTCCTTGAGATTTGTTCTTTGTGTTTATAAAAGTCGGCAGTTTGAGACTGTCAAGGAGGGGCCTTGCATTTTGCCCCTTTTTTTGTTTCTTTTGCTTTTTATTTAAAATGCAAAAAGGAACGGTCTGAGAGCGGGATTAAAGTCTTCACACCCAGGACGGGATCTAATCCGGGCTCATCAATAATTGATTGAGAGCCAGCATTTCCATTATGGCTTATAGAAATGGCCAAGTGCATGCCCCACATCAATTAGGGGCGATCTCCTGCTCTCGCTAATTCGATGGTGTCTCCTCCATCATTCATGCACTTACACGTTCCTCGCCTTTTTCTCTGCTCCTTGTCCTTGTCACTGCTGATTTTAGTTTACAGAGAGAAAAATATGATTAAAGATTCAGAAAGAATCTTGAAGATATCTACCGGTTATTCAAAGTTATTTAAGAAGATCTTACAGAAGGCAGAACTTTAATCATATTTATCTAAGATGAACTTAAAAAAACTATTCAAAATTGTTGTTAAAATATTATTATGGGGAACATAAAACATAAGCCCTTATAACAACTGTTAATAATGGTGACAAAAATATGGTTTTATGAAATAGAATGAAATGCCTCTTTTAATATACTATTTTATTAAGACATAAATATATTTTAAAATATGGTAAATATTTTTGAAGCTCTTCCTACATTCCAAAGAAACTACAAAAAAATCCAAATAATCTTAAAACCAGCTTATCCTTTTTCCATTAGTTAATTTAATCCCAAGGAAAATCTAGAAATACCCTTAAAATTTAATGCAAAATTTATTATAATTCCTTCTTCTGTGCTGTGTAACAGCTTCATTTCTTGCGCTAATCCTGACCGCACCTTCCTTGCCGCACTCCATCAAGAATGTATGTATCTGTGCAGTGCCTTGCCGCTCCCTCGCAGCAACTTTGTTATATTTTATACGGTAATTTATAATAAGTTTTTATTCACGCACCTTTTGCCTTAGTCCCGGCTCCTGACCCAGCTCCTGCCCGCCGATAGTGTGTGTGTTTTTCCCTGCTGTTCCGGCCCACGCACTTCAAAGACTTGGAGGCAGGGTCAGGAGGGAGAGGAGGGGCTAGGAGCTGGGGAAAGACACTCAGCAGGCCGCAAGTTCCCCCCAACCCCTCCCGATTTGTATTTGAGTTCGAGTTGGAGCGGAGTCTGGGCTCTGACTTACAACTAATGCAATATAATAAATTTATACAGGGTTACAAATAAATGTGGGCAGACCTCACCGGTGTGTGCGGTGTGTGTCTGCTGTGTGTGCGTTTGAGTTGAAAAATAAATAAATAAATATTTTTAGAAGGATACATGAGATTGAAAACCCTTCTCGTCTCCTTGTATTCTCCACTCCTATTACTCGTTTCCTGCCTGTTTTGCTTTATGTTGATGCCTCGGGATCGCATCGCATCGCATCGCCTCAGAGGGGGGCTTTCGTTTTCGGTTTCGGGTTATTTATCAGCATAAATTATTTATGCCGCATTATGGGCATAAAAATAAATAAAATAAATGAAGCCCGGACCAAACTAAATCCGATTAGAAAATGCCAAAGGAGGCGCAGTAATGGGCGCAGATACACTGTCGAGAGATACCAAGTCCACCAGTCCATAGATACAAATTTATTTTTATAGATTAATCAACGAATTACTTGTGCAGCTGTTGCCGCAATCCCATTTTCATTTCCATTTCCACATCGTATACGATTTATTTGGCTTAGCCATAAAAATGAGAATTTTCCGCCAAGTATTTGAAAATATAAACATAAAAATCGTTGGCGTAATGGCTTTTTGTATTTAATTAAATGTTTATGCCATGCATTTAAACTAAATCGACCACGGTCGAATTTTTAGGCTACATCTATATCTATATCTGTGTATCTGTAGTATCTGTATATCTGTCTGTTTTGCATCTTAATGGGCAAGATTTAAGTTGGCGCTGTAAAAACTACTTGGGGAGTACTTGAATGGCCCGCCTGTGTGTATTCTCCATGTGCTGATCGGCTCGGTGCGGTATGGATCGGTGCGCATATATAAAATATGACTGAATAATATAAAACAGAAGGCGATACATCAAAGCGGATTATACAATTTATTTCTGCCTTTATTTCTACCCGCTTCTCAGTTGGGGATTCGTTCGTTTTATTTCTTCTTCTCTCTCATTTTGGTTTCTTTTGTATTTCTTGGCTTCGGGGTTTGTTTGTCTGTTCTGAAAATATATTTCTTCATTTTTATTTTATTTATTTACTTTCTTCGAAGATGTTGTATACAGAAGAAAAAAATATAAAATGTGGAATGTGAATGCAACAGATGCAGCGCTCAGAGATATATCGGGGCTGGAGATACAGACTCACACACACTCATGCTGGGCCCCATAATAAATTGTATTATTTATATTATTTTATTCTATTCAACCCCCGGTGCGGTGAACCCCGGGATGCCCAAACGCTCAGATACAATAAGTATCTCGGAGATATTTTCTCTGCCGCTGCCAGCGTCGCAGCCGGCGCACAGCGGAAGCGTCAGAGGGCATTCTCAGCTGAGTCTGAGTGACGAGTGTAATGACTTTTGTCGATTGGGTTAAGTGGCTTGTTGGCTTCCTTCGCTCGCACTCACACAGATACTCACACACACCGGCAGGGCCATCAAAGGCACTCGAAAAAATTCGTGTCCTTTATATTTTACTAATTTCTTGTTTAAAGGAAGATTTTATTGATTTGGCATTGCATTTTTAGTTCAGGTCTTAATTAAGAAAATGCCTTAAGATATTTTTAAATCTTAAAACCCAATTTATTCCCTTGTAAGTAAACTAAGAAAAATATTTAAAAATTACTTTTGAGGATTTTTAAATTATTAATTTCATGGAAAGTTCAAAATTATACTTTTTTGATGATTATTTTGCATTTATTTATAATAATAATAATTTTTTCTAATACTTTCTCAACATTTCTCTCCCTGCATTGTTCGAGATGTGAGATTCCTTTTTGAGTTGCATCTTTTCAATTTTTATGCACGCCACTCGTTCCCTTTTTTCTTGATTCTTCACCTTTTTTTCTGTATTTTGTTGAAGTAGTTTGAATGTGGCACGTTTAGCTCCTGACTGCCCCCCGCACTCCCTTTTCCTTTTACTGTGTGGTAATTTGTCTACAGCAGATACTTTTTTTGTAGCAGTTTGGGTTGCAGTTTTTGCCTCATCGAAAAAGGTAAGCGACACACGCTAATCATGAGTGTGAGACTCTCGGAGATTCTCTCTGCCCCGGCTTACCCTCCCCTTTTCCATGGTGCGGTTTGGCCCTCATCTGCGGACTAATTGAGTGGGAAAGTGGCAAGGAAATCGAAAGGGAAAACTCTGCGGGATGAGGGATTGATTACATACATATATTGATTGTGTTGATCAATCAGCGGAACATTGTTGTAGCTTGGTTTTTACCATACCAAAAGGGGTAAAGGTTGTGCTAAAGGGAATTTATTTTACTAAGGAAATTATTCTGGAAATACTTCTTTTTCAGCTAATATCTTTCAGACAAGTCTTAAAATATTTAAGGGAAATATTATTTTAGGAAACCTACGGGAGATGTTGATTATATTTATTTAATCATTAAAACCATACCTGAATGCTACAAGTATCATGATAATAATTCTTCTCAAACCCATTTTCCTTGAAATTCTATCTTTGAACCACCTAATTTTCTCATTAAACTAAATTTCACCTCCAAATAAGTTTTAATCGCCTTATTGTTCATAATAAAAACTTCCTCTGCGCCCACGCTCCGCAAAAAGTTCAGTGAACCGATCGAGAAGCCAGGGAGAGGAAACCAATAATAATATACAACCTCTAATGATGCACACTCGCACACACATCTAAATGCGTTGGCAATAAAATATGAAAAACAAAAAAAAAATGCGTAAAGGAGAATAAAAAAAAAAAGAAAATAATTTTCAACAAAGGCAAACGCAGACAAATAAAAGTGCAATTAATCACCAGAAAGCAAAGGCCCCCAAGAAGACTGAGAACCAGAACTCGGAGGAGCTCAGGCCCTGGACCAAGACTGACACTTATCGGCTTTATCTGCTTATATGAAAGGCAAGACAGGGAAATAAAATCAACTCAGACAATAAAAAAGAGATGCATTCACAGGGAAATGCACTGAGATAAATATAATTTTGGAGATTTTCGTTATAGAATTAATATGTCTTAGAGAAACGGTTCTAAATAATGCTCTTAAACTTCAGAGATTAATATATTTTCAGAGATATTTTATTTTTTTTAAGAAACTTCCTTGAATATTTATTTTAAAACTCCCTGAATTTTATCCTGTCATAATTATTTTTTAATTTTCCTCTCTACTTTTTCCTCGGTGCATATATAAATGGGCAAGAATTATAAATATTAAAGAAGCTGCCTGAGATCAGGGGCAGCAAGGGAAATCGATTCCTTTGGCTCGGCGAGGATGTCGGCTGTCAATATTTGATTTTTATATATGGCATTGCCTTGATGCCTGGCGATCGCATCGCCGCGAAACAAAACGAAAAATGCATCAATTTTTAATAATAAATGAAATGTGTGAATAAACGCGGAGGAGGGGCACGAGGAGGAGGAGTAGGAAAGGGTGACGGGGAAAGTAGTGGAGAACAATCGGAAAGGCAAACAGCAGGAAAGCATAAACACACCGCCAACAACACTAACACCAAGGCAAACAAACAAAGATGCAGATACAGTGGATTGCCGGATTCAAATGCAGATGCACAAATGCAGATGCATTTTCCAAAGAATTTCTAAGCACATAAAAAGCAAGGCAAACGGTCAGTTGGGGAAATATTTAAAAAAGCATAAAAACAAAATATTTATTGAAAAGAGACGCTAACGAGCAAACGCTGGAAAAGTGGGGAAAACAAGCGGCTACAGAAAATTGAGCATATGAGCAGGCTAATGCAGATGTAGCACCTTCAGGTTTCCTCTCCTCCACCCCCCTTGGCTATTTGATTAATGCACTCAAAAGCGACAATAAACACGGGACACGCGGAGAGCAGAAGAATCTGGCCAGAAGAAGGCAGCGAAGAGCTTGCAGAAGGAGTCTCGCGCGTCCAGACAAACAAATATGGCATTCCGATTGATGTCAGACTGGGACTAGGGGGTTCGGTATCGGGATACGGAACCTCTGAATGGAGTATAGAGATCTCTGGGTTCTTCAGTGAACGTCGGCGACGTCTATTGGATAAATAAATACAAATTTTTTATTAAAGTGCGAATTCTGCGGTGAGTTCTGCGGTGCTAATGCAGCTCCGTCGAACCGGTCGCTAATTTTACTCCTCGCCAAGGAGTAGTGCACTTGGAGAAAATGTTTGTGTTAAAAATATTGGGGAAAAATGGTTTCTTAGGTTTTAAATTTAAAAGGTTTTGAAAATTAATTTGTAATAATTTATTAGATAATCAAAACAATAATAATAACATCGTAAAAAGATTTTAAAAACAAAGACACAAAATATTAATTTGACAAATTTTTAAATATTTGTAGTTTCAAAAATTAGGATAAATTCAAGATTTCTTAATATTGAAACCAAACAATTGCAGAAATATTCTTATTTTTGTAGTTTCCAAAATCATTTTATCCATCAAAAATTGCTTAAGTGATATTATAATTGATATGAAATAAAAATCTGATGAAAAACCATATAAATAATTTTTAAAGAAAACAATAAACTTCATAAATTTACAAATATTTTCAAAATGTTTTTATCTATTATTCCATTTTTGTAATGCTCAATACAAATCCTCTAAAAATCTCATAAAACCAGAAAATAAACTTAAAGTTACAAAGTTTTTTCTAATATCTAATATCCCCATTATTTCCCATATTTTTCCCCATGCCGATCTCATTCGCATTTGGCCTAATTGAAGCACACTTAGGGAACCACACTCAGAGGCAAAATGCTCCATAGATCGAAATCAGACCGCAGGCCACAAGAATTCCGGAATTTCAATCACCTTTCGGTCACCAAACCATGGCGTTCCGTTCCAGTGACTGCTCCAGGGGAAACACGGGGATCGGGGGTATCGGAAATCAGGGATTCTGGAATGGGGAAACCTCTGACCATTCGGGAAAATATGTGGCAGAGATCTCTGGGCTGAGAAAACAAGAAAAAAGAGCAGAAAAAGAAGACGGCACAATGTGCGACGTGGAGCACGTGAGAGCTGTCAATCATTTCAGGGTGTGGATGCGGTGCGAATGCGGAGGAGGGAAAGCGTCACAGCTCCGCGTTCCGCTCATTGTATGTGACGTCACGACGCAGGGCGAAATGCCGCCGGCAGAATATCTGCGGTCGAGGCGAAACAATCTTGCGGATTGCGCGCGAATCGTGAATCAAAACAAACCGCAGAAAAAGATCGTTGAGCGCGGCAGAGGGAGAAACTGGGTGAGAAGCAGCGCTGCGGCAGAGCAGTAGCAGCGAGAGAGAATATATTTATGATCCACTGTACTCTTTGAGGGGTTGAATTTGAAATCGAAGAGAAGTGATCGTGGAACTTGGCTCTTAAAATGGAATGCTTACCAAAAAAATGTACACAAAAAAATAATAATATAAAATTGATAAATCTCTTTCTATAAATTAATGTTGATAATCCTATAAGGCAATATATTTGGCTAATGAATTTTTGACACATTAACTATTTGGACACCTTAGTCATTTATCTTGTGAGGAAAAATAAATAAAATAAATGCTTTATCATTAATATTAGGAAAAATTGGAAAAAATCGTTATCGTTATTAGATTTCTTATATCATTTAAAATTGGAATAATTAATTGGAATTCTTTAATTATTTAAAATTAGAAAGAATTAAAGAGAATTTACTTAAATTATATTATATCAAGGATGTAAATGTTATATTAAAGTTCGGATTCCTACGGGAAGTTACCTTTCAAGTTCAATATTATTTATAAAATCCATATATACTTGGGTAAAATATATCTTGAGTTATATCAGAGGTTTTTCGATCAGGAATAAGGGCAGGCATACTTTAACTTGCTTAATCGTTAATGATTAAATTAAAACATATATTCCAGTAGAAACTCATTCTCAAATATCCCTTAAAAATTTTACATATTCTTTGCAATATTATAAATAATTTTCCTTAGTTAAATATAACCTCCACTCACCCTTTCTTCCTCTCGGATCATTTCGGCAATGCCAGGCTTGATCTCCATGTCATCGGCCAGCGAGGATCCTCCGCCGGAACCGGCTACCCCGGCTCCTCCCACTCCTACACCTACTCCTCCGCCGCCATGATGATGCGGTGGTGGTGGCGGAAGACGTGGCTCGGCGGGTGGCCCTCCTCCAAGGCCACTCAACTCCATGGCCGCAGCCATAGCAGCCGCAGAGGGCCCCAAGGGAAAGCGCGAATCGCCCGCTGGCGAGGGCGGAAGGTGGCCACTGGCCGAACTCTGGGCGGGATGTGGGGCAGGTGGCGGCACATGATGATGCGGGAGCAGTGGCAGGGGCAGGGCGTGCTGACCGGGCTGCTGCTGCTGCTGGGGACTCTGCGAGTGGGGACGCGAGGATCGTGAGAGTGGTCCAGGCGTGGCTGCCGGCGAGGGCATGTCCAGAGCATGGATGGCCGATTCGAGGCGGCGGGAGCCCGATCCGCTGCTGCTGCTGCTCATGGGCGGCGGTTTGGGTGGCGGCGTCATCAGCGAGCAATCCCGCTGCCGCTCGCGTTCCTTCTGCTCCAGCTCCATGCGCTCGGCGGCTATCAGGCTGCTCAGCGGGCTCGGCGGAGCTGGGGCATTGAAGATCGTGTCGGCCGAGGGCCAACGTCGTTTCCTTACATTCCTGCTCTGCTGCCTTTCCAAGGGCGAGAGCCTTAGCTCGGCAGGATCCCAGTCCGTCCGTGACTTCTTTTCCGGATGCATAAAGGCCAGCAGCTCCTCGGTATCCCGCTCGGTTTCGGTTCTGGACTGACCCCCTCCACCTCCTCCGCCTCCAATGGAGGCACCACTTTCCTTGGGCGAGGAAATCCGTTCCGAGGCTGCCGCCGCTGCGGCCGTGGCCGCCTCCATGTGTGTCACATCCGCCAGGCCGCGCACCTTCAGCATTTCGGCTATCCTGAGCAGAGGTCCTATCTGATCCTGGCTCACATTGATCTCGCCGCGATACATAAACTCCACAATGGCCTTGAGATCCGACCAGTTGACGTCCCGCATGATCACGATGGGATGCTGGCAGGGCGTCTCCGCCAGGAGGGTCTGGAAGTAGGGAGAGCAGGCGGAGAGCACCATTTTGTGGGCCTTCATGGAGCGACCGTCGCAGGCCAGCGTGACGTCCACGAAGCACTCGTTCTGCAGTAGCTGATCGAAAATGGTGGTCAGGTTGGACTGGTAGTTGTTCCAGCGCAGACAGAACTGCTGCGAGCTGGAGCTGGGCGAGGCCACTGAGGAGCTTCGTCCTTGAGGCGAACTCACAGGAGAAGATCCTCCCAGGCCACCTCCTGTAGAGTCCTTTTCCTCTTCTTTGGAGGTTCCTCCTGCACCCGGTGAAGTGCGATCCTCCGACTTGATGTTCTTTTCCTCTTGACTTGGTGAACTGCGATTACTTTTCGGTGATCCTGTCCCTGAACTGGCTCCCTTGCCACCTGTGCCACCGCTGCGCTGCCTTTGCGTCACTTGTGCCTGTTCTGGCGCAACTGCCACATCCGTTTCCGCCTGCGCCGACGCCATTTTGTGCCCGTTGATCGTTGCTCGCTACTCGCTGATCGTTACTCGCTCGTGATCGTAAATCGTCAATCGTTAAACGCGACTCGCTTTACATAGCGATTACGACAAAAAAAAAGAACGAGAAATCGCGACAATTACGACGCTCAACTGAGAGTGGGCATGTACATGTGTAAATGTGTGTGTGTGTGTTCGTTACGTATACGTTACGTTGCGCGCACTACGTGGTCATTTGGCAATTAGCTCGCCTCGCTACAATCCGTTACGTTACGTTAGGTTCTTTTTTAGTTTCAGTTGCAGTTGCAGTTCGTCGTCTCGTTTGACTCGCTTCGCCTCGCTTCGGTCGCCTCGTCGTCGTCGTGTTCTGTGCCGTTCTGTTCTGTATGAGTATGGTTATTGGCCAACAAACAGGGCCAAAAGTCTTCTCAGCACGAGCGTCTGAATTAGACTGAAATCGTTTTGCACATTTTGATACGGAAAAACTCAAAACAAACTTAACACACGACGACGACGGCGATGGCTGGCGATGGCGATGGCCACGACGATGGCGCGCGCTGTGTGGGAAAACTGAGGGGTCTCGGGCTGTGGCTGTGTGTGATGTGGATGTTGTTGCCACTGCCACTGCTACTGCTGCTGGTGCAGTAGTTGTTGCTGTAGTTGTTGCTCTCAGAGGCCTGCTGCCTGCGACTGAGTTCGCGACGAAGTTGCGAATAGTTCGCGAATTGCGAGCTTCTCCGCCGCTGCCGGCGTCGCAAAAGGAAAAGCGACAGAGAAAGAGATAGAGGCAAGAGACAGAGACACAGGCGACCGAGGCAGAGGGAAAAGCAGAGACAGAACAGAGACAGAGGCGACTGAGAGGCAGCCCAGGCAGCAGGCAGCATTGGGCGCCAAAAAACGCCGGCTAACGGTAAACGTTACGGCCGCATTCCGTTGCGTTGCGTTGCTGCGCTCTTCGGCTTTTTCTCGCACTCGCACTTCGTCCTCGTCCTCGTCCTCGTTCTCGGCCTCTCGTTGCAACCCCCAAAATGGGCATTTTTGGCGCAACACCGAGCAGGATGCGATGCGTCGCTGCTGCAAGTTGCAAGAGGCAGGCACCCACACATGTGTGTGTGTGGGTGTGTGTTTGAGTGCGTGTGAGGAAACGGAAGTTGGCCCGAAAATGCAGAGGCGCCGACTGCTGCGTTTCAGGCGAAGAGCGAGCGAGCTTAGTTTTAGGCCTAGTGTTTTTCGGACTCGGAGGCGCTGGGTGGGTGGTGGCAGGAGAGAGGGAGAGTATGTGGGGGCCACGAACCGCCTACCAGTACTCCTGGCCAAAAATTTGGGAGGCCTGTCGACTCAAAGAGGCAGCGAAAATACGGCCGATATTGGCAAGTGGCTCGGGCACGATTTCGAGGGGCTTATCTATCCGCAAGAGGTGAGGTTTTTATTTGAGAGGAAGATATAAGGGAAATTCTTATGGAGATTCTTTAGATTCTTTGATTTTTTTATGAAAAATTATACTTTTTGGCGAAACTCTTAGGGAAATGTAAAGTTTGTTTGGGTATTAATCTTTAAAAAATATATTTTAAAAAATATTATGTTTATTTCAAAATAATATTAGGTAAATATTAATATTTAAGACATACTTAACTGCAGTTAATTAAAAATATATATATTTTTGAATATTGTTACCATTAAAAGGGCTTAAAAACTTCTTAAAATTAAAAACAAAATAAGAAGGATTTTTTTAGGATTGATTTTAATGATATTTCTTAAATAATTAATTAATATTGACTTTAGTGATCGCAAAATCTTTTCAAATTTCCCCTTCTTCGTTCGCATCTCACGCACACTTGTGAGGAATAAAACTCGGCTGAAAGATGCTTCATTAATTAGTTCCGTTAGGGGTACCTAAGCCCCCCCCAATACCCCCACAACCCACCAACGCCAACAAAACCCCACTACGAAGTTCAGCTGTGGCTCTCTTCGTGTGGCACTCTCGGCCTCAGCGCGTTGTCGGCGGCAGCGCAGCCGGCGTCGCAGCCGCTTCGTGCATTGTAAACAAATGCTTAGGCGAAAAACAAGATGTGCGGCGAATTGAGGTCTACGCTTCTACGCTCTCTCAGACACTCGCTCTCGCCGCCATCTCTTAGGGGCTTAAGAGACATTTCTCTTTCTTCGGCCTGCACCTGCACTTTTGGGGGCCAGCAGCAACTATTTTTCTTCTTTTTTCTCGCTCTCGTCAACGGGGCGGATGGGTGATGAGCGCGGGGCGTATGGGTGATGTGCAACTATCGCTTGAGACTGGTCAGCCTCGATTTCGTATCTGTGTGTGAGTGTGGGTGCGTGTGTGTTTGTGCATTTTGATTATTTTTACTGCTGTTGTTGTTGTTGTTGTTGTTGCCTTGCGCATTTATAATATGCATAAAATAAAGTAATACATATCTAGCGAAAAATAAAATTCGCACGGCAGAAAGAGCGGGAGCGAGCGAGACGAAGCTAGCGTCAAGGTGAACGTGCGAGCGAGCGAGAGGCCAGCTCGCAAGCCAGTCATAAATTATGCATAATTTTTTTCGTGACTGGCAAATGGCGGCTGTTCGGCGTTGTTCCCCCCTTCGCAGTTTTCAGTTGGTTACAAATAATTACCGCACAATAAACATCGGCCATGAATTGGCATTGCAAAAAAAAGAGGAGGCAGCAGAAAAAAAAAAACTGAAGGAAGGGCAGCAGGGACCAGCGATCGTCTCTGATCAGTGCAGCAATTCAGTAATTCAGCATTCGGCATTCAATATTCACCTGGCGATCCACAAATGTGAATTTTAATGGCTCTTATTCGCCCATTTCCGGCATTCGACGACGGCTAAGTGATACTTTGGCTTATTAATAGCCCTCGAAATAGTTGTGTCTGAATAGATACTTGGGCTTATGGGTTACCTTAGTTAATTTCCCTCGATTTCGGTGTTAATTCATGTCGGCAGGGTATGCCTCTGTTTTATTAAATAATTTATTGCTCTTTTTGATTCAGACGAAACGGTTTTTTTGGACCAGAAATAACCTAATAATACTTTTAGCAATTTTTGTTAAATAATTTCAATTAATTTAGCATTGTTTTATGGCCACAGATAGTTGAATATCTTAATAATCTTTTTATAGGAAATAAGATTACATTTAAGGCATTCTTAGGAATTATAAAATATACAAAAAACTTTTGAAAAAATGGTTTAAAATATTATTTTAAATGTTTTAATAGGTTTTTTATCAAAATAAATTTTTTTAAATATTTAAAAGTTAAAAAAGTTTTACAATTTGACCACTCTGAGATATTTTCAAAGCTAAATTAAAATAATTACAATACCTTTCAAAGCTTTTTATGTTCTCTGTTACTCAGTAAATGATATAAAAATTCGATTTCTCTAATAAATAAATTGTTTTATCTACAAAAAACAATTCAATCTGTTGAAAATATCATTCTCATTCTCCCATTTTCGGGTTTTCGGCAACAAATGAATTGCAGCAAACGCAAAATTTTGGATCTAGCGCAGAAACAGGAAAATGCATCACGCATTCTCTAAGTTGTTTGTTGTTGGTCGCTTGCCGGGAAAATGGGGAAAATGGGCAATAGCTGCTAGGCTCGCGACTGCGGAACGCGTTTATACGAAAATTTATGTATTTAACTGGTGACGACGACGCTGACGAGCAAAACGATGACGCGGACGTGAAAGGACATTGGAGATGGATGCAGGGCGCAGAGGAGCTCGTGTAGGATGTGGATGCAGGGATGGGAATGTGGATGTGAACGCACGATGTCCAAAAAAGCGACGAAAGCCTCTGCGAAAAGCGAAGGGAGATGGCGACTGTGGGTGTACTGTAGCTTGTGTGGGTGTGGGTGTGTGTGTGTGTGTGTGCGAGTGTGCGGGGAAAGATGACAACATTTGAGCCAAACAGACAAAGTTGCGGCCCGGGGTGAGAGGTCGCCGTCTGACCCACACACATGAGTGAACGAACAGGCAAACAAACAAATAAAACGGTTGCCGCGAGTGTGAGGGCACTGAGAGAAAATATTTATACTTAAGTTTTTAAGATGGGAAATCAGATTACTTAAATTTTTATTGTGGGAAAGATAAAGTTTTATTAAGAAGGTTCTAGCAGTTTTCCTTTTTCTTGTAATTATATGAAGGAAATTAATAATTAATTTAATATTTTTGTTAAGATCAATTCGTGTTTTGATCTTTTTTATTTAGGGTTTAAATTTTGCATATATCGGAAAAAATATTTGGTTACGAGAGTGATTTAGGTTTGTTTCCAAAATATTTCCTGTAGGCTATGATTTTCTTATAGAAATTACATCCTATTCTTTGGGTTTTCCTATTGAACATATTCTTAATTTTAGGACATAACTTCATTTAATATTCTTCAACTTCTTGAGCCTTAATCGCCTTACTTACATTATGCTTTAAAATAAAAATAAAGAATATAAATCCATAAACAAGTATTATTGTAGAAAATCCTAATAATTAAATTTTATAACATTTCTGCCCTGCTTATAAAATATTTTGCAAGCTTCCTTCGTAAAGAATTCCATTGTCCTTTCTCCCAGTGCCCCCGTGTGCCACCATGGAGGTGACCAAACGAAAACAAGGGGGGGGGAGGGTCAAAGAACAGAAGGCAGCAGGAGATGTCGTACAGCCGGCGGGGAGATCAGCGGGAAAAAATGTTGCATATTAAAACGCCAAATAGAAGAGTGCAACGGCGACAACGGCGACGTTGCAGCTTAGAGAATGCAGAAAAGGGGCGAGCCAAGGGACGTGGGTGAGGACGTGGCACAAGGGTTAGGCCTTTGCGGATACTTCTTCCTCAGCTGCGGCTACTCTGGCTACAGTTCCAGCTCCTGCTCCAGCTCCTGCTCCTGCTCCATCTCCAGCTCCTGCTCCATCTCCAGCTGCGGCAGTTGTTGTTCCTACCTTGGACCATGTCTAAAAGTTGGCTTACACACAAAAGCGATGAGCGATGATGCCTCAAATATGCAAAAATGCCTAGCGCAATAAAACCCCCCCGAGGGCTCGGTGCAAAAGGCAATGAAAAAGGGCTTAAAACCGGGAGTGGCGGCGAGTTGGACAGTGGACAGTGGGCAGTGGAAGTCCGAGCTAACCATCGGGGTTGCAGTCGGTTCAAATCCACACACACCGAACTTGGAAATGCAGGCGAGCTCTCCGAGTCGCGTTTCGTTGCGTTGCGTTGCTAACGACGCCGCTGGCTGTCTGATTGGGAAACGAATCGTGGGGGGATATGCGATGTGTAGGATATAGGATATGGTGTGGATTGAAAGGGAGGTGGGTTTGGCGATGGCTGTGGGGTGTGTGCTCTGCTTTGGATTGAGCAGTTGGGGATCAGGTAGAGGGGTGCATGCCACAGACACAAACAGATAGACAGCCGGCCGAGAATGAGAACGAGATGGAGGACGGACCACGACGACCAGGACGAGCACGAGGACGAGGCGGAGACCTAGGCTAGAGTTAGAAACAGATGCACTGGGGAAAAAGGGGGATAACCTTATACAGAACTTCCCCCTGACGGAGACGTCTACAAATCTAGCCCATTAGCAGCCTTATTTTTGATTTAAAAA
The DNA here is from genome assembly GCA_035045905.1 of Drosophila anomelani. Taxonomy (NCBI): domain Eukaryota; kingdom Metazoa; phylum Arthropoda; class Insecta; order Diptera; family Drosophilidae; genus Drosophila; species Drosophila anomelani. Next base: position 8,474,452 of record JAWNOO010000165.1, read on the forward strand.
CTATAATACAAGCTTTTTTATTATCATTTATATAAACTAGATTTTTGTTATATTAATTAATAATAATTTCCTTAGAAATTCACTTTAAATTTTCCCCCAGTGCACTCCACCATTGGGCCCGCATTGATGGACAGTTAACGCGGCAAAACGAACGCGAAAACATGGTCAGAAAGGGGGTCAGAAGTGGGTGGGCATTTCAGCGGGTGGGAGGTGTTCCTCCGACTGATGCTGTTGTTGCTGAAGCCAGCAGGCTTAGACGGCGCAACTGTACCCAGCCACGACTAGGACTAGGAGGAGGTCCTGGTCCTCGGTTTCTAGCTCTGCTGTTTTGCTGCTCTTCCTCGGTTTTCCAGTTTCCCGGACGGCCGTCGCCCCACTGGCAAGATTTTCGCGTGCGTTGCAAGTTGCCACTGTCCAGTGTCCCCTCTAACCCTTACCCCCCTGTCCGGCAACGCCCCTCCTGCTGCTGCTGCTGCTGCATGTGTGTCCATCTGTGCCTTTGCCATGTGTGTGCCTGGACCTGGGCCTGGTTCTGTGTTTTTGTAGATTTTGCGCGCTGCGCCATTTGATTGCATTGCGTCGCTTCCGCTTCCACTTGGCCATTGTCGCTCCTTTGGAGCCTTTGGAGAGCCTCCCCCTTCCCACCGCATCGCATTTATATACAAATGAACGCCTCCGCTGCCACGTCCACACCCCCGCTCCGGGTGGAATCAAGTGCAGACGCAGGCAAATAATTTCTTTTTTTTTTATTGTATTTGTGAAGCGGCATCGACAGACGACGACGTCTGTTGTTGCAAGTTGTTAGGCCATGTGGTCGAGGGGTAGCTGCTGCATCCTTCGACAAAGGATTAGTTGTTGGCAGGCCCACATGTGACCATCAGGAGCCACTTGGGAGCGGCAGTGTCATCCTTAAAGGTGGCTTGGCTTTAAGGGGTTATTTTATATTATTTTTAAGGGAAAATAAATATTATTTCAAGACAGAAATATATAAAATTCTTAACTTTATCTCATAAATAATGTTATATTTAAAGTAAACCCCATTTAAACTCTCCTAAAACCAACACTGACATAATTTCCGCGGAATAATTACAAAAAACCCAAGGACTGATTGAAGTTTCTGTGACAAAAGCTTGGCAGACTAATTAAAAACATTCACAATGAGACAAACAGCAGCTGAAATATTAAAAAAAAAAAACAAAGCCAAAATCAGAAACGAAAAAGGAAATATTCGAGGCAGCAATCTTTGAGGCTGTGTGCATCCTTCCAGCTTGGGGAGAGATTTCTTATAATTACCAGCGGTGTTTGACAATGCACAATTATTATAAGCAGCAGAAATCAAGAAAAGGCACTGCCAAAGCGAAATCGAGGTAATTGTCAGGGGATTTGTTTGAAGTCGGGGTTGGAATTAATGCCAAGTGATTCTTGAGTGACTTCTGTTTGGGTTTTGAAGATGTGTGTGCAGGGTTTATATGTAGAAATGGTGATTTTGTAGGTATTTTGCTAGCTTCTTTAGTGGTTTCTATAAAAACAATCAGGGAAGCTGTATAAAAGTATGAAAATCTCAAAGCCGGAAAACTGTGAATTAGCAAATTAAGTAAATAAAGTTTTTTAATTGCATCTTCTAGTTTAAAGCTAATTTTAAAATGATTTAAACTTTTTGATCTTCAGGAAATTTCTATATATTTTTTTAGATAGATTAGGGAAATATATCAAATTTCTTATACATTTTTTATTGAAAATGTTATTTTTCCAGCATTTTTTGATTATATTTAATTGCATCTTCTTAATATTCCCTAAGCTGTGCAACCTCCTCCATGTTTTCATTAATGTTCCCTAAGCTGTGCTACCTTTTACCCTTTTTTTCTGACTTCACACCTGCTTTTGGCCCATCAACACCTGGTCAAAGTCAAAGCCGCAATACGGCAATGCATAAAAGCACAAAAAAATGCGGTGCTCTTTTGCATTCCAATGAATGAGGCATTGAAACTGAATGAATTTGCTCGCGACGCACACACAAAATGCATGAATGAAAATTTGCACGGCTGCTGCAACAGAGCCGGCGCCGGCAGCGCCGCTGACAGCACTGCAGTGAGCGTGGCAAAAAAAAAAAAAAAATAAAACGGAAAAAAAGCAAGGGCGGTGGCACAAAGGGGGTCACTCTCTATGTGCCACATGCAGCGCCTGATGCTGCCACGGCTGCTGTTCAATGGGCCACGCACGAAAACGCGACCCGAAACGGGGCCGTGCCCCCAAAAATGTTGCTGCTGCTGCCGCTATGCGATACGCGATGTGTGTTGCAGGTTGCCAATGACAGCGAAAAAACGGCGATGCATCGCCGGCAGAAAGTGCAGCCGGAAAAAATGGAGCGGGAGTTCCCCGAGTTGGGGATGATGATGATGATGACGCCGCCAATTTGGCTGTCCATTCGATTGTTCAGCATGCGGCACACGCGTCAAGGTCGCCATGCCACGCCCACCTATCGCACTCTCACACCCTGCGTACCCCTGCTTTTTTCACAAATTGCTGCACGGTTGCAATGTTGTATGTATGGGCTCAACAGTTGGCCAAAGCTCATCGCAAAATGGGTGCACAAAAAATGGTAAAAAAAAGGAAGCACAGGATATCAAGGATATCGGAAATGGGAAATCTAAAAAATAAGTTTTATAAGGAGATAAATTGCATAGTTTTTTGAATACAAGAGTTTGGTTTTGAGGGGTTTTGAGATATCAATATCGATAGACAGCAGGTTTTCATAAACTCCAGGAACAAAATGGCATAAAAGTTCAACTTAAACTCAAATTATTATAACGAAAACTCCTCTATAAATTCCAATTACCTTTAATTGGAGTTAATATTTATCTATATTTATTTCCTGTGTACTGAAAATTCCCCTTTTTCCAACAATTTTCCGGCTTTTCTACTTTTGCTGCAGCACTGCACTTTGATTGCACTGCCTGCGATTATCCTGCACTGCATATCAATGTCCTGGCCATGGTGGCAGGGTAAAAAAACAAGAACGAAACAGGGTAAAAATCAGTGAAGGTCATTTCCATTCAGGCCTGCTGACTGCACATAAGGGGGGCACTCTGACCCCCACTCTGCAAACGACCCCCTTTCGAATTTTTGCATTTTTTCCAAACGATTTTGTTTACTCTTTTTTTATAGCGGGAGAAGTGCATTCAACGCGATTATTAGGGATTTCAATCGACGCTGCACTCGCTGGTTTTTCAGGACCTGCAACCTCCCTCTCTTCCCCCCTTAACTGACCCCCCTTTTGGCCGCTTGTTTGCGGTGGCTGTTGCATTGATTTTTTTTTCTCGGACTTTCGCACGCGCCGATTTTTGCATGAATTTTTGCAGTAGGCTTCTCATCTCTACCCCCGATTTTCGGCCATTTGAATTGTTGCACTTTTTATGCAACGGTTCGTGGTCCTTGCTTTTTTCCTGCTTTTTTTGGGAGCCCCTTCTGTTGAAGTGTGAAAATGCAGCGGGGAAAAAATAGAAATAAATTGGAGCACGGTCAGCGGGAACGTGTTTATTGGGAGGCTCCACTCGCCGTGCGCCTGGGTTGATGCATTTTTGTTGCACATGCAGCGTCTGTCCGGCTGTCTGTCTGTCTCTGGGTCCCTGGGTGTTTGTGTGTGTGTGCGTGTATTGCTGTTCATTGTTGCGGCAACAGGCCGAAACCCAATTGACCGCAAATTTGTGGCTTACCTCATGGCTTTTTCAACTGATTTTTATCGCAATGTGTCACGGTCGGGGGAAATGGAGTTGCAGGCTGGAGGAGGAGCTGGATTGGTGCTTGATGGGATGCAAGTGGATACTGGGACATGTGAAGCCTGATTTTGACACGGTTTTTGGACCTCAAATCTCTTGCTGATTGTTAAGACTTATTTATGGCAGTTTGAGATATTGAAAACGGGTAACAAATGCAGGTTTAATTTTTAGATGATCCTGAAGGGGTATAAAAAATAATTAATATACATTTTGTAAAGCATATCATCTCTAAAATCATTTATATTTACTTAGGAATACCAAGGCTTAATTAGAATAAAATGGTTAAATATTAAAAATAAATTATTTGAAATATTTTGGACATAGGAAATATGGTAGGAAAGCTTTTATGCGTTTCTGTGGTTGTTTTTATACCCTTAGAGGGTTATATAATTATTAAAATATTTATTTATATTTTCTGTTTTGTTAAACTAAAAAAACTAGCTTAAATTTATCTATTATCTTTTAATTAAACCCATAGATAGTACCTTTCCAATTAAGTTTTTTGGTAGGCAAACACAGAAAAGCTTCTTCGAATGAATACAAATATTTATATAAAAATATTCTATATAAAAACCAAACAAAAACACCCTAAAAACTAGTATTAATAACAAACCCGCAAACAATAGGTAAAGGTAATCCTTATCGTTGCTCTAATATCCTTTACACGTTCCCCACTCTCCATTAAAAAAAGGACGATCAGCCGCATGTTGTATATTTCAAGCGATTTAAGTGGTCGTTTTATGAATGAAAACCGGTGGCACGTGGAAACTATTAGCCAGTGTGTAGGCTATTAAATGTCACAACAAAAGCCGCAGCAGCAGCACACACACACCCACACTCCCGGGTTGCTGCTGCAGTGGCACAAATTGTGTGTGAAAAAGAGCACACATTGCCATCGACACGGGTTCGAGAGCAAAAAACACGCGTAAAAAGTGTTGCTGTCATGCGGTTGTTGTTGTTGCTGCTGCTGCTGCTGCTGCTGTTGCATGCAACAGTGCGTTTGGCTGCAGCAGCAACGTACACCCAAACACCCCAGCATACAACACACACACCTCACACACATTGCACATGCAACTCTCACCCACAAATGCAGCTCTTTATTTTTATTTTTTTGCAATTCACGCGGAATGCGTTTGAAAGCGAAAGTGTTGCTGGCACCCACACACACACACTCAGTCAGACTGGTGTTAACAGCATGTTGCACGTGTCAACATAAAGCTGTTGCAGGTTGCATACACACATCCCCCCTGAACCTCAACCCCATCCGTAGGCCACCCATCAATGGACAAAAATCCGCGTGTAATTGATAGCGCATTTTGGCCAAGTTTATCACTCACTGCCAGTGCCCCTGCCCCTGCAACGTGTTTGTTGCACATTTTATTTGCATTGCAGTTAGTCAGTTGGCATTTGTATTTCCGTTTTTTCCTCTTTTTTCAAACCGCAAATGCAGGGGGTTGGCTACAGTGCTAACCATTAATTAGTCCGCCGCCGAACTGTGCGCTGTTGTTGATTAAGTCAGACATACTGTTCATGTACTACTTATATATATTTGCCCAATTTGATCGGGCTTCGATTTGTGCGATTTCGCAATCGTATAAATCGTAAATACTGGGAAAGGCTACTTAAATGGGCCTAGCCAACAAACACACTTCATTAATTGCTGCATAGATGAGATGAATTGAAAGGAAATAATGGAGATATAACAATAAAGAGAAGATTACAATTTGCGTATGTATTATTAAATAAATCTATAAAAAAATGTGCAAACATTAACGTGAAGACAGTTGGATTTAAATAAAAAAAGGTTTATATAAAAAACAATTCAAGTTTCCTAATCCATTCAGTAAGATTTTCTAATTAAAAGATAATCAAAGAAGACTATTTTTAAGTATTTTACCTTAATATTTTCAAGATATTTTTACTATAAAATAACTACAGTTATCAGATAATATAAACTTAATTTAAAAAGAATCAAACTATTGCTATCTTTCACCAATTTTATTGAGAGATTTCAATTATCTTAGGCTCCTCCTTTTACATATCAAAATCTCCTTTATAACTCAACATTTTCTTCTTTATGATAATCCCAGTCACTCCCTGCCTCTAAAGAGTTTTCCGCATTAGGATCCTGTCTCGGATTAACCATTATCGAAGCCCTTGGGGTATCTTTTTAAAGTAGGCAAAGCTCAGCCACTGCCTCATGCTGCGTTTGCCTTAACAATTTGTAGGATCTCTGCGAAAAATGTGACCAATTTCGATGGGCTGCCAATGCCTTTGTGGACACAGAGCCCGCCCGAAATATATATTCCCGTTCCTGCAGTAGTTTCTGCTCCTGCTTCCCTCTCCCACTTCTGCTCCTGTTCCTTTTGAGTCCCGTAGCTGGGCCTCCTCGCTGGCCAAGTGCCTGCAAGAGGAGATACTCGGTATCTGCAGGGAGACAAACACAAACAGACACCCACACCGGCTACGATGTCCTTTCCACTCTGTCACATGTCAGGCCCTTATACTAAATGCGTTTTTTGCTTAGTTTTATTGCCGCTTTCCACCTTTTTTGCTGCTTCTGCTGCTGCTGCTGCTGTTGCCCCTGCCGCCAAACGCAATGCGTCGGCATAGAAAATCGACAGGGGCTTTTCCTCTGTTTTCTCTTTAGCTCCCGATACCCTTTCTCTCCCTGTTTTTTCCCCCTGCCGGAAAAAGGACAAACGGAAAATGCAGACAGCAACAGAGTCGCAGGCAACGGCGGCTCGAAGCCTGAGTGCAGTAAAAATCAAGCGGAAATCTATCCAGAAAAAATATATCCAAAAAAGCCCAAGAGTGGGAAATCAAGAGGGGGCTCCGTGTGTATTTTCTTTTTCTATTGCTTGTCCGGCTTGTTTTTTGTCTATCGAGTTTCAAATTTCCCGACGTACAATGCGTCGTGGCTCCTGCTGAAGCTGAAGGCTTTGATAAAAAATTTTTTGGCAAATGTTTTCTGAAATCCTTCACTCCCTCTTAAACACACACACACATCCACACACACAAGCCATTGCAGCAGCCTCGCATATAAATGGCATGTTTGACACATGGAAGGGTGGTGCAAAAAGGGGGCCTCAGCCTCAGCCCAACCCCCCTGCGTTTCAAACAAAATAATATGCAAAATGTTAAAAAATTAAAGCAGGAGTGCGGGGGGGAGGGCGCAGAGTTTAGAGGGAGATTGGCACAAAAGTTGTCCAGCAGAGAAATTCGCGAATTTTTAGTTGATTCTCTCTATACATGTGCCGGCACATCCCCTAACCCACCCACCGCCCCCCTGTCAGGGGAGGGGTTCCTGCACATGCTCGCCGTTATCTGGCTTAGGGGGTGGTGCATGCGTTTTTGTGTTTTGATTTTCTGTCGCCTTGCAAAAGGACAACGAGTCGTCCAGCTTGAGTCGCCGCGTCAAAGGGGGCTCTGTGCGCTGTACTGCTAGCGACATTAAAAATAAATCAAATAAAATTAACACAACATCGTCCAAATATACTACACGAACGCGAGAGCCACATAAATTAATATTTGTTCCCTTCAACGAAATAAAATGGAAATATTTAACGGCAAGTTATTTTTTCTGATTTTATTTTACCATCAAAAAGGGTTGGAAATTTTGAATTGAAGCTGGAGTTTAGAATATGGACAGCCGGAAAGTCGCATTTAATGGAAAATGTTTGGGTTTGGCAATGGAAATTATTGAAGTTATTCAGACAGGAAATTAAGGATATATCTGTGATATATGTGGCGGTGTTTTTGGTTTTAAAAATCTGAAATTAAGGTATGACAAAGATCGGTAAGAAATTATAATATTTTCTGATTTTATTTATACAAATTAATACCAGAAATTAAACAAATCAGTGAAGGGAATATTACTTTAACCTTTCTATAATTATTTTGAGGTCAAGTTTAGTTTTTGTAAAAGAAAAACCACAATCACAAGACTTCTCTGCCTCTTGAATATAATTCGAAAATCATGCTACCCCCTGGATATAGTACCGCCATATAATTGAATATCCATCCGGGGACAGACACGACTAGAACAAAGGCCATGCAGATGTCGGGGCAGTACAAATAATAAAGTATAATAAACATTGGCGATTAAGTGAACGGCTGCAGAAATGTCCAAATCGAGACTTGCAACATATGACGACAAAAAACGACGACGCCACGTTGCCATAATATGCGAAAATATTAACAATAAATGCGGGCGAAATGGGTGGCAGGGGGAGCGGAGGGGCGACGGCGGCAACAACAAATCATGCCCAAAACAATGGGCCACATTTTTAGTCGTTGTTGCTGCTGCAACAACTTATATCAAACAATTACACATATTTTGCATGCGGTAGCAGCTCGAAATTTGAACAATTGCCGTAGACGAAGACGAAGTCGCAAAAGCAACAAGTTGCTGCAGATTTAGCATAATGCAGCAGCAGCAACAGCAGCAACAATAAAAGCTGGTTAGCCACACACAATGCCAGATGCAAGTAGCTCAGTTTAGCTCGGCTCGGCCGGGCTTAGTCGGCATCCTCGTCTTCGGATGCTGAAGAAGTTGTAGCCATCAGCAGTAGCAGCAGCAGCAACATCAAAGCTGCAACAGCAACAGCAGCAGCAGCAGCAACAACGTGCCCAACGGTGCATGCAAAGCAGTTGCCGCACAGAGAATAATAATTATATGGAATATCAAGTAAATTCTAATCATAAATTGTTTTTACTACAAAAAATATATTTAAATCACATAATTTTTGAATATTTTATTCAACATAAGCGTCTTAAACTCTTTTAAATATTTTAAAAATTATTATTTAACTTAAATTGAAGCTTAATTTTTCTCCTGTGTGTTGCTGCTCCTGCTGCTGCAGTTGCATTTCATGAAGTGAGACGCTGGCACAGTAGCAGCCAAAATAGTTGTCTTCGCTGCCATCTCCCCACCTGCTCGCTTATTCTCTAACCCGTCTCAGGTCTTAGCATCGCCCACGAAGAAACACGACGCGTCTGCGGTGGCGTCGGAATCAGAATCGCCGGCTTTTTGGCTCTGGAGTTGCGGCTGTGGAAGTGGATGTGGATGAGGTGCTCCAGTGTGCTCCTATGAGAAAACGTGAGGCACCGCACAACCACAGCAGCTCCGGTGGCTTCATTCCGCTAGCCCCTCTTCTCAATCTTCATCTCGGACGGTGGCCACTGCGGCAGTCCAGCGGCTACATGGAATCTTTTCGATTGCCCTATGTAATTGATCATACCCTGGAGAGGGTTTAGAGAGATTGGATAAGATTGGACTAGGTCAAGACTATAATACTTGGGGAAGTGTTTTTTTAAGAGAAAGAATGGGAAATTTGTGAAATTTAAATTTTTTTTTTAAACTTTGAATACAACAATTTCTGTTGGGCACTTTATATCAATGTTACTGCTTCTTTCTTTCCTTATTTCTTTTATTTCTTATGGGTTTTTATCATAAATACCTAAGAACAAATTAGTTAATTAATTAATTACAACTACAGCATCAAGTTAATTTTATAATAAATATTTAAACATATTTTTGTAAACGATAGAAATATTAAACATTTTATAAAAACATTAAAATCTTACAGATATTTTATGTATATTTTTTCAAAGGTATCTAACATTCGTTTCCCATTTTCCCTTTACAAATTTATTACTAAAATTTTGTTGTATCTCTGCCTTCCCACCATAATGTCTTTCTTACGCTCGCCGCTTTGTCCAAAGGCGTGGATGGGGGTGGGAGTAGAGGCGGTTACCAAGGAGGGTTTTGGGAGGAGTAAGCGAAGTGAAACTAAACTTAAACTTCATATGTTCGGCGTGGCACTGCTGCTGCTGCTGCTGCAGCATTTTTGCAGTAGCAATTGACTTCATTTGCAATTGTTAGAGAGACCCCCGTGGACTCGGAGTTTTTCCCTCGGTTGGGTTTAATAAATATGTTCAAGGAAATGATGTTTGGTAATTGTTCGTTTCGTTTCGTTTTTTTTTGGCCGAGAAAAAAGAGTTGGGCAAAACAGGAAGCACCGCAATGGACCCTTACTATCAATCGTGAGATCTCCGAGCTGGGTTCCATGTTCGGTAAGTGTGTTTTAATATGCCGAAAAACTCTTTCTGGCAGTTATGTAAACATTTGCATAACCCGATCCAACGACTGTTTCCTTCGTTATTAACCAGGAGGGGGAGAAGGGGGCTAAAAGAGGTGCTTTGAGTTAGGGAATTTCTCGAAAAGATATAAGCTATGCTACGACGCATACAAGCCGCTTTCAATCGAAACGAACGAATCGAAATGAATTCACGCATTTTGACAGCACAACGAGGCCTACGTGTCGTATGCGCAATGTGGCCGAGAATTTTCCTTTGCCGTTACTGTTGCCGGTGGCGCAGGTCAGTAAACCGCCAATAAAAACAACCGTTGCCGAGTGTCCAGTGTCCTGGCCATCCTTCCATTGCCCCTACCTCTGCCGAAATGAAAATTGAACTCATATTTATTTAACTGGGGCCCAGCAACTCTCGCAGTCGGCATGGCAACTGGTTCTGGCTTCAGCTCTAGGTTTTGCTTCTGCTCCTGCTCCTGCATCCTGCTGCGTCATCCGCCGCCGGTTGCCACCTCCGAAACTCGGGTCCTAGGTCCAATTCATCAACAGACGTCCTAGCTAGGAAGCTAGTAGTGGGGCCTCCTGGATCCTGCACAGAGGGAAATGGGTTTACTTGAATATTATGCCATAAAATGTGATAATAATTTATGAATCTCTCTCTTAAAGGCGAAAAATATTAATTAAAATGAAAGCCTAGAAAACATTTTTAGTTAATTATTATTTTGAATTCAATTTTTCATCAACTTTGTAAGTTAAATAATTAAACTCCGCTTGAAGCATTTTATTTTCTTTGGGACTTTATCACTATATTCATTACTTTCTTAATTCATTCTGTCTTAATTTTATTCAAGACCCTTTAAATATTTTATCGCCACATTTTACAATTATTTTACATTAAGTAAACCCTCATTTTCTCCCTGTGCCCCTCCAGGATCCTGCCTAGTATTCTGATTCTGCTGCCGGTCGTCCTCCTGTGTGTACTCTTTTGTCTAGGAATTTTTGAGTTTTGAGTTTGCATACAAGATGAGTTTCTGTCCGAGCCAAGGGTGGTGTGGCAGGAGGGGAGGAGTTTTTAGGGGGCGACACATAAGCCTAGGCCCACGTCCCACAACCCCACTCTTCGACATGTGCGTGCCCCTCTGGGTGCCGTAATAAAATGTCATTCGTCATTTGGTTTTTGCGTTGTGCTTTGCCAGCTTCCCAATTTTCCTGCCACCCACCCACCCCCGACACCCCCACTTTTCCTCTCCACACATCTGCAACTGGCTCTTTTGCTCCAGCAGCAGCAACGACAACGACAACTAATCGCATTGTCTGCGCTTTTTGTATGCACCACGCAGCCAGAAACGAAAATCCATATATACTACGAACTACTCATACTCGTGGGCTCGCATCCTGCCCCCCGGCTGCTGGTGGTGCTCTCAGTCGCCACATTTGCCTGTCACATTTAACAATTCTATTAATTTGTTTTGTTCTACATAAAGCTCCTCTCGGCTCCTGATTGCATTTCCCGCACGCTCCTGCCCCTCGACGGGGAATACCTGAATAAGGCATGGATTCTGCAGGCAAACGACTGTGCAGTTTTATTATGACAATTTTGATTTGATTTTGATTTCTTATGCAATTTTCTTGCACTGCCACTCATCTGCTCTTTATTCTGCGTAACTCATATTTTTGTTTAGTTTTTGATTTGAGCATTCCGTATGCATAGACAATCCACCTGCGAGTGAGACTGTGAGTGCGACTGTGAGTGTCTGGTGTTCATTTGTTATTGAGGGCGGGGTATGGCGAAATCTTTTGGGGGAAGGAAAACTGCAAACGCGGATATTGCCAACTGTAGTCGTCTGGCTGAAAAGCCTTTAACCCTTTACCCCACTCAACACCCTGATGCCCCTGCCCAGATATTGTCTTCGCTTCGCTGACGACGACGATGCAGCACCAGCAGCAGTGCAGCAGCAACAGTAACAAATGTCGAACGGCGGTTGGCATTTGCGAAATTCTACAAAACTAAAATATATCACTGAGGGACTGACCTCGCCGCCCTCGATTTCTATGCCTCCAATTCCAATTCTCTATATGCGTAATTTGTGTACACAGAAAATAAAGTAATTATATTTTAAATAATTCGAAATTTATAAGAATGTGTTATAGAAGCAAATAATTGTTTAAGTTTATATAATTTATTAACAAACTGGGTAGTTACAGGAAATAACCTTTTTGTTTGTAACACAAAATGAACCCCACATTAATGTAGAAATAATAATTCATCTTCCTCCTAAGTGAAATATTTAAATATTTGAAAATATCACTTAAAAACCTCTCAATTTCTCTCCCTGCACATTTCCAAAAATGCAAAAGGACCCTGGTTTCTAAATCGTAGACCGCTCCTAACTGAAAATAATGATAGGCGCAGGCGACATTTCTCCATGAGAATGGGTAAAGGGAAGGCTGGTTTCCGACTGGGAATGGGGGCATGGGTATGTAATTGTCAATGCATATTTGGGGATACTCATCTTCCTCGCATGAGAACGAGGATATGTTTACTCCCCCACCCGATGGCTGGAATTGTTTGGCTTGGTTTGGTTGCGTGTGGTCACCATTCGAGCATTGTCTCTCGATTTATGATTTATTTTTTTGCATTGGTCGCCGCCGCCATAGGGATGCGCAGTGGTTGGTCGGTGGTTCAAGTGGATCCGCAGTGACACTGCTAAATTAAAAGATTGATCGCCGCCCCTGATGGATCACTGATTGATGCCAGCGTTAATCAAATTAAACTGTTTAGAGACGGAACACGCGTGAGGTGTGGTTTTTTCGGGGCTAAAAGGCATCGCTGGGGGTCAAAGTTATGGCAGGTTTTATAGGAAAAATGAAATAATTAGGAAGTATCTGTAGTAGGGGTTTAGTATAAATTTAATTGATTATTTTTAATGAAACTTTGGAAATATAAAAGATTTTAGAATAGGAACTTAGCCAAGTAAAATCTATTAGCTATTAGTTAGCTTTGTTTATTTATTTTCATCAAACATTTTCTAAACATTTTTGGGTTTCAGAAACTTTAGAATTTTATATTCTTTAGAATATTTTGCATTTATTTCCCAGTGTTTCGCTACACCCCTTAACGACAATTGTCATCATCTGTATTATCAAGGCAAAAGGTAACTAAGAGCCTGCCAGAGGTCACAGGCTCCTGGGCAGCCATTCACACAAGGATTCGCCTATTTCTGGTTAAAATGCTTCTGCAGTTTCACCAGTTTTTCCATCTCCTCCCCGATTATCCTGCCTGCTGACTCTTTTGTTTTATTGTTATCGCCTGTTCCAGGCGAGCCTGTTCTATGCTCGGGAGCCCTGTTCCTGGCTCTGGCCAGCCAGCCTGATAATTCGAATGGTCATTATTTATATTCTTTGAAAGTGTTTTTGCGTATTCAAAAATTCTATTAAGGAAGTTCAAGTACAAAACTTTTGTTGCCCGCCTGTCGTTGTTGTTCATGCATGTCGAATGCATCACAGAGGAGGCTGAAAGGATCCACAGAGTGGGGGTGTAGATGGAGCCTGCAGGCTGCAATGTCGTCGCAACGTCATCGGCATCGTCATCGTCATCGTCAGCCTGAACGTCATCATCTGCCAGGCTCTGCCTGGCCACCCCTTCTCCCTGAACTGACCCCCTTTTTTCGTCCAGCGTCGTTGTCGTCGTCCCCGTTTGCTGTTGTGTAGTTTTTGCGTTTATTGTTGCATTTCTGATGTGATTTTTAGTATTGTCCAGCGACGAGTGCAATGTGCTCAGCATTTTTGCATGTATCCTGTGGGTGGGTGGCTCTGGCCGAGGCACTGCTGCTCCCGTGTTAAATTGTTTGCTTGATGCTCGATCAAAAATGACAAATGTAGCTACAGTGCCGGCCGGAAGTCTGTGCAGGCAGTGCGAAAATAAGCCAAGACTTTTCAAAAGTTTAATTAGAAGTCATGGCCGGGGGTTAAATTTAATTTTGAAATAATTTTCTTGTTTCAAAATAATTTAAGCAAATCTTTCTTGATTGAACTAAATTATTTTAGTTATTTATTATTAGAAAAAACAGCGTTAAATTAGTCATATCTAAATTTTCTATCAAAAAGAAAATCAAATCAGTTATAAAAATACATTTTTTCGTAATAATTAGGCACAGATATAAATGTTTTTGCAATTTGTCAGAATTTCAGCTTTAGGCTCTAAAGAGTACTTACCAAGCCTTTAATAAAAACCATAATAAAATTGTAGTTAAATCCATAATAAATCCCAAAAAGTATATATTCATTTGACATTTATTATACCCACCTTTAGGATATTTTTCATACTTTTTGCTGGCACTGTATGTGTGCTTCATTTGGGCAACGCACTCACAGCAGCAGCTTTCGATGTCGCTGGGATTGCTGCAAAATGTTAATTTGAATTTGTGAGCATGTCATTAACACAGGCACAGGCACATACACAAAGCACCCACACACACATAGATAGTTTGGCACAAATGCCACGCCCATATGGAGGCGGCATGCATATGCGTTTGACAAATGCGTTGTTAATGATGCAAAATGCAATTTTCGAAAATTCAGAAAGTTTTGTTTTCGATTTTGTGCACTAAGAGAAAAGTCCGAAAACTCAGCTAACCAGAGATTACACTTGAAGAAAGTGCCTTTTATATGAATAAATATTTCATAAGTATAAAATATATTTGTTTATATTAAAAATAAAACATTTACTAGATTCATTTTTTTTTTGCTTTCGGTGTAGGACCAAAAAAGAAACTACAACGTAGGAAGTTCTAAATGTGATTTAAAGCACAAATTATAAATACAAACAGATCTCTCTAGCCTCTGGGGAAGGGGTAAAAAGGGTATATTTCTATATAAACAAAACATAACTAAACAATCTGCCGCTTTAATCAGCGCCGCTCTAGACAAGCAACCGCACAGATACGTATACAGATACAAACAACTCAATTACCAACAACAAAAGAGTCGGGCCAAGAAAACGTCGGCCAACATTCATCACCACAAAATTAAATGGCCTTTGTTTATATACATTTTTCCCCAAAATGGAAGGAAAGATCGTTGAGAAATTTAGAGAAATGCTGCGGTAAAAGCAATGGCACCGCATTTGTTTAATTATAAATTTCTGTCAAGAATCTGCCCCGTGGAGTTGTTGCTTTTTTTCTATTTTTTTTTCTATCTCAAAAGAAGCGCCGACGCGTCGTCAACATGTTGCCTTCATCACCCCGGAAAATGTAGTGGTGGGAGGAAAAGTGCACGCACACACACACAGAGATAGAGGGACAACAATAACAGCAACAAAATGCAAACAAACAAGCGATTACAGAGGAGGAGGAGGAGGGGGAGGAGTAGTTAGTTCTCCTCCAGGTCCTGAGTTTTCGAGTTTTCACCCCTTCCTTCATTTTTTTTTTCTATTTTCCAGCTTGAGATGCATTTGCCAATGTTTAGTTGTGTTGCGTTTTTGATGTTCCCAGCGGAACGCAGGGATACAGCTCCGCTTCGTGTTGTTTAGTTGAATTCGAATTTGATTTGTTTGTTCAAAATTTATTAAAGATCAAAGGAGAGGCTGAGTCAACTTGTCAATGCCCCGGGACGGCCGCAGAATATCACAAAATAACCGCAGCCAGGGTATTTGTCAATAATAAACCAAAACAAATAAACTGCTGATCCCTGAGAAAGATCGAGGAACAAGAAATATTCGAATCATAAAGGAAATACCCTGAAAACGGGGTTTTGCGGGTGGGAATCTATTCGGTTTAGTCTTTATTATTAAATTAAATACGTTTAAAATTCAGTTAATTATAAATCTGATGTGGTATATAGTAAATCTTTTAATAGACAATTTTAAGATAAAATGAGATTATTAGGAAAGTATTTTAAAGGTTTAAACTTAAATCTGTAAACCTAAGAAGTATTTTTTACTGTTTACTGAATTTTATAAGATATTTCTGGTTATAAAAAAAAAAACATTCAATAATGATTTGTGTTTATATTAATACAGCAAAATTTATTTCCACAACTACAAACTTCAAAACCACTCCAAAGAAAATTTTCTGAAAATTTCTTACCTATAAATGTTGAAACATTCATCTGGTTAATGTTTATCTCAATGGTAAACCCAACTTCATTCGTATATTCATTTCTCAGATCATTTCCATAGGGCATTCAGCTTGGCAGCTGTTCGAAAATCATCAATTCTTTATTAATAATTCGTTGGCAATTCTAAACACAATTAAAATCGCCGGCCATAAGCAATACAATGAAGTCGGGAAAGAAGACCGTCGCCTCGTTAAAGTTCAAGTCGCCTCCAAGGGAGGGGGACATCCTCTTTCCATCTTCCTGTCTCTCCCGCCTTGGGCCACAATATCAACCTCCCCCCTCTCTGTCGTATACAAAACAAAGTCGCCAACTATAAAAATTATAGTTAATGTATAAATTTAATGGCAACTCGTTTATTAAAAATTTTATTTGAATTCTTTTATTTATACGTTTTATACGCTCTTTTGCACTCGCAAAACGGGCAAGCGGACAGAGCTGGCAAAACTGGTGGTGGACTTGGGCTGCAACAAAGTTGCACAGCATTGGATGGCCAAGAAACAGACGATGGGTTCCACTCTCTCAACCCTCCTCTCGTTCTGCACCCCTCGGCTCCCTACGTCCCTGCCATAAATCGAAAGAACAAATCGCCGCAGCAAAGGCAGTAAAAGCAAATAAACCCAAGTGCAGACATAATAAACTCGCTGGTGTTATGCGCGGGATTTTGTGGCAAGAAGGGGGGGCCTTGTGGAGGGGTTAAATTGAGTGGCAAGGGGTGGGTGGGGGTTAAGGAAAATGCACTTGCCCAATTTGGGCAAGCGGCAGTGAGGTCATTATTGCAACTATTGAAATTATCCAGCCCGTGGGTGGCAGTGCCTCGAGAGTTGCATTTCTAAGCTTCGAGAGTCGAGTCAAAATTTTATATGTACATGCAATTTCCGGCTGCACTTTTTACGGCCCTGATTATGGCCAACTTTTTTCCGCTCCTTCCGCCGCCTCCTGCCTTGTGTACTACACGCAATTTAAAACTAAATGTACGTAGTGGAAATGGCAACGCTGTTTCTTGCAAATATTAAATGTTTACGCCACAATGTTGCCGCATTGCTGCTGCTGCTGCTGCTGCCAAGAAATAAAAGAAGTTGGTAACAATTTTAATTACAGTGAAACGAACACCACTGGGAATATACATATTGCCCGACGAATGTCATTGCTCAATATGTGTGCGCCTCACTCTCTGATTAATTTCGTATAATTTCCGATATTTTCCTACGTCGTGCTTGGAATTTGCTTGCGTTGCCCTCCTATCAGCAAGCAATTAAAAACAAGTTTATTTTACAACAATAAAATGACTAATTATTATTATTATCATCAGCGGCAACGTCGCCAGCGAGGAGAGCGACAACGACGGGCTATCGGTATCAGGGCGGCAAATAAAACTTAACATAAAATAGGTAAAAACCAAACGGCGGGTGGAGGTTGCCCCCTCTATCGAACTCAACAAGTTTCAATTATGTGCTTGAGACACCGCGAAAAAAACACAAATGGGGGAAAAAACGAACACCGACAGAACACTTTCGTAAGAAGTGCTCACTCGCATCGCGTTGTTCTTGTAATAATTAATTGACTATTTGTTGCTGTTGTTCCCCACTCAAGTGTCGGCTCCTCAGGTGCAAATGAAGGTGAAAGGGGAGGGAGGCGAAGGAGGGGGTGCACGGCTAGCTAAAGCACGTTATATTATTAAATTGTAATTTTATTTATTTTAAGTGAAAGATATGATAACAGCACACACGGCGACAGCCAACAACGTTGTCAGTTGTTGATTGTTGATTGTTGCCTTACTATCAAAGACAGCCGACTGCACGGGAAGAAAGTATAAAAATTAATACAAATTGTTTTCTTTTTGACATATACATTTTTAATTGGGAAATAGATATTAATTCTATGCCGAAAAATGCTAAATTTGATCATTAAAATATTAACAATACTCAGTTAATAAAACCAGAAAAGAAGTTCAGTCAAAATGCAATTCAGTTTAATTTTATATTGCAAAACAAATATAGTAAAAATGTTAAATTCAACTTGCAATCAATTTCCTTTATTATTTATATATATTTATTTAAATATTTATATTTATATATGGGCTAGAACATAATGACCAGCATTACATTACAAATATTTATAACAGTATCAAAGCAATAGAATTTATGTTAAATATTTCTATTAATTCATATAGTTTACCTCACAGTGTATTTAAGCTCTCGGAGAGTCTAAGCGGGGTGACGACGTACCCGGGGTAATATCCACTCAACTACAGTTGCTAACTAAATTGCAACATTTCTATAAAGCAGTCAAGTTTATGACATTAAACTAATGCAAAGGCGCATGCTAACTGTGTGTCCCCGCCACTTCGATCGACTGGCTGTGCGGCAAACGAGTTGCTTGATTCTGCAACATTGTTGCCCGAATCTAGAACACCGTCTGCAGTCGTATCTTGAACTTGTTCCAAGATGTTTTCAGCATTTCGGCGGATTATGCACAGAGACAGATTAGCAAAGCGAAAGACTTAAGTGGCCTGTCGCCAAGGGCGTAGCAGGCGGGGGGATTCAAAATATGAGTATCTTTAATGAAGATTTATGGTTCAATTAAATATAATACTTGGGGGATTGGTTGGTAGTATTTAGCATTAATAAAAAGATATAGGTACATGATATTTCTTTGTTTAATATGCTTACAAGAAGATCATAAATATTTTGAAAGGTGTAGAAATATGATTTATAGTAAAATAGTAATAAATTAGACATTCAAACTGGAAACAGAGATGCCTTTATGATATTTTTCAATGAAAGAATATACAATTTACTATAAATTCACTTCGTATCTTCATGATACATTCTAAATTCGTACTATTTCTTGCCTTTACATGATGTTTTCTCCCATTCCTGTCAACATTTTCCTCCCAAAAAGTGTTACATTAACCCAAATGCAAAACTCCAGTTTTAACCCGTCCCAGCCATACCCGCAGGAGTTCGATTGCAGCCCACACCGTTCCCCAATTAGTGGCATAATTCATGTTTCGCAGCAGCTGCCTTGCACGGGGCGAGTTGTTCGCAGTCGCCACATATTTTGTCATTTAATTAAAGGCCAATCAAAAATGCAGACGACTGCCAGTTGCAGTGCCGCATATATGCAAAAAATATATATGTATCTGTGTAAATGACAGAGCATAAACAAAACTTTGGACGCGTCTAAATTATTTCCGCCGCGCAGAGTCAACGATCTGCAATCGAGGCGCGATCAGCGATCGACCATCGACGATCCGCGATCCACGATCCACAGACGATGTCTAGCGGTAAACTTCCTTATATAAATTTCAATAAAAAGCATATTGACAGACAAACACACGCGACAAATAATGCGTAAAAATTATTGAATTGCAAATTGAAATAAAAAACGAGAATGGAGAAGGCTCAAGAGTGGACTGAGCAGGTACCCTGGAGAGTAGCGAAGATAATGTATTAAATGTATAAAATATGGAAAAGAATGAAAATAATACTAAAATATTGCAATATGCAAAAAAACTTGTTGTTTCTTTGATTGGATAATTGTTAATATTTGTATGCTTCTTCTTCCGCTAAAAGATATAGTTCAAACTTGATTAAATTCACATGTATTATGTCCTTAAAGTCGCATAAAATTTTTAGATATTTATCAGTCAGAGGATACCTTAGATCTACCCCTAGAAATTCATATCACCAACCATAGATATCACAAAAAGTGTGAGGAACTGAAGAATCAACTCTAAAGTTGTTTATGCATTTTGCCAGCAACTGGACTTGGACTAGGAGTCTTCAGCGGGCACGTCTCCTCGACTCTGTCTATATCTCAGTGTCAGTCTCCGAGTCTCTTCTCAGTCGCAGTTCCAGTCCACACAGCCAGACAATCACATGGACATTCACATCCATATCCATGGAGCGATATTCGCTGCGTCCCCCAGACGTGCAACATTGTGTGGCAATGTGTGTGACAACGACTTTGTCGAACTGGTTTGCTGCAACATAATAAAATATTTTATTTAATGTTTAGTTTATTTTGTGCAGTCTTCAAATTTATGGTCCACAAAGTTGCCCCGGATCGGGGCAATGCCTCCTCCACTAGCCATATCTCCGGCTGCCCTTCTCCCTTGAGAGCGAATTTGCCCGCGAATTTTGTTTGGTTTAAAATCTGAACTCTTGTGTTTGCCTTGGCTAAACATTGTAAAAATATCTCTGCGGCTGCCACATCTGGGAGTCAGGCAGAAATCGGCTCCGGATCACTTGATCTGCCAGCGTCCATCGATCGACTCTTCGGTCATTAAAATTGCAACGTGCTGTTTACTGTTGCAGTGGCTGCAGCAGGAGTTAATGCACCGAAAGAAATGTTTATTTAATTATTTTAGATATATGTAAAAGCTTGGGGATTTTAGTAACTGTTTAAAGATTTAAAGAATACATTTTTAGACTCAAATTGAAAGTCTGAAAATTGTGGATAGATTTATATCTTAATTATCGCATCGCTCTATCAATTCTTTCTGTGTTTCACTGCTGCTGGCGTGCAGAGTTGCTGCCACATTTATTGCACTCGGCGGGATTTGTTGCTCGCTTTTATTAAATCAGCGCAGCAATTGCAATTTAATATTAAAAATAATAACAAACAGCAACCGAGGCAGCAACTGCTGCTCCAGCTTGGACCGCCTTCATTTTGCATTTTTACATTGCTCGTGTTGCATTCTTGCAGTTAATTATTTGAATGGGGAACAGAGACCAGACCCCGGACCAGAAGGAAAAAAATCGAATGGATCGGGGGCAAGGGGTTTAGCTGCTGTTTGCAGTTCCATTGAAAATGTTTTAATGCACGCTTCGTCGGTCAATGCATGTCAGTTGTTGTTGCCGCTGATTTGCAGTGGCTGCTGCTGCTGCTGCTGCTGCCACTGATGTTGCATCTGCGTCTGATCTTGCAGCAACTTCCTATTTCTTCGTGGCAGTTGGCGCAAATGTAAACAAATTAATTAAT
The DNA here is from genome assembly GCA_035045905.1 of Drosophila anomelani. Classification (NCBI taxonomy): domain Eukaryota; kingdom Metazoa; phylum Arthropoda; class Insecta; order Diptera; family Drosophilidae; genus Drosophila; species Drosophila anomelani. The sequence continues at coordinate 8,495,426 of JAWNOO010000165.1, forward strand.
TGCCTTTAGTTGCGGTCTTCAACTCGTCGATGTGATGTGTTCTGATCAAGTAAATTGCAGTCTGGGAACAATGAAGGGAATTTTAATAAATAAAGGAAGCAAGGCATTAAGAAAAGATGATTTGCTTATATAAAAAAATGAAAGGCTATTGAAAAGTAGTTTTTATATTTATCTTAATTTAAATGACCTTTTCTAGTCTCTATTTATTATCAAAATAGATTTGTAGTTAGTTTTCCCCGAAAATCTGTTCGTTTTCTCTATTGCAATTAATTTGTTTTGCCAATATATCAAATTCTAAACCATAATTTAAGCTTACAAATATTGAAATAGCTGCTCAGTGCGGACAGATAACGGATTACCCGGAATGAATTAAATAATCAGCACTGCGCCAGGCCAGGCCAGGCAGCCGCCATCACACATACGCCACGTATGCCAACCGGGCAAAAGGAGAAAAGCAATCAAGAGGCGGCCACCCGGAGCTTCGGCTTGCTTAGAAAGGATACAAACACACATGCATAAACCACCCACGCAGTGAGGGTGGAGAGGGGCGGCGAGGAAGGATGAAAGGATGCTCGGATGGGAGGATATGTTGCCTGCTCGACGGAGATTGGCTGCGTCAGCCAACCAAAAATCTTTACTGTTTCGAAAAAGTTGAACATTTTCGCACAAAAAGGCGCGGCATGGACTCGGACTCGAACTCGCACTCGCAAGGAGCAGCAGGCAGGCTGGCAGGATGCGAAACGAGAGAGCTGCAGCTGAATTTGAAATTCAAAAAGCCCACACTCCGAGCACTCGGGGCCGTCCGTCAATGTCCATGTCCTGCTGCTGGACATTGGCGAAAAATGCGTTAGCCAACGCTGCCGCTTCCACTGCCGCTGCCGCTGCCATTGCCGCCGAGGAAAAGTAGAAGGCAAAACTTTTTGGGCCTGGCAAATGAAATGAAAGCACCGCGCCCCGAAAAGGAAGAGAGAGAAAGAGATTGTGTGGCGTGAGGAGGAGCAGGAGGACCCCTAATGCGCAAGGATATTCGTAAAATGCAAATGTGCAGAAAACAAACACACGCACAGAGCACACACAGCCTCTGCTTTGGACATTGGCATCAGCAGCAGGGCGTAGCACTAAGGACGAAGGACACATGGTGGTCTGAGGCACAACACTACACACTCTGGACACTGGACACTCCATCTTGCCGGGGCTGAAGGTGGCCCAAGTTGACGGTGGCGGTAATGGCATTTTGGGCCACGTTCGACGATTTCGGACACCCACGACAGCAACAGCACCAGCACCGTCTCCTGGGTCCTGCGAGTGTCTGTTGCTCCGTATGTGTGTGTGTGTCTGCTGTAGCTGTTGTGCGTTTGTGTGCATTTCCGCCAAAGTCGCAAAATGGCGGCTTGAAAAATCGCCACCCATCGTCATCATCAGCGTTGTTGTCGTCATCAGCAGCAGGAGCAGCATTTGGCAGGAAAGAGCCTGGAACTTTGGCAGGAGCAGCAGGAGCGGCCAAACAAAAGGCGGCGAATGAAATTTCGGGGCAAGCCTTTTCAAATAGCGCTCAAGCCACGCGTAGATGGATTTTAGACGTTGCCATTTCTCGTGTGTGTCCGCTGCTCCAGAGCGTCTGTGTGCGTGGACAAGATGGTGGACAGTGGGGCAGTTGGGGGGACAGTGGGTCTGAATAATAAAAATATGAGGGAAGGGTATAAATATATATTCTATGATTTATCTTCAAGGTTTATAATCTAAATTTTATTTGTTGGATTTCTTTTATTAAAACTATTTTAAAATCAATTTATTAAGTAAGAAAAATGGTTTTTACTTTGTGGAATTCCTTCTTTTTGATTCCTAAAAATATATAAATATTTTCCTTGTCAGGAATTTACTTAGCTAGAAATTATTTATTAAATTGTGAACATTTTATTAATGATACATATTTATGTAAACCACAGCAGTTCCTTGTTTTTACTGCCTCCTTTAAATCCTTTCATAATTTTTAAATTTATCTTAACCCTTATCCTTAACCCACTGTTACCTAGGCTCTAGATCTTTCTGCTGGGGATGCTTCCTCTCCTGGGCTACTCCGTTCGATGCCTATGTCGCTGTTTGGTCATCAGCGATGTTTGCTGCACCGTTATTTTTGCTCCTGCTCCTGCGGCACCACCTCCTAAGCCCCCCCCGCTTTCTATATAGCCACCCCCTTAGGAGGCTGTCCTCCTCCTTCTTCTCATTCTCATTCTCATACTCGAACTCATCCTCATCCGCATCCTAAAAACCCAACCCGCTGCCGATGCTGGTGCAGTTCCTCTGGCTCTTGGTTGTTGTTTTTCGCAGAATTTTCGTTTCCGTTTCCTGGGCCCAAACGTGCGTGTGTGTGCGCCGCCCGCGTGTGTGTGCTGAACGTGTGTGCGTGTTTGTGCAGCAGTATTCCCCCCTCAACCCCCCGTACTCTCCCGTCGCATGCAGCTACGGCTGAACATAGAGAAAACAAAAACAAAAATCTTTCAAAATGAGAAAACGGATGCCAGCTTGCACATTTGCACAACGGACCAACGGGCTCCTCCAACTGCCAACTACTAAACCCAATCCCACCCAGAGTCCCAAACCCCCGACCTTTGGCAACCACCTCCTGCTCCTTCTCCTGCCGAAAGAGTTGGAGGCCTAAGCCCAATGCAGGGGCTCCGCTTGAGGGCGCCTCATCTGGTCAAAGTCGCCGGACTCCAAGCACCGTCGTTATCGATGACGATGGCGATGACGACGCTGCCCCAAAGCTTCTCCACCGGCACCACCCCATAACACCTTCTACCACCAGCAACCAGGTCCACCTGGACCACCGACAAAACTAGTTGCCATGCATAAAATTTCGTTACCTCAATGCCGGAAATGACGGAGCCGAGGCCAGCAAACAAAACGAAATTTCCAGGTTTTGGGCTCCGGTCTCCGGACTCTGGACTCTGGAGCTGGGAGCTGGGTGTCCTCTGGAGAAGAATGATAATCAGTTGCTCCACAGCTCAAAGGGTTCGTTCAACTCGGATCGTATTCAAAATTCGCAACTCGATGGTATTAAATTGGTTATTTGCTAGGAAATGTGTGGAAGATATATAAGTTAGAATATTTAGAAGGCTAAATACATTTTCCATTCTTATTTTATTCTTTATTTAATATTTGTCGTCTGAAAATATATGTTTTAAAATTTTTTGTTAGGCAATTTTTAGAGGTTTCTTCTGTGAGATTTTGTTATAATGTCAAATAACCGAATTGAAACATGAAATCGTGGCAATAACTTTACACTCTCTTTGAAGGTTCTTAAGAAAGTCAATTACAGATTAAGGAAATTCATTAAAACATAAACTTATGTATGGAAATCATAAGAACTATTCATCTCCTTACCTTAACTTACTTCTTTTTTCGAAATCATGAAGAAAAAACATTTGTAAACATATTATTATGTATTTATTTATTTTCAGACCCTTTTTCTATCGTCCCCTTACTTGTACATAATAATCTTAAAATTTTTCTACATATTTAGTACAATTTTGTACAAGTTTTCCTATTATTTCCCTAAGTGCACAGGCACAGCGGCTTGAAGTTGCCAAAAAATGCAGCTAGCTGCGTGTTATATTAAAAGTCTGACCCGCTGGCCAATTATCAATACCGCAATGCATTGGCTGCGTTTTTGCCACTACAGGAAAAGCCCCTGACTCTCTGTGTCCCTCCTCGCCTCCCATCCTGCTTTACCCCCTCGAAAAACTAAGCCCGCAGTTGCATCTGTGGAGCAGAGTGGAGCCCTGGACCGACCGCCTTTATACGCCTTCCTGCACTTAATTATTATCAGCAAATATGCAGCAGGCAGATCGGCCCAATGCACCGCCCACTATATAGCCCTTCCCTGCCGACCTCTCTGACCCCCCCGTACGCTCTGGAAAAACCAATGTGAATGCCACGTTTGTCGCGCCTACGAGCGAAATTTTCTCTAAAACAAAATTAATTCCAATTTTTGTTTTTGTAGAAAATTTTGGCGTTGCCAAACATTACAGCAACAGCAAGGCAGCAGGAACCGTTGACGACGACGACCGCACAGCAACGGCAATGACGTTGACTTTGCCGGTACTTTTCCCCCTCGGAAAAGCCATCTCCCATCCCCCCGTCCCTGATGGTTGGAAACTCTCCTAGTTCGTCTATGCTTACGCATATGCAATTTGCGCCTGCAGGCCTCCAAGGGGGGCGGTCTGGGTGGGTGGGTTTTTAGGGCAGGACCCGGCACCCAAAAGCCCCCTCCGATACCAATACATATGCAGCGGACCGAACCGAACGGAACCGAACCTAAAAACCCGGTCCAAACCGGGCCCCCGAAAACTTTTCTAGGTGCAGCAGACACTTTGCATGCGTATTTTGCACGCATTCTAGAATTTCAATTAAAAATAAATCACAAAAACGTTGCCAGGGCCCAGACCAGCATCCTGTCTACGCACGGAGATCTGTGTGAGTGTGTGTGTGTTGGTGGGTGCACTGGAAATAGTATTACTATTAAATAGGGAAATTTATATAGGTTCTAGGATAGTTAGAAATATTTTATATATTTTTTTAAATATAAAAAGTAAACCATCAAAAATGGCACACACTTTCTGAGATTTTCTTAAACAACTGAATTTTAATGGTTTTATTTCAAGGTATAATTTAAATTTATAGAGAATACACATTTAAGAAGAAATCGGGTTACTTAAAAGACAATTTTTTAGGTCAGAAAATCTATTATCTATTTTGAAGTTCACCAAAATGTTTGAAAGAAATTGTTATGGAAATGGAAGACGTTTAAACATACTATTTTTGGGTTAATGATTATAATTGGTATTCTAGCTTAATTCATTTTATTAACCATAAAATTTATTACATTTTAAAGCTAAATCGATTTCCCCAAGAACCCAACACCATTTTCTTCAAGTGTAAGTGTGTATCTGGACTGTGAGCCGGTGCATTTGCATCTCGCGCTGCATCGTCGTCGCCATCGCCATCGTAGCTGTGTTAGAAAATGCATTTTGCACACGCATCCAATTTCTCCTCGGCGGAGTCCTGCTGCACCACCCCCGCTTCGACACCACCTCCGCCCAGTGCACCACCTTCCGCCGCCTCCCCCTTATGCCTTCCTCCCCTCGCCTCGCCTAGATGCAGTTGCAGCTGCAGTCGCCGTTTTGCAGCCATATCGATGACGCGCTGACTTTGGCCTCGACTGTTGATGCTTCTCTTTGGTCCTAGTGTGTGTGTGTGCCGGAGAGTGTGCGCGTGTGTGGGTGTGTGGCTTGGGTTGCCATGTGCACCGCCCAACTGCGATGCGTTTTCTTTGCCAGCAGCCATAGCCATGTCCACCAACAATAACGACAGCAACAACAATGACCCCGGCCAAAGTTGGCAGAAAACTTAATGTGCGCTCTTTCCATTATGACTCCCTATATAGATATATATATGTATATATATTTATATATATATAGCTGCCGTCTCTGTCATGTCGGCGGAAAAGCGGTGGGCTCTCCACAGCCCTCTCTAATGGTCAACTTTATGGAAGATTCAGCGGATTTATAGCGTGTTATGCTTTGGCAGGATAATCGAATATCTTAGATGAAATATGTTATTAAAAGATATAGAAAAATTAGATGATTTTTTAAAATTTTTTTAAAGTGATATTTATCAAATTCTAAAGATTTTTTCTTACTAAATTGTTCTTAGTTCTTAGTAAAAGCTTTCGGTTGGTTTTGAGGGGTCTCTTATTTTATTTTTGATTTTACATTCATTAATTTAAATTCATTAAGCATTTGATATAATTATTTAAAATACTTTTTCTTATTTAAAATTATTTTTTTGGGATTAAAACTCTTAAAATCCAAATGCAAGTCCAACTTCTTAACCCAATTTCCTTGATTTGGTGTCAGCTTCTTAAGCTAAACTTTCTTAGCAGTTTAATCTCCATTGTGACATGTTCCTAATCCTTAGTCCTGCCTTTCCACTCTAGTAGGATTCCCCATTTTCCCAGCACTATCTCGGCAGCTCAATCGATACTCCTCCAGACCCCTGTAAATAATGAATTCGAAATCGTTTTTGTTGAATTGAAAATCCTTTTCGTTTGCCGCGCAGCCAGCGATCTCCTCCTGCTGCCAGGACAGCAACATGACTCCGGTTAGGACTACCACTTCCACTTCCACTCCCTCCCCCACTCCCACTCCACATGCACCTACTCCGATTCCTACTCCGACTCCGATTCCGACTGCGATTCCCGACAACGGGAACCCAGCAGCCCATAACTGCAGCACAAACATCTACGGAATATATTCGCATGCAAACGAGTGCGGCGCCGGAGAGGCCTACAAAGCGAGGAAATCATGTATAATGGCCAAAACATACAAATACGCATACGGCTCTGTATGTGTGTATGTGCAGGATGCGTATACGCACACGCATCTCGGGGCATATATGTAGATGTGCATGTATAATACTTAGAAATGTCCACCCGCCGACCCGTTCCGCCATTTTCTGTGCACCCGAAAATGCAGCAAATGCCACATAAGTGCCCCTCGTCGGGCGGGTGGCCAATGCCCCATTGACACAGGGCTGAAAGAGGGGGGACGAGCGCATTAGAGCCGCGTTTTGTGGGTGGTTTGGGTGGCGGGATATGTATGCTTGTGTGCGTGGCGAAAATTCGTTGCCACGATTTGCCTATAATTATGTGTGTTATATAACAAACTGCATTCTGCCGAAATACTCAGCATTGCATGGTGGGGGGCTACAAGCCCCCAAAAACCCCCTTGAACCCCTCAAACCCCTCCCTCGTTTGCCTGCATGAATATTCAATAGCTCAAATATCGCATACGCCACGTTGCCCGCCGCCACCGCCTGCGCCTGCTAGGGAAATAGTTGATAATAATTATTTAATTTCATAATGCATTTTGCCCGACTAAATTGTACCCCTCGATTCGGCGCTGGGCCTCTCCGTTTTCCCTGTAATTGGAAACGTCAGCTCGGCCTCAGCTTTCTTAATGGGCGATGATTTCTGTGTGGCTGTTCTGTTTCTGTTGGTTTCTGGTTTTGGCTGGAGAGACTACGGCCTGTGAATCGATCGCCGCCCCGGCTACTGTTTAATTTGATTCGTTTTTGCTGAGGCTGAGCTCGCATTACTGTAATTACGCACAGAGAGAACAAAAAAATACAAAATAATTCCAAGGAAACTCATAAAAAGGAACCAAAACGAAGTCATTACAGTCACACATTCACACACAAAGTAAGATGCAAAAAAAAGAGTTGGGAACTACAGATCCCAATCCTCCGGGACTGCGCATGCAAAGTGAGGCAAATTATGGAGAGAAATGCGAAAAATATATGCGATTTGAATAATGGCATTGCCAATAAATGATTGAGAATGGTCGGTCGCTTTTTTCAAATCAAATTTCACAAACTCTTTTTTTTAGCTTTTCTACGCCCTTTGATGATGTGCTCTCAATTGGGCTTTGTGTAATTGCGGTGTAATCTTTTACCGATAAAGGCAACTCACGAAATTCTAACCTTTTATTATGTTAAATTAAAACCTATAGCAAAAAAATAACAAATCGTGTGAAGGCTGCAACTTTGTAACACAAATGCTTCCTTCGGGCTGCCACGCTTCCTTTGCCCCCATCTTCACCTTATCTTATCGGCAAATTATAATTATTTTAATCTCTGCGAACATAATTATTTAATAATCCCCCCGGCTGCTGATTATATGAGATCTTCAAGATCATAGCTTTTGATTGTTGCTGCTGCTGCTGCTGCTTTTTTTCTGAATTTCTGCAATTTCAATCTACTGCTAGCAATTGCGGCTAATGCTGAATGCAAAACAGTAGCAGCTTTCGAGTTAACTCACGAGTCTTTTGGCTGAGTTTGTGGCCAGGAAATGTGGCTGCCGGAGTCGCCAACTCACAAACTCGAATGCACAAATATATATTTTCATAAAAATTATGTTTTATGATACCCTACGAGGGGGTATAGTGATTGCTTCAAGCATTATCTTTTTGAAAACAGGAGAAGAATGGGTTTTACCTTAAGTTTTAGGGTTGGAAATATTTAAGGTATTATTTATAGACTTTTTTAAAGTCTTATCTTTGCAAAAGATTGTATTTTAAAGTCCCTAGATATCCTTTTTAAGTATTTTAATTTTATTTTATTCATTAATTTGCCTTGAAAGAGCATCCAACAAAGACCCTTTTGCCAGCTTAGCTTCTTTGTTTTATTTTCCTTTGACCGACGATGTGTCTTCATCTCCGCTTTCGTCTTCGTTTTTGTTAAGCTGCAAATCGCGGCAATCGTTAAGATCACGAAAAACAATTCAAAATTAATGGTAATAAGCAGTTTGCCGGGCGAAGGCCTCGGCAGCCGCAGCAGCGGTCTCTTCCAGCGAAATTACTGCGTACAACAGAAGCCGTCTGGCAAGAGGTTGCTCCTCCGGTTCCTGGACTACCACGAACCCTCTCCGACCTCCTCGATCGGCGTTGTCCAAGAGCAAACACAAACAGTAGTGCAGTCTGGGATGTTGGGGCGTTTCACTCCATGGCCTGGGACCTGGCTCTGCCCTCATCCTTACATGGACTCCAGATCGTTGATCGATGGATGCTGCTGGCGTCTTTTCTCTTCTCTGTTTTCTTTCTTTTTTTTTTTGTTTTTGTGTTAGGCACAGAAGCAGAAGAGAGCCCCGCAATCATAAGATATTTTCAGCATCAAAATTATTATAATATATTATTATTAACGGCTGCCGTGTTTTTGCCAGCCCGTCGCTTCTAATTGTTGGCTAGTTAGGCGCACCTAAGAGGAGGGAGGTCTGTGAACCCAGTCTGCCGCCATATGGGAAACTGATTTATAATATCAGGGGAAATATAACAAAAAGCATTTAGTTAACTGCAACATTAGTTTAATGTGGCACTTACTTTCAAGAATGCATTTTATTTTATGATTTCGTATTAAGCCTAACTGTCTGAGGCTCTCAAATCGCTGCCATCAAAAGCAAGCAAAGCAATTTCCATTTTTAAGGATTTAAAATGCTATATAATTAAGCAGATTATGAGTTTAATTTTAAAATAAATTTTATAGTTTGAGGAGTCTAAAGTGAGGGGCAGCTGCCACAAAAAACTTTACTTTATATAAAAAGGCGGCAGCAGAAAAGGACGCTCTCAGCTCTCGTGTGTTATTTTTCCAGCTCTCCCTTTCCCACTTGTCCAGCGAACTGGACTGGACTCGCAACCCGAAGGGTGGACGGACACGCACTAGTCTCGCCCCCGGGCCTGGCCACCACTGCACCAATCGAAGCTCGCCGCCATGATGGCTCTGGCTGTGGCTCCTTCTCCTTCTGCTGCTACTCCTCCTTAGGCAGCTCCTCTATGTTTGCCTTGTCCTTGCTATTTTCTTTTTATATACATTTTTTAGTTGCACGTTTTTTGTTTTATTCGCTACCGTGGAGTAGGTCCGACGCATGCCTGGACCCACCTCGTTTGTGCCTTCCCGCCCCGAAGGCCGGCAGCTTGGTCCGGCTTTATATCAATGTCTGAGCTGCCATGTTGTAAGTTATGCTGGAAAAAAGGCGATGGCAGGGCAAAGAAATACACGCAGGCCTAGAAAATTGTTTTCTGCCTCCACACACAGCAGTGTGTGTGTGTGTCCCTGTGTGTGTTTGAAGCGCATCAAGGCAAATTCCCATTGAAAGCTGCAGCGTTCCGTGAAATGCTTTACGGCTCATAGTGGCCATTTCCCCAAACCCTTGGACCAATTCCCACACCTATTCCCAGAACGGGACTCCTCCTCGAGCGCATTTGTGACACCTTTTGCCGAGGAGGAAGGCTACGGCAGCAAATGGATTTTTATGGATTGACATGGGGACCAGGCCAAGGTAATTGGGTGCACTCCACCAAGCCCGAGCCAGGCTGACCCCCGAGTCTCAGGCTCAAGCTTTCGAGTCCATTTTATGCAATCTCCACACTTGCGAAAAAAAGAAGGGTCATAAGTGGATTATCCTTATTTTTACTTAAGGCCACTTAAGTGCATCTTAAGCTTAACTTTGGAAAAAAAATCAATTAAAAGAAAGTGGGTTTCTTTTATGGGTTAATGTATCCTTTCACTTTTCTATAATTCTTTGAAATTGAATATTGAGTATATAAATAAATATTTACTCTTAGAAGCTTAAGAATTTGTTTTAAGATTTTGGAAACTGAAGTAAACTTCTTTATAGAAATTTCTCTCAGTGCCTGCTCTAAGCATAGATGAGTAAAAGCCTACTTAATTGCGCTCCTGCCAGGTGCAGGGTAAAGGGTATGGGGGATGTCATGTAAAGTGCTAGCCAAAGGCGCTGCTAATATGATATTACCCCCAGAAGATGGGGAACGCATTAAATTACAGCTCACACTAGACAGCTAGGATATTTTTTCATACCCTTGCAGAGGGTATTATAATTTTAGCCAGAAGCTTACTTTAGTAGTTTGTGTCTTTTAAACTTATTAAATATTTTATTTATTATTTATGTATTGTTTTATTTGTCCTTTTTAAATAAATACAAGCGATAATACAAATTGGATAATGCTTCCAATCCAAGTCAAGACAGAGGGGGAAAACTCCAGCAACCTTTAAAAATCGCGGAACGACCTCTTCTGATCGCCGTTGAAAATCGGTTCCTCCATCGGTTGAAATGTTAAAATAAAACATATTAACCCAAGGAGATCTACGAAAACGCGGTTTAAAAATCCGAAAAGTGAAAAGTAAAAAGTATAAGTGAAGGGGCACGGTCGGTTTCACCCCCAAAACGAAAGTCGGGTCGCTGGTCGAGGTTTTAATTTTAAATACGTTTTCTAAAAATAGCCAAGATCATTGCGTTTTGCGTTGGCTCGTTTATATTTTTTATGGGATCTGCAGCAACAACCAATGAAAGGGTGAGTGGACAACTATTTTAATATATATTTTTTTATCTTCTTATCTTATCTTTCTCTTTGCGATGAAATTTCTTTTTTATTTTCAATATTTGAGAGAGCCTTCATAAAAAATACAATCTATTCTAAAGGTTGTATTTCCTTGACCTTGAATATTTATTTCTTTAAACCTAAACAGAACCTAAGAGCGTAAACCTCTTTTGTGGTTGTATATTTTGCCACCTGGAAAGCTGTTGCCTTTGTTTACCTTTTTTGTAAATCCCGAAAAAATCGAAATGCTACAGAAACTTAGTGAAACTCAATCCATATAATTATCCACCTCAATTCTATTATTAATAAATTAATATTAGTAGTATTATTAAGCCCTTGCATGGCATGGAAATTCCAAAAATAAATATTTTAAACAATTTCAAAATAATGCTTTAAAGTTATTCAAATTCGAATTATTTTATCATTTGTATAAATGTTTAATCTTAGTCTCTTGTTAGCAAAATGAGGAGATTCTTAAGGATACAAAAGTATACAAACTTCGACTTTCAGCTTTCAAACTTAGCTTCCTTTCATTTTTTTTTCACAATTTTTTTCTACCCTCTAGCCTCGATATTTTCATCTCAAAGAGGTAAAGAGCGAAAGCTATAATGATCGAGGGAGGTAACTAGTTTTGGGGGCTTTCAGCCGAAACCTTATTAAGTTATTTCACCAAGCGAAAGGAATGAAATTAATAAAATGTAATAAGAGCTGTAAATTTCCTTTCTTTTTATACAAAAATATTGAAGGACAAGCGAAAGAGGAAACCTTGTTTAAAGGTACTTAAGGACTACCCCATTAAGTTATTAAATTTGCAAAACAAAATTAACACAAAATGTTTTCAACCTAAGGCCTCAATATATAATATTTATTCCATTTAATATAATGTGCTTAAGTAGATAATATTATGTTTCGAAGGTAATTTAAGGCAACCTGTTTAGGGAACCCTTGTTATGAATATTAACACAAAATGGGTATTAAGTTGTTGAACAACTCATGTAAGCATAAGTGAAGGTAATAAATTATTATTAGGTTCATTTAAAAGCAACCTAATTGAATAATAATATGTTGTAAATTATTTAATAGTTTGTCAATATTAAAATACAATTATATCACAAGTTTGGCATCACAGTTTCTGCCTGTTGTATAAATCAGAAATCTTTTATTGAACAGTCGATCATTCTGTGAGCATCTTTGCCGCATATTTCAGCTTATCGGAATCATGAAATATTGAAGGAACCAAGACATATGGCAAACATGGAATCCCAATGACGGCAAATCCCCCTGGGAGTTAGGGTCGAATGTGGGCGGAGGTGGCCCAAAGACGACGAGCCAATGAACGTGACGAACAGGCAGCCAAAACAATTGGCAAAAGTACGGGCAAAAAAAAAATTAAAGCTGGCAATTTATATATGCGCTCGTATATAGTGGTCTAGCCCTCCCCTCGTCCTTTGCTTAAATTTACTTAGAGTTATTTATGCAACAAAAAAAAAAAAGAGGAGAGAGATATACAAAGTGGAAGCAAGGACCAAAGGAAAACCCGTTCGGAACTGGTCAGGTGCAAGATATATTGTAATTACTTGCAGTGCTCAATGAAATTTATGCAAAGCCAAATCAATTTCAATAACAAAAAACGGTCCTCGTCCTGTGTGCGAGAGAGAGTATTTGCCCTGGCTCCCAGCTTGCTTATCCTGCAGTTCTAATTAGACACACGCCCCTCCTCCATCAAGGATGCAGGCGAGATATATCCTTTCACATGTGGGTGGGTACGCGTAATGCATCAATGCTTTCTAAACGGGGGGAAATGGGAAGCAAAGGAAAGGAGCTGGTGGCAGATCCTTTGGCTCCTGCCTTGCGCAGAAAAGTGCGCCGTCTTTTTCGCACGTCCTCGCAGTTGACTGGCCAGCTAGAATCAGGCTCTCCGGACACTGGGCTCCCCACTCTCCTCCTGCACTGGGCGGCAATTTAGTTTCGTGGTTTCCGTCAACTTCTTCTTCTTCTTTGCTGTACATAGGCCTTGCATCCCGATTTTCCCCTCCGACTTTCCTCGATTTTCCCTCTCCGGATCCTTCATCTTGTCAAATGCGGGCCTCCTTTTGCCGCGCCAAAAGTTTCGAGAGCCACGCCTAACGCGTACATACATTACCCGGGGATCTGGGATCCGGAATATGGGATCTCCCTTTAGCTCTCTCTGTGCTGGCCAACACTTTCCCTCCCGCCTTGCATTTTCCTGCAATTTTCGTTTTGGCCAAAAATGCATTTTCCTCCAGCAGCCTGCAGCCTCCGACTAAGGGCGAATATTTCAAAGCCAGGGCTCGTTTATCCTGCAACCCCATCTGCATTCTCCCCCTAACCCATGTCCAGATTCAAGCATCTCTGCATTGGTTTCGTTCTCGGCATCGGCATCGGCATCCCACGTTTTCTGGCCCTGACTAGGCCCGGTTCCTGGTTACGTTTCTAATTAAATTTTATTTTATGCCACCATTTCGGCGCCTTCCACCAGCCTGCAAATTTATAGCACTGCACTTGGCTGCGCATATCCTCCGAGCCATGCTAGCTGTATTCGAGTTGTCCTCGTTGGATTTGCGGACCTTCAATTTCGGCAACGGTCCCTTTTAGTTAAGAACGCGTTCGGTGTGCGAAAATTTCGCCTGATTGCTCTTTGATGAAAACTTAATTATTGCTTGTAGTGCGTAGGACACATGCAAGGCTTGGAGAGGCGAGGCTGCAGCACGTCTCCTCTAGTCTGGCCATGTCCTGCCTTAAGTAACGCTAGTCTGCTGCATCCTGCTTTGAATCCGGACCTCGTTTCGATTCAGCCTCTGCTGCCTGCTCCTGCTGCTAATTGAAACGCAGCCGAATCTGATGCATCTGATGCCACCACCCGTCATCGATCAGAAAACGAATGACAGCGATGGTAATGACTATAGAAATGTGATGTGTGTGTATGAAAGAATTCGTTATTTAAGAAAATATTTAAATAAAATTTAAATATTTAAATATTATTTGTGTCTACCGATTATATGAATTCCTTTTCTTAATGCTTGAAATCCTTTTATTTTATGCTTTATTATATTTTTAGACCACTTTATAATGTGCTTTATATTTTAAATACTAGTAATTCTTATATAAGGTAATAAAATCAGAAAATAAAAAAGGATTTAAAGTATAATAACTATTTAAAGTATCAATACTATTTATCAATTGAATAATTATCATTTAGTACTTTTTCATGAATCCTTTCTTATATATATTTTTCGTCTAATTACTATTTTTTTGACTTCCACTGTAAATTCTGCATAAAATCGAAGGCTGCGCTGGGTGCTTGTCCCCTAGTTAGCATTGTAATCTTATGCGAGCAACAGAGCCAGCGGCTTTTGGCATTTCCTTAATGAGTCTAAGGTGAGATGACGAATGAATGATTGATTTTTTCCTCTGCGTTTCCGTTGGTCGTTTTCTAGGCTCAGTTTTCGCTTTTCCCCCCAGCTCTAAGCTGCACACACACACACACCGCCCACTTTTCCTTTCCCCGATTTCTTTTGCCATACATTTCGATTTTCCCCGCACACACAACCACACACATACAGATGGAGATGATTGCACGGAGTGGATACATGGGGATACTGGATGGCCGGCATCATCAGCGCCGCCATGTTCGTTTTTAGTTTGCTTTCCCCCTTGGAGTTTTCCCCACCTCCCTCGTGCCGCCCCCACCGATGCCTCTATACGTTTCGTTTCGTTTCGATTGGAGTCCGAGGCTCCTGCGAGGGATCCTGGAACCCGGCTCCTTTGCTCCTCTCTCTTTCGCCCCATACATAGTTTTCTCTATTGAACATTTTACATATTAGAAATTTCGCAAATGGGCGAGTGTGCCTATGGCCGACCCACCACAGTCGCCCCCCTTTGTCTGCCCTTTCGTATGCAAAAAGTTATGTGTGCCCATTGGAGGGGGTTCGGGTTGGGTGATGGTGGGGCAGGAGGGGGCTTGTAACGCACACGCATCCGAGTTTAAATTTCGGCGTCGTCATAGCCGGAGAACCGGAGTTCGGAGCCGGAGCTGGAGCCGGGGACATAGAAATAGGAACAGGGCCCAGCGTCATTTCTATTTCTCTGTCGTGGCCAGCGTCGTCAGCAGTGGCCTGAAAATACGCCACCCCCTTGCCACAAACACACACACATACATAGAGAGGCTGCCACCTCCCTCAATTTTCTGCTGCCCCTTTCTGTTGTTGTTTTTGTCGTGGGCAACGGTGCGGCTTTTGATGCTTGTGAGTGTGTGTGTGTGTGTATGTGTTTGACTGCAACGACTGAGGCACAGGACCTGCCTGCCTCCCAGTACCTCCACCTCGGCTCGTTGGTAACCCCCTGTCGCTCACGATTGAGGAACCGCAGCAGGAACAGCAGCACCCAGTCATTCCATTTATGCGTGGTATATTGATAAAAGGCACTGAGAATTGAGTTTAATGAGTTGTAAGGGGAATTAATTAAATTAAAAACATAAATTTAAAAAATAATTATACAAAAATAGGGCAGAGATTAGTTTTCCCCTGTATTTTTGATGTTAATTAAAAGATAATATGAAAGCTATAAGATTGTTTTTAAGTTTTTAGAAAGCTTTGGATATCTTTTATTTTTAGAAAGTTTTCTATCAATATTCTCTTCTAAATTAACCAAGAATTATATTTGAACTTTTTTTTTCATTTATTTATATATTTTTATTCATTTTTTATCTTTTTAAATGATCAATTAAACAATTTCCCTCAGTGCAACGCAGCAAAAGGCATCAAAAAAGTCAGTCGCCAGTGTCGCCAATCGTTGTCGTTGCCGCTACTCTTCCTTTGCCATTTCTCCGTCCTCCTATCGCCTTTCGCCTTTCTTCTGGTGGTCAGGATCCGGCTGCTCCTGGATTCTGCCCAGGATTCTGCTGCTGCTCGCACTTTCGGCTAAGCCATCGCTGCCGTTTGATGCGGCACCCACACAGACACACACACATGTGCGAATATATAGAATCACGGCCTAAACAATAATAACAACAACAAACGAAGAGGAGGTCCAGGCAGCAGTTTTTCCCGAACCTCCCCCCTCGACTCTAACCCCGGACATTTTCCTTCTGCTCCGAGGCTCGAGCTGGCTGCCATTGTATGCATGCATATTAAATTCAATCGAATGTATTCTCTCCACTCGATGCTTCAGCTCCTGCTCCTGCTCCTTTTTCCACTCCCCACACGATGCCTCCTCGGCGACTCCTCTGCAGGCTGCGTTCCTCTTTTTTTCCAGCGCGCCACTCGGCGTATACGTAACGTAGCGATGCTGAAGCGAGCGAAAGCAAACGTTACGTATCCGTCGCACATTCGTTAGGAATAGGAATAGGCGGAGTTATCAACGTTTTCAAGTTATAATAAAAATGCAACACATTTTACAGACATGCCACTATGTGTACATATACATACGAACAGTATCCTTCCATTTTCCCCTTCACTTTTTCCATGGTCTGTGCTTTGGCTCTGGCTACTTTCCATAGATTTTTTCCTTCGTTATTGGTTTCGAGTGGCGCAACATATTCGCTCGTTTTTTGTTTTTTTTTTGTCATTCTGCATGTTGTATATACAACAGACTTGGTTTTATATTTTTCCCTCGATTTTTATTCAGTTTTTCTTCTTTTTTTTTGGTTTCCGTTGCGATTTTTATTATTTTTCAATGCTCAAAACTCGACGTCGCATAAAACTTGTGTTTTTGCTGCCGCTGCTCCGGCTCCGGCTCCGGCAGGATCTGCCACCTTCCCCCAATCCCTTGGCCTGAATCCTTGTCCAACGGACGCTGCTGCTCGTTACAGAGTTTCCATTTCTCGCTGAGAGCGAGACATTTTGCTAATGCATTGATTAAAATTGAATTTTTAATTAAAATATTGCAGCAGGATGGGGGTTGCCTAGGATGGGGTGTGTCTAGTGTGTGCTAGTTTTTGTTTGATTTGTGCACAATATTTTCCTTTCTTTTTATTTTGTTGTATCCGCTGAATGCTGTCATTTTTTATAAGCAGCTCAGGGGATTAGTTTTAAATTTGGTTTCAGAAGGAAAAATGCTTGAATTTAGGGACAACGATTTATTTATCGCCTTTCACTTTCGATTTGCCATCTCAATTCAAATAAATCACAAGCAATTATGCAAACCAAGCATCCTTAAGGAATTTTCACACTTTCACACTTGGCCACAAAGCCAAGTCGAAGCCAAGTCCCTGGCGTGCCATCTCCAGTCCCAAGTCCCAGTGTCCGATGTCCGATGTCCAATGTCCGATGACCAGAAAGCCACAAGTGCATTATACCAGCATAAATCTCTCAATTGCTTTCTTATGCAGTTCGAGGAAAGTGTGCATGTTTACACACAATATTTTCTTTGCATTTATTTTCCTTCCCCGAAAAACATGGGCCGAGGGACGCACACACCCAAGAGGGGCCAAAGGTGGCCAATGGCCAGCATAAGTGAGCTAATAAATGTACAGAAAATTTCGACAGCAAACATTTACTTAAGCAAACGGCAATTGAGTATCCGAGAATGCATTCAGCAGGCCGGAGAAGGAGATGAATGCCGAACCTGAGACGTTCGACAGGAGTGAATGAATAAGTGGTTTGTGCACTGCAGGAAAAGTATCAGAAAGATACTCTAAGGTGCCATGAGACAGGCTACAAATTCTTGGGAAATTGTGGTAAATTCTGTGAGATTTCTGAATAAAACAATGCATTTTGAAACATAGTTTAATATTTTCTGAAGCTATATAGATATATGATGCCTTTATAATGCCTTTAAATATGATATTTCTTTGTTTATGAAAGTAACTATTTTATTATAATAAATTTCACACTAAAATAATGTAATTTTGCCTTCAAAAGACAAGTAAATTAAACAAAAACTCTTTGATTTAAAAAAGAAAAATACAAACTGCTTTATTATTTTTAATAACTCAACCTAACTTATCGCAGGACTCCTCCTTAAAGCCTAGGGAAATGTATAAATTATATTTTTCCCTCTGCAAATGTGCGATGTGTGTGCGTGGTGTCAAGCCACAAACACCTTTTGCGTAAAATAAAGCAATCAAGCAAATAATGTTGCCACATTACACTATCAACAGCTTCCTGCTTTCCTTGACACACACACATACACTCATACGTGGGAGAGGGAAAGTCGAGGGAAAGTAGCCGCTCACAAGCTGGGAAAATTCTTTAATAGCTCACACAAACACCCACACACACACAGGACAAAATGGTTGTGCAGACTGAAGTAAAATTGAAACAACCTTGAGGAATGCCGGAGCAAACACACACACACACACAAAGAGGGGGAGAAACACCCCCTCACAAACACAGACAGAGATGCAGACTGAGAGGCAAAAGTGTCTGGCAAAATGTCTCGACTCCTGAATTTCCCTGAGTCGCTCCCCTTGCACCCCTCCCCTCTGTGCCTGCCCCTGTGACCGAGACTCAGTGGAAGTCAAGGCTTTGAGCCAACGACGACAAGGCTGTCCTTGTTGAGCAGGATAAGGAAGGAGTCACAGATGGAGTCACCGGGCCCCTCTCTCTCTCTGAGACTTGCCAGGCCAGACTTGTGCACTTTCGCTTTTGGCCTGGCCAAAACTGCACATGATGTTGCTACGGCTTCTGTGCCATATTTAACAAATTATCTGTAATTTCTCGAGAGCAGGCAACATCAACTTGGGGCTTCGGCTCGACTCAACTTGACTCGACTCCATCTTCCCGCAGAGCGTTAAGCCAATTGCCGGGTCAGAAGCCATTGCCAGCGATTAACCCATTGGGTGCGGTTAAGGGAAAGTCTAGGAAAAGGTTTCTATATCAAAAATATTATATAGGAAAATGTTTACAATATTTTCCCCAAGATTAAAGTCTCTAAATAATTTTTAAATAATTCCAAAGAATAGCTAAAGATTGAAGACTAAGACTTCTAAGTTCTTTCTCACTTTTGGTAACTAAATCTTAAAGAAAATAAGCGAAACTTATAGGGAATATAATATTAAATATTATAAATATTTAAATCAAACTAAGAACTAAGAATACTCCCTTGAAACATATACTTGAATATCAACCAACTGCCTCTCATGACACCCACATAAAAACCCCTGTTAAATCCGGCACCTCAACGGGTTAAGACGGCGCCAAACCACTTGTCAAGATGGCTAACGGCAAGAGTGGCTGCTAACTGTTGAAGGGGCTTGGTAAGCACAAGCGGAGTGAGCGGAAAGGAAAGGCAGCCATCCAGGCAGCCAGCCAACAACCGGCAAACCAACCAGCCAGCCAGGATTTTGGGCTACAAGCAGCCGCAAATGCTTAACTTCAGACACATCCAAGAGGGGATATGGGGCAAAGAGGGATCGGGACAAGGACGAGGTGGAGTCGGAGTCGGAATAGAAGGAAGACAGACAGCAGGCGGCAACCACAGGCGAATTGCTGGCAAGGACGAAAGGCAGGATGAAGGCAGCAGCCGTCGCTGGAAGGAAGTTGTTTGTGGGTCGCAATTCAAGGCTGACCGAGAACGAGATGGAGACCGAGACCGAGCCCGAGAATGAGACTCGACCCTTTTGGCTCTCCTGTTGCTCCTCTGCATCCTCTGCCTCCACCTCCTTTTGACATCCCCCTCGTCCCGGCAAGTGTGTGTGTTTGTGTGGGTGTCTCACAAGATGAAAGCCACTTGCCATTCATGGCCAGTCGAGCGTCGGGGCTTGCCTTGCTCGTTGGCTTCGCCGCACTGAAAGAAAATTGAAAAGTAGTGGGAATAATATATACAATATTAATTTCTTAAAAACTTTTAAGTATTAAAGGGACATATAATGAATTATTAATTATATTTCTATTGCTTTTTGTTCAGGGAAATATCTTTAAGCCACAAGAATAATTTATAGAATTTTCCTGGCAGGTTCTACAGATTTTTCCCAAATAAAACTGTTCTCCAATTTCCCTTAAAATTTCTCTCAGTGCCGGCTTTTTGCTTACTGCCCAACGGGTGGCCGGCAAAACTGCTCCGGAATGACCTTGAGCATTACAGATGTACGCTTGTCCCCGGACTGCTGACTGCGGTGGCCTGTGTCCGGGGCTGCCCCTCCTTTGGTCTTCTCCTATTTATCTGCAGTCTGCAGCTAAGGATGCTGAGGATGTTCAGGATGCTTTGGGGGGAGGACCAAAGGAGACCAAAGCGAGACCAGCCGAGGCCAGTCCAAAGTCATGAGTCCTGGGAGCAGACCGAGTTTTGCATCAAGTGCAAAGTGATGTGTTAAGCTGTTAAGTGCCAAAGTAATTGTTTTCTTTCACCAACAACAACAGCAGCGGCAGTAACATGGAAAGCGTGATGGCTTCGCTTTCACTTGCCCCTTGACCTTGAGAAGTACTCGTATCTGTCCGTGTGAGTGTGAGCCTGAATTTGTGACTGTGCCACGGGGGGGAGAAGGGGAGAAAGGAGGCCTTGTTGTTGTGCCAGAAGTTGCACTTGCTTTTGAGGGGAATTAAGTGAATTATGTCTTCGGAATTGGGGCCAGCAGTTTGTTGCCGGGGAGCTGCAGTTGCAAGGAAAGGGTTGAGAAAAGTTCATTTTCGGGGAGGAAAGAGAATTTCCTTAACGCATTTTTCCTGGGAATTTACCAATGCATGCTGAAAGTTAGTTGTTACTATTAAATAATATATTTAAAATCCATTCTTAAATTTACATTAGGATTTGGTACAAATTTATAACATTAAAATTGTTAAAAACACTTACAAAGAACCCAATTGATTGCAAGAAGTCTTAATCATTTTCAAAATTAAATATTTAAAGAAATGTTAAAGATAAATTGTACTCAGTTTTTTAACATTTTATATAAAATTTGTAAAATTTAAATTAATGCTCTTTTTGCTGAGTTCTGAACGATTTTCCATTCAGCTATGCAAACTTTGTTTCCTTTCTTGCTTCAATTTATTAATTTTAGTTTATTTAAATCAGTTGCCTTGCTAATTAAGCCTTATAAATTGATTGCCTTTGGTATCCTTGGAAATATTAATCACTCAGAAGAATCCTTTAGCGATCCTTTGTACCATACAAACCACTGAATGCTCTTCCTTGAGTATTCATAGCCTCCGAATTCAATTTATTCCATGACCCTCCCACCATTAACCCATAAATAAAACATGAACTCCGGTTGATATTTAGTTTTTCAATTTCTTTTTATTTTCTGTTTATTATTGTATAATTTATTGTTTAACTAAACGCTTCTTTAGGGATACATAATAATAATAATAATAATAATAATAATAATAATAATAATAATAGTTCACTCACAGAGTACGGACAATACATATGCATATCTGACAGTCGAGTGTGGTGTGTGTGTATGGTGTGCGGCTCGAGTGTGGCTGTAAAGTGTGTGTGCTGTGTGTGTGTTTACATAAAATTAGCACAAATTTAATGTGATGCTGCCTTGCGTTGTTTGCTCATTCATTCATTTACAGTGTTACAATGCTACAGTACGATTACGATTAAGATTAGCATTACTTTTACGATTACCATAGACGAAGTGCTGCGAAGGGCTCTCGGTTTCCGGGGGGTACTATATGTAAGTCTAAGATTAAGTCAAAGCCTAAAGCTATGGAAATTTGTACATTATTTACATTTACATTTGGAAATGCCATTAATATAAGTATGTGTATGTGCTGCGTATAGGTATGCACTTCTCTATCCATGTGTTTATGTATCTTAAAGTATTTGCTTTTATTTATATTTATGTATTTATATGTGTACTATATAAAGTTGTAATTACCAGATTTGACAACATTCAGTGTGTGTGTGGGTGTGTACTTCTAGGGTTAAGCTACATTTAAGAAATGCACAAGTCTCTAATCGTAAATTTAATTGTTTTGCGGTTACATTTAATCGTTACATCTATGTATTTATTATTATTTTTCGCGTGGCAAAAAAGGCAATCAACGCAACGAATTATCTCGAAAATAAATAAAGACAAAGTACGAGATCCTATCCTTACAGGAAAGTTCCGAAGTATGTGTGTTGTGTTGTGTGTGGGGTGTGCTTTAATAATAGGTTAATACTTTATTATACCCTCCTCGATGCGCTCTCTAAAACTAGCCTAGGCATAAAAACCAGTTAGCAACTTCAACTAAGCACTAAACACTAAAAACGTTGGGGTTTCAAGTAGCAGTCCAAATGTATTTGTGTGTATTGTATTTTCTTTGTGTGTATTGTGTGGATTTTAAGGGGAGTTTTTATTTTTCTGGGCAATTAATTCTTAAGGCAAGTAATCGTTGGTTAATTCATATAAGTTTTGAATAAATGTTCGACTTTATAAAAATGTTTAAAAACTAAAATTTTTAGCTTTTTCTAGGCTTTGGTATTCCTTTTTTTTATTGCTCGAAAAATGTATTCAAATAATTTTGCTACTTAAAAATAATATATAATTTTTAAAAGGTTTTTGTTTTCAATGGAAAAAAGTCAAATAAAGAATACGTTTAAAGCCATAAAATTTTTTATTTTTGATAGCAAACTAATGGGTTAAATGTTGAGTTACCCAAGTTCTTTGAAATTTTTTTTTAAACTAAAGAAATAACCGCCAAATAAAATATATACCCAACTACTTACTCTCATCCAACGATTAGCTTTGCTTTAATAGGGAATTTTCCCTCATTTTTTACCTTTAAAAATTGCCCCACCCTTGATCCACGATCCCCGGGATTCAATCCTCGTGTGGCAGCTCGGCGGCATGCTGCTGCTCCAGCTTGATCTTCATCAGCGGCGATTCCCGCACCGGATTCACCGGCGGCGCATAGGCAGCCGCTGCTGCCGCCGCTGCGGCTGCATCCGGATTGGCAAAGAGCTCGCTCATGTCCTGGCCTGGTCCCGGGAAGAAGTCCTCGAAGCGAGGACTCTTGGTCACCGACTTCTGGAGCAGCCCGTTGGCAATCGCCTCAAAGTCGATGCCGGCGGGCAGGCTCTCCAGGAAGCGCTTGTTGTAGGCGCTGGCCTGATGCTTGGCATAGTGGGCGGCGGAATAGGGCGAGGCGGCGCCTGGTCTTTGGCTGGCGGTCAGGGACTTGGCGCTGCCGGAACCGGAACTGGAGCCACGCGATTGGCTGCCATACTGGCGGGACAGTTCGCGCTCTCGTTCCCTTTCCCGGGATAGCTCACGGTCGCGCTCTCGCTCCCGGGACAGTTCGCGAGCATAAGAAGCGGCACTGTTGGGTGCCGCGCCACCCGCTCCTCCACTGGATCCCCGCGAGGGCATCACATTCAGACCAGGCAGACCCATGAGTCCCAGAGCCGAGAGATCGGGCAGGTTCTCTGCTCCCCGCCTCTCCGATCCCTGCTGTTGCTGCTGCTGGTGCTGTTGGTGCTGATGTTTGGCCGCCGCTGCAGCCACTGCCGCCGCTGCGGATACTTGATCCTCCATTTCGGAGCGCTGCAGATAAGCCGGTGACTTGTACATGTTCATCGACTGGCCGTGGGGCGACTGTTGTGGGTGGTGCGATGGCTGCTGCTGGTGGTGTGACTGCGACTGGTGGTGGTGCGCCTGTTGCTGTTGGTGTTGCTGCTGCTGGGAGAGGATCTGACGGCGCAGGGTCTCCGTCATGGAGCTCAGCGGACTGCCAGCGTCCGGCGGAGCCAGTGCCGCATTCTGGGCGGCCATTTTGGCAGCGGCAGCGGCACTGTGATAGCCATTGGAGGCGGAACCAGCGCCAAAGTGGGACTAAGGAGGATTAGAAGAAAAAATAGGGGAAGAAATGGGTTAAAGTGGGTTAAAAGGTGATCAAATGGGGAATGCTAATTATGTTTAAAAAATTCAATAAATAATTAAATGTGATTTTCTGGAATAATAAGTTAATAAACTAAGGAAATCATAAGATAAACAAATTATTAAAAAGCATAATCAGAATTCTTTTAGTTAAAAATCAGCTAAAAATCAGGTTCCAAACATAGCCATAATGTATACATAAAAATACGAACTACAAAAAAATCAGACCTTGGCGTTTCGAAAATAATATAATTGCACATTTTGTTTACACAAAACAAATTCCACCTAACTGAAATATAATTAGTATTGAAATTCATTCTGGCAAGCGATAAATGTTTATTTTTATGTCTTTGCTTTTCAAATAACATTAAATTGGCGCTACGAAAAAACAAGCTCTATGAACTTGTACCTGTTTCTGAATAAGAAAATAAACTCAACATTTTTAAAAGTAATTATTTTAAGTACAAACTAAAAATTAAAATAGAAAATTAGAAGTACTTACACCATGGGCCTGTCCATTGGCATACTGATGGGCACTCATCTCCTCCTTAATTTCCCGATAATCCCTAAACACCACCGCCTTGATGACGCTGCGTATGAGCTCCTCGGGCCACATGCCCAGCAGGATCCTTTGTGGACGACCCCTGGCCTTGGGCCTTGGATCGGCTCCACCATCCAACGAGGGACCCAGCATATTATGAACTCGATTGGCATAAAGAACGAAAGTGGGATACGGGATGTCGAATTTGCGGGCAGCCTGCGATAGGGATAGACCCTCCTTCAGGACACTGAAGATGGCCTCGGCCATGGCCTCTGGTCGCCAGGACTTTAAGGGTCCTCGCTCCCTGAATCTTAGCTGCTGCACTAGATTCTGTTGGTTGGTGTTCCAGCATTTTTGCCACATGGACTGCAACTGGTATTGGTAGCTGTCTGCTGGAAGGAATACGTCAAGCAAGACATTATGAAAAGGCTGAAATGGAAATTCGTTTTTAGCTTGAACTTACCGGCCACTGAGGCAGCGCCGGTAGCTGCGGCTGCAGCTCCCATCCAGCCACCATGTCCGCCACTCTCGATCATCTTGGCCTGGAATTAAAAAGAGCAAGAGGGATATTGTTAGTTAAATATATTGTTTAAGGGTTTCTTATTTAACTAAAATTATAATAAAAAATCCCGGCAGCTTAAGAAGTCTTCACGACTTTGAAATAATTAGAAAACTTTGCATAACGGATATCTATTTTTTTTGGGTGGAAAGGAGGAGGAGTTGCCTCCCCACTAACTGATAGTTTTTCCTTTTGGCTTACTCCTTAAGGCCGCCTGTGACATTTGCACACGAATTGTGGCTGGCCGTAAAAGTTTATGAATGCCATAAATGTTGCCGTAGCATTTTCGTATGCAAAGAGCCACGGAGGAGCCCCCACCAAAAGCAAATTAGTATACAAAGTGGGGCTATCCCGGACTCCAT
The DNA here is from genome assembly GCA_035045905.1 of Drosophila anomelani. Lineage (NCBI taxonomy): Eukaryota > Metazoa > Arthropoda > Insecta > Diptera > Drosophilidae > Drosophila > Drosophila anomelani. The sequence continues at coordinate 8,520,609 of JAWNOO010000165.1, forward strand.
TGTCTTGGCGGCCCCTTTTTACGGCTCCGAGGCTTTGAGGCTTTGACTTTGCCTAGCGGAATATACAAAAAGCCATTTATTTATTGCTATTATTAGGAATTCAGGGGGAAGCTCGCTCTGTGCCGCTTAATTGAGCCCGCCTTTAACCCTAGCGGTTGTATTAATCAGTTGAAACCGGTACAAAAACCGGGCCATTTAAGGGTTAACCGGTAACTGAGACTGCAGCTAAGAGAATCCCCTCGATTTTTTTCTGGTTTTAATGCCACATAGGAAAAGTTAAATTGATGCACGTTTCGTGCCATGGCCGAAACAGAGGCTCTGTTGGCCATAAAGCCTTCCTTTGGCCAGCTGGCCACGCCCCCTCTGCGCACGTAGCCATGCATTTTATATGCAGGGGCGTAATACAAATTATGTGCAGCGAGCATGAGCCAGAGGCAGCGGCAGCGGCAGAAAAAAAAACACACATAATAAGTAAAGCAAAAAATAACAACACAAAATATATAAAACAAAACAGGAATCCGGTGAGGGGTTGCAGCGCATAAAGAGAACATATAATGCAAGTCTTAAATATTTGAGGAGTAGGCGCTGTGAGAACAGGAGAGCCGGGAAATAGGAAAATAGGAAAATAGGAAAACTCAAAGCCCCCTCTCCTGCATGCCAAGGAAAAAGGTCATAAAACGTATGAATAATTGAAATTGAAAAGTCGGAAGCATTTTTACATTTTTACAGGCGGCACTAGTGGCTGGTAAGTGTAACAAATGCGGCCGAGCAGCAAACAAAATGGCGTTAAAAATGCTATTTTATGTAAAACACTTTGTTAATGATGCCATTTTTTTTGCTGTGTGTGTGTGTGGGGGGGTTGAATTATGGCGGGCAGTGTGAAGACTTTTGTTGGCTGTAAATAGAGGAGTTACAGGGCCGCAAAGCAGGCTGAATAGCTGGGAAAACAGTGTATAATTACCACTTATTTTTTCAGATTTATGTCTCTATTGGGGGTTTGTGGATATTTCTTTGGGGAATATGAAGTAATATAGTTATATTTGTAGCTTAATATTTAAGGTTTTATAGATTTATGTAGAGATATTTTCAATTCCCTGGAATTAAGATAGAGTTTCAAAGTATTTTAATAAAATGTCTTGATAATAATCTCCTTTTCCCCTTAAATATATTATTTTATAGTCAATATTTTATTCCCCCATCTCGGGCACTCGTTGGATATTAATCAAAAAGCAGCAGGCACCCCGCTGTTGTCAGCCATTCATCCATCCATTCAGTCTGAGGGCGATTATAAAAGTCTCGCATAGTACAATTCATATAATAAAATATTACAAGCTCTCTGCTCTCTCAAAAATGTTTAATTAATTAAATTTTCAATTCCCCTTAGCTGGCAGCACTACCCTGCCTCCGCGCCCCCCTCTGCCCTCCGCCCCGCTCTTCACAACAAAAACAAATTTGAAGTGTGCGCGCATTCAACTTTCTTTCAACTCATTTAATTTAATTTGCGGCGCTTCGCTGCTGACGTCGCTGCTCCGGCTTCTCCTGCTCTTTCTTCTACATCTCCCCCTCCCCCTTCTCCCGGGATTCTTCCTCTTCGTCTTCTGCTTCTTGCCAATTACTCATCGTGTGCACGCCCCATTCACATAATAATTTATTTAATTAACTTTTCCGCTGCTACAAATTTCTATAAAAATTTATTGATTTTCGTGGGCTTTTCCTCCCGCCCTACCCGCGCGCTAGGAAAAGAAAATATTTTTCGTGTAGCCTTCAATACTTTTTTTTTATTTGCACCCCCACTCCCAGAAGATATCCAGCTATATATATAGATATATATATAATATATATAGAATTTCTATAACTTTGTGTGCGAGTGTGTGTCTGTTGGCAATAAAATATAAATTTATAACACGCCCTCCACACACTCGCATCTGCCATCAATCCAAATGCATAGAACCGGCCCCAACCCTCACTCCCCCTGCCCCTTTGCCTTTCAACAGCCTTCAAGTTTTCACTACATCGCGGGTTAACTTCCCTCCCACTCACCACCCTCTGCCCCCTCCCGGCTTGGCTGTAATACCCCTTGGATTCTAATGCAATTTTAATTTTATTTTTCAAGCGCGCACATAAACTCGGCGGCAGTATTACCCCGAAACCCAACCTCTTCGGCGCGTTAGGAAAAGCACTAAAACTACACCTTCCCCTGTATCCTTTATCCTTTGGCACCCCCTTCCAAACCCCCAACAGCTTAAAACCCCCCTTCCTTCTTCTTCTGTTTAGCTCCTTGGAACTTTTGCTGTAGTTTTCTTCCTGGCGTTTTTGCTGTGTGTATATTTCTTATATTATATAACACTTTATTTATTATTCATTTTCGATTCGTGTTCCACCGTGGTGGCGTCTCAAGTTTGTTATTTCTCTTGTCTGCAACTTGCTCACCACAAAAACCCCCGCACTTAACCCACCCCCCGGAAGCCGAAAGCCGCCTTAACCCCTGACTGCTGTCCCATTGCCCCATCGAAGCTACACACCCCCCCGTTTGTGCGTCACAACTACACGAAACCTTGCCATTTCCTTTGAGTTTTTTGGTGAAGGAAAGCTCTTACTTTTCCTGAGCGCCTGTTCCCTTTTAGCCTTCACTATTACTACTGCCAACTAGTTTTCTCTTTCTAGCTTCTGGCTAGCCAAGTTTCCGCTTTTCCGCCTTATTTCCTACTACCACTTTTCTCTTTCTATCTCTCGTTGGCTGCTCTCTGCCTCCCGGTTCACTCATTTATTTGTATTACTCAGCCAGTCACACGCATGCCACCCACTTGGGTGGCCCACAACCCCCCAGGAGTAACCGACAACCTTGGCCACGTTGTCTTCCTCGGAAGTGGCTCCTGTTATTTTTGCATTGCAAAAAATTAAACCTAAAACTTAACAACAACTTTAGAAATTTTTTTAAATGAATTTGAAGTAAGTTTGATTAAGAAAATATTAGTTAGGTATTTTATATTGTCAAAGAAATAATTTTTATAAACTTATTCAGCTTTTCTTTCTGTGCTGCCGCACCTCTTTGTTTCATAGTTGTGCTTGGGACATCCATTAATTTTATAAGACGCCAGAAATAATTCATTTAAGAATGTCTGCCAGGCCACAATTATCGAGTCCAGAGAACCTGACACTTTTCATTGGGGATCCCGCGAATCGATTTGCATTTTTATAAATCCCATTCCCAGGGCATCCGAATTTCTAATGACACCTTCACCTCTACCTTCTATATCTTTTCTCTAAAGTCGCGGGGCAACAGGACAACCAAAAAGGCTCCGTCTCCCTTTTATTTTGCCGCAAGACAAAAACGTCGACGTTGGCGGCAACTAAATATTTAATAGTATTTTATTGCACGAATTTCACATAAAATATGCATATTGGCCCAATGCATTATTCATGGGAATAATGTGAAAAACACATTTCGCTGAGGCGCCCAACAGAAGGGAAAGCTACTGTATATAGATACTTCTTGGTATACTGCTTCATATATATGCATATACTTGTATTGGAATATAATGAAATGCAAGAGAGCTAAGCAACAACAGCAGCAACAAAAACAACAACGATAGTGGCTATAAACAATTGCACTTGTGGAAATGCTGTCCAAGGAATTGCAGGGGCAACAGCAACCGGCAACAGCAACAATAATTGTAGCAATCATAAAGCCAAGTGCGAGTGCATGAAGCGAGCTTCAACCCCCCTGGAGCCCCTGTTTCACTCCTTCTTTCTTTTTTTTACCTATCTACACAAACACACACACACACACTCGCGCTGAAAGTTTTGTTTGCCACAACAACAGCAATAGCAAACTCACCTACCAACAATGGCAACAATAATTTAAATGTAATAAATAATTATACGCCAAGTGTTGAGTGCAACGTGCATTGAGGTGTGTCAAGTTGCCGACTAACCAGCAACTGGCAACACCAACAACAACAACTAAAACCAACAACAACATTAAGAGGAACAACAACAACAACAACAGGAGCAACATTTTCAACCGCAGCCGACAACAGAAATTGCTATAAAACATTCAAATGGGCCGCCGACTTCTTTCAGACCCTCCGAAAAATACCGCGATCCGAGGCGGCACCCGCTTCTTCTTCCTTGTGAAGTGTGTCTGCCCCTACGCCCCTGGCCAGCCCTGTTTCATTGTTGACCCCTCCCCGAAAAAAAAAATAAAGGTTGTCTTGCTCGGCTGTCCTGTGAACTCAGGACGGCATTTGGACGCAACTCGGACATTGGGAAAGGGCAATACGGTCAGAGATGGCAGAATTGCGATTAATAAATTATATAGAAAAATATTTCAAGCTTTAAACTATAATATTTCATATCAATATGTCTTGTAAGATATATTTTATAAATATTTCGAAGGCTCTAAACCCTCCTTAAATTAATTTTAACTTTTGTTTGAATGCTATTCCATCTCTGTTCATATTTGAATAAGTAATGCAATATATTATATTCCTGTATTCCTACCCCCTGATATACCATAACAATTATCTCCTAAGTGAATTCGAATCACGTGCCCATCCCCAAGGACCAAGCCTTGTATACACACACGTATTTGTGGCATTTCAACTGTGCTCGACCCTGGACTTTTATAGAATTTCCTTCAGCGTCCGACTATTGTTATTTTTGTTGCAGTTGTCGGTGGCCAATTGTAACTTCTGCAGTCGTTGCTCATGTAATTTCTGCTGGCTTGTAGCTGACAAAGTAAAAATTAACCTCTTGCAAATAGTAATTTATTGTTTTTAGCATTGGGGATAATGAGGATATATACTGGCCATTCACCGAGGTCTCCTCTCCAGTTTCACCCGAAGCCTGCGCATTGTTGGTTATTGTAATGACTTGGGACTGGACTGTAGGTGAGCCTTGCGTGTCCTTTGAGCTGATTGAAAGCGCGCTTTCACTGCAAGAAAATGGCGGAGGCAGCGACAGTGTAGCTGAGGAGCTGAGGGGAGAAAGTCTACAAAGTGTTAAAACGGCTGCACACAGTCATTAAATATTAAACTTGTATAAGCTGCCAGACTAGAGCGGAAAAAACACGCCTCCATCATCAGGACCTGGGACCCAGGACCGGACCGAGAAGAATAAAGAGCGGCAGCTTGCTAATTATTCATGGGCGCGCAAATCTCGCAAGTTTAAATAAAAGAAAGGATAGCCAGGAAGCGAAAATCCGACTTCGGTCAAGCGCTCGAATGTATGCTACGTTTTCTGCTGTTTCTCGAATCGAATCGCTCAAAAGACAGGCGTCACTGCAACACTGCAACTGCAACGGCAAGGGGGTAGTGGAAAACCGGGGGGAGGGTGCTGCCGTCAACTGCAACGCACTGCAAAGCCTTGAAATAATATTTAATATTTAGAGAGACATAAATATTAAATGAACCCAAAGCTATGCAAAAAGGTAGCACAACTTTTGCCTCCACCGGCCCGCTGTCGCGTCCATTCGGCCATATAAAGCTAGAATTACAGCTAACATTCCGCCATTATTTCTGCGATCTATGGAAGGGTATAAAGAGCTAATGATAATGGAGGAAATATAGGTAATAAAAGGGGTTTAAAATAAATGATATACCATTTTTAACATTTAATAGGATATTTAAAGGAATAAAAGTATTTTAGAAAAAGTTAATAAAGAATATAAATTAAGGAAATTGTCAATAACTCCCAAGATTACCTATAAATCAATTAAACAAAATTAAAAAAATATATGGTAACAAAATTTGTCAAACATAAAATGTTTAAAAAATTGTAAAAATATCTCTAAAAAATTCCAACAAATCCTGTAAGTTCCCTTTTAATTCAAGTAATTTTCCAAACATTTCAAGAGGTATTCCAAGGTCCATCAGCTGCCGTTTTGCATTTCGCTTTGAGGCTAAAAACTGCAACTATTTTGCAGCCGTGGCACGCTTTTCTTTGCTTTTGGGCCACAGTTTTTCCATTTGATACTTTGGGGAGTCGAGCAGAGAGTCTCCTCGCTCTCCTCCCTACACCCCTTTCTCCATTTCTCCACATTTCTCTGTTTCTCTGTGTGTGTGTGTATTGCCTTCTCCTTTACTCTTGGCCGAAAGCGCTTCTCAGTCGAACTCTGAGCCGCGTCGAACATCGCCGGCGCCATACGAAGTCTTATGAAATATGCACGGCCTGTGTAATTTCTTATTTAAAATGCCATTAAATTTTTTGAATAGCATAGAGAGGAGCAGCGGCCCGCCGCCCACTGTCTAAAACAGAGCGCAGCATGCACTCGGGTCCAGGATGGGGGGTTGTCCTGGGTAAATAGAGGCCCGTTAGCCACCCAAAAGACCCCCTCCTGCCTGACACATGTGATGCTGTGGGTGTGTGTGTGTGTGTGGGCCCAGGTTAGACAAATATGGTTTGGTCTGGGCTTTGGCTGCTGTTTGAGTTGCAGGCCATGGGGGAGTCGGATCGGTCCAAAAACGAAACTGAACTCGCCAGAAACTCAACTGAAACTGAAACGAAACGAAGCGAGGCAAGGCGCGTGGAGAGAGCGTCCAAAGTCGGGCAACTTTTAAAATGCATATTTGATTGTTTTCTCCTTTTTTTTTCACTAAAAGGGGCAGAGCCCAGCCTACACACTCGATTCCTCAGGAGGTACGTGTAATTAATACAAATCAGGGATAAAGCCGGGGATCAGAAGGGGTCCTTATTAAAGTACAAGCTGGAAGCTTTCATGGCCTTATTATATTTCTTGACATTTAAAAATTAATTTCATTAAAAAAGATGCCGTATTTAATATTATTTCCGATTTTCAAAGGTAATCATTAAATTCTAAATTAATATTTATTTATTTTCTATAATATATAATGATTTTGTAATGAAATTCAATAGAAAAATCATTATTTTTATTACAGCCGCAGTAGATACACATTTCTCAAATTAAAGCTTTATAGAATCTGATTATTTTTCCTAATAAATTATATACATTTTTGCAAGTGTGTCTAGACATCCATTTATACATATTATTCCAACTTATTTCTAATGCCCTCTGTCCCGGCGACCTGTCAAGCGTCCGTCTGTCCACTGTAAATGCTTTTGTATCCGTATCTACGCCTGAAAATGTATCTGCAACTGCAACAGCGGCGGCAGCGATTGTTGCCATATTCAATTCCGTATCTGCAGCGGCGAGTATGTGTGTAACACCTTTATTAGTCGGCCATAATATTGATTTAGTCGAGCGCTGTCTGCTCAAGATAATTATTATAGGCCAACGAGTGTGTGTGTGTGTGGGTGGATATGTAGGGAGCTGTGTGGGTGTGCGGGCACACACAAAACCATTACATATGTAAATACACAACCACACACACAGATACAGAGATACAGATACAAACAAGGAGCAGCTGAGATTGCAGTTGCAATTGATTTGCAGTCTGCGGACGGCGAAAATAATTCGCAACACACACGGATTAAATTTGCATTAGGACCTCTGGCAATTAGCGGATCTGGGCGAATGGAGGCCAGGATCCTGTGACAGCAGCGCGCAGAGGCTTTGACTCACGCTTAGCACACAGCGAGTCCTGGCAGCAGCAGGTCCTGCTTAAGTCGAGCAGAGCTGACATCCTTTGTGTCGAATGCCACAAGCTAGCATTCTTTGCCTTCAATCGATTTTCAGGCATAATCTGCTCTAAGGGAAATGTATATCGCATATAATTGGCTTTAATAATGCTCTCAGATTTATTTTTCAATTGCTTTTCAGAGTGAAGGAGGCAAGGGGGCAAGAAGGGCGGCACAATCCAAAGTAGTGGGGATCGCAAAAAGCTGCGTCACTTTTATTTGTTTCGCTTGAAGTGCAGGAAATTGTCTGTAGCCCATTTAAAAATAAACAACAATAAAATAAATAATTAAGAAATACGCTTTCTGCGTTTAATTATAAACAAAAAGGCAGCCACATTGTTGTGAAATGAATTTGCTCGCCAAGTCAGAGGCAACTGAAAAATGGAATAATAAAACGCGCGTTACATAAACGCTCGAAATAAATATTAAACGCCCCAGTATTTTAATAAGTGAATCATTTTCAATGGCAGCAGCAGCATCAGCAGCAGCAGCAGCAGCTCAACACGCGCAGCACAAATTAATAAAATAAATAAATGCCAAACTAGATTTTTATTTATTTGCGGTATTTATTTTTGGCCTCGCTCACAGAAATAAATCAAACTGGACGCGAAACCGAACGCGAAGATTTTCGACTCGATGCTGCTACTGCTGCTGCTGCTACTAAATAAATCGAGGGGCGTCCATTAGTTCCAGGGGCGCATTCCACAGGGGCGTGGCACTTGTGGCCATATAGTTGGCTTTAGAAATTGACACGACCCCCATTGTCCGAATGCGTGGTCGGGCTTTTTAGCAGTCGCGCCTTCACTGTTTGCTCTTCGAATATCCATTTTATTTGTGTTTTGATCTGTGTATTTATATATTTTTATTTATTTAACATCGTTTTTTCAACAACAGTCTCACAAAAAAAGCGCTTCTCGATTGTTTTTAGAATCTGATTTTTTTATTTACTTTTAATGAGTCGCCACCCGCCGAGCGGAAATTTCGGATGCTGCCGCAAGTCCACTAAAAGATTCTCGCGGTTTTCTCCTAGATTGATCTCAAAACGTTTCTAAACAACAACAAACAGAGGCAGGAAACTTGAATATTATGCTGAATAGCTGTGAAAATATATTGAGATATATAGAAATACATATAGAAATATGTCAAATAAATATTTTGATAATATCAAATGGATATTTTTGGCTTTCCTTTTGATGATTGAAAATTAATTTGGCCAAGATCTTGATATTTCTTTCTTACGGTGCAGAATAGAATTCGTGGCTGCTTGTGGCAGTCCTCCCTATTCTCACTTGCTAAGATGTTTTACGTTTATTTTCCTTATAAAGTTGTATTTTTTTTATGGCACGCAAATGACAGCCAGACAATGAACGCGTCAAAGGCGGCCGGCAGTTAAGTAAAAGCTGTAAAAGCGATAAAAAGAATAATGCATAAAAAGTTGCTTATAAACTTCAGAGCTCCGGCTTAACCCCTAGTCGGTGGCCGGGGGCGAAGGCAATTACACTTCCTAGAGGGACCTGGGACCAGAGCTCCCGAAACACGCTCGAATAAAACATAAACGAATGGGAACTCTCCGACTTATCTGCAGTTCGCAGCTTCCAGTAATATATTTAAATTTATCGTCGAGTTTTTGTCTTTGCTTCGTCTTCGCCTGCGCCTTCATCTGCGTCTGTCTTCCACATTCACATTCGAAATTGACTTATTAATTAATTTATGCAGACACGTTTTAGTTTTATTATTTTTAAATTTGTGTAATTTGCTTTACGGGAAATTCGGGCATATTAGGCTGACCGAAAATAACCCCCAACTCAGGTGGATTTAGCTACGATTCTAATGGATTACTGGGTAAGTCGTAGTCGAAGTTGGTCTTTTGTTGTATTTATCGTTTGTTTCACAAGATGCTTTTGTTGCTGCTGCCATTTTATTATGTCTTTGAGAATAAATTATTTAGCATTTGTGTATGTGTGTGTGTGTTTATGTTTTTCTTTTCAATTATATTGAGAGATATTCGAATGTTTTCTTATTTATATTTGCTGGCTAAATTTAACAATGTTTGTGATTTGATTTTTATGTCCCTGTCCCCGCTTGGAATTTAAATAAATTAAATTTTATTAGTAAAAATTGACGAGAAATATGCCGCGCTCAATGGCAATAACAAACAAGATAGTTTTGATTAATAAATGCGCCATCCATGGGGCTGGTGTATACACAAACTTTATGATGTAGCCAGCTGGCCAAGATGGATTTTATTATGATGGTTTCGGGGATGTTCTTTGATATCTCTCTCGCGGGTACAAAAACACTTTTTGTATACACTTTTATTATTTTATTACGACGAGCATTATGATGAATACGGCACACATCGGCCTGGGTCTCTGCATTCGCTGCGTTTATTGTCGCGTCATGCGTCCCCCCAAAAAAAAAAAGCCTGAGTGGGGCACTAAGGGGTTAAGCCGGTTCATGGCTCGAACAATAGTTTATATATATTTTGGAGGGGAAACTATGTTTTTTATTTTTTCATTCATTCAGACAATTGAAATGCTTTCATTAGGCTTTTTAAATGACCGCCTTGGGATGCTGTCTTGGCTGTGGCTGTGGAGCTTGTTGTTGGGCTCATTAGGTGGAGAGCCCCCCAAAGAGTTGTATAATTAGCTTCGAAATACAACCATATTTCAGGCTTTAAGCATTAGATACGTCCCAGAGCGAATCTGTCAGATAAATGCTATTTTTAAGCTCTATATTTGATTTTTAGCTCGACAGCCGCCACACGCCGCAATAACTTGGAAAACAACTCCAACAGCTGATGGCCAACAGCCAGAAAAAAAGAAGGCTAATAGCAACAGAGAAGTGAGAGAAATACTTGTAAGATTCTGTCTAGAGTTTGAAATGTATTAAAATTAAATTCAAACATTTCATCGCCGTTTGTCAATTCTTTTTATTTCGTTTCTTTTCTCGGCGTGTGTGACTTTTATATTTTTTTTGTGTGTGTTTTTTTTTATAACATTTGCGCATGCGCAAACTGCCAAACGAGCAAATTAATAATTAATGCAAATAAACACACAAAGCGACACGACCAAAAAAAACGAGCTGCTAAAAAAGATACGAAAAACAACAGCAACAACAGCGGATTCACACAAAAGAAGATACAAAATCAGAACGCACGTGTAACAGAGCTTTGATTAATAAAGTAACCATTTAAATAAATATTATTAATAACGCCACTTTCGGTGGCTATAAATAAGCGCAGAGGCAACGTTCGAATCTGAATGGCGATTTGAAATTTTTGAGGGCGAAACGGGATATACATATAATATAAGCATTGTACTGGCAAATCGCTAAGAAAAATACATCGTATTCGTATATACGAAAATATGGCTTTTCATTCATTTCCGTTGCACCCAGAAAAGTGGTTGTAGAAATGCCGGGAAATGGGTGAAATAAAAAGCACTTTGTCACCGTGACAAAGGTGAAAAATGCCTCCACATATAGTGGCTTACAATAAAACTATATAATTACGAATGTGGCTCAGCTAACCGACGAAAATACTTTCGGGTGGAAATGGAAAATACATGCAATGGGAGGAGGAGGAGGAGTTGGAGCTGGCGGCTCTCTAAGAAAAGCCATTAATTAAAAACTATAAAAAATTACACGATCATATTTTATTGTATCCAACTACAGGCATTCGCTTCGTTTCTTCTCTTTTTTTGTTTAATACTTTTTGTTGCCTTTATACATTTTATATTTTAATTGCCGGGCTGGCAGCGCGGGAGTCATCAACGTAAAAGTTTTCCCACTTTTTATTATTATTTAAATTTCTGTGTAATTACAGCGAGGACTGTCGTTCCTTTGTCTTCGCTTTATGCATATGCGATTAAGTATATTGTATTCTTTTTTTTTTATTATATTTTTAAGGGGGCGGCCCGCATTGCGAGGGGGAGTGGCAGCTGCCTTTAATGACCATGGCAGGCGTTGGCTTTCGATTGACATGAGCGCCTGCCGAGTGCCGACTGTATATGATATATGTATTTATTAGTTTGCTGTAGCAGTAGCTACAGCTTGGGCTGCCACACTTAATTGTTGGATTCAATTGAACTTTTTTATAATTCAGCAGCGTATCAATTACAATTTACGTCTAATTACATGCAAGACGGTAGCCAGGTGCCTAATTAAAAGCCTTTCGAGGAACAATAATCACAAGTTAGCCATGGGGGACCGACCACTTGGGGAATGCATAGCGAAAATAAAAGTATTTAAAAAGTATATTAAAAAGCTGCCAGGAAATATATTTAACAAAAGTATTAAAAATGATATAAAATGCTCGAAAATTCGTATAACTTCTAATCGCTGCTATACTGAATAAAAATATTTATAAAGTGTATTAAAATGCTCAAAGATACCCCAAGAAATGTGTAAACTAATCTAGATTGAATCAAAGTATTTAGAACGATTTTAAAAATCTCTACAATTTTCCAAGAAATATATAATTAATCCAGATACTTCACTATAAAGTCACATTGTTAAATTCCAATCGCTGTAACCCCAATTGCATTGCAAACTCATTTCCATTCGCACTTTATCTGACAGATTTATTATAACATATTTCAGGGCTTTGAGTCAGCTGGATACCACTCCCTGGTAAATGGCCAGAATTATCGCTAATAAACCAATTTCATTATAAGCCGATGACATGAATCAGCCCTCACAGCATCTGGCCAGACATTTACAGAGATGAAAAAATAAAATTAAGAAAAGTCACACCCACCCATGGCTCCGCCATGTCTCTCTCTCTGTTAGTCATTCTTAATGCAAACTATAAATTTAGATTTTAATTTCGAATAATTATGCTCGTTTGCATAAGGTGGTCCCTGCGAGCAAACAAAGCCAAACAAAAACAAAAGGCGGGTGTAGTATCTTGTATCTTGTATCTGGCGCACATGCGAAAGCAGTTCAAAGACCTGTTCGTTCGGCAGCCAGAAAATGTATAAAATAAAATTAAATTAAACGAGACGAAACGAAACGAAACCGAGGGGCAGGAAAATAATTACACAAATGCTCAGCGTTCCCCAAGTAAATGTCAGAAAATAGTCGAGATTTTAGAGCACAAAAGTACTGAAAATGAAAATGAATAATAATAATAATAATAATGGGCAACGGCAATTAATCACTCACAGAAAATGCATCGAGAGGGAAAGATACTCGGCTATTCTGTGGGAACGTCTAAATTACAGTCCGCTGACGCAGCACATTGGCATTGTGCAACATTTTCAATAATAAATTAATATACATTCAACTAAATAGCAGCAGTAGATGACACAGAGACCCAGCTCCGACTTGGGACATGGTCCACAGACCACCGACCATTGACCAAGTTGGCGTCGCGTCGTCCATTCATCCATCGCACACGAAGGTGACTCAGCTCACATAAATTTAATTATAGCGCGGCGCGAAATTTATTTAGTTTTGCTCAGCCCATTATAAAGTAGGCAAACACACACACTCGCACATTAATGGGTATAAACATACGCATATTCCTGGAAATGCGCTCACAAGACAAACGGTTATTATGGCCAAAATAAATAAATAAATAAATACATACGAAAATAATAATGTCGACTAGGGCTGGGCTCGAAATCGAGTTCCCATTTTCTGGGTCCCCAAGCGCGGCAATTTAAAAAATTAGCCAGCATTTAGTTTCCAATTTTTGTCGTGTGTTCCGAAATGAGCGGCACACATTTGCGACTCATTTGAATTTATTGCTGCCGGTTGCCGCTGCTGCTGCCGCTTGCCGTTGCTGCGGTTGTAATTAATAAAGTAAATTTGACCTCACACAGATGCAGAGACAACTCGAGGCGACAATATAATGAATGAACGCCAGCGATGAGAACAGCGAAATAGAGGCATGACAAATGTTTCAGCCTGCAATTAGCAGCAACTTGCAGATACAGATACGGATGCCAGGGCGAGTGTGGAGATGCAAATGCAAATGCAGCAGTGGCAGTTGCAGTTGCAGTGGCAGTAGCTGCTGCTGTTGCAGTTGCAGACCGAGTCTGAGTGTCTTGATAAATGTCTTTGACAGCGCAGAAAACAAACTGTGCAAATATTTGACAAAATACAACTATAAATATTGCTTAAGAATTAATGCGACGGCTGATGCCGCGGCCCCTGTTGCTGCTGCTGCTGCTGCAAATGTATCTGAAGTTGTTGCTGTTTGACAATTGAGGTTAATAGAATAGGAGCTGTCTATCTCAGGGATTTTATTGAAAAAGAAAACTTTAAAAAAGTCAAATCCATTGGTTAACTCCAAGACAAAAGTCTCCTCATAATTCAAGCTGCTTATTAAAGTTGCTATCATTTTCACCGCAACTGTGTGGCCTGCTGCTGTTTCTGGCAGACAAATAGACTCGTACAGTGACACCAAAAAGTGCGTGGCCCCGCTGACAACTGGCTGAGACGCTGGGCGCAACTGTGGCTTGCGGCCTGTCAATGGCATACCGGCAACATCTCAGCACCAGCAGCAGCAGCGGCAGCGGCAACAGAACCGACTGCACCGCAGAATCAGCGTCGTCGAGGAGTAACGGTGTCAATTGGACGACCGCAGATACTCGGCATCCATCAGATACAGGGCGTGGTCCGCTGCAGGCCGACCACGAACTTAGCGTCTATCTTTTGTTTAAGCACATCTTCTGTTGACATTTCTGTTCGCCGTTAAGTAAATATTGAATAGAAAATGTATTCGTTGGGCAAATATTGTAAATACGATAGTTTCTGAGTTGATGTTTACCTGGAAAGACGGCGTCGAGCATACTTGCACATGCATTTGCATTTTTGTGCACAGGTGAGCCGGCGGCGGCGGCTGTGTGTGTATCTCACGGATACGTTGCTATCTGCGAGACCTACTTGGCCATTTCCAGATGCCAAAAGGGCCCAATCAGGGAGATAAAATGAAAAACATCTGCCCAGCGCAGCTCAGCTATTAAAAATCAACTTTCAATGACTTTCCAAACAATTTCCACTGACTCCGCCGGGCTAAGCGGGGAGCATTAAAAACATAACAAAATGAAGAAAAAACATAACGCCCCACACTCCAAGACCCAAAAAAATACACAGACACAACTAATAAAATGCATAAATAACAGCAGAGGCAGCAGCAGCAGAAGCAACTCAAAAGTAACATTAAAAACTAAAATGGAAACATATGTTTCGCCTTACAAATTATATATCCAATCGTAATAATTACACGCTACAGCAGAGGGGAAATACACTGGGAAAATTAAGACTATGAATGCAATTATGATTACAAAAATATATAAAGTTAGATAGTTCATGATAAAGTAATATAAATACCGAGAAAGTATAGTTACTTTGATCCTTTTACTAACTGAAAATATTATTAGATATTTAATTTATATTTTAAAAATAACCTGCTAATGAGATTTATATTTATTTACATTTTTATCAAGCCCTAAAGGGGCAACACTATAAAATAATATTTAAAATAAATATTTCCGCATTAAATAAATTCTAAAATATTAGTTTTAACCACCAAAATGTAATCCCCGTGTATTTCTATACGATTCGATTTGGGAAGATCCTCACACCCCCTGCCACACCGACTCTCCTTTGTTCACTTCTTTGCCAAGCGGCCAAGCGGGGGTGCAACCAAAAGAACAATTGCAGCCGGGACAAGAGAGGAAGGGAAAGGAAAACAAGAGGAAGGGAATAAAACACAAACGAAGCAGATGAAGAGGAATGGCTAAATTAAGAAATGCAGTGCAGAGGGAGAATAAATAAATGAAAAAAAGGAATTTGTTCTACGGCAAATGTACACAAAGTAATAAATATTGATGTGCGATGCGCGAGGAGAGGTGGGGGGGAGCATCAACAGAGAAAAAAATAAGAAAAATAAAGAGAGAGGAACGAACATTCCGTTTACATGTGTTCGTAGCAGCACACAAGATACAAGATACATTTAATAATTCACAGATGCATTTCCAGCAGATGTGTTAAAATTCGTAGAGTAATAAAATAACAAATCAAATGCAGGAAAAGGCAACTTCAAAGGCCCCTTCCCATTCCCATTCCCATTCCCAATACTCTGTTTACAGACGCGACTCAGCCCGCCGAGATAAACAAACAAGGCAGAGCCATTAGATGATCCGGAGATGGACTTGGCGGGGATTGCAGTCGGAGTTGCAGTCGAATCTCCACAGTCCGCACTCGATTTCGCTCGCTTTCCTGGCTAATTTCACGCCGAATTATCCACATGCCAAAGGATGCACAAAAGGACTCAAGCGGCTGGCTGGAAAACCGCATGAAGTGTGCGGTGCCTCGGCGCAATCGAACCTTTCCAGCAAATTGCATTCGCATAAAGAAGAAACTGCAGTTGCACTCAGGCCTCAAGTGGGCGGATAAATGGGTGGCAAATGGGCGGAAAGACGGCTAGTGGGTGTTGGAAAAGCGGCACAATTAAGTGCCAAGTGGAACCCAAAGAGGAAAGAGTTTTTTTTTTAGTTGATTGCCAAATTAGAGGCGTTTTACGTTGGCTTTCCTTTTTTACGCATTCCCTGCCGCAGTACGTGCTTGTCATTATCCTGGCCACAAAAAAGAAACTGATGATGAGGGTTTCATGTGGCACTAGAATTTTTTATGGAAAATAGGTGAAAATTGGATAGATGATACACCAAAATAAAATTCTGCTACTTAGGGAGAGTAATTTCTAAAATTATAGTAATCATTTGCTAATTTTTAGCTGTGTTAAAATATAATTATTTTGTTCTACAAAATACAGCTTTTGTAGTTTATTTTCTATTATATTTGTGATCGTAAATTTAAAAGTATTCAACTTAATTGTCACACAAAAACATTTCAAAATTTATCGCTTTCCTAAGCACTTATTTATTGAAGTACAATTTCCCAAGATGGCAATTACTTTTGGCATACTTATTGATGGTTATTATGGCGAGGCGACAGTTTTTCCTTTCGGTGTAAGTACTGTCAAATTATAACACATTATAATGCCATTTGCGGTGGTGGTGAAACTACCAGATGTACAAGATAATTTTCTTTAATTTCGGTTTTCATTTAAGCCGCCGCTATCTGTGTGTGTGTGCTCCCTTTGGAGAGTGAGTGCCCCTAATTGTTACAGGCTGCGGCAGCACAGTGTATCTGCAAGATGCACGTATCTGTAGCTGTATCTCTGCTGCTCTCGTATCTGTCGTATCTCCTGGTTATAAATATTGTATCTCTGGCCCAAGACGACTCTCGCAGATACACGACGTAGCCGTGTTTGTCCGCTTGTAATTGCGTAAACAGACTCGTACATATTTTATTTTATATTTTATTGTTTCGCTCCGCTGCGCTGCGCCATAAGGGCAGATACCTATAATTTTCTTGTGTCTTTCCTACAATGAAAACACACCGAGGCAACAGCAGCAGCAGCAGCAGAAACTCAAACTGAAGCTGAAACTGAAACTGAGGCAGAAACAGGCTATGGCAATAATAATCATCATCATCATCACGGTCGCCATCATTATTATCATCGTCATCGTCGTAGTCGTCATAAAGACAACAGTCGCGACTGCACTAACGATGGAAAAGTGTGTGTGTGTGTGTGTGTAGCCCACAATAAATGCGGAATAAATAAATAAAGTGTAACAAAAGGCAGCCAAATAAATGGAAATATAACAAAACTTAACGCAAGGAAAACAAACGAAGGAACGCAGCTGGAACATTAAGTGAAAGCGGATGGAATGGGCAGGAGAATGAACCCAGTGCATAGGAAAGTTTTCAAGCAGCCAAGGGCCATAAAATATATATCTATTTGAAACAGGAAAAAATAATAATATATTTCAAGGAACTATTCATGAGAACAGAGTGAGAGGGGTTCGACTCTATAAGGTTTATATAAGTTATATCTTTGATTGTAAATCGTGGACTCTCAAAACTTAATAGAGGGTACAAGGTCTCAACTTTAAGGTTCTAAAATATAAACACTATCCAATAAACAATTACGATAACAAATCACATGGCAAATGTTTCCCCCAATAAACCAACGAATCTGATACTAAACCTATACTACATATATACCAATTAGCCAAATATTTTTCTATAATTACCCCCGAGGCAAGTGCACGGACTTGGGCCATGATTCGATGGCCATTGAAAAACCCAGATATACGCATGGCCATAAAAATTCTATTGTCCCCCTGTATAAGTTAATCGTTTTCCATTTTTTTCTCTGTTTTCATATTTTTCCATTTCTTTATTTAAACAATCACCGTCGGCCAGTAAATACAAAAAGATGATTTGGCCAAAATCGGTCGAGTCACTGCGTCACAGTCCCACGAGTCATCCGGCTAACTTTATCAGTCTTTAATATAAGAACTACAAGAGCACTGATCACGTAGCGCCAATAGGAGAGAATTAAAAATAAAATAAGGAAAAAATAGGAGCAAAAAAATAACACAGAGCGGCGTTGGGGAAATCTTATCAGGGAAATTACCAAAGCCAAGAGCTGGCATCGACGCGACTTAAGATTACAAATTGTTATTATGATTATATTGTTGTATTATTTGCGCGGCGATAAGATCTATGTGGGTTTATGGCCCGCTCGGGTCTGCCATAAAATAAATTACTTATTTATTTCGAGTGTGGCCCGGCTGGTCGGCCAACGAAAATTCCCTTTTTATATAACCTGGGCAAGAACAATTGCTGCAACGTTTATGGCCAGAGCTACAAACTAAAGAAATTATCGAAATTGCCTCGTAAATTATAGAATTCACATATAATTCAGGCGACTGACTGACTGAATTCCAAAGTGCCGCCCGGCCTTACGAAATCCTTTAATCTTTCAAATGGAAAATGCTTCTAACCTCTATTCCCTGCTCTTTATATGATGATAAGGGGCCCCATTATGAGGGTTTCCCATTGGCTACTAAATTTGATTTCCCTCCAACCGGGGTGGCCGACGATCGGCGGGTTTATGTAAAACCAGCGGACATAAATTTGATTTATTTCCCGGCCCCGGTTCGAATCAATCAAAGACCTCTAATGAGCTCCGGACCGCACAGGAAACAGTCGGTGACATTTGGCTTAAGTTGGGCTTCGAACAAAAAAAAAAAACTACATAAATAAGGAAAGATTCACACGCTCAAATCAAAAAAGCGGAGAAGTAAAAAAGAAAACCTAACCTAACCATTTCCTCTGGATCGCGAGAGTTCAAGCAACCTGCTTTGCATAAAGCCAACCAAAAGAAGAAGAACCCAACGAGATGGAGATACCCATGGAGCAATTATGACTAACGCCCGAGACAAAGAAAAACGAGGGGGGGAAATTTTGGAGGAAAGTCGAGGAAAGGAAAGGGGGCCCGGCCCTTGGCTGTCAAAGAACTTTCAGCACTCGGCAATTTCCAGTAATATTCTTCATGCAAAAACAATTCGCAAACGCACAAAAGAAAAGGCAGGGCAAATACAAGGAAAAGTCAAGGAACTCGCACAAAAATTTGCAGAGAAAATGAGGGGGGGAGGTGATGGGTGTTAGCAGGGAAAACCCTCTTGAATTTGAGTTTCTTGTGACTTTTCCTGACTGCTGGGTCTCCCCAATGCTGCGTGTGTGTCTCCGCATCTCTCTCTCTCTGGCAAGCCCAAGTCCTACTCTGGCTTCTATGAATGAAAATGCCATGAAAATGCTAAGGAGTGGGGTGGGGGGAAAACTCGAAGAGAGAACACTCTCGGAATTGACTGAGGAAAAGTTGGACTCTATTAAGTAACAGGCTCCCAGCTTCATCGTCCTACTGCCGCCTTCCTTGCGGCCAGGGACTTCCCCCCAAAGTGACGTCGTCAAATTTTGGTGGTTTTGCGGCATGAGCAAAAAGTAAAAGAAAATGGGGGGCGCCTCTCACTCTGCGCTTTTACTGCCGTCTATTTCTTCTTGATTTTATTTCTCATTTCATTTCAATAAATTAACAAAGGAACAGTAAATTGTGCGAGAAGCAAGAAGCTGCGAATAATATGAGAAAATCAAGGGGCAGCCAAGGGTTTTTGCTCTCTATTTCTAATTCATTTTCCACGCATAAATATGCAGGCAACTTGCCCTGGAATTTTATCTTTATACTATATATTTACAAGTTACAGTGGAAAAAATGGGCATCTTATTATGATAACCTAGAAAATATTACATTTCTTAGCTAAACATTCCCGAAACGTTTGCTTCTTATAGAAAATATTGTGCAACATTTATTTGTGGCTTTGAAAATGATTAATTTCCTAGAAACAATTATGATTTATATTGTTTAGAATCATTTTCTCGAATGATTATTTGCTTAGTGTACAAGCTGAGTTTCATATTCATGAGCAGCATTCGCCACCCATTGATTGTACGGATTTATTTACTTAAGTTCAGAGTTTTATATAAACAATTTGAGTGCAAAATTAATGTGGAAAAATATGCCGGCTCAAGAATAATGCTCAATGTCATACATTAAGTGTTTATAAACAAAAAAATTGAGCAAAAATTGAGAAAAACATCGCCAAGAATGCTGGCAAAGTGCAAAAGTGAGGGAAAATCGGAGGCGCATTAGTTGCAATTATGGAGAATCAGATGCACGAGACGAACAAATCAAATATTTGTGCGACTTTTGTTTGCCTTGCCATCAATTTTTGCCAATTGTTTATAATTTTGTTGATTTTCTCTCTCACTCTCTGTGGCCCTCTCTGTTGCTCCAAGCAAGTTTTGTCCCCGCTTATGTGTGTGTGCGTGCATTGTGCAATTTTCGTCATTAGCATTAAATGTTGTTGAATTATTTTTCAAGTCGCTGACGCACTTAATGTCGCGACCTCGCCCTCCCCAACCCCCCTGGGTGCCCCTTGAGTCGGTTTTCTTATACAAATAGTAAATCAGCTTTAATTTGCAATCTAATAGAAATAACAACGAATAAGGTAAATGCGGCCTGCGGTAAATGCAAAAGATTTCGTTAATATGCATGCACCCTGCACCCAGCAACCGCTTTCCCAGCCGCGAACGAACGATAAATAAATAAGTGAGCGGCGTACGCGGCGTATGCGCATTATGCAAAAGCCTCGAAGAAGGGGGTCTTTGGGGTCAAGAGGAGGAGCGGGGAAATGGAACCCGACTTGAAAATATTTATGCTTGGATGGGTTTTTCTTTCCATTATAGAGCTCTCTAAGCATCAGTTCTACTCGTATAATAATGCCTCTCTCTCTCTATATATACAATATATTAATTGCTTAGGCGGTGCAATTATTTATCAATATTTATTATCGTGCTTCTGTTACTTTGTATCAGATTTGAATTTAATGATCTAATTTATTCCTCAGATCTGTGTCATGTATATTTGCATGTAAGTGGATTTAAAGTCGTAAATATTAGTCACAATGATCACATGGCTGGCTTGATGATTTCATGGTTCTAACAGATAACCTCTGCAATTATTACTCATAATTTAAACCAAATCTAGCCACTTATGCGTTGTTAGTTTATAAAATTCAATAATATTTCATATACGTAAATTGGATCATAAAGATCGATGTATAACATCTTTAAAATTAAACAAATTCATCACTTAATTTATGTTGGCTCTTTCTCAAAAGATATTTCTGATTTTCTTTTCCGCTTTCGGGGAAAAATCAATTTGTCATTAAGACAGTTTCAAGCAAGAATATGTAAAATCTTAAATTTATTAATTAACCCTAATTTATTCTATGAATAATTTTATATTCATAGACTTTCTGCCAAATAAATTCGAATTAACAAAAATCCGAAAAATATGGTCAAAAGATGGCAATTCTGTCTTTTAAAAGAGCTCTTAGATTTTATTTTCTATGCAGAAAATGTTTTAAATGCTAAAATATCTCATTAAATATTAAAAAGTCTATTAAAAAAGATCTATTTTATATTAATTTAAATCAAATTCAAAGAAAATCTCAAAACAAATCACTCACCCTCTCTTCCTCGCGAATCATTTCGGCAATTTCTGGCTTAATTTCCATGTCATCGTGATGGGATCCCACCGATGAGGCAGAGGCACTGCCTCCTGCCCCAGCTCCGCCAGTCGGTGCACTGGCTCCTGATCCTGCTCCCGAACCAGCTCCCGATCCCGAGCCTGCTCCTGCAGCGGCAGCCGCCAAAGCACTGGCCATGGCATGGGAGTGAGCCAACTGATGTTGGGCGGCCAACTGCTGGGCGGCAGCAGCGGCGGCATGGTGATGCATGGCGGGTGGAGGAGGTGGCACAACGGCGGCATGATGAGCGGCGGCGGCCACGGCGGCTACCATGTGCGGCGGCAGAGCAGACTGGGCGGCCACTCCGCCGGGCGGAGAGTGCATGGCAGCCGAGCTGTTGCCATTGCTGTGGCCCGAAGCAGGTGGCGGCGAAGAGCAGTTTCGCTGGGATCCTCCAGCGGAGGAGCCACCGCCTCCATTGCCACCCGACAGCGACTGGGGATTGGGTGAGGCGAAGGGATTGCGCACGATCGTCGAAGTGGTCATGGCCAGCGGCTGGTTGGTCTGATTCTGGCCGGGAGTTGAAGTGGATCCACGCTCCGAGACCTCAGACTCACCGCCCTGCAGCGAGGGACTGGGCGTGGCGTAGCTGCCATCCCGGGAGCGCTTTCGTTGTCTCTTGTTCAGATCCAGGGCGCCGTCGGGCAGCAGGCGAGGCCTCTTGGCCTTGAGCTCATCGTCCGGATCGGTTTCGTCGTGCTGGCGTAGAATGGCAGTGGCTGCTGCCGCCAGCTCCTCGTCGTCATCATCGTCATAGACTGACATGGGATGGGCAGAGGCACCGCCGTCTCCGCGACCTGCACTAACCTCCGCCAGGCCCCTGATCTTCAGGGTTTCGGCCACTTTAAGCAGAGGATTTATCTGATCCTGGCAAACATTGATCTCGCCCTTGTACATGAACTCCACCAGAGCCTTCAGATCCGACCAGCTCACGTCCCTCATGATGATAATTGGATGCTGGCAGGGATTATCGTAGAACAGAGCCTGGAAGTAGGGCGAGCAGGCGGAGAGGACCATCTTGTGTGCCTTGATCGACTGACCCTCACAGGACAAGGTGACGTCCACAAAGGACTCGCTCTGCAGCAGCTCGTCAAAGACATTGGTCAGGTTGGACTGGTAGTTGTTCCAGCGGAGACAGAACTGTTGGTTGTCACCAACGCCGCCACTGGGAGGAGCAAGCTTCCGGCGAGGAGTCTTCAGCTCCGGGCTGCTCTTGATCTTGGCCTCCACGGGAGGTGAGGATGATGCCTGGCCGAACTCAAACAGGGCCGATCCCGCCAGCTTGAGGCTTTGCTGCTGGGGCTGTGGCGAGACGGGCAGAGAGCGGGACTTCTTGGCCTCCAGGCGGAGACGCAGCTCTGGATCATCGGGATCGCGGAGACCCACCACCTCGCTGGAGGTCAGCGGGCGGGGCGGCGGTGTCAAAGGCTGTTCGTTCTCTAGACTCGACTTTGGCTTTAACAGGACTGTGTCGTCTGCTGTTTCTGAATCCTTTTCCGTGGTCTTTATGACTCCTGTGTCGGATAGGTCCTTCTCTGTGTGAGGATCTGCCTCTTTGGGTTCCTCAAAAGTGGTTTCCACTTCTCTTTCCGGCGAGGATCTGCGATCACTCTCCTCCGACTCCTCAATGAGGGGTTGTGCTACCATTTTGGGATCCTCTACGACGGGCATTGTGTAGTCATTCGCCTCGAATTGATCGCCCTCGTACTCCGACTTCATTTCGAAGTCCATTAATTGTTTGGTCATGTCCATGGTGCTGGATGTGGTTTCCGTTTCAATCAGATCAAGCTAAGACACCTTCTCGCTGATTCCTAACACATTTTTAACCGTGCCTTTACGAGAACTTTTCCGGGGAGCAGTTCAAGCGCTGGAAAAGAGAAAATGTTCACATGATTCTCAAGACAATTAAAAATAAAATTCATATAGATTCTCGGGGGGTAATTCAAAGGAAACTATAAACTGGCAATTTCGCACATTTATCCCATCATCTATCAGTTTAAATTAAAAATTTTAAAGAGAGGGAAATATTTCAATGAGAATTTGAATTTGAATTCTTTTGTAATTAAAACCTACATGTTTACCTGTATAAATTTATTGTTTTTGGGTTCTTAAAAGGCGTATGTGTACTTATTGAAATATTTCCGATTGAGTAAAGAATTTAAATAGAAAATCTTCTACAACAAATTTATAGAAATGAGTTTTGTACTTGCTTTCTCAGATGTCTGAACCCCATTTGTATATAAAATAAAAAGGAAATGAGTAATTTAGCTTTATTTTCTGCTAGAAAAAATACACAAAGCATTTGTTGTTTTTTCTTAGAAAAAGATTACTAATATTATTGCTTATTATTTGCCTCACCTAATTGAATATACTAGTATTCGGTTGTATCTACTTAATATCTTTGGAAGTATTTCATGCATATCAAGCGCTGGCTCTTAGTCATAACTCTATTAAATAAGCCTATTAATCTTGCTCCTCCTCTGTTGCTGAGTCGAAAATTTCCATGAATTTCTATTAATTTATGTTTAGTATTTCCTCCACAAAACCCACCACCCACCCAGCCACCGCCTGCCGCCTTTTCTGGCACCACCCACCGCCCGCCCATGGCCAGAAATGTGCTTTATTAGCTAAAAGCTAAGCACACATTTATTTATGTTTAATTTGGCTTAATTTATATTACTGAGCTGCAATTATTTGTAGGCTCCTCCGCTCGGCATTGTATTTATACACATCTATATACATGAACGGGCGAATGAATATATGTATATATCTTTATATATATGTAGTAATTGTGTGCGCTATTATTGCTTATTTTGTATTGTTGTCTCTGGATCTACTTGCATGCGCACATTGCCCATCTATAGATTTATATTTAATTAAATATTATTATTTATGGCAGCGCTGAGAGGGAGGGAGAGCGAGAGCCAAAAGTAATTATATTTATTTAAATATTTTGTATAATTTTAATTTATGAGTGTGCTCGGGGGATGGGTGGGGTGAGTTTCGGAGACTGGAAGGCTGAACTGAACTCCCACCGAGGGGTGGAAAAGTTTCCGCAGCTGTCATAAAATTTAATTATATTTATTATTATTGTTATTATAATTCTTCTTCTTGCTACTTTTTATGTTTATTATTATTTCATTCCAATTAAATCTTGTGGCCGTAGCCACGACTCGACGTCGTCGACTGTTATTATTTTTGTTTATTTTATTGTTGTTGCCGGAGCGCGAGGAGAGAGAGTCATCGCCGAGGGAGCCTCGCCCCCCGCCCCACAGTTCAGTTCAGCTCAGTTTTGCCCCCCTCAATGCCGCCGCCCTTGGAGAAGAACATTTTCTCTTGGCAGCTTTTCCTCCTCTCGCCTTTTTGGCAACTTTTGGTTTATTGTTATGGCCGCGCTCTGCCTTTTGTTATTCCTTTTATTTATTCATGTTTGTTGCTGTTATCGTCGTTGTAGCTGCCGCCGCCGCCGTTCGCATTAAATTTGATGCTTCTTTGGAAAAAGTCAGTCTCAAATAAATAAATAAGTAAATTGCCTAAATGCACAAAAAACAAATCCGCAACTGAAAATCAAACTGAAACTCGGACTGAACTGAACTGAACTGGAGTGAGGTTTTCGGAAATCATTTCAACGTTTTCTTGATCTCTCATAGTTGCCAATTGCTTGGGCACTTCCTGTTTCCTCGTCATTTTTTATTTTTGATTAATTATTTATAACGAGCGCAGCTGTTAAACAACCAAAAATAAAAAAACCATACTAAAGGGAAATAAACAACAACGAAATGAGAGCCACTTCTGTGCACAGAACAAAATTATATAAAAATAATATATTCAAACTGTAATTATTATTATTTGTGTTAATAATTTTGTGTTGAATTTTAATTTAACTTTCACATTTAGAAATAAAAATATTCTTAAAAGCCCTAGTAATTATATTTAGTTATATTTACAAATTTAATTAATTAAAAGTTATCTTAAACTCAGTTAGTTTGAGTACTTTTATAGGTTCCCTTATAAAAACCAATTTTTCAGCTTGTTTCAAATCTCTTTAGACTTTAGAAAAATATAAAACTGAGCTGATTTTTATTTAAATATAATTTATACCAAAAATTAAGTACCATTAAAGCTTAGTAACGATTTTTCATGAATGAATTATATTTTAAAGTAATATTTTTGCTTTTTAAATGAATAAAATATTTAAATACTTTACCAAGTATCAAATAATAACTTTTCTAAAAGAACTTAAAGTAATATTAACAACAAATATTAATAATTTTCAAAGTTTTACTTTCAAATTTCAATCGTTTTTTCCTGTGTGCCCTCTGTATTTATTTATTATTATTTTTGTATTTATTTATTTAATTTCGTCTCGAGGTTGTGGATCCTTCGAAGCTCGCAAACACACACAAAAGCACACACACAAACACAGAGAGAGGGGGTTGGGAGTGGGGTTGGGTGTTGCTGGGTGGATTTTCAGACAACGAG
Organism: Drosophila anomelani; assembly: GCA_035045905.1. Classification (NCBI taxonomy): domain Eukaryota; kingdom Metazoa; phylum Arthropoda; class Insecta; order Diptera; family Drosophilidae; genus Drosophila; species Drosophila anomelani. Next base: position 8,546,705 of record JAWNOO010000165.1, read on the forward strand.
GCACATTTATATATTGTATATTGTATTTATTTATTAACGCTTATTTATTATTTATGCAGCAAGTAATAAATTACACAGGGCTGCTTCTGCTTGTGCTGCTGCTGCTGTGCCAGAGTTGGCTGCGAGTTTTCTCTGGGCTTTCTCCTTGCGGAAAATGTTTACAAACTGTTTTTGGCGCGTGCCACCCACTCGGTGGCGGTGAGGCACTCGGAAGCAACTCGCAAAAGTTGCTCCTTCGCGTAAGTTTTCTTCTTAATTCCTGGGCGCCCAAAGACGAGGCAGCAAGCTGCTGCTAGCAGTGGCAGCAGCAACATCGTAGCCACGGCAGCAGCAGCAGCAGCAACACCATAGCTTTTTACGACCTTTCGGTGGGTGGGATTGTGTTATAAATTAATAAATTACAATTTCTTTGGGTGGAACGCAAAATGCGCGGACTGGATAATTTATATATATGTATATATTACAGTTCATATATATACACGGGTATACTATTTCTATAAGGTTGGAAAATCGAGGAAAATCGATTTTCGTGCAACGCCAATTAAATGCAACCTGCTCAGGCATTTGTCGTAAATAATACCACACTATAATTATCTTTAATAATCACGTACACTTCGGTTTGGTCTCCTTGGGCACACACACTCTGCTTTCTTTCTGGGTTTCTGCTGTTTCTCACTTTGTTTTTTCTTTATTCGTGGTAATTATGAATATTAATAATGCAACTTCTGGTGTTTATTTTTGTTCACTGCATGCAACACATGCTGCAACTAATCGTTGTGGTTGTTGTTGCTTCACTAGTCACTTGTTGTTGCTGCTTCAGTTCTGCTTGTTGCTATTGTTGTTGCTGTTGTTGTCACTAGACTTGCTTATGCTGTTGTTGTTGTTGCTCGAGTTTTTTTTTTGCCGTGAAAACAAACGTGCACTCACGCCGAAAGTAAAATATCTACTGAATACGAATCCACTGAAGTAAAGTATCTGCGGCACATCGTGCAATGAATGAAACTCGAGACTGCTCAGCCAGCGTCGCCGTCGACGTCGGCAGTGAGAGCGTTTGCGTTCGTTCGAAGGGGTAGGAGAAAGGCGAGAGCGAGTGGGTGAGAGCGCCGGTCAATTTTCCGGTTTTCGCGGCGAATTCGTTAAGAGTAAGCATTCGGTTCTCTTACGAAGAGAGATCTAAGCAACTAAAAACAAAATTTTTGATTTTTGAGATTTTTGTTTTGCTTATTTGAAAGATCGTATTGAAATTGTCCAAAATAGCTACGAATTCTAATGATAAACAGGGGGGAATAAATATTTTTGCTGATATATATTAGAATTTTTAAATATAAAGATTAGATTATAGATTGATCGGCTTATGTTCTAATCTTTATATATATTTTTTATGGTATTTGTGTTCTTTTTAAATTCTAGGTCTTAATCTTGATGTGCTTTATATTTTAAGATGGAAAGATAATGGTAAGCCCCATCAATTAAAGTTTTTATAAAATTTAAAGAGTATCGATAATAAATTTCCGAAGACCTTTTTGAAATTAAAAGTCAATTCTAAGGAAAATCTTTTAGTTGTAGAGTTAATTATTTCCGCTAATATAAATATTACTTAATTAATGGTAGTAAATAATATACAGATAATCAGAAAGGGTTTAATTCAGAAATCTTTACATTAGAAAATTGTAGTTCCTAAACTTTAATGCTATTTACATTAAAAATACTTTTTAATTTCACCCGATCTTGATAGCTGAAAACATAATATACATTTTCTGAAAGGATTTGAATATTAATTCTTGTTTAACAAACTTTAACAAATCTGGAATCTTGAATTCGTGAATCGCTACATCCAGAAATAAACCTAATAAAAAAATTCATTCGTTTTTAATATGTTTTAAAATAAAAAATCCAATTTAACTTATTTTTATTCTTTGCATTTAATATGTAAAATATATAGTTTTAATATCAAATTTTTGTATCTAAATAATTATGTTTTTTACTCTATAAAAAGTAATACAATTTTAATAATAAATTAACATGTTTAAATATATAAATTTTTATTACTTAAATGTTACATTATGTTTTATTTATTTATTAATATATATTTTTGTTTGACTTTTAGAAAATCTGACAACTTTATACTTTGGTAAGCTTGCAAGATTCTTTTAAATTGTAATATGAAAATTAAAATTTTAAGCATATCTGCTAACAAGATAAGATAAGAAATTTTTATGATTTTCACTTAGCTTAATTTTCATTTTAAAAAATTTCACGAACCAAAACTAGTCTCTTAAGTCACCTGCCGCAATATCTCAATCTTTGAAGAATAGGCATTCAATCAAAATCATCCATATTTCACCCAAACTCATCCCATAAATAAACCCCATAAGTAAGAATCGAAGAAAATCGCGAATCAAGAAAGCCGAGCAAAATATAAAAGCCTAAAAAACGCCAAAATCGGCGACTTGAAGAGATGAAGAAGCATCAGCAGCAGCTGCTGCTGCAACAGCAACTTGCAACGGCAACAAAGCGCTGCAAGAAAGAGAGATGCTGACCAATGTCCGGCAAGAAAGTGTTGCCAATAGTTGTTGCCAACCCTCTGGCGGCAGCTCCTTTAGCCGTTGTTGTTGGCTTGGCCCAAAACTATGGCAAAAAGAGCAGAGAAAAACGGCGCTCGCCACTTGGCAACGCCCCCAAAGCTGGCCGCAATGCCAGCGCCGCATGGGAGTGAGTGAGCCGGCAATCTAGGTGCTCCCTTGCACACACACACACACACACGAGCACCCATTTGGGGCACAGAGAGAGTGTGGAGAGGGGGCAACAACAAAAAAAACGCGAGCCCCAACGAAACGAACGAACGGAAAACGAAGCTTCGGCTCCACTCTCTTCTATGCTGCTGCTGCTTCTTCTCCTTGGAGGTGGCAACGAAAAGAGCAAAAGAGCACACACAAAAGCCGAAAGGGGAGAAGGTAAAATGGCAAAAAAAAGAAGGGGGGAAAAACTAGAGGAGAAGAAAAGGAGGCAAAGACGAAGGCAAGTGCAGTAGTGCATTGCCAGTGTTGTTTTCCCACTGACGTCACTTGGTAGGCGGCGCTACGAACGCATTTTTAATATTCGGCTCTCTTCTTGTCATTGCATTTGTCGCTGTTGTTGTTGTTGGGGCACGCACCTCCACTGTGGCAATTGTTGTTGCTAGTTGACACGTGTGCGCAACCAATAACAACAACTAAAATAAATCCCCCTCCATAGGTGTGTGTGTGTGTGCGTATGATTTTGTATATTTTGCATATTTTATTCCATTTGCCTCTCTCTTTTTTGTGACCTTTTTTGCGTTCGTGCTTTCGAAACGAGCCTCCACAGTGCTTCGTGCTCGACGCCGATTGGCCCAACCACTGGAAAACATATATATATCTTATAGATATATACATATATTTGGGTTTGGGGCCACATGAAATACTTTTATATGTGTATATATATTATATGCATATATAAATCGGGGGGCGTACATGGGCAAAAAAGCGTATCGCATCGCAAATGATTCTCCTGGCGAATCGCTGACACGATTGCTTTTTTATATATTCTTCTTTATCTTTTAGCTTTCTTCTCCGATTTCTTTTGTTCATAGATTTAATTGTCTTGAGATGGTTTATTTTCTTTAATGGAAATTGTAGGGCATAGAAATGGGGTGACCACTATGCGTATGATTAATATTTTCACCTCTAACAAGCTACTACTTTTTGTCAAGCTTTTTACGGTAAATCGCAATAAATAATAAAATATATATTTATATAATTTTAATAAAGTATTAAGTAAATTATTAACTATATTATTCATAAGTTATTATTTGATATACAAATATTACGTATTCGCTGAAGTCGCCATAGATTTGAAGCCATTTTGAATGGCAGCTAAAAGTATGCAATAAAAATTTTGAAAAATATTGCAATTTTATTGTTTGGAAATGTACAAAGTTTTCAAGCAATTTACTGATATTAATTACTTAAAAAATTAAAAACGGAGCGTAGAATATCAAGAATTATACATTTTTGATATCGAATTCCTGGAGAAAAATAAAACGGATAGGGAATATTAATAGATTAGATTATCGTTTTTGTGTACAGCTTAAAACTGTAAATATGATCATTTGGCATCAACAAATACTTAAATATTTTAAATAAATTTAATATTTAGTTTATTTAATTTTTCTTTAAGTTGTAACATTGAAAAAATACTTTTTCGAACAATCTTAATTGATTTTCAGCCGAAATAACATTTTCGAATCTAAATTAAAGTAAATTAGAACCAAAAACTAAACTTAATCTACCAAAACTCTTCGATCTTCGCTTAAACCACCAATTGATTTCAATACAAGTCTAGCATTTTCTCACCTTCGATGGCAGATCCTTCCTAACTCCTTCTATTTCTTGGCTTTTCACCTAATATTTGGACAGGCAGCGAAAAGCGCGACGGCGCTTTCATGGCGGAAATGAAGGCCCTTTCCGCTTGACAAGTCCAAAGATGGCGACCGGAGTGCAGTTGGATACAAAAAAAAAAAATCGGAAAACTAACCGGTCCGCTGGGAAAGGAAACTAGCGCGCTTCCGTGCAGCAGCGATGAGGAAATTCAAAGTGAAATTATCGGAGCAGCGCGAAGAAAGCGTGTGGAGTAACAGGTTCGGGGGCAGTGGTCTGGAAACCACGTTAAAGGACATCCGCTGGCAAAGTGAAAGAGTTCAAATTGAAAAAAAGAAAAAGAAAAACACCCAACCATCACACACTTACGGCCAAAAGAGAAAGCGATGGCCAAAGAAATGGCGACAGGAAATGGGCAAAGCCACTGAAAGGCGATGCTTCGATATTAGGTTTGTCGATATTGGAAATGCCCTGCAGAATAGGGAAGGTGTTTCTCTAATATAAAAATAAGAATTAAAATGATTGGAAAAATTATATTTTTAGATCCTAGATATTTAAGATATTTAAATTTTGTATATTCAATGATCCACAGGAAGCTTCCCTTTGAGAGAGTAAAAGCCTAATGAAAATAGAAGTAAAGAGGGACCTCTGTCTCTGTGTAGCCAGCAGAAGCTGAATATAAAAAAGAGTGAGTGGGAGCGAAAAAGGATATCAAAGAATGAATAGAAAGCCTTGCGCCTTTCTATGACCATCCGTTGAAGTGGCAGTTTTTTCAAGCTTCTCTAGAAGGCTTCTTGAAGGCTCTTCAAGCCGGTCAGATATTCAAATCAAAGGCAAACAGAATGATAACAGTAGCACAAGTATAGTAACCTTAACCTTTCTGTGATAAAAGTGATAAACAAGGATAGAAAAAAGCCTCTGAATTTTAAAGAAAATTAAAATCTATGATCCAGAAGCCTAGACTCTTATTATAATTAAAGATACAAAAGTAGCTTATTAAAAATCATGCCAACGTTTTTTCTTACTTCATAAAAACCACTCTTAAAACATAATAAAAAGTGGAGATTTTCTAAATGGAAACTGAAGAACTTTTCCCGCTTTTATTTTAAGAGCCTGCTTAGCGATGCTATCCTGCAGCTTGCATATGTTTTCCGCTGGTCCTTTGCTCTTTTCCCCCCGTTCCCACCTCCATCCCAGGGATTTTCTGCTGGTGGCCACTGCGGCTAAGGCTGCTTAAAGTGTGGATCACGCAAAACCAACGAGCGACGCAGAAAAAACAACACCGGAAAATGAGACTGCCGGGCACCGCAACTGTAGATGATGGCAGCGGGGGGTAGGGAATCCTGGAGAGGAGAAACCGCCGGCGGAGGGGCAACAAAAGAAGTGGCCACATCAGCAGCAGCAGCAGCCACCCGGCCGAGACCACCGTTGCAGCCCCTGGAGGTCCTTCGTCGGCCTCGGTCAATTGGGTAGCCACCCACTTCGTCCTTTTTTCAGAAAATTGCGCATACGCGACGTCGTCGCTCCTCATCCTCGGAGGAAAGGAAGGCCTGCGTCGGAGGCGTTTTCTCTGCCGTTTTATTTCCCGACTTTGGAGCCTGGCAAACGTGCGCCAGCTAACAAAAGAGTTTCTAATGATTTTTGCGCCATGTTTGTTGTTGCCAGCGATACACTGCAATGTCTATAATAATTAAAAATCGAACAAAAAATAATCTAATCAGTTTTCGTTACATATAAAGCGATCATATTTATAAATCACATTTTTAGGAGGATTTCTTAGTGGAAAAATATAAATAAAGAGGACAATCTCCGCAAATCTCTCTCATTAAACACATTTTAAAAGTTCATACAAATATTCAAAAATATTATTAATTTATAGGACTTCTTGGTTAAAATACCTTAAAAATTCCTTCACGAAAATGTGTTATATTTAATCTCATTTCTTAGCCGCTTTCTCAAATGATTTTCTTCAGTGCCCATTGTTGTCCTTGTTGTCGTTGTTGGCGGTGCCTGGAGAGGACACGGAAATGAAAATCGAAAGAATTGTTGACCAGGCCTCTTTGTCTACACCTCCTTCGCCGCTTTTGGGGCCCATGCGAATGCAAATAAATTCAATCGATAGCCGGTCCAAGTTGCCATTGCCATTGCCAGAGTGGTCGTCTCGCACCGCAGCGAACTTCTCCACCCAAACCTTTGGGCCATGTATGCGTCTGCTGCATTGTTTGGCTTATTGCGGGGCTCTGAGTTAGGGCCAGGGGGGGTGGAAAAACCATTGGGTGGACTGCGTATTGCGGACCTCCTCCAAGTTGCCGCTCGCGAATCCTATTATTTAGAAAAGCAGAGAGAGCACCCACCGAACCGTCCAGTTCAGTTCTAAGCTGCGAAATGGAAATCCTCATCTACGGAAAAAGGGGGCCAAGGGAAATGGGAATTGTGGGGAAAAGGCGGAGACGGCAAAGTGGGAGACACATGCTCAAGCCCAAAACCAACACAGAGAGGAGCTGCAGCTGCATCTGTCTGTTTCTCGTTCTCGTTCTCGAATTTTCCGTGCGATTTGCAAGCGCAACATTTCCACCAAAAACCCAAAAACAAACAGACGCAGTTCACTCACAGAAAATATGCAGGATATGGGGAAGTTTAAAGGGTTTCTCTCAGTGTTGAAAAATAAACAGAAAACAAAGTGTTTATATACAAAATTATAAGCAGACAAGCGGACAACATTTAACTACAAAATTCATTTATGTAAAATAAAGAGGTTTTTACCTTTAGGGTTTTAAATAGCTAAAAAAAATGCCCATATTAAAATCTATAAAAATATATACATAATTACCAATTTAATAAATATTATTAATCCAACAAAACATTTTCTTTGGGTGTCCAACAAGCCAAAGAAAATACTCGCTTCTTCGCCAGGATTTTCAGCTAACATTTTCCCAGCATACTTCGGGACGAATCGAAATAGTGGGGGCATGGGGCGTTCCTCAAGCGGAAACGCAATTTCCAGGCCTCCAAAAGACAACAAACAGAAATTTGTTTGTGCCAAAGAACATTGGAGCCTGCTCCACGAGTGCAAAACAGCAAAACAGGTAAATGAGAAGCGAGCAGGGAGGAGGGAGGAGAAGGAGAGGGGTCACCAGAGGTGAGGACGGACATCCACCGGGATGCACCTGCCTTTTTGGTTTTTCGGTGTTTGATTATGCGTTGGCTTTCCTCATTTGGCCAATGGCCAGTTTATCATCAGCATTCTGTTTGTCGAAGACGCTTTGCATTTCTTCTTTTAAAAGGCCGGAAAGAGTCCCAACCAAACTTAAATTTACCCAACTCCTGGCTTGAGTTTGGGCCGCAAGTTGTCTTCAACGAGGTCTCATTAAAAGAGCATTTAGCACAGTCTTCATTAGGGGAATGGAAAGGGTTCAAATTGGCAAATCAAAAAAAAAGGTGAGGAGATGGCCAAGTACCAGCGGATGGTTTTGGCAAGCCGCAAAAGGGCCAACAAGTGGCTTATTGTTGCCACACTTCTGCGGAAGTCATAATCCGTGTGTTCTAACACAAATAAATCTGCTTTCCAGCTCATCTTCTACAAAAAAAAGATTGAAACATAAAGGGAAAGGTGGCAAAAAAATTTGATAATAGAAGAACACTAAATACTCTCTTGTCTTAATTAAATATAATTATATAAAAACAATCTCTGAATTAATAGATTTTGAGGGATGATCAGTGCTGTGGGGGATTGAAATTTTTTCTTTCTAAAAACTAAAATAATCTTAAGCAATATCTTAGTTTTCCTTTAATTTTATCCTTTATCCCCATTTATTTATAATTTATTTAAATTCCTAATCAAATTGCTTTTTTATCTCTAGTTAATGTTTCTTTATAATTTCTATTTCACCTAAAACGAAATATCCTTTGGCATTAATTGTTTCCCTGAGTTCATTACCTCACCAAGGGTATCAAGCACAAAGCCAGCACATTTTTCAGCTCCGTTAGCCGCTCTTTGCAACCTCACTCGTCCTGAAAAGCCACAAGGACGAGACCCAAAAGGCATCCCAAGCTCGTCAGCCTGTCACCCAGACAGACCCCGGCTGCAAAAACCCAGCCAGACTCCGCGAACGGCGTTATTGTTAAATGTATATGTATATATATATATATAGAAAAAGATTTGCCAGTTTTTACTCCACTCACTTGCCGGTCCTTAGAATGAACTCCTTGCAAAATATATTCAAACACACACACACAGATTCCGGGGAACGAGTAAAAAATGTAGGAATTTGTGTGCGTGAAAATATAAAAAACTCTTTGCTGTCGTTTGTCGAGGTTGCAGCTGAGTGGCTCCGCGTTTTGCCCCCTGGGTCCAAACTCCAGACCAGATCTGCGGCACGCGTCAACGAGGCGACAGAAAAGGAAAATGCACTACAAAAAAAATTATAGAAAGAAAATATTTCCAAGAAATTTGAGTTGCTAAAAAGTTGCTCAGTTGAGTTTTTTATAGAATTAACGAAGTAAGATGATTGTCAAGGATTTATATTTATTTAAACAAAGTTATCAAAGTTTTTAAAGATACCTTTTCTCTCTGTGCCTGGCACTTCCTTTGGTGTTGGCTTTGCCACTGGCTTTTGGGTCTGGAGAGCCGCAGGAATCCCGTGCTGGCATCTCGCGCTTAAGTGTTATTTGTCTACGCTTACGTGGCGCAACCCGAAAAGGATGGCGGAGACGTGTTTGGGGGATGTCCTGGGCGTGTTCGGGTAATTGTGCCGCTCATATGTATGTGTGAATTAAATGTGCCGTAAAGGATCCCAATTTTCCGGTCACTTAACCGAAAACCAGCAATGTGCCGCAAAACAGGACAGAGGACAGGACACTTTTCATGTTTGCCATTGGCCATTGGGTTTTGTTGTTTTAAGGTCGTCCTTCTTTGGTCACTACTGCTACTTGCCCGCGCAATAGTGGCTTCTCCTCCTCCGAATCAGCATCTTTGGTCATATAATTTACTTATCCTCGGCGCTCTCACATGACAATTTAATTGCTGACATAATGTCAAACAGCAGGACATTCGCTGGCCGGTCAGCCCTTGGGCAAATGTTATCCTTTGCGGTTAACACATTTGCACTTTGGACGCCGGCGAAAGGCAAACAATGTTTTTAATATAAACAAAGTAAAACAAATTAGCCAGGGAAAAAAAAAGAGCCAGCCGTCCAGAACAAGGACCAAGGACCGAGGTCGAGAATGTGTGAAATGGCTTTTATTTTATTACGTTATCCTTGCCTTGCCGGACACATTATTATGCGGTCAGCGTAAAAAGTTTACATATATTTATGCTGCAGCAAAAAAAAAGGACATACCATCCTGTCCTTACTGTGTGTTTGTGTGTGTTTTCCTAGGTGTGTGTGTGTGTGTGTGTTGACAATTGTTTTGACTTAATTTACATGCCCGGCCAAGGATCATCAGCGCTTGGTGTTAAAGGACCCAACGTGTGCGGCTAATTACCAACACACGGAGCGAGCCAAAGAGCAAGGACTCGGTGTCCTTGCTTTCGGCCAAACGCACATTAACGACAAGTGCAGAACTGGGAGGGATGGGCGGTATAGCGGGGGGCCAATGATGTCGGACTGTTGCCGCAGTTAATTAGGAAATTAAATTGACTAAAGTGCTTGAGCGTTTTGCCTGTTTGCCATGTCCTGGCTGGCCACATACTCCTGCTACTTGGAAAATAATTTAGCGCAAATAAGTTTAGCGAATGTCCAGAGTCTGATTGATTTACATCACATCCCCCTGTCGGCTTGGGGAGTGAGTGTTAGTGGGTGTTTGTGGGTGTGCTAGGAAACGTATATTGCACATACGCCGCGTGGGCTGTTCGTACATTGCACATACGCCGCGTGGGCACGCAAAACTGTTTTCTTGGAGCTCTCTCTTTGGGCTCCTCTTTCTTCTCCAATCCATCCGCCGCCATCTCTTTTCGATGACTCTATGTATTTGGCCGGGGCTTCGTTCGTTGCCTACTTTTAGGCGGCATGCCATTCATTTTCATTTACTCGGCACAGCACTCGGCGCCTGATGCTGCTGCTGTTGCTGCTGATGCTGATGCTGCAGGTCCTGTTGATGCTCTTGCTCTTCCGGCTTTTCCTCCTGCCAGACTTTTCAGCCTCCTCCTGCTTCTGCTTCGCCTTATCGTTGGGTTTTCGGTGTACATAGAACGCCAAGCGGACGCACAGAAACGCACCAACTGCCGGCTTTTGGAGGCGGAGCCAACTTGGGGAGAAATTTAAACAGAGGAGCGAGTGAAAGAAGGCGAAGAAGAAGGAGGCGGAGGATGTCCTGGGTTGAGACTGATGAGGCCAGGCTCAAGCTCGACTTATAGAGCAACCATTAATTATGATGGACATGCGTTCGAAAGAGCAAGTCCAAGCATCGTCTCTGGCCAGGATCAATCAAACTGCAGCAAAGCTCAAATAATATCAAAAAATGTGAATAAAAAAAGGTTCATCAGGGTCTGCCCTTTGACAATCTCTATGTATTTTTTTTGTTTTAAAGGAAATTGTCCATCAAATGTTTACGGACCCTCCTTAAATGTTTAGCCCTTGCAATAGTTTCCTTTTTTTTTTTTGAGTTGTCCCATCTTTCCCTGTTGACAGACAAAGCAGGAACGGGAATATTTTCCATTTGTGAGCCACAAATGCCAACGAAATGTCAAATAGAAAATGTTTTAGCGGAAATTTGATTTTAAAAAGCGTTTTGCCAGCAACTAAATGAGATTATGCGCTGCCAAAAGTGCAGGACACAGGGCACTCACATAGCAAACTCTGCTCTGTTCCATTCTCCGTTGCCTTCGGGGCAAGTGAGGCATTAAAAAATGCAAAATTATATATCAAAGCAGCCGGGACAAGCTGGAGGAGGAGCAGCAGCAGCAGCAGGAGGCCGAGGAGCGAACGGAGACGAGCAGCGCTCGCTGCATGTCACATGAAATTATTATATCCCGCCACACATCCCGTCCAGGACATTGAAAATATTCCAACGTGATCCGGCTGCCAAGTGGCCTCCTTGCCTTGCCCGGCCAGGGACATTTCGGAGCGCTCCGGCACAGGACAGTCAGCCAGCCAGGACAGTCAACCTTGGTCCATGCAAAATAAAATAGCAACACGAAAAAATGCGAAATTTTGTTAGAAAATTGCAAAAAATTACATACATATTTGGTTTATGTGCAGCGACGAAAAAGCACCGAAGCAGTCAAAGATGTGGAGGATTTTTCGCGAGGAGGCGGAGGCTAGGATGTAGTTTGTGTCACAAAGGACATGTGAGCTAACGGTAATGCACTGTCCTGTCAGCTGCAGCGGCTGGAGGAGGGCTTGGGTATGCATGGCGTATACTTGATTTCTCATATGAAATATTAAGAACCTCCGCGCGGGGCCAGGCTCCATTGATGGCGCTTGGCTTTAAGTGCCTGGAATGTGCTTCATTGTGCTTATTGAGGGATCCGTCCTAATAAAAACATCTTAATAAATCAACTTGCAGCGGGAAAGCACGGGGTGCCACAGCTGAAACTGGACTTGAACTGGAACTGAAACGGGGAGGTGTATAAAACCACCCAAACCATAATCAGGGCAGACAATACGCGCGTCCCTCAAGTTCATATTTCAAACGCTGGTCCAAAGCCACCAAAAAACCCTTCTCCTCAATGTCTGCCACTTTCAAGTGTTTTTTTAGCCACTGGCGAGGGGGAAATCAGCGTGGGGTGAGCCAGGACAAGGACCAACCCTCTTCGAACACTTATCGCATTCAACATCATTTGCATGCGGAGTGTTCTGGCAGCGAAACAAATAAAATCAAGAAATAAATTAGAGAAATACAACAAAAATGAAGAAAATCCGGAAATGTTTGCCGAAAAAACCATAGAATCTATATGTACTATATATATATATATATATATCCCGACACACACACACGTCCAACAAATATGGCCGTAGTTGATTTTTTGCAATCTGCACTTTTCTGGTCCTTTGTCGAAAATTGTTGCCGCAGACTCGCCTCGGACTCGAAGCCATCACAGGTTGCCTGGACAGGCAGTATGAGAGTGAGCTCCATCTACTCGTCGTCTGTCTGGGATCTGGGATCTGGAATCTACAAACCTGCAAGCTGCCCAACTGCAGGCTGTCTGCCGCGTCTGGACACGTAGACGTGGACAAGGACCACAACCCATTCCCTCAGCCAATGACCACTACCCTTTGGCCACGTCTATGTCCATGTCGTCGTCGTCGTCACCTCGCGACGCATTCGTGGCACTCGCGTTTAATCAGCGATGTTCGGAGCAGGAAGACCTGCACTCCTTGCGGAGCCACCTAGTCCCCACCTTCGAGTTTCATCATCATTTATTGTTAGTGGCTGGCCAAAAATGCTCTGCTCCGGCTGCTGCTGCTGCTGCTTGTGATGTTTTGTTGTTTAGATTTCTTTGTACCCCCGATCCCCGTCCGCTCGTTTCAATATTTGCATGTCCCATTCCGCCGGGATTGGGAATTATTTCCTGCTCGGACTAGGACTCGAACGAGGGCTCCATCATATATCATGTCCAGGGAAAACACCCATTCTTCTGCTCGCGGAGGCTACTTCTTGCCCACTTGCTGATTTTACCTATATGCCATGCCTCGGCAGCTTTCCCTGCTCTTGAGTTTTCCACACTCACCTCTCCTTTCAGTATTTTTTCATGCATTTTCATTATTTTCAATTTCCATTTCGCTCGCTCTGCAATTTATTAAGCGATTTGGTTATTCCCCTTCCCATTTTGCATTTAAGCTGCCGGTCATCTTAAAGGCAGACTTTCAATTATCCCTTGGCCCATCGGTCTCGCATTTTAGTTTCTGCAACAAGTGGCAAGTGGCAAGTGGCGAGTGCCAAGTGCTGTGCCGAGTGGAAGTGGCTCTGCCGAAGCTGTGAAATCTCAGACTCAGAAGTGCAGTTGTTGCAGCTGGCAGCAGGAGATGCTGGTTATGGCTGCCCCAAACAACAAGGAGGACGAAGGACACACAGTAGGAAGTGCCGGAGCCGGGGCACACAATTAACCGGCAGACGAGGCCAGCCAGAGAGCTGGTCTCTGGTCTCTCTGTGTGACTTCTGCTGCTTCCTTGAATGCCCCTGGCTTTGCGAAGGAGCACGAGCGGTAGCAGGAGGTGGGCATTTTTCAGACTGGACACTTGAATGAGCATTTGTGGCAGTCCCTGCTCAGGCTCTCCCCTCCCCACTCCCGACCACACTCCGACCATATTGTGTGTCAAGGTCGTTGGGGGTTTGCCGTCTGTGTGGTGTTTCCTGCATCCAAGACGATGCCGAATGATGAGGACGATAACGTCTCCATTTGCCGTTTTGCCAGAGCTCAACTGGGGCTCCGACTCGGGCTGGAGCTCTGTTGTCCTGGCTCCTGGCTCCCAACTCCTTTGTGTCTGTGCGAAGAGGAAGTGTTTTGTGCTGTCGGGGAGACAAATCAGTGCTTGTGCTTGTGCCCTCGTCCTCGTCCTTGTGGCAGACATTCTTGGGGAATACCTTTTGGCAGCTCAGACTTGTCTGCCGCCTCCTGCCAACTGTTTGCTTGTTTGTTTGGTTTTCATTTGTGTGCTCGCTCCAGAAATTTGTGTGGAAATTGTTTTCTTTCCGCCCCCCGCACACACAGGAAAGGTCCTTGCCTTGGCTTGCCTTGCCTTGATGTGCCTTCCCGGCTTGCTGTGTTTAAGATTCTGTGGCTTGTGCATTTTGTAAATAATCTTGTTTCACACTCCTCCTCCTGCCCCGGACTGGTGTCGCCTGTCGACAGGCGCCAGTGGTCAAGCCCCGAACGACTCCTGCATAATTTATGTGGGAAAGTCTCACTGCCGGAGTGTTGCTTAAGAATTTCGGCCAGGACACCTTGCGAATGTGTCTGGCCCTCGGCCTGAAACTGACTCTTTGGCCCTCGGCCCGAACGAAAAGTCAATTATTGCCATTGCCATGGGTTTTCCGGCCAACAAATTAAATGGTTTTGTGGTCGAACACAAGTCCGAGTGGCAGCGATTGAAGAAAGTGATGCGAATTGTGTATCCAACGCCTTCACAAATTAATTCCAGGGAGTCAATTTCCATTTAATTTGAAAAGCCAATTGCTGTGCATTTGTGAAACCGCAACTGTTGAAATCTAAACTAAATTTTTGAAAGACCACTTTGACTTTTACTTTCCCCAAATTTAGTTAAGGGGAATGCATGAGGAATTAATAGTCTTCGAAGTAAATTTGTTTGTTATGGAAAATCAGAAGAGAAAGTTGTCTTAAAGAGGGTCAAAAAGGAGCTGAAGAAATGTATAACCAATTTCAAATGATTTCTTATGATTAAATAGTTATCTAAATATTTATTTAAGATTTAAATTGAAGAGGTATAAACGTGAAAATATGTACTTGCAAAGCAACGGAATTTAAGATAGATATTTTTACTTAATTCTGCATTTAGGTTTCAAGACTTATGTAAGATAACATTTATTCTAAGACCCAGAATCATTCTATTATTATTAAAGAAATCCTGAAGTACTTTTAAATGTTTCTCAAAATATTAAAGATGCATTTAAAAAAAGAAAAAAGGAATTTCAACAGGCATCTATTAGTTTTACGCTTTGAAATTCCTGGAAAATAATCCTTAAGAATCCAAAGTATCTTCAAGCTCTTTTCTTGACTTAATCTTGAATAAAGACAGAGAAAAATAGAAAGCAGTATAGGAAAAGCTTTTCCTAGACACAGCCTTCGTTAAAACCTTGCAAGCTTTTGTATAAAGGGTGGAAATCTTGGCAATCGTGAAGGCTGAATGCTGGTATAACAGATTTCAGGCTAGTGACGATAGCAGCCCAGGGAAAGTCACTTTTCATGCTACTTTTTTTACTAACGTGTATACAGTAAATTTCCCGGATGTGAAACTCCTTTAATAAATTCGAAATAAATTAAAAAATATAATCAATAAAATATTTTGTTATCATATTAAGGGCTTAACAATTTTTTAGCAGTATGCTGTTAAAGCATTTGATTTTAGTTGAAAAAGCCAATATGCTGTTAAAAATTATTATATCTAAGAGATACATTTGTTGAAAGTATTCGTGCTTGAGCATTAACATTATTTTGGTTGTCAAATAACATTAACCATTTCCATTGAAAAATTTATGATTAGGTGTAATAGCCAACGACTTGTTCTGAATTATTTTTGACTCTGACCAAGTGGCTACTGTGACACCACAATCTCTGGTAGAGTATCTATACCTCAATCTGAGAAGCTAAAAGGGTATAAACATACTTTAAAGAATTCTCCGATAATAAAATCATAAGGCTAAGAAGTAATATCAAATCTTTAAACTCTTGAAACCCCACCTGAGCCCAAATACCATTTGTTTACCTCAGTCAAAGGTGAACTAGATGTATTTCCCCGATAAGGCCTCACTATCGGATCGATTCGTTGCACACGGACCCGGTTCATGCGATGGAACCCAGACCAGACCCCGGCATTTATGGGTAATCACATCGCGCTAGCCGCCGCCTACTCATCCAATCCGGAGTCCAAGGTGCACGGCGAGCAGCAAACATTACGTAGTTTCCAAGCGATTCAGAGTTATTTTGACGCCGCCGCAGAGCGATCCATAAAATTGATCGATAAGCCGAATGTCAGGGGCCTTATCACCCCAAGTTTGCTATGGGAGAGCAAGCAAGAGAACCTGAATGCAGACACATTAAAAAGGAACGATCGTAATGGACTCGACCGGATCATATCTCGAGCGAGCATTAGCATCGGACATGCAGCCGCCTTATCCATTATTATATTTTTGGTTCCCGGCTTATCAGCTCCGTTTGCTCGGGTCGCCGTCAGCTCGCCTTCAGTCGGTTTCCAGCGTCAGAGCAGAGCAGTCGGAACGCGATCAGTCCGTGGAATCAGTGGCAATAGGTTGACCCACGTGCCGAGCATAGAAACTAGCGAATAAATACATCAGCAGATCGGCCAGCGTCGAATTGGAATTAAATAAAACACAGCGGCAGCGGCTGATAAGGCACCTTGGTGCAGGCAAAAAACAAAAAATTAAACACCCAAAATACAGACGAAAATATATACTCTGGAATACGTATAGCGACATCTACGTTCTGCCAAGATGATGTCACATACAGTGAGGTGCGTTGCGTTTAGTTTTTCCCTAGAAAAACCGCTATTAAGTCTGATATATTTCCCCCCAAACAGAGTTTTCAAGATGATGTACATTGTGGCGGGCATCCTCATCAGCAATGCGGAGATCTGCGACACAGTGGATCGCATTCAGATAGCGCCACGCGTCGACCTGAAGCCCGACTTTGATCAGAGAGCCCTGACCTCGGGGGGAAATAGCCCCGGCTCCCGCTCTCGCACCCATTCCCGTTCGAGTTCCGGTTGTGGTTCGGGTGCCGAGGACGGTGCTCCCACCAAACGTCGACGGGTTAGCGTTTCGGGCATAGCTGGTGGCGTGGTCAGAGGCGTCACCAGCCAGGTATCCAAGCGAGTGGGCCATCGCTTCAACTGGCTCTCGGACATCCGGCTGATCCTGCAGCAATGGCGGGTCCTGGCCCTCAGCTTCAACCTCTGGACAATTCCCAACTTCCTTGTGCAGTGCCTCACCAGCTACATGAGCAAGAAGCTATTCCTCAACACCGACTGTGATATGATCTACAAGTAGTCTAGGCAGCTACACCGAGAGGTTGCGAATTTATTGTTACTTTAGTTCTTTAGTTTTAACATAGCGTTAAGATTTGAATAAACAACTGCTAGACATAGACATGGATACGTGTATATTCAAAAAGTTGACAGTATAATTCGCTTAGCAGCAGGAGGGAAGTTTCACAAAGTTATGAAAGTAATTAGGAGACAGTTGAACATTTATAAGTGTGTGGAAAAAATATTTGAGCTCTTGCTTTGTCTATTTTTGAATACAGATATTTGATTTCAGCAGTAAAAACTATTTTATTTCTCGAAAAGAAAATTATTTTCGTTTAGTTTATAATTTAAATAAGTTTTCTTGTTAAAAGTTCTAAGCGAATTATACTGTTCTGTGGTCCCAAGAGTCTCTTCCAGATTTTAGCCTTTTGTTAAATGTTCTTTGCCGTTATTAATCCCCTTCCGCCGTAGAGTTATCAGAATTATCCGGACTGCAGGGACTTCCTCCGCCTCCCGATGCTCCACCTCGCACGTTGAGGCTGTTGTGCAACATATTGGCAATACTGTCCACATCCAGGTTTTCATCCGTGGCAGAGATCTTTCGAAGAGCCGAGCAAACAATGCTTAGATCGCCCCTCAGTTCGCTGACCACAGCCGTGATTTTCTGGGCATTGGACAAGACCTCGACACTCATGGTGTAGGGATTGTAACGCACACCAAACGGTCTCTGGATGCTGTCGGCAAAGGCCCTAAATATATTTAAACAAAAAATATATTGTATATAATAAATAAATTATATAATTTCCTAGAATAGTAGTTCACCTCATCTGCTCTTTGGCCTCCTCAAACGAATCCGTGTAGTAGTAGGCATTCTGATAGGATGTGATAATGCACTCCTCCCTGCAGGTCACCTCCGGATCGAACTTCTTGATCTTCTCCTCTGTAGTAATCGCATGCTGCAACTCAGCCACGGAACTCAAGAGGCCGGCTCCATAAACCTTGAAAGAACTATCCGCCTGCTTGCACAATCCAAATTCCACGGTGAAAAAGTAGAGCTGCCAAAAGAAGCCGATATTAAGGAGAGGAATAAAATATGGATCTATGAAGAACTACCCACCGTGGCTAGTTTTTCAATATCCGCATCACTGGCTCCTAAGGAAGCCAAGCCAATTTCCTGGGAGAATTGGGCAAAGCTTGAGTTGGCCAGCAGGGGCATGTGGCCCAATAGTTCGTGGCAGCAATCGCTGGGAAAATTATAAAAAATTATTATAGTCATATGAGACTAAGACAAGTTAGAGGAAATTCCAGAATAGTAATATTTTTCTAAGAAATCAAAGGGGTTTTCCAATTTAACCAAATTATTCAGAAGCGTATTTTAAATTATTATTCCTACATATGTAGATACTCAATATTTGTGTATTGGTTATTATGAATTACACATTTACTTGTGTTGTGTCATTATTTCTTAATCGTTTCCTAAAAGTATGCCAAGTATTTGTCCTTAAATATAATATTTTAAGTGATTTGAAATCAAAATAATTATTTCCGCCTTCTAAATTAATATTCTATTAACTGTTTTTTGCAACAATAAATCCCAGATAAATCTTTAAGTCATCAAAACTTTATTTAATAAACAAAACTCTTTTAAACTCACGGTTCTGGGGTGTAGAAGGGATCCGAAGAGTGTCGTATGTACTGAGTGCAATGGAAAACGCGGAAAGCGAGTCCCGAAAGGAAATCCCTGGGCGACAAATATCCTGCCACTGGTCTCAGCTGAAATCCCGTCTTACGCTTGAGATACACACTCACATCCTGCAGCTGGGGTACATTATCCTCGCGGTAGCCACAGTACTTCTCCAACTCGGGCCAATTTTCCATATACTCCGGCACGGCGTACAACACGTACAGGCGATGCAGCTCCAAGAAAACGGTGCCCCTTCACACAAAAAAGTTTCAAAGTCGCCCACATGAATCGATGCTGCAGCTCAATCAGTGCCAAATGCAATAAAAAACTTACCAAGTCTTCACCTCCTCCGGTGTGTACTGCACCCGGGGAATTGGATTGCCACTGAAGGGAGGGAGAAAGGATTTTAAAAGTGGGTTACAGGTGGTTGGAGATTTTCTATTATCCCAACACTCACTGCTTGAAGTTGTTCGCTATAGCCGAGAACTGCTCGCGGCGCTTGCGATAAACGGGGTCCTTGAATCCTGGATGGTCGGCATCCAGTTCAGAGCCATACATCAGGACATTCTGGGCCTTGTCCAGGTCGGAAATCTTGCGGGGAAACCACACCATGTCACCGAAATCTGAACATTTGGAAAAATTAAGTCTAAGTTTAAATAGTCTCTAATATGTTAACTAAGATTAGAAATTACAGATCCTTGAAAAATTAAAAAATAACCCAAGATATTTTCCTATGGGAAATTCTCATTAGTATATATAATTTTTCTGTTTATAATGTTAAATTATTTATTCTTTTAGGGCATACATTTGGAATCTATCAAAAAAAAAACTCACCGAAACTGGAGCAGGCAGAGAGTGACGGCGCCCTGGCCAATCCCTGCGTGTTCACTGAAGTATAGTTCACGCAGGCCACCTCCCTGTTGAGCATCTTCACCACCTGGTCAAGCCGTCGGGGATCGCACTCTACATCAACCAATACATCCGCCTGGTTGGTGGTCATCTCCAGTGGCGACAGCTCCAGGTGCAGCACATTAATGCCCAGCTCCTGGAAGACCTGCAGAGCCCGTGCCAAATTTCCCACCTGGTTACGCAGGGTGAAAATGATGGATATGCGTTCACCAGGCGAATGCTGCCGCGGAGGGTCCTGTCCCACGCCACCGATGGCCAGCCTGGGTGGCTCTGGTGGAGCTGAAGAGTGCCGCGACAGACTCGGATGCGGTGGAGCTGGGCCCGAGGATCCAGAAGCCGTCGACGAGGTATCCTTTTTGAGCTGATGCAGCGGACTGCCCTGCTTGACGGCCCACTCACTCTCGCCGCTCCTGTAGAGCCACAGACCCAGAAGACTCTTCCCGGAGGCACTCATCACTGCACTGCACTGCACTTAGGAACTGGGAACACTGGGAAGCCGGAACTACTTTCACTGCGGGCACACGCGTCGTATGCGCAACTTAGCGCAACTGCAAGATCCTGGCGATGCGACGAGCCTTTTATAGGCAGCCCGCAGGACCACCAAACGCACACACGCACGCACGAGAGAGATACATATTCAATTGTATTTATTAAGTGTGCGTGGCGAGATAAATTCGTTCAAGGATATAAAAGCTACAAGTGAGTCTTTCCATTCCAACCAGAGGCCCCACCTCCATTTGGGGGATGTGCTCTCGCTCTGATTGGCCAAATCATGCTGGAGTCAGGCCAAAACGCTAACGCATGACGTCATGGAACTTTATGAGGGAAGGGTATGTGGGTTTTCTATTTAAGTAGGAGTTACATTTTTAATAAAAAGGTTAACTTATCTTTAAAAAGTATATAAATTTTGATAATATAAACAGGAAATTGATTTCTTAGAGCATTTAAAATTAATGGAAATTATTTAGAAACATCTTACATATAAATTCAGATATATTTAACAAGAACTTAGTCATGAAAAAGGTCTTCAAAATAACTACTTTCTTAATATTTGTAAATAAATAAAAACTTCTGTAGAATACCATTAAGCATTGATGTAAATTTTCTAAGAATTTTATCTCATTGCAATTAAGTATTTATTTTTATCAAGCTATAATTTATCAATTATAAATTATTATCTTTATAATTGATTTATTTTTTATTTTAGAATATTCTTTATTCGCATTCATCCCAAACGTTTCACTTTCTAATCAGCAGCAACAACTTTCAATGGCTTGAATGGGGAAAAAGTCATGAGGGGTGAGGGTTTTGGGTGGCCGAGCAGACAGACAGACGTTTTCTGTGCTTGACTTTCAAATTCAAGCGTTTAATTTATGCTGGTATCGCAGTAACTAGTGTACCGTAAGGAAAAACCTAGTGAACCCCTTTGGAAATCCTGTGGAAAAACAAGGGAAGAACTCCTGCTAGATAAAATCAATGGGAAGTTGGTCAAGGAAAACGGCCTGACTCGGCGACATTGAGAGTGGCCAAATAAACAGGAATAGTCGGGCCATAAAAGAAAAACCCTTTCCACTACCAGCAACCACTTGATGCTTCCCAGCGACAGAGTCAATAGAAGATAAATAGCAATTTCTTTTCGCCTGCTTCTCTGCGGCCATTGTTTGCGCTTCAAGAAAGGCAAATAGAGCTGGGGGGGAAGGCAGGAAAAGCGGCGGAGAAAACCGTGAACAGGAAACCAGAGTCAGGGCTACTTGACTATTAAAATATGCGAAAACCACGTCAGAGGGGTGCCGACAGCCACTAAACACATGCGTGGGCAGGGAGTACCCTCCCGTCCCAGCCTCCTCCCGGCTCATCAGCCAAAGCGATAAACTTAATGGCGCTGGCTAACTGATTGACCGGCAAACGAGTCCCAGAGCGAGGCACTTTCCACTTTCTATTTGCCCAAGAGCCGCCAGCCTTTTGATGGATTTATGGTAGCAGCGAGTGCCTTGGAGGATTTCTTCCTTTTGCTGCTAGAGAAGTCTCCCAGACGGAGACGAAGTCGGGCCTGGAGTCGAGGTCACGATGAATGGCAGTTGTTGATTCCCTTGATTTCGGAATAATTAAGTTAGAGCCACTAATTTGCACTGGAGGGGATGGGGCTAAAAGGGATGAAGTGTGACTCGGATTAAATTTCAGTATTTGCAATGACTCGCCAGCAAGGATAATTGTATAAAAATTTAAGAAAAATAGGCTTTAACAAGTATTTAAGGTTTTCAGCTGATTTTAAATTTAATTTGTTTTGAACTACATTTCTTTTGGGTTCAATAAATCTAAATATACTGAATCCAGGATTGATTAAACCAGGGAAAACCCAGCAACTGGGAAATTACTATTGATGTTTGTTGCTAGATAAGTTGAGTCAGCAGTTGAGTCTTTAAATATACTCACCTGGATTATCAATCGGACAATATCAACAAAGTAATCTAAAGGGGCACCATTAGTTCAAGGAAATTTCCCTTTGACTTGTGCTCATCACAACCTAAGTAGATTAAGCCTCTCAATCTATATAATCCGTTATACATTATAAATATATATTACTACATTTTTATTGAAAGACAGTGGCATCGAAAGGTATAAATACCTGGAGGCGGCAGGTTCTCGAGTATTATTACCTTCTGATAGTCTTCAGTATGAGAGCTCTCTTGATTGTCTGTGTCCTGGCCTTGGCCACATCCTCGATCCTGGCCCGCACCATGGACCGTTGTTCCCTGGCTCGGGAGATGTCCAACAAGGGCGTTCCTCGGGATCAGCTGAACAAGTGGACCTGCATTGCCGAGATTGTGAGCTCCTACCGCACCGATGTGAAGGATCCGACCGGGCAGGACTATGGCATCTTCCAAATCAGTAGTGCCTATTGGTGCCAGCCGGCCGGTGGTAGCTCACCAAACGGATGCGGCGTAAACTGCAACGACCTCCTCTCGGACGACATTACCCAGTCGGTGCAGTGCGCCCAGAAGATCCAGCAGCAGATGGGATGGGCAGGCTGGGCAGTGTGGAGCCGTTGCAGCGGAACCCTTGCCCCGATCGATAGTTGCTTCTAAGAGGGATCGATATACATATTTCAGAGCATTGTAAGCAAAGTAAAACACTTATTAATGGATTGTATATGCACATATTACGCATTTACGATATTACGCATTCGCGATAACCATTCTCTGCTTCTAAACTTTAGAATCTAAAGCCATGTATCATATATACCTGCAATAAATGCATGTAAACAGCTATTTAATATATTTTTATTAGTTAGTTATTTGAGATCAATACTTTAAGTATATTTTCCTAAAAAACAAAGAAGGGAATATTAAGAAGCCGAAGAATAAATCTATCGACTTAAAAATCAATCATACATTGATAAAAAAAAACCATTTAATTTAATTCTGAAAGCTTTTTTGTGCAAGTTTTTATTAAGGCAATAAATCTACATTCAAAATTTAAAATTCTTTCAAATTAAAATTTGTTTTGCAGGTGAATTAACTCCTTCGATGAGTTTTAAGCTTCTGACTGAATATTTAATGCCCTACAAGTGTATAAAAAGTAAAAAAATGTATGTTATTTTTACAATTTTATTTAAATGAACAAAATAATAATACATTAAGTACAGAGAATACATATTTATATACTTTTTTTTTTAAAGGGAAACTTGTTCATCATAATACTGTTTAAGTGTCACACTCTATCTAAAGCAATCATCGATCGGTGGGAGGTTTCCGCTACAGAAGTGCCACACAGACCAGGCCGACCATCCCTGCTCTCCCAGAACCTTCTGGGCGCATCGCGCAGACCTGGTGATGTCATCCGTAAGCAGGTCATTGCAGCCCACGCTGCAGCCGTTGTGGGAGAAGTGTCCGTTAGAGGGCTGGCACCAGTAGCGATCGTTGATCTGGAAGATGCCATAGTCGTTGGACCCATCCGTGTTCGGGGGACCCACCACTCCGGTGCGGTAGGAGCTCTCGTGCTCGGCAATGCAGGTCCAGCGAGCCAGCTGGTCATGAGGAACGCCCAGATTGGACATCTCCCGAGCCAGGGAGCAGCGATCCATGGTGCGGGCCAAGATGGTGGGCGTGGCCAAAGCCAGGACGCAGAAAACCAAGAGAGCTCTCATATTGATGGATGTCAGAAGACAATAATAATGTAGAAGCCTCTGTCTTGGGGTATTTATACCCCTTGGAGAGCAGAAACAAAGGCAAATATTAGTAATGGGCCTTTACCAGCGATTACACATATATTTCATTGAGTGATTAAGAAATATTCATGCGGTAAGAGATATACATATATGTACCTGCAATTAATACAATTAACAGCAATTTAATATATTTTTATTAGTTATTTGAGATCAATACTTTGAGTAAGCATATTTGCCTAAAAAACAAAGAAGGGAATATTAAGAAGCCGAAGAATAATTCCATTCGACTTAAAAATCAATCATACATTGATAAAAAAAAACCATTCAATTTAATTCTGAAAGCTTTTTTGTGCAAGTTTATATTAGGGCAATAAATCTACATTCTAAAATTAAAATTCTTTCAAATTAAAATTTGTTTTGCAGGTGAATTAACTCCTTCGATGAGTTTTAAGCTTCTGACTGAATATTTAATGCCCTGCAAGGGTATAAAAAGTAAAAAAATTATGTTAATTTTTACAATTTTATTTAAATGAACAAAATTAGAGTACATTTTTTATAAAAGTTCTAGTATGTGCTATGTTTATGTACACTCTATCTAAAGCAATCATCGATCGGCGGCAGGTATCCGCTACAGAACTGCCACCAGGTGCCAGACCAGGCAGACCATCCCTGCTGTCCCAGAACCTTCTGGGCGCATCGCACAGACCTGGTGATGTCATCCGTAAGCAGGTCATTGCAGCTCACACTGCAGCCGTTGTGGGAGAATTGTCCGTTGGAGGGCTGGCACCAGTAGCGATCGTTGATCTGGAAGAGGCCATAGTCCTTGGACCCATCCGTGTTGGGGGGACCCACCACTCCGGTGCGGTAGGTGCTCTCGTACTTGGCAATGCAGGTCCAGCGGGCCAGCTGGTCACGAGGAACGCCCAGATTGGACATCTCCCGAGCCAGGGAGCAGCGATCCATGGTGCGGGCCAGGATGGAGGGCGTGGCCAAAGCCAGGACGCAGAAAACCAAGAGAACTCTCATACTGAAGACTATCAGAAGGTAATAATACTCGAGAACCTGCCGCCTCAAGGTATTTATACCTTTCGAGGCCGATGCTTTTCAATAAAAATATAGTAATATATATTTTTAATGTATAACGGATTATATAGATTGAGAGGCTTAATCTACTTAGGTTGTGATGAGCCCAAGTCAAAGGGAAATTTCCTTGAACTAATGGTGCCCCTTTAGATTACTTTGTTGATATTGTCCGGTTGATAATCCAGGTGAGTATATTTAAAGACTCAACTGCTGACTCAACTTATCTAGCAACAAACATCAATAGTAATTTCCCAGTTGCTGGGTTTTCCCTGGTTTAATCAATCCTGGATTCAGTATATTTAGATTTATTGAACCCAAAAGAAATGTAGTTCAAAACAAATTAAAACCTAAAATCAACTGAAAACCTTAAATACTTGTTAAAACCTATTTTCCTTACATTTTTATACAATTATCCTTGCAGGCGAATTATTGCAAATACTGACATCCGAAGACAATAATGATGTAGAAGCCTCTGTCTTGGGCGAGCACAAACAAAGGCAAATATTAGTAATGGGCCTTAAGCAGCGATAACACATATATTTCATTGAGTGATTAAGCAATATTCATGCGGTAAGAGATATATATAACATATTTCCGTTTAAAGCCTTATCGTGTATAAGTAAAACCTTGCGTATTTCTCAGATTTTAGATTAATCTTTGAAGCAATACTCCTATCGGTCTATGACCTATGGTATCTGGAATAAGGTGAATGCATTTTTTGGGCCATCCGGTTGAGCCATACTTGTACTTGAACTGCACAAAGTGAAAATGATTGTAAGTAATATCATATATTTAAGAAGAAAATATGAACGTATCCTTTCAATCCCTGTTTCGTCCCTCCATTACAACCCTCTTGGCATAATGAACCGCTCCTGGCAGGTCGTGACCCAAGCGCAACAGCATTGCAATTCGCAAACTCACCCCCAAATGTTGGACACTCGGAGCGGATGTGAAGCACTGCGTCGGCGCGCTACATGTCAACCCCCCAGAGAGCGACTTGGATTTGGACGGCCCAAAATGCCGCTGCTCCTCACCCTGCGTCCTGTCAGCGATAAACAAAAACAAGTTGGAGAGCCAGAGAGAACTTGTGCCTGACAGCTGAAAGTACCAAAATTTCCCTAGCTCGGGAACACGGAGCACGGAGCACACCACTCACAACTGAATGTCGAACGGGGGCTCAAGTGCGCCAGCTAGCAACGTCAAGGAAATTATCGATTTTCGCATGTGAAGTGAAAAATTTGACTCGAGTCGACTCAAAAGTTAGCCAGCCTGGGTTAAAGGTCTTCCAAAATATAAAATTAACTCAAATCGGACATATTTCAAGCTACCAGCTAGCCCGTAGTTGTGGGCGTGGCAGCTGGCCGAAGCCAGGTCCCAAGACGACATGGCCGACAGCGAGTTCGAGGAGTTCCACAGGCCCATATTTGAGCCCCACACGATTCCCACATTTGGAGCTGGAGCTGGCAACAAGAAGAATAATCCTCATGCATTTTACTCGTAAGTAAAAAGGTTAAAGGTTACTTTGCAAAGGCAAGTGAAGTGATGCGAAGCTAAGAAGCTGCACGTGTCCCCAGGAGCACCCCCTTTGGAAATTAGTCGGTATCCTTGGGGGGAATGGGAATGCATTTGCTGTGCTTTTAAAACTTTTTGAATGCCATTTTCCTTTTGATTGACTCATCAATATGCACTCTTAACCCAATATCCACAGTCTAATTCCCAACGATGACCTGGAGGACTCCCACTCCTCGAAGAGCGAAGGCGATGGCTCCGATCAGGAGGATGGCATTGGGCACGACCGCGAGCCCAAGATGCGTCAAGTGGAGGACGACGAGCTGGGGGATGGCCTGAAGGTCACTTTGTCGTCGGATGGATCCCTGGACACCAATGACTCCTTCAACTCGCATTGTCACCACCCATTAAACCACCAGGATGCAATTGGTGGCTTCCTGGGCATGGACACAAGTGGCTTGGGTGGCAACAGTGCTCCGGTGACCATTGGGGCAAGCACAGATCTGCTGGCCCCGAATGCAGCAGCCACACGCCGACGGCGCAAACTCCCTGAAATTCCCAAGAACAAGAAATGTGAGTTAAATAGTGGAGAAAGTAAATATATAGTTTCCTATATAGTGTGTCCTGCATGCAAGTAGTTCTAAGGGTCGAAACCGGTTTTCACATCTAAGGAATCCATCATCCTGTCAAAAATCTAGTTATAGTGTGAAAACCGGCTATTCCCCGTTTGACATCCCTTCGTAGTTACAGGCTAACCCACTCATGGCCTCGTTGCAGCTTCCATTCTGCATCTTCTAGGTGGCTCCAACTTTGGCTCTCTGGCGGATGAGTTTCGCAACAATGGAGGAGCTCCTCCGCCGGCAGCTCGCGGCGGCAATGCTCAACAGCGCTCGTTTTTGTCCCTCAAATGCGGCTACTTGATGGACGAGGACTCCAGCCCGGACTCAGAGCGTCTGCAGAGCCTGGGCGATGTGGATAGCGGTCACAGCACGGCACACTCACCGAATGACTTTAAAAGCATGTCGCCACAGATTACGTCGCCTGTGTCCCAATCTCCCTTTCCGCCGCCTTTTGGGGGCGTTCCCTTCGGCCAGCTGGAGATGCTGGAGGCCACACATCGCGGCTTGCACAAGTTTGTGCCGCGGCATCATGACGAAATCGAGCTGGAGATTGGCGATGCCATCTACGTGCAAAAGGAGGCCGAGGATCTGTGGTGCGAGGGCGTCAATCTGCGCACCGGACGCCAGGGCATCTTCCCCTCGGCCTATGCCGTCGACCTGGACTACAACGAGTTCGATCCGACGGTGCAGCTGGTGAAGAAGGAGCGCTACCTTTTGGGCTACCTCGGTTCCGTGGAGACGCTGGCGCACAAGGGCACGGGCGTTGTCTGCCAGGCGGTGCGCAAGATTGTCGGCGAGTACGGAAGCTCACCCACCGGACAGACCTGCATCTTGGAGGTGTCCGACCAGGGACTGCGCATGGTGGATCGATCGGGACCGAATGTGAGTAGGGGACTAATTTCAGGAAGAGATTATGTAAAATATGCTTCTGAATAACAACCCTCTGACCGGATCTATCCTTTTCTCGCTCCCTTTAACAGCAAAACAAAAAGGATAAGAAGCCTTGCATCGACTACTTCTACTCGCTGAAGAATGTCTCCTTCTGCGCCTTTCACCCTCGGGATCATCGCTTCATTGGCTTCATAACCAAGCACCCGACGGTTCAGCGGTTTGCCTGTCACGTCTTCAAGGGATCCGAGTCCACCAGACCCGTGGCCGAGGCAGTGGGGTAAGTCCTGGCAAAGGGAAACCTAGGATACCAATCTAATAAACCCTTTTTCTGTGTTGCAGCCGTGCTTTCCAGCGATTCTATCAAAAATTCATTGAGACCGCCTATCCCATCGAGGACATCTACATTGAGTAGAGCAACGGCAGGGTGGTTTGTGCTTCATTAACCAATATGATATATTTTTTGTGCGGTTATTACGAATAAAAAAAGATAAATCTCACGAAATATTTGCTCTTCTTCAAAGAGATTCTTAAAACAAATTCAATAAGCTCGCAATAGAACCCCTAGCGATAAAGAAAACCAAACTTATACTTATAGATTATTTATAATTTTTCCGTTCCTACGAATTGTGCAAGATCTTAGACATGTAAATAGTTACCTTTTGTTTCCCAACTCCCACTTGACACTCGCTTCAAGCAATCAGCAATAGCAATAGATGCCCTTTATAGGAACACACACCTTAAACACACACACGCAGCAACACCTAGCCTAGGTAAATGCACAACCAAGAAACCACACGATGAGTTGAACTCCTGTTAAGGGCCCAGAAATTTGTATCGGAAGATAATGGCTCAGTTGGGTCTATTGTAAAAGACAGATAAATCTTTTGGATTGATTTATAGTCACTCGAAACCCTCTCGATCCTTGGCACAGCACAAATACAGTGAGGCCAAAGTAATTTAGAGATCTACAAATGTATATCCGAAGTTTAGTTTTAGTTACTTCTATCTTTCAGTTACGAGACTCAACAATATCGAACACCAGCTGCTACATTTTCAAGTATTCTCTATAAAAAGCCCAGTTCTAAGATGTGTAAACCTATAAAGTTGTATACAAAAAAGACGAATATATATATACTGTATATGTATACAAAGAAATATATTATGAAAATCATGCAAAACAAAATGGAAAACACGTTGTTTTATTTTAACTTTATTTTACTTTTAGTATATATTTTTTGTATAATTTTGTCAAAAGCGTTTATTGTTTTATGTTTACATATTTGATTAAAAAGTATGCAACAATATTTTTTATTATAGTAAGTTCTTTCGGATTAAATGACTCTCAAAATGTTTATTAACTAAACATAGTTAAATAAGAGTTGCCTAAAAATAGGCAATAAAGCTTACTTCTTCCATTAAATAATAATTAATCAAGCCGAGCTATATCTTGGCGGCAATTTAATGATCATTTATATTTAATCAAACAAAAAAACCAAATTTTTGTAATGATTTTGTAACCAAATTATAAATTATATTGTAAAAATGTATTTAGTTACTACAAGTACCCAACAAAGATGTTTTAAAGTACTTTTATCTCAATTTTATTGAATCATCTTTACGTTCAGTGTATGTTTTTCAATTCCGGTTACTTTTCCGAGTTTCCTTTATGGGCCCGGGAGTGAAATGATAACTCCAAGCTTCCATGTTTAATGTCGCCATCAATTTTTATGTTTCACCCAGGGAATTTATTGAATTTGCCACATTTTTATATTGCCGATCGATCTATAACAATCACACATTAATGGTAACGCCCAAGGCTTTGAGATTCGAATACTGCTGAGCCATTACAAAGGCGATACATCAACTAGCCTTGAGGCCAATAATTATTATGCAATTTATACGAAACCGACTTTCTTTGCAGGCGGTTCATTGGACGGGTGGGCCGGGTCCAGGTGCAGGATCAGGTCTGGAGCTGCCTTTGGGCAGAGTACTCTAACAGGAGCACTAACTAAATTCGTGTCGCTGGTAATGGAAATGGAGACCCGATGCCAGCCACTAATACTAAACAGCAGCCTTGGCAGCGACTTTGCGGCTGGCTGGGAGTGTGGGAACTGGTTTCGGAGGTTGGGAAAATCAGCACGGCATTCGCTTTATGCACTTGTCAGCCGGCCCGGCCTCTTTACGCTATCAATTAGAGATTAAACGACAATTTCAATTTAAAAAACGCTTGTAAAGCAGAGCAGCCGAAAAGCCAACCAGATTCGCCACGCCACAGAGGTGCAGCCAAGTGGGGGCAATAGACTCGTCCAACAATTTCAGTGTCAAGGAGGAGTCTGTGCGGGGCGATAAGCTCATTCTGCACCTATGAATGGTTAGAACATGCACTGGGAGAATAGTATTAGAAATCTGTAAACTAAGAACTAAGCGGGAACTGGCTTTGAAGAATGATAAATTTACTATTTTTTCAAAGAAGTTTCTTTATAAGATACAAATTTATTCTACATTACTGAGGCTTCAATTTGTGATAATTTCAATGATAGCTTATTACGAAATAATTAATTTAAAGAGCTTTTAATATTTTAAACTCGATACTTCTTACAAAGAATATTGTAAAAAACTTTCCTTTTGAGCAAAAAAGTAAAGACACACATCTTCAAATTAAACAAACAATTTCTTTTCATTTGATCCAAGAATATTTGTTTTACGAGTGTGTGTTTATCAATAAACTTAAGCAAAGAGTTCCCCCCGAAACAAGTTACCTGGCTACGCGCCTGGCAGCCCATGTGAAAAGCTACTCCAAGCCATCGACGGCGGTAGCCGAGCCATCTCATCGTCGACTTCATTCAGTCTGCAACTCGCTTTTCAGCCGAGCAGACGCGCTTGAATCGCACAACCGAAACCAGGTGCCAGTTCCAGTCAAGTGCAAGACCAAGTCCGCGAAGAAACCAAAGCCAAAGTCATAGTCGCAGTCGCAATCGCAGTTGGAGCAAGTGGAGCCCGGGTGGAAGTGGAGTCAATCAAACCGAGAGGCAGCTAATAAAAAGTGCTAATGGTGTGTTTAAAATATGAATAAACCGACGGTGCTGAGCCACAAAAAAAGCGGTTACAACCAAGGCTGAAACCACAACGGTAACAATAACAAAAAAGAGATTTTCTTTTTCGTGGGACGAAGAAATCGCATTTGCATTTCACCGCCGCCGAGCTGGGCTGGAAGATTAAATTGGATCAATCGATGTTTGTGCGCGAGTTCGGGTCTCGAGTTTTGGTGTTGGTGTTGCTGCCAGTGCCACTTTCATAAAAAGGTTGCCAGTAGAACCCGGCCGAATAATAATAAATTCAAATCTAAATGCAAATATTGGGAACCCGTTAAGAGGTGCCGCAGACGCCGCAGAACAATAGCAGAAGCCGCCGCCGTGTCTTGGGAGAGTCTCTCTTCATCCAGTCTCTAGGCCCCGGAGTGGGTAAGTAAGACTTCTTCTCCCCCCGGGCCAGCATGATCGATGCGGCTGTATCCACTGCGATTTGTAACTGTCACAACAACCGGGCGGGGGATTCCACATCCAGACTTTGTTTCTATTTGAAGAAAAAAATCTTTGTAAGTCGATGGATTGCTTTAACGATGGAGCTCAGCTGCCATGGACCCGAATTCGCCACTGCACTCGCAGCGCCGCTCTGCATGAATCAAAGTTATTAAATAATTAATGGCCAGCGGTGCAAAAACAAAAAAAAATCAACTAAGAAAAGAAAAGCAAAGCTGGATTGCTGCATGTTCGGACATTATTTACGGCCTGCTTAGCTAGGCCGCCGTATCGTGTCTCTCATTAGGCCGCGCATGGAGCAGCCGCAGCTAGAATAATACTCCGCCTGGCCAGAAGATCTGGTAACCAGATCATTTGGCCATCGATTTGCATCGCGTAGAAAGCGGAGGCTTCAATTTTTGGCAATTACATAAAGCCCAGAGCCCGGAGCCTCCGCTCCAAATGATGTGATGCCATTTTAATGAGCCAAACGGTTAATCATCGCAGACAGAAGAAACCGAAACCATTTTCTTAGAAGGCATTTTATTTTGGTCTCGGACCATTAGTCTCTTCCCAACCGATCCGTTACCACGGGCCTGTCCACGCGGACCACACGTTCCGCCACATTTAGGTACGCCTCGTATTCCACGATCTCCGGGGTGGTGTCGTAGTGGTAGTGGCCACCCCAGTTGCTGGCGGAGAAGGAGTGAAAGTGCTGCAGGCGCAGATCGAGGCCCATGTCCTTGGTTACCAGGGTGCCCACGGCATTCAGCTGGGCGGGCATCTCGTAGAACTTGAGCCACTGCTGGATCTGTTCGTGGGTGTGGATTGGTGTCTTGCTGAAGTCCCGCATCACATGCTGGTGGACACTGCCCTTTTTGACCAAAAAGATGCCACCCAGACCCACCACCTGGTCGCCGTAGTGCTGCTCCAAGGCCTTGCGGATGCACTCGACAAAGTTCTCTTCTCCTGTGCGCTGTTGGGCGCGAATTCGTAGCACCTCTCCTGGTTTACCCTCGCTTAGGAAGAGATTGAGTATGAGGGCGCAACGGGGCTCTGTGCTGGGTATTCTTTCCAGGACACACTCCTCCTGCTCTCCTCTCACGGTGGCAGTGTAGCTGCCATTGGTTAGTTCATCCTTCTCGCTCACCACAAAGTTGAAGATGCCCTCGCAGTTGGAGTTGCGAATGGGCCAGGGTCCAGCTCCAGGTCCCACAGCAAAGATTTTGCCAGGTCCTTGACTTTTTCGGGTGATTTCCTTCAGATTGTAAAGCTTGTCGCGCTGAACCAGAGGTCGCAAGTAAGGCGGTCCACCAGCCTCCAGAAGAGTGGGTTTTCCGCCCAATCCGCTCTCCACGAGACCGAACTGCTCTCCCTTAAGATCCGGACATGGACCCACACTCACCTCGGCGGTGGCAAAGTTGCCAGAAAGAGCCGCCTGTATAACTAAAAGAGCAAGGGAAAAGCTTTAGTTGTCACAATCGGAGGAAGCATTATATTATCAAAAGTTTTGGGGGCATTCCACCGCTCACCTTTCTGCAGCTCGGAGAGCGGCGGCACATGAAGTGGCTTCTCCTCGAAGAGCAGCCCCTCCGTTTGAAGGTGACTCCGACTCATGTTATCTCTGCAAATGCCACGATATGAACCCAGGGACTTGCCTAGCTGGAGGCACGCTGCCGACTGGCTGGCGGACCATCGCCTGGCCAGAATTTTAACTATTTGAGTGGCCGTCATTCCGGGTGACGGGTGATAGGGCTGCGGTCATATACAGGGCGTCCTCCCCGCAGAAATAGATATAGAATTTTGAGGTTTTTTGATTTATTTTTAGTTTTTATTTTTATTATTATTCACTATTATTTACGGGGGGGTTTAGGGCAATGGAAAAGTCGGCTACAACTAGATACGGCTGGGGATGCAGAGATAAGTCTAGTCGCGACCCACCTTGTGCGTGGCTACGGGCTTGTCCACACGCACCACTCGCTCGGCCACATTTAGGTACGCCTCGTACTCCACGGTCTCCGGCGTGGTGTCGTAGTGATAGTGGCCGCCCCAGTTGCTGAAGGAGAAGGAATGGAAGTGCTGCAGTCGAAGGTCCAGGTCGTGCTCCTTGGTCACCAGCGTGCCCACGGCATTCAGCTGGGCGGGCATCTCGTAGAACTTGAGCCACTCGTTCACCTCCTCGTCCGTGTTGATGGGCGTCTTGCTGAAGTCTCGCATGACGTGCTGGTGGGCAGCGCCCTTCTTGATCACAAAGATACCTCCCAGACCCACTACCTTGTCGCCGTAGTGCTCCTCCAGCCCCTTGCGGATGCACTCGATGAAGTTCTGCTCGCCGGTGCGCTGCTTGGCGCTAATCTTGAGCACCTCTCCGGGCTGGCCCTGGCTGAGGAAGAGGTTCAGCAGCAGGGCGCAGCGGGGCTCGGTGTGGGGAATCTTCTCCAGCACGCACTCCTCGTGGGCTCCCCGCACGGTGGCCGTGTAGCTGCCGTTGTTCAGCTCATCCTTCTCGCTCACCGACAGATTAAAGATGCCCTCGCAGTTGGAGCGGCGGATGGGCCAGGGACCAGCGCCGGCGCCCACGGCAAAGATCTTGCCGGGACCCTGAATCTTGCGGGTGATCTCCTTGATGTTGTACAGCTTGTCGCGCTGGACGAGGGGCAGCAGAAAGGGCGGTCCGCCGGCCTCTAGCAGAGTGGGCTTGCCGCCCAGTCCGCTCTCCACGAGACCGAAGCGAGGTGCCTTCAGATCCGGACAAGGACCCACGCTGACCTCCACCTGGGCAAAGTTGGCGTTCAGGGCACCCTGTATCACTGCGGGAGAGGAGAGCAAACTATTAGCGAAGCTTTATCTTGACCTCCATCTGGACGGTGAAGCATATAGGCGGCATCTGAGTGCCAAAAGCTGCTCCGAAAGCTCGTGGCCGAAATCATATGTTTGTGTTTAGGCTGCGCAATGAAAACAGAAATCCGAAAACACAAATCAACAGAACTGAGCGAAAACCGGCTATGGAAAGTTTGGCTATGGCACAGTTCTGAAGGTCATTCG
Organism: Drosophila anomelani; assembly: GCA_035045905.1. Lineage (NCBI taxonomy): Eukaryota > Metazoa > Arthropoda > Insecta > Diptera > Drosophilidae > Drosophila > Drosophila anomelani. Next base: position 8,581,191 of record JAWNOO010000165.1, read on the forward strand.
GCTCCCAGAACACAGAACACACAGAGCACACAGCGCACAGAGCACTCAATCTGGCACGTATTGTTATCTGGCGGATCTGGGAAATCGGCTTAACGCTCACCGTTCTGCAGCTCCGGCAATGAGGGCACATGCAGGGGCTTCTCCTCGTAGAGCAGTTGCTCGGTGTCTAGCTGCTTCTGGCTCATGTTTGCTGGCTATGGGCTGGCTGGCTGTGTCCTAGTTTCTGCTCCTTCCACTCCAAATCAGGTTCCTTTTCTCGCTCTCCGCTGGAGGCTACCGCTCGCTAGATCGTTGCAAACGCGACTGTCGACGCCAACCGGCTGGCGTCTCGCATTTTAAAGTTGAGTGCTCGCTCGGCTCCCGGTTTATAATTTGCCCTATAGTTAACATTGCTGGCCGTACAGGGTGTCGTTGTGCCTTGCACTGATAGAGATAAGATAAACTCTTGCTTTGTATTTAGTTTAATTAGAGTCAGGGATCTATCTGGGTAGATTCTTCCCTCGCACGCCCAATGCGCATGTCTGGAACGAAAGGCAGTAATATTTATGACGATGCGGTTAATCCAGTACAGTAGCTCCTCCTCAACCTACCCTACCAAAAGGTGTCCGCCAGCAACTTTCCACTTCACTGTTGACACTTTCACTGGTCAGTGGGAAAAACAAAGGTTCTCTTAGGGCTTAGGCTAAGGAACCCTAAAACTGGCTGCTCCGGTTTACGGCTCACATTTCCATATTCTTTGTCAGCAAGAAAGTTGTTCTGCCACAAGTCGCTCTATAATTTATGCCTAATCAAAAGCTTGTCCTAAACTAATTGATGTTGAATAAAGAAGAATGGTTTTTTGGTTATATGGTAAACTCAGGTAGTAAAGTCTCTGCGTGGGCACCTTTCACTGTAGCCCCTTTTTTTTGGGTGATAACTCCAGCCCGCTGATAGTGGCTCTGGGATCGTGTATTGTCATTTAGCGGTCACGTTTGCTACGTCAGTGGTCGGCGGCGCTGGCTGATAAGGAACTGTGTGCTGTGTGGTTTCGCTATATAGATAATAGATAGTTCAGCTTGGGTGTGTCGCGGGTCAAGCCGCAAGTGTTGGGAAGCTAGGGCGCTAATTTGATGTATTGCCGTGCTAATGAGCTGCCGAGTTGGCCTGGATCCAGTTGATGGATGCCAGACATCAGGCATAATATTGGGAGCCATGCAATGACAGGCTCCACGCCTCGGCGAAAGAGTCATGCAATCATTCTGTCCAGGATCGGAGAAGAAGATGCCTGCTATCATTTCCAAACTGGTCCAAGCAATCCATCATTTTGCCAATGCATGGATAGTTTATCATAATTACTAAGTGAACCGAGTGAGGAGCTTGCTCTGTTCTGTGTTCTCCTCCGTTCTGGCCATCTACAGGCATTGGTTCTGGCCGACCGACCTCTTTTGCGGCCTGCAGAACTCGTTGCTGACCCAATTCCTCCGGCCGCCACTTCACTTTTTTCGCAGCTCAGCCTGAAACTGGTTAGGGGAATTGTGTCAGCGCTAATACTCGCATCCAAACTGCAGCCAAACCGACAGACATCCCAACTAACATATGTTGTGTTCTTCTCGTTGTCGCATTTGTTGTCCATGTCACATTAGGCAATGACTGACAGGCGCCGATCCGCGACGTCGTCGTAATGGGCAACCGCATCGCATCCACCCGAGGCGACATCTGCGGCGGAGTGGAGGAGGGAGCCGCCGGCGAGGGCACCTCCAGGTTCAACACGCGCCGTCGCTACCAGCAGCACAAGCGGGAGTATTGCCTGCAGAGCGAATATCGCTCCAAGACGCTCCCAGCCCGTCATCCGCATCACGACCAGAGCCAGAGCCCGGGGAGCCAAGATCCGGGCAAGGAGCGGCTGGGCTCCAGCAGCTGCCTGGGGGCCGGAGGCAATGCATCCAATGGCACGCCTCCACACAACGGAGAGACCTCGAGGGTGCTGTTTCTGCTCTACTTGATTAATCGCACCTGGAACGTTGTCATGGACACCATGGACACACGCACCAAGAGGTAAGACTCCATTCCCAGCCTGCAACACATTCTTAAATTATCATAATGTAAAATAAATACATATTTTAGTTTTTAATTATTAATCCACGCCTATAATTGACGCTAATAATTATTTTCCAGTCGTTCTCCACGCGGCACTTCCCCGCAAAAAGAGGAGCCCGCGGACATTGAGCTGCAAGAGCGGCCGCTGGATGAAGAGTGCTCTATTGGCATCACCGATCTGGACGCCTCTTCCCTCTGCTCCCAGTATTCCTGCTGCAGCTGCAGCTACTGTGATGTGGAAACAACGGGCACACAGACCAATGTGTACAGCTCCATTGGCGACGACTATTCCCTGGACTCCATGTATGAAGTGGGCAAATCGGTGGCAGACAGGTAAGCGAAGCAATTGATTCTATAATGAACTGAGGGGGTACAGTAGATGCCACCTCTTGTCAGCTATGCAAGACTGAGAAGATAAAGCCTGCTTTTAGGCTTTCCCACAACAACTAGCTGTATGCAATGAAAAACTTGTCTTTATGCTGAAATTTTATTTGTGGAACGAGTCAGGGAGGGCCACTGCTTAGAAGCAGCTGTCGATGGAGGGCAGGGAGCCGCTGCAGAAGTGCCAGGTGGACCAGGCAGACCATCCCTGCTGGCTGAGGACCTTCTGGGCGCAACGCACGGAGTGGGTGATGTCGTCGGTCAACAGGGCGTTGCAGCTGAGGCCGCACTCGTTGTAGGAGAAGCGTCCAGAGGGAGGAGCGCACCAGTAGTAGTCGTTGATCTGGAAGATGCCGTAGTCGTTGGAGCCGTTGTAGTTCTCAGGACCCACAACTCCGGTGCGGTAGGAGCTCTCGTGCTCGGCAATGCAAGTCCAGCGGGCCAGCTGGTCACGAGGAACGCCCAAGTCGGACATCTCGCGGGCCAAGGAGCAACGGTCCATGGTGCGACCGAAAGCAGGAGCGGCCAGAGCCAGGGCAACCAGAACGATGAAAGCCTTCATGATGATTTCAAGTGATTGAAACTAATGCCCAAACAGCAAATGGATCGTGTTTTTATAACAAACTTTCTACTGATAAAGGAGTTATCATTCGCACGCTTACAGATAAGCACTCTATTCCTGCGCATTTGCGGCACGAAGATCGCCATCTTTTCATTAATTTGATAAAACACGAAAGGAAAATTTTGAATTTATAGGCCAACTGCAGCTGGTAGTAAACATTGGCTTATCAGCAAGCTGCCAAATACAAAAGATAAGAAGACTGAACGGGAAAAAATGGCTGAAAATATCAATGGGAATACTACAAGTATGAACAAACATTGATAAAAGCCTTTTAAACAAAATGTCCATCAATTTGAATCGATATTTGCCATTAAATGACGCGCAAATTTTACTCGGGGACTTTTTTATGGGTTATCCCAACGGTTATATGTGAGATACGATGCCTAAATTCACCTATAAAAGGGAGGACTTTCGGTTCGTTCTACATTAGTTTCAATCACTTGAAATCATCATGAAGGCTTTCATCGTTCTGGTTGCCCTGGCTCTGGCCGCTCCCGCTTTCGGTCGCACCATGGACCGTTGCTCCCTGGCCCGCGAGATGTCCGACTTGGGCGTTCCTCGTGACCAGCTGGCCCGCTGGACTTGCATTGCTGAGCACGAGAGCTCCTACCGCACCGGAGTTGTGGGTCCTGAGAACTACAACGGCTCCAACGACTACGGCATCTTCCAGATCAACGACTACTACTGGTGCGCTCCTCCCTCTGGACGCTTCTCCTACAACGAGTGCGGCCTCAGCTGCAACGCCCTGCTGACCGACGACATCACCCACTCGGTGCGTTGCGCCCAGAAGGTCCTCAGCCAGCAGGGATGGTCCGCCTGGTCCACCTGGCACTTCTGCAGCGGCTCCCTGCCCTCCATCGACAGCTGCTTCTAAGCTGTAGTTTTGATTTCCTAGTAAAAACTCTTTAATTTGCAATATAGTTGGCTTATTTCTGGTGGGGATTTCGCATTCTTCCATCTAATCACTGCTCAGGGAGTTGGAGCTGCCCTCCGGCGCTTGACAGTCTTCATCGTCAAATCAGAGGCAAGCAGTTGCTACTCTAATGCTTGGGTTCGTGGTCTTATACTGTTGAAGGGGAACTGGTCTTATACTAGAGCGGGAGAGTGACTCTTCGTCGCGTCTTCGGGCTGGTAGCAAATCTTCGGGCTTGAAGCTCGGCTTGGGTTTAGGCCAAGTCGGCAGCTTGGGATCAGTCGGTGCGTGACTTCTCTCCCAGGCGGACGTTTGTAGATCGTGTCGGAAGCGGAGACGAAGCTGTGTTTCGGTTACCAATTAAGTCGAAGTCGAAGTCGATGGCTCAGCTAGATAGGCCCGAGGTCTAGCCAAGTTCAATCGATGGTCGACAGCCTGGCCTTAAGTGCGCAAACGAATCGAAGCCAAGTCCTGTGAACCCGAGAACTATTCCCCCTCCAACTCTCTCCTTTGGGGACTGTTACGTGTCACTGGCGATTACGCGATATGCATTTTCTTATTGTGTATTCTCGGGTGAAACGAGTTTGATTGGATAGAAAAGTGCGACTACTCGATTCTCGACTCTCGGTTCTTGAGTATTGAGTCTTGGATCTCGATTCTCGCTCTCCGGCTAACAGCATCGCGAGTGGAGTGCGCGCGCAGATTGCATTCTGTTGGTAACGGTAAAACGAGTACAACTCGGGGACTGGACCCGGCTAGAACTGGCCCCAACTGGCCTATTGCAGCATCCACGAAGCATCCATCCATCCGCAATAATAATAACACAGACCGAGGCAGAGGCACAGCGGTTCTGGCTTCTTGCTAATCTTCTCAATTTGTGCCCCTTGTCCGATGACGACGCAAAGTGCAGCATGAAAGTCAGCTCCAACTGTGTGTGAGGTGGAGAAGTAGGAGGTGGTGGTGTGTGTGTTTGTGTGTGTATATCGGAGTCGGGAATTTGAGAACGTTCTGTGGCCCAATTCGGAATCGTGTCAATATACTCCCAGAGCAGAGCGCCCACCGAACCTGATCCCAAATTGTATTTCGGACGACGAGCAACCAGCAATCAGTAACCAGGAGAGGAGCAGAGCGGAGGCCTAGGTAAGCGCAAGTGGAGGAGATGAACTAGTTCAGTCAAGTCCAACTAAGTCAGAGGGTCAGTCTCTCGAGACCCACTTGGTCAAGATCGTATCCGATGCGTGCCCGGGTTCAGGCCATATGCTAATGGGCACCGACTTTCTTTTGGAATCTAGATATGTAAATCCCTCTCCGCTCGCTGGGCCGTGTGGGCAGCTCTGACATTGAACTGTGACGCCCACGCAGAGCACGGAGCACAGATCAGTGGAAAAGAAACTCTCGGCAGTTCCGAGAAGCAGAACCCAGCACAAAAAAAGAGCCATAAAGAGTCGTTAAGACTACTGCGTGTGCGTTATAAAAGTATGAAAACAAATTACATTTAACTGTACTCGGGGGGAGATTGAAGTGAAAATTGAATTGGCAGCGGCACGAGACTCCGCCGAAGCCCCAATCCGCACCAACAATGCCACTTTGTCCAGAAAGCCAAACACAAAGAGGAAAGCCCAACAAAAGAAGCCAGGGAAGCCAGGGAAACGGCGGGGGAAAAGCGAACAAGAGATTGTAAATAAATAAATAACACTCGCAGAGGCAGACAGAAACCACACATTCCGAGTAAAAAGCGAGTGTATGCCGGCCAAACTACAGAAAAATCTGTTCCGGTCTGATTTAACAATAGTTAAACAGCTTATGATGAGGAGGAGGAGGAAGCGGAGGAGGAGGAAGCGGAGGAGTAGGTGGCCCAGCTAACTTTCGGCACTGCCTGAAATAGAAATTTCTTTCTTCTTCTCAAAAAATTTGCCACTCTGCGGTCTCAGCTCAACTCGGCATTTATTCTTCTTCTAAGCCTCGAAGTGGGGAACTGGGACTAGGGCCAGAGGCTTCCCTTTGGGTAACTGCAGCAAATGAGCCACATTAGCCCGGCCATCAGCAGATGTTGGACACCTTGACAGGCCCTGACAAATGAAGCAATTGGTGGAGATTGGGTAACCGCACTTGGGCAACAAAGAGCCAAGCGGGCTTTGTGCACGGGATTCGAATGGAGTGGGCCATGAGCCGCGGGCTTTGTTGGAACGGAACCCAGACTAATTGGAGCCAATGGGCCGCTGCCGCCGCCAAGGCGAGAGACAGGCAGGCAAAATCGAGATCAGAGGCCAATTGGCCAGACAAACAGTCACCCGGCATACACGATGGCTGCTCTGCATCCATTCAAAGCAGGTGGACTTGGCACCAGCTCCACGTTGGCCATCTGCGAGGGGATTCACCAGCGGGTTTCCGCAATACTTCATTCACATTATTATCGGAATGCTCCGCCAATCGAATTATCAATGGGGCCCTATCAATATGGTCCGATTTCCCGGCGAATCTTTTCTTTTTTTTTGCGACACGTCCAGATTAGCGAGTCCATCAAATCAAAATAATAGTACTCGAGATAACCCCTCCGGGCTAGATAATTTTCCGGCTATAAAAGCGCCCCTCCTTGCGGGACTAGACATCAGTTTTCGTCAACATGAAGGCCTTCATCGTTTTGGTTGCTTTGGCTCTGGCCGCCCCTGCTTTCGGTCGCACCATGGACCGTTGCTCCCTGGCTAGGGAGATGTCCAACCTGGGCGTTCCCCGTGACCAGCTGGCCCGCTGGACCTGCATTGCTGAGCACGAGAGCTCCTACCGTACCCACGTTGTGGGACCCACCAACTACAACGGCTCCAACGACTACGGCATCTTCCAGATCAACGACTACTACTGGTGCTCTCCTCCCTCTGGACGCTTCTCCTACAACGAGTGCGGCCTGAGCTGCAATGCCCTGTTGACCGACGACATCACCCACTCCGTGCGTTGCGCCCAGAAGGTGCTCAGCCAGCAGGGATGGTCTGCCTGGTCCACCTGGCACTACTGCAGCGGATGGTTGCCGTCCATCGACAGCTGCTTCTAAGTTGATTCCGACCCCGAATAAAATGATAGCATAAAAACATATTAAAACCTGGTTATTCCTATTAGATTTAACATCAAAAGGGGAACTTAATTCGTTGAAACAATTTGTAAGCTTAAATCCTTTTGTTTTGGCCAGCTTTCTCCCAATTTTGATGCCTCAAGGCAGCACACGTTTCAGTTCGATTGATAATCTGCTATAGTGAGCTCGATTCCGAGTGGCCCTAGGCTCTGGGCAATCAGCTCGGTGGCAAAAATTCGTATAATCGATATGACATTATTGTCTTCGATTCTCTCTGTTGGCGGAGAGACGGAAGTTCGCATTATTACCAAGTTAAATTTAGAGTCATTGACGGGTTCTGCGCTCAAGAGCTACCAGTCCGACTGGTTCGGGCCTCATGTCGAAGCCGAATGGAATTATAATGAATTTGTCTGCGTTTGCATATTATTTGGCTTTGACCCGCTGTCATTTTTTAGCTGTCAGTCAGGCGAAGCATTAAGTTTACTTTCTATTGGGGGAAAACTGGCCAAATTGATCGAATATATTTTATGCTTCTCCCCCAAAAGTTTCTAACTTTCCACATCTGTTTATGGCTTTATCACTGCGATAAGCAAATGCAAATGAGGTGTGCATATTCTATTGATCAGATTAGAAAGTATTTGGGAAATAAATCAATAAATTTGAGGGCTGTAAAGGGCCAACCATAAAAGTGAAAACAAAAGCAGTAAATATCTAAAATAATTTATTTCTAAATTGGATCAGGGAACGAATTTAAAATTAATCAAACTCAGCCAAATATGCATTCATTTTGAATCGGAAAGCTTTGTTGTCTTACTTTTTCTTAGAGTAATAAATCTGCCTAATTTTACTCAGCTTTTGATGCTGATCAATAATGAAATGACTCCTTTAACTTTTATAAGGATTAAACTAAACATTTTAACTCGATGTTCACTTCATATTAACAAAGTTATAAAAGAGATAAATGCCTATCAAAAGTAAAAGCAAATAAATCCCAACAGAATCAGAATAACTTTTTATGCAATCACTTTTTATTCGGGGTCAAAATCAGCTTAGAAGCAGCTGTCGATGGACGGGAGCCATCCGCTGCAGTAGTGCCAGGTGGACCAGGCGGACCATCCCTGCTGGCTGAGCACCTTCTGGGCGCAACGCACGGAGTGGGTGATGTCGTCGGTCAACAGGGCGTTGCAGCTCAGGCCGCACTCGTTGTAGGAGAAGCGTCCAGAGGGAGGAGAGCACCAGTAGTAGTCGTTGATCTGGAAGATGCCGTAGTCGTTGGAGCCGTTGTAGTTGGTGGGTCCCACAACGTGGGTGCGGAAGGAGCTCTCGTGCTCGGCAATGCAGGTCCAGCGGGCCAGCTGGTCACGGGGAACGCCCAAGTTGGACATCTCGCGGGCCAGGGAGCAGCGGTCCATGGTGCGACCGAAAGCAGGGGCGGCCAAAGCCAGAGCAACCAGAACGATGAAAGCCTTCATGTTGACAATTTTGAAAAACTGATATGGAAGGCCAGAAGGGCCGAGCTTTTATAGGGCGTCATTATCTCGCTTTTTCAAGTGATCTATGAATACTATCAAATTTTCTTATCAAAGGTGCACACGAGACCTGTAAGAGGCTCTTACTGAATATGGCCAAACAAAATTTAATCAGGCCGCTGCCTTTATCAAACACTTTCAGCCAAGTGGCCTTAAGCGGGTCCTTTAAGGCAAAACAGAGTAGGCCAAGTAGGTCTCAGCTTCATCTCTTCTCTTTGACGATGTCTTTCTGGCTTTTTAGAGCAAGTAAGATTAATTTTTCGAGCTAAGCATTTGTGTTTTTAAGCCATTAACCTTGTTAGCATCTCTGCTCCGTCTTGACTGGGCAATTACGAGTGTTTAGTGGGCAGAAGGTACGGGCTACATGAGCTCTACTTTAGTGCACTTAAGTGAGCTGTGATTTGGTAAGGAACTCCAGCTGGTAGGAGGCTTGGCCACCTCGTGTAACGGGCGTGCGTTGGCTCGTAAAACCACTGACTCGTCAGAGACCCAAGGCTGCCACACATCATCAATAAGTGCGCTGCACTCGGCTTTCCCGAGCCGGTTGGACTTGGACCCAGGCAGCGACTCCAACTCGACTCCGACAAAGACTAACGATCGACGACCCAACCGCAAGTATGCAAACTACGAAGCCACAGCCAGTGCGGGCTGTTACATTAACCCCATTCGCAGCTGCGGGCAGGGGCACTCCACTAGCGGTACTCCTGGGGTTACAAGTGGGCCCAAACCAAGCGCCAGTCGCCTGCGGAGGCAGCCGAGACTTGAAGCATTCGGAGATTTTGAGATTCCGAGATTTCTGCGATGCCAAGAAAGTTGTTAACCTTTCGCGTGTGGTTAACAGCAAAGACAAATGACAAAAGGCTACTGTGGAGGCATTCGAGAGATGATGCTGGGATGGGAGAGAACGAGCTGTCGGGCAGAGCTGTCTTCACATCCAACTGTGGCCGGAGAGCTCTCCAGTTAGACTCCAGCCTCGGGCATTCAAGCGTGACCCCCTTAGAGCCCCATGAATTATAGATGGATTCATAAATGAATGCTAATTTGTGGATGAGTGGATGAGGGGAGCCTCGGTCGCCGTCGATGAGTTGTCGGTTCTATTGTCAAAGAAGAATGCTTATCACTTTTACTTTTTGCTGATTTATCGAAGATGCTAATGGCTTTTCTGCTCCGAACTGTGTCAGCTAACAGTTCTGATCGAGAAGAATTTTCTGTCGTCTGTCAGCCAGTCCCCATTGCATATGCATGAGCCCGCTGCGGAGCCTACAATCGGCCCAGGCCAATTAAACCTCATTTCCATTCGAGTCGACGCTAATTGTCAGCCAAACTTTGGGCCGAGAACTGTTAGGATAATGGCCAAGAGTCGCCGAAGATAAGACAAGAAGCCGCCGTAGCTGTTCTTCCCCATTCGAACGGTTCTCCATCTCCATTTGAGGCAATTACAATCAGATGCGATTAAAAATGGCCAACGTCATTGGAATTTGTAAACAAACTCGGCCGATAACAGGCCGCCTGATCAATCTACTTTGTAGCCATTCAGAACCATTTGGGATCCTATCGCCAAATTTTCATCGCAGTCGTAGTGCCATTGACAGCCCAATAAGCTTATCACCCTATCGCCCCTCGAGTGCTCTTCCTCGCCTCATAGATAAGGCTCTCCGCGAGGAGTATAAAAGCACGCCTCGCGAGGACCTCATCATCAGTTTACTTCAGTAAAAGAATCAACATGAAGGCCTTCATCGTTCTGGTTGCTTTGGCTCTGGCCGCCCCTGCTTTCGGTCGCACCATGGACCGCTGCTCCTTGGCCCGCGAGATGTCCAACTTGGGCGTTCCTCGTGACCAGCTGGCCCGCTGGACCTGCATTGCTGAGCACGAGAGCTCCTACCGTACCCACGTGGTTGGCCCCACCAACTACAACGGCTCCAACGACTACGGCATCTTCCAGATCAACGACTACTACTGGTGCTCTCCTCCCTCTGGACGCTTCTCCTACAACGAGTGCGGCCTGAGCTGCAATGCTCTGTTGACCGACGACATCACCCACTCCGTGCGTTGCGCCCAGAAGGTGCTCAGCCAGCAGGGATGGTCTGCCTGGTCCACCTGGCACTACTGCAGCGGATGGTTGCCGTCCATCGATAGCTGCTTCTAAGTTGATTCTGACCCTGAATAAAATAATGTTTTAAAATTACTTCTTGCTTCATATTTTAATTGAGAAATTTGCATTGAAATTTAAGAGAATTTTTAAAGAATTTTTAAATGGCTTCTGCGAGAGGTTCTTTAATTTTTGCAGAATTTCATAAAGAAATTTCCTGTGATTTCTCTGTATAGTTTCTCCTTTAAAACTTTAGCATTTGTAATCTTATATGGCTTTAATGGTTGATGGATCTGTCTGATGTTTGCGTGACATGCTCACTTTCTAATTTTGCCAAAAGAATAGTATATGAATTCGCTAATAAACATAAAAGTGTCGCTCTGCCAAGAGCCATAAATATCGGTTCAAAGAAGAAACTTTGCTAAAACAAAGAGTCTTAAAATATGCTTAAAAAATAATCATTGTTAAAACAAACAAAGATGCAAACATCGACTGAATAATAAATTAGTAAAGCTGCTATTCGCAACTCTTTTCCAATAGAAAGTAAACTTAAAGCTAGGTTTTCAACGGGTCAAAGCCAAATAATAACCCCGCCTAGGCATATTCATTATAATTCCATTGAGCTTGGACTTGTCTTTTGCCAGAGTCCCAAACCTGTCTGACGAGCTCTCCTCAGCGCAGATCGCGACAATGTTTTTATATTTAAATTTACAAAGGCTCCCAGCGAAACATGCAAGCTTAGGTCAACTTCCGCTTGAAAAATTCAAAGATACAGCTGTCAAACTTAAGAAAACAATAATGACATATCGATTATAGGAATAACTAAGAGCCCCGGGCGTCCTCGAATTACGCTTTGTGCCCACGACTCGCAATTATCCCGCGATTGCAATCTCTTCGCCCGAGGTGGCAATTGCTTATCGCAGAGAAAGTGGCAGCCCAGAGATCAACAAAGCAATTCTTCCTAAAAGCGTCTTTATTTCAAATCAATATCTTTTCCAGCTTAGAAGCAGCTGTCGATGGACGGGAGCCATCCGCTGCAGTAGTGCCAGGTGGACCAGGCGGACCATCCCTGCTGGCTGAGCACCTTCTGGGCGCAACGCACGGAGTGGGTGATATCGTCGGTCAACAGGGCATTGCAGCTCAGGCCGCACTCGTTGTAGGAGAAGCGTCCAGAGGGAGGAGAGCACCAGTAGTAGTCGTTGATCTGGAAGATGCCGTAGTCGTTGGAGCCGTTGTAGTTGGTAGGGCCAACCACGTGGGTACGGTAGGAGCTCTCGTGCTCGGCAATGCAAGTCCAGCGGGCCAGCTGGTCACGAGGAACGCCCAAGTTGGACATCTCGCGGGCCAGGGAGCAGCGGTCCATGGTGCGACCGAAGGCGGGGGCGGCCAGAGCCAGGGCAACCAAGACGATGAAGGCCTTCATGTTAATGCTTTTCAGAAAACTGATGTTGAGGGCAGGAAGAGTTGTGCTTTTATAGCAAAACCCTTCGCTGATAAAGGAATTATCTGACACATGTGTGCTGATTGCGCTCTTGTTTACACCCAAGCTTAATGACGATGGCAATTACCCATAAGTAATAATATAATGTATCTACAGACCACAAGTCTGCGTTTTTCATTACGCCGGCGTCACAAGATAGGAACCGTATGATTGATGAAGAAGCCAACCAACCAACTAGTTGATCATCCCATATATTGGCAAACACTGAAAGATATTGATAAGATACTTCCAGTAGCACGCGCAGGAATAAATATAATTCGTTAATCAGAACGCTTTCGGGGATTTTTTTAAAGAGATATTTTTTAGAGATATTCATTTAGCGATAACTTGAGGAGTTATCTTTGATAAGGCAGGCATTTCGCCCTATAAAAGCGCAACCCTTGGGGGCTTCGACATCAGTTTTCTGAAAAATATCAACATGAAGGCCTTCATCGTGCTGGTTGCTTTGGCTTTGGCCGCTCCTGCTTTCGGTCGCACCATGGACCGCTGCTCCCTGGCCCGCGAGATGTCCAACTTGGGCGTTCCCCGTGACCAGCTGGCCCGCTGGACTTGCATTGCCGAGCATGAGAGCTCCTACCGTACCCACGTGGTTGGCCCCACCAACTACAACGGCTCCAACGACTACGGCATCTTCCAGATCAACGACTACTACTGGTGCTCTCCTCCCTCTGGACGCTTCTCCTACAACGAGTGCGGCTTGAGCTGCAATGCCCTGTTGACCGACGACATCACCCACTCCGTGCGTTGCGCCCAGAAGGTGCTCAGCCAGCAGGGATGGTCTGCCTGGTCCACCTGGCACTACTGCAGCGGATGGTTGCCGTCCATCGACAGCTGCTTCTAAGCTCGCTCAATAAACATCACCTAAAAGATAATTTAAGCAGATTTATTTGGGAATAGGCATTCATTTATTTTTAGTTTACATATAATATTTTTTGGTCATAGTCAACAGAATGGAAATATTTATTTTTCCCTTCTCAAAGACTACAATTCCGATCATTCTCATTGGCCTGTTTGGTTCTTCAATTATTATCTTTCTTCACACACTTTCTAAATGGAAGAAAATCGAAGAGAAAGAGTGGAAACAGCTTCCCTTCTAGAAGAGTGGCCACAGGCCGATGACTTTGACTGGGACCGGTCAATGAATTCTTAATGTGGCCAACGCAGTGGGCAATAAATTATACAAGTAGCCATCCGGCTCCCTTGTTCTAAGAGTGGCTGGTGATAAACGAAGGTAAACTGGGCACCAACTCGGAGTTTCAGAGTCTCAGAACGGGAACGGGAACCCAGAGCACGTCCAAAGGAAGTGGAAACGCATAGACAAAGACCCTCGGCTGCGATCGTCTGAGGAACAGGCTAAAACAAAGCAGGAAATCAAAGACCGGAAAATTATACCATTCCTGGGGACGGAGGCGGGGATGGAGATGGGGCTGGCGAATCGCAGATCGGGGAATTGTTGCCAGTAGTGCCCCCAGCCGGAGTGTTTCCTATAATCTGAGCACATTAGCACAAGTCGCAGGGTCGGAAAGCCGACTGGAAATGGAAGTGCATAAGTAATTGCCCTAAGGTTGAGGGGTTCGGCGCCCTCTGGAGCGACATTGCGTGGGTCAGGCTAAGACAATTGCTGCCGTCGGGGAAGGCAGTCGAGCGTTAAGTTATGATGGTCCACAGATAACAATTCCACTCGGGAGCCGACGTACCGCAATAAGCTTTACACTCGGTTTGTGGCCCATCTAATTGGTCTGGGTCTGGGTCTGAGGAGTAGCAGCTGACAGATGGATGGAAGGGACAGGCGCAGAAGGGTGCCTGGGAAACAGGTTACTGGTGAATATAGTTAGGAAAAACTTCTGAGAATTTAATAACTACCTCCAAGGAAGTGCCAAAGAGGAAGTTTAGATGGTAAAGAAGAGATGGAATCTCAGAAAAACAAAGTTCTGAGTCAAATGATTACTGCAAAATATAACAATAGTTCTGTGACTGGATTAAACCTAATAACAAACTAAGAATAAAGAGTTTTTTTTGCCAGAAAGCACAAAAAATGCATAAGGAAAACTATTAATTTAAAAAGGAAATTACGCAGGACATGCTAAAATCCATTCATCAAAAATCACCAAGATTAGCAGATAGTAAAAAAACTGGAAAGTGGCTCTCAAAGAACCTGAAAATTCCGCAATTCATGCGATTTTCATTAAGATTAAGGAGCGTAATTAAATTATCAATGGTGCCCCTCCAGCGGACATATCTTCAGACGATCCACCACTTGGCATATCGACACGGAACTTATGCCCCAAGTTGTACAAGTCAATAGCCGATATCTCGGGGGTTTACCTCTATCAGCTTTTCAATTTTATCAGCTCGCACGAGCTCCTTCCTAAACTCTCGAGGAAAATGGCCGAAGTCAAAGTCTCATCGCAGTTGGCTTCCCTGTTCGGCGGAGTCAACAGTGTGTGGCGACGGTGATCGCTGGGTTGCGATCTAGAATGTTCTGGGCGAGAACAGGGACAGGATCTCGGATTACCAGAGATATGATAACTGTGACGTTATCGAGGGGTAAGTCTTCTCTACGGATGCTCAGGCCCTCGCTGAACTTGCACAATCCCGAGATGATCGCATTACCCATTCTTCCACTTTTCCACGCGGTTAACTTGACATGATCTTCAGCGGTTCAGCCATTGTCGGCGACAGGCCAACGGTGACACTGGCCCCCGCTTTGGGGCCAAGTCACTTTCGGCATCAATTACCTGCCACCGATTCGACTCACAAATTATAAGCATTTCTCTCTCTATCTCTGGCAGCAGCTCCAAAACGCAACTGTGTCAAAAGGCAAGCTTCAAAGACTTTAAGCACCGAAAACTCCAAGCCCCACGCCCCGCTGCGATATAGTTTCAGCGAGACAAACCCTAATTACATTATTTGACAGCTGCGGCCTGCTGATACATAACCTCGGGCGGGCAGGTGCCCTGCAATCTGCTGTTGAAAACAAATCCCAGTGAAAACTATAATGAGCGTTGGAAAAGCTCTTCCAAAAACAAAAAAAGACACAACGAAAACCATTTTAATTTGGAGTCAAGCGCGACGCCGTCAAGCTTGACAGTCGTCCGTCAACGACGATCAAAAAGATGACAAAAGCCGGGAATGGGCGATAGCTCAAGGGAGCTGACAGCCTTGGGAAATCTCGCTCGGAGAGATCTCTCGGTCTCGGTCTCGATCTCGATCTCGATCTCTGACAGCTGAAAAGTGGCCACATTTCTCTCCGGCTTTGTCGGTTGCTAAATTCTCCTAATAGTTTTATCTGCGAGTGAGTTTCGTGTTGCGAGTGTGGGTAAAATTCGCCGCGGACAAATGCAAATGCAAATGGGCTAAAGAAATGGAACTGCCATGAGAACTTTTGCATCAAGTCAGCGGTGACTTAATCTCTGGCATCATCGTCACAAAAGTGCCACTCCGCTCCGCAGCAAAGCCCACATCCGATCCCAGCTTATTGTGGTGTCGCTGCAAACACACAACAAACCAGGTGTATTTCCCATTCCTCGGCTTGTGTAACGCCGCCTAGAAACAATTTGGCAAGGTGTCAGCTCAACTTTCCCATTTCCATGTCCATTCCATCTTCTGGCTGTTTTATGATCTGTCCGAAATGGGAAGGAGAAGAAGAGAACTCAGCTTAATTGGGATTCCAATGGATATAGGGGATTGGGGTCGCATCTCGGATTCAATACCTCCTGGAATGTCGTTCAACCCGAGCAGCCCCCAAAGACGACGACGACAACACCCTTGAGAATAGCTTAGCAAATTAATACATTAGGCTCTAGGCCGACTCATACCTGGTCTTCGCCAATTGGCAAGGCCCAAACGAACTCTAAATGGCAAAGTTGATCTCCGGCGATTAGCCGCAAATGGCAATCCCATAGACCTACATTATGTCTCTGCTCCATCGCTCCGACTGCCATAGATGTAATTGAATCGAAATTGTTTTCAATCGAGCTAAAGTCCGTTGGCACTAAGAGGCCTCAACTGGATGGAGACGGAGACGGAGAGGCAGATCGAGATACATACCGTCGTACCATCCATGATAAATGCAGCGATAACGGCGACTTTTCATACGTAATTTGTTTTATGCCTGGAAATTAAATTAACTTGTTTGCCAGCCATTTGCCAGCTGCTGGCCAAGATAGAGGCTCCGCTTTAATGTCTAATAGATTTCATTTGCTTTGGCCAGGCCAACTGTCATAATGACTCTGTTATGTGTGGGCCATTATATAAAATTTCACTTTTCGCCGCCACCAAAAAGGCTAGAAATAGGAGTCCACTGGCGGCGACAGTTTTGCAATTCCCCAGCGACACTAAGAGCCTATTTTTTATTCACTTTATTATGATTGGGCACGAGCACTTTGTACTAGTTTTTTTATTAACATTTTTGCCTGTGTTATTTTGGCTGAAATCATCGTAGATCGAGGCTAAGCTTACTCGAAAAGATTCTTAAATACGGAAACATTTAGAAACCAAATAAGGCAGCAGCACTCGATCACAATCTACGCATCAAATAAAGCCCACCAAAACTGTATCTCAGCATTGTGCGTAAGATATATCTGGGGATGGTGATCGTTGGCAGCTCGCTGTCTTCCAGCTGCTATTCGAAATATTTATCTCGAAAATATAGCAGGCATTGTCTTCGCCATATCTCGGTGGGTCTCTGCTCACGCAACTCGGGTGCGGTTGCATGTTGGCTGAAATTATTCATAGTTATTCATTGTGCGGCATCCGAGGCATTCGGGTCTGGAAATGGCAATGCATATACCCGCAGATATAGTATCTCTTTCTCCTCCTGCCCAGACGAATTCCCATCTTTTGCACGGCCCAAGTTTAATGTCCGACTTTGAAGTGGAGTCGCGGGTTTAATGGCGAAACAGCGCCACTTGACTGCAGCTATTAGCCCCCCGGTTGTGGTCTGGTTTATGACCAGGCTGAGAGTGTGATTAATCATCAATCATCTGGATTACCACTTGGGCGGTTCCCGGGCTCTATCTTTATATTTTTCGGCTACTCGAACTCAAGTTGGCCACAATGGGGCCCCTTCTAAGCCCATCGTCATTGTTGATATAACAGCAATTATGCTAATCAGCAGCGAGGGCTCCACTCGTACCTTTCTCTGCGATTCATTGAACCTCTGCGGCCCCGCCGAACAATGACGAGATCTTGGCTAACACTCGATTTTCAAGGTGTTTGATAGCGGCTTATCAGTCGAAAGCTTCGTGTGAATTTCCCCTTTTTCGGGAGCCTAAAACTAGGCAGCATTTACGAAAGGGATGTTCTTTTATTCTTTTTGAGATTGGACCCTATGATGTACTCGGCTGGCTGATAAAGTTATTTTGGTCTTATTTTATGTTGTTTTGGTCGTGAATGAATTATTTAAATCGGCCAAGTTGCGGTTTTTTTAATTATATTTCTATCTCTGAGTGCTACGAGCTCAAGGGCTGATAGGCCAGCCGAACGTACGGGCTAATTTCCCATAAATACCCCGGCCAGGAGCCGAGTTGGCCAAACAGTTTCGTTTAAACCATGAAGGCTTTCATCGTTCTTATGGCTCTGGCCGCCTGCGCCGCCACCGCTCTGGCTGGCCGCACCTTGGACCGTTGCTCCTTGGCCCGCGAGATGTCCAACTTGGGCGTTCCTCGTGACCAGCTGGACAAGTGGACCTGCATTGCCCAGCACGAAAGCGACTACCGCACCTGGGTGGTCGGCCCGCCCAACTGGGACGGTTCCAACGACTACGGTATCTTCCAGATCAACGATCTGTACTGGTGCCAGGCCGATGGACGCTTCTCCTACAACGAGTGCGGCCTCAGCTGCAATGCCCTGCTGACCGACGACATCACCAACTCCGTGCGTTGCGCCCAGAAGGTGCTCAGCCAGCAGGGATGGTCTGCCTGGGCCGTCTGGCACTACTGCAGCGGATGGTTGCCGTCCATCGATGAGTGCTTCTAAACTGATCCTGACCCCGAATAAATCAACTGCATCATATACACTACAATTGATGGTTATTAGTTGGAACAATTAAGGTTTTAATATCAATTTGCATATGGATATTTTTGAGACAATATTTTAACAGAGCCTTGAGCCAGCTTTAGAGACCGCCCAATAATTAGAGGTTTCCTATTTCATGTCCCCTCCCATCGATACCCATCTTAATGTTTTTACAGCACCATTGATAAGTGCCTTTCGAAGAAATGGCATTCGAAATGTTAAAAAATAATCATAAAGTCTGTCTGACTTTATGGCAACTAATGGAGAGCACTCGCCTTGTTGAGACCATTAGCCCGGCGGAGGCTTTTTCACGGCTTATCAATTCCAGTTTATGGAGCAGTCTTCGCTCCGCGATTTCAATTTCTGCCTCACAAATTGATTTATGCAGATTTTAGTGCTGCAACCCCAGTCGCAGACTCTGTTTTGAGTGATCTCTCAACACCCATCGCTGCCGTTGAGTTTCTCCTGTCTGCGGCCAGTGGCTGACATTGATCGAAGTGTTTTTTGTGTCTGCGGTGGTGCTGTGCTGCTGTGGGAACCGCATCTGTGTGGCTGCCTCCGTCAATAATCTCCGTCCAACTTCGACTCCGACTTGGACTGCAGCTTGGAGTTGCGTGAGGGGCAGGCACACCTGACTAAAGAACCGAATGCCTGAGCATCTGCGGTACGTGACTGATTGGCGGATCGATACGGGGCTGAGGTAACCGCATGGGCACATCATAACCAACGATCCCCGCACAATGCCCGCGTCATTTACATAGCCACTCATATACATGAGCCGTTAACCCCTCATTGTGCTCTAACGGTACTGGGGCCTCGAGAGGGAGCTGCTGGAACCGAGTGTCTCCTCATCTGGGCGGGCAGTGAAAGTGTCTTTATTTCTAGCACATTAAAATGCAAATTAAGCAGAAAACTGAAAATTAAATAACAAATCAGTGACTGTCACAGATCAACATCGATCGGCGTTCGGCGATCGCTTGGTGGTTAGTGGCTAGGAAACGGGCCCACAGCCCACATACTCGCACCTCGTCTCCATTTGGGTGTCGTTGACAGCGGATATCCAAGGCACCTGTCCAGACTCCACTCCAGCTGCAGCTCCAGCTCTGACTGCGTGTGCGACTTCAGATAAGCCTTGTCTCAAATACGAGTACTCGCAGAAATATGTTCAATAAACTTAACGGCTTGTTTTTCCGGTGCGTTACGTGGTGGCGACCCAAAACTCCGAATGCCAGCCCCCCTGCTCTGCATCTTATTTATGGTCGGGCTGAATGCAAATTCGAGTTCTCCCATGTCAGGCACGTACATTAATTGACTCCACCCGATTGGTTTTTCCCCTCTCCAATTTACGCAGCGACAGCTCGACTCTGCAGCGACACCAGCACCAGCAGCTCCGTTCGGGACACCGCCTCCAGATGGCTCCCAGCATGTGCGAGCTGCCCGGCCAGGGTCAGGTGCCGAGCCAAAGCCAGAGCCAAACGCCCCACAAAGCAGGTGGCTCCAACAGCTCCGGGACGAACAAGTGCGGTGGCAGCAGCCTCAATGGGTCCCTGGCCTCCTACAAGATAGGTGGCTCCGAGCAGAGTTGGCCCCAGGCCCCCGTGTTCAGCAAGGTGAGTCTCTAAAAATCTTAATTAAGTGGAAACCTAACACATTTCTATTCACAATTTAGGAAAATCAACGTCCGCCTGTGTACAATCCCGAGGATTATGTTTACTCTTTGAGAAAGTTCACGAAAGGCAGCAGTTCGGGCAAGAAGCAATCAATCTACGATGTCAGCACGGGGCTCAGCGCCAAGGAGGAGGCCTCCAGATCGGCCACTCTGCCAGCCAAGCATTCAGAATACAAGTAGGAAATATAGACACCAATTAACCAGAACAGAAATTAATATATTCTTTGCCCGACTTTGCAGATCTCCCATTCCCGCTCCGCCGGTAAACGAAAGGGAGATGTCTATGCGCCAGTTTGGCTCCATAACCGATCTGCTAACCAAGCTGCGTGCCGATCTCCGAGTGTCCTTCAGCAGGTGAGTTATTCTGTCGAACAAGGAAACCTTGGAGGTGGCCCTAACTTTTTGCTTTCCCTGCAGCTTTGTCCAGGAGTTCGTGGCCACGCCTGCGGATGGTATCAGCCACTTGCTCGAGGTCCTGCGCGCTATACAAATGGCTCAGGCCAGTAATGCACCAGCCCCGCTGCCAGGAGCCAGCAGTTCCCTGGCCATGACCAGGAATCCCCAAAGCTATCAGCGTCGTGCTCTGCTAGACGAACTGTCGTGCCTGTGAGTTGCCTCCCTCCACAAATTCCCCTTGGATTTCAACTAATTCCTTGCTTAATCCTTCACCAGGCAATGTCTGAGCATCTGCTGCTCGCGATCTCTGGATGCCATAGCCCGCTTGGGGAACACACCCGTTGGTCTCATGCCGCTGGCCTCCTCGGCCACGGGACAGGGCATACGTGCCCGAATCCTGGCCCTGCAGCTGCTGGCCTCCGCCTGCGACCGGCAGCCCTTTGGCAGTGGCACTGGAAGCCACAAGATAGCCTCCACAGGTCACACAGCCGTCTCTGACGCCATGTCAACGCTGCGCCTGAGATGCAGTGAGCCAGTTCGCTTCCGGCTGCTGGTGGGAATCCTAAACAGCGGCGGTGGATCCGGAGAGCTGCAGTGTGCGGGTGTCAAGTGAGTGGAACCGTCAATAAAAGCCAAGGGAAAAATGCAAAAATATTCTCCATTTTTCAATAGATTTCTCAACACATTCATTGAGAGCGCCGTGAGCATCCAGCAGCGCCTGTACATCCAGGCTGAGCTCTTCCAGGCGGGACTCGATGCCAGCACCCTGGCTCGTACCATCTCCTCCTCCTCGCCGTGGCTGGATGCCCTGAAGAGCGAGGTGAAGCGCTTCAACGAGCTGCACATAGACGTGGACAAGATGATGGCCCAGGCGAGGGATGCGGAGCGTGTGCGCAGCCAGATGGTGATTCTGGAGCGACGGGTTCAAATCCTACACGAGGAGAAGGCCGTGCTGACCTCCATGGAGAGGCGCCTGCAGGAGCGCTGTGCCGAGCTTCAGCGTGAAATCTTTCGCATGCAAGGCGCCCAGCAGCAGTCCAACTTCAAGCCAGTGGAGTCTGCACATCAACCGGTGGCGCTGCCCCGCCAGGTACCGCCCAGCACCAAGTCGAAGCCGGCATGCAGCTCCGAGCACGAGGACGAGGGCATCAGCAGCTCGGAGACGGGTGCCTCTCTCAGCCCAGTGCCCATTCTCGTGCTGCCCTCCAAGGTGAAGCAG
The DNA here is from genome assembly GCA_035045905.1 of Drosophila anomelani. Taxonomy (NCBI): domain Eukaryota; kingdom Metazoa; phylum Arthropoda; class Insecta; order Diptera; family Drosophilidae; genus Drosophila; species Drosophila anomelani. The sequence continues at coordinate 8,602,668 of JAWNOO010000165.1, forward strand.
TCGCGAAAGACGACGGCGGCCGTTGAGGAGGATGACGATGATGCAGCCACCATTGAGGATGTCATCGAGGAACTGGACAACATTGTGAGCGAGGCAGAGAAGCAAATCAGCAGCCAGGCGGGCACTAGCTCGAGGCCCAGGATGCGGCAGCTTCGGCCCACGGAGCAGGAGATTGTGCCGGTGAACATAGTGCCGCAGCCACCGAGAAAGTCTCGATCCCTGGCGCACCTGGTGCCCCGCACGGATTGCTCTGAGCAAGATGGCTCCGACTATGGAATGGCCGTTCTGCATCAGCCAGGCGATCCCGATGCCGCCGAGCGCCTGGCCGCCATGCACACCTTTTTCGATGAGGTGGACTACGACGCCCCGGAGACGGACCAGCCCTCGGCCTATCAGATGGACTCGCCCTCGCCGGACATGCCGGAGGCGAATGCCACGGCCACGGCCTACAATGCTAGCACCAATCGAGAGCTCCTCGATGTGATCATGAATGCGCGGCACGACGAGCACGATCCTACCATGCAAGCCCTGCGAAAGAGTGTCCAGGATGTGGCACCCATTGTAGCGATCCCCCAACATCAAACTACAAAGGTCAAGGCCCCAGCTCCGCCACCTCCAGCGCCGCCAGCTCAGCAGTTTAACGGAGTCTTCTTTATGACGGGCATGAACACCCCTCAGAAATATCCCAAGCCGGACATCACTGCAGCCCTGCAGGCCCGCCGGGTCACCAAGAACGTGGAGCGCCTGGAGGCAGCCTTCGCGTCCTCGCACTCCTCCCACGCCCACGAAGCCCTCAATGAGGCGGCCATTGGCAGGGAGAAATCGCGCAGCAATCAGCAGATCTACTTCACCAGCAATCCGGCCATGCGGATGCATGAGCCCCCCAACTACCCCAACGGCAGCGGAGGAAAGGGTGCCACCGTGCGCACCCGATCCTACACCCAAGGATCCATGTCCAAGGTGACGGACCTGCCCTCCGGCCTGTACTAACTACCTAATAGTTAATCCAGCAGACACTTCGAATGATTCTCCAGCTTCTGTGCAATAGCAGTCCACTCCTAGGTTACATCCACAAGATTCGCGTATTTATAGAGCATTCAATAGATATATCCACAGATAATATAAATATATATTCGTTTTTATGCAACCATCTCGATGCCCCCGAGACTAGCTTAGTGACGGTGGCAGCTTCAACAGGGTAACTAGCCGATAAGTGTTAGCTCAGTAGTTCTTTGCGTTTAGCGTAATAATATTTCCATGTTTATTTTTCTTTGAATAAAGTTTATATTCTACATCGATACGATATCTGGTGAACGCTATCTATAGCGATTATTATGGCCTGTGTGTGTGCACCGAATGATAAGCAGGGTGCTTTTAACCCTTCTTGGGGGCAAGACATTTCAACTTGGGGTAGAAATAATTGTCTTGGCAGCAACTTATAATTATCAAGCAAATTTCCTTTTGTATATGATATCGAGGAACTGCCAGATTTAATCTATTTAAAGCTTTAAATAAGAATAAACTTGAAAGGAAGCCCAATAAATATTCAAGAGAATTAAATTCAATCACAGAATCTCTAGAGATTTGGGATTTGGGAGCACATAAATTATTTAATTCCCAAGGCGAATAAGTGTATGTGCTCGATAAGTAGGAATTTGGCACCAAACAGAGCTCCCAAAGCTTCAGTACATTTGAATTAATTGAATACGGAAACATAGAATTATTGAACAATATTCTGGCAGAGCTGCTGCGCCGACCGTTCGATTTTGTGCCCTTCCCTGCTATTAGGAACTGCGAGATTTAATCTACTTAAAGCTTTATATATATAATTAAGCTGGTTACAAAGAATCAACTAAAGGAAGCCCATTAAAAATTCAAGCTAATTAAATTCAATTTTAGTATCTTTAGATAAAATTAGCCCAATAATATTTTTCAGAAACATAGTAAATATAAACCTTATTATTCCTTTAAATTTGACTTAGATTTGCTCTTAACTGTTATAAAACCTAAACCATAACCCGGCTAATCGCTAGCTAGATTAGTCGGATCTTATCGCCGATTGCTTTGAATATTATATTCAAGTGGCGAACAGTTGCATTGGCGGCATAAAGTGCTCAACATTTTGGCCAGTCTGCAACTGATATTGCTGCCAGCATGAGTAAAGTTTCCTCCAATCTGTTACGGTCCCTGCCGGCAGGCCTGCAGAAGGTGGCCATCGAGGAGCTGAACGAAGTGCCCGATCGAGTGGAATCCGATATTGCCGCCCTACGAGTGTGGCTGGAGAAGCAGCCCCATCTCTGCTCTTGCGTGGCGGATCAGTTCCTGCTCAGCTTTCTGCGCGGCTCCAAGTTTAGCCTGGAGAAGGCCAAGCAGAAGATCGATCGATTCTACAGCTTGCAGGCCGCCATACCTGAGGTCTTCAATGAGCGCCGTCTGGCCGATGATCCCCAAGTGCTGGAGATTATTCGCATGGGGTAGAATCAAGGTATTTCCAAAACTTTCCAAGCTATTTAATGACGTTTCCCATAGAGTAATCTTGCGCATTCCCCTGGACAAAGACGACACTGGCCCAGCTGTGACCATCATTAGGGCCTGCTCCTACGATTTAACTAAGTTCAAGTTTCAGGACATCATTCGGGTGGGCTCCATATTTGGTGAGATTATGATGCTGGAGGATGACAATGCCTCGGTCAGCGGCTACCTCGAGATCATGGACATGAGTGGAGTGACGGGAGCGAATCTGTTTGCCCTCCAGCCTCAGCTTTTGAGCAAGTTCTCGGCCTATGCCGACGAGGCTATGCCCACGCGGCAGAGGGGCATCCATTTCATCAACGCACCCAAAGCCTTCGAGACGGGCTTCAAGTCGCTGCTGGGTTGGTTTCCCGCAAAGATTAAGGAGAGGGTAGGGCACTATCGATCCTCAAGGGAGATTAAACGACTTTATACTCTTGCAGGTCTCTGTTAGCTCCGATCCGGAGGCTATCTTTGAGCACGTCCCTAAGAAATATCTGCCCGTGGAGTATGGAGGTACCAAGGGCACCATCCTTGATATAACCACTGAAATGGAGGCCAAGCTGGCCAGCTATAGGAACTATTTCGAGGAGTCCCAGCACTTTGGCACCAACGAGAAACTGCGCGAGGAGCCCACACTCCTAAGCCAGGAAGAGACTCACTTCGGAATGGATGGCTCTTTCCGCCAGTTGATCATCGACTGAACCTAGGCACAGACCTGTAAAGCCCACTGGGCCATAAACCCCTAATAATAAATGCTATCGATAAGCTCTAGTGTGTGTTTTTCTTGACGACTATTCCAGTTCATGGTTATCAGTGCTCAGACGATAGCTTATCGATTCCAAGTTGAGTTTCACAAATGCCAGGGTCAAAAATCGTCATTCGTTTGCCGACCGCCAAGGAGATTCCAACCTCACGATGCCGTCCATCCGCCCGCTGAGTCCCGAGCTGCAGAAGAACGCCATCGAGAAGCTTAACGAGGTGCCCAGCAAGCTAGATGATGACATTGCCGCTCTCCGGGAGTGGATCAAGCAGCAGCCACACCTGAAGGCCCGCACAGGGGATCAGTTCCTGGTGAACTTCCTGCGCGGCTGCAAGTTTAGTTTGGAGCGGACCAAGGCCAAGATCGACAGGTTCTACACGCTGCGCACCAAGTATCCCGATTATTATGGAGGTCCCAATATGGATGTGGACAAGGCCCTGGAGATCTTCAAGCTGGGGTAAGTTGGAGAGAGAGCGTTGAGTTACAAATCCTTTATCAATATCTGAATGCACCCTTAGCACCATTGTTCTACTGCCACGTCCGCTGAACGATAATGGGCCACGTCTGGCTTTGATCCGCATGGCCGCTTACGATCCCGATAAGTACACCTTTCAGGAGGTGAACCGAGCCTGCGCACTCATGCAACAAATCATGCTGGACGAGGACGATGTGGCCATTGTGAATGGCATGATATCCATTTTGGATCTAGCCAACGTTACCACCGGCCACTTCTTGCAGATGACTCCTTCGTTTGCCAAGAAGATGACCGTTTTCCAGGAGGAGGCTCTGCCCCTGCGGCCCCAGGGCATTCATTTTATCAACACGCCCAACGGCTTTGAGACCATCTTTAACATGATTAAGCCGATGATGTCTAAGAAGCAGCAGGGACGCGTAAGTTTAAAGTTTTTAATGAAAAGAAATTTATATTAAACGATCTTTAACCCGCAGCTCTATGTACATGGCAGCAAATGGGAAGCTCTCTTTAAGCAAATTCCCAAGAAATATCTGCCCGTTGAGTATGGCGGTGAAAACGGTTCGATTCCGGAGCTCCTTAAGGAGTGGGAGCAGCGTATTCAGGCCCATAGAGGCTACTGGGAGGAGGAGAACAACTATGGCACCGACGAGAGCCTACGAGTGGGTCAGCCCGTTGACTTCGAAAGCCTCTTCGGACTGCAGGGCTCCTTCCGGCAACTAAATGTTGACTAAGGCGTTAACCCGTTTCAAGGAACACATAAAAATAGACTCAACTGCAGCTCTTATCTTAGCATACAAAGTTTAGGAACACAAGTAGCCGAGGGCGTCTCAACTCTAATCGGTTTTTGATAAGATAAAAATAATAATAAATGATAACCAAACAATGGAGTAAAAAAACAAATGAGAAACTGAAACAAAAATTGTAAATATTTAAAAAATTAATAAAATTAGTATAATTCAAAAGATCCACAAAGCTTTAATCTCAGAAGAAAAAACACTAGAGCGAAATATCAGATATAACGAGAGACCACCTGTATCAGCTGTTGAAAGGAGAAAATTCGGCGTAAACAAACACAAATTGAGATGTTTTTGAGAACAAAACAAAAGGAATGGTAAGAGCAAAGGCGATAATAAAAGTTTTTCCAAAAACCATATACCTCGGATAACAAGAGAACTTCGCGTAAGACCAAAAATAAATCGTTTTCCCGAGAGATCCGTGGAGAGTCCATTTGTGTGTGCTGCTGTGCTCAGTCAGCGTTTGCGGGTCGTACGGATCGGTGTGTGTCGGATCTCTGTGCGGATCGAATCTGATCGGAGGGGGGGTAGCGGATACTCAGCATGGAACTTAAATTGGAAAACTAAATAATTTCCCCAGTGCAAAACAAAGTGCGATCCCTGATCGGTAATTAGAAGCATTTCCCCCCATCTCATGCGCTCCATAAATCGGCAGCGTTAATTGCCCCAGCGAAATCGAAGTTCATAATTGATCGGACATGTTATGTAGTCTCCTAGTCTCTATATAAGCAAAAAGCCAGAGGAAAGAAGAGTGAGTTCTCGTCAGGCGTGGCACGGGTCTGCGGCGTCCGATTTTTTGACGATGAGATGAATGCCCCCGCCGGGCAACGGGCAGCAACGGGACCGAAATAGTCTCATGGAGTCTCGCCCAGTTCCCCCCTCGGCTCATCGATCGGCCTTGCCCCAGCAACCCAAATAAATAAATATTTGGACAAATAAACATGTGTGGGGCAGACCTGTGTGTCTGGTTTACCTTTGGGCTTCCCAGTAATCTCTTGTGGCTCCTTTGCAGATCGGAGTCAATTAAATAGGCTTCTTTATGGGAAAGCATTTAATGTTATTTAAATACTAATCACGTTTTTCTCAGAACTGCTATCCATTAGTGTACAAAGATTTAAGGGAATACCAAATTCAATTAAATAAACTTTGGTTCCGTTTATACCATATTTATCAAAACAGAACTATTAATATAATCCCAAGCACAAAAAAGTAGAGTAAACATAATTAATATTCAATTCACTTTCCTAGGGTATTCAAATCTTCGAACTTTGTCTTCCCTGACTTGTCCTTTATTTAGTTTCTTTTGCATTTCATAATTTACAACCAGCCGAGCGGTAAATTAGCCAACGGAAGAAGAGAAGCGCTGGGCAACCATGTCGAGTAGGCGGGCACAGTCGCTGCCGGCGCACATGATGGAACCAGCGAAGCCGGAGCGGGGACGCTGTGTGGCTGCCATCTGTTTCTCGTGGAAAGTGCTCACCTGCATCGTGTCCCATGTGCTGCTCGTGCTCCTCGTCGTTTCCTATTGCGTGGGCGGAGCCTACCTATTCCAGCATCTTGAACGGCCCCATGAACTGGAGGTGAGTGTGATGACCTCGAAAAGAAAACGATTTAGATAAAAGCTCTTAAAATCCTGCACAGGTCAAGCGAGATATCCAGCACCTTCGCTACAATCTCACGGAGAACATCTGGTTGCTGTCGGACGATGCTGTGGTCCTGCGCGAGAGCGACTGGATGGCCAATGTGAGCAAACATTTGGCCAATTTTGAGAAGCAGATCCTGACGGCCATCAAGGCCGACGGCTGGGATGGCGACGAGGATCTGCGCAAGTCCCAATGGACCTTTGCCGGCTCTCTGTTTTACTCCATTATAGTAATAACAACTATTGGTAAGCAAGGCAGAGACCACTAATTAGTAGAATTAACAAAAAACATTGGACAAACATTGGGATTTATTAGCTTAGTCTAACAATAAGCCTAAACTATGCCTATTCTAAGGGAACTATGTACAGCTGAGAGGGTGTAGGAGTGATTTAATAGGAATGAGCCAGGCAGTAGAAGGAGATTCTAGTTGCAGATCTAACAAGGAATCAAAGAGTTGCACTCGTAATCCTAGACCTTCTTGGTGATTTTATCGTTCACCGTTCTGGGTGATGCTGCCACACTCTTCGCGCTCTTGCCCTCGGCCACCGCTGGCGATTTTTCATCGTAGCCAAAACCTCCGACGGGTGGGAAATTTCCGCCATAGCCAAAACCTCCGTTTCCGTTTCCACCAAGTCCCAGTTGCCCTAAGCCTGAACCGCCAGCCAAGCCGTAACCTTCAGTGTACTGTGGTCCTCCAAACTGCGGATTGCTGGGATATTGTCCCAGGCCTGGGAATTGTCCACCTGGCGCCGCAAACTGATTTCCGCTAAAGTCACCGCCCGGATAGGATCCATAGGGATACTGGCCAGTGCTGGGGAATTGCGTGAGGCCCAGTCCGTTGCCGGGATAGCCATTAAAACCGGTTCCCACATTCGTTCCTGGGAAGCCAGCGCCGGGAATCGTTTGTCCAACGCCTCCATATCCTCCAGGATAACCTCCGATGCCATTCTGGGCTCCAGAAAAGCCGCCATAGCCTGGCTGATAGGGACTCGGGTATATGGGAGGCCTTCCAATGATGCCTGTGGGGCCTCCAGGTCCAACTAATACTCCAGGATTTCCGCCATAGCCTCCACCAATTCCCCCAAACTGACCGGCATTGGCCTGGCCGCCATATGGATTGTACTGTCGTGTGCCCACATTGGGGCTATCCGCTGACCTGGTGGGCTCCACGTCCGCATAATCCTCAATCTCATCGTTCTCCGGCTCTCCTGGCAGAGGACGACGAGTGGTGGGCTCGCGTCGCAGCTTATTATCGTAGGAATTCCTGATGGGCAAGCTGCGATCAATGTCCCGGAAGGAGCGCTCCCTGCGATTGTAGGAACGCCAGACCCAGTGGTCTCCGTCTCCCTCCGCCGACTTGGCTGCCGCTAGTCCAAGGAGACACAAGCCTATGATGAGGCAATAATTTCGCATGATGATGAGCTAAACTTTATCTCTGACTTCGCTTTTGTTCGACTTCTTCGATCACACACTGACCCGTATTTTGCGCTTGGTCGCAGCAAGCTCCCGCAACAGAATACTTCGGATTTGCGAGCGACGCACGCTTCTTATATAACCGCACACGAGAACCGGCAAAAAAAAAAGCCCAGCCAACAGACAACAGACAGCAGACATCGCCGGCGATGATGATGACGCCGCACAAAGTCAGTCAAGCGACGAGGGCAGCCGCAGGTGGGGATTGGCGACTGCCGCCCTCCGCAGGCAATGAATCAACGCAAACATGGCATGGGGCAGACGATCGTGCCAGACGCTGCCGAGATCTTGGGCCCACGTATCGGCTGATTCACTTGAAGCGCGACCAGGCCGAGGCAGAGAGGAGCGTGATCCGCCCAGGAACCAATGAAGCAAGCGGATGATTCGGACAGTTGGTTCTGTCCACCCAATGGTCACGTCGAAATCGCATAAATCTCGGTCGCAAATTGATCATTTGGTAATTGTAATTGCTCATTAGTCGACCCAGAAAACCCATTCCTGGAAATTGCCATGAGCCGGTGGAAAAACCATCGATGGCAGGGCAGAAGTCATAGGTCAAAGATCCAGTTCGGACACAGTTAGTTGGGCACACGGCACGTGAATGACCTCTAAAAATGGGTTCAGTCGGGTGGCGTTGCTGGGGCGCGGGTGTGGAGCGTGTCAAATGAAACCGAAAGTGGAATCACTGCCATCCAATTGTTTGTGGTCAAAACAACAGCAAGGCCAGACGCCACTGACCGATCGTGATTATCTTTTCTGACGTTTTAGATTTAGATTTTAATGGTGGGATTTTTCTGATTTATAATAGTATACGAGCACCCTGGCTTAGGTTTAGATGGTTCTAAGCAAAGGTTTGCAACGGAAGAAATAACTACTTAGAAATTAACGAGAATTTGTATTCCCCTTGCAAGGTATTAATATTTTAGTCAGGAGCTTAAAACTCATCAAAGGGGTCACTTCAGAATGGAAATTAATAGATTTTTGGCTTAGTTATAAACAATTCAATAAAGGGATGTACAAAATTGAGCTTCTCGCAGTAAGCTTTCTTATTCAAGGAGAGTTAAATAATATACCAAATTATCTTATGCTGATTTGCCTATAGAACCCTATTTACAATCCAGTTTTAATTTTTCTATAACTAAACCACATTATTAAGTAAGGGAATCTAACCCGTCGCCATTCCCTTGAAAATATTATGTTTAGTCGCTTTTTTGATTAAGTTTTTGATGATGATGAGAGCTTAGTTTTGTGCACAATTTCCCGATATGGATTTATGGCTTAAACGCAAATGGGTTTAGTGACCGACGCCCATCAGATAGAACTCTGTTAGGAGGGGCAAAGATTGCTATCTATGAATTTGCACACTTCCTCAAACGCCAAAGGCGGCAGACTTGAAATGCCATGGTTGGCAATTGTTTGTTTTTGTTTTCTACTATTTTTCGGGGCGATAATGGGCTTGGCTCGTACATAAAGAAGTGCAGATAGATTAAGCCTTAGCGGGTCTTAGACCCATTAGCATTTCAAGAACTTTGCGGTCATAAGGTTGAAGGTAAAGCAACGAAAATGACTTGAAATCAAACTCACCGTTTGGAGCCGAAGTAATTTATTATTCCCCCATCATATTCTGGACAGGCTATGGCCACATCTCGCCGCGCACGGATTGGGGCAAGGTGACAACGATTTTCTACGCCATTGTGGGCATTCCGCTGATGCTGATCTGCCTGTCCAACATTGGAGATGTCATGGCTACATCATTTCGGTGAGTTCACAGCTATACAAAAAAGTAATAACGTTAATAAATACATTTTAGAACATTTATTAAATATTAAATTTTATTTGTTTATAATTATTTGATATCTTTCCATACTCATCAGGTTTCTGTACTGGCGAATCTGTTGCTATGTGTGCACCCGCACAGCCAAGAGGCCAAGGAATGCCCGCTCTCGGCAGCGATCCATGCGCTCGCAACGCAATGCCCGCTCCCAGCCGCCGCCCTCGTTCCGCCGCTCCATGAAGATGACCCAACGGTCAGGCAATGACTCGGGACTGGGACCCTCCATGGGACATGCCTACTCTGACCCGGAACTGCGGACGATGGGCAGGGGCTACGACGAGCGGGAGTTTGGACATCGTTCGAGTGGCGGCGGACGCAATCGTCGCCACCAGCAGCAGCACTCGCATCACGATCCTCGCCAGCGACACACCATTTACGGTGATGAGTACGAGGCACAAACTCTGAATCGCTCCCATCGCTACAGCAGCCGGCAAAGGCAGCGGGATCGGATGCGAGACAGGCATACGGTGGAAAGGGAGCGCTACTCCCGATCCCACTTGGATGCCGGCTCCATTGAGGATTTTAGCGATATTGCACCGCCAGCCAAGAGAGCCGCCAGTGTGCGTTCGGTTCGATCGCCACATAATCAGGAATCCTCAAAGGCTTCCAGGGAACTACATCGCCTCCACTCGGCTCCTGGAAGGAGTAGAGCCAAGTCCGTGGACCCCAGGCATGTGTCCTCACATTACGAAGATGTGGATGAGGACGTGGTGAGGAAAACTCCCATTATTCCGAACAGATACGCCTTGGACGACTTTGGAGGAACCGGCCACAGACGGCAAGCAGCCCCAAGGAGCCAATCCATGCCCAGATCAGCCCACCAACGACAACGCCAGAGGGATCGGGAGAGGGAGCGTTCGCCACAACCTCCGCCTCACAGTTCCCATCGTCAAAATAATAGCAGGAGAGCTGGAAGTCTTGGCAGGCAGTCCTCGCGTTATGGCAATCATCTCGAATTGCCGGACTACGATGCTCCAAGGCCCGGACGAGAGAATCGCCGGGATCGACGTGGACACTCGCAGGGACGCTACGAAGAGTACGTAGAAGAGAGCTTCGATGAGGGGTCCCTTTACGGCGACCACTATGAGGATTATCCTGTGGAACGCCACCGCTCCAGGAGCCGCGAACCTAGAAGGAATAGGCGTAGAGAGAGAACCGAGCGCCTGCCTCCCTCGCCAAGGATCATGTCACCCATGGGTTTTCCAGTCCAGCGTCAAATCCGCCGTCGCCCCAGCTACGACTATGATGACGATGACTCCATGTATGGCGATGAGTATGGCGACTATGGCGATCTGCTACCCAAGGACCGTCCCGTGCCCATTTGGCTATGCGTCTTTCTGGTGGTCAGTTACATCCTTGGTGGAGCTGCCCTGTTTGCCTATTGGGAGAACTGGTCCTTCCTGGACTCCGCTTACTTCTGCTTCATCACTCTGACAACTATTGGTGAATATTTTAAACTTATATTTAATTTATTTAAATTTTAATTACTTTTTCCATTGCAGGCTTTGGAGACTTTGTTCCTGCTAAAGGAGTCAAGGATGAATCGGAACAATCCATTGCCTACTGCTCGCTGTATCTGCTTTTCGGCATCGCCTTGCTGGCCATGAGCTTCAATCTTGTCCAGGAAGAGTTTATAGCCAATGTCAAGGAGGTGGCTCGTCGCTTGGGCATTCTCAAAGACGATGACGACGATCACGATGAGGAATAAGTACTTAACTCTACAATTTACATAAGGATGCAAGATTGCCTCTACTTTTATACCACAAAATCGTATCTGTTAAGAATACATTGAGTTGTAATCGTCTGCCATGAGGTTTCATAACAAAAACATTCAGTTTTGAAAATAAATTAATTATTAAATTTAAAGTTTAATCATTGAATTCGAGGCTCCTTTACTTTACATATGAAAAGTTCTACTAATATTAGCTTTCCACTTGAATCGAACCCTCTTCAAATACTTAAATAAACTTATCTTTAAGTTAAACTTCAGCCGGCGGCCTTGAACTCAAGCCAGAAAAGCTCTCGCTAACTTTACATAGCATACTAAGTTTATTTAAATAATAATTGTACGAAATTCCAAAGTTTGATATACAGATTAATAATAAAAAGAATATCGAAAAGAGCCAAACAAACAAAACGATTCAAGTGAGTTACTGGGATGAGTACGGTGACGGATATCGATGCAATCAGGCCACGTTTTCTTTGTTATTCTGAGAATGTGGTAAAAGAAAAAAAACAATTATTAACGGGGGCTGTTTGTACAGCGTTTAGCGGACTACTTTTCTCTTGACTTACCCGGTTGAAGGCTGGCGAATTCCTTGGCGACGACTTACTGGGCGTTAGGGAGCGGGATAAGGAGCTACTGCGCTTGCCACTGCTTCCTCCGCCGGCGATCGGCGGCTTCAAAGCATTCGAATTTGAGTTCCTGGAGGTGCCATTACCACGCTTCTTATTGATGTTATCCACGCCTTCAATGGGCGTGGAATTCATAATGGTTTCCGTCTCGGAGAGCTCTTGGACAGAATGCAGGGAAGACGCATCGTCCTCACCTTCGCTGCACTGTAAAAAGTATGAAATTATATTATATTTTGTCCACTAAGTTATACGTTTTCTAATTACCTCATCTATGGGGGCCGTTGTGTCCAAGTCTGACCAATCCTGCTCCTGGCGATATCGCCTTACGATATCTTGATGCGGGGACGTGGCCACCAGCGATCGTGGATACACAAAGTCGCGCTTGGAGGGCGTGGTTCCAGTGGGCGCATACGTCTTGAGCTCGCTCTGTTGGAAGCGCGTCACCTCTTGCTCGCAGATCTGCAGCTGCTGGCGCTGGAGTTTCATATGCTCGGAAGTTTGGCGAGCCATCTCAAACAAATGGGTGTTGGCTAAAGTTATGTGGCCTCTGAACTTTTGCCTGTCTTCGGTGATGAGCTGCTGCCTCTCTACCGCAGTCTCGTCAATCTGTTTCTTTTCTTTTCCTTGTAGTTCCTCGAGTTGTTTGCCGCTATTTTTGCAGACTTCAAGGAGCGACTCCTGGTGCAGGCGGCTAGCCTGGACATTGGCCTCCGTATGCTTGGCGCACTCTTGACCGAGATTCTGCATGTGCACCTGTAGCATGGAGCATTTGGCGATGCCTTGGTCCAGACACAGCATTCCCGTCTCCATTTGGCTGCTGAGTTCCTTTCGGGCGGATTGGGAGGCTTCGGCACCCAACTTTTCGTAATTCTTAATACCAGACTGGGTCGCATCGATGCGATTATTCCTGGCCAACCGATTTTCCTCCAAGTGACCGATCCGTTCAGCCATGCTTTCGGTGTTCTTGGCGCGCAGATTTTTAATCTGTTCCATTTGCATCATAAGGGACTCGAGCAGCGCCTCTTCTTGCCTTGCCAGCGCCTTCTCATTGGCCAGCTCTGCCTGCAGCTGCTTTAGGTGCTCCCCATCCGGCACACTCATACCGCTGAGCTCGTCCAGCTGCTGCTTCACTTTGGCCACATGTTTCTGCAGAGACTGGGAACTGCTGTCGATGATTTGGGAGAACTTCTCCTGCATGGAGTCCAGCATGGCCTTGTGACGCTGGTTGTTCTCCTCCATCTCCTGCAGGTTCACCTGAATGTCCTTGCTCATTTGAAGCTCGCGCTTCTGCATCTGCTCCAGCATCTGGGCGACCAGCTTCTGTGTGTGCTGATCACAGCAGTGTGAAATTTCACTGATCAACTGCTTCTGCAGCTGAGCCTGATCCGCCATAGACTGGCTGCAGATTTCCATCAGCATCTCGATGCTTTTGGTGGCATTGCTGGCGAGTCGTAGGCTCACATTGCTGGAGTTTTCTGGAGAAAATGTCAAATATAAATAAAAATTACGACAGATAAAAATAAATTTAGCAAACTTACCCAGTTCCTCGCTCAGACTCGCCTTGGAGGCTGCGTCCTGCTCCAAGTACAGACCCAAGCTGCCACCGATCATCTCCAGGTTGTCCTGCATCCGATCTTTGAACTTGTCGCAGGATTTTCGAATTTCGGCGTCCACATGACGTCGCCTCTCGATAGTGCCGTGCAGCTGATGGGTATCATCGGTGGCTAGATCGGCTGCGGCCAGGATTTCCTTTGCCTGTGTGGTCAAAACCTGCTCCGTCTTCATGTGCGAGGCCACCAGCTCCTTCTTCTCCTTGTAACGCCTTTTGGTCTTAGTCAGCACCTTTTTGGTGAGCAGCAGCGAACCCTTGGTGTTTATGAGGTTCTCTTCGGTCCGTTTCAGCTCCTGCGTCTTTTCCACGAGCGACATGCTCACCTCGCTGAAGATCTTCTCCTTGTTTTGGAGCTCATCCTTTAGGGCTTTCAGCAGAAGCATCTTCTCGTTGAGCTCGCGGTTCTGCGAGTCCAGCTTCAAGGTCATCTCGCCATAGGTCTCCTCGGCCAAGTAGATGCCATTCTTGTCCCTGGCAGCCATGAGATCCCTCTTGAGCTTGTCGATCTCCTCTGTATACTCCTTGAGCACCGTTTTCTTGGTGAGCTTTTGGTTGACCTCAGGTTTATTTTGAATGTTCTTGGCCCGATGGGCGTACTCCAAGGTGCTAAGTGTCTCCTCGATGTCCTTATGGCCCGGTGAGATGGTGGCGATGATGGAGGTCTTGGTCCTGCCGCCCAACGACTCTTGCAGCAGCCGAGTGAGCTTTGATTCGCGATAGGGAACGTGGGGAGCACGATCTACCAGAGCGGTGATCACTCTGCCGAGCGTCAGCAGACTTTGATTAATGTTCACAGTCTCCCGGACACGTATGCCCTTTTCGTTGCCTGCCTTAGAAACGTTTTCGCTGCCCGCTAGATCCACGAGATTTAGTTTGCCAATCTTTAGCATATCCTCGCCCTCGATTCCGTTCTCTCTTATGTGGACCACAATCGAAAAGACCGTGTGGGATCGCGAGGACTGGGCGTTCATCAAGGTAGTGGCCGTCTTCCGGCGCTCCTTTCCCTTCTCCAGCAGCTTGTACACATCGTCCTTGCTGTGCACGGGTATCTCCTCCAGGCCCTGGATGATAACCGAACCCTTCTTGGTACTGTCGTCGAAAATGCGAATCTTGGTCATATCGTCAGTGGACAGCAGATCGCACAGCTCCTCGTTGTACAGCTCCAGGTATGAAATGCGCATCGTGTACTCCACCTCCATCATGCGCAGCTCGTCGAAGAGGTGACTCAGCGCTCGCGGTATAATGCCAATATCAGAGTCCTAAACGGGAATTAGGATTAGAAAAGTTGGTTAGTTTTTTTTCGGCAACTAAGAAACCGGTTTTCTGGTTGGCCTTCTAGCGTTCTTGCTAAAAACCTGGCCCTTTGTTTGGTAGCAATTAAGGTTGGCAGGTAGGCAAAAAGTTAGCGAGGGATTTTGTTATGGATTGTTTCTTTAATTATACTCACATCTTCCCAGGAGGACTTCAGCTCGGCGCACTCATTGCCCACCATGGTGTGCGTCTTGCCCGTTCCCGTTTGTCCATAGGCAAAGACCGTACAGTTGTAGCCGTTCAAGACCTCTTCGATCAGTGGAGACACCACCACGGAGTAGACATCGCACTGCTTGGACTCGGGCCCAAAGCTGCGGTCGAAGGTGAACTTCTTGGTCAGCTTGGAGTCCAGGGTGTGGCGTGTCACTATCTCCCTGGGCGCCACCACATCCACGACCTCGGCCGAGCGGATGCATCTCTCACGCGAGTTCAAGGGCCTGCGGGAGAGATCAAATAGTTAGAAGTCGCATTCCGTTGCATCCGCCTGCAGCGTATCAACTCACCTGACGCGCACATACACCTGGATGTTTTGGTTGGACTTCTTGGGCGGCTGCCGCGATGTATTTCCGTTGGATACATCCATTACAGGCAATTAAAATCAATTATTTCGGTTTTTACCGCGTACAGTCCAAATATGACGCCAGGCAGTTGCACTTGTATGCGTGCCCGTCTGAGTGTGTGTCGCCTGGATATCCTAGTTTTCTCCTTTTCCTGCCACTTACTTTGCCACCTATTAACTTATATGCACAGATTGGACACTTTTAAAGACTTTTTAAGTTGAAATTCCTAAGAAACCCGTGGAGGCAGGCGTCTTCGTTTGTCCGTTTGATTTTAAAATAATGCGCAAAGTCAAGAGCCTGGGACTGCCGTCTTGATGCAGGTTTCCACTATGTGCTCATTTATCGTTCCCGCGTCGAAGGCTGCCAACCTGAGAAATTGTAGTTAGCTTGGCAGAAATCCAGATTCTTAGAACTTCATTAAATAACCAATTGTTAGTTTCAATAAGTAAATAAATAACCATAAGTAATATAAATAAGTAAATAAATAACCATGAGTAATAAAAATAAGTAAATAAATACAGAAACATAAAATAAACAGAAATAAAACATAGAGAAATATCTATGCAATTTGTTTCATTTCCTTGCGAAAAACATAATATTGAACCGAAATTTACAAGACAGTAAAAGTGTAATTTCTAATCCTTTAAGCAATATATATTTTTAATTAACATCAACAGCTGGGTTGACTTACCTAGTTTTTTAAATTTAAAATTACTAAAATGATAAAATTTAAATTAAGAAAGTAACGATGAAACGATGTCTATCGTTATCGCCAATGGCAATGTGTGACCAGTTGCTGTGCTGTTATGGACTACTATCGATATTTTTGCAGCTGGCAAAAACAACAACAGAAAAGTTTAGTGAAATAAAAATACATTAAAAACAGACAAAATCACATAATTCTATGAACTAAGACCCAGTCGTCAACCAAATCTTATAAGCAACAAAAGTATGGCATCCGCAACGGTAAGAAATGTATGTATGCCGCAATTAACCCCTAACAACCCGCTTTTTGCTGTGCCACCCCGACAAACCCGAGGTTTTCTTCCACCGAGAATAGAGTTCCTCTCCGGTAAACCCAGGGAAAGCCTTACTAACTTATCTTACATGTTGTGCAGGTGCCGCTACTCGACGATGACACGATACCCTTTGGCGAGGAGGACGAGATGCGGGATCCCAGTCAGGCTGGCCAGAAATACACGTAGGCAGAAGTCGCTGTGTCAAGGTGCCAGCTGTTCTCACCCTCCTCCTCTTCTGCAGGCACCCCTACGTCACGTTCTTCCACCTATTCTTCAGGGGAGCCGCCATCGTGATCTACATGTTCTGCGGCTGGTTCAGCGACTCTTTCATCACCAGCTTCGTGTTCGTGGTGCTCTTCCTCTCAGCGGACTTCTGGACGGTGAAGAACATCTCCGGTCGGCTGCTGGTTGGCCTGCGCTGGTGGAACTACGTCGACGACGATGGCAAGTCCCATTGGGTGTTCGAGTCGAAAAATGTGAGTAACTGCCTTAGGCCGAACGAATTTCCTTGATGATGAAACGCAGTCTTCTGAATCTTTTAAGAGCCGCGTCAACAAGCACGAGCAACGCGTATTCTGGCTCGGCCTCATTCTATGCCCGGTGTTCTGGGGCCTTTTCTTCCTAATGGCCCTCTTTGGACTGAAATTCAAGTGGCTGCTGCTGGTGATGATCGCCATTGCGCTGAATGCCGCCAACCTGTATGGCTACATCAAGTGCAACTACGGCGCTAGCAAGGATCTCAACAGCGCCGCCACGGACTTTGTGAGGACGCAGCTGTTCAAGAACGCCATGGACATTATGACCAAGCCCAGTGGCGCTGCGCCGCCGACCAATGTGCGTCCCACGGGTGTCGTTTGAGCGGACGCGTTCCAAGCCAGAGTCTACTAAGTCACCCTTGCCACCTTGTCTGCTGCAGCGCATTCCAAAGAGTATCGGACGCTTCTTTTGGCCCGGACCAACGAATCCACCATCATCCTGGCATCGCTGTCTCTGTGTAACATATGTAAAACTTAATTTAGCCATATACTGCAATTTATTATAAACTTTTCTTACTTTTAACTGGATTAAAAGACTGCATGTTTCCGACATGCAGCCAGTATTCAAGCTTTGTGGTTGTTTTTATTGTTTTTAAAACTATAACTCTTGAAAGAGTATTAGTATTGGAATCCGGAGTATTCTTATTACATCTAGGAACTAAAAACTCATCGAAGAGGTAATTTCCGACCATAAAACCAGCGACCTCTCGATCGTTGCATTCGTACACACGAACATACAGCACAAAACCCACTAACACATACATATGTATGCTTGTGTAAGCAGTAAACGAAACCTAATAGAGCGAGCAAATCCTTCGCTCTCGAGAGAGAGCAAATACGTCGCTATCGGGAGCGGGCAAATCCATCGCTCTCTCTCTCTCCAACCAGCCGCAGTTCAAATATGGCCGCCGCCGTAGTTCAAACTATGACCGCCGCTGTGGTTCAAACAATGGCCGCCGGCTTTTCCGGTCTGACGATCCTTGAAACCATATTTTAAAATACGTTTTAAAACAGGAAGGAGTCATATTCGACCCCATAAACCTTATATTGTTTATCAGAATTAATGGGAGAATCGATCTAGCCAGGTTTTGAAATTATAAATGGCAAATTGCCAATTTGAAAAATCATATTCTTGCCAAAAATACACATATTTGAAATCTGAAAGCATTGCTGTGTTTGCTTCTGTTTTCTTAATCATGTTCTTAACAAATAAATTGTTTTTCCAAATTGTTGAAATTGAAGAAAAAATATTAATTAAAAAAAAAAAAACAGAAATGCTTTTAGAATTTAATATTGTCATTAAATTTGTAATATTTTTTATCCAGAAAGCTTTAAAAGCTTTAAATAATTAAAATAAAATATATTGAATGAAAGATAAGTAAAATTAAATAAAGTACAACATTTAAAGCAGCTTTTACTTAAAATTAATATATATTAATAATATAGAATATACAATATTTTTTGTACTTCATTCCTTAGGACCCAGCTCATAACTCCTGATGATCTGCTTAAAGTTTTTAATCTCAGCTTAAGTTAATGTGCTGAGGTAGGTCGAGGCTTGCCACTAAATTTACCCAATATAAATAAAGCTTAGAAGACGCACGAATACCAGCTATCTGGCAAATTAGCTGTCTAATCGTTTGGTTAATAATAAATATAGTCAAGCAGCCGATAAATTCGCAATCTCTTTATGTATGCCACGGTACTTACGTGTTGGCTTAGAACAAAGAATAAATTTGAAATTAATTACATTTCCTGGGCACAATCAGTGCAGGATCTGAAACCACTGTATCTTGGCCCCATCGCCTGCTGCTGCCACTCTGTGTGGCACTTTAAAAGCCAGCTTTGACAAATCCTTTTCGGGTGTGAAAACTGTAGGCTGTGTTTAAAGCGGCACATCCTCTTTTTCCCCAAATGCCACTGTTTCAGGATGAGAGCGAGGGCCGGACGAGGAACAGGCGATGGCGAGGTGGTGTGCGGTGGGGTATGGGTGGCTGCTATGCAGCGTCACGTGTTTCCTGTTAAATGCTCTAATGATGGGTATTAGGGCAGACTAAGTGCCACTCATAAGTGCCGCACACGCACCTGACTCCCAGGTCTCCTGGCCCTCCTCGACTTGGGCTCCCTGGCTCCTTCGAATCCTCCCAGATCCGAATCCGAATGAGAGTCCGCATCCGCAAGCGACTTTGTGACCTGCCTCCGCCTTTGACATCGAAATTTACGCAATATGCGTTTTTTATTTCGCCCACCGTTCTTTCTTTCTCGTCTTTGGGCCGTTGTCAAGGCCCGACTGACGGCATTTTAGCCCACCTCCTTGTTGGCGAGGATACTAAACGGGACTCGCACAAATCCTTGTCTCGCTCCACCTCCTGTCTATCCCAGCTAGTTGAGTGTCCTCGTCGTACATAGTTCACCTGGCGGGGGCTCTGCGTACGTGTTTTTTGTGCCACTTTCTGTCCTCTAACTCCGGGGATTTCTCCAGCCCAGAGAGGGCTGATGATATCCTGCCAAAAACACACACCTAGGATTTGTGAAATGTCTATTTTTCATTAGTTTAATATTCTCCAGCAGCTCATCTATAAATTATGACTTGAAAAGTTTTAAACTATGTGGGGTAAGTAATTTTTTTCCTGAAATATTTACACTCAATTATAAATAATAACTTTAAGTGTTTATAGTGTTTATGTTCATATTTCTTATTTCTTTATTTTAAAAATACTTTACGTAACTATGATTAATGAAATAATCATCTTATTGGCAATACATGTTATATTTCTCATTTGCAGAAATTGTATTGAGACTTAAATGAGAATAAATTGTATATAAAATCATTTCCCCTTGTTCTGACAGTTGGAGTTCATTTATTTTCCCGCTCATTAGGCATTCATATGTTCCACATAATTATTGAATAATAATAAATCCGAATGACTATCGAAAGCCAGGAATTAAAAGCCTGCAACAGTCTGAAATTGCACTGAGACCGAGTGCATAAGCTAGAATGGCTTCATAAAACAAAAATATTTACTCAGGAATGTTTATTGTTTTTTACTCTCGACTTTTTCAGGTACACTTTTTGTGTTCACGTAAAGCAAACACTTTGACTTAATTAAAATGGCAAACGCAAACAGAAACTACAACAAGTTGGGTAAACAAAAGGGAAAATTGCTTTGATAGCAACGACATTAAATGGGCTCACTCCTCGCTGGACAAAATCCCAACGAATATTACAAGAATTTCTGTGGTCAGGCTATTAATTTTCTGACTCAAAAGTCAAGAGCAAGACCTACGCACAGGTGTGCATGCTTGTGGCACTGTGTCTGACTTTTCCGTGTGCGTGTGTGGAAAATGAAAATGAAATGTTGCAGTGAAAAATGATTACCAGCAGTGTTGGCTTCGTTCTCGTTGTGGCATTGTCCCCACAATTCGAGCATCACCTGCATATTTAGGACACATCAAGTTACACAAAAGGGTTTCTAGGGGAAGTTGTTAATACACTTTATTAACTTATGTATATGTTTTTGTAAATATAAATAAAAATATAATTATATGGGATTTATTTCTACATATTTTCAATGTAAATATTGCTTCTTGGAATAATGTATTTTATTGATTGCATTTTGTCTATAAACTTTTCTTCTTTTGCAAGGACTTTTTATATAAAAAAATCCTATAATTGTTACTTAAATAAACTCAACATATATTTAATAGTAAACCCAAATTTAAGGTTAATTTATAATCTCAGACTAGCTTATCACCCTCACTTTCTAAGGGTATATCTAGCCTGCCAACTACATTTTCCTGAACTTTATGAGAATCCTGAAATTTGGTCGGTTTTAAGTGAACAAGGAAGAGCCGTCTCTCTAATTAGTGATGTGAAAATGTTGTGTCCATAACTGCCAGTTGACCGATTGTGTAATCCGAGGCGACGGCCACCCATTAAATTTTATCCGGGCATTTCCTTGCTTCCTGCTGAGGCGAGTGGCCCCGAGGCCAAAGCCGGGCTAGCAAACAAGGCCTAATAATTAACCAATTACCTGGCCTCACTTCAAAGCTGCTGGCTGGGCCCGCTCCTCGGGTAACACACCGACACACAACCTCATACAAAATAGGCAACCTTTCGGCCCTTTTCGTCCTGGGTCCTGGATATACTCGAGCTGCCTGTTGCTGCTGCTGCTGCCGCAACTTCTGCTGGTTGGGAATCTGACCAGAGGCCACAAAACTTTCATCTCCAGCTGCGGACAGATGGAGGAGAATCGGATGGGCAGGAATTGCTTATTCATAGCTCACTGACACACAAATGAGCGGCCATTAACGAGCTGCCTGATGGAAGCCTCTGAGGTTCTGAGTGGACAGAGGATAGGTTGGGGAAATAGTAGTAGGCGGGACCCTGCAGTGGACAGCAAGGATTAACCCGGATCAAATGTTGCCGAAAGAGTAGCAGATGAGATAAGCTTGAGTTAGTTTGCCGCTTGAATGGGTCTTAAAATGTTAAAAAACGAGCTGACATTTGAATGAGGAATGGTTATACATTTGTTGTCCTATTGAGAAAATGTTAAAATGAATAAAAATCCTTAAAATATCTTAAGATATATGTATTTTCCCCCTCTGCAAAATGAAATATATCCCTACATTAAATTTACATATAACTCTTTTACAGCCATCGTGTCGTCTTTAACTCATGCACAATTAATATTAAAACTGAAACAAAATGGGCTCATAAATTTGAAAGCCTACAAAATGTTGACAAACCTAGACATTTCATTTTCATTTTATTTTTAGCACTCAATTAGCGGGAGACATTGATTAAGGGCAGAGAGAGGAAGAGAGGGAGTATGAGGGAGAGGAAGTGCCTGCCTGTGTAAACCCCCATTGGAAACGTCACATCCTTTGGTTAAGGACGCCACCTCGACGACCGTTAAGCGCGGCACTTGACAGGCGACTGTCTGTGTGAAAGTATCCCGTATCCTGGCATCCTTTGTTTTTATGCTCGCCGCTCCAAAGGACAAAGCGTGTATGAAATGCTCACCAGAGAGGGAGGAGGAAAGGACATCAAAAATGGAATATTATGCATACGCGGCGTGTGGTGGATGAATTTTTCCTGCCATTTACGAGCTCCACTCAAATGGCCTGCAGTGATTTCAGCCTTCGCACACACATATAGTACACACTTTGTGTTATCTGTCAGAGTGCGTTGTAATGCAGAAATTAAATTTATAAATATGCATAATAATTTTTAATAACATTTCACATGGCGAGACTGTCACTTGCAGCAGCATTCAAGCAGGCAGGCAGGCAGGCAGGAAAATTGACTACCCGGAGGGCAATTTGATTTTTCCAGGGTTAAGGGATGGAATTTCGTCTTTAATTGCATCGTGAAAAGATAATCTTAAAGGTAATCCAGCTTAAGCTCACCTGATGATGTTTTATCAAACGAAGAAATATAATTATTTGCTTGAAAATATTGTATATACTTTTTAAATTATATTTACTAGGCAATTCTTATGTTAATAATGCATATTTACAGGAAAATAGACATTTCTCCTAATGTATATGAAATCATATGTTCGCTTTAGTTGTATTGCCCATCACTGGCATCACTTTAACCCAAAACATACATATAAAACCCACCCATATCCCACTCCCATCTGTGCTGCTTGTCCCCACTTGATGGTTTTGTTATTCCTGCTCGTTTGGCCCTCACAAAAACACAAATGTCCTTCCGGGCGGGCACTCAAAACGATTGTAGCCGCTTGTTGCTCGGCTTGTTGCTCCTGAAACCAGATTCCTGATTCCTGATTCCCGATTTGTTGTCGTCCGTCGCCCTCACAATTTAATATGCAATAAGCGGGCTGTCACAGGCAGCTCCAGCCAAAGCCCAAGCTCAATCTCAAGTCCAAGCCGAAGCCCTTCTTTTCCAAACCCCTGAGGACTTCTGGTCCCAAAATAAACATGCGGAAAATGTTGGTACAGGCTTATCATACCCGGGACAGATGTTCGAATGTAATTGAGATTGCCACGACTTGGAGATGCCGGCGTGTGCAGCGAAAAGTGCAAAGATTTTAATTGAATTTCGCACAATTGATTTCATAATTTACAAAAAAAAAGGGAAAAGGATACGATAGCGACAGGGAAAGCAAAAGCGAACGCTGCGAAATTGACCAGTGAAGAGTGAGTGTGTAAAAGTGACGAGCTGGTCATTATCTGGGTCCGCCCCTCCGGACTCCGTTGTAGCCGGTCAAAGTAATTTAACTTGAGTGAGCACTTAATGCTGCTCCTCTTGCGGAAGATTTTCCCGAACCCATTCCGCTGCCCATTTCCACTGGGTTGAGTTAACGCGCAAGTGCATTAATTAAGCTCCATGGCAACTGAGGAGGAGGATGGATACGGGCCCAACATGAATATAAAACACTGCTAAATGGCTGCAATGATTTTCATATCGAAAGGCTTCTCCTTCAGGGGACCAGCTGCCTCCATTGAGCATAAATTCAGCTAATTGGTGGCTCACACATAAAGGCCGTTTTATTGACACTAAACATGGCCCGAAAAGCAGGCCAACTAAGTGGCGCAACACGGTGCGTATACGTAATGTTTTCCTCAGGCGGTAGTCAATCTGGCTGTTGACTTTAATTATGTACAGACGTACATATTTCGGTGTTTGATAATTAAGTTCTTGTTTGGAAACAGTTTATTATACATATATATTGTTAGGATATTTATGGATTTGATTGATCTATAAATAAATACAATTAATTTAATGTAATCTTAAATAGTTCACTTTAAATTCGTTTGTTCGTTGAATAAGACATGTTTTGAGGCTATTTACGGATTAATAATTTGATTGATCTATAAATAAATGCAATTAATTTAATGTAATCTTAAATAGTTTAGTTTAAATTCGTTTTTTCGTTGAATAAGACATGTTTTGAGGCTATTTACGGATTAATAATTAATAATTATGTGGCCAGGGGTAATTTAAATGCTTACAATTATTTTCTGCTCCATTTACATTATTTGTTGCCCTTTTTAATCCTCTTATTTTCGCTGCATTTTGACGCATCATTGAGCAGTTAATGTGCATACAAAAATGCATTAATTATGCGGAACTTGATTTCAGGGGAATTAATAACTTTTCACCTTGTTTGCATTTTATTTCACGCCACTTATAAATTTATAAAAGGTTAAGCTAAAAGTTATGAGCAATTATATTTTTTATTTTGT
This sequence comes from Drosophila anomelani, assembly GCA_035045905.1. Classification (NCBI taxonomy): domain Eukaryota; kingdom Metazoa; phylum Arthropoda; class Insecta; order Diptera; family Drosophilidae; genus Drosophila; species Drosophila anomelani. The sequence continues at coordinate 8,626,772 of JAWNOO010000165.1, forward strand.
ATATTTTTTATTTAAAGCTGCCCGCATTATTTAAATATTTTAAGCGTGCTTCAATTTCTGTCCAGTTTAAAACATGTTTTAATCCATAAAGCCTCTTAGCTGAAACACTCCTTTACCCCCTTTTTATATGATTAAAAATCCCTTTTGATTCTGTTCAAAACTACAAATTTATTTAGCGAAATTAAAAAACATCAACAACAATTGAAGGGAAAACATGAGCAAATCGCTGGCAAACTGAGAAATTTAAAATCTGTAACGCCTGACGGCGCGGTACTGGTATCCATCGCTGGTCAGCACAGCGCTCTCGCCTCCGGCTGGGCCCTCCACGATCACCTCCTCTCCTGCGGCCACGGGAGGCAGATACTCCCGGGCAGCCTCACGCAGCTCGGCGGGCATCTCAGCCGGCTGCTGGTAGTGGTAGCCATCCTGGAGCAGCTGCCCCGAAACGGTGGGCACATCCACCACACGGACATCGGCCTCCTCCTGGGGAGCAGCTTCGGTGGTCTCCTCGGCAGCCGGGGGAGCAGCCTCGGTGGGTGGCAGGTACTCCCGGTTAACCTTGGGCTCGGCAGCGGACACCACCTCCTCGGTGTCATCGGCTGCTGGAGCTTCGGGGGCAGCCTGTACCTCCTGGGCAGGTGGCAGGTAAGCCTTGCTGGGCGGCAGATACTGCCTGGCGGGCTGCAGGTGGGAGACATCCCGGCGGTTGCGGTGGCGCAGCTTCAGGCGGCGCACCGTGCGGTACTCGTAGCCCTCATCACCGTGGACAGTGCCCTCGGGATCGGCTTCGATGGCAGCAGGATCCGCCTGAACCTCGGGCTCGGCCTCCACAGGCTCAGCGGCATTGAGGAGGGCAGCCTCGGTGATCGAGGGCGGCAGGTACTCCACGGCAGCAGGATCCACCAGTTCGGAGACATCGCGGCGCAGGCGGGTCTCGAATTGGGGAGCAGCCAAAGCCACGCTGGCCACAGCGGAAAGGGTAAGGACACCACCAAGCGAGAAGATTTTCTGCAAGTGAAATTAAGATAAAGAATTTATTTTTAAATATTTTTTGGAAACTGATTTAAGTTCCTCCTTAAAAGTCCTTGGTATTCTTTATTGTTGAGTTGACGTTTAAATTCCCCGAAAAAAGGAGACCAAATCCTTTAGGACTCACCATTTTTCAAGTTTTGCTTTTTGGGGATTTGCGGTTTGCGTCTTGCAATTGAAAGTTGCCTGAGCTGATTGATGGTTTGCCAACAGCCAGTTGCTCAATTTATAGCCAAAAACCAGTACGACCATAATTAGAGAAACAACAAAAAAAAATATATATATATAACCGGAGGAGGCAGAAACAAATGGAGGCACTCGAAAGCAGAGTGCTCTTCTTAGGGGCTTCGCCTTGCTTCAGTTTCGCTTCGGACAATGTCAAGTGGCTCAGCTTTTGGCCCTCGTCCGTCGGCTTGACCTTTCTGCTCCGCATTTTTACTTTGCTTATTTTTATAACATTTTTGTTTTGTTGTTGTTGTGTCCCGCGCTAAATATATATTTTTGAGGTGTTAATTTGCTGTCCCGTCCAGGCGTACGGAAGTACTCTTTAAGGGCTCTTCAGAATCGCTCAGTTTGGGTTCTGGCTTTTTGTTTCTGCTTTTCCACAGCTAATTTATCGGTTCAGCTTCCAGTGTGTGCGTATGAATAATTAACATAATTTAAATGCGCATTACATGAAACATAAACCCCGGCCGTAGCTGTCGAAGCCAATGAAATTGTCATCAGAACTTGTTGCGGAAATTATTTATTGATTGCATTTTCCCCCCCGATTGTTTGCCCTTTGTTAACCAAACATTGAGGGTCATTAAATAGTCATAAACATAATTGAAAATATTACATTTTACCAAATTCAATTGGAAATGCGGTTCCCAGGGTGACACAAAGCATAAGCATTTTTTGAATACTCTTGAAAACGAAAGGAGATATCGTTATGGAAGAATTTTATTAATATAATGCAGAGTTGTATGTTTCAGTTAATCGCAGAATTCAGGTAAAAGGACCTCACATGACCTCCCTTTTCGGTTAACCTTTCTTTCACCAAATGAATTTACCCTGTTTAGCTTTGCGTTTAATTTTTCTGGTGGCATTTAATGAATTGTTAATGAACGAGCGAACCCGCGTATAAAAGCAGGGAATCGGATCGCATCCCTTCTGGGACGATAAGCCCCACATCCTTGTTCGGGGAAGTCCCTGCTGCCGCCGCCACACATATAAATCATTCCTGGTTGTCGGCCTAAAAGGCGGCAACAATTTCCGCTGGCTGGGAAACTTAAAGTCCCGCCTCGCAGTCTGCCGCAACGCAATAATTCTCCCCCCATTCCCATTCTTATGCCCATTTCCCACCAACTTGTTGCTTAGCCAAGTTTAAAGTGTCGGGAGAGGCGTCTTGCTCCCAGCCTCTTTGCATAAAAGCCACTCATGTATAATATTTTATGTTTCCAGTGGCAGTCGCCGTGTGAGGGGAATAATTTATAGCGGGAGCCGGCAAAAAGAACAGGCAGATGGCATATAGGATATGTTAAGCCATAAATTGTGCTGGGCTCATTGATTCCAATGTGTGTGTGGGACTTCTGATTTCGTTTTTATACGAATGTAAAACTTTTGCTATGTCTATTTGCTGTCGGAATGCTGTGCTTCCTTGTCTGTTTGCTTCACAGTCAATTTGCATGTTGGGTCAGTGAAACGAGCCATTGAAGAGTCCGGGCACTAGGGATGGCACATGAAGGGATAAATTGCTAACTATGATTTATAAGGATGCTTAATTTGAGGTATATATATTTATTTAAGATTTAAAAACTTATTAATTTAAGTTAAGTTACGATTTTCCTTGGATTTTTAGTTACTGAAATCAAAGACTCAAAGGTAAAATTCAGCAAAAATATATATTATATACAAGTTTCTATAGAACACATTCTTTTTACCAAAATAACGTTCTTATTTCACTTCCTAAAGACCAGCTCAAAGCCCTTCTCAGCTCCTATTAGCCGTTAAAGCTGCTGTAAGGACCTGCACCTGAAAGGAAACTCTGCCTGTAAACCTAGCAAAGGAGCAGAGAAAGGGGTTGAAAGACTCGCAGCCCGCGGCTGCCTTGGCTGCCAAGTCGAGAATGTTTGCCTAGGCTCTCGAAAAGGACAACCACCCCAGTCGAAAATAGAGAACACTTGAGTGGCAGTCGAAGGAGTGGAAGTCGAGGAGCTCCTCTTTTAGTTTATGCAAATTTAGGGACTTGTAGGCGCCGCCGGCAACCGCCCTTGCCTGGCATTTATTAAGTTAAAATATTTATAAAATTTAAATGGGAACAGCACGGCAAAAGAAAAATAAAAAACCAAGGCAGTGGCAACAAAAAAAGGGTTCGAGGACCGTCAAGCCTATCGATTTACAAATTTAAATTACTTTCCTTTCTTCTCGCCTGCTCCTTTGGTTTTTCTTTTCATTTTTTTTGTTGGCTTTGCAGGGCGGTAGCTCGCAAATCTCGACACGGAAATCCTTTTTTGTTAACAAATTCTCCTGCATGTTGCCAGCCAACCAGGATTCTGGATAGTCTCCCGCAAGGACAAGCATTTGCAATCATTTAATTTTGCATTTGCGTTGACGTTGCTTCAATTAATTGGACTATAAATCCAAGTCAGTCAGTCACTCTCTGGATTGTGACAATATAATTGAAATGTTGGCTGGGGTGATCCCTTAGAACTTGGTCATTGATTAGGTTGGCCCCCGGGACTCCTTGGCTGTGGATGCTGGCCAAAAATTTGTTGTTAATGACAACAGCTTGCGGCAGGTAATTAAGTCACCGTTCCATGTAACATGTCCTGTTTGCGGTCTAGTGACAGGTAGGATGTATGGATGATGTGCCCAAAAGTCGCTTTCGGCTGTCAGAGTTGTTGAAAAATTGATGAGCTGCGGCTGGTGGATACGTGTCCTAAATGCGGATCCGTGGGAGGGAGAGCTTGATGAGCTTCGAGAGCTCAGCTAATGATAAATCCACCGGCAATCAAGGTTGAAGGACAAATCAGACAGCAATCAATGTTAAAGGAGACTTTAATAAATATTAATGCATTTCCTATGAGCTTCAATTTATTTTTTATGAACTGAGAGTAAATATTTCTATGTGCAAACAGACATTCCCTATCCTTCCTCAACCCAAAAATGTGTATATTTATTTATTGCTGTCCCATTGTCGCTCAAAACTCAGGGTTGAGCTGACCGCATAGCTTCATCAATCATTCGCCCCGTGTGTCCCCAGTGCATTTCGGTTCGCATTAACTTATAGTTTTCCCATCCTCATCCCCATCCATCTGCTCATCGCCATCAACCGGAAAACCCCAGCAAACCCCCGAAAAATGCTACGCATAAATATTTATAAACTCCAGACGGGGAATGTGAAGCAAACGAGCCAAAAATCGATGGCAAAGCAAACGTTTTTATTAGGCAACACCCACAGAGACACACTCACAGCTTCCTTCCTTGCTCACACCCAGATAGATACTTTTTTGAGGTGTTGTTTGGCTTGTGAATTTTTAAAATTCAATTTAAATTTATGTAGCCAGAAATTGCGTGCTAAGAAAAATGCTGCCTGACTTGCGACTGGCGGCCGTTGAAATGTTGACAAAAACGAAAATGAAAATCGAAGCTTTGGCAATTAGATAAAAGCAGCCAAGTGGCCCGGCACTAAGCAATTTTCTCCAGGTATTTATAGAAGGAAGCGAGAGGCCATCCCTCGAGGTTTATTTTCTTATTCCACCAGCGACCGCGAGTAAATAAATAAAAAGCCGAAAGTATAGCGCCGCTTGAAAGGTTAAACTCCAATTAGCTGTGCACTGGCTCGTGGTAATTAACTGGGCGAGCTCAAAAACCAAAAACAACAGAAAAAAAGGGTTAAGAACGAAATTTATTGTTTCGCTGTTCAACGTTGCGTATGCGTAATGCTCCGCCAAAGATTGTTTGGGCGAGTTCGTTGACTTGAAGCCTGACGCCTGACGTTTAACAAAGCTACCTGCCTGGCTCACTTCTGGCTCCTATTCATATTTCTTTAAAAATCAACCAAGGACTCGGGCTCTGGAAAACGATGAGCTGCCGGGTAGGGCACTGCACCTGCGGCTTTGTTAATTTCCCCAGACACCTTGCAACCGAAAAGCGTCTGCCCCGTCTCTGTCCCCTTGCAGCTTCGCCAAAGAAATGAAAATGAAAACAAATAAGACTCAAGTCCAATGGGGATGGGGACAGGGACACCTTGGAAATGGAACTGGAGGAGGGGCGAACATAGGTCAACAAACAGCAACAATTTGATTATGTTTGCCTTGCCCTCCGCAGGTTTTGTTTGTTTGTCGATTTGTTTGTTTGTGCGTGCGGGTCCTGGAAGAATTTTAGGGGAAGCACACGATTTTACACATCAAATTTTACAATGTTAACAATAATTTAAGATTAGCGAAAATAATTTAAAGGAAGAAAATAAAATAAGGAAGCTTATTGAAATATAAAATGGTTTTATATCTTAAGAAATTAGCAGGAAATTAATTCTTATTTTTCTTTTTAGTTTTCCAGTGTAAAATCTTAATGTCGGAGCCAGCTTTCTGTTTTGCTTTTAAAATAAACAAATTAGGGGAAACTGCAGCTGCAGCATTCCGGTGAGTTCATTGAACAGGACTCACAGCACAAACAGACGCTTGGCCAGGATAATGACTTTGTTTCAATTAGAATGTGACTGGGAATGCGAACGGGGATCCCTCGGGGGGCTTAGATGGCCGGATTTATATTTTTTTAATTAGGTTTTCTGGCCATCAGACGCCCACTTCCCATTTCATTTCAATTTACTTTTAATTATTTGTTTTTTCACTCCCACTTCGCACACTTTTATTCTGTGCTTTTTAATATGAAATAATTGTTCGTTCGAACCAGGGCAAACATTGGCAACAATTGGCGTGTCGCTTAAATGACGTTCAATTTGAGTGGCCCGACGGAGAAGGACATCGATATGGCTACGGCCAGGGGTGAGGAGTTTGTAGGTGAAACACATTGAATCGACCAGGTCCTTCGGCGCTCCCTGCGTGTTCGCTCCTTTGTTTGTGGAAATTGTTAAGCGGCAGATTCGTTTCAATTAAATTTGTAGCCATCAGTTGTCGACTTAATTAGTTGGCATAACCTCTGACTTGTGCAGCTTACAGACTATTTAACGTGGAAACGGGAGGAAAAGTTGGAAATTGTAGGGGGAAAAGTTTTGAATACATTACAGGTGCCTTATTTAGAAAATTAATGAGAGTAAAATTTCCACAAAGTAAGAGGATTTTTCCATAAATAAGTATTGGAACGAAGCTAAGTTTAAACATTGTTTTGAATTTTTAAAGTTTGCTAATAAGTTTTTGAAGACTGAATTTTCAACTGTATGATTTTTTATTATTCCCCTAATAGACTTTTCTCCTTTTTAATGCTTTTTTACGACGAGAGTCATAACCAATGTAATTATTTATTTATGAAGTTGTAATGCCTGCCAATGTCATTCTTATATCTTTTTGTGTTCCAACAAGTCTATTACATCGTTATTCAGTGTTGCCTTTTGTATATTTTTCCCATTTCTGAGCCATCGAAGACAGGATGCTAACAAGCAGACAAATCCATTAAAATTGAGAAAAATACAAAGTGCTGTTCGATCACCCGCTGTGTCCTGGTTATCCAAGCGCTTATTTATGTAAGGTGTCGGAGGCTTGGACAGGTAAGGGGACAGCAGGACTGCAGGATTGTTGCCTTCTGGCACTTGCCGATTATCTTGTTCCAGCAATTTGCCACATTCCTACGCTGCGCTTTGTCGCCGTAAATTGAGCTTAATTGGAAATTACACACTAATTGCCGCTTGTAAGAGCCGCACAAAGTGCGGCCAAGGACGAGGACGAAAGCGCACTTTCATATGCATTACATAAACTGATTCTGTTCGAGCATGGCCACTTTGGCCGAGTTAATATAATTAGTTTCGGCGTAAAATTGTAAGCGTCAACCGCGAAAGACGTTCGCCCACACATGAAGTTTAAACCGCACACACACTCAACAGGCTCAAAACAGGACAAGGACATCATTGCTGGGCCCACAAAGGAGTGAAAATCCTGCGGCCAAGGGCTGACAATCCCGGGGTATTAAAGTTTTCCACTTGCCACTCATTATGCCACACACCGACTGCCATCTCATCCCTCGCGCATCCCTCGCCCGCTCCGTTTCCACTGGAAAATTCAGTCATCCTGCCCACGCAACGTGTCAATAGAGAGCAGCAGCACCAAAGCCGCAGGAGATTTCCGTTCAATATTTGTACAATTTCCTATGTTTGCGCAATAGAATTTGCTGTTGACATGCCATTTTTTTGCTGGCCATGGGTGGTTTCAAATATGCCATCGTGGCAACATAAAAAAAAAATAAAAAACCCGAAGTTTGCAGGTTTTTGTTGCTCAATATTTACGGCATTCTAACTGCGAGATAGGATAGATTGAAGGACCCCGGCTTTTGATTACATGTCATCCCTCATCGTTTTTATTTCGTTGCTAGCGAATTTTCCAGCGAAAATGCTGCTCAGCTAAGTGTGAAATTATGAAAATTTTCGGTAGCTCTGCAGGTGTGTATGGGTGTGCGTGTGTTGTTTTTTAATTACCTGCAAAGCAAATTGCGTATACGCCGCATTAGACGCCAGCAAGTGGCTCTAATGCGATGTCTGCTCTAGGGATTGCAATGTGTCATCTATTTTGATAAGGTGGCTGCTTGGAAACAGGACTCGAAGGATACAGAATTTTCATCAAAGGATATTGGCAGAATTTTATAAAAAAAAGCATTAAAATAAATTAAAAGAAATCTGAAATTCTGTCTTTGTTGTATAAAACCCTTTTCATTTTGAATTATTTACTTTATTTAATATATTATAAATATTTTATGTATATTTTTAATACTTCACAAGAGTTTTATAATTATTCTGTCATATTAACAATGATTAAATCGACATTTAGCCGCAGGATTATTTAGTTAATTAAATGGAAATTCAATTTATTCTTCAATTAGCAAATGTTTAACCGTTTTTTTCACCGGTGAACTTTATTATCAACTCAATTAATTAAATAAATAGAAATTGAGCACTATTTTATGTAAGAAATATAATTAAAAAAGATTTTAATTATTAAATTTTTCAGCAAACTTCACCATTGCTGCCCCACTGAAACATCGTTTTAACGACTTTCAACTAACCAACTTGTATCCAATGGCCCAAAGGCCTTTCGTCCTTTTTTTCGCGGCCTGGTAATGAAGGCACAAAAGTGCATTCAACTGAGCGTGAAGGCGACGACAGAAACAATGGCCAGGAGACTGGGAATAGCAAACGGAAGACAAATTGTGGGAGAAGGGACATGGGGTGGCATTCGCGAGATTCCTTTAGGCCAGAACAAGACAAGACGCCACCGCGAAAAGGGGTTGACGAAACTTTTTGAAGTTGCCACAAAATTGCGTTAACTTTTTAGTAAGTCACTTGATTATTTGGTCGTCGTCGTTGTCGCCTCGCTCCATTTGGGTCCGACGAACTCGTAAAGACTCCTTCAAGGAGGTGAAAATTGCTTCAATGAAGTTGCCTTGTCCCTGGTTCCTCAATCCCCCCGAGAAAAGGGTACGGACCGCTTGACCTTGGCTTGGCTTGATTTGGGTCCTGGAGTCCTGGGAGTCCTGCTGGAAGCTGCTGGAAGTCGGCGACATTTAGCGCATAATTGAGACAATTAAATTCGCTTTGACAGTGCGACCCAAAAGAGTCCGAGAGAATCGAGGCAAATCATCAGCAAAGCCGGAATGAAATGTAATAAATAAACCAAGCGGGGAAATAGGGGAAGAAGGGGCGAAGATAAGGCTGTCTGGCACAACACTTTGCCAAAAGGAATTCAAAATTAATTGAGTTTCAGTCGGGGTCAGTTCAATGCCAAGCGCTCGAGACACACAATTAACACATTTATCTTGACAATTCTGGGCCATTTGCTTTAATCTAAAGAGTTTTACTTGTTTAAGTTGTAATTTCATTTAACATTTTTTCGAGGAGAAGATGGTTAAGATATTTAACAAATTTCTGTAATTTATTTCAACATTTTTAGGACTTTGCTGTATTTTATTTGAAATTCTAAAACATCTGCAGAGGGATTTCAAAAATAAAATACAATTCATTTATAATTTATATTAAATTCTTTTATTTCTTCTCTTTTCTTTATATATTTCCCGCAGTGCTTTTCCGCATAAAAAGGGTTGACAGCGGCCAACCTGTAAATTGTAATTAAATTTTTCCCTGTGGTCATAAAAACCTGTTCCCTTTTTTCCGGGTTACACCTTTTGGGATTGCTTTTCCCCTGGCCAGGATTTGATGTTTCTGCTGCAGAGCCTGTTGCATAAGTGATGTCCTCCCGGCCGAGGCATCGTCTACTTAGTATGCATTGCATTTCCCAAGCCGATTGGGCGACTCCTTTGCGATCCTGCCAAACTGCAAAGCTAAGGCGACAGGCGACGGGCTCTGACTGATTTTATTATGCGGCAAGTGATATTCGAGGAGCTCAGGAGGAGTCCGGGACCTGCCACGACATCCTGCCCCATATCCTGCGATTGGTATCCGTATCTTTTGCCGTACGAAGGCGCGTAATTGGAGCGTAATGTGTTAAGTTGACAGGCACGTGAATTGCTTCTAATTTGTTGCCTTGCCTCCATGCTCGTCCTTGCTACGTAGCAACGAATCCTCTTTCGCAGCTTCTCTCTTTACACATCTGTTGCATATTTCATGGCGTGATTACATTTTGTTCAGTTTTCTATACACTACACCCTCCTCCCCCCTGGCTTATAGTATATGCTGCGTAGTTCACAAGTTTTGCATGCAAATGACACTAAGACCGGCAGAAAGCAAACATCAATCAAAGTTTGGGTGTGGGAAAAGGGGGAGGCAAGGGCAATTGACTTGCCAAAGAGTTACTCGAAAGCTGCAGTCTTAGGGGATACGAGAGGCCAGGGATCTGGGACTTGAGTTAATGAAATATGAAGATTCTGTAAGCTAGAGTAAACTAAGCTTGCTTGAGTTTTGGCTATGATATATTTGCCTTCATTTGTAGCAGTTAAATGAAGGGTTTTCCTTCTGGTTAAGGATAATAATTTGTAAATAAATGTGTCCAAGAAACCTTTAATTTATTTTAATAGATTTAATTTATTCAATTAATACTTTTCAACAGCAAGTTTTTAGGCAAAATATTTGGTATTCAAACTGTCGAGTGATTGAACGAATTCATATTGTGTTCAAAGCTAAATTTTTATCTCTGCTTGCAATATTTACGTAAAATGTTCATCATTCTTCTATGAAATGAAACATTTTCCTAGTTTCCTATCTCAAAACATCGATCAGGAAAACTAGTTCTGAAAAAACTTATATATCCATCCAGGTCAGCTTTATTTTTTACATCGAAAACATTTCTGAAATCCTCCTGCCCGAGGCGGTAATCTGTTCTAAATCTCTCATTGTTCGCTTGCCTGAAGTTTTGCCACTCTACATGTCCCGGTCGATTGGACCATTACCAGAATTTGAATAGTTTTTCCCTCTTGGTTTGTTCAATATATGTTTTTTTCGCCTGTTTTGTTCGGGTTTTGTGATGCTGCTGCTGCTGTTTTTGGTTGCATACATTCGCTGGTATGCCCCGAGTGGCAGGCGCTTGAACCAATATTGGCTTTTGCCATTTACCCCCGTTACCACTTTCCAATACCAAAAACTACTGCAGCAGGACTTGCACTGAAGCACACCGAATTGCATAAACTTTTTAGAACACTTCTGCTGCGAAATCTAATAGCAGTCTCGCCTTCAAACAGACCGAGAGGCATTGAACCGCGTGCGGTTGCAGTTCAGTTAAAATTCCTAACTAAATATTTAGCTTTTCTATTACGCAAACAGGTGGGACAGTGGGGCGGCGAGGAAAACCCATCAGATTCCTCGCTCTGCGAATTGTGGGGAAATTTTTTCAATTTGTACTAATCCTCGGCATGCGTAGCCAGCCAAAAAAACATACAAAAATTACATTGAATTGAAAGGAAGGTAGTTGATTCCTGGACTGGTCGTAATGGCGGATCAAAAAAATTTCAGACATTTTTACTCTTACTTTTTTTCAGTTTGTTTGCTTCGAAGGAAAAAAGAAGAGAGTATTGGGAAACATGGAATCACAAGGGAGCACACCTCTCCATATAAACAAAATATTGGTGAAGGCATCAAATATCTGTTTGCATATTTGGTCTTTCTTTTTTGGGTTAAGAGTAAAAGTTGTCTAAAAAAGATCGGAAAGGGTTTGAGGAAATGGTGGATTAGTATTCATAATTTTCTGTATTGATTTTATATTTAATTAAAACTGAAATGTATTAAGAATGCAGTATAAACACATTTAAAATTAACCCAAAGGCTTGGCTTCTTGTTTGCTAAGACAAATAAATGCCATTTTTGCAAATAGATCTTAAATAGCTTATGTTTTTCTGTGAAGCTGTGAAATATCTTATAATGTTTTCTTACTAATTAACAGCTTCATTAGCACTATATCTCTATATTCTATAAATATATATTCTATTTGAATCTGTGTTAAAATAATCACGATTTCACATTTATATTTAAAGGGTACTTCTGGCTTTGCGATTTGTTTTTTGTCGAAAACATATCCTTTTGTATTATTTTTTCGACTGCTGCAGATTGGTAGACTAATATTTTTATTGGTAAATGGATTTGTGACAGCTTCCCCTGGTTTATGGCATTTGATTGAATATATTCCCAGCTTTTACTCTTTGCATAGAGCTTTCATTCATTCTTTCTCTTTGTGTTTTGAGTCCGATTTCGATTTCGATTTGGAGTTTCGTTTTCAATTTCATCTTAAGCGGGCTTAGACAGTTGAAGAGCGTTTGGTGCGGGGTTTTTAACCCACTCTTTTTTATGTTTTTTGAGCCGGTCAAGTGCGATAAGTCGGTTAATTGCTGTTGGATGATGCAGCAACAAATTACATCGCCCCATTGCGTGACTTCTCCGACACCATTCTGATCGAAGAGGTATATAGGGTTCAGGTATTTTTCAGCAGAGTCATTGCCGACCTGCAGTCGGTGTAATTGTTACAATGCCCCAAAACTCTTGACATTGGGGTCTTACATCGGCGACATTGAAACCGCAGCGAAGGCTAACAAATAGTTATATTTATAGGAAAAAGACCAGCTCCGATTGTGTTTGCAGAATGGCGGAAGGGAATGAGGCGCTGGCATGGCATGGGTTGGGGTAATCTCTAACGAAAATATTGACAGATTCTTCGGCAATCAAATAGTGCAGAGCAAATAGGTAAACACACGAGTCAGTTTCAGTTTCTCGGATCACCGATCTCCGGATCTCTTCACCGATCAATGACCATTGCCAGGGCCCGAAAAAGCCGGCGTCGAACACGTTTGAAGATGCCAGGCCCAAAAGGTGTTTCGTCAAATGTGTTAATGCGGTTCGATTGCGTTCGATTGGCCATCGAACTTCTTTTAGTCGTCCCGCTAATTTTTTGTATAAATAGTTAAATCGATTTCAACAGCAGCAGCAAAACCCAACCGCAGCTCCAACAGATTGAGCAGGTCAGAACCAGATCCCAGAGCAAGTGAAGCCAACGTTTTAGTTACAAGAAATATGGTAAGTTGCCAAAAATATAATTTAATAATGGGAAGATTATTTATTGCCAACCTGGTGATATTTTCGCAATCGAAACTAGAGAGTGATCTTGACATTAATACTTCTGAATCTCCATCCACATTCCAGCAAGCAACCCAAGTGCTGTGTCTACTGCTGGCCACCTTTGGCCTGGCCAGCTGTCGCTTTGTGGTACGTCGCGATGTGAGCCACCTTCCGTTGGAGTACTTGCCTCCAGTGGTGCTGCCACCTGTCCCGAGCCGCGATTACCTGCCACCAGTGGAGCAGCATGCGGCTACCCTCAACCATGTGCTTCAGCCACCCCGTGATTATCTGCCTCCTGCGCCCAACAATGAGTACCTGCCACCCGTAATTGTGGAGGAGACTACCACAGAGGCGATAATTCCCGAGGAAACCACCACTCTGGAGCCCACCACAGAGGCTGCCACCGAGCCACAACCAGAAGTGGAGGTCATTACAGAGCCTGAGGAGGATGTGGTGCCCAAGACCCTGGAGCATGTGGAGGAGGCGCCCAAGGAGGAGAAGGAAGTGGAGTCTGCCATTCTCTTGGACGATGGCTATCACTATCGCACGCCTTCGGTGGTGCCTGACTTGCTGCCGGTGAAGGAGTATCTCCCGCCCTTGGATGGAAATGCCGTTGTGGAGGAGCTGCCCAATGGCGATGAGGACTCTTCAGCCCTGCTGGATGATGGCTACCACTACCGCTCTGTGAAGCGACTCCGCTTCTAGTCCCTCACACCATCGAGTCACTCCTTTTATTATTATTCCACCACGAATTTCTGTTTCTGTTCTGTGCGACAATTGTTGTTTAATTTTACAAAATACATAGACAAATACTTTTCCGACATCGATGGTGGTTTTCACACGCAATGGGACAGGTTTTGGGGGAACTCGAAGGGAAGGTACTTCGTATTGAAGGATAGTTTAGTTATATATCCCTTTATTTTCATTAAAATATTATTGAATATGATTATAATATTTCTAACCCTGTGAAAGGTAGAAATTAAGCTAAATTATTCTCAATATAAATATATATTCTTGTCTATTATCCTTGTTTAAAAAATCCAACCCCAAGTTAGCCACAAATATACCCCTTTAATCCCTTTGCTACCCATTAACAAGTCGATTGCTGCCGTGAACATTTCATTTATATTGATGACAGGAAATTAGAAAAATGTTTTCACAAAGCGCACGGAACGACGCCAAGAACTCTTCTCTGGAAGACACTGTCTTCGTCGTCCTTGCAGCTCCTGCCTCCCCCTTGCCCCCTCTCAATTGATTTGCTGCCGCCCGTGGCCGGGTTTTATTGTTTTCTTTACGTGTTGGCGCTCGGCATACATTTTCATTAACCAATCTCGAGAAAGTTTTCCGCAACTTTTCCCGCTGACAAGTTCACGCCAGTTCAATAATTCAGCAATTTTCCAATTGGCCGTATAAATATTTGAAAAGTTTTAAATGTTATTTCGGCGGAGGGTGTTTGTGTTGAGCCTAAATATAAATGGGATTTTTATGTTTCTGGTGGTGGCGAGATGGGTTGTTCCCGTCGATGTTGAATTACTTATGAATAATTCAGCACCAGAAGGAAGAAAAAAACCCTGCTTTGGGTGAAGGAAAATCAAGTTGAAGCAACAAGTGGCTGGCATTTTGTACATTCTTTCCGCTTTTCCCATTTTCCGCCACGCGAGATATCAAAAACAAATAAAAATCTAACCCCGAAGAAGCTTTAAGTGCATTGCACTCTTTCCCATTTTTGTTTTCCTTTTTTTTTTGGTGGGGGGACGACGGGCATAAACCTCAAATAAATCGGGGCCAAAACAAACACCTGTAAACAGTCACTGATTGAAAGCCAAGTACTATATTTCGTTAAACGTTGAATGGAGGAAAAGCTTGCGGAAAACGTAGGAAAACCCTGCCGAAGCTTTGGCAATTCAATACTTGACGAAGCTCCTACGGGGAAAATCGTATAAAAGCCGACCGCTGAGGAAAATTCGAGCCAGTTGCGGGTTAAATATTGCCGAATGCGAACGGAGCGGAATCGAAGCGGAAAAGCGGAAAATGCGGCCGGACTAAAGAAGACACAGTGCGAGCGAGTGAGACACAGATAGGCGGCCGAGCAACAGTGAAAAGCGTTTGAAGGGCCATAGATACAAGATAATGTCCCATCGAGGAGGAATCCGTCGCCTCTCCCGGCGATATGTGAAAATCAGCCAGTGAATCCCAAAGTGAAAGTGTGTTAAAGGTGAGGGAGCGGAGCAGCAGATGTGACAATGGATAAACATAAACAACGATTGATAACAATGAAAAACTGGATCAAAATTGATAAGATGGCACAACTGAAACAAAAGGATCAAAAACTGTCGAAAGTGAATTAATTTGTCAAGGAAATCTATAAAAATAACTTTGTTAATGAAGGAATAAAATATTTTATCATAAAATGCATTAAACTAATTTACAAAAATTAATTTACACAAATATTTGTATTACTTGTAAAAGCAAATTCATATTTCCTTTTTTCAAAACTAAATCCACGAGAGTTTATCATTCGATTTTACTAGAATAATTTACATTTATAAACAACAAGTTATATTATTAAAAAAAAGTTTTAATGGGCTTTAATATGACATTTTTATAATGGAAATATCATTAAAAGAAGTTAAAACTTCAAAAATCAAATAAAGGACACAGTTTTTATTAAGTGAGTGAACTGTTGAAATAAAAACCCAAAGACTAAAGTATTTGCATATATTGTGTACTATTTTCATTGCTATTTGCTCAGTAAATAAATAAAAAATATATAAATAAAGAAAATAATAAGGAAAACACTAATAATTACAGTGCTAAATAAGCGGTTGTAATTAATAAATAAAAACTGATATATCAAGCTCTTTGAATTCCCAACACGGCCTTCTCTCCAACAATAAACAAACCTAATTTAAAGGCATCTCAATTTAATTGCGCGGTAAATCCAAACAAAATGCAATATTAATGTTAATTTATAAACATTTCAAAATTTCCGTAAACGAATTCAGGCACCCGAAACATTTTTAAGATAAGCAAAAATGACTCCTCATTCCTCCCCCGAAAATGTAACAGCCACAAATCATTAGCAAATATAAATCAAAATTACCATAAACGAAGTCCCACAGTGAATAAAGATGAGCCCGGGCAGCGCTCAAGTAACATGGCAACAAAAACGGCTCGAATAAATCAAAATTAAATATGAATTAAACCCACATTAAAATTGCAAAGTAAATTGAATAAACGGAAATAGCCGAAATAACTGTAAACCAGCAAATTGCCTTGAAAGAAAACGAATTAAACACACTTAATTTAACCGCAATACACAGCCCAGCCCTTTCGCTTCAAAGTGAAAACAATTAAAATGCAATTAATTTGGCAACATTTTTGCTGTGTAACAAATTAAATCTGTCTTCGTGTGTCGCCTCTTGTTAAACATTTTGCAATTGTCATTCCATTAATTCCGTCCGATCAATTCAGTGGCAGTCTCCCAGCAACTAGCTGTTGGCTTAGCAGCTCCATTGAATATTTCCTGAACAACAAACACAAACACAAACAGTAGCACACACACACAGAATGCATTTTCCTTTATTTTCCCTCGAAAAGGGCTTCCTCCCGTTGTTGTTGTTTGGTATTTGTTGTTCGGCTCTGTGGGCCTCGGCACAGAAAAGTTTATTAATAAAACGTTTTGCCTAACAAAGCACAAAAATGATAAAATAAACGCGTCGCAGACAGGCGGCTTAGGGGGATGTGAATTTCCTGGCCGGGAAGGGGGGATGTTCAGTGACATTGTTCACGGTTTTTCACCGTTATTGGAAAGGTATGATGAGCTTAGTTTTTAGAGGGAAAATCCTTTATCCTGCCGTTGGATTGCCGTTTATTAAAAATTCAACAAAGCAAAAATCCTTATAAATAGTTTTCAAAATAAGAAATGCTTGGAGCCTTTATCCTGAAGATAGAAAAGAAATATTTAATTTGCCTTAAAACTTTAAAGGAATTTCGGCAGACCTATTTAAAGTTAAAGCATTTATAAGTAACTATAATTTAGTTGTCCCTGTCAAAACCATACACTCCAAGAGGAAACTGTTCCCAATCCTATTTAGCCATACTTCAGTGAGTAGGACCGAGGCATTCGCCAGCTGAGTACTTCCATTGTCGATCAACTAATGTGCCAGCCTGCATCTTGGCAGGAGTGTGTGTGTGTGGTGGCTGTGTGTTTGGCACGCTTTTTGTGTTTATTAATAACAAAGTAATCAGAAATTGTAATCTCTCCGCAAAGCGTATTACAGCAGTAATAACAATGGCAAACCCAACACCCAACCATCCGCCGTAACCCCTCCGCCGCGCTTCAATCCAGTTTCTGTCCGTAGCCTCGCTATATTCCCATTCATTTGGCGATTTCAATGCGGGTTTATCTTTGCCGCTTGGCTGTCTTCACGGGGCTGCATCCTTGAATCCCCCGGTTCCTTGATTCATTGTTGTTGCTGCCACCGAGCACGCTTCCGGCTCAAGTATCTCAGCTGCTGCCGTTGTTGTTGCTGTTGTTGTTTTTTTGTTATGATTCCCATTCCCCTGCATTGTATATATTTTCATATACTTATTTTGTATAGATTTGCCGTATATTTCTGTTTTTATTATTTTCTAATTTGACGCTTCATTTGTCCATGAATTCTGTTTTTGTTTTGTACCCTTACTAAGGGTGTTTTGATTATGATTGCGGAATTGGAAAATAGGGAGAGTAAAGCTTATATTATTTTGTTTTGTATATTTTGGCGTTAAAATAAAATTTTAAGGGTAAAAATTGAAAAAATAAATATTTGCTTTAATAATCCTTTAACTGGATTTACTACTTTAAAATATTTTGAAGTATTCTTTAAAATACCTCAGCAGTTTCAAATCAATAGCATTTTTATGGCTTTCCCTAATATACATCTTATCCTATGGTAAAATACCTATTAATTTAATGTCCTTGTAAAACGGTCTTTACTTTATTATAACTGCTCTAAAATAATTTATAATCTTTAATATTCAAAAGAGCTATCTTAACAATAAAAGGGTGTTAATGTTTTGGCTCTAAAACCTCATTTATTTCTCGTTGTTGTTTCATTCTTTTTGCTCTTCCTGCTTTCTAATTTGACTTTTGTCGGGCGCTGATTTGTGCTTTGATTCTCGCTGACTGATTGGGATTTAGTTGATGGGGAGCTTGGGGATGACTGAGGGCGAGGAACCTTCTCCTCCTTGGTTGGTCGGGGTTGAGATGGCTATCGGGGCCTGTCCTATTGATGACTCGATGGCGTGTCTTTATGCCTCTCAATCATTTTGTTTGGCTCGGATTTGTTATTTGTACACTCGCCTTTTTATGTAATTTCACCTATGCGAATGGGCTTTTCTTTTTTTTTCACCTGCAATTTCAGTTTTGCCAATTTTACCTATTTCGTATGCAAATTGCCAGCCATTTGGTGTCAGTCCCAACACGCTGTCCCCCTTTGTACGCCTCCTCCATCCCCAATTCCATTACAGTCTCAACCAGTGGGTCAAAGTAATAAAGCAAGCAAATTAATTTGATTTGTTTTGCTTTGATTTGTGCTCATTTTCCTACTCCAATTACTACACAACTTTGTTTAAAGTTCGCGTTGCGTATACGCAGTATGTGCTTAGGAGGAATTTTTTCCTTTAATTTACAATGCAAGTAGCTACGTTTTATATTAAATTCTGAGGCAGAAAGATGTGTTTTTAATTTTTTAAGTGTCTTGAAACTGATTTCTTGTTAAACAAAAATATATCCACTTTGTGTTTTCAAATAAAGAAAAAATCTCATATAAATATTCATTGAGATCGTTTCACTTTTTAATACAATTGAATATTTACTTTTTTAATTCGGAATCTTTTTCATAAGAGATTTTTTCTTTAAAAATAAACAAAATTAAATACAGAAACAAATTAAGATATCAATTCCCCATAGCAAATCTCGAATTTTGTTTATTTTATTAATTTTCCGCAATAATAAACAGCTTCATAAATTTAATATTCATGTTTCGATTACCAAGAATTTAACTTGAATTTGTGTTTTTGTTCAACTTTCCTCCCTTATCATTGGGAATGGATTTTTTGTTTTGGTGTCTCGGTTGTTGGTTACATGCTTTAAAGACCCTTTTCGGCCACAACAAATACATAAAAAACGAACTGTCAACCATAAAAATCCCGCACAAGCAACAACAACCAAATGGCGGCGGCTACAACAAATCAGTTTAATTTGAATTTCCTTTATTTTTTTTCTGAGCCGCGCGTGTGTGTGAAAAAGGAGAAAGTTTTTATACAGTTTATTTTGCCAGGACCTTTTTTTCCAGCACCCGCAGTAAAGAAAAACAAAATGCCGGGCGAGTTATCGAAAGGGAGCGAACGGAGAGAATGAGCCGGGGATGTAAAAAATAAATTCACAATAATTATTTCAAATATTTTTTCCTTTAAACGGGCATTTCATTTGGTATGCAGCCGACTCGGTAACGTCAAAAATGCGCACATTTTAAAGTTCAAAAGTTCACAGTTGAAAACAAAGCGAAATAAAAAACAAACAAAACGAGGCAAAATGCGAAAATTCTTCAGATGTTGTTCTTTAATGCATACGAAATTCTCAAATAAATTATCATCAGCCTAATCAACATCAACGTTATCATCAGCAGTCGAGGAGAATCGGAGAAGAATACGGGAAATTTGCGGGGAGGCGAAAAACTTTTCTCCTGTGAGGTATGTATGCAAAATTACAGGAAATAAATTCTGATTTGTGCCTTTTAATATAGCCGAAACATTAAGTAGCCGCCCCGTGTGCAGGGGACGTTGGGGGTTGGAGCTTCGAATTTAGCTGTCTTCCCAAAGACGTTATTTTTTTCCTTTGTGCGCTTTAGTTCATTCATAAGCTGCCTGCCACTCTAAGCACTTAATTATTTAATTATGTTAAACGTCACACACACACAGGACAGGGGCCACAGGACGGAGCAATACCACCGACCACGACCTGGCGAAACCACTGAAGCTTTTCCCGAACCCAACTTGGCTTCTGTTTACGTTAATTTTAGTACATTCTTCTCTGTCCTCTAGCCGCTTGCTGCCTGTGGTTCGCAGTGCAATGTTGGCTCTGGTTTATTTACATTTCCGTTGTACGGGGCGTATGCGTAATATGAATATTTTTGTAAATTATTAAGTATACATAATGAGATAGTAAACTCTGCCCTCCCACCACAGCCAGGCAATGCGGTTTAGTGTCAGAGTTGGAAATTGCATGTGTTCCCCAGGTGGGGCGTGCCAAATGGGCCGAGATATGAATGTGAGTGTGTGTAAGTGCGAGTATGTGTTGCTGGTGTGAGCCAGCAATTAGTTAAACACAAAAGTTTATGCGCCATCAGAGGTGGAGTGTAATCTTGTGCAGAGTTCCGCACTTCCTGTGATCCGGCTGACTTCCTGTTTATCCCCCCGCATCACTGAGAAAATAATTATTCAAACACACTAAATGTTTGCCTTTGTTAATTGAGTGTTTCCCTAGAACTAATATTGGAATTTATAAAATAAATAAATCCGGCAATTGAATGTAAACCCTTTGGGTTGTTTATGTACCTATTTTATTTATTTATTTACCTTATTGTTATTTTTTTAGCTGTTTAGATGTTGAACTAATTTATCATATTATTCCTACTATTTTTCCTTGTGTACCTAGTACTTCCCTTCCTGTTCTCTATGACTTTTTACCTCGTAGGCTCGCTGGGGTCTTAGTGTGGATTTATGCCGGCTCATCTGACTTAAGATATGTTCGTTGGCAACCTGGCTGGCAAAAACTTTGAGCAACTAAATGTCCTGGTGCGGCTAAAAAGATGGTCTCAAAAAGTTTCTCTCGGGTGTCCGCATAGATGTGCCAGTTATCTTCCAAAGAGAAAACTTTATGGATTACAGAGAATTTATAATTGAACTTGGGGTGTGATGTAAGAGCGTTTTAGGAAATTGATGGCTCAACGCAAATTAAAATTCCATTTGGCAAGACGAGACCCTAAAAAGTTATTCTTAAAGTTCTAAGACTAAAGGTCTTTTGAGGCTTTAATATTTTGGCTAATTTCAATTACTGTGCATAAAATATGGATTCAATGGCTTGAGACTGGCCCTACCTGTCGTCGTCTGCCATTCAATTTCATATCGAATGATATTCCATCTAATCTATGCCTAATTTGTGTGAACACGTTACTAATTAGTCTGAATGTCATTAGCTGAAAGCTTTGAGCACATTTACTCGGCTGTAATTCATTAGATTTCCTCAACCGAATGTGAATTTACTCTAACTTGGGGTGAGAAAAATACTCTAAGCTGATCTGAATAACATAAAATGGAATACATGGATTTATGTTACATAAATTTAATTTTCTTAGATACATTAAATATGTTTCAATTGTCTCACAACGCTGTATATGTAGAGTATTTCCTTAAACTTATTCAATACAATTTCCTTTCCACTGCAGATAAATCCAAGTATTTATTTACGCAGCTGTGGCCACCACGTTGGCCGTCTTTAATTAGTAATTGAATATGCGATCCGCATTGGGGATATATCTCTAGCCTTTAAAAGCCAAATCCAATCAGCTGTTGAGCGTGTTAATTTATTCATGGAATTATTTTTCCCAGCTCTCCTTCACTGACCTACGACCCTTCTTGCTCCGGAGAGCCGGTCTCCGGCTGATTAGTGCCAGCACAATCCTCTTTTGTTTGCAGTCCACGCACGAATTCGATGGAAACTTCTGGCCAGTCAGTCTCTGGGAAGCCGTAAACCCAACTGCCGGTCTCTATGCCCGAATCCGGAACCCCCAATCCCGGAGGCAGGGCAGCACTCAGTTCAATATGTTCTCCATTCATGTGCAGCTTTCATTTTTCTAATCTGAGAGCGTATTCGGTTCGGCTTTAATTCCCCGGGCATCCTTTGACACATGAGATGGAAAATGCGAGACCTTGAACTTGCCACACTTCGTTGCTGAAACACAAAACGCTGCTCTTTCAAGTTCAACTCAATTACGGGTATACGAAATTCAAGTTCAAATCAATTACTTTACTAAGACAGCAGGCCTCCCTTTATGGTCCATTGCATTTCGGGTCACCTGACTCTGTAAAAATTGTTACGTTTGCGGCCTTTCCGGTTTGCTAAATTAAACAGAAATAAATGTAAGTACATTTCGCGAACAATGAACTGAACACAGTTTTCTATTTATTCAGCAATTGTCCATGAAAATTCGCCATTCGGACACACCCAATATTTGGTTTATAAACACTGCAAACTGCAAATGCGGATATGCAAGATTGTGTGTTCATGTCTGCCATATAAACAGTCATAAACTTCGTGCTTTATGTGGCATGCGGCAGAGCATCGAAATGCAATCGAACGGAATTCGAATCGGAAATTTTTTTGATTCTGATCAAAATGCAATTCACTTAAATTGTTCTCATTCTCATTCTCAATTTGTGTGTCTGATTAATCAAGTGAGAAATGATTGCCGAAAACGAAGGCATTTTTGGATTTATTGCAAAATGTAAACAAAGGTGTATTCTTGCAGGAAGTCAATTCAGAGACAATATAAATTCAATATATTTTAGTTATAAGTTGAAAACTACTATCAGTAAACCTTCTTAAAACCTTTTTGATACCCCTTTTTCTTCTATATAAACATATTTCTTTCCTAGTAGATAAATATATCCTTTTTAGCTGTGCAATTAAATTTGCATTCACACTTTCTGATTTAATTTTTCAATGACAACTGTGTTTATGAGCGGCTGAGCAATCAATGCTTTGAGGATTGCCTTCAGCAATGACGTAGGACTTCGAGGCGTCGAAGGCTAAGGTCCTGGCTTTGATAGCTGGCTGTCTGCCAAACCGGCAATTGACATTGCCCAGTGATTCGAAGGGGGTCCTGCTCCATGGGCACCCGGTCAGATGACCGGAGGAAAGGCCATAACCTGCCGGCTGCATAACTTTAATGAAATTGCAGGCGGCTGCACAAACAATAAACAGGCGCACGGAAGAGGCATAAAGGAGCATTGCGGAACCGCAAACTAAATATGCAAAAGCACATGGTAATACTGCCGTCTAAAGGCTTATTCAAAGCAGAGGTCTAAAGTCACCGGGGCCAGGACAGAGTCAGCTATCGGAATTGAGTCAGGAGCTGGGGCCTCTGGGCCACATGAGCACATGGCTCTAAGCGCAACGCATAAAGGATAACGGATAATGGACTTAAAATAAACAAAGCCAATGGCAAACGGAAGACCTGGCAAAAGGAAAAAGGCCGGTGAACAAAACACAGCAAAACATAGAGAAAGCCAACGAAGGATGGCAAATGGGAATGAAAAGAAAAGGAACTGTTTTGCTTTGTTTTGTTGCCGATTTACCCAGTGATCAGGAAAATATGGCAGTGTTGTTATTTGGGATAAAAATCACAACTACAATAATAATTTTAATAGCATACTTAAGCCTTATTACCAAGGGACTTCCATACAAATTGTCTGAGACTTAGTAGCAATTTAATAAAGTACATTCTTGTACTTTATCGGTGTTCCTAAGTTGGTAATCCTGAATCCTCTTATCCTTGAATGTTTTTTGAGGTATGTAAAGGTAGTAAAATCTTTAGAAAATAAATATCTAATAAATGGGAATCTTTTAAATATTCTCTTATGGAAAAAATGTTTTCTAAAAAGGATTAAATTTAATTTTTATTTTATTTAATATATAAATTCTGTAGTGAGATTAGGTCCTTCTTTGTTCTAATTTTTTCCCACAACAAAGTACTGAGTACTCTCTAGTTGATCACTCTCCTTGTTATTGACGTTACTCTTCACTCCTCAATGCACATCATTGACAATGAAGCTCTGAAGGACTACAGGATGAAGGCTATAAACTGAGGCAGCAGGCGGTAGGAAGTGGCCTGGGGATGGTAGATAGCATCTCTAGGTAAAGGTAGGATGTCGCATTCATTCGCTTGGCTTGGCTAACTTGGATCATGTCACAAATTAGTAAGTCATTTCGCCAACTTGTTTACCCATTTAGCTGCCTGAAAATCATTTTCCGCTTAGCTGCTGGATTTGAACTTTGGCCCCCTTCCTTCCCCATTTGGACCTCGTCCAATGCCTTTCGGTTTTTGAGTTTTATTACGATGCTCTTGACCGGTTTTATTGCCCTCAATATTTCTTGCATGTTCTGGCCACAATTCATTCAGCAAATATGTGGGTTCTGTCTGGCATTTGGCTTCTGCTTCTTCGGTTTTTGGCTTTGGTTTTTGGCTTGGGGTTTGTTTTAACAAATTTATAAGCTAAACAAATTCACGTTCCCTGCTCTCCGCACTCTGTTTCTTAGCTAGTTGTATTAATTATGAATGTTATTTTAGCCCATTCTATTTGAACCTCACATATTCATATTTTTGGGTTGGTTGGTGGAGGGGGAAGAAGAATTCCCTTTTCATCATTTAAAAGTGGCTGCTCTCGGTTGAATTTTAATTAATGGGTATGCTAGACCTTGAATGGAATTTTCAAATTGAATTCAAATAAATTCTCCATGGAATTTGTTTTCACAAAAGAATGAAATTTTGAAGCAAATATTTTTATTTACTGAGTGATTTTAAAAGTGTGTAATAAATGTTCTTACTTCAAAAAGAAAAGATGAAATTATACAATCCATTTTAGGAAATTTGAACTAACAAATTTTTCAATTAACCTTTCCTACATTTAAGTGAATATTTTGGTTATTTATCTCCTTCGCTTTCCTTGATTAAAGTTAAAAAACATTTCGAGTATTTATCTTTGGCATTCCTTTCAATAGTCAAAAGCTTTTCATGGCACACATTGCTTTTCCTTCAGTGTCAGGGTCCGATTTACGGATGGCACACGCATTTTCCAGGCACACTCCCTCCCCCCAGACACACACACACCTCTCATCAGCTATCACCTATTGCCCACCTTTGGGCCCGGCTAATGAATTCATTGGCAATGCAAATTTCCTACCGAAAAACACCTTAACGCGTCAAATGAAATGCAAACATTATACAAAACGCCCAAAGATGACGATGCGTAAACAAAAAAGGCAGCAATAGCAACAAACCCAAAAAAAAAAACATTAAAAAAAAACAGAAAACAAAAACAAACAGCAGGCAGCACATGGCAGCATAAACATTTGGCGGCAACTAAAAATATCTAGTACACTGGCCAGAAATTATAAGTCTATTTATTATGGGATTACTTCCTGACATGTTGATATTTTTATGAGATTAAATAATTATGCAAAATTTATACTAGGGCTTTAGCAAAATCTGAACTAAGGGGAAATGTGGGAATATTTATATTTCTTCCATTATTATTTGTTAACTACTTAAGAGTTTCATTTTTATTAAAGTGTAACTTTAGGTGTTTCTTCTATCAGATATGAATGTCTTTTGCTGGCTTAATACTAGTAAAAAATATTAATTATATAGACTATAGTGCCATCTATTTTTCCCTTGCGTACTTAACCGTTAACAGAAACCAAAGACTTTCGGATATTTCTTTCAGTGTAATTGTGGCGTGTATCTTTGAGTATGTGGGTGAGTGTCGGCCGCACGTGTATGAGTGCGTGAATGCTGGCTTCACTAACTATATTTAGAGAGAACTTACCTAGAGGCTGGAACATTTTGTGGCAATAGTCGTGGGCTTAGTTGCTGGGGAGGCTATATGGGGAGTGAGTGTTGTGTACAGAGGGTGAGTGTGAGGGGGGTAAAGGGGTCGGGTTCGGGTTTGGGACAAATGCCAGCAGCTGTTCTGTTGCCCGGTTAATGAATGAATATGCATGAGGCGGCGTAAAAGAGAGGACAGACAAAGCTCCCACTCCCACCCAACACTCTTAGCTTCAATTTCATACTTCTGTTATATCCGGTTGTTTTTTGGGAATTATTGTTTATTTTCCTTACCATAACTTAGCCACAGAGAGTGGGTATGTTAGATAATTCTGTCTACGTAAGGCGTATGTAGAAAATGTTAAAGAAAATAAGGGAAACCAAGATCGTATGAAAGGCAAAAATTAATAGGAATTTTCTAGGAAAATAAAATCATCACCATATCTAAAGAATTCTTAAATTAAAATTTTTCTTACTTATTTATTTAAAGACAAACTCTTTACAAACAATTTTTTTTTTTGAAGCAAATTTTAAAGTCTTTTAAATATTTTGCAAGTCAAAATGCTCAGACAACTGTTAATTCAATTTAATAAATTTCGTTTTCCTTACAAAAGGTATCCCAAAGTTCGGAAAACTCTGCAAGCACCTCCTCACTTTTTCATTTACACATGTCGTGTTTTATTATATAAACATTTTTTTTTTGCGAAGAGTGCGAGGGAGTAAAAGTGCTGCCCTCATTAATTTGCTTCGCTTATCAAATTGGTTTTGTTTTTATTAATTTTTGTTTTGGTGCGCTTGCTGACACAAAGTTTATCCTGGTGCCGTGGCTGTGCTTTCTTGCTGGCACAATATTTGCCAGACCATTAGCGCCATTAACATAATGAATTGCCATCGAACTGCGGCAACGATACAATCATCGGAATCGCATCGAATCGAATATAACCGAGGCGGTATACCATTATTTCCTACATGTCGGGACTGTTTACTCGCCATTTACCTGGCGAGGTGTGCAAATGTTCCGCTGGTGTTGGGGGCAGTGGGGGGATGACATTGATTTAGAGGGGTTCACAGAAGCTCTTGTTATATTATAAATGCAAACAAGGGATAAGCGAATGGAATTAAAATTGACGAGGGAGCATTAGCGTAAGTCGAACTTTAAGAATCAAACTCTTTGTATTAATTTTTTAATTTATTTTAATTATAAAATTGATTAATTGAAATGTCATAAGCTTTTTACAATTTTTAAGACATTTTTAAACTGAATTCTGAAAGAAAGAAAGGCTTATTTTGTATTCTCTTGATTTAAACTAATTTTCAGCAAGGAGTAAAACTTTTTGATTTCATATTATATCTTACAATTCCTATATTTCTTTAAATAATAAACTAAATAAATCTCCGTTCACACAGAGTGAGTCTCCGCAAGGATAACTCAATCCCACCTCGATGGCTAATGATTGGCAACTTTGCTGCAGCATGACAAACAATTCTTTCCCTCCGACTGATTGTGATTAATCATTTGATTTAGCTGCAAAAATTATAATTTATGATTGATTACGCATTCAGCTGTTGCTACTATCCTTAAAGGATCGCAAAACAAAACAAAGTTCATGCCAATTAAGACCATTGGTATCCTGCTATCTGTCAACAGGCCTTCACCGTCTCCTTTGCTTTTGGAATAAGCCCGCGAGGCTGCGTAGGAAAATTTAAAATAGCTCAAGACTTAAGTCATTCAATGGCTGATGATGCTTCCTGGAGGCAGCGATAAGTGTCGAATGACAGACGATGACGACATTTATGGGCTTTTGTCAAGGAGAGTCTTCAATTGCCGCGGCAACAGCTTCAGAGATTTTCCTCCACTTCAAGTTTTTCGTTTTCCTATTTTGCATATGCCTGAGAAGTTGGCAAAAGTTGTCACTTTTTTTGTATATTTTCTGTGTGTGTTGGTGGCAAACTTTGGTGACTTTTAACAGCCCAAATATAAAGTTGTCTCTTTAGTTTTTCAGCCAGAGAAAAGTTTTCCTAATTGAGGCAGACTTTGTAGACTTTTTTCCCCTGCACACATTTGATATGAGAATTTGGAGATATATATCATGGAAAATGGACATTTTATTGATTACTCTATTAATTTTCACATATAATTTATGGTATGATTGCGAAAAGTTCAAGAAAAATTGTTATTAAGACTTAATGAGCTGTTAAATTGGAAAAGCTTCGACCTTCGCTCTATGGATTGTTGATATCTGGTGAAAAACACAAATATTTCTCATTAGCAGAAATTAAGAAATATGACTTATAGTTTATATTATGAGCTTCTCGTTTTCCCTGTGTTTTCC
This sequence comes from Drosophila anomelani, assembly GCA_035045905.1. NCBI lineage: Eukaryota > Metazoa > Arthropoda > Insecta > Diptera > Drosophilidae > Drosophila > Drosophila anomelani. The sequence goes on from JAWNOO010000165.1 coordinate 8,654,488, forward strand.
TCTTGGCTGTTTTCCCCTGTCAGTTGAGGGCCCGACGGGTGGCAGAAATGTTTAACTAAATGGAAAACAAAGAACTTTTAATGGCAAATTGTGCGAACTGATTCACGAGAATTTCCAAGGAATTTCTCAAGTGAATTTTTGGTGGCTGCCTGTTTTGTTACTCGATAGCTTCGTACTTGTCTTTTTTAATATTCATTTTTCCATTCAATATTTCAATTTTTTTCGAAGAAGAATTTCTTGTTGAAATTTTTCAGTCTTTTTTTTTTGGCAACAGCAAAACAATTTGTTTATAGCACGCGGAGCGTTGTGTTTTTGACATATTTATGCCGGTGGCCAGGCACTTGTGTTTGGCCCCTTCCGCTCTGCCGCTCCCTCTGCCTCTCTGCCTTTTCCGCCTGCCACGCCCCCTTTGCGAAGTTTTCACCGCCGCCTTTGGCGAAAACAAAAGCCGACAAAAGGCAAAAGGCGGCGGCGATGATGAAGACGAGTCGCTGAACGAGCCGAATAACAAGAAGCCGGCGAACGACGACCTGCGCCTGGCTTTAAGACTTTCCACAATGGAAGTTTTTCCTCCAACTGCCTGCTTTTCTTTTATTTCCGTCTTTTCCGCCCTGTCTTTTCCCTCTGCGCCTTTCTGGCACTGTTTTGCTGTTGTCTGTGGCACAGTTTTGTTTGAAATGCTAATGGAAATCGGGCTGCTTGACTTTGTAGTTGGATTTAAGAATACAAATTATCAGGCTAATAAAAAACAGTTCAGTTAGAAATAAAACTTAACTTCAAGACAAATAAATAAATCTATTTATCTGTTTGTAAATTATAAAAATGTATTGCTTATTTTATATTTAATGTTTAAAGACTGCTCTTTGTTGATAAACGATTCCCTGTAAAATCCATAAACCTTCTCTTCACTCATCTGCAGTATTTCTGAGATAATCTCTACAACTTTATAAGGGTATTAAAACTCCGCTAGATCACTGATAAATTTTCTTTACATTTTCTTCCTCCCACTTTTTGTTTCATTCGAAAATTTTACAAACAATCTGAAGTTGTACTCGTTCTGGCACTCCCTGTCCCCTGCCTTGCCTTTCCTTACCCATGGCTCCTGTTTTGATAGGACCTTGCGTGTCTGGCGAGCATTTCGTGAGACTTAAGTGGGCCGGCACCCAAAACAAAACCCCTCTAAACCCCCTCAAAAAAAAAGAGAACCTACAAAAATATATACATACTTAGGGAACGGTGGGCTCTGGCGGGGGAAATCCGAAAAGTAGATACGATATATTTATTGGCGGCGTCAGTTTGCGATGCTTTTTTGCGGGGGCGGCGGCAGTTTCTGTTTGAGTTGCTTTGTTTTTGGGGTTTGCCTTTGCCTTTGCCTGTGCTTTCGCTTGTGCAAAATCGAATTTATTGTTTTAATGCCATTTTCTGTCGCTGTCGAGCGCAAAAATTGGCAATTTGTTTAGAAATTAGCGCACTCTCCCGTTCTTTTCTTTTTTGGCATGTAAAATGAAAATCAATTTCGTTTCCCCATCTTTTCCTTGCAGCTTAGGACACTCGCAACGGGATGAGTGGAGTGCCGGGAGCAGGCCCAGGTGGGTCAGGTGGCATAAGCGGTGGTGCCACCCACATCTTTCGTTCGCTGTCCTCGGAAAGCCAGAAGCGGGAGTGGTCCAAGCGGCTTTCCCTCCGGGGAATGCGGCATGGCGGCGGCGGAGGAGGTGGTGCTGGTGGAGGAGGCGCGCCAGGCACAGCCCCAGGAGTTGCCGGAGGCAAGGAGGTGAGCTAATTGACCCACAAGCACAAGCACACAGTCATTACGCAAAAGATGCACTCGGGAAAAATACAAAAAAAGAAGACTAATAAATAACATTTATATACATTGTAGGAATTATATTTTTGTTAAAATTAAAATAAATATAAACGAAAATTTTTTAAAAATTGTAATAAATATAAAACAAATAATGTATATACATTTTTCTATAAGAAGCTTTAATTTCTTTATAATTAATTCCTAACAAAAGGACAAGTAACCTTTTTTTTATCAATAAGGCTTTCCCTATATTATATCTTTTTTTATTCCAGAGGTCCGAGTAATGTCTTAATTTCTGTTGCTTCTTTTTTCTAGTCCAGTGTAAACAATGAGCCATTTGCCGCATATTTTTTATATCCTATTATCCCTATTTTTTCGCAGGAGAGCAAGCACAGAAAGTTCTTCAGCCGCTCGGCTTCGCTGCGGCAGGCGGGCAGCGCCGGCAGCCAGCAGGCCTCCATGGAGCTGCATGTGCCCGGCCAGGGGCAGAGTGGTGGTGGTAGCTCCTCCGGAGCAGGGTCTCCCTCGCAGCCACCACAAACGCAGACACAGCCGTCGACGCCCAAGAAGTCCAACTGGGAGGTGATCGAACATTTCAATACGAGTGCCAAGGGAGGCAAGGCCATGGTTAGCAGCAGTTTGATTGCGGTGAGTCTGGCTAGGAGATGGGGGCCAATGGGCAATGGGATTCTGGCATCAATTAATTTGCCCGCCTAATGGACAGAACGTCGACAGCAGGCACCCTCCCCACTTACCTGTGTTGTGGGATTTAAATATTTAATTTGATTGCGCCACAAATAAGCTGGCTTGGAGCTAAATTTAAATACAATTTCATTGACGGCTGAAGTTGGTATTGGCCAATGAGAAGGGTGTGCTCGGCGTATGTCCTGGGGAATTTATTTAAAGTCAAACAATCTGGCAAAAGCAAACACAGGCAGCAGCAACAGCATGTTAGAAAATTTTGCTTTAATTAAATTTATTGTTTTATCGCCATCGATGCCGAAATTGGGCTCTAGGGAAAAGACCCGCAGGGCCAATGGAAAACTCTCAAAACTTTCTTACAGTTTTGTTTTAATTTACTTTTTTAATACATACTTTGGTTTTAGTTGGAGATAAACCTTAAGTTGGTTGTAAAAAACAATTTAAAAGCTTATAAAGATTTTTAAATATTCACAGTAATATCCATAAATTTGTTTAATATATATTAAAAAGTAAAATATTTCAGATATTTTATTATCAAAACATAAAAGTCAATCCTAGGACAATCTATTCTTTTTATACATTATTATTCTTTTTATACATTATTATGAATTAAAATAAACTAAATTTAAAGACTTTTAAAGTGATACTTACATAGAAAACCTTAGTGATTCTTTACGCTTTCTTTTATTTGAGTTTTAAAGTTCTCTTTACCTTTCCCCCACCTTCCCCCTGTATTTATATTTCTTTTAGATACGTTCCTCTCTATAAAAGTTAACGTGTTTTAATGCCAACTAACAACCGATGTCCTGGCAGAAGGACTAGCACATACAGGCAACATGCACAAGGGGCCACTTGGCAACTGCACACACCGTCTGTGTGTGCGGTGCGAGTGTGTATATTTCTATTTGCGTTCGTTGTCAAGAGTCAATTGACAAAGTTTAGCAAATTGAAAAGGCAACAAAAAAAGGCAGGAGAGAACCGAAGAAAAAAAGCATTTTCTGGCATTCAAATGGGCGGCAATTTACTTAAAAACGCCGCGGGGATCCACACACGAGTCTCAGTTGCCCAGGATGTGCCAGAGTGTGTGTCTGCGAGTGTGCGTTGGCATGTGTTTGAGTGGGTGAAACGTTTAGTTCAATTGTTTGTGGACGCAAAAAAGCATAGCATACTTACCAGGGTCTAATGAATTCTTTATGTTAATTGAAATATAAAAGGGAAACATTTACTACAAACAGCGCAAACAATTCTCAGACTAGCAGTAATTTAATAGTTCATAAGCTTAGTGTAATGTCGGAATGTTCAACTTAAATTAGAGCATTTGTAGTTCTGTTTAGTTGACTGCGCTTAAAGTTTTAATTACCAGTTTCATTGTGTTCTATTTGATTTCAATTGCTTCAGGCAATACCCATTAGAATTCAGTTTGGCACAATGATTTATAACTATTTTTCAATTATGCCTAATAAAACACATTTAAAGGTAATTTATTATTGGGTTTAAAGCTTAATTTAGGGCAGTTTATTAGATTAAAGTGTTTATGAGCTTTAATCAATTATGTTTATTTATTAAAATGAAAGTTAATAAGCAAATAAATGTGGCTAATATATGAACTTAACAAATATTTAACAAATAATTGACAGAATCTTTATTAAAGGTTTTAGTAAAGAAATAAATAGTTTACTTATAATAATACGATGAGCAAATCATGTAATTTATATAATTTAAGAAGATATTCAAAAGGTAAAGATATTTAAAGGTAATTTATGCTTCCAAATGAATTAATATATTTAGATAATTTGTGCTTCTGGCTCTTTTTGTTAAATATATACAAAATCGCATTCGAAAGCCTGTTGCTGATGGCTACAAATAATCTACATTTTATTGACAATTTTTGGCGGTTTTATTAAAATATATAAATGAGATTTTATGCCTTGCAGCTCTAATAATTTAATTATTCCGTTCACTTTATTCCCCAAAGGCTGGCATCACGCGCTGCAACATCGACGAATCCATAGATTCCACCAACTCCAGCTCCACCTGCCACAGTCCCATGGTCTACCAACGTGACGAGGCGCAGCTGCTGCAGCACGGTAAGAAAAATGAAAGAATGTGGAGGAAATCTTGGGTAATAGGAAAGCGTTTACCTCTCGTTACTGGGGGCTACTGAGGGTCAATAAAAATACCGACATGCACACATGCTTCCTTTGCCTTTGCCTTTGCCGAGAGGATCCTTATATTTTCCCCCCTCGTACGTCGCACCGCTCAAAATGTCACAAGTTGATTGTCATTGTCATATTGAATTTGACGAGGCTATTTCGCAGTCTCGTCTCTTTCTCTCGTCTCTCGTCTCACGTTTCCTTGTCATTGGCATTTCACTCACATATCGCTTCTGCCACCACCCTCCAAGGTTGCCAGGCTTCTCCAGTATCATCCAACACCCAGCACACCCAGACCCCATCTCAGATTTATTTTAGTTTGTGTTTCCTGCGAAAGAAAACCCACTCCGCCTTCGGTTTTCCTTGGCTTCGATAGACATCTGTATATAGGACGCTGCGTAGATTTCTATGGAATTTACATAATCACGTTTGGCATTTATTTATTGATGCATATAAAAACATATTCCGAGATCCCTCCCACATCTCGAACAAGGCATTCCGTGTGTGTGTGTGTTGCTTGCTGTGGTTTTTTGCATTGTGGTCAGGGCACAGGACAGTTGAATGATTTTAATATGCCGATTTGGCTGACGTTCTCCATTTTACAATAAAATATTTTATGGCTTTGTGTGTTGCATTTGAAATCAAGGTTTCCATTCTCATTGCTCGCAGGGAGAGAGAAAGGAGGAAGAGGGCAAACCAGCAAAAATGTCAGGCTCAGTTGATGATGATGTGCCACACACAATGGCTGGCAAATCGAAAATGTGTATAACACGTTAAGCGAATAAATTGTACTCGATGTCACAATGGCCAAGGAAATATGTAGGTTTCGAATACGGGAGGTGCACTGACTTGGTTTGGGTTTACCTTCAAAAAAGGGCACACCATGAGGTCCAAGCTAACAAGGGTGAAGAAATAGTGTAAAGAAACTGCTTAAAATAGTTTACTCAGGCAAAGGTAATAATGATTATAATGATTTTTAAACTTAAATAACAAAATTCGCACTAATTTTATATGTTTTGTGGGTGAGCTTCAATAAAAGGAGAGGGAGGAATACAAATGATTTCAAATTTCAAAAATAAATCAGAGTTTCTTTGTATATAATTTATGTTGATAGCAGCTTTCACATAATTATCCCTTTTTTCACCCATCAAAGTAAACATTTGGCTTAATTTGGCATTAAAAGCTTATATTTTTAAGCCTAGTCATGCATCTAATTAAACATTTTATTCTCCTACCAAAGTTTACAAAAGTTTACAAACAAATTGACAGAAAAATATGAATAAATAGGCAAAAAAAGAAAACCCCTGTGATTTGATATTAACTGTCAAAGGCTAAAACTACCCAGATTACACACATAACAGGTTGCTATTTTATTCATTGATTTTAATGAGTATGTAAGAGGCATTTCTAAACTATTTTATTCATACGAATCATGTGTCAAAAGGCATTATCAACACAAATTTGCATTTAAAAGTCATCAACAGCTTCATTGAGTTTCTGCTCACGCAACACACACGCACACTCAGCATTCATTAAAGAATAATATATCATTCACAGAACCATTCACACATGTCAATGATTATTTACAATTACAATCCTCGTGCGACTACAAAACTTTCCAAGTTCCATGCAGTTTCACTCATTTCCATAATTCTAATCTGTTGCTAAAGGTTTTCCCATTTGCAAAAGTCACTCGAATGTGTAATTATTTGTCTGCCAACTGCAATTGCAAATGCAGATTTCCCGGATTTGTAATCATTTTGTGGGGCTAATTGCAGTTGAGCTGCATTTCGACTTAACTTTCCGGCTGAGGTATTAATTAATTTAGCTTTTGTGCAGGTTGTGTAGGCATATATTCAGAGATGCCTCTGGCCACAAATTGAATGACGGCTCTGCTTTCAGGGGATCCCGGCAACCTGGAGGCGGCCAACAATCCGAACCCGGGCGGTGGCGGAGGTGGTTCCGGAGCAGCAAACGGTCCAATGAGTCCCAGCATCTCGTTCTGGTTCCGTTTGAACCGCATCATCCTGCGCCTCTGCTCCACGCACCAGTTCAAGAATCTCCAGGTAAGCTACTTACGCTGCAAGCTTAGCATGAAATCCTTTGCCAAACAATTTTCAACTGGCCCGGATCCTGCTTCTGCTGCTGCTCCTGCCAAAGTTCTTTGAAACTTTTTCGCCAGCCTTGCTACTTAGTTTGCTCAACTTTTTTCCTGGCACTTGGAAAAACTTGTATTTTACCCTAAGCTGTTTTAGATAAATGAAAATGATTTCTTAGTTAATAGGATAAATATTAGATTATTTTTTCTTTAAAAAAATACTTTTAATTTTAGAAAACATTGTTTTCTTTTTATAGTTTAAATGTTGAATGTATTTATAATTAAGTTTATGTTAGGTAAATTCTAAGTTTTCAACAATGACTTTACAGAATAACGTTTTATTATTTTTTGATTAATCTTTTCAATCATTTTCGCCCAGTGTACTAATTTCCTGATTTCATTCAGGTGGAAATGCTGTATCAGCGCTACTTTCTGCGTATGAACCAGAGCAACACCACGCACATCCTGGCCCTGCTTCTGGCTCTGGTTTTGGCCCTGTCCTGCACGCACTTGGTTTTCACCACGCTGCAGCTGCGGCGCAGTAGCTCCCTGCTCCTGGAAATCGGCCAAATCGGTTTGGACGCAAATGCGACGACCGTTGGCAACTTGACGACAACCACAATAAAGCCTCCGGCATCAGCCGCTCCACAAATTGCCTCTGGCAGCAGCAGCAGCACCAGCAGTAGGAGCAGCCCCTCCATTCCGAATTTCGATACCGAGTTTGTGAGTTGGCCGAAAGGCACTGATTTGAAATCTGGCGTTAACCGCGACCTAGCCGACTTCGACGCGGACGTAAATGGGCCCGGATGGCAGCAGTGGCGGCGGCAGAAGCGCAAACATTATCGACGGCTCCACAAGCATCGCTACAAGCACAAGCCACACCAGCAGCATCGCACCAGGTGAGCAGTGCTGCCAATTACTTATTACTAAAGGTATTAAGGTGGCCAAAATATCAAATGTGAAGGCATTAAAAACAGCTGAAGTCAGTCAATTTACAAAACATGAGCCAGTTTTTTCAATAAAGTAGCTTATTACTCATCATGTTTGAGGGAATGAAAAGTTCTGTAGTAAATAGAAACACGAAAAAAGTCATTATTTGAAGCTCAAACATAACCTTTTAAAGCAAACATTTTAGCCAACTTGTCAGACCTGCCGATGGTTAGGTAAAATGTTTAGGTGTGATGTACTTTTTGACAGGTCACCCACGCCGCAACCGACAATGTGTTTCCTGAAAGGCGATTCATATTTGAGGTTTTCACTCTGCGCGCGGCTCTGAAATTCAATCAAACAACTTTAGGCTGGCCAAGAAGAGCTGAGCCCATAAAAGTATGTCCAAAGTAGCCTCAAAATTGAATTTAAGGCAGAGTGGAGGAGAGGCTGGAACATGTTAAGCTTCAAGAAAAGTAATTTTAGCCAAGGCAAAGGCCACAATTGATCGAAGGGAATCCATGACACGGCTTTAATCTTACAAAAGAAAATTTAATTTAAAGCTACACCAAGAAAAGTCAAAAGAAAATATAATATATAAACAAATAAATGATGGAAAATGTCAAATAAAATGTAAATGTATTTCTGATTCAAGCAAGACACTTCTTTAGTGCCTTTACCATTGCCTAGAAATTAAAAGTTGAATTCAATGAAACCAAGCCAAGAGACTGATTTATTTATAAAATGAGCAGATAGCAAGGCAGATTTCCTAGGGTCAGCTATAAATAGAAGGGACAGGAACTCCTTGTGTTTAATGAAGATGTAATTTGAGTCTCAATTATACGAAAATTATGCTGAAATAAGATACGAACAAGTGAAAATTCAGAGATGCGGACAACCTTCAATATTTGCTTGTAAAATTAATTTAGCAGAATTCTTGACATTTTCTCGTAGTTCTCTATATTTTCTTCTACCTCCCATTATCATTTATTATTTATTTATTTTCTCCTGAATATTTGTCAACAAATTAAGCCGATTGAGAAGTATCTCCAGCACGCACAGAAAACAACACTTTAATCAATAAAATAGGCTCGTCTTCGATAACTGACTCCGCAAATTCATTTTCTCTGTCGTTTCCATTTACATTTAGATTTATTTTCACACAAATATTTATGTTGGCCATAAATGGCAACAAGACGGATAGTTGGCCAAACACAAAACAGACATTTCCATCAATTGAGATGCGAGTGAAATGAAATTTCCGACTTTATTGCAGATACAGGATACGGGAGAAGCGGAGTCTGGACGAGATCAAGCTGGTCAGTGGAGGTGGAGCCCGGCTGATTGTTGACACTGCCCCCGATAATGTTTACACAGCTCGGGCTATAGAGCGAAATGACGATGATGATGATGATGATGATGGGCGGAGTGCTGGCAGTAAACGCATTACGTATACGCCGCGTGTCCGCGACAACAATCAAATTTCGCTTGCGGAACGTGATGAAGTGTTAAACACATCGTCAAACGCAGGACCATCAGCCAATAATTTGGACACTCCGCTGGACTATGGCCACGACCTGGCCCTGCTCCTGCTGCAGGTGGATGAGTCGGTGCTGGTCTTCCTCATTGTCATGCTAATCTGTGGGATTGTCTACTCCTGTGAGTTGAGCTCTCTCTCTCTCTCGTCACCCAGTTGACCTCTGACCGCTGACTTTGGCTCCTTCTAATCTGTCTGTGTTTGCTTACAGTCCTGCTGTGTATCCTCTCCAAGCCGGCCATGAACGAGATCTTCCTCGTGCTCGTCTCCTATGTCATCCTGGGCACCTTCCTTGCCATCGAAGTCGCCGTCAGCTATGCCATGCAGCCAAGGTTGGTTTACTGGTTATTTATTGGGGCTACACAGGGAAAAAGAAGTAATTAAATAAAATATAAGAATCCCTTTGCTGTAAACACTATATTTAACAAGAAGCTAACTTCGGGAAGACATTGCAATGTGAAAATAATTTCCAGAAAATCGTAGAATATTTGAATGTTTTGGAAATCCTGAAATTGGTACAATTTCTCTGAGTGTCCGGCAGCTGTGGCCTGGCTTGGCGAAATTAATCATTCACGGCTCGCTAATTGCGAGAACTTGGCCGGCAACAATCAGCTAAAATCCTGCTAAGCAAACAACCACATCTGTGCTCCTTGGTGCTAATCGCTCTTCTTGTGTCCGAATTTCTCCTCTCCGGCAGCAAATCCTTCAATGGCAGCGCCTGCTGCATCGTCCTCATCTACATGACGTACACCATGCTGCCCCTACGCCTCCGGGAGGCTTTGATCGGTGGCATCCTTCTGAGCATCGTCCATCTGTACACCTGTCTGAGGTTCACCACGGCCGCCGCCGCCGCCGCCGCCAGGGAAGATGAGACGACGGAGCCAATCAAATGGGAGGAGGTGAGTGGCAGACACACCAGACACGTGTGGTCTGAGCCTTGGTTAAGATGCTGGGGTATTGTCTTTGTGCTGAAAATGATTTTCTGGCTGAGGTATTTGTGAATTTAAATATATTTAATGAGCTTTAAAGAAGATATTTTATGATGAAATGCATTCAAATTAGGTGGAAGAGGAGTAAACCAGCCTAGAAAATTGTAAAAATTTCATATTTTTTTAAAGATTTTCTTCAAATATCCTGTAGTTTCAATAAAACATACTTTATGGCCATTTCACTTGTTTAATTTGTTAAAAAGGAAAGGCTTTCCGTTCTCAAATTTCATGGACAACTATAGCTATAGGGTTTCCGATGTCAACTGACATCCCCCTGTTGTTGTTTACATTTCAAATGAGGCATAGAGCCATTTATCAACAGGTTTGGCATTTCCACTGAGCCGCAAATGCAAATTGATTTAGCGAACAATAAAACTGAGACCCAATGCGCAATAAGGCGTCTGGGAGCTTTAATTGCCTCCCTTGCAAGGGAAAATGTGAAAATCAGTGGCGGAAAACAACAGCGGCGGAGGCAGCAGCAGCTGAGAGTGGCACGTGTCCAGGGCCTTCGAGTAGACATAAATGAAATGAAATTAAATTGCCGCTAAATTGAATGAAATCGAAGATGTGAAGGGCGCTCCCTTCTTCGAACCTCTTTAAGTGTTGTTTTCCTTGTATTTATGGCCTGTAATGTCATTAATGCTCACCGATCTACTTACCCCCGCAGCTGCTCTGCACTCTGGTGGCCCTCCTCCTGGCCAATCTCACCGGCGTCTATACCCATTGGCCCAAGGAGAAGGCCCAGCGCAAGGCGTTCATCGAGACGAGGCAATGCATCGAGGCCAGGCTGCGGACACAGCGCGAGAATCAGCAACAGGTGAGTGCTTTTAGTAGCTGAATTTCCTTTTAAATTTGATGATAACATAATTGAGGGTGCTGTGACAAAGTAAAGTGTACTTGAAAATATATTTAAACTGATAAATGGGAGCAGGTAGTGTAAGATCTTTACAGAGGCTATGAAATATTTGCGGATTAATAAATCGGACAGAAGGCTAGCCTTACCAACTTTAATAAATATATCCAAGAATTAAGAAGAGTCTGGGTTAGAATTCTGGGCTTCCAATCTCCTGCTATAACCACTAACCAAAGCTGAAAATCAGCCTTGACGGGGGAACCTCCGTTTCGGAGGCGCAGACAAAGCAATTTCAGCAGGTGTCATGTGTGTGAGCAAACAACATGAAAAGGCCAAAAGGCAAGTCAAACAAATGAACAGAGAGCGAATTTCGCACAAATTGTTTGCATCAAACGGAATGTTGATTGAGGACCAGCGGGAAACTGATTCATCTCCCACGTTATTTTCAGTGATTTTCGGTGGCCTTTTATCTGGGACACAACAAACAAAGGACACTTCAAGCAGAAAGTGTCAGCCCACGCGGTTTCATAATTTGGTGGCACCTTTTGAAGTGACTCTTTGAGCTTTAAGTAACACAGAAAAATATATAAGAAAGTTGAAGAGAAAAATGTCCTGCAAATTAATTAATTTGATCATAAAAAGGACATTCAGAGAATGTTTTCTCGTCTTTCAATCTATAGAATAACTCTCCCAAAAAGATTAATAAAATATATACACACACCGATCCCCCAGCCAGATTTAAATTTAAATCGCATTTTTTTGGGGATGGCAAACGCTTTGTCCCACATGTAGCATCCTGTAATGGATATGGGGTATTAACCGGAGATCCATTTGTTGCAGGAACGCTTGCTGCTGTCGGTCCTGCCGCGTCATGTGGCCATGGAGATGAAGGACGATATTGCGGGCCAGCCACGTGACACACAGTTCCATAAGATATATATACAGCGGCACGAGAATGTCAGGTGAGTTGTCCTGCAGGACCTGCGGGTGTACATGTGCGAATGTGAGTGTGTCTCTGAGTGTGTGCGAATTTATTTGCATGCAGAGTCAATAAATTGTTCGGCTGAGAGTCTCTGAATGTCTGAGCTTGTAACGCGAGCAATGAATTTGTATGCAAAGCCAAAAAGGAGCTAAAGCAACTGCACACAGATACACACACCTACAGGCAAACACACACTCACACCAGAGCACAGAGCACTCAAGCAAGCATAATAAAGCATACTTTGGGGCGCACCTGTTTGAGCCAGAAATGTCGTCTGTCTGCTGTTATTCCCTCGCTTCCTTCCAAACGGAGTTGCTAAGATTTCTGTCCCAAGTTGCCAGGGCATAAAATATGGAAAGTAGTTGGGATACTGATACAGAGATGTGTTGGAAAATAAGATTTCTCATTGAAATTCAAATAAGAATAACATTTTACGAATTGTATTAATATGTACTTTTGTTTCAAGTCTTTCAATAAAATGTAATAAAATTATTTGTTTTATTTTAAACACAATCCTGGCATTCAGTACTATAGGGTATTCCCTATTTTAACTTTCAAGTTGCCCCGCCATAGCTGCTTTGCTTTATATGTTTACCCTACCAAAAGTTTACCTCAGCCATTTTGTATTAAATTACGCGCTGAGCCGACTTAAGCCCTTCTCAGTTACGAGTCGTAAAATCAGCAAGAAAGCAGCGCCAGAAACACGAAACAAGTGGCAGTGCTAACGTGGCTCTGTCAACACATGGCGTTTTAGGCCAAGTGAAGGCGAACGTGAAATGGTTTTAACGTCATTAGATTTACGAGAATAAATAACCGACACATAATTCAGCCTGAGACAGTGAAAGGGGAAATAATCTGCCGGAAGTAGGAAGCTAACAGGCAGGGAATTTAAATTTAAAACTCCATTTCAACAGCTGTTTCGACAAGGTAAAAATTCGCATGTTCTTAAAAATAAATTATATATCCTAAAAAATATTTAAAATTCTATTGCTTTAGGCGGTTTAATGCTTAAAGTATGACTTTGTCAGCTTGTTTTAATAAGTTTTGTTTTGTTTTTGTTTCCGAATACTCAAAACTTTATGTTTCATCTGCATCTTTCCTTTTATTCCTCAGCATTCTCTTTGCGGACATTTGCGGCTTCACCAGCCTCTCGGATCAATGCACCGCCGAGGAATTGGTGCGTCTGCTGAATGAGCTCTTTGCCCGGTGAGTATGGGAATCGGTATTGGTCCTGCCTCCTCAATGGCAGAGTTTTACGGCCAGAGGTTGTGGCCATAATTAATGGCAAACAGTTCAGACACTGGGATAAAAAAGAAGAAACCATTTTGAATCATACTTGGAAAATGAGTTCATATTTAAAACAATTAGTAATTCTTTAAAAGCTTTTAAAATTAGTGTATTAACAAAATAGTAACATAATAAAGATCTTTTAGTTATAGATGACTTCCTTAATATATTTCTTAGAGATATTTAAGCTCAAAATTTAAAATAAATGGTGCTGAGATCTTTGTCTAAGCCTAAAACTCTCTATGTTATCTGCAAATTCTGTAATAATTACTGATATTACTGTAGAAAATTGTAAAAGTTCTTAAACATCTCCCAGTGTAGTATCTATCTGTCTGGGTTGTTGTCTTATTCATGAAATGGAAACCCAGACAGAGCCTGTGGCTCTGTTAATTGCTCCAAGTGAGCGAGAGAAAACTGACCTCGGGGCAAACAAATAAAGCTCCTGACCTTTCTATGGCCCGACTTAGGCAGTGGTAACAAGTTGCTTTTATGCTTCAACAAGATATGAAATTTGGGTATTAGGAAAAGTAGTTTTTATAGTGGGTTAATGATTCTTAGGCTCTCTTAAATTTATTCCATTTTCATACAGCAAGTATCTTTAAATATTAAAAAATATATAATTATAATTGTAATGAATCTTTTATGTAATTGAAGGTAAATAATATGCCGTAAGGCGACACCAGAATTTAATTAATGTTCAACCCTTTGCAACCTTTACCCTTTGGCTACATTTCAAGTCCTTCAATGTTAATTTCTTTAAAGGGTCCCTGAAATGTGAGCTCTCTCCCATTTGTAGTCTCAAGTTCTTCGCCTTTGATTGCGATTTTCTTGTCGATTTCTCAACTCCTTCATTTCCGTTTTCCACTTTTCCATTGCAGCTTTGATCGATTGGCTGCGGAGCATCATTGTCTGCGCATTAAGCTGCTGGGCGATTGTTATTACTGCGTCTCCGGACTCCCGGAGCCCCGTCCGGATCATGCCCATTGTGCCGTTGAAATGGGACTCGATATGATTGACGCCATTGCGTGAGTATCCGCATCCAGAACACAGGAACATGAAAGGATATTGCTGTTTTGCGGCTTTTGTTGTGGTTACACAGGGGGAAAAATATAATTGTTTTAGTTTTTCTTAGAGGAATATTCATTTTTCTGAACTTTATTACATATATTTATTACTAACAAAAAATTTCAGAGGCTTATTATTTAATTTTTAATTTATTTATAGAAAATTTGAATACTTTTTTGGGTTATTTCTTCCACTGCATTTGTACTACAATACCTTTCTTTTTTCTCCTCTTTTCCTGGAACTTTTCCAGGCTGGTCCGCGAGGTGATGGCGGTGAATGTGAACATGCGAGTGGGCATCCACACGGGCAGAGTGCACTGCGGTGTCCTGGGCCTGGTCAAGTGGCAGTTCGATGTTTGGTCCAACGATGTCACGCTTGCGAATCACATGGAGAGCGGCGGGATACCCGGGTAAGTCTGCCCACATCTCATCTATAATCTATAATCTACAATCTCCCGTTGCCCATCTCTGGTATCCTGGCTGAAATTAATTGATCTTGGGGTCTTTAGCTGTCATCGGCTGACACTTCAAAGTGTCTTCTCTCTGTTCCGGATAGTCTTCGGAGAAAATCCGCAGAAATTCAATTCACTTGGCTGCCATGCCCTGACCAAATTCAATTTCACTCTGCGGGAAATCCAATTCAAGCCATTGAAAATCCCGTTTCGGTCAGTTTGAGCCACTTCTGGGCGACAGCTGTGAATAATGGCTATGAAAGGCAGTCGTTCGTAATATCTGCTTCTTCCACACGGAAAACTCTGGCCAGGCGGGCCAAAAAACAGTTGACAAGTTTGCGCGGCGCACAATTAAAGCCAAAAGTTGTATTGTTGAGCACCACCTCCCAAAAAGGCACTTGAGAGTCCAGAAGTGTCGCCGCTCTGCGTATGTCCTTCCGAGTTGGTGCCCCTCCTTTGTTGGCTTAATCGTTGTAATTGCCACAAAACACACACACAGAGACCATTTTGCATGCGTCTTGTGGCTAGCTGAAGGCGTCAAGTTATTGGTAACTTGCGAGCACTTGCCAACCTCTTCGGAAGCCCCTCAAATAGCCCCGACGCCCAATCGATTATGGCCCACAACTTGCAACGCACCCGACTTGAGGCATGCCACGCCCACACCCGAACACCCACAACACCCACCACTGATAAGTGCCCTCGGAACAATATTTTGTTGCTGTTGACTCAGCTGCACTCACTTCAACACTCGAGCAATTTGTTTTCTGTGCATACCCTGACATCAAAAGCTCAGGCTTGCAGAGATATAGTAGGATGATATTGGGGTTTGTCTTTCCTATAAATATATATTAATAAATTCTAGAGTTCTGTAAATAATATATTTTATATAGAGTTTTATTTAAGGTTTGTTATGAGAAAAAACTTAAAATGCATAAACGACTCCGTAACGTATTAACTTTCATGACCAGCATTTATTTAGACATATTTTTAAGCCAAATTTTTTCTAATTTATAATTAGGATAACTTTTCTTGAAGCTGTTATGCTTAAAACATCATTATTAGACTTAAAACAGTTCATTTAATATTAATAATACATATAGTAGGCTTTTCGACTTCAGCTTTTTGCCTTGACAACGTCTCCGGCTTAAATATTTTGCTGAAATTTATCTCTGAACTCGAATAGCTTATTACCAAATACAAAAAGCGAACTCACTTCTAATAGACCGACATGGGGATTGTTCCAAGCCAGCCATTTCTTAGTCGGGAAGACCTATTTCGCTATCGACTGTCCAGTGGCCTCTCCTCCAAGCAGCTACAGAATCTGTACAGGCGCTTTTGTGAGCTGGATCGCTTCGAGGAGGGTTATCTAACGCCCACCGATCTGCTGCGCATACCCCAGCTGGTCCTGAATCCCATGTACCGCCAGATTGTGGACAAATTCTTTCCGAGACGCGAGCACAATGCTCGTTTGGGCTTTGATAAATTTGTGGAGATCTTTGCCATTATCCTGAAGCCCCAGTCGGAACCCTTTGGTCGCTCGAAGTCTGGTCGTGCCGAGAAAATGCGACTGCTCACCCAGATGTTCGATTGTAGTCATAGCCAATGTATTAAGCGCATCGATTTCCAAAGAACATTTCGCTATCTGCTGGAGCAAGGGGGAGAAGCGTTAGAGGACGAGGTGGCGGTGGAGCTATTGCTGCTAGAGCATCAGGCCTTTGGAAATAACACAGTCGATCGGATCTCATACGAGGAGTTTGAGGAGCGACTTTTGGCTGCAAATTTAGATCTGACGAGCGACAAATGGTCATCAAAAGATGGATATGAAGGTGACGATGAAGACGAGATTGAAGATAAACCATTGGTGTCACAGGACAGTATCCTAAAAAAGTTTATAACCTGCATATCCTATTATGTCATGTCTATTCGGGACAGTTTTTATCAGTAGGAAAAAATAAACAAATAAGGAATCTTGAGTATATTTTTTTTTATAACGAGCATAAGTACCTCCTTGTGGCTTATTCTGTGTTTTACAAAATAAACTTCACCACAAAATAGTGTAGTTTGCCGAGTCGAAGTTATCTTTTACGAGTAGCTTTGCCATGTTCTTCGCCCGCCTTCGTTGTGTTGATTTTCTTTTTTTGAATATTCACGCTGCGACTTTGGGTGGAAGTTTAAGTAACTGTTGAGTTTATTTGGGTCAGCCGGGCGACGTCAGCTCGTTTGTTAGCCCTGTCCCGGGTGAAATTAAAAGCAAATAGCTGCAGTGTTGGCCTTGGCTATATGTAGCAATAGCTACTCCTGGCATGGCTTGGCTGGATGCCTGATAAGCTGCAATTTCTGAGCCGAGAGTTGAGCGAGCGTGGCATGTAAAAAGTTCGTTAGCAGCGGCATGAGGAAGTTGCCAACCCCGGGGAATGTGGACTGCAGCAATCCATAACAAAGCGTCGTGTAATTATCAATAGAATCAACAACAACAACAGGCCAAGGGATCCAAAGGATTCCAAGAAGCCAGGCGCATCTGCAGACAAGAACAGCATTAAAAACAATTTAGTGAAAAGAGGGAAACGCGGGAAAAGCACGGGGCGTGGAAAATGTGCTCGTGGCTGCTGCGGCAGCAGCTTGTGTGGCATCTAATGTGAGTGTTTCCTGCGGTTAACTGCATTTTCCAACCAACCACATGTCCTGGGAAAAAAAAACTAACCTTAAGCTGGTAGAGATAATCATTAGGATGTGTCCTTTATGTATACATTTTATATATGTATTTTTTCTAGACGCGTTCACATAACCAAGGAGACCTTAAAGTGTCTGGATGGCGACTATGAAGTGGAGCAGGGCAAGGGAAATGAACGCAACTCGTATCTCAAGGATCACCAGATAGAAACCTATCTCATAGTGCCGGGGGATATCTACAGGCCGGTAAGTTAACTTCTCTATTTTTTCTCTCTGCTTTTGTATATTTAATCTTGACTTTTTTGCAGCACAAAAAGTCCCGGAATCGCCTGCAGGTGAATGGAAATATATCCAAAGAGCTGCGCATGATGGGTCATGGAACAGCCCAGAAGCATACATCAAAGTGAGGGCTTTAATATTTATTATCAAAGAGTTATTCTAAAATTTCTTGCATAAATTATTTTAATTGTTTGTTTTTTATTTTTAATTTAATTTTAGATTTGGTTTTGGGGACAGCTCAGAGAGTGCCAAGGATCCAGAGGACGAGGTGAATGAGTATCTAATGCGAGCCATAGATGCCCGCAGCATAGATCACTTGAGGGCGGAACATTGTCAATCCTTGCTGCTGTGCTTCAAGGATAATGTGCTGGAAAGAAAGGTAAGCAAGCATAAGGAATTTAATCCTAGAAAAAGGTTACAAAATTCTTCTAAAACTTGAGTTAAGTGAGCAGGCAGGATATTGCTATGACTAACTTTGGCCTGTGTTTCATGATGCCTAACTTTAAAACAACAACACAAGTTCCTGCATTCAAGCTATTGTTTCCATTGTAAAGGGAACTTGTTTATTTATTTACAAAATATATGGGAATATTATAGCTAAGTCATTCTTTCAACGCTTTGTTTTTCAGTACGCCAGCGAGCCGGATCGCATGCTATGTGTTTACTTCTACTGCAGTCTGTTGGTGCTGCTCGGAACGAGTGCCATGCGCCTGGTGGTGTTCCAGAGGTGAGTGCGGCATTGGGTCTGGGGAATGGGCAAAGGGAATCCGTTTGGATGAGCTGAAAGCCACTGTGGCACTGCAGATGGGCGTCCGAGCGCAATGTGGCGATGCGATGTGTTGCCCGCCGGCTCTTGACTCCTTTGCATGCACACACTGCGTATACGTGTTGCCGAAAAAGTTGCTCTATTTAAATTGGCAACAACTTCTCACTCTCACTCATACACTCTCTCAATTGCAGCTCCCTGTTGACTCTGGCCTTGTCCACAGGCGCTGTGCTGCTGCTCGGGCTCCTGGTATTTCTGGTGGCATGTCATAAAATCAACTTTCAGGTGAGCACCCACACACAAAGAGCGAGTGAAGGGGGGATTGTTGACATTCTGCATTTTTCATTCGGCGGAATGCCAAAACTTTTTAGCTGCCATCGGACATCAAACGCTTCTCATTGCGCATTCATAGCAATCGCAGGATATCGCAGTTTTTCGCCTTCGCCAGTGTCGCTTTGATTGTTCTCACCACCCTCCTGGCCATGGTGAGTGTACATGAATATATATGTATATAATATTTTATATATATCTATAATTTGGCGGGGGTAATCGCCCTGTAGTAATTGGCTGCCTTTAAAATATGTCATAAATATTTGAGTGGAAATTCAAAAAGGACAAGCGAGAAGGCTACAACGTGGAACATTTTAATTTAATTACGAATGCCGCATTATGACAGCAAAACAAGTTTATACAAAATGGCAATTTGGCATTTAAAAATGTATGAAAGTAATAAGAAATAAGGGCAAGGCAATTACTTACTAAAGGTTTAAAAATTTATTTTGGGCATACAATTTGAGAACGCATTACATAAAACTACATAAAACTGTAAAGTTTACCAAATATTAAAAAATTATTTAATTTACGAAGATCCTTAATAAATTTATTAAAATATTCAGTGCCTCTTCTGAGATTTTTAATAAAAACAGCATTATTTGAAATTCTCTTGAATTGATTGCAATCTCCTCTTAATTTATTATTCAAAACAAAACAAAATACACTTTGAATTACAATGCAAATGCTTCTCTCCCCCCAAAAATTCATAGAATTTGACAAATGCAAAAATATTTCACAAATAAAAGTTTTTTCTCCCTCACTTTCTCTCTTTATGTGTCATAATGTCAGAAGTTGTTTTGACCCGACAAGCACAGAATTTTGCGTTGACTTTAATACGACATACGCGGCGTATGCGTAATATTTTGGGAAAATCATTAAGCTTTTGAGTTTTTAGCCATTTCTACTGAAAAACTGTTTTTCAACTGCCTTGGGGGTTGATTTTCCTTCTGTTTTGGGCATCCCAAACTCTACCAAGTTAACTTTTGCACCGTCTTATTATACCCTTCCAGGGTATTCCAGTATTAAGTATTCACAGGAGAGTTGTCCGATTTGAAAGTAATGGTTTTTTCAATTAGTTACGGTTTTTTCTTAATTTTGATTTATCCTAAAAAAATATCAATTGAAGAATGTAAATATTTCAGGTCTTCTTTAGAGCGTAAAAAGGTCAATAAGGTAGTGATTGCCAATAAACATATTCCGATTTGCCACTAAAATCTTAATTAATTAATAATAAAACATTTCCAATATATCAAAAACTGTAAGAGCAAACAAACAAATACTTCCTTTCCATTTATTTTTTTATTTTTTTCGTTATCCTTCATTGGCTGTGCATTTACTTGCTGAGAAGCTCAGGGGGGAAACTTTTGCGACTAGAAATTCCAAAGAGAACGAGGCGAGGGCAACCTCTTAAGAGGAATAAAAATAAAATTTACGTTTTGTAGTCCAAACAAAATCGGGGGCGCGCTTGTTGCGTTCTTCCCTTCGATGTTGTTTTGCTGGGGCGCGTCAAAACAAAAGTTTTTCCATTAAAGTTCGGCATTGGCCAAGAGCAGAGCGGAGCCCAGCAAGTAAGGCATTCCATTCGAGGGGCAACGAATCCTAGTCCCAGTTAGCTCCAGCTCCAGCCCCACATGATGAAGTGAGAGGCGGCTTTATGGGCAACTTGTTACCTGCCCCATGGCTTTTGTCTGGATCGAGTCTCCTGCCCCCGGGTTTTTTGACATTTCGCTGTCACTTTTGTGTTTGTTTCGGGGCCGCGTTTAATGGCACTTTAAGAGGCATTCGTATTCATTTTGGGCCACGCTTAATGGCCAATCTCCAAGGAGGAACAGCGACTTGGACGACCTGTTGGGGGTTGCGTCGTTAAAATCTGCCGCAGATCGTTAAACTTGTCTAATGTGAATTTCATGGCTCGACAGCTAATTAGCAATGCTCTCCACAATATATATATATGTGTATATATATTTAGTTCCAGGAATCTGCCCGGCAGCTGGAGTTGCTTCAGCGGAAACTGTTCTGGCTGGATGTCAGCGGGAATGTAAATGTCACGGCATATAACCATCAGGAGATGTATGCCCTGGAGGATCCGGACTCCGATTGCGACTTTTATTTGGCCTACAATGTGAGTGAGTCGTGGCAAGAGAATCACTAATCTATAGTCTATATGAAGAGCTATAATTATTATAATTTCGTGGAGTTACTTTTGAAATTATTATCCGAGTTTATTGCCCAGCTGGCAGTGGCTCTCTGCAATTTATTCCCGCGGGTTAGGGTTGCGTATATATACACATATATAATTCTCCGATTCCATTCACAGACATTCCTGCTGCTCACTCTGCTCTCGATGATGAGCTGTGCCACCTACCAAGTGCTGCGCATCCTGCTAAAGTTGCTGTTGCTCCTGCTGGCCTCCGGCAGCTACATGGTCTGCTCCACCTACTTGTACACGCGCAGCAAGGAAATAAGCCAGGAGTTGGCGTAAGTAAAACATCCAGCATCCAGCAGTCGGCATCCGTACATTCTGCATTCAGAGAGGCAGCTGCGCTATCTCTGAATGAAAACGAATTATGGCGTAATGCAATTTCAGTTGGGTTCAGTGGGTCGCAAGGGGTTGCAACAAGGACTCGCTGCTGACTCGGCACCAGCTGAATTGCATTTACGGCAGCCGCAAACTGCATTAAAATTGTATTTAGCACCCACTCCGAATCCAGCCTGCGCCGCCGCCGCCCTCGGCTTCATTTATCAACCAGCACTAACTTCTCTTGTTCCTTTCCATTTCGTGTCCCTGCCGCCCGGCATTGCCCTTTAATGGACCGAAATAACTTCGTCATTGTCGCCATTTTGGGTCTCCTTTTCAACCATCAGCAACGAGGAGGCAATGTTGCGCTACATAATTGATTCCATCTTCCTGTTCGCCTTTATGCTGGCGCTGATTTTTCACAGTCATCAAACGGAGGCCACTTACCGGCTGGACTTTATTTGGAAGCTGCAGGCCACGGGTGAGACAAGTTTAAGTTTAATTATTATTATTTCAAAGGCAATTGGGCAGGCAATGCAAAACCGAGTAAAACTACTTTCGAACTTTGTGAAAAATTATTCACAAAACTTTTTAAACTGGTCAAAGGGAATGCGCTGGAGTGCTTTTAAATATAGTTTCCAACTAATTAAGATATTCCAAAGTTCTAAAATTCTTTTCTAATTTGATATGAGGGTGCATGGAAGGACAGTGTTTTAAACAATTATTGTTTATGAGAGGGCACTTTTAGGTGGAAGTGTTTTTGATTTAATTATTTTGCAGAGTAGTTTTTAGTTGTTAAAATAACAATTAAATTTTCCTTAACTCAATATTCATCTTCAGCAGTAAGTTGAAGCCACTTTTATGGTTCCATTAAAATACCTTAATTAACTTTCAACTTCAAAGCCAGCTTTTAATTTCACGTAAATACTAAGCGCAGAATATCACGTATACGCATAGTTGGCAGCATTCCCCCAAATTCACAAACGTAGAAAATCCTTCACTCATTCGTAAATTTCGAATTCAGTTTAGGGGAAGCCCCTCGTAGGATTCTGCTGATTAAAATTTGAGAGTTGGATGGCAAGTTGTAAGCCATTTTCCTGCGCTCTTTTCTTTTGACACACTGCCAGTGATTCAAAATTATTTCCAGAGCGAGAGACAGAGGGTCGGAAAAGTTTCGGGACATAAGCCACTTCATTAGTATTAGTGCACAATTGCAACGCCCACTCTCACTCTCTCTCACACAGATGCACTCAGACATTTTCCACCGAATTTCCTTGTTTTTTATTGTACTTTCCTTTTTTTTAATGTTTTTGTTTTCTGGCAATGTGTGTGTCTGTGCTCTCAGCTCTGTTCTGTTGCGCTTTTACTTTACGCTTCGGTAAACTGATAAACTGATATTTCAATTTCACGCTTATGTTTTTTGTGGCCTTTTGTTGGAAACATTTCGCAGAGGAAAAGGAGGACATGGAGCATCTACAGGCTTATAACCGTAAACTACTGGAAAACATTCTGCCCGTTCACGTGGCCGAGCATTTTCTGAGCCGCGAAAAGCACCTTGACGTGAGTACACAATTATATGTACAAGCAAATATTCTTTTTTAACAGCAAATGGCATAAAATTGGATTGAAATATTATAAAGAAAACTATATTATATTATAAAGTATATTATATTATATAAGAGGTTAAGATATAGTCTTTGGTTTTTTTGTGGGAACCTCACTAACTTACGAATCATTTTCTAAGATGAGAGGCCCATTTTTGTATATTTATTTCTTAAGCTTAATTTTAGATAATAAATCCTTAAATAATACACTTATTTTTCTTTCAAAATGTAGAATTTTTAAAAGACTTATAAATCCTCTAAAAATTATTCATTAAACTGTACAAACTTATTTGCTTAATAAAGCTTTCAAAAAGTCCTCAAAAAGTGTTCCCCAAAAATATATTTAAATAATATGTAGACCATTAGCATAGCCACTAAGCTGACTTTGGGTGTATGTACACGATTTCAGACATATAGTGGCTATATATTCATGAGGCGTGCTGGCAAACTGTTCAACATATTAAAAAACTTTGCGGCTGTGAAATCTGCGCCAAGTGGAGGAGGCAAAGGACTCAGATTGGAAAACGCACCAGCAGGAGGGTTAAGAGGATATGTGGGTTTGAAGAGGGAGCTGGGACAGGGAATCCTGATGGCGATGCTGATGTGACCACGTGTATGCGGCCTGAAAACATTTCGCTGCACTTGCCGCAAGGTGGAAAGTCAACGGGTTTTGGAGAGGAGGTGGCAATGGCAGTAAATGGGGCAAGTCTGAGAGGCAAGCAGGGCGGGGCAGTTTGCCGCATTAAATGCAAATTCAACAAGCTTAGCCACATTTGATGGCCACACACACTCACACACACTTTGCACAAAAGCCAATGAGCTCGGCTTGAGCCTGGCAAACAGAATCTCACAGGGAAAATGTTGGATTTTAGGGTTTTCCTCGGAGGTAATTTATTGGATTTCATTTTGTGTTTAATTGAATATCTGAATACTTGAGGGTAAGCTTAGGCTTTAATTTCTAAAGGTGATTGAAAAATAGTTTCAAAATAAAGCTCTTAAATGAACTTTCACTTCCTTACAGGACTTGTATCACGAACAGTGCGATTCGGTGTGCATTCTGTTCGCCAGCATTCCCAACTTCTCCGAGTTTTATGTGGAACTGGAGGGCAACAACGAGGGCGTTGAGTGCCTTCGTCTGCTGAATGAGATTATTGCCGACTTCGATGAGCTGCTCAGCGAGGAACGCTTCCGGTGAGTCCCGTGCTTCCGTTTCCGTCTAGCCACTTTGGGGTTTAGTCCATTTCCGCTAACCTTCCTCCCTCTCTCCAACTACCATCTTTCTACCCCTTTCCTGTAGCTGCATTGAGAAAATCAAGAGCACGGGGGCCACCTACATGGCGGCTTCCGGCCTCACGGCAAACACCTGCGACCGGGTGAACTTTAGCCACGTGACCGCCATGGCGGACTATGCCCTGCAGCTGTTCGACAAGATCGAGGAGGTCAACATGCACTCCTTTAACAACTTTCGGATGCGAATAGGTGAGGAAGCTTTAGCACGAAACTTTGTTAGCTGAAATTTACATAGTTTTGGTACACGGTAAAAAATTTCCCTTTATTATTTCCTTTTTATAAACCTATTTTAAGGCATCAATATTGGTCCTGTGGTGGCCGGCGTCATAGGAGCCTGCAAGCCGCAGTATGACATCTGGGGCAATGCCGTTAATGTGGCTTCGCGAATGGACTCCACGGGACTGGTGGATCACATCCAGGTGAGTCCAAGCATCTTGATTTAATCATCGGCTAATCGTGGGCACTCAGCTGGCCGTCGCCTCGCTTTTACCAGCGAAAGTTGTGGGCTGGAATTTTATGTTTGCGAAAGTTTCCAAAAAGGAGTGGGTCGCTGGGCTGCTGTAGTAGCCACGCCCACCTAATCAAGGGCAACCTGGCCTGACCACTTCAGCGCGAAAGTTTTTAGTGTCAACGAAACTTTTTCTCCAGGGAAAAAAGGCACAGATATAGGTATACAAATACGAGATGAAGATACCTTTTACAGCAGGGTGGCTCGAGTTTAGTTGGTTAAAAGATTCATTAAAATAATTTAATAAAAGAAAAAATTGTAAATATTTTAAGCTCTCGATTGAAAATCTATCCAAGTAATCTCCTAAATTCTATTTTAAAAAGGACACAACTTTACTTTCACTTCTAAGAAATGTATTTTTTCCTTAACTCCCTATATGATATTTTATATTATATTATTATTTATTTATATATTATTTTATTTACCACTTTTAATCCTTAATTTTAAAGGTAAACTCAAAGCACCCTGACACTCAAAATGTGTGCAAATACAGATACAAATACAGCTTCAGATACAGATACAAATGCGCATTTGATTTTATTTGTCGAGTGTCGGTGCTGTCAATAAAAATAAACGAAGGCGAAAAAAAAATTTGCAAGAGAAATAAATTATTAAGCGGGCCAGTTTCGAGGGACTGGGATTCGTATAGGGAGTGCCCACGCGATGGGGATTCCTGCTGGATGTCCTGGGTGTTATCATGAAATATGTAGTCAAGGGTTGGGCGCGGGTGAATAAATAAAGCTGAGCCAGCTCCTTGTGCCTTCCTGCGGCAGCCATTGAACTTGTCAGTTGGAATTTATGTTATTGCTTGTTCTCTCCCTTCCCATTGCGTGTTTGTTCCACCTGTCCAGGTGACACAAGAGACGCAGCAGATCCTAGAGGGACGTGGCTTTGAGCTCACATGCCGCGGCAGTGTGGATGTAAAGGGCAAGGGCTCCATGATCACCTACTTCCTCAAGGGCAAGAAGCCCATCGAAGTTAAAGAGGAGCTGGCAAAGGCCGAGATTGAGCCTCCCAAGACGCTAACGTTGAGCAAGGAGCCGGAAAAGCCAGCCAGCGAAGCGGAGAAGCAACAGGATCCAGTTAAAGAAGATCCTTCGGAGCAGGAAGATGACCTGCTGCCCTCGCCAGACATCGATCTCAATTCCAATATGCAGAACTTGACGGCGCAGAGGAGGAAGTCCCTCTGCCGGCAACACAACATCTCTTCCTCCTTTGGAACTACAGTAAG
The DNA here is from genome assembly GCA_035045905.1 of Drosophila anomelani. NCBI lineage: Eukaryota > Metazoa > Arthropoda > Insecta > Diptera > Drosophilidae > Drosophila > Drosophila anomelani. Next base: position 8,680,538 of record JAWNOO010000165.1, read on the forward strand.
CAGCTCCACGGGCATCACGCCCAGCATTTCCAACAGCTCCAGTGTGGTCACCATTGGAGCTCTTCCTGCCATCCTCCGCGGTGGTAATCCAGCCGCAAATCCCACGGCCACCGACAACTGCTCGGAGTGCGGAGGAGCCAGTAAATCTCTGGCCACGCCCACAGCTCCGCCAAGGACTCTGGTGGCAGAACTTAAGGATGAGATAGCCAGGGATGAGAAGACAGGCCTGAAGGACTCCATTGAGAACCTAGAGATCCTGCTTAAGAACAACATCAGCCTGTCGGATCTGAGCAACAAGCAGCAGCAGAATCTCCGTGGTGAAAGCGTGTCCACCACCACGACCCTTCGAAAGAGGGATACCATCGTTAGCTTCAATGTAACAGAGACGGTGACCACCACAGCCACTCCATTCTCCTCCTCATCCGGCTCCTCCACCTGCTCCTCGCAGCAAAAGAAGCGACGATCGGTGACCACCATAGCGGCCAGTTGCACCACCTCCACCACGATGCGCCTCCTGTCCAACGAGAGTCAGAGTTCGACACAAACGGCGCCGGGAACACTGGAAAGCTCGGTGCCCGGCCAATCCTCCACGGAGACTTCCTCCCAGGACTGGCAGCCCCGGACGGCCACGCTGGAACCCAACAGGAGTCCCATTAAGACCTCGCAATCGATGAGCCCCATTGGGCAGTTGACCACCGAGGTGTTTGTGCTGCCCAACAGCCGGAGCATGGTGCTCATCAGCAGCAGCACGAATGGTGGCGGTGGATCAACGCTGGGCCTGGGCACGGGTAACGGGGCCAACAGCCCGAGGACAGGACTCCTTCAGGATGTCAGCACGTAAAGGATGAGCAGGCAACCGTGTAAATATGTACAAATCGGATGGGTTTAGTGGGAAACGTAGAGGTAGCGCTAGGGGTATAGGTAAAAGGTATTGTTAGTTGTGGTTATTGGATAGGATTAGGTTGTATGTTAGCTTGTAGATTGATTGGGCTTGCCAGTATTCGGCACAGACGAACTTCTATAAGTTGGAACTATAAAGTCTTAAATAAATCGTACATGTTTTTATTTCTAGTTTTTCAAAAAACTATAAGCTGTTCCAGTCTTTAGTTAAATAAGTTCCTTAAGGTTTTCATCTTAAATGTTTTTTGATTTTAAATAAAATATATATTCCATAAATTCTCTTCCGAAATGGAATTACTTTTTCCCAACTTATAGAAGTTCATTTTGTGGCCGCAACTCTTCCCTTCCCCCATTGTATGATCTCGCATTTATTGTAGCTTTACATGTTGTTCCTCAGTTAGCGTTTCAGGGCACCAAATAAACAGAAAACGTTTCCATATCACTCAGAAAAGTAAAGTACGAAAGCAAAGTCTTGCACTTCAAAGGGGTACCAAGGAGCATTGAGCATTAGGCATTATAGGTTGTAAGTAGCGGAGAGGGAGATGGAGGTCCTTTTTGGCAAGGAGTGTAGGTGTGTAAGGTTCCTATGTGCGTAAGTAGGTAAGTTGGCAGACATTGGAGTAAATTGTAAATTAAAATGGAATAAGTGTGTGCAAAGAAAACGAATTTAATTGTTTAAATTGTAAAAGGAATAATAAAGTATTAAATGTTGAAAGGGGAATGCAATAAAAGTACCACTCTTTACCAACAAATTTCATATTTCTTGAAACTCTAAAAGCAAACTAAAAAATCAATACAATATTTATTGCATTCTCCTTAAGACACTTATAAGCTCAGCTCTGGGACAGCTTCCATTAAAAACTCATTAGAAATATTCCCTGCTTTACCATATCGATAAATAGTACTTTTCTCAGCTGTCCTTGACTGGTGTTTTCATTACCAAAACCAGAGATCTGTCAATTGAAGTCTGTTGAACACGAAGAGCAACTAGAAATCTATATCCAACTGTTGCACAAATGATATTTTCTAAGGCCTAAGGTAATATTAAATGAGTATAAAATACGAATAACGTTAAATGTTAAAGCAGCATCGTTTATGTGTAACGTTAAATGTGTTTCAATGTCTGTATGTCTCAATGTTGCTGAAAGCATCGTCACTATATACATATTTAAATATAAATATAATATTTAAATTGATGCAGTATACATACATAAATTATGCGTAAAACCAAAGAAAAACAAACAAAATTCTCGCTGTGATTTCTATGAAGAAAATGTAAGGATGCATAAATTATTTTATAACCTTTTGTTACTTAGTTTTACTCGCAAATTTTACGAAAGCCTCTCGGCCGCCACCTTTTGACTACTCCTACAGCTACGAACTATAATTTAACTGAATGCGAAATATATCCTATATATATATAGTTTATAAATAAGTATAAATATATATCCGACTCGATGTTGATTAGCTTTGATGTTCAGTTTGAAGTTAAAGATAAGGCCAACCCCCGTCAATGTAAGTGTTTCATTGTCAACCGAAAGAAATATAAAACAAAATGTGTTAATAGATGGCGCTATAAATTTGGAAACTTTACAGTCTAGACATTATTTATTAGATGAAATCAATAGCATCGGTAGTTGTAATATATATTTACAGCACTCCAACTGAGGGCTCTCACAGCTTCCTTGCCCGTCGCCACAGGCAATAGTAACCCAGCAGATGGAAGCCAAAGAATAGCCCCACCATTGCCAGTATATTCCGGTAGAGATTGCTCTCGTTGAAGCTGTACTTGTCCAGCACATCCTGTCCAGTGTGGAAGCAGGGCAAGTCGGCGCTCTCCTGGAAGCAGGCTGCAATTATACAAAAATATAAAATTCGAGTAAATAAAAGAAGTTCCTTGAACTCACTAATATTCTGCACTCCGGACCACTGGGCTATGGTCATGGCCTCATTGGCATATAGCATCCAGGAGAGAAATTGCGTCCACCAAAAGGCCACCGGTAGGGAGCTGTGAATAGAGAAATCCCTCTTTTAACTTAAGGACTTTAAAATTGCCTGTTTAAGAACACTCACTTCACTTGAATGAAAATACCAGAGGTTATCATAAATATGTAATCCAGCGGCACCAGGTAAGCCATTGCCAGGGGAACCGAATTGAAAGCTGTGGAGAAGAAGCAACCGCAAGCGGTGGCCACGTTCATTACCAGCACCACACAAATGGCAGTCACTCCAAAGGCATAGAATGTGGATCTCAGACCCGTCAGCCAATAGCAGATAATGACGAACAAAAAGGGCTCAATTATCATTCCAGGTAGCTGAAATTGAATTAATAAAGAGAGGTAAGAATAAGAATAAAAATACTAATAAATCAAATTTAAATAAAATTTAGAAATATCTTCATAATCTAGTATTTTTAAAACGATAAATAAATATTTGATTAGAGAAAAATTAGATAAAATGTGCGTGTTATGTCTTAGTTTTTCGCCAAGATAATTTTTCTTTCTCTAAAGTTCAACGGTCTTCAAAGTTTTTTGGAATAAAAAATAGTAAAAAAAAGTTTTAGATAATGGAAAGCTGTGGAATGCTCTTATCAGAATAACAAAAGAGTTTATTCTCAAATGGTTCAAATGTTAAGAATGTAAAACCAAAAGAGTTTTAGTTTAAATACGAATTTGTTCAATGAATTAAAAATGGAATCTGAAATCCTTTCCTCATAAATCCATAAATTATCCTTAGAACTACAAGAAGTACTCACCATGGCCAAAATATTGGCGGTATAATATTGCCCCGTTGAATACAGTCCCGAGCGTGTTTCCCTCATGAACAGGGGGAATCCTTGTGGGAACAGGTTCAGCACAGAGTACATAGGATGGTAGGTATTTTCCGATATCATAATGAACAGCGCTCCCTGCACCGCCTGCACGCCTAGCTGCGATGGCTCCGTAGTTCCCGCAAAGCAAGCTCCTATAATAAAAGCCATGGCTATCTTCTGTATAAATCTCATCCACTGTATAGTTGGATCCCTCAGCAATGTCAGCGATGCCCTCAGCCAGACCACATGGAACCGCTTATACCACGGCACGCCCCTGAAAGACTCCACCTCCGTGTCAAAGGGGAAATTTCCGGACTGCGCCATGTGAATCTCCAGGTTCACCAGCATATCCCGCTGCTTCGCCGCCGAACTCACAGCAAACTGATCGCACAAATGCTGAGCTGATCGCTGGGAGGCCTGCTCATAGCCAGGATCGGTGGCCAGGACTCCAATCAAAAAGTCCGCTGGGTTGTAGGCCTCCGGGCAATAGTATCCATGATTGGCGAAGAAGCTTAAAGCATGCTGAGGTGATCCTGTGAATGCCACCCGTCCATCGGCCAGAAGCATAACGTTGTTGAAGTTGTCAAAGAGCTGCGAGCTGGGCTGATGAATGGTGCACAGGATGGTGGTGCCCTTCTGGGCCAATTCGTACAGCGTGGCTACCAGCTGCTGGGCACTGAAGGAGTCCAGACCGGTGGTGGGTTCATCGCAGAACAGAATTACTGGATTGTTTAGTAGTTCCACGGCAAAGGCCAGCCTCTTGCGTTCTCCTCCTGACAGAACTTTCTTGTCATCTCCACTGCCAATTCGTGTGTGGGCAGCGGAGAGGAGACCAGTCCGCTCTAGCAACTCGTTAATGATGAGGCGGCGCTCCTCTTTGGACACTCGACGATCCAGACGGAGATGGGCCTGGAATGGTTTAAAGATGGGATTAATTAATTCATAAAATATGTCAACTTTATAGCGAGATTTCTAGTTTAAATATTCACAGATTTCTCAGAGAGCATAAAACCATCACTAAAGATATGCAAAGCACACAACTCACCATAAAGTTAAGATGCTCCAGCACCGTCAGCGATCCAATGAAGAGATCATCTTGGTAGACATAACCGCTGATGCGGTGCATGAAGGGCCCGATGCGACGGCCGTTAATCAGAATGTCGCCTTGAACCACAGTCCCGGCTGCATCCCAGATCCCAATGCAAATGGAGCAGATGGATCGTGGCGAGATAATGAGATAATGGTTAATGGATAAGCTATCTTATCGGAAACTACTAGGTAGTACTACGTGCCACTTACCGGGCTGTCGAAAGGCCAGAGTCGACATAAGTGTTGTTTTCCCGGAGCCACTGTGAATGAGAGATGAGATGTGGTTATAATAGAAGGAATCTCCAGTGGAATCTTATCGCTCTACTTGGATAATGTGAAGTGTGAAACTGACATCTTGACATACTAGTTGGCACATTTTTGGGCATCATGTTCTTTTCCACTCGACTGAACTCTGCTGCCACTGCCACTGGGGGATATATCGATTTCTTGGCCGGCTTACCTCGAGCCCATTAGAGCCATCAAAGTGCCCGGTTGAATGGCCCCCGTCGAGTTATTGATGATCCGCTTCATCCGCTGCCCAGAGCCACCCACATTGGTATACACGCATAGATCCCGCCAGACCAGAGTGGCTCCCTGCTCCGTGGGTGACCACTTGCTGTAGCTTCTCAAGGGTAGACTCCGCTCCGAACTGTTCCTTTTGGATAGTTTAGGAGTGCTGTCCAGACTGGGCACCTCGATGGTGGCACCCACAGGGCCCACCAACTGCAGCTCATGCTGCTCTATGGGTTGTTCCAGGGGCTGCGGTGCCTCCACATCAATCAGCTTGCTATCAGAATCCGACATTATGTCTGGGCTTATCCTATGTTTATGGAACTAAGATTTCGGGGACCGTTTCTCGAACCGAAGCGTGCCGCTGATGGGCACCAACTAACCAAGAGCGGGAACTGCTGAGAAGTTGTCGCCAGGCAAGCTGACAGTAAGATAGACAGGTACAGTAAGCTTTGGGTATAAGAAATAGTAGCGTTAGGAATTAATATACTTATAAGCCTCCTTTTATAGATTTTATATGATTAAATTAATATTATTAATATTTCCAAACTATACTGTTTAATTTTAAAATCTTTAAAAATTAGTCGTAAATCTTTACTATATTTTATAGTTTCTTATAATTTCTCTTATCACCAGTCTCTACTTTGCTGCTCTGCTCTCAGCAATGCAAATAAAGCTTAGTGAGGAAACTGCTGGGTTATTCGGGGTCTCCCAGGTGAGTGGGGAGCAGCACAATCTTTAGGGTGGCCCTGGCAGCCAGCCCATTCGATCGTCTTGCAGTTTACCGACCGCTTGGGAAGCAGCGGACTTAGACAGCGGCTCCAATTACCTTTTGCCATGGCCAACGATAGTGGGAGCAGCAGAAGCAGGAGGAGGAGGAGGAGGAGGCACTCCAGGCCAAGCCACCGGGAAGCCCTGCAGCGCCACAGCCAGAGCAGCCAACGGGAAAACCGCTGAGCGCTTGGAGCGCCGCCGGATGGAAGCTATATAGTAATTCTTGTCTCTGTTTTGCTCACAGCATTCGCATGGAATTCGTATAAAAAGAACAGAGAAATTGATTCAGAAATAAATATCAAGTAAGCAAGAGTAATTTTCACACCTGGGAATACACAATAAATTCAAGAATAGCAAATATACAAAGATACATTTCTAGGCAATTATTTCATTAATTAAAGTAATTTAAATAGATACAAAAATATATAAAATATATTATACATTTTATATAATTTGAAACTATTATTCCAGAATACAATTTCCAGGATAAAAATTCTATTCATCCTTTATCCTGTATTCTTGGAATTATCTAATTTATTTTTCTAGTAGTTTAACATTAATGAATATTCTAGATGATAATAAATCTATTTATATTTACCTAAATTAAGATAATAAATTCAAAAGTATCTTTAAATTTGAGTCTTTTGTTTTGTACCCGATCGTTTGATTATCCTATAATTATGCCCTTTTTGATATTTTTCGGAGTGAACCATAAATATAGCATATCTTCAGGCTTCCTGAGTTTCCGAAACATTTACGTTAACGATGACTTGCTTTAAAAATAAACAACTTTATATTTAATAAACAAATTGCACAATTAAATTCTTTTCTTTGTTCATTAAATAAATTTATAAGACAAGAACACTACATTTTTGTTTTAATTAACACCTAAAAATAAACCTGAAAATAAGGAACACGTAAAAGTTGTAAAACTTTGTTACAGTGCCGTCTCACTTAAATAAATCAAATTCATTGAAATCGCAGTTTAAAATATATACTAATGCTATTGGGAAAATCCAGGTACTCAGTTGTGTAAATAAAAAACGATAACGATTAAAGTCGCAGCTATATAAAGCAATCGAGAGCCGCAATATCAGCTTTGGTGACTGATAAGCCGATTTTGAATGGACTCAGGCTGCCCTTTCAGCTCTCAGTTGCCGGCTAACAATTCTGGGGATAAGTCACATCCCCGCCAGTGAAATATATGTTTTTTTTTTGTATTTTTATCAGTTCACAATGAGTGCAGTGTTATGAATTAAAATTTAATAAACAAACAGAGCGCAACAAGGCAGCTAGAACCAAAGTGAAAATAAAACATTCGATTCAATAGGGAAGGAAGCCAATAAATCAGAACATTTATTAAAAGTCCATATCGCTATTTAACTAGCCTCCTGAAACAGTTATCGCGTCAAATGGTAGGCAGTGGTGTAAATCTCAAGTTAATTAGTCTATAATTTAACTTCAATCGATAAGAATGTTAGGAAATTCCCTAAAATACAGCCAGACTGTAGGTAAAATTAAGCAAAACACCTTCCCACGTGTGCTTAATTAAGGCAATTATTTAATAGGTTTTTAGTTTATAAACTAAGACGTTATCATTGTATATGTCTATACATAGATAAAGCTAATCTTGAAAGCAATTTGCAAAGCAAATAGTCTGAGATTAATGGCACTCTGCAGTAAAGATATAGATACCACTTGCAGGTAATCGTTGAAGAAATTTGAAAACCTTCAAAGACTACGTGAATTGCAATGTAAATAAAAAAATAACTGTTTTTTATTAGAACTGCACTTCAGCTCAAAAATTCCAGTTTTAAATTAAGTAATAAACTGAAGAACCTAATCAAGTGACTAATTGGTTAAACAGACTGACAGAGATTAACCTACTTGAAGGGGTAATATTAAGTAATAAATACTTTAGTGCTTAAATACTTAACTTCTTTAATATATATACTTTAGTTAGGGTACGGCCTAGTCTTTTAATAAATTCACTTGACTTCTGATGCAAATATTTAAATTGTAATCTCTTGATAAGAGCTGCAACTTTACAGATGTTGAGATAGACTTGGAAAAGCAAAACAAACGTTCAGAGATTGTTCATTTTTCTATATAGTCAGTTGCTAGGGTATAACAACCAATCTAATGACAAATTTGCAACAAAAATGGTCAGAGGTTAATTGAATTGTAGTGCAAATTGTATACTATATTTCTTTTAATAGTTTAAATTCGTATTCAAAACAGATACAGGTGGAATGTGAATCCAAGCTCAGAGAGATTAATTGAATTGTCATGCTAATTGTCACCATAAAGCTAATCTAATGATAATACCTCTGCCCCTTGGCGGTTGAAATTCAAATTCTGAAAGTTAAGCAACATAAAAGCTTTCGCAACCCTTAGAAAAATAATATTTAACATCGGAGCATTAAGCATCGGAGAGTACGCGTGTGCGCAGAGTAAAAATGAGCGCCGCTGAGGTGAGTGGCGTTTATTGAGTTTTGTTTTCCTCGCAAAACGGTTTGTTTTTGTTTTGCAACGCGGCTATATTTGTACAAAAATGCCGGCTGACAGTGACAAAAAATAACAATAAAAAAACAAACCTAATAGCTCTAATGTAATTAGTTCTAACTCCAACTAATCGAAACGAATTCAAATAAATTGGACAAACGCGATTCGCTGACTGATTACGTATACGAGGAGAGCAAACACAAAAAAATTCACAAAAAAAACCAACAAATTTAAGAAACATGCTCTGAGTGACCTTGAAATCAGTGGTGGTGGTGGCTTCGGCATGCGGCAATATGTTTGTTTACCTTACTAATATTTGCTGTTAATATTTTTTATTCATTCTCCTGAAATGCAGAGTGAAATTGTTCAAAAAATAGACTGTAACTGTCCTATCTAACGTATTATTTACAATTCATAATAAAAACGTGTCACTGAGAGTGTTTGCCAGTGAAGGCGATTGCTGGTTGCTCTCACCTTACACATTTTAGGGAAAATGTCTGCAGAAATCCATATCACACAACTGAATATGCAAATTTTTAGTTGATTAATTTTCTTGGAAAATAACTTTGAAATTTAAGAACGTCAACCACATTTAACAATAACTTTTTAATTGAATCTGGTCTGAAAAGCATTCAATTTCTTTACATTTCAGCTCAAGTAACAGAGCTTAAGTAACAATTGGCAAAATACAAACAAAATATTCAAAGATTTTATGAAAATTTAATAACTTTAAAAGGTTTAATTAATGTAGAACATTATAAAAAGGAAAAATATAAAATATTATATTAATATTAGATCATTTTTGTCCCTGTTTTTCTAGTGGTTTAATATATACTTCTTCTCATAAATTTTCGTTGGCATAAAACAATTATATATCATTTATAAAAATGACTGAAATCACTGAAACAACCCTTGTTAGAGCATAAGTTCAGCTTTACCACAAACGAGTTTCAAATGCTTTGTTTATTCTGTCTTTCCCCTCAAACCCTTTGGAAACGTTGTCATTGCCAACATAAAAATTAAACGTAAATGGATGATGTTTCAAAAAAGGTTACATACTTTCAGGCACCGGCCGGAAGTGCGGCACCGCGACGCCATAGTCAAATCAGCCAAAATAGTGAGATTAGTGGCGATGGCGATGTCCAGGTGTTGCAGGAAAGCTCCGTGCCTCGGTCCGCCTGCCAGTGGGTGTGGCATGTGGTTACTTCCATCTCCGTGGAGCCCACCATGTTCCTGTACATGTTCGCCTTCATGATCACCTCGGTGGTGGAGCAGAATTTCTATCTGTACAAGTCGTGCCGCGTGAACAACAATTTCACGGAGGAGATCTGCCGTAATCTCAACCGGCCGGAGAACAAGGAGTACAAGGATGTATCGCTGCAGACCAATGCCTGGTTCCTGCAATGGAACGACATTTCAGCTCACATCTTTCCTATACTGTTGGCCCTGTTTTTGGGTTCCTTTTCGGATCGTCGTGGCCGGAAGTTCCCTCTGCTCATGGGCCTGGTGGGGAAGTTCATTTACTCCTCAATGGTGGTGGTCAATGCCAGAATGCCGACATGGCCGGTGGAGAACATTATATTTTCGGCCACTCTGCCATCGGCGTTAACGGGTGCCGATGTGGCCATCTTTGCTTCGTGCTTTGCCTACATTTCGGACATCTCGACGGTGCAGCAGCGTACCATACGTGTGACTATCCTGGATGTGGTCTACCTCACGGCCATGCCCACAGGAGTGGCCTTGGGCTCTCACCTCTTCTACAATGTCTTTGATCAGTCTTATGCGGACATGTTCACGGTGAATGCTTCTCTACTCGCCATGGCCATTATTTACACACTGTTTGCCCTGAAGGTGAGCTCGCTGTCTATATATTCTGCAAAATATATATTGTATAAATTAATTATATGTATATTATTTTATGTCAAATCCATTTCTTACTCCTTCCAGTGGCAAACTACGCCGAGACAGCGATCTCTGAGGGAGCTTGGCTGGTGTGGCTTTTGGGGCGACTTCTTTGACAAGCAACATGTAAAGGATTCTTTTGCGGTGTTGGTGAAGCCACGCAGGGCTCATAGGAGGAGCTTCCTGATTATCCTGCTGATCAGCATGACCCTGTACACATTTCAGCGAGACGAGGGCAGCTATCTGTACATGTACACCCTGGACAAGTTCGACTGGGAGGTTAGCTCCTACAGCAGCTTCAAGACCTTCAAGTCGACGGCCTATGTGATTGCCATGCTGCTGGGTGTGCCGCTGATGAACAAGGTTTTGAATTGGAGGGATACGGTAGGTCCTAGTCAATAAAAATTGTAATTAGTATATTTTTCTAATTAATACAAAATATTTTAACATTTTTAATTTATATTCACCAGATCATCATCTTCATTGGCGCCTGGGCTCACTCGATAGCCCGTCTGTTCTTTTACTTTGCCAGCAACACGGATCTCCTCTATGCCGGAGCCGTGGTCTGCAGTCTGGGTCCTATAGTGGGTCCCATTATCAGGGCCATGACCTCCAAGATAGTGCCCACTTCGGAGCGTGGCAAAGTGTTTGCCCTGCTGTCTGTTTGTGATAATGCAGTGCCCTTCATCAGCGGCGTTTGCTACTCGCAACTGTATCGGGCCACTAAAGATACGAATTATGGAGGAAGTGTCTTTCTGCTAACCATTGCCACCCAGATGACTGTCTTCCTTCTTATACTGTAAGTGATTCAACTGGTTTTCATATTTTAATTATTTAATTTTAATTTCATTTCATTTTTATTAAACTATTTCCATTAGCTGCATTCATATTGTGTTGGGCAAAAACTCCCTGGCGGTGCCGGAGGTTCCCGAAAAGGAGAGCGGCCTCATTGCCAAAAAGGAGGAGCTGCCGGCCAACCCAGACGTAGAGGTGGAGAGATATTAATTAGTCCTTGCATTTAGCCCTAAAATATTCCTAAAAAGACATTAAGCCTGTGAAAGGGCAACTATTTATAAACAAAAACAGCGTCACAATATATTATCAATATTACAATTATTTTTTATTGCGTTTTTATTATGATATTTCATTTATTTGTTCTACTTTTATATATTTTTTATTAATAATAAAACTGTTTACACAAATTTGTTACACTTGACTTGGTGATATTTATTTTTTTACAAAAATAAAAACCCTTTAGGAAACCTCTCATATTTAATTAAATATATTTCCATTTAAAAAAAAATTTAACAAATCCAATTTAACTCACTGGAAGTGGACCTCCCAAATCACTTGTTCTTGGAGAGAGTGCGCTGCTTCTCCGCATGCTCCACCACCTTCTCGTCCACGAAGAGACCCTTCCTCCGCCGGACACTGTCCATGTAGAGCTTGGCCCTGTTGGCCGAGTCCGCCTTTTCGCCAAAGTGCATCAGCTCCTCCTCGGTGGTTGGCAGCCAAAAGGGATCGATGTCGATCACCTGTAAAAAAAACACCAAAAATGTGAGCACAAACGAGTGGTGAATGGCCTTCCGGGAAATAATTTAAGCACTTGAGACGATACAAAAGGACGAGGCGTCGCTGCGTCTATGCGCCTGCGCCTCGCACGGGATTGAATTTGGATTTAGATTTGGGTTGGGCTCTTGGGCTGTGTGGATTTTACGGAGCAGCCCTTTGTCCCTTTGCCAGGGAAAGCGTGCATTTTCACATCTCCATTGTTTGGGCTCGAGAGGCTCTGCTGCGACAAAGGACTCCGTCGCTTAATGACTTTCAAAGGACGCACAGGGACACGCACATTGCGCGTTACGTGATAAGGCAGGCGCGCCAGGATACGCAGAATCCTCAATGGCGTGAAGAGCGTACCATTCCCTCCGCTTGATTGATGATTGCCTCCTGCAAGGCGAACCACTTGAGAATCGATGGTGTGAGATCTGCATTGTTTTATTTTCCTTTTCTTTCTGGCAAGGACTCGTCGGCAAGTCTCAGCGGGCGGGTGTCGAGCGGTTCACTGGAAAACCCAAACCCAGTGAGCTCTCCCACTCTGCCAGGACTCGGGGTCTATACCTCCTGGCTTCCCTCATCAATGACTGAGAGACGAGAGCTTGCTCGAAAACTGATTGAGATGCTGAGGCATTGGCCTTTTGTCAGCCAAAAGAAACTTTATACTGCACAGTAAGTAAATTGTAAACAAAATTAATATTAATTATACAAAATGTATCCAAAATTCTTTAATTCTTATGGATAAAGAAATAATTATAATTCATGCGTTGCCTTTGGAAATATATCAAAAACCTCACTATGCCCAGCAGAAAATTAAATTAAATATAATTTAAATTTGTCAAAGTCTAATTATTTCATAATCCCATCATAGAACGAACCTAGAATTCCCATCAGTGTATGTTCTGGGCCATCTGTTCGCACTACGCTAAACTGCGGGCCCTCGAACATCTCTTCGCAATCCCATGTAGATCATTATCGGGCACAAAGTTTCGCTTGTTTAACAACAACCAACAACGCCAAGTGGGGGATGGGATCGAGAAGGAAGGCAGAACTATAGGGAGCCACCAAGCAGTAGTCCTCGACAAGGTAAGGCCAGGCAATCCCAGTTTCGCCGTCCGCGATCCCTGTCACAACACAAAACACACGATCTCTCTCGCACTGAGCTCTTGCCATCCTTTTTGCAAATGGCTCTGCGCATGCGCAGCAGCATCCCATTCGATCCTACTCCGATGCCCCCATCCACTTCTCGGCTCTCCCACTCCAAACTCGAACAGAAAACGGAGGAGACCCTGCGGCAGCTGAAGTGCTCCAGAAGTGCGCAGAACTTGCGTCTGAGCCGGGCCAGACAAATGAGCAGCCAGCCAGCAGCAGGCAGATGAGTGCACTGCCAAAAAAATCATAGTAAATGGGAATGATATTTGCACATTTTTAGAGGAGAATATTAAGCAGATATTAAAGAGCAAATTTGTAAAATAAATTTACTAAGAAAAGCTAGCCTTTTGTATAGTATAAACTAAAGAACTGCGAGTAAAACATTTAATTAACATATTTATCTTTATAAATGGTTATTAATAAATTGAATAAAAAATCTAATAAAATGTAAATAAAAGAGTCCTATTTAAGGATTACAAATCTGTTCCTTTTAACCCTTTTTCCAGTATCTTTATTTATATACACCCAACCAGAAAGGTGGTTATCCACACTAATGCAGCACCACGCTCCAGATTACAGCCAAGTCAAAGGCTTCTCCACCTCCACTACCGCTGAATCTCCACCTCCCTGCCGTTGCATCTCATATCCACCTTCACCTTCGAAATTCTGCCATCTCAAAAGGGTAAAAAATATTAAGAAAAATATTGAAGCAGCCGCGAAAACCAAAACAAAAATCCAAAAGCAAACGACGTGACATCAACACACACACATGCTATGGTTCAGTTTCGAATATATGTATATATTGTGGCTTGGTAGGGTATATCGCTCTGTATCTCCATCTCTTTGGGCACACACGTGTTTTGTATCTGTGAGTGCTTATGAGTTGGGGTACCTGTGTGTTTGTGTGTGTGTGTTTACCTGTCCGACCGCGCGCGGTTTGTATGCAGGTAATTTACGCGGCAGCTACCGAAATACGCTGACTGTCCGTCTGTCCATCCGTCCCCGTGTCCGTCCGCGACCAAAGACCAAGTTGAGATTATTATCGCGCGCCAGAAACTGGCTGAAAGAGACCGGGCCCAGAGAAAATAACTCGATTCCGAGTCGAGTCGACTTTTATACGAGAGTGAAGACTTGGGGGCCTGGGCCTTTAAGAGCGTTCTTTGGCGAACGGACGGCGGACAGCGGAGGCGGACAATGGACAACGGACAGCAGCCAGCGATGAGCGTCATTTTGACAGCCAGCGAGCGGACAATGCAAACCACGTTCCACTTAAGGCCAACAACAACAATGGCAAGGAGTTTGGGCAGGAGTTGGGAAGAAGGGCAATAGCAACAACAATCCTTTTGGCCACTTGGATAAACACTTGCCTTGGCATGGATATATCTCGAAACAGAGAGATTAAATGCTATAAAAATGCTATAAGTAAATGTATTAGAAAAGTAAATTTAAGACAATTATTTTAAGGATTTTTTTTTTAATTCTTAAGGCCCTTTTTTGTTAGATTTTTAATACGGAAATTGAAATATTTATTACCCTTAGAAAGTACCTCTTTTATTTCTTCCTGTGCACCTGTGTGTGTTTGTGTTTATTCGCACCAGGCAGACTTTAGGGCACTGCCATGCAATCCGCCTTCCCCTTGGTTGGAACACCCCCTTCTCCGACAACCTAACCTCCCTCCAACTCCGCCCCAAACCATCGCTGAAACGGACTGTCTCCAGCATAGTAGACTTTCCCTTTGGTGGGGCTAGGGACTGGAGGGGACGCACACAGGGTCTTGTGGCAGGTATACAAAACGAGTTATCAGATTATTTGTTATTTGTCTTGGTTCTCTGCTCACATTTTGTTTTTGCTGTTGTTGTTGCCGGGGCTGTTATGCTTTTGAAGTAGTCCCAGAACCGAGGTCTTGCATGCAAAGCGCGCGACAAGCCACAAAAAATAAAAACAACACCAACCAGAGGCAAATCATATGCAACGCACTCCAACTCCAACTCCACTGCAGACCAAATAAAAAGCGGAGGAGAGCGCACAGGCCGAGAGTAAGACCAGTAGCCAAAGTTGTTATGTTATTTTACTTTATATTTTTTTTCTCTCTCTCATTTTTCGGTAGGCTGCTGGTCTTGACCCTCTTCCCCTCTTCCTGTCCCCCGAACACACACGTAATCATAATAACAATCTTCAGGTTCATCAAGTGGCCAGCAGAAGAGATGGGACTTTGGGACGTTGAGAATATGGGAAGTTGGGAAGTGCAGCAGCGGACGGAGGATTGAAGCTGGAGCACGCATCTCAGATGGATGGTAGGATGGGGGGCAACAAAAAAAACAAAAGGAAGCACAAAATTAAATAATAACAAAAGCGCGCAAGACAGTAGCCAGCACAGAAAACATGAGATATTTGACGGTTAGACAGTGTCAGTCATAAATGAATAGATTTAAGATTTCAGATAAATATAAATAGTAAAGCATTTGGAATATAAAATAATGCATAATGGACAAGATTTTGATCATAAAATTTGGAAGACACTCCTGAAAAGGTCTTGAAAATGGCATATAGTCCTTAAACGTCTTCACTAAATATAGCTAAGATAGAAAAAGAGATCCAAAGAATATTGAACTACTAGGTCTAGGGAGTTTTAGGATTTTAAAAAAATTTTAGAAATGTTATAAATATATTTTTAGTGTTTTTAAAACCTTTTTTAGTATATTAAGCAGATCTGAATAAATTCTTGATATTTCCATGGGTAAATTTCACTCAAGAACTACAATTCTAATGGTCAAAATAAGGGTCAATTTAACCTAATTAAAAATAAAAATCCACATTAATATTACAACAATTAAATATTATTTTTTACCTCATGAAACCCTTTAGAACTCCTTATATTTTTTACTATGACCCGCACTGTCCCAATCTAGTGCATATTCTTAAGCCACTGCCACTGCTCTGTCTTAATGCTGGCTACGTGAAGTGAAAAGCCCCAAAGGCAATGGCAACATAAATTATGATATATGAAAAAGGAAAATTAGTTTTTGTTCTTTTGGGTTTATGTTTCATGTGGCCACAGCTTCCAGCTACCAAGTTGCATCTTCCATCTTGCAGCAGCTCCAAGCTAAAAGGTCATCCGCGGAGATGATGATTTCTTGCGGCTGTTGAGCTGCCGATGATGCAGAGATGCTTAACGAACTTATTGTGGGCCATGATGCGGCAAGAAATCGGAATGGCTTTTGGGGAATGTTAACTTTAGACCCCCTTCTGCCCCTCTCTCTCTCTCTCTTTCGCCCTCTCCCTGTGTGTTAACCCAACCCACCTCTGGGCCCTTTTCCCGTTTTCTTTCCCCCAACCAGAAGTTGGCCACTCGAGTGAAGTTGACGCCTTCGTTGTTATTATGGGCACGTGACAACTGCGCCCACGGCTGAGAGCCCTGCCCACTCACCTGGCAGGTAAGTTAAGGTACAAAATAAAAAACAACAACAACAACGGTAAAGGTGGTGGGGGGGGGGGGCAAAGGTGCAAAAGGGGGCACAGGAGGCCACTGGCCATCATATGTGTGGGCGTGGACAGAAAGTGGTGAAAAACCAAGCGTTTTAATTGCTCGAGGGAAAGGTAAGCTGAAATCCTAATTGTTTTCGCTTTACCTTCGCCCAGAATAATGATGGAAATTGTAATCGAATATCTTTCAGATACTTTTCCACTTGTGCCGGCTAAACTAGTTTCCGTTAAGATTTCCACACACAGATAATGGCTAACAGATATTGACTCGTTACAGAGAGAATTAAATTAAATTAATTTGTTTTTAGGAAATGATTTTAAAATAATTTGGAATAGATTTCAATGAATAACTAAAATATTTCGGTAGTAAAAATGTATATTCAATGTTGCTAATTTTTCATTTAAAAGTCAGTTTTAATTTCTTTCTCTGTTAGCTGCATTGCCCCTTTAGTTTTCCTTCCCCCCTTTTCCACTTTTCCTGCTGTCTGGCGCTGGAAATGCGTAAGAAATTATACGAAAGCAACAACATCTTCGATGCCGGCAAAACTTGAGCTGAGAAATAGAAAATCGCCGGAAGTCATTATACAAAAACTTGTTGTTATCGATTGGTTGGGCGATATGCACAAATACTACCTCAAAAACACAGATGGAGACACTTATACCAATGCCAAATGAAAATAAGTTGCACAGGTGACTAAAAAAGATGAATTTTAATTTAAAAATAAGATTTTAGAAAGATTATTTAGCTCCCTTAACGCTTATTAAATCTCATTTATACTTAATAAACTCTTACTTGCTTTAAAGTTTCCCTAATTTACTTATTTTATGTTCAAAACTCAGATTTCCCAATAACTTCAAGTAAAACCACTTAATTTAAACCCCACTTTTTGGTGGCTGAGCCATTTTATTAATATTTTATGTTGAGATTAGCTCATCTGATGATCTTGTCCCATCCGTTTGTCGTTGGCTAAGTTACCAAATGGCCAAAAATCCCCAGGAAAAGCCATCAACTTGGCTGTTAATTGTGGCCCACGACAAGGTCAAATTGGCGGATGGAGAAAGGAAAAGGAGAAGGAGGGGAGAGACTGGCCAAGAGGGAGAGAAGAGTCTGGTCTGGGGCTTTGGGTTACCCCGAATGGCACACAGCTGCAGCCTCAAATGGACCATATAACTTTCAGTCCAACTGTTGCCAACGAAGTTGCTGCTGTTGCCATGTTGCTGCTGCTGCCAGTTGCCTGTTGCCAAGTTGCCACTACTGCTGCCTGTGGTTTAGCTTATAAGACTTCAACAGAAGGTAACAGAAGGCCTGAGCACAGCGTAAGCTGAGATTTCTATTCACCACAGACAGTCGGCGATAATCTTGGGGAGAAAGAGCTCTACACTGGGAGAATATGAACTAAATAAGACTGAATATAAGCAAATATCAAATCAATCTAAGCTAAACAGCTTTAAAAAATAACTAAAGCTTGCCACATTTTACATTAAATTATGGAATAGTTGCATGAATTATAAATAGTTTTTACTTTTCCTTATTATTTGAATAGATTTAAAGAAAATTCTAAATTGTATTCTCCGTGTAAATTGTGATGAGGAGTGATGGTAGCTACAGTGAGGCACGCACATGGCATATGGTCCGACAGGCGCTGCACTTGTGCCCCAGCAGGAGCAACAGCTGCTGCAACAATCTGTGCAGGGATACAGTACGACCTCTATAACTACCCATACCAACTACCTGTTGAAAGCGACCATCACATTTATTATCCCGAATAGGAAAGAGGGTATTTAAAGCAATAAATATTATTTAAATATATTTTTCTAGGTCTCCTTCAGGGTATATGATTTCTTTACCCTTTTTTGTTTTATTTTCTCAGTTATAAATCTCTGAAATTAGAAAATTAAAACTGCGGTACAGTAGTAACTCACCTCCCAGTGGCTGAACATGAGCTGGGGACAGGCCAGGCCAGATGTCTGCTTTCGCATCTCTTGGGCAAAGTTGAACGACTCGATCACTGGCAGCAGACAGGTGACCGCGAAGTTCCCGCTTCCTTGGGTCAAATCGCCGGAGAGGATTTTGCCATGCCGCCGGCCAATTACCGCGTACATTTTACCTGCAAATAATAGTGCAAAAGATATGTTTCTTTGATCAGCTGTTGTTTTTCAATTGTCGTTAGCTAGAAATCGAATTGGAAAAGGGAAGAAAGGGAAACCTTCACTAACAATGGCCGCCTTTCAGTTGGAGTTCTCAGTTTCTGCTTAATGCTTCTATATAGCCTTATATTATTATTGTTGTTGTTGGTGATGGTGGTGGCTGGTGCTGGTGCCGGTGCCGCGGCTGGTGCTCGTCTCAAGGTAACTCGTAAACAAATGAAATCTTATCGGGTTTGGCCCATAAAATTGGCGGGCTTTCGGCCGAACAGCGCGCGTTTTTCGCTTGAACTTCCAAGCCGGAGGAGGAGCTGGAGATGGAGACCGTTTCCCCCAGGTCTCTGTGCTCTCCCGCAACTCTCTTTATACACTATTCTTCAAATTGGTATAATCATTTCTAGAAGAATATTGCGGGTTTAAGGAACATAAATATATTTTATATTTTGTATACAAATAATAAAGCAAATAAATATAGAAGGACTTTTTTTTACTCCTTGAGAATTATAACAATCCGAAGATTTAAGCTGCTAGCAATAAAAAAAATGATAATAAATTTCATTTCTGCTGTTTAAAAAATAACTGAATTTGAATTTTCTAACTCACTCAAAAATGTACAATTTGTTTTAAAATAAATACAAATTTCTCTTATGAAACTCCAATCTCTTTACATAGAAATCTGTGGATTTTAGGGAATTTTAAGCTTCGGCTCTTAAGGTTGATCCTCCTTTCAGCTTAAAGTCTTTTCTGGATTTTTTTCATTCTGTTTTTCTTATTTTTTTGGCATGCGCTACAAGACCGAAGCCCGAACATGAGACTGGAGCAGAAACCAAGGGGAATGGGGAATGGGGAGAGCCGACCAGGAGGAGGTGGAGTCCAAGTCGTTGGGGCTGGAGCAGGAATTAGTTTCCGGTGCCGTCGAAACAATGACAAAAACAACACAGCGACGATGGCCAACAGAAACAACAGCGGCAAACGGCAGCAAAAACGGCCAAAAGGATGCAACGGAAGCGGCAAAAGCGAGGCCTCTTTTTTGTTATTTTGTATTATTTTAATTCATTTTTAGTTTCAAAGCCCAGCACGCGAGCCCGAGACACCTTGCTATCCGCTCGCTTGCTCTCACCCATACTGCTGCGGATGCATCTCATAGATACTCACAAACACAAAGGCAGCATCAGCAATGGATGCTGCAACCACCAGCGGGAAAAGCAAAAAACCAACAACAAATATGGCCTGGAGAGCGGCAACAAAATGTTCATTCATTCATATCCAGCCAACGATGTGCTCTCTTTCATGGAGCTGGTGCTCTGTCGCGGTAGATTTTACACAGAGGAAAGTGTTTATTGCTAAATAAATTCTTATAAATTTAAATATAGAAATATTTGGTTTCCACAAAAAGATAAGATTTATTAGCAAATAAAAAAGCATCAAAATTAATGCATAGCAATATCCCGAAAGGATTTCCCAGACTACCTTTAACCTTTCCTTCTTCCTTCATAAATAAACTACTAAATATACCCCCAAATATTAAATTGAATACAATTGTAGTTCACAAATATAATCTCTTAATGGCCAAAATAGATTCTTTGTAATTTAAATTAAATAAAATTCTGTTAAAATAAACTTTATTTATACATTTTTACAACACAAAATTGCATAGGAACAAAGTGCAATGATTCTCCACACTATCTCTAACTTTTAAATAAATTTTGTATTACCCTCTGTATCTACCAATCGCCTCAAATATCTAATATTCAATTTCCATTCCTTAAGATTTTCCTAGAACTTCATACCACTCATTTTCGTTCAGTGTAAAAACTCGTACGCACCGGCAGCGACGCTTACAGCGCCGTCGTCTCTGGCGTCGACGTCAGCGACTCTCGTCCGCCGTTCGTTTTTGGTTTTGGATTTTGAGTTTCTGTTTGATCAGTTCGAAAAGTAAGTTGGTCGAGCGAACAACGAACAGCGCTGACAAGCGGAAACGGAAGTGAGGCGAGAACACACAGCAGCCAGGAGCGAAGAAAGACGAGGCTTCATCAGCGATAGAGGGAGACAGACGGCGCGGGTGTAGAATTTCAAAATAATAAACAAAACATAGAAGCCACCAAATAATCACTTGTAGTGCCACGAAAATTTGGAGTGACATTTTCGCCACAAATCAATCGATCGAGTTCGATTTGAAACCTGATTTGTAGTGTTCGATCGTTTTCAAGTGTGTGTATGTGTTTTTGAGTGTGTTTAAGCCATGGGTTCTGGCCGTGCAAGCGAGAAAGAGCGAGAACACTGATTCGATTCAATTCGATTCGATTCGCTTTGATTCGAATTCAATTACAAAATCCACCATAGTGTCAATTACAAACAACCGCAAATTCAGAGATCAGACAGCGAGTGAGTTTGCCCAGAGAGAGATACCACCTCCGATCCGAAGATCTACAGATCCAGAGCTCCAGTTAAAAGCCACATAAATCATGCCTGCGACACTGATGTGGCTGCCGCTGCTGCTGCTGCTATCAACCGTTGCCGTTGCCCCTGTCGGCGGCACGCGACTGCCTCTGGAAGTGTTTGAGATCACGCCGACTTCATCGACGGCGGAGGATAAGCACAAGGCGCTAGAGTACACTGTCTACAATGCCAAGGATCTGGCAGCTGCAGGATCCTCAGGCGGTGTAGCCTCCTCCCCTTCCAGCACAGTAAAACCTCCTCCTGCTGTTGCTGCTACTGCTGAAACCACACTAACGGTGGTTAACATCCCAACGGCAGAGCAGGAATCGCGGCGACATGCGCGGCAAATGTTGCAGAAACAGCAGCCACATCGTAGCGGCAACAGCAATAGCAACAGGCATGGAGGACACGGCGGTGACAAGGATCTGCGCATTCTCTACCAAGTGGGGGTGAGTTTCTAATCATATTACTAAGCATATTTCTCTCTCCAAATTCAATTGATTAGCCTGGCTAATTACGGACCCGTGCAACATGTTTGCATTGATCTATGCAAAAGCCAGCACAAACTAGCAACAACAACAACAACAACAACAACGGGCAATGGCAGGTTGCATAATGCAGGCAACGTAGTCGTCGTCAGCAGACACCTGTTCAACTGGTTGCCATTTGTAAAATGCCCACGCCAGCAATATCAACAACAACCACAGCACCAATATCTACACAGAAAATAATCACAAGATTATAAAGATCAATATTTGATATCAATTTGATTGCTAGGGATTCTATTACTTGTTTAGATATTGAATAAAGTCATAGTTATTTGAGGTTTTTAGGCAGCTTTTGCTTCTACATCTTTATTTCTTAATTTTTAGACGTTTTAGAAGGTTTAAGAAAAATAATTTAAAGAGAAACCAAAAAAGGAGCATCTTTTCTTTGAAGATGTTTAGCTTTATTCTTTATAATTCAAACAAAGCTACTTTGAGATTAAAAACAAATAAATTCGCTCAAAAATAGATCAACAAATTCATTACTTTTAATAGGAAGATAAATTCTGATTGGATATAATTTATTTTAAATGCCTAAGATACAAAATTACTAAGCAATCTTATCCTTATTTTATCATATTTCATATATTAAAATCTCATTTACCTTTCCTTTAAAAATCTAGATAATTTCTCTCCCTGTAGCAGCAGGTTTTGCAATGCAACTCAGCTTTTTTTTCGATTTTGTATTTATTTTTTTTGGGCTGGGTCTCAGCTTTTCTCAAGTAACTCCGCCTCGGGGCTCTGGCTATATTTAGCAGCCGCCCTATAGCCATTACACTTGACACCCACAAAACCACTATCCATATATCAGCACACGCATATGGCACATTTAATTGCAACAGCAAAGCACACACAACACACACCACACACACACACACACTCGCTCTAGATGAAAAATGAAAGTTGTTTGCAGCCGAGAGCTGCTGGTGCTGCTGCTGGCTGGGCTGTCGCATTTGATCAATTAAAGTCGCAATTGCTATATAGCCGAACGATATATGAGAGCAAGATACCAAAACCAATTAGCCGGCCGGGTCAAGAGTTCAATGCTGCTGACTAAGCCGGTCGCTCGATCGGTCAACAGACCAATCCAACACGATATGTATTTCTTGGCGTTATCTTTCCAACGAAATCCATTACAATGCGAATTCTGATCATAGGTCAAGTCAAGTCGGGTTTTCCCCATTCATTGTTCCACACCCGATTCCGATTCCGATTCCTATACCGATCTCTCTGGCCATAAATCAAGAGGCCGAGGGGCATGCCATATATCATGTATCGGAAATCTATTATGTCAAATGTCATATGGGAAAAAACACGCCCTGTAAATCGAATTCTGGGTTGGTGTATATATAAGTGTATATATCTATTGCATTGCTGCGAGGCCAAGGCGTGAAATATCAACAGTAATCAAAAGGAAAATATTGACAATATAAACAAAGTAAGGAATGGGGCTGGGCACCTCAGAGGTTCGACGTGGGAATACCCTTAAGATCCCAAAAGAACCATCTTAGATAATATCTATTAAGCTACATTTCAAACTATCGTTCTTGAGATCAATCTGAAGCTTGGTACTCCTCATCCTTAATATCTCTTTAACCTTTATTAAAGCCAATGTGCTCTGTTTCGGTTAGGCTCATAAATTTTCAAATCCGAATGTCTGCAATAAATTCTAAACGCATATAAAAAAAAAGCATAACAAAGGAACATCACAACACAACACCTAAAATAGACAAAAACACACAAAAACAAATAGAAAAAGAGATAGAGAACACTAAAATTGAGCAGAGAATTCCTGTTGTTTGGAAACTTGCAATAAAAACGCCTTATTGGAGAATAGAACACAACGGAATAGATCCACAAAAGGCAGCAGCAGCGGCAGCAGCAACAGACACAGACGAGGAAGGAGGCTGCTGGGAGAGAAAAGTTGATAGAAGAAAACAAAAAGTTCCCATGCTTAAAAGCGCTAAACATTCAGTTCCGGTATTTAAAAACGTTTTCAACAACAGCCAGAGAGCGGGCCAGGGGGCACGGGGGAGGCGAGCAGGGGAAGACCTGAATGAAAGAAAATTCATGAATGAAATACGACCACGACGACTACGACCAAGTCGATGATGAAGCTGAAGATGATGATGATGGTGGTCATAATGATGATGATGGTGTGGCATGGTGTGGTATGGTACGATATGGCTTGGTATAATGGGTGAACTTCAAGGGGGAGTGGGCCAGGCAATGGGGTCTGCAGATGGCATTCACCATGAGTGTGAGTAAGTACAGGGAGGAAAAATTAATTTGTTATATATAAAACTAAACATACAAAATAAAACACTAATATTTTCCTTATATAATTTATATATTGATTAAGTTGTTACATTTGTAATCAAAAATATTTCATACAAACAATAAATTATAGTGAGGATTTATTAAAACCATTTTGAGCTCATAAAAACCATTTTAATTACCTATAATTATCATTTTATTATTCATAAAAAAATGTAAAAAATAAGGGACATATTCCCCTAGTTAAGTCAACATTTTTCCTCCCGGTGTACATGTGTGTTTAAGTGAATGAAAAACGTAAACGCTGGATGAGCAACGAAGCAACGTTGCTACGTCAGCGACTTCAACTTCTCGCTTGGCTGGGCAAGTCAATCTGTGAATGAATGAATGAATGAATGCCAAAGCGACAGACCGTCCAAATGTATGAATGGATAAAGCCAACAACAGCAATACCAACAACAAAGATCGGGCAATTTGTTGGCCATATACAAACAGATCAGCCACGCATATTTGGCCTAAACAAGTCGACGGTTCGTCGGTTCGATGTGTGTGCGCGTGGCATGGCCAAAAGCTATAGCCAAAGCGGGAGAATTGGAAGGGGGCGAATATCAAAAGAGGCTGCCACAAATTCCAATTGACTGGGAAATGCACAAACAAATCAAGCATGGATCCCAGCATAAACAACTCTTCCGTTTCCGAGAGTTTTTTTTGACCATGTTTGGTTCTACATATTTTGTGGGCGTTCTTGAATGAACGGCCAGGTGTGAAAACGTGAAAACGCTTTTTTGTGGGCCACAATGCCACGAAAGAAGCGTTTGCCTGATGCCAAATAGCGCAATAAATATTTATGAAATAACATGTCTACATAAATCTTTAAATCTCTCGATGGCCACACCTCTTTCTAATTTATGGAATTTTTATGCTAATTAATACATCCGATATGTTTGCCATGATTTGACAATATTTAATTTGACCATCTACGAACTTGTTTTGTGAATCGTTGATCCGTTTTTTTTATCGTTTAAATTTATGCTCATCAGTTTTGATTTGATTTTTTCACAGAAACCATCAATGGAGATATGGGTATCCGTTTTCTGGGTAACTTTGGGATTCTTGTGAATGAATTTCTACGATGAGAACTATTGTTAATTTAGTGGGGAACGAACTTCCATGGAACCTTTTAATTGATCAATCACTGATCTTAGCCAGAAATGGTCCACTTCTGGGGAATTGATTGAATCAAATCATTGTATTGATCAATTAGTCCTATGCCGAGTTTTTGTTGTTTTCTAGATATTATGTAAAAAATAAATATTTATTTGTTCCTCCCAGACAAGTTTATACCTTCTAATCCCTTAATGAATCGAAGTGGCTTCCCTTGATTTCGCATATCATGTTTTCATAATTTCAATCTATGCTTTTTCTCTCATTGATGGAATTTTTTTAATGCTAAATATAGAAATTATTCAATGCTATCAGAGGAGGCATAACAAAAAATAATAATAATCATAAAAAAAAGACAAACAAATATTGAAAGAGAGTAGACAATATTTGTATGTATATATCGGTTAAGTGTGTCTGGATGCCGCAGACACAGATAGGCATATACAAATATATATATGAATAAAAATATTTGCATAAAAAACAACCAATGGACGGCAGCGGCAGCAGCATACCGCAATTATTCACCTAAAAAATGTGTTCAGGTCTACAATCTGAGCAATCTGAGAGAGCTCCATTGAGAAAAATGCCTCAAAGCGGCGGCAGTGGCCACAACTACACAGCCACAACCTGAGCCAACGGATGCTCAGATACCAAAAAACTAGTTTGCCCACTTTTTTACCTCTCGGCTTCGTCTTCTACAATGTATATACTTTGTTGTTAGCGCGCGCCAAGTCAACTTTTATAGATAATATATATATATATTTATAAATTCATATATATATATATATATTCTTTATTATTATTATTTATTCTTTATGAATTAACTACAAAAAAGAGAGATTAGGGAGATGATTTAGTTAGGGGTTTAAATATTTCTCATAATACATATTTTACATGTAAACAGATAAATACTTTAATGAATTTTAATATACATAATTAAGAATTAAAGAACTTCGAATCATAAAAATGTACATTATAATTCCAGAATGTATGTTTCTGCTAATCATTTACAATACTAAAATTAGTTTTAGATAAATAAACAAGCCACTTCAAATCCATTAAATTCTTACAAAGATATTTAGATAATTTTCTACTTCAAAATAAAATTTCCACAGATTGATACTTCAATCATTTTATACTTCAAAACAAAATTTCCCCAATAATAAAAACAATTTGCATAATAATTATTTCTTTCCTTGATGGTGAGGTCAAGCAAATATCTAAATTTCGATAGCGATCGCTGCCAGACCTCCTCCATTCCGATCTCCATCGATATATGTAGATCCACTTGACTTTGTTGATTTCTAAGATCTCTCAAGTCTCCGCCGGCTGCTCCCATTGTTCAGCTGGATGGTCTTGGCTTTGTGCCACTTTTGGACATTTCTCTGTCGGCCATTCGTACTGTGCTGGCCAGGCGGAAATGTGGCTTGGAACACTTCCGCTTTTGCTTGGGTGAAAGAGGCCTTGTTACAGTTATTGATGGACACGTTCCAATTTCCGAAGAAAACAAAGGAGGAACAGGGGGGGACAGAGCATTTTCCGATCGTGTAAGTGTGCTAATTACGTGCCCAAAGGCGCAATTTGTTTACAATAATAACAAAGCGCACACACAACATTGGAAAAAGTAAAGCGATGGCGTAGCACAAAAAATAAATTAACTATAAATAAGCCAAAGCCAACAAAACGAGTGATGATGTTTTTTGTTTTGTAGTTGTGGCCGCTCGCTCGTCTTTCATTCATAAAAACGCACGCAGACAGCGGCGGAGTAAACAACAAATTCGTTGGCAAACGGGGCGTGGCCCCAGGGGGGAGGGAGACTTGCTCGTAATTATCAGACAAAAACAAGCGCAAAAACCGTTCGCCAGCGATTTGGTGGCGTTTTGCGCGCGATTTTTTCCCCTTTTTTGCAAAGAAAAATAAATAAATAACACAAAAAACAAAAAAAAAAGAAGCGAACAGGCAAAGCCTGTTTGCAGCCGGGCAACTTTTCATTTTGCTAGCGCTGGCCGGGGCCATTCATTCATTCATTCATAAAAATCCCCGGCAACAAGCAATCGGCATTGTAGCCAAGATTTATTTATTTGGCGGCAAGCGCGTAAAAGGAGGCAACAGCACAACAGCAGCAGCAGCAGCAATGTAGCAGCAACCAGGCACAGCAGCAGCACTGCAGCAGCACAGCAGCAACTGTTGCAAGTTGCAAGTTGCTGGCCATGGGCAACATGTTTATAGTTCCCCCCTTTAAAGTCGGCAACATTTTGCGGTTGTGTTATTTTCCTTTTGGCCAAAGCAACAATTACAATGCCCACAGAAGTGGAGAGGCAACAAAAAAAGCCACAAACAACTATGCCACGTTGTTGCTGAATGAATGAATGAATGAATTACTTTTTTCCGTTCCGTTGTGGCAACAACAGCAAAATCACAAGCAGCTGAGAGTGATTGTGGTCGGGTATGTGTAGATGGCGATTGGGTTGGGGCTTGAGGATGAGGATGTGGATGTGGATGTGGTTAGTGGATGTCCGTGTGCGTAGACGTTCATTAATTGTGACGATCAACAAGCTACGCAAAAATCAACCATCAGCAGCAGCAGTGGCGGCAGCAACTTCCCCCTGTTGCTCGTCGCTAAGTGATGTTGCTGTTGCTGCTTCAGCTGCAATTGGTTGCCCCCCGAGAAACCAGTTTCCCAGCAAAATACCCTTTACAATCCTTGATAACTGCCTTGAGTATGACAGACTATAAAGGAGCTTTGGTTACAGGAATATTTGTGTGAAATATTAACCAATAAGCTTCTTGATTTCGAAGGAAACTCAAGAACTAAATAATTTTATATATTATTTTCTAGGAAATGTTGAATTTCATAGACACAAAAATATTTTATATACAATAATAAAATATATATAAATATATATATATATCTATAAATTTTTCCCACCATCTCAAAGTCAGAGTATTTAAACTTCTTTAACTCCCCTTCGTTTGCTGACATTCTTATAATATTTCTTCTGCTGTCTGTTGGCTTTTGCCCGCTTCCTTTTGGAATTTCTGCTGTTTTATGAATGAAAATGTTTTTTCTCTGCTTGTTTGCGGTTGGGGCATGCTTCCGTTAAGGCAATCCAGAAGAAGAAAAAAGAAATATTGTAAAAAAAAGCGAGCAAAAGTGGCACGGTCAGTCTGCGTGCTGCCCCGACTCTGGTCTCGCCTATGCAAAGTATTATTATATTTATTTTTCTTCTTCACTTTTTTTTTTTTTTTTTTTGGAGGAGCCCGGCAGGCAGCACACAAATCTTTTCTACTTCCGGCTCTCTGAGAGCTCAGCTTGAGTTAAGTTTTCACTGGAATTCTGTGGGACGCGGAATCAAAATCGGAAGATGGCGAGAGGAGAGGCAGCAGCTAGTGACCTAACAACTTCCGTGTTACTTCCGCTTCTTCAGCTCTTCCTCCACATCTTTCACATCCGTTTCTAACAATTTTAATTGAATTTTCGTGTAAACACACCGAGTTTTGAAGCCATCCCATCCATATTATCTTG
Source organism: Drosophila anomelani (assembly GCA_035045905.1). NCBI lineage: Eukaryota > Metazoa > Arthropoda > Insecta > Diptera > Drosophilidae > Drosophila > Drosophila anomelani. The sequence continues at coordinate 8,709,315 of JAWNOO010000165.1, forward strand.
ACCGGGACTAAAACAGAGGCTGAGCCGGCATACTTCCGCTTGCTCTGGCCACATGACGACGCCAGATTGCATAATTCTCTAGTCAAAAAAAAAACCAAGAAAACGGGAAGAAGATCCCATGTTAGGAGAGAAAAAAAAACAATGTGAAAAGGAAATGTATAGAAAAATCATTAACGCACAGACAAAAGATAACAGCGGGCCGAGGTATAGGATAGGATGGGATAGGATATATATATAGTATATATGGTGCCGAGCAGGGGCTACCTGATGGCCCAACACACTTGTGCCAGGCGGCAGGCTGCTGCCATCCGTCTCGTCTAACGGTCGTCGTCGGGGCAGGGAAAATCGGAAAAATCTCCGGTCTGCTCCGGACGTTGATCGTCGTATGTGCGTCAACGCCCTCATGGGAACCGATAGAACCGAGAGCTCAGGGGTTCGGGGTTCTATAGAGAACCAACTGTTGCTGCTGCTGCTGCTGCACATACAGACGTCTTCAGTTTATTGTGTGAGGAAATTTATGTCATTGATTGTCCTTTGGTTAGGCAGTTATTGATAGCACCAGATGAGCGGGGCAGGTGCAGCCACCAACCGAAGAATCTCAATTGTTTGCTAGGCTTTTTGCCAAAAATCTAGAAGTCATTGTTGGGTTGAAACGTATATAAATCGGAGCAAATCTTGAACAATTGCTCACCATGGGTAATCATTTAAATGTATTATTTGTTTCAGGTTTTAAATTTATCTCTCCCATTAAAGCTCTAATGCAACCTAGAAATTCCTTTAGAATCTCTTTACATGTAGACCCCACTGTCTGCAATTCAAGACACCTCACTTCCGTTGCGTGGAGTGGCATTCCCGGCATTCAGGCAGCCACATGAGGCATGACAGCTATGAGGGGGCACTACAGAATACCCGGGAATCTACCAGTGAGGTTTCTACAAGAATGCCATTGAGAGAGGGAGTTCCCCTGCCTTACACCCAATCCCCGTTTATGTTTCTGGGGGTTAATTTGATTCAATTAAAGAGATGCCACTATGGGAGAAGCGGCTTTCCATTGAAATCAAAAGTCACAAAAGTTCGTCAACGCTTGCCGCCTCACGTTGCAACATTGTCCAGCTGGGGTGATGGGGGGGATTTTTCTGGGGGCTTCCAACTTCAACGTTCATTGTCTTTGGCGCGTTCTCAACTTCCGTTGGCACTGCACTTTGACACATGAGGCTAATTGTTTGACTCTTTTGGGGAGAGGGACATGGGCACGGACACGCGTGCTGTTGATGGAGATCGGAGCAAATTATAAAGTGTGGCAGCAGCCGCAGCAGCTTTGCCCGGTCCCCGCCCCTTTTCTTTGGGGAGCTGTTAAACCGGAAATCCGGTCGCCTCCCCTTTCCTCTCCTCTCCACTCCCCTGTTTGTTTTTTCAGTGTTTTTGTGTCGTTTTTTTTTTCTTTTCTTGTTGTTTTCTTGTCGTGTGTTGGCCCGGCAAAACTTTTACTACTCTTCCAGCTTCTTCTTTGCCGCGAAAGAAACTTTCGTGTTGTTTATAAAGTTGATTCTACGAAGTGCACAGGGAGAAAAGAAGGTTCTAAGTGAGACATAGTTGCTAGATTCAAGACACAACATTTTTTAAGGTTTTTAATTTAACAAGATTTGCTAAAACTTTGGCTGGCGTGTTTCTTTAAAACATTTTAAGAGGATAAAATGATAATGATAAATGATGTTTTTACTACCAAAATCATTTAAATTATCATACATTTATATATATTCTTTTATAAAATGTACTATAATTTAAATATTTCTCCTCAAATCACCTCAAATTTTCGCTGAGTGCCTCCATTGTGAGCGGAACAGAGATGAGCTGATGCCATTGGAATGTCGTTGAAGCATGTCTTCTTTTTTGATATTTGCTGCCCCTTCTGCCCTATGATTTGCTTATCAATATGTAAAATTTTATATACGAATAACGGTAATGTCTTTGAAGTGCCATTTCCCGACACAACACACAAAAAACCGAAACTAAAAAAACTCCAAGCGAGAGAAGGGGAGAAAACATACACAAAACTGGCAGCAAACTGAAGAAGGGGAAGAAATCTCAATAAACATGCTCGAATTTCAAAGAATTTCTCACGCTGCTTACTCAATGTGCCCCCTTAAGCACTCCGTGCATATCCTGCCATATTCTGGGGTGGACTGACAATGGTTCCAGGATCGAGCTGCCCCCCGAAATCGAAAAGAATCTCAGCAATGCTTGAGGCTCCTCCTCCTCCACCGTCATGAAATGTGAATAATCAAAGTGAAAACAAATCTGCTCAACGAGGAAGGGTTAAGGACTCGAGCAGGTGCAACTGCCAACGAAACTAGGTCAAAAATGTGAGAGAGAGAATGTGGGGAATTCCACAAAAGGAAGTTCCGGAAGGAAGCCGCGGCATTATAAAATACAAAACAAAATCAGGAAGTAAATAAAACTAATAAAGGGGATAAGGAAGGCAGGCAGACAACTTCCGGAAGAGAGAGAATGAGCTGGAGAATTGTCATAGAGAAGGCTGTGTGTTCAATTGAGCAAAAAGGTAAAAGGTCAGAGGACAACCTGTTCCGGATTCACTTCCGGGCCTCAGGTTTCCCCTCTCTCTCTCTCTCTCACACACAGCTAACAGCTAATCCCTTTTTGCCATGTGTGTGTGTGTGTGTGCACTCACTTATTTACTTCCGTCAGTTGCACTAAATCACTTCCGGACTTCCGGTATGCAGCCATCCTACTCCTGAACCAAAAAGGATCCCCCCTGGAATGACCCTAAGCAGCTCAGGTAGCAGCAGGTGCAAGCCACAAGAGGAACAGATAATACCCAAAAATAATTTGAATAAAAATCAAGAAAAAAACATAAGGGCGGGGAGAATGGAGAGAGAAATGAAATTGAAACCAAACAAAAGGCAAAAAAAAAAAAAATAACGAAGAAAACCCTCGAGAAAAAGGGATCAAAAACCAAAGAAGAACAAGGTGCGCGACAGTTCCACTTAAAAAATTGATTGCTTTTGATAATTTCATTGGAAACCTGTTGTTATAGTTGTTGTTGTCTCCATCGAGAGTCACTAACAATAAAATCGAATGATAGAAGGAACCTCATCAGCAGCCCCTGGAGTGGCATCCTCGAAAAGCACATACACAGACAGTTGCTAGTTGTTGGTTTTTATGTTACGGCCAGGACAACGAAAAACAGGACACAATACATAAGTTTTTATTGGGCCTCGAAGCCAAACAAAACACAGAGGCGAACTTTTGGGACTCTGTTTAGAGAATTCAATTAATGGACAGTATTTGTTGGAGAACAAACAAACCAGAGATATCCTTATACTTGAGTTGGTCTTGGGCTTGTAGTTATGTTAATCAAGTTGGCAAGATTGTGTTGACACAAGCGGCTATTATTGAAGGGTTCCCAGACATTCAAAGCCTTGAAAGTTTGCCTTTATAGTTTGTTTATCGTATGAAGATTCTAGCGAATAATCACTGGGATTTTGGGGAATTATGCAAATTTATTTTTATGAGCCGAAATGAAGTGCTAAATATGTTCTTAAGGCAAAATGAAACGCTTTAAGATTTTATTGAAATTATTAAAGCAAAGTTTTGGTATTATTTATTCACTTTTATATATTAAAAATCTTCCAAGTTCTTTAAAGGGTTTTATAAATATTTAAATGCCTAAAAAATATATTTAACTAACCAAATCTTATCCCGTGCCCTTCCAGGACTCTGAGGACGATTTACCCATCTGTGCACCGAATGCCGTTTGCTCTAAAATCGATTTGTACCAAACCCCTTGGATTGAGCGACAATGCCGATGCCCCGAATCGAATCGGATGCCCAACAATGTGATCATCCATCATCATAGTCACAATCTGGCTGGATCAGTGGATGCCTCGAAGTATCGTAATTACTACGAGAGGGAGAAGCTACTGCAGCACAAGCGGATGCTGCTGGGCGAATTCCAGGACAAGAAGTTCGAGAGTTTGCACCTGAAGAAGTTAATGCAGAAACTGGGCGCTGTCTACGAGGATGAACTAGATCAGTCACCGGATTACAATGATGCTTTGCCCTACACGGAGTTGCAGGACAATGAGTTTCCACGAGGATCAGCCCACATGAGGCACTCTGGACATAGGGGACCCAAGGAGTCACCGGCCAGCTTTATTGGCGGATGTCCCAGCAGTTTGGGCGTGGAAGATGGTCATACGATTGCGGATAAGACCAGGCACTATAAGCTGTGTCAGCCAGTACACAAGTTGCCAGTTTGCAAGTAAGTTTATTCGAAAAATAAAGCATTTAAAGGGAGAATGTAGAAAACTTTCGTTGATATTTATTTCTACTGAATTACTGCAATTTCTAAATGATATATTTATCAAACTTTTTCAGGCACTTCCGTGACTACACCTGGACCTTGACAACAGCAGCCGAGTTGAATGTCACAGAGCAGATAGTGCACTGTCGTTGTCCCAGGAATTCGGTGACATATCTCACCAAGAGAGAGCCCGTAGGCGAGGGCAGTCCCGGCTATAGATACCTCTTTGCCTGCTCTCCTGTCACGGTAAGTCCTGAATGCTTCCCCTTTTAAAAATTGCAACTAAAAAATATTTCTAAAATTGTATTTACAGCGCCTTCGCTGTCAGCGTAAGCAACCCTGCAAGTTGTTCACCGTACGAAAGCGCCAGGAGTTCCTGGACGAGGTGAACATCAATGCCCTGTGCCAGTGCCCCAAGGGCCATCGCTGTCCCAGCCATCACACGCAGTCCGGCGTGATAGCCGGCGAGAGTTTTCTGGAGGACAATATACAGACTTATTCCGGTTACTGCATGGCCAACGATTGAGCACCCAATTGGGATCATCATTCCACACAAAAACAAAAACCACATTGTAAAGGAGGACAGATTTGAGCGGGGAGAGCAGCTACTATATATAGATATATCGACTGAGCCAATTGAGTCTCGCCAAATTACCAATTAATTAAAATGAGAAGAAAAATAATAATCGAACAAATACAAATGCCTAGAACTTAAAATGCACAGATTCACAGAAGAAGGATTTATTTTTCTACCAAATTTTGGTCATAAAACGTATGATATAAATATTTAATTAGTTTTAAGAAACGATATATGTGCGCAGTTTGTTATACAAAATAATTTGTAATGAATATTTATGAAGATATAGCAAGAGCAGAGCCCAGCAGCAGCAAGGTTCGCATATGTAATATAGCAACAAACTATACTCGTAATCTAACCCGCATAAATTGTATATATTTCTATATATGTGTATGTGTATGTATAACTAAAGCAGTTTCGTTTAGAATTTAAACGGAAACGGAAATGACACGCAGCATATGTCAAAGAGCAGGAGGACGCCGACGAAGATGATAATGATGATGATGTGCCAAACGCAAGAGGTGCAGTTAGTTATCGTAAGGATATATGATATTGAATAATTCATAGGGCAGTTTGAAACTGTGGCAACTTTAGCAGCTGTTTTAGTGCAATTTTTGTATGCAATTTCCATGAAACGCAAGTGGCATTTTCCTGGAAATTGTAACTTAATCTAGAAATTGCGCAAAGGCTTTCCAAAAAAAAAGAAAAACAAAAACTCCAAAAGAATCCTTTTAATCATCCATGACTTTTCCTTCTTTAAACCCTTAACCTAACCATATGAACATCGATTTAAGCTTCAGAAAATGTGGCAACGAAACGAGCAATGTTTGAGTTTAAACACTTGTAAAAAGGCAACAAATAAATTTTAATTTATAAACAAAATACGAGATATTTATTTATTTATGTTTGTTTTATTTTTTAATAACAAAACCAAGAAATATTCTATATATTTTTGTATATTTTTTATAGATATTTTATTTATATTTTATTATTTATTTAAAACAAAGCATATTCTGATTTTCCAAATTTAATTATAAGCCCCATTGATTTTGGTTTCCGCTGCCCTTTAAAGTAGGCAATATAAATTATGTTTCACGCACGCAGATACTTCTCAGCGGCCATCTTTACCACAGTTTTTACTGCATACTTCAAGGTTTTCCATTTATGTGAAAATTCATTGCCTACTTTCCAGCTGCGACATAAGACAAACCTCTACATGTAAATTTATGTGTCTCATCAAAGCAAATAAATGCCAATTTTAAATTCTTAAAAAATATGCATAAATTCAAATTAATTATTACCATAAAAAAATCATGCTAAAATAAAGCAATCAAACCACCTATTTTCAAGCCATCAATCTAGTTGTTAGCCTCAATAATAACTCCATTGTAAAATGGTGCAGCCCATATATTTAAGCAACGGCAAATCCTTAGCGAAAAACTTCTCAACCAACACGTCAGTCAGAGCAACGAAATGCAGCCAATTATAAAGCCATAAAATTACACTTCATGCTAATAGCAGACAATTATAGAACTCGGAAAATTTGCTGCCTTGATTCTTGACCAGATGCCTCCATCGAAATTATTCAACCGAAGCCGGGGGTACGTCAAACCGAAGACGTCTAAACTCTCCTCCTCCTTCTTCTTATGGCCAAGCAAAAACAATTAAAAACTAAAGCAAAAGTAACCGTAGAAGCCGTTGAGTCAAAGCTTAAGCAGCTGAAAATGCAAATCATTGGACCAATGTTGATTAGAAAGCAGCTGCCGACGACCCGCCGGTTGTATAATTAAATAAATACCTCAAGAAGCTGGGGCCACAAATTCAATTACAGAAAATCCATAAAAAAAGAAACCTAAGCAGAACAACAAAAAATTATCAAGAATTATGCGTATAAAAAGCATTAAATTTTCTACCGAAAGAAAAAGAGGTGTAAAGTTATACAGTGCGAAAAGCCAAGAAGTAAAACATAAAAAAAGATGAGTACTTTTTTACGGCATTAACCGGAAGAAGACGGTGCAAGAATTACGGTTGGGAGAAATACCAAGAGCTCCAGGAGGGCTTAGAGCTTAGAATGCATAAGGCGGATTTATATTGGGCATAAGAGATCCTCAAAATCGTTTAGTGTGCCAACTAATTAGCCAAAGATCTTGGTTAAATGCTGCAGGCAGCCAAAAGCCGCAGCATTCAGCTCCAGCTTTGTGGCATCCACATGAAAACAGACAGAATGGGCACAGCCCGAAGACAGTTTATAGCATTAGCCCCTTAACAAGACCCAGCGAAGTATGAACACGGCCACATACACTGAAGACACTTTAGAAAAAAAAACACATTAATTAGAGTTTAAGGAGCCTCGGTACATTTTTCATTAGTCGGACTATGAAATTCACTCACTTTTGGCCCACAACACAGAACAGAAACCGACACCGCAGACACCAAAATTGCCAACAGTTAGCCCAGAGTCGAGAAAATAATTCATTGTCGCCCCATTCCATGCCTCCGCGTTGTTGTCCTCAATCTCGATCTCTCGAGGTAGACAATTTTCACATCAACATGGGATTCTAGTCCCCAGAAGCTGCTCTTTTTTTGGCCCAGTAAAAGTCGCAAGTGACAATTGGATAAAGAAAAGTTAGTAAGCTTTATACCGAGGACAAGTAATATTAAGGGTTAGCAAGATAAAAAAATAGTATAGATATTTTAACCCTTTTTTTGAAGAAGCACAAATTATAACTTCTAGGCCTCAGGGCAGACTTCAAACACTTTTTCTTCAATCCATCCAAGATCAGGTTAAAGCCGCTGTAATCTGCAAGCTCCCATTAGCACTTCTAGTATTTATATATCCCAGACATTCCAAGATTGATTATTATTTTGGCGAAAGTCAATTTTCATCGCCCATCGGAACGCAGCGGGGCAATATGACTTGACTTTGGCTACTGTTGCACACAGATGCCGTCGATAACTAATTATTTCCACTCATCTTTCAGCAGCAAGAGGAGGCGGATAAAAAAGCAGCTGCGCTGAGCTGCTAAGGTGTCTGCATTTTCAATATTTATGAGCCATCATCGTCGATGGCTCCCCCCAGTCACAGTCTCAATCCCGGACCACTGACCAGATCCAAGCTAAGCTCAGGTTAAAGCATATATATTGATTGATTGGCTCTGATTATTGGCCAGACAGCCGATGGCTGAAATTTGCATGCCAAAAGCAGCATAGGGAGATATTGGTTGCAGGGCTTAGGAGGTTTCAGTTCGAGTTATTGGATGCCAGATTTATATGCATCATTAGAAATATGCCAACGGGTAGCTTCTTCTTTTTTATCTCTCACTGTTTGTAACTTTCTTTTGCATCATTAAAGTTAAAAACAACAAATTAGCCGCATAACAAAGGCAACGTCAAGAACTGTCCACAAAATATCCAAGACCCCGAAAAAACAAAGTTGCATGTCTTGAAACAAAGTTATATTTATCCACTGAGGGAAATGGGAACAGGAAACATTATTTAAATATTTTTTCGGGAAATATTTTGGGAGTAGAAAATTATTTAAGCTTATAATTTTGAAGAAATTCTTTTAAACGTACCTTTAAAATTATATAAACATGCTCTTCGGCCTATAAACTGTCTTGTGCAGTACTTTAGAATATTAAAAATATGTATTTCGGTATAATTAATGGTGTACATAATTTAATTATCGGCATATTCATGTATTTTAAAGTAAAATATTTTAATAATTAGGAACTGGAAAATAATCTCTGAAATAAATGTAAAACAAAATCAAAATGTTTATTCTATAAAAATATTAAGCCCATTCTGTATTCTCCCAGTGCACGTGGAAATTAGTTTCGTGTCCGAAAAATTTCTTCATTTGCGGGTCACTAATTAGACGCGATTTGTGAGCCCCGACCTGACATGCAATCTCCCCCAAGTGGAAAAGGGGCCGGCACCGAAGAGGAGCCGCCTTTAAATGGCCAACATCTGCATAATTATGCGTTGTTGGTGGAAGGTGCTTATGCAGCTCAATGAATTTAATTGAGCAACATTAAGCCGCTGAATGGCCGGGGTCTTGTCTCACTCCCTTGTTTCTTATCAATTTGGCCTGGGAGAAATGGGGAACAGAAGCAGCAGCAGTCTCTTGGGGTTCACTCAAATATAATTATTCTTAATATATATCTTTTACCCTCAGCGGGTACTTTTTTCCGGCTCTTTTCACCGTTTCTCCCTGGAAGGTAACACAGGAAGCTCTGAAGATTTCACCTGTTGCTGGCTTAGAAAGTGAAATTCGTGGGTTCAGTTTACACATAAATATTTATTTTTATTTGGGTTTTATTGCCTGGAAATAAGTCATTAATCTGTGCAATTAGAGCAACAATTGCTTATTGATATCATCCGATGGATATGGATTTTTGGCAAGACAAATTTCCCAGATTTTAATGGCATTTTAATGGGAGCAGCGATCAGCCAGCCTCTATGGCAGGGTGAAAGTTTATCGATTTATTTTTTGGAAGCTGCTGGCCGAGGAAAACCTGTGATATGCAAAAAAAAACTAAAAAGCCAGCCGATTGAGGCAAAACACTCTTTTTTAATGGCGAATCCAGACAATGCCATAAACTGCAACAATAAAGCAATAACAGTAACAATAACAATAATTGTAATAGCCAAAGTGCAGTGCCAAGTCATCGTGTGGCTGCACAGTGGAGCTATTATGATGGGTTGTGTTTGCATAAATCTCTAAGTTCAGGTTGAGAAGGAATAATTAATGTATAATATAGAATTATACATTTTTTAGAGGCTCTCCTAATAAAAAAATTATATATAAAACTGCTTTAAGATAACTTTATTTATTATTTGTGAAAAAGAATAGTTTTAAGAACACCCTAACAGCTTCTTCAAGCTACTTGGAACTTCTTTAATTTGTACTACTTTTCTAAAAAAATATATTAAAGTTCTTTTTGATTTTCTGTGTTGCTAATTTAATAGAAAACCTTTCTAAATTAAAAATTAGCTTAAGGGTGAGAAATCCTTGCAATCCTGCAAACCACAGTGCCACACAGAGGTGCGGCTGCAAAACGAAAGCCGAAAGATACAGAGATCCAAGATGCAAGATACAAAATCATGCATCACAATGGGCAGAGGCACATGCATTGAAATTGAAAGTAACACACGACTGTGCACTGCAACTTGATGATTTTCTAATTACACAAAAGCCAACAGCCAAGAGCCCAGAGATGACTCAAGTGCCCGATGCTCAACGACGACCACGACGACGACGACGATGAACATTTTTCCGAAAGGTGTTAAGTATGCAAATGACGAGCAGCTCCTCAGTCATGTTGTAATATTTACAGCCAAGCACATGATCTCTGTGTGGGCGGGGCAGACCATTCTGCCCCGAAAAAAGCGACTGGTAAAAGTCGGCAGAGATTTTCGGTTTTTCTTCTGCCTGTGTGACCCCACAGCCCCACAGAGTCAGGCAGTAGGAGATTCGCATCTTTCAGATACTTTTACATGTACTTTCTCTACTTAGAGTTTGGCTGGCATCGCACAATTTTTTGTACAATTTTTTTTTGCCTGCCTTTTAGGCCGCGCCTAATCGAAATTTGTGCGAAGACTGGGAGGCTGGCTGGCGGCTGGAGGTGGATCCGTAGGAGACCCCAAGATCAGCCAAGATCGGAGGCAGCGACAACGCTTTGATGTTGTAATTAACTTTCATTAGACTAACCAAACACGTTGCCAACTCCGAGAAGCCCCCAAAAAACCACAAAAACAAAATTATCGCAAAAAAGGCTGCCAAAGAAATCTCTTCAAATTTGGAACTTCCGTAAGCGAATCTCGCATTTAAGTCTTTAGATGGTTTTTTCTCTTGCCGTCGTTTTTTTTTTTTTTCATTTATTTGGTTTTGTTTTTTGGCACTTCCAGGTATAAAGGGGCACAAACTAAATTTCACTTTCGCTACACAATATCAACAGCGATTTAAGTGTGTGCTATATTTAAGTATTTACTTGGCCAACAAAGCAAAAAGTGAGCACAACAAAAGCCAAATAAACCTTAGATGGGAATACCCTGGAATAGCATAAGGCTATATAGGAGTTGTATCATATATCGAAAGGAAGAGTCTTTGTGTTATCAAAAATATCGTAACTTTTAATCTAAATTATTGGCACCTTCTTTAGAATTAATTTATCAAAAGATTGATCTGATAAATCATTTTACTTATCTCTACAATCTCAATTTAAATTTATTCCAGGGCATTGCCAAGTCCAATTCCGATCTCTATTTCCCTTGTACAACTCCTATTTACTTTTCAACTATTTATTTTGGTCATGCGAATACGTTTCTAAGGCGCGTTGATTGTTTTTCTGCCCCAAACGCCTCACCACCACCCCCACCGCTACCCTTTCCCAAGGCAAACGAAAAGCGGCGAACAGACAAAAAAAAAAAAAAACAAAACAAAACATTGGCCAAAAAAGACAAACGATCCATGGGAAAGCCACAAAAACGGAGATTCAAGCATTCAAATGAGATGCGGAGAGACTTGAAGTATTTGCCTTGATTCCGCTCAATTGGCAATTTCGGAAAGAAAGTCCCCCTCATGCGCGTCCACAACCAAATCCGCTGTCCAAGAATCCCGCAGAGCTGCAGTGGAGATGCCCCCTCTTGGCCAACTACTTGACTACCCAAAGAGATCGTGTCCGAGTGGCCCGCTGAGTAATTAATGACACGAAACCCCCAAAAAATCTTTTCACCCACCAGGTCCTCTTCGTCTAATTAAATAAACAAAATGAGTGTTTGTGAAAATGCGAAAAATATCTCTAGGAGATAAAACCCATAAGCTGCTTTATAATTAAAAATAAAACTTTCCAATTTAGATAAAAAGGGTTACAAGAGGAGAATAAATATTTAAAAATGTAAAAGAAAATAAAAGGTAATCTAAAGATAGGTCTTTAAAATGAAATAGTTTTGAAATATGAACTTTTATTGTATATTCAATATATTATTTTGTAAATTTTAAAAGTTTTTTTTTCAGGTTAAAGCTTAGTATTGTCAACTTAAAAAGAGAAACACAGTTCTTTTTAAGAGCAAACTTCATTTTCACTTTCCTTTTCAACAGGCAAAAACCCAGTTTGACTAGGAAAAAAATTTGTAAAAAAAAATTGGTAGGAAAAAATCACTTGAGGAAAAGCAAATTAATGAAAAAACCCATTGACAGCGGCGGCAACTGAAGTCGAAAAAAAAAAAGAAAGAAGACCGAAGGCAGAAGGAAAAATATAATTTAGGTGCAAGAGAAAATTCAAGCGCATCATGTGAGGAAAGGTTGCTTCTTTTTCTCCACGACTCTTTCTACTCCATCACCATTACATCCCATGGCTGGATGACAGAAATGATGATGAATACGCGTTGGCAGCCGGGGCCAATCCTCAATCCCCCCTGTGTCCCTCCTCTCCTTCTGCAAGTGGATATGGCAACAAAGCCGCAGACATCATCAGCAGTTTTAACGGCTGCCAAAGTTGCCAACGCTTCCAACTTGCGGGTGTTGCGGCGGCACTTGTTGTTGTTGTTTTTGCTGTCTCCTCTGTTGTTGTTGTTGTTGAGGTCTGTCACACCATCGGGTGAGTGACAGACATGTGAGGAACGATCTACACTAAGGATAAAAGGTTAACTAAGAACTAGGATTAAATATAAAATATTTTACAAATTATTTCAAGGGTAAAATTGGGGGTTTCCTAAGTTTTAAATTAAAAGAATTGTTTATAGGCGATTTGAAATAATTATTAAAATATTTCTGCCATATTTTTCTTAGTGTAAATGTTCCTATTGGGTGGCATTGGCAGGCAGCTACCTTGCCATTGCACTTAATGAAGCCACTTTCAACAGAGAGCAGGTAAAAAAAAAAAAAAACACAATGCCAGCCGGCGAGAGCGCAAAAAATGTTTCAATAATTTAATGCAAATGCACAATAACAATTGCACTTCGTTCCACACCCTTCGGCTGCTTCCCTCATAAATATAACAATTTTCAAAATACATTTTTAATGAACTCATAAAAATCATTAAGAGCCTCCATGGCAACCACGAGATGTCGTCAATCCTTTGTCTCGGTCTCTGTGTGGTCTGGAGCTGGGTGCTGGAATGTCATGGGAGGTGGCAGTTAAAGCAGCTGACGGATGTCAGATCTGTTTCCATTCGCTGACAGTTGCAACACCGTGGAATTAACCGAGATAGGATCGGAAAATTAACTTAAAAATGTGATTTGAAATGGGTGCTTGAACTGAAGTTGAGGTGGCGGAAAATTTATAAATAAATTGGCAGAGATAGAGGTTTGACTTTAGATGAATTAAGGGATTTTAAAGCCAACTAATTATTTTATTAAACGTGTTGGTAAATAATTCGAATTCTTTAAAACATTAGGAATTTTTAGCTTTTTCCTAAACCGGAAATCCCCCTCTAAATACCACATTATCTCTTCTTTTAAATAATCCCCAATACCCTATTAATCTTCACTCAATAATTCCCTGATGAATGTGAGAAAACAATCTGGGATTATGGTAATTCTAAGACAAACCTTTCACCATAAAAGAAATTTATGCCAAGACACCGATGATGTTACCACCATCCTTTTCTAGGTTTCAGCAGAGAAGTTTAGGGAAATTAAATCAAAACATTTGGACAGCTTCCTTTGGCACATTTACAAATTAAAATTGGCAACCGCAAGCTGGAGGGAGAAGGAAAAACCAAAACAGCCACAAGAAACGGACGTTTGTGGGGAGAGGAAAATTGGGGAAGAGGGACAAGATACTATATCTTCAGCTGGCAATTGAAGCTGAGTTTGAACTACGCAAACTGTCTTCAGAGGTTAGTGGTATCGAAGAGGAAGGGACGGAGGAGGGTGGCGGAGTCAGGGGTAATTAAGAGCGTGGGACGCCATCAACGAGCTATGGAAAACCACGGAAAATATGCGCCCAACTTGGAAAATAGAAAACCGACAGGGACAGAAACATAGGAGAGGAAAAAGTAAAATCATGAAATATGATAAACATGCGAAACATTTTTACAAGCCAATTTCGTTACTCAGACTCAGACTCTTCTTCAAAGATTGCTTTTATTTTTTCTTTTTCCTTAAAATGGGGTCAGGAAAAACACTTTCATTTGGACAGAAAGAGGGTGACAGAGAGGGAGAGAGAGCTTCGGTTAGTTGGTAGAAACTTCTTTATAAAGCCATTTCGGCCATTGTTCGGTCTGAGAATGCAACGCACCAAACGAATGCTGAAATATGACATTGGGGATTGGGAATTGTATTAATTAATTTGCATATAAACCAGTCCAAGTCGAGGTCAGAAAAGCGCTTGGAAAGCCTGGCTAAAGGTACACAGGGAAATAATAATTGAATTTTGAGTTTCAGGATACAAAATTTGATTGAAATCGTTGAAGAACTTAGAAACCTTGGAATATCAATATAATTATTATAGGAAAGCTTTGTTTAACATTTTAAATGTATTTTTAATATGAATAAATAATTAAATAAATCATAAAAAATGTGTTTTGTTTAAGAAATTATAATTTCTCTGTGCAAAACCAAGATTATATACAACTCAAAAATCGAAATGCTGCTAATATTTCTCTTAATCTTTCAGGCATAAAATTTAAAAATAAAATATACAATCAAGTCAAGAATTCTTCTCCTAAATTCTTATCCATTTTTCCCATCAGTGTACAGATACAAAGACTATCTTCCACTCATAAGTTCTCGCTGCCCTGGACAGTTAGGAAAAAAAAGAGAACCCAATGAAAGAAATGCAAATGCGTCGACGCCATACAAAAGACTTATGGCCAGACAAAAGGCCGAGCTCTGTCCAGTTTGTTATCCAGTTTGTAGCCGACGATGCTTCACCTTCTCAGTGGGTCATAACGTTTGACACCTTTTCGATACCTATATATACATAATGGTCATTGGTCAGTGCAACTAACTTAGCATTGACCAGCTTTCAGAGCTCGATTTCAACTTTTAACCTAGAGAAGAGCGACGCACAATCTAAAAGGTTAAAGTTTAAAGGTTTAGGTTGCTTTAATATATTTCCCAAAATTAAAGTAAATTTTCCTGATACTCCTATAGATAATCTTTAGTATTTTTAATAACCCCATAACATGGTTCTGCCCTTAAGAACTGTAATGTCAGCTAAGCTCCGCGAAATGGGGGTCATCTTGGCTCTACCCGGAAATTACCACTAAAAAGAGTACTCAGAAAAGGATTTACGACCATAAAAATATTACACAAGCACTTATGGACCCCAAAAATAACAGCCTTGGGCTCTACGGTTAGACAGTAAAAACCTAAAAAATAAAAATAAAAAGAGTGCAACAAGCCTAGGCCGAGGCCGAGAACAACTTCATTACGGCCTGACAATGATTAGAGAGAGCAGCGACAATTTGCGCGAGTTTATTGCGGTTTACGAGGAGTATTTCGGTCCCACAGACTCCCGCGCGAAGGTGAT
This sequence comes from Drosophila anomelani, assembly GCA_035045905.1. Classification (NCBI taxonomy): domain Eukaryota; kingdom Metazoa; phylum Arthropoda; class Insecta; order Diptera; family Drosophilidae; genus Drosophila; species Drosophila anomelani. The sequence continues at coordinate 8,724,696 of JAWNOO010000165.1, forward strand.
AACTTTCAACGGTTTCACGTTTGTAATTGTAATTGACTTTGTAGCTGCCTGATGCTGCTGCAGATGCAGCTAAAGCCAAGTCTGAGGCTGAGGCTAAAGATACAGCTACCATTCGGCCGGCTTCAGTCTGTGGGAAATTAATGAATTAAGCGGCGGCGTACAAGAAACAAAAAATGGAAATAAGTAATGCTCACATTACATTAGGCAGTAAACACAGAAACAAAAACATTAAACAGTTGAAATTATGAAAATTTTGGGGAAAAACTACATTAAACTTTTCATAAAAAGAGAAGAATAATATTTGATAGAAAGTAATTATGAAAATTGTTAATATTATTATCTTCCAGACATGTTTAATTATTTGTTTCATTTGCAATCAGGGTTAATTTTATATTTACTTGAATAGATATTTTTAAATACAATTTTTTCCTAGCTTTTTATTTTATTTCCAGTGCCCAAGAAGATGCGACGATGCCAAGTGCCAATGGCAGAGGTATCGCGACTTTAACTCATTTCCACGACACTCAAATGAGCAAAAATTATTGCGGTTAAGTACGCGAGCGAAAAGATTTTCCAACTTCAGTTGCACCGAAGCTGGCTAAATCGGAAAGTAAGCTAAGGAAAAGCCCCTCCTCCGCCGGCTTGTTAGAAGGAAAAGAAAACCAGCCAAAGAGACAGACTTAAAGCCAGATAGAGATAGAAAATTGCAATCCATCGTCGAGGGAATTTTCTCTCTGTTCCTTTGTCGCCGCGTTCGATGGCAGCGGGAATCGTGAATTAAATTTAAACGGCAGAAAAATACAAAATAAATAAATGGGACAAGTGAGCGAGCGACTAGCGGCAGAGAGTGTGGAAATTATAGGGCCTCCTAAGCGGGGATCTTCAAGTTTCCCGAGTTTGTCTTGTCATTGATACTTGGGATGTTGCCACAAGCCAGGGGGGAGGAAATGATGGAAGAAATTTTGCCCTGGAAAAAGTCTTTAAAGGAATTAATAAAGCAAGGATAATACAGAAAAATATAATCAATTCATGAGTAGATGGTAAAATATTTTAAATACAAAACCTACAGACTTGAAGTCGGTTGAAAATAATTTGAATTTGTAATTTGTAAAGTGAAATTTTAATAAAGATTTCAGATTCTTGAAGAACTTTCTTTTTAAGTTCAGTATGTTATAAATTCTCTATCGAAAACCCCCTCTTAACTCACTTTTCCAGCTGCTAAGCTTCTGCAGCATCTGTAACTGATTGCAAACAAAAAGATAGATACACAATTCGAGAGATAGATAGCTAGATAGATAGCTGCATAGTGAGACTGAGAGACTGGCGACCAAATTGGCACATTAGACAAATTGTAGCCAGGAAGGCGAAGAGTCTCCAAAGCTAAGGGGCCATGGCAAACATCTCAATAACAATATCTCTGGAAATAGTAATAGTATCATCATCAGCAGCAGCCGCCGCAAAAAGCAAGTCAAGGAAAACTGCAAATGTAAAATGCAAAAAAGGAAAACTATCAATGCCAAAGCCAAAAGCTGAGGTGGCGACGGAAGAAAGTTGAATGAAACTTGCCATCGATCGTCATAAATCAAGCCGCAGAAAAGCCGCAGAGATTCATCAGTCAATCAGCCGAGTGGATCGGCAGATGCGATCAAATGTCAGGCCCACACCTCGTGGCTTTCAACCTTATATCCATCCAGTCACCATTTAAGCCATCATTGACCCATTTTCGAGTCGGGTCTATGGCTCCCGTCACCCCATCAGCTCATCGCTGGGGAATAAGCCCCCATGGATCATGATGACAATGATGACGACGATGATAATAATGACGGGGATGATGCCTTCTCGACCATGTTCCGTAACGTGTTGCCATTTAATTGGCTTCGTGTGAAGTTCAAGAAAACTTTGCCAAATACCCCAGTATGGTGCCACATGTCATCCCTGCCCCGAACACTTCCCACTTTACTCTGCTCCAGACTTTGACACTTTAGACTGGCTTGTCTAGCAGAAAAAAGTTAGAAAAAAAGTGAGTGAACTACAAGAAGTGCAGGCCAACAGTAGGGAATGTGTAACTAAAGGTGTCTGCACAGATACTACATATATTTTTTACTACCCACAAAATACCCTTAAAATGTTTACTTTAAGAATCTTCCAAGAGGGATTTCTTTGCTTTTTTTGTTTGTGCTATAAATATTTATGTCAAAGGTTTTTAATAAACATATTTTATATATGTTAAAAAGGATCTTAGGGTATGCACAATATTAAAGAATTTATTGTGGGCTTTATTTGATGAAATAAAAGTTGAAGTCAAATAATACTTTTTTCAATTTTAATTTCTGAAAAATTCTATAAACTACTCCCTTCACTTTTATTTATAATACATTCTCTATACTTAATCAGATTTCCCATATCAATCCATTCCAGTTAGGGTATTATATTCGCTCCCTTTATAAACTTCCTTTAGTGTCTCGGATGTCGTCTAAACAATTTTTCAAAGAATTTTTCGTCATGCGCTTTAATTAAATTTTGTCAGCCTTCTTTTTGTGTGGTGTCATGATGGCCCGAACAGACTTGCCGGTCTGGTCTTCACTGCCACCACTACTACTGCTGCCACTGGTCTGGGCCCCCGGTCTTGTGGGTCTGCCTGACATTGTTGACAATGACTTTACTTTGTGTGTTGTGTGTGGCTGCTACTGTGATGTCACTCACATGACCGAAAAAAAAATCTGAAGAAAAACTGAACTCGAATGGGAGCTGCTGGAAACCGGCTAAGATCGCATAGCATGTCCAAGAGCCAAACCAAATACATAATTACAAATTCATTTGGCACAATTATGCGGCACAGTTGCAATTGCCAAGTGCAATTGTTGCACACACACACACACAACACAGATTTAATTGCATTTGGCAAACGGGCGCAACAAGTGGCAAAGGAGACCCTGGCTCAGAAATAAAATAAAAGCCAAACACGCGAATGTTCCCCCAATGCCAATCCCAGAATCACACAAATTGCCACTAGAGGTGAAATACTTAAAGTTTATTTAGGATTTCAGATACGAAAACTAAGAATTACAATTTAGATTTTAGAGAATTTTTTCGTATACTTTTTAAACACGAAAATATGCTTAAATATTTTATTTATCTTAGATATTTTTTAGTGAATTAACTTCACCACTTTTAGTGCCCAGAATATTCTCATCTCTACCCAAGAAAAACGCATGAAAATTGCCACCTCTGGGGACGGTAAATTAGAAAAGTTAATGCGAAAGGTGCCGAGAGGAGTGGCGGGACGAATTTAAGGTAACTCGCAGCATTTGCCACGATTTTAATTTGTTTTCAGCTGCCGTAATTCATTCGAAAGAGACGATGCAACGCGATAAATGGAAATGAGCTGCAATTAGTTCGTGGGGGGTGTCAGTTTTATCTCTCTGGAGATATAAGGTTCTCCCCGATAGCAGCAACTGGTTTCTGCAGATGGCTTATCTAATGCGTGTGCATATGCGAATATATATATATGTACATATAGATATATCTGGAAATGCAGAGATAAATTCTAGTTTGGCCAGTGCCGCCGCTTTCACATCGAGGAAACCGAAGCAAACTAAACTGAAACGTATCCCAGAGCATCATAATCGGGAAATAAGTGAAATAAAAATGAGGAGGCTGAACCAGTTGCCGGAAAAGCAGCTGGAGCTGCTTCAGGGGGGGAAAATTCAGAGTCAGTGGCATTTAGAATTTGTTTGTAATCGCTGCCATTTATAACATACAATCCCAAGAATGCCAGAATATTGAGGGCATTAGCAAAATTTATTAGCATCAATAGATCTTAATTGATTACAGATTTTGCAAAAGGATTAATCAATAGAGATAATTAATAATGTTAGTTGTAACAAACTAACTTTTTATATGTTTTTTAGTAAAAGAAGCTCTCTCGTAATATAAAGCTAGAAAAACAAACTACTTCAAGAAGTAGTAAATTATAGCACTCCTAGCATTATCTCAAAAAATATAGCTTAGCTGCATAATGCTCTTCAGATTACTTCATTTTGATGCATTGAACTTAAGTTGCGCATCAGACAAACTCAGGTTAGCTCACAAAACAGTTAGAACAGTTTAAGCCAAGCCCAGGCGATGATCATTTGAGCCATTAAATGGCTCTCTCAGCTGCATCTCGGCTTGCATCTGGTGTTTTAAGATCATTTGACCCACAATTGCTGGCCAACAACCAACGCCACCAACTGCTCCAAACATCTTCACATCCTGAAAGCCACCGAAAATTGCCGTCTTAAGCATTTCGAAATCAATTTAGCAGACAATGGTAATTACCGCGGAAAAGCCGGTATATCTGTCTGCCAGGCTCGAGCTGTATCTGGATCTACTGGCTGAGGATCTGGATCTGAATCTGGACAGCTCTCTTATGGCGTGGATTATGCAATGGGCCACCGGTCGTTGGACATGATTGTTTCAACACCAGCACTGCGCCTGCGAGTCAACGAACCTGTGACAGCTGGGCGCAAAAAACAAAAAACAAAAAAAATGGTGCAATCTTTTTAAACAGAAACTAAGACAAAAACAAAAAGAAAATAAAGCCTTTAACCATTTCCCCCACATATGCAACGGTACCTAGATATAAACTCAAAGTGGAACATTAAAGAACTTGCCCATTACGAAACGGCGAGTAACCGAAAAGTGCTTGGCCTGCTATTCCGACTACGTGGATACCCGCTTATGAATTCACCCATATTTTTCATATTTTAAAAGTCGAAAACCCAGCTGGAATTCCGTATGTAACCAGGCATGCAACTAGAGTCTCATAATTAATGGATGCCTAATGGGATGTATCTTATTCTATTTCTTGTTGCATTAATTGAATTTTGTGTAATAAACATAATGTTGGGATATATAATTATTTTATTAACCGGGATAATTATTAAATATTTATATATTTCGTTATTAACAAAGGAATACACCCAATTCTTGTATGAATATTGAGGTATAAGAGGGCACTGAGTGACTGACTCGAAATCAGCCGGCAGGCAATAGCGGCAACTGCCACAAGTATATATATTTAATAATATATAGCTTTCGAAGCCAAGGCAGCTGAGGAATCAGGAGCAGCGGCTACTTCGGGGGCGCCGCTAATGAGCACCCCGAGGAGCCATGGAACCCGAGAACCTCTCCTAGAGACAGATTCCCTGTTGCACACTTGTCATAAACAGCTAATAGACGCGTGCAGCGACAACTTGATTAATTGAAACTAAATGGGTTCGAGTCGGCAGATTGCAGGCAAGGCTGCGTGCCGGACTGCAATTAGAAACAGTAAGAACTCAGCTCACCTGAACTGAACAGAACCGAAGAGAGCAGAACTCCCCTGGACTGAAAAGAACTGTCTTGATCTGGCAGGAAGTGCAGCTCGCAACTTGGGCACAATTAAGCAAATGACAAATGGCATCAAATTGCATGCAAAATGCTAAAATGCTAAAATGGCAAATTGCAAATGGTACATAGGAGGCGCCATCAGGCGGTGGTACGCCAGAGATCACCTTGGTCAGTGACCGGGCGGGCAACTAACTTGCAACTTCTGCAGCAGCCGCAGCAGCAGCAACATGTTGCACATTCCAAGAGCTGCTGCCCGTTAGTAGTTAGCCCGGTGCAGTTTTAATAAATTTAAATGTGGCCACAGCAAGCCAACCAGCCAGCCAGCTGAACAACAAAAGATGCTGTCATTTAAGCGGCCAACGAGAATTGGTAATTGATGCTACCCAGCATCTCCACAGGGAGAAATGTCAATGAAATCGGTCATTAAATGGGTAATTTATAATGTCTAAATTAAGTACTTCTTGGAGGATTAATGGAAACTTGCAGAAAATAAAATAAAGATTCCTATTTTAACGACATGAAAATAACAAAGTTCTGTTAAATTGACTATAAAAAAAGTAATTAAGTGTGTAATGGTTTAAATAAATAAATAAAAATAAATAAATGTTAAAAGTAAAGCTTCTGTTTAAGTAATTCCAATCAGCCTTATATTTAATTTATAATTTCTAAATATATTAAATTATATATTTGATTATTTCAAATATTTTCTTGTTTTGTGAGTTTCAAACTATTTTTTAATATTTAAATAACTATTTTTACTGTGGTTCTACTGAAACGAGGATCACTGCTGCTTCTACTGCTCCTCCTCATGCTGCTGCTTCTGCTCCTGCCCCTAAAATTATCTATTCTCATGGCTTATCACTGAATTTTCGAGCATTTGTGGTAGCATTCGTTACCCACGTCTTGCATAATGCACGGCAGCCACTTCCAGAATCTGTATCTATATCTTACACTGCAACTGCAACTGCAACTATGCCATCTGTGACTTTTTGGACTCTTCGGCGATCAGGCACCGGCCATTACACAAATAACAGCTAATAACAGTAATAATTCAAATTAATTTCGCACCATTTGAAATCATTATGTGATAAAGAGAAGATACCAGGGACGAGCCCAGCCACAGAGCCACAAAGATACCCAGGACAGAACGCGTACCGACCCAGTGGAGGAGTATTTTACGAAAAAGCAGTATCAAGATCGCTATTAAAATAAAAATGAAGACAAAACTTTGGCAGATAAAAAAGGAGCAGCGCTAAAATGGCACCGAAATAGAGAGGAGAAGGAAAACCGAAGCCAAGGCAACTGAAAGCCAATAAAGTCTTGGCCAAAAGGAAAAAGTTGCACAGAAAAATTACCGCCAAAGACCAAAAGATCAAGCTAGGGGGAAATAAACAACAACAAAAACAACGGCAAGGAGGAAAAGCGGCTAAGAAAAAAAAAGAAGATTGCTATTGGCACTTGAGCAGCAGCAGAAGCAGCCACATCGTGCTGCGTCTTCCTCTCTCTTTCACTCATTTAAGCTACACAGCAAAACCATTTTAAGAAATTTTTTAAGTTTAGGTAGTATTTATTTATTTAAGTATTTTAATGACTCCCATATTTCTTTGATTAACAAAATATTATTCAAAAGTCTAAAGGCAATAATAATTGAGACAAAATAATTGAATGCTGATCATAAAATGGCGAACAGACTAATTAACAGATTTTAGGACAGACTTAAGGACATAATAAAGGATAGACTGACGGATAGACTTCCGGTTTTTTATTATACAATTATTGTGCGTCATTGAGTCTATCTAAATCTATGGCGCAATAAACCTTACTTTGAATAAATATAAAAAAAAATTAGTTTAATAAGTAAATTACTTTTTTTTTTTAGTGCAGCTCATGCTAAACAGTTGCAGCCTGCAGTAAAATAAGAAGAAGCCAGCATAGAAAAAGGGCAAAAGCATTTTCATAGCTCAGTAAAGTTCAAGAGTTGCTGTGGTGCTAGAGCAGTTGCTGTTGCTCTTTCTGCTGCTGCTGCTGCGGCTGCTGTTGCTGCTGTGTTGTATGTTACTCAGATGATCGTCGGTCGCATATTTTATAGCCAACAAAGAATGCAGACGCCGCCATTGCGTTGATGCTTCTGCTGCTGCTGCTGTGTCCGCTGCATATGCACAAAAGATAAGAGCCGAAGAAAGTTGCAAGTTGCTAGCTGCAACCACGCAACAGCAGCACCCACTCACCCGACTGGAGGAGCTACATCTTCTAGGAGGAGTTAACAGCTCTGGCATTTATCCCATAATGATTATAAACGCCTTATGTGTGTCAGAGTCGGAGTCATATTGTCCAGTTTTCCACCCATTCCATGCTAATGAAGGAAGCGCCTGCAGCCTTGTCAACTACCATTCCCCCATTACTCGGCCTTTTCCTTTTTCTCCTTTGGGTACTTTATTTTTTTTTGGGTTCTGAGATGGCTCTGGGCTCTCTCCATTAGGTGGCTCTAAAAAGGGCTAAGGAGACCAGCCTCTTTCTCACAAATTACACCACATTTGCCCCTGGCAATGAACACACAGTAAAGCCAACAGCAGCCGGATGGCAACCAGCAACCAGCAACCAGCAACTTGCAACAAGCGACTTGCAACCCAGCAGTAGAACAAACATTTCCCGCATCTATCAGGTGCATTGATCTATGGCTATTTTTTTAATTAACGCTCGGTTTCTTTTATTGCGCGGCTACGTGAAAAATGAGAAGCTCCACAGCAGCAGCAGCAGAAGCAACAGCAGCAGTCTCTTCGCTGAACTTGAGCTTTGGTTTTCTTTCTTGGCAACAATTTCTTATTAGTTCATTTCTTATTGTTTTATTGCAGTTCCCAGGCGGTAGGGAAATTGTTGGCAGCCAAATAGTTGACTAGAAAAATGAAAGGAACTAAGTGAAAAATGTCTAATGACATATTTAATACTCTATGGCATTTTAGAGAGCTTAAAAAAAAAGTACAAATTGGTGAAGAGTTAAAATAATGTTTACAATGGATAAACAATAAAATAAACAAATAATAAACAATTTAGACAAATAAATAATATATGTCTAGAGGAAACTAAATAATATCACAAAAAAGTTCACAAAACACAAACATTTTGTATGAAAAATTTATACTTTCTTTGCTTAAAAAAATAAACAAAAATAATACTACCAAATATTAAGTATTTCCCTTTCAAAATAACACCCTTCACTATCGCGAATACCCTTTTTTAGTGTATAAATATGAGAACACCTTGAAATGGAAATGGATGAGCCCGTCGTCGCCTGGGGTTCATTAGGTGTTCTGGGCACGAACGGGGCTACAGATCACCCAGAGGGAGAAAGGTCTCCAGAAGTGATATCATGGAGAGGCCCAGAGATAGAGAGAGTGGAGTGTTCGATGTGGAGTATTTCCCAAACTGCAATTAAGAAGGCCGCGACAAATTATGTTTAATGCGAGGCCATTTAGCTAAATTGAGCCCGAAGAGAAACGTTGAATATTTCAGCTGGTTTCGGCCAAGCCAAGAGGTGTTAGGTGCTAAAGAGAACGACTCTCGGCTCCGACGAGTTCCAGTCCAAATCGATGACAGGCTAAACGAGCCAAGTTGACATTGAAGCGAAAGCGGCTAGAACCAGGCCGGAGTTTGTGTCTGGAATGACTAATTGAATGGGGGGGCTGGGGCTCGTATATTTTGCAGATACTGTGCCCGGTTATCCGCAGAGATAATGCCAAAAGGAAGGCGTGTGCCTGGCCTAATGGCTTCGCCCAGCAACATGTTGCAATTAGCACTCTGCATTTGTCAATTGTGCAACATTTGCTACCCAAACTTGGCAACATCCAGAGAAAGCGCTCAGCTCCACACTCTCTCGCAAGCTCTCTTCGGAGATTCTCCGGTTGTCTGTGGAGATTCTCTGAGATTCTCCGCTGGTCACTCTTCGGTTGCAACAACATGTTGGCTTCAAACCGGTCTCGGCCATGAACTTGGCGGTGAAAGAAGCCAAAAGCTGGAAGCCTCGGCTCAGCAGTTGGGAGAAAAGTGCGCGCCGCACCGCGTTTTCCGCTTGGAAATTTTTAAAAGACGCTGCCAGCCAGCGGCCTGGAACATTTGTAATCCGACGTTAGAAGTCAGCGGATCGTGGCCACCACCAGTAGCTATACTCTCTCTCTCCCTCTGTGGATCCCAGACACTGCACCGATCTTGAGACTAGAGACCAAGACCGAGACTGATACTGATTCCTGACTCTGGGACTCCTCTCGCGTGTGTGTCTGTGCCGAAAGATTGTTACTGGAGTTACTGTTAGTTGACACTAATACGAGCGGGTGAAATACGAGAAATACAAGAAAAACCGAACGTGAATCGCGAGTGCAAAAAAAAAATACAACAACAATAAAACTAAAACAACAAAAAAATAAGGAAAAAGAAAAATCAATTTAAAAGATTTAACCAAAAAACTGAAACTGCAATGGTGCGGTTTAGCGCAGCCTGGAGCTGCCAATTGGCCCTGATTGCATTGGTTATGACGGTATCCGCCTCCACGGCGGATTATCCGGGCGTGATCGAGCTGGTGGGCTATAGCAATCGCCGGGCACGCACCTATTTCCAGGAGACACCGCGCTCCGTCAACCCGAATCCCAGTCCCAGCCTAACCTCGGCCAAGACCCGTGCGGACATAGAGACAGTAAAGAGGAATATAAGGAAATATGATCGCCTGTTGGAGCTCGACACGAAGAATTTGCCGGAGCAGCAAAAGGATATGCTGGCCAGAATTGTGGAGCGAGTGGCCAGGCTGAAGGAGTCCCTAGACATTGAGGAGCAGCAGTTTAATCGCCAGGAGGCGACCACTGCCTCCAGGACCAGTATTTCGAGTACCACCCAGCAGCAGCAGGAGGCGGAAACGGAAGCTGAAACGGAGCAGGATAGGGAACAGAGCACACTGTCGCCAACTGGAGCCACCATTGAGGCTGAGACAGATCCCACTCTAGTCCTGGACGAGACCACGCTTCTTGAACTGCAAAACACAATGAACGAACAGGCAGCGATGAGCACCATTATGAAGGAACTGCCCACCACCACGGATGTAAGTCAGCAGGAAACGGAAGCGGAAGTGGAATCCGAATCGGAGGCCACCGATGAGGAGGGTGAAACCACTTCACCCAACCTCACCACACAGTCCGAGCAGCAGGCGCAGGCATCGACTACCAGTGATGAATCCCTCACCGAATCCACCGATCCCGATGATCAGTTTGTGGCCGCCAGATCGAACAATAATATAGCCGCCATAACGGCAGCCGATGATGCGGATGGCAGCACCACAACCACCGCCAACTCAGGCAGTCAACAGAGGACCCTGACCACCATGGGAAAGCTGAAGAACCGGGCCACCAAGCGACCCTTTGCCCACAAGGTCACCGCTGCCCTCAAGAGAGGAGGTCAGCGCCCAAGCAGCGTCAGTGCAGCAGCTGCTAATGCGGCAGCGGCCTCGAAACCCAGTAGCAGTGCCACCACCTCATCCACAGGCGCCCTAAAGCAGAAGATATCCACCACCAACAGTTTCCAGCAGAAGCAGCAGCAATCGAAGCCCTTGCAAAAGGTCACTCCGTCGATTGGTGGAGGCACTGCATCCTCTCCATCATCAGCCTCAGCGGCCTCCTCATCATCGCTGCCTTCGATCACCACCAACTCGGCGGCTCCAGCCTTGCCTATCGAGCAGTTGTACACTCGCACGCCTCAGGCTAACATTCCTTTGGCCGCTGCCGCCGCCGCCGCCGCAGCATCCTCCTCAGCAGCAGCAGCAGCAGGATCAACTGGAGGCACCCCAGCCACGTACGGCAGCCAGCAGGATAGCATAGTCTACGATGGCCATGTCAATGCCTCGGCCCTGATCGACAGCCTCAACACACACGCTCGCGAGGAGTACTACCAGCAGAAACTGGCAGCGGGCAACAAGGATAATAAGGTAAGACAACGAGTCGCATATTCTTTTTAAAAATTAAATGCTAGTATTAAACAAAATATATAAATATAAAAAAAAAAAATTCTGGAATATATGGGAGAAATATAAATATAATATAATTATAAATATAAAATAAATAAAGGAGGAAATCTTGAGTATGATTTTCCTATGTAGCATATTCTTGAAGGTCCTTGGAAAATATGGTGTCCTCTTTTAAGAACACCTCTTCTTAACTTCTTGAAATATTTTGGAAACCTAAAACCATTTATTACTCGTTGGTATAAATTAAATTAATAAAAGGATATCAAAGACATAATCAGGACACAAGCTATCCTACTTACGCAGCTTAAAATAATCCTTTCAGTGCTACAGATATCATCCCATCTCCCAACTCCCTTTCAACTCTTTCTCTCAAAGTTAGTCAAAATATTGTCCATTCTTTAAACTTAATTAGCAATGAGCGACCACCAAAAAGTATTGCAGTTCAAAGGGGAATTGTAGAAAGGGGAAAGGCGACTACGCTAAAGCGCCTGTCAAGCCAGATACATATTTCCCAAGACAATGGGCCAAGACCATGGGACAGAGACATCTCTGGACAAAAAAAAAAAATAGAAAAAACGGAAACCGTTTCGGGCAAAGCCAACAAAAACCAGAAGAACCCAAGTAAAACCCCGTTGAATGTCAAATGCAGAATTATTGGAACAACTTGACTCTCAAACTATAACAACAAAGCAACAAGCGATGACAACGACAATGACAACAACAACAACGGTAACAACACCAGGGCATTGAAGGCACTGCAAGAGCCACTAAAAAGTTTAGAACTACACAGAGAAATAAATTTTAATTTTCAGTTAGAAATAAATAGGCAAACTTTAAGGAAACTGAGATTAGATTCTTCTCAGAAATTCCACAAAATAATTTTCAAAATGTCATATACATGTTCTCTAAAGAAAACATTAACGTAAACATTTTCAAAGGAAAACTCCCTAATTTTGCAGGCTACTTTTTCTGCCAGTGCCTAGTGTATCTCTGCTGGGCTTTGCTAACTTGGATAGTTGGCCAAAGCTGGCCACTTGTTATAAATGGAGCGCCTCCAGGCATACGGCTTTCCATTGCAAATCGATTGTCATAAGCTGGAGGATAAAATGGGGGAAGAAGGGAGTGCTCGGGGAGGAAAACCGAACCGAAACTTTCAATACAATTGTTGAGTGGGTCAGTTTCAGTTTGGGCCCGTTTTGTTTTTGGTTTTTGGTTTTGTTTCTTTCCGCTGGTTTTTTTGATGACATGGACAAGGGAACTGGTCAAGCCTTATTAGATACAGTCAAGACGGACGGAGAGACAGCGATGAAGATGGAGGGCATCTGGCCGGAGGATCGGCAATGATTTGGGCAGCCAAACGCGCAGGCATCGGAATGCCTGGCAATTTGTTGCCACTACTGACCTATAAATTTTGATGTGCACCTAACAATGATGATTGGTAGTGGAGGCCGGAATGACTTCGCGTTTGAGTCGCTTTTGCGAGTCTCTGCGCAAACAACGACATAATTTATGGCCATAGTGCGATCGGTGCTATCGATGCAAGGCGACATACATAGGCTCAGCTTCCTAGCTCCTAGCTCCCAGCTTCTCAGCGCCTAAGCTCTTGGCTCTCAGCTTCTCAACTCCCAACCATCGACAGGTTGAGCAACTCACTTACCCGGCACACAGAAAGCAGAAGAAACAGGTTGAGTTCGCATAGATAGATTCTAAGTCTGAGCCTGGACTTACCTGAAATGAGAAGAGAGGAGAAGAATTAAACTAAATGAAAATGTTTCACTTGGCCATGGGTGGTTGAGTCACTGGTTCTATGGCGGTCGTGTGCCTAATTAAAATTGCAGTCACATATCCGCACCTAAATGGGTTGCCAAGACTGCGAGAGGCGACTAAGACCCCGGACCAGTCTAATGAAGACTTTAATTGTTTGCTTGGTGGCTCAATCGATTGGCAGATTAATCGAACTGCTTTTGTGCGGTTAGCATCGTTTGATGCCGTTTTAAGTAAAGACTGTGAATGGCTACGATTATGGGTTGGCTCACTGGGAATGTTTCTGCAGGAATTTAAGAATGACTAGGATTAGGCTTGGGTCCCAGTCTCCCCAGAAAGTTAATCCCGGAGAAAGTTAAGAAAGGAGTAGCCTCTCTTATTGCCAATCCCCAGAGGTGAGCGCCGCTAACTATGTTTCCCATGGATGTTGATTTTGATTGAACCAAATCTTCGGATTCTCTTATGACCTCCTCGCAGCTCCTCTTAGTATATCTCAATCAAAGCAGCTAAAATCTTGAGAGAATCATGAAATCAGGTGATTGTTAATCCCAAGTGCTACACAGGATTTTCTTGTCCAAACAAAAGATTTTACGAGCGGCTTCCGCAGAGCTGACTTGGTTAATTAATAAATATTTCCCCACACCCAGCACCTGCAGTGTGGCGGCCCTGTGGAAATCTTCCTGATAGTAAACAAAACGAATTGAAAACCACTGAGTGAAAAGTGATCATTAATTACCATTGAATGCTCAGCCATCCAGCATCCAGCATGTTAATGGGCATCGAAAGGTCATAAAATCGAATCGAAGCTGCCACAAGAAAACGGCGCTCATCAGAGGCGACAAGAAGGCAGAAGAGTGAAGAAGAACTTTATGAGCTACCCATGGTCAGCTGGTGGAGAATACCCCGAGGATGGTGATGATGACGCTTGATCAGCGGAGCGTCAAGCTCGGGCTGGGTCTTGATTGCCGGCTGTCGGTTACCGCTAGGAATATCATAAATTAACGATTAAGCGCAGATTTGTTTACGGTTACCGCAGACTGAGATGCGGCAGCTCTGGAAGAGAATGCCTTGGTTTGGTTTGGTTCGGTTTTGGCTTAGAACTGTGACCGCCGCGTGTAATTAACACATTGTTAAATAGATTTGTGCCTTTTTGGCCCGCATTTGTTTCTGGCTTTTTGGCAACAATCGAAAGATGAAAGCATAATTGTTACATTGCCAACAAAAGAATTGGGGTTCGCTCTTCATCTTCGCTAATTTGCATACAAATAATAATCCAAGAGTCTTTTTTTTTTCAAAAGGGAAGATAACACAAAAACTTTCGCTGCTGCTGCTGCTGGCAGGTTTGAATTTACACGCTTTCTTCTCGAAACACAATCGACTTAGAACTGCAAACGGGGCTAAAGACCAAAATGTATTTCGTTCCTTCGTTTGATTTGTGTGTGTATATAGACACGCCGATTGTGCTTAATTATAGAGGGCAATTCACCGTTAGTTAGTTAGTTAGTTAGCCAGTTCTACAATGGCTAGGTCATGTCTGATTCCGGCTGCGCGATCTTCTTCGCATGAGTTGCGAATTCCTGCTAGTATTTTCCCCTTTTACTTTGGGTGATGGTGGTGATGCAACCACAGCACAGCAACCGCATACGACTCTTTTTCACGCTTCCAACTCGGCTAATTAGTGGGGCAAGTGGAGGAGGAGGCAAAGGAGGAGGCACTTGGAGGCCCGGAGGCTTGGCATGAGCCACAGCTTTGGTAAGACCACCACTCATAATAATTAATTATAGCCTTTGCCATATGCACATCGCACATAAAAAGCATCATCAGGAAACTTAACTGCAGCTTTGTGATGAGCAGAGACTATAGGGTATGCCGACTTTTAGACGATCAATAAAATAAGCGCCTTAAGGTATATAGTCAATGAGTTTTTTGAGTTGATGTGGGAAAGTAGTTGTTAAAGATATGCCAACTGGCAGCTATAAACCAATTAAATAATAGAGTTTTAAAGCCTTAAGATAAAGTGGGATTTTATAATATATCTTTAAAAAGAAAGACCTCGTTCTGGCTTGACTTTAACTGCTTAATAAATATTTTTGTAATATATTAAATTGTATTCAATTTGCATAAAATTAGAAATGAAACTCCAAAGTAATTTCAAGAACTAACCCCTTAATAATTTAATAAAATAATTTACCTACAATAAATTGAATAAAATAAGTAGAATAAACTACAACCAATTGAGTCAAGAAAAAGGTAATTACTAAAAACTAGTTCATGAAATCTACCATTAAATTCACTTAGCCCAGACACTCAGTTCAAGAAGCGTTTAGTCGGTTAGTTAGCCATGAGTTTTTCTGTATGTATTATGACCTTTCCCCTCCAACAACGATCCAAGTGTAACAACCACCGCAATTCGATCACTTTCAATAGCAGCAAACTTTCGTTGGCATTTTTCTTATGTTTCTGTTGCACCTATGTAAGTTCGACTCGTGCCTCGTTTGCCGGCAATGACACCGACAATTTCCCAAGTCATAGAGCATATAATAATACCCTTGTAACTTGTAGAAAAAAGTGAATTGCAGTTAATGTGAATTTCTAGAAATCATAACGAATACAAAACAAAATCAGAAAAAAACATACATATATTCAAAGCAAGTAAAAGAGAAAAGATACGAAGGCGGTGCCAAATCAAAGACAAAAGGAAAACCCTCCTACGGTTCGTGAAAGAGTGTGAAATTTGTTGTCCATCGAACTGACAGCCAGACATCGGCAGCTGCCGCCGATTTTCCCTATAAATATATTTACACGATCGCAATGCATATATGGGATAGTGGACAGCGGGCAGCGGAAGAAGGCGTGACTTGGTCAGCAGATGATTGACATGCCAGAGTGCACTTATCGAGGGACGTCTGCTGCTCGTGTGTGGGCCGATCAAAGAAGCCCTGGAAAATCCGGGGGAAATCAGGCATGGAAATTGGACAGCAAAGTGGGTTAACTCTAATTTAAAGCTGTTAAATGGCAGCTGAATACAAAAAAAAAAAAAACAATTCAATGCAGGTGGTAAAAGGTTAAAAAGGTATCAAAAAATATATGAATTAAAATTTAATAAATTATATTTCAAGGAAAATGTAGAAACATTTATACATTTTCATAACTTTCTTTTATAAATTTCCCTTCAAAGCTCCTTATAATAAATATTCATTTAATGTAGAGGCTTAACATTCGTAATTAATCCCTTACCCAACCTTATAACCACGTTTACGATATATCCCCTTGGCAATTCAAGAAGCTCATCCGCTTTCAGAGCTCTTGAATCAAAAAGTCAACACCTCGTACATCAAGAACTCTTCTCTTCTCAAACAATTTCTCCCCCTGAGCATGATCCATTACATCACAAACACCGATTTTCCATAGAGAGGAATGGCGGGGGAAATGGGGGGAAAAGAGAGGTGGACCTGGCTTGCTTGGGTTAAACATTTACCGCTTTGTTTTATCAATTGCTTGTTAACACAAACACATGCCGACGTATAGTGAAAGAGATGATTGGAGCTGACCGTTAGAGCAACGACATTAGACGCCCAAAGTTATGCTAATTTCAGATTGTTTAGAGGCAGCATACAGGCTCCCGGAGAAATGATGATAGACCCAAAGACAAAGACGATGATGATGATGATTCCATGGAAAACTGGTAGCAAGTTGCAATGACACAGGGAGAAAATGTAAGGGAATTAGGAAACTATTTCTTACTATTACTGAGAAATCTTGTTCAGTATAAGAGTTTAGTTTAAAATTAAATTGAAAAGATAAAAAATAAACTAAATTAATTTCTGGAATCAGTTATGTTTGTTCACAATTAGGAAGGCTTTTCTCCATATATTCGATATTCGTATCCATAAATTTTCCCTGTGCAACGGAAGCTGCAATTCTGCTATCGAATGCAAATGAAAGCAGCGATGCAGAAAGCCAAGGAGGCTGAGAGAAAGGGGCAGAGCGTTATGCACTCATATATGATTAGGAAAAATCGAACAATGCTCCGGCAATCCAATCCAATCCAATCCAGTCCAAGACAATCCAACAAACCCAGAAGAAAGCAGATACGCCGCCAATCTTGTTTGGCTTTCTAACCAGCTTGTTTTTGTTTTTGGGAAAGGGTTTTTCTTATTTTCTGCTTTTTGTTTCTATTTCTGTTTCTGTGATGATTTATTAAAACTTTTACTAGCAATTAGAGTTGGATGGGGGAAATGGGCGGGAAGATCTCACCCACTAATAACTGTAATTTATTTGTCCAACAAGCGAAAATTATTTCTCTTTGATTGGTCATCACACAAAAAACACCATAAATTAAACAACAAAGAGAAGAAAAAAACATAAAACACTAAAGCAGAATCCCAGAAATGCGAAATGAAAAGTGAAATCCGGCATAGGGTCAGACCTCTAACAAAAGGCAAAATAAAGACCATAAAAGGCCGCGGCAAAGAAAAGGGAAAAAGCAAGAGTAAAAATAGACTTTGTGGTAGCCAAGCCAGCAAAGCGGCTTTTCAATTAACCCAAGAACCAAGTCAGATATCTATTTGGTATCTGCCGACTGCCTACTGTGCCCATTCCATAATTTATCGAGCGATGCGCAATTTATGGCAATGACTCGAAGCAACCAGAATTGGCCATTTGGCCAAAGCATTTATCTCGCCGCATGCCATACAATTACGGATTGGCGAGACAACTCTTCAAGATCTCAGCAAGATCATCATCATTGGGCGCCTATTTACCCAAGCTAATGAAGAACTAGTCAGGAGATGACTTTCAGATAAGCTAAAGGAGTAACTAATAGCTGAGAAATAGGATAAACGAAGAAGAGATTGGATTTTATATTCTTTAAATATTTTAGAAGTATATATACATAATATATAAAACGTTATCGAAAACTTAATATATAAATAAATAAAAAAGAATTTCAAGTCAATATCTCATTCTTTTGTTTATCTATTTGCTTTAGTTAATCATGAAATACATAAAAATTCCTTAAAACACTTTATCATCATCTCCCATAAAAAAGAACCTCGGAAATCCCCCCTTAAAGATCATTTGTCTCGTCCGGAGATCATGCAGATCGTGCAGCTACAAGACATTGATATACTAATGAGGGCTGCACTTTCCATTGAACGATACGAGTGAGAGTGTAAATAATCATTAAGGCCGACTGCCAAAAACAAACTACATCAACTTGGGCCAAAACAAACCTGACACCTAGACACCGGCAAAGGTGTGTGGGTTGCCCAGGGGGAAGCTATACATACATATATATATATATATATATCCTCGATCCCTCCGAGCATTAGCAACTCCCACACACCGAAACCGAAACGACTCACGACCAAATTAAGATCTCACAGCATTTGGCAAACTAATTGCAAATGTCTCTACTACAAGTCAAAGGGGGCCCCTCGAGTGGAGGGGAGGGGGAACACAACAACTGCAGCTATTTGCATTACAGAGACCCAAACGACCTATGAGATACTTGCCACATCTTTCATTCGCCGTCTCTTCTCATCCTGGCCATCGAATCTGTGTCTTTTCCTTTGTCTTTTGGCGCAGTTTTTCGTTTTTTTATTTTAGTTTTTTTTGGCCAAGATATTGGGAGACGACCGAGCTGGAGCCAGAGTCTTTGGCTTTCTTCTCAGCTGCTCTCTGGCAGCAACTTTCTGCTGCTTTGGCTTTCTAGGTCGTGTAATTGTACATACACAACAGCAATAGCAACAACGTCGAGGAAAACCAATTGCATTTAAATCACATTTTTTCCTTTAGTTTTTCTCCATCATTTTCCGTTTTTTCGCAATTTTTTTTTGTTTTGTTTTGCTATTTTGATGGCTAATTCAATTGGTGATGCTGCCTTTTGCCACATCAAATTGATAAATAATTTATAAGCGGCCAGCCTTTTAAGCATTTATGGTCTATAAATTTAATATACCCGAAATAAGCTTTTGTAGAATCAACTGAACAATAATCAGAACAAGAAAATATGTAATATATCTCAACTCTCGACAGTTACTAGCTTCGTTTTGTTTGGTTGATTTGTGTGGCTTTTAATTCAAAATTAGCTTGATTTTTTAGAATTAAGTAGAGAAGACAAAGTCCTATAAGTGCGTTAAAATATAGATTCTATTATTAATATTTACATAATTTATTTTGAGCCAGAAAACTTTAAAATGATAAAATAGGTAAAAAATAAAAATACTAAATGATTTTAAAATATATTTTCCACAATAATTTTGTTATTTAAAAAATATATTAAATATTTAAGAATTATATAAAAATCTTAAATACTATATATCATATTTTGCAAAAAAGGATACAAACTAGAAATACTTTGTTTACCTTTATTGTCTTAACTGTCTTAAAAATATATCTTTATTTATCAAACCCTCTGAGCTAAAATATTATAAAAACATATTTAAATTAAATATAATTTTCTGACCAATTTATAACTTAAAAAAGTAAAATCTTCAAAACAAAATAATGCAAATACTGTTTCTTTAAATATTCCTCCACCTTTGCCACTTACTTAAAATCACATTTATTTCTGGTCCAACTAAAGGGCAGAAAAATCTCCATTACATGAGGCATACGCTTCCGGCCGGCGCGACGCTCTAAGCCCAGCCATTTGTTAACAATTTTATAACATAGTGGCGGCCATAAAGCACGGGGACTCGATGTTAAAAGAGCAACCTTAGCAGGAACAAGAAATTATGCACCCCGCCCCCAGACGAGTAAAAGGAAACTTTTTGCGCATTTCAAGTTGGGGACAAGGCATTACAATTTATAAGCAAAACAAAAAAGCATAAATAAATGCAGTAGCAGAAGCATCAGCAGCAGCAGCAGTAGGAGTAGCAAAAGTTGCAATATAGCCAGAGGGAGAGGCAAAAGTCAGGGGGCCACGCCCCGAAATTAGCAATTTAAATGCCCTCGAATGCCACCCAGTGAAATGCTGGCCGCTTTACAGAATCTTCAAGAAGACATATAGAAGAAGAAGATATATACTGCCCGCCCCATAGAGCACTTTCTATGGACCAAGACATAAATTGTACACGAGTACAACGCCCCAAAACAACAACAAAAAATAGTCTGGGAGTAAAAGTTGTTGCTCCACTAAAAATCAGCTGGTGATGAGGAAAATACCATGAGAAAACCATTAAAAAAAGCAAGTTAAAAATCAAGTTTAACTAAAATAAAACCAATAAAAACTTTTTAAAGGCCCCCACACTGACGATTTTTTGCCATTCAAAATACAATTATTTCGATCGCTGTGATTGCATTCACCTGTCGTGAGTGAGTGTCTGGAGTGATTTAAGAATCGAGTTTTGAGTGGGTTAAAATGCGGGTTGCATGTTGGACTCTCAAGTAGGAGAGGTGGAAAGCTTTGGAGGAAAGCCTGCAGTCAGTCATCTCATCTCATCTCTCCTCTCTCCCCATTTAATTGCAGGCGAGCATAGAAATTGCCGAATTAACGTCTGGCCCACAGACCTTTTCCAGGGGGTCAAAGTTGGCCCCCAGACCGCAAATCGAGTTTTGATTTCTTGAATTTATGGCTCATCGCCAAATTACCAGATTGCTGCTTTCTTTGTTTTGCCTATATCTACTTTTGTTTAGAAAGTGCAATTAATTTTTGGATCTATGATTGCTCATCTGCGACTTAAAATTGAAGGGGAATTTCATCTGCGAATGTGTGTTTTGGTGTTTTAAACATGGTTTACAAATGGAAAGGTGGTCAAAATTTTCTATATATATTTATAGGTAAGCCTGGCTTAAATATAAATCCTTCTCCTAGCTTCTTAGTTTTTATTCTACATTGAAAAAATAACAAAATAATAATAATATCTTAAGTTCATCTGAAAGATGAATTTATCATAACATTTCCTTAATAAATAATACAAAATTCTACAGAATAATAAATTCTAAATAAGGCTAAAAGTACAAAGTAAAATCCAAAATAAGTGTAGATATATGCACAACGTAAAGTCCAATTTAATACACTTTCCTTTGACAGTAATCTAGCTTCCAAAATACATTTTCTAAAAATTAAACTCCCTCCAAAGGCTACCCAAAATACAAGCATTTGACCTTTTCATATTCAAAGTTAAATTCCAAAAGATAATCAATATAAGCCCTGCTCTATCTCTCAATCAAGTTAAAGTTAGCCCCAAATATCCGCTTCTCGTCTCATCTCCTATTCCAAACTCTTCAAGCCAAACAAATCCAATAAAAATCACAGCTCAAACATTTTCATTTTCGTTTCTTTTGTGATGGAAAAATGGGAAATACATTTGACTCCATCAACTCCACTTACAGCAAGTGTGGTCAGGTCGGGTTTTCCTATTTTTTTCTTTTATTTTTTATGTGTTTTGTAGGCCAGCAAACGCCAACACTGACACACTGACAACTGATTGCTGCTGCTGCTTGTTGCAGCTTGTTGCTGCTGCTGCTGTTGCAGTTGCCGCTGACAACTTGACACAATTTTTAATAAGAGACGACGACAACGAGTGTCAATTTCCATGGCCAGGAAAAACCGAAACCGAGAAAGACAGAGGCGAAAAAGGCAGCAGCAAAAATATAAGGAAAATAAGAAAGAAAAAATCCAACTCGTAGAATTGAAAACTGCAGCTGGCGGCAGCAGCAGCGATCTCCTTCAAATCAGACAGCCGCATATCGATGGTCATAAAGAAACCCATTTGAAAGGCTTTTTTCTCCAGTTTTTTTTGCCAGCGGATATTACAAGTGCTTAGCTCGCTCTGTGGATAAATATTTTTGTAGCATTGTAAGGCAAAGGAGAAATATTTGCCTAGGAAAGTTGGAACGATGGTGGGTTGTGTCAAAGCAATTTGTATTTATGTTTGCCAGTGTTTGTCCGGTCATTTGTCAGATATTTGCACGGGTAAACACACACACACACACACAGTGACTTCAAGCTCGAAGCTTTCCCAGAAACAGAAACAGAAAACAGAAGTTGCCAGAGGAGGACCCCGGCTCAATTATGTGCGAAGATTCCATCGAAATCATTAAAATAACAAATTGGGCACGAAACGCAACCAGCAAAATGGCCAAAAGCCGCAAAACTCCTTTTTGGTTGTAAAAGAAAATTGAGTTGGTCAACAGCGAATGCAGTTGGGTGGAAAGGAGAGCCATGGCATGACCAGGGAAAACCGCAAAACAGCAAAATGGTGCAAAAAGGGTACAAAACCGACACAGCCAGGCAGGAGGCAGGAGGCTTCAATTATGGTGGAGGCCTTCAAAAATGCGCTTTCTAACTGAGGCCACAATGCCTCCTCCTGCATCCCTATCATCATGAAGTCATCGAAGTTTATCATCGTCTTCATCATCATCATCATCATGCTGCTGCTGCTGCTAGAAAAAAGCAAGAGTTTCTTCTTTATGGGCTAAAAGCGTGTGCTGTGGGCGTGGCATTTGAAATGGAAATTTATGCCACAAGATACCAAGTCAGGGCAATATGTGTCATTTGTGGTAGTACCACCTAATCCTCCTCCCACACCTTTACCTCGCTGCAAACCCTCTCCCTTTCCGCCAGCAGATTCCCGGTGAGACAACACTAATTGAGTTCAAAGATCGCGGAGCATAGAAAAGTGGGAAAGCTCGGCGGGATTCAGTGGAACTTTTGCACAGTTTTTTTATTTTTTTATTAATCACTTTTGGCACACAGGCAGGGTCTGGTCCTGGTCCTGAGACCAAGCCAGGTTCCCAGGCCCCAGTGCCAGTCTTAGTTCCACAACCATAACACGACCGCATCTTCAATCAACGTCAAAATATCCACCAAGAGTCCTCCTAGACCGAAAAACCGGACCCGTGGCTGCCCGCGAAAATTAATGAGCGAATTTCTCGCCCTAGACATTTTTTACATAGGCGGGCGATATCGGGTTTGACTGCTCGCATATGGATATGGCCAGGATGATGGGCAGGCGCAACAAAGTAGTCCGCAATACCAAATGCCTAGGCCGCCACAGGACATATGATGATGATGAGGCGGTGAATGCCACCGATTCTGACAGGTTTATGCGGAGAAAATTATGGTGAAAATTAGGGTCGAATATTATGAAAATAAATTGTAAACTGACATCTTTTGTAATTTAGGGTAATCTTTGAACTTGAAGGGGTTTCAGGAAAGATTTTTTGCTATTCTGAAAGTCAAATGAGAGACTTGCTTATAATTATAGGTGAGGAATTCTTAAAAAAAACATAAAAATGTAATTATAAACTCTAAAAAGTTATCAGAGAAAGGCTATTTTAGCTAAGCAATTAAGTAAATAACCACTCTAAGATCCTTTATCTCAACTTAAAGTGGCTTTAGAATAGCTACATAAGTAAACCTTTCTAAAAAAAACCATATATTTTGCCAACACTTCTATAAAACACTTTAAAAACTTATCACAATGCAATGTACCGTTGAGGGGAATAAAAACCCCGAGTGGCTGCTGCCTCAATCAAAACACGATATACGCCAACGCGTAAACCCCAATTCGCTGGACTCAATCCACCAACAGTGGCATCCTCACCCAGAAGACACAACTCGTGCTCAAATGCTGGTTACTGGTCGCTGGAATTGAGCACTGGAGTTGGGTAATTTGATAGGCGACAACTAGCCAGCCACGGTAACCGGCAACAGGCAAACAGGGAACCAGCAACACGGGCACAACATTGGACAACGGACCTGCGGTGGAGAGCTATGGGGGGAGAGATACTCGTACAAAAAGTATCTCAACGTGTGCGTATCTTTTACAGCGCAACAAGCAAGTGCAACTAATAAATTAATGTGCCTGCCAGCCGGCTCTATGGAGAATGGAGAAAGACTGTGAGGCTCTGGACTCTGGTGGGGCCTTGTAACCACTCATAGTTGGCTGTCACCTGGCAAAATGAAAGCTACAAGCCAGCTTCAGCTTCGGACTCAGCTTCAGCTTCAGCTTCAGATCATAGCGTGCTAAATTTGCCAAGCAGCCAGCAAGGCAGTTGGCATGTCAATGGTAGATATAAGATACATTCGTATCGCACTCTCTTCCCAAGGAATGCGCTGCGTTTGCATACGAGATGAGCTGCACTTCGGATTGGCAGTTGGATTTGGGATATGCACAAGGGGAAAAATCCATGACTAATCTTTGCAAAAAAATTACATGTCTCTTAATGCGAGAAACAATGTAATTGTTTGTGAAAGATTTTACTAGAGAGAAACTTTTATACTTTCAATAAATGTTTAAGTACAAAATCATACGAAAAAGTTAGTCATTTCAAATCTGTTTATAGGCTTTGTACATATAATCCAAAAAGAGCTCAATAATCAATTTTAAATGATTTAAAAATGTTTAACAGAGAAATGCAGCTACAAAAACCATATTTATTCTAAACCCTTTTAAAAACTCAAAGGTAACTCTTATAAATATATTCCAAAATATATTTTAAGCCTTTATGTATAGTAAAGTCATTGCCATATTTTTCTCCAAGTGCCTTTAAAGGGGGAAAATATGGTAAAGAGAGGGCTGACCTGCATAACGGTGCCGCTATGGAACGAACTGCAGAATGAGCCATCAAACAATACCTGGCTGGAGATGGAAATTGAGATGAAGTCGAAGCTGGAGCTGGAAACTCTCGGATCCGCTCGATCTGCCTCTCTTTATCATTATCCATAATAATAGAGAAGACCCCGACCGAAACCGAACCGAGACCGAGAGACCAAGACCAAGACCAAGAGAGATGCAGCTTTCATAATGCTGTCCATTTTGATTATCATTCACTTAATTATGATTGATAGCTGTAAATGCCGAGGAGCCGCAGAGCCATGTATATATGTATCTGTATCTATCAGATACCATTCTCGGCAGCCGATTGGCTTTACTGTTAAGCTCAACGGACGAAGATCGTCCACACCATTTCGGTCCAACCACGAAATGCAAATTTAAATTGCCCGCGACTGTGAAAATTGCCATCTACGAGCAACACTAAATTTGTCGCAAATTACAATTGACCAAACGACGAGCCAGTCAGTGCGATTATTTCTTTTTTTTTGTGTTCCTTCAGTCAGATACATCAAAGTATCTACGAGTTTTGCACCGGGCATCTTTGCTGGTCACAAAAGGAATCCAAGGGGAAAAGGGCTAAAGGTATTTGCGGACTTGGGGGTTTTTTCTAGCATTCCAAGAAACATTATTAATGGTCATGGCACTTAGGAAAGCTAACATTGTACCCTCTATAAGAATAAAATACATTTCAAAGGATTCGGCTTAAAAATATATAAATATTTAAAGATCAAAGTATATTTAATAATATCTATTTTAGAATAAACAACAAAGGGATACAGAAATTAGGTGTAAATAATATTTAAAGTTGTCCTTCTTTAATAAGAGTTTATATATAAATTATAAGAATTAATACTGCTTTAAAAATGTAACCCTTTAACTATCTCATTTTAATATACATTAAAAGTCAAACTTCTTTTGCGAAATGAATGCAAAAAAGTTGCCACATCTTGTGGTTACTTAGCATTTCTTTGACAAAAGCCGCTCAACGAAAGCGTTTTCCGTGACCTGCAGCATAGATACTTGGAAACTCATTCGAATTCCGATCTAAGCTCGTGCATTCGTAATACAGACATTAGCCAGGTGCCTCCTCTTCGCCGCCTTTCCCCTTTTTTTGCTTTTTCCTTTGGCTTGGAGGAATCACTGCAGCGTGTTCCCTTCGAGGCGGAAGCTAATAATTAACACAGAAAAAAGGCACAGACACTGATAGAAGGAAAAATGTAAAGTGGAAAATGGAAAATGCAAAGCGCGTAATGTCGGCATCTTTATCTCTCACCTCTTTTTTTCTAATGCCTGGCCTCCATGGTGGGGAAAAGTCATGCGAAAAAAAGATTGTCAGATGCAAAACAAAAGCCGAAACGTAACCGCAGGGCAAAGGGGGCGTGGATGAGATGTGCAATGTGCGCTACTTTGATAAAATATATACATATATATATATATATATATATATAAAGAAAAAAATTGCAAAGAAAGTCCAATAAAAGAAAGTGTTTGGCCCCAGGGCCCCAAAAACCAAAGAGGAAGAAGATGTCGGGAAAACCCGACAACGACGCTGAAGAAGCATCTGAGTGCACATTATGCTATAGAAGATGAGGAATCGAGACAAAGCAAACAACTGCAGTAATTAGGCCTCGACAAAGAAATTATTTGCATTCGCTCTCTGGATATTTTTCATTTTAATTTGAAAACCCTAAAGTGAATGGCCAACATAATGGCTCATTTAAATGAACACCATTTATTTTTTTCCAAGCTCCCCTTGAGGTCAAAATGATGCCATTCAAACTCATTTGAAAATCTGGGTTATATCTATAATTTATTTATCATATAAAAGTAGACACTGACTCACATTTAATTACCTTTCTGTACAAATTATTTTGACTATTATAATGATCTCAATTTCGCTTTCTTTATAATTATATTTTCTGGAGAAAAATGGAAACCATTCAAATTCAAATTAAAGTCTGTCTTTTTTTACCTCTGCCTGAAATTTATTTGCAATTTTGTACAAATACTAATTTCGCTTTCTTCAATTTGTTTCTTTCTTTCAGGTAAGCACACATCTGGCCACCACAATGACCATATAGAGTACGTGATTCGGAAAACAAAAACAGGAGGCTGAAAGTTTAGAAAGAAGCCGGGGCTTGGCCCCCTCCTCCAGTTATGCGTATTAGCGGTAAAAAGAAGCAATAACAACAAACAAACACACAACAAATAGAAAAGAAGAACACAACAAACATAAACAATTTGGCCTTTTGTGTAAGGTAAATGACCAGGCCTGAAGTATAAGCCATCAAGTGGTTATGGATTCGGTTCGTACACCTTTTCTTCTCTGCGTTTTAAGTGAATTTTTTCATCATGATTGCCTCGAAAAAATACACGGTTTTTTGAATGGTTTTTTTGGGGGCTCTTTGGGTTAGGTTTTTTATATGCTAAATGCGGAAGAACAGCGAAGAAAGTGATAGATAATCTAGATTTAGATAAGGAAAGTGATTCTTTTTGTGGGAGAAATTTATATAAATGAGTTTTGAGGGGATCAGTGGATTTTAAACTTTAATTTGAGCTGAAGTTTGATTTACATAAACCTGTCTTTTAACAGCATCAAAAGTGCTTTGTTTTATAAAACAACCTAGAGAAGAAAATAATACGCTTAGCATTTGAATATTTTCTAAATATAAAAAAAGTATTATGAATGCTGTAAATTGTTGGTGAACCGAAATATAACAAAACCCATTCCTTGTTGAATCCCAGATGAAATTTATGCTTTTATGATGCTAAAACAATTATAGTTATATCATAAATATTTAAACCTAAATCTCTGGTTCCTTAAACTAACAAAGTCTATAAAATTATATCCTAATGTTAAGCGTTGTTGGTGAAAAAAAGTACTAGGTAACACAGCTAAAGTTTATACTTAATAAACTATTAAACTGCAATATAAAATAAATAATACATTTTATTTATTAAGCTGTGGCAATATAAGTTAAACAAAAAAACAGTTCTTAATTTAAGCTCTACTTTATCAAGCTTAAAAAAATTGTAATACCCCAAGTCCAAGCGAAAAAAAATTCACCTTAAACTTTCCACCTGTTAAATGTCCACCTTTTCCGCTCCTAAACCAAAAAAGCAATGTTGCAAGCATCCGGCTGACCGCATATCATCGTATCAGCCGACTAATGTCCGACTTCCCTTTGGTATCATGACCAAATCGTTACCGTAATGCCACCAACATTAATTCTGTCCCACAAAGTGTCCCAAAAAAGAGGGACTGGAACTGGCACCAAAAGCGGAATAACTCATAAACGTGCATTAAAGACCAGATCATAGCTCGGTATTTAAACTCATTAGGGGTTCAACAAACCTTAACCAACGAGCCAAAGCACTGTTAAGGAGACCGGACCGAGGGCCTCGAAAAACTAGAACAATAAACTCGGCCAACAGCAGTACCGTCTTCTGGTAAAAAATATATATGGTGACCAAGTAACGAGCCGGGGGAGAGCAATGTAAAAAATATTATTATTATTATTATTACGGCACTGGGCATTAAACTTAAATGCGTAATGCTGACCACGGCGGCTTATGACCGGGCAAAAAACCGATGGTCTTCTAGAAACAAATTAGAACAAATTAACGTTGGCTCTGCGGTTGACACATTAAACGGATTCCAATTCCGCCTTTGATTCCGATTTGGATTCAGTTTCATCATCACGAATGGTGGCAGCAATGATGACAATTATGAACACGTCTTTGGTCGGTGGCTCGAATTGGTTATGGAATGTTGCTGCTGCTGATGTTGGGATTATTCAATATTTTCCTTTACTTTTTTTGCGCTCCAGCCAAATCATGTAATTGCCTTGTATGCAACGCGGTTTCTTTGGCGGCACAGGAAAAAATCCCGGAGCAAGTTGAAAATCATATTTATATTGCAAAAAAAAAGTTATCTAAAAAAGTATCTTCTATCTTTAAAAGTAGAATTTTTTAGATACTCTTCAAAGGCAAACTCACAAATCAGAACTTTAAGCAACATATTATTCTTAGCCATATAAATTCACTATAAATTAATAAACAAAAGACATAGCTATAATAAAATGAAAACATAAATATTATTTCCTGTGTGGCATCAGCTTCTTCTTTGCTGCTATCTTTATGTGTATATCTTTATCTTCATCGCAAAGCGGCAAGACGGAGCACTGCCTTTGTTTGCCGTTTGACAAGTTATGCGCGGTGCAAAAAAAAAGCAGCGCGCAGAAACAAAAAATTGTAACACCGCCTAAGATGGATATCAGTTACGCATGCGCAGCTCAGAAGGCCGCCGCTTGGGGTCCAACTTTGGCCAGAAGAGAGTGGCCTTAATGTCTAGGCCGGATCAGGAATCTAGGAGTTTCAAGGAGCAGCACAAAGCATGCTCGAAGTAGGGCCTATTTACAGGAAAAATATCATGGTCCTATTTTTGGGTAAATAAAAATGTTTAGAAGGTAACTAGCTAAGGTCCTAGGCTTTTTTCTTGTCAAAGTAAATTAATTAAACATTTCTAGATTAGTTTTCTTAACAAATAAAATTCTAAAAGGCCTACAAAATATTCTAAAAAACTTTCTCACAGTTCCCTTTAATTCCATAAATTCATATTTAATGGTTGAAGCCTCTTCCTAGAACTTTTTGCATCACAGAACCCATTCAACGAACTCTAACCCATGGCGTAATTTATATGCCACACATCCGTTAGACTATTCAGTTCCAGATATAAAAAAAAAATTAAATAAAAAACGAATCGACAATCAAGCTTTACGATTTATTGAACATTTTAATTACAACCTGCGGACATAAACAACTTGAAAGTGTTGAGAGTTTATGAGAGCTTGGGGCGGCCACTCAGAAAACACCGAAAAAAGAAGCCATTCAAATCGGGGAATAGGAAAAGGCCCCAGCTGGAGATCAGAAAACTTGACTTTTACTCTGGGACTCTGGGGATGCTGTGCTGTTGGCCATGCCGATGATGATGATAATTATCAATTGCCCGGTGCAAAGCGGAAAAAGCGTTGGGCAAACAAACAAATAAATAATGGTAAACAAACAAACAAACGACTCTTGGCAGTGGATTTGCATGAGAAACCACAGTTAACAACAGCGGAACTCAGGTGAAATGTGTGTGCAAGTGTAAGATTTTCGGTAGCTTGTCGTGTCAAATGAAAGAAAAAGGTTCGAAAAAAATAAGAAAAGAAAGAAATAAAAAAAGATACATGCTCCTACATCCGTGAACGGTGGGCAAACTACTTGAGACTTCACGCTTTATAAATAACAATAAAAACAAACCTTGGGGCGCAGA
Source organism: Drosophila anomelani (assembly GCA_035045905.1). Classification (NCBI taxonomy): domain Eukaryota; kingdom Metazoa; phylum Arthropoda; class Insecta; order Diptera; family Drosophilidae; genus Drosophila; species Drosophila anomelani. The sequence continues at coordinate 8,754,721 of JAWNOO010000165.1, forward strand.
ACGAAAGTACTTGAACTCAAGGTAAAAATTTCGTTTTCACTTTGAGCATAAAATTAAATAACAAACAAATAACACAAACAGCGAATAGCAAACTGAAAAAAGTAAAACTTAAATAATGGCAACTAATTTTCTGTTCTTTCCCACTCAAAGTGATAGGTGTGAGACACACTCACTCCGAGTGTAAGACTTTCTCGTAATTAAATCAAATTTCGAAATGAAAATGAAATGAAAATTATTTATTAATTGCACAAAGAGCAGGGGGAGGGTGGTGGGAGGATTGTTGGATCTCATGCAAATTTCCATTGAATCCGCAGAAAGAGAGAAAGAAGCTTTTGAGGCTCCGCCAAGTAGCTAAGGCCAAGCTAAAAGCGGTGAAATTGTATGTCTCTGTAGTATTTTTATTTTATATTATTTTTTTTTTTTGCTCTCTTGAATCTCTTCAAGCTGATTTGAATAACAAGTGGCCGGGCTTTCGCATCTGCGAGATATATAGATACAAGCTGCCGCCGCTGTCAGTTACATGCGTTTAGCTCTGAGCTCCGCTGCCGTCGTCTCTCATTAAAAGTAAATTTCGAGATGCTGGCATAAATCAAGCCTCTAAACGGCAACCCACAGATACAAGTCTATATGCACCTAGATATATGTTTGTAAATATACAAAAACGCGGAGGATAAGCTCTCGCAAGTCCCGAGGACTTGAAATCCGAGAAGTGCTGATGACTGCAGGACTTGTTTGCTAAGCTTGTTAGCCGGAAAAACAAAGTCAGGGAGCCGAAAGCAGGTTCGCCGTGAAGTGGCTGAGAAGAAAAATGTTGCAATTTGTTATTTACAAAATAGTTCAACACTAAATAGAAGCTAGTTTGGGTGAGATTTTTTGTTGTATATAGCTTTGCTTTAGCTTTTCTTTTATTTAACTTATGGCAAGTATTTTTTTGGAGTGCTTAAGCACTGGGAAAAATGTAGAAATACAAAGATTTGTAGGTAGTCTTTTTCGATTTCTGTTTAAGATATGTATCAGTTTTAAATTAAATATTTATTTTCTCATTATCGTATTTTATGTCAAACTTCGTTAAAAGTTAAGATAGTTTATCTTAATCTTCCTTAAATATTTAATATTCATAAAACTATGAAAGCGATTTGTTAGGATTTGCATAATTAACTATTTTAGATTGGCGAAAGATAGATTTCGACTTAATAAAGAAGTTCTCTTATATTTTATGTATGCTTCTTCAAGCTTTAATATTTATTTAAAATTCAAAGAAATATTTAAAGCTTGTCTAATAGTGGTAAATCTAACAAAATGGGTCTTTAGATACTACAAAATATCATATAAATCAAACATTTAAATTATTTTTAAACTTTCTTAACAAAATTCTAAGCAAAAGCTAACTGTAAAAATTAATAAAATGAAGTTATTTACGTCAAAATAATGCTTGATTAATCTGAGTTATCAATTGTTTAATTTATTTTTAATCTTTAATAAGAAAATTATGAGCAAACGACAATTATAAAAAGAATATAAAATGTTTATTGTTTGTTACATCACCATTTCCTTTTACTATAAATTTTTTATTACTATTTCGAATTGGAATTCCATTTCCTTTTACCATAAAATGCCTTGAATTTGTTTAAAATATTTTCTCCGATATAATATAATCGTAATTACCCCCTTGGCAGATTTTCTCTCAACTTAAACAAATTTTACAGTCACTTTAAAATGCATATATGCATATATATATATATAGTAGCTTTACCAAATTTCCCCCCATCAATAGCTCATCAAGTGTCGGCTAATCAAGTGGCAATCATGGCCACCATCGAAACAAGTCAATAAGCGAAGGCATTCATCAGTACACAAATCACGCATACGTCATGTTGCACAGGGTGTGCAAGCAAAGTTAGGTTGCTGCCACTGCAATTTACTATTTGTTGTTTGCCATTTGCCATTTTGATGTTGTTAGGGGCCAAAGAAACACACACACTTACCCTGGGCCAAGTTGAAGAGGAATTAGCAAGGCAAAGACCCAACTTCGAACACCGAAAGAAAGAGTTGCATAAAAGGAAAACTTTAAGGATGGCTCTCTGCTAAAGCGCCCCATTCTGTTAAAGGAAAATCAACGGAAATGTCACTTTCTTTTCAATCAAAACGCAATTCATGGCACTCCAAAAAGGCATGGAAAAAAACTGCTGTAAAAAAAAGAGAAGAAAAACACCAAACACGAAGTGCAGAAAAAGAAACACAACCCGTGAAAGGTCGCGTCGAGATTCCGCCGACTCCGAACTGCAGTCCAAATTGCAGGAAGCTGGCAGCGGAGAACACGATTTTCAAGTGGCACTCTGGGGTGGGTAAGGGGGCAGGGAAAGTCCGGGAGGGAAGTGTATGCATCTCCTGCTAACTGCCACCGGCTGAACTTTAACCTGTGTGAAAAGCGGACAGCGTACGAGTACGAGAAGTACCAGTAACAGCAACAAAACGCTTTAATTTGCAATTCGTGGAAAATTCTTTTCGGCTTAGGGCCTAGTTAGGGCCCTCTTCCCCTGCCACTTCCCCTTCCCCTCTATAAGGGGAACATGGTAAATATTTAAAAATGTACTTAACCAAAGTGAAAGAGACAGGCCGCCGGCTGTGAGAAGGAGGAGGAGATGGAAACAAAAGCATTGGCGGCGACAGTTTGGACACTTGGACAGAAGCGACAACCAGCTGACGCCAAATAGGGTTCGCGTCTGCGGCTTGCAGTTCGCTTCGAAGTCCAAGGAAAAGTACAAAAGTACCAGCGATAAAAAATTCAATAATAATGGTCAGGGTCAGTGTAAATCACTCTCAAAATACAAAAAAAAAATCCAAAAGAAGGAGCTGCCAGGCCAGGGGACCTCCTACCTGACAGTAGGTGGCTTTGACTCCAACTCTGGCCTAACTCCAAGCTGAATGGCAAATGACTGACATGGGAAGTACCGTTTCTTTGGATCATGGCCCAGCAATTTGGCCTAAACCAAAGATGCTTTCAGTTCAATTATGTGCTAAGTAGGAAAGGGAATTGTTTGAGTTTTGGCGTTGCGATAGGAAAAGGAAAAGGGGTTCCTCCAGTGGAGGCGTGGAAAATGCAACAAAGTCGATCGATAAATTGACAGCTGAAAGGAAAGCTGCTGCAGACTGCTAACTTTAACTACAAGATTGTAGGATTTTTCTGATTCTGAAAAAGGGAATAATGGGAAAGTGCTTAACCTTTAATAAAAAGCAAAAACATGACAACGTAAAAATCTAGGTAAATATAAAAATAAATGCTGGGTAATTACTCAAAAATGTTTAATGTTTCTCACAAAATCCCTAACTTCTAACTATCTTATTTATTTTAAACAATTTGAAAGTAAACTCTTCTCTGATTTATTACAATTACAAAACCATCTTCTACCTGCAATAAAATCCTTGAGTTTCCCCCTTCTTTGATTTCCAAGAATTTTCATGGCTTACTTCACATAAATGTAAAGCTTTTCCTCACATAAATTGTAAAATAATTAAATAAATACCTATCAAGCCAGGCAAAAGTTGAAAGCTACCTACCAATTGTTCCAACTTCTCAAGCCAAAATGTGCTAAAAAATGCAAACTATAAAACTTTTTCATAGCCAAATAAATGGTGGCAGAAACGGAGACTGAAAAGTAGCAGGGACAGAGTATCCTGAGTTCCCCCTTTCCATGACTGAAAGTTTGCCAGAAATGAAAAACAACTTCAGGGGAAAACACTGGGAAATGGTCGCAGGAAGGAAGTAGCTGATGGGTTGAGTTGAGAAAATATAAAAAAAAGAAAAGGGAGATGGCTGGAAATTACAAGAACGAAGCTACCAACAAGTAAAAGTGCGTTTGGCAGTTTACCCGGTTACCCTAGGTTACCAGACACAGCACACATATTACAGAAATACACTGGGAAAATAATTTATGAACAATACAATTATGATTAAGGGGTATTTTCCTGTCATAAAATGAGGAAGTATTCTATTTTAATACAAAATTGTCGGATTTTTAAACGAAAAACAAGAGCTTTCACAAGTTTCCTTGATTGAAATCGATGTCATAAGGATCAGAAAACTAATCTTTATCATTCATTATAAAAATCTGAAATAGTTCTTTATATTATTTTCTATAGATTATTTTCTATTGATTGCTGTCCAATTAGGCACTTCACAAAATCCAATAAAAATGGATGTTTGTTTATTTGTAATGTAATTCTTTCAACATTTTTTCCAGGAATGTTTTTCACATATAAATAATTCTATAAAATATTTGAGAATTTTATTTTAAAATTATATTTCTTCCTGCGTATACTCGCACTCAGTCCCCTCCAAGTTGCATCAATTTCTTAATAACTTTGTTCCCCCTTTTCGTTCGACGGAAAAGGCGCGTTGCAACTCCGCGGCGAGCCAAGCAATTTTGTGTGGCATTATGTGAGGGTCTCGTTTGCCATTAACCTGCTTTGGCCAAGGCAACTCAACTCGACTCAACTCATCGCAAACTCATTGCGACTCAACTGGACGCGAATCAACTCAAGTCGACTCTACTTTGAATCCATAAAAGAAGTCCATTGCTGGCCAGCGACTCTCATCTTTTGCTTCTGCTTTATAACACTTTAACCGTTTTCGCTTCTGCTTTGTTATTAAAAAATAAATAAGAAAATGAAAAAAAAAACAGGATAGGGCTTTGGAAATGGACATATTAAATACCCTTTCAATAAAGGATTTTGAGCTGAAGTTCTTGAACTTTTATTTTAAAACAGATTCATAATATGAATTTCAAAGGCTCTTTAAATCGTAATATAAATCTTATTTAGTTATAAGTTTGTGGGTTGATTTATTTAAAATTTAAAGAAAATAAACTGAAAAGTAAGGCCTTTCTAAGGCCTTTCCCTGAAAAAGGGTCAAGGAAAAACCTTATAAATTTAAATAAAAACTTTTAGAAGCACCTTTGGTAATATAATATTTTAATAAAATATTTAAGGATAAATAATTTAACTCCTGCTAGTTTTAGTTCAACTTAAAGCTTATGTACTCAAGAACACAATACTTTTTTATGCATTTCACAAACTTCTGCGAAATATTTAGAGTACCCAACACACTGAGAAAAGAAAACTTTTGGTAGGAGGGACCGAGTTGCAATGGGTTTGGTCTGAGCTAAGCATTTGGGGCTAACAATCCCAGGGGGAACAGCGTCAATTTCGCACTTCATCCGTGCCAGAGCTGGCAGTAGACAAACAGCACTCTGCAACGCCTCGACAAGACAACGCTCCTCTGCGGAGCAAACATTTGCCAACTGGCCAACTGGCTACGTCTCCGCGTAGCAGTATCCAGCAACTTTAATTGCTGGCCAAATAGAAGATGGAAACGAAAGGAAACCCTTTTGGCCACATCAATCAACAGAAGCTGGAACTCATCTCCCATCTATTCTTGTTTCCTTTTTGCCCTTGCAGAAAACGGCGACAGCGAAACCGACCAAATATCATTATTATCCGCACAATCAGCACATTTATCTGCTGCCCGAGTGCGCCATTCAGCAGGTCTGCAATGCCGTCTACGTAAGGCTCAACTACACCCAGCCATTGTGCGCCTGTCCGTCCAGGTGAGTTGCTAGATTGGAACGATCTACCCACTTGTCACTCCCCAGGGACTGCTAATTAATCCTGCAAATCTAATCTTGCTTTTCCTCCATAGATATCGTGATCCCTGCTCTGCCAGTCTCAACGAAGATGATCAGCATACCACAAAATTGGTTGGCGATAATAAAAAGAAGGTAAGAGAGACTTGATGTTCTTCCCAACCGAATTACTTAGATAATTGCTTTGGCCATGATTTGATTCTGGGCCACGACTCGGAAGAGATCACTTGGGAACCGAAAGTGGAACTGCCGGAGTGCAGCTTGTAGATTATTTGTTAGATCACTCTCTCGGCGGATCATTAGTTCAACGGATAGTTACAGGTTCTGTGGCAGCACGACTTTTGGTTTTAGTCTGGGAAAACGAAACCACAAATATGATTTGATCTCTTTTTAAATGAATCAATGGAAGATGGCATCTCAGGGGCAGATCATTGGTAACATAATTTAATAAAGAATTTCATTTTCTGTAACTATAATCAAGTTCAAATAGCGGAAGAGTATTATTTCTTTGAGGAAAAAATAACAAGAGTAAAGTATGGATACATTTTTTGATTAAATAATTAAGGGAGAAAATATTCCCATAAAATATGTGAGAGAAAAGAAAAGTGAAATTTTTTTGTGGGAAACTATTTTTAAGGAAAATTATTGAAGAGAGAAGAATCAGATTTTGGTTCTTTGAAATAAGAATAGCTTTTGAGCATCTTTTTTACATAAGTAGTTAAAAACTTATTAAATAATTAACTTCCTACAGTAAAAATATAACTTAAATATTTCTCAAAGACATTTGATCAATAATCTTGGAAAATTTAAATATAAAAATATTTTAATAATTATTTTCCCAAACTTCCTCTGATAATTATTAAACCAGCTAATAATTAAAACCAATAAATACTATAAATATTCAAGAGAATCTCAATAGACAGCTCAAAAACAAATACCTCTTAAAGACAACCCCAACAAATGGTCTATAATTGCAATCAGTTAGTAAGAAAGATCAGTGGCACTTACAAACAAAAAAAAAACAGCAGTCACTCCCCGTGAATTTCCCAAGGCGGTGTTCGGTTAATGAAAACCACGATGTCTGGAAGCCAGCAATATATCATTTGATCAGTTAAAGATCAGCCCCCTAGATGGAGGCAACGAAATTGAGCCTCATTTGCCGGATGACTGACTTGTGAAATTGATTCCCTGGCCTACGCCACAGACTCTCACTTGGAGGATTCGGTTTTTCCCAGCATTGCCAAAGGCACGACCATGATGATGGCCAGGTCATTAGGGAGATCACCTTGTGTGCGGTTTTCAATATTATTTGCTTTATTGCCTGGCCATGATCTGCTCCTTCGGCCCCTGTTTTCTACCGATATGCTCGCTCAGTACATTTAATTGAGTTATAAATGCGAACAGCAATGCTGCTGCTATCTCGGCTATCTTGGGTCTTGAAATAAATTAAATAATAATAAAAATAATGTCTAATGGCTTAATGGCCGGGCCAAGTGCTCTGCGTGAAGTGTGTGTGTGTTTGTGGAGTGTGGGCAGTGTCAGACATTGTCATAATTACACTTCACTTTACCGTTAAATGCAACACTTGCTGTTGCCGCTGTGGCTTCCGAGGCTTTTCTGCTATTTCTACTTTGCCGGAACTGTACAGCAAATTATGAAAATTCGTTTAGCTGGAAAACAAGAGCGACGGAGCAGTCGGAAAAACTGGAACAGCCGGGCGGACCACATTAACCTGAATGCCAGCCAATGAAGCGAACAAAGTAAAACCGGGGAAAAACAAAGCTAAATGGAGCCCAAAGAGCAGCTGAGATTTCTTACCAATCGACTTGACATGCAAACGAGCGCCGCAAGAGTCAATCAAATTACGTTCGGCGAACAACAGTAGCCCAAGCTGTAAATCAGTTAAAGGACAATCAAGTTGGCCAATTGAAAGCGTAGCAAAAAGGCCAAAACACCAGCTCAAGCCCAGGCCAGGTTAAGTGTTCAAGTGAGGCCTTGGGTTATAAAAGTCTGGCAGATCTCCAAATCTCTCCCCTGGGCGGTGACTGCTCCTGTTTTTTTTTTTGTTTTTAGCTCGTGCTAAGTGACAGCTACGTGTCCAGGCTCTGTCCATAGCGTTTAGCATGCCAGCTTTCAATTTAGAGTCATGATCGGAGTCATGAGACGGTGTCGGTGTCGGTGTCTAGTATCGGGATTTCGGGGTAACTTTCTTTCCTGCCCTGCGGGCCAAAGTGAATGTCTAATCGCTGGCAGAGAGAGAGACTAACTATTAAATATTAGACCACGTCTACCATGTCTAGACAGACTCTGCACTACAATAAAAAAATCTTTACTGCTGTTTTTAGCAACTCATAAATCAATTTTACTTTTCCAGTTTAATGGATGCTTAAAAAACCGTTTAAAAATTGTAAAATGTCATTAAAAATCCTGTTAATTGGATAGTAAAAATATATTATAAAGTTAATTAAAGAGAAGAATCAGTTTTTAGTTAAGATTAAGAAATTTAAGATTTTAAGAATTTCCATAAAAAAATCCTCTTGCAATGTTTCTTTCTTAAACACGTATTGTTTTCTGAAGCTATTTTCTTTACAAAAATTTATTTTTTATTTTTATTCTGTTCTATTTATCACCTATCTCTAAACCCTGTTTTTTTTCTATTCTCTGTTTAGGCCATTACTTTGGCCAAGACCTGTGAGGCCACCACGGAGATGCGTGAATGTCGGTCACCCAAGGATTGGTCTTTGTTGGCGCTCCAGAATACACGAACTGGCAAATCGCATTATCTGGTTATCTGCCGCTGTCCCGATCACTTCAAAATGGGTGAGTTTCAATATAAGGAAAGCAATTTAAATCTAGAAAATTAAATTTTTAAAACCTATTCTAAACCACATCATTTCGATTCAATTTTTTACTATTTTCCAGAGGGACCCATGGCTCATGACCAGCCCACATATGCCAGTGTGCCCGGCATCCGAGTCTTTGGCATGATGTGCGTGAAGCCAGGCTACTCTGTGCGCAAACCCAGCACCCAGCCACCCAAGAGATACCAACTGCAGAAGCCCTTCTATCGTCCCTCTCTCGGAGGCAGTGGCGGAAGTGGCTCTCTGGGAGGCCAAAAGGATAGCTATGGTCGTCCCATCTACGGCGGCAGTGGCTCTGTGGGCAGTTCAGCCATCAGTGCCAACTATCAGCCGCAGGATCAGAGCTTCCAGAATGGCGGCAGCAGCTCGTATCAATACCTAAACCGTCCGGAGAGCAGCAGCAGCAGCCATAGCTCCGCCAACTTCCGGCCGGATCAGTTCTCGATCAACAACTTCCCAGGCAGCAATTATGGACGCAACAACGAGCGACGCGGCGACCTGCCGCCCATCGAGGCGATGTCAAGTGGTTCGGGAACTGGCACTGAGGAGCAACCGGGCAGCAGTACTCCGGCGGGCGAAGAGGAGGCCAGAACCACACTGCAGGTGGAACAGGTAGAGGCAGAGCCAGCGGCTGCTGCGCTTCCCGTGGCGGCGGAACACACCAATGCGGCGGAGGAGGCACCACTCGAGAGCCGGGCCAAGCGATCGCTACCCGAAACGGACGACTACGAACCGGAATTCCCCTGGGATCGCGTCCTAGAGTTCCAGCAGAGCATCATTTGGGACTAAGAGTGTTCCGGGAACGAACCAACCAACCAACCAATCCTAGTAGATACAATTTCAATAGCACAAGGCGATTTCCGGCGACCAACTAAAAAACTGTGCAAGCAATCATAAAAAAACAACTGTGACTGAAGTGAGGACGAGATGAAGACCCGGATGAAAATGGCTTCAAAAAAGCATTAAGTTCACGTCACGTAACGTCTAGCGTAGCGTAACGTAATTAGCGGCTAAGCTTTTCTTAATTTAAACAAATTTTTAGGCATTTAACTTGGCATTTCTCCACCCGAACGCCCCCTCTCTTAATTTATATATTTATACATACATGTATTTATTTACAAAACAATTTACGAATTAATTAAACAATTACACGTGCCCGGGCACAGTCGCACTAATTGTTTAATTAATTTGTTTTGCATTTAAGCGTAAACAAGGCCTCAACTTTTCTTAAAATAATGTTTAACGAATTAAACGAATAGTTTAGGTGCAAAACTGGAACGAAAAAATAATTTAAAAGCAAAAAACCAACACCGAAATTATTTAACCTAAATTTAGTTGCTTATTTATGTATAGACCTAAGCTGCATTTACTAGTAGTTAAATAAAATACTATTTTAAAAATACATCTTAAATAAAAACCAAATCATTTGTGGGTTTTTATAAGGGAAATCTATCAAAACTTTAACTTGAATGTCTTATTTTTTCCCTAGATAAACATCACTTCACCAAGAGGAAATTATTTATAAAGGAAAATATCTCAGCATACAATCTAAATCAAAGTATTTAAATATAAATAAAATTCGTTCCAACTCACCCAACATTTCCGCATTGACTACAATATTACAGCTGTACATGGGAGTGACCAATCGTTGAGGTTGATTCTGGAAAGCCTGACGACACACTTCCTTGGCAGCAGTCAAAACTTGACCTGCAATTAATTTAAAATTACATTAAAATTTAAATTTAAGACTCAAATTCACCAATACGCACCCGAGAAGGGACCCTTTGCATTTAAATCTTCTCCGTCCGACTGAATGGACCATTCGAGTACAGCAAAGCACACACCCTGCATGGGCTCTTCACACAACGGACCCGCTCCCGAGGTCAATTGGAAGCCATTCACCAAGGAACTATTGAAATCCTTGCGTGGATCGCTGGCGGAGCGAATATCTGTATCCGAAGTCTTGGCGTGACTGGACCAAAAATCCGGCTGCTCGTAGTCGCTGAGGTTGAGCAGAATATTGGTGCCACAGTTTCGAGGACCCAGAGCCCAGATTCGATTCACGAGCTCTTCGGGGGACAGAGAACTCAAGCCGAATAGCTGCAGATCTTGGAGGGCAGCAATCAATTTCAGCTTGATGGCGGCCAGCAAAGTTGTCCACTTCTCCGACAGCAGTTGATTGCGGGGTATGGCAGATAGTTCCTATAAAAAAATAAATATTATTAAAAGAACTATAAAGATTTCTTTAAATTAACCTTGAAAAATTCTGCATGCTTTTCCAGTAGCTCTACGGCCTCCACCGGCAGGGGCACCGCTATCACCTTAAGGGTGCCCAGTTTATTGAGTGTCTGCTGAACAGCTATCTTCTTGGTAACATCCTTATCCTCAGCCGTCTTAACAATGGCCTCATTCACCATATCCACGGTGGCAGCTGGGACAATTGTTTCCCGGAACGACACAATCGGCTTGGACACGTTCACCTTGATCTTGGCGTAGCTCTGTTCCAAATCGTGAACACACTTCTCCACATGCACCTCGCCCAAAGTGGTGATCACATGCTCTCCTGTCGTGGCCACAGACACCTGGACGCAGGCATCGGCTTGGTTCAGGAGTTTTAAGCCTTTCACCAGCTTCGGCATATCCTGCGGCTGAACGGGTTCGATGGCGACTCGAAGGATGGGCGTCGCCATTATGCTGAGTTCACTGAAGGAAGTGCAATCCAAGCTGCTGCTCAGGGTGGCTGTCTTAACAATGTGCGATTCCAGACCACCGATTCCGACTATATTTCCCGCGGGCACTTCATCCAGGAGCTGTAGCTCACCGCCCATGAACATGTAAAGATCGCCGATGGTCACACGACTGGCGTAGGGAGCCTCATCCTCCCGGCGATGCGTCGGCTGGCGCGGATCGTGTTTGGGCGAGAGATTATACAGTTGCATGCCGCGCTTCAAGGTACCGCTGAAGACTCTGGCAAAGGCGATGAAAACGTACTCATTGGGTTCTGCCTCAGGTTCGGATTCCTCCTTCTTGGCCACCTCTGCCTGAGAGCTCAGCTGCTCCACACCCTGGGTAATCTTCTCCAGCTCAGTTTGGTCTGTTTGCTGCTTTCGCTCTTCAATCCGGCGACGTACTTCGTCCCTGCGCTGCTGCAGCTCCTGGTCAGTCAGTCTCTTGGGTCTATTTTGGGGCAGTTGAGTTACATGCACAGGCGACATCTTGGACACGAAGGCAATGACATTGGAGCTACCCGCATCGCAACTGGTGAAGCTCTCCTTGAGCTTCAGGGTTTCTTGTGGCAGCGAATTTAGTTCTACATTCGCCGGGTAAAGCAATCTCTGGGCCCTCTCCTCGCTGATTTTGTGCGGCGGCGGAACGTGGGCCACGACCATGTGTAGGACACTTCTATCGATGGGCAGCCACTGTCCAAGCACTGCCTTAATCTGCAGCTTGGGATCGGTCAAGCGCAAATCTCTGACGGCCAGCTTGAGTCCCAATTTCTCGGCTATTCCGGGCAGCTTATCCTTGTCCTTTCTGATGGCTATGATGTCGTACAGACTCCAGATGTTCTCCAGCACAAACTGCACAAACATGGGCTTTTTGGCCTTCTCCTGGGCCCCCGGCATAGCTTCCTTTTTCTTGGAGTTATAGTAAAAGTCACCCCACAGCACCTGCTCCAGGTCTTCTCTTTTCATCTCCAAACGCTTGGCATACATGGCGGCGAAGTCGCGGACGGAGAAGGCCCAGCCATCGTAGGCGGAGCAGAAGATGACATTACCAGAGCTCGGCGAAAAATACAGCTCCGAGTCGTCCACTTCCTCCAAGGCAGACTCGTAGTTGTCCTTCTTGGTGATATCTTCCCTGGCCAAGATATCCGATGCGAAAATGCTGCCTAAAACAGCGTTGACTTGTTCTAAGACTTGGGTTAAATGAAAGTAGGCATCCAGCGGATCCAGCTGCTTTTCAAGGATCAGTCGATCCAGCTTATTCAGCACCAGGACCGGCTTCAATTGCTCCTCGTAGACTTGCTTCAGGCAGGCGCGTGTTTGCGGTCCTACACCTTCCACCACATCCACTACGACGATGGCGCCATCGCATAGCCTCACTGCGGTGGACACCTCGCTGGAGAAGTCCACATGCCCCGGGGAATCAATGAGATTAATGAGGAAATCCTGATTTCCATCAGTATTCTCCGCTTCCTGGTAATACAGGGAGATGCTGCTGCTCTTCATGGTGATTCCGCGTTCCTGTTCATCCGCTCGATTGTCCAGGTAGCGGAGCTTACCCGCCATTCGCTGGGAAATGATCCCATTGCTGGCAACCAGTGAGTCCGCCAGCGTTGTCTTGCCATGATCCACATGCGCCAAAATGCAGATGTTGCGCACCTGTTGCTGGCGGCGCTGCAGCTGAACCAGATCCTTGCCCTCGATCACGGGCATCCTTGATGGTTATATGCGTAACTTCCGGCCAATTGTGCGTTTGTTTTTAACTGGGAATTTCGCCAGTTGGTCCAATTGTATTTATAAACAAAAGCCGCACGCGGCAATTTCACAATTTATGTGACCAGCGGCGGGAACTTTAAAATTAATTCAGATTGAGCGGAATACACAGCAAGTTGGCAGCTCCCATTGCCAAAACAGCTGTTCACCACGCATGCACTTGCGCTCTTCCTCTTTCCAGCAACAATTTCGTGATTTCGCACGAAACTTGAAATAAAAGTCCGGAAAAATGGTGGAACTAACGCCCGCGGAGAAGAAAGCTCTAATTACGCGCAACCTGCAGGAGACCCTCGGCGATGACAAGCTGACAAAAATCCTGGGCGAGCGCGATCTGAAGATCTACTGGGGCACGGCGACCACAGGCAAGCCACATGTTGCCTACTTTGTGCCCATGTCCAAGATTGCGGACTTCCTGAAGGCCGGCTGCGAGGTCACCATCCTCTTTGCCGATCTCCATGCCTATCTGGATAACATGAAGGCTCCATGGTCCCTCCTAGAGCTGCGCACGCAATACTACGAGCAGGTTATCAAAGCCATGCTCAGCTCCATTGGCGTTCCCCTGGAGAAGCTGAAGTTCGTCAAGGGCAGTGACTATCAGCTGTCCAAGGAGTATACCCTGGATGTGTACAAGCTAAGTTCGGTGGTCACGCAGCACGATGCGAAAAAGGCCGGTGCCGAGGTGGTCAAGCAGGTGGAGTACCCGCTGCTTTCCGGATTGCTTTACCCCGGCCTGCAGGCTCTGGACGAGGAGTACCTCAAGGTCGACGCTCAGTTCGGTGGTGTGGATCAGCGCAAGATTTTCACCTTTTCGGAGAAATACCTGCCGCAGTTGGGCTACGAGAAGCGCATTCATTTCATGAACCCCATGGGTGAGTCATCGCAACTCCCCTACTCGCAACTCCTTCGTAATCGCCACTCCACTTTATTTTAGTTCCCGGTCTGGCTGGCGGCAAGATGTCCTCCTCCGAGGAAGACTCCAAAATCGATCTGCTCGACTCCCCGGCCAATGTGAAGAAGAAGCTGAAGAAGGCCTTCTGCGAACCGGGAAACATTGCCGACAATGGACTCCTGTCCTTCGTAAAGCATGTCCTCTTCTCGCTCTTCAAAGAAGGCGAAGGATTTGAGGTTACAAGGGAGGAGGAGCACGGCGGCAATATTACTTTCCTGAAGTACGACGAGCTGGAGAAGTACTATGCCGAGGACAAGCTGCATCCTGGTGACCTCAAGGCAACCGTGGAGAAATATATCAACCGGCTGCTGGATCCCATTCGCAAGGCCTTCGAGAAGCCGGAGCTGCAGTAAGTTATATTTAAGATCGGATTTTTTAACTAGATAATTTATTATATTCTTTATTTACTCCTTTAGAAAACTCAGTGCTGCCGCTTATCCACCACCGGCCAAGGTCAAGGCAGGAGCAGCTGCCCCAGCTGCTGGCGGGGATGAAGATGCGCCACATCGCCTGGATATTCGCGTGGGCAAGGTCGTGGAGGTGGCTCGTCATCCCGACGCTGATACCTTGTATGTGCTGAAAATAGACCTGGCTGAGGAGCAGCCCCGCACAATTATCAGTGGCCTGGTGAAGTTTGTCACTCAGGAGGAGCTGGAGCAGCGCTTGGTGGCGGTTCTGTGCAACCTGAAGCCCTCCAAAATGCGTGGCATTCTGTCCGAGGGCATGGTTTTGTGCACCTCCAAGTAGGTGGAGCCCAACAGCATTTTCTCTGTAACTTTATTAATATTTCCTTCCGTGAATTATTGCAGCGCTGATCACACGGTTGTGGAGCCCATTGTGCTGCCGGCAAATGCTGCTCCTGGCAGTCGCCTTGCCTTCGAGGGCTACAGCGGCACACCCGACGAACAGCTTAATCCCAAGAAGAAGGTGTGGGAGAAGCTGTCCGTTGACTTTAAGACCAACGGCGATGGCCTGGCCGTGTGGAAGGACAACTTCCTGTTGACGCCGGAGGGCGAGAAGCTGTCCAGCAAGCTGGCCAACTGCGCCATCAAGTAGGCTTTCAAATTCGCCAGTCAACCTGAGCCCGTGTAATACTTACCACTAAGCCGAATGTTTACAAACTGAAACTGATGCTAATTTATTGATTCCTTGTAAAGAAAATATATGCATTTTTTAAATAAAGAGCTCAAAAAATTAATATTAAATGTGCAGGTGCAGCTTCTCTTTTCCTGCAGCAGCGGTCAACGACCTTGGATGAGCAAAAAGCTTATAAAATTGCTGAAAACATTGATTTGATTCCTTCGATTCGAATTCTAAAATCAAGTTGGCAGCTTTGCTATCCAGCAGCTGTTTTCGGTAAACAAAACCCGGCGAAGGAAGTTCTATTACTTCTTCAAAAAAATGTTAAAAATAAACCAACGTTTACTCCTCCGGCACTTCCTGCGTCACGCTCACAATCAAGTGCGCGTCCGGTTTGCCCCCAGTCCCACAGGATACTTGCATTTGGGAGGATTGCGTACTGCTCTGTATAACTTTCTGTACGCACGCCATTTGGGTGGGAAATTCCTGCTCCGGATCGAGGATACGGACCAAACCCGACTTGTCCCAGGCGCCAGTGAACGCCTGGTGGAGGATCTGCGTTGGGCGGGCATCGAGATCGACGAGGGACCTGGGTTTGGAGGAGATTACGGGCCCTACGTACAGAGCCACAGAAGGGAGATTTACGGGTGAGGTTTTGGAATGAAGTTCATCAATTTCATTAACGAAACTAAGACACTCAATTCCCTTGCTAACCAGTAAAGCCATAAAGGAGCTGCTGCAGAATGGCAGCGCCTATCGGTGCTTCTGTACAGAACGCCGCCTGGATTTGTTGCGTAAGGAGGCGCTGAGAACCCGTCAAGTTCCACGCTACGACAACAAGTGCCGGCATCTATCACCAACAGAAGTTGAAGCACTACTGGCCAAGGGAACGCCCCACTGTATCCGGTTCAAGCTGACGG
Organism: Drosophila anomelani; assembly: GCA_035045905.1. Lineage (NCBI taxonomy): Eukaryota > Metazoa > Arthropoda > Insecta > Diptera > Drosophilidae > Drosophila > Drosophila anomelani. The sequence goes on from JAWNOO010000165.1 coordinate 8,770,669, forward strand.
ATCACGAGGAGCCACTGGATGATCTTATTTACGGTCATGTCCATCACAACGTCAGCGACAACGAAGGCGATCCGGTGGTCATGAAAAGCGATCAGTTCCCCACATATCACTTTGCCAATGTCGTAGACGATCATCTGATGGGCATCACGCATGTTCTGCGCGGAGTCGAGTGGCAAATATCCACCACCAAGCATTTGCTGCTTTACAAGTGGGTTTGGTTTTTGGATTATCCTATTCCTGGCTTAACTTTGATTTATTTTTCCAGAGCTTTTGGCTGGAAGCCTCCCAAATTTGGTCACCTTCCGCTTCTGGTCAATGCCGATGGCACCAAGCTGAGTAAGCGTCAAGGAGACATTGGCATTCAGCATTTCCGGCAAAAAGGCTATTTTCCCTTGGCTCTAGTCAATTATGTGGTGTCTGCGGGCGGTGGATTCGAACACAGAGCCAATGCAAAGCAGCAGTTGCTTAGCATGCAGGAGCTCGGCGAGCAGTTTCACATAGAGCGAGTTAATTCACATCCCAGTCGACTGAATCCTGAACTTCTGGATGATCTGAATCGGCTGGAGATAGAACATCGTTTGAGAGGAAAAGAAAGCCGTCGAGAATTGGTCAAGCTAGTTCAGGAATTGGTTAAGGAAGCCTATCCCAAACAGTGAGCTATAATTATTTATAAAACCAGAATAATAATGAAAAGCCATATTTTATGACAGCTCCAACTTGGATCTCGCGGAAAGTCATATTCTGGATGTCCTAAATTGGTCATCCCAACGCTTGACACTTCTCCAAGACCTCACCAGCAGCAAGTTGAGTTTCCTCTGGGTGAAACCCTCAGGTTTTCAACTAAAAGATCTTACGCCACAACAATTAATTGATTTGCTCAAGGAACTCGACTCCCATTCAAACTTTACAAAAGATGAACTCAATGTTAGGCTGAAAAACTTTGCCCAAACGGAGCAAATAAAGTTTCCCCTCATGATGAAGGCCTTGAGAGCGGCTTTAAGTGGCTTAAAGGAAGGTCCCGGCGTGGCAGAAATGATGGAAATCCTGGGAAAAGCAGTGACCCTGGAAAGACTCAAAGAAGCCATGCCCCAGGAAACTGAAAACATGAAACAAAAATTATAATTTCGGTTAAGTTTTGTTATATATTTTGTTGTATGTCGATTACATATATACTTTATATTGATAATTGTTGCAAATTTGAGAATAAGATCAATGAGTAGAGACACCACACTAAGAATCAAAATTATGTATGATTAATTCTCCGTCAGTTTCAGAAACTAATTTCTCGTCGCTCCATTTTTTGGCATTTTTTCTCGCTTAAGCACCACTCCTAGATTAATTATTATAAATATACTAAAAAGGTCGCTTAACTGAAGTCGCGATTGGTGAGTATAATGGGAGCAGCCAGACTCCAGCCGTAAATGAAGACGCCCAGCCAGCTGGAGATGATCTTGACCCACATGGAAGCCTCGTTGCCGTTGAAGAGCTCAATGTCCGAATTGGGTCTGGGAAAAGAGGAAGTTTACCTTGTATAAACTGTGACTAAAGCAACTCTATGACACTTACTTGTACCAATTGGTCAGCGTCATCATCACGTAGAGCGAGGCACAGACAAAGACTACATGGAATAGGGACCAGGAGTAGGTGACGCCCTCGGTTTCGGTGTCGGTGCTGGGCTTTCCATCGGCGTCCTTGCTTCCCGCTTCTGTGTCTGATAGAGCTTCTGTTAAGACTACATTAATTGGAGTGCAAAAAGAGGAGCCGCCACATGGTGTTTCACACAGTTTCAAGTTTTCAAATTACCAAAGGGTTAGTTGGGTTAATCGGAAAATAAAATCAAGAGAAAAAACAAAGCGGCGAAGGCAAAACGAGTGTTAATAATCAGTATTAGCTTGGGTTTTCTTTTTACAGCGAGCGAGAAATGAAAAGTGAGAGGCGGTTGAGCGGTTGAATGCGTGAATGGAAGCAACTGTGGAAATGTGTGGGGTAATGGCATGGAAATGCGGACAGGGAACGGACAGGAACCTACCACGCTTCTCGCTGTTGTCGTGGGTGATCTTGGACACCTCCACCGCCGAGCTGATGCAGTTGTAGAGGATGCACAGGAGCCAGACAACCAAGCCGATAATGTTGGTGGTGTCAAAGGTAACCTTGGAGTTGTGTGAGGGCGGGGCCACAGTTGTGGTGGCATTTCCAATGCCATCCATTAGTCCGAACATGCCAGGATTGCATTCCTTCTCTGGATTATTGGCCACAGCGGACCAGGTCAAATAGATCGTGTACAGGGTAACCAAGGAGCTTTGTAGCAAGCCGGAGTGTGGCAATCGCTCCTGAACAGCGGGCAAAATCGAGATTACGCTGATCACCAGGCAGAGTATGAGGTTGATGGAAATAAAGAACTTGTTGATGCCGCAGCCAGTGCTCTACAAATAGATAAATATTAAGTAAATAAAACCCACAATTCATATTCTCCACTCACAGTGGTAAAGTAGATGTACAGCAGCGTAATCCCGGTCAGCGATAAGATATAGCCCAACAGAGTGACACCGGCCAGGGCATAATAATAACCGCGACTGTTTTCAGCGCTCTCTGCAAGACAATTAATTAAGTGAGATGAATCACCTTGAAACTCCTCCGAAAACCATGACTCACCTATCCAATTCTCCGCCAGCGAGTGTGCAAAATCCACAATGATGACCAATTGAACCAAAATAAAGGCCAGACCGCCTATCAAGCCAACCCACATCATGGCCGGGCCAAAGGATCCATCCGGAATGAAGATGGCACCAATGGCGGCACCAAAGCAGATCAGGAACTTCAGGGGCCAAAAGTTGTTCTGAATGTGCGAGCGTGGATCCCGGGAACTCTTCACGCCCAGCATAATCACAGACATCAGGGCGAAGAAACAGGCCATTCCGAAGCAGATCCTATACACGGCCATGTAGCCAAGCGCATACTCGCAGTCCACCTGAAGAGATCCTCCCGAGAAAGTATCGATGGCCTTGGAGCTGTACGAGGAAGTCGAATTGATGCAGAAGGGAAGCTTCTTTAGAGTGTCCTGCAGCCCGGGAGAGAGGGCAATGGCCCCCAGGACAGTGCCCACCAGCAGGATAAAGGCGTACATAAACCGCGAGGAGGAAGCATTGGTGCAGCTGGGACAGGCCGAGCAGCACATACTAGCCGCAGTACCGCCGCAGCACATAGCGCACTGAAAATGGAAAGATGAAATTCGTTATAATACGCTTTATCTTTTGAATTGAAGATGAAATTCATTATAATACGCTTTATAAATAAAAATTTAAGTTTTATTTCAAGAAACCTGATAAATATAATGTTGATAACTGCCACTAATTGAATTGAATTAATGAATATTACTGAATATGAATGAATGAATAATGAATATTAATCATAAATATAAAAACAAGTAGAAACAGTTTTATGAAAATTCTTCGAAACATATGTTATTGATTTATTGCAAATACCCAGAAATTACATTGGTAAATTCATCCACCTGGTTAGCGGCTAATTAGCTATTAATTTACTCACCTGGGCGGCTGAGCATAGGCCCAAAACAGCTCCCATTTTGCGTTAAAGTTATTTATTTGGAATAATTGGAAAATTGCGTTTTGTAAAACTAAACAAAAACCTTTTTGTTGTGAAAAATGTGACTGCAGTATGGCACAAATCCCGAAACCGTATGACCATTGGAGCTGTAAAAAAATAAAATATAAAAATTAAATTGTAATATACAATAAAATAAGTAAAATGAATGATGTTTTATTAACAATACAAAATAATTCAATATTCAAAACTATCAATTGAAATAATACAAGGAAATATATAATTTTCTTATGAAATCCATACATCTATTGATGTCGGAAGTGAAAATATTTTAATATATGCTAGATACATAATAAATGAGTTATTTTTAATGCTATAAGGGATTTTCCAATTTCACATGGTTTTCCATTTTGAAATATGATAATCAAGTCGGAAACAAGCTTAATTACGTCAGGGAAATTCATGAAATTTGATCGGGAATTCAATTTTACGCTTATTTTTACGCTGTTTTAAGCTTGTAAATTAATTTTAGTAAAGTAAAAATGTAAAGTTCAAATACTTATTTTTACGCAGTTTTAAGCTTTAGCATTTATGTAAAAATGTAAAGTATGCAGAAGTTCAAAAATGGATAAAATGTGAGCCAAAAATGTTTAAAATAGCCCAATTTGTTAAATGCATAGAATTTGTTAAATATTTTTTGGACCAAGTTTGTGTTATCATAGAAATAAAAAATCCGTATCTACTTTTTATGTTTATTCCCTAAAAGCTTAACAACTATTATAACATTTAAAACGCTTAAAAACTATGCTTTACAGGGTTAGCTGTTGTCTAATATATGTATATTAAAAATAATGCACTACTTTAGCCAACATCACCAACAGAACACTAATATGAAACATAATGTAAGTAATTTATAAAATAATAAATTAATCCCCATTTGCTTACAATTATACGTTTTCTTGTTTCGATGCTCACTTAGAGATGGACAAAATCGATGTTTACCAATATCGATGTTTCGATGTTTTTCAGGATAAAACATCGATGTATCGATACATCGCCAATATTATTTCCAACTCTATTCGCCATTGAATACCGCCCATTCAAAAACCAAGCTGCGAAGAAGTCGGACGTAAAAGAAAAAAAAAAGTTGGAAAAATATTTTGTGCGGAGCCACGGATTCGTTTAAAATTTTTCAAATTTTCCGGTGTTGGCGGCTCTTGAAACCGACAAGGTCCTGCATGTGTGCATTTTAGCTGAAACCGTAAACCGAAAACCAGCGCAGTGGTGGTTGCTATTGCTACCCGTCTCACTCTATCTCTCCGCGTGTGAATGTGTGTGCGTGTGCCAGGAAAAGTGTGAAGCAGAAGAAAGCAAAGCGCAGCTCTAATTAAGAAAAACCCAAGATCGAGATAAAAGCGAGAATCAAATCATAAAAATGGCAAGCGAAGTGGCCCAAATACCCGCCGAGGAAACGCCCGCAGTGGCAACAGAGAGCGCATCCGCCGAGCAGGCGGAAAAGCCAGCCGCTCCCGCTGGCGATGCTGCCGCTGCAGCCGCCCCCGCAGCCGCTCCGGCTGAAAAGAAGGAGGGCGGTGATGCGGAGGACAAGAAGGAGGATGGCAAGCCGGAGAATGCAGCTGCCGATGGCGAGGCAAAGAAGGATGAGGCGGCGGCGGCCGCTGCACCGGTGGCGGCGGCCAAAACGGATGCCCCGCCCGCCCAGAAGTTCAATGTGCACAAGACCAACTTCGAGAAGGACATCATCTATCTGTACCAGTTCTCGCGCACCCCGCTGCTGCCCTCGCTGTCGCCCTACTGCCTCAAGGTGGAGACCTGGCTGCGTCTCGTGGGACTGAAATACGAGGTGAGTGCTAGATGAAAGCCACTAATTAACGAAAAACCCCTAGGAAACCCTAAGAATCCGAAAAGTATCCCAGATTTTTCTCGCATTTTTGCGGTACAGATTTTTTCCCAGCTCCTGCGGGAGAGTAAGAGAGAGCGATAGTGAGAGCGCCGCCATCATGGTGTGTGCTAAGCCTGCCTGTACGTATACTGCGTGTGCATGTGTGACCTGCCCTGCCCGTAGCTGAAAAAGGGATACATTTAGCGCTCTCTCTTTCTCGGCCCGTCCCGCCGCCGCCACCGCCTTTGTGTGTGTGTGTGAACCTGTAGCCTGGTCCTGTGTGTGTAAAACAGCGTATACATAAAATTTGTGTGTGCGCCGACGCCGACGTCGCGTCGCTGCTTTATGCTCCACTCTCTGTTTCCCCAAACCACATCCCCACCCCTCCCCCTTGCAAAAACGAAGTCGTGCTTCAAATTTTGCACTTGCCGACTCTCTCCTTTTGTCTCGCTCTCGCTTTGCACTGGCTCCGGCTCTGGCTCCCTCTCTCGCTCGCTCCACCAGAGTCTTGTCTGCTCTTTGTCTTTTGTTGCTGCACTGTTTTTTATTTCACTTTTCCTTCGACTTCTTGCTGCTGCAGCCTGCCTGCTGCTTGTAATTGCTTTTAATAGAAATTGATGCAGTTTAAGACGGACTCAGAAATAGCTGTCCCCGTCCCCCTGCTTTCCTACTTTTCCTTGTCCTCTCTGCTTATCTGCCAGTCCGTTAAGTAGCTGTAATAGAGTGTGGTAGTAGTTGGGGGCGGGGGAAAGGAGGAAAACAACTGTCAACGACTTCCATTGGGTGCCTTCCATTTTAGCTTTTCGCTTTTTATTTCTTCTTGAGTTGTGTTTTTTTTCCTTTCTGTTTAAAGCGCGCGATGCGGTTTGCATATTTTTCATATTTTTATAGGCGCTCACACAAACATACTTAGGCGTCGAGGAAAAACTTGAATAGTCGAAGGGGCGGGGGAGAAATGGGTGCGGTCACCCGCACAAAACGTAGAGACGCAATTGTTGTTTAATCTTATTAATTACATTGGTTAATGAAAAACGAGCCCCCGGAGGAATGTTAATTGATGCCTTTCCAGATGCCGGAGAACTGATAAGTGAGCGCAGCGCCGTCTCCCGCCCTTTCTCCCCCATCTTTTGCCATATGTTGCATTCCAGGCAAGAAAGAAGCCGAAAAGAAGTGAGGCAATTATGATTGACAGTCCATCAAATGGCCCGCAGCTGGAAATTACTTTCCATTTTCATTTCACATTAATTTCCACTGATAACAAGGCACCCTGAAATAGGAGAAATAACAGAGGAAAACATATAAAAAAAGAGTTCAACAAACTTGCGGACCTTTGACATTTCTGGTTATCATTGTGTTTGTTGTTGTTATTGCTGCGCTGCTTGGCATTAATCATTGAAAAGGGAGGGTGACTGTGAATATTGTATGCAACTGACTAAGCCAGTTTGCTCCGACCGACCCCCTTGCATTTTTTTCTGTGCTTGCCCCCCGCTGCTGCATTTTTCTCCTTCGCTTTTGTGTACACATTCATCAGTGTAAACAAGAGCAGAAGTTGTTTCTTTATTGATGATAAACCAATGCATATTTTGTTCACACCCATTAAGAAATACAACTACAGCAACAACAACTGAAGCAAGCACAACAACTACACGGCTGTAGCAGCAGCTATGCATCAGTTTCGCTTTTGAGGCGGTGGCCCGCATTGCTGGAATTCCTGGGTGTCGCGACGCATATTGTAGATTGTGCAATTAATACAACGTTTTTTCCTGCCATATGCACATTACTTATACAAACGCCACTCAAAAGTCTAATTAATATTCAAATGGGAAATGCTGGCGCGCCATTTCATTTGGCAATATTGCCAGCTTTAAAATATTAATTGCTGTCTAAGATCTGGCAACACCACTTCTTTTAGTTGCAACTGTACGTGTGCCAGTGTGTGTGTGCGTCCGTACGCCCGCCTATGTGTGTGTGCTTGGGAGGAAGTGGAGTTCTTTTTGTTTTTGTTGCCTTTGTTTTAATTAATAAACCGCATATTTGCATTAAAACAACACAGTGAACGGCCTTTGTTGTTGCTCACTCGACTGCAATTCTTTAGTTTCAGCTCTCTCTACATCTCTCGCTTGCTCATTTACTCTCTTTGGGATTTCGGTGCAAGGGTGTGGATACACACACAAACACGGATGCATGCAAATGTATGAGCTGCATAATTGCATTGCTTCTTCTTCTTCTTGCTTGACTTATTACACTGAACGAAAATTGAGGGGTCCCATTAAGCAGAGGTCCATTATGTGCTTCGCCTTAATTGGCATAATGATTTAATAAAAAAATAAATATTTGCATTGTATGGCGGCGCGGCTTCTGCTTCTTCTTCTTCTTTGCCGACAGTAACCGTTATGTGCGTTGGCGTAGGCAGAAGAAGACGAAGCGGAGGAGTGGCAAGAACAAGAGGCAGCAGACAGGCTGCCTTTTTTGTGGATCATTGGAATTGAAAAATGCGAGACACAAAAACGGACTCCACCCTTTTCGCAGAGCGATGCTGCTGGAAGGCAAAAATCTCTCTATATACCGCTCTTACTCTCTCCCTGTTCTGGCTCTCTCTCTGTGCACTTCACTCCACTGCTCCTCTCTCTGTGCGAGCAACCACACCCTGCCTCTCCCTTTTCGGCGGAGGGCGCGAAAGCATAAAATATGCCAACGGCTCGCTTTTTTGTTATGGCAGCAATTTCTAATTAGAAATTATTATGTAGATTTGTGCAGCCAAGCTGAAAACGAAAATGTTAAAACCGGACACCCGCCGCCTATAACTGTCACACGAGTCCATAACGGTAACGGTTCAAATGCCCCGTGCGGACGTGTGTACACACTGGAAGGCATTGGAATATGTCAAAATGTTCGAATAGCGGGCAATTGGAACACAGTTTCCCTCCCGCTGCGTCCATGCGCCCGCTGGTGTGTGTGTGTTTGTATGAGTTTTAGGGGTGTTGGTTTTTTGGGTGGGTTTTCTGTTTTTGGTTTTCGAGTCCGGGTTTTGGGTTTTTGGGTTCCTGGGAGGTACAGCTAGCTTTTCGGTTAGTGAGTGGTTGGTTTTTCAGCATCTGCTTGGCATACATAGGAAATACCCAAATACGAGCACACAGATACACACGTACGCAATATGCCGGCTATATGTATGTCATGAGCGCCATCTAGCGTCCGGAATTCTTGCGGGGAAATGAACTACATTCTCACATTAGTAACAGAGAGAAAAAAGGAAATCAACATTAATTATAGGGGTTTCCATATGGACTTTCCAAACCTTCCTTGAAGGACCTTCCATTAGCAGCGTTATATGTTTGGTTTCAATTTCAAACTGGAAGGGTTTTTTAAATAGTATTTATAAATTTTTGTATCTGGGAACTATTTTCTATATGCATGTTATTATCCTTATACCCTTTTCTTAATTCAAAATAAGAAATATAAATAACAATAACCATATCTCGAAATTTCTGGGATGCTCTATATTTCATTCCGATATTTGTATACAGAAAACCAAAACAATAGTAAGAGATAATGGGGAGCAGGAAGTGCCGCCGTGATGACCAGTTGTGTTAATCACTTTTCTCACTGCATGACTCGGTCGGCCTGCTGCCCCCAGATAAAAAGAAAAGGGTGGGGTAAACAACCCCGCGCTCCCACTTCCCACTCCACATTCCACATGCCACATTCCACGCACAATTACTCATCATCCTCAACGCAACTGAAAATAATGTATACTCTTGTGTTCTTGCCCCGTTTCTTGCAGAATGTCGATCATAAGATGCGTTTCCGCTCCAAGAAGGGTCAGCTGCCGTTCATCGAGCTAAATGGTGAGGAGATTGCCGACTCTGCCATTATTATCAAGGAGCTGTCGTCCAAGTACGAGAAGAATTTGGATTCGGGACTCACCGCCGAGCAGAGGAATGTGTCGTACGCCACGATTGCCATGCTGGAGAATCATCTCATCTGGATTATCTTCTACTGGCGCGCCAAGTATCCGGATAATGTGCTCAAGGGATACAAGGTCAACTTGCAGCATGCCCTCGGCCTGCGGCTGCCAAACTCCATTCTGAACTTCTTCTTTAAGATAACGTTCGGCCGCAAGGTAACTGGAAAAGTTGGAGGATTCATTCATTCATGATCTCCCCGGGTTTCACTTTCTCAGAATTTTTGTATAATTTTTATTAGATTTTAGAAACTACATTGCATACTTTTCGTCATTTTTGTAAATAACCTTTAGAATGGTTTTATGTATCTGTAACTTTTTAACAACAATTCGTTCTTAGAGACTTGATGGTAACGATTTTTATGTAATTTTTATTATTATCCTTAAAGACTTTGCTTTAAGGAACTCTCCCTTTGATTACTTATCGGTGTACATTTTTATTTAATATTATTGACTATCATTCCTTGTTAATATTAGAAATAACACAAGGTTAAACTAATGGAAATGGTAAAAAAAATTCTAGCTTAAACGGAAATAGTTTTGTATGGAGAATCCACTGGAAATCAAATCAAAACAGATGTGAAAGTGAAAACCGGAAGACAATTTGAAACAATATTTAGTTTGAAACCCTAAACGTAGCTCAAGTAGTGTTGATCTAGTTACATTCCGCCGGGCCAGCAGCTTGCTGAACCTCTCCAGTCAGTTCCTAAAACTGAAGATATCCGCACTTTGTTTAGATTTCAAGTGTAATCCAAAACTGGAGAGGCTTCCTCCGAGCTGGCTGGCTGATTAGGCGGGGATGGATGGGTAGTGTAAATAAACATAACTCGAACGTTCGATTTCGCTTAAGAGGCAAGTGGTGGCATATTATATTGCACCTACCTAGCAGTAACAGAACTAAAAACTCCAAACACCAACCCAGCCATCCCCCCGCACATAGTTTACTCCGAAATGTCGTGGCATAAACAATCGATCGATCCCTTTACGGGTTGCATTTGTTTATGTCGCAATATCGGTTCTCACATAACAAAAAATTCTAAAGTAAACCCAAGCATCCGAATAACGAAACAAAAACAATGGGAACCCAAACTAGAAACATGAAAAAAAATAATAGTTATTTTATCACTAACTCTTGCATGGTTTTTCTCTTTTTTCTTTTTCGTTCTTTTTTTGCATACTCCTTTGGTTTTGAACATCTAACTGTGTAATGCGTATTGCCCCCCTCGAATTTCCCAAAAAAATAACTCGCACTCCAAAAACAACTACCCGTAACGTATGCTTGTGCATCCCCCGTAACCCCCATCATCATCATCCGTAACTCTGCTGTACGGCAAACGAACAACTATTGAACACAAAAAGTGGTTCCAGGGCACAAAGAAGCTGAAGGCGCATGGCATCGGCGTTCACAGCGCCGAGGAGATTGAGGAGTTCGGCAAGAACGATCTGAAGGTGCTCAGCGAGATGCTTGACTGCAAGCCGTTCTTCTTTGGCGACGAGCCCACCACCCTGGATGTGGTGGCCTTTGCAGTGCTGTCGCAGCTCCACTATCTGTCCAAGGACATTGCGTATCCGCTGCGTGACTACATGACCGAGAAGTGCCCCAACTTGATTGGCCACGTTTCGCGCATGAAGGATAAGTGCTTCCCCGACTGGGATGAGATCTGCACGAAGCTGGACCTCAACGCGCACATTCCCAAGCCAGAGTGAGTATTCGAGAGAAAATATAGTTTTATAGATTGTTTTCTAATTTGAATAAAATTAATTTTTCAGGCCCGAGACCAAGGAGGGCAAGGAAGGCGGCGAGCAGGAGAAATCAAACGAACAGGAGGGCACCGAAGGCGACAAGATCGAGAAGGAGTTGGAGAAGGACAAGGTAAGTCTTTGGTTTTGGAGTCCAGATGGTCTTTCTGTTTAGGAAACAATATATAATAAAAATAAGAAGTAGCTTAAAACTAATTAAAAGAAGAAAGACCCCCTTGAACCCAATAATCCTCAATGAACTTAAGTTTATATCAATTTTCTTTAAATTTTGCAGTCGAACGAGAAGGAGTCGACCGAGGAGAACAAAGAGAAGGAGGAAACAAAGTAAATTCGCCGTTAGTTATATGCGTACATATATCTAGTATATATGTGTATGGATCGAGAGAATACAAGAAAGCAACACCCCACATACACACACATTATATATATATACATATGTAGTACTATACTATATAGTAAGGCCCTATATAGCTAGGCGCTGCGCTCTCATATATAAGCATTCAAACATCAGAAAACCACTCGAAAAAAAAAACAAAACAACACCCATTTACAAAAACCTAGGACAACTGTGTAAAGCAAAAGCAGGCAAAAACAAAAACCATCAGCAAAGAGAACGATCCACTAAGTAATGAGAAACAAAAAACAAAAAGAAACAAAAACAAAAAGTATATACAATAACGTAACGTAAAAACTTTGGACATCTTTTTTTATATATATACACGACGACGTTTGTATTACAAGAACAAGAAACAAAAAACAAACAACAAGAAAAAATTCAACAAAAAACGCAAAAAAAAACCGTAAAAACCATTTAGTATAAAATTATAAAAGTTTATACGTATAAATATTAAGAAGATAAAGATGAACGCGAAGAGCAAGGGGGAGAAATTATAAAAAATTAGTTAAAGAACTCGAATAAAGAAAGATAAAAAACAAAGAAAGTGAGAAAATGTGAGTAAAAAAAGAAGAGTGAAGCCAGCGATATAGGAAGGATGGCAAGGACAGGAAAGGAAGGTGTAGAGAACAGCATACAATACGCATTAATCATTAGTTTTCATTCAAAACGCGATCTATATAATACACACTCATCCACGCTCACAACACAACACACACACTCACTCAAACATATAGCATATGCAGCAACAATTGCAAACTCGATGGTATTGTTTACTCTTCCAAAATTGATTAAGCTTAAAGTAACGAACAAGGATCCGCAGCCAGTACGCTATATATAGGAGGATACGATATGATATGATATGATATATACAGTGATGATGAAGGTGTAGTAGGGATGGCATGCAATGGGAATGGTATAGGAATGATATAACGGAATGACGGCAATTAAGTTTATTTTTTATATATATATGATTGCAAATAGTAATTTTTGATTCTCGTGTGCAAATAATTAAACAAAAAGCGGATAAAATTTATTACTTATAATTATAAACATAAATCTTATATACGCGCCCCCCATTATGCATAAAGATGTGTATAAAACAACAAACGAAACAAAACATAAGAACTATGTATGTTGGCCCTTTTATTATATTATATATATTATTTCTATATAAATATTATTGTAATTGTGTACTGTGTATTATGATTTGTTTGCTACAAAAACCCTTTTTTCGTATGAGATGCTCAGAGCTTTATCGATGTTTCAACACACACATACAAAATAAACAATCAAACGAATTCGAACCAAAAATGAAAATGAATCTATAAAAATACTCGGCAACACATACGAAAGATACAAAATACGAACAAAATTATTTGTAATTTTTTTTATACGAATTTATAACTATTTTTTGTATATTCCCCTTTTTTGGTACGTCCACTGAACAAAATTATATTATGTACGCCTCATTTATTTTTGTCCACTGTCTTCTGTGTTTTATACGATTTATTTTTAATGATATTGATTATGCAAATATATATATAAATATAAACATAATTTGTACTGTAATTAAAATTTAACAAAACGCTGCAGACAACAAAAACAAACGCAAAAACGATCAACAAAACTCATAGAAACACAACAAAAGCATCCATGGAGAAAAAGCAGAAACGGAAGAACTGAAAGAAGAATTCACTGCGGGGAGGTCACCTTTCGCTCTTTCTCCCACTCACTTTCTCCCTTACATCCAGTCGGCCTCCTCCCCTTTCCACCCACGGATTCCTCGGTGTTTATTGTTTTTCTCCTAATTTTTTTTTTGTTTGTTATCGCGCTGCATTCGCGTTAACTTCTCATAAAAAAAAAGAATCATCAGATTGAGAATGAATGAAATCTTTTAATAGGGTAAAACTCACACAACTAAGAAATAAAAGGAGAAAAAAATAAACAAAAACAAATACAGAACCCATTGAGGCGCGACAGAAGCAGTGAAAACAAATTTAGGAGAAGGTCAACCCACAACAAGAAAAAAAAAACAAAAACAACAAGAAGAGAAGCAGGAGGAGAGCGGGCGACCGATCGATCGATCCACGGAAGGGAAAAGCAGATGAAAATCTCTCTATAACGATACGATTTGTAGACTACGCAAGTATTTTTATGTATTAAAGGTTATGTTGTAAGTTTTTATCACAATATTTGTATTGTAGCTCAGTGTTTTATATGATTATATAAAATGGATAAAGCAAAGAAAACAAAAAAACGAAAACGATAAACCGAAAGAAAACCGAAACCCATAAAAAGCGTAAAAAAAACAGAAAAGTGCGCAACCCGACAGAAAGAAAAATTATTGTATTACATACATCTTATATATAATAAATATGCTTCTTAATAAAAAAAAAAAAAAAAAACAAAATAAAGCCCCCGATGTGAGACCAACTGATTTACGACGGCGGCTTCCTCGCACTGTCCCGATAAAGACAGTCGCATCGGTCGACTTTAAGCCGGGGTGCTTACGCCGTGAATGCAAAGGCTACAGGGCTATGGGAGACCACGGGAAAAATTTAATTATGACACCCGAGTTATCTTTGGACGTACACCCCTGATAGCTCTAATTCAAGTTTGCTTATTCATATCTAAACAGTCATAGTAGCCCTCGGCAATATATTTCCCCCGATAGCAACCAAGCCAAGAAGGAGGAGGAGGAGAGGAGCGCAGGAGGAGGTGGAGCAGGCAAGCCGAAATTATTTTGTGTGGTCACTGTTTTCGTGGTCAACAATCAGTCGTCGTTGATGAATCAGTTTTGGGCCACTTTTAATTGATATGATTTTTTCCAATTATAATTGATCTCAGTTAAGGAGTTAACCAAAGCTGGGCAATTCAATTAGAGGCTCGCCGTTCGCCGCTTGCCGGCGAAATGAAGTAAACACAGCACTGAACTTTCTCCAGCCACAGCTCAAGGTCACAAAGGAGACCCGAACGGGAGGCCTTCCTTCCGTTCTTTCTCTCTATATATATATTTATTTGCACCCAAATATGCCAATCAAATTGACATTCAATCCAATCTGACCCAATATATTATATACTCGGCAGAGTGACGGCGCGATAATCGATATTTGACCTAGGCCAATAAATTTACCTCCCTCGCCTCGCTCATTTCCCTGGAGTTCGGCGGGAAGTTTTGTCTAATCAACATTTAATTTGATGTTCGATTCGAACGCTTCGAAGTCATCAAACATCAGGCAACATGGCAGGGGCTTCTGGGCTTCTAAGCCCCTCGAACTAATCAAGGCAAACACATCGGAAGAATATACATTGGAATTATTAAGCCCATGCAGAGGCCCCCCTTAAGCCCCACCTCGGCTGATGTGTGTGTGTGTGTGTGTGTCTCTGTCAGCGACATTTCTGGCAATTTATTGAAGACGAATTCCAATCAGAGCAAATCATGCGAATATGGCAAACGGAATTTATTACGCCAAGCGTGCAGGGGTCGTAAAAAATAAAAGGTAAGTGTGATATCGTTTCGATCCATCTAAAATCCGTCATAAGTTACAGCTGCAGTCAAGGTAATAGAATGCAGGTATAGTCATATAGACTTTATAGGAAAGAAAGTACTGATATTCTAAGGGGCTATGATGATTTCACTTATGGGTTCGGCTTAGAAACAAGTTTACTATAATTATTTTATCAGAATTAGAGTTAAAATTAATCAATAAATGACAAACGTATTTTTTATTACTCAAAAATATTTAAAATCTAAAATATAAAGAATTTTTGATATTTATTTTTGGTACTAAATGTATAATTTTGACATCAACTATTTGAAAAGATATTTTTAAGATTTCTTTACAATTATTATCTAGAAAAAAAAAAACAATACTGTTGCGAATATTTTTATGGTTTTTAATTACAGAAAAATATGTGATTAAATAGTTGTTCATCTCTTAGATTAATATTGAAACGTATCTCACAGTTTTATTTTTTCCTCTTCCTTTTCTAAGGATCCTAGTTTTCTGATCACCTGTGTAAAGGTGTACACCTCTACCAAAAAAACGTTACCTATTTCGTTGTAAAGGTAATATTTCGTTTGTCCTTTGTGGCAAATATTTTTTTCCAGCTGCCAGAGGCAATGTCAGTATTGGCGTGCACGTTGCATGCGGCGACAGGTGGGTGGCAGGGAGTGGGCCTATGGGGGGACTCTGTGTGTTTGTGTGTGGAAGAGATAGATAAGTAATTCCATGGAGCATGCAGCCCGGTTTGATGTCGATTTGGAATTCAGAGGCTCCCAGCATTGAATTGGTGTTAAGCACGAACCGAACGAAATGGAAATGGAAATGAGAGAACGAGACTGAGAAATGAAAATCAGCAGTTGTCATTGTCATTGGAAATGGCTTGTGGACGTGCCAAAGGGGGGCTGGGTGGGGAGTGTGGTGGGCAGGAAAAAAAAGGGAGATGAAAGACACGCCATCGAAAGGAGGCGACTCCTCTGTTCATCCAGTTGCCGTTGTTCACTGCAACAGCTCGGTTCGGATTAGCTCCTCGGGCTTCCTTGCTCTTTTTTACTGTGGAGTTTATCTCGCTGGTTTTTATCGTTATTTCGAGTTAAGAGTCCTTTCTGTTGATTACCAGTGATTCTGTGCGTGCTCTCATCCGATTTATCTTCTTTGAATATAACCCTGATGTGACACATATGCCTTGAGCTATAATTTATCTGAAGTTACATGCATCCGACCGCACTATATTTATCAAAGTGGTAAAATATTGTTTATTAAATATATTTTTTACACGTTTTTTATTGTGTTTATCGGACATTTAATCATTAACTTTACATTATATTTCCACTCGCTTGTTTATGGCCCAAGTGTTTTAATTGTCTGATCGTGCTGAAGCTCTGTAAAGGGTTTTAAGATATTTATCTCCGACCTAGTATTAAATAAAATCGTTCTAGTTGGAAATTACAACCCAAAAGCCTATTTTTTGTGTTTTTTGTTATTTGATTTAATTGATAATAAAATTGTTTACACACGTATGCATCGAATTAAACCCTCTCTTACACTGTCTCTCGAAAACTTTAATAGATTTGCTCCTAAAAAAAAACATCTAAAACTTCGCCATGTCCAATCAACTATTCTTTCTGAGTTTGGCCGATATCTTCTCTGTGTATCCTGCCATCTTCAAGGAGCAGAGCAAGAAACTGAAAAAGTCCAAACAGATCTATCTTCCCAGCGATGAGGAGTGGCAGGACAAGATGTATTATATGCTTCTGGAGATTCAGCGCCACGTAAACGACTCTTCAGATGAATCGCTTTCGCTGCAGGACATCAACAAGAAGGAGAAGCCCCTCTTTGATCCTCTGCGCATTACCAAGATCCTGACCCCTGGAATTAGTCCCAATGGAAGACGCAGCAGGACTTTGAAGTATTGTCATTCCACCACGGTGAGGGTGAAGCTAAAGGCCGGAGCTCGTTGGACTTTGCCCACTATCGCCAATGCCGCCAAATTGCTTCGCAAGCCACCCATTTTGGTGGATTTTAAGAACGAGCATGAGATGCGATTGGCTTACTCCTTGATCTACGATGTCTTCCGATGTAAGTCGATCCTTTTGGACTTTAATTTGTGTTTTATATTGAATCTTTATTTAGATAAAGTTGTGATGTCGAATGCCTTAAGCGATGTCTGTTTTTTTGAGCAGCACAAAGAGGTGAGTAAGGGATTAAGGATGATTACAAAAATATAGCATACTTCCTGGCCAATTAATCGATAGTAAAATACAAAAGAAATGATAATTTTTGTAAATATATAATAATTTTAATGTTAATTCTTTCTATTTAGTACATAAATGACGAGCAACGAATTTGGTTAATGCTCTTCGAACTGTACGATCGCCAGTTCAAAGGTCGTAACTCTGAGGAGAAGGACCTCCAAGCTAGTCTCTACAAGGAGGCGCAAGTTACAGGTGGGTTTTTAATTATATTATTAGTATATATAATAATCGGGAATTTTCAACAGAACTGGCGGATGTTCTCTGGACGCATCGCACCCGCCTGGCTGCCTCAATTTCTCGGATGCGGATACGAGTGGGTGCCCTCCGGCTCTCTCAGCTGCTGCCCATTCACCTGCAGAACGAGAAGGTTGCCATTGCTGCTGCCAATCCGGTGGTCACTGGATGGATAAATCCATTTTTAGTGCGGTGAGTCAGGTGATTAATAAAAATAAAATCATATTTTATTGAATCAATTTAATATTTACAGTAATAAAGAAGAAGCAGATAAAATCCTCACCGATATGGGCTTTACTGTCCACGGTCCGGATGATGAGCAGCCGCTGCTGGAGCAGCACTGCAAGTGGGACAATATCTGCCCTTTGGTTATATCCTGTATACCCAAGGATCGCAGCGAGTTTACCAAATCTGTGCTGATGACGAAACACTATTTTATAATGCAGGTGAAAAATGGGAGTTATTTTTAAATAATTAAATTAAAGTTTATAATAAATCCATAATTTATATCTTTAAACTAAATGCTTATACATTCGTCTGTTGCCATAAATAATTCTAGTTTTCTTTCTAAAAAGCATAACAAGATTGATCTATATTTAATCTTATTTTATTTATATTTTCTAGAGATAACTAATTAATTTGGAGGTCTTATAAGTTTAGTTGATGATTATTAAGTCACATTTTCACACTGACAGCCTTAAGGAATTAAAACTATCGGAAATGTGGTCAATATTTTCTTTAAAATAAAATAAAATTATATAATATTTTAATATTGAATAAAGCGAAGTAAATTTGTTTTGTTTTTATAATTTTAAATTGCTTAGCTGCTTTCTTTGAAAAAAAGTTAGTTACAAACGATTACAAAAAATAAGAACGATCTTTAAGTATTTATAACAATATTTATCACTTAAAACAGGTTTATGTTTTACGTTTGTTTTTAAAAAAGTAGGTAACTGCGAACGAATTAAAACCAATTAAATGAATTAAAAATGTATACATCTTTTCATACCCCCTCTGCCAAATTTAGCTCCCTTTCTAGCTCATTCTTTAATAAATAAATAAAATAAATTAATCATAAAAAATCTTTTTTTCTTGCAGGACAAAAACTTTACCTTTGGACCTGCCATAATGTCCAAGTTAATGGATTACTTTGAGTTGGATGGCGATATTCTGCAGACGCACATAGGATCCCCACGATCCACTGCCTATTTGGCAGCCCTTTTCTACTCCATCAATCGTGTGAATAACTTTTATGTTTACGGAGCTGGTGCCAATCTGAAGGATTATCGCCGCTATATGGAATTGATTGGAGTGAACAATATCCGGTTGTTTGGCGATGCCTTCACCTCGTTTCCCATGGAGTCCAATCGATTTCGGACTGTGGTTGGCATATTTGCCACTCCCCCGAACTCCTTTAGCGCCATCTCGGATCCCATAGATCTGATATGTTCACGCGGCGGTGATCTCAGCATGCTGGAGGTTCTCACAGAGTCAGAGGTCAGTGATGAGGGTCGCCAGCGGGTGGCCATGATCCTGGAGGAACAGCTGCTGACCCTGACCATGTCGATGTCGCGTCCCCAGGTGCAGTTTGTTCTCTATCAAACGCACTCCATTGTGGGCACCGAAAACGAGGATATGGTGAAGCATGTCCTGGAACTGATCAATAAGCTGGCGCTGGAGAAACATCGCAATGCCTACAAGGAGCAGAAACGTTTGGAGGCGATAGCCGAAGCGGAGGCAGCCAATATTCCAGCGGCTGCGATGAGCAAGGACTCGCCGAGGAAGAAGGACAAACCATCAAATCAGCCCGAGGTGCCAGCTCCGGGCTCTGGGCCGGCATCAACAGCTCCTCCAATGCCCAGGGTGGATAGCATTGATCTGATAGTAACGCCCGATATCGATGAGTTTGTCCAGGATATAGTGCCGGATATATGCATCAATCAGGATGATTGCATCAAGCAGCAGGTGACGGGCAGCTACCTATCTCTTGTGAGGCGGAAAACCTTGACCCATCTGAACGAGAAATACTTGATTCGAAGGGCGGAACAGAGAGGACTCTTTGGCAAACCCGAAAAGGATACCAAGGAGAAGGCCAAGCCCAAGGCAGTTAAGCTGCAGGAGCAACAGGCAGAAACCATGCCCCAGGACCTGGGCTATGATCAGAGGAACTCGGGTCGATCCAGTGCTCAGCAAATAGTGAGTAGCATCTATCTATATATAGTACGAAATAATCCCTGACCGTTGGCCAAAACAATGTACACAAAAAGGCTGTTAGACTTTACACTTTATTGTTAACAAAAAACAAATTTGAAAGGTGGGCGATTGTTGTTAAAAAAAATATATATATAGTATATGGGGAATTGTGGGAGATATAGGCGGTAATGTGACTGGAGGTTGAGGCTGGAGCTATGTACACTAGCGTCTTATGAGCTAATAATTAACATGTCCATACTGTCTGCGGATCGATCATCGTTGATAGACACGCGATCGATGTCATCATTATGGTTGAATCAATTTGATCTGCATCATTATCTTGTACCGATATCGACAGGGGCATTTCCTATTATCTCAGGCTCGTGTTTTATATAGAATACTTTTATGTCACTGGGATTTCGAAGGGTAATTAGTGTAATTTACTTCAAGTTATCAGCGTTTGCTCTGGGTTTTATCAACTTCATTATGACCTCCCATTTAAATTTTAATTACGTTTGTAAATATTTTAGTTTGTATTCGTTTGAATTACCGAGCTATGTGTATTATTTCTTTATCAGTATGCGCACTTATTTCTATTATTATTATTTGTATGCCTTCACTTTCTATTATTTGTATTATCTTCATCTTTATTCACATGATTTGTATTACATTTGCATGTATGCAGTGTTAGAAGTAATTACATTTATCTGTATCATTTATATTATATTTTAGATTATTCATTTATTTGTATTCACATCATTATCAGCATCTTCTGAGGATGCAAATCCACATCGTCTCCGCTGTCTCAGTTCATCGTTATAATTATTCACATTACTTTAATCTATATTCACATCCTATAATCTGCAGCCACATCAGCCCGTACAATCATCGAACCATTAGAGGGTGAGGTTTGGGTAATTAGCGTGAGGTGGCAAGCACTTTGCCTTGGCTTAGTCACAGGCTCCAAGGGATTAGGTCACGCTGCATCTCCGGCTGCTTATCTCATGGGTAGTGAGCGGATGGGGTCACCTGGTGGAGATCGTCGTGTTCCTTACTTTTTCCAAGCGCTCACCGATGAGGTCTTCGCATAGTTTTGGCTCTTCTGCTGCTGATAGTTCTGCTTCACATCCGCCTTCTTGCCGCTGGAGTAACCCATGCCGGAGCCCATGCTGGAGCTGCTGCTGCCATTGTAGCTGAAGCTGGACTTGAAGGTGGGATTCCCGATGCTCTTGAACATGGGATGGTTCTTGCCAGCGCCCACCGGTGGAGCCGCCTGGTTATAGTAGCTCTTGTTGCTCGACAAGTTGTTCTGCTGCTGACCCTTGTCGGACATTTGGCGGGCGTAGGACGAGAGGCCCAGGCCCACGGCGCCCATTCCCACACCCAAGCCAACTGTGCTCACTCCCACTCCGCCCATGCCCACGCCATAGGCCTGCTGTTTGTGGCTGGTGCTGAAGGTGGCCGCCTGGTGGTCACTGGCCAGGGATCCGCTTTGGGTGTAGAACTGCTGCTGCACCTCGACTATGTAGCGGTAGGCCTCCTCCATGCTCTTTGGGTTCCTTCGCAGGATCATTGAGTGTGTGGGCTCAGGCAAATGATCACGAAACACCTGCAGCGTTATCCTTTCGATGTCCTCCAAGGCGTAAAGGGTGTCATTGTGGGTCAACTTCCTGTTGATCAGTCTGTGCTTCAGTTTGGCCATTTTCTGGTAGTAGAGCTCGATATTCGAATCGAGGACAGCGCTGCGGATTTTGTGAATCAGGGAATAGCTGGACTCCCTTTCCGCGTAGTTGTACAGCAGCTGATCCTTTAGCTTCAGCCAGGACTCAGCCTTCAGTAGATGGCCGTTGCCAGCTCCATTTCCATTTCCCACGGGAGCGCTCATCTGCCGCGTGAAGACCGCCTCCCGTGCCCGATCCGTGCACTTATTCCTAATGTGTCCTATCAGCTGTGCCTTGTAATAGTCATCGAAACTGTTTATGGCCGGCATTAGAGCCTCGATTTTGTGAAGGAACTGCGGCAGCTTGCCGGGATCACTGCCATCGAAGTTCTCGACGAGCTTCAGGCGGCTCAGGACCTGATTGTATTTATTTACGAACTCGGGATCCATTGTGGCTATTGGGATTCGCAACCCTTTTCGTTATGCTAAAGATATAGATAGCTTCACCGCTCGTTGCGTTCGCGACGACGTTTCGGGAGCGACTGTTTCCAAATTTGAAATCACCGCCACAGCGACTGCGACGCGCCAATAATTGTTGTGTATGGAAAAACAGATTTTAGATTCTTACAAATGTATAAATTAACATTCATTAACATGAATTTTACTTGCAAGACCCAACGACAACGGATCGGAACGAAACGGCACAGCCCGGCCAGCTAGCTCCCGAATAGTGGCGGGTTCTGGGTTTTCGCTTTCGGTTTTGATTTTGGTTTTGGTTTTGCGAATTCGAAATCGACACGAACCGTGGTCGAACCGACACTGAACTGAGCAGATCCGCGACCGAACAGAAATTAACTGACAGAATAAAAACAGAACGGAACTCAACAGCGCCCGCCATTCATTCGGGTGGGAGTTGGGGATTACCTTCTATCAGTGGAGTATGCGGGGTATAATGAGCATTTTCAGGTGCTAAGGGAAAGGGAAAACTTGGGAGGTGAAAACCTTTCATCCGTAAGTCAATTTATTTTAATGATTCAAAATTAATCGAAAAAGGATTTTATAAAATGGGGAGTATAGCATACTTCTTTACGTCATTTGAATCGATTTAAAACTTACAGCAATTTCTGTAACTTCGTGAAACTAACATATTTATGTTTATTTGTGCAATCAGTTTAAAGAAATTTTTATCCATTTATTTATTCATACAAATTTTAAAAATGAATTAAAAAGTATCGTCGTTCTAAAATTGTTTAAAATTTTATGTATAAAAAAATGCGTAGCCGACTAGTTGAACAGCTACAAAGTTCAAAGAATTAAAAGACTAAAAACTTATGTTCCCATTCAACTGCCAAAAAAATGTTTAAAATAATGTCTAAAAAATTGCGTAGCCGACTAGTTGAACCGCTGAATAGTTCTAGGTATCAAAAGACTAAAAAAAACTTAGCATTTCAGTATTTCTAAGGTTTCAATGTTTAATTCTTTAAAAACTGAATAATATTGTTGATATCGTGAATCATTTTAACCTTTAAAACATAATTTATAATGTTTTTGATACGACTTTATTATTTCCAATAATTATAATTCAAATTATTTTATGAACTTTAGTAACGGGTAGCCCGAATGTCGTGACTTTTACCTTAATGTTGCTATTTGCTTACTTTTGTTGTTGTTAAGCACGCTGAATCATAGGCGCATACTCACACGAATGCAAACATAGCGACACCCTGCGCACTCGATCGCGCTTAGATATTGTCGCTCAGATAGAGATAGAGATAGTGCCAACCCAACGGATACGGGCGCACACACACAACCACATAGCTACTGGCTGCTCGACGAAAAACCCCGAAGCACGCACATACCCCTAATACACCACATCGAAGACAACAACAAAGTTCATCAAAAAGCGCGCACAAATCGCTTTAAACGAAGCGTTAGATTCGTTTTTGTTTATTTTATTTTGCATTCTGAATTGTTGTTGTGTTAATTGTTAACGGCAATAGGCGGAGAGGGACAGCTAGACACACAGAGAGAGAAAGCGAGAGAAAGCACACACACGCAAGGATAACGGCAAGCAGTCGATTATGCTTGACAAGGAGTTCACCCTGTTCACTTGCACTGTCCATCAGTGCGTATACGTAATATTCGAATCACGTATACGCACAGATGAACTAAACATGAAAATCAAAATCTATTCACATGCAAATTATTGCATAGAGCAATTGCATTCAAGGTCCTTTCATAATTTCAGATTTTTTCGAAGAATCTAATTGTGTGGCTCACGCTGCACCCTGCGCACTCGATTGCTCATCGCTTGATCTGCACTCAATCGACCCCAGCAGCATCTAATTCAGCTCGATTGCCTCCAATCTTGACACATACACTAGGAGAAAAAAGTATTGGCCAAATGAGTCATATATAATTAAGCCATTAACCTGAGGGTAAAGCTTATAGGCGAAACATTTTACATTAAATTGAACAATTATAATTTTAGGGCAATTACCAAAAGTATTATTTAAAAATGTAATTAATTTATTTGTAGAATATTTTACACTGCAAGAGTTAATTTATTTATTTAGACCTTCTTTTTAATATTGATAGCATTTCAAATTTGTATGCGAATGATAAGTTTATATTATTTTATTAAGATAATGTCTCTCTTTTTGTAGCGCATATTTTCGCCTTCTTTGACAGCTCTATTAAAAAGTATGATGAATCTTTTCTTTGAGTGCCCTGGGCTACACATACCAGCGCGCACCTTTATTAGAGCTGGCACTGCTTGGTGGTTGCCCCGCTTAACCCCGGCGTCTCCCCCCCAATGGGTCGCTTTTAAGGTCTGCTGCGCCGGCGTGCGCGGTTCAACTAATTAGCAACAATTTCTGAGCGTTAGCGGCTTGTAAAACTGTTTAATAATAGCAAAAACTTGTCGGCGTGTAGTCATCGACGAGGACAAATAACAAAGAAACCGAGACGGAGAGAGGGACGGGGCAGAGATTAAGGGGAAAGGCGGGAGTGGGTTCCATTGGGGTGTTAATTTAAATCGCGTCTCTAAACTGATAAGCGGATTTAATTGCTATCAACATCGAGTTGGATGACTTGGCCTGTCGCTCTTGCTCTTGCTCACCGCACTTTGAGTACTTTGCCTGCAACTGTAATTTTTATAGTAATTGTTTTTATGTATAGACAACAGCAGCGACTTCGAGTTGCCGCTTTGATAAGCAGGTTCAGGGACATCCCCACACCCAAACGATCCAACCCAGCCCAACAGTCCCAACCGATCCGCACACTCACAGGCGAATAATAATAAATACCTTTAGCCATGGCACTAGGGTTTTCTTTTCCAACCTAAAGATACCGATTTCTAGTTCAAAAAAAGATAATAAATCATTTAGATAAAGAGTATATATTATTAGTTCATTCACAAGTGTGTTTATCATATAAGATAAACTTTATAAACGGAAGTTTTGGGCTCACAACTTAAAGAATCATGTGTTTTTTTTACAACTTTATATTAATTTTTTGCAAAACAATAAGCCAGGCTAATGTTTATGGGCGTTATAAATATCGGATCGTGATAATTTGATAACAAATATTTATAAGGGCAGTAATTAAGATATGAAGGTAGAAAGTTTCCTAAGTATAAATGTATTTTTCATCGAAAATGGATACATTTCAAGAGTTCCTGGGGCAGTAACTTTAAATTAAATATTTTAAAGGATTCTCTAGGAAAAAACTAACATAAGTTTTCGGGACATAAAACTTAAAACTTTCATAGAGAAAATTAACAATTAAATAGTAAACTTTGATAAAATGATTTTGTTATAAAATTAGCCAAAGAAATGGGAAGAAAACTACTCATTTTCAAAGGTTCACCAATTAGATACAACATACAAAATTTAAATAATAAAATACGCTTTTAATAGACCCGCCCAATTCGGTTTGCATTGTTGTCGAGTGCCAGGTGTTAAAATTACATACAAAATAGCCCTAGCCCTGTGCCCAACAGTGAATTGTTTATTATTATTTATTTGTTTCGCCGTAACTCATCTGCACTCAAGTGGAAGCCCCGCTCGATTCGTATCATTTGCAAGCCAAATTTGGCGCGAATTCTTTGCAGGCATTTTGCGCATATTAATTGTGTTCTCAAAAATAATAAAAAAATCTGTTCAATTGTTTGAAAAAACTAATTACGTGCGGGCGCGCTCGTGCCAAATCTCTTTGCAGCTCCAGCGTCTGCAGCGATCGACGAGCGCCAGTGCCATCCGCTCGCACCTGACCAAGGTATCCTCCATTTATCGACGACCCATCGCCTTCAATTTCATAAGACGCGAGTGCAAGCGATTCTATGTCTTGCCCGTCTACATGGTGAGTGTTTCATTTCTCTGTTTTTCCCCGCAGACAACATTTAGGGCGAGCAATAATATTTACAACCCCACCCCTTGTATACACACCCACTAAAACCCACCCACTCGCAATCCGAATCCCGATTTCAGCACAGCACCAAGCAGAGCATTCGATTATGGTGGCAATACGCGTACAAATGCGTCACGCCCGCCGCCTCGGCTGACGCGGTATGGAATCCAAATCTGAAATTCCGGCTGCACTGCAGCAGGCAGCTGCGGATACGGAAATTGCGACGTGGCCCCTGGTCCAGGAGGCAGCCCCTCCGCCTGCATATCAACGACATCAAGCTGCTGTGCCAGGTGCGCCAGCGGGGTAAATAATTTAACAAAATAAATAAAATTCCAACTAAAAATCTGGTTTGAAATTGAGCCGCCTTTCCAGGGCAATCTCTATCGATTGCAATCAATCGTATAAAGTGTTGGTTAATATTTATTTATGGTTTATTGATTTACTTTAAGACCTTAAAAAATAATACATTATTCGTATTTAAGATTATATTAAATCCTTCACTTAATGATAGCACACTTCAGGAAGAGCCAACGAACCCAACAATTATGTTTAATCTTTATAGTATTTCAAATAATTGTAAACGTGTAAATTATTTTACGAATAGTACGGATCTTGAATAAATAAATAAATTTTGTAAAGGAACGAAAAATTAAATCATGAATATATATTTGTGAAAGAATAAGGAACATTTAATGAATGTATTCTATATAATTTTAGAAATACCCCAAGCTTCTTGGGAAATGAATATTTTATTCAATTAACAGAGCAAGTTTAAGTCTTGATTTTAAAGTAAAATACAAATTGAATTAAACAATGACTGGGAAAATTTTAAATTCCAATGATTTAAAGGATTCTTTCTTCGCGTTATAATGTATTCCATGTGGGATTTGATTGTTTTATGTGTATGTGAGTGGTGATTTCGTACAAGTAAAAAATATATAGTGAGTGAGCTTGAATTTGAAATTGTCGGTCAATGTCCTATGGTAACACTTTTGAATGAGAATGACTTACGACGCTGAGTAAATGGAGTAGTACACTAGAAGGTATAGTTATAGTAGTATAGACGTAGTAATGCTGATCCAATTATTTGCCACAATGTTCCCAATGTGAGTCCCAAGCGTCCAGCTGTAAAATTAAATTAAAGGGCAAACATTAAAGTATATTTTTTGGGAATTCGCTTACACGTGACACTCACCTGGCATTTACTGCTGCAGTACCATTGATTCTGGCAGCGGGCGCATTCAAATATTGCTTCATAGACCTGGCAGTTTTGGCAACGTTTCTTCTCCATTCCGTTAGTGGAGGCCTCCCTGCGATGTGACTTCTTCGGACCCTTAGCCATGTTCGAGTCTCTCGAATATTCGGCTTCCACTTCTTCGTTGCGGTAGCTCGTGGAATGTAATTCATCGTACTGGAGAAAGAAAGAAGAGTTGTTACAACTGGCCTTTAATTATTGGCATCCAAACCTTGATTTACCTGTCTTTTGGCCAGATTACGCTGGGAGACCATGGGACTGCTGTTGTACAGCGGCTTGAGTTGCGACTCATTTTCTAAGAAATTCTCCACGGTGGAGTATTGATGTCTTCCCGGAACCCTCAACTTATTGAGAGAGGAGGCGGCCAGATTGGGAGTGGAGTTGGTCATTTCATGTGCGTATCTATAAATATATCAGAAGAAGTTGATAATCACACATTTATAAAATACAATTGTTATATATTTACCGATCTTGCTCACGCAGGAGCCTGGGTCGCTTGTTAACAGGAGGCAAGTCACAGTTACGTTCCTGATAGTATAGCTCTTCTGGCGCATCGTGGACCTCGCGCATTGATGCCTGGTGAACGGGCAGGGAGTTTCTCCTGTAGTGGTTTGGTTGCTGTTTCTCCTCGAAATAGTATTGAGATGCGGCTGGAGCTTTTTCTTTCAGACCCATGATTCTGCAAAAAGGTATTTAAGGATTATTCTCTTGAAGAATTTCACATTTCTGCCCATCACTCACCCGCGCAGCCTTTCGATGTTGCTCTGGTTGACCTCGACGTTATTTAGGCATTGCTCAATGGACGCTGGGCCTGACTTGAAGGGCAACTTGAGCATAGTTTCCCCAAACATCGACTCCTGCAGATCGTACAACTCCGCCGTGCTGCAGCCTTTGTTGATCACCGAAGGCAGCAGCTTCTTGATGATGGACATACGTTCCATACGCTCCACTCGTCCTCGAAGCTCCATCTTCATACAACGCAGGTGGTATAGCCGATTCCACTCATCTTCCTTTATAGCCAGAAGATTGTCCAGCGTTTTTACATCAGCGTCGATTTCCGCGATGACAACCTTAGGATCTGGACCCACTGAATCTAGTTTTTCCTTGAAGATCGTGTCCATGTCTGGGAACAGCTCCTTCAAACGATAATGGAAGTTGGCATCTTTGTTTTTGAGATCAGGAGCAGCAGGTTTTTGGCGAGACTCCGGCTGGGTAGACGTCGTCTGGGTGGACACAGTCTCCGACCGACGTGGCTGCGGCTGCTGCGGCACCGCAAAGCTGGTGGCATTTACCGGAACTTGGGGCTGTTCTTGCTGCATTTGAACGGTTGGCTGCTGTTGTGGTGGAGCTGGTCGTAATGGAATAGCAGTCTGGTGTGGAACAGTGGGTCGTGGGAGATCAGCCTGTAGTGCAGTCGCGACTCGTGGAGAGTTAACCTGCAGTGGAATTCGTGTCGGCGGTTGAAGGGCTCGAGGTGGGCCCACTTGAGCTGTTTGCACTCGCTGCGTATCAAAGGGAGTTTGAATAGCACCAGATGTCGCACTCTGCAGTGGAATAGCAGCTCGTGAAGGATCATTCTGAGCTGAAACGTCGAGCTGAGGACCGACCTGAGCATGAGCAGCCTGAGGAGGCGAAGACCACTGTAATGCAGATGCGTATGAAGGAGAACCATATACTGGAACTGTTACTGATTGAGCCGGCTGCTCTGGCAGAGCTATCACTGTGTTGCCCTTTGTGATATGCGGCAAATTATCCGTTGGATAGGTGATCTCCATGGGCACAGCAGGCGGAGTGGGAGTGTTTAAGCTCTGCGAAAGAGCGGCCAGATTGATAGGCTGCTTGGCGTTGGGTCCAAGAGGAGGTGCCAGTGTATATGGTGAGCTCAACTTGAAGGCTGGCTGACTCTGGATGGGATTAGCTGTTGGGGCGATGACGGCCGCTCTAGGTGACAGCTCCGAAGGCTGCATTTTGAGTACGGGAGTTGCCTCGACCGAGTTCTGTGAGACTGCCGGAAATTCGATAAAATGCTCATCATCATCGTCAACTATACGACGCTTTTCGTTGCTTAAGGGTGGCGTTACTGAACGTCGCCGTTTGAGTGTGGCATCCATCGCCATGGGTTCCTCCGCCGTCTCCTCCACATGATCATCCTGCTGCACCAGAGTCGTATCTGGAACTGCCTGCTCCAGCTCCAAGCTGGCGGTTAGCTTATCCAACTCAATTCCAGCTTGACTTGGCTGCTTGGGCTCCGATATAATGAGGAACTCATCCAGCACAGAGGAGGTTCCGTTTTCGTTGGACTTCTCGTTCTCCTGCTCCTCAAATTGTGGCTGCGCTGTTGGTGGAGGTTTTATTGCCTTTGCTTTGTTCTCTTTAATGGGAGTTACGTTTGCCGCCTTGGCTTCCTCTGGCTTTTCGGGGGAGTCCTCATTTTCGGTGTCGTCCAGACAAATGAGCTCAGGCGACTGACTGACACTGCGATTGGGACTGGGTCCGGAGCTGAGACTGCGGTCAAAGCTGCGGCTACGGCTGCGACTGCGACTAAGGCTGCGACTATTGCTGCGACTGTAGCTCACACTTCTGCTGTAGGAGGTATATTGCCTTTGCCTTAGACTTGCGTTCTTCCGTTTTATGAGAAACCGATAGTTCTTATCGCGCTGATCTGTGTATTTTAGCCTAGGGAATGAAGTGGATAGTTTATAATTTAATAGGACGCGAGGGGAAGGCATAAGACACTTACCACAAGAGACTGCGGCGCTTGAAGAATACAAAAGGCTGCCTGTACGGTGCGGACTGCAATTGCCGGATCCGGCGAATGGTTTCGGCGGTAGTCAAAGGCGGTTCTTGCACCACCACAGCAGCGGCTTCCGTTATCTTGTCCATTCCCGCGATATCTGCTGCAGGCAGATTTCTATCGTCGGCTTTTTCGGAGGATTTCGACTTGGGTTTGGCACCTGCGCCCGCGCCAGCGCTAGCGTCCGTTCCCGCCTTCAGTGTCGAGTTACCGGGGCTGGCTTGTTTGCTGACCGCTGCCTCCATTAGAGCGTCGTCGTCCTCCTCGTGGCTGTATTCGTCGCTGCTTAGCTCGGAGTTGGACGTGTCGTAGATCTCCACGTTGGTCATCGCGACAGCTGCAACTGAACGGACAGCATCAGTATGTACATAATGGACACACAAGCCCCCCGAACTCACGCGCTCACGTCTGCAAAAAAGGCAACACAAAAAGCGTCTGCCGGTAGAATTTTTGGCCCCCGGTACAAGCTGCCTTCTGACGATCACAGAAACTATTTAAAATTTTGGCCCGACACCGCAGACCCTTCAATTTGCATTCGTACGCATTTTTTTATGCTTACCTACAGTGAAATTCGTGAAATTCTATAATAAAAAGAATTTTGCATTTGGCAAACCAAGATAGAGATAGCCGATAGGCCTTGCCGATGTTTTTGAAGTGTGACCGTTCTTATATTTATAGTTTTTAGTTTGATTATTAAATTATTACTATTTTCCAAAATTCGAGCCATTTCTAAATATAAAAGTAAAAAAAACAAAATAATTTAAGCCAGTTTTTACTATTTCAGAAATTTACTTTTAAATGACATCTGGCATCACTGCATTGCATTGCAGGCGAACAGTCACACCGCTCACTGCTCACAAAAAACAAATCTAGTTCGCACAAAAACATTGCCAAAAAGGTAAATGGCGGGTTTTAAAAGCCAATGATTTAATGATATAAAGTGCTTAGAAATTATATCCTTTTGGCGGCGTCATACACGTTAATAGCGGTCCAAGTGCGTTTATGTATGGGTTCGTGTGTGTTATGTATGCATGTGTTTGTGCTTCAGGGAATAACCGATAAGAGCAACTGCGAGATTGATAGCCCTGTGGGTGGACTTTGTTTTTGATAATAGTGGGTGGTGATGCGATCGCGGTTCGGATCATCAGCGTAAGAGAGTGATAACCGTAAACCACACCACGTCACACCACCGCACGCCTCTCCTACACGGACACTCACACGCGTACACGTGTGCGTCAGCTGCCCGTGGGTGTGTGCGTGTCGCCAAAGAACTCTTTTGTTGTTGTTCTTTATATAGAGGAGCATACATATGATCGAAAAAGTGAATTAATTAAATACAAGCAAGTTCACCAATTGGGTGCAACAATATAGCGCTGATTCAGTTGACTTTCGGCGTATATATCTTTAATTAAATCAGCGCAGGAGCGACAAACTCATATGCATATAAAGCGAATAGATAAGACTTTTGACCGAGTTAAGCAATTTACATATTATTATTTCATTTACTTGAAGAATATGTAAATAGCAATTATATTATGTTCATAAAAGCCCTATAACTTAAGTTCCTTTATCTTTCCGTTATATTATAATCCTTAACCCCGAGATACAAATGTATTTCAAAGTGCAAATTAATTTATAATTTATATAAATACGGTTTTAAAAAACTTAAATAAATGGTTTCAATTATACATACTTCAACCTTAAATTCCTAAAGTAAAAATACTACAACATAATCACTATAGTTTATGGTAGAAAATTCATTTCAAAAACTGTCCAAAATACGAGCATTCAAAGTTATTTAAATTAAGTTAAACCTGACATGTTAAAAATTAATTTAGGTAAACAAAAAAGTCCTATTCTATGAGTTTCACACTTTGTTCCCTCTTGTTGAAGAGCAAATACAGCTGCTCGCGAGCTTCTACTGTAAAGATATCTTCGCTTTGCCCCATAATGACTACCTGTCGCACCTTTTGACCGGACTTTGTCCGGAGCGGCTACTTTTCCACGGGAGAAGTCATCGATTGCCGCTGATTAGATTCCCCCAGCTGCTCCTACTTAATACCTATATACATAGCCCCAACCATTCCCGATATCTGGCGAATATCTCTCTAGCCTCGCGTGTGTTGCCCCAGTCCGTTGCCAGCCGGTGTGCGGTGCAGGTGTGCTTTGCCTTTCCCGCTTTTCACGCTCTCTTTCAACTCAGCCGCGTGTGTTAACCCGAAAAGAAACCCCCCAATTCTCGAGTAAGTGCGCGGAACGCTGTTTAACGGCCATAGTTAGTACGAGGTGTTTCACCTAGGGCCATAAAAGGCGGGTTATACGATGGCTTTAGGAGATTTACGAGGTCCGTCGGGGTCGTGCCGGGCGAAACCTGCAATTAAAGTTTCGATTACGTAAAGAATACTGCAGTTTTTTTTATTGGTTAAGCATTGGCTACTTACAGATCAAAATGGTGTCACTGGAGAAGCTGAAACAATTGAGACTGATCCACCTATGCATCGCGCTCACCTTCTTCACCAGTGGGCTGTGCATCAACTTCGTCCAGCTGTTGATGCACGTAATTATAAAGCCCATTGACAAGCGACTCTTCCGGAAGCTGATGTACTACTGTTGCTACTCGCTTTACTCCCGTGAGTATAACTTCAGAATATCCTTCAGAAATCCTTCTTACAGAATCTGTAATCTCTCACAGAAATTGTCTTTGTGGCCGATTGGTATGCGGACAGCAAGATGACCGTCTATATGGATAAGGATGACTATGAAAAATATGCTGGCAATGAGCATGTCCTGTTGATTATGAACCACAAGTATGAGATCGACTGGCTCAACGGTTGGATGATCTGCGACAAGCTGGGAGTCCTTGGTAACTGCAAGGCCTATGCCAAGAAGCCCATCCGCTATGTGCCCATTATCGGCTGGTGCTGGTGGCTGGCCGAGTTTGTCTTCCTCAACCGCAACTTTGACAAGGACAAGACCATCATCACGGAGCAACTGAAGGTGGTCTTTTCCTATCCCGATCCCACCTGGCTGCTTCTGAACCCCGAAGGTACTCGCTTCACTGCCGCCAAGCACGAGGCATCCGTTAAGTTCGCCCAGGAGCGAGGCATGACCGTGTTGAAGCATCATTTGATTCCGCGCACCAAGGGCTTCACCGCCAGCTTGGCTCCCATCCGTGGTCTGTGTCCCGTCATCTACGACATTAATCTAGCGTACAAGCCTACGGACAAGGTAAATATAATCAGAAACTTGCAGATTTTATATAACGTCTGGGGTCTCTATTATTAGGAATTGAATTTTGCATATAGGTTTGTTTGATTAGCTCGATCACTGTCCCAAAACATGACCGACTACCTGCTGCAGTGCAATCTAATCTCACCTAGTTTTCAAGGTCTCAGACTAATTATCTTGTTTAACAAAATGGCAATAGTCACCTTGATAAAATCAGTTTATAGCCACTTTAAATAATCCTGTCAAATGCGCTATCGAATTGAATTTAAAAGTAATTTAATCTTGGAGGAAGAATTCATTTTTATGATTAGTTTTTTATTCTAAGTTTCCAAAGAAAGTAAAACAAAATATTTATCGTGCTTGAAATATATCATAGCGACCGCCATTGGGGTTAACGATAACTACATGGAACTCAGCTAATTGCAGGTTATTAGGGCTTTAAATGATGTGAGTTTGCCAATATTTTGTGAGCGTGTGGGAGCCATAAAGTTTGTCATAAAAACTAGTCATAGCTACCATTTTTCCCACTGGTTTTTAATTATATTTTTTACCGCTTTTATAGACCCCATCCACCATGCTGAGCCTGCTGCACGGCAAGTCTGTGGAACCGCATATGCTGATGCGTCGCATACCCCTCGAGCAGGTGCCCGAAGATGAGACGGAAGCCGCCACTTGGCTGCAGAATCTGTTTGTGGAAAAGGACAAGATCATCGATAGCTTCCTGGAGACGGGCAGCTTCTTCAAAACCTCTGGAGTAAAGGAGGTGGCGATATACAAGAACAAGCCTCGACTATGTTCGTTGGTTAATTTCGCTTGCTGGGCGGCATTCTCGCTCTTCTGCATTTTCTATTACCTGGTCACTTCTCTACTGGCGGCCAATTGGACGGCCTTCATTACAGCCCTCTCCATTCTAGGACTTTGTGAGTATTTCAATTGAAAGAATGCCCCCCAACCCCCAACTAATGCAATTAAACATTATATTCCAGTCTACTGGATGATGGGCCAGGCCATCAACAAGACGCAGATTAGCAAAGGCTCGAGCTATGGAGCCGGAGCTGGCACCACGAAGTCGAGCACAAAATAACTTTCAATTTTCGGCATTTAGTTTTGATTGTTGACGAACTCTCAATTATCTACAAGTGACTTTGTAAAAAGGCAGCCAGCCAGTCCCTCTCACAAATCTCTCTGCTATAAAAAGGATCAATTCGCGATTCCCGGACTGGACTGGACTAAATCTAAAGTGTTTTTGAAATTAGTGCATGTTTTGTCTAAGTTTATGGTTACGAGGTAACTCCCGCACACTGGAGCCATCAAATTGCGTACATATGTAGTTGGTAGTTGTACACCTAAGTGGAAGTTTAATTGTTTGATCGATATTGTATTTTGGCGAGCATTGCAATAATTAAATTAAACAAGTAGTATGTGTGACGATAAATGTTTGTTTCTGATAATGCCAGCGGTGTACTGATAACGGCCAACAGCTGATGAGCGGCTGCGCAAGCAGTGCATGCGGTATGTTTGAACCACTAAAAAATACTGCTTTTTAGAGTGGCAGCTTTTTTAAAAATTAAAACTTTGAAACTGTCGCTTAATACCATAAATAATAATAATTAAAAAATAAATATCACGATTACCACAGTTTCCCTGTTATCTTTATCACACCCATAACTGCTTAAGGGTTCAAAAGTCCTGTGCCAACGAGCGATAATAAATACGTATAACCGAATACGGAGGCGGAGAGCCCCAAACTGTTTTTCATTTTCATAAATTATCTTTACTCCACTTGTTGCGCAGACATAAATTTACTTATCAGCATGTTAAACAGTTTCACTTCTTTATCAGCTGTAACGATCAGAAGCAGCACACGTTTCGTTAGACGCTTGCCCTTGGTGACATTTGTATATGTACCACACACACAGTAATACGTATGTGTTCCGCGATAAGCGTGCTGCTGGTTCCCCCCATTAACTGATAACAAGTGATTAAAAGTCGGTGGTTTATAGGTTTCTGGGTGTACTATCGGCGGGATCTATATCACTAGCACGCAGCCTAGAAGAATTCATTTCATTCAGTTTAAATCTACCGGCTGGTAGAACAAGTTGCCTCTTCCTGGCCTGGTCTCTAGTTTGTTTCCCAAAAGCACGGTAAGATATGTGTGAGAGTGTGTAATAGTGTTACGATATAGTATATAAAATAATACAAATTAATAAAGAAACGTGTTCGTTAATAAAGTTATTGATTTAAACAGGTTAATTAAACAAATATATTTTTGTTATGGTTTTTCCAAATAATTTGGGTCTTAATTTTGTTATTTTATCAAAAGAACTCCCCAATAATTCACGCAGTACAAGGTTCACTGTAGCTGCGCGTTCGTTTATAGCCGGCTTGCTTGTTATAATTTAAGCATTTCATGACACATTGGGAGCAAAGTTTGAGTGGGGGCCATAACTCGATATCGCGCGCTGGACATATTTATTAACCATGTACAGACATTCCACTACATAAACTTCGCGGTGTATTACGTAAAGTTTGCCTAATTTTATTGGTATTTATAGCTTAGAATGGCGCAACTGAAGGGATTGGGGCGACTGCTGATCGCTGTGACCTTTTTCACGGCTGGCTTCTTCATCAACATTGCCCAGCTCTTGCTGATTGTGCTGGTGAGGCCCTTCGACAAGCGTCTCTCCAGGAGTATTATGTACTATCTCGCCTACTCCTTCTATTGCAGTAAGTATTCAAAAGTGTAATTATTGAATTAATGATTGATTAACTGAACTAACTCTCCCTCTTAGTTCTGGTTTGTGTGGCTGAATGGTATGCGGGCAGCAAAATGAGGGTCTACATTGATCCCGAGGAAGAGAAGAAGTTCTTCGCCAAGGAGCACGGCCTGCTGCTGATGAACCACACGTACGAGATCGACTGGCTCACCGCCTGGATGATCACAGACAAGCTGGGCAATCTGGGTGGCACCAAGGCCTACGCTAAGAAGATGCTCCGCTACGTTCCAATCCTTGGCTGGGTCTGGTGGATGGCCGAGTTCATCTTCCTGGACCGTAACTTCGAGAAGGACAAGATTGTGATCAAGAATCAGCTGAAGGAGGTCTTCTCGTATCCGGATCCTGTGTGGCTGCTCTTGAATGCAGAGGGAACTCGCTTTACTCCGGCCAAGCACGAGCTGTCCGTGAAGTTCGCCCAGGAACGCGGACTTCCCGTGCTAAAGCATCACTTGATTCCGCGTACCAAGGGATTCACCACCAGTCTGCCCACGATGCGAGGCATCTGTCCTGCTATTTATGACATCAATCTGGCCTTCAAGCGGGATGCCGAGGTGAGAACTTTTAGAATTTCTGTAACTATTTAAAAATTTTAATTAATTCTTAATGTTATAGCCCAAGCCCACCATGCTTTCCCAGTTGAATGGAGAGGCCGTGGAGCCCTACATGTACATTCGACGAGTGCCTTTGGACGTG
Organism: Drosophila anomelani; assembly: GCA_035045905.1. Classification (NCBI taxonomy): domain Eukaryota; kingdom Metazoa; phylum Arthropoda; class Insecta; order Diptera; family Drosophilidae; genus Drosophila; species Drosophila anomelani. Next base: position 8,807,254 of record JAWNOO010000165.1, read on the forward strand.
GTGCCCGATGGCGAGAAGGAGGCGGCTGCCTGGATGCAAGACTTCTTTGCGGAAAAGGACAAGATCATTGACAGTTTCCATGAAACCGGAAGCTTTTTCAAGACTTCGGGAGTGAAGGCGGTCCCCGAAAAGATCTATAAGCCTCGTCTAAGCACTCTTCTTAACTTTATTGGCTGGGCCAGCTTCGCCTCTCTAGGAATTCTGAACTATTTGGTCACCTCCTTGATTGCGGGCAACTGGGTTGGATTCTTCGCCGTTGTTTTAGTCCTCGGAGGATGTAAGTTTGAAAAATTTGACCAGAAATATCTAATTAATGGCTGTAACTTTTATTTTTTTTAGTTTATGGTCTCATGGAGCACGCCGTTAATGCCTCGAAGATCAGCAAATCGTCTGCCTATGGCACTGCTGCTAAGAAGTAGGTTCCTAGCGAAGAGTTTTTGAACTTGGCGACACCCTTTTAATGAGATGGATAACAAATAATCATTACTCAACTACATGACAATAGAAATAAAGTACATTTTGTGGAATGTATGTATGTGCGAATGAAGTGAAATTAAACTGAATAAAAATTACTGAAAATGAATTTAATTCTTTAAATACAAAATCAATAAACTGAAAATATGTTAATTAATGGATTTTTTTTGAAATTGTTAAACATTTTATAACGTATTTTTAATCAAATCTGTTTCGATAACAGTTTCCAGTTTGAATTGTTATCGAATTTGGGTGCAAGCAGTTCAGCAGCTGTCTGCTTACGGTATTTTTACCACCATTGATGTACGTGCGATGAAAATTTAAGTATTCCACCGCTCGCCAACTTCGGTAATACTGATTACTTCCCAATTTTTTACAAAAAGTTCCAATGAAAATTAAAAAACATCTTTTCGTACCTTTAATGCAATAATATGTATATATTTAAATATATATATAATATATAATATGAAGGTGAGTCGGTGCACCATTAGTGCAAATAGCGTTTCGCGACGAATCGGCCGACGAAAGTGAAAAGTGAAACGTAACGAAAAGTCTTGGGAGAGAGAGTTTTGTGGAGTCCAGTGTTTTTCCTGGGGGTCCAACTGGCGTTCAAGGACTGCCCGCAGGATTAGCGACCCCGGGGGTTGGACGTGGGTGGTGCAGGGGCCACAAACCGCTCGGGTTTCTGGCCACAAATCCCTTTGTTCGCGTCCCAAAAGAAAGCGGATGGCTGATGACGTTGAAAGCGAGTTACGTTTATGTGCCCCATTGTAAAGGTTGGATTACCTGCCACCGTCCGACTACGTGTATGTGTTTGTGAGTGTGCGAGAAGCTCGGGCTCCTTGGGTCGCCCACAGTGGCGAACCTGATCCTCCGGCTGCGAAGCCCCCGAAAAGTTATCCAGGAAGTGCAGCCTCGGCATATATGTATGCGCTCCCCCATATATACATACATACATACTTGCATGCGTGTACAAATGTCGCCACACACCAACGCGTATGGCCAGCACCTGTGTATGGGTGTGTGAGTGTGCAGGCGAGCGTGTGTGCGTGAGAGCGACAGCTGACGTTGGGGGTATTGCAAGAAGAAGAAAAAGACGAAAGCGAAACTTTTTTTTCTGTGCCACTTTATGTGTCGTACGAACGATCATCGGTGTAAATGGGGAAAAAATAACTTTTTTGTTTTCATAGACTTGACTCAGATCGGTTGTAAGACCAATTTTGGTAATAGCTTACATATACACGCATACATTTCTCATAGAAACGATAATTTATTTTTAGAAATTTAATTATCATAACAACTTTAATAACTTCCTTGGTATTATGTTTCTTTTTTTTACCAGAGTAGATATAATTAAACTTTAATCATAAAACTTAATTTCTAGGATGGGAGCCTTACGTTATAATAGGAAGTTACGTTAAATAGGAAGTTAGAGATCCCATAAGATCATATAGAAACCCTAATTCATCAGCAATAAAATGTAGTATTAATATAGGGTATTCCAAGCATAGTTAGCCGCGACTTGTCTTCCTTTCTTGAGGCTTAATCATCTTAATTAATGTTTTTTATGATTCCCATTTGCAGCATGCCGATTCAGGCTCCCTCATGGACAGATTTTCTGAACTGTCCCATCTGCTGCAATGAATTCGCGGCCAGTCAGCGCTGCCCGGTCAGCCTGGGCTGCGGACACACCATTTGCAAGCTATGCCTGACGACCCTTTACAACCGGCAATGTCCCTTCGACCAGGTAAGTCCTAGCAAGGTGCTTTTTTCGCCTAAGCCTACATGATTCTCTATTTTACAGACCGTAATTGTCAGCGACATCGACAATCTCCCGGTTAACCATGCCCTACTCCAGTTGGTCAAGGACTCCGAGCTGCTGGAGCTGGGACCTCCACCGCCCAGCGTCCAGAAACTAGAACCGGAGCAGCTCAAGTGCTACCAGTTGGGTCAGCGATGCATTGAGGAGTTGGCCTTGCACTTGAAGTCTTTCCTCAACCTGAACGGCAATGGCAATCTCCTGACGCGCCCCATGCAGCGCAAGCTGGTTACCCTGGTCAACTGTCAACTGATGGAGGAGGAGGGAAGGGTGCGGGCTCTGCGAGCGGCTAGATCCCTGGGCGAGCGTACGGTCACCGAGCTAATTCTGCAGCATCAGAACCCCCAGCAACTGAGCTCCAATCTATGGGCGGCGGTTAGGACAAGAGGATGCCAGTTCCTCGGACCTGCCATGCAGGAGGAGGTGCTGAAGCTGGTACTCCTGGCCTTGGAGGAAGGATCTGCGCTGTCGCGAAAAGTGCTGGTCATGTTCGTGGTGCAGCGCCTGGAACCGCAGTTTCCCCAGGCCTCCAAAACGAGCATCGGCCATGTGGTGCAGCTGCTCTACCGCGCCAGCTGCTTCAAGGTGTCCAAACGGGAAGCAGACTCGTCGCTGATGCAGCTTAAAGAGGAGTTCCGCACCTACGACGCCCTGCGTCGGGAGCACGATGCCCAGATCGTCCAAATAGCAACGGAAGCGGGCCTGCGAATCGCTCCGGAACAATGGTCTTCCCTCCTGTATGGCGACGTCATGCACAAGAGCCACATGCAGAGCATCATTGACAAGCTGCAGACGCCCAGCTCCTTCGCTCAATCGGTGCAGGAGCTGGTCATTGCTCTGCAACGCACCAGTGACCCGGCCAAGCTGGCCAGTCTCCATCATCACCTCAAGTACCTGGCTAACATCGATCCCTGTGCGGAGGTTGCTCCCTGGCCGGATTTGGCTGAAGCCTTGGACGCGGTGCGCCACTCGGTCGTGGGTCTGGTGAATTTCCTTCAGCACCACGGAGTGCGCAAGGCCCAGGATGGAATCAGCGGCAGTGGCAGTGGCGGAGCAGCTACCAGCAATCCCAAGTACAAGATCAGCCTGTGCAGGGATCTGAACGTGCGCAGAGTGTGTCCCAGAGGTGCCAGCTGTACCTTTGCCCACTCCCAGGAGGAGGTGGAGCGCTATCGGGCCCGCAATCGAGGTAAGCACATGAAAACACCACTGGCTCTGCAGGGACCCCAGGGCATTAGCGGAGGAGCCATCAAGAAACCACTGGGCGAGCAGGATGGACAACCAATGGGCATGCCACCCATGCTGCCTGTGTCGCCGATGCACTACATGGGCTCACCAAGGGGCTATCTAGAGCCCAGCTTGGGCCTCTCCCCCGGAGGCGGGGGACTGCCGCCACAGCAACCGCCGCCGCCGCCGCTGCTTCATCCTTCGCACCACAGTCCCATTGCACGACTGATAGTGCCCGGTCGCTACGATACCCGCTTCACCGGCTATGGCGTGGCTCCGCCGAGGAATCCATCGCCGAGGGACTATCAGGGCAATCCGGGTTCGGGAGGACTGCCGCCGCAACGCAATGCCAACCCACCGAGCTTCAGCGTGAACAACAACATGCACAAAGGCTATATGCTGCCGCCGGGTGGTGATGTCTTCCACATGGGCCATCCCTGGGAGCACGCCTACCTGGGACAGCAGCAGCAGCATCCTCAGCATCCCCAGCAGCAGCAGCCACCGTCCAGCAAGCCGAATCCCAGCCGACCGTTGTCGATTTTAGCCGCAACAGCTGATACCTCATTTTATGAAAAGAAACCGCCGAATAGTGTAAACATGGATCTGGACAGATCTTCGGAGTCCGATGTGGATGTTCTGCCTCTGTTTCGTCGCTCCAACAATAACAACAACATCAACAGCAACAACAATAACAACAGCTCCCACAGCAACAACAATAATAACAACAATCATGGCTCATCGCTGCTGTTCTGGAACAATTCGAGCAAGGAGTCGGCGAACTTTGTACGTTCCGATTCCATATTGGATGACGATGCGTCCACGTTCGATGTGCCCACCGGCTCCTCCATGCACAGTCGCTACGGTCCGATTTGTCCCAAGAGCAGCACTGGCTCTGTTTCTACCAACTGGAACAACTGGCTGCTGGAGGATGATATGAAGAACGATAAGAGCACCGATCTGGGATACGGTGGCGGCTACAAGAGCGATAGGAACGATAACTTCAATGCCAGCAAGGTGAGTAGGTGTGACGTGTTGAGGGCGGGACTGAATTGAGGGTGTGAATAGTATTTGCCTTTCTAATCTCTTCCGCCTTTGATAATCGAATTCACTCGATGAGTGCTGACAAAGAACCTATATTGTCTGAAAACTCTTGTATAATTTTTCCGTTTTTATTTACTAATCCAGACGCAGCAGCAGCAACCAATGTGGGGCAGAAAGCCGCAACTGATGTCGGAGGACAGCTTCGAGGGAGGCATCGACAGTGGCATGATGCTGCAGCTGGAAAAGAACCTGGTCGACATTGTCGATCCCGATGACAGCGGCATCAAGGTGGACTAGGCAACGGTCCTGGACCCTCACCTAGGGGATATTTCTATATAGAATTTATATATAGAACAAAGTAGAGGGGGTGAATATGTATAATGCAATCATTTTACACATCGTTAGAAGGTTTGTACCGCACAGTTCAAACTCTTTGGTAGAATTTCAATTGTAACCGTAACTGTAGTTAAAAACTGATCCGACCGATCCGTTATTGGATCGGAGCCAAAACAAAAACATCAAATGGGTTGGGTACCGTCTATTAGAATATATTAAATAATTGTCTAATTAGTTCATTGTTCAAATTTTGTGTGGAAAAAATGTGTTTTTGCAATCACGTTAAATGTGTTAAGTTTTCACATCGCGGGGAATGTGTTGTCGTCGTTGTAGCAAATGAATAACAAAAGCAAACCGAAACAAAAACTCAAAACTTAGATCGTAAATGTTTATGTCTAGCCTAGAGTTCAGATGCAGACCCTAAAAATCCCCGCAAGAGCAGGAGGAGGAGAGGAGGAGATGATACAGATTAGTGAGAACGTCAGGCATTATCCGCAGACTTTAAAACAATTCTACCCCAGACAAGAAATAGAAAGATGCGCACTAATTGAATCATGATCACAAGACTAAATATCCTAACCAATAGTAAGTTTTCCGTCATCCCGCCTCCATCCCCCGATTGTTTGTGATTAAAAGATGTTTGATTGAATGTGTAATATGCTGTATACATGCATAGGTATAAACATATATATTTTTTTTAATTATTAACTATATTTCAAAATGCTATTTTTATATACAAACAAACGAAAAAAAAAACAAAACTAAAAAATCATAAAACACATACACAAAACACACATGCACACTGAGCCACACTCTGCGGACACTAACGCGAACGCGAACGATCGATCATTTGTATGTGTGCGAAATGAATGTTTATATTTCTTAAAGAAATTTTAATAACGCTATTGTGCGATGTTGTTAACTATTGTACTATATTATATTAAATTTATTGAAAATAAATTAAAATCACGTCCGCAAGCGAGAGTACATGACGAAAAGTGAGAAGCCAGTGGAATGTCTGTCAGGGCTTTAAGAAAATTTACACACACCACCTACTTACTCTCTCCATGTCGCCTATATAAATGTATATTTATATAATAGAAACTAACCAATTTGTGCGCTCTATTATTAATATTATATATTAATGTCAGTTGAGCCCGCGTTTTGCTTTCAAGACTTTGTACATCATTTTGATTTGAGAACGAAACAAAAGTGAATATGAGATGAACGATGATGATTTTTTGTAACTTGTATTTGTTAAGCGATGAAATCAGGAACCTTTATATATAAATATATAATTGCTGCGCTTGATCATAGAAGAATACACAACATATACTATATCTTTACAAATATATATATATTTATTGTTAACGATGATGTTTCGATGCCGTGTGTGTAGTAGAATCCGTGTAAGACTATATTCCCCGCCGCATCGGGGGGAGTATGTGTTCAGTTGTGACAGCTATAGTTAAAAATTGATCGAAGCAATTTAAGAGAAACATAAAGCGTACATTTAAATGTATATTTTCCTATTACTACTCAGAAACTAAAGCATTCAATGTGAAAATGTATAGAAGAAGAGGGCCGGGCGGAGACGAGCTGCGTACTTAATTCCAGATTCAAGTCGGGATCCAGGCCGCTATGCCTGTGGTGGTCAAGCTCTCCGCCTGGCCTGGGCTGTGGTGAAGTTTTTAGCTTAAACCCAATGGGTTCAGTTCATAATAATAATATAAATAATGATAATGATAATGTATTTGTTGCGTTGAGTTTTGTAACTTTATAATTTACAATCAGTCCAGCAACCCGCCAATGCCAATCCCCCCCCAAAACTCTGACCGAGGCTCTTTTTGATACAGATCGTGCCGAGCAATTCACACATACTTACACACAGACATTTTCTATTTACACACACAATGACACACACACACACACACCACTTATTTAAATGCATATATATTTATATACATATGTTAATTAAATGTATTTTTGGTATTATCACTCAATGTTTCTACCCTAAGCAAATTTTCAAGTTCTGTTAATCAAAGTGGAAGAGAAAAAAAAGCGACAAAAAAAAAAGAAAGGAAGAAACAATTATTTATTTTATTTACCAATAAATTTTCACAAAACTTTAAGTTTGTTTGAGTTGTGTTCTCTTTTTCCTGTGTTCCTCTTTTATATTCTTAAGTTTGCTATGAGATAATGTATGTATGAGACATATCAGAAGAAAGATGGTTGAGAAAGAAGGCTTAGAAGAAAGCAACCAAGAAGCTTAACAGAATAACCACCCGCAGAATAAGACACACCCACAGCAACCACCACCACCAGATAGGAAATTGAATAGATACAATACTTCGAGAAAGAAAAAACAACCTATAGTTAACGAAACTATCTAGTTACAGACAATCCGCATTACTGTATGTTCTCGATATAAGCTATAAACGTAACGTAAATATAATATATGTACGATAATAGGCGCTTCTGTTCCTCAACCTAGGGTTAGTGATGTTTAACGATACAAAAAAAGGACAGTTTTGCAGTAGCTCAGAAGATCCAATAAGTCTATTAAAGGAACCTGCCAGGAGACGACCGACCGCTTTTCGAACCACCCAATAATAGAACTGCACTGCAATCGAATATATACATAGATAGTTAGCCAGAGGACTCTCTTCCAGCGCATCAAATGTGTTATGGTGAGGACAATACAAAAAAAATACTCTCAATTTTAAACCAGGATACTACGAGTAAGGATCTGCAGCAGAAAGAAAGAAGCCCAAGCAGCTCAAAATCCCGGCAAGATTACAGGTCCCGCGACTCTCTCTCTCTCTGCGAATCAAGTGTTGCTGTTTTTTGGTGTAATTTATAAGTTGAAGATCCTTGAATTGTGATGATGTGAAATTTACAGTTAACATGCGAAACTAACTCCCAGTTCAATGGGAACGAACAAATGTCTTTATATTAAATGCTAAATAATGAAACTAACTATATACGAGTATGATAATGTATCTAATGACACACCAAGCAGCCGGAGGAAGTTGAATATTGTATCATAAAACTATGTATGTGTGTGTAAGCAGAGATTGTATTTTACATGCATTCTTCAGGAAGTTTAAAGCTAAAGCTAAACTAAAGCCCTCCCCACCAAGCGGGAGAAGCGTGCTTCTACTCCCAAATACCCAGGGTCTTTGTCCATGTTTATGATATCCTAGAAAATGATGGATTATTCTTATCTGTGTTGGTCCGTCTATATACGATTTCCATACATAATTATAAATTTTAAATACTTTTTTTTAAGCCACTTTTAAGCTTCTTTAAAAATATGTCTTTAAAGATTCCATATATTCCTTTATTTATATTCCAAATATATTTTATTCCTTTTCTAGGATATCCCCAGTTTCGGCTCTGTCGAAACCAGACATCTCTTCTAGTTTTGTGGAATGTTAATCGATAATGTATGTTCTTGGATGTGCTGAAAATAAATATATATTTATCTTCAAAATTAATTGTAAATGTTAGATATGAAAAAAAACTAAAGCTAAACTTATAGAAAACTAAAAACCAATCTCAATTTTGTGTGTGTATGCCTGAAAATTAAATAAATGAAACTTAATCGAATTCTATTTATCTTTTGGAATTATTTCTAGCTCAGCAATCCGATCTGTTCTTGCGGTTAATGTGGTTTTACTTAGATTTCTTCTTATATATTTTATTTTATTTATAAATCAACAACCACTCGAAGAGATTATATACTAATAGGGGTAAATGTGTACATATTTAAACATCCAATTGGGGCTTCCAAAGGTCTGGCATATCCACATCGTGGGTTTCGCCCAGCTCCAGCATCAAGACTGCTCCATTTTTGGCTGTTTCTATGGCCTGAACCAAGTTCCGGGCACAATCCTCCGCCTTTTGACGCTTCACTTTGCTGAACATGGCCAGCATGGGAGTCTCATAATCAAAGGTGGTCTTGTTGCCTATATCCTCCAGTAGGCCCGTATCTGTGAATCCTGGACAGATGGTAATAAATCCAACGCCAGAATGAGCATAATAAATGGGGTTCTGAAAACGATTTTAGAATTAATTGCAGACAAATAAAATTAAATTAATTTAAACTCACAGCCAAAGCCCGGGTAAAAGTGGTAACTCCTGTCTTGGCTGCCGAGTAAATGGCCATTAAGGCCGTGGGCTGCAGTCCTGCCACCGAGGATATATTCACAATGACTCCACCGTGGCCACCCTTTGCTTTGTCCATGTACTCCAGGGCTGTCAATGTGCTGTGGATCACGCCCAGCTAACCAGTTATTAAATTAAGAATAACAATTAGCAAATAATTTGAATTTCAAGCTTATAATCTCCTCACCAGATTGATTTGTATGGTCAGCTCGATCAGGCGATCGTTCATCAGTCCACTGCCATTGATCACCACATCGAAGTGACCCCCCAGTCTCTCGGCGGTGGCCTTGTAGGCCGCCTCAATGTCCGACTTCTGGGTGATGTCCACTTTTTGATAGAATATGTCCGTGTCGGGATTGTTGCTCTGCCACTCAGCCAGCACTTGGACATTTTCTGCTAAATCAAATATGGCCAGCGACTGGAATGGAGCAGGTAATTAATGTCTTACTCCAGTTTAGTTTAGTCTAGAGTGATTGGTACCTTTATTTGCCTCTGAAGTAGCTCTTGCACACATTTCTGGCCTATGCCGCCAAATCCACCAAGGTAAACCACATTCTTGCCGGCCAAATTCATGTCTTGCTATTTGGAAACTTATTGTGCTTGGCTTGGTTTCGGATTCCGTGCAATTCAGTCGGCGGCAATTGGCAAACTAAAGATCGCCAAAGCTAGCACCCTTGTCCATAGGTTCCGAGAAGTGCTAACGACCCCATCGCTATCGCTCTCCGTTCTCAGATCTCCGCTCTAACCGAGCTTTTTGGATGATTGAACTCTCGGCGAGAGCGTATTATTGTATTAATTAAAACTGCATAAACTGCATTAAACATAATAATGCAGCTGAGCTGGAGATCATGATAGTTTAGCTTATTTAAATAATGTTAATTAAGGGAAATATACTCTACTCTGTTCATATAATTATATTAATTAACTTTGTTAATGGTTATAGCTTTGACTTACTTTAAAGATTATTATATTCATAATGATATCAGTGTTTACTGGGGGTCTAACATCGTAAGCTTGCAATCTTGTTTGAAGCGGCAGTGACATTTTCTTATATTTTTTACTGCAAATTGGTTATGGGAGAGAAAATGTTATATACTTTGATTATTCAGATATTTATAGCCTCAAACTAAGTGAGAACTGAAGTGAAGAGTAAATTTATTCAGCTCAGGTATACCATTATTCTGGGTTTTTCATATAGTTAAAACATTGTTAAACGAATAATTTAATGGTTTTATATAAAGTTATATCTACTTTTTACCATATATATCATAATTATAAAGTTTATTTCCATAATTTTTAAACTTTTTAATTATTTATATCACATTATTTTAAATCCCATCTCATTTCTGCCCTCTTTTTTATCCGCTCCACAGAGTTTTATTTGTGTCAGCTCCCGAACTGAATGTGTTACTGACATCGACATCTGGTAATGGGATATATCTGTTTATTGGATAAATGCGAACAAATTGATTTCCTCCATTTCTGTTCCGCCCCAAATCCAGGTTGTGGTTGCCACATCCGCGGACCAGCCGCCTCCTCCTACTCTTTCATCTACAAAGCCTACAAAAGTATCTTTGGAAGTGGAAGTGTCGCACAATTACGCAACCAATGGATGGATCCGTGTCTCAATATTAAGTTCACTATTGCAGCATCCGTGCGGTAGCGTGCCGGAGGCCCCAAATGGCAATCGACACCAATCGGATCGCGGGGGATCGACTTGCGGATTTCGAGGTCATTGTGCAGACCGGGTGCCGGAGTGGGTGGCGCGCCTCGAGTTACCCGCAGGTGGTGGTATAAAAACACCCGCCGAAGACTGCGAAGCTGCGGCATCAGTTCAAGCACTGAGATCTGAAGAAGAGGATGCACTGCTTCACGTGGACGATTCTAGCTGGCCTACTGGCCATCGCCTCAGCTGCCGGTGGATTGCCCCAGCGGCAGAGTAGTGGCTACCAGGAGCAGGACACGGCCAGAGCCTTCTACTCTTATGGCTATAGGGATGACAGTGCTGCCAGGGCAGAGTACTCCTCCCGCGACGGCACCTCCAGGGGCTTCTATTCCTATGTCGATGCCAATGGTAAGCTCCAGACTGTCCGGTACGAGGCCAATGGCTTAGAAGGCTTTAAGGCGGAGGCCAGCAACCAGCCCCAGGCCCCTGTGGATGAGGGAAAAGCCCTCCTGCCAGTTACCGACACGGAGGAAGTGCAGCAAGCTCGCCTGGCCCATCTGAATGCTCTGCGGGATGCGAGGGACGAAGCTTTGGCCGCCAGTTTGCGCGAGGAAGCGGATCGCAGGCAGCAGGAACAGGCGAGGAACAACAATGAGGATCAGCAGTCCGGGGAGCAGAGTCTAAGCGACGAAGATGCAGCGATCCTTGAGAGAGTTCGAGCCGAGTTGGCGGCCATGTTGGCTGAACGCCAGCGAGCCAGCAGTCTTCCCAGAAACAGGGAGGAAGAGGAGCAGCGACAAGATCAGGATCAGAGGCAGGAGCTCAGACAGGAACTGAGAGACGAACAGAGGCAGGAGCAGAGACTGGAGCAAAGACAGCGACAGGATCAAAGGCAAAGTCAGCGACAGGAACAGCGCCAAGAACAGCGCCAGGAACAGCGACAGGAACAGCGACAGGATCAGCGACAAAGTCAACGACAAAGTCAACGACAAGATCAGCGACAGGATGACAGGCGGGAACAAGAACAGAGACAGGATCAGCGACAGAATCAGCGCCAAGATCAACGCCAAGATCAACGCCAAGATCAGGAATCCCTGCGAGATTCGACCAACAGCCGGGAGAACGATCGCCAGATTGATCGTCCAAGCTTGCAGATTTCCTCCGACCGCGACAGTGATGATCTCCGCCTGCGCACCATCTACTCCCTCTCCGATCTCAGCTCCAGCAGCTACCTGAAGCTTGGAGATCTGGCCAGTGCCGAGAAGTTGCTCGAGGATCGCCTGGATAACACTGATCTTCGCGTGCCAATTGGCGCCTACTATACCCTGGTCTCTCCCAACACCAAGTACAGCGTGACGACCCCCACCGAGCTGAGAACCCTGCGTCCCGTGGCCCTCAGTCGCAGCTTGTTGGTGAGCAAGCGCAACTGAAGGATCCAAGGATTGGGGGAAATCGCTTAAGGATATTGATCTAGGCCGGCTTATGATTGCGGGATAAGTGAGGTATAACCATGATGATTTTTTATTCATGAATAAATGCAAGACAGAGCACCATTGTGCCAAATTCTAGAAGTTTTTTCATTAATCTTTTTAAGGAAGGTCGAACTTTCTTACTATTTTTCCAGGCCACACAGCATACTTAAAGTATGATGTAATTAATTGAAATTAAAGTCATATTAAATTAATATTTATTGTATAATTTTTAATTCCGAATTTGCATCATTTATTGCTCAACAATTAACAGAGATACGAATGTATTTCAGAAAAGATTCGATTTGGAAATCAAGCCACTGGCAGATAGTTCCTGGCAGGCGTCTGTGCCTGGCTCTTGGTGTGATAGTTGTAGACGAATCCTGTCGTCGGCTGATAGATATAAACCGGCTGGGAACGTACGGCAATCGGAGATGGCGGCGCGATCACCTTGATCTTTTTCTCGCCAAGCAATTGGTTGCGCAGCTTCTCGGCCTCGAAGCGCTTGAAGAATGCCACCTTGGCGGCGGCCACCTCGGGAGTATCCTGCACTGGCTGCGGACCGAAGGAAGTGTCTCCGGCCAGCCTCAACTTGGCCTGCTGATGGGCCTCCAGATGCTGGGCTCTCAGGGCGGCCACCTCAGGAGTTTCCTGATTGGCCTGCTGGTTGGGTAGATTGGAGGTGACATGGAAACCCTCGGCATCGGCCACATAGTCCACAGTCTGGGTGGCGCCATGGGCATCCAGGTAGGAGAAGGTACCACGGATCACACCATCCAGAGTACGGGTTTCGTGCTTGGAGTAAAGAGGAGCCATGTATCCATAGGAATACTGACCATGCTCATCCTGGGTGTGGTACTGACTTATGGTGTCTCCACTGGGTGGCGGTGCTCCGTATTCCAAAACCGGCAAACCAGTAGCAAAGGCAAAGATGGTGAAGATCAGGCAGATGTTGAGGAAGTGCATCTTAAGCTCGCTTCGATTGTAATTTTATTTTGGGAATTACTTTTAAGGCGCTGCTAGTGTGGTGGACTAGTACTCGCTCTAGAGAACTCTGTGCTGGGATCGGCTGGGGATTCTGCCTTTTATAGGCGTCACTGCCTCCTGCCGAAAAAATTTACAATTTCGTGCGTTCTCAGGAAGGTCGTCCGGTTGGGTTTTTACTTTCATATTCCACCAGCCCAGGCCCGGCTGGATTATTGTTCCTTTTTCCTTTTCCTCTTTCCCAGCTTCCTCTTTGGTTTCCTCTGCCGGTACCCTGTCCCTGCTCCCCCAAACTTCCTCTTCACTCTTTTTGTACATAAATATTTTGTCGATTTCGATTTCAACAAGTTCAGCATAAATTTGAGCACAAAAGCCGCAATTTGTTTTCATCTGTGGCAGGGGCAGCAACGCGTATCTCATTGCATCCGATGGGATCGTTGTACGTGGACATGTTCGGAGACAACCAACAACGTTCCGCAATGCCACAAAGCAAGAACTTAATCAGTTTGCTTTTCAAGCTTGAAGAAGTTGGGTTCGCAAATTTTTGTGTACAAATTATGTCTTTTGTAAATAAAATTGTATTTTTATTTATCCTAAAGATTATTTATAAGCACTTTCTTAATAAATAAAAAACAAAACAACAAACAAAAAATAACAAACAAAAGACTTAGGCAACGAACTTGACTGCAGAAGATATTGCTTGAAAAAACGAATGTTTGAATATATTTAAAATCAATAAATATTAAGCCCAAAAATAGCTTTTAAATTTAATTTAAATTTATTTAACACTTCTTTATCCTCAGTGTGTAGTTGGGATTGTCATGGAGGGGTCAAGGAACCGGGTTCGGCTACGGGACATGTCGGCTACCTTTTCCAGTTTCAGTTATTTCGGTTGCTGCCTCTTTACTGGTTTATGCTGCTATTAAATTTAATTGAAATCAAAACTTGGCTTACATTTATGAAGAGTGAATGCTGCGGTTGGTATGCGATGCTGATGGCTGACACTGGGGCCAAAAGGTTGAGGTAGGACAGGGTCCAGAGTCCCTTCCACTCTTGGGGTTGAGTTCAGCTATAAAACCAAATACATAAATAAAATTCTTAATCCGACCAGAAATAAAATGCAACTCAAACTGATTAAATTTTTTTTTATTTAAATTCGAAACTCTGGAATAATGCCCAAAAAAAGGATTTACATCTGTTCCTCTCAGTAGTAGAAGCGCGGGGAGTAGTACCTGGGAACGGCGTAACCATAAACAGGGGCTGCTGGCACCACCACATGACTGCGAGCCACTGGGATCTTGGCCAGGACTTGGTTGCGCACCGCCTCATCCTCAACGCGTTTCAGATGCAGAGACTTGGCCGCAGCCACTTCCACGGTGTCGGCAACGGGATGGGGCAAGGGAACATGGCCACCATGTTGTCCAACTACCGGGGAGCCATACTGCTCAGCGGGATGATGAACCTCAGGCTGAGCACTACGACCAGTGTCCACAACAGTGGGATGATGATGGGATTCAACGGAATGCTGAACCGGAACTTGATGTGGCACCGGATGCTCCACTGGATGGACATCACTTCTTCCAGAGATTCCCAGCGAATCAAGGGGAACAATAGCCTTGGGCAGATTGGTGGCCGCCACATGGAAACCATCATTATCAGCGACATAGTCAACGGTCTGGAGCTTGCCCGCTGCATCCCTGTAGCTGTAGCTGCCGCGGGTGATGCCATCCAGGGTACGGGTCTCCTGCTTGCTGGAATGGGGCTCTGTATAGCCGTAGGAGTATTGTCCCAACTGATCCTGGGTGATGTACTGCCGCTGGGTGGGCGTGAATACGGCAGATCCTTCGGCGGAGTACACAAACGGATACGTTGTGGCGTACAAGGCCAGGCCGTGGGCCAAGCTGAAGCTGGCTAACAACAGAAGAGGATACTTCATGATTTAAGGAGATGAGATTCCTTTAGGTGAGTTGAGTGTTTGCTTGTGTGGATTGCTAGTTCAGTGGTTACTGTTGGCTCTGATCCTAAGACAGCATCCTTTTATACCCAGCAGATTCAAGTTCTCGGTCGAGTTCTAGTTCTGGTTTTAGTTGAGTTTCTTGGCTGCTCCTGATGCTCCCACTTCTCGAAGGGTTCTTTAGCACTTGGAGAATTATTTTGTGGATTTGTTTAATATTTTATTGATTTAATATTTAAAAAGTAGAAATAAAGTCAGTTTAGAAAGCTGAGTTTTTATTAGTAATAAATTTTAGACTTTAAAGAACATTGAGTAATTTATAGATACAAATTAGAAAATCATATGTACATATTTCAAACAGAATAAAATCAATGCTTAATCTCAAGTTAATTAAAAAATAAAGTAAAATTGAGAATAACAAAAACCTTATACCAAAAAGGGTAATGTAATTTGGAATAGAACCCAGAAGGGAATATTTTTAATTGCTAAATATCGCTTATAAAAATCCAAAAAACCTATTTATTTTTTAAATATATATTTATTTAATTACTTTTATTTATATTATTTTTTCAAATGTATCCATCAGATGCACTTGAATGCAAACGAGGCGATCGCGTTGTCTTGTCCACTTGTGTCGTTAACGGGCATTTCTCCCCCACCTACCCCCCTCTGCAGCTTCAATCTTCTCCTGGAACTTCTGCTGTCCCTGCTCCTCCTCCTCCTGAGGGCGGTGTCAATTTGGTTTAATTGTGGCCAAGGCTGGAGTGGGCTCAAATGAGGGAGGCAGCAGCAGGCTCCTTTGCTGACAATCGCTGCCTGGCATCGGCATCTCGTGATATTGGCGCTCAAGAGCCTTGGATGGGTATGTGGTGCTTGCTCCATCAAGGCCAAAGACCGAGTCCAGGCCCAGCGTGTAATTGATATGCAATTGTTGTTGTTGCTGCTGCTCATTGTGCATCTCAGCCTCCGCCTCCTGTTTGTTGTCCCTCCAAAAACTGAATCCGAATGCGAACGCTGCAACGGGGCCACGACAATGCCGCTGTGGCAACAACTGCAACGGCATCTCAAGGTGAGTGAAGGCCAAGGGCCACATTTGGCCCCAACCTGGACACTGGACTCTTTGTGTGTCAGAGGCGCAACCAAAGGGGAGACCTGTCTTGCCCCTTTTAAAATGATTTTATGTATAAGACTCTGCGGCATCTGCAGCTGCAGAGTCTCTTGTATCTTTGCCTTCCTCCTTCCCCGGAGATTTTATTTTTAGCTGAGGCTTTATCGGCTGTCGCAGATCTGCTGTGCTTAAACTTCGCTCCCGATTAGGAGGAGGAGCCCAGCTGCAAGAATCACATTGGCTTTGACGGGCAACCGGCTGATAAGTGCGTTTTAATGTTAGCCCCGTTGGCACTTAGTTTCAATCAGAGCCCAATTCTCGCCATTCCTGCCAGCCTTAATGATCTCGTTAGTTCTCGGCTGGAATTGAAATTGCAATTGGATGGGATCTGGTCTGGTTTGCTTGGATTCTGCGGACACTGGGCGTGGGCCACTCCACTGATTTGCAAACCATCATCGTCGAGTTGAACTGCCGCGAGTGAGGGGCTAATTAGAGTTGTACCTAAGATAGGGCCAGGTGGCAAGACTCTTGTCTGTATTTATTGGCCCTCGAAGGGCTCTGTTTTTAGGCCCTTGAAAGAGTCTATAATGAGTGGCAGAATGTGATAGGGTTTAACACTTATAAAGGAGTTTTTTTTAGTAGATTTAAAGCAAACATGTTTCTGCTTTTTATAAGGGGTAACTGGAAATATTAAAGGTATTATAACTTTGTGTTACCATACCCACCAAGTCTCCTAAATTTCCTAATTTTACTCAATAAATTTTGGGTTTATTATAATAAAGCTTTGTTATTTATTTAGTTAACGTTCCAAAATAAACTTAAAATAATTCATAATTAGTAGTTATATTATAATTATGATCAACATTTCTTTAAAGGGTACCCAAACTTCCATCTCTCTAATAAGTCTCCCATTTATATCGTTGTTTTCCTTTGGGCCAGGCCTATGACTTCATCATGTGGCCTGTTGGCCACGAAACTAACCAAATAATTCTGACACTCAGTTCCCATAAATCACTGTCAATGTTTTTTTCTTTTTTTTTTTTGGTATACTTAAGCCTTAAGGTTTGTTGTGGCTTTTTTTTTTGTTATTTCAGATTGTGTTAATCATTTTATTGTGTGTTGAAGCAATTTCCTTATGATTTCCTCCTGACTTTTACTTTTTTTACTTTATTCCTGATTACCTTTTTCCCCGCCCGAATTAAACTCAGAGTTCAAAGAACTCATTTACCTTTTGAGGCGGCCTACAAATCTTAGGCGCTTGGACTACTCGAAAATAAAAAGTGATTTGCATACTTGAGCATGAGCTCATGCTCTCATGGTGGTTAGTAGGGCCGCCTCCTCGCTAGTCACACCCCAAAGTCCCCCCTCATTATACCAATTGTCTGTCACTTGTTGTGCGTGTTTTGTTGTCAGAAATTTCACGCATCGTTTTCCGCCTTCAGCTGACACATAAAAATTGACTGTTTTACTAGCTGAGTTTATATGGCCAACCCCCCCTTAGCACCTACCGCGACTATATGCCTAAAGCTTTAAGCTATATTTTTATATTTTTCACTCACAACAAACCCAGGCCTGAGTGAAACTTGTTGGTCTGATAACAACGCGGTGCAGAGACTCACTTTTGTTATTCTGAGTTCTTTTTTCGTTTGATAAATGGCTTCGTCGTGTGGCTTTCGTTGTTAGTTTGGGTTTATAAATTTTGTTTTGCGAAATGAAGTCATCGCTGGAAAAAAAATATAGGGGTCAGTATATACAGAGATACGCGGCATGCCCAATCTCTTTCTTTCTTTATCTCATTCAGAAAGTCGGCAAAATGTTTTTATTTTTTTATTTATTTATATTTCTCAGCTATCTGATTTGCTTGTCGTCTGTTTTGATAAAATTCCATAGAGGATGTGAGGCATTTGCATTCATTTTCCACTCAACGAAAGCTCACTCGAAAACAAAAATATCACTCATACGCCGCTTGGGCCTTTGCTAGACGATGGCTGCGCATTTGCCCAAACAGTTGAGTTTTGACATCGACAGCATTCGCGCGTTTGCCTTCAAGTAAAATATTTGGAAAACATCCAAAGAATACAAAAAAAATAATATTTTTAAAAATTATTCAAGCATTTTAAAGGGATTTCAAAACCAATGTAAGTTGTTAAACAAGGAAAAAAGTTAAACAAAAGATGTAAGCAAAGTTCTCTGTATATCCTGGACCCTTGAGCAGCCTCCAAAGTGAGCTTTATTTTTTTCACCCTTCAAAGGGGAAGCTGTGCCTGATTTCAAGAGCGCGTTTCTGACCCAATTCTAATGCCACCCAATCGCGTTCCCTTTTTATTGTGTTCCTGCTGCAGTTGAAGGCTTTATCCTGGCATTGTTTTAGGCGCAGTTTCCCCGCTTCCGTGTGTATATATGCGTGTGTCATCGGTCTGAATTTCAAGCCCCAAAAAGCCCCCCCTGGAAACCCCTTCTCCCAACCGGCGCTTGCGCGTTTCCCAGCTCCCAAGTGATGTCATCTGGGCAAGTGATGATGTATATCGCATTGAGCATATATGTACATACTTATATTATGTAGAAAGTCCAGAGCATAGGCCCCCTAAGTCAATGATTTCTCTATTGCGTTGCGTGCTGGGTGAGAATCCCCTTTGCTTCCTGTTTCGCGCCCGAAAAAAATTAATTTATGCATTCAGTCCAAAGCGCTTATATTTCAGAATGTTTATATACACACAGAAGGGGATATGTACACTCGTATCTGATGCAGTATTTCATGTTTTCTGTAGTTATAAATATACAACAAGATGACCTAAATATCCCTCTGTTCATTTGTTCTCCAGCTGTCCACTTGAGGTAGGTTGGGTTAATAATTGTGTTCTCCCCTCCTTCAGGAAGTTTATTGTTTTCTATATGCGGCTATCTATATAGCCCATTTGCATCCCCATTCAAATGCTGACCATAAATATATTCCCAATTAACTTTTACCTTTTCGGTTAAAAAACTAATTAAAATGTTGCCAGCGAATTCGCAATGCTCGACTGGATGAAAACTCGTTCCCAGATCAGAAATACAGGCAAAGAATCCAAAACGAAGATGGGAAAAAAATATATATGAGGAGAAACGAATTATTTATGGTCTGACAGTCAAAGCGGATTATTTCTGATTTAGACTATCCACGCTCCCCATCACATTGCCTCACTTTCTGCGGCCGGCGGTCATGTTTGTGGCGGGCAACATGACTTTTAGACGGTAAAATCAGAGGGAAGCATATTAAAAATTAAATTATAGTATAGACGGTATTCCAAACTTGTCCAATATATCCGGTTTGTGGCAGTTATCTTTTGAAGATCATAAGTTGAGTGTTTGATAAGTTATGCCAACGGATATGAAGTCCTTAAATGGTTAAAATAATTTAAAACAAATTCCACATTAATTTCAATTATGAAATTAAATGTTTTTATGGTTTATTTTAATAAATTCTTTTCATTATTAACATATTCCGATTTATAGAGAACTCCAAACTTCGTTTTGCTCAAGTCTTTGCCCTCTTAAAACTCTTCTTTCATATTTTAACTTCCTTTGTGTCTTGTAGTTTGTCAACTTTTCTTGTTTCTCGGTATTTATGGGTTCCAATTACAAGTAAGGGCGGAGTAAAGGGTTCCATTAGTCTTCTCCGGGGACGTGTTCGGCAATTTGTTTCGGCTCCAGTGGAGTTCAAGTTCAATAACCCCTCAGACTTGAGACCACTAAGATGATTAATGACCAAAGGTCTTGCGATGCATGCAATGCTCTCTCAATTATCCACTCCAATGGAATAGATTCGATGGATTATCTGCGGGGGAAAATGGGCTATAAAATTGCCTCACCCCAGAGCTGATCCCAGAGCAGCGTAATCGGAGAACGGGGCGTAATGAGGCGATGACATAAGCAGCTAGATTCGCTGACGAACATGCACACACATTTTATACATTTGATTCGGGTTGGGAGTGAGTGGGTGACATGCTCGACGGACTGCATCAAGGTCAGGCAAGTTCGCTCAGCCATGACCTTCGGCCTAAGGATACCACCGATTTGTTAACATCTGTCCCGGCACAAGCCAAAGCATCGTAAGTTACCCCAAACCCCGAACGGGAACTGGTTGAAGCCGCATCTTATCGCTGCCTTAAATGGTTCCCCAAACAGCTTCCAGCTTCCAGCTCTCCTGGGGCTGCAGCCACCACCAACCTTAAGTGGTGCGTAATTAATGGCCCCGCCAATAAATGCTCACGTTTTATTTACTGTTTATGGAAGGATTCGACTGCCCGGCCATACATTTTCAGCTTCGTGTTGGGTAGCCTGTAAACACGACGACAATTTATGCTACACGCAATTTTAAAACTAAATTATCATCCAAATTTATGCCACGTTCGATGGGCAAACAAATTAAGTGAGGTATGCTGGAGGCTTGCTGTTAAACAATAAAAAATACACAACTTTAACGATTCCCCAGGGTTCATAGTCTCCTTTAAATACTGAAATAAATTATAAATAAATTATATTAAGTTACATTACAGTTTTTTTTATTTATTTACTCGATTCATTAGACCTTTAGGAAAATGTTTAGCAATAGATCTACAAAGCTACCGCTTAGTTTTGAAACCCTCTTCGAGAGACCTCGTTGAGGCAAACCCGTTGGCTATTTATTTTTGTTTATTTGGACATCGCACAAATACGATAATTAGCGTCGTTAGGGGCAGGTGAGGGGAATGGAACCCACCAGATGACGCCATTCCATTATTGGATCTCTCCCAATTTCGCAATTTGTTTTTCCTTCTCTCCGGAATCAGCTGAGAGAGCTTTATTGGGTTATAAGCTTTGTTCTTGTCCAGTATCGCTATATCTTTGAGATAGGCAACTGAATAAAACACACAGATAAGCCTCAGGTTGAGATACGCATGGAAATATAGCCTCGTTAGTCAGCGAAGACGTACAAGACCCACCGCAATAATGTTGGTCAGCGTGGTGGCCCACAGGTGAGGAAACTGCGTAGATATGGGTAATTTTCCAAGCCGATTACGAGGAAAGGAAACGTTGCGTGCCAGCTGGGAAACACAACAAAATGAACTGACCTATCAGGCTACACATATCATTAACATTTAATGACTTCCAATCCTCATGAAAAATGTTCTTTTAAAAGAAAACTTTGCGTTTTTTAAAAGAGAAATTGATTTATTCAATATTTTCAATACAATAATTTATAGGAATTCTAAATATTTATTAATCATCCCCTTTAATTCTCTTCCAGAGCCACCATGTCCGAGGCAGCAGCAGCAAATGGCAGCCCTTCGCCCGCTCCCGAGGCCCCGGCAGCCGAGTTGGCCCAATTGGCTCTGGAGGATGAGGCGGCGCCCAAGGTCAGCTTTTCGGACCAGTTCAAGGCCTTCTCTAAGTTCGGAGACACCAAGTCCGATGGCAAGCTGATTACGCTCTCGCAGAGCGACAAGTGGATGAAGCAGGCCAAGGTGATTGACAAGAAGATCACCACCACGGACACGGGCATCCATTTCAAGAAGTTCAAGGCCATGAAGATCTCGATTGGGGACTACAACAAATTCCTGGAGGATCTGGCCAAAACGAAAAAGGTGGAGCTGTCGGAGATTAAGCAGAAGCTGGCTGGCTGTGGAGCTCCGGGAGTGGCCTCCGTTTCGGTGGGTTTAAACTAGGTATATTCCTCGAAACATTATACTAAATTTATAAATTATTTGTAGGCTGGCAAGGCGGCAGCTGCCGTGGATCGGCTGACGGATACCAGCAAGTACACTGGCTCCCACAAGGAGCGCTTTGATGCCACCGGCAAGGGCAAGGGCATTGCTGGCCGGCGCAACCTGGTCGATGACTCTGGCTATGTGAGTGGCTATCAGCACAAGGACACCTACGATGCTGGACACTAAGAGGGGAATCCCCCAGTATTTTGCAACCGCCCACCCCTCTTAACATCACTCTCTCTATCTCTCACTCGAACTTTTCTATAACTTTTGTGTTTTCCTAGTTTATGTTTTCCATTTCGTTTTGGTAGCTGCAATTATTTATCGTAATTACTTTGTGTACATAATATAAGTTTGTGATAATTTAAGTGCTTACAAATAAATTGAAATATTTTGATTATACATTTTGAGTTCTGTTTTTTTATGGTTTCCTTCTGTTGTCCTTCGATACGTAAACCACTGACGCGGCCCAAAAGAGTTCAAAAGCAAATCCAAATCAAATTTATATAAATTTCATGGTCTTTAAATCCATGTTTGTTAGTTGTAAGAATAAGAAGTACATTTTTAATATTGAAATTTGTGAAAGAAACTTAATTATCATACTTATATGGAAACCAAAGATATACGACATACATAAAAGGATATGTTATGTTCTTATAAGATTTTCGCTTGAATAAATAAAGAAACAAGTTTACGTAAATAAGATATTAGAAAATATATTCCCTCAGTAAGGCAAGGTTTTATCAAGAAGATCGATATTAAGAGATCAATGGTTTTATCTCCATTCTGGCATTATCACTGATGCAAAGCTGACAGCGCAAAAACCAGAGCGGTGTGAAGCGTTCGACTGAACGCTAGAGCGACCAGAGATGACGATCGAAATCGATATGCCGGCGGCGTAGGTTTGCATAATCCTAACCCAGAGCAGGTGAAAAACTGGCTATTGATTGCAGCCGTGCCAAAGTCACTCCAAGATATATCATATATCCCCGGGAAAATCGCTATAAAAGCCCCGATCGCTGCTCGTCCAAGTTAGCAGTGCAACTGGCGAGCTCCAAGCTTGATGAACCCGCAAGGAATATCCCCGTCTACCAAGAATACCAGTCAGAGCAAGATGTCCTTTCGTGGCAAGAATGCGGTGGTTACCGGTGGAGCCGGAGGCATCGGTCTGCAGGTGTCCAAGCAGCTCCTGGCTGCCGGAGCAGCGGTGGGTTACCACAAGGAGTCTCTATGCTGGCATTTTCTAATCCTTTTGTATCCCAGAAGGTGGCCATAATCGATTTGCAGGACAACCTGGAGGAGTTTGTGAAGCTACGTGCTGCTCATCCCACGCAGAGCGTGATGATCGTCAAAATGGATGTGGCCAATAAGAAGGGAGTTGAGGCCACCTACGAGGAGATAGCCAAGACCTTTGGCAACATCGATATTGTGGTGAACGTTGCGGGAATTTTCAATGACAAGGATGTGCAGCGGACGCTCCTGGTGAACCTGGGTGGCATCATCAACTCCACTCTGAGTGCCTTACCGTACATGGACAAGGCCAATGGTGGCAAGGGTGGTATAATAGTCAACATGAGCTCCGTGGTGGGCTTGGACCCGATGTTCATCATTCCTATTTATGGCGCAACCAAGGCGGGCATCATCAACTTCACCCGGTGTCTGGCGGTAGGAAAACCCAATATTATCTCATTCCTTTCGGATGCTAAAGCTCTTTTTATGTTATCCCCAGAATGAGAAGTTCTATCAACGTTCGGGCATCAGGTTTGTGACCGTCTGTCCTGGAGCTACGATGACGGACATGTTCACCAACTTCACGGAGAAGATCATCTTTCCTGAGACGAGTGACGAGACCTACAGGATTCTGGATAGATTGAACAAGCAGAGTGCCGCCGATGTCTCTCGCTGTATTCTGAATGTCCTGGAGAAGGATAAGAATGGAGCTGTTTATGTCATCGAGGGAAAGCGCATCTTTCCTTTGGACCTAAAGCCCCAGTGGACGGGCAAGGAGCAGGCCCTGTAAATGAGGACAACTCCACCAAGTCCTGCACACATACACTATAAACATCTCTGAACAAATTATCGAAATTAGTTATTTAATAAACAAACAAAGCACGCTGCAAATGTGATTAGTCCTCTCGCCAACTAACCAAGACTTCGTCTGTGCGGAATCGCTGTGTGACAAAGGCCTCCTCCAGGGGCATCCTGGTTCCAGAGCGGAACATTTCTGCCCCAGCATGGGCAATCATTAGTCCGTTATCAATGCAGTAACGTTCATCGGTGGCGAAGAGCTTTCCGCCCCGCTCCTCGCACATAATACGCATCATCTCCTGCAGTCGCTCGTTGCATCCCACGCCGCCTACAATAAGAACCTAAAAAGAAGGTTAGCAACAGCGATTAGACTACAGAAATGGAAAACCCACCTCATTGGAGCCACAGTGGGCCATGGCGCGCTCTGTGATCTCCACCAGCATGGCGAAGATGGTCTCCTGCAGGGAATAGCACAGATCCGCTTGGCTGTAATCACTGACCTCCGCTTCCTGCGGCTTCTTACGCTTATTCTGCCTTCGGCCCGGCTCAGCCAGGTCCTCGATATAGGACAGAATTCCGGAGAAGCTCACATCCATGCCCTTGACCACATACGGCAGCTTGATGTAGCGACTGCTCAGCTTGGCCAGCTGTTCGATGTTGTAGCCCGGACTGGGATCGTTGGACAGCTTGATGATGCGCGCAAATCGGTCCAGACAGTTGCCCACGGCTATGTCGATGGTCTCGCCAAAGATGCGATATCGCTGATTGGAGTAGGCAATCACCTGGGTGTTGCCGCCGCTCACATAAAGAACAATTGGATTCTGGGCTCCGGTGATCAGGCGTCCCATTTCAATGTGGCCAATGCAGTGGTTCACGCCGAGCAGCGGCTTCTCCCACAGCAGGGACAACGTGCGGGCCACAATAGCGCCGACCAGCAGTGGAGGCGCCATTCCTGGGCCTTTGGTGTAACAAATGACATCTAGATCTGCAGGTTCCAGTTGTGCCTCCTTCAGGCTGGCCTTGACCAAGCCTAGGATGGCCTCCCGATGGTGTTTGGCAGTCTCCTTGGGCAGAAAACCTGTTGCATGCAGTTTGATTAATAAAATCCTTCTGAAAGCCGGTGCCTATAATCTGGATATACCTTCTCCCGGGGGCGTAATATAGGTTCTCCTGACATTGGCCAGTACTTCGCCGTCTTTAATAATGCCTATGCCTATTTTATTGGCACTTCCTTCAATGCCCAGAGCGCAAACCATCGTAAATAATAATAGTTATTATAAACAATAAATTCCAGCAGGCGAAAAATGTAAACAAAGTCCAGTGTGTCCGCCGAATTCGCCGGAAAAATTAGTGGCGTTGGGCACACTACTGTTGCGCAGCCCTGGACCAAAACCAGTTGGCAGCACAGCCAATGTATATGCGTAATTAACGCTAATTAATACGAGGAGCGAAATCGAAACAATTTATTTTCATCTGAGCAACAGCCAACTGCGTGTGCTCGCAAGCAATCATCGTGCATATATTGGCATAGTGAACTCGACTTGTAAGTGGAGTGTGAAAAGTGATAACGACTAAGCTGCTGTGTAACCTACGCAACAACAACTAGCGTTAGACAAAGGTTTAAAGAAAACAAAAACTAAAGCAGCGAGATAAGAGAAGCAGACAAAGCAGAAAGCAGAAGAGTTCATCGCACACACTCACACTCGCACAACACAAAACTGATACAATTATTCTGCAGAAACGGCGAAAAATAAAACAAAAAAAACAACTGCAACGCAGGAAATATAAAGCTTAAAGAGAAAAAAACGAAATTAATAACAAACGAACAACGAACGAAACCCGATAAATCGCACAAACTCTGATACGCCCATCCAGTCAGCGGTCCGGTCGGTCCGTTCCAGTCGCTGGTCAGTACGACGTGAGCCAGCGGTTTATACGGTGGTAGCAATGGCGCGCGAGGATGAGCAACGCATTGTGGACAACGAAGAGGTGGCGAACACGGCGGAGGAGGATAATCCCGGGCGCAATAATCGGCATGACAATGAGCTGGCCCTGCCATCCGGCGGCTGCTGCATGCCCTCGAGCACCAGCCATCGCTTCATGGCGCTGGTGTTCATGTGCCTGCTAGGATTTGGATCATACTTCTGCTACGACAATCCCGGGGCCCTGCAGAATGTCTTCAAGAGGGACTTGGACCTGACTTCCACGCAGTTTACGCTCATCTACTCGATCTACTCGTGGCCCAATGTAGTCCTGTGCTTTCTGGGCGGTTTCCTCATCGATCGGCTCTTTGGCATCCGCCTGGGCACAATTATCTACATGATGATCCTGCTGGTCGGCCAGCTGCTTTTCGCCACCGGCGGCATTCTGGACGCCTTCTGGCTGATGATCTTGGGACGCTTCATCTTCGGCATCGGCGCTGAGTCGCTGGCGGTGGCCCAGAACAGCTATGCGGTGCTTTGGTTCAAGGGCAAGGAGCTGAACATGGTCTTCGGCCTGCAGTTATCGGTGGCGCGATTCGGCAGCACCGTCAACTTCTGGGTGATGCAGCCCATCTACGACTACGTCAGCAAGTTCTACCAGGGACATCGGGCTCTGGGCGTCGTCCTGCTGCTGGCCACCCTTACGTGCGTGATGTCGCTGATTTGCGCCCTCATTCTCGGCTGGATGGACAAGCGAGCGGAGCGGATTCTGCAGCGGAACAACAACCCCTCCGGCCAGGTACCCAAACTCACGGACATTTTCACTTTCAAGCCGCCCTTCTGGATGGTCTCCATCATTTGCGTTGCCTATTACGTGGCCATCTTCCCGTTCATTGCCTTGGGACAAAAGTTCTTTATGGATCGCTTCAACTACACGCCTGCAGAGGCCAATACCGTGGATTCGCTGGTGTATCTGATTGCGGCGGTATCCAGCCCCGTGTTCGGTTTCATCATCGACAAGGTGGGCAGGAACGTGACCTGGGTGTTCACAGCTACCCTGACCACTATCGGAGCCCATGCCCTGCTGACGTTCACACAGCTGACGCCGTACGTGGGTATGGTCGTGATGGGACTCTCGTATTCCATG
This sequence comes from Drosophila anomelani, assembly GCA_035045905.1. NCBI lineage: Eukaryota > Metazoa > Arthropoda > Insecta > Diptera > Drosophilidae > Drosophila > Drosophila anomelani. Next base: position 8,834,325 of record JAWNOO010000165.1, read on the forward strand.
CTGGCCGCCAGTCTGTGGCCCCTGGTTGCCCTCATCATTCCGGAGTATCAGCTGGGCACTGCCTACGGCTTCTGCCAGTCCATCCAGAATCTCGGTTTGGCCGTCATCACCATTCTGGCTGGACTCATCGTGGATAACAGCAACAACGACCATATGTGGGTGCAGCTTTTCTTCATGGGCTGGCTGACCATTGCCCTGATCTCCACCGGTATCATCTGGGGCTACAACAGAAAGCATCGCGGCAATCTCAACATGACGCCCCAGCAGCGGGCGCAGTTCGTCAGCGCCGAGAATTATCAGAACTTTGAATAGACAGACGGCGGGAACAAAGGACGGAGCGTTACCCGCAGATTATCGGATCATTATTTAGTGTAGGCATAAAGTTGTTCTCTGCGGGCTGCGGCGCTCCATTGATCCTGATCCACGACGATGTGATGCTGAAGTGTGATGTGCGTCTCGAGTCGCAAATTGGTATTTACTAACTGCAATTGTTTTTGTGGGGATAGATATATACAATACGCCCCGATCGGACTTGAATCAGCAGCATGAATCGCCACTGTTCGAGTGCGTTGTCAGGGCGGTTTATATGCTATTTTACGCTATGTATTTTTAGAGCAATTTATTATTATTACAACAGTTACCGCATGTTTTTCTGTGTCAACGTTTTACAAATTAAACTAAACATCCGAAATCCTACGAAACACAACCAGAACTCATTCAAGACTTGAACGCCCAGGGCGGAAATTCGGGATTTAATTGTATAATGTATATAGTATGTGTGTTACTCGAACCTATATCTCTCATTCGTGGCAGTTACTAGCATTTACACGAGTACAAAACTATGTCCTGGTGTAATTGAAATTAGTTAATTAATCCGTCTTGATTACTATGTTTATACACAAGCCTTAATTGCAAATAAAAATTATGTAAATTACAATTCAACACAAAATATATTATAACTTCCACATAAAGTAATATGATATGTTGGCATTAAATTTAAGGGAGGGAAAAGTATAAAGCAGGATCAAGCAAATGAACATATTTTATCCTGTACTTAAAAGCATATTTACAAGTTTATTTCTGGCGTAACCTTCTCAGTTTCAATTGTTAATTATAGCCCAAGCTTCTTGCGTATAAATGTTTTCAAAAAATGCTAAGCTATACATTCATTTTGCAGTTTTCCCCATTGTTTCAAAACATTTTAATGTCCGTTCGCCGCTCCAAAACCTCAATGCACTGTCTGCTGTCCAAACTGAGCACCTTCAGTTCCCGTAGCGGCTTTATTTTCTCCTCCGCCGACTGGTTACTGCGTAGCGTTTCCAGCAGCAACAAAGCCGTACCTCGAGCTGCCGTCAACAGCTTGCTGGCATCGTGTATTCTGGTGAATCGAATTGGAAAGGTGTCAGATTTATGTTTATTGCACAAGTGGCATATTTCGGGATGACTCACCGCTTAAAGAGCAGCTCCGGTCGACGTGTATACTGGCCAAAGAGCGCGAATAAGTTGCGCGTCATGTCGTAATTGAATTGCGCTGCCCCCGCAGGCGCAAACTTCGTGTTCATGACCATGCTGTCGAGCATGAAGTCATCGATTTGATGGGCCATCAAGCGCAGCGTTTGGTTGAACAGATTGGCGGAGAGCTCGCTCTCCAGATTGTGTAGCAGGGTGACCAGCACCTGAAACATTTCGCCGCCGCTGGGCGAGAGGATGAACGGCTCACGGCTATTCTGCTCCGGCATCGTCGGCCACGCATCCCTTCGATAGCTCATTGACTTGGCCTTCATCTCGTTGGTGGCCTTGGTGGCTAGATCTCTGGTAAGCTGCCTGGCCCAGTGCTCCAATTCGGTGACAGCATGCTCAAACACAGAGTTGATTTCGGACGCATTGGGACCGGCCTGCGCCGAATGCAGATGCAGATAGTGCACGTTCTCGCCCCACTCGCGCAGCACCATCACCAGGTAATTAATGGCGTTCAGCACGGGAATGCTTCGCACGGCTCCGCTGCTGTGTAGCTGCACCAGGCGTCTTCGGAAGCTATCAATCAGCTCCAGCTGCAGGTGCAGGAACTGCAGTTGGTGGCCTGGTTGAATTAGGCCATAGTAGCGATCCTTGATGGCGTCCAGGAGTCGCATAAACTGATCCGCACAGCGTGGTATCTTTAAATCATCCTCGAAGGTGTTGGGATCAATTAGCAGGAACGGCGTCTCCGCTTGCAGTATGTAATCCATTTTTTCCGCGCAGACTAATCAAAATTAATATTAAATAACAGGGCAAAGGGGGCAGTGACAGCTTATCTCACATCGCTCTTCTAGGGAAATCCAACGGAGCAAGTATATGGGCTGTGTGATTACGGAAATGGCGCTGGGGAAGCTTGCCGGATAGCCGAACGTCTCGCGCAGCTCAGACTCAAAGGCCAGCGTCTCGTCGATCAGATGGGCGAATAGTATCTCGTCCTGGGCAATCTGTTCAATGTCCACAGCTAGCTTCTCAATGGCCAACTGCACCAGTCCTCGCATGAACTCCAGCTGTAAGTGAATTAGTATGAGCTTCTTTGATGGTTGGACAACAAGATGCTTACCCTGAGATTATAGTCCAGCTTTCCCGCCTTAATAGCCGATGGCTGGAATGTTTTGCCCACGAAGAAATGCGTCTCCTTGCCCCAGTTGAGGATTTGTGTGTAGAACCACTCGGGCTTGTCCAGCCGGTTGGTTTGCCGGGTGCCCGTGAAGTGAAATGTGAAGCGCTGGCGGTATGGAGCCAACAGGAGCTGCACCACCTGGTTGATGGGCTGACACACAATGCTGGGAGTGATGCTTACGAGAGGGGCATGCTCTTCCGCTGGAGATTTAATAAGGAACATGTATTCAGCCAGGAGCTGGGCCTTGACAGTGTCCCGTGTTGGCGAGTAGTTCAGGGCCTGCTGTTCCAAGTGCGCCCAGCGCATAGTTTTCAGCACAGCCTCGAATTCGCTGGACAGGCGCTTGAGGAGCTGCTTGTGCCAGTAGATGGCAGTGCGTTCGGCAAAGGACTTCAATGATGGCGCCTGCACGGCATGGAGACGCCCCACTACGCTGTGCTCGCAGTCGTTGCCCTCGTAAAGCGTTAGGTAGATGTTGACCAACTTGGCTTCGTCCTTGCCATTGATGGCGTTGCCCAAGGCTTCGCTGATCTCCTGGATATCCTGGACCAATCGCAGGTACTGCGTCAGACGCTGGAGCTGTCGAACTTGACCCAGGTCCTCTGCCACGCCGTCCAGTGCGGGCTGGCACTCCTTTAGCTTCATCTTCAGCTTCTCACCGAACTGCGCCAGCTTCTCCATTTCGAAATCGAGGCTCTCGCAGACCTGTTGCTGGCACTGGAGGGCAGATTTGTAGCAGGAAACGTTCTGGGCATCTTCGTAGTCGAGCTGACAAGGTAGTTTTTGTATTAAAAACATGTAAATTGTTGATGTTGGCCTCTCACCGTTTGGTACAGGGCTTGGAGCTTCTCCCTGTAGTAGTCGGCTACGTTTTTGGCCCGGTGCAGCTGGCTGGCATCCTTGCCGATCTCTGCGTTCAGTCGCGCCACGATGCGCGACTCCATTTCGCTCAGCTTTGCATGCATTTTAAAGCTAAAACATTTAAATTTAAATCTAAAATGGGCCACGAACCACGTATAAAAAAATAAATAAATGGGATCTGTGTGACCAGCGCGGAATATTTTCACACTTTTTCCGGTTTGCGGCAAGACCAGGGATACATCGCGTATTGCAAGTGAAACATTTTCAAGGCTGCTCTGCGGTCACACTGTAGAAGCGGGCATCGTTCAAAAAGACAGGTGCGGCGTCGTTTTCTTTTTCTTTCTCGTAGCGTAGAAATAGAAGTGAAAATGTTTACGCCCAGGCAGAAAGGACTTGGTAATGGCTTTGTCCCTTCACCGCACACGCCGCTCAGCTTCAGCCGGGAGCTGCGGCAAGTGCTGCAGGAGAGAAATCTGCTCACCGCAAAGTCACGCAGGAAAGGTGAGAGAAGCGTCGCCAGGTGTTCATCACATTCTAATTGCTCATCTTTCTCCGCTCCACAGTCTGCTCCATGCTGGACAGCAATAACAGCAGTCCCATCGGCTCCCCCAATCCAGAGTCAGGCAAGCGCTTGGGCTTTCGTATGCAGGCCATTCAGGAGATCATTTCGTCGGAAAAGTCCTATCTGGAGCAGTTGGAACTCCTAATGACGTATTTTGTGCGCCCGCTAAAGGAGCAGGCCATCATCGATGGCTCCAATCACACGCTGCTCTTCGGGCAGATCGAGATGATTCACAATTTAAATGGGGAATTCTTGCGCGAGCTGGAAGCGAACATGGAAAATGTGGCACAGGCCTTCCTGAAGATGGCTCCATTCTTCAAGCTGTACTCGGTTTATGCCTTCGACTATCGCGGTGCCCTGTTTCTCATTCAGGATCTGATCAGCAAGAACCCGGTGTTCCGGAAGTTTCTGGAGAAGACCGAGAGTCGTCCCGAGGTGCAGCGCAAGCTCAACTCGTTAATGATCGTTCCCATTCAGCGGGTGCCAAGATATAAGCTCCTCTTGGAGCAAGTGTTGCTCTATACGAGCCCTGCAGATGCGGACTACAAGCTGCTAAAGGGTAGGATCTATTTCTGAAGGCCAATTAATTATCCGATTAACACGCTTTTCCTTCCAGAATCCGTCAAGGAAATCGAGGCCACTGCCTCTCACATAAACACCTGTGTAGAGGAGCAGGAAATAACCCAGTATCTGATTCACCTGCAGAACTCCCTGGTGAATCGTACGCCCAACATTGTGAAGCCTTCGCGTCGTGTCATTAAAGAGGGCATCCTCCAGAAGATCACACACAAGGGTACGGAGATTAAGCGCTACTGCGTTCTCATGTCCGACATCTTCATGTACTGCAAGTTGGTCAAGGACCGTGCCCCGCACACTGCCGTGGAGAACTCCCTCGAGTGCTGCTGCATTTTTCCTTTAAAGAAGTGCAAGGTGTACGAAATGCTGCCGGGCAACTTTAAGCTGACTTGCCAGAGCGATGGCATCATCTTTGGCACAGGCGATGTTCAGCTGGCGCGCACCTGGGTGGGCTTCATTCGCGATGCCATCGATCTGCACGTCCAGTGCCGAAAGACTCTGCGCAAGGACTCGAGCAAGAGGACGCCCATTCGCAAGAAGGACATGAAGAAGTTCGGCGCTGATTATGTACTGAGTCCCAACAAACGCAAATGCGAATACGAGACCGTTTTCCGTAACAAAAACCGCAGCACGGACTCTGAGGAGGAGACCGATGATAGTGCTTGCTTTCCACGCAAGCGAAAGATTCCCTCGGCCATGTTCCGAACTCCAAATACCACACAGATCAGCGGGAACCCCACAACTTCTATGTCTGTTAAGCGTATGGCCCCACCAGCACCGCCACCGCCGCCGCCGCCTCCTGAGGTTCAGATGCGCCATCAGTCGGGAGGATCAGGTGATGCAACCACCAAGGAGAACCGCATTTCCAAGTTATACAAGAAGATTGCCACCGGCGACAAGGTGGCCAATGTTCGGGGCATTCTCAAGCGCAGCAATGTGCCGGCCACCAACAGCGATCACGATCCCAGCTACGGTTTCGCCAGTCGCTACTCGGACTCGAAGTCATACTTCAGGACTCACAATGTTGACAACACCATACCCACAGTGGTGAAACGGGAGGACCTATTCAACGGGGAGCATATGTTTCCCGCCCATTTGGGCATGAAGAGTCTGGAGGAGGTTTGTTCACCGCCGCAGAAGAAGCGGGTTAAGTTTGACGACACTTTGGATGCAGTGTCTCTGGCCGTGGACCAGAAACCCTTTGCATTCCCAAGCAACGAAGGAGGTAACGAAGCAACACCCAAGCCCGTCTCATTGCGTGAGCGTATCTATGATTTCTTTGCCAACCTCTTCTAGATTTAGACGACTTAAGACTTTATACATTTATCGTTTACATCCCCGATTATTTACATCATTTACAAAAATAATAAACAAATTTATAATTCACATTACTTAGAACCTTGTCGCAGCTCTCGGATCTGGCGCATGAAATCATCGACTGCCTGCTCGCTGATCTCCTCCAGCCAGCTGCCATTTCGCTTAAAATGTGATCCTATTATCACAGCCTGGGCATCCTTGTAGTAGCTAGCAATGTTGTCCTTGGTCACCCCAGAACCGATTAGCAGGGGAACCTTCACCCGGCCGGATAGCTGCTGAAGATCTTCGGGACTGGCTGCATGTCCCGTGGCCGTTCCTGTGATGATAATGCCATCGGTAAGGAAGAATTCTGCTGCGTGGGCGGTTTCCAGGAGGCTGACATCTGCGGTTATGGCATGTGAGCTGTGCTTCTTCTTGAGATCCGTAAAAATCAACACATCCTCGGCATCGATTAGCTTGCGGTAGCGTAGCAAGTCGCCCGCACAGGCGTCCGTGTAGCCCTCATCCGCCACATGGCCAAAGACGAAACCTTCGCTGCGAATGAACTGCAGCTGGCTGGCCTTGGCGATGGCTAGCGCCTGTTTGTTGCCACAGGCGAGCACCTGGACGCCGCAGGGAGTCTCCTTGGGTGTCACCTCTCGTACAGCCTGACCCAGCCGTGTCATGCAGGCTACTATCTCGGGACCCAGAAGACGCTCGGGAATATAGGGAATATCATGCATATTCTCTATGAGCACGGCATCCTGTAAGGAAAATAATTTAACTTCAGATAAAGCTTTCAGTTTTCTTTTTAATCCTACCAATTCATGTTTCTTGTAGAGATTCGCCTCGTAAATGGCCTTTTCAATTGTCTGCTTCCAGTTGCCGGTGTATCGGGGTGTTCCTGATGTGGTGACTCCGCCGGATTAGAAGCTTTCACTTTTAATTGCTTTAATTTACTCACCTGGCAGGGCATCTACGTGTATCATGCCGATTACCTTGCATGTTTGCTGGCCAAATATCTTCACAAATCGTTGCATTTTTAAGTTAAGAATATTATTAAATCGAATTGGAAGAATAAGAGTATATAGCTTGCCGGTAAACAGCTGATATATAGCCAGGGATGGAGAGCGGAATCTATAGAAACTTGATGATAATTTAATGGAACTACTAATATAGGATTTAGAATATTTAAACTTAATAATTAATCAGAAACTCAAAAGCCTCTCATAATTTAAGACAATCATTAAAACTCTGTATTTACATTTCAACTCTTAAAGTTATGAACTCAAGGTCAAGGAAAACTCCCCACAGGAAGCAAGCATCCTTTTACTCCCCCTCTGCAAAGTCGCGTATTAGAAACAAAGACCTCACGAAACGGCACTTTAAATAAATGGAGAGTGCAAACAAAAACAATTATGACACTTTAGGCGGAACAATGGAGGGCGTTATCGCCCCAAAGACAGGACTAGAAATAGCCAGAAGTATCACCAAATGGGAACTTGGGGGAGGGGCGGGAAGTCATTCAGCTTGTAAAGGATGCCAAATGAAAGGCTTCCCCATTTGGGCTATTCACAGCTTCTGTTGTTCCTGTCGCCACTTAGTTACATTGTTCCTGGAGTGTGAGGCGTACGTTGTCCTCCAGTTTGATTTGGTTCCGCGGCTGGAGGTGGAGGAGCTGCCAAACCGGATGTGGAGCTGGAGGTGAGGTGGGACCGTGCCCGTGCCCATTTCTGGCTGCCGGCGCTTAGCGGAAACGGCATCGTTCGTTCGCTGTGCGCGACAGAATTTCAATTATCACAGTGTGCGATATTCCCTGGTAACCAGCCTCTCCACGCCCCCATTCCATTCGCCATATTCGACATTTGTTTGTTTTCCCGGCATTGTTTTCCCGTCTTTCCACGTGTGCGTGTCAGCGAGTCCTTTGTGCGGGCAACAATTGCGCTTTGTGATGTTTACAATATGTAAAAAGCGATTGTTGTAATGGACACTATTCCTGCGGGTCCGTTCGATTCAGTTCCATAAAAATGTGCATTCTAATTGGATTTCGGTTAGCAGTTGATTGGCCGACAAGGTCAAAGGTCCTTTTGTGCTGATAAAATCGAAGTTCCCTCTCGAATTCCAACTCGTTTGCTCTCGCCCCTCGAAGGACTTGAGCAAATATCCCGGGTCGAGTGGAAACTCTTTACCTGTTCGGCAAACAATATAAATTATTTATAATCCGAGCAACGAGCGTCCTTTCGCACTTTCAGCCCACTTCCGCACCCAGTTCCCCAGCTCTCAGCAGGACCTGTGTCCTCGCACTCACACACACATGTTCTTGTGTGTGTATGTACACACTTTGTTCGCTTGTAGTTGCAACAAGTTGTTTCCGTGTTTGCCTTTTCGCCCCTACCCCCTACCACCGCCCTTGATTATGCGAGCTGCAAACAACCTTCATTTGCTGTTTGTGTCTCCCTTTCACAGGAGGTAAACAGAAAGCATAATGTGCAGGAAATCCTCCCTGCATGTCCTCTCTATGAGGATCCTCTTTTTCTAATTAGCTGCCCTTAGCCGAGCCCAGGCTAATCACACAGACAAAAAAATAAAAAAATAAATTGTGGTAAACGATAAACAAGCAAGGAAAGCAATGGAAATCAATTTAAAAATCGTTACTAACTCTTAACTTATATAAATTAATTAAATAAACAGTTAATAAAACAAATCAAAAGCATAACCATCTTCATTAAATTACCAACTAGTCTGCCAGTGGAGAGGGAAAACTTAAATGCCGACGTGGCCAAAGAAAAACTAACAACTGGCCAGCCCACAAATGAAAGTTGGCCAAAGGGAGAGCTTCTTGAATTCACACTAATTAAGCAAGCTGCAAGTGCATAAAATATTATTATGTGGTGTGCAAAACCAAAGGCTCTTCAAAAGTCAAAAACAAGCTGCTGATAGCCCGGCGGACATGGCAAAACAATTGAATTATTTAGCAGGCAGCAGGGGAAACTTTTTATAGCTTCCTAATTGGAAAGTTTCCGTCAGTTTCATGGAGTCCTGTCCCAGTCCTCTGGCTTGCATTCGTCCACCGTCTGCCGCCTGCTGCCTGTCACCTGCAGATTGGGCGACAGGTAAGATGAGGAAGACGAGGCACTGGCTGTCCCTGACCACACCATAAACTTGCCGACATTCATTTGACAGACTGAGGAGAGGGAAAATAACAAAAATCGTGACGAAAAACTAAATTGGGGCGGGTTGGTCAGGAGTCGGAAAGCCTAACGAGTTTTCCATTTATCTCCGCGTAAATTACACCTTCACACCTAATGCCTAATACCGACCAGAAGGCGGTTCCTTTGGCCCACTCTTTATCATCCGCGGAATCAGCGGAGGCCATTTTATAAATTAGCATTTCAAATATTCAGACGTTGATTTCCCATTACTCATGCGCCCCGTTGGCCGCGTGAGAGAATTTGATAAATTCGCCATTTTATTTGGCATTTGAGCGTTTTCATTAGCTAGTGTAAATGCAATTAGTCAATAAATTGAGTGAATATTACCAATTTCCATGCAAGCCGCGACAGACATCCTGGACCCCGCGAAGGACAAGGCCACCCACTGGCTGACTGGCTAGGCAAGTCAAGGCGAGCCTGTGCGTGCTCCTGCTATCGCCGGTCATAATTCCTGGATGCCACCGCCACCGCCGACGCATCGATCATCGATGGCCACGGGAGTGGGTAATAGACGCCACACGCAACCGTTTTGAGCAAATTGGTAAATGAGCGAAATGTTTGCACAGAGTGCGCGGTGCGGCTTGTAAACTGCCAAAACCAGCGAATCGATGGACCACCAAGCCGCAAGGTGGAAGCTTTAGGGAGAAGGAGTCAAGATATTTTCGTAGCGCAGCAAGACACAGCGACAGGAGCTGTGCTGACCTTGATGGATCCGATTTTGGTGTGTTCTATATTTCAGCTACTGGAAAGTCCACAAAGCCACACGAAATACTGGGAATCGTAAAGTAAACAAGTTGAGCTTTCCTAGGAACTATTAAATATGTAGCTTTGCGCACGAAAATAATAATAGAAGAATTCAAAATAAATAAATAGACACATTAAATAATAGTAGAAATATATTTAAAGACTTCATTGACGTTCTTATTGTTAAATAAGTAAGTTAAACTAGGAGAATTTCTGGCTTCTAAAACTTAGATTAGGTAATTTATTTGTAACCCAAAAAAAGTATGTTAAGTACTTAATTAACATCACTTTTCGTAAAATTAAAAATATCTCAGCATCTTGTTTTTTAAGAAAAGATCATAATTTCCTCATAATCACCCCTATGAACATCTTTAAAAGCCCGACTTTCAAGCTGCAAATTTCAATATTTTCACGACCCAGACTCAAAAGTATAACCAGCTTTATAGCTCCCTCTCCTGCAATATGCAGAGCTGAGTTTTAACAATTGCTCTGCGGTTCGTGACGGTGCTTACCTGGCACTTTGTTTAATGTTGTCTGCTTTACGGCCCCAGCAATATTCGGCTAAATGATTTAGGTGACAAAACTTTGCAGACAACGGGAGGGCGACACAGAATACGAGCAGACAATGTTGGGACTTTGGTGTAATAAAAAATAAATAAATAAATGCTACTCCAGTGCTCTGCAAAATGAAAGTGAAGCGAAAATTGCAAGCGATGCAGGACAAACAATTAAAGCAGCTCGCAACACGCATACGCCACGTGTGCACAATTTGCTGCTGCTGCTTCGGTGCTGCTGCTGCAGTTGCCTGGGGTAAAATAAATTACTCAATTCCCAGCGTTTCGGCTGACAGCTAGCCAGACAGGCCCGCAAATAGAGCCATAATGCGAACGTCGAATTTTCAAGAGAACTTTAATTAAACTAAGCCACAGACGGGCGACGGTCGCCGTGGTCGACGGCTGTCGTGACCTCAGGTGGCAGAAATGCGATGGCACTCCCAGCAAACTCGGACTTCGAGTGGTTCACCCGAAAACACTGACGCGTCGGGAAGCGGTGGGAGCGGCCACTGGGGCCCAGACATGGCTGTGTGGACATTGGTGAGTCGTCGGTTATCGCCTCACTTTATCTTGGCCAGTCGAAAAATTGTCGCAACGTGTGGCGAGCAAATGTATGCTATGCTTTTTCATTTCACTTTTGTTTCTCTTTATTTTGTGGAAGCAGAGATGATACCGTGGGGCAGTGGAAAAATTCATCCCATAATAAACTGGCAAATATTCCAAGAACTCCTGTATTCGATTCCATTTACACTGTTTTCCGAGAAGAAAGAACGGATTTTTGTGCAGCTGTGCACTCCTCTCGATTACGTGGAAAAACAGGACGAACTTTTGGTCGTGACCAGCTGCGCCGTGGTCTTACTTTCACCCTTGACTTTCGCCTTACTTTTCTGCGTGTCCGTTGGCCAGGCTTTAGATAACCGAAGTTCAGACCGACGGGCATAATTAGCGAAAGTGATTTGTATCGGTTAACTTGGTTGGACTAAAAATAACTGACATTTCCAGTGCAGGCTTTTGGCATTTCCCCGGTTCCCCATTTTCATTTGCATTTACCTCGTCCTCGTCCAAGCCATGCATCTCCTACTTACATTCTGGCTAAAGTCGCTCTGGGTGTGGACTTATCTCGGGGGGCTTACGAGTGCAGCTCTGGGATTAGGCAGGAACGAGGCACCTGGAGCAGCGGCAGCCTAATGAAGCTGGGAAATGCATTTTCCAGAGTGAAGCAAAGCAGGGCAGCCAGCAGGAGAATATCATTGGCATTCCATTCAAGTGGCTTGGGGTATTTAAGCAATTTTGCCTGCTTATTTTGCCCTTTTAATCAGAGACTCTAACAATGCATTCAATTTGTGTAGAAGGAATTTGTAGAGGAAAGCTTATAGAAGAATTAGTTGTAATATCTCACTTTAAATTATACATTTCGATTGGTTTTTGAATAGTGAATAGTTAAGGGTTTAAGTTTCAGGTATTTATAGAATGTAAAATATATTTAAATAATGATTACACTGGAAAATAGGGCCTGAAATTAAAGTGTTTTAAGGTATAGTGGCTCCTGTACCATCCTTGTAGCCTCTCAGGTCTCAGTGTGCGTGATTATGCCCCCCTCTTTCCCCCCTGTGTGTGTGTGTGTGAGGCAACCAATCAAAGTTCAAAAGTTCACATCATTGACAGCGAACAACTTTGGCTGCTTTGGCCCAACTCAAATTAAGAAAAGATAGCAAGGAAGCTATGTAGAGGAGAGACGCACAAAACTTTTATCATTTTCACAGTCCAAGAGAGCAACGAGCAACGAGAATAGTTAGTTACGGCGTACTTGGAGTCCTCCCAGCCATCCTTTTCTGCTCACCTCCTTGATATTGTCGCTTATTTAAGCAGCTTAATTTCGAGTGGGGCGGGGAAGACTCGCCGTTGTCCCTGACAGCAAAAAGAGGTGGCAGCAAAATCCTGTTGTTTGCCCTTCGGCAATCAATCATCTGATGCCTACTGCCAACAATGCAGGATGCAAAAATGTGTCGCATTCGCACCTCTAGCCATCCGCACCCAGGGCCGCAAATGCCAAAGTTCCAGGCCAATCAGGCGGAAGGTATGACTGCAAATCTGTGGGCACGGCAGGCACATGCCTTCAATCCCCGGACACGCTGCCAGCCGATGTCGATGTGGATGCTGCTGCTGCTGCCACCAGGACACGGCATATACAGCGTAGATGCCTGTCTCCGTTGCTGAGCGCCGTGTACGTGGAGGCATGAAATTGGGTCACCGGGCAAGAGGCGGGGTTCCGGGTCCTGCTGCCGTTCTGTGCTATTCCGTTCCGCACGGATTCAGATTTTGGGCAGCCCACAGAAAGCTGAAAAAGCTAAAGTGCACATGGACAAAAATGTAGAAAGGAGCCACAAGGACTTAAATCCTTAAGGAAATTATTTTTATTTTGAAATACAGTAAATAAAATAAAAGGAGAATTTATTTCTTAGAAAACCTTAAATATCAATAAGGAATATTTTTTAAAGCAAAATTAATAAATAAAATCCTCTTTAACTCAGACCTTCTCTTGAAGACAAACAGTTTTTCTTTCCGTTTTTCCCTGTGTGTAATCTTTAAGCGCTTGCCTGTGAGTGGTAGGGATTTGTGTGGGCAGGTGGGTGGATGGTGGGTGGCTCAAGGTGGTCCTTGGTGGGTGGTGAGTGGCCAAAGCGCAGGAAGGAAGCCAGCGCGCGCTAAGCGCCGTCGCTTGATGGAGCTCATCATAATTTTTGGGGCGCCATGGTGGAAAACAAAAAGGAAACAAAACAAATCGAAGTGGAGGAGCGAAAAAGAGTCAACAGGCGAGAGACATAGAGAGCTAAAAGAGAAAGAGAGCGGAAAAGCTTTTCCGGCAGCTTTTCGAGTTTTTGGAGCTAACCTTCATCTTGAACTTCATGGCGGGAAGGAGCAGAGCAGGGGCCACCGGGCGTTCTATGTTTCCTTTCTAGGCCAAGTCCCCTAGCCACCCCCTTCCTCTTGGGCCACAAAAAAACATATGCAACAGGAGGAAGTTCATTCATGACGAACCCAAATCAACAAGCATAAGAATAAGCATAGAACCGGAAGGGATAATTCTATGTTTATGTGAAAGTTTAAATATTTATATTATTCGGAAATATTTATGTTAATGTTAAGAACAGTGACATTAATTCAGATGATTATAAGTTAAGTAAGAACTTTATTTAAGGAAATATTATAATGGGAAATGAGATTCTTTTGATTCTTTTTAAACCGTTTTATAAAAATGAAATGTTTTCCATGAAAGTAAATAATATAGTTTGTAAAAATATTTATAAATATTGTTTAATTGATTAAGTTTGGGTTACAATTTTTTATTTTTCTATAAAAACTGAACGATAGCGTTGTTTTGTCAAACATATTTCATAATTTAATGGTAAAAGTTCTGAATTAAAATATTTAAACCTTTAAAAACCACAAAACAAAAGAGAGAACTCAGTAAAAAATTAAATAAAATAACAAAAGGGGTTTCAAAAACCTTATAATTATTTTATAAAAAGAATATTCAACCAGAAATCATATTTATTTCACTACTTTCTTTATAGTATCCTCTTTTTTTCAGCCTTTAATTTATACGCCACATTTAAATAGTTACAAAATACATTTTAAAACTCTACATAAAACATGATTTTCCAATTGTGAAACCATTAAATTTGAAATTCAAATATAGCCAACGGACCACAAACTCCCCGCCGAGCTTGAAGGGAAAACCGAGGCGAAAAACATCGCACTGACCTCTCTCTCTCATTCTCTTTAAGGAGCTTTCACACACATTTTCTCTCTTTCGGGCTCTCTGGCACACACACACACACTATTGCAGGCTCTTATCACAGGACTGAAGGCAGGCTGGAAGCCAAGCAGGACTCGCGTTTAAGGATAGCACAGTCACAGTCACAGGAGCAGCAGGAGCAGCAACAGTGCGATGGATGCACGGTTTATAAGGTGAAACACGAAACTGGAGCAGCTCAGTTCGCTGTTGGCAGGCGTCGCTGGAGGTAGTAGCTCTCTCTCTGAACCAAAACAGCGGAGGAAGTCCAGCAGTCAGGAGCCGAGGAGCACACAACCGTCGGGGACTCCCAAACATCCTCCAGAGCTATCCACAAAACCAAACCGAACCCACCAAATTCGGGAGTGTGAAAGTGAGTGCGCGGGTGCCAAGTGAAATGAAACGAAACGAAATGTAAACTCGACTAAACTAAAACCAAATTGAATTGAATTAAATTGAGGAGAGGTGCAGCCAAACAATTAAAGCTAAATTGCATGCAGGACCAAGGAGAAAGGGAGAAAAGGGACGACTGGATCCGCTCGTTCATGTCACGCTGCATTTGCACATAATTGCAAACTGTTGCGCGGCCTGCAGTTTCGCTTTTTATTGCCAAGGCGATAAAATAAAAATCCATTTGCCCGAAACCATTCCAAGCCCCCAGCCCCGCGACAACTGTTGCACATAGAACACCAGCACACAACTGAGGATGGCATAGGGAACCGGACACCCCACACACAGGACACTACACAGCACACACTGCACTCACAGGGGCCACAGAATATAACCATTTATTTTACGATCCTCCAGCCTTGGTCATGCCCCATTAAATATGCTTCTGAATGTTTTGTTCAAGTTGAAACGGAAAGCGAAGCGAGAAACGAAAAGTGCACAGCCCCAAAAATTATGCTAAAATAAATATCACAAAAATACCAGCATAGAAGACGAAGCAGAATCAAAAAATTCAAACAGAGAGAAATATAAAAGCAAACACCAAAAGAAGGCGAAGCAACTTTCCATTGAAATTTGCATCAGAATTTGATGCTCTGGTCAAGTCCCAGCCTCGTGTCAATTTATGCAGCCATAAAAGTTAAAGGGGAACACTCGAGAGCACCAGCTGGAGAAGGTCCTTTCCTAGCAGGTGAGTCCTTGAATCAGTTCTAAATATAATATAACCACTAGGACACCTGCCAGCGGCAATTAAAGATAACCAAAGCATTCATGACTTTTTTAATTATTGATGCCAGTCTTCGTTATTTATTTAAAGCCTTTAAATTCGACACACACACTCTGCCATTCGGTGAATTTTTATTCATGACCAACATACGTCTGTGCGATATAGTACCATATATTTATTATTAACACCTGAGTGTCCAGCTGAAATATGATTCGTGGCTAATAACACCAAACAAAACGCGAAATCTTTTTTATTATTATGCTTCGTCATAAAGTATTCATGCAACTTTTTTTGGTGAATCAATATTTATGCTCGCTTCCAGTCACCGATGCATTTATTACTATAAATCTCGGCAAAGTCGATGCCCACGCGGCGTATACGTAATGCGTATTTTCTTTAATTATGGCAAACAAACATGGTGGGTGAGCTTTCCGTCTGATGTCTGGATGTGCGGCTTTGATGGCATTGGGCTCCGGGCGACTTTAATGGCCGCCGCTTTATCGGGGCAAAACTATTATTATGGCCACGTATACGACGAGTATTATGCGTATTATATGTGAAATGTGCCGTGCAATTTGCTGCCTTATATCATTTCTGTGGCGTTTGTGCGAAATGTGCAGCTGTTGTTTTTATGGCCTTTGGACTGCGGTTGTTGGTTTGGTTGTTGGGGGGCGGAAAATAGGATAACAAATGTACTCCGCCACACATATGCTTGTCTGATAAAAGTAAACAAAAACAGCAACAGGCGGTAGGCGGGGGCAGGAAAGGGAATATTTTGTGTGGTATATCCACAGTTAATTAAAACTCAACTCCAATTTGGTTTTTCTCTAATTAAATTTATGCTAAATCCGTGTCAACAAACACCCATTCCTGTGGGGCACGTGCATTGCCATCAGAATGCAAATTCCGAATCAAATTAACCAAAGTATTCCCTGGCGGCCCACCTGGCGTATGAGTGGTGCCATCTGTTGTGTCTCCTCCATTACAAAGACAAACAATTAGGAGCCAAGAAAAGTGGAGCAAACACAAAAAAGGGAAGAGTGAAATAAGGGAAAGAGTCCCGAATTAAAAGGATTTATTCTTGCTTTATTTTTGGAATGCCCTGAAAGAGTATTCCCTTCGAACAATCAATTGAAAAGTAATCCTTAAAATGAGCCCCAAAGCTTGGCAAACTTTCTGTAGAAAGGTGCACATCCCGTCCATTAGTTAGGGTATCTTTAAAGAGCGAAACGAACAAATGAAATGTGCGGGATGACAACGGTTGGGGGCCAGGCCAGAACCAGGCGGCTTTCATGTCAACTTTGTTAATTAAATGAAGCACTTAACATCGAGACATATTTTTGCGCCAGAACCCCTTTTTGTGCCTCCGGGGGGATTCACTCACCGCTCCAGCGAGCGCAGTTTTGTTCTCACTGTTTGCTTTTTATTTCCCAGCGACCGACTACATAATGCCAGTGTGCCAGTTCCATTTTAATGACTGTCCGAACTTCTTATCATAATTTCCATTTTGCTTCCGTTTGCCGCGGCATTTCCCGTTCCTCGTTCATCGTTTGGCACTTGTGTGCTTTATTGCTGCGTCCTGGCAACGCCCAATCCCACCCACCTCTCATCCGTTCCCCGAACGCTCTCCAATTGAATGTGGACGAAGGACTTCAAAGACTTTTGTGGGCATTTCATTAAAACCACTCGCTGGCACTGTGACTTTTGCCTTTTTCGCTGCTGCTTTGCATAAAGGTTAAACAATACATAAAAAAAAATAAAATAAAGAAAATAAAAAACAACTTGTCATTCAATTTCATTCAACAAAAGCGGCAACGATAATTGCAACAGAAATGTTTATTGTTGACGACAGTCCGCCGCCCCAAACTTTTGCTTTTCATAATTATTTTTAGTTTATTCTTGTTGAGTAATTCCATTTTTATTTTTTCTGCTGGACTCGCCAATTGTTTTTGACGTACGCCTCTTTTGTTGTATTTATTATGTTTTTTTTTGTGGTTTCTGTGGTTGGAATGGTCAGGGAAATATGTAGGTTTGGGTGAGCAAACCAAAAACAAATACGCAAATTTATGGTTGTAAATGCTAGAGTTAGATTATATTTATATTTTCATTTCCAGTGAAACATGAATTTAAAAGCAAAGCAGATTCTGTAGAAATTTAAGAGTCTTTTCAATGGAAATGCTGACTATTTTCGGTTTAAATAAAATATTCATAGCAATTTACAGGCTTTTGTTTTACTGAGGTTTTTGTGAAATTCTAGGGAAAGGAAGAAATAAGAATTTTGCTTTGTTAATTTAATATTTCTTATAAAGTCGGAACTAAAGTTATAACAAATAATGGCAGAACTATAGGCCTTTATTAATTATTATCTAATTTAAATAAATTAAGAATCATTAAAACTATAAACTTAAAAGTATATTTTAAAGGGTATTAATTTAATTATTCATTCAATATCAGCTTTGGTGAAACCCCCTAATTTGAAGACCTTAATTTGAATCATAATTGGAAGGGTCTTGCCTGGCAATATTAAATTTCCATGACTCGGACATTCATGTTGCCTGAAAAGCATTAGTAATGCGATCTCATTTGGCTTTGTTAAATTGGGGAACGTCCTTAAGCGGAGGCGGCACTGCTGGTCCCTCGAGCACTGAACTATTGCGACTCTGAAGACTCTGGAGGGGCTAGGTTGCCATGTCAATGGGCTCACTTACATTGGATATTCAATTCATATTGCTCTAATATGCGACAATAAGTATCCTTCATAAGCTCGATATTCATGTATCGATGGGCTGCCACTCCTCCTGCTCCTGCTACCAATTTCCGATGACCTCTGGCAAAACTGTCGCAAAATGTTGTGCCGCCTGCTGTGTGTGCCAAAATATTTGTGTTATGTCGCTGTCGATGAGCGTCAAATCAGAATTCGATATGTGCGACAGCCAAAAGACTGCGAAATATCTTCACCACCCGGTGGACTCGCAGACAGACAATAAGCTGAGAGCCTTACCTGCACCACAACGACTTGGCAACACCCTTACAGTTGGTCCTTCCAATGCAGAGTGGCTCCTTGAAGGAGTTATTAGCATGCCCATTGGGTTATGAAGGGTATATTGCATGAACGGGCAATTAACCTTATCAAGGCACTGCTTCCCCGGCGTTCCAGCAAAAACAAAAAATGTCAACCAAGATGTGTCCTCGACATCGTTAAGATTGAGTGAGGAGTGAGGCAAAAGGCGGCAAAAAACAAATAAAACGAGACGAAACAGAAACCGAAACCGAAACTGAAACACCGAGTCCTGGGGCAGCCAAGGCTTGCCTAAAATATACGCCATTAGGCAGACGGAATGCCAGGACAAGGAATGAAGGGTGGCAAAAGCAAAAAGCAATTTCAAATATTTTCGTTACCTGCTTGTAGAATTTTTACGTTTTTCTGATTACGGCTACCTTTCCTTCTTTTTTATTGTTGTTGTGTAATTGTGCGCACCAAGGAAAAATATAAAGAAATGGGAGAATGGAGACTAAGAGGACGATGAAATGGGTTAAAGGCAGGCAGGCAGGCAAGGGAGTGGAAGTGAAAGCCCAGAACAGCTGGCTGACTCGGCGGGAGCACTTAAAGCCTCGGCAGCTGGAGCTAAGGCTCCATTCTAGACATTTGAAATGCAAAGAAGCAGTGCAGAAACTGGGGACTGGAAAGCCTTGCATATTATAGCCAAGTGGAGAGGACTAAGAAGCCTGTTCTCTCTGGCATTTTGATGCAGCACAACACAAACAGCCAAAGAATGGCAGCGAAATGTTCCTCCTCCTTTCAAGGGATCAGATTTGTCAACCTACCAAGAAGAGGCAGGAAGAGGTTTGTTTATTAACCGTGGCATACTTGGCAGCTGAATGGAAATTCTTGGTAGTAGAGTATCCCGGAGAAGTCAAGAGTTGTCAGGGCAAAGGTATAGATTTGTCTTACAAATTTGTAAAAATGCTCACAAGAATTATATTATTCCTGAGAAAATTATGACTGAAGGATAACTTGGGAAGCATTTCTAGGAATTGTCAAACGGCTTTTATAGTTTTGATGCTGCATAAGTAAAGTTGCACATGTGTTTTATGTGGATTAAAAGGACATTCTGGCAACTAAATGAAATTCAGATATTTTAGTCTTCTTGGAAATGGAAATATATAAAAGTTTAAGTCACAGAATATATTTTCTTTTATTTTTATATTCTATTGATATACAGTTTTCGAGTTTTGCAAGTTTGACTTTTAAAACTGCAAATGCTTGCAACGACAACATGGCGTATGAGTGATATGACACTGCAAAGAGTTAAAACGCCAGCCAGGTCAGTCAATTATTTGTGTCAGGAAAAATATAACCATGAATTATATCTCCTTTGTCATTTGCTTCTCAAATTAAAATCGAATTCCACCTGTATATCTGAAGCTTGTTTGTTTATATTTATTCCAAAGGCTTAAGAGCGCTTCATGTCCATGCTTTTGCATGGAATTATCCTGAATCCGTTTGTCGCTCTCCGGCAAAGCTCTCCGCCAGCTGCTCTCCGGGTCTAGACTATAAATAGATTCCTTGGCTCAGCTTCAACTGTTGCGCAGTTACGGGCGGATAACTAAAAATAGATGGCAGCTGCTTCTGCCGCAGAGTGGCATAAAATCCAATAAAATCCAAATGCTTTCCTGCAGACAAGAAACCCGAAATTATTCGTCACGTTGGCGTTGGCCAGCGAATGTTTACGTGTTTCAGTGTAAACACAAACACACACATGGATGACACGCACACACACATGGATGACACGCACACACACGTAACTCCTATACATATTTGTATAGCTGTTGGATGTTTATCAGCTTGTCGCATGATTGATTTATATGCCATGTGGATTATTAATGGACGGGGCCAAGTCAATTGGAGCAACTCCGCCAGACTCGGCTCATTCATTATTGAAATCGTACATGAAGGTGACACAAACATACACTCACAAGCGTGTGTACTTCAGGGCAAAATATCATCGCATTTGGACATCAATTTCTTATTGAAAGGGATCTCCTTTTGTGACTTATACCCATGCCTTTTGCAGGATATTATTTTTAAAGCAAGCGGAATGTTTAAAATATACAAACTTTAAGTCTATAAATCAAGGGTTTTATCACTAGTTTACTAGTTCCTTTTAATATTTTCAACTACTTTTTAATACGTTCTCATATCTTTCTCCTTCTAAAACCCCTCAAGGATAATTTAAGACACTATTCTATATCAATATAAGCTTTTGGTAAGACGACTCTAATTGAAAATTAAGGCGACAAGAGGGGGTAGAGCCATTGTTATGATTTCTGAGAAAAAAAGGGAGAAAAACAATGAAGAAAATGAAGAAAATTGTAGGTAGCTCTGCCTCTTAATTGCTACTCCTTCGGGGGTGCAACCATCGCCCGGTTAACTGTGTTTGCTCAAGCAGAGCTGGAAAATGGAAAGTGTCCTGCCAAGGAGCTGTGTCTCAATGCAGGCAGCGGAAGCAGGACAAAGTGAGAATTTCCCTTTGTCTCTGCTTTGCACCAAAAAAAAATAAAGGAAAGAATGAAAGAAAGAAACTTTCTCCAGATGGGACCCTCACACACACACACACATGTGACAATTCCTTGGGGAGAACAAACCTAAGTCAACCTGGTGGGTGGTGGAGCCGACGCAGCTGACTGTTTTATGGCTCAATCATAATTTTTCACACTGTTAATGTGCAAATTCGAGGCCAGACAGGAGCATGAGGTGCCTGGGGATGCCACTTGGAGCTCGGAGCTCGACTCTCAGGGCTCAGACAGAGCAAACAGCAGCCCTGTGAGCCATGTGAGTGCGGGTGAGAGTATCTCTGGTGGAAAAGTTTTCAAGTGTTAAATGAGATAACGTAAACATTGTGGGGCGGCTGCAGCTCCCGCTGCCAGGACAATGGCGGTGCCTAGCAACACGTTGACAGACTGACAGTTCCACGGCCATCCTCGGCATCCACTCTCATAATAATTATTAAAAATAGCTCGCGCAGCTCGAAAAGTTCTTAGGCAAAATGAACATTTTTTTATGCCAGTTGGAAAAAAGTTCACTCGCTGCTCGCAGGTCCTTGTTATTTATTGTTAAACTGACATTTTGATTGCGCTTCTGTGTGGAGTATCTGCAAATATTTGCCAGCCTTCTTTTGACATTTTGCAGGCGCAACACTTTCGCTCTCAGCCAAGTTAATTGAGTTCCAAACAAGTGGCAATCCCGTCGATCCTCGGCTGGAAAGTGCACAAAATGCCTGGGAATAAGTGGTGAAGGGTGATGGGCGGCCGTATCAAGTGGCCGTGGCTAATGAATGACTCTGGCCAGCCGGATTCACCGGGTTAATGAAGAGCTCGTCGTCTGGCTATGCTTGCCATTGGGATCAGGCTCAGACATTTGCTTGCTTAGCGAACTTTGTTTGCCAATTGCTATTTGCTGGCATTGCCAATCGGCAAATATTGATGATGCCTTCCTAGCATCCTTGCCTACACTAGGAAAAATCAATCAATTGCTGAAGGAGAAACAGAAATAGCTGTTTAGTTAAGTTACCAGTTAATACGAGGTCATGAGATGGCTAAAGTAATGCTAAATACTCTTTTATTAAAATATGAAAACCAAAAAAACCTAAAGAAAAACTAACCAAATTTAAAAATGAATTAAATAAATAAATCGAATATATAAAATTCTCTTCAAAAAAACCCATTTTTCTCTTTGTTTACGTCTAATTTCCTGCATGCCTACATTTTGAGCCGCATATTTTTCCTGAGTGATGAACATTATCCTGGCTGGCTGCCTCTTTATTCATATATGTTGGGGTTATAAAGGGATATACATCACAGCCCCCTGCCACAACCTCCCTGCAACGCCAAATGTCAATTTCAATTTATTGAATATGCAAAGTGGATGCGGGGGTAAAAACTGAAATAAATGGGCGTTAGAATGAAAATTGAAAACGATGCCAGCTGCGAGGACCAACCAACCAGACCATGGCGCTGCGTTTCTTCTTGTTGTCAGCCTCGTTGGCTGCTTATTAGTTTAAATTGTAAACAGGAAGTGTTGCGGCACCGGATATAAGGCCAAGGCGAAGCCAAAGCGAGGATATTCAAAAGGGAGCAGCGACAAGGAAAAGCGCGACAGGCGGAGGATTCAACTTGGCTTGCGCCTGTCAGCGGCAGGCGAGGAATAAACTTTTAAGCGAATGACAACAGCGGAAGCATTGCGCCAAGAGAAGCCTCTTCAGTTGGCCTTGGCTTCCTCCGAGTCCTGCCTCTAGTCCTGCTCCTCCTGTACATCTCTCCCTTTAACTATATCCTCTCTGTTTGCCGTTTGTTGCAACTGTCGAGCATTTAGTTAACTCTTGGCGGTGGTGTCCTTGTCAGTGTCAGTCAGTCAGTGAGTCCGGGACAAGGCGAGTCAGTTAGCCGGGCCAAGTCAGGCCCGGACAACGAAGCTCGAAGCTCAATGGGGTCTTTAATTTGCTCTCCTGCAGCCGTTGGCAGCTGCCAGTTCCGCCCCGTGGCCATCTCCCTTGATTTATTCAGCATTCCCCTGCATTTTGCATGAGCTGCTTATTGTAGTTGCCGGCGTTATGCTGATAGTATACGTGTGTTTGCGTACACTGAGGGAAAATTTGTGAGATTTTCTGAATAATAAATACAAAGAAATAACATTTAATTTATAATTTTCAGTACTTATCTGTTATAAAGATTTTCTATATATCTCTTACTGTATTTTTGTATTTATTTGTATTTATTTTTATAAACAATTTCTCTCAATGCCTGCATTTTGCCTCTCTTCACACAAATGCTTCTGCCAAGAAGCTCTTAAAGTCAGGCCAACATGGCGTATGGATAATGTGTGAGCAGTCGAAAATGAGGGAAAAGCGAATAAACGACAGAACAAATAGTAGAGTGTGGCAGGGGGAAATTAAAACCAACAAGACAACAGAAATTAATTTAAAAATCCTTGAGCGAAGTGAAGGATCTCCCCAAATCGCTTAATTATATTAGCAAACATTAAGTTTAAAGCTTAAGTGGGTGGCAGGCGATTCGAAGGAGGCTGGCAGAGTCAAGCTTCCGCCTGTTTTATTCGCTTTCATGGCGAATTTACAAAAGAAAATTGTTGCTGTAACAATGACAGAGGAGCTGAGCCGCTGCTGCTGCCCCCCATCACTTACTCACTTACCATTCAGCGCCCTGGGCCCATTGCTTTTCTTCGTCACAATCCAAGCGCAACAATGCGACGTTTTAGGCATTTATGGTGTTCCCAAAGTTGTTGCCAAAGCCAGATGATATAGACGTCGTGCCAGAGACCCCCCATGTTCCGAATCCTGTCCCCCCTGGCAATGGTAATTGAAGTCCTACAAGGCAGGCGGACCTTGCCATTGGGCAGATATCAATCATATTTATGCAGTTACACGTACGACACAAAACACACCCAGGACAGGCACCTTTCGGCCCTCCTGATCCCAGTGTTTGCGTGATTTATGCGCCTCCATCGTGGACAATGTATCTACTGTTTTCCTGGCCGCTTTTACTTTTTTGCTGCCGAGCTGATAACCAAATTTTGAACAACATAAAAGTTGCTTTTGTCAGTTGACAAACAATGCGCATAATGCATGAGCAAAGGCCTCGCTCTTGCTCCTATTCCAGCCACTCCCGCTCCCACTGTACTACTCCCCAGTCCCAATCCCGAGGTACTGGCCAAATTTCAATGCTTTTGTTGGCCACCCCACACGAAGGACGGACATGTTGCGGAATAATGGACAGCTTACTTGGGCATTAAGCTGCTTTCAATAACGTTGTTGGCCAAAATACAAGTTTGATTGGAAAACTCTCGATGGCAATGGCTGGCCATGGTCGAAAAAGAGGAACACAAGTAACAGAAGGAGGAGGAGTAGGACCCGGAGCAGGAACAGGAGCATTGGCCATTGTCTGTCAACTTTTATTATCATATTTTGTACATTTTTGTTGCTCTTTGCCGTTGGTCCTGCGCAAATCAATTGCCAAAGTCCTGCACAAAGGAATGTCATTAAAAAACGAGCAAACGAGCAAAGGCCATTGTTAATTCTCACAAAACTGCAGCTACACTAGAGGGGCATTGTCATTTAAATTTGTAATTATTGCTACAAGAAACATCGCTTTTGGTAGTTGTATAAAATCTATGGGAATAATGGGTTAGTCTGTCTAGACTTTGGTCAGTCATTAAATCTTCTTTTATATCTGTCTCAGCATACTTTATCTTAACTTTGCCTGACTTTCTTGTTATGTGCAGCATTAAACTTAATTTATTTCTTTAGGACAAGAAATTTCCTTAAAAGTTTAATGAATTATTACAAGTAAACACTTTCTACAACTTAAACTTTGTCTCTAACTTTCAGTTATATTAATTTTTTGTACTTAAAGCCAGAATTGTAATTTCTGTCTCACAGGAATCCATATTATCTATCTCAAAATATAACTAAACTCAAGAAAGTAAAACCTAACTATTATGTTCTTCCTTGTCTAGACTTTGTTCCGCCAATAAATCTTTTTCCCTTTTGGCATAATCGTATAATTTTCTGTATCATAACCTCCGGTCCTAGGACTTAATCTGGCTTTCTTCTTCTTGTTTATAGCTGAAATTCAATTTATTTGTTAAAGGTTAGGGCCATATATGTATGTATATGTATTTACGTACTATTATGTGGCCAGGCTCAGGAAAGGCAGCGGCCATGCCGCACTCCATAAAGGTTAAAACTTTATAACTGACAAAAGCAAGCGGCAGACAAATGGCCAACTTTTTTACCTCCATTTCCCTTGTTTGGGCTGTTTTCTGAATTTTTTTTTTGTATTTTGTGAAAGAAAGGCCTGTCTATGCAGCCCCGAGGCTGAGGGGCCAAGAGGCACTCTTGGTCGAAAGGACCGGGGCACGAAGACAGTTTAATGGGCTTTGACAACAAAAACATAAAAATTTAACTGACAGAGACAAGCCCAGGCAGACATACACACACACCGACACACAAATATATTATTATTTATTTTTGCCGGAATGTGTTGTTGTTTTGCGGATGGGAATTGTGTTTTGGTAATTTGTAAATCTCAATGTGGAATGCGGGAGATTGCTCATTTAGGAGGCATATTTCAAAGTAGGCAAAATGGTTAGCCATTATGGAGCATATGTCTGGCAAATGGCTTGCACTTGTCAGGAATTCTTAGAGGATAAATGGATGTTACTGGTATTTAGTCAAAATAAATATGTGAATGTGATATTTACTTATCTTATTTGATTTACGAGCTCAAACTTAATCAAACTAACCCCCTAGCTTTCCCCTTAAACACTATTTTAAAGCCCTAAGAATGACCTTTCAATGGTTATTAATTAGGGTCCTTGAAATTTGAGTGCCTGCACCAGGATATTGTGAATGGTTTCCATTATCGTAAAGATTCTTCCGCATAAACGACCCGCGGCGCTGTGTGTGTGTGTCTGTCGCAGTCCTTGGCTGTCTGCCTGCCAGTCTGTTGCTTAGCATTTTTTGATAGAGCCTGTCTGTCAGTCTCTCTCTCTCTTTTTCTCTCAGGTCCTCGCCTTTGTCCTTTTCATTCATTCTGTTTGTCTAGGCAGCCATTTTGGCTGTGCTGTTGCTGTTGCCGTTGCTTTGTTTTGTTAGTGTTGCTGCTAGCTGGTGCCGCGTTTTTGTTTTTACTGCTGCTACCGCATTTCTAATTGAATTGCTCGCTACGTAAACGTTGCCGTTCTGACACGAACAGGCTGCCGCCGCCAGGACCTCACTCACACACCGAAACGCACCATCCTGCTCCGCCCCCCCGCACACACAGACACCCGCTCACGGCCATAATCGAATTAGATAAGTTAATAACTTGATAAAAAGTTACAGCGCGTTGCCGGTTCCTAGCCTTTGCTGTTGTTGTTGTTGCTGTTGTTCCATTTGGCCGTTTGTCATTCATTGTTTGTCAGTTGTCGCTGTCAATATAAGCGCCAAAATGAAGTTGCCAAACAAAATTTGTTCGCCGAAAAAATCCGGAGGAAACAAACATTGAATTTGCAAGTTTTTATGTTGCTGCCGGTTTCGGGTTTGGGTTTGGGCCAGTGGCTATCCGAAAATAGCCATAAATGTGAATATTTATGCGAGATTTACACTGGGAAAAAGCTTAGAAAATAATATTTAAGAAATAAAAAAAAATAATAATAATTATTCTCTTTCATTTCTTGATTTAGAAGTAAGAAAAAACTAAAAAACAGATGTCGAAACTGTTTAAATTTTAATAAATTCATCAAATGTTTAAAACTTACAAATATTTTTGCCTTCTATGGCTTGAAAAAAGGGTACAAAATACATAAAACCCTCTTGGCCAGGGGGCCTAAAACATCAACAGGGAAATAATCGAGCAGAGA
This sequence comes from Drosophila anomelani, assembly GCA_035045905.1. NCBI lineage: Eukaryota > Metazoa > Arthropoda > Insecta > Diptera > Drosophilidae > Drosophila > Drosophila anomelani. The sequence goes on from JAWNOO010000165.1 coordinate 8,861,154, forward strand.
AAGCAACAAACAAACAAACAAACAAACCAACGAACGAATGAGGAAAACAGGCAGCAAACAACAGGCTAAAAGCAAAATCAGAAGGGAAAATGTGGCGAGAATTATTCCCTGAATTATTGGCCTCGTTATGGCAGGGGCGTGGCATAATTTACGAGCCACCACCAGCAACAAGGACTAACGCGTGAACCGCAATTTCCTTATCGATTTTGTTGCCCAATTTATGCGTGATATCTGCTGATATCTGCCACGCAGACATATGGCTTTAAGGAACGTGACGAGCTGACCAGAAACTTCAGGCACCAACGAGTGGTGCTTGCTTGGTGGTGGTGGTGGTGGCGGCTTAAAGTCCTTGATCAGGTTGTGGCCACTGCCACTAGACTGACACTAATCAGTTCAAAGCACATTGACCCACTTGGGTACATGGAGGAGCACGCCCCTCGAACGTAAACAAAATGCCTGCGAAGAGGAAAGCCTTTTAGCGGGCCAACGGTGCGTATGCGTATGCAAACCACAATAGCCGTCAAGGCGGCCACTCGGCCATATGGACCACGGCAACGATGATGGTGTTGACAGCTATCCAGCTCTCCAGCTCCACCTCGCTGCATTTTAATGATTTTATTATGCCCATAATAGAGCAGGAGACGGGGGCCAATAGGGACAGGTACAACTGAGCCAAAGGAGCGAGCAAAGCAAACATATTTAGACGGTTGGGCGATAAATTAAACAGCAAGGAGCCACCAGTTCCATCAGTCCACTGGTCAGCAGCTCGAACTGGGGCACATAATAATAATGATGTGTGCATAAGTGGGCTTTGGCCAGAGGGAATTTGCTTCCCAGCTCCCCACAGTCCCCCAAATGTCCCCGTAGTCCAGACACAGAGACTAAGAAGACTGAAAAGTCCTGAATATTAACGTACGAATATTTATGAGGTAACAGAGAAGTGTTGGTACTTAATCAATAATAAATTTCTCGAATTTCTACCTTGAATTTTCATAAACTAAAATAAATTTAGGGTAAAAGTAAGAATAATAATCCATAATATTAATATAATATTGAATATGTTTATTACTCTTTCCATTTCAAGCAACATTTTTAATCTTGATAAATTCATATTATATATTTTAGTTATATGTTATATTTTCTCTCAGTGCCTATTCCCGTTCAAAGTCCAGCTGACTAAGCAATAAGCTTACCTGGCCTGTCTGCCTTCGTGCCTGCCGCTCCAGGGCGTTTCCTGAGCTCATTAAAGTCACGGAGGCCATAAGCGAATCACCTTTAAAGGTGTTTTCAAAGTCCGGCTTCCGGGAATTTCCCCAAAAAGGTCTTGGAATCCTTTAATAAATTCCTGGAATACTCAAAGAAATGCCGAATCTAAATCCGCCGAATGACCGTGAATTTCACTTTGCTGTCCAGACAAAAGTAATATTTATGTATTGTACATAAAATTGCGTATACGCCGTGTTGAAAGCGGAGTAGAAATGTAGGCCAAGTTTTTAATAAACACCCAACACGCAAAAGTTTTTTGGCACGCACTCCGCTCTCTAACACACTTACAGAAGAATATTTATATGATTACTCTGGCGAACAAGTTTTGAGAGCAACAAAAGAACATACCAGAGAAAATAGAGTGGAAATTTGGGGTCTCTGAATTCGAGGTGTGACCGGGGGCTGTGCGTCCGTGTGTGGCCATTGACGCACTAAAAGAAATCGGTATTAAAATCAAAGTATTCAAGTAATTTTTATGACTTTTATTGACCTGCAACGTATATAGAATATTATTAAAAATAATAGTTCAAATTAAAAAAAAATTATTCCATTTTAATCGCAGTGCTTTTGGCACCGAAAAGTGGCCAAGTCGCCGCCTTGTTGCCTTATTAAATTAGTGAACGCACTCAACTCGAGCTGGAAAACCTGGAGCACAGCTGAAACGGATGTCTGGCATATCCAACTTTTTCAATTTCCTGCAAAGGGAAAGAGCGTGTGTGTTGGTGTGTATGGGGGGCGATACTGGCACACCGTTTTTAGTGGTATTTACCACCAAGCGCCGCAGAGCTTAGCGCTTAACGCGACTATGGCCAAGCCAGGTCGTTGCCAAGCCCCTGCGATTACTGCGCTGGCTGCTTCCAGGTCAACTATCCTGGCTTATCCTGTCCCGCGTTTTGGCTTAGCTAAATCAAAAACCCCCCTCGAGCTGCCAGCGCGCTAATATACGGACGGTCAGGTCCTGGCCAGCTCGTCCTTCTTCTGCTCTGCCTGAGTCCTTGGCAGGTAGCGACCTCGCTTACACATATTTTATCTCATTTATTTCTGGTAATTTACTTTGATTCATCGATTTTGTAATATATATACTTTGTGGCGGGGAGTTCAGGAGGGGGGAATAAGCCAGGTTGAGCTAAGGAAACAAGGAAACACGCTTTTATTACACTAACTGTGGGCACTATAACTTTTTTACGATGTTTGTTATGCGCTTGGGAGACGCGTGAGTACATGCAAATGTTCTTAAAATTTTCTAAGAAGGCCAAAGGGGTTGCAAGTTGAAAGTTTTAAAGTTTACTTAAGAGAGTAAAAAGTAATGCATATTTAATAAGGTACAAAATAGGTATAAAAACTATTTTATAAACGAAATTATCTGAAAGGGAGTAATATTAAGTATACGTACAACCAAGATTTTAGGCAAAGCTTAGGTATTTATTATATTTATATATTTACTAAGATATTTGCCATGAAATAATCTATAATATAATATAATAACATTAAAATATTTACAAGTTTCAAATGGTTTAGTTGTTTAAACAACTAACTCAATATAAATCCCTTAATAAATAACCCTTTAATGCAGTGTCCTTACGAAAAGGGTATTGAAAACGTTTCATTTATCCACTTACCAGTACATTTTCAGTCTGTATACAATATATATCAGTCTGCTGCTGTATTTTATTTCGTTCTGGCCATGCATCAAAATGTTTGTGTGTCGAAATCTGATTGAGTTATTGGGCTAAAATTTCCTAGAGCTTCTTCTCTCTTTATTGTTGATGCTGGCAATTGTGCACATAACAATCGTAATAATAATCGTATATTTTTATGCGCAGAGATAGGAGGAGGACGGAAGGACTTCATAAAAAGCCATCACTGGATTAGGGTTTTTGCTCGGAGCTTGAAAGGCTTTAATGCGATTTGTACATATTAATCATACGCCATGGTGCACAGTGCTAAAAACCAATAACAAGGATTTATACTAACAATATTAAAGGGGGCCCTGGCCCTGGAACGAATGTTCAGAGGAAAACTTATGAGGCTCATTTGCCAGAGTGTTGCAGACAATGAAATCGAATTTCATTAAATTAGCAGGGACGAGACAGAAGGACACGACTCTTATTGGATGCTCGAATCAATGACCAAAATAACAAAAAGAAAAAAACGGAGGAGGAAAAACAACGAGCGCCATTAACAAAAGCAAATACCCAGAAGTTTGGGCTGAAGGTAAAAACAATCGATGGAGGGGAATGAACAATGTCCCTCCCAGAGGGCAATTCATTGACAATTTGCCACGACAGACTCTGAAGTTTTTGGCACCTGATTGGGATTGGGCTAGCAATGGGGGCGGAGTTCAAGTCCGAGTCCAAGACATGTGTTCGAGGAGATGGAGATGTAGTAGGTCCTGCGGCGGAACTGCCACCTCGCTGGCTTTATTGTTTGCAATTTGTTTTTAGCTGCCCAAACAGAACTTTACTTTTATGGCTCAACCTGAGGCTTGGCCATATCGGGAGAGCGCACACCCTACTATGCCCGGGTCCGCAGGCTAAAAATATCCGAGACGTGCCGCTCTATTTATAGCCGCCGGCTTGGCACATAGCGTGGCGTTAGCATATATAGCGGCCATAACACTTGGCGGCAACAACTAATGCCGATTGCCATAACCGAGCAGAAATCGTGGATGCCTCGCATTGACATTTAAGCTGCCACAAATTGCTTTTCTGTGGCGCCAGCTAAAAAGGGAAATAACTGAATCCTGCCACACCTCGTCCTGGGTTAGGCCTGGTCATGTGGGTCTCCCTCTTCCACTGCCGCCTGTTGTGTTCCTGTTCCTGGGCATTCGTCTACAGCTTATCGAGCGCATTTACATAACGAAAAATGAAATTTTCAAATTATAACAAATTGAATTTCCCCAAAAGCGAAGCAGGCACACACACAGAAAAGCGAGGGGAAAACCCCTGTCTAAAGAGGATAAGGCAGACGACGAGGGCGGTTCTAAATATTGACATATGTCGGGACTGCAAAGGTAAAACGAAACGTCCGACGACAAGTTGGGAAAGGTAAAAGGCCCAAAAAGGGATTTACTACAGGATTTAAACGGTTATAGTTTAGTGAGAGACCTCGAGATGCTAATTTAATGATTGCCTTCTTTTTTTATTAAGAAATATTCATTGAAACGTAAGCCTTTCAATTTCGATATTTAAAGATTGAATTAGATATATATAAGCTCGTGTTTCTTTTGTTTGCCTTTTCATCCGAAAAGAACCAGAGATCCGGTAAACATACTCTTCGAAAGCGTTCCGATTGTAATCTTTTCTCCGGTTGAATGAGTCCTCCATCGCCTGTTGTCTGCAGTTTCAAACCAGTTCCAATCGGATGCACTCGGCATCCTTGTAGCCCAATCAGTCACCCGGCTACGTGTTCAGCTCAACATGTTGGCATCGAATTCGCGGCACATTGTGTTGTCTTTTGATCGGCGGACGCCATTTCTTTTCCATCCCTTCCTCCATTCGACAGGAGGAGAAACCACCTCCTTCGAACTCGCAACGTCTCGGGTTTTTTTGTATTTATGCGTTGATGTTTTACGTGCCCGAAATGCCAAAGGAGCCCAACGCAACACATAAAGATATATGTACAATATGTACGGGTATGTGCGAAAGTCTACTCTTGGCCGTTTGTGCGATGATTGTACGTGTGAAGTTTATATTGTGTAAATGCCGAGGTCCAAGGTAACTCGGTTAGATGTTTGCCGAAAAAAAATGTACATATGTATGACCCTGGAAAAGGGTTGGCTTCTCCACCCCCTACTTCCTCCTCGGATGGCAAATGAATTTATGTGGTTTTTGCTACTGTTTCATCTCTCTCTCTCTGCTTTTGGTTTGAATTTGGGTGTGGTTTACATCCATATTTGTATTCGATTCCATTCGTCAAATGCAGAAAGTGAATTTAGTATTTTGTGGCTTCGTTTTTTCTCATTTCCCTTTTCCGTTTGCCGGCTCTTCGGTTCTCCGGTTTCGCCCCGTTTTCTTCCCATTTTCCGTGTTATTAAAGCATGGCAAAATATTGACGCAGCCATTAACAAAAGCTTTTAGTGCAAATACAGCTGGCAATGGCACATGCCACATGCCACATGGAACATGGATGATGGCACATGGCCAGAGGCGATGCCATCGTCGAAAAGGCAGCCAAAGGACGCAGCCGTCACTTTGACAGTCCTGTTGTTTCAAGCGACGCTTTGTGTTCGGCGCCGCGTCATCCCGTCCCGCACTGCGTTGCACATTTCCATTTGCATTGTCGCCGCAGCTCCTTCGTTGGCCGTCTCCTCGATCCCGCTTACATAGTTGCCCCCCAACAATTGCCCCAGCAAAGCCTTCCGTTTTACCGACCTCCAGGATCACAGAAGAAGACGGGAAAAAACATATATGATGTCTTTATGTGACAAGATCCTATCTTTATTAGAATATTTAACATTTTAATGTCTGTCCCAAAAATACTCCACCTTTTTGGAATTTAAGGTCTTTATATATTTGTAAATTGTAATTAAATTTGTAGATTTTAAGTATATTTCATTGTAGAGAACTGAACTAAACTTTAAGCTATTAAATCTTTTAACTTTTGTATATTCCTCCAATACCTATCATATTTTTCTCTTCGTGTAAATTCGGCTCTATGGTAAATGGTCAAAAACTCTTTATCTGCTGCCCTGCAGGTTGGCTGTCCCATCGTGATGCCTTTTCTGCCGTTTCACATTCGCTTTGGCATGTGCAATTGCCTCGCTTGGCCCAAAAGCAACAACATCCCATGATGGCCAGCAACAAACAACAGACAACATTGTTGACGTGCGTTTGTGTTTTGTGTCATGCAGGCTCTGCCTGTGGCTTTGATTTGACTTTCAGTTGCCAATTCCAAACACAGTTCTCGCCAAGGACAAAGGCAGCTTTAAATCCGCACACTGACAGGATTGTGATGGGAACATTAAAAGGATATTCGGACGTCTGGCCATGAATATTCAAAGAGCTAAGCTCAAGTTGAGGCTTGATTTGATTTTGAAAAGGAAATTAATTAACTGGCTTATATTGATTCTTGGGATTCTCCAAATTCCTTCATCTAATCATCTTTAATTGGTCTATAGGGAAAATATGGAATTTAATTTTTTAAAATTGCTTTAATAATTTAATGTATTAAGATTTCTAAAGGAAGTTAAAGTAAACATCTAATAAAAGCTTTAGATTTAAGTAACTTTCCTCCATGATTGTGAAATTCCTTTTAAGAATGCTTCTCCATGATTTGATTTTGAATAGAAATGTATTAATTAATAGGAATTTCCAAAATTCATCATCCAATTTCCCGCAATTGTTTCAAAATGGCCTCGCTGAAAGCCTCCTAATGGAAATGAACAAATCTCAATTGTCTAAATATTTCAGCACGCCTTAAAACAATTTGCCACTTTGAATTCCCATTCCTTCAGCCGAATGGCCAATCATCAAATCACCAAATTCCAATCTCCCCAAAATTTCTATCCCTTACTTTGCCTTCTTTTCCCACTGGCGGGCAGCTATCAAAGATGGATTTCTGCGAGACCTTCGAGGAGCTGGCTCGATCTAAAACAGGCAAACACAATTAATGGGATAAAAAACGAACTCGAACTGGAGTCGCGCACTCTAATTTACTTTATTTCTGGACACGGACAGGGGAGCGGAATGGGCAAACGGAAACGGATACTCATGCAACCGAAAGCGGAAATGTTACGCCGACGACAAGGACTCAGACGCTCTGGGCTTCCCTCTGTATGTGGGTGTGTGTGTGTGTGGGACAAAAAAAGGACGAAAATAACACCCACGAAAGCGAGTCCACAGACACAGGGTCGAGTCGTGTCGAGCGGAGCATTTCTAGCATTAAATTTATGTACATGTCATTGGGGGCGTATACGTAACGTGCCCGAGGGCCCACGGTATTTTTGGTCGCGCCCGCTCCTCGGCAGCCAGCCGAGTGCCCATAAAGTGTTGCAAAACCGTCCTTTGCCCTTCGTCGTCCGCTTAGTCCTTTGGTCCTTCCCTTTAGCCAGGCTTGTACCTGGCCAAAATTTGATGGCATTGCTTAAAAAAATATTTGTTGCCGGCGCGCCTTAAATCCACACAAATTAAGCCCTAAATTAGAAAGCCATCACTCGAAGTAATTGCCGGGCCGATTTTATGCTTTATATCTTGGTTTTTATCTCTGCAGTCGCAGCATTAGAGAACGTGCCAGGCATTCCAACGTTGCGAAAGCAACATGACTTAGTAGACTTGGGGAGTCTTTCTCTTGGCAAGGACAACGCAACAAGGCAGACTTGGCAGGGGCATATTGAGTTTGGTTTTCTATTTTTAAGCAACAGAGAAGACTGCTTAAGAAACATATTTGGAAAAAGCTATGAATTTGGGAGATATTAAAGCAAAGTCTTAAGCTAAGGTAACTGAAAACATTGTGGGTTTACTTAATGTCGATTTTTAATACAGTATAAGTTGATAATCCGGAAGTTAGTTAGAGGAAATTGGTAGTTTGTAAAGTTTATATTTTTGTCGTGAAGCTAGTTACCATTCCCCAAATTGTTGATTATTACATATAATTTTCTTAAAAGAATTATTCCAGAAATTAGTTACTTACCAAATAGATTTTTCACAACATTTTTTAGCCTATCTCAGATCTATTTATTTCAATAATGGTCATTAAATACCTTACTATTATCTGGATTATTTTCCACTTAGATTGCTATTCTTTTTAAATATTTGTTTATCTGCAATATATGTTTAAAATTTCATTTTTATTTCTCCATTTTATTGCTCAATTTTATTACGAGTCTTACCTTTTCATGTCCCCAACGACGTTTATTGTCTGAGAAGCCCCGAACCAGTGCATTTTCTGGGGTTCCCACATGAAACTTTAATTTATTTTTGCATAATTTTCAAGGTGTCTGCACCGGGTGGTCTCTGTGTGTGTGTGGGAAAATTGTTCATTAAACACCCACAGGAATGTGCTGTTTTTTTTCCTCGTAAATGTTTCGGTTTTAAGTTGATGCGACAGCCGCTTGGGTCCGTTGGTCCCCGGGATTCGGGGATGTCCCCACATCTCCTGTCACCCATCTCCTGTCTGGCAGATTTTGATCCAATGATCCCGGCAGTGGGGGTGACAGTGACACCAATTATGCATAATTTTGATGGCAGTCGAGGGCCTAAAATGACCAAACAACAATAACAAGTTTATTAATCATGCATAATGGTTATCCGCCTAGGCAGATAATAAACAGCAATGTTATCGTTATTATCATGATTGTTGGCAATGGATGGGAAATGGGAGAAACAGCAAGTCCAGTGGAATTATTTCGTTAGTATTGAATAATTAAAAGCTTAACGTTTATTCGTTTTAATAGTGTTTGTCATTCGTATTTTTATGTTGGCTTTTGACATTCGTAACTTCATTTCGCTGCGGTTATAAATTCGCCTTTAAAAAAAATTCTACAGAAAATGTCTTGCTAATTAGTAATTAATTTAATGCGTATGACTTTTTAATAAAATATTTTAAAGAAGATTTTACTAGTATTTCATTTTTTAAGGCAGAAATTTATTTGTATTTATGATGTATTATATTTATAAATATTTAAGTCTTTTCAATGCGTATTCTTAGCTCTTAAAATATTGCAAAATTAAGTAGGTAATAGTTCAATAATTATATATAAATATTAGCCTTTTTTTATTTGAAAATTAAAGAACATTAAAACTGCTAATTCTTCCTTCCCGTAAATACCTCCTCATATTAATTCTAGCTGCGTCATTAAAACAACAGCAAACTTCGTTTGTTCTTTGGTCTTTTGAGTTGTGTGTATTATTATTTCCGAGTGCCACGCCCACAAACAAGCCAAGACATGCACCACAGGAACGCCTCCGTGAGGCACATCATCCCTCATCCTTAGCTCATAAGGATACCACCTTTTTTTCCTTGGTCTGACCACAGTTTTAATGCCTTTTTCATTGTCTTTTCATCGTCATCGCGTCGGGCCCATGTCTCTGGTCACGCCCTCGGCGCCCTTGGCCACCGCCACATCAGGATCTTGGCCAGAGCTGGGCCCCTTTTGCATACCGGGAGGATTTAAGAACTGGGATGGGACTGGAGCGTGGCTTGGGCAAATTGACGTCATGTCATCAATCAATCTTGCTGCAGAGCTTGGGGCCGCACGCCAACGCATCATCACAGTTTTTCCTTTTTTCTTTTCATACTTTTCCCCGACAAACTGTGAAATTTTGCTTTTATGGTTGCCTTAATCTAAGTTTAGTCGGGCAATTTCAATTTTACAATTCCACTTTTGAGTTCCATTATGCAATGCGAGGATAGCTCTTAGCTGCAGGCCGCCAGAGCGGTTTGATTTATGTTATTTTAATGAGCTCATGATTGTCCGATCAGGCGTGAAACCTACGCAAAAATTTTAGACCTTTAAGTGGTCGCGCCCTCAGACAGGGACAGAGAGCATGGACACAGAAGGGTTCAAGGCCACTGCCTTGACCTTTGTGGCCATAAATATTCAAGGAGCGTTCCAGGGAAACGGCAATGGCAATGGAAACAGAAACAAGGAATAACAAATAACAAATAGCTAACGAATTGCGTCGGGGTGCTGTTAAATTTTAATTGCGTCGCAGGACTCCTTGGCGGCGGCCCTCATGGCGTATGCGTTATGTGCCATGTGACCAGGAGAAATTGTCGCTGCTAATTTCCCATTTAACATGGCTCCTTACCCCAATCCCCTTCCTCCAGAGTGTGTTTGTTGCGCTGTTTTATTGCTCGGTTATTTTAATTAAAAACTTTGCTCAGCTGACAGTAGCAATTGCTGTCTCTCTGCCGCTTTTAACCCTCTTACCGCGTACTTGGCCCAGTGCTCAGCGACTTTGGCTCGAAGTTTTCTGCGCATTTTGGCAGCCCGGAGCGTCGGCGGCCGTGTGGCATGCAGACAACAAAGCTGTCGGCCCAAGAGCCACTTTGTGCCAGAATCTCCTTTGTCTCGGCCTCATTTCCCCTCCACTGCCTCCAACAGCCTGAGCGACTTTTGCTATTTTTACGCCGCTAAGCCGCCATTAAAGCCATATGCAAAATATGGCCACGTTAAGATGTGCAAACAGTCAGGGCGATGGGATGTGGGCTGTGGGAGGGGGGGGAAATCCTTCGCTTTCTCGTATTTGTATTTATTCTCCGCTCTTATGTCACCTTGTTGATGATGTTGGCGACATTTCGAAAAACAAAAGCGCCAAACGGAGCTCCTAATCCCGCTTAACGTTCCGTTGACATCGCTGTGGCAACCACCGAACGCCATCAGCCGACATTTCGTCACATAAAATCGCTTGGCTATTATATATATGTATATAAACATACATATATATTGGGATGTACGGAATGCGGAATAATGAAAAATGTATATGAGAGCGGCCGAAAAAAAGGGTCCTTAACACAAAATAAATCATAAAAAAAGGGGAAATCGTGAAATGCAGATTACTTGGGCACGAACCAAGCCTATCTTAAAATGGAATTTCACAGGCAATCGGCTAATGGCTTGTAAGAGCCTTGGTAATCGAATTTTTAACATAGCCGAAGCACAGCTTAAATAGCCTTTAAAGCGGTTAAGTTATAAATCAACAAGTAAAGAAATATTCTGTAAATAAAAGTATTTGGGAGATTGCTTCACTATGGAACATGTATGAATCCTTAAGCTTTACGAAACTTATAAATACAACTATTTTTAAGTATAAAAGAAAGTATTTAAAGATCATAAAAAATTGTAGTTGGACAAACTAACTTCCAGCCATTTCAGCAGTCAACTTAAATCAAATAAAACACATAGATGAAAGCTAAATATTATGGTACAATTAGAGTTATATTTTAGTTGACAATACAGTATTTATTATATTCAAAACTTTCTTTAAATAAACCTTAAATGTACAAAATAATCATATTTCTTTATATAAAATGCGTTTTAAAGTCCACAGACTTTTTAGCTAGAAATACCCAGTTTCAACTCTTTAAAATGTTGTTAATTAGTTAATTTAAACAAGAGGAAACCCACAAATGAAAGCTAAATATTATTTCAAAACCTGTTTCTCCATATAAGCCAAGCTGCATACATATTTCGGTGGCCTTAGTGAAAATGCCAGCCTTTTGCCCAAAACACTGTGCTATACTTTTTTGAGGGCGTTCTGGGCGTTCTCTTCAACACATTTTAATTACCGCGCATTTAAGCAAACAAAAGCCTGAATATGCAGTACAAAAATACATACATTTTCATAGCCTTGCGTATGAAACTGAAAAATGTGTGTAGGTGCGTTTACATAGCGCATACATATGCCACGTTTCGAAGTCCGTAAATAAGCTGCGGCGGCCTTAATTGCAGACTTTGTGAATGGGACGAATGTTGGGAGCGGAGCTGTGTCAGGGGCAGTGGCAGTGGCAATGGCAATGGCCAAAGCGCAATGAAAGCAAACAATAAACTCGGCCAGGAATAAAGGCCAATGGGCAAAATGGGACGAAAGGAAACAGAAGCTGAAAAACAATTTTTATGATGGCCTCTCCGTGCGGCTCGCACAGTAAAAATGAACTTAAAGTCGAGCCAACGAGTTGGAAACATTGAACGTCTGGTAGAGCCATAACCCATCTTCACCCAGTCTCGCCCATCCCCTGGTGAATGCTGTGCATTGAGCCGTTTTGGATTTACTTGTAATTTGCAACAATGTTGAGCCAAGGGGAAGCTGCAACGTCTTGCTGCCGCTTTTGTTGTTCGCTCTTCGTTGTTTGACATGTCAAAGCCAAACAAAGCGCCGCTAGATACACATACCATATATGTATGTGAGTGGGGAAAGGCAGGAGCCATCTCCAGCCATGTCCTGCTGCCATCGCCATGCCACTCTCCCCCCTAAACCCCATTAGCGCCACCCGTGGCTTTGATTGGCGTCAAAAAACGCATCAAACGACAAGGCAAGGCAAGGTGACTTTCAAGTTCGGCGCACAAAGAAAATAGAGCTGGGGAAAACCAAGAGAAGGGTAAACAAAAAGAAGGAGAAAAGGAAAGGTAAGGATACCGAAGGTAAAACTACACTTACAGGGCAATTAGTTTAAAGGTTAAAGTGCCCTAGCTTAAAGCGAAAGCCTAAAGTGAAAGCAACTCCTAGAATTAGCCAATTAAAGGATTCAAAATCTAGCCATCAAAAGGTTTTACAATCTCTACATAAATTTTATATAGTAAATCTCTCTTTCACCTGCTATAATTTATCAAGTTTAAAATTAAATCTTTCCATATATTTACCATAAACTTCAGGCTAAAAACAAGCATGCCTTGCAGCCGGAAAACAGAAAATCAAAGCGGAAACTTTTAAAAGTTGTGTGGCCAACAAATTGGCGGCATTGAGCCAATCCATGCATTAATTAACAGCATAAAGAGTTTATTGAAAGTTCGGTTCTCGGTGCTCGGTCTCTTTTTGGGCGAAAGCAAGAAGTGGTGCCAAGTACAGACGTAATTTGGCCATCGATTTTGTATGAGCTCGGCCTGCTTGGAATTTCTAATTAAAGCGGCCAAAGGCGATGCGGGATGCGAGATGCGCTGCGGGTGTTCAAGCGGCAGCCACTTTGAAATTGTTGCAATGTCAAAGGCAACAATTAAATGTCGACTCGTCCCTGGTATCTCACCCACTCTGGTGGTTTTGGCCACCGATTCACAATTAGGCCAAATAGAACACACACTCCACAAGCACAAAGCAAATTAATTATGCATGCGAGTGTGTGAGACGCGCCTCCAATTTCCTGTGTGACATTCCTCATTGCCGAAAACATTTTTGTGCTGCCGCAAATATAGTCCGTAAAAGGATCGAGTGTCCTGTGCGGGGATGAGTGCACTGAAGTAAAATGTGTAGCCTACATTTCAATTTAAAATGATTAGACAAATATTTTGCATTGCTTAAAGAGGGTTCCTTTTATAGATTTTAATAAATTTATTTAGTAGAAAATTAAACAAAATGAAATAAAACTCTCATTGAATCTGGCTTACTTTTTCGCTGACTATTTTTTTTCAGTGCCTGAATGGCTGATTTTGAGAGTTGTTCAAGACCTGCGTCTGGTAATTAGGCAGCCTGGTTACGCCTCGCCTGGCGTATACGTAATTTGATAGTTTTAATTGGACATTCCTTGGGCCCCAGAGACACCCCAACTCACACGCAAGGAAGCAGCAGAAGAAGGAGTGCAAAAGCCAACCTTTCATATGGAAATTTTGATTGGAATGCGAGCAATATTTAATTAGATCTCTGCAGGCTCCCCCAAGACACCTTGCATTAAACTTTCAGCAAAGTTGTGAGCACTCTCGAGTCTCAAGTCTGGGTGGGAGGCTTGTGTTGATTTTCCTCTTGGCTGGCTAATTAGGAGGATTTCCCAAAGGATTTCGTCCTGGCAACTTAATCAATGAGGATTTGCTGCAGCCGCCATAAGTGCACCGTTTTTGACGCCCGGACGCCCCTTGTAATTAATAGCCGCAAATCCCAAGCCAAGTTAATTGAATTTCTGTTGCAATTGCGTAAATTGCCCATACGCCCCGTTGTTCCATACTCCCATACGTGGTGTGTGTGTGTGAGTGTGTGAGTGTGTGTTTTCGTGCTCCTTGTTTGTGCTTTAACAAATTAAGCAATTTACCAGACAGCTGCACAGGGCAGGTGACCCTTCTTGGGCGCATTTATCAAAGGCAACTCGTTCTCGAAGGGCTTCCGTTTGGCACTTTTGCATGTTCCAGCCACATTACTCATGGCCCCTTGGCCCATTGTTTGGGCCATCTTTTGTGGTGTACAGGGTAAGAAAACCAAACCGGAACAGAAGCTCATGACTTAAGCTGGTTTACTTCTTACAAATGTACTTAAATTTATATTTAATAGTCTTTATGGTGATATTAAAATATTGAAATTAAGAGAGGCAAGAGTTTATTTGCTTTAAAAAGTAAATTTAATATCAAAAGAATATGTTTTTCTTTAATATAAATTGTATTGTAAGCTCAAGCAAATATTTATTTAATATAAAAGAGGCAAAAGCTTTTTAAAATATTAAATTTAAATAAATTGAGATATAAACAAATGTTCTCAGTGCAATCGTGTCTGCTGTTTGTCCAGCATCTTGTGGCCCACACAAAAGGATCTCACTTTCCCTCTGGTTTATTGCATTTGACAGAGAACTAGAGCCCTAGTCCTAGGACTTGTGGTAGAAGTCCTTGGCTGGTCCTTGGTTTTGGCCGGCAACATGCTGACTACAAATTGCCAAAGCAAACAAAGAACGCTGAGCGGAAAGTGTGGAAAGTGATGCATATGCTGCACTTTTGTGATTTATGGTGATGATGATGATGATGCCAATGCCGATGATGCGGAAAAACGAGTGGATCCCAGTGGGTGGCCACTAAATCCCATTCCTTGGACTTTTTTGCGGGAGATGCAATTTTTACGCTTCAGGTTTAATGCAATTCATGCTTATCGCATCAACTATCGGTTACTGACACCTCTTTATTAACCCCTTTTGGAAGTTACAGAGGCATTAAGGGTTGGAACTCTATTATGGAAATGTAATAATAAAGTTGTTTGTATACTTAAAACTGATTTAATATACACTGGCAGGTTTCATTACAGTCCGTATTTTCTTGCTCATAACCAACCTTATTAAATATCTTATATTTTATTGATAGCAACAATTATTTTAATAACAAATCCATTGCATTATCTTTGTTTTTCTTTAAAAAAAATTGAATTTAAACCAAATAAATTAAAATTGGCAATCTTTCAGAACAAAAGGTTAATACAGAAAGCATATCGGCATTGGCATTGCCATGATTATTGCCATTATTGGTTGCCATTAACCTGGCAGTTGCTGGTGGCAATTAAATTATATTTGGCCACAATTGCTGCATTGTTTAGGACGCTTTCTCACCGCCTCCCAGCCTGCCTTTGGACGGTAGCTCGTGCGTGAAGTAATTTATGTTTTGCCACGCCCCCACACTGAGGCGAACACACACGCAACTAAGGAAGACATTTGAATGCCGCACATTTGTTTGGCTCAGCTCAACCCCAGAACCAGAACCAGAACCCTTGGCCATTTGTGCCTTTTGAGATGTCGAATCTGGAATATCTGCCGCAATGTAAACGAGTTTTTTTCGGAGCTTTCTCTTGGTTTTTTTCGTTTTTTGGTGCAGATATTTAAAGCCACATATCATGTTGGGACAGAAGTGAAAATAAATTTTATGCCACAGCATGCGTTGCCGTTTGTTGTTGAGCAGCTGCTTTGTCATTTTCACGTACCAGCACCGTGCACCCCCGAAAAAAAAAAGAGACCGCTCCTTTCCCCCCTTATTTTCAGGGGCATGAGCACCGACATTCATCTGCCAGTTGCCCTGGAAAAACTTGGCTTTCGCTGTGCACAAAAAAAAGGGAGAAAAAAATGACATAAAGCGACATAATAATTTTGCCTTTGAAATTGCCTTACAATTGCTTTTTTTTTGTAAATTTTGTGTGTGTGCGAATTCCTTTCCCCCTTGGGGTTTGTGCGTTCCTCCCCAGCTTATATTTAGCTTTTCTCACAATATAGAGTTTTCTGATATGGAGAATGTATATATACCCTTAATTTAGATTTATAGCAAGAATAATTATATTCAAAGACCAGATTCTTTAGGGATTTATTTATTATTCCTTTCGTATGTACATATGTATTTTTTTTTATGGGATTATAAAACTCTAAAGCCCTGATAAGCGTATTTCGTATTCTCCTTGGCGACCGCTTAGAATTTGTTTTTCAATTTTCCGCCTTCTATTTGGATTTCGCAACTTTTCCTTGTGCAACTTCCCCAACCGCAGGAAATGTTTGCACAGGTGGAAACGCTTTTAAATTATGCGTGGTAACCAAATCAGCTCACAAAATGTGTCTAAAATTGACTCGAATGAGGGGACCCATCTCAGACCCTCGTCTCAGTTCATTTTCGGGGGCACAAAAAACGATAATTACTGCCAGTTGATGGGCCAACTCGCGACTTTGTGACAGCTAGCAAGGAATGTTCGGGAAGTCACATTAGTGCAATCCACATTTAATTTAGTTTTTTTACTCTGGGAAAACTTTTTCGAACAAGGGTTGCTGTCAGCGAGGAAGCACACTGGCAAACACACCCTGGCCCACATGTCGTATGCGCAATCATTAATAAAAACTAAATAGATTGAAGGAACAGCGAAGCGAAGGGTCTTCGGACTGGGTCCTTACTTTTATGAGACACTGAGAAAAGCCTTAGTGTTGTTCTTTTTGAGAATGGAAGAGTTTCCAAAGGATTTATATACATATTTTAACTGTAGATAAATGAAACTTGTGAATTTTAATCAACTAAAAAGAAGAACTTTTACTAGAGATATTTTTCCGTGTAATGTAACCCATCAACTCACCCTCAAACATGCCACTTTCGCGCTGCCTGGCCTGGCCAGTGACTAATTAATCTTAATTAAAGTCTAAGTTGGCTGCGTATTTATGTCCCCTGCTCCTGTTCCGCCCTACACTTTCCTTTACTTTTATATGGGCAGCTGTTGCTGTTGTTGCTGTTGCTGCTGCTGTGGCTCCGCTTCCATTTCATTTAATTGCAATACATTTGTCTGTCGCTTAATGGCAAATTTACGTGCACCATATAAATCAACTTTTGTGTGAAGGCTGATTTATTTTTAGCATTTTCGAAAACAAAACAAAGCCCGAGCCCCAGATAACACCGAAATTGGTTTGCAAATCATTTTCGTAGTCCGCTAATTATGGCGCCAGCAGAGTCGGAGCGGAATAACATGCGGAAGCTAAGGCCTCATGCATGAATGCGCTTATTACGCACACGAACATCGTGGCAATCATTGCTATCCTGGCCATTGTGCCCTGCTGCTGCTGCTGGATGCGAATTGTTTACCAACTGTAGTAGTAGTTCCAGTTGCCATGACTGCCGGCCATTTAGGGCCAACTCTGTGTATACTCTCACCCTTCCTCCCCATACATATGTCGTTTATGGCATTTAAAGCCACTCTGGCACACTGGATAATACCTTCATTGTCCCCGAGAGTGCTTAACATCCGGCCATCCTGCAGGTTACCCACTCGCATTATGTGGCGAATTTAATCAAGTTTTATTTTTATGGCGACAGTAAACAGGTTGATAATGTTGCCCAGAATTTTTGTTGAAGGCAGGCAAACACTACTTTTCCGGAAAAATGACAAGTCAATAAAACATTGTCATGCCATTATCGAAACAAAGATAGGGGCGTAATGACAAGAGCTGAAATAAAACAAACAAAACTTATTTGAGTGACCCAAATGGCTTTGATTTTATGGCGGGCCTTAAATATTAAGTGCTTACTTTATAAATAAATAAAATAATCGGAGCAAAAAGTATTTATTTTGTGTGCTTTGTTGCAGACATTTTACCTGGTTTTTTTGGGGTATTTTTTTGATTTACAAGTTCAAGTGACTTCATTAAGATTTCCTAATAAAACCCAATTAAAAACTATTGAAATTTACAAGTAATTCCTTTGCCCACGCAGTAGCTTGAATTTCTCAAAAGATTAAGTTCTTAAAATGGAAAAGACTTTCTACTTCCGTTTCCTGGAATCGAAATGGCCCACTGTTATCAAGGACCTTGATCCTGCCACATTTCCATGGTGAATTTTGGCAAATGAAAAGACGAACAACTAAGCCGGTCACGTTTGAATGGCAACAAAAAAAAACGAAGTAGAAGCCCACAAAACTGGTGTTCAATTTGCAATTTCATTTTCGCCACACCGATTTGCTCATCCATAATCGAGGGCCAAATCCCGGGCAAACTAATTAATTAACTACTTTTCTGCTTGGTCCAGCGTTTATTTTTGGTCGTCTAATTATTGTTATTAGTATTTTGGGCCATGCTGCAACCGTGCCAGCTAATTTATGGGCCCAGGACAACTCGTACAGGTGCTGCGTGGGGCAAGTGTGTGTGTGTGTCCCAATTATTCATGCAGATCGATTAGCCATGAACACCAAAAATGGCTCATTAAGCTCAGCTGATTAAACGTTAATTAGGATACCGAAGCCTACTTCAAAAGAAATTTAATTAAGAGCCGTGCCTTGAAGTGAGCAAAAGGACTCAGAAATCAATCGATAGATACGCCAAACAAATGCAATCCTATTTTCCCCCTCAATATTTGCACGGAATTTGGTTGGGCAAACATTAAATATATGCACTCAAAAAATAGCTAAAGTACTTTGGAAAATAGTAATACAATTTTTAAACACAACAAATCAAGTGTTTTAATTGTTTTGTTTAACGAAACACATTTTGTTAGTTACATTTTCGATATATTTTCAAGATTATTGTATTTTTAGGCAAAAAATCTTTAACTTATTTTCTGAGTGTCATAAAATCACTCAGCAAGTCAACAGAAAAGCTGATGAATCGAATCAAAGGCAAATATAATGGTTCAGAAGTCTAGAACCCTGCAGAGTCCAGCCTGTCCAAAGTACAGTGGCTATAAAAATGCCAAACAAGTTGGCTTAATTAATTTACTTTTTTCTCTGTGGAAATTCCTGTGCTGCAAAGTATAACACGGGAGGAGAAGAAAATCTTCAGCGAATGAAGAAAATCTCGTCTGGCTTTTGTATTTTGTAATTGCTTTTAATCCGAACACGAAAATATTTACATACACACACATAATTCCAAACTTAAGTCCCCGGCCGGAATTCAATTATTGCCAAAAATAGCAGAAAACAATTCTCAAGCGTCTGCCAGAAGTTTCCACCTTAAACAAACATTTCGTTTCCTTGTTATCCTTGCAGAGCCGTGATAAGAACGCAGTCGGGAGCGTGGAGCCAGGACCAATTTATAATCGGGCAGGCAAATCCCGGGCGCAACTTTCCAAGTGATTAATTTCACAGAGCGAAAGAGAGAGAGAGAGAGAGGTGCAGAAAGAGAGAGGGACGGAAAGGACTTGAGCCAATTACGCCGGCGATTGGAACGGAGCCAGGAGCCAGATGCCGCCATGAGTTTCCTTAGCTCCATGCAGCAGTATGTAACCAGTGGCATCTCCAGCCTGGGCCTCGGCAACCGCCGCTTCTCCCTCTCCCGCCAGGAATCCTCCGAGCAGCAGTCTGGAGGAGGCATTGGCATCGGTGGCTCCGCACCTGGCGGCGGCCTCGTTTCCGCTCAGCAACAGCCGCCATTTCCGCAGCAGCCATTGCAGCAGCAGCACTCGCTTCCGGCGCAGCAGCAACAACAGCAGCAGCAACAGCTGCAGCACCCGCATCCGCCGCTGCAGCAACAGGCGAGCATTGGCAGCGGTTTGGGTGTCTATGGTGCCCCAGCCCCACCCACCGGGGGCGTGGCAGCGACAGCAAGCGGCAGTAATTACCCCTCCGGCGGCGTGGTAATCGGCAATCCGAATGCCACCAATCCATTACTGGGTGAGTTCTATTATGAATCTTGTGTTTCCTTTTTTTATACATTTTTAGTAAGCCACTGGGGAAAAATAAATAAAAAATAAACGATTGTTAAATTAAATTTAGTCTGGGAATTATAAAATGATTTTAAAGTTAAATTTTTCTGGCCTCAAGAACCACAAGCACTTTAACTAGCAAAGCTAACGAATCATATTCCCATTTTAACTAGATCCTTGAATAATTTAGTATATTTAATTCTCTATTTTATTTTGTATAAGTTTATATTTTTTTACTATGTAAAACCATTGGCCTGTTAAACGCTTTGCCAAAGGTCACGTCCTCGCAGCGAAGCGGGTTGGCATGAATCCCAAAACAGCCTTGGCCCTAATTAAGTTGCTAATGGAGTTTTCCTATGTGGTTTTTAGCCCCTCCCCCCTCGGGTGAGACACACTGGATAAACAGGGGTATAAGTGCATAAAAAAAGCGTACGAATCACCTTTAAGTTAAGTTCGACTTTCACTCTCCATCGGCTGTGCCATAACTTGGCCCAAAAACAATTTGTTTGCGTATGCGTGCCACAGCAATGGTAAACATGGAAAAGTTTATTGAATCCGCCAGACGCTATCGTCATCGGGTCTCAATATGAAAATTACATTACATGTCTTGCCAGCCACCAAATGCGCCCAAAGTTTCCCAATCGCCGGATATATATTGTGGGGCAACGCCTCTCGCATATGGATCAACAAATGTGCAGAAGAAACCACAGCAGCAGCGAAGGAGTGTCGCGTTTGGCTTGGGGTTTGTGTGGCGAACACTATAAGAAAATATAGTTTTTGAAATTGTAGGTAATAAATAGAAATATACAACGCTTAATTTATTGTTGAATTACTTTAAAATCCAATGATTAGCATATAAAATTATATATAATCAGGCAAATACTTATAATAAATCATAGCTAAAACTTTACCTTTGAAATTACCTAAATCACATAAACACTTCTTATTTTTAATAATCCGATCTCTGTAAAGTAAATCAAAATTATTTTAGCTAAAATGTTATACGAATTTATAAATATTTTATGTTTTTTTAACTTGTAATTATTAAATTTTGGTTTCAAAAAGCTGGAGAATGTAATTCATGAATAAATCCTTAAAACAAGTCAATTTAAACAAGATTCTCTTCAAAAATATTTATAAAATATTCAAAGTTCTTTACGAAACTTATTATAAATATTTTATTATGCCAGAAACCGATCAACTTAACTAGATTTTCTTGCTGTGCAATCAATGCCAGCGATGCGAAAGCAATCAGCATGCATATGTGACTTCTTGTGCGGCTTCGTTTCCGCTTTAGCTCCGCTTGGCTATGCAAAACTTGTTTGCCGAGCTAAACGATGTTCGAGGTTGTTGTTTCTGTCCTAGTTGGCAAATGCAAACACATTTAAATGTCAAGTCGCAGCAACAGGACTAGCAGGAGCAGCGTGTCCTGGCCGCAAACCGCCGGGATCTTGTGTGAGCTAAACTTTTCAGCATCCTTAGCTTTCTGCTATCGCCATCGCTCCTCGCCAACGACATTGACTTGGCATTTGGCTGGGACTTTGATTCACCGACGTCTGCAGCATTTGAATCAAAATTGAAATTGGCTTATCCTTGTTGCCCGCGCCACGAACGAGCGGTTCGTGCTGTGGGGGGAACGCTTTCCCAGGAAAAGCCATCAATGTGTAAGCGTTTTTCCCTTGTACGGGCCGGGGTCCAGTGCAGTCCAACTTTGACTTTTCGCTTTGTGAGCAAATTTTCGTACATACTCGTATATGTATATTTTTTCTGGTTTCTCCGTGGCCCGAGAAGCTTTCTTTCCGAAGCCGCAGTAATGGTTAGCTATTTCCATTCCAAAAAAGCACCGAACCACATGCACTCCGTGTGGGGCTTCTGTGGCAAAGTCTGCCTCTGAAGCTATAGCCCGGGACACGGTCTAGGAGCTGGGCCAGTGGCAGGAGGAGCCGCAGGAGCCGCATAGATGCATGTCAAGGTTGCGGGCTGCGGTTACCTTGAGCATGTGCCACTGCACCACACGGCAGAAGCACCGGCACCACACTGACTTTGACTGGGCTCATTTGCCACCTGGCTTTCGTTGGCAACCATAATGTGCCTTCCACCTGTTCTCCACAGAAATTTGCATGTTATGGGGAATAATGGGGCATACGGCTCTGGGGAAATATATAGCTCTCGAGTACCCACTGTTGTGAATGTTCAATTGCAGAGGAAACTGCATTTGTTTCTGTGGCTACCAAAATGGACACCATTGAGTATGGAAACTTATGAAAAACTCCCTGGACAGTCCGTGGAGTTGGGTATTATATTTTCTTCCATATTATAAGAAATACTTTGAATTTGGAATATAAAAATCTGTAAATTTGTTTTCTGTAATTCTTAAATGCTTAATATTTATTATAAGAATTTTTTTAGTAATTAATTCCCATTTTTTGACCCTTGTTAAACCGATTTCCCTAACTATACTTATCTTCCTAACCCTTTTTTTTTTGCTGTCCGCCGCAGGTTACCCAAAAATTGCAGGTGCGGGCGGCAACCCCGGATCCGGCAGCTCTTCAACATCCGCCTCTGGCGGCGGTGGTGGCACACCCCAGTCGCGTCGCCAATCCCGGGCTCTCGAATGCCTCGCTCCGCCGCGTACTGGATCCTTCCGGCAGCGTAACTCGCCGCTCCATCAGCCGGATCCGCCGCCCCGTCCGCCGCTGGCCTTCTGCAAGCGACGGCTGAGCTGGCCCGAGGTGGACCCCCGCTCCAATTCCGGGTAAGTTCCTTAATGCATAGCTGATGATGTGCGAATGGATTTGGCAAATTTTGGGCTTGTCTGGCGGGGATCGGGCGCATAACTCATCCTTGTTTGCCCGCGGTAATTAACCGGCAGATGGAAATGCTAATACGGAGGAAGGTATTCGAATGTGAAATGCATAAATTAGGCACGGGGCGTAATGAGCTTCTCCGGGGGATTTCACAGGCTACCTGGCCCCGACGACGTAAATATGTATTTAAACCGAGTGCGGAATTAAAGTCACTAGACATACGGGGGATATCTGAAATAAATTATTTACCAATTAATTAATGTACTTCAATTTCAGTTGTGCTCTTGGATTTGTTTTCCGAAACTTTACCGCTCGACCTTCATAATTATGTAATTACAAAAGTTCTTTCAGTTAGTTCAGCGCTGAAATTTCCAAAGAAAGTTTCGCACCCATGGCAACCTTGGATGCGGGCAGAACCTTTGAGTGTCGAAAAGTTTTTCGGAAATACCCAGGTCACACACTGAGCAAAGCGAATTGTGTGTTGGAAAATTTGACTAAAATTTGATCTAATGTATTATATTTTTGAAGAAAATCGTAGCAGTCCTTGAGTGCTATGTCAAACGAAATCATATAAAAGCCAGCTGCTCAGAGCCCAGACCGGCAGTCTGCTTCTCGGTTTCATGGGATCGTGTCTCCAGCCCTTATTATTTATTTATTTTTAATTTTGTTTTGATTTGACTTTACTTGATTTTATTTTATTTTTTGTTTATAAATATAAATCTGTGACCGGTGACGATATCGGTAGGAACATGTAGATACATGAACTGCGCTCGTCGTTTAACAGCCTGGCGTTTATTCACACATTTTCAGACTTCATTTATTATTTTGTTTTTTATTAATTCTAATTTTTCTACAATATTTTACGTATCATATTTATTTTATAGAATTATTATAGCACTCGTCGTTTTTTGAGTTATTTTTTAATATTATCTACACCCAATCATACACATCATTTAATTAATTTTAATTAATTTATTTAATTTTATTTAATTTTCAAATTTTAACTGGTGAAAGTATCTCCAAAATTTACTTCAGAAAAAGTTAAATATATGAACTTGAAGTTCACTATATCTCACCATACATCCAAGTTGTTTTCCGCAGCTGGGAAGACGAACGGTGATTCGCATGACAAATAAAAACCAATAATAATAATTTTATGCCACAAAGTTCGAGTGAAAATTAAAACTTTTCACGCACGAAAATTGTTTACCTTAAACTTAAATACAAAATAAATATTTGCGACAAAATAAATCAAAAAAAAAGGAAACTTCAGGAAAAACTTTTGGCAGAGCCACAGGAAGATAAAAATAAAAACACCAAGACAGGAGAAAACTGTGAAAAATCTTAAGAATTGAAACCGAAATTGAGTGTCTCTGAAAGCGATAAAATCACAAAGCAGACGAAAAATAAAAAGCAACACAAACATCTGGGCGAAAAAGTTTAAAATTAAATTTCTCCTCGAGCAACTTTTGAGCTTCAAACAATGCAGTTAGTGTCCCAAGTAGGCCACGCCCACTCTGCCCTATCATTTACGGCAATTACGTTGACCATTTTCGCACGCCTCCTCCACACACACAGGAAAGACCAACCGGCTCGCACATCAACACGAAGAGGTGTCCACCGAAAGTGTTGCCTACATTTCGGCGCAAAAGTGTCGACAGAAAGTGTTGCCTCCTTGGGATTGGGGAGGGGAGGGTACTGCCGTCAACGCTTCAGTTTATTTTATGCCATAAACGTAAACGTAAAAAATCATCAACGACGGCGACAAAGTTAAGCCGCTTAGCCGTTTCCGCTGCTGAGTGGGCAAACTTTGTGTCCAACTTTTTTTTTCCCTCTTCATTTTTTTTGCCACAGCTGCTTGGATAAGCCGTAGAGAATGTGTGTGTGGGTGTGTGCAGGGCATGCAAATCAAATGATTAGGCAGAGCATATACTATCCTGACTAGTCCTAGTTAGGATACCCCCACTTACACAGCCTCACATACAGAAAGTTTCCAACAAATGCTCACTGAGAGAACAGGCTTAGATAGGAGGTTGTTTTGGTAGATAAAATTAAGCTTTTACAAATTAATAAAATAAAATTTAAAGTTTATTTAATGTTATATGTTCCCCCTCATTTTTGTAAATAAATTAATTTAAATTAATAATTAAATTCCAATTTAAAACTTCACTCAGCACACTTAAAAACCCATATTTCCATCCCAAATTGAACCCTTATTTCGCACTCTGCACCAAAATGCTGAATATTTGTATACAATTAGCAGCTCAGGGTTGGCTTTAGCTTTTAGGGCATCAAGCATACGCCGAGTGGGTCCCATATCGTAGCGTTGGCAACGGGCAACAGGCCAAAGGGACGACCCTTATCAAAATGTTGAAATAGGTAGGACAATGTCACATTTGTATGTTGGCAACGGCATATTGACAGTGCCAATTAAAGTCAGACACCGAACTGACAGCGGCAGCAGCAGTCAATTTGAATATTCTTTGATATCGAATCGAGCAAGTCCATAAAGAGTGAACCCCCTCGCACATTGAAACTCGTTCCCGCATTGATTCACCCCTCTGATGTCCCCAATTTTTGCATTTTTCGTTTCGCAGGGTTCAGGAAACGGATGGCTCGTATTTTGAGAACTTTACATCGCTCGGCTGGAAGCGGGAGAACCGTCGCATGTCGGCTACGCGTGCCGCCGAAGCACGTGCCGAGGCTAATCCCGAGAACGAACGTGATCCGCCAGCGCCTCAGGAGGAGTCCATTGACCGCCAGGATGAGAAGGAGAAGCTGTACGCGGAGGTTCTGCATACCATTGCCAATACGGTGGGCGCCCCAGCGCCCGGCGGCCAGGTAAATCAATATTAAAGGGACGGGAAATTATGATTTTGCGACCCTCTTTTCTTGGGGAAGGTAACTTATGCAAATAGTTGCAAATTATACAAATTAAGGCGATTTAGGGGTTACCAGAAAACCAGATACTCAGATACTCAGATACTCGTGCCAGAGAGGACACCACCACATGATTGAAAGGCTTAATCGGTGGCATTAGGCTTTGAGACGTTTTGCAATTTGAATGATTAATGCCCTGGGTTGCCCAGAGGCAAGAAAACATACTCAGGGATTCAAAAGAGGCGGAGATTTTGGGACACACAGCGGGCAGGGGCAACCCCATTTCATTTCCGAGCTCTCAACTTGATGTTGAGGGCAGAAATTCAATTAAAAGTGTGCTCCCCACTGCTGATTGCCATTTCAAAAGGAATTTTCCAATATTTTCGCAATATTTCTGCGCTGGCCGGGGCCAGCTTAACACGAGTTCATTTTTCAATTATCGTTTTTAATTTAGCTGTAAGAAAATTGTTAGACGCCCAGTGCACAACTAATGAAACTCGCCCAGGTCCTGCGAGAGAAGGAAAACTCCAGGGGGGAGGGTGGAGACAAGGTTACGCCGGCATAATAAAAGTTTCAACTAGTGCTAGGAAAATAACGCAGCTCCTGCTCCTGCTGTGATTGAGTTGAAACCGGTCAAATCTCGCGGGTCCCCGCAAAGCGGATTGAGAAATGGGAAACAGAAGCAAGGACCACAGGACCAGAGTGAGTTGGCCAACTTCGCTTAGTTATTGCCTGGCCTGGTCCCTGCGGGAGACTCGCCTCTGCTCGCTCTCTGACCATTTTTGCATTTAATCGTAAATAATTATAAATAAATGCGATTTGCTCGGAGGGTTAGGTCCGCCCTAATGGAAATTAATGAAAACGCAAAAAAATAAAATAAAAATAATAACGCAAATGCAAGGTAAGGCAGTTGCAGAAACAGATGCTTCCATCTTGAAGGTGGCTTAGCTATAATCCGGCCAAGAGGTAGTCTTGGTCTTAAAACGAAAAACAAACTGAGCTGAGTTGCCTTCAAGTGAACCTCAGATTACTTTCAATTATAATGAATTATATCGAGGTGATGCTTAATGAGCATAAACATAAGCCGAGAGAGACGGATTAAAAGTACATTCAGCTGCTAAAAACATTTCAGAAACTACCTCATTTAGCTTTTTATCAATTCCACAAGTTTAAATTAATTTTTATTAGCATCTTGTGCCAGCATTTAATTCACGCCGACAGCCAATTATCGATTTCAAAGATTAATATAAGCCTGATAAAATTATATTTCCAAAAATATTGCCTGTTCAACTTAATTCTACAAAGTTCATTCATAATTTTTTTGGCTGCAGCAAAAGCAATCAAATTATAATAACATCCAAGTAGTCGGGAATGCGATGAAAGCGTTACTCGAAGCGTGATCTAAATCAAGAGTCGGCAGGCTAATAAATTCAAGGAAGATAAATCAATAGAGATGAGAGGAAAAGGCGAAAAAAAACAGGATTTTGTTTGAAGACGAGGAAGATGGGCGGCGGGGGCCAATAAACAAAATTTGATGCCAAGGGAAAATATGCAAATTTTCCCTTTAATGATATTATGATTTTGTTGACTGCCAAAATATTTATACAAATAAATGACAATATAATTAAATTAAATTTTAAAAATATTTACTCTCCCTATGGCAACGCTCAACGCTTGACGTACAACGTGGCGTATGGGTAATACGTATTCTTGGCAACAACACAGTTTGCGCATTACAAGGACGAAATGTATCTGCACGCACAGCGCGCCTTCGGTGTCAATCCGGATCGTCATTATCGCCTGCTGCACGCCTCCGCCGAGGATAAACCAAAGATAATCGTACTCTCTGCGGTGGTAATCGAGGCTGATGGCCTCGAGGCGAAGGATGCCAATGGTAAGCCAGCATTTCCCATCACTTCCCAGCTTTCCACACACTCGACTCTGTCACATCGTTACCCCTGCGTCCCCCACCCTCCAATGTATCAATCTGTCCATCTATGTATCGTCTGTAAATATTTTTAGTTTGTAAATTGATTTTGCGGCTACTGCGGTAATTGCATTATGAAGCCCTCTGTGGGTGCCGTTCTCTAGCTGTGTGCGAGCAAATCAAGAAGCCAAACGAGGCGTCCATAAACGTAGCACCATGTGCGTTGACTATTTCCCCCAATTATCCTGTATTTTTGGAGCCTTTTTGTTTGTCCTCCACACAGTTTTGCTTATGCCTCTTCGTGGTTCTCTCTGTCTCAGTGTGCGTTCAATAAATTTGCAATTTAATGCTTCCCATTTTGTTCATTATGCTCAAGAGCAGAAGCCTCACAACCAGCAAATAGGAGTGCACTGCAAGAAAACTATGGAGAATGTTGGGAAAAATTTAATAAATATTTATTGGACATTAAAATTGAATTTAATATACAATTTTAAGTGGAAGCTGGCTTTGAATACTTTTTATAAGCAATTTTTATTACTTAATAAAGTTGAAGTGTTCCTCTCCATTTCTGGCTGTGCATAAACAGCAGCAGCCTCATCGAAGGCAACGCAATTTCGCATTTTAATGTGCTCAAGGATGTGTAAGGAATACGTTGAGTGCTCCTTCGTCTGCGTCTACTTCTGTTCGAACATTTTTCTACCACCTCCCGGAGTCCTGCCTCTTTGTTACCCGCCTTCTGGTGTCCTGCCTCCCATCCGACAATAGTGCAGTGGCAATGGCAATGTTAGTGTGCCGTCTGCCATCTGCTAAATGTACCGATGACGGCCAACGTCTGGAAGCCTCACCAAGTAGGCCGAAATGGGCAAGGAGTGGGTGAGGGGGGCTGAGAGGACGAGGCCCTGGGCAGATGGCAAACAACTCGTTGCCAATGAAACGTGGCTGATGAGTGCGGTGAGCTGCCTTTGTTTTGGCCCCATTCCCGACCGGCAAATAAGCTCCGAAAGCCGAGAATCAGGTCCCGTTCAGTTCAGTTCAGTTCAATTCAGTTCCTTTCGGTTTGACTCGGCTTTCATTAGCAGCCAGTGATTCCTCCTGGACTGGGTCTGGTCAAGCGTGAAAGGCATGAACCAAAATTGGTCATTACAATGAGTGCTGCCGCCATGCACAGTTCCGAATTTCGAATGAATCATTTCTGGGCGGGTAATCGATTTGCCTTCGGAAGGAATCGGTTTTAGTACATAATCTGTATTGGGTAATTCAATATGCGCTCCTTTATTTGCTGCCACTTTGAACCCAATTAAATTAATCGTGTCGAAGCAATGTCCCCCCCAAGGCAGTACAATTGTTTCAATTATTTTTCGGAAAAATCGTAATCTTTGTGGAAAATCTTAATCTTGGCAGCGAACGGACATCTGTGGCTGCTTCCGCTGCTGCTGCTGGGTTTATGGGCTAATAGCTCATAGCTCATGGCACATGGCTCTTGGCTGTGCGCGTAAATCACAGGCACTCAATAATTGAGCGGCACTTTATGCAAATGAAATGTTAATCATACGCAATGTGTGACTGGGACCAGCTGACGCCACGCAGTCCCCGCGGGCAGTGCCATTAATTGGCATTTAATGTCATCGGGACGAGCTTCTTCATTAATGCGGCGCCATTTCCCATTCCTTTTTTGCTGCTCCTTTTTCCGTATCCTTGTCTTTCGCTTCTCGGGGATAAATTTATAATTTAATGCCATCTCCATGTATTCTTTACTTCTCTTCATAAAAGGATTACTTAAGTATTTAACAGATTTTTAATACGTTCTTTACAGAAACTATTTAAATCTTTTATTAATTTACTTTTCTTGCAGGTTTCTCGGATCCGTATTGCATGCTGGGCATCCAGCCGGACGGAGACGGTTGTCCGCCCGTGTCGCCGCTGCCGCTGCCGCCGACACCTCGCGCTCTGTCCGCGGACATGAGCGGTGGCTTCGATAACAGCGCCACGGACTCACCGCCGCATCGCAAGCACAGCTTCCGGCTGAGCTTCAAGCGGCGGGAGGCGGGTCGACGGGAGCAGCGCGACTCACTGGGCGGCCCGGTGCCGGCCAAGCTCATCAAGGCGACCAGCATTAAGCCCCACACACTGACCCCCAAGTGGAATGAGAAGTTCAAGTTGTAAGTGAACACAGAAAACAATATAAAAATAATTACATTTATTATAAATTCTATACGAAAATTTATGTTCAAGAGACTGTAACTTATAAACTATAGTTTTATTTTGATTTGAAATAATAAATATTACTTAATTTAATTAAAAAACATTAATTTCGCTCTGTGCACACTTTGGGGGACAATTTAATTCAATTGTTTGCCAAAATAAAGAGGGAACCGCGGCACTTTTACTGAGGGATTTGTCAAAGGAATTATTCAATTACTTCCTCTTGTAATTTAAATGAAATATTTAGAAGCCTGCAGAGGCGAAGGACGCCTCTTCCGCTTGGCCGGTTGATAAATGAGGAAACCTGGCATCCAAGCCAAACAAATCATTGTGAGCCCTGATCTCTGTCACATGCTCAACGATTCGCTTGAATGACGAACGTAATTTACGAGTTGTAAGCCATAAGAAAAGGAAATTCATTTACATTTTCCATAAAATTGAAACGCAAATGCACATGAAATGTGCCATAAGAAATGCAATGAAATGTTATGTTGCAATTCCCATAAAAATGGAAAAAGAAAATGGAAAACCAATCAAGCAGGGATGTTTGGCACCCTAACAAAGACATGTATATTTATTTTAAAGTTAATTCTATATATTCTGTATACCTTATACAAATACATAATTTAAAGAGAAATAAATTAGTACAGGAACTTTTTTATATGCAATTATTTATTCATATTATTCACATATATTATTTATTTTTTTAATATTTACAATACAAAATTTAAATCTAAACAAAACACTACTAAATTCTTTACAAAATGCTACACTAAACATAGCTTAACACTTCCCAGAAATGTAAAATAAATACACATTTATGACTGATTCCAAACCAAAGCGGATTTTCTAAGGGTTTCTGGGAAAACACAACGACAACACTGCGGGAATGTTGTTTCAATTTGAATGCAAGAATAAATCATGTAATAAATTAAACGAAGCACAAAGCTCAGGGAAATGTTCCGGGAAAACGCACCATAAACACATGCTAACACGTACAAAGGTTTTAATGGGGAAAATATGAAGAGATTTTTACATAAATTAAACACAAATCTGAACATTCCATTAAATTGTTACATTTTGTATCCCTTTTTTGCAGCGACATAGATGACATCAACACGGATACGTTTCACCTGGACATTTGGGACCACGACGATGAAAGCTGCGTCCTAGACGCCGTCTCGCGACTGAATGAGGTCCGCGGTGTCCGGGGCCTGGGACGCTTCTTCAAACAGGTTTGCCAGTCGGCACGCCAGGGCTCCCAGGACGACTTCCTGGGCTCGGTGAACATACCCCTGTCGGACATCCCCTCAACCGGACTGGATGCTTGGTTTAAGCTCGAGGCACGTAGTCATCGGAGCACCGTCCAGGGACGAATCCGGCTCAAGTTGTGGCTGTCAACGCGCGAGGATCGGAGCACGGTGGGCGAGGAGAATCACGAGCAGCAGCTGCATAAAATCGAGCAGCTGCAAATGGTCTTCATGCAGCACGAGGTGACCACACATGAGCCATCGTGGACCTGGTGTGGAGATCTGCCAGGACCGGCGCTCACCATCCTTCATCAGCTGGCCGTACAGGCGGATCTTTCAGACTTGCATTGCGCCATGGCCAGGTTAGTAAATTCTTTAAGCCATAGTTTTTAAAGCTGAAAATATTTTAAATGAAACGTAGTTCAATTTCTGTTAAAATAAATATAATATTAAATTCCGACTCCCTTCTCCTTTTCCAGATACGTGGCTGCCGCCAAGCTAAATCGCTCCACTCCGCTGGACCCGAAGTTCCTCCATCGTCTGCTCAGCGACGTGGAGAAGCAGTGGAACCAGCCCAACCAAGAGCCACTCAGTCGTGATCTGGAACAGTGGCTGGCGGATGCCATGAACGGATTTGTGGAGCGTTCTCTCAATCAGATACGGCGACATAGGGACATCTTTCCAGCGCTAAATCCCCCCTCACTGATTCGTCTGGAATTCCTGCTGCGCTGCCTGGGACTTCTTGGCTCGATGAGGGCATTCCGGGCCGTGTGTCCCTTCAACAAGGGTGTGCGCGGCGAGGTGGTCAACGCCCTGCGCAAGGGATCAGTGATGTGGGGCCAGGCCGTTCTCCGGGAGTCGCAGGGCCTGCCCAATCCATTATCGAACTTCGTAACGACATTAACGGCCGACATTCAGCTGGGGCAGACCTACTATCATGCCCTTTTCGACAAGTGAGTGTTGTAAACTGAGAAAAAATATAGGTTACTACTGATATATTGCTTAATTTTATGTTATTTTAAAGTAAATACTTAAAAAAAAGGGTTCCTCTTTACTAATAATTTGTCGGGCTTAATTATAAACAATTTTCAATTCAGTCCTTCGAAACAGCAAGGATTTAAAAATTCCTGCCTCCTCAAGTTAGCTTATTTTTTTTATACGATGCAAATCCTAAGATAAACCTGCATTATTCCTTATCAAAATTTAGCTGCAATTTTTCTATGTGTAGATTGCGGATTACTGGATCACTTTTAGTCGCCGGTTCGGGTTAGTTACCTTTGGCCCGCCACCAAATTGAGTATGTCGGACACGTGTCGTACATAAAAGCAGGCTCCCTGCTCTAAAGTCCCTAGTACCCTAGTTGCCATCCCTTCCAGCTCCCGGTTACCATGTGAGCACACACATGCACTCTGCTCGCCCGCTGCTGACCCAATTGAATTGTGTTCCACCCGCGCAAATGGCGTCATTTCGATACCAACTTATCCGCTATCGTCGCCGGGGGCGACTCTACACTCTACTGTCGGTCTCTAATCAGTTTGAGCATTTGTCAAATGCCCGAGTCAAAGTCATAAAGCTAACGAGCATTAATGAGGACCGCAAAATGTTGTCATGACAGATTGCCGGCAGCAGCGTTGCCGGCAACTGGGACACTTCACTGTCCAACTGGGAGTGCTTTCCGTGGGGGCAACAAGTACCATAAGTAGTGCGAATATATTTTAAAATACGAGTATTAAAGGGGTAGCAACTCCATTTAGCAGGTACAAAAGTGATGTTTTCAATGGAAACAACACAATAGAATTTCTCAGGTTCAGATTCAAGGGAATTTTTAGACTTCTAAAAATAACAGAAGGTTTAAATGAAAGAACCTTTTCAAATAGCGGAAAGGAAGCTATTATTATAATTGAAACGAGAGCTTATTTTCCTTTAATTTATGTACTTCTATGCGGGCAGCACTGTTACAGGTGGCAGAGTTTCAAAATCTCTGGCAAATTAAATGATAAATCGATTCACCTAACGAAGCGGATCACGTTGCGCCATTAGGCCAGGACGGAAAGGTCTTCAATAGCAGCTCATTTCGTTTCATTTATAGGTGCATAGTGGCGCATCCTTGGCCTTCCCGCTGGACTAATCAGTCACATATTTGCCAGTTAGCGCGGCCATAAAAGGACCTTAATGAGGACATCAAGTGGCTTACACACATAAGCCCCAAATTAATTGCGCTGTCATAAAAATGCTCTCACGTTGCCCTTCTCCTCTGGGTTGTACGGGTCCGGGCATCCTGACAAGGCATTTAGCAAATGTCCAGGGGCTGTCAGTGGAAAGTGTTGAGTGCTGAGTGCTGGAGGCCAGAGTCCTGGAGTCCTGCGGCATTAGCAAAATTCACTCGAAGGCTAATTGCGGCATTTTCTCACTTTAAACACATGCTGAAGTTGGCTTTGTCTGCCGCAGGCAAAGGCTTTCTTGCTGATGGGCTTTATGTTTCGTTGAAAGTTTCCTAAAATTGATTAAATTTTGATTTTACAAGAACTTGGAAGAAGGAAGACTTTAATTGAGGTAAACATAATATTTAATTTGGAGTTTTATGCCTTAAAGAAGGAAATTAAATAGCTAGAAGAAACTATGGTTATCACTATAATCCTAATCATAATAATTATATAAATGGGTAATCCCCTAAAGCAATGCCTAACCACGTAACCACTTAATGCTTCCATTCCACCCGCAGCACAAACGGCATCCAGTACTTCAGTATCATCTACAAACAATACGATGCGATGGTGGGCGAGGAGGTGTATAGCCGGATGGCCGCTGGCCAGGTGCCCGGAGTCCGTATGAACCTCTCCCAGTATGCCGTGCTCGAGGGCGATGCCGAACCCGTAGACACAAAGCCCTTCGAATTGTTCCTGGCCCTGCAGGAGTTCTGCCAGCTAAAGCGTCACCTCTCGGCGCAGCCACAGCCGCCGGAGAAGCCTCTAGCGTTGAGCCAGAGCCATGAGTGGTTCATCCCCACGCTAGAGCGTTGGATGATGGTTAGCAAGGCCAAGGCGCTGCAGAGAATTAGGGCGGCCATCCGCATGGATGCCATCTGTGAGGGCGAACGCATTGTGCGGTATAGCAGCTCGTCGGTGGACACTGCAAGCACGCTGCTGAACATCAAGGAGTTCTGGAAGGTGATGAACTGGCCGGACGAGGACACGGCCATCATGCTAGAGTCCCAGCTAATTGACGTGGTCTGCTCGGCAGCGATGCACTACTGCGATCTCATCCATACGGCGCTGGCCGACAGTGGCTACTACGAGCAGCAGGGTCCCTTCCGCTGTTCCGACGACATGTGCGTCACAGTCAACAATGTGGAGTATGTGCGTCGCACTCTGGCCGAGTTCCGTTCAGATGAGCAGCCGCTGGAGGAGTCAGCCGACAATCTACTGGAGTCCAGTCTCACCCACATGGAAAACCGAACCGAACGGATACTATCCAAGCTGGCTCCCCTCATGCAAATGTCGCTGCAAAAGGCCATGTTCCATTTGGCCTGGTCTCCGGACTCACTGCCGGCCAACCAGGCCATTGTTCCCTTGCTGGAGTATCTGGACTGCCACCTGGCAGCGCTGAACAGCGCCCTGCTCACCAAGAACTTTAATCGATCTCTGCGTTTCATCTGGAAAACAGTTCTGGGCGAGATGTCCCGCCAAATGGAGACGGGCGACGAGACGGACAAACCTACGCACTTTCACAAGCGTCTGTACGAGGCACTCCAGCTGCTCATCGACTTCTTCCACGCCGAGGGTCAGGGTCTGCTCCTTGAATGCCTGCACACGGAGGACTTTTGGCGCATAGAGCAGAGGCTGCAGTTCCATAAGACGGACACGGACCGACTCATCGACATGTTCTATATGCAGCGCCTGAGGGAGCAGCTGATGGCGGTGATTCCTTCGCCTTATGGATCGCTGGCAGTGCGAGCCTACTTCAACCACGACTCGCTCTGTGTAGAGGTGCTGCATGCCCGGGATGTGGTGCCC
Source organism: Drosophila anomelani (assembly GCA_035045905.1). NCBI lineage: Eukaryota > Metazoa > Arthropoda > Insecta > Diptera > Drosophilidae > Drosophila > Drosophila anomelani. Next base: position 8,895,989 of record JAWNOO010000165.1, read on the forward strand.
CTGGATCCGAATGGCTTCAGTGATCCCTTTGTGGTTATTGAGTTGCTGCCCCGAAGGATATTCCTGCACTGCATGGAGCAGCAGACGAATGTGCACAAGGTAATATTTTATGTTTATTTAGCAATTTGTTATTAAAAGAAGATTAAGATTAATATTTATTTATATATAATTTATAATTTATTTTTTCTCTCCTGCAGCGCACTCTAAACCCCATATTCGATGAGTGCTTCGAGTTCTCTGTGACCCTGGAGCAGTGCCTCACTGAGGGTGCCATGATATGTTTCACAGTGATGGACCATGATGTCCTGACGGCCAACGATTTCGGAGGCGAAGCCTATCTGGCCCTTGGCAACATACCCGGCGTGGCGGACTACAGCACCAGTGTGGACAACTTCCATGGGCTGAAACAAATCGAGCTGCCACTCATGGAGCAAAAGGATAAATGTAAGTAGAAAAATATACCTACCCCTTAATCCCATCACGATGCCATGTAAAATGTTACATTCCTTCCACACCCCACACCCCCCTACAGGCAATCCCATTTTGCAAATCCTCGAGGTGCGAATCAATGACAAGCAGGCCCAGGACTTTGTGCGCAAGCAGAAGGCGCGCTTCATCAACTGATTCTTGGATGGATTGAGACTAAGACAGGACAACCGAACGAACCGTTTGTAAAACGTTTCCAGCAGAGAAGAGCAATGTAATTGCATCGACGACGATAACTTAACCGAAGCTAAACCTTAGCCAGTATCCTCCAAACCAGCATTGTATGTATTGTATACCCACTCTAGTTGTTCGACAAAGACTCCTCCTTCTCTTCAGTTTGTAAATGTTAGCGAAAAATCGAAATTCAAATGGTGCAAAAGTGACGAGCAACAAGACGGGGGAAGCTCCCCAATCCCCCGCGGCTTGAACAAAATTATGGATAAAAGTTATGAATTAAAATAAAAACATTTGACACAAACACACACAAAAAATTAGGGACTTAGTAGAAGCCTAGAATTGCTGAAATTGCCACAAATTGGGCAAAACAAAGAAATCGTAATTAGCAAAAAAAAAAAAAAATCAGTAAAAATCACAGAACTTGAGCTACCAGGATGCGTTTTGAAGACTTTTACCCGGCCAACGCATGAATACAACATACATTTTTTGGGTCAATTTAAACTATACGAATATACATACATATATATATAAATATCAACAAAGCAACAACGTTTATACTTAATACATACAAGTGACAATTCAGCACCTTTTCTATACGCCAGTGAAAGCCAAGAAACAATCAAAATTTGCGTAACTCCGAGCTTCTTTGAAATCCCCCCAGAAAACCAGGAACACAAAGACACAAGACATACTATACAAGCAGGAAGCTATTTACAATATATACGATATATATATCATATGAGATATATGTACATGATGTGTACAATTTATATCACGCCCAAAGGACAGTGTAACTAAGTCTAAAGTATATTTGTAAACTATTTTCTGAGCACAGATTTTGTATAAATTTATTAGACACGCGCTAGTCCCCCAAGAGGCAGCCTTTGGCTCTTTTTGCTTATACTTAGGGCTTTCCCCATGTCTTTTATCCTCCCTAAAAACTTTTTTAGCCCCTCCCCCGAATTGGTTTTTCCCGCCCAGAAGAAAAGGTCTCGCTTCTATTGTAAATTTTGTACTATATACAATGGTCCCTATAACGAAGGAACTTGAAGATATTATGAATAATTGAGGGATTGTTGAAACTGTAACTCTTAATAGTAAACTGTAAACTGTAGCAAGAACTTTTTATACCTTTCGCAAAGGCAGCCGAGGGAGATTTTAGAGGGCAAAACTAAAGCTAAAGCTGCGGCTAAAATGAAAACTAACAACTACTAAAAGATGCACAACAACAAAAGAGGAAAACCCAAGTCAAATTACAACTATTTTTAATATTTACACTAAACTCGACATACATTTCACGATTGTTAATTACGGAGTACGAGTATTATGCAACAAGACAACAACAAACAAAACATATAAATATATATACACATAAATGGATAAATAATTAATCGGTAATCAAGCAAGTATTTAGTTAGTAAGGCAAACATTTGGTTCGCAGTCCTTGCACAGCCCTTCAGCCCGTCTGTATCTATACGGTTTTATTATGTTTTCCTAAGTTAGTATTCAACTTCGATACATCGAATGATCCCAAAAAGAATCAAACATCGAAGTAGAGTCTTAATTTCCAACGCTACATGTGCCAGGCTCTCCTACAGCCCAGCACAAGGCTCCACGCTCCTCACTCCGAATCTTCCAAAGAGCACTCGTTACCTTTGACTTCTCACTTCAAACTGCAAACTGCTATCTTCCAGACTTTGTGTGCAGCAAAAAAAAAAACAAGAAGAATAAATAAATAAATAGTTAAATAAACATATAAATATGGGCAAGAGTTTGCTGTACTAACCAACCGAAACTACTGTGTTGATATGTGTACCTATGATAATTTCCTATATCGTCGAATAGATAAAAATGCAAGCACAGCCACGGGCCTACATCAAGAGTAAATGAAATCAAATCAAATTAAATTATTCATGTTACTAGCACTAGCTAAACAAAAAACTAAAATAAATAAATAAAAAAAAGTAAATATATGAAGCAAGCAGACAAAGTAGGGTAAATGCAAACAAAACTAAAAATTCCAACTGACAAGGAATGCGAAAATTGGCCAAACAAAGAGACCAAACGCATTTCCCAGCCGCCACAAAACCAACAAGCAACTGAAACACTATTAAGAATCAAGGCCAAAAAACACGCATAACCTATACCTATAACGATATATAGTATATACATACCTATTTGAATGTGCAGTTGTTGTGCTAGTTACAGAATACAAAAGAAACCTACAAAGAGCCCTCCTACGTATACAGAATGCAAATACAAATACTTTTAATTGCTATATACATACCATATATACAAGCGACCAGCAGATGGCAACAGAAAAAAAGATACAAAGAAACAACTACAACTAAAAAAAGATCAAACGAACGGCAACTATGTATTTTCGATTATATATGTATACGTTACAAAATGCCATATTTATTTCCCTTTTCCACAAAACCATAAACACAAACCACCCACCCCACCCACAGAGATACTAGGTATTTATAACTATTGTGTATTTTTTGTATGCCAAGACAGAACTACATATAAAACACTCTACCGCCGATACTTGATATGAATATTTTGAAGGAAACGCAAACAAACAATTGTAAAAATATAGTTTTTTAAATGTGAATGCATATATATGGAAAATGTGTGTGTGTTTTGCAACTACCAACGGGCCACAAATCAGGTTCCTAAACTCCCCTCCGTACAGATATGGATATATGTATCTTAACAGCAAACACCGCAAACTCTTAAACTAACCCTAAGTACATAATCAAATCAAAGCAAGTCGATGAGAATGGAAAAAATAAAGAAAATCCTTAACGCATATTCAATGTAAAAATTCAACAAAATGCTGCAGAAAACAGAAACATTATCAAATTCAATCAATAAATGTCAATGAATAATTAAGTTGCCACTATCTTTCATTCGGGGCGGGACTTTTGGGAATTCAAAGGGTAAATATTGAATTAAATTAAATGGAATTAAGTTGGGCCTTAAATTGGGTTTATAGTTTAAATTGGGTTTATAGAAGTTAACTTTGCCTTATTAAATTTTAAACAAACAGATTTTAAAAATTATTCAGCTATAAGTTTAAGTTAAAAGAAGCCTTTTTAATGAATCCATCCGATAAAAAATATAAATAAATAAAGCTCTGTTTCAGCTAAATTTAAGATGTCCACTTGGACTACCTAATGCCCTTCAGCTGATAAGTCGGAATCAATCCCGGCGACAGGCCAACGTCATCCATATATGCCGGCTAAGGAAGAGCTTGGCATGAAAATAAATTGTCGTCCCGCTGACAGGGTTTTTGCGGCCAAGTGCGGAAAAGCGGGAAAGTGTTTACGGAATTGATTTGAGGCATTATCTGGTGCACGTCAAAGGTCTGGACTGTGACGAGAGAGAGAGAGCGCGAAGGGAAGTGTGGAAAAGCTTTTATCTAAATTAAATCCTGACACATGCGAGGCCGCAGTTTTCCCTATCTCGTCTTGTCCTTTTTCATTGAGTACAAACGACTTGCCGGCTCGTATTTAAAGCCAAAGACTAGGGGGGTCATGTTAAAGCGATCCTTTGAGACACCGGCATGACGTTTTAGTTCCATTGTATTTAAGACATATCCTAAACTTTTTTCACGACACACAGTTGAGAAATCTGTGCAGTTTTATGCAACTTTTATGACACCCGCCAAGGACACAGAGCGCACACAGGAAACTTTTTACGACTTGCAGTGCCAAAGAACAAACATCAGGCGTACACGAGCTGCGCCTGATGCGTAAAGTAAACAGAAACTAACGTCCTGTGAGGAACTGAAACGGATTTCACAGCAACAAAAAAAAAAATTGCATGCTGTTAGATATGTATGTATGCCAGGAGTGCTGCTGGCATAGAACCCGAAATAGACAAAGCACAGGATCCTGTGCGTGTCAGCATCGAAGAAATCAAACTAGCAGGATGCCGCATCAAAAAAAAAAATAAGAAAAAATAAAACGTAAAGTCGGAGAGCTTATACTCTTTACTTTGCGTCTTCTGTTTCACCGAAATAGAATTTTACTCTAAAATTAAGGAAAAACTTTAAGTGATTAAAGTCACCAAAAATTGTTTAATATTTGTTCAGAAGCTAAACAACTTTAATAAGAATTTATGGCAACATCCTGTTTATAATAACTTTAAAAAGCAGCAACATAAATCTAAACCGTATCTAATTTATAAAAGAATTAGTTCCTCTTCTTTATGCAGCATTCATTAGGTGAGATGAAACTGAAATTTGTGCCAAACAATAAGCAATTTCCTTTCTTTAAATTTATGTGGATGCTAGCAAACTTTATTTATTTCTAGCTGCTGGCTGCATACAAATAAATTAATTCGGACCGCATTGTCGGAAGTTGTTGAAGAGTTTTTCAATTATTTTAGCTATATTTTTATACATTTCCTGTACGCTTGCTGAAATGTGGTGCTTTTCTCTACAAAAATACGAGTATTCAGGCTATATTTATTTACACGAATGACCATTTTGAATAGCATCAAGTTGCTGCAGCACAAAATGCAGCCTTAAACTGTGGCAAGAGTGACCCAGAGAGTACCGGGGTCTGGCCCCATTATCGATGCCACTCATCCTAATGACACGATGCAAATTAAGCCCCAACTTATGCCCCACCGCCTGACCCCTAATGCTCTCCAACAGCAGCAGTCAAAAGCGCTGCAGAGTCACGTGCGGCAGCTGGCCAAAAGTGGTGCCTGACAGGCAATGAGGCCTAATGTAGTAAGCCTCCAAGTGCTCCTCACCTCCAACCTCGGTAACGTCAACCACCCCCAACCACTAAAAGCACTGAAAACATATATCTTTGTACATAAAACATGGCATTTCTATGGAATTGATAATCAGAAAATATTAAACAAATATTATTGCAATACAAAAACACATAACACTTAACTTTTAATGCAGTTTATCTTTAAAATTACTCAATTAGAATTGCTCTCAGTGTATGAATGCCATGCACGTGTTGCAGAAGTTTTGGTTAACGGTTATTAAATGCAGTTTTTGCAGTTTGACAACAAAATGCAGTCGCCAAAAGTGCAAAGTGCAGATGGTAGAGACCGGCACAGCACCAGCTTCAAACCAAAAAAAAACCAAAGAGGAAAGTTGGGAAAGAGACTTGGACAAGAAAATGTCTAAAGAGACCCAGACTTGGCCAAGAGCGCGACCGGTTTGAGCCGCGTTTTAGACCAGTTCGGGTTTAGACCACTCACAGGTGTCTCAACGTTGTCGCAACTCCCCAGCGATCAGTTCGAGCCGAGATCGCGACGCGTTCGCTTCGAGTTGAACCCCATCAGCGGTGCATTTGCAATTCTCCGAGATTGACAAACAATATATATATATATATACATATATATAACAATAACAAAAGTTGTACTCCGAACCGAAAACAACAAACGCGCAGTGAATTCAACTATTTTTAGCGGATTACGTGAGTGTCATTTGAATTTTTTCGGCGTGAAGTATACGCCCGATCGGCTGGCGAGAAAAAACAGAACAAACAAACGGAGTGGTGGCCAAATTTGCTAACCATCTGTAAATGTATCTGTGTCTAAGCCAGAGTCTGGGCAACTGTGTGTGTGTGTTGGCCAGCTCCAAAACCTGCTGCTATTATTAGCCTTAGCCAAGATTATGGGCGATTTCATTATGGCGCTGCAATTTGCTGTGCCGCCGCCGCCACCAGAGTTTGGGCCGAGAAGATTTGAGCTTAGTTAGACGAGTTCCGTGGTCCATGGCGAATCTTGGCCATTGTTTTTGGACTTGAAGCCAACGCGCGAGAGAAGCTGCAACGCCTTTCGTTCGTTCATTCATTCATGCCAGGCGATTATATCATACACCTCGCTCCACTCTCGCATCCAAGTATTACTAGTAAACGTGTTGGCTGGCATTTTGGCCAGAACCAGTAAAGGTTTTTGGCCCACACACACACACTCACACTCGTAGTCTCGATCGCACCAACGCATTTGCATATCTCCAATACGGCGTCATCGCCCCAAATCGCATTTATATTAATCTATATGATATTTCTCCACATTTCGCCCTGTTTGTTTCTCGAGTGAAGTGTAATGAAATGTGTACAGCAGCCAGAAACTAACAACCTGTCGCAGTGGCTGGCAAAAAGCGTTAACAATAAATAAGCGAAACAATACCAGCAAAAGCAACAGCGGCAGCAGCAGCAACACCAGTTCAACTGTATAACAATGAGGAGAGAAGGTAAGCCAGTTTTTGTATTTTTATTTATTTTGTAGCCCACAGCCGTGCCGCGGAATATATTCCTCCTATATACAGATATGTGAATATATATTGGGAGGAATGTGTGTGGATGCAGAGACCTCTGTACAGAGCAAAATAAAAATCTGGCAATAAAAAATATTGATTTAGGCGGAGTTTAAATATTAAAGGTACTATGGCCATCAGGGTTTTGCCATAAAGAAACTTAACATCGGCTTAAAGCAATTCTTTAGTTTTTAAACACTTAAAAACCTATTAGACTATTCGAGGCTGACTTTAATTTGCTTAATTGCAAGATAGTAATTTACTACAGTTCTGAGGTCACAGAAATTAAAAAAAATCATAATTACAATGAGCCAAGAGGGGTTAAGAGAAAACTTCTAACTTTAAGGTTAGAATAGAAACCAGAGAAGACTTTAAAATAAATAAATAAACACTAAATCCCCAAATGTATATAAAAAACGATGGTTTCTAAACTTTCTATTAAATATTTATTAAGGGCAAAGTCTACAATGTCTTCCTAGTTTTCCCCAGTGTCTGCTTAACTTGTTTATTTGCCATAAATTTGTTTGTTGGCCCAGCGGAATTGCATTTTGAGCCACTTAAGGCTGTCTTCCACCTTCGGTTTCGATTTCCGCAAAACGTTGAATCAACTGCGGGGGCGGTGATTTCATTGATTCCCATTCATTACGCACCAGTTGACCCTGAAAGTGTTGATGGCAAAACGGCTGCTAAAGACTGACCTTATATGAGCATGATTCGCTCTCTTCTTGGTAAAACAAACACAGTTTGTTCGCCTTTCCGATATGTCTTATGTCATTTGTCGTCGTCAACAGGATGGGGCTTAGTATTGGGTTGAAAATCCATAGCCAGTTGTGGACGGAGCAAACATTTTTGGTCTTTTGCCAGAAAAACTGCAATCTATGAAATTGCCTTTGGGCATGGGACATGGCATGGACCAGTGGGGAATGCCAATACCAAATGGATCAATGAGTGAAATTTAATGGCTTTATATGCATTTAATTTATTGCTTTCTCTTTTGCCCGGAATGACAATCGTGATGGCAAAAGGCAGCCGAGGAAGTGCTGCCTGACATAAGACATAAGCATAAGGCATAAGCATAAGCATAAGCCCTTACCTAACGATACTATCATGGGGACTGCCACTACAATGAAAAGCGTTTTTCAAATGCTTCGGTCTTATCTATGGTATATCAGCAGCTCCCATAGTTAACTCGACCCGAGCTAACTCATTTCCCCATGCAGCCCACTGTGCATAACAGAACTAGCTTTCGGTTCGGTTTCGGTTTGGTTTGGTTAAGTTATTTTTCTTTATTTTTCACTCGCTTATTTTTTTATTTTTCGTGTCTTCGCCGCTGGCGATGTTTATGCTTAACGGCCAGCCATGCTTAGCACGCTGCCTGCTGCCATCCAATAAAAGTTGCACGGACAGCAGCAGCAGCAGCAACATCTAGAAATTCAAAACCAACGCCAGCGGCCAAGTGTTTCTATTTCTCCTTCTCCTACTGCTAGCTCCTCCTTAGTTTTATTTTTGTTTTTCGTTTACAGATGACAATGTTGTGATAATAATGATAATTCAGTGTGTCTCTTATTGTATGCTTGTTGGCTTGTTTGGGGTCAGCACGGAGTTGGTAGTAGCAATTAGAGGTAGCAGGACAGGACCAGGGCTCATGGTCATAAGCGTAATGCCAACAGATGCAGCGAAAGTTACGTAATGCGGTTGCAGACAACAGGTTTTGGGTTGGCCATTTGCAGCTGTGTTTCGAGATGCGTTTGCATGGATAGCCTGGCTCCAAGCCAAGATTCAAAGATACAAAGATAGCAAGCCACCAAGATGGTCATATGCAAATGCTCGACGACCATCAAAAAAACACAAATCAATCAGAGCTAATCACCCGTGGCAAGGCGGTTATATAAACTCGTGTTAAATATGCAGCTTTCGCAACCTTCTGCTGCTGATTGTGCTGCTGCTCGTCTTGTGTTTGCGTGTGAATCTAAAAGACAACAAAAAACCCAAGTAACCGCGATTATGCATTGGGATAATTAACACACAGGCACATACAGGGACTGCTGCTGCTGCTGTTGCAGCAACTTTCATTTGACATTTGAGACTGCAATTGAAATCTGCAAACTGACAGATGACGATGACGATGACGATGATGATGATGATGTCACCATCACATGTACTCGTAATTAATGCCTCGTGTCGCCTGCACACTCATTGCGTGCAAATTATATGAAAACAAAAATCAAGACATTCCGCGACTGCAGTCGGGCTATATAAATCAATGATCGACTCCACAGATCGATGCTAAGTTGAATGCTTATTGAATCAATGATGCCAACCGGTTTTGGTTGGGTTGAGGTATTGCAGTCGGGTTGAGGTAGAGTCAAATTCCTTTGGATCTTTCGGGTATCGAAACCCGAAAATTATGGGTTTTATTTGATTCTTCACACCGATTCGATTCGCCATAACTTGCATTTTTATTATAAAATTTATGTGAGTATTAGTAAGCTTTTAATTTGCGTTTATAGCTTAAATTTAGTTGGGTAACAAATTGTCTTGTATTTTTATCTCAATGTTTAAAAGATCCCATGGAAACTCTAATGTATATTTCCTACTTAACGCCAACTTCTAGCCGATTAACTTTAAATTTAATCAAAATCACATTTTCTTTTGTTTTTATGGGCAAAGAGCGTAACGAAATCGTCTAAATAACCACATCACATTTCAATTTGTTTCGCTCGGCAAAGGAAACAATTGGAAGTGGATGAACAATAAGCAGAGCTCACAGCTCAATATATGTATATACATATATGCACACAAGTTCTTGACTGATTCATAATTCAATGCTCGCCGAATCGAAGCCAGAGAGGTCCAGAGTTATGGCAACGTCCTCAGCCTCAGTTTCAACATCTAATTGAGTGAACAGGCATTTGATGAAATGTGCCCAAAACAGAGAAGCAATCAAGTCGCCAGAAAACACAACAGAAAACTTGTTGAAAACACAGTTTTTGGGCTTCTCGAGTGCCTTAAGCCGGCAGCTGAAATTCTGTGAGCCACACTTGACATTAAAGTTATTTTTCCCAGAGGCTGGGGCGTCCACGCCCCCACAATCCGCAGATCTTCAACATGGCCCGATAAGTGGCTCGCAAATTATACATGTATTCCGAGCAAAGGCAAATATTATACAACACACACACACAACAAATACAAAGCACTGCCAAATTATAAAAAAGGCAACACCCCTCTCATAAATCGCTGTCTGCGTTTGCCGCCAAAAGACCTTGACGGCCAAGCACAAAAAACCACACGAAAAAAGGTAGCAGAAAAGAGAAAAACTTTAAATACAAATACCCGACAACAAAAGCCGAAAGGAAAAAACTCCCAAGATTGTTTTTGATATTTAGCGGACAGTCGTTAAGTTGAACATATTTAGTTTAACTATAAGATGAGCGCATCGTCAGCATTCACATGATATGATGGAAGACTTCAATTGGGGAGATTTTATGCAAACAAACAACGAGCTGCTGGGGAAGAGTTTCAAATCGAGCTTAATTCAGTGTTTAATTTATGGTTTTTTCCAAAATATAAACTTCATTTTAACCCCGAATACATCTTGTGATAAAATATATCCAATTAGCTTCTATGTTTCATATCAAAAAGTCATAACTTCCCAGCCTCTGTCATTAACTTAGCTCGCTCTTTTCTTTAAGGAAACCAAAGTGGAGTTCCTGAATGCAAAAAAATACTATTTGCCCATGGAATTTCCTCCATAACACGAAATAATTATTAAACAATGAGTTTGCAGAAAAACAAAGGCCACAAAGGCAAATAGGTAAACGCAAAAAAAAAGCCTTGTTGCCACTTAACGAGCTGCAATATTAATTAATCTCTATCCGTGTCCCGGGCGCATTAGAATACTCGTATCAGCCGCCAACTGGGCATTCTCGGCATCGCCGATCCGATCCAATCCAAACCAATCCGCTCCGATCGGAGCAGCTGCAGCCTAGCGTGGGAAAGCAACCGGTGCCGGAAAAACTGGCCAAGGCGGACACAAGAGGCCTGGGATGCTAATGGTGGATGTGGCGGCAGTAAAGCCACGATCTAGCCTCTGTGTGCTTCGAGTTTTGCATACGCTCGATCTCCCATGTGTCGATTGCTGCCTCATTGGCTTATTATTTGATATTTAAGGTACACAATTTTATTGTTTCCACCTTAGTTTTAGTACAAGTGTACAACCTATGGACATTGTTGTCAACATGTTGTGCAATGGAAATGAATGTACAAAGCATGAAACTAATACAATACAGGGGAACATCCATAAAGGTAATAAATAGTCATAGGAATTAATTAACTATTATTAGCTTAATTAAATTATTTTTTTAATAATGAATACCTTTTTAATTTTCCTGAAGCCCTGTTTTATAAGCAATTGTTTTAACAAACTTATAAGTTTTATAGAATTCCTACTGTCTGTACTTGCATTATGTCGCCTGTTTGTAACTCGATCTCTATGAAAGCCTGTAGATCAATAGATTACAGCCACAGACTGCTAGGGTCGTAAAAATATAGCTGGCTTGTTGAGTGTGTCTGCCTTTGATGGCCTGGCCGTATTTAGCCACTTGTGCAGTTATTTGAACTATTAATGAAACCGAAAAAGAAAATGGGGCTAAAACAAAAGCTATAACGGTTATAACTGTGGCTTGCAGTCGCACAGATACTTTACTCAGATACTTGGATATGTTCCCTGTGCGCAATGCCATGGCAGACTGCCCATAAATATGCCGCCGCGAACAGGTTTAACCTGGGTAACCACCAAGGCACCTTAGAGTCACCTAACCACCGAATCACCTTACCCCAAAACCAAAAACCCCCACCGCACAGAAAGAATATTTATTATGCGCATTGTTTTGGGTGCCATTTAGACCGTGCGCCACCAGATACAGATACAGATACGGCCATAGATACGAGTCCAGGCGGATTCGAGAACGCAGCTAGAACGCCGCCGCCTTGGTTGAGTAAATGGAAACACCTGACGATCTCTATCGGTTCTGCTCGGAGACCCAGTTAATGCGGCCACAAATCTAGCCGTCGTCTGTCTAAACAGATCATTGTGCTTCCACTCAGAACGTAACTTAACGTAGTATATATGTTATGGCACCCTTGCCTCTACTCCGGGGCCAAAGTGAAATCAATTTACTCATGGAGCGCACATTTCATTGGAGTGCCATTGTGTGCCATTATGCCGGAAGGCGACAGCGACAGCGACTGCTTCAGCGGCAGTTCCAGCGACAGCTCCATATTGGCGCCCAGCATTAACCCAGAAGCGCAAACAGCGGGCGCCCACATAACCATATTGGAAAAGTGTGCTAATGAAGTGCGAATATAGAAGAGAGCCCTTCGCATATCGATGCAGAATAATAATGAAAAGCTAGTTTCAAACTAACAAAGTACTTCAGAGCTCTTGTAGAAAAATAAACAATGAAAAGGGTTGCTATTTATGGTTTGATTTTGTGCCTGGTTGTTACTTTAAAAGGTTACACTTTGGCAAGTAAATACTTCAGTTAATTGTTAGTTTTTATAAATTATGCAACTAACTAGTTCATATTATTCTTATATAATAGCTTCCCTTGATCTCTTTATAAAGAGAAACTCCCAAGAAATGTAAATTTGAGGCACTCAAAAAACATTTCCTAATTCAACAATTCATCCAAAGCTCTTATATTTTCAAGTATGCCACCTGAGCTCCCTAAGCCCTTGACTCTAACTGTCTTTTTGGAGATGGGAGCCCAAAGACAATCCCGGCCATAGAGATTACTAACAGACAACTGTTGCGTTTGATGTGAAAAACGGCCCGCATAGAGCCCATATGTTTGTGCATTCCCATTCCCAGCTCCAAAGTTCCGGAGTAGGACTGGGCGTACGACGGGATCAGGTTGATTGAAATTGATGTGGCAAACGTGACGCAGTCAAAAAAAGGGACCTGCCCGGTTCCGACACCTTGCTCGCCCTTCCTTGCCAGTTGGCCACCGACTCGTACATAGTTGCCGCAATTGCAGAAATAAAAACAACATCGATTTGAAGTAAACAATTGTTGTTGTTTAAAGTGAGCTTGCAAAATAAAAACAGCAACAATAAAAAACAAAAGAATCAAGGGAAAAAAATGGCGAGACAGAGTTTCGAGGGGTTTGCCGAGGGGAGGAAGTGGCCTTAGCTTAGGTCGCTAAGTCAACTTTCTCCGCACGAGTGTCGAGATTTAATATTGTTTGCCCAACACAACAACCCGAGCAATTGTAACCTTCTTTTGGAGTCCGTTTCTGTTCGATTCTTTGGCAGTCCGGCCATTGATTTTAATGGCTTACTCTTGGCTTGGCTCGGCTTGGCTTGGCAGCAGCGCAGCGCTACATCAAACGCCGCAATAAATGGCTAAAAAATTAATAAAAGAAATATGGCATCTTTATCGCACTTTCATCGCCCATCGCCGCACTTGGCCATAATTAATTTCGTTCCCTTGCCTTTTTGCCCAAAAGCTTGACGAAGACGTGAGCGGGCATTTATGGCTAGAAAGTTTCGGGGCTTAGGTTTTTGGGGTTTTCGGATGGGTTTTGGGCTCTGGGCTTTGGGCTTTAGGTTACTGCTGCTGCATGGCCATTGTCGTTGTCAAAATGTTTTGCCAACTGACCGCCCATTTGAATTTTTTGGCCAGTTTGTCGGTGAAAAGCCGTAGATTAACATGGGGCCAGTTTCGAATTGCCACAGTGGAATCAAGGGCTCCGCTTTATACCCTTTTTTTAAGGCGGATAAAGTCCTAAGGATTTTGGAATTCTCTTTTAGGTCCATATAATAATTATGGGAAAGAATATGTTTAAATTTCTGATTAAAATTAGGTGCAAGTTTTTAGAGAATTCGTTTTTCATGGATATAAGCTTATGTTTTTTTTATATTTGAAAAAGATTTCTTTATATTAATGTTGTTTAAAGGAGATTCTTGAATAAATATTTATATAAAAACAATATAATTTCCTATACTAACTTTCAAGTTATCAAAACTTCGAGCAAACTTTTCTATTTACCCCCAAAAACATATCCCTTTTAAAGTTTGCCCCTGATAGTTGAACTTTGATCAAACTTTGCTTTCTTAGCCCGACCTTAATGAATAATATATAATGCCGTACTCACATATTTATATATGTTTGTTGGGGAGCTCCGGTTCGTGCCCACTGTATCAAAGGAACAGAATAATTTTAAACGCTGCTCATTTTTCAAGTCTGCGCGCCCTTCTGCGGCCTCTTTTTACGTCTGCTAGTGTTTTTAATAGCCTGCAGGGTTAAAAATTTAATGGAAAAACGTTTTAATAAATCAGTTAAGTGGTCTTGCCGCTTTTTTTGCGGCTAATTACACGCATTAGTGTTGCCCAGTTCCAGTCCCAGTCGCAGTCGCATCAGCAGTCGCAGATCCCAGATCCCGGGTCGGGTCTGCGGCGTGTTAACAGCCGCAACCATGTCTCCAGCATCCAGCAGCTCTTAACTCTTGACTCTCCGTCACCATCTATGGGCCTCCAGTCCGGTCCAAAGATCCGACCCTCGTCGCAATGTCGGCCATGCAGCGCGTAATTTAGCAATTAAAAGCGATTAACGCGCGGCAGCCATAGCTACTTAGTGTCTAAGATCTGGAGAAGAGACCACGCACTATATCTGTATATGTCTGTGTGAATAGCCAGATTTGTTATATCCAAGCCAAAGCCAGTTTAAATGCCGCATCGAAGCGAGGCAAATCAGCATTAAGTGTTTGGCTCTTAACAATGCAATCAAATTTTATGCTGATTATCGAAAGAGCATGCAGAGCTAGTTAATAGTTGTGAGCAATTAAGCAGAGATGTTTTTTCCAAATGATGTTGGTGTTTTTTGATATAATTAAAATGAAAAATACATCTGGGAAACAAATAAAATTATCTTATGATATCAGAGTGGCTTTCAAGTTGATGAAGATTTTTATGAGAGGTATATTAGTAGTTAGTTAGTTAGTAGTTAAGGAATTAAGGAAAATATTCTAAGAAATGGTAGAAACACATGTTTATTTATTCATACTTCAAGATGTTATAGAAATAATATTTAAATGCATTTTCATTTAATATTTCAAACACTATAAATAAAAATAAGTTATATCTCTCAAAGCAGACAATAAAATCAACATTTAAATTCCTATGTAGACAAATTTTTTTAATTTTTAAGCCATTCATATTGATTAGTTTTTCTTTAAGCTCTACCTGGGCAGCTCTGTTTGTTATGGTTATAAATTCACAAATTCCTGCTTAGCTCCTTATAGTTCTTGACTCAAAACTAAACCGAAAACAATGGCTGATTTATGGATATTAAAAAGATCACTTACTGCCCCATGCATATCACAAAAGACTCAAATTTCTGGGAATGACAACATAAAGTGTGTTATTATTTATTCTAGCGACTTCTGGGGGCGCCGCGGGGCTATTTATGGCACTGTGGATTGGCGCACAGCAGCTTGCAATTTTTTTTCGGCCAGGTAATGGCCTCCACCTGCACCTCCTTCTCCGTCTTCTCCTCCTTCGATCTTTAACAGTATTTGATTTTTGTGAAAGGCGTTCCAACTGCGGTTGAGTGTTACAGATATTCGGTCGCAGGCTGGTTGTGGCCTGCAGTTCTAGTGAATGCCTTGCCCCAGTTTTTCCAGGCACATCCATGTGGTGTACACATTGGGGAAAAACTTTCTAAACCGCGCCCCGAAAATCTGCCGCTCTGGCCATGAAATTTGCATTGCTGACCGCAGCTTTAGCTTTGGCTCCTCCAATAGCTTTGCCAAGTTCAAGTCGTTCGTTCAACCTTTATGAGTATGACACTTGACCACAGGCGGAATGGCCTGAGATTGGGAGTGAACGTGGCCGGTGGACGGTGGACCTGGGTTAACCGAGGTGGAGTGCATTTTTGTGGTCGGTCGACTTCTCACACCCAACACCCGAGTGTTACACAAATTGCGGCGAATTAACTTCTCGTTTTCGTTGGAAACGACTTCCGCTCTTAACCCATTGTTGCCGCGCCGCCGGAAGCAGCGAAAGTTGTGAAATCCATCGAAGACAATGGCCAAAAAGCGAAGGTGGTGGGTTAGATTGAGATGGAGATGGAGGCGCCACCTCTTTAACGGTCGAACGACAAAATGCAAATCTCGTGTAACCTGGACCATCTGAAATGCTTTACGAGTGAGATGGTGAAAAACATATAATACACAGCGGGAAAACTCTTTAATTATTAAATATCTATTCGATTTTTATAGATTTTAATTTAATAAAACTATTTTTTTAAAGAAAATAATAATGATAGAAAAGAGTTTTAATAAAATATATTACTTTATCTTAAAATATAATATTTTACATCGGCAAAAATTACATTTAACTAGTTTTTCATGGTGTAAAGGGCATAAAAAAGGTTTCTCATATCAATAACTATAATATTAAAATGGTTTCTTGCTGTGTACTTGTATAGTACCTTATAAGCATAGTGCATAATATTTGTGCACGAAGATAACGATGCTCTCGAGCGGGTTCTCGAGGCTTTCACGGTTTATTAAGGCTGTTTATGTGGCGTTAAATGTTAAGGCCTCTTGCTGTTGGCCGCGCCAAGGTAAATGCGAGAGCAAACACATTTTAATGGCATTCGCATTCCATTTGGCAGCGCCGCAAAAGGAAAAGGCTTTAGGCTTTAAGGCAGGCGACGGAGCAGGCCTAACAAAACAAACCCCGAAAACCGCATAAACAAATCAATGTGCGGACTGGAAATCCGACGCATGGGAGTTGTGACTCTCGCTCCGGCTTTGATGGCCGCCAAATGATAGAAGTGGTCAGGAGCGGTCCAAATCCAACCCAGAGCCATTGGGACCACACAGACCCCGAGACCCAAGACCCAAGACCCAAGACCAGATGAAAGGGTCTCTATTTCTGTTTCTCTTTCTGTTTCGGCTCTCCCTAGTCCCCCAGCTCTATTCGATTTTTCATTTGACGACGTTACCGCCCACACCATAAATGTGTGTGCTTGTGTGTGGATCCCCAGGCGCTGAAATCACCGCATTGAACTTGAAAGTTTCGGTATAGAGCAGTCCAGAGCGGTCCGGACCCCCACACAGATCCACAGATCCAGATCCCAACTGACAATTGTATCGCGATTGACCGCCGGGCAGGGAACAAATGTAAATGCACTCAGAAATTGGCTTCAGCTGAAATAATAAGAAGGCCTCCCGCCAGACTTTAAAGTCGCCTTTGGATGGAGAGTAGAGGAGCAACCGGAGCAGGAGAATTGTGTAGCAGGAGGAGCTATCCTAGCAGACCAACGGGCTAGATAACAACACCCTTTAATTGGCCTAATCGAGGCAATAACTCAATTTTATCAGCCAGCCACTGCCAGTGCGAGGCGTTAATGATATGCTGCGAAAGAAGATGGCAAATTATAAACACATTTGTCGGAGGAAAAATATATATGTATCTGATAAGGAACGTGCTCCAGGCAATGATGATTGACATATGCGAATGTCATGAATAAATATCTATAAATGAGAAATTCTTTATTATAGAGAACCTTTTCAAACAGGTTTATATTATTTTTATATAAAGTTATAAGAGTTCTTGTTTGGGAAATATATGATTGACATATTCAAATGTCATAAAAAAAGCTAGGCATTAATGATACACCTTTACAAATAGGGAATAGGGTGTTAACTATAATTTAAAGTCCATACAAAACCCTCGTTTAAACTTCATTAATGCTTTCACCTGATGATTCCGTAAAACATATAACAAATATTATTCCTGCCAATTATGGCCATGAATGCCAACAGCAAAAAATCATAGTTTGATGGTAAAAATATGTTGCTTGATGATTGACATATTTTCAGTGTCATAAAAAAATGCTGATTTATGCTCTGCCAGGGTGCGTAAACAAATTCATGGGAAACATCGGCCAGAGATTAAGTTTGCGGCGTGTGTAACCAGTTTTGCCCTTAGCCGGCGCTCCCTTTATCAACTGTCACCTTGGCTGGAGTGACGCACCCAGCGAGAACCGAGAGCTACGTGACCAAGTGACAAATTGCAGGCGAACGGCGCCGAAGGACGGGCAACTTCAATTTCCCTGCCATGAACTTGAAAGAAGGAATTTCTCCAACTTTTTGAGTGGCTGCGGTGAACTGCGGAGGCGGAGGTAGAGGAGGAACACGCAGAGTGCAAGGCGAATTTAACGGGACACGGGCGGAAAGTGCAACGAACTGCAGTTGCAATCATTAAGCTGGTTGGGTGTGTCCTCCGTTCGCTGAAGGATCATAAATTGATATAAGTTATGCAAGGCGCACAAGAAGTTTACACCGGGTCTGTTGGGATTGCAGCTTAATGGCCGGTCGGTCTTTTCAACATTTATGCCAAGCTCCACCGATTCAAAAGCTAATCGAAATTGTTTCTTGTTTATGATTCTTTGTCCTCGATTTAAATTTGCATTCACTCTTGGCCGGGAGAGAAATAAAGGCCAAGAGAAATGGGAATATTATAAAAATTTATTTTGCTGAAACTGTGAATAATGGAAAACCTTTTGGGGTTGAAAATTGGGTATAAGAGACGTGAAATATATAAAAATTTCCAATTAAAAATTCGCCTTATATCAAGAAATATTATTTTTGCCTTGAAAAAGTAATGTAACCTGCTTGTCTTGCTTTAAAAAACTTCATTTTTAGTTCACTATTTAAAAACTAATCTTTACGATACTACAAAGATGTCTATTATTTGCAGAATTATAATAAAACTTGTTTTAGTTTGAGAACTTCAATACTAACTCTAAATTGGCATACCTTCAATTTTTTATGTGCTAGATGGTGTTTTGGTTATAATAAACATTTTAATATGGAACTTTTACGAGGCCAAAACACTGAACGCTCAACGGAGCCATAAAACTTTACGTTTGCTGTTTGTAAAATACAAAAACGAGTTAGCTATTTATTTCATCCACTTTGGGTGCAGTCCGAATTCGGCTTTAGACAATGCGTCCTCAAACTTTCGTCGCTCTAATTAAAAGTTCTAAACTGGCCGATAAAGTGAAGACATGGGGCTAATTGCCACGAAGCCAACGAGCTAATCCCATACGTTTTATTTACCCCGTTGCAGGCATCGCAGAGAATTGCTAGACGGGTCCATTAGCAGTCAATTAACGGAAGAGGAGCGCCGCCACAAGGAGATTTCCAAAGCAACAGACGGGATAGCAGCGAAATGCACGAAAGACAAGTGAAGAAGTGAGTAGCGAAGTCGAGGAGTTGCGGATTTGCGGAGCACCGGAATCGCGACCACTTAGCAGCCAATCGGTGGTAACACATTTACCTTCCAATTACCATTACAGGTTGAAGGGCAGCCATTATGTGGCTACGCACGGCCGCCTCACGCCGGATCCGCCCTACGTGCACTCCAACCGTGGCTACTCCACTGACGGCGACGAAACCCATTCACATCGCGCCCCCTCCGAGCGCACCTACTCAGAGTACACCTTGACCCACGAGCGGATTTCGCCGCAGTCGCATCACTATAATCCATCGCGCAAGAAGCGCTCGTCCTCAGCGGGCAATGGAAATGGCCACCACCAGCACCTCCAGAGCAGCTACAGCCACAGTCAGATGGGGCTCTCCAGTTCGCCGGACAACGGGGGTCCCCGTTCGCTCAGCGGGCCACCGCCCACGCGCCAACCGCCTCGGGCCCCATCCGCGCTTAGCTACGACCAGGCTGGGGATGCTGGCAGCGACATCTATGTAACCAGTGCCGCCTACAAGGCGCCCTCTGAGATCAGGCAAGTCATGCAGTAGGATTAGTCTTCAAAAGCTATATATCACTTTAAAGAAGAGTAATTTTATTGTATTTCTATACCGAATTAGTTGAAAAATAATAACTTTAATTCTATCAGAAAAATATGTTTTAAGAATATATAAAGAATTTATTATACTAACTTATACCTTACCTTTACAGTCGCTACAGCCAACGTCCTGTCTCGCGTGGAGCCCCACGAAGTGTCTACTCAGTAGCCAGCACGGCCAAGACGGGGCGCAGTGCCCGCTCCACGAACAGGCGCGGTGCCAAGATCGAGACGATGTCAGCTCCAAATCCCTTCTGTCCGAACGTCAAGGGCGTCTGCTGTTTGATGCTGCTGCTTAATCTGGGCTTGATCCTGGTCACGCTGGGCTTTGTCATCGTGGTGCAGTTCTACGAGCCGCTGTACGTATGGATCCTGGGCATTGTGTTCCTGATCTTTGGATTCCTTACGCTGATTGGCTGCATGATCTACTGCGTGTATGTGTTCCGGGACGCCAGGACACCGTCCCAGGTGCGTAACGAGGATCTCTACTGGACGCGACACTGGCAGAAGAACATCGGATACACGCCGCAGGAGATCAACTACAAGGCGGACAAGTATGATGCCTACTCCGATCGCTATTCGGTCAGCAAGCTGAGTGGCAAGTACTCGGATCGCGAGAGCCAGCGCTACTGATTCGTTGTTATTTATGGGGAATGCGAAGTGGAGTCTCTCTCTGACGAAATATCTATAGAAAAGTATAAAAAACTTATATCTTAACTAATTGTAAGACGACGTACTAGTTCTAAACGGTTATTAACAAGGCCCTCCAACGTACCTGCTGCAAGTTGCTTGCTAGTTTGTATGTTTCACGAGAGAAACGGGACGGAAACGAGAGGATACATGAGAGTATTGTAATCTGCCATATTTGAGAAGGTTTACCGCTCGTCCGGCTAATCCACGGGAGAGTTTTATGCTAAAATTGTAACAGCAAATGCTTTGTAACACATGAAAAATAAACAAACGAGTAATACGTAATACATACAACATGTTAGTGGATAATTTTTATTAATATATACAAGTGATAAGTATTGAAATTGGTCTTTAGACTCGGATAACTTTTTCTTACTGGAATTTTAAATTTTGGACAAACTGCGCGCCAAGATGGAGGTACATGCGAGTTGCTTAATTGAAGACGGTTCCAGTGTTCCAGTGTATCAGAACCGGGAGATACAAAAGCTGTAGAAGGCAGCAAAGGAAGCGGAAGGAAGCATCCTATCCACAGCCATATTCCAAGCGCGCCAGAAGCTTTCCAGTATAAACCAGACCAAAGAATCGACTGGTGTCCTCAGATGAGCTCATCATGTGCGCTCCTCGGATTTGTTGCGCCAGTGCTCTTCTAATCAGGTTCCTCTCCAGGCGACAGTATCCCTCAGACATTGAAATGAGAAGTGGCCTTCAGAGCAAGCTTGAACAGAACATCAACCCCAAACCTGTGACACATCCAAACGGTGAGAACTGAAATATGGACGACCTGCACATGATTATTAGTGCTTTGGGAACTCTATGGCCCTGCAAACGCGGACCCAGGACTTTGTGTCGGTCATGACATCTCCAGTGGCAGTTCCAGCGACTCGAAATTGGCTTATAACAAATATACGCTTAATAAACACAATCACTAAGGGGTTTTCAACTAACTTCCAAATTTCCTGAATTTATTTTTAATTCTCGATAACGCGATATCTGACATTTGATCGCCAGTCACAGGGAAATGTCGTTAGAGTTTGGCGGCTTGAGTTCTATTATCTATTTAGGTTTTTATTACATGTTTTTTTCGATCAAAGCCAATTTATATACAATAAAATTCAATTTAAGTTTTAGGGAAGCCAATTAAAATATGTTTGTTGAATAAAAATAAAATTATAAAATTTCCCAATATGTCGCCTTTTGGATTTCCCATAATTTTGTTTAATGGTCACGCTGGGGCATCGATAGGCAGAGTCGCGTGCAATCGATACTTTGACAGCTCTCAACACGAACATTTTTTAGTTTTGCTTTTAAAATGGAATGCACCCCAAATGCAGTTAATTAATAATAGTTAAAATGTGGCAAAGGTGTAGTCTGAAGTCGTTGCCGTTTGCAGATCTAATTCGTGTGCGTCTTTAACGCCAGCAAAGCCCCGAAAAGCCGTGTCGAAAAGCGACCCCCCGACCACAGTGTGTGTGTGTACAGAAGGCGAAGCTGAGCGAAGGCTCGACTCAAACCAATTGCAATATTAAAAAGTGGAAGTGGAGTGGAGTGGTCAGGGTAGCGAGAGCAGCGCTGCCGCCGCCGACACCGCCATCGCCAACGACGCTACCGCCCGGAGCGCCCCGCGCCCCCGCATCCGCATTCGGGTTACACATGCCAATCACCACACACATCACACTTTTTCTTTTTGCAACGTACTTGTAACACTGTAATATTGTTTGGAAAATTCGCCAGACGAACCGTATGCGAGTGGCGACATGATAATTTGTTCCATTTGTACACACTGCATGTTTAAATTATTGTGAGCAAAGAATTAGAGTCGCTGCCAGCCACCGGAACCGGAGAACCGAGAGCACGAAGCGATTTTCGGAAATCGCCGTCACACTAGACATGATGATCCAAGAGCCCGTGCAGGTAAATCGATGTCTCCCCCGGCCCCCTGCCTTTTTGTAATCCATCGAACTCTCTCCCATTTTTCACCCATTTAAGGCCGCCATATGGCATTGCATGAACTACTACGACCTCAAGGATGCTGTTTTCCTGGCGGAGCGCCTGTTCTCGGAAGGTAAAGGGTCAAGGTCTCGGGGCTTGGCGAATACATAACTGACTCTCCCCTTGGGTTTATTTTCAGTTGAGAACGACGAGACTGTATTCCTGTTAGCCACCAGCTACTACCGCTCCAACAAGGTGCATCAGGCTTACTGGCTGCTCAAGGAGCAGGGACGCACCTCACCGCAGTGCCGCTTTCTGCAGGCCAAGTGTGCCTTCGAGCTGAAGAAGTATTCTCAAGCCGAGAGTGCGCTGATCTCGTCGGGATTCGGAGATGCCAAGAACTGTGACGAGCTGCAGCGGGACTTTGGCGACTTGGCGTGCTTCGCGTACCAACTGATGGCACAGATCTGCGTGCTGACCGAGCGCAATAAGCTGGCGGTCAGTGCGCTGCGGCGGGCGCTGAAGCTGAATCCCTTCATGTGGCATGCCTTCGCTGATCTGTGCCTGCTGGGTCAGGACACGGATGCAGCGGCCGTATTCCAGATCCAGAGCACAGACGTGTTTAACACCTGCCAGGGCAGCAGCGCCAACGCGAACTCCATGGTGCTGTTCGGCGCCGAGCAGCAGAATCCCCAGCAGCAAGTGCACCAGTCACTCATAACGAACCTAAGCAATATCTCCAACTACATCCTAACCACGCCGGTAGATCAGCAGCAGCAGCAGAACCAGAATCAGCAGCCAGTGCAGCTACTCAACCAGAATCAGAACCACAACAGCAACAGCAACATGGTGACGCCCATCAATAACAACAATAATAACAACAATCTCAACAGTTCGATTAGCATGCTGCGAGGTGGCAGC
The DNA here is from genome assembly GCA_035045905.1 of Drosophila anomelani. Lineage (NCBI taxonomy): Eukaryota > Metazoa > Arthropoda > Insecta > Diptera > Drosophilidae > Drosophila > Drosophila anomelani. Next base: position 8,919,367 of record JAWNOO010000165.1, read on the forward strand.
GTGGTGCAGAACTCCAGCATGCTGGCGATGCTGGAAGATACGCCCATGGGTTATACCCAGGACCCGGTGGCGCAGCACCAACAGCTGTACGACATGACCGGTGGCACACCGTTCCGGAGACAGTTCAAATACCTATCGGCCATCACACCGCCCACTCCCAGCTTTGGTGTTATGCCACTGACTAGTCCCTGCCCCGCAGGAGATGGCTCCCTCATTGGTCTTCATACTCCTGTGATGAATGTCAGCTACTCTCCGATGCCCCAGCTGCTGGCCGAGGTCAATCAGGAACCCAAGATGATGGGCAAGAAGCTGAAGACTCATGTCGGCGGCCTAATCAACCGCAAGGAGAGCAGCCTCAACAAACCCGCCGTCTTCACGCAGGCCGGGAACATAACCCCGCGGACGCCCAACAATAATAATGTGGGCAACAATGGGAATCTAAATGCGCCACCCAATCCCAACGCGGCAGTGCGCCGCAGCTCGCGCCTGTTCAGCAACTCTGCCTATTCGGTCAAGGAGAACAATAAGTCGCCCAACATAGCCAATAAGTTCGTGCAGCCACGCTCACCGCCGCGCAAAACCAAGTCACGGATGACCAAGATCTGCCTGAATAACGAACTGATTGAGGAGAAGTCCCATCACCTGTCCGAGAAGCGCAAGGAGAAGGTGGAGACCATTACCTCCTCGGGCGCACTTAACAACAGCGGCGGACGCAGTGCCGCTGAGGAGGCGAAAGTACTGCTAAACAACAGCCTAAATAACGCCCAAACGATGGCTCACCAGCTTTTGGGACTAAAGAAGCAATCGGCGGATGGGCTTATGGTTCTGCTTCAAAACCTGGCAGAAGCCTACCAGCTGCTATCCAATTTCCAGTGCAAGGCGGCCGTGAAGCAGCTGGAGACAACGATACCAAAGCACCACCTGAAATCCAGCTGGGTGCAGTCGCTCATTGGAATAGCTCGGTACGAGATGCGCGACTATGAGGCGGCGGTGCGGATCTTCGACGAAATCCACAAGGCGGAACCGTGTCGGCTGGAGTACATGGAAATTTACTCCTCATCCCTATGGCATCTACAGCGCGAAGTAGAACTCTCATCCTTGGCACAGGATCTAATTAAACAGGACAAAACTAGTCCGGTGACGTGGTGTGTGTCTGGCAACTGCTTTTCGCTGCAAAAGGAACACGAGACAGCCATCAAATTCTTCAAGCGCGCCGTGCAAGTGGATCCGGACTTTGTGTACAGCTATACACTGCTGGGTCACGAGCTCGTGCTCACCGAGGAATTCGACAAGGCGATGGATTACTTCCGAGCCGCCGTGGTCAGGGATCCGCGTCACTACAATGCCTGGTTTGGCATCGGCACCATATACTCCAAGCAGGAGAAGTATGAGCAGGCCGAAAAGCACTACGTTAAGGCTCTGAAAATTAATCCGCAGAACTCAGTGATCCTGGTCCACATCGGCGCCATGCAGTTCTATATGAAGAAGAAGGATCTATCGCTGCAGACGCTAAATACGGCCGCGACGCTGGATCCCAAAAACCCACTGACCCGATTCCATCGCGGCTCCATCTACTTCTCGCTCGGCAAGTACCAGGAGGCGCTGCGCGAGCTGGAGGAGCTAAAAGAGGTGGTGCCCAAAGAGTCAGTGGTCTTCTATCTGATCGGCAAAATACACAAGACGCTCGGCAACATGGATCTGGCGCTGATGCACTTCAGCTGGGCCACCGAGCTGGATCCAAAAGGTGCCAACAATCAAATCAAAGATGCCTTCGACTCCATGGCCCATCCCAGCTGCTGTCCGGCCAACAATACAACCCTCGATGTTGATCTGGAGCCCACCTCGGAACGATCGGATGACTCCACGCAGGCGCAGCAGGACGGTAGCTACGACAGCGACTACTAGGAGGGAGCTGCGACTCCAAATCCAGGCGGTTGTATATACGTTAAACACAGAGTAAATACATTAAACAAAGAGGAACGCGTAGAAACATAAACTGAGAACAGATAACAGAAACCAGATCGATTGATTGATTGTACTGTCGTAGAAAGAAAAGCAAACCAATTATGAAGTATAATAAAGTCTAGATAACGTTTAGCATTAGTAACTTAAAATATACAACAAAGTAAAAGGTTTAAACGAAATTGTGCACTCTGAAAGTCTAAGGCAAAATAACAACAAGAAACAAAAACAAAAAATTAAATACTACCTAATAATATACAAAGATGAAAAATACATTTGAATGTTACGCTTGTTTCAGGATCCTCTTGGTTCATGGGTTGTGATCCTATTAAAACTACAAAACGGATAACAGTTATCGAGTGGCTAAGTACTAGAGAAATTTACTAATTTGTAACTGAACCGTCGCTGGATGATGATGATAGTTCCGTCTTTGTGGGTAATCCCAATATTTGCTCGTGGCTCATACGCTGTGTAATTTCGAGAACATTACGCAGGCGATCCACATCCACATTTAGCATGGTAGCGACGGCCGGCAGGTGCTCATCGATCAGAATATACTTCCGCGGACTCTTAACATTCAATATGTCATTAACATCCTTGGAACCAAAGATCTCGCAAATGGAATCACTCAAGGAGATTGTCAAGGAGCTCTCAGAATTCAAAGTTGGCGATGAATTGTTCCACGCTCCGCCATGTGTTGCTGCGATGGTCGTTGGCTCAGGAGTGGGAAACAGTTCCTGGACGGGAACCTGCGCTGTAGCCGAATGGACGCAACTCGTATCCTTTAGCTGCTTGTCAAAATGTTCTGGATACTTGGGAGGAAGCTTCGATTGGGAGGTGGTCGGCGATAAGCTCAGATGTTTCTTGGGTAGCGGTGACTTTGCTGCTTTGTGGCAATTCAATGGAGTCCTTGCACGTGTCTTTGCTGCGGGCTGGGAACTCTGCTGGTAGGTCCTCTTTCTCTTCAGAGTTTTCTGGGGAACAGCTTCCTGAAGCTCCTTGGATGTTTTCTTGATATCCTCCCGTTTTTTTAAGTGCAGAATCTTCGCGGAGGTCTCAATATTATCAGACGATTTCGGGCGTAAGACTCGATCCGAAGTATTCAAGTGAATAACTTTATGGGAGGATTCTGATTCTTTGAGGTGTACCAACTTGACCGGAGCTTTGGCTTGCTCGTCCACAGATGTTGGCAGTACATCTTTATCAGTTTTCATCAAGTGGACCACTTTAGACGATGAGGTTTCCTGCTGGCAGAGGAGCTGACTGTAAACATCCTCGGATTCCCCAAACAATGGTGGTGAGCGACATGTTGGAGTTGAAGTCTTGGCCAACTCCAGGTTTTCCTTGTCGATCAACCGCTGCGACCTGCGCAGGATTTGCGAGCCCACATACCCCTTGTATTCGAGATCGGAGCAATACGTGCTGACCGGACTTGGAGTTGGTGGCGGCAGCCTATGCATTATGTTTAATACGTGGGAAAACGGACCAAAAATTAAAATACATTGTTTTTTAAACGTCCGTTGAAAGGTCGAACCACAAATTCAATAACACAATTTTCATCGAATAGCTTCCAGAGTTGTCACCTGCTCTTAAATTTAGTTAAAAGTACATGCAGTTTATTATTTATTTTATTAGTTTTTTTTATCACAACTGGGGGAAAAAAGAACACATTTTATGCGATTTTTGCATTAAATGAACTAAAATTCTAAAGTAAGTCAATTAACTACAAATAATGAATATTTTTATTTTTAAGATATAAAAATCTCGAAAGTTTTTGATTTCTTCTTTAGTCATAAAAAATAATCATTAAACTTGAGTGAAAAAAATATAAATTTCAAATAATAATCATTTTTATCAAAAACATAAAATAACAAAGCAAAAAATATTTCAGCAAAGCCCAAGAAGGAATTGCTTTTGAGTTGTATTTTGAGCAAAATAATAAAAATAAATATCAAGAGTAATCATTATTTTTTAATTTATTACTGTCCCTGGTTTTAAATATATGAAGGTGACAATATATTATTTTAATCACCCCCTTTAATTAATTGTATTTAACATTTAAGATGTGTTCTTTAAGAAACATATTCTGTTATATAGTGTATTATTTTATTTAAAAATTAAAAGTTAACCATTAGTAATAAATCAGACTACGAAAAATAAGTTGCATTAAGCTCTTTGCATTAGGTAAAGTTTATTAAAACATCAATTGAAGATGTTTTTATTATTTTTAGTTGTATGCTTGCTGCTGACAGCCCTTGATAGCAATATGCACAAAGTCTACATTTTTGTGGTACATTAATCTGGTCACGTTATTAATAATTGTATTTATATTTTCGGGTCTCCTGAAAAACTGAATTATGACCGAACCTGGACAAGGCTACAACATAACGAAGGATCCGGCCTTGGTGCATAACCGTATCTTCCTGGGAAACCTGCCCATATGCACGCGTGAGGAGCTGGTGAGCATTTGCCAGCCGTACGGAAAGGTTTTAGGATCGATGGTACAGAAGAACTACGGATTTGTGCAGTTTGAATCGGAGGAAATTGCCAATAAAGCCGCTAATGCTCTCAACAAGTCAACCTTCAAGTCGAATGTGCTGACAGTGCGCAACGCCAGCATTAAATCGAAACAGGCCAATGCAACTGCCAAGAAAAACCAAATAAAAAACGCACAGATTACGGTCCAGGGTGGTATTGTCATGTCCGCTGCAGCGGCTGCAGCCGGTCAGCCGTTGATCAACGACTGCGAGATCATAGTGGTCAACCGGGAAAACACGTAAGTGATGATCACCATGGGCCTCGCAAAAGTTTTCATTCAATTCTTCCCGCAGCAAGTACGCAGAGTACGTTGAGGAACGGCTGAGGAATTCCGGCCTGCATGTGGATGTGCTCTTTCCGAACGAAGACGTGATGCTGGGCAAGGTGTTAGCCAATATCTCATCGCGGGGCTGCCTCTACGCCGTTGTAGTCACGCCGCAGCACCAGGAACTAAACAGCATCACAGTGAATATCTTGTATGGAGTGCCTGCCGAGCATCGGAATATGCCGCTCGAGGATGCTATCACATTAGTTGCCACGGATTTTAGGCTGAGGAAACAGCGCGAGGCTTCCACACTAGGGGTGGCCAAAACCGGTCACAAGGGACAGCGGCGACATCCTGATCACATGCAAGAGCTCATTGAGAGATTGGCAGATAGCCATCCTCTGACAGCCTCGCAGTATGAGGTGATCATCAATTATCTGGAGAAGGAGCGTGAAGAGCAGCTAAAGCGTGAGGTGGGCGAAGCTAATGCCTTGGCCAAGCTAAAGGCTCCTGATCCAGAGATTGAGCTGCAGAAAAAGATCCTGAGCATCATGAACAAGCCGGCGGTGACAGCGATCAACTGCGAGCTCATGTATCCCACCTTTGAGGCGGTAAAGGAGGATAAGCGACTGATGGAGCTGCTTGGAGATAAGCGTGTCCTGGGAGCGTTGGAGAGCATTTACAACTCCGACTTGGTGCAAACTGTATCTGAGAAGTTTTAGATACACAATATTTATTAAATGTAATACAATAACAACTAACTGATGTGTTCTTCTAAGGCCAGGATCGCTTGGCCTCGTTTCCCTCGTACTTGCCGCGGTACTTCAGGCCCGTGACCAGCGTGGAACTCTTGGGGAAGGCTGTCTTGCCACCAAATTTGGTGTCCGTCTCAGGATTGAAGCGCAAGTACTCATACTGGATGTGAAGATTCTCGGGCAGCTCAACCCGTTTGAGGGCATCCAGTGGAACCGTTGTGTCCACGGGTGTTTCGTAAAAGGCGATAACGTCGGACAAAGTGCGCAGTTCATGCACCTGGGAGTTGGGCACGCCGTGCTGCAGCTCCTGGAAGCAGGCAGACAGGAACTTGAACTTCTCAGACAGGTTCTCCAGCTTGTCGCCTTTCAATTGTAAAGAGGCGGCCACGGATCGCACTCGTTCCGCTGCATCGCCAGGTGGTGTGTACGGCTTGTGAGGGCGTAGAAAACTACAAACGTTCGGATATTAATTAATGTTTTCAGAAAAAATGTGTGAAAAATATACCCTCTGGAGGCAATTGATTCGCCGACAGCAGCCAGAGGGCTGGTCTTCTTCGGCTTGGCTTTTGCAGCCTTAGCGGCGGAGGCGAAGAACCTCTGCAGGCTTCCCGCTACCTAGAACACACAAGATCGTTTCATTTCATTTAAAATAATAAATAGTTTTTACTCACAATTGGTTTACGTAAATTCGCAGCCATCGCTGTTTGGTGTGACCAGGGTTGTTAATTTTACTAATATGTGCTGGTCTTATCAGAATTTATAATACAAATTAATAAATTAAAATAAATTGAAATGACCCAAATAGAAAATATATTAAAAGAAAAAACAATTTCAATCAATTAAAATTAAACAACAAGGATAGCCTGCTTATGATAATTAAGAATATGTAAACTTTATAAAGTCGCAAATGTCTACCTAACTGTATTGCAATGACAATACAGTGCAAGGATATATAAATAAAATTTTTAAATGTTAAAAGAAAGGATTCAAATTAGGATTTATATAAAAATTTCTTATTGATTAAATATTATACTTTACATTTCGCTTCCTTAAAATATACATGCATTTTTATAAAAATATATAAAAAACGTTGGTTTTTATTCGAAGCTTCACAAATATTGGCTATTCCAGCTATTCTTCTCTAAATTTTATATAACAACCACAAATTCAATTAAATTAAAAAATATATTAAAAAAAATTAAGTAAAACTTTCATTCTGCGTACAAGAAGTTTTTCCTCAATTTCATTCTGATTGTGTTCAATTTTAATGTCATTATGAATTCATTTATTTTGAATAAATTAAATAAACAAACTTAAAGTTTATTAAATTGCACGATATTTTATATAAATTAAATTAAAATTAAAATAAATTAGTTAAGTAATTTATAAAGGTTGTGTAGAAAATCCAAGTGACAACACAGCTTTCAGTATTTTCTGCCTTTTTTTGTGCATTTTAATCTTTCGGTGTTTTGGTCGTGCGGTCACACCTCATCCTCTCTTTCTTTTTCCGGTCGCCGAAATGGTAAGGAACGCAATATAACCGAAAACTGAAAAATAATTTGTAAACATCTCGAAAGTGCCTGCAAATTATTGAGAGTGAATCGGAAAATGCGTTGCTGCAGCCACAACACGCCTAGTGCTAATCGTATTTCCTTTGCAGGGTATTGATATCAACCACAAGTACGATCGCAAGGTTCGCAGAACCGAGCCCAAATCCCAGGATGTTTACCTGCGTCTGCTCGTCAAGGTAAGCCCAAGATGGTGGACAAACCCAATGGAACGTGGCAATAATGTGTTTTTCTCGTTGTCTTTTGCAGCTGTACCGCTTCCTGCAGCGCCGCACCAACAAGAAGTTCAACCGCATCATCCTGAAGCGTTTGTTCATGAGCAAGATCAACCGCCCGCCGCTATCGCTGCAGCGTATCGCTCGGTTCTTCAAGGCTGCCAACCAGCCTGAGTCCACCATTGTGGTTGTTGGAACCGTCACCGACGATGCCCGTCTGCTGGTTGTCCCCAAGGTTACGGTGTGCGCTCTGCACGTCACCCAGACCGCTCGGGAGCGCATCCTGAAGGCTGGCGGTGAGGTGCTGACCTTCGATCAGCTCGCTCTTCGCTCGCCCACCGGCAAGAACACCCTGCTGCTGCAGGGCAAGAGGACTGCCCGTACTGCCTGCAAGCACTTCGGCAAAGCGCCCGGTGTGCCCCACTCGCACACCCGCCCCTATGTCCGCTCCAAGGGACGCAAGTTCGAGCGCGCTCGTGGTCGTCGCTCCAGCTGCGGCTACAAGAAGTAAACACCTCGCTGGCTGGACTGGATTTGGCACCCTTTTGGTTAAGATATTGATTTGTCTCGTTGCGTACTCGCGATGACAATAAAAGTGGTTTTATTCCAAAAGGCGAAAAGAATGTTCTTGAGCTATGTACAAAAATGTGTGTGTGTGTGCGCCTTTCCCGCGGCTAGTGCAGATGCGTGCTCCAGTAGTTGATCACCGGCTGATCGTGAGGCTGTACGCCCAGCACCTTCTTCAGTTTGCCCTGGACGCTGCTGGACTTGGCGTGATTGAGGCAGGTCACTTTGCTGTCGGTGAGATAAAGGGGATTAAATGTGGAACACTTGGAATACTACGAGGATTACATACTTCTTCCACTCTTCGATGAGCACCTTGGTCTGTTTGTTGAGCACCAGTTCTGTAAAGTTCTTCTCTTCCACCGCCTTCAGCAGCTTCACCATGAGATCGGGCACTAAAGGGAGGAGGCATATAAGGATTTATTAGTTTAATCCAAGTTCAGAGATAGATATGGACTTTGTGAAATGATTCTCGGATGGAAAGATGCTTACATTTTCTGGGCAACTCTCCCGGCCACTTTACGGTTACCTCATGCCCATTGACGTGCTTGTCCAGGAAATCGATTCTGTATACGGAGGCACTGGCCATGGGAACAGCTATGTCGTTGGACACAGATATGATCTTATACTCTGAGCTAATGGAGTGCTGGTGCTGGGCGTCGATGCGCATGAGATTGTGCATGGGCTCGGGCAGCAGTTTCTTAAGGCACACCATGAACCGAAAGGTCTTTCTGGGATCCCCGCGCACCACAATCTTAACGCCAGTCAATGCGCAATAGCACACTGTGGCGAACTCCTCCTTACGCACAACGCTCTTCAGATGCCGCAGCGAGAAGAACTCTTCAAGATCCGGATCATCGATGCTCTCGATCATGGGCAGGGTGGAGCTGTTGTAGGTGAGTCGCTGGGCAGGCGGACGACCACTGCTCTGTGGCGGCAGCCAAGGCAAGTTCCCGAAGGTCACGTGCTCCGTTAGGAAGCGGGATCCGGCGAGCAGTAGCCATGAGAAGTGAGAGTGCAGCTGGGCGAAGATGTGCTCCTCCCCGGTGAGCTCCAGCAGGGACCTTGACAGCAGGATCTGTGCACCCGAGAGGCGTCTCTGTCTGGCCGAGTATGTGAGTTCCTCGGCCTCCTTCGTTTTTCTGGCCGCTGCCTGCAGCTCCGAGGAGACCTTCTTGAGGTGCTCCGCCAGAAAGGGTTTGATGTTCAGCAGGAAATACTTGTCCTTCATCAGGACAATGATGGAGAAGAGCTGCGAATAGCCACGCGCCTGCAGGTCGCTCACCCGGAACGTGTGACTCAGGATGTGACCCCGGGAGGAGTCTCCGAAGAACACAAACTCGCCATCCTTGCTGGAATCCGTTCCGTTGCTCAAGCTTAGTACTGCAGCCTGCTTCACCAAACTGGCCACCTCCGGCAGCACCGCCACTTTGGTGCTCACAAAGGTTGCCCCGCTCTCAGTGTCCCTGCTGTAGATGGCATTGTTATTCCGTCCCATGGAGTAGTTGCACGCGGAGCAGGATTTTTGGTTCTGTTGCTGGTCCAGAGGCAGGTCCTCTAGCTTGGTGTCCCTCAGTGTCTGGGTGCAGAAGATGGCGCAGGGGCCGTGTGCCTCGCAGAAGTGGCACAGGGCTATAACGGCGTTCATCTTGAGTTACAACAAAACCGAAAAAAGCGAAGGAATAAACTATATTTATTATTGTTATAAATATACAACAACAACATATGGTCACAAGACGTCAGTGTGCCCGCCCGCTTATCTGCGCAGTCTGGCAACCGTTTTTGAGGTAGCCCTGGCCGCTGTGCCTCAGGTGGGTGGAAAATTTAAATATTTACATAAAATATTTATTTGCGAACATAAAAAAGGACGACTTTTTAGTTTACCGATTTTTTTTGTTTAATTCTAATTTATATTTTTGGGAAATTTTTTTTAATAAGGTTTACTTTTTCTGTTCCCAGAATGCTGACTGTAATTATTTACAAAATTACTTATGCAGAACGAAAAGAGCTGGGGCAGGCACACACATTCTGGACGTCTTTATAACCCAAATCTAGTTAGGATGCTAATTGGACGAATCAATATTTATTTCAATCGCAACGCAGCGCAGGTCGGCGCCCGACTCCACTGGGCTTCATTCTTGAAAGGTGTTGAGCCACTGCCAGACGCTTCCGATATGCAATTGTTGGCTTGGATATATCTGCTAGGCTGGTTTTTACCTTTTGTCAGTGGTGCCTACGATGCTGTGCTCCCTTCGGTGGGTCAGAATATCACAGAGTTCTTGCACGCCCGCCAGAAGCGCCATCAATTGATCTACAGGAATGGCGGCACTATCCGCTTGGTGGTGGGCCCAGTGATGGCCACCCAGCTGGAGGACCCTGTCATCTGGCGCAGCATGGTCTACTACTATGTGCTCCACTTTGGTGCATTTACCTTGCCATCTGCTCCGCTTTATCCGTGGGACAAATGGGAGACTATCTACCAGCGATCTCTTCAGGAGAAGATCAGGAGCTTGGACGAAACGCATGAGGACGACACCCGAGTGTTTGTTTACGCTGCCTTGGAGAATTACATGGACCAGGTTAGTGGAGCGAAGGGTCGTGGTCGCCAGTGTTTGCTGCGCGGGATCTGTGAGAATGCTCAGGTTCATCACCATGTGGGAATCATGTCGGAACTACTCAATGTTCTGCTTTCGTAAGTTTTTATTTTTAATTTAAATGCATTTAAAACTACTAATAAATATGTATATTTGCAGGCCTGGCAGAACGCGTTTGGATGTGGCCTATACAGATGCCTTAAGAGCTGGTCAAGCGGGCATTGATTGCTTGGATCAGTTTTCGGCTTGCCCAAGGGGTGAAAGCGTCCTGGATGCGTATACAGTTGAAGTAGATTACTAATATTACAAAGAGCTTTGCGGGCAAAGCTTTAAATATTTCTGAATTATTATTAACACATATTACTCCTGAAACCTGCAATAAATCCAGCTAACTCCCCGATTACCTTGATTATTGCTGTTCTCAGTTAGATCAACAGCAATCACTCGTCAACTTTACACCCATCACAATCAGTCTCAACCATCTTGGCTTCACGTTGAATTTTTAACACTAATTGCAAGTGATTTGTGCTGCTGCCTTCCTCCACCTTCTCCAGCTCCACCTGGGAATTCCGCTTCTGGTAAACCAGAAACATGACCGTGTGCAAGTGTAATCCCGGCAGCCCCTCAGCTTCCCGGGTAAAAATCCGTTAACATTAATGGCTTGTGGCTGGCTGCAACTTTGGCTTGGAGGAGCAGCAAACGCGCTGCAGCGAAAGCCAGCACACGACCGCCATTTTGTCAACAATGGCGTCAATTAAATGGAAAATGCAGAACCGCCAACAACACGCCCCGGCTGCAACATCCACAGCAAAGCAACAACAACAACAACAGCACCGAAAGACAATAAATGCGTCTTAAGTGGCACATTAGGCTTGCAGACGCCGCGCAGTCGGAGGAGGCAAATGGGTCTTGGGTCTCCATACAGGGTGCAGTTTAAAGGAATTGTGGAAAAATCGAAATTTAATTTAATTTAATAGGTAACTGAGCCAAAAAATCATAGATTTTAGTTTTGGAAGCATTTCTGTTTTTGTTTTTCATAGGTTTATAAATCATGTATATGTCTAAATCAAGTGTATATGTATGCCTTTCTGTAATCACTGCCTTTATGGCCATCTTGTCTCCTTAAGAAGGCCTCAAATATTTACATTCTTTAAATCAATTAATAATAATAATTTATTATCGATTTCTGCTGTTTTCCTGTGAATGACCTAAAGTTTATATCTTAAAATTTGATATATTTTAAGTTTTAGCTTTTGGTGACCCTGTGTGGATGCAATCTCTCGCCTCAGCTGCGTCTTGTGTGCGAAGCTAATTCAAATGCGATTATGACAACGCGAACAACGAAAGAGAAGCGCCAAGCGGTGGTAGGGAGGACGAGCAGGGAGGTACTGGAACCATGCGAGGGTGGAGCCATGCAAAGTGCAGTTAGCGAGGGAGATGTGGAGACGGGTTAAGGGGGTTGGCGGCGGCCTGCACAACTTTGCGGTGTTTGAACTTGTGATGGCGCAGAGGAATAGGTAACTAAGGTCTGCGGCTGGTTAGTTTACACTTGGATAAAATCACGATAAAGATTCAAGTTATTAGCCAGACTTCGGTAAGAAAATAAGCTAAAAGCCCTTAAGCCAAGTTAAGTATACGCAATGTTGCCATACGAGGCTTGTATGTGACATTTTCTAAAAGTTTGTTGAGAAGCACTCATACAGTATTATTTGCATAATAATACACTAAAAGATAAATAATTAAAAATAATAATAATCGGTAGGAAAATCAGTTAGATGCCTTGAAGTCGAATTAAGTATACGCCATGTTGCCATACCAGGACCACACATAGAGTATTATTTGCATAATAGTATACTAAATAATTCATAAAAATAATAATAAATCAATAAATTATAAGTTACACTGCCTAATTGTTTATTTTTATGTTGATATGACCTTTGTTTTTACTAATACTGAATATAAAATAAATAATAATTATAATATGTGGTTTTAAAAAGGTTATAGTAATAGAAATACATTTTAGCTGCTCTAACTTAGTTTAACTTAGTTCTATAATTTCTATAATTCTCTAATCTATAATTTATTGACATTAATTGCCATTTACTTTATCTCATAAAAATCTTTATATTGAATAATCCTTCATTTAAAATATATTTTTTGAATTCAATTACCGCATAAACTCAGCATGTGCTTGTGGTAAGCCTGCATCGATATGCACACATGCTCATCCTTGAGCCGAGTCAACACAGTTTCCTGCCCCTCAGACATGCTACCGTGCATTTCCGCCCCAAATTATGCAGCAAGAACAAGCGGATTCCGACATCAGGACAAGACCCATTAGACATGCACTTTGATTTGGCTGAAAACTTTATTGCCAATTCCCATTTTCCTTCGCTCAGTACTCCATCCGCAGCAACAGCAGTAAATCAATCATCCTCCACAATCAGCAGCCCGTCAAGGAAGTTGAGGCCTCGTGGACAGGTCCTGTAAAGCTGCAGGCAATTGGCTCCAGCCTTTCCGGCGGCATAGGCCTCGTGATAGCAGTTATCCAGTTCGGCCTTGCCGGGGCTAAAGTGGGTGAGTCGATTGTCAGATTGTCAGGAGTCATAGTTCTAGTTTTATGAGCCTCACCTGAGTATAATATCCATAATTTCAGAAAACACGCCAATGTGATGATGGATTTGGGCATTCTCGCAGATGGATCGCAACAGGCATTGCCTGCCCATGGGCAGGTTGTTGTTCTTCCTGCCCATATACTCCTCCAGAGCCGTGTAGACCAGCAGCCTGGCATCATCCGCATATCGAACTCCTCCATTGGCCGTATGTCTCTCGATATTCCGTTTCATCTGCACCAAGGATCGAGCAAATGTGCCCTCCCACTTGTCCCACGGCCAGATGGGCGACGTGGGCAAGCTATAGGTGCCACCTTGGAGCGTAAACGAAAGCACACAGGAGCGAAAGGTCACCTTGTCCTCCAGCGGAATTGGCAGCGAAGGGCCAATGCTGAACTTCATCGAACCACTATTTTGATAGATCAACCAGCGCTTCTGGCGATGCTTCATGAACTCTGTGAGATTCCGGTGGTCCGAGCCAAGTCCCAATGATAACAGGCTGAGGAGGCCCAAAGCCAAGAGCAGACCCGTAGTCCACATCGTGCTCTCTAAGACTAACGGCAGGTGTAGGCGTCACGGCTTTAACTCGCTTTCAAATCGCTCGTGAATTAAGTGAGCCATCATCATTGGGATGACAAGTGGAAATTTCGGAGACGCAAACATTTGGTCAGACAATTAGCATTATGAATGTGACAAGAATTGGACTGCACTGGGAGAATGACTAGAATTTATGGGTGACTTTAACTTCAAGTTTTTAACTTTGTAAATTATTTAGAATTATTTGTGATGACTAGAAAAATTGTGAAATTTTTACATTATTTAATTTATCTTGTATGAAATATGTTTTATACTTAAAGAAAATTACAATTGCTGTATTTATATTTATTTGGTTTGCTTCACAACATTTTTTCCATGTGTGAGTATTCAGTTCTGGTTTTCTATTTGCACACGTGAGTGGAAAATTGAGTGGAAAACGGCTGCCCAGTTTGGGTACGGCCCCAAGTGAAGTGACCCCAACAGCCAAGATCAAGATGAAAGGTCACACAAATATGCGAGGGGAAAGCGGACCACTTAGTTGGCCATTAAGAGAGCGGGGAATATCATCTTCACGGCTGGCGATGGAGCGATGAAAGGAAAAATGCTTTGCAAATTATTTAGACAAATAGGGAAAGCCTGAGGCGAACCGTTGTGCTGCAGATAATATCCTTTTTCGGGTTGTTTTGTGATTTGTCGACGTGGCCGGAAATGAAAAGCAAATAGCAGCAGCAGTGGCAGTGGCACTGGCAGCAGGCAAATAAATTTGCTTGAATAACAACAACAATGGTAACAAAAGCAGCAAACAGAGCTGCAAACCGCAAAACCAAGGGGGCAATAGGAGGGGTAAAAAGGATACCACACACAAACTGTTACTGATATTTGCGCACAGCTACCACCCATCATCCCACCACACATGGCTGACAAAATCACAATGCCGCGCAACTTTTGCCGCCCAAAATCCAGTCCCACTCCTCGGCCACCTGTCCCTCGGACATTTCCGCTTTCTGGGAACAACAAGCAGCCAGCACAAGAAATGAATTCATGTTGACAATCTGAATGATTTATAGAAAATTCGTGCAGACGGAATATTCACATCTTTCTGCAGGGGGACAAAACCAGGCCTAAGTGTAGGCGTAAATGAGAAGATCAACAAACTAACCGATTTGGATCAGTGAGTCTGCATTACTTAGTCAGTGTTTAACTCTGAATATCAATGAAGACTTCCTCAATTTCGACAGTCATTGTTGATATTGTTGGGTAGAAAGTCTGGTTTAAATATAGCTCTAAACGTGATCAATGACGAATCCAAATTAAAAAGTTTTAATTCGAAAAAATATAATGATAAATAAATCCCATAACTTAAGTACACATTTTTTGGGAATATGCAAATTATTTACAAGTGTTTTTGTTCTTATTTGCATTTTATTTTAATTTATAGCTGATCATACTTATAATTACAAATATGTTTCCATTATCTAAGGGATATCTCATCATTTGAAATATTGTTTCCATCGGAATTTTATTAAGTTTTTAATTAGGAAAATTAATAAATGATTTTTCAAAACTGGCTTTCTAAATGCTTACTTGTCTGGCCTGTATTTTCCTTTTAGCCTCAAACGTAATTTTCCTTGCTATAATTAGGTTGAAAGAGAAAAGCTGCTGGAAAAACAATATCTGAAGTGGGGCAGTCCGAGCACTGTTTGCCTCCAGAACATTTCTCCAACTGTCACAGGCAGCCAGGAAACTGTGACACCCAATGGACTCGTAGCTACCTCATACGACCAAGAACCCTCCCAAAAAAAAAAGATGAGAACTCAAAGAAAAACGAAAGAAACGACTCCCTAGAGCGAGGTTCTTCTTCTTCAATTTCTCACACAAACTGTATATAATATTTATTATGTTGGCATAATAAATTGCAACATGAGGCAGATTCATTTTCGCACTTGCGGACATTTTTCATTTCGTTGCCCGCCGGGCAGCAGCTGCTTGGACTTTGGTGGGGCGGCGACAGGAAAAGGTGCGCGGTGGTGGGTCGGAGCCGAATGTGGGTAGCTTCCGGTTGGCCTTTCAGGCTGGTATTTCCTGTGATGGTGGTTGAGCGCTAAGGAAACCATTGGCACCACATTTACGTTGCCCCCTTGCTGATCATAAGAAAAAAGAAACTTGTTGCAGGCTTTTACTAAGAAGTTACAGTGATTAGATGGAAGTTAAACTGTTCTTGAATTAATTAATTTATTAAATATTTGTAAATAAGTATCTTGAGGAAATATTTATTCACAAAATTTATATAGTCTTAATATATATTTCATATTATAAAACCTCTTTACTAGTTTATTTCTGGTTGCATTACTTTTTATTTCAGAAATATTTTTTATTAGATTTTCCTCCTTAAACTCTTGATTTTATAGTAAATAATAAAGAGACATTTGTAACCAAAACCCAACAACCTGTAAAATCAACTGCTCTGCCAGCTACCTTTCTTGGCACCTCCACCTGTTCCTCCGCTGCCTTGTGCCCTGGCATGTGCACATTTTAAAAGGGAAATTTAATAAACCTTGTCCTATTTCATGCTCATTAGTGCCATGATAAATTGTGGAGCCACGTAACCAGAGCGCGGAGGACACCGTCCCGGACCAGGGCCATTTCTCAGGTGAGATTGCCGCAAATGGAAGGGTGGATCCTGGGAAAAGAGTGGAGGAAGAGGCCCATGTAAATGTGGTCCGGGTGAAAGTTCAAAGGCCAGTTGTGGTGGTGGTGCTGGCAGCAGCGCTTAACTGTTGCACAATGCAGGACCTCCCTTCAAATGGCCATAAATTAGAAAAGTTCGCCTCTGATGCGGACAAGTTGCCTTTGATTTGCCAGTTTTGCTTGCCGTTTTATAGCCGTTTAATGTGCTGACATGTCGGCAATTACACGAGAAAGATTGTCTGCGATTGGGGGGCGGGAAATTGAGAATACGGGAAATGGAAAATGGAGACCGGAGAATGAAGTTCATGGAGCTCACATAAATTCTAGCAATAATCTCATTGTTTTCACATGCGCTTCATTGCGCGGTTTTTATCACGCATCGGGCGAGGCGAGAACTGAATGGAAAATCGAGACACTTTTCCCATCTGTTTTCCTCGTCTTGTTTTTTGTTTGTTCTTGTTATTGTTATTGTTGTTGTTGTCAACAAAGTTTTGCAGACACAATATGTCTGCGGCAGTCGGTTGTCTGCTACGTATAGATATATATATACATTCATATATATTATATCTCTTCTCTTTTTGCAGTACGATTTCAGTCCCTTTGGCTGCTTCCATCTGCCAACTGATGTAGCTACTTTTATGGTTGATGTTATTACTTTTTTGTTGTTGCCTCCGCTGATGCCCTGTTTTCCCATTTCCCTGGATTTTCCCCTTTATTTTCCCTGCATGCCTTCCGAGGACTGATACTGCGGCATGCAACAGCATAAAAAAGTTGAAGGTTGAAGACTATCTGCTGGGCTAAAGGCGAGTGGAAGGTTTTATACCCTTGGATTACTACTGGGCTTTATCTTTAAACATAATTCTAAGAATTATTTAGGGCTTTATTTTAATGAAATTATATGTGAGTAAAAGTTAGTTTCCAATTTTTAAAGGTATACAAGGTATACAAAGGTTCGATAGTGAATGCCGAAATTTGCTTTAAGGGATTATTTTCTAATTTATTTAAAATCTCCTGAAGGTGTGTTTTTATTACAATAATTTTAAATATAAAAGATATTTATATACCTTTATTTTATAATTAAGATAATGAATTTTATTCTTAAGCTAAAATATAACTCAAATATAAATATAATTCAAATACAAATGTATAAAAAATATAAATATTAAAATCAACCTCTTTAAAATATAGATTACCCTCCTTTTTGTTAGGGTATCTAACATAACTAACTTCAGTTGCTGGTTATTATTGTTTCTTTTTGTTTACTATTTTTTTTTCTGTTTCTAGTTGGAGCGTTGCTTTTTGCCTTTGTGGCTGCTGCTGCACTTCAGACGTCGCCATCCTCGTGGCTTGGCGACGACATTTAAAGCGCCATGAATATGCAAAACTTTTACACTTGCTTTTTATGCGCAAATGTATAAATTGAGGAAAATATGAAGAGGCGAGAGGAGAACAAACGCTGCTGCTGCTTGCAGCAAGGATATTTTTTTTTTGTGCTCTCTGCGGGCTCAGCACTATTAGTCGCCAACATCGGCAAACTGGCAAACTGGCAACTGGCAAGTTGTGCCGGCAGGATGCTGGATGCCAGGATTCTCGCCCCCACCATCGCGTAATAATTCTTCAATAATAACAGAGCAGGGCCGGGCGGAGGCCAAAGCGTTTGTCGGTTAGGTGGGAAATGGGATCCGGCAGATCCGGCAGTTTCGAACCTTCCTCCGTGGCAGCCAACTCCATTGCGGGCTATAAAATAAACACTCACTCACTGCTGCCACCGCTCCTTGTCGCGTTATCCTTTTTCCTGCAGCTCCTCATTGTGCACTGAGACCAAAATGGAGGATTTCTTTTAAATACATTCAATAGAGGTGGAAGTCAAGAATTAATTTATGGTTCTTGCATTTAAAGAAAAAATATATATTAGTATATTGATTATAAAATAATGTACGAATTTTTAGAAAGGAAAAAATATATTATATAAGACAGAAAAACAATTATAAGAGTCCTAAGTTATGTCTAATAAATTTTATAATATAGATTACTTTAAATCAGGCAATTTTGCTCTATGTGCTTCCTTTTAAATACAATTAAATGAAATCAATATTAAGTAATATAGTATTTACGAACATTATTCAAATAATATTAGTGGAAAAAATAAAATTAAATATTTTCTAGTTAGAAAATATAAATTTTTCTGTGTGTTTGCAGTTTCTTCTTGCAGTTTTTTGTCGCTTGCTGCGGTTTAAGTTTTCCTACCACTTTTTCTGTTCTTTACCCTTTCTTCCTTTTTTTGTTGCATCTGCGGCTTGGCGAAATTTGTTTGCATTTGCAATGCAGAATTAAATTATTGCTTCCTCTATGCCCGTTCCTGTCTAACTTGGCGACGCAACTGTCTGCTGCTGTTGCGGTTTTTCCCGGCTGTTGCCCGTGCTCTTGTTGTTATTGCTGCGACTGCTGTTGCATGATGCTGCTGCTGCTGCTGCATGTTGTTGGCTTTGCGCACCGCAGCAACATTATCGCCAGGCTTTTGGCCTGTTATTTGAACGCCGCTTGGAGACACGGAACTTGTGGCCCACGGAAGGAGCATATTGATTGGACGGCTATTCAGAGCCGGCCAAGATAAGTATCCTGGGTCCCCGAATGGCGTTCAAGATGTTGCCGCAAGATGTTATTGATAGCAATGCCACTTATTAAATGCTTTAAGAAACAAGCGGAAATATCAGCCAGATGGGCGACCTAACCTCAGCCTTATCTTTTTGCCAAACAAAAGTTTCCTGGAGCTACGAGCTAGTTTAGTTTTAAGATAGATTACACTACGCAATGTTTTAGTTATTTTTTACTTTTTCGCAGTATTTGCCCCACTTAGACCCCCCCATATAAGCGGTAAAACATTGATAGGTCTCAAAGGTCTCAGAGCGAAAGTCAAAATATGGAAGATAAGGCAAATAAAATACTGCGTAAACACACATGTATTGTACGTATAAATGAAATCTAGTCCAAGGGGGTCGCTTTAGTTTACAATTTGTCGTCGACTGAACTGCATGGAATCTTCTAATACAGAAAATTAGTTTCTAAAATGGATTTGTCAGGAAAAAATGTGATTTACTTTGGTGGCTTTGGAGGCATAGGCCAGAAATGTGTTCAGGAGTTACTACAAAGGAAAATAAAGGTATTAATTAATGACTAAACTGATCGCTATAAATGTAAACATTAATTGCTTTCTCCTAGTCGCTGGCTATATTTGATTTGGCAGAAAACAGAAAAGTGCTGACTGAGTGGAGAAGCAAGAATCCCGATATAGATATATTCTATCAAAAAGTGGACATTACCCAGAAGTCGGACATTGAAGCTGCTTACAAGGCCACCGCTGAGAGATTAGGTCATTTTGATGTGGTGGTCAATGGCAGTGGATTGATGAACGATCGCCTGATCGAGCTGACCATACAAATCAATCTGGTAAGAAGACTAAAACTTAATATCAAAGTTTATTATTCATCATTTTATTATTTTCAGCTGGGTGTTGTTTACAGTTGCCTGACAGCCTTGGAGTACATGGACAAGTCGAAAGGAGGACAGGGTGGACTCATACTGAATATATCCTCGGTAGCTGGACTGCAACCCATGTCCACAATGGCTATTTATTCGGCGGCCAAGACGGGAGTTACCACCTTTACCAGGGGCATGGCAGTAAGTTTGAATTTAGAATTATTATATTATAGTAATTATAATTATTTAAACTTCCTCTAGCACCCAAGTTATTATGACCGCTCTGGCGTGGGATTTATAACCGTATGTCCGGGCTTCACTGAAACTGGCCTCCTGGACGATATTGGTAACAAGACGACCTTCGATTACCAGAGTCCCATGATGGCTTACAAGATAAAGAAGCAGAAGCCAGAGCAATGTGCCCGGAGCTTGGTTCGAGCCTTAGAGACGGCCAAGAATGGGGACGTTCTCCTGCTGGATCTGGGTGAGACCCACAAGGTGGATATACCAAGCCATTGGAAGCCGCAGTTTGAAAATTAAGTAAATATGTGTAATATATTGAAATTGGTGCGAATTTAAACGTAAATTAATTTTATATATTTAAGTTTGAAAGCAAAAATCTGAGCTACAATATTTTAAGAGAAGATTTGTTAAAAATAAATTAATAAAAATAATGAATATCTTAAAGCTAGCCTAAATGACAACCTGGATCTTTATTTTCGGCTTTCATAGGTCGTAAGCTAAGATATAAAACGTAGTAATTAATGGATTATTGTTAATAAAAAAATATACATTTATTCTAACTCTTCTCTATTTTTGGATAGCAAACAGAAAAAATCCTAGCTTTCGACTTGTATAAAAACTATCAGTTCCTTATTTTTCCACCAAAAAACTTCCCCGAAAAAATAAGTAAAGGAATTCCGTAACTTTTTTGTTTTATTTGTGCTACCATTATTTTTTTTGGCACATCCTGAATCTGTCGCTATCCTGTCGCTTATTTGCCGCTTTGCATTCATTCCAAATATTTGCCGCCATATTTTCCCAAACAATTTTCGCATGCATACTTTGGCAGAGTCAAAAAACCAGTCGACTCCAGCAAAAAACCCAAATCCGGCAGCAACTGTCTTGAGTCAGGAGCCCAGGACTAGCCAAGGATGCGGAAGCTGACACACACACACACACAGCAGGTCACCCCCTCGAAGCTACCAAGGTTCCTTAATGCGTTTCTCTAAATTATGCGCGGCAGTTGGAAAGAAAAAAAACGCGGATCTCGGGAGTAGGCATATAGTAAATCGAAGTTTCTATACCCTAAAATATATATCTTAATAAATATTCTGAAAAATACATTTTTTTATACATTTTTATTAAGCAAAAACACTACTAGAAAGTTTAGTTGTTTATTTTATTTATAATTTAAAAAATACTCAAAGTTCACCAAAGCCACATGCCTCTCCAAGAGTATTTGCGCGAAAAGGGGAAGTATAAAGCCGAGGAAGGAAAGGTGGCGACGAGGTAACAGCTCGGGTCCTTCCTGGCCAAGTTTGCCAGATTGTGGCCCCCAGTCGTGCCCATGCCCATGCCCATGGTTGAGTTGGCCCGGGCATGAACTGTGACCCCGGACAGGGAGCAGAAGTCAAAAGCGTGCGGGGGTTAAATATGTTTTTTGTTATTTATGCAAATTCGTTTCTGTGTTGCCAGCGACCTGGGCTTTGTTGTAAGTCATAATGGCCTACACATGATGAGGGGACCGGGGTGAACTTTCCAGGGGGAGGAAGGGAGGCTAACCTGTTGGCATTCGGGCTTCGTGTTTATGTGCCAAACACTCGTGCTTTCCCCTTGTTTTATGCAAATTTTCCTAACCGGCCGCATTTTCTCGTCCATTTTTCACAGGAACTCGACTCGAGCCTGGAAGCTGCTGAGCTATCGCTGCGCCACTCGCTCTACAATTTTGTTGCAAGTTTGTCTTCGCCGGCATTCTATTTTCCCTTGCTACATATTTAATGCCCAACAATAGGCTTGAATAATGAATTCGTTTCCCTGCGACAACCAGCGCACACATATACCATAATACTGGGAATATACTTTATTTAGACCCCCGCTCAGGGTTCAATATTTGACACTTTTGGGGGGCAGCACTTTAATCTTAAATTTTGTGCCAGACCTCGCTGTGAGTTTATTAGATTTTATGTCATAATTTATAATATGACCGGGCCTACGAATTACTCAAGGACGAACAACAGCACCATAAGCAGGAGCAGGAGCACCAACACCCGAGTTGCTAAGTTGCCGGCTCGAGGACATGGGTAATTCCTACTGCTTCTGGCTGCATAATCACGAAAAACACTCGAAACATTTTTAATTAAAATTTGTGTTGTGTTTGGGCTGAAGTGTTGGGTCGGCTTAATGGGTTATACTTAGGGCGTGGCTACAGGTCCGGCCCTCTTTGCTTTAATTTATGTAAGCACAAGAGGGTGCCCATCAAATTAAATCAATTAAAACGAACTCGCCTACCTGCTGACTTAATGAACACTAATTAATCAGATTGGGCTTCAAGGAAAGTAGTTTTGTTTAAAAAGAAAATGTAGTTACATTTAGTAGTTAAAAGTAGGAAGTTATATTCGATTTTTAATAATTTTTTAAATAATATAATTCAGTTAATAACATCACTTAAGTAACTTCCACAATAATTATTCCCTCCATTTCTAAATGTTTATGCAGGAAGCTAAGTGAGTACAGTGCACATATGAAACGTAATAAAGCACCTAGAGCTGTGCTGTGCACAAGGACACCATCACCAAGGAACCTGCTAAAGGACAAAACTTATCCTTTCGAGCTCAGAGGCTGCGGTGTTTCGGGTAGTTAGTCTCGTTCACGCCATTCCCGCATGTGCGTGAGTTAATTTATTTAAATCTCACTTGTAATTCATATTTCAGGCGAAACGTTGGGCGCATAATAAGCAATGCCAAGGCTACTATATATAGTGAGCTACGCACTGCGAGCACTGGGAAATAGTGCAAAACAGCCAGGATGTGAGTTCTCAGTTCCGCTCGTTATGTGCAGGTGCAGGTGCGTGTGCGAATATTTGAGACATAAATTTGGCAAATTTCAGGACCCCAGACTGCTACGTGTTTTGTTGGCCAGGACGTCGTGCCGGGTGTAAATTTGCAGATAAGTAGCATTAGTTGGGCCTTCCATCGTGCCGCCTCAGCACGGTTATTATGTAGTTAACGAGTGTTTATTAGCATTTTAATTACCTTTTGGGCGCGTGAAAGCTGCGCGCATTAGTCCGACCTTTAGTCGGGTATCTAACGGCGCGGTTCTGGTGGCAATTTGCCCCGGGGACTTGGCCGACAATGCACGGCTAAAACTTTAATTATGTTTTCAATGTTTAATGAGCGGCATCGGCTTTGAGCGTTGAAAGGTCTCAAAATATTTGCGTATTTCCGGCAGGTGGATAACATTTTTCAAAAGTCTATTTGGTTTTGAGTTGGATATACTTTTTGCAGTAACAGTACAGTAACCACCAATTGTAAGGGAGAAATTAAAGAAAGAAATTAAGGGTGGAAAGAGAATTGAAATATACCTAACTAAAAAAATTAATGAAAAAATGAAATTAAAGCTATATATGCGAATACAATATTTTAAAGTTATTTTACAATTTAAATGAACTTATATTTTGACGAATAAAATATCAATCCTATTCATAAAAATGTCAAATAATACAACAAACAATGTAGAGGACTTGCAAACTTACACAAAATACAAAGGCTAACAATTTAATTCTCAAATACTTATGTACTCCAATCCCCCACGAAAACAAGCACTTCTCCCTAAACCCATGAACTAAACCAATATAGTAACCATTGCTTTTTGGCAGCAATAAGCTTGGCTCCAACTTTTCTGCTATAAAAAAGTGTTCACAGGGTTTCAATTAAGCGAACTCCACTACAACGCGTTCCATATGGTCCAATAGTGGAGAAATATTTGCATTGCGCTAATAAAAGCTAGGGAAAAATTGCAAAAACTAATTGGATGTGCAAGGGGTGCAAAAAAAAAACAACACACAAAAAAAATGGAGAAAAGACGAAAGAAGGATGAGGAATACACTATGCCAAGGTGGGCGTGGTCCGGGGGCGGGATGGCTGCTTGTTAAAAGTTCATTAAACTCATAGAATGCTTGTAAAGCGAGATGATAAATTAATCTACAGCGGGCAACGGAGCGCGCTATTGAGTGGGCGCTGCTAAAGGGACAGAAAATAAGAGCAGGGGTGATAGAAGGGGGAGACCAGGAGTGAAGGCAGGGAGAGCTAACATAAATGACGAGTTTAATTTGTATGCAAACAAGTTGGCGGCGTCGTCCCGACACAAACATGCGACGAGGACGATGTTGGACCTACAGTAATTACGCACACATTTAAAGAAATGCAACATGAAAACTCACACACATACCCACAGCAACGGACAGCGGGGGAAACAAGATGGCGAGGTAGCCATGATGGCTGCTAACCGTTTCCGCTTGATGCTGAGTGACGTGCGAATGCCAGGAATGAAAAAGCAACACAGCAACAGAGAGTGCCAAAGAGAAACAGAGAGACACAGAGAGCGAAAGAGAGAGAGAGAGAGACAGAGACACAGGAGTAAAGTGCAGAGAGAATTATTGTGATGAAATAGTGTATGCATTAGTTAACGTTAAAAGGGGGGAGAAAGCATTTTACTTGGGGTCCATGATAATGCCAGCGAGGGGACTCTAAAGTAATGATGCTGAAAACATGGCAACTTTGTCATTTGTCGTCTCCCTTGAAAGCTGAAGATATTTTCGAGTAAACTGTATGCATTTTGCATTAAATGGGTCAGTATTATGATGGAGTTTCCCAGAATAAATACAAAAATGTTGATGAATATTAAATAAATGCATAAAGTCAAAACAAAGGAAGGTGTTTTTAATATTACTAAGCTGATAAAGAGAAGCGAAAGTGCAATAAAATGGAATAATCGGTTTCTTCATCATTTTATAAAGAAAAACTAGTACAAGAAATCACAAATTAATTAAATTGTAGAGATAAAAATAGTTAGTAAATTATATTTAAATCTTTAAGCATTTTCCTTATTTCAATGTTCTTCACGGAATTTAATAAATGCTTTAATTCTAATCCCTTTACCCAACTGACTCAAATTAATTAACAAATTAAATTCTCCCATTGAACAAACGTGTTTATTAATTAAACCAAACTAAAAGACAACAGCTATCCAATTAGAAAATACTCGGACACCATGGCGTATGCGTGATATTTCAGGGAATAACTTCGATTCACCTTTTAATTGGATTCTTGGCAATAAACTCATTCGCTTGACTGGCAGCGTACGTAATTAGCATAAACTCAAACAGTTAATTAGCGTAATAATTGCCTTCATTCAAACACACAAAAGAAAGTGAGAATTTTAATATCGAATGGCGTGAGTAAAGGAGATACCACGAAGCCAGAAACCAATGTGTAGCAAAAACTAAAACTATTGGCGTCTTAATTAGCGTGCGTGTTCAATTACAATCAAGAGGGAAAGCAGGAACGGGAGCTGAAGATTCCGAAGGGAACTTGGCCATCCAAGATTGGGTGGCATTGTCGTCCTGGTAATAAGCCATTATCAGCTGCTGTTACTTGAATTTATTTGCCAGACAAAACACGCAGAAAACAAAGCAATGCCCAGGGAAGCACGTTCCCACGAGATGAGGAGGAGGACGAGGCAGGACGACGAATGCCGAAGGACAGGCTGCCTGCCATTCATGAATTTCAAATAATGTCGAACACTTTGACTTCGTCCATGGTGCCCTGCAATGCGATGCGATGCGATTGAGGCAGGACGTCCCATCGTCCCTCCGCTCCGCTCCGTCCAATGCCGTGATTCCATTCCGTGATGCCTGGCATGCCAAAATCCAATGAAAGACGTTTAGTTGCCTCGGTGCCGTAGTCCTGCAACGTCTCAAGGAATTCGTAAAGAAAACAAGCAATGAAATCGCATAACTAACAATGAATTCCTAACTTGAAGCTACTTGAGCAGCCAGCCACCAGCCACCGGCAAAGAAGGAAGTCAGCAGATGAGCTGAACGTGGTCTATGTCTGTGTTGCTAGCTCCTACACTGCTCCACGCCCCCAATTCCATTTTCTTTTTATCCGTCACACACGTAACTGCACAGGGAAAATTATTTTTGTAATGTGTAAACTATATCCTGAAATTTGTATTACTTTTGAACAAGATTTTCTGGGTTTTAACATCACAAATTGTATCTTTACATTTTCTATTGAAATAAAATCTTGTTAGGCTTAGATTTTTTCTCTGTGCATAGTGTGCAGAAGTCGACAGGGAGTTCCTTAGAGATTTCATGGCAAAAAATAACTAGAAGCGTGCTATTCTCCCGTGTGTCCTGCGGGTGAGCCTTCATTCCTATGCTGACTGTGTGTTGCCGGTCGCGATTTTCTTTTGCTTTTTCCCATTTACCTCCAGCTCCTGTTCCTGACTCTGTCCCTGCTTCTGCTCGAGAAGGGACGTGGATTCTTTGCTCTGCTTTCTGTCCGCCACTCGGTTTACTTGTGGGCGCATATTTGATTTCTGCTCGCTGGAATTTCAAGGGGGGCATCAGCGCCCGTTTCCGGCTCGAGATTCATATTGCATCTCAGTTTTTATGCCATTTGAGCAAAATGCAGTCGATGCATTGCATAACATTGAATTTATCTTATATTCAGCAAATATTTATAGACACTGCCGCTGGCAGAGCTTTCAATTAGAACCTTTGAGAGAGAAAATGGAGAAAACATAAGATTTACATCAAAGGAAACGTAAGATATACTTATCAATTAATTATATGTTAGGTCTGTTTTATGGTAGAGAGAATATAAGAGATAAAAATTTAGTGTTTATTTATTTTGCTGCATATATACTTTTTTAAGTTGAAGCTTATAGAAGAAAATAATTCGTTGACTAAAATTGTGGTTTTAATTGGACATATTTCCCTGGGTTTTTTATTTTAAATTTTATAGAAAAATTTAAACTGTAACTTTCGTAAATAAAATCAAATCAAACTTGCTTGTTTCTTTTAAAAGCTTTTTATGCTTTTACTTTGAATTGATGATTTCTCAACTTGATGGATTTAATGTTTATTTAATAGCAAACCCAAAGGAAAATGGTTCAAAAACATTTACGTCAGTGTTGGTATATATAGTATTTGAACCAACTTGTTCTCACTGCCACTAAGCCAATAAACATGCGAGTAATTTCATCTGCAAACAAGACACAAATCCCTCCTTGTTTTGCTTACTTTTTGCGAGAGAAAGAACAACAAATGAAACCAATTCGAATTGAAGTTTTTCGAGTGCAGTGAGCATTGGATTCTAGGATCCATAGCATGTATAACTTCTGCAGAGGAATGGTATCCAATGTGGGGTTGGAGCTATATGTAGGAGGCAACTGCTCTTGACTTGCATTTCAAGTGCATGTTGTTGGATGCTGACGCCGCTCCTGCAGCATGGTTCCCTTGCATTGTGGCCTCCTCCTTGGCCAGCTTATAATACCAACAATGCCGAGGCTGACTGACTGCGGATGACAGCATCTCGTGTTCCAGTTGCTGTTGTCTTAATGCCCCGGCCTGCGGGACAGTCAGCTTTTGTGCCAGCACCTACCAACTCCTCCAACTACTACTCCGAAGAGGAAGAAAAAAACATGTTAATTTCGGGACTGGTAGGATGTATCCTTTGATGTGGGGAAGCGATTATCACCGCCTGATGCAAAGCGCCACAACTGTTGATGCATAATTTAAACGGAAGACTGAGGAGCTCAAAATGAAAAGACGGCTTATCAGCAACGCCTCTAATCAGAGGCAGGTAACGAAATATACTCGTACTAAACCGCCTCCTCCCTGCCGCCAGACATGTTTGACTTGCAACCCAACAACCCACAAGGACATCAAGAACAACAAAAAACAACAGCAGTGGCAGGCAAATAAGCGTTATAAAAACACCGAGGAGACAGGAAAAAAGTGTGTGTACAAAATAATTCCACAACAGACAGAGGGTAAAAAATAAACAACGAGAAGGCAAAGGTGCAAGTCAGGTCGCACAGTGGGCGTGAAAGCAATAAATACATTTTTACAAAAGTAGAGAGTCCGAGAAGGTTCTAGAGAAGTGGATTTAAGTTTACTTTTTGTTTAATTTCCTGAGATTTTGGAACTCTGCTAATAATTCTGTCTTAACAAATATTTCTTTGTAGTTTCCAGTAAGAAGTGAAAGTAGTAGTAGTAGATTGCCTCTCTTTTAAAGCTCACAATTTATATATTATTTTAATGCCTAAATGTTGGTCCTTAGCCATTGTGTTTGGACCATCTTGTGCGTCTCTCCCCGTGTTGGTCGGCGACTTGTTGGCAAAAGGCATTTTTACGACACCTAAACAGAAGACGTTCGCCCAGGCAGGAGGCTTCTGCTGGGGAAACTCTGAGACCGGGGAGTTGGGCGCCCAAGATGAAAGCTGGCGAGGACGAGGCTGTTTGCATATAGGGTCTCTGGCAGCAAATTTTTGAGTGAGGAGAGAGGAAGAGAGAAACTGCTCGCAAATTCTAATAAATGTAAAAGAAATTGAATGAGGTTATGGGGAAGGTTATGCCACGGCAGCTGTGAAAATGGCAGAAATTGCCAGGCAAACGCAATTTTTAGCCGCGTCGTTTTTTCACTTTTTTTGGTTTTTTTTTTAAATTTTTTTTTGGCTGTGTGGGTAAAATGAAAACTAAACGAGTTTGTGCTGGCCTAGGCAACATCATCCTTGACTTGGATTTGATGGCAGTCAGCAAATTGCCAAACGCACTGCGGTGCTGAAATGCGTCTGACGATGGCGACAGTGGAAATTGCTGAGCCAAAATGGATATCGTTTTAATTTTTTCAAATTACAACGCCGTCAGCATGGGTATCCTAGGCATCGTTATGACGACAGGCAAGGCAGTGCAAAAAAATGTAGAAAGCCAGCAGCTTTGATTTGGGATTATAATAGGCTTTATGTGGATGGAAACTGAAATAATTGTTTGAAAATAAAATAAAGATACAATTTTAAAGTTTGTTCTTATAGTTATTACATAAATATGATTTAAATTCATTTCAGATTTCAGTTTTAGGGATCAAAAGGGTCTTAAGTTTTTGTCAGTGCACACAGATTTGCCGGCCGAGTTTATGACCAGGAATTTAAATTATAATTGTAAACGGCACGCTGACTTCAAACCGGGCTATTGAAACTCGATAATGTTGCGAAGAGGAATTCCTGATTTGCAACCGGATATGCAGCTCTCTCTGGGAGCTTTGTGCGCTCGGCTGTGTGCATGTGTCTGGGTGTGTTTGTGGCAGGAGCTGCAATTTGGAAGCGATTTAAGTTGGGCTGCCCATACGCACATGGTATGGATGGTACAGTGGTACCATCCGTACGATATCCTGCTGGCTGACTGACTTTACATAATGCCTGCCTGATTAGAGCAAAAGGGCATGTCCGGTTCGAAGGATCCCTCCTTGCCGCCGTTGCAGTTGCCGTTGCCGCTGACCGCAGTTAATAGCGCCTGCATGTAGGCCTCAAAATATATAACCAGGCCATGTGGCCAGCAATTCGCAATTGTGTATGTGCACTGTGTGTGTGTATGAATGTGCGTGGGCTTGTAACTACATAATGGCCAAAATGTGTGTGCATGTGTGTGGCCAGTGCGTACGCAAAATTCATGTCTCTATACGCACAGGCGGCAACATTGGCGAATCAATAATGATGACCTGAATACGCAAGAGCTGCAACCGATTAACTCTGGACCCTGCAATGCATACACAGACACAGACACCGACATATACACGGACATTCAAAAATTACGTATACGCCACATGGCACACACCTAGATATTGCGTATACGCACAGATATTACGTATACGCACACACGCCTCGAAATATACCATTCGAAATGGTTATTGTTTTGTGTCGTTTGCTGGTCTCGGCTTTTTGTATATCCTGTTTGCCATATTGCTGTTTTGCTTCAATTTGCTGGTCTTCCGCTTTCCCAGTTGCAGTTTGCCAGGCTTGGCAGGCAGGCAGGCCCATTTTCATTTACGCTTTCGCCAGCATCTTGTGTCTTGCTTTTTGTGCCTGCTGTTTTCTGTTTTCAGTTTTCAGTTTTCAGTTTGCAGCAGCTCTGTGTTTTCATTGTCTTGCCGCTTGATTGTTCAAAGCGCAGCTTTCGGCTGAAACATTTGCAAAGAGTCCGATTGGAGTGCCACCCCTGGCAAGCCATCCCCCTGCCCGGGCCCCTCCTTTGTTGTTTCAGTCACCTGCCAGCGCGTTTTACTACGATACTCCTCCCCACCCTATATGCATACATACACACACGCCCGGATGCCCGGCTGTAGTACATAGGCCTCGTTCTCTCTCTCTCTCTATCTGTGGGTGTGTTGGTGATGTGTGTGCTATATTTATAGGCATGTGCATTCCATGTGCAGTCCGTTTTCATTGTGGGTCATTCCCGCCACCCATTCTCCGCCTACTTCTGCTCCTGTCCCTGCTCCTGTCCCTGCTCTTGTTCCCGCTCCTGGTCCTCTCACGTTTTTATGTTTTCGACGCCTGCCTGCTTCCATTTGCATTCGTCCTGTGCACACGGAATCCGCTTTGCCCACACACACACACACACACTCAAACAGCCAGACACACATGCACAGACAGATATGGATACAGATACAGATACATACAGGCCTCGGTCCGGTCTCTCCGGCTCCCCGTCTCTCCCCGTCTATGTGTATTGCGTATACGCCGCGTGGCCCATTGTGAGCCGCGCCTCGCCTCGCCTCGTTTTCTCGTCCACCCGCCTGACTCTCCTCTCCTGCTGTCCACTTGCATTACTCATATGCAACAGCAAACACCATGAAATGCCAAAAGTATAAAAAAAAGGAAAATCGCAAACGAAGAAGTAATACAAAAAAATTGCACAAAAAATTTATTCATTTACGTGGCAAGCCAGGGCTGCACCACAGCCGGCGATAAACGCGCTGAAAGTCGCTCGAAACTGGGTCAGCAATCGAAGCCTTTAAAGTCCATTAAAAATTGATCAGAGGGCCCTCCCACTCGCAAATATACTATATATATTTTAATTTTAATGTGTAAACAAGCAATTGAGTTCGGTTGGCGTGCAACAAAGGGCATACATACTGCCGCTGTTATCAGAATATTTTATGACATGAATATATATAGAAAGGTAATAATATTGCATGGGGGGAGAAATCAGGGAAAATTGGAAAATTGCTGAAATTGGAACTGTCCAATAATGTTAAATCTATGTGTGCTACATAGTTATCTATAATTATAAGTATATGGGAAATAAAATTGGATAAATCTGTCATGAAAGTAAATTTTGAATGGGAAAAATACAATTTAATTTCTTGTATATATTTTACTGATAGCCAAAGCTAAACTGATTCCATTTATTTTAAATATTTATTTATTTATTTATGAATTTTACCTTCTAGTGCTCATTAATTTGTCTCTAGCTATATAGGCATAAACTATTTAGGGAATATTTCCATGCAGTTTTCACTTCACTGCCAAGTCTTTGTCTTGTCATTGCTTTAATTGGTTAAATATTTTGATTGTGTCTGAGGATGGCTTTTAATAGCCAAGGCAGCCATCAAATATTTATAATTTGGTATGAGTTAACATTGCAATCCCCATCTATTACTTTCTAATGCTGCTGCATATTTCTGCATCGATTCCTGTGATATGCCATTTATCTTTGTTATGCATAACAGGGCTAGTTCTCCGGCTTCTCCTGGCTCTCTCCATTTCTCATTTCCCTGTCCCTGTGCCTGTCTTCCCCCCTCTGTCGTTTTACTTAACCCATTTGTTATGGCACTTAAAGCCTGACCCTTATTGCATTCGCTGTACATATAGCTTTGCTCCAGCCCTGTGTGTGAGTGAATGAGTGTGTGTGAGTCTCACTGCAAACATGGCCGTCATTCGGCTCTTCTTCTTTTCGTTCATCTTCTTCGCAATGCATTTTGCTGCATTTTATTTATTGTTCCACAGACTGGATGTTGTTGCATGCATACATTTTGCATTGCCACCTCTGCCACCCAACCAGCCGGCCTGCCTGTGTATGTGTGTATGCATTTTGTATTTACGCCTGCTCCAATTTATTTATTGTATGTATATTTGTTTATATCGTATATATAGAACTCTCAACAAATTGCCGCTCCTGCTGCTGCATGCTGCCATGCTGCAGCTGCAATCTTTTTTCGACATTTTTTATTGGGCGTTGGCCGCTTTATCGATTGATTTTCAAGTGTTTTGCGGCTGCCTTCGCACCGCCTCGCACCTCCAACTCCAATGCAATTTCAATTATGCACGCACAAATAATTAAATTGTTTTAATTGCCAGAGACCAAGTTGCTGTTAATTAACGATGGAGGGGCTGGAGTGCTAAATATTTATCAGTGGTCAGCCACACAGGACAGCTGTCCATCTTTGCTCAACGGAGTATAGAGACATCAGGGATGTGGCATAAGTTTCTATATATATTTCAAATCAATTACTTTAGATATCTGGATTTGATTTGATTAAAACTTAACATTGATAACCTTGAGAACCCACATAAAATCAAGTTATTTAAATAAATTTAACAGTTTCTTGGCTATGTATTTATTTTGTGGAAATATATATACACTCAGCAGGCAATGGGCATGAAAAGTTTTCATTTTCATTCCATTCCATTCCCTTCGTTTTCAGCTTATCTAAAATTACTCCTTCACACACACTCACAAGCCGAAAAAGGGAAAAGAAAAAGGAGAGGAATGTGTGGATAGCCTGGCAGCCAGATTAGAAAATATTAAGGTCAACAGGTTAGTGTGCTGTCCCCAAAGGACACAAAAAACGACAGATCCGGCAAAACAGTTTTCAAAAAATGTTGTTCTGTAAAAAAGTAGGTTGGCTTCAGGACCCGGCTTTCCATTTACCCTCGCCCAGCCGGAGTGTGTGTGTGCTGGTGTGCGTGTGTATTTTGATTACTGCCTAATTTGGTGACGGAGCGAATGTAACATGGCGTATACTTAATGCGGCGTCTGCAGCTTGGCTCTTTCATGTGAAGTGCGGTTTTTTGCTTGAGTGAATGAGCGAAACCTTTCCTCTTATCTGCTGCTTCTGCTCCTTCTGCAGCTTCCCCTTGACGCAATTTACGTACAATTGCTATACACTAAAAAAAAAATTATAATAATAAATGAAATAAAATATTATTTCGTCTTAACTATTTTCTAATTTCATTCATAATCAAAATACATTTAATATAAATTCAAATATTAGAAATATATAAATATTATAAATATACATATATACTTGATAAGCAATAATTAAATATTTAAACATTTCTTAAGCTGTATGTGACTTTGTCTTTTTAAGACATTTAAAAATGTATATCTTACATTAAACCCAAATCAAATCCTTAAAGACCCCTTTATTTTTCTCTATGCTTTTGTAAGTGTATGTGTGGCGGGTGGTAGTGTGAGTGTGTGCGTGCTGATGACGATGCCGGCGACGTTTCAGCAACACTTGTCGCAAAATGCCGCATTAAGCAACGTGCGTGGTATATAAAGTCGCCATGGGTGTTAGGCTATGTTAAGGCAAAGTGCTGGGATATAGAGAAGTTTTGCGGAATGGGGATAGGAATGGGAATGGGAAGTGGTGGTGTGGGAGGTGTGTGTGTGTGGCAACGGAACTTGGCCATGACGCAAAGCTGATGAGAGTGAAGAGCTTTCGGTTTGCCCGGGCTGGGGTTTGTTGATGCCGCTCGAGTGGAGCTGGCTTGATGGGTTCGCAGCCACGATCGGTTAACATTAAGCGGTGGGTGCACTAAAGAAAATGCTTAATAGAGGGATTAACTAAGGAGAATACATACAGGAGAAATCTGAGGTTTTAGGATAATAATTTTCAATTCGTAGTCAAAATGTTTGAGTATTTTAGGCTATCTTTACTTAAAAGGGAGTAACTTATCAACAAGCTTCAAATTGCGGTAACATCAAGAAATATCCACATAGGCACTTTTATAATAACAAAATTTAATTACACAGTATTTATATTCTTATTATTAATAAATATTTATAAATCAAATTAGTTACACATTTCCTCCAGTGCAGTTCCCAAAACGTTTATACAAAAGCGGCTTTTCCGCCATGTAAAGGAACAGAATACACGCACACTTGGGCAAACACGTAGAGTGCGACGCTGCTGACACAAACCCTTGCAGGACGAAAGCGGAGACCTCCGCACGGACAAAATGTTAGCATAATTTTAGGCACGAATGCGCCACTGCCACCGTCCTCTATCTGTCCCAGTATCCTTCGTTCTTCGTCCTTCGTTGTCGTCTTGTCTCCGCTTCTCCGCCTTTGTGGTCTTCCTCCTCGGCACAAAATTGTGTAACCGAGAGGCGAGTGCATTCGAGGAAATGCTAAGGGGGGATGGACACAAGAAGGGGGGTGAGCATCTGAGCATAACTCAACGAGTCAATGACTTCTTGGTGGCAACGTTGATGTGCCTTAATATTAACAACATCATGGGGAACTCTGCACATGAGGCGGCATTTGAAGAGCCACATTGCGCATCAAACTGCCACTTACCCGAGCACACACAAATAAATTTTGCAAATGAACACGTTCCAAGCGATGCTTGATGGGTGCTGGGGGGTGTTGGGGATGCTGGGGTGGCTTTCTCGCTTCCCAGGCTCCACTGTAGATGTCTGATAAGTGTGTCAACAGCTCGGGATCCCCCGCTTCTGCACACAAAGAAAACCCAATAACAATTTAGGGTATTATTTATTCTTGAAGAGATTTAATTTAAGTAAATAAACCAATGGATAATAGCTAAAAAAAAATAAATTCAAGAATAATATTTCGGGAATCTTTATAGAAGAAAATATAAAAATATTAAGTAAAGATATATTTCTTTTAAAATCAGATTCCAATAATTGAGCACACTTTGATCCTTTTTTTTACTATTTAATACTCTAGAATATTTATTATTTAGCGAGTTAGCCATTTACAATATATTTAGTTAGTTTATGATTATAGAAATTATATTCCCAGTGTCTAACTGAACTAAATCAGCAAATTGGCTCCACTTGACTCTCTCTTGGCTGCTTTCGGCAGCCGGGGCCTGCTTATTAATAATCATCTTCTCGTTTTCCTTTTTTTTGGGTCTCCTCTTTGGGGAATGGTAATTAAGCAACACAATAATAATTATAATCATCATCTGGCAAGAGATGCATAAATCAGCAAATTACCATTGGATGCCGCGCTGCCAGCCACCGCTGCCGCTGCCGCTGCTGCTGCTGCATAATTAAATAAAAGGCGAACGTGATAAATAACAATCTTTCAGCAAATACGCTTGGGAGATTTTTGCATTAAATTGATTAAATGCGCAGCACATGCAAAATGATAACAACTACAGAGAGAAACAGGAGCAGAGCGCCGGCAGCAGCAGCAGAAATTATCAACTTGGACCGAAAACCCGTTGAGACTCATAAAAATGTGCCACTTAGCAGGGAAGTTGGGTGGAGGTTCGGTGGGGTTGTAAACCGGGGAATTGGTTGAGGGATAGGAGCTGAGGAGCTCAGGGAGGAAGGAGTTGATGGGTGAAAGGAGAATGGAAGGACGAAGGACGAAAGACCTCACGCACACTGCGGCATAATATGTTGCCTGTTGGCTTTATGCGGCTATGTGGCTTTCAAGAGCGATTCTCTCTTTGTGTCATGGTGAGCATGCGCACTGCCCTCAACTGCCAAAATGGCGGCCTACAGCAGCAGGAGATTGATGGGGCGGATGAGGAGGTAGAAGGATGAGGGGGAGTGGGGTTAAAGCCACGTTAACAAGAGAGCTGAGTTTCTGCAGTTCGGTGCCGTAAATGTCAAGTGTAATGTCACAATCAGCAGCAATCAAATAGGCAAACACACACGCAATGCCGCACGCAGGCATACAATGAGTGTGTGTGTGTGGATACGAGTGCAGCTTGCACAGGAAATGGAAGTCCTGGCGAAAATTCTCGCTCACAGAAGCCTTCCTTCCGCCACACACATGTAACTCTTAACCCATACAACAAATATGAAAATCAAACAAATATTTTAATTAAAGGCAAAACTCGGTAACTTTAAACTTTTGATTTGGATTGAATATAAACTAAAAAGTATAAAAATATAAACATCAAATTCTTTACTTATTTTTAAATATAAAAGCGTATAGCCACGACTTATCCCTGACCCTTGAAAAGAATTTAGTTTGCCTTTGAATTCGCGCCAAAAAAGTCTCACTCATTATGTGAATTTTTCAGGCATTTCCTTTGGCATATTTTCTTTTCCATTTTAATTTTTTTGTTTCCCTTGATGCAAAACTTTTTCCTAAAAATCATAGTGTGCGCGAGTCAAACAAAAAAAGGGAAAATATAAAAACCGAAAAAAATATAAGGAAAATAGAAAGGCAGCTGCCCGCGCAGCTGGCCAATCTTCTCTGGGGTCAACCTCAAGTCTTGGCTCTCAAGTTTCCCAATGGTCAGAGGAGAGATGGTTCGTTAAGACCGAGAGGGGTGGCCAAGTGCGGCGCTGCAAGGGGCCAAAGTGTTATTAGTTTTTGCGGTGCATGCTCATAAAATGTTGTTCTTTTTCGAGTGGCCACAGCGCGAAGTTTGGAACGTTCTTTTTGTTTAATTCCCCTTTTTTATTTTTCCGTTCTTGGGAAAGAGGAAATAATTAAAAATTTGAAATAGCTGCCAGGCTCTTGGTTACGAAGTTTGAAAGAGCTGCTGGAAGTAGTTGAGCGGATATCTGGCTTGGTCATGTCGGAAATAATATGAGTTAGGTTAGGAGTGCAAAGTCATATTCACAACGGAAAAGAGTAGCTATTAGTTTATTCTAGCTTTAAAATTTAATCGCTATGGCAGGTCATTCTCTTTAACTTTTATTAAGTAAAGACATTAGCTTCAATCAATCTACTCGTGGCTTCCCTTTTGATTGATTGCCCATCATTTATCTTCCATGGCTTTTCTGACATTTCAGAATGGATACCCAAGTTACAAAGAGCTAGTATGGGAATATGAATGTATTGCCATTATTTATTATTTAATTTAATGGGTAACTGAATATATTGTTAAAGAATACACCCTTCAGCTAACGTGGAAATATTTTTTTTGTATAAAAATAATAATACAATTAAAACTCAGTTTTCAATTAACTAAAAGAAGAAAGCTTGAAGAAGCTGCGTTCGCAAAATGTTTTCTTTTAATTCGTAAGCCGGAATCGATTGTCCATTGTTTGCCCTGGATTGCCCACCCTTTACTTTTTATTTGCATACTTCCAGTTTCGGAAATTATTATTATTTATTTTATTTCTTAATTGAATTCGTTTTTTTATTTTGTTTAGCTGTTAGTTATTGGTTCTGGAGTCAAGTTCGTTGTCTAAGTCCATTGTTTTTTTTTTGAGAACTCAGGTTCTTTAAGCTAAAGAAGAGTCATGTGCTAAGGCGAAATTATTTTTTTCCTCCTTCATTTTTCTCCCCCCTTGACAATATTTTTGCATTTAATTATGATTATGTTGGTTTTTCTCATTACTGGAAAAGTTGCTTTCCCCAAATGTTTAAAACCAACGAATTTCTGTGTGTTTAGGGTAAAATATGCAAATGGATAAAGAATATATTACAAAATATGTGCTAAAAATTAAATATAGAAACTTAAATTATACTTAAATGCTGCAAAAGATTTAATAAATCAACCGATCATCATATTACCAAAGATTTCGCAGTGCTTGTGCGGCAAGGATATGCATGTCCCTGCCATAGGCCATTGCCTTCGTCCTTTAGCTGACTGCTGCAGTTGGACAAATGCTGAGATTCAACCAAGCGGAACTTTGTGGCCAGACTTGGGCCCAAAAGTAGCCAGCCGCCCCTCCTAGTCCCTCCCACTCCCTTGTGCCATTCAGGGCTTGTTGAATGGTTTTCCAAGTGTGTGTGTTTGCGAATATATGTATATATATGGACTTAAGTGTCAAAAGCCTTTGTGGCAACAGTGAATGGCGCCAGATTTTGACAATTGCTTCTTACTTTTACTATACGCTGTTCTCCCAAGTGGTTTGCTCAAAAATGTTGAGCTCGTTCACATTTGCAGTAATTAACCAACGCCCATGTGGCAGGCTCCTCAAAATTACGAGTAGGAAAACCCAGGGAATGGAATTGAAAAGCTTGCGTTTCTGCTTTTCTAGCAGCTACAATTTCTACATATTTTCTAGGGTCTGTTCTTTGAACAGAATTTGCAGATCCAAATGTATATCTAGACTTTGTGATATAAATATTATAGGAAAAATACGTACAACATTATAAATATATTTTAATTTATATTCTTGAGTTAAATGAAATATTTATTTTCTGCAGACAACTTTTAAAACTCGGCCATATTTTGCGAGTTGAGTGCCGGGTATTTGTATAGTCTCATCAGTGGCTTTCCATTTTGTTTTGCTTGGCTTCTGTTTGGCTCTCTACTGGCACTTTAGGGGCTTTGCCACGCCCCCAAAGGAACCGCCTGAGAGCCTCGGCTGTGGCATTTGTCCAACGTCAACTTCAACTTCAACGCCAAAGCAAAAGCTGATGCTGAAGCTGAAGCTTCAGCTGAAGTTTTATTGTTATTTCCCCCAAGTGCGTGCAGGAGGACTTTATATTGGCCATAAAATATGTCATATGAAAAATGTCACCCACATGGGAGTGGGAGTTAGTGAAGGAAAGCCTGGACCCTCGGTTTTATGACCGCAGCATCCGGATCCAGCACCCTCCTCGACATTTTACAGTTCAATCAACCTTTCAATGCCCCGCTTTTGTGTGCAAATTGTTTACAAATGCAACAGCAATTATGCAATCATTTGTGGCTGGCAAATGAAAAGAGATTTACATGCCCGGACCGCCCCGAAACCAAAAAACAAAAAAAAAAATGGAAAGGGGGAAAACTGCAAATCGATGGTGCAATAGAGCAAATATATATCGAACTGTGTGTGCGTGAAGAAGGATCCTGAATGTTCCAATGGCCCAGGTCAGTTTTGTTCAGCCGGCCAACGCCCAAGCCTCGTCCTCGTGTTCGGCCTCGTCCTCGTCCTGTTTTCCCTGTCTGATTGTATGCAATTGTGTTCTGCGTATGAATGACCAGAGACCACATTGCGAATGAGTGCTCCTGACTCGGCCTCTCTGTGTCACCCCCTCGCCTGGTGGCGGCCCTTGATCTGGCACCGCAACACACACACACCCACCCTCTCCATAACCATGTGCATGTGCTTATTTGTATGTATTGTATTAGCCAACATAATGGCCGCAACAGCAGCAATACACAGCTGTAATGGCAATAGCAAAATGACACCGAAAAAGATCTGAAAAACAAGCTGTTTATGTTATAAAAAAATTGCCTAGAAAAATTGGTTCAGCAAAAAGCTTATGGCAAGCGATTTTATTTGAAATTTTCTATAGAAAATCTATGAAAATTTATTACTTATTCAATATTTTGTTTCAAAATAGATATTTTTCGCGCTGTGCAGCAACAACAGCATCCTGCTGGCAGCAATTTCGCATTGGTCATAACGCCGGCTTCACAACGGGTCAGGCCGCTTCCGTTTCCGGTGCCTGGTGCCGGTTGGTCCTGGCCATCGGCGAAAGAGGAGGCCGGTTGGAGGAGGATAAGGTTCGTTGGTGGAGGTGCTGGCTGCTCTTACTGCAATCCAATTTTCGTTGCTGCTATGTTTTTGACACTTACAAAGTGGTTACGGCTTTTGCTTTGGCATTTCTCACTTCAGCAACCGCACAAGCAGCGCACCAAATACAACACACACAGCAAACAGAGCTCTGGCACCAAAAACACAAACAAACAATGTCGAGCGGGCCGACCAATTTACCAAATGTGTGTCAAAATCCACCCTCTGGCCTCAGCACCACCACTCAGCCAGCCTCCACCCCGCCAGCACTCATTGACGAGGTCAGTTCTTAACAAGTTATTGGATTGCCATTATCAGAAGAGCATGAGGAGGGCCTTATTTCAATTAATTTGCTTATTGCCGACCCCGTGATTGATTTATCTTGGCCAAAAGAAGGAAAGATAGAAGTCGAAAATCCCAGCAAAAAATTGTTTAAAATTCTGAATTGAAAGCTGGAATTTATTGCAGAAAATAAAACAATTTATTGAAACGTTTTTCAAAGGATATCTTTTATATGTTTACGATATTATTTGATTATTTTAAAAACATAAAAAGCACTTTAAGCTGCCCTTTAATTTAAGATTATGAATATTAAACTAACTTTTGACATTTATTGTGAATAGTTTCCTTTTATTAAGCGGTTTTCACAGAAACAAATAGAATTTACATTCAAATTCATGCATTATACAATTAAAAAGTATACAAAATAGACTCAGTGAAAATGTATTGTTTAAAGAAGGGTTTTTAACTCTTAGTGAATCACTTTAAAAGGATAACTGTGGGGCATCCGTCATTGGGGCATTTCCGCATGTCTTTCTTGGTACATTTTGAAATGATAATGCTAAATGTTAGCCCGCCCGTACATTTTACAAATGTTGTGCATTAGGGGCATTAATTTTACACACTTATGACACCCGAGCGACTCGTAAAAGCGAACCGCACGCAAAATTACATTGGGCGAAGATGTTTCGCCGTCGAAGGACGAAATGTGGGTGGAAGTGTGGCCAGGATGGCTGGAGTCAGAGGTGGAGAGACGTTGAAATGGGGGCCGTTCCCGGCTGTCATGGCTGCCGGCTAAGCTGTGGCATTTATTAGAGCTGCCACGCGACAGTCGCAGGATCCGCACAGCCACAGCCACAACCACAACCGCATAAGCTCATTTCCAATGGCGCTGTCCATGTGACAGCCATGAAAAAGCAACCCGAAGGAGCCCAGCCCAACGTCTTATTGTTTTCCAAGCTATATCCCTTAGCCGGAGACAGGATATGGAGCCAGTAGCTGAGCAGGGACTGGAGTCAGATCCCAAGCAGTTGCTAACAAGCCAGCCAAATTGTATTTGCATGCAAGGCGCTACATCCTTCGTCCTGTCAGCTACAAATGTATGCAGATGCCTGCAGAAACCAAACCAACGCACACGACAGCCACGACATTCTAAGTGAATTTTATGTCGAAAAGTTTGAAAAGGGTAGAGAGAGGAGGCTGCTGTTTGCTGCTCCTGCTGCCAGGACATCATCCGCCTTCATCCTCCTCCGGCATCTCCTTGGGCCTCCGTAAGCAACAGGTTCTG
This sequence comes from Drosophila anomelani, assembly GCA_035045905.1. Lineage (NCBI taxonomy): Eukaryota > Metazoa > Arthropoda > Insecta > Diptera > Drosophilidae > Drosophila > Drosophila anomelani. Next base: position 8,960,452 of record JAWNOO010000165.1, read on the forward strand.
GGTTTTCCTGCCGAATGTTGCAACATGCCGTGGGCCATAAGGACGACAGAGAGGGGACGGCGGCTTCCTGTCTGGGCCCCGCAGCGGCATTTGCATTTTCGGCTTTCCTGGCCTCGTGTTTCGGGAGTTGTGAATTATGTAAATGCTTAAATAATAAGATTCACCCTGGTCTCTATTACCCTGTGACCCCGTGACTGCTGCAAACTCTCTACCCAATGCGGTGTGGCTTAGGCTAATTGAAATAACAAATTTGATGCAATATAGCCCTAAATAAAGTCGTGGCAATATAACAAATTTAATGCAACCATGGGATTACATTGGATGAGGGGATAAAATATAGTTTCCAGTTTGGGGAGAAGTGAAATGGTAAGTTTAAGGGAATAATCTTTATAAAGGGTTACTAGTTACTTTATAAATTAAAATACACTCAGCGGTAATAACATATATAACCTAATTCCAAACAAGTCACATCCCTGACAACTGTGTTTTAAAAGCTTCATTGTAATTAACAAAAGAAGCAATCGCAGGACCCATAAAGATAACAACCACTTAATGTTATGAAGCTTAGCTTGGAATTCCCATTAAAAGCACTGGAAAACAGTGATTTTGTGGCTCGGAAATTCCACATCCGCCACATTCCCGCATTCCCACATCCCAGACCCGGAAGCAGACCAAGTGGAGTCTCTGTTCTGGACCCCCCAGCAGCTGCCACATAACAAGTTGCGCTAATTAGAAATATTCCGGGCCATAAACAACATTCGTTGGCCATATCGCTGAAGCGTGGTCCCTTGGCATGTTCCGGTTTTTATTAAATTACGCGTACGCGCTGCGCTGCGTTGCGACAGTAATTTCTTTTGGCCCTAATGAAACGCAATAAAATATGAAACAGGCTGGGATCAAAATCAGCTTCAAAGGTTTTCCTTCTTAGTCTAAACTCAGCAGGCAAACATTAATGGGGAGAACAGTTTAAATATTTTGCTAATTTGTTTAACTGCGTAACAGCCGGCTGAATATTTAAATATTACTGTCAATGCTTGACTAATATTATTAGGGCAAACTTCATGCTAAGAATTTTGAATTATTTAATTGACATTTTAAACATTTATGCAGCTTTCAAAAGTTTGAAAAACTCAACCGAACAAACCCCTGAGTTAATAAACATAAAAATCTAGTTGAATTCCTTAGTCTCCACAGATTTGTGCTTCAGAATGCCTCAAACCGACTTTTCCCAGTTTAAAATTCATATATGCAGCCACGTTGATCGGAAAAGCAGCCCAGCTTTGGAGGAGTAATCGTAAGCAGTCCTTCATGGAAATGACTGGCTAAAGACCCCAAAAGAAGCCCCCAAAATAACACCCACTTTTGGGTGCTTTGTGGGTTGGGTGGGTAGAAGGAGGAAGTTGCTCGGTTTTCTTGGTACGCATGTTGCATATTTAATGGATTTTGACAGCCTAATCCATTGCTCGGTAGCCCGGTGGCTGTCTGGGTTCGTCGGCTGGGTTATGCCCGGAATTTCAAGCATAATTTGCCGCATATTTCTGGCTACTGTATTATTTAACTATTAACGTTCAATTGCCGCTAAGATTTATCGCCAAGCTTACGGTCTCCGCATTCTTACATATCACCCGACACTCCTCAGGGTGCCAAGTGAGAGGGTATCCGTATCCGAAGCCAACTCCATCTCCGTCTCCGCCTCCGCATCCGTCTAAGTCTGAGCTGCACGAACAAAAAGGTAATTCAATATCTTAATATCCGCATAGATCAAGTGCAGGTACGTGTAGGTTTGCACAGTTTGACTTGGGCGCCGTTTAACGTGGCATGCCTCATTTCCAGGGCTTCTTCCTTGAATTCCGGCTGGCTTAAGGGACTTGCTTGGGCGGAAAAGGGGGAAAATTGTAGGAAAAGCACCTTTATTCTAGATCTCTTCAGGCTGGTTTTACAGAATATGTTGCCTACACAGCGAGGAATTGTATTCCTTTAGACTTCAGATACTTTTGTAATGAGTTTTAATTTTTTTTTTTAACTGTCAAAAAGGATATAAGATTGTACTTTTAGTTAGTTATTATCAGCTTAAGAAAAGCCACCTTTTTGCTATGAATACATTTTTAAAATATCTTACAGATTGTAAGTAACACTTGGTCAATGCTACTTTAATTTGTTCTGAAACTATTTACATTCTTATAACAGAAATTAAGTAATAATGACTATGAATCAATGTTAATTTAATCAAAAATATTTCATAGATATGACAGATGTCTATATAATTTATTTCCTGTGCAACATCGTCTTCATGTTTCTCAGTCAGTTGATTTGATCCGCGTTGATTTGCGAAATAGAATTGCCGAGAAAGTGTTTTTCCTGCTGGCTCTCCCTTCCGGCAAACCAAAAATGCTTGTGCGGTTATTATTATACATTTACGAAAATTTCCTTTTTTATTTTTGTTGTTTTTCCTGTCTTTTTGTACTTTGTTTCGACCGAAAATCTCGTTGAAAGTTTCGCAATAAAACTAAAAGTTTCAACGTTTATTGTCGCCAACTTGAAACTTTAAACAATGAGCACAGTTCATGAGCCACAATTTTTGTGCAGCAGGCAGCCAGGATTGAGTTTTGCGGCAAAGGGTTGCTGGCATCGGTCAGGACCGGCAGGATAATTAAAAACCAACCCCGATTGTGGGCCCAAAAACTTTTGGCAATTCTAGTTTTAATACCCCTTTTTTAATTTCTATTTTATTTTTTATGCTGTACGAGAGGATCAATTAATGGAGAGAGGCAGATAAGCCGCAGCGGAACAAAAAACGCATTTAATTTTCAGACTTAGTCATTATAAACTTGTATAAATTATGCGGAAAATATGAAATATTAAAAATGTCATCCAGTTAGAGAAGGGTTTGGGCTTATATTTTATTTAACGCGACAAAATTATTGCTGTCGCTGACGTTTTTATTGACCCATATGCTGGTCGTTGTGGGAGTGGCTGGGATTTAACAAAAGGAATTAACAAAATGCCAACTAAAATTGCCATTTGCGGCAGCCATATCGTTAGAGTCGCACACATACACAAAGCCCTGTATATCGTTTTAATTTTCCTGCTTCCTTTTTTCACCAGGAAATAAAAAATAAAATTTATTTATTTAATTTGCTGTTTGGCGGAGCTGCGTTTTGTGCAAACAAATGCGCGAACAATTCATTTAAAATGTAACGTGCACACACATTCAGATCGTACGCGAACGCATAAAACTGAGTGTATTTGCACAAAAAAAATAGAAATATATATATAAATATATAGAGAGGTATGTATGTATATACCAGCCAACCCACGTGCATATATTGCAATCGTGTTATTTGCATTTAAAATTGCCAGGCAACGGAAAGCCAACTTTTTACAGGCTGTTTGGTGTATTTTATTTTTCAGCTCGCGGTTTATTTGTGGACAATTTTTTACTCTTTCTTTTAAATGGATTTTGTATTGTTTTTTTTTTTATGTTAGTGTTTTATTTTATTTTAATTGAATGACATAGAAGTTTTGGCATGGAGTTTGGGTAGCTATAAATAAAATGAATAATTAAATGAATATTAAAATAAATAGCAAAGAAACTGCAAAATTAATTGGAATTTTAACTACAAAAACTTGATGAACTAAATATGGCAGAAAAACATTATAATTTTTAGATTTTCTACCTATACAATATAGAAATAATAATATTTTATATTATTATATTTTAATCATTGATTTATCTTCAGCCAAAATTATCTAAATTGAATCCTGAAGATTAAGAAACCAGTTAAGGCAATTATTTGTCTTAATAAATATCATTGCCATATATATTCCTACTTAATTCCGAAGACTCTTAAGTTATAAACCTCCCCTTGTTTTCTTGCTTTCGTTAGCATTTCATGAATATTAGGTGCGAGTCAATTTATTTTATACCCCGAAAACCAAGAGATTGCGTTATCATTTCGGGCCCATTCCCAAGCAAAAACTAATAACATCCGCTTTGTGGTTTGTTCGTTTTGATTTCAATTCTGATGCCTCAACGGCGAATGCGAAGCGACTGTCAATTACACACAATTAAGCCGGATTTCTATGTATTTGGATTTTCATTTCCGTTGCGTGCTTCGATATTAAACGTCAGCCGCAAATCCACAAACAAAATCGAGCGATCTAAAAACGGAGGCCGTCTGTTCGTTGGTATTTGCCGGATTTTCTGTATTTGTACATGAACGGAGAACGGAAATTGATTTCGTTTTTATATATATGTATACTATATACAGTAGTGGTCACGAGTTTAGCACACTATGCCTCACCCAACTTTTATGCAAGTTATTTTTGTTTCTGTAAGGACTAGAACCTTGATTCCTTTAAGTACGGCTAGGTTATTATATTGAGAGTATCTCTGGTTATTTTTATCGTCCTAGCTATTTCTGTCTTCCTGCCACAGGACCTTAAGTGCAGCAACCCCGAAAAAACGCTGGACACAAGTTTAGCACACTTAACAAAAAAAATTTTTTTTTCAGTGTGGGATAACAATTTGGGAAAAATTTAACTAGGATTTGGTGGGATATCCTTTATTCTTAATTACTGCTTGGCATCTTCTTGAAAAACTTTCCACCAGAGTGCTACATCTAAGTTCGATTGTAGCATACCAAGCCTTTTGGATTTCGGCCCATAGATCCTTGAAATTAGTGGGTTTAACAGCCCCAATGTCCTGCTGGACATCGCCCCACAAATTCTCAATTGGATTGAGATCTGGGGATTGAGCTGGCCATTAAGGATCTTCTATTTTATTGTCCTGAAGGCAAGACTTCACCCAGCGTGAAGTGTGCTTGGGATCGTTGTCGTCCATAAATCGCCACTTAAACCTTAAATTTCCCTCGGCAAAGGATATAAAAGTATTCGTAATTATATCCTTATACATATGCTGATCCTTCCGAGGATCAATTTTGTGGATAGGACCCACGCCGTGCCTGGAAAAGCCTGCCCATACCATGACATTTGCACCGCCATGCTTAATGTTCCTCACTGTATACTGTGGGTTGTGTTGGGAGGTGGGGGGGTGGGGGGAGAGTGACGAATCTAAGTTTCCCCGGCTGGCATCCGATGGAAAGCACTCTCCCCCATTCCCCCACCTCCCAACACAACCCACAGTATACAGTGAGGAACATTAAGCATGGCGGTGCAAATGTCATGGTATGGGCAGGCTTTTCCAGGCACGGCGTGGGTCCTATCCACAAAATTGATCCTCGGAAGGATCAGCATATGTATAAGGATATAATTACGAATACTTTTATATCCTTTGCCGAGGGAAATTTAAGGTTTAAGTGGCGATTTATGGACGACAACGATCCCAAGCACACTTCACGCTGGGTGAAGTCTTGCCTTCAGGACAATAAAATAGAAGATCCTTAATGGCCAGCTCAATCCCCAGATCTCAATCCAATTGAGAATTTGTGGGGCGATGTCCAGCAGGACATTGGGGCTGTTAAACCCACTAATTTCAAGGATCTATGGGCCGAAATCCAAAAGGCTTGGTATGCTACAATCGAACTTAGATGTAGCACTCTGGTGGAAAGTTTTTCAAGAAGATGCCAAGCAGTAATTAAGAATAAAGGATATCCCACCAAATCCTAGTTAAATTTTTCCCAAATTGTTATCCCACACTGAAAAAAAAATTTTTTTTGTTAAGTGTGCTAAACTTGTGTCCAGCGTTTTTTCGGGGTTGCTGCACTTAAGGTCCTGTGGCAGGAAGACAGAAATAGCTAGGACGATAAAAATAACCAGAGATACTCTCAATATAATAACCTAGCCGTACTTAAAGGAATCAAGGTTCTAGTCCTTACAGAAACAAAAATAACTTGCATAAAAGTTGGGTGAGGCATAGTGTGCTAAACTTGTGACCACTACTGTATTATTTGTTGTTATGGAAAACCAAACTTTGTTTAGGTAACATTCTCGATTTGCACGCCCGCATTGCAGGGGTCAGCGAACTCGGGTCAATTCAATAAGCATATTATAATAATCAGGCCACAATGATGATGACCAATCCCAAATGCACATAAAAGATGTTGACAGAGGGCTCGATGAATGCGGGCTGGGGGATGAGTGGATGGAAAAACTTTTTGATATATTTTGCAAACAATAATGCCGAAGGCAAATTGGGACTCGGCGAAGGACGAAGCAAGTGCAAACAGCAGCGAGGAGGAGATGGACACTCGGCATCTGGGAGTCGGTATCATATGGAAACCCGTCGGGATGGCCCATAACATAAGCTCCACGACTCCGACTCTCAAGGCTGTCCACAAAAAAGCACACAAAATAATCAGAGAGAAAAAAATTCAGCTGAAGCAGAAGTAGAAGTAAAACAATCATAAGCAGCAAAACTTTTCCATATTTGGCCAGTCCTATCCGTCCTCTATCTGCTCTTGTTTTGTGGAACTTTGCCGGGATTTTGTAGCATACATTAGAGCGTGTTGAAGCGCATTGAATTGTGTATTGGGAATTGTTTACAATGCTGCAAAAGTTTTTACGTTCGCTTAGCCAAAGGCAAAGCGACTCTGCTCCACTCAACTCGCCTTGCCTCGACTGGAAAGTTTCTTAAGCAATTGCCAGGGGGACGCAGGCAGGGAAGGACAAAAGGCGGTAAAGGATGGGTGGGGGGCAGGTTTTGGCATTTATTAGATGCACAACCCCCCAGCGATCCGAGTGTCCTCCTGCTTCCTGCATCCCTTCGCTCTGGGCCATGACATAACTTTTTAGCCACAGCATTTCGCTTTGCGGTTGTCACCGAAGGACTCTGGGCCCCGGGTTTTTGGTTCTCCGTTTAATTTATTTAAAATACTTTCTGTTGACTGCAGTTCTGTGGAAAGTTCCCCAATGCAACAAGTTGTAACAAACAGGACAAAAGGCGTCCTTATTCAATGGGCAAAGGGACCTAAAAGCCGCATAACTTTACAAAATCCAACTGAACTTGTTCAGGACTTGCACAAATTATGCAAATTCCTTCAATTATCTATATGTTTTCCCCTTCATTGAGGTCGGAGTGTTTATCAATGAAACAAATTAGAGCTTGTTTTTACACAAGAATGTAATTACATTGAACTTTAAGGATTGAAACTGTTTTTAAAACAAATTTTATTTGATTGCCGACTTTATCTGACAAAACTTCAAAACTCTCCCTCATTTTGGTGCCATTTTATTTTAGACAAAAGTCAATTTCGCCTTGACTTTCAGCTAATATCCTGTCGGCAAAAACTATAATCGAGATAGACCATCACCGAGTGCTGTTTGGATTTGTAATTGCTTTGGCTGCGGGCCACGTTCTGTTAATTATATCCGAATGGCTTTTTTGGCAGCTCCGGCAATTATTTTGATTGCATCCAACCGGCCAGCGCAGACCGGGAGATTGTTGTTGTTTTTATTTGAGAGCCATGTTAATGCCATTTCTGTTGAAAACTTTTACGTCGTATGCGCAATATGGCTTTTTATGGCCATTAATTAGAAATACAATTTCCCCCCAGGGGCGATGTATGTTTCAGCAGAGGGACGAGTCAAACCGGATGCAGGATGCCCCAGGGCTTTTCTTGACACCTGAATAACAACAACAGGATCTTGGCTTTTGGTCTCGGAATGTGTCTCAGTTACATCCGCCCGAAGGACGAACGATGCGAAAGCTCTGCCTTCGATGCTGACTGATGAGATTAATTAAGCAAGGCAAACAAAAGGATTTTAGTTTCATGCAGATACTCCTGACACACACTCGCATAGATGGACTACCTTCATTGGTGGTGGTGTTGTTGTTATTGCTGTTATCCTTGTTGGATTGACAGGCAGCATTGCGTATGCCTGTTGGCATTTTTATTGACAAGGACACATTAATTACTCAATGACATTGTAATCAAATATAAGCAATGCCTGAAAGCATTTGCTAGTTCTTGCTCATCCTACTGCTGTTGTTGTTGTTGTTGCTTGCCATTATCCTTGTTCCTGCTGCTGGGTGCGTGTGTGTGTCAAAGTTCAGCGTGGGTTCCGTAAATCTTGCCCCGATGTCAATATTGCGCATACGCCACCGACATCGCCACCAAGCACGAGTGTTTATTTAAGTTAAACCGCCCTTCCTATAAGCCTGGACACACCCTTATATGTATATATATACATTTATATATATGTATACTCCTGCGTGTGTGTGTGTGCGTTTCTCAGGGTCCTGTGTTTTATTAATTACGTAATTATGTAACAAATTAAATGCATGTACAAGTGCCATGGGAAAGGGAAGCCGGGTGGCTGGCAGCTACTTAAACCGTTTGCTTGCATGTCGATGGCACTAAGTGGGTTAACTTGTGCCCGAGCCTTATATATAGAGGAACGCATCTCCTGACACACATCCTCAAAGGATTGCCGCTTGCAAAGAGAGTGCTTCGTGTTTACTTGGTCCGCATCCTGGAGTTCATCCTCAGGTACAAAGCGAAAAACAAGTTTTGAAACCGAGCCATGAATAGCGAATACTTGAGAATCAGGATAAGAGGCTGGAAAACAAGCTAAAACAAAATGAATATGATGGATAAACAAATCTTGCAAATGTTTAGATTTAATTGGATGGTTTCTAATTAATTAAGTGACTTGCATTAAGCTGTCATCTTTTAGGAAGAGAAAGTCTGATATACATGTAGCTTTAAATCTTTACATTTAATTATAATAATAATATAGCTTTCTCTGTAAAGAAATCTCAGAAAAAATCTCATCTTTTTTCAAAAGCAATTTAGAGGGAAAACTCTCTTTCTTCCAGATTTAAAATCACAAATATATAAAACTGATTTGCGTTTAGAGCCACAAAAAGATAAACAACCGGCTGGGCCACAAATCTTTTACCAGACTCCTCACACACACACACAGCACCCAAAGAAATCTGAGTAATTACAGATCCGACACTCAAAGTTTATCCAGTCCTGCACCTGCGATGGCAAGGACATTTCAACTCCATCCAACAGCCATAAAAAAGTTTCGCTTAACGTTTTCCGTGGCGCTCGGAGAGTGTGTGTGTGGGCTGCAACATTTGTCTCATTTTCCCCTGTCGTTGTCAAGAGTCTCCGGTGCTCGTCCTCGTCCTGGTGCGGGTCCTGATTCTCCTTCTGCTGCTGGTCTCACATTACACCACGGCACGCATTTAAAATCCAAATTAAATATTTCCGCATGAAACTCAAATCTTACAACTGATTAAATAACCCAGGACCAGAAGAGAGGGAGAGACAGCAAGGAAGAGAGATGGCAGAGGCATCCTGGCACAGGACCAGGGCATTCTTGGTGCTGAAATGCTGCGGGGCAAGTCAAAAAGGCAGCGAAGGCGGCAAGGACTTAAATTGCGACAAATATGTGAGTATGCGGCACACTGAGATAAATATTTTGAGTATTAAGAAGATTTTAGATTTGAAAATTAGTAGTCGATGAAAAATAAGTTCCCAATTCATACCTCAAATTGTGTCATAAGTGAAAATTGTTCAGCTAAATCTAGACAAGATATATATATCAATATTAAAAATAATTCTACAAGAATAATGAATTGTTATCGAACTACAATATCCGGCATTGATATCCGGACTCCTAAAAGGAGATCCTTGGTGGATCGCAGTCTTGACTTACGCCTCCGGAATGCCGAGGCTGGTTATTACTTCAAATGGAGCTGCATCAACCTGCTGCTGATGATAGTCTTCAGAATTGACATAATGGTGATGGATCGATCCTCCTGCCGCGAGCCTCGGTACAATCTGGTACACATGGGATCCATCTTTCTGGCCGTTAGTTTCTTGGCCTGTTTCATTAAGTATTTATATCTTGTTTTCAAGAGAGAGCTAATGGTTGGTACTGAAGACCAAAAGCGTTTATTGGATGGCTTGAATATCAGCGATATGGACACGATTTTGGATCTGCCAAATATAGAACCACCTAGCTGCGATGCATCCGAGACATTTATTATCCAAAGTAGTCCTTCCCTCTTGCGATCCTATGACTTCAGGCATTGTCTGTTAGACCGGACTCCGAAAACTGAAAGACGAACTGCTTGCCCCGAAGACTATCTCACTGATCCTTGTCAGCTTCCAGCTCTCATCAAACGTGCGAAGCGGGAACGCAGATTCTTGACAGAGAGCCAAAGAGCACCCACAGTCAAGAATTGGGCCTGCAGAGATAGGAGTCAGCAGCTGTGCAACACCGTCTACCAGTTGTCACCGGCGCCGGTTAGCAACAGGCCCATAACCTTCGAGGAGTTTGGCACTGCACACACCCAAAAGGGGAGCACCGATCCAGCTCGCTTCTACTCCCCCCAAAGGATGCAATATGTGGTCAACTTGAGGTCATGGATTCAAACCACCATTCTGAAGCGTCTGGTCAGGGAGATGGACTTTGTGAACAGTCTGCTCCAGCAGCGAGGCTTTGTCGGCTTTGAGATCGGGACGGTGAGCTCGGATACTTTACGTCGGGCAGTGGAGGGTCAGAGGATTATGGTGCCCGCTTTACCCACGTTGCTGGCCTTCCTTAACCTTGCTGGGGATCAGCTGTATCTGGTACGGCGCATCCGGGAGCTGGAGAAATCATTACCTGATTCATGGAACACAGGCCTACGTGTGCCCACCGATGCTGCTATTATATTCCATTTATTCTGCGTTTACCTGGACGCCCAGTTGATGCCATCTCTAGGATATGGGCCGCAATTTTCCTGTCGCTATGTGGTGCAGGCCAGCCCGAAACACTCCAGAAAGGACCTCATCAGCGCTGTGAACAACTATGCAAACTTTGCCTTTTTGGTAACCAATGATGAGGATCAGAGAAGGCCTAGATTTGATTATATTTGCGGCGGTGAAGTGCATAGGTGCGTGGACCAGAGAATCAGCCCCTTGCAGGTGATCATTGAATTCCTTATGCACATGCGACAGCACCAGGACTCCACTCTGGAGGGAGTCAGTCTGGGCAAGAGTGGCATTAACATCATGTGGGTTATAGGAGAATCGTAAGAGTTTTCCTGTTAATATTTGTTACCTATTATTTATTTATTATCTCTGTTTAATGTGATAAAATTTAAATTTTAAAGCTTTGTAAATTATAAGCAGCTGTAAACGCCTCTTTTGTTTCCTTTTAAATATTCTAAACGTTCTCATTTCAAATAGTTTTGCTTTCAGTGTCGGAGTGTTAAATGTGTTTGTATAATTGGCAAGCCAGCAGACATACGTTTGCGGGATGTTTCCATTTCCATCCTCTCCATCTCTTTCTTCCTCTTTTTAGCCAACTTCCCTTTCTGCCACTGTTATGCGTTCAGAATTTTTAGCATTTAACAAAACTCAGCTCGGGCGTCGTTGTCCTGGGGTAATTGTGTTGTTATTTGCCGTCGCCCAAAACGCGCTGGCTGTTGTCTGCATGAAAACTCATTTGGCCAGGCCAACAGAGCGACGGAGCACCTGACTGAGACTTTAGCTCCTGAGTCTCTGGATGTGTGTCTGATTGTGCGTTTTATGAATGAATTTAGTCGCCTTCCCTTGGCTCCTGCCAGGACACCTTGCTGATTGCAGAAGAGAAGGAGAACAAGATGACAATGAGGGCGGCTGTGATGGCGGTGGGAGGAAACTTTGCCCTTAGTTTTTGGCCAACTTGCGTCCTTGCGCTGTCACTCACTCGCCCATTGCTTACAGTTACAACTTTCTCAGACAACTTGCCGTTGGGTTTCACAGGGAAAAATATTTCCATTTGGTGGATGTCATATTTTCATTTAAAAATTGAGTTGGTTTTTTAGATTAACGAAGTTGTGGAAAAATATATTTAATTACATAATTTCGTTTATTAAATAATTTTATTAAGATATATAAATTAAAAAAGCTTTTTGTGATATTTTATTATAAAATATTTTAAATATATAATGAAAAATAAATTTTTCCGAAAAGGATTTCGTTGAAAAACTGAATTCTTTAGCTTAAAAGTTCATAAAAAAATATTACCAATTTATTCTCTGTGTTGACCAATCCAAGATGCTCCTTGGACTCCTTGGCCATCACGGGGTCAAAGTGAAAATCATTTGCACGGTAAAACGTTTTTCGGTAAACTCGACTTGACTTTGGATTTCGGAATATAAAATAAAATTACCAACAAATTGAAAATTGCATCCTGCGTGCAGCAGTGGCCCCTTTCATCCGTCTTTCCTTCCTCCTGAGGCATCCCACGGCGCCCGTTCGAGTTGGATACACGAAAACTTTTCTATTTTATACCCAAGGATTATGCTATGAATATAAAATCTTGCGAAATTACACCAACACAGGCACACGTGCCTACATGTACACGTAGAAAGTAACTGAAAGTTGCGGTCGTGACGCTGCAGAGGGGGCGGTACCAAAGGTTATGACTGTGCGAATGTGATTTCAGATTGTGTGACTTAGTTAGGAGGTGCACTGCAAATAATATGAGGGGATTAGATGAAATTGGAATGGTAATTATATTAATATTTCATATTTATTTAGATTTCAGATATCTTTTCTCGCTTTTTACCTCTGTAAAAATTAAACAAAACTCAAATAGAAACTTAATTTTATATTTAAGAACTGCAATTTTAGCAAATTAATGATCCAAACCTTTAAAATGACTCTCACCTCAGGCTTAACATGGTACTCCTGTCTGCAGAACTCCCCCTGTAAGTGGGAACTTGTTATCCGATCGGCGAGTTGACGCTCGCTAACAAGTTCCTGTCCCAAAGGCAAGAGGAGCTCGATGCAACAGCTGGCATTTTTGGCTGAAAGGTCGCACTTTGGGTGCTGGCCCCAAGGCTCTCAAAGTGCTCAGTGTAACACCCTCGGAATCGCTGCAATTTGAGAAACTTACTTGCAGTTTCTTCCGCTGCATCCTGCAGCCTGCAGCATCCCAACGTCCTGGCGAGAAGCAGCATCTGCCGGCGCAATCATAAGCCAACACCTAAGCACGTCAACAACACGTGGAGATGCCCACGCCAGCCCAGTGCTCATCAACTAACACTATTTAGTGTGAGAGGAGCGTCGAAACTTTTTGCAGCTACTACAAGTAAAACTAAAATTTGCCAGATCATTGCTTCCGCTACGTGCAGGGATTCAGGATGCTGCTGTTGTGCTGGGATTCTAGGATGCAGCTGGCATCTTGTCTACGTGGAAAGGATTTTCTGGGAGCTGTAATGTTATTATGCATATGGAGGAGTCCTTACGTCGACATCCTTGTGTTGTGAATGTCAGTGGAAGGGAAAAACTTAATTCGAGTGCAGGCAGTGCAGATTTGCCTAAGCACAACTTTTGGGTCAAATTAAATGTTAATTAAAACGTTATCAGTTTCGAAGGGGTGTTTTCACTTTGTTTGCTAGGAAAAAAAGCAAAAAGAAAGCCTGTTCTGAACAGTTGTTGGGCATTACTTGCATTGCTGGGGCTTTGAAACTAAAGTTAAACATAATTTCTGCACGAATTGCCACTTGGCAAGTCTTCGCCGCTGCTTACAGCTTGCTGCTTGCTACTTGAGCGTAAATTGCACAGCTCCGGACTGCGGACTCCGTTGGAGTCAGTTTCAGAGCCACAACCGCACACCCTTCGCCACACCCACACCCACAACCCCCCCGTCAAACCCACACACACAAAGCCAGGCAGCCAGGCGAGTAAAGCCCGAGGGTTGGGTCCAAAAGGGCAGCAAATGAAATAAACGTGAGACGTAGAGCAAGGCAGCGAACCGAGTTCCAGTTTCCAGTTCTCAGTGCAGAATACATGACGAAAAATAGTTTAGAAATATTGGTAAAAACATCTGAACAGCCTTAAACAAAACAGGAAATTATTTCTATACACAAACTTAAGGGCTTATATTTTATTTGATATTTTTATTTCTCTTTCCTTTTTTATTGTTAGGCAAGTTTATGTAAAATATATGTCATACAAATTTAATTTAGTCTAAATTGAGAGTGCTTAGTCTCTACTTTTCTCTCTGTGCATCTCTCCCATTGAGCCACTACAAAACTGCAATGAATGGTTAATCAAGCAGCCGGCTTGAACAGCTTTTGGCTTCATTTTACAGCAAGTTGCACTGGGAATGGGAATGGCAATGGGCACAAAAACTGGATCGGGTGAGGGATGCCAGCTATTGGGTGGAGTTCCAAGTACCGGCTGCTTACCAGCAAGTACAGGAGCTGAAGCCAGCCGGAGCCGGTATATTATGTGCAGAAAACGCACATAAACAAAGGCCCAAAGCCGAAGCTAAATAGGCCGAGTGCAAAAAGGCAAATGCAAAAGGCAAAAGCTGAGGCTGAAGCTAAAGCTGAACCTGAGGTGTGCCAGGCTTGACATGACCATGGACAGGCCGCAGAAAGGACCTGCCAACTATACGGGAATTAGTATAATGCCTGGCTAAACTCTTAAGTATATAGGCAGGAGGCGATGAAAGGCCATTGTGCATTGATACGAGTATGTAATTGATGGATGCACTTGACTGGCCGTTGAAACTGAGACTCAGAAACGATTGTTCCTTTTTATTACTTCAACGAGATAATATTTCTTCTATTTATTTTGAACAGGTTTTACGGCACGGACGTTGGCATTCATTTACTTTAGACTCCGATAATCTTATCGTATAAGTCAACTCTGATGGGTTCTAAATCAAAAACTTAATATTTGCCCTGGCCAAACTCACCTCCTCGTCCGACAGGAAATATATATATATATATATATTCCTTTTTTTACAACTGCCGTAAGCTGCTTTATGGATTCTGGCTAGGCGAATAAAGCTGAATAAGTAGGACCAGATGCAGCAGTAAATTCCGCGACTGCCCTGCATTACCTCAGCTGACAGTTTAACTATCCGCTAAAACGCAAAAAAAAGGAAAGAAAATAAGGGTGGATGAAAATAAATTTTTCAGTTTTATTGGTGGAAAGGCTTAAAAACGTTGAATTTCTATTAAATATCTGGCGCACACGTCGTATACGTAATATCAGATTACGGCGACGGCTTAAAGGCAACAAAAAATAACAAAAAAGTAAAGAAAGAGAGAAGAAAAACAAAGCTGACTGAAAACAAAACCAAACAAAACAAAATAACAAAACAACAAAGGTAAATACAGAAAAAGAAGGAGTGCAGCAAATACAAAAAACTCGCGCTGGCATAAAATAAAATGGAAATTACACGGAGTGAGATGGGAGTTGGCTTTGCTATAAAGGTGCTTACGTTTTTTAATTACCTCGTTTAAGGCACAACCCATTTGCACGTGTATGGGTGTAGCTGTGTGTGTGTGTGTGTGTTGGTGTTTGTGTGCGCTTTTATCAACTCGTTTCGCCGTGTTTTACTCACTCGCAGACGTTGCCATAAGTTTTAATTAAAATTACTTTGCCCGCTGCCTGCCGGCTGATGATGCCGGTTCCCACTGCCAATGCTCCTGCTCCTGCTGCTGTTCCTGCTGCTACTGCTCCTGTTCCATCTCCTGCTGATCCTTCTGGCTGGAGTGTTTTGCCGTGTGCTTTTTGATATTTGCTGTTTCCCTGCTCGCACTCATCACCTGGCCACTGTTTACGGCGGAGTTTTTTTTGCGGTTTTTGTTGCTGTTATCCCTGCATAGGCCCCTCCGGCGGAGTTTTTTCCGGATTTGTTGATTCTCATAGGCGTATATGAAGGAATATATACTGGCTGCACAGGCATTTCCAGCCTACGTCTCTGACATTGCCCCATTGCAATGACAATGGTCGTTGGCTTCAATCCCAGCCACAGTTCAGTTGAGTTCACCTGGCCCTGGCCGGATATTAAAACTCTGCGGAAGTTGGCAAAATATTGAACAATTATCAAGCTCCAAAGCTAGCCAAAGGATGGGGTTTTAAAGGTTGCGATATAAATTTGAGCGGGTCTGGGGAGTAGAAAAAGTATAAACATTTAACTTTAGGGCTAAGAAAATATATAAATATTTTAATATTAAAGAATACAAAAATATTTAAAATATGAAAAATATATATTTAAATTTGAGGACTGCAAATTTATAACTATTTAAATAAATAAGTTAAGCAATACTTTCCTCTACTTCGTTCTAGAAATTGTTCATACGCCATGTGGGCCATGGTTAAACTTTTTATTTTTTTTTTCATCAATGTAAATTGAATTGTTATCTTAATTTAAGTTTAAATAAAACGTTGGATCATCCTTAAATATTTTTATAAACAAAAATATGAAATTCCACCACAAAATTTAGAGGAGAAAAAATATTGATGTTGAAAATATCAGGGAGTTAATGCATTTGTGGATTTTGAGTTTTTTGTTTTTAACAATTTGTTGTGACATCCGGCTGTCTGTCATTTTATTTTGTGGTAAATATTTCATATTTTTTAAGAATACAAATTTAGTTTAAAATTCAAACAGCTTTAACTATGAGTTTTAGAAAGAGTTTGATAAAGTTTCAATGGTAAAGTATTTGTTATTGAGGGTGAGTTTTTTTTATTATAATATCCATACATTTTAAAGTAAAAAACCAAAAATTATGAAAGGATTATTTATCGAGCGCTGATATTCAACTGGGCGTGACAATCCATTGGCATTTTGGTTCGGAAGTCGGGCTTTATGGACTCCGCAGCGTCGCCGTCATCATTCAAACAATCAGCCAACTGTGAAGCGGAGCAGCCAAACGAGCGGCTCTAAACGCGCAGTTCAACGCTTGGCTTGTGTTGGCCCCACCACGCGGGGCTTCCACAAGGATCGCCCTGCGGGTCCTGCTCGTCCTGGAGCCGAAGCTGGAGTATATTTGCCACATGCTGATAAGCAGACATAATAATAAAAAATGTATGAGCTGCCTGGCAAGCGGCGGCAGTCATAATAAAATGTGCAAAATAAAATGGAATGGCGAGCAACCGCAGCGAGGGAGCCGAGAATGCCAAGGACTTAGCAGCCGCACCAGGAGCAGGACGAGGACGAGGACCCGGACGCGGACCCGTACCACAATCCCGAGCAAAATGTTGGCGGCAACGGATGTGCGCCAAAAGCAGCTGCGGAAACGTTGCACAATTTTGCGGCGACAGCGCTAAGATGGCTAAAAATGGTGGGGGCGTGGCAGTGGTTGCGGAGGACAAACGCGACATAATGAAGTCAAAAGTTGTGGCGCCAAACGGCCCAAAAGAGTTCCGAACGTTTTGCTAATGAGTGCTCAGAAAGCTGGCTGCGATTATCAGGGGCCAAACACACCGAAGCAGGGCGCTGTCCAGAGACCAGAGATGATGGCTAATACCATCGCTCAACGGGACCATTGCAACTTTGGCGGAAATTCCTTTTTGAAGCCAGTAGGAGTTGGCGAAGGTGCACGAGGAAAAATATAAAGTTATTGACTCGCTTAATATACATATAAAGATACATATATTCTTCTAAATTATTTCTTTGAGCTTTAAAATGACTGTTTTGTGGACTAATGTTGGGTTACCTTGTGGTAAAGTTTAAATAAGTAATGTTAACTATTACTATCTGCATCTTATGACATTAAAAAGCTGAACAATTAGGTTGAAAAAAAATTAAATAAAACATTGGGCTTATATTTTGTTTAATACTTTTTAAATTACTTGTTAAATGATACCAGATTGTAAGCTCTTTTTTCTCTATTTAATTTATAAACTGTGAAAAATATTTTCCTCAGTCCAAAAAATAATTTCCCAATACTCTCCCCCAAGTGTATGTCAGTTTTTGAAAGTATTGCAACTTTTGGGAATAACATGTTGGTTGCATAACTTCCTTAATACGAATAACCAACAAGGAAAGGGAGCAGAAATACCCCAACATTATGCCACTCAACGATGTTCAGTTTGTGTATCAGAGTCCTGCGAAGTCCTGGGAAACTGGCTGCTGGATGCTGTTCATATTTTGCGACAGAGGCGACAACATTCATGGCCTTTGGCATTAAGAACCTTCATAAATTTCAGGGAGCAGTCAATGAGCAGGCTCCTCCTCCTTCTGCCAGCAGAGTCTGCATTTGATTGATCCTTGATGTGGGAGGCCAGGCAGGACTCAAAGAAGTCCTGGGGGCCCCTCCAAAATGTGCGGCCAGGCGATGGTGTTGATGTTGTTGACGTTATTCGTGTTGTTGTTTGTTTGCTTGCCCTGTCAGTGATACCGCTCCTGTTTTTGTTGTCACAAGCAACAACAATTTAATAATAGATTCATTACACACACACATACATACGTACACATGTCGCCATTCCTTCCTCTCGGCTAGAAAAATAACGAAACATCTTCCGCATGACAGTTGCTGGAAACGAGAGAGCTTGCCGCATCATGCGTATCATTATGTCAACAGAAAATAAGTGTCTCTATATATCGAATATAATAAATTGAATATATTTTCATCAGCAATAACAGCAAAACAGCCGCAATAACAACAATAACACTGCTGCCGGGAACACCAACAGGCAGGAACATCATGTTAACCAAATAGAAAAGTCGGCGGCGAGCGGAAAACTGGCATGGGAAATGATGGAGAAATTGTGGAAAAAGTGATATGTGCGAACGGCTCGACATGTGATATGAGTGGTAAACAATTCAAGTGACAGGAACAAATATATCTGCATAATTTGGATCATACTTGAAAATAACCATATTGAGGGGTTATATGTCGTTATGTGACAGCGGCTTTTGTTTGAATATAATTAAAGCTAGCTTAACTCTTAAGTGCAAATAAAATATACAGAAATCACAAGATAATGAAATTATTTAAAATTAAAACTAATTGGTAAATTTATTATATTTAACTCATCAATAAAAGTTGCTTCTTTATTTACTTAAATAACCAATTTCCTAGAAACCCCCCCCCAAGTTATCTTCTATTTTTTTCTGGTCCCTACAATGTGACCCTTTCGAAATAGTATCCTTAAAACGTCCCTCAAAGCGAGAGAAGCAAAAACATTGGCCATATCCTTTTCGCATCCTGTGGCTGTCAGCGCTGTGAAACTTAGCGAAGGCGTCGAGGCGCTAACAGTTTTGAAGTTTATTTGGCATGTGGCAGCATCCAGCCAGACGCTTCTGTTTATCTGCTGCGGAGGGTTATTATCGGGACACAGTCAGGCGGCGGCGGCGGCGGCAAGGATATAGTGGGATATCCTCAGACCGGAGACCCTTTCGCTGTGGGTTTTTTTCAATAAAGTCGTGGTATAAAAATTTCATACGAACTTGCTTTGATATTTTATTTATTTTTATTTGCCCCACCACTTTCCTCTCTCCATCCTCTCTCCTTTGGACCATTTTTCTTGCTTCTTGCTTCTAATCAATTCCAAATCATTTAGCACACGCATGAGCTGTCAGTGTGTGTCTTGGTGTCCGTGTGTGTGTGTGTGTGAGGGACGCCATTTTGATTGCGTTAAAGTTGTGCGGCTTTAAGCCGCTCCAAGGACCAAGGCAAATGGCGGCCATAAATCAGAGGCGTGACAGGGCACAAAAGCCAGCCGACAAAAGCCAAAAGCTCTGCGGGTAATTATGGCTAATTAACGTGCCGAAAGCCAATGTCCGTCCGGCCGTCCACGAGTCGATATTACGATCCGAATATCGCAAAACTTCTCTTTTAATAAAATCATCAAATTTGCCTCAAGGCGGCATAAAAGGCTTTTGCGGCAGCCATAAAAACGTCGTCATCAATGTCGAATGTCCGAGTTCGAGTCGCAGTCCTTCTCCCAGGACCAATTCCTTGTTCTCTTCGTGCTCGTCCTCATCCTCGTCCTCGTCCTCGAATGTTTATGGCCAGCACATGTTCACCACTGGAGTAGTAGTGCCGAGAATGGGTCTGTAATTTAAGTGGCGTAAATTATGGTCAAGAGGTCTCGAACCCTTGAACCAAAAAAAGGCAACACGATGGCCCATTACCGGGGTTCCAGGACCATGTTCCAGGTCCTTTGCTTTGTTACATGTGTGAAGATTCTGCCCCAAAGCAATTTTTGGCCATTTTATGTGCGTACCAGCAGCCCGAGACAGACCAAATATGACAGTAGCTTGCTTGGCCAGAATGTAATTTCGGCAGAGAGAAATTATAAACAGCAGGGACATTTTCCAGTTTCAGTTTTCCGTTGCCGGCGCAAAACTTTTGCCCAAGTTCATTTTCCCTCGCCAAGTATTTCTCCTTGCGTTATTTACTTTGGCCCGCTGCGGAATGCGCAATTCAGCACGTTTCCATTGTTCATAATAAATGTTCATAAATAAGTTGATTAGTTTTTTATGCGGTTAGCTGGGCGAAACGAGTGGCATTTCGGGGCGCCGTCTTCTTGGCCCTGATTCCTTGAGGACGGTAATTGAAAATGGCTCTTAGTGCGTGATTATTACATTTTTTCTGCGCCACATTACAACGTGATAGGACAGAAAAACGAAAAGAAGGCGGATACTGTCTCCACTTCCACGATGTTTATTGTGTATTAACTTGGACTGCAAAAAGTGCGCGGTAAGCAGCTTTTGTGCTGATCGAAAAAGTGGGGAGAGGTTTTATTTAAGGAAGTCGCGCTGAAAAATCATATTTAAAATTACACAACTAATATACAAGAATTGTATAAAGATAAATAGCTGTATGAACTTGGAATATACATTTATTATTCAAGAAACCATTTATTAAAAAGAAAATATGTAAGCAAACATTTCTGTTTCTTTTACAAACAAATGGTTTCCTTTTACAACTTAGCTATATTTTAATTCCTTTAACAAATACTAAATAAATAATAAATAAGATTAGAGCCCCTAAATAAATTTTCCGTTATCAGAAATAACTTTGACTACTAGAATATGTCCCTATTTCATGGCCAAATCTCATCAAAAACTAAACTTTTCTTTAAAAGACTACCTTCTCTGTCCAAAGCCGTTACAGTATCTCAATTGTCTCTGGCCAAAACGGAAACTAAGTAACGGTTATTTCATCTTAAAGTGTGCATTTGTGTATGTTATGTCGGCCATTTCAAACGCAATTTCCGCTACGCCAATAGGAAATTCTGAATTCAGAGTAAAACTTTATGAAAACTTTGCCACATTTGGCAATTTACTCAGTTGATATGCTCAACAACTACTTGGCAAATTGTTTGCGATTGCAATTTCCGTTTGATAGAGACAAAAACGATCTAAGAACAATCTATTTTTTATGACTGTTAATAGATTTTCTTTTCTTGTTGTTCGTATTTTGTTTGGAATTTCAGTTTTGTGGGGAAGATTGATAGGACTTTGGGGTAATGCTTAAAAGAAAAGTTTAAAAATAATTGTAATCAATGGAAAAAAATTATATCATTCTTTTAGGATAATACAATTTATTAAAGATAATGTGCAGTATATATCCTTGAATTAAGAATCCTTTATATCAGTAGCAAAAGTATATTCCGATTTGGTAAAACCTGTTTTCCCTTTATCTATTTCTGTTGAAGTTGAAACAAGACGAGTTATTGAATGACTGTTGCAAGAACTTTTAATTATTTAACGTGCTACGTTTGGCACACACAATGCATCCTTCGACTTGGGCTGCAAATGCATTTTGCATAATTTGTTTGTGCGCTGAGGCGTGCGCAGGCTTCATCATCGTCATTGTCCTGTTCCTAGCTCTCGTCCCACTCTCCCCCCTACAGTTCATGTCATCGTCAGTCGAGTATAGAGCCCACTCCTTCATCGCCGTTTGGAGCTTGTCATATCAATCTCTGGGCTCAACCCATTTGCCGACTGTCAACACGGGGCGGGGGTTGAAATCGAGGGCTTGTAGGTGATACAGGATCCCCTCTATGTCTATGTGTGTGTGTGGCAAACATCAACCCTCTCTTGCCACACACACTTACACTCTCACTTTAATTTATGTGCCACGACCCTCCGTGGTCCAAACAATGTCACTTGGCTTTTGTAAGCTCACGTGTTACATGCAAATGCGCTTCCTGACTCCTTTGGCTCCTTTGTCTTCTGCCTTTGTAAAGGAAGGGTAGTGGAGGAAGAGGTGCAGGGGTTAAGTGTGGGCAAATATTGTAATGATGTATGTGATTCTTTTTCTGCACCCCTTCTATCATCGCTTTATTGAAATCGCTCCTTATCCGCAGCCAACTCCCCTTCGAGCACTCACTTTGGGTAACCACTTGAAGATATTTTTGTGTTGGAAAAAAAATGCAACATTTTCGCAAACATCTCGCTTAATGAAGTAACAACATGCTTGAGTCAAAAAAGTCATTAAAAAATGCTAAATGTAAGTGCCAGCTGGGCAAAAATCAATATACAATCAACACACAGGGATACACACGGGAGGAATAAAAAATGAAAAATGAAAATATGCCTGCCGCAGACTTCAAGGCTGCAATTATCGTGAATGACGTTGTTGGCCATGTTGTCAAAGGAATTGCGGCAGAAATATGGAAAAAAGAACGAGTAGAAGAAGAAATTCTGCAGATGAAATTGAAAAACATGTAAAATGCGTTGACGATTGCGTTTTTCAAGTGCAGCCGAGAGTTGGCGTCGCCATGGCCGTATTTCAACTCACATGAGTTCGCGCACGGCCAGCTGTATACCAATTAAAAATGCAGTGGACAACGCCCAAAAAAGTATGCTACAAGAAGTGGGTGTTGGCAGTGGGGTGTTGGGTGTTGGGTGTAGAGAGCTGGGTGTTGGGGCTGCTGGAAAAGCACTCACCATGTGGCGGCTGCTGTCAATGACAGCGCAAATAAAATGCAACAAAGCGTGTTGTAAAACGCGCAAAAATGAAAATCAATAGTGAAGCCTCCCGCCGCATATATATTCCATACATATTCATGTTCGCACATACATATATTGGCCCCACATATGTATATATAACGCACAATTCATATGATGAACCCTGGGAGGGAGGACTTAAAAGAAAGAAATTCATTTTCGGAAAATTAATTAAGATTTTATAATATTTTAAAGCATAAAACATAGCCAAAAGGTTCAGAAATAGTTGTTTTCCATTCATTCCATTTTCCATCCTTTCCAATATAATATAGTGATTTAGATAATGTTGTTTTGATATTGATTCAGACATTTCCTTAAACTTTTTATATTCGATGTAAATCTGTATTCTCTTTGGTATTCACATTTAATCCATATTGAACAAACGTTAGCAGAAATTTAAAAACTTCTTTAAGATACTTCTAAATATTTCTTACGTATTATTTATTTCCTTAAACCCTTTAAATCCCCTAATAAACTATCTCTGTAGCTCTCAGAAATTCCAGAAATTCCAGATTTTTCGGACCATTTACACTGTGCAGCAATGCAGTTGGTTTGGGACTTGGTCAGCTGCTGCTTCTGCCCTGTTTTACATAGGCTTGGGCGTTTGTCATAGCAACAACAATAATCAGAGCGACATCGGGGGAGGTGTAGCAACAGCATAAACACGGGAAACGGAAACGGACAAGAGCAGGCGGCTGGAGGGGGATATGGGATAATGGTGGGGTTGCGAGGTGTGGGGCGTCGGCCATTCCCGGTCCTTGTTGACGTCAGCCATAGAGCGTGCAAATGTTGACCTACATACAAAACGTTGAGCAAACAGGCGCATAAATGCCACGTTAAACAACAGCAGCAGCAGCAGCAGCAACATCAGCAGCAGCGCCGCGCAGTGCAGATAAGTCCGCCTTTTTGCCCAGCTGCCAACGCATTGTTAGAAATTGTCGGAGGACATGGCCAGCCGGCATAGTTAATAGCCCATAGACATAGTCACCGACATGGCCATAGCCAAAGCTATAGTTTAGCATATATGCACTGGCAAAATCGAGAAAATTCCGGGGGGAAAATATTTAAAGAGTTTGTTGAAGAGGAAAACATTTAAAAAACTATTTCTTTTAATACTGCAAATGAGACTTAACAAATTTGTAAATATTAAATAATAAATTTTTCCTTTACTTCTTTCCTAAAATTTCTGGTAGCATTTAATTACAGAAACAATCCTTTACCCCACCATAAATCTTGATTATATCAAAGCACATTTTCTGGAACTATCTAGCAACTGACTTCCATTTGTTTTCCGTGAACTGTTATCCTTGTTATGGTTTTTAATACTTACCAGCATCATAATTGTTATGTAGATTTATAGAATTGGGTTGACTGGCCAACGGTGACCGGTCCCCAGCATCGGATATGAACCATCCCCATTTGAATGCATCCAAACAATGCCTCCCTACCTCCCCCCTCTATTGTGAGCCAAGAAACGAATGACCAACTGAACTGAATAGACTAGAATTTTATAGGATGAGACTCGGAAGAAGAGTCTCCCCTTTCGAAAATTTACAGCCCCGCCGGGGGGAGTTTCCGCTTTTTGGCACGATGCATGTAACATAGAGGAGAGTGGCCCAAAGTGCCAGGGCAGCTGGTGCGCCTACCAGGCTTCACCTGGCCGTCGAGTACTCCGCCATGGCCAGGCCTAATGATGACGGAGTGGGGCGAGTGGTTTCTGAACAGTGGCCATAACGGTTGACGCTTCCCTGGCCACCGTTGTTGTTTTTGCTCCCTGTTACTGCTACTGCCTTTGGTCCTTTTAACGCTTCTCCCTCCGTGTGTAGACACGCATTGGCAGTAAGTCAGTTTGTCAGTTAGTCAGTTTGTCATTCAGCCAAACAGGCAACCAACAAACAAACAAGCTCACGCTGCTTGAGCGAAAGAGTGTAGTCGATGTTGCCGGGCAGGAGGCAATGAAGTAAAGCATTTCTCTAAAGAGGCTTTGAATACTCTCTCTTTAATTTATAAATCATTCAAAATTATAACTTCTTCCTACTATATATTTATTTGTAATTAAAATATTGAACAAAATAATAAATCTAAGCCAAGCTAAGCCCTCAAATCAGAGGGACTCTGTAGAGTCAAAAGGGTAAAAACCTGGTTTGTTAACAATCACAGATACATAAAACGCACACCGGCACAAAACTCAATGAGTCAATGACTTTTTGGTGTCGCTCGTTGATGCGCAACGCGGTCCCGTTGTCATTAGCAGCGACACCAGCACCGGCAATGCCTCTACCACTGCCAACAAGGACGACAAGGACACCGTCACGCTCACAAATGCAAGTCACAATCACTCACACACTCACAGTGCGAGCCACTCATGAATATGGTTACAGTTGCCTTGTTTTTTGTGTTGCCTGTATTTGATGTTGGGTGATTCGTTGTCGGTGTTGCTGTGGGAAATGCGAAGCGGGTCCAAAATATGTACATTTTTGGCAGCCAAACAAACACGTTTTTGGCTTATGTTTTATTGTTGTTGCCTTTGTTGCGGCTGCGGCTGCTGCTGCGGCTTTTGATGCCGTTGTTGCGGCCGCTGTCCTTGGCGCTGCTGCCTAATGTGTGCCAACACCATCATCGCCAGGCAGTAGCAGCCGGGCACCAGCCACCCCTTCGGCGCTTTTTACGCATTCACGCGTCCTAAAAACAAGAAATTGGCCAACGACAAATGTCGCCCCAAAAAAATGGATGCACTGCAAAGAAAATAAAATAATATTGTTTCAACTAAAACTACTTAAATAATCCTTTTAGATGTTGGAAAATGTCTGGAATAAGCTAAAGAGTTCCAGAAGGTTATGAAACTCTTGAGCAAAAATCGTATTAAATAATTTCTATATTTCGTAAAGCTGTATAAACAATATTTTAATTTATTGTATTTAATAACAAATAATAGACACATTTTTTATTAGTGCCTTCAATTTAAAAACGCGCATTATTAGGCTAAATATTATGAATCTTGGCAGCTTCCACATGCCCTGTTGTTGTGGCTCTACTTTTTTTCCCCTGGAAACGAGTACTTGCCCTGCCTTGTTGGCCATAATTTCCCCTGATGCTCATTAGCAGCGATGGCCAAAAAATAAAAGTAGACAACATTTATGCGACGACAGGAAGGGACTTAAGTGTGAAATTGCTTTGCATAATGCCAAGTATATTATGCGGGCAAATATTGAGTCCATTAACTGGGCTGCCAGAAAGCGAATGCTACCGAATGCCAGAAAATTAATGAGTTATTTTGAAGAACCACCATCATCTATAGGATGCTTGATTAATTGAAAGTAAATGAGATTGTTGACTCACTCCAGGCCCCGGTGAAGGAGACATCAACAAGGCAGAGTTCATGATGCCTAATCTATGCCAACGAAGATGGAGCAGGCCGAATAATTGAAACATTGAGCCAGGCACTCACGCATGTGGCTAAGCCACCACCCAAACCCCAGTGACACCCAGTTTTATGGCCAAACGCCCAACTGGCCCGGTCCAGTGTAAACACAGCTGTTCGAAGGACTCGTGCTCACAGGCGGCCTCGTGCCTAACCACAGACAACAAACGCAGCCGTGGGGCGCAGGCGCGGAGAGCATCGCATCCCATCATGGACGGGGCTGCCAACTGCACCGCTAAAAACTATGCGTTTGGAGGCATCTGCTCACAGCCGGGTCCGGCAGTTGCTGTTCGAGGCTCGAAGGATACGCACGGCTCTGGCGGACGACGGAAATTGGACTGAAAATGCATCGCGACTGAGTCTGAGTGAGCGCGCGCGTGTGGTGAATTTCCGGCGGTGAAGAGAGAGACCGGAAGAGAGCCGACGAGGGTCCGACGGTGTCCCTAGAAGAGCTCCTCCATACACTGTTCGGTGCGAGGCGCAGTCAAGTCGAATCCTTGCTGGCAGTCGGTTGTCCTGGCGGGAGTGCTTTCATCTATCGAACGTGTGGCACAGTGCGCCGGCCATGCAGTCCCTCAAAACATAACAAAACACCATTAAAATCATCACCGAAAATCGCCCAACAATCAGCAGAGTGAAAATATCAAAATAAAAATAGAGAAAGATTCAAATGTGCCAAAGAAAATAAAATATGAAAATTAAAAGAGAGAAATATCAAGTGTCTGAAATGTAAAACCGCTCAAGAGTGAAAGCCAAAAATCAAATCAAAATTTTTGTACCAGTCACTGCCCTTACACGGAGATTCCTGAAAAAGCTCAGATCCAGAGAAGAAAAAGAAAACGCATAAGTAATACCACGACCACTTTGAAATTCAAATCAAAATCGGAATCAAAACAGAAGCCGGAAAACATGTGGATTAGTAGCCGCCTTTTTGTGATTTTCCTGCTCCTTCATATCGGTAGGTGTTCCACAGTTCGCCGGGAAAACTCTTAAGCCGGCCTGCCGGCATTTTGGGGCGCCTCTTCTCGGGTTCTCCTAAGTCGCTCGGCTCGCGCCTCCAAGTATGCTTTTGTTTTTGCACACCGGCTGTGCGTGCGTTTCCTTGGGCCCTAAGTCCCAACAGCTGTCGGCATGTTGTTTTTCCTTACTTTCTTGTTCGCTGCTCGGGAGCCTGGCTTACGCCTCCGAAACGGAACTTATTATTAAGTCTTGCGGAGTAAAACAAAAGGATTTGGGGGATTTTGCGGCATATCCCAGCCGGCTTAGGTAGCTTCCCCTCTGCTCCCATTTCCATCCTGACTGACGCGTCCAGGAATTATCGTCAGGCAGGGCAATTACTCACTTTATTATCATTCAAAGCGATATTCTGGACTGGCGCAGCTCATGGTGATTCATACGAGGAGGTGGCATAATTTATGATATACGAGAACTAAGTGCAAATGACTTGGTCGCTTTACGGAGACCAAAGCCAAGAACGGAGACCATAAAACTGCTGGCAAAACTAAAGCCGAAATGCCCCTTCATAATATGAAATTGCCTTATGATAAAAACCAGGCGTCAATTTATGCCACAAGAAACGACTATCCCCCAGCTCGTCTATAAATATGGGTTCACTGAAAGAAAATGGCAACAATTTTGAATTTAAGAAGCTGTTGCTCAATGAATCTGAATGAAATCATTACATTTTTCGGAATAGTTAAATAATGTAGATTTGCTTAATTTATTTTGATTAAAAATTTTAAAAAGTAGTTAAAACAAATTTATTTTTATATGGTTTAAACTGATTTTTGTTTAACTAGCTTTGCCTATTTATTAATAATGATTTAATATTATTATTTGATTAATTTGTAAGTTATAAAAAGCTGAGAAAGTAATCAGCAAATATTTTTCCCGTTTGTTAGGACTTAAAAAATTGTTTTTTTTAGTTCTAAAAGGTTTTTAAAGTAACATGATTTTATGGTTTATTTATGGTATAAGCTTATATAACTGTACGCTTTATTAGAGGGTTTTGTTGATTAAAAAGATAATACCTTCTCAAAAAATTGTTTAAACTAGTTTTCTTTAAGCAGAAACATTCAAATATTTTGGGTAATTTTACGTTTTTGGTTTAGGTAATAAACACTACCTTAAAAAAAGATTATAGAAAGAAATATTGCAATCATAATCATAATCTCAATTTAATTTCTTGGCTTAGTTTAAAAAATAGATAGGTTCAAAAGGTTTAAACAAATTTTGAGTTCCTTCATATATTATAAATATTGTAAAATATCTTTTTCTGTTATAGCTGGTTCTTCTATAATATTTTCTCGCAGTGCCTTTGATTGTATGTGTGTGCGAGGCAGCCTAATGAAATGTGTCAGGAGCAGAGTCGAGTCCTGGCCCTCGCCCTCGCTCTAACACTCGATCGACCTTTTCATATTTGCGGAGCCTGGTTGTGCGGGTGGAACCTTTTTTGGAAATTTGATATTTTCCAATTTTCATTGCCCGGCTCTGGCATTCGATGGGAGACTGGTTTACATGTCTATTCTCCGCCCAAAAAAAAAAGTAAAAAAATATTATCAAAATGCCACACAGATATTTCATGATTGCCACACCACCACGAACATACATATATCTGTATATATGTTTGTACATATATATTCGCACCCTCGCACCGAGGCTCCGAGACTCGGAGCAAATGAAAAATATGCAAATGAAATTGTTGCTCAATGTCTAAAGCGCACACACACACTTTTTGCTCTGTGGCTCTGGGCTGTGAGAGATGGCTCATATTTTTCGGTGTTGTTATTCCATTTCCAAGCAGATAAACATAAAATATAATACGTTATATAAAATCAGCACCGACAACAACAACAACTACGAGCCAAATCCGATTAGATTGTGGAGCTGGATGGAAAAAAAGGGTCCTGGAAATTCTGATGGGAAAATTATGAAAAATTATGGCCAACGGCAAAGTTTGCAGCGCACTATGATTGATTACGTTTTAAACCGTTTATGACAAACGCTTTAATTTGTTGTAGGATTAATGAAGTGCAAGGAATAAAGTTTAAATTAAATGCTTACCAGATGGTGAAGGGAACTTTCCAAAGGAACCTTGTTTTCTGGATTTCTGGGAGAGAAATATTATTAATGACCTAATATAGTAAGTTCTTTGAACTTATGCTCACACGATAAATAAATTTTATTTTATGATTTAAAGGTTTCATGGTTTTTTGTAATTAAAATCTTTTATTAAATCTGGAATATTTTGAAAAAGTGCTTGTGGTTCTAAAGATCATAAGAAAATCTTCTTGTTACTTTATTAATCAGTTTAATATTCATTCAACATAATTTATTCAGTCAAAGTAAAAATTATATTATTAATAAATAGATAAGAGTTTTTTCTCGAATAAAAATACGGAACTACGTTTATTTTAAATATTTTATTAAATTTTTAATGTAAACTCTAGAAAATCCGTTTAGAGTACCCATAAAAACAGACTCTCTCAATATTAAAATCTGGAAAATACTTTCATCTATCGACTTTGTTAAATTTCGTCTTGGATTTGTTTGGATTTCTCAAAATTCTCTCGCTACTTTCACAATGTATTCCTTTTTCATTCCTTTTTGCCTTATTTTGCAAAACAATTTCGCCCAACAAAAGATTTTGAACGTCTTATTGGACCTTCCTTGGCCCCCATTCCATCCAAATGCTGTGTGCACTTTGGGCCAACTGGAGCACATCTTACCGGGATGGGAGGCGAATCCGGCGAAGGCAGCAACAAAATCAAGTTATTTACAATTATTATTCCTTTCGTGGTTGTTGCTGCGCGTTGGTCTGTAAACGTTTTAACTTCTTTCAAGTTTTCCTTTTATTTTTGTTTTGTTTTTTTTTTTTTTGCTGTTGGTGGCCAAGCAATATTGAGTCGATATCTTTGGGTGTTCGGGTCACGCCTTCTTGCCGCTGGTTTTTGCGCATAAAAATTGAATTTCCTGTATTTTTGGAGCTGATTGCTTACAAGGTTCGGCCCACCATTTCCGGTCGATGGCGAAATATCCTTGGCAGGACCTTCTGCAGACTTAAATTCCCTATTTTTTCTGCTTACTTTAATGGGAGAGTTTTGGCTGGGTTCTGGATCGTGGCCCATTAGAAATATTACCACTGCATTGCCAGCTGAATTCAGAGACATTGCAGCCACACAACATGCATCACCAAGGCCCGAATGCACTGAGAAAAATTGTTATTCTGAGCGAAAATAGGGCTTACTTCAGAAACTTCCTCAAGGGAATACTTTTAAAATATTAAGAAGCTAGCATAGGTTTTTTGTTTAGAAGGAAACTAGATATCTTTTGGGCAAATATTTCTTTGAATTTTTTAGGTTCTATATATATTTTATTTTTGTATAATTTTTTCTAGGATTAAAGTTTACAATTTTGTTGGTTTAAATTTCAAAATTTAATACTATTTAAACCCTTTTTGGTCCTATTTTTTTCCTTATGTGGGGTGGCTGCAAAATAATTTCGAAAAGTGCCAAAAGGGCATAATCCAAGCTGGGCAAAAAAAATCCAAAAGAGGAGTACAAAAAATATAAAACAGGGAGAAATAAAGAACACACACAGAAATAATGTCTGAGGAGCCTGGCAAAGTAACCCCTCAAGACTCGCACAAGTGGATGGGAAACACATTCGGAGTGAAAGAAGTGAAATGTACGACACAAAACGAGCGGAAATGCGAGCCAAAGTAGAGAGGGTTGCAGGGACGAGACCCGGTCTCGATGGGAAGGTCCTGCGGCTGTTGCAGTTGCACATCCACAGAGGGAGTAGGGCTGCAGGTAATGCAGCAAAACCGAAGCTGGGAAAACAATTTGGAAAAGAAATTTGCGGCAAATGGAGACAGTCCAAATGCGCTATTGCATTTGGCCAAAGAATGTTGTCTGAATTGATTGGGAAATACTCAATTGTTTTGGAATAAAGGTGTTGCAAATACTCTGGTAATGCATATTAGAGGTAAATGCATTCACATATTGTAAATGTATATTAGGAATCCTGGGAGCGTAAAGTACTTCGTAAATATTTTTTTATAAGTTTTTATTGTTCATAATGATTGATTTCCAAGTAGGTTTAATAATTACAATTAAATTTGGCATATTTAATACCAAATGACTCTCTAAATCTTCTAAACCAACCTTAAATTAATGTCCGAAATTTCCTTGAGGATTTTCATGATTTTTAAACTCTTTATTGGAGCCTTTGGAAGTCGGCCATGCAGCACCAAAAAAAGACGTCAGAATCGGAATAAAGCACACCCACACATACGTATAGGCAGGACTTTCAGGAAGTGCACACGCATAGGGTGGACTTTTGTTTTCGGAGGAAAGAATAAAACCCCTACAAGTGGATGTACTCACCAACCCACACACCCACATCCACCCAACCACACACACACTCTCATGTGGGATCTTGCTCCAAGGCACAGGCTCGTAAAACATACCCTTTCTACCAAAAAGCAAAATAAAAAAAAATGAGAAACGAGTGGCAAGCATACTCAAGACATACTTGCAATAATTTTATGGCCTGGCAGAGGCCTCAGTCTTTATCCGCGTCCTGGACCAGGGGCTACGGAGGATACACGGGGAAAAATGATTCAATGACCTCTCAATCAGTGCAGTTCTCTAGTAATTTATCAAGGCGGTGTTTGTGATATAAATGTGAATAATAATATACTGAAAGGATACGAAGGACAGATTTCTATTTGAATATTTAAAGATTTCAGGAGAATGATAAATCAGAAGAATATTTTAAATGTATTAAGAACCTTTAAGGCAAATAATAATACAATTAGGACACAAGCTCTTGATATTCTTAGATATATTTTTAGTCATTTAGATTTAACAATTATTTATCCTTGAGC
This sequence comes from Drosophila anomelani, assembly GCA_035045905.1. Taxonomy (NCBI): domain Eukaryota; kingdom Metazoa; phylum Arthropoda; class Insecta; order Diptera; family Drosophilidae; genus Drosophila; species Drosophila anomelani. The sequence continues at coordinate 8,992,425 of JAWNOO010000165.1, forward strand.
GTTACATTAAGTGATTTTTTTTTTAATTATTGATTAATTTATTATATTATTTTTCACCGTGTGAGGAGTTTTGATGAGAGAGCCATGAAATCAACGGGGAAAGCGGAAAGAAACCATCTCGGAGGACGAGGCGATGAGACAGGCGGAGACGAAACCAGAAAGCAGTTACATAAAAATCCATGCTGTCGAGCATAAAACAAAAAGCTCCTGGCCAGGCACAACAACAACAACAAAAAATCCTACAAAAGCAAAAAAAAGAACAAAACACAGAAAGGCAAAACAAAAAAAAGAAGGGGGAAAGCAAAAAAAGAAAACCAACAAAAAACAACTCTAATTGCAGACACAATGACTTGTAGGGGCGGGAATCGGGAGGAGCAGAGCAGGTCCTGGCCAGGACGACTGACTGTTGGAGATTGAACGAGTTGCAAGGATTTGCACAGCGCCGCAGGGAAAGATGCCCGCTTCGGTGGCATGGCAGACAGCCGAGGCGCATTCATGTGGAATATGAAGCGAAATGTCAATTTGGAGAAATATATATACATGCAGCAGATATCTGTATATATATGAAGCGGCATATACCTATATGTATCTGGGTTTGAGGGCCACAGGGACCGAAACCCAGAAGCTGAGCTAAAGACGAAATTGTTATTCTAATTTGGGATAAGGCTTAATCTGTTTGCACGCGAGCCGGGGATCTGATGAAACGAAAACGGGTTTCAAATGCGACACAATGGCCGAGTATTATAAAAAATGTAAATGCTTATTAAAGTGCAAAAAGGTCCTTGAGGATTTGCGCACCCAACCAGGCCATCGGGCAGGCCTTTTATGAATTTTTGATATCTCTCCGGGATTATTGCTTTTGTTTATGGCATCTTGAGCTCTTAATATTTGATTGTTGAATATTTTACAACGCTTTTACGCGTTGGGTAAATGATGTATGGCCCGCAAAAAATGTATATAATGATCATAAATGTATCTTTTAAAACGAAACATTAGAATATTATGATTAGAAAGGAGTTGTGCATTTTTAAAATATTATAAAAGGGACTTCAAGATTTAACTTCTTTTTATTGAAAAAATATTTTTTAAATCCCCTGAATTCCTAAGTTATCAAAGTTTACCTATTCCCTTCCTTGTTTTTATCACAGATACCACCTGCAGTGAGCCATTCGAGGCGCACCTACGCGGTCCCGGCTTCGTGATGGAGCCACCGGGCCGCGTGGAGTTCTCCAACTCGTCGGGTGGCTGGCTGGATTGCTCCGCCTCCGGGAGTCCACAGCCGACGATCGATTGGGTGCACGCGGACGGCACGGCGGTGACAGAGATACATGGAGTGCGGAGAGTCCTACGGAATGGTACGCTCGTCCTGATGCCATTTGCGGCAGCGGCCTATCACCAGGAGGTGCACAACACCATCTACCGGTGCATTGCCAGCAATTCGGTGGGTCGCATCGTCTCCCGGGACGTGCAAGTCCGTGCTGGTGAGTAGAGATGTAGAGAGATGCGTGCTGGCTGTGCCAGGATTTATTCATTTTTGCATATTAAAATCTGGTCTCTACACTCCGGCAGTCGTGGCGCAGGCCTATAAAGTGGATGTGGAGGTGCTATCGGCGTCGCGCGGCTGCACCGCCATCCTGCGCTGCGTGGTGCCCACGTTCGTCAAGGAATTGGTACGAGTGGTCTCCTGGGTTCATGAACCCGCTATCTACATCTATCCCTCGCTGCAAGGCGGTAAGTAATCGGGGGAAGGCTGTCTGCTGCCAGAAAGCGACTGCCAGAAAAGGACACAGCACGAAACGAAACGAAACGAAGCGAAGCGAGTCCTGTGAGCCGGCTTCTGCATCCTGGCATCCTTGCCCAAGCCAACAAAGTGCATTGTTTGTTTGCAGCATTTGCCTCACATGTTTGCCTGCTTAACTGCACCTCCAACAAACCACTCTCCGCGCTCCTCTGTCCTTTGGCGCATAATTAACATTGTCCTTTAGCAATTTGAGACGAGCTGCAAGTCCTGGCTGTCTATATTACAAAGAAGATTTTCCCTCTTCCTTGGGAAATGCGTTTTTCTGTCCGCTTGTGTCAGGCGAAATCTATTTGAAAAGGTCAAGAGTGTCTGGCGGTAGATTTAAATCTTAATCTTGTGACAGGATAAGGTTTTATGTTTCACATTCTTTGAGGCAATTTCTGAAAGATACTTTTATTTAAAAGAAATATCAAGAATTTCTTTAAAAGAATACTTTTTTTTAGTTTTGTTAAAGATTTATGTTCCTTTTTAGTTTCCAGTGCTTTCTGTGTCGAATTTTTTTCAAGAGCTAGTTTTAGTTTCGGTCCTTGGCTTAGGTCGTTGGCACCACTACTTCGGTACAGGACAGTAATGGACTCATCTCCTCTCTGTATCTCTCTATCCCCCAGATGGCAAATTCCATTTGCTGCCCACCGGCGAGCTGCTCATCCACAATCTGCAGGAGAGCGATGAGTCGCAGTCCTTCCGCTGCCGCAGCATGCATCGCCTCACCCGCCAGGTGGTCGTCAGCTCGCCCACCCGACTGCGTATTAATTGTGAGTATACTCAGACCCAGGACTCCCAGAACGAACCAAGAACCATAACCCGAACGAAACCCCAAGCCAATGTCACACACATATATATCCATCGTTTTCATCATCTCTCGCCGCAGCGCATCGCGGCATCATTTCGCCAAGCGTGGTGGAGCACACGGCTCATGTGCAGGTGTCACAGGACGAGGGCGCGGTGCTGCTGTGCGTCGCCCAGGGCTGTCCTTCGCCCGAATACAGGTGTGTATGAGTAGTAGGGTATAGTAGGGGTATGGTTATATAGGTGCCACAAATCGATGGCATCCCCACTCACTCCTTGGCAGAGTTTCCAGCACAATCCCAGGCTCGCTGAGAGCTTTAGCACACATTTCTGGGGCGAAACTTTTGACGTTGACAGGCACTGGCCTCGCACACAAACTAACACGCTATTAGTTATTAGTTCACTTGGAGAAAACTAACATAAATGGGTACATTTTCCTAATAAAAATATAATGCATAAAAATATAATTAATAAAGAATAAAGATTCACAATTTTTTATAGTTTGTTAATGCTTTTTAAAGGTTTAGTAATGTATTTTATTTTATTTAAAATATATTGAGACTGTGAAAAATATAATTATAAAACTTTATAAATGACCTCTTTGGTACTGTAAAAATGAGATGAATTTTTAAACTTAAATCTATTTAAAAATATTCCCCAAAAACCCAATGCTCCTCTCAAAATTCCTAATTAAAATCAATTTCTTAACAGTGCACTGGCACTGGTGTGGGTTAATTGGAACGCATACATCTATATTATGTGCGGCCAGGGCATTTAGTTTGCCAGCCAAATAAATAAACAACCCGGGGGTCAGATGACGATCCAGAGGGGTGGAGAACTCTGAGCTGACGTGCACATTATTTTATAAAATGTGTCTAAAGAGTTGGCAAACGTGTAGCCTTAATTGAAATGTGAGCTAAAAGCGTTAGTTAACTTTCTCGACGGTCGACGGGTCGTATGAGTGATGCAGCATTACGTATACGTACGTACGCCTGGTTCGGGAACAATAACCCACGTAATGATGTGTATATAGTCAGGATAGAAAGTCTGCATCCATATGTGATGTGCCTGTAATTACGCTTTGATAAGCAGACAAGTAATGCAAAAAAAAAAATACAGACAATGTCAGGCTGCTGACGGGAAACAAAAGAATCTATAAGCAGGCGGGTCGGTTGGCTGCACATATAGATAGATTGCTGTGCCACGATATAAAAAAAAAGAAAACAGGAGAAACTTGCCATTTCATAATTAATACCCCAAAGGGGGGGATTCAGGGAGAAGAGGGATGCCAGAAGAGGGATAATGAGCGAGGCAAAGGATTAATGCAACATTAAACAAAGGCACCATCCACAGACAGGCGGGCATGGGCGACGATAGGGGATAAGGCATGCCAAAGGTAGTCCGTCAGGCCTTGAACTTCGCTTCGCTGACTGCTAGTTGAAATTAAAATACCCTTTCAATTTCCTGCAAAAAAGCTTCATCTGCCATCGGGGGTTAGGAATGGCCCCTACGAAAACCAGATGGTCCATGATAAATGAGCTAGAATCGCCCGAAAGCTGAACTCCATTAATTTAAGTCAGTCTGGAGAAATGTGCTGTGTTGGAATTACAAAGCGAAGATTTCAATTATAAATGTACACAAGTCAAGCGATAGGGTTAGTTTAGAAGGATTTTAATTATTGAAATAATTAATTATATTTTTAGCTAAGAGAAATAAATAAATTCAATTTCATTTTCGGGTTTAAAAAAAAAGGCTTAACATATTCTCATTGCGAAAACTCTAAAGATTTTATATAAAACTTTATTTTTAAGACTTATAATTTTATTCGCAATTCAATTTTTATTTTCATCCATTTGTATTATTATAAATTTAACGTAAACAATTTTACTTTACTGCCAAAGTGTTTTCTATTTCCAATAATTAATTAGAGAAATATATTTCAATAACCGCCACTTCTATTCTCTTTCCATTTTTATTATTTTCAAATTGAAATTCGCGATTAATGGAGTCGATTTACAAATGTCTGATCCATATAAATTTTCTATTTTTCCCCCCTCTAACCGCAGCTGGTACACCCACAATGGAGCCGGTCCCCTGCCCGTGCTGAGTGGTCCTCGTGTGCGACTCCTGGGCCCCATCCTGGCCATTGAAGCAGTGACCGGTGAAGACTCCGGCGTTTACAAGTGCACCGCCGGCAATGTGGGTGGCGAGGCCAGTGCCGAGCTCCGTCTTACGGTGGCCACGCCCATTCAGGTGGAGATCTCGCCCAATGTGCTGAGTGTCCATATGGGCGGCACAGCGGAGTTTCGATGCCTGGTGACCAGCAATGGTAGTCCGGTGGGCATGCAGAATATTCTGTGGTACAAGGATGGACGCCAACTGCCCTCCTCGGGCCGAGTCGAGGATACGCTGGTGGTGCCCCGAGTGGGTCGTGAGAACCGCGGCATGTATCAGTGCGTGGTGCGACGGCCCGAGGGGGATACGTTCCAGGCCACAGCGGAGCTGCAATTGGGAGGTGAGTTAATAGGACACACTACCTAAATGTATAAATTACATTTCTTTATGTTTTTAATTTTTATATAATTTTTTACTTACTAAATTTCCCTTTACTTTATTATTTTAAAAATCCCACCAAGGTCTCCCCTTCCCATTCGACTCGTAAAACGTTTTCTTTACTGTTTTCAAATTCTTGATTTTATGCTAGAACCTATTTCTCCCCTGTGTAAATGTGACTGGATGGCTGTTGTAGCTTAAAATATTAATGTGACCTCTTTCACACCCTCTCTCGCTCTGCATCCGCTGTATCCATGGCTTTATCCTGCAGATGCCCCGCCAGCCCTGCTGTACAGCTTCATCGAGCAGACCCTGCAGCCGGGCCCAGCTGTGAGCCTCAAGTGCTCCGCTGCCGGCAATCCTACGCCGCAAATTTCATGGACACTGGACGGATTTCCGCTGCCATCAAACGGAAGGTAATTGAACTTGTTGAAAAGGGGCTGTGGCAGTGGGAGTGGGCGTGGGAGTTGGAAGGGGAACTGTAACTGGAACGAGGTGGTGCCTCGAGATGGGCTTGGCAATGGCAAACGGCAAAGGGAAAACGGCAACGTTGCACAGTGGGAGATAATAGGGATTATGGGAAATTTCATAATGTATCTTGGCTGTTAATATATTTTATAAACATATTATTTCTATTAAAAATTTTGTTTGGAAAACATTTTTAAGAAATAATTTATTTTCATTACTATGTTGGAAACGAAATAATTGTCTTTGTCTCAGTTTTGTCTTAAAATATAAACTTTTAAGAACAAATATTAATAATTGGAATATAAATTATTATAAACCCTTTAATTCTCCATCATTCCCACTGTCTGTCGGCGCTGCAGGCGTTCTGTACAAATTTATCTCAACTGCGGCTCCCGACTGTGGCTGCGGTTGCATTTATTGCACTCGTTGTGTATGTGTGGGTTTTCTGCCTTTTTTCCCCTCAGTGCCTACGTTTTTTTCAGCATTTTCCTTTCAAAAACATTGCCGCACGAATATATAGAAAAACATATACACATATAAACTTACATATATAGAAAAGTGGCTGCCGACTGCCGCGCCTACAAAGGTGGGTGGTGGGCACCTCGTCGCCGTCGTCGTCGTCGTCTGCTCCAGCGTTCATTCACTCCTGCAACTGCGACTGTGACTGCCACTGCGACTGTAGCCGTATCCGTATCCGCATTCACATCCGTATCTGTATCTGTGTCTGCGTCTGGCCCAAGGTTCCGACTTTGCCTTTCTATTTGTTAATTAAGCCCGGTCGGTCGGTCGGTCGGCCAATCCTTACATCCTTACGCATTTAATTGCATTTTTAGCTGGCTGGATGCCAACTAAATTAAATGACAGCCCCACCAGTCAGGCAGGCCATTTAATGACATTGACATTTGCATTGGCCGAATAAAATCGAAGAGGCTCGGATCGGATCGGATCGGATCGGAACAAATTGAATCGAATGCGAGGACCTCAAATAGTTTGTTGGCTTAGTGTAAGTAAATAAAATGCAGCGGCGAATCGATTGATTGCCAATTCGGTCTGCGACATTGTCAGCGACATTTCATTTGATTTCCTTTTTTTTTGTATATATGTATTTGTATCTGTGGAATACCAGGGAGAATATGTATCTGTGTATCTGCTGGACTGGTTCATTTGCAGCTTCCGCTGGCAGCTGCCACTAATTGTTTGAGTTACGTCTGTAATCATTTGCAAGTCAAAGTTTTCACCCCGGCCACTGTTGACTTCTGTTGTTGATTAAAAACTACGAGTACCAAACAGCAGTTACCATCAAAATCAGCATCAGGTTTTTATTTGCATTTGCTTTTTCGCTTACTGATGCAGACCAGCGATAAAATAAAACAAGAAAAAGCTGCAAAATACTGGCAACAGTGTCCTGATTGTTGTCCTGCGTTTGTCCCAGCTGTGCAATATTTTAATTAAAACTTAGGCAATATGTCGAAGGCAGATGAGCTGCTATCAACGTGATGGATTTTTGAGCGAATGCGACCAGGAAATACCTCTTATTTTAAACAATCTATAACATTTTATATCTTTAAGATCGTTGCAAATTTAAAAAGAGATTCCTTTTAATCCAAATGTCATATCATAACTTTTCCTTTAGACTTGAAATTCATATAAAAGGATGACCGCTTTTTATGCATGTAAAGCTCTTGAGAATGCAACTTAAGGCACCGCCATGAATTCTCTTCACTCAAGTGGCCATCCTTCTTGGATCCTTTGGACCTGCGGCGGCCATTCCCATTCCCATTCTACTCCTACGGTGGTCCAGGAAGATGGCTTGACCACAAGGCAAAATTGATTACAAAAATTTGTGTGTTATGTGGTCGGTGTGAAAATTTGCTTTCGGAAAACTTGTGCGGACATGCAGTTGCCGATGGCTTTAATTTAAAAGTTATCTGAGCAACACAATTTTGACACATAATGCCCCCAGGCATTATCCTGTCCTGGCGTCGCTGGCAACCTAATTTGCCAGCCGGCAACATCCTTCGCAATTCTGCATAAATTCTCTTGCCAGTTTGCCGTCTGCCGTTGCGTTGTTATTGCCGAGTTTTAAGTGGTTTACATTATTCGGTTTAAAGGTATATCAACTTGGTAAGTGTATTTATTTAATACACACACACACACTGAGTGGCAGACAGACAGGCAAACAGGCACAATGGGGCGGGAAAGCGGCAGGAAAATGTAGGGGGCGGCAACGGTGGTGAGGTTAAAGGCAGACGCCTTGGGGCGGAAATTAAATGATTGCGCGCACGAGGTAACGCAACACTCAAACGCTCATTTTACGCCATTTTCAAAAGTTTGTCTGCGGCGGTGCCAGAAACTGAGGCTCCAACTCATGGCCCAAGCGGAGGCGAGATGTTTTCCTTCACTTTTCCTTAGCTTTTCCTCCTCCTACAGTTTTTCCTGCCTCCTGCCTGGCGGGAAGCAGTGAAGATGGCGGCTATGGAGGCCATGGAGGCGTGTATGCGTGATGCGTTTGTCTACAACTGCAGGCGTTATGGAAATGTGTGTAATTTTGGCCTAAATGAGAAAACGCTTAAGCGGTGGCAGGAATGCTTTTTAGCAACATAATACCAAGAGCATAAGAGCGGATCTAGCTCATGAGTTACTGAATTATATATCCCTAACATTATTAGGTTCATATGAGAAATTAAATCATGAGATTATTGTATACTTTTTCAAGCAGAAATCCTACTTCAAGTCCATATACAAATTAAACCAATAAATATACATAAATATCTTAGCAAACTTCTGAAGCCTACAAGAAAGCATAGATCTTTCAATTTCTTTAAATATTTAAATAAAGTTTCCAAAACTATAAAATATAGTTTTACATTTCATATTTAAATCCAAAAGACGGTTCACTCTTGGGTGAACGTAAAAACCACTAATCTGTGCCTGCAAACTAACCTGATTGGGATCCAAAGTGCAAACTCAATTCGCGTAAATTGAAATTCATAATTTTTCGCAAACTTTTCGCCACGAAACTTTCTCTACACCCCCCATCTAAAAAGTGGCACCTACTGAAATTCTTATTCCTGTGTTTCCTTTTTGGCAGGATTCTGGAATTAAGCCACCCGCAGAGCAGGGCACTCACAGCTGAAGAACAGGGCAATGGCAACAGCAACTGCAATCAGCTAAAACAGCACACAAAAGCCGCGCCAAGCTATTAGGTTTATATTGTTGCAGCCAAAGCGTTTTATGCTCCACACACTCGCCACACACAGAAACTTCTGCAATGCCGTTTAAGCCGGCAGGGTGAGGATGCGGATGTGGATGTGGATACGACTGTGGCCAAGGATGTGTGCAACTTTGTTGCAATTTTGTCCTCGCCATTGTTTCAATGCGCTCAAGTGTTGCAGTCCACCGCCAAGTGTCTCCCGGAGACGGAGTCTCCTCCCAAGCGGCTTCATTTTCACTTAACTACAGTTGCTGTTTTTACAAGCCTGGGCTGGGGGACACTCTATAAAGATTTTTCGGCTTGACTGGGCCACTCTTTCTGGGGAAATCAGCGGAAACTGGCCGGGGCTTATGCATTCATAAGCTCCGCACGATGCGGCCGCTGCAAAAGTTAATTAAAATTGTAATTACTTCTCCTCCGCCATTATTGTTGCGGCTCTGACTTCAGCTCCAACTCCGGGTCCCTTTTCTGTATCCGGCCGTAATGCCAATTGAAAAGTTGCCACCGAGCCGGGGCCACAAACTAATGAGCAAGCGGGTGTGTATATGTGTGTGTGTGTGTGCCGGCTTAGATCCCAATCCCGGCTATATAAGATGCCACAAAAGCCGATTGTGTGAGTGCCACATGGCGTATGCGTAACAATGTTGCCTGTAATTAATGTCTGTGCCAATAAGAAGGCACTGCAAACAAAAGGCACCAACAGAAGCTAACGAAACGAGAGTGAGCACAGAACTTAATGCCAACTTGAGCGCCTCCTGAAATCCTTTTTTCCTCATTATTTGAGCTCAGGCGTAACGGCCGCATTAAGTGGAAGTGGAACCGAGTAGTGGAAGTGGTATAGTGGGCATGGGCATGGGCGTGGCACATGACATTGACGGCAATATGGAAACTATGCTAAGCCCCGACAGCGCGACTGACAGCCTTCATTACGACTAAATGTGGCAACGAAAAAAAAATACTACAAAAAATAGAAAAACACGCAACAAAAATAAGAGATGCCAAGGCAAAAATACAAAAAAAAAAAAAATACAAAATGAAGCCTACAGCCAAAAGGGATTTGGGTCAGGCTGCATTTTTGAAGTGTGCCTAGCTGATGAGTGTACCGGCGCAGTGGTTGTGTGTCCTTAAATATGCAAAAGCAGCTCATAAAACGAAAAAACGAAACCGAATAACAATTCTAAAACAAGGCCGGCATTGCGCATACGCCACGTGCGCCCGCTAAAATTGCATCCAAGCCAATATTAATGTGTTCTTTATGCTCTCAACCCCCTTTGCCGTTTCAGATTTATGATCGGACAATACATCACAGTGCATGGCGATGTAATTAGTCATGTTAACATAAGCCACGTCATGGTCGAGGATGGCGGCGAGTACGCCTGCAATGCCGAAAATCGGGCAGGACGAGTGCAGCATGCGGCCCGCTTGAATATTTATGGTATGTTGTATTCACACTTAGAGTGGAGACTCTAAAAAATATAAAGACACTGGGAAAAAAATTAGTTATAATATAAAAAAAACTCATTTAGGGTACGAAAAATATTCGTTTTTTAGCTTCTTGGGTTATATACATTAATTTTTTGTAATTTATTTGGAAAATATATTACAAATTCTGTATTTTTCTTTGTGCAGCTAGAAATATGGGCAGCTACTTACATATGCACTCAAACGTTCTCCTCCATACTCGAGGCTCGAGGTCCTTCCTCCTCTCGTTTTTCTTTTTTTTTTGGGCATTTGCCTACTTCTGCCTGATTTTGTTTTACAACACGTCCGCCATGTCCTCTCCGCTTGCCCAGGACAGATCCTTGCGACTGCCACGCCCCCGTGCAAGTTTACTTTTGTGCCTTTGCAGCACTGAAGTGTTGTTCGAGGCGCACACTTCTCTGTTGAACATGGCTCTCGGCTGGCTGCAGTGCCTTTTCCCTTTTGCCATACCGAAAATCCTGGCGAAAGGATACCCCAGCTCCCAGCTCCCAGTTGCCAGCAGCACGCGCAGCACCATCTGCCTTGTTTTTGCAAGAAATCAAATATTTTTGTGTCGCCAGGCAAACAAAATGGCGTTGCCAGGACGAAAGGAAGAAGGAGCCGGAGAGTGCAAACACAAAACGACAGCAGCGGCAAAAACTGCGCCATGTTTACAAAGTTTTGCAGTGAAAAAGTTGAAAAATAAAGCCAAGTAAATGCAGGGAAAATCCTTTGGTGAATAGGGGATGCTCTTTTGCAAAAAGTTGCTTAAAAACTGTACAAAGAAATTAAAATATTTAATGTTTATAAAATATTCTCTGGCTTATTTTAAATATTTCTTTTGCAAATTGCAATTTAAATAATTTGGCGATTTTAAACAAGAGATTTCTATTCCCTGAGCTGCATACCCCCGTAATTTCCTATGATAATTAAATAACAGCAACAAAAAAAAGTGTGTTAGAAGGGCCCGTACCTATACCCGTATCTTTCGTGTGCTTTCGTGAGCTCTTTGACAGTTTCCGCATACCCTTCAAACAATGTTTGCCTGCTGGAGCTTAAAACGGTGGAGGAAATGAATCCCACTTCCACCATCATCATTTAGTTTAAAGCTCGGCGATGTCGCTGATTGCGCGACTTGGTAATGGCGGTGATTACAAAAATCCCGCCATCCAACCGACTTCCCTCAGAAAACATGAACGCGGACATGGACAGGGACACGGGCACGGGCACCGGCACCACGTATGACATGCTCGAAAATTATGCATATTCTGCAGAAAAAAAAAATAAAAAATATCAGCAAACCCACAAGGCAAACCAGAAGAGCCGAGCCGCAAAACTCATGCTAGCCTCTTGCTCCTTCAGCTGCCAGGACCGACATTTGCTGCATTATTTCCTTCCACTTTTCCACCGAAAAGTGTTTTGGCGGGCGGAGCGAGGTAGAGCGAGACAGGACGAAACCAACAAGGATATGCATATTACATTGTGCTCCCCTTCCTGTTGTCTGCAGAGAGAGAAAAAATAAGAAAGCTAAGATTTCACAAATAAAAAGAGAAGAAAAAGCCTTGACAAAAATATTTTTAAACATGTAGCTTTTATCCAATTTTATAATTTTTATCATTCATAAAATATTTTTAAATCATCTGTAAACCTCTGAAATCTCTAAAAATCTATAACTTTATAAATTTCTAAGAACCCTTTGAAAACTATAATATTTAGAATGAAATAATAGCTTTAATTTAATAGAATTTACATCTTTTATGTATCTAAGAAATAATAGTACTCCTTTAATATTAGTCACATTTTCTCCCAGTGTCTTTGTCCCTACTCATATTGCTCTTGTAGTTGTAGTTGTTTACTGCATTATTAAAAAAGCAACGTGCGCGGAAATCTGTTAAGCATTTACATTCCCCCCGAACCCCCGCAATATCTGCACCGCTACAACTCATCACTGCCACCTGGCTCCGTTTCTATTATTCCCGTCCGTGACACAGGTCTTCCGTACATTCGACTGATACCGAAGGTGACCGCCGTCTCCGGCGAACAACTGAATCTGAAATGTCCTGTGGCCGGCTATCCCATCGAGGAGATCCACTGGGAGCGCGGCGGACGGGAGCTACCGGATGACATACGGCAACGGGTCCAGCCGGACGGCTCGCTGACCATCAGTCCGGTGCAGAAGGCCTCCGATTCCGGCGTTTACACGTGCTGGGCGAGGAACAAGCAGGGTCACAGCGCCCGGCGGAGTGGCGAAGTGACGGTCATAGGTTAGTATGTGAGGCCGGAACGGTGCTTGAAAAAGCCAAAAAAAAAAGGAGGACACAAACACCCAGCGAAAAGAAAACCCTGGGAAAAACAGCAAACAAACAAAAAAAATAGACGACGAAGAAGAGGAGGTCGAGGTTGGTTTCTTTCACAGGATTCTCTCCAAAACGATGACATCAGGCGGCGGCCGGCAACGAAACGAAGTGAAAATTGCATTTTAATTATTAACAGCAAACTAAGTAGTTTCCTATGGCGCTTCAGCTTGCTCCAACCTTTTGGCAACCTTTTTGCATTTCTTTTTCGTTACGTTTTTGTTTTCTGCTTAATTTTGTTTTGTTTTTTTGGCCCTCAGCCGGGCGTGTGTATACTTTTTGCTTGAGCTGTAATTAAATATGCGCAATAATCTAAGCTTAAAAGTTGGTAAATTAAAAAAGGAAGACGAAGGGGAGCGAGGCGAGACCCTTTTTTTTCATTAGTGTTAATGTTAATGAATTCGCGCCCTAATGAAGCGCCGCCCTGATTAAATTTTCATAAATCCGAACCTTTTCATTGCTCCCTCTTTGACGCTTCCTCTTTTTATTTGCTTGTTGCGCTCACGCAATCCTTGGCTGAACATCCTTGCAGTGCCGCCGAAGCTCAGTCCCTTCCAAACGAACATCCTGCAGCTGAACATGGGCGATCGGGCCTCCCTCACCTGCTCGGTGGTGAAGGGCGACCAGCCGCTGACCATCGTTTGGCGGAAGGATAACCGGCCCATCGACCAGACGCAGCACATGTCCGTGAAACTGGTGGACCAATACAACAGCATCCTGGTGATCGAGAATCTGGGCAGCGACCACACCGGCAACTACTCCTGTGTGGTGCGCAACTCTGCCGCCGAGGTGGAGAACTCGCAGGCCCTTCTGGTCAATGGTAAACACATAGAGAGCGACGATTCGAGTCCTTCTTCGAAGTATCCGTAATCCCGTTTAGTTGCAAGTAGTTGAGTTTCCTTTCGTATGCACTTTGATTCATGTACTCTTACCCGTACCATTGTAATCTCCATTTCCACACTCCAGAGCAGAACCACTTGCATTTACATACGATATTTATATATATAAATATGTTATATATACGATCCTTGCTATCCTTTGTAAATGATGTTTCCACTTTCGGAATGTTTGTACAACATTAAGTAGCGTTTTCATTCGAATGTGTTAACAAATCTGCGAAGGTTTACAGACAATTGATTGACAATCCTCATCCGGCAGCATTCACCGTTGCGTCATCGTGGGAATCCCCGCCGAGGGCTTTGCAGGAATCTTCGCTTCTGCTTCCTGTTCGAATCTTAAACCATCTTGCCTGATCTTTCCTCTTGCAGTGCCACCGAGCATAGAACCGTTCGCCTTCCAGGAGGGCCTGGCCGAGGGCATGCGGACGAGGACCGTCTGCGGTGTCTCCCGGGGCGATCCGCCGCTGAAGCTGCTCTGGCTGAAGGACGGAGACCCGCTGCCGGACCTCCTGGGCGCCAATGTCACCATGTTAGACCAGTACAGCTCACTGCTGAGCATACCGTCGCTATCGGCCACGCATTCCGGCGAGTACACATGCGTGGCCAAGAATCCGGCCGCCGAGATCAAGTATACGGCCCTGTTGCAGGTCAAAGGTAGCGTACAAGCGTACCCATCAACACAGCTAAACTGAAACATAATACTAAACATGGGGACAGAATAATTAAATAGTCATACTATGCTGAATTGGATTTTTTAAATTATATTTTTCATAACTGAAATTATGGGAGTTTCTAGGGTTTCAGTAAATAATTTTTTAAATATTTTAAAGGGGCTTGTGAGAATAAATAAATATATACAGTTAGTTATAATTATAATTGTTGTATGAATAATAATTCAGTGATTTTATAACTTATTTTTAAATAGTAAAATAGTATTCCCTACCCTAAATTTTTTACTAACTTTATCTGAACCAATATCAATCGTTGATAAAACATTTTAAGATTTAAAAAAATGATAAAATTTTGCATACCATATCTTAAAAAGAAATCCAAATTAGATAAAGTATGATTATGGAATTAATCTCATTCTTACACACCCACAACACACAACACATATAAACTAAGCGATCTTCACTTTGCCCCTCAATAACTTTTTGCTTTCCCGCTGATGTATTCAAGAAGAGCTTTTTAATGGTATTTTCAGTTGTTGATAATATATATTTTTTGGTTGATTTTTAACAACAAATGAAACTAGGCTAACCCAGCTTTTTTGGAGCTCTCTGCTCCAGCTCCGGGAGTAACTGAACGTTGCTCTAGCCCGAAGGTGCTTTGATTTTTTGACTCTCACTAAGAAAACCACCAACAAACCCCGATAAAAAACAAAAACCACCCTTATAAAAAAATAAATCTCCCGCTTTAAACACCCGAAAAAACTCCTACTAATCTACAATTAAGAGTTCCCCCGCCACCCTTAAGTCGCTTTGGCACGCTGTGGGTTTTTTTGACAACCGTCTCACCAGGTAAACCGTTTAACTGCACTGCTTCTTATGCGCTTCGTAACCAAAATCTAACAAAACCAAGTATAAAGCTTATGAATATATCCATTTTGATTTGCTGCATATTATTTAAATGGCTTCTTACACGACAAGTCCGGCCCTAGACACGACACATAAATTAGGTGTGCTCTCCGGGCGGAATTTAATTGGCGGTATTTCATATTTCAGAGTCCGCCGCGGAGGGCGCACTGCAATCGTGATTAGTTGTAATTTATAATTTATACAAATACTTATGCATAAACATGGAAAGATAAGCTGCTTTAAGAATTATTTGCTTTACTCGCTCAAAACCCTTCGCTGTTGCTGCGCGCCTGCAGCCTGCAGAATAAATGCAGCGCTCCTTTGTTCCCCCATTTTTTTCTGTTCTTGGCTCCGCTCGGCTCCTCTCTTCATTTTTGACTTGACTTGCAGCTTCCGAAAACTCCACTCCACTCCATCTACTCCATCTACTATGCTCAATGTGCTGTGCTTAATTAACGAACGAATAAACAAGGCGAACGCTGCAAAAGAATGGGTTGTGTTCCACTAAGGGAGCAGGATCCACAGCAGCCACCCGGAGTGCTCCGAAGATGCTATTGAAACACGCGCTTATGCTTCAATTTGGTTTTGGCCTCTCTAAATGCTTACTCTATATCTGTACATCGAAAAAAAAGGCAAAGAAATTTAAGAAAAATTTAAAAATAGAGAGAATGCCTTATAGACATCAAATATTAAATGATTTAAACAAACAAACAAATTTAAAATCGGAAAAATAATATTTATTATGATTTAACAATTATTTCAATACAATTAATTGGCCTAAAAAATCTCTAGGGTTTCTTAATCTTTGAGCGTTAAAGATAACATAATATTGCCTGAATGTATTATAGGAATCAGATATTGACTGATTTAAACAAACAAACAAATTTAAATATAGAAAAAATAATATATATTACGAATTATATATTATTAAATGTATTATGATTCAAATATTATTTTCTATAAATTTTGGCCTACAAAAATGAGCCAATTTGAAATCTTTAAAGTTTTTGTAAGGCATTTTGAGCTGTAAATTGATTTGAATTCAGCCATTTTGTTCGGTGTCCTTAACCCTTTCGCTTGTGTGAGTGCCTGAATGCCGAAGTCTGCTTGCGTGCTTGTGTGAGTGACAAAACGCTTAAACCTAATCTTATTGCAGCGCAAACTGAATTAAACCGCAAAAAATAAACTAAAACCAAAAAATGTGGAGAAACCAACCGAAAAGCAAAGGATAATAAACTTAAAGCTTCGCAGTATTTGCTAATGTAGTTGAGAATGAATGTTTTTTCCACTAGAAAAGCGGCTAAATGTACTCTGCTGTGCTGCACCTTTTGTTTCTGCATGCGGATTGTACTTTGCCATAAATGTGCGTAGAATTGCAATTTTTGGTTTAGTTTTGTGTTTGCTCTGAGCCATCATCTGCATGCGCGTAGTGCTGTGACAAATGAATTTTAATTTCCATTTATTTATGATTTGCTTGCTCTCCACTTTGTTTCTTTTCATTTTCCGTTTCGTTTTTCTCGGTTCTTAAGCCCCGGTCTTAATTCGTTTTTGGGTTTTCCCCGCTCCTCAAACACACACACAGATTGACACACACACACAGATTGCTCCGTTAAGCTTTCCCCGCCAGGCAGCCCAGTCTTGGGGGTGGGCAATTATATTTATTTTCATTTGCTAAGCGACCAGCTTGTGACGTACACAATATTCGGAAAATTTAATTTATTTACGAGTATGCCATGCTGCCAATGCTGCTCCACTTTCCATTTCCCACATTTCCCAGGCTGCGCTGCTGTTGCTCCTGCTGCTTCTCTGCTGCTGTTGTTGAGTGCAAAGATTTTTATTCCGAAACGCTGTCTCCCCCAGAGCCCAGCCCAAAGTCCCCAAAAGAACCCCACCAATGCTTTTTATTATGCAAAATAATCCAATGCAAAAATAATAATAACCAGAAATCATTTTAATTAATACCTGGCCCGGGGACCCAGCTGTTAATTTCATTTGTGCTCTCTATAATTTGTTCCTTGTCCGGGTTTAATTTTTAATTAACATTTTTCATTTCGTTAGTGCTGCACAAACAAAGGCTGGCAATTAAATGCAGCTGCTAAGTAAACAGTTTATAATTTATTGGAAAATCGAAAAAAATAAAGCCAATCCATGGGCGATTGTTATGAAAATTCCGTTTTATCCGTTCGCTTTTTTCTCGTGTTTTGTTAGCTGCGTGTCCAAACTATAAAACTCACACACAATTTTCGATTTATGTTGCGCATTCTATAATTTCTATGCAAATATATATTTTCCATTACGCTTCTGGCATGCCTTTGTTATTTAATTTATGCGCCGACTATATCAGAACATATTTAAGCCTTTTTTGCGATTTTGTTGTACAAAACAAAAAAATAACGAACAACGAACAGCGAGGCACAGAGCGTGGGCGAATCAAAGAAATATACACCAACTATATAAAGCGATAAACAAAGGAATTGAGAAAAACAATAAAAATCCTTGCACACCAACAAAACAAATCGCATTAATTAATTTCTCCCAAATGATTATCCTAAACGAGTTATCCTTAAAACAACATTAAACATGAAAAGAACCAAAGTTTTCTATCATTTTTTGTTCCCTTTTTGACTGAGTTGCATATGAAAATTATTTTTGTATTTGATTTTGAAGCAAACCAAACCCAAAAAGCAAACTATCCTTTTGTATATTAGTTGAAAAGTTCCTACTATATTGCTACCACTATTCAACCAGTTTTACCATTTGTGCTAGGCACTATGGAAATCTTAAGAACGTAAAAGCAAAATTCTTTTCTGCCGTTTTTTACTTTGCCAGAAATCTTCACTTTTCCTCTCTGTCTCTGTCTCTATATCTCTCTCTCTCTCTCTAAGAACCATTACTTCTACTGTATGTCTTAGCAGTTTTTGATTTGAATCATTCGTTCTGCAGCCCCTGATTAGCCCTTTTCCCAAACGTCGCTAATTGCTTTTTGTACATCACTCATACGCCCCGTAGTGCCGCCCCGCTGGATCGTGGAGCCTGTGGACGCGAATGTGGAGCGGAATCGTCACATAATGCTGCACTGTCAGGCCCAGGGGGTACCGACTCCTAGTATAGTGTGGAAAAAGGCCACAGGTAGGATTTGGAAATCAATCAAATATTGTATTTAATCCTTGGAAAATTAAAAAAATTGTTTATATAAAAGAAATCTTCGAAGAACTTAAACAACTCTTCGTTGCAAACATTTCCATTTCATAAATTAAGCCACTTTTCCTCCCTTTCCTTGCAGGCAGCAAATCCGGTGAATACGAGGAGGTTCGGGAGCGTCCTTTCACCAAACTCCTGGGCAATGGCTCCTTGTTGCTGCAACACGTTAAGGAGGATCGCGAGGGCTTCTATCTGTGTCAGGCCAACAATGGCATCGGCACCGGCATCGGAAAGGTCATCCAGCTGAAAGTGAACTGTGAGTATCTGAGGGCCTCAGCGTTGAGGAAGTGGAAACTGGGAACTGGGAGCCAGGACTGGCAATTTGGTTAATTGCAATGCTTGGGGCCCCCGGAGGAATGCCCGCCTGTAATTAAAATGGGGAAAAATGTGCGCCTTTTTGCAGCCTCGCCGTACTTCTCCTCCACTTCCCGCTCGGTGATGGTGAAAAAGGGCGACACGGCCCTGCTCCAGTGTGCCGTAAGTGGCGACAAGCCGATAAACATCGTGTGGATGCGCTCGGGCAAGAACACCCTGAATCCGTCAACCAATTACAAGTGAGTGCCCTCAGTGGTCGGAGTGCAAGAAGCGAAAGTAATTCCGGCCACATTTCCTTGATTTTTCAGGATCTCAGTAAAGCAGGAGGCCACGCCGGACGGTGTCTCTGCGGAGCTGCAGATTCGAACTGTGGATGCCACCGACAGTGGGCCATACTTTTGCCGGGCAAGCAATCTGTATGGCAACGACCAGCAGCTGGTTCAACTTCAGGTCCAGGAGCCACCGCTGCCGCCGAGTGTCCTGGAGGCGGCCATGATCAGCAGCCGGTCGGTTAATCTCAAGTGGCAGCCCAAATCCCTGGGCACTGGGGATGTGACCAAGTATATAGTGGAGTTCCGCGAGGCAGATCGTAAGTTTAACCCCGAAAAATCTGTACAAATCTCTCGTAATTTAAAATTAATTTAAAATCTTTATAAAAAACCATTTCTCATCCCTAAATTATTCTAAAAATTCCCTTATAATTATAGTTTTCCCATCGGCAGCTCTTTTCGTAGAACAGTGGCAACAGATCGAGGTCAAGGATCCGCCCACCTTTAATGCCATGGTGGAGAATCTTAAGCCAGCCACGCGATATGCTTTCCGGGTAATTGCCGAAGGCTCAGCAGGACGCAGTGCACCCAGCCAGGAGCTGGTTGTACGCACTGAGCCCCAGAGACCGGCAGGTCCACCGCTTAATCTCTCGGCCAGACCTTTGTCTTCCACGGAGCTGCTCATCAGCTGGGTGGCTCCGCTGCCGGAACTGAGACATGGCGACATCCAAGGCTATAATGTGGGCTATAAGCTGGCCAGCTCGGGCAATACGGCATATAATTTCACCTCCGTGTCGGGCGATGGCGATGGCGGCAATGGGGAGTTACTGCTCAGTGGCTTGGCCAAGTTTGCACGCTATACCGTAGTGGTGCAGGCATTCAACCAGGTGGGACCAGGACCTCTGTCAGAGCCCACGGCATCTCAGACTTTGGAAGATGGTGAGTTTATATTTTAACTAATAAATAATATAAAAAACTAATTCCACATTTATTTTTATTAATTTAATTATATAATTTTCCTCTCCTCTAGTTCCCAGTCGCCCGCCAGAGGATGTGCGCTGTGCCGCTCTCTCCTCCCAATCCCTTCAGGTGTCCTGGCAGCCACCCCCAATTTATCATACAAACGGCCTTCTCCAAGGCTATAAACTTATTTTCGAGCCCATCATCGATGACATCCAGCCCAGCAAGGACGAGGTGGAGTCCCGGAAGACCACAGCTCTCACCATGGTGCTGACTGGTCTGCGGAAATACACCAACTACAGCATCCAGGTGTTGGCTCATACTCGCATGGGAGACGGCGTCCTCTCAAAGCCGCTGTACTGCCACAGCGAAGAGGACGTTCCCGAGGCACCGGCGGACATCAAGGTGGTGTCCAGCTCATCGCAGTCCCTGTATATCTCTTGGCTGCCGCCGACGGAGCCCAACGGTGTGATCACCAAGTACAGTCTTTACACCCGCGTGGTGAACGGCCGCGAGGAGCTGAACAATGAGAAGCGGAGCCTGCCATCGCAGCAGGCTTACTACGAGGCGAAGGGTCTGCATCCGCATATGGAATACCAGTTCTGGGTAACGGCCAGCACACGGGTGGGCGAGGGCAAAAGCTCCCGGGTTGCCTCACAGATTACCACCAATCGGGTGCCGGCGAGGATTATATCCTTCGGCGGCCAGGTGGTGCGTCCCTTCAGATCCACTGTCACCATGCCCTGCACTGCAGTGGGCAAGCCCAAGCGGGAGTGGTTTAAGGGCGAAGAGGAGGTCCGTCAGGGAAGCCTCCACAACTCCCAGCTGCTGGACAGCGGCGATTTGATCATCTCCAATCTGGAACTCGAGGACAGCGGCAACTATAGCTGCCAGGTGGACAATGGCATCGGAACCGATCGACTCACACACATGCTTCTGGTGCAAGTACCGCCCAAAGCGCCGACTCTCTACGTGACCAGCGCCACCTCGAGCAGCATTTTGATGCACTGGAAGTGTGCCTTCACAGGCAATGCACCCATCACTGGCTATACGCTCTTCTACAGGCGGACCAATGGCAACACGGAGGAAATGCAGCTGTCGCGCCATGCCTCGAGCCATGAGCTGAAGGGTCTGGTGTGCGGGAGCACCTATCAGGTCTACATGAGTGCCCAGAATAAGGTGGGCACTTCGCCCTCGAGCACCATGTTGCATGTGCGCACCCAGGGTCAGTCGCCGGGTCAGCCGGCCTCTACAGCTCTGCTGGCCCCCAATTCCACCTCTCTTCTGGTGCGACTGCACTCCTGGCCAGACAACGGCTGTCCGCTGATGTATTTTGTGCTGCAGTATCGGGCGATCACCGAAGATAACGATCAGGATTGGGTGTTGGGTGGGTTTAATGCTAAGACAAAAGGATTTCCTATATATATTTATCCCATTTTCCTTGCCTTCAGTATCGAATGCTATCAAACCACAGCGTCGCGTGGTGGTTAACAACCTGCGACCATCGACTCTGTACCATCTTCGCATGGAAGCTCACAATGTGGCTGGTGTGGCGCAGGCGGAATTCTCCTTTGCCACGCTCACCAAGGAGGGCGATCCGCCGCCAACGGATGTAATGCATCGTGGCCATCGGGGACAAACTGTGATACTAGGAAACATTAACCTGCTCATCCCGAGCATTGCGGCATTCTCGGGCATGATCTGCACCATCATCATGGTCATCGTCTGCTACCGGCACAGTAAGTCCCACTGAAGCATATTTGTGCTGATCCAGAGACCCATTAATTGTCTTAGTGCTAAAAAATGCACAACAACCGATTGCAGAGCAAAGCACTCATATCCAAAAGGAGTCCCTCGAGAACAGGGCCAACTCGGAGGCTGCTCAAAGGGAGCGTTATTATGCCACCATTCACAAGGTGTCCATGCAGAATAATGACAAGATTCCAGGTAAGTTTCGGGTTCGAAAGCAGATGTCACAGAAATTGTTGAAGGGTTTGTTTTGAGGTTTTAAATAATAATAAAATAAGGCTTTCAGACCAAGTTCCAGGAAGCAATTCGTCGAGAACTTTGAGAACAAAACCTCAAAGGGATTTCTGTCACACTCCTTGCCAATTATATTCCACAATATCCACTCGAACAGCTCTGTTTAACGCCTGGGGACATGCCATATATTTCACAGAAACCTCCGAGGATATTTCGCCATATGCCACCTTCCAGCTATCGGAGGCTGGAGGCAATATGTCACAGCCGCATCATGGCGGACCGGCCAACACGCTGCTCCACTCGTTCATGTACCACGAGCGGGCCTTGGCCGAGGGCTGCTCGTCGCCACCACCAGCCGCGGTACTGAACCAACCACCAACCACCACCCATCACCACCACCACCACCAACGTCCACTAAAGACAATTCATAATTATTATCAGACCTCACCGTTCCATAATATCGTGCGTTTGTTTGTTCGTTTCTTTGATTTTAGCTCTACTCTTAATCTACTCCACTCGATCCGTGTGTCTCCCAGGCGCACGATTAGTGATTTTTCCTAAGTGTACTGCATACTACGTGCTTTTTACGTTGTTCTCTGCTCGTGTATTCTGTTGCCCTCTTCAGTTTTGATTTAAAAGTTCCTAGTACTCTGGTTCCTCCAATCCCTTTTCAGTTTATTAATTGCAATGCCGTAAACCATGCACCGGGGGGTCCATGTCATGCCCTCTGGCCTCATGTGTCATGTGTCACCTCCTGTCAATCTTGAGTTTACCCTTCTTTTTGTGTTCGAAAAGCGTTCCATTCCCCTGGCGCTTTTGTAGTCGCTAGCTGCCACCTTCCCGGCGGTAGATCCAGTTCCAGACTAATCTCTGGCTTTGTTCCATGTGCAGTCCAAGAACCGGAGGCGTCACTCGCGGAAGACGGAGCCGGAGAGTGAGGAATCGGAGTCGGATCAGGACCAGCTGACCTCCAGTCGCACAGAGTCTTCCAATCAGCACGAGGGCAAGATCAAGCACAGTAAGTTAAAGTCGATTTTAAAGGGGAGTATTTTTTTGGGAAGCCTTAGATCAGGCATGCAGCTATTCTACTGACAAAATATTAGGAAAATATTTATAACTTTAATTGATAAATTGTAATTAATTACGTTTTAATTTGGATAGAAAATATGAGAAGGAAATACTGTATTCCTGAGATAATATGTCAGTAGAATAGGGCTAGAATCTGCAGAGGTGAAAGCTCTCAGAGGGAAGTTTTAAAAATAATAAATATATTCCTGAGAGCCTTCACTGGCGTCGCTTTAAGTTTTCAGTTTCCCAGGCTTTGTAATTCAAGAAATCTAAAGCCAGCTGAACTCTCTTCTTGTGTTGCTTTGTTCTTGCAGACTCTAGACTAATACAACACTTTCCAAACCACAATATATCGATTACATATCTGTAGTAGGCCAAACTGACACAGCACCAAAAACCACCAATCACACCAACCAACCAACCACCAACCACCAACCAGACCAGACCAGATCAGGCCGACAAATAAGACTAACGTATAAGGCAATCCAATTTGTGAATTACAGTGCTAAGTTAGCGATAAGCTTGTTAATGTTTGACGCCCGTTTTTAACCCCCTTTCTTTGGCAACAAATACGATGAACTCTCTATTAGCCCGCTCTTTGTTTTCTGTTCTTTTCTTCCCACTTGACATCTGCGATCCACATCATCAATGATCCACCCCGATCTGTTGCTCCCGTTGCTGCTCCTGTGCAGGCATCATCTACCACGGAGCACAGTCCAGCACCTCCTCCGATCTGTCACCAATGTCCGAACAGAAATCATTGCCCCGCCGCGGTCGCTCCAGGTATCATCATCAGCAATATCAGTTTTCCACCAACACCACACCGCGCCACCACAACAGCAACAAGATCAACAATAACACCACCACCAACTCGAATACGAACACCAACAGCACAGCCACCAATACGACAGCCACACCATCGACATCGAGCAATTCGAACAAAATTCTATCGCCGCGCGGCGGTAACCTGAAGTCCATATCGAGCACCTTCAAGTCCCAAGACTCCATACAGTGCCACATACCCACATTGGTCAAGTCGCCATCGATCAGTACACAGCAGCAGAAACAGTTCCACAAGCAGCAGTTGCAGAGCAGTAGTAACCACCCCAGTAACCAGCATAGTAGCTCCTCCGCCTCCCAGAACAATAGTAGTAGCCTGAAGCAACAGCAGCCCCTGCTGATCACGCCCAAGCTCCATCAGCTGGAGTCGGGGCCCAATGGGGCCCCCGAGCTGCTGGGGCTGGACGGGATCGGTGCCAGCCCGTTGGTAGCCTGCATGCCGCCCTCCTCACAATTCCGACCCATTCCGCACAAGTCCATAATGCCCGCGCATGAGCCACAGCCGCACCACCTCAATCACAACCTCAATCATAATCACAACAGCCATCTGCAGCACCAGCAGCAGCAGTCGCAGCTCCAGGGCACACTGCTCAACCCCTCCACGGCCATGCTCTCGTCCAAGTTCTTCACAGCGCCCACGCTGCCCAAATAGGATACGGCCAATGGGGGGAGTGAATATGTTGATGGCACCATTGGGGTCATGGAGGGTTTCGGCTACGACAGCGGCGAGATCTCCTGCACCTACATGGACCCCATAGATCAGACATGAGACCTGGCCTACGGTGAGGTGTGTGGTCCCCCCGAGGGGGCCCGTTAAGCTCAGTTCTCACGACCAAATGGATTAGCTCAAGCTGGATTTTATATATCTAAGATTTAACGGAGTTTACAGTACTTTGAGGATATTTAGAGTCTTTCTTAAGGGGCCTCTTCATTAACAAACTAACTATCTTATCCATTTGGTCGTGAAAACTGTGGCCCACCCACGCACACCCAACCACACAACCAGACTAGAACACCACCCACTAGGTCTTAAACTTTGAATGAATGCTTGAATGCTGTGGTTGCGAACCTAACAAAAAAAAGAAGCAAACCGTAAAAAATCCAACTCTGGACCCTCTCTTGTACTTGCACCCCCGTTCACCCCGCAACGATTGCCACCCACCACCCTCCCCACCCAAACAAAACACGCATCCAGGGCCGGCATCCTGCGCACACTGCATCCGCTCCAGCTGCAGGCCGAGTGCGCCGCCGGCGGCGCCTTCCATCGCACAGAGGACGGAGGCGGTGGCGGCGGCAGTGGCAGCGGCCTTGGCGAGCGGATCGAGCTGGCTGAGGTCGAGTGCGATGTGGATACGATCAAGAAGCTGAAGCTCGGGCAGCGCTCTTCGCTCTGGTCGCGGCCCTCCTCCACCACCTCCCAGCTGCAGCAGCAGCAACAGCAGCAGTTGGATCACCAGCAGCAGCAGCAGATGCGGCAGAAGGATCACCACCAGCAGCAGCAGCAGTCAAAGGATCACCAACAGCAACCACACAAGAGAGCCCATTCAAAGTCACCGCAGCCGCAACAACAGCAGCCGCTGCAACAGCAACGTCAACAACAACATTCACCCGCTCCTGGCCAGAAATTGCTAAGCGAGAAATCGGATTACTCGATATCCGTCTGAGACATTGGTAAGATCTGATCGCAGGATCAGCATCTAGGATGAGACAGGGCCGGCAGGCCCAGGCCCAAGCCCAGCAGGCCGCCCGACGGCCAAAAGTCTCAGCAAAATCGAAACTGAGCAGCCTCCCCTTTTGTACATTTTTGTAATGCATTTGTTACCTTGCCACCACCAAGCCCCCGCCCCCGTATCTCCACTATACTATATCCCCCCTTTTGGAAGAGCCCCGAGATCCAGTAAAAATAACCTCCTGAGCAACACAAAGTAAACTTTCGGACAATCAGTATCAAAATTCTGCACCAACCATCCATGAAACCATAAACCATATAAACCATAACCCACAGCCAAAACCAAAACCAAAACCAAACCAAAGCATACCGAATCAAACACTTCCCATTATAAACTCCTGCCCGTATTTATAGAGGTCATACTATATCTAAGTATTAACGATTGTGCATGCTACTATACATATAGTTATAGTATATGAATATATATATTATATGAATGGCATGTGTCCAGAGACAGAACCCAGGTCAGTTGTCGAACTTCCAGAAATGTTGTATGTACATATACTAACGTAGTCTCTTAAGTATCCGTAACGACTAATCACTCGAAACTGTAACTCAAACTACTAACTGCAAAGCTATCGAATACTTGAACTTGAACTGTTTTCCCCATAAATGTCTAGGGAGTGAAGGACGATGGTCTTATCCCGATTTGTAATGAGTGTTTCTGGGCTATAGCTACTCCTAAAGTAGGCCTGTAAGTTTCGGTTTTGTAGTGCTCTCCCGGACAAAGCCGTGAAACGAGGAATTTAATCTTGAAATTTCAACTAAACCAAACACTCAGATATACATATATACTGTGTACAAATTTATATGAATGTATATTTATATTATGTGTATGTGTGGTCGTGTCTACGTTATGGGACGTCATGTGCTCATGTATATAAGGCTATATATAACGATACTCGAGATATATACAATCGAAGAATACTCTCTATACATCTAGTTGTTAGCGAATCCACGTACAGGTAGAGTATCTGAGTATATTTTGTAAATAATCAAAAAACGCGAACCCCAAAAGGACTGACAATGATGCATGATTCCACTGAGAAAAATTACACAAAAGCAAAAAAATAGAAACCAAGTAAAGCCACAATGAAAATGTTAACTAAATGTATTCGATATAGCCGATGTACACACACTCGAATATGTCGCCAGCTGAATTTGAATTCAATGCAGTATTCATAGATAATATGACATGATATCGCCAGTATCCACACATTAGTGTTTCCATTACAATAAGCTGTCGTCTCATTCGTCGATACAGATACAGATACAGAGTTGTAGATAAATGTTTTTAAAAGCGAATTAAACGATAGGAGAATCAAATACACATCGTAATCAAATTTCGAATTATTACCAACACTCAAACGAGAGCCAAGTTAGGAGCATACAAACAAACTACAAATAAACATAACTCTTAGTTCGTATCGAATAATCCAAGTAATACGAGTACGTAGCTGTATTTTAAACTAGCCTACGAAAGCATAAGGAACCCATTAAACAGTCAAATAGGAGCGGATCGAACCCATTTCGGAAACCATGTGCCAAAATTTGTTTTTAGAAAAAGCTCTCTTAAATTACGAGTATACAATAAATAATGCAAGCCATGAAAAGCGAGTATAAATAGAAGCCATGAATTATGAACATACAAATTAGAGCCACACACACAATCCACACCGCAGCATAAAGTCGCAGATTAAGGTGTTCACTTGGGGCTAACTTATTGGGCCCGGGCCCCGGCCCAAAAACCTTTTTTAGGACTCATTTTTTGGAATATATTAAATGGAAACAGCACTCTTTGTTTATATAGCAATTGCGGTGCGGCAGCATCAACGCCGCAGCCGGTTTTAGTCGGTTTTTTATATGCATTTATTTGTACGAAGCAATGAAAATGGTTTATTACATTCAACATCGAATTTTACGAATTTATTAATAACAACAACAGCGAGTTGCGACTGCAAGGTGCAACCTCACAGCAAAGTCTAAAAATCAAAAGAGGAAATTAACTTAATAGATCACAATCAAAAGGAGAATAAAACCGAGTACATATACGAGGCGAAGAAAAAATTTTTATGTTTAACATATAATTAGCACAACAACTACAAAATAAAAACTATTAATGTAAAAACAAACCGCATTTAAAAAAATATAAGAAATATTTAAAAATAAAAGGAGTGTCTTTTATTATCTTGGAGATTTTGAATTTTACTTCAGAAGAAGGTAAGATATTGATGTTTTGTTAATTTGTCTAAAATTTGGTTTCTTGTCATCAAAAAATAAATTATAATAATTTCATATTAATGCTGGAAATGGCAGTAAATGTTTCTGCAAGTTTTTGTCCCCTAAATAACTTCAATTTATGCTTAAAGACTTTGTACGCCTCAGCGGAAAACCCTCCGTTAATAAGAAATAAAAACTCTGTCAATAATTTGCATTTAATCACATTTTTTATTAATTTTTTTGGTTTTTTTTTTATATGCACACTTAATGTTAAATATATTTAATGAATAATACTGATGGAAGCCAGGATACTCACACGGAAATCTGAACGGGCAGAGCCAGGGGCAGGGCTCGGGATCGTCGACTTTCAGTGTAGGATCTGGAACGAGAACGCCCATGGGAACGGCCACGAGAGTGACCGCGGGAACGGCCACGGGATCGGGAACGGTCGCGCTTACGATCCTCACGGACATGCCTCCTCCTATGCGAGATCTCCTCCTGCTGGGCGGCAATCAGCTCGCAGTCGCTATGGCCGGAACTGGAACTGGAAGAGGAGCTACTATGATGACCATGTTTGCGTCCCTTGTGTCGTCTTTTACCTCCTTCAGAGCTTCGGCTCGCCTCGGATTTCTTGGTTTCCTTGAGTGCGACCTGAGATTCCTGCTGCTTCTGGAGTTGCTGCATCACATCGCTCAGCATTTTCTGGGCCATAGTGGCCTTACAGATGAGTTTTTCTATCGACGGGGTTGTGGCGGCCATGTCCTCCACTTCCACGGGCGTGGAGCGTGGCAATTGGCCGCGGCAACCTTGACATGCCTCGGGCATCGGATTTGCCGCAGTTTGCTCACGTGCCACGTTATCGGATTGCGACATTTCTGCACTGATTTACACCTGACTCGATAAGAAATTCACTTAACACCTGCCTTACACCTGCTTCTTTCGCTGCTGTAACTACAGGTGTTGCTGCTGGAATTGTTTATGTTGCTGCTGGAACTTTAACTTCTGCTGCTTTAACTTTAACTGCTGCTACTGGAACACTTTTTAATATTGCTGCTGCTTCACTTGAACACTTGATTTCGACTGGATTGTCTGGCCATTCGCTGCTCTGCTTTTATAGGCAACTTTGGCGCCAAGCTTATCTCAACTTTGGCATTGTAAACATTTGCATTTATTTAATTATCACCAAAATAAACAAATAATTAAAAATGTTAGTGACGTAATGTTTATTTTTAGCTTGATTATTTTCATATGCTTTGAAATATCACGTGTTTCAAGATATTATGTAATTTTAAATCA
The DNA here is from genome assembly GCA_035045905.1 of Drosophila anomelani. Lineage (NCBI taxonomy): Eukaryota > Metazoa > Arthropoda > Insecta > Diptera > Drosophilidae > Drosophila > Drosophila anomelani. The sequence goes on from JAWNOO010000165.1 coordinate 9,021,422, forward strand.
ACACATGACCTGAAATATTTAATATTTAAATGAAATACTTTTTCAGATATAGTGTAATTTGCATTACGACAGGTTATTTAATAATCTAATGCGCTTTGCAATTTAATCTTTATATGAAATGAATTAAATGAGTCACCGTTTAATTTTAGAAAAGCTATTTCATGGCATTGTGCAATAAAGAATCAGGTTTTTTAAAAATTACATAACTTTCAAAGAAATCTTAACCAAAAAATGAAAATAAATAATTAAAAATATATATATTCATAGTATTTTAAATATTTCCTACAGAAATAAATTTTATTAAAATACAAACAATTTACTTTAAAATTATACAAATTTATTAAAGGAACTTAAAATAAAATTGGTGAATTTTGTACTTAAACGAAGAAACAAATTTTTGTTAAGCCCATACCTAGTGTTTAAAAATTTAATTTTCTTTGACATTTTTCAATAATTGTAATTATTGAAAGTAACATTTTTAGCGTCAATAATTTGATTTCAAACTTGGCGGCCGTTAAATCTGTATAAGATGACGTATAAGACTTAAGCAAACTATGGCAGTTCGAATTTTACATGCAAGATGTAAAATATACCGAATGGCTGATGCAGCACAAAACAAACTGGTTTTTCCTCATAACCTGATTCAATATTTAGTTTATAATATTTATTGTTTTAAATTATTTCTTAATTATGAATAAATATTAATAAAAATTTTATGATTATATTTTTTGATATTAATAATTGCTTAAATTATCTGGACATTTCCCTCACAATCACAATAGATAATTAGTTATTAAAAGAGCATTATTTTTTACATTTTCAGCATTTATATTTTCTAGAATGGGTGTTTTGGATTCCGTTTTATTTATTGTTTAATTAAGCACCATTTCATTTATTTAAAAACAATATAATTCGTTTGAATAAATTCATGAATTTAATCAATAAATTCGGTTTCGCATAAACACGGTATATTAGAAATGTTTGCTTTAGGTATTTTCCAACAACGCTTCTACGGCTGCTCTGAAAGTCGGAAATCTATATAAGCAACCCGCACCTTATTCTCTCTGTAATTTTTCAAGAGAGCGCTGCAGCGCGCGCTGTTTTCGGTTCCTCTTAAAAATAATATATTAAAAACATCGATTTAAAAAAACCTGCGGCAATTGAAGGAATTTTTCCAGGAACCGGTACGAAATTTTAAGAAGTGCTGTTCCCCCAAACAAATTTATATTTAAATAATAAAAACACGTTAGTTCTTTAATTTTGTGAAGTGAAAATCGATTGAATTCGAATTCAAACAGTCAAAACTTGTTGTTTTCCGCAAGTGGGCGCGTTTCGTTCAGACGCTTTTCCATTTTCGCTTTTCCTGCGCAAGGAACGGGTTTTCCGCCGAAGCCTTATGTTGTTTCTTTTTTTTCTGGCTGAAAAACTAAATTAAAACGAGAGGCTTTTGCGGCAAATTAATCGATGTGCGGTGGATACTTTTAATTCGCAGATTCAACATCGATTTTTCCTTTGAGCGCTCAGCTGCAGTGTGTGGTGTGTACATGTGTGTGTGTGCGAGTCCTGGCAATACAAATAAACCGTTGGGTTAGGTAAACGGAACAACAAAAGGATACAAACAAGAGAGAGAGCAAGAAAGAGAGGGGGAAAAGAGAACCCGCGACAGGACCTCGTCCTTCAAGTGATCACTCATTCATGCTCTGCTTCTGTCCTTTTTCTCCAGATCCTGCAGCTGTCACTGGAATTCGCGCGTGTTTGTGTGTGGGAGAGCAAGAACTCCGGGGTGATAATTCCATATTTTTATTCCCAACTCTCCATCCCTGCTGCCACGGTGCGTGTGTGTGTGTTTGAGCAATCAATTTGCACAAAATTGAAGCGCTAAATTCGCAAATTTCCGTCCGCGACTTGCTGCCATCCATTTTCTGCACTCCTCCCCTTAAGAGGGCCGAGAGCAATAATAGAATTATCAGGCAGCGGGGAAATAGCAAAGTCGAAAAGAGAATGCCCTGGGAGGCCGCACCGCCGCGACCCTCTGACATTTCCATCGTCGCCCACTGAAGAAGGAACAGCCGCAGAAAACAACAACCTCAACAACAATTCGACAAACAAAACAAACAAACAAAACCAAGAAAAACCATAAAAAAAAACAGCGAACGAATCAACGAACCAAACTCCAGCAGCCTCAATCGCTGGCACAGTTTTACTCCTTCAACTCCAACTCCGTGGGTGAGTAACTACAGTGGTAACTCCATGTTAAGATACGATTTTTCAAAGAAGAAATACATATAGGAATATATATTTAAATGGAAATGGTCTATAATGGAAGCCGGATATAAGACAATAATAGGAAAGGTTTAAAGTTTGCTGAAATATGTATTAAAATAAATGTAAAATCGAACTTAGGATTGGGAATATTAAAAACACTTGAAAACAGGTTTATATTATATTGATTAAATCTCATAATAAAGGCTTCAAAATAATAATTACTGATCCTGTTACCTAGTCCTTGTTTGCATATTTTTTCTGATAATAATAATAACTTTTTATCTATATTACATTTATTATATTTATTTATTAACATATATTTATCACTTTAGCAGGGCTAATAAACTCCTCGTTATTAAATGTTTAATTACTTTATCAAGTGGTTTATTTTATTTTCTGGATATTTTATATATTTACATGCAAGTATTAATTTGATATTTAAATGCCTCAATAAAACAATGCCAATCAGGTTTACGAACCACTTTAAATAAATTCACATAAGATTGCCTTCCAGTTTACTTTCAAATCTAGCCTTTATTAAAAGTTTCCATATCTTTAAGAAACAAGTAGTGGGAGTTCCACTGTAACTCATTGGCGGGTAGAAAGTGGTTATCGAATATGAGCTGCGACTTGAGATGGAGCCACATCGTCCCGTTCGGTGGGTGACGATGGTGGTTGTGGCGTGCGGGTCAGAGGTGGCAAGCCTCTCATGTCTTGGCGTCGTGTGGCTTTGGTTTTTAGTTGAAATTAAAAAGGTCAGGGCAGCGCGACTCCGAGCTTCCGTATTTATATCCTAGCCACGTCGTAAGCTTCATTATGCAGCGTTAACTTCACCAATACATACTATATTTATATATATATCTGTATGTGGCAGCTATAATTTCAGTTGCATGACTTCAGCTATAATCGATTTTGAAGCGACGAAGCAATCAGGAAGAGTGCAATTTGATGCCAGTCCGTCAGTCAGTCACTCAGTTAAAGAGTCACAAGCTGACTGACACACTGGAAACAAAAAGTTATGCCAAAGCGGGGTCAACATGACATGTCCTCCTTTCGGAGGGTAAATAAGTAAACTTTGAGAAGTTTTACTTGCTTGTCTTTTTGGGATTCCCAGTTTCTTCGTTCCACTTCAATTACTTTTATTGGATTTTTGATGTTCACTGTACTATCTGCCACAATAAAATACATCTAAACTTAATATTATGATCATTTTTAAATCTCGATTAATAGCTCAGCTTGTAATCTTATATTTACGGAAGTAAATCTTTGCTTTCCTTCCAACCATTTATAATTTTTAATAAAGATCTCTTAGAGATTTCAACATGTTTGGCATTATTTCTTCCCGTGCTTTGTGGCCTGGTTAAGTGGCGTTTACCATATTCATAAGCCTCGATCGATGGGGCTCAGCGGACATGGCGTCCGTTACTCCATAATGCGACAATTTGCTTCCCGGAGCGGGGGAGGAGGGTATTGCCGCGGAGTTCGTCGAGGAAAACGCTAATTAAGTACAATTAATGCAGTTTCCGTTGAGAGATTCATAAGAAACGAGCCTCGCTGCTGCGTGTGACACATTTCGCTTTGCCACACAAAAACTTGCCTTTCGCCGATAGGACTTATCAGCAGTATTTCTTTTTTTGGTTTTAGCAATTCTTACCACTTTGGTGCCCCCCCAACTCTCTGAAGATAAGGAGTGCATTTTCTATGAATTTCGACCCGATAACCGGCATATAAATGTCCGATTAGCGAACCTCTCAATAACAATGGGTATAATTTATGATAAACAAGTTTCAAAGTGTGCGAATTTTAGCAGCTCTCTGATTCGAGCCTTTTTTTTTGTTGCTGTGAGCCCCCTAAAAACTTGTCTTAATTTTGCAGTGTCTATAATATATAGTAAGAGTCCATATAATCGTCTAGAGGCACACACATATACGTACAGATGTCTGGGTGGGTTTCAAGGTCAGTTGAATGGCCAGATTTCTGCCTCGTTTTAGATTTTGGAACGGAACCCTCGCCAGTACAAAACACGATAAACGAGGGCCAAAGCAGAGCAAAATTCAGGCTACATACATATATCTTCTTACCCCAGACAAAAGAGATACTGTTATTGCATTTCAGGGGGGAGCGGATGGGACGGATGCCACCGAGAACAATTCTGGACCCGCCTGGAACCTTGCCAAAGCTCTCGAGACACGCTTTGACAATGAGCGAGGCTCTCAGGCGAGACTTTCAGGCGTCTCTCTGTCTCCAGCTCTGTTTCCATTGCCGCACCGCCAGATGCTTTCCATTCGCTTTGGCTATGCCGCTTTCGGCGGTTTCCTCCACTGAGATAAAATATCTGTAAGATACAAACTTAGAGATTTAAGATACATTCATGGGCAAATAATAAATAATAGTCTGAAATATAATAGTTAGAAATATAAATCAAGTTCTTTGTTCAATTAATTTCTTTTTGCATACCACAAATTTTATTTCAATTATTATAGTTTCTTGTGTATAGTTAGTAACCATAAAAAATATATATATAAACAAGTATTTACAATGGGTATTGCCCATTGCCATTATTTGTTATTTTTGTGTAGAAATATAATATCATAACAATCATCAATTATATTGTTATAACCAAGTTATTCCCCTTTCGGCTTATCAATGGGGAATTTTGATGCCTAAAAATATGCATACATATGTCTGTCTATATTGTTATCATATCACTACAGATATCAGTATCCTAAAGATAGCAAAATAATATTTGTGAAAAGGTATTTTGTATATATTGGGATTGAAACTGAAAGTAATTATATCAATCAATAAAATAAACATCAAACAAATTAACCAATAATGAATAAAATATATTTTTATTTAAAACTTTCTAACTTCAATTCGTTTATCTATGGAACAAAGTTGCAGTTATTCGTTAACGGCTTTCTATTTCCTTGCTAGTTAAATAAACAAATAAGAAAAGTGTTTGTTTATTTAAGATCAACCCCCTTTTACTGCCATTAAAAAAATGTCGCTCTGAATTTTAGCAAAAAGCCAGTCTTGTTTTTCTTAACAAACTTTTTTAGCAAGAACTGTTTCTTATTGTGAACTTGTATTTTTCGAGATATTTTTTTGCCTGTGTGGTCTTTTGCGCTTTGCCTTAGTTTTATGGATTGCCTCCAGTCAAGCTCAACTCGGAGCAGCGCTGGTCAATGGTCAAGACCGCCCGCTCCATGCTGCCCCTTTTTCCGGCTCCGCCGCTGGAGAGTGTCGTGTGGCGCATGCCGCTGAAAAAGTCCGCCGAGCGTGAAGTACACCAGTCTGTACTGTACTCACTGTTTTTTTTTAACTCGGATCGGTATGAAAAATATGTGTATTATGGCATGTCGTAAAAGCCATTTTCTTGATATCCAAACTGTTAAGAGAGCAGGTTGCCATAGGCCACAGACATCAAACGGTGGAGATCAAGACGCTGCCGCGATCCCGACTTTCTCTGGCATATGACAAATAATTTTTAGTAGTTGGCGTAATTGCCAACGCAATGGGTTGTTAATTAAGCCGGGAGTTTCACAAAGAGAGCACACCGGGCGAGCGGTACTCCATAGTCCATAGTCACCGTGTCATTCCGCTCCACTCTGGTCTATTCCGGTTCGCTTTTGGGCCAGGCCAACGCACGATATTCCGCCCTCATGGCACATCTATGTACTTGCGTTAAAACAAAATCAAGTGCGACGAGGCATTTGTCACACAACAGCAACTTCACATTGGCAAAATGTATATTTCAATCGAATCTCTGCCTTTGAATTGCTATTTATAAACAGCGCGGGAGTGATGATTAATCGGTACGTTTCCAGAGGGAGTTTATTTCGTTTTCTTATAATATTTGAAGAGAAGTTTCTTGGGCATTAAATAACTCAAATTTGTAGACGAGTTTAAGCAGTCTTCTTCATAAATCAAGTGACTAATTTCTACAAGAAAATTAGAACGCCTCAATATGTACAGATACTTCTTCTGGCCCTTGTTTGCTTTTATTATTAGAACATAAATCATGGTACTATTTTGATGAGTTTTATTTTCTTTATAAATAATGATAAATGATCAAATATCTCATGTGAATATTAGCATAATACAGAACATAACAGAAAGTGTGTAGTACAATATTTAAATTATTAAAACAAGCTTGCTTCATGTACTTAACATTATATCATTTGTTAATTCTTGACGTTTTTATAGTAATTTGTTTTAAGGAAACGAAATTTGCTAATTCATTTACCTAATCACTTATGTGGTTCAGTGTAATCCTCAAAGTCTTAGGCATTTGGAGCAAAGTTATTTTCACTATTGCCCAATCTCCTTTTCGAAAAAACTTTCCAACAAATGCAAAGCGAAACTTTTGCGTGCCGTTGCCGTTGACTGAGAAGCCGCCAAAAAAATTGTTTATAGTTTAAGGCACTAAAAAAGTAGCAACAATAACAACAACAGAAACTGCGGCGGCGTCTAAATCAACAACAATAAACCCAGGGGCAAACTTCAAAAAGCGCTGAACGATCCAGTCGGCCGATTCTTCCTGCTCCCCTTACTCGCACTCGAATTATAGTTGCCCAATGTTGGATGCCCAATTCCCAAGGCATAATACTCATATTCCCGATCCCCGAAAGCCCCAAGAAACCCTGGATTCGTGACAGCCAGCTGGCATCGCCACGCCCTCCGTCCACTGATTTGGGCCTCGCCCCCTTTCGGTCTTAGTTATTCTTTCTTTGATACCCCAAAACACATATACAGATGGAGCCCAAAAACAAATTGGAACTGTTGAGGGAAAACTGGAGGAGGAGTGGGGATATTCTGAAACTGAAGAAAAGCAAAGCCGCGAAGTCGAGACAAGGGAATCGGCTAAAAATTAGAAAATCATGCTTACAATTTTCTGGTCCGCTCTGTGTGCATAATGCGCGATAAGTCGGCAGGTGCAATGCAGAACGAAGAATCACCAAAACATGGACACGGCCAGAACGAGGGAAAGAACCCGGAAGAGTCAAGAAGTTCTCCGACTTCAGGCCACCATTCCCCCCTCCTGGGTCTCTTTCCTGGCCCCTTCTCCGAAATATAAACTCACTGGCACTGGCCGAAAAAGAACACATGTTTCAAGATCAATGATCGTTTTTCTAGGTTCAACAAAAGTGTTTTACATGTTGTATATTTATAACTTAACTTATTTTAATAATTTTGGGGAAGAGACAAGAAACAAAATGTGGTTATCAAAGATTAAAAAATGTTATAATTATTTATAATAAATAAATAAAATTTCTTATAGTTCCAGAAGGCTTCTGTAATGTCTTATTTCCCTTAATTTATACTAATTTTGTACTATTTTCTCACTGTGTTGCGCAGTTTTCAATTGACGTTCGTCCCCCCAGAGAAAAACTGTGCGCACAACTTGCAACTGCAACTCATTATAACTGCAACGGGGGTGGTGGAGGGGCTGGTGTTTGGTTCGGCTGTTCAGCAGATGCGGGCTGAAACTACTAAAAAAAAAGGGGGTGTGGTACGAAAGGGGAGGGGGACAGCGAACACCGACCGGGGGCAACTCGATTGTAATTCGCGGCACAAATGTTTCACTTCATTTGAGTTTCAGTTGGAGTTTCAGTTAGAGTTTCGTGGATCGCTGGCGGCACAGGAAGTGCTTTGACAAACAACAAAACGTTGGAAAAGCGCTTTTCGGGGAGTGGAGCTCTGCGCCCACGTACCACTGGTGTCCCCACCTGTTCTGTTCTCCGCCAAATGACACCCAGTTCCATATCAATTAACCATCAACAGAATTAAAATCCCCCAACTAAAAAAATTGGGTTCTACGAGCTGCGACCATCTGGGATACCGATTCGGATTCGAGGGGTTCCGCTAATACCCAGCCCCAAGCTACGACACAAAATAAATTGCTTTAAATACTCTCTGTATGGGGAAATAAATTGTTTTCAATGCAACTGTTGTGGCAGACAGAATAAAAGCAGCGCAGCCGAGGGACAGCGGAGAAATTTATGCAAGTCCCTTTTCCATTCGGATTGGAAAATGTCCGGAGCATGTGGCACGGAATCACTGACCAAGGAACTGAGATCGCATAAATAATCGCATGCAAGGGCAGTGCGTTCCGAAAATGATTAACAAATCGAGAGTTAATAATACATTCTATTGAAAAGATACTCAAGAGGAAACTTGCTTTAGTTTTATATCCATAAATATATAGAAGTTTGCCTAGAATATTTCCTTAAATCATCATTATTTCTAGCCCCGATACTGATGGTTATCTAAAAATAATATCTTATTATTTTAGTGGAAATATTGCTTAGAATTTATTTTTTAAATAAGTATTTATAATTATAATTTCAAATTATTAGAGAAACGTTATATTAAATTCTTGAAAATTCCCTTAATACATTATAGTTCTGAAACGCACTGTTTATGCAGATGCAGGTCGCAATTGTCATGTGATTTGGAGTCTGTACATCATACTCGTGTGTATATCTGCCTGTGTGGGAATGCATAATTGAGGAACAAATTGCCAAGCGGTTCCCAGAAAAATAGTTTGACCGACGACGTAGATGTGATAATCCGTTGAATTCTGTGGATCAGCATTCGGATTCAGATGAGAGAGAGGGAGAGGGCAAATTGCACAAATATGTGATAAAAATTGAATAGGTGAAGAGTTATGGGAAATATAGTTACCTGTCCCTGTATCTCTCTTAATCCAGCTTAACTCTCACTTCTGAGCGGGTTGTAAATTCAGCAAAACCGTTCAGATGAGACCCCCCCTCAGGTCAATGAATGGCTGCTAATCCGCGATGAATGGCAGATCTCTGGGAGATCGGGGAGTTTGACAGTCACAGCCAGACAACGCATCCGAGACATCAAACGCTGCAATTAATGCCGAGCGAAGCGTTAAGCGCGCCACTTGTGGCACTTGCAGCTCTCCCGACTTTTCCCATTTCCCATTTTCCACTTGCCATCCACGCAACCCGGCTAGGTGCAATTAACTTGGCAAAGTCAGCGACATCGCGACGTCGCCAGCCTGGGTCTCTATTTTTGCTCTGCCGAGCGCCTTAATCGAATTAGCAGGGCCTCCTCGAGAGAGAGGAAGAGCCACACACTTGTCCATTGATTGGAGTTAATGGGCCGTGACGACATCGCCCTCAAGGGTTTCCATTCTCCGCGGGCATCGAAGTGTTCCATAGAGTGGGTTCCCTATGTAGTTTTATAGCTTTCGCCTTGAACTATTATCCGTTGAAACAATGTGGCAACTTAATGTTGAAAGTTGCACATGAAAAACCCTTGTTGGTCATAAAGTCTAGGCTTCTCAATACCAATTTATTACACCGAAAAAATTTAGAAATATTATTCTAGTTAATAAATTAATTTCAAAGCCTTTAAAATTGATTTTTTCCAATAAAAATAGATATCTTTTAAACCTCACAAATATTTTCTGTGTGTACAGATGCAGCGTCAGTTCCGGTTTATTCACACAATTCCGCCAAGCGCCTTGGCATAGACACAGTGACAGACCGGAGAGCCGGCTTCGATAAAGCGCCAGCCTCGGATGCGAAACGAGTTTTTTTTCTGACATCTCGGCGAGACTTGCATCTTTCACTGCCAGGGCCACTTGGCACTTGGATCGATTCGTGGATTAGCGGCGACAACTTCATTCCGTTCCGTTCCCGATCTCGTTCCCCTTCCCGTACACTATCCCCATCCCCAGTGCCCTTCCTTTTCCTAGTCTTGGCAGCCACAATGTGTATCCAGTATCTTGCGGATACTTTGTGTGTGCTTAGTATCCAGCAAATACTTTGTGTGTGTGTGTGCCTGGTATCGCTGTGTGGACATGCGACTGTTTATGGCTTCACTTAGCCCCTTTTAGCGCCCTTCTTGGGGGGCGCCCAGCGGGAGGAGCAGCAGAAGATAGAGATTGAGAAGGAGGCCTTGCCGGAGGAGGTGGCCCTTGGATTTTTTCCCATTCAACGCTCTCGAGTGGTCTTCATTAGGGGGCTGTCTTGTCTAGATGTCTACATGTCTCGTAGATGGGAAAACGAGTCCAAGCCGGCCTTTAAAGTCAACTCGAGTATTGCCCGGGTGGCAGGCAGACAGGCACGACTCGAGACAGCCTTTAAGGCCGTTTACAGGATCTTCTGGCATTTCTACCTGGAGCAAAGAAAATAAAAGAAAATACAGGAAAATAACAGGGGGAGCGGAAGGGACTGAGGCCAGCCAAACCGGTTGGCAGTTGGCCAAGTCTGTTGGCTACTCGCAATGTACGGTAATTTGCCTCAAATACACTTCCAATTTGACGAAAAACTGGAGCAACTTCATTAAGATCTCCCTTCGCTGATGAAATCGCCCAATTTTTGCCCAAATCTCTGGGAGATCGCATAACAAACATGACGCTAATGACGTGTGTCTAACTGCGATTGTAATATAAAGCCAAACATGCTGAAAATTATTATAAAACTCTCGGATTTAAAGTGGGGAATATGAGATACTCTTGCACTATTTTATCTATCATATTGGAATATTTTTAATGATATTTTAAAGAGCTTCTTCCCTTTGCCATAATGTTTATATTTATATTTATAAATTCCGTTTACTTTTCCTCCATTTAATTAACTCCATAAGCCTTTGCAAATGTGTGATGATGATGTTTGCGATAGGGTGCGAAGCTAACTTCTGGGACAACAATGTTGTGGCATGCCAAATTGGATGCGAATTTGGAAAGTTCCGCAATGATGGGCCACAGCCAGAGCTGTCTGCCAGTTGGGTCAACGTGCCACAGAACCAGCCGCAAAAAGACACAACACACAAAATGTGTGTGTGCAAGTACGGCTACGGGCATTTCGACGATGACGACCCCACGAGACAATGCTACTCATAATTTATTTACGTCAAAACCCAGGCGACGAATGGCCCAGTTATATTTGGGATGTCGGCAGGTGTTGGCCCCACTTCATGCATTTTTCATGCCGTGACTGTCGCCTTCGCCTGTGAACTAGTTCAAGTCAATCACAGCCTGAGGGGGGCACAGCCCCCCAGATGACTGGTCCTGCCGGTCACGATGCAATGTCCCATGTCCATCGTCCATCTGTTCTGCTTGCGTGCCGGGCAACTTGACCGAAAAAATGAATTGTACTCGAGAATCCTATTTTTGCATTCGGGAAAAGGTCGGTGGCATGCAACTTGTTTGCATTTAGCTGCTGTGTCGCATGCCGAGAGAATGGGAGCGGGAAATGGGAATCGGTCCGAAATGCCAGGCATCCCAAAAATACTCATCAACAAAATGTGGGTCGCCACCAAGTGAATCACTGCACAGGGAGAAGTATTTAGTGTTTAGATTTTTATAGCAAGAGGAAGGAATTTGTAATAATTAAATTTAAGAAATATGAAGAATATTAATTTAGAATTATTTATCCTAATCGTTATCCCACATTGCCATCAGTGTACAGCACTAACAATCACCTCTTCTTGATTTTATCCACAGAGCTCGGCCATGTCCGCCACTCTCTTTGAGATGGCATCGCAAGCGGAGGAACAGCAGCAGCAGCAGCAGGAGCACATAATCTACCTGGAGGAGCAGCAGCTGGTGGTGGGCATGACCAGCCTGGAGCTGAGTGAGTCGGGTGTGGCGCCCAGCAACTGCGATGGCAGTGACAGTGGCCTGGATGTGGCCAGCAGTTGTTGCCTCTCGCGAGTGACCCTCCAACGTGGTCTCAGCAGCACCAGCGGTGGCTACACCAGCAGCAATGGCCTGGAGGATATCTATGACAGTTGTGAGCTGAAGGTGACCACCACCACCACCACCACAGTGACTCAGACGCCGAGTGAGGCAGGCAGCGAGAAGACATCGCCGCCACGAAGAACAAATGGCTCCGTGAAGAAAAAGGTGGCCATGTTTGAGCCCGAGCAGGCGGCAAGCACTCCATCGAAGGATCAATTACGAGGACGGGTGGCTAATCTCAAGAGAGCAGAGAGCTTGCCTAGAAATAGTGTGGCGCCGGGGTCACCTGCCACACCTGCCGCTAACAACAAATCGCGCCTGTCCTCCGCGTCCTTCCGCGTGCCCAGTTCAACGGCAACGCCCACCTCCGCCCGCCTGGCACGCCCCCAGAAACCGGATACCCTGCCCAATGCCCTAAATCGAGCGCAGTCTGTCCAGCGGCTAGCCCAGGTGCAGAGAACTCCCTCGTTGAGCAGGGCCCGAACACCGGGCACTCCCTCCGACGATGGTCGTTGGCCGGCCAATCGAGGAGCAGCTCGTCGCGGAATGTCAGTGACCCCGGATGTCACCGCGAACCGGATGCGAGGCAGTCCAGCGCCAGGCGGAACTCTGCCACGACGCCGGAAGCAGCAGTCCGTTGAGGATCTCACGGGCGGTCGCCTGTCCAGGAGCAATTCCATCAGTCGTGCGGCTGCGGTGGACGCCCGCATGACCTCGTCAGTGATGGTGGTTCCCACGAGTCGCAGGAGCTTGGCTCCCGCCACCGCCAAAGTGAATTCCTTGCGAAGACCACAGCCGGTGGCGCCGAGGACGCGAATCTACCATGAGACTGCTGTGCAAACGGCATTGACTAGCGAGGATTTGGAGCAGGTCCTGGGCGGCGGGCTTCTGCAGACACGCGCCCTGGATGCCGTGGAGCAGCGAAACCAGAGCACACAGGCGGAACCCGATCAGAGAGACTCCGAGATAGAGCAGTTACGCCAGGAGGTCCGCCAACTGAGTGGCAAGCTGCAGCGGGAGCGGGAGGAGAAGCTGGCCATGCAGCAGGAGCTGCACCTGAACACGGAGCGGGTCATGAGCATGCTGGAGTTGGCCCGAGTGGTCAGCGCCAGTGCCGGAACACCCACGTCGGATGACAGCGGCGATGGCAGTGGCCACGACAGTCTCTTGATGCTGGAGTCACAGATTCAAATGAGCGGCCACGAGCTGTTCGAACGTCAGCAAGAAATCGGCCAGCTGAGAGCCATGTGTCGTGCCCTCCAGATGGAGATGCGTCGATCCCTGGCCACACAGCAAGTCCTACTCCAAGAAAAGGCTGCCATCGAGCAGGAGTCCAGTGAGCTGCAGGATTTCCTGCAGCACGAGAAGGCGGCACAGTGCGATGCTCTGCGGGAGCTGGAGGCGGACTATCAGGCAGTCAAGTCCCAGCTAGCTAATCGTGAAGAGGAGACCAAGGTCCTGCGCGACGAGTGTCGGCATCTGGTGAGGCTCAACGAGCAGCGCCGCCAAGAGAATCGCCTGCTGCAAACGAAGTACTCCGCGTTGGAGAACAAATCCCGGGAATTGATCCACCAGCAGAATGCCTCGGTGGCTGGAGCTTCCACAGCCCTCTCCGGACTGCACTCACGTCTGGACGGACTGGTGGAGCAGCTCGTCTATTCCTACAGTATTTCCGAGCAGGACTTGGAGGTGCGTTCACGAACTATTTACTCCTCATGACCATTTCAAACTCATTGTTTATTCTCCTTCAGGATATTCGTTTTCAGGCGGAGTCGGAACAGGTTCAGAACGGCCAAAGGCCCAGTGGCCTGGACCTGCCCATTTGCCCCGCAACTAATGGCGATGCCATCCATACCCTCGTCCTGGCCAGCGATGGTTCCCTTTCGCCGCAGCGCAATCAGTCCTTCATTGCCGCCGTCATTGGTGCCATTCGACAGGCCACCACTCACTCTGGCAAGCGTCTTTCCCTCCGCCAGGCGGGCAAGCGGAATGGAGTGGGCGGAGGCTCTGCCCAGGTCACGAGCACGGCTGGAGCCACGGGTCTGGAGCCACAAGGCAATGGGGGTAGGAAGCCTATACACTGCTTAAAGATTTGTATATTATTTTTATTTATAAACTTTGTTTTAAAGACGACTCCGACTCCACGGAAATGCTGGACTCGGAGACGGAACCCTGCCTGCTAATGATGGATAATGTGTTGGAGGATGTCGTGCACCACGACTCCCATTCCCACAACATGGTTTCCTCCTGCACGGGTATGATCTCCCAAATAGAGTTGCCCACGGAATTGATTAGCCAGTGCAGCCATCACAATAATATCAATGGATGTGGAGGCGATGACTCCCTGCAGCAGCTGTCCCAGGCCATCACCAATCGCCAGCAAATGGAGCTGCACATGCATAAGATGAGTGCCATGCCCATGAAGTGAGTCCTTGTATAGGTTTACCTTTAGTATCCGCCGTTTTTAATGCATATTTCTTAGTCCTCGCGATCAGTGCAACACAGAGGAGCTGAGCTGCCACGATTCGCTGGCAGAGTTGGCGGAACTGCCGTCCCTGATGGAGTACAGCACCGCCCAGGCAGTCGTAGATCAGGTGATCGAAGTGGACACTCTGGTGACCAAATTGCTCAAGGTCCTGAGACTGGTACAGCTGGACAACGATAACTGCATACAGCAACTGATTGTTGACAAGTAAGTTGGGATTTAAACCGAACTTAAACTTTATTTTCAAAATTAAATTATTGCCTATTGCAGAAATAAGCTGCAGCAGCACAAGGAGGACATGCTGGAGAAACTAAAAGACTTGGAGGACGTCAATCTGAAGCTGCAGGACGAACTCATGGACGCCACCCAGGAGCTGATGATTAAGGGCAGCGATCTGAGCGGCGCCAAAGCCGAGATGCAGCGGCATCGCAACGAGATCGACGTAAGATTCTAAGAGACTTGATCGCCGCTGAGCATTTTGTGGACTTTTCTGTTGCGCATCCTTCGAAGACATTTCTATATATCGTTATAGTTTATCGTCAGATATATTCTCATATGTTGTACACCCATCTCGATCCCGATCCTATTTTATTTTATTTGATTCATTTAGTATTTAGTTTTAGATTTAAATTTGAATAAATTACCTGGCTTATTTACCTCTTGAGTTGAGTCTTGCTTTGTAGTCATAGTCGTTGATCTTTAGATATCATTTCTTTCGCATAATCAATCATCAATCATCACTCTAACATCTCTCAATCATCATCAAACGACATCTCGATGGTTCGACAGTCCCAAATCAAGTTCAAAAGCGCACTCTTTCGTTTAAAATGAGACTTCGAGTCGAGACAAACCAAACTAATTGCCAATGTAACCATCACGCTACTGCTTCTACTGCACACCACTTCTACTCTCCACCACCACCACCACCTGGCCAGCGCCTGAACGAGGACATCTGCACCCTAAGCACGCTGTGCAGCAGCTACAAGAAGCTGTCGCCGACCACGGAGTTTCCGCCCATGCGGCTGCTTTCTCCGAATCAGGACTCCGAGCAGGGCGACACTCTGGGTATCCTGAATCTGCTCAAAATGTGGCAGGCAGGCGGCCAGTTGCAGGACCCAAGGGTCAGCGGATACCTGCAGAACGTCAGTGGGAGTCAGGTTAGAAAATAAATAAAAATATATTAAAAAATCTCCATAAACTATATTCCGATTTTAGGTCCAAAATTCACCTCAGGATAACAACAATGTGGAACGCCTTCGGATCTATGCCAATCAACTGGAGCATGTGTCTCGCGTCCTGGACGATGGCCTGCCCATGGAGCTGCATGCTCCGCTCCAGCAGCTGCGTCAGGACATCGAGGTGGTCCGTACGAATGCCAGCTGGACGCAGCTGCTTGAGCATAACGAAACGGATCACAATGCCAATGGCGATGTGTCCACGCCTTGAATTGTGTCAAAAGAGATTGTCCAGTTAACTATATATTATTAGGACTTAACGTTGTTTAATTTTACGTAGTTAGTTACAAATGTTTGCGTCCAATTCGAGTCGGTAGAGTGCCATCGATTGCAGCTCTAAATGTTTTAACCACGTCCAAAGAAAGGCATATTTTAATGAGATCATTGCCGCATTCTAAACACAAACTAGACGACTTCCTTTCGACATTTGCACAGGTGATCCAGGTAGATCTAGATCTTATGCGACTTTGGTTTAGATTCGCATTTAAATTATATAGCATAACCCGCAGCATATTTATTTTCTCTGCTGCATACTTTTTGCGTTGAGTTCATTTTTTGCAGCCCTGTTCGAAATTAGTGGGTTAAAAAAGTATTATTGATATTTAAATTTATCCTAAACTAAGTTAATATTTGTTGGGAAAGCACCCTAGAAAGGACTCCATCATGCCACAACAGTTTAGCGCCAATCTCAAAGCAGATTTATTAGAAATTTAGCTTTTTTCAGAGAGACAACATTGCTTATGAGTAAACGCCAGATATCCTTCGGGATGTCCAGCTCGCCTCAAATGGAATTCCTTGCCGCATTGCCAAAATTATGATAATTGCAGCCACAATTAGCTATTCAGTCATCAGGAATGTGAAATAAGGGGGGATAAGATGTATATCCTGTGTACTGAAAATAACGAACGCATTCGAGTTTCGAAAGCAAGCTGTTTGTTTAATACACGTACAATAAATAAGCATAAACTAAATACATGTGTGTATATATATATAAAAATCAACTATAAATGAAAAAACAATTTCGCAAAATTTTTGAAATCCCTTGAAATGGTGAATAAACCTAAATAAGTCTATGGGCGTAGGCTGTATACATATATATATCTGTATATATAGAATGATATATTGTTTATATATATATATATATATGGTGTGTGTGTGTATATATATAGACAGCAAAGTCCTGTCGACGCCGCTCCTTTGTCTGTTTTTTGTTTGTCTTTTGTGTGTTGCCGTTGCTCTGTCTTTACATTTACAAATAATCTCACAATTGGGGGGCGGATCCTGCAGGATCCTAATCCTAAAAAGAGGGCTTGCTGCTACCCATGCTGCGGGCCGGCAAGCTATTCGTCTTCGCCGTGGGATTGTCGCGGGCCTGCGAGTGGGCCACCACAATGCTGAGGCACTGCACCCACTCCTCGGCATTCTTGCCATCCTTCGGCTTGAGTATTAATGTCTGATCGGCGGTAAAGATCTCGAAGGCCTTGGGTATGTTGCGGGCCCCCCGCGACACCTTCACCGATCGTATCTGGTTCACATCGATGCTTTCGCCGCCGCTCTAAAAATACATTCTGTTAGCATTTACTGAGTTTATTTACTTAGGATATACTCACAGATCCCTTGCAGGACAGATGGGCACCGGACAGTGTGAAGTAGCGCGTGCGCCAGCGCCGGAAAAGTCGCCACTTGCCCTTCTTCTCCTTCAGCTGGCCCTCGATCATGGGCTGGTTACTGCCATTGAGGAAGCCCACCGCCTTGTCTGGGTGGTTGCACAGGAAGCAGCCCCACTGAAACTCCAGCTCATTGCAGTTCGGATTGGACTTGTCGGTCTTGGAGACCTCAAATACATCCAGGAAGCCCGAATGACGCAGCTCATTCACCAGGATTTCGCGGTCCTGAAGAAGCCATGAAGAATATTTAGAACACGGTTATAATTTTTTTGTGTTGTTGCTTAAACCCACCTTGACCTGCGGAAACTGACTGGTGACCAGCTCGGTGAAGCTGCGATTCTCGCACTTGAGTATCTGCCAGATATTCTTGAGATTGCTAATGCCGGACTCACGCGTGCTCAGCACGCACTTCTCCTTGACCTGAAATACACAGAAAAGCAGGTTTATAATATCATCTGTAAGTTAATAGATTTATTTCAGGACTCACGAAATGGCGCACTTGAAAGTCCAGGAACATCATATGTATCCAGGTCTTGGGATTGCGCGTTCGCATCGTAAAGCAAGTCTTGGAGTACAGGCAGTGTGGTCCTCGGATCTGGCAGGCAAAGTGCAGCTTGGCCACCTTTTTGGTCCGACGTTCTGCGAATTCATTGGAAACTGTGTGATGTGTGTGTGTATGTGGGTGTAGGGGGTGTGTATTTATGTGCGGGATGCGTGGACAGGCAAAGGAGTTAGAGATTGAGGGAGAAGCAACCGCCAAGGACTCACCTTCGATGCTGCACCGCGTTGGCGGTGGCAAGTGCTGCGACACCTCGTCCATGTACGACTTGATCGAGTTGAAGTTCTTCTCGCAGAACTGCTGGACGGGATCGCGCATTATCTGGTACGGCTCGAAGGTGCTCATCCGCTGATCCATCACACTGTTGGCGTTCAGTAAGGTACGGCTGGTATTATCGCTGCGACGCGGTGCCACATTGGTCGTGGGCCCCGACACAATTACTTCGCTCTAAAAATAATGTTTTAATTTTAATTTCTGCTTTGAAAACTTTTATGTATTCCTCAACTTACATTCCCATTCACGGGCAGCTTCATCACCGACTTGGCATTGCCATTGCTGGCCGCCTGGGGCAGCGCCGGAGAGGCATGGTGCACGGACACAGCGTTTTGCGTCTGAGCCGGCGCAGTAGAGGCCGCCGCTGCAGCCTGCGGTATGGAGATCGAACCCACCGACTGGTTCAGTGCATCCGTGCTGTACTTCATAAGCACCGTGCTCGAGTTGAGCAGCGTCGACGGTCCTTGGGAGTGCGGCCTCACCTTCGAGGGCGACGTGGTCACAGTCACACCGCCAGAAGTCACGGGAATACCGTGCTTATTGTGCCCAGTGATGACCACATTATTACTCAATGGCGGCACTGGCGTTACGGGCGGATTGCTGAACGCGGTCGGAGTCTTAGGCGTGGAACCAGGTTGCACCACCACATTGCCATTGGAACTGCCACCTGGTTGCTGGTTAATCTGCGAGTTGCTCAGTCGGGTCATGCTCTTGTGGAGTCCTCCCACGGATCCGCTGGCCACGTTCAGCCGGGTCACACTCCGGTGCGTGTTGCTGGCGGGATGGAGTCGACCAGTGCTCCTGGAATCGCCCAACTTCACCCGCCGCGTATAGCCTGCGTGCTGTGGTGTGGGCGTGGCCGTTGACATGGGCGTTGAGGTGGCCATGGGCGCTGAGGTGGAGGCGGGCGGAGCTATAGGCGTGGCACTAGCTGCGCTGGCCTGCTGGATGATTGTGGTGTTGATGGACGGTGCGGCAAGGGGAGCTAGAAAATTGATTTAATTATTTAATTTACGAATTTTTTAATAGCCAAAAATAGGACGCTCACCTGGCTTCAGCTGTGGACTGGGACTGGAGCTGTTCAGACTGACGATGGTGACTCCGCCGGAGATCTTGTTCCCCAGCGCATTGCCCACATCCTGCTGGGAGCTGAGAGCGGCGTTCTTCTGCCGCACACAGGCCAGGACCTTGTCTGTGAATAGAACCGGATAGGCGGAGCAGAGTCGCGTTGCCTCCTGCTGCAGCAGTGCCTGGGTGGGCAGGTGCTCCAGGACAAAGTCCAGCGCCTGCTGAGCCGTCTCCTTGCTACCAATACCCGCTGTGGTCATGATCTGAGCGCATAACGGGACCGTTCCCGGGTTGGTTTTGGCCGCCAGGCGCAGCTGCTCAAAGTGATCGACAAGAAGGTTGGGCGAATGCTGCGCCAGCTTAAGCAGGATCTGCATGGTGATGCTGGAGGTGTCGCTGTCAAGCAGGAATCCGCACAGCTGTGGCACACATGACTCCAGAACCTCGGGCGACTGCTGAACGATCAGCAGATACAACTGGAACACTGCCATCCGCTCTTGGGGATCACATTGAGGAAGCAGAGGCATCAGCAGTGGAGCATGCGGAGTCACTGCCTCCGGGGCGACCTCGTAAACCTGCGAGAGTACCCTGAGCAGGCCATAGTTTCCCGACAATATGGAGTCCATCACAGACTCCGTGTGCGGACTCAGCAGACAAGCATGATCGATGGCCGCCAGCGATAGGTAACTGGCCAGGTTGCGGGACAGCTCCCGGTTCCCCTTCGGCAGGAACTGGACGGCAACGGGCAAGGCAATTTTCATCAGTTCCTTTTTATCATAATTCTGTAAAGGATTTAAGAAATTAATTTATTTAACTCTGTCGATTTATTTAAATATTACCAGAAAAATGCTAGAGATTATGTCGGCGGCGATCTTAGCATGTGGCGGCTCTTCTTTTGTGGTGCCCGATGGCTGGAGGTTCCAGAGCAGGCAGGTCTTAAGCAGATCCACCAGAGCGGCACAATAGCGCTCCGCAGTGCGCGTCTCCCGTATGCAGGATAGCACTCGCGTCACACAGATCTCCACCACGCTCTGGTCATTGTTGTTCTTCACGTAGTCCGCATGCGAGATAATGGGACTAATGTCAGAGAGCTGCAAGGGGTTAAGGACGGTGAGTTTAAGCTTCAAAATTAGCTTAAGATTAACCTACCACCTCCGTGATGTCGTCTACAATATCCGCATCCGGCACAGAGAAGAGATCTCCGGCTCGGGAGAGATCGCGCTTGGCGAGCACTTTATTGAAGAGGTCGTGCATCTTTGGAGAAGTCTCCCAGTTATGGTTGCTCAAATTGCATCATCTGTGGCAACTAAAAGGGAAATATTACAAATTTTCTTTAAAAATTTATATTGCGAGGATACAAATTTATTTGAAATGTTGGGAAATGATTATAAAGTCAAAAGCTTGACAAATAAAATACTGTCAAGCCTATCAATGAAAAATATGTTTAAAAATGTGTTTAAAATAGATTTATCGATTCATTTCCCAGGTAAATATCAGTGTAACTTTAACTTTAATATGTATAAATTGCTAGTTCTTTAAAATCAATGTAGTTTATTCATTCTTCCACATTTCAAAAGCATACAAAATCCCACAGAATCAAAGAATCATTTAAATTATCTTTGTCTAGTTCAAATGCGAATTAGTCGGGTGTTCTTTCCTATTTTAGTCACTGCATTTTTTCAGTGTCATTCTGTGGAGTTGGCCCATTGCCAAAGTTCAGGCGCCTCTCTTTTTATCTTATCGCCCGGCACTTGCCGAGGAGAACTATGTAGTCCGTTGGCGAATTTAGATGTTCGTCCGGAGCCCCGAAATACTTGTTGCTCCAGAGCATTTCTATTCTCGATTTGCCGCTAAAATGCATATATAGTTTTGTATACAAATATAGATATTCAGCGGACACCGAATACTTGTTGCATTGCCTCGACTCTTATCTCGGATACGGGCACTTAGATGCCCTTGCACAGTGTGCCAAGGGACTTGAACTATTGCGAGCACTAATTGCTGAAAAGATATTGCAGTAGTACTGTAAATCCAGGTGAATTACGGCTCGTCATAATTATTTTGTCCTATCTTTATGGCTGGAGAATATCTTTATGGAACCTGCGAATAATTGGGAATTTGTGCAGGTTTTGGCACACATCGATTGCGCCCGTACTGAGTTTGTTTATTCAAGTGAACCGAAATTCGAATGGCCTCATGGCCATTCCGCGAAACATTTCCCTTCTGTTTTCCGTGGGGTTTCCCGCAAAATGATAATGTGTTTGTTGTCGACCACCCTTGTTTGCCCTGATAGCCGTCTAATTTGTTAGCCGGCGACGTCTTCAGACCTTCGTGGAATGCACGCCGACTGAGTGTGTCTTTTGATTAGATGCGCAAAATTCCTGACGTGGATTAGCCGCGACTTAGCGGATCATCGGCCGGGGAATTTGCTGGCTGGCCAAATGAGTGGGCAGCTTAAAAAAAAAAAAACACAGAAAGAGCTGGCAGAAAAGTCATTTCCCGCGGCTGTCCCACCATCAAGGAAGCAGACGCCAACGCCAATGAAAACGCCAACGCCCGGGTTATTAAATTTTCAAATAAAAACCAAAAGCCAAAACCAAGAGTTGCATAATCCAAAGAGGCCAGTCAGCCGCTCTGCACGCGAATTGCAGACGGCCTGGGCCTCTGGCGGACGGGCGGACAAGACTGACGGACAGGCATTTGCTTCCTGGAAACCGGGACAGCGACTGTGAAGGAGAGACAGAGCTGCTTGAGTTGTTGTTGTTGTTATTTATGGCTCATTCGCGCTCAGGTTGCAGCACCAACAACAAACAGAAAAACTGGTTAAAAAATAAATAAAGAAGCAGCAACAAGTCGCAGCCGCCGCAGCAGCAGCAGCAGCAAGAGGAACAGCGGCAGCAACTTTGAGCGCCCGAGAGAAAATTAAAAGAGAAATAGAAACACACATATGTACGGGTAAGGGTATAAGTAATGGCTGGATGGATGATGGCGTTGGCTAAAACATAAACCGAAACCGGTGCGGCAGGTTAATACACACGAAGCCCGCGGCTTCGATGCCCCAGAAGAGGGAGGCAGGGGCCTTGGTCGAGGGGAGGGGGAGCGGCGGCGTGGTCGCCAGATTTCGGAGACAGAGTGGAAACAAAGGCTGTGCCAAAAATCCGAGGCCCCATAATTTACCGCTTAGATTCTATTTGCATTGCTCCACAAAATGGCAGAGTTCAGAAATTAAATAAAACTCGATTACTAAACAAATACTTGTCGGCTGAGGGTTATAATTTTGTAACTTGTATAGAAATTATACAAAAAGACTCTTTAAGCAAACATTTTATATTTAAAACTAACCCTTACAGACTAGTCATACTTTAGTTAATATATTTACAACCCATGACGCAAAAGATCGGCTTAAAGATTAACCAAAAAAATACACGCAACTTCCAGAATCCAAAGACATTACTCGATCTTGAACGTGACAGATCGCCGTTCGATTTATGGAAGCTCGTCTGTGTTTTGTAAGCTTCGTGCGAATGACTCAATTCCTCCGATAGAGACACCGAGATTGAGCAGAGATTCTCCGTTATGAGTAACTCTACCTGTTGGCCAGGGCTGGTCCATTCGGCCAAGTGGCACGGCCTCTATTTCTCACCACCACCGCCGCCTGTGTTTCCGCCGCGGATTCGATCTCCTTGTAGGGATTTTCCGCGAACCCGGCGCGCCGACTCACATAACCGTCACCCTGGACGTATACGTATTATGATCCAGCGAACATTCCGCTCCTCCGAAACCGAGTCTCATTGCGTGCCCGGCGAGCAGTGTTCGGTTCTTGTTGGCGCATTCCATTGTCATACCTGACCGTTCCCGGAGGAGCGTCAAGTGTCTCGATAGCCTGCCAGTGGCAACTCGCAACCAACAACCTGCAACTTGCAACTTGCGACTGCAATTACACGTCGGTCCAAAGTCTGGCCAGCGGAAGGGGGCAATGGTTTTTGGCGGCATAACTAGTATTAGTCGTCGTCGGGAAACTAGTTTTTCCTCACCTCCGTTCTGGCTACCATACGCATGCGCAGACAGACGTCGCCACCGCTGGGCGGGATGGGATGGAACTGGTGACTGGTGACTGGTAACTGGGATGGGATGGGATGGTACGGCACGGATTGATAATATATTTGTCTGAGGTCTGAAATCTGGGTTGCAGATGTCATTGGTAATTATTGGTTATCGATCTGAAGGAGTGGGGTATCTGCTGATAATGTGGGAACTAGCTGGGACTTGGGATAGGTTTGGGAGTATTTCTTAAAAAATTACCATTTATTTTGAAGGAATATTAGGATAGTTTTCATTTGGAAAGATTACAGGGGTTATTATATTATTTTATTTTGGACTTTTTCTAGATTATTTAGCAAAAATTAATCCATAATTAAGCCCAGATAAGATCGAAGCATGGCTAATTGTCTACGTTGATTGCATCACTGTTTAAATTAAAATGTTATCTACCCCACTGGGAAGCCTCAAAAAAAAACTACCGACATCAACGAATTAGCAACACAAAAAATTATAAATTATTCGCCGCACTCCCCGCAATTCTACCCATTCATTTTTTTTCGGGCAAAGGGGGGGACTGCGAAAAGTAAAGACAACATCAACACGGTAATCCGATCCAGAGACATGGACGTGGCGAGGGGTGACAGGAGTGCGAGTATGTTGAAAAATGAGCGGCGCGTGAAACTTATTAATGAAAAGGCCGCGAACGAAGAAATCGCTGCGAATTAGCACAACAACTACAAGAACACGCCAGGGTATACAAAAGGCCAACACACAAACTCACACACAGACATTTTTTGGCACATTCTAATGGGGCTTTGGAGCCTGCAATCGTGTATTCCCCAGGGCTTAGCTACCTGGCTGAAATTTTTACCTGCACAGAAGGTAAATTAACCTCTGGTGAAATTATAATTTAAACAAAGTTTTTAAGGCTTCTGTGGGTTTGTTGAGGGTTTAAGCTGAATTCGATTTTGAACCAAGATAAATATATAGCGAAAAAATATACAAAAATTCCCTTTGTATCTATTAATAATTAAGACTTGTTTGTTATACGATTTTAGTGCACAATTGCTTTAATTTTTAAGACCCCATAAACAGGCGCTTGGCGGCGAATTTGAATTTTGAACGGTAAATGGGCAAACTCACCGGACTGCATCTGTGTTCGTTGGCGGACAGCTGGTCATGTCAGTGCCACTAACCGCAACTGGAACTGGACCTGGTCCCAAGTCGGAGTTAAGCCCCGATCTCTGCTCTTTCTGACTCTCTTTGTCTGCGGTTCCTGCTCTCTTGCTGCAGCAACAAAAACACTTGGAAAGGCACACCACACCACACCACACACACAAAAAAGGTAGACAAGGTAGATTGTTGCTGATGTTGCAGTTGTTGTTGCTTCTGCTGCTGCTGCTGGTGGTGTTGGTGTTGTTGTTTTTGGCCAAGTCAGCCGCAACCGTGTTTTTTTTTTGTATATTGTATTATTGCTGCTGCTGGCTCTTAACTTTTGTTAACTTTGGGTGTAGTTCAATATTAATTTAATTGTTGCTGCCCGCTGCCGATGAAGCACAAAACTGCAGAATTATTGTTGGTTTTATTTATCTTTTAACAGCCGCGCTTTGTTGCTGCGCCAGCGCATTGCTTTTTATGCAAATTTTTGCATTTCGTGTATATTCTTAAATAATTTTGTTTCCTTTTTTTGTGTAATATTTTTTGCTGTTGGATTTTTTATTTTTGTATTTATTTATGTGCGCTGTCGTTGAGTTGATTGTTGTTTCAGCCACAATGCCCTGTGTTCCACTATGCCTGATTTCTTTGTATTTTTGCTAATCACATTTTGTTAACACACACGTAGGCACACACTCACTCACACTGAAAGGCGTCGATATGTGTGGGGGGCGGGGGTTTCGGGATCGGTATCAGTATCCGGAGTGACGAGAGCGCTGGCCAAGCGAACGCGTTTGGGCCCAAACGAAGACTGACTGGAAAACGACCAAAATGGAATGGAATGGCAAGGCAGAGCGAAGCAAAGCAAAGCAAAAGCAAAGCAATGGCCACAACAACAAAGCCCAATTGTCAGACTGGCTGACACCGACGGGTTGTTTTAGTTGTTGTTGCTGCTGCCTGTTTGTTTTGCACGATCGCTCTCTCGCCTATATATCTCTCCCTATATATCTTTCGTAGGCAAGTTCTCTCAGATACTCTCCTACCTTTCAGATACTTCTCCTACCTTTCTTCTCGCAGTTCCTTTGCTACTGTGTCCCAAAACAGGTGTATTCGGTTTATGAATCAAATGCGTCAAGAGGAGTCTACAGGATAAGTCCTTAAATAACCTCTTTAAATGTCTTCATCTTTAACTGAATTTGATATATCTTTTCCATTTTAGCATTAAAAATTAATACTTATTAAAAGCTGGTTAAGATATTTGATAAATATACAAAAAATGGCACTATAATATAATTTTACAAATGTCTAAACGTTGTCTGAATTATAACTAAACACTTAAAAGAATATACTTAAAATTAGCCCAGAAGATTGTATCTCAACTTTCCTCACCGAACCATTTTCAGAATTTCTGAAAGCAAACTTTTCACAGCATACTTTTCAGCGTGCATTCGTAAGATATTGTATCTTTTTCATACGGTATCCACGTTTCGTTCCCCCAGAGTTAGCCCAGTTTGCCACTCTTTTTGCCCACACGAGTTTATCGCTGTTTTGCCTTTGCGCTTTTCATTCATAAACAAAAAACGCTGCCCGCATTGTTATTGTTTTGCCTCCTCTCTCTCCATCTCACCCGCGCTCTCTTTACCTTTTTCTTAGGCCTTCACCTGTTGCGCGGCCTGGCAGCCAGCAACATGTTGCTAGCGACAGAAGCAAATGTTGCTGGCGGCTCTGAGTGCACTTGAAATGTATAGATAAATGTTCCTTGGGGCAATCTTTGTTGCGGAAGCATTTAAGATCATTTCAGGAAAATCACGAAATATCGTGGCTAATTATTGAGATAATTTGTGTAACTATCGAAATACGTAAGATGCCTTACAGGGAAAACCTTAATAAGTTTGATTATATGGGATACATCATAAAGTTGAAAATTGTCTCTAAAAAACAATTTGTATTAATATCGCATCCATTTAATTAACTATCTATATGTGCATATATTCTTTACTATTTTATTGTTGCCATAAAAAAAGCCATAACATTTAGATTCAACCTGTTAGACGTATTAAATGGGATATATATAGTTCCTTGGAGGAAATTAATTAAAAGCCAGGATAAATTTTCAACAATTCCCCAATGTGGTTCCCCACCTTAAACGTTGATGATTCAGTGACTCAAGGTCGCCGGAGTAAAGGAACCAAAAGTTACTACGGATATCTTCCGCCCGTGCTTTTGGGCAAACAAAGGTCTCAAAGATCCATTAACGATGAGCCGCTAACAAGCGCCAGCAGCGGTGCAAAGTACTACTCAGCGGTGCAGTGCCCCAGGCACTTCCTCTATTTACCAGTTGCCATACATATGCATACACTATACACCTATAGCCAGGCTATTTTTATAGCCACCAGCGAACCGAATGCACCACTAGAGTCAGCGGGTCAGTGGGTTTCCGTACAAAATTTACATTCAAAGTTTATTCCGCATTATAAGTATGACTGTATGTAACATTAGGGGTTTTAGTCTCTGACTGGTTCTAGGATCGATGCTTTGGTTGAGAGCTTAGGCATACTTGGCCGCCAGGCCCTCCACGAAGGTAACGTACTCCTGCTGGGCAGCCTCGCTGCTCTTGCCCTTCTGCTTGTTCCAGGCCTCCCACTTGGCCTTGCCCTTGAGGTCGAGCAGACCGGGCTTGGCGGTGTCGTTGTCGCCGACGCTGGCCTGCTTGAAGAGGGCGTACAGCTCCAGGAACTCGTCGTCGCTGGGACGCTTGGTCAGGGTCTTCACCTTCTCGGCGGCGGCGTTGAATTGCTAAGGGGAGAAATAATGGTTGTTTTAATATGTTCTTAAAGCATTTAATTAGCTTTTTAACGATGTAAACAATTTGTTAAGCTCAAAGTATTTAAAACAGACAACTTGAAACTATAGAATTTGTGAGCTGTTAACAAATTAACATAAAATAATATTTGTTTTAGCGACTCATGCACATATGAGATTACTCTTTTAATATGACACTAAAGAGGGCTCATTTAATATGTACAAATTGAAATGTTATCCTTGGGATACTATTCCTTAGCAAATAAAAAATATATAGGTAACACCTAGGAATCTTTGGAACAGATTAGCTATATCAGGTTCGACTGCATTTAAGGTGAAATCAAAAACACTTGTCATTCCAAGGTAAAGTTCAATCTAATCGGATTTGTATTTGTGAGAATATCATTTTCTCTGGTAGTAAATTATATTCTTAATTTGTAATTGTGATTTTCGCTGAATGAAGGCTAATCAACACTTCGATTAGCCTTCAGCTTATCGCGCTTCCAAGTGTCGTTCTAAATATCTTTCGGAAAAGTACTTACCTCGGAGAGAGTCATTTTGGATTAGATTTTATCTGCAATAAGTGGGAATTGTAAAAAAGTAGAATTAGTCTTATTTATTTTATGCTGGGTTTTATGTTTATTATCATAATTGCTTGTTTGGGGGCAAACCAGTTTACCGACAAACACCCTTGGCGAGTGCCAAACTGACTCAACTGAACTTTGGCCCCGTGGTCTGATCTTGACAAAGAAGTTTGCTAATGGGTGTTTGTTGGACCCCACACACACATCTCGGACTTTCTCCGAGTGGAGAAACATAACGCCATTGGAACTGCTGGAACATATTTTTGTTCAGTTGCTGTTGAAGCAGAAGACGCAAATATTTGAGAATTTTGAAAGGGAGCGTTAGGTGGCAACCGTTAGCGGACGCTTTTGGTCCGAGAATTTTTCGACCAATATGGACACGGGTGTGGTGTGGGCTTCGTACGTGTCTCATGCACTAAGCAAAATACCTGCCGCAAATGGCTGAGCCAATTTATGGTTAGAAATGTTCGCAAACTGGAATCGTGTTGCTAAGTAAGTATACTCATTAGGCTTATTTGCGTGAAAGACTGCAAGTGTTGGATGTCAAAAGATGACGATTTAGTCATCAAAGTGACGTGGGGTTAAGCAGGTTCCAAATGCTTTATTGCGAAAATTAATTATGAAGTTTACGGGGATCCTATTTAAGTTAGGGTTCAAATTTTAATTCTTCTAAACACTCTACAAATTACTTAATTAATTTCTTTTAGGAACATGTCAACATGTTCTATTTTTTGCACTTTTGTACATTTCCATAATTAAGTTTGGCATCTGCCCGATTTCACACACCCTATTCCAGGTATTATCTGACCAAGTTTTTGTGTGCCAGACCTACAATTAGGGGGCACTGATAGGTAATTCCGGACAGGGCTGCGGAGCAATTGAATCCAGATTGGAACTCGGCACTTACTTTGGTGTTGGCGGTAACAGAACTAAACACTGTCTGAATTCCAATCTCTCGGTGACTTTCAATTTAAGTCTTTCCATATCGCGCGATCGCCTCGTCGAGAAAGCTTCTCCCCCAGAGAACCACAGAGAGAGACCTAACGAGAGTAGCTCCCGGAGAATTCTCCGTGGATCGGGGAGCTTTCGCTTGAGTGGGTTAGGCAATCGCCGGTCTGATAATGCAGGCCCGCTGATAGCAATTCCGATTCCCTGATAAAACCGCCAAACCAGGCGGACCCGAAGCCACGTAATCGCGGGCGGATCGAAGTTCGAGCGTCTTCCTATCGCCTCCCCAAATGCCACGGAGGGAAATCGAGGGTCAGGGGCGGTTGCTATAATGCACGAAAGCTCCAATAAAATGCCGCTCAGCCGGACAAACACCTGATGATTGCTACTCTGTATGTGCTCGTATCTGGGTTAATCTTTATTGCTCAACTAAGTGGTGGCAAGTACATGGGGGGTCGACTTCCGCAGGAGGGGTAACCAGTAACCGGCAACCAGTTTAGGCGTACTTGGGGGCGTACTTCTCGTACACCTTGATGTAGGCCTCCTTGGCGGCCTCCTTGGACAGGCCCTTGTTGGAGTTCCAGGCCTCGAACTTGGCCTTGCCCTTCAGATCCAGAGCGCCGGGCTTCTCGATGTTCACATCGCCAACGGTGGCCTGCTTGAAGAGGCCGTAGAACTCCAGGAATTCGGCATCGGTGGGCTTCTTGGTGAACTTCTTGGCGAGTTCAGTAGCTTCTTCGAACTGTTTGGGAAAAGGAAAATTAGATAATATTATTTAAAGATTTATATTTCTCTTTCAAGATTGTGCAAGGAATTTTATTCGATTTTCAGCAAAACTTATAAAGCAGGACTTTCGAAATTATTCATTTCCTTTACAGTTTTCTTTAGTTTAACTTTTGGGCAAACATTATGTAATTGTCAGCGATATCCAGAAGGCTTAATACTTACGGACACCATGTTGTTTGATCTGGATTCTTGTTGGTTATGCTGCAGATAAGAACAAAATAACAGATGATTAAGTGGTTGCCCAACCTCAAGGACTCTGATTATGTGCTTACCGCTGAAAAGGCAAAGGCAATTGAATACTCTTTTGCCTTTCAGGCGAGCTTATATAGCTTTGAGACCCTTGAATTTCTCTGCTGGTTTTATGGCCCTAGTGAAATATTCCCATTGTGCTGATTAATTGCAGATATCGATATCTTTATTTCGCTAATTTCGCTGCCCAACTACAAGCTAGCGACATTGTCAAAGGTAGCGATATTGGAGATAGCCTCGGATACACTTATCGTTTATAGCAGCAACGAGCCCGCTGACCATGCTATGGGATCCAAGGGCGCACTGTAGATGGATTCACCTGCGAATTCGTCTCTGGACTTGCGAACTTTAACAACCCCAACGCCATAAATAATGACGACTTTTTGCGCTCACAGTACGCCGGTTGTGTTAATCTAATAGATTGTAAAATGTCATAAATCTATTAGTGAACATTTATACGGGGCTTCTTGGTCAGCATCATCAGGCAATTGGGGGAAAATTAGATCACACGTAATCTTTATTGTGTTCAAGTAACCTTTTATTATATAATGTAAGTAAATAAATGGAATCAATTTTCTATCCGACTTTGATTTTCTTTATGAATTATTTAAATATTGGCAAGTTCTATGGAATGTATATGGAATAAATATGTCAACTAGAAACAATAATTACATTATACTTATAATTTTTTGCTAAATTGTATTGCATAATTGAAGCAGTCATTTAAAGGCTTATAAAGTATATTATAACTAAGTAAAAATGCATTTTATATTTTAAAGATTTAGTTTAATAATTATTTCATTCAATTTGAAAGCAATTAATGCTGCCAATAAAAGGTTGTACGAAAACTGCGAGAATTAAAAATGATGATTATTGTTTTTAAGTCAAAAAGCAAAAATAACAATTTAGTATATACCTTAAATGTGTATCTCACCACTTAAAATGTGGATCCTAAAATTATACCTTTCTTTTCTGTGAAATCAATAGTTTTATGTATACATACGTAGAAAAACCGTGTATGTTTCTATAAAAAACAATATATTTTGTATTTAATCAGCACCGTAGGAACATTATTAAGTTATTAAAATAAATAATAATAATTTATAATTACAAAATAAATTATATAATAAAAATCATAAATAAGTTAACCCCAAGTCCCAAGCATGTCCTAGAATTTTTAACAAAAACGTATCTTGACATTATTTTAATATTTATTTGTCACATTTTTGTTTGATTTATTGTTTACTGCACTCGTGGATTTCTGTGTCAACGGAAATTCTTATGCATATTTGTATAAATATAATCTTATTAAACTCGTTGAATCACCGGCAGGTGAACAAAGTTCTTAGTAATTCCTCAAATATAGGTAAAAGATTATCAAGTGCTTATAAATCACTGATAATATATAGAATTTATATGCATGAATATATTTGGAAAGCTCTTAATTCTTTATTTTTATTGGTCTTAAAATTTTAAATAAAAGTGTTACTTCAGTTTTGGTAAAAACATTCGTAAATAAATTTGCATAAACTAAGATTTTAATGCTGATACCGAATATACATGACTTTTTGCAATCACTTGCATTTTGGCCATCTTATGGCTTCTAGAAGTTCTAAAATTTTGCTTAATGTTTTATTTATTGGTGATTTTAAATGACATGCTCAATATTTGATTTATAATTGGTTTCGATTTTATTGCCGAAGCAAAACATATATGATTTTTCGCTCTAACTCGTTTATTAGTCAGCCAGCCAACGCTGCGTATGAGTGATTACCTCTAGAATTTCAAACTTCTACGAATGAAGTACAAACGTAACGGTTTAAGGCCATAAGAAATTTTAATTAAACATGTTATTCTTATATTTTGTACTTCCCATTTTATAGAACATATCGGCGCAGGCACTCACAGCAGTCCGAAGGGCCTAATCAGATTAAGATAGTATGCGCTGAGTGGGTCATATGATTGATCGCATTCGGCAACCTGAGCGGAAAGTTTGGAAGTGACAAATGCGTGTTGTTTATGTTAAATGCACAGGTGTTTGGTTTATTATAAAATTACAATAAATACATCGAGTGTTAACCACATTCCTTATGCATCATTTAAGGACAGTTTGCTTCAGGGAGGTCACAGGAAAGGGTCTAAGGGTAAGGATTATCGAGCCTATTCGTACTGGGGAGCGTACTTCTTGTAAACTTCGATGTAGTAGGCCTTGGCATCATCGGCGGTGAGACCGGCCTTGCTCTTCCAGGCGTTGTAGCGGGCCTTCTTCTCCTCATCCTCGGGCTCCTCGATGTTGCAGTCGCCAACGGTGGCCTGCTTGTAGTAGCCGTAGAACTCGAGGAACTCCTCCTTGCTGGGCAGGTTCTTGAAGTTCTTGGCCTTCTCGACGATTTCCTCAAACTGCAGGTTTAAAACAAAAATTGTTATAAAAATGTTGGGAAGTTATGGGATGTGTGAAACTCACGGTGGGCATGTTGGTGGCTTGTTAGTTGGTTTTGGCAAACAAAAACAATCTGTGCGGATCGCGCCACGGTCGCCGTTTATATATTGGCAAACATGGCTCATACCCTTTGCTAATCTAATCAGTACTCGCTTTTCCCACTGCAATTGTAGTTTCCACTCGTGGGCTTATCTTGAAAGTATATAGCGGAGTAATCACTGAAAGTGAGAGTTGGTCTGGGGCCACTGAAGTGTATATAATTAGTCAGAAGCTTATCGGCGCACTTGCACTTGCCAAAAAAAATATATGCACATGGCCCCATGTTGCCACTATCGGCGAGGCTGATAAGGCCGAGCCCCGAAACTGATGAGTTGGGGCAGCGTGGCCAAAAATCTGGATAGCCAACAGGCCAATAACTTAATTAATGACCAGTCATCGACTCGGCTCTTACACATAATTCACGTGAATCAGGGCCTATCTATCGAAGGCGTTATCATGGTGAAGTCGCACGATCTGCGGCTAAGAATAGTCCCTGGGCCAGATAGTAGTATCTGCTTTTAGAGGTTCCCCTAAAAAAAATTAATTAAACTTTTTCAAAGCTATCCCCGTCTCCAAAGTGACGATATACAATTGGGCAATGCACCTGGCATTATTCAAATTAATTAAATTTCGTAACTTTAGAGAATGGGGGACTATAAAAGCTGCCTGTTGGCAGGAAGATATCACTTAGTATCACACGTATATCCAGCAAGATGGTTAGTTTTGAGGAAGCCGCCGAGCTCGCCAAGAACTTCTCCAAGAAGCCCACCGACTCCGAGTTCCTGGAGTTCTACGGTCTCTTCAAGCAGGCCACCGTTGGCGATGTGAACATCGACAAGCCCGGCATTCTGGATCTCAAGAAGAAGGCCATGTACGAGGCCTGGAGCTCCAACAAGGGCCTGTCCAAGGAGGCCGCCAAGGAGGCATACATCAAGGTGTACGAGAAGTACGCCCCCAAGTACGCGTAAAGCCTAGTCCCGGGATTATACTCCTTCATCTGTCAAATAAACTCGAAATCTTACCCTGAGAATCAAGAGACCCCGCTTACTTAATCCGCTTTTAGAAGGCTGCCTCGGATTGGGGCATCGAAACGGCGGCTGCTATGAGTGGCTTGGCCTGGCCAGCCTTCATCAGCATCACCCGGATCTGGGAGTTGTCTGGGTTGAGGCTGGCCGGCGGCAACTTGTCCATGGGATCCAGCACCGCCACCACCTCAAAGTCCACACGCAGGGGAACTCCCGGCAGGACACTGGGCAGCCGTGCCAGCGTCTGCGGCACAGTGTAGTGGCGTCTATCCGCATGGAGAAGTACCATTAAATTCGAGGCCATCTTGAAGGTGGACAGGTTCTGGACGGTGAGGTAGAGCCGAAAGGCGGGTCCACTGCCACAGACTTCGGCGGATAGCTTGACAGGGGCATGGGTCAGGTCGCCGGATATTGTGCTCTCCGAGGAGTTGATGGCATCGATGGTAGCCCGGGCAGCCGTGTGACGCAGTCGCCATAGCTCCACCTGAAAGCTACCATAAGTGGCTGAAAGATTGAGATATTGATTATGTTGATTCATATTATTTAGGTGGAAAGGCAAAAACTCAGCTGATATGAAGCTAAAAGTATTTTCAGGGAATTGATTCATTTCATAATCTATTGAGTTCCATATTCTAGCATTCTTAAATTATAAAAATAATAATTACTTATTAATTAAGCAAACGCATGTCCTACAATTTATATGAACTTATTTAATTCCTAATCTTTTTTTGTTTGATTTATTTTTTGCTTTACTCGTGAACTTATTTGTGTCAACGGAA
The DNA here is from genome assembly GCA_035045905.1 of Drosophila anomelani. NCBI lineage: Eukaryota > Metazoa > Arthropoda > Insecta > Diptera > Drosophilidae > Drosophila > Drosophila anomelani. The sequence continues at coordinate 9,055,546 of JAWNOO010000165.1, forward strand.
ATTTTTTGATTATGTTTATTAAACTCGTTGAATCACCTTCAGGTAAACAAAGTCTAAGTAAATCGTCAAATATAGGTAATAGATTTATAATTTAACTGAAATTTATAGTCTGTAGCATGCATATATGCATGCGAAAGGGATTATTAAGGATCTGAGTAATTTCATAATCTATTTCCAAACTCCCAAGTTCATGGGTATAGCCAACGCTATCAATTTTATGTGTAAGCTTTAAAATAATGGAAAAATACGATGGCTATGAATGATGATAGATTTTTAAAGGCGAGAAAAGATATATAATATTTTGTTCAAGGTATCCCCGCTCACCCTTGGCCTGTTGCTTCTCTCTCGCTGCCTGCTCCACGAAAATGGAGCTCTTCTTTGGTTTGTCCAGAATGGAGGCATCCACAATCGAGCCGTGATCACTTCCTAAACGCTTATTGCCGAGATCTCCAGGCTTGGGCTCAAACCGAGAGACCCTTCGCAGTATCTTGACCACAATATCACCTGATTGAGTGACGAGGGTGAGGACATGGTCCTCCATGCCCATCCGGCCGTACAGCATGGCATCAACTGTCTCGCTTAGAGCGAACTCATCAACCTGGTAACGTTGCAGATAAAACTTGACCACTCCTCCTTTAAGGGCAATTGCCACTAAGGTGAGTCCCAGATGGGTCATTGGCAGGGGCAGAATGCACACTGGCAGATCCTGCAGCGGCACCTGGTACAGCAGCTTGCCCCGCTTCGAGTAGCATAGATAGCGATTATCCATCGTAGAGGCGATGATTGTCTGGTCAATGGGCAGAAGCAACAGCCCCGTTAGTGGTGTTCCCAGTTTGAAGATCTCCTGTCCCTCGGATTGGGTCTTCCGCAGCAGATAGACACCGCCATTCCGCGTGGCCACCACGATGCAGAAATCCGTTTCATAGGTTCCCTGAACCGAAATCAGGCTCGGCACAGCGGTCTCATCGCTACAGGTCTGGCCCTCGAACACCAAATTAAAGCCCTGCGGCTCTAGGATAAGAATGCTGCCACTATCGGTGGCCAGAACCAAGTGGGACGGTGGATTCGCGTCGCTGGAGATGCGCTTCAGGAGGCACATGGCCACGATGCTGCCCCCACGACCCACTGGTGAGTCCTTGTGCATCGTAATGAAGGCCTCCCGCTCCTCCTCGCCCAGCTGGAGCAGACGCTGCGACTTGCGTGAGAGCTTGGCGTGGTCAATGTTCCGAAGGGATTCTAGCAGAGCAGGATGTGAGTCCTGCTTCATCACTGGCAACTTGCGCCACACCTCCAGCTCAAGGTCCTCGGAGTCCTGGGCGGGAATTGTGTACTTAAAGTAGGGTTTCAGGTGGCGGTAAAAGAGTACAGACTCGGAAATGGCGACAGCAATTACTGGACATAAATAATAAGAGTTCACAATAGGTTTTTCTGTTTTAATTAAGTAAGAGAAGGAGGGATTTTACCCGGCGTCTTTGGCTCCGACTCGTCGATGTAGAGGCTCTCAATGGCCGTGGGAATGCCCGGCAGTGGCTGCTCCTGCTTGAGCTTTAGTCCCCGGAATACCTTCAGCGTGGCACTGGGTTCCTCGGCGGCGTCGTCCAGCGAAATGTCTGCGGCGAGGAGCCGGACATAGCCATCGCATTGAACGTCGCTCAAGGTCATGCAGCTGGAGAGCGTTGTAAGCTGCGTGCGCAAACTCTCCTCCTCGGTGTCAACGTGGAGCCAGTTGGGAGCACTGGCGGCCATGGCTGGATCTCAATCTTACGGAATACTTTGCAGTGGCAGTGTGAAAACGAACAGATGATTCAATTCGAGCCTTTGTTTTGGTTTTCATCTTCCCTAGCAACGGCGCCGTGCAGTTTGAAAATGCAATCAATAATCGATATATTTTGTGATGAACTTTCATTTCGTTACAGTTTGTACCTAATTTATACCAAAAAATTTTTATTTACATCTGTTTTTGTTCTACGGTCACACTTAAAGTACACCCATACAAACAACTCCACGATATTGTTTTTAATAGTTTTGTAGCGTTAAGTAAAATATTAACCCTTTGTTTGGCCCAAGTAATGACGGAGCTTAAGGACGAGGTGCAGGTTTTCCAAAAGGGCGAGATAGTCCTCTGCTACGAGCCGGATAAATCGAAGGCCCGAGTGCTTTACACGAGCAAGGTAAAGCGTCCACGCACACACGCACCAGCAACCCACACCCGCGCAGTAACTGGAAGGGTTCGGTTTTCACGCAGTTTTCATAAATTTTCCGCAGGTTTTGAACGTCTCCGAGCGCCGCGATGAACATGGTCTAAGGTACTACGACTACAAGATCCATTTCCAGGGCTGGCGGCCTTCATACGACCGCGCGGTACGAGCTGCGGTTCTGCTAAAAGACACGGAAGAGAATCGCCAGCTGCAGCTCGAGTTGGCTGAGGCGGCGCAGCTGCAGATGTAAGTATCCACATACACAGCATGTGCTCGTGTATATGTGTTTGTTTGTGGAAATGCCGGTTCCAGTGTTTTCTTACCTTCCGTTCTCACCTGCAGAAGAGGCGACTACTCGTACAAGGGAACGCCGGACAAACCGCCGCCGAAGAAGAAGCGTACCGGCAGGGTCGCCTACGTCGAGGATCCCGCCAACGACCCTCTGGACACAGCGCTCTTGACGGCAACACCTGAGCAGGAAATGCCGCCGACACACCGAGCCCCCGCCGCTAGCAACAGGGCGCGCGACAACAGCGGCGGCAGGAAAGAGAAGGCCACACATGGGACGAAAGCGTCCCGTGGACGGCAGGCGGAAAATGCCGAGGACGTGCATATCCTGGAGCCCGAGCTTGAGCGATTCGTCTGCCAGGAGGATCGAGTGATGTTGCGCATCAGCGAGCGGTTGCGCGAATACATGGAATACGACTACAACATGGTCGTAAAGCTCGGCAAGCAGCACGTTATGCCCGCCCGCATGCCCATCGTGTCCATACTGGAGAGCTTTGTAAAGCAGCGAGCCGTGGAGCTGGCAATTGGCATCAAACAGGACAGCTCCAGGGCCAGGAACACGAAGACCGGCAATGCACGCATGTACCGAGAATACGATCGGGTCATGTCCATGTGAGTTAACACTTATTTTTGGCTGCAACCAAAAATTAACTCTACCCTTTGCAGTGTCTGCATGCTAAAAGAGGTGGTGGATGGCATCCGCATCTACTTTGAGTTTCACTTGGATGATCACCTTCTGTATAAGGAGGAGAAGGAGTATACTCACAACTACCTAACCGACGACAACATGAGAAACTGCAGCATATTGCTAAACAAGTCCTACGACTACATCAATCCCAGCTGCGACACCGAACTGATCTCCATGGATGGCACGCCCGTAATTTCAAGCAACGGGCAAGACGACGGTGGCATTCTTGGCGGAAAGGAGTACGAGGACCAGCTGCAAAAGTGCCTGCTGTACATCGTGAAGAGCAGTGGCAAGAACACGGCGCAGGCCTACGATCGCACGTCACCTTTCACGGCCGCGTACAAGCTGCCGCGGGAGATGCGTGGCTTCCTTTGCGAAACCTTCAACTGGCGGCTGCTTTCAGCAGAGTCGCCGCCGGAGAAATCTATGGTATTTGGCGCCCCACATCTAGCCAGGATGATGAGTAAGTTGAAGCTACAGCTGTTTAAGAAATGTATATAAGCTGAATTTGTCCTTGCAGTCAAGCTGCCAGAGTTCCTGAATGCCTCGCCCATGTCCAACAAAAAGCTGGAGGTTCTGCTGCCGCACCTGGACTCGTTCATCAAGTGAGTTCCAAGGTTAATAGCTTGAGGCATGTATATTGATTAATGTATTTATTGCAGCTATTTGGAGAATCACAAAGAGTGGTTCGACAAGGAGAACTACATGCATCCCACCGTGCACCAGGAGCAGCTACAGCGGGAGTTACTAGAGTCCCTGGAACGACCCATACAGATGTCCGCTGCTTAACTTTAGTTAATCGTACGCTTGTTTATTTATTATTATTCAGTTTAAAGCTTATGTTCGTTTATTTTAAAGATTTGTAATTGTCGCTTCATGAATGTCTATCATTCTTTTGGTTTCTCCAACTACGCGCTTTGTAAATAACTCGCTTCTATAAAAAACGTTTCCTACACATGTATAATCGAATAATGTCTACAACTATATGTTAAATATGTGGAAAATATGATTTTAACATTTTTAAACCTTTTTTTTGTTTTTTTTTTCGCTTAGCCTAGGTTTTAGTTGAGTAGTTTACATGCTAGTATTTTTGTCTCTTTTGTTTTGTGCTCAAATATATTTAAGAATTTGAAAACTGATTTCTGTCTTTTCTGTATTAGGGGTTCGCGGACCTTCAGTTGGAATGTGCAGGGGGAATATCCTTGGATTTGTATTTGTATAACTTCTCAAAATATTGCAACTGTAACGACTATCTATCCGAGTGCTATTTTGTGTTTCAGATCCTGCCTAGAAATTCGAAATTGTCGCTTGGACGGCTTGGAGTTGGATGCATTCTCGTTTGTAACATGTGTAAACTTGGGACGTTAACTGGACAGTGGACAATGACGCCTACTTCTGGCGCTTGGTGGCACTGCTGGCCGTGGGACGCATGAAGCTGCTCACGGACCGACTGCTGCTGGAGCTCCGCTGTGGCTGGCTACTCGGACTTCCATTCATCCTGGCCTGCTGCTGTTGGTTCATCGCGTTCTTCACCAGCACCACGCTGCGGGCGGCGCTCATTCGGGACTGGGACTGCGGCTGGGACTGTGACTGGGACTGGTTCTCCTTAAAGCTTGTGCTGCCGCTGATATTCGCCCTCGGAGCTGTGCTGGTCATCTTGCTGCGCACCAGGATCACACTGGGGCCCACGCTGGACCCACTACTGCTGCTTCTGCTAGCCGGCACGCCACGTCCTGGCGTTGGCCGCATATTCTGGGCAGCCAGTGGCCTCTTGCTCGGCGAGGAGTCCACGGATACGGTAGCTCCGGCGCGCTGCACAGCTGGCAGCCGCCTAACCACCGTCTGCGTTGAGGCTCCACTGTTGATGGAGGAGCGGGAAGATCGCAGGCTGTTTCTCGAACTGCTCCGCTCCACGCCAGCTAGGATTTGCTGCTCCTGTGGCGAACGTCTCACAGCGGAGGCGGAACGGAGAGGCGCAGCACTGGCCAATGGCTGGCCATTGGGCATGCGCAGCGGCCTGCTGGCGGAGAGGCTTCTCTTCACGGTGGCCGTTTGAGTGGCAGGGACTTGGTTTTGTGACTTGGTTGCTGGCGTTGCCGCAGAGGATCCGCCCCCACTTCCCTTCATTCTTGCTTGCTGCAGGCGATCGGCCAGGCGGCTGCCCATCTGTGTGAGGCTGGTGGGCGTGGCCTTCTGCTTCTGTAGTGGGCGCTGGCGGGCAGGTGTTGACTCGTTGACTCCCTCGTTGCAGGAGGAGTTGGTGCTCTCGCCCTTTCCGTGGGAAGGCGTGTCCGAGACCAGACTTTGCGTCTCCTCGAAGCCCTCGTCATTCAGTTCGTGGTGTCCGCTGGCGGAGAGCTTCAGCTTTGAGGGCGTAATCTCCCTAGGCGGACTCCAGGGTCGCTCAGGGGTGCCTGTGGGTGACTTGAGATTCCTGATGGCCTCCCGCACATCCTCCTGGTTGATGGAGCTGATGTGGCGACCCACCTTCTCCAGCTTGGTGATAGTGCGCTCCTTCTGCTTCGACTTCTCTGCTGGCGCTGGCTGCTCTGACTTTGATGGAGAAGCCTTGACCTCTGGCTTGCTGCTGGTCATGTGCTCCTCGGTGCCGCTGCTGTAGTCCGTGGGCCTCTTGTAGCGTCGAGTGCGTCGCCCCAAAGCATGGCGATCGAAGTGACCGGGTGCATCCTGCTCTGCTGAACCCACCACCAAGCTTATCTTCTCCTCCGCCGCCGCCTTGGGCTTGTCCGTCATGCTCACCGTGACCACTGTGGTGGTGGGCGTGGCTATCACCCGGCGGCTTACTGGCGGCGTCTCTATATTGTCCGCATCTACTTCCTTCGAGGAGGCCTGCATCTCGTTCTGGTTCTTGTGGTGGCTGAGCAGGCTGGCAAAGGTGTCGTCCGACACCTGTGGCTTTGGTGACTTGGGTGGCAGCAGCGGCTCCTCCTTCTTGGCGGGCATCATATCCCGGCTCGAGGATCTTCTAATGTAGATCTTAAGGCTCTCGTTGCTCTTGTCTCTTTCGCCCAACTTTTGGATATACGACTTCCGGCGATCTTCTTCGGCTATCGATTGCAGCACTCCGGGACTCTGCTGGTCCTGCGATCGGTGGCGGCGATACTGACGCAGGGCATCCTGGGCAGGCTGTGCATCGGCAATGGCCTGTAGATTGCCCACTACGTCCGTCTGCTCCAGGGTTTTTGATGGCTTCCAGTCGGCGTAGACGCGCTGGTACCTTCCGGCCTCCTGCTCCGGTTTGTTCGTGGAGTTAGTGGGATTAGTGGTCGTGGGCGTGTTCGTTGGCGTTGCTGTCGTCGTCGAAGGCATGATCTTCTCCTCCGGCAGGGGGTCCAGTTTTCGTTCGTTTTCTGGGAATTAAGGAAGGGGTTGCTTATGAAGGCTCTATGATGGGTTCTCGAGGCGATCTCACCAGTTTCGTTTTCGAGCGATCGCCGATTGGCGTTGACCAGACGACGCTTTCGCCTGTACTCCTCGTTCTGCTTTTCGTCGCTTTCGTTGGACTGCAGCCACGTCTCGATCTTCTGGCGCCATTCACGGGATATTCTGAAGGGAAAAGTTATAATTTCGATAATAATTTATTTTTAAAGATCTCTCACCTTGGTTTCGCATCCTCGTTTGCTGGCTGCGGCTGGCCTATCGCCGATCCACCGCCCGTCGGCGTATTCGCTGCAGTGGTGGGCGTGCCTGCTGTACTGGCCAGCGGGGATTGCAGTCTCTCCTGCCCCTGCTGCTGCTGTTGCTGCTGCTGGAGAAGTGGAGCTGGTGAGCTTGCCCGCTCCCGATCCAGACCAAAGTCAATGTTCAGCAGATCGGGACGCTTGCGGCTGGAACTTCCAGAGCGAGCGCGTCGGGCCCACGAACGATCCAGACTGCCATAGGCCGCCGCCTTACGCTCCCGGCTGACGTGGCCATCGTTGGGACCTGTGGAGCTGCGCAAAAACTCCATCAGGTCGTCCTCTCCCTCGAGCACACGACTGCGCCGGCGCCTCAGGCTTCCATTGGGTGTGATGTCTGGCGAAGCACCGTCCTGCTCCAGGCGGATGAAACCGTTGCTGATCTCTCCGGATCCCAGGTGCCGGCGACTTAGCGCTGGACTGGCCCGAGGATCGAAGAGGGCATCGCCCAGGAAGGAGTGCTCTGAATCGGATACGGGGGTGCCAGCCTGACCAACTGGAAACATAATAGAAGGATTAATATAACTTATTATGAGCAGAAAATTCGGACAAACTTACTCTGCCTGGCTCTGCGTGCCAACTGCTCCTCGCGCTGCTTTCTCCTCAATGTGGCCTGCTGCTCCTGCTGCTGACGGCGCTCGTTCTCCTTGACCGCCTGCCGGAATTTATCACAGAAACTGTGGAAGATCTTGAAGCACTCCTCCAGCCGAAAGGTGGCCGCATCATCGCAGAAGAATTCGGAGAGCTTGAGGCGCATGGACTCCACCTGTTTCATGCCCGACTGCAGGACGGCCAGCTCGGACTCGGCAGCCTGCAGAAACTCCGCCATTTGCTCCTTGATATCTGCATCCGTGGCGGGCTGCTCGATCTGCCTGGCTATCCGCCTGATCCTGCCATCCAGCGTGTTGATCTCGTTGTTGATTTGCTCTGAGGTTGTTCTAGGGAAAGGGATAATAAATTAAACTTATGATTCCTTTGGGTTTAGTACTTCACATACTTGCTGGCACTTTCCAAGGTGCTCAGTTGTCCCGTGAACTGCAGCAGCTCCGGATTGCGTTTCTCGGCTTGCAGGGCCACAAAATGAATGAGGTTCATGCCGGGCTTATTCGCTCGGATATCGGTGAGCTTCTGCAGTGAGGATAGCTTCACGCCCGCCGCATTGCCCGCATATCCGCCGGAGTTGAGGAAGTTTCCAGCCACCACAACCATGTAGAGAACCTCTTGCAGGGTCTTGTTATTAAGCAGATCATCGCCGGCATACAGCATGGCATTGATGCAGGGCTCCAGATAGGCCACATTGGCCGCAAACTCCTCCTTGAGCAACATGCTCTCAATACGCAATTTGTAGCTGTGAGCAAAAAATAATTATTAAGGAATTATTTAAGAGGAATTCTAGGAATCCAAAGGTTGACACTCACTTGGGCACCTCCAGCAGCTGGAGCAGGAACTTCTCGGCATTGCCCAGTCGCCCCCGGTCCCCATTGAAACCCTTCAGCATGTCCAGCTCATCCACCTCCGGCAGGATCTTCAGCAGACCTCGCAAACGCTCCGCTCCTATCTCCTCGTGTGCGCCCTGCTGTATCAACTGGATAATGTCATCGTTGCTGGTGCGGAATTGCTTCAGGAAAATGTTAACATTCAGACTCCTCTTGCCATCCAGCAGCGTGATCTCTGTGCACTCCTTCTTCGACTTTCGGTCCAGAGTGTCGCATCCATTGGAGCCGGAGGAGGCGTGACTGCCCTCTCGTCCCAACTTCGGCGATCCCTGGGCACTAGTGGTCTGCAGGCAGAAGAGTCCCTCCATTTCATTCCAGTCGATGTCCTGCATTGGGCTATCCTGGTGATTGCTGGCCACAATGCTCCAGATATTCTGTTTGCCCAGGACCTTATTGTGCGGAATCTTGCCCCAGTTAATGGTCTTCATCTTGGCCTTGGGCGCTGGCGTGTCCTGTTGAGGCAGCAGTATGGCAGTGTTCACTGTCTCTGCGGCCTTGGGATCTGGTGTCCTGGGCCGCGAGGCCATCTGCATAGCTGGAGGAGGCGGCGGCGGTGGCAGGGCGCTGCCATTAACCATGGGCGGCGGCGGAGGTGGCGGTGCAGCCCCATTTACCGGCGGAGGCGGGGGCGGTGGTGCAGCGGGTGCTGATGGGAGAGAAGGCGCTGGGGGTGGCGGTGGCGGCGGCTTGACAGCCACGCTCCCTGGCTGCGTTGAAGGCTTGCGGGTGGGGCTGCTGGCATCGCTGCCGCGGCAACTCTGGCAGGCGAACTTCTGGCTGCTGGGCGTGCGGAGCAGACGAACTGCATCCTCATGGTTTTCCAGGAGCGTGGCGCGATGAACGAGGCGCTCTGTGGTGTCCCAGATGATGTCGCTAAGCGGCTCCTTGGGATCGATGCGCAGCAGATGCTGCAGAAGGCTGAGGAATGGTCCTTCGTGTGGCGTATCGGCCACCTGGAAAGCATGGAAATAATATTAGAATTAATTTTCTTAGATTTATTACAACCCCTAAAATATTTCCTATTTAAAATGTATAATTTAAACCAAATCTTATAATTAATTTAATTAATTAATTAATTTTATATTTAAATTGCATAATTTAAACCAATTTTAATTCTTTTACTACTTTTTTTGCTTTAATTCCATTTCTACTGAATTATCGAGCGACCTTAGTGGACATCATTAGCATTCCAAAAAGTGTCCTTGATCCGCTTGCATGGCCAATGACATTGGCCAAATCCTTGCGGCCACTTGGCCTATACGTAATGCCAGCAGGAAATAACTCATACGCTCTGTTGGACCGCAGCACGAAGCATGGCACTCACCTGTCGCAGTATCGCATAGAAGACATCAAGATGCGAGTTGAGATTGATGCCATCGGGCGCCTGAAGGCTCTGGGCCTCGTCGCATTCCTGCTGCTCCACGAATACGTCCAATTGTACAATAATATCGCCCACACTTTGTGCGACTTTTCTGCAATGTGAAAATTAAGGCGTCAAGGGGTTAAGCTCTAAAAAATCTTGATCGAGTTAATTATTCAGTTTGTGGCTGGCAATTTGTAAGCTGTTGTTGGACGGATTGACACTTCTCACTGCGATTTAATTGATTTCTTATTTATGTTATATATCTGGCAGTAAATTCTACATGGGTTGGGGAGGGGGATGCCCACAAGTAGTTGACGGTTGCCAGAATCGATAGAGAACAACAACAACGCTGAACGCCTGACATTGAGTAACCTTTTGGAGGCTGGCCTAAAGCCCTACGACGACTCACTTGAGATTCTGCACCAGTTGCAAGGCGGCGCAGCTGTAGCGAGACAGCGAGCCGCAGAAAGTTAGGCGACGCTGCAGGTGCCGCGGCGATGGCGCTGGCGACACGGAAGCGGAAACGGATACGGATGACGTCGACGGGGAGGAGGACGACGTCGCGGAGGAGAGTGATGGCGGCGGCGAGGGCGATGCTGACGACTCCACGTTGCAGCCTTGGCAGTCAACTCACTGGCACACCATATTCGCGGCGTGCAAAATCGTTAGCCTTGCGCAATGTCCTTGCTCAGCTCCGCTTATGGCCCGACAAATGATATCCATGCACCGACTGAGACTGGGACTGGGACTGAGACTGGGACTGCCACTGGAACTGGCCTTTTTAATTGCCTCCCAAAAACAGAAACAGCAAACTATTGCGGTTCAGAGTTCGAACGAGACGAGAGCACGGCCAGAATGGCAATAACGAGGACGCGGCAGGACGGCGCGAGACAGGCTGGCACGACTCCGTGTGAGATATGGCCACGACTTGGCGGCACGGAGAGGAGAGCCTCCGAACATCGCAACATCGGAGCCTCGGAGCCATCCGAGTCCGTGTTGTTTTTGGCGGCCACGTGCTGCGCGCGCAGGAGTTCGCTGTGCGTCCTCTTTTATTTTGCGGAGCCACTTCGTCAACATTCATCGGGCCGGGCCCATTTGGACACCCGGCCACCAGCACGTGATTCTCCATTGTTTTGGGTGTTTAGCCAGCCGATTTCTATTTTGGTCCGACACGGAAGTCGTCACGGATTTAAGGCAGCAAGTGCGGGTGCCGGGAAATTGGGCAACCGAAATGCCAAACTACAAAACTTGAAACGGAAGCCGCTGGGAAAACCTTACAGCGAACTTAAGTTCAATGAAATTTTTGGAGGCGGAAAATGTTGTGGAAATTAAATTTCCCATAAGCGGAAAATATTAGAGGAAACTGAGTCTCAAAAAGGAAAGTCTTGAACTTCTAATTATACTTTAAGCTGAGAACTATTTACGAAAGATGCCCGTTTTCTGCACATGTAGCATTGAGTAGTATAAGATCCCCCGAGTTACAGGTTAAGCTTGAATATTATAAAACTTTGAAAAGAATGTAAAAGTTTACAAAAAAATTAACAAACTTCAGGCTGAATAATAAAAAATCCCAAAACACAAAAGCAGGAAAGTAAAGAACATTCACTTTCAAGGTTGGATTATTATGTTTACCAAGACAACGGCTCAAGTACCTGGGATCTTAAGCAAACAATTAGTTATAAATATATTTCCAATTTCAATTTCCGACTTCTCAGACCCTCCATAAATATTCTATAGCCATTTCAGATGTCTATTCTTGACACGGCCATATTAATCCACTGAAATGCGATACTTTAGAGTTTTATTTTTAGCTGGCATTTATGAGAGTTTGACGGTAATTCGATACCAGCACACATCCATCACTCCCGCGCTGATAAAAAAACTTAGAATCAGATTTCGACTCGATTAGAACTCATTATGAAGAGAACAATTAAAAGCCGCTTAAAGCATCTGGGCAGCTTCCAAGCTACGCAGTCGCCAGACGCCCATAAATTGTGATCCTCCTCTCAAAGGCGGGCCGAAATCAAAGCGCGTCTCGGCTCAATGAAAACGTTTAAAGCGATTCGTGGAGATTCGAGAGATTCCAAATAAATTAAATAGCGCCAGAAACTACGCATTTCGTTGATATGTGCGCGCGTTAAAATTTTAATAACAATAGAACCCAAGGGGGGTCCTCGTTCAGGCAGCCACTCCGTCACTCAAGAATGGAAAAATGCCACAAGACAAATGGCATGAGACAATCAATTAGTCAGCTTTGCTCCGAGGAATCTGCAAATGCGGACAGCTTGTTTGTTATTGTTCGCTTTTGGGCCTGAACTATTTCAGAGACTTAATTGAATTTGTTAGTTTCCCTCGTTTCCTACACAGAGAGACAGCAGACAGAGCTACAAATTTGTCAACCAGAGGGCCATAAATAAACCCGTTTTGAAAAGGGTGAGGTGTCGAGGGGGGTGAGCAGCATCCAACTAATTGATTTGTTGTTGACTAATTAAATATTGAATTAATTGGTTGGCCGCCGGGTCTCGAAAGCAGCGCAAATTATTTACATAAGACTCGATCCGATCCGAATGGCATCTCTTTGGGTCTTTGGTTTTGACGAATGTCTGAGCGGTCATTAGCGATCCGCCCCCCTTTTGAAGACGGTCCCTTGCGAATACCTTGATCTTGTCTCGAATGCAAATTAAATGTGCGTTCAAATAAAACATAAAATCGCTAAACTGTTTGCGATACTCATTTGCCTGATTGTGGGAGACTTTCAGGGTTTTTCACCCAGCAACTTGTTGGCCAAACGATCTTCACACGCTCGCAGCGGAATATCAATTCATCGACGCCCTCAGACAATGTACGTTGTAGGTGCTCGACAATGTCTCGTCTTGGGGTTTTTAATGCGCACAAAATAAAAAACTTTTATTGATCGTCCTCCTGATGGTTGTACTTCAACACAACACTCACCTTAGGTTATTGAGCAGCGGCAAAACTTTGAGACCTGCAAGACAAAAGGAGAAAAGCATTAATTGGAGGTGTTGAATTGAGGTGAGAAGTGTTCAAGTGTCAGAAAAACCATTAAACAAAAAGTCATAAAAAATGTAATAAAGATAAATTGAAATTGTTTGAATTCCAGGGATTTCCAATCTATAAACTAAAAGGATCATTGATATCATGGCCTTTAAATACACAATTTTATAGCTTGCTTTCATAAATACAAAACTTGAACTTTAGGCTTGAAATTTATTAAAATTAAAACAGTTTATGCTAATTTCAAACACATAAATCAATTGGTTTGTTTTTATGTGCGTTGCTTTGATTGCTTTTTGTGGGAAATTACTCAAAATGTGTGAATAAATATTGCTTGTTAAAAATGATTATGGCCTTCTTCGAATGTTGTATAATTTACGACTTTCCTAAACGTTGCTCATAAATTTTCAATAAATTTCAAAAATATAATTTCCACTGAAAAATGTTGCATAAAAAACCCTTCACTTAGATTTTAAAGATATGATAAATATCGTATAATCATTGTAAGTTTAGTCTGCTTTTAAATCTTTGGCTGCTTTGGTTTGGCTGCTTAAAAATGTTTCCATTTACTACAATTGCATGAAACATTTAATTTACTTCTAAGATAGTAAGTTATCTTCTTTGTTAGTTCAACAAATCCACCGAAAAAGTTGGAAATCTTCGATTTTCGGAAGCCAAATTAAATTACACTTAGAGCCGCACTTGGAGCTGTGCTCCTTTCTGGTTATGAGTAATGTGGAGATGATTCGCTGTACCCTCCCGCCACCCAGAAATTCAGGCTTTCCATAGGAGGCGATTCAGCCAAGGCCCGCCCAATGTCCAATGTCCAGCCAACAGTGTTCCATGCATCCCGATCGGGCGACTTCCGGCCAAGCTCGTTTTTTCGCCTTTTTGCTTTTATTGGCGCACTCACCAATCAATTTATGCACACGTACACACTGGGGCACACTTCTATCCGTGTGTTGTAAATACAACAAATAATAATAATAACAATAAAAAAATTAATTACGAAAAGCTCGTGAAAGTCGTTGTCGCTTCTGTGCTATGTCCCTCAAGTCCCCGATCCGCCTTATTTGGCGCCTTGACGTTCATAATTTCGTTTTACGACTGTCATTTTATTTGTTTGAAATTGAAAACCATAAAAGGCGCACAATTAAGATGCGTGTGCGTGTGTGTAGTAAAAGTTTCTTTGTCCAGATCTTTGTATTTTTTATTGTTTTCGGTTGTTCGGAAGTTGAGAGATCTTAACTAGAATGATAGATCACTGATCGGTGTACAAAGATGGGAGAAAATATTGGTTTACAGATAAAAAATATATAAGTTTTTATATCTTTATATTATAAGATGGCCAAAAATCAAATGATTGCCAAAAGGCATGTATACTTCGACCCTCTGATTACATTTCAAACAAATTGCAACTTTCCTATACTTTTCTAAACTAGCTTAAAATTAATTAAGGAAGGAGAAATATTATATTGTTATTAAATAAAGAAATTAATTAAAATTAAAAGATTTGATAAGCCTATTTTAAAAACCGCAAGTGTTGGCTTTCCTGGATCATACCAAGTGCATAGTAATCCTTCATGTTTGCTTTGTAAAAGGGTAATTTACCTCCGATTGGTCAATACCAACTATTTATGCCCTACGGCTAAAGGAGCGGGCACTTGTGTAAAGCACAAAACAATTGTTTAGATCGCCGTCACGCCCAAGACCACAATTAATTGTTTAATAACATGCCATGTCACAGAGCCAAAGGAACTCGACGAAAAACTCAACAGCTAGAAAATCAATTCCCGCAAAACGATTTAAATATTTCACTCACAGTGCTGTAAATCTGTTGATGATTTATAAATCAATTGAAATTGAATTTTGCCAGCAAAACAGTTGAGCGAATAAATTTATGGTCGACTATGGGAAAAACTTTTGCGTGCCACACAGTGGAAAATCATGGGGCATAAATCAGGCAGCAGCAAATGCCTCACAGCCGGCAGCTATGGCCTGACAGATGACATACAACAGATATGATGGCTATATGGTTGCTGGGGTTGGTTGGTTGGGGAGTCCGAGAACTGGAATCGTTCGGAGCCGATAATTGGGCACTTAAGTGGCATTAGCCAGCCCCTCGCACAGGCTTTTTTTGCGGAATGATTGAAAAATGCAAATATTTGCGGGGCGGCACGTCGTTCCTGGAAACTCAGAGAAACCCAAACAGAGCGCTGAAAAGCAGAAAACTGAAAAGAATCGGATCGAGACAAAGTCAAAGTCGGGCCAACAGCCTTGAAACTGAATACTCCGTTTCATTGCCAAACAAAATGCGGCCGTTGCTTGTCAAATGTGTCGTTCAGGAATGTCCCAGGAATCGGTGTTGGGGGTATTGGAACAGGGGCTGGGGTAGGAGCCGCGACTGAGAATCCGTGGAAACGAGGGGGCGGTGACTGCGTGACTTACATTTTGTCACAGCCGCCGTTGAGATTTCGAATTTGTCTTGCTGCCTGCCTGCCTGCCCGAGCATTGTGCTCTTGTAATGCTGAAAAAGCGCAGCTCAATTTATTTTAATTAAGAACAATAAAAACGCCGCTTCTCGGTAACCCCAGTGCAGTACATGCACCACATTTCGGCGGTGGTGCTGCGTCTGCGCAGAAGGAATCATTGAAGACAACGTCGAGTGGCAGGGGCAGGAGGAAAAACAGCCACTACGCACGCACCGCCGCGCTCAATCAAAGTCAGAAAGTCGGGTTGACGACTGCCTAAGTACAGTGGAAATTCCGTACAACCTACATACATTTGTCACTCTCAGAATTCGAGGTTGTTGGTAAAATAATTATAAATGGGTACTTTGACTCTGTTGAGCAATTCTATGATTTGTCAGTATAACAAAAAGATTTCAAATTGTTGAAAAATATGATTAATAGCAGGAAAGAGACAAAGGTATTTTATATATTCATTCCTCCTCAAGAAAAACTTAATCTTAATTGTCTAATAATGTAATATGCTATGTAATATATGCTTAATAATTCTTTCAATAGTAGTTTCCACATTCTTTTTGAGGGCAACTCCATTTTCCTTGTAAAACTTATATAAATATTCCACTGTCTTGCCTGTGGAAAAATATGGACAGAGGTGGGGTGACTGGAATGAAGTTCTAGGGCAGTTCATGAACTTTGAACAAATAGGGGCTCAGTGCCGCCAATGATGAGGAGGTGGAGGAGCAGCGGAAAAAGGGTAGAGGGGTGTGGCATCTGCCACTGACAGGATGTAAATGAGTCCCTTGTTTGTCAACAGACTGCTTGTTACATATTAAGTACATTTTGTTTATTGTGAGCTCACTCTCTTTTAGCTTCTGACTTTCAGATGGGGGCAGAGTCGATAAAAGTTAAGGCTGGAGTTTGCCACAGTTTTGAGGCACGTTTGAAACATATTTAAAGTCAAACTACAAACACGATTGGGTGTTCAACTCTATCGGCATAAATAAACAAATCATAATCTGAAACAAAAACTTCAAATGGTCACGTATCTTCGATTTATTCCTTTGTTTGATGGTTGCTTTAAGGCTTTAAGATAAATGTGATTTTCGGGAGCAATAGTTTATCATACAAAGCAACTTGAAGAAGTTTGAAAAATGAGAAATCTTCTACAAAAGTAATTAAAAAAGTAATTGCGATAATTTATACAATTTGGCTTTATTTCATTTTATTTCCTTTCCTAAAAGTAGGTCGTTAGGAGGATTTTTATTCGTAAATCCACATAAATCACTCCGTAAAGCTTGGTTTTTAAAAGATTGCCAAATCATCAAGGTGTAAATGGGTACTTGAAGTTAACTGCTTAGCCTGCAAATAGCCTTTTTCAATAGCCTGCAAATCTTTGTTTGAAATCAAAACGTTCCCGATGACCCGACAACTTTTTTGCCACAATTATTAAATCAGCAATAAATAAACACTGTCCGTTTGACCGATTTCGCAGCTCCAGTTCAAATGACTTTGCAGGGCAATTACTGGCTTAAAGACGCGCGCCTCCTAATCGCCGGCACGTGCTAAGGTTACTCGGAATCACAAAGGCGATTTGGCATTTTCGGCTCTTCGCATCTCCGGACTCCAAACCCTGTCATTATCTAACCTCAAGTCAACGAGCGCAGCCCCCGAGGGTCGCTGGTGTGGCTGCCTGCAAACGGAGGGGACTCGCAAGAAATCCGGAGACTCGGTGTCACGCAAACAGTATACTTTATACAGTGTACAGTATACAGTTTGTGTGTATATTGGCCAAACAGACGACCGGGCACATACGGTCAAGGCCACTGGCCGTAACACTGGATCAGCGGGCACATCAATCAAATCAATGAAATCGAAGACAGCACCAATGGCACAGAGACAATCGCCGGGGAGCAGCCCGTTGACTTTTGCGGGTTTATCTCCCTCGTTGTGAGCAGTTATTATAATGTTAGTTATTTCCTATGGGCTTAGCTCACCTATAAATTCGTTGCGAATGCGAATCCGCTCCTGCAGCGTGGCTGCCGAGATGATGACACAGTTGATGAAGGCCAAGAGGGCGGCCTGGTAATCCAGTGGCGGCGAGGCGGCGGCACTCGACAGCTCCAGTTCGTTGATGACAATCTTGAAGCGATATCGCTGCTTCTTGAGATTCTGTATAAATAACAAATATATATACATATATGAATATTATAAATTAATAAAATCAAAAACTCCCATTTACCTTGTAAAATTCGAGGGTTTCGATGGCACGGGCATAGCCATCGGGACTGTAGGCACAGAGGGCCGAGAGCAGCTCAAAGACCTGCTTCTTAACGGTGGCATTCTGCGTGTCCAGGGCGGCGCCCAGCTTGGCTATGTAGTCACGATTCTCGACGATGTAGTCCAGGCCGATGCGTGAGTCCATCTTGAAGTGTGAAGGCGGATTCTCGGTTCTTTAGGGACGGCTCCCTAGACGATACAGCGGATGATCACGTCCCCAATAACAGGGGCAATCGAATCGAGTCGAACCGGAGCGAGACGATCGATTTGGGCGGCTAGTTGCAAGGGTTTCGGCTCTTGCATGGAATATCTAAGCAGTTCACGTCATGTCGAACGCTCCTCGTGCTCTGAATCTGTAAGGGAAAATCAGAAAATGGGAAAATTCGGTTAGTTGCTGGTCTAAGCTGCGATTGAATTGCATTTGGGGGGGCTCTGTCCCTTCAATTGTCGCCCTGTCACGCGTCGTTCCATATCTCGAGGGCTGCCCAAAACCTCCGCCACGTTTTAATTAATTTACGATCGGTTCTCTAGGCCTCGGGCCGAAATTGTAATAAATTAATTTTTGTCCCAGTCCGACGACGACCGCCAAGGGGCGTAGCAGATTTTTAGTTTTCGGTTTTCGATATTCGATTTTTGGATTAACTTTCGAGGAGGCACGATCAAAGGCAACCTTTGGCGGGTTCCGCCTTCTAGATCGGCATCTAGATCGGCCCCTCAATTACCAGCAACGATCTCGTTAATTTGTTTACACTCAATCCGTATGGCAGTCAATACTTTCGATTAGTCGCCGACAAAAGCTGTCGTTTAGGTTTGCCGCATATTAAAATAAGATTTTTCATTAATATACAAAAATGCAACAAAAACAAAAAGGCCGCTATAAAATGCCTAACATATCTGTTAAGAGCTCTGATCTCAAGTGGCACTTTGCGTTATTTGAAATTATAATTTGTGTATGCGCTAAATGCTCATGTTATTGCCATTGTTTTTATTGTTTTTCGCTGTTATTGTGTTATTATCGTTGACTTTTTAAAAGGCTGCCATAGGCTGGGGGATCGGCATTCGTCGTTCTGAGGCAGCGGCGCTAATGAAATCACATAAAACGCCGTCAAATTAATGGACAGACATCGCAAAGTGACATCCTTGCGATATGCCTTATTGTCAGTCGTCACTTAACATGATATTTCCGATAATTCCCGCAAAGTGCCCCGACTCCGGAGGAGAGTTCTCTGGAGAAAAACAAAAAACGAGTTCTCAATCAAAACACTGGCCACTTTGTATCTCATTCTCGTTGAAATTTCGCTTGCTTAATGTGGATCTACACTGTGCCACACAACTGGGCTATGAGCTCTACCAATTAGCAAGTGATAGCCATCTCCTCCAGTTAACCTATGCAAATTGTGCCCTTTAAAGGCTTTCGCAGTCGATTTAATCGATTCGGTTGATAAAAACCGGGAATTTTGCCATGACTTTGTGAAATAAAGCAGATCGGTGTGACAGGTAAATATTATTGTGTTTTGTAAGGCGGGGTTTAAAATTTGTAGTAATTATAATAATCAAGCAAGTCAATATTTAGGTTTGGAATCAAGTCAAGTGTGAGTATGTGGTCACGTGCCATTGAATATATATATATATAAACTTACATTTATTGTTATAAAATTAATTGTAAAATTGAGGATATGGAAAGAAATAGTAAGAAATCACAACAATCTTAACATCTATCAATAAAATTATGCTTAGTTTGGGGATCACAGACAAGTAAATTAATATTCCTGACTTGAATTTTAATTAATTTAATGTTATATTTAAATCACAACAATTCTTAATTCATAATTTTGTGAATCAGTGTGCTTGGCTTAAGCGTGCTAGGAATGGGCTCTAAATAATTTAGCACAACACCCGCACAGCGGCGGCTATGAATTTCCGAGAGTGATAGGACGATAAATTAATAATGCTTATCTCCAAACTGGTTCCATTAGCTCAGCCATCGCACTATTGTTGCTATTTATTGCAAAACAGCAGCCGAGTAAAATCGGAATTGAGTTGTTGTTAAGAAAAAGGCAAAGGGAAGCTGTGGCCTGGGAATTGGACTCGGTATGGAAATGTTAATGAACTCGGGGGAGACTAATTAGAATTTGTGCGGAGCCTGGAGAAAAAGGTGCAAGCTCCGGTTGCCCATTTATCTTGTCATGGATTTCGGACAAAATCGGGGCGTTGACAGGCGTAAATGACTTGGTCTCCCCCTCCGCCGACAGGTGGTATCGCCGGCGACTCACTGGCGTCGTCGATAAAATGTCAACCCGAGCATCGAACGGCTCGAACAGTAAATGCCCACAAATTGCTCACGCCGCTCGCTGCTGGCTGCCATTGTGGAAATAGTTCCCTCGTCATTGCCTAGCTCCCAGCCATGTTAAAGTGCAAGTAATAATTCACGGGTTTCAACAGTTTTCAGCCAATCCAATCCACTCCGCCATCCCCCGATCGTTTTCAATGTCTCGCGACATTATAATATTTCTGTATAAATTATGTTGCTGCTTATTAACCAAAGCCCACGGGGCGTATGCCGAATGGCTAAATGTGATTAAATGTTGTGCAAACTGCATGTTTCTGGGCAGGGCTACGAGTCAAAGGTATTTTCGGGCTGGGCAGGTGCATTCCGCTCATCAGGTTGTCTTAGAAATGGTGCTATTTGGATATGTGGAAAATCATTATGTTTTATAGTAAAGATTGAACATATAAAGACATCAATATTATTTCAATTGGAACATAGCCAAGGTTCAATAATTTCAATGTTATTATTTACAGCAAACTGAAATGCCTTGCCACCTCTAGAAGCCTAGGACACTTGACCAACTTGGCCAGAAACTGGACTGAGAAATCAAGCATGCTTGAGGAGATTTACGAATGTAAACAGCTGAAGATCAACTACCGTAGCGGCAACATCAACATCGACAGCAGCAATGGCAACGGCAAGAGCAACATCAACTTGGGCAGCAGCAACATCTGTTGCAATCGGCGCAAGGTCGTTCCACATGTGATATTTTATTTTTTTTCTTTTAATTTTGGCCTGGCCGCCACCTGTAACAAATTGTAGCAAATGAAGCTGCAGTGGCAGCCGGAGTGGACGTCTCTGGGTTTTTTTCTATTAACATTTCCAACGGGTGTGTCGCCGACGCTACTGCTGCTAAGGTGACTGCACAGTTTTCATAAATTTTTATTGAATTTTTATGGCTGCAGGCAGCCGTCATCGTCGTCACATTGAATTTGCATGCTGATGTCTACACAAAAGCACAACGAATAAATAAGCATAAAAAATAAAATAAACAGTCGAACGGCCATTGAGAAAAGTGTTTTGCACTTAATCGTAAAGGCTGCTTGCTGCTGCTGCTGCTGCTGCTGATAAAAGCGCTACAAAAATGGAAACTTGGTAAAAGTATCATTAGGCTAATAGCATAATTTATCCCTGTCATCCGGCAAACATCTTGATCTGTCTTGGTTCATATAGTTTATATTGAATTGTTTATAAGCTGCCTTATCAACAAACCGAGCCGAGTGTGAGAATGTGTCTGGGAATCGAGCAGCTCAAACAACTCGAGCAACTCAAACTCGAAACAGAACAGACGCTTTGTTGCAGCTTTCGATTTGAGAAAATGTGAAATAAAAAAAACAACAGACAGACATATAGAAAATCATGGAGTTGGAGTCATAACACTTGACAACAGACGGCACAGCAGCAATATCGCATCGCATCGCATCGGAGCAACGCTGGCGACAGCAGCAGCAACATCATATGGCGACGATGTCTCCGGCTCCGTCTCCGTCTCCGTCTCCGACTTGCAATCAAAACACGATCTTGGCGCTCAGCATTGACCTTATGGCTTCTAAAATCGGTAAAAACATCTTTACAGCTCCATGTGGCACTGTCGATTGTTGTTACTGTCGCTAAAAATACGAAAACTCAGGCGTACTTGAAACTGGGATACATTTTATAGCCTTTATAGGTACACAAAACCGAAATTATATCAAATTAAGAGAAGAAAACCACATGAAATATGTTAAAAAGCATTTTTGGATTATTTTTATATATTTGGGAATTTAAAAATTAATAATTTAAATGTCTCACACCATCAATAATGTTCTTGTCATTTAAATTCAATCAATTTTTTCATAAATTTATTTTTACTGTGTATTTTTGAATGTCCGTTTCAATTCCAAGCAACTCATTCATAAAGCGAAATGAGGGAAAAAAGTGGAATAATTTTTTAAGGATACTGCCTTGCACATTTTCGGTTATATGTCAAGTTTAAGTGGCAGACGCCAAGGTCGCCACTCGGCAACTCGTCCACTCGGAGGCGTCGCAAATTGAGCAATTAGGGCGTGGCCAAGTCCGCCTCATTTGCACTTACTCCACTCGACTTAATTCGTCAATTAGCCGGGGCTAAGGTAATCACAGCTTCGGCTGGAGCCAGCTGGCCAACTGGGCAGTCCCATCAACTCGAGAGTTGAGATCGTGGGCGTTCAACAGCCAAATTCAAGAGCCACAACAAAGCAAATAAGTTTAATGATTTTTTGTATTTCGAGTATATTGTACCGTCAACAAAGAACGTTTGACTACGAAAATAAATAAAATGCAGCCCACGGACCAGAAAACAGACGAAAAATGGTTAAAATACTGCGTAGGTTTTGCATTTTGATGATGACCACAAGCCACAAAGATCACCCAACTAGCTGAGATCGCTCAAAACTATATATATATGTATGATTCTATGCGGATGGAGATGGCGCTGTGAAGTGGATGATTCCAAAGTCAACATTTTGTAATCCCCCAGAAATATCTTCTTTACTGGTTGTAAAGATAACACCAGAATACTTGAGATAATAATAAACATTCCAAAAATAAAAAGAGAACGATTCAGAATATACATAATTATAAGCTGGCGTTATTTAAATTTTAATAAAGTCGTTATCTTCGTTATATATATTAGTAAGTGGGTGATTTTGTAGATTTTGAATCGTTACAGATTTTTATTTATAGCATTTTTCTTTCCCTCTCTTTCCTCTCGCCCACAAGCTGCAGTTGAAACTGTGGTCGCTTTACTACGTTTGGTTCTGAAGTCAAGTTCGTTGCCCAAGTCTTTTGTTTGGTGGGCAATTCTTATTTTTAAGTTTTAAGAGGTGGAAAAAAGTGAAATTTTTTAGTTTTAGGATTCTGCCCACCGCAAAAAAAAAATTTGAGAACCCAGCTTCTTTAAGCTCAAAAAAGATTCTCTGGGAAAATAAATTAAATAGTTTGACTTTGAAATTTGAATAATCCCACGCTGATTTCGTTTAATCAGTAGTTTTATGAACCAAATGTCTTGCTACAAATATAAACTCAAAACACAACTCATTAGGTTAAACAAACCTTTCTTGTTTGCGTTTTAAAAGCATTAAAAGTGACCACCAGAAACATGGTAGCAGCAGTCTCCAATCACTTAATAGAATGCTATGTTTCTATTAATATTTATTCCGTCTATAGACGGACCCCTCCTCTCAATGGTCCACTTAAAAAGTGGAGATTATCCGTGACTTCCCTTGATTGGGTTCCATTGAGATCGCCGCGTGGCGCTAGTTGACATCTGACAACAAACGCGGGCAGAGTCACAGATCGGTCACTGAATAAACCCTGGGGAAACCCCCGACTCCACACCCTTGATGAGAATTTATGGACGGTCCCACAGGCTTTCGGGTTAAATAGACTCCACTGGCAATGACAGAGCGCTCTGTGCACTTGGAACCTCATGAAAAACCCATCAAATGTGTCAAAAGCGGCGCGTCATTGGAAAAGTTTCTATTGTTTTAGGGCTCCGTTTCGTTTTTCGAATTCAGGGGGACTTTGCGCAAGCGCGAAGTGTGAAAATTAAGGCGAACGGCGAACAGGTTGGAGTCTGTGCACCGAAAATAAAAAGGAAGATAAAGATGCTTTTTATTCTCTGATAAACCCCAACACTTCCCTAAGATTGACTTAAAGGTTTCATCTTATTTCTCCCCGTGTAAAAATATCTGGAATTAGGCCTGAATCTGAACTGTGGAGAGCCTATAAAATATACGGCGCTAATGGGCCATTTTCACGCTTATTTACACAATGGAAAAGCGAAAGTTTTATTTATGGGCGGGTCATGGATTTTGTGCTGTTCGCAGGCAGCTGCTCACCTGATTTCCAGGTGCTGTAAATTCTATGCCACCAAAGTGCATAAATATGTTCGAATGTTGCACTTATGACAGCACCCAAAACATGCAACAAGTTTGGCCGCATTTACAGGTGGTACCGGTGCCGGTGTCCAAAAAAATGAGACAAACAAATGTTCAAGTGAAGTGGTCAATGTCCACTTGAGTGGCCCGAAAACAAAAAAACAAAAATCTGTGGAAAAATGTGAACAAAAAATCGTTTGGCATGCCGACGGCTTCCAGGGCCAATCGACAATGAGCGCTAATTATGCTGAGCCAAGCCGGGCCGAGACGAGATCGCTTGCCAAAAAGGTTCAATGCACCGCTGCAGCATTTCAAATCCCTTGTTGACCTTAACTTTGAATTGTCAAAATACAAAAGTTCAAGCCGACACAAAGCCCCGAACAATGAGCACAAAGCGCAAGACACACAAAAGAAGTGAGCCACGGAAACCTACATACTTTGGCCTAAACTCAAACGGGTACACAGTAAGGAAATTGTATTAATTTTTATGAACTGGAAATTGTGAGATTATAATGTTATATGGGATAATTTGGGAATGCGTTAGGGAATGCTAGAGATTGATATTTTATATATTCAAGAATTCCCTGTCTTTCTAAGATATTTAAAATCATAAGCTTTAAAATTAGTTTCACCCATTTGTTTAATTTTTTTTAATAAAATGTATTTCTCTCACTGCCAATGTGATTCATTTGTGCTGGCCATATGCAGGCCGCGTTGCACACAGATGCTCGAGAATATGCCGCTCGGATGGATTTGGATTTGGATGCTGCTGCTGCTGCCACCGCTTTGACATTGACTTGTGGTTTCAGTTGCCGCCGCTGCCGCATTTCAAGTTTTCAGCTTTTTTATTAAGTCTTTTCTGCATCTTTTTTTCATAGTTTTTAGTTTCTGTGTGTGGGCTGGAATTGTTTTCCTCACTTCATTCATAGAGTCGCAGCTCGCGCTAAACTGATTAGTCAGCTTCTTGGCTTTTGGGGAGCAGCTGAGCTCGGGTATTTGGGTGTGATTCTTGCCACAGTTTTTTGCGTGGTATACGTATCTTTGTTTGTCCTTCACAAACATTTGTTTGGCCAACAACTCACAGCTCACAACTCACGGCTCACAGTTTTTGTGGTTTGCGGCATCTGAACTCGTACTTCCGCATGAATACTCGTCGATCATACATACATGGCTTATCGATATATCTTGTGACTATATTTAGCTGGCGAGATTAGGCGAGTTTATCTTTATCGCCTTTATGCTTCAGAATCCGAGTGTCATTGGATCGCCCACAAATGGCGGTGGAGTGAGTCACAGACATAGGGGAAATGTGTCGTCACAAGTCGGTGCTTAATTGAGCTTCGAACATTATTACTTCTAGTCAATGTTAAATGCATTTATGGAATAAACACAGATCATATATTACAATTATATATCCCAATAAAGCAATAATTAAAGTTTTTATTAGGAAAATAAACTAATATATTATTATTTAAGCGACTTAATCACTCACTTGGTATAGCAACTCTTCTATTAATTCAAAGATATTACGCTTTAAGTTAAGATTAATGTAGACATCAGTCGCATAGAGAACCTTTTCCTTAGTAGTTTTCCGTGTGGCACTTTTCCCGCCCAGTGCTAGGCAACTAGTTGCCATTTATGTAAGTTCAACATTTTGCAGATATATCCCCCAGCCAGCTGCACTCGTCGTTAGAACAACAAAGTTAAACAAAGCTCGGACTGACTGCATAAATTAAGTGCCGGAGGGGGAAGAATGATATCGGGTGACAAGCGTGAAAAGCGCGACTCTGACAGGTACTACTACGACTATATAACCACGCGGAGATTAAAGGCCAGCCAGCCAGCCAGCCTTTGCTACCTTTTTACCTTTTGGCCAAGAGGCGCTGCGCTGCGCTTGCGCAATCCCTGCCTGAATCCACAATTTACAATTTACAATTCCAGTGATCCTCACAGCGCCAACTCGAACTTGAACTACATTGCATTCGACATCAAAATAAATACATAATCGTAAATATAAAACCAGCGCGGATTGCTCCCATTTCTTGACCAGGCACAGGCCACACCACGTGACTGGCGAATTAGTTGGTCAATGTTTCGCGGCCGTTGTTGCTTTTTTGGGGCACGGACCGAGACAGATTGGGCCGCTTGGTAGCTAAAAAGCTGAAAAAAAGATACATCCACAGCCACATCCACGGATCTCCAGGCAGCCGCATCGCCCACAGTGCCGCTCGTTTGCCTTTGTTGTTTGCCACCAAGTGGCAGTGACAATGGCCGAGAAGGGGTATACCTTCAACGGGAAGTCTCTTAAAATGTATGCAAAAAATTAAATATTGGTTCTTAATTATCAGATTTCCAAAAGGATATAAATTACTGTCGATAAAATAAGTAAAATAGTTTCTAAAATAAAACTGCTTAGAGGAAATAAATATTCTAAGGGCAAATTAAACTTTAAAAAATGTAAAATCTGGCCATAAACTGGCAAAGAACTTGCTGGTATTTTCAGTTTAGGAAATTTACTTAACAAATTATTTTACGATTAAGTGCAAAAGTGTATTTCACATTCGCTACAATCCTCTCACAATTTGCACCTCATTGTTGGCTCGTGAACTTGTAACCAACTTGTAACCCGATAGTTGGCAGCATTAACTTTACTTTTTTGTTGCATTGTCTTCTTGGCGATTCGCTCGCTTTGGGCTATTTATAAAATAGTAAACGCTTTAGCTCGCTGCGGCCATTGTCTCACAATTAAGATTTCATTGTGAGATTTCGCGGCATGGGCCAGGCGGGCAACGCGGCGTATGCGCGATGCCGCGAACCGAATCAAACGCAATGTGCTATTTGCAATTTGCAATTTGCCACTTGCAGCGCTCTGAGCATCAACAGGCAATAATTTGTTTAATTAGGCGTAAATGACGCCGACATCGTGGCTCTAATGGAGCGTGGCTGATTTTAATAGCTTGTCGGGTTGGCTTTAACCTTACAGTGCGGCTTGTGGTTGTGGCAAGTGATTCGTACTCGCAGTTCGCCATTCGCATTTGTAATTCCACTGACTCTGCCACTGCCACACCCAGTTCGGCGATCGGTGTACCATGCTAATGCCATATTCTTGCAACCCGAAATGCCATAAAAGATATGTATATGTGGCCAGGCCCAGACATATGTTCGACTGCCGACCTGCCAACCGATCGACGATCGCACGGATCGCATTTGATTGCGCCCCGATCGATCTTTGGATGCCTTTGCCATTCACGACGATAATTCAATTAATTGCGAAAATGTCCTAGAGACAAATTCATATTCACAGCAGACGGCGGCGATTGCAACAAAGTGCAAGTACACAAGTGCACTGGGCAGAAAAAGATGACCCTTAAATTGTTAAAAAATATTACGAAAGACAAATCCCAAAAAGTATTCTTACTAAAATTCTTACTGATTTTAATTTTCAATCAGAGGAGTTGCACTTCCTTCGCTTTGCCACCCAATTCTGTACTCTTTTCCCCCAGTGTATCATTTATAGCGGTCTGTAGATGATCGTAGCTAGTCGTGTCCACCATCGTGTAGCTTTTCATTAAATTTCATTAAATTCTTTTATGCGATAGCAAAGCAAAATCAGCAGCAACATTAAGCATTGCAACATTTTTTTGCGATCCGATTGGAGTTGGAGTTGGCTGTGTCGGAAAGTGGTGATCGCTGGCTGATCTTCGCTTCATGTTCCATGCCCCCGATGCCCGATGCATTTTATGACTTTGATTTATTTGTGCAAATTATTTTTAAGCTGTTACATGACTAGCAGGGATCTGCGGCTCTCGAGGAAGTGTTTGCCGCGTCTGCTGCAGAGCAGAGTGATCGGTGATCAGTAATTTGCCATTTCCCATCGCTCATCGCTCATTGCGGCCAAGTTATTAGCTGTCTGCAATTGTCAGCGATCGCTCGACGCTTGACGGCTGCGCTCCCAATTCCCTGCACTCCACTTCAAGTCTCCCCAATCTACAATCCCATCGGAGCCCCAATCCCGATCCCGTGCGATCCCAAGGCGCATTGGCAATTGCATAAGCGGAGTGATCTCTCCATCTGTCTGTCTGAGGATCAGCTGTGCATAATTTCAATTTGACAAAGCACATACGATCGATGGCTTGGCTGATAGGCGCCGCTTAACTCGGTTTTAGAGCCCGCGGCTAGGGCTTTTCCCCGATTTATCGTAAAGTAACCCCTCCTCCATCCATATAGCATGTCCATTCAGCGTGCTTAATTACTTTTCGAGGGAGTTTGGGTATCGATAATCGAAGCTAACTCTGGGAACTGGGAACTCGGATTTGCTTCGGGGGTTGGAATGGGCATTGGGCACGGATATCCGCGTACGTGCTGGGCATTGGCAAGCTCGCTGGAGAAGCCCCAGCTGGGCAAGACCACACTGCCTCTTTTTGGGCTATGCTGACCTATAAATTCCTAGCTGACACTATCTATTTGGACTCTGAATGGATTTACTCTAGGACTAGTCCAGAATATTAAAATAAATGCTATATCTTATGCAATATCAGCAGATTGAAATAGAAATCATTATTTAAAAATACAGGTTCCTAATCAATTGTATTTATCTCAAGGCAAAATGTCCCATAAAAGATTAAACTTCAATTTCAGATGTATTATCTATATGACTATAATAAAATTAATATACATTTAAAGCTCTTCAAACATAAAGCTTAACATAAAATCTTAAACAAATCAACCAATTAACTTCCTTTCAAGCCAAGTGAATTCTTTGATTGCTAAGATTGAACAACAAATGTTTTGACTTGTTAAAATAATATCTTAATGGCATTATGCATATGTAGGCCCAAATACAATTGGCAAAGTAAACAAATCAACATGGTTTCGACGGCATTTGAAGTGCTGCAAAAATTACCCGCCCACAAGTTGAAGAGCATTCGCGTTTCGATGGCTTGCTTCCTTCCTGTGTCTGATGAGGCCTACTCCCCCCTCCTCTCCCCTCATGGTAATGCTTAATGAAAACAAATGAATTTATGAGTCGTTGCCGTCTGAGCTCCCCCCAAAGAGACTTATCCCAGCGATCACCTCGTGGAACATTGGCATTGGCCATTGGCCATTCCGCTTTTGTCTCCCCACTCGGGGCGATTTATGGCTTACGCACTTTTTTTTCTCGAGTGGAGAGCGCTTTATTAGCAACGACCGTTGCGTTATTATTTATTTATTATTGTAATGCGAGTAAGGCGGCCGCATAAATTATTGTAATTTACCGTTGCAGCGGCTGCGGTCACAGTTACACACGCCGTCAGGGTCTAAGGTCCGCCCCGATTTGGGGGCGATCGATGTGATTGATCGGTTTGTAATTGGCACCGGCCGTGTTTTGATGGGGCCATTGCAAATCTTGAGCTTTGGCTCGGGATTGTTGTTATGGTAGCAAAGTTCAAACGAGGTTCTTCCGATGGACCTTGGACCTATAAGGTGTTTGGGCCTACTTTGGTGGCGAGTGCAGGCAGGCTAAAACTTATGGGATATTATTTTAAATTAATCCCAAAAAACTAAGCCCCAAAACGTGATAAATGGCGACAAGAAATATGTAATGTTACTTTTAATCCCCATAATCCCGATTTCTAGAACGCGATCTTTATTTTTTGCTCTGTGGCGAGAACAGCCAGCAGGCAGAGGCAGAGCCCGAGACACAAAGATACTGAGATACTTTCAGCCGCACACGCAGCTGCGGAAACGTAAAACAATGTAGGTGAAACAAGTTCCCGCAAATGCCAAACTTAAGAGCCCGGCAATCCACTCGCTCGTATAGATGCAAATCAATAGCAGATTTCGGGCCTTAATAGAATTTTTTGTTTCGTTTTTTCTCGAATTTAGAGGCGGCAGCGAAAACCGCAACGGCAACCGCAGCTCAGACAAACAAACGCAAAGGCGCCGTCGCAAACACTTTGCTCGTAAAGCACCGCAGAATCAAACCCCAGGGCGGCACTTGACTTGAGTAACCGAAGCAGACAGATAGATTAGAGGGAGAGAGAGAACGCCAGGTTAGAAGAATGAGATGGCGAGAGCTGTTTATTTACTAAACAAGTCGCTCGCTAACTTATGTCGTCGATTAGCTGAGAATTTCCGCTTTCAATCGACGGCTGCTCGTAAATTAGCGAAATTTTAATAAGAATCAGCCACCGCAAGGGACTGACTCCTCCGTTTGAGATGTTCCAAGAATCCCCATTGACCTTGAGCACAAAAGACTCAGACAATAGCCATATGTCGCTCCTTCCTCAGCGAATCAAATAAATATTTATGCTCGTGTTCGAGGGTAATAAAACTTCAGAAGTAGGCAAAAATAAATGAGCCGAATTAGCCATGCCAGGCACAACATTCAAGTTGGCCAATTGATCATTCATTAGACAAAACATCTGCACAGGAAGAAATATTTCAGCCAGTTTGCAATTAATATTAAATTAGGATTCCAGAATCTGTATTTCCCCGAATTTCTTCAAGTGTTACCTAAGAGTTTGGGGGTTATGCAACTTGTGGAACAAATAAACGAGGGTTTATTAGCCGATAATTGCCGATCAAATAAGGCTTGAACGGACCGCAACCAGTACGTTTCCATCGTAGATCAGTTTGATTGATATTAGCCATCCCCGAAGGCATCCAAATATTGTCTCGAGTCGCATTAATGCCTGGCAGCAGCATCCGTGACCCTCTCTGCCTGAATCACACATAGTTCTTTACACTAATGTGAATTTGCCAGCGAGGGAGGGCAATAAATAATAACATTAAATAATGAATATTTTCTGCTGCTGCTCCTTCAATTGTTTGCTCAACCTTCGATGCTCGCCTGACATTTTATTGACGCATTATTTGTGCTGTCTTTGGGCTTCGCAAAGAATGCAAATTTCCAAGATCGGTGATTATGGTTAAATTATGCACAAAAACAAAAAGACTCGGCAAAAAAATAAATACAAATTAGGCGGGCGTATAAAAAATTTCACCTGCTGACAAGTCGGAGCCAAGGTAATCGACTCCATCGCCAAATATGGCCAAAGCCGCCCTAGAAATTGTTTTCAAATATTGGCGAACGCGTCTAATGAACGGCTAGAAAGTGGCAGACCCACAAAAGGCAGCTAACTGGGCCACCTAATCGGGGGGCGGAAGTGCCATTTGGCTATATCTTTCCCTATCTTCGAGGTTCTACGAATTATCCGACTCGGTTTTGAGTGTCGGCTACCCACAAAGCCCAAAGACTAAGTCAATAATTACACAGTCGCAGTCCCAGTGTCGGGGCGATTCCTCCTCCAATGGCACTAAGCGATTCGAAGCGTGAAAAACGCTTCCTATTATTAGTTTAATTTGTTTTGGGCGCGCAATTTAATTTATATAACAATAATCGTTTATAAATGATAAATTAATATGGGAAACAAATTGTATGGGCGGCCGAGAGCTTGGAGCTCTCATCTCTCGATCGCTGATGTTCGAGCGCCAAGTGGTCGACAAGTTGCCAAAATTGGCAAGGCTTAAATGGACACAACAGCAACTCGGCTAGCGATGGATGGCTGGCTGGCTGGTTGGCTGGAATCACAGTGCTTGCCGGCTATCTTGGACTTGGTTAGTTATTTCCTATCCGCCTTTGTTTGGGTAATTTACGAGAGTCTCCCTGGGACTGGGTCCGAGCAGGCGTGGGTTGCTTTTGGATGGGTCAGTAGTCGGTAGTCGGTGGTTTTTGGTCTTTGGTGCTTCGAGGCTTGGGCCTTTGTATTACGCATACGCCACGTTTGCTTTGATTTCTTACTTGCTGCTTTTGAATGGGCGACTGGGCGAGAACTTCCAAATAGGGAACGCAGCTGAGCAAGGCGAATTTCGCTTTTTTATTTAAATTTGTTCGTAGTTTAAAAAGGGGAAAATCTAAAGTTAAGGAGGAGTGCAGAAAGAAAAAATATATCTAAAAACTATGGCATCTAAGCATTAAAGTTTATTTAATAAATAATAAAATTAAATCCCACATCATCATATTGATTGATGTTTTATAAGAAAAGCTTTCTGTTCAAGTGTATTTCTTAGCTAAATAATTTCTTACAGTGCATCCAAAGACTCTGGTTTTCGAAACCCATTCAGTTAAACTCCCAGCTTCCTGTATTAAAAATCCTAAAAATTATTATTTACAGCAAGCACACCTTAGGCCACTCGGAAACGGCTTCCAATTATTTTCATACGCGCTTGGGAAATTTAAATAAGCTGATTTATGGCTATTTGATGAGCACATTAACCGGAGGAGGAGCCCCGCCCCCGCCTCAGTGCTCGAGTCTTCCTTCCAGCTACTGCTCAAAAGTTATTACATGTTTAAGTTTTATTGGGGGCCATGCCACACGAAATCAAATAACCAGCAGCTTCGCTCAAAATTCTTATGGCCTGCTTTTTCCTGCTGCTTTTTTGTCAATATTCAACTCTTTCGTTGCTGTTCTGTTTGTGAGTGTGTGAGTGTGTACTGAGTGTACTTTATTATTAATTTTAAACGTGGGCCCACAACAACACGAACACCCACAGCATTTGTCAAGTTGCTTGGATTCTTTTCTTCGCCGTCTATTATTTCTGTTTTCGTTCTTTGCTGCTGCCTGGCCTGGCCGCATTTGTTATTACTTGTTGCGGTTTTGCTGCAGCAGCCTTTGTGGCTGTGTGCGAGTTGTATTCTTTGAGATTAATACTTGCAATTTGAACATTTCAGCACGTCGACGTCGGCGCCTGTTTCTAATTGCGAACGCAAATTACTCATACGCCGCGTTGTGCTCGCATAATTATCGCTTATTGCCACATCAAATCACCGGGCTGCGTGGGCAGTTGGCCTGGCTTAAAACAAAAAAAAAACCAAGCTGAATGAGAATAAATAAATGAATGAATGTTGGTTGCCAAGCGCGCGCATCCTCCCTTAATGTCAGCTGCTGAATAACAATTATTTGCTGCCATTTTTGTTTACTGCTCAGCAAGTATCTTGGCATCGCTCTCCCAGCAATGGATCGCCTTTATGCGCTCATTTGCATATTAAATAAGCGGCTGCTTCACTGCCACTGCATCGGCGTTGGCTGCACTTCGTCGCAGCTTGTTGTTTATATTATTTTATTTTACCTTATTTTTCACTTATTTTGTATTTTTCTGCTGCTGTGGCTGTTTGGTCGGTTTCTAAGCGGCAGCAGCAGCAGCAACGACAGCAGCAGCTGCTTTCCATGCAAAGAACACTCTGCGATCGTAGGTTGGCCAGCGGATTACGCGCGGGAGCCGCGATTTTTATTAGTATTCTCCATTCGGCTTGCTGACGCAAAAGAATGAAACGGCAATATTGCATAAGGTGGAAGTGGTTTAGTGTGTTACCTGCCCTTCGCCGTGGCAAGCCCACGGTTTTCTCAGAAGAAATGTGGCGGAATAACGAGAAAAAATGGTTGAAAAAAGCAAATAAGTAGCATTTATTTGCCACCTGACTGTAATAAAACTCAATCAAGTCAAATTTCTATGGTAACTAACTAAAAAAAAAATATATCTGAGGAAATCTGTAATCCAAAAGTATCCACAGCAAATCAAGTAAAAACATAATAGATAAATCGAAATCAAATATTAATTAAGAGATCACATAGATCAAGATTAG
This sequence comes from Drosophila anomelani, assembly GCA_035045905.1. Lineage (NCBI taxonomy): Eukaryota > Metazoa > Arthropoda > Insecta > Diptera > Drosophilidae > Drosophila > Drosophila anomelani. Next base: position 9,088,890 of record JAWNOO010000165.1, read on the forward strand.
GCTTGGTCCATAAAATTATAAACATTTGGGTTAGGAATATTGGGAATAATATTCGCATAGCTAAACACTTTCGTATCGACAGCAGACACCAAAATGTGTCAGTTACGATTATGCTAAAATCTTTAACTCAAAACGAAAGAGGGAATTGGAAACTGCGACTGTATAAAATCAATGTCGACTCTTTGAAATTTCTCAACTGTTTTCATCAATGGAAACCGAAGTACATATTTTACCCCGCAAATAAGTACTAAATACATTCCAATGCAGATCGTTATAATCGAATTAATTATTGTTCAAGTGCCATTAGTCAAGCTCTCGGCCAATTAGTCACAGCGAATTTCCAGCTAATCCCCCACCAGCGAAGCTCTTTTCAGCTCTGCCTTGGGTGGCTCGGCTGGGCTTGGCACACTCATCCGAGGATCGGACTGGAGATGGAGATGGTGGCCTTTTAGGGCCAGAGGCTTAGATAACAATTAGAGAATAAATTATTTGGACGCATGCTAATTTCAATATTTATTGTGCGGAGACAAAGGAAAGCCAGCTAGCGAAGCACCAATGTTGGGTGACTATTTCAGCGAGTTTTGGTGAAACAAGTAGTGGTCTTTCCTTATTCAAAGCTCAGCTATTGACAGTCAGAGAGTTACACTTATCGGCGGCCCCGTGTGTGAGTGTGACATTAAACCACACACAAACAAGTCCGCCATATTTGGCAATTGACTTTGCAGCCAACAGCCAACAGTGTTATTCGCGATATATATCCACATGCACACAGATCGGCGTACACGGAAAATAAAGAGAGATCATAATCGAAAATAAAAGTAATTTAAATATGATGTTTGTTCCAAGGGAATGTAAATATATGTATACTCTTCAGATTTATTAAAAACTGACCGCATTAAGGACTAAGAAATGAGGAAACAAGAGCTAGAAAATATGTATAAATAATTTATATATTAACAAAGTCATTTTAAATCTTATAAAATTGATTGAGAAACCGATATTCTTCCCTGTGTACCAAATAAAATACATATGCGTGTTTGGCTTTTTCTTCTTTTAACTGTTTACGCTGCCCACATGCGATGGCCTGTGCTTGATAAATAATTTTAGTTTTATAAACACAAATTGACACTTCAAATTGTTTGCCAAAAAACCGAAACGGAGGGAGGGAGAACGAGAAATGAAATCAATTTGAATTAAGCCGCCGCTTTGAAGCTCTGCAGGTTTGCCTGCGATTTCTTTGGCCTCGAGCCCCGAGGGGGTGGGACCCGCCGACCGACCGTTGGCTTTGATTCAGATTGGGCATATCATGACTTCTCGGAATCAGCATCGGCATCAGAATCCGAATTAGAATCCAAAAGGCAGGTAGCCGCCCCACTTGTTCTCGATATTTGGCTCTGGGCGGCTATGAAAAATGCGAATCTGATTCGTATCGGCAAAGATCTGAACATGGCTTCCAATTCCCAAATTCCCCCGAGCCACCAAATGGAACCCTCTTGGCCGGCTCACTCGAAAAACACATTTAAGAGTTAAATATATTTTTTCAGATTTAAAGAGCAGGAGGCGAGCGTCGTTATTGCCGCATTATGCTCGCGTTAATTAATTGTTTATTTGTATTGCGATTACCGTCGGTTTTCGTCATACAAGTGGAGTACAGGGTAACTTGGCTATGAGGAACTTATAGGAGATTGTGGTGGGAATCATTTAAAAAACAAAACAGAGAATTTTCAATACCAATAGATCGGATTTTTACATTGTTAGTTTGTTTAAGAATTATTCTTTTAGCAGGAACAAAATCTTTTCAATCATAAAACGAAATAAAACTCTTAGAAATATCTTTCAATCTTTATAAAGCTTGAAATTTCTTCTAAAAAGTAATATAATCTCACACTCCATAAGTTGAGTGAAAAAGAGGTTATTATAATTCTTCATAATATTTATAGCGGGATAAATAAAGTTATAGCTTCTCTAACGCAAAGTTTTCAATACAATAAATTGATAAAGATTATTTATTTTCATTATTAAATAACATCCCATCGATCCTCAATTTTTATTTATGCGTAGTAATATTTCATGGGTTCTAATGCATTTCTGATATTATTAAAGGGGGCGCCCGAGTGTTATCAGCCCCTCAGTACCGCGTAATTGATCCAGTTCTGTGGCGTTCGATTTTATTCTCGTGCTGCATTGGAATTGGTAATAAATATTATCACAGCTGACCGCCGCTAATGGGCAAACAAAAGAGCGCTTAATAGGCCACTGGTCAACAGGTTGATAACACACAGCCAGGGAAACCGTTGCTGGGAAACTGTCGTGGAAAACTCACCATGGGAAGTGCGGTGGGGAAAACACCTGCGCTGCGCCTTCGATCCGGATTGCGATCGGGAATGCTTTTCGTTAATCGTACTTATCGAAGACACTTTGTTGCGCGTTCGTTGCTCGTGTTGTTCTTGTGGCTGCCGCAGTAGTTGCCGCTGCTGCTGTTGCTGCTGTTTTAATTAGCAATACAAACACATTAGCTAATGCACACACGCGACACAGGCAGACACACGGAAAGGCGCCCACGCAGCGTGCCAATAGAAAACGCGTTTATTGAAAATGCAACGCGCACAGAACCCGATGCGACGTTGCGCAGGCTCACAAGCCACACCAAGCCAAATCAAACGAAACCAAAATAAAATTAAAGCCACAAGCTAACGAGCCAACTCGTGGCAAGAAAAACCACAAAACCGAAAATCGAATGCAATGCAGGACTGACCGCAGCACTTTGCATGTGCAATTCGCCAGCGGAGTTCTCAATTCAACTCTTAGCGCGATCGTTGCTCGTTTCGCGACTCAATGGCTGTATCTATCTGTACACACGTCGGATCGCTGCCGCTGCCAATTTGTAACTGAAATTCAGTTGCTGAATTTCAAGTTTCAAACGGGCAGTGCTGCCATCGGATGGAAAAAAACTAAGTCCACAAAGCACAATCCACAACGATCTACAATCCACAATCTCTTTCCCTCTCTCTGGCAATATGTATCTTATACACACAATATTTCTATATTTTATTGTTTTTGTTTGTAACAAAAAAGAATAAACCATAATATCATGGAATATCTTTATATATTTGTATAGACTATATTTTTTTGTGACATTATTCTCTTGTATTAAATATTTAATTCATAATTTTATTTTACTAGAACAAAAATAATCAATAATAAAACCATATATGTAAGATATATATATATTACTCAAATTTGTTAATGTTTGATTGCAAGTTGTTTCAATTTTTTCCAGAGCTTAAACTTTTATTTGAGTCCGTTGCTCAACGTTTAAAAAGTCCGCCAAGTCGATAGACGATATGAACCATTTCAACTTCCGGCCTTTCGTTGTGACTGCCGGAAACTCATCAAAGCTTATCGATAACTTGACGGGAAGCCCTGGTTCCGCCATATTTTCCAATTGGCGCTAAGCGTTCAAATTTAAAAATATATTTGGTTGGCGAGATCGATTTTTATAAAAGTAAAGTTTCAGCTTAATATTATAAACGCCTCATTTTAAAATTTAAATAAAATAAAATTAAAATAATAATAAATAAATAATATAAATAAAGGAAATTAACATTAAAATAGGCTAAAATATTCTGATGTTCTTTATACATATAAGATTATATTTAATAAATATTCTTAAAAATATAATTAAAATGAGAAGAACTTCGGCACAGCTTGTACATACAAAAATCTTTTCAATCAATTAAATTCCATCTTTCTACCTGCTTAGGAATGTTTGAAAGTAAATAAATAAAAAACAAGCTAATTTCCAGAAGTCTACATTTTAACAATTTCTTTTACAAGTTTTATATAACAACTAAGCCAAAAATTAATTAATTTTAATTTCGAAAACTGTATATTATTTTTTAATTTTATAAGGTTTGTGAGTTTTTTTAACGTTTATATCTATTTCGACTCTGCTTTTAGTCACTGCAGTAAAGTAACGTACGGCAAGAGTATAAATATATAAAATTTATTTAAGCGAAACATCGACTCATGCAAAATGCCTTGCAAAAATCGCAACTTTAGCAAATCGACAAATTAGCGAATATTCGGCAATGCCTCAGATGTGAACGGATGCTTATCTAAATTTAACAACGACTGCAGCGTGTTTATGGGAATGTTTGTAGTCTCAAACGATGTTTATTTTTTCGGATGACTTAAGCCTAAGACGAATAACACGCAACATGTGCTGGTGGTGAAGCCAGCTCTCCCCTTAGAATCGTCCCTGACCCTGTCGCGACTCCTGGTGCGGATGGGTGCGGATGTACTCCAGGGACTTGAGTATGGCCGCCGGGATTGGAGGAGGAGTGGGCAGATGGGCGCCCGAAGGATGGAATCCGTCGGCATCCGCGGTGTAGGTCAGCTGAATGAGCTGGCCATCGGGAGCGTAGTAGGCATTCGAGCCGCTGGCATAGTATCCACCCGCTCCAGACTCTTGGCCAGCAATGCCGTTGGAGGTCTGGTACTGGTAGGCATAGCTGCCATCCTCCTTCAGGTCGCTCTTGTACTCCCTGGTCTCGGCGGCGGCATCGAAGGAGTCAGCACGGACGCAAGCGATGGCCAAGGCGGCAACGGCGAGGACGAACTAAGGGATACGGATGGGGATTAGATAGGCTTCTCGCTTGGCGAACTTCTTCACTTACGAATTTGTTCATTTTTGGGCTGGATTGGGGTTTGGATTTGGGCTGGGATTTGGGCTTGTTGTCACTGTGAACTCGCAACGAGAATGAATGTGACTGAATTGGCCGGGCGGCGCATTTATAGCATTTTGGCACGCCAATCATTTAGGGCCGGGCACTCGCGGCACTCGCGGGCGGGCGACCCGCGGCAGCAAAAACAACAACCACCTATAGCTTGGCTTATAATTCGCAGCACATGAACATGCACTGCCCCACTCTCACACACATACGCGAGAGCACTAAAAACCCGGCCAAGACGGACAGACTCTTCCGCTGATACATTTTATTTCGGTGACTGAGCGGCGTCTGAGTGTGTGTCTGTGAGTGGTGCGATAGTTTTTGGCCATAAACTTTATGCTCCTTTTTGTTCAAGCAGCGGTCAGTCGACTTTCCGGTTAATCAATTCCAAAACCGAGCGGTGGGGGTTAATTTTTGATTAGCACCTACGCAAAAATACAATGGCATTAAATAGTTGTCTTTCTTTGGGGGGTTTTTAGCGCAATTAATAGATTTTATTTAGCGGTTACTTCCCTGAGAATATATATTTTAAAGTGCAGACTTTAAGCCAGGATCATTTGTAAATGTTGCGCCTACACCCGACCCGGTGTTGACCCTCTGCCAATTCATATGCGAAACTTTATAATAAATTGTTCGCAGAATCGGTAAAATCGATTAAGAACCTCACATGCTAGGTCAACGGATTCATTTATTACAAAATCACCGAGCGCGCCCAAAAGTGAAAAGACCAGGACGAAGACCTTAACAAGGACGACGACGAGAAGGGGAGCAGCCAACAGGGAGAGGTCTAACCTGCCTGGCAACCTCAGAGCAGGGCACAGCGCGAAGCAGACGAACGACCTTGCCTCCGCGCGGCTCCCAGCATTGGCAGACTGTCCGAAAGTACGACAGTTTATAGACAGGGGCGGGAGGCGGTGCGGGGTGGGCAAGTTTGTATTAAGTTTTGATAAGAAAACTTGTGATGAGCCAGGACCGTGACTCACGGGAATCACGCAGCTCGAGGGAGGCAATTACAGCTAAAAGTTCATTCTACTCGCCGGGCTGATAGTTGATTGAATTTTCCCCAATAAGTTTATGACAATTTAAAGTAAACAAGAGGATTTATAATTAGCTTCTTATTGGTTTGATTAAAGTTTAAATTATTATTATTTTATATAGTTTATTGTGAAACATTTTAATATAATGCTTTCTTAATCCTTTGAATTTAGAGTTCTACTTCTCTTTTGAAAACTAAAAATAACTTACAAAATGAACAACATATTTTAAAGCATATATTTTGTAATGTTTTTACTAAAATTAAGAATATTTATAAATTATTTCTTTGACAAATTTAATGTTTTTCAAGCGTCTATTAGAAATATGTGACAAGTTATTCAAAGGCTGAACTCAATTTAAAATTCTGTTAAAGATCTCAGAGCTAAGACTTTCCTTTCACCTTAGAAAAATATTTTGCTCCCAAAAAGCCGCAATAAACTCCTACTTTAACGTGTATCCATTAAGCAATTCTCTTTAATTTGTATTCCTTTTTTTATTTTAAGCCATATTAAAGGTGTCGGCTTGCCCATCGCTAAAGTGGCAACAAAATCGTCGACGGCGGCAACAACAAGAGCTTGCCTCGCAGCGCATGCTGTTTCCCTTATAAGATTTGTGTTGGCCTTTTATAAATACATGGATTGGTTGGCAACCAGACCGGGACTTGGTCTTGGACGTGGACTTGAATGTGGATGTGAACTTGGGAACCGGGCATGGATCTGGGGGGGCAAAAGTGAATGTGCGACGACGGCAATGTGGCCGAGATGTCGATGTCGCATGGCGGGGATGCTCTCAGAAGCATTGGGGGCATTATCTGCTTTTTGCTGCCCTCTGTTTCTGCTGGCCTTTTTGGTGTTACTTTCGGCTTTTATGCTCCAAACCGGCTGTTCGGCAATTTGGTTGGTCTTTTTTTTTGGGCTGGCCAGCACAATTGTCCGGTGCCTGCCGCTTGGGCGGCTTTAAATGAAAGCAAAAGTTGTTACGATTCGATGGCGTTTCCTTAAGCCGCTTCCGCTGTACTTAACCCGGCTTCCTCCTCGGCTCCTTCTCCTTCGGATGGTGCTTCTGCCTTCCATCCATCCATTAGGGCAGCAATCCATCTTCGCGCGCATTAAGCCGAGACAAGGAGCAGCATCAACGGAGTATAAAAAAGGGGACATGCTGCAGACCGGCGACTCCTACTCCTTCCCCGGTTTCTCCTTCACCTGCTCCACATTAATTGACCCACATTCGGTGGCGGCAACTGGTCGCAGCCAGTCCAGCCGAAGGTCGCTCTGATGGCAGCGTTTTAGCCCTAGTTTGGGCATGGCTTTGGGCATATATTTTACGACCGCTGCAGCATCTGCACAGAGAAAAATGAATAACTCGAACTTGTAGATTTTAAAACTGTAATTAAATAGGATTTTTGGCATTACAGGATTTATTTATTAATTATTGTTCTGAACCTTTTGTTAGATAAATATATTTTCAAAAAGTATTTAAATAATTTGATTTCTTATCAATATAAATACAGTTTAAAAGCTTTCAAATTTGCTTGCTCTGCATTTCGGTCTGGTCAGCGATTGGCATTTGAATTTTTATGGCCAAACCGTTGCTCTACATTCACTCAGCTGATCCATTTAGCGAATTTAATTAATTAAAACACTGTCATCGCAGGCGACGCCTGCAGACTTTCTGACCACGTTAACTAATGCCGTTTTCACAGTCCCATTCAGTTTCAGCTTAAGTTTCAGTTTCAGTTTCATTTGATTGTTAGTCAGTTGGCTTAAGATGCGACATAATGGTCAGTTCTGCTGCAGATGTAAAGCCGGTATATCTTGATCCCAAAATCGAATATCGAGCAGAAAGCGTTGGCGTTGGGCGTGGAAGGTCGGCCCTTGGGGGGTTTTTTTGTATTTGGACGGATGGCTTGCTGCCAAACAAAGTCAACGACTTTCGAAAATCTGGCCGCAAGCGACCTTGGATCGATAGAGACGAAATGGGTCTGCTAATTGTTGGTAGTTGCAACTTTCGGTTCGATTCGCTTGGCAATTGACGGCGGGCCAAATTCGGCCACCAATTCGCACTTGTAGCTTCAATTTGAGTCAGCACACGGCTGTATTGAATAACTCGATTAATTGGTTTTCCATCATTTGATTTTTGGGCAGATGGATGGCTATATCTATATTTGCATTTCTGGTGATGGATTTTTAATCAAAAACTTGATTCAATTTGCATGTTTCAAGTCCGTCTCCCTTCGCCATCTCTGCTTAAATATGCCATAACATGGCACTACTACTAATTGATTTGATTCGCAGGCGATGGACAAATTAAGGCAGTTAAACAGTCTGGCCATCTTTATGTCATATCTGGGCATTTGTATCTTTAAGATTGTCTTTGTGGTCCGATGGAATTAAATTATGCGAGGCCCTCCCAGCAGGCAGCAGCATTTTATTTATTTAAAAGCATGCTACAGAAAGAACATGTAAGTGTCACAGTAAAAATAACGAGGAAAAATATATTGCCTTATTTATGTATGTCCGCAAAAGAGAAGTCTGTGCATCAGATGCAAATTTAATGCATTTTCACAGCATTATACTGGGTGTAATATTGCCTTTTCCAGGCTCATGGGAAAGGAGATTAAATTTACAAATGTGCAGGCGGAAAATTCCCGAGTTGTGAAGCTCTGGAAATTATGAATTCCTTTTCAGGAGGCTTTAAGAGAAAAATATATGTTTAAAATGGGATATATTTCAGTTTTCTTACATTTAAATTCATTAATTAAACCTTATCTATTATTAATTTGTGTATTTTAAGTTAGTAATTTCCCTGACCTCGTTCGAAAATTAACGAGCGGAACCAGTTTACCCGAAATTGAAGACGAGTGCAGCGCGTATAAGACATAGTCAAGCTGATTTCATATTCTGATCGATTAGCATCTTCCCCTCCGAAATTAGCAGCCATTAGCTGGGGCTGTAGGTGTTCCGTTGGCCATTTCACGCCCAGCGAACCCAGCAATCCACCAATAAATTTGTAGACCCATCCCACCCAGCACGAGCCATATCTGTTTATTGCGACCACTTATCTCGATCCGACGGCATTATGCCATGCTCTGCGGCATGATAAATGGGATGGGAACTGAGCGGCGCTGCGAGTCCATTACAGATTTCGTAAAAATATAGTATATGAATATATGCTCCGATGTAACTTGGCCGTGGATAATTAATGAATTAACACAAACACTTAATTACTCAAGTGCCGGCAGCGAAGAGTTTCTTGACCCGCGGGGGAGAGAGGTTGAAGAAGGGTCAGCCAGCAAGTGTGGATACTGATTTCGTTTTCACTCAAAACTCTTAATGGGAAGCCACCTGGCGACGAGATAATTGGCGTTGCAACCGTTGCTGGCTCTTGGCTACGAAATGTGAGGCGATGCGGTGATGTGATGAGTCGCTCCAATCATCATTATCATCATCGTAATCATTGGGTCTAATGGCTGCACACACCACTTTCCTCACTTTCGTTGGAGATCAATTCGGATTTTCTGGGGTATAAAAGTGCCGGGTCGAGGGCACCGAGGCATCAAACACAGCTTAGCTCTTAGGGTTAAACCAACCAAAAACAAAACCAAACCTAAATCTCAATCCAAGCCAGGCGAAAATGTCGAAGATCGTAAGTCAAAGTCGGCTCCTTCTCCTTCATGGATATCGGATACACATATAGTGAATCATCTGCTTCCTTTTAGAACGTCGTTGTACTTGTGGCCGTAACCGTCTCCATGCTGCTCGGTGTCCAGGCTCGTCCCTCGGACTCCCCGGATGCCCATGCCGAGATCCGAAGCTTTGTCAACGAGCTGAAGCAGGATGACGGCAGCTACAACTACCAGTTCGAGACGTCCAACGGCATTGCCCAGCAGGAGCAGGGAGTCGGTGGCTACTACGCCAGCGGTTCCTCTCAGTACTACACACCGGAGGGCCAGCTCATCCAGCTGACCTACACGGCCGATGAGAACGGATTCCAGCCGCAGGGCGAGCACCTGCCCACGCCGCCACCAATTCCGGAGGCCATCCTGAAGTCGCTGGAATGGAACCGTAACCACCCAGAGGAGACCGGCGAGTACGAGCACCACGAGCACCACGACCACCATCACCACCAGCACGGCCAGGAGCAGGGCAAGCAGTATCTGCAGCCAGCTGGTGCCCTCCAGGCGCCTGCTGCCGCCGTGTCAGTGGGTTCAGTGGTGGGTCAGGGCCTGCACTATGACAGGAAGGTCTAAGTCAGGAGCAAGTCAGGGCCATGTGCCCCAATACATCTCCAGCACCCATCAGCATCCGCATCCATCTTGTCCCTGTGTGTGTCATGTCCTGTCTGTTTGCATAGGCAAAGCACCCAGCACCAGCATCCAACATCCAGCATCCAACAGCCAGTATCCAGTATCCAGCAAACAGCAGAAAGAACATCGGTGGAGCACCTACATCATCTCGAGGCACACCCACTCGCACCACGCACTGTGTATATACATATAGTCTAGGCCCTCATACATTTACATCAACATGCTCCCGGGCTGCGTCCTCTGACCCATCGTCTCCGCCGTATCCCGTATTCCGTGTCCTGTGTCGGCTCGACTGACGTTGACATTTATTGCCAGAGATAATAATAATGTAATAAAAGAAAAATACAATTTAATATGGTTGTTTATACTATGAATGCCGTTGCCTCCACGAGAGCATATGGCCATGCCTGGGGCCATCAGCACAGTGAGAAAATAATGAGGGAGCTCGCTTATCGGTTGGCTTTTATGGCCCAAGTCTGAGGTGAAAATAAATATTTTAAAAAATAATATAAAAAAGATTGTAGCGGTGTTACCCTAAAACAGCGATTGATAAATATGAGTGATGAACTTGAACTGTGTGACTCCAAGAAACACGTTTGGGTATTCCCCAACTCAAGGTAGTGATGAACTTTAAATATTAAACGGTTGGCTTAAGGGGAAAATTATTAAATAAGTTTAGTAAATAAATATCAGAAATTGTAAAAATATGCGCACACAAATTTAATATGTAATTCCTTCAATTACATCTACAAATTACAATTCAACTTAAATTACAAGATTCACAAAGTTGTTTGTAGGAGTAGAAGTTTAAAATTGTGTTTCTGCTTTAATTTTGTTCTCAAAGTTAGTGAATTATTTTATGATCTCATTATTTAATCTTGATTAATAAGCGAAGTTTAAAAATCCCCTCATTTGCATTCATTCAAAAGCTATGAGACATAAAGTTATGCCCAACCATTCAATATTTATTAATTCAGCAAATCTTGGTGAATATCAAACTTATTTTTAGACTCTCAAAGTGACTTTGTTATGATTAGTAAACAATTAATAATCAAATGATTTAATTCAATAATAATCGCCCCTCTGTCGCCATGCCGTCTGCTTTGTACTATTGAGAAAAATAAATAATATAATTCAGTTGCAAAATAGATACTGAAGATAGTTGTCTACCATTTTTTCCTGTGCAGATTCCATCGCAAAGCTTCGTATCGCATCGCACCGCATCCCATCGCCCACATGCATCATCGCTGCGGCATCTTCCCCTTGGAGATTTCCTTAAAGTGTGCGGATCTGGTTTAACTCCATCGATACTTGCCGGGGAAGTTCAATCAGACAGCAGACATCAGAAATCAGTATCAGAAATTAATAAATGCACGCTGTGTTATGCAAATTGGCGTTGGCCCTTCGCCCCATGTTGGCTCGGCATTCGGGCCCCAAGAAATGTGGTAACTTCAAATATTATTGTTGAGTTGATTAAATTAACAAGTTGCCGCCGTTGTTGTTACTTATGCCAGTCGAGGGTTGTTGTTGATTATCTCGATAGAGTTTAGCATTGTTGTTGCTTGCCGGCTCGATTTGATTTTGATTTTGATGCATTGAGGTTGTGTCATCAGCTCCACCCTAGTCGCTGACTTTAATGGGTATACTAATTTAGGCATCGAGTCGGCAAAGTTTATGTTTTTGGCAGAATATCAAATTTCGGAAATAACTCAAGTTAAGTGAATACAATTCACTAACTAAAATAGTGAAGTATAGGTATTTTATAAGCAGATTCTAGCTATTGAAAGTTAAATTGTAAAATACTGTACAACCCGTTAGCCAATTTAATGTTTTATGAACCGCTACCTAAATGAATTGCATTTAATTATAAAGAAATACAAAAGTAACTAAAAAATATATAAATAAAGGTATGCAATATTCAAGCAAGTATTTATTTACTATAAATACGGTTTAATATTAAGCTATAAACATAGCACCATATTTTCTCTATTTTCAACCTCAAATGATTGATCGCTTCTATTGTCTTCTTATAATTAGAAAGAGTATCTATTATTCAGCTTAATACCAATCCGACATGACCATGTCTTGCATTAATGACTCGAAACGTGCGGCCCAAAGCAGTTCGATTGGGCGAAATATGGGTCGCTCCGCATGCTCGACTTGTTTGCATATCGGAGTCTGCAGCGGCTTTGTCTTTGGCCAGCGAGCACTATAAATAGTCAATCCGGGGGCCAGAGTGACAGCATTAACCTCAGAGTCAACAGCCCGACAACAGCAGCCAACATGTACAAGCTCGTAAGTGGATAATAGAGTTTGGCTTTGTAGCTAGATAGCATCTCAATTGACTTCCTTGGACAGCTCCTCGTCGCCACCGTTTTGGGATGTGCCCTGGCCGCCCCCTTGAACGATGATACCATCACCAAGTTCCTGACCAACCAGGATACCGATGGCACATATGCCTACGATGTGCAGCAGTCCAGTGGCATTCAGTTCCAGGAGGAGGGTCAGTCCGGACACTATGCCCGCGGCTCCTACTCCTACATTTCCCCCGAGGGCGTTCCCGTCCAGGTGATCTACACCGCCGATGAGACTGGCTTCCACCCTCAGTCCGACCTCCTGCCCACTCCTCCCCCAATCCCTGAGGCTATCCTGCGCTCCATCCAGTTCATCCAGGAGCACCCCACGCCCGAGGAACTTGCCGACCGTGCCGTGCGCGCCCAGCAGATCTAAGATCCCGCAGAGCAGGAACTCCGATCTAGTCCTAAGTAATATAGCTCATATTGTACATGATGTGCTCATCCATTCTTCCATTCGAGTAAAGCCATCCAGCCGTCATCCGGCTGGTGTTAATTGAACCGATTTGCGGCCTATCCAATTTGTGTAGCACTTAATTAGTGGGTCTCTATAGTGGCGCAGTCAGTTGGGCTTAAGCCTGGCTGGAGCGGAGACAACGCTGGGCATTTTATATTGAATACTTAATGGGAACACTGCGACGAGTGTGCCTCCAACTTTCGTGATATCACAGCGAACAGTGGCCTGGAAGTTGGGCAAACTTGCAGTTTTCAAAAGATCTCAGGCCAAACACATATTTGAAAGTTAACTTTAGTCTGGAGACAAAATGTACATAGGTGACGAAACTTTCTGTGAAATGGTTTTTAAAGGTCAAGGTACGGCTTTTGTTTCAAAAAGCATGGAAATTGGTAACATATTGGCGTAAAGTTTGTTTGTCAGTTTTAAATGGTAACCAGTGGTGACTTTGACTAATGACAGTTTTGAATATATATTTATGTGTTGCTTGGACAAATAAATTTGAATTTAATGTAAAATAGTTTTAGGGAATCCTCGACTCCAATGCTCGACTCCACCCGTATTCCATTGAAACGGTTTCTACACTTGGAAATCAGGTAAGGTTAATAAGCCATTTCAAAAAGTCCAGAAAATAGAAAAAGAATTGGTATTAAAAGAGAAACCTTTTTATTTGTTTAAATTTTTAAATACTCTCAAAGGATATTAAGTTGTAGCCGATGATTTCACAGGATGCTCGGGCCTCAAGCCAGCTCTCTTGCAGATTATTTGGATTTATAATTTCTAGGCCGGGAAAAACAAAATTAGACATACAAATTAAATAAAATTAATATGAAGGAGAGTATCTTACCATTTCTATTTGCCCCTCAAAAATAAATCAGATAAAAACTGGTCAAAAGTCTACTGAGCAGTGAATGCATTTTGAGAATACTTCCAATTTATACTAAAAAGAGTGATATACATATGTAGATATTGGAAGTATCTAATAAGTCGATAAGGTTGAATTATTTAATATAAAAATCTGTGACTAAATTACTAAAAACAATTTTCCTTCAACTCTGTATAAACAGAATTAAATATATAAAGATTTGATAATTATTATTCCCCTTTTTAATGCCAAGAAATAAAATTAGATCCATGTATAAATTAATTATTAATATTCACATAAAAAACAATCAAATTAAGTGGTGAAAACACTGTGCTTTCGCTGCTCATTAACATTTGACATGAGGCAAGTTAATTTCTGCTTTTGGCTGCGATTTTATGGGCGGGAATTCAATGAGTGTCTGCTGGAAATGGAAATTCATTAAGACACTTACACGCGGAGGAGCAGGAGAAGAGGGAACAGCAGGAGCAGGATTCACACAGACGCGAGGATATGGCTAACACGCACATAGCTCCATTGAGGCGTGAGGAGACTCAAGGGGAACAACAAGGTCTGGGAGTGGGATTGGGATTGGGAGGCCAGGAAACCAGGAGACCCGTTGCCTGGGCCTCCCCCCTCTCATATCAATTAGGCACGCTCGGTGGCGGATATGAGTAGTTAATTAAAAAGATTGGGACACACGCAGGAGAGTTAGTATGCGATGTGCGATGTGCGAAGTGCTATAAAATTCAGGCGGCTGTAGGACGAAATCCCAGTGCCGTAAAGCTTTGTTTTCGCACGCATTTCAGCTCCGATTTCGGTCTTTAACAGCGCTTATCCCTATGCTAATGTCAACCCATTTTGCCTGCGGATCTGCGGTCACCACTCGAAGCCCAGGTGCTCCGGGTACAGCTTCAGCTGTTGCTGACAACGCTGCTGTGTAATCAAAACTTTTATTTATCATTTTGCTGAAAATCTAATTATAAATGCGTTTGTGGAAATGTGTCTCTTATATATTTTGTTTTTTTGGGTCTCCTGAATTGTTTGTGGGTCTTTGGTGTATCAGCATCCTGCCATTGTCCTCCATGTGCCAAGTCGTAAAGCGGAGTCCGCTTGGTTTTGATGATGATCTGAGAGGCCTGTGCCACACAAAATGTAGCTGGCGGGGCAATAAATTTTTAAATAAATGCGAGATTTGAGCGGAATCGTAAAATGCTGAACATGCATAAACAGTTTGTTAGGTTTAAATAATTGAAACGTGGCGGTGACGGCGGAAGTTCCGCGTGTCTTAAAGCATTTAAAGGTTACACTTATTATTCAATGAATTGCTAATTTATCTGATCTCGAACTGGAAACTGTGACTGTGTTTTTGAAACAACAGCAAATCACACTGCTGGCGGGCAATGCGGGTGCAGATAGCCAAGTGCACTTTACGGAGATAAAGCCCCCATATAACCGCATCGGGCAAATGGGCCAATAACCCTAAGCTCAGTGGCCGTGCAATTTACTTTTATGATCCGTATAAACTATGCACAAAATTAGCTTCTCTGTACGTCTTTTATTTGGCCATAACTCAACCAGCCAACCAACTGTAGCGCATTTGGCCCCACTTCTGGGCCCCCATTTTAGCCGCTTTTCCCCCGCCTTCCCTTCGGCCTGTGATAGACAAACACAACTACCCTTTTGTGGCCGTTTCAATGTAAATACATTTGCGGGGATACCTTTTCTATTTGTCGGGATTCGGAGTAGCCCCGGGATTGTGAGGGGTGGGATTGGCCATGTCCATATTTAAGCAGCCAAACAACGGCGGCGGAATATAAAAAAATTACTTTGTTTGCAGCTCCCGGAGCATGGTCACGGCATGTGTCACGTAGCTGCCAAAATATGCGAGCGAGTCCTCGAAAATGACACGGCCCAGAGTCCGTGGAGTTCCATGGAAATTGTAAGCCGGAAGAGGCGGGCATTTCAATTAAGTTAGAACTGAAACAAGCTAAATAATGGCCGGAATGGGAGCCTACCTCTTTTGTTATTGCCATATTTATAGGAATTTAACATTCTTTGGGGACAAATTTGGGGACAAAAAATGTTCAACTTTAATGGCACACATTGCTGAAAGGGAAATTAAGATACATAGAGGGACTTAAAAGTCAGTAAAAATATATGGTAAACTCTATTAGCTTTTAAAAGTCTTTATTTTAAGCATAAATTCCGGAAATACTTTATTGAACCACGCCGATCTCTGACTGTAGCCATGCCCTTGTAAACATTCCTTGGGCCTCTCGGAAAATGAAATTTCTTTAAGCATTCTTTGGCCGGCAGAAAAGAATATCCAACTTTAATGCTTCGCTTTTCACTTTTCATTTGGTGTGCAATTTTTCTTGCAGCAAAAATAAAAGGAAGAGAAATGGCAGGAAAAACATTCACTGGCTCTGTATTAATAACAATAGTTCCGGCCATTTGCGATGACGGGGATGAAAAGCGTCTGGCATGGGAATGGGAATGGGGATGCTTGTGCTTGTGCTTGTTCGCTGGCAAAATGAAAAATAATTCCAACAATAATTGCCGAAGGAAACTTCTGGCCAAAAGTGCGGGCAACTGAGAAGTGCCGAATTCTACCAAAAAAGTGACGCTGACATACCAATACCGAAAGCAATAGCAATGACAACACAGACACAGCTAAACAGACAAACGAAACCAATTTATTTCCAAGTAAAAATCAATAGTCAAGGAGGAAGGAGAAAGGACAAAGCGCGGACGGGTCCCGGGGTTAACTATCGTAAAAAACGTCAAATTCTGTAGAGGCGACAAAATTGTGTGTCGCCGTAAGTGTGAGTGTGTCCTGTGTCCCCATCAACATGTGCACGTGTCCGTGGAGATGCCACAACGAATCGTGGCTTTGCCGGACACTCCACCGTCATTTCGATGTCCTCCACTCTCTCCTTTCTCTGTTCTCCCTGCTCCTTTCCCGTTTCCATTGCCTGCACTTGGCCGTACACGGTGCACTTATATCCGTATCGGGCGTCCGGCTTCCGGAATCCGTTTTCGTTAACAACTGCGCCCCAAGTAGAGCACAAGGATACCAGGGGCAACAACAACCATCAGCGAGGACGACAAGGACAACAAGGATGGCGCTTAATAGTAAAATATGCATTTGACATGCGATGAAATACAATGACTGCACCGAAAGAAATGTCATTAAAGGTTGAAGTTGAGAATTTGCATATTCAAAAGGCTTTTAATATTCAATCATTATATATTCAAAAAAGTCTGGCGAGGCAGAAGGAATATTTATATGATTTTTTAAAAACGTGAGACACGAAATACGTATAATATTATTAATAAATTCAAGCAGCTGAACTTAATTGATATTTAATCATGAAAAAAAGGCTCACAATTGTTTTTAGCAGCATTAATATGTTTAATTTTAAATTTAATATTAAAACCAGGTAGCATAGAAATAAAAATAAATTTATTTATAATTTAAGTGCTATTCTAAACACCAAATTTACATCGTTATCCCTTTTCCACCAGTGTTTCCCACTAAGTGCTTGCTTATTCGCGGCCATTTGTTTAAAGTTCCAATTAATTGGTCTGCCTTTGCTGAGGGCAGTGAGGCGGACTTACGATAAGCTGAATTATATTCTTCACTTTAGATGTGACATTTGGATTGCGGCTGCAAGTGCCAGTTCCCAGCCGCCGCAGCCGAAAAGTATGCCAAGCTTTAATTAAAATATAATTACATGCATATTTTTTGTAGAAGGAAATTGAATAGGGTTTTCTCGGCACACACATGCGGATGGTGTCACTAAATTTGATTTCGATAATTTAATATTAGGAAAAGCAGTCAGAAGGACCCTTCTTGACATGACAACAGTGTCCTGCCGGCTAACAGCGTCTGTTGGCTAACAGTTAAGAGGACTCGCGCCTTTTAACTGGCAAACATTTGCCTCGGCTCCTTAGTTGTTCGCTGTTCGTGAGAGGAGCAGGATTTACTGAGCTCCCCTCAAGCTTACCCAAACCACACACATACATATACCGAAAAGGACTCGACTTCGTACGTAAATATTTATGTTTGGGAAACTCGCGTCCCGAGCGGGTATAAAAAACTACGAGTGCGTTAAAAAGTTCACACACAAATTGCATTATTTCCGCGCTGCGATATATTGGCGCGTTTTTCATGCTTTGCGTTTTTCGTTTATTTTTTTCGTGGCTTGGAACTGGAACAAAAGCGTAATGTATATGCAGGGTAAAAAAGTTTAGGGCGATTGTTGTGGATGTGAATTTTGCATAAGGACATGAGGAGCAGCACCCAGGAGAACAAAGCGCGGAAGGGGCCGTTTACATTCCAGACGAATACTGAAAAAATATAGGATCTAGTGATCTGCTGATATTTGAGGTATTTTTTAATTGAATGCGATTTGTTTTAATTCTTTAAATAAGCTTTAAAAGCATGTGGTTTAAAGCTAAGTGTTATGGGAATATACATATTGAATATTTACAAGAAAATAAAAGAGGTTTTCATTGGAACGTTTTAAAAATATAATACAAATTTTTTAAATATAAAAAACAAAGGCAACATACCTCATTTCTTAAAGTTGTATATGGAAATGTTGAACGTTTCAACAGATATTGAACAATTCTTAAAGCAAGCATTCCGTTATTACTTTAAATAGTGCCTGAAGATCTCTTTAACTTTCCTTAGAAATACAAAATGAAAAAACAATATTTTCTTTTTGTGCACGTGGGTCCTTTGTGTGGGAGGCAGCTCGTTTATTTAAAAAAATTTCCATTTAAACCCGGTGACTTACTTGCATGGTTCCGTGGGATCAAGTAACTTGTGATTCTCGGGACCCAGGCCAAGTGGTTTCTCGCCACCTGCAAATTAGTCGGAAGCACTCGGATTTACAGCGAGTTTAAGTGTATTAAGGCATTAGGCCAAGACTCTGCCTGGGGCCCACAACTTCTCCCTTTCCGTGTGGCCAAAATGTAATTTTCTTAGCACTTTTGTTCACGCCCGACGACACATGTTGTGGTTCACACACCGGCTCACACACACACACATCTAAAGCACCCACACAGAGAGCTGGGGAAACCTCAGACACCGATACGAATGCCCCCCGGCAGCATTTACATACTCGCCCAAACATAAGCATAAGCGCAACTTAGCTTGCCAAAGTTTTTTGTTCAACTTTCTGTTGCCGCAGGCAAGCTTGCCAGGACAGTGAACTCCTCCTGACTAATTGATACCCTAAAAGATAATAAGAAATCGATTTTTATGCCTGCTCTGAGCTACATCACGTATACGCCACGTTGTCAGAGACTTTATCTTAATTTAATTCCTTCTCCTAATAGTTGACCAGCAAACAAGTTTATCTTCAAAAGTTGTGTCTTATTGCGAAAAGCTGTTTTACTGGAAAGTTCACATTTCCCAGAAGAAGGAAAGTTAATTTTATATAAGACATAAAAATAGAAATTTCTGGGAAGAACTATACCTGGAAAACTCCTCTGCCAACTTCCAAGTATTTTCCATCAGAAGACTTAAACTGATTTAAATGGTTTTTCTTGGCTGGAATTTTGCTCACCAGTTGAATATTCCCTCGAAATACCCTACAGCCATTGGGTGGCATATTTAAATGCTCAAAGTCCGGAGTTCGAAAGTAGCTGCCAGGAATAATGCTTATAGTACAATCTTCTCCCACAAATCGTGTGGTTGACGACACGCTCAGATCAGCTCCGCTTCAGCCCCTGGGCGGTGGCACTTTTTTGCCACTCTGGGCTGGCACTCCGGCTGGCACAGTCCGGATTGCGGCGATTTCAATCGATAGCCACGCTAATAGTGGGTCTCTGCGACATATGTGAATATCTGATGGGCCTGCCGGCCGACTCCTGGCCTGCCAATCATTTCACGCCTGATTGCCGGCCAAGGCCGGAGGAGGTCCTATCCGACGGCAAACAGGATTCAGGCTGACAAGTCAGACACTGAGCCGCCGCCGGCAGAGCTGAAACCAAAACCCAAAGCCGGCGCTAAAGCCCCTGCTGAACTGCCGGCAATTCATCTAAATCAGGCTCCGTCGGCCAGCTGCGGTTGCGGCTTCAATTAATTAATACAAATTGTATTTGCCCATGGCCCTGAAACCGGCCGGTCGGCCATCTTCTCTTGCACCATAGTATGTTCATCCGCGTACACACTCATTCTTTTTTTTTTCAATTAATTGTTATTTCATTAGCTTTCATTACTCGGCGAGCCACCCACGCGGGCTATTAATGAAGTGGGGGGCCCATTCACCTGCCTAGAAGAGGGCTCTGGCGGATACTGCGGAGGTGGGCGTTATAATTTTCACTTTTATTGGCTTTTAATGAATGCGAAATTGCCAGGGATTATGAATACACTCGCCCATTATCTGCTGCAGGGCCATTAATTAGATTACAAAACGTTTTACCCGGGCTAAACGGGTCTTAAGAGGGTTTAGCTCTGGAGTCTTTCACAGGAATGTGTGTATCCTTATTAATTTTGGTTTATGGAGTAATTTCTTGAATATTTTTAGTGGCCTTGTATGTTCCATGGCAGCAATTATAAAACTATTTTCCCTCTAGTTTGCATATTTCCTTGAAAATATATGTATATATTTTTTAATTACGATAAGCCGCATTTTTTGGTTTACAAAATGTAAACACAAAGTGAAATTTCAAATAAAATTTTTGGGAAATTCTCCTAACTCAATTAACGACCATTTATTTTCATTTGAGTTATTGCAGGCATAAAATTTGTTTTGTTCTTCTGTTTTCTCTTAGGTAAACCACAATTTTCACTTAAAATACAAATTGAAAGGAAATTAACACAATTTTCACATCAATTAAAAATAGAAAGCAAATGACCAAAGTGACAAATGAAATGTGAAATTAAATGAAAAGGATACTAGATTTTAAATAAATGCTTTTGTGGTCCATTTTATTTAAAAGTCAACCAAACACCAAACAAAATTAAACAAAGTCTATTGAAAAACTGCAAATGACATTTATTTTTAATCCGGAATTGTTTCAAATTAAAAAATATATTTAATTACTGAGGATTCTAATTAAGAGTCAGAATATTTCTGATACTTCGCAATCACTGGCTGCTTAAGTATTAAATGCTCCTAAAATATTCGCGTTCTTTATATTATTATTATAAACTATTAAATGGTTTAGCTTAGAAAAAGTTTATAAAATCTATCAAAAATATTCCAAGCTCATCACATAATTAGTTAAATTATAAATAAGAATAGTTTAAAGCCAATTCCATCGCACAAAATAACCCATATGACGTTCGTTCAAATCAACTTGCAAACCGCAGCTGTGAGTGAAGGAAAACACGTGTGATGGCCTCGGTGGCACTGAACAAATGTGATCGGAGTGGCATTGTCAACGCGTCAGTTGTTGGCTGCTGGAGGGTTCGTTCGGTTTGCTTTGCTTTGGCTTGGGTGGCTCTCAGCTCCCGCCTGACTTCCGCTTGGAGCTCGTCTCATTGACTTGTCAAGCGATGCTATCAAGCCGGGCTTGTGGTCGTTACACTGAATTCGCTTGTTTGTTTGTTTGTTTGTCCGCTCGGTGGCTGATTCACTTGTCTGCCGCCCGGCAATTGAATGCCACTCCACGGCAATGCACTCCTGTGGGTTTCTGTTTCGGATTCAGTTCCAGTTCCTGACTGCTGCCTGCCTGTCTGCCATTCAGGGGGAGTCCATTCAACACTTTGCACTTGCCGGCAAACAATCGCATCCATTGACTTGCATTACAGCGAGGTGTGTGTTTCGCATTCAAGGATATATAGGGGAAGGTGGGAGATGGAGAAGCAACACCCGGCTGATTATTGTTTATTTATTGATGGAAAATCTGATTCAGCGATAAGTCGCTTCTCTGCGCAGCCAGTGGAGCGTGCCACTTGACAACCAAAGATACTTTCGCGTATCTGGGAGATACTTTTAGCGATGTTCAGCCTGCGGTAATTACACTTAAACTCACACCAGAACTCAGCGGAGCAGCAAGCTGGGAGATAGTGGATGAAAAGAGATAGTAAAAAATAAATGCTTGCCTGCAGCAAAGAACTGTCAGCATATGGCGAAAAATAAATAAACAGTGGGTGGTAAAGCAAAGTTCACTGAGGTTAAAGCTTTGTGATTATGCAAGAAAGGACATTTAATTGGAACTTAAGGTATAAAATCTATGAATTAAATGTTGTATATTGTTTACTTAAGTATAAATCATAAATAGTAAATAATATACAGAATTTGATTTAATTGATTTTTGTTTTAGTTCCGTTTATTATTTATGTCAAATTTCAAAGTGTTTGTTTGCTAATCAAAATGAATAAGGATTAGAGAAAACATTGTGCTGACAAATAGATAGTGAAATATATAAATATTTGGCTTTGGCTTTAGTGTTGGCTCATGATGTAAAGGATTTACACTCCCCACAATTAGTGCACAAAAAAATAAAACAATGCATACACACGGCCAAGCAACGTTGTATAATATTCTTTTTTTTTCATGTTTATTTGGCATATTTGTTATTGATTCGACAGATAAATATGCATGAAATGTGCAAGAAATGTATTTATTAAATTGTTTATTCATAAATTCAGAAAAAATCACTCAGATATTTAAATAATATTTATCAGGCACTTAACCCAAAATTATTTTTGAGATAGTTTAAATGATTTTTGGTATAAAAAACTACAGCATTGAAAATCAAAAATATGAAATATTATAGGGAATATACATATAACTAACTAATTCATAATAAAATGTGGTTTAATTTTCAAATATCGGGGTTATATTTTCTCTTTATGGAAAAACAAAATATATTTCATATTTCTAGCTAAGCCCAACATTTTATTTCCGTTTCATAATTTTTGTTTGCCTTTTTTATTATTGATTTAAGCTACAGAATGCATTTGAGGGACGGCCAAATGTATTTATTTGGTTGTTTGTTCATGGATGCCAGAGAGTTTATGGATGAATTTTCCCTGGAAATAATCTCTTCATAAATCTCAAATAAAATAGTTCCGAACGGAAAGCCGAAAATCTCTCAGTCATTTAATATTTCGTGAAAAACTCGTATTTCACAGAAAATATATTTTAAAGTGAGCAATTTGATGGGTGACCTGCTCTGCTCTCCATCTCCAGTGGCAGTTAACTTTTAATTTCCTCACCTGCGATGGAGCACTTGCCCCACAGCGGGGGATTCCCCCACGCAGTCGCGGCTCCTGAGTCCTGAATCGTGAATCAGTGCCGCAAACCGCAAAGGACACGCGGCAGACCGCAGACAACAAAGGCAAAAACAACACTAGAGCGAGCCCACTTTATGGGGGTTGGACTGGGACTTTCTGGGGGGTTGTTACGAGGTTCCTGGTGACATTAGCCATTCAACGCAGCGGCTCCAACACTGGCACTGGCACTGGCTTATTTTCATAATTGCCGCGGCTAAGACGCGCTCTTAGCCAAACGGCAGAAAGCGGCAAGAGCGCAATTGCCGCTAATCAGGACGCCCGCTGCCTGGTGGCCCACTCAATAAATGACTTGATAAACATGCTGAAATGATTACAAAGTCAACAGCTTATTTGCCATGCCAGAGACATTTGAAATTCTCGACTCAGAATCAAAGTGGAGTACGCACGATTTCTTAATTATGTGTACACACGAGTGCACTTGAAGAAATTAACACCATTTTGGATATGGAATTATTTATTTAATTTCATTAGAGAATCTTCAGTCGGAGGATAATTATTTAGACCATAAAGATCATGACTAAACTATAAGCAATAGTTTTATTTTAATATAAATGACAATTTTGTAAAATGTGGGTTCATAATTATAATGCTTTTTAATTTTGTTAAATACTTTAATATTTTTTAAACTCACAATGACATTTTATATTTTTAAGATTTTTAGTCATTGATCTCTTGAATTTGTGTAAATTCCCAACAATATTTGCTCCTTCAGTTATAACTGAAATATTAAAATATAATTATTGTGAAGGGTTTATATTTCTCCCTGTGATTTCTGTGCGTTGGTGTTGACATTTAAGTTGGATGAAGTATAAAGTATATCCATCGGCGGACGAGATGAGCTCTACCCGCTTGTTGCTGGCGAAAAACTTTTCATTATATTTATGATACAGCTTGACTTTTGTTTTGTTTGTTTAACTTCTTGTCAACCTACATAATCCCGAACCCTCATTCTCCGTTGCTCCTATGCTCCTCTTATCCTCTGCACCGACTCCCTGTATCCCCCAGATACCTCCTGTTGCTCTCTTTCGCTGTTAACCAGTGCGCAGGTCACCAACAAAGTTGGCAATTGAATTTCACAGTAATTTCCTGGCACCGACTGGCATAAGGTTCAGATAAACGCTCGTCGGCGAGCAAGTCGGACGTGCTTTTGGCCGCAAAAACAAAGGTCCGGGGAAGCCTCGTCGGCATCGGCACTCAAAGGCGTTTGTTCATTCATAAAGCCGTGCCGTTTTACGCGAAAGCCACAACAAACTCGCATCCTCGAGGACAACGACACGCCGCGCTTGTGTACTAGTGTGTGCCCTGTGCCGTGTGTTTTGATGTGTGTACGTGTGTGTTGAGCCAACAGGAAATACCCCGACCAAAACGATACAGAAAACACATAATAATTGCAAAGGACAACCAATTTAGCTGATGTCCATTCAGGTGAGCCAGAATTTGTCGACAGGACATTGTTATCGCGACGCCATTATATTGTGTGATTTCTTCTAATGCAATTTGGGGGACTATTTCATTCGATTTGGCCTGCCCAGCTTTCATTTGATTTTATTGTGGCTGCTTGTCCTGTCCGTATATATTGTTGTATATTATACGATGTATTTGATTTGCCGCCACCTGGACACCTGCGGGCAGGGCGTATACTTGATTTCAGGGGACGCCCAACTGGCCCATAAAAGGCTTTCGGGGACTCGGGTTACATGGCCAACACAGCAGCAGCAGCAGCAACAGCAACAGCACTCCTCCACTCGAAGCAGTCGAAATATTTTATGGTCGACCACTTAAGTGCATAAGTGTCTTGGCTTTTGTCTTGCCTTTTATAGTTGGTACTTGAATTTTAAACGGCTGTCATGCGTCTGGGCGTTATGCTAAGTAATGCCAGGTTACTCGTAAATCTTTGCTGATTAAGTTGCTTCCTCGGCGGTAGCAGCAGTTAAAAATTCAACATGCTCGGCACAAAATATTTATAACCAAAGGAGAACCTCACATACTTTGCATATTGCTTATCTAAATTGTTTTCTTCATGCCTCGAATTCCACGTAAGTGAGAAAAAGGCGGTCGGGCCATTAAACAGAAGGCACACACCACACGCCATACACCACGCACACACGCAGAACACACTCTGCCTCGCAGCTAGGCAATTTTTCAATGTCATCCGAAGGCAGCTGATTCTCGCTGAGTTTTGCCGAATTTTGACATTAGCCATTAATAAATTAGTGAGCAGTTCGTGCGAGAGGCGGTATCACAGCCTGCTAATTGAGTGGTAAATGCGCCCAGACTTTGAAGTCGAGTCCTGGCGGAGTCTGGCCCGCTATCACAGCTCACAAATCAGAAATGCCCTCTGCTGCAAATCCAAATTAAAAGAAATGCCAAGATCCTGGATCCAAGAGCCATCAACAGCTGCGCCCACGCTCCAAAAAGTAATTTGAGGCGCCTCGCCCGTCCAACCTTTCACCCCATCTACGTCTCCTTCAGCAATCCGCCATCCTGAATCCTTTACTTCCGTCGCAGCCTTTCGCAGCCTTTCACACATCTTTTAGCACTTTGGCCAAACTTTGCAGCCGCCTCGCTTTACTCCATTCGGTATTTTGTATACAATACATATACATCGAAGGCAGTTCGAGATGTGTGCGTGTTTGTTTGCCTGTCTTGTTTTCCTACAAATCTTTTCAACAATTCAAAAATGTTTACTGGAACGAATTTATGGGTTCCCCGTTGGCAGAGCCGCACATCTGTCCCCGTTTTTTTTTGTGGGCCTCGACTTAAACCCTTTAAGGTCGAATACTCATTACGTTCTTGTTGAGTCTGGATAGAATGGTTTTATAAGAAAACGCCAGGGAACTCATATCAAATGCAGAGCATCTCAATTCGAAGAAGCATAAATTTTGAGTTGCTTTACATTGTGTAGCCTAAGGAAAAGTCTCATGTTTCTCAATCGAAAGGCAAGTGAAACTTTTAAGAAATTAATGGAAGCTTAAGGCTAAAGTAAAGTAAAACTTCTGGACAACTTTGTAAAACATAATTTCATATTTAAAGGAGTTTATTTATCACAGAAATTTAAGGCAACATCCTATAAATAACATTTCAATAGAAAACTTATCTTCAACATAATGTACCAAAGGCACCAAAAACATCCTTTTTTATATACCAATTCTTTATCCATTTAACTGCTTGCTAAAAATTTGTATGAGCTCCCACTGAGATGCTATAAAAATCCACAGGATATGGGTGGTTTTCAGCCTGCCACCGCATGATAAGTAGATAAATCAACCTGCACCATAATCCTGAAAATTTACCCATTGAAAATCGAGCCATCTATCATTCGGGAAATCTATTCAAACAGAGCACAACAAGCACATCGCTCCCCTCCCCCTAACAAGGAAGAAAATAAAGCAGCCAACTCCCTTTTGCCTGTCATGTGTTGCCGCAGTAATCATTTGATTTGGATACTGCTGCGAATTCCCGGGGAGAGTGTTATCCCCCATAGCTGGGGGTATTGTTATGAACGAAAATAACTGGAGAATCGCTTTAAAATGCCAGATGGTTAAAGCAAAGTGATTCGTCTGCCACAAAGATGTCTGTGAAAGCAACAAATGTCTCCCATGTCAGGGTTCCCTTTGAGATTTTTTTGGTTTTGTTTTTGTTTTTTCAGTTGTTACTCATTTTGTATGGCTCTGTATAATTTTTCGTTAAGTAAATTCGAGTTGGTGCTGGGGAACACAAGGAATAAGATACGGATCCGCCTTCGCTTTAACCTTTTTCCGTTGTCACGTTCCAAATCAAACCTAAAAGGGGCAGCTTCTCCAGATGCAGGGCATGCTAATAAGATCTAATTATTGCAATAATTAAATATAAACATCCTTAAAAGATCTTCTAATTTATTTAAAAGTGTATCAAATTCAAAACTTAAAAAGAAATATTATTATAGCGACTTTATTGCAATTCAATTAGTAGTCAGCAGCTCAAAGTTGACTCAATTTAGCGCTGAAAACATTTCATTTCATTTGTAATTTGTCTGCGTCAAAAAATGTAATCCTGACTGTACATTTGAAGGTTCCTGACATGCCGGAAGGCAAAACTTTATTCGAATGTGTAGTGGCAATGGCCACTTATTTTTGCCAGGGCTTATCCCTGTCCTGTTTTAATCAAATTGCGTCAGGAATATCCCGCCACAAAGACAGAAGGGAGGACGAGCAGTGGCCAGCTGGCAGCTGGCACAAAGGATTCCCCATCGAGGAATATAAATTATCGCATTATGCTTGCAGCTCAGCTTTCCCGCCACGCCATGATACCAATTAGTATAATTACCAGGGGAAGGAAAATAAAAACAGTACTTTTAGTTGGTGAATACTTCATGAAAAGCGCAGTTCTCCTTGCTCCTTGCTGCTGCTTACCGCTTGTTGTTGTCGCTGTTTTGCCATTGCTGTGCACGGGGGCATTAATTTTTATTAAATTGTTTTAATTTTTAAGCTGCTTATGAATTGGCCAGCTTTGCTGTCCGCCGTGTGGCTGGCCAACTCAGCTGTCACTGGAGATTTTTGGGTCAGTCGCTGGTTTCGGCTCTCAGCGGCCACTCAGGATGTCAGGCGCCTGCTAAGCCGACTCCTCGACATTATAATAACATCCATCATTCTGGACCAAACACAAATGACAACAACTGCCAAAAGTAGCACAGAAATAAAAATATAAACAAAACGGCCTAAAAAAAAACGAGAAGAAAACAAAACAGCAAAAGCAACTCTGGCTTGGACTGCTCGCTGAGTAAACATGGCATATTTTTGTTTACCCGAAACGTTTTCCTCGCTCCCCTTGTTGGAACAGGCAGCTGATGGGCTTTTAGGCCGGGAATGAATGGGCCCTTTGACCACCATTTAACCTGCCGTTTTGGCGCCTTCATACACTCGGCCATATCGGTGTATATGGTATGTCTGTGGTATATAGGAACGAATCGGAGTATGTGTGTTTATGCATCCAATAATAAGCAATTTCGTGCACATAATTGGCAGTGGCAGGGGCCGAAAGCGGCCAAAGTAAATAGCCATAATTAATGTATACAGCATAAATGTGACCTGACCGAAATACGAAAAAAGCGGTCGAGAAACACACAAACGCACAGAACGCCAGCGTCCCAAAAACTGTTTGTCTCCAGTGTCGCACAGTGGGTCAAAAGTTCCTTGGAGAAGTTCGCCTTCAATTTCCAGCATAAATAAATCAGGAAATTCCGCTTTCAAGTGACTTTGAACTTTGAAGTTATGATAACTGGAATGTTTCCTTAATTAAATTAAATACTTTTTGAACGAGTTATAAGGTCGGTACAAGTTAATTAGTCTAAGAACAAAATTTCTTTTTATATTCTTCCAATTAAATTTCCAAAGTATTTTTATATAATAAACCAAATCAAAAGAAGCTCTCCATTTTCATTGCAAGTTAGCAGCATTTATTTGTGATATTAATCTCATATTTATGCAATCATTTTATGCTTGTTTCTCCCCCAATTTTAAAAACCAGACATTTTTGATTATACATTTTTAATAAATTGCCATAAAAAATCCCAAAAGCCCTGCCACTGTATGCTTTCCTGTAGCCACATTCGCTGTATATTGCGTATACGACACGTTGTGCGCATTGGAAAATGTGCAATAAAGACGGGCTCTTCATTGATACGCAAAGCAGCGATATGGGCATCTATATTGTATAATGCAAACTGTATATTGAGTGCCGAATGTCTGAGCCAGAAATCGTCGAGAGCTGCTAGGATAAAAAAAAAGAAAAACTGAGGGTATACGAACGGAAGCGCGGAGAGCAAAAAGGCATCAGCCACAAAATTGGCAGAAAACAACAGGAAAATGTATTTCGCCGGCACTGCGATGCCGGTTCGCTGATGTCTCTTCGGGTGATTGCGTTGACGAAATCGCATTGACGGCTTGCTACACAGAAAACAAAGAAAATGAAATAAATAATATATTAATTTAAATAAATTGTAATTTTCGTACATTTTTGACAATTTTAACAATGTTAACTTCTCATGAAAATTAGACAAAATTATGCTGTTACTGCTGATCGAAAAGTTATAAAGTTTACTCTGTTTTTAAACTTCTAACTAAAGCATAATATTCTGGACGGGTATAATTATTTCAGAAATCACTTATAAAGATATCAAACCTCCGCCGCACATTAGGCATACTTTTTTCTTGCAGTGCCAAAGCGGGGCCAACGACACATCCTGCGGATATTTGCCGGCCTTAGGGGCGTAGCCTTGCCGGAAGTGCTGGTGTGCGAGTGTTTTTTGGACACCCATCAAGGGTCTGGAGCATTCTCATTATGATAAAAAGATGAGAAACCGTTGGTGCGAGGCAAAATCCAAATTAGATTTGCACGTTGTGTCAATGAAGGTTTGCCTCGACCTCGGTCTTGGCGTCATTTAATTTTCATTTAATTTGGGAAAACACATTTATTCTGATAATAGTAAAATTAAATAAATGCAAACTGCTGTGAAAATTTGAATTTGAATTTGGGGGCTCGGGCACAAAGGATGTCTGCGAAATTTATGCGGCTCTGCCAGTCCCTCCCCCTAGGGTGCCTCTCGAGGGTAAGCCATTGTCATTGTCAAGCGACGGCGCTGACAGCTGCTTTCCTCCCGAAAAAACCATCGACGAAAACTCGCTTCGCCGCGCTATTTTATAGAAAGTCAGCCTGCCTGCCCACCCTGTTGATGGGCTGGGCTGCCTTTTGTAGCCTGCATCGCTGTGACATTTTTATTACAAGGGCTCATGAATTTTATTTGGCTCGCTGGCGAACAGCGGCTGCCAATTTTATGGGAATTCCGCCCTCGCGGCATCAAATTTTTGGCTCCTGTCCGGTGGTCGGTGAATGTTAACGTTAGAGCAAAACTATTCGCAAAAGACGATCGAAAAGAAATTGTGCGCACAATGCGCCGCTGCCCGCAAACAACTCTAATTAAAAAACTTTTACGTTTAACCACTTGAGTTGGCTCAAACACACCCAGAACCGGCATATGTGGTCGTGCACGGTGGAAAATATCACAGGAAAAAGCCCTCACACGTTGGAAATATTTGTTTTTCTTTGCCTTTATGCTTGCTTTTTATATGCATTTTACATTTTGCTTTTACATTTTATATGCAACAGAAGCTGAAAGAGCAATGCCTGTTGACAATATTAGAATATGTGTATTTTATATATTAAAAATCCTGTAAATTTCAATTTAAGAGACTTATAAAAACAAATAAACAAATAAATAAATGTACAAGAAAACTTTTTAAAATCATTTTGATATTCCAAAAAATCCTGACAAACTGACTAAAAATATATCAAACATTTTCCCTGACAATTCCTTGCCGTGTAGAATGTTTGCGGCATGTGAGTGTGCGGCTAGACAATCAAAACTTTTGCCACAACCAAGGAAACTTCAAAGCAAAGACAACAGGCGGCCTAGGCAGCGCCAAAGGAGCTGACTGTGGAGGTGGTCCTAGAAGTGGCAGCGGAAGGACTAAGGCAGGCGGCAATAAAATTAATGAAGCGCCTCGGCTTTTAGCCGGCAGCCATGAGAGAGACATTAAAGCGGTTCGCCGGAACAGTTGTAGGTCATGTCATTGCCAATGTCTGTTTAAGTATGCGCACAAAGGCGGACGCTTTGCGGGAATTACGAGGACTGCCATGAGCGTCCGTGCCGGGATGAGGATGATTCTCCGTTGGGACAGCGGCCGGCTTGTTTTTGTTGATGGCGGTGGCTAATCTCTGATGTACACTTAATTATGTGGCACACTTTTTGATTGCCGGAGGGGGCCTTGAGCCGAAGAGTGTCCCCTGTCCAGGCGAGGGAGCAACCCTTTCAAGAACCAGATGCCATGTCATGTAAATTTCATTTGGCAAATGCTGTTAGCAAAGTGTGCTATACTTTTTGACATTTTCATTTGACTTGGCAATGCAAACAAAATGGCGGAGAGCCTTTATGGAGCTGTAGCTGGCAACTCATGAATGATAGAGGTAGTATGTACATATATACAAGCTCGTCCGATGCAGAATGGCTCTGGAGCTGGCGCCCAACTAATCCGGCTGCCAACTGCAAAAGTTCCCAGAAAAGTTTCCTAACTGAGCGCCAAAAATTCTTATCACAACTTGCACTGAATTTCATCAATTTTGCACCACTTTCGGTGCTCCAGTTTTTCCCCACCATCTCCTCGGACTGCGCTGCAATAAAGCAATCAATTTAGAGCTCCCTCCCGGCTTTTTCCAGCTTCTGCCACCTTGCCAGCGTTGTGGATGAGCGACACCTTTGACGCGGGCCACAGAGAAAATGGAAAATAAAAAAAATCGACGCGCTGCGAGTTATTCAACCGAATTCGTAATTGTTTTTAAATGAAACTCTTTGTCCTTGGCCCTGGCCAGTTTGCGGCAATTCAGCCCTCAATCAATCAAACAATCAAGCAATGTTTATCTGCAGACCCCGTCGGTATCGACAGTAAATAATGAACACGAAGTACGAGTCGGAGTCTAAGTCGCTCCTTATCGGATTGTCTCGGCCGCATATTGTCTGCTCATTTGGACTATTTTTATTTGCATTATGCGCTATTTGCACATTTGATTGAATAAAGTTATATACACTTGTCATGCAATCGAAAGATTAGGACTCGGGCGAGCCAGAAATCGTTATCCCAGACAAACATCGACGGCACAATCGAACATTGATCCCTGTTAAGGTTTGGAATGAAAGGAAAAAAGCAAACATTACTTTAAGGGTAGGAAAGGAAACGCCAGTTTATAAATTTATAAATATTTTCAGAAAATTAAATAATGTAAAATACATTTTTCTTATAAAAAAAGATAAATATTCAATATTAATTTAATGCCATTGAAAAGTCTAAGATTTTTATAAGTGTTTGCAAATAAAAGAACTTCAGCAATTAAGTATTACAATTACTTAAAAATAAGCCCTAAATCTTACAACTTAAAAATAAAATTTACTCCTCGTCAGAACTGAAATCAGAATAAATAACAATACCCCTTACAAACAGACAGCTATTGTATATATTTATTTGGCAAAGACAGTCGCATTATGAAACCATTGCGCATACGCACTGTGCGCCGGCTATCAGCACTCAACAAATTAATGCGACATGGCAGCAATTAGTCCGTCGTCTGCTAAATGATTTAAAACTTGCGCCAAACTTTGCCACTCCGCCGACCGTTTCTGCGCAAAAACTTTTAATTATTACACACTTGCAACTTGTTGTTCAATTTGTTCGCGATGCTACCAGATTATAAACTTTTGTCGAGTTCAATTATGTACACCGAATCGAGAGGCATTGCTTATTTGTTCTCATTTTCTACGTCAACTTTTTGCCGTACAGTCTCATAAATTTCTTATGAAATCCAAATTTCTCAGAGTTCCTGGCGCCAAACATCAGAATATCAAAATTATATATGGGAAACCATGTTCGAACCAAACGTTGTAATCTGGCCGTTTTTTGAAACAGAAACAGTTGCAGACCGCCGACGTTATACGGTCAAGGTTTTGCTTATGTTCCTCGCCTTCCTTCTGGTTGGTCTTCTACAATGGATCCTGGCGGTGACAGTATTTAGGTAAAGTAACACATATAAATTCCACGAATGTGATACGTATTCTAATCATTTCTATCAGGGCTTGGTGCTTTGATATGTCAAAGAAACATTACGCAGCCTTGTTTATGGCATTTGTCGCTGGTCTTTTCATTTTCTTGATCTTCGCCATTAGCAAGTCTGTACGGAGAACGAAATGCTTAAACTGGATAATGACCCTGTTTATAGTGAGTAGGACACCGATTTAATCCAACCTCCATATTGTCATACCATGATAGAGTAGTAAAGAATTAATATGTATTCAGGTAGAGCTACTGATTGTTCCTGTTATTGCGCTGATCATTGATGAAACGCTCCTCCATACGCTAACCGGTTTTCTGATAGCCTGCGTGGCTTTCTTATTCTGCTTTATACTGGCTGCCACAATGCCGGTAAGTGAAGGATAAAATATAATTAAATATTTCATGAGGCAGATCATTCCCATATGCAGACGGATATCACAACGGGCGGCCTTTACATTTATCTGATGACCTTGGGATTCTACTTGCTGAGCTTATATTGCGTTGTTCTATTTAGTATCTTGGGAGCAAAGTGGTTGTATTTTCCGTTCGCCCTCTTAATGGCTTGCGTTGTGGCGTTCGTAAGGACATTTTTGTATTTTCTCTTTTGCAACTGTCCCCTGCATAACCACAAATCATTTGCAGTTCCTCATATATCATGTGCAGTGCATTATGGGCGGCAGAGCAGCAGCCACCAAGTTGTACGATGACCAGTATGCCGCGCTGCTGCTCTTCATGGAGTTATTATCTTTATTTATCCTAACCCTCTATTTCTGACCCCAAAATTGAAGCGCCCGCGCTACGTTCTACGTTTTTTCCTTATATTTCAAACACATTTCCAGACGCTTTTCAACTGTGGACGTCAGGGGCTCGCGCTTCCGACAACCACCGGGTCCTCGCATATGGAGTATCGCATGATCCCAACACTCGATCCGTCCATCTTGGTTGCAGTCAAAGGCATGACGTTCCACATAACTCCGCACAATTCTGCCAGCGCAGCCATCATCCACCACACATCCTTCATAGACTGAAAGAGAGAGCAGAAATGTGAATGGGTCAATGGATGGTTATTAAACGCCAGAGACAGGCAGCCAAAGGATACGATTGCAGAGAGACAAAACGGGAGCAACTCAAGAAATAGCGTTATGGGATTAAATTTAAAATTAATTTTGTGATTAATATCAGGGAATATCTCTTTGAGTCTTGAAATTATTCTGTATTACAATTTAAAATATATTTAAACTGTTAATATTGCAAGAAAAATTCAAGGAAAGTTGCAGAAGTCTCAAAAGAACTTTAAAATTATTAAGTAAAGAAAATAAGTGAATTACTGAGCTGGCGACTACAAGAAATTTCTCTGAAAATTCTCAGTGTATGTATTACCCTTTGCCAGCGCGTCCATTGGATCAATTAACCGCTGTGCGTCCTGCCAGTAGCCAAGGGATATGCGATAAATGCCGCACGGCCATTCACCGCCTTTGCCCCTGCAAACTCCAGGAACATTATCCGTGGCTGCAATAGCCATGCAGGCCAGACACTCATCGCTTAGCAGCCGTGGAGGAGGAGATGACGGAGGCGTTTTTGTCGCAGGAGATGGAGGTGGGTCCGTTGCTGGCTGGAATGTTGTTGGTATCGTCTGGGCAGCTGCAAAATGCATACCAAGAACAAGCACAATTAGCCGTTTAATCGAAACTATTTACCACACAATATAGATTACAGGAAGGGCATAACAGGGGGCCGGCCAGGCTGCTCCCGGGCCTAAATAACCCTTAGACCTCACATTTTAAGCCCCACAAGCCACTCCCTCTCTGTGTGCGAGGGAAAACTTTTAAGAAACCAGGAACAAACTGGGCGTAGTTCATTGGGTGCTTGGTGAAACAACTTTAAATTGCTGTTGCGCATAGTTTTTGAGTAGTTTAGCCACACACGAGGCTTGTGTGAATGGTTTCCATTGAATCGGACTAGAGTTCTCTTTTATATACTCAACTAAGGAATACACACGGCATGTAAACGTAAAGCTGGCTTTATTTTTACTAATACTTAAAATATGTTATATATATTTTCTTATTTATTATTCAATTAATCCGTATTTAAACAAATTTATTTACACATTTTTATTGCTGCCTTAGAAAGCGAGATAATGGTATTTCTTATCGCCTTACTTTCGAATCTGTGTGATCTGCTATCGCCTATGCTGAGATGGATTCTCATTCTAATGGCATTTCTAATCAGTCGACTGGGGAAGAGACAGAGAGAGAGAGAGAACAGCCCGACAATGTAAACCGCTTATAAAATTATCCGCCAGCGAAGAGCTTTCAGCGATTGAACAAGTGCACAAGGGCCCTTGGGGCAACTCACCCACTCCAGTAGCGGCCACCAGGGGTAGGTGCTCCGCGTGGTTCTTCAGATGGATGTGCAGCCTGCCCAGATGGTGCTTGTGATTTAAGTGCATGAAAATGGCAGCGACGATGAGCATCAGGGCGAAGAAAATGGCGCTTGCAGTCAGGATCTGGGCTGTGCCACAGGACCTCCGGTTCCAGATTCGTCGCTTGTTACTCCTTCCGGATAAGGAAAGAGCTTCGGCATAGCCCCGATGCTCTGCCACCCTGGAGGCATCCGTCTCCGCCTCCATAACCGTTCCAGTCTCCGGATCTGCCTCCTCGGCTAGCTGTAGCGCGCTTCTGCTGGAGGATGGATCCATCGCCCCAAGCTGTCGGAATCTGACTAACCCCACTGAGTCCCAGCAGCAGCAGCAGCAGCAGCGAGAGCTCCAGGTGCTCGCCGAGATAACCCCGGTTCGATTATCGCTCAATGTTGTCGGCGTAATTGATGCCCACAGCCTGCGGTTACTACTCTCAGTCTCTCGATTTCTCCGCTTCTCGGTTTCTCCCTCCTCCAAGCAGCTAATCTGTTTCGACTTTTGTTTTCTAGCCCCCGAACGTTTCGGCGATTTTTCTTCCAGCGAAGTGAATGCCACTTTGTCAGTTTATCTCCAGGTTACAAACATCAAGCGGTTTTCTTTTTGTTGAACATTGAATTAATCGATTTATTTTATTGGAAATACTTAGTATTGGATGTGAATATAAATAAAACAATATAAATACATTTATCATGGAGGGTTCTCTCTTTTTCGTTGTAATTTTACAGTGGTTTGATATCTCTAAAAGTAAAATTTATCAATTAATTCAAATACATTCTTTAAAGACAATAAATTTACTTTCTCTCTGTGTATCTTTTAGATTAGGTGTCGATTGCACTCCACTTCCATTTGCGACATGACAACTTATGGCAGCAGCCCATCGAAAGCACCATCGATGGGTGTTCGCCTCCGCCGTATGCTGTTTGCAATGCCAAACAGTTCGCCGGACGGACAACCTTGCGCATTTGTATGCGCGAATTGTAAACAAATATGAGAAATTGTTGAGAATCTTGCGGTGAAATTAGAACGAATGTGGGGCAAGGAAGCAAACAACAGCAGGCGCTTTATACTATATAGTGTCATATCGCAGGGGTGGTGACTTTCAAAGGGGTGTGTGTGTTCAAGAAACTCTGCTCAAGTGGCACTTGTCATACGCAAACTTACTTCATCGGCATCGTAATCTGTCAACAGCAAAGTGTGGCTGTCCATACGTGCAATGCATATCCAAAATATCCCTGTTTATTTCGCATCTATTTTATTTATCAGTTTCGTTTCCTTAACTTCATGGGAGCCAAGTTTGTAGACATAAATTTGTCGGAAGCCATTTTCTGGCTGTTTCCGCTTCCGAAAACAATATGAGTTCTACAAGTCTTTGGAATAATCAAAAGTTATGGGAGACAATTTTTCATCGATGCAAATAAGTTGCATTTCTAAGGGTTCATATGATAAATCAAGTCTTTTCTAGATGAATTGATTCACTATAATATTTATATAAAATAAACAGACCTTTCATCACCAAAATAACTTCCCTAAAATATATATTATATCCTCCCCCAGTTCCCCAATGTAATAAATAGACTTCCATTCTAATTAGTAGAAAGCCTTCCTTATTTTATTTCTAACACAGACGCCTCTGATCCTGCTCCTTCACAGGTGCACAGGAAATAAGAGAACTGCTCCGTCACTTAGTTGATTATTCGTTCTGTTTTCGTACAGCAGCCATTTTCACATTGCCTCACAAATGTCGCCATTGTCTCAAGGCGTTTCCGCTGCCATTTTTTCCTCTCCTACGCCCAAGGCAAAAAGTCATTTGTATGGTTGTGGGCGTGTGCCGGTGTATGGTTGTATGAGATTCCCGCACTAACACATTGCCAGATGAAAGGACAAGCCGACCGCAAGCCAAAATCAATTATGGGAAAAATTACCAGTAGTTGGGCTAAATGGCCTTTATTTTGGCAAGAAGGCCCTCGAATTCAGTTTCGTTTTCTCTTTTGGGGGTGTAATAATATGCGGTGAGTCCGGTGAGTCGTTCCTTGCAAATTTTCCACTCCAGCTGCCTTTGTGAACTGGCATTTAAATCGTCCTTCGTCCTTCGTTTCTCCTCCCTCCCGGAAAAAATGGGAAAATGAGCTGAAATCTGAGCGCGAGTACGAGCACTTGGTGCATTCGATTATGGCGTCCGCGGAGCACCCGTTACGGCTCTTTCCGGTCTGATTTTGCCCGCCCCTCCTCCGATTTCACCCGCTTTTGGTTCCCCTTCCTCCATATCCTTCCTGCTCCGGATACTGCCTCCCCCCGCCCGCTGCATGCGATATGCATGAGTTGAGCCAATGTGGCCATTCCGGCTGATGTACACGGAGCACGTAGCATGCTAAAACAAAGTTAATTAGATTTGCGGCAAGATGCCCATTATGGCTTGAATGGTGGGGGTAAGGGGGAGGGGAGGTCTGGCAATAGCCCTTTTAATGTCCGGAGTGCAGCTGGTTTTTCAGAATTTCCTTTTCATTGACTCTGATGAACTCGGGGGTTCTAGCAATTCAACATGGCAGCACCGATTACCATAGAAAATTATACAAAATCTGGAACATTTTAATTTCAATTAAAAAATTGCTAACTTGATTAAGCGTTCAGTCGGTTGCTTTGCAAAATAAAAATCGATTTCAACTAAAATGTGTTATATTTTTGGGAAATTGTCGATGTATTTTTCTCGGAAAAGAGCTCATAAAAAGTCGAACGATTTATGCTAGAAAGAATTTGTATTATTTTTTATCTATAAAATATTTTTATAAGCTTCTAAATCAAATCAAAACTTAGCTTTAATTTAGTTTGGTATAAATAAATAGTAACTTTAATAAGTTTCCAATTTATTTCCATTTCTGACTCCAAAATTTACATTTTCACATTTAAGCCCGCTCATATCTCTTGGGCTTAAACTGTATTTTAACTAAAAGTTCACAAAGTTTACTACAACAGCACTTGAGCTACAAAGTGGTAAAAATGTAAAAGTAAATTCGGCAACAATCGGATTATACTGCATTTAGCTAACAAGCAGACTTTTTGCCCAGCTGCAGATAATCTCGTTCCGGGTGACTGTGACGGGTATGTGGCAGTCGAGGATTCCCCTTCCGGTTGCATTTCCCTCCTATTTTCCCTTTTTTACTTTTTTCCTTTCTTTACGTTTTGTGTGGTTTATTCGTCTGGATGGGCTTGGGGCAATTACCGTGCTTAATGGCCTCCAAAATGTTTGCAAAGTCGGCACCCATCTTCATGCAGAGAAAGAAATTATGTACTTAAGAAGGTTATAAGAATTTGCGTTTATTTTCGTAAGAGTTTCTTAAGTAAGCTTGTCTGTGTGTGGTAATGATAATTAACTAGAACCTTCTTAAGATTAAGTCTTTTTTATTTAAGGGAAATACTTTTTTTTTTTAATTCTCAAGAAGCCTTGATTGTAGGACATTTCAGGACCTTAACATTCACCTGTAAACTTTAAGAATTCAACACTTTCTTTGTCTGTTAACAGCTCCATTCGATATAATATTATGTAAAATTATACACTCTCATAAATAAATATTTGCCATTGCATAATAGTTAAATATTAGTTTAGTTTTCCCAGTGGAACACGGGCAAGCTCCCCGTTCTTAAAGTAACTCGCGTAACTTTTTTATATTTACGAGCTGAATGCATCTCAACGTTCCTTACATCTTCTTGCAGTTCGGCGGCTAATGCATCTCGTCGGGGATAAAGTTATACCATTACGGAGGCAGTTTGCTGCTCTACATATGCTAATGCCAGCTTGTTAACGGCAAACTTGAATGATTGAAAATGCAAATTGCGAGTGCATCTGACTTGCGGTGTGGCTGGTTGTTGCAGGTGCAGCAGGGACAACAACAAATCAAGGGCACCGCAAATTAAGCCACGACGACGACCGTTAAAGTGGCGGAAATGACACAGTCAAAATGTATCGTTGCAAAAATTGGTTTTGTGCGCGCAGCAACAACAACAACTATGTGGATGTGGCACTAAGTGACCCGGCAACACCAACAACAACTACAACGGCAAGTCGCAATAATAGCGCCAGCAACAACAACAACAGCAGCAGCAGAAGCAACAACTGCAACAACAGCAACAGCATCGGTAATAGCAGCAGCAGCAGCAAAAGCAATCAACAGACAAACGCCGCCACAGCGGGCGGTTTTAGGGGTGCAGGTGCGATCCCCGGTGCTGGCACAGGCCACCCCAATCACCCCCCAAACGCCGCCCACTCCGCCTCATTTGGCGCCGCCGATGAGCCATCGCCGCCACAGGCCCATGTGGTCACCTTTCTGGACGATACGGCCAGCGGCAGCAATAGCGGAGCCGTGACCAGCAGCCGCCTCGTGACCACCGCCGAGCTTCATCAGGCCCACATGCTGGAGCACCACTCGAATCTGGACGCCATCGAGCAGGCGGATGATTTCATCTACGGCCCCGGCGCAGGGTTGTCGCTGTGCGACGACAGCCTGCCATCGGCCAAAAACTGCTATCGACTCGTTATGCTTGGGTACGTATACGCCCCATTGGTCGCATGGCGGAAAAGCAGGCAGGGGTGTGAATGGAGGTGAATGCTGCTGCTGCAGCAGATTGAAATTGCCAGCCATGAATGTTCACAGAAAAATTTCCAAGAATCGTTTTTCCTTTATGTTGCCAATAAATTTGTATGTTTTATATTTAAAGAAAATGCAATGCACTCTTTACACAGAAATATTATTATTATTATTAAATTACTTTGAATTTGAGAACATAATTCTGGGGTACTCTATTTTTGTTCTTAATTTAAATATTGGATTTATTTTATTATTATTATATTTATTATTATTATATTATTTTTCAATTCTTCTGAGTTACAACTCAATAGATGGATGTGACTTTCCCAGAGACTTGGCCACTGTCCAGCGTCAATCTGATTCTCAATCTCAAACCCAATCTCGTTTTCTAATTTCCATTTCCCGTGCAGCTCATCACGCGCCGGCAAGTCGTCGATTGTGGCACGTTTCCTGGGCAATAGGTTTGAGGAGGCCTACACGCCGACCATAGAGGAATTCCACCGCAAATTGTATCGCATACGGAATGAGGTCTTTCAATTGGATATTTTGGATACTTCTGGCTATCATCCGTTTCCCGCAATGCGTCGTTTGTCATTTCTAACTGGTGAGTGAGTGACGTCTTGGCCATCAAATAGTTGCATGTGTGTGCGGCATTCGGGTCAGGCCAGAAACGCACGTACCATCACTTAAGTTGTCGACCGCCTTCATTGGGTGCCATTTAATGTCCTATAAATTATCATAAAAATCAGGCTCAGCTGCTGGCGCCCAAAAGTTGGTCTCTATACCCTTTGAAGGGATATCAAGGAGTTGGGGTCACTGTGGTAACTTTCCAAAGCCAAGGGTGTCGTTAAAATTCAAACTAAGAGACCTGCACATATAATTAGATTCCAGGACCTTGAAACTAAATTCCCACAAATTAGTTTTTTGTTATATATAATTTATTAAGGGAGAACTCAGTTATTAAGGATAATAAGTATGGTTTAATAGGAAAATATAATAATGTATTCCTTATTTTTTTAATGCCTTGTTAAACATATTTCTGATAATATAATTACGCCTATGGAAATATAAACAATTAAATTATAGTAATTTAGGGAACTTATTTTTCGCTATTAAGAAATGAGCAAGGAATAACCCCAACAATATCTTAATATAGAAATGTTCTCGCTTATTCTATACTTTTCCGTGATTTCTCTTTGGGCACCAATAAAAATACTTTATTTATTGTTAAGTCACGCCCTTGCAAGAACTTAGTTTGACTCCTAATGGCGTACGAATATATAAATAAATATGAATGGCTAGCAATAAGTAGGGTATTCATGTATCAGTGTCATGCAGCTATCGATTTTCCCATTCCCAATTTTCGGTGAATCCGAATTACCCTAAACAAGTCAGACCCACACACACAAACACACACACGCATAATCCCGAGCACATTAACATAGGGGAGATGAGCTTCAGATGTCAGGAGCGCTTTATATAGTGTCTGGAAAATTGCGAGTGCGTAGGTCATAGATGCGGGGCCATAAATAAGCAATAAATTTGCATTTGCTAAATCAAACGGCGATTAATGTCTCCCTTTATGGGTTTCGGTTGCGCTTTTGCAGGGGACCTCTTCATCCTCGTCTTCAGCATGGATTCCCGCGAGTCCTTTGAGGAGGTGGTACGCCTGAGGGAAAATATACTGGAGACCAAGTGGGCAGCCCTCAATCCGGGCTCTGGTTTCAAGAAGAAGAGTCTTCCGAAGATTCCTATGATTTTGGCGGGTAATAAATGTGATCGGGATTTTAAGTAAGTAATTTAAATGAAGATAAAGATAAGTAAGGCATAATTAACATATTTTTTATGTATCTGACAGAACTGTGCAAGTGGACGAGGTGATGGGCTATATAGCTGGCCAGGACAACTGCTGCACCTTTGTGGAGTGCTCAGCGCGCCAGAACTACCGCATCGATGACCTTTTCCACTCGCTGTTCACGGTATCCAATCTGCCGTTGGAAATGACACCCAATCACCACCGCCGGCTGGTGTCCGTTTTTGGGGCACCATCTCCTCTGCCGCCCCATGGATCAGCGGTGGGCGGGACCAAGAAGAATGCACTGTCCATCAAGCGACGTTTTAGCGATGCCTGCGGAGTGGTGACCCCGAATGCCCGGCGCCCCAGCATCCGGACAGATCTCAACCTCATGAGGTCCAAAACGATGGCCCTGAACGAAGGAGAGGGCGTGAGGGCCACGTCGCGCTGGAACCGCTGCGCCCTGATGTAGGAGCAGATCAGGATAGACCGTGTGATAGTAGTGAAGAGCGGATCCTTGATGGAGAAGGGCCTGAGAAGGCCCAGCAACTAATTTTAAACGCAGCGTTTGGGTGATTTCGATATTTTTAGTGTAAATACTCTTTTAGACAAGGCGCGGCAAGTGTGTTGAAACTATTAATTAATTAATTATGCATTTGGCGCTTACTCGTCGTCCTACTTGTTTTACGATATGCATAATTAAATGATAAAGCTGTACCGCAGAAGCACCCACTCAACTCTGTCCAATCTGAATATCCTCACCTGCACTCGATGTTCGGTTTTTTCCCATTCATTTCGGCATTACATTTCCCCTTTAAATTAAAATTGTTATTGTGGTCGTTGTAATTGCACATTTACTTGACGCACACACCCAAAAGCAGAGGACAATAATGTTAAAACGTACTTGGAATTGCTGGATTCGTACTTGTTATTCAAATTTAATTTCTAGATTAAACCAATTGAATTGAAATGAATTTACATTACATTAAATTTATGTGTTATTGTTGATTGTTGAACATACCGAAATTCGTATTAGAAATAATCATTCTGTTCTCAAATCCAACCAAAAACCTTTCGAAAGATTGCATATCAGCCAAAACTGGAACCGAAACACACCGAATCAAAAAGGAATTCTTGACCAACTAACATACCAACTAACTCTACTGTAACACTTGTACACCGATCGAAGCCAACCTAAGCCTACCACTATATGGTTAACTATACTGCATAATGCAAAACTTATGAAGCAAAAGCATATATGATACACACTTCTAGCGTTAAACCGAATTTATCAGATCTGTTCCTGATTCGATTCCGCGATCCAATCGGGAACAGCTCCGTGTACGTTTAGCAAATTCGAGTTTCAATGTAACCTAAGCAACAGCAACAATTTTCGCGAGTTTAACATTTATCAAAGTATTATCGATAATGGAATTACAAAACATATGCGTTTCAGCGCGGCTTGAAACCAAGACCAAAGGATTATTCTAGCTATACAACAAGGACATACATACATACTTACCAGTGGCATAAATGCTAACCCTAATATATGTACTAACTTACCAGTTATTGAGAATTCAAGCATATTTT
The DNA here is from genome assembly GCA_035045905.1 of Drosophila anomelani. Taxonomy (NCBI): domain Eukaryota; kingdom Metazoa; phylum Arthropoda; class Insecta; order Diptera; family Drosophilidae; genus Drosophila; species Drosophila anomelani. The sequence goes on from JAWNOO010000165.1 coordinate 9,131,918, forward strand.
AGGCAATTATCGTTAATGTAAACGTAACAGAGGAAAACAAAAATAAAAAACAAAACAAAGTGCAAATATTTACAATTTTCGCGTTGGGCCAAAGTGCACGAATATAAAAAATAAAAACAAATATAAGTAAGAAGTTTAGTAACCGAAAAATTCTGGCGAATATTCGCTGAAGTTATAATGATTTACTATTAACCATGAAAGCTAACTTTTTAATGCTTTGGATTTGCATTATTTATTTACATATTATGTATATTGCAAACGATTGAATTACATTTAAATAAAATTTAAAACAACTTACGAAATGTGGTGTTTTTTACTTTTAATTTAAGCTGTAAAAAGGAAACGTTTTGAGCTTTTCCCAGGAGCAGAACATGGATGAAGCTTCAGGGTTTACAAGGATAACAGGTTCATAGTGCTGTGGCGCTTGGTTCACAAGGAACCAGTAGCAGAGAATCCTACTGTTAAATATATAAAATATAAACGATTAATGGGGGAACTTAAATGTGATATTTATATTTGAAAAATAAAATATTTTATTTAATCGAAAATACTTATAAAGTATTTAATTAAGAACCTACATAAAAATTGGCACAAATACTACAAACATAAATGTAAATTATCCATGAACATGTTAGGATATAAATAGATTTCAAGGTTTTTAAAAGTTATTAAATTAAGCTTATATTTAAATAATATTTTTTTAATATATTTTCTTTTCAAGAAAGATATGAAAAAGCTTTGGTTCAGAAATCAGTTAAGTTTTCCTTTAACCTTATTCCTGCAACAAAAGCTTTCTGTAGTTCCTTTTCCCCAAACTTTTCCCCAGGATACGCATGTAAGCTCTCAAACATATTTAAAAATCTGTTAAAAAGCTTAAAGGATTTCACTTACTAACTAACCAAAGCATAATTGGTTTATTAATGAACATATTTGTTCACCCGGCCTCTTGGCCAACTTGACCAGAACTGCGTCACACCTGGCGTATACTTGATGCCACGCCACATCCGCTGTCATTTTGGCACAACAACAAATCAAAGTCCGGTGTGTGTCAGGTGACAACAGCAACAATCTGCCGCACATTGGCCCGAATTACAAGACATTTTCGTTGGGAAAAAATTTATGTTTTGCAGACGCGACGGGCATGGTCCTAAATAATTGCCAGTTGCCGGGCTGAAGGAGTAACAGGAGCACGTGCACGTGGCGATGATGCCGACACATTTACGCCCAATTGAACAATTTTCCAGGGCGTTGGGGGGGAAAAAAGGGGGAAAAGCGCGAGAGCTGGAACAAAGGGAAAGCGGTGAAGAGGGGAGCGATGCCCGCCCATGTGGCTAGAGGGCATCCGCTCAAAAGTGCAGTCAATTTTAATTGCTTGTCCGATCGCAGACAGGGGCTATTAATAGGCTTATGGCCGCCATGATATACCGATGGCTTTCGGTGGCGTTAGCAGCCGCTCGCTTATGCAAGTGGATTGCCGTTGCAGCTGCACTCGATAATCGCTGCCATGGACTACGGACACGAAGCTGGGCATCCAGGCATCCAGGCACCCAGGAGCCCCGACCCAGGACCTCCCATGATACCTAATACAATTTGCATATGAAATTTCCGTCTGCCAATTACAATTCCGGCCAAAATAGATTAGTTCCCAAAAAGCCAAATCATAATTTTAATTATGTATTATGTGTTTCGAGGGCTGCACGCGCCTCGACTGCTAATTAAAAGTTAAGCATTTTAGCATTATGATTCGATTGTTTTATTTGGATTTCCCCCAATCAGCTGGCCCCTGGTTAGTTTAATTAGCAGAAGATGAGTGCGATTTTAGAGGTGTGGCCCCTGCATTGCACCTGAACAGGGAAACTGGTGGTAAATGCTGGGTTCCTGAGGTGGCAAATATTTGCCCAACAACAAAATGGAAAACTTATCGCACGCTTTCGCAGCCAGACTTTGCTCAGCAATGTTTAACTATCAGTCGGCAGGGCCAAAAGAAATGGAGAGCGGAAAAACTTTCTATGTAAACAGGAGCCGTGTTGACGATGCCGTCTTTAAGTCAACTAAACCTGTTCACTAACAACAGGGAGGGGCACTGGAAAATACTAAAATATTTATAAAATAATAATAAATATAAATAAAGTACTTCAGTTTCAAGTCATTGCAAAAGATGTTTAATATTTAATATTTTTATTTTGATAAAAGCTTAAGAAAAATGTAATTGTTTTTAAGCTAAAGAATCATTATTATAGTGTTAATTTAAATCTGAAAAGTATCCTTAGTTAATTTAATAATTAAAAACCCATTACACTCTTCCTTCCCAGTCTTTCCTCTATGGTACTCTTTCCTTAATATTTTCTTTTCAGTGGACTTGTTGGCACTACCGCTATCGCTGGCGTATTTGCTTATTGTGTTTGTAAACATTGCTAACAACTTGAGTAATGCCGGCGACAATGCCAGTATTGCCACTTGCCACTCTGCCACGCCCGCGCCCACAGCTACAGCTACAGTTACTGCTACGGCGGCTACACCTACGCCTGCAACTGCTAATAGAGATGAAGGGGAACCACCACCGCTGCCACTGCCTTGCAAGTTGTAAGTGCCCAAGTTTTTCAATTAAAAGTTGCTACCTTTTGTGTGTTACTGCGGCGGCAGAACATAAATACGCATGTGTGCACACCCTCAGTGCCTCCGAATGCTACTATATGTGTGTTTATATTCGCGTACGGTTATTTGCCGACTTTTTGCCTAATCACGATGCCGTCTGATATATCAATAAGCCTCAGGGCAGAACGGAGGAGGATCGCCTGCATTATAAATCAACAATAGAAAGCAGCCAAGGCAGGCAAACAGCAAACCAACCGAGGAACAAACAAACAAACAAACAAACGAATAAACGAACAAACGTTGAACGACAGGTGTTGAAGTCGAGGGCATTATAAATTCATACGAAAAAATACCGAAACGTCAAACAAATTGCAAGTTTTCAGTTGCATTTCCGCAAAACGTAACTGAAATAATACGTTGCCGGCAACGCAGCAAAGTATGCAACAAAAGCCGGTGCGGCTGGGGCCGAGAGTTGTTGGCTCTACCTCCGTGGTTATCGGATGGCGGGGCACACGGATAAATTGAAGGTAGGCCATGTAGCAGCCCGGAGCAATGTCTTCGACTTGCAGCACGCCCCTTGCCTCACCTTTGGCCTGGCCCTTTTCCCGATTTGCCCGCCTTTCCCAGCGAGCTTTCCTCGCTTTTCCTGCTCGCATGACAAGTTGAAATGTTGACGGCTCACTGACATTGTCTGCCAGTGTATACGTGCCCCGTGTATCGGTGCACTGGAAGAAAATATATATATAATGGCGATTTCCTTACACACAATTAAATATATATATTTTTAAAGGACCTAGAAAGAATTTAGATATAATTATTTTACTCGAAAGTAACCAAAGTATTATTTATTTTATTACTTTCCATTTTTGAAATATTTTTTTCCGTGCATGTGAGTATGAGCTGCATGCATGTATGAATGATATTGTGGCTCGACGTGGCTGCTCTGCAAGAATCTCATACAAAGTTATGCAAATTCCGATTCCGCTGTCGCTGTCGCCGCTGTGTTGACGTCGCGAGGGCTCTGGGATGTGGGCTGTGTCCCAGCTACTGGGGGACTGTGGGCGTGGCATCGGTTTCTGCGGTTTTGGCATGCATAATTGTTGGTTTTTAGTTACACGTGAGTCGGCCGTGCAGCCCCAACTCTTAGTCCCGGCCCACCCGAGGCATATACTATATATGTATTCATACGTGTTATTTGTTGGCTGTAATTGTCTGTCTAGGGTAAAGCTAGCATTCAAACGATTAAAAATTAACTGCTGGCCTTAATAAAGGCTAGCCTTCAAAGGAAAGTAAAATATATTTAGAGGAAAGGATAAGTAACTGACATTCATTTATTAAAAATATATTACCTTCTTTCAAAGAGACACAAGGAAACCCTGAATCAAAGAAGTTGTTCCTATAATACATTATATTTTCTGTTGAACTTGAAGTGATGTAAACTCCTTGGGCCCATCTGCCTTGATTAGAACCCATTCATAACTCTATGTAATTCGAAATTCCCAATGGCTATGATAGATTGTAAATCACATGCGGGCCGAGCAATAATCATTTCTCAGACATTTGCTATTTTCGTGTCCCTCACCTTGGACTACACATCACCCCTCCTAAAAAGCATCCCCTAGCATCCTAGTATCCTAGAATCCCTCCCTGGTAGGACCCACAACTGGGGGCTATCATCAAAAAACAATTCTCTGCGTTGCGTCCGCAAAATAATGGACGTTAGGCCGCGCGTCTTGATAAGCTAAATGATAAATTGTTTTTATTCGTGACATATGTACACCCGCCCATGTGTGTGTGCGGACTTGTTACGGATGCTGCATGCGTATGGGTGGGAAAGTTGTTTTGTGTTTTTCTGGTTTCAATAAAAAAAGAGAAGAGAGAAGATCCAGCGGCAAAAGAAAAACGAAGAAGCTGGAAAACAAGCTCGGAAAACTTGTAAATGCGCCTGGGCACAAAAGTGGAATCTAATAAGCTCACGGCTAAATGTGTTATGATGAATGACATTGTCAGCCGCACACGGAATTTAAAACTTTTTTTCGGCTGGAAGACCTCGGAGCAAGGCTTATAATTGAAAACTCACGAAAATACTTCCATGAAGCGGTTGGAAAACTATTAAAAAAGTTGTATCACGTGTGTGCAAAGCCTGAATTGAGGTGTGTCCTTGTTCGACTTATAAAATATTTTTATTATAAAAAGGTTTATAAAATAATAGTAAATTATTGAACTGCAATTTTTCTACTCAAGTTATTCAATATAAATTAAATTTAAATATACACACAAGTCAGAAAAATTATTTTAAAAGTTCCAAACTAACCATTCAGATTGAAACTACAAAAGTTTTTTAATAAAATCAATATCATCATGAATAACCAATAAAAATACAATTTTAACATAAATTGAATCCCCTGTCAACCAAAATTTCTAAAAATAAATCGAAATCATGAACTATTTCCACTCATAACAAATAAAATATTATAGTACCAAAAATTAAAGCTTTGATTTTGCATAAATTTCCCCCGATTGTGGCCGACTGTTTTGGGAGCAGAATTTTGATTTGGCTTCGCTGCTAATCAACTAATACAATATTTCCGCATTCATTCATTAAATTAAAATTTCATCCCGCTCATCTGGCTTGATTGCTTTGTGCCTAAGTGGCGGTCTCAGCCACATTCCCCGTGATATTGCGGCCTCGAGAACAATCGGAGCTGGCGGTCCCAATCCCAAACCAAATCGCAACTGTTGGCACTCGGCGGTGGCTTCTTGGCCTGTTTGTTTATTTGCCTGACAGCAGCAGCAGCTTCAGCATCAGCCAGGCAAGGCATAAGTATCTGTATCTGCGGTTGTAGATGTATCTGCTGGATATTTGAGCATCTCCAGCCAGAAGGCAACGAAATCCGTATCCGGAAACTATGTTGGGCTGCCATTGAAATTCATAAAGCACATCAATGGCCCCACCGAGCTTCGAGGGCTGCTGCTGCGTGCCTCTTTTTGTTTGAAATCATTTGCTTTAATTCAAGTGAAAAATTATTTAAATTGGTTATCAAGCGTGCGGCTCAGACAAACATCAATGTGGCTACGGATGCAGATAGAGATACCGCTACAGATACAGGTACACGTGCTGTAGCCATTCGTCCTGGGGGGGGAAATGGCGGAATATTCTTTGTTTTCCCTGTGCCGCCTGCCCCCTCTTGTTGTTTTGTTTGGGTGGTGGAAATGAAAATTGATTCGAAGCTAAATGAAAATGAAAAATATTGATCAAAGTAATTTCTTGGCTCTCGCCCACGTAGATGAATTTATAATATTTTTTTATTTAGTGAAAAATGTACGAGGCTCACATGAAATATATATATTTTCAATGCAGATAGACAGCCATTGCACCTGAATTCAAAGGGGATTTGCCAGAATTATTTAGCTGTCACTGAAATATCAATGCGTGTTTATGGATATTAATATTTTAAGGCACAAAGCACCCGAAAGCAATTCAGTATGATGGCAGGAAACTTTTAAATATTAACTTTCATGAATTTAAAATCGCAATAAAATGTTTATTTTACATTAAACTTACCTCTTTAGCTTCTCAAATAAAATACATAGCATTGCCTTTGATAGTTTAGTTTTTATTATTTCGTATTATTCAATTATATTATTATGCTATTATGTATTCATGTTACGCTCTTTTCATCATATTTTTTAGACTTACGACTAGAGGGTTGTGTTCTGCACTTCAGTTTTGATTTCACTAAATATATATATTTTACTTTAATCGTACTATATAATGTCACCTGGCGCGCCCTTCGCTTTGTGTTCTGCGCCGTTCGTGGTTTATTGTTTTAAATTAATACCTTAACTGTCGTTACAATTACATTTAATTACATTACAAATTTTGTAGTTGGAAATGCATTGGTTAAATGCAAAAAGAAATTATTATATAACTAACTATGCTCGGTAATTATAATTAGAATTTAGTTAAGTATTCGATATCGAATGACAATAAATTACGAATTTACCATCGGTGTGGTTGTGTATGTGTGTGGGCTGGCTGGATAATGGCATGTAACGCTATAATTGCATTATCCTTACTCATCATCTGATGCATATATAAAAACGACGATCCGAATTTGGGATTCCGATTACGAGTATTACTTTTTTGTTACTGGAATCGCGCGCTACACTGTAGAAAATCTCTGGCCTAAGGTTGGAGTAGAAATCGGTCGTAAAACATACAAGTACATACATATATCCTAGTATATAGTGTAGAGATAGACTGGGCAGAATGGGCTGCATGCGATAGTTAAAAACGGTACTCGGGTTCCTTATAATTTATACACACACCTAGAAGTCTTTTGTCGACAAAAATACACATTTATACACGCATATACAGAGTCCGGTAAAGAGTTCCTCGATTCTCGGGTGCATTGCCATACGAGCTAAATAGGATACTAATTTGGCCAGTAATGCGTAGGCGGAGGCGACTGTATGATCTATATCCATGAATCGATCTGCTGCTGTGTCGAGGGTGAGCTTACGTAATTACAAAAATTACATTACTTCGGTTACGGCTATTGCTACGTTACAAATTACAGTTTACGGGCTACGAATACGTTTTCTGCTTGTACAAAAAATTGTTTGTTGCCATCGTCGCCTTGTCCTGAACATAAAGTACACCCCCATATATATATATATATATGTTTATGAAATATATTAGACCTACGAGTAGTGTGTATGCGTACGGGTATTATAAGTATGTATTTATATGCAACTTCCATCTGTCGTCTGAGTATTCTTTTTTTGGTTTCTGTTTGGAATTCGCTGATTATATGCATGGCCATGATTTACGTTTACATTCAATGTATAATATGTACGTGTGTGTGTGTGTGCTGTGATTTGTTTTGTTTTTGTTTCGCCTTGTTTTATGTATGAGTATGGTTTGGTGTGACTCTGCTTCTTCCTTCCGGTTCCGCTTACAGCAGTAAATTTTCTAAATGCGCTGCATACTCCTCGGCGTTGCTGAACTCCAGACTTTCGCTCTCGTCATGACTGTTACTGCGACTGTTGCGGTAGCTGTGTAAGTGCACAGGGAGAAAATATATATAAACAAATTGTTTTATTGTATTTTAAAACTAATATAATTAAGGCTAGATGATTCAAAGGTTTTATCTCTCTTTATAAATATATTTTAAAATATATATCAGAGAAAGCTTAATAAATGAATATTTCGCTAAGTGTCCAAGTGCCTGGGGTCACCGAGATGTAATGAGCAAAGTTGGTGAGCCATAAAACGTTAATGCCAAATCAATAGAACACGTATAAGCACATACCTGCCACCGCCGAGGTCCCGCTTCTTTCGCTTGCGATCTTGCGAGAGGGCCTCTACGCACAGGACGATCAGCTTGCCATCGCAGGACTGTCTCTTCTGATCGAGCAGCTTGTGACCTTCCAAGTTGCTGGCATAACCGGACTTGTCATGGGCACTAGAGTGCCAGGCATCGCAGTATGTGTCCATAGAGCGCTCGCCATTCGGCAGGGAGCCATGCCAGACCATCTTCATTGGCCTGTAAGGACGTTTTCACATATTTGATTCAATTTAGTTTTAATTTTTGAGATTTAAATCTTACCATAAGGGATCCGTCATCACATTCTTGCCACTGAAGCTGTAGATTCTCGGCGCCTGCGAGAAGAACCCGCCCTGGCCATTGAAGATGCCTTTCCAGGAGTTAAACAGCACATCGCCACGCGTATTCACCACGGGCAGGTCCCGGTCAGCCGGACGGACAATCGAGTCCAGATTCTGTACCCTGCAGGCGAGAGTTTCAAGTTATGGCCTTCATACGAGCGGCAATTACACGCGAACCGAACAAACAAACTGCCATCAAAAGATGTCTGAGGGGCAGGTGCTTTGTTCGCTTATTTATTTATGTTTTCTCACTCTCCCTCCCTCCTCCCTCGCGCAGAGCTCGAGTTCTGAGCATTGGGTAAATAAATCGCACGAAATTGTTTTCCCAAGCTTTTGTTTTCATACTTTGAGCGCGATTTCATTTTTTTCTTTTCGTTTTCGTTTTCGCTTCGCTTCAAATATCAAGATTATGCGGCAACTAATGAGTTCCCAAAGTGTCGGCTCAGCCGGGAAACGTGGCGTATGAGCAACGCGGCGCATTGAAGCGCCAAATACAAGGGGATTTAGGGGAAAATCTTAATAGCTTGGTGCGCTGGAAAACTAAACCGAACCGAGGAGGAACGCAAGCCTAAGACGCGTGAAAAATCTAAAGAAAGATAAGACACACTCGCCGCGAGCTCAGTGCTGACTGAGTACTTACCTGGAGGAGAGGAATGCCTTGAAGGTGCCCAGGAGGCCGGCCCGTCGTCCCTGCCGATAGCACGCAAAGTCCGCACCCCGGATTCCCTGCAAATCGCCGACGGAAGGTTCGTTCAGCGCCGCCACTCGTAGCTATACCGGATCCGGGAAAAATATGGCATGAAATTAATGCGGAATTTATGTCAAGCATTTTAAGATCTAATTAATACAGAATTTAATAGCCAGAAATTGTTTGTTTAACAAAAGGTCTTCTTTGCCGGGAGGAGGCTCAGCCTCTGGCGGAAAATGATGGGTGGGCGTAATGGATAGTAAAATACTTCAAATAATTGTCTTGGAGGTCTAAAAACAAAAGCAACAAAAAATGCCGAAGGAAAACCTCCTTCGAGGCAAGGGAAAAAATATAATAGCACGTGGGCAGGAGCTCAAAGGTTGGATTTAGCTTTATTGAAGGGCGGGGAAGAGGAGGACTCACCATTCGCGGATACCACTGGAAATGTGATTTTAATTTCAATATTTTTTTCGATCCCGGTTAATTTTGTTCGCAGACGCAGCCATGAGATGGGGGACAAAAATACTTTTAATTTAATAAATCCAAATGGCAATTCTAAGCATTCTAACACCAAAACGAAGAACACACACTAAAAGGAGTTCTCAACATTCTTGGCTTTCGTGTGGGATGCGAATCGTTGAGAACTAAGCTTCAAGGATTACCCAAAAACAAAAGGACGAAATTCAATCAAGAAGCGACTAGTTAAAAAAGCAAATCACACAAAGGCATACAGACACACACACTGAACACAGAGAGATAGAGATAAATGTAAATAAACTTGGAACTCTTATTTGAATAGGAAAAAGAGAGTTTCAATCGCATTAATGAAAATACAAAAACCGTCGATAGACAGAGACAAAAGCAGAAAATCAAACTACACCAATTGTTCCGCGTACAACAACAGAACTGAAAATGCAATTTTCGCTAATTAGAAATATTTTCATTGGCCAGCAAACAAAATCAAATTATTTATTCAACGACTATATATATATGTGCAAGAGTCGTTCACTATTTTTGAATTTCAGCGCTGGTTTTTTTATTATTTTTTCTGTTTTAGTCGACACTACGAAATGCGATATTATGGATTTAATTACCGTTTCGTATTCGGGCGCGGTTGTAAACTGCATTTAACGACAATTAATTATAAATAAGTTTAGTAAGGCTTATGAATAATATTGGCTCTAGTTTCTGTTGTAAAAGTATTAATTACAAATAAACACGAATAATTCCCTTTCACAAATTTTAATATTAAATTTCTTGTCATATTTTTTAGACTCTGATCCATTAACCTTCAAATGTTAGGGACAATTATTCGTGTATTTAATAACTTAGTGTCATGAGATTAGGAACAAAGCATTGTGTGGTCTTTCTGTTTTTTTCTTGGATAGCTATAGCTCAGTTCAAGTAGCACTGATAGTTCAGTTAGTAGATTATATCTCTCGGCGGAAAATGACAATCAAACGGCGGTCTGATCGATGCTTTATAAATAATTCTCTTCATTCATTTTTAACTCATCAAAGTCGAGTACACTTAATGCGCGCACAAAGGGAATCCCAGCTAGAACTTCTGATTTCCATTCGAAGCGCTCTTAATTTTCGCCCAGCATCAATGTCATTATGCCGCCGGAGGATACGAGTGCGAGTGCGAGTAGATGTACGAGTGGAAAATGGCAAATGGGAAACACAATAAAAAGATGGGGAAAAAAACTGAAAAGTCGAGTCGATTTCCATCACTCACCGTGGGCGTATTGAGTGGGGGCGGCGGGCTGTTCAGCAGGTTCTTCGACTGCAGGTCGAATCGCATCGAGGGCGCCACCGTTGTGGGCGGTGCGGGCGTGGCAATCGGCACCAAGGTGCCCAGCTGTTGGGGGGGGGAGAAAAATATTACTTTAAATGCGAAATACGAAAATTATAATTAAAAGGCACCCGCCTGCTGCCGAGACAAACAAGGAGCATTTGACGAATTTGTAATTAATAAAACAAGAGCCCTGCGCAAATATACATGTTCCACAGACCCTTTCAAGTAGTTAATATTTCAGCGCGACTGCCAACGGAAGGCAAACACACAGCCATTATGATGAGATGAAATCAGTGCCTTTGTATTGAAACTTTTCCTCAAATATTTGCATTACGTGTAGGAATTTATGTATCTGTCCCAGTCGCGGTCCCGGTACCATCCGCTCTTAGCTCCCTTTTCTCTCCGTTCTCGGTTCCCAGTTCGTCTCAATCCCGACCTGTATTAGGGTCAAATTTTCGACTGCCATAATGCGCGACGTCGTCTGACAAAAGTTTTAATTACTATTTTGAACTTTAAGTAGTCGACTCGTGTACTGAAATCTAATTAGGATGGCGCCTCGGCTACAATCTCGGTATCCCGACAGACAGCTGTGTATTTGGCCCAGACGAAATGCGAAATGCAAATGGGAAGTCGGCTACACTGCCGCAAAAATTGTCCCTTAATTACTTCTTAAACTAAAAACATGCTGTCTGGAAATCTGAAATCTAAAACAACTTTGATCTTCAACTTTCCTGTTGTTAACGTTAGTTAGTTTCTTGTGGATAAACCCATTCATATTGGACATATGAAAACTTGTCAACAATTTTGCTTCCTCTGTAGCCTGACTTCCTGACTCCCTCCCGACTTAGTGAAATTTCACCAACAAAGGGCCCTTTTTAGCTTTGCCTCGATTTTGCCATATTACTCGGCGCACCCTGACAGTTCATGGTCCTGCGCCGGGTTTTTGTTGTCAAAAGTATTTAAATGCTGCCGTCAAAGGCAAGAGATTTCGTTTTCGTTCGGGGCTGTGCCTTATGCACATGCCAGTTGCCAGGAGCCAGCATACCATAGCCAGGAGAAGTCGGGAGCCAGAAGCCAGGAGCTTGGTAGCCTGAAGGCTCGGCCACGCCCACCAGGCACAGCCATGCTGTGCTGGCTTTTGTGCCCTGCAACAACGGAAGCGGAAATCGAATCTCGAGCAGTTTTTTGCAGCTCCCCAATTCTGAGAATATTGTACACTTTGGGCACAATTCAGGCAACTGGCACTACATGCTATGTGTGTTTGAATGTAGTTCCCCTCTGTACCGGCCATTTTCCATTTACCATTTTCGGATGATTTCAATAACGCAACAAGCAGCCGAAATTGTGGCCACTTTAATGTTTAACAAGCTATCGGGGAATCAAGCAATTTTGCGTGTAATTTCACCAACTTCAGTGCTCCTCCACACACAAATGCTGACCCGAGCAAATTGCCAGGGAATCCGAGGTAATAAAAGGTTCCCACTGGCACGAGTTCACCTTGGACTGGCGAGATTAATTGGCATGTGGCACTGACGACGGAAAAATTCCAACATTTTGGGAGGTAGAGAGTGTCCAGGGGACGACAATAAAACCTTCGATTTCCGTTTAATATTATTTTTAATCTGCTGCAAGAATTTATGGCCCCAAGGAAAGGTCCTGGGAGGCACCCTGACCAGATCAACCGATGCATGTTTTATATTTCATCAATAAATGTTTTGAAGCTTTGACTGACTCAAATTGCCTGCCACATGCCACATGTCGCTGGATATTCTACGTATCCTTGCAGCCTTGTACTTCGGTATCCTGGTATTCCTTAACCGGGACAAGTGAAAAGCCAAACGCAAGTCAATATAATTGAATAACGCAGATACTCCTACACCCACACACAGACACACATGTGATTGGCAATCAGTCTGAACGTCTGCAACATTTAATGTGCAAATAAAAAACGAGTCGATACAAGGGCAATGCCAAACAAACCTTATTTTATGGCAGGCAAAGGAAAAAATAAATAAATAAATAAATAAGGCGAGTAGAAGACAAACACACGCTCCTGCTGCTGGCTTCTGGTTCTGGTTCTGTCCAAATTCCAGTCTATTTTTGCATGCATTTGCCGCTTTCTTTTCTGAGGGGCTTATGGCCATAATGGAACAACATAGCCGGAGCGGCGGAGCGGGATCTATAAAATAATAACCGCCCGCCAGCGGGCTCAGCGCCTGTCATATTTGGCATTTTAAAAGTGCTACCCAAAGGTTCCTCTGTTTGCTTAGGAGCCAGAAATCAAATCCAACCCCCAAACTGAAAACGAAACTGAAGCTACACCCAAAGAAATTATATATATTAAATGTATACATAAATATATAGAGATATAGGTCTCAGCTTAAAAAATATATATATTTAAAGCCCTCTGTGGAACTCTTCATCTAACTTTTCACCCAATTAACGTACCTTCTCTGACATCCTTCTCTCAAATTAATTCTCAAAAATTATAAACCCACTCAAAACTTGTCTCTGTGTGTGGCTTTGGCCAAAAAACTCACCGCAATATACTGCCAGCCCTTGTTGACGCGAACGAGGAGTGCCTCCTCCTCGGTGATGTAGGCCAACGTGCCCGGCGGATTCAGTGCCGACTTCTGTTTGGGGGAAAAAATACACAAATATCGAAAAAAGAGTTTAAAAATACATGGTCGGTGCCAAATTTAACCAATCGACACCCACTTTAGTCATTTCATCAATGTTCTGGAAGGTGACTGCGCCGGGCACAATCTTCATATTCATGTTCGAGGAGGAGGCCGAAAAGTATGGTTCCTCGCCCTCAACGGGCCCCAGGGCCTCTTCATGTTTGTGTGAATGTCCTGTCTGGCGCGGCGTCTCTGCAAGGATAATTCATGCATTATGGCATATAATACAATGAGCTCGTATTTACTTAAATTTGATTTTTCTAAGTGCTAAATCACGACAGTGATGAGAAAATATAATTTAAGTAGAAAAATATATTATTTGTATATTTAAAGAGATAAATTTCGGAGTTAATTTAAAAGCTAAAGCACATTGGTAAACAATTCTAAAATATACTTAAAAGATATAATATTCTACGTCTCACAATCCAAGTTATAAGATATTATAGAAATACATATATAAAGTATTGTTTCTAAGAATTTTTAAACGTAGTAATTCATGCAAGAAAAATTTTAAACAATGGTAAATACCAAAATATGTTAACGTTTTCCTATATGTATTGCTCTGCTTGCATTTGTTAGAAAAAGAAATACTTATCGATTTCTACATATATTCATCGGAATTTATTTCCATTCCCGCAAACCATTTATGCTTTAATAATTCATACGTGACCGCATTTTTTATATATTTTCTAAACCGACCGAAAGAGTCAGCAGCTTGCGAAAAATATGCCAAAAACTGGCATTTCGGTTTAATGGTAACTAAAATGTGTTATGTCTTTGTGGGAGCCATGAGTCGGGTGATTTTCTGGCGGCGGAAAAGTCATGACGGTGTGAAAATTCGCGCATAAAGAAAATGTTTACACGCTGTACTCTATCAACGCCAAATGAGTTAATGATGATGTGCAAATATGGGGGAGCATGCTCCCCATGAAAAGAGCAAGCAGCTAGTTCATAAAACGGTTGTGAAGGCATTCCACGGAAAATGGGAAAATAGGAATGGGGAAAATAGCTGTGGAAAAGGTGTACTTTGGAGGCAATTATCTTGGGCGAAATGGGAGTCATGCAACATTCCAAATGGCCAGGCCACAGGCAAACACAGGCTAAGGATATATAAATATAGAATGGTGGATGGTTGAGTTGAGATTGTTGATTACCGGCTGTGCCATCGGGCCGATCGCGCAGATCTTGCAGCTCTCGCAGTGCTTTGAGTTCGTCTAAAGATGAGCGCGCACCTTGATGACGGGGAGTACGATACAAATGACATGGTTTTCACACAGGTTGGATAAGTTAGGTTCGATAAGGACAGTACTAGCTATGTACAGATAGGACTAAGTCTAACTAGGCTCACACTGTGATATATTTACAGAAATTCGTAGCGAGTTTCCTTGGTTTAGCTCACCTGGTCGGCCATAATAGGAGGCGTCACCAAAGAAGCTGCTGCGCGAATCCATTCCGGGCTCTCCCTTGGGTCCAGAAATCGAGAGACCCGGCAGGCCAGGTGGCCCCGGAGGTCCGGGAGGTCCTGGCATCGGTATGTATTGCACTCCGCTGCTGTCACCATCGCTGCCACCAGTGGCGGGCATTCCCGGTGGTCCGGGCAGGCCATCGCGTCCATCCTGACCTCGGTCGCCCTTGTCACCCTTGACCTGTGAACGTACAAGTTTTTCCAGTCAGCGTCTCGATTCCTGGGTGATCCATCACCCACACTCTGTAGGCAGATGGGGCGTATACTTAACGTCGTCTCTACTCACCCCTTCACGTCCGCCGGAATCTCCCTTCGGGCCCTTGGGTCCCATCTCACCCTTTGGTCCTGTCATGCCCGGACGTCCCTGAGAATCAATTAAAGGTCATGAAAATCAGAGCGAGCAGAAGGTTATAACATAAAGTGGGCATTGTTTGACTTTATAAAGCTCTAAGCTGAATTTCTATAGAAAGAAAATATGGTTTAATATTATGGCTATGATTTTAATAGGTAAATAAGTATTTTTTCTTTAAACAAAACTCCTGTAAGTAATCCCCTTAACTTTATTTGTTCAATTTCCTTGCCTCTTTGGGCCACGTTTAATTATTTAAATTATTAGCATTCAATTTTCCAAATGTCCTGGGCACGTAGCAAGTTCGCACATGGCCAGGGGGAAAAATCAAAATCCCCTCACTCGTAAGTGGGAAAGTTGCGAGCAAATTATATGATCATTGCCAGCCAGTGGAGGTTGCAGCAGATGCAATGGAACTGGGACTGAAGATGGAGTTAGGATGGAGAACTGGACCAACGAGGCAAACTTGAACTATGGCCAAAAATGGCCAAACTTTCGCCGTTTTCGAAGTGCAACAATTTTCTAGTCGCAAACCTTTTTGTTTCTCCGCTCGCTCCAGGAATTGAGCCAAAGTTCCGTGTCCCATTCCCATTCCCATTTTGCCAAGCTCATGTAAATACGCTGCTTGATTTTGATTTCGGGCGGTAAACGATGCCAGTTGGCACAGAATACTACCGAGAATGCCATGGAATTCGTGCCTCTCAATTCACTGACTCCGCTGCAAAAAAGGAAAGTTTGCTCCTTGCTGCCTGCCGCCATTGCCATTGCTTAGCTGTTGTTATTGCGGAATAATGGCGGAAATTCTGGGTAAACTGCAATTGGAATCGTGCGATGCGCTGACTGCCGCGTCCTGAATAACCGTGATGAAAATGCACTTAAAATACTTTTCGTTTGAGTTTATTCCGCTCTTTTTTTCCTCCCCTTCGACCCTCCCTGCTCACAACCTCTTTTACTGCTCTGATTGTCTAGATCGCGAGTGCGGCCAGAAAATGTCTGTTTGTCTGCTAACTTTTCCCAGTGGCAACAACAATCGAAGGAGCAGGATTCACGGTAGCAGAGATGATGCAGAAAAGGATCCTAAATTTTATTGCTTTTGGAGTTACACAAAAATTAAATGATGATTATTATTTTACTAAAAAAATAACTACTTAGTTTTGTACGGAATTTTACTATATCCCTTTTAAAAACAAATATTTAAATATAAAATAAATACAAATAAGTTCAAAATATATTCTTTGCTTTCCGTGTACACCCAAGCAATGACCATGGCTACGCTTCTGGCCAGAATGGGTAAAAGCATGTGAAAGTTGGCCATCTCATGAATATGCATACAAAAGTTGCGAGTGGCTCTGGACTCGGGACTTTGTACTTGCGGAGGACTCTGCTCCTCCACCTTTTTCTTCTCCTCCACCAATACTCACCGAGTGTCCAATATCGCCCATGGCCCCGGTTTTTCCGGGCGGCCCGATTGGTCCAGCGGGTCCAGTGCCGCCGCGTCGTCCTCGCATACCCTTTTCGCCTTTCTCGCCTTTGGTCCCGTTAGCACTGGCCATGCCCTCGAGTCCGCCGGGCTGTCCAGCCTGACCGGGCAATCCCGGCAGTCCGGGTGTTCCCGGTTCGCCAGGCTCACCCTTTGCGCCGCTGGGCCCGTGTGCACCTTTGTGACCCTGTTTTTTGGGGGGAGGAGGAAGGGCAGAAAGGAAGAAAGCAAGTGTGTGAAATGATTTACGGTCTTAAATATACGGCTACATGTGCCCATGGGGATGAGGATGGGGGACCAAGGAATGGTTGGAGCCAGGAGGAGGTAACAGCTCTCGCCTAATTTGGCCGTAAAACTCAATTTCAAACGTTTTGTCGACGACAGAAAAAATTCAATTCAAACTCATTTTGAAATCAAATCAATTCCGAAATCCCGCACACACACATGCTGGATGCTGGATAAATTTATGCGGCCGAATGTGTGCAGTGCCGTGGTGACAAGCCCGAAAACACAAAACCATATTCCTTTTGGGTCCTCAGCCTTTGTGGAAATTTTGCTTCCTTCCTTCGGCTTGACTCAATTCATCCCCAGCGTCGTCTTCCACATCATCAGCGCCTTAAATGGTTCGCCATAAATTTGCACGCGCCCACCCGAGTGGATGCTGGGAAATGCTTACTGGAAAATGGTAGCCGCACTGAAGGAAAATATGGCTGCGAAAATTACTAAATATAATTGTGCCTATGAAGCTTTTAAGTATAACGGAGACTGGCTTGACTCGCAATTACATTTATTTAAAATTTAGTTTTTATTGCTTTTTTAATTTCCTCAAGTACTTTGCAAAGTTTAGATTCCTGTAATTGTCTTGTTTTTCTCCCAGTGCATGTACTGGGATGATCCGGCTGCTGTTTTCCTTGGGGCTGAGCTTGTTGCGGGTAAGGACCTTGCTCCATATCGCCAACTTAATACCAACTAATGAATAATTAATAAGGCAACGCACACACACGACTGCTCCGGAGGCTGTCTTTCAAGATCCCCGTCCCTGTGTGTGTGTGTGTTACGTGTGTGTATGTCTGTTTTTTAGGCTTAATGAAACGAACCTAATTGTGCGTGTATTCATACGTTTAAAATGCTAATTTCCATATTAGTTTTCCCCGAAATTTTGTAATGCAATAACTGGGGGTATGGCGGTGCCGTAGTCTGCCTGACAAATTGGGCGTGAATTTATCATAAAATCCCAATCGATTTTTTTTCATAATGTATATATGTATGTTTCCCGATGGAGTGGGAGTGGGCGGCTGTTTGCATAATTTCTTTTTATTTCACGCACGATTAATTTCGGGTGTGGCCACCAAGGGGAAACTACTTAAAAGCAGCCTTGTTACGGCCACGGTGGATTCCTTTCACCACAAGCCGCATAAATATTGCTTGTGTATATGTGAAAGGTCGTCGTGACTGTGGCTGTGGCTGTGTCTTTATGGTTCCAAATTGGCTGGTGTTCCGAAGAGTAATCTGCGACACCGGAAGTTCAGGTTGTCCACGTGAGAAGCGCCCCCAAAAGAAAGCCAAGGGAAACGGACTAACAACAAGCACATTATGCGAGCCCCGACTGGCAGATTTAAGTTTTGAGGTTACACATAAAAGAAATATGTAGTATATATGGCAGAGGATCCTGCGGAGCGAGAGTGGGACTCAAATTTGTGGATCCTGGAGAGTGCAAAGCCACCCCCACTAAGCTGCTAAATGGCATACGGGGTAATGGCTGGGAAGTAAGCGTCGCCTAAGCAGGATGAGCTCCCCAAATGGCCAAAACTTATTATGAAAGTAATGCCAAAACGAGAAGTGAAAAGAAACGAAACGAAATAGTTTATGCTCGCCTCCGCTTGGATGGCATCTCCCCTTCTCATTCTGGAAATTTCTTCATCCTGTGTGCTGACCCCCAGCCCCCTAGTCATATCCACTGAAAATCAAATGAGCTATAAATGCACACAAATTGGCCCCCAATCCGCACGACCAGCAGATGGACGAGAAATCAGGAGACTTTGCCAGCATCGTCTCAAGTGACGCATTTCGGGCCAACTGCTGATAGAAATTTATGCCCCAAATTGTGTATTTCCTGCACAAATGACTGCGATGCCATAAATACGAACTCAGCTGGAGCTGGAGCTGCTGTGAGCTCGGAAAGAATTATTACTATCTATCAAATTGGATACAATTTGGCCTGAACTCGAAAACACCAAGCCATTTTAGGATGTGGTGGCGCTTATCCCTTTACGGGGTTAATAGCTTGGCCTTTATTTCTTAGATATATTTATTTTAAGGAAGGCCATTAAATCTATTTAAGGTTTCTCAAGTTTCCCAGTACAAGATTTGGTAAAGAATGTAAATATAAAATATTTTTTAGATTATTGATGAAAAGTTATTATTTTGTTTTGCTTCGTTTTTAACAATTTGATACGTATTTCTTCAGTATATTTATTTATCCTTTCCTTCTAATGCTAAAGTAAGATTTAAATTTTCTAAAAGCTCTAATTCTCTTTCCGAAATTTATTCTTTTAAAACCTACGAAAATAAGGAAACCCCATTATTCCAATACCAGTTCCATTTAAAAGTCTAATCCAAGTATTCATAATCTTGCAAAATCTAATTAAGACTATAAAAAGGCTCCCAAAAACATTGTAGCCTGTAACCCAATGTCCTTTTCGAAGCCCATTATTGGCCCCGGCCAAAAACAAATTTTTCTTCGTAGACGATTTGCTCATTTGGGCGAGAGCGGCCCGCTCCTTGGCACCGGTTGCCCTTTCTAAAAGCCTCAAAATCAATTGAGTAGTCAATAGGGCAGAAATTATTGTTATATATTTGAAACAACAATCGTGTGGGCCGAAGGAACACTTTATAAGGCATATATGAGGTGGATTGGGGGGGGGGTGGGAAAAACCTGGGCCATTTATTAGACATGCCCTCTGACTTACCGGATCACCGCGTTCTCCTTTCTGGCCCGCATCACCTTTCTCGCCGGACACACCTTTGGGTCCCGGCTGCGTCGTGCCCCGGAATGTGCCCATCGAGTTGACCATTAGGGATTCCTGTGAGGGTATGTGTATAGGCATAGTAATTTGTTAAATATTTGCTTGTTGTACAATTTATTTTCGATACATGTATTTCGGACCCCATTTTTCTGATCTTTTTTTTCTCTTCGCCTCTCGCACAGCGCAGAACCCCCCACTTTTTTGACGAGGGACACATGGCGATTCCAGCAAACACACAGAGGTGTATCTACGGCGGAAATTTGATTAATGATCTTTTTCTTGGTTGGGGGGCGGATCAGAGGGGCGGGGCTAATGATGCCAAGTGGTTCTAGTCCATTAAATGCTGTGGCCATCGCTTACCCCCGGCCAACCGGCAAGCCTTTGCCCTCGGCCTTGCCTTCGCTTTTGTTTTTTTTTTTGTTAAGAGTATTTTACGGTTTAAGTAGTGGTGGTGGGAGCATAAGATGAAATTGTTAAAATGTTTATACCTTGAAGGTCCTGGTTGGATTCCAATTTATCTGTTATTTATGTGTTGATTGTTACAAGAATACATAATTTTCGATACGATTTATATGTTTTTACAATAATATAGAGCAATGGACGTGAAATTAAAGCGTATTATTAGATGGTTTCACTGTTATTAAATCGAAGGAAACAAAACAAAAAACAAACAAGCTTTAAAATTGCAACTTTTACAGGGATTCATATGAGTCCTGGGTAATTGGATTTCTGAATAAAACATCTGAAAAAGTGGAAGTCGTGTTGACAATCAAAAGTCGCTTTAATAAACATAAAAGCATTTGCTTCTTAAGGACTCTAAATGTGGCTTTGAAAAGTCTGTTAATTCCGGAGAACGAATGTGGCTTTACCCTGGAAAATATTTTCTTGAAAAGGTTTTCATAGTAGAAAGGTTGAATTTTAGCTTTAGTATTTGCTTTAAAATAGGTTTTCATTTTTCAGGTTTCCATAGAATGTTGTCCTCTGAAATTGAATTAAATTAAATATCCTGTCAAAATTGGCTTGTCCTTTAATATTTTGCCTTTCTTTTGTGTTGACAATCTGCTCTATGACCCTTCCATTTTTTTCCTTGATTTCTGTTCTATTATTGCATGCCCGAAATTCAAACCCATTTGTTTAACTGCCAGCAGCGGGCTTCTTTGTCGTGGATCCTGGCACCTCCCAGTATCTGGGATAACACAGAGGGTACGACGCCCACGGAAAGCTTTTAAAAGGCTCTAGAGCTGGCTCTCCGACTCTGGCTACCGACTCGGGGGCGATGATAATGATGATAAACCCTCCGACATTAAACAATGGGCGGGCCGACACAGGCGAGTGGCTGTCTGATTTTTACTGCTGCCTCGTCGACCACAAGTAGCTTGACACTTTCATAAACGTAACAGTGCGATAATGATTACGGCCCACCCAACGCCGCCGCCGCCTCACCCCTCTCTCACAGTTAGATGGGGCAGAAGAAGACGGAAAAAGGAAGGGTTTTGGGGGAGGGGCGGCGGCCAACATACGGCGTTGAAATGCGGTGATAAAGCCGAGCGGCAAAAAGAAAAGTTTCACTCTTGCATGAAAGGGTTCAAAGTGGCAACGGTGCGGATGCCACGGGTGAACGTGAACGAGTGATGTGTTTGCATTTGTGTTTGTTCGCGATTTCGTATTTGTTTGTGTGGGTCTGTGTGTGTTGGCCATGCCACAACGGCTCCCTATCTTATATCTGTGTGTGCGTGTTACCGCATTTAACCGCGTGAACTGCGCGCCATGCGCTGATAACGGTAATTGCCACCAGCTGGAACACCGGCATCGTCATCGTCGTCATTGGCATGTGGCATGCGGCAGCCCCGAATCCAGCCAGGATCCCCAGGCTTCAGGCCCCTGAGTCCTGTAAACTGAGCCCACGGCTGCCTGCGGGTCTACACAAGCCTCTCACTCACCGTTGCATAGAAAAAAAGTAATGGAATTTTAGCCTGCTTCCGCAAATAAAAATTAATAACATTTTTGTTAACACAGCTTGTTCTGGGATAAGAATGAGGTATATAAAATTTGTAATAATTTTTTGGCAAAGTAATTTCTGTTTTATACAAAAATCTAATTTAATAAATTATTAGGCTTAAAATCTTTATTTATACAATTCTTTTATCATCATTATAATTTTAATAAAGAATACACTATTCCTAAAAAACAAACTCTATCGTAAAAATAAAAAAATTAAGTTCCCTTTCTTGCCACAAATATTTTACTAATTTTTTTAAATTTTATATTTCCGCTCTCAACTTTAAACCTAATTAACTTCCTTATACAAATTTCTCCCCGTGTTGACTCTAACTTGACTTCACCTTCGACGCTACGACTCCACTTCAATTTTGGGTTTAGGACTGGCTGCTCGCGTGCTCAAGACGCTTACGTTTCGTCCTTCCGCGCGGAGATGTTGTGCGGTGGAACCTTGGCGGTTTTAAGATTATTAGCACAGATAGGCCATTTTGTGGCATTCGCGACAACGACAATGGTGGCCACTGAACGTGCTGGCTTTTTGGCAGACTCTACCATACACTCGGAACTGGCAAACGGATCCTCGCCTGAATCCGAATCTGGCGTGACGCCATGTCCACCGGGGTGGTAATTTTTCACAGTTACTGCGCGCGCTGGCCAAGAAGGAAATTAGTTTAGGCAAATTGTGCGCCTTGTAAAACACGACGGACGTTTACCTCAGCCAGACGCCATTCATAAAGCTGTGCGTGATTGAAAACAGACGGACAGGAATACGGACAAGGAACTGTGCACAGATAGAAAGCAAAAAACAGGGACGAAGAAGGACCTCGAGCAACTGCATTAGCCAACGCGCCTTTGTTTGTCCTTTGTAAAAGGTGCAACTTTGATCGAAAAGCAAGCTTGTAACGAAGTTTGTTAAATTAAAATATAAACTATCTTCGGTCAAGCCGAAAAATATATACTCTTGCCCAATAAAAATCAGTTCTTGCTAGAAAATCTCTTAAGAAATTAAAATATAGAGAGATACTTTAAACTTGTTCCAACTTTTTTATGGGGCAGAAGCATTTTGTTTTAATATTTAAAAGAAAATTGTTTATTATTTTAAGGATAAGTTTGGCACTACCAAAATATCTGTTGAAGGTTTCACTGAAGTTATATTTCAATACAAATTAATTAATAAACTATTTTCAAAGAAGAAAAATAAAGATATTTATGTAAATGTAAAAGAAACGTAAAAATTGTACATTCAATTATTAGTAGTTGTAGAAAACAGATAAATATTATTTAAATTTCACCATGGCAATTATGAACAATTTAAAATTTAATAAAAATTTTAAGGAGCAATAGAAAATTGTTAAGTTTATTGAAATTAACTCTTAAACATAAACTTTAAACTCCAGGGTGAAACAACCAAAATAATTAAAAGCATTTGCCATATATTCTTCGTTGTACTTTGTACACCCATAAAGACGTAAGTAATTTCAAATTGTAAATAAATTTAAATAGCTCGTTTTTTTCTGTAATACTTACATCGTAATTCTCGGGCAAACCAGGCGGACCCGGTGGTCCCGGCGGACCCACGACTCCGGGTAGGCCGTCGACGCCTGGCTCACCCTTCTGCCCCTGGGCACCTTCGGATCCCCGGGCGCCGCGAGCTCCTGGCACTCCGGTTGCTCCCTGGATAAATGTTAACGGAAACGGGATGGCGGCGATAGAGACGGAGACGTAGACATCGACCGAAGGGGGAGAAGAGAAAGAAACGTCGCCGGCAGCGACAGAGAAATAAATCACATTAGTGGGCGTGCATATAACGTGTCCCGGGTCCTTAGAGCTACAAATCTATGTCTACCGGGGCAGTCTACACCGAAAACGAGGCTAAGATCGAAATTATAGCACAACATTGTACAATGTGAGTACAAGGTTAGACAATAAAAATTAAGTTTTAAGAAACAATCATTATATTAAATATATAAAATGGGAATGGAGATATTAAGAACTTCGTGTAAATGAACAACTTATATTTGTTTCGGTGTACGAGCCTCAGAAGGAGCTCTTTAGGGTTTCAAAGTAGAGTTCAAGCTTGGGGTTCCTAACTGGCAGCGGTCGATTTACATAATCGTTGCGTTTTAGTCCGAGCTCATTAATCTACGCGACCGGGGCCCGTCCTCCGTGTGGCATGTGGTTCGGTTCGGTTTTTGGGGTCTAGCGGCTAGGGAGTTGAGGAAGGACCGGGGGGAGGGAGGCCTCGACATTCCAATAGCGACATGGATGGGTACACAAAAAATGTGTCTCCCAATGTTCTTAATCTTATGCAAAATGGTCACGCTGTGAGCCATTTGCGTGCCATGTTCCTGTTGTTCTGTTGTTGTGTTGTGTTCGGCTGTACGGCTGTACGGCTGTGTAGCTGTTGCTTATCGTCGTCTTTTAAATTAATTGCTATTAGTTAAGGGATTAGCAGTGGGGCAACAAAGTTGTCGCAGGAATTTCCGGTATGCGCGCCAGCTAGCCATATTTCACCGAGCTACCAAAGCCTTTCTGGAGTTGGAGAAAATGGAGGTGGCAAAGGGTCAGCAAGCCTAGGGAATTTGGGTAAGCTCGAAGGGAACTGGCATATTTCCCAAGCAGTTAGCTGCTGGCGATGGACCGCAGAATGCCCGGCCCGGCATACCGCTTTCCTTTTGATGTATTGCATCGCATTGAAGAGGCTGCGTTCCACAGGTTGCTGGAGTGGCCCAGAAAATGTTAGATTCGAGATTGAATGGGGCGGCTGATTTGCAAGATGATGATGATGACGATGATGATGGTGGGGGTACTCTGTCTTTGGCCTGCTTTCGCTTTTTGAATTATTCCAAGAGTAATGGACGTGCATTCATATCGTATACATGTTATTTTCGGTTAGCTGCTCAAAGTTTTTGGCCCTGTTGCGTGTACCAAGCACTCAGAGTCTACAGAAGTGAAGTGGTGGCCGAAAGGGGAGCAGGAGTTGGTGTGGACTTTGCCTTTGACCCGAGAGGAGCGAGAAGAAGAGTGGAGTGCTCCACGAAGTAAATGGCAAGTACATAGTCAAGTGTAGTTCAACACATGGATACAGCGACATCCTTTGTGTATCCACAGTGAACTCTTATGGTTGCCAAAGACGCTGCCAGTTGATGAGATAATATAACGAGTGCCACCCGGAGAGTGGATAAGTGTTTAAGCGTGAGCTGGCGCATAAAGAAATTTTCGTTACGTTACGATTTGCTCCCATTTTCCCTTTTCCCCCACGGTCAGGAGGGGACTTTCCCCGCATTTTCCCATCTCTTTTGCTAACGTTTTTTTCCATTTCCGGTTACACGCACTGCCATTCGCACACACACACACACTCACAAAGCTGGCTCTCTGCGCAGTGCAAATTATGATGTTTGACATAGGAAAACATGCAGCCCCTTCTGGGATCTCTCTTAGCTTTCTCCCCAGATTGCCCAGACTCCCAGTTGCCATCCTCCTTCATCCACTCACTCTTGAAGATTAGACGATGTGTGTAATGAAATTGAAAATGTGTTAGATTCATGTCAAATATTGCCTTTTTGCCAACCCGTTGTAACTCGAAATTGCCGTACATACCGATAAGCCCAACGAACGGAAGAAAAACAAGAAGAAAACTTTTATCAAGGCGACTGAAGATATAAATACTCTTGCTACAAATTTTTCTAGTTTTCCCAATGAAAAGAAGGGTTTATTTTTACCTTAAAACGATTGCATTTTCCAAGGAGAATTCCTTGAAAAGACTCGAATTTAAATACAAATTTTAAGTTAAAATACTAACTTTAATTCTCTAAAAACAATATGATTAGCATGTCCTAGTTCTAAAGTATTTCCTAAATATATATTTTCTTATACATTTATTTATTATCAAAGCTCCTGTCAAAATTAATAAACTCTCAGGCAAAGGTAGTAAAATACATAGAGAAAAGGAAGATGAAGCCATAGTCGGGATGGTACTTACGGTGTGACCAGGGGTACCTGGCTTTCCATCCTTGCCCGCAGCTCCTGGCGCTCCGCGGAGCGTTTCCCGCAACGACTCATTGTCCTTGATAGCCTCTAGGATATCAGACGCATTACATGTACACTCGCCAGTGTATTTCTACGGGGGAGAAATGAGAAATGAAATACAAACTTAGCACCTGGCTATGGATCGGATCACATTACCACGGCACATCATTATGGCAGGCAATTTTGTGTTGCCCATCACAACGAGCATAGAGAAAAATATATAAACTACCAATATCTATATAAATTTTATGATATTAAAACCTCTCTTTAAAATGAGAGATATAATTGAAGATTAAAGGCAACGTGTCTTTTTGTTTAAATTTAATATTTTTATATAAAAATATGATTTTTATAAGCAAGTAATTTGATATCGATTATTTTTTCTCTGTGCAGGTGCCCGCGGCAAATAACTGTCAATTTGCAATACTCACAGCCCCCGCACTCGTTGTCTCCACAAAGGGCGGATAGACGGCCGGATCACCTTTGGGCCCTGGCGGACCCGGCGGTCCCGGCGGACCGCGTATGCTGTCGCCCTTCGGTCCGCGCTCGCCCTTCTCGCCCTTGATGCCGCGATATGCTGCAAGAACGGAGAGCAAACAAAAGGACGATGGTTAAATCCATTGCATTAGCATACGGAATGGGAGTGGGAATGGAAGTGGGACAGGACTTGGGCATGAGAATCGGATTCCTAGCTATCTGTGCACTTACGTCTCTCGTGCGTGTACTGCGTCTGTCCCGGGGGCTGCATACCGCTGGCGTCGAAGATGTCCGTCGCCTGTGGAAAGGGAAATCGAGAACTCATTAAGTCCAGAGTGCAAACTGTTGTTGAACGGCATCGATTTTGCACTTGCCACCACCAGAATGGGCAGAAATTAACTTATAACTAAATATAAATATTTAATTATGCAAAGTGGCCGTGGTCAGCGCAACTGCGACCCAAAAACCCCCCATTTTATGGCATTTCAAGAGCACTGTCAATAGCAATAGCAAAACAATGGCCCCACAAACCCAGCTGCACTTGTTTAATGCACTGCGGCCATTACTCTATTTAATTCCGGTGTTTATTTTGCGTTGCTCTTTAAACCGGATATGGACTAACCTCATCGGATGCAGCCCAGAAATCGTCACTTAAAATATTGACATCCGTTGAATCTTCGGCTAGGAAACTCTTTTTGGTCAAACCATATAGAAAGGGGGGAAAGGAAAATTAAATAAATTATAAGGGATAAAAGGATACAGTAACTAAGAATTTTGAAATCAACATACCTCACCAGATCCTTCAACAGGAAACGAATCCAGATCCTTTAAAACATACAACAAATTATAAACAAATTGCCAGAAGTGTACAAAATTATAAGTAAAATTAAAATAATGAAGGGTTAAATGAATGGTAGTAAATAAAATTAAATTTTGGAAATTAAACCAACAATAATTAAATATAAAATTCTATGGACTTTTATTAGCCAGTCAGTTTTTCTTTCATTAATTATTTTTTAAGCCATTTAGATCTGCTGATATTATAAAGAACTTGTGAAATGCTAAAATCGCATTGTGAATTTGCAAAATAAACTAACTAAAATCCAAACAGATTACTCCAGCAGATCTATTTAATGCACAAATATGACTCTAGTGCGCCTGGATTAAAAATACATCATCGTATAAGTGTATCTGATTACATGTTATTGTGCAGCATTAGCAGTCTCAATAAATAAACGCAAATCCCATGCAAATATTCTCTCACTTATGCGGACATAATGCAATTTTAATGTAATTTATCAGTAAGATGATTTGCCTGGCTATTCATTAATTAATTTAAATCCAAACCATTGCATTTCGCTCTGTGGGTTTAGTGGCGACATTGACATCGACGATGCTGCCGCTGCTGCCTCTGCTGCTGACTTACCGCTGTGGTGGGGGCGACCGTTGCCTTTGGGGGCGGCATGCATGTGACGTTTATGGCATCGGGATTACCATAGACATTGATTTTTTCTAAATAGCCCTGCGTTAAATATTTACATATTTGTGTTAGCGCCAACTGTATTCATTCTACATGTAATAATGCTAGCGAAATAATTTTCGAAACGCTTTTCATCGACGCACAATGGAGGCCCACAGCTATACATAATAAATCAATCAATTTGTATATATATATATGGGGATCTATGAAGCATATACGGGATGTATATCCCCTGACCAGGTCCAGTCGTAATTGCCGCAAATCGAAATTTATTATTGATGTTAATTTGCAACAGTGACTGCCGCCCGGACAACTAATGTGCCGTGGTTTCGGATTTAGAATTACAATTAAGCATGCATATTTCACATTAGCCCAGAAGGTGCCCCTGAATGGATAGATAAACCCCTTGGAGTCTAACTGCTAACCGCAGATACTAACTGCACATGGACAGGGACCAACCAGGACGACGGCACATGAAGACAATGAACCACAAACAATACCGGAGTGGGGAGTCCTTAGTCCTGCTTCTGTTTCTGCCGGTCTGCCTGCCTGCCTGCAGACTCACTGCCACAGATAGAGACACAAATGCTCAATGCACATTTGCCCATAAACCCAAACTCCTGCAAATAAAAATGGCAGCAAACACTCAGGCCCAGGACTCTCTGGTTTCACAACCAGGACTCTAGACTCGGTAGGACTCGAGACTCGCAACTCGAAACTCAGACCCGGCTAAGCCACCGTAATAGCAAGAGCCCATTGTAGTTGTTGCACCCTGTGAATGATAGTAATGGCCGAGGAGCTTTTATGCTGCCGCTCAGTTAAAAAAGTTTTGTCTGAGACGCTAACTCGTTGAATTTCGGGTTAAAAGCGTGCTGGCTCCGAGGCTCACAATGGCTTAATATGCGCCCAGCCAAACACACAATCTGGCTTTTGGGGCCCTCAGTTTATGGAGAAGCGAGCAAATATATTTGCTCCAAATCGCGATTGAGAGAAATTTATAGAAGGAATAACCTCTTAGATTTTTAAGTGAAATATTTAGTTACTTTTAAATGAATTCTGTGCAGCTGAGACATTTGATTCTTAATAATTAAAGTAATCTTCCAGTTAAATTAACATTCACATATTCCTAAACACAAAGAAAAGTCTAGGATAACTAAATTAAATTTATATTAAATAATTAAATAACCTCAATCCTTTAGGATGTTAATGAAACTCGGCTTGTTAAACTTACAGGCTTCTAGAATCCTCCTAAGGATCATGAAAACCTCCATTTCCGGCGCATAAACGCCACCAATCCCGGGGTCGATGACAAAAGCAAAGAGGGCTGAGTTTGGATAGAAACACCGAGGAACCGGGGGGTATGTTTTGGCCAGAGATAGGAACCGAGGGGCTGTTACACACACGTGGCCCATCAATAGACATTGAAGTGAGCATTGTTCTCCATGTAGCTTGTTGCTGTTGTGCCATTGAGTGCGGATATTAAAGTTTTCTCTTTGTTTCTGGCTTTGCTTTTGTTTTGGTTCAAGAAAACTATGCGCCAAACAAATGGCGAGCCGGCGAAAATCACTGTCCGGAGAGAGAGCACGGGCATGAAAGCAATGTCCGTGTTCTGTCCGGACTTTTGTCCGTGGTCGCGTCCGTGTGTCCCAGTTTCCATTCGAGCACGTGCCCCCCAGAGGTGTGTGTGTGTGTGTGCAACAAAATTAGCGGCAAGGAAATTCACTTGAAACGGAAATTAAGCAGCAGGAAGTGGCATTTTTGGGCGTGAGTCGCCTAGTCGCCATTTTGAAGGTTTTCCTAGCCGCAGGCTTTGCCTTCTCTCATTATAACCTGCATTTTTTGGCCAAGTAAATTCAGAGCAAATAGCATTGTGCACTTGGTAAACATTTTCCAAGGTAATTCTAGTCCGGAAAATCTTTTAAAAAAGTCGTCGCTTCCCAAGTATAATGTTGAAATAATAATTACTGTGGCTATAATATTACTTGTGCATTTGCTTAACCAAGTATAAGCTTTCACATTCCGACTTATCCTTTACTTAATGCGGATCTGCCAAAGGAAAAACTATCTGGTCATCGCAAAAAGGACTTAGCGCCGACGCCACCGGAGAACCCTTTTCGACCGCTTCTCAAGCACGACAGAAATTCAGAGCGATGAACTGATAAGAGGACATCAAAGCCGCTCGCCTCGGCCATATTGCGCACGACATCGAGCAGCAGCAGAGCCAAGGGGGGCAAACGAAAAGGCGTAAGTAAATAAGTACACAATGAAAAAAAATGTTGAAAAATATTGGCAACAATTGAAGAACAAATCAATGTTTATAAAGAAATTTTTTTTAATTTTTGAAGCCTCTGGCACATTGTTCTTTTGGTTTTAAAAAGTGTCTCAAAGCTAAAAAGGTATTTCAAAAATTCAATAAGACGGTTTTTATATCTTTAATTTGTAAATTAAAATTGTACATTTAAATAAATTGTTTAAAATTTGAAAATCTAGACAGTAGTTCGAGTTTTAGCTCAGTGCCCCAGAGGATTGTCTCGGCGGACAACGACAACAAGGCCCGTTGTGACAGAGGGTCAAGCGCAGACAAAGGCCGTTTTAAATAACGAAAAGCTGGCCGCAGGCAAAGGCAACATTTTCGGCGTCCTGGATCCAGGCGGAATATGATTTTAAGGTAAGCATTTAGTTTAAATAGTGTCAGGCCAGCAGGCTGGCAGGCTGAGCAGGATGAAGCGAAGGATAAGGCGCCTCGGCAGGACGCGGAGCAGGCTGCCAGCTGCAGGTCGGTCAAGTGGCGCAGAGTGCTCCGAGTGCCATGAGCAATTAACTGGGCTGAAAGTGCATGGGCATGTGATGTGTGCACATGTGCTGTGCTTCTGTATGTTTGTGCATTTGTTGTTTGCTCTGAGCCGTACATAATTAAGGCCAGAAATGAACTGAAATGCGAAAGAAGCGGAGCAAGGACATGCCATGCCAAGGAGATGGAGGAACAGAGACGGGCGGTAAAAGTGCGGCAATATTTGCGCAGCAGCGAAGCATTCATTGCCTAGCAATGAGTCCTTTCCTCCTGACAAGGGTTCGCAGGACGTATTGAAAATAAAGCAAATAATACGCAAATCGTTGACCCTTTTCCATTTCGCCATTTCGGTAAACCAGAAAGGTAGGCTGTGCCGGCTGGCCTTTGTCCGTGGCTCCTCAAAAATGCCAGACACGTTTCATTTGCGATTCGCAGGACAGAACAAGAAAAAGGACTTCTGGCCGCAGACGCTACCCACGCAGCTCTGCGGCTATCTGGCAATTTGTCAAAAATGTGTCAATAATGGAGATCGATTGGGGGCTCTTAAAAATTAACCGAAAATGGATTCACGTGTACAAAACGAATGTGTGCCGAGTTGAATGGTTGAATCCATTGCCAGGCAATAACTTTCCAATTGTCTCAATCGGAAACTTGTGAAAGAAACTTGTTCTAAAGAAACTATAAAAAGTTGTTTGCCTTTATCTGTTAAATAAGATTTATATATATGTATGTGGGAAACGAGGCAAGTGGAAGAGTATTTCAAGGTTTATGGATGCTTTATTTGAATTTGAATTGCTTTTCTTCGAACTAATACGGTTTGAAATTCAATAAACAGGAAAAAGTCATTAGCAAACAAAACTTCTAGGAAGAAAAACACATTATTCTATTACTCATTTTCTATTTATAAAGTTGTAACAAGTTAATTAAATGCGGGAGTATAATTATGCCTTGGAGTACTGAAGCCTTAAACCCAACTAAACCTATATAGTTGTTTCGACACAAATTATTTACTATAAAAGTTATGCCTTGGAGTACTGAAGCCTTAAACCCAACTAAACCTATATAGTAGTTTCGACACAAATTATTTACTATAAAAGTTAAAGCCTAGTTTGAGCTATGATCCCCCAATGCCAAAGATATCTCGCTACTAAAGCCATTTAACTCCAAACATTCCTTGTGTTTTGGGAGTTAAATTCTTAATTAAGCACAAATATTTAATAAGTGAAATTTACGGCATGCAGCAGCATCAAAACAAAGGAAAGCTTTAGGCATTAAGATTACCATAAACTTGTTTCCGCTGGTGCTGCTCCTGTACACTATGTTGTTGGGGGTTATCAACTTCAATGGAATGAATGCCAAATAGTTTTCCAACTTTTTAGTTAATAAAGTCAAATTAATGATTTAGTATTAGAGTAATTAAAAAGTTATTAGGGCCCTTAAAAGTTGTATTTTTGAAAGAATTTAGAGAACAAGGAGTTTATGTCTGAATTTTAATATGCTAAATGTAAAAATAACATAACTTTAACGTTTCATATTTACTACAAGCATTTACAAATATTTCCACTTACTATCAGAAATAATGGAACTGAGTTTGACACATTAATGCTCTCCCTTTACATATAAAGTTCCATATTAAAAAACTTTTTAAGTAATAATTAACTTCAGCTTCCGTCATGAAGTACAATTTAGAGTATTAATAATTCCGCCAGGTTCATGGAAGTATTTTTATTTTTCGCATTTCTCTTTACCTCTTATATAATGACAATGGCAGCCACTGTCAGAACAACAGCGGAAACGGATGTACATATTTTCGTCTCACTCCGACACAGTCGGTGGCTTCTAATTCGCCTGCGTGTGCCCTGTATTTGTGTTTGTATATCTGCGTATCTGTGTTGTCTGTTTGTGTATCTGCATTTGTTAGCGGTGCTCAAGGAAACTCTCCGAATCCTGGCAAGTCCTGACAGTGCCACCGCCATTGCACTCGCACTCCCGAAAAAGTTATGCCCAAGTTAATAGATAATTAACCATGCAAATTGCCGCGCAACAGTTTACAGATACGGGTATCCTCAGTCATCGTCATCATCATTGGCATCGTCATCGTCATTTTCATCGTCATCAGTTTCAGTGTCGCTGTGTCACCGGTTACATGCGTAAGCACTTTGACTGCGGCTGACTACCTGTGCCAAGTCCTACCTGTGGTATCATTCACAGGGAGAAACTGAAAGCTAATTTTTAATTATTGGATTTGGATTTCTTATATCTAAATCAAAGTGCGTTTCATGGGATTGATAATTCATATTAATAATTTATAATATATATTATTTAAGTAAAGACAACATTTTGGTTTCATTATCTGATTTCTCTTTAGGTAATTTGTTTACTTTAAATCTCTTTCAACAATAATTGTAATGTTTAAATATTTAAAAAACTGTTTTGAAAATCTATTGAAATATGGTAATCTCTAAATTAAAACATATTATTACCAAATTGTATGTACACTTTTCTTTGAGTGCACTTGTGCCTTCTGCCAGGTGTCTGGCTCTGGCGTGCTCTCAAGTACAAAAGAATTAACTCTAATTACTTTGTAATGTTGATTAAGCCTGTTAGAGCGCATTAAATGTGTAAACGACGTTTTGACATTTTCAGCATATTTGCCAGCGACTTTCCGAGTGGCAAAAACTATATATACTATATACGTATGAGTTATGCGAATTTGGCGCTCGACTCCCGGGGTAAATACGAGTAATTTGCCAGGCATTTGGCTTCAATTAGCTGGCCGCAGAAATGTGGAAACAATTGAATTTCAATTCATTTCAAGGTATTCCAATCGCCTCACAAATGGCAATGGCAATTGGAATTGGGAATTGGAAAGGGGGAATACCGAAAATGCTGAATTTAAATTCAACGTTATAGCCGCCAAACGACAGGCGGCCGACAGGACCGACAGTCGACAACAAACAAATGCCAATGGTGTCTGGGTAGATTCAGCTTTGAGCTGGGAACTTGGAGCTCGGAGCTCACCGCTCGGAGCACGGAACTCGACCTGGCCAAGTTACCTTACCCGGGTCATAGCATAGTTTCTAAATCACTTTCTGACAGCCGTTTCGGCACCTCCGTAAAAAAAGGAAAACAGTGGAGCGACCGAAACGAGGATAACAATCGCAACGTCAAAAAGTTGCGCACTTTTTGTAATTTTATTTTATTTCCGTTTAAATGCGTGCCGCCCCCTCGTTGCCACTCTTCACCGTTCGGATGAGCTGGGCTGAGGTTTGGCGCGATTTTAAAGCTAAATTATAGCAACATAAATTTTTACGGTCCGCCCGCTTTCCAGGAAAAGGCCAAAATAAGGCGGTGTGTGCCCAGGTGCAGGACTTAATTCTCTTTACTCTACACTTGACTTTAGCGTTCTTTTTTTGACACTTGGCGGCCGTTTCACATTTTATTTGATGCCCATTTTCATTTTTTTTTTTTTGCTCATTCTGGGGTCTTTTTTGTTTTGCATATAATCAGAATAAATTACTTTGCACATTTTGCGGCACATAAATTATTTAAGACATAGTCGCATCAAAGCACAGAGAGCACATAATACAAAACGGGAAAGCGACTCCTTGTTCACATACGGATTTTCAGGATATATGTATGTATGTACAGTGGGGTATGAAAAATAGTGGTATTGAAGGAGGATTTGCAACGGAAAAGGCGTAAGTCTCAAAAGGATAATATATAAAATATAATAAAAGAAATACAGTATAAGTACTTTCCTATTTAATTTGTATTATTTGTCTTGATTTTTTAATTAAATAAATTACAGGCTTTCGACGAACATTTTATTATTTAAATTTAAATATTAAAATATTTATTATTTTTTTATTTATTTATGAGTCCGTGAGCAGCAAACAGAAGTGACTATCTAAATACTGACAGAGAGACAGAAATGGAAACATAAACTGAAACCGAAAAAGGAGCATGGGGAAGGAGATGTGGAAATGGGAGGGAAAAGCCGAAAGGCGGTGGGGTTGGGTGACAGTCCCCCGTCAGGGGACCAAAAAAAACAATGAGACGGCAAATGCCAACCGCATAGTGACAGATTTTTTTTAATTTTGCTAAAAACCTACGACTAATTCTCAAACGAGCTGACACAAATCTCGAAAAGTTTTTGCGCCAACGTTTTTGCAGAAAAGCGTCTGTCTCTCGGTCTCTCAGTCACTTTGTCTTTCTGTCACAGTGCCTATCCGGCAGCCTGTTTATCTGGGGGAATAGAGGCACACACACATATATACATATATACATAAATGAATATATATAAAAAAAAAGGATACATATTCCAACTGCAGCTGAAGAGTTTCTGAAGCTCAGCTGAACAGCTGAAAACTTATGGTTTTTAGCAAATGCGAAACGGATTTTAAATTGCTCATACAAAATGTAATTAATTGAGTTACGCACACCTGACAGAGACAAGAAAAGGCTGTCAATTAATCTTGAAAATATAGTATAAGTGAAATACACTTATAAATAAATAAGTATAATCAATTATAAACACTGTTTAAACGGTTAAAACAATTATAAACTCAGGGAAATCCACATAAATCATTTGATTTAAATCTGAAAATATTTATCAATTTACAAAAATAACTTCCAATTATACATTCGTTTGATAATTCACAAGATTGACACCTGTTTTGTACCACAAATTGAATCATATGAACATATTAAACCCACAGTCTCTATTTTCATGACCATTTTTAGCTTAATTAATTCATTAGAATGTTTTTACTTGGTTTTCGTGCCCCAAAAAGTGGACTAGCAAAGAGCAGCCATTGTTGGCCTTAACTACCTTCTGCAATTAGTTTAAAACGAGAAACGAGCTCACATTTTGTGTTTTACCCAAAAAAATAAAACTCGAATTGCGCATAAACCAACACGTTATGTGTGTGTTTAAGATTTGCCAGTGTGTTTATGTGCCAGCATGGGTGTTTGTGTGTTGATTTAGACAGTTTTATAAACCCAAAGCAAACAGACTGTGACAACGTTGCGTATACGCAACGTAAACCGTCCTCCTGAGGCAGCTGCAGCAACAGCAACAGCAAATAATTTACCACTCGAGATACATTTCTAAAACGGAAAAGTCCAGAAAGACGGAAGGAAGCGAGAGTGAGTCAGATTTTCTTTGAAATTCACGTCAGACACCCGAAATGTTTCAATAGAAACATCAAAAAAATCCCTCCTAAAAACAATAGTTTACCCGTTCCAACTATCCCCCAAATATTTTGATTACTTAACTTACAATGCAAACCAACCAGAATCAATATAAACTGCTAAGGCCAAGTTCCAAAAGTACAAAAGGCACCCAGGAGATCTCTGAGCTGCGTCAACTAATTGTTGAGTTGATGAGGCCAAAACTAGCTCAACTTCGGCAGATCCTACAGATCCGCATAGTGCCAGCCACCCGAGATTATTACGAAGATGAAGCCGAGGACTGGTGGCCAGATTATGAGGTGTTTTCTGACTTTCATGCCATCAGCGATATGAATGTGAGTACTACTTAACGTTACACAAAAAGAAATAGAAAATAACGAATAATAAATATTAAGTATAAATAAATTAATGAATTATTCTTTCTGGTTCAAGGGTTTTCTGGTCCTATCTCAGGATGCCTTAAAAGGCATGCCCGAGGATCTGAAATCAATTCGTAATAAGCTGGAATCTGCCTATTTAGCAGCCAGGCCCAATTACGTAAAGACTAAAACTAAAAAATACTGCCTGGTGGAGGAACTAATCGAAGACCTGATCAACTTTGTGATCAACTTTAGCCGCTTCTGCACTAGAATTCTCGAAGATCGTCGTAACCTCCATGACTTGGCAGCCCAAACCCTAGACACTGGCGATCGAATCAAGGTTAAGGTCTTCGACGAACGTACATTCGTGCAGTTCCAGGCACGAGTCGCCAGTCTGAGGACCTACATCCGAGACTTTTGTGCCCTTTTCAATGTTCCTGTGGAAACGAAGGAGGAAGCTGCAGTCGGACCTCAGGCTTAGCTTGCCTAGCTCCGCCAGGGACCGCTTCAATCGGGAGCCGTAGATAAGACCCAGCGTTAAGCCGGCCCGATCAGGAAGTCATCTGCTCGTTTATTCCCAAGGCAAGGCTTGCAACGTTTCCTTTGTTCCTTGTTCCCGGACTCACGCCCCGTTACAGACACAGATACATGGCTCCGCCGGCGATGGAGCAGTAATAAAGAGTGTTCGCCTCCAGTGTATTGGAGTATCTGGGAAAGCTTTTTATGCTTCAAAGTCAATATAGTAGTGTGCCATGTACAGAGCGCACAGTTTTAAAACGGTAAGTATGCCTTTCAGTTACGTGGTCGTGTGTGGTGACACACTTACCCCTCCGCCGCCCAGTCAGGGTGGATAGGGGATACGGATCCGCCCCAAGTCAGCCGGCCACCCCACCCACCCACCAACCAACCAACGGCCCCTTGTCAATGGGCTGTTAGTTGCTCCGAGCACAGACGCCATTCAAGCGGAAATGCAGCACCGAAAGCTGGCTATGGGGTACACCGAGGAAAACACCATATAAACTAATAATTTTAAATGAAATGTGACAAAGTTAAGAAGCTTTGAAGGCCTTTAGAAAGGATTCATGAAAATCGTCTTGGACCCACATTATTTCTTCACAAATTAATTGATACTTGCAAGCCACTCTTTCTATTTGAATTTCTTTATCTTAATAAATAAATTAGGATGAATTTTAAGGTATTTTTCTAATAATTTCTTTCTCTGTAACCGAGCAACGAGCACACGGCAACGAAAAAAGACCCAGAACCGGAGAGCCAGAGGCAGAAACCTCCATGTGAAGTGTGTCATCAGTTTAAGGTTTTTGTGGGCAGCTCTCACACACTTACACACCGACGGGAATCCACACACACACACACCCCCTCAGCAAGAGAACGACGATACGAAAACCCACTCTCCAGACCAAACCAGCCCGTATTTTCATAATAAACAAATGGGTTGTATGGTTGGTTGGCTTAACTTTCGGGCTGCCAGCAAGTCGCAAGATAGCAGATAGCGACAGCCACCGCTCCGTATTTGTTAGCACAAATCAGTGCTATTTATATTGCGGCGATGGAAAGGTATATCCTCGCCATATCCAACCACATATCTTTAGCCAAGAAGCCCCGAAACCCGAAGCCCCGATCCCCAGCCCTGTCGTTCCGAATGCGACCCCTGGGGGGCATCGAAGTGCGTGGCGGTTGTCAACACGCTTGCCAACTGCAAGTTCAGCTCACTCCGAGGGCTGCACTGCATCCAATTTGCAGAGCAGCGAGAAAAGTGGCGCGGGCTCAGCTGCAGATGCATCCGTGGTGAAAAGTCGCGGAATTAACATGCTGCTTATCCGCATCTCCACTGGGAATAACAATTTAGATCGATTTTATTTTAAATAGTTTTGGAAATATTTGTTAATTGAAGAAAGGCAACAAAAAAGTATGATTTCTGGAGAAACTTATTTTTAAAAATAAAGAAAATATATAAAAGATTAAACTGTTTTATCTTTAGTTTTTCTTTACTATTAGTTTTTCTATTAAAGTCTAGTAAATGCATACATTTTATATAAAAAGTAATTATTTTCCTTTCTAAATTAAGAATATATTTTCCCCCCATAGTTGCATCCAAAAGGGAGCGACATCTGCTGCAGGTTGTCAATGCAACAAGTTCAGAGAAGAAAACTTTGTTGTGCCTACTATCTCACTGACGAAACCGCAAAAGTCAAGGGAAAGTTTCACTATCTATGCCATCGAAAATGCGACTTTTCACCGTCCTCGAACTCGAACTTCTGGCGCAGCACAATAATAAATTTATTACGGACGCTTGGCGGGGCGTGTCGACATCGTCATCGACTTTCTAGTTCCAAGTTGGCTTCAAACTCCATAGTTCCAAGGCTTCAAGGCTCCGCGGCTTCTGGGCTCCTTGGGTGCGTGCAAGTCGCTTCCATTTGCCTGCTAACCCGTAGTTATAGTGGCATGCTGCGCTTTAATAAAATATTATCATAAACGTAACGGAAGCTAGTTTTTCATATGCTTATTCCCAGCCCGTGGAAGAAGCTTTCACAAATATCCGTATCCGCCGTATCCGTATGTTTGCTCCGGCAGTGTTTCCCTTTGCTGGATAGCAAGGGGGTAATATGTTTTCATAAATCAAATGTACGGAGCGTTGCTCAATATTTAATGCTTTGCCTTTCGGAATTTATACACATCAGGAATGTGTATATGGGGATTAGATTTGAAATTTCCTGAGCATGACACTCATGAATATGGGAATCGTCCTGAGCTCAAATTTCTTTTTATTTTGTGTGAGAGTTAATTTTCAGACAATTTACTTGTATGGAATTGCTGGCGTTTAGCAACTACCTTTAGGAAATTAAAGATAGTTAAGTACTTAGGGAATTTAATTTACAAAAACATTCAACGAACTTTCGGGCATATTTTCTAGGAAACTAGGATTCGTTTCCTTGCATTTTATACATTATTTTGTTTGGGGGTTAGCTGGGAAAACTTTTCTAGTATTGCTGCTGCTTCTGAGGCACTCGGATATTTTCATTATTTATTGCCAGCCACGAATGCACTTACACACACACACATACTAACGTGTGGGAAAATCTAAGGGAATGCTTTTCCGGTAGTTTTTTATTGCTCAATCGAGACGTAGTAGATGCATGGTGTGGGTAGTGAGTTAATGCTAATGGCTGGTTACTTTGTTTCTACTCTGTTCTACCCGGAATGTCGATTCGGAGTAAGTGCGGGCTGTCCCTTTTCCAGCTCCTTATTAATTGGAATTGCGCAGCAAATAAATGAGATCCAACGACAGACAGACAGACAGGCGGCCACACACAATGGTTGGCAGCTCATAAATGTCGAAACGAACGACTTTCGACGACTCAACGAATCGCTAAATGCATTAACTATAATTGGCTTTTCGACTAATTTCGCTTTTGGGGTAATTAGGCGCTAATGAAACCTAATAGACCTTCCTCAACAGCCACACATCGCGACCGCGGGAGTTTCGGGGAATCAGTCAATAAGCCAACTGCCTTTGGCGGTGGATAACCACCTTGTATTAGGCAAGGACAAATTGCCTGTCAATCTACGTGTAATTTTTATAAATTTCCAATTGTTCGGCAGTCGCGAGCTCCTTTCTTTCTACCGATTTCCCCTTTTTTTCACCCACCTCCTACCAGGATCGTAATTAACAGCGCCAAGGAAACTAGGAAAATAGCGACAACAACCACAGCTCCTAGAAGCTTTTGTAATGTAAGCCACTGCTAATGAACCCATTGCCGGTTCCAGGGAGGGGGTCGGGGGAGGGTGATGGCAGTGGGAGGTGCCAGGTGAGACAGGTAAGACAGCCCATGCAGAAACGGCTTTATTAACAGGACGACTTCACCCCACGCTCGTTGATTTTCCCGTTTTTAGATTTTTATTGCTAAACTTTGTTTCTTTGGTTGTTGGGCTCGTTTTCCTTTTCCCGTTCACCACATACATTTGGCACGACACTGAGAGAAATTATGGAATTATATATTTTACAAAGAAATATGAATTTTACGAACCTCACAGAACAGTTACTTCATTTATATAAATCTTATTAATTCTGGCAGACTCATTTTAGGCTCCTCAAAAAAACTGTCAAGTACTGGTTAATTCGTAGCTTTTATTATTAACTAAATACTTTTTCA
Source organism: Drosophila anomelani (assembly GCA_035045905.1). Classification (NCBI taxonomy): domain Eukaryota; kingdom Metazoa; phylum Arthropoda; class Insecta; order Diptera; family Drosophilidae; genus Drosophila; species Drosophila anomelani. Next base: position 9,172,175 of record JAWNOO010000165.1, read on the forward strand.
GGACATTTTTTCCCTCTGCATTTAAATGGAAATAAATGGAAAAATAGAGCTAGTCCCTGGACTAGGTTTCTATATCGAAGCCAGCCCGTTAACGCTTGTCGACATTCACTTCGCCCGTTCTCATGCGACACTTTGAATGTTTTAAATGGTTTTTTATTGCCTCGCCCCTCGCCATTTGCTTTTCTCACTCTTCTCACTCTTTACGCCTTTCCTCCTCCCTGTATCCTTGTTGTCGCCCTCGTCCTGTTTCGCTGCTGCATAAAATTAGTTTAATCACTGTTTTCAGAGTCCGAACGGGGGGGCAAGGCAGGTGAGAGCGAGCCAAACCCATAAGTAAGCGTAAATAATGTCAAAGCAGTGCAACTGTGGGGAAGGACATCCCGACCTGGCACAGCCCAGCCCAGCCCAGGACCTACCCGCCTGATACCACGCACCTCCCATTACCGTCGCCGACGCCATCGCCTTCGCCGTACTGCGGGTGTCAATAGAAACATTAACTGGGCGTGCTGACAAAATTAGCACAACAATTATGCAGGTATTAGTCGAAGTTTGCTCGTATTGTGGGGCCCCGATTGGTACGTCCTTTGGGGCAGGTCCTTCGGGGCGGAAACAACAGAGAAGAAGCGTTTGACACGAAGAAGCGATTGTATTAACAGGGGAACAGAAGGAGCCTTTTGCTCTTTTTTTTCTGTTTGGACTTTTGGAGGGACGACCATTATTTGTTTAAATTATAACGAACTTGTACAACTTTCCTGGGAAATGAACTTGTAACGAAGCAGTCTATAATTTAAATATATTTCTATGTTACAGAGAAAGAAAGATATAAGTTTGTAACAGAATAAATATTGTAAATAAATCTGGTTGCTTTCAATCATTTCACTGAGGAATAATTAATAATATATTAAATATTTTTGCATTTTTTGTTTAAAGTTTGTTTCATTATTAAAAGCTTATGAATTTTAAGATTTATTATTCCTATAATTATTACCACAATTTTTACAAATTTAAATAACTTGCACTGATTACCTTAATTAACTTCGACAAGTCATACTTTCAACATTCTTTTGGCTCTTAAAAAAGGTTAGTAAACAACCAAAGTCCATTAAACCGATGGGATAGAATATCACCTAGCATTTTAGACAACAAAACACTGCGAATGGATTTCGCAAAAGAGTCGCAAAAACTCGCATTGCGTATACGCCACGTTGGACAATAACAAAAAAGGCAGCAAAACTTAACCCCAGCTCGTTACGGGACAGGTGAGCGGACCCATGTCAGGTTTATCAATTTATCTTGTGACCGAGCGCCGGCAACAAAATGCTTATAATGTGCTCTAATAATTGCAATGGCTTTTTATTTATACGCTTCGCAAACAACAGCAGAGGTCTCTTCTCACCTGGGGGTCGACACAGGTAACGGGAGGCAGGTGTGCGCTCGGCCAGACCGAAATGTGCTGTTGTCATGAAACATTTGTCACAATAAACTTTATTTGTTTTCGTGTAGTGCAGGAAAATATACACAGAAAGAAATACAAAGGTGTGAAATAATTTCTGGAAACCTTATATTTGATCAGCAACATATTTAATTTTATTTGGCGGTGTTTTTGAGACATTTCTTATAAATATATAATTAAATAATATTTTTAACTACACCTTTTAAGTAAGTAGTAGTACTCCCCTCTATAAACTGAAAGTTAAAAAGTCTTGAAATATATATTTGAATCTTTCATCTTTAATTGGAGTTTAAAAATGGCTAAAAACCCAGCAAATAACTATATTTAGTTGGGAAAATATTTTACTTTATTTCCTGTGTACATCCTCGCATGCTTTATTTGCTCTTCGCTCGCTGTGACTGCGAGGATGTTTGCCAGTTTGTGTTTAAAAGTTTCCCTAACTTGTTGTGGGTGCTGGCTGTTAGTTCTCTGTGTGTTTGGTGTGTATGTGCGTGTTGGAAGCGCATAAGCCGCGATACGGCCATAGCCCCGACCCATCAAGTGACCCTCCTCCTTCTCGCCAACCTGGTCACTGGCAGAGGAAAAGCAATCCCAGTCCTGGAATTCGCCTCGCTGCGGTGACATTTGTTTGCATTTAAAGGGGCAGGCCGGCAGGATGTCAAGCATTTAGCATTACACATTACACACCCCCATTACACAGTTCGTAATGTTCAGATGCTTGGCGGCTTCGGCGGTGCCCATAAAGCGGTCGGTCGGAATAAAAAGGCAAGCGCCGCCAGACACGTGTTGATTATGATTATAATTAATTGGCTAGTTCTTTTTAATTAGTCTGAAATGCCATTCGGTTTAAACGCAAACCCAAAAACTTGTTGCGGTCGAGGTGTGGGGTTAGTTACCTGTATTCTAGCTGCCACCCGCTCGCCGTTGTAGCGGTTGGGATTGAACCATCCCTTCGTGGAGCCCGTCACAAGGACGATGCCGAGAAGGAAAAATAGAATCAGCGCGGTAATCACGAGCTTGGCACGCGTCGATATAACCATTGCCATTTTGTACGATATTTACACGTCCCGATACCGACACCGACACCCGATTTCGATATACAACACTTATGCCACTACGAAATCAACGCGAACGAACGAACAAACGAAAAACCCGACGACGAATCGAATTGCCTGAAAGAAAATGCATAAATTGGAATATTAATTAGCTGAGGGTGGGTATATTGCTTTGCCACCGTCGCACAAATGGTTTGGATTTTGGTTCTGGTTCGATCTGCGGTTCATTTTCGCTCGTCACAGTGCTGGGAAAGGTACTCTAAGTTGGGGGTACAATGTATTTTTAAACCTATTACGAAAGGTGTTAAAGGTAACATGAATTCCATAATTCATACATGTCGCAGACACTTGTGTATTGAACTTGTAAATTACAAAAGACAGGAGATCTTGTTAATAGAAATACACCTTAGGGGGTTTGAAAAGTTTGATAGGAGCAAGCTTGTCAATAATATTATCTCACTTTCGCTGACACCTAAGATTAGACATTTAATTAAATACCAGTTCTGACTTCCCTGTTACAGATTTCCAGTAGAAGGGACACATGGTACCTAGTCCTAGGTACAACTAGCCATATCCTTCACATCTCTGATTATTGAGATGTCGGCAAGTGTATTTGACCCGGCTGGACTTTGGCTTAGGGATATTGCTGGCTGCGATGCTGATGCCTAATGGCTTTTGTGGCCAAGTATTAACCTTGCGAACTCCCCTCCTTGGCTTGGCGCAAGATGTTTGCCCGGAGGAAGGAAGGTGCTTTCCACCGCCACAAAGCGTTTTTGTACACATGCCACAAGCACTCACACATGTATCGTAAGGAGCTCGCTCTCACGCACACATAAACACACGCCCCTTAACAGGCACTCGACCAAGGACCCCCGACCCTCACGCTCACTTCCTGTAAACGCTACAAATGTAATACGTTTTATTTAATTCTGCTTCCCGTTTTTTCTTTTTTTTTTTCTTCGCCTTCCACCCGTCGCTTGTCAGCATTTTCTCACTGATTTGCGGCGCCAAGGGTGGCGGCTGAAAAATATGGCCGAAAGCGTGGAAAGGGCTTGTTGACACCCTGTAAAAATGGGGGGCTTTTGTGGGAAAGGTATTACCGTTTATACACTCAAATAAACTGGCTTGAAATTATTTAAATATAAAGTTTTAATTGCTTAACAATTTAAAGATAAAAATTATTACTTTAATTGTTAAATTTGTTTCCTCTTTAATTTTTTTATATTTTTACAATCCTGATTCTTTAATTTTATTTTATATACAACCAATTTAATTTCAAAGTTAAACCCCTTTTAATCCTGCCTGTCAGGGGGTAGCACTTGAAGTAAACTTTACCAAAAGTTAAGCTGCCAACAAGTTTATTTGGAAAAAATATTGAATTATAGCAACGTCAAAGGCATGGAATGAAGGCAGCTCTTAAAATTGGTCACATGTTCGCAAGATGTCTTGCTCCAGGACCTCTTCACTTTCCAGGATTTTCTTCTTTTTTTTGGCAACCGCATAAAGGCATAAGCCGAATGTTTCGCAGCGGGTTATGAGCGTGTCCTTGAGCCAGTGCACCCCCCAAAAAATGAAAGTAAAATAAAAATAAAAATAAAAAGCGAGCATCAACTTTTGCCAACCTACATAATTGCGGCAAAAGTTGAGCCACACACACACCCTCGCACTCACACCCTCCGAGAGAGAGAGATACACCCACACAACAACAACTTATTACGGGGCTAAGAGTTGGCCCAGAAAAGTATGCTACATCTACAGCCAGCGCATAATTACGATAATCGTGTCAGTCTGGAGCCACCAGCAGCAGCGTCCATGCGCTCACCTTAAGTCTTTAACACCCAGCCACGCCCACGTACCAAAAAATGCCGGCAACACGCCCTCTATTCAGGCCCGCCTTCGGGCCTTCTTCAAGGGGTGGAAAGGGGGACCAAAAACCAACCAGTTATTGAGTCAACGAGTCGGCGGCGGCGGCGCGGCGTAACACAAACTTTTTGTGTGCCCCCCAAAAGTGGAAGTGGAAGCCAAAAAGAAACTTTTTTTATGCCAAGTCAAGCGACTGGCCCACACCTCGGAATCCCTCCATTCACCTCCTGCGTCCTGCCTCCTGTTAACTTGGCATTCTTCACGCGGCATTAAAATTCTGCGACTGCAGGCACACAAGCCGAGTTTAAGCTTAAAGTTTGACGCGGTTCAAGTTTTCTAATGAAATTACCATCTCCTTTGGTCCTCAGTCCTACTTTTAATGAAAAGGGGCAAGCTTGCTGCTGCCGTTGCTGCTGCTCCTTAAACAGGACGAAAAAAAAGGACAGTGGAGTGCGATAAGAAGGAAATTTCATATCTTTTACCAAATTAAGTACACAGAAATGAGTAACGACTTTTGAAGTTGTCATGGTAGCCAAAAAGTTAAATCCAGCCAGGGGAAAAATAAAGTTTCCAAAGGGGGAATGCATATACATAGTTGGGGGAAAAACCTTTTTCGGACATTAGCGCCTAATGAAGATAATGGGGCGACATATTTAAAAAGGGTTCTTCCTCACCAACGCCCAAAAACCAAAAAGGTTTCTGCCAACTCATCTCGTAAGTGTGTGTGCACAGAGAATAAAAAGTATAGGAACATTAAATTTATATTTATAAACATATTATTTAATATTTAGATAAAAGAATTCTACTTTCTATTAATAAGCATTTAAAATTTACGAAAATGTGTTGAAAGTAATATGGAAATATGTTTTTAAATAAAATATCTTATTTGTAAGTACGCTCCTTGCTCTTTTCTTAGTGTCTGTTTTTTGGGGTTTCCTGTGCTGGTTTTTCCGTTTGACATGTAATTTTTAATAAGCACCGTTTTCCGCACAAACTTCCCATTTTCTGTGGGCCTTTGTGTGCAGTTATCAGTGACAAGGTCGGGATGGGGGAATGTGTCACACATGTATCCTTAATATGAAGGCGGTAAAAAACAAAACGTCACTGGAAGAAATGTCTAATGTGTAACCTCAGGCTTCTGTGACTTCTGTGAGCGTTTGATCGATAAGCAGAAACGGTCTGACAGCTTCTCCTCCCTCGCCTTCAGCTCCTCCTCCATCTCCTACAAACCCTGTTATCCCCTACACAGGACACCACACACATATATGATATGGGGCCTACGCTGGTGGGAACGGGGACGCGTGTTCCCAATGATTAAAACGCGCTCATGAAGTCTCAGCTTAATTAATAACAACCCAAATAATCGGGCGCACATGGATGAGGGATATGGGTTTTTGGGAATGGAATGTAGGGCGTTGCTATCAGCTCGTATAATTAAAGTCAAAAATTTGCATAATTTATGTTTATTGGTGACGCCCCATTGGTTGGTATGGATTTCCGCCTCTCGCCAGTCGCCTTGGGGTAGCCATAAAATTACAAAATAATCATAGTTTGTCGTTATACCCGCCCCCATACTCCGGTGCCATCAAAGACATTTCCGTTCAGTTCGCATTTTTGTAAGGGTTTTATGTGGTTGCCAGAGCCTCAGCAGCCCACCAGACCCACCAACGTTCATAAAATAGGCACCGAATATGTACGACTTTAACGACCTGCAGCTCTAGACGTAATAAAAAATCCATTTATGGGAATAAATACAAAAGGTACCATACATGTGTTCGGGTTTTTGGGTAAAAAAAAACTCATGGCCGTTCTTGAAGCAGAAATAAATGTGGTAAATGAGTACTGAAAAAGGGATCTATATCGTTAAATGATGGAAAAGTAATCAAAGTCAATGAATTCGACTATAATTTATTTATTAGAAATTGTGGGAGTGAGTCTGAAAGTCCTTGAACTAAAGAAATAATCAAAGCTATTTCTGGATTTAATTCGGCAAGAATTTTTTGCACCTGAAGTATAACAAGTTAGTCAATATTAATTTGCATCAAAATTAAACGAAAAGGAAATTAAAATTGTTAAAAATATTCTAGCATTCTTATTTATGAAAAAGAAAAATATGCAATTTAAATTTCATAATCAATATCAGCCACATTTGCCTTTAAATTTAACCCAATAACTTGGCCTAGTTAAGAATGCCATAAAAAATAACCAAATATAACCATATTTTGAATGAAAGCAGCAAAGCAATTATTTTTTAAACCAAACTCCCTTGTATACCATATGTTTTTTTTTTTGCTACATGCAGCATATTGACCAACTATGAACTAACAAAACAATATAAACTGGTCAATTTCATGCGAGCCAACGTATGCTCTTGATGGCCAGGACATGAGTGAGTGTTTAGATGAAAACTAATTTCCAACACAATCGAGTGGGGGAGTTGGCCCTGATATGTAAATAAACATTGCAAATTGAATTTCGAAATTGTGTTGGCATAATGGCCTGTAATATTGCATTATGATGATAAATTGATAAATTTACAAATCAAAATTACATATTACGAGGAATGATGAAAGTCAACGCTTCAAAACAACAACAAAAACAAAACAACAACAACAAAGACTGAGATATTTTAATGCATATTAGCCACACACACACACACCGAGTCCGAGGCCCAGAGATGGCAGTGCATGAATATTTATGATCACTTAGGCCGAGAGAACTGCAGAGGAAAGTTTGTTTTGTAATTGAAATTTTACAGCAGAGAGGTCATCATGTGCAATTAAATGCTAGTGAAATGGCCAAGGACTTTAAAGTTTAAGCCGAGATACTTTTCCGTTGGCTGTCTAGTCTTTTGAAGGGTTAACTTTCGCTTTATGCTCACGAGGCCAAGCTGGGCCCGTTGTTTGATTCACCCCCAACGCCCATTAAAATCCAGACCGCGGCAGCCAACGCTTGCCAGCGTTTTTATTTAATAAATAAAGCGTATTTTCCTTTGCCTTTGGGCCATATGCGAAGAACGCCGAATGCCGAACGCCGAGCTGGCGAAGGCAAAGACAAAAGGCGGGCGGCCGGCCCACAGTATTATAAATGTATACATATTACGCATACGCCCTGTTGTGCTTTAATATGCATATGCAGGAGCAGGCATGGGTGGGAAGTGAAACGAGTGTGACGAGTGGGGAAATGGGAAATGGTAGCTGGGATATGAGGAAAAAGCCAGCTCTGTCTGTGGTTAGTGACGCGTCGGGCGAAAACAGTTTTCGCTGGCGTTTTAATGAGTTTGCCATTGATTTAGGCGCGGCAGCCAATCCAAGAGAGCCCCCTTATATTCTGGCCATATAGAGGAGCCCAGGACTATGGGCTTTGACCTGGGCCAGCTTGTCATAATTTATGCGTGAACCGTGTTCAATTTGATGGGCGACATTCCAAACCATTTGTGTGCGAGGGGCTCTTATTATTCCCTTATTCCGGCCATATTTACCTTCAACGAACGCACTGGGATCTCACTAGTCAGTCACTTTAAATTATGGGCTTTGCGATATGAGGGATATGCAACGTAATACGTTCAAGGGTTTAACTGGGAAAATATTGAATATGTTGACAAAAATCACAGATAATTTAATTGCAAATACTTTGCTTTATATTTATTGGTATGAGTTTTGCTTTTAAAATTTATTGTAATTGTGAATTATGTACGCGATTTATTGGGGCTCATTTGTAATTACAAACGACAGCACATGTTATAATGCTTTCGGTTTTTCTTTATTGTACTTTCCGCTATTTAATTTAATTTTTTATTTATTGTTTAACCGCCGACCGTTCGGTGTGTTTCTTAGCTTTGACGTCGTGCTGTGCAATTAATTCACTTTTTCACACCACATGCACTTTGGCATTGTGCAATTGATTGATTTCCATTCGAACAAGCTTGCAGAGTGCAGATTTTTTTTATGTTTTGCCTGGTGGGAGTTGGATAGTGGCTGTGCTTGGGTTTAGTTTGCCTTCTCCTTCACTTTAGAGCTGAGTTCCTGACGGATTTCTCGCGAAAACAACAACGACGACGCGATATAACAATTGCAATTGGGATAACAAGGGTAATGGTAATTGCTTGTCTGATATCTGGCTTTGATATCCTTTGGGACTGTTTCCCATTCGCGATATGTGCGTTCTTTATATGATATGATCGATTGCCAGGATATATGTATATGTATATTTCTCGGGGGGAACACTTGTGCGGCAGCTTTAGATTGCGGATTCAGTTTAGGAGTTCAGCGATCGAATTTTCAAACGCTTGCGCGGCCTCTCCTTCATCTTTGGTCGCATAATTGAATTTTAATTGACTCGATTCCGGGCCAGTCACTTAGGTTCACTTAGGCGAGCATATTTCATTCGGCCAAATAAATCACTTTCATTTTTTGCGGCTAAGCCAGCACAAGGGCTTCATTTGCAGTTGTTTTCGCTGCTGTAGTAGTAGCCGTAGCCGTAGTCGTATGCGTTGTAGTGCCACTCACGACGTCCGGAAGGTAGCAGGACGAAGATGAGCAGGACGAAGACGAAGACCAGGACGAGGACGAGGCAGAGTGCCTAGACGTGGACCGACCGCACGGCGGCAACGAAAAGTTCATCTTAGACCCGGCCGAGTGGCCATCTGAACTGCTGGAAAACGCGAACGCAACTGAAAAGGTAAACGCACTCGCCGCCCAAGGAGCCCCATCAAATCACAGCAATCTGTTCGTGCCACAGACAACACAGGCTGCCTCGTGCCACCTCGGTTAGCTTGGCTGTTCGGCTGCTGAATCCCGCCGAGCGCTGAATTTGCAGAGAGCGAACACCAACGAGTGAGTGCCCACGTCGCGTATACGCAATGTTCTCACTCTGACTCAAGCCCGCCTGGCCCATGAGCGCTCTTTGAGTTTGAGCTTAGTGTTTGAGTGAAGTCGGTTGAGTGGAAAGTACGCAATGAGGGTTGCAAGGCCGCTGAGTGACTGCCAATTTCCACCGCCAGATGGCTGAATAGCGCCACTTAAGGGTGGCTAAGAGTGAAGTGGTGAAAAGCTCTCAAGTCTTGCTAAAAGGCATTGTGCACAATAAAAAAAATGTACTTAGAACTAAGAAAGTTTAAAACTCAATCTGGTATCTATATAAATAAACAAGAAACTTTGTAATACAGCCAGTTTCGCTACAAGAAGATTTTCCCAATAGAACAATTGAACCCCCTCCCTCATCGACAAATGAAATGCCTCTTCAATTACAATTAAAATCTTAAGCAACTCACATCTGCGTGTTCACTAGCGTTTCGAAAATTATTCCCTTTGCATTTATGGTAAAAAAGATAAATAGATCAAAGTAAAATATCAAATTGGCCGCCGCCAGAACTTACCTCAAACTTGCCGCCAACAATGGAGCCCGCCTGGCCAATGTAGAGCGTGGAGGCAGAGTCGAAGACCAACTCGATGGGATCCCTAACCACTGGCGTAGTATTGCGCAGCACGCAGTCATAGTAGAAGGACACCTTGTCGCTAAGCACCTGGAGAGCAATCGAGTTCCACTTGTCCGGCACATAAGCCAAACCGAAGCTGGCCAACTTGTGGCCAATGCTTTGGCCCGCCTGCGTATAGACCAGCGATACGTTGTAGCTGTTCTTTACCACCGGCGACAGGTGGACACCCAGCTGAACGACTGTGTCCAGCGGGTTGACCACGCTGAACAGGTAGCCGCCCTTCAGCGAGCTCTGCCGGAAAGTGATCAGGATGGCGAACTCATACAGTTTCTCGGGCAAGAGCATGCGGTACGGTGACATCACATCCGCCGTCTGCAGGAAACGGAAGGCGGGAAAGCCATCCTCTCCCTCACCGAACTCGATGCCCGTAAATTGGTTGTTGTTCATGATGTCCGTCAGCGTGTACTCGGCCAGGGCATCTGCATATGATATTATAGAATCAGAAAACTTATTTATTTGGTCTTTATTGCAGTTGGAAATCCCCTACACAAGACTACACTTTTCGCTTGGCAGAGATCAAACATTTAGCAGCCGAAAAGTAGGCTCCTTATTTATATTCAAATGTTTACATTACCAGCTTTACTAACATTAAATATTTATATTTAGAATATATATTTAAAGATAGTTTTACCTTTGATCGACTGTCCATTGAGGTCAAAGGAACCCAGAACTGGAGCCAGCAGCGCACTTATCAGGCTCAATATCAGCATTAGTAGACGCATATTGACCACAGCCGGAATGCTGAAAGTAGAAAAAAAAAAAGATAAACAAAAGGTCAGAATTTATTCAAAGTGATTCAATTCAAGAGGAACTTCCGTTTCAATCTGTAATCAATACACAAATGTGGCCAGTTCAAATTATGCCCACAAACAGTTCCACTCAAACGGACACTTGTGCGTGGAAATAAACCGACCGCAGACCAGACACTTTATGCGCCGCCCGCAATTATTGGCCCCGGCTATATGGTATATATATTGGTAACACGAGTCGTACACTTGGCCGCTGCTGAAATTATATGCAGACGGGCGACGTAGCTTCCCCCGGCATGCTTTTGGCCCACTTGGCGGGGGCAGTGTTTGGTAATTACCCCTGCAGTCCCCAGGCAACCGCAGGCCCTTGTCCCATTCACAATCCCATTTCAATTCTCAGTCCCAATCCCAGCCAGTGCCCGCACCCAGAAGATAGTTCAGCTGGAAGCCCCACAACTCTGCGGTCGGTCTTCTTTTTGGCCAAACGAAATTCGCAGACTTCAACGGAACGAACTGTGCGTCACCCGATGGGATCGAAGTCAGGCAGATCGGCTGGCGAGATTACAAAAATAATGGTAATTAGGAATGGCAGATTGCTACACACACACACGGAATAGGGAAGATCTTGGGGGGCCTATGTATCTATGTATATTTCTAGGAATCATAAAAACCCCTAACAAAATATTTAAAATAAATTATTAGATTGTAAAATCCAATATTCTTTAAATATAATTGATGTTCTTATTTGATTTATAATAAAATATATCAATATATTTTAAAATGAATTTTATTTATCAACTCCAAAACAAAAAAGGTTTAGAAATAATTACTATAATCAATTAATACAATAGTTACATAAAACAATGTTAATATACAATGTTTTATTTTCCGTGTAAACTTACTTACAAACTTATATTAAAGACACACCTAGAATCCAAAAGAGTTGAAGATTAAAAGTACTTTGTTTATGAGGGGCACTGTGTCAGTGCGGCATGTCAGAGATCAATGTGAATCATGATCCCATAAATACAATTTTTGTCAACTCGACTCCGTTAAGACCCTAATCGTACCGCCAATAAATCATTTGTGAGCTCAGCTTCTTGCTTCTATATATTGTGTAATTGCCCGTGGCCAAGGGCAGCTGATAAACCGGAGCCAGTTTTTGTTTATTTATTTAGAGAAGTTCCCAAGCCACTTTCGGGCCACTCCACTTGCCATATGTGCATAATCTAACGCAATTAATGGGCGCCAGCTACCCAACAGATATAGATACAAGGCTCAGATACAATTTACATTCGGAAACTATGCCGCTGACCTCAAATTGTCAGCAGACAATTAATATTTATCAAGCGCGACTTAGGCAACAAGAATCGGACAAGAAACAACATTTGGAGTCGTGACTTTCACGCCGCATTCTATATTTTTTTGATATTTTTCCTTGGGTCTGGAATGCAAATTACTTTCAATTGTGAGCATTAAGTAAAAGTGTTTTCTCGTCTCAATTAGCCAGCTGACAGTTCACCCAAAACATTTCGGCGATCGATGACTCGTCAGCGTCTTGATACGTCGATCGGTGGGCTTTATATTCCACATGGAAAGCCATGGAAATATATATAAAATTATAGAAAAACCGCTTTGATCTGTATCTTAATGTGTGCACTTAGTATGCATATTTTTATGAGTAAGTCTTAATAGAAAAAGTCGTAAAGTATTAATTATTGAAAATAAACACTTGGAAAAATGATCTCAACGTTATATGTATTAATGCGAATTTTAAGCCTTAACTTTATCATTTTTAAAAGCTTATAAAATGGCTATAAATATATTGTTTAGGAATTTAAGTAATATATTTCAAATTAAAAATAAGAGTAAAGGAATCATGAAATTCATTATCGCTGAATTTCTTATACCTAAAAATGTGTCATGCACTGATAATCAATTTCAAATTCCATTAAAATCGAAAGCTAAACAAACTCCACAGATCCCACAACAAATAACGTCACGTCTGAAAAAAAGAATTACTCAACATGAAACAAGCATTCATGAAATATATATTCATAATCAAAAAAGACTCTTTTTCGACTTGCGAATCACGAAGTGTTGTCTACAAATATGCGTCCACTTACATCATTCTTATCCCAGCTTCGAGCAGCTTGTTCAACAATCTGCCCAGACCACTTAATGGTATCATTAAGCGCAAAAAACAAACAGCTCTACAAATTGAACAATCCCCCCCAGAGGAATTTGATTTTGTAGCATTAACATACGAATTCCTGCCGATTCTGGTTGCCTCTCCTTCCCGTCTCCCTTGGCTACATGCTCCTCACTATGTGCTCCCTGACATAATGAGGCAGCGTTTATGCAGTTCACAGACGGAAAGCCGCCAGCACGTGCAGCATGGACCGCGTAGAGCACCGCGTGGCCAATGTCAGAGGCGACCCCTTCAGTCCCAAGTGAGGTGCCGCTTTTATGTAGACAGCAGAGGTTAAAATAATATTTTTAAAAATTTAGACATCATTTAAATAAAATTATATAAACTAAGTCATTAAAAACACAAAGAAAATCGCTAAATTTATGCAGAGAAACTGAAATTGTTGGATAAACTAAAAGATATCTTCGATGTTGCCATTTTCCCTGTTAAATCGAGTTCAAAAATTCCTTAAAAATATATTTTATATTTCCTTAAATACCTCTAGAATTGTTTCCAGTTCAAAATTCAGACAGTAAATCGTGATGAAATTCCTGCAACGACCCAATTACACCGCCAAGCATATCCAGTTCCCAGTGCTTCTGCTCTGACCTCGCCTGTGGCCAGAGGCACACGCAATTGTCTGGCTCTGGCTCCCGGAGAGAGGCACAGAGGCACAGGCCCAGAATAATACTTGTACTCCGACTGTTTGCTTAGAATGGGACGCACGTACGACCGATTATTGGGGGACCTAGCCGGCAAACTTGGGCGTGGACGGAGCGCGGTTCATGTAAATGCCCAGGAAAGTGTCGAAAGCGGAGTCATAATAAATAAAGCTCGTTGGCCTGGCCCAAATCAAATCAAAGTTTCGTACATTTCACTTATGAATTTATGAGTCATTATGATTTTCCGCTTTGTATCCGTTGGTCATTTTCCGTCCGTACCATATGCAATTCCTAAAACCAATAAGCAATAAAAATTTATTCAAACTAGCGGCAGAAGCAGCGGCAAGCAGCAACAGCTGCGTGTGCCGGCAAAAAATTCCCCACTTTTTGTTTTAAATCAAAAACATTTTCGTCTTTTGAGTGGTGAGTGTCGTAAAAAGCTGCGCACATCAAATCCAAAAGTCGTCAGAGCGTTGCACATTTAAAGGCGGTATGACGAAGACCTCCAGAGGAGAGCCAATGAAGGGAAACCCCCAGAGTTCCGTAGGAGACACAAAAAGTGTGGAGAATTCTAATAAAATTTTATTTTCAATAGTAAATCGGCTCAATATGACTGGAGGGGGCATATGAAAGGGCTTTCTTTGGTCGCAGACGGCCAGCCCAAGAGCCGGCAACGCGTACAAGGAAAACTGTGCCACTATGTCATCCGAGCCAGAGACCGAAGACCCATCTTGCCCTGACAGCAAAAGAGGCAGAACCAGCACCGGCAACTGTCACAAAGACAGCCGCAGACTGGGAGTACTCTCACTTTAGGTTTATTGGAATATCTTGCCAGACGAAGCTTTATTACATTTTATTGTTTTGCAAAAAAACTGATTGAAATTGAATTTATTACTTGTGTAATATTCAAATAAAATTCTATAAAAATATTTTTCAACAATCAAGTATACAAAAATACATTTTAATTTTTATTTAATAAATTAAATCCTGTTTCATTGAAGAGTATTCAGTATTTGCCTTGCCAAATTCAATATTTGAAAAGGCGCTGTTCGGTTCGTCGCGTACTTTTTGTCACCGGCTCTGCGCCCCTAAGTGAACTATTAGCTCTGTTGATTTTATGTTTTCCAATTTGTTTTGTGATGTACTTGCCGTGGGTATGGGTTCTACTATATATATTGTATGTCTGCATGTAGGTTCACAAAGGGAGGGATGCCAAAGAGTTGGCTGTCAGCTGGCGTGTCGCCTGCCGACGTTTATTGGCCTTGGCTTATTTGTTACACCCAAAACCCGCCCCAGAACCCCGCCCCTTGCAATTCCCTTTTGTTTGATTTAAGGGATTTGCATGCCAAATTTGACTTTATTTATTTTTAAGGTTAACACGTACGCTCCCATCAACACGTTTGGCAATGTGATTGGGCCAAATGTTTAACATTTTAAGTGCCTTGCATTTAAGGTGGGAAATATTTTATAAAGAGCTTTGCATAAATAAGGCAAGAATGCATCGAAATACAAGTTGCCAATCCACAAAGTCACTTAAGCCCAAACCAACCAACTGTTGCATGTTAGAGTTTTGAATGGCTAAAGCGATAAAAGCCCAAAGTGTAATCTGATACTGGCCAGCTGACAGAGTGGGATTTGGTTGCCGAGGCATAATCATTATAAATGGATGATCGAGACCCACATTATTGAGGGCATGAAATGGAAATGCCTCAACGCGTCAATGAAAGCAACCGGAGAGAGGAGAATGCAAGATGAGCCGAGTTAATTATATAATTACTACATTGTTGTCAGGGCATCCAATTACCCTTGGAACAGTAGCAAATTATTTGGCAATTGTTTGTTATATTAAATGAATTTATATTCCAGTTAATTATATTTTTCAAACATAAATGTATTATAATTCTTTAATATTGTAACATTTCTTAGAATAATAAAAGTGTAATAAAAGCTTTTCACAAATAATAATCAATAAGTATCAAGAAACACTAATAATTATGCTAAGAATATGAGTAATCCATATGGATCTTATTATTCACAGATACAGTATCCTCTATATTCTTTATACAAATCAAGCACTTTGAACTTGAGGTTTTTCCCAGGAATACCGCAAATATTTATTTATCATATACAATTTTTCACACTGGGGTCATTGAAACATCAAGAGCGAAAATGGCAAATATATATCAGTTTTTTGACTGACAGCATCAATGGAAACAATGTGAATAATTCTCCCAGGTTATTTAAGGAATATTTTTTATTATATTTAAATATATAACAAAGGCAATAAATAAATGATTTCTGGTGGCATCTCTGGGTATACTACTCCTTGTGGTTACTCCCCCCGGGAGGCATCATCGCCATGTTTAGTATTCGGGTTAATTCCCTTGATAATGATGTAGGCAAATGGCAACATAAAAACGGAATCGCCAGACAGAAAAACAACCCAGGAAAAAAACAAAACCAAATAATTATAAATAACCAGAAATGACACAGTATGATCGCGATCTCGATTTTAATTCTTAATTTGCTTCTGACCCCAATCAGGCCCAAGTACGTGGCTAAGTTGCCGTTGCAGTTGCCAGTTTACTTGGGGAGAAAAACAGACGCTAAAACTGCCACTGGCTTTCAATGATTTCTAGTAAATTATGCTTTTCTTTTCACCAAAACACTGAAAGAGAAAATTTGTTTCTAAAAGAAAAATGGCATAATAACAAAGTCAAGATACACATTATAATAAGAGGTAAAAGTTAACATTTGTAGTGATCATGGTTAATCTTCATTATTAGTAAACATTTATTTTAGAATTTAGAATCTAAATATTATAGCAATTTTTCCTCTGTGTAATAGTAGCAGCTGCCTGGCAACGATTTAAATAATCTCTAACCGACGAGTGCTACTCATATTGCACTTAGCTGGAAGGCCTCAGCCATGTGCAACATGTTGTCGCAATCCCCAAAAACCAAGGCGCGGACAGCGAAAAAGTTCAATGAAATGTGCATCATCTGTAAGGGGTCCGGACTCCGGATTCCCCGACTCTCCGGACTGGATATGGAAATGCGAATGGGGGACTCCAAATCAGAATCGGATGAGGAGATCTCCAGATCTGAGGCTGCGGCCGTGCGTGTCCCATCGAACTTGATGAATGGGGTGTGCCAAGACATCAGCATGTTCGTTATTGCTGTCATTATAATGCTTTGCATTTATTTATAGCCTCTTCTCGCTTATCTCGCATGCAATATGTATGTTTGTTATTCTTTATTTTTGTTTTTACTTCTTCGGACATCTTTTGGCCGGTTGAAAGTGGCAGCAAAAATTGATCAACGATCCCGAACAACGCACAAAAACCCAAATAGGTAGTTGAACTCTTGCTTTCGCCACGGGATTCAAGGTTGGCTGGGTGGCCTCCGTGTTTCACGGAGTCTGGAATCGCCAAGTCATGGGGGGATACTGACTGTTCGTTCCCTGGTTTTTTTTTTTTTTTTTCTTGGCTATATCTCCGCTGCTGGCAGTTGGCCAGCCAGGCAATGCAAAAGTGTAACTCGAAATGGAGCAAAAGTTCATAAAAATTGTGGCCACCGGTCTTGGGAATATGTGAGTCGTCCAATGAAATATTTAAAAACGGAAAACACATTATTTATTTTTCTTTCCATGGAAATTTTGATGATATGCAAATTGAGATAAAGTCGCCAAATGTGAATCTTAAAAATAAACTATATTTTTAGAAAATCTAAAGATGATTTTTCTTTGGAGTTGTTTGCAAAATTTTATAAAATTTCAATAAATTAGTGTGAAATCTAAACCTTAATAGTAAATTTTTAACTTATTGAACTAATTTTTCTTTTAATGTTTGAATAATATTTGTAAACTAACTAATTTCCTAAATAGAGAACCGAAGCTTTTTACAACCCTTAGGAATACTCATTTAGCTTTAAAAATAGCATTAAATTTCACACTTCACCAGCCGACAGCTGCCACGGAGACAATAATGTGTCCATCCATCCATCCGTCTGTCTGTCCCGCCAATTGTTATGGAATTATTTGACTAGCCTGACCTTGTGGCAACAGATGTAGGACCAACTGCAGGGACCCATAAAATGCCTATAAACATTTCAGTTTATTTCCAATTTGTCTTCTTTGTTGTTATTGCTACTTTTTCGCATAAAATTAAAATGTTGGCGGGAAATATGTATTTTATATATACGAATGGGTAAATGTATATTTATTTTTTTTCCAGCGAAAATAAAACCAGGAATCATGGGGGAAGGGGAAGATGCTTTCGAGCGTTCCGCAACATTCATCATGTGTTTAAGCGCAGGCTAGTTTTGTGGCCTAGGCCTCGGTGGCGTATGCGTAATGCGGCCACTGATATGAGCTCTGGGAGAGCGTATTTATGGCCTGCCGCTGGCCGAAAGCCTATTATCAGCTTGGCAGCAGAAATATATAGCGTATCTGAGAGTTAAAGCCTGGAATTAAAGCCAACCGAAAACCCATTTGATGGGAGTTGATTGGCAATCAATGAGTGCGCCGCCTGTCACCAGATAAACACAAAAAATCTATTAACTCAGAGTCAAAGTCCCGGCCAAAAGAAATCTAATATCCATTTGGCGGCAATGCGACTCCTCGAGGCGCAATCTCCTGGCCTGGACACGCACACGAGAGGCATCCTTGTGTTAATAATCAATGTGAGTGCTGGCAGGGTGGCTGAGAAGCTGGGAGGCTGACGGGAAGCCGGACGACTCCTTGAAAGGTTAAGTAGCGACTCGTCCTCGAGTGGCACTTGACTGCCAAAAGCAGGAAACGGAAGCCATGACACGATAGATGTCGATAAGTCACATACTCCTGCCCGGCTAAAGGCGCATTACGCATACGTGGCTATTAGTCAAAGGTTTCCCCCTCTCGCCTAATTGAAACGAGTGCCATGAATACTCCACCAGCGACGACGACGACTAAGTGACCCCCATCCTCTGTCCCCCAGTCGACGTGCCCCTGCCAGAGATAATGAAATGAAGTAATAAATAAATATATTAACATGCACACACGTCTCGCGTATTTAGTTCATTGTCGCTGGCTATACGTACGAAAAATATAACAATATGTCAGCCTATAGATGGCTAGAATATTCTGCATAGCAGCAAAACATCTCATTATAATGTAATCTAGTGATTTCTCTGTTAGGTGGGAATTTATGGGACAGCTGCGTCATCAAAGAGAAGCCTTCCTCGTCATGTTAATTCGCCAATGTATACAATATTTTGTAAGGCTCCTCATAAAATGTGAATTTATGAGAAGCACGCGACGAACAGGTTCATCGCTGGACATCTGTGTTTAAAAAATTACTAAAAATAAACACTAGGGCGATATCAAAAAATAGAAATTCTGATCTAATTGAAAATATAAATCTGCATGTCAAAGCGCTATATAGGATGACATGTTCATTGAATCCATCAACGCATTACGTAATCTGATTAATCCGCTCGAGCATCTTAATGCACTTTGTATATAGACGAGCTTACTGACGCCTTAAAAGTCTGAGAAGAACATTAATGACCTGCCAAGCCATTCAATAATAAATTGATACTACAAAAGATCCGATGAAAGAAGCAGTCTTCAGGTTTACCTTCTACAGATTCTACAGATTCAATTAATGATATCCAAATTGAGATGTTCGGCCATACAGAAATCGTGACAAAGCTGACTGATAGGTAGAACCACTCCATATCTTATATTTCTTATAGCTTCAGATATCAGAAAATATTCCTTGACTTAGCACGTGGGCTGTGGAAATACCACATTCACATTTAATTGATTTAGAAATTCAAATTTGAGATCGTGTCTGGGAGCTAACATCATTAGGCAGAGAACTAGTTTGCACACTAGAATATATATTTTAAGTAATTGCATTCAAACTCCCGATCGATGGAGGTCTGAGCAAATTTAGTCGTAATATGTAAAGTAATTCCCATTACGTCAAATTGATGTCTACTGAATGAGTATGCATGAATTTCAATTTCCAAAGTTTGCATAAATTGGCGAATGAGAAGTTGAAAAAAGATCAGTAAGTGGAGGACAACCACAATCCAAACCGAAACCAGACTCCAACTCTAACCGATCAGATCAGAGATAAAACGCATTCAAGATTTATGACTAACCACACGGAGAGAAATAAAAGATTTTAGATTATAAACGTATTTAAATATATTTTTGAGAAATTTTAAGTTTACAAAGGTTTTAAAAAACAGTTTATAAAGTTTTATCTTATTATAAAATGCAAAATAGGTTGATTTATTTATTTTTTTAAATAAAATAAAAGAGGCTTAACTATAAACAACTCATAATAATATTTTTTTACATTTAATTTTTCCACTTTACTCATAGAGCAATAAGCTTAATATTTATTTTACATTCCATCCCTATCTCCCCTAATATATATATTTTTTATTGCAGTGCCCTCGAAGTGGGCTACTACATTTTGCATAACTCCTCAGTCGCGCCTATCGAGGCGGATAATCGCTGCCAACTTGGCATCGCATCAAGTCCGACAACACACACAATGCATGCCAATTAATTAAGACCTGGCACGGGTCCCTGCTCCCCCATCGACTTATTTGGCTAATTGTCTTTCGATCGGACAGCCAGATAGTGGCCGAAATAAATATATGTACATATATATTATACTTGGGCCAGAAGCTACCCACAGTCGGTTAACAAAATTAGATTAAACGGGTTGCGTTGCGCACGCGCTCAAAGGCGGCTGCCGCCAATTATTGTTAACACGAGCTGGCAATCGCTGGAGATACCGATTCCGAGGCGCCAGTCCAGGTGACGGCGCTTGGCGTTTTGCATAAATTAAATTGATATTATTTAGCTACAGATTGCTATCCGTACAAAGGCAATTAAAAGGTGCGGGTCGAGCAGCTCTGTTATTAAGCCCAAATGGTTCTCGTAGGTGATGAAAATGTAATATAAGGTTGCTTAACATCGGCAATCAGTGGGAATTATGATTAAAGGCGGACTCCTTTGTTTCTTATGTTTAACTGAAAATGCATAAACAAGCCGGGACAATGGCCATTGTCCTGGGCCTGTAAACAATGACAACAAGTTCCGAAAACGAAAATAAAGCCCAGCATGCATCCACCGGATAAAAGCGTAATGGCAAGGTCAGCGAAATAACGTCACGATGATTCACTGGAATTGCAGCAGACGAAATTCTGGTAAAGTCAAAAAGGCAAAAACAAAACTTCAACAGACTTTATGAATTAAGCAGAAACATAAATGCATTTATGGGGATGTCCCAGTATAGGTATATAATTATACAAAGTCATGGAAAATATATAAGTATTTCAAAAATGTACATATTAAGCCTTATCAAAATTCAAAACTTAGGGCCAGCGATCGTGGGAAAGCCAGCCTCAAATGCAAAATGCTGATTAGGACTAATCCGATGCCCGCATGCCACGCCCACCGCAAATAATTCACGCCAATCTTTCACAACAATTATGCGCAACACCGGCGAACTAATATTTATGTAAACATGGACACGGACAGCGATTTTCACTCGGCCCGAACACGTATCTTCGCATCTGTGGGATGCAACTGCATCTGAAAGTCAATCCGAGTGTAAGGCCAGGTTAATGCCTCAAACCTGTTCGTCTTCTGGCTATTTATTTTTGCGGCATATATATATTTTGTTAATTTTGTTACCTTTGAAGCTGTATTTTGTTTTTGCCGCAGCTAGTCCGGCTACTTGATTTAGGAGTTTACTTTGCCGATTGCACTGAGGGGAAATTAACTTGTATTGAATAGGAAAATAATTCATAATTTAAATTTATCACAGTTTTTTAAAGCAACCGATTTATTAATTAAAACCACCTTTAATTGGTAACAGAAAGCTAAAGTTATAACCTTTTTTTAAACTGTTGAAATATATTTATAGTTTTTCCTAATTTATATATAAAATATTTTTAATCTCTACTGTTGTGGTTGTACACCATATTTTCTCTATCTGCATTGCCAACTTGCCGACAGCTGGCTGGCGAGGGACCGGACCCTCTCGATCTTTCAGCACCAACTGCCTGGTTTCGTTTAACAACAATATTAATATGAGATGCGAATATGCGGCATTTATCGAGCAACAAGTGGCGGATACTTCCACGGGGCCTGTTTCTAATTTAAATATTTCGCAATATTTGTGCGAGAACCATTCACAAATGACCTAATTGAGACGTAGGTCTCCCAGTTATCTCCTGCAGTGATTGCTCACGCGGCTTGGCCTGAGTCAGTGCAGTGGTAATGACGACATCGAATGCAAATTGGTGGCAAGTTTTAATTCATTTGTATATTGCATAGCAATGGCTTTTTTAGTGAAAAGTCGTACATGTTTCTGACACTGACTCATGAAGATTTATAAATGTTCTCGGCTGAGGTGCTGGGCAGGGAGGCAGGCAGGCTCCTAAATTGGCATACATTGTTCTGTTCTGTCGTTCTGGTTTCATTGTTGAGTCTATGACACAGAGTCCCCTTTTCCATTTTTAATTTTTCCCGCCCTCCCCCACACGACGCCTTTTTCCAACTAATATTGGTGGCGTTCCCTTTTGCAGTTATTCGCATCGTGCAAATGTTTATGTGTATTACATCAAAGTACATTTGTTTTTCAGGCGGTTGTCGCCAACCCGCCGCTACTGCTGCTGCTGTTGCTGCTGCCACGAATTAGAGTCACAAGAGGCGAGAGGGGGGGAGCCTTCAACACTGTCGCCATGTCAGGCCCACAGTTAACAAATGTGTACCGAAAATGTTTTTGTCAAAACTTTCTGTCCTGTCCCGTCAATTTGGGCGGAACGCGGGCTAGCGGAGCTCTGTAGAATTTGCCATTTAATTAAGACAAGTCGGGGGACAGCCCGCATGGAGATAAAGCCAGACTTATTTGGCAGCAATAAACACTATAAATGCCGGTGGAACAATAAACGAGTTTAAATAAAAAGAATACTATATATATAATAAAATTAAATTAAGACTTGCCAGCAAGCCAGATCAATCAGATTGACCGTCTAATTATATTATTTTTATTACCTATTAAATTTCCACAATTTTAATGTTCCAATTCGCATGCATATGCTAATCCAGCAATAATCAAAATAAAGTCATTAAAAAAGTTTGTTTAATTTGTTTATTTTCGCAAGTAATACATTCAAATTGCACACCTACATATAGTACATAGCCACAAATAATTAATTCAAATCCATTGATACTGATAAAGAGCTCAGACATACTTGGCTTCGACAACTTTATTTAATCATCATCCTAATTTGAATCACTTGTATAGATATTATTACAAATCAAAAGCATGAATCATAAGTTCAAAGAAAATGTCAACCCCTTAAGATTTATTTTAAGATTATATAAAACATTAGACATTAATTTGTTTAACATTACTACAAAGAGCAAATTTAAATTACTTCCTTAGAAAGAATTTAAAATTGAGGTCATGAATCACAATTTTTAAGGCTAAAGACGAGACCTTTCTAGTTCTGAATCAATTATATAGACATTGGCACCAATTGAAATCATGAATCATATTTGTAAATAAAAAACCACAAGACTTTTCCAGAAATTATCAAACTTTGGTCTTCATGGTAAATACTGAATATATTCACCATTATAATTTCTGTATAATCCGGCACAACTTTATAGTAATTTATATTCAAATCACACATTGCAAACAGAAAAAACCAACTGTCAAAGATGCCACCCAATGAATATAGTTTCGTAGAATTGCGACACCTATCAAACCGCGATTTATATCCAGTAATTACAAACCTATTTCGACACGACTGCAATATGCAATTATCGCGTTAAGAAAATATATGTACACTTAATGCTGTGCACCCATAAATCGGAAAATTCGCAGGCGGAAAGTTGACATATTGACTAGCCCCTCGACAGCTTCAATTTCCGCTGCTAAACCGGAGATCGCTCAATCAACATAATGCCGTTGGGAGATCATTAATGTCTAAGACTCTAAATCTGGAGAGAAAAAATTAGGCAAGGCTCAACTTGGACTATGAAAATACTCTTTATATGTTCTCTAGAAAAAAATATATAAATAATAAATACTTCCCCTTTCTATTAAACGGAAAACATTACGTTTTTCCTGTTTCCGTTTGATAAAAAAGAAATGTAGTATAAATTTCAATTGTTAACGCACACAAAAATCCCTCCCTTGTTAACAGATATTTTATATATAGTTTTTCTGCATAATTTTCAATGAGATAAATGCAAATAAAATGGGTAAACATTTGAGTATAGTTTGTCCGAAGATTTCAGACATTCTGCAAATATTTGGACCCAAAGCATATGGCCAAGAAATACGACAAGGGCAACTAAAAGCCGAATTTGCCGGGTCTCTTTGTATTTGCTCCGAGTTATAGTCGTATTTATTAATGAGTTGCACAAACATCCATAGTCAATTTTCAGTTCATTGCCGTTGTTTTTGGCTTTATTTGCCTTTGGAGTAGTTTGTTTGCCGTTGACTAAAGACGTTATGCGATATGCAATAATATAGAGAAACTAAAAATATAAAAAAACAAGTAAATGTTATTTAATAGACGACGCCCGCTCAATTATCGAAAAACTTTAAATGCGCCCTATGCATTATTTCCCTCCATTCGGTAATATCTGACTTCAAGTGGACTGCAGGGCAATATGGCATTATTTTTGGACTTTTCTCCCATTTACGTTTACGTGACCGACAGACGCCATCAAAGGTAAGCGCTTAAAATAGTTTTCGGACTTACCAAGCCTTCACTTAAATGGCAATGAATTTTTCCACGTATTCCCTGGCGGATGAGGGTCCCTCTACTGCTGCATAGTTTCGGGCGACAGCTTCCGGTAGACAGGACACTTTTCACAATGCCTTCGGACACTTTTCTTTTATGGCCCGGCTCCTTTGTACTCTCGGGTATTCCGTTCTTGCAACTCACTACACTACACAAAACAGGCGAAATGGTTTGATTTAGAATACGAGATCAATGGCAGTGGCGGAAGGGGTTGAGATGGCGTTGACGCTCATTTAAAGTGGCACTGACATTGGCCAGTCATTGTCCGGCAGTGGGACAAAGCCAAGTCCAGTGCCACAAAGGCGAACAGAGGGATTTCTGAGCACAAAACACTAAGTATAGCGATCGACACTAGGCTAATACTAAAATGAACACGCAATTTTGCACAGAAATAAATGGATTCTAAAACCAAATGAAGCTCTTTATATTTAAATATAAAACAAGCTATTTTTTATGAAATATTTTATTAATTTTTAGGGGGTTTTTCAATAACAAATAAACGTTTTGCAATATATTTTGTATATTTCTTTGTATCAAATTTATAGCCTTTAGCAAAAAGTTGTCTTAAAAACCAAAGCAAATTTCATGTTTCTCCAATTCTTTTAATATTATATTTCTTAAGCTTTTTTCATTTAATTTGAATTATTTTGTAATTGAAATAATTTACATTTGTTCAAGTATTAATTATACAAGTTTTTTAGCTTTTTTTAGTTATTAATTCACATTAAATTCTATGATTTATTATTCTGCTCATTTATTATTTGATTTTGCAATTTATTAATATTTTTTTAAAAACATAAAGTCATGCTTTTAGATCCTCATTTATTTCCGTGCAACAATCTCAGCCGGCGAAAAGCACTGCACTCACATTCCCACACCCGGAGACGTGTATCTTTTTTGTTATGAATCCGCTGGTGGAGCACGCCTCGAAGTCGACGGCACAAAATTCGCGTGTGGCTGCCCCTGCGATGTGTTCCGTGCGGCGGACAGACTGTGACTGAGACTGAGACCGAGACAGCGGCTAAAAGCTGGCGACTGATTGCGAGGCGGAAACTGCGTCGGCGGCGCCACAAGCTGCTCTGCCGGCGGAGCAGTCGACGCCAACGACATCGGCCGAATGCCGGTCTATATATGCCTTCGCTATAGCATGCGGCGGCTACTGTTTGTTTGCCGCCTCTTTTGTTTGGCAGATACTTTCGTTCGTTGTCGGTTGTTGATACTGATGGAGCACAAAATTCGAAATGCAATTAAAAGCGTTGTTTGAAAGAATTCGAAATAGCAGATAACTTTTGCAGGAAACTGCAGAAAATGCTTTTGGGAAAGCAAAACAAAAAGAAAAAACAGCCAGCTTTGTAATTTGTTAATCAAATTTTGGCCATTGCAAGTAAATAGTTTTGATTGATTTTCAAGAAGGATTAAGTTTTATAGCTTGAAATATATATATTTATGGTTATATAGTATTTAAACTTAAGCCTAAACTGTGGCCAGCTTACAAAAAAAACCCCAAACTGGAAAATAGTTATTTGTAGAACTATATTAAAACATTTTATTTAAATTTTATATAGCATTTAAAAAAACGTTGTATTGAATTATAAAGTTGTTAAATAAATAAAATCTTATTTTAGCCTTAAATAAATCTTTGTTATTTCACTTAGATATAGAAATATCTTTTCATGTGCCTAAAATAGTTTAAATTAAGAATTGGTAACACTTTCTTAAACAAATATGTGAAAAGTGGTTAATCTTATCTTGTATCTTGTATCTTGTTGGCCTAACTATGTGTTAATCATTTGTTATCTTACTAAAATCCATGCTAGAATTTTGATGTTACATATTTTTGCTTAATTCTTTAGAATTAGCCAAGCTTAAACACACATTTAATGAGATCTTTTCTATAAAATAGGTAAACATTTATTACAAATTGAAGTCTAGGCTGCACCTTAGAACAAAGACTGTGGTGTACGTATCTTTCATTTAAAGTAAACAATAAAAACATCATCCAAAATATATATTTAAATAAATTTATGTGAATTTCTATAAGTTTTCTTAACTGGCAATTCTTTTATATTAAAAGCAGCACCCATTTAAGTTAACTTTAATTGATTTATACTTTTAAAATGCAAAAATTTGAAAAATGTGTTCATAAATATGTAAAATATTTATACATTTTTTAAAAAATAAAATTAATAATTTTCCTTCCAACTTTCTATTCAAAAAAAAAAAATGTTGAAGCTCTATACGATATAGTAGCCAATTCCCGAGACATTTCCAATCCTCTGTGTTTTGTGTGTTGCCAGAACTCGTGTGCGAGTCAAATCAAGGAGCTATTTTCGCCAGGCTCAGTGCAATTTAGCGCTACATTGCAGGCTTAGACTTCTGGCGACTCACCTGCTGCCGCGGCCAGGTTTCTTTCCCACCTGCAGACACCTGCTGTCCTGGGCTGCAAGCACTTGGCTATAAATAGTTGCTACTGGCGGAGACGAACCCAGCGGGCAACACTTTCGTTTAACTTTTGTGGCAGCAACTGAAATTAGTTCCCAGGCGGCCTTATAAGCCGGGCAAAAAAGGAAAAAGGGCTAAAAACTTGAAGGAAAACGGGAGCAGTCAGTCGATATGGCGACATGTGCCCCTGGTCCCACATGTGCTGCCGGGGCAAGTTTGCTTTCTTAATTATTTACACGTAATAAAACTAAGCATAATTTTCCAGCGGCAACTAACCCGCCTAGGAACGCACTGGCGCCTAATTTAAAATTCTATAAATAATTTCAAAAGCGGTTAATACGAAGCATCGCCAAAGGCTTGCTTCAGAAAGCCGGAAAAATGGAAAACACATTCATACAAGTTGTTGAGAGAGACAGGGAGAGTGGAAAATATATATAGAGAGAGAGAGAGAGAGAGCGGCTCTGCTAGCAGCGAAAGAGAGCTTCGACTGCTACGCTAACTGAGCAGCAGCAGCGTCACATGCGGCGTATGCGTAATTTTGTCAGCCTTATCAGAAAGCCATTGCAAGCAAAGTTTATTTTAAAGAGCCGGGCCATTTATCGAACTTGCAAATGTGTTGTTGTCTCCTGCGGTCTGCACCCCAACCACCACCACCCACCCCTCCTTTTGGATGTTGCTCCTTTGGCCAGGATGCAGCCTAGCCCAACACAAGAGTCGCGTTGTTTGCACGCCGGCTGCCCAAAGCCCGCCAATTGTTTATTCAAGCAGCATCGCATCGGCCCATGTGCACTTGAACTGCCCGGGCCCAAGCTCCTCTGCCCACCCCCTCCCTATGCCCGGCATGCCTGTGCATTCATTGGGTCTGCAATGTGTTTGTCTGGCCATTTTTTTCCGGGCTCTGGGAAGCCAGCCTTTCGTCTGGCACACTGCTGGGAAATGCTTAATTCATCAGTTATTAAATTAATTGGAAAATTAAGTTTAAGATTAAATTCAGTTAAAATTAAATGGGTTTTAATTATAGATTTATGCATAAACTAAGCTTCATTGGTTCTTCATCTTACTTAAGATTATAAAAAAGTTATAAACATTTATGGTAAAAATAAAGTAAAAATATATTTTAAGCTGTTACAATATTAAATTGGCTTTAAATCGCACTTTTATTTTATTTTATTTTGAAATTAAGCAAAACAAAAACAACCTTCCGTAGATGTTCAGATATTGTATGACTTTTCATAAAGTACAAAATATATTTTAAGCTTTAAATTCCACTATTTAAATTGAAAATGAAACCAATTTCTGGGATTTTTTTTATAGTAAAATCCTTTAATATATTTTCAGACTTTCTATCACCTTTCTCTCCGTGTATAAAGCGCTCCCTGCTGTTGTTATCGCTGCAGTTTGTTGTTGTCGCCGGGCTTAAACGGCTCTTAGCGGCAGTGAATCAGTGGCCAAACATGTAATCTGTTTAATGGCCACTGACCGTGCTCTCTGGACCCCGGCTACTCCAGCTCCCTACCAGCCTGGCCATCGCGTATACGCACCGTTGGCCGGGTAAATGCTTGGAATTTGCATAGAGCTTTATTTCAAATACTTGTACTCTTTTCGGCGTCTCTATGCAGTGCCCACCTGTTGCTCGGAAAGAAACACAAATGCCATTTAGACATTTGGACATTCGGGGGCAAACAAAAAACGTAGTAAAAAAATGAAACAAAAAATGCTAAACAAAAATCAAATAACTGCTGCAAAAAACAAACAAAACAAATACCAAAAGCGAGCGTAAACTTGTTGGTCGCGCCACTGATTTGCATAAACCGCAAAAAAAAAAACTCAGGCTGAAAGCGATAAAAGATTTACAGATCTCTAAGGCTGAGTAAACAACAATAAATAGAAACATTGCTCGCCACTTTTGGTTTTTTTGTTGGAGAATTTTCAATTAGTTGTTTCTAGCTGAAGGAGTTAGCATTTCGGAACCCTTAATCTAAGCCGCAGATCTCGAGGCTTTATGGGAGATTTTATTACGCAGGCTAGAAACTTGCTCTACAAAAGCAGCATTTTATGGGCTTTATTTTAGCACCGTTTATCGATCTCAAATAACAATTCTAAAATAAGTGTCCAAAAAACAAGACTTTTTGGTATGAAAAACATGGCTCATTAGCATAAATAATGATTAAAGTTGCCTTGACTTAAAACAATGAAACTTATTTGCTTTTATCAAAAAAAAGATTGCATATGCAATCCTGGTAAAACATTTTCAAATGAAACATAAGATTTTATTCATTTTTCAAAGATTAAAATCTATAGTTCCTGACTTGATATAATCTTTTAGCTAAAATATCTTCTGTTTAGAAACCAGAATCCAAAATTTTTATGGGCATCTTTATGGTTTTCAGACCGTTTATAGATCTCGTATAAAAGTGGCTAAATAAGTGTTAAATATTTTCATTCGCCAAACTCAAACCCGCTTGGCAGCCAACGTTTGGTTTATTCCCATTCATTTGCCCTAATTAAGTGAAATATGGATTTGCATTTTGACTAAATAATCTGAACATTTTTTTTGATTGGATCTCGTTTTTAGGCAGTTAAATTTTGAGAACAAAAATAAAGTTAACAAACAGAAAGGCAGAACAACGAACATTAAATGTAATTATATACTTTCATTAATTTTGTTTTATTTTAGAAAAAATTAACATTTAAAACCACAAAAAAGAAACAAAAAAAATCTTAAAAAGATTTAGCACTATGCTAAGTGCCATCTGTTGAGATTTTTTTACTAATACTGGGAACAGTGTGTGCAATAACTGAGTATAGATGGCGGAATAAAAATTAACATTCAATGATAGATGGCTGAATTTTAGGAGGGAAATTATTAAATTTCTCTTATGCATGCAAAATCCTTGTTTCGTTCAGTTGACGTCACAACGAAATTCTCGTTCGTTATTTCCAAGCAGTTCTAATTGCGCAAAGCAGTTCATATGTTTTTTTGTTGAGAGCAAAAACTCAGTTATTGTTATGTTAGATTCCAAAACTCTGTTATGTTAGATTCCATAAGCAAAACTCTGTTAAGCTCCTCTGTACTCTAACATGGTCGCAACAGAGGGGAGACAAACAAAAATTTAAGTGTGGCCGAAGCGTGATCTGTAGAATATACCGAGTGGCGCCCATGGAATAGAGTGACCTTGGCGCACGGCCTCTCGCTCTCTCTCACTCTGATGAACAAAACAATGGAAATATATAAAACGACTTTTCTACACTTCGTCAGCTCCTAACCGCGTTCATATAACGTTTTTGCCCAGAAAAAATGAGCTGGCGCGACAGCATCACCAGCATTCCCGGCGCCGTGGCCCACATCCTCAACGAGAGCGCCAACACCCTGCTTTCGCACAGCTCCGCCCTGTCGGGAGCAACAGTTGGCAGTGCGTTCTCTGGCGGATCGGGATCGGGATCCGATGGCGGGGGCTCCGAGGAAGGTGCCCCGCATGGCGAATATCGGGGACTCCCCATTCCCGCCTCGCTGGTTCGCGAGCAGTGGCGCTTGATCTTCACCAGCGACGCCAATATCCAGGATCTGAATGCTGCCATTGCTCACTGTCGGGATCTTGTTTTGCTGAGCGAAGAGCTCAGCGAGGAGCGGCGCTGGCTGGTCAGGCACCTGGTGGATCTGCGCTACTCCCTGCAACAGCTGGAGGAGGCCCAGGAACAGCAGTCGCTCGCCTCGGACATTGTTGTGATGAACGCCATCCGGGCGGTGGTGGGACATCATTTTGTGCCGCATCACCCACACCATGGCAAGCGAAGTCGCCTACAGGCTGCCGCCAGGAGAAATTACTGCGATCACTGCACCGCCATCATTTGGAGCGTGGTGCAGGCATCGTACGTGTGCAGTGATTGCGGCTACTTGGTGCATCAGAAATGCATCGACAGCGTTAAGCGAGTGTGCGCCCACGTCCTGGTCTCGGAGCGTCAGTATCCCGTAGCGGAGATCTGTCCGGAGATAGGCCTTGCCGCCCAGGGCTACAAGTGCGCCGAGTGCGAAACCCTGCTTAACCTCAGTGAGTGCTAATCCTGTGGAGGAAGATTTTTAAAGTAATTAATTAATATTTGCCCAACAGAAAGCTCCTGGATAGAGCCACGTCTGTGCGACTATAGTGGCATGTACTTTTGTCCCCGCTGCCATTGGAATGACGGCAACTTCATACCAGCCCGCATCATCCACAACTGGGACTTTTCGCCTCGACGAGTCTCTCGCACGGCGCTGCAGGAGATTCGGCTGTTCCTGAACAAGCCGCTCATACGGCTGGAGGAGGACAACCCCAAGCTGTTTGTGTTCGTCGAGAAGCTGTGTGCGGTGAAGAAACTGCGTCAGAATCTGGTGCACATGCGTCATTATCTGGCCGCCTGCAAGATCGCCAGCGATCAGAAACTGGTGGACCAGCAGCTGGGCGGACGACGACACCTCGCGCAGTCCAATGAGTTCTACTCGCTAGGTGACTTGGTGCAGGTGGACAACGGTGCGCTCACAGAGTTCCTGCAGACCGTGTTTAAAGCCTTCGATGAGCACATCCGATCGTGCCACATGTGCCTGGCCCAGGCGTACATCTGTGAGATCTGCGGCAACGACGAAGTGATCTTCCCCTTCGACGACGGCTGCATCAAATGCGATCAATGCAACTCCATCTTCCACCGGGTCTGCCTCACACGCAAGAATATGATTTGCCCCAAGTGCACGCGCATCCAGGAACGGCGTCTGCAGCTGGATCGCATAAAGAGCACCGAGGAAGAGGAGGACGGCGAAGAGGCCACCGATGATGACTTGGTTGTCGCGGAATAGCTTTTTGAATTTCAATTTCGCTCGTATCTGTGCTGGTTTTTAATGTTATCATATGTACATAGGGTATAACCAAAAAAATATATATAAAAACTACTATTATTACAATTAAGATTAAGGTTTCCCCTTCACTTGTCCTTCTTTCCGTACTTCTCCCGCTTGTGGAACTTCCGGGGATTTATGCCGTAGGCCTTCAGTCGATCGTCTGTTATGCCACTCGAGTTTTTGTTCATTTTATTTTTCGCCTTAAAGTTGTTGGTTTTCTTTGCTGGAAAAGCTGCGCTCGGCTTGTGGTCCGATTTCTTGAAAGGATTGGCCCCTTGTTTACCGTTTCCTTGTTTGTCATTAAACGGCCCTTGCCCTGGTCTTGAGTTTGGCCTATTTTGTTGCTTATTAAATGGATTATTTCCATTTACCTTTTTGGATTTTTGCGGTGCGTTTTCAGTTTTCTTTTCAGATTTATTTTGCGTTGTATTTTCCATTCCATTTGCTATAGTCTTCGGTGCCTTTTTGT
This sequence comes from Drosophila anomelani, assembly GCA_035045905.1. Taxonomy (NCBI): domain Eukaryota; kingdom Metazoa; phylum Arthropoda; class Insecta; order Diptera; family Drosophilidae; genus Drosophila; species Drosophila anomelani. The sequence continues at coordinate 9,204,258 of JAWNOO010000165.1, forward strand.
TTTTGCTTGCTTTGTTTTTATCAGTTTTATTTTGTGTTTGCTGTGCAGGGCCATTTGCTTGAGGACTTTCAGCAGGTTTGCTCTTTTTTGGAGCTGAAGCATCGTCCTTCGCTTGGCTTTCAGTGGCCTCCTTAGGCTGCAGTGTCTCCTTGGGCGCCTCTTTGGGGTTCTGCGCTGCAGCTGCTGCAGCAGCTTTACGTTTCAAGCGCTTTCTCTTCGATTTGGATAAGGCTTCAGTTGGGATTTGAGACGATTCAGCAGGAGCAGACGTTTCGGCAACTGGCTGAGCACTCTGAGTCTCTTCTGTTGGCTGATCTTCATCATCAGAACTGAAATTATTTAAGGTTTTAGTTTACCTTCGATACAAAAATTAATAAAGCTTACCCATCACCATAAAGACTCTTGAAAATCTTTCGCTTGAGGTCCTCATTCTTGGCCTTCATCTTGTACAGACGCTGCTCCTTCTTTTCGACATGCTCCGGCCTCGTTTGGACAGCCTTCTTGAGACTGGCCCACTGGTTAAGCTCCTTGTTCTTGGCCAGCAAGATCTGCAAAATATAAAGCCAATAAATAAGATTATCCAGAACCTAGCTTGTGGCTATCTACCTCCTCTATCGTCAGACCAAAATCGTTGGGCGTGGTCTCCACGTATTTGAAGCGACACGGCTGATCCCCGATGATGTCCTCGCAGTCCAATTGATAGTATTCGTCAATGTACTCGCCGTAGGTCTTCTCATCCTCCGGATTGAAGGCCGGCTTCTCGGCCTGAATCATTTCCATGAAGCGATTCCGCCTGCCTTTACGGCCCTTGCGACCGCGCTGGCTCTCGATGAGCTCTTGCTGGAGTTGCTGCTTGGCAGTGGACGGATCGTAGTCACAGTCCATGTTGAAGTCATCGTCCTCGCAGTGCCCTTGATAATCCTCATCGTCTGCGTCCTTGTGCTGGCTGGGATCGTAGTTATCCCAATCCTCTAGCACCAACTCATCGATATCCGAGGGGCACTCCGGCTTCTCCTCGCCCTCGTCCACGTTGTAGTACTCGTCGTCAAAGAGCTCCTGCATGCGTCGATCGTGGGCCGCGGGATCGAAGTCTTCCTCCAGTTCGTCGTCCCGGAAACCGAGTTCATCATTGCCGGTGACCGCTTTTAGTTTACGTATCTTTTCCTCGATCTCCTTGCGTTTCATATCCTTGATCAAGTCTAGTTCCTTCATCTTCTGCTGCTTCTCCTGCTCCTTGCGCTCTTTCATCTCTTTGCGTTTCTCCTTCCTCTTGTCGTCCGTCCGTCGAACGGACTGCTCCACTGTGCGGGGATAGCGCTTGATGAACTCCGCATCAGGTTCCTCGAAGCGGAAATTGTACTTGTGCTCGAACTCCGCCTGCTTCTCCAGCTCCTGCTCGTCCTCGGACAAAGGAGCGGTTTCGCCCACAATCTCATCGTAGGTGGGAATGGCGGACTCATCTGTTTTGGCATAGCCCTTATTGAGGATGTAGTCTCTAAGGAAGCTCTCGCCCTGCGTCAGCTTGCTGCTAGTCCAGTACTGTTTAAGTGGCTCCAGCTGCTTCTTGTCCGTTTCCTCAATGTTCTCCTGTTGGCCCGCCAGCCACTTGGCAAAGTCCGCCTCCTCGGCCTCCGTTTGTTCCTTGGTCTTGCTGCGTTTCTTAAATATGCCGCCGAATTCCTCATCCTCCGCATCGTCCTCTTGGTTCATCACATTCCGGAACTCGGCCTTCAGACGACGCTCCTCCTCGACGGCTGTGGGAGACTGTGCCCGCTCATATTCCTCTTCCTCCTTTTCCTGCTGATCGTCATCCGAACTCTCGAACTTGCCATTGTGCTCGAGGATTACTTTCCGCTCATAGTCCTTTAGGGTAACTGGCTTTGCTTTCTTCTTCTTCTTGGGAGAAGACTCTCCCTCCTTGTCGTCCTCATCGCTGGAGGATTCGTTGAAGAATCGCGTTTCCTTGTCATAAATTCGCGGGTCTTTGCTCTTCAGGGATGAAAGCGTCTTGAAGAAGTCCTGGTCAAACTTGGGGTCCACCTCATCCTCCTCGGATGACTCGCTGTCACTGTCGAATTCGGATTCCGAAACGTCCAGGCCGCGATCTTTGTCTGAAGAAAGTAAAATTAAGAAATCAGAAATTGTTCAACTGTTGCAATCCTCGCGCTTTACATTTTTGTAGCAGCTCCTTCTTGCGCAGGTGGTTGTAGGTCTTGGCATAGTCCTGGTTGGTGGTCAGCTGCAAATCGTCTCCCTCATCGTCCGAACCGTCGAATAGATTATTATTCATATTGCTTTATTTGTTTATTTTCCCGGATTTCTTTATAAACCTTCCACACGTGTTTACTGCCGCAGTCGCTAGAGATGTGCGAGCAAAAACCGTGATTTTTAAGACACGACGCGACTATAACATAAATAAATTAAATAAACCTATTATGCACAAACTATTTAAATTTATGTGAGAACTTTAAATTATTTATATTCTCCATGCATACTGAAGTTAATAATTAATTATACAAAAATAATTTTTTAGGGTCGTGCACCTATCGATTTTATCATCGACCATTTGTCACACCTAAGGTTTTATATTTACAATTTTTGCAAGTTTTGTAAATTACCCTAAAACATAAGCAATTTAGCAACATTCCGATTAGATGGCAGAGACACCTGAGCCACAGGGAGCCTTGAGCACCTCATCCTCCACACCCGCCGACAAGGACTCCTCCAAGAGTAAGATATCCCCACCTTTTTTCCTATCACAAAGGTGTTATCATTTTTTGTATGATTTGTTATCTCAGTTTGTGTCCTCCTAAACGCAACGGGAAATGTCCCCATCATCAAGAAGCGCACATGGACAGTGGATCCTAATAAAACCGTCAGCTGGATCCAAAAGTTTATCCACAAATACCTGAAACTGGATGCCAACGAGGAGATTGCAAGTACCCCTTATAAACCCATTCAGACGATCTATCTCATCAAAAATCTTTATATTGCAGTTCCTCTACGTTAACCAGACATTTGCTCCCGCTCCAGATCAGATAATTAAGAACCTGTACGAGTGCCACGGGACCAACGGCAAGCTGGTGCTCTACTACTGCAAGAATCAGGCGTGGGGCTAAATCGATACGCACTTGATTTGGCTGAGTCTTAAGTATTTATTGTGTATTTTAATTAATGTGAATAAGCTGATGTTGCGAACTCGATTTCACACTTTATTTCCCCCAAAACGGGGCCTAACAATTGTATTTAAATGAATATTACAAGGGGTTTAGTCTCCACGCAGAGCCTCCAGCTCGTCGGCAGCCTCTTTGGATACCCTGTGGTACTTGGCCACCGAGGGTCGGTAGTAGTAAGCCTGGTAATCGTTGCGCTCGGACATCTTGCGACGCACCTGCTCCTCCAGAAGGCTAAAAAGATAATCATGAAGATATTATAAAGGGAATTTGAGAGCTTTTTCTAAGACTTACCGGATCTGCGCCTTCTCGTTCTCCTCGAACAGATAGTGCAGGGATTTCTCGTAGTTCTGCTGCTCCGAGTTCAACAAGTAGCGGGAAATGAAGCGGGAGATTGGGTGCTGAAACGGAGAACAAACATATTTTATTATTAGGTTGATAATTATTTATCAACATAGCCCGTAGACAAAACTGCGTGTCATACCTTCTCGTACTCCCAGTGCTTGGGCTCATAGCCCTCTGGGATCTCCGCCAGCTGCGCCGGGCCCACGAAGATGTTTGCGTAGAGAACCAGTCCAGTGACCGGGATCAGACCAAGCATTACGTAAAAGTGCATCAGATCCTTGAACTTGTCCCACTGGAAGCGCGACGGCTTGATGGTCATGTGGTGGTGTCCATGATCGCCTCCCATCCTGCGCAGCTGTTGTTGCAGGGCTAGAAATCCAGAGTAGTTGGTTGCGTAATGTAGAATGTGTTTACCGCGGTCGCTGCGCGCTGGACTCACCATTCCGGCAGGCGGGGGTCTGCAGGACAGCCCGGAAGTTCGCGAACTTGGCCGCCGGCGTCAGCAAACGGCTCCAACCGACCATTTTAATCTATTTTGATTTTTAATTCACGATTTGCAGCTGGTCGCGTCGAAGATGTGAGTTGCTGGGCCGCGATGTATCGATATCGGGTGCTGTAAAAACACGAGCAGTTATCACACATACACAAAAACTTCCATACGCAGTTTGTAGAATTTAAAATTATGTGAGTAAATATTATAAGATTTAACTATTTTCAATATTTCAGAAATGAAATATTTTCCAAGGCCTTTTTTATTTTACATTTTTTTTTACAGGAAATGCATAATTTATTTATCGACTCTAAACATTTAAATTTTATGTATAGCTTCATGTACTGCATGTTTAACATTATTTGATATAATTAAACATTTTAATCCTAAGATATAGTTATTTTAAATTTGATCATCAAATTAACAAAATCAAATTATAATCAAATTTGTTATATATGTCTCTAGTTTTAATTATCCAATTACATACTGTAAAGGTACACAAACTTCGGAATAAAATGGTTTTCATTCTTCTCTTTTAATTATTTATACTTTTGTATTAATTATACTTATATTTGTATTGTACAAATTAAATATTTCATTTAATATTTTTTTAAATATCCTCTATCAAAGCTTGGCAGTGGTGCTGGAAAATGGATCTAGGGAAATCGGTATTGAGTATCGATAAATCGTCAGACGTTAATCATCACTATTTATCCACAAAAACAACGTCTGGAAGTAAAATTAACGAAAACTTTTTTTTACTGATAAAAGGTATTTTCTTGGCGCATTCTGACTCATTAAAAAAGTACAAACTCCAGGAATATGTGAAACACCAGTAGATGCTATGAAAGAAGTGTGAATCAAGAAATCTGGGCTGATTTATTAGGCAGAAACCGCCCAGTTTGGTGATAAAAGCTCATTGAGCAAAAAAGTAAATATCATTAAGTGGTGGCAAAACACAAATGCGCAGTTTGTTTGCAAATAATTGCCTTTATACTGTGTGCGTATTATTGTTAGCAATTTTCCTTTTTCCTGCAAGGAGCTTGTGCAATTTTACTCCTGTGTGTGTATGTACCTACAGTGGCGGGACAAAGGAGCAGCCTACTCCCTTTTACAGTGATTAGAAAAAGGAGCAGTACACCACATATTACAGTGGTGGCAGAAAGGATGCGTAGTTTCAGGATTAAAGAAAGAAATAATAATAGAATTCCATAAAACTTTCAAAGAAACAGGTATAAACCAATTGATAAACAAAGTGGAATTTATTATATTTTTCATAAAAATATATATAGTGAAATAAAATTTATGGAATTTTACCACAAATGGCAAACACTTAGTTACAGAATTTTTTTGTGCTCTTGGAGTTGCGATAAGCAGTGAGCTTGTTTCATTCTCTGTTGTTATCTGTCATGAATACAACTCATTTGTCTCGCCACCGCTGCCATGCCCATTTGTAGCGCCTCCACTGTATGTGTACCACGCAAGGTGGGCGCCTTCCAGGGCCAAGTTAAACTTTGGCCAAATCCATTCCGCTCGTATGCACGGCTGTGAATCAGCCAGTATTCAGTACCAGTGCCAGTGCCATTCCAACACCAACCTTCGGCAGCGAATAATCAGTCAAGAAAACTAGCTTGTTGGCTGTGACGTCATCGATAGAGTACTGGCATCGCTGCTTATGGCTAATTTATTCTCGTATTTCAGCGGCAGTATATATTCCACATGCCAATATAATCGACTGAGCCACGTCCTGCGTCACCGCGAGAATTCCAATCACATCGAACGGATACGGATAGCACCCGACCAACCACCACCCCACAACACCCAACACACCCGCAATGGACTCCCATTCGCGTTTCACACCGAGATTACCAGGTAAGTCCGCCGGCCGCTTGGCCAAAAGTCATGCTTCTCGATTCGAATACCTAGTTTTGATCTTTGGTTTCGTAACTGCTTAGCATTTTGAGCGCCATTGCAAGCGATTTGCCTTGTTGGTCGCCGCTAAAGAATTCCCAAAACAATGACAGATGAACCTTGCTTAATATAGCTACTAATGCAACTAATATATTGAAAAAAGATAAACAGAAACAGAAAGATTAAGCATAAATTAAGTTTCTTTGAACTGAATAGAGCTCGAACATTTTAAAATTCATTTTCAAAAATAAGTCATACCTAAATTGTAGTTTTTTGTAAAATTAGACCTGGTCCATCTTAGGCAAGTTCACCTTAAGACTGGTTTCCCCCTACCAATCTGTGTCTTAAGTTTTGGGAGTCATTTGGCTGCGACGCTTTGTTTTGTTTTCATTACCGTATTGTAGCTTTTTTTTTGAGGGGGAGAGCTGTGCCCCCCGTTGGAGAACTAACAGTAATAGCCAGCGATTAAAACTAATTTTTGTGCCCCGCCCCCGCCTTGCCTCTTGCCTAACCCCCCCTAACCGCCCCGTAATCCAACCTCTTTGTTTTTGGTATCAAGTTGTGCTACTAACCCCATTTCAAACTGTAAAACCCAGCCTATATGGGCTGCTCACAGTCTCTCTCTGTACATACATATATCTTGCATAAATATATTACTATCCGACATGTTTGCTTGGTTTTTTGTGGATCCTAAGTTACTACTTTTCGCTAGCTGTGTTGTTGCCAATGTTTGTTACGATGTTGCGTTTGTGCGTTTGTGTGATCGTTATCCCTAGACCTAGCTTAGAGCTCCCCAATCCCCGAGTTGTCTCTGTTCTGTTCTGTTCAGTAATTGTCTGCCAATAATAATAGCGAAACAGTAAGATTGTTGATTATCTATCAAATCAGATGCCAATGTACTCATCAAATTAAATTTCTCTGATTCATGTCTATTCACTTACTCAAACTCAATCCGAACTAAACTTGTTGCCTCAGGCCGTCAAAATACTTAAGTGAAAGCATTACTTGTAAGATTACGTTTTTGGAATACCAGTCCACCCCAGGAAAACTTACGAGATTCACAAATGCCTTACCTCTCGCACCCCAAGGTCCCGCCATCAATCCGATCGTCGACAACTCGGACGAGCCCCAGCCGAGTCTTTCAGATCTGCACGACTTTGAGCCGAAGCTAGAGTTCGACGATACGGAGCTGCTGGCTCCCTCACCACTAGAAAGTAAGTAGAATATCCCTCTTAACTGGGGAGTCACACAGCAGAAACCGGAAAGCAGATCCACTAATAGGTTTTTTGATTCATTCCCAGAAGATGTTATGGTCGGTGACTTTGTACTGGCCGATGGTGAGTAAGAAAATTATTTCCTCTCGGACGATGCATTAACTCCCTCACTTCGTGTAGATCCAGAGCTAGAGCCCGATGAGGATGTGAATCCTTTGGAGGACGATTTCGAGGACCAACTCAGGGATCAGTCCGAGACTTTTCAGACGCCCAAAAACAAATGCGATTTCCTCGGCACAGACAAGCAGGGTCGTCACATTTTTGCTATTTATGCGTCACGCTTTCCCGAGAAATCGCAGCTTGAGGCCTTCGTTCGGTAAGGGTGTACTTTGATTTCCTTTTGTTTCTTATCTTAATCATTACTTTGTCTCCTTCCACAGGGAAATCATTAAAGAGATTGAGCCGTTTGTGGAGAACGATTACATTCTCGTGTATTTCCATCAAGGCCTCAAGGAGGATAACAAACCGTCGGCGCAGTTCCTGTGGAACTCTTACAAGGAGCTTGACCGCAACTTCCGCAAGAATCTGAAGACTCTGTATGTGGTGCATCCGACGTGGTTCATACGGGTCATCTGGAACTTCTTCAGCCCCTTTATCAGCGACAAGTTCCGCAAGAAGCTAGTCTACATCTCCAGCCTGGACGAGTTGCGCCAGGCGCTCGGCCTGAACAAGCTGAAGTTGCCGGACAACATCTGCGACCTGGACGACAAGCTGAACCCCAGCCGGAAGCCCTCAACGCCGCCACCCAGCAGTAGCAGCATAAATGCATCCCGGCAGCAGCAGCACAAAATGGCGACGACGCATCAATTCGGGGTGCCCCTGAAGTTCATCGTGATGAACAGTCCCTGCCTGAACTCCATTCCTCCGATCGTGCGCAAGTGCGTGGACTCGCTATCAATCACGGGAGTGATAGATACCGAAGGCATATTCCGGAGATCGGGCAACCACTCTGAGATCATGGCGCTCAAGGAGCGCGTCAACCGCGGCGAGGATGTGGATTTGAAGAGCGTGAATGTCCACGTGATCGCCGGGCTGCTGAAGAGTTTCCTACGTGACCTCACCGAGCCGCTGCTCACGTTTGAGCTATATGAGGATGTAACCCGGTTCCTGGACTGGCCCAAGGAGGAACGTTCGCGGAATGTCACCCAACTGATACGCGAAAAACTGCCCGAGGAGAACTATGAGCTGTTCAAATACATCGTCGAGTTCCTGGTGCGCGTGATGGACTGCGAGGACCTCAACAAGATGACCTCCTCCAACCTGGCCATCGTCTTTGGGCCCAATTTCCTGTGGTCGCGCAGCACCAGCACCTCCCTGGAGGAGATCGCCCCCATCAACGCGTTCGTCGACTTCGTGCTGCAGAACCACAAAGACATCTACTTGATCGACGTCAATCAGCGCACGGTGTCCGTCGACTAGCGACTGGCCTCCGCCCCCTACAAACAAGTCCGTAATTGTAAATTGTTTGATTTTAATGTTAGTCCTAAGTAAACCAACGGTTAGCGAAAAAAGAGCACACAAAACGGCAACGGAAACTAGAGCAACTGATAGCAGTTTCGTGTATAAAGTGTACTGTACTCCTAAGTTGAATTTTAAACTGTGTGTAAGTGTGAGAACTGCTTGTAGCCCCAACTCCACCTCAACTCGCCCCCGGATCACAATTATTTAGCTCCCACTGTGTGAGCGCTTAGTACGATTGATTTACCAAAGACATTTGCTCGTGTTCGTCTGTCCAGTATCGAGCAGAAGAGAAATTCGAAACGAGATTTTATTATTATGTATTATGCAATAAACGCACATTCCCCAAAACCGGAACGAACGAATCTTGGTTGCGTTGCTGAATGCACCTCCCGCACGTATGTAAGTGGAGTTGTGGCGAACTCGAAAATCGTATGTGTAGAATTTTGAATTTCCTTATAGTAATTTAAAAAAAAAAACAATTTTTATATAATAACGGTATTGTTAAAAATAAAGTCAAATGTTAAAACACGAATTTGGCTATATTCTTATAGACTTTGTTGGTTGGTTAAACTATTTGTTGATTTATTAATTGATTTTAAAATATAAATATATAAATAAATAAAAACAAACAAGGATTGGTCACAAGATGTGGGAAGCAGAAATTAGTAATTAATCATGACTACGTATAGATTTAAAAAAAAAAAATCTAAGCTTGTTAAACAGCAAATAAGTTTAAAAAAAAGCATATACAGTAATTCGGAAAGCTTTTCAGGATTAATTTTTTATTATTTGAATTTAAAAATAAAAAATTAATTGAGTTTTATTTTCGAGAAATTGAGAAAGTTGGAAATTTAAAAATTTCTCCGCAATATTTTATGATTATTTCTACAAGGAAACCTATATATTCGCATTCATTATAATTTTTTGACAAACTTCTGTCATTAGATGCTCGCAAAACCCGTAAAAACAAACTAATACTAAAAAATCATAGATAAAAAACATAATTAATTGCAATTGGAAAATATTTTCTTGTTTTATATAAAAACAACGTAATTCCCAATAATTTTACTCCAAAAAGAAAAGAAAAGAAAAAGAAATATGAATAACATTTTTGGGGACCCAACTTGCGGATAATCGCAAGCGATTTTATTATTGATATCAAAACAAATCGGTCCAGTTTGGAATATTAAATATAACATTACGGGTCACAAGTAGTCGACTTAAATGGCTTAAATGTTGATGTTCTTCAGCTTGCGGTTCAGTTCGTTGAACTTGAGGATTTTACGCACAAAGAAGTCGCCATAACGATGCGATACCTTGGTGTCGGCTATGTGGATCATGTCGTCGTCAATGTAGAAGTCCAGCTGTAAGAGAGAAAAACTCAATTAGCTACCTTTTACCAAAAGTTTGCATAGTAACGCACCTCAGAGCCCGATTTAAAGGTGCCCTCCAGGCCACTGGGTCCCTTACTCCACACCAAGTTGCGCATTTTGTGCTTGAAACAAAGCAGGCGGATCAGCAGCTTCGACACGTCATCTTCGCTGGCATTGGGATCGATGAAGGAAGCCAGTTTTGCCAGTGGCAGGGTAGTGTACAGCTTCAGATATGATCGCGTCGTGGGCAAATCCTTCTGTTGGCGCACTTCGTCCATGAACACCAGCAATTGGTGCTCCATCGGGTCCTTCACGTAATCCTCCATCGGTGCATCGGCGGCCGGGGGACAGGGGCTCACGAATCGGGGACAGGCAAAGCCAAAGAACGATTTGAAGACATCCAAATCGCCGCACTGCATCTTGAACATGGCGTCGTGATAGTTCTTCTCGCGCAGAACCTGCTGGATGGACTCGTCGATGCACTGGGGGTGCAGCACCAGGCAGATGGCCAGCAAGTGATACATCTGCTCAGCCTGCTTGTTGATCTGGTCGTTTTGGTACGAGCGCGTGCTGTACAGCTGCTTGGTGCGCTGGATGTACAGCAGGATGTCCGAGAAGGTGCGGATGGCGTCGGCATAGCGGCGCATCATCATGTAGGCGAAACCGACGTAGTAGGACGTGGAGATCTGGCAGGCGGGGATGTGCGAGTAGGCGGACTTCTTGTGGATCTCGATGGGCTCCAGAACCTTGATGGCCTGGTAGTAGTCTCCCAGCAGAGAGTGGACGCGCAGCAGGCCCACAAGGGAGAAGTAGCCCAGCATCTTGTAGAAGGAGAGCTTGCCGAAGTCCCCGGCCACGGTTTGGGGATCCACGCCCTGGGAGATGGCCTCCAGCTGCTTCTTGATGTTCGAAATGTCCACCAGGGAGTGCAGCACGTTGAGGATGCAAAGAATGCTCCATACGTTGCTGTGGTTCACGCACAGCTGCTGGATCTCATCCTCAGTTTTGTCCGTAAGACGAGCACTGCAAAGAGTCTACGTTTAGCGAAATTCACAGTAAATCAGATGGACTACTCACCGATATTGCGCAAAGTTCTGGAACTGGTACACGAACTCATCGACAAGCTCCCACAGCCAGATGTCGGGCAGCTCCAGCATCACCGGGTTCTGGGCCGAAATGATTAGGTTGAAGAAGTCGCAGTAGTTGAAGAACGAGTTGATGCGCTGCTCCAGCTTGGGGCCACCCTGGATGCGGGCGTGGATGTGGCGGTAGTACAGCTCCTTGTACAGGATCAGGAAGACCTTGTCGTTGTCCACGATGGCGGCCACCTCCTGCTCCTCCGGCCAGGCGGTCTTATCAAAGTGATGGTCGCTGATCTGCGGGAACGTGTTCTCGTACATGTTCTGGATGTCATACAGATTGCCCTCCTTGATCGCCTGGCAGAAGTTGATGAGGAAGTACTTGACATTGTCCGGCATCCGACTGGCGTAGTAGCTGCGCTCGTACTCCATGTCCAGCTGCGGGTCCCCGGTGTGCGCGAAGTCATCGTAATAGTCCTGAAATCCGGCAAATTCGATGAGTTTTAATAATTTACATTTGGTTGGTGCGGAAAAGTTGGGTTATGTTGTCGGCGCGGCACCACCTCGGGACTACCGACTTTCCGGAACCCTGCACTTACCGAATTGGGTGGGTATTCGTCTCCGCCGTACATTGTCGCTGTTTTATCTTCTCCTGGTGTACACAAAACGAAAAGGCAATCCAAATCCTGAAGAATCTGACAACACGCCAACAAATTTTTGGCGAAAAGAGGGCTAGGGATGTGAGAAAAATATGAATAAATCGATGCATCGATATTTTATACAGCTTTTATATATTTTCATGTTGTTTTTGCCCAAAAATATATGAAAATTCCCCTTGACTTTGTCTTAGAACCTTTATCATTGCATTGTACAATTGAACATTTATCAATAATAATTAACAACCTTTAAAAACTGAAGTAAATTTACTGGATTATTTTGAAACTACTCGATTGTTTCTTGTTTTCCCCATATCGATTTAAATAAATTAATTTTTTACGATAGTTAAATTTTTGTCTTTTTTCAACATTCATGCGACGACCACACTGACAGCGAGACGGACGAGACGTGGTTGTGTGTCATCCGCGTTAATTATTTTTGTTAATTCAAACGAAGCTCTTCCGAAGTGGGCGTGAGCTGGCGGAAACGTGGTGCAACAGGGGCGTTAAAGCTAGAACAGTGAAGCCCGAACAGTATCAAACGCGGAACGGGAAATACAAGAACTCGAAGCCAACAGCTTGGACGCGTTGCCATAAGTCGTCAACTTTTTACGGCAATTTTCCAGCCCGAAAAGTGGATTTGCCAGCGGCAGTTTTGTGAAGCATTTTCCGGAAAGCGGATATAAATGTGTTTATAAATCGATTCCCCGGAAGTTTTCGATATAAAGCCTGCAAGATGAGGCCTCCCAGGAGCAGTTCGAAAACAGCATTGGCTTCGCTTCAGTTTGGATTACTTTGCCTCCTATTGCTGGCCAATAATGGCATAAGATCCGTGCAAGCAGGTAAATAAAACTTGAAACCCAAAGTATTGTGTTGATTTTCGTTAGAATTGATTGAGAAAATGTGACATAAAACAATGATTGTTTGTAAGCCAGAGTTTGGGCGTGTTCCCCAAAGCTGAAGACTCGCTCCTCCATTCCCTCTTGCTCCGTGCTTCGCTTTTCAACTCGCTCTTTGCGATCGCGAGAGACCGCCAGAAAGAGAGGGGGCGAGAGCGATCCAACCGTTGCTTACGAACAGCGGTGGCAAAACAAAAACGACAACTAACAACGCCCGTTTTCTTCTCGCTTCTTTTCGAGCTGTACTTGTTCTTTAATTGTTTCTGTTTTTTACGGCAAAACTCAAGGGAATAATGTCGCCGAGCTTGAAGCACTTGCCGGCCGCATCCCTGCAATCTGTAATTATGCGGCGCTTCGTCTGCGCATGCGGCGGAAAAGGCATCTGCTGATTTATGATGCTGCTGGAGCACGTGTCCTATCATCTTTCCATATGTCAACAGAGTTAAGCTCCTTGTTTTGCCGATACTTAACCCTTTACCTAGCTAATTTACATTCCAAATAAGAATTTAAAAACTGCATTAGATAATGCTCAGGAAAAAGCCTTTTATATAATACTTTCATTTAAAAGCATTCGGATTTTGCATTCTATCTCATCCATATGTCAACGAACTGAAACTATGTTTTGCTTTACCCTGAAAACAAACAATCCAGCGATAATATGCAAACATTTTTATGACTAAAAATAAACAATTGCCCAGAATTAATTCGCCACTTTCACGCCCTGGAGCGGCAAGAGCAGACAGCAGACATATATCCCACTTTGATAATTTATTTCTGTACTTATTGGCCCGAGAATGGCATCATTCGCACCTCGAGTTTCCCCAGATCGGCGGAAATGGCCTTTCGAGGCCCGTCATATTTGTTTCATGAAGAACATTAGCCAGATTTTCAATTTTATTCAGCACCATTTATTGGGCAATTATGTAGGGGAAAAGTAGTTCAAACTTGCTGCTGCTCCCATATTGATTATTTGCCATGAGATTGTCGTGCGTGTTTCGCTCTGTTTCTTGCCGGGCTTATCAGGTTGATTTTCCACTTCCCCCAAATGGCTCAAAGTCAGCTTAAAGTGCGCACGAACTCCCGATGACCTCGCAAGGGTTGTTTTTCCCCACAGCCGTGTCCGGAAAGTGGCAGTGTGTTCGCCTAGGAGCTCCTGCTGCACCCATTGTAGAGTACATCTTGGGGGTTGCAACAGACAGGGGCAATTGTCTGGATTTCCGACACGACCTGCCTCCCACTTCCGCCCTCATTCTGTCACGGATCCTGAGGGCCAAAAGACTCTCGTCACCAGCAAATATTATGGTGCAAATAAGCGACAAGAATCTCTGCAGTATCTTGCACAGTGAAACTTCTATAAGCCAAAGAAAAAGAAAAAAAATATCATTAAATTTAGGGACAACAATAGAATTTATCCCTTTATTAGGTAGTAGAAATCTCCCAAAATAAATCTTATCCATTCAAACAGTTTCTCATTCTTCCGAGAATAAAGCGAATATTTATCCTTCAGACTGGACTAATTTTGTTTACGTATTACTTATTGATGTGGCTTTATTTATGGCCTCAATAAAAAGCGGCCACTGGAACGATTATGACCCGAGAGAAGTACTTAAAATTATTGGCCGCCATCCAAACAGACTCTTCATATCTCAATTTTAATTATGCCAGTGACAGTTGCGTTCACTTTTCCCCAACACTATTCAATTGTATATGGGTCATGGAAGTCTGGATATTTATAGATCGGTTTTGTCTTCTTTCAGACGCCTTCACAGATTACTTCTCCGACTATGAGTGCAACCAGCCGCTCCTGGAAAGAGCAGTGCTCACCGCCACATCATCTCTGTCGGAACGAGGACCGGAAAAAGCACGTTTAAATGGTGAGTAATATTGTTTTTTATAATGTTTATTTATTTTGTTATTGTTTTTGTTTAGTTCAGTTGCCAAATTATATTTCAGTTGTTAGCATTTATTGTTTTTAAAAGCTGCGTTTCAGTTTGATAGGAAATATATTAATCCCTTCCATAAGATCCCAATCTAAATATTTATAGATGTTAGCTTTTTATTTTTCGCAACTTATACTTTAGATAATGAAATAAGATAGAAAGCCTTTCAAATTGTTTTATTCTTTGTAGTTTGAATATTGAAATTGTACGCTGGAACATAGCTGATTTTTTTAAAACAGTATTTTTATCAGTATATTTAGTTGAAGTAGAATTTTACCCTTTCCACTTGCGGCCATACTGCAAAGAAGAAGAAGCAGCGAATTAGCAATAACTTTGCCCAGCGAAAACGCCCCGAAAACAATGAGTGTTACGGCAATTAGATAGTTTTTATTCGCACAAAGATGAGCAGGCACATCTGCACCCGCTGGGCCTTTGACCTGGCCAGCTGGTCACCCACACTGCCCCAACTGAGCCAGGCCGTGGCTCTCGTTCAGCCGGAGGAACGCGTGCGCCTCATGAAGTTTCACTTCATCGACGACTTTCTGTCCTCGCTAATTGGTCGCCTATTGATGCGGAAATATGTGAGCACATGCACCGGTTTGGCACACCACCAAGTGCAATTTGCCCGGGATGTGAGGGGCAAGCCTTACTGGGTGAGGCAGGACCATGGCGAAGCAGCGCCGCTTAGCTTCAATGTCTCCCACCAGGGAAACATGGTTCTGTTGGCCGGTATTACTGGCGAACCTCAAGATCCAGCCTTTGGCATTGGCACGGATGTCATGAAGATCGAGTACGGCGGCGGCAAGTCCCTGCCGGACTTCTTTCGGCTGATGCGGAGCAAGTTTTCGGAACACGAATGGAGCTACATTGGAAGGCCCCAGCACAACGAGAGGGCGCAACTGAAGGCTTTTATGCGGCACTGGTGCCTGAAAGAGGCCTACGTCAAGGAGCTGGGAGTGGGCATTACTGTGGACCTGCAAAAGATCAGCTTCTCCGTGGATACCACCCATAACTTGGGGGAGGAGGTTTCCCCCCTTATTGGCACCACGCTGCGGTGTGACGACAAGCCCATGGATAACTGGCATTTTGAGGAACACTTGCTGCAGGAAGAGTACTGCGCGGCCATTGCATTTCGGAATTGTCTGCCGCAGGAGCATGGCCGATTTAAGATCCTTGAAATTGAAGAACTTCTTGTGAAGAGCCAGGAATCAGAGCTAGAAGAAGTGGTTGCCTACTGCCAGAAAGCTTTAGTTAAGCCGCACAAACGATCGTAGAATATGGATACATGCATATATTTTTAGAGGAAGAATGACTATTTAATGATATTGCATTTATAATAAGATTTACTTGTTGTGAAGTGCCAAGTACGCCTTATAACAAATATAATACATAGGTATATATTATTTGGAACCTTTTTTGTAATTAGTGAGAAGTTAGAGCAGGGGAAAATTGTGCCTTAAAGCTTGAATTAAGTGATATCCTAAATCAGACAATTGTTATCCGTAGAATAAACACGCATTTATATTACTATTCCAATAATTCTGCTAAAAATCGAATGACTTGTAATCCTCGTGTTGTCATGTTGCGCGCTGCGCACCCCCAGGACCCGCTTGTTTGCCTGGCACAGGATAAACAAACTCGACGAAACGTACCCGGAAATATGCTTAAAAGGCCATAAACCCAAATTTAGGAACCCGTAATGGGTCTCAGACAGGGGCCAGACATGGTTCGGCTTCGAATTTATGCGCCAACAGGATGGGCCCTCCGTAAGGGTAGCTACGACTCTGCTTGTTTGTTTGAATTATTTTTGGCATTCCCGAAAGTTTTATCGATGGGAACGATGGCAGACTGGCTGATTGCACGTTGCCAACGGAGGACAAAAGAAACTTTAATGCGGCAGAAAAGGAATTGGAGAGGGGGTTCCAGTTACAGTCTGCGTTCCCCTTCCCGATGTCAGTATGCAATCCCTGCAGTCCAGACCCACTTTCTCACACTATTTTGTCACACCTGCTCTGGATTTGGCGCGGTCGGCAATTAAAACAAAGGCAGACGGCCGCGATTGTTTATGCCCAACCATTTGAGAGCTCTCCCATTTTGTGTTGACACCAACTCTACCCCTCGGATTACGAAATCCTTTTTCGGCAGGGGTTGAATCCCGCTCTGAAGGACTTGGACCACTTGCAGCTGTCAATCGCAATCTCAATCGCCCCTAAATTATGGTTTATTAATTGGAAACACCCCCAGGGCGAAATTTGGCAATTTGAAGCCTCGGTTGTTGCGAATTAAAGAGCTCAGGCCCCTGCCCCCATTTATTTTCTAGTTTAAGTGCATTTTTATTTTGCTTTTGTTTTGGTTTAAAATGTATCATTTTTATTTTATTGCCCCTCATCCCACGACCCTTCACGAACTCCAGCTGGCACATCGTGGTCGGCGAAGAACTCGGACTTCGACCAGCGTTTAATTATTGACCTGGGCGTGGTGCGGAACGTGACGCACATCGCCCTGCAAGGACGACCCCATAGCAATGAATACGTCACCGAGTACACCATTAGCTACGGCATAACCGATCTAGAGTTCGCCGACTATAAAGAGCCGGGCGGCAATGTCAAGGTAAACAATCGATCCTGAATACAATTGCGAATGTGTCCCATAATCTTCGCACTGGAATGCAATGCTTGTGATGGTGGTGGTGGGTTTTTGCACAGGAACAAAAAATGTATCAATTCAGTGTTATGTCTATATAAAAGAACCAAGAATTTTTGAATAAGAAAAAATAATAGAACACTTAAATATAAATACATTTCCGGGCATTCACAATTTAAAAATGATAATACAAGTAACTTAACTCTTAAAATTATATTCTGCATAATTAACTTAAAAATAATTCATTTAATATTCTTGGTGATGGTGATATTAAGAAGTCAAATTAATGTCAATATTATAAGGAAGAAAGTTATAGTTTCTTTGTGTGTAAATTGGTGGCTGGAACAGTTCTTCATCTACGAAAGCGGATTATCATAATCACAATCCATTATTAGTTTTGCTTGCTTTTGTGCTTGATTTTTTATGATTTCCTTACCTAATTTCATCCCGCATGCATCTGTTACATGTTTGGTTACTATATAGTTTCGTAGCTCACTTCCCTACCCATTCTTTACACTCTGATACTGTGACTAACTAGATTGGTAAATGCACCTTGTGCAGGTAACGCTGCTTGGACACCGGTCGAAAATACATATAACCATTTTCTAACACTCGACCTGGGGGATCCGCGCATGGTGCGCAAGATAGCCACCATGGGACGCATGCATACGGATGAATTCGTGACGGAGTACATTGTCCAATATTCGGACGATGGCGAATTCTGGCGCTCGTACGTGAATCCCACAAGCGAGCCGCAGGTACGGTGACTAAAACCTAGTTTAAGACTCAACTACTAAATCTGGTTTTGAGATTAGAATAGGAGGAGCAGGATCAATGCTTTAAAAACACAACTTGCACTTACACTAAGCTTAAAATCGTAATTAAAAGTAACTATTGCTGCCCCTCACAGATGTTCAAGGGTAACTCCGATGGCAATTCCATCCACTACAACGTTTTTGAGGTGCCCATCATCGCCCAGTGGGTGAGAATCAATCCTACCAGGTGGCACGATCGCATTTCTATGCGAGTTGAACTCTACGGTTGCGATTACAGTAAGTCGTTATTATAAATTAAATAAATATTATTACTCAGCTCTTAAAAATATTACATGCAGTTTCTGAGAACCTGTACTTCAATGGCACGGGGCTGGTACGCTACGATCTGAGGAGGGAGCCCATTGCATCCACCAAGGAATCTATCCGTTTCCGCTTTAAAACTGCCTTTGCCAACGGAGTGATGATGTACTCGCGCGGCACTCAGGGAGATTACTATGCGCTGCAGCTGAAGGACAACAAGATGGTGCTAAATCTCGATCTGGGATCCGGCGTAATGACCTCCCTATCGGTAGGCAGTCTGTTGGATGACAATGTGTGGCACGATGTGGTGATTTCGAGAAACCAACGTGATATCATCTTCTCTGTGGATCGTGTCATCGTGAGGGGACGTATCAATGGAGAGTTTAGTCGACTGAATCTCAACCGGGAGCTGTATCTAGGCGGTGTGCCCAACTTGCAAGAGGGTTTGATTGTCCAGCAGAATTTTTCCGGCTGCCTGGAGAATATCTACTTCAATTCCACAAACTTTATTCGTGGCATGAAAGACAGCTACGAGTTGGGAGAGGCCTATCTGTTTCAGAAAGTAAACACCATCTACGCGTGTCCATCACCTCCGATTTATCCGGTGACCTTTACCACTCGCGGATCGTTCGTTCGCCTCAAGGGCTACGAGAACTCACAGCGACTGAATGTTTCCTTCTACTTCCGAACCTACGAGGAGACGGGTGTGATGCTGCACCACGACTTCTATTCCGGCGGCTATATCAAGGTTTTCCTGGAGTTTGGCAAAGTCAAGATTGATTTGAAGGCCAAGGACAGACCGCGTATCATTCTGGACAATTACGACGAGCAGTTCAATGACGGCAAGTGGCATTCGTTTGTGATCTCCATCGAGCGGAATCGTTTGATTCTGAACATTGACCAGCGTCCGATGACCACGACCAAGAACCTGCAGATTGCCACGGGAGCTCAGTATTACATAGCCGGAGGCAAGGATAAAATTGGTTTTGTGGGCTGCATGCGACTGATTTCGGTGGATGGCAACTACAAGCTACCCCAGGACTGGGTGAAGGGCGAGGAGGTTTGCTGCGGTGACGAGGTCGTGGTGGATGCTTGCCAGATGATCGATCGCTGCAACCCGAATCCCTGCCAGCACAAAGGCGTGTGTCACCAGAACTCGATGGAGTTCTTCTGCGACTGTGCGCACACGGGATATGCCGGAGCAGTTTGCCATACTTGTGAGTGTCCTTTATTATAGTTTATGAAATAATAGTTTAGTTTATTTATTTTATTTTATTTTCTTTAGCCAACAATCCTTTGTCCTGCCAGGCGCTCAAGAATGTCCAGCATGTGCAGCAGCGTGTCAACCTGAATCTCGATGTGGATGGCAGCGGCCCTCTAGAGCCTTTCCCAGTTACCTGCGAATTTTATTGTAAGTAGATGTCTCCTATATATGTATGTTTTATCCTTTTGTTTTAAATATTATTGAATACAAAAGTTTAAGTTTAGGAAGTTAATCAATCAAAATATCAAGCTGTTGCCTTGCAAATTCTGACATTGATTGATGGCATTTCGTTATTCTCTTTCTTCTTTAGCGGATGGCCGTGTTATCACAACTCTCAGCCATAGCCAGGAGCACACCACCACTGTGGATGGCTTCCAGGAGCCTGGCTCCTTCGAACAGTCCATCATGTACGACGCCAATCAACTGCAAATCGAAGCCCTGCTGAACCGCTCTCATAGCTGCTGGCAGCGTCTGAGCTACTCGTGCCGCTCTTCTCGCGTATTCAACTCGCCTTGTAAGTGGACACGACTCTCTTCCTGGTTTTAATCTATATTAATAATCCCCTTTCCCTGTTACAGCTGAGTCTGGAAACTTCCGTCCCTTCTCCTGGTGGATCTCCCGCCACAACCAACCCATGGACTACTGGGCCGGCGCTCTCCCAGGGTCTCGTAAGTGCGAGTGTGGAATCCTGGGTAAGTGCCACGATCCCACCAAGTGGTGCAATTGCGATTCGAATAGCTTGGAGTGGAGAGAGGATGGCGGTGATATCCGGGAGAAGGAGTACCTCCCAGTGCGAGCAGTAAAGTTTGGCGATACTGGCACCCCGCTGGACGAGAAAATTGGTCGCTATACCCTCGGCCCGCTGCGCTGCGAGGGCGATGACCTGTTCAGCAATGTGGTGACGTTCCGCATCGCCGATGCCTCCATTAATTTGCCACCCTTTGATATGGGCCACTCCGGAGATATTTACCTGGAATTCCGCACCACCCAAGAGAACTCGGTACTCTTCCATGCCACTGGACCCACGGACTACATTAAGCTAAGTCTGATTGGCGGCAATAAGCTGCAGTTCCAGTACCAGGCTGGCAGTGGTCCCCTAGGCGTCAATGTAGGCACCAGCTATCACCTGAACGACAACAATTGGCACACGGTGAGTGTGGAGCGCAACAGGAAGGAGGCGCGTCTCGTGGTGGATGGATCCATCAAGGCTGAGGTGCGAGAGCCGCCGGGTCCAGTGCGTGCCCTTCACTTGACTTCAGATTTGGTGATTGGCGCCACCACAGAGTACCGCGACGGATATGTGGGCTGCATTCGTGCCTTGTTGCTCAACGGAAAGATGGTCGATCTGAAGGATTACTCCAAGAGAGGATTGTATGGCATCAGCACCGGCTGCGTGGGTCGCTGTGAGTCGAGTCCTTGCCTTAACAACGGCACATGTATTGAGCGTTACGATGGCTACAGCTGTGACTGCCGTTGGAGCGCATTCAAGGGACCAATTTGCGCAGATGGTGGGTTGCTGGAGTCCTCAGTAATTGTATTTTACTTAATTTGCATTTACTTTTCACAGAAATTGGCGTCAACTTGCGCTCTAGTTCGATTATTCGATATGAGTTCGAGGGCTCCTTCCGTTCAACAATTGCTGAGAACATTCGCGTGGGCTTCACCACCACCATTCCAAAGGGTTTCCTGCTTGGCTTCTCTTCCAACTTAACCGGGGAATATCTGACTATTCAGATATCGAATTCGGGTAAATATAACTTTGAAATTGCAGAAATTCCTGGTATTCATTGAACCCATTTCTTTCCAGGTCACTTGCGTTGCGTGTTTGACTTTGGCTTCGAGCGGCAGGAAATCATTTTCCCCAAGAAACACTTTGGCTTGGGCCAGTATCATGACATGCACTTCATGCGGAAAAACGGTGGCTCCACGGTGGTTTTGAAGGTGGATAATTATGAGCCAGTGGAGTATAATTTCGATATCAAGGCCTCCGCCGATGCTCAGTTCAACAACATTCAGTACATGTACATTGGCAAGAATGAGTCGATGACCGATGGCTTCGTTGGTTGTGTGTCGCGAGTACAGTTCGATGATATTTATCCCTTGAAGCTAATGTTCCAGCAGAATCCACCCAAGAATGTCAAGTCATTGGGCAGTAAGTTTTTATATGATTAAAAATATTTATTTATTTCTACAAGCTATCTTCTCCTGCAGCTCAATTGACTGAAGACTTCTGTGGAGTGGAGCCCGTTACGCATCCGCCCATCGAGATTGAGACTAGGCCGCCGCCTCTGGTGGACGAGGAGAAGCTGCGCAAGGCATACAACGAAGTGGACTCTGTGCTGCTGGCATGTAAGTTGAAGCTTCCTTTTTTTTTAGTTGAATCAAAAATAAATAATTTATTTCTCCTCTTTAGGCTTGCTAGTGATTCTCTTCTTGCTGCTGATCCTAATGTTCTTCCTCATTGGTCGCTACTTGCACCGTCACAAAGGTGACTATTTGACGCACGAGGATCATGGCGCTGACGGTGCCGACGATCCTGATGACGCTGTCCTTCACTCAACCACTGGCCATCAAGTCAGGAAGCGAACAGAGATCTTTATCTAAGCCTGTCGCCACAAATATACACACAAATCGTTTTTAAATCGCCTTAGACGCGCAACAGCGACGACTCAGACTCACCAAGAAGAAAAAAAGAAATCAAGATATAAATCAAACGAACACGGAAAAGGCTCACAACGTATTACAGCCACAGAACCTGTTTAGACTTTTCCAAGCACTGCCAATTGTTTTGCGCAAGTGATCGCTACGTAATTGATTTTGAAATTGGTTGGCTGGCTTTTGTTCTTACGTTTTTTTTACTTTTCTTTGGTTCTGTCTGACGGCATTTTACCTTATTTTATTTTCCAACGCTCTCAATAGTCACGAAAACCGTCCATTTTTAGTTAATATTATGAACACATTTTGTTTGTTTGCGAAATTAAGTTAAAAACTTGTATTTTAAGTTGCTGCCCCGACCGAAAGCAATATCGTGCGAGTAACATAAAGACGAACATTCCATTATTTTTAATACGTTTCTCTCGCTACGGATAATTGAAAAGATGTCTTCTAATTTACACACACACAAAAGGAACATGAGAATCATTTTGTGGCTAAACAAAATCGGCTACTTTAGTAACACAAATCATAAAAAAAGCAAACAAATTGTATTTTTGGAAAATACATTTTGTACGTCTTGACTTGAAATTTGCAAATATACATTATTAGTATGTGTATATATAGCTATATATAAATATATATGTATGATTACGAAAAAAAGAGACAATGAAACATTAAAATTTTTAACTTTCAATAAAAGAAAACTACAAATAATTAAACACTTTGTTTCAACTCACCGTTCTAAAGGGCTCCATGGAAACTACTGGCTGGATATTCAGTCTCTTAAAGTTTATTCAATATATTTTTGTATACTAAAAAATATAAATATTGTGTATGTATAAGTATAAAGGCTATTCCAAATATTAATAATCTGCATGTTTTTGATTTCCTTTGTAAAGTTAATCGTAACAATATAGGTTAACGCTAATTTTGATTACTACGGTTTTGTTTATTATTTTGTTTGTTGTCTTGTCTACTATATCGTATGTACTGGAATATCTTGTTGGTTTGCCATGAAGCACATGTATAATATTGTTATTATCTAACAACAGTCTAAGTCACATGTAACTTGTTAAGGTAGTATAACACTGGGTGGGTCTTTACAATCCACAATCCATAATCTACAATCCACTATCCATAATCCATAATCCATAATCATTATTAAGTATCCGCGTCGTTGTTCCATAACTAATCTACACGCATGTGTATGTTCCCAGTGGACCAAAGGAAACTATCGCTGAATGTTCGCAAAGATGCCATGAAAGGCTTTCAAACTATCCAGATTACAAATTATTCGTAAGTCGTTTTTATAATTACTCCAGCTTGGTCCACTGGGTTTATCGTTGTGTCTAGGGGCTACATTCGTGTCTATTCGTATTCGTTTTCTGGGACTCCCAGAGGATTGGATTTGACTACATTGTACCTAGGTTCAACTATGGGTCAACATCGGTCAACGGTTCTAAATGGAAGATTACTATTTGTCGTATTGATTATGTACCATGGTTAGCTGATAAGTACGCTTAACGATATGCTCACTGCGTCCCAAACAACAAAAACAGCTATCACAAACGGTAAATGAAAATACAAAACTCTACAGGAATACAGGATATTCCACACTTACTGCCAGTAAGTGCCGCTATTGTCCACCACACATCAACATTCCGCACACCGGAGGCCTGAGTCGCCCTTAGTTGTGCACGTTTCCGCTGGCCAGCATGCGGTAGCGGTTAAGCAGCTGCACCGCCGCGTCCTGCATGGGCTGGATCTTGCCATGCCGCGCCTCGTAGACGTCCAGCAAGATCCGCTCTCACAAAACCGTGCAGATGACAAAGAGCAGCGACACGAGGCACAACATGGCCACAATATCCCGATGCAGTTTCCTGTCCCGATGGAATGGCCGCGTGGTGTAACACTCACGACGTGCCTGTCGCAGCAGCCAAACCGGAACGAAGAGCTGCAGCAGATCCGGCACCATGAATCCTATGTCGCGGACTATCTGGTGGGCATATCCCTCGCCACGCACCACATTCATAAAGAACTGGTCGAAGCTGCTGGCCAGAATATGCAGCAGGGCGATGCCAACGATGCAGAATACTTTCTTCGGTGTGACCACGTTTGTTGCGTTGGCCAGGTGCATCACCAGTACGGTGGAGAAGAGCTCAGTCACCTAAAAAAAAAAAACAGAACAAAGGAAAGCCTCTTTTTAATAAGAACTCTATATGATAAGGCATAATTTTATTTTATTTTTAAACTCTAATTAAGCTGCAAATAAAAGCAATGCAACTTTTTCTGTTGACCCGCGTGCATAGGCCCTTGCATATCAATAGTCATCAGCCTTGCGAAATTTTCTCATTTTCCGGCCAGCCCACAGCCCTCCTCCCGCTCTCGCTCATTAACGGGGATAAACTTTTAGATTTTAAACTTTGGTTGGATGGATGGATTTGCTCTTGAAACTTATTACCCTGCCGTGCTTCTATTTCCAGCCCATAGCTATCTGACCAACTAGGACTGGGCGGTCTAGTGCGGGACAAGTGCGAAAAATGTGCGGGAAAGAGTTCGAATTGGAGCGCATATTGTACAAGTTTGGAGCGCCCTTTCGCAGGACGAACTTTGCCAATAAATTATAGATGGCCGGTAACTGGTTTAGGGAACATATGACGGCACGTTTCTGCGATATTTGACTTTGACTTGTAAGTTCTAGGTTGCAAGTTAAGACTTACACAGCGACAATATTTGCTTAAGAAAAGTTACAATTAATTAAAGATGCCTCTTTCATAATCTAACCAAATGTATTATAATTTTACTATCAAAACAAAAGGGGAATGTATTTACATATTAAATAGATAATGATAGCCTCTACAGTCTTATCAGTTTTATAAAGATTTCGATAACGGAAAACTCTCTCTGAGATGGGTAATTTCTTGGACATAAATTTATTGCCTTTGAGGTATTTTCTTCCAGTATATTAGCTGCCCACTCACCGTAAAGAAGAGCTGGTGATTCCATTGATTGTAGTAGTCGTCGTTGTAGTAGTTTATGTACGCCCACCAGGCATAGTAGTGCGAGAATATGGAGAGCAGGAAGAGCAGGAGCATCGAGTACCGCACGCGCTGCTGCAGGATCAGGGCGATTAGCCGCTTGATGCACTCGTACAGGGCAATCACGGCGAACACAGTCAGGATCCACATCTTAAAGCTATTGGAAGTGGCGTTGAAGTACATATGCTTGTAGGCGGCCACTCCGGACTCGTAGGGTCCCTTGAAGACAGTGTCCCAACAGGAACAGGTGCAGAAGTGCCTGTCCACGTAGCGGGCATAGTTCTCCCAGAAGTACCACAAGATGACGATGTGGGCCGGCGGGATGAGGGCGGGGGCCAGCGAGCCGCAGGCAGTGGGCAGCCATGTAATGTCGAACATCTTACAAATACAGATAGGGATACTCCGATAATGATATGTCGTTTGCTTTCTCCGTGTTCGGTTTTCTTTCTATTTTTAAAATTTCCCAATTATCACGTTTCAGTCTAAAGAGGAGAAATAGAAAAATGTCAGTTGGGCAATAATTTAATAAAGTCATAAACAATTTTAATTGAGTTTTCCAAGAAAAAGTCAATATGCAAATTAAAGAAAAAAGGCCATAAACTGGTCAGGATGCACAATTAAATTGCATTTTTAATGAGCCATAGAAACCATTTGCACGTTTAAATGGTAGCCGTTAAGTTAATTATTTACATTTCAAACGGTCAACAATGACAAATTTATCGCTTGTCAGTGCTATCCTAATATATATCACTGCTTATTATATAATATATTATACTTAATTTTAATATCAGTAACATTTTTATAATGTTATTCCTCTTAAAAGGCGTCAAGAAAGCGAGAAACCTATACCTCATTGTAAGACATTGTTTAATTTATTGAACAATTAAGTGTCATTAGTATTCAAGTGAATTATTCCAACTTATTATACCGTAAAACCATTAACAAACTGCTGGGGTTTCCACTAAAACGGACATTGCAATGTCCCCTTTGAAATATTCATCATTAACATACATACATGTGATTTTGGTATAAATTAATCAAATTATTCCAAGTCATTTAATTAAAATTCATTGTAAATCGGTTGTATTCATTCTTTAGAGATAGGACACGTGAATATTTTAGTCTTGTGATACTAACAAAAGAAACATTCATCATTTATCATCATTTCCCCGTCAATTGTGCAATTACCTCAAAGTGCGGAATGAAAAATATTTGTTATGCAATAAATAAATACAACAAAGTCTAAACAAAATCCGATCAAAATGATTGGGTAAACAATAAATGCAATTTTTCCCAAACTTAGAAATCACTTGAAATGTAAACGGAAATGTTTGGGGCATCGGTCTTCGAAGTCTTTATAAATATTTCATTATTTTCTCGTGTTATTTCTGTTTTGTACAGTTATGAAAATAAACAAAGCGAGGGCCAGAAAATATATTCCGCACTTTTGGCAGTGCAACACGGCCGAGTGTTTTTTATTTAAATTAAACCAGAGAAGGCCTGCCAGTTGACGCATTGCCATGGCTCTTCGTGGATTTGCACGTAAATTTGCATGCAACTGCGACTGCAACTGCAGCAGCGGCAAGTGACCGACTGAATGTCATCCCATCCACGGGCACTTGTGTGCCCAAAAATGATGCAATTATAAATTCATGTGTTGCAGGAAGGGGGCCAAGGGATGGATGGGCCTACTCTACGCACGGTGAATGGCATTCCAAGCGGTGGCACGGCTGCCAAAAAAATCAAGAAGCAAAGCGAACGGTCATTAGTGCGGACACGATGCCGGCCTCTCAATGGGCATCTGAATGGGTACGACGGGAATGGGAATATTCTCGTATGGCTCTGCCGTTGGGAAAGCCAGCAACTGCAATTGAGACAACAATGAGAGGTGGTGGCTAACAAATAAGGATGGATATCGGAAACGAAGCGGGGAATACCCCTGCAAAATCCTTTTTAACTAGACAGGATATTTTTTAAATCATCCCCTACTTGTTTATAAAAATGCAATATTTTTCAGTAAATCTTTGTTTAAGACATTTAATAAATTATTTGTAATATTTCCTGGTTTGTTTCTATCATAAATTCCCACATAAACCAACTGACTAAAGTTTTGAAGGCTCTCTTTTGTGTTTTTCTAGGGTATTATTTTATAAAGAAAAATATATAATCTATACTATAAATCCTTCTGAATAATAATGCCCCCTAGAAAGGGTGCAAGTACAGCAAGTACAAGTGTATTTCGGTCTGGGCGGCTGCTCTTCAACTTAATTAAAACATCGCCCTGCGAGATGCAGCTGCCAGCGGAAAACTATTTCGATTTGTTTTGATTGCCGCTGGTGTTCGGCTCCCCGACATCGCCCTATAAAAACCAACCAAGCCCAGCCAAATCAACACAGAAAACAATAAAACACCGCCAAATGGAAGCGAGTGTTTACAATTGACGTCACACTGGAAATCAGGAGCATTGGTATTGAAAACTTAGCTGAACATAAGATTCAACCCGTTGCAGCATAGGATATGAATTTCAAATTGAGAATGGAGCACAGAAAAAATTGTATAAACATTAGCCGGAACGTTGAATTAATGCGGGGACACGTCCACTTCCACACCAACTCCAAAAACGACCCACAAAATCTGACACAGACAGAGGAATCGATGATGTGAGGAAGACCCCTAATTTGTCAAAGGCACAGCAGCTCATGTGGAAGGAGCCAACTTTCAGTTCCTATTAAATCAATCTGCATTTGGGTCAGGAGAGGCGAGGACACAACGAATTAAATTTATTCAGCGGGGGAATAAATTTCCGCTCAAGTTTACCATTACATTTTTTGCATTTATTTGTTCAGCTGTAGTGTTTTATGAATCGAAATTGTAATTCATTTATTGGTAAACTTTGTATTTCCTGCGACACAATGAAAGGAAGGAATAAATATTATTTCAAATTAAAATGTTGAAGGGAATATCTTTAATTTAATTTCATTTAACCTCTTAAAGTTGATACAATTCTCTGCTTTAAAGCGATCTATACTTGAGCTTTTGCCACAAGAGTTAACATATGTTTGAAAAATGAAAGAAACACTTGCTACTCAGTTGGAGTATTATCCCGGATAGTTGCCCCTAACGAATCGCGTGCACAAATTCACAGTCGTCTGAAAGACTGTGTGTAAACAACACCTCAGGCAATGGCAACAGCAACAATGACAACAAGAGCACTAGGACAAACAAGGAGCACAACAACCATATAAACTTGACGTTGGTGTGAGGGCCGGTAAAGCTGTCAACAGTCGTCGCGTCGTCACTTGAGCTGCATTGTTGTACAAGTATTTGTCGCACGGGCAACGCGGCGTATGAGTAATGTGTGAGCTACGGCGGTGATAGGAACGGGGAGGGAGTATGGAAATTGAAGGCGGGAAATCCCTCCTGCCAGGGGAGTCCGTGCAGTCGAGTGGCCTTCTTTGCATGCTCATTTGTGTCCCTTTCAATTGTCATTCGGGTTGCTTTTTCGTTGCTGCCATTTGTTGGAGTATCCAGCGTACGCCAGACACCTTGTCTGCGAGTCGTGAGAGAGTCGCAAGAGTTATGGAAATGAGCCCCGGATTGGGCTACTGCCTCCGAGACTTGGGAATAAATTTCAGACACACGACCCTAATAGTCTGTGCAATCGTTGCAGGTGATAAACGAACTAGCGATGAGCATGCAAGGAAGTCTATGGCTGTTAACACGCGACACTTAAACTCCAACTCGGGCTTGTATCTCCGTGGATACATAAACACATGAGCATATACACGAGCATTACAATAATTGTGCACAGCGGATAAAAGGCAGTAGAATTAAGAAAATAAGTTTAATTTAAGATGTCTCAGTTTTTTGTCTAAATAAAATGTTTATTCAGAGAAAGTAAACATAATTTTAAAAGCTTTTGATATTATTTAGTTTTCATTTTCGGCATTTTATTATTATTTTTTCTAATTCTCTTAATATTATTATCTCAGTGTCTGTCAGAGTGTACATATCTCTGAACCTCCCTGTAAACGATGTGGGCGGCTGGCTGGCTGGCTTTTGCACTGAGATAAGTCGCCAGCAATAATATTGCCTGCATGGCGTTTGTTTAGTCAATATTTTGCTGGGCATCCGGCACACAAACTCATGCATCAAATCAAATATAATCGAATCGAACAAAATGCAATTACAGACACACACACACACACAGATGGAGGAGCACCATTATAAATAGAGCCGCAAGAGGAGTTTCCGGTGCGGCAAAAGGAAAACCGTGGAAAATCGAAATACAATTAGGCGAAGCCCTAGAATGTGTACATAAAAGCCGAAACCGAACCTAATGCGCGGCAGTTGGGAGTTACTTGGGCTGGGTTCCCCGGGATGCTGTCCCTTGGGTTCCTTTCCCCTTATTACGCCGGCTTCCCTGCGTCGCCTTACCGGGCAGCGGGAAATTCACTTTTCCACGATATGTATACGGCCTATATACAGCTTTGTTTAAACAAATCCGTTTGGATGTTTATTTTTTGTTTTTTGGAAAAGAAAAAGAGAAGACTTTGTGGGAACAACAACCGCGGGCAGGTCGTGAAAAACGCGACTGAAATTATTGTTATGCTGCGTGTGAAATTCTGCTCTTGTCTTTGGCAGCCGGCGCCGGCGTCGTTGTCTGGCCAATGTTTCCTAACAAGAAAATAGGGGGAAAGCTCTCAGCTGATGAGAGTTTTCCTTGCTGGCCCGCCAGCTGTATGTGTATGTCGCGTACTGTAGCCGGCGCTCTCTCTCTGTTCGCTGCGCTCTCTCGGCGGAAAGGTGCGCTGAAAATACTGGGAAATGCATGCGGCTTCTAGGGCAGCATATTAAGTATACGCGCCGTGGCCGCTCATTGCATTATCAGCTGCAATGGATTCACGTGGATCTTTCACACATACACTATTAATCGAAATTTATATACTTACTTATTCGGAACTATTGCACCTGTTGGTTTATATTTATGATTTTTATATTTTACGACTTGAAACACTGTTTGGATTGTAGTTTTCGCACATTTATTTCGAGCTGTCTAGCTTTTTTTATTGTAACATTACCACAAATAGAAAACCATACGTACTTGTCAAACAATTACTGAGTTAAACTAATTGAAATACAAGCAGCTTAAGTGAATCACATACAATGCACACCGAAAATTTGCTGTCAAAGTGCATCTTAAATATGCTAATTAAATGGTTTCCCCCCGCTTCGCGCTTTGTTTTCCCCTCACTCCTCATCCTGCTTGTTTTGGTATTTTTCTGCAATTTTATTTTGAGCACAATTGCAAACAGCAGGGGCCATTGTTCGCTCACATAGCGAAGGAAGTACATAAGTTTGTCCCAACAATGGCTTAAATTTTGTAGTATAGTAATTAAAATGCTGGCCGAGACTTATTCATCTGCCGCTGTCATTGTTCTCGGCGGGCCCATTGTGGCCAACGAGATATCCCCGATATACTATATACTTAACACGGATATACATATGTACATATATAAAATGATACGGCTAGGTAAGTATCAAGAGTATAAATTCGTTATATATCGCCTCACAGGCATCATCCATTTAGCCATTATTAATATCCATTATATATTATCCTCATTCTTACAGGTACAAGTACTCGTTGACTTTATCAAAGTCGTGTTTGCTTAGCTCGGCTTTAGAGTAGACATTGTATACAATCTAAAGTATTACCTATAAGATACACAGAACCATTTGGGCTAGACATTGAGATGTAAACGCAATTAGTTTAATTTATTCAACATTTACAATAGCCTGGAATAATCCTTAATCGATCTGAGCTGCCATCACAATACAATTGAAGTACAAGGAGCCAGCAATTCGTTTAATTGTGTTTTCCCCATTATTAAGATACAATGCAAGCAATCTGCGAATGCCACTCGAGTGTGCCTAGATCTGGGCGACTTTCCCTGAAATTATGTATAATTTTCCTATCGAATTACCCTGCTGGCCTCCAAACCCCGCACTCCACTCGTTCTTTGTACTAATTTTGACCCTGCTAGGCCTACGGATAATTGGCTTCCCATTAACCCACTGTTCTCTCCTCTGTCTCTGCCTAAACATTCCGTAAGCTCATTATATATGTTTACTATCACTAGTATGGTCGGCATGTCCTCGTCCGACTAGGCTAGGCGGATTTTCCTGCTTCATTTCTGTTTATTATTTTCCTTCCCATTGTGGGTCCTTCAATGGCATTGCATTCAGCCCCCGGAACAATGCCATTGGTCATCCGTTATTGGAGA
Organism: Drosophila anomelani; assembly: GCA_035045905.1. Lineage (NCBI taxonomy): Eukaryota > Metazoa > Arthropoda > Insecta > Diptera > Drosophilidae > Drosophila > Drosophila anomelani. The sequence goes on from JAWNOO010000165.1 coordinate 9,235,819, forward strand.
GAGAGAGGAATCACTTTGCCCAAGTCCCAGTGTCTGATTTCGGTTGCCTGGCTTACCAAGTACAATTTTGTTGGCTTAGTTCAACAATAAAGACCCTATTACATTGCAATTCATAATTAGTAGTGTCATGAATAATTTAGCAAATTAATTAGAACGTTTCACAGATGAAGCAGGAAAAGCTTCCCTTGGCAAACAGGATTTAAAGGGGTTTTACATTACATTACTTGATGATTTGTAAGTACTTTTAATAATTATTTTTTAAAGGAAGTTTAAATATATTAAATAATAGCAGATTCTACAAGAATTTTATGTATTAATATACAAAAATATTTAACGTAAAATCAACAACATGTGCAACGCTTACAAATAATAACTTGTAGCTCATGTTCGTCTTAGGGATCTCCTAGTCCAGAAAGTAATTCAAGTTTCTCTCTGCTCCTTGACAGTCCCTTTAGAACTTACTCTGCTCCATGACACTGCTCACGGAGTGGTTGATCTCAGCCACCACAACGATCTCCTCGTTCTCCTCCGTCTCCTCGGGCACCATCATCAGGTTGTTGTTCATCAGATAGGTCTCCATGCGATGATCCCCCTCGCCTGCGGCACCACCCGTGGTCGAGGTGCGCAGCCTGTGTGTAAATGACGACCTCGATCGGGTCATGTACGAAGATCTGGTGGTGGAAACCCTTCTAAGGATTCCTCGTCCATAGAAAAGCATACGCACTTCAACGCGAAACCGCGGATGAGTGGCTGCGTATAGATACGGATCCACGCAGGCTGCCGTCTTGCAAAAGAGTGCCGGAATCATGGATCCCAGCGGGGTGATGTGCCGCTCCAGACCGAAGACACCCATCATGGCCACAACGGCGTACGGCGACCAGGCCAGAAACCACAATCCTATAATGGCCGCCACAATGAAGGCCAGCTTTTGCTCCGTCTTAGCCTTATCCTTGTTCGACTGAATCCGGCTGGCCGTGAAGACCACTTTTAGGATGTAGAAGTAGGAGTAAACGATGGAGGTCAGAGGGATGGCGTAAGCTGCTACGAAAAACAACGCCATAAAGATGCGGGCCGGCGTCTCCTTGTTCAGGTAGTCAAAGCTGCAGGTGGTCAGGAAGCCCTCGGGCACATAAACCGACAGTCCGATGTCCAGAGCCGGCATCACAGCGAACAGGAAGCTGTAGCACCAGATCAGCAGGATAATAAGGTAGGAGCGCAGGCGGGAGCAGCGTCTCAGCGGTTGGAGTGGATGCACCACCACATTATACCGGTCCAGAGCGATGGCGGTGAGTGTTCCAATGGCGCAGGTGCCACTCAAACCGCCGACAAATCCGTACAGGCGGCAGGCTGCGGGTAGGAATTCGGTTAGTTTTGCTTTTTGGAAACCTTCATTTTCGATTTCCAACCACCAAACAGAGAGAAAAACTTTTAATACATTTTAATAATTGAGATACTAGTTCTTTATATATTATTTAAACTTTTTAGGAGAAAACTGGGGTAATGGGGTATTTCAAATCAAATCCCAGCATCAAGAGCACTCCACTCACCTGCATCTCCCAGGGCCGGACCCTCCTTGATATTGTTGTATATGGCAATCGGACATTTGACGAGCATCAAGAAGTCACAGATGGCCAGGTTCATCACCAGAATATTCGCCGGAGTGCGCAGTGACTTGCGGTTGGCGAACATGAAGATGACGAATGCATTGCCCACACATCCTACCACGGAGATGAGGCAGTACAGGGCGGCCATCACCAGAAAAGTGCTCGAACGCGGTGGCTCGAATTGCAGCCAAAAAGGATTAACCTTCGCTATATAGCTCAGGTCATATTTGTCACGGTAGTGGATGTAGCCGGGATATGAACTGTAATTACTGCAGAAAAAGGGTTAGTTAATTGTTTTACTTAAGCCTCCTTGGTTAACAGTGCGTATACGTAATATTGAGCCGTTTAATAATATTTTCATTTTAGATTTTTTATACTTCTTATGTGAAATTTAATGTTAAAACCATTGAAATGAGTTTTAAATGACTTTAACAGTGCGTATACGTAATTTTTAACAATCTAACTATAATATTAATATTATGATTAAATTTTGTTTAGTTCCTATGTAAAATTTAATGTTTAAATCATTTAAATGAGTTTTAAGTGACTTTAACAGGGCGTATACGTAATTTAGCGGTTTAACCATATTTTATATTCAATTTGCTATACTTGATATGTAAAATTTAGTGTTTAAACCATTTAAATAAGTTTTAAATGTCTAACAATTAAATATATATTTTTATTCCCATTCAAATAGTTTTAAGCCTATCACATTACACAATTTTTCTCCCCTTTCCAGTCACTTTGAGTGCATTATGAATTCTAAGCGAGTTAGTTGAATATGCAGCCACTAGAAAATTAAGCCGAGCTTATCGCGATGACTTGTTGAGGTTGTCAGGGGCATGAGAATGTGCGTCATCTAAGGATGAGGGCATGTGTAAAGCCCCTTTCCTAACCCCTTACCTCAGTGCCGTGGAGACGCTGTCATTCACGTGCTTGTCGTGGTCCTTGCCCACATTCACCGTCGAGGAGGCCGTCGACGAAGTCCCTGCCGCCGTGGTTGTGCTGGCGGTGGAGCCATCGCTCGAATTGGCCAGAATCTCGGAGAGGGAGAGGGCTCCGGTTAGCCAAAAACTACTGCTGCCAGCCGCATCCGTCGTCAGAGTGGGCAACGTCGACAGGATGATGGTATCCATGTCTGCTTGGGGTTTTTTTTGGGCCCAAACCAAAGTTTAGGAGTTTCCAAGCCAAACGGCAACTGGAACGTGCCCGCAGAGGTGGACGCGTAAAATGCGCTTATTTGCTGGCCGCATTTGGGAAGGATGCGGCGTGTCGCCACCGCAGGGATGCCGTCAGAGGTGCAGAAGCAGGAGCTATAGCTGGTTGCGGTGGTAATACTTCGGGGATGCTGCCGTGGTCACGAACCATTTGCCGTGTGCCCAACGTCAACGGGGTTAGCTGCAATTAGCCTGTCGCCGGTGACCCTAAAATGGGGACAGATAAAAACAGAAGTTTAGTTTAATCGATTTCCTGTGTTTAATTAACCACATTCGGGATAAGTGGTGTTTCTACGCCAATTTAATCACAATTTGACCTTGAATAAGGTTTGGCTGAAGGGACTTACTATTCGAATTTTGCCTAGAAATAAATTAAAGCCAATTGCCGACTTTAGAAAAGTTTACTAATAATAAGTTTTAAAACTGAAAAAGGTAAATGAAATATATTTTCTGCAGACTTAAGCTTAAAGCTGTTTAAAATATTAATTTCTCATTCTCCCGCCTGAGTAATTGCCTAATTAAAAACTACTTTAAGAGCTAAAAGTACTCTTCAAATTAAGTTAAAAGTATCTGAAGGGTTTATGGAATGCAGAAGTTATTTAAAGCACCGTGAAAGCAATAAACTTGGGTCAAGTTTTTTAGGGAAGCCAGTGGAATGCCCCAGGTGGGAGTTATTAAAAGCAGCGTGAAACCAATAACATTGTGTTAACTGCGGATTATAGTTAAGAACAATGAAAAACTTTACTTTTTTGCTTTGCATAAAAAAAGTTGTTAATGCATTTCACAGCTTAACTTGGAGTGGACTCTTTAATATATGTAAAAGCATGCTATATACAAACATAGTCAAAAGTATTTACACAACGACCAATTGTATGCAACTCTCAACTTCTCCTAGCTGTTACTCTTGTTGTTGTTATCCGATTTCCCCGAAATAATTTTTATAGGATAGGTTAATCTATTTAGAAGCTAGTGAAAAAGAACCTAGAAACCTAACGGTTCATAGGACAAAGAGAAAAATAAAAGAAAAGATACATGCAAGTTGTCAAAAGTATTTACACAACATTTTTTGGTGTCGAAAGTAATTACACAAAACTTAATTTTATTAATTCAGCTTAGAATCTAATTTTAACCAAAATCTTTTTTAATTTTATGAAAATACATTAATAATATTTAGTAAAGCAGCCTTTGGCATCAATGACAGCTTGCAGTTTTTTTTGTATGGACCCTACCAAAGTTTGGCCAAATTGTAAGGACAATTCTGGCCAAATTTTGTTATTTCTGCGATGGTTTCCTCTCGAATTTTATTTTTATTGGTGATTTTATTATTTTTAATGAAAGCCCAAACGTTTTTAATTATATTTAGGTCTGGGTTCTGTGGCGGCCATGAGAGAACCGCCTGACTAAGGTCGTGCAAGAATTTTGTGGGTACTTTATCCTTATGGCAAGTCCTGTAATAATTGTCTTAGAATCCAAAACTGTAATTTTTTAACAAATTAGTAATTGTACCCTTCGTTGCAGGCTAAAAGAAACTAATTTCAATACGTATGTTGTCCGAAAAGTGATTTAAATCACACCAGCCAATAAAAAATAACGACTTGATTTTGCATATCAATACATTAAGAAGCCTCTTCTTCTGGTTTAATATTTTATTGACTGATACGGCTGCTAGGGGTCGTACATTAACAAATTTGTGCATTTGAAAAAAAACCAAAAGCATTTGGCAGCCCAGCCAACTAATAGATTTGGCGGGGGCACAGTAATGTTTTGGCTGGTGTGATTTAAATCACTTTTCGGACAACATACGTATTGAAATTAGTTTCTTTTAGCCTGCAACGAAGGGTACAATTACTAATTTGTTAAAAAATTACAGTTTTGGATTCTAAGACAATTATTACAGGACTTGCCATAAGGATAAAGTACCCACAAAATTCTTGCACGACCTTAGTCAGGCGGTTCTCTCATGGCCGCCACAGAACCCAGACCTAAATATAATTAAAAACGTTTGGGCTTTCATTAAAAATAATAAAATCACCAATAAAAATAAAATTCGAGAGGAAACCATCGCAGAAATAACAAAATTTGGCCAGAATTGTCCTTACAATTTGGCCAAACTTTGGTAGGGTCCATACAAAAAAAACTGCAAGCTGTCATTGATGCCAAAGGCTGCTTTACTAAATATTATTAATGTATTTTCATAAAATTAAAAAAGATTTTGGTTAAAATTAGATTCTAAGCTGAATTAATAAAATTAAGTTTTGTGTAATTACTTTCGACACCAAAAAATGTTGTGTAAATACTTTTGACAACTTGCATGTATCTTTTCTTTTATTTTTCTCTTTGTCCTATGAACCGTTAGGTTTCTAGGTTCTTTTTCACTAGCTTCTAAATAGATTAACCTATCCTATAAAAATTATTTCGGGGAAATCGGATAACAACAACAAGAGTAACAGCTAGGAGAAGTTGAGAGTTGCATACAATTGGTCGTTGTGTAAATACTTTTGACTATGTTTGTATATTTCGTATAAATCCTTTTAGAAGATAAATTGTAACAAATATTAGTAATTTATAGCTAGAACTAATTTAGCATATCGGGCACAGCATCATGCTTTGTTAACAACTGTAACCGAGCTATTTTGGTTGCAGAAATGCTCACCGATTGGATCCGAACAAGAAAATCAATTAACACCTGCTTGCTCAGGATGCCTTGGGTCTGTCCGGATGATTACTTACGAGCACTTGTATTATGTAAATCCCGAGGAAATGTATTTAGTTTGGGGAAACTTAATTGCTTATTAAATAACTGCCAGCCACCAGCCACGTGAGCCTCCAGGCAGGCATTCGAGGATCTGAGGTCCTGCCGCAAGTGCTTTTCAACTGAAACTCAAACACGAACTTCTCCGGGCCCGGGAAGAGGAACCTGAGCATAAACAGCACTTGGCGGCAGCCGTGGAGGCCAAAGACAAATTCCAAGCTCAAAAGTTTTTCCCCGGCAGCATCAGAAGCAGCGAACTGCAGCACGAGCGCGTCCCAAGAACAACTTGAATGTCTGGGAACAACTACAAGTGACCCATGACCCGCCCCATTCCGCTCAAGCGTTTGCTTATTATATTTACAACTCTCGTTGGGAACAACACGACAAAGTCGAAGACGGCGACAGCCTTTTGTGGGAGATCCGCTGGAAATATGTAGTTCCGCTATGAAATTGGCGTAGTTTTCCATTGGCCTTTATGGCATTTAAATGGCACTAATTGGCCAATTGAAATCTGTCTTTTGGGTACTAGTTTTTGTTTTGGCCTTTGTTTCCCTCGAATGCCCCGCCATTTTTGGGGTGGCCAAAAGCTGTGGCATTGGCAATTAATCACTCAGAAAGGATATGGAAAGTGGTCCCTGTTTCGGTCTCCAAGAGAATCTGGGCGCATGGCGGCGGCATTCAAGCAGCTTACGCTGTTCTGTGTCAGTTAATTTGAAATGTGCACAGGCTGCCTTTGAATGCTCGTTAGATGTTGTGCCCAGTTACTGGGCTCGGAACGAGCTCCCCAGATGCAGCACATTTCTGAGAGATCTGCCAACAAAGGCCAAGGAATTGTATGTCAAACAATCTCATTGCGTAAGTTTCTATTCACGTGCAACTTGATTTACAATTATTTTATTCACGGCAATCTGGTTTTGGAACGTTGACCATTCTGCGCACATTGAATTTCTGCCAAATCTTTATTTATTTGTTGAAAGTAGATATAGGACATGAAATACATATATAATTTTTAGCAGCAAATGTTAAATTACTTCTCTGCTTATTTTTGGTGTAAAAAATTGTTTATTTAGTTTCCCGGGCTATATAATTTCCCTATTGATAGTTAATAAATACAGAATTGATGTTGACATTAAATGGGCATTCCGCTTTACTCCTTCGTACAGGACTTTTTATAGCCAGTCATGCGTATTCCAGCTAAGGACTTGTTTTCATCTACTCGAACTTAATGAAGGGTTTTATTTAACAGATTTTAAATAAGTGCCTGGACAATGGAGCATGACCTGTTGAATGTCAAGTATCTGCATCTGTCTGGTTTTCAATGTGCAAAGCCGATTATAAATGGTAAGCCAAGTCACATACACAGAAAGATGCTGTAAAAATGTGTTTTAAAAATGCCAAAATGTAAATAAAAGTAGCTTCGTTTACGTACTTTAAAGGTGCAGAAATTTCAATAAAAGTTTCATCGTTCTCTTAAAAATAAATTTAAATATTCAAATCAATTTCCGGGCATAGATAATTCTTAGCTTTTTACTATGCATATTTAATAAATTGTTTTGTTTCGAAAAATATTCTTTTCATTATTATTCTATATTTAAATTGCCCCTCTAACAAAGCAAATTGCTGTTGCGAAACGTTATTTTTTTCAGTTAATCATTTCCATTCAGGAGCTTCAAAGGAATTAAGTGAGCTCCTAGGACATTCTTTGGGTCCTCGAGAAATTGTGCAAGCTGGCGTGACTTGTTTGGGCCCATTCGACAGTCATTCGATTGGACCAAGTTCCTTTGGTGGCCAGGGCCACGCTGGTGCAGATTATCCACTCGTATCAGGCGCTTTTGGTGCACTAAACAAAAGCGGAACCATCACTTAGGCGCACACTCTGGCATGGCGGATATGCGCCTTTTTGGCTGGATGCACAAGCCCTTCATGCCGGCACTTGCCAAATGCATTGCGTCCTTTATTTTTCCGCCACAATTTTCATCCGCACTCGCAATTTAATTATGAGTGGAAATGGTTTAAAGTGTTCAGCCCATGCCGCGTACCATTTCATTTCGTTTTGTTTCGTCCTGCGGCAACAGGGACCGCGGAATGATTGCACGGAAGCAATTATCCAGCCACTTGCTGAAAAAGCTGCAAATCGCTAACAAGCAACGCAAAAGAGCAAGACAATAATTTATTTAAATTAAGTTTCAATTTCTTTCGGTTTGGGTTTCGCTGGTCGCTGGAGGCAGAAGCTGAAACTATTATTGCATCGCTTAAAGGGCGGGTAAAAAACTTTGCTTGCAAAATTGCTTTATTTATTTTAAGCGCTATATAAATATAAGTATCTTCGTTGGCTATGACCTTCGGACAAACTGATTTCGCCGGAAGCTATCCTTGAGTATTATTTTACGCGGCTATTATTTTACGAAGGCGTTTAGCGTCATTGTAGATTTAATTGCTTGCCACAACATTCGTTATCCTAAAACCACATACATGTTACTTCATAACTATCTTAAGTAAACTACATTTTCAGGTTAGAAATTAACAATTAAAGATAATTAATTTTTTATATATTTAATATTTTCTGCAAATATTAATTTGAGGATGATTTCTTGGTTTAATTGAAGTATTTTTTAAACTGTTACTTTTATGGATTTTTGTTCTCTTTTTATCGAATATTTAAAGAACCTTTTAAAGTTAGCCATGGGTTTCAATCACTTAAAAATGTTTGTATATAAAAGTCGAAACATGTTCTTCCTTAAAATTGTAAATCAGCAGCAAATCTGATTGATATGCCGTTAAAAATGTCCATAAATCGCGTCGTGTGGCACGCTTTAATGCCTCCAAAAGCACAAAATCACGTTCATCCCACAGCAATTGAAGTCATATTTTTTGTAAAATCAAATTTTTACCAGAGTTAGCAACAGGATCCAAGTCACATGTGTCCGTATCAGACGTGTAATGTGTTGTATAGTATATCCTGTATGCAAAGAGTTGCCCCAGCTGCAGGCTTACAACTCGCAGCTGATTCGCGGACATGGAGTCAAGGCGACAGCCAGGATTTAAGAGTAGGTAAAGCCAAGTCGAGCCAGCTTTCAATGTTGTTTTTCCCTTTTTATATATATATTTTTTTTTGCCATGGGATCCCATGACCCCCATGGGTATATTGATTTATGCTCGCGCCAGTTTTCATTTCACAATTTTCACTTATGTATGGCAGTTTATTGCAGTCCTCATCTGCACTCAGGCTCAGCATTTTCCCCAGCCCCGTTCACACATTCCCTTAGCCAGAACCACATCCCCCCATTTCCCCCCTGCACATGCCTCGGTTGGGCTGGTTATTCTAAATGCAATGTTTGCGGCCCAAGGCTGCGACAGAACTGAAAAGTTCCGTGCCGCCGCCATCATCAACAGGCTCTTAAACATCCTAAACATGCACAGAGAACAATGGTTAATTTAATTATGATATATTTACATTAAATTTATGATGCCTTCTTTAATATATGAAATATTTATACATCAATTATTAAGAAAAGTAAATCGCTTTTTATAGACATTTTCCCTCAGTGCAGGGGTGATGAATACTAATGCTGATGGCTAGAAAAACAGAGATTGCGAGGGCACGTAGCTGAAACTTAGATTTGTGCCGCATTAGAGGATGTCAAGTATTCAATCTGCTTGGAATTAAGGCACGGCACCTTTAAGATGCGGATTCCCATTGTGACCGGCCGGCAAATAGTCACTTACATTGTCAGCCGGCAGAGCTGGCCCAGAATGTAGGCAAAACAGTCAAGTGCACTCAGCGTTGCATATGGTGATGGTAGAGGTTGGACCAAGTGCAGCAGCGAGGAGGAATGGGGCGAAGCTGAGCAAACCAAAGAGCTATCTCCGAGGCCAACTGCTCGAGAAGCGCCCCCAAGACATGCGGCTGTCTTCGTCCACTGAAGACCACTTCATGGATGTTGGAGATGCCGGGTCTTATTTGCCTGGCAAGTGCTCCAAGGAATGCCGCCACTCAGGTGTGTCGACCAAACAAAAGAGGACCCAAAGCCGAAAAGAAATCAGTCGGAAGGACTCTGATAGCCAGTAAGAGAGCAGCCTGAACCGGACCGGAGCCTGCACTTGCCCATTAATTCCCCAGGTAGACAGTGGGGCCACTTGCACGACCACTTCCAATTCCTGCCATTAGGACGCCGCTCTAGAAAAGCCGCTTAGTGTCGGATGGGCGGCTAAGGCGTTTTATTTGATTATTTTTCTGCTAATAAGAATAAGCAAACAATCTGAGAGGACCTCCATCACCTTAAGACAAATTGAGTAAACAAAGACGTCTGTTGTTGAATGAGGAAAATTAAAAAGAAAATATTTTAGGAAAAGGTATTTTTCCAGGAACATTAAAGAGCTTTACAGGATTACAAATGAGGTTAGATTTAATAGGAATATTATTTATATAACAATCAAATCAAATATGTAAATCTAATATGTAAAGGCAGCTGCAAATTAAATGTATTATATGAATACAGAGGACCCTTATTTCTTTAATGCCACAGAATGTCTAAAAATAAAAGCCCCTTGGCGAGGAATTTTTTTTTATGTAAATATTTACTACATTTTCTTTTGAATTTAATATAAAAGCAAAGCTATTTGACATGCGATAATAAACTGCAAATTAATTAAATCTGACATTTAACCCAGCTTCTGTGTCAGTCTTTGACTTACAGAATATAGCATTTGACGATGTTTTTAGCTTAACATTTCGTTTTGGCCCAGTATTTGAAAGGGAACGGATTTGGCGTTTCTTCTTGTTTGTTAAAATGCGGGTTGAGGCAAAAGACATTTTAATTTCGAATTGAATATTGAATTGTATTGAACAAAACATTTCAAATGCCAATACTCGCTGGGAACTTTGCTGATTGATAATGCTCTTGTAATTGTGAGAAGCGTCAACAAAAGTAAATAGCCGAAATGTTCGAAGGCAAATACGTTTTGGCAACAAATTCCAAGTTAAACAAGTGCGATCAAAGGACTCAAGCTGTTTGCATAAATTCGAGGAATATGTAGATTTAAATCAGAAAATGGCACATATGAAAGGGACGAGTGCTGCGCTCACCTGCTGTGGCTCTATTGAGTTATTTTTGTTTTCGCCAACTTAAAAAGGTCACAATGCTTATTTCCACTTGTGCGTTGCCCAGTGCAACTTTTATTCAACTCCAATTGTGTCCTTTTCAACGAAGACTGGGATTTCTTTTAGCCACGACTACTTGGTTCAGTGAAAAGCTGAATCTTTACAAAGTTCACTTTGCAGTTTGTCATCGGACAGGTCCGAAGTTGGCCATTGCCAAATGGCGCCAAACGGACTCGAAACTTTAACTCAATTTCTGGCGATTACCCGGAAAAGTTATACTCGTGAATTTTTAAGCTGCTTCGACTGTTCCTTTGATGACTTTGCGGCTTTCACGCGCGCTGCCAGAGCTATTACTTTGTTTACACGCGGCGTATACGCAATTTTTAATTAAACCGCCATTATGCCAGCTAGGGCATTGCAGTCTCCGATGTCCCGAATTTTCCCAGAGCTGCAAGCTAACTGACTGAGGACTCGCGTACGACTGAACCCCAGGAGGCAGCAGCTGGTGTTTTTATCAATGAAAATTGTTGCTTGTCGGCGGCATCCTTTTCCGAGCGGAGGATGGAAAAGCGCCAAAGAGAAATGCGACGAGCGAGCAGGCGCAAAAGAGAAAGTTCCTTGGTCTCTCTTAGGCCATGCAGCCTGTGGTTTTCCCTGTTAACCTGGCCTGATGCCTCATATTTGCCAAGGCTTTTCAGATTTCATTATTGCCACTTGTGTGTTGTTCTTGAACTCTCGCCTGACGAAGAGTGTATCTTTGTATCTGCATCCGAGAAACTAGCATCTGTGGAGTCGGTCTTTAGCTGATGGGTTATGTTTTCGGTTGCCGAGGGGGGCTTCATTGATATGAGGCGTTAAAGTCCCGGGGGGCAGGACTCGGTTTGAGGTTGCAGGTGTGCGTGCCTAAAGAGCCGCAACCCAGCAGAGCAGCTTTTAATTTAAATGCTCAAAAATGCCGATGTTTATGGCGGCCGTTGATAGCCGGTTTGCATATCAGCTTGAAGGATGGAGTTTTGTGAAATTATTTTAATTTCAATTTTGTATTTAGTAATTAGAAAAATACCTTCCGATGAGGACGAAGTGAAATGTAGCCATGGTTTTGTTAAGGAAAACTTTGTATAGTTACAATATCACAAAAAATAATGGATCTATATTCTGGCATCTTTTATAAATAAATAATAATACAAAAAATATAAATAAATTTCACACCTTAACTTTTCTTTAATTCTCTTTTAGGTCAAGGTCTATAAATCTGAAAAATTAATAACACTGTTTAAGCCAGTGCATAAACACCTTGGCTTATTGTTTTTTGAGGAATTTATGCGGTTGACTGCGGCGCGAAATAGTTTAGTTCGAGCTGCGATGACAAACTGGCAAACTGGCAGCATTTTCCCGGGCCGGGCATCGTCATCATGGAACCATTTCAGAGCCCGTAAATTGAGCAAAGCCAGCCGCAAAGCTCGTCGGCAGTTGCACTTTAATTAAAAATAAATACGGATAAAGACCGCTTACCCTTGTCCCCTCGTCGCCCACTCGCAAATGCCAGCCACTCGTCTAATTCTAATGATTATTGATGTGGCTGCTGATGGAATGCCTGTTTACAGTTGGCTTCTGGTTCTGATTTGGATTCTGGTCGAGATTCTGGATTCAGAGGCAGCTCTCTGACCTGTCCAACAATGATTGCTGTTCCCGTACGGCAGACCGGCCCACAATTACGGGTAATGGATAATGCTCTGGGTTACCTCCTTGCATTTGTGCCGATTTATGCTTTTTTATGTACTTTTTATTTTGTTTGAGATTTCATGTGTTTTTTTTTTTGTTTGGTTTTAGGTTTTATATATATTTTTTTGGTTTTTGCTGGCTGTTGGCAAGTGCTCCTGGTTAAACTTGGCCAAAGTGAGGGCTTGTAATCATGAAAATAAAAAATGTTCAGCTCTAATGGATGTATACATATTTTCCAATTTGAAATTGGAATACTCTTTCGATCTGTGACATATATTTTTGTCTGTAAAGGAAATATATTATGATATGGAAGGACTATTTAATTATTTTAGGCAAGATTTTTGAACCTAGATAATATTACTTTGTAAAATCTATGAATAGTATCAATAAAAATAGTCCATAATACCAAAATCCTATCTTAAAATATAGTCACAAAAATCTCTAAAATTCCAAAAACCCTAAATAAGAGTATTGCAACATGTGGCATAAACTCACAGGTGTTTTTGTGCACAGCACACACACACACCAATGAGCCGGTGTGTGTTGTCTTCCCGGGTTAGAAATTAAAAGTTTTGCTTTGTGAGGAAAAATTATACGACATTTACGCATTCGCCGCCGGTTGGTAGTATACTTTGTTTTCAGTTTGTAAGTCAAAGCACGAAAAAAGCACTTACTCTCTCTCACTCGGTCTCGGCGTGTACTTCTGGTTCCGTAAACCTAAAAAATACAACAAAATGAAACCCAAGCAGAGTAATTAGTGACAAAAAATAAATATACAAAAAGAGTCTGTTATACATAAAGCGGGGCATAAGCGTAAGTGTTCTCTGCGCAGCATAAACATTTCCAGATTGTGGACTCTGTGTTCGTGGAACCGGAGATTTCGGAGGTCGTATTAATATACGCCTCAGCTCCGGTTGCCCAAGTCTCCGAAATCTAAAATCTATGACAATGCAAATGCTTAACAGCTTCGCCCAAAAATTTCCACTGCCAAAGCCGCCGAACATTGGCGAGATGAGTCAGTAGCCGACGACGCGGTGAATGAATCAGGGAATTGGGTTAAAAAAGCAGCGAAAGATACATATAAAAAAGACAAGGGTCTAGAGTCTAGAATTTAGAATCTAGACTCTAGATCCTTAAAGATTTGCAAAAACTATGTCACACAATGTGGAAGCAGGTAGCAAGGTACGGTGGTAAACAAATACTTTTATAGTTTGAAGAGAACAAAATAAATTAATGGCGTTGCGTTAATCTGTTTGTGTTTGAGTTTTAACGGAATGAGTATTATTGATCGGCTTGGGTTAGGGTTCGGGGGTCGGCAGCCGGGAGCCGGTGAAAGCCCTGGGGAAATGGTTACGCAGTGCAAGGCAAACACCGGCTGCAACAATGCGATTAGCATGCAATAGTAATGCCATTAAGTATGCACAGTACATTTCCATTGCACAGCGATTTGTGGCTGTGACATGTGATGCCAAGATAAACAGCCGGGCAATCAGGCTAAGTATCGCCCAGATACGAAATACCAACCGGAGCTAAGCCCTTAGATCCCCCACTTTTCGCAGGGCTAAAGGTTATAGATACATACATATGTATATTCACATATATAAGCCACAAATGAACAATGCTTTTTGCTGTCGATCATTGAAGGCCTGCGGTTTTGTAACCCCCTCCACTGAACTCAACTCAACTCGCTTCGCCTCAAGTCCTCCACTCTCTCTCGAGGGCTTTTGGCTGGGTCTCTCGAACAATCGTAATTTGACTTTCCTAAGTCGCCGCCAGGTCTTTCCCCGATTTGGATTACCATCTTCATCGCGGCTATCCAATTCCGGCAGTTACTCATCGTCTTTTGATTTACGCACGCACGCAATTAGTCATTCCGCAATAAAACATGAAGCCTGGCTTTTTTCGACCCTCGAATTGGTCATACCCTCTGCTACCTCGGATGTGGCGTAATGGTGAAGCAATTAAAGAGACATAAGACCAAAACAAGGAGCCAAACAAACGGAAAACTTCAAATGCTTGGGATGATAGTGATAGCAAACAGGCACAGATATGGCATTAAGAGCAAGTTCTTTAAAGTATCTAAAATATATTGAATTTTAGCTTTTTTTTTAATTAGATAAATATTAGAATTAAGGTTAGTTAACTCTCTTTTGTAAATTAATTTCTAGAAAAACATCAATAATAAATCTTGAATACTTATTCATCTAAACTCTAAATATCTTCGAATAAATATTTTCAAATATAAGCATTTTCATTTAAATAAATAAATTCTTTATTGGAGCAATAAAGTTAATTTTCATTACTCTATTTAAATCAATTTATTCTAGTCACAACTCTGATTACTAGGACACCTTTAAGTCGTTATATTCCTCTCCAAAATTCGGTGTAATGAAAGAACCCCAAATTTGAGTAAACTCTAACTTTTGAGTGAAATTGTACAAAGCAAGAGTGATAGAAAAATTCCACATGTTCCACATGCCATTCAATGGCATGGCTAGGGCACCGAAATCATTGCCCATGTCTGACATTTGGTGGACGCTTCTTCGGTTGTCGACTGACTGGCAGTAGTAGTAGCAGAGCCATCCCCTAGGCTCCAACTCGATTGACGACGAAACAACGCTGTAGTAGCCTCCACCTCCACCTCCATCTCCACCTCCGCCTCCAGCGAGGCGATATAAGTTGCGGCGTCAACGAGGCCCTAACCGCAGTTGTGTGTCCGCGTTCGGCGGGTGAGCACGGAAAAAAGACAGTGGGACAGTGTGGAACGGGAATACCTCGCAAAGCCGTCGGATTTGTGGTCTGCCTTAAAATAGTTACAGTTCGTAAATTAGCCGCGATCGGTGACAGTGCCCCGATAGCCTGATAAGGCGGTCAGAGTTCCGGGAAAGTGACTCCGAGTCGCAGCGCAACCATGTGGAGGAGGTGTCGCACCCATTTCCCCCTAGCAATTGTCATTGCCCCGATCTTGATTTGTGGTGAGATATACATATGTGGCAAAAACAAATGTGTAATTTGATCGTAAAGAAGTGTTGCCCGAATGTGCGTTAATCAAGATACGAGGCTTTGTGTACATTCCTATCATCTGTGGCGGCCGAGTGTTTTCATAACTAAGTGCAGTAAATATTTAAACAATTGTCAGGACTGTGATAGCCGATGCAACACGGAGAGAAAATGTTAAAGAAATTAAATTAATATTTGTTTAAAGGAAGCTAGGCAAAGAAATATTATTTTTAAATACAACAAATTGTGAGAGAAGTGAGGAATGAGTATAAGAAAGAGACTCTTCTATTTTGTTGGGCAAATAAAAGTATTAAAATTTATATAATTTAACAAAGAAAAAATTTAAACTAACATATGAGAAAGTGAGCTTATAGAAAATATAATTATTAAATTTCTAAAATCATATTAGTATTGCTAAGAGGACTTTAAATATATATTTGTTTGCTGTGTAGTCACCGACCCTAACTGGATTGTTACATTGTCGCCAAAACTTTACAATAAAAAGTGCTTAAATAAATCATTATCATTTCATAAGTCTCGCGATTATCTTTGTTATAAATCAACAAGAAAGTAGAACAAAAATCACAGTATGAAGTTTTAATGACCATCTTACGCGTATCAAATGTTTGTTTATTTCCAGCCAGTTAAGAACTGGTCACCTGATTGATCTTCAACCTTCTGGCTGTCATAGTTTTCTGGTTTCTTGATTATTCACCACCATTGTCCACGATGATCAGGCATGATCACACAAAAACTGTAACTAGTTAAGAGTTAGTTTGCTGTAGAAAATTGTTTCAATTATCTCAGGCTATTTATTTTGATTTAATAGTAATAACAGTGTGAGCTAATCTGGGAACAATATACTAAACAGACTGCTAATAGAAATTAGACCATAATTTACCTAAATTCGTCATAAATCAGGGTAGCTGTTAATGGGAAATAATTTAGTTGCAGCGTTTCGCTAATTTCGTTAGCACTTCTATGCCCGAATGTTTGGTGTTTTGTTTGGAAATTGAAAGTATTACACAGCTCATGGTTACAACTGCACCCCTTTTTTTTTATTAAACACAGATATTCCCTGAAAGCTGCAATAAACTTTACATGGCTAATTGTCGCTTGATTGATGCTAATTGAATGAGCAATTACGACTGTCTAGTTTTGTTTGAACTCAATCTCCCGCAGTGATGACAGGCACCGGCACCGGCACCGCATTAATAAAATGTGCAAAATTAATAGGACACACATATGTATTATTTATAGCTTTCCCTGCGTCCAAAAATAGTTGATATCTTGGTCAAACTGGTAACCCACTAGATGTCACGAAATGTCACAGACACTCAATCAATTAGCACCTGCGGGAGTTCGATTAAGACGTCACTGTTTGCTTTTCTCAGAGATAGAAATCAATTTATCGCAATAATAAACATTATATATTCGATTTGCATTCAATTTTGTCAACTTTTACTTACTAGTTATATGCATTTTTCAGCTTCTTCTGTCCTGGCCCAGGACTTTGGTTACGAGGGCAGACATGGACCCGAGCACTGGAGCGAAGACTATGCCCGCTGCAGTGGCAAGCATCAGAGTCCCATTAACATAGATCTGGTCACTGCCGTGGAGAAGAAGTTTGAGAAGCTGGAATTCTTGAATTTCCATGTGAAGCCCAAACATTTCCAAATGACAAACAATGGCCATACGGTGCTTGTGAAGCTGACCTACGACGAGGACACAGTGCCTAGTGTGAGGGGCGGTCCCTTGTCGGAGAAGACCCTGTTGGGTTACCAGTTCGAGCAGTTTCATTTCCATTGGGGCGAGAACGATACAGTGGGCAGTGAGGATCTGATAGATAACCGTGCCTATCCCGCTGAGCTTCATGTGGTCTTGAGGAACCTCGAGTACCCGGATTTCGCCAGTGCTTTGGATAAGGATCATGGCATTGCAGTGATGGCTTTTTTCTTTAAGGTTAGATGAGTGCCTGAAGTGAAGTTAAGAAATTATTTATTGGCTGTGTTTTTATTTGCCAGATTTACTACCGTTCCACTGGAGGCTACGAGACCTTCGCCAAGTTGCTCCCTCAGATCGACCGAAAGGGCAAGTCGGTCAACATGACGGATCCAATGGCCTTGGGAGACTTTGTTTCCAATCAATTAGATAGCTACTACACATACACTGGCTCACTGACAACTCCGCCGTGCAGTGAGGAGGTCACATGGATTGACTTTACGGAACCCATCGACATCACAGAGAAGGAGGTAAATATCTATAACTAATAAATATTAATTAAATGGTTATTAATTATTAATTTTAAATATTTTCCCCTACCAGCTGAGTGCCTTCCGCCTGCTGACAGCCAGCGATGACCATCTAAAGAATAACTTCCGCCCCATTCAACCCCTCAACGATCGCACGCTATACAAGAATCTTGTGGAGTCGCCGATTTACAACATGGGCTCCATACCATTCGTCAACGCGGCTAACGTGGCTGGCAGATGGGAACCCCACTTTGTGGCCGCCCTACTCCCCGGTTTTGGCCTCTTGACATTGCTAAGAGGCACCGTTTTAAGGGGCTTTTAATTAGAGCTCTGCGACGGGAAATCGAAGGTTAAATCGTTAAAGGCCTGACCTGCGCGCTTAGGCGTCCAATTAGGCGCTGCAATTTACATGTTCTGCTTCTGCTCCACGCCGGCGTTGTTTATTGTCCCAAGCACGAGTCCCGTCCTGTTCCGTAATTTTCCTTGACACGGGGTCCTGCCGGCAGGGCACCTATATACCAACGAAGGCAAACAGACTGGCGGTGCAGGCGGAGTAATTATTAAAAAGGAGCCTCAGCTGGCACGATACCCTACTCATCAATTATGCAGCACCTCTCGCCGGGACTGTCAACCAACCCGTTGTATTCGTATTCGTATCCATACCCCAATCCATCCAAAGAGGCAGTTTCGTATCCGTCTCCTCAGTGCGGAGGGAGTCGTCCACCTGGTATTGCACATTGTGATTTTAAAAGCTTGGCGCACAAGCATTATCCTTTTATTCGTGTATTCTAGCTTTAGGCTTTGGCAAAAATTAAGCTGTAATAAACTGTATTTGATTTTAAAATATATTTGCGTGAGTTGCACTAGCGTCTGACTGCTTAATCACATAAAATCATTATTTAATATAAATAAATTGTCCATAATTGTAAATTACTACAGGTATTTTTTCGCATAAAACTTTTTGTATAGTTTCATATTTATGAATTTTTGTTTTTTGTAACTACATGTATTCCTATGTATTTATGAAATAAAAATATTTTTTAACTATAAATAGGAACTCGAGTTTTTCATGGCTTCGTAATTAATTAAATTATCACCTTAGGGAATGTATGTATATTTAATTTATTTAGTAGGGTGCAAACTTTTTGAATGTGTTTTAATTTATTTCTACGGAAAAAGGGAAAGCCCTTGGGGTTTCCTATTTAAATAATGAAGCATCTTTTAGGCTATGGTGAAATACAATAAAAGATTGCAGCAAAGTTAATACCATCCCTGCTTTCTTCAATGGTGCATATGCCTGGTGCAGTGTATTTTAATAAATTAATAGATATACAAATTAATAGAAAAAAGAAACAATTTGGTCAAAGTTATCTTAGATTTTAACCAGCAGGTATATTTATTTATTTTGATTCCATCTATATATTGGACGCATTCTAGGAATCAGCTCAAAAAGAGTCTTGAGCTGGCAGCCGAGTGTACTTTTTGATGACCCTCTGATCCCAACTGTCCCGAGCCTAATGAATTATTGCAAACATGTGCACAAATCTATCAGCGAAATATCAACTTTTTAATACAAGTCGAAGAGTTCGTCTGGCGAAAGTCGAGCTCGCGAACATGATTTATTAGAAATTATTTATGGCCTGTAGTAAGAACGGTGAAGACTTCCTATAAGGCACACACCGGAAGCAAAGAATTTAATATATATTTATGTAGTATACCTTCGCGGGTTATTATAAGAGGAAATATTAAACAGTATTTATTAATTTAGAGAGCATATATTATGAAGCTTCGATATTATTTATTTTTTATTAAAATATTCATAAGATTCTGATGAAGCAGGTAAATCCAGTGAGTCAAGACAATAGCTCACTGTACTTGCAAAACGGATTGATCATCGTTGTTTGTCATTTGGCTCCACTCTGCGTCTGGACGACTTGTCCTTGTGACCCCTCGAACTTTACGTATGATCCCCCGGCTAATTATAGCATAATTTGTGGCTTTTTAATGAGCTTATCATTGTTGTTTATTAATGCGATCGATCTGTCTGATACTATGGACATTTGAACTAGAACTTGGGGTCAATGCCATTAGGAGGGGAAATACAAATAATATCTAGATAGAAACTAGAAAATACTATAAATAAATTGTAAAGTGTGAACAATTTCCGTTTATTTTTATATTGACTTGGCAGTGAAGTCCGCTTTCCCGATTTCCCGTTTCGCCTTGATTACATTTCCCGGCAAGCTCTGACTTAATTGATGACACCACCGGCATCCAGCATCAATATAAATATTATGAAACTTTTCCATTGCCTCCCAAGCATCCACACCCTCGAGTTCCGTGCGAATTGCTCCCCTAATACGTTAGGTGATAAGATTTATTGACAGCAATCGTTACAAACTGACCCCTGTGGTGACGAACGGCGCGATACTGCGCCTCGGGAAACATGGAACAAGCCCCTCCGGCCCAGATCCACGCCTCAGTAAATCTGGCCGCGATCAGTCCGCCCCTTCGTGGGCAGTGTGAAATCGAAAATTTCGTAGTTCGCACTTGCGGCGTGTGTGAGCACGGATCGGATCGAATCCGGGGATCGACGTCATGTAGACGACGGACTGATAACTTTTCTTTAGGCAATCCCCCCCTTGATGGCACATTAAGCTTTAGCTTGATGACTGTGTACCCAGATTGCGGGGCTGTGTTGCTACTTTTAGACGTCTGAAACGAGCGCTGGATCTAGAGCGTTGTCTTCTGGCTACGAACCTGCGGCTTTGCCTTCCTGGCGGTTGTTCAAGGTTAGCCTTAGCCCCGAGAGCTATCGGAGGAATTTAGGGGGCTAAAATTCGTGACATTTGAGCCGAAGGGAAAACAACAAACCCAAGGCTGGACATTCGCCAAAGACATGCTAAACATGTTTGAAGGTGAAATGATATTTTATAGTCAGGAAGGCTGGAAAATTCAATGGGGGATATGAACATATACATATAAGAGCTTAACAAAATCTGATAAAAAAGGCATTGGCTGATACTTATACCATATAGTAGATTCTATAATTTTAAAATCGATATTGATATAATTAAACCTCTGAGAATTAGATGCCCATTAAATGGATTACTTCCCTACTGGAAATATTGGAGAATTTATCTTTTAAACTCATGTTTATTGATTGCAATACAATGAATGGGTTTAAAATGGAAGTATATATTATATATTTTATGGATATTCTACTAGGAAAAAGCCACAGCACACATATCCCATAACGCATAAAACCCCCTGAGAAACAAAGAATCCATTCAGCTAATTCTATCCTTATCAACCCCCTTTCCATTGAGGAATGAATATGAGTCCTCGCTCAACGACCTTAACAATCATTTAGTCCCAGTCTCGTAATCCAATCCGGTGGCCTTGCACTTGATCCAGATATACACACACTCACGAGTATTATGTATGCGATCAGGCGTTATCAGTCAAGTGCAGCTTCCAGTTTTATGAGTTTTGTGGAACAGAAATAAAACGCAGCTCTAGATAAGTAGAACCGGCGTTGTGTAGGCGCCCCAGAGTCCTGATAAGGAATTATTTTAAAACCTAATGCAAGGAAAGGGCCCAACGTTTTTCCCCTTGGACAAGATAGTAAAAAACTTTGAGCCAGGCCTTAGCCATAGCTGTGATAATGAATGGTGAGAGGCAGCACGGGAAGCGGTGCAGGCGACTCTCGTGTTTTTGAAAAATAACAAAAATTCTATAAATCATTTTCGAGTACACTTAGAAGAGAAGAGAGTGTGTACTATAAGGAATGAAATTGTGATTGTGAATTCCGTTAAATTTCCAATGGACCGCAGACTATAAAAGTGTGAGGTCTAAGCGGCCAGCGATTCAAAAGTGTTTTGCTTGCTCAACTGCGCGGTTCTACCTAAAATCAGATTAAAGTTCAAGTCCTTAATTCTTCAATATGAGAATCCTAGCGGAGGTAAAGAATTTTTTGTTTTGTAAATAGCCTTCCATTATTTTAATTTTTGGTGTGTAATTGTTAGAACCATGTCCACCTTCTGGATCCCTCTGAGCTGATGCGGCCAGAGCCCACATTCGCTGACAAAAATCCCTCCAAGTTCCGCGACTACAGTGTGGACACCACCGATCCCTTGAAGGAGCGTGTGCGCCAGACCTACCGTCAGATGCACTTAAACCAAACAGTGGACTTTGTCAAGGGTAAGTGATTAAATCGAAGAGGATTTTAAATTAAAGCAAATAATTATGTGGAATTTGTTCTAAAAATCCTTGAAATAGGAAAACACTAAAGGATATTATTAAATAGCTACATTAACCTCTTTCCAGGTCGTCGTGATCGCTGGCTTAAGTTCAATACTATCAAGATGACAGTGCGCGAGGCTCTGGAGAAGCTGAACGATCTGGTGGACGAGTCTGATCCTGACCTGGATCTGCCAAACATCATTCACGCCTTCCAGGCGGCAGAGCGGGCACGAGCCGAGTTCCCGGAGCACGATTGGCTCCATCTGACAGCCCTCATTCACGACCTGGGCAAGATCATGGCCTTCTACGATGAACCTCAATGGGCTGTGGTGGGCGACACCTTCGCCGTGGGTTGCCGTTGGGGCGACAGTATCGTCTATCGCGATGAGAGCTTCGAGGGCAATCCCGATGGGGATAATCCCGCCTACAACACGAAGTATGGCATCTACGAGCCCAACTGCGGTGTGGACAACCTGTTGATGTCCTGGGGTCATGATGAGTACATGTACAATGTCCTCAAGCACAACAAGACCAAGCTGCCCCATGTGGCCTGCAACATTATTCGCTTCCACTCCTTCTATCCGTGGCACAATGGCGGTGACTACAAGCATCTGGAGGCTGCCAAGGATGCGGAGACCAAGAAATGGGTCTTGATCTTCAAGTGAGTATTAATTTCTAGGTAATTTTTTGCTGTATATATTAATCATATATCCTTGCAGTCGCTACGATTTGTACACCAAGAGCGAGGTGGTTCCAGATATTGATGCCTTGTGGCCTTACTATCAGACTTTGATCGACAAATATCTGCCGGGAGTTATTGAGTTCTAAGGGGAGTCAACTGACTCTTCTTCATTATCCTTAATTTACTCAAGAGGACTAGCTGGAGTTCTTTTACGCTGTACCATATATATATCATATACTTGTAACCTAATTTACTACAAATTTGTGTCTGTTATATACCCAATATATACATAATTTACAAATAATGAACACTGTTATTTATTAATTAAACAGAAAGAGGGGTCTATTGATTTAGCTTTACTACAGGTCCAGTTGGTTATATTAAAAATGAGGTGCTAATGAAAACTACTGATGTAAATTTAATTTTACAATAATCAATTTAGAATGTTTTAAACCAGGAATTGCCTAAATTTATGTGACATTTACTTTAGTAGTCAATAGAAGCTTGTAGAACTCCCGTAGGTAGCTCTTTCTTTTGTAAATAACATTTCAAAAGCTTCAAAGGCGGATAGCTGAGCTTTCATTCATTCCAGAATCTTTTTCAAATATGATTTGTCAAAGCCGCGATAAGAGTCTCGCTAATCTGAATGCCCTTTGATTTACAGAAACTATTTAAACATATTTTCTATATTAGAAAGAGGTATATCTGATGTAGCCTGAACTCTTGGTTTGTTCAATAATTGCACTATTTTAAAAGTCTGTTTCAAGTCTGTTTAAAGCACTTCTCGTATTTCATTCCTCGACTTGTAACCATCCAATTTAATAAAAATAATAGTAAATCAACCTTTAGAATTATCTTAAATTATAATTGCATTATACATATAAGAACCTTGAGGGATGTAGCTTAAGAAACTTAAAATATTATAAACCATGACTTGCACTTGTAAAGTAAAACTTTAATAGCTACAATATTTATAAATGTAATTATCAGTCGCAACAAACAAATAAGATAAGAAATGTGTAAACTTGGCATGCAATAGATTACTTAATTTTTGAGCTATTCCGTTTAAAGTTATACTATCTGGACATCTGTGTAAATTTAAAAACAAAAAGCATGCATAGAAAGTATTTAATCAAGTTGACTTGAGGGGAATTGTATAATAGCAGAGCTGAGATCAAGTGGGATTGGCAGTTGCCGTATCACAACTGAAACTGGCTGTAAAATAAAAATAAACAGGCTATATCGATGCAATAGGCTGTCTTAATTTGCATTCGCTTCTCAAACGAATGTCCGTCTGTCCACACAAGAGTAATGCCCAAATCAACATCAAGCATGAGAAATCTCCTAATCTCCTGGCGTGCCCAGATCAATTGCGACTGGTTGGACAGGTGGCCGATAAGCTGAGAAATTGAATATAAACGCCACTATCGCCACTGCTCCAGATAGTTGTGCTCTGGATTTGACGCAGTGAGCACCATGAACGCCGTGAGATTGTTCTTTGCCCTAAGCTGCCTGTGGATCGCTTCTTCTGCCGGAGATGCGAACGATCCGCTGCTGATTGAGCTCCAGCATGGGCAGCTGCGTGGTCGCGATAATGGAAACTACTACAGCTACGAGTCGATACCCTATGCTGAGCCTCCGGTGGGTGATCTCCGGTTCGAGGCCCCGGAAGCCTACAACCAAAAATGGACAGAGATCTTCGATGCCACTCAACCGCCGGTGGTGTGCCTGCAGTGGGACCAATTCACCAAGGGAGACAACAAGCTGGCCGGTGCGGAAGACTGCCTGACCGTCAGCATCTATAAGCCAAAGAACAGCAGCAGGAGCAGCTTTCCCGTGGTGGCACACATTCATGGCGGCGCCTTCATGTTTGGAGCAGCTGCCCAGAACGTACACGAGAACGTGATGCGGGAGGGACAGTTCATACTGGTGAAGATAAGCTATCGGCTGGGGCCACTGGGCTTTGCGAGCGCTGGCGATACGGATTTGCCCGGAAACTACGGCCTAAAAGATCAGCGGCTGGCCCTGCAATGGATTAGGCAGAACATAGCCTCCTTTGGAGGAGAACCGCAGAATATCTTGGTTATAGGACACTCCGCTGGAGGAGCCTCTGTCCATCTGCAATTGCTTCGTGAGGATTTTGGCAAGTTGGCCAGGGCAGCGATCTCCTTCAGTGGCAATGCCCTGGATCCTTGGGTTGTCCAAAAAGGGGGACGCGGACGAGCCTTCGAACTGGGTCGCATAGTGGGCTGCGGATTGGCTAAGGACTCTGCCGCCCTCAAAAGTTGCCTGAAATCCAAGCCAGCCGGCGAAATAGTGACTGCTGTGCGAAATTTCCTCATATTCTCGTATGTGCCCTTCACACCCTTTGGCCCCGTGGTGGAGCCTTCCGATGCATCACAAGCCTTCCTCACTCAAGACCCCGTGGATGTCATCAAGAGCGGAAAGTTCGGACAAGTGCCCTGGGCGGTGACCTACGTCACGGAGGATGGTGGCTACAATTCCGCTTTACTTCTCAGAGAAGGCCACAAACCCGGACAGACATTGCTCGAGGAACTAAATGATCGCTGGTTCGATTGGGCGCCATATCTGTTTTTTTATCGGGACTCCAAGAACACCATCAAAGAAATGGATGATTACTCACGGAAACTAAGACAGGAGTATCTGGGAGATCGACGGTTCAATGTGGACAGCTATTGGGACCTACAGCAGTTGTTTACAGACATTCTTTTTAAAAACAGCACACAGGACTCATTGCAGCTCCATCGGCAATACGGTAAAAGTCCTGCATATTCCTTTGTCTATGACAATCCGGCGGACAAAGGAATCGGACAGGCGCTGGCTGGAAGGAGTGATGTGAAGTTCGGTGAGTTTATGGCGTTTCTTTGAAATTCTTATATTAAATTCTTCCTTTTCATAGGAACTGTGCACGGAGACGATTACTTTTTGATGTTCAATAGCGTTGTTCGCAATCCCCAGCTACGTCCGGATGAGGAGGTAATTTTTAAGAACTTCGTTAAGATGCTGGCGGACTTTGCTGTAAACGACCAAGGCATTCTCACCTATGGGGAATGTACTTTTCAGGATAATGTTGATAGTGAAACCTTTAATTTGCTTTCGATAACACGTGACGGTTGTGAGAATAAACAATATGTTGAGTTTCCCTAAAATTCTTAATTTTAATAAAGCAGACAAATATTTTAAAAGGCTATTGTATTATTTCTTTGGCTTAAAAATTTGTATATACTATATATAATGATGAGATTATGTGTGCAAATATTCGCTGTGTATTTTTTAATTCAATGTTAATTTGCAAATAAACCAAATGATCGTTCGAGATCATCGTTTACCCCTAAAACCTTCTCAAAACGCGTTTGATAAATTTTTTTATTATTTCCAGATGGCGACTTATTTGGGCTATAAAGCAATCTGCCAACCTTGTTTGTTGGCAGTCGCATTACAGGCTCGTCGCATTTCCGAACATGTACTTATTAAGACTGTTGAGTTGCGCATTTATTGTGTGGATAAACTTACCAGGATTTACTTCTGCCCTCACATCAGATCCGTTGGTTGTTGAGATCCCAAATGGAAGACTGCGCGGAAGGGATAATGGCACCTACTACAGATTCGAATCTGTGCCATATGCAGAGCCTCCGATCGACGAACTCCGATTCGAGCCTCCTCATCCGTATAGTCGCCAATGGACGGACACTTTTGATGCCTCCCAGCCGCCAGTGCCTTGCATGCAGTGGAACCAGTTTATAGATGGAAACAATAAGTTAGTGGGTCAGGAGGATTGTCTCACTGTTAGCATCTATAAGCCGAAAAGCAGCAGCCGAAAGTGGTTTCCCGTTCTTGTCCTGCTGCCTGGAGGGGGCTTTATGTTCGGTGGCGCTAGTTCCAATGGACACGAGTACATTATGCGTGCAGGAACTTTAATGTTGGTAAAAATAAATTATCGTGTTGGCCCTTTGGGCTTTGTAAGCACCGGAGATCGAGAGTTACCCGGGAACAACGGCCTTAAGGATCAACGACTAGCTCTGCAATGGATAAAGCACAACATAGCCCATTTTGGAGGATTGGCGGACAATATTGTGGTTATTGGTCAATCTGCAGGCGGAGCGTCTGTACATTTGCAACTCCTTCATGAGGACTTCAGTGGATTGGCCCGGGCAGCGATATCCATGAGCGGCAATGCCCTTAATGCTTGGGTTATCCAGGAAGGTGGTAGAGGACGAGCCTTTGAACTGGGTCGCATAGTGGGCTGTGGACTGACTAACGACTCCGCAGCCCTAAAAAGTTGCCTGAAATCCAGGCCTGCCAATGATATAGTTTCAGCTGTTAGCAACTTTCTGGTGTTTTCATACGTTCCCTTTACAACTTTTGGTCCTGTTGTGGAACCGCTAGATGCTCCCGAAGCCTTCCTTACCCAGCATCCCAGAGAAGTGATCAGAACCGGAAAGTTCGCCCAAGTGCCCTGGGTTGTGTCCTACACCACCGAGGATGGCGGCTATAATGCAGCTCTGCTGTTGGAACAAAATAAAACCACTGGAGAGACATGGATTGACAAACTGAACGAACGCTGGTTTGATCTGGCGCCTTACTTACTTTTTTATCGAGACTCGTTGAAGACCATTGCGGATATGAATGAATTCTCATTGAATCTAAAACAGCATTACCTCGGAAATCGACGGTTTAGTCTAGAAAGCTATTGGGACGTGCAGCGCATGTTTACAGATATCCTCTTCAAGAACAGCGTGTGGGAGTCATTGGATCTTCATCGTAGATATGGACAGAGCCCGCTGTACTCCTTTGTCTACGACAATCCGACAGACTCTGGAGTTGGGCAGGTGTTGTCCAATCGCACGGATGTATATTTTGGTAGGTCTGCCATTTCCGCTTATTATTCGCAGCAGCTTATGTGTTTTTTATTTAAGGTACTGTTCATGGCGATGACTTTTTCCTTATATTCGACTTGGGAGCACTGCGGACTTCTATTCGTCCTGATGAGGAAGTTATTTCAGGAAAGTTTATAAAGATGCTAAAGGATTTTGCTTTCGCCGAAGATGGAGAAATAATATTCGGCAATTGTCATTTGCAGAATAATGTCAATAGTGAGCATTTTCAGGTCCTCAGAATAATTAAACACGTTTGCATAAACGAGGAATATTATCAGTTTCCTTAAAGGAGAAAGAGAAATTTAAATAAGACATTTAATTAATCCATAATTTGAGTTACATTTTTCAAAAGGGTTCTGAATAAAACTGAAAATATTTGAAAATAGTTTTGTATTATTTAAATCAATTCAATGTATGGATTCGAATTGTATATTTCAATGTTTAAATTGAAAAATATGGTGTTATCTTTTTTCTGTGTAATTTTTATTTAAATGGTAATTTTCGAATTACTCACTGACCGATCATCATCATCGTTTGCCCCCGAAATGCTCTCAAAACGCGTTTGATTCAGTTTTTATAATTTTCACAAGGCTTGTTGTTGAGGCTATAAAGCAATGAGCCAGCTCTGTTTGTTGTCAGTCACTTTACAAGCCCGTGGAGTTGTGAACATGCGTTTATTGGGTTGGTTGACTTGCCTGCTTCTGGTGTGGATCCAGGCACCAGTTTTTGCTTTTTTTCACGCGGATCCGCTGATTGTTGAAGTCCCAAATGGACAACTCCGCGGCAGGGATAATGGTGCCTACTACAGCTTCGAATCGGTACCTTACGCAGAACCTCCGATCGGCGAACTTAGATTTGAACCTCCACGTCCGTATAGTCGCCAGTGGCCGGACACTTTTGATGCGACTAAGCCACCTGTGCCCTGTATGCAGTGGAATCAATTTATCAGTGAAAGCAATAAGCTTGTGGGTCAGGAGGACTGCCTGACTGTTAGTATTTACAAACCGAAGAGCAGCAGTCGGAAGAGGTTTCCTGTGGTCGTCCTCCTTCACGGTGGTTGCTTTATGTTCGGTGGAGCTTCATCTAATGGACACGAGTTCATTATGGGCGCAGGAAATTTAATGTTGGTAAAAATCAGCTATCGCCTTGGTCCATTAGGCTTTGTGAGCACCGGAGATCGGGAGTTGCCGGGCAACAATGGACTTAAGGACCAACGATTAGCTTTACAATGGATCAAGCGCAACATAGCCAACTTCGGTGGTCTCCCGGATAATATCTTGGTCCTTGGTCATTCTGCAGGCGGAGCATCAGCACATATGCAGCTCCTCCATGAAGATTTCAGCGGATTGGCCCGGGCGGCCATATCGGTGAGTGGGAATGCTCTAGATCCTTGGGTTGTTCAGGAAGGTGGTCGAGGAAGAGCCTTTGAACTTGGTCGCATTGTTGGCTGTGGATTAGCTACGGAATCCTCCGAACTTAAGAGCTGCCTAAAATCCAAGCCTGCTAGTGAAATAGTGTCCGCTGTTAGCAGCTTCCTAGTGTTTTCATACGTACCCTTCTCCACCTTCGGCCCTGTCGTGGAGCCGCCAGATGCCCCAGAAGCATTTCTTATCCAGCATCCCAGAGAGGTAATCAAAAGCGGAAAAATTGCGCAAGTGCCCTGGGCTGTGACCTACACCACCGAAGATGGTGGATACAATGCAGCCCTTCTGTTGCAACGAAATGAAACCACTGGAGAGACATGGATAGATAAACTCAACGATCGCTGGCTTGACTGGGCGCCTTACTTGCTCTTCTTTCGAGACTCAAAGAACACCATCAAGGATATGGATGAGTTTTCAAGACAACTGAGAAAGGATTACCTGGGAGACCGGCGATTCAGTATTGAGAGCTATTGGGACGTGCAGCGAATGTTTACAGATATCCTTTTTAAGAACAGCGTGCCGGAAACCTTAGATCTGCATCGAAAACATGGAAAGAGTCCACTGTACTCCTTTGTCTACGACAACCCGGCAGAGTCTGCAGTCGGACAATGGCTGTCCAATCGCACGGATGTGTATTTCGGTAGGTTGGCATTTTAATCAATCGAACAATCTGTCCTAGGATTCCTCTGTCTTTCAAGGTACGGTACACGGCGACGACTTTTTCCTAATTTTCAAAGCGAGTTTACTACGATCAGTCATTCGGCCGGATGAAGAAATTATTTCAGGAAAGTTTATGAAGATGCTGGAGGATTTTTCACTTAGCAATAATGGAGAATTAATATTTGGCGATTGCCAATTCAAAAACAATGTAAAAAATGAGAAATTCCAGGTGCTGAGAATAACAAGAAATGGTTGCACAAACGAGGAATATTATCAGTTCCCTGTAGGAGTATGAAAGGTAAACAAAAGCTTTAACTCAATAAAATAATTGGCTTTCTATAATTAATGACTGAGTCCATATAGACTTTACCATAAATTGTATTGTATATAAAGGCCTTTTTTGTGTAGCTGGCAGGTATTTTTAAATTAATTTTTTTCTGTTTTGTGTAGTTGTGAGTTAAAAAAATTGTCTCAGTGTTATTTTTAATTAAATGCTAATTTTATAATTCCCAGTCTGACCCCTGAAACATTCTCAAAACGTGTTTGATTCGGCGGGTTTATATTTATTTTCATTTGAGTTTGCCGAATTTTGGACCTATCCGCACGTGGCACACTCTGCTATAAAGTCACGAACCCTCCTATCTTGTTTTTCAGTCGCATTTGTACCTGTCGAGTTCAACATGAGTTTATTAAGATTTTTGTGCTGCTTATGTTTGCTATGGATGAACTCACCAGGAATTGCTTCCGCCAGCGCGTCAGACCCGTTGATTGTTGAAATCCCCAATGGAAAACTCCGTGGCAGGGATAATGGCACCTACTACAGCTACGAATCCGTGCCATACGCCGACCCTCCAACCGGCAAACTTCGATTCGAACCTCCCCGTGCTTATAGCCGCCAGTGGACGGAGATTTTTGATGCCTCACAGCCGCCTTTGCCGTGCTTGCAATACAGCCAGTTCAAAACTAAGGTAGTGGGTCAGGAAGATTGCTTGACCGTCAGCATCTATAAGCCAAAGAACAGCAGTCGCAGCAGCTTTCCTGTAGTTGTCCTCCTGCACGGTGGTGCCTTTATGTTTGGAGCAGCGGCAGGCAACGGACACGAATATTTTATGAGCGACGGCAACTTGATGTTGGTAAAAATAAACTATCGCCTTGGGCCGTTGGGCTTCGTCAGCACTGGAGATCGTGAGTTGCCCGGCAATAACGG
Organism: Drosophila anomelani; assembly: GCA_035045905.1. Taxonomy (NCBI): domain Eukaryota; kingdom Metazoa; phylum Arthropoda; class Insecta; order Diptera; family Drosophilidae; genus Drosophila; species Drosophila anomelani. The sequence goes on from JAWNOO010000165.1 coordinate 9,266,583, forward strand.
ACTAAAGGACCAACGATTAGCTCTGCAATGGATCAGACATAACATAGCTAGTTTCGGGGGCCTGCCCGAGAATATCGTGGTCATTGGTCATTCTGCGGGCGGGGCATCTGCTCATTTGCAGCTCCTCCATGAAGATTTCGGCAGATTGGCCCGGGCGGCCATATCGGTGAGTGGGAATGCTCTAGATCCATGGGTTGTTCAGGAAGGTGGTCGAGGAAGAGCCTTTGAACTTGGTCGCATTGTTGGCTGTGGATTAGCTACGGAATCCTCCGAACTTAAGAGCTGTCTAAAATCCAAGCTTGCCAATGAAATAGTGTCCGCTGTTAGCAGCTTCCTAGTGTTTTCATACGTCCCGTTCTCCACTTTTGGCCCTGTCGTAGAGCCGGCGGATGCTCCCGAAGCGTTTCTTACCCAGCACCCTAGAGAGGTAATCAAGAGCGGAAATTTTTCCCAAGTACCCTGGGTTGTGACCTACACCACAGAAGATGGCGGTTACAATGCAGCTACGCTGTTGGAACAAAATAAAACCACTGGAGAGACATGGATTGAGAAACTTAACGATCGCTGGCTGGACTTGGCGCCTTACTTGCTCTTTTATCGGGACTCGCAGAACAGTATCAGGGATATGGATGAGTTCTCTAGAAAACTGAGAAAGGATTACCTGGGAAATCGACGATTTAGTGTAAAAAGCTATTGGGACCTGCAGCGGATGTTTACAGATATCCTTTTCAAGAACAGCGTGTCGGAAGCATTGGATCTTCATCGTAGATATGGACAGAGCCCGCTGTACTCCTATGTCTACGATAATCCGACGGAGTCTGGAGTCGGTCAGGTGCTATCCAAGCGGACGGATGTATATTTTGGTATGTGTGCCACTCCCTTCACTTATACGTAGCTGCTAATGTTTCCTTTTTTCAAGGTACTGTCCATGGCGACGACTTTTTTCTTATCTTTGACGTGGGTCGCCTGAGAGCGGCTTTACGTCCGGATGAAAACATTATTGCCGGAAAATTCATGAAGATGCTGGAGAATATTGCAATCAGGGATGATGAACTAATATTCGACGATTGCTATTTTGAAAATAATGTTGAACGTGAAAAATTTAAGGTGCTAAGGATAACAAGAAACAGATGTAAGAACGAGGAATTTTACCAGTTCCCCTAAAGAGTAAAAATAAAAAAGTAACATTTAAAATTAATAATTGTATCCAATTGGAGATTTATTTAACCTTCAGGAGGCTTCACCCGTCAACGGCTCATCAATCAGTTCCTCCTCTTCGTCATCTGGCTTTTCATCCTCTCCCAGCACATTGCCGTACAGTTCGATCTTGCTGTCCAGAAAGCGGAAGTCCTTTAATATGTGCAGTTTGTTACTGAAGCCAGCAATGGACATAAGGTTGATAGGAGCAGATTGCCACACCACCGAGTAGCATGCTGTATGCTCCACGGGAATATTGGCCTGTAGGTCACCGTGCAGCGTGTACGACTGCACATGGTTGTACTCTCCACCGATGAGGACACCATCGTCGACAAACTCGCATAGATGAACACGTCCTGGGAAGTCGAATACTCGAGTGCACTCCAAAGAGCGCAGGTGGTAAATAGAGGGCCTGGGACCACCACCACAGAGCAGCCAGTCCTCATTGACAGCCACGGCTCCTATCCACTTGCCCCAGTCCGGGCGAAGCAGCTGGGCGTTCTTGTACGGCTCCAGCAATGCGGTTTGCTCCTGCTTCTTAGTAGACCACACGCGAACTGTGCCATCCTCGGCTCCCGAGAAGATCTGCCCGTCGGCGTTGCCCACCACGCTGTGAATGTAGTCCGTGTGGCCCCGGTACTCCCGCTGAATGCGTCCATCCTCCAGGCTCACCTGATAGATGACGCCGTCGCCGCAGCCAGCGAATAGGGTGTCATTATCCGCACTCAGCCACATAGAGTTCACATCGGGCACCTCTACGGCATCCACCTGCATGGGAATCTTCACCTCCCATGAGCGCCTAATGGCCAAAGTTTCCTCCTCCTCGTTCCATGGCAAGCCGTAGATCAGGCCCACTGATCCCACAATCAGGAAGTCACGGTGGAAGGCCAGGCAGTTGATGTCGATACCACTTCCCTGTGGGAAGATCTTTAGCTTGCCAGGTGGCTCCTCAGAGCCTTTGTCCAACTCGTTTATCCTTCAATATTCACAAATTACAGCTTGGAAATGTGCAAAAACTCAGAATTCTCACCTGAGTGCGAAGATATCTCCAAACATGTTACCCGCGAATAGGTGCCGGTGAGAGGAAGATATAGTTTGTGCCATGACATTGTTGTAGGCACGTTTCAGGTCCTTTTCCTTCATGTTTTTCAGTTATTTAAACAATTTACAATCTTGCTTGTTGTTTTGCCGGTTTTCAGTGTGACCAATGCTTCGGTCCGAAAAATACCAAAGATAAATACGAATCGATGGAAAAACCTGTCACAAATTATCAATTATCGAATATTTAAAATGCTTATATTTATATTTAAAATATTTATTATATAGTTTACGATAAAATATACGAGTTAATTTAAATATTTTAATTATTGATGGAAAAACCTGTCACAAATTATCAATTATCGAATATTTAAAATGCTTATATTTATTTTTTTTGAAATATTTATTGTATTTATATATTTTAAGAAGTTTTAATTCAAACATTTTAATTTTGGTTATATTTTAATACATGCTTTTTTTTTTTTTGATTACAAATTCAAATATTTTGTTTTGCTGAAATTAAGCAATAAACAGTTTACAAGTTAAGGAAAAAGATTTGACAGTGCATAAATGTCCTGCTGGTAGGAAGCACGTTCAAGTTGATTAAGAATATTCTGAGCGCTAGTCAAACAGATGTTGCGCTCGTGATAAGTCATGCGATCGAATATGTTGTGTCCATTGGCAAGGATGAAGTACAGTCGTTCCGAACGAAGATGATCCACTAGACTTTTCCACATCTCCAATAGAAGATATGCCTCATCTCGCTGCCAGTTGACGGAGTCGTGCTTGTGGAGCATAACGGTCTTCAGCATGTAACTGGATAGATGCGGCAAAGATCCATGACTCTTATCCCTCAGCGCCTTCATGAGGCGCAGAACGTTCTTGAAGTTATACGAACCCTTCACCATTTCGCGCTCCCAATGCGGGGCACAAACCATAAAGGTGCGATCATCATTGCTGCCCGATTTCTTCTGCGGAATGGCGAACCAAGGATATTGGCCGGCCCCATTGCGTAAGCCCGATGGAATAGCAAACGGAAACTGTTCTGAAGAAAATTTGAAAGCCGGTACAAAATCGAAAGAAATTTCACGATTTGCGCTCTTGGCTTCAATGGTGTGGGCACAGCCTAACCCTTCCTTGGTGTAGTTCAAGGTGTAGACCCCGCGACTGGTCCTGACACGCACCGTCGACCCAAATACCTTATGGAAGACACCTCGCAACCAGGTCTGGAGAAGCTCGCGATGGATATATTTATCGCGGCCCACGATCGGTGCTCCTCCGTTCGGTGCATAGAGGAAGACAAATCCGTTTTCGTCTCTTTTCGGGGTGATTTGGTATGGAAACTTGAGCTTCAAATGGAGGTCAAACTCATCCGGAGTCACCAGCTTCACGCGATCCAAGTAGCTTCCTGAAACAAATTAATAAAATTAATTCATGTATTCCGAGGCTATTCTGAAGATGACTCACCGCCCAGGCTAAGTCCATCAAAGGCTCTGCGAAAAGTGTCGTCATGCTCCTTTAGCTGCTCCACCACATAGTTCTGAATATCCACAGCATCTTGAGTATATTCGTAGCGATCCTTGTCGGAGATCTCCAATTTGCTTAAAATTGTTTTTAAAGTTCCAGCGAAACTCATGGTTCTTTGTACGTTTTCTTGATAATAAAAAATGAACTTCGCACGATACGCTTCTGAAATCAAATGGCAAATGGCAAATAAGTGGTTCCCCGTTTTCTCTACACTTCAGTTTCCAGAATGTTCGGAACTATAGCTTTGCGTTAAGAGATTTTTAGGTTTACTGTAAACAGTTTTCAGTGCTATACCTGCTTTACGACAATAAGTTAATGCAGTGCTTTTCTTACATTATCGGTTAAATTCGAATTAGTATATTTAAGGTTAATTTAATTTAATGTCCCTTATTGCGTGGGTTAAATTAAGGGGGAGATACATATAAACAGTCAAAATATGTATTTAATGTGAAGTAAGTGAATAAAAAATGAAAATAATTGGCCTAAATGAAATTGTCTAGACATTGTCAATTTTAATTTCTAATTAGGGTAGCTTTTATATTTTATAAGCCATGCGGACGGCAGACGAATATTAAATAATATATTCTTTGTTGATGCAGATATATTATATTTCATTTCCTCAACATTTTGTAGGCGTTTCTAAGACCAACATTTAAATCGGAATGAAATTCAAATTGTTTACTTGTATTAAACTTTTAATTTTCAAGTTGCTCGTAGCTGCTACATATTCTTTATTGTATCTAAATAACAATAGTAATAATTTTAATGTTAACTTAATATCAGAAATAATTGGCCCAAATGAAATTGATTTGTCAGTTTTAATTTCTAATTAGGTAACTTAATATTCAGATTCACGTTTGATATGAATTTTTCGTTTTTTATAGGAAATTTATAGCAACTTCGTTATTTTTCCGAAATTTTCGTGAAACTTCGTGAAACTTCGTAAATTAAATTACGACAAACGTTAAAGCAGTGATTTTCTTACGTTATCCGTTAAATTCAAATTAGTATAAAAATAGTATATTTTAGGTAATTGGTTATTTGATTTCGTTCAGTTGCACTGCTTTTCTACCTTATCATAACCGGTAAATTCAAATTAGTATATTTATTTATAACCCATATATATTGAAAAGTCTTCAACGCAGTGATCAACAAGCAATTTGATTTAGCCATAATAGCTCAAAATTTTAAAAATAAAACTAAAATTGTTAAATTATAATTCATTTATAATTATAATTTAATATTACTATTAATATTTAATATTACTATTCCTATCTTTATTTCCCTCTTCCGTTTTAATTTTTATTTTTCCGTTTTGGCATCTTATCTTGTTTTTTTTTTTTTTTTTGCTTGGCGAGTGCATTGAATTTGCGGATTTTTTTTGTGTTCGAATATACAAATTCAAGGACACATGACGTCAGCTAAACATTTTTTGTGTTCGCTGCTTTCTATTTATTGTGTTCTTCGTCGTCTCTACTCTTATGCTTGTTTTTTTGTTGTTTTCTTTTGTTTTCAGCTTTTTTATATTAAATATTTGCACAGCAGCCAGCAGAGCAATTTCTGTTCTTGATTCTCTCATATCTCTTTCCAAATCTCCTTGCCTCTCTCTTTCACATTATCGTTCTCGCAAAAATTGTTTTGGCAAACAAAGTCAATCAGAAGTTCGTGAAACTAAAGCTTTTATTTAAAAGATACTAACATTATTCTCACAGGTTCTGTGCATATCGATTTAACTTTTTGCTGAGATAAGATAAGATTGAAATATCTCAATAAACATTTTATATTTTATTAAAAAAATAATAAAATATTTAAATATTATGTACATAAGTTAAGTTATTATTTTAAACAAAAATGTAGTTGTTTTTAAATATAAATTTGAAATCAGTTAGGAATTTAAAATATTTTATAAGTAATAACTTGTCAAAATACTTAATTATATACAAATATTTTTTAACAAAACATTCAAAATCTATCAAAAAATAAAATTAAAAACAACACTACTATAAGTTTTTACATTTTGCAAAATATCACTATTTCTTCCGGTATATTATATCTCTGTTTCGGTTTTTTTATTGTTTTGTTTGGTCATTGAAAGTGCAAGGCGTCGACGTCGACGCACGCATTTTATTTCTCAACCTCTCTAGAACGCACATTTATTATGCATTTAACGTTCCCCGCTGACGACTGCAACTATCGTTCCCTCCCCCTTGCCACCGCCTCTTGCTGCCATTTAAGATTCGCTTTCGCTTCCCCTTTTTTTTTATTTCCAGCGCGCACTCTGTAAAATTTCCATATTGTTTGTCAACCGACCCGTCCGACGATTGGATTGCATCCCGGGATAGGGGCTTCTTGATTCTTGATTCTCGGTTTCGGTCTCTGAATCGGTCTCTAAATCGGATTCGGAGTTGGAGGCGATCAACAGCTCCGTATGCAGTCTGCATGCAAATACTGCAGTTCGCATCAGGACGCACTTAAAGAACAAAATAAGAGATTTGAAATAAAGAAAATGAACGACTAATTAAACCAGCAAACTTTATATGATTTTAGGATTATTATGAAATTATTTTAAATGAAATTACCTAAAAATACATATATTGAATATTACGTATACGTAATATTTTGTCTGCAAAGTTAACTTGTAAAAAAACCTTTAAAAATTGTTATTTTATTTAACTAAGCTGTCGAGTCCGCAAGAAGCAAATATTTAAATTAAATTTTGATTTATATAATGTTTTATTTACCATGATATTCGATGGATATAAATATTTTTAAGACCCTTAGAATATTAATTTAAATAAATTAAGTCAACTATATATTTCCTTCAGTGCATGTCCTGTGCTGGGAAAGGGAAAGAAAGGGACAGAGCAGAGCAGGGCCAGGGTCCACAGATATCGTCGGAGGCAGCAGTTCAATCACATTGCACTAAAGTTCGAGGTCAGTTATAAAAATAAAATTATTTTCCCTCGCTCGCTCGCGCTCTCCCTCTCAGTTCTTTCGCGGACTCTTGGATTGGATGGGCTTGGGATTGGATTGGGTTTTTTGTTTTACATTAATTTCTGTTTGAATGCGACAAAATGGGTTTCTTTGTCTTTGGCTGACTGGGCAGGATCGGGATAGGGATCAAATCATGGGGTTGCTTTAGTCCAGCTCCTGTTTCCTGCTCCTGTTATCGTTCCCATTTCGCTGGCTAAATCGCCATGAGGCACAAAGGCCATTGTTCGGGGACATTGCGGGTCACTCGAGTGGAAGTAGGCCACTGGAGTTCTGTGTAACTTGAGCACCGATCCGCTGATCGTCCGATCGGCGATGCAATTGTGTAATGCGAGCTCTTCATGCAGGGCATTGACTCCTTGCCTCACGGATAATGGGGGGGGGGGGGGGGGGACTTGATAAATAATCTCATTTAAAAGGCTTTTTTCCTGGTAAGTTATAAAAATATATAAAATGTGCGTTTTAATATTAAATTTGAGTTGATAACATTTAGCTGGAAATATACAAATTCCATAGCGCGCAATCACAAATTTATATTTTTAAATAAATAAATATTATTGAAAACAATGTATTTGATGATTGTACCTAACTTTGTTGAACGAACAGTCTTATAGAGTTTTAAAGGGACAATTTTAAATGGTTTTAGGTTAAATATGGCATTGCGATTTTTAATTAATCTATAGTCCGGACTTAGAAGGTAGAACATTGAACCGATTTGTGTGCTTATGGAGAGGTTTTTGAGCAATTTTTCTTGGGAGTTTAATACAGTTTCTTCACGTCGAATTTAGTAAGGTTTCTAAGCGTTTAAAAAGGTTTTAAATCCTACAGCTATCTTATTTAATACACCTATGAACATATATTTTCATTGATATTCTTCTAAGTCCGACTAGGGTTTTTTTGTTTGAAAGCCAGGGCCCAGACAGTTGCTGACCGGTGGAATGCTGTTGAACTTAATTTCGGCTGGTCGGTTCGGCCTCGCAATGAAATGAAATTTCGATCATTTCCAGAGAATTCATGCCACAGATTTTGGCGCGACGGTCGCGGGTCCTCGAAACAAACCGAAAACAGACCAAGACAAACTAGTTGGACGGGCTCCCAGCTCCACCATCCTCCGCGCCAGAAGCAGGGGGGACCCAAGGATGCCGGATCCCGGACTGCGAGACGGCGGCGCAGGCAGGTTCATTAACTTGTTTGCCCCGCCGCACGTTGCCGCATTGCCTTGTTGCTGTTTTTGTATTTTTTTTGGGTCTGCCGTTGCCGCCGCCGCCGTCGTCTTTTGCCAGCATCCGCGACGAGACAATAATGATCTTCGCTGGAAACGCGCGAGCCCCTTGCAACTCGTGGCACTCTCAGCTCCCAAAAGCTGGAATCTCCTTGCTTCTCCATTTCCTCGCCGGCAGTGGAGCTGCTGGTGGTGATGGTGACTTAATTGCCGCACCCAAATGGCTGGTGAGCTGGACTAGGGATTAGCACGAAAAGTATTCGATTCTCAAGCTCTGCGCTTGAATCTATGAAGGGTATATGGCTTCCAACGGAGACTCCAGTTACAGGTCTATTTAGAGTGAATTTTTGGGGAACTATTGCAGTTAGTTTTCTTAGAAAAAATGTACAGTATTTACATAATCTATTTAAAATATATATATGACCGCCAATTTTTTGTTTATTTTTTATCAATTCTGTGGTCTAAGAGACTAGTTATTCACATTCCTATAATAAAGTTGAAAGTTGCTTTTAAATAACGAACAACCTCATATTCGCAATATTTAATTAGAGTATTTTTTCCGCAAGTTGTCTGCTTTCTTTCCCAAAAACCAGTTTCCATTTTAAGAGCGATCGACATGCAGATGGAAGCAGGGCGGGCTCTCTACCCTATGATCCTTGTGACATTCGCTCATTTTTCACTGTCGCAATTCGTTTTCTCCGATAAAGTGGAGCACATTACATACATATATATTATACTAACCTCTGATTAATATGAATTGTGGCCCTTCCGATATCGCTGCAACCTTGGCCAGAGTCATTTACTCAGCAGGGTGAATCACAACCACACCATGAAGTGGTCTCAATGGCATGGATACAACTTGGATGTGACTAAGCATGACTCAAAGAAAGACTGGTAACGGAAGGCACTATTAAAGGAAATAATAAAAACCATTTTCTTACCTTAAAATAAAATAGACTAATTTCTCAAAAATATGCTTCTTTAGGGAAATTTTATATAATTAAATTTAAACGAAGAAAAGTGCCTTTGCTATGAATCATTGTTTGGTTTATATTCGTCATTTGTGGAATTTCAAGACGAAGATTAATATTAACATAATACAATTTAATAATACAAAACAATTAACTAAAACAATTGAATTCTATCGTAATTCGTAATTCATATCATTCACCATTGTTAATACTCTCCAGAAGCGTGGTTAGGCACTCGAAGCGGGTACATTTTCCCAGCACGGATCTCACGTCTCTCGTGAAGCGTAGGGCGTCCAGGAATGGCAGGAGATCGAGAAGGGCTTCGTCCTTCTGTCCTATCCTATAGGATGAGATGGGGATGCAGTTGCCCGCATTGAAGCTACATTCAATATTGGAATTGTCCAGTAGCAGGACATTTGCCAGGTTAGGCGAGCACAGCGATATATATTTGGCCTTCAGGCCAGCAACATCAACGGTGTTGTGACGGTAAAACCTTTCGGTTAAAATCCCACGGCCATTATCTAAGAAATCCAGGATGGGTGAAGCGTAATCCTCCGTTCCACAGGTGAAAACCACCAGGTCATACCACCTGGACACGTAGTTCAGGAAGCGATCTACATGGGGACGCTTGTAAACGTAGACGTCGCCCCAACAATTCGAATCCGAAAGGGTGAACTTGAAGTCGTGGGGCACGTTGGGTGGCAGCTGCCGATGATTGCCTTTTCGGTGAAACCAGGCCGTGATCAGGGTTTCGTCCATGTCCAGCACGAGTGTCTTTTTAGCCACACGCTGTAGGCAGCGTCGGGAAACAGGAGTCAGGTAATCATCGCTCAAGTATCCAATGGGAGAGTAATCTGCGTAGATCTTGTAGATCCTTGCCGTTGTCAACTTGATGAATCTGCCAAGCTTGGGCTTAAACAGGCATATGACCGCCAGCAGCAGACTCAAAGTGGTCAGCCCATATGAGCTGAAGGCAGGAGCTCATATAAGCTGCGACTACTGGGTTTATAACATAAATTACTTACACAAATATGAATGTGTCGCCAGTCATGTTTTTTTTTATTACGATTTCAATCAGCTTATGACTAAATTCCAAACCAATTAACTAACTTCCATTAAGAATCTTAACTAAACGCAAAAGTAATTTAGTGAAATTGTTATAAACGCTTCCAGAATTTAAGAGATTGACAATGATCGCCAGGGATTCCAATAAAGGGAAAGGAATGAGCTCCACCCCGAAAATAACACCCTTGACGAATGAATCAGAGAAAGATCGATTAATAAAACACTGAACGTAAAATTTACAAATTTAAATCAAGTTTGAAATCCCAATGATATAAGAACTACAAATTTGAGGTCCGAAACAAATTAGAATTATTCAAAAAAATGTATTTAAAACTTTATTACAATCACAATTAACCTTACCTCGCCAAGAATTTATGGCATTTATTTAAGTATGAGCTTAGCGTATTGTTTATGATTATTTTAGCTAATTTATAATAGTGGCAAGAACAAGAACAATCAATTTCCAATTTATTTTCTATTAATTTTAAATCCAAATACATTTCTGTGGCACCCCTGCGTATACGTAATAAAAAATTACGTATACGCAGGTGTGCACACAAAACATATTTATTTATCATTCCTCTGCAAATTCAATATAATTTTCTCACTGTGTGGATATTCGAGGAACTTGTCTGGCTCACAATATTCCACTTACAGTGGGTGTTAAACGATCGGCAGTGCGTGTGGGTGACGAATGGGAGGGAGATATTACGGAAAAGGGAGCAGGGAGTTGGAGCAGCGATATAAACATCCAGGCGATGATGACGCACAACGAAGCAGATCAGAAAAAAAAAAAACAAGAAAAGCTAAAAAAATTAAAACGATGAGCAGGGAGTTAAAGTGCGATTATAAATCATATGAAGAAGAAAATATTGAAAGTTGTAAGACTTCAAAATAAAGTAAAAACTGATTTAAAATCCAAACAATTTTGAAAATATTTGTATACGGAATTACATTTTTGAATTTTTTATATATATTTTAAATAAAGTAAAATATTCCATGAACTATTTGTGTTTTTTAGGCGCACAAAGGCCGCAGCACTGACGGAAGTTCGCCAGCGATGTCACTCGTGTAAAATATTGCACTGGCCTTGGGAGCAGCACGCACAATGTGACTGCGCCGTCAAGACGATTAACAACGCAGCACAGAATGCAACAGCAGCAGGAACAACAACATTTAACAAAAATACAGCCAGAAACAACAACAACGGCAACTTTGGCCATGATGCCGGCGGCGTCATCCAGAAAGGAGCACCATATTGCGCGCATCTGGAGGCTGCCGCCTGCACTCGATTGGGCTGGAATCTTGCCAGAAATATTATTAATTAAATAAATATTAAATACATTAAGGAGCTTTTCTGTAAACAGATCAACTCCATAACGTGAACGCCTGTCATACGATTTAGTTGCATTTTTACTGAAAATCTTTTAATCTTATATTAACCCAGGTAACTTTTTGTTTTTGGGACACCTGTGCTCTGATAAATTATTTATTCGATCAATTTCTTTGAAAATATAGGAAACCCTTTAAATTAAGTCCACCCTAATGGATCATCCCACTCATTAGGTTGTTTATTGTTACCCTTCCAGGCTCCGATGTCTGCGTTTTTGCGGTTTACTGTGTGGCGTCTGCTGGGTGTCAACATTTAACCGCATGTTGCTGCAATTCCCCAATTCGCACAAAAAGTGCATACATATTTAAGGGAAAAATGAACTTGTGAGTCAGTTAAAAATAAATGAAATGAGTGGACCGTTCAACCACCCGCATCTAGGCACATGTTCGGTAGTTACTGAAGAGTTTGGGAAAATTTGTGGCAGTTCCCATAGCTTTGGTTACAATAAAATCGTAAAATATACATATTTCCATCAAGTTTCCAAAATAAAAGATATGTATCTAGCAGATATATTTTCCCCCTGTGTACGCTTATCGCGTTGCTTATCTCGTTTCTCGCAATTGAACCTGAACCTGTAAACGCGATTCTGGCAGCTTTTTGGATACGAAATTTGACGTGTGTTAAATTAGCATTAAATAATAATAATTCTGCTGCTGTTGCTGCTGATCTTTTTGGGCTTAGCTGCTTTTGTTGTTGTGCTGAATGCAAAATAAATTGCGCATAAAGTTTAATCGCTTTGACTTTGCACAACACACACAAAAACAGGCAAACGTACATGCGAAAACCCAAAAAATACAAACTCGCATAACAAAAGATTCTTCACACAGATACAGACGCATACAATATCAGTGGCAGGAACAACAACAACTACAGCAAGAGCTCAGTGGACAGTGCAAAAATAAAATACAAAAATAAAAAATAAAAAAAAGTGGAAAGAAAGAGAGACTACAAGGCGAAGGCGACGCCAACAACGGGGCAGAGCGAACGGAGTCAACAACCTCCAGTGCATTACTCACTTTTAAAGACCGTGTGTCCTTCAACAAAAACTTTATCTCTGTCCCCCGCTCGCAGTCATGTATTTCACTCACTCACTTGGTAGCTCGCGCTCTCTTTGGATGCTCGCCTCGTTTTTTACATTTTATAATTAAACAATTTTGCAGTCGTCTCGCCCTCGCAACCCCGTCACCCACCGCCCCCCCAGCCACACACCCTCTTCGTCATCTTTTTCTGGACAAACAGAAACCCGAAAAAGTGAAGCTTGCTGCACAGTAAAAAATGTGATCGCATCAATATTCAAGGCAGATTTTTTACTAATAATTAGGTAGAAAAGTAATATTTAAAATATTTATGAACATTTCAATGGAAATATCAATATTAAAAGTTAAAAAGATAGACCCGAAAATCATAATACCAAAATATTATTAACAATAATTGCATTACATAATCTAACATAATCTAAACTTTTTTTTTATATTGTTTCAAGTTAAACCTTAAATTCCGAGATTTCCTTATTTTTAAATGGCTTTAAAAGATTTGAAAAGTATGTTCCATATAAACCGAACATTTTCCCTAAGTGGATTTGTTTTTGATATTTTTCTTGTGGTTCTTGGAGCTTTGCACAAGTGTGCAGAGAAGACTGTCTTGTATCTCCATTTTATCGATTCGGCTTCGAAAACTTTGTCGATTCTTTGCCCGTTGCTGCTGCTGCTGCGCATTTTGGCGAGATGCGAGATGAATAAACTTTTGTGCGCTTGCGTGACCTGTTCGCCGTCCCTGTCTCCATCTCCCATGCTATCGGCTCCTTTCCCGCCTGCCCCCGCCCCACCACGAGAAAGAGTGGGAGTGAGTGAGAAAGGAAGAGGACTGCCACATCCGCTCTGGTCTGCATGTGTGTTAATGTCAATTTTTTGTGTGTGCTTTTTTTTGTGGCTAATGTCATTGACTGCAATTTGTTAGCAAAATATTTCAACTGATAAATAAAATCTACATGATGCCAACGAACTCGGAGCCCCAAAAAACAAGCCCAAAAATTGCAATTTGCGCCCCAATTGAAGAGCAACTACGAGAAGGCGCTCGTGCGAGAGAGATAGCCATTCCGGGCGGACCCACTCTCACACACACACACAAGAGCACAGGTTGGCAATGCCATAAACAAAGAATTCCTTTTGTTTGTCGATTCGATTTCTGCGCTTTGCTTTCTTTTCCTTTTTTGTGTAAATTGTATTTTTATTTTTAAATAAACAAGCAGCGGAGTTCATTGCATTCGCCGGAATAAGAATATAACAAATAAGCCAGCCACAATCAACAAAAGGCAAAAAAACAGGAACGTCGACTGATATACATGGCGTATAATTAACGGCTGCGCGTGTGTGGAGAGTTCAAGTTAATTTATCAATTCTTTCTCTTTTTTTGGGACCTCACAATACTTGCACTTGAGTAGGGAGAGTGTGAGCAAAGTCATAACTCTGTCGAAAGGTAAATAAAAAATCAATCAACTGATTAATTGCGGCTCAACAATCTGGGATTTCGTTGCCAAAATTAACTTAATAGCTGGTGACACCATATGCGGGAATCATTATGAGGCAGGTCTTGTTTTTATTTATGTAAACTGAGTGAATTTCCTTGACTAAAATTCATGAAGTATATTATTTTAGATAAGGTCTCCCCATCGAGTGAAACAGTTATGCATCTTTTGGATCGATCATCTGTTGCATTTATCAGATGGTGCTATATTTCCAGGCCGAGCATTGAATGTCAATGCAGATCGGGTTACACAGCTAAAGTCGGTCAATAACTTTGGACCCCTGCACAAAACGTTTAGGCGTTGACCACAAGTGATCAAGATGTTCCTGTTGTTTTATTTTATGTTGTGCACTCGCTCCTTTGGTAAAGCCTGATCTCAAGTTAATGCCTCGGATGCCACGTTATTTTAGTTGACCGGTTTAATGACTCGAACTTAATTTGCGCCCTCGGAGAGAGGCTAAGAGACCAAACTGCCAAAAAAAAAAGCCAAAAGTATGCGCAATAACAAGGCAGACAACACCCAGCAGCCAAGAAAAAACTCGGCTTGGACAGAAAGAGACATCGGCAGCGACGCGTCTGGAGGCTTATAATTAAGGCTGCCATTTTAGCAGTGATTTTAGGATTATTAAAAAACAAATATAGTGCTTCAGATTATATTAAATCGAATAAACCGTAAGCAAAATTAATTTAAAATTGTAAACATTTTTATAAATCGTCGTCTCCATTTTTTTACCAGTCAATAGAAAATATCTGTTTATTTCAGATACTAAATTTCCCAACAATAAAACAACTTTTACATCCACAATTAAGAACTTGGTTTCCATTTTGAAAGGTCCTGCAAGTAGACTCCAAAAAGTAGGCAAGGATTTTCGAACCACAACTTTTAGTTTGAGCCTGACTTTTTTTTAATGATATGCTATTTTTTCCACCGCAACTGTGCAAGGAGGAGATCTTTGCGGCTGTGTCCGTTTGGGGCAGGGGAGAGTGGGCGGTGCAGGCAGCAGGAAGAACTCCAAAGCGACGATATGTGTATGTTTGTGAGTGGGTCGCCAAAAAAAGGCAACAACAAGAGGGCCCAGGAGGGGGCAGCAAGCCAAAAGTGGAGAGAACAGAGGGAACAACCACAATACAAAACAGAACGATCTGCCAGTAACTCATATTGGAGAGTGCGTGTGTGAGTGAGCAGCGACTGCGGAGCTGGCAGAGGGGTTGCTATTGCCAGGTTGAGTTCAGTTTGAGGCTAAATCCAATATAAAAAGCCGGATCGAAAGATGCAAAATGTTCATTCCGTCGCCGTTCGTTCGTTCCGTCCGCTTTACTTTGCTCGCATATAAAAAAGTCAAACAAAATAATAAAATGAAGCATGCGAAAGCAGCGATCGCCGCAAAGCACACACAGATACTCGAATTCGCAAACACACCACACCCATACGCATGCATTTTGGCGACGCCACTGCGTACGGGCGGCCATTAAAGCCGACTGCGCTGCCGCCAGCGCAGCGCAGAGTATAAAAGCATAAAATCACTTCGTACTCGAGTTTATTAAAACCAAAACTGTGAAAGTGTCAAGATCGGTTGCAGAGCTCAGAGCTCGTATCCCTATAAAAAATATCCAGGACTCATCGATTAAAAGAATGTAAATCCTTCATAAAACAACAAAATTAAATAAATATATACATCAAGTTCTAGTGAAATTTGTACTAAAAACAAAAACAGAATGCAGTGAAAGTTGGGCAATTAAAATAGAAATAAAAGCAACCACAATCTAATCTAAAATAGCGAAACCGAAAAAGAAAAATACATTTCAAGCGCCACGCGACGCGCCCCACGTCAAATATAAAACCAAAAGCGAAAAAAAATGAAAGAAAAGAAAATCGAAAGTGTTCTACTGACATGGATTACTTTTTGCTACCCAAAACTACAAACACAACAACAACAATCAAGGCGAAGAGAAACTAGTGCTAGTTTTGTCTATTCGGAGAGTAGAGCGAAGAGTGAGAATGGGAGTACATATCTCTTCGAGAGCAAAAGGCCGGTCTCCAAAATAGAAAGCACTACACAGGGAAAACTATCTGACAAGCTCATAAAAAACCGACAATAAAATCAGGGTCTTTTCTAGGTTTATTTGGCATAAAAAAATAGTTTTTCGATCAGTTGGTCCTTCTTCTTTGTACCCCAACAGGGTAGGATTGTAAAGAATATAAATTCTACTTTTTTAAAATAAAATTTCAATTCCAAATAAGCAATCATAGGAAAAATTCTCCCACTCTGTGTTCTCTCTGTGTAGATAGGGATTTCTTTTGGCCTTTATCAAATGTATCTTTTGCCTTTTATCAAATGTATCTTTTGGTTTGCATCCATAAAACTTGGTATTTACCACAATACTGTTGACAGAACTATATTGCCCCCATTTTGCTCTTTCTGTGTAGACTAGCGATCTCTTCTGTTTTGTGGTGTACGTGCACTTGGCCTCACGCTCCACGCTCGACGCTCCCCACGCTCCGGGTCTTCGTTCTACGCTCTTTGGGAGAGCAGAGGCAACCGAGCAGGAATTCTAATTCCCGCATTCTCGTAGCTTTGAACTTGAACTTTAAATGCACTCACATACAAACATACATATACTAGTGCTGTTAGCTGTTAGAGGGCGTGCTCCCCATATCTCTTTTCTCTCGCTCTTCGCTAATCGCAGAAAGAGCCCCAATCATACGTATATTTCCCCAGTTGCGAGGCGGTTCGTTCCATTTGGGCGCTCGGCATTTATTCGCTCGCTGATAAATTTTCGACTGGCTTGCAATTAATTTTGGCTCTTGACGAGCCCCAAAAGTGAAAGTCGTGAGTGAAAAGACGTGGCAGTTTTTTATATTTAAAAAAAAAGAAGAAAAAATAACAGAAGCAGTACGAAAAAAGATCAGACATGAACTGTGTACGCAAAACACGAAATGCGAAACGACGGCGGCTGCGGCGGCAACAAGTTAATAAATTAACACAGCAAAACGAAGAAAAAATCCAGATTCCGGACTATAATGCAAAGAAAGCGGCGCAGCTAGTTTATTTTTATATGTTAACGATTTTCCCCCAAATGGCATATATGTATGAACAAATGTTAGGTGTGGTTTAGGCCTTCCGTTCTGAATCCGAGAATTTCCTTATAAATCTAGCCTCTACTAGGCTTTGTCTGTGCATTTGAAATCCGATCAGACATAGCCTATAAGAGGTTAGGTGTACCAAGGCAAATGTGCAGCGAAAGGCGGAAGAGCTTAGTCACTGAAAATCATAAAATATGAAATATAGAATTGTAAATAATAAACATAAATAATTAACCAATAAATATTAACTAGATTATTATGTTAGCTTTACTTATTTTGTATGTAAAAACCAATAAATAAACAAATTTTTTTTCTTATCATAATAAAAATACAATTTCCTTATCTCCGCATCTCTTGTTGTTTTAATCTCATTTTGTTTATAGTATTGGCGAATTCTATATTTAAATATTTTAGGTTACGTGCACTACTAAGCCGAATGCGCAGCTAAAAAAACGGAAAGCGATTATATCTAAAACCCAGAGGAAGAGGTACAGTAAAAGAAAGACCTGATAAGCATGATTCCCTGCAGCATTCTCTCCCCCAAAATTGTTTTGGATCTCTTGTTTATTATGTTTTGCCTGTGTTGCTATTTATTAGCTAATAACTTATATTTGTATATTTTTCGAATAAAAAGGCGTTTCTGCGAATCTTTTTGATGAGTGTGTGCTTTTCCATGGGGGCTGACTGAGCGATGATTCGAGTGGAGCTGGCGACTGCGCTTCTGCTTGTTCTCGGGTTTTGGCTGGGGTTTTGGATTACACTGGGATTATCGTGTGTCCAAGGCGCCATTCGCCTGAAGAAACAGCTGGCAATTCGATGGACACTGGTTCATTGGATATTCTAAATAGATAATACCCAGTTACATGGAAAATTTTACAAGGTTAACTAGGGTTTTATCTTTATTTTATAAAAATAAATAATGATTTATGCTTATATATATGGATCTGACTTTAGCACTTTAATGCCAAACGTTTACTCTTAAGAAAGTTATAAAAATGATGTTACTTTTATTTGGGCGAAATCGTAAGTTATTTAATTTTGAATACTTTTATGGAAGGCAACTAATAGAAACCTTAAACACTTAAAATAGCAAACGTTATTCTTTAATTCCTCTGTTATTTATTCCTAAAAACGAATCATATAATAGAAACAAAATTTATAAAATGTAAAAATTTAAATTTAATTTAAATAATGTATAAAACTATAAAATAATTATTTAATTTTTATATATTTTATACTGCTTTAAAAAGCTTTAGAGTTGATTTTAAGCTGAATGCTATACCACACGATCAGTGCACTGCTTTGCTAAATCTTCCTCCTCAATGTAAAATGTAGAAATTAAGAAAAATATTTTAATTACATATATTTCCTGAATGAATAAAATTAGCATAAATTGTAAAAGGAAATTATACTAGAACTTTATTATCTTATATTTAGAAAATATATATATCTGAAAAGAAGTGAGAACTCGGATTTTTAATAACCCAAAGACTAATACAAATATATCTTTTGTTGTTAAAATATCTTTTGCTTTGTTAAAGCTCTGTGCTAAGTGCTACTTCTACAGGTTTTTTTCGGATCTTCTCATCAGACAAAAAACCGAAATAGGAACGTCAGTGGTAAGATGGATGATCGTTCCCCAACTTGGGGGCTTGAAGTTAGAGCTAAACTCCCACAATTGGCAATTCATTGGCTTCTGCTGCTGTTGCCTTGGTTTATCTGCAGCGGCTGCACATAAAACACGCTCAAAATGACTGAAAATGCGTTTCGAGACAGACAGTCTGCGCCATTCCGTTGGATTTCTCACACATAAAATTCGAATACCGAAAATCGAAATCCCAAAGCCCAAAAATCGAAGACATTAACCGAAGGAAAAACAGATTGCAGTGCCAGCATCGTTCATGTCTTCCCTAATGGCCTGTACATGGCACTTGAGCACTCCAAGCCAGGCCGTATTTATGGCCTGGCACTCTACCACTTTACCAAGGGCACTGAGAGAAAAAGATGCAGAGCACAATACAATAATAAGAAAATCGAATAGTTAACTTGTAAACAACTTGTAATAAGGTAAATTTGTCAGCAAAATCATTGAAAATTTACTGATCTTTATTAAAACTTTTTTTCTAAGTATAATCTTACTATTTTTCCAGCTGCCGGCGGCCGTGTCGGCTTATGCAATTGTGCAAGATGTGCGGCTCATCATCTTACTGGCCTGCGAGTACATGGGTTAACATTTAACCCACATCCCAGCTGATGGCTATTCCTGGCCCATTGGCCCCCGAGGGATGACCTTCCCCCATCTCCTTCTCGTTTACTTTGTGTGTCCGGAATGTGTCCAAATTTGTTGGGAGTTAATTGAGCGACACGCCCACCATGCCACGCCGAAAAAACAAATCGTTGCAGCTAATTAAATTTAAGCATAAGCCAAAACCAAAAGGAAAAACCCTGCGAGCGCAGCTACAAATAGCATCAACAGCGTTACCAATTCATTGCAGTAATAAATTGACCCACTTTCGAATCTGCAACCTGACCCAACTACAACATGGCAATGTAGAAAAACTGTGAGCTAAAAAATAAGAAAAAAAATATATATAAATACAAATAAACATACAAAGCCCCAAAAGCAATTTTGGCTGTAAAATCGACAAGCGCCAAACAACAACAAACACAAACAACCAACCAGCAGCAGCAGCAAAACAACAAAACAAACTCAACACTTTAGTGCAACAGTTTAGTGTCAGGCAAAACGAATGACTTAAGAAACGAACGCGAGCGCTCGACGACAGTTTTCCCTCTCTCTCTCTCTTAGTCTCTTGCACGTGAGCCGTCATCAGAGATGTCGTTGGGTATTGTTTGCGGAATTTTAAAATTTGCATGTTCATTTCCATATTTTTTAAAAGTATTTCATAATTTATTTTTAAGGATTATCTTTTTTCAAGTTCTGACGAAAAACAAAAAAGATTTTTCCAAGTTTCAGATTACCTTTGACTTTTATATGTTTTTTTTTTTTGCAAGATCAAGATTGTGTTAAATTTAAGAAGATATGTAAAAAAAATAATAAGAAACTAAGTTATTAACTAAACATTAATTATATTATTTCATTTACTTTTAATTAATGTATGTAGAGTTGATAAAATATTTATATTATATTAATTAATTATAAAAATAATAATAAACTAAGTCGTGTGCTTATCAAAGTTTAAATTACTTACTTAAAAATTAGCCATGTATTTGTAG
This sequence comes from Drosophila anomelani, assembly GCA_035045905.1. Lineage (NCBI taxonomy): Eukaryota > Metazoa > Arthropoda > Insecta > Diptera > Drosophilidae > Drosophila > Drosophila anomelani. Next base: position 9,286,832 of record JAWNOO010000165.1, read on the forward strand.
AGTTCTTCATTATAAATTAAAAATATGAAAACCACTTTATATACTAAAAAATTCGTTTAAAAAATACCTGGCAGCCACTGAAGTGGAACGATTTGCTCGCTTTTCGAGTTGTAAAATGGCCAAATTCGCCACTCTGTTGCATTTGAAGGCACATACAAGTGTGTGTGTGTGTGAGTGCTCTTCTAAACAACCCAAGAAAATTAGTCTGAATTGGAATTTGAGTGGTTTAGTTAGTGGCAGCAGCGGCGCAGTAGCCAAGAGGGCGGGCAGTGGCAGACAGCACCAGTTCAACTTCAGCTTTTGAGCGGCAATTGTTTGCCATCACCCAAGGTACCCCCAAGTCGGGGAATTGGGTAATTGACTTTATTGGCTGCTGCAGTGTTTTTTAGTTTTCTTTTTGTTTTTGTTGTGTTTGAAGCTGCTTAGGTAAATTGCAATACACTGCGCTGCAGACAGATTAGTTGCGGAAACGAGCCTGATTGGGCAAGTGTGGATAGAATTAGTTTTTGCATTTGGCGAAAGGTGGGTAGCTGAGCGACTTGTGGGTGGAATGGTGGTGAATGGGCTGGGCTTTGGTTTCAATTTGATTAAATTGTAAGATTTATCTGCAAGAAACACTGAATTATACCAAAGAGAACTTATGTCACGACTAAAATGTGTAGGAAAAGGTAATTTAACTAATATTTGAGCTAATTTGTTTATTCATTATAATATTCTTAAGGGTTTGAAATATTAAAAAATGATTTAATTTTTTATTTAAAGAAAAGTTAAATTAAAATGTAATTCATAGTACCATTTTATTAATAAATGTAATATTTTATTATAGATTTACAACAGCTTTATTATATATTTTAAAATAATAATAAATAAAACTACTCCTAGGTCAGCTTTGCCGGGCTGAAATATCCCCCAATTTATTTACTAAATCCCTTGTGATAATAAAAACAAGATAAGTTCAAAAACCAATTAACTTGAACCAATTGTTAGGAGATCGGTTCATTGCCAAAATCAGCGATTAAAAGCGTGAAAAAGACAAGACAAGACACTTTAGGCGATCGCAGGGCAATCGGCCAGCGTCTTGAGCGTACGGATTACGATCTCGTAGATATTCTGTCTGTGCTAACAATCTCTTGGCCACTCCACCACTCAGCCAGTCAGCCACTGAGCCACTTGTCCAGTTTGAGTTCAGTCCAGTTAAGCTAAGCCAAGCCAGGCTCCGGCGAGATCCAGCGAGGCGGTCAGTTGGATTTCATGCTCTAGATAATAACATGCAGTTAGTGCGAGAGTGCTTTGAATGCAAAAGCCTTTTGGACTGCCTGGCAACACAGCGAACAAACTGAATACTAGTATGTATAAAAATATATATAAATTAAAAACTTGATATTTTTTTATTGACTTTCAACATTGAGTCGACGAATGGAATCCACACGATTTAATTTGCCGAGTGGATTTGAAAAGCAATTCGAATGCGAGTCAGCCGTTAGTAATCCGAGCGGGGCGATAAAACCCCCAACTTCCATTGTCCGCAAGGTGTTAAATATTTGTTGTATAATCCGCGCTCTACACCAGAAAGGTAGAAAAAAAGCAGACCGAGCATATACAACTTAAAAATCGATTAACATCAGCGTAATTATGGACATAATTTCGGGTGATCAAGTGTGGCAACAACAAGCGGAGTAAATGAAAGCGGTAAATGTCAAGAAATTAGCGCGAATATATACATATGTATCTGTTAAACAATGAAGATATATATAAAAATTTGGAATGTAAAAATGTTTAAATACCTTAAATACCAGTGACCAAAAGCAACCTTGAACTTGAAATGATTTAGGGACGACTTAAGCTTGCGTTTAACTTTCACTTTTTTACTTTTACAGATCTTCTTAAGGGTTTCTTGCATTTTAAATATTTTATCACTGTTGCTTTATATGTATTTTTTTCTTTTGGGGAGAAGGCAAACCAGGTGAGTTAACGCCTCGGATCGCAGACATTTCTTGGCGGTGCGTGTGCTGGTTGGACAAGGTCAACACCTTTCCTTTTCCTTTTCGGGTTTTACTGCTGCTACAGTTCGAGTATATTTATTGGAAATGAGCCAACTTGCGGGGCACTCGACTTTAATTGACCAAGTGCAGTGCGGCTAAGAGATACGAGATATTGCGCATATGTATGTATATATTGCCACTTGTTAATTAAAATATTTGAAATAATTATATAAGCAAAGTCTGCTAATTACACCCGTCCGACCGACAGTCGAGACTCAAGTGGGAGATATCCAACCGAATGACAAAACGTTGGGCGCCATGATCAATCACCTGCCAGTCTATTTGTTGGCTTAGTTAGTTGGTCACTTAATCACACACTTAATAGGTAATTACACTGTTTGTTTCTGGGGTCTTTCATTGTTTGACTAAATATACTTTTACATACTCTTATACAGCGAATTATCTAATACTACTTTTTAAATTAGTATTCGCTTAAAGTAGCTCAACAAGAAGCCTAAAATATAAAATAAATCACTTTAAATTCAATAATAATTTATAGGTTATCATATTAACTATTATATTTAGATTAAATTATATATTTTATTCAAGAGAAATATATAAATTATTATAAACAAATGTAAGCTGAAAAAAGAGAACCTTTAGATTAACATTTATTATATATCTTCTTGTTTAATTATTTAATTCAGATCAGTGCTTTTTTGTTAATTTTATTTAAATTAAACCTTTAAAAGTTCTCTTTCCTAAATTAAACAGATACCTGCCATTATTTTCGGATCGTCAGACAAGCCATATCGGCCAGTCTCGGTTATCTTCTGCCTGGTGGTCAATCAACTAGATGCTCAATCGGTCATTTAATGAGCTAATCAATCACCCGGCCAGTGACAGACTTTAGCTCTTCGAAGGTTTTTTAACTGCGGATTGCATAGATATATATCAATGGCTGCCGTTGCACCTTTAATTAATCCAGTTTTAATGGATCGTCTTGCCTAAATTAGTTTGACATTTAAGCGAAAAGAGTTTCGCATCAAACGGCCGAATTTCGTGTCGGTATCATCGGATGCGGTGGTATCGGTATCCGAATCGGTGTTTTTTGCCTGCGAATTTGTTGGCTGGTCATAAATTCGTTGTTCGCGCTCATCATAAATTGCTTTTTAAAGCCAAAAGACCAAACAACGGCAAATGTGAAAAGAGCAGCGTGCGATGCCTTTGGCATTCAAATGACCAGCCCACTGCTCAGCTGACTGACTTGGCCGAAAACCCCCAAGATTTTTAACCCACACCCAGAAAAAAAATGTATTAAATAACTCAGGCAATTAAATAAGATTCTAAATATAATTACAAAATTATGTATACATTGGTAGGCATTTATTTTGTAATTAAAAGAGAAATTGTTAACTTCGAGCTTAAAGAAGCTGGCTACGAACTTGACTGCAGAGTTGTTTCAAATATCGTTAGCCTTAAATTAAATTAAAATAAAAACAAATAAATTGGATTAATTTATGTTCTTTAGTAAAATTTTATGTAGTTCCCAAAATGTATATTTTTTTTCTTGTGTAGGCTAAGATTCGGATAGTGACTCCTCCGATTAACCAGTTAAAAGTTGAAGCAGGCGGTCTCCTAATCAGACGTGTTTGATGAACTTGACGCGGAGTTAACAGCCAAATCAAAAATAAAAAACAAAAAACAAAATTAAAAAGAAACACTCGTACAGAAGATCTCCAAAAAGAAAAAAACACACCTCAGACACTCTGAAATGCCTAACAAAAAAGAGAATTGAATAAAACTAAAAGTTGTTCTCATGCTAATTTGATTTTATACATTTTTGTGGCTTTTGCTCGCCTTTATTTTATTTTAATTATGTTAATTAAAAACGAGAAAGGAAGGACAGCGGAGGTGGACACGACGAGACTCAGAATACACTTAAAACGGCTATAAAAAATTTGCAATCACAACAGAGTGTTTTATATATTTGAATTCTATTAGAGTCTAACAATCCTTGATGGCTACCAATATAGAGTTTTTTGGATAGATCTTGAAATTATTTTAACATATTGTTTGGGAAAATGAATAATTAAACTTAATTAATATTTATATGGAATATATACTCTTGGGAGGAATAGACAATGTTAATAAGTCGTTCCTATAAACTGCTTATTAATTTTTTAAAATATTTAAAAAATAAAACAAAGGTTTTAATATTATTTCTATAAAGCCCCTTTTGTTTTTTGCTCCTCTAAAAATAGTTGATTTATAAATACCCATGGGAAGAGTGTGGAATAAGTTGATTAAAAACAAACAACGCTCTAGACCTGCGTCAGACACTCAGCAGATAGAACTAGTTAATCAGTATATTTCGCCCATTTGCCTAGCCATGAACTTACCCACGATGAGCCTGAATTTTCAATGAACCATGTTGTGTGTGTGATCAATGTGCTGAACTCAACTCGGATCTCGGATCTCGGATCTCTTGGATCTGTGGGAAAGGTGGCCCAGAGTGGAATCAGTTGGCACTACTGAACCAGCGAATAAATACACCACACCTGGCGGCGGAGTCTGGGCTGCTTGGCTCAACCTACCTCAATGGTAGCCAGCAGCCAAGCAGCTCTTTGGCTTCGATTGCCAATGCAGCGGATGTATCTTTGTATCTCTCAGATACTGCTACGCTCCTGAGCTGAGCTTGATCCGCGTATAAAACCAATTTGAGCAGCGGCCAGCGAACCAGTTGAGCGCTGACTTTGCAAACGTTTTCACGACCGTCTTCGTCTTCGTTTGCGGTTCCAGGCCAAAAAACCAAAACGTACATACTACACTCTCAGAAAAGTCGTGGAAAATTTGTGGAGCATTTAAAACAGAATATTCTAAACACTTGGAATAAAATCGGACAAGAAATTGTCTTAATTTTAGGACTCTTCCTGAAGTTCAATAAACAAAAAGTGTCTAAATTAAGAGTAAACATTAATATAAATAAATTAAATAAATTTTCTACTAAAACCAGCTGGGAATACAATATAAACACATCAAATTTTAAAGTTAAATTGATTTAAAAATAAAGATAATTATTAGGACTTTCAAAATCCAATTTAAAGTTTGAATTTGAATTTAAAAATGTTTTATATTTTAAAGTTTTGTACATATATAGTTCGTTTATTTTAAGGACGATTTTTATTCCAAGTGTAAACCGTAAGCTAACGAGGCCAACGCCAAATGCATTGGCCAAAAAGCGATACGGCAAACAAAACTACAGTAAAATCAAAGAAATAAAAACACTTTTCATTTCGCGCCTCTGTCTTTTGAGATTTGCCTTTTTCTGTGCTTTTACTGTATTTTGTTTGTTTTTTTGTGTTTTAAGTTTTGTGTTTGCTGCCTTTGTTTGGCTGTGTTTGGCTCCGATTTTTTCTGGCTTTTTAGCCGTCAAGTGTTGGCCAGGTCTTTTGGGCCGTTTTATTCGTGCGACGAGCGCCCCAGCGAACGGTTGTTGCTTTGTCTTTGGCTTTGTAACTTTTGTGTCTTGTATCTTTGCATCCGACGGATACGCGATTTGAGCCGTGCGCGTGCTGTCTGTGTCTGTGTGTGCGAGTGAAGAAAGAGCCATATATTTATACATATATTTATATATACATATATAAAATATATATTGTTGCAGCGGCACCGTAATAGCAATAGTTTTCCCAGTGTATATTACATAAAAAAATCAACGCAAAAATTATATTTATACACAGGCTAGCGAGAAAATCTTATGCAAATGCGTTTTCAACAAAATAATTAAGCGGCCGCCTCAAGATTTGGCAAGAAAGTTGGCCAGTTTGCAGTGCTTCAGTGATTTCGCGGATATTTCTTGGATACTTAACGCAGATTTGGATTAACCCAGCTCAGTACAACCTCTAACTCAAGGTAAGGCAGCCCCTTACCCGAGCAGAAAATAAAATAAAATGCAGCCTGCAAAATGCTTATACAATTCGTGCTCCAAATTCGGGCTGAAATAAAGTCAAGCCACCTTACATAACGATCTGTTCGCCACGCACATAATGATGTATCGCTATCGGCGCCATTAGCATAATTCAATGCCTACCAAAAAACACGAAAAATCTGTCACAAATCGGAGCAATTTGCGTAAGCTTTAATGATATCTCCGAGAGGCTGTTTTGTTTTGTTTTTAGTAGTTTCCTCCACTATGGGCGATCGTTTAAACTTTGCCATTCAACAATTTAACAAAAACAATGGTGGGGTTAGGCCACATACGCCACATGAATATGCAGAAAGAACAAGTAAACAAGTCGCCCAGAGGGGGGGCCACCTGTCAGCCAATCTTCTCAGCCCCTCCACAGGAAAAAAATCAATAAAATTATAATCTTTATTTACTTTAAGTGACTTTGGAAATGCATAAATATATTTTTTTTTTGTCTGAAAATTTGCAAAAATAATATTGCATACATTTTCTGTATTTTATTAAAGCTGTTAAGAACTTTTTGGAATTTAAACATAAATATTTAATACAAGATTTAAATAACTTAAACGGTTTGGAGAAACTGCTTGTAGAATGTTTTTGGAAATCTTTATAGCAAAAATCATATAAAATGGCAAAATAACCACAGCATATTTTCAACTCTTTGCCCACTTAAAATCACATGACAAATAACTAAAATTTATGCTAAACTTAGTATGTGTTAATATTGGCATAAATCTTAATAGACATTTATGCATAATTTTTGTGTTATTCAAGAAATTATCGAATACAAAATGAAAAATGTTAATAATTCAAAGCCGTCATTAATTTTAATGATACATTAGAATAGTTATAATGTATTTTGTGTGTGTCAAAACAATCTTGATAAATAAATAAATTATAGAATGAATAAAATGTTACCAAAAATGTTAAGACAGAGTTTTATTTTTCAATTTTTGATATTTAATCGATTTTAACAAATTTGTAACCTAAGTTTAAAAATATGAGACAGATGAAAGAATATTTTGGATCAGGAAACTGGAATTCCCAGAATAATCTCCGATAGCACTAATTGCCATGCTAAACAATATTTTATGAGATTTTAGTAGAACATTTTGGACGATTTGATAGTTTGACCTTATGTCTAAAATAAACACGTTTATTCTAAAACCACATATTAGTATTCATTTTATGCGAACGGTTCCATTTTATTCCAATTAGCAAGTTCTGTTTTGGCTTGGACTTTTTGTTAATCCCTGCGATTAGTGTAGGAATGCATGAGTTCTTTGGTTAAATCGTAAAAATAAAAAAGCAAACCAGTGAAGTCACTCGCATTTTCCATTCCAAAAGCTGCCATATGCAATCGATGACTTGGACAAAAATAACTTGTTGTTGGCGATTGTTGTTGTCTGCAGGTTGGCGGTGGTGGCGGTGCTGCAGGTTAAATGCAACAAAAAACAGCAACAGCAGCTGAGAGTGGATCGAGATTGAGAGTCACAGCAGCCACCCGCTTGTCTGGGCACTGGCAAAAAATATAATTTAACTTGAAAACTATTTCATAAGAAGATTTTCCTTCTACCATTTTATTTGTAAATTTCTTTCTAACTTTTAGGGGTTTTACCAATCTTTTTTCATGGTTAACTATATGTATTTCTAAATTATAAGATAATCAAAGTCTAGTCAATCAAAAGATATTTAATTTATTCTCCGTGCATCTCTATGCTCCCGCATTCTTGGAAAATCTCAGCCTTACCTGTGTGTGTTTGTATCTTTTACTGCAGGGGGGTGTTTTTATTTATTTCTCCTTAGTTTTTTGTTGTGCTGTGCACCACACACTTAATATATGTGTGTTTGTGCATCTCTGCGTTCAATTGCACATCAGCTTTGCAAAGTATCCGTACCCGCAGCTATAATTTATTTGCATTGTTTAACGCTGTACCGTTTTCTTCTCTGGCTGCAATAAAACTTAAAACAAAAAAAAAGAAGGCGGCGATTTACATAAAATTTATTGCTGCCACATTACAAGTCAGTTAGTTAGTTAATGTTGCCCGCTGGCAACTCTGGCTGCTGTTTAATTGTGTGAAAAGTGTTTACTGCAGCAACGTGTGTGGATTTTCTCAAGTGCCGGTCCCCAGTGCCAGTGCCGGCACATCACGTATACGACACGTGGCGAGCCTTGAACTCGACCAAAAGGGTTTCGTTTCGCATCGCATCGCCTCAACACCAATCCGGTTCAGTTTACATTCGCAATTGAGAAATCAAACCAGAATCGAGTCACCGACCAATAGCGGCCAAATGCCAATTGAAGTTGCTTCTAAAATATACTAAATACATTTTTTGGTTATAAAATTGACATAAAAATCGAGCAAATAAATTATTCAATTTATGTTAAATAATTCTTTTAAATTATGGATATACCGTTTGCGTCACGGAAAACTTTTTTGAAGTGAGTGATCATAAATTGTTGGCCAAAAGTTTTGCAGAGCAACGGAACTAGTTATGCGACATGAAAATAAATTGAGGTGTGTTTGCCTGTTAAATAAATCTTAAATCACGAGATTTTTATTCAAAACAGAAAAAGGAACCAAGAAGCAAGTTTAAACAATACTTTCGCTCTTTTGAAAGATCGAGACAATTGATTAAATTATATTAAATTACTTAGAAAAACCTCAAAACCACTTAATGTTTTATGAACTTGTTCTGTAACTTTACGAGAAGTCAGGTTATATTTTGGGAATCTCCAAGTAAAAGTCAATACTTGTTATAAAAAAGAGTTTGGCATTGGAACTGGTTATGGGAAAAGTAACTAAGTGAAATTTAAATATGGGTTTTTTATCCCTATTCAACATTTTTAAATTAAGTGTAAGACAAGCTCTGATAAATAATTTTGTAATTACACCAACTAATCTAATATATAAATTAAATAAACATTAAAAAAAAGATAAACAAAATGATTCTTTTAGAAGTTATTTATGATTAATGATAATCTAAATAAATTCCCCTACTAGTTTACTAATTGCTTTTATTTATACATTTTTATTTTTCCTATAAATCAGTTCGAGTGTCACAAACCAAAAAACCCCCCAAGAATCAATGTCAATAAAAGGCTCCCCTCTATGTTTAACTAAACAACAAAGTTGATCCCAATATCACACCTCCTCTTGTAGTGGCTCACGAACAAGTCCGACAAGTTTGCAGCTTAAGTTTTAATTCAAGATTTCAAAACAAAATAAATGTGTATAAATAAATATATAGAAAAAATGCTGCTGTGGTATTTCCGTGGCAACATCTAATGGTATCTTTCGTTGGCCAGTCTTGTCTGCGGTTTCCATGGGATGCAGGCCTAATCCCTCATCAAAGACAACCAGCCACGGGGCGAATTCGCACTACAAATTGGATGAGTTTGCGATCTGTTGAGGGTTGTTTCTTGCGATCTCAGGGCAACAGCTTCAATGAGATGTTACCGTGGCGAATCTAAAAATACTCGCATCTCTCACACTGGATATATGTACATGTGTACGGCCAGATAACTGGAATATTTCTTCGGCATCATCCTCTGATGATGATGGCTGTGTTGCCCTTGTAACGATTGTTATTTCTGCTTAAGCACAAATGCTGATATGTTAATGACGGATGGACATCGGTCTGGGTCTGGGGATCGAAAGATACCCGAAAATATATTATATATCAGTAGCTGATCGGCCTTTTGTTGCTGTTGTCAGGCATTGTCGGACATTCGGACATTTGCTGATGGCATTTAAATCACTGAATCGGCTTTGTGTGATCGATCGATCGATTGGTGGTGGTACCTTGCCGCCGCATTTAATGGAATTTTAATTAATTATTAGTTTCAAAGCGACCTTTAAAGGCCGCTTTTCATCTTTTCACTTCCCAGATTTTGCGGTGTTAACAATGGGATTTTATTTATTGAGATCAGCAGCTCAATTTATATTTCCAGCTTTCAGGAAACACCTTCAGTGCGTAATTAATTATTGGTAAAATGTAATTACAAGCAATCTATTGTAAAATATTGGTTTTTTAAGTCAAAAAATTAAGCTGTGAGCGAATAAAAATTGTTATTAATTGGTTTATATTTTCCCATGGTCAAACAAGTTGGTGTCGCCTAACTTTCTTTGAGTTTGACCAATGAAAATTGCATTTTCTTTCCGTTACCGTATTTCTTCTTTTAAAGATCAATAAATTCATTATTCATTGGTTTGAACGGTTTCGGTTTCAAATCGAGAAAAAGACACTATAAAAATATGAACTCAAGCTGTCAAGCGTTTTTATTGCCCAACTTAATTATTATGTCAGATACATATATAGATATCAATTGGATTAAAATGTTATATGTTTTGGGTAACGAAATAATCGCATCATTAATGGTGCCTGTCGGTATCAGCCATACACATTGTTTTGTGTTTTTTTTTAATAACAATTTAAATTGAATAAATTATAGATATTTCGGCTTCAAGTTTATATTAGAACATTAATTTTTTATTCGTTTTATGACTGAGTTTAGGGAAGTTTTTAGTCGTAAATGCCTTCTTTTATCTGTTACGTTTTATAGTTAGTTTTTCATTAAGTTTTGTATTTCTTTTGTTCATAATTTTAATATCTTCATATCCATGAGACCTCTTTTGTTTTGAGTTTATGGATCAAGTAAATTTAATAACTTCATATTCATACATGTTGGCCACTTTACTGCTGTCTACAATTTGACTACATTTTGTTTTTTTTTTTTTTACCAATTTATGTTAAATTTTGTGGGCTTTGGTGTAGCTGTTTCGTTTTAAATTTGCTTTGATCACTTCGTTTTAGTACAAGTCCAAGTTTGAGCCGGTTTTTTTTCTGACTCGTTGTTTATATATTTTTTTTTAGGTTTTGTTGATTTGCTGCTAGGTGTGTGTGAGTATTTTTTAGCGATATTGATTTTTCGCATTAAGCGCATTTCTGCGTACCAAATTTTCAAGGCCAATAATCGTCTCGCTGTAGGCAGACGGGGCGGAAGTTAGGGGAGGAACTCGCCAGTTGGGATGCGGTTTCAGGGGATGCTGGTCAAGCTGGTATCAGGCTAACGAGTTTTTCATTTGGCCAAGCCAGATCAATTAAACGGTTTCCATTTTTATGCATTCCAATATTAATGGAGTTTATAGGGGTATATTTTGGTTGGGGTTATGATGGTAACAGAAGAAGGAAGCCTCGGAAAAGTATAAATATTTATTAGTATTTACAAAAATTATGGTATTAATTTACTTTTTATTTCATAACGATTTTCAATTTAATAATTAATTAAAGTTTATATAATTATTCTCGAAATTGATTGAAGTATTCGTACATTTTTAAATGCTTAAGGCACTTGTATTTATTTTATATATCTTTAAACTAAACCCATTTCCCTCTCTGGGCATCTCATAGTCGGTTCGCTATCGACTTTTCCGTTATTTCATGTTTGTTTTGGTTTTGCAGTCTTTTCGCATAAAAAATGTGTGCAAATGTCCAAGTTTGAAGTGTCAACGCTGCCGGCCTAATCAATTTGGCTGCTAACCGCTACTTGGGAGTCGGATGAGATGATTAGGCCATGTTTGCCGCCTGAGCTGGGTTATGTAAGTGCGCGCCATCCGATCCGATCCGTTGAGATCCGTTATGGCGGGGCGGGGCGGTGGCGCTGCCGGTGGCAATAAGCCATCTCGGTCTCAGCTCAGGTGTCGTCATCGTCATCGCTCTTCAGCGTTCACAGCGTTTCAACATATTTCTGCCTGCTTTTTCTTTAGTTTTTTGTTGCTGTTTTTATTTTTGTTTTTATTATTTTCCAGCCATTGATGTTGTTGTTTCTGCTGCTGCTGAGCGGCAGTTCCGCCAATTAGCGACGCTTCCGCTGCCTGCACACACACACATACATATATATGTGAAATAATTTTCTCGGCTTTTCCTTTTTCACTTTTATTTTTTTGTCTGTCCATTCATCTTACTTTGTTGCAGCAGAAAACAAAAAAAATGGACAAATAAATTTTAAATTAACTCCTCGGGCTTGTTAACTTTTCTCAGGGCGATCCGGTAAAAGTATTTCTTGGGATAAATTCTTTTTTAATCAGCAAGAATTAATTTCCTGTAAAGCAAAAACCTCTTTCAAATATTTATATTTATTTTTATATTTTGATTTCAATTGGTAAACTTTAGTTGCTTTTTATAGATAATATCAAACAGTTTATATATGATCTTTTCCCATTTGGTAAAAGGAATTTTGTTATCTTTATTTGTTGATTAATATTTGCTTAGTAGCTTCTTTATTAATTTCCTTTTCTGCTGTCTTCTAAAAATCGTAAACTATGCCTGCTTACAAATATGTTAACCTTAAAATAATAAGTATTTGATATTTTGGTACTTGTAGCTTTTAAAAAGAAAAACTAAACAAGAGAAATTGTCTTTAATTTTAAAAAGCCATTGAACTTCAATCTACCTTCCATTTTTTTTTTTTTATAAAACCCAATCAAATTTATGTTAAACCATGTAAGCAATTAAACTAAATTATTTAATTCAAGGCCTTTTCTGGATACGACCTCAAATCCAGTTTCTCCCCGATTTCCGCTGTTTCACAAGCTAATAATGTAAAGTATAATCATTAAAAATAAATACCAAATTGGAAAAAAGATGTAAAATAAGGCCCATTTGAAAGACACTTTAAATGAAAAGCATGTCAAGGGCATTTCTCGATTCGCTTTTCTTTTGCTTTATTTCCCGTTGTTTCATCAAGCAAATGAAATGAATTATAATTTTGTGGAAAATTTGCATAAATTTGCAGAGCCACCGAACGAAAAGCCATAAAACATTGCGCCCTCGGTTACGCGTCAGAAATTAACAAATTAGTGCGATGTTTCGCAAGGCAACGCCAACAAACTTCCGAATTAGCCGCAAACCCAATCAGCAAAAACCCGCTGGAAAATAAAAACAATGCCCGAACCGAACATAAAATGTAAAATGAGACTTTCAAAATGTGTTTTGGTTTTTTTCTGTATTTTTTTTGTTGTTGTTTAAAATTAATGCCGCACATGCTTGTGGCATGCAGATGGCCCAAAGACAAGCTCGGAATGTTTTGTACTTGCAGCTTGACTTAGGAATCCGGCCAAGAGAGTCAAGCAGTCGCAGCCAATTGATGGACCATGCCAGATGGGCTCTTCTCCGGGGACCATAATATACATAAATATATATAGTATATATAGACGGTCTCTGATCTGCAGGCCGTGTGGGCTTCTCACGCTTGTCAGAAAATGTCAAAAGTGACAATGCAATGGTTATTAAGGGGATGCCCCCTCAGTGAGGCTTCTTGTGTCGAACAGCTGGGAGCTAACAATTAATAAGTTGGGTGATTGAGAATATATAAATTACTAATTAAAAGTAATAAAATTGTTATCGATTAGATCCTTATTTGGAATTCTAAATAAAAAACTGTAAATGCTTGATATTAATATTGTAATAAAATACTACAAATAATTGTCAGCATTCCTTAAATTTCTCAGAAATCTCTAAACAATTTTATTATAATTACTCATAAAAAATCAATTTGGAATTTATTATAAAAACAAAACTATAAAAACGTGACTTGAATACAGATGAACTATTATCTAATTAGTCAACTTAACCCGAAAGCGAACATGTGTGAAATCCGTTAAAATCAATTACCATTTGGCCAAAAGCCTCTTAAGGATTTTGTAGGCGTCGAACGATGCTGCTTGAGTGTTTTCCCCATAAGCTTAAAAAACCAAAACAAAAAGCGACTCAAAGTATGTTTGAGCCCACTTTTGCGGAAACAACAGTTGGCAGAGACTTTGAGGGGGTTTCCCAAGGGGCTTCGAGGGGTTTCCAGAGGAGTCTTAAAAAAGGGGCTTCCAGAGGGGATTGCCAAGAGGCTTGCAGAGGAGTTTCCAGAGGGGTATTCAGAGGGGCTTACAGAGGGGTTTTCAGAGGGGCTTTCGACCAATTGTCACAGGCGCCATGGTCACTCCGAAAACGGTGAAAGACAAGCTGACCAAATGGACAGGGTTCGTGGCAATTCAATGGACTCGGAGACAGCCAAATGGCTGCTGTGTCATCTTGCAGGCGCCTCTTTGTTCAGTTCCTCAGCCATTCACAGTCCCAGTCCTCCTCCTCTTCTGATCCATGAAATTTTTACCAGTTTTGCGTGAAGATGACTTTTTGCCTCGCCTGGCGCACCGTTGATGACCTTTTACGTCGCCTTAAGACTGCCTTCACTTCATCACGGACTTGGCTCGAGAAAAGACCAACGAAATAAAGAAAAAGAAGATATATTTGCATATCATTCATTTTTGTGGCAACGGACAGAAGAGCGGATTTGGGAGGGAAATATTTAGATATAGAAATATATATATATTGAGAGGGGATTTGTTAAGAAAGTTGATTACTTAAAAGCACAAATTTAACTGATCTTATAGGATCAATTTGCATTTTCCTCTATAAAATTAGGATTTAAAAACGTTTAAAAGTAATTAAAGTAGGTTGCTTTTTGTATTTAGAAATCCTTACTATAATCCTGTAATATTTAAACTCCTAAGAGTTGCATAGTACATCCCTGTCTCGACTTTCAAAGCCAACTCTTTCCACTCTCCATCTCCTGGCGCCTGAAAATGATTTGCGCGGGAGGATGGCCTCCAGGTCGAGATAAAAACAATTTACGATTATTTCGTCTGGGATGTGGCTGTGCCATGGCCTTTCCTGCAATCGACATCATCTACGCATCCAGCGGCCATAAATTGCAGTAAAATGTCAAGGATTTACCTGGCCGACGCGCAGAGTGAAAGAGGGAGTGGATTAATCAAGGGAATCGCCAATCCAATTCCCCTCCAAAAAAAAACCTTCCAGACGGGTCGACAATTTAATTGGGCTTACAAGGCCGAACACGGCCTTCTTTCACTCACAAAAAATAAAACAATCAGCAGTAAAAATGCCAAAAAGTAAAAATCATTCAATGCAATTCAATACAATTCAATTCGGAAGAAAGAAGCGGAGACCACTAAACGAGTTTGCATAAATAAGTATATTCTTTTCGCTGATTGGATCTGCCATTGACTGATTGTATTTTAATGGCGTTTAAAGCATTCCAACTGCCTTCCCTCCGTCGCCGTCTTCCGCTAATTTGACAGAGTGTGATTGATGTGAAATACTCAGGTATTATTGGTATTATGAAATATGTTTTCAATAATTTGTTTTGCGGTGGGCGATTAGTCAGCAGAAGGCATAGAAGAGAATTTTGAATGGCAACAAAAGTGGGTCACTGGCAAAAGTAATTCCATATCCTGTTACGCCAGAGATACAATGGCCTAAAAAGGTAAACAATTTTGGCAGAAAATATCACTGTGCCAGGTGTGGGCTAGACATATTTGGAGTGGTTTCCCGCTCGTGTCTACCACATGTCGAAGAAAATCAATTAACGCATGATGGGCGCTCCAGAGCATCCGGTTGGCAATGATGACGATGCCACAGATGATGAGTCAAGCCAAAATCAAAATTCAAAATCTTAAAAAACGTGGGTTCGGCATGTAAATTGCGTCTAAGTCTCGTCTGCCTTGTCTGGTTATTTCTATTTGCAATTATTAATGAGCTGTAAGCCAGCCCACTGTAACCTGTGAATGAAGGAAGGCGGTAGTCATATTAAAATATTATATTTATTTTAAATATTTTTAACAAAGACTTTAAGTTTAGGATTATTTAGCTTCTTATACATATTTTTTTTTGGTCGTTTACTAGCTTTCTGTTAATATTTAAATACTAATTACACCAGTGCGTATACGTAATTTTTCAAATTGATTTCAGGCTTTTATAGAAAATTCCAAAAATTACGTACACGCCCTGGTGTAATTATTAGCCTTTTAAATTTACATTTTTCTTTTTGGAAATTACATATATTGGCTTTTCATTTTAAATTGTAAATACTACTTACGACAGTGCGTATACGTACTTATTTGGTATTCTGCTAAAGTGTGAAAAAGTTTGCGCCGAATTTTGACCGAAGGTGCCGATTTCTGGTTTGTTTTTTTTTTAAGACTAAAAAACTATAAACTGACATAGATACATTGCAAAACAAAAAGCAATATTTAGCCAATTATTATTTCCATTAGAGATAAAGTCTTTAAAGTCCCAATTCAATTTAATTGGAAAATTTATAGTCGCTCTTAACGAACAGATTCTCTTTTCATAGATTATCACCCATTAATTTTTTGAGTTATTGAAGAATATATGTATGACCAAATAAAATTTAAATTAAAATTAAAATTAAATTGCCAATTACATTTATTATGTAAAAATAAAAAGGACCTGAATTTTCGGATGTTTTCTATATTTATAGATTTTTCGACCAATCAAAGTTTAAAATTGTCTTAAAATTATTTTACATCCTTCCCTTGTTATTTAGTTATTTCCCCCCTCTTGAATAACACCTAATAATGTAACTTAATTAGACATTTGTAGTTCATTTCCATTTTAAACTGATTTTTTGTTTGCTTTTTCGTTACCCGTTTTAGCCATGTGCCGGCCATAAACCAAGAAGACACGCTTCCTAATTGAAAACAGAAGACGGATAAATGGACGCGTAGCAGCAGCAAGCGAGAGTGAGAGAGAGCGAGTGTGGGACAGAGACGATCGTGATTTGGATTTTCAGTGTGATATCAAAACGGATCGATCGGTCAGCGGACAGTGAAACGGTCAAGAAAAACAAAATTCAAGCCAAAATGTCCAACGCCACAACAAAAATGGTTTACAGTTATAGAATTTTATGGCTTTCCGGCGTTTTACTAGGTGAGTACAACGAGTACCTGGCCTCAATAGAGACCACACTTCACTTCACTTCGATTTCGAGAAACGACAAGACCCAGAGTCGAGACGAGACGGCGACACAAATTAAATGCTAAGTGCCTCGATTAAGCCATTGGCGTTGAGTTGGTTAACCACTGGCCATTGGCTCTCCTTTGCCACTCCACTCGCTGGCCTTTTTGGCCCACTGTCTTTGGGCCAAATGCGTGAGCCAAATAACTTAAAAAACAAATTGGCCATGGTCGATTATGTGGGAAGAGTAGGAGGAGGAAGCAAACGAAATGGGCAACACACCTGGCCACTAATAAAAATAATAATAAGAATTGCACCTGCAAAATAAATTGGGGATAAAAATATGTACAAGACTCGTAATTTGATGAGCTAATGAGCTGAAGTATTCTTTTTATTACAAATAAATTTAGAGGGAAATACATTTCCCCCAGCTATTTAATTAGCTTTTGCTTTCTTTTATTATTATAAACGTTTTATATATATTATACAGCATATCATCTTGATGCTTACTTATATTTCCTATATTTTTAAGGTCCCCTCCTGCTGGCAGCCATTGCAGTCCAGGGCCAAGAGCCAGCCAGTCCAGTATTTCAAAATCACAAGACGAAGGAATGGACGAATTTAGATAACATTACATTCTCATTTGATTGCAAGCGGCGATCTGTGGGATTCTACGCCGATATGGAGTACAATTGCCAGGTGAGAGAGAGAGTTACCAAAAAACCAGAGACTGGAGAGAGCCAAATCAAGCTTAACCCAAGCTTTAATCGAGTTTTTTGAAAATGTGTCTAAAAGTATACTATTTTTTATACAGATATTTCATATGTGCGATGAAGAAGGCAATCGGATTCCACATCTTTGCGCCAACGAGACGAGCTTTAATCAGGAGTACAGAATCTGTGATTGGGACTACAACTTCAACTGCACAGAGTCACCAGTAGGTTGCCACCAACTTCCCCTAAAATGCTTTTATTAATTTCATTTCTATTTTAATTGTAATCCCCAGAAATGGTTCTATCTGAATGAACTGACTTACGCCACAGATCCGCCAGATGAAGACGACGAGGATTACTGAGCGATTTGCAATCTAATTAAATATTTATTGTCTCTCCCAAAAGCTGAAACACAAAACTAATTAAATTAAAGAGCCGCTGAATAATTGTAAATGACAAACAAGAAGAAAAAGCAATCTGTAAAATTCTGTAAAATTCCATTAATGCAAGTGAGATATAAACTAATTTAAGAGCCCATTGTTGACGATTTTGTTGAGTTTTTCGTTTTGTACTTTAGTCTAATTGAGTCTAGAATGAGTCGTGCGTGGAGCAGAAGGAGTGTATATACTGTATATAGAGATGGTCCCGGTTCCAGTTCCATTTTCCTTACCATTTCGCCCCATTCTATTAAAGTTCTATCATTCGAAAATGCACCGGAACAACCTCGGATGGGTCCGCCACATTATTGTATAATTTACAAATAATCTTCGCATATATTTGTAAGCAATCTTAAATCGAAATAAAAACAAAATCCAATTGCTACCCTAATGTTTTGTCTAATTAATTGCCTAAGTGCCCGAAAAACAAAATGTTTTTAACAGTTTTTTTTTCAAATAGTTATTAAAGTGTTGTTGTTGCACACGTCACGGGAATCCACCGGGGATTTTCTATAGGTAAACAACCTGCTCTGAAATACCTCCAAAAAATATGCACAGCAAGGTAGTTGGCACCAAATGTTACCTGGGGGATGAGTCAAGTTCAATGACGAAATGAACGCAAAGTGTTAAACCAAAAAAAGGGTGAACTTAATTGGCGAAAATTGGCATCGCTCAGCGTTGCGTAAAATTGTCAAGCTGCCTGCCTGCCAGTCACATTTTTATAAATTGCCATAGCTCGCGGTGAGAATTTTCAGTTAGAAAACGAATAGCAACCAATCACCACCCAAAATGTCACACAAAATCAGCTTCAATCTGTCTCTGATCCTGCTGGCAGCTCTTTTGGCGGTAAGTTATTTAATAAATATAAAAAATATATATTAAATATACATTTTTACAGACTGCAACTGCCCAGTACTATCCGCAGTACAACCCATATTACACGCCGAGCCCCACGTTCTCCAGTTTAAATAATTATTACTACCAGACCACGCCATATCCTTATTACTACAGCACGTATACGACCCCGAGTCCCTATAGCAATACCCAAATCCGTATCTGGCCATATGTCATTGGACAGTATCTGTATCCCACGTACTATAACACCAATTACTATAATCCCTATGCCTCGCTGAGTAACTCCAACTGGCAGAGCTACTATGCCAATGTCTATCAATCGAATTGGGGCAAAAAGTAAACTTAAGTTGTATATTTATTATTGCTAAGTGTTTTTTTCGTTTGCTAAGATGTTCAACCAATAAAAAGTAAATACTTTTTTAATATAAAAAGGAATTTGGGAATTATTTTTATTATAATACAGAGATAAACATAGTAAATCTTGTGTTTAATGGTTTTTAGGGCTGGTTTTTATTAAACAGGTTTAATACTTTTACATAACACTTGGCGTGATCATAATTATTTGACAATTGAAGAAACTTAACTTTAGTCACTTAATTAATAATTTTTGTTTTAATTCACGACTTATACGGTAATAAAAACATGTAACATTGTCAATGTGACTGATGAAACATAAACGTTTAATTAGTTACAGCTTTTGTGGCTTACTTTTTTTAAATTTAATAGCTTTGTCTGAATGCAGAGTCATTATTAAATTTTTAAAGTTATTATGCTTTATTTTACAACAAAAACCAACTTTGAAGTAATCTAACTAAAAAAGAATTACATAAATCTAAAAACAGTGAAACCTTCTAATAAGTTTTTTTAAATATCCCTCCCATAAAATGTGTCGTAAATTAGCAACCTAATTGTCCAATAATGTCATCTAAATAGGGTGAAATATATAGTATGTTCAAAATTGGTTTCTTTGAAGAGTCAATATTTTTTGTCTCCATTTCCAGAACTCAGCTCGTAAAAGGGAAATCTGAAATGTAATGGGATCGTTTAAGATAGCTAATTGCTGCTAAAGAATAAAGAATATCTTCAGAAAACTTAGCCCGAATAAATATGCAAATGTTATGACTCCAAACTCCAAATTTCAACTATTATTGATAAGCCCGAGTGTTTAAGCCATAAGAGGTGTGAGCTCCGTTAGGATTAAAGCAGCTCTTTCTGAATGGATTCCAGTTGATATGCGAGACCTTATGCTTGGTTCCGTTTGACACCGAAAAACCTGAACCCCGGGGAGCTCAACCTCCGGCCGAACCTGAACCTGAACCTGAACCCCACAGTGTGTCTTGTGTACTTAACGGTTTTCACACACAATCGCTAGATTCCAGCACAGCACACATTATGTAATGGATTTCGGGGCAAACCTTTGGATTACACTGCAACGTCCGTCCAGAGCAATGAACCTGCATTGTGTTTATGTAACCCAAGCCGATGTGTTTTTGTGTGGCAATTTTTGATGTAATGCTAATGCTTATATAGTGTAAGACCATAAAATGCGACCACCTGTTTCCCGGTCTCTCTGATTCTGGAGAATGTTCTGCTTAACTGTAACTTCCTCACGGAACCCTGACACTTATGGGTCACAAATCAAAACGATATCGATGCGATATGAAAGGGTTCTCGAACTAGAACTTTAAACCCAATTCCCAAGCGGACATTATCATGCAAATCGCCAGATCTTCTCTGAGTGAAGGTGAATGGTGCGTAAAACGTGGTGGAAAGAGAGAGCATGGTGTGCGTATATAGCCAAGGAGGAGAAATGGGTCACGACAATCCAATCACGAAAATGCGGCTCAGAGAGTTGTTGTGAGTGTGTAAAAGGTAGCCGGCAAAAATGTTTGCCATCACGAGACGAGAAAGCCAAAAGACTCATTTATCTCTTTACGATTTTTGGGGTAACTGAAAATTGTTTAAATTATCTTTGTACAGCCGTTGAATTAACCAATTAGTTAATTACAAAATAACGCAATGCACTCCTTACTCGTCGATGGAGTAAGTGCAGCGAACAATAGTTTGTGGCAAAAGCTGCCAATGAACTCAATTTCTCTCATTAGCAGCTGATGGATTTTTGGATTACATTTGTTGGGTTTTAATTACCAAATCCTGGGGTGTGAAATGTAAGCTTCAATTAAGTAATAATTGTGTAATAATAAAAAAGCTAAAACTTTTCTTTGGATATATAACTAAGATTTAAATATATTATTTATTTTCCTAAAGAGGAAATAGGAGCTACTTAGAACGCCTTGAAAAATAAAGAAAAAAAGTATTGTAGATTGTTCTACGATTAATAAATAAT
This sequence comes from Drosophila anomelani, assembly GCA_035045905.1. Classification (NCBI taxonomy): domain Eukaryota; kingdom Metazoa; phylum Arthropoda; class Insecta; order Diptera; family Drosophilidae; genus Drosophila; species Drosophila anomelani. Next base: position 9,307,966 of record JAWNOO010000165.1, read on the forward strand.
ACACAAATAAACACAATTACAATTACCCTGTAAATAATGCCTAAAATTTTGTTTACAAACTAACCTCCCTTTAGTGACTTAATAATTTTCCAGAATAATTATTTCACAAATTTATTTAAAGCTTAATTAAAGTCACTCCAAGACCAAATAACAGAAATCCTAATTAAACTGTCACATAATTTAGCTTAATGTTGATTTCATTAATTTGTTATGAAAAATATTACAAAATAAAAAAAGATTACCAGACCCTAACTAATCAATGGAAGAGTTTACATTTTTTAAACGATTTGCCTCAATGGCCCAATGAAGCTGTGGCGTCAGTTGGTGCCTCTTGTCACGTTCACACGCCGTTTTCATGCTCTGGGCCATTACACGACAATTCGTAATAAAGGCAACCGATACAGGAAGGCACTGAGAGTGAAAGATAAGGTTGAGATAAAACCCCAGGGAGACGCTATTGACTTTGCACTTTTTTCAGGTGGGGCGACGGGTGCTGCCGTTTTAGGGGAAATTGTGAAGAAAGTGTTGAAAACGAAATTGTAACTGGGAGCGCGTGTGTCTCCGCTGCTGCCCCGTGAGAGTAGACCAGCCAGCTACTCGGCAGCAGAGCAAACACGCTGAAGAAGCGCCGCCGCCGACTTGGCCAAGACTGGTCTTGGTCTTGGACTTGGCCGAGACGAGGCGAGACAGCGAGGCGATCTTACCTGGTGGCCGAGGCCATTTCGGAGTGGCAGTCAACGGGCACATCTCAAGCGTTGCAGTCGCTTTCCATGCGAACTCCACTTTAAAGTTAAAAATCGTTTTAGTCTCGTCTTGTCTCGTGTATATATTTATTTTTTGGCCAACATCTGCGTGATCGCCAATAGATTGGCGTGAAAGTGGTTCAGATCAAACCGAAATAACACAGGATACGGCAGCGTCAGTGACTGCAATTGTCAACCAGAGTAATCGAGGAGTCGCTGAGCCTTCATTATGGTGAGTAAAGATTGTAAAGTAGGATTGCATCGGTTGCCGGTCAAGTTCAGGCTTAACACACCCAGAAAAATAATTGCAAAACAATTTGCACGGGTTTTTAGAAGTAAATTTAATGTTTTATAATAGATATTTGAAGGAGGTTAAAATAATTATTTTTTTAAAAGGAAAAATGTACATTAAATCGAAGTATTAGAAGGGATACTAAAGGTCTGATTTAGGAGCATATATGGGGATTGGATCTATGTATAATTTGCTATAAATTAAAGTAGTTCGAGCTTAGGACTTTTCCCACAAACAAATATTAAAATAAAATTAACAATACGGTTTATTATTTAGTTGGTTCTTAATTTATTTTCCTTGAAAAACATTACCTCTTTCTGTGCCATATTCATTGACATACAAGGCACGCTTCGGTCTGTCCTCAATCGCTTTTCCCTCAATCTGCTTTGAAAAGGAGCCATTGGAACACAAAAGGTCTACAAAATGTTGGCCAAAAAGCTAGTGTGACAAATGCCAACAATTCTTGGCACAAAAAGTCACTTGTTGTTTTTTTGTTTGGCGTTTCAAGCCGCCGAACTTTCTTTTGAGGCGTGTTTTCATTCGGGCCAGTTTTTCTTTATTTTCAATTGTTGGCTTAAATCTGCAGGCTGTTATTAACCTGGCTGGCAGTAGCCACACTTATACACATGCCATGCCATGAACTGCGACATTATATTGACATTAGATAATGGTTTTAACCACGTGCCAAGCTAATTGCATCATCGTTGTGTGTGTTTAACCAACAAAATTTACTAGTTTATACTTTTTTATAACGACCTCCAAGCCATAAACAAAGAAAGTAGTGCCTCAGATGCATAATTTATGCGAGATAAACCTTGGCAACATCGGTATTAAACGCATAAAACAACGCCTGTGATATACGCCCACATGGAAAGAAAGTGTGTTTGTAGATTTTATTGCTACTCTAATTAATATTTACACAAAACAATAAATAGTTCATTGGGCGGTTTATTAGCTAGCAGCAATAATAATAATAATAATGTGTAATAATGTTTATGGTGTTTAGGTTTAATTTTGTTAATTTTTGTTTCTATTACCAATGTTAAATAATCCGCGATGTCCAGACAGAAACGTTTCCAAAATTGTCGCATCAAATTAGTCAACAAATTTGTTAAGAGAATAATTATTGTGAATTGTTTGGGAGAGGAAAAACTTCCTGGAATCCACCAATTTATTATAGAGGCAAAGCATTCATTTATTTCTTTTTTTTTCGAGTAAAGTTCGAGGCGAAATCTTAGCCCCACCGCAAGTGCAAATATTTTTGGTTAATATTTACATAAAACCGAGATAAAGTCGAATGAAATTTCACCCATAATGTTCGAGAAGTGGGCTTGAAAGTGACTTTGTGGCTGAGTCACATGTGATAACCCATAAAATTGATGATGAAACAGCCAGAAGATGTTAATTAAAAGGGCCTGAGATGGGCTCTGAGCCCAGTGAAACTAAGCTGAAAAACCGAGTTCGGTCTGTCAATCTTGGGGCTGGAAAATTATGTAAATCAATTAATACATATAAATCGGTATTTAACAATGCATTTCTTCGACTTCGGTTGCATCACTGGGGAAAGACTTTCTTCTTTGTTTTTCCAACAAAATGGAATTCAAATCAATTTTCTTCGGCCGTTTTAATTTGAATCAAGGCCATGCCAAAATAGATTTCCTTTTACAGTTGCAACCCGAATCGAATTGGGCACAAAAGCTTGTGGCTTTTGGCCTAGTATACAAAAAATAAAACAAAAAAAACAGCGAATCATTCATCACAGACAAAGAGGCCTCACAATGGGCCCTACGAGACACATTTTATAAAATAATGCAAAGCGAACGCAAATTATGTCAAGAATTCTTAGCATCTGTCGTGTATCTTCTGTGTTATTTTTCTGCCTTGCGAATTAATTAAAATATCTTCAGCGATTTGACGAATATTCTGAAGCTGAAACGAAGCCAACCGTTAGCTCCACATAATTTGCTTACCATTTGTTTACCCCTTTTGTTGGGTTTATTTTCTGTGGAGACTCGTTCCATTCCCAGGGGCTATGGGGAAGAAGCCCAACTCCCTAATTGGACAATAAACAATTATATATATTTACGGTTTTTGGGGAGTTCTTCTTCTGCTGGTGAATTGGAAATGGAAAGCTCAAAGCCAGGCCATGACTTTCGGTTTTTCTGGGCATTCTTAGTGGAGATATTTTAACCGCAGATAAGGGCTTGGTGGGTCATATTTAAATTTCACTTTATGGAAGTGAATGTACCTTAGTCTACGTTGTAAGTAGTAATTTTTATGAACGTTGCCTATTTGTGAGTGTAATAAATTTAAGGGGAATGCTAAATACAAGGGGAGTATATTAAAATTAATGGGAATGCTAAGTATACAAGCTAAGTTTTATGTTTGCGGATGTTTTTAGTTTTAGTTTGAAGTAAAATTAATTTCTAGGGAATAAATCACGACTCTGTTATAAAAAGAATATTTAATGGGAACGTTAAATATTAGATAAATAAATATCAACAAACAAAAGTGATTGGATACTTATTAATAGCTTTGGGAACTTAATTTCCATTAGACAGGAAAAATCAAACATTATATATTGTGGGATAATTTTTATCATAATTTGTAACCTGCTTAAAATTTCACTTTGTCTCCATCCGGCTACCGCTTTAAATATAAATCACTGTTTTATACAATACCCTAGCTTTTTGCAACATTTTTTGTTGAATTTACATATAAATCGCTATCTGCGGCGGACTTAAAAAACAAACTATTTTTTTGGATTACGCAAGTTTCGAGTTCATTTAAAGAAAATAAAAATGGGAAATGCTTTCGCACCCTGCCGTCTTGCCCATAAAATGTTTTATGTCCCCAACCGATGCCGTTGAAGTGGCTCAAAGTGGATTCTAAAATGCGTTTCATGCCGAGCCGGCAACAGGTTCGTTTCCTAAGTCTTTTGTTTGCGCAATTTCCGCACCTCGAACTGCCGGAGATGATGAAACGTCTGAACAATGAGAGACGACAGGGCACTTACTTGAACCTCGAAGTAAAGACACACACTGATATAATTTCTCTGTCTCTTGGTTCCACTTTCAGTTTCTCACAAAGAGTTCAAGTGCGCGGCACTCGCTGCTGCTGCTGCTGCTGGCCCTCTGTTGCCTGTCCAGCGCCTTTGGTGCCAAGATAACCAAGAAGGTGGTTAAGGTGCCCTCGGAGACTGGAGAAAAATCAGAGGCGGAGTCGGATGCGGCTGCTGCATCCCCAGCTGAGGAGGCAGCCGATGAAGATGATGAGGAGGATGACGACGACGATGATGAGGAGGAGGAGGAAGCGGCGTCTGCAGACAAAGAAGCAGAAGCAACGACATCGACTGCAGCTTCGGGTAACCACAAGAACCCCAACGCAGTCCAGGCCTCTACGGATCCCACAGATCTCAGTGTCTGGGGCATGGTGCGTACTCTCTGGGGCTGGCTGCGCAGCGATCTGAGTGAAAGCCTATTCGGCGATGACGACAACGACGACGGAAAGCCCGCGTCCGGCAGCTCAGCTGTGGGTGAGTCCCCCCGTCTCTCTGAATAAAAAACAAAAGAGAATATAAAAACAAATATTTAACAAAAGTAAAAAACTAAACAAAGCCTTAAACTTGGACACCGAAAAAAAAACATAAATCAAGTAAAGTTATGATTTATAATGTGTTTTAAAAATATAATTTTAATTTAAATGAACTCTAAATTCAAGCAGAAAATCTCTCTAAAATCCGTATAACAACAATCCACAACTTCTGATTACAAAATATCGAAACAAATCATGACACAACATAATATTATTTAATAGAAAAATCTCCCTCTACTTAACACCTTTTCCGATTTTTGTTGTCACCGAATTAAGATCTCTTTTTTGTAGAGTGTGTATCCACTGCAATTAGTGCCTCTGTTTGAAATCTGGCTTACTGCGTGTCTCATTTAAGCTGATTGCATCTGCAGGCCCTCAATGTGATTAGCGGCTTTTCTAATCAAAGCCGATTTCCCAGGGCGCCCTACCTCTCATCTTGGCTCACTTTCGTTTTCAATGAAACCTGAAGCCGAAGCCGCTAAATAAATAACACAAAAAAACAGCTAAGAGGTGTTAACACCAAGGCGGGCGATGGGTAAAAAGTTGTGATATATGTATGTATATGTCCGTCTACGGATTGTAATTTCACTTTCCGCATCTTTTCTGGAGCCACACTCAAATTATATATTAAATAAGACAACAAAACGCGGCTCACTCATCTCCCTCTAAACGATGAGAAAATATTTTTGCTGGCCCTGTTTTTTTTTTATTTGCGAATTGTTTTTTATTGGACTTTCGCATAGCTAAGCGTTCAGGTCTGTTTATTGATGAAATTATAGTAGTTAACGCAGATAAACCCAGTGGAATTTCATTTGGGAAGTGACTCCTCGCGGATCTCAAGAATTAATGGGCGGTTTTTGTTTTTATTGATCTTTGCTAAATGTTTTCTTTGGGAAAGCTTTTGAAGTTAATTACCACAGGTGACCTAAATAAAACCTAAACTCTTAAATATTTATGGAAATTGTTTGAATTAATGGTTAGTTAATATATTTTATTTTGCAGAGATTTTTATGGCAATGAAAATGCATGTTTTAAAAGGTTTCTTTTGATATAAAGTTAGCATAAAGCTTAAAGCCACACTCTATCTGGCCAACAATTAATTATGACAAGCATTAATGTTTATACCTATTAAATAATTATTTATATTTATGTGTCCAATGAACTTTGATCTAAAGCTTCAGTCATTGAACAGAGATTTTCTATTTTTTCTTTTTTCTATTTAATAAAAATTTTATTAATACAAATATTCATGCTAAAATCTATATTTATGTTAAAAATATTTTGCTCTTTCAGAGGGCCGCACCTTTGGCAAGATTCGTCGCCTTCAGATGGCCCTGATACCCATCATCTTCAAGTTTGGAGTGCTCTCTGCCATGGTTGCCTTTTTAGTGGCCATTGGCATGAAGTCGCTGTTCCTGCTCAAGGTTCTGGTGGTGATGAATGCCATCGCCATTCTGGGCAAGTTCATCACTTTGAAGTCTAGTCTCTTTGGGCAGTACGAGCACTCGGCGCCATCGTTCAACTATCCTGGCTGGAACCCACATGCCAAGGAGTCGTGGGGAAGCACTGGAGTTGGCAGCGGGCCCGGTGGCCATCCGCCCAGCAAGGAGATTCACCTGCACATCCATGGCAATGCCCAGACCCAGGCTCAGTTGGCCGGTCAGGGCTACCAGTACGAGTCACAGTCCGGCGGTTGGGCCAGTCGTTCGGATCCCTATGGAGCTTACGCTCCGACAGGCCAGTTCTCGACAGATGGACAGCAGCCGGAGGCGGGAGTGGTCCGGGAGGGAGTGCCCAACACTACGGATCCCATGTCTTTGCTGCCAACGAAATACCGGGCGAGGACCTTCATCCGATGAGGATTAAGTTAGGAGAGCTGTTCCAAATGGGTTCCGCATGGAAGTCAACGACCACCGCTAGCACACGCACCTTTAGTCAGCGACTTTTCGAGGACGCAGCTTTACGTACACCTAAAACTATAGAGTTACGAGCTTAGTTTTTAATTAAATTATTTGCCCCAAAGTAGCCCTAAATGATTGATAATTTGTAATAAATAAGTATATAATATAAAACCCTGCAGATGTCGGTGTGTGCCACCGTTTGTTTGAGGTAGCCGAAACAATTACGGCTAAAGATCCAGAAGATCGTGATTGATGGCTGCTCGAGGCCGGGGAGAAGAAAGTTTTATGCACGGAGAGAAATATTGTGTAAGGAAATATTTAAATTTTATGTTTGGTTAGCAAATCTTCAAAGAGTTAATAATTTGTTGCAAAATATTCTATATAATGCTGTCTAATGTTATACATTTAGTTGGCATTCACATTTTTCCTTTCTGTGTATATTCGGTTAGCCATCATTGCGGCTGAGCTTTTCGGGGGTCTGTGATTAATTGGGCATTTGACGTGTATGCCCGGAGATTTCTTTGGCCACATCTCGGGGCGTGTGCTGCGGCTTTGCCTTTCTGCCAGTCTTCCATCTAATCATCGGATTTATCGCAAACATTGAAATGGAAGTCCAAGTCATGACTTGACATTGCAGATTTCATCGCCGTTGTTGGTAACTTTTTCGGTAGCTCAGCGGCTCACAGGAGAAACACATATAATTTTGTTCATCTATAAAAAAAAGAGTGGATAAGCCGATTCGTTTATTAGCAACTACATGGGCTTGGCCTCATCATATTTCTGCCTCGTTGAAGTCTCAAATATTTGCCCAGAGTGAAAGATATTAGCCGACTAATATGGCCACCAATGGTTAGGGTTGAGTAATTGCTGGCTTTTCTCCTTTGCCGTTTAGTTGATTGAGAGATTTGTATCGGTTAAGTGGAGTGTTGATTGATGGATTATGGAACCTGAGACTCCAGATGGTGTTACCTTTTGTAGTAACCGTGTTTAAATATTAACTGTATATCTCAGATTGACATAATATTTATATTGATGGATACTTAAATAGATAAAATAATACAAATAATATATTAGCACATACAATCAAGCTGCATTTATTTATGTTTAGTTATTTCAAGATTTTCAAAGCATTATTTACAAAGAGACATACATCTGCTGAAGAACACCTACGTTTTTTAACCTTGGCGAGTATAGGCTCCCTTGGGTCTAGAATCCCTTCCCAGCAATTCCCAATTTCGTCTTAATTTATGCCTCTCCTAATACGGCCTAGATGATTATACACAAAATATAACATTTAATTGGCCCACGCAGCATATGCGAACGCCCACCAAGCGAAGTCCTAAAAAAGGAACTTCCTTGATGCACACATCCTGTTCTAACGCAATGTGACAACTACTCTATGGGGAAAAGAATCTTAGGCGTAGGCCTTTAGATCCTGACAGTATATAAGCCAGCTTTTTGGGCCCAAACAGCATCAGTCACCGGAAACAGTTCAAGCAACAGTTCAAACAGGATCTCCAGGAAGTCCATAAAAACCACAACCATGTGCAAAATACTCTCCATCATCTCTATGCTCGCCGTGCTGTTCCTGGCCCAATCTTCGGCTCAGTACTCCTACGATGCGCATATTCTGTGCAGCGATAGACTCAATGATATGTTGATGATGGTGTGCCAGGAATTTAACGGAATTCCTCAACAAAAACGCGGCATAAGTAAGAGCCTCCAAAGACTACTCTCCTATCCCAGGCTTCAACTTGAATCTTCCATTACAGCTGCCGGCGACCTGGATCCCCTCGATCCCGTCCAGTATGTGGAAGCTATGGAGTCGCAACCGGTCTTCAGAGGGCGCTTCCATGGCGGCGATGGTGCCCTCAACTCTCTGTCACCCATTCGACGGCTGACGCGGCAGGGAATCGTGGACAGATGCTGCAAGAGGAGCTGCTCTATGGATATCCTTATGGAGTACTGCTCTGTCCCCCGAATTTAAATTGCATGACTCTGGATCTACTCCCCTTTGACCTCTGACTGTCATTACCTGTGCATCCCTGGACTTGATTGGCCAGCAACCACTTTCAGGGATAGATGCTAACCTTTAAAAGAATATTCTTATCCTTAAGTTATCGCTTATGAAATATGTAAATATAATAAATATAACCTGCTTTTGGCACTACAAAAATCGACACTAAAAGTGTTATTTAATACATGGATTTACAAATGATTTTTATCTAAATCAAAGCGATTATTCAAGTTCTCATTCCTCTTTTAGTTTGTCTTACAAAAGGTCTCCCTTATGTCTGGCTTCCCTTACCAGGACTCTGCCCGACTGAGTCACTTCTAAGCTGGTATTAATTTATGCCTTGCTTAGCGTAACGTGGCTGATTATACTTTAAATTCCGTAAAATTTAATTGGCCGTCACAGCATATGCGAACGCCCACAAGACTCCACCTACGATTTGCCACACACACACCCACTTTGCATAAGTGGTTGGCTTTGACGTCGTACCAAAGAGGCCTTACGGAAAGGTAACTGCTTGATGCACATATCATGCTCTAACGCTAAGTGACATCCAGTCTAGGGGGAGGTAGAACGTATCCCAGACCTAGACCCAGTTTCCAAGTTTTCAAGGAGTATAAAAGCTAGCTTCGTTGAGCCAAACAGCATCAGTTACCGGCAGTTCAGGCAACAGCTCAACCAGGATCCCAAGGAATCTCACTAAAACTTATCAACCATGTGCAGGATACTCCCCCTCATCACGATGGTCGCCGTGCTGTTAGTGGCCCGTGCCTCGGCGCAGTATTCCTATGAGCCGTACACGGTGTGCAGCGACAGACTTAACGATGTTCTGATGATGGTGTGCGAAAGGTTCAATTCAATTACAAAGCGAGGCATGAGTAAGATCCTTTCCCTTCCCAGCCTTCACCAGAGACTTATTGAATCCATCCCCATATTACAGTTGGCAGTGACCTGGATCCCCTCGATCCCATCCAGTACGTGGAGGATACGGAATCGCATCCGCTCTTCAGGGGACGCGCAGGTGGTTTGCTCAACTCCCTGGCACCCATTCGTCGGCCGACGCGGCAGGGAATCGTGGACAGGTGCTGCAGGCAGCCCTGCAATCACAAAGTACTTGAAGAGTATTGCTCCGCTTAATTCGTCTAAATGGCATGACTTTGGATCTCTTTCCCTTTGATTTCTGACTTAGTTTTTGCAAGGAAGCATTTGCAAGGATATGTACTACTGTTCTGAAGATATTGTTAGCCGTTAGTTGTTATCGTCTTTGAAATATGATAATATAATTAAAATAATCTGCTTTGGGCATTAGAAAAATCTTATTTCAAAAGTATTTTGTATTTTAGTTTTCATTAGATCTTCTACGGATCTATCTTAATAATTTCTTGGATTTATTAATCCATTAACTTAGCAACCTTGCCAGATTGCTTTCCTTTTACCTTGATTTGTTCATGTCGTTGCTAAGCATAATATCCCCGAAAGAGTGTCGCAAAAAAGAGGAAGCCCCAAAAAGTAGGCACCACTTTTTATCCATCTCAAAGCCAAGTTCGTGGCCTGAGTCTTTCGTGTTGCTGGCAGGCAATAACTGATGCCACGATCAACAAGTGCAATGCTTAATATTAATATCAGCAAGGACCTGTTAATAAGCCGCCATAGAAAGTGAAGACACAAGCTCTTGTCCGGCAATTAAGCAACGTTAATGACAAATGCAACTATTTAAAGCCGAACAAGATCGGCGTGGTGCTTGATACATATTTATCTGAGGCAATTAGAGCCGCTCAGACAGGCGGGCGAGCTTGTAATGAGGCTCAGAGACACTTAAAGAAATATTTTAAAGAAAGCCTGCAGCTTGGAATAGAAAAAGTAATACATATTATTTATTTTTTCGAGTGCGCTTAGCCGCTTCACCAAAGCTGGCTCGTGTGGCGTTATGGAATCTTGCCTGCTGACTGATTTATAGGAGGACACTGATCTTGGATCTGGTCCTGGACTTGGTTGTGGGCCCAATCTGGCTATGCCAGCCATTAGCCATTAGACATTAGCCATTAGCCAGCCGTCATAAGTGTGGGCAGGTGACGTTTCGCCTTTCAGTGACGACAAGTGAGCCGGTCAGCCAAGTTAAGACCACAACCAGGTGATGTCTTCTTTGTCGGCGACCGTCGACGGCGGCATTCGAGAGCGCCTCAATTAATTAGTGGCCGTGCCAAAAACAAAATGGCGACGCATATAGCCAATAGTTGATAAGGCCAAAGTCAAAGCTAAAAGCGAAATATAATAGATGGACGAGTTGGAGGTAGAAATAAATGAAAATCCGCGATGCCCGGCGAATTTCTCTGGCTGTCCGCTGCTTTCTAACAACGCACAGCAAGCCGGCTCGCCGGCGATTATTGAAATACTCCAAAGGTTTTTTCGCTGACCATTTCATTTGGCCAATTCCAGTGGCGGCGACAAATCATGAGCATCGACAGATGCACCAGCATCTTTGTCCCCACTATATACGAGTCCAAGTCCAACTAAAATGTGGATAATTGCGTCTAACTGACGGCACAAGAGGCACTGGGCCTACGAACCGCCGCCAGCTGGGGGATAGTTCACGTAAAGAAATATTATTCTAAGCATGAAATATTATAAATAAACGAGGAAAATGCATAATATTAGGGAAAATATTGATACTTTTGAATATTATAATGAATTATTTTCTATTCTCTTAAGAGAGAAACCCATCTATGCCCTTTACTTCCAATTATCTGAATATTATGTATAGGAGAAGTTGGGCAAACTATACAACAAACCTCTAATAGCATTTTATAGTCAAGTAATTGTTTCCCAGTGTACTCCCCTGCAGTTCGGCTATATGCTGGAGACGTGCTGTCAGCGGATCTGGCTGCTCTCACTCTCTTTCTAACATGATAATTGGACATGGCCTGGGAACGGGTATCACCAGTGGGATGGCGTAGATGTCAGCTACCTTACCTTACTTGCCGGCTACCGGCTACCTTGGCGACATCTTTGGCGGCCCTATGTCTCCTTAATTGCATGTCGCCTGTCTCTCCGTCGTTCCGAAAGTGAAATTGATATATGATATAAAAAAATATATATACAATAAATAAACGAACGTTCATCACGAATTCTTCGCTAATTCGCCGCTCACATCGGATAATTTCGTAATGTCAGCAGCTAATCAAAATTCGAGCAATGCGTCGAGTGCGTTGACCAAATTGGATTTGGTTTCAGACACACCTTCATTTCATTCCAAACTCCAATCTGACAATATAAATATGAGCGTATATATTGTGCAAACTTTCTTTTCAGCGGAACAGACAAGTACGTGAACATAAACCAATATTTAATGTGCGGCCCTCAGATAACACTAGTAATATGAATTTAGATTTAAAGGAAAAATACTACGTTTTATTTATAAAAATAATTATTTTAGCTCATAATTTAATAATAAGTTTAGGGATGTATCTTTGAGGTAACATACATACCAACATAAATGGATTTTGTTCAATTATTTATTTTATTTTTCTCTTGATTAAACATAGTTTGTTGTAAACTTATCCGATTTTTCATTTTTAAGGTCATAGTTATCTTTTAAATGTTCTTCTCAAATAATAAAAAAATTATTTATAAAATAGTGTTTGAAATTATGTTAAGCCTTCATTTAAACATATTTTTTTAGGCCTAACCCTACGCCATATATAGCAGCCACTCGCGAAATGTCAAAGTCAATCTTCGGCTGCACCATAAGCAAACAGCTAGAAAACTTTCATTTTCATCACTTGGACAAGTGGGTCTTCGGCCAGAATTTATCAATGATGCAACTGTATTTCCATCAGCCCAAAATGTTAATTTGATTAACAAATATTTTATGCAATAGTTCGAGAGAGGTGCTAATGAAGTTGTGAAAGATGAAAGGGAAAGGTAGGAGTGAACAAGAGAAAGATTCAAGAGATTTTTCGTATGTCAAGTCATGCGGGTGGAAATCTACTCTTCGCTATTGTTGGTAGTAAATTTTTCACTGGGACATCCGCCCCTTTGGCCCGATACACAGGATTTGCATCTGCCTATACAGGCATTTTGGTACAGGATTAGCATCTCACGAACGACTTTCCACTGATTTTCAGGAGTTCATGTGGCGAATGTGAACAGAGGAGTTCAACTTGTGGGTTGTGCTTCATGGCATTCATTTGGGGAATCGATGCAGATTATTCAGTTATCGTATATATTATAAACTAGGCATAAAATTGGTATACAATTTATAAATACACCTTGCAGCTTTATGAAGGCGTCACAATTATTATTTGAATGACATTTTAAAGTTGATTATTATTTGTATAAACTAAGAATTTTTTACTTAAATAATATTCTTTATGTCAACTATCTTTCAGATTGGTTAACACAATTTAAAAAGAAACCTCGTTTTCTCTAAAAGAAATACTTTTACTGTTCTCGATGACAGATAAGCTGTGGATTATCGCGGATCTGGGAAATACCATTAATTAAATACATTTCTTCTCTTGATAAAAGTAAGCTAATCATACGGTCATCTTCTTAGTGAAGATTAGCTCTCCATTTAATAGGATTTAAGTAGGCTAACCGTAGGATTTTAATCATAATAAATATAAATAATAAACAACCAAAAGAAAGGCTGAATTAAATATGTTTTCTTTGTGTGATGGTAACCTTTTGTCTGACACAAAACACCTGTAAATTCGCATTGGCCAAGAGGCCATGTCATCCCTCCCTCGAAGGTTAAAGTCAAAGTTCAATGGTTTACATATAAACCGAATGCTCGGGGGAATTCTTGTGTGACACTCGAAATGCTCATAGCGGACAGCTTAATTGATCCGTTTGTTCAGTGCATGCCACCGCACACATTTGCTAAAATCCAAGCCCAAACCCAGACCCGGGCCCGGGCCCAGCTAAAACCAAAGTCAACAGTAGGTTCAGCTTGGCTCTGCTCGCCGCCGGCCTCTCTTTTGGCCAACTTTCCAAAGAGCCAACTTTCACAACGCACTCTCTTAAGTCGCCGTCGAGCGATTGGTATAAAGCATCTTACGTATGCGCGTCATGGCTTAAACTTACCTTGAACTTGGTCGTAAGCAGATCGTGGAGCAGCTGTGTGTGGATCCCCCCTAAAGAGCCAGTGGTGGTGCATCGGGCCTCGTTCGATTCGGGTTCTTTTGTCGAATTCAAATTCAAATTCAAAAACTGAACAGATAGAAAAAATGGAACAAAGCGCCGTTGTTCTTGTGCGTGCCGATAAGTGTACATAAATCAGTGTTTTGCTTGAAACTTGACTCTAGACTTCTGATTTCGTCTAACGGTGCCAGTGTCTAAAAATTATATATATTGCTATACCTCACATATATATATATATCTATAAGCCAGCCAAGGAAATCCAAGCATCATGGACTTGGACTGGTGGCAGCCTTCCATCATTGTGGGCCTGATCTGTCTACTCCTGCCATCGCAGATAACTCCAGCGAATGCCTGGAGTCTGCCAGCCCGTGATTCAGCCGTCTCAGCACCTGTTGGCCGGCGATTAAATGGTAAGAGTCTTGCCAACAAAACAGTTTTGACCATTACTGTATTTTTTTTTTTTTTGGTGAAATATATGGCTTTTTTTTTGGGAAACGCAGCTGATTAGTAACAGGAAAATGGATATCTTTAGGCCATTCTTTGCGTTTTTAAATTTTGATTATTTATTTTGGGAAGGAATTAGGAATTAGTTTATTTTAGTTCCTATATCTTCTCCTTCTCTTCTCCCAAACTGCCAAATCAAATGTACCTTTCTCTACCTCTGAGTTCCGGCTACCCTCAAATCTCTTAAAGTCTCTGTATTTTTATTAAATTTATTTTTATTATTTTTTTCTGGGTAATGTAACGAGCTTGGCCCAGACAAAGAAAAGGCCCAAGAAAAAACAGTCAGCAGCAGCAAAACATAAACAAAAGCTCTGAGTAAAATACTTTTATTGCAGTGAAATTTCAGTTCATTAAGCTAAATGTGAGAGTGGCAATTTCTGTGTTCGGCAATTATATAATCGGCCGCCAGCCGCCAAACGAAAGTCGCCACAACTGTCACTGTCACTGATTATGGCCACTGCCACCGCCACTGGCATCGCAAAGAATCGGCCAAGATTTATGAGCCACTCGAGTGGCCACAGATCCGTCAGAGCTGTCACAGCTGCCACGGCCTGTGAGGCGTTCATCTTTTACATGGCGACAAAAATAATGAAAATAATTTAATCAAGCTGCCATCTAACGTTTTACAATAAGTTTTCCTAGCCAAAATAATGTCAGGTATTTTTTTTAAATTACAAAAATGACAATGGCTTAGGAAATTATTGGTTTTCTATATAGTACGGATTTATGGTCAATTCCTTTATTATTTCCTATGAAAATGGTTACAAACTATTATTCTATATCTATCTAAATATTTACTGATCACTTTTACTGCTTAAATTAAAAAGATTAAGTACAAGAAATTCTTTTCCAAGCTATACAAATCTGTTTTAGCTTTGGTGTTTGCCGATTTAGTTAATTTTTGTTTGCATTAAGTTGTTCGCGTGCAGCATCCTCCCCTTCCCTTCTAGCAAAATTAGCCAAGCTGATCGAGAATTAATAACTACATATAGTAGAATGAAGCAATACATGATTTAATTAGTTTTACAAATTGTTAATAGAAGTTATACTTTCTTCTACTCCTTGTAAGTTATAGAAAGTGGCTATTTTTTTAGATAAAAATAAAATAATTTAATTTTAAATCTTCAACGTAAAACCTTTAACATTTTATAAGCTTCAAATTTCATAAAAAATACTCTTGATTTTTCTTTCGGTGCATTGATTAAACCACTTCCATCGGCAATGCAGCATAACGAAGTGAGCTTAATCTCATTTTGGTTCTGTTACGTTATGGAGCGTACGACACTTTTATCTTGGCCGCTGCTGTGTTTTTTTTTTTTCCTTTTTTTGGCTTAAACCTGGCAACCACATGGCGAACAATTAGCAAACGCCAAGACAAGGCTAGGCCAGGCGAGAAGACAACAAGTGCAGACGGCATTACCATTCCCATTACCATTACCAGAAAGAAAGAAACAAATACACCTCGTTATCGTTTAGGGCACTTGGCGTCTCGATCTGCTTCTGAGCATGTAATATGGGTCATAACCAACTAAACCAGAAACAGAGGCCCCAACTAAACCAAGAAGTTGCGTATGATACGATATACTTTATACTTAATACTGTTTTCTGTGTGGAGGCCCCCCCAAGAATGTCGAGTCATTAAAGAACGGGAAGGGCAGCGAAACATGAATTAACGTTTTGTTCGCTGATTAAACGACTATCAAATACACTTAAAATACACTCCAAAATACTGAAATATATGTTAATTTCATTAGGCAAGTCATGTGAGGGGTTAAGTGGAGCATCGACGCGGTTAAGCAGTGGCAAGAGCTGAGGTTAATATCTGCCAACTTGATCTGAGTTTGGTTCGTTGGGGTTCTGTTTTTGCAAGATCATTTAGATGACAGGAACTATTTTTATTTTGTCTGGAAATTAATATTCTTTTAGATGAAAGTATAAGTAAAAGTACTTACTGAATAAATAAGAATTAATACAATAAATAGAAGACGTTTCCTAGCAATAGTTATCCTTCTTAAGTAAGTTCAATCAAGAGAAATGCAAAGGAGAAATGTACGTTTGCTTATTTAAATATTATTTAATAGATTAAATATTAGAAAATTTTCATGCAAATTTAAAACATATTAACAAACAAAGATTTTTTTTAATATATAAAATATAGTTAAGCAAATATACTTTTAAATACAAAGTTTAGCATAATTCAAATTTCTTCTGTGAGAAGAACTCGATTGCAATCATTATGTAACAATTTAAAATAATTAAAAGAATTTATTAGTATTTTATTAAGCAAAGTTAATCCAATAATTTAATGGTTTTCACTGAGCTTCACAATCTATTCAACACCTCGCCTGTGTTAAATAAAAGATTGAAAGAAATCTAACCAAGTTGCAATCGATTTCCATTGTTTGAACTTAGCTCAACCCCCATTAAGTCTTTAATTAATGGCGTTAAACAAACCCCTTAACAAATTGAATAAACTCTCTCCCTGAAGAGCAACACCTGTTTGGAGAAAAGTAACAATAACAGCGACAAGACAAACACCCAAGAATGGGTAAACACCCGTCCGGACAAGTTGATGTCTTGGTTGTGATACTGTCGGATTCACTTGGTGACTACACCAGCTTAAGTTAAGCCAAAAAGGGTGACGGGAAGGGGGGTGTGGGGCAGAAATGTAAATATACAAATATATGTATGAATGTACTCCATTCGGGGAGTTGCTACAAATTGCGCCGACACCAAAAAAGCGAGAAGAAAAACTTGAAAAACGCTCGTAATTGGGTTATAACCGTCATATTTGTATGTGAGAGTGTCCGAGGCGAGTCGCTAGTTACTATTTAAATATTTGGAGCTCGCCCGGCCCGGCTCTTCTCCAAACTGGACAACTGGCTCTGAGTCTCTGAGGCAAACAATGCCATTGGCAAATCCCAGCTTCGATGTCCCACGTCCACGTTCCAAAACGGAGCAGCATTGGTGACATTTTTGACGAAGCGCAAAAATGAAAAGTGCTGCTACTGCTCCAGCTGCTTCAATGGAATGAAATCTAATTTCATTTTTTAATTGCCGCTCCGGCATCTCCCCTGTTTGGTCAGCAGCAGCAGCCTTGAAAGATGTCCAAACTGGAGCCGCATGAAGCTGTAAGCGTGTCTCCTCCATCTGTCAACTTCGTGTTCGATTTCTGCGTAGGCATTGAACATCTTGGATTACAATTTCAGTTGCAGTGGCCACACAGCAAGAAATTCCAAATATTTTGATGATTGCTTGTCCAGCGGATGCTTGTTTGGCGAGCAGAAAAACTACAACAATAACAAACCTGATCTTGAAAACTGTATTGTTGTTACACTCTTAGTAAAAGTCAAGGCAAGTGGATCAGATTCTTTTAAAAAATGAGAGATATAAATTGCAAGCAATTAATATATATTTTTATATATTTTAAAGACAAGGAATTATACTTTAAAACCCTCACCAAATTATATATATTTTTAACAACATTTCAGGCTTAGATTGCCTGAAGATGAAGAAGTTATTCCTTAAGGCTTTATAATGACTTAACAGAAATGGTTAATGGAGTGAGAATTAATAACAAATATTAACAACTTCAATAACACAACTTAAGTTTGTTAAAATAAAGTTTTAAAGCAGCTGTAAGGCCTAAGTAAACTTCTTAAAAAAAAAACTCAGCCACAGAACTTTTCTTGGTATCAGGTAGAGGGAAAATCGTCTTTTAAATAAATAATACAACATTCCCCCAACATTCCAGTATCCATAGATTTTTCCTGCGTGCAACAAACTACAATTTGCGTAGCCAAATGCCGCGAGAGCTCTAATCAATAAACAACATGTGCGGCGTTGTTGCTCAAGTTGTTTGTAGCTCCTGGCCAAGTCTTGTTCGGGTCTTGAGTTTGCATTTAACTCTGGGCTTTTGCGGTTGACTTCGACTACGACTTCGACTACGGCGGTGTCTTCAATTCAAATTCTGCGCCAGATCGAAAACCAGTGAAAGTTTTATTAAATTTCAAGCTCAGCGGCACCGAACTGAAGCCCACAACAGCACAGCTCACATGTCTCTCTCTCGCCTGCTGCTGCTGCTGCCGCTGGCATGCTAACGGTGAAGTTAAGAGCCAAAGAGTGCCACATTGTTCCCGCCGATTTCTATAATGGCCATAAAATTCTTTTGTAATGAACTCGGAAATATTTAAAATACCGAAACCACTAAATCATTCTATTTAATTCGGCGGACCTAAAAGGTCTGTCTGGGACTTGAATGCCGAATAAAGTGCTCTCATTGAGCTGGAATCAATTTGATGAGATTATTGAAGTTTTTTTCCAAGCCATCTTGTTCATTTTATTTAATTCTTGCGCTTGAACTTGTATGGGTAACTTGAGTTTTTTTTTTATATATTTTAAGGAAACTAAATGCCAACAAGTTTCAGGAAAGCTAAAGCTAAAGTGAAGCCATTTTCCAAGAAATAAATAAAGATATAGATAGATTTTACCCCTAACTTATGAGAATGATTATATTTAAAGGTTTTTTATTTAAAAATATATATAAATACCAACTTAAATGCGACCCAAATAGGGCCTTTCAATCTAACCGTTCGATGATAGATTTTCCCTTAATTTATCCCCCCTTATAATCATTCAATTCACTTTCAAATACCGCACACGAGCATGCAACATTTTAAGTTTACAACTTAATCTTGGCCCAGACAAAATAACTCAGAATTCGCTGTGATTATGCTAATATTTTACGAGCTACTGTTATGGCCAAGACCGCAGCCGCAGGCCAAGACAAATGAGCCAGCCGATGGTTAGAGCAGTTAGCCTACTTGACCAGCCGTCCAGCAGCAGTTTACAGTTGCCTCTAAAATATATATATACTTAAATATATATGTATATAGATAAGGCCCAGCAATATATTGTGTAGGCAAATGCGTCACCCGCCATCGAGCATTGCCAGCGAATAATAGCCATAACTATATAGTAAGTAAGCCACGCATAAACTCCAATTGCAGTGAAAGTTCATTTGCCATTGGGAATCGGTCTTGGCCCAGACTGGGATTCGGTCTTGGTCAGTGGCATTATCATTGGCATTGTCATTACCATACGCCCGCCCTGCCAGCTAAATCCGAGAAGAAAAGTGAAAAGGCCAAATGCCGAATGCAACTTTGCCGACTTTGGCCAGAATAGCAGCGACTAATGCCTGGCTACTTGGCCAACAGCAGCAGCACCAGCGCCTAAGCAGCTGCAGATAATGTGCCACATTTTTCGGCCAAACAAGACACCCAACAGATATCGAAGATGCTCGCCACGGGAGGACACTGAGAAAATTTGTTGATTAAACTTGGAAATTCTTTGCTTGAAAACTCTGTAAAGATCTTCATAAATCTTCCAAAAATCTTTAAAAAACTAAAATATTACTTTTAAATTAGTAAACATTTAAAGTATAAATAAATGAAAACAAAAATCCTACAAAATCTCAAGATCCTCCCCAAAAAATACCGACTTCTTCAAGTGCATCACGACTTCTTTGGCTTTCTTTGAACTCCCCTAGACTCTCGACGCGATTTCCCTCCTTGGCACTCCTTGGCACTCCTTGGCTCCCTTACTAAGGCATTCTTGGCACAGGTTTAGGCTTCACTTTTAGCCAGTTTTTTCTGTTGTTTAGGCGGCGTGGGCCGAATTTAGCAGGATGTTATCTGTTGGATGTCACCAACACGGAGAGTTTTTCGGGTAAACAATTTTTCACAGGCTGCCACCGCGGGTCGCATCCCCATGGATGGCTTTCACCCGGCATTGAATTTGGGAAAAAATATTGACGATGCCTTGGGTCAAAGTACGCGCTGCTGCCATTGAAAGCGAAATGAGCCAAATAAATTGTGACAACGACGGGGAGACAGGCCAAGCAAACAAACGACATGGAAAACCTACACGAAGCGACATTACATTTTCACTTATCACGACTCTCTCAATGGCGTTCATGGGACCAAAACAATTAAATCAACAAAAAGACTCAAATAATGAATTTAAATAGGGGAAATAATAGCTCAATTTGTACACTCTTCGAAGAATAATGAAATATGGAAATTAGAGTGTTATTAGGTGAGGGAAAACTATTAAGTTAGATACTAACTAACAGACAAAATTTATGGGTATGTGAGATGAACTCCAGGAACCAATTTTAGCAGCTTATTTTTTAAGCCCTAAGCAAATGCAAATTACTAATGAGTTTAAGTACATAAAATAGTATCTCAATGGAAGGAGAAATCCCAAATAATTTACAATACCCTCTAGGCATAATGTTAGCTTAAAAATATATACTATATTCCTATTAGTTTTCAACTCATCCCTGAACTTTCTTCAACAAATGAAATTATTCCCCATTAAATGGGCTCGCTTATTGAGATGCAAGTGACTTGGACAACAAGCGGCAATAATTTTAATTGCTGGCAATCAATCGCTGAACATTTTCACTGCATCTCTGATTGATGGCCAATCGACAAATGCTAACTAAAGCGTGGCATGTGCCGTCCACAAGTGAAGTTGTAACTGAAGGAAAAGTGGAAGTTATATACGAAATAAACACGTGGAATTCATGGATAAATTACATTTGCACGCACCGCACATCTGTGCAGCAGCGCTGCCTTGTTAGCGCCTTTGACTTGCAGCAAAAACCACACAAGGTGTTGATATGAGATTTCCCACTGCGTCGGCACACATACTTTCACTCAAATATTTGCCGTGGCTGGACCATGACCATCTAAGCCACGTTAGCCAAATTAGACCACAAATACAAATCCCCAATGGCTGTAAGAAAGTCTGCCAATGTCAGTTGTCGTCAGGCTGTCATTGGGTCTAGCTAGCTAGCCAGTTTGCCCAATTCGTTGGCAGTTTTCCATCAAATATTTGATCAGCTTGGCTCCATATTTACGCTGATCTCCATTTTGTATCGATCTTTATTGCAGAAGTCTCGCCATATGTGGACCTGGCCTTGTGCCCCATCCGAGCGGAGCCCTGGACCTGTGCCCGCCAGCAGTCAGCCAGGATACTGGACGCCTGGGATGGAGAGCTGCATGTTCAATGGCAGAAGCTGAAGGGTGAGTGATGAATATTTAAACTTATAAAATATTTACAAGCATTTATTATTTATACAAAACCTGGAAATTTCACTTGGCAGACTATAAAATAATTTCTAGCTCGCGATTTAATTTGTACTTTCCTGTAATAAATATTCTGCCACAAAAGTTCATTAAACCTAACACAGCCTTGAATTGTTAGCGAGTGCCAGTTAAGCCTCTAATTAGGTGCTAGGTGAGAAAACTCTTCAATGACAAAGATTTCCCACAAAAAAATATCGCAAAAAAGAAAAGCTGGCATTTTCACCAAGCCAACAAACCAAAAATTAAAGTTCAAAGCGTTATTCGTGGGTGAGAACCCACAGAGAAACTAAAAACAAACCCGCAAGGCTGATCACATAATGCGATAATCGATGAGTTTAGGGGAGTTGGCTTGGGCTTCATCTCCATGGAAAAGCAATTAAAATTGAAAACATTTTCTTCTCTCCTTACCATTTCCCCTCATTTTCTTTTCTCTTATTTTTTTTTGGAACAGTCGAGGCCGATCGGCAGATGAATGCGACGATCGAACGGCGGGGTTATAGCGCCTCGGAGCTGCCTGTGAAAGAGAAGCCATCGACAATACTGAAGAAAATCGAAATCGGCACAAATTACATGAAGAAATATCTGGCCGAGTCCATGGATGGGTGAGTGCAAGTGCTAAAAACAAGTTAAATCCACAAAATTTTCGCCAGCATTTTCATTTCTCTGTTTTCTTCCTGTTTTTCCGCCTCTCAACCGGCTTTCAACAGCTTCCTTGGCCGTGAATACGAGTATTTGCAAACACCGAAAGCAGCTGAAGAAGATAGTGAAACCGACGACGGCGACGATGATGATGAAACGGATGCTGCGGATGATACTGACACCAGCGATGCCGCTGAGGAGACCGCCGACGAGGAGGAGGATGCTGCCAAGGATGAGGAGGAGGATGATGATGACGACGATGAGGACGAGAATGAGGATGCCTCGGATAGCACAGCGGAGCAGGATGCTCAGGAGACGGAGCCCGAGGCGGAGAACGAGGACGAGGATGTGGATGAGGCGGCATCAGAGCCGGAGAAGGAAGCGGAAAAGGAAACGGTGCCCAGTATTTTCAGCGGTCAGCCAGCGACTCCGGCGACGCAGGACGATGGAAAAAGTCCAGTTTTCAGCGAGGGCAACACTTCCTCAGGTATGTATTTGTTATTTTTTGTAACTAGTTTTTAGTGTTTCTAAAAGACAATTACTTTAAATAATTAATTATTTTCAGGTGTGGAATTCATTGAACTTCAAGATGGCGAGGAAGCAGCTGCTGGTGCACTGAAAAAACCCGGTGGCGGTGGAGGAAAGCGGAAGAAGAACAAAAAGAAGAAGGGCGGCAAGCGGAAGAAGAACAAGAAGGGTCAGGGCCAGGGCCAGGACACTCCTGCAACTCTGGTAGTGGTCCAGGCAGCACCCGAGCATCACGAAGTGGACCATGGCCATGGCAGTGATTCCGCGATATTTAGCCACGGGAGCCATCATGGTTCTAGCGATGACGATGACGACTCCGTAGCCGTGAAGCCCATGAAGAAGCGGAAGCAGAAGCGCCGCATGAAGGGCAAGCGGAAGCGGAAGGGTCAGCATGGCGGATCCAATTCCGTGGTTGAGCACGAGCAGAGCGACTTGAGCCTGGGCCTCGGTCTCCTCGATGAGCTGGTCGATGCGGAAGACTACGGCGGCGGCAAGCGGAAGCACAGGAATCCACTTAATTATGGTAGAAGTAACGGAGGTGTGTGTTGTTTGCTGCGTGTGGTTTTACATGACTTTTGCGCACCATTTTTCCTAGCACCAATTTTGAGTGCCTTCTTTGTTTAATATTTTTACTATTTTTAATTTATTTCTATTTATTTTTGATTTTTTTTTGGTCCTAGATAGAGGGGATTTACTGATTATCTGGTAAATAGGGCTAGAACAGTCTCTAAATGGTTTACATTCACAGAACGAGGAATTGATTATTTATTATTTTAAAATAATATTTAAGGTTCTGTAAAGAGGTTTTGGTTGAACAAATATTTCTTAAACTTTAATTATTATTCTTTTCTAAGCTTTGCTTTAGAATTTTTTTTTTGTTTTTTTTTGTATTGAAACAGGAGTTTGTAATTAACGCTTAACAAATTTAAGGACGTAAAATTTCCTTTAAAGAATTATTCTTCAAGAAAATCAGTCAGTTTTAAATTCCAAATTTAATTGTTGTTAAAATTTAGCTTATTCCGTATTTATTGGCGCCACCTGACCAGCTAACCTTGGAATTAATATACTAGTTTCTACCCTCTGGCGGTTAACCAAGTGAACTAAGAAACTGCTTTACGACAAGGCAAGCAGTTTTTTCTGCTGACAAACTTTAAATTAACAATTAAATTTAAACATTTTAAATATGCCTTTAATACATCATACTAAATTAAACAATCATTTAATTTTATAAATTTATATTAAGTAAATTAAGTTAATTTTATAGTAAGTTACATTTTATAGGTGGTTTTACCTTAAGTTTTTCGGCTTAATTTGTTTATAATGCTTGCTTTTGGAATGCTTTTGATCGTTATCGTTATTGTTAACGCACCTAACGCGCACAGCAGTTCATACTAACAAACACCACCCTCCCAAGCGAACAAATTATTATATTTTTTGCGTTACTCGTTCGATTTTAGCCAAGTAAGTGTAAAGAACCCAAGAAGCAAGCCAGACTAACCCTCTCTCCGATTATCTCCCTCATACAAAATCAATAAACTATAGTAACTCGCGGCAAGAAGAAGAAGAAGAAGAAGGCCATCGCTAAGTTCATGCTAATTGGTAGCTTCCTGAAGGCCAAAATTGAACTGCTTCTGAAGATCCTTGGAGCCCATCTGCAGGTCAAGTTCTTTGCCATCGCCTTAATCGGTCTGCTAATCAATATAGCCCGATTCTGGATCGACGTTAAGCGAGGCAGTCCGCCGTCCAAGGTGAGTCTGGAGACCTAATTCGAGTCCGAGATGGGATCTGTTGTGAGTTCTTAACCCGGGACCGAGTTCTTAACGCGACACACACAAGGGTTAACAGACCAGGCGATGTTTCCTAAAAGATTTTCTGCACTCTTTCAGCTGTGAAAAGAAATGTCCTTAAACTAGTCATAAGTTGAACACACACTTCAGGTTTTGTTGGCCAAGGTTTGTCTCTGCCCAAGGCACTGGGCAGATCATATAAATATTTCCGACCAGCTTTCCTTGTCTCTACCCCTGCTCTTTATATCTTTCTCTCTATGCTATACCACACAAAATGTATATAAATATTTAAAGTTTGTAAAAAGCGTTACTTTCCAAAGAAAAACCAAAAAACAACACCCGAGGCGGTCTAACACCTCTAACCGTTCTGGATCTTCTCCAAGCTTCAAACTTCCAAACTTCAAGCCACCAGAGTTCCGTTCCACACCTAACGTATCCAAAATGTGCCGTATGCTAACAAATTCAGACCTCTTTGGTTTCAGATATGGTAAAATTTTTGGACAGCTCTCACAAACGTTTTCGGAACGTACAACTCTAAAAAAAAAGAATACAAAAAACAAGCAATACAAATGTGTTCACTAATAACAACCAAGTTACACTTTAAGTCCCAAAAATCAGAAACAATTCTGACTGTAGTGTTCGTTTCAAAGACTTTCCCTCACACTGTGTAAGTACGAGTTATAAAAGCCATAACTCTGAAATTGCCAATTGAAAGAGTCCGGCCAGACAGACAGATGATATACATGACACGAAACACTGGACAAAGCTGATTTTTAGTGCAGGAATAGACCTTAAAAATTATGATAAAGGATTAATTTATAAATATTTTTGTTCACTTCATTAAAACTTTGCTTAGTTGCTAGTATCAAATTTACAATGTTAAAATTAACTTCCAATATAATTTTGGTATTTAAAACAGTTTACTTTAAATCTATAAATATTACAAAAAACCTTTTAAAGTCAAGCTATTTGAAATTAATTTTTAATGATATTTAAAATCAAAAAAACCTTTCAACCAATTTAGAACTACAACCTGGAATAATGCTAATTACGATCGATCTGCACTAAAGTCTAGCTTTGTTGACCTGTGAAATAATACTCATATCTACAGATATACAAGATAAAAACAGAAAACCACTCACACTCCTGGGCCTCTTTGGTACTTCCTCTGGTGTTTCTCACTTCACGGCACACGTCTTGCATATTTTCTAACTAGGTTGTATACGTTGAACATGCCCACCATCAGCACCACTACGAGGATCACGGCGACGACTGGAGCGAGCAGGGTAGCTATTGGAAGCGTTCCCTGCAGACGGATCCCTCCATTGAGGAAACCGACTCCTCCACGGATAGCTACCAGCTGCGGCAGGCACAGCAGCAGCAGCCCGGCGTCCAGGATCCCCACTATCTGGCCTATCGCAACCAGTACCAGTGGCAGTAGATCCTCAATCCCAACCCAAACCCAACCTCTGACCTCCAATGGAGACAGCCCGCCCAGAATAACATATTACTTGTATTTATTTGAGTTATATCTCGTATCACGATGCTGATTATTAAATAATCCCCGAGGTCCTAGAGCAAAATTACTTTTAGCACTACGCGAAGAGGTGCCACTAAACAAATTTTAGTTCGTAACCTAACCTTAACCCCTAAAGAAGAAAACGCTGCCTTAGTTGAAATTGTTGTTAGTGCAATGCCTTAATTATGTAAACCTAAATTTTAAAAAATTACCTTTTAATTAGAAATCGAAGAACTGTTTTTGGCATACAAACACATTCAGAACGAAATGAAACAAATTAGGCTTAAGTTATTTATGCAAATTATTTATTGTATTTCGTATGTTATATGCTGATGCTTATTAAAGAAAACAGATTTAATAATTGTAATTTGATTGGAGGTTTAGATTTAATTTGATCGTTTGCAGATTAGAGGTAATGTATACATTACTATATTTTAACATTTGCAAAATATAAAACAAAGATTTAAGCTTAATACGGTTCCAATTTTGAAACAATTTAACTTCCCAAAAGTTAGCTTCCTTTCTTACTTTCCTTTAGCTTTCCTGACCACTTCCTGCTTCCCATTTCTTGGCCGGATCCCTGCCATCAAAACAATCCCAATTGGGTTCCGCCCAATCAAAATGCGGTCAGTTCTTGCTGGAATTCCGAAAGAGAAGTTTCACCTGCTCGCCCGTGCAGTTGATTCTAATTCCGTGGCCCAATTCTAGAGCTGGAGTGTGCTCCGTAATACCAAATAGGGACGACGTGCGCCCAAAATAGAAGCGTCTCCGGGACCCATTTATTTCTCCTTTTGTGTTTTTATTTTTTGGGTGTCGCGTCGAGCAATTTGCGCATGCGCAGATCGTGGCAGGAATATTTTAAAGGTTTCTGCAAACAAAAAAATCACTGACGACATTGTTTGTAATAACCAATTAAATTTGTGTTTGACAAACGTCTGACAAGCTGAGCTCTGAATTTATGGCTAATAAATTTGAGAGCCGATTCGAAAATGTTTTATTAAACGTCCAAAGAAGTGAAGTCTTTATTTAGAGGAGAATTTATTATATATTTTAAATGTATACATTTTTAAAATGTAACTCACAAGAAATTTAAATAGTTTTTAATACACTTAATTTTTGTGACTATTTTTTATACCAACTGAATGATTTAAATTGTATCAAAAACAGATATTTGTCAAGCAACGAAACTAATAATTAGAAGAAGTAATATCATTTATATTTTATAATTATACATATATTCTTATGTTTTTATTTAAATACTAATTTAGCAACGATCTAAAACCTAAAATTGGGGAGACAAAAAGAAAGTCAAATTAAATTTCTTCCTCAAATTAACCTCTCATCAGCTTCACACGCATTCTGACACGTTTGCCAGCGCCACAATCACATTTTGATATTGACCTTGTTTAAATTAATTGAAAGAAAACCTCTCTTCGGGGCCATTAAAATGCACCGTGGGGCAGCGCGAAGAAAAGCGAATTGACATGCCGGGTGCGGGAGTGGGCGGAGGTTCGTGCAAAGAAATGCTTATCATTAGCAAAATTAAAATCAATGAAATTGGCCATAAAAATTCAATTGACTTGGCCCAATGCGTGGGAGCCCGTAGGTCCAAGTTCCAGTCCCGCCACGGATCATATCGTATCGGATCGGTTTGGATTGGAACTGGAACCGAAGGTGTCTGTAGACGTGTGCCACATAATTGATTGTTGGGAGAAACAGAAATAGTTTAGTTTTCAGCACTTTCTAAACTACGCCTGTGTACTGACAGAAAAACGGAGTAATTTACAAGATTTAAATGGGAGTATGTAATTTGTAAATCTGAGTTTTAATATAATATATGTATGGTTTACGGGGTATAAAAATATAATCTTGTGAAGTACATCAGAATATGTTGCTATGGAAATGTTGCTAGCATTTACATTGTTTTTAAATAATTACCATATTAATCATACAATTTCATTTAAATTCCAAATATTATAATACTATATCTCTTGATTTTCATGCAATTTACAGATCAATCGATCGTAATTTGGCCAATTTATTTCAGTGCATTTTGGACTTTGCTTTATGTTTGCTGTGGGCGGCGCTGGATCGATCTGGTTTTTGGGGTGGGTGAGGCTCCTGGCCATATATCATGCAGATACAATCTGTTCTCGATGTGTTGCCAAAAAAATAAAGTAAATAATAAAACAAAAATCGACGAGTCAATCAATTGAAATTCTTGCAACGCGAATTTTTCGCTCAATGAGGCTGAAGAAGAGCCACCTTCAGCTGGAATAACGGTGAGCAACGTGCGGTGTTTGCGAAAAATCATAAATAGTATCTTATATCAATGGATGTATGGATTTTTGGCGAAAGGAAGTGTCTGCCTCACGCCCACACAATACTGACATTTGGCATGGGTCAATTTTTGATCGATTGTTATAGATTTGTTTCGATTTTGAGCGAATTTCTAAGCGCGTTCCGAGGGCTGCTCCACTAAGTGACAGTCGGCGACGTGCCGCTGTCAAATTGAACTGTCAACTCGGACATTTGATTGCCGGACTGCGCTTAACGCAATCTTAATTTATTTATTTTATTTTATTTTAATGGCCGCTAGAAAGTATCACGTATACGCACCGTGCACGCGACTCTGATCGGTGGCGGAAAATTTTAATTCCAATTCCAACGCCCACACGTGTGTCCAGTGTCTTGTTTTTTGTGGCTTCTGAAATTGAAAAGCGCTCATGATTTTCCATTGCAGTGAGATTTGCATTTTAGAAAGTTACATGTGTTTTTTCGCTGCATTATCAATCAAGGCAGAAAACCCCAAAAAAAAGAAAGGGTTTCTGAAGGCAGAAATATTTCTGTAAAAAAAGAATAATTCCCTGTGCCCTGTCTATTTATAATTTAATTTTTCATAATTCCAGTCATGATTTTGCTTTTTGCCAGAAAGTAGAACCCCAACACGTTGCCTCTGCGACAACTGGCTTATCTTTGCACGATTTCCGTCTGTCTGGCTGTCTTTTCCAGCAAACATTTCACGCAAAATGCATTGCGAATTGCTTACTTTGTTGCCAAGTGCGAAAAAGTGCCTGAAGGCATGTTAATGATTTATGCTAAACAAGGTACTGAAGGGAGTCATAAAAAGGGTGTATATTCAACGAGTTTATTATATTTATTTGCCTGAAAAATAGGTTTATTATTATAAGAACTTTAAAGTAAAAAAATATAGACTTTTTATACGTGAATATCACGAATAAATCATTTAATAAAATTAATTTAAAACCAGCCAAGATATTTATTTGCAATCTATAAATATTCTTCACCTGCTTTCTTGATAAATAATATCACAATATCATCATTTATTTTATTTAATTATCCCAAAAGAAAACTTTGTGCTTTAATAAGTGATTCCCCTATTATCTATTTATACAAAAAAGTCCGATTTAAATTAATTAAGTTATCTCATCCCACAAAAACCCCCCTCAACACAGAATTTCCCAACCTGTTCCAGCATTAGAGCCAAGTTCTTCAGTTAATAATGTGGCAAAGTTTTATTACCGAGAAATTGTTTATCCATTAGTATCAGGCGACGACAATGGCAGATGGGTGACTACGAGGACCCGGCCGCCACAGAGAAGATTACACTCGAAAGATTGCCCCGCCAACGACGTGAGATTGCAGTTTTATGGCCTGGCAGAAAGATCACTTCTGAAGTGACAGAACCATAACCATCTCCAAACTCCCGCGATGGCCAATCCCGAATTCGATGGGGTTCATTGGCTCGGCCCTGGGCGCTCCGCAGAGAAGGATTATGCAACGAAACGAAATATCATTCTCCAGTGACTTTCACACACCCAAAAAATACAACAAATAAAATAATAATAACGAATCTGAAACTCCCAAAACAAGCGGAGCCTATTAAGGCGCATTAGCAATTTAGAATGGTGTGCTACCTACCAGTCCACGTATTACACTATTACGCGACAATTATGAATTTCTAATTTTGTGTTTATTTCAACCCTTTCCCTACCCCTCTGGCTGGTTCTATCAAAATCACGTACGCCACGAAAAAGCGAAAGCGGCACAGAGGCCATTGCCATCGGAAATGGTCGTAAAGAAATATTTAATAATAGTTATGGTATATTTCCAATTAATTATGTATTAAAACAATGACGCTAGTTGCTGGCTTAAGGCTAAAAACTTTGAGGCGGCTCCTCAAAGCAGACTTTTTGGCCTATCTGGTGTTGTGGATCTTGTAAGGGAACTACGAGCTCCTGGCATATTAATGAACGCTGTGTGGAGGTCTCTGTTGGTGATGGTTACGCCGCTTACAGGTTCTGCACAAACTGTATCAATTTTGGGCTCGAGTTGGATATTGAACTTCTCCAGATTAACCATCTTAATTGTCCATTGCGCTATCCTTGTGATTTGGTTGGTTATCTGCTTTTCTTGCAGAGCCCGGAGAATGGCATACACATTTCCCTCGATATTATCATCCTTGGTCAGAATCCGGCGAGCCAATACTCCGCGAATGTTGTCCATGACCGCAGGAGCCATGTCCCCGACGATCGCCACAGAAAATGCTTCCAAAATCGTTGAGAGGGAACTCAAACTATATATACTCAAACTATAAGCTATTTTCCCCTAGAGCTTACTCCATTGACTTCTCTTCGGAATACTTAACTGCCTCGCCTAGGCCGTAAAACGGACTCCCGCGCAATTTGGAATCGTTATCTTTGGTTCCCTCCAGGAACAGGGGACAATATGTGGCAGAACAGCTCTCTAGGCTCTGGAATGATGACACCTCCGAGAAGGGTCAAGTCCAGCAGCGGCTCTTCAACTAACTAACTTTTCAATCATCAAGCTTTATAGGTGGCCAAAGAAGGTCTGGGGTTCAAGGGTTAATCAAACGAGGCCCCCAGATTGGCGCTCTCCAAAATCGTATTGGCTTTATTGCTTTCCTCCTCTTCATCGTCATCGTCGCTACACTGATCATTGTCCTCTTCAGATTCCTAAACAAATGCCTTCGTATGGGAGGCGAAGCTTCTACCAAATCTCTCCGTTCTCAGCTGGCCTCACAGGTTCCACTGGCAATGAGTTCCACAAGCAAGACCAAAAAAGCGGCACACTTTAAGCGCATGCGCGCCCAACTCAACACACAAACACACCATCAGAGGAACACACCTACGTGTGCGTATACGTAATGTCACGTCTGCGAAGAAGTCTCCTCTTCGCCAAGTAATGGTAAAGGTAATGGCAATGACAGTGGCTTGTAGGTGTAATTGAGCTGTTGCTGTGCCACCTTTCTTTGCCCCAAGTAGAAATATGTGTGTGTGTATGTGGGCACGCACCTGGAGGGCCTTTGGTGTGCGTGAGTGAGTCTTTCTTTCGGTTTCTCTGGCTTTTTGCATTCTTAATAAATCAGCGCGAAGAATATATAAATTGGGCGGCGCGGTGTTCGGACGGTCGCAGTTAGTATTTCCCAGCCAACGGTGCCTCACAGGTGTGAAAGCCGCAGTGCGAGTGCAAGCCTTGGTTTTAAGACCTGGATATCGAAACCGAATTGGATTAAACACCACACACACACCACACACACGCTCCACCACAACTCCTTAAAAATTGCCAAAAAGCAAGGAAAAATAGGCACCCGAAACGGATTATTGAATGTGCTTGAGACAAGTGTGATATTATATGTACATATATAGTGACCTTAACTGAACAATCTGTGTCGAAAAATGTGGAAAACCGTGTGTGTGCTGATTCTTCTGTCGGCAGTCTGCAGTGCAGGACCGCTGAATTCCCACCAGGTGAGTTTCAGAACAACAATGGGGTAGGATCGGTTAATAACCTGATCTATAGTAAACTAGGAAGTTATAAAGTGAAAATATTCTAGTTATAGGATTATCCTGATATCAATTTATCCTAAAATCAATTATATTCATTGTGTTTTTCGACGTTTACTTTCGATTCGGGATAAGCCTGGAGTATCCTTTTGCTGAAATATCCAGTAATCGAGCTATTACAGCATCGGGGAATTAATTGATTAATTTATATAACTGCGGAAATTTTTATATTGAATAAATTATTGAACATTATTTTCGTTATAATTAATAAATCCTGTAAAACATCTGATACATTAAAATAAATTTTAAAAAAATCAAACTTCCAATCCTATAACCGGGTAAACCGATAATCACAGACAGCCGGGACTATCCAGCAGACAGCCTGACCACCATAGTGACCACTTCCGTTCGCCTTAACGGAAATGGTTACTGGGAGAACTGTTAACGAAAATGTTTGCCGGCCCGCCGAGCCATACAATGAAGTTTTAATGGGACACAACCTGAACCTTGAGGGGGACTCGGTGCATTTGCATACTCCCCGTCGAAAATCGTACATCTCTCCCTCAGTCCCGGCTTATTTGGTATGCCAAGCGTTTAGCCTTCTTTAACGGCCAAGCTCCAAGAACCAAGAAGAACGAAGAGACTTCTTGGTCTAAGGTATTTATAGACACTTGCAGGTGGCTTAATGACAGGTAGAAGCCGGCAAGAATTCGCCATGTGGAATGTACCAGGAATAGCTAATTCCCCTTAATACGACAGCCATTTAAAATTTTGCAATGAAAACAGCATTACTCATCCATTGGCCCTTATTGGGGATATCGGGGGGAAAGGCTTTCGTTCGCGGCTCATTGAAATGCAGCGCCCAAATAAATTGTAAAAAACAAATCGATATGGCTAAAATATTATGTGATATTATTTGAGCGTTCCATTCGAAAGTGACTTCAATTGCACTGCGTGGCCCTTAAAAGGGCAGCCAGCCGCGGCAACAGGTGCGAAGTGCACAATAAGGCAGGGGTTATTTCTTCGATTCCAGTCGATTCGATTCGATTCGCTTCAATTTTCACTTGCCGCCAACCGAATAGACCAAAACTAGAACACAAGTGAAATTTCTTCGGACGGTCGCAGGGTCACGTGCTGGATTTCTTGGATTATCCACGCCAATCACGTATCTCGTTAGCTGAATGATGGTCGCAGCTGGCTAATCATATGCAGAAATTAAGTTTAGTTTTTAGTATTACGACAAGCTAAAGTGCACTTGTTTTAGTAAATACTTAAGAAAGACAATTAAAAGAGGTTTATAATGAATTTTTTAAATATTAACTAGGAATTGGATACAAAGTTTATGTTTATAAATGATTAATTCAAACTGAGCTGCAAAAATACCTTAAACATTATTCAAAGGGTTTGTTTCTTATTAAATAATAAGTAGTTCCTAAGCCCTATTAGGAAATACCCTTAATTCTTTATTATATATGAGTTATGTGGACTATTAAAACATGCTTAAAATTTAATTAAACATTTTTTTATTTTTACTACAAGTATCTTTCAAGACGTGATATTTTTTTATTATTTACCATATTTTGGGTACTTGAAATTACATTATTTTTATCTTTTTAAACTTAAAATAAGTTCTTAAAGCTTTAAATATAATATTTTCATAAGTAATTAAGAAATATAAATCAATTTTAAAAAACTTATAATAACTTCCAACATCTCTTTTCCTTTCAGAAGAGAAAAAACCCAGTGGTTCGTGAGGAACCGTTGCCGGCTGAGGTGGAAATGCCAGAACAGACTGAGGCGGAGGTTGAGGCTTCTCCAGCTCAGGAGGCAGCTCCCCTGGGCACCCTCACTCTGCCCAGCAATGCCACCTCCATTAGGGCGGATATCACGGATAACTTCTCGTGCTCGAACAAGACATACGGTTATTACGCGGACGTGGAAAACGATTGTCAGATCTTCCACGTTTGCCTGCCGGTGACCTATGCCGATGGCCGAGAGAACACCTTCCGTTGGAGCTTCATCTGCCCTGAGGACACTATATTCAGTCAGGTAAATGTCCTAGAAAGTGGCCATTTAATTTCATTTGATTTTAATGATCCATTTCCCAGGAATCTTTCACCTGCATGCGTCGCGAGGACATGACCATCGAGTGCGAGGATAGTGCCAGGTACTACGAGCTGAACGGCAACTTTGGTGGTGCAGCAGAGGAGGAGAGCAAGCCCACGCCCGAGGAGAGTGAGCAGCCGGAAAAGGAGGTTATGGATGCCAAACCCGTGGAGGCTGAGCCAGAAGTCCCAGCAGAGCCTGCTGTTGTGGAACCACCGAAGCCCGCAAAGCCTGTCAAGACCCAAAAGCCCAAACCGAATCGCCGGAAGCCTCAGCAGCCCCAGAGAAAGGTACCAGCTCCGGTGACCGCGGCTCCCGAAGTGGAGGCAGTTCCTGAACCTGTTGCTGCCCTGGAAGTGGAGGCCAGGCCACCGAAGCCACAACGATTCACCAACAGGCCGAATAATAATAAGGATAAACCTCACGCCTTCAGGCCCGCCATCGCTTCTCCTTTGCCAATAAGAAATGAGCTCTTCAATGGCATTCGCAAGCGACCGGCGATCTTCAACAAGCCAGCAAGCACGAGCACAGCCAAGCCCGTGGAGGAGGTGGAGGTGGTGGTAGATAGCGAACCAGCAGTCACCGAGGCTGTGGTTCAACTGAGTGAGCCCCAGCCCACTCTGAAGCTGCAGACCATGTTCGCGGAGCCAGCAGTTATTCCCGTCGAAGTCCAAGAGCCCGAAGTCCAGGCTTCTGAGCCAGCCGTGGCCTTTGTTCAGCCAGAGGCAGTTCCTGAAGAGGTGGCACCCACAAAAATTGAGATTGATACCAGGATCGAGGAGGTGAAGCCCGTTGAAGCCATTGAGGAGATTCCCGCTGTCATAGTGGAAAGTTTGGATGAAAAGCAGCCTGAGGAGAGCGAGAAGGAAACAGCAAATGTGGAGAATATTAAGACAGAAGAGGAACTCAAGCCTGAGGAAGAGATCAAAGCAGAAGATGTCAAGCCTGAGGAAGAGATTAAGCCAGCAGACCAGCTCCAAGCGGAAGAGGAGATCATGCCAGCCGAGGAGATAAAGCCAGCCGAGGAGCTCAAGCCTGCAGATGAGATCAAAACCGAAGAAGAACCCAAGCCAGAGGAGAATCTCAAGCCCGAAGAAGAGCCTGAGGTACCCGCCCAGGTTGAGGAAATCCATGAAGCCATGCCCGAGGAAATCAAAGCGGATCCTGCCATCATCGAAACCAGCAACTCCAATGAAGAAACTCCCGTCAGCATTGAAGCTTTGGAGGCAGCCAAGCCAGCCGATGCCCCGGAAAGTATGCCTGCCACACCCGAAATGGAGCAACACAGTCCGCTAGTGGAGGAAATCCTAGATAGCAGCAGCAACAGCGCCGAAAAAGCAGAAGGCGGAGAGGCGCAAGAGTCACTGGGTGGCTTCAAGCCCGTCGATCCTGTAATGGCCGCCGAAGCGGAGCAATTGATCACCGATTTCCTTAATACCCTGAAAAAGAACGAAGAGAAACCCGAGACTGACATGGCAGACACCATTCTACCGGTTGATAATGCAGATGTGTCCATCGAGGAGGCCAAGCTGCCAGAGCCCGAGATCGTGGACAAGAATGCCTCCGTCGAGGAGCAAATTCTGGAGGAATCGGAGCCCCAAAAGTCGCAGAAGCACCAGCTGATGAAGGATTCGCCAATTATCAACATCATGCAGCTGAACCATTTGCCGATGGACTATCAGATCCCAGTTCAGGTAATTCCAGTGGAGGCTCAGCCTGTTCCCGAGATCTCTGCGCCTGAGCTACCTGAGGAAATCAAGGCGGAAACACCAGAAGAAGTCAAAGAGGAAACGCCCATTGAGGAGATTCAAGAAGCTGTCAAAGAAGTCACTCCAGAGGATGTCAAGGAAACTATTTCCGAGACTGAAGCCAAGCCCGAGGAGACGCCCAGCCACGACGATGCCCAGGAGGAGAGCCTAGTCACTGCCTCCTACATGCCCTCCATTAGCATCGATGACATTGTGGAGCTGGTAAAAGAGCGACTCGACCAGACCCCCAAGAAGGATCAGATGGCTCCCATGGAGCTGATACTTACGCCAGGTGCGGCGGCACCCATGACCCTCGTGCAGAGCACGCCTGTCCAGGCAGCCAAGGAGCAGCCAGAGCCGATGCCCGAGCAGGAAGAGCTCATCCTGCCCATCTACAAGCGCGTCTCATCCGCCGAACCAGCCATGTCCAAGGTGCAGACGCTGCCCGTGACCGGAAGCAAGGTGGAAGCGGCACCGGAATCCCAGCCGGAGGTCAGAGAGCCCAAGATGGACGCCCGCAAGCGGCGCTTCCTGTTCCGCGCCGATGCCAGCTAAGCTCGCCGAGAGAGAAACAGAGATAGATGGACAGATAGCAGTCCCTGGAGAGGATCAGCCTCCTGCTCCCACTTAGCCCGAACCGGAACCCCGTTCACACCTCCTAGTTCCCAAAAACGCTATCCCACTCATTTGCACCTAGGCAAGTTCTACATTAATTATTTTTGATTTCCTAGTTTTATGGCCACGTTTCCCAAAGGAAAAACGCGCACGAGAGTTGAAATTTAAGTTTAGAATTGTTGTTCCCACAAGAGTTGAAGAAAATTGCGACAAAAAATATGCAAAAGAGAAAAAAAATTAAAATAAAAATCTTAAAAATATAAAACTTAAACTACTTAGTTTCCTTTGTGTGGCTTAAATACAATTTAAAATGTTTTTGGCCAGCTAATCAACTCCATCGTGCAGAGGTTTGAGTGTCTTGTGTCATGCCAAATCGCATTCAACCTCTGAACGGTAGAGATGGTTAGCTTAAAAACATCCTAAAGACATATGGTTAATTCATATATTTTATAAAGCTTAATTGAAGGATTAATAGATATTCTTTTTCAGTAGATTTAGGTGTAAGAATGAAAGAAAACCCGTATACTTTTTCACAGGGAATTCTTCTTTTTCTCAACCAAAACAAATGACTTAAGACACAAACTTTTTTGAAATGTTTTCTTTATGGGCGCCTAAAAACGAATAAAAATATTTTATAAATTGTTCGCGAAGTAGCAGACTTTTAAATATTTGTTTTAAATAATTTAAAAAATTAATTTTATAATTAACATCTTAGTATTTCGTATTTTCTGCATAAATTCAGAACAAATGAAGCGGATAATTAATTA
The DNA here is from genome assembly GCA_035045905.1 of Drosophila anomelani. Taxonomy (NCBI): domain Eukaryota; kingdom Metazoa; phylum Arthropoda; class Insecta; order Diptera; family Drosophilidae; genus Drosophila; species Drosophila anomelani. The sequence goes on from JAWNOO010000165.1 coordinate 9,344,847, forward strand.
GATCAAACAAAGAAAAAAAACAAGAAGTAAGAAAATAATATAAAGAAAAAATATTTCATATAAAAAAGGCCAAACTTAAGTACAATATTCGTAGTTTATTATAGAAAATCGTTTACAAATCGCATTAACAGTTAAGCTTTGGGTAATTAGCTGTATGAGGCAACTACCAGGTGAGAGAACTACAAAATATACAAATACAGTGGACACTGGAGGATAAGTAACTATGACATCACATTGACATTGAACGCAACCCCACGTTGTCTACGCCTCCGTCTCCTGGTCCAGTTCGCCGGCCTGGATCTCCTCCGGTGTCCGCAGATCGATAGCGAACTTTTGGCGCGTCGGTGTTATGGTGTCCCCGGTGATCTGTTCGTCCTCCTCTCCGGCCAGCTCTTTCACCCTTCGGCTGTAGTCTTGAAAAGCGGCGGCCAGGGCAAAGGTCAGCTTGCGGGCCATGGCCCGGCTGTCGCAGACGAAGGCATGCACCTCGAACGGATGCGGACTGGCCTCGTCCTTGACCACGATCATGGCAAAGACCCTGGTGTAGACCAGATCCTGAACTCCATACGAAATTGTGTCGATGGGGTAGCTCCAATGGTTGATGCTGGCTTTGGGGGCTATGATCTCCAACTGAACGCCGTTGGTGGATACCTTTAGGTCGCAGTTTGGTAAGACTTTGTTGGGCGGCAGGTTCTTGGCCACGCCTACCATAATATCCACAGGTCGACGGGTGTACTTGATGCCCCACAATCCGCGAGCCACCTCCGAGCCAATATATTTTACCTGAAATAGGGGAAATATATTTTAATATATCCTTTTAAAAGGTTGAGAACGGAAAAATGGTAGTAATAGTATCGAAATTATGTTTGGGAACTTTGTGGACTTTCTGCTATTTGCTAAATTTTAAATATTATCTTTAAATTGTTACTGAATTGGGAAACTTGAAACTCTCTACAAAGAAACCCACTTTTTATCTCATTCTTCGTGTGAGAGATGTTTTTTGTGGGGGTGCCTCTGGGACAGCTCATTGGTGGCATTCGCTTCCGCTGCGCATGCGTTGCCGTTAGAGTCGCTTCATTTGCATCCGACCTGGCCGCGGTTCTCGACCGGATGTCCACAGTCGGGCCAAAAAGTTGGAGCCACCGCAGCTGTATATGTGTGTGCTCTCTGGGGTTCAGCAGGGCGTGACGCATGCGTGTCTGCCTCTGTTTTTTTATTTTTGGCCATTTTCGGTCTCGAGTGCGGGTGGTATTTCCATATGTACATATTTTTGGGCAGGATTTCAACACTCAACAAAAATATGGCATAGATTTCAAATAATAATATAATCCCAAATGGATTTTTTAACTAATTAAATTCACAACAATAATAAAGCTTATCTATATCAACCTATTCATCAAATATTCGGGTTAATAAATTAATTAAAAATTCAATTTTGAATAAATCTAACCAAATTATTTTTCGCAGTTTATAGCTCGCCATGCAAGAGGTGTTTACGCGGATCGGTGGCCGAACTTGTGCCAGTCATTTCACAGCATTTAAATAACCATTCCGCAATGCAGACTCACCTTGAACGTAATGGGCAAGTCCTCCACATTGACCTGGCTGTCCAGATCCGTGGTGCTGCTGCTATTGGAGGCCATTTTCTATATCTGTATATATCAATCTCTTTATCCGAAGCTCGTGGGACACTTGTGTCAGGTCAGATTGCTCCCGTTAATCGCATTCACCGCAGAACCAACTGAAAAAGTTTACAAAAAGATCGTAAGTAAGTGGAGTGAGCTCCCATTAGGTGTACCTTCTGGTGGCTATGTAGTTCACATTACCATATCTTCACCGTAATCGCTAGACTTTACATGCTTTACTTTGTGCGCTTCTTAAACCTATATATACGGATATATACGAGGAGAACACTGTATATCGGTCGAGACTAATTGTTCTGTTTGGCTTTGTTGCCGGCTGCCGATTGCTACTGAACTGAACTCGGCCAGCGAGCGGCGGCAAAAGGTGTCGCAAGTTGTGCCCCAGGTAAGCTCCACTCCCTCTCGCTCTCAGGCCCTCTGGCTTTCCTCTCTCTCCCTCCGTTGCACAGGTAGGTAACTACAAATAAAGAGCGCAGGCCAAACAAATGGGCTAAACAAAAGCAACGCTCAGATAGCTTATTTCTCTCACGCGGTGTCGCAGCCTAAGCACAAACAACTGATATTAGAAGCAACAAATATGCACAGAAAGAAAAGTAAACAAAAGTCTATTACTTCTAAAGAGATTATTTTTAAAATTCCTTTTAAATATTAGTTTATCAAAAGTTAAAAAAAAATATTATCAGTATCAGAAAACTGTTTTTTTTTCACCTGACAACTAACAGTTTTGAATTACATTACTTAAATTCAGAAAAATAATACATTTTTTAATAATGTTTAAAGATTCTTTTTCTACTTTTCAGAAGGCAAATCTCCGCCTGCAAACCTTTTATATATTTTTATATATTTTCATAGCTAACTTAATTTATTTAATAAATCTTTAAGTATGTCCTAATGATATCTCCCAGTGTATCTGCAGTGGCAATTTCTTGCCATAAATGGTCAAGCCTTTTAAATCTAATCAAATAATAATTATGAGGTAAAAACCAGCTACTGATAACCCAGTGCTCGAACACAAATATAGAGAGTATTCGGCCATCAACTCGCTGAATCACTATTTCCACTATTTTCACTATTCACGGCGCCTATTTATTAAAAATGCACTTATTAATATTTCCTCACGCAGCCAGTTGACCACAGGGGGAAGGCTATGGCCAAACAGTTCGAGTAATAAGAGCATTATACCGGATATATCGGACAATGGCAATGCTGCAACAGTTGTTGCATGTCTGCAAATTAATGACCAACAGCCAGGGAGAAAGAGAGAGGAAAACCAAATTAAAATCAAAACTGAAACGAAATTAAATGAAATGTGTTCGTTGCAATGGATTTTACCAGTGTGACGTCAGATAGCAACCAGATGGGGAAATTTCCAGTGCAGCTTGGACTTTTTTCTTATATTTTTTTCTATGTACTATTTTTGTACACAATTGTAATGGGCAATGACCCGCCGAGCGGTTAACAAGTGACAATGGTCGCCGTGGACAGACACAAAAACAGAACCCACTAATTGCAGGTTAACTAGAAGTGAGCTCTCTTCTCTCCGTGTTTCCTGATCCACTATATTCATATAGATCACATTCACTGCCGCTTATTGAGGTTATTTAAATGTTAGCAACGCTTTTCCAATTTTCAGTAATATTCACCAATAAATATTTAAAAGTTTTGCTTACGATTTGCCTATATTTACTTCGATTTAGAAGCACAGTCTGGCTTTTAGACTCAACAACAAAAGAGCAATTGTTTACGATTTTTATATGGGTTCCCTATAATTTTACAACTTAATAAATACACAAAAAATAGTTTTGGTTGTGATTTTTATATAAAAATTTAAAAAAGATACAATTACAATTCCAATCCTAGATGTTTTCATATCATATAACCCTCAGCTACTATTATTGAACCTCTCTCTCCACTTTTTTACCTACAACTAAGCAGGGGTACACATATTATAATACCACCGACCATAACCATAATAACAACAAATATCAGATACACAGTAAAAGTCATAGTCGTGGTCCAATTTAGATAATTTTCCACTGGACATTTCAGTTTAAATGATGCCGAAGCCGGAAGCTGCTCATATGAGCATATCTCCTCTGCTGACACACGTACATACTTATTTATTTATTGTTATCATAATAATTTGTTTACGGACACTGATGATTATTATTGTCATCATATTTGAGTATATATATGGATAAAGTATATGAAGCTAATTCGCAATTCTTTCAAATGAGTAATTCACCGACTTTTAGCTTCTTTTATTTACATTTATGTCAAGTTCTAGCGGCCTGTTATCAATGAGCGAAACGTTTACCCGTTGGCCTAATCTTATCATTCACTCAAACACACACACACACACTGATATCTTAACAGGTAAAATGTTAAGGGTCTTTTTTAATTTTAACCCAAATACATAGAAGGAATTGGTGTCCTAGCCGTAATATGTAATAAAACCATAAATAAAAAGTCACCACTGGGAAATTACCCGATATAATCGTGGCTCCACTCTGATGTTCACCTGTTCACCTGTTTGGAAATCGCGGGACTAACTTGAAGCGGTAACGATCGTTGCCAGAGATGAGGCTATGGCAGTTTATTAGCTACTTGCAGCCATTTTCAGAGCGAAAACACATACATTTTTTATAATTTAATATTTATATATAAGTTTTCAAATAATGTATGCTTGGTTTTATTTTTATTGAGGTATGTATATTTATTTAAATTATTTTCTTTTGCAGTTTATTTAATGTTAACTTTCTTATTTGTAATACTTTTGATTTATGTACCTAATAAAAACTAATACGAAAACAATTCCTGAATTTAATATATACTTATTTATTTTTTATTTTTAATTTGTCAAATAAAATATAAATCGTTTTCAACTGCTGCTCCAAATAAAATATTCTTTTTAATAAATTATATATTTAGTATTATTTCAAACATAACGTATATTTTAAACAGGAAACATGGAAATCGAAATCTCTGATTGCCCGAAATGCTTTATCGATATTTAAAATACCAGATCCCGTTAAATACCACTCCAGTAAGTTAATAAATCGAAGAGAAGAGTGACCAGCTGATAGTTGAAAAATGGGTTTCTAAGAGCCATTTATAAACGTTTTTTCGTCCACCGCGTTTCATCACCTGTGTCGTGCTCCTCCGCTTTCGAAGGCGGCAGTAAGCAACCCCCAACGCAGCGACTCGGTAAATTCCCGTGGAGAAGTGGGCGCCCCGAAATCGGGACAAGTGCACGTGCCGTTGTGAACAGTCGCGCCGCTGCCCCTTTTCCCTGCCCCATTGTGACTCTGCACAATTAACTTAACTTGCATATACATCGCTCAATGCGAGAGTGTGTGTCCGTGTGATAGGGTGTCCGCGAGTGTGTGTTGAAGCCACCCCTTAGGGCGCAGGAATTTCGCGTCAAACAAAAACTAAACAACGTCTTAAGATTACTTTGCACGCTGCGCATTTTGTTGTCCACTTGCATTTCCATTTCCTCTAACATTTCCGTCTTCGCATTGCTCTTGCAGCAGCGCAGTAACAACAACAAAAGCCAGATACAAAATCAGACGTTGTTTTCCTTCTTTCTCCACTTTTATCGCGGAACAAGAGCAGAGCACTTGTAAATACAGTGAATATCGGTTAAGGGGCGCGGAGGGAAACCTGCAATCAGCAAATGCTGCTTTAGTGTTCTTACCAACAAGAAAAACAAATAAGGAATATTCATATTATTTCTCCCTACAAAATTTTAAAACTGCTTAGACCCGCAAAAAATGTGCTTGTTAAGCTTTAAAATTCTAAAATTAAATAAAAAGATTCTCAGTTAGGAAAAAGACAACCAATATTTGCTGAAATTTAAACTTACAAATCCAAAATTAAACAATAACTTAATTGCGTAAACAATTTCGATTTCAGCAACTTCATACGGAGTAGCGTTTCTGCAATCAAAGATCATCAAATAAAATTAATATTTCCAGTCTCCAAACTCTGGTAAGTTCGATATCTAGATATAATTTATAATTCCAATTTATTTATTTTAATTCTGTACTATATAGGTTTCTATATGAATATTTTCAAAACTTTATGGTTTATCTGAGATGGATTAAAGTTGCTGATAAACATATCCTGTCCAACCATGTCATTTTTCCTGCCCATTGTTATTGCAATAGTGACCGCGCACCTGGGTCACCGACCTGGGCGGGTCCTGTCAGGTAGATGCGTCCCCATATGATGTCTCCCTTTTGACAATCGATCTGATCCCGTGGATTCCTTTCGAGGGTCTTTGCCTAGGACTTGTTATACTTGATTTATGGCCGCTTCCCGTGATTCCCGGTCTCGAAAACTGGTTTTCCGCACATCGCCCAACGCTGTCATTATCATATATAGCCCATGCGACGACGGGCTTAATCATCGCTTCTCGTATGGATTCTTTATCTTCCAAGTTCCCTCTGAGTCACTGTTATTGTTTAAGTCATTTTTTGAGGGTGCCGTGTGGACTTTTCTGCATTTTTGTTTTGGTTTTCTTTTAGCAGGAAAAATAAATACACAAATAATATTTACAGAGTTGCTGCATTCGCTTGATGTCTTTATTTATGATCTTTTTGAAACACATTAAAGATACATTTTATATTTTCACCTTTGGGAAGCGCTGTGAGTCAGAGTAGTTGTTTTATTGGAAAATTGACTAGCAAAAACTGATCCAGTGTAACGATTCAGGCTGGATGTTATCGCAAGGATTTGGCGCACGCGAAATTTGCACGGCTGTGCTCGTCGGCTAAGGAGGTGGTGATCTTGCCTAATCCTCGACGGTGCCTCTTGCCACCAATAATCATTAATTTTATGCGTGCAGCGACGACGGGAGTACGGGACAACTAAGAAACTCACACACGGACAGAAAGATTCCCCAATTGTTATCGCGGCGGGGTATGCCCCTCAGATGTCTTTGAGGGGGCGCGTGCCCTCCCTACCTTCGGTCATCCTTTCCCTAATTGCCTAGTAGGCTTCTGCTTGGAAGACCCCTTTCTCACACTACGGCTTACCACGGGCTAGACATGCTGGCGGAGGCAAAAATAGTTGAATATTTAAAACATTATAATTAGTACTTTATTACAAACTAAAATTCTGTTTCTTATGAACTACTGACATTTTTGTACTGCTAAAAATGGAACCAATAATCTGGCTTAGACAAAGTGAATATAAATGTGTTTGATAATTTAGTTTCTTCTAATCTTTAGTTTCCCTGGGCAGATATTTTACTCTTATTAAGACCAGTCAAATGAACAGAAAGAAGAGAATAATAACCAGCAAATTTGTACCGGCCACCAACAACAAATTTACTTGAGTCTAAATTAACTCGCTTTTTTCCTTATTCCGGCTTTCCCGTGCATTTATCGGGATTTTTATTTGTTACTTTTCTTTCAGAGGCATATCAAAGGGGTTTGGCGGCCCCGATTTGTTTAAATATTTCGCGAAACAGTATGAGTATTCAATTCATTTATTAGAGGCAACTTCCTCTTTTCCCCACTCACCCACAATTCGTGTGTTGGTCCATCGACGAAAGCGCTTTCTCGAGGCTAGCTGAAATGGGGGGAAAGGGAGAAAATATTGCACCCTAACCAATCTTTCTTATTGGCTCGCTATATTAGCCGATAATATCACAACAAAAAATACAACAAAAAGATTCAAACTTTGATAAATTAATCAGTCACTGGGACTGCATCACGGGCTGCGAGAAAAAAAAAAGTAACAACAAAACTAGTGGCATAACCTTTTTTTTTCACAAAATTTTTCTTAAGCGCCGATCGCCATATTAATTCTCTCTTCCTTTCTTCACTTTCCTTTTACTCTCTTTCTTTCACTTTCTTTTGTTTTTCTTTAGATTTTTAGATTTTTAAAGAGACATATTAACATAAAACAAAAAAACTTAACCGACACGACGTTTTAAAACTATGAAGACGGAACTTAAACTAATTACATCTGATAGCCCGAACTGCGCCGGCGCACAAGTCGCGCTTCGGCAATATTGGTCGTTCCGACGCTGCCCCCCGTCCCTCGCCCTTCCTCGGTCGAAGCGAGATAAAGAAATAACGATTGCTACCTTGCTCAAGTCAGCCTACTTTTTGGGGGTTGTCTACTGAGATGCCTACGCCGGAACAATCGGCTACACCCACAAAAATATATATATAAATTAAACAAAAGATTCCTCCTGCCGCTCCAGATTATCTGGGGGGTAATGAGCTGCTCCGGATTCTCGTGACGCTGCTCTGCTGAGGAGCTCGGTGGCGCTTCGCCGTTCGTTGAGCCCGCTGGAGGGTACTGCGATTTGGGCACCTTTTCCTTTTTTTCCTTCTCCCTTCTTCTCCTGCGCTTGGAGCCAGTTTACTGCACTTCTTCCTCATGCGCCGAGACCCTGGATGGCCTCAGCGCCAATTTGATTAACAAACGGGTGACTGCTCTTCCTTTGCCGCGGCCAATATGCAATCGAGCTATGCACCACTCGCGAATTAATCTTTCTTTCTTTTTTTTTTTTTTCCCAAGTGTGAGGGTTATGTCGCAATGACAAAAAAAAATTTTCAATTATCCACGAAACTCAACTTTATCGCTCGCCGGCCAAAATCGGAAAAGAAAGGGGAGACGCCTTGCTTTCGGCGCGAAACCTCTGAGTGGCTCTCGACTTTCTTCGGGTCACAGCCGAAAGTTGACACTTGCCCCCTGCCGAGGTGAACATCTCTCATCTAGTTCCGCCCACAACCCTATGGCTACAGCGAAGTCGCCATGCTGCAGCGGCTCCTAGATGGCGCTAGAAAAGTATCTTAAGCTACGAGCTGCCTCAGGCGCTACAAACGCCCCCCGCCTAATATCAAACTTGGGGGTCAGACTCCCAAGGTTGATACCAACCGAAAGCCAGAGGCAGGCCTTCACTGCCTCAGATCCTTAGCATGGTACTTGCCAACCGACCGTCCCTGTAAGTCCTCTAACTCGTAGCACGCATTTCCCAATTTCCTGCGTACTCGCGCCTTCACAAAAGCGGGCCCCAACTTAGCGTTGTATCCCGCCTGGAAGTTGCTTTGCCTGAAGTTTCTCCTAAATACCTCTTGACCCTCCACATACGATACCTGCCTAGAACGCATATTGTACAACCGTTCATTCTTTTCGTTTTGCTTCTGCAGGATCTCACGGGCCTTAGCACGCACTATCTCCAACGAATCTTCCTTGCTCAACGCCATTGTTTTGTCTTCCAGCAATCCTAAAGCCCTCAGTAGCTTGTACGAAGCCCCAGAGCCCATGAACTGCTGGCCAAACACCATATAGTAGGGTGACGCTCCCATAGCGGAGTGGACACCTGTCCTTAGCGCACAACAAATGCTGCTAAGCTTTTCGTCCCAGTCCTTTTGATCTGGTCTAACATACGATCTAATGGCCGCAATCACCGACCGATTTACCCGTTCGGACGCATTTGCCTGCGGCGAATATACTGCCGTAAAAGTGTGGCTTATTTTGTGTCCCCTGAGGAATCCTTGAAAAATGTCAGATTTAAACTGTGAACCATTATCGGACACCACCGTCTCCGGGAATCCAAAAGTATGGAACAATTCCTGCTCCATATACTTGGTGATTACCTCTGCCGCCTGTTTCTTCACGGCTTTCAAAAACACGAATTTCGTGTAATGGTCCAGCACGATAAAAATCCCTATGTGGCCGCTTCTTGAGCGAGGATATGGACCCAAAAAGTCCACATAGAGTCTTTGAAAGAACCGCTCAGATGCGGGAGCAACTCCCATTGGGGGTCTCTGTATCATGTTCGTAGACTTCGTTCCCTTGCAAATTTCACAACTCAAGCAGTATGCCTTGACGTCCTTTACCAGCCCTGGCCAGTAATAATACCGCCTCACTCGTTCCAAGGTTTTGTGGATTCCCCCATGCGATGCTAAAGGGTGGTCATGAGCGTTCTCCAACACGCTTTTAACCAGGCTTTGCGGGATCCACAATTTCCAAATGAATTGGTCGTGACTTGCTTCACCGGTGCTAGGCGCCATCCGTTTGTACACAAATCCCTCTACAATTCTTAGATCCGGCAACTTATCCAAGTTTGCTTGGATACCTTCTCGAAACGATTCGTAATCCGGTGTCTTAAACTCGGCGGAATCTAAATCCACCATTAACCCATGTTCGAAATCCACAGCGGCTACATTTTCCTCATTGACCCTCGACAACGCGTCAGGGACCACATTCAGCCTGCCACTCCGATGCTCGATTTTGAAATCGAATCCCTGCAACTTTAATGCCCACCGAGCCAATCTAGAATGCAGATCGGTCTGCGACATGAGCCACTTTAACGAAGCGTGGTCCGTAATTACAGTGAATTGGTGGCCTTCAATGTACGCCCTAAATCTCTTAATGCAGACTAATACTGCCAGAAGTTCTTGCTCAGTCACCGAATAATTTTTCTGTGCTTTGTTCAGCTTCTTAGACACGAATGCTATTGGATATTCATCCCCTTCCGAAGTTTTCTGGACTAACACTCCTCCAACACCAGTATTGCTGGCATCGCAGTGCACAAAGAACGGCTTCGAAAAGTCCGGACTCCGAAGCACTGGAGCTGAGCACAACCTCTGTTTTAACTCTTCGAACGCTCTCTCGGCTTCTGGGGTCATAGCAAACTTTTGCTTCGGTTTGAGCAAATCAGTCAGCGGAGCTGCCACAGATGCGAAGTTTTCCACAAATTTGCGGTACCAACCGACCATTCCCAGGAATCTTCTAAGGCTTTTTAATGACTTCGGCACGGGGAATTCCTTCATTGCTGAAATTTTCTCCGGATCAGTCCGGATAACTCCCTCGCCAACAATATGTCCCAGATATTTTACCGATTTCCGGCAAAACTTGCTCTTCTCAATATTGAGCGTTAATCCTGCTGATTTTATGTGGCCGGCTACACTACTTAACACCCTCAAATGCGACTCGAAGCTATCCGATACGACTAGCAAGTCGTCCAGATACACGAATACTTCATTTCGCAACTCTGCGGGTATGACCTTATCCATGAGACGTGTCATGGTTTGGGACGCATTTGTAAGACCAAAAGGCATCACTCGGTATTGGTAAAGTGGCCTGCCTGGTATGGTGAACGCCGTCTTATCCCGCGACTCTGGCTCTAGTGGGATCTGCCAATAGGCGTCCTTGAGATCCAAACTTGAGATGAACATTGCCTTAGGAAGGCGACCCAAGATGCCATCTATCTGTGGGAGTGGATAGGCATCCTTCCGAGTGACAGCATTTAATTTGCGGCTGTCCAGACAAAGCCGAACCTTTCCCGGTTTTTGCACTAATACCACCGGAGATGACCAGGCGCTGTCGGATTGCTCTATTACTCCTAACCTGATCATTCGATCTACCTCAGCATATAAGAGCTTTTCTACCGCCGGCGAAACCGGAAAGTGCCTTTGCTTCACCGCCTTGGCATCTCCTATGTCTATAGAATGCGATAGTTTGGACGTCTTCCCCAGCCCCGATTCAGCAAAAGACGGAAACTCTCTTATTACCGCCTGCAGCTTTTCGCTTTGTTGCGTCGAGAGACTGTGCGAATCAGAATCGATTTCGGAAATGACCAATTCAGGGGGTAACAAATTGAACAGCGTCCAAAAATCAATTCCAAGATATAAGTCTTGCTTAAGGGAAGGGATTATATGTAAATCCATATCTTTATTTATATCTTTGTAACCTACGGGAATTTTTATTCGTCCTATTACTTCCTGGCTTCTTCCGTCTGCCGTGCTGACTACTGATCCTCCTCTTTTGAATGGTACCCTACTTTTTATTATGTGTTCGGCCAAGCTGCCTCCTATTACGCTAATCGCTGCTCCCGTGTCCAATAGGCCCATGATCTGCCGGCCCAAGACCTCAACTTCTGCATAAGGGCGTTTATCTCTAGGTTTGTATCTTATAGCAGCTAAAATCTTGGCAACTCTTTGGTATTCCCTCAACCTATTGGCATTACGCGATTTGGAATTCTGTGGCTTTTGCGATTTTACTTCTGGTAGATCGGATCGTTTAATTTGATGCCAAACTAAACTGTCGCTTGATCCTGCATTGCAGTCTCTGGCCGCTGACAAATCCGGACTACTCTCTACAGCTTGGGATCGGATTTCGTCGGACGAGGACGATGGGGACCCGACTGCTGACGAGGCTGCGCGTCCCCTTTGGCGTTTTTTAAGCATCTGGCACACGTCGGCTTATAGGTATTAGGGGCTCCGCAACCATAGCAAAAGATTTTTCGCTTTCCGTCGCAATCCTGATATCTGTGTCCCTCTTTTCTGCAATTCCAGCATATGAGTGCCACCGCGCCGATTTCTTCCTCATCATCAATTTCTGAAAATTCCGCGGCATCGTCAGACAACAAGTCCTCCATAACTTCGGCCACCTGTTTTTTAAAAGGCACCACCTTCTGGTATGAACAGTTACGCCTAACATCCTCCAAGAAGCTCTCTCGCTTCCTGCAAATTTCCCTCAATTTATCTACTGATCCTATTTCTACATTCAATAGTTCATGCCTAATCTCCGGCCTGAGATTACGGCGCAGGATTTCCACGGTAACTCTTTCAGACATCGGGGTCTCCAGACCATCCATGAGGGCCACTATCGCGTCCCAAAATGAGTCAAAACTCTCTTTCTCCTTTTGCTTGCGGTCCCGAATCTCCTCCCGGATGTCGACATCCGTCCGAGTATCTCGGAATTGCTTCCGCAGCGCTTCGCACAGGAGCTCCCAAGTGCACTCTCTGGTCGACTTGTGGAATCGCCAATAAAATTCGCGCGCCTTTCCCTCAAAAAGGATGCTTGCATTGTTGCACAAAACAGAAAATAAGCCTCCCAAAGTTTGCCTGGTTAGAACCTCAACCCGATAAATAAAATTGTCTACACTTATGCCTTCCCGGTTACCATTAAAGCGTAGTTTCCAGCTGTTTATTATATTTCCTGCCTTATCTGGCCTGTACATCAAATCCGAACCTAAACTACCAGGAGCCGATCGATTTTCTTCATGAGAGCCCTGCGAATCGCGCCTCGCAGGTGCACCTTGCTCCGACCATGCAGACCCAAAATTTGATCCTGCTGGCGTTTGGTTCGCCACTGGGTTCTGTCCTAAATTTGAATCCACGGGTGTTTGGGTATTTCTGGGCATATATGCCGCCAAATTTGTCTGAAATAGCAACGCCATTTGCTGCGTCAGATCCGTAAGGATCTCGTGGCGCATCCCCTTCATCGCCTGTGCCACTATGTTGCCGATTTCAGCCGAAGACCCAATCTCTCGACTGCTCGTCGTTTGCTTTTTCGGAGCTGGGGTCTTTGCTTTGGTAGCAACTTCTCTGCCCTCACAACCTGGGCAGCTGGCCTGATTCTTCACTAAGGACTCCGCACATTCCTTGTGGAATTTATGCCCACAATTGCCACGGGTCACTTGGTCCGGCGACAAGGTCTTGTCGCAGAGCGCGCATTTCGGAGATCCCGAAGCCTCTGTGTCCATTGTTCCTGATCTTTTCTAATTTCTACAATTGAATTATAAATCCAGGACCCTGATTCCCGCCTTGCGAATCCTCAGTTTATCTTTTAGAAGTCCTCTGTCCACCGACCAACTGCAAACGCAAGCCTAACCCTTTGTATCTGACAGATACTCAAGCGAACGACTCGATCAAAACAACGCCGTCAACAATCTGCTGAGCGCTCTCTCGCTCTTGCCTTAGTATCTAACAGATAAATCAGCGAATGCAAACGCAAACACAAACTGCAAGCAATCTGACGGCTGGAGAGATCCAGCAAGGAGAAGGCTCTTTGCTTTCCGACCTTCCTCAACAATTTCTCACTCCCAAGAGCTTCTCTTTCGCTGCCACAGCGGTCAACGACCTCGTATGCGCGAACAGCTGCTCGATTCTCTTTGCTTGTCCCTGACCTACATCAATGCCTTCAAAAAAAAATTCCTGGAGTAAGCGGTCAACGACCTTCAGATCTGCCAGCAGCTGCGCCGCTCTCGCGCTCTTGCTTTAAGACGAAAGACAGAGAAGAAGACTGATAAGGAATGTACAAAACGGACCAACGAAACGAAGAGAAAACGAATAGCTCAAACTTAGCTTATGAAATAAATAATAATAATAATTGAATGAATAAATTGCGAATAATTAAATAAATTAATTACTAATAAATAAATAAATTTAGGATAAATATATAAATTGGGAATAAATAAATAAGTGGAGAATAAATAAATAAGTTGATAATAAATAAATTGGTAATAAATAAATTCTCTATAAATTCAAAAGTAAGTATGTAAATGAAATTTAGATCGATATGAATTACTGCCATCCAACCAAGCAGCCTGCCCGTATAAAGCTTTGTTTATTATAAAACCCAATTGCAATAACAACGAGAGATAAAACGAGAGGAAGAAAAATTCTGCTGCTGCTGCTTTGGAGCTATGCTTAGAGATAAGCGCGCTGCAATCGCAGCCTCTTCTTTATTCGCACGCTCCCTAGCACAACAACAATTGCCCTTGGCCTTGAAAACTCGAGGCCTCAGTGCACCCTGCATTCACGAACGGCACATCGATTCCGCTATCAGCCGTGGCCAGTCGACTAATTTTATATGAAAAAAATTATCGCACTGTATTCCAATGCGCCTGATGAGCGGGATATGATTCGCTAGATTTTAATAGACAAGATCTTTTCTCTGCTCAATTATTCGTGGCCCGGTTAAAATTACTAATAATTTTCTTTGTCCCCGGTATTCCTATGCGCCTAATTGAACAGAAGCTAAAGCTCCCGAAAGATAATTATAGGAGAGATTTTTTTGTCCTCTTAAATTTTACATCATCCGTGGCCAATGCAAGACTGCTGGCAGCTCTTGTCAATGTTTTCCTATGCGTCTGATACAAAAATTTAAGAGAAACGAAACAACACTAAGAGAGATAATAGAGAACAGATGTGTGTGAGAAAATATTTCAAACATTACATTTAAAACAAAATTTTGATTTGGCCTACACGTTTGGGCGCCATAATAATTATATTGATGTTAATAATCATTATTGTAACGATTCAGGCTGGATGTTATCGCAAGGATTTGGCGCACGCGAAATTTGCACGGCTGTGCTCGTCGGCTAAGGAGGTGGTGATCTTGCCTAATCCTCGACGGTGCCTCTTGCCACCAATAATCATTAATTTTATGCGTGCAGCGACGACGGGAGTACGGGACAACTAAGAAACTCACACACGGACAGAAAGATTCCCCAATTGTTATCGCGGCGGGGTATGCCCCTCAGATGTCTTTGAGGGGGCGCGTGCCCTCCCTACCTTCGGTCATCCTTTCCCTAATTGCCTAGTAGGCTTCTGCTTGGAAGACCCCTTTCTCACACTACGGCTTACCACGGGCTAGACATGCTGGCGGAGGCAAAAATAGTTGAATATTTAAAACATTATAATTAGTACTTTATTACAAACTAAAATTCTGTTTCTTATGAACTACTGACATTTTTGTACTGCTAAAAATGGAACCAATAATCTGGCTTAGACAAAGTGAATATAAATGTGTTTGATAATTTAGTTTCTTCTAATCTTTAGTTTCCCTGGGCAGATATTTTACTCTTATTAAGACCAGTCAAATGAACAGAAAGAAGAGAATAATAACCAGCAAATTTGTACCGGCCACCAACAACAAATTTACTTGAGTCTAAATTAACTCGCTTTTTTCCTTATTCCGGCTTTCCCGTGCATTTATCGGGATTTTTATTTGTTACTTTTCTTTCAGAGGCATATCAAAGGGGTTTGGCGGCCCCGATTTGTTTAAATATTTCGCGAAACAGTATGAGTATTCAATTCATTTATTAGAGGCAACTTCCTCTTTTCCCCACTCACCCACAATTCGTGTGTTGGTCCATCGACGAAAGCGCTTTCTCGAGGCTAGCTGAAATGGGGGGAAAGGGAGAAAATATTGCACCCTAACCAATCTTTCTTATTGGCTCGCTATATTAGCCGATAATATCACAACAAAAAATACAACAAAAAGATTCAAACTTTGATAAATTAATCAGTCACTGGGACTGCATCACGGGCTGCGAGAAAAAAAAAAGTAACAACAAAACTAGTGGCATA
The DNA here is from genome assembly GCA_035045905.1 of Drosophila anomelani. Taxonomy (NCBI): domain Eukaryota; kingdom Metazoa; phylum Arthropoda; class Insecta; order Diptera; family Drosophilidae; genus Drosophila; species Drosophila anomelani. Next base: position 9,360,619 of record JAWNOO010000165.1, read on the forward strand.
ACCTTTTTTTTTCACAAAATTTTTCTTAAGCGCCGATCGCCATATTAATTCTCTCTTCCTTTCTTCACTTTCCTTTTACTCTCTTTCTTTCACTTTCTTTTGTTTTTCTTTAGATTTTTAGATTTTTAAAGAGACATATTAACATAAAACAAAAAAACTTAACCGACACGACGTTTTAAAACTATGAAGACGGAACTTAAACTAATTACATCTGATAGCCCGAACTGCGCCGGCGCACAAGTCGCGCTTCGGCAATATTGGTCGTTCCGACGCTGCCCCCCGTCCCTCGCCCTTCCTCGGTCGAAGCGAGATAAAGAAATAACGATTGCTACCTTGCTCAAGTCAGCCTACTTTTTGGGGGTTGTCTACTGAGATGCCTACGCCGGAACAATCGGCTACACCCACAAAAATATATATATAAATTAAACAAAAGATTCCTCCTGCCGCTCCAGATTATCTGGGGGGTAATGAGCTGCTCCGGATTCTCGTGACGCTGCTCTGCTGAGGAGCTCGGTGGCGCTTCGCCGTTCGTTGAGCCCGCTGGAGGGTACTGCGATTTGGGCACCTTTTCCTTTTTTTCCTTCTCCCTTCTTCTCCTGCGCTTGGAGCCAGTTTACTGCACTTCTTCCTCATGCGCCGAGACCCTGGATGGCCTCAGCGCCAATTTGATTAACAAACGGGTGACTGCTCTTCCTTTGCCGCGGCCAATATGCAATCGAGCTATGCACCACTCGCGAATTAATCTTTCTTTCTTTTTTTTTTTTTTCCCAAGTGTGAGGGTTATGTCGCAATGACAAAAAAAAATTTTCAATTATCCACGAAACTCAACTTTATCGCTCGCCGGCCAAAATCGGAAAAGAAAGGGGAGACGCCTTGCTTTCGGCGCGAAACCTCTGAGTGGCTCTCGACTTTCTTCGGGTCACAGCCGAAAGTTGACACTTGCCCCCTGCCGAGGTGAACATCTCTCATCTAGTTCCGCCCACAACCCTATGGCTACAGCGAAGTCGCCATGCTGCAGCGGCTCCTAGATGGCGCTAGAAAAGTATCTTAAGCTACGAGCTGCCTCAGGCGCTACACCAGCTTCACTTCTATAAGTAATTTAAACAATTTTTACCTCAATCGGTTTTTTTTTATTATTTTATTTGAATAATTTATTTAAATTCAATACTATTTGTGGAACATTCTGTATATACTTATTTTGTCCCTAATTAAATCACAGTAAAAATGTCGCCTGCTCGCTGTGGCTGAAATAATTCGATTTAAAGGTCACCCAACTGACTTTCCAACTCTTTCTTTTGTTCTCCCAGTTCATCAGCGCAATATTTCCATGGGCTGCTGGGGCGGAGCAAAAATCAATATGTGCTAATATAATTTTGTGGCAAACAAATTAAAACCCACAAAACTCACAGCTCCCAGCACTGCTGCTCTGATTTATACATTCAATTATTTATTCAGTTGATTTCGTTTGGTTTCATTGGTGAATATTTGATTACCATTTAATATTTGATACTGGCCAATTTGATTTGTGGGTAAACACCTTGGCTGCAGTTCTGGAAAAAGGCCACAACTGGGTTATGTTTGCCATGGCGACCATAAAGTCGCTTTAATTTATGACTGCAACCAAAGTAGGTTAGGCTAGGTCCAGATAAGCCGTCTCCTTCTTCGCATCCAACGATAGCATATTCTAATCTCAAAGGTAGTCCGGATGCCGACCGGGTTTCCAGGGGAATTTTCTGAGTTTGCATATATAATATGAGAAAGGTTTTATATTGTTATTATATAAATATTTTGATATCTTTAAAGTTTATTAAAAGCTTTGTGAAACTGCCCATATGCGGCCTTGACATGATAGGCTCCAAAAGCCAGGAAGGGCTTTCACATACCCCCGTTGAATTTATATGTTTTATATCTATTGAAATTTGATTTGTCAGTTTCGCGAATGTTGCTATTTGTTGCCACTCTTCGAAAATTGGGGCAATTGAGTTGCTGCTGGCTATATTTTTTTTAGCTGACACATCCATGCAATACTTTTACCTCTCCCCTGCCAACCAGATGCAATTCTTTTCATTTTTACTCTTTTTGTTTTGTTCTTGGTAAAAGTAACCCACCCACCTCCCATTCCGGCTCTTACTTTTGCCTTTCTTTTTGACGCTTTTTTTCCGTAGGACTCCCGGCTGCTTTCCGTCCATTCCTTTCCGTTCCCGGGGGGGTCTGAAAAAAGCGAATCGGGTTAATCGTCGCCACGTTGTCGTCCCAGAGAACAAATGATTCTCTTTCGCTTGCTCCCTCGTTTGTGGGTCAACTGCAATTTCTGCTATTAAAATAATTATTTGATTGCCATTCTGCTCTTAAATGAATGATGTAAATGTCCCCTAAAGGTAGAGCAAAAATAAATCAATAGAGTTTAGGTATAGTTTTGTTGTTAAGTATCATAACAAATTATAAAATAACCATTATATCAGACAAATATATATATATTTTTGTGGCAATTTTTTATACAAATAAAGGTAGCTTTTAGAGCTCAACCTATATTTGATTTTTACAACTCTTTTGCAATGCACTCTTTATCATTAAAACATCTCTGGAAATTTATGGATATATTTATGGCCTGTACTAACACAAATAAAATACACTAGATAAGGTGGAAAACCAATGCATGACTCTTAAAAACCCTACTACGTATTATTATTCAGTTGAATTTACTTAAAACCTGTAAAAGATTTGCATTATCTTAAAATTTACTTCAATTCCTGCTTAATAAATCTTGTTTCACATTTCCGATCAATAAATAATCCGCCCAATTCATTTAGCTTATCGGCAAGAGTTTTTCGAGCACTTTATTCAACATTAACGATCGATTTTCCTTATCATGCCCGAAAATTCTTATCGTTTGTCGAGGGAAAACATTATGCTGGTTGCGCGTGGCTTAGTAACCCACATACAAAGCTCCCACTTCTCTGGGAGAGTAAACCATCGTCCAGCTGGAGGAGAGGCCAATTAAAGCGCCTGACCTAGAATATTTGCAGCCCAGTTTTCGACCAGTCGAGAGTGCATATGTTTTACATGGCGACTTCACATCCCCAGCCACATCCACCTCCACCTCCACCTCCTCCTCCCGCTTCTATCCCCTATTGCATTCGTACTTTGAATCAATCGTGTGTGAGCTGCATGTTAAATTGTCTGAATTAATTGCGTAGGCCACGCATGTCACGTGCTCTTCGCAGAGAAATAGTAGTATATATGTATGTATATATACTATATAGATACGATTATGTTTGTCACCACCCACTTTAAGGCGCATCCTTGAGCCAGAGCCAAGCCGGAAATCTAGAATGAATATTCAAAATTTCCTCTTCGGTTTCCCTTTTGTATTTTGTTGCTTGATTATACATATTTTGCATATATATTTATAGATATTTCAGTAGAGCACATCACGTACTTATAGCCCCAAGGCCGAATGCCCAATGTCAAGTTAAATTTAATTACAATTGACATCAAAAGGGAATTGTTTAAAGTCAGGGCTTTTGTTTAGGTTTTGACACTAGGAATAGAGGTTTCTAAATGTCTTAAACTTAGACCTTTAGTTCAGTTCATTAGTGGTATATAATTTGGGTTTCTTCTAGCATTTTTATTAAATAAATTCCAACACAATCACCTTTAACCAAAGGCTTTAAAAATCCATTGCATTTTCTCTCCATTCTCCCAAATGGCTGCTGTGACACAACCAGCCGTAAAGGGCATAATATTTGGTCAGCTAAAAGCCGCGAAAGAGAGACACTGATTTCATCAATAGCCTGGCCATAGTTTTTGGAACCTGTCCGTCCGCTGCTGGTCCGTTTATGCGGAGCACGTTCGCCCATCGGACAGGGACAGACATGGGGCTGCCTGGAGGGCTTAAGAGCTCAACGGGGCGAAGGTGGCTATCGGCTGCCGGCTATCAGCTGCAAGTGACACATTTTAAGCCTCGCCAGTTGACCACTTTGTTGGCTCGCAGCAGTGTTGGCCCTATCTGCCATGTGCGAGGAGCAGGTACTCGCCACTACGATATTGTCCAGGTACTCGGCGCAGGCAGGGCAGGGAAATCAGGTCCGGGAATTTATTCAAACAGTGCCTATTCGAGTGTGAACGGAGGAGGTTTTCAGTTTGCTCTCCCCGCGATAAATAGATACGAGCACAAGTTATTGCCATTATTTAAATACTCTTTTTGGAACCCATTCGCTGTGCATGTAAGTTGTGATTCAGCTTATTTCCTTTCATTGCTCATTGTTGATTTTAGATTAATTTGCTTGGTGCGCACTGCACTTGATTAAATAAAGAATTCTCTTGGATTTTTATATGGTTTATACCCTATAAAGTAAACTGACTGATAAACCTTCCTCAGTGCCCTCAAGTCCGTAAAAGTGTTTATTAGAACAAGTTACTGCTACTAGCAACTCAGCTAGAATGAATGCTTTATATTTTAGCTTCAGTTTTCTAAGCTCTTCCCTTGATTGAGGCATATTTTTTCAAGCAGAACCACCTCGAACGCCAAACCTTAAACGATATTTGATATTTTCGCGTTCTGTTTAACAACTTGTTGCCATTTCCTGGACTATGTAGTATTTGAATCGTGAAATTGAACCACTGGTTCTCCTCAAGCTGCCAGCTCAATGCACTTCAGGGAAATCCCAGCGCCTGGCTGGCAATAAAAAAAATATACAAATAGTAATGCCTCTGAGTAAATATTTGGCTGGCTGACAAAATGTAGCAGCCCACAATGTATGCAACCATGACTCTGTGTCTCGGGGTGCTCATCCAGGTTTCAGATTCGCTCCCAGGTTTTACTCTTCCCCATCAGCAGCCAGTTTCTGTTCATCCGATAAGCAATTGTTTGCTTTTTGCGCACAGGCTGCCAAATAAAGCCGCCCGCCGCCGCTGCTGGCTTATCGGTCCGTGTTTATCTAGTTTAGTCATATGTGGCTGTTCGCAGGCGACAGTGGAGATGGAGATGGTAGGGCCAGAAGATCGGTCCGTTGCCCAGTTTGTGTATAAAGTACGCATTTATTGGCATTACTGCGCACGGTACCCACCGAAAAAAGGCAGAAAGGAAATTCTGGGCGAGCCGATAAAGATCCAAAAGAATGCAAAAAAATGTGAAGAGTTGTGCGCCTTTGGCGTCTCGTGTGCCGACGAGCGTTCTACAACGAGCATTATTTATGGCTGACGGCGGTGGCTGCGGGGGAGTGGCCGTGCCAGCCGCGATAACAGCAAACGCGAGGAGATTACACAATCAGTTAGTTGCCATAGTTAGTTAGTAGGAATGGGAATGCTGCTGGCGATGATGCGGATTGCGGCACAGTGAGGCCTGGCCTGGTAACAGATCTAGAGACTACTTTGGCACTAAATATAAATAAAGTAGGGTCTATGTTGGTGGTATAATCACATAAAAGTTTATGATATCGGCTGGGATCTAGGCTTAAATATAAAATAGGTTAGCTAGCTTCCTTGTCTAATTGTAGTGTTAGTAAAAATAAATTAATAAAATGTTAGAGGCTTCTTCCAATCAATTTTACTAATTGCAAAAGGTATTGTAATATTTTATTTGTAGCTAATAATCATGTTCCCTTTCCCGAGTGTACACTTCCTTCGCTTGGTTGCTTGGCCAACGAGCAATACTTTAGTGCCTACGTTGGGGCTTTTACCCAAAAAAATGCAAATTGTTTTCTTGGCCGTCGCCACAGCAGCAAGCAAAGGGAAAGAAAACGTCACCGTCACCCTTCTGTATTTAATGCGATTCCCTCTGCAATACCCTCTCTCCATTTTTTGCCTGGCAACGTTTTTGTTTTTGCCTCGATGCCGATACATCTCTTAGTACGCCACCGTCGTCGATTCAGTTGAAAATGTTTTGTGTTTTTGTTTACACATCGCGTTTTGCCACCGCTGCTGATTCGAGGGAATATGCCTAGCAGTCCAACGTCGATCTAGAGTAGCTTCAAACCCGATCAGTCAGTCACAGGGAGGAGCCCCAGACCCCCAGTCTAAGTCTTCCAGGCCGAAATGCAGTTCTTTGCGTGAGTTTCGTACTGCAAGAACATCCATAAACTATTAAAATATCCGCTTTTAAAAGTAAACTGCAAGTGGATAATAATTATCATAAATATATATCATTCTGAATTTGCTATTGCACGGCTGTGTTAATCGAAATAAAAAGAAGTTATCAATATGTAAAATAATTTTAGGAAAATATAGATATAATGCCAAAAATAAGAATTAAATTAAATCTAAGGTCAAGACCACTTAAACATAAGTTAGAATCCATGGAAACCTTATTTTCAGATACTTTTTTGTTGCTGTCCAGATTGTTTATTGAACCGAGACGTAAAAATATAAAAGACAATAGCCAAGCCCCTCTTTTTCGTGCAAGTTTCAGGCCTCTAAGCGATCGCTTAAAACTGGGATTTTTGATAGTTCCCAATCCCTTCTCCCCCGGCGCTATAGAATTCAATTAAATCCCTCCATCGATGGGGAAACTTTTGCCATCACAAAAGGCTAAATGGAACTAAATGGAAAACAGTTCGAGCAGCAACAATGGAAAACAATTGAAAAACTCAATTTGTTGGTAATTTGTTTGGGTGTGCGTGTCGTCTCCAGTGTATCTTTGGTGTGTGTACTGTGTGTGCTTACTGTGCGGCAATAACAATTTCAAAGGTTGGCACACTGCAGGCGATTTGTTGACTGCATAAAAATAGGTTGAATGAACTGAGAGAGCTAAGCTTTGATTGATATTTCGAAAGGGTAATATATTGGAGGAATATATCGTTATGGGTGGTGGCAATAAAATAACAGCCGTACTTCCCCCAAGTCGTTATTCGGTTGTTGTTCCTATTTGAATAATTTGCTAGCCACTTATTGCTTTTTATGGATCTTAAAGGTACTTAATTTACAATTTTAAAGGGTTTTTTAAGTTTTTCTAATTACTTTTAATGATAATTCTATTTTTAATAATTCTATGCCATTTCCTCTTGTTGCAGCTTCTCCAAAATGGCCAAGTACTCCGGCAAAAAATGCCGCCTGCTGTCGATGATGTGGCTGACAGCCTTCTTTTTCTTTGTGGAAATCATTGTTGGCTATGTGACCAATTCCATGGCTCTGGTTGCGGACAGTTTCCACATGCTGGGCGATATTGCCGCCCTGGTTATATCCTTCCTGTCTGTGAAGGTGAGTTCATGTCATTCCCCTTCGATAAGAGACAGATAACTTAAACAAAATTTTCTTATCTTGACAGATGTCTCCGAAAAAGTGGTCAAAGAACACCTTTGGCTGGGCCAGAGCTGAAGTTCTTGGAGCCTTGGTCAACGCTGTGTTCCTGGTGGCCCTGTGCTTCAGCATTACCATCGAGGCGTGCAAAAGGTGAGATTCCTTTGAATTAAACTTCTTGAAAATCTTCATAAAATGTCAGAAACTATAAATAGTAATTCTATGTTCTTATCAATGTTTTATACAATTTAAAGCTTTATTTAAGCCATACATTTTCCCTACAATTTTAGAACATTTTTTAAACTTTATTAGTCATTATTTTGAATTAATCAGCAAAAAGGCACTTTGTTTTCTTAAGAATCCAAAGAAATACAAAAAATTTAACTTCAGCAAACAGAATTATATCAATATCACTTATCTCTTTATAATTCTTAAGAAAGTAAACAATTCGAAGAGTTGCGCCTTTGTTTTAATAAATAAACAAAGCAAGAACAAATATAACAAAGTCTTCCCTCATAAATGTAAATCTTAATCATTTCAAATTAAATTAATTGACGTATGCCTTTAAGGGAATTCCTTCGAAATCGATTTATATAATTTAATCTCCCGAAAATCTTTTCAATCAGTAGCAAAAACTGCTTTCCCGAGCATTACCCATATTGAGAGTAATTACGGATCAACGATCCGCACCCACAACCCAATTGCCCGATGATCTGTGAGCAGTAAGCCATAATAAGCCCCTCGCCTTGGCAGCACGGCGTGTGTGTTAACGTGATTTGTTTATATTTCCTTGAATCACTTAATTCGTTCGGGTTTTACTGCCACCTTTCTGTGTGTTTTGTGAATAATTCACTTGATTTCCATTTGCATTCCGGGCGCATTTTGACCATATATAGTATATATATCAAAAGCTTTACGAGGTGAATCTGTTGCCAATAGCTACTGCTACCGATACCCTTTTATTTACTGGGTAACTTCAGCTATGTATGTTTAATTAATACAAAAAGAAAATGTATAAAAAACGAATAAACTTCTAGAACAAACGGCCTTTACAAAAATGCCAAATGCCTAATCGAATTAAAGATAGCGTAATCTCTAACTGATTTCATTTAAATTTTCAAACTGATAAAAATGCATGACATAATTGCAGAAACATTGTAGAGTGTTTAACCATAATTAAAGCCACAATAACTGATAATTTCTAAAGACATAAAGTAAAACGTAAACTGATAAGGCAGAGGTACGATGTCCAGAAGTTTGTGGAATGGGAACCACTTTCTCATTGATAAAACTATACAAAGAATATAAATTTAAAGATAAAAACGGGGTAGAGATATTTGTGAGAATAATTTGTTATGTTGTCTGAACTAGTATATATTAAATTGATAGTCAAATGTATATAATTTATATATAATAAAATAATATTACTTTTAGGAAACGCCTCCTTATTATAATAATGTCGTTTAACTACTACTAGTCTAATAATTATATAAATAAATATATAAATATCTTAATAAACCTGTATTTATATTTTTTTTTCAGATTCATTGAAGAGGAACCGATTCACGAGCCCGAGCTGCTGGTTATCGTGGGAGCCCTGGGCCTGCTAGTGAATGTGATTGGCCTCTGTCTGCTTTACGGTAAAATAAACCTAAAAACATGTATAGTCACAGCCTGCGTTAACTTATGAACTATCTATTCCAGAGCACGGCGGTCACCATGGTCACTCACATGGCGGCGGTCTCACCCGCAACCACAGCCGTCTCACCGAACTGGCCAACATGGATGAGGGTGACGATGAGCAGAACGATTACGCTTATGAGAAGCAAAAGGAGAAGCAGGCAGTGAAGAAGTCAAGCCATGGCCATAGCCACGATCCTGGACAGATGAATATGCGCGGCGCCTTCCTGCACGTTCTGAGCGATGCCCTGGGCAGCATTATCGTGGTGATCAGTGCGATGGTTGTGTGGAAAACCGAGTGGAAATATCGCTACTACATGGATCCCGCCCTGTCGATCGTCCTGGTGGTGCTGATTCTGCATTCCGTGTGGCCGCTGCTTCGCGAGTCCGCCTTGATTCTGTTGCAAACGGTGCCTACCCACATCCAGGTGGATGCCATACAGAAGCGACTACTTGAAAAGGTCGACGGGGTGCTGGCCGTGCACGAGTTTCATGTGTGGCAGCTGGCGGGAGACCGCATCATTGCCTCTGCTCATATTCGGTAAGTTTTTTAAAAACATTCAAGGTAAGCTTGTGCTAAGCCATATTTTGCTTTCTTTTTTCCAGGTGCCGCAACTTGTCGGAATACATGAAGATTGCAGAGAAGGTCAAGGAGTTCTTTCACAACGAGGGCATCCATTCGACCACAATTCAGCCGGAGTTTAGCGAAATCGAGGGATGCAATATGTCCGATGGCACCTCCAGCATCAACATGAGCGGCTCCGACTGCTGCGCTTTGGACTGTCCCACCACGGAGGAGGGCTGTGTCAAGGCCACCTGCTGCCAGAATAATAATAAATTGGTAAGCTCGGATTTGATTTAATCCCATCAGAATCGCAGCTTAATACCCCCATTGCAGAACCAACTGCCCTCGCCCACCAATTCGCCGTATTTGTGCCGACAGCGCAATGCCGCCCGCCAGGCTGGCGATGTGGAAGCGGGCTCCCTGCTAGAGGTCGCCGCGTCCAGTGGCAATCAAGGAGCAGCAGCCGCAGCCAGTGCTGCCGTCACCACCACATCAGGAGCGTCAACAACTTCAATTGCGGCGTCAGCGGGGTCAGCGGGACGGAGTGATTCGTTCTGACAACAGCCACAGCAGCAGCAGGCGCCACAACATGTACACTTTGCCACGACCAAAACAGCAACCGCAGCAGCCAATGCCACCGCAGCTACAACAACAACAACAAAAGCAGCCACAGCAGGAGCAACATCAATACGTGATATACGATACGAGCCAAGCGCCAAAAAGCCAATGGCTTCCAGCAGCGCGATGGACGGCCTGTCGGTCACAGCCCAGCGGCGACGGGAGCTGCAGTTGCTGGCCGAACAACAGCAGCAGTATCAGGAGCAGGTGTCTCCCCTCAGCACCCGCAACGGTGACGAGGTGGCCCTCTAATTAAGGAGCCTAGTTTAACGTTTTAATTGTGCGTGCTGCAGCCGCTGCAAGACTGGAGACTGGTCTGCCCTGGTGCAGCGTTCGTGTTTTAGTGTTTGTATCATTATTTGTTCTTAGTGGAATTTTAGACATAAATGAGAGTGCGGGGATTGAATAGAAGAGGAAAGTCGCTGACCACTGAGCTAGTTTAATTGAAGAATCAAAACAAAAAAAAGAGATAATTATCTGATAGTGCAGAGAACACAAAGATTAATGGAACATGCAGTTAATGATGATGTCATTCGTATATACTATATATAGTATGTTAAACCCCTTCGATAGTAGTTAATTAATTGCATTAGTTGTAAGTCGATAAGAGAGCCCAACCAACAGAGAATACATATGTACTACGTTTTTTACATTTTGAGAAAGTTTATATACCTACGTGAATAAATAAATTATTGTATTCAATAGTTAACTACGGATTAGCGAATGACTACATACAGTTTACAAAATACATAGCGGTATTGTGTGTACGGTTAGGCATATTATTCTTAGTAGTCTTAAATGCTATATGTAAAGAGAAGAAGAGTTTTTACCACACAAACAAGCGAGAAACTAGTTTCTATTTAATTTAAATCGCGTCGAACTTTATAATGAATATACATTTAATGCAAACATCATGTATTATTTTATGATCTGCATTGACCTTCACCTGTATATGTTTGTAAATAAACGCCAAACATAATCAGCCCGAGTTAATTGTATTTAATGATTTGTAGAGGGGATGCCATTCTTAAAGCTTTTGTAGACAAAGGAGCTATTATTGATTTGACTACCATAAATATATATTTGTAGTTCTTTAATTATTTTGCATAAAATATTAATAACAGAATATAGAACCCATAATTATATCTTCAAAAACTACAGAAGTCTACTCAGCATCCTTCACACCAACATTTCATGCTGGCACTGCAATGTCCACTAACACGTCCTTCTTCCTTGCAAAGGCGTCGGCACTGTTCTCCGCTCCAAGCCCAGCAGGGTCCTGAAAACTTTCCAGAAAGGCAGTCACCAGCCTCAGCTACGTTGGAGTCCAGAACCACAATCGTCAGGACGGCGAGAAAAAGACACAAGAACTTAAGCTGCACCATTTTTACTGATAGTTTCTTATTAGTATGATTTATCGATGAAGATCTTTGAAGAGTTATTAACTGTGTTTGATATTGACAACTCGCGATTGAGCTTTTATAGCAGGTGGAGCTACTGTGTTGGATGTGTTACCTCATTTGGAGGCAATGCAAGCGATTCCCACACGATATTTCCTTATCTTAAGATAAAGATTTTGTAGAAATAACTTAGTAGGAAGAACCGTTCGAATACTTGTTTTACAATCTTTGTCATATAAATATGTGTATTACCCGCTGGTAATTTCTTCAATCAGTTTTGAAACTGTGTCGTTCCTGACACTTCTGACAGCGACAAAGTACCGTATATATAGAAAAATATTGATAAAAAATCAAAAATTGTATTTCATTTCCTAATTTGAAAAACTAATTTTGAAGGACACTTTAAGATACCGCACCTCCTGAACTTTTCTCTTTGTGGTTCTTTTGCAATTGTAGATCTCATTATTATTAAAAGACAAAAAGTATTTAAACGCCGCGACGTTACAATATATATTTTGTATATATTGTAAGTCTATTTTGATGTAACCATCATTTATACATTTTACATAATAAGGATTCAGTGATTACATCGTTTAAAAGAATTTTACAAAAAAAAAAAGTTGACTTAGTTGCTTTCGCACCAACATTGCATGCCGGCACTGCAATGTCCACCGCGAGCTCCTTCGTCTTTGCAAAGGCGTCGGCACTGCTCTCCGCTCCAAGCCCAACAAGGTCCTGAAAATAGTCCAGACAGATAGTCTATTGCCTCAGCCATGTGCGAATCCAGAACGACAATCGTCATGATGGCGAGGAAAAGGCAAACGAACTTAAGCTGCACCATTTTTGCGAATATTTTCGTATTTGATTTAGGGATGCTGTGTCCGAGTGGAATAATCAACTTAATTTGAAATTCAGAGCTCTCAACGCCTCTATTTATACCTGGCTGCATTATTTGTGTTGCATTCCTTATCTCAGGGTTAATATTCAAAGCGTAGCTATTCAAAGCAATGATTCATTACTTTGTGTAATGAGTTCATATTAAATATTTGGTAGGAATATTTGGTTAACAATTTTTATGATATAAATATTTACCACCAGTCTTTTCTTTCTTTTGCTTTCTCGTTATATCTAGAAAGGATGCTGTTTGTAATTGACTCAGAGGGCCGATTGTAAAGTATATCATAACTAACCAAAAATTCGATTCAATTCGAAAAGGTCTTCTAAATTGGTTTATATTAAATAAATAAATTATCATGTGGAGATAAACATTTTAACAATTAAAATCTTTAGCATTTTGGACTACTTTATTACCAATGTATTAATATTTTAATGACGATTGTGAATATATTCAGCAATTACTTGCTTTTTGGATATGCTGTAAAGAAGTGTATTCAAATGTTATTTTTTTATTTGTATTTTAAAATAAAAATTAAACAAAACAAACAAATGTTCGAAGTCCTAAGCTCACTCACCTCAAAAGCGTGTACGTCTTTATCAAGGAATTGAGGGAAATACCCAGCAAGATAACCCTGGCTTAAGCCAGTTCCTAGTGTTAGGTCTTAATAGCTAGTATTTGTTAGGTGCAAAAAGGAATTAAGGGAAATACCCAGCAAGATAACCCTAGCCCAAGCCAGTTCGTAGTGTAAGGTCTTAATAGCTAGTATTTGTTAGGTGCAAAAGGTTTAATACATATTGTACACAGCACTTAATTGTGTTAAATAAATAAATAAAGCTTTTGACTAGATTTTGTCACATCAAATAGTGGTCTTCCTTATCGGTGTTCTCGGCAAATTTCCTTCTTAAGTTTACCCTCTCTAAAGATAAGTATCCATTAGGAGTGGCCGGCCCCCCTTTAAATAGCTCCATCACAATATGTGTCGACACCAAACCAAGTTGTACATCTACGAACTCGACAGTTAAATCACAGAGTCCATAAAAATGATCCAAATCAAGTTTCTGTGCCTTTTCCTAGCCATCATGACTATCGCTGTCCTGGACACCAACGTTGCTGAAGCCAGAGACTGCCTTTCTGGAACCTTCAAAGGACCCTGTTGGGCATGGAGTGGAGAGAAGTGCCGACGCCTTTGCATTGAGGAGGGGCATGTTAGTGGACATTGCAGTGGCGGCTCTAAATGTTGGTGCGAGCAGTGTTGAAACGAATTTAATTTTTGAAGACATAATCAAAAATTCGCAGTTTTGTATTGAATTTAATTAATAATAAATATATATGATCATGCAACATTAAAATAATAGTTTTTAACTCAAACTCTCACGGGTTCCCTAAGCGATCGAATTAAGAATTTAATTAAAGTGTTCCGCAATTAGGCTGAAAGTATACTAAACTTAACAGGTAGTTTTGTGATAATTAGCTTCCAATTGCCACCTCAGTAGCAGAGATTTTCTATATAAAAAGCCCTCGGATAAACTTTGAAGTTAGTTATCTGTTAGACCTGCGCTCTAACCCGTGTTACTAGTAATTAACCTGATTAGCCTGAACTTAGACAGACACGATGCAAATCAAGGTCCTGTACTTTTTCCTGGTAGTCCTGGCAATCGCCTTGCTGGGCGCCAAGGAGGCCGATGCTGACTGCATGTCCGGCAACTATAAGGGTACCTGTGCCGTCTGGGATAACGAGACCTGTCGACGCGTTTGCAAGGAGGAAGGACGAGTCAGTGGACATTGCAGCCCCAGGCTGGCTTGCTGGTGCGAAGGATGCTAGTGTTGTGTCTCGGGGTGTGGGCTATGTGGAAATTGGAACCAGATTTATGACATCTTAATTGTATCAATATAAAATCAACAATATACACAAATGTATCTATTAATGCAAGCAAAAGCTCTGTGTTTTATTAATCAAACAGAAACGTTGTGATCTTAAAATTATGGAAATGTTCATTGTGGTATAGGAAACAGATTCGTAAAGCGTAAAAACTAAAAAGTAATAATAAATAAGTTGGCATAATAAAAGGTATCCACTTCGTACCTTGAGTCTACGCTTGTAAAGCAATTCGCCCAAAATTATGCCTCACAAAATATAAAGTTTAAGAAAATATAATTTGCTTATCTTTTATTCACCACGACGTCGTCATTAACCGATAATGATAGTTAGCAAATATATTCGGACCCTATATAAGCCGCCCCCATTGAATTCTTTGGACACTAGAAGTCACAAGCTATCTACCATTCTCTTCGAAATATTTAAACATACAACAAGATGCACATCAAGTTTCTCTTCGCCTTTGTCGCCGTCCTGATGCTGGTCGTCCTCGGAGCCAACGAGGCCGAGGCTGATTGCCTCTCCGGAAGGTATCGTGGTCCGTGTGCCGTCTGGGACAATGAGACCTGTCGTCGCGTTTGCAAGGAGGAAGGAAGAGGCCGGGTCAGTGGTCACTGCAGCGCTCGTCTCCAATGTTGGTGCGAAGGATGCTGAGCTACATTCGAGATATTTGTATAATCATAATTGTATCAACAGCAAATTATTTTATTGAAGAAATTATAAATACACAAATTAATGGAAGAAAAAGTGATTTTAATTGGGCTTGTTTTATAATAATAAAAAAACTGGAATTATAATAGAATTGCTTAGAGAAAACTTGGAAGTCTTCAGGACCTGTCCTCATTGTTTCAAGGGGAACCGGTTGCACGGATCTGTATTCCTATCGAATTTAATTTAGAACACTCTAAGCACGTTCTGGGAAAGAACATCACGTGAAATATAGCTTTCAAAATGAATAAAGAAAAATATTTATTGATGTAAATCTTAAGTTGATGTTCTATTATAACCAAATAATGCATTCTGTTGAAAAGTAATTGTATACTACCGACAATAATATGTTTATTTAATTTATTATATATTTAACTGCCCATTCACGCACAACAGAAAATCCGACGTTTCAAATTTTAAGCAAATATTTAAAGGCAGATTCGTTATCTTTAACCATAAAGGCGGGAATCCCACTGAGATAGCTGTTGGGGTAAACTATTGAAGTAAACCAAATCAATATTATTGGGTAAACAACAAAAACTCTTAAAATATGCCCTGCTGATGGTGTTAACTAACTTTATTTGTCAACACATTTTTAATAGTTTTGTCAGATCAAAACAACTCATAAGTATTTAAACTGCGAATTCAAACCAGTTATTGCGAAAATGCGAACTTATTTTTGGACATAATATGCCCAAAACAAAGGCGCATAAATATATCTACTATATAAAACTTCTTAAAACTATACTAGATGCAGAAAAAAGTGCTTTAAACTGCTTATTCCCTGAGGGAGAGTACTACTTTATTGAAAAAAGTTTGATGATTACATTGGCTGTGATAAATATATATTTATTTATCATTGTTTGTGGGCGAGACAACTAAATTACAAAAGCTTAATAGCTAGGGAATTCACAGATCTTCAATATCGTGCAAATAATGAAGCTTAGATTCTGTGCTCCAATTAATAAAATTGCTTGCATTAATCTTGCACTTGATTTTCTAAGAAATATTTCCTTAATAGTTTAATTTATCTATCTAAAATTATCCAACATTTAATTAACCTATAATACATTGTAAAGCATTTAGCCCTTTCAAAATTATAGTTGGAAATTAACTAGGGTATTTTGCAGTGATCACTAATCAATCAACCATATCAAACCAATTACCAATTACCAATTACCAATTAGTGAGACTAATAATCTTTAAATGGATTTTAAATATATGTGTACTTTTTTTTAAACATCTTTAAAGTGATCATCTAAAAATCATCTCCAAAACTTGACAATACTGAAGCTTTCTGGGCTTTCCTCGTTTCTTATTTTTTATTTTAAACTCACAATATAAATAATACAAAAATGTTGTTATGATAAAAAAATAAATACATTTTGGCCCACGTGCTGATTTCATTTTATTGTATTGTCGAGGTAGAATTTGTAAGAAAACATCAGTTCAAAAGTCTGTTTTAGCCATCAAAAGGGCGGCTATTAATATCAGCCTTAAAATGTCATCGGCGCTGGCAGATTCTACAGATTCAGCCCTATATAAGATCTGTAACGGATCTCATTTCACTATCAATTCGAAGTCGTTGAATATAAACATAACCAAACAATAATCATGCAGATCAAGTCCGTGTTCGCCCTTATCGCCGTCCTGATGCTGGTCGTCCTGGGAGCCAACGAGGCCGAGGCTGATTGCCTCTCCGGAAGGTATCGTGGTCCATGTGCCGTCTGGGACAATGAGACCTGTCGTCGCGTTTGCCGAGAGGAAGGAAGGGGAAGGGTCAGTGGACATTGCAGCGCCCGCCTGCAGTGCTGGTGCGAAGGATGCTAAGACAAGACATGGATATGAATTTGGACCACAACAGAAACCAGATCACGAAATTTAAATAAAAAAAAATCTTTGATGCATCAAAAAACGTTTTTACGATGGGGGTTTTCCTAATTAAATAAATAACATATACTGCAGTTGCGTGTGCCTTTGCGCTCCCGTCACGTCTTGTGGCGTAGCTTGTTGCAACTCAGAACACGCTCAGGGGAATTCCATAACTTGGGGAATCCTAGGAAGACACTTGCTGTATCAGTCAGTTCTCGATAAAAATGTATTTAATATATTCTGTGGAACGTTTAAATGCATAAAAGCAACTCAGAAATTTTTTCCTATTAAAATAAATCAATCTTTTACTTTCTCAAGATCGATTTTCTTTTTAATCCTATGATTAAAATAAAAGGGTAAAATTAATTTAAATATAAAATTCAGGAAATACTTTTTTAGTCAATTGATTTTTAAATAAATCAATTCACAATATAAATTATACAAAAAATAGATAAATTCATATATATATATCTATTTTCGTATCAGTATTAATGTTCTGCTTTATTTAAACAGTCTGGTTGAACCTTTATTGAACAGTCTGGTTGAACCTTTATTGAATTTAAATTAAGGTCAATAATGATCTGTAGATCTGGTCTTGTTTTCAATTGTTTAATATGTAGCTAACAGCTTTATTCATTTATAATCTAATTTTAGCTTAAACGTATAAGAAAACAACGTCTTTTCTTTATCAAAACAATAACTTATTTTCTATTAATGGAAAATGCTTTATTTTTGTATTCCCTAATAAAAAATAATTTATTAAAACCTATCTACAAGCTAAAGAAACTACATAAAATGGAACAACATCGTTCGGAATGAAATCTCAAAGGTAAAACCATGGAATATAAAGTTATTAACAAAAAAATAAAAACGTGCAAGTGATTGGTGATCAGTGACTTTGCTCCCCGACATCGCCGCCACCTGTCTGACCAGGTGACAGCTTCTGCTCTGAGAAGCTTAGTTGTCGCTATAAGTTCGCATCCAGATTCTCGTCAGTGTTCTCCTCCACGATCGCCTCATCCCAGGGCCCGTGGATGTTGAACTTGTATCGCTGCTGCCACACGAATATCAGCGGACAGACAAAGTTAATGAAGATCGTCGT
This sequence comes from Drosophila anomelani, assembly GCA_035045905.1. NCBI lineage: Eukaryota > Metazoa > Arthropoda > Insecta > Diptera > Drosophilidae > Drosophila > Drosophila anomelani. The sequence goes on from JAWNOO010000165.1 coordinate 9,378,574, forward strand.
GAAAGCGTATAGGTAGAGCACTGGGTGCGATATCCAATACAGAGCCAAACAGCTGATGATGAAGATGGGTACCATGTATTGAGCGCGCCACTTGGCCTCCGTAATGATGGGATAGAGGACGAAGAAGACGGCAGCCTCGACGAGGAGTACGAAGGCGTGATAGGATGTCGGCAGGCGGGAGGCCAGGCAAATGGCTCCAAATATGGCAGCATTCAGGGAAATGGCCTAAAAATATCATTATTAGTTAAACAAATAACATCTTTCCGTTAGCCAGTCCTACCTTCGAGACCATGGCCACATCCAGCCCATAGTGGCTAAACATCAGATTGGCCAGCAGGACGAAGAATGTCATCGTGTAGATGGTGTCCGTGCTGATGGCCTGCGTGAGGGTGTGTAGCATTGGCGAGAAAAGGTACCCGAATAGGACCACCGTAACCAGGGTTTTCGAATCCTCACCCAGCAGTGCCAAGCTCAGGCTTCTGCCCCGGTAGAAGAGGTAGCCGAGTCCCGTCACTGCGCAACTAGGCACTAGGATCGTGGTGGGTGCGACGCTGTCACTGAGCAGTAGCTGGTAGAGTATCAGGAAGCCGGTAATACATGAGATCTGGTTGTTTAGCACCGTGATGCCGGCTACCGCCTCGCGGTACGTATATATCCGGACATGCAGGTTGGTGCGGAGATCCTTCAAGAAGCTGGGGTCCGTGTAGTTGTCCGGGTACTCCCGGTTCGAGTACAGGTTCTTGACCCATGGCCGCCGCTTCACTTGCGCCTTCTTTACCATTTTTCACTCATCGAAGTTTCTGTTTACATTCGGTGGTTGTGGTTTGAGTGTGCCCGAACAGCTGACGTGCAATATATACAGAGTATTTTTTATATTTATTTTTTAGTTCAAGTCAATTATTTAACAAACAAAAAAACGTGTTTATTTAAATATGTTTAAAAAGATGGCCGGGTACTATCTTTTTAAACATATTTAAATAAACACGTACGTAAAATGTTTAATTAATAATACACAACAATTTAAAACAAAATCGATCAAATGCGGTAGTTTTTCGATTAAATATACCGCAGGGCTTATCGCTGGCTGGGTTTTCGCATCCCAATCGCAGGCAGGCACACTGTTTACAACACCGAAATCCGAGATTTTTTGGAGCACGCACTTGTTTGTTTTGTTTACACCAGCCACGGGAGCCGTCCGGGAACTGCAGACTTTTGAAGAATCGACGCACTGGGGACAGAGGAGAGCAGTCTGCATCGGGAGCCCAATCCATGAGCTGTCTTCCGCAGAAATCGCCGCCGGACGCGTGTCGTTTTAGAACGATAAACCACAACATTTCTGAGAATATCAGAGCTATTTATGGCTTCGAATGCGCAACTCGGAAAAATCATTTTGATAGCCGCAATCGCCGTGTTTTTCTACTACTTCTTTTGGGTGGCGGTGCTGCCTTTTATGCTCATCGATGAAGGTGAGTTGGGGAGCTAGTCCTCCGCCTCCTGGCTGGCCGTTATTAGTTTTATTGGATAATCTGGGCGGCTTTTGTGCAGTAATTAAAGTGACGCCGCAGCGCAAATTGGCCACGGCACGCGGCATGTGTGTAAGTGTCTCTGTGTGCCTCGAAGGCGGTGGCGGAAAGCGATCTCCCGGATCCAGGCAGGTGGCAGAGCCGGGGCTTACCTGGAATGCGGCTCCGAGCTCGATAGCTCTCTCAAGGTCAAACTGTGATGCACAAAGTACAGCTTCTCGCTTAAGAAAAATATGTAAATTTAGTACACATTTTTGCTATATTTTGTTAATTCTAATCAACTATTGTTCGGTAATTAGCCACTTTGCACTTTAGTTAATCAAATATAGCATTTCAGGGCCCAATTAGTTCTCACTAGTAATGCATATTCCCCTATATTTGTTCAAATAAATAATGTATCACGCCTACACTACTAACAAATTTTAAGGAAAATAATATCAGTTCATAATTCCTAATGTTCAGATAACCAAATGACACATAAGCGCGATATCCCTTGCTTGGGTGTATCAGCACTTATGTATACTTGTTTAGCTATTACTCATTTTCAGTAATAAATTTTACCCAACCACAGGCAGTAACTAAACTTTAACAAATAGATATTTTGTCAACATGAATAGTGAACTTCATTCCGTGGCCAGTCCAATTTGTTGCCTTTTAATAATAAATGGTCTTAAAATACAAAATCTAATCTTTAAGAAACACCCTATAAATAAAATCTATTTGGCACACAACGAGAAATGAATGTTAATTTAGAATTTGATATTAGTACAAAATTGTTTTTGACGTTAACATCAGTACATTTACAACATGAAATTTATAAATATTATATTTTAGGGAAAAAACATTCACCGAGATAGGGAACTTTTAGTTTTAGAAATCTGTCTTACTTATTTTAAAATTCAATTTGTATTTATTTAAATATTTTAATTAACTTTATTGGTAAACTGGTCTTGGTCTTAAGATAGGTACATCTATTTTGTAGTGATTCCTGGCTAAGTTGTAGCTGAGACTAACAGTATCCTCTCTTGTCCTAACAGGTAATCCCATTCGGCTCTTCTTTCCACCGCTGAAATACGCCTTCATAGTGCCCACTGTATTCGGGGTGATCTTCCTCGGCGGCATCGCCGCGTTCTCCTTCTACCACATCTGGAGCCTGAAGGTGAAGCGCGATTAAATACAGAGGTTATCAGTCGACTGGCGGGCGTGCCTACGATTCCGCTGACAAACAGGGAAGAGCAGCAAAATCAGTCGATAGCAACATGCCGCAGTGGCTGGTAATTGGAATCTCGGGCGTCACCTGTGGCGGCAAGACGACGCTGGCCCATAGCTTGCACGACTACTTTAAGGGCCTGAGCGGTGCGCCACTGTGGAACTCTCCGTACACGATCGGCGAGGTGCGGCTGATCTCGCAGGATGACTATTTTTTGCCTGTGGAGGACAAGCGACATCAGCGCAATGAATCACTGAATGCAATAAACTTTGAACTGATTACCTCGCTGGACATGGCCAAGATGCTTAACGACATTGCGAACATCATCAAAGGTCGCAACGTGGCCCAAGAGCCGCCGGAGCAACTGGTGACCTATGCAAATTTCGAGCACTACGCCCTCCAGTTCCAGCAGCAGTACAACTACAATGCGAACTACTACAAGCAAGGTAATGGAGGAGCCTACCACTATGCCCCACAGCAGCACCATCAGCAACAGCAGCAGCGGCACCACCATCACCATAACCATCATTCCCAGCAACAGCAGCAGCTCCATCTTCAACAGCAGCAGGCGGCGCATATCATGCGAATCAATGCCCAAATAGCAGCCCAGCTGAGAGACAAGAAGATCAACTTCCTCCTGGTCGAGGGTTTTATGATATTCAATCAGCCGGAGCTGCTGGCCCTGTGCAACCTCAAGTACCACTTCCATCTGCCCTACGAGAAGTGCTTTGAACGGCGCAGCAAGCGGACCTACGATCCGCCGGATGTCACGGGCTACTTCGAGCTGTGTGTATGGCCGCATTACGAAAAGAACTTCAGTGAGTACCGCGACTGCAAGGACATAACATTCCTCAACGGCGAGATTGCGAAGGACAAGATCTTCAAATTCGTGCTCCAGCGCATCGTACACTATTTTGAGGAGCGATGTGAAGTCCCGGCGCCGGCACCAGTCGCCTGTCCGCCCCAACAAAAACGCTTCGGAATGCTTTATGTGGGACCGAGTAACAACAACACTGTTCTGCCCACAGCCTGTCCCATGGAGCAGTAGTACGTTTTACACACAGTGTACAATAAGGGATATATTGTAGATTTACAGGGATTTCCCACAGAAATTGCTATGTATTGTAATTCATAAAAAAATTAAGCTTAAAAAGTATGCTTGAGCCACGTTTCAAGGGATTTCAATTCATTAGCTATTTTTAAGGCACCCCTGTATATAGCATGTTCCGAGAAACGGATGTTAAATGGTTCAAAATTTGTTTGAATTAGTTTCCTTTGTACAGTAAGGTTTCTTTTGTAAGAAAATGTAAAGGGTGGCTCGGTTTTTCATTGACAAAAATAGTAAACTTACTACTTTGTAAGAAGATTAGGTTTATTTTCAGGAAAAAGAAAAAATCTAAACATTTTCTTGAAGTCAAACCAAACCCCTTATAATAACAAGATGTATAAATTGCTAGCGACAAGAATGCTCATCCATGTGTGAGCTAGCTCTAGCCCTCTGTCATTGTAAGGTATTTGGTCAAACCCATAAATGGCTTAATCTGTAACCTTTTCTGTACAAAAAGAAATCGACCCTCCCGGGCATACATATATTATGTACAACTTTCAATTAGTTAGTCTTTATTTTTCGCATTAAGGTAGTTATTATTGGTGGTGACATGGTCTCTCTGTGTAGCCAAGATTGTGAAATGAAGTAACCCGGTTCAGGAATTCATATATGGTATATATATTTAGCTGTGCTAACTATTTTTATTAAACACTTGTATTGTTTACGATTACGTCACATGTGGAATTAGGGCGTTGGAGTCTAAGTCGAAAGAGTTATTGTACTATATAATGGATATATTTATATATGTATGCGCACCTTGTAAATACCAAATTTAAAACTAGTGCTAAGACCTATGACCTAATAGAACTCTATATATTTTTTCTTGTGCGAAACAAAACACACAAATAAAAAAAAAAAACAAAAGCAGAAAGGTGACACCCGAGTTGTTTTTGAACTATTGAATTTGTTTATTTCGCTCATTAGAAGCCAACACAAATAATAAATACAGAAATTATAAAATATAATAGTTAAATATACAGGCTTGTAGGCTAGTTAGTTAGTTGGTTTTAAGTTAGTGAAAGGGATGAGAGTACGTCGTGGCTTGCCAATTTATTGCCAATTTCAGTGAGTTCTTCGCATCCTATGTCGCGGCTACATGGATTATATCAATGTATCTTTATTATGCTTACAATTACGGTAATAACTTTTTGCTTAATAGATGCGCATGTTGCAGGAGCTGTCATAAAGAGTAAAAGCTAATTAGTAGATTGTCAAGTAATCCAAGCAAATCATTACTCACCCATAAGATTATAGGGCATCCCAGTCGGTCTGACTGTTGTAGACCTCCTCCTCCAGCCATACCGCATAGTTGGCTTTGAAGTAGTCCGTCAGCTCGACCTTGCGATCCCACCACCCCGAGTGGCCAAAGAAGGCAAAGTCCGAGTGAGTTAGGATCTCGTCGCTGGGAAAGCCGCCCTCCACGCCGTAATCATTGAGCTGCTGCTGCTGCTGATTGTGACCGCCGTTATTGCCACCGCCTCCGCCGCCATTGTTCCCATAGCCATTGACATCGGATCCGTTATTACCCATCCCATTGTTGCCCGCCATCATGTTCGATTGCTGGGCATTCTCCGCATTCTGGGCGGCGGTGCCATTGTTACCGCACTTCTGTGTGGCTTCCGGATAGCGTCGCAGGTTGAACCGGTCCACGCATGCCCGCAGCGTGCACTCCTCTGCCTGGAAGTCCCACGGACGCGACTCCAGGTCGTTGCCAAACGCCCAGTCGTCGTTCAGGCGATGCCGCACCTTCGAGTATATTGCACTCATGGTCTTCATATTAGACTTCCGCCACTGGCGACCCAAATACTTGGTCTGCATCTTGAGCAGCTTCAGCACGTACAGCTGCATCATGGCGTGGCGCACCTTGAGGGTCTTCTTCAGGATCGGGGCCGACTTGAACACCACCAGCATCATGACCCGCGAATGCTTCCACTTGATCAGCTTGTTGAGGATGCGCAGCAGGTTGATGCAGGAGAAGACGTTTCGCCAAGAGTACGGCTTGTCGGACATCTCTCCGCCGTAAACGAAGCTATCGCCGCTCAAATCCGGCTGCTCGCCAATGACGCAGGACGGAAAGTCCAACAAGGGAATGGAGTTCTTGGTGTTCACGTACTCGGTGATCGTCTGGTTGAAGAACTTCAGGACGAGCGGGATGCAGTTGGCAAAGACTAGGTGCTGGGACATGAACTCGAACTGGTAGACGTGGTTAATCTTGAAGTGCTTCAGGTAGAGCAGAATGATGGCCGACACAGCCTTTACGATGATCTCCTTGTGCCGGCCCATGTCGACTGTTAGCTTCGTGGACTGTGTGGCCGTCAGAGGCATCTTCTTGGGCAGCACATCCGCCATTATGTTGATGCTCTCCGTCTTAGACTTCGAGGTGGGCGATGCCGCTAGCAGGACCTTAAGCAGCGCTATCATATATTGCGGTAGGTTGGGCAGGATTGCCTGGTACAGCACTTCGGCCGGCGTCAATTTAATCTCGTCCTCGTGCGTGGAAATCGGGTTCCTGGCAATGTCCTCCTCCTTCTTAATCTGCATATCGGCCAGGCTCAAGTACATGTGCCGCTGCAGCGTCTTAAAGCCCTCGTGAATGGGCTGCGGCAACCCAGCCAGACTCTCGTGGTCCCCGATTAGAGAGTACCCGATGAACTTGTTCCTCGAAATGTCCAGGAACTGGTCAATATCCTTCTGCCGTACTTTGGGCGTCCAGGGCAGGCGAGCGGTGATCTGTATCGGCGGCACAACAGCAGGCGCTTGTGCCGAACTGGGCTGGTTGTTGGGATTGGCAGTCGACGTGGTTGAGGAGGCGGACGAGGATGGATCGTCGTAGGGCCGATAATATTGCGAGAGCTCCTCCTCACCGTTGTTGCCACCGCCGCCGTTCCCGCTGCCATTGTTGGCATTGTTTTGGCCCTCATTGCCGCCCATCTCCATGTCGATCTGCTCCGGCTCGTCCAAGAAGCGCTGCTTCATCAGCGAGCGTCTGCGAGGGAAACGGATATTAGTCTAACCTGGAAAAAGACATACTAAACTCATACTCACTTGAAGTTCCTCTTGGGATACTGATTTTCTAGTATATCAGTGGCCGTGGCCGGCGGTGAGCTCGCTCGCATACACTTGGTAACCTCCAAGGTGTCCTCGGTTATAGGTTCCAGGCCCACTTTCTGCCGGTACTCGTTCTTGAGATTCTTGAGGACATCCATGCCGCCGAGGCCGAGCAGTGAGACCTTCCACAACAGCAGGACTACCTTTTTCATGGGAAACTGTGGGGCAGCGCCGCTGCAGAAGCGTGTAATCATGCCCAGCAGCTTGACGGCCAACAGCTCGCCATCGGGCAGCGGCGAGTTGATATCCTGCACAAATGACTCGGCTAGCTCCTTGTAATCCTCACTGCCTCGTTCTCGCTCGTCCCGGATTGTCTCTGTGATGATGTACAGCACGGATAGGATCACCCGAATGTCCGTCGAGTCTACCAGCGTTACATTGGTGATTTTAACAGCCACTATATCCGGCGAGCAGGCGCTCTCGATCTCCATGTTGAGCAGGTCGATGAAGGAGGCGAAGACGCCCAGCTTGTGCAGCACAAGCACATTGTCCCGGGTGATCTGGTGCTGCTCTTCGTCCGACTGCACCTCAGCCCAGCAACCCTGCGCCAGATACAGAATGCAGCGGGCTGCCTGCATGCGAAAGGCGCGGTCCGAGACCTCAAGCTGGTCCACAAGCTTCATCACGATGCCGCGCTGGGCGGCCGGGTCCTGCTTCTGCCAGTTGGGGGGCAAATCGTACAGCTCCATCTGATCCTCGAAGGCCTTCACGTTCATCTGGAACTCGCTAAACTCCGTGTAGCTGTACAGCTCCGCGATCTCGTTCTGGTAGCCGTCCACGTCCGCGTAGACGAAGTCCAGGTCCGGCCCGTCACAGTTGGCGTCCGCATCGTGGGTGTCCTGCTCGAAGGAGTTGTTAATCGATGAGAGCATCATCTGCAGGCTGCTTTTTCTCCTCCCGGAGATATCCTCTGTCTGCTGTGTGGGTGCGGGCGTGCGTGTGTGCGTGCCTGCCGCGAATGTGTGTGTGTATCAGAGTCCTGCGGAAGTGGGCGGGTCGGCCTGGCTGGGCGTGGCTGTTCGCTGGCCTCCTCGCACGCTTTCTCGCTTGCTCTGCGGCTCTACTTCACTCTACAATTTTGTATCTTTCGAATTTCCCTAATAACAAAAACACAAGCACACGCACAATGGAAAAAGAAGAAAAATTAGCGATTACGATGTCAGTAGCATCGATAGTAAATCGGTAGATCGAAACATATATCTTTTAGTATATACCGCCGCCAGTTATATTCGATAAGAAATCGATTAAAGAAATTGCTCTATAAAAAGCGAAATTCCTCAGTTGCCGGTCGCAGTTTTATTTACGAATCAAAAGTGATATTAATAAATTGCGATTACGACATAAGTAAGCCCCAAACAATAGGAATCACAAGTGTTCTACGAGATAAAGCATATCAGCCGTCGAGTCACAGTTTGCGAAAAGCTGTCAAGTGCGAGAATAAAGGGAAAACAATCAGTTTTGTACTTTGCTCCCGATTTTCGTTCATACATATCTTGGCCATCAGCGTGAGCTTGCAAAATCTGTCAATCTATTTGTATCTGTACATATTCCCTATACCGTGGTGAAATCGGGATATATATTAGAATATGGCCGGCCGATCCATCGCGCACTTTCTGTTCGGCTCCCTGGCCATTGCCTTGGGCTCGTACGTCTACCTCACCATGCAAGTAATTACCAGAACAATAATCTTCTCCTCTATTTCGCTATCAACTCTCAAATCAAATGGCTTGCATGCGTAATGAGGGGGCAGGCGGTAATAAGGCGACCCCCGCTACGCGGTCGCGGACGTGGGCCAATCCTAACCAGACATTGTGGCGTGACTCACCGGAAAATAGCCCCCGTCTTTGACTTTGACCCTGATTAATTATGCATCTCCTCCAATCTGGTTAAAGGTCAAGTTCGCGCCAAGGATAATTTGCAGATGGGATCAATTACTTAATTCTATAAAAATTACTTTTAATGCAGGGCTATTTTGTAAACTGGAATAATGTTTCGCCGGATTTCAATGTTTTGTTTTTGTAAGCTCACGCAAAGATCTTTTGGAAAAATGTATAAAATTCTAGATATATAAAATCTAAGAGCATATTCACAATATTCTTAAATAGCAACACAAAATTACTTTTCAAAATTTCAAAAACAACTTCTTCACTTATCAAATTCTATTTTGGACTTGCACACACTATCCTTGTTGCCATTTAATGTTAAAGTAAACTTTAAAGTAATTCCTGCCCTGGTTATTTTGCAGCGATTGAAGTATGAGTCTCAGACAGTTTCAGACCATTTCCCGCCAGGCCTTCAGGTGCTATTCAAGCAGGCGCTCCTCCTTCACACCCACCGCCCTCAAGCTGAGTCAGGGCCAAAAGCAGAGCCTGCGCTTCTGCTCCGTCCTTCTGCCCGTCAGCTGTGCGGCCAGTATCGCCCCCGCATCCGCCACGTCTGCCACCTCGTACTCTACAGCAGCTGCCGTGAGTAGTGCGAGTAGTTGTTGAAGTTGCTCCTTAAACGTTGACTAACTCAGTTTGTTGCCTTGTCTTTATGCCGAACTAAACTTTATTGTGACTGCCTACGCCCTATGTTCCTTGTGCTTTACTGTATATTCTGTAGAGATTGAATCCTATTTTGATAAGGATCTTACTATTTGAACACCCCACTACTAAGCTCTCGTTTTGCCTTCTCTTCCAGATCGACATGTCTGATAACGGAGATTACAAGAACGCCGCCTCGATCTACGAGTTCACCGTGAAGGACACCCATGGCAACGATGTCTCCCTGGACAAGTACAAGGGCAAGGTGGTGCTGGTGGTGAACATTGCCTCCAAGTGCGGCCTGACCAAGAACAACTACCAGAAGCTTACGGACCTGAAGGAGAAGTACGGTGAATCTGGGTTGGTCATCCTGAACTTCCCATGCAATCAGTTTGGATCGCAGATGCCGGAGGCTGATGGCGAGGCCATGGTGTGCCATTTGCGTGACTCCAAGGCCGACATCGGTGAAGTCTTCGCCAAGGTATAAACAATGTTTACTAATGCCAATAGAATTTTACGATTGGCTTATCTTCTAGGTGGACGTGAATGGCGATAATGCCGCCCCGTTGTACAAGTATCTGAAGACCAAGCAGACCGGTACCCTGGGCAGTGGGATCAAGTGGAACTTCACCAAGTTCCTGGTGAACAAGGAGGGTATTCCCGTTAACCGCTATGCGCCAACCACCGATCCCATGGACATAGCCAAGGATATTGAGAAGCTGCTGTAGACTCTCTACCGCCCGTTAGCCGGTTAAGCTGTCTTATTATGCCTGAGACTGTGTTTATTGCGTAGCTTGTAGCTTGTAACCAACGCCAGTTCACCAGTAGTACTGTTGTGGATTGGCCACATGCACCGCATGTTATATTGTATACTATTGTCTACTCTATTTACTGGTTTTTGACTCCCACACCCCCACAAAACAATATAATAAACGCCTTTTTATCCCACACACAGAGTAAACTCTTTTTGGCGATGCAGGGCACGTTTGTGGACTACGGACTCACCTGTTGCGCTTGTTGTAATCGCTTGGCCGCCTTCATAGCGACTGTCAGTAAACATCCTTTCATTTTGCTTACAAGCGAGTCTCATTTATTTGTTTTGTTTTGAATGATTCTACAATTTTGGGGGCTGTCAGAGCGAATAAACTGGATCTGTATGTCGATGATATCTAATTGTAATGCTTCTAATTTTGGTTTTAATATTTATTTACAATTAATAAACACAACTAAGGGACCTCGATCAATTAGTTTTCAAGCCATATGTAGGAACGACCTTGCTATGTAATTGAAACAAATAACCAGAGGCCTCCAGTTGCACTTTCTCCCTTTACCTACTTAGTATTTCAAGCCACACTTGACTTTGATTTTAGCCATGGTAAAATTGCAAATCTGCACAAGCCCGTAAACGTAAAACTGAAATACTTCACATTAACCTTTCCGAATCCGAGCACTCACTGGTCTTCGCCAAAATAATTTTGATTGCGAAAATTTGCCTGACCAGCAGCAGCACCCCCAAAAAGTGATTTCCATTCGGGGGAGCCGATATCTGAAGCTCCTCTCAGCGGTTCAACGTAACTCGGCTTGGATTTCAAGTTCAAACTAGTTGTCAACGGAGCAGCGCAACTCTGACCTTCCGACAATTACATGAAAATGCTGCACTGACCAATTACGGGATGCTATCGAAATTCGGAGTTGCTATTTGTATCAGTCGCAGAAAACAATATTGAATCTTGATCCTGAGATTTCAGAATCAGTTTCTTTGAATTAGAACTAGTTAAATATAGGTTTAAATATATATTATTAAATGATTTTGTTATAATTCAAATACAAATATGCATAAGAAATCTCCTTACGGGACACACAGAGCCCTGTTAGTTTTATAAAACTGAAACCTATTATTTTAAATTCGATATTAACTCCAGGTAAACCTTAAATAATAAATATATATCCAATATATTTTATATTTTTAACATAAATTCTCCTTATTTTCAACTACAATTTTTCCCACTGTTGGTGCGTGCCACACAAGTGTGAAGCGATGACAGCAATTTGTTGAATGCATCATCGATCAAATGCGATCGCTCCATCACCAGGTCGAATGCCTTTAATTGTATAACTGGGGCAAGCATCTGAGAGACTCATCCCTAAACAGTTTGGGCCAGGTCAGCAGTGACTATTGCTATTCCTATGGCGGCTGCCGTTGACTTTGACACTGATCGCGATTGCGATCGCTCCCGCAACTCCACCTGAAAATCCGTATAAATATGCGGGACACAATTCGCCGATCGATCAGACAGCAGTGAGCTTCGGTGTTGGTGGTTGTCAGCAGTGATTAGACTTGGCTTTCGGATTGGACTAAATCACAAGATCTGAATCAGGATGATGCGAGGACTGTTGGTGGTCCTGCTGGTGGCCTGTAGTCAGGCTTATGCCGCCACCCATGTCAACATCTCGATTGCCCAGCAACCAGCCACTAATCCGGCGGATGTAAACTACGTGGAAGGTGGCCGTGCTCCGGCGGAACTGAGGGCGGGTCCGCAGCGGGATGAGGATCAGCAGTTTCAGCGCATCCAGGACCGCCAGCAGCAGCAGCAGCTCCAGTCCCAACAGCAGCAGCAGCAACAGCAGATGACTCCGAATCAACAACAGCAACCTCAGCAGCAGCTCTCGCCCCGCCAAGGACTGGGTCTGCAGCCCCCAGTTCAGGGTCAGCCGCCGATGTCTAAGAACGGACGACTGCCTCGTCGCCGGAACCACAATCGCCGACCCTCGCTCCACCAGCAGCCGCCACAACCAAGTCCTCACAGCGGCCAGTTCCGGCAGCGCAACCAGCAGCTGCGCCAGAATCAGGAGTTCGAGCGCTATATCCAGTCCTATCACAGCCATGGACCCACTGTGGAGACGGTAAGACCTTTAATTCAAAATAAGTTAAGATAGACGACCATAGCAACCTCTCGTTCCAGGTCTACGAGTCATCGAATCCTGCGCCGCAGCGCTACACCCAATCCAGCTCGGGTGTGACTTCCTCTGTGGATGTGGAAGCTGCTCCCCAAAAGTTGATCTCCATTGGAGGTGGTCACCGGTCCCAGCAGCTGCGCATGTTTGAACGCCAGGTGGCTGCTCCCGTTTCCACTCAGGGTCAGAGTGCCAATGTGGAGGCGGCTCCCGATAGCAAGCCCATCTATGAACCCCAGGCTCCCGTTCAAGCGCCGGCTGTGAGCTCCAGTTCATCTTCTTCAAGTGGTGGCAGCTCCTCCTCCTCTTCTTCCTCCTCATCGTCTTCGGGCAGTTCCGTTCCTGCTCCCGCGGCACCTTCTCTTCCCGCTGAACCTGCTTCGGGTTACGATTCCTCGGTGGGTTTCAATCCTGCCACCAGCTACAATCGTCCTAGCTACGATCAAAGTGGCTATAGCTACGAGGATGCCCCTGATGTGGACTACCAGGATCAATATCCGCCAGAGGTCGACGATGGCCAGGGCTACGAAGACTATGGCGAGCAATCGGGCTACCAAGGAGGCTCTGGCTACCTGCCACCGGCTCCTCCAAGGAGCTACACGCCGCCGCAGCGTCCGCTGGTCACGAAAACCATCCAGATTGTGCAGCCCGCTCTGAAGGCCAAGAAGTACGAGGTTCGTCATCCGGCCATCCAGAAGGAATTCTATGACATCGAGGAGCGGGTAGTGATTAAGCCGGCGGGCACTCTGGTTGTGGAGCTGGAGCATCCTGTGGCCAAGATTCCCAAGGGAGAAACGCTGCTTCCTCTGGGACATCCTCATCCCGCAGTGGCTGCCGCCTACAACAATGGCCAGGTCCAGACGCAGAGCTACAATAACAACGGTGGTCAGGAATACAGGCCATCCTACGATGCACCCCCTGCTGGCAAGGATCAGCAGGCCACCACAGTGGGTTCCAGTGTGACCACTATGCCTTCCTACGATCAGGCGCCCAAGGATGAATATGTGGAGTCGCGTTTGCATCAACCGCAGCCCCTGGGCGATGTCACCGATGGCCGCCAGGGCGGTAGCGGCTCCTCATCCGTCTCCGTATCTGCCGTTGATGCCAGCGGCAACCCATTGAAGATCAACGCCAAGCATCTCACACCCAATATGATCCAGCGGCCGGAACAGGAGCAGGAGCAGTATCCGCGTGGACAGAGGGTCTACCAGCCGAGGAACAACAACTTCAATCGCCAGCAGTATGCCGAGGACGATGACTACTTCTCCGGCGAGTATCTGCCCAATGTGAATGCCGGCAGTGTAGACGCCAAGCCCGCCAGGTTGGAGCTGGCCGAGGCGGAGGAGGAGGAGCGACCCACGCAGATCATCAAGCATGAGCACAAGATCCATCTGCCGCCATCGCAGCACAACATCTACTTGGGACGCAGTCGCCAGACTCCGTTGAAGGAAAGGCGCATTCAGGAGGTGCCCGCCCAGGTGACCGAGATTAAGCCTTATCTGCGCAATCATGTGGGACCCACAGTGGTCTATGCCAAGACTCCGGCTCCCAGGGCCTACTATAGTCAGCCCTCGAGGCAGAGAGTTGCCGAAGAACTGGACTACAGTGCTCCCTACTCCCAGATGAGATTCAGTCCGGACAGCAAGTCCTCTAGGTTGGTCGAGGCCCCCAAAGAGGCTCCCAAAGAGGAGCTCAAAAAAGAGAAAGAGTCGCCGGCGAACACTCACATCCAAATCCAAATAGCCAGCGAAGCTCAGAAGCCCCTAACGGTTTCCTCCACCATTGCCCCGGACTGTGACAGGGGCCAGCAGCAGCAGCAAAGATCGGGGCAGTTGCGAGAACAGAAATCCCAGCGCTTGGTCGAAGCACCCAACTCCGAAGTGTCTGCCACTCAGGCCACACCTTCCCAGTCGAAGGCCCAGCCTGTGGATGTGGACGTGACCGTGAACGGCGGAGCTGGCCATCTGAAACCCAATGAGCGGGTAATAGCCGCCACAGCAGCGCCCACCGATGCGGCAGCCACCAGCGAAACCTTCCACAAGCGACGCATCGTGGTGAATCATCCATTCCAGACGGTGCGCGAGGTGGTGGAACATGAACCGATTACCAATTACCACCAGATCCAGGTGAACGAGCCGGCGCCACCGTCGCTGTATCATCATCAGGCCTACTACCAGCCGGCCCAGCAGACCCACGGGAGTTTGGTCCACTACCAGACCAGCTCCACCCATGGCAACCTCTATGCTCCCTATGGATAAACGAAACGGATTACGGCCAATGCATTTCAATTGTTAATTTGTTATCTAATTAATAATCTAATTAAGAGGATAGATTGTAAGCTAGAACCCTAAAATCGGTGGAAGGGCCCTTGCCATGTTGATGACGACCCTGATCTTCTTTCGCGAATAATTAGATTTAAATGCAAATGTAACTTGCCAATAAATAAAGGGCATACAAAATGCTACAACAAAATTAAAGGGGTCTAGTATAGGTTGGTTAGCAAACAGATACTGCTCTGGGCTTATACTCCTCTTTCGTTTATAAATATATATAAAAATGTTGGTACTTTATTGTGTTATCACATACGTACATAATATATGGCTTATGCATTTGTTATACAGGTAAATATCTGAACTTGAGAGTAGGAGAAGTTGTTCCCTTAAATATATGTAGTCATGAGCAGTTTAATGGTGAAAAGTAAGAAAATAAATTCCTTGTAATATGAATATTTTACACGAATTTACTTACGCTTCTTAAGCGTGATCTTACCATCCTTCCTTTGGTCCCCTTAAGCCCTTTTTGGCTTCACTAGAGGTTCATCATCACTGGAGTAATCCGAATCCGGACCAGTAGCCCTTTTGCTTAACACTTTCGGTCTCACGGGCTCATCGCCGTCGCTGCTAGAATGCAATTCCAAGTCGGGGCGAGCAGCTTTCGTATTTCTTAAATTCGGTCTCTCGTCGTCGCTGGAATCACCCAAGAGATCAGCACCGGCTCGATTTAGCACATTGGCTATCTTCTCCGTTGTGGCCGAGACTTCAGCGGGCTCGGCACTGCGAGTGGACAGCACAGCAGCGCTAATAATCGTTGTGGTGGAAGGAGCATCCAACTCGGGTTCTGCAAAAGGGTTACATTACATATTAAACAGTCAGAGCTGAAGATGGGGTTCCTTGCTTACCCTGCTCATTGAGCAAACCATGGTTGGCTTCCCGGCGCTTGGTCACCACAATCGCGGTAACATAGAAGGTGACAATGGGTAGCAAAACAACCACGGCCACGGCGATCAGGAAGTTATTCAACTTGCTTTCTCTCTGGCAGCATTTCAGGGTCTTGGACCAGTTAAGGCGGGTGCGGTTCATCTGGAAAGACATTTAAGGAGTTATTGGTGAAAACTTCTTAAAACTCAGCTTTTGAAAGCTTAAAAACTCACATTATCCTCCAAATCGAAGCAAACTTGGCCCTTGCTGGCCTTTTCCATGTTTTTGTAAAAGGTATTCAAATTGAGGTAGTCCAGCTTGCAGGCCAAACAAACGTCGTCCTTATGTTGGTTCAAGCAGGTATCGAAAATGGTGGAGTAAGTATCATAATTCCCGGAATTATTAGCCCTTGCGCAGTCTGGTGGGGAAACGGAAACGCTGTAAGATGCAGGGGAATCCCCGGAAAAAATACATACCATCGCAGTTGGCCTTTTGCCAGAGATTCGTGAGGATGCCCTGTGTAGTGGGCACAATGTTGATACGGTCAGAGTCCAGATACTTTTTGGAGCAGTTCTCGTTCGCCATAAGATTATTGTAAAGGCCGATAATATTGTGGTACTGCAGGTCGCATCCAACGCACAGATTTACGGGCACAGACTTTGTGGTGGCACACTGGATGAAATGCGACTGACCGTCGCCCAACTCTTTCAACAGCACCTCGCAGCTCTTCCCCGGCAATGGGTTGCACTGGACACACAGGATGAGGGAAAACAACAGGAGAACTAAAAAACTCTTCATGTTTTGGTTTCGGTTCCGGCTTTGTTTTCTTCTAAACATAAGAAGAGGAGAACTAGGGATGACACCGTGGAGCCAGTATGCAATACATCCGCCCACTTTTGGTATATACCGACACAGTACTATCGATAGTGAGAAACATCGATGTTCGATAAAATAAAAATATCGATCGTGTCGATAGTGCTATCGTTAGTTCAACACCACTAAATTTTACGTTGCAGCTTACTGGCAATTTTTTAACTTACTGGTCACACTTTCTGCCCACAACGATATAGTCAAAAAAAATCGGCGGATTACAAAGACGTGCGCGCGGCTTAAACGACACCAAACCAGTTGAATCGCCAAACCGCTAACAACAAATATATAAAACGCCGTGCAAAAAAAACCAAGAACGAATAATCCACTGAGCCATTCAGTAAAACGTAATCAGCTCTCTCTATCCCTTATTGGTGTTCTCCTGGGCCGTGCTTGTTGTTTGGTAGTTGGTCTAATTTGGAAACCCTGTTGCTGCTGCGCCGGCTAATTACTGATCCAAAAACAAAAGACGAACTATAGGAGGCTAAAAGCTGGTTTTTGCGTGCTGTGTTTGTGTGTGCATTGGAATTTGTGATTAAGGTCAGCCAAACAAGTGACAAAAATTCTTTGGCATAAATTAAAACAGAATCAGAATCCAAAACCGTCTTCTGCTGCGGAGATTTTCGTGGGTTCTTAACACTTTTTTCGGCGTTTTCTTTTCCTAAAAAAAAGAGACAACAACAAGAACGCCGCTTATGGGAGAGCAACAAAAACAACTTTCCGGTTTTCTTGATCTCGCTCCACTCCCCCTGCTTCGGCCACTGCTCCTCTCCGGTTTCTATTCCTCCTCATCCTCGTGTTCGCGTTGGTTCATTTTTTATATCCATCTCCTCTGCATCTTTTGCTTTTTTGTGTGCGAGTGCGTGTGTGTACCGCGAAGATGAAGTGGAAAAAGGAGGAGGAGGAGGAGCCGAAGAGGAGAGATCGTAGTGAACATCGTACACGAAAAAAAAACAAATAAATACGGGAATTTATGTTAATTGCAGCAGCTAAATCCGAAGAAGAAGAACCGCCGCCGCCGTGATCCAGGCTGGGGATATACTGGATATATATTTTTGTTAGTGCCAGGACATTAAAGTAAATCATTCACGCTGGATTTGGGATACTACGAGGCTGTCAAAGGTGAGTCCTATAACCGGAATTACACAGTCGGGAATGGGAATGGCGTGTGGAAGAGATCGTAAAACAGAATTGCGGACGTTTTACGGTCCGATGCTCCACATATTGTAAGCCAATAATAATAAAAACCCGGCTAGAGGTGCAAGGTGTTGCATAATCGCTAGGGTTCCCGAACCTTTAAAACTGTATGCGGGAAAAGAAGGGCCTTCCCATTGCCGATCGGGAAGATCCTCACCCTGTAGTTCCCTGGTTGCGTGCGAACAGGTCGTAAAAATTGCCAACCTGTCATATAAAGGCAGACAGTCAGTCCATACCAGTTATACAGTCCAGCTTGCCTAGGTGGAAACTAGTTTTGGGGGGCAGTAGAAACTAACCTTTCAGGGAACATATAAAAAACCAGCAAAAAATGACTGAAATTCTAACAAAACGATGTGTTTTTATAACAAAAGAAATCCCAAAACAAATACGATTTGTAGCTGTATCTGCATCTCTATCTGCATCGGCATCTGTATCTGTAGTAGATTTTATTATAGAATTTCTTCTGTAGTTGGGCTGTAAATTAGCATAACGAGGGGGGAAGACCCTCTCTTTCTCTCTCTTTCGGCACAACACAGGTGTCTCTGAGCCAGGCTCTCTTCGTCAGTTGTTGGCCAGTGTCTGTAGTAAACTAGGCTAAATAGGGTCTAAGCCAAAGCACGTTTTGGCTTCGCCACCCCCCCTTGGCTCTTACTCCCGCAGTTTCGCTGTCTCGCTCTGGGCTTGGTTTATTTTTAAACCGCATTCCGCCTGGGCAGTTGTTGTCTCGCTCCACCGTTCGTCGTCCCCCTCGCTCATTAGGCATTCTGCAGCACCGTTAAGCCGCAGTTTGAGAGTCACTGAACGTGAATGTGATTCTCTGAATGCAAAATGCATTTATTGCATTCGTCAAGACAATTGCCGTTTAAATTCAATTACACTTAACGGGTCAGCCAAGAGGCCAGCAGCAACAGCAAGAAGTGCAACAAGGCCAAGTTGAGAGAAAGGAGAAAAGAGTGCAACCGGCAGAGGAGGCGGAGTGAGGAGATGTAAATTGGAGGGGGTGATGCCAACGCCCCCAATGCGGCATCTCGCCTACAATTGTGTTCATCTCGATAATAATACTATTCCATTGGAATTGCTATATTTATTATATAACCCAATCCAGTTTTCCTCTTTCTTCAAATATGCTATTCAAATGAATAAAACATTTATTTTGTTCTATTAAGTTGCTAGTAAGTTGACCCCAAGCGTCCATAAAAGTGTAAACAGATGCCGATCGCGGCAGGAAAAGTGCAAGAACGGCAACAAACACTCGTCCAGTGGATGTAAAACTGCAGGCGAAATACAATTCCTATTGGAAGAGAGGAGACACCCAGTTGGTCCATTTTTGAATTTTTTATGTACATTCCCCCGCACACAAAATACCCACAAAGTATACAAAATATACAAATGCACATGCGCTTATGTTTATAAACTCTGCGCTTTGTTGTTGCTGTTTCACCCTTTCGAGGCAATTAGATGTCTGCACTGCAGCTGGCTCATACTGGAGCTGTTGCCGTCTGATTGGAGCTGGTGTGGCGTTCGTTCTTTGGCATTTTGCGCAATTTGTGCGCTGTACTTTTTATTCGATTTTCAAGTTCCCTTTCCCTTTTTGTTGGTCAGTGTAAACTATGCATATAATCCCATTCAAAATCAGCCAAAGAGCCAATCAATCACGGCTTTATATTCGGAACACACCGCACCGCCTGCCCATCAATCAAAGCCATGGAAAAAAGCGAATTTAGAACAACTTTTTGGTAATTTTTAGCCCGAAATGAGTAGTTTTATCGCTGTGTCAGCATTTATGAAGCATTTACAGTCGAACTTTATTAGCCTGAACTTTCCATAGGTTGAATTTTGGGTGAAATTGGAGCATTGGGAAATTTTTCAATTGCATTTTATGGTATTAAATAAACATAAAAACGAGTAAATCTACTCAAACTTATTGTTCTCAATTAAATATGGAAACAAACCACATGAGTTTGGCCTTTCTGTTGATTTTTAGTTTAAAATAAAAGATAAAACCATGCATAAAAAGATTGAAATCTATAAAATACACAGAAATATAACTTAAAAATTTGTAGTCTAGGATTTTTCTTTGATTTGAAATTTCTTACTTATTTCCCAATCCATTGATCATTTTCGAGTGGATATCAAATCAAAGGGACTGAATTGTAAAGATAAAGCCATAGCCTAATTGCTGTAATTGCTCAAGTGCAAGCTCTCTGGGGGGAGTTGCAATTACCCCTAATTAAATGACGGGCCGTTCGTTCCAGTTTAATGGCAATTGACTTGCTGAACTCGGACTTGGTTCCTCAGAGTGCTCCGCTATATACGACCGCCTTCTTCCGATCTGTTTCCGTTGACATTGTCAATTACATGCAATATTATTCAATATTGCTTAACCCATTTTGGCTTATCTGTGGGTGCAAGTCCAACATCATTGATTGTGAATAATCTATTCAAAAAACATTAAAAATAACTTATGTCACTTGCCAAATTGATAAGACGGACGACCGGAGGAGAACCCCCTTTGGCAACAAAATGCCGCCTGACACGATCAGTTTGAATGATGGGTTTAATGATAATCCCGAGGTTGGTTTTGTTAAGGAAATTATTTCATATTTTTTCAAGTGGTATAATTAATTATTGACTGATTACTATTATTTATTCAGAGGGATCTCATCTTTTTTCAATTGGTTTATGTTAAATACTATCCTAAAATCACAAGAAATCAAACAGAACAGAACTTTTTTAAAATTAAATACTGTGAATAAAATTATATTTTATTTAGTATATAGATTCAAAACTGATCATAAGTCATTCTTAATTTGATAAGATATAATTTATATTAAACACAAGCAGGGTATAAGATGGCATACAATATAATGATGGCTTTATCTTATCATAAAAAAAGTTATTTTTGTTCTGACATTTTCATATTTTATTGATTGATTTTTATTGTTAAAAAGAGCCATATTAATTACGAAACGTTGGTAAATTGTAAATGCAGTAAAAAAAAACTTGATAATATATCCTTGTAAAATACTATAAAAAATAGCCAATAGCTGTGGCGAATAATATTTGTTTTTTAATTGCAAACAAACTCTCAGCCATAAATTGAATGTATCTTTCAGTGCATGCAAATCGCTTAGAAAGTAATTAGAAAATAACCGTAAGTTGTGTGCAAAATAAAACTCCGCTATAGAGAACTAGAGACTAGAGAATTTTTCGCTCTCCTTGGCTGCTCATTTCACTTGTCTATCACTTTGTGGTTTTTTTGTTTTTGTGTTCGGGGAGCTTTGGGAAAATGTTGGCCAACTCTGGTTCGCTGGCTTTAACCAGTTTCTTATATGTTTTCCTGAGCGCGCGCCAAAAACCGAAAACTGAAAACCAGCGACAACGTGAAATGCACATTCAAGGCTATAAAGAGCCCAGCCGCCGCCGCAACAACACAAGTAAACTTGCTCTGGAACTGGTTTTCCTCTGGTCTTGTATTTTGTATTTTGTACTCGCACTCGCAGTTTGCTTTCTTTTTTTTTCAGATTTTTTCTTTAGTATTTTGTAAGTCAGAGTCGCCTTTCGGTTGCATGTGGCCAAAAAAAAACCAACAAAATCTACCCAGAAGAGGCTTATCACCAGCGTTACCCTGGCACAACAATAAATAACGCAGGAAATGTGCCCACGCAAAAAGTCTCAGAGGGAAATTATTTATTTTCATGGGAACGTTGTGGAATTTTAGTTGTTATTTTGTTGCCTTGTGATTAGTGATCACTTCTGGCTAAAGTTCAGAGTGCAAGTTCGTTAATTTTACGTCATGCTAAACTTTGTAGTCATTCCAGTTCAAATTTTCTAGGTTTTCGCTAGTAAATAATAATCATATTTTTATTTTTCATTGAAAAATCCCAAGAATCTCTTCTGAATGATTTCTAATTTCTGATAAAAGGAATTGGAATTGACAGATCACTCTAAACTTTGCCAATCTAGTTTTGTGTTAAAAGCTTAAGCCTGGCATTTTTTCGCACTATTATAATATGTTTTTGATTGACGCTCACCTATGGCTGCCATTGTGTTTCAATCCCAGTGCGAATCGGGCCCCACCTGAGTGCCATTATATTTTAGATCTGCAGAGATCGTGAGCTATCTTATGGCCGGCAACCTTGAAACTTGCTCTTGCCTTCCTTTCTGGCAAGTGAAATTTCTCCATCGCCGCCTCTTACTCGCTCCAAAAGTCTTGGGCTTTCAAGTTTCTTCGACTTGGGCCATAAACAATTGCCAGCAGGTTGTTCGCATTTAAGCTTATTTATTATGAAGCTGTCTCTAGCTTTTTTTGTTGTCTTTTTTTATGTTTTATTTGCTTTTTTGCTTGTGGCCAGTCTGTGGAATTTGGCTAATCGAGGAGGAGTCAAGTGTTTCGGGTGCTTCGGTGCTTGGAGTCAATGGAACCCGACTTATCCAGCGGAAGCAGTCGAAATTCCGGTTAGACAAAAATCTGTGTTAGCCCGGCACCACCAGTAGCGTAGAAATAGAAACGAAGCGCGTCTTATCAGACGAAAATAAAATGCCACAAACAACAGAAAAAGACATTAAATATATAGCCTTGACTCGGGGCTTAAATTTGAGCAATTTGCCAATCATTCGAGAGAGTCCCCCCGAAACACAACGCCAAATTTAATCATGTGTGTGTTGAGCGTCCAAATTTCGCGATTCTCGGCATTGTTTCTCTGGATTTTGCAGCCACGGGTTCAATCAAAATATTTAGCTTATTAGTTTGCAAAAAAGATCAACAAACAAAGCGCTGGGGCAAAGTCAAATAAACAAAAAATAAAGTAAAAAGTTGATCAAAGGAGTCTCTTGAGAATGGTTATCTATTTGTATTCTTCTTTAGAGTCCAAACAGTGATTCAAGGAAATATAGAGCAAGTTAAGGTTAAGATGAAATAAAGAATTAATCACTTTTTTAAATGCATTGGAAATATAGTGTGATAGTAATAAAGATAAATAGATAGATAGTTATTTAGTAAGAGAGATAGATAGATACAAAGATTTTTATAAGTATTTCTATCTATGTAAATACATATCTATCTTTCTATCGATCTATCTATAAATCTTTATTATATTCACAAATAATTCATCTGCTGATAATCCTAAAATGTTTTCCTTTTAAAGCCATTATTCTGGTAACTTCTTGAAGGGTCTCTACCTCTTCCTCTGTGGATACGATCGCTGGCAGAAGATCTTTGTATTGTTTTACAGTTTCGAGCCGCACTGTGGCTGCATATGAGTCGGCTTTTTGGGCCCAAGAGGAGGACAGGGCCTGTGGCAATTAATTACATTTTGCGCACTTTGTTTCCGTTGGCTGGAAGCGGTAGAATTTCGTACTCTTTGCCTTAATTACGGCTTCTCCTTTGTTTTGGTACCCCTTTCTTTCAATGAGCACCCAGTAAGCAAAGCACCAGACCGGGTATATATGTTGGGGGCTCCAAAGATTTCCTGGGAACTATTAATGGATGTCATCGCGTTGTTAGCAGCAAAGCGGGAAGAGATGAAGCCATAAAAGTGCCGCTAGCGGTTGGTTCCTTGGCCTGCTGGCTTTGTGTGTCGGTGTTTTGGCCGGCCGACATCCCATGCAGAAGGTGTTGATGGTTGATGGTCATAGTATTATTCCCCCCACTGCGTCTGGGGCATTGATTTCTTGGTATATACATACAATTTCCATATTTTAATGCGCCTGCAGCAGCTGAGAACAATGCGCATGTGCGCCACTCGTAAATTGTTTTTGAAAAAGGCAGAAGAGCACCCCTTCTTGAGGTTCCACCTGGTTTGCATACCTGGCTGCGTACATCGATCGAAATCAAAAAGCGTAACAGAGCCAAAGCACAAATGCCAAAAATTTAAGCGGACCCCAACGCTCCTTCCAGCTGTTGTGAAGGCTGTCAAAAGCCAGAAAGGTATTACAGAGAGGGAAATATTATGATGTATCTAAAAATAATAACAAAAAACCTAAAAGAGAATTAAGTGGAAAGCTTTAGAACCTTTTTGTATATTTATGTGCAGTTTAAAGTCTCAAAACGTGTTATTTATTACCAATCGGTTGGGCTTAAAAGTTAAATATTATCAATAATACAGAAGTTTATATAATAAAGGGGTAGGAGGTAGGTCTTTGGCTGGGCCAATTCTTCTCGTTTCTCACAGTGTCTGCCCAGAGCCCTGCTCGTATGGGGTTTGAGCCCAGTTCGAGGCGGTCCGCAACGTTGCCGCCTGCCTGGCTTACCTTGCTGGAGGCTTTTGGCAGTTGTTCTGTTCGTCTTTCACTTGGCATTCCATGGCGTACTTTATAAATTGTTCCTCTTTCTCCGCCGATTTTCGTGTGTGCGTGAGTTTGCTGTTATTTATGTTATGAGCGTTATATGCGTTCCAGTTCTTTCACATGGATTTGGTGGATTTTGCTAAGCGATCAGTTAAGAGCCAGCCATCTTAGCCATTCTCATCATCTTCCTCCGACGATGATGATGATGACACAAATGAAATGTCTTGAGTAAATTACCAAAGCGACTAACTGAAATGCCACCAACTGCTGCTGCTAATGGGGCCTCGGACAGCGAACGGAAAGAGGTGACTCGACTAAAGTAATTTGTCCCAGGCAATTTATGACTTTCTTTAGCCGATTCTAGGAATATTTACTGCTCCTCAGGGACTTGGAACTTTGCAGATAGAAGCACTAGCTATCTGTATAAAGTGCAGATAGTGCCCTGGCCAGGTGATAACTGCTGCCGAACTGCGATAAAAAACTGATTGCATGCACAAAATGCGTCGCTTGCAGAGGGAATCAATGAAAACAGCTCCATGATGTCAGAACTTGGAGTGGTGACTCACAAGCAGAGACTCTCTCACTGACATAGAGAATAGATCAGGCTTAATTACAGTCTAGCTTCAAGAACTCTACTCTAGCAGAGACCCCGATTCAAACAAGTTTCTTTCTTGTGCAATTTTTGCAGTATTTTTTCAAAGTATTTAAACATTTTGCAATCAATTTAATTAAAACGGTTGTTCTTTATGAATTACGTTTGAGTAATTCCTTTTTTTTCGCTACTTTGAAGTTGTTTTGAAAGATTTTTTGATAAGGAGGATATAAAATAGTAAAAGACTAGCAATGTTTTTTTAATATTATTAAATTTATGTATATGATTTCCTTTTAAATTAAATGTATATTTCTAAATATAACCAAAAATTGTATATAGTCAAGCTAAACTGTCACCAGACTCTTTCCCAGAATAGTGTTTGCTGTGTCTAGTCTTGATTAATTAGCTGGGAATGGCGATCAACGATGATCAAGCGGTTTGAGGTCGTGACTAGTCACATCAGAATGTTTTACACATTTGCATGCCAAGCGGCGTTAACCAGGTCGAATTCAGCCTTGAGACCCGCTTATATAACACTATTTTTTTAAACAGAGTGAGAGCCTTGCCTAAAGGTTAAGTTCTCGTGCTTTGCGCGGGCAACTGAAAATAAAATTACACGCTTAAATAAGAAAATATTTACTTTAACGCTGACATCAGACAATCAACAAGCTTCGAACGGAAAGCAGCGGTGCAAAAAAGGGGGAAACTTTAACAGCTACGTGGAGCTACGGCTTTCCGAAAAATACAAAAACCAGACAAAAAATGAATTCTCCAGAAGTCTGCTCTTCTTTTCGGCTTTTTTTGTTGTAATTTTTACCGGTTTCCGTTCGAAAAAGAGATGTGTTTGCGTCTGTTTAGCATTGTAGCGTGAAGTCTTATGATCTTTATTTTGTATATATGTAGCTATAGATTTTTTTTTTTTGCGTTCATATTTGCGATTTTGATTATGACGCCGGGGCGAACAAGCAAAGCAAAAGTCTTCATCAGCGATCTGGGAATGGGAATCGCGGAATCGGAATCGGAATTTGCATATGCCGCAGGGCAGAAACGAGTTTTGCATTCCATCGGCCACCCGGCAGTGAGATATGGAAAGAGAATTCCCCAGGGGACTCGCTTTAATTAGAGGAATGTGCCACCAAGTAGCTTTGAGCTACATTTGTATCTGGGCATTAGCTTTGAAATATGGTAGCTTTAATCCTATTTGCTAGATAAAAGTTTAGCATTTATTTGGGTTAAAAGAGAGCCAGGTAAAGAGCCGAATATGCTTGAGATACTTTTGTATCTTTTTTAGGGATTAATAAAAAATGTAAGAGGTAACTAAGGCATTAAAATATAGAAGTATTTGTAAAGGTTTCCCGAGTAATTTATGTTTATTTTTTGCTTCTAAAAAGTATTTAACTAAACAGAAATATGCATTGTTACGTGAACTCCTATTTGTTCTAAACAAATATTTACAAAAATCCCACAGATACCTCATATTAAATCTCATTGCAAACAACTAAATGTTTAGTAAACTGAGATACCTGAGATATATCTCTGTCTCTCTTAATAAGCCTTTCCCACAGATTGCTCTTTGCTATTTTTATCTGAATGAAACTCCTCTCTTGTCTCGAGCGCTCTTCAAAAGCCACTCGCCAATAAATTATGCATAAAATGTTTGCACACAAAACCGCAAAAAAAAAAAAAGAAATATTATTCTTCAATTTGGTTATAACGTCACCGAATCTGAATTTTTGTCGTGTAATTGTAAACTTGACTTTTTTGCTGCCCGGTTTCGGTGGTCTGTGGTTTGCGCAACGTGCCTTTTTGAAGTCGGAATGCAATTTTTATTCATTTTTATTATTTATTTTTGACTGTCTGTAATAACAAACCCATATCAGCAGAGTTCATGTCTCGTAAAAAAGGCATTAAAATCGTTTGAAATTCATTTAAAATCCATAACTTATCAGCGTTATCAGCCATGTTAAACTGCACAACAAGGCTATATCTATCCATCAGTAAATATTTTTCGGATTGTTTCCCTTTCATAATGTTACAAATTTATATTTTGTTCGATGATGATTTTTATATTTATTTTTATGGCCCCGACACTTGAGTCAACATTTTTATGTGCGTCTACGATCTGTTGTTGGGTTCTCAGGCTTAGCCAATTAAAAATTCAATGGGTTGAGTAGGGAGTTCTCCCTCCAAGGGTCCCCCCTCATCCCGTCTCGTCTCTCACATGATTTCAATTTCAATTAAAAGTCTTTTCAAATAGATGTTTAAGATACGAGTTATGACTAGATGATATATATATTTCTTGTGCCTCTTTTCTTTTTCGTGACATTTTTGGGTCGCTGGCTGTCAAAAATGAAATTGAAATGTTCGCTGCTTGTCAGACGATCGTTTGATTGCCGTTTTGGTACATTTTAATTAAAACTAAAGCGAAGAGAGAAGGGTTGCTGCTGCTGTTCCTACTGATAGGGCCGACCTTACCCCACTGAACTTATTCTGTTCCAGAAAATAACCCAACCGAGACTCTTTCGATAACCCCCCTCTTATACTTTACAAAACTTCCTGCGAAATCCGGCGGAAATATCTTAAAAGCCCCCGCAAGTGTTAGATTATTAAGCAAATATTTGCCTTGGCCATGAGTGGATAGTGTTTGTCATAAGTGCCGGGCATTTTTATGGGTGATATATACCAATATATATATATGTATATACTATATCCAAATTGTCTGTGTAATGACTCACTATACGTTAAGCCTCCACTTTTGGGTTCACACGTGTTGCGGCTTACATTGAGCCTCAGAGTCAGTCTTTCTGTCTTTCTACCCCATATGCAAATCATTTGCGATTAAGTCATATTTTTCGACGATCCACAGTAGGAAGTGGGTAGAAAAAAACTAATTAATCAGAAAGAAACCAGCTTGTACGAAAATAAATAAACAAATAACAAATAGATACAATTGGTATGAGTAGAACTGAGGAGCTACGACTTCAAAGCATTGAAAGTTTGTTTTGGCTTTCGACACATTTTCTTTTGTCATTCCGCTGGGGCAAGTGAAAGTCTGATATTTTCCCATAAGTGATTACAAAATTTCTATTCGATTGGGTTAATAGTAATTATCGAGTTTCTTGAACTGTTTCCGTTAAAGGAAATAGCGAAAAAAATATATATTTGAACGTTTAAGTTTTTGAGTTTTTATTTCTGTAAAAATAAAATGAAAATTATGTTTTTTTTTTTGTGTTTAAAAATACCTGATCAATTTTATTACACCCTCCCTAGCTAGGGAATATCTGACTAGAATATACATTTTAGATTATCAATCACAGCAGCTACTTAGTCACACCTTACGCCCCTCTTGGTTCGCGAGATCTCTAATTGTCTGGCACTTCCCAAACAATCTTAGAAAATCAATCAAACCTGTTGTTCCTGGACTCTCGGACTCGCCTCATCTGCTACGGAAACCATCTGGTTTAATGGGCCTATATATCCGCCATAACGAATCTTAATTATGCCACAATTAAGTAGAGACGCGTGCCTCTTTGATCGCAAAATTAATGAATCTTCTTCGGGATTCGAAGAACATGGTTAGTTCGCCGCAACTCAAATCGATTAAAATTGATTACAAATTGAGAAATGTTGTGTTAGCAACGCCCTTTCAGCAAATTTCACTTTTAATTGATTTTTATTAAGCCAAAACGAGATAAAAACAAAGTAAGCTCAAGGAGAAATTTGTCTGGCGCCCTCATATCCATGGAATCTTTGAATAACACCCGTTGCGAATTCGAATTTACCATCTTCAGCTTGGCATGTCTGCTGTCTTCTTTATTCTTTTTGTCCCCAGAGATTTCTATTTGGAGAAAGAGTGATCTCATCATTTGACTATTTCACGGATTTTCAGCTGGGCTCGGTTAGCTTGGCTCAAAAGAATTTTCCCAGCCTCGGGAAAAGCGGCAAACCGTTGGAAAACCTCTATTGAAACGCAGTTTCATTGCCAAAGTCAACAACAAAAATTCAGTTAAAACCGCTGAAGCGGCGCCCCAAATAATCAATTCCAGGCATTTGCATAAACAAAACCAACAAAACAGAAAAATGGACACAATCGGAGAATGCGAAATGGGGAGAAAATCTCATCAAATTCGGTAGCTAGTGGTGGCGCATGCGCAGAGGCCCAAAGAAAGAATCGAATTTCGGGCTTTTGGCTTTGAAATGAACCAAACTCTGGCTGGGAGGCACGGTGATGTCATCATAAAATAACATGGGTTGCGGGTGTATATAATACTATATTGTAGAGCCCCTCCGGGGGGGCGTGACCAAATGCCAAAAAATAATAATAAAGGCAATGAGCACGAGGAGCAGGCGGGCGCAGGGGGAAACTTGAAAAGGGTAAAGTGAGCTCAACATTGACTAATTTTTGCAAATAACTCTTGTGGCACATCATAGAGTCCAACACGTACGTACGATCCAAGCCAAAGCTCTATAAACAATTTCGATTTCAACAAAAGCAAAAGGCAATGAAGACGCAGACAAGCCAAACGAAGTATGTAATATTTCTTTGGCTTTTGTATATCGCCTCTCTATATGTGAGACAATAATCAGCCAAAATGTTTGGTAATCATTTTTAAAGAGCGCCCCAAATTGAAGCTACACCCCTGAGTCCAGATTTGAAGAGGGTTTTCGGGTTAATTAATTGACGTTGAGATACATACATAAATCTTGGATTTTTCTTGGACTTGAGACTTAAGAATATAGCAACGCCCTAAGATCATTTCCAGTTTGGATCTTTTGTCTCTAGACATAGGCCCAAGTTTGTCGCTTTTTCTTATCGCCTCCATTTTTGCTGTTTTCTCTTTAAAATTGTTTTAGCTCTTCTTTTTTTGGGGATTTTGAAAATTGTTTAACATGCCAGGCACAACAAAAGAATTTATAACATTGTTTTTCGTTATTCTACTTCGTATATGTATTCTTCTCTTTTTTGACTGACTGAATTTGAATTTTTTTAGCCCGCTGATGAGGTAATTTTATGCATAGAAATTTTTTTAACAACAAAGCCACCAATTCCCTAATTTGCCGGGCGCTCAACACAGTTCTCATTATTTTTCGGAGACAAATATCAAAGAGAGATGACAGGGAAATTAGGTTTTTATCAGTCATATTCAATCGCTCACGCAAAAGTAATTAAAACAGGTAACGACTTGGGATGCTATCTAAATTGGCAAGTTGGCTAAAAGCTAAGAGCCTCCCTGATATACTTTAAAGTATCATTAAATTCTGGCTTCGCGGGCCGAAAGAAAAATATGTGCGATTTTTTGCATAATTCCCATAAAAATTAAGTATACAAAACGCGCTAAATGTTTATTGATTTATGCAAATTTTTACACGGTTCCTTAGGTAGGTTATTGCCTTGTTCATTAGCTAACCGGGGTATATGGAACACTCGGAGATTAAGATCTGCTAAGGAGGCAAGCAGAACCGCCGAAAAAATTCAGAAATCATGTTTAAAGTGTTTGCGATGAGTGAGAAGTGTGGCTCGGGTGGTTTAAAAATAGAAAAGAGGAGCCGCACTAAGGCTGTGTATGTTCCTGCTCCCAGCTGCCGCGCATGTGCTCTGGGATTTTAAATGTTTATGTCGGTAAACAGGATGCTTGGAATTCGACCCTCAGCTCCTACTACTACAAACAGTTTGTCCCTGACTTTGCCTCCCCTTTTTCCGGCAACTTGGGGTAATATAAATAGTTTATGGGCAAAGACAGCTGCGCAAGATGAGGTTTAAATGAGCTAACACTTGGTGCGATATTTTCTGAAAAGGAATTGAGCAGCGATTTGAATACCCTGGCATTCTGATTGAATTTTTGATGGAGGTTTGAAACGCTCTTCTTTGAATCATTGCTAGAAATTAATCTGGAATATTCTGTTGTGTTTTTTTTTATGCTGTTATTGTAGTTGTCTATTAATATTTTATATACTTTTCCTTCAACAAATCTAACTTCCTTTCTGGCATAAGCCAATAGATCAAACATTTTAATTGGTTTTCCTGCAAAGCCTAAAGTTATGCCTCGGTTCCACTTCAACCCTTTCCGTTCTGTTTGGAATTCACAGAGCCAGATAAGGCCAATACCTACCTTATCGCGCATGGTAAAGTTTATTGTCATGCCGTTCTAGTTGTTGTTGCCATTTTTTGTTGTGTTTTTTTTATTGTTTAGTTTTCACCTCTTTTTAATTGATTTTTGTATTTGTCCAAGCGAAGTGTTCTGTTTGCCAACTGGCGGCAAATGCCTTCCAGGTGACCTCAGCTCCAGCGGCACACCATATTATATAGAAATGATCTATTAACAGCAATATGACACTAGGCATTGGATTTTCGAGATTATAACCCTTTCGAATGATGTCAGCGAGAGTGGGAATAAAACCGAGGAATGATCAAATTTGGCTTTTATTTAATGGCCCATTCATTAGTATTTTGGCTTTTGACAGGGCCCCGTAAATAACTCGATATTGAAGTGCATTCCCCGCTATAAATACCAACTTCT
The DNA here is from genome assembly GCA_035045905.1 of Drosophila anomelani. Taxonomy (NCBI): domain Eukaryota; kingdom Metazoa; phylum Arthropoda; class Insecta; order Diptera; family Drosophilidae; genus Drosophila; species Drosophila anomelani. The sequence goes on from JAWNOO010000165.1 coordinate 9,409,665, forward strand.
CGTATCTGCCAACATATGTCCGAGGTATGTGGGATTTATCGGCTGATAAGATATAGGTTCCAGGGTCTCGCTGGGCTTAATATTTGCCAGAGGATTTGCCAGATCCGAAAAGGAGAAGGAGGGGCAACCCCTTGCCTTATACTGCCCCAGGTGCTATCAGTTAAAATTTAATGCTAGACGCGATAAATGGAATTCACCATAGCTGCGCTCAGTTGAAGAATTTTTGGCCTGGCCTTTAATTCATCTGATAAACACACTCAAAAGGGGGAGGAAGCTTTCCCCCACTCCGGACAGAGCGAATCGGTGGCGGTGGCTGTCCCCCCTCTTTGGTTTCAGTGACCAAACGGCGCGTGCTCTGGCAGTAACTCTGGCTCCGACAAAATACGATCGAAATAGAAGAATAAACCGAATACGATATCTTTAAGGAATATAGATTCCAAATGTTTCCCTAGCACTTGGTGCTGCAAACAAACTCTTTTGTGGAAACCCCCTCGAAATTTCCAGTGATCAAAAACCATGGAGTACAACAATACCATCAGGCGCTCCAACTTTACGCGCAATGAATATCGGAGATATATATCATACGAACGACAGTCTCTGGGTAAGGAGAGTTCTGGGAATTGGTGTCTATCATTGAGTTCAGGGACACCCACGCCACTTGAACTTGAACTTCTATACCTAGAAGCTCTCCCTGGGGATCATTATACAATTCCGATTGGCCCAGCGAAAGTATAACCTGCTCTTATCTGACAATTTTGGGTGGAACTTGACGTGTTTTTTGGCCATACGATGATAAGCCCCCGCAAATATTTGACAAATGAGTCGCGACTGCCTGGAATAATCGTTTCAGTCGGTCGGTGCCAAAAAGCAGTCAAGAGTTTCGCTTTCTGCAGTTTCCGCTCTCTAGTTTCCCGGAACCTTTTTTGGCATTTTTTTCTTGCCCAGTAGTTACGTAAAACGAATCGTTGATAAAAAGTAACAAAGCTGTGAACCATTTTTTTCATGGGTATGAAGTAATTTCGTCTTTTGACTGATAAGAACCAAGGCAATATCGCATTGTGGCGACTATTTTGGCTACTTGATACGCTTGCCTATGGGTATATGAACTTAAAGAAATAGTAGGTAATTTAAATAGATTTAATTTATGATCTTTTAACATTATTGCTTGATTAATTACAAGAAATATAATCAACATCAGTGATTATAAAATGCAATAGGGAGAAAAAAATTATTTTAAATTGGAATTAATAGATTTAAAACCTAGCAAAGTCAATTTAAAGATTTTTTAATATTTAGTATCTTCTAGAATACTTTTAAAATGACCAAGAAACCTAATGAAACTTGCAATATTTAACCAACTTTGTGCAATTAAGATCTAAAAGCTAAAAGCCAATTGGCCCGGGGTCTGGCTTATCTTTACTAGCCTGAAAAAAAAAGAACTACTACGTGATGAGGTGTCGAAATGGAACCTCTTGGTGTGGGTTCTCGGTTCTCTGTGTTTTTAGAACTTCCCCCAGCTAATCGGCGACATTGCTTGAAAATGCTGATACAATGATTTAAAATTAGGAATTACGGTTGACAGAAACTATAAATGAACCGCCTTGGAATGCGGGATCTAACTTTAGTCAGTGATTATTTTAGTGTCTTTGCCCGTTGTTTTTTATTTTTTATAGAAGCAATTATGTTGGCGATAACCTGTTATCTCTGAATCAATATATTGCGGACGAACGTCACGGGTGTGCTTTCTCTATCTCTCCAACTTCCCTCTTGTATACCGCTTTTTGTTTTCCTGTATTTTTCCTCTATTTTCCTCTATTTGTATTGATTTTGGTTCGGTGCTGTTGTCAGGTGGCTTACCCGTTTCTCTTCTCCTTCCTAAAAACCAAAACAAACACTAAAACTAAATGTTGCACTTGTCAGACTTCGAGCTTGAACTAATCCGAGATTTATTTTGTTCCATGTTCTTCATGCTCATCGTGTCGTGTAGCATCACAATATGAGCCGGGAGGCTACTCAGCGCTCCAGACGCCGTCGCCCTCCAATCGCAACTCCGCCAACATGACGCAGCGGGATGGCATCATCAAGTTCGAGAATGAGCGGATTAAGACGCTGCAGGAGGAGCGTCTGCACATCCAGAAGAAGACATTCACAAAATGGATGAACTCCTTTCTCATCAAGGTATTTATAATGCTTTTATTATCTACAATAATACAATTCAAAGACCTTTTATTAAAACATACTCTTAGAGGGTTTAATCAGACGCATTTATATTATTTTATTAATTGTCATAAATTTTACATACCTTAAAGATTTTCTATATTTAAATTGTTAAAGAAACAAAGTATACTTTTCCCTACAATCAATTGCATTATCATGGCCTCTATATCAACCTGAAAAGAGGCTGGAAATGAAAGCGATATCTTGTGTGTCGACCGAATTATGCATTCACTTTGAATTTTTATTGGAAGAAATTTTTACAACACCTTACGACAGAGATAATATGAATGCAACTCACATATTTTTTGGTCTTTTTTTTGTAGGCCAAAATGGAGGTCGAAGACCTATTCACAGACCTGGCCGATGGCATCAAGCTGCTGAAGCTGCTGGAGATCATATCGTCGGAGAAACTGGGCAAGCCGAACAGCGGACGTATGCGCGTCCATAAAATCGAAAATGTCAACAAGAGTCTGGCATTCTTGCACACCAAGGTAAGACATGTGTCCAGCACCAGGAGGAGCAATCGGAGGGAGAGTGGCTTGGAGTGGAGTGGAGTCTTGGGAGACTGGATTGCTGAAAGGCTGAAAGACTGGGAGAGTGAGTGGTGAGCTCTACGCATTTGTAGAAAGTGCAAGTCGCGCCTGCGCAGCTGCGCGTGGCCATTGCGTGCTTTGTTTGCCATATGAGCTCTCCTCATGGCTTTGCGGAACTGCACTCGGAGAAATTTTGAGCTGTGTGAGAGGAAATTGTAATATATTGTTAGGTTATTATATAGATTTTGTTAGTTTTGTTGTATTACAAAATTTATTAGCTAGTGAATCGGACCCCTAAGATGGTTTCAGATCTTTCCAAGTATTTTATTGGGTACTTTTTTAATTTTTCTTTATTAATTATCTAGTCCCAAGAGTTAGGAGATTATATTTCTTCAAGTGTGGCTTTGGATCTGGGATTTCGAATCTCGGGGGAAGCAAGAGACGGCTTCAAGACATGGCAAAAATATATATTTAATTACCTTGCCTGGCCTGGGCCTTCTTCTTCGCCTTGGCGGCTCTTCTCTTGGCAATTTCTGAAATATTTGCATACTTTCTAATGCATTTTTCTTTCTTATAAGAGTCTTACCTGGCGTGGCACATTTTCCAGGTACAATACTTTCTTTGCAAGTCGTCGTGCATTTGATTTTAATTGTGCAAAGTGGCAGCTTAGCGTGCGACATAGTTTCTCGTATCTTCTTCCAGGGGCCGCTGTCTTAATCTAATTAGAAGCAATTAATTCGCCACAATTTGTCCCATAGCCCATCTCTCTCTCTTTGCCATTGCATTGCAGTGAAAGTTTTTTTTTGTTTAGTTTTCAGTTTTACTTTTTACCATTTAATTTTGTATTTTATTCATTTGTTTTGGGTCTTTTCCCTGCTATTTGTATGTTTGACACGGGTATTGAGTGCATTTTAATTGGTTTTGTGGGCTTGAAAGAAGCCCGAACGAAAGATTTACGCACAAGGGGACATTGGGTGGAGGAAACTAAGAACCCCCCGGGGACTCATTGAAGCATGCCACTAGGCACGACTGAGCCGGGGGAACCCAGATGGTGTAGTTTTAAACTAAATTTTAATATACGAGAACATTTTCTTAGGGAGTCTATAAAAATAAAACGTTTCTGGGAATGAAAACATAAAGGCAGGAACTCATATTTCTGTTAAAAAAAATCAGGAACACATTTTTAAAAACAATTTTAAAATTTGTTCCTCCGAATTTTGTTGAATAATTAAAAAACAATAAATACCCCAAGGCACTATATGTTTTTGGAGTTAAGTTTTAACTTATTATCTTTAACATTTTTCATTTTATTAATAGTTTTATAGACTATCACTAGAACAAATTATTCCATGAATGTTTAATTTATTAGTTTTTTACTTTATTTTATTAGCTATGCTTTTTGAAAACCTATACAAAATGAACTCTCAAATTGACTCAAATTTTCCATAAAGAAACGCCCCTGAAAGATTTGAACATTTTTCCAAAAACCCAGAACAAATTAGTTCAAATTTCCAAATGAAAAATAAATAAAATGCAGGGCACTGCTTTATCTCTATGTTCACTCCTCCCTCGGCCATAAATCTCAGCCTCCAAACGCCGCTGACCACTTTGTAGCTATGATAATACGATTTAGATCGGTATCAGCTAGTAACTTATGCCTCCTCCGTCTGCTCGGAGTTACCTGTCCGCGCCCTGACCTACTATACATAAATGCAAATGTGACCCATATGAACCTGCTCGGGGTCAAGCACCTCCACCTGATAATGCGTGACTTGGGCAGGGGCAGACCCAGTTTGAATCTCTGGCACTGTAGAGGAACTCTCCCCGGTAACCCGAGACGCAGCTTACCCACTCCACCAAATCCAAAAGAAAAGAAACGCATAAAAGTAGAGAGAATGGAATAATGCAATGCTGTTGTCTTATTTCTCCCTCTCAGGTTCGCTTGGAGTCCATTGGTGCTGAGGACATTGTCGATGGCAATCCCCGTCTCATCCTGGGTCTCATCTGGACCATCATTCTGCGGTTTCAGATTCAGGAAATTGAAATCGATGTGGTAAGTGGCTATCCCATAATTCACATGCTTAAAAGAACCCTAATTAAATCGCCGTAATTATAATAGGATGAGGAGAACGAGTCCAGCGAGAAGCGTTCCGCCAAAGATGCGCTGTTGTTGTGGTGCCAGCGCAAGACGCATGGCTATCCGGGCGTCAACATCACGGACTTTACAAACTCTTGGCGCTCTGGTTTGGGCTTCAATGCCCTCATCCATTCGCATCGTCCGGATCTGTTTGAGTACAGCACCATTGTCAATTCGAAGAACTCTAACCTGGACAATCTGAATCATGCCTTCGATACGGCCGCCAATGAATTGGGCATTCCCAGGTGAATTATTTTATTAAAATTTCAAGTAAATGTCATTGGAATTAATGCGTAATTAATTACCCATTTCAGTCTGCTCGATGCGGAGGACGTTGACTCGGCCCGGCCCGACGAAAAGTCGATCTTGACCTATGTGGCCTCCTACTATCACACCTTTGCACGCATGAAGAACGAACAGAAGAGCGGCAAGCGCATAGCGAATGTAAGTATTCCAATTCCAATTCGGATTTGAATACGGAGAGTTCCATTGCTACTCTGTGGATGCGCTGCAGCGTAACGGTGTCCCACAGTTAACGCTCTACTTCACAATGGATTGGCCCCCCGATCGGATTCGGATTCAGATTCCGGGTGGGGTCCACTCCAGACCTAGGCCTAGAAAGTTGCTCAACCACTGATCCCATCCATCGTCTTCATTTCCCCGATCTCCCCGCAGATTGTCGGCCAGCTGATGGATGCCGATCGCAAGAAGATGCAGTATGAGCGCCTGACCACAAACCTGCTGAGCTGGATCCGCCAAAAGACACTGGAGCTGGAGCAGCGCGACCTGCCCAACTCGCTGGAGGGCATCCAGCGGGAACTGTTGGCCTTCAAGGAGTACCGGACCATTGAGAAGCCACCCAAGTGAGTAGAAGTTGCCATTTTCCCACCAAGCGGAAATTAAATCTCAAATAAAGAAAGAGAAAGAGAAAGAGAAAGAGTGGTTATTCCAATGGTACATTTACACTTTCAGGTACAAGGAGCGCAGCGAGATCGAGGCTCTGTACTTCACCATCAATACCCTGCTGAAGGCGCTCAACCAGCCGCCGTACAATCCGCAGGACGGGCAGCTGGTCAACGACATTGAGAAGGCCTGGCAAATCCTTGAATACGCCGAGCACCATCGCGAGGTGGCGCTGCGCGAGGAGCTGTTGCGCCAGGAGAAGCTGGAGCAGCTCAACTACAAGTTCGAGAAGAAGTCGGTGCTGCGCGAGGGCTATCTGAAGGAGATGATCCAGGTGCTGTCCGATCCGCGCTACTTGCGCCAGGTGGACGCCACGCTGAAGAAGCACGAGGCCATCTCGGCTGATATTCTGGCGCGTGTGGAGCGATTCAATGACCTGACTGCCATGGCCGAGGAGCTGGATAGAGAGAACTATCATGGCAAGGAGCGAGTGAAGCGTCGCGAGCAGGAGGTGATGGCCAAGTGGCGACAGCTGCTGGAGCTACTGGAAAACCAACGGCTGAACCTCTCCCAGATGAGCAACCTGATGAATCTGCTGCGCGAGATTGCCAGTACGACGGAAGCAGTGCGAGATCTGCAGCAGCAGTTCGCCTCCGAGGACGTGGGTCCCCATCTCCTGGGAGTGGAGGAGCTCCTGCAGGCTCACTCGCTGCAAGAGCTGCAGGTGAATACCTACGGCGAGACTCTGAAGCGCTTCAACCGCCAGGCGCTGCCCTACAAGAACTCCGAGCACAAGGATGCAGCTTTGCTGGCTCAGCGGCTCGCAGATCTAGAGGAGGCCTACTCGGAGCTGCTGCGCCGCTCGGCGGCGAGAAGGGCTCGTCTGGAGGAGGCACGCAATTTCCACCACTTCATGGAGGACTACGACAACGAGGAGTCCTGGCTGGTGGACAAGCAGCGCATCTGCAAGACCGGAATCACGGCTAAGGATCTGCGGGCAGTGCTCTCGCTGCAGCAGAAACACAAGGCCCTGGAGGATGAGATCAAGTCCCGCAAGCCCAAGTCTGGTCAGATGTCCGAGGCCGGCAAGCGCCTAATTGGGGAAGAGCATCCGCGCTCCTCGGAGATACAGAGCCGTATCGATTCGCTGGCGGAGCACTGGCAGGCCTTGGAGGCCTTGGTCGAGCTCAGACGCAGGCAGCTGGAGGACGCCGCCGAGGCCTATCAGTTCTACACGGACGCCAACGAGGCCGAATCCTGGCTGAACGAGAAGATGGCTCTGGTCAACTCCCGCGACTACGGCAACGACGAGCCCTCGGCCCAGGCTCTGCTCCAGCGCCATCGCGATCTGCAAGGCGAGCTGAACGCCTATTCTGGCGACATCCTCAACCTGAACCAGCAGGCGGACAAGCTGATCAAAGCGGGCATTTGCACGCTCGAGCTGTCCGCCGTGGAGCCAGAACTCCCGGAAGTAGAGCAGGAAGAATGGGTCAACGAGACGCGACTTGTGCCCAAGGAAGTGTGGGAGGACGAATGGGTGGAAAAGCTGGAGCACAAAAAGGTCACCGAGACGAAGCTGCTGCCGCACGTCAAGTCCCTGTTCCCCTTCGAGGGTCAGGGCATGAAGATGGACAAGGGCGAGGTTATGCTGCTGAAGTCCAAGACCAACGACGACTGGTGGTGCGTACGCAAGGATAACGGCCTCGAGGGCTTCGTTCCGGCCAACTACGTGCGCGAGATCGAGCCCCGTCCGGTGGCCTGCATTGTGCCCAAGGCGGAGAAGGTTAAATCCCTGCAAAAGGTGAAGAAGACGATCCTGGTGCGCCAGGTGGTGCCCGTCAAGAGGATCAAGCCGGTGAGTGTGGCCCCGAAGCCCCTCGTCCAGAGGCGAACATCCACACAGAGCATCAACGAGAACGCCGACAGCGTGGAGAAGCGCCAGCAGAGAATCAACCAGACCTACGACGAGCTACAGGAGATGGCTCAGAAGCGCCATGCCCTCCTCGAGGACTCCATCCACCTGTTCGGCTTCTATCGCGAATGCGACGATTTTGAGAAGTGGATGAAGGAGAAGGAGCGCATGATCAAGACGGACGACGGAGAGGGCGTGGACAATGCCAAGCGCAAGTTTGAGAAGTTTATCACCGATCTTTCGGCCGCCTCAAAGCGGGTGGAGGAGATTGACGGCGCCGTAGATACCTTCCGCCGGCAGGGCCACTCCCAACTAGACAAGATCATCGCCCGCCAGCGCCAGATCCATCAGATTTGGCAGCGTCTGAATAATGCCAAGGCCCAGCGCGAAAAGAGCCTGGAGGGCGCTTCCAGTGTGGAGCTCTTCAATCGAACCTGCGATGAGGCCAAGGTCTGGATGAGCGAGAAGATGTTGCAGCTGGACACGGCCGTCATCACGCCCGATTTGCGGACAGTCCAAGCTCTCCAGCGTCGGCACCAGAACCTCGAGCGCGAACTGGCGCCTGTGGAGGATAAGGTGAACCGCGTCACTTATCTGGGCAACTCTGTGAAGAATGCCTATCCCGCGGAGAAGGACAACGTGAACGCGCGCCAGCAGGAGGTCCAAGACATGTGGCAGCAGGTGCAGCAGCGTGGCAACGACCTGCGCAACCGCATCGAGAGCGAGGTCGGCCAGCAGATCTTCAATAACAGTGCCAAGGTCCTTCTAGCCTGGATCGATTCCGTCAAGGATCAGCTGAATGCCGATGAGTCGGCCCGCGACGTGGAGACGGCCAACAATCTGCTGAAAAAGAACAACGATCTGGGCGACGATATCCGGGCCCATGATACCGAATTTGTCGAGGTTATCCAGTTGGGCAAGCAGTTGTCCGACGGCAAGCCGAACATGGCGGAGACTGTGGCCCTGATTGAGCGCCTGAAGGCCGAGCAGGATGCCATTCACCGCGGCTGGGCTGAGAAGCAGAAGTGGCTGCTGCAGTGCGTCGATTTGCAGATGTTCAATCGCGAAGCTGACAAGATTGATGCCACCACCAAGAGTCACGAGGCCTTCCTGGAGTACAACAACCTGGGGGTGAGTTCCATGTGTGTTTTCTAAGCAATTTGATTCTAATGATTCTCTCTCTTGGCTTTCAGTCCTCCCTGGATGAGGTGGAGGCCATTCTGAAGCGTCACTTGGACTTTGAGAAGAGCCTAATGGCCCAAGACAAGATCCTCAAGGGCTTCTCGGACAATGCAGACAAGCTGATTGCCAACGATCACTACGATTCAAAATAGTGAGTGCCCAATCCATCCTTTTCCCTTTTTTCCCATTTAATCTGCTCCCCTTTCAGCATCGGAGATCGACGCCAGCAAGTGCTGGGCAAGCGCAAGGCTGTCCGAGATCGCGCCTTCGAACGCAAGCGCCTACTGCAGGCCTCCAAGGACTTCCACAAGTTTGCTGCCGAGGCCGATGACCTGAAGGTCTGGCTGCAGGACAAGACGCGGATTGCCGGCGACGAGAACTACCGCGACCTGAGCAACCTGCCGCGCAAGCTCCAGAAGCATCAGGCCTTTGAGCGCGAACTGCGCGCCAACGAGGGACAGCTACGCAACGTCACCAAGGACGGACAGGCACTGGTCCAGGCCGGCAATCGAGTGCCTGAGGTAGAGGCCCGCGTGGCCGATCTTAACAAGCGCTGGAAGGAGCTGTTGACGCTCTCCGAGGACAAGGGCCGCAAGCTGGAGCAGGCGGCCTCGCAGCGGGAGCACAATCGGGCTCTGGAGGATGCCAAGAAGAAGGTGGATGAGCTGGATGCTGCCCTCCGCAGCGGAGATGTGGGCAATGATCTGCGCAGCTGCAAGGATCTGATCAACAAGCAGCAGATCCTTGAGTCCGAGATTACGATCTGGGACCAGAAGGTGGCCGAGCTGGTGTCCACCGGCGACGACATGGCCCATGAGGGTCACTTTAATGCCCGGAATATCGAGGCCGGCACCAAGGAGCTGCAGCAGCGCTTCAAGGACCTGCGGGATCCCACCCAGCGCCGCCGAGCCAAGCTGGAGGAGAGCCTGAACTACCACAAGTTTGTGTTCGAGCTGGACGCCGAGTTCCAGTGGATCAACGACCACCTGCCGGCGGCCAAGTCCAACGAGCTGGGCCAGAACCTGCATCAGGCCCAGTCCCTGCACAAGAAGCACAAGAAACTGGAGGCGGAGATCAAGGGCCACCAGCCGATGATCAACAAGGCTCTGCAGGCCGGCCAGACTCTGGTCTCGCAGCAGCATCCGGAGCGGGAGCAGGTGGAAAGCCTGTGCCAGCAACTGGAGCAGGCCTGGCATGACCTGGAGCGCCACTGCGGCGAGCGATCACGCAAACTGGACATGTCCCTGAAGGCCCAGCAGTATCTGTTCGACGCCGGCGAGATCGAGTCCTGGCTGGGTGAGCGCAACAACGCCCTGCGATCCACGGAGTACGGCCGTGACCGCGACTCTGCGGCCAAGCTGCTCACCAAGCACAAGACCATCGAGCTGGAGCTGGACACCTACTCGGGCATCGTCACCGAAATGGGACACAGCTGCGCCGCCATGGTCGCCGCCAATCATCCGGACAGCAAGGTGCTCGCCGCCAAGCAGCAACTCATTGAGAAAATGCTCAAGTCCCTGCACAAGCTCGCCTCCCAGCGCCAGGTGCGCCTAATGGAGAGCCTGTACAAGCACGAGTTCTTCCTCGAGTCGGACGAGGTGGAGCAATGGATCCGCGAGCAAGAGCAGGCCGCCTCATCGGAGGACTACGGCCAGGACTTTGAGCATCTGCAGTTGCTGCAGAACAAGTTCGACGACCTCAAGCATCGCGTCGAGGTTGGAGCGGATCGGGTTGATCAGTGCGAGCTGCTGGCCAAGAAGTTGATCGATTCGGAGAGTCCCTATGCCAACGAGGTGGAGAGGCGACAGGAACAGCTAAGGTGAGTTGTGTGGTGCTCTTTTTTTTTATTATTTATTCTTATCTTATCCCATTTTTAACGTTCCACGCAGAACTTCCTGGGAGAACCTTCTGCAACTGCTGAACCAGCGCGAGCAGAAGCTCCACGCCGCCGGCGAGATTCACCGCTTCCATCGCGACGTGGCCGAGGCCCTGTTCCGCATTCAGGACAAGAATGCCGCCCTGTCCAACGAACTGGGCAAGGATTTGAACTCCGCCCTGGCCCTGCTGCGCAAGCACGAGGGCTTTGAGAACGATTTGGTGGCCCTGGAGGCCCAACTTCAGGTGCTCGTGGAAGACTCTGTGCGTCTGCAGGCCAAGTATCCGTCGAATGCAACGGCGATTGCTCAGCAGCAGGATAAAGTGGTGGCTGCCTGGAATGACCTCAAGGAACGGTCCACTGCTCGCGGTGATCGTCTGGCAGCCAGCTCAGATCTGCAGACTTTCCTCACCGACGTCCGAGACATTGTCTCGTGGTCCGCCAATCTGCGTGCTGCCCTCCAGGCGGAGGAGCATGTGAGCGACGCTGCCGGAGCCACAGCACTGAAGATTCAACACGATGCCATCTACGGAGAAATCGAGGCCAGGGAGGATAAGTTCCGCTATCTGAACGAGCTGAGCGACTCCATGGTCCAGACTGGCCACTATGCCGCCGCCGATGTGGAGGAGAAATGTGCCGCCATGCTGGACGAGCGTCAGAAGCTGCACGCCGCCTGGAACAAGAAAAAAATCATGCTGGAGCAGAAGATTGACTTGTTCTGCTTCCTGCGCGATGCCAAGCAGATCGACAACCTATCCAGCTCCCAGCAGGCGGCCCTTAGCAGCTCCGACTTTGGCCAGACCGTGGAGGATGTGCAGAACCAGATCAGGAAGCACGACGAGTTCGAGCGCCTCATCCAGACGCAAGAGGAGAAGGTGGCCCTGCTGCAAGAGCACGGCCGCAAGCTGATCGAGCAGCGTCACTACGACAGCGCCAACATCCAGACAATCCTCCAGGGCGTCCTCGGACGCCGGCAGAAGGTGAAGGATCTGTGCGCCGTGCGTCGCTACAAGCTGGAAGACGCCCTGCTGTACGCCAAGTTTGTGAGGGATTGCGCCGAAGCCGAGTCGTGGATCAGCGAGAAGCAGAAGAAGCTGGAGGCCGACGCCGCCAGCTACGCGGAGGTGGCCAATCTTGATGAGAAAATCAAGAAACTGCAGAAGCATCAGGCTTTCCAGGCCGAGGTGGCCGCTAACCAGGGTCGCATCCAAGAGATTCAAGACACTGGCGTGATTCTGCTAAGTAAACAGCATGAATCCTCGCCCGAGATCAAGTTGGCCATCGAAAGGGTGCTGCAGGCCTGGCAGGGACTCCTCGCGGAGCTGGAGCAGCGCGGTCGGGGTCTAGAGGAAGCTCAGGACAGTCTGGAGTTCAACAACCAGCTGGACAAGATCGAGGCCTGGATCCGCGACAAGGAGATGATGGTTCAAGCCAGCGACACGGGCCGCGATCTGGAGCACTGCAACGCGCTCATGCGGAAGCTGGACGACGTGGACTCCGACATGCGGGTGGATGACCAGCGCGTGAAGCACATCAACCAGTTGGCCGACAAGCTGATGAACCAGGCCCAACTCCCGGCCGACAGTCAGGGTGTGGACAAGCGCCGTAAGGACTTCAACTACAACTGGCGGCAGCTCCAAGGAGCGCTTAATGCGTACCGTGCCCTGCTGGGCGGCGCCAACGAGATCCATGTCTTCAATCGCGATGTGGACGACACGGCGGAGAGAATCGCCGAGAAGGCGCTGGCCATGAGCTCCACGGACACAGGTCGGGATCTGGCAGCCGTCGAGGCCCTAATCCGCCGCGAAGAGGCCCTGGAAAGGGATATGTCAGCCGTCAAGCAGAAGATCGACCATCACGAGACGGCGGCCGAGTTCCTCATCAAAAAGTATCCGGAACGCGGCGCCGTTCACATCGAACGGAAGCTGGAGGAGCTGCACAAGTCGTGGGGCAACCTGCAGGCGCTGTCCGTCAAGCGGCAGAGCATCCTGAACGAAGCCTACCTGGCCCACAAGTTCGTGTCGGACGTGAAGGAGCTGGAGCTCTGGGTCAACGACATGGTCAAGAAGATGAACAACGCCCAGGCGCCATCCACAATAAACGACTGCGAGACGCAGCTGGAGCTGCACCAGGAGCGCAAGGTGGAGATCGAGGGCCGAGAGGATGCCTTCGCCGGGCTGAAGAAGCAAGGTGATCTCCTGTCCACTCGTCCGCAGCAACAGCAGCCGGAGAACGTGCGCAGGTATCTGCTGGTCCTGGAGGAGCTGCATCAGACCTTGAACGAGGCTTGGACCGAGAGGGCCAGGGATCTGACCGAGGCCCATCAGCTGCAGCTGTTCAAGGCCCAAGTGGAGCAGGTGGAGCTGTGGCTGGCCAACAAGGAGGCCTTCCTCAACAACGACGATCTTGGTGACTCGTACACGGCGGTGGAGAGGCTGCTCAAGAAACACGATGCCTTCGAGAAGCTGCTGCACGCCGATCACGTGGACACCCTGCAGAAGTTCGCCAACAGCATACTGGAGGGCGAGCCGAAGGATGCGGATCTGATCCGGGAGAAGCTGGCCTACATCCTGAGGAGGAAGCAGAAGCTGTTGGAGCTGTCGGAGGAGCGCAAGCAGCGCCTGGTGCAGTCGCTGCAGCTGCAAGAGTTCCTGCGCAGCCTCTACGAAATCGATCGCTGGCTGGTGCAGAAGCTGCAGGTGGCCCTGGACGAGAACTACCGGGAGCCGAGCAATTTGCAGAGCAAGATCCAGAAGCATGCAGCCTTCGATGCGGAGCTGCTGAGCAATTCGCCGCGCGTCCAGTCGGTCATCCACGAGGGCGAGCGCCTAATCCGCGGGGAGCACTTTGCCCGCGATGAGATCGCCCAGCAGGTGCAGCTCCTTGAGGGCGATTGGCACAAGCTGAAGGCCGCCTCCCAGACCAAGAAAGACAAGCTGCAACAGGCCTATGATGCCCTGACCTTCAGCCGCAGCGTGGACGAGTTCAACAACTGGATGGATGAGGTGGAGCTGCAGCTGAGCAGCGAGGACTACGGCAAGGACCTGGCCGCCGTCAGCAATCTGCTTAAGAAGCACGAGCGCCTGGAGGCTGACGTGGCCCATCACGGTGAACTGGCCGAGCAGCTGAAGCAGAAGGATGAACTGTTCTTCCAGGCGGATCACTTCCTGCGCCATGAGATCCACGAACGGGCCACGGCCAGCATTCGGCGGTACAACACCCTGCATGAGCCTCTGGGAATTCGCAGGGAGAACCTCGAGGACTCGCTGAGTCTGCAGCAGTTCCTGCGCGACGCCGAGGACGAGCTGCAGTGGCTGGCAGAGAAGCAGCTGGTGGCGGGATCGCAAGACCTTGGCACCAGTCTCCTGTCCGTGCAAGGCCTCCAGAAGAAGCACAACTCTCTTGAGGCGGAGCTCACCTCCCAGGAGCCACTAATTCAGGCCCTCCTCCAGCGCGGCCAGCAGATGATTCGCGACAATCACTTCGCCAGCGAGCAGTTGCAATACAAGTCGGAGCTGCTCCAGAAACAGCTCGTCCAGCTGAGGGATTTAGCCGCCATTCGGCGACTGCGTCTCCTGGACGCCGTGGAAAGTCAACTCTTCTACGTCGAGGCCAACGAGGCGGACGCCTGGATGCGGGAGAAGCGCCCGGTGTTGGCCAGCAGCGACTACGGCCGCGACGAGGTCTCCGTGCAGGGTCACCAGAAAAAGCTGGAAGTCCTGCAGCGCGAGCTCACCGCCTTCAAGCCCTCCATCGAGAAGGTGGCCAAGCTGGCCACTGGCCTGATTGAGAGGAATCACTTTGACAGCGCCAACATTGCGGAGAAGAACGGTCAGGTGGGACAGCAGTACGAAGACCTTCTTCGCCTGGCCAAGGAGCGCGAGCTGCGGCTCGGCGAGTGTAAGAAGCTGTTCGAGTATCTCCGCGAAACGGAGGAGCTGCACGAGTGGGTCGGCGACCAGATGACCGTGACGGCCAGCGAGGACTACGGCGAGGACGTGGAGCATGTGGAGCAGCTTATCCTGGCCTTTGAGTCCTTCGTTTCTAACCTGAACGCCAACGAGGCTCGCGTGGAGGCCTGCCTGGAGCGCGGCGACCGCCTCATCCAGGAGAACAATCCGTACAGGAGCTCCATCAAGTCCAAGCGCGACGAGACCAAGCAGCTGTGGGAGGAGCTCAAGGATTTGGTGCACGCTCGCCAGGATGCCTTGGCCGGCGCCAAGCAGGTCCATGTCTACGACCGTGTGGCTGATGAAACCATCCAGCTGATCAACGAAAAGGATGCCTCGCTCATCTCCGAGGACTATGGCCAGGATTTGGAGAGCATTCAGGCGCTGGGCAGGAAGCACCAGGTGTTTGAGTCCGAGCTGGTTGCCATCCAGGGCCAGGTGGACTCTGTTCTCGCCGAGGCAGTCAAGCTGGGCGAGATCTATCCGGATGCCAAGGAGCACATCGAAGTGAAGCGCGACGAGACCGTGGAGGCATGGACGGATCTGAGGGAGAAGACCGGAGCGAGGAAGAGCAAGCTCAGCCAGGCTGAGCAGCTGCAGTCGTACTTCGATGAGTATCGCGACCTTATCGCCTGGATCAACGAGATGCTGGCCAAGATCACGGCCCCCGAGCTGGCCACAAGTGTGGCTGGAGCCGAGCTGCTTTTGGCCAGTACCAAGGATCACGACACGGAGATCCGCGCCAGAGACGAGACTTTCGCCAAGTTTGCGGCCAATGGCCAGCAGTTGATCCAGGAGAAGCACTTCCTTGCCCACGAGGTGGAGGATAAGATCAAGGTCCTGCAGGCCCGTCACGAACTGCTGAAGCACACGCTAAATAAGCGCCGCGAGATCTACGAACTGAACTTGGACACACAGCTCTTCCTTAAGGACGCCGAAATCCTGGAGCAATGGATTAGCAGCCGCGAGCCCCAGCTTAAGGATGCCAAACTGGGCGACTCAATACCGCAGGTGGAGGATCTGCTGCGCCGACATGAGGACTTTGAGAAGACGGTGGCCGCCCAGGAGGAGAAGTTCCAGGCCATCAAGCGGATCACGCTGCTGGAGCAGCTCTTCCGGCAGCAGCTGGAGCAGGAAAAGATCAGCAAGCGACAGGAGAAGGAGCGTTTGGAGAAGGAGCGCCTGGAGCAGATCAAGCAGCGGGAACTGCAGCGTCTGGCGGATGAGCGCCGACGAGCAGAGAAGCAGCAGGAGCACCGCCAAAATGCCGCGTCGCAGGAAAAGACTCCGATCTTCTCCTCGCCCATGGTGACGCCAGCCCAGACCGCTGGCGCCGGCTCCCAATCCCCCTCTGTGGGCCAGGCCCAGTTGAGGCCACAATTGAGCGATGAGAACGAGCACTTGGCCCTGCAGAAGAGCAGCTCAAGCGGCATGTTCGGTGATCGCCTGCGTCGCGGATCCGCGGATGCGAATGTGAAGCGAGCGGAAAGCATGAAGGTGCAGCCCAAGCAGGCCAAGCGGACGCCCTCGTTTACCACTAGGCGGCGGGCTCAATCCTTCCGGAAGAACCAAAAGGGCGAAGGATTCGATCTGCCGCCCGTTGAGATTCAGGGAAGTCTGGAGCGCAAGCACGGACTGCAGTCTGGAGGCAAAAAAGCGCCCGTCCGATCGTGGAAGCAGTTCCACACCGTGCTCTGCGGCCAGTTGGTGTGCTTCTTCAAGGACGAAAACGATTTCCTGCAACAGAAGACGGCCACGGCGCCTGTCAACATCCTGGGAGCCAAGTGCGAGCGGGCGGAGGATTACACCAAGAAGAAGTACGTCTTCCGGCTGAAGCTGCCCGACGGCTCCGAATTCCTGTTTGAGGCTCCATCCCTAGACATCCTCAACGATTGGGTCCGCAAGATATCCTTCCACGCCAGTCTGCCGCCGAACCTACAGCTGCTTAGCTACGACGAGTCCATGAAGGTAAGCCTCTCTTAACCAAGTTGTTTTTTTTAACTTACATTTTGCCCTCCTGCAGCAACAATCGAGCAGTTCGCCGGACATCAAGGTGACCAGCAGCGTAGAGTCGCCCGTCAGCTCCCGCAACTCCTCGCCCGACTCTCAGCGTCGCACCAGCGGTGGCCAGATACTAGATGGCACAGCCACTCCCCAAATGGCCTTCCTGCAGCGACAAATGCAGCAGCAACAACAACAGCAATCCCAACCCAGTTCTCCCAGTTCACCCAGCGCCGGATTCGACCAAAAGCCACCTATTCCGCCCAGAGGAGCGCCACCAGTAGCCAGTAGTCGTCAAAGCCAGGAGAACCTAGTTGTGCTGCGCAATAGACAGAGTTCCAGCAATGGTAATGAGGATATATATTGTGTCTTTTGAGGATTATGTAATTAAAAAGGAATATTTTCAGATCTGACCGATGGCCGTTCCGCCACTCTGCCCGCCGGCAGTACCAGCGGAGGAGTGCAGCAGAATGGAAATAGCAGCAAGGATGACAGTGCGATGCTGACACGCAACAGCGAGGTCAGACAATCGGGTGAGTTCCATAGAAAATAGTTGTAAGGCAGCCATTTGTGTCCTTCTGTCCCATATTCCACCGCCACCTGCCACATTATTCCTCACTCACATTGTACAAAAATTGTCCTCCTACAACGACGCGATGCGCTATTAGATAATCCGCCGCCATTGCCAACAACAATGCCACCTGTAGGTGGCCATCAGAAGCATCCCCAGCATTCCCATTCCCATCATCAGCAGCAGCAGGCGCAGGTTCAGCAGCGGATCAATGCCTTCAATGCAGCGGCCAGTCAGCCGGATTACTACAACAACAACCTGACGAGACAGCAGCAGCAGCAGCAGCAACAGAGGGTTCCCTCCGGCAGGATCGACTCCACGCGCAAGTTCATTGAAATGGAGGCGCACAACAACAACGGCAGCGGCGGAAGCAGCAGCAGTAGCCCTAAGAGGACCACCGTTAACTACTCCAGCAGCGGGGCCAGCAGCAATGGCAATGGTAATGTGAAGCAAGGCTCGTCCACGTTTACCAGCTCCATCACCACCACAACCACCACCACCTCAAGTACCACCCATGAAGTGACCTCGAGCAGTAGCACGGTGTGGAATTTACCCATCGGTGTAGGATTTAACAAATCGACCAAATCATCATCCGGCGGCTCTGCGGAGCCTAACAACGCCATCAGTAATCCAAGCTATATGGGTCTGCATCTGAATAACAATAACGAATCAAATGAAATTGGAAACGGACTCGGTGGTTAGACGAATCTCCTCCTTAATCCTAACACAATCTGGGCCTGGATTTTTAGAATTAATTGCATGGTTAATGGTTGTGGCTGATCTGAGATATGTGTATAAATACTCTTCCCTGTTTTAGATGATTTTGGCTAATTGTTTATATATATATATTCTTCTCTGTTTATTTATGTTTTTCTGCATGCGTGCCTTTTAAAGGTTCCTCTACTTTCAAACCGGCCAAGCTAACCCGGCGTTCCTATCTGCGCACGAGTTTGCAAAGTATTTTCTATATATTTCAGGAAAATATATGCTTGATCGAATTCTTTGCAACTCGAACTAAACTTCGTTTAAAAATATTAGTTCAAGTTGTAAAATTTGCATTCAATATGTACAATTTTCCCTATCTTTTAAGCTAAGAATAATATCTCTTAATGCTTGTTCACCTTCTGAAACTTCACTTTATTTTATCCATTCTGTGCATGATACTTTTTCATATACTCCCAAACTTCTTCCACTCACACTTTTGTTCTTTATCCCGCCAGGTTGGGGCACTACACGCTTTGAGAGCAACCGACCCGTCTCCCTGCAGCCCGACTCCATCAGCTTCTCGCGCGTCTCCGCGGAGAGTTCCAGCGAAAGCGAGGCCCAGTCCATATCCTCCGTTTCGGGAGTGAAAGGAAGCAGCAGCAAGGGCACCAAGGAGGAGCGACGCAGCGGCATGTTCCGAATCTTTGGACGCAAGGGTGACAAGGAGAAGGAGAAGGACAAGGACAAGCGCCGGTCGAGTCAAGTTCCACCGCAGTAAGAGCAGATGCAATTTTCGGACAATTAAGAGGATCAACCTACCAGGACGAATTGTTTTTGTATTTTTTATATACATATATACATTATAATTATTTAATTTGTATCCCAAACACACACACACACAACCTTACTGCGCCAAGGGCCAAAAAATTAAAAAAAAAAAAGGAAACAAAACGAAATCAGAACCGAAAACGTTATTTAACGTGTGTCTACTTAAAAGCTAAAGCGATAATTGAAAGTATAAAAGAAATATATATATATAAAGTCAATGTTTTAATTGCATTATAAAATGTATCTGTAAGTTTGTTCGTTGTATGATTATATTTAATTTTCGTAAAACAAAAAGAACCATAAACAATAAATAATAAATATTATACATATTGTAAGATATTTTTCTTTACAAAGAATTTTTTGAACTGAAGGGAATATTATTTTTATATTTATTTATTTACATTCTGTAATGTTAAAAACTAAAGATACAGAGCTTTAAACTCAAGGGAATATATTTCAAGGGGATTTATGTAAAATCTAATCTCAACAACTAGACGGAGAAAAAAATCTGGGATCTGTACTCGACTGGTGTGGACTTGGATCTGGACACTTGATAAGATTGAAGTGCGGTACAGGGCATACTTTTGGGCAGAGACAGACCTCTCAAAAAATACGCTAATGACGTACCCTATGATAATTTTAGTTAAAAAGATTAAAAAAGAAAAAAAAAATTCTTAAGTGAAAACAATTGTTTTCAAATTATTAAACCGAAAAACGAAACGATTTTGTTGTAAACTATTCAATTTAAAAAAAAAGCAAGTCATTTAATTAAAGTATGTGCATTCGAGAGGTAACTAATTTAATTTAAATTTGCGAATTATTTTATCTTCTTCTAATTTCTTTATGAACTCAGATTTGTCAATTTAGCAATCCTTATCTTATTCCTCTTCATGTTTTTTATTATAGCTTGGGATTTTCACAATTAATAAAAATTAAGTGTGGGGTTTTTACAGTTATATTAGGTAGAGCTTGCTACAGATTCTATTCTTGGAACAGGGTATGATTGTAAAGTCAAGCGTAATGATAGAAGAATGGGTCTGCGATTATATTTTAAACTATATCTATATGTCAAAAATGAGTTTCGATTGATCTTAAAAGGGCAGCCATTTAATTAATTAAAGTTATTAATTAATTAAAAAATATTACAGCAATTTTATTTAATTTCCAATTGAATCATTAAAATTGTAGAGTTGAAGTTCACAACAATTTTAATTTTCTTGAATTATAAAATAAAAGAACGATAAAAACTTAAACAAAGAGTTTTCCGAATTAATACTGATGCAATTTTTTTTTTTAATCCTTATCTACTTTAACTTTCATCTTATTTACCAATATTAAATGAGGTTGGGTTTTCCACACCATAACAAAGATGCTGTGGCTACCTTTTGTATTCTTATCAAGTGGTCTTATTATATTAGCTTCCCTCCGGATCGGACTCCTATAAAAGCTCATACGTCGCTCACATAATTCATTCGTTGTTCAGAATTCATTAAGATGGTGCAGATCAAGTTTCTATACTTTCTCTTCGCTCTTATGGCTCTCGTTGTCCTGGGCTCCCAAATGGCTGAAGCAGACTGCCTGTCTGGCAAATTTAGAGGACCTTGTGCTGTTTGGGACAATGAGCTTTGCAGACGCCTCTGCAGGGAGGAAAACCGTCAAACTGGACACTGCAGCCCCAGCCTGAAGTGTTGGTGCGAAGGATGCTAAGAAGGAATCTATATATCGGTGCTTTACTTTCAATGTATAAACACAAGAAATAAAGAAGTTCGCAGTGCACATTTTAATTAATTTTATTACTCAAACTCAAAGTGGAAATCTATTAACAGATAATTATGGAAATTTCAAAACACAAACCTAAAAGTTGTTTACTCAATGTTAAACTATTATCTAGTTAATCTTAAAAACTAGAGAAACTAGAGACTTGGATCTGGACACTTGATAAGATTGACGTGCTATACAGGGCATACTTTTGGGCAGAGACAGAGACCTCTCAAAGATTACGTTAATGACCTACCATATGATAATAATGTAGACGAGGCAAGTTTAGTTAAAAACATTGAAAAAGTAAAGATATTCTTAAGTGAAAACCATTGTTTTCAAATTATTCTTTAATTATAAAAACAAAGTTTCCCGTATTAATTCTGATGCAATTTTTTTTAAATCCTTATCTATAGATAAGTTCGGGTTCAAGTAGCAGTCAGCAGAGCGTCGATCGGCACGTTGATGAAATGTTGATGACAGAGGCCGAGGCCTATTGTACTGCAGGGTACTTGAACTTTCTTTTTATTTACCAACATTAAATGAGGATGATTTTTCCACAGCCTAACAAAGATGCGGTTGCTGCCTTTTGTATTCTTATCTTATCCTATCTTATCTGGCCTTATTATATTAGCTTCCTTCCGAATCGAGCTCCTATAAAAGCTCATACGTCGTTCCCGTACTTCATTCGTTGTTCAGAATTTATTACGATGGTGCAGATCAAGTTTCTATACTTTCTTTTCGCTCTGATGGCCCTCGTTGTCCTGGGCTCCCAAATGGCTGAAGCAGACTGCCTGTCTGGCAAATTTAGAGGACCTTGTGCTGTTTGGGACAATGAGCTTTGCAGACGCCTCTGCAGGGAGGAAAACCGTCAAACTGGACACTGCAGCCCCAGCCTGAAGTGTTGGTGCGAAGGATGCTAAGAAGGATTCTATATATCGGTGCTTTACTTTCAATGTATAAACACAAGAAATAAAGAAGTTCGCAGTGCACATTTTAATTAATTTTATTACTCAAACTCAAAGTGGAAATCTATTAACAGATAATTATGGAAATTTCAAAACACAAACCTAAAAGTTGTTTACTCAAATTTAAACTATTATCTAGTTAATCTTAAAAACTAGAGAAACTAGAGACTTGGATCTGGACACTTGATAAGATTGACGTGCTATACAGGGCATACTTTTGGGCAGAGACAGAGACCTCTCAAAGATTACATTAATGACCTACCCTAATGATAATAATGCAGACGAGGCAAGTTTAGTTAAGAACATTGAAAAAGTAAAGATATCTTTAAGTGAAAACAATTGGTTTCCAATTATTCTTTAATTATAAAAAAAATAATAAAAAAAAAGTTTTCCGTATTAATTCTGATGCAATTTTTTTTAAAATCCTTATCTATAGATAAGTTTGGGTTCAAGTAGCAGTCAGCAGAGCGTCGATCGGCACGTTGATGAAATGTTGATGACAGAGGCCGAGGCCTATTGTACTGCAGGGTACTTGAACTTTCTTTTTATTTACCAACATTAAATGAGGATGAGTTTTCCAGCCTAACAAAGATGCGGTTGCTACCTTTTGTATTCTTATCTTATCCTATCTTATCTGGCCTTATTATATTAGCTTCCTTCCGAATCGAGCTCCTATAAAAGCTCATACGTCGTTCCCGTACTTCATTCGTTGTTCAGAATTTATTACGATGGTGCAGATCAAGTTTCTATACTTTCTTTTCGCTCTGATGGCCCTCGTTGTCCTGTGCTCCCAAATGGCTGAAGCGGACTGCATGTCTGGCAAATTTACAGGACCTTGTTTTGTTTGGGACAATGAGCTTTGCAGACGTCTCTGCAGGGAGGAAAATCGTCAAACTGGACACTGCAGCCCCGCCCTGGCGTGCTGGTGCGAAGGATGCTAAGACATCTATATTTCGGTTCTTTGTTTTCAATGTACATATAAACACAAAAAATAAAGAAGTTCGCAGTGAACATTTAAAAATAATTTTATTAAATCCTTTAACAGTTGATCATTTTAGAAAGAACGAAACATAGTGTCCAAGCTTTGGGTGAAGCAAATAAACAAATTGTGAAAATAAAAAGATAAACTAATTGCAACACAAATGTGAGAGTTCAGACGCTTCCATTAACTTCGCAATTAAATATTTGCTCCCTTAAAATGGTTCAAATCGAAGTGGTTCAACTTTTCTTCTTTATTAAAGTCTCTTTAGCTTTTAAAGTCTTATTTTCCATTTTTGCAGAGTTAAGTCATCAGAATCTTCAACATCCAAAAGGTAATCTCTTTGGGAAAATCCCTAAACAGTAGATCAGTTTAGAAAGAACGGAATACAAACCTAAAAGTTGTTTACTCACATTTAAAATATTATTTAGTTGAAATTTATCGCTTAGCTGTTCAACATAAACTCAAAGCTTTGAGTGAAGCAAATAAACAAATTGTGAAAATAAAAAGATAAACTAATTGCAAAACAAATTAAAAATATTTTCTTAATGGTTTCCTCCCAACTCTATTTGCACAAATGGTTGATGTGGGTGCGTCCGGCGCATATATAAGCTGGCTCCTGGAGTGGAGGAGTTCAAACGCTTACAGTAACATCGCAATTACACATTTGCTTCCTTAAAAGTCAAAGGCTAAAATGGTTCAAATCAAACTTATTCACATTTTCTTCGCTTTGTTGGCGATTGTGGCTCTGGGCTCCAGCACGGTCGAAGCCGATTGCCTCTCCGGCAGATATAAGGGTCCCTGCGCAGTCTGGGACAATGAGACCTGCCGTCGAGTTTGCAAGGAGGAAGGACGAAGCAGTGGACACTGCAGCGCCAGCCTCAAGTGCTGGTGCGAGGGCTGTTAATTCCATATTAACCTGACCTGTATTTTGTATCAATTTATTGAAATGTGCAAATAAATCAGAAGCTCTATAAGTGCCTACATAATTCTTAAAGCTTTGGTTTCTAATTTTACAGAGTTGTCATTAGCTAGGAACTTAAACTCCTAACAGATAATAAATTACTGCAAGTGAATTATCATGAAATGGAGGTGTCACTGCAGTCATTAAGCGGTAACGTCAATACACGTTGATGTAGGCTTTACCCCCTCGAGTCTTACAGCCCAGAAACTAACCTAGGCTACTTGCAAACAAGCAGAGCGAAGCCTTTAATCTTTAATTTCTTTCTCAGAAACATCGAATACAAATATGTTTATATACTCCAGATAAATAAAAGTTTATGGCAAAGATAAAGGGGCGTCAACAAGGTGCAGCATGATCGATAAAGACGTTCATATAAGTCCGCCAATAAAAAAAAGAAATCGTCTTTATATAACTTTATGGCCAAGAATTAAAAAAAAATGGTGATGGCTATTAACTCGCTTACAAATTCGTTGCAAAAAGTTATATTGAAACGGATGCAACACACATTATTATTATTACAGATAGAGCTCCTCCTGTTCCAGTTCCCGCTTCCGTTGAAGCTTCCTCTGGTGAATGCTGTTTGGGCAACGCCGGCCTGGTATCCGCTGGACTTGCGTGGAGGCACTTCCAGGTTGCCTAATTGAACCTGGAGCGGCTTGGAGCCGCCATTAAAGACGGAAATGGTCCAGGGACATGCTGTGCACGGTGAGCCGCTGCTGGGTGTTGCGCTTCAAAAGGGTCTCGCTGGTCACCGAAATCTCGTTCTTCTTCTGCGCTGTCCTTGAGCTTGCTGATCAGGGCGGAGGCTTCCGGCTGCTAACCCAAATATATATTTCCAAACCGTAATAAAGAACGAGCATTGTTAAATATTTTGTATCAACTTCAGTCTTTATTTAACCATCAGTCTTTATCAGTGGACAATCTGGGTCTTCCATTTGTTTGTTAAGTCCATCATTCAATAAGCGACGAATCCTGAAAAGAAACAAAACATCCCTAGGTCTGTCCGGGAATGTGTTTGTCAGCGGTCAACGCTTGTCAAGAGCGAGAAAATGTGGCAGTCTTATTAAGTGGAATCGATTGGGGAGGCTTTTTCGGCCAAGTCAGTCAAACAGTTCGAATGGCTAGAGGTCCGGATTTCTACGGAAGGGCCAGGGACCAAAGTAGGCCCGAGACGACGGAGCGACGGACGATCTCCGGGCCCGAGGTGGAGGCGGATGTGTGTCTGTTTCTGGGACGGTCTTCTGTCGGCGAGACATGTAAAATGGTTAAAAATGGTTTGCATTAGTTTTATACTACGTATAAGGAAGCTCAGATCGGATTGAAAACGACAGACGTCGAGGGGACTGGGTCCTCTCGTCTGTGAAAGTCTTTTGCTCTTGCTTGGGGAATGACTCCCGTTTAGTTTTCGGGCTTTTTTGACGTATTCCCTCTGTTGTGTCCAACTCTCTGGGTTTTTGTGGGACTCTTGCGATTTACGGGGTGGGGGGACACACACATTACACACATCACTGTTTGCACTGTTTGCTATCTCTATTAACTTAAGTTCGTTCATGGTATTTGTTGGTTGTTGTTGTAATTGTTGGGCGTCTCTTAAAGTCTCTCTTTGATTTCATTTCTTTTGCTTTGAGATTTTGTTTTGGGTAAATAAAGTTCACAATTTCTCTCTTTCATTTTGTATTTTTTTTTTTGTTTAAAATATTTAATTTAGCATTTAATTTGCTTTTTTGAAATTTGCTTAGGTTGTAAGTCTATGTTTAAATCATAATGTGGAGTTGGTGGTGGTTGGGGGGAGGGTGTAGCTAGGAGAGAAATTGGGGGAAGAGAGTTGTTGTTGTTGTATCGATTCTCAGACGATAGCCGTATTCATGGGTTAGGGTTCCGTGGGGTTCCGATCTACTAATTCGTATTAACTTTTTACTTTTACTTTTTGCTTATACCGATGCTCGTCTTCAGCATTTCTCATTGCATTTTCACACGCGCGAGACAATTAGGATTACACTTTCCGATTCTAGCGATTTTAGCGCTGCCGATCCCGCCTAGCGCCTGTTGTCCCGATAGTTTCGCTGGCCGCCGCCGCCGCCACGTTCGCTGCGAAATGGTCGCGAGTCCCGCGATGAGCCGCCGCTGCGATTTCCGTACTCCCGCCGACGATTGCCCGCGGAGCCGCCGTTGTTGCCGTCTCGATTCCGGTAGCCACCAGGTCCGCCCAGACCGGAAGCACCACCACCGCCGACGCCCGGGCCCATGCCTCCGCTGGCGCCTGCCGCCTGACCAATGCCCACTGATCCGCCAGCACCATTGCTGCCACCATTGGGGGCTCCCCCGTAAACGGGAAAGCCTGGCGGCGGCACTGTGGGCAAGCCAGCGTTCTTCCAGGCGGCAAACTCCTCGTAGCTGGGAGCCTTGTCAAAACCAGGCGGTGGTGGCCGCTGTGGTGGCGGGTAGTCCGGCAATGGCGGTGCTCCCGGTCCGTCGTAGTATCGCACCGGTGGCGGCAGCTGTTCGTACATGGCCGCAGCAGCGCTTGGCTGCAGGGCACCCGCTGCACCCGTTCCGGCCCCGGGCATGGGGAGCTGTGCAAACGGTGGAACGAACGGCAGTGGCGGAAGCTGGCCGTGCATATTTCGCATGTAGTCCGCCACATATGCCTCCGCGGCTGCTGCTGATGACATGTAGCGTTCCCACGAGGGCATGGTCATTTCGTTGGGACCCCCGGGTGCTCCGCCTGCGCCACTGCCCATTTGACGGTAGGGAGAACCACTGCGTTTAAAGCCACCGCCATGGGATGGCGGCATGCCCATGCCATGATGGTGACGATATGGACGGTGGTGCGGTGGTCCGTGGTAGCTTCTCTTGTGACGCATCGGACCCAACTGGTCGTGGCCTGCTCCACGGCCTCCTCGGCCACCTCCGCCGCCGCCGTGTCCACGTGAAGAGAGACTGCGAGGCGGCTTGTAAATCACGTGAATACCCTTCTCTCGCATCACTCGGGCCGTCTCCTTGGATTTCTTGAGTATGGGCGTGAGTTCGATCTGCTCGTCCTCGGGAAAGAGACGACACAACTCGCCTCCGATCTTGGGCTCAATCTCTTGGCCGTCGCGACCGATCTTCACCGGCTTGCCCTCGTTCCAGGTGTTGTGCAAGTGTAGGGTGGCATTAAAGGACAGCTCCTTGCGGCAAATCCAGTCCAGCTCGATGACGCCGCCCAGCGCCTTGGGCGAAATGCTCGGGGGGAGCACCCAGGCCACCTGGGGAATGTCGCGCCGCGATGGGGCCGCCATTCTCGCGAATCCTGCAAATTTACCTGATAGCGTAGAGGGATTAAGGCAAACAGAATTTATTAACTTTAAAGAATGTTAATTAACCGGAAAACACTAACTCTATTCCCACAAGGAATCATTGAGATTCCTTTCTAATCGAGTTTTAGTAAACAGAACACAATAGGGCTGAGCTAAGGTTGAGTTATGGAAAGTTACGCAAATAAGAATGTATTTAAGTAAGCAGCTGAGATAATAACTAACCCAGTAAAAATGAACCAACAAAATAGAGTTACTACAATGCAATTATATCAGTCAAAACAACAATACATTCCCGGAAAACCCCAGCCAACAAACCTGCATTAAAAAATGATAGAATAAATGCATTTTAAAATATGTTTAAATATAAAATACTAGAAAATTATTCTGATTTCTGAATGTATAACACCAATCATCGTTGGGAAATTTAGCCATAAACGAAAAAAACCTACCGCTTTCGTTCACCGAGAAGATGAGCAACACGTTCCTGGCCTCCTTGAAGGCCTGATTGAGATTGGCATCGTTCTGCGGCAGTGTGGCCCACACGCTCTTGTTCTTGGACAGCTGGACGTTATCACTGTTGTTGGACTTGATGAGGAAGAAGCGCGTGTCCCGGAAGAGATAATTCAGCTTGGTCATGTAGTCGTAGCCCTTCTGTGAGTGCGTTGGCGGTCCGGCGTCCTTCTCGGGTGTGGAGCTCTTGGAACTGGTTTTTCCGCGTCCATTGCCAACATTTCGCTTGTGCTGGGTTCCCGAATCAGAGTCGGAGGACTCGCTATCTGACTCGAGGGCTGGAAGCGCTGGTGTTTCGTCCTCGGCCTCACTGCCGTCGCTCTTGTGGCCGCCGGATTCGTTGGCCGTACTAGAGGCCATCTTCTTGCCTCTCGCCTTCTTGGCAGGCGGCTGCTCCCGATCCTCACTGGACGGGGACTTGGCCTTGGGCTTTTCGGGCGTATCCGGCAAGGATTTCTTAGTGGACTCGCTGCCGGTGCGCTTTTTTTGTTCTCTCTTCTGGTTCTTGCCGCTACCATTCATCTCTTCCGGTGTGGGTTCCCGCTTGCTCTTCGCCTTTGAGCCCTTCGGAGGCTTAGTCTCTGGTGCTGGAGACTCCTTGGCCATCTTCTTGGTCTTCCGCTTGCCACTGCCCACCAGCGAGGAGGTAGCGGTGCTCACCGAACTTATACTCGGCTCCGAGTCCGTGGAATCGCCGCCATTCGACTCCGAGGCCTCGCTGCGTGTGTTGAACTCAAAGTCCTGCAGCTCCTCGGCTATGTCCGCCTCGTTCTCGTCCAGCCCCAGGTGCACTGCGTCCAGATCCGCCATCTCGCGCATCAGCGGCGTTTGTTTACCTACACAACAACAAATCAGCCAGTAGTCCCGCGGAGCCCCACGCACACACACACACACAGACAGCAGACAGAGACCGAGAAAAATATAGAGAAAAAACGCCGATCGATCGGCCAGGTGAGAATCCGGCGCCGAATAGCAGGCAAATTAGGACTCACTGGCTGCTCTTGGCATTAACTGCGTGGACACCGGTCTAGTGCCACTTTTGCTTCACTTTTCAATCACAGAAGCAGCCTCAAAAACGCGAAATTACACAAATTTTACAAGATTTTTTTACAAAATTCTGCGTCACAAGCTAGGGATGATATATATAAAGATATTTTTTTAATTAAAAAAATATTTGTATCACGATATTTTTGTAACCTAATGTATCGAATATCGACATTTTCAAATAAAGTTAAGGGGTGGCATCGGTTTACCAAACCTCCTGTAGCCTGAAGGCCTTAGTCGCTCTGACTTTAACGCATTGTAATAAGGAATTATATTTGTTATTAGAATAGTAGAATAATGGACATATTAAAACAATATACATCATTTGATGGGAAGAAAATAGTTAATTTCGGTGCACATAAAATTCATAAAATTTTTTTAATATTTATTGTGACCAATATTTTCTTTCAAATAAAAGCAAATATTTAGCTTTATGGTGAAAATAATTCTTCTTAAACTAAATAAATAACAATTGAAGTTAAGACCAATGTATTTACAAATTTCTATTTATTTATGTTAGAAATGATTCACAAACACCATCTTAAATTAAATAAAAAACAATAAACATTAATTCCTTTGATTTTATAAGGTTATTTTTATTGATCTTAAAAATAATTCATAGGCTCTTTTTGAAACGAAATAAAAAACAATAAAATTGATTTTTTTTTATATATAAAGTAAATTTATTTATCTTACAAATTGTTCACAAGCTTCTTCAAATTATTTTGTAAGCCATTAAAAATTAAGTTTTTTATTTATTTATTTTAAAACTAGCAGTTTGAAAATAAAGTTTTATTTTTTTTTTTAATTTTGAATAAGGAAAACACGGCAGCCATCTTATCGATAACTGAAACAAGCGTTGCCACATCGCCCACACTTGTTGCTGTATCGACGCACACACTCACGCAGACTCACTCACACAACCGCGGACCATTACGTCAATATGGCAAACAATCTGTCAAACGAGCAATTACAACAACAACGCATTGACAATTGGTCAATCAGGATTTTGCTCTTGCTGGATTTTCGAAGGAGCTAAACACGGAGACGGACGTCAGGCAACAGCTGGCGAGGATTTGAAGCGGTGCCCCACACTTCGCCGAGGAATATCCCGGGGAAAATGCTCCCGCAGCCGCCGCCCCACGGATTGAAGGTGATGTCGGGGGCAGAGGAGAACCGCCACTACTTGCGCGCCTTTATCCAAACGTACCGGGATCTGCCTGTTCTGTGGGACACCTCGTTGCGAGACTACACCAACCGAGAGAAGCGGGCGGAGGCCTACCTGCGCCTGGTGCCCATCTACCATTATCTGAAGCGGGACGCCACCGTGGAGGATGTGAAGAAGAAGATCAACACGCTGCGCACAAACTATCGCAAGGAGCTGAAAGTGGTGGAGAGCGCGATGCGGACGGGGAGTCTGCACAGTCCACGGTGCTGGACGTTCCAGGAGCTGGACTTCCTGCGTAACTCGGAGAAGTTCTTGGCCGTCAATCCCGCCTTCAAGAACGAGCCCTCCTTTGCCTTCAGCGAGGGCAGCAATTGCACCACCGCCTTCTTGGAGGCCACAGCAACCAATTCCCTGCATTATCCAGCTGCTCGGGCCGGTGGACAAACGCCGAATATCTCCGAGATGTTCCACAAGTCGTTCGGGCCGCCACCACCGCCTCCGCCGACAGTAAACCACGGCGAGTATGTGACCAGCAACAAGCGAGCCAGGCAAACGCCACCCTGTCCAGCGGCAGGAGCCGGTGGAACCACTTCTCACAACACTGACGAACTCCTGAACATAGCGTGCGAGTATCTGGCTGGTACCTATCCCGAGGAGGAGTCTATAGCCCGCACCTGGACGCACAAGCTGAAGCGACTGCCGCGCGAACAGCGTCTTCTGGCCGAGCGTTTCATCAACGAAATCCTATTCGAGGCCGAGTCGAACAACCTGCACCGCGGGTCCGTGCAAATCAACAACAGCTTCGAGCCCTACGTGCGATACGAAGAGCCTGCCAGTGGACCCGAGGAGCAAGACAAGTCTCAGAGTCCCAGTGTACACACGTCCAGCGAACCCAAGCCGAATGTGGGCGATGGAGGAGCAGGAAGTGGAGCCGTTGGCAACCCCAGCACGTCCAACCAAAACACGGGCATCAGGGAGTTCTAGATTAAGTTAGTTACCTAAGTGTTATTAAGTTTTATTGGCCGCAAGGGGGAACAACCCATGGCCCTT
The DNA here is from genome assembly GCA_035045905.1 of Drosophila anomelani. Lineage (NCBI taxonomy): Eukaryota > Metazoa > Arthropoda > Insecta > Diptera > Drosophilidae > Drosophila > Drosophila anomelani. The sequence goes on from JAWNOO010000165.1 coordinate 9,440,220, forward strand.
GACATGGCGGTGACAGTCTAACAAGGAGTATCAACAAATAAATAAACCTGTAAATATGATCGAGATGTGGAGTGCCCATCAGTCCAGGCGCTGGTAGTCTACCAGGTTGCGGGTGAACCAGACGTAGGGGGAGACGCCGGCCAGAAAGAGGCAGGCGCCGATCACAGGACGGTGCAAGATCCAGGCCACCGCCGCAATGGTGAGGCCCAGCGAGAAGGCAATGAGTAAATTGCCTGTCACCGGGAACTGCGGATCCGGCGCCAAAGAGATCAGCAGCGGAACATGAAGAACTGGAGGGAAAAAACGGGATCAACAAATAAAGCAACATCTTTCCACAATCAATTGTAACTCACAGAGTATCCGAAGTATTTTTGTGTTGCAGGTGACGCCAAAGAAGATGAGCAGCCAACCGACGAAGCGCCACCACCAGGTGTGCAGCACCTGGGCTCGCGCTTCCAGCCGGAACACCTCCTGAACACTGAGTCCGCCCGGATAGACGAGCAACACGGGAACGCCGCGTGAGGTGATATATGGCTCCAGCCTGTTGCCGGTCAACTTGCCCACCACGCTATACGATTCGCCTTCCATGCCGGCGAAGCTGAAGAGGAGGCGTAGGTCGCCCACCTCCGGATTGAACACATCGTTGGTGTGGTAGTAAATGCCCAGGTGCAGCTTAACGCTGCTGTCCTCTGGCCGGATATCGGAGGTTAGCTCCTGGTAGTTCGCAAACTTGTCCTTTACCTCCGCTCCCAGCTCGTAGCGGCCGATGTAGACGGCGTCAGCCACTTGAACATGGCTCTCGATGGGAAAATGGGTGGGATTGGTGTGTCCGTGGCGGTTGTAGAAGTTTCGCGAGTCCACGAGTTTGTCCCGCCATTCCCGTGTGTAGTAGTAGGTGCGGGAGTCAGACTGCGTCGAGCCCACACTCTCGCCGTAATTGTGTTCGCTGTGGAAGGAAAATTAAATATGTGGATTAGGAAAAGCTTTGTTATATACAATTTACATTGCATTTTTTGGGAAAGATGTAAAGTCTTATATATGTATGTACATATATAAATATATTTATTTAATAAGTATTTAATAAGCGAAAACTGCTTATGTCAGCGGGTTATTTTTAAGAAATGTGTCAAGGAAAATATTTCAAGTTTTTTTTTACGTAGTCTTTTTGGCTTTGGATGAATATTAAATATTTTAGTAATTCCTAGACCATTGGTAAACTGCACTCTAGGATGTCAACTTACACCGTCTCCTCGACCCACTGATACATCTGGACCCGCCGGCGCAGCTTCACCGCCAGCAGCTGGATGTTGTAGTCCGGCTCTGTGAGCGGTTCGCCCACGAGGATGGGGCCGGAGAGGTGAACAATTCGACCGTCCAGACCAATTTCCTGCTCCTCCTCCGTAAACCGAACGGAGTAGATGTCGGCGTGCGCCTCGTCCAGAGCCATCATGTTGTGCACCGCGCGTCCCTCATTCCAGTACAGGACAGTGCTTCCGGCGACGAACAGGATCAGGCCGAAGAGCGAAATGAGCCAGTGGGAGCGCAGGGTCTCGTTCAAAGTGGCCATGGATAAGGAGAATTCGGATAAAATATATCCATCTGTGTGGGAGGAAATAAATAAAACTCAGCTGATGTCGAGTAGAGTGACCAGGCGGCAAGAATAAATCCCACGGCTTGGCACTCGAAATGTGCACCTCCTTCATCAGCTGTTTGAATTCCTGGCGTAAGGACTCAGGACTCTTATTTGCTATATTCTTGGTATGGCACTGCCTAAAAACATTGATCCCTACATTTGGAAGGAAATCGAGGAGGACAAGCTCCGCTGGGAGAAAAACAAGGAACTCAAATACGAGTCTAACCAACTGCGTTTCAAGGAGATTGATCAACGGAACCGGAAGGAGCTAAAGGAAATGGACGAAAAACAGCAGATAAGACTGAAAGAGAAGGACGAGAGACTACAGAAAGACTTGAAAGAAATGGATGAAAAATTGCAGGTGCGCTTAAAAGAAATGGACATTAAAGCCATGCTAAAAATTAAACAAATGGAGCTGGAAGCGGAGGAGCGTTTAAAAGTCATCGAGCTAAATCTAAAATACAAAACACAACAGTAACTTAATGACTTTAAAAAAAGACAAAGTGCTTCCCAGAAATGGAAAATATGTCATTATTTAAATAAAGTTGATAAACCATTTACTGCTATGTACTGCCCTTCGATCTTAAATTTAATACTTACTCATAAACTAATGCATGTAATACGTTCAATATGTTCATACATGGGGGATTCCCCTGAATTAAGTTGTCAAAAAACGCTTTCTTTTGGTGGTTCGTAGAAAAGTTAGGCTACCTGCAAGATAATTTCATCTTCAATTGATGTACACAAAGTTTGTGTCACAAACAATTATAAATAAATAAAAGTTTTTAGATAAAGGGAAGCTTTCCCTAGTGTGCTTAAATAAAGAAAAGCTGCTTACTACAACCGAGATATCGTTAAATTGGAATTTCTTTGCGTTTCAGTTGTGGTCACATAGCAATCAATTCAATCTACGTTACTAAGACAAGTTTTTGCCATGTCGATTAGCACAAATGAAAATATCGCAAAGGAGCTAAAAATGATGGATAACAGCATGCATTTACGATTAAAAGAGAAGGATGAGAAATTCCAAAAGGATATGAAGAAAATGGACGAGCACCTGCAGATACGGTTGAAGGAAATGGATATCGAAGCCATGTTGAAGATGAAGCAAATGGATCTGGAGATGAAAAAAATGGAGCTGGAAGCGGAGGATCGGTGGCGGACGCGGGAGCTGAATTTAAAATATAAGATTGATAAAAATTAATTCCCTGCAAAATCCAAGTTGTAAATTGTCTTGTAATCTAATGGCAACGAGAAGCCTATCGATAGCGAGCGACCTTTTCGTGATAAAGACATAAACCAAATCGTTCTTTAGTTCAAATACAAGTGATACAATTAAATAAAATTATTTAAATAATCTTTAATAAGTAGAAAAGCAGTCAATCCACCCAAATGATAAATCTGGAGCACTTAACATTATTATAAAAACATTGAAATGCAATTATTTCCTTGGTTTTAATATTTTATGATGGATCGGTCTTTATTTACAATACATATTTGTGGTAATTTATCGTTTAATAATTTCTCAACTCAAGCCCTAGCCGACGCGTACACATATTTTGTAAACTTTATTTTTATGCTATATTATAATATGCAAAAACATAAATATCACTTGCCTGGCGCCAACAAAAGTCCGTTTCACAAGTTTAAGGTTTTTTTTTTGGTCAGTTTCGGTTTTTATTTCTAAACATAATCTTACAAACAAATGAATAACAATCAAAGTTAGGGCATGTAAATTTGTCAACTAAGGATTAAAATTATTTAACAGAATATAACTAAACATAAACTGCTCATCGTCGCGCTTTACAATAAAATAAAAGATAATTTTTGCAAGAAAATTAAGATTCTACTACATATTTGGACAAAGAATCACGCAGAAATTCCATTGAAAAGGCGCACTTTTCTATAATCGTAATTAGATATTTGTATTTTATATTTAGATGTAAATGTGGTGTTTTGTGTCTATGCAAAATACATAACTTGCTGCCAGCAGAGCGCGCATAAAATTTACAAATTTAAATCTTAGTAGACAATTGATGTATTAAATATAATTCTTGTAATATTTTTAGTCGGCTATCACTGACAAAAATAACTTTGCTTGCTTGTTTCTTTCTTTTCCTTTTCTTTTTTGGTTTAATTGAAGCAATATACGAAACACCCGGCCTGAAAGTTTTGTTTTTTAACTAAATTACGTTAATAGAACCCATTATTTTGTCATCATGTAGGTAGGTTTTAAGGTAGTTTTTAAGGTAAATATACTAAAGTTTAAGGTAATTCATTTTTGCTAGCCTGCAAGGGTGTGTTGCTATAAGGTTATTCGCTTTGAATATATGCGAATTCATACATTTGTTATAAATATGTATATATGAATTTGCACTTAAACCAAAGAATGGATTTTAACGTTGACTAACATGCCACACAATCAAGTAACTTTTATCGCCTCGATTTTCGATCGTTTGATTTGGTTCCAGTTGAATACTGTTCTCCATGTCGTTATCATCTGTAAGTAGTCCATAAAAATAAGTAAGCGTTTATTGTTTCACAACGTTGGCTACGAATATAACCTATCTGATAGATGGGTTAGTTGGTGCAGTGATGCAAGGGGACAGGGCTACTTTTGATTTGATAATTTACAAAGATCTTACAGGGCACAATACAGCTAGGAAGTCTCTTTAATAGGTTATTTTTGTTAGTAAGGTAAATTAATGAGCCACTTTCTGTGGTAGTTTGTTCAGGTATTTGCATTTTTAAATAATATAAAGTTAAGCAGTTGTTAAACAATTGGAAATTATATAATATTAAATGTAATAAATAAATATGTTAAAAAAATTTAATTCAGATGGAAGATATACAAAGGCATTAAGACCAAAATGCAATAGAAATTCCGTTAAGCGCTTTCACATAGATTAAGCAGATGAGAAGGAAAAATCGGAATCATAAATCCTCAAGGAACCAAGGGACTTCGGTTTGATTCCACCCCCTTTCCCATTATATGATAATTGATTTTTATCTTTGCTAAAATCTTTTTGAAACCTTTGCTTATTTACAAGTATTGCCAAACCCTTGCATTAAGGTGTTCTTAGAGAAAAGGACAAGGTACACCAATGGGAACTGTGTGCGGCGGGATAGGGTGCGTGTGCTTAGGACAACCAAAAGTGTTTGTTTTGTATTTAATACAGTCTTACTGCTTCCAACACACATTTTAAGATGAACAAAGACTGGTGCAGTTTGGGAACAATAAAGAAAAACACGAATCAAATAATAATAGGGACTTGCTTAAACCTGCTCTTAGCGGCCAGGCCACTGGTGAGGCAAATGCTGCACAATCCCCCATCGGGATATGGATATCATCCTGCGCTACAGATTGAAGGTTCTACAGAGGGCAGAAATCGAACTATTAAGTCGCATTAAAGGCAAAAACAAAACACAAATTAAACAAAGGGACAATGACAAAATAAGAGCAAAGCATTCAGCAAATTAGGGCAAAATAAAAGAGCAATGCGGATAACGAAATTAAATCAAAATTAAGAAATCATAAGCTTACGTATCGACTTTCCAAACTATCAAGTGCGCTGCATTATCACTAGCATCGAACTTATCATGTCCTGCAGATGGGATGAAGGAATATGGAATGGTTATAACCACGGCTCTCAGAGCTTCGCCGCCGGGTCTGGTTCACTCGGTGGTGTCCACTTACTTATGCGAAAATCAATGTAGCCCTCGCCGCCGCACATGACCAGCATATCCGGCCGCTTGTTGCTGAAGGTTAGGCCGCCGTTCATGCTCGGCTGCTGCAGCATCGGCACAGACACAAAGAACTTGACCGCGTCCCGGTGGCCGTGGAAGGAGAGTTGAGCGTTGGCCATACAACAGAGTGGCATCTGGCCATTAGGATCAGCTGCAAAGGCAATCATTATCCAAACCATTTCCATAGATAGAACACGAAACCGAAACTCACATGTCGTCTTTTGCTGCACCTCGGCCAGTGGCACCGAAATGATGACGCCATTGCTGGTGCCGATCCACAGCCGGTTGCAAGACACCATCAGGGCGGTGATTCGGACGAAGCTGAAGCCAAGCTTCCCAGTGCCGAGCATCTTAGACACATAGGGCTCAATGTCCACGTCCTGCTTGTGCTCAAACGTGTGCGTGTTGTACAGCCGCAGGGTGGAATCCAGTCTGGGAAGAAAAAACAAAACATTGGGCTAAACACACGGGAATGACCATAAGGAAGGTAACATACCTGATAGAGACCCATACACCCGCTCCGGTGGCAGCCATTTGACGCACTTGGCTCTCCTTGCGCGGATGCGCGTCCAGCGAGTGCACAATGTTGAGCGATACGGGGTCAACGATGAAGATCTTGTTGCGGTGCGCCGCCCAAATGCGCTCGCCGGCCACACAGAGGCAACGTATCGAATGGTTGCGATCACCGAGCGTCACCAGGTGATAGCTATTCAGATCCCATTGGCCGTCTGTCTGGCGGCGGAACACAGCCAGCTGGGCATTGGCCAGCGCCACAACAACCCTCGCCTCCACGTGTACAATCGCCAGAACAGCGTCCGGCAGGAGAACCCGGTGCAGGCACTCGTGCCACCTTCCCACGCTGCTGTGCACGTACAGCCAGCCGTCCTGGGCACCCAGCCACATAGTGGGACCCACCGAGCTCATCGAAGGCTCGTCACGTTCCTTGGTGCCAAGGATGGGATTCAGCGATTTGGTGGCGAAGAGAACGCTGCTGTTGCTTGTGTTGTTGTTATTGTTTGCCGGGTGGCTGCCATCGGTGGCAAGTCGCTGAGGAGCGCCTGGCAATGCCTGGCGTATCTTAATGGCCTCCACATCGCCCAACGGTTCCTCGGCACTCACCGCTGGCAGCTGCTCGTTCGATTTCTCCGTAGCCTCCTTGGCCTCTTCATCTTCCTGCTGCTGCTTGGCATTGCTGTTCTGCTCGTCTTCCGACTTCGGTTTGACCCGCACAAACTCCACCTTGCCGAGCAGCTCTGCACCCTCGCCGGGACGCTGCAGCATCTCACCAGCCTTGACCACCTCCGACTGCTCCAGCAGCGCATAGTCGCTCTCCATTGCTCCCTGGACGGAGGCAATACAGAGCAGATGCGAGGAGCAGATGGGAAAGGCATCCAGAACGGTGGCCGACTGGTTGGCATCCACCACACTGACCGTACTGGCCGCATGTGTGCTCGTGCATATCCACACGAACGAGCTGAGCTGCGTCTCCGGCTCCAGAGTCTCGAGACTGGCCCTCGCCATCTGTCTGTCCAGAGCCTCCACACTCTGCTCGGCCGTGGGACTGGTGATCTCAGTGATCTTGAGCGTGGACTTGGGGGCATACGGTGAGTTAGCGGGTATTAGCGATTGGCCGTCCTTGGTGAAACCGCCATGGAGATTCACGCCTGCTGCACAGAACACTTTCATATGGGGCGAGGCTTCCGCCAACGGATTACAATAGACGGGCACTGGGACACCGCCCGAATGCCGGCTCGGATTCGCCTCCTGGCTGGCCTTGTTGATTGGCAAACTCCAGCCGTAGGCGTGCAGGCGGCCGTCCTCCTTCTGAACGTGGGCGCGTAGCTGACGGTACTGTTCCCTTCTCCTCGCACTTATCCGCTCCGAGCTGCCTTCCTCGGCATAGTCTTTTGGCATGACGAGGGCATTGGCCAGACCAGCGCTGGCTGGATGCACGGGCGGCTGGCCGCTAGTTAGGGCCAAGCGATTGTCGCCACTTCCACTTCCTCGGCTAGGGGATCCGTGGCTGTGGGCAGGGCTTCCTCCCCCGGTGTGACGAAACATCGGCCCCCCTCCGAGACCGTCCGCAACGCGTTCCGTTGGGCGGTTGGAGGGGCTGTCCATATGTGTGCATAAAAAGGTTACAATATAAATTAATTAATGATATTTTAAGGAGATGTCGTAGAAAAACTCACGTAAAAAGATTGCTAAAGTACTTCCAAATGCTTTGCTTCGACTTCTTGTCCAAATTATCCACAGTGCGGGAGGCGCGGAGTATTTCTGTGAGACGTACTGCCTCCTGCAGCTCCATGAGTCGCTCCTTGTACTGGTTGCGTTCCATCAGCACCATGGCCATCTCGACTCTGGTGAATCTCTTGCGTTGGGCCAGCGGCACATCGTTTTCCTCCTGCTCAGTGTCTGAAATATAGAGATTTCATAAATTTCTATTTATATTTACATGTATGAGGGTAAACTTACTTTGCTGCTTGACCTGCTCCTTGGCCTTCTTCAGCTCATCTTCCAACTCGCTGATCCGCTGCCTCAACTTTGTCCTCGACTGCTGCATGGCATTGAGCTCCTCCCGCACAATTTCCACTTCACCGGTGAGCTCATCCACTTTGACAATCAAATCGTCCTTGACAATATTGAGTGCATTTCTGTTTAAAATTAACGGAATTAATATTATTCTCCTCTAAATATTTTTTTTTTTAAGAACACTCACTTGGTGGCCAGCAGCTCATTGTTTTCCATGATGAGATTTTCCACCTCCTTGCCCATGCCTGTAAATGATTGGAAAACTCGTCGTTAATAATGGTTAACAATTGGCTAGGGATTAAGTAAGGACACACGCAAAGACCTTATAAAAATAAGTCGCATATAGTTGAAATATATTTAATGAGCTTTTAAGTAGATCGATCAAGCTCGAAAAATTAAATTGAGGGAAATCGTATAGCGATACTGTTCTTTTTATTATAAGGTCTTTAATAAAAGTATGTAAAAGCGTTGGAAAAATGAATGTGAAATGCAAAATAAAATTGTTAGGAATGTATTATGAATCGTGTGGCTTTGAAATCGATAGATAAGCTGCCTTTTAGACACCATTTTCTATTGATTCTAAATTTACGTCGATTGATGTTAGGATTTCAAACTAATGCAAGATAATAATAATAAAATATATGAAATTAAAAATGTCAGATGCTGAAAACCTCCACATACTGTATGGCATTCATAAGAAAATACGAGAAGAAATAACCGAAACCTCACTAAGAAATAAACTATAAACTAGCAAAATCAGACAAACAGGGGAGCCACAGAAATAGCCAGTGTTTACAAAATAAACAAACAATGAAATTGTAAAATAAAATTTTTAATGACATCAACATCTATTTCGGTGGCATCCCTGATAGATAAATGGGAGAACTACAACCAAATGATATGGCAAAAACCTCTCGAAAGATGTCCCAAGTCAACACAAAGGTAAATTACTGAAATTACTTAGTTATTGGGAAATAACTACTTACGATGATAAAAGAATAGGAGAAATTTACAACTACTTTTGCAATAGTTAGAAGCTACTTTATGGGGGTACTCGGAGCGCACTTTACACTTACCAAAATAGTTGTCGTTAGCTTCAAAGGTACAAATATAATGCAAATATTGTTTGTTGTTTGTGGATTGTGTTTAGTAGTTTGCAAGAGGAATTTGTTTTTGTTTTTTGTTTGTGGAAGGAAACGTAATGGTTTGGATTTTGGGCAAGTAGTAGAATTCGGCATAAAAGAAAGAGAAATTTTATTAGAGCTTATGACAATACAATCTTTTATTTATTTTTCTAAATTAAAATAATTTTCCAGTTTTTCTAATGCTTCGAGCACATAATTTCCACATATCACAACAAGGAAATAAGAACTAGTGAAGATCATACTTAAAACACACTCTTTTTTATCAGACCGATCAATCAGTCGAATCTCGCATGATACTTGATGTATTTACAGGTTATATAGATGAATCCATATATGTAGGAGTTATAATATGGTGTTTGTGGCTGAGTTTCTTGTAACTGTGTACTTTGCTCTGGCTGCTGTTGATGGTCTTGAGTGGTGAGTGAGTGGTACCTACCTGAGGATGCATACTCTCCGGGATGTACCCAGCTGCCTGTGGCGCCAAGTTAATTTCAGTTCCAAGGGCGTGTCAACGTGTGGTGTTTTTTTGTATTGAAGGGCACGAAAAAGGCGAAATAAAAGTAAGAAATAGGATAAAGGCGTTGAGTATTGTTTGGTATTTAAACAAATAAGGTTAAGTCGGGAAGAGAACAGATTAAATATTTATTATAATGTATATATATAATAAAATTATATTCAGGCTTCCCATCTTGATAAATTTCCATTGTGAAATATCTTTTTCTAAGCTATTCTTTTTCAGTTACAACACTTAGGGAGCGAACGAATGGCCAAAGACTTATTACCACAAACTCCTCACCTGTGACAATCTCATTCTCTTCGCTCTCCTCGTTGTCCTGGAAGGACAGCTCTTGGTAAAGATTGTTATCCGAGCGCTGCTCCTTTTTAGTGGTCGAACGACCAACTGGGATGGGAATTTGGAATTGGGTTGTTCGGTGGCAGAGTTTGTTGTTTAGTTGAGTTAACACACAAAAATCAAAAGAGAAGTGAAAAAATTAGTAAGGTAAGCGCTTGAGTAGTAAGTATAAATTATAAGCAAAGGAAAAGTATCGCTCTGATCTCTGCGCTTACCATTTGCGGGCACATTTGGCACAATTGGGCTGCTGTCGGGGCTTTGGGGCGAGGTGGCCTGATGCTGCTGCTGTAGCGCGTCAGTTGCAGCGCCACGCTCCACCGTTCCAGCGGCTAGGCTATCGAGCTCATTCTGCAACGACGGAGGCCCTGAGTCGTCTGACTGACTGCCCACGCTGCAAATGGTCTCTGTATCCAGCATAACCGAATTCTCTAGCGAGGCAAAGCCGTAGGAAACGGGTCCAGAACTGCGAGCCACGGGATTGAGTCTGGCTCGACTCACCTCCATGCGGTCGGAGGCCGTACTCATCTGGGAGTGCGTCGAGCCCATCAACATCTTGGTGCGTTCCATGTAGTCCACATGGTTTTTAAACAGCTCCGTATACCGTTCATGAAGCTTGTTGTACTCCTGCGAGATATTTTGATATTAAATCATATTAGTTTGATTAGAGTTCTCGATGGATTACATTAATCGTATCTTTTCTCACCTTCTTGAGATCCGCCTCCCGCTCTTCCAGTCGACTGGCATGCTCTAGGCTATTCTTGTGCTTCAGTTCTAGCATTCGGACAATGCTTTCCACCGATTCCAGGCGCGTGGCAAGCTCCTTGTTCTCCTGCTCGGCCAGGTCCTCGGCCTCCAATAGCTATTAGAAACAGAGTTTCATTAGTTTTGGCATTTGAATATAATTTAAATAAACTCACCTTCTGTTCGGACTGTTTGCGGGCACTCTTTTCCCGCTCATATTGTGTCACCAGCTGCTCGTTATCCTCGCGCAGCAGCTCCACTTCCACATCCTGCTCCTGATTGATACGATACGAGGCATCCAGGCACTCCAGCACGTTCACGAGCAGTGGCATGAGGTTCTTCACCACATCCTCGTCGTAGCGATTGATCATACGCTCGAACTCCTGATAAATGCTTCCAGCCAGTTGTTGGACCTGCAAACGGAGGCGTGGCACGAGGCAAAGAAGAACAAAAAATAAGGTGATATGCATCAGCGAATTTTCTTTGTAATTTGCGAGTTAAAGGGAACACAAGGTGCAATTAATTAGTAGAGTATCAGGAAGGAAGGAAGACAATACCCTTTGAATACCCTTTTCTGGCATAATTTAGAGTAGTGGTCGACCACTGCATATTACTGCATATTAAATTGGAAAATCAAAGACAATTTTTATTAGCCGCTTCGTTATTTAGCTTTTGGTAAAACGTTATTAGTAATTAATATTGCAAGGGTATTCAATAGTTTCGCCTTCTTAAATAGGATCCATCCCTTATAAAAGATTTCATTTACAAAACAACAAACATAATTACACAAACGGAGAGAGTAAGAAGTAAAGATAGTGGAGAGCTCCTCCCATTTAACTGCTTAATTAAACTGGTTAGCATAATTGCGGTTTGTGGCCGCTGTTTTATGAATGGAAAGCTCTTGTAATATGACCTAATGTGGTTTTTTATCACTGCTAAGGCCCACCTTCTGCCGTAATCGTAAGTCATGCGTTTTGTTAATAAACAAAGGAGAGAAAAACTATTATTTTCTCTTAAATAAATAACACAAAAACCGAGAAAGGTTAAGGCTGTCACCTTTTTGGCCTTAAAATTGTTAGTACAGAACGTAAAACAAACAAAAAAAGCAAGGCGTGAATAAAACTATTGTATCGTGCATTTGTACGTATTGAAAATAGTATAGGACAGAAATTATATAGACCAAAAACGAAAAAATTTGGATAACTCACGATGCTGACAACCTCTTCATTCTGAAAGAGAAAGAAAAGAACAAAAACAAAGTGTGAAGGACACGTAAAAAATAAAATGTTTAGTAAATTAAATTTATAAACTGAAAATGAAGAAATAAAACCCAAAGTGCATTAAAAATGAATGAGTTAATGCAGTGCCAAATTAATAACCAAAAACGTAAAGTAAAATGTGTAGATTACAAAAATATAAAATAACAATGAGGGATTTATGAGGTTCTAATAAAAATTTTAATATATATAAATCTACTCTCAAACGTTTCAATGTAAACATAAATTTCTGAACATATTTTACTAGTTATTTTTATGTTTTCTTTAGGTTTTATGGCATTTGCAATGAACGTCAACTCCCTTCTCTGAACAACTCGTCACCGGACCAAGGTTGAGTCAACTTATAAGGCCAACTCGAGCCAAAGTCAGCTTAGGTATTCAAACATTTTGGACAGACTTGTTTCACAAATATATACATGGTTTCTGCGGCTCTTGGGCTAAGAAACAAGTTTTCATCGGTGTGTTAACAATGCTTCCCGCTTTAAATTGCTGTGAACTCATTACTCAATTAACAGGTAGCTTATCAGCGAAACATGTGCGCTAAGAACCGCGGGCAGGGGAACCTGATGAGCTCATTTGGGGTCTGAGGGGCAGGAAATAGCCCACTTCTTATACGTGAGAGTGTGAAAAGAGATTGTAGGAGGAACAGGGCTTGTGTCTGGGCACCGACAATGTCTCTTTGCTTTAATTTGCATAGCTGCCCGATTAAAGCCTGGCGAAGCTTATAAAGTGCAAAATCAATCAGAGAATCGGGGTGAGAAATAAAAATAAAATAGACTGCAGAGAACTCAGTGTGGGCTGTAAGGAGGCTACACTAGCCAAAATTTGGTTTATTTTAGTAAAAAATCTATATCTGATGTTGGGGAAAAATAGGAAAGAAACATCTATTGGCTTTTATTTCGAAATTTAATAATTAAATAAGTAACCTGTGAAATTCAATATTTTATTATGATTTAAAAGCCTTAAGAAACCGCTCTTTAGGCAAATGCAATTTTGAAAATAATTAAATATTGTCAGTTTATTTTTAACGAGCTTATCTTAAATAATATTCCGTTTTATAGATGAAATTTCTTTATGGATTTCAGGATTATTCCTATAAAATGTAGTATGAATCCACCTACAATTTGCTTTCTGTGCAGGGTATTGCGTGTGGTGGTCATAAAATTTGAGGACTTTATTGATTTCTGGTCCCCGGCTTTTTTGACTCTCTTTTGCTTGGCCTCTTCCGCTTCTTATTTCCTCTCTCTTTGCCTTCCTATTTCTCTCCTATTTTGGGAGCTATTTTTCGCCAGTTTGAATGTCAATGACCAGCGTCGTCAGCTGATGCATAATAAACAATTGTTGGATGCGTTTTTACATAATTAAGTGTGTGCGAAAAAGAGAGGAGAGCTAGCAAAGAGTGGAAAGAAAGCATTTTTCTTCGATTGTATGTAGCATTTCCGCTTGGGACACTTTTATAGCCTCATTATCTGGTGTTTGTGCCAGTTTCTTTTGTGTGCGAGTGGGTTTGATTGTGGGTGTTAAGGAGCAAGGCCCAAGAACATATTGTACACACACACATACATACATATATTTAGTGCGTTATCTGAATCAAGGGAAAATCGGCCCTGCCCGCATGATTCAGAACCTACATATATCCACAAATCAGCGTTGATTTCTTTATTAAGAAGAGGATCAAAGTGGTTCCTATAAAAATTGTGCTGTATTGCTGTTTAGCCATAAAAATTCCTTGTCTTCCTTTAAAAAATTTCGATAGTTTGAGATATATTTTCATCTAAAGATATTCCTTTTTTATTTACAGAATTTGCACCGCCCTAATTCTTATGATAACCATCATCCCACAACGATCATATGTTAGCTTCTAGTATGGAAAGCTCTATGAATAGCCAGCTTATTACCTTCTCAGACATGACCATGTTGTTGTCCTCCGTCCCGTAAACGGTCTCGGCTCCGGACTGTGGCCCTCCATTGTTGAGCAGGGTATCGTCGTTGTCCATCATGATGAATTATGTATATTATTTGTGGAACTCGCGTTTTGAAAGGGGTTTCCTTATGCTCAGTGGGGGTGGGGGCGATGGGTGAGGGAGGGGTGGTGGTGGTGCACTTGACTGCTGTTTGGGTTTGTACGTCACGCGTTAACAGTTATGCAGGCGATGGCTTTTCAACCCCAAAACAACAACAACAACAACACAAATGCGAGGGAGAGAGAGCAATATAGACATTCGTCGTCACACACACTTCTCAGCGATGATTTGTTTGTGTCACCGTCGTATTTAAATTTCTCTTATTTCTAGTACATATATTTAAATAAATTGCATTTTTCTGTTTCTGCGTGTCACTTTTATTTGCGTTTTTCGTTTTGTTGTTGCTGCTGCTGTAGCCTCGTCTCAGCTCTTCTTCCCCGACCATTCACAAAATTTCCTTGACTAGATTTCATGGTTTTTCGCACTGGTTTTTCGACGCATATTCGGTGGTGTTGCGCGCGGAATTCACTACACAGGGCCCCGCGGCCATCCGTTGCATATGATTGAGCATTCAAATTAGTATAAATATGGATTTTCACAGCATTTTTGCAATAAATATTGGAACGAGCGACGAATGTAGGGGATAATATCAAAATATCGATATTTTTTGATTAAAATAATATATTTATATCGTGCTATTTTGTTTGCCCAAATATCGAAATCGCAATATTTATTTTTAATATTTTTTGATATTTTTTTCTTGTTCACTCTGAATTCAAATCTGAAAGTGTTATAGTGAACCATTTAAAGCGAATTTTTCATTAAATTAGTAACTGACACAGCCCTTTATGTTTTAAGAACACCCGCCAGTTGCCCAGAAAATTAAAAAAATAAATCAGCCAGTCCAGGAGCAGTAAGCTATCGTTATCGCCAGCTAGTATTTTTTAGCTAACAGCCACACTGCATCAACGTCACGCCGTCCAGTTGTTGTTGTTGTTTTTATTAATTTCCCTTTGCACTTGCATTTCTATTTAGACGAATTAAAAATGGTTTTTGTGAAGAACTGGGAGGATTTTGAGATCGCTGCCGAGAACATGTACATGGCGAATCCCCAGAACTGCCGCTACACGATGAAATACGTTCACTCCAAGGGTCACATACTGCTCAAAATGACCGACAATGTTAAGGTTCGTTTGGTGATTTTCAGTTCTCGAGAAGCACACTTTCATTAATCCTTTTATTCCCCAGTGTGTGCAGTACAAGGCGGAAAATATGCCGGACCTGAAGAAGATCGAGAAGATCACCAGTAACCTGGTGGGACACATGGCCTCCAAGGAGTAAAAACACGAACAATCTTCATTTTGGCCACGGCGACACTTCTGCCTTGCGGCCAGCCAGCAACAACAATGTGAACACAGCGGTTGTTGTTGTTGTTCCTAGGTCCGGGCGTATGTGCCTGTGTGTGTGCCATCAAAACACCCGCAACTGAATTTAGTTTTTAAGCGCGTTTGCCCCGCCGATTTCGAATGTGGTGATCAGAGTAGTCTTTAACGTTTTTAAACGACATTTTATAAATGTCGGCTCTGTACACGTTGCGAACAGAGATGGCAGGCGGAAAATGTATATACAAATGCCCGTCTGCTAGGCGGCGGCGCGAAAAGAAAAGTTTTTGAAAAGGTTTACGAAACAATTTTGTATTTATGTTATTGTAAATGTCAAGAAGTCGAACACACATTTCCATGAAACGCTTCACATGAAATAAAACCAAGGGAATAAAGCAGAACCATACAACAAGTAAATCTTAATTGAAGTTTTCATTGGAATTTTGCTTGTTTAACATTTTGCCATAAAAATATTTATTTATATTGTAATTTTAACGAATCAATTTATAAGTTTTACAGCGCTACTCATCAAGATGTCAAGGACTGAACCGCTGAAGGAGTTATTGAAAGTATTTAAATGCATTGATATTGAAAAGAAGAATAATCGGAAATGACTCAAAATAAATTAATTTCAAATATTACTCTTATAAAATCAGGATACTACACTTTTTCGGAAAATTTCAAACGATTCAGTGAAATTGAGTGAATTTCCCTGACTCCCAAGCGGTGTCTAGTTATCATGTGAAGAGGTTTTCCGAAGAACTCTTAATTGCCTAACCATTAAAGCGATTAAACAGCCCGAGCAAACAGTTAACAAGCCAACCCACCTCATCTCAGCGTACCGGCAGCAGCAGGAGGTGCAAAAGGAACCACCGATGGGAACTGGCAATGGGCGTAGGAATGGGATGCTGATGGCTGGCTCACTTAATAATTCGAGAGCAAATATTGATTATTTGCATGTGAGGCACTCGAGTTTATTTGCCGCAGGAGATTGACAGCAGCCCGCCGCGGAAGATTGATAGAACGGATGGCCACCGGATCCCGGGACAGGTCGGAAAACGAAGATCGGTAGCCCAGAAGTGTTTGTCCAGAAGAACGCAGAAGGCACTTGGCGGGGCTCAGGTGGGACTTAACTGCTGCTGCCTGAGCGGAGGCAACTCAGTAGCCACTTTGGATTAAGGCGCGTTAAGGAGCGTTTGCTTGACCCACAGAAGATCCGCTCGAGCGGACCTTTTGATCAGCCCTCCGGCCCTACAGTTGCAGCTCAAGCGGGTCTCGCCGATTGAAGACACCGTCACCATCATCATCAGAGGCACAGTCAGTGTTTCCGGCCGTTTCCCGACAAGCTCATTTGGCTTCTGTTTGATGGGGCTGGCCGATGGAGTGGATCTCCGCCAGCCCCAGGTACAGTGGATCCAATGGATCCTCTCCCCATCGGATGTTTGTGTTTGCCCGGTCTTCTGTGCTTTCCGAATGTCTCTGTTTTGCTTTACTCGATTTTTGTTTGGCGTTGCTTGGCTTCCATTGCAATCACAATCACTTTAGGCGGCGGCTGGGCTTCAACGCTTCGGGATCTCTTTGGAAGGGGTCTAAATGGAAGAGGAATGGGGAGAAGAGCTGGTTATGTGAGAGCTTTTCTTGTTTTGAATTTATCTTGGTTAAATAAATAAAATTATTTTAAGGACTATTCAAACTATCAAAAATTATAGAAATGTGAAATAATTATTAAATATTTGCACAAGGTTTTTAGGTATTGTAAGTCTTTTTATATTAATGTATCTATTGTGGAACATCCTTATTTAATAAATTAAAAACGTATATTACATTTTAATAAATATTTGATATATATATTTCAAACTAACAGCTATTTTTATATAAAATCAGCCAGAATAATACATTTATTACATCAAAATACAGATCTAAGTTGGTTATATAACGCTTTATTTGAAAATATAAATATATATAATATAAAATTAAAAACTCTCTTTGTTTTCAATATTTCAATTTTAATGTCGTTAAGTATTTAAACCGAAGCCCCAATAAATTGTATATAAACCCAATGAACAACAGCAACGTTTATCAAAATCAACAAATCAAAAGTTGGAGTCCACAACAAGCAATCTGTAACACTTCTATATAGTCCCTACGAACATATATATATTTACACATACATATATTCGAAGTTTTATTATTTATATGGAAGATTATATAGAGGGACTTGGGCTACTGGTGTTGGAAAATGAGGGTCGTAAAAAAGCATAAGCATTGGCCACAGGAGCGAGCGGCGGCAATATTTTCGATCTTTACAAGACGATAAAGCTCATGGTTTAATTAGGCCCCATCAGGCCCCAGGCCCCACTTCTCCCCTGAAAAACGGTGCGATAAACTTGACAAATAACATAAATACCATTTATTGCGGGTGGTGGTTGGATGTGGATGTGAAGTGATTGGGGTTCGGTGTCTCCACTCTAAGGCCTTCTCAAATAGACCTACTAGTATTACGCGGACCACTGCGGTACGTGCTTTTTACGACACCCCCACTGTGGCGTCAATTATAAAGATATTTAAGTACAGTTAGCATGCAATTAGACGGCGCACAGTGGCCGCCTCTATCGCCATGGTCAGGCCGCCAAGGAAATCCCACTGATTTAATATATACCCGTATGTTTATATGGTATCGGGACCGGCGGCCATATAACTAAGTCCGCCTGATTGCCATAACTAGTTGGTCATATGACAATTAGTTGTAAATTAAGACCACCGATTTCTTGCACAACCTAAAGCCCTAAGAGCATGTTGAGGATTTTTTAAAGAACGGGGAAAATATAAGCTTTGAATACTCTTTTTCGTTTCAGATGTGATATAATTATTAAGAAATATAAATTAAAATAATAGAAGGAGTTTTAGAAAGTGAACTTGGTATAGAAATTACTTGAAGAAAATTAGGTTTAAAAGAGATCCTTCCTGAACATTATACATATACATTATTATATCTTAGGTGCATATGAAATTAATTTTAATGGTTTTAACCCGCAAATTCCCTTTGATATTAGTCACAGATGTCAGCCGCCTGACGTTATAACTCGGTCAATAGCTTGGGTCAATATAAAACTCATTAAAGGCAGGAATCATTGTCTTGGACCCCCTCGGCTCTCTCGACGCGTCGGGAGCACAACAAAGCGAAATCGAAGTGCAAACCGACTAAAAGCCCCCGGGTGGACATGGTGGTCTCCACTACCCCCCTCCGCTATTGACTCAAAACGGTAGCCGCTCAACAGTGGCTAATGGTCATAATTAAACGTGGCTTATTTGCATAAATCAAGTGGTGAGTTATGTTCAGTTGGGCACCTGAGCGCTGAGGTGAGCGGCGAAGGTGATGTAGGGCGATTGGATGACTCTAAAAGAAGCCGCTTTGTCAGCGAAATATGCATTTGACTCCATTTTCTTTTGATTGCTATTTTTTAAACATTAACTAAAACTTAACTTAAAGCTGGACCTCATTTTTGACAAAGGCTCTAATAATAGTTACCAAATAGAGTCACAGTTTTCAATGGTGAGAAGTTTTTCGTGGTAAACATCAATCATTACTGGCACACCTTTCCTACTTTTTACCTATTACAAATCTAATTTCATTATCAATTTAATGCCATTTTCTTTGTGCACTTATCTACATATTACTAACTTCCTGCCACAAAAATATGACCTGGCCAAACCGGAAGAACCTAGCCTGCGTCAAGCGAGTTAGTAATTAAGAATGTTTCATAATTATAATCAGTTGGTGGGAGGAGGCCCCAATCAAGTTGGAGAGGTGACAGCATGTCTATAAGAAACCGAACCCATAAATGTTATATCAGTTTCATTATAATTGAATCACTAAGAGTTAGCCAGAAATTTCGCAATGCCCGCTTTTGGTGACAAAATGTGAGGTGTTACGCTGAGATACGGAAGCAATTGGCCACTCAAGTTGTGTGGCCCAGAGATTTGTCATAGGTCCTCTCCATCACTACCGCGCACACACACTCTGGCATATATCTCTCCGATTCCGATTCGGACTTATCGAGGTACACAAATCAAACAAATAGCAAGTGGGGTGTTGATGAGGCGATTTCAAAATTGTTGATAAATGGCAATTGTTATTACTAATATACGATGGGCTTGGTAATGGCTTATTTATAAGGTTTGGGTGCGAAGAGGTTCGGTTTTTTGTTGTGTTATTTTCGTTTTGCCTGGTAAATCAACGTCTATGATTAGAGCTTAATACATCTTGATAAGCGCAGAGTTGAGTTCCACAATTGATAAATCAAAAATTCCACTGCCTCTCGCCTCCCCACCCTTCGGCTCCTTCGCACTTGGCAACTCTTGGGGTTATCTCGGAAAACCAAATCGAATAATCCCGCAATTGAGTTGATTAACCAGCTAATCGAGAGATTTGCTCGCTTCGAGTGGCAATTTCCTTGACTCCTTCTCGCGGGTCAAGTTTTCCGCGGTTTTAAACGCTCGCGGAACGCGTGCGACTCTCGTTTTTGGGGTTCCTTAGGGAATCAAAGGAACTGATTAGTTGAGTAATTGTAAAATTTTGTTTACTTTGTCGGTACAATTTCTGGAATTTAATGGAGGTAATACTCTTTGAGTTATTAATTTTATCTATCTAATTTTGGCGTTCAGTTTGGATGTATTATGTGGTTAACACATATATTTCAGGGCTCAGCTTAGTCACTTGACTGAGTGCAAGATAGATAAAGATGTACATTTTCAACTTTATGTTTTAATTACTTCTAGGTTTACTATCTAATCATAAGTAATTTTTTAGAGAACGTCAGATATTTATGTAATACTTATTTATTTACCAAATTATATATTGTAGCTTTCCTGTACATTTTTATAGTTTAACTTTAAAATGATATCTCCTCCTTCCTGCATTTTCGGCTATTAAAAATCATATTTCTATCCACCGAATGGTAAATTGATTCTATTTAATATTTTTAAATTTATTGTTGACTTCCTTTTTAATTCTTGCAGGACCACTTTCTAAAAGCCTAGTTGGAGAATAAAATCGCACTGAAAACGCTCTCAAGTCGCGCCTTCACGACTCCTCCGCAAAGTTCAAATCTCCGGCAGCTCTTTAACCGCATCTGTGTTTACCCATTAGCGTTTTTCGGGCTGGCAGCTTAAAATGTTTACCCGGCTCGCCAACGAAGCCCAAGACTTGGTGCTCTTTTGGGGGAGAGGTATCCAAGGTGTACAATCTCCTCAGTGTTTTTTCGGCATTTTTGTTTGCTTTCGAATTATTTCGCTTTTGGCGAATGTTAAATACGCAATGCGTAAGTAAGGTAGCTCAGCGGGAGGGAGGGGCGAGGGGCGTGGCAGACTGAAAGGCATTGGAAAGCTAGTTGGCGCCATCGTAAATTCATTGAGATTCCTTTTTAATGGAGATTAATATGAGCGAAGTCGTCGCCCGCGAGGCGCCTCTCATCCGCTCATCCCTAGATGGTACAGCGATTTATTGACATTGCTAAATGTTTTTGAAAAACTTTTGATATTTGCTTAGTTTTCATTTCATTGTTATTTGCCATTTGTCTATGGCCAAGCGGCTAATTAAGAACGTGGGAATGTCTGAGGGCGATTCGGTGCCGTTTTGGGGGGTACGTGACATTTTGGGATGATGACTGGAGTGATAGGGGATTGATGGGGGATTTCTTAGCTTGAGGGTTTAGATATTTTGAAAGAAGCAACCAATTTTAAAAACGAAATTAACTTCTTAAAAAGTATGCAAAATCCTGATCTTGTATGGAAAATGTTATTTTATCAAAATTTAAGTACCATCTAATCTAGGTTGTTTCTATATTCATCATACATTTTCCATATATTTGCTGTATTGCATATATTTTGTATACATATTTATCGAAGAAAATTTGACTATCTTTTAAGAATCTTTTATCCCCATTCTAATTTATTTAAAAATTAAAACGGAAGATATTTAACTCTGTAATTGTACCTAGTGTTCAGTACAAAGCAATCAATTTCAGCTTATCAAATAATAAATTTAAAAAAGCAGTAAACACTTAAAATTAAATTTTTTAAAGTAATTAAATTTAATTACAGCCAAGAGACTTCCCGTTGAAAACTCAATTACCAGCAGACGGTCTCAAGTTGCTTTGGCATTCTATTGCTTCAATCACACCTCTCCAGATTAACCAAACCCTTCTGACGCATTTAAATAACAAATTTACAATTGGCAAATGATTTACGACCCCTTTCAGCAACAACCTTTGCCCGCCTGAGCTGTCATCTGCTCGGGAAATGTATTTCTTTCTATTTTTTCTGATTACCACAAATCGAGCGAAGCAAATAAAACGATTAGGAAAGGGTGGAAAAAATATATGTACATATATAGAGAAGTAGGAACAATGGAGAGGAGGAATATGGGAGGTAAACTTTGTATTTGGTCAAACGTTTATGGGCGAATCAATCAATTTCAATGCAATTTCAATTAGGCCAAGATAAGCGCAATCCAATCAAATGGAGCAATGGTCGCTATCAGCCCGAGGGTGTGTGTGTTCAATAAACAATTTTAATATTTTTTAATTATGAAAACAAGTTGATTATATAAATTAAATCGCTGCCCCGTCAGCGATTAGATTACGGCACGCACGGCACTTCTTCCAAACTTCAATTCTTAACTTTTCGAGTGATGTGACGACCATTTAAGCGGCTTTAAACAAATTTTTATAATTTTTCCATCTTCATAAATATACTTGCCTCAAAAGGGGGGAGCCCCCCTCTGCCGATAAGGGATTTTGAATTAATTGAAAATTGATTATTGGCGATATATGAGCGGCGCCGATAAGAAAGTTCCAAATTGAAGGCAGCCTAGATAAGCTATTCTTATTATTCTCGTCTCGAGGGGAGCGCTTTCATAATTGAAAATTAATCCATCATAATAGACGTCAAAGGCAGAAATTAAAGTTGAAGTCTTGAAGGGTCTTTCAAGCCCTAACAACTCACCGGAGAAAGGAGAGCAAATAAAATATGAATTGATAAACGAAGATAATAAATTATGTGGCGGCAAACAAAACCAAGAAAAGGTAAAGTAAATAAACCGAAAACGCACAAAAATATTAATAAATATATAAATGAATCGATATCGTATGGAGGATATATAACAGAAGGAGAGAGGAGCCATCATTATCTGGCGATTGAATGCACTTAAGCAAACAATTACGAACTGCCAGGCAAATAGGAAAGCCACTTTGTATCTCTGTATCTGTATCTTTGTATCTGCGCCCCAGTGTGTCTCTGATCAAACACGGAATACAAATCAAAATGCGATTTTCGTGCGTCCTTCTTATCGGAAAGTGCACGTTTACCTTTCGCTTCCAATCGTCTGGCGCTTCATCGCACACACACTGCATTTCGAGGCCCAACTATATACACTACCATATATACACGAGGAAGTACACTGCCGGCAGAGGTTAAAAAACTCTGATGTCGCAACGGCAGCTAAATGTATCTTAAATGTGTGCAAACAGAACCACACATTCCACTCGACTCGACTTGGTTTCGGCTTCGGTTTGGGTCTGGGCTTGGGATTGGGATTGGGTTTTCGGGTCTGGCTTGGCTGGGAAATTTGTTTGCGCTGTGGCTAATGAGGCAGCCCGATGCAGATACAGAAGCTATACATAAACACCGATATAGATATCGCGCTGCTTCTATCTAGGTTGCTTTAATATGCCGGCCTTCCTTGGATTAACCTTTGCTTATAATATATAGGAAAGTACCTAAATAATGTTGTAAATTTAGAGGGTGAATACAACTTTGAGAAATTCCATTTATTTTAATATTTTCGGCTGTGTTAATGTTGAAGGGTTAGAACAGATGGAAGCACTTTAATCATCCAACTCTTGTGTGTCTCTTGGGCTTAGCATCGCGTATAAAATTAATACAAAAATATTATGAAAAATTATTACTGGGTAAATAACGTCTTAACGTTATGTCTTCAGAACTCTCAGGCTCTATCAAACCTATTAGGCCCCCCACAAATCACACTTATCATTCAAGAAACGCCCTATAACTAAACCGACAATCTTAACCCAACGGAAATAAACCAGGTGGTGGAGGGCCCATTGCCTAATCAAAATAATAATTTGCAATCGTTCAGGGAACGATTTCCTCACCATGGATTATCGCGTAAAGGGGCGGGCATTATCTCATTAACGGTTCCCATAATTCTTACGTTTTCTATATAGTATTTATATCAATTAGAAATACTGAGAGAAAAATATTAAATGCGAGGAAGGGAAATGTGGAATTGAGTTTATCAGTTTTTAATAAGTTTGCTCCGTTGGCCAGCCAACAGTAAAAACAATAACAAAAGCAAATCAATTCTCGCACTTAATGAAAAAAACACAACTCAATTATAAACTTTATCTGCGGTATTTCGGGGCGGAGTTGGGGGAGTGGCCTTTCCCGGAGTTCATTCATTTAAAAGTTATTTTGTCAATGTTGGAAATCAATTAAAATGTGAGTCAATAATACTTTATTATCGTCATATTATTAAATATTTATTTCATTTCGTTTTTCCTTTCAATTTATTCACCCCACCGCCCCCTTCTTTTAAATGAGTGTTTTATTATAGTTGATTTATAATGAAAATTTAAAGAGCACGTTTCCTTGATTGCAGACAGGCGTACTTTATGAGCTAATTTTATATATTTATTGTTATTATTTATAATTATCAAGATTTGTGATTCGAGGGAGAGTGCAAATGGGAAATAGTTTATGGTTTTAATCATTTTCAAAACAATTTTTAATTTATTCTTAGTCGAGGTAGTTCAAGTCTAATTTATTTTGTGGGGTATTTAAGAATATGTATTATAATAATTTTAATTCCTCCTAACACATCTTGAAATAATCACTTGAGTAACAAGTTCAAATGAGAATTTTGCAAGCTTTCAGCAAACATTAGGGTAATCACTCGATGCTGACCCACCTCAGTTTGCATTTAGCATTACGTATTGCAGAAAATAAGGAAAATCAGGGAAAGACGAGTGCTATAGGTGGGTGGCAGACAGGAAAGTAAACAACAAATACCAAAGTGCAGTAATAATTTGCATCCTCATACACATATAGTTAACAACTCTCTGTGCCCGCAACTCTGTCAACATAATGAGCCAATCCAATATCTGCCACTCTTGTAGATACAACTGAATGAAGTATATCTTTGTATCTGCTGGTATGTAAAAATTATTTATTGATAACGCAATTTAATGCCAATTATTTGCACATCAATATTTACTCAATTATCAATTGCAATCCCGTGGGGTGTGGCTGCTGGGCCTGTGATTAATGAGTGGATGGTATGATGTCTGCCAAAGGGTTGTTTTTCCATTTTGTTCTGCGGTTATTGTTTTAAAATGTTTTCAAAAGTCTTTTACAATTTGTTTTCCCCTTCTATTTTTTATACCCATATATTTGGACAGCCTACAAGTGTCAAAGTCAATTCAATCAACCCTCTGATGCTACCTCTGTCCCTTCCTTTTTTGCCAGCTCTTCGGGTTTTTATTGACTTAGCTAACTAAGGCTTGGGAAATCTGTTGAAATTTTCTAGCATTATTGTTCACTTATCGGCTGAATTAACACGACAAAAAAGGGGAGAAATGGCAGGTCCACGAAGGAGATTATCCCTCTCTTTCCCATTCCGAGCAGCCGTCTCTTTTGCAACCGCATCAGCTAAATTGCAACAACATATGTGACGATTTATTATTATTGGTGATTTATATTTTCGGCCGATATTTGCTGACAAATTTAACGCCTGATTAGCGCTTAGCCCATTAAGCCAGAACGATTTGAAGGGGTGACTTAGTAAAGCTTTTCCTCGCTTTTAGATTTCAAAATGGATCTAAATAATTTTATTTTATATTTACACCAATCAATGAAAGGGTTCAACAGATGTTGAATGACTTTTTACTTTCCTAACTCACAAAGAGGGACGATTTAATTTATTATCTGTGCATCTACTTATACAAATATTTCAAATTATCAATATTTAGTTCTCAATGTTTATAAATTTATAATTATTATAAGCATTCCTTGGTTTATAAAAAGGAAATTCCATGGTTTAAGCCCTATTTTGCTGCTTGATCTTGGCGGATACCAATTGCCACAAGGACACGTTGTGTCGACCATAACTGATGACCAAATTGCTCTAGTACACATAAAGCAAAGGTCTTCTTTGTCATACGATTGCTTTAGTTTTTGACAACCAATTTTCGGGGACCAAAAGCAACAATAGCCAAAAAGAACCTCTGGAATGGGAGTATCTTTAGTCTGTAAACTTATCCCTATTGCATTCTTTTACGTTTTTTTTTAAACTCCATGCCAGGAAGCATGCATTTGCCCAGGGATTCTGGTATTTCGGAGGAATCACCATTATCAATCAACTTTTTGGCATCAAACTCGTATTCGCAACTCCAACCCGTTGTCGTTATTTCGCAATCTTCATTTACACCCGAGCAATTTGCACAGCTCATTTTGTCATAGAAGCTTCCATCAGAGTATTCGGTAATCAAGATTAAGGTGAGTATAACCCATATGTTTTTAGTCATTTTTTTACTAAGAATTTTTATTTTTTTTGGTTTCTGACAGATAATATATTTTATACTGTGTGGCACACTATGCTCTTCTCACTTTCTCTAAGCCTTCCTACCTCAGCATTTCCTGAGTCCTTAAACTTTGCCCACCCTTTATCCAGCACCACTTTCTGTGGCATACACAATTTTAACTCTAATTGCATATTTACGTAACCATTTCCCCAAAATCAAAACGTAATCAGGCAAACAAAGCCTGACTACAAACACTAAAACTAAAACCGAAGCCCAATCCCAATCCTCACACCTCCAAGTCCTAACCAGCTTTAGCTTCATTTCGAAATCCCCATAACTCCGGACAGCCACCATGTTTGTGTTGTTATATAAAATAAACTATTCTGGAATAACACAAATCATACAGAGATATATATAGAGAAAGAGATAGAGTGAGCGAGGAAGAGCCAGAATGGACCAGTGCCAGGTCATGTCTGGGCCCCCGCACCACCACCCATAAATGCGAGTTAAATGCACGTGGATGAGTAGATAAATATCGTATAATGAAAATAAAATAAGAACCAGATAGGAACTTTGGCAGGAAACAACAGCAATCAGTCGTCATTGCAGACATCGCACTAATTTTGAGTTAGTTTTTTGGGAAAACATTCTCTGCCCGGTCTTGGGGTTACGGGAAGTTCGGGTATGAGTTAGGTCCGAAGTACGTGGCTTAAGAAAATACACTTTGGCACGTTTCTTGTTAGCGAGCAGTTTTCCTGCTGCTCCCCATGCTCCTTTCTCGCTTTTCCTCAACTCTTTTCCTGTCTGGACATTGCATGATATTTTCCTACATATATAGTACTATATAGAATGGTGTGTTTTTCTGGTCTCGGACTCTCAGACTTCTGGAGTTGTGCATTTTCTGGTTCCTGCGCCAGCTGCTTGGGTCTCTGTTTGCTTTGGCAAAGGGTTAAGGCTTCAAATTAGGAAAACAATAAATAAATAAAGTTGAAATAGTGTTTTGGTAAGGGAGAAGTAATATGAAGCACTTGGAAAATAAAATAGTTAAATTATATATTTGCACGACATGTATTTGATTTTTATGAAACAAAATGTTTCAATATTTTAAAGTTTGGATTTTAAGACACAGAATTAAAAATAATTATAAATAAATATATTTCAAATAATTACACTTAAGTTTTCTAAGGATCTTTTCTTAAAGCATTTTACAATAATAAAAATGTATACAAAAATATAAAATAGATGGCTTATTGTAAAATGAATATAGTTTGTCTTTAAGCTAAGTTAATCTCTTCCAATTGATAAGCCATAATAATGTATAATAAATCTACTTAAATCCTCCTTGTACTCTCCATTTAACATTGAATTCTATTCTATGAGCTATCTGCCGCTCCAACTTCTAGCCACTTGGTGGCAGCCATTCATGTCCACTTAGTAATCCATCAAGGGAACATTAAACCCGTCGCCATTCGGTGTCGTAAAGCCAGGCACACGGAAGGGAGACTGCATTATGGGGCATTACGAGGTGCCTCCCGGTAGCCCCCGGACAGCCAAGCAAGTTGTAAAAACGCCAATGAATCGAATCGTTTATGGTTATGGCTTTGAGAGGAGCGAGAGGGGATTATCGATTTGGTGGGTCTTAAAGGCGGCTGCTGCTGCTGAGCAAAGCTTAAATCGTGGCCCAGTCGAGTGCCTTAATTGCTGCCCTAATCATCTGCCAGACTTCCGTCTGAGTCCTGTCTTTAGGATTCTCTTTTTTGCTGCCATTAAGGACGACCTCTCGACCTCCCTCTCTCACTCTCTTTCTCCCTTTCCCCACTCCTGTCCAGTTGATTATGAAGATTCTTCTTACGTCTTTTGCCGCTGAACTTGTTAGTTGCTCAACACTCCATAATGATGGCAATTATAGCCTCGTTTTTCCAACAATTTATATGAAATTTTCGCCAGAGAACGAGCTAAGGCTTCTTCCCTCTCTGTTTAGCCCTAGCCCCGCCCTCAATGGACATTTTATGCCAATTGGCCACGCCCTATGGCATAGTACCATCTCTTTTCGGCCAGTGCGCACAAGTAGCACATACTCCATCTTGAAAGTGGGTTTCCAGAGAGCAAGCGAGAGAGAGTGGTGAGTGGTGGTGCTAATGGTTCCGGTGGTTGCGACTCGTATGCCCCGACACTCGCATCGTGGTATATGATACCACGTTTGGGTTCCAGCGGCGCACAGTCGTTAATGAGCGCTCGTCGAGTTCGTTTCGCTTTGAACAAAGATAAAGCTAGCGACGTGCGATCGCGATTCGTTTACGCAGCGTGTTTGAAAAGTGTTTTAAGAGAATATAAAAAATAGAAAATATATACATCCAAAGCGAAAACTAAACTTTTGGTGACTCCCAGTGAAGCATGTCCAGTGCCCAAGTGTCGCAGCAGCCGCCACCGCCGCCGCTGACCACCACCGTCGTTGCCAGCGGGAACTCCTCGATGCCGTCGCAACTCCTGCTGAGCCACATCCACCAGCATCAGCATCACAGTAGCAGCAGCAGTAGCCATCATCTGCACCGCCAGCGATCCCCGCCAGCCGCCCAGGACTACGACCAGAGCAGCAGTCACTCCACACTCTCGCCCAGATCCCAGTCCCACGATCCCAGTCCCAGTCCGCCGGCAGCGAGTCCCAGCCACTCCACGGCCACCACAGGCTCACCTCTCAGCGCCTATGCCCCGGGACTGAGTCCCAGTGGTGGTGTCCAGGACAGCTCTCCAGCGGATAATAGTCAGAGTCATCAAATCGCCCAGGGAATGCCTCTACTGGTGGCTCCCTTGCCAATGGGTGCGGCTTCACAGCCGCCACCGCCGCCGCCACATGCACGTCTCTATGTCGAGGGTTTCCCGCCTCCACCGCCACATCACGTGCCACATCCGCATTCCGCACTGGGTGCCTATCCCCTGCCACGTCTTCCGCTTACTGCGGTCATGATGCCGGGAAATGCGGCGCCACCTGCAGCAGCGCCAGGAACAGCTCCCCCACAACTTTCTCCACAGCCGCCTGGCAATCATCTGAGCCACAGTGGAGCCACCATGGGAGCCACTCTCTTGCCACCCGCCCAAAGTCAGCCCAAGAAGTCCTTCTGCATCGACGCCCTGCTAGCCAAAAGCCAGCATCAGGCTGGTGAGCCGCAACCCATCAATGTGGATGGCCATCTGGCAGCCATACACTATGCCCGACATCAAGCGGAACTGAACCACGATTTTGTGGCTGCTTCTAATGCGGCAGCGGCGGCTCATGTGGTTGCCGCGGCCGCCGGCGGAATCAGCGAGCAAGAGGCACTGCAGCGCATCCGCGACTCCCGGGAGTACGACTCGCCCAGTCCCGACGGCATGTCAAGGTGAGTGGCGGGATTTTTGAGGCTTGAATTAGATAATAGGAACAATTACTGGAATTTATTTGGATTGAGTAACCTTTTATTGGAGTTTCGTATTATAGTTCAAGTCATATTCATTATTAGATTCTAGTTATAGGAAATCTTCTTAAAAATGAATGAAATTAGTTTTATAATGGTTCAAAATAATAGCAGAAGATTGTTATATAATAATATGGTTACTAGAAATTTGCCACCTGCCGATTTAAGGTATTAAAAGTGCTTAAATCTGCAAGAAATTTGCAGTTAAAAATATTTAAATACCTTTAATTTGTAGAATGATTTTGTTTTAAAGGTTAGAATTAATTATGGTTATAAATGTTAATGCCAAATATTTAGGTAACCATGATTTCTTTTGTACTTTATTTGCATTTTTAAAGTCAATCGAATTATTAAATTAAAACCTCCTTAGTACTTCCATATATTTATTTTATATTTTATCCTAAAAGATTTATGAATATTGCAAGATTTAACTCTATTTAGAGAATCATTTTTATGAGTCAAATTATAATATAGAATAGAATTGTTTCCTAAATTTCAAGTCCCAAAAGTTAATGTAATTCAATCAATCATGTGACTAATTCCCTAAGATGCGAAAATAATCTTTTAAAAATAATATCTACATTTTCCGTATTAAACTGATAATTAAATTAGTCATCTTATAAAAAAAATACAACTAAAACCACCTCTTACATTAATTCCAGTATCAAATTGCAATATTTATTTACTGCACAATGAATTTATTACAAACACATTTAAGTCAGCCATAAAAATAATGTACCCAAATCGATTGAGTACTATATACTAGTAGCAGTCATTAATTTGCATTAGTTCACTGCTAATACCTCGGCTTTAAAACCAATTCGCGTACAAATTCAGAACTAAACAATGAACCCCTTATGCATTCATGGTTAATCCTTTTGGTAGCCAACTGGCTTTGGCCAAACAAAACCGGGGCACTCGGCGAGAAGCGTCCTGAAAGCCAAATACAAAGCCCCAGTGAAGCCCCAAAGCAGCTTTGTGCCAGCACTCGAAAACATGGCAAGCCGAAAGCCTTCAATTGGTCAATTCCAGTTTGGTCATCGGCCAAAGAGATTACGTATACGCCATGTGTCCGCTGGCATGAGTGTGCGAGTGGCTAATTTTCAAGTGCGAATTGTGTACAAAAGCAAACAAATTAGACAAAGGCGGACAGGGCAACACAAGAGGCAGTAACATTAATTGTTTTCAAAATGTGTCGCGTAATTTCGATAGCCATCGCTGGGCTAGATAATTGCCTTTAGAGGGTGTCTCATACTACTATTTCCTATCTCTGCTCTTTATAGATCCGAATCGCCGAGCTCCTCGCACCGCTCCAGTCCGCCCATCAGCCCTGGATGTGAGGATCAGCAGCCGCAGGGCGGTGGCCTCCATCCACATCACCTGTCCATGCGCATGTCCGATCTCCACGATGAGTTCAAGAAGCCGGTGCCACCACACAGTCCCATCCGGCCGCAGGATTTCCCGCTCTATGCAGGCGGTCATCCATACCAGCTGCTGGCACAGGGTGGATCCGCCTTCCACAGACCCCTGGATCCATCGGGCAAACCCATACCTGTAAGTTAAATTACTTAATGGTTAATTTATAAAATACTATAACATATCGGTTAAACATTTTAAATTATAATTTTAAAAACCCTTTAAAAATTTTATAAATAAGGCTACCAATAAAGAAATTCAAACTAAATATGATATTTTAAATATTACATTTTATATTTTTAAACCTTTTAAAAATAAAAAAAAACTAGTGATATCTGCAGCACCTAGTATGCCTTTATAATTTCCTTAAATTATTTTTGTAAATATGCCTAATATCAAGATTAACATTTACAAAGTCATTAGAACATTTATTTTCAATTTTCCTATGTAATATATTTAATTACCGTTGCTTTTTTTTATAATATTAAAACAATTTCTCTACGAAAAATCAACATCATGTCAAAAGGCCCTGAAAAGTATGCTTTAATTTTTTTGCCTTGGTTATTGCTGTTAAGAGATTACGTATACGCCATGTGTCCATAAATATTATGTGTTATAGAACAACTGAAAAATACTCTAAAATTGGAGTGAAAACTTTCGATTTTAAATTTATAAAAAAATCTAACGAGTTAACTTTTAAAATAAAGAGTACCCAATTTATTTTCTCTTTGAATGCACATTAATTAAAATAATTTTTATTTATTTCTTCGCAGATACCCATGGGTCACAATTTCATGCCTTCGCAGCTGCAATTCGAGTTCCTGGCCCGCGCCGGAATGCTTCACCACCGCATTCCCGAACTGGCGGCCTACCCGCACCATGCAATTCTCGGGAAGACCCGGAGACCACGCACCGCCTTCACCTCCCAGCAGCTGCTCGAACTGGAGAAGCAGTTCAAGCAAAACAAGTATCTCAGCCGACCCAAGCGCTTCGAGGTGGCCAGCGGGCTGATGCTCTCAGAGACGCAGGTGAAGATCTGGTTCCAGAACCGTCGGATGAAGTGGAAGCGCTCCAAGAAGGCTCAGCAGGAGGCCAAGGAGCGGGCCAAGGCCCAGCAGCAGCAATCACAGTCGCAGGCCCAGCAATCGCAGCCAAGTGCCGCCAGTTAGGAGGAGTAGCATTAAGGAGGAGAGGGTGATCTGGAGGAGTCTCCAATCTAGTCATGCCGCGATCAAACCGCCGTCCCACCATTTACCCACAAGCACTTGGAACGCGCGACACCCTGTTTTTCGTTTGCGCAATCCGTTGAAATCTGTTTTTCTTACGGTTCCGTTTGCCATTTATTATTATTTTTATTTTGTGCCAACACAAAGCGGGGCACTGTGTGATATATGTAAACAAGAAATATAAATTAAATTCATTAGTTACCCCTCTTGCCCATCCCTTGAGCTACTGCAATCCCTGTATGTACATAAATATAAATCTAAATAGGAACATAACAATAAGTAACAAAGTAATCATAAATCTTAACTAAATTAATATTGCTTAAGTAAATAAATTACATGAAATGCGATTGTGTTTAGTTGGGCAACTTATAATTTGCTTGTGTAATTTGTGTAAATATCTGTAATTACGTAATTGTAGTATTTAAAATTAACAAAAACCACACACACAGCCATGGTGGAAAAAGCATAAAAGAATTACAACAATGTAAAGTGTCGCATTGCGGCTGAATTAGTAAATTGTAATGAATTTATTTTCGAAATCAAAAACTGAAAATAATAAATCAACAAAAAAAACATGACATGCATACGAGAAGGGATTAATTAATGAGCTTTTTTAGAAATCTGGAACGAGGAAACTGGGGCGAGGATAAGATTGAGGTAACATCGAAGAGTATTATTGGAAAATTAAAGGTGAATTATGTTAAAACTTACAAGGTAAATAATTAAATTATTTCGGTTGTGTAAAATAACAATCTTCAATAACAAAGACTTCCTGCTTTACATTCAAATTGAAATCAAAAACCATAATTCAAATCATAAACCAATTAATAGGTCAGCAGCGCCAAAATTCTTGTTAAAATTATAAAAATAATAAAGGTATTTTTACATTTAATATATATTCATGTGTATATCTAATCTGGCTGGCTTTAAGAGCTGTCTGTGGCACCGAATTTATAAATACACCGAACAACAATAGCGAAATAAGGAGCCTTTGAATCAACAATATATACTTCCAATCACAATTCTGTTCAATTTCTTGACAATCCGAGGGCCCTTGCGATACGAGCTTATCGTTGCAAATAAATCAAAATGTACGCAAGATAATCAAGTTAATTGCTAAGACAATAATTATGACCAAATTTATAGTATCACTTCAAAATTATTTCGCTAATTAAAATGTAGCCAACTTAACACACAAACAACGAAGGCACTTCGATGTCGCCTCGGTTGTTGTTCGGTTGTTGATTTGGTTCGCTTTCGGGCCATGTATTGGGTATACTGAGGAATATATATATAGCATATAGTATATGGCAAATTGAAAAAATCATGGTGAGCCTCAATTTCCGCCATAAGACGAGTCATATAATTTATTATCAGCATTTCTAATTTTTGATAAGGGTTTGAACTGGATTCAACTCGGATCAGCTGTGGGGAAGTTATAAAAAAAGGAGACCATTATCTTTTCTATAAGATGAACATATATGTATCTGGGGTTTATTTTTATTATTTATATTTTTCTTATATCACATTCTTATTAAACTAAATTTAAATGCTACAAATTTCTAAATTCGTTTTATATTGCTGAGCGAAAGGGTAGTAGATTAAAAGAATTAATTCCTTATAGAAAATCCTCTGATTATTTCAATAATTTTACTTTAATTTCTTTTGAATGAAATCTATTTTGTATGAAAACAGAGAATAAAATATAGCAAATAAATAACAAAAATTTAAAAATCTTCATTAAAGTCTTTAAATTTTAACCATTTTTTTTATTATCTACCTGTAAAACCTAAACGTCATGAAAAGGTGTCTGTGGATTTTTCATAAAAGTAAAATAAGTGTGCATCATCAAGTGTGCCTTGGCTTTATATTTAGCTATTGAGTCTATTCTAGCCTCAGGAAATTCATTCGTATTCCGACTCCTGAGTAGTTCAGACCTCAATATTTTTCTTTACTAATTTTCATTTCGGTTTTACTTTTTCTTTTCTTTTGTAAAGTGAAAGGTTTATATTTATTTTATTTAATTCTGTATTTTCCCCCCCTTTAAATGATGTCTTATAAGGATCTAAGATAGCTATCCTTGGTCTTACTTTTTATTTTGTTTTGTAAATTGAGAAAATGTATATTTTCTTTCTTATTTTATTTTAATTTCCGTTGTCTTTGGTTGATTTCCCCTTCCCTGTTTATCCTATAGCTACATATTTTCTTTTATTTTTTCATCTTTCTTAATTCTCTCCCTTTTTGAATGCCGTCTTATAAGGATCTAAGATAGCTATCCTTGGTTTTATTTTCATTTGAGAAGAGAAATTTATATATCTATTTTCTTCTTTTATTTTATTTAATTTAAATCTTGCGCTTATTTTAGCCCCTTTAAATGATGTCTTATAAGGATCTAAGATAGCTATCCTTGGTCTACCTTTTTTGTTTTTTAAGTTGAGAAAATGTAAATTTCAATTCTTATATTGTTTTAATTTTACGCTGTTTTTGTCTTATATCAGGCGGTTGATTGCCTTATCCCGTTTTATCGTATAGCTATATATTTATTTCATTTCTTAATTGTTTCCCCCTTCAAATGATGTCTTATAAGGATCTAAGATAGCTTTTCCTTTTTAACTCTGGTATATATTTATCGTGTTTTATTTTACTTGAATATTTGTTTTCATCTTTATACATATTTTGAATTCAAACAAATCTGTTTAAAAATGACGTAAGTTACAAGGTTAATATCCTAAAACTTATATTTATTTTTAACTCTTTGGCAATCATCATAATATAAACTGCATTCTTATCCCTAAAATGCATCCATTCATTTAATTTAATTACTTTTTATTGGCACAATAACAATTAGCTGAGCACTCTTATTATTTCCTGAATTCAGAGGTGACATAAAATGTGAACTCATTTGGAATTGTACCGAAGCAGAATCCAAACTCAAACCTACTTTCAATTGCGATTGCCGGAACCCACTTCCATTCTTTTGGAGAGAACTCGTCTGTCCACTTTATCACGTAGTTCTCAAGTATTTCATAGACGCACTCGCACGCGGACGGACTCTATGGTTTTTATCGTGCCTGTTGGTTTGCCTTGAAGTATGCTTTATATTGTTATTATTGGTTGTTTGATCTGTTGCTGTTGTTGGCCGTAGTGTTGTTGTTGTTATTATGCAGCAGTTTCTTGTTGTTTGATGGGCTAATAAAAATTCATTTCGTTCTTGCTACGAACACGTATTGCATATTCGTATAAATAAATGAGAGAAATAGTAGAGTTTGTGGGGAAGAGGAGAAGGATATGTGGTACGGTGGTGTTGAAGATGAATTATTAGAAAAACGTATCGTATCATAATTATTAATTTCAAATAGATAAAATACATTCAAATGTCTATGAAGTGGTTTGAGTTTATGTTTAAAAATAAATAACATCTGTGAATTTAGCTTTGCTTTATTTTTTTGAAAGTAACTCAGCCATAATTAAAATTCCCTTTAAATTATGCTGCTCTTTTCTTTACAATTTAACCCATTACTCACTGAACCTCTGACACCTTTCTCCTCTGATCTTAGCCCACTGTGCACCATGGGCTGCGGTTGCTGATGCTGCGCTTTATTTTGATTTGCCTTGAAGTGGCCAAATGTGTTGAACCAGAACGAACAATAGAGCGGGGGGAATGGGTGAGGGATTTCTCCCTAATTTCAATTCATTGAGCTATTAGCGGGTAATTTGCAGCAGGAGAATTTCATTGAATAATCCCGGCGAGACCGGAAAAGGGTGACAAAGATCAAACCGTAGAACTGGAATTGGTTTTCGGGTTGGATTCGGTCCTCTCGGGATGCCCGCTGCTGATTGTCGCATCTGTTGCAAATTAAATGTGAGTTATAATTTCTATAAACACACGAGCTCGGGAGTTGCGGAAGGCACACACCCAGAAAATCGCCGTTTGAATTGAGGGTTCACTTTTCCGTTCTGCGGACCCTCTTCGTTCCCTTCTCTGTCTGACTTTGGTTGCCATTGTTGCTGGTGTTACAATTTGGTTATCCCCTGTTGGGCAACGTCATCAGTTACACTGGGAAATATTTAGATTAATTTACTAATTTATGCTGAAAATATACAATGGTTTAATATATGCAAAGCTGCTTTAGTAGCCAGGAGCCACCATTTCCTCGTCAGAATTCGATGCTTACTAAATAAACAACTAATTTATCTTTAATTTTTATTTAATTTTAAGGGATAATACAGCATTAGATTATATTTAATTTTCTTATACTCCAATCTATACATTCCTTTCTCTCAGTGATGGGCAACCCTCTTCTGCATTTATAGTTTCCTAGTCCCCGGTCCCAATTTGATCTTCATGTCAACACAGATGATCACATTTTATGCTTAATTTTGTTATATGTGATGTTTGCTTTACTGATTTAGCACACCACTTCCCCCTCTCATACATCTCTCCCTTCCTTTTTCCACACTGAGTGAACTTTTGCGCTAATATCCAATAGAATTTTCCTCGATTTTCGATTTTATTGTCAAATATGTGCGATTATTGTCATATGTTGGATTTTATTATTGTCAAATTTGCATTTGTCTGGGGGGATCGCAGTCGGAGTTGGGGGCATCTAAGCGGTTATTGCTCGTTAGCCAGCTAGCTGCTAATGGTTGTTTGCTCTGTCAGCTGCCAGGACGAGGCGAAAGGGACGCGGGTCAGGATGCTGCGGTGCCCTATTGATTGGCCCCGATTGATATCACAATTGATGGGCGGCATTCCATTTTTAATTGCCGTCGTTTTGGGACAAATCCTTGCTAATTATTAGGGGAATAATCATAGAAAGTAGGCACATATGCGCACATTGTGGGTTTATAGTGATGGTTTTTCTTTCGTCTGATTTAGTTTTGTGTTTTGTTTTTGGTTTTATGCATCCGGAAATTTGAATTTCTATTATTTCTTATTATATTAATTTCAAATTGAAATTAATTATGAAGCAGAAGTTCAATAAAAATGTATCTTTAGAACTAGAGGTTCCAGTAGAAAACATTATAATATAAAGTAAACTTTAAGAATTCCTCATAACATAGGACAACTGCTTTACTTAAAAACGCTATTTATTTTTATTGTTTAACAAATAATTACCATGTAGAAATATTGAACTTAACTTGATTGCAAACATTAGTAAATATTTGTGAAACCAAAATTAACTTTCTTGAAGATTTACCCAACCTGGTTAAGTATTTACCATCTCTCCCCTTGCTACCTGCAACCCCTCTGGAATTCCCTCAGTACTCCGTTAAATTTTGCTAATTAACTCAGCATAAGGTTTTCTAATTTCATTTAACGCCGAGCAATAACAGGAACAGCAACAGGAATGGTAAGATGTGAGAGCAGTTGGTCCAGAGCAACCCTCTCTTGGCCACCCCTTAACCCATGGCTGGCCCCCGCCTCCTACTTCGTGCGTCGAGTCCGGGCTTCAGTCGTTTGGTATCATTAGCCTCTGGGGATGATTTGTTGTTGTTTGGCAGCACTTGATCAGCGCAGCAATGAATTCAATTAGCACCAAAACACCAAAAGAGCGTTGCAGGAGGGGCACTCGGGGGTTAAGGGTTGGGGGTTGTGGATGTGGCACTTGCTGCCGGCACAGGAACAGCAGCCAGAAATCTAGAGTCAGAGGCGTAGAAAAAGGACGACACACCCTCGCCATTAGAGAAGGACGAGCGGAGGGAATATAGGAGGGGAAGTCTGGTCAATTGTTTGGATTATTTTTCTGGTGAATTATTGCGTGTTGACGCATATGGTGACAATTTTCCCTTACAAATCGTGTCGTCTCCCTCTCAATTTTCCTGCTTTTCCTTCCCATTTTCCCTTTGCTAATGCCCCGAGCAATTAGCTTTGATAGAGGAATTGTTCTGGCTCTCGCGAAAATTTCCTAACGATTAAATCGAAATCATTTTGACAGGACCAGGACATTGACATCCAACGGGTGCGTTCTGAATAAAGGATTCGCCAGGATATCGTGAAGGGGAGTTAAATTTTTTGATTTAAAAGCGGAATAGGAAATAGATTTAGGCTTAAATTGCTTGTGATGCATTTTTAATAGGCATACAATTATTATTATTATTAATATTAAATAATTAATTTAATATTATAACTAATTAAGCAATAAACTAGTTTAAAAAAATATTTACTTTGCTACAAAAATATTATTTTTTCATTAAAACAAATAAATAAAAAACACAAAGCACAGCATGATTTTCCGAACTTCGAATCTGAACTTCCAGTTGGGAATTAGTGCAATACAAGCTGTGCTTAAATTTTTATTAATATTTAATGAATTTATTGTGGTTAAACAAAATATTTGTAAAAGGTGTATTGACTGCACATTTTATTATTCTTCCTAAAAAAGTTTTTTAAATAATTCAACATTAAGAATAAAGAAAAAAATCGACCAGTAATTTTACCAATTTTAGAAGGAAACAAAAATAGGACAAACAATGCATCTCTCTTTCTCCCTTTGAATACCTCCTTTTCGCTGTATTTTTCCCTTCTGTTTATTCAGTGAACTCACGCACGGATTTGGCTTTCCTTCGTTTTTGTGGATTGATGGCACAGCCAAGTTGGAAATTCGGCTAGCCCGCTGATTGCTCTTGGACATTTTCTGTTTGCTCCTCGTCCTCCCACCCCCTTGGAATTTTCCCCGACCCACCATCGTCGAAACACTCTCTCTCTATCTGTTTGGTTTGCTGGAATATAGCCAGATGGATTGTGTAAACATGATGGAAATTATGGTATTAGTCGCGTATCACGAGTTCGGCATTCGGTTCTCAATTGGGTTATGAATTGATTAATGAATTGATAAATTTGTCGCCAAAGGTTGAGGGTCTTTTTGTGTGTCTGTGCGGGGGATGAATCGCAGAGGAAGCGATAATCATATGTTAAATGGAGGGGAGGAATGAGAAATATATTTTATTGAATAGATTATGGGGAAAATTGAGTCCTTTTCTTGGTGCGTCTGTTACAATTTTTAGGATTTTAGAAATAGGTAAAAAAAAATCCAGAATTTCATATTATCTCGTATGTTTTTTTTTTATATTTTATCTTTAACTTATATAGAAGAGATGGTTTCTTGATTTCCTCCCCATTTTTCTTATACCTCACCACCTTATAGCCACCCATCTTCTAGCCCTTTCCTTCATCCTTCAACATCTCTTACAAATTGTGGATAATTTGTTCAAATTCTTCGTGCTGCTGATGAGCTGTGTGTTTCACATTAATTGCTACAATTGAAATGTACAAAAAGAGTCATCAAAATTATTGTTGCTGCTGTTGTCGTCGCTAATTAACCCATGTGTGCCCGGAGTCTATGGCAATCCCTCGCACCTATCCACGCAGGAACGCACGTTCTATCCCTCAGACAAAACTGGCAATGCAAACAAACAAATGTAGATAAACAATGTGAAAAATATTAAATTGTAATCCGCTTAAATGTGTTAAAAGGTATTAAATCTAATTTGCATAATTGCCCAACCGGAGCGGCGACAGGCGACGGACGGAATGAGAGAGAAATCAAGCGAACCCCAGGGACGCGGCATGAAAGTCAGGGCCACAAAAGTTTCGTCCTTAAACAGAAAACTCGATCCAATCAAAAGTGAGTCAGGCAGGGAGGAAGCGGGGAATACACAGAGAAAAAATATATTTAAAATAAATATTATAATAAGTTAATTTTAAAGAAATCGACTGATGTTAAATCCAACATAGGGACTATGATTTTAAATGCTTAAATTATATTTTCAATTCAACGTTAAAGTGAAATTGTATCGGAATAAATAATACATTTCTGAAATTGTATATTCATTCTCAATTAAAACCCTAACATTTTCCTCACTGCAGCAATCCTCGAGAGTCGCGTCTTTTGTGCTGAGTTTGTGATGCACGTGAGGACAATATTTAAAAATGTTTAGCATAATTAATGCGTATCCCAGATCCTCTCCTGGTCTTGCCTGCTGCTACTCCTACCCCTCCAGTTATCCCTATTTTCCTACCCGGAATCCCCCTGCCGCAACCCACGGTGTTGTTATCCTCGACAAGTGCAGCCGAAAGTTAACGAACATTTGCCTAATCAACCCTTGAAAACATTTTGCGCTAATTTGAGGCCTCCGCCGATGGGCCGGGGGTTAGCCGGGGTCACTGGGGTATATAGCCAGGAACCGAGGCAGGACCTCCGGGCCACATTATTCACACATACGCTCAACTGAACCGCCCGCCTCCTCGGGACTCCCTCGGGCGGGTGTGCGTGAAATTGAATTTATTTTATTTGCCACTAATTGGCTGAAATACCTGAGGGCGTTCTGGGCCAAATTGCGGGGCGAGGATCCCACAACAATTGAAGGTGTGAATGGTCCTCGATAAAGGAAGTTTTGGGGGAGCTGATTTGTATTTGTTTAGGAAGTCTTGCAGGAAAAGGTCGTAGAAGCAAAACTAGGTAACAATAAAGTTTTATATTACTTTTAGATTTAATAAATATTATTTTAGTAACAAGGAGAATTTCTAAAACGAATTAACTTAACAATATAGTAGCTTATTTATTTATATTTAAAAATAACCAAAGCTCCAATCAAATTCTCCACTTTCCTAGCACCCAAAAATACTTATCCTAAGCACCACACATGCCATCCAATGGAAAATCACCGTCCTTATTCCTTTTTTTATTTTGTAAAACCACCCAACCGCCATAAATTTAAACAAAATCTTTCCTTTCTCCCAACTAGAAGAAATCTCAAGAACTTACTACACACATTACACAACAAGGACCCCGAATAATATCCTTTAGCGACAAGGAGATGAGAAACTGAACCCCTCCACACAGATGATATGATAATGGCAATAAAAGATGATAATGTGTAAAAATCCTTTTTGGCCAGATTCGCAAAGGGCAGACACAAGTCTGAAACCTCAGACGGAAGCCAGAAAATCATTTAAAAGGGAAAACTGGCTGGAAAATCCCATGTTTATTTATATAACGAACTAAGGATGCTCTTGCTGATTAAATACATATACAAGGCAATTTCTTTTGTAGTTTATAGTTAATTTATGAAAATTAATATTTAAAATTATTTGCAAAATAAAAAGCCTTAAAATAAATTTAGAATAGGCCTATAAATAATTCTCAAAGAAATCTAATAACCCTTCAATGAAACTTAAAAAATATATAATAAATATATATTAAATATGCGATGTTTTAAGCTTTTCTTTTTTGTAAAAATACTTTAAAAATATCTTTTTTAAATATATTGACTTCTCTCTAAAGAAAAACAAATACCCCGACGCTGAAGGGTATTGTAAAACGAGCGACAGATGAAGAAAAATAGCAAGAAACAGCAACAACAATAGCTTGAAGAGCAGTAAATGCTATTAACATATTAAAGCAATAAAAGAAATGGCATATAAAATGCTGGCAGACCAACCAGCAACAAAAAAAAACAGAATAGGAAAAGGGAAAATTCACCCAGTAAACAAGTTGGAACTTCCCACTCCTATGAAAAACCACCGCCCGGAAAATTTAAGGGGGCGGCACAGAGCACACACCCAAATGTTTAGCGGCCAAGTGGCATTTACCCTTCGAGATGGAAATGGAAACGCCGGCGAGGATTGGGGGATGCTGCTCCGGCTCCGGTTGGCACTCCATGTCCCCCTGCGCCAGTCCTCCTTTTCGGATAATCATACTAAATGCTGCCATTTGCCATTTGTGAGGTTTTGCCACTTTGCCCTTTATGGCTCGCCTCTGTCTGTCTGTCTGCCTTTCGTCTCTTTCGCTCGCCCTCGTCCCGTCTCTTTCGCTTGGCAGCATCCCATCTCTTTCACTCTCTTGGCTAGGGGGATGGGCGTGGGCTGAATTTTGCTCTGGGGCTTGGCAAGCAAATTGTGAAAAGTTCGCCCAGGCAAGTACTTCTAAAGCTCTGTGTAAACACCCACTAAAATCAATTTGCTGGATTTTCTACCACCAGAAAATGTGTATTTTACGGGTTCAAATGGTACAACGGCTTTGGCATGGAAAGACAGTGTGGTATGGAGAGAGGAGATCTGGAGCCCCTTAGAGTTTGGGTTTCTAGAGATGCTGGGAGATGAAATGCTGGGAGATGATTGGGTTTGATTGGGTCTCGTCTATTGTTTGGGTGAGTGTTAATGGGATATTATGGGAGAATGTGGCATTAGGAACGATTATGCTAGGAAAGAAGTTGCAGTTAAGTTTTATTAGAGATAATATTAACGATTAATGGTCCTTAAAGATTTATACAATAAAATTAATATTTATAATAATTATTGAAGTTCGATTGGAAGCAATATTCACTGAAGATCTGAAATTCGACTATAAAAAGTGTGTATTTAAGCTTTATCAAGAAAATCTAACGAAATATGAAATGCTTCCACAAATATTAATATTCAGCAAAGGCCTTAAATTAAAATTAAATGCACATAAAATAAATACAACTATAAGTAGAACATTACCTCCGATATAATCTCGAATCATACAGAAAAGTTTCACCCAACTTGGCTTCAATTTAAATCCCTGTCACTACTGTCGCCTTCTTCCCTTCTCATGTCTACATAATCTCCCATAATGTTGCTGAAATTCCGATTGAACTTGGAGAGGAAAAAATGTAACAGCAGAAAGTTTTTGCCCTTTTGGAAACTTTTATGCTGGCAAACAAAAAGCTTAGAAAGTGCGGATTTTCCAGGGAGACGAGGGGATGTCGTGCTCTGCTCCTCCCCGTTCAATGGCCTTTTGCTCCCTTTACTTAACCTCATCTAATAAATGGCTTCGCCTCCTGTCTCGTAAATCACTTAACAATTTTGCGAACAAAAAACGTAAGTGAAATTCGTGCCAAGGTTCCCTGATTTGCTGCCGATTTTTCAGCTTTTTTACATGGCTCTGCATAAGTGGCCCTAAATCGCATTCATATAGGTTTCCAGCGGGGCAACTTTTTTGTGTGACCTGCCATTTGATTTATTTATTGTTGGTTTATGCGTGATCTTGCCTCAAATTAGCATTTATCATTTCGATTGGCTCCACCCACACACACACGATAGGTGGAGGAAAAACCTTCAAGTACTTGGAAAATGCGGGAATTTATAAAAAGTGGGAGCTATTCACGAAATTGTTTTAACAAGTGTAGCGTAATTTTTCAAATTGTCTTTCAAACTCTGTTAGTCCTTCACCCCCTTTGCAAGTGATTGATTGCGATTATGTAAATTCCCAAAAAAAGAAATGCTTTGAAGGGAGTGAGTGGGTATGAAGAAGGACATCAAAGGGTAAAGCTGGCAATCATCCATTTATTTTATTACCACTTATCGCACCATAAATTTAATATGACAGAGTTAAGGCCTATCGGTAGATAATCCCTTCACAGGAAACAGTAGCCCAGTCTATGTTGGTCTTTTATCCCCCGGCTAATCACCCCTTTCCCCCATTTTGGATCCAATCAATACTCATTCCCCAATGGCGGCAATTCCGGGTGTCCAATGTCACTAATTGTGTGCAAATGGCGTTTATGCCTTGCATTTGGGGCCATGCATATTAATGGCCTAATCCGAATCCAGGGAAGGGTTCTAAAGGGGGTTTTCTATGAAAATTAGGACGACAAAGAAGATACTAATTTAGCTTGGGGTAATATATTTAAAGTCTTAATTTCTACTTAAGGCAAAGAAATAAATTTAACACTCTTCATTGCAATTGTATATCCTTAAAGAAAAATTTCTACTTTTAGTTTCTAAATATTATTATTAACCCCTTCTTAACCCATACACCGAACAGCACAGCCAATCTCCTATAAATACCTTCTAGACAATTATAGCCCCAGAACCCCTCAAATAAATGATTATATCGGATAATACAATCAACACAATCAACTCGTACAGAGAGACCATAAAAAGTGTGGCGACTTCCGTTGCGATTAATCGAAGAGTTAATATTATTATTAATAATATTCTCAGCACAATAATTTTATTTAATTTGTTTATTTATCTAGGCTAAGCGACGCACTCGCTGCTTTTACGACTCGGCCAACGGGCCCCAATAAACACATTTGTTTGGTTAATGAAGTCGATAAGACTACCGTCACCATAAAGATACAGATACGGTAGCCTATAAATCCATAATAACCCAGAGAAGGTGGGGAGATTGACTCGCCCAAGATTTACGATCATCGCCCGTATCGTCGACAGCTTTAATTGAAAGCAAAGCGAATAATTTTCAATCAACGAAATCAGGAAAACCCTAAAACAAGTTGAGCAGCAAAAACAAAATAAAAGTGGGAAAGATAACGATTGCCAATGCGATTGCGACTCTGGAGGGGATTCGGGGGGAAGTCAGACCTGGACCAGCCATGGATATATTTGTATTGATTTTAAAATTATGCACACAAACAACAACAAGAGAGCCCAGAGCCAGAGTGGCACGTTCATCACCATCATCGACGACTGACTTCGTCGTCGTGCTG
The DNA here is from genome assembly GCA_035045905.1 of Drosophila anomelani. Taxonomy (NCBI): domain Eukaryota; kingdom Metazoa; phylum Arthropoda; class Insecta; order Diptera; family Drosophilidae; genus Drosophila; species Drosophila anomelani. The sequence goes on from JAWNOO010000165.1 coordinate 9,484,663, forward strand.
TTGACTTTCTGTTTAGATTTTCAATTAAATTTGTTGACTCAGAGTTCGGGAGCACGGCAGCGGGTCGTATACGTAATATAAATTGATTATTTCAATTTATTTAAGGCGCAAACCGATAGGCATTTAATTAAAAACTCATCTGAGCAAACACACAGGGAGAGCGAGAGCCCGAAGCCTCCGCTGGAAAAACTGACAACGACACGACTCATTACAGGCTCAAGTACCAGAGACTCCAGCCAGAATCGAGAATCGAGGAGCAAACTAGTGCCTCGCTGCAACCGATAAGAAGATGTGGCGTACATATACGAATGTTACCATTGGCTATATCTACGGCTCTATGCCGGGCAGCTTTATCAGACCTTAACATCTGTTTATAATTGAAAATGCAGCTACTGTGTCGCCGCTGGCACCGGGAAAATGTGACACGAAAATTGACGCCAATCGTCTGTCATTAGTGTCAACAGACTGAGAGCCGGTGTGAAGCCCAAAGCAACTATCTGCTTAACCCATGTGGAGTGGTCGTGGTCGTCCCAAGGTTCTTATCAATTTGGTAAACTAAGGTAAGAGTAAGGAATGGTTACGGGATATGCCTGGAGTCAGGTAGCCCATTATACATATTAAGAAATCGGAAAAGTATTGTAGATATATTTGCGGTAAGTCGGCAATTACTTTATCTATAAAATATTGTATCTCAAGCTAACCGTTTTCTCCAATTTCCCAAATAAAATCAATCATTTCTAACATTAAGGCATATTTTAAATTAAAATCATAATATTTCTTAAGCAATTCTGATTAATTAAGATTAGTTAAGCAGACAACTAAAACGAATTTAATATCTTCCCATAATGGGTTAAGCATCAACCATCAGACTAGTCCAGTTTAAAGGTAAATACCAACTCTCCAGCTCTGATAAAAAACTGAAAACATCACAGCCAGCCAGGCCCAGCCACATGACTCTATCGAGTTTAAATAGTCAATAGCAAAAACAATAAATATTTCAACTGCAGTTGGGATCGGTTCGGTTATACCATAGTTATAGGATGGATAGCGGTTAAGTGGGAAAGTGAGGTTGCCATGGGGGAAGTTTCACGCCTTTGTTGACTTTTTCATATTTCTTAATGATGACATTTTAATTATTAGTAAAGTGCTTTCAACAGCTGATAAGATATCGGGCAATGGATATTTACGATTGACTCGCTATGACTTTGAGCCACCTCCTCTGACGTTCACCCAAAGAACGAAGTTCAAGTTGAGAGGAAAGGGAGAAAGGTGTTAAATGGGTGAAAAGCTGGGGGCAGGGGAGTTCAAACACAAGTAGCAGTAGCAGCTGTGTGGGCATTGATTGATAATAAAGTGCAAGAAGCAAACTCAAACTCAAGGCAGTAGTTCCAAGACAAACAAAATAAGATTGCTGGTAGAAGAAATATTATCTAAGGTTACCTTTAAATAATTTACTATTAAACACATATCTCTTTCTTTCTTGATGTAAACAATTTATTAAATACTAAATGTATAATCTCATAGATAAGCACACTTCCCACGAACCTTCAAATATCAATCAAAAAGTAATCCAATCACTCCCAATAGAGATTAAAGCCATATTCATCCAACTTATCAAGTCTGGCCATAGGAAAACCCCCCAGAAAGTGTCAATCTCACACCCGAGGCAATTGACCAATCCTATCCTCTCTGCATTCCAATCAATCAAACGAAATTCCAACGATTTCATAATTCAGTTGGCAAACTACAGGCAAATATTTAGACATCATTAGCTTATCTACAGTCGGAGTGGGGGACTCCGACACTTTCAGCGGAGATTAGCACACCTCCATCGATGATGGAGCCCAACCAATTTAATGCCTTTCAACAGGTCACTTATCATAGGACTCGTTGCCCTGCGCAAATATGCCTGCAGTTGCAATTTATTGTTTGCGCATCGGAGAACATCAAATACTCGATATTCCAAGACCAAGTCACGTATTTTCCCACTTTCTCGGGCAGAGGGAGAAAGGGTCGAACCTGGTGGGGAGTCTGGAGCCCGTATCAGAGACACAATTAGAATTATGAAGTCAACTCCTAGTTAGCCGGTGATTAAAAGACAACAATTGCAGCGACGCCAACTGACTCACAAGTCGACCGCAAAACTTGGGGAGTCAAAGTCCTCCGTGGAAGTCGTTGCACTGCGGAAAAGATGGGATGGAAAAAAATGTTGTATTAAAATATTTTCCCTTCACATAATGTTATTAGTTTGGAAAAAGGAAAGACAGAGGGCCAATTATATTATTTTAATTGAAAGTTTTAGTTGGATTTCTAACAGAGTTCTAAACTGTACTGTAAATAATAAAAAATATTAATCATTTATAGCCACGGAAATTATAATATTATTTATAGACAGTAAATTCTTGGAAACCTATTTGAGATGAAAATCAGACTACAAAAAACTTTCAGATTAATTTGGTATTAAAACATTTCCAACTTGATGTTCATATTTTTTCAAGTGCATCCTCCTCTGTCCACTGATTCATATCAAACCTCAGGGTGGATTGCAATTTATCTGCACGCAAATTTGCCAGAAGTGAGAGAGGCCCGAAGACTGAGGACTGAAGCTTCAGGACAAAGGACTGACGACTGACGACTGAAGGACTGAGAGCTCTGAGAACTGAGGACTCCGGGAGTGCGAAAAGTCAAGTTGGTCTCTGTTGCTGTTTTGGCTGGGCAAACAATTTGGTGTCATGGCTGCCCTGCCATGATCTTGGCATTTTCGGGGCTCGACTCCCAATTGGGGAGCCAGCTCCTCCATTCCGATTTTGATGCCGAGTCCTGAATTTGAATTTGATTTTCGTCCCCGGCTTTGTTAGCCAAGCCATGTGTGCACTTTGTATGGCTGCAAAATGGGAAAATGGCAAATGGAAAATAGGAAATGGAGAATGGAATATGCCATCAACTCGTGCATAAAATTCTGGTTATGAAATTTCACATTTTCTTGGCATTTTCTGGCTACAATTTGCGTATGTGTTTAACGAAGCATATATTTCTCAGAGACAACGCGAGGCTTTCTGGGACGCTTTTCCACCGCAAATTTGTGTATGATTTTTGTTGTTTCCACAACAATAACAACAACAACAATAGCAACATCCAAAAGGAATGTCCTACGAAACTGCACTGGAAGGCAACACTTTTAGGGGCTCGGCGAGTGTCCTGCAAATATTTATACAAATAAAAGACACGAAAGCAATTTCAACATGGAAATCCAGCAAATAAATACAAATTGCCTCTGGGGGCGGGCCACGCCCCCACTCCGGGGGGAGGCGCTAGGCTGACTTATAGAACTTTTATAAATGGCCAAGCGGCCACAAAGCCACTGAACTGGAAATTTGTTCAATTTTTGTTTACATAAAACCCAAGGAGCAGGCAGCTCGAAATAAACAATACAAAAACAACAAAAAAATGAAAACAAAATCAACATGAATGCTATATGCGATACTATAAGATATATAGGGAGATTTGTATATAGATACATACCACATCTGTGTTGCTGGCCATCCATTGTTTCATTTAATTTTTGGTTATTTTGCAATTTTTCACTTCATTTAACTTCTGGCTCCTACGGATTTGTCCTATCAATTTACTCAGCCATTAAAAAAAAGGGTTAAGCCAAGAAAGTTGTTGTTGTTTTTACATCTTTGGTCTTGAAGGGTTGATTGAGGCAAAAGATTTTTGAGACACACAGAGGAAAAATGAGATGTCCTTGGAATTAGTTAATATTTATTGTGAAATTTTAAACAGCATTTAATGGGGCTGCTGACTATATTTATTACTGATAATTATTCTCAAGATAACGAAGTCTCTATCAGTCTTTTAAAATATTATTTTATTTACTTCATATACTTAAAGAGACTATTAAATTATTAGGAATAAAGTAAAAAGCCGGACCCTTTCGAAATCCCTTTAAAAGGGGTTTTTATAGTGTCAATTCTTTATATTGAATAAATACAATATTAATAACGAAAGACTTATTTTGAAAATCAAGTTTGAATATAAAATAGTACAAATCTGAATTGTACACCTATATAAACCCTAAGATATTTATTTTCTCTGTACCCATAGGGCAAAAAAAAAAACAAACAGATTTGTTTTGCTCGGGTTTTTGAGGGTTTGGCTTACAACGTTCAGGGTTCGGGGTTCATGTCAAATCAATGTCAGAGCCTCCTTACGCAATTTGCCTACATGATGTCAGCAGTTCCTTGGTCCCCACAATAAACATCTTCACATATATTTATATATATGCTGTATATACATTTTAAGTGCAAATGTTTATTTGCATGCGCACACACTCTTAAACAAATTCTAACAAATCTGTAAAAATTTGTCTTCTGTCAAGTTGAAATTACTCAACGGAAAGAAGGAAGGGACAGCAAGGACACACTTGGAGACATGCTTAGCATGCTTATCGGGGGTCCTTATGTGTTATATCATGGGCTCGTTAAGCGCCAAGCAAAACAAATCATAATCTCAAAGGCCTTCAAAGTGGTTCTTTGTTTCTTTGCTTCTTGAAATATGACAACGCGTGCCATTTGCCTGTTTACACACATCCCGAAGGAGGCATCCTTGCGGTTGGAAGGATACTTTTCTTTGCAGTCCCCCACCGAGTCCTTGACACACCCATCCCCCCGTCAATTTCTCATCGTCTTATGTGACGCTGCGCTCCCTGGAGCTTTGTAAAAGAGAAAGTCCTTACGCATGTGTGGGGCTGCGATTTGCTTGTTTGAACAACTTTTTGGTATTTGACAAATCTGCATTAATATTTTTACATTGCCAAAAGAAACGGACTTATTTATTTAATCTTCTCTGACTTTTTGGAGATAGCTTCTGCGAAAAGTAATATTAAGTAACTTTTATTATGTTTTTAGTTGTGTTAAATATCATTGATCTTTCATCTTAGTTCTAGCCAAGTATTCAAATGTTTATAAACTATAACTAAATTTAATATTAAACTACTAAGATTCTAGGATCCCCAAACAATCTCTAGGGTTTTAAAAGCCCATAAACTTTAATTAATGCAGACTATAATTTGCTTTAATTATTAAAAATACTGTTTCTCTTTGTAATAAAATATTCGTAAAAGATTCTTATCTTTAAATGGAAACAAAATCCAAAGTTCAAAAGGGACCTCTGCTTTCTGCAAAATATACTATGGTTTTATGGACAGCTTCTCTTCATTGCAGTTTCCCTCTGTCATTAAAGATCCTTATTATTCTAAACGTAGCCCCAATCATCCATAATTTGATCACGTTTGCGGCTGTCATGGATATTTATATATATTCCATGTAAATCAATTCATTCTCCATTTTTTTTTTATTTTGTTATTTCTGTTTTCCCCGAAACACGCACCGCAAATTTTTGCTTATTGATGTGTAATAAACCCAATTGCATTTGTTTTGAATATATAAATAAATCATAAAAAAACGAACAGCGCAGCAACAACAAAGGTTACGCCATCTTTTTTTTATTTTAGATGATTGTTTTGTTGGTCTCGTTTCCGTTTCCGCTTTGTTACAGCTTTTGTTTTGTTTCCCATTCGTTTTCCTATCTTTTTTTCCTCTGCAAAACGTGCGTGGCATACTAATTTGGACTAAATGTCCGGGGACGAGGATAAAAGGAGTGCGGGACAAGGCGGAGTGTCCTGCCCCTCGGGTCCTCGGCAATACATTTGATTAATCAAACCAAAAGTGTTGAAAATGTTATTTTTGCCAGCCTTGCAAATGGCGCATTTGGATTTTTATGTGCCACAACAGTGATTTTTACGATATACGCACACACACTCGTCACAAAAGATTGGGAGATGGGCATAAAAAGCCACAAATTGGGACCTTTTGTGCCTAAAATGTAGCCATAAACTTGCCGGCACAAACATTTACAAATCATAAAATCTACCCCCAATAACCCCCCAAAAATTTCAATATGTTCAATCAGCCATAAAATTTCAGCCGATTCCTGATCTCTAAGAGAACCCATCAAAGTGGCCATGAAAGTGTCGGCGCAATTACTCATTAGGCATGCCAAGTGCACACTGCTCGTCATAAATCTATCGACCAGTGCGAGCAATTAGTCAAAGGAGTGCGCGGTGGCAGACAATTTACAGAAGCAGCCAATGGAAAAGGAAAAACCCTGCAATTTTCAGGGAAATTATATAAAAAAAAAGGGAAAAGAACTTTAGCGAGAGTCTCAAAACCGCTTTCGCAGCAGCTTCATTAAGGTTCATGTGTGGGAGTGGAGTGTATGCACTGGGGATAAAAAAGTATACAAATATATTTTAAGTAATTTGTAAAAAAGGGGAAAAAAATTAAATATAAGACAAAATTTAATAGCCCTAATATGCCTAAAAGCAAAAAGTATCACTAAAATCTAGAAAATGGCAACGCACTAGAAAATGTTGCTAGTCAAATGTAGCTAGCAACATGCTGAGCAGCACAGTGATGTTGCAGATGCAAGCCTGGTAATAGTACTTGTTATGAGTTTTTATTTAAATCTGAAACTAGGCTTTAATTTTCCAATCACTCTTACAAATTTGGTATAATTAGACTATATATTTTATTTAAATTTGCAATTCAAATTATTTTGCAAAATATATTACCATCCATACAAAATCCATTTGTTATTGTTCATTGATCTTCCTTAATCCCTTAATCAGACACCATTTTTCGTACAGTGTGGATGAGAGCAAGAGGATCGGAAGCTGGGGCCATAACGACGAGTCGACGAGCAAGCAGTTTGTCATTTAACATTTGGCAAACGTATTAAAACACCCCATCATTGCCTTAATTAAGAGCCATAAAAGCACATTTACTTATTGTTTCGGCGCGCTGTCTCTTTCCGATTCGCTTCTGCCCCCGCTTTACCATCTCTCTTCCTCGCTTCGGGTTTTTTGCACATCTCGTGGCACGTCTTTGTGCTTATTTATCCCCGGGATGCGGGAGAATGGAGGACGACATTACACCCACTACTTTACTGGGTGGAAAGCAAGCAACCCCTCCAGTGAGCTTATCGCCCCATTTTCCACTTTACCATCCTCTTAGCGTCCATTTGTCGTGCTTAATTCATGGCTAAAGTTGGAATTAAGTGAATTTTACGTTCATTAACGTGCGAGGGTTGTGCTCTGCCTGTGCGTGTGTGAGTGGGTGGGTGTCCTGTCAGTGTATATATGTATGTGTGTGTGTGTTGGCCATGTTTTATGTGGGCTGCAGGTTGGGGGTTGGTGCTGAAATGAGCGCCATTCAAATGCTAAATGGTGGTGGACTGTTGCTGATGGCGGACCAAGGATACCGGGGATACCAAATAGGTGGATAGGTGGAGGTTAAGCGGGCTTTTTGCGCCTCAGACAGTGTTGATAATTAGCGCCGAGCGCCTAATGCTTCACTAATAACGTAAATTTGTGGCATAGTTAATGGATTGGGGAGTGAGGGGGGATCGCAGGTACGATTGCACGGCCCGAGGTGGCAAATCAATGTCGAGTTTAGCCATAAGTTAAAGCGGACACTTATTGATGGGCTTAACATTAAGTTTTATTTTTATGGAAATTAAATTAAATTTAATATTATGTATAAATTAAAATAAAGTATTCAAAATGCTCTTTAAACCCCGAAAAAAAGAACGAATTAAGAGTTTTAAATATACATATAATGTTAAATAGATAATTAAAAGAGGTATTTGAAGTCAGGAGAAAAACGAATGAAGAGCTTTTTATTTTTATAGTTTATATAAACTAAATTGAATTCTTTTCTTATTAAAAAAAATATAAAGGTTTAATATAAAATAGCTTAATATATCCCAACTTAAGCTTAATCATTTTTATTCAAATATATTTTATTACAATTTACTATAAATGACTCTTACATTAAAATATATCATTTTTTGGGTTCCTTTAAAATATTTTTAAAATGTTGTCCTATAGTTTCTCAAAGTTATTGTTTTTGAGATATTATTATTATCATTAATTTTATCCAAATCCACGTTCTTTTTAATTCTGTTCAACAGTTTTTTTCAATAAATAAGACCAAAAATGTAATTAAATCCACACAAAATTATCCAAACAAGACAAGACCAATTCAACTCTTTTTAAACAAAATGGCAATTAAACCCTATAAAATGAGACAACTTTTGATGAGTTTGTTCCACATACGCCACTGGCAAAGTGGCCCAACTAATTGGAGGACACTCGCACAACTTTCAGCCGCAGGACTTTACATGCGAGCAGAAAAAGTGGCCGAATGGATGTCGAAAAACTTTCAAGTCCAAAGCTATCACAACCAACTAACTAGCCAGAAATGTTGACCACTCTCACACACACACACACACACCACAGCCGTAGTGGAAATCTTTGGACGAAAAAGAGTAAAATGTGCCGCAATGCTGCGAATCGCCTGTTAATTAGTCTCACTTAGAAAATAAACTGCAGTAATTAAGAACGGAGGCAGACAAATAATAAAAAGTGACAGCAGGAGGGCATTCCCCGCGGACAGCAGCCAACGCCCCGAAAAACTAGTTGAAGTTTTTCCGACAGTTTTCCAGACTCATCCCTGTCCCCCTCTGGTCCCCTCTTTCCGCTTTAGGGTGAGCATTTTAATTTCAACGCTAGAATTCTAATTAACAAACAAATCCGGCAGAATACACAGCAGCACCAGGACTCGGCAGTGAAAAATCCCCCAAGGAGCAATGGGAGGGAGGGAAGTGTAGCTGCCGGGACGACAGCAAAAAAGTATGCTGCATAAAAACTCAACCAGAAGGGTGGGGAGGAGCAGGCAAAACCCTGTGAGCCATGATCTCCCAATTTAATATTATAATTGCTACAATTATCATTCTCATGCCATTTACACACAGCAATTGCACAAAAACAAGGAAAGCGAAAAGGAAGCTGGAAAAAGAGAGAGGCGGCAAATGGGAGAAGAACCCGGGGGGAGGGATACAAAGCGGATCCGGATATGTACGCCAAATTGAAGCAATTACCGGGAGTTCCCCGCGCTGGAAAATCCTATATAAAAGCCAAGTAGCTCCGCCCACAAAAAGGTCGCCTCTCTTGCTTGACTTGCGCAGGCGTAAAACTAAGAGAGAGAGAAAGGAGAACCACAGAAAGAGAAAGAAAAAGAGAGATGGCTTCTTCCAAAAAACAAACTTACAAAAACAAAGATGATGGAGTCAAGTCTTAAGGGGAATTCCCCCCGATGCTGCTGCCAATGTTGTTGATGATGATGATGTCGTTGATTATAAAGAAAGGTTGCGACAAAAAAAAAAGGAAAAGTCACATTTTTTAAATTTATGGCATTATCCACCCCCAAATGAAAGTTGAAGCGGCAAACGAAAGAGAAAACAATTTTCCACGATTTAGAGCAAAATCAGCCGAAGGACACACAAGTAAATCTCATTATGGCCGTGCACAGGCGCTGGCTAAGAGACAACATTAATTGATTGTTAAGTTCTGGTCGCAAAAATTGATTACGAAATGTTTTTGCAGCTGTTATTATTATTAAATTAATTTGTCATCAAACAAAAGTCCCACTCAGAAATCTGCATAAAAGCCCACCGCCTCCCGCTTGCTCGCTATCCAAAGAGGCTTACAAAAACATGACACGAAAATAATCACAAATGTTGTTGATAAAATCCCCAGACATGAGCGGGAATATGTTTCACTGCGGCGAAAAGGTGTCCGAGGGACAGCTAGGGGTATAGATTAGAAGTTCGTTCGTCATGTAAATGAGTTTTATCGCCCGGAATCGAACTAATTGAATTTGATAAATTGATAAAACATGAGCGGAAATGGCGCAGCTACATCGACTGGAGTTACTCGCTAGATATACCCTGTATAAAGATTTTAATAAATTACGTACATAGAGATTATTTTTTGTTATTGCATTTACATTTAGTACGGCTTTGTAAATAGTTTCTAATTTGTCAAATAAAGGCTACAGTCCTTAATATTATTATTATAAATCTTGCTAAATATTGAATACAACCTGATACAACTCCTATTTTCTCCTGTTACCCCTCACAATTATGGGGCATTAAGTGTGACAGCTTTACCCCACTTGTCTGGAATTCCGACAGCTGGTCACTAACCCCCTTAACTATAGTTGTACCAGCCCCGCCGCCCATGTTCTGTGAGGATCATCAAAAGTACAAAGTACAGTTAAGCAATAATCAATTGCTAAGCAATATTCTTGTCACCATTTGTTGTTGCTGCCATTGTTGTCATTGTTTTGTTGCTGCTGCTGTTGGCCGTAGTCATTGGGTTTTCAACAGAAGTCAACAGCAGAACACCAGATAAAAGGCGACAGAACAGGAACATTGCAATGTGTAATTATCGTTGTCACTAATTAAAGTTGGATGATGACTAAAACCCAAAAAGGAAAACAGAATAACAGAATCTTATCAACGTAACCAGGGGATTTTCAAGACACTGACTCCGTCTGAAAGCCGTAGTAGACAAGCTGGCGAAGTATTTCATAAATCCTAATCAGCCGAAACAGTTCTCTCTTCTTATTTTTGTATTTCAATTAGCGATAAAGTCTACGGAATTTATTAGACGACGTGGGTCGGGTCTCAATTTTAGCTAATTGGTCATAAAGTTAATGAGTGTTTAAAATTAATAAGTTTTATGACGGTGCACCTGGGAATTGTTGACCTCAAGCATTTTTTTATTGAACATTAGTTTAAACCAGGGACCGTAATCATTATAACTTATATTTAAAAAACATGAATGCAAATTACTATTTTTCGATTATTTTTTCCCTCGAATGAGCGAAAAGCTGATCGATTATTTTTGTTTTGCACTGACCTACATCAACAACAGATCTGAAGGTCATTGACCGTATGTTTCTTCAAACAAAACAAAACAAAATAAAAAATCACTCTCTCTTTTTTTTTGATGCAGTCGCGGTTAACAATCTTGGATGAGCGAACAGCTGATCGACTATTTCTGTTTTGCTTGACATAAACATAAGCAACTTCCCTTCAAAACAAAAATAGTCAGCTGTTCGCTCCCACTCTCTCTCTCTCCTTATTTGCTACTGCAGCAGTCAACGATCTTGGATGCTTGTTGTTGTTTTGCATTGATTTCTATTTTGCTTTTGAGTTTTATTTTGAGAAAACAAGGACAACTTATGGTATTTTGATTATTTCAAAAGTAGCGCCTTTAATCTCGATTTATTAGTATTAAAGTTGGATGAGTCGATATGTAGATACTAAAACGTATACCGATGTTCGCAATCTATAACCATCGTATAGCTAGATTTTGTTAACAAACTAGCTAAACATTTTTTTTGGCGAAACGGCCCTACAATTACATAACAACATTTAAGAAATTAAAAACAATTTATTTCATAAAAATCTTTACAGGTATTAAGGACTTTTTCCGATATAATATATGGCTAGAATATATATTTAAAGCCATAAGCTAGTTTCAAGCTCAATAAACTTTTCAGATATGGCGGATATAGCCTGAAGTAAGCTAAAGTGGCTGCAGTTTTTTATTATTATTTTTATTTTACAAGAAAATGCAAAGCCAGCGGTTTCTATTATGGGCCATTTTGGCCTGCTGCCTTGTGGCCATCAAATCCACACCTGTGAGGTGAGTTAATAGCTGGGGGAAACCGAGAAACCCCTAGAACATTCGGGGCAATCTTCCCCGGACTCCCCACTTCATCCTGCGCCGCAGCTAAGCTATACAACGTACATGCACAAATATAGCAATCCAGGAGCTGAGTCAAGTTCAAGGTTGACCTAGAAGCCCCCTTTCGTGCTAGATATCAGACAAAGAACTCTGCAAAATCGATGGGAATTACTCATGAGCTCAAATTTCTTCCCCCCTTCTAGTGACACATCGGATTCGTCGGACGAATCTACGTCTCAGGAAAAGCAGCAAGCGAAGCGAGACCCTCCGAGGACTGGTGGTGAGGAATTCGAGCTGAGGTTCTCATACGATGACGAGGACGCACTGCTGGAAGGAGAAAAGTGGAGCCGCGTGGAGAGCAACGACTGGGACGTGCTGATCTTCACCCAGCAGTGGCCGGTGACCACATGCTATCACTGGCGCGAGGATAATCCCGATCAGGAGTGCTCGTTGCCGCAGAAGAAGGAGTTCTGGACTATTCACGGCATATGGCCAACGAAACTGCATCAGTTTGGGCCGAATTTCTGCAACAATTCGGCCAGCTTCAGTCCGGAAAAGCTGGAACCCATTTCGGATCGTCTTGAGACCTTCTGGCCAGATCTCAAGGGCGAGGACACGACAGAGTGGCTGTGGAAGCACGAATGGCAGAAGCACGGTACCTGTGCCATGCGCATCGAAGCCCTGGACAACGAACTCAAGTACTTCGAACAGGGTCTGACTTGGCGAGAGGATTACATCATGTCGCGCATCCTGGACGCCTCCGACATACACCCGGACTCCAACAATACGGTCACCGCGATTAATAATGCCATTGTGAAGGCGCTGGGCAAGAATCCCTCGATCCACTGCCTCTTCGATAACAAGCACAGCATCAGCTATCTCTCGGAGATTCGCATCTGCTTCAGCAAGTCATTGGAACTGATCGATTGCGATGGCGTGAAGCAGGGCGATGCGGTGACCGTTGTCTATCCCGGTGGCAATATCACCACCAATTGCCATATCGGCAGCCTCGTTCACTACCCGAGCTTGGTGCCACCGCTGCAGAGGAAAAGGGACTGGAAGTTCCCGCTGGTTAATGTCTACAAGCTGCTGCAGTTCCTCATGTGGTTCACCTTGTAAATGGCGACTGGTAACTTGGACACATGATCTTTCACATTATGTATAATATTTTGAGGCGCGCCTTAGGAGGACTTGATGGTTAACTCCACCCTTGTTTCTATTCTTCCACTGATTTGACGTACACGATCCAGCGGTGGAGGTGAACAATCATAAACGTTAATAGCTTCATATTTAGTGAATTTAATGGAAATTGTATTATCAACTCATAACCCTATCTCCATCTGTCCATTGATAATCTTTCTTCACATCATATGCACTTGGTTTTAATCTTTTTTTATGGAACGGCTTAAAAGTAATATTTAACAGCCCCTCCACTTTATAATCTCGAGCAGAGATCTATTCTTCTAGTTTATAAGCGAATTTTGTTGATACTTTATCATCGACTTAACATACTTGCGGATTTCTAAAATATATTTCGTATTAGATTATAAGCCCCTAATTTTGTTTAATTAAAGGAATGATTTGACTCTAAGCCGCTGTTGATTTTGTTTTTTTAACGGACTTCAAATTTTAATAATTATAACAAACTTCTTAATGCTGTTTCTACCATCGTGTTATCATCGTATTTACTTAGTTTCACATTCTGTTTAAAATTAAAAAACAAAACAAACATCGAATTGATATATTGCAATATATTCTTGAATTGAGTTAATTTATAATTTAGCATAACAGGCTATTACATAGGTTTTGATATCTAAGGGCTGTTGGGAATAAGGAGTCACCCTACTGCTGCTGCGTGGAATTGCCATTGTACGTGGCCTTATCCTTCTCATCGTCCTTTTTGGTATCCTGCAGCCGTCGAATGTTCGAGTCACCATACCGCGGCGGTTGGTATCCGCCTGGGCGCTGTTGAAACTCTTGCGAGGAGGAGGATGCAGCCTGGTTGTTGCTAGTGGTATGCGGCTTCGGAGTAGTTCCAGTACCCGGCTGTGGCTGGGGTGTGGGAGGGGGTGTATGTGACCCCGAAGCCATGTTTCCAGACTCTTCGTAGTTATAACCAGGATGAGCTGGTGGCCGTAAGATATACATGTCCATGTTGCGACGGGCGGCACTGAGGGCGTTAATCAAAATAGGTTAGAAATATCAAAATAGGTTAGAAATATCAAAATAGAAATCCACATTCTCATTCTGGTACTCACGCATCGCCCTGGATAATTCCGACATTACCCTGTCGGTCTGTTGTCCCCCGGAAATTAGACACCAAGGCGGATAACCTCTGGGTGAGGGGACGCAAGCCCATCTTGTTGATGTAGTCAAAGGCCTTGGCCGCTGGCGTAAGCATTGCCCAAATGGCCGTAATAAACATGGTCATCAGAGAACTGCCGCTGCGCACCACGCGATTCACATGCTCCTTAGCCAGCACCAGGACGACGGCATTGGGCACCAGTTTCAGTTCCCGCAGCGTCTTCTCCTCGTCCTCAGTTAGGAACTCCCGCCGTGGATAACTTGCGGCCAAAGTGAAATCGCGCACATCGCTGGCCGCCAATAGTTCATTGCGCACATAGATGCGGACGGTGCCCAGAACCTCGCCAACTGGGAAGGATTTGGTGTGATTTATTCCACCGGGCAAACGGATCTGCAGACGCGTTTCGTCAACCGAACAATACGATGATTCGTCAGCCAGTGAGGTGGTTGTGCTTGTCGTCTCCGAGGCGACCTGGTTGCGTTGCGCCTGTTCTGCCCGATCGGCGGCGATCTGTGCTCGGATGCGTTCCCTGGCCGCCTGCTCTTCCTGTCGTTCGCGACGAATACGTTCCTAAGGGAATAATAACGAAGAAACAAAAGCTTTACAACCATATATTATGAGTTCGTCCTTTGCTTTTACCTGCATATTTTTCAGCTCCTGCTCCTTGGCCAGAGCCTGCTGGCTTTGCGCCAGCCTACCATCCCTGCGCCGCCTAAGCTCGTTCTCTTGCTCACGGCGCCTCTCCTCCTCCAGTCGCTCTCGGCGCTTTTGTTCCAACAGATTCTGTACCTCCAGCATCCGCGCTTCGGAGTCTGTAGTTGATAGCTGGTCTGGTGTCGGCACCTGTTCCTGTTCCGGTACCGGTTCCTGTTCCGATCCCTGCACCTGTGCCGGTCCCTGTACCTGGGCGGCAGCAACTGGAACAGCTGCCGAAAGCATAGGTATTACGGGTAGGATTGATGTGGCGGCCAAATTCACGGAAGCGCTTTCGGATGTAGTGGCCGGCTCAACTTTACTTGCTGTCGCCGAAGCTGAAGAAGATGCTGCTTCTGTAGTTCTTTTGTCAGCCACCGAAGACGCTGGAGACACTGTGAGCGGCTTGGGTTCCACCAAACTGGACGATGATGATTCAGCGGATATCGCGGAAATGCTGGCTAAAGCTGGCGCAGATGTCTGATTTACCTTAGGCTCTTCTACTTGCAGAGTCGAATCCGAAACTGAGGCGACCACATCGACAGGCCGGGGAGTCTCTGAAACAGTTCGAATTGGTTGCTTTTCCTCGGGTTCCTCGGGTGTCTCGTGTGTCTCGTCCTTGCTTAAACTGTTCGAATCATCGGCTCCGGCAAAGCTCCTGACAGCAGTGGGATTCATTTGCTCCGAAAAGGAGGTGACTGAACTGGATACAGACGGCGTTTCCGTTCGTTTCCCTGCCAGAACCAAAACCCTGTCGATCTTGGCCGTTAGCTCTTCCACACTATCCGTGATTCCGGTGGCTATTTCCAAAGGAGTGCCCGTCTTGCCGATAAAGAAGAGCGAGGGAATTGGCACAACCTTGTCTGGAAGAGTCAAAAAGGGCCGCTAGAGCGGGGACGAGTGACTCGGCAGTAATCGATACTCACATAGCGACATGAACTGTCCGTAGGCAGAGCTGTTTCCCTGGACTTTAATGGATACAAAGTCGGGGGTTTCCAGGCGGGATCGCACCCGCACATCGTCCACGAATCGTTCCAGCTTGGTGGACAACTCATCCTTGCCTAGGCAGGGGAGAAGATTTTCACACAATGACGTGGTTGAATCGAGAAATTTATGCGTTATTCTTACCCTCAATGAAGACAACGAAGACGGCGTTCTTGGCCTTGGACTCTGCTACGGCCTCCGCTATGCTGCCCCTGTGCCAGTTCATGGTTTTGAATCGGTTGTTCCACTTTTGTCCGGGTACGAATACGGGAGACGGGTAATTTTGCCTGTTTTGTTGTTCCAGAAATTTTCTCTCCTGACAGCTGACTCCCACGTAGGGTGGTATTTGTAAATATCGATATTTACATTAAATTTTTAAGGGACATGGCCACTAGATAAATGTTTATATTCTTAACATTTTCAAATTAATTTGTTTGTTTTGTTTACATTTTTTATATTTTTATATATATTTTAATTATCGATTTTAGCCGGCGATTATTCGATAATAAAAGAGAACCAGAATTTTTAAATTGCTAGACTATTCTCGAGCCCGTTGCATAAAATTTAAATATACTCTTGGTTTCTTTTAGTTTCAAGCACATTAACACATCCTTATGGTAGCATAAAACTCCATGGCATGCAAACAAATATTAAAAATATCTCTAGCACACAAAAATTAGGTAAATAAAACATTATAAATGAACAAAGCATCACAAGAATTTTAGGATCGCAGAGTAAAATCATTTTAATTGATTAACTAATGATGAACACATAGAACTTAATTGTAATACATCAACCACACATATAAATAATAGTGAAATTTAATGACACTGTATACAAAATTGCTGTCGTTTAATATAAAATTGTTTTATTGAATAATGTTTATATGTATGGATTTAAAAAAATGGTAATGCTTTTGTAGAACACGTCTAATAAAGGACTACATATATGAATATAGGTGATTATTTCCAGTCATTTGGGTTTCTCGTTGGTGCCTCCTTTCACTCGCTATCAGCGCCTGTAAGTAAATCATGGTTAGTTCAACATATTTTCACCAAGGCCGCCTCTCACCCTTACACTCTTCAATGTCTGAGTTTATGATGGAACTGGCCGGGGTGACGGAGATCTCGCTGCGCTCCACGTCCGGCAGCCTGGCCACCCGTACAATGCATCTCTTTGGCTTCGGTATCAGTGGAAAAGGACGAGCCGTATTATTGCTCGTAGTCGACTTTAGCCTTTCCAAATTCACGCGACACTTTCGCACCTGGTACTCCACCTCCCGCTCCACGCTGCGATCGCTGTGCACGTTGAAGTAGGGGTGTCGGGGTATCTTCACAACCATCTTTTTGGTCTTGCATTTCGGCGACATCTTCAAAATCGTACAAAAATGCTGTTTTGGTGCAGAAAAACAAAATGTAGGCAATTTTTGGTAACGACGCCAAGTTTGTCGGTGCTGCAAAACGATAAAATCGGTGTCCAACTATCGATAGTGCAAACTACTAAACAGCTGACTGTGTTTGCAACTAATTTGGCGAATTCCCTACATCCATTCCGTAAATCCAATTGATATTTTACACAAATACTTTATTTTGTTGTAATATATTATGTATTTTTGTATTTAAAAAAAAGAACAAAAAGCATAAATATATAAGGCCGGGTTAGCTATCGCCGCCTAGTTATCGCACAACTATTCACACTTTTCAACACTACGCCTAGGGCTTTGTTTTTGTGTGTCATTGTAAATTTTTGTGTAAATACACAAAAGCTAACGAATAAATTGTTTCAAAAGTACAACACAACCGACATGAGTGACGTCCAGACCCTGATGGATATGGGTTTTCCCCGGGAGCGTGTGTAAGTGTCGGGGACTTCCCCGAACGTAATTCTCCTCTTCCGGCAATTTGCAATATTTTTCTTGGAATTTTCCGCAGAGAATACGCTCTGCAGGTAACCAGCAACAAAGGAGTGGAGCCGGCCATGGAGTGGCTGCTTGCCCACGGCGACGAGGAGATACCCCGTCAAAATGCAGGCGAATCTAAGGGTCCCGGTACCGGGGTTCCCCCGACTTCTAACGACGACTCGGCGGCCTCAGCTGCTCCCAGCAGTAGTGCCGAAGCTGCTTCCGGTTCCCCAGTGGCCAAATCCCTGAAATGCGACGATTGCGGCAAGGTGCTCAAGGATCACACAGAAGTGGAGTACCACGCAGCCAAGACTGGTCACAGCAACTTCTCCGAGTCCACGGAGGAGAAAAAGGCCCTCACCGAGGAGGAGAAGAAGGCCCAGCTCGCTCTCATCGAGGAGAAGCTGAAGCAGAAGCGCATCGAACGCGAGGAGCGCGAGAAGGTAGATGCTTTGGAACGCGAGAAGAATCGCATCAAGTCCGGCAAGGATATGACAGAGGCCAAGCGGCGCATGGAGGAGCTGGAAATGAAAAAAATCGTGGAGCAGCGCAAGCGTGAAAAGGACGAGGAGAAGGCGGCCCGCGACCGGGTGAGGGCTCAAATCGAGGCGGATAAGGCGGCACGCAAGGCCAGGTGAGGCTTAATCTACAGTTCCATTGAGAATATCATAACATTTCGCTTACCTCTACCCACAGAGAACAAAAGGAGACGGGCAAATCGGAGCCAGCACCCTCGGTGAGCTCCACCACAGTCAGTTCACCGGCCCCGGCTGTGACATCTCCGCAGCGCGTCTATACGGAAACCCGCATTCAGGTGCGCTTGCAGGATGGATCCACGCTCCAGGAGACCTTCAATATCAAGGAACAGCTATCGGCCGTGCGTGTGTTCATTCAGGTCAAGACCGGCATTGAAACACCATTCTCTCTGATGACCACCTTTCCGCGCCAACTGTTTGCCGAGGAGGATTACGAGAAGCCGCTGGAGGTGCTCGGCTTGGTCCCATCCGCCGTCATTACCATGACCAAGACGGCTGCATAGGGCGTTGGGTATAAGTACCAGGGAATCTCCCTATTTCTCTATTTACGACTAAACGAAAATGTCTACTAAAACAAAAAACGCGGCGCGATATTCCCCCAAAAACATTAAATGTACGGTTTTATATATGTATTAAACAGGAAAAAAAAAGAAAATGCATTGGCAAACAGAATATTTAATCTTATCACTAAAGCAATCCTTAAGCCAGCTACATGAACGGCTCCACATAATTCTTGATCTTCTTAACACTACGTTCCGCTGGTCGGATATTCAGATGCTGTCCAAAGATCGTGAACTCCATATTGCCCACCTTCAGGCCAAAAACGCACTCGCTCTTGGGTATGGTCCGCAGCCGATGGTCCTTGCCCAGGAGCTTCAGCACATTCTTGGTGTCCATCACACAGATCCCAGACAGATTCTCCAGCGTGCGGCACTTGGACTGGGTGACTCTCAACTTGGCGCCGTGCAAGTCCAACTTCACCAGCTGCTTGCTGAACTCGTCGTAGCGGGGATCGTGGACTTCGGGCGGCGAGGTGCCCTCTCGCAGCGCCAGGTGCTCGCGGACGTAGCCCTTCCACAGACTATGCAGCGGCAGAGCCTCCTCGTACTTCATCTGCTTGGTGGGCAGGGTATTCAATCCGAGCTCCGCGTACTCCTTCCGACTCAACGTCGCGGACTTGTGGGCACGTCGCTTGCGGGAGTGCTGCTTCTTGGTCTTGCTGCCCTCCAGCATGGTAATGTGCTCCTGATTGATGCTCACATTTCGGCGGTGGTGCGGAACCACCAGGTCTGTGAGGAATTCCTTCAAATCGCTCGTCGCGTGGTCCATTTCCAAAATCAAAACAAGCGAGTGACCATCAGGCATTATAAAAATTACGGTATTAATTCTAGAAATGTGCTAAATAAACCATGGAATACATTGAGCTGGACACACCGGGCAACCGGTAATTTCATCGGTGTGGCCGAGGCGGGATCTTGAGAATATACCGATTGGCGCGTATGGAATAGAGTGACCTCATGTTGCAGTGGCGAACCGGTAAAAAAGTGGGCATTTATTCCGAACCGGTAATAAGTGTGACCGAGACTTTAACTTTAAAAAATACCGATTGGCGCGCACCTAGAATAGAGTGACCTTCTCATTACAAGGGCGAAACGGTAAAAGAAAGTGGACACAATTTCCGAACCGGTAATGAGTGTGACCGTGGCGGGATCTTTGAAAAATACCGATTGGCGCGCTTTTTGAATAGTGTGACCTTCTCATTTTGCAATGGCGAACCGGTAAAAGAAAGTGGGCATGAATTCCCAATCGGTAAAAGAAAGTGGGCATGAATTCCCAATCGGTAATGAGTGTGACCGAGGCGGCAACTTTGGAAAATGCCGGTTGGCGCGTCTGGAAACAGAGTGACCCGTGCGAAAAAACCAGAAAAAAGAAGTCGTGTGTTTGCCGATGTTCGTCGGCCATTCGTTTTCGTTATTCGTTTTCGCCAGCCCCAAACAAAACCAGCCACAAATAAAACCAACGGACGGCGAAGCGCACGGATACACGCTGGAAACGCTGGGAAACGTTGGAAACGCCGCGTGAAAATCGGAATCGTACGCCCCCAGCCACGCCCCGCGGTGATAACAAAGATAATGCACTAAACGTGACCCAGGCAATTGTTGTTTGTCTATATTGTACGTGTGCTAAGTGTTCTTGTGTAGTGTCTGTGTGCGAGCAGTGGCCGCGGTAGTAGTAATAACAACGACAGCAAACAACAACACAGTCGTCTCGCGTTTTTTACAATAATTAAGAATTAAGAAAATTACAAAATTCGAGTGTTTTTTACCTTGTTATCTCCCTCACACGCACAGAGTTCCCCTCCGCACTTTCCCGGCGCGTTTCTCCGTCTCGCTCCCACAAACGCGGAAGAGTCGGAAATAGTGAAATAAATTAACAAAAACATAAACTGCTGCCGACGTCGCTGCTCAAATAGCATTTGCATTTTTAAGGTAAATCAAAGGTGGAAATAATTAGCCCAGGAAAATCTGGGAAAAGCAAAGCCCTGGGAATTATTGTTTATCCCCGGGCAAAAATTTCTTTTGTCCCGTTTTTTATTGCATTTTGAGAGAGTTTGGCGGCGGAGCTCGGCTTCTCAGCATTGTGTTTGTGTTTTGTTTGCCTTAAATTTGTGGAAAACTGTGTGTGGTTTTTTACTGGCTGTCACTCAAATAGCGCTTTTGAGCGGCTTTTCGCCACGCGCAGGCAGCGCAGCTGAAAAATCTCACTCAGATGCGCACACACTTACAATTGTAACACACGGACGCGCCCCGGTCGCGACGCTAACGGCACTTTTCACATCCTCCTCTCTTCTCTCTTTATCTGTCTTTCTCTCTCCTGTTTTTCAATTTTCGATTTTTTTTGTGTGTTGTTGTTTTTGCAGCTTCATTTGCCACCAAAAATTTGAAAAGCAAACAAATGTAATTGCAATTAAAGAGCACAGAACAAAAGCAACGGGACATTTCCGGTTTAAAAAACTAGAGCTCGAAATTAAATGTAATTAAAGTGAATTTGTTATAGTTGAAAAATCTAATGGTTTATGTTTTTAAAGTTTGACGAACCGCTTTAAATTTAAAATAAAAGTAATCATTGTTATTTCTATTTAAAAATATAAAAATAAGAGTCACAAAACGAACCCATTCGCCCTTTTATAAGTCATTGTTTTTATTTCTATAATTTAAATAAATTCAAATACCTTAAATATTGCAATTAAATTTGTTTTAATTTCTATAAACATTTAAATTAAATTTAAATACAAAAGAAATAAATATAAGTGAATTAAAGTCATTGATATTTAATCTACAATCCCTCAGTTTTCCCAAGTTATGATCTTGTGGAATTCAAATAAAGATTATAATAGAATTATTTTATTTATTCCCCTATTTTCCATATAAACA
Source organism: Drosophila anomelani (assembly GCA_035045905.1). Taxonomy (NCBI): domain Eukaryota; kingdom Metazoa; phylum Arthropoda; class Insecta; order Diptera; family Drosophilidae; genus Drosophila; species Drosophila anomelani. Next base: position 9,506,177 of record JAWNOO010000165.1, read on the forward strand.
AATTTTTAATAAACAAAATTCCCAACAATGCTGTCTTTTGCTCTCCTTATTTGCAGTTCTTCAAAATGTCCTTAAATCTCATTTAAAAAATAGTCCAATAAAAGGACGTTAACAACACGACAAGGAGCGGAAAGGCATAGAATAGATTTGAATAGAAGCCAACCAAAACAGCAACAAATGGCCAACAATTGAATGGCGGCCATCAGTAGCCCCCAGCGGCATCCATTGAGCAATCAACACCATTTCTCCCACATCAAGCCAAGCACCACCACCACCGCCACCGCTGCAGTCACCACCAGTTCTGGAGGCAACACAACCAGAACCAGAACCACATCCACGTCCACAATCGCAACCACCACCATCATCCCGGAACTGAGCTCCATCGGAATACGAGACAGTCGAAGCACCGATAGCAACAACCAGAAGCGGGTGCAGCTGCTCAAATTATTTGGAAAGCTTGCCGCGTAGTCCATCAATGAGCGTTTCGATGTCACTGGTACAGGGTGGTGCTGCCGGTGGTGCGCCACAGGGCGCCAGCGCAATCTTGGCCGCAGCGGCTCCCTATTATCAGCCGCCAGCCGTTCCTCAGGATGTTCAGCCGGATCGTCCCATCGGTTATGGAGCATTCGGCGTTGTCTGGTAAGTAAAAGATCAGATGATCCTATGATTAATTATAATGATTATTCTCAGGATACCCTTTTTAGTGAGTGTTTGGGGGAGGTATTTAAGCCTAGACTGGACCTTGATTAAATGATGTTATTTATATATCCCTAAAAATTTTCGAAGATACAAATTTTAATTGGATTGGATGTAAAAAAGGGACTTATTGAGGAAGTTTTTTTACTCTTTGGCATTGTTTATGGATCAAAGAATGCATAACAAAATGGATAGATCAATAAATTCCAGGCACTTTGAAAGAAATGTAACAAATCTTATAAAAGTTTGTCAAGTATTTAAATAATATATGAAGATTGTATAAAATGTATACAGTGAGTGAATCAAGTAAAGCCATTCTGTGTCTTGTAACTATGTGTACATTGAGCTCGAATAGTTAGTTTTGTATAGCTTTGATATAAACAAACATTGTAAACAAATAACTGCAAGGGTATTTGCAACTTCGGTCCACTTTCAGGCACACAACCCCTTTGCCGGGCTATGTTCACTTTTTTTTTGTCATGGTCTCTCGCCGTGGGTTCAGCAACCTTCTGTTTAGGCCTTTGATTCTGTAACCCTTTTGGATTGTGTGCTGTTGTTTTTTGTTTTGTGCAGCAGGCAACGTCAACATCCTCGTACCTCGTACTCATTTCAATTCTGAGCCCAGTCTCGGTCTGAGTCCCAGTCCCAGTCCAGAGCCCCGAGCTGTCCTTCATGATTTTGCGCCTTTGTGCAGTTTCCAACGTTTTGGCTTGGGCCCCCCGAGGGTGGATTTTTCCTATAATATATTTCTTACCCTAAGCGCGGACTCTCCCCCTCCCCCTTCTCTCGTTTGCCTCGTTTATTTTGCCCTGTCCCTGGGTTTTGCCTTTTTCTCTTGACTCTCCTTTGATTTGCATTTTTTTTTGTGCGAAAATATTTTACATTAATTGTAGCTTAAACTGGTTTAACTTTATATCTAACTGCTACATCTGTTTAGTTTTGTAACTCACTGAAAAAACTAGAATGTGAATTGAAATATTTGGGTTTTTAAACTTGATGTTAAAGGCACACTCTTGGTGATATTTCACCCTATAAACATATCCAATTTCTACTTAATAAAATGTGTTAAAAATGCTTCTTAAAAAGGTTTTTGTTAGTAAATATAAAAATAAACAAACTAGTAACCAAAAAAATTGCGTAAATTGATTTCCACAAAGCAGCTTCTCCACATCAGCATTCACATACCTTTTGATTAGCCAATAAAATGATTTCGTTTAATATTTAAACACGGCTTTGCATCTATTTATTTTTAGTGTAGCTTCAGAAGTTCGGCAACGCTGCTTTTACAAATTTCATTCACGTGTAAAACGGCATTTCCGGCTATAATCAAAACGCAAAGTGAGGCCAGTTTATTGGTGGGGGGAGGGGCTCTACGGTCCGCGGAGTTGGTGGTGGAGGAGGCATTGGTCGTCCGTCGGGAAGCCAGTGAAAAACTGGCACACCACGGGGCTGGCTGGCTGGAAATGGGGATGAAGTGCGGAGGTTGGTGGGCCTGTGCCTGTGCCTGGGCCTCAAGGAAGTCTGAAGACGAGCCACAAGTGGAGGAGCTGAAGCTAAAAGAAAACACAAAGCGTAGAAAGGCAAACTATGAGGAGAGGTGCAAGAAGAAGCTCGAGTACGAGTATATCCCCTTAAAAACCCCCATCTCCCCGTGAAAAGACCAAGTTAAGCCTCCTGATTCCCTTTTGGCCAACTTAAAGTGGAACCCGCAGAAAGAAGTCGTTGACGTTTGGATTGGCTTTTCAAAGCAATCATCTCAGCCGTGTGGGTCTGTGGCAGTCACTTGAGCAATATATTAATAATGGAGTCATAGTTTGCACCACTCTATTTCGGGGCTTAAGACTTGGGAATAATATTAAACTATATTTTATATTTTACTTTTAAAAATGTGCACAACTAAGAACTATTGTTTTTCATTCTTAAACAAGATTTAACTTGGAGTTTGAATTCTGCTAAAAGTTTCTTAGTTGCAGGTTTTTTTTCTAACACAATTTTGTTTTAATAACCAAAAGTTGAACTTGTGCCAGCTGCTGCATAAATATATATAAAGATCCTGTTTAAGTTGGCGGAGGGGGACAGAAACTTAGGCTTGGAATGCAATCAAGCGTTAAATTCATGTGCCAAATGTCGAACTTGTTAGATGCAGCCGGCCCGGTCCGGCACAGCCTAGGCTAGGCCATGTCTTTTTTTATGTAATTTATTTTTGTTTACGGTTTCTTAGTTAAAGGTGGTGCTGTTCTAGGGTGGGGCGGGGGTTTCGAGAAAGAGCAGGTGAAGCATAGTTTGCAGGCGGCGCGGAAGGAAGTGCTGGTCGTTAAGTAGTTCTTGTTTTCGACTAAAGTTGGCCGAGTAAAAATATATAAACTTTAGGGGAATCCGCTTATAAAAAGTTTGTTTTGTATTTTTAGTAACATTATTTTGGTCATGTTTCTTAAGGGGAATTTTAAGTTTTAACTTGTTGTAATTATTTTAGAAACCTCCTTCGATTGCAATTACTTAAACCTCTTTGATTTTAATGGATTTTAACGAAATCGATGCTTGCTGTTAGATTACTCAATTTATAATTTGTTTCCCAGAAATGGCACTCTGGAAACAAAACATACAAAAAAAATAGAAAAACGAAGAACAACAACAAACATTCAACCAATTAATCCTAGGCAAAGTTCTACGAATTTTTCCTCCCAATGCAACCGACTCGAAAGAGTCAAGAAACGGCAAGAATTATATATATATAAGAGATATATGTATATATATTTTGTATCCGAACCGTAGGTATATCGGTGTGTATGTGCGGGTCGCTTGGACTCTGTCTGCGCAGCAGTCGCATAAGAAATATGCTATAAGGTATCCCAAAAGACGAGCGAATGAGCGAAGATCTTTGGGCTTTACTTTAAACTACCTGCAACTGGTTTTGGGAGGTGCGCAGGCAGACGACGGACCAACAGACCGATGGACAAGTGGACGGTTGGCTGGAAAAAAGACAGTGTAAACCTTTTGCCTGCATCTCGAGAGAGAGAGAAAGAAGGAGACGAAACCCGCTTCCTGCACGAATTGCGGTGCGGCGGCGGTGGCGGCCTGTGGATCTCTCTGGACCTGGACCTCAACCTGGCATCCAGAGTCTTGGCCTGGTCAGCAAGGCAAGGTGTCTCTGGTCTAGGCTCACTCACCTACCACCGACCGACCGACTTGGGCTAAGCCCGTTCCTGTTATTTTTAGGCTCTTGCTTTGTTTTGGCCCATTCCAGTTCCCTGGCAACAGGCGGACTTGCTAAGAAGAGCAATTTAGAACCTTTTAAATGCTATTTTATTGTTTATGGTCATGAACTTTATGGTTTATTTTGAGCATAAAACTAATAAAAAGTATCAAGCTGTCGAGGGTTTTATATAAAATGGATTGTAGATGCTACATTGTAAGCTAATTTTGATTTCTAGATTTCTGAGGGTATTCCCAGCTTCGATTTCCCATCTGATTTTTATCGGGTCGCAAATCCTGTGCTAATCTCAGCCGGGGGGGAGTTCAGTTCCCGCATGGCACCACTCCAACCACCGAAAAAGATGTGTTGTGTGTTATGTGTGTGCGAGAGGCCAAAATCGAGAGCAGTGCACATGCATAGTTTTATTTACGATTCTCCTCAATTCCAGTCACAATAATGCCGTCGTCGTCGCACCGATAGCGATCCCTTTCCAAGCCCTCCACTGTTTGGAACAGCTGCTGCAGAGGCTGTGCTGTGTGCCGAATTCCCCCCCTCCGTATTCCGTCCTGTTTTTGGTCTTTTTCCTGCGGTGGTTGAACAACCTTCGCCTGCTTTTCAGTTATATTTCGTCTGGCAAACATACACACACACACACATGGACACACAGACCGCTTACAGGATATGCCTCGGTCGTGAGGTCCCGCATATGTTTTTTTGTTTTCAGTCTCGTCTCGTTTCGTTTCGCTTCCCTGGGAAATGCATCATCCTGAAGAGTAGCGACGAACAGCCCGAAAACACAAACCCAAACCCAGACCATCCCCTTTTAGTTTTGTCGGTTTCTTGCAACGACAAAGTTTTTCCAAAAACCATTTTCAATTCAGCGTTTTCCCCGTCTGTATCTGTGTGTGACTTTGAAAGTGTTTGAATAATTATCCTGTTTTTCGTAGCTCTCCCTGCAATTTCTTTGCATTTATTCCCGACCGGGCTGCCTTTGCAAAAGGGCGCTCTATTGGTTTATGAGTTTTTCATCAAGTTTTCCTCTATTCAAGCTTCACACACGCACGTAAATTGGGTGTGTTGGGGTATTGATTTTATTCAAGGAAACTAGTCTTTGACGGCTTAAATTTTATGAAAAGGGGTTAAGGAAAATGGGAATGGGTGTTGTTATAATTTATTCTGTAATTTGTCAACAGACTTTCGGGTGAGCTAAAATTGATTGATAAATTTAGGAAATATTAATTCATTTTTTAAGAGATCAAACATTTATTTTAACAGAAGTTGGTGGGTTTTAAAAGATAGATTTTAAATGTCTTATTCTTGTAATTTATTATTTTAATTTATAATTTTACCACCCTTTATTTTACTATTTCATACATTAAAAAGAGTAAAGCGTATATTAAATACCAAATATTTCCATCTCCCCTACAAATATTGACCTTTAAAAACGATTAATTGATTTTCTTATTGAAATCCCATATCGCCTGGGCATTATCTTTCATCAGAGGTTCAGAAGTAGTTAAGTGAAGTCCGGCAACATGGCCTTATGACACGCACAGGACCTGCAATTCAGGTAGAGCCCAGGGAAAATCCCCTATGCCTGCCCTGCCCTGCCCCCCCTCCACTTATATCTTTCTCCTTTTATTTTTCGGGTGAAACATTTGGTCCTTATCCCTATATATTCATAGGAGTAGGAGGAGTGGGAGACAAAGAGGGAATTACGCACGCAATTTTGTACACAGCTTCATTCTTGGCCAAAGAGATACTCGGATACCCGGCTGCACGGATACTCGGATACTACAGATACGCAAACAACAACACATGTGTCTGTGCAGGCTTAGTTCACTACGGCTGGCGTTCTACGCTCTACGGTTCTACGGTTCAAGTGAAGCGCAAATGTATCTTTGAAGTTTATTTTGTACTAGACCCTGCCACTTCCCTACCTAACATCCTCTTCCTCCTCCCTATCTTTATCCATTGAGCCTCGGTTTTAGGTATCGTGTAACAAAGTGTGGCAAGAAGGGAGCGCAAGAAATAATGTTGCAGCTCTTTTCCACACATGTGCGTCTTTCTGTATCTGTATCGGTATCTGCGGCTCCGCCTGTATCTGTATCCGCAAATGTATCTCTGTATCTGTGGCGGTGCGTGTGCCTGTGTGACTGTGCGTATGCCAACGACGAGTATCGTGAAATAATTTTCACTTGGACCGCCTGCGAGCTGAGCGCCCCAAATGAAAAATAATAGTCAACCAAGTGCCACCAAAACGTAAAAAGCTTCCATGGGTTCTAACTTGGGATTGGGGTGCACTGAAAGAAATAGGAAATGGGAATTCATTAAGAAACAAAGAAAATAATATTTGCTGCATTTAAAATACTTGAATATTTATCATTACAAATAATAATAAATTACTTTTTATTATTATATTGTTTTAATATTATTAAAACGTTTTAGAGTGGCATAAATTTGTATGAGTAATGCGATCACATTATAATATTTATGGCTTAATCTAGCTTCTTTTAAATTTTGAAAATAAAATTAGGGCAAATTATGGCCATATAAAATATTTAATACCTAATTATTTAAGTTCAATATGACACTCCTTTTTTTTGAAGTGTAGACTCCACCTCGAGCAGGTAGCTCCTCGCCAACGTCTCCCCTCTCCCCCCTCTATTGCTGCGTGTATGCCAAATAAATCATCGTGTGTTGGACAACAGAACGAACGTTGAACGCTCCTCTTTCCCATTTTCAGCCCCCCCTTTTCCCCGCATTTTCCCCCCCTTTCCACCATGCTGCCGTGTCCATTGAGTGGAGTTCAACTGTTCTGGGGCTCCTACCTTGGAGCTGCTCGTAAAGTGCATTGGAAAACTGAAATAGACAAGTCGAGACAGTTGGACACAGCGAACACCGAACCGAGGCAGAGGGCGGGGTTCCGAGGGGCTTCAGCCTGGGGCGGTCAACTCTACTTGAACCCGAACCTAATGAAGCCACCACGGGTGAATAGTTGTCCGGGGGGAGGGGAGGGGAAGAGATAGTAAATAAAACAGAACCCATCCAGGTGGGAAGTCGGGGGAGGCAGGGAAACTAATTAAGTTTTGCGTCAAACTATTTGCCTCGAGGGGCCAAAAACAAAAAAAGGAAAGAACTACTACCAAGAAGTGTTGGAAAATTTATGCATTCAAGTGATTTAGGTATTGGGGAATAATAAGTCAAGGAAAATAATTGCCAAAGAAAGTTGGAAAATATTATTTTATAAGGCGGAAACCTATAGAAAGATTAAAGCGTGGAATATGCAACTTAAATTCACAAACAAATTAAAAAACAGATCCCTGGATTCGTGCTAATTAAGCGCGATCTGACACCGAACTGGCAATCGCTTCGACAGGATCGCGCCTTGGGTTTCCACTTGCACTGCCTGTTCCCTCCTTCATCCATTTCCCACCTCGGTCCATTGTGGCTGCGGCTCTTTTGGAAAATCTTGCATATTTAGCACAATGGAAAACTCTTTTTGCTGGTGGCACGACGGCACAAGTCACTCAGCCGCAACGAGAAAATCGTGCGAGCGTTTAATGTGGCTGGCAAGCTTGCTCGCAGCTGAAACTGCAACTGCAACAACAGAAATTGCAACTGCAGCAGCGGCAGCAGCAACAACTTCTGCAACTGCAACCCAAGCCAGAGCCGTAAACTAACTGCTATTGTGTGTGGTTGCAGTCTGCTTCATCAGCCTCAGCCTCTGCCTCTGCTTTAGCCTCTTCGGCTTTAGCCGCTGTTTATGCTAAATGAGGGTTAACACAAAACAGAAAGAGCAGAGGGGCAGAAAGTATATACAAAACGAGCTTCTTCTGCAGTCCAAAGAAAATATGATTTAAAAGGAGATTTAAGGGATATATTTCTGTTCAAAATTTGACTTTATTTACAAGATTTTAACCTGATTTTATCTCGTAATTTAAGCATAAATCTTGGTTTACTTCATCTAAATTTTTTTTTTAATTATAAAATCCTTACAAATTATATATTTTTCTCTGTGTAGCCAAAGTTGCAACTGTAAAATGTCCGCCAACTCTCAGACTCTGACTTAAATTTCGGCTAACAAAAAAGGGGGCTGCAAGGGGTACTTCTTGCTGGGATGCAAAACAGGCCTATCTGCCATCTATTCGTTGGTAAACTTTTGACAACATTTTGCCACCCTCTTTTTTTATTAAAAAAAAACAAGAGAAGAAAACATTTTGATTTGTGTACTGCCTGGTAGAGTTTGCCTCGTCCCCCCAGTATTTGTATTCCTGTTGCAAATTGTGTACACAAATTGCAGAGATTTACAGCATTTTCCGTAGGTGTTAATTAACCATTGTTTTGGGAGCTTCAATTGAAATTGGAATTGTAGTGTTTTGAAATCTTTAGAGAGGTTTGTTTGGTGAAATGAAAATGTGGGAAACAAAAGAGAGTTACTAACCATAACTATGGAAATTTTGCCTTCTAAAATAATACGAATCAAATTACTTTTATCTGTGCATCCTTTAAATATATGCTTCTAAGTTTAACCCAGCTTGAACTTTACTCTTTTTCTAATTAAATTTTTGGGAGGAATCCCATTTAAAGCCTACGATAAGTGAGGCCACAATGCGGCACAGCATCCACACACGTTTAGAGCAGGCTCTACAGGCTCTACAATTTCAGGCCTCTTAACTAGGAGCTTAGCATATTTTCTTAACCCCAATAATGCCGCACAATCAGGGACGGATTTTGCCGCATTGCCGCTGCCTCAAATTCCCTGCTTTGGAGCCAACGAAACTGAGGGATACTCGACTCTCCATGGGCAACCGCTTTTTGGCTGCATCATCATCATCATCATCATCGTCGTTGCCATGATGATTATTATCCTCTTCCTGTGTGTGTGTGTGCTTGCCACTAAACGCTTTTGACATTTCAATTAAAATTCTGGAAAAAGTCTATGGCGGTAATTGCTGCGAATGCCTTTGCCCCACTGCAGCAGCAGCAGCAGCGTCATTGTTAAATATTTACCAGGCAGAGAAGTGGAAGTGTATTTGGCGCCGCTCAGACTCTTTCTGTAATTCCTTTCTCCTCTTTCTATATAATTAGACAGATGCGTTAATTGTGGCAGGGAAATATTTTACCATTCCTTATTGCACTTGCTATAGAATTCTCTACCTCTTTCTAATCTCCTTTGACAAATGAGTAACGACGCTGTTCATTTATTATTTTCCAAGTTGCCATGCAATTAGCCTCGTGCTGCTGCTGCTGCACATATGTGAGATATTTCCTTAAAAGGCATTGGTGCTGGTGGCCCCACCTGAGATATTTTACTCCCTCGCCTCCACCCAGGTGGGGGAAGCTTAAAAATAAAAATGATACATATAGTATGTATGTATCTCTGAGTCGGCTTTGTTGTCAAGTGTCATTATTGATGTATGATCTTGATATCTGCGCAAAACATATGAACAACAAAAGGTTGTTACTCTTTGTCGAGGCTTACTTCCTTTCACGTCTTTCCTGAAAAGTTCCCCTCGTGATTTCCATAAACTAATGGATGCAACAAAAGCTTTGTGTTTATTTCCTTGGCGCCATTCAATGAGTCAGAGCTGGAATACAATATTCAAATGCACAGGGAATATTTTTTAATAAATAATAATATATTAAAAAATACTCAACATTGTTGAGCTATTTTTCTTTAGCTTTGTACTAGTTTTTGTTTGGCTCTTACATTTAATTTGAATACTTTAAAGACAAAGACTGAATGCAGATAGAAATCCACGAAAAATCGAGAAAGAAAAAATATACAAAAATACGAAACATCAAAAAAAGGAAATTGAAATAAAACCTTTATAAAATGTGGAAGGATTAAATCTCATAAAACGCTCTATAAAAGTACAGAAACAATTTTGCTTTTAGGAATGCCGAAAAGAGTCAAAGAGCAGGGCAACGAAAATCGCAATAAAAAACACATTTCAATTGATTTCCCTTTTACCAGCATGACACGCAATTTTTAATAAAGTTCAGCTACGAATTGTTGACAGAATACGAAATGGTCTCACTTTAGTAACAAAGTTTTTCTGTAATAAAATCAGAAAAATATCAGGACTAAAAACAAGAACAAAATTTATGCAATCCATGAGAAGGTTTTTCAACCAAACAGAAATTGATATATAGAAATTTAACCGAACAATTCATGTGAGTTTAATGGAGTTTTTTGCAATAGATTTTACGGGATTATCTCTTTTTTCCCTTTTCTCCTTTCTCCCAAATAAACATCCCTATATGATGGATCATTAGCTCAGCAAAATCTATACAAATTCAGAGCGGATTTCTCCTTCATTTGAGGCAGGTGCGTTGTCTGTTATATTTTGTTCCTCTTTTTGCAAGGGAACATTGTGTCAGGTCCTTAAAAGCAGATCCTCTACATCCTTGCCGCCTTGTCTGAACCTAGCGAGTGAGCTCAAATTACGACAAGGATAACAAAGAGGCAAGAAACCTCGGGCTGATTGTTGAGGATCGGTGGCTTAATAATGGCAGGATACACTCTCCGGCCTGCTGAAGTACCCGACCCTGCTGGTGCTGCTGCTGCTGCTGGTCCTGCCATGCTCCTATATCCTTTGCAGCTGTCTGGCTTCACTGCATGTTGTTGTCGTCGTCGTCCTCATTTTGTCTCCTTTTCATATTGATTTTCCCCTCGCATGTGTCAAAGCCTTGGAGCCTCGACTAGTGGGAGCCCATTAACAACAACAAAAAATACGGCAGAGGAAAAATAAAATGAAAACGAGTACGACGAGAACGAAGGCGGCGGCTACGGGAGTCCAACAAAAACGGCAGATGGTTGGTTATAATAGCATTGGATCGAGGAGAGTGGGCCGTTGACCCTGAGGGGGAGCCCCAAATGGCGGGGATGGATGTAGCCTCCACATAAAGGATGAGCATGAATGTTAATATTGACGCAAGGTGGAGTTTGGGCACCGGGCACCGACTCCACGAAGCTGCAACTTTTGGTTAGCCAATTTATTAGCGAATTTTGCCAGTGTTTTTAGAGGGGGAAAATGGGGAATTACTGTTACTGTGATCGTGACAGAGTGATTTATACTGCTACTTTGATTTTTATGATGGCCAATACATATTTATTGAGTATCAAAAATGACCTACAAAGTATAAATAAATTACTAGGTGCGGAATAAGCTTATTGAATTTTTTATTAAAGACTATATTTAGTGGTATTTTTTACAAAGAAGAATGACGACTTTAAAAATGTTTTCATGCTCTTTTAGCTTTTATTTAAAGCTTGTTCCTTTCCCATTTTATCATCTTGTAATCACATAATTCCCCTTCAATTGTGACAAATCTTTAAGATACTTTTCCAAATGCTTGCTCATCTCTAAAGCAACAATGTTTTAGTTGTTGTTTTTCTTGAAGTTCTTCTCCTTCTGCTGCTGCTGCTGGCACGCATGCGCTAAGAAAAGCAGCGACGCAACGTTCATTGCACCCAAAAAAATAAATAAATAAGAATAAGAAGAGAAAAAATAAGAAATATACACCAACAGCAGCTACAACAACAACAACAGAAAGTTAAGTAAAGAAGAATGAAATTTTCGTTTGGGATTCTTACGATGACTGAGCAAGGGAGATAGCTGGAGAAAGAGCAAAAGAGAAGCAACTAAATGAAGAACCGGATGGTCTTCATCTATACATTGAGTTAAAGCTGACCGACCCAGACCCCAAAGACTTCCCCACTGAAACCCCTTTTTACCCTTGCTAACCATAATATACACAGCGAAAAGAGAATATTTATAATTATTACTATATCAAAATTTCAATAAGACTACACACTACACACTACTTATATGGGCAATATATATTTTAAAATGTGATATCCTAAATATATAATATTTATTGATTATTGCAGATAATCAAACATAACACTGTTTTTATTTATTCCAAACATTAAAAATGTGTAGATTAATGTTACCAAACAATTAATTAAGTGAAGGGATTATCCTAACATTCATTAATATTTTTAGAAGTTTTATTATAATCTTTTTCGGTGCATAAAGTCAAAAGTCCAAGACTGCGTTCATTGCATTCGCCTGCATTTCGGGTTGTCCGGGTTGTATATGTTGCCATATGCCTCTGGGGCAGTGTTCTTCAACCTATCCCAAGTTTTTTTCATTCTTCACCTTTTTTTGTATTATTTTGACACGCATTAGTGTGTGTTTTTGTGGGGAGAGCTCTTCTCAGTGTTTAAATATTTTTATAATTGAACTTTTGCCTCCAGTTGCGAACAAGCCAGCAGAGTGTGGGTATTGGGTATTATTTTTGCGGTTATTGATTGGTTAGATATCAAAACATGCCTCGAAATTGTTGGCCACAACCATGATAAACCGTTATAACTATATAATTTATGTAGTCCCCAATTGATGACTCAGCAGGCTCGAACTTATTAATTTGGTATAAGTCGATTATAGGGGTTCCTATAAATGTAATTGCTGTAATTAATGCTTGTTGATAGTCAGCCGATAAAGGTTTAATGAGTAATTAATGATGTATGAAAATAATAAGACAAGGTTCTTATTAGTAAATTATTTACATATAATATTAAATAAATGTAATTTAAATTCAGTGCGAATCTTATCTGGAATGGAAAACCATATCTTATCAATGGTATTATATAATTTTTATAGAACTTTTGTTAGTTTAATAAAAAAGTTTCTTTAATTTAGCACATGTCGTATGCCATTTTATTAATCAATTTATTTTCTCTTCTCTCTTTTAGGTAAGTTCATCTCCAAACTATACTCAACCTTCTCTAATCTAACCCACGTAAGTTCATTAATACCCAAAGTTCCCAAATTAACTCCAGTGAATCATGTTGCATTCGCCATAAATCCCAGTTTATTATATAGTTAAAAGTAATTAACATTAACTGATATATGTGGGCGTGTGTAAGCGTCCCGGCTAGAAGTTCAAAGTTCGAGTGGTCGCCTCCTAGAATCGCCTTAATGAGCTGGCCAGAGAATGGACACAGAATGAGGGAAAAAATGCCATAAAACTCACTTGACAACACAGAATGCATTAAAATTTTCTTACCAATCATAAAAATGCATCATAAAATTGAAGCTGCCAAGGAAACTCAGCATGCCAAAGTGCAGGGAAAATACTTGTAGATATCTCTTTGGGGAGACGAGCGATGCATCTTTTTATAGAGAATTCTTTTGGGGTGGCTGAGAATGGGGAGGAGTGGGAGTGGGAGTGTGTCGACAAAGTGTTTTGCTCTTCTCCCTGAACACATACACATATCTCTCACAGTTCGAGGGTCAAAGTGTGCGGCATCAAATTTCACGCACACATGCGAGGGCGAGGGTGAGGCGAGGGAAAACTCCTCTAATAAACGCTGCTGCAGCATCTCATTCTCCATCTCTGTGGGTTGGAAAACATTGGAATGCATGTAGAGCAGTAAAACTAGCGGACACAATACCAAAGTCATCGAAAGAAATCAATAAAGAAAGTAATTTGAAACGTGGACAAGCTCCTCTTTTCTCTGTTCTCTGCTTGCCGCTTCTCTCGGTCTCTCTTTTTCCTCTGCCAAAAGGCAATTTATCTAATGGTAATATTGTATGGCTATAAAACAATATTGGCAAAAGGCGAGTCAGCTGTGGTCGAGGCGGAAAATGCTGGACAGCGGTGGACAGACAGCAACTACGACTATTTTCCACGGCGTCGCTTTTAAGGCGAGGCGAGTCGAGGCATTCAGGCGGGGAATTTCAGTTGCCATATTGCGAAGGTCTCCACGTTGCATATAGCTTGGATATTTATGGAGCTGGTCATCTGGGGGTGGCTTTAATTAAGGACATTAATGAGAAAAAATTCTGAAACGCAGATATAGCATAAAAATGGGTTTACAATTTAGATATTTGTTTGGAAATAAACAATTGAGGAGAGCATTATAGAGTTCATGATTTTGAGTGTGATAATATTGATTATCCATTGTTTTTAACTAAAGTAAAAATTAATTAATTTACTTTTCTAATAGGAAACATGAAGCTTTTTAAGATTTTTAAAGGATTTTCAGTAGGAATTTCCATTAAACTTTACATGTTTTGTATGGATTCCATTCTTATTTGAAAATTAATCTGAGAGTGAGTCAAAAAATGATAATTGTATAATATTTTTATCTGTTGCTTTTACCTAGAAATACCATTAATTAGAGTACTTTTGTGATGGGGAAAAATAAGTCAGCTGGCTACACAATAGCCTTGCCCCAGTCTTCCCTCTCTGAAAATGAGCCATATCGGATGACAATTCCTCTGAGCGCATTTCCCTTTTCATCGAATGGAAAATCAAAAAGGGGGGAAATCGTAGAAGATTTTAATTAAAAGAATCGTACATTTTCCTCCTCTCCCCTCTCTCTTCTCATGGCTTTTGTGTTTTACTCTCGATTTCCCCATTGATATTGGCTAAATTTAAATTGTGGCCCCAGCGACATTGAGTTGTCAGCGCCTCCGCTTGAGTCACAGCCCCGAATGGGGGGACAATGAGTGCGCTTGAGTCATTTCATTCCCGTCTCTTGGCCACTTTTGTCCCGCTTCCCCCCGCAGTTCTTTTGGTTAATGTTTAGCTCGGTATTTATCCAGCTGTTAATTGTGTGTGATCTTGAAGAACAAGCCAAACATGTTGAACAATTTCTCTCAACTATTTTTATATACATAAATGTCTTCCTCGACATATGTTTGATTTTCTTGAGACATTAAGAGCGAGAGACCCCTCTCATTCGCCGGCGGCCCCTCGAGCAAAGTTTGATGACCTTCAGTGATGGAAAAACTATATATTTTCCTTTGCTCTTTCACTGTCCCCTCATATCTTTGTTTTTGTGTAAACAAATCGTTGTGAAATGAATTTTCCCTTTTGGGGTTCATGCATTTCAAATAGAGAGATATCTGGCTTATGAATTTGAACAGGCAAAATCAATTTGATTTTTCCCTCGTTCTCTCCCTTTAAATTTCACACGAATTTCCATTTTGTTTAGCGAAAAAAAAACCGAAAATAACTCTGGAAATCCCTTATCGCCAGGACAACCTGCTGAGAGCGGTGAGCTAAAGAATTTTCCCAAAAATCTTGCCTTTCCTGGCTTGGCATTTTCCTTCGATTTAATACGTTTTCCTGGAAGGGAATTCGACATGGTTTGGTCTGGTTTTGGTCTTTTGGTTTCAGTCAGCGAGTGTGGCTTTGTCTGGCTAAAATTGAAAAGGAAAAACAGGTTATTTTGTTTTGTCTGGGAACTATTTTACAGGAATATAAGTAAAATATTTGGAGAATGTGGCAGTTATTTAAAGAAAAGCAAGGAAATTAAAGGAATTCGAAGCCAAATTAAAGGAAAAAATCTTAAATTTATAAATTAATATAAAAATTTGATGTGGACATTTTCCAATTGTTTTATACCATTTTCTTGCCACCTTACGCCTTTGTTTTTAGCCTGGGCGTGGCTGCCTTTGTTTTGACTGTTGGAGAAAACTAGCGGGGGAACTCTCATCAGGGAAAACTCATTAAACAAAGTACACTTGAACGCCCCGTGACACACCTAGTATATATAGCTCCTCTTCGAGCTTTCTCCTTCTCTCCCACCCTTCAGCACCCCTTTTACCTGTGCTAAACTTTTCTTCCCTTTAACCCTTTACCATCTTTCTCCATACATAGTAGTAGTTCCTCCTTTGTGTTCTATTTTTTGTTGTTTGTGTGTTAGTGTAGCTCACGACTTATTAACTGAGGTAGAGAGAGAAAGAGAAATGGGGAAAGGAAAGAAAATGTGTGCAAAATATTATTTTTACTCCTGGTTTTTTTTTTGTGTTTGTTGTTTGACTCCCTTTGCACACCTCTTTTTTCGCTGTTTGTTCTCCCGTTCGTTTTACGTGCTATAAACATTTCAGAATGAAATTTTACAAAACTGTTGAAAGTGCTTAACAAACACAAATATGTTTGCCCGCACAAACACAGCACTATGGGGAATTTGCCCATTTCCGTGGTATTTATTAATAACTTCTAAACTAAGTAAGATTTTTCAAAACGGTTTTTGTATTGTGTTATAAACACCAATAGAAATATTTTTGGAAAAATGGGCGTGGCTCCGCCCCTTCCCTGACGAAAAAAATATTATAACTTTGTCAGTTTTTAACATATTTTCATCTAACTTGAGATATAGTCATTTTGTATTATTTTAGAATTTCGGTTTTAATTTCATGAAAATCGGACCACTATATCATATAGCTCCCATAGAAACGATCTAAAAATTAATAATTAATTGCTTCATATTGTATTTTTTCCGTTTAGCATGTAAATTTGAGAAAAAAAAAATTGATTTTGCTTTTTAAATAGTTCTTATGGGTTATAAAATCTACAAAGTCAAAAATTGCTTTTTTTGGTTGGAGTTGTCCGTTTCTATGCGCCATACATACAAAGAGGTGGGCCCATGAAAAATGAAAGTTACCTTACAAAAAACGAATTTACTCAAATTGTGCGGATTTGTGCACATAGAGACAAATTGCCTTTTATTCTTAATTAATGGCTCTACGACATACACTTGGACTTACACTTATACGACGATAGGTATTTTTTGTAACTCCAAGTAAAGTAAAAATTTTGTTTTTTTTTAAATTGTCCTTGAAAGCATTTACAAAATTGGCTATATATTAATAAGACACGAATGAAGGGAAATATTATTACACACAATACATAATAGAAACCCGTATGATTGGTGTCCTTAAAAAATTGAAGCGAAAAGTTGTGTCCTTTTTGAGTTATGCACTTTCAAAGTACGAATAAATAATTGCCTATTTTCAAGCAAGAGTTGTTTTTGGCTGCAACAGCTGAGTTTAACAGTCGATATATTTAACAGTACGCTGTTAATTAACATTTCTGTTATTGAAATATGTAGAGCCATATATTTTTAATATGTTTACATAAAAAAAAACCAAATATTGATAGTTTAATAAAATGACTAAATACCACGGAAATGGGCAAATTCCCCATAGTGCACAGGTGCAGCTTGGTTGGCTTTAATTGCACAAGTTAAAGCTGCAGGAATGCCAATAAAAAGTATAGCACAGTTTTAAGCGTTTCAATGGAGTGGAAAATTGTGGAAATGGGGAAGCAGAGTTTGCTAAATTAGCTCGAACTCTTTTATTTTCACAACATTCCTATGTAGTGAAAAATATATCTAAAATGAATTTAAAGAAGGCTTTAAAAGTAAATATGTAACTCATTAGTTGGGTATTTATTCAGCCAGAAATTTGTATTGTGGAGTTTAAAGTTCTGGCAGAGAAACACTCTTTTAAAACCTCAAGAAAATGCTTAAATTTAATACTAACTTTCTAATTCTAATGATACAATCCAAAACTCATGCAGAATTGCTGTAAGAATCATAATTAAGTTTGTTGCAGATGCTGTTGCCTTGGTAGCAGCAATGTTGCAACTTTGGCTGCAACTTGATATTGCTGTTGCAACATTGCCATGTTGCACTATTATTACTGTTGTGCCGCTGCAACTCTGTCCTTTGTCCCTGGATTTCGGCTTTATATGGTTTTGGTTTCTACATTTTATTGCCGCTCATAAGCCAGCCTGCTGCAGCAACTTCTTCCTTTTGCCTGACCAAATTGCTTCTAATGCCTTGATTGCTGCTGTAAAAATTCAGCTAATACATGGGTTAGGATTCGTTTTATTATAGCTGGGTCTTTCATAGATACTGGTTTTGGAACGGAAGTTTCTGGGGGTTTCAGGTGCTAAGAATATAAACCTCAATCTCCTTTTTAAATTATTCTATGGACTATATATGGTGGGAAATTCCTGATGTTATTTATCATCAAGAAATAGATAACTATCTGCATATTTACATCTCTGGAACTGGCCACGCCTCCTAAACCCCTTTTCAATGTTTTACATATTTTCAATTATCTGTTTCGTTAAATTTTCCTAGGAAACTTCAAAGAAAAGTTCATTTCTAGTGCTTGTTCTTGAACTGCCGCTTGCCCTTCACTTTGCTGCCTTTTATTGTTTGCATAAATTTGCGCCACGCCCCCTATTTGGGGGGCGCCCACCCCCCCACTGAGTCTGTCTGGCAAGCGAAATAAAAAAATTATGCACATAAATTCAGACTCTTCGTAGAGTCGTAAACATGTTCCATGTAGTAGTCCTTCTTTGGCTCCTTGGTATTATTTTTTTTGTTGTTAAAAAGAAAAGCAACCATCGAATTTTCCCAGTAGCGCTTTCCTTGCAGTTTTCCCTCTCAATGTTTGTTTCGTTTTCTTGTTCTCAATTTGTTTCTGTGTGCGTGTGTTGGCTTTTGAAACGACTTTGTTGGATTTCCAAACGGTCGACTCATGTTTTTATTATAATTTTCGTTTTTCCTTCGTTGCTTCCTTGCTCTTTTCTATTTTGTTGCCTTTGTTTTTGTTTAGCATTTTCCGCAAAAAAAAGAAAATATATATAAATTGCTTAAACTTTGTACTTGGGACTAAATTTTAAACTTTTTCCACGCTTTTCGTTTTTCCTTTTTAGCTGTGCGTTTTAGCATGTGTGTGTGTGTAGAGGGTATGACATTTCCAGGAATCCCTCGTTATTTATTTTCCGTGTGTTGTTGATCTTTTGGGGATTCTGTGCGGAGTGGTTATGGGGATAATATATTTAAAATATTATGCTTAAAGTATATAAATATTTTAAAGTCTTTGTTAATATTTCTTAAGCTTGCTGAAATGTATAAGTAATTAAAATTGCATTTGAAGAGTATTTCTTGTACCTTATTTTTTATTAGGTTTAGAGCCAAACTCTAAACTTTTTACTAATTTTTAAGGGTCTCCGGTCTAGCCATAAAATGTTGCCCTTCTGTAAAGTTGTGTTTTATTACTTAAAAACAAGAAAAATAACATCAACATTGTTTATTGCCAAAGGCTTTACCATGCAAATTTAACAGCAGCAGCAGCTCGAAGTTTTATGTAACACACTTCCTTACACCTTACACCGTCGCCCCCCTCCTGGAAAATCTGAAAACATATTTCAACGAAATAAATATTTTGCCACTTTTAACCAGCTTCGCCCTTAGAATTTTCCCAGCCAGTTGAAAATGTAGCTGGGTGCGTGTTATCTGCAGCCACACAATTTTCACCAAATGCGAAATACGAAAAATAATCCCCGACGGAGAAGGAACGGGGGCTGGCAGGAGATTGAATGTGGCAGAAAGTTTTGCCTTGGCAGCGCCGAAAAGCGTCGCTTAAAATTAAACAAAACAAAGTTTCGAGGTAGAATTTTCCCAAAACCAGATGAAGGACATTTTCCCTTTTTGCACCGAAAATCCATTGAGATTGAGAGAGAGAAACGAGAACGAGAAGGAGCGTAGCAATCTCGGTGGAAGTCAAGACGGAAATGCCGCCCCCATAGAGAGTTGAACTACTCGAATGAGAGCGGTGGACATTTTTGGGCTCATAGCATAGAAGAAGGCAACTTGTGCAACATCGTAAAAGTTACACAGCGAGAAAGAGACGAGGCAAGGATGATGGTGGTTACATCATGGCAAAGGAGTGGGAACAACTCCGGCTCGGACATCGATGGAAAGAAAAGCTGTGGAAAAACGGGCGGAGGAAACCGAAGGGAAAATGGCAAAAGGAGCGGGCGTGTTAGAGCGACTTTGGCATAAATTATTTTGGTCGAGCCACTGAACTTGTGTCGTCGGTGGTGGTGGTGGTGCTGCTGCTGATGTTGCCTGCATAAGTAATAAAAATAAAATAAAAATACCAACACAAAAGTAGTAATTTGCTCGTAAAATAGTTGTGCTCAAGTAATTTTAACGATTATGATCTTAATCAAGTTGGCGAAAGCTTCGGGTTTTAGAAGGCAGAGCCAGGATGCTTTGGTCTTATTTTTGTCACGCTGACCCTGGTTTAATTTATATGATGAAAGTATAAAAAATAAATGAGAAAATGTTTACAGAGATGTCAGATAATGCAAAGGTTTCTTTTTCGAGATATATTTTAGTTGTAAACTTTGCTGCTGGGATTTAATTTTCAGAGATTTTTGCCCTAAAGAAAAGTCCAGGAACAAACAAGCGAATTTTAAACTTTAGTATCTTAACAAATTCATTTACCATTTCTTTATTTAGAAACTAAAGTGTAAACAGAAGTTTAAAGCTGCTCCTTTATCATAAATGTTTATTAGTTAGTTTGGCTTTTCATCATTTTGCATCAATTACAATCCATTTAAGGACTTAGCCTTTCTAATTTCCCTTCTTTCATTTCTCTTTAAAAACACTTTCATTTAGCTGAAAAAAAAATAGAAGAAAAACTCTTACCAACTGACAAATTTACATGCTAAATAGTAATCTCTTCCGCTAAACTACTCTCCGTTCCAACTGAAAACCACTAACCGTATATTCCCTACCATTTCAACGTTGTTTCCCCACATTTCCCACCCATCCACCAGTTTTTCTCCTCCCCGATAGTCCTGCTCCCGGAAAATCCATTCTAAAACGCTTAAAAGTAGGCAACATAGTTTTCCACAGGAGCACAAAAAGCGGCGCAAAAACAGAAACATCACACGCGGCGTATGCGTAACATAAAATTAGCCACAGGATTTTGCCAGGCATCTCGCTTGCTCCCGATTTTCCCTTCCTTCTCGTTCGCTCTCTCTGTCTCTTGAGTGAGTATGTGTGTGTGTGGAAAAACTGCGCGTCATTCACACACACGAAAATGGTTGGCAAACAGTCGCCAAAAAAGCAGCGGAAGGGAGGGGAAGCTGTGTGGGAGCTGGTCCAGGCAGGATCTGGGGGTCGCACAAAGGACAAACGTGTGATGGAGGCAAAGGAGGGGAGCTGCCAAGCAGGGGTGAGACGAGGGGGCCGAGTGGGCGGCTGGTAACGACGACAACAAGAAGCGCGCAGAGTGAGCTTGGTGGTGGTGACGCCGCCAGAGGCGTCCGTCCTGTACACGTGGAAAGGTGGAACATCCTGATCGGCAGTCGTCGTCGTCGGGGGGAGGGGGCAGTGGCATGCTCGAATTTAACCGCTTATAACACCCCAGCGTCCTTCACCCACCTTCACCCACCTCCAACTCCCGTGGCTGAGTAGATTTTCATGTCTGTGGGAAAAGTTTTTGCGTGTGTCGGTGAAAATTCTGGGAAAGCAAAAAAAAATCAACGAAAAGAAAACAGAAGGAAGCCAAAAGTCTGGGCAGCGAATTTTCTTTTTTACTTTTGCCATGCTCCTTGGGTCATGATTTTTCTTCCATTGTTACGTGTCTCTTCTATATGTTTTGTTGTTCTTATAAATGTCTTTGTCCAACCAAAAGGAAAACGCTATTTATTGCCCCGAAATGTGGCAGAAAATAACTAAAACATTTATTCAATTATATTATTTCAACTTATTTTTCGTAAATACATTTATTTTGGCGAGGAAATTGAACAAGAAATTAGAAAAAATATAAACGGAAATTTAACCTTTAATCATGAAACATGTCTGAGCACCAAAATAAATTATTAACTAAATGAACTTCAATTAAGAGGGATTTGCTGCTTTACATTTTATAATATTCCTTTATAAATTACTGATAAATACCTATTCTTGAGGTTTTTACCAGGTATATGTTGGCAGACCATTAAGCATTAGCTATTCATGAACTTATTTTAGCTGCTTGTTGGCTTATTAAACATTCCTTTCTCGTTTCGGTGCTTGAAACTTTAGTTTGATTAACCGCAAAACCAAGCCAGTTAAATTAAATTATTTCCCTTTGGGGAAAACTTGGCCAAGCATTTGGCGTCTGTTGTCGTTGGAACCCCCCTGCTTTTACCCCTGCGTTTAAATCGAGACTTTTCCTAAACCCCTTATCAGACTGTTTGCAGCCCCATTTAAAACTGTTTACTAAAGGCTCACCTATATATATTTCTATATACACACTCCACTTTAGTCATCATCATCAGCTTACCCCAGAGGAAACGCAAATTTTTAGCAGAATCAAAAACCAAACACGAACAATTTTTAACTAGAAAACTAAACAAGTTGCAGTGGGGGAGAGATGAGAAAAATAATTACAGGCAAAAAAAAAACTAAAATTATATTCCCTGATTGCCATTTTAATTGGTTTCAAATTTATTATGCATAAACTTTGACTTCAAACTTGTCAAAAACAAAATTTAATAAATTCTTTTTTATATAGAAACACAAGTTTTTGGTTGTATTTAAACAAAATATAATATTTTCTGTGTATCCCAAGGCTCATCATAAACTTTGGCTTAAATCAAAATCAACAAAGCATCAGGGTTAGCCAAGGGGCGTGGCAGTTAGTCAGTCACTTGGCTCATTCATTTAGCCAACACTGCCATCCATCAGTCAGTCTCTCAGTCATTCAGTCGTACCGTTAGCCAGTTAGACATTCAGTCAGTTGGCCCAATGTCCTTCAAGCGACTGCCAACGTGCCCATGCATATTTACAAAAAGTTAAAAAACAAAAAGGAAAAACCACAGAAACTTGAAAAAATAAAAACCAAATAGAGCAAATACAAAAAAAATGTACGAAATGTCGGCGCTTGCAGGCAGTGGCTGCCACGCCCTCCGAGGCGACGATGGGAGGCCGACCCTGCAGGGATTTGCTCTTGCTCTTGTCTTTCGCCTCCGGGGAAAAGTGCATAAATTTTCAGCGCATTTTTCCCGCCTTCCTCCCTCTGCGCATTCCATTTATTTGCTTGACAAATTTTTTGTTGCTGACTTTTCTGCAGCTTTTTTTGGGGACCACAAAAAACTTGGCTGGTTTCAGTCGCGCTTTTCCCCCTTCCCATGAACGGCTTTTTGTGTGTGTTTTGGTTTCTCAAAGCATTTGTTGTATTTATTTGATTGAATTGAGTTTTGCTGCGGCCATGGCTTTATGTTTGTCCCCTTGCTGTCGTCCACTTGAGACCATTTTAAGTGTTTGCTGCATTTGCTTTTGACAATTTTTTGTATGGCCTTTTATCTGAATTTTTTTTTATTTCTGATTTTTATTTTATTGTGATAATTTTGTGTGCCGCAGTCACTTGACTTTACAGATTTTTTATGGAATATTTTTAGATTGTTTGATACAAGCCAGATGGAAAATAATGAGTTGTTAAGGGGAAAACGTTGGGAAATATTTTAATATGATTTTTCTAGAATTTTTAATTAAAAGCTTGATATGTATGTTTAAAGATACGCTTCCAGTGAAATGTGAATTTCAAAATTTCTAACAATTCTCCCATTATTTTTTCTCTTTGTAGGTAAGTTTTTCTGCAAATATTCAACAACAATTGCGGGTCTCACATTACATTAAGGTCCCACACCCCACACTTGACCCCAAACAATCCAAATGTGAGTCATGGAACAATGCCCAGTTATTTCGCTATTCTATTCGCAATGCCGAAAAGATCGTAAGTTAAAGTTGAATATACTCCCCAGATGCGTGTGTGTCTCATTAAAATTATATAGTCGGCTAGAAAGATGCGGGGGATAACCACAATAAAAGTTGGAAATTAATTTCGAGCGCCACATTTAGCTGTCGTTGACTTTTACGCGCTGTTGAGCCCCCAACAAACCCAAACCCAAACCCAAACCCACAAAGCAGAAACAACACAGCTTAATATTTCTTGTATCTTTTATCTATGCAAAAATATGGAAAAGAAAGAGAAAAATTAGAGAAAATAATGCAAACTCTATGCAGTGAATATGTGGGAGTTATTATTTGTTAACTGTAAGATTTAAAAAAAATAAAATATTTATATTTTATGCAATTTAACACTTTAAAATAAGGAGTTTAAAATCCCTGAAATATAACGAAAATATTAAGAGATTCTCCACTGAATAATTCATAATTCATGAAATATTCTTTTAAAAAATGGATACACTTTAAAGAGAGTTCCCTGTATTGGGTAAAAAGCTAACTTTCCTCTTTTAGTTCGCTTTTAAATGTCATATTGTATCCGTCGAATGCAAAAATGCTTCCCACAAAACGCCTGAAACTCTTCTTAATGCTTCGGTGCGTTTTTCTAGCTGCATAAAACGCATGCAAAACGCGCGCTAGTCTTCTCTTTTTTTTAATTTTTTTCACTGGGGTCAATCCAGTTTGTAAAGAGTTGCGGGAAAAGGGGCACACACAAGTTTAATTGCCTTGACAACAGGCCAAGCCAGCCACACCACCCCTCTACCGCCCCTTTTGGCAAACTTTTAATGCCATTTTGGTATCAGCAGAAAGAGAGTCAACATAAATTATATTTTTAATTAGATGAAGGTGTCCGTCTCTGTCTAGGCGCTCCTTCTCGCTCTCTCTCAGAGTGTGTGTGTTTATTAAACATATATTTTATGACAATATTGTATGCCAGTGACCTGCCTACAGCACCCCTTCACCCCCTCTGGTTGTCTGCTTTTAGCTATTGTAAATTTAATTAGTAACTGGTCAAGTTAATTGGCTAAAAATGGAAATGAATTAAACGGCAAAACGGTGCGAGGAGTTCGTTGAACTTGGCAGGGCTAATGAATGCCAGATAATAATTGCGGCCAGTAGATATCACATCATACTGGAAAATCTTATCAGGGGAATTAAGCAAATGTAAATAATTATATAAATTATATACAATAATTGATTGGATATATAATATTTTACCAACACAGAAACTGCAATTCAAGTCCCTTTTTTATAAAAAAGGTTTGTCACTCCCAAAAAATAATGCACAAAACCTTCTATAATGCCACACAACCGCACAATCCATTTAGATCTTGATTAACTTTTCAAGGAGTGCAACAAAAGGTAACAAATTTCCAACTTGGGTCCAGTGCAGCTGTGCAACAATAGACAAATGGCCAAGAAAAATAAAGGGGAATTATGTTTATTATAGCCAGCAGCAGCAGCTGATGATGTTGATGAATCATAGTTGAGTCGAGACCCTGGCAACAATGCCCACATAATTGCCACTGAGAGCTTTGATAATGCCTCCCCGAATCGGTTGGATAGACACATAATGGTTTGATATCTGTGAGTGGTTTCTTTCTCGGTCTTGGGATCAGGTCTCCCACGTCTGTCTCGTGTCACTGAGTCCGGCCCCTGGCAGCCCGATAATTTTTATGGGTCACAGAACCAAATAGAAAAAGTGTCTACATCTGCCCCTCACTCTCTGTCTCTGGCTGCCCTATCTCCGTTTGCATATTTATCTGTCATTTGGGCCATAAATAAGTTTTAAAAAATTTTTCAATTGAGCTGTTTTCGGTTTTCAGTTACGACAGCTGCTGACCATTGACCAAAATCACTTATCCCCGGACACTTGGTCCGAGATTTTGAGAGAGACCCCCGGCTCACCTTTTCCATCAATCGCACCTTTTCTGGGGGGCCCCCCCTTTCGTGAAGCCTTTTTGGAAATCAATCAACGCCTTTTGCCTTTTAAGCTGCCTAATTTGTTGGGGAGGAAGGAGGCAAAAGTTCAGGCATTGGTCAAAGGGAACTTGATTAATGACAAGTGGGTGGCGGGGGAGGTGGAAATTTAAATTGGGAATTTATCGAACTTTGAATACACTGATGGATGGTTGGGGGTTTACATAGAATTTTATTGATGGCTAAGCTGGATGATCTGAAAATCTTTTGATGGGTTTCAGTTCAGTAAAAAGCATTAAATAATATTTTTTCCTGAAAAAAAGAGGCTTTAGTTTGTTAAGGTATAAAATATTAGGAAGGTAAAAATAGTTTGGAAATCCTCGAGTTTTTATTTGGCTAATACTTCTCAGAGGCATTTATCAACCAACTACTTATTGTTGGCATAGTTTTAAATATTATTTTAATCTTGGCACATTAAATAATAGCCGAATTTTTGGTTATTTAACCTTTAAGGATACTAAAGCCCAGACTTCCGGGAGAAAGAGTATCTCCCGCCTATGAATTTCTGTAATCAAAATGCAAAGCCAAGCTCGAGTCACAGTCAGCATCGTTTTATGCATTTTTTTCGAGTTTTTTTTCAGTGAGTAAGTATTTTTTATTTTATTTTATTTTGTCAACGCTTCACATTGCATGGACAAAGTGAGGCACACAGCCACCGAGTAGCGGGGGAGGGGGGAGAGGGAGTTGTGCGCTTGAGTCGGTTGTTGGTTGTCGGTTGTCTTGAAGTAGGTTAGTGGCACAAATCGCGCTGTCTGCCGCAACGTGACTTTGCAGCGCTGCCTCTGCCAACGCTGCTGCCTGCATTTGTTGCTTGAAGAAAATTTATTTACATTTTGTGCAGTTAACATTTTCTGCAGCTGCCGTCACAAAGAGAAAAAAAACCAAACATAAAAAATCTAAAGAAGTTGAAGTTGAACAATTTTAACAGCAAATATTTTTCGCTGTGACATTTTGTTGTTTGACTTTTTGTTTGTTTTTCTTGAAGGCTGTTTGCTTTTTCATAATTAGCCAATATTTATCACTGGAAGTCTGTCATGTCTGTTTTTTTTTTTGTTCTGTGCTCAGGTCCATTTTGTTATTCTTCTAGATTGCCAAATCTGATTTCCGTTTCACTCGGCAAGTAGGTGTCAGTATATAATGCCGATTTCTGTTGTCTCTGATCCGTAGGTGCGGCTCGAGCATTTTGGTTAATTAAAGTACAAACAATGCAATTAGCTTTTTGTCTACGATTGATAGGCATCGCTTCAACGAACTAAACCTAACCGAATCGAGCTTTGTTTTGTGACTAATTTGCATAAAATTGCATTTAACACCTCTTTGAGGTGTGTTCGGTGGGCAGATATAGACCAGGCCTTGGTCTTAACAAAAGCCAATTCAATTTTGGCTTTTAATGTGATTATAAATTGTTGTTCTTTTGAAAGAGAGAGAGAGAGATTAAACGTTAATGATTATTGTAAATACTAATTGGAAAATTAAAGGTGTTTTCTAGGGGATAATTGATGAATGACATTCTGGTGATTGATGTTTAATATTTATCAAATCTAAACGAGAAATATATTACATTTTAATGGGCTTACTTTATCGAATAATTTATAAATTCCTTTGAGACTGAAATGAGACATTTCATTTTAGTAAAATTGCCAGAAATTCTTTTCTTTTATTTTAAGGCAAAGTAAATAATCTCTAAGCCAGTTTTCTTTGTTTTCCCACTGCAATTCAAATTCCTTCAAGTATATCTGATACCTGCCTTGGCCCCTTCTGCCCTCTTGAACATTTTAATTTCCTGAAATATCTCCTGAGACTGCTTTATTTCGATTTCTTGTTGGCTGCAATAAAGTCGAAAAAAACAAACAAACAAATACAAAAAGAAGAAGTAATAAACAAAAATGCAGGCATTTCGGATAAAGAGAGTGCATGTGCATAAACATTCCCCCTTCCGCCAGTTTCAGTTTTTTTTTTTGTTCAGCTTTTCCTCTTGTGTTTCTTTGAACTGAACTTTTGCTACGCTTTTCTTTCTTTGCCTTACTTTATAATTTTTCCAACTTTTGACCCAGTTTCTGGCTTTTTTTTCTTCTCCTTGCGCCAGACAGTCGGGAATGCCTCCCCACTAAGTCACCCACCTGCCTGCCCGCCCCCTTTCATCACCACCACCCCTTGACTTGTTATTCTTTAAGAACTTTACACAACTTTAATTCAAATTGGAGCGGAATGGAAATGCTTTAAAAAACGGCCACAATTTATTTCAATAAATTCTAGCCAGTCGAGTAAAGAAGCAAATAAAATAAAACAACATGGAAAGATATATACAAAAAAAGACAACAGCATAAATATTAAAAAAGTGGAAAAAAGGAAACAACTTTAAAGTGCAGAGCGAGGGAAAAACGTCAGCTGTGTGAAAAATAGTTTTTCTTACATAGAGAAGAATTCTGAAACACTTTAATAAATTACTCATTATATTAAAGAATTGAATAGTAATAAATAATAAATTTATTATTATACTGACATGCCAGAGGACGTTATTCTAGAACTAAAATTGAATTTTGAGACTTGAGAACTTCTAAAGAAACATTCTGAGGAACATTCTTAGCTAAAATATAAAAATTAATCTATAAAAAAATTAGTTTCTGTGTAAACAAGTCTGAGGGGAAAGAACGGGGAGGAAAGTGGATTGTTGAACAGGAAAACTAGTTGCCAGCTGATGATGGA
The DNA here is from genome assembly GCA_035045905.1 of Drosophila anomelani. Lineage (NCBI taxonomy): Eukaryota > Metazoa > Arthropoda > Insecta > Diptera > Drosophilidae > Drosophila > Drosophila anomelani. Next base: position 9,534,163 of record JAWNOO010000165.1, read on the forward strand.
AACAAAGGCTGAAGATGGAGAGGAAATATGCTAAAGTGCTTTAAATGTGGATTAGAAAAGCAAGTAGATTTTTCTATATACCAGCCAGGCGGCACTTAATGTTTATTAAAGAATTAAGCTATAAAAAAAGAGACAAGAACATGATATTGCCAACAGCAATATTTATAACTTCTTGATCTAGTTATGGTAATTGATGATAATCAAGAATATAAATATATAAGAAAAGAGTCAGAGTTAATTGGATTCCTGTTTTATAATTAGCATTACAGGAAGTAAGCAGAAGAAAGTCAAAGGAAAAGCTTATTAAAAATGATTAAAAGCGATTTTAACGAAAATAAAAAAAAAGGAATTTTAAGAAATTCAATTTAAGAAATTAACAATTGATGAATGTTGAAGAGTAATGTATCTTCTTTAATCCAATTACATGTTTTACAGAAACTTAATATTTATTTCCTGATTACACCATTCCTCCAAAAGTCCCTGAACTCATGTTCGTTGTATATTTTACCCAGAAGTCATCTCGCAAATCGTTGGGAACCCATCCAAACAGAAAGGTCAACGCGAATTAAACTTGAAGAACTCTTTAGGCCTCTCAAGCATTTTCAACGCTAATTATGATTGCCCTTCAGAGAAGGAGAATACGGCAGAGAGATAAAGGCAACCAGCAGAATTAACCTTTAAGGGCCTGAGAAGAGAACCAACTACCCGCTGATCTTTGCCGCACAGAAAAGCCATTTAAAAAGCTGCTGCTAACCTTTTTTGATAAATTATAAACAAAGTCGGAATGGAAATCAATTAGCTATTAATAATAATATGCCGGGCTATGTCATTAAGACACGAATTCACCGCAGGCGGCTTTAGATATTTTTACAATGTTTACATTTCCAGTTAGCACAAGACAGCCAAAAGTTTGGGGAGGCAAAAAGTATCAAAGTTCAATCAAACTTTCAATTAGCAGTTAAAGTTAATGATGATGGGAAAAGCTGCTGCTGCCGCTGCTGCTTCTGCCTCTGGGAAAATGCAAATGCGAGTTCTTGAATCTGTTTTCCTTTCACCACTCCATTCGCACCAATCTTCCCCGAGAATCATGTGGGTTTCCCGAACGCCTGTGTGGGCGTCCATTAGACATAAAGTGAGGTGGAAATGACAGTCAGATGTGAATATTCAGTGGAGTGTGACTGGAAAAGCAGGTTTAAATAGAAAAATTCATAAGTAAGATAGACCACATTAAAGCTTCCCTATTTGGCCAAATGTCATTTACGTCAATAACTATAATTGTGTCTTGGAGTAAATAATTGTATATAGTTTCAACTGGGCTTGAATTTATATTTGAATTACCTAATAGCAGTACAAAGAGTTCAGATCTGCGTCAGCTAGTTGGAAATAATGGCTTGCTATTATTTACGTATTAAAGTGATTGATGAAAGATCCATAGATTATATTGGAAGAGTTAAGTGTTCCTCAAGGGGCAGTAATTGCATTTCTGCACCTTTCTATTGCTATTTTAATTTGAAGCACTGCACGCAATGCATCCTGACAGTGACAAGCATAGAAATACATACAAAATCAAGTACTTTTACACATAGATATAAAAGTACACCAACGAATCCTATAATTAAAATCCCAAAAAATCAATAAAAATAAAAATTATAAATAAAACTGTTATATTAACAAGAACTACACCAGGAAAAGACAACACCAGCAAGTACCCCAACCATAACAACAACCAGAAATGACTACACCAACAACATTAAGGAAAAACTTTACCAACACCGCAGACAAGATGAAAAGCGAAGCAACGACAAGTGTCATTATATCAAGTGACTTCCTTTTTGTCCCAATGCTTGGCAGCTACAACTACCACTGCAGCCTCTCGGTCTCAGCCTTCTTGGCTTAGCCATGGCCTAAACTCCTCCACCCCTTTTCTCTCGATGTGTCAGCTCGGCTTTTGTATGGAAGCGCGGGCAATGCCAACATTTTGAGTGGCTTATGCGGCTAGCATCAGCTCAACTTCAGTCTGCGTCGCCTGTGTCTCATCTGTTTCCCTTGTTTCCCCAGTTCCCAGTTTCATCCCAGACGCTATAGACCCCCAGATATATATGTATATATACATATGAATAGATGGTGGCCCCCTGGCGTTTGCTGTTTTTGAAGTGTTATGCGATTTTACATTATTGGCTCTGTCTCTGACTTTACTGGGAATAGTTTTTGACGTAGTTTCGCAGTTATGCAGTCCGGGTTCTGGGGGGAAAAGCGTTTTTCTTGACGTGCTTCTTGGCTATAAATAGAAACGGATTTGCATACGGCTTAACAAGCTGAAGGCTGAAAGCTGAAGAAAAATAAAACAGGAGATGCCAGCACATGGATAACAGTGCGCAAAACTTGTGTGATTGCAAATCCTTTTGAGGTCTCGGTTATTTTTGTCTGTTATGTGTGGTTGTGTAAGGAAAATGAAAAGCAGGAATTTTAAAGATTTCCAAGGATTCTGGATGGGAAATTTATGAAAATAATACCATTTATTTCTTTAGAAGATGTTGATTAGAGATTTTTCATTATTTATAAAGAATATGTGAGAATATATTTTGAGTTTCAACTACAAATGGTTGACCATCCTGCCTTCATTGCTCCCCCTTTGCCTTCATTATACAACCACCCTCCAGGAATGTTCCATTTCCACACTGTGCTCACTTTGATGACGTTAACCCTGCAATTGCCCCTAGGCCGCCACATTTCCCCACAAACCCATTTGCACTCTAACGAGCAGGGAGAGACCCTTTCATTTTGCTTTAACACATTTATCAGTAATCAGACCAAAAGCGCGGTCACAAACAGATAGACACTGCATTAACCCCTGGAGGTAACTATATTTTCTCATTTTCTCCCCTTATACCTTTTTGTGGTGGTGCAAGTTTTTCTTTTTTGTTTTGTTTTTATTATTGTTTTTGCAACAGAAGCTACTATAACTGAGGCATTCAGTTTTGCCGCTTGGCTGCTCCACTGGCCACATTTTGTTCGCGACGAGTGCAGCCAGACGGACGCAATTCAGTCAGTCTTTTGGAGCCAGTCTTCTGTCTACAGTCCTCAGTCGTTCATGCGCTCTCGGAGTCGGTCTGCCGTTTGTCAATTACCCTACAAACCTCCAAGCAGCAATGGCCATAACAACAATAGCAGCTCAGGCAATAGCCACATCAACATCAGCATCGGCGGCAGACCAGCTGATTGTCTTTCATAATCGTCGTTATGGTGGCTGGAGGAGGAGTGCATCAGACGAGGAGGATGCGAATTTCAAAGTACCCTGGAATGAGAAAAATATACAAGGGCAAAAATAGACATTTTATGTTGCTATTCTTTGAATTTCTGAATAATTTTGAAGCCTTAAAATTCAGCTGGAAATTAATTAAATTTAAATTATAATAATTTCGCTGCTGATCTATGGTATTAAAGGGTGTTAATGCTCTCGATTCTCTATAAAAAATTATATATATTTTTGCTGTAAGCTGCTGCTGCCGCTTGGAGGTGTGTCCGTTGAATCTGTTTGGCTTTTGCTGACTCAACGCCCCCAAACGCCCTCCTCCTCCCACTTCCTCCCTTCCTTGCTCTGCATCTTCCTCCCGCCCCCTCGCTCTGCATCCTTAATCTCGCTCTACCTCCTCCCCTCTCCTTTTCGCTGCAGCAGCTGCGCCAAAGTTCAAGTGTTGCGTTTTTTGTTTTCTCGTTTGCTACTCGCTCCATCTTAATGCTTGTTGTTGTCATTTTGCAGGTGTGCGAAGATTTGTTGTGTGTTTTTATTTCCACCTCCCTTTTTTCCATCAGTGTGGGCTTTTTTTTCTCTTTTTATTTTGCTGCTTCCGTTCGGGGGCATCTCACTCGCACTTGCACTCTGCTGGCCTGCTTGTCATAATTATTTGCACTTCACATCATCTGCATGCAGAAAGGGGGTGGGGGGAGAGCTAGCAAAGGGGGTGCGCTGTGAACGATGAGAAGTCGATGTAGAAAATGCAAAATATTCTATAGATGCACCGAAAGCATAAATTTACCTATAAATGAAACAAAGAAAGATAGGTAAACTTTTATAATAAAATTCAAATAAATAAAAGCGGGAACTTATTTAAGAACAAAGAGTAATTAGCTAGAAGCAAGTAAAATATCTTTATATATATAAATATAAATTTTAAAATCATTTTAAAAATATTTTCTCTATGAAGAATAAATTAAACACAACTTTTCTGTGTATCTCCCTCAAGTTAACCTTTTTTTTACGCTTCTTTCCCATCTGTTGTTGTTGTTGTCATAATCAGACAAGAACTTTTGCTGTGGTCAATTACTGTTGCCGTCTTTTGTCCTCTTCCAATGCCTTTTTACCCCAACCTCCCAGCCCTTGTGGTCAGCTCCTGTAAATGGCCACTAAAAGTGTTGAAGTGCAGCACTCGGCTTTGTCATTAAGAGAGCAAAGGAGCGAAGGAGCAAGGGGAATTCCCCCATGGCTGGCTCTGCTGTGCGTTAGCTTATAATATTCATATTAAATTATGTATAATGTCTGCGGCTTTCACGACTCTCAAATTACATCAGAAAGGAGGGAAGGAACTTGAGAAAGAAGGAGGACACAGCTCGAGTGAAACAGGAAGGAATGGGGGAATATTAAGGGTATTGGAAAACTTTCAAAGCAAAAGAAGGGGAAAATCAGTAGCCAACAAAGGATGCAAGCGTAATTAGCAGCAGTAAAAAAAAAGATACAAATTAATACCCCAAGTACTTTGCTAAATATAAATATAACAAGAATTACTTAGCAGTTTTTTACTTAAAGTAGCTTATATTTCTCTAAGTATTTAATCCATATTCTTGAAAATTGAGATCTAATCTAACCATTAACTATATAATCTAATACAAAATCGTCTCTTCGATCTTGTAATAATTTGATTTTCACCTCGAGCTTCACTCGCCCCTTAATGCTTCAATTTGTCTTCCATTTCAATTACGTTCAACCGATTGAACCCCTGGATTCAACCCTGTGATTGACTAATTGCCCTTCGCCTTGCAACATCGCTGTCCATGTATCTTCTTCTCTTTGCTCAGATTCTTCTGCCATATAATTTTCCCTTTGCCCAGGCAATCGCAATCAATAATTCTCTTTTCTCCATGGAGGACTCCCCGAAGCATTTCTCAACTTTGCAGAGGGCTCTCTGTGCAATTGACAAATCGCTTAATTAAAATGCACAAACGCCCCAATAAATATGCAAGTGAGGCAAAAAAAAAAAGAATTACAGGCATGCAACAAAAACATCAACAACAACAATAATACTACACCAAGAAATGACGTAAAAGAAGAAATCGCAAGAGAAAGAAAAAATCAGAGAGCCGATCATCGCTCAAGTTATACGCTTGATCAATGCTTAATAATTGTCTATAATTTTAGTTAATTTATTGCAAATGCTTTCAGCAACATGCTGTGCGTGTTGCGGCAACATGTTGCCAATAGCCGTCATCTGCATGTGTGTGTTCCAAATGGGCGACTGCATGCCTTCGTAAGTGTGTGTGTGTAATCGAAACCGAAGCGAATCATTGATTTCCTGCGCATTTCATGAGCTTCGACCAAAGGCGAGGACAGGCAAAGATGGAGATGGGAGCTTGGTGTACGAAGATGGAGATGGTGGAACGCAGGAGGAGGCACGAAGATGTCGACGACGCATCGATTTCACACACCTTCCCATCTCGTTCTCGATACCCTGATTCCCCTTCTTTGTCCTTCGTTTTGCCCTATCCTGCGTGCAGTCTTGATACCCTGTAATATTAGAAATGAAGGATGTATCTGGGAAATCTTCAAGCATTTGAGTTGTAAATATTTTATTGTTAAGGAGGAAAAAGTGTGAATAAAAGTTAGATACTCTTGATAATCATACTGAAATAAATTAGCTTTGTGCTTTTCCTAAATTATTATTATTATGTGTAGGTACTTACTACGTCTTAAAGAATTCCCAGAGCAATGCTCTTACTTGTTCTTAGTCCATTTGCTGAACTGGTTCTCAGCTTCTGCTGATGCTGCTGCCGCCTTACCCCTTGAAGGCCCCCGTTTAGTGCTGCATCATTCGACAGTGTTTAGTCTGGTTTTTGTTTCACTTTTCCCCCCGCCACCACCGCTTTTCTCGGAGTCACATGTGAGTTTCGCTTGCTCCCTCTCTGTCTCTCTATCCCTCTTCCTAGCCACATGGAAGTAGAAACTAAAAATTCATTGAACTTTCGCATGAAAATGCTCTCAAGGTTATCAACTTTAGGCCTGTCCAAGTCCAACTGTTGCCAGTCCGATTCCGATCCGTTTGCGACACACAGGCACAACACAAAAAGCGAAAAGAAAATATATACGTATATAAAAGAAACTCCAACAAGTTCTCTATGGTTAGCTGTTGACTTTAGTTGGGGTTTATTCAACTCGATTCGGAGTCTGGAGACTGGAGCCGGGAGTCTGTGCCCCCTGCCACCTGTGGCCTCTGCCTGCGGACACGCCCCCCTTTCGGACCTGTGGTCATCCGTTTTTATTGTTCTTTAATTTGTGGCTATATGTATTTTTAATGGCTCCAGACTTGACTCCTTCTTGAGTTTAAGGTGTGATAATATTTGAAGGGGTCGTTTAGGTGCTTAATATTTATTTAAAGCAGTCAATATCAGTAATTAAAATAAAAGTATTTGAGACGCTTGAAAGAGTTTCTTCTGCAACATTTAATTTGCATTAAATTAATTAAATTTATCTTTAATTTTCACTAAATATTCCACAAAGAATGTATAATTTAAATCAGCGAATAAAACAGTTTTTCCTTTAGTTCCCAGCAGATTATTTTTGCATTTATTATTACAGTGAATCTCTGATTTTTATACATGAACAGAAATGCATATTAAATGTTGCAATCTCTCTTTTTCGTTATTAATGTTACAATCTTTTTTTATATTTTTTTTCTTTATTAATTGCTTGTTACTGCACATGTTTCCCCTGCGCATACATATATGATGTATATTTTTAGGTTCTTTAAATTGTATTATATTTTTCATTGGATTCTCATTTCATTTGATTTATTTTTATATATTTTTTCGTTTGAGTGCGAAATCTTTTTATGGTTGTACAGATTTAAATTACATTACGCATACGCCCTGTTGAGTCGCCCCCAAAGGCAACTCATTGATATCTCTGGGCTCGTCCCCCCTTGCGTCGCTTCAACATTTTTCCGCTTATCAGGGACCACATGTGTTTTATTTGCTGTGGCCGAGGCAATTTATGTTTTAGTCTCCGTTCCCAGTCGTTCTTTTTATACCCGCTACCCATAGGGTAGAAGGGTATTATAACTTTGTGCCGGCAGGAAATGTATGTAACAGGTAGAAGGAAGCATTTCCGACCCTATAAAGTATATATATTCTTGATCAGGATCAACAGCCGAGTCGATCTAGCCATGTCCGTCTGTCTGTCTGTCTGTCTGTCTGTCTGTCTGTCTGTCTGTCTGTCCGTCTGTCCGTATGAAACACTGGATCTCAGAGACTATAAGAGATAGAGCTCTAATTTTTTTTCGACAGTATTTCTTCTGCTTGCATGCAGATCAAGTTTGTTTCAAATTTTTGCCACGCCCACTTCCGCCCCCGCAAATCATAAAAAAGCGTATTAAGCGTATAATTTTAAAGCTAGAGTCGCGAAAATCGGTGTTTATATTAAGAACTATAGTCTGTGTGATCCCTGAAAATTTGGTTGCGATCAGATAAAAATTGTCGAAGTTATTAAAGAAATAATTTTGTATGGCCACAAACGGCTGCTGGCAGCATGCCTCATTTGGTTGACCAATTAGACCAACTAAATATTCTTATCCGTTCTTGGTTGTGTTCGGAAAAGAATCTTATAAGATATTCGAGAAGCAATTTTAATAAATGGTAAAAATTATTAGCCGCTTAAATGCAATAATAACGCGTTTTTACACACATAGATACATGTGTATGTATTTTTGTATGCATGTGATTATATTACACTTGCATTTGCATTTGTCCGTTATGTTCAAAATTGTATTAACTGTTTTTTCTGGCGTCCTGACGGTTTTCTGGTTTAAGTAGGGGTAGCGGGTATCTCACAGTCGAGCTCACTCGACTGTAGCTTTCTTACTTGTTCACATTTTCCCTCTGCATCGCCCCAAAATTTTCATTTGATTTAAGGCCACACATTAAATTACATTTTTTTGTGGGCTCTTTTATTATAAGAATTTATCAAAATATTCGCCACATTTATAAGTCGGCGGTTGAAAATGAAAATTATTCAATTGAAAAGAAAATGTTTGCAGACATGCTGTTGTTGGGGTAGACAACAAAATGGTTTTTGAGGCAAGTGAAATTACACAATTATTGTACAACATGTGAGTAACCAAAAATAAAAAAAAAAAATACAGAAAAAAAGGAAAGAGCAAAGGAGAAAAACCGTCTGCCTGTTCAACAACCTAATTACATGGCTAACAATAACAACCGAAGGAGGCAGACAAGCGTCTCAGTTGGTTGCTCCTCTCTGAACCCCCTGAATTTCCCTATTTTCCGCCCATTTCCTCCCTCCGCCCCCTGCTTCCTGTCTGCCTCTTCACTTGGTATAACTATTGCGTGTCAGTTGTGTTGACTGACGACTGCTCAACTCTTTTCTACATTTACCCATCCTTCTTGCCCCGGAGTTTTCCCCCGGGCTGCATTTTCTTGCATCGATTTTAAATGCCAAACACGTTTGCGGTTTGGCCACGAAAAAAGTCGAGGAGAAATATAAAGAAGCGAGACGACCAATGGGAAAAACTGACAAGTTGAAATAAAGAAAAACCTTAAGCAGGTGATTTCCTGTTCTATGTAAATTCAAGGCAAAAAACGTTGGGTTGGGAATACAGCTATTTGTTGAAGAACAAATACTTTGGTACTTCCAAGCACGTTTTGGACACAATTTTCTAGGAAAAACCTAATGGAAAACTACTGTAAACTCAGTAAACTTTGAACTGAAACTTTTAGGTTTTGGAACCCAAATAGGAATCGACCAATGTATGAATATTTTCAAGGAAAATCTCTTTCGCATAGAGAGTATACCCTTTTCAGATTTCAAGATTTGCTTATTTTGTGCTCACATTCTTTTAATGAATTCCTTCATTTCCTTTCCATCTGCAAAAGAGTGCCCTCTGCCGCTTTGTAACTAACTCAAGGAAGTTGCTGTAGCCCCCAGCTACAATTATGCTTCCTTATCGTCTAATTGTTGTTTGTAATCCAGTGCTCCTCCTGGCAACCCTTCAACCCTTTGGCATACATCCGTTTCCTTTAATTTCCCTTTTTGTGCGAGCCAAAGTTTGTCAAGAGACTTTTTTGTGTCATTTGCTTGCGTCTGGAATAGTTAAGGCAGGAAATGTAATAAACATTTTCATCATCAACAAGGCGAGGGAGGGGAGAGGGTGGAGAGTTGGCAATGGTGAGCAGGTGAAACTGTGCAGAATACCAGTTTTCCAGCTTTTCCAACTTCTCAACAGTCTGTTTATTTATTTTTGATTTGCCTCGCCCAGTGCTTAGCCACTCAGCTTGAGCAAATTTTAAGATTTCTTTCCTTTCATTTTTCATTTTATCATCCACGGCTTGGTTTTTCAAAGTAATTACCTCGCTCTAAAGCCTGGTTATTACCTTAAACTAATATTAAATTAAAATTTATTAAGGAAAATACACCTAATTATTTAAATGATTTAATTGCATAATTAAAGGTTTCACTTTTACCGGAAATAAATTAAATAAGTAAACTCAAATATGAAAATTGAACTACATTAACTGTTTACTACTAGAAGCTGTGTGGAGTTTATAGCTTTAGGCATGGGAAATTTTCACATAACCTAATCAAAACTAATCAACGCTCGGCAACAACAATAAATTTGATTGCTCGCCGTTGTGTTGATGTTGATGTTTGTTCGGGGTCAATCCCCCATTCGGTGGGTTCGCCAATGAAATCCAATCAAATTGAGTAAAATCGAAGCCTAATTAGTTGGGGGCCATTCAGCATGCAAATTGCAATCAATTTGATGATTGTCCATTGATCTCCAAACATCTAATTTACAATTAATCAACGTAATTCCTGAGATATGAGGCAAGCAATGAATGCAACGCAGCAGTGCTTTTATCGATTTCTTAATTCATTCGCTGGTTCATTTTTAATGTCGTTTGATATGATGTGTGAGTATGTATCTGCAAAAATTGTTTTGGTAAATGCATTTTATTTGTTAGCCGTCACCTGGCTACTCTCCGCGACTTAATTGATGAGTTTTTGGCATACGGAGGAACATGAATGCGTTTCTGTGGGGGCGTGGAGAGCTCAATTTAACACTGTGAAGGTCAGGGAAGGAATGGATTTCAGCTAAGTGCTATTATTTATGGAATTTTGTAATAAATACATTTTTAAAATATTTTAAAACTAAAAAAATTTTATTTTAACCCCACTTGAGCATTGTTTATCCTCTGCTAGCAGCAGAACAGATAAATATTACTGTCTCCTGAGTCTAGCCTTATATTTTCCTTGCTAAAACATTTTCCTCTTACAGCCTTATCTCTCATGTTTATGATATTCGACATAATTCCCAACATTGAAGGAAAATCGAAATATAGTTGCATAAATTATGAACCAACCTGCACTTGTCTATCTTGTATCCCAAAGATACGCTTTAAAACTCACTCGGCACTCGACTCTCGACTCGAATCGAGTATGGGAATTATTTATGACACTTGCAAAATGATTTTCTGCCAAATAAAATGGTGAAAATGCTGTTGTCGGTCTCTACATAACTCTACTTTAGTATGCGTCCATTAAAGATATATATTTATTGATTAATTTTCCCTCTTCTTCTTTGTTTTCTTTACAGGTAAGCGAAAAATACTTGTTACTCACTCTTTTTTGACTGACGTCGCGGGGGTAAGTTTATTTTTGGGCTCGACATGAAAATTTCATTTGAAACGTTTCCTTGGAACGAGTTTTTCTCACGTAGGAGGAGTTAATTTTAAATTTTTTTGTGTGAGAACGAAAACAGCTGGATATACATTATTGATTGGAATGGGAAATAACCAAATAACCTTCCTGAAATTAATGATTTTTTTGATTAATTGGACAAGGAAAAGCTATTAATATATATATATATATAAGTAGTTGTTTTAAGTATTATATAATTTTTTTTTTTTAGGATATGAGTGTTTGATATGGTGGTTTCTCACTTTATCTCTTGGTAAATAAATTTATAAAACTCTTAAAAACCTAAAAGATACAAAAAGAAATATCAAGAAGTCAGGGGAATGCAAGAGAAAGCCAGCAAAAAAGAAATGTACATTTCGTGTCATGGCTGGGCATGAGATTATTATGTGCAGATGGCAACAACAAAAGAAATCATGGCTGTATAAAAAGAATGTAAAAAAAACAGACACGAAAAAAGTAATAAGTGACAAAAGCCGCCCTGGGAAATACAGAAGACAAAAACTCAAAAGAAAAGAACTCTGTCAACGTCGACGCTGTAATTTAGCGAGGTTTTCCTTTTATTTTTTGTTATTTCAGATGCAGCTGCCTTTGTCAAGGTTACCATTTGTAGCTCTTAGTTTTTGTTGTATTTTTTTTGTAAGCCTCCAACTGCTTATTTTTGCTGCTTTATTGGTGGGTTGGCAGACCACGCCCCTATAACCTACTAAAACATGTAAAAACAAAAATATGAATGGTAACGTCCAATGTCTTTAATGCTGTTTAAGATAATAAAAACCGATGGAAGGTTGTTTAAAATATAAAATATAAATATACAAATATTAATTTAATTAAACATTTCTTTTCTTTTTCAATAGAGAAGTTTTTCAAACCCTTTATAGGCCATATCGAATTGAGGAACATTTCCCCAACTTAACCCTCACACATGTTTATTTCTTATTTTTTAATTCCCACAGCTTGGCTTTTAGGAACCCCAGGCCCCCAGTGAAGTTTTCTTTTAGATGATCACTGATGGACTTCTTTGTTTCATTCGTTTGATTTTCCGCTGATTTATGACTTTGCGTGGGTTCCAATGGATCAATTCAACCAAATCCCATTCCCAATTGACACCCCGCCTCCTTAAAAAAAGGCCATTAGCAGCACTTTTCTAGATTCGTTTTAGGTTTTCCCCCCATTTTTAGAGATAACACCGAATGATAGAGAAAAAAAAACAAAGTTCATTGCTCTGACCGTTCTTCATCCACACTTGAAACAAAATAATCAAAATGAAATTAGTCACTAGGCATTCGCTGGACAAATAAACGTAATTTCAGCCTGTCAGTCAATTGTTTGTTCGCCCCAGAAACAGATTGGGAGGGGGGAAAATTAAACAAACGTAACATTGTGGCTTAGATAAGATAGGGAAAATACAAAATCTGAAATACATTTACAAAAAAAAGAAAAAGAGAGTCTAAAAAAAACATAAGGCAGAAGAAGGTTGATCACAATGATCATCAGCATGCGGTGAATAATAATAAATATGATTAGTTATACATATTTCAAGGAATTGCACAAGAATATTAAATTTGATGTGTATTGTTATAGTCACTTAAAAAGGAAAGGTGATGAAAAACACAAGCGAATGTACAGATAAGAACAGACTTGACGAGAAGCCATTGAACTTGAAAGTTTTATAATCAATTAACCTCGTTTTTGGGGTCATTTAAAATGGGTTCTAGTCCAAAATTTTATTTAAATTGAATAAGTTTATATAAATATATTAATAAAATTAATATATGACAACTTTTATATTTGTATTTAGGGGACTTTTTTTTAATACAGTTTCCAAGGTATTTTGTATTTATAGACTTAATTTATTTGTTAGATTATTCAAAGAAAACATTCTTAACATATTGGGCTTCCGGTCTAGTTGTCTATTTTTAACATAAAATAAAATTTCATTTTCTCTTCATAGCTTATATATTGAATTCTTAATCTTTCGCTAGCTGAACGTGAGTTTGCCATATCTTTCACCCCTTCTTTAGCTCTTAATCCCATTTCCTTACATCATAAATTAGTGGAAACCTTGCTCCCCATTTCATTTGTTGCCAGGTCGACGCCTAATGAAACCACTTTTTGCGTCACACTTTCCATTCATTTCGTCAGTGTCATTTCATGCTATTTCCTTTCATTCCAAGCTATGGGGTCCCACCCTCAAAGATAACACCCCCTCACATGTCATTGACTTTGTGTGCGAGTGTGTTTAGGCCATAAATTGTGACTGTTTTAAATAGACATAATGCCAAAAACATATATATATATATTTTTCTAATAACATGGCAAGTTCGCTGGTGGTGCTTTTGTTTATGGCAAGATGCGAATTTCGATGCGATGCTTTAACGATCTTTATATTAGCCCATTTTTATGGTCCGAATTTGATGGGAATTTTATGCATTTCTATAAAAAAAAAAAATCATGAAAAGTATGATGAGTAAAGTCAAACATGTAACACGCCCACATGCCAAGTTTTTATTCTATTTTATTTTCTTTATTTCTGTAATGCTATTATCTCATTATTGGATGGAATCCAATTTAATTCAATTGAGTTTGTTAATATTATTGCCTCGCATAAAAAAGAATCATATAATTATTTAAATAAACAAATGATTTTACTATATTTTTAAATTAAACAAAAAAATAACCTAAAGAGAAGGGGTGAAGGTGCTGTGCCGTCAACAAAGTATTCAATTTACACTTGACACAATTCTCTTGTCGAAGCAATTTTTAATAGTTTAAAAATAAAACTCGCTGTTTTCTGCCAATAAAAGGCGGCAGAGGGAGAAGGGTGTATACGGGGGCGAAGGGGGCGCTTTGGGGAATGTGAGGCGTGCGAGAGGAGTGCATAAAATTAAAATTAGGCACGAATGCGCGCTGTCTCATCCTCTCTCCTCTCTCTGGTTCCGCCTCTCACCCGTTGTCCCACTCCCTAGCCCCGTCTTGCTCCCGCATTAGCGACCACATGGCGTCAGCTTGGCAGGGGAGCAAATACCAAAGTCCCCACAATGCGGCCAGCGAGTGCGAGTGAGAAGGGTGGCAACAACTTGGGCAAGGTCATTAAACCACACAAAGGCAATGCGACGCGCGTCGGCAGAGGCGCAAGCTGCGCTGCTTGTAGCTCGATGTTGTTGTTGTTGTTGTTTCTTTTGAATCGTCATCATCAGCTGTTTGCCTTTGGTTTTATTTTGCTTCGCATTTGCATTTTTTGTTTTGCTTTACATTTCCGCTTGTCAATGCATTTCCAAATATATACACACACGCTCTGGTTTCGAACAGGTGTGTGCGTTTGTGTGGGTGTGTGAACTGGAATTGGAAAAAAACAATAGGAAATTCTAGGGCTTTGCTGATTTCTGTTCTTTGTTTTTTTTCATGCAACTTTACCCTGGGGTTTGGCTAAAACTGTATGATGTGAACCACAAAAATGCTATTAAAAAATTGGCACAACCATTGTAGACATATAGAAACATATGTTTGCCTATTTTCCAATTTTCAAAACGAGCACAAGGCTTTACAAGTTTATTTACAGAACTTTTTTAAACCTATTTAAAAATCTAACGATTTTATTTTTGAACCTTTATATTTTAAAACTAAATAAAGTAAATAGTTAAGATTTAATCAATCGAAAAGAATATCAGGATGGTAAACAGCTAAAACGTACCATTAATAAATCAATTTAATGCTTTTTTATAGGAATTTCTTAAGACTTGATTAAAAAAATGAGCTTCTTTAATGTTAATCAAATTAATTATAAGACATTTTTTCTGACACATTTTTTTGGGGGTCTTTAAACAAAACTTTGTGTTCCTGTTAATTTTCCTTCAATTCTTAGAGTTTTATATTTGCCAATTATTTCTACGTAAGCAATTCCCTTGTGCGAATTCCTCTTGGCCCCACTGTGTCCCACAGTGTGTAATTATCACGCCCACTAGCTCCCATTGCTGCCCTCCTTTTTTCGCTTTTGGCCTCAAAGCTGATTTGCATTTGGCTTTGCTGCCGCTTTTTCATTGTTTTATTTTTTTCTCCTCCTTAATTTATGCATTTTTAAACATGTTTTGTGCCAGCCGTTCGTCTCTTCCTCTTTTTCGCTGATTTTGTCACATTATTTTAAAGTTTTTGTTGTGGGAAAATATCTATCCATCTATATCTATCTATCCATTTTTTACACAAGCATTAGTTTCTGCAGAGATTAAAACAACACAAAAGTTTTGGCAAAAAATGATGGCACTTAAATGGTTGAGGGAGATAACAGAGCAAGTTTATTTTGAATTTGCCATTTATTGATTTACTGATAAATTATCGAGGCGCCTCCTCGATGAGCTCATGGGCGATGTTACCGAAAGTCTAGCCAGTTTTGATTGGAATTTATGTGAGAAACCCAAAACGGAGAGAAACAGGAAAATCTCATGCTGTCTTTTCTAGCTTATTAATGATTTAAAATTTAAATATTTCTATGAAGAAAATGTAATCCAAGCTTCCTGAAGTTTACTGCAGCTCAAAAAAGCTTAATCTAAAATCTTTGGGCTCAACTTTGAACCGCAGAAAATGCCAAATTGAATGCGGTAATAATATTGCGTCAGCTGTGCAAGTTGGAGCTGACTCAGACCCATATCACACCCAAAGGAGTGATTAATCAAGCCGGGCTTTCGGTGGGTAGAAATAGAAAAACATTTGTCGAACAAAATGTTCGCCCAAAACATATGCTAATCCAGATTTTGTTCACTAGCCCGAGGAACCCACTCGCATTCAAAAGATGTTTTAATTAAATATTCAAATCGCTTGTGAGTCGTCAGCAACTGCGTTGCGATGAGAAATGCAGTTGCCAAATTGCTTTCAGACTGAACCGATTACCACATTTTTCTGTTGCCACAAAAGGCAACAATTTAGTTGTTAAAATGCCGAAAAAATGTTAAAGAAAAACCAGAAAGAAAAGTTGCACAAAAACTTGCAACACACAAATGTTCGAACTTTTAACTAAAAGACTATAAATGCAGCTTACAAATTAAATACAAAAATGTATTCATTTAAAATTAAATAAATATGGAATACAGAAAGTATGAATTAACATTAAATATGCATTCAAATTGTATGTCAAATACAGGGAAATGGCCAAAGAGAAATTGAAATAAATAAGCGTTAAGCCAAGCAGGCATCCGAAGTAATTAATGTCGGCGATAAATGTCAAAAAGGATAAATCCCCGATGGGGAATTCAATTTCAAAAAGAGCTGCGGGGGCCATGAAGAGGCTGCCACCGGGGCGGATGAGTAATATTTTAAAGAACACACTTTAAATCAAAGCAATTATTAAAGTGAGCATTCTATCTAAAATAAACAAAAGCCGGAATAATAAATTTTAAATTTTAAATAAAATCTTCCAATATTCATTTCATTTAATTTACACCGAGTGTAAGTAAAACGCACTTTGCTAAATAAAATATTCAAATATTTGCACTGCCTCTGCAAATAAGAAAATTCCCTTAGGTCAAAGGCTGGCTAAAACAATGAAAATTCACTGGCAGCAAATATATATAAAAATCAAAATATTTTCCTCAGAAAAATTACATCAAAACAAACCCAACGGCAAGGGACGAGAAATGAAAAATGAAATACCTATAAAACAAAAGCTACAAGTATGAAAATGAATGCGTCGGTTTGAGCCATCGGAATGTGGATTAAGATACATTTTTCTTGCGAAATTTTAAATGAAGATATTCGTTAAATTTCTTGTTGAGTTATAAAGCATACAAGAAGGAGCAATAATTGTCATTAGTCAACAAACTAACTTCAATTGTTTAATTTGTATTTATTTATTTAAATTTCCATGCTTTTAATGCTTGCTTTCTTCTGTAAAACATCCCATTTATCATCGTTTTTTTTTATCACAAATTTTATCAACTGTTTTAGCTTGCTGGAATCACTTTGTTGGAAAAACTTTAAGGCAGTGACACAACTGTGTTTAAAGTTTGATTACTACCAAAATACTATATAGTATATAAAAGTGAACGTGTATATAATAAGTTTCAAGTAGAGTTGTGCCCGGAGATGATGATTCCCTGACAATTTTAAGCTCGCTTCCTTTGCGCCTTTCGCTCAATCATTAAGCAGCTGTTGCTCATCATCAGATGTTGGAGCTGGCGCTGCTGCTGCCGTTGTTGCATTCAATCATCAATCAAAATTGTGTGTGATGTGTGTGCGTGCTGCTGCAAAAAGGAGACAAAAAGAGGCAGAAGGAAAAATGCGGTAACTGAAGGCTTTAATGATGCCAAAATGAGCAGCAAAAATGTGGCCAGTCCAGGCAGGCAGGCAGGCAGCTCTCGTTCGTTCTCCCTGGCTCTGACTCCTTGGTTGCCATTGCAAGTGTGCGCTGCAGGAGCCGCAAAACTGCAGCAGTAAAATTGCATTGCCACAGGCAAATGAGGAAATGCTCCTGCTGCTCTTCGGTTTTTGCTTCGCTTTTTTTTTGTAGCCACCCTTTTTGGTCCCCCCCCATTACCCCCCTGTGGCTGCACTTTGACTAATCCATCAACAAATGAGGCTGCCGGGTATATAGCACGCATATATAGCGAGTTGGACCGGGACCATAGCTGGCACGTTGCAATAAAAACGTTCTCCCTGTTTGGGCCTGACCCAAACCATTTGGTCAGTTACCCTTTAGAGCCCCAAACCCCCTCCGCAGCCCACTTCACAGTGTCTCCTCTCATTGCTCACTTTTTCTGCTGGATTTTCAAGTGGTTTCTTTCGCATCTTGGCCCAAACAGCAGGAGCGAATTCTCTTTTATTTATATAACATACAAAGCACAGATGCGGTGAAAATAATAGCTCTGGTAAAAATGAAAATAATGGAAAATTTGAGGTTCTAGATTGTAGGAATCCTTTTTATATGGAAATTAAGCAAGTTTACTTCCTTCGTTATAATATTACTTCAATATAAATAATTTAATGCTATTCAAATTTTATTTATATAGTTTTTTTCTGATCTTTAGCTTTCTCTGGATTCTATATTCCAAAATAAATATTGAAATTAATTTATTTCATATTTATAATTGGAAAAAATCATCTGCAGCTACAAATGCTATTGTATTAGCCGCAGCTGTATTTTCCGTTTTGTTGTAATATATTTTATTTTTTGCCCAGGACTTTGTTGGCTAGATGCTTGGCTTAAAAGTGGCTGCTGATGGCCGCGTCCGCTATCTATATACGCCGGCCACGCCCCCCATGCCTTGTCCTAGCCCTTTTCCTCGCTGGGCGCATTGATGTGCAAAGTTTTTATGACGCATTCGTGATTTCTCTTTTTCCGCTGCTTTTTCCAGCACTTTTTTATCTTTACATTTTTTTCCAGTTCAATTTTGTACTTTTTTTTCAGCTCTTTCTTATTTTTAATGCTGCAGTGCGTCCATTTTAAGGCCTTTTGTCCTTGACTCAAGTGCTGGGAAAACTGAGAACCCTCAACTGAAATGCGGTTTTTTCAGATTTCACAGAAAATCACAATTTCGGTTGCCTGCTCGTAATGATGGGGGGAGAGACTTTAAAAAAGATTTATAAAAGAAATAAATGGTTACTTCTTTTAAAAGAATTTATAAAAATAAAGAAAGAGAGAGATATTTTGTAGGTAAAGAAAATTACTAATTTCATGAAAAGATATGGTTTTAATTTTATCAAATCAAATTGTACCAATTTTAGATGGTTTTTTAAAACTATCTTTTAATGTAAATCAAAAGATTCAAGTAAGAAAAATAGTAAAAATAATTAAAAGATACAAAAAATTGTATCTTGGAGATGCGGGGCATCGATCCCCGTACCTCTCACATGCTAAGCGAGCGCTCTACCATCTGAGCTACATCCCCTTGTGGGAGCTCGCCAGGTAAAGCAAAAGCCAAGCAGCCAGCGAATCGAAAACTATATCAAGTGCGAAAGAGATATATAAATAATTGCTGTGGCGACGATCGGTTGTTTTCTTTTGATTTCATTTTCGTAGCTTTGTTTGTTGTTGTTCTCTGTAGTTGGGCTTATCTATAAATAAATGGGAAATGCGCTCGGTCAGTCAGCTGATGGAGCATTAGACAAGCGAGCGTTTCTGAACTTGACACTTTTTTTGTGTAACAACGCTCCTAATCTCTTCCCTTCTCTTTTTCCTACTTCTCTCTTCCCTCTTTAATCACCCTTATCTCTATTTAATCCCTCACTTGCTTTGCTAGCACTGATTAGTTATGTTGGGAAGTCTCTTCTTACATTTATGATTAGCTAATTAATTGCCCAAAAAAGAGAAGCAAATTTATTGCGTCATTTGGAAAGTGCTCAATTACAGGCTAATTAGTTGGGAAAGCGCAAGAGCTGGAAAAATATGCGATATACAGATGGCTTTGAAGATGAGTTAGTAAGAGGAGGAAGAGCAGTGCCTACATAATAATATTTATTTGAGCGAATTTAGGTCACAACTTGTGTTTAGTCTCAGTTTCGCTGAACGTGTTGAACGTGTTTTTGTAGCGCTCCGTCTCCCTCTTCTTTCTCACAGACTTGCTGCAGCTGTTGTGTGAGTTAACTATTTGCAGCAGCTGTTGGCCATTTACTTTCAATATTGGCATGAAACTTTTTAAGTCTTTCCAGCTTTCGTTCTTTATGGTATATATTATATGGGTCACTGTGACGTCATTATCGAGTGATAATCAAGACGTCGAAGCACACAAGATGGCAAATAAGAAGCAGAAGCCGAACAGCAGGCGGCCAGTTAATTTAATGTCCCGAAGGCAAATTGGCCTTATGCGGTTTTTGATGAAAACATTTGCTTGATTAATGCAACAACATTCTGTGCCGGAGACAACAACAGATGTGTGGCCGAGTTCAGGGAATTTCAGGGAATCGAATATTGGGAGATTTATCTGCTGTAATTTCATACATAAATATTGGTTTTTTGGTTACCTAAACAACACTTGTAAAAATTGGTGAACAAATAAAACAAAATGGTAGATTTAAGCTTGAATCAACTTTATGAAATGGGTTTAATACTATGAAGAATACAATATATTTTCAAATAAATATTTCTATATATTTATATATTTTTATATATTTTTTAAATATATTTCTTTATGGTGTCCTAGTTAATTTTTTTTGTCTGTTGTTCAACTTGCATACATATTCTCTATGCCTCCTCCTGGCTACACCCATTACACGTGCAACCTACCCAAAAAAATCACACTCACACGAAAGCCATGATTAATCGCATTTACTAATCAATACAAATGTCACTCAAGCCATTTGACATTTGAGATTTGTGGCTATCGCTCCTGTGTCCCCATTTCCCTCCTGCATGTGTCTCATATTACGCATACGCACAGTAGTCCCACCGAAAATCTAGCGCAGCCCACAAGCCTTTGTCAATTAACGAGAGCGTAAATTTTCCGACTTTTGGACATGTCATGCAGGTGGTGCACACCGCAAAATGCCAAATGCAATATGCAAAAGTAAATAGAAAATATTTCCCACATGATAAACAAAAGAAAAATTAAAAAAAAAAAAAAAGGTTTTCATACAAAATTCCTACTCAGTCGTTCACACCAGCATTTTTCTTACTTTGTTTTCCGCATATCAGCGATATTTCAACTGGGAATGCTAATTGACATCGCGTGCCAGAATAAATGTCATCAGCCGCAATGGGAAATGGGAAAAAATATGTACATATTTTTAGATTAACAAATAAGTGTAATAAGGTCAGTTAGGGGTTAATGGAGAGAGTGCGATGGCAGAATAATGGGTCAGTTTACAGGAAAAGCGTTTCCATAAAAGGCAAAGCAAAGGGAGAGGTAGGAAGTGTTTGGAAAGCGTGAAAGTTTTTCAAATAAATTAAAATTATTCAAGGGTGTGGTTACGTACGTGAAGAAATTGTCTAATTTTATTATTTATTCAATATTTGTAAAAAGGAAAATAAATAAAATAATATCTCAATTTATTTCCTTAATTTAAATAAATTAAAAATGTAGCTGCACATTCGATTTACTAAACAAATATTATTGGCAATTTTAATAAAGTGTTTCCATTGGCAAATGCTAAATTTATTTCCAACCAAAAATTACTCAATTTGAATTGCTTTTTCATTTGATTATGGTAATTTTATTAGACCTAAAAAAATGCACAAAAATTGTTAAACAAATGTATGTTCAAAACAAATAAAGCAACAAAAAAAAGGCTAATCAAAAATACATACAGAAAATTCTGCGTGGAATCAGAGTTTGTCCCATGCATATTTAATAGGCAAACATATTTTTTTCTTCCTTTTTTTGCTGGCTTAACTTGATGTCCTGAATATCCTTACCCTCTTTTAGTTGATTTTAGCATTACTTGCTCTTTTTCAAAGCATGGACATCATTATCTCGGACGATTATCATTAAATGGTCATCATTTGTCCATCATGACAGCATTGTGAGCGTGTTAAATTTACAATAAAATCCAAGCCCAGGCGTGTCCTTGGTCCTAATGCGTTAAAGCAGGACACTGATAAATTGATGAATTAATTTCAGGCTGCCAGAACAGAAGGAGTTAAGGAGATGAGATATAGAAATGGAAAAAGATGTTTGTACAACGGGCACGTTGGACGTAATATATTTTCTTTCCTTTATAAATATTCGCATTTGCACGCGTGGCTGTCATAAATATGAAAAGTGTTTCATAAATTATTGATAGAAGATGCCAAAGGGATGCGGGGTGTAACGAGTTATGTAATCCTTTGCCTCTTGCTAACCGAAACCTACCTCAAAGCTAGAAGATAAAGGATAAATCGTGGCATAACGTGGCTTATCAACAGCGAACAGCCTTTCAGTCCGCAGGTCCTCGGGGTTTTTTCCTATCTTTTCTCTTCTCTTCTCTTCTCTGTTTTTTGTTATCCCTACTAGGATAATGCCTATGCAATCGCCATATAATATATATCCTTATGTGTGCGCCTCACGATAAAGTGGCAACTTCATTCAAATCGTTGTGGCATTGTTTGCGCCTCGAGTATTGAAATTTATTAGAGCGTCGCCCATCAATGATAGGGTTGGATTAGGGGCCCCCCAAGATGCTAAAGGAGCGACGGACGAACAAAGGGAACCTAGGACCTTGAGCTGTCGGTTGCCGGTATGGCAAAGAGCTTTAGATTAGAGCCCAGCCATCTTGGCCTCGTTTTTCCCACCCAGCACTTTCCATGACTTCAGCAATTTTCTGCCATATATTTTGTTACTCACTTGAACCTTTTCCCATTGTTATAACATTCTCTGACACGTACAAAATCCTATTTTATTTCGGGGCTTTTTTCCAATTTGTCAGAAGCAACGAAAGTACTGCTGGGCGGAGGGGAGGTGAAAAAGGAACCAAAATAAAAGGGGGAAAAGAGCTGCGCGAGAGGAGCTATTAACTTATTAGTACAACGTGGCGTATGAGCAACTTGTTGAGAGGAATAAAGTCATGAGTAGAAAGGAGGGAGAGTGGGGGTGCAAGTGGGGAGAAACGAGGACGTGGCACAAAAAACAATGACAGCTTGTCATGCTTATAACACACACACACAAACACATATACACGCGCTCCACCTGAAACTCACGCAGGCACACACAACATGACGCGCAAAAGTCGGCTATACTTTCTTTGTTTGTTCTCTTGATGGAAGCAAAAAAAAGGGGGGGAAAAAGTAAAGCTAAAAGGCAAAGGGAATATTGAATTTGTGCCGGGTTTTCATAGGATATGAAATGTTGATTTTGGCGGGGAGTTTGTGTTTTGTTAAAGGAAATTTAATCAGCTAAAATTTCAAAGAAATCTTTAGCGAAAGGAAAACTTAAAAAAATTACTGTATTTTACCAAAAGTTAGTATTTATTTAAGCTAAATAAATGCTATAAATATTTCTTTAAAATATTTGAATAATATCAATGTAATTTCAAATGTCTTGTGACTTTTTAAAATATGTTTACCATTCAAAGATCCTGAAACCATTAAATGTAACTTCTAAATTTTTGTTTTCCCCTGCAATTTAATCAAATAAGTTAACAACAATTTCTTTAGTAATCTAAAGTAAACATATTATTTTTAAAAGTAACCATTTGAATTTCCCTTCGCTTAAGTACATAATCTATTTGGTGCTCGTTTTGCATAAGCAGAGTTTCCCCTTACGTGCAATTTTTTATCGCACGACGACGCTTTGTCTGCCAGCCTTGGAGTCACTACACACACACCCAAACACACACATAGGTCTAACTCCCGCATCCTTGAAAGGACTCTTTGTTTTCCTTCTCTCGCATGAGAAATGTGCCCGACAACGGAGACGACGACGTTCGCCATTTACATTTATAATATTTTTATGTCACCCACGGCAAGGCCCACCTCTCCCTTCCGCTTACCAAGTCCTTCTCCGTTGCAGCGGATATATCATTAGAGGGTGTTGGCCAACGCCCTTGGGCAGGGCTTAATTTTAACAAATTATTCACAGACGCCGCCAGAATTTTTTTCTATTATTTTTCATCTTTTATTACATTTTGTGTGCAGCCCTTTTTTAATGAGCAGGCGGTCGCGATATAAATGCACAAGGGAAATTCATACGCTTTTTCACCTGAAGAAGACGGAGAGAGAGAGCGAGCGGGTTACCTTGAACTTTTCTTTGGCAAATCTTTTCGGCGAACTTTCCCATGCGTGTTGCCAGAAAAAATAAGAGCGGAAAATGAAATAAAAATGAATAAAGGCTGGGGGAAAACGGTAGAAAGCGCCAAATGAATTGGCTTAAAAGCTCAGCCAGGTGTAAAATATAAATAGCCTGGAATGATAACATAAACAAAAAGTCTTGTCTTATTCCAGTACATTTTCCTTGATCGATGCGTTGAGCGGGAACAAAGTCCTGGGGGATTTGCTGGAGTTATTAATATATGTGAGGTATGACTTTCAGGCTGTGTTTTCAAGGTTTTCTCTTGCTATAAGTTAATTTTTTACAATAAAAACCTGTGTTTTAATTCATTTAAAATAAATAGGGGCAAAAGTATGAGTTTTTCCAGGAAATTAAAGCCAGGTTATTATGAATAACCGGGACAAACTATTTCCACAGCTTTAGCCCGGAATTCAACTTCCTTTTTTATTTAACCTTCCCTTCCATGTTGTTGCTGTGCAATAACACAGGTCTACAAAAATTGACCTTACAAAAGTACGGTGAATAAAACCTTCAGATTGTGAAAGATCTCGGTCTGTATATTGCTAGTTCAAAAATCAAAAAAATTTCTCACGTACCAATTTTGAGGAAATCGCCCTCAAAGTACCAAAAATGACCTATTTTGGCACTTTTCAAACGCTAATAACACAGAAACCGCGCGTGTACCAAAGTTGAATTTGGACTTAAATGAAAGGCCAATCTTTCCCCTTTCAGATTTCAGATGGGTCCTGATTTTAGGACGTCAGGTTCAGGAGCTATATCGATTTTTCTGAACTAACTTTTGAGCCGTTTTTTTGCTATGTTGTAGCCCTGGAACTCAGTACAAAATGTGATGACTCAGATGTAACTCCCAAAAAATTTGTTCTAGTTTCAGGGCTACAACATAGCAAAAAAACGTCTCAAAAGTTAGTTCAGAAAAATCGATATAGCTCCTGAACCTGACGTCCTAAAATCAGGACCCATCTGAAATCTGAAAGGGGAAAGATTGGCCTTTCATTTAAGTCCAAATTCAACTTTGGTAAACGCGCGGTTTCTGTGTTATTAGCGTTTGAAAAGTGCCAAAATAGGTCATTTTTGGTACTTTGAGGGCGATTTCCTCAAAATTGGTACGTGAGAAATTTTTTTGATTTTTGAACTAGCAATATACAGACCGAGATCTTTCACAATCTGAAGGTTTTATTCACCGTACTTTTGTAAGGTCAATTTTTGTAGACCTGTGTAATTAGACAATTAAGCGCATAATTAATTTAAAAGTAACCCGAAGCGCCCGAGGACTCTGGCTCTTTGCAATCCAAAGCCCAGTCGGAGGGACTGGGGACGTCCAAATGGTCGGCGCAGGACTATCCTTTTCGGCCTTGGCCCCGCGGCCAAAAACTCGAAACATGTAAATGTTTTTTGAGAAGTCGAGAAGCTGTGGGTGGAATGGATAGAGAAAGGTAGAGAGATAGAGAAAGAGAGAGAGAAGCGCCTAAATTAAACATGCGAAGCACAACAAGAAATCGGTCGAGCATGCAAAATTGCCA
This sequence comes from Drosophila anomelani, assembly GCA_035045905.1. Taxonomy (NCBI): domain Eukaryota; kingdom Metazoa; phylum Arthropoda; class Insecta; order Diptera; family Drosophilidae; genus Drosophila; species Drosophila anomelani. Next base: position 9,559,350 of record JAWNOO010000165.1, read on the forward strand.
AGGGGTGTGGGAAGGGGGGTTTGGGTGGAAAATCCATAAGAAATGCTGATGACGGTCTTAAGTATGGAGCGACAACAAAAGAAAAAGAGAATAAATTAGGCTCTAAAGGTTAACTGAACCTAAGAGATATCCTGCAAAGACAAAAATATAAAATGGCTTAAATCACTTTGCATTGAAGGGAAATAATGTACAATTGAATTAATTAATTAATTAAACTAACTTTTTTGGCAAATATTTAAGGCTTTTACTATATTTATCATTGCATCTGTTGTATAACTCCATCTGATATCCCTTTGTTACCCATTAGCAGCGTAATCAACCCAAAATATGGGTTGGCAGTGGGCGGTGGCGGCTACTGTGTTGCCTCCGGTGCTTTGTCCTTTGGCTATTTTTGGCCATCACCGCAGCAGAGCAGAGCCGGGAGCCGCATCGCATCGCTCTCCATTGTTTGCGGACAAATCCGTATCCGCATCCGCATCTGAACAAAAACGTAAACGTAACGTAACGAAATGAAATGAAATGATTTTGCCTGGGCGCCCACACGCGCTCTCTCTCTCCCGCGTCCAGAATTTTTGGCTGCTGTGAAGGCTTTCAAGGGCACATCATCGTCATCGTCGTTGTTGTCATCATCATTATTTTTGTATCCACCCACCCGCCGAGGGTGGCAACGAAAGTTTTTTGTTTTCTGGTTATTTGGGTTTCATTTTCTTTCTTTTATTTTGTTTTTTTTTTTGCCATGTGTCAAATGCAAACTTGTTTCTCCTATCTGGCGCCGATTTGGTTCTGTTTTTGCCTTTCTCCTCCTGGCCTGGCCTGGTCCTTTGGTAATTTTCCATTACATAAATCCCTTGCCTGCATATGTTGAGGCGCATTTGCGTCAGCAGTTGGATTTTCATGAGGGGGTTTGGGAAAAGTGTCATAATCAATCTGGGTGAAGGAAAAGATATCCCCCCCATCGCGAGAACATGAAATTTAAATTTCCATCAGATTTTTACATAATTGGTTGCGACAACTTTGGGGCTTACTTTTAGGCATTTTGCGACATTGCCGTGACCTCTGAATAAGTACCGGGAAAGTGTGCCCCTAAAGTTTTCCACAAACATAAGTAATTTATTCAAAAGGGGCGGCAGGTTCGTTCGGTCACTATTGTCTAAGAAATCAACTTAATAAATTGCTGAATAATAAAGTTGAAGTTGGTAGCTGAAAGAGAAGCTTTTTGAAAGGAAAACAAATTATGTGGTCTTGAAAATGTCCCAGAAAGCCATAAAAATTATCTAAAATCTACAAATATCAAAAGAAAAAATTAAGATATTATTTATTATTCTCATCTTTATTAAGCAAAATAACTAATCATATCATTTTTCTCTTTTCTTTTTAGGTAAGCCATATTACACAAAAAAAGGGATCTATATAAACATAAAATCCGGATACCAGGCTAAGTCTTAGTAATTAAGTAGAAAACCTTTTTATATGCTTCATCAATTAGGCCAGATTCCTTTGATTGCGTCATTTCTCAACCTGCCCAAAAAATAGAGGCATAAATCTATGTCAAGAATTTCACTTTTCGCGAAACAATTACACAAAAATTATGAAATTATGACAGCCCCAAGCCAAGGCCTCGCTCCCATCCCCCCTCGAGACCATCACTCTTTCAGCGTACGCTCATATATATATACGTAAATATTTCATTTAATGTCTTTGGCAATTTGGCGCTCTGCTGTTTTGGGGCTGTTGTCATTTTTCATTCCGCCACCACCCCCTTTGTAGGCCCCTGAAAATCCAGCAAGGAGCAGAGGAGCAGCACTGGCAACAGCAGCAGTTTCTTTGGCATTAAAGTGAAATATGGCCAGGAACTCTCAAAGCCAACAAAGAAAAGCGGCACCGGGCTAACGACATTGACAATGACTCTATTGTTTTGCTTTAGCTTCGGCGACAAATCCTTGAACAATTTTAATGTGTTCACATTTTTCATAGTCTACTTAAGTGCGAACGGAGAGAGAGTTTCTGCCGTCTGCTTTTTTTCGGGAATTTTTTATGGCAATCCAAAGTGGGAATTATGTACATATAGTGGGCGGGATTCGAGGGAAGTATGCAATCAAAATGGATTTTAATTGATTTTAGCTTCATTCGGCTGTAAAAGTCATTGACTGCACTCTAGGACACACACACACACATACACATCCTGGTAGATTTCCCACCCTTGGAAAATTCTAAATTGCATAAATTTATTTCTCTCGCTCGCTCGCTCTCCCTCTCTCGTTCTCTCGCCGGAAAGTGCCACGCCTACCACCTGCCTTAGCCTGCAGGCCATTTGTAAAATTGATTACGCGCATAAATTGAAGCAGACGACGACCAAATGGGAATAGAGAGGAGTATGGGGGGAAGGGACAGACACCACGATGAAGAGGCAGATGGAAAAGGGGCGATCGGAAAAGCGGAGATTGGGTTTTTCCCTAGCTTTTCATAGAGGCAGATGCACTGCAAGTTGCTCCTAAGAGAACATACTGACTTAGGATATATGATTAGAAACAATATCAAGTCAACTAATATACTTTTGGGATTAATACGATCTGAAAGGAGTTCAAAATTAAAATTCAAAATTTTCTTTATCTATTTTTGGTAGTTTTGGGTTAAAAAATGCACCTGTTTTCCTTGAATTATTTGAGATACGATTTTATATCATGCTTTTGGGCACATAAAAAAGTGAACTTGTCTCAATAATACATTTAAATATTTAAAACTAACTCATTTCCGGTTTTTCTATCACTTTTTACTACTAATAAAATAAAACTTCATTTATTTAAAGAGAAAAAAATGTTATTGCTGAATTTAGATATTATATTAAATGCTTTTAAATACCCAACGATTTTATTAATCCAAAAATAGTAAAACATTTAAATATTTTGAAATGAATCCATATTTTATTAGTTCTTGGCATAAACTTCTCACTGTAAATATTCCCACAGAGCTGTTTTAATTCGAAATTAAGTTTTTTAAAGCTATTCCCGATGTATATTTGTTTAATATTGCTTCAATATAAAATATTCACATAATCAAATTCAATTAAGCCTAATTGCTTTAGCTAGTGTGTGTTTGTCAGTTTCCCCCCAACTTTCCGGTTTCTATCCACTTTCGGCCCCCCTTTCCCCCAGAGAAATCCGCCCCAAAAGTTATTAGTCAATTAACAACAGCGAAAATGTTGCAATTAATGTTTCGTATTCCGCAACAAAACAGAAATTCAGAGATGCGAAGAGAGTTAAAGAGAGGGGCTAGGGGCTGTGTGCGGATATAGACATTAGAATTCCCTGCTGCTATTGGCATACATTGCCATAATTATAACAGTGTGAAATGGTTGAAACATGCGAATTAGTTGCTGTCGGTGGCATCAGGGGAAAACTTGGCCCAAAACATGAGTCATATGTGTATGCAGAACAGGCGACAAAAGTGCAGGGAAGGATTTTGAGATTATTAACAATATTTCATGAAATTATTTATTGGAAAAATATAAATAAGTTATATTTGAAGCAGCTTAGGAAAATTTAATTCTAAAAAAATCGTAGCACAGAGGGAGAACTCTAAATCAGCGAGCTGGAGTTACTTCGGTTTTTTTAAACTTAAAAAGTAATAAATATCTGAGCTTTTTCTAGGAAATTGTTAACTTCTAAATAGCTAAAAATCTACTTCTCAAATAAATTAAAATTCTTGAATTTATTTTATAAATAGTACATTCATTTATTTCTCAATTGAAATAAATTATTCCCAAACCTTTGTGACCTTTACCACCCGCATGATTTTGCACTTCTGTTAGCCTCTATTCTATATTCTCTGCCGTTGGTGACCGACCAAAATAATGGACACCTTACTGAGAAATGCCGACATCAGCACAACAATTGGCTGGCTCAGCCCAAACGCTCTGAGCAAACAAAGAGCTCTTCTATGCTGGCTGGACAGAGATAGATAAATGTACATACCAAGTGAGTGACAGGGACAATCAAAGCGGTGTCAGGACAACGGCAGGAATTAGTAATTTACACGCAGGCCAAATGCGAATTGCAAAATGCCGCCCACCCGTCCCACCTCCACCCAACAGCTGACACATGGCATATATAATGAGGCTATAATTATGGCAAAAGTGCAATTAGTAATTGAGGATTTGAATGGTTGAAATGTGAGCTAGCAAGCTGGTTTTGTTTTTAAAGATATTTTAAAGGGAAAAAATAATATAATTCCTGGAAAAACCCCGTCTTAAAAATACAGTAAATTCGCTAAAAATACCTGAGGAGAGTGAGGTCCAGAATGCCAGCCGACGAGGGTTCAATGAACGACAGAATCTGGAAGGAGAAGAAAAAGGCAGTCAGACGACGACGACGGCAGCAGCAGGAAGTTAAAGGCCCAAAGGCACAAATGCTCACTTGGATGGATCAGCTTTTCTGGGCGGAGGATGAAGCTGGGAGATGGAGATGGAGACGAAGTCGAAGGAGGAGTGGCTGGGCTGAGCCAAGAATGAGTATGTTTTTTGATGATGAGTGCACAAGGTGATGAGTTATTCAAAAAGCATGTGCAAAGTGTCAGAAGAAATCAAAAATGAAATTATGCAAGCTTGGATATAACGATACCAAGAGATACTGACAGGCTGCTTCTACTGGCTCACAACGCCTGCGAATATCATATATACATATGTATATATATTTATTTATATATAAAAGAATGCACCTCAAGGGAAAAGGAATGAAATAATAATGTAAAGTTAAGGCAGATGTGACCCGCAGGCGAGGTCCGAGACCCAAAAAGTCATTGAAAAGTTATTTTTTTCGGGTTAAGCTGCTTAAGAAATTCAAAAGGAATGTGCAGTGAAATAATATACAATAAAAGGTGATCGAATTAGGAATACCTACTAGAAAATAACTCTCTTATAATTATTATTTTAAAGAGTTAAATTTCCATTCTCTAAGTTTCATAAAAAACAGATTTAAAGCAACAAAAAAGGATATATTTATCCAGCAACCAATATACCCTAACTAGAAAATCATTTTCCGGCAGGGACATCTTTGAACTGGCCAAGAGTCAATCGAAAGGATATTTGAATTTGTTTGCGGCTGAGCACATCACCCAAAAAAAGAAAATCGGAAAAGGAAGATGGCAGAAATAAAATAAGAATTCGACGACGAAACTTTTGTGAGCATCGAAATGGCAATTTCAAGTTTTTCCACCCTTTGGCGCTTCCGATGCCTTTTCCTCCCAGCTCGCAAGCTCCCTTTTCCGGCCAGAGTTTTCCCCTGCTAAGCATTTCCATAACCCCAACTGATGCGATTCCGATTCCAAGCACTTGAACACGAACACACAGCACCTGGAGATAGGTTTCTTGCATTGTATTCCGTTGGCTCCGATCAATCAGATATATTTTGGGTAGGGGAAACTATAACAAATTTTCAAGTAGAGTGGAGAGGCCGTGGAAAATTGACGGACGGTCAGTGCGAGCAAGCGAGCGAGCGAGCCAGTTCTTGGGTCAAAGATGATGATAAATTATTGAACTCCCGATGCGTTTAGGTCTCGTTTCAGTGCAATGTCTTGGGTAATTATCATTTAGTTCTGGCACTTTTTGTTTAGCCTCGAATATATGTATATACTATATAGCCTTTCTTCTCCTTTTACACCGGCCCAGAAGACACGCACATGATAAATGATTTCCCATTAACTAGCATTGAAACGTAGCAGCGAAGAAGCAACATCAAAAATTGCAGCAGGAAAATTCGTTTTGGGGTGGGGCCAAATCAAAAGGGATGGCCAGCGGGGACACACACAGCACACACATTCTTGGGCTACGATGCCCTGTGCTCCTCCTCAATGGATGGACGTGCCTGCATTTTGTCATCCATCATCGTCATGCGATCTCTGTCTAGCCTAGCTCCAGCCTCTCTGTCTGCCGCCTTTTATCATTCCGCAGCATCCGACTTATTTGTCCATGTTTTTGTGGTCTTATCTGTTTGCTTTCTATAGCTACAGTCGTAAACAATTTTTGATTTTAACCCAATTCAACGCAAACAAAGTGAATTCTTGATTTCCAGATCATTCTCTCGCGACAGAGAGACAGGGAGGGAGACTTTGATAGATGACCATGAAATATTAATGGGTGTGACTTGATCTCGATGTGTGGGGATGCCCTCGTTTCTTGGGTCAATTATGAAACTATTCCAGGAAAAGATTTAGTTGGGAAAAGAATTTAAGGATGTACAAAAGATTTGTTATTTATTCATATATATTTTCCTGTAAAAATATAAAAAGCTATAATAAAAGTAAACATTATTTAGTAATTTATCCTTTATAAGTTAATTTGGTTTTAAAATTAATTGTAATAATAAGAAATGTGACACGCATTTCAAATTTTGTTTCCTTTCGTATCAGTAAATGTGCAATTATTTTTGAAGAATTATCCCATAGCACAACAATTGAATAATTTTTGGTTTTCCCTTCAATGTTTATTTATTTTATGCATGAAAATCAATCACTTTCTAAGCATTTGTTTGGATTTAAATTTCCCTTTTCCGGACATGGTTTTATTGCTCTTTCACATATCAAAATGTTGTTTTAGCATAACAACAATTCTCTGCCGTTACGCGTCATTATTCCTTTTTTCAGTCCGGAGTCTGCCATTTGTCTGCCTATTTTTTCAGTTTTCTCGTTGTTTTGTTTTGCATTTTAGCATAATCGTTTCGTTGCTCATTATCATTAACACTTCTGTTCCGACTGACATTGTGCCTAGACGACGACGTTCATTTCCACAGACTCAGACATGCAAATGGCTTTCTGCCCTGCGTGAAAAAGCGCCCCGATGTATGCTACACTCCAATGGGATGCTGAGTCATCCAATCAGAGAAACATCCACAACACACACACACACACATGAAGCACAAACCAATTCAATCTGCAGCAAATTTGCCATAATTTTGAACGCTTAACTGTCGTCGGCCAACTAACAGGGCCAAAAGATTTACGGCCCTCAACTTATCACATAGCACAAGCAGATTCCCAAAAATAAATGGGGAGAGAAAAGGGAATTTTTCTTGGTAACCGTAGAGGCTGCTGCGCAGTTTTCGGGGCACCAAAATAAACCAAAGACCATAACAAAATATATATATACATATATCTATATATATTTTCCCTGCACAGGCAAGGCAGGGCTAAAGGCATAGAAAAGTGAGGAAAATGTGGGGAAAAATTAGCACGCAAAGAAACAAAGTATACGATAATGTCTGTCTTTATTTAAATACTTCAAAAATATGTAATAAATATATAACAACTTATAACTCACTAGATGTTCAAAACGTTCCTAAGAACATTTTTCCCACATCATTTTCTTTTACATTTCCCCGGATTACATAATCGTTTTATGTTTTAGTTAAAATAAACTTAAACTTATTGTTTGGTAAAGCATTTCATCTTATATACTAATCAATGTATTTGAAAATCAAATTTCTTAAATATTTTTCCCACTGCATGAATGGGAAGGAGAGCTTTTGGGGCAGACAGACGACAAGGACTTGGGCCCCAGACAAAACAGGACGCTGACTAACAGCCATAACACAGCCATGGCCAATGGCATCATAAAAGTTCTCCATAAGCTGGCCCGACGCCTCAGTGTCGTCGGTGTTCGACTGCCACTGCGACTGCTCCTTAATTTTCTTCTTAGCCGAAAATGAACCAAAAACTGAACGAAAACCAGACCCCTACAACCCCAACGCCACGTCTGTTGTTTGACCTTTTTTTCTGTTTTTGTTTTGCGCACAGTTTGTATTTGCTAATTTTGTGTCTTTGGCTCCGTGTCTTGTTGTTTATCAATTGCGAGACAATAGAAATAGAAATTTGCCTACTTCTAGGCGCCATTTTGTAGGCCTGAATGGGGAAAAGCAATTTTTCCTGGGGGAGAGAAGAAGGGGTTGTGCGCTGCAAAACAAAAGGAAAATAATGCTGGCATTGTCATTTGGCCAAGGCAAAAAGTTGAACGAACTTTTAAACTCCATCGAATGTTTGTTTGCTTCTCAGTCTGTCTGATTTTGACTGGGCTTTGTCTGCCGAAGAGAGAAAATATAAAGCGACATTCTCATTCCGGGGAATGTGGAGAATCAGCTCTGTGTTTATAATGCTTGACACTTGAACGGTGAATGAGAACTTGAAGATTAGCATTGCGTCGGCGGAGACATTTTCAACAACAAGAAGCAGAAGGTGTCCAGGGAAAAATTTAATTACATTAGGATCAAAAAATAATACGAAAGCTTTAAGAATAGTTACTAAAGTAAGCAATTAATAGAAATTTAGGAGAAAGAAGTAGAAATTATGTTTAGATTTTATATCAACAACTTCTTTATTACAATATTTTTCCAGGGAAATTATCAGGGATTTTTAGGTGTTAAAAAACTCTAAATGCTAAACTTTACACAATTTTGATACCTTGAAAATTCCGTTAAATATTTTATGACTCCTTTGTAAGTGCTTCAAAAATGATGTGAATTTCTGAAGAACCCCAGAATAAATCTATAATGTTTTTATGTTCTCCTAATGCATATATATCTAATCAAACATTTTTTATATTTCCAGGGCCGTCACAGATCCTCGGGATGGACGACGCGTGGCCTTGAAGAAGCTGCCAAATGTGTTCCAATCGTTGGTCTCATCGAAACGCGTTTTTCGCGAACTGAAAATGCTTTGCTTTTTCAAGCACGAGAACGTAAGTGGAAAATTCTTAACCCCCTCTCCCCCGCTGAACTATCTTTACATTGTCACTGGTGGCAAAAAAAAAATTTAATTAAAATATTTGCATATACACAGGCACTTTGATTATTGTCACAGCGGGAAGCAGCGAGTGCCTGTGTATTTATCCTTTATTTCTTTTTACGTAAAATATTACGTATACGCCGCGACAGCCCAACTGCTCGCTTGCCTTTGGCTTATTCTCCCCCTTTTTGTTGCACTGAATTTATTAACAATTATATTTTCCACTTTAGCCCCAGCGCTGTTTTTCATAATATTTACAACTCAAACAGGCGAGGGAAAATATAATATCCTTTTTTCGCAGAAACATTTTCCACATTTCCCTTGTCTCCCACTTTTTCTTTTTTTTTTTTTTTTTTGTTGTCCGTTGTTGGCTGCTCAAGTGGAATTATTGTTCGCTGGTATGATTGTCATTAATTAAATGTTTGATATGGCACGTTAATTTATTGAATTTAAAAAGTTGATCTTAAAGGGCAAAGCCTCATTTCATTTCAGTTTGTTTGCAGGGGATTCTGTGATGGTAATTAATCTGAAGACTCTTGTAAAGGAGTGATTAAAATGTGCAAAGATAAAAATTAATGCAAGATTAACTTTTTCGCATACGAACAAAATATATTAAATATCCCAAGCACCACTTCCTCGCTCAATTTATTGTTTCAATAAATAAATACCTCCCTGAAATATCGATGTGGTGGCCCACGCTCTGTCACCATATTCTACTAACATTTGTGGCAAATAAAAAAAATGTGGCGACTAAACCGTAAAAACCCGTGAATTGTTCAACATTTTGTGGCAGTTTTAAACGGCCTTAGGCTATGGTAAAAATGCATGAGTTGCATGTTGTAATTTTTGGCTGAAATATATTAGCATACAGGCAAAAAAAGAGCACAAAATCTGCCAGCGAATGTTTTATAAAAATAAATAAATATTCGCTCTATGAATTGTTGGCATTTATAATTTATGTACGTATTCATTGCTATAGCAACTGCTGCATGTGCTGAGAGCCTTTGAAAGATTCGAGATTCGCTTTGTTTGTTATAGAACCTTTTGTTGTGTTTTCCATATTTGGCGCAATTGACATTTTGCATTAAAAAAGTCAAGGAAGAGGTGGTTTTTATGGTCTGGTTTTTATGTTGCCAAACTGTCACACACAATTCGTTGCAGTCTTAAATGTCACGGTCTCTCCTCTCTCTTCATATATATCAAAGATCTACATATATCTCTCTTTTTTTTAACATTTCCCAATCATTTTCGTATTGGTTCAACTTCATTAGACACCCAATAGGCCGTGGGCTGTCTGGGAATCGAATGCTTAAGGTGATGGCCAATACACACATACAATATACATATATCTTTACCATCTCGGTTTATCCATCATCATCATTTCCATCAGCCTACATGATTTCCTCGTATTTTTCTCACTTGGCTGCGTGTGAATTTCGTAATGCAATAATAATAATAATAATAATGAAGAAGTCTGAGAGAAGTGGGCCTTATAGAGCAGACAGCCGAAGTCTCCTCTTCTCCACCTCCTTTGCTGCAAATCGCTATTCCACATGTCGGCGGCAACAACAGCAACAACAACAACAACCACAATTGCTGTAACACCTTGCCCAATATGCAAATTTTCTATTAATATGCATAAATTGCTAAAGGTGGGTGTTGTGTATGGGTGGTAAGGGGAGGGTGGGGAAATAAAAGAAGCACAGCGAAGGCGCGACTTTGTTGTCAACGCTTTCAGCGATGTACAGGGAAAGAAATACAGGGCTAATACGTTTTAGTTGGATTTTTATATTTAATTTATTTTGATTTGAATTGAATTGTTTATGAAAATATAAACAGCTGTGTGTTCTGATAATGTATTAAGATTAAATATATTATATTTTACATTTACATTAAGCTAATAAAAACTTAACAAGAAATGCTTGCCGACTTTAAAATAATGTAGTTTTGGGTTAGTTAAAAACTATTTCTAATTAGATTCCATTATTAAGGCGAATACAAGCATCGACTTCTTAAAGTAGGCTTCTTTTTGCAACCTTTCCCCAAAGGTGACCCCTTTTCTGCTGTGCCAAAACATAATTTTTATATTCCGCCCATATTTATCATTATTTTTAATCGTTTCTAGTAAAAAACTATTAAAAACGATGACATATCTCTCTAAATTTTTCCTCTGTGCTCTTTTTTTGCATCTGTCTATGTTTCCTGTTTCATTTCCTACATGACAGACATCATTCAGAGAATGGCAAACAAGTGCAATCAACTCGGAACGTTTAGATAGAAGGAGACAGGGGCGTCGAAATGGGATGTAAGAGGGGGAGGGGTGGTAATACTAGCCCCCAGACAAGTTGCTAACTGAGAGGGTTGAAGAGAGGTGGGGTTAGGTTTACTGGGCTCGGCACGTGGCTGCCTTGCATTTTATTGCAAATTGGGCGCTCTGTGTAGTAGTTTTCATATTGGCCCGAAACGAACGAACGACCCAACTATTTATAACTCAATCAATGGGGGTTCCTCTCCATTTCGAAAAGTTGTAAGTTATCGGGAAGCGAAGGGCAAAGGTGGAGAGGAAATCATTTTCAAATTGATTTTCGGCTATGAGGTCAACATTGACTGAATATTTGACTTGATAAATTGAAGCAAATTAAAGGTGAAGCAATTTTAAATGATGCTTGAAGAAAATATTTTAGTTATTGAAATTATTGTATAGAAATATATATAAAAATGCATGCTTGTAATATTATAAATCTCTTCAATTTAAGGAAATGTTTTCTCTTAAATTTCAGCCATTACCTTGACCCTTTTTCCATCGATCAAACCTTTGAAAGCCAAACCCTTTTCCGATTGGAAATAACTCCTTCTCATGGTTTATGCATTTTGCAGTTTAACAAATCGCTGCAAAATGTTTGCTCTCCATTATCCATTGGTATTATTGTTGCTGTTGCAAAGGCACAACAAAAAAAGAAAACCAAATTTCAATAAAAACCGATTTTCTGTTGTTGTTGCTGTATTTTATTTCTTATTGCAACGCGTACGTGGCGCACATTTCAAAAGCATTTCTCACATGCAACTCGGGGTGAGGCAGGAGTATTTTGTATATATTTTTTATTTATTTTCTTTTTAGCCTCGAAGCTAAGCTGGCTGCTCATCAGAGAAGCTCTCCTTGAATTTGGCTCCCTTTTCCCGCCCGAAAATGATTGAGTTTGACGCGCTGGCAGCATCAATTGCATGCAAATTTTGTTATTATTCACATTGCTTTTTACTCTTACGGCTCTTTGCAATTGAAATGTCAATTTCATTTGGATTTTTTGAGAGATATATGTATGTCAGAGGCTTAGAGTGATATATGCTGATTTTAGGAGAAAAATTGCATCGTTCTGAGGCACAAGAGCTTAGCATTTGGGAGGTGTAAGTGGAGGAAAATTAAGATATATTCATAAATGAGTATTAGGAGATCTGGGATTTTAAATATTAATTTTATATCAAGCAGAACACCTTACAGAATTAATATTAAAAGGTTTAATAATTTAGTTTTTACTGAAAAGTATTTACAACTAATTAGTTCTCTACCTTTTGTAAAAATTATAGCCTTTTGTATATGTCATCTTGTTCTTTACTTAAAGATACCTATCACACAGGAAATAACCCAGAAAATAAAACCACAACAAAACAAAACAAAACTAAACTTACTTGTAAAGTTTCTCTGTAAATTGTAACTAACAGCGAGTAATCAAAGGGAATTTATATTGTTGCTCTTCCCAAGGTTTATACTTGTGTTTTTATTTGTCTCCAAGTTGTAATAGTCAATTTCGGTGGAGTTCCCTCCCTACCCCCTCGCGACGGCAGCCCCTCTTCTCATTTAATTAGCCAACAAATATGTGTTGACAGCTGCTGCTGCTGCTGCTCGACAATCTTTTAGCTAGAAATTTGTCCCTCAGCTTGGAATGAAAATACTTGTGAAGTCGAAGCGGTGACACTTTTGCTTTTTGTTTTCCCAAGGCAAGGCAAGGGGGAAGAATTCCCTGGAAGCTTAGAAACTGGGGGAAACCTGTAGAAGAGGAGGAAGTTGTCCGCAAGCTGCTCCCGCGCCCACTGGGTTGAAAGAGGGGGGCCTTAGGTGGGTTAAACAACAACAACAACAACTGTGGCGTCTCTGTGCCACAGCTGCTGGTTGCAAGTTGAACACAAGTTTCACTTGTTTCCCTGCCTGCCAGCCTCACTGTGCTTAACTGGAAACTGTTTTGATATAAACACAGAAAAAACCGAGATAAGATTAACAAGATATAATATTAAATTTAGGCGAAAATAATTATGAAATGTAGTTGATATTTTTGGAGGCACTTTTGGTGTATTTCAAATGTTTGAAATATGTTAAATAATTGTATAAAAATGTCTTTGTTATTTGTTGAAACACTTGATGATTTTGCTTACTTAAAAAATAAAAATAATATGGTTTTTTGGCCTATAAAATTTGTAAGGTTTTCAAGTTTTTTATATAATTTATTTAATTTAATAATTTCAAATATTTTACATCGATTTTTAATAACTAATTAACCCCATTAAAAATTCATTTGTTATTGACTTAAAAACCTTCTTATTTTCTGTGCAACCCAATTTAGAACTCAACCCAGTTAGCTGCTGTTAATTGCTTTTCTGTCTTTTTCTGTTAATACTAATTTGGTTTGCTCGGTAACTCTCCTACCCCCCCTTTGGGTTGCCTTAAGCCAACCCCCTTGTCTTTGTACACCACTTCAAGGACACTTGAAGCTGCCTTCGGTAGTGCACAATGCATAAATTTGGTTTCTGATTGCAAGCCCAAGCCAAAATGTTAATTAGCTGCAAGCCGCTGTGCTGTTGCACGTGAGACCCGAAAAAAAATAATAATAATGCAGCCCGGGCCATAACAATAACAACTCCGCCGCGGCAGCAAATTACGCGCCTGCGCTGTTACGTTAAGTGGAGCTGAAGTGCAGTGCAGTGCAGCAGTGCAGCGAGGTGAAGTGCAGTAAATGAAGTTGACCGAAAAAGAAACTACAAAAAGCAGTCAGAAAAACTTTAAAATCGGTTTTTATATACCCTAAAAAAAGGTGAGATGGAGAAATTTGATCTTGATGACTGTGCAATATCAATAATGCCTAAAGAAAAACACGAATTTCAAGGTGATCAGCTAATTAATTAAGATCCAAAATTTCTCTAAATTTTAGAGAAAAGTTTAAGGGTAAAATAGAGAAATTACAAAAGTAATAGATATAATTATAATACACTTTTTGGGAAAAGCTTTAAAGACAATGTCAAAGGGAAATTTAAAATAAAGTATTTAAATTGAAAGATATTAGATATGAGAATTAAAATTTCCTAAAAAGGATAGATTTTGTAAAACGCCTCCCTAGTCTTCTTTACTTGTATCAAAACCTAAAAAATCTTTACTTCAATAACTAATAGAGTATCCAAAGAATCAATATAAATCATCAACTCTCTTCTTGTTTTGTATTTTTTTCAAACCGCAAAACGCAACAAATGCAGTCGCTAAATTACAGCAGCGGCAGTCTCGAAATATTACAGAATTTACAGACAGCCGGAGCCGAGTTGTGCGGACAAAGAAATAAATATAAAACAAAGGCAGCCCAAGAACGAGCCGAGGCAGAGGGGGAATATCACGTCGCTCCTGTAGAGTAAAAAAAAACTTTGCCACTTAAGACGGCGACGGAGATTCAGACTTGAAGACGGCAAAGGCTTACCAACCAACAAAAAAAAAGAAAAGAATATAAAAAAACCAGTAACCAACAGCCAAAGTTGTCGGCACTTTTTGTTGTTGCCTTTGCGTTTGCAATGTCCCGCGAAAAGTGCTCAAAATTGTTGAACTGCTTTTGGCTTTGGCAACTGCCGACAGTCGGCAAGAGGGGGTTAAATGTGCAACATTGTGGCTGGCAACATTTTTTGCTGCCGCAGCGGATTTAGCTGTGAGCTTTTTATTCCCATTTCTTTATTTTTTCACCTTTTTTTCGGTTACTTTACGCATTTTGCAGCCCCCCAACTGGAGTTGTATAAATATTGTAAATTGATTTTAAATGCACGCAAAGAAAAGACATTATTAATTTATGTATTTTATAATATATATTTCATAATTGATATACAATTATGTAGGAATTATTATTTATTATATTTTGTATTGTTTTTTAATCCTACAATGTGTATGTTTTCTTGGAGGTTAACTTTTGCTTTTCTGGATTTAAACCTAATGTTTCCGGCCCAACCTTTTATATATTTAAAATATTTATTAAATATACTTAAAAGAGAATCTTCAACTTTGAATTTTCTTTCCATGCAAAAACCCAAAACCTCTCCCTCTTGTTAGATTTTTTGATGTGATTGCTGCAGTTCCTTCGTCATCTCTTCACCGCAAGCGAAAATAAATCAGCGCTTGTCTGTCTGGTTCTGCCTCAGTCCCAGCTTTTTTTCCCCTGGTTTTTGTATATACATCAAGATATATAGATATATATTTTGTATTCTGCTGTCCGTCAGTTCCTTGGACTTGGCGTCCTCCCCCAATGTGGTAGCCCAGACTTTGGCATGCTTTTTGTATCTCTTTCCAGCGGTCGGTAGTATGTAGTACAACATCATCAGGCAAGGCAAGGGGTCAACAATTTCCTTACTGGCTTGCCTTTGTTCCTTTTTTTTGTCTGCCTGCCAGGCATTTAATGTCCCGGCAGCGACACTTAACATGCAACTTGATTTTTATTGCAACTCCATAATTTATGGCCGTCAGCCTCACGTAATCCCCTTTCAAATGAGGTGTAAACTGTTGACCCACCGTATTGTCTAGGGATTTCATTTAAAACTTGTCGAGCTGCCGTTGTCGCAGGTTGAATATGAATATGTATATGAATATATGTGTGAATATGATTTACTTAATTAAATTAATGCCTTAATTTTTGGTTTATTTTACAGGTTCTTTCGGCCCTGGACATTCTACAGCCACCGCATTTGGATTTCTTCCAAGAAATGTATCCTTTTACAAAAAGAAAAACTCTAAAAAACATTTATCTACAAGCTAAGCTAAGCTAAGCTGCAGAAATAGGAAAATATATTGATTTTTAGGAAGCTGTTTACCATATCTAGATTTGTTTTTAACATTTTTACACCAGAAAATTTGTTTTTGTATTCATTTATAATATATTTTTGATATGCCCGGTAATTATAGGGTACCAAAAGCATGTCCTAATCACCAGCAACACCTGTCTGTCCGCCTGTCTGAAAACAGAAGTCTTAGAGCCACCAAATTTATTAACAAACTTCTTATCTGTTGCTTAGCACATGTTGCTGGGTACATTCTAGCAGCATTTGTCTTTATTTGGATGTTTCGCAACATTCTACCAGCAACATTTTACCCTCCAGTTCCTTTAAAACTGTTTTATTGAAGTTTTATAAATTGAAATTTGCTAGAATACTGGTTACCAGTCATCTCACAGTCTTTATCACTAGATTTTTATTATTTTTCCAAAAGTCGTTTGAAATTATGTATAATTTGCATCTTGCTAACCCCCTGAAAATATTTCCGCAAGCAATCAACTGCAAATATTTCATTAATCCTTTCCCAAAGCCCCACAAAAACCAAAAAACACAAAAAAATAAATGTGTTTGATTTTGCAATGTGCCGACTTCTCTGAGGCGTCGTCGCAGTGGAAAGTTTTTTGGGGCTAAAAGCAAATGCAACTAATTGAAAAAGTTTTAAGCACAAACAAACAAGCCAAAAAAGGGCCGGAAAGAGGAGGTAGTAGTGAGTTGTGAGCTGCAAAGTTTCTGTTTGTTCTTTTCGCATGTCAAACTATCGAACTGGTTTCCACCTTAACCTCGTCCCTGAATCGATCTATAACAGCTATGTGATAACGGAGCTGCTGCAATCGGATCTGCACAAGATAATCGTGTCGCCGCAGCACCTGTCCGCTGACCACATCAAGGTGTTCCTCTACCAGATCCTGCGCGGCCTGAAGTATCTGCACTCGGCCCGCATCCTGCATCGCGACATCAAGCCTGGCAACCTGCTGGTCAACTCAAATTGTGTGCTGAAGATCTGTGACTTTGGGCTGGCGCGCGTCGAGGAACCGGATCAGGCCAAGCACATGACCCAGGAGGTGGTCACTCAGTACTATCGTGCTCCCGAAATCCTCATGGGCGCACGCCATTACTCCTCGGCGGTGGATGTGTGGTCGGTGGGCTGCATTTTTGGCGAACTGCTCGGCCGTCGGATCCTGTTCCAGGCGCAGAATCCTGTCCAGCAGCTGGAGCTAATTACAGAGCTGCTGGGCACACCCACCATGGAGGATATGCGGCATGCCTGCGAGGGAGCTCGCACCCATATGCTACGTCGCGCCCCCAAGCCGCCCTCCTTCTCGGTGCTCTACACACTCAGCTCACATGCCACGCACGAGGCTGTGCACCTGCTCTGCCAGATGCTTGTCTTTGATCCGGTAAACTATGGCTATTGAATATAAATAATTACCGAATTTTAGAGATTTCCGAATAGGAGTTCAAGTTTTTAAAATTCTGTAATTAATCTCCTTGATTTTTAAAGATTTTTTAACTAACAACCTTTTATTTCCTATCCTTAGGACAAGCGCATTTCCGTAACAGATGCCTTGGCGCATCCGTATCTGGATGAGGGTCGTCTTCGTTACCATTCGTGCATGTGCAAATGCTGCTTCACTACCTCGGCCGGAATGCGCCAATACACAGCTGACTTTGAGCCCTCCGCTGGCCAGCCCTTTGACGATCTTTGGGAACGTAAGCTAACCTCTGTGCAGCAGGTCAAGGGTGAGTAAAGAATGGTTAAATATATTCATATAAGTTAATATTAATTACTCTTTAAAAACTTGCAGAGGAGATGCACAAGTTCATAGCCGAGCAGCTGCAAACGGGTCGAGTGCCGCTCTGCATTAATCCGCAGAGTGCGGCCTTCAAGAGCTTCGCCAGGTGAGTGTGCTGACGAGGTGGAGCTTCCTTGCAACTAAGCCTCGAAGAATATTCTCTTTTTTTACCCCCGAAAAACCAAAACCCCATTGAATACCCCCCGAAAAAAAAAACTCTGCACGCAGTTCTCCTGTCCAAACCCCCCCTGTATCCTTATGAACTTTTATTGAAATTTACCTACTTTTAGTCAAAATTGTACATCTAATTTTGTTAACCTTTAATTCTTTACTTTTTCGTTAATATAAAAAATTGATTGATCATGGCTTCCGTGTCCCCCAAATTTCCGCTTTAGTAGTGCTCCCCCCTTTCCCACTAAATTGTTGTACCTGTCCCCCCTCCCCCCTAATACCCGATCTATCTATATACCCCAAACTTTTCCAAACTCTTGATTATTATTTATGTAAACTTGATTTTGAAATATTTTAAATCTCTTTTTTTATGTTTGTTCTTTTTATTTTTGTTGTTCAACCAAATGGATATTAATCTTGAAATTTCTATTAAATCGAATCGTTATATTTGCGTTGTTAAGCCAATGAGAATGAGAATATCTACTACTACTACCACTACCACTACTACTACCACTACAACTTGCACTGCTGCTCCTGCCGCTGCTCCACACTCCGCCGCCGCTGCTCCAGATCGGGATCCTAGGCGCGCGCTTCTCCTCTCTCTCGCTAGAACGAATCGATATATAGAAACGATACGCAGAACCAGAAGATACTCACTGACTCTGAACTCTGAATGAGTCACCGAAGCGAATCGAATGAATGAATGATTGTGAGGAGTCGCGAACCGAAAGAAAGAAAAAGATACAATTACAGATAAACAAAATACAGAAAAGAAAAGAGGCCACCCGGGCGGCAACAGTCTCTCTCTCTGCTCCTTCTTAGGTCTGTTGATATATCAAGCGAAAACCTTACTAAATATTTATTTATTTAGTTTATCATATTTTTTGTTCATATCTTCTGTTTTTACCTCTTTATTCTTATACCTTATATGCAAATGTGTATAAAAAAAACAAAGCAAGAACAAGAAAATAATAACTTATTTAGTTTTAACTTTTTCCCTTATGATTAACTTTTCATTTTCGTTTATATTTATAATTTGCATCTCTTTTTTAAATGGGTATTTTGCGTAACTCTTTTTTGTGTACATAAATGTTTTCCTTAAAAAGAAATACGGACATCTAACCAGAAATATTATAAAATTGTTTACAAATGTCGCAGAAAAGTAATACCAATATTGGCAAGGAAACCACATGTATAAAATGGAAACAGGAAAAACAAAAATTAAATAGAAACCGAGACATTTTCAACTATTTTATAAAGCCGACAAATCGAACCACAAAATTAAACAACAAAACAAATAATATAGAAAGTCATGCATAATATATATCCATCCTCAGCTCCATAATCGAATTTTGTGTTTATGTTTTGTGTTCACAATCAACTCATATATCTATTATATATCCATATATAAATATATATTCGTAATTCGTGTACAGCATACAGATTCCATCAAGTAAATATTAAGCCTCATTTCAACATTTACACACACGCCCACAGACCATTTCCCCCCCTCCTTCCATGTCCCAAAAATTGCACCGAAACACCGCCAAAAAAAGGATTCACAAAATGCCGACAACAATAGACGTTGTAAAACAATTTGAAAGCTTATGAAATATTAATTATTCATTGTTTTTTGCCTCACAAAAAGTAAAAGCCAAAAGAATTTCATGCTTTAGGGTTCAACTCTCATTGAAAATATCGAAACAATTACGGAAAATATAGAAATTAAATGGCAAAGCTAACAAATAAATATGAAATGATAAATTTATAGTGTAAATAGAATTAAATAATGCACAATATCAGGCAATCATTTAGCTTTTGTCATTGTCGTCCTGCATAACCCTCCAAAAACGCCTCGAATTAAGCACTAAACAATACAAAAAAAATGTCCTCATGCTTGGTTTCATTTAAAACAAATTTAAAAAAAAAACTGCACAGAATTAATCAACCAAAACTATATATTTTTGTACAGCTTACAACAAGTGCAGTTGAGCAGCAGTGACAAAGCCAGAAAAAAATGAAATATGAAAGAAAGAACTGAAGTAGATTTGAACGCTGAACAACTTACCACTTAATGAATTAATTGATTAACAAACTTTTACTTTGTATTTTGAGACCCCCCTTCTCCAAGCCCTAAAAAAAAAACTCTACTCTTTGTAGTCTCCTCTTTTTGTACATTTTTCATTTCATGTTCTTTGGTTTTAGTTTTGTTTTTATTTATGGGAGCTATTATATATGTATATTTCAGTATTTTGTTTGTATTCCTTGTGTTTGATTAAAGCTTTAAGTGTGTTTTCTATCGATATTATATAGTATATGTATGGCATGGTCTAAACTAATCTAATCTAGATGTTTTAGTGGATATTACTCTATGTTAAACTCAACATTAAAATGCTTTTTTTATCTTCTTTCCCCACGAATATCCAGCTCGACTGTGGCACATCCTTCGGAGCTGCCGCCGTCGCCTCATCAGTGGGAATGACGGCAAAACGAGGCGATTGCTGCCTAAAATCGAAACAAAAGCAACAACTCAGCCAAATGATAAACACACTCGCCGAAAGAGGAGAAAGGAGGTGACTCCAGATCCCCATAAAACCCACACAGGATCCCCCCATAACGATGCAGCCCAGGAACAACGATGGAATAATAATTTGTGAGGCGCCAAACGGCTTTTAAGCGGGCCCTTGCTGCCTGCTTAAGGGTTAAAGCATTCCACCACCGAAATTAACTTAAAGAAAACAAAAATATTTAATAGTAACTGTAGACGAAACAAATATGTAACGTAACTCAACTGAAACTAGTCTAAACAAACAAACAAACAAAACTGTAGTTAAAGCAGCAGCAGAGACACAAAACCAGCAAGTTTAAAGTGAAAGCATAATTAATACGCATTACAAGCAAAGCGTAGAATCTATTAACAAAACGAAAACAAACAAAAACACAATTATTTTCGGCAACAAAGCAAACATACATTTTGTTGTGCTTTTGACAAGAATTGGAAGAAGAATTTGATCGAAATTTCAAGCTTAAAATTAATACAAAAACCCACAAAATCGCGTTTTATGTTTAAGCTCCTAAGAAAACTCTATGTATATGTAAATTAATTAGCAAACACACACACAGACAACATCGTATTCATTATATATATATATAAATATATGCTTAACTATTAAATATATCGATAAATATATATATATCTATATATTTAAAGAATAAAAAATAGTAACAAGAACTGCACGCAAATCCACAAAGTTTGTTTGCCAAAAATTTACCTCAAAGCGAGCAACAAACCCGAAGGCGAATCTAATTTCTGTTAGCTAACTAAACTAAAAAAAAAAATGAAGAAAATCTGAAGATTATGCCACTATATATATTTTCGATTACACACAACACACAACAAACTTTTGAAGCTTCAATTTTGAAACTGGTTTCTAGATACATATATACTCCAAAAAAAAGGCATCTGACTCGACAAGAAGTCAGGGCTAAACTCAATATTAGATGGAAAAGGGAAATTAGTTCAAAGTTTCAACTGTCGACTGAACAAAAAATTACGATATAAATTAATATAAATATAAACTAAAATATAAACTAAACAATTTCAACTTAACCTTAGTTATGACAATTTTTCGCTTTGATAATAGTTTGTTAGGATTCTTTTTTAAAGCATATTTTGCATAATTAAAAAAAGAAAAGAAAAACCAACAAGTGGACGACACACTGCCCCCCAGTGAATGGTTCGGGCGGTTCGCCACCAAGTTTGGGACTCCATTCAAAAGGCATCGCCCGAATCAATTCGATTTTAGTTGCTATAACGCATATATACATATATACCTTTTGCTTTTAGTTGATTTACCAATGTAATATAGTTTAATTTTTCGACT
Organism: Drosophila anomelani; assembly: GCA_035045905.1. Lineage (NCBI taxonomy): Eukaryota > Metazoa > Arthropoda > Insecta > Diptera > Drosophilidae > Drosophila > Drosophila anomelani. The sequence goes on from JAWNOO010000165.1 coordinate 9,581,032, forward strand.
TAACTACACACACAAAACACACACACACACACCTCTGTCTCTCTCTCAATGCTCATCGCTAAGGTGCAGGACAGGATCGGTTATAGAGGATCAAATTGCTACGGAGAACATTATATATATATGTGTATGTTTAAGACTGAGTTTTCTCATTTGACCCTGATTCAGATGCAGATCGAAGATTGATTGATTGATTAACTAATTTTGAGGAAATGCAATATGTCAGCTTTCGGTTTAACAAGTTTTTACGTAGCTTAAGCCTAAGCACTAAACGAAATTTAAAGCTAAAAATGCAATGTATACCGTTTAAAAAATATATATATTAATGTGTGGGTGTATTTTGAATGTCTCGTTTCGTCTTTGATGTTTAGAGAAAACAAGAAAACACAGCGCATGAATATATATAATCGGAGGAGATACTAAAGATGAAGCTCTAGAGCGGCAAACTGAAAACCTAAACTAAAAAAACACTAAACTACTTTTCCTCCAACTCTTCGATTCTCTTAACTGTGCTGCTTTCTTATGTACAAACATAGTCAAAAGTATTTACACAACGACCAATTGTATGCAACTCTCAACTTCTCCTAGCTGTTACTCTTGTTGTTGTTATCCGATTTCCCCGAAATAATTTTTATAGGATAGGTTAATCTATTTAGAAGCTAGGGAAAAAGAAACTAGAAACCTAACGGTTCATAGGACAAAGAGAAAAATAAAAGAAAATATACATGCAAGTTGTCAAAAGTATTTACACAACATTTTTTGGTGTCGAAAGTAATTACACAAAACTTAATTTTATTAATTCAGCTTAGAATCTAATTTTAACCAAAATCTTTTTTAATTTTATGAAAATACATTAATAATATTTAGTAAAGCAGCCTTTGGCATCAATGACAGCTTGCAGTTTTTTTTGTATGGACCCTACCAAAGTTTGGCCAAATTGTAAGGACAATTCTGGCCAAATTTTGTTATTTCTGCGATGGTTTCCTCTCGAATTTTATTTTTATTGGTGATTTTATTATTTTTAATGAAAGCCCAAACGTTTTTAATTATATTTAGGTCTGGGTTCTGTGGCGGCCATGAGAGAACCGCCTGACTAAGGTCGTGCAAGAATTTTGTGGGTACTTTATCCTTATGGCAAGTCCTGTAATAATTGTCTTAGAATCCAAAACTGTAATTTTTTAACAAATTAGTAATTGTACCCTTCGTTGCAGGCTAAAAGAAACTAATTTCAATACGTATGTTGTCCGAAAAGTGATTTAAATCACACCAGCCAATAAAAAATAACGACTTGATTTTGCATATCAATACATTAAGAAGCCTCTTAACTTCTGGTTTAATATTTTATTGACTGATAAGGCTGCTAGGGGTCGTACAGTAACAAATTTGTGTATTTGAAAAAAAAACCAAAAGCATTTGGCAGCCCAGCCAACTAATAGATTTGGCGGGGGCACAGTAATGTTTTGGCTGGTGTGATTTAAATCACTTTTCGGACAACATACGTATTGAAATTAGTTTCTTTTAGCCTGCAACGAAGGGTACAATTACTAATTTGTTAAAAATTACAGTTTTGGATTCTAAGACAATTATTACAGGACTTGCCATAAGGATAAAGTACCCACAAAATTCTTGCACGACCTTAGTCAGGCGGTTCTCTCATGGCCGCCACAGAACCTAGACCTAAATATAATTAAAAACGTTTGGGCTTTCATTAAAAATAATAAAATCATCAATAAAAATAAAATTCGAGAGGAAACCATCGCAGAAATAACAAAATTTGGCCAGAATTGTCCTTACAATTTGGCCAATCTTTGGTAGGGTCTATACAAAAAAAACTGCAAGCTGTCATTGATGTCAAAGGCTGATTTACTAAATATTATTAATGTATTTTCATAAAATTAAAAAAGATTTTGGTTAAAATTAGATTCTAAGCTGAATTAATAAAATTAAGTTTTGTGTAATTACTTTCGACACCAAAAAATGTTGTGTAAATACTTTTGACAACTTGCATGTATATTTTCTTTTATTTTTCTCTTTGTCCTATGAACCGTTAGGTTTCTAGTTTCTTTTTCCCTAGCTTCTAAATAGATTAACCTATCCTATAAAAATTATTTCGGGGAAATCGGATAACAACAACAAGAGTAACAGCTAGGAGAAGTTGAGAGTTGCATACAATTGGTCGTTGTGTAAATACTTTTGACTATGTTTGTATATGTATATGTAGTTATTAATTATAGCATTATATATATTAATCGAGATATATATATATATACATGTATGGATTAGCTTAAAACATAAACGAAAAACGAAACGACAATGAAAAACAAATATGAATTCAAAACTTTCACGGAGATCTCATAGCAAAAACAAAACAAAAACGAAATGAAATGAAAGAAATGAAAAGCAAAAGCAAAGGCAGAAAATCAGTGTGCAAAATGTAGAATTTCTTTTCACCTTTTTTGTTTTATAAACTAACGTTTTTTCTTAACCATAAATAATATAGAGTACAGATTTATCCCTCATTTGACCAGAGAGACACACAGACACACACTCGAATGCAATTTAGGGTTTTACACATCATTTGCATACCACATCTTGAAGCACATATGTCCCCCTACATAGAAGAGATCTGCTACTTATGGTACTTATGGGTAGCAGATAGAGGGATAGTTAGTTTTCGTGTACATAACATTATCTCCACCACCACCATTAGCCCCACCAATAATTAGCCCACATTTCTCTCCTCTCACTCTCTATCTCTGTGTAGATCAGTAAGTACGATTACGATAAGTAATGGACATGTACATTATACGACAAACCCTCGATTTGGGCAGGTCTGGGAACTAAAACATAAAACTTAGAGCCTAAAACCTAATACCTAATACCTAAAGTAAATCACACACTCGATATATACATTAGGCGATGTATGATTTCATGTTCGAGTTATGAGTTCATAAGTTAAGGATCTGTAACTGTAAACTGCATTATAGTATTTGACTTGTAAACCGATTTATGGATCATTCTTAACTATATAATAAAAACAAGAAAACACTGTGTAAACTGTTTGTATAAAAAAAATAAGAACAAAACAAAAAAAGAGAAGAAAACGAATCCAAATTGTTTCATTTGTCACGCATTACTTGAAGTGGATCCAACTCAACAACCCAATGCATTTGCTAATTAGAATTTATAGCTATATGTATGTAACACTGTGAAAAACCAACTATATACGATATATATATATATATATGGGACACACGATATTTACCTGTGGACAATATTTCGAGATTAAAAGCAAAAACACCCTACAGATTTCTTCAAGTTTGTATTAGAGGTACAGGTAACCCCACAGCTACACACATATAGTATATGTATATCTAAACCCTTGAATAATATCCAAAAATATATAAATATATATATTGGAAGGCAAAAATATATAATTGGTAAGGAGAACGAACAAAGACAATTGGAAAAACATTCGAAATTTGAATTTTTTGGTCACGAATTGGTAGAGTGAACCATAAAAAATGATTGCGCTCAGGTTATAAAATGTAAAAACTAAATAATAATCACATAAACTATGATATATATAACTCTAATTTGCTAAAGTATAAATGAAATAATAGATACTCGTATAAATGTACGTTTAACATGTTTAACAAAAGGCTGTTTGTAGAAATTGTGACACAGTTTTTTTTAACCCGAGACCCACATCACACTCCCAAGATTAAAGATCCAAAGCGAGGATCATTTTCAACTTGAAGCGTAGCCTGTAGTTTTGCTTACACTGAAATACTAATCCCCAGGACACTCTGAACACAGAAAAAGATATGTAAATATATGTAATCAACGTACATAAACGTAGAGAAAAACTTTGTGATGGCTTCTCATTGACGATGAATGCAGGACGATGGACATGAATGTTTCGTAGAAAGGCAAATATTTTTTCTTAACAAAAGCATGTAAAAAACACACTCGATACGCTAACCCCAAATGCTAATTGTAGGCCACAACCAAAAAGTAGTTAACAACACGAAAAATATATTATATAAACTATAAATCGAAGGCAAAGCAGCTTAACCGAAAAATACGATATACGAGTTTATGTGGGAAATTTGCTAAATGTTGTAAAAAGAATATATATATACAAAAGAAAATTATATAATTGTAGCACTCGAAATGGAATTAAAATTCTCCTCTCATGTAGAAAATCTCCTCATCCAGTAAAAGCACGCAACAAAGTTCCCTAATAATTAAAAGGTCACTCAAAAACACAATTTGGTTTCCTCGATTCGCAAGCAAAAGTGTTTAAATTTAAACATCAACTGTTTAACTGTATATATGTAATTAACCAATATGCATATGTGTGTGTTGTGTGTGCGTATTAACCACATATTAGCCACATGGCATTACTAACGAAAACGAAAACGATACTAAGCCAATAACTAACTTCTCTCTGCAAGGAAGTGTAAATTAGAAGACAAAAACATCCCAAAACCTTGCATAATTCACATACACACGAAAATCGTAACGACACACACTAACCATTGTATTAACTAAACTAAACACACTCTAAATAAACCCGCATTAGACTTACTAAATATTATTATAACGTAACAAGACGAGAAAAGAAAGGTGAGATCGTAAAAAATGCTTTCAAACTAAATAAAGTTCTTTGGAATTACAATGCAAAAACAAAAAACATAACAACAAAAAAAACCAAAAAGATACGATAAAAGAAATCAAAGTGTTATTAATTGGGTTCTTGGGTTCCCTTAGTTACTCGCAGAATAAAACACATTTTATTTGAATTAAACTTAGCAAATGCTTTCATATATTCAATATAGAAAGAGCTTAAATCTTAATATTTAGTTTATGGCTTTCAAAATCTACCCAGGAAACCGCCATTCTTTTGGGTAATATCAAATTTTATGGAGCGATTTATTACATATCTAAATGGGGGAACTGCTGTAGCTCCGTACACTGGCTTAAAAAAATGAATATTGGTTCTGCTTCAGTCTTGGGAAAACGTAAAATGAAAAATGCCGTCTTTTACGGGATATGATAATGAAATCTCGGCTGCCTTACAAATGGAAATGAAATCATAGTTTAAATACTGCTTAGCTTCCTTCATTCGATCAATCCTTCTTGCCGTAGATACTGTAGCTCTTGTCCACAAATATTTGAATGGATCGCTTCACGTTCTGCTTGTGCGGCTCCGGCAGCTGCTCCAGCTTGGGCAGGATCTTCATGAGAAAGCGAAAGTCCGGCGACAGATTAATATTAGTCTCGATCTCTTCAGGATTCATAGCTTCTCCCTCCTCCACAATAACTTTAGGCTTGCTGCTGTTGCTATTATTCTGCATGGGAAGTGGCATCTGCACGGGCGAAGGCACAGCAGGAGGCGTGGCTGCTAGCTTCACAAAGTTTGTGGGATTCTTTTTGGGCGGCAGCGTTATGTGGGGTCTGGTGATAAACGTGGGATTGTTAACCACCACCATCGGCTTCGATTTGACCACCACTGGTGTGGGTTTAACCAGCTGCTTCTGCTTGTCCTTATCCTGTATGCGATTCAGTATTTCGGGTAGCAGCTTCTCCAAATGCTGGGTGAGATCGACCTGCGGCTTGTCGGTCACAATCATCAGTTTCTTGCCAGTCGACGACTCCTTCTCCTGCTCCACAACCACAAACATTTTGCGCTTTTTGGGCTGTCCGTTGGTCTCCAAAATGTGGCCATTACTGGTCTCATCGGATTTCTCGGTGATCAGGTAGAGTTTCCTCTTCTTCGATTGTCCATTCTCAGTCCGATTATTAGTCTCGTTTTGGGTATCCACCAAGGTGGACAGTGGCAGAGACGCCTCGTAGTCTGAGTTGATGGACTGCACATCGCTAGAGGCCGAGGAACTGATTGAATGGGAACGCTGCGGCATAGTGGGCTTAATGTTTGACGTTTTGTGGATCTGATGCTGCTGCGGCTTCTCCATATTTCTGGGAGGGCTCTGCAAGAAAAAGGGAGGTTTTAATAGAAATATTAAGATTGGTTTTTACCCAAAACTCACCTCTAAAATCTCAATGGTTGCGCCATCCACCACCTTCTTGGCTGCAGCTCCTCCTCCTCCTCCTCCTTGAAGTCCACCTACTCCTGCTGCTGCTCCTGTGCCTCCCGAATTATTGGCTAGCACAATTCCCTTTGTACTTTTGCGGAGCGGCGTCATCTTGATGCGTGTCTTGGCCATGTCTTGGCTTTGGCTAAAGTGCCGGGGGCAGATGCGCAGCTTTTGCAGGCCGCCGAGCTGATCCAAGCGTTTCTCGTTGATGCCGAAATGACGCAGCCAGAGTTTGCAGCTGCAATTAAAGAATTTCCACAATTAAAGCTCAGTTCAATTCTTCGTTCGATTCGTGCAAAGCTCTCTGTCATTTAAGACATCTGCAACAACAACAACTTCGTTCTGAACCCACAACATACCAATTGTCGGAAGGAAGAGCGATGGCAAGAGAGCGTTGCGATCGGTTGAGCGGTTCTTTGTTTACTGGAAAACTGCATTTGGATTCTTTTTCCGCCGCAACTCTCAATTAGATCCGACTTGCTGTGGCACTCTCTCTCTTGAAAGTTCTGCAAAAAGCTTGTTTTTATGCTCCCCACAATGCCTTTCATTCACACACACATTGTTTTCTGCCAGAGTGTGCGAGGGAGACAGTGCTGTGCTTTCGCCAGAGCGGATGTTTTGCCGCCAGTTTTTGTTGCAATTGCATTGGTTCTAGTTGTTTTTGTTGTTGCTGCTGCTGCTGCAGCTTCTGCTCAAGTCAACTTCCCCATGTTTTGTTGTTATTGTTTTTGCTACTCGCTTTATTACGAAGGTGAACCCGATTTTAGAAGTTTAACTTTACATTTACTTTAATTTTAATCAAGAATCAAATAATAATAAAAAAGCTATATTTTTCAATAAAGAAATTATTAATAACTCAATTGAAATAATTTTTCCCACGCTCGACGAATCATCAAAAGCTTATAAAAATAATGACTCGCACAAAGAAGCCATTCTAATCTCAGTTTCTTATCTCAAGTAAAGCACATTTTGGGAATGTCAACAAAAACGTAAATTTTATATGATGATAATACATAATAACAAAAAAAAGGAACCTTTCAATGTCAGATAGATTAGCGAAGGCATCAAAGTTCACCACAGGTCCACCCATGGCCAATGCCAAGTAACTTTGGCAGACGGAACACTGTTTGCTTTAGCCCAACAACTGCGAAACTAGAGACGAAGAAAAAATGTAAGAACTTCACGGCCAGCAGAGCAGAGCGGAGCATCTGGGACGGTGATGGGGGAGGGGCAATCTGCCTCACGCATTTGTTGCATTTACGGGAGAGCATGAGAGTTAAAAATAGACGCGAGTCTGCGAAAACACCCCGACTCCCACTCCCCCATAATGGCGGCAACATCCATACAATTGCGTTTTAGCTGCAGTTTCTGCACCATGGCATTGAAATTTCCCTATTAAAACGATGCACTTCCAGGCGGAGAGCAAGCGCAAGTTCAATGGCCTTTGACTGCAGACTAGAGTGGAGGGAGGGGGTGGGCGGAAGCAAGCGCAAGAGCTGAGCGGAGGCCAAAGCTTGTGATTGGATGGGAATGGGGGGAATTGCGAATGGGCATTAATTCTGAGGCAAGCTTCGATCGGATCGAAAAGCTCTCTTCACTGGATAAATAAACTGGTTTAAACTGGGCTCAAGGAGAGTATCTAAGGGGGCTTGTTGTTCTTGGTAACTCACCGATGGGCATCGTGGACTGGAAAGCGTCGCAGCTCCTTGGGATTTTCCAGTTGGCAGCCCATCAAACAGACCCTCGAGGATACAGATTCCAATACTGATACGGTTTCGATTGAAGTCGCCTTGGGATTCAAGGACATGGCCTGGCAAATTCGCAAATTGCTCATGCTAAAAAAAAGGATAATAAAATTGAATTGAAAGCCTGATCTTTAATAATATTCTCCCTTATCTTATCTTATTGATACCTTTGGAGATTGAAGACTTAAAAAATCTTTAAAATTTATCATTCAAAGCAATAATTAGAACTCAAGAAAGGGGAATTCAATTATTTGGAAAATGCGGACAAATTATATGCACACACATAAGTACATATTTACATACTTGCTGCAAGAACAAAAACAAAACTGTGGTGACCTGGGGAGCTTGGTGTCCCTCTCTCGCATCTTTTTCTTAATCAGATGGGAAGCTTTTGTGTTGCAGCAGTTTAAGCCAAAAAGCTGTGCCAATTAAATGCACAGCCATGAAAAAGCTACAAGTAGAACTGGAGCTTACTGTACGGTCCCCGCGTGGTCAAACATTTACAAATTGCCATGAAATTAAGTAGCTGCTTCTAATTTTCCTTGTCCGATATCTGGGCTGACTAGTAAATACGCTACGCACCTGTCACCTGTTGCGTTGCGCTGTCTCTGTTGCTCTTGCTGCACTGGAGCTGCTGTTCTCGTGGGTTGAATAACCTTACCCCACTGCTGTTATTGTTACGGATTCTTTTCGGCCGCGTGCTTTTCAAAAACCAACGATGCCGCTAAGCTTTTACGCGCGGGTTCGTTAAATTCAATGGGCGGCTCCGATTGATGCCACTGATTCCAATGGGATCCAAAATAATGTCACTGCTAATTAACTAATTACTTGGGGGCTCTACTTGGCCCGGTTCTGCATTCTGCCCTACGTCACTCCGGCGCGCCGACTGGCTGAAAGCTTGGCGTGCGTCACTTGAAGGCACTTCCCAGCCGAAAGTTTGGTGCTTTCTTCGCGTTCTCGCAAAGCTTTTGTGGCGGCGTGGTAAGCTTGGTTTCAGGTTCGGCAAGAGAGTGCCCCAAAGAGGGTGGTCCACGTTCAGTCAGTAGCTTTTTATGCGAGATCTGTGAAAGCTCCAGGCAGGACAGTGAGCACTCCTTAAAGGAAACATGGGAAATGATAACTTCCAGATAATGATATTTTGTTTTAAAAACTAGTTTAATTTGTAGTTAGTTTCCCAGAAAAAAAAGCAGAAAATATTTTTAAAAAATCCGAAAAACAGTTCCCCTTAACTTCAATAAACTACAAAATTTCGTTACATTCAACCTCTAATTTACAACCTTAAAATCTCGCATTATCTAACATGGTAACTTGACTTATTGAAGCTCATTTCAAGATTGTAGAATCTTATAATACATTTAAATGTCTACATCATAAATAAAGACAAATAAAAATAGATAATATCAATACCAACCAGCGCATTTAATTGATATTTAACTTGTTTTGCTGCCACTTTAGAGCGATCCACCAGAAATTAGCATTTAGATAGGAATTGCGCTTATCACTTTTGACTGCTATAAATTTGCAGCATTGCTGCGGCGACAAGTTCTCCATCTCCAAATTAATTTTTAAAATGTGATAAAAGCTTTTCCATAAATAAACACTTAAAATACAGAGGAGCTGCAGGTGTTGGGACGGGCGTTTGCGTTCAAGCGATTTGTGGACATTAATTATGGCTTTGCAATTTGCGAGTGGCAGCATTCATTTGGCTGTTTAAAAGCCAATCAATTGGCGGTTCGACGAAGTCATAAATTTCAATGGCCGTTCATCAGGCGAAGGAGGAAAACCCCTTGGAAAAAACAGGGGCGTCGAGCCGCCGATAAGCATCCACTTGTCACATCACTCATATTCCCGAGACGTCCATTTGCATTGTCTGTGGTGGAGACTGCAGCCTGTCAATTGACCCATCCGCCGGTTATGGCCAGACCCGCCTTAATTTTCCAAAGCCGCACTTAATGCTAAAACAAATGCAATAAAAGTTTAACAGCTACAATTTAATGATGCTGTTTTTTATAGAAAAATGTTGGTTTTTATTTTGCCTTTGTAGCTGGCCAAATTGTCAATTGTCTGTGGCCAGTTGATTGCATTTTACGAGCGCACAGAAGCATAATTACAGATGGTCCTGATCTGTTTTCCCAAGAACAATTGTGAAAACACACGAACCACTTACTGAGTGGGCCGCATCTGAAATCGCGCTCAGTCAGCATTTTAATTTCTGCCTGATTGAGCCGAATGGGCATGAGTCCGACTTGGAGTTGTGTGTTTCCAGCGATGCCAGACGGCGATAATTCTCATGGGATCGGAACGGATCGGATCGGAGCAGACCAGCGGGGCTATGTGTGTGTGGTCCCCATGTCTATATCTATATCTGTCTGGCCGACAGCCGGGGGCAATCGCGGACTGGCAGCCGATTATGTGATTGGAATATTGACAATTAGGCAGCCACAAATTGATTTACTTGTAATTTTTATGGCGCCCCTGAGAAGAGTGTTCGTTTACTGGATCTAGCTTATTGATCGTTTTAAATAAATGGGTATCATTGTGTCCAGGACTCTGTGATAGATGCTGAGAAAAAAGGCAGCAAAATAAATTTGTCAGAAGTGGGATTCGAACCCACGCCTACAGAGTAGACTGCGACCTGAACGCAGCGCCTTAGACCACTCGGCCATCCTGACCGTTAAACTAGCGAGAACAAAATACACATTTTCATACATTTAATTAATTCTTAAGTATTTTTAAATTAAATAATTTAAAAATTGGGAAAACATTTGAAACTTATAATTATGCTCATGAAAAAATATATTAGAAGACAACTCCTGATTTTATTGCCCTCTATATTTCTAAATTAATACAAATTGTAGGTAACACTTTTAAAATGTCTTATATATTTTTAGAAAAAATAAAAAATAAAAAAAAAGGGAAAATAAATAAATAAAAGCAAAAAAATTCTTGTCAGAAGTGGGATTCGAACCCACGCCTACAGAGTAGACTGCGACCTGAACGCAGCGCCTTAGACCACTCGGCCATCCTGACTGTGCTCGCTGACGTGTCAGAAGGCCAACCCGATTCACTGGCAGTGTCGTTGTGAGCGACATTAAGCATACGCCGTGTATTACACATGTTGGCCAAATCACATTTAACACTTTGAACTTGCTGCCCACACCCGAATACGAATGAGCGAATGAGCTTTCCCAATGAATTATTATAAACGGCGCCCCAAAGGCAAAGACAAATTGCCGGTTGGCGCGTCACGGAAAGGTGTGTGTTGTTAGTACTGACAGAACGGCTGACAGCCAGAGAGACGGGCGAAATCAACATGCAGCAGATGGAAATGATAATAAAAAGCGGCCGAAATCAGGTCAACGTCATACATCACACCATGCAGATTGGCAAGGTGTCACTTTTTCTATATGTTTCGACTTTTGTTGTGCAACAAATAATGGGAATGGGAGTTGCCGATAAACAATGTTAAATTTTCGGGATTCTGGCAAACGAAGGGGAGTAATTAAGTTGTGGTTTTCAGCCACCGAAACTTTGGCAAATGTCAACTAGCCGGAGTCTGAAACGGTTGACATTTCACACGCAGCTGCAGCAATCGTAGTATCAGCTTGTTATTACACTTGAAAAATTTATTTGCCGACTTTTATAAATAAAGAAAAACTTAAATTTACTTGTAAAAAGTGTTTGAATTTGGGTTATCATTTTACCAATACAGTTTTCAGACCACAAAATTAAAAAAGGTTGAAAAGTTATAAGTAAATTTAATGAAGCATTTTCCTCCAGTGCCGCATGTTGCAGTTCCAGTTGCAGTTACTGGTCTCACGCACTTTCAATGCATTTCAATTAGTTGAAGCCGCTGCCGCTCCACTTTGACTTTGAGTGCGCCAGTGCCGAGTCGAGTGCTGCGCTGGATACGCGTGTTTTCCATTTTTTATAGACTGATGGCAGACACTTGATAGGCATGCGCGTATGTTAATCGCCCGACTCGACCTGACAGCCCAAGTTAATTAAAGTTTACGCTCTTAACAGCCACCCAGCATACATAATTCTTATTAATTTACTTGTTAGCAGCGGCTAACAGCTGGCAGATAGCAAATAGCAGCAGCAGCAGCCCCTTGAATGACTACCTCTGGTCGGACGGCAATTGCACTCTCGCATTCATTATGATTAATGATCGCTTCACTACAAGAATTATTCCCAACCCAAGAGCCGAGAGCATAAACCACACAATGTGACCCACAAAAAAAAAGGCGACACAATTTTCTGGCTGGGAGTCGAAATAGAATTAGCAAATTGCCCGAATGTCAATCAGGCGTCATCAATCAAAATTTGTGCTACTGTCAACTCGATCACAATACAAGTAGACGCGTATAAACAACCGCACAGCGGGCTGCAGTTGGGTGCAGCTCAAATATTTAACTGGAGGTTGTAAATTACCATAACAATTCTGGGGAGCTATGTGGGTCAACAATGGAAAATGGAAAATCCCCTCCCGGCCAGAAATGCCACGAGTTGTCAGTGGAGTTGTTAACACAGTCGCACAAAGGTTAAAACCAACTGGGAGTCGGTGTAAATGAGGTTCGGATTAAGCTAACACCGAGACTAATAACTCGCTTTGAGAATCACCTGCCAGATTACCTTGATTCCGGCTTTGTAGAACCAATCGTTTAATGAAGATATTGTGCAGTTCACAAAGATTTAATCTGTCTTGATTTTGAGGGGTGAAAATGCGTCCTTCTTAATTTATTTAATTCTGATACCAGGTGATAAATTACCATTCGAGAGCATTGGACAGCTTAAACGACATACGTTCCATGGGAGACTTGATTTATGGAGTTTTTCCATAATTGCATTCATATTTAAATTTGGTTTAAGATTTAGAAAAATAGATTTATTTATTCGATTGGGAATTTGACTTTCAACAAAGAGTTGTGTCTTTGGGAATGTTAAAGGTCATTAATATGAATAAATGAAGAATAGGGAATACGATGATTCCATCGTACATACATTATTTAAATAATTATAAGAAATACCTAAAGATATACATTAATTTAAAATATCTTCATATTATTTCAATTATGTACATTTTTGTATCATTAATCAGGTAGTAATATTCACCCTCAAGTAATATATAAACCTTTAGTAAAAATACTCCCCATGACGTTTCAATTAGTGTTCATTTAAACCAACTCTAGTGCCCAAGTCAATGCTCCATTTCAAGTTCAAAGTCAAACCCAAAAAAGCCTCGAAAAATATAAAAAAGAGGAGGGTCTGAAATAACTGAAAACTCTGCAGAGCATTAATCAATTGCTACTCCCTCTTCTTTTCGCTTTGGCTATTTTGTCGCGACACTTTTCTGCCAAATTTGTCCAAAGTTAATTAACAGGTTTCATTGTCTCGCTTTTTGGCGGCTCAAATGATTTTTGTTATATTTTTTTTGCATTTTGTTGCTTAGTTTTTTATTGGCTGCAGTAAAACAAATTACTGCGGGGGCGTGTGTTATAGGAGGATAAATATACATATATTTTTAAATTTAAAATGGGTAAGACGGAGTGGAATAAAAGTTGAACAGCAGTTGCATAAATAAAGCTTGTTTTCACTACGAGAATACAATTAGTATAAACTCCTCATAATGTTGAAATATACAAAAAGAAATCTTACTGAGTCAAACTTTATGCACAAACAAATTATTTAAATGTTTATACACAAAAAAAGGAAATATTAGACCTTTAAAATTTAATTAATATCCAGAAACATCACAAATCTAGGGATATACGAAATTAAAGACACTTAATACGCTTCTATTTATTAAATAATATTTACAATTTAATTTTAGCCTAATCAAAAACTTTCGCCTTTTAAAGTTCTTTAAAAGTTTCCCCTTAAAGTATCTTTAAGATACATTTGTTTTGGTTATTTCCTTTTTGTTGAGATTTCGCACTGCACGTGCAGCGGTTCAAAATAAGCATGAGTGTGTGTATCTTCAAGATACTGGGTGGGTGTGTTTGTGTTTCTGTTGTCGTCGCCCACGCATTTAACTTGTTTTTTTTTTGGCTCTTGCTCTCACTCTCGCACTTTTGGTGAAGACGCGCAATAAACAACAAAACCTGAAGCTCTCTCGCTCACCCACTCTCTGGAACTTTTGTCGCCCTCACTCTCGCAGCAGGTTGCTCTCTTGCCGCTATCAGTTGCCCTCGCTCTCCGCTAATCCAGTGATCACACAGTGGGCCCCAAAGCCCATCAATGGCTAATACTTTGGCATAAAATTGAACACAAGCGAATGAAAGAAGTCACACCTTCTTGAAATGTGTATGTTTGGGGGGAATGGCTTACAAGGCTCCACAATAGGAAACTGTATTTGGTTTTACGAAAACCTAGCAGCAAAAATTGTATATAATAAATACATTTTGTATCCCATTGTGCGATCGCTTAGCTTTTGTGGCACTACGCCGCGGCGCTGCCTGCATTCAGCTGGCGGCAGCGTCGCAGTCAACATCGCAGCGCAGTTAAAAACAAACTAAACGCTTTCGTTGAGTGTTTTTATATTTCAGCTGGCGACGATTATAAAATAAAACGAAATTCGTGTTATAAAATGTATTTAGTAATGTAAGAAAGATTTTTTGAAAAACCCAACCGGCCGTGCAATTACGAAATTCTGTGTGTGTTTCTTTGTGAAATGTGTGTGTGGATTTCCTATGGTGCGTACGCTTTAATTTTGGCTGCGCCTCCATGTGTGCGGCTATAAATACCAGCAACAAAAGGCGAAAAAGTCGAGAAGCGAAAAGCTAAAAATGAAATATCAACAGCATAACTGACGGGTTGATTGACTTGCAGGAATTTTCGGAAAGTTAACCCCGCCCCCTTAAAGATAATCCTTCGTTTATCCGGAATACCGAAAATCCGAAAGCTACAGCTTCCGTTGCTTATCTGAAAAATGCCGACGAGTTGCCCATGAATCGCGTGAATTGTAAGTTGCTTACGACCCATAATGCAGATACATTTACACTGAAAGAAACGTGAGAATCGGAGAGCCAAGCTATCTATGTATCTCTCACATAGATTTGATGGTTTTAAAAGATTCTACAAAGAAATACCTATAATAATTTCATTTGATTTTTTTTAGGAATCAGTAGAGAAAATATATTTCTTGACCCAAAAATGTGAAAATAAAAACAATCTTTATAACTTATCTTATATAAATTCCAGTTTTACAGATTAAATTCTTGGTATTTTTTTATTTATGTAGCTATAAGATTTTCTTGGGAAAAAAATGTATTATCATTAGTCGTACAAAATAAAACCCAATTTTTTTTTAATAATTTCTCAACCTTCAAAAGAATTAGTGTGGGATTATTTGGAAACTATTCATTAGACCAACCTAAAACTGGGAATTCAGCTAACAACAAAATGAGTTAATTTATATACATATTTATTTCCAAAATTACAACTGGCTGTAACACTGTAAAAAAGTCAACTTTTTTGTGTGTGCACTTAAGATTCTGTTTGTGTGAACCGAACATAAAGCCGTATTTCTGCAGAGTCATAAACTCCGAAAACTGTATACAATTTGGGGGATTTTTGGACTTACACACGTCAATGCAACGCCTATAAAAATCCACATAAAAGTCAAGTCAATCATTGAAAGGGCAGCCGATCAATTCCACGAATAAATTACCCACAAAAGAGTGAAAACAACGGGTAATTTAAATGTTAAACACAGACGGGCGGAGGCGCCATGAGTTATCACCTCCCCTCCCATGCAGAGGAATGGCTGTAATTTATCAGGGCAACAAGTTTATTAAAATCAAATTAAAATCGAAGCCCGCCCAAAATGGATAGCATTGATTTTCCCAAAAAAATCTAAACATACGCGACACCCACGTACTTAGTCTTAGAACTGCGAGCCCCAATGGAGCCGCAATTGCGGAATTTTGGCCAATTCCGGGAAGCATACATATGTTCCATCCGCATGACCTGCCGCCTGCGTTCCTTCGCCTTTTCGGCCAAACAATTTGTTTTGCGTATTCCCACATGTTTTTCCATTTTCATGTTCAATTTCCATTTCACTTGATTGAAGTTTTTGGCCTTTCGCACATGTTTTTGTTTACGCCATAAACTGTGGAACGCTCACACGCGCATATTTATTTACATGCATACAATCAAATTGTTATTCTTGGCCCCGGCCCACTAAAAACTCACAAAAATAACCAGAAAAAATAAACAATTTGATTATATCGATTAAAAAAAAAGAAAAAAAAAATCTTGTCAGAAGTGGGATTCGAACCCACGCCTACAGAGTAGACTGCGACCTGAACGCAGCGCCTTAGACCACTCGGCCATCCTGACACATGGGATGAGCAGGTCAAAAGCACGTTTTCCTCCACTCGCTCAATCAATCGCTTGCTTTGGCTGCTATAAAATTTTATAGCAACCCTCCGCTAGAAGGCAGTCTCACTTTTATTTTCTGGTTTTATGCAAATTATTATCCAACTTTCTTGCTAGCCATTGGCACTGGGTGGTAACTTTGAGAAATATATACTTTGTCTCTGTATTTCCAGCTAATAATTGTGAACTTTAATTTGCGGGTATTACAGCGCTAATTGGAAGTTAAGTAACAAGAAGTGGGCAATTTTATGACGGAATAATTGCAAATTAAATCGATTCGATCAGCTGCTTTGTCGCTGCACTTTGTACAAATGCCGACAATCTGTTTACAAAGTCAGTTTCTATACAGATAAATCTTATCTTTCTGCGTTTTTGGGGTGGGGCGGCCACAAACAAAAGAGAATACGAGCGGCATATAAAAATAAGGCCTTTTTAAGAACTGCTGCGGCACGGCGCTAATATCTATATCTCTCTGCGGGCCGACTTCCCAAAAAGCGTAGCTGGAAAAGAGGTCAAGACCCGCAGCATTTCTCGATTTGGGCCAAAACGGGCTAATAATAATCCGGTTGAGGTGGGCGTGGCTCTGGCCATGGGAACACAGCAAAAACCAAACCCAAACCCTTCTCATTAGGCGGCCGACTCTTTTGTTGTCTTTTAATATTTCGTATTATTTATTATGACTGCTTGAAGTCTCTCGCTGCGAGTCCGGGAAATGGATATTTTAATGAGTTTGCCAAGCAGCAGCACTTGACGACAGTTTTCCCCTAAGAAAGTCATAAAAATACATTCGTGTTGGAAGAATTCAAATTAGATTTTGACACTACTCAGTAAGATATTCGTATTCGTACAAAGAATAGATGAACATTGTTTATGCCTTGCCTTTGACTCGACGCCGACATCTTCCTACGAGAATATATATATTCTCATAGTTCGCATAGAGATATGGCCAAAGACAGTGGCCGAGGCAGAGCCACAGACATCTGTCTGTGTCTGCGAACGGACGTAATTTGCATTTGCGCATTTTTCCGCTAATTATTTGTTTATCGAAGGAAAATAACCAAAGACCGAACGAAGGAGCACAACTCGAGGCGGAAAATTCAAATTCAAATTGAAATTCGTATTGAAAAATGTTTTGACAAGCTATGAGAAATGATTTTTGCCATTGAACTTGTTGCCTTATTTCCTTTCCAGTGATATGGCTAAAATAAGCAATTAAATAGTGAAGTCGGAGGGTTGGAGGGGTAGAAAGGGGAGGCAGACAGCTAAACCCAGTTTAGTTCCAAGGCAAAAGAATCGCTTGATAAGTTATACTCATTTATAATCATCGAAATGGGTCAGCAGCAGCAGCAGCAGCAATGCTCAAGTCGAGCAACAATTGCGCACGCAATTTTTATTCATTTAGAATGCATCAAAAATCCATTAAAACGAGGGAAAGATACACCATGGAAAATGAGCTACAAATTGTCATGAAATTTCTATAATAAAATGTGGCAGTGGTAGTTTTACCCAAAGTTTTCAAAAAGATTTTCCAAACATTCATTGAAAAGTCATCAAAAATTATCCTTCTATTTAATTTCCCATTTATTTTTCTTAAATATTTTCCAGTGTATTCCCAATTCTCTTATGACATTATTGCTCGAAGGTGGAGGAATGCCAGTTGGCTTTGGTAATATAAAACTGACACAATTTAAAAGGCAAAAATAACAATAAAGCCAAGTGAAGTTTGCTTTTCTCTTTCTCTTTGCCATGTTTGTTTGTAAACAAAAAGCAAATCAAAGCTGACACAGTTGTATTCCGATTCTGATTCTGATTCCGATTTTGATTCCGATTCCAGGGCAGGGGCTCAATGCCATCTGGCTGGGTCAGTTCCGCTGATACTATATATATATATATATATATATATATATATATATATATATATTTATGCAAATGCAGGGAATTGCGGAAACTGGCTGCGTCAACATTCGAAACGGGAGACGGCAGCATTTTTCGCACAAGGTCTGGACGGGCTTAGCAGCAGTTATCAGCTGGTTTCCAGTGTTTATCTGGGCGGGGATTCCTCTGGCCATAAACCTGAATGCGCCGTATCTGTGCCATTAATGGCCTGCCAAACAAGCCACCTCCTCAGGGTCAGACATTTGATGAATGACTCGCTGCGGCGCAGCCATGTTCACCTGGACGTGATAAGCCGTTTGCGGCACGCCTAATGCACTTTAATGCCCCCTTCGATTACACAATATCATGTGAACAAAGCGAAAATACACGTACCTACACATTGTTAGTGTGTTCAAAGACAGAAGACAGAGACTTGTTCCTTTGATTAAAAAACAATCCTCAACTGGGTGGGAAAAATTAATTGCTTCACTAAATCAATGATATTGTTAAGAAGTCGTAACAATTATGTACTTTCTTCTTCAAGGATTAATTTCAGTGCATATAAAACACGAAAAAAAAAATCGAAAAGGCTCAAAAAAACTTTGTCAGAAGTGGGATTCGAACCCACGCCTACAGAGTAGACTGCGACCTGAACGCAGCGCCTTAGACCACTCGGCCATCCTGACTTCTAGAGTAACGAGAGCCAAATACAATTTTCATTCAGTGTCTAATTAATTCCTGAGTATTTCTAAATTAAATAAATTAAAAATTGGCAAAACACTCAAAAGTAACATTTATATTTATGAAGAAATATCAAAGAAGTCAACACCAGATTTTATTTCCTCTACTAATTCTAAAATTGATACAAATTATAATTTGGGTAATTGGATAATTCTAATTTCTAAAAAAAAGTTCTTGTCAGAAGTGGGATTCGAACCCACGCCTACAGAGTAGACTGCGACCTGAACGCAGCGCCTTAGACCACTCGGCCATCCTGACTTCTAGAGTAACGAGAGCCAAATACAATTTTCATTCAGTGCCTAATTAATTCCTATGTATTTATAAATTAAATAAATTAAAAATTAGCAAAATAGTTAAAAGTAAAATTTATATTTTTGAAGAAATATCACAGAAGTCAACTCCAGATTTAATTCGACTCTACTAATTCTAAAATTGTAATTTTAAATATTTTTAAATTTTAATTTTCAGGAAAAACAAAAAAAAAAATAATAATAATTTAAATTAAAACAAAAAGTCTTGTCAGAAGTGGGATTCGAACCCACGCCTACAGAGTAGACTGCGACCTGAACGCAGCGCCTTAGACCACTCGGCCATCCTGACTACTAAAGTAACGAGAGCCAACAAAACAATTTTCATTCAATGCCCAATTAAGTTTTAAGTATTTATAAATTAAATAAATTACAAACATTTATATTTATGAAGAAATATCATAGAAGTCAATTTCAGATTTTATTCGACTCTACTAATTCTTAAATTGTAATTTTAAATATTTTTAAATTTAGATTTTCTGAAAAAAGAAAAATAAAACAAAAAAAAATAATTTAAATAAAAAAAAACTTGTCAGAAGTGGGATTCGAACCCACGCCTACAGAGTAGACTGCGACCTGAACGCAGCGCCTTAGACCACTCGGCCATCCTGACTTGTGTCCGTCGAGTGCCAAAAATTCTAGCTAAGCAGCGGCTGCCAGAAAAGAAAGCAAAACAAATCAAAGCCAAGGAAAATTGTGTTTGGCTAATGTTTACTTTTGTAGGCCATATTATGTGTTCCATAATTAGTTCGTTGACTGGGCAGGGGCAGCCTTAGCGGTCATAAACAATGATCAACGTCCGCAAAAGCTGAAAGATTAACGTTCGCGTAACCCTGTGCGTCCTTTCTGCCTTGCCTGCCTTTGTGTCTTAAAATCTTATCTTGTCTATATGTTTTAGATTTTTTACGCTTAAGATTTCAGATGAGTTGGCGTCGAAAAGAAAGAGGAGCGAGGCAATAAAAATCGCTTACAAATGGCTTCAGATAATCCAGATTTTGACTGGTGTCTATATTCAGATGTTTGGTGACGATCTGCTTACATTCTCTTTTTGATCAATAGCCCGAATCGGCAATTAATACAAATTACAGCATATTACTTCCGAGAGTATTCTGATCACAACTTGATTTAAAAATCTGCTGTGGAGAAGTAGTAAAATTGAAGGAAATCCAAGAGTGAAGTAGCTTTGCTTGCTTTGTTTAGATTTATTTGTTAAGAAAACACAATTTTTGGTTCACAACAAATGCTTCAGATATAAAATTCAAAAATTTAAAACATATAATAATGAGAAATTTCTCCAATATAAAGGTTTTCATGTAAAGATAAGATTTATTTATACCACAAATTTACATTCATATAATTAATATGAGCAAAGTGTTTTATCTGCCTTTATTCATAAGTTTAGACGTTGGGAATCTCATTTTAGGAGATTATTTTTGATTTTGTTGATTTCTTTATAGCCCCACCGACTTTTTCAAATCATTGGGACTGAAACGGGGCAGCGGTTTTAAGGTGTGCAATGTCTAAAATAATGTGCAAGATTGTGAAGGGAGTACGTAGCACCCCCACAAACCCTTCAAGTCATATTCTTTTTGATTTGCCTCCGGCTACTATTTTTCATTTTTGTGCCTGAGCTTCCCTTCAACTTCCTACGGAACGCCCTCGGATCAGTTGGATACTTCAAATATTTACCCTCCTTTGCAATGACCGTAGCCATGGGGAAGCGCCTTCGCCACTGTCTGAAGTTCTTTGGCGGCATCAACAGGAAGAAATTGTGCCAGCTACTATAGGGGATAGCCTTTAGGACGGTGGCCAGGACTTTTGGCAGGTGTCTGGGATGACGGGACATGTTGAAATAGTATCGCCATTTCCTAGTCCTTAACCTGTTTATCATGAACCAGTTGAACTTGGAGCTGGCGGAAAATGGATTACTGGGAACGGGCTTCAGCAAAAGCATGATTCTTTGCGGGATCTCATCCTTCTTCTGGATCTTCTTGGCTTCTGAATTCAAGCTCTCCATGATCGGATTTATTCCAAAAACAAATAATATACACTTCTACCCAGACTGCAATCAACACAAGGCCAACTAAAGTTCCATTTGCCTTTGAACTTGACCCCTCGATTAATCGAATCGAATTCAATCAAATGCGAGTTGCAAGTTGGAGTTTTTTTTCCTCCAGGGCTGGAGAGTATACAAAATAATGCCAAAATCATTTATCATTGCCCAGCTATTGACACGCCCCGTCAATATCAATAATTGCTAAATACCCAGCATGATTAATGTCTGGCATCTTTGGCTCCGAATCGCTCGAAACGCAATTTGCATAATTGCAATTTATTGTAAGTCCGTGTGCAAATATGCAAGAAATCTGCAGCTCTTTAAGGCAACCAAAAGGCCGACGGCTTTTCACGATTCGCATTTGGATTTGTTTAATCTCTGACTGCCTGTTGGCTTCTCAGTGTCTCCCCCCTGTCATATGCAAATGGCTTCGCCTCTGATTCCGACTCTAAAATTGAGCCCCACTAATTGCTGGCACCCCTCGAGATCTGAGAACGAGAAACTCTTTTCAGTGCCAATCGCTTGGCAAATCAATCACTGTGTGTGCACTCCATCTGACATTGCTGCTAATTAGTTGTCACAGTTCGTTAGCATGTTAAAATGTTGCAGCATTAAATGTTTTATTATACCCTTTAGAAGTATAGTATGTCGTCCATCTACTTTTATTAAACTTCTCAAATAGTCCTTCTAAAGCAAGCAGTCTTCTATCATCAAGTATGATAGCGCCGGACTAGACTAAAATAATCTTTATAGAAATTACCTTGAAAATATTTATTTACTAAAATTCTCATAATGACCAAATCCATAAGATTCATTTTCCTCCATTGACCCCCAGCAATGTTCTCTTTACCCGGTTCAAGGGCAATCCCAATTCCGACAACGATCTCTCAGTCTTAGTCTCACAACCCACAGATTTCTAGACAAATAAAGCCATTGCCTAAGATTCATTCACGTTTCCAAGTAATTTAACTAAAACGAATTTCGCTATATACACATACTGATGCCCATATGTGTGTATATATTTATTACAGATTAACCCGAGAATTAAATGGCGTGTGGCTTTTATGGTCGCCGGTCCCACGCAAAGTCACGAAAATTGGTCGGAGATTTCTCATTGTTGGAGATTTCTCATTTCGCTCAGCGACCACGTACAAAATTCTCAAGTTCAACGCTGGAAAATTGAAATGCTTTGCCTAACCGATTTTCAAAATCAGTGAAAAAGAGCGTGGGAAGAAGTCTATGGGTGGATATTTTAAAACAAAATTAAAAATAAGTAACAATTTTTATCTTATTTCAAACCAATAAGTAAAATAAACGAATTAAATATTATTTAAAATAAAATAATATTCACTTTTAAATGCTTTAAATTCTTTATTTTTATAATTTAAAATATTTATAAATAAAAATATGAATTACTAGAAGCATTTTATAATTATTTTTACATGTTAAAAATAGTTGTAAATATTTCCCTTTTTTACTTTCAATTAAAAAATTTTTATTAAACGATTGATTTGGTAAATTTTAAAAGAACAACAAAAGAGTGAAAATGTATTAAAGGTTTTTTTTTAGTTTAGTTTTTTTTTTATTCATGGCAAGTGGGTCAAAAGAAGAAGAGGAAGGTGTAGGAGGGAAAGAGGTAAAAAATGGGCATTGACACGTTCCAAGAAATTGCATTGCAAACAACTGCAGACGGCAATTTTAGCTTTTAATTTATTATACCGCTTTAGCTTTTGTTTGCACACGCATGTAAATATATACATATGTACATAAACACTTATATAATATTGTAATCGTTGCAGTTCCCTGAAAAGCCAACGCAACAGCAATAAAGCGAATTCATTGATAAAAGCAGCCGCCCAAGCAGCAACGGACAAGTGTGCAAAAAAGAAGTGTAAATAATTACAACAAAAACTGCGATAAAAAGAGTCAGATAAGACCAAGATAACAGCTGTTAAATGGCCAAAACAAAAAGGCAGAAATAAACAACAAAACGAAAGCAGGAAAACAAAACAAAAGTAACAGAGAAGTGCTTAACAGCAAAAGCAAAAGTGCTAACACTGATAAGCAGCTGTGCTGTTAAAAAGTATCTACAGTAAACCAAAACATAAACAAAAGATTAACAACAGAGAGAATAACAGCGAACACTGACAACAGAACTACAGAGCGCGTGAGAGTAACAGCAGCTGTGGTGATAGTGGGGGTATTAACAGCATAAAAAGATAAACAAAGATTCATTAACAGCGAAGAACAAAAACATTAACAGCTGTTTGCAGAGAGCAACAGTGTTTACGGACAGCAGCTGTGAGATAAACAGAGAGCAACAGGTTTCCCTCGCTCCCCCCTGAACCGATCATGAGCCACGACCAGCCGCTGCCGCAGTCGACTGCGCAGCCGGGAAATAAGTACGCGCCTGGAAGAAGGCTAGCTGCCAGGCAAACGCTTCGATTGGCCATTCCCAAGCAACAGGGTGCTGACCCCCTGGGCAATCCCCACCCAATTGGGGTATTCCGGCCTTCGCCCTCCCAACTGCCACCTGCGCCGATTCTGAAGAGAGTGCCCACGGGATGCATTAATTCCAGCAGTGGCATACCCAAGTCCGCCTCTCCCCTGGAATCCCACCATCTGCCCAATGCCACGCCTACTCGCCTCAGCTATGGCCTGCCAGGAGCTGGTTCAGGTGGCAGTGGGTGTTCCAGTGCCGCCTCGGCCAATACCAACTTTTTGGGGGTTCGCAAGCCCAGCTTGACTTTGAACTCATCGGACATAAGGAATAACAACGATCTGTTTGCTTTTCCCAAGGACATGTCGCCGGTTTTGAGCGGTGAGTATAGAATTTATGAGCTAAACTATTCAATAATTTAAATAAATTAAGTTAAGGTAGAAATTATTTACGCAAATATGATAAAAAAAATGCAGCTATAAAATTCCTTCTAAAATAGTTCCATTTCTTATAATGTAGAAATTTTCAGCAATAAATTAAAGATGACCAATGTGTTTTATCTGCCTGTTTTATTAATATTTTTAAATGTTTATACCTTATTTTGATTTTATTAATTTGTCTAGCACTTCTTCTATTCATCTTCTTCACCACCTTTTGTTGGAAGCTTATTTTGAATTTGTTTGACTTTTAATTCTTCAACTTCTTCATCTCGATCATCTCCCTCGCCTACTTTTATTAGTAGTTTATTTTGATTTTAATTTTATATCTAGGAACAACTAACGCATGCTAACAGGCCGGGCTTTAGCAGGTGCCTGAAATCATGTACAAAAAAATTGAGAAAATAGCACCTCCATTTGCTGCCGTTGATCACATACCAACTGAGATGGACGACGACGGGAAAGCATTTGCCTCTGGCCTCTATTCTTTTTTTAACTTCCATTAAACCTCCTACGGAAAGCCCTTGGATCAGTTGGATATTCCAAATATTCAAAGTCACCCTTCTTTGCAATGATCGTAGCCATTGGGAAGTAATTTCGCCACTTCCTGAATTCCTTGAGCGTAATCAACAGGAAGAAGTTGTGCCAGGTACTGTAGGTAATAGACTTTAGGACGGTGGCCAGGACTTTTGACAGGTGTCTGGGATGACGGGACATGTTGAAGAAGTACCGCCGATTACACTGACCAGTCAACCTGTTTATCATGAACCAGTTGAACTTGGGGCTGGCCGAAAATGGATTACTGGGAACGGGCTTTAGCAAAAGCACGATTCTTCCCGGGATCTCTCTCTTCTTCCTCTGGATTTTCTTGCCTACGGATTTCGAGCTCTTCATGATTTGATTCATTCTAACAGGTGCTATATAGTATTTCTACCCAGACGACAATCAATTCAAGTCCAACTAGGATACGACAATCAATTCAAGTCCAACTAGGATTATATATAATTGTTAATTATTTATGAGATGTATTTATTCCATTATTTTTTTTTTTAACAACAATCGATTTTAAAAGATTTTATCCCTAATAATATAATCACAATTTAATATTTAGTGGCCTAATTTTATAATTTTATAACCTTATTGAATTATTAATTTTAAATATTAATATAATGTAATATTTATATTCCTCTTTTGCAGAACATTCCCACTCGCCCATGTTTACGGATATATCATCGGCTCACAGCAATGGATCTCCAACGCATTACCAACAATTCGGGAGACTGTTCAGCCTGAGTCCTTCGAGCATCAGGAGTTACGGAAATGTGAGTGCTTATTTTTTAAATATTTATTTTTTAAGGCAAGTTATTGAGGGTATTCCAAGCACGCATATGAGACTTCATTCGGCCCTTCTGGCTTTAGAAATTCACACTCGTAATAATTGCCGATGGCTATTTATAAATAAGCAGAGCGAGCAAAGGTCATGACTCACTTTGGAGCTCTTCTCTTGCTTTAATGGTGTCCATAAACTCTCGCTCAAGCTTTTGGTGGCCCCTCATTCCTTGCCTTTCCCAACCCCTTCATCGCGTTTTAGGCCCATTCTGATTATAGTTTTGCATACACTTAAAAAGAAAACTCTCAACTTTAATAAATAAATATGTTTGGGACTGAATTCTGAAGGATAAATTTTGATGGTAGCATAGCAAACTCCTAGAATACTAATTGTACAATCCAGAAATTATGTCTTTAGATTTAAACAAAATTTTTATTACAGAAAACTATTAAATATTCTCTACTTTTCTGAGTGCCCTCTATGCAAACCATTCCAAGCTTTGCAGTGCCATATTTAAGCAAATACATAACTCACACCTCACACGCGACTCTTTCTGGATTGGGGAACTGATGGGGATTGGGTCTGGAACCACTCCCTGGACTTGGCGACTTTCCTAAAACCGGCTCTGGGCAGATATAACTCTCTCCCTCGTAGGAACTCTCTCTCTCTATCTCTATCTCTCACCTTGCCTAAATAGGTAGAAAATAGCGTCAACTTAATTAATAAATAACATTTAGCACGTTTTCAAAACGTAGACGCAGAAAATAAAAGGAGGGAAAAACGAGTTCGCAGAGTATATAGCGTTATAACCACATTATTGGATGGATATACCGGGTATGAATAATCGGCATTTGGCGTTGATTTTTAGCATGGCTCGTGAGTCGTTAAACAAATTTCTTGTTAGCGAAATACGCTATGAGAAGTATATTGATCATCTGAATAGGTTTGTTGCTAAATATTATTATTTACGATAAAGTAATAGTTTTACACATAAAAATAACATTTGTTTAACAGATCATAGAGATTAAATGAGCCAACAACCTTTTAATTAATAAAAACTAAACGTTGACCCATATATTGGAGGGCATTGTTCAAACCTTTGCTGATAAGGTGACCAGCTGTACATTTGTTTATATTGTGATAGTAAATAATTTGATCTAAGGGGTATGATTTATGGCATTAACAAAGGGAGGGGAGTTTGAAAAAAATATATTTGTATATGTTTCTTAGTAAGCTCTTTAAACAGAATAAAAAGAATTTAGAAATTTATAAAAATTATTAAGGGTCTGGAAATCCTTAAAAATGTATCTGAAATTATGAAATAAAATTTTTGATATCATAAATTTAGATTTCTTTGGATGTATTGGGCAGTTTATAAATTAAAAATTTTAGAAATTCAATATTTAATCCCTCAAAAACTTCAAATGTAAAATCTGTAGTCTAAACGCCAGTAATTTTTGTTAAATCCCCTCATTTTTGCATCTATACCTTAAGAAGTTCCTTAAGCATAATTATGCCACATATTAGTACCAAATTTTATTATTTATAATTTGTATTCCCCCCGCATCGATCTTGCAGGGTATTCCCATGGCCATGCCCCTGGCTGTAGATCAATTAATTTCTTTCTCCTCGGTGTTCTTAACTATTTGACAAGCTCTTCATCGCCAGAACGTGAGCTGCGTTGTCGTCGCAGAAGATTGTTGTTGTTGAAATTATATGAAGTTGGGCTGTGTGTGTGTGACAAAGGGGGGACCGAGCATATTAATTAGTGCCTGCCTGGGTTTGTGGGGTTTGCCAGTGGGT
The DNA here is from genome assembly GCA_035045905.1 of Drosophila anomelani. NCBI lineage: Eukaryota > Metazoa > Arthropoda > Insecta > Diptera > Drosophilidae > Drosophila > Drosophila anomelani. Next base: position 9,608,250 of record JAWNOO010000165.1, read on the forward strand.
TTGTCGGGGAATCTTCCCGGAGAGCTCAGAGAGTGTTGTGTTGTGTTTTGTGGGCTCTCTGTCAAGCGACTCGAAACCAAAAAAAAAAATCGATTAGTACAAACAACCGAGGGGCGAATAGTGCCCAGTCGAAATACAAACAGAGACGTCGGGCTCGCGGCTTGTTCACATTATAAAGCTAAAGCTCCCCAAAGGCAGCAAACACACTGAAAAACACACAAAAACATATAGCAAGAGAGAGAGGACAGGGGTGCCTGAAAGCTACTTATAAACGGATGGAGACGGACAACTGTGTTTTGGGTCTGGCATTCTGTGGTTTTCAGCAAGAATTCCGTATTCAGTATTTGCCGAATTGAGATGCGCAGCGGTTCGTCTCCGATTCCCCAGTCATATCTCTTCCTCTCTCCAAATTCTCCCTTGAGAACGCACATTTTCGAGACTATTTATCGTTAGAAGCCGCAAAGAGTTAATGTGATATATCCATATAGCATGGGCAATCGTTTGAGCGGCTTGTGGTGCAAGAAGACAACATTGAATATTAACCACACCGATCCCCAGGCGAAAGAAAGTGAGGATAGCAGAAGTGTTAAGGTCCGGAGGAGTCGTAGGAAGTCGAGTATCGGTGGTGATGGTAGAGGCATCTTTCGCATTGGCAGCGTGCGACGTTTATCCCTAAAAGATAATAATCCCAAGAAACCCCTTTGTCCCGAGATCACAATCTCAAGCGTAGAGAAGACCTACCAGGAGCTAACCAACAACCCAGCTGAGATCGATTCCAATATGAAAGTTAATGCACAGCTAATGCCCACTGTCAAGGTGAGTATCTCTCCACACGAATTCCTTTCCGAAAACCAATTATGTCATTTGTTGTTGTTGTTGAATAGCCACAGAAATAGATATGCTTGCCGAGGTAAAAACAAAAGACAAACTTGAATTATTTTGATATGCTTCCCAGTTCACGGCCAAAATCAAAACAAATTGTGTGAAGTTTGTTTTTTTTCGGATGGTGTCATTAGCATTAGCCTTTCAGGTGGAAACTGTGTTTGCGTGTAAATGCGGATGCTTGTAAGGTGTCGTGATCGGGATTAGCCGGCGTAATTTATGACCAGCATCTAATTGAAATCGTAAACACATTTCTGGTAGACATTTTGTGAAGGGGGAACTGGCCAAGGGTTTCCATAAAAACTTGCTCGATAACAAGTGGTTAATGACGCAATATCATCATTTAGAAGATTTTCCCTCAGCTTTTAGCGTTCAATAATGCCCTTAAAATAGGTTATTGCCATAGTGTTAAATACTACAGAAACTACCTGGAGAAAAAGGTAGGAAATAAAATGGTTAAAACTCATAGTAAATTATTTTATAAAATTAATTCAATAAGTAATCCCAGGATGATCATAACTTTATTATTTAATTCTTAAAATAGTACCGAAGAAAAGAAGTGCCAGATAATTTTATCGTAAAACAAATGGGTTTTCTGTTCTCCTTGAAATGTATCCTAAGAGAAAAGATTAACAGAGTTTTGTTATTTATCGAAATATTCTGTAAAATGCAAGTGAAATATATGTAATCCATTCTCCCTTTCATAAAAGCCAAATTTTCTCAGCAGAGCCTTATCTGCCCTTCAAATTTTTAAAGTTTACCCTAACTAAATAATTTTTTAATTACAAATTAAAAATGTAATATAAATTCTTACATTAATCTGCCCCCAGAGCCTTGTTAATCAGTGAAAATACCCCCCAGCAGAAGCATAAATTACATAAATTCAAAAACCAGAACCCCAATTTTCTTGTACATTTCGATTTAAGGTCTGTAATCAAGGCATTATATTCCCTGGCCAACGCTCAAGTGACCCAATTCCGAGTCACAAATAAATCACAAAAATCAAGAGAAGTGAGAGAGAAAGAAAAAAACGTGTTAAGCACGCTTTGCATATAAATAAATAAACAATCTAAAGGGGGGAACGTGGCGGGGGAAATGCATAAAAATCAATTACGCATGAAAATTCCAATTGAAAGAAAATAAAACGATAAGCCTGCAGACGATGATGAAGCGCATGCGTGGCGGGAAGAAGGCGTGGCACTTCGTTTTTTCTTCTTTATTTTTCCTGTTATTAAAGATATAGTAGGTAAGGTCTTGGCAGTTACGTCTTAGATGCGGATGCAAAGCTCCCACGATGGTGACTCAGAGCTGAAAACTTCTTCGTCGCAACGCGATCGGTGCAAGTTGTTATTGGTGGAGATCCAATCTCGGCTCTCACGGTGACTCACAGATGTTTTAGGCGAAAGCCTGAATGAATTGGATACATAGATACACCAGCTGGAGATACAGATACAGAGACACGTAGTAAAGAAAATACAGACACAGTGGAGACTCGATTTAAGTGAAGGAAATTGGAGGAATTCGAATAAAAACTATCATTTTTATATTGGCAAATTAAAAAAGAATTGGTTATATTAGAGATTAATCTTATATTTTATCTAAATGTTAAAGAAACATTAAAATATTTTCTGTTTTATTTAATAAATTAACCAACAGACTCCTAATATCCAAGATTAACGTAATTGTACCTCTTTTCTAGCGTTCACTGTTAATTGCGAATAAACAAAAGTATTATTCCATTTTGGCTGGGATTTCGCTGAATGGGCAAATGACTCAGTTGAAGGACTTGGCACTTGACAAAGTTGTGATTAATTTAAACATTTCTTTAAATATGATCAAAGGCAAGGGAAAAGTGTGCCATTTTAGTGACTAATTCGCTGACCCGAATAGCGAAAGTATCTGAAGGATGCGTTGGATTTTCGTGAACAGATTGGTGTGGGGAGAGATGATGGATGAATTAGCCCAGATGGATTGCATAAGAGTCGCAAGCAAAGTGGCCTTGCGGCGAGTATCTGAGGCGGCCGCAGATACAACTTGTTCAGAGTATCCGACAGATGCACAGATACCAGCTGTAGGTGGAGCCACCTTCGTCTAAGCAACGAATAACGAACTCTTTACATCGGTTCAAGGTTCCTTTTTCATTCAATCGGCTTTATTTTTGCTTATTTTCGCTCCACTTTGCCATTTCCTGGAAACCAGCAATCCGAACGAAAAAGCATTCGATAAACAAATACCTACAAATCAATTAGATTGAAAGAAAGCCAAGAAAATACACAAAAAAGAGAAGCGGAAAACATGTTAAAAGATTTTTAGCCATTTAAATCGCACGTGTCGGATGAATATCGAATCGATTCTCGAGATGATTTTCTGTTTGCTTAGACCGCCGAGTAAATAAAACAAAATAGTCGTACAAATAAATAAATACAAATGGTAAATATAAACAATGAGGCCCCTGTGCTAAGGTGGGGGTATGATGTGATACCTAGATTTCCGCGAAAAAATACCTTGCAAATCATTGCCAAAAATGTGAAAAGCGAAAAGATGTAAAATATATAAATAACAAAAAATCAAATGAAATGGCACGAAACAAAATTCGCCAAAAGCGTTAAATAAAAACAAGTTGTTTTAGCCCAGACTCTGAACAAGAGGATCACCCACCACTCTTGGCTCTCACGATCGGGGGATTTCTCCCTCTCTCTCTCTATATATATATATCTTTTTCTCTCTCTCTCAGTTTTCGAGGCATCGAGTCAAAAAATAAAAATTTCAGGCCTCAGTCTTGTGTCGAACCCTCAAACGTCGAGTTCGTAGAGCTATCGAAGACAACGACAAATACAACAGAAAAATAATAAAATAACCACAGCGAATGTCTTAACAAAAAATATACAATAAATCTTTTGTATAAACGTATTATTGTGAAATAGTGAAAATGCCTAAAGATCGCTATAAATCCAAGTGAAAAAAAGTGCGTAAAGCGAAAGTAGAAAATATTTCCAATGAAATTTATCGAAAGCTAAATACACATAAAATTATAAATAAAGTTTTGAACAATTGCAATTTTTGCTCGAGGTCTTCTCAGAAAACTAAATTCAAAAATTCGTGGAATATCAATACCAAGAATTAATTTATTAAACCGACTTTTAAATAACCTATTAAAAAATGGATAACATTTTTTTGTACAACCAATAATTTACATGAAAATGCCATTTATATTAAATAACAAGAAAGGAGTACATGGGCTTACAGAAACTTCAAGAATAAATTTCCATAAATTGTTAAAACACATCTTAAGTGGGCTAATAAAACGAGTTAACAACAGAAAACCAGTTCGATGTATCTAGAAGCAAAACGAAAACAAATGTCCGACCGCAAACAGCTTGGAAAAACTGAAAACCACAAACTCAAACTGAACAGAATCGTTGCGTAGGCTTTTCGTCGCCTTTGGCAGACAAGAAATCAATCAGACGGACGCCCACAGAGGCGCAGTAATACCTGAAATATACTCAGTAACTAATACTTGGGCATAAAAAAATAAAAAACAAATACAAAATGTGCAGCAAAGAGCGGTTAACGCCTTTGTTGGCTGAAGCAGCTGCATTAGCAAGCGGAAACTCATTAGCCAGGTTACATGAAGACCCCCGAACGGAAGTGGGGAAAAACCCAACTCACGTGGGCTTTTCAGAGCTGGAACTGTGTCTCAAAAGGTGGGCTTTGAACTTGTCCCACACGCCCCCAGAGGTGTGAAAAACCAGACCAAAGTCGAAACGGAGTCAAGGTCTGGTCCAAAAGAAGCTGTAAAATGTTTAAAACTGGCTATTCATTTGGCCAGAAAGATCTTGAAGCTTGGATCGTTGTTAAAATCTGGCATTTCTGTAATAAAAGGCGTGGAATTTCTAGAAAGGTTTCTACTTTTATAGAGCATTAAAAAGATCGTAAAGAAATAGAAAAGGTAAAGGTTAATCCTCCAGAATTAATTCTCTATTCAAAATGATTTTTTCTTTGTTTGATAAAGAGTTCTTTTCATTGTTATAAATATTTGTTTAAATATATATAAAGAATTTTCACAACAGACGTCATATTATTTTATTTCACAATTAACGAAATCAATGAAGATAGCTTAAATATTGCTTCTCTATTTTGGCCATGCTATGTGGGGAAAATTCTCAGAAGTCCGGGCCAATTCTAGCCTTATAAGGAGGGCTTAATCAGCCGCGATTATTGTGTATTATGTATCTTGCAGATACATTTGTCACCAAGGCACGGACACCGCCAGGCACGGAAACCAGTTCTGTGGCATTTCTTGTGTAAGCCTTTCCCTGCGGCTGCTCCTCCTCAACTGGTGGCTCTTTGTGCGTGAATCTTTTGTGGCTCTCGGTTAACGGTTGCCAAAAGAAAAAAAGCAAACAAAATTGGAAATACAAATAATCATAATAAAGCACCGGAGAGCACAAAACCAGATGCTTTATAATTGTTTATGCCGAAAGAACGAACGAACGAACACCTCTCTGAATGCGATTATGCGCGGATAAATTACACAGTTTTATCTGCTGTTTTCTGTTGTTAACCCCCAATGGAATGTTAATTGTTGCGGTTGTTAATAATTATATAAATGAAAAATGTTTTTGTTTTTGGCTAGAATTTCTAGGAAAAATGCCAACAAACCCCTTAGAGCAAAGCAGCTCCAAATATAAATAAAAGTAAACAAAGCGGAGAGTGCAGAGGGGGAAAAACCCCTTAAACAGTGATCAAGGGATAGTTTCTAAATCAAAATTAATAATTAAGTGAAGTGAATAAAGAAATAAATCACCTACGATGGTTGTCACCTCAACCAGAAGTCCGCTCTTGGCACAAACACAGCCTGCAAGTGCCACCTCGAGTGGCAGCCACACGGCAGCCGCCATGCGATCGCGTCTCATATTTCCCCGGCAGCATTATCAGGTAATTGTCAATCAATCCATCCCCTGCCCCCTCTTGGAATAGAAATCAGACTTCAACGAAATGTAGGCACAATTGTGAGAGTCAAGGGTTTAGTGTTTAGGTCGCAGGGTACATTAACCCCGCGGCGCCGACCAAGAACCAGACGACGGCAGCGCAAGGCAGCGCTCCTAATGGCCAGTGAAAGGCACAAAAGATTCAGACGCTCGCCTCGGAGGTACCTACGTATATAAAAACATGATTTTATTTATGATTCTTGTATGGTATTTGTGACGCAATGGCATTCGGCAGACCAGACGTTTTATATAGAAAACGTAACATCAAAGTCTCTCCTAATTGACCTGAACTGCACTGCGGGTGGAATTCCAACGAAACTGCAGTTTTATTTTTGTTGTTTCTTTATTAGGTTTTTACACAAATTAAAGGAAATGCATCCGGTTGAAATATGAAATAGGAATAATGCTTGCAATAGTTCCACACACGTTTCCTTTGATAACAACATTTTGTCTATTGGATTACCTGTTATTTTTACAAAAGAAATCAAGTAGAATTTTAAGAAATTAACATGTAACATTGCTCACATTTTTGTATGAATTTAATAGGATTTTTTGTTTATATATTTCTTATTTTTTTAGCTATTAATATGGAAAATAAGACCGTGTTGCATTTATAAACTATAAACTGAAGGCCAGCTCTCCTCAGGCTGTAAATGTCACTTTAAACTTTAAACGCTTTACAAACCTGACTGCTACCCGATATAGCCAAGATAAAACGCACTCAAATTAAAAGTTGAAACGCATATACTATATATCTGTGCTTAATGCCACGCATTTAATAACTCAAAAGCTGTGGAAAATAAACAACAATTTTCAGGCTTTCAAACCGGCGTATCGTTGGCAAATCCGTTGAACAAAACAACAGAAAACACAAACCATTAAAATTGCCGGCACATAAATCGAAACGAAATCGTGTCTATTTGTTTATAATTAATTTCATGCGGCTTTTGTTTATTGAGCACCAAATGCGTCGAGTGGAAATGCGTCAACTGCAGTTTCCAATTGTTCAATATAAATAGGGGTGTCCACTTATAATATATATATATCCATTTATATATCTGTACAGATCGAACGGTACCAGAAACCAAGCATCTGCCGATTTGCACTCTCGACCTGGCCCAAGGGAAATGCTGGGGCCCCCACTTAGATTGCCCTAAGATTTCGTTTCTGCTCTCGAAATATATATATTTAGTTGCCAAGATCTGGATCTTTGTTGTGCGCATTTGCTGGGATTTTTTGCTTTTGGTTTTTGTTTTTGGTCTCGTTCCAAAGTGGAACCGAATGTTTTATTTCAGTATTCTGTTTTCCATGCCTGTTGCCGTCGACTTTGTCTATATAATGTAGAAAACTACATAATTTGATTTCCAGTACGTGCCTCTTTCGGCCTGCCTCACTGACTGTCGGCGGCGCCGTTGACGTCAATTGGGGGGAGAGATGGACAGGACAGGCAGATCGTCGGACAGATCTACGGACAGATGAACGGATGAACGCACGGTTGGAGCAGGAGACCCTGGCTGGGTCTGGGGGATTTACTTGTTGCTTCCCCAACCATTTCTCATTTTGGGGGAAAAACCAGATATATCTTTATATCTTTTGGCTCGCCTTTTCATCTGTTTATAAGACTAAAGGCGATCAGTGGAAGTAACTAAATTTTAATACTGGATTTCAGAATTTAAGAAGAAATAAAAAATGTAATAAGAACCAATAGGTTTCACTGGGTGAATAATATAATTATTATTATATTTATCTTACTGAATTTATATTGTCATGAATTATTATAAGAAAATATTAACTTCAAAAAGGATTTAATAAGCAGGATAATTTATCAGAGAACTCTACTATCTTTGCAAACAATTTAATTATCTCAAATCTCGCTAATAAAGATCTAATTTACAACACCATTAAAACCACAAATTTATTAAGGTTTCGCTACAAATAGATTAATTTCTGGGATTAATTTTGTGTTTACATCCATTTGAAAAGCAATTGGACCAGAGATTCAGATTCAGAATATTTCCAGTCCAAGCGAAACACCACATCAATAAAAACCATTTACCGAATAGCCTTTCATTTAATTTGCTGACTTATGGCACCAATTTCGTAGATGTTTTTCCCAGATAAAACGACTGGTTGGACCAGTTCAAAGATGTAATTTATGAATGAATTCAATTAAGATGATTTTCCATAGATGGGTTGGATGGGGGGAAAACCCCGAGAGATCGGAGGCGCCTTCGTGGATCTCACACGGTCCACTTAAACTGCGGCTCAACTCAATTACGAGATCATAAGGGAGAAGCCTTTAATTCAAATTTGCAACGGTTGTGAGGGTGAGAAAGAGATCGGGCAGAGTGGCAGAAAGAGCAGTCTGGTTTTTATAAACAAACTGGGGAAGAAGTAATTAATTATTTTGTGCTTTCCTCTCTTGATCTTTTTTTCTACACATGATTTGTTTTACTGCTCTCACACTGCCTTTAATGTTTTTTAGCAAATTATAGAGCAAGAGAGAGAGAGGGACGGTTTTTGTAAACAATAACAAGAGCAACAAGTTTCAAAAGAGCTTTTTTCAGCAGCTGGCAATACCTTTTTGCTCAGTGCCAGTGTTGTTAAATAAAACGTCGCTCTTCCTCTGTTTCCCTCTGTCTCTCTCTGTGTTTATTCCTCTCCCTGTCTCTTGCTCTTTTGTTTGGGGTGGTGGCAAGGCGGCAAACAAGTTTACTTTTCGCCCTGCTTTTGTGCTTTTCATTCAGTTTTCATAATTCAGCTGTGTTCGTCGCTGTTGCGCGTGCAAAAGCTGAAATCAAATCGAAACACTCAAAGTGCGGGGCTATATACTAAATAAAATCGCAGGCACACTTATAAATCACAATAAAAAATAACGATTATTTTATTATACGGCTAATGTGCGAATGCCACTGAAATATAAATAAAAAGGAGATCGATTAAGATCTGTAAGAATGCTAGTGAAGTGTGAAAATGTTGATCTTGTGAAGTGAAAATAAAAGGTAAACCTTTTTCTAGAATTTTCACTATATGGAAAATTTACTAAATAATAATAAAATAAATTTTTAAAGCAACAACTATGTTTAATATCTAAAAGCCAAGCAAGTATTGAACCGTTTTAAATTCTAGAATGTCAAGATAAATAGGAATTAGACCATAAACCTATCCTTATGGTCTAAAAAAAATCTAAAATATATATAAGGTAAATCTGGAATTTAAAATACCAATTTTGGTATTAAAATAAATTTGAAAGATTTTTATTGCACAGAAAATTTAATTTTATTTACAAAAATTGTAAACTTTTATCCCCACGGGATGTTTAACACAAAACATTTCCTACAAAAGTAGAGATTTTAGCGAACAGGAAATTCTGTTGAAAACTATTCCGCTGAAAAGACATAAAAAACGTGTTATTGTTTATATTAGGGGTACACAAAATGCCGCACTATAATATACAACCCCTACCTTCCATCGATAGATAGTCAATGGATAATGTATCTTATAGATAGTTTTGCGTAGTTGGCGGCGCTCTTTGCTTATGGTTTCACGGTCGATTGCCTCGATTATGCTTTTCGGAATTGCACTACTCATAGAGGGGGGGCCCATTAACTTGTACATTTTGGCACTTTTACCTGGTCTCTTCACCACTCAGTCACTCACCTGAGAGATTGTCCAGATTGGCTGGCAGTTCGCCCGGGTGAAAAGAATCTGTGAAACCAGTTTTGGTTCTGTTTTTTGTTCGCTGCCTTACATAGATATGAGTTGAGTATGTTGGTGAAATGTTTTCTGGTTCCGCCGTTTATTTATGGCTTATCTCTCAGCCAGCAACGCCAGCAATTGTTATCGAATCGCGAGCGCGCGCGACAACAAACTTGTCCCAAAGACATTGGCCCGGCCCACGCAATCGGGCAATCAAAGTGGTAGCAGAGCTTCAAGCAAAAAGGAAAACTGTCCCTTACTCACACCCCACACATTGCAGGGATTGCAATCTGACCCGACGACGACCCCCCCACTCCCAAAAAATGTAACATCCCGAACTGGCTGCCAGACTTTCTTACAATGAATTCCATTTCAAAAATGCGTCATTAGGTTCGAGGATTAAAGAGGGGAATGGGAATGTCGATGTGCTAAAAAACAACCCTTGCTCTGGGGGAGGTTCTTTAAGAAATTCAGTTTTTATAGAGAGAAATTTAGGTTACTTTTGGATACGTTTTGTATCCTAAAGAAATGTAATTAATTACTTTTCCTATTAGGAAACTGACATGGAAATACCTTCTCACCGTCTTGACCGTAAATAGAATTCTTATCTTAAAGCCAAGCTGTGTAATTTAATCCAATTTAGTCACAAAGGGAATTTGTAATTAAATGATATTTATTCAATGGTGAAATTTCCCTTTAAAATATTATTCACAACCGTATTGACTCAGCTTGGGGTTACAATTAAAATTATCAGAGATTTGCTAAAGAATATGAAAAGTATTAAAGAAATCAGAGAAGTGAAAATCCCATTTTCAGGCTGCAATAAAATTGCTCATTTCCTTAAGAAAACAAACAAAAGCATAAAGCTTTTAATATTGTTAAAACCTAATTTCAAGAGGTTTAACTAAGCTGCTGTTTTACCTATACTTTGTTATTAAAACTTTACTTTTACGAGTATTATGCGAAGCCCCGAGCTCATGCCTTTATTTCCTCTCGATTTAACTTTTGGCAGAGCTCTCAGGTGAGTCCGCACACCCACGCAGTTGGCTAAATGTAACGTCAAATTCGAGCGCATTAGATTAATCTTTGGCTAATGAGACAAATTGCAGACGCTACTAATTGCCATTCCCTGGGCCGCAACAGCAACAGCTGCAGTTGCAGTTGCAATTCTTGAACAGCCACAAAATGCCGAGCGATACAATCACAGAGCTCTCAGACAATGGCAATGGGCTTTAACCTTGAACTTGTGCGATTTTCCGCTAGCTGTGCCTTTCCTCTTGCCGATTTTCCTTGGCTCAGCGAATATTGCATTATCTATTGCAATTTGAATAGAAAAGCGAGTTTGCTGGCGGAGCGGAAATACCTCTGGCTGCCTGTCATCGTAAATATTCTCCCGCTTTATTTTCATCCAATTTTCTACTACCTTTGAGTACTCAAATTGCATTGCTCGCCGCCCAGTTGGCAGATGCAGGTGTGCATACACTACAGGTGCATCGGCTACAAATTATTGCCTGAAAGCTAAGACGCAGACGCAGACGACGACGCTGAGGAAAGTGCAAAAATTGAATTACTGAAAGTTGGCACAAAATAAGTGACTCCCGCGTAGGTGACAGTAGCGAAAAGACAGTGAGTGTGACAAGCATACATCAAGGGTGTTTATATTTTAAGCTATTAGCAGAACATGATTTATGGCAGCTCCCCACATTCATAAAAAGGTCATATTTATGTGGAAGCCACTACTAGTTAATAGTTAATAGTTTTTTAAGAGCCAACAACGACCTTTAACGCTTTTGTAAACTTTGTTTAACACTTGACTTTGGGCCCAGTTTTACCATGTTTGTAACGAGTTTATAGAGACTTAAAATAATACATGGAGTGTGTTCAATATCGAAAATCAATAAATAATAAAGTATTTGTAAATTAATAGAAGGTTACATATTTCTCATATTTTATATAACATTTAAAAGGCTTTCTTACTTTCCTATAGATATATGTTTTTTTTTTAATAATCCTTTTTAGCGTTATAAACTCAATTATCATAACTTCATAAAACTACCTCCTTTTTGTTAATTTCCTATTATATTTTCGGACATTTTAACAATTAATTATTTAAAATATTAACACCTAATCTCCATTATTCCAATAAACTCAATCTTTTTAAACCCATTAATAAAGTCAATTCTTTACGACCTTATTATCTTTCTAAATTAGTGAAAATTGTTCCATTTGTTAGCAGTGTTATGGTTTCTTTTTAGTACTGTTTACTTGTACCTTTTGTTTACTGTTCGAAGGGAGCATTCATCAATTTTTTTGCACTCACTGTTTGCACTTCCAGCTTGTTTATCGCCTTCGCGCCCACACAACAAAGGCCTCAACCTACGACCCATTGAAACCCATTGGAGAACAGTCTCAGTATTTGTTGTCTCCTCTTTCGCGAGATGTCGCTCTGCCCACACTAGATCTTCGCCTTACAGATGTACTATAGTACATTTTATACTTGTTTTTGCAATTCTTTCCCTATTCTCTGTTCTTGTTTCCATTTCGCATTTGAATTTTGCCGCCCTAAAACAATAAACTTGCTTTATGAGCAAGGAAAGTCTCGGTGTGTGTTTGTTTTTGGGATTAGGGAGAATGTACTTGAAAAAAAGTATGAAAACTATAAAAATATTAAAATTCAAATATAAAAATTAAATACACTTACACATTTTATTTATTTTCGCTTCTTTGTTCTTCTTGGTATTTTTTTTGTTGAATCAAAAATGTAATTACAATCCAATTTTGGTCACTCACAAGTTATCGGGTTTTCCTTACTCGCAGAAGTATACATTTTTATAAAACTTAAAAAAAAAAAACAAATTTAAAAAAAGACCAAAAAAATTACACACATGAACACACACAAATGATATTTGGCATGTTTTTAATAAACATTGCGCTTTTATATTCGCTTAGTTATACGCGCACTTTAATGACTTTATATTTACATTTATTTATTTATATTCTCATTTATTTATTTAGATTATTAAAAGGGCAAGTCTTAAAACTGTTAAGTTAAAACACTAAAATCGCAATAAAAACAATTTTTCATTTTCTCTTTTGGAGAGGTTTCTTGCCGCGTACACGCACACTAGACTTTAACACACACGCATACATAATGGAGGCTGCTGCGGTTTGCATTGTCCGCGGGAGTCTCAGGTGTTTTTCTTGGAGTTTTAGTAACTTTACTGCAATATCCACTTGCTAATTGTTATAAATCTGTCTCTTTTGCATCACGTTTGTAGTTATTTATTCCGTTCCCTTCGGCATTTGCACATAAATTTATTTTTTCACATTCAGTTTTTCGCTGTCAGAACTCCAATTGGCGGAAAGTGCACTCACTTAATTAAATTTACGAATATTCCTTAAAATTTGACATATTTCATGTTTAATTGATGGTCCCCGCATAAAGTGCACTTTGTTTAACCGATTTAATAGTTTTTTAGGTATTATTAAGCGTTTTTTAGCACGAAAAACCCTTTTTAACAGGAGCACCCGTCCAGCGTTCTTAATTTTCATTTTCACTTTGCGCCATTCGCTCTTTTTGGCGGGATCGCAAGAGCCTCAAATGGTTGCATGTGGCAAGGAGAGAGAGAGAGACAGGGAAGGAGAAGACGAATTGTAAAAAGTTGCCCTGCTAACTTGTTGGACAATAAAATTGACCTTCATCTCAATATTTTTTACTGTGTGTGCGGAAAGTGGGTGGTCGAAAAGGGGGTGTGGCTTTTGCAACGACTGCCGGCAAACACACACAAAGTTTGGCATTCATAGATGAATGCCAGGGACTAATTAAACAATAATAAAACGCAAATAAAGCAGACAAGACAAAGCATTTTATGGTGTTGCTGCCACCCGCAACCCCTTCCCCTCTTCACCCCCTTCATTCTCGTATCAGCAGCGCCCAAAAATTATTGTCACGAATACATTAAAAATCACTCAACCGTTGTCTCGTGTGCCAATTTATGTTGTTGTTGTTGTAGTTTTATGTGATTCCCTCTTGCAAAAATGTTGTTCTCCCTCTACCACCCTCACCTGCCCCCTCCCCATCGCCCAAGGAGACAATTTTAAATGTGGTGTTCATTTAAATCACATAAAAATCAAACAAAAAGGAACATAAAAGCCAGTCTATTACGGGTTCTGTTTTCTGTTTTGCCTCCCCTATTTCGTTCGTATGTTAATTGATAAAGTTTTATAACTTTTTAATGAAATAACCAAACGAAAACTGAACTGAAGTGAACCGCAAATCGAATGCAAATCCACACAAAAACGAAAACCGATAACCTTGAAAGGGTTTTAGTCGAGGAATTTTTGAGTAGTCCTCAAAATTAATGCGTTGATAAATCAATAAAACTCTGTTAATCATCAAGTTTAAAATTTAAGATAAAATATGACTTTAGAGCTTTAAAATGTCAACGAATTACACTGACTTGGAAATACCCTTGGTATAATTATTACATTTTTATGAGCTATTAAAATTAAAAGCTATTTTTTTGTGTAGTAAAATGAATCAGGAAATGCCATTTAAATACTTCATAAAAATCTTCTTTAGTTTATAATTTTAACAGTTTAATTCAATATGCAGCAATTTTTATACAATGAAATTTGATATTTAAAGACATAAATTAATAAACTTTTAATTCGCTTTTGATTAATTTCAAGTACAATCTTATATTTATTCTTATTCGTACCACATAAATCAATCTCCCTGTAAAAATTCCATTATGCGAAATATCTTCTTCGTTTTTGTTTTATAATAATTTTAAAACAAAATAAAGCCATCACTTAATTTATGCAAAATGGCCATAACTCAAAGCGACAGAGGAATTTACCTACAAAAAAAATAACAAAAAGCTAAAAAAAATCGTTTCTTTTTGTTTTTTTCGCTTTGGGTGATTTGACAAATGACAAAAATAATGATAATACCAGTAGCCGCCACCTGCTATGGGTTGTCAGGAAAGGGTTGGGTGATGAGGGGGAATCTCCACAGATGCGATTGTTATTGTCCAACTCCGACAGCTGTAAACTGTCAACGCCAGCAGCTGCGAGATCCCATCAGATCAGAGATCATGCAAATTAGTTGGCCATCGGAATATTAAGAAATTAAAAATTCATAATTTGTGAAGAGTTCGTGGAAGTGGCCATTGAATGTGGCATTCCTTGGGGCAAGAGGCGTTTAATTGAGACTTATGAGGGGAAAACAAACAATTGAGCGGGCTTTAAATACCAAGAAAAGCGAAAAGCCATTGGGTGTGGGGTGCTGCTCCTACTTCATGTTTTTGGATAAGAGGTCAAGAACCTTCCTCACCTTCGGTTTCTCTCTGCTTTTTGGGCATGCAAAATACCCTCTAAGGTCGGCGCAGGTTTGGGGTAATTACAGCCAAAGGACAGCCGTACAGTGGTCATGACATGTGGCAGGCGTCAGGCTGTGTAGGCGCCACATGGATACTTGGCTTTGGGTTTGAGGGGATATGGGAAAATCGCGTGTTTCGGCCGCTCCCAGCTGTGAAAAATGGGTCGCGCGTGACAGTCAATGGGGTGGAGGCGATGGAGAAGGACGGGGGTCAGGACCACGACCAAGCCGAGCCGGCCAAATCCGGCTAAAATCAATAACAAGCACGCAAATACTTAAGCCCCTGGCTCAGACTGAATCAGCGAATCAGCGCGGCGCTCTTAAAGATATTTCGCCAAAAAACGTAACACATACAGTTTGGCTTTCTGTTACACAGAAAAAAAAGTAGGACCATCATAATCTTTTTTTTTATATAATTACAGAATTTGAAAATTGAATAATTGCCTTGTCTAAATTATTTTATAATATTTCCAACATTTTTGAATATTAAACACCTACTTTTTCTCGTACAGTTTAATTTGCTGACGATCTTAAGCTCTTTAGACAATTTATAAAAAAGTATTAACAAAATTACTCACTGATAAAGACATTTCTCCAAACCAGACGCTTTAATCTGAGGACATGTCAATCTGCTATTTTATCAAAATGATTTTTTTAAACCTATCAAAATTGGTTTCTTATATTTTTTGCATATTTCTCTTATCAATATGTCACCATTTCATGCTGATTTAAATTGATAAGATTGGTTAAGTATTTAAAGTTTTTTCTTTAGATCTAACATTTATTTTTTCCTGTGCAAAAATTGGCAAGACATCCGCCTGTGAACCTAGTTTGGCGACGTTTGTGTGGGCTGAAATGCGTCAATGTTTGAATTAAGTCTGCTGTGGGGTAAAGAAGCTGCCAGAAAATACAGCAAATCTGTGATAAGTCAACAAAAGTCGTGTAAACATCGTCAACAGCAGCGGAACCTGTCAAAGATGTATTTTCGAATGCATTGAGCATACTCCTCCTCGCTTGGCTGCGATGGCCTCTGCATACAAATCAGCCAAAAGAGTGTGCCGAATGTGATAAATGACTGATCACTTGAGTTATAGGCACTTACAAATGATGCTTGACTTGATTTACCTTGATTTCCTCAAGTTATTTCCCCTCCCAATCGAAACAGAGTTTATGTCATCTAATGGGTTTCGTTTAATGCGGGGCATAATGCACTTTTAAGCAGTTACATGTCAGTTACATTTGATTGTGAACAGCTATCTCTACATATATATGTACATGAACATAAAAAAGTATCGAGGTATAAGCGGATTAAAAGTAAACATAAAATAATACATAGTATGCGTTGCACAGCAGCATTAGCTTAAATAATACAAACAAGTATGTCTTAACTCAGGTAAAGTTCAGTAAATAACAATAATTGCACATAAAGGAACATTAAAACTCCACGTTTACGTACATACATAGGTATGCAGAAAGTACAAAAAGATCTCCGAGTAAATATATATATAGAAAATACAAATAGATATCACACACGCACACTGTCCAGGGATGGCACAGAAAAAGTTAGGGATTCCAAATCGAATTGGTTTGAATTCCACAGCGATTCATGTGAACACCTCTGTGTAATAGTAGATCGACTAACACACACATATATTCGTTTTGCTTAAGTTTATGCCTTGATCTTGCGGCCCAGCTTTTGGGCCATTAATTTGTGGCCATCGCGGCCAGAGGAGCCGCCACTGCCACCGCTGCTTCCATGTCCTCCGTGGTGATTGTGCGACCTGTGCTTGCCCAGTCCTCCATTGGACTTTGTGCGTGTCTCGAACAGGACGTCGGAATCCGTCTCTGATTCGGTCAGGGAAGTATTGCGCGAATCTAAGCGGGGCACACAAGTATATGGTTAGTCTAAAAATGGAACTTTCATTGTTAATCGACTTACAACTGGCTGCCTCTTCATCCTGGTTGCCTATCAGTGCATATTTCTGCACTTTCTGGCGAAGACGCGGCTTCTTTGACTGCCTGCACGCGCAGGCAATGCCCCAAAATACTCCCGACAGCAGCAGACAGCTCACAATTACGCCAACAAACACATACAAAATGGACCAATCTAAGAATAATAAATATTAAGTACACAGTCATTTCTTACACAATATGCTCTCCGTCTTACCACAATTGGCCTCCTGATTGCTAAAGAAGTAACCCGCCGAGGGCATCCAAAATGCCTCGCAAATACAGGCTCTCGTTGTGGGATTGCAGCTGCCGTGTCCGGAGCATTCGTTCTGGCAAACTGTGGTGCGAATATCCACAAAAAGGGCTCCCAGTATGGAGGCATCCTTCTGGAGTTGAGCTCTTAGCTGTCGCTCTACATGCAGGCCATTGAGGGGCTTTCCTTGGCCATCGTTCACATAGAAGACCAGAACAGCCGCATCCGTGTGCAGATCGTACTTGAGCTCTCTGACCTGGATTTTATTTTCATCGCCCAGCAGCAGTTGCAGTTTTTGAACCACCGAATCGAGCTCGGATTGGGAGAGCACTGAAACGCCCATGGGCAGGGTCATTTGCACCAGATGGATCAGCAAGGGATCGGGATGGACGTTTACGCTCACAGTATCCGAACTAGTCAAGCCCTGGTCATCGCTAACAGTCAGCTTAAAGACATAGCGTCCTTGGACCAGGTTTGTTAGCTACGGAAAGGAGTAAACCAGATTAATATCAGTTGGATTTGGTCCAACTCTTAGCTTACAATCATCACGGGTTGCTTATCGGTATCCGCCACAATGACACCGGCTGCCAAGCTGTTGTCTTCGCGTGTCCAAACGTATTTGACCACTGCCAGATCATCCCAGGACTTGGAACCATTGAAATAGATGGCTGTGGCGGGCAATGTGATGCTATGATCCCCGCCAGCATTGGCCACAGGTGCGGCGTTGCGTTCTGGTTAAGAAAATAATATTATCTAAGTATTTATGAAGAAAGTGAAGAGGTTTATCCTTACCCTGCACAATTTTCACCCAGGTGGTGTCTGTGGCCGTATTGTTATTCTCATCAGCTACACTCAACTCGAACTCATAGAGGCCCAACGTCAGAGAGGTGGCATTGGCAATCTTGGGAATTTAAGAAGAATATACAGAATCAAATTAATTAATATTGCTCTAGTTAATTGAGTTGGCTACTCACCGATGAGTTCGACATCAGGATGACTGCATTATTGGGCCCACTTAGCTGCCTCCATTGATAGGTCTTGATACCAATGTCATCCTTTGACTCGGAGCCGTTAAGCAACACCCAATTGATGGGCAAACTGGTGGTCTTTGTAGAAAAAATAAATATTAATCTGATTAAAAAGTCATTCCACCCTTAACTTACTGTGTTTGTGCCAGCTTCGGCAATTGGCGGCGAATTCGTTGGAGGCTTCACAAAGACATGCACCTTGGCCGTGCTGGACTGTCCACTGCCATCGGTCACTTTGAGCACAAAGGTGTACATGCCCTCCTCCAAATTGGAGAGTTGAACGTATGGAGTCCTTGTATTCTGCATATCCACTGCCTTGGCCTCATCGCTGGCATCCTTGGTCCACTCCCAGGCCACAATCTCGTGATCATCCGAGCTGGCAGTTCCATTCAAGGTGACATTATTGTTTGGCAAATACAAAATGACGGCATCCCCGGCATTCGCCACCGGGGCATAGTCGGTTTCCTTGAGGACTGCTATCGTGGCCGTGGTCGAGTTGGTTATGTTATTCGAGTCTGTCACGGTGAGCTTGAAGGTGTAGTTGCCCGGCGAGGTGAGGTCCAGCTGAAGGGTGTTTACCTCCGGCAGAACTGGCTGGTAACCAATCGGACCCGAGATCACCTCCCAGTGCCAATTGGTGATCTTGTCGTCGTCTGTGCTGGTGCTACCGTCCAGTATGGCATTCGTGGTGGGCTGTCGGATGATCTGCTCCCTGGGCGAGATAATTACCTGTGGTGGCTGGTTGATTCGGTTCTCTGGCAGCACCGTCACATTCGCTGTTGCCTCGCCAAAGGTTCCGTTGTCTCCGGTTACGGTCACCTTAAAGGTGTACAATCCCTCGGAGAGATTCGATAGCTTCACTTTAGACTTGCTCTGGTCGGAAATTGTGCCATTCATCGGCCCCTTGGGCTGCGATATGAGGGTCCACAGATATTTGTACTTGGTATCGCTGGTCTGCTCATCGGGAACCGTAAAGGCGGCGAGTGTCACCTCCTGTTCGGGCAATCGAACCTCCTTGGACATCACGGACACCACAATATCCTTATTCTGTTCGGTTTTCGCTGGCGGAGCGGCTACCTCGGGCGAGCTGTTCTCACTAGCCGCCGCCGCAACCGCATCCTGCTGAATTGCCTCATTGCTGCTGGTCAGATAGGAGCTATAGGGAATAGCGGCCATGACGCACTTGCGTTGCTTGTTCCAAATAAAACCATTGGGACAGGTGCAAACTCCCCGCACAGCATTCGCCTGGAGGGGCACACACTGCTGAGGCGGCGGACACGGTGTCTCCAGGTCGCAGGCTGTAAACTTGGCGTTCTGATCGTAGAAGTTGAGCTCTTCATTGGCCAGCACATCGTTTTCATCTGGCTGGAGGATCAATTGGTTCATTCGCTTGTCGGCCAACGGGAAGTCGTCGTCCTCGTAAACGGGAGTTTCCTGTGAGGATAAGGTTTGGGATTAATACTATAAGTCTTAGGTGTCTCAAGGGTGCTCCCCTTCCAGAATGAAGTTTGGTCGATATGTCACCCAAACCCACCTGATTGCGTGCCAAGTAACCCAATCGGCGTGGCTGCTTCCAGAAATTCAGGGCCGCCTCGTCGTAGGGCAGGATCTCGGCATTCTGCTTGGCTGCCTCCGCCTTCAGAAGCTGTGGCCAGGTGGCCTCGCCCACGGGATTGACCAATACCATTTGCACCTTTTCATTGGGCAGCCGCACCCGTTGCTTGGGCAGGCAGGCCTCGTTGCTCTGGCAGCGGATGTGGTAGCATTTGCCCTTGAAGACCAGCACAACGTTGCAAGAGCCGGTGGTCACGTTCTTGGGCTTCTCGCAGCAGGCCTGCAGACAGTTCCATAGATAGGCCTCCTCCTCCAGGGGCTCCACCGTGTCCGGCTGTGGCTTGTACTCCTCGAAGACGCCCGCCTGCTGCTCGTCCCGCGGCGTGGCGTTCTCGAAGACATGGCGCAGCATTCTAGAGCAGACGCCATTGCTGGACAGCCCACCGGCTGCCGCCACGGAGGAGGTGTCCGCCGCAGAGGTTTCTTTGTGCGTTTTCTTGCTGCTTAACATGGAATTTTTTTGCGTCGTGACGTCGGCATATGCTGACGCCATCCCAGCGGCCAGCAAAAGGCAGCAGCCGAGAGTCCACACTCGCTCCATATTTTAATGCGGAGTTCGCTTCACCCACTTTTGCACACTTCTCCGCTGGTGGAGTGTTTATTAAACTGGACAAACAGAAGATAACACCAAGAGCTGCGATTTTTTCTTTTCCACAACAAAAAAAGTGAGCAAGTACTCCAGGCTACAGCTGATATTTATTACAGCAGCCCTGACATGGTCTGCCCTGCGCAGTTACCAGTGTTGCAAGTGGGGGGTTAGAAGCGATAGAAAAATCGTAGACAAAAGCTTGTCGGAAAAGCTTTCTGCCTTGTGGGTTGCTTGGTAACGGTCTTGGGGTTTTCGCTTTTCATTTTTTACAAAAAACAATCTTCTATAATTTGCCAAAATATTGATTGAATGATGACGAATATATAAATAATATTTGTGACAATCGAGGGAGAAATATTAAAAAATATTATTACATATTTATGGGAATTTATAATATATTTAGTACAATTAAGGGAAATATTGTATATTTATAGGAATTAAAGTTTTTTCAAATGTTTAAGCTGATTTTTAAATTAGATAAATGGCCTTGTTATCTGTAAAATACCTTCACGGAAATGTTTTCGATTTGAATTTAATTTTTAAACTTGAAAATTAAGGCTTCTTTAACATGTTTTTAAATTTATACGAAATATTTATTTAAAAACTATAGAAAGAGAGACTTGTATTTATTCATTTCTACTAAATGCAGAAGCTTTAAAAACAATTTTTTAAAAGATTAAGCGATTTCGTATTGCATATTATTAAAATCAAATTTGCAATTAAAAATAACGAACCGTATACAAAATAGTTGAAGTTGTGAAATACTTATAAATGAGTAGGAGGATTGTTAATTCACAATGCTAATAAGCGTTTAGTCATTATATTATTTTGACCCCTATTGTTGTATTTACCATACATTGTCTGTGTTCCTGCCCACACACACACCCATCCCCCAACAGCCATATTGACTGATTTAAATGGTAATAAACATACGACCCACGCGCCAAATCGAATTTCACAAATCGTATTGCAGAAAAAAATTAATTACATTGCCAGCGAGTGGGGATAAATCACTGCATTGTATTTATGCAAATTTTTAATTGCTCAACAAGCAAAAGGCAAACCAAAGAATATAAATCAAAGCTGAATCCTATGCTGAGCCTGGGGTCGGCTGTTCCCTTTTGTTGTTGGGCCCCCACGAAATCCGCCTGGAAGTCTATTTATCTCGCCATATCATTTTCCCGGCCTTGTTGAAACGTTTTTTTATGACCAGCCGCCGTTGATAATACCCAAAGCTGATGCATTAACTGGGCCCAGAAAAAAACTAAAAGGTAAATGAGTAAACAATATATTGATTGCAGGCTGAGAGTTAGAGAGAGTCTTTAATGGGAAACTACTATAGTTGGAATATTCGGTTATATTTGGCATTTGCAACTTTATAATTAAATTCTTTATTTAGTAATAAGAGTTATATGCATCATTCGATATATAATAAATAAAATGTATAATTAAGTTGTAGAAACATGATTTTTGCTATTAAGAATTCCCCCTTTTATGGCCCATGAATAAAATGAATTCAATAAATCTTATTCAATGGCACGTGCTTAACATATGAATGAGAGTTTTGAATACTTCATTCCGCAAATACTTAATTGTTGGGAATCCACATTTTCTATTTGTTTGTCATTTATCGCAGAGATTTTTTCTCTGGAATCCCAAAGAGAGAGCTAAGTGCTGACGTCTCTTTATGAATATATCTCTGGGTTACTCATTGCCTTATAAGGAATCATTTTTCTTAGTTGTTTTCACTGATAAGCTTGCATTTCAAAGTGGTTTTTCACACGTCTCATGATTCTCTTCTTTTCCCCCTCAGATGACTGACTTCTCGGATAGTTCACCCAGCGGAGTGCTGAGTCCGGCATCATCGCTAATCGAGAGTTTCCACAAGAAGAATGGATCACCACAGCCCATTGGGGGTGGTGGTGGCGGCACAAACACCACTACAGTCACACCAACGTCCTTGAATGGTTCTGCAGTGGCTGTGGGTAATGGAGGGGGAGGTGGTGTGGTGGCCACCAGCACAGCGAATGGCAGGCAGATCAACACCAGCTCCAGTTCATGCAGTAGTCTTAAGGAAACCTCACATCAGTCCACATCCACATCACAGCAGGTAAGAGTTGAAACTATATTAAATATATATAAAAAGGAAAGATTTTGTTTAGACTCAAAACTAGATAAATTTAAACAAATATCCTAAACAGAAATACCTTAAATAATATATAATTGAGTAAGGTCTGAGGATAGATTCTCCTCCTACCAAATACCTGATTCCTTACTCAAGTTTATTAATTAAATTACTAGAGAAAACCAGTATACTCTTACCATATACCCCATATCACCCCACACTTATTCATTCAATAAAAATTATACAAAAAAAAAGAAGAAAAACGGAACAAAGATTTTAAATCGAATCCAAGCGAGAACTCAAGTGCCTCGATTAGACAAAATAGAATCTGACGCAGCTGTGGTCATCACAGTTCAGATATCGTAACTGAACAGTATGGAATCGGGCGTGGCTGGCATAATGCCGCTATTTTTAACGCATTACTTAAGGTGTAAGGAACCCCCTAATCGAGGCAACCTTTCGGTGGTACTGGAAACCGATAAGTATAGAGGTTAACACTTGATAAAGGAACGCTGCAGCAGTGCCCTTCTACCTTTGATAAGATTACCTGCCCCTTGGGTATTTTATGGCTTCGATGGCGACATTGCGGCTGCTGGACAAGTAACAAAGTCGATTTTATTAATCACTTATTTATTTATTATTTGCCACACTTTAGGACTAAACAATTTAGACAAACATAAAAAGCGGGCAATACAAAAGAAAACGTGCCATTTTTTAATTACCTGTTAACAAGTTGTTTATGCTCCTTTTTACGATTTTTCACGTAGATAAGATATGAATTTGGGGTTTTCTCTGGAATTTGCATAGCCATCGCACACACGTTTCTTTATCTTTAAATTTTCCCCGTTTCTTTTTTGATAAGGAAGTTGCCAATCAGATATTTTGTCAAGTGTGCCTGACGGAGGAGAGTCCCCTAAAAATAGATACTGAGACATTTGAAATTTGATGGGTGGTCATCAAGAGTGGGCAATTTTTTGTTTCTTAAAAATAGTTGCTGATTTGATTGAGTGTGTCGACCTGATAATAACGCTGACCTGTTTGAATTCACTCATTTGTAGCACCACCGCTGACCATTCATTCATTTGTCGAAAATAGCCTCTGACCA
Source organism: Drosophila anomelani (assembly GCA_035045905.1). Lineage (NCBI taxonomy): Eukaryota > Metazoa > Arthropoda > Insecta > Diptera > Drosophilidae > Drosophila > Drosophila anomelani. Next base: position 9,631,869 of record JAWNOO010000165.1, read on the forward strand.
GATCCAGATTTTTCCCCCACCTACTAATTTATTAAATTAGAACTTGACAGGTCATAATCAAGGTTCACATAAAAGTAATTTGCTTTCGTAATAAATACATTTATGACACATTTTCCCCAGTTAGTTAAGAGCTAAGAGAGATGAGAGCGGACGCTGTTGTTTGTTGAACATCTTAAGGCACAAACACGTGAGAAAGAGTGCTACTTGTGGGGTTTTGGAATAAATTAATACCCAGTAACTCAAAAATAAACATATATATATTTAATATAAATTCTATTAGTAAAGATATATATTTCATGTGTCTATTTTGGAAGCATTAAGAGTTTAATAAATATTCAGAAATAAATATGGTATTGCAAATAAATATTGTAAACACCTAAGAAGTATGCTATAGTGGCTTGACTTCCTCATTACCTTTGCTGCCTCAGTGTCTTAGACATAATTTATTATGATATAATATACCTGCTAGCTTTATCTATTTCCCTAATTATTATCCAAACCAATATCCCCGCCATAAACATCCACAAATACTGGGTAGAGGCATTCGCCACTGTGTTCCTCTTGGCGCGTCTTATTGACTCGCTTTAAATGGGGAGGCTGAGTCACTTGCCGGCACACTTCGTCGCCATCGAATTCTACGTCAGCCGCACTCGGCCGGCGACGTTGCCGGTGCCTCCGATTCCGGTCCGCCTTCGGTTCCGTCCACCTCCATTTTTGCCCCGCTCCCTCGCCGACTTTGATTGTGTGCTCATCATTTTTGCATTATCTGCTTACATCCTGGTTGCGATTGTAGTCTCGTTTGTGGTCCAAGTTCAACAAGCATCTGATTGTTATGTGATTTTCACCCCACCAAGCTATAGCCTATATAGATAGAAGCAAACGAAAATATATTCATTCATGTTCTGAGGAATAAAAAAATCACAAATTACCTTACCTAATGCTTCGGCGAATCGCTGTTTTTTTGTTGTATTTTCATTGGTTCTGCCAATGATTCGGTTAAGTTATGACTATTTTTGTTTTCTGGTGAAAAAGAGGCTTTATTTCAGTGGGGTTAGCAAACCAATTTGGTGATATGATTTCCCCATTCGCAGAAATTGTTGAGGTAAACCCAACGAAAAGAATATAATGACGAGGCATAGGAATAGAAAGTGATGTTTATAGGTAGATAATATAGCCATAATATATGGGTTTAAGCCAGTAAGAATCAGGCAATTACAATTATTACAAATCAAACTGATTAAGTTATTAAAAATAGTATTAATATTTATATCTAAAGCCATTTAAGATATATGTATTTATTACGATTGTTTAACAGACTGAATAATGAATAATTGCGGTTTATTGGCAATTGAAACTCAAGAATAATTAAAGTTGTAATAAATATAACAATTAATAGAAACCTTTCTTGGAAAATCATTGACTTAGAATAGCTTAAAGTGTATATAAATTCATTCAAAACAGGTCCCATTAAAACCCACTCTTAATATTCAATGTTTTTTTTAGACCATTTAAAACGCATTTAAATCTATTTAACAAAATATCTCAATATCCATTAAAATATTATAAAAACAAAGTAAATTTGCTGAATAATTATGAACAGATTAACACCCTATTATTCAAATATTAAGTGAAAACAAAACAAAACTCCTTGCCTCACTCAGGCCGCTCGGTAATCAGAAAAGTAAACAACGCAAATTGAAATGAGCAGAACGAGATACGATCTTCGAGATACAAATCCTCAACGAGCTGGAATCAGAAAATCGAACAAAAATAAACCACAAATCGACCGCAGGCCGATGAGAACTCGTTAATTAGAGAAGCTGAAGCTTTTCAAGCTTAGACAAAAACGTGAACGCAGCCCGACTTAGCAGCTGAATTATGGAAATGCAAATTATTCACGGCATAAATTAAAGATTAAGCGAAGGGAAACACAGCTACACACACCAGCCACACAGAGGGAGAGAGCCGCTCGGACTTGTATTTACAATTTGATTTCCTAGAATTCCTCACACAGATACACAACACACCCAAAGCGGCCGCCTCCATGTGTTGCCATTTAGCTACTTGACTGTGTCTTGCTTTTGCTCTCACTATCTCTCTTTTACACTGAGGAAAATATATTGAAATGGGAGCTTTAGGTGAAATATATTGAAATTCAGTTTTAAGTATCAGCTTAAATGATCAAAGTTAAAGAGCAAGAATAGTTGGTAATAATATGGAAAATAAGGTTAAATATTTATCTTAAGATAACAAATAAATACTTTGTTAAATCCAACCCTTTTTTAACTAAAATATAATTATTTTATTGACAACAGATCTCTCCTGCTAGTTACTAAATTTTTCTGCCTGACCTATGGAAATGTAAACAAAACACTATTTTCTTTATTTATTTATTTATTATTAATGCCATATAACTACAAATTCGAGCCACCTCTTTCATATTTAACCACTGCAAGTAACTTATGATATTTGTATGGGCATTGCGCATACGCCATGTTGGCCAAAGCCAAGGCAAAGGCAAATAGCCGTAGCAAACCTTTCGTAGCCTTTTCTTGAAACTATTTTAAAGAAACCTATAGAAACCCCCACTCTTGATTTCATTTTGTCAAAACAATAACAATATCTGTGTCTTATACTTTACAAAAAAAATCTATCTCTTCAGTAGCTCGTTCGTCAAGTGTATCTTTTGTCGATCGCACTTTAAAGTGACGCTGACAGCGACGCGACGGCACTGAAAAAGCTCTCCGCTTTGAAGCTCCCACGCTCTGTGGCTTGCGAAGCTAGAAATTTCGTTCTCAACGCTCATTTTTATTTTAGTTAACGAAACGAACGAACCAGCGACGCGCTACGAGATTCAAGAAATACTATAAGCAAAAATAGTCAGCCGAGGCGGAAATAATTTGCTGTATTCCTAGTTTGCTAGCGTGTGTGAAATAATACAAACCACCTTTCATAATAATAATAATAATAATATTAATAAAAACTCTCGCCGCAACGACGAGTATCGAACGAAATCAATGAGCAAAGAATCGTGGGTTTTTTGCCTATTAACGAACAATTAAACGAACTCTCTTTGTTATCAGTATTGCACAAATAAATAGAAACGACCAGCGAAAGAGTGAAGCCCCAGTGAGTGGAAAGTGGAAAAGCTGAAACGAAAAATTAAGCATAAAAGTAAAAGTCCTGCAAAAAATAGGTAAAAATTGTGAGAGGGGCCCCAAGAAAAGTGAAGCATTTGTGTCTGTGTGTCTGATAAGCCCCTCATCCCTAGCTGATTATATATATATATAGCAAACTCTATACTATATATGCCCCAGTTAAGTGCTTTATCAAAACGTAGGCGTATACGTAATATGAAATTCAATTGAAAACAGTGGAGTTTTCCAAGAAGTTGCAACTCTTTCACTCAAATCCTAAAAGGTTAGTCTACATAAAATACAAAACATCATTGTGATAAATTAGTAAATGACGCAGAAATCGGGGAGGGGGGGAAAAAAGAAACAAGGCGATATCTAATCTTTGTGATTTCGTGTCCAACGACGACGACGACGACGACGATTCCTTCACTGCTCTTTGCCGCACTTGTAAGGAAAATATTTATTGATCAGTTGATCGGGCACTACAAGGTGTTACCTTTACCGATAAGTGTATGTCAGCCGGAAAGCCAGAAGAGAGTGCGAAATGTTTGCCACAAGTATTTGGCTTTGGCCAACATGTCGTATGCGCAACGCCCATTCAAATCGCTTGCGATTTATGTATGTGCACATGTTTTATTGCTTCGAAGTTTAAACAGAAGACGAACGCCTTATAAAACCGATCGCTGCCCACACACTTGGCCACTTTATATATATACTTATACTATCGGCCCAACTTGTTTGACTTTTTGCGGCTTCTTCTTGCCTTTTCTTCTGGCAGACGTCTGAAAACCTGGCCAAAATTAGATTTGATTCGTAATGCGCGAACATTTGTCAAAAATTCGATGGCAACAAAGAGCTTTGGCTTTATTTTTTCAGCAAAAATAAACCATAAATAGAAAATTGTATTCCTTGGGTTTTTCCTAGAAAGTTATGAGTGGAGGCCAAAGCTAATTTATTATAATTAAATAATATGAATATATATATATTTTTTTAAAGAAATAAAATGATGATAATTAAAGCTTGATGAGAGCATCAGTGGGTTTACTGACCTAGGGTCAATGACTTTAAAGCAAATAATCCAAGAGTTAGTAAGGTGGAAACTATATTTATTAAAGAAAAATTAAAACAAACCAAATCTTATGAAAGGAAATTAAAATATAAAATTTATAGGTAAATAAAGAGCCTTTCATAAAGTAATCCTCAGAGTAATCCCAACCCAAATGACCCCTTTTCAAGGCAAATATCTTTAATCAAATGAACCATAAAGAATTTTGGCTAATTATCAGAATTGTAGAATTTAGATAGAGCGGCCCATCCATCTATTTTCTGGAGGTAAGCTCCCTAGCAAGTCAAATATTATATGGCTTCCCCAAAAAAAAAAAAAACACAACTGTCGATCCCAAAACAAATGGTTCATTTGATTTATAAAGACCACGCTAAGCGCCCGGGGCCATAAAATGCGAGTTGAGATAGCGCCAGACAGTAAAAAATATTTATATATATAAATATACATATAAAAACAGATATCTATATGGTATTTGCACAAAAGCGGAAAGAGACTAAGGAAGGTGGGGGGGCGGGAAAAGTCTACATTGTGTACATTCCTCGCATTTTCCGTCCATGATGAGTCTGAGCCAAAAAAGAAAATATGACAAGCCTCAATAATTGTTTATATCTTTTTTCTTGCAGGTTGTCAACAGCAGCAGCAGCAGCACCACAACGCGGGTGGAGAAAAAGTCTCAGCGCCTGCACCATCACATAACTTCCTCGTCCTCCTCCTCATCGTCGTCCTCCTCCAGCTCCTCCACCACACAGGCCCTGTCCACGTCGGCGGAGATGAAAGCGGCGGCGGTCAAGCGAGATCTCACAAATATCCAAAAGTCCATGTCGGAAATCAACGATCTGGCTATCGAACGAATTGCAGGTGGAGCGGGTTCCGTATCCACAAATACCACATCCTCACCATCAGCACTTACAGCGCCCAGCACAATGGCCCAGACGACGACGACGAGTCGGCTAACACCCAAACTCACATCCGCCCATCCGTCGATCGACGATCTCAGGGGTCTCAGCAATCAGGACAAGATCACCCAACTGCAAAAGAAGTAAGTTTTGCTATCGTTGAAACTGAAGAAACTTTTTACCAATCAATGATGACTCGTTGGAAAAGTAGCTATCTTTCTGTTGGGTAATCATCTTCCACAGATAGGCAGCTCTGCTGATTGATAGTGACACATGGAATGGGAATTCTCTGGTCTCAGTTTTTAATTTTGATTAAAAATTAAAAAAAGAAATGCTAAAGATTTTATTTAAGTGGCTGAAATGCTGGTAGAGAAGCCTCTGTGGCAGCAAACAATTTTTAAATAAGAAATTAAATGTCCACAAATGTATTTTTAGGTTTAATTAATTCAGAACTCAGAAAAATGTAGAAGGCAGACATTTATTACAAGTGCCCTGACCTTCCAAGATTTTTCTTTACCTTCAATTAACGTTTCTTATGCTCTTTGGCAGACTTCGGGCCTCGTTTGAGAATCTGGATGACGACGACAGCAATGTGATTGTGACCCTGCCCGACGACGATGACTGCCCGCATAATCATTTTGGCAGCGGCCTTGACCTCACCCACCCAACCGCCGCCCAGCTGAGTGCCAGCGGGCTGAGTGGTTCCAGCAAAACGATCGATACGATCAAGTTCCAGGAGAAGCGCATGAAGACCGAGTCCAAGACCAAAGTGGTCACCGATGGCTTCAGCTCCGAGCAGGCCACCAGCAATTCGGCGGAGATGAAGCGCCTCCAGGCTGGAGATATAGACTACAAGGAGAGCAAGGGCTCGGCAGCGGTGCGGAATCGATTGGAGGTTGATGGTGTTAAAACGGAAGAGAATGCAGCCATAATTAAGGTGAGTTTTGATTTCAATTAAAGCTGATTAGAAATATTTGAAAGTATCTAAAGGATAGCTCTTCAATTCCTAAAGATTTTAAGTTAGTTTTGATAGTATTAATAGTTTTCCTGATACCCGGCTTACCCTCTGCCATATCCATATCCCAAAATCAAAGCTAATAACCTTTTACAAATTGTCATTGAACTCTCCGCCCCTGAAATCTGTCCTCGAAGTTGAAGCTTTTTGTGTCATTAAAGCTTCGCCGCAGGGGTGAACGTGAAAACAAAGGGCAGTTTGGTCGAAACCCAAAGGGGAGCTACCCCCATTTGGAGAGCTTTTGCTAACTGTTAGACCATTCAGACCACTCCTTTCAGTTGGGAGTTCATCGCGTGCATGTTAAGGTCGCATAAGGGACACCAGTGCCAAGGCGTTAACACCAAATTCCTGGCCAGTCCACAAGGAAAATTCTTCAGCAGCGAAAGTTGCCAAGTCGCGAAAGTACTTTCCTGCTTACGCATATTTTCAAGAAAATCGATTGTCTGGCGCCAAACTAAAAACTAGACAGGCGATAGTAATGTGAAATGTTCCTTAACAAGTGCCTGCTCCTGGGGAGCCCCAGAAAATTCATCCGCAACTACTGCAAGTCCAAGAAGGAAAAACCAATTGGAATGTTTCGAAAAGTTCAGGTACATTCGAGATTTTCAATGTTTTCCTTTACACCTGTTACCCGGGTTACCCAGAAAAGGTGATATAGGGGAAGACCGCAGTTCCACCGACAGATTTAATCTAATCAGGCTTCGTTACATCATAGTTGTTGATTTGCATATGTATATTAGTATTCATTGTTTTATGGTGACGAATGACGATAAAATACGCAGTAAATGTCAAGGATGGCAAAGTAGAGCAAGTATTATAAGGAAATTAGAGAAAAGGTCATAAATAAAGTCATTTGAAATAAATTTAATTAAAGGTTTTAATAAAAACAACTAAAAATTTGAAATTCCTAAAACTTTCGCTGAAAAGTATGCTTTAAAATGTAATAGCAAAAAAGGAAAAATTATTTTCACAGATAAAATATTATAAGATTCTTTCGAAAGTCTTTTATAATTTTAAGTTATAAATTTGTAAGGCTGTTATCAATTTCCCAACTAAAACTTTATGTGATTTTGCTTTTAAAACATACAAAATTTCACACTCAAGATCTCCATCAACACATCATTCTTATCCCCATCCATCAGACATAGAGCACCCTTATTAAGTAAATAGCAAACTCAATCCATCCTAGAGAAAATTTATATATATAAAATCTCACACGAGGGCATTAATTTAAATGGATGCTTGTGCCTGGGTCTGTGCCAAAAAATTAGGCCGACAGCCACACTCCATGTGCGGAGCCAACAAGTGCTTTTCGGTTTAAACAATAATAAAAAATCCAATGAAAATACTTTGATACGATTTTTATGGATTGCCGAGCCAATCCGGAATGGTCTTAGGACATTTGCGTCAATTGCTTCGAAATCCAGGGAACAGCACGCACAGCTTCGAACTATTTCCGAGAAGATCGGGTGGAGAACCCAACCACCCAACCCCCTCTCACCATTTTTGATTTATTTCCCACGACTTTGCGCGCTCCCCAAAAATTTTCATTTGTTTCCTATGGCTCAGTGTGTGCTCTCGTTGTATTATTTTCGAAATTCTTTAGAATAAAATGCCTCAGAGCGATACGCGGACCTCAGTAGCAGATAGACAAGCGTCGCGAGCGTTTCAGCCAACCGAAATATATGTAGTTGAGAATGTGGAATAGAGAGCATTATAATCATTTGCATATAGTCGAAACTGATGTGTGTCTGTGACTAAATCGAACTAAATACACATAAAGCCAGCGCAAGTGACAAGCACTTCCTAATTAAAAATACATAACAATTGTAAAGCGATTTTTGTTTACGACAGCGAATATTGTCGCAGGTGCAACGATTATAAAAGTGGAACAAAATAGTATATAGCTGACCTTCAGAATTCTAAAAATCTGATAGATTGAATAGAGTCAGTGGTAAAAACAAGTAAATAAATATTTAAACAACGAAACTCAGTTTTTAAAGCCGAGTACTTAATAACCCTTGAAGAACCCCTCTGAGAACCCAACGAATATTCAAAAACCTAACGACAGATGGCCTATCGCTTTCGCCGCTATGTGAGCTCCTTTCACCAATGCCTCCTTCGTTAAGTCCTCCCTCTTGATTTCACCACCCACAAAGGCGGTGCAACAAGTGTTTGATTTTTTCGATTCGGTCATCGCATGCTTTGTGGTGTCAAGTGCCTTGTTAATTACCATTTAACTGCAAAATATTACAAGCTCTATTTGTCGGTCAGTGTCATACACACAAACACACACACACAGATATATACAGAATATATAAAACACAGATACAAAATACAGCCAAAGAAACACACAGAGAGAAAGTGACGACGACGTCGACGCAGCCAATTTGTGCGCTATTTTTATGTGAATGAAAATAAATAAAATACAAAATACATAAGACTGAGAAAAAAATACGCAAAAACGAAACAGAAACAGAAACATACGTTTGCCGTATATACCACGAATATATAGAGTGTGATCCCAATCGTTCCGACTTTGGCATTGAAATACCTGCCTCTGTCGCATACGTCAACGTCTTCGGCTGAGCATTTTTAAAGGAAGCAATGTCCAATCAGGCGCCTTGGCCCGTCCGCAAGGGCATCTTCCGCTCGAGCGGCCAATCCGACTTTACGCCCACCCGCTCGCCCAGTCCCATTGTCGAGATGCCGCTGTCGCCGCCACCGGTGGCCACCACATCGCCGAATCGTTTTGGTATTAACTCGCCGCTCTCCCCGCCACCGCAGCCTATACAGGTGGTGACGGCGGCGGGCTCTACGGCAGCCACTACCATGTCCACGGCATCGTCCGCTGCCAGAATGTCTGGAGCCGCATCGGCCTCAGCCTGTTCCTCCTCCTCCGCCTCCTCCTCTTCGTCGTCGTCTCAATCCTCTTCGAGTTCTAGTTCGCATACCAGAGTACGTAAGAGTTCTAACCCGCCCCTACAGCCAATTAGCAATTGTCCACTGTCGCCACCACCTCCTCCTCAGCAACAACAACCACAACAGCAACCACCACCACCTACGCCCAACAACAATCACAACAATCACTCAGCAATTACAACACCCAATCACAACAACAACAGCAGCAGTAACAACAACTGCAACAGCAATCACATGAAAAATGTGCGAGAAATTCCCATTGAGGTGGAACAGAGCAAGGTATAGCAGGGCTTACGGGGGGCGTTCCTTTACAAATTAATTAAAGACTAAAAAGTGACTCACACTAAGGCTTGGGGATGAATAAGCCTGCAATAAGGTGGCAGTATTTCTAGATATATAAAATATCCAAAGCAGTTGTATATTTCATACGGATTTTAATGAGTTATTTACTGGGAAAGACTATTACACGAAATGCTTTTATAAATAGTAATATAATTATTAATAATAAAATAGGTCAGTTGGCATAGTTAAATCTTTTACTTGGGTATTTAAATTCCATAAATTATGTATCTTATTATATTTTAATAAATACTTATGAGAGTCCTATATGAGAGTTATAAATAATGGAGTTTGGAATTTTAATACAATTTTTAAAATTGAAATTTGGTTCCTATTAGGTCTAAAAATTACCCATAATTACAAACCATTCCAAGATATAACTAATATCTGTTTTACTTGTTAATATATATTGTAAAAGTCTTATGTTTTATACATTAAACATTTAAATATTTAAGCATCTAATAATAACCTTCCGAGAGTCCTTCTATAACTCGTTATCATTTGCAGCATGATATAAAGTTTCTTTTTCATATTTGAATATATTTTTATAAATTTAATTTACCATCATAATTAACCCTTATTATCCTTTATTTACCCCCTCCACCTGAATATTCCAGGAAGCCCTCTCCCTGCGCACCGGCGACATCACACAGCAGGCGAGCAACAATGTGGCCGCCACCAGTATTACGGTGCAGAGCGACAACTTCTCCGCGGACAAGAAGGCCATCTCGCAGTCCCAACAGTCACAGATGATGACCTCCAATGGGATCATCAGCCAGGAGAAGCATGTGTCCTCCGCCTCGCAGGCCAATTACTCGATGACGCACAAGGGCGTCTCCAGTTCCGGCAGCAGCATGATCACCAGCTCCTCCCAAATGTCCGCCATGAACGGGCAAATGGTGAAGCTCACCGATCTCAAGTTGGATGACCTCAAGTCCCTGACAGCGGGCAGTGGTCAGCAGGAGATCGAGCAGACAATCAACAAGTATTCGAACATGCTGACCTCGATAGTGAGCTCCTTGCAGGAGTATGAGCGGGGGGGCGGTGGCAATGCATTGGCCCACTCCTCGGTCGGTGGCAAGGAGAAGTCCCAGTACCTGGAGAAGATCAACGAGGTGATACGACGGGCTTGGGCGGTGCCAACACATGGCCACGAGCTGGGCTACTCGCTGTGCAACTCCCTGCGCCAAAGCGGCGGCCTCGATCTGCTGATGAAGAACTGCGTCAAGCCCGACCTGCAGTTCTCGTCCGCCCAGCTCCTGGAGCAGTGCCTAACCACCGAGAACCGCAAGCATGTGGTGGACAATGGCCTGGACAAGGTGGTGAATGTGGCCTGCGTCTGCACCAAGAAATCGAATATGGAGCACTCCCGCGTCGGCACTGGCATTCTGGAGCATCTCTTTAAGCACTCGGAGGGCACCTGCTCGGATGTGATAAGGCTCGGAGGCCTGGATGCCGTGCTCTTCGAGTGCCGCACCAGCGATGTGGAGACGCTGCGTCATTGTGCCAGCGCCCTGGCGAATCTGTCGCTGTACGGTGGAGCCGAGAACCAGGAGGAGATGATTCTGCGCAAGGTGCCCATGTGGCTGTTCCCGCTGGCCTTCCACAACGACGACAACATCAAGTACTATGCGTGCCTGGCCATCGCTGTGCTGGTGGCCAACAAGGAGATTGAAGCCGAGGTGCTCAAGTCTGGTTGCTTGGACCTGGTGGAACCCTTTGTCACCTCCCACGATCCCTCCGCCTTTGCGAGATCCAATCTGGCCCATGCCCACGGGCAGAGCAAGCACTGGCTCCAGCGCCTGGTGCCCGTCCTGAGTTCCAATCGCGAGGAGGCCCGCAATCTGGCTGCCTTCCATTTCTGCATGGAGGCGGGCATCAAGCGGGAGCAGGGTAACACCGACATCTTCCGGGAGATCAATGCCATCGAAGCCCTGAAAACTGTGGCCAGCTGCCCCAATGCCATCGCCTCCAAGTTTGCCGCCCAGGCGCTGAGATTAATCGGGGAGACGGTGCCGCATAAGCTGTCCCAGCAGGTGCCCCTGTGGTCCGTGGAGGATGTGCAGGAGTGGGTGAAGCAGATTGGATTCAATGACTACATCGACAAGTTCCAGGAGTCCCAGGTGGACGGCGATCTGCTGCTAAAGCTCAATCAGGACAACCTCCGCGCTGACATTGGCATCGGCAATGGAATCCTGCTGAAGCGATTCGAACGCGAGCTGCAAAATCTCAAGCGGATGGCCGACTACTCGTCCAAGGACACGGCCAAGATGCATCAGTTCCTCTCGGAGATTGGCACCGACTATTGCACGTACACGTACGCCATGCTGAATGCCGGCATCGATAAGTGTGCCCTGCCGCATGTCAACGAGGATATGCTGATGACGGAGTGCGGCATCCACAATTCGATCCATCGGCTGCGCATCCTGAATGCGGTCAAGAACCTGGAGAATTCGCTGCCCAGCTCATCGGAGGAGAATATGGCCAAGACACTGGATGTGTTTGTGAGCTACAGGCGCTCTAATGGCTCCCAGTTGGCCAGCTTGCTTAAGGTGCGTATACTTGATAAAAGCATCAAAATTACGTATACGCAGGGGTGACTCTGTTGATAATAGTTTCCACTCAGATTTACATATATTTTAAAGTATATTTCCATTTAGGAACTATATTAAAATATATTTCACAGCATAAACCAATTAACAAGATTTGTATCCTTATTTCCAGGTTCACCTGCAGCTACGCGGCTTCTCCGTGTTCATTGACGTGGAGCGCCTGGAGGCGGGCAAATTCGACAATGGACTCTTGAACAGTATTCGGCAGGCAAAGAACTTCGTCTTAGTATTAACTCCCGAGGCCCTGCATCGCTGCATCAACGACGAGGACTGCAAGGATTGGGTGCATCGTGTGAGTAGCCCCGCAATCAGAGCTTCCTCCTTCCTCCTTCGGCACTCAATAATCGGTTGCTCTGCTCTGTGTGATCCTTAGGAAATCGTGGCTGCCCTGAACTCGAACTGCAACATTATACCCATCATGGACCAGCACTTCGATTGGCCCGAGGTGGAGCGCTTGCCGGAGGATATGCGCAGTGTGGCGCATTTCAATGGAGTTAGTTGGATCCACGACTACCAGGACGCCTGCATCGATAAGCTCGAAAGGTACATTAAGCGACGCATTTAGACCTGGATTAGCCTGGGACTAGGATGGTGTACTCCATAGCCTGATAACTCAAAACTCAAAACAAAACTTAAACTTAAACGATTCCCATTCTTCTGATGCGGCAGATTTTTGCGCGGCGAAAAGAATATCGATCGCATTGCGGCCATGGTGCCCGGCACGCCCGGTTCGGTCTCATACCAAAGAATGCACAGCAACGACTCCGACTACCAGGGCGGTGTTGGAGCTCCGGTCGGTGGAACAGGAGGATCCGGAGGTGGTGGCGGCGGCGGCAGCGGTGGCGCAGGCAGTGTGGTGGATGGCCTAATGGCCACGGCCAATGGCAGCGGACAAGGTGGGCCAACGAGTACAACAACAACTACTATTACTACTCCCAACTCCAACTCAAATCCAAGCTCAAGCTCAAGCCAGGGTCCCCAGGCGGCGGCTCCAGCGTAGAGTGAGCGAAGTTAAGCTAAAGATTTACAGAGCTAGCCAACTCGAATACTTATGTTTTAGTCCTAAGCAGAGATCCTCAAGTCACACACACATACATACACCTACTCTCTAGTACAACTCTCTACTCATCCCCACTCATCCCTTACTCGATACTCGATACTTGAAACCTGACACTCACCACCACCCATTACTCTTTACTCTTACCAATTAATAATTGATTTAATTCTGATTGCCACACACACACACACTCGAAATCGCTTGAAACGCCGACTCACGCGCTCACAGCTAATCACCAGGCAAATAGGTACCGCCAATCCCCCTCGCCGGCCCGCCAACGTGGCAGCACCTCGCAGCTGAGCGGCTACTCGCGCGCCCCCTCGAAGCGCTCCCAGATCCTGCCCCCCTATCGCACCCAGCAGGCCGCTCTGCTCCACAAGTCCGGCGCCGGCTCGGCCTCCATGCAGAATATGACGCCGTTGACGTATCTGCCACCCAGACGAAGCTCGGCGGCAGGACTGGGCCATGGATCTGGTTCCGGGATGGGCAACGGCTATCGATCGCACAGCGTGGATGGGTTGCTGGATCAGGCGGGCTCGGTGACTGCCACGCCCGAGCAAAGGATAGCAGCAGTTGCGGCCATGGTCACAGCGGGAAGTACAGCTTTAACGAATGCCAGTTCCACGTGCACCCTGCAACCAGAGGAGGAGGAGGAGACGGGAGCTGTCATCGAACCGGTGACCCGACGGGACAAACATAACCTGGCCAGTCCCGCAAACGTGCAGCAGCACAGGAAGTCGCGAAGTCTGGACCACATCCTCAGCAAGCAGACTCTGGCAGAGCTACTGCCTCCCCCTGGAGAGCCATCAGAGGGAACGCAGAGCATGCAGAACCTGGCCATTCCAATGACTCCACAGCCGCAGCGAAGGGATACCTCCTCCTCATCCAAGTCGCCCACACCTGAGCGGCCGCCACAGCCGGCGAGGGAGCGAGTGAGGGAGCGGCAGAGTCCCGATGGAGTGAGCGCGACGGAGAGCGAGCGGGAGGATCAGACGGATGGATGCTTGCGGCATGGCAATCAACAGAGGGCTTCGGCCTCAGTCCATCGGGGAGCCAGTTTGACCAGCAACAAGACCTCCAACTCGTCCCTCGGCTCCAACTACAGTGCCGGGGGAACGGCCAACAACAAGACGATCTTCAATCGAACGATGAAGAAGGTCCGCTCGCTGATGAAAAAGTAAGCCATAACGAGGAGGCGATGGGACGAGGAGGACCAGGATTTGCTGACCCAACTCGTCGCCCGTCACTCGCTGTCTGCTTCAACTGAATTCTAGCCACATTTTCACGAACTGATTTCGATTTCGAGCTAAATATAAAAGATAACTCTTCGAATTAAATATTAGATCACAGAGAAATCAGTTTGTGAAAATGCGGCTTCGCTCACTAAATGCCTGTTAACTCGTTACTTGCCATTCGCTGCATTTGTGCCATCTAAAAAGAATCTCACCCGCTCACTCACTCATCCGTCCAATAAGACCCTGGATTCCCAATCACAGCCCCCAAACCCCTATACCTCTATATAAAATCGCTATCCATTTATCTTTATCTCTCTGGTGTTGGTACTCGCTCGCTATATATCTTACTGGCCACTCGTTGATCCGACTCCTTACGCCAAAAGCATCCACTAAAGCACTCGCCTGCGTTGCCCAAAAAGGCTAAAAAAAAAAAAAGAAAGAAAATAAAACGACGCCCGCGCCTCCCTCCTCTCTGTCTCTTTAAAAAACTCTATTTGCCTTGTGATTAGTTGTTGATTTAGAAAAACAATTTTTTTTATAATACAAAAAAATAAGCGAATTTAAACTACAAAACTAATTTATGGACAACAAGAACACACACTTAACGACTGCATAACTACGAAACCTAATTTATAGAACACAAAACTAATTTTAAACACCACAAGAAACAAAAATACATAAATTGGAAATCGAAATGAAAAGGAAACAAAAAAACACTACTTTATATTTAATGTGCTATTTATAATTAATATATTTAAAATTTGTACATTTCTCGCGTATGAAATTTGTTCTTGTAACCGTCCGCAAGCGTGAATTAGGAAACACAGCAGCAATGTTTGAAATTAACCCAATTGTGTGGCTTAAAACGAAAATATTTAAGTGATATTTAAACTACGTATAATCGAAATTTACTTAATGCTACATTTTTTACAACAACAACAGATGCTGTACAAAACCTAATTTTTAGCGCAGGAGTTTTTAAGGCATATATTTTATTGATTTTTGCAATATATTTTTAATATTTAACTAGTGCCTAAAAAGTTGAAAACAAAACAAAAAAACGAACAAAAACAAAAGTAAAAATAAAAATAAAAAGAGGACAACAACATAAATAAAATGCAACTTAATTAAATTAAACTGTGTATTATTGCCCACTGGCCCCCCTTGCGCCCTGCTTTATAAACTGAAACTCCTCATTTTTTCATCATCTGCATGTCTCCATACCGATTTTGTTAAATGATTTTGTGTTTTTGTAATTTATGTTTGTGCCCGCTAATGGAATTCGAATTCGAATTCGATTTGTTTATTATTTGTAAATATTATATATATATATCTTCTCTTCCCTCTCTATCTACCTCTCTCTATCATCCGGGACCCTGTGTCGGATTCTATTTGTAGACCATAAAAGCGATACTGGCTAACCGCAATATGTTGTAACATAACTGTTGTTATCGTTGTGCCTGTTGTACCACAAAACCACCAAAACTCACCATCCTCCAAATCGAGTCGAATCGCATTCGAAAGCCCATCACAACCCACGATGCCCTCTCAGCATCCAGCATCCGCTGTCTCGACAACCAACCAACATTCATTGTTATTTATTACAAAACAAAAAACAAGAAATCAATTAAAAAAGATAAAGAAAAAGAAGTCAACGAAGCGAATATCAATACCAATAAACGTGTATATATAATTGCATAAACGAACCGAGTCCTGTTAACCATTTTAATCCTCCTCCCACTCGACACAGCAATGAACCTGAGGACGAGGAACTGTCGGGCATTATCCTGTCCAAGGCCACCTCCCCGAATGCTGGTCGCATGATATTTTGGTAGTGGAGCCTACACTATGTACACTCAACAACGATAACTCATCGAATTTTTGTAAATACTGAAAAAAAAATGAAAATAAGACGACTAAAAATTAATTAATTAGTACTTAAATCTTAGGAAATCTGAAAAATGTATAATGCTTCCCTGGTTTATATGCTAAGATCTATAACAAAGGCGGCCATCCTGCCAACTTCAGTTTTATCAGGCAAAAGTTTTTTTTATCAAGCAAAACTGGAAACATTTAACTTCGGAATTTAAAATTTTTCTTCTCCGTCAGTTACCTTTGTCACTTTCCATTCGGAACCCCTACTAATTCATATCGTTTTTAGATTATTAAAAGAAAATAAAACAATTATAATGCTGTCCCTGGAGCCGCGGGACCAACTCGTCTTCGATGGTCCCTACAGCAATTCTGTGTGCAGGGACCTGGTCATCAAAAATCCTGCCAAGAAGCAGTGTGTGGCCTTTAAGCTAAAGACCACTTCGCCGCACATGTTCTTCGTGCGCCCCAATGTCGGGGTTTTGGGGCCCAACCAGACGGTCACCGTGAACATCATAATGCAGCCGCCTGGTCCAGATGACAACCAGAAGAGACACAAGTTTCTGGTCATGGCAGCCATAGCCTCCGGCACCGATATCAATCTGCAGGAGTTTTGGAAGCATCAAAAAATAAGTGACATCTGGGATGCTAAGATTAAATGTGAGATTATCCTGGACAAGGCATCGAAGGAGCAACCGCGACGGGCTGTTGGCGGTGCCAATGTCTCGCCAAGCAAGCAAGAGGAAGAGTCTGTGATTACAGCCAAGCTGCTCAAGCAAGCCAGCATACTAGAGGAGGAGCGCTCAGCCCTCAAGGAGGAGATTGATGTCCTGCAGGAACAGCGACATCGTCCCAAGCAACGAGGCAGGGACTTGATTAAATTTGCCTGTTGTGTTTTCACCATCATAGCCGCCATTGTTGGTGCATATTACGGCAAACATTATTTGTGAGCCTGGCCAATAATTGTACACAAATTTATTGTCAATTAAAGCGAATTTCAAAACAAGCTTGGTTTTTAGTTTTACGAGTACATCAGTGAGTTATCCTGTACACAAATGTTTGTGTGTTTAAGGGATTCATTCTAAAGGGACATAACTACGACCCATTTCGTTCTTAATTAAAAGATTTATAATTGCCTTCGAAACAAAACCTAAACAAAAAAAACCGATATTATTATAAAACGTACAAAAGCAAATATATATCCGGTTTGGCTGCAAATGCTGTGCAGTGGAAATATATCCCAAATCCAGGGACAAACGCAAATTTCGATTACTATCGAAAGATGGCGGACACGTTTTTGCTCATCGAGGCAAGCTCTGCTCACTTCACGTCTGTCAGAGCAAAAGCAAAGTAACA
The DNA here is from genome assembly GCA_035045905.1 of Drosophila anomelani. Lineage (NCBI taxonomy): Eukaryota > Metazoa > Arthropoda > Insecta > Diptera > Drosophilidae > Drosophila > Drosophila anomelani. The sequence continues at coordinate 9,649,376 of JAWNOO010000165.1, forward strand.
AATTTCAGTTTCGGAATTACTATTTTTTCGTGTTCGTTTTCCTAAACTTTCATTATTTGGACCCGTACTAATTGCCATCGTTCTTAGGTTCCAAAGAAGTAATGATGAACGACAACAAGAAGCCGGACATGCTGACCCTCGAGCCTCGACAGGCCATCGTTTTTGAAGGCCCTTTCAACCGATCAGTGTGTAAGAGTCTGATAATCGGGAATCCCAGCAAAAATCAGAAAGTGATTTTTAAGCTAAAGACCACTTCGCCTCGCTCTTTCTTTGTGCGCCCCAATATCGGGGTTGTGGAGCCCGATTCGAAGCTCAACGTGGACGTCTTCATGCAGCCCATTGTGCCAGATGCCGGCCACAAGCAAGACAAGTTTCTCATCCAGGCTGCCTTTGTCACTAACGAGAGTATCGATATACAAGAGTTCTGGAAGGATCAGAAATCTGAAGACATCTGGGAAGCCAAAATTAAATGTGCGTTAGTCCCTCAAAAGCAGTCAGACGAGCAATTGCGGGAGGCTGGTGGCGCTACTAGCGCGCCGGACCCCAAGCCAGACGGAGAGATCGAGTTTGATGCCCAAGAAGTTAGCGAGCCAGTAGCACAGCTAATCAAGCAGGTCAGCATGCTAGAGGACGAGCGCTTAGTTCTCAAGGAGAAGCTTGGCGTCCTGCGTGACCAGTCCGTAAAACAATCGAACATGGACTCGTTTTTTATTTTCTCCTGTATTTTTACCATCGTGGTCACCATTGTAGCCGTCTACTATGGCAAACAGTTTCTGTAAACTGTATAGATTTGTACCACTCTATTTAAACTAAAAAGCAAATCCTTAAATAAAGACAACTTGCTAATTTCCACAATATTGTTTAACCATTGAAAGAATCAAGTCTTCAACTATCAAAAGGGTTAGAAGTTTTCTGGTTTGAAAATAGAAAACCATATTTTAACATCAAATTATTCAATACAACAAATAGCTTTCGGCTCAGCAGTACAAATTTCTAATTATTATAGAGCCTCAAAATATTACCAAATTTCCGAAAATATCAAACAAATCCCACGAATTTCTTCAAAAAATCTAGAGACAAATTCAAGAAACAGCTTTTGTTGCCGGGAAACCAGCGTTTCCGTTGTTAGTTTTGCATAACGCCGCCCAGGGTAGACACAGTCTTTTCAACACTGCAGGTGCGACCCTGGCGCTTTCCAGCACCGTTACACATGAGAATCCAACACAGAAAATCTGCGACGAAAATAAATAGAAACACGGCGCAGGCAGACACCAACAGACGACCAGGACCATAAGGATGTCTGCGCGAATGCTAAAGAAGCTGCAGGGCGATGCCGACAAGCTGGCGCCGCCGCCAGAGGACGAGGACAACGAGGAGCTATCGGATAATGACGAACTGGATAATGATGACATACAGCGCGACCGCAAGACCCATCTAAACCCATTCGATCTGGTACGTCGCCATTAAGCCATTAAGCCAGCTCATCACTTGCACTTAGCCATAAGCTAATCCGATTCCTTTTGTCATTTCAGTTGAACCAGCCCGGGTTGAGTCTGTCGGAGAGCGAGTTCAAGGAGGACGACAACGAGACGGAGCACCCATCCGCGGCGCTGCCCCATGCCAGTGCTGCGGCCCAGAAGAAAAAGAAGAAGAAGCGTAAGAAGAAGGCCAGGTCCAGCGGGAATCACATCAGCAGCGAGGACAACGAGCGCCAGGACAAGTACTTCGAGAAGGTTGACCCGCTGCTGGGCAAGGTCTACGATGCAGTGCCCAAGCAATCAGCGAAGCAGGCGGCCGCTGCCGGAGGCTCGGCCACCAAGAAGCTGCTGGGCGTTGAGCTGCGGCACCTGAATCCGCAGAACGAGATGCGACGCACCTTCGGCAAGCGGGTGGTAAAAGTAGAGTAAGTTCTGGGTAATAATTAATCTTATCAAATCTTATCTCTTATGGCAAAACCAATTCCCCCAATGAAATTCCCTTGGGAAATCTTTGGCAAGACTTTTTTAGCATTTATAAAAAATGTAATCTTTCAGAACGAAGCGCGGTCGTCAGAAGCCGACGCTCAAGTCTACCTACATGGTAACGGCCAAGGAGTCCTGGCCTCCGTTCACGAAAAACACCATCACAATGAAGCTGCTGCCCGCTCCCGACTCGCCTTCAGTCTCCTCCAATTCCATACTGGACAACGGCAGCGGAGGCGGTGATGTCCAGTGGTTCGCCTTCGAGCACAGCCAATACTACCAGGGAGTGCAGCACATGTTTCTCTCTGCCTTGGAGCGCATCGATTCGGAATTCCTGATCACGCTGATCAAGCGCTGTCCCTATCACGTGGACTCCTTGGTCCAACTGAGCGAAGTATGCAAGATGACCGAGGACTTTGCACTGGCTTCCGAACTGCTGGAGCGGGCCCTACTTCTGCTGGAGTCGTCGCTGCATATTAACTTCAGCCTAACTTCGGGTAACTGTCGACTGGACTACCGGCGCCAGGAGAACCGATCCTTCTACATTGTGCTGTTCAAGCATGCGCAGTACCTGGAGGAGCGCGCCTGTAGCCGTACTGCATTCGAGATCTCCAAATTGCTGCTGAGTCTGCAGCCGGATATGGATCCGCTGGCCATGATCTTGGTCATTGACTACTACGCCCTGCGTAGCAAGCAGTTTGGATGGCTAGTGGAATTCTACGAGGAGTACAATGCCGCCAGGAACCTCAACCAATTGCCCAACATGGCCTATTCATATGCCCTGGCGTTGTACACGCTCCATGGCGTCTGCGAGCGCTCCAACCAGGCACTACAGTATGCCCTGCTTATGTTTCCCGGTGTCCTGCGGCCGCTTCTTGACGAGATGTCCGTGCAAACGGACAAGCGGGTGCTGGCCTCATCCTACTTCTTTGCAGATGTATCGGGAAAGTATGACCATTTAATCATTTTATATTGGAATCTGTTATCTTACTCTGTCCACTTTTAATTAAGTCAATCGCCCGCCCTGCACCAGTTGGTGTGCCTGTATGTGTGCCGCGCTCGCGTCGTCTGGCGGCAGAACGAAGTGCTGCCTTGGCTAGAGTCCAATGTCAACGTAGTCCTCGATCGCATCGAGAACAAGGATCCCGTAGTCAACGAATACAAGGAGAAGCGATCGCTCCGCTATGGCGGTACTCCGCCTAGACCCATTCTGCGGCATGTGATACTTTCCGACTACAAGGAAAAGGTGCCTCTGGCCGTTTTCGTGGCCAAGGAGAAGCAAGCCATTATGACCTACGACCCACTGCCGCCGCCGAACAGCGTCAACTGCTATCAGCGGTAGGTGAAACCTCGAGATAGATCGCAGCAGCATAATTACATTTACATTTCGATTCTATACAGAAAATCCTCGTCGAGCAGCAGCCCCACAACGAACACAAACAATTCCGTATCAATGTTTTTCCAATCACTCTTGCCATCGTTCAACATCAACAACCTGGCAGCCGCTGTTCAGCAGCCCCAGGCAGGCGGTGCCCCAGCTCCAGCCCTCGGAGCTGCCGCTGAGGCCGGCGCAGATGCCGCTGCTGCTGCGGCAGTGGAACCAGCTAGGCAGGCGGCGAATGGCGAAGCCGAAGGTTTGTATAAATGTCTGTTTTTATGTTTAACTTGTTTTCTTGACCAACGTTTCATCACAGAAAATGGGGCATAGTAATCTTCACTTGCCTTTTATTACAAAATGTAGTAATCGATTCCAAAGAACTGTTTCCAATTATTAAATATGTTGTTTCCGATAATTGGTTGTGAATCGTGTTCATGTTAAATCCTTTCGTTTTCAAATTTTAGAAGCTGGCCTACAGCAGTCGCTGACGCTCATGATGGACGCCATGCGAGACTTCCTGCAGAACTTCCGGATTGCGGAGCACCTGCGTTCCCCGGAGACGGCGGCGGCACAGTCCTCCAGCAGCAATGACGAGGAGGAGGGCTCCAGCGACTATGTGGACTAGTCAAAGGTGTCAATTATTACGTGGAACGTAACGGATTTGTGGCATGGAACGAATGTCTTTTTGAAACCACCTTTTTGCTATACCCTCAGCTAAGCGACACCGTCACAAAATTTGCTATATATAATACGGCATATACATATGTTAGAGCAATTTGAACACATACGAAACCTACGAACACTATGCATTGAATAAAATTTTCCATTAGAAGCTTTAATTATCGAGAGCAGAGAGATAGCTGAGATTTTGTAATTACAAGATGAATAATGCCATACGAAATACTTGTTCATTAAAATGCTCTCTTGTAATTGGACAACGAAAGCCAACAATAAGAGTTACAGATTTTACAATTTAAGGCTTCCAAATTTTTGCCTAGCCTCTCGTAAATTTTTCGCTTGCCATAAAATGGCTTCTAATTGTATGAGCGTTATGCATCTAGTCATTATAAAATATTTCGAGAAAGTGTATTAAGCTTAAAGAATGCTTTATTGATTTATTTAATGCCTTTTCAATTACGCTTATCAATGTAACAAACAGATTTCTCATCAATATTTCTTACCGTTTTCTTCCTTTTGTTCATTCATTCAGTTTTCTGCAGTTGTTGCAATTATAAATATTACTATGACAAGTACAGCTTTCCGTATATGGTGTGTGTATTGAGCGGGTATGGGGATTTCCAAAGAGCTCAGTTCGGTGTGACTGTGGTGTGTGTGTGTTTGAGTATGGTATAAAATGCATCTTAATTAGTTGACTTTAACTGGCAGACATCGGAGTTGTTTAGGAATTTCTAACAGAATCACACAAAATTAAAGAACGTAAACGGTTTACACAGAGAATCTAGAGCTAAACACAACACAGAAAAGAATAATTACTAATACTTTAGCATGGAATACATATAATCAAATTTCAAATTGGGAAGATAAATCAATAATAACTGCTGCAGGCCGGGCCGATTGGATCGGAACAATTATGTCATGGTGCCGAAAACGGGATTGTGACGGCAAATGCTGGGACCATACTCCTCATAGGCAGCCTTTGTGTGACACACCTGATAGAACTCGGGCTGAAAGAGCAGAATAGTGGAATAGTTAATTGATTCTCCAGCATAAAAATTTCTCATAGATAACCTACCGTTGAAGCCAACATGCTGCCTCCAAACCACACGGCATACCGCTGCATGTGATGCGTAATCACCTGGACATCAATGGGTTTTGGCTGGAAAAGAATTTAATCAAAATTAGGTCCTGGATAGTTTTCCGGAGTAGCAGCACTCACCTTAATGCGTCCCTCGGACAGATTTTCGCTGATCCTGAGGCGTGTGTCCACCGATCGCTTGATATCCCGCTGCAACCTCCTGCCAAAATCCTTGAACATTGTGGAACCACCGCTCAAGACAATATTGTTGTAAAGCGGTCGTCGCACATCAATGGGGCAGTTCTGGATGACATTGTCCACAATTTCCGACAGCGGAATGGTAAAGTCGGGGTTCGAGAACTCCGGATGGAAGAAGATCTCGGGTCCCATGAAGCGCTCGTGGCCCACATCCACGCTGAACGGTTGCTTGGTCACCATGTTGGTGCCCGTGTAGTTGCGCACCCACTTGCCCGGCTCTGTGTCGTACTTGGCAAACTCTTTGGCGATATCGGGGCAGATGTAGCAATGCTTCTCCTTGATCGCTTTGGCAGTCTCAAGGCTCTGTTCTGGCGGAATTCCCACCTCTCGGTCGCGCAGTAGGCTCTGGATGAACGAGGTGATGTTGCGGCCCGCTATGGGGATGTGCTTGATGCAGGATCCAATCACGTAGCCCTCGGCCTGAAATAAAATAAGAAAAGTATTACATTAAAAACTGTTAAACTGATTGTGTGATATCCTACGATTGTCTATTTCTTGTCTAAAAGTTGATTGATTAAAACTCCCACCCAACTTCCATAAAAATTCTCTACGCTCTCTAGCTTTTCTCCCCACCTTACCCGCCCCCGACACAATTCGGCTACTGATAAGATATCGGGCTTGTGATATTTACCACTGGTATGACGTGCGTCACTCCATCGCCGCTGTCCACCACAATGCCCGTAAGAGTGCGCTCCTCGGCGGATCGAGAGGCCCAACTGGCGGCCAAGGCGAGCACCGCCTGCACGGCGATGTACAAACCAGGAACATTGAATGTCTCAAACATAATCTCTGCCGTGTACTCGCGGTTCTCCGGAGTATTTAGCGGTGGCTCAGTCAGCAAGAAGTAGTGATCCTCGGGCTCGGCTCGCAGATACTTGAACACGCACTGCTCTAGAAAGCGCTCCATTAAGTCCCAGTCCTCCACCAGACCATGACGCACCGGATACTGCAGGGGAAAGCGATGATTAAAGTAAACAGAATGCCCTGGACAAGTTCAAGTGGCTGACTAATCAGCGTTCTCATACCTTGATTGAGTAGCCGGTGGCGTCGAAGGCCTCGTCGCCGATGAAAAAGTCCAGGTCCTCGATGCCTTTTGTGATGCGCCGTGTGTTGGTGTCGCCCACTCGGGCAGACTCCTTGATGGCAATTGCCGAGGGGATAATGAACTGCGGCTCCTTGTTGCCGGCGAAGCCCAGTTTGGAGTAGCTAAACGGGTAAACACACATCGGATTAGTCAGACGACCTCTTTTCTTCCAATTGGAAGCGCAGACCCCCGCGGGCAGTCCACTGAACTCCACTCACCCGGTGCCCACATCGATTACGCACGCCGGTAGCCTGCCTGCCATGGTCGCTGCTCTGCTATTGCCTTGCTGTCCGTAAAACACTGGGGTTTCGATCTAGCTATGATTAATCGCTTCCTAATCGTTTTCTTTATGTTTTACAGCCGTTCAAACACAGATAAACACGGATTTCTATAGATTTTCAACCACACCTCCGCCAACGATGTGTCACTTGGAGCTGGCAAATCTTCGATGTCACTATCGATACTAGCGATGCATTTGGAGAAATAACATCGATGTTATTTTCCAATTTAATTTGAATTATTAATATTGATTATGTTTTACTTTATTGAATTTTCAATCTATTTGAAATCATTCCATAGGAAAGAATCGCAAAGTCTAATTATGTTCAATGTTCACTTGGTGTTCGCGTTGCCAACTCTTCAGATTATAAAAAGCATAACTATGATTTAAAAAAGTGTTTTTAGCAGTCAATTTATAATTAAAAATAAATCAAAAACTATAATTTCTATTAAATCGAAGTAATTTCAATTGAAAATGGAAAACCGCTTGAGAATCGCTACCACTGCTGACAGGGCTGCATATGTGATAGGCGGGAATAGCGATTTGCGATGAACTACCGATAGCTTGCTTCTTCTACGCGCTTCGTCGTCTCGCAAATTTCGGCGGTGTGTGTGTTCGTGTGGAGCCTTTTCCACGTTTTCGGTGCAGGTGCAGGGAGCAGAGATTTACAAGATTTCGCCCCCACATTAGAGCCCCTAGAGCGGCAATTCTTTGAGCACAGGACAACCAGGCAACCAGCGGGTAGCACAGTGGGCGCAGCGCGTGTCCGCAAGCAGCAGCAGCAGCAACTACCGGCCGAAACGTGGGATTAGCAGGAACGAATCGCGAAAATGGAGGCACAAAAACTCACGGAACTGTTGCGCGCAACTATTGATCCAAATCCGGAGCAGCGCAAGGCCGCCGAGGATCAACTGGCCCAGGTGAGTGCCTGTTCCCGGTGCCGCTCCGCCGGCGAAAAGATTCGAACGAACTTGGTGGTGGCGCCATCGCCCCGAAACCATGTGCTTTTTAATTGTTCGCTTTAACCTCTCCCTCTGTCCGTCCCCGCGCGGTTCGTTTGCGGTGTTTGTGTGGGCGCGAGGGGGCCCGGGGGATAGTGTAAGCTGATATCGCTCAAAAAGGTCGCCCTTCAGGTGCTTGCCACTGACCACCTCCAACTCCTTGGCCTGTCCGAGTGGCGGGATATGGCAACAAGTACACACATACATATATTTTTGTACAATACCTACACGACTGTGTACATGAGTGCGGCCACTGTGCCTCCAATTTTATTCTTGAGAACCTAATGGCGAATAAATTGTAAATCGGAAAATACTGCGGTAATTCGAGCTTATGCAATCCCTCCGGAAGCTAGAGCGTGTCCAATCAGAGGCAGTCGCTTAGGCTTAGGCCCAGCAATTAATCAATTGCTTCGGCCCCACTGTGCAGGCATGCTCATTACGACTGAGTCAGCATCTAACGATTTGCATGCCCCTCCCGGCACCGCCTCCTTTGGGTTAATTAACTTTATCAGCATTTAAGGCCGGCAGCAGCCCCATATTAATTGAGCGCGGTCTGCGCACAGAATTTAAAGTGCTTCCATGGGCAGGCATGGATCGATTCCTAGTTCAAATCAAACACCTAACCTAACCCCTGGGGGCCATCGTCCATTACTCACCACAACAGCTGTATAAACAAATCCGTACGTATTCTACTTTCGCCCGCAGATACACAAAATCATTGGATTCGTGCCCACCATACTGCAGATCGTGATGCAGACGACGGTGGAGCAGCCGGTGCGCCAGGCAGGAGCTGTCTATCTCAAGAATTTGATCAACAGCAGCTGGTCGGACCACGAGGCCAAGCCAGGCGAGCCCATACCCTTCTCCATTCACGAGCAGGATCGCGCCATGATTCGCGGTGCCATTGTCGACGCCATCGTGCATGCTCCTGAGCTGATCAGGTAAGTCAATAGATTGGGAGTTGCCTTTAAATGCCCATGACTAACCTCCATATCCTCTCTGCCACATGCAACAGGGTTCAGCTTTCCGTCTGCGTAAATCACATCATCAAGAGCGATTTCCCTGGACGCTGGCCACAGGTGGTAGACAACATCAGCATCTACTTGCAAAACCAGGATGTTAACGGCTGGAACGGAGCCCTGGTTACCATGTATCAGCTGGTAAAAACTTACGAATACAAGCGCAGCGAGGAGCGAACGCCGCTGAACGAGGCGATGAATTTGCTGCTGCCCATGATCTACCAGCTGATAGTGCGCCTGCTGGCCGAGCAGTCCGAGCAGTCGGTTCTGCTGCAAAAGCAAATCCTAAAGATCTACTACGCTCTGACGCAGTACAGCTTGCCGCTTGACCTCATCACCAAGGAGATCTTCTCTCAGTGGATGGAGATTTGCCGTCAGGTGGCCGATCGCGAGGTGCCCGACAGCTCCCACCTAGATGACGACGAGCGAACGGAATTCCCCTACTGGAAGACCAAGAAATGGGCCCTTCACATCATGGTCCGCATGTTCGAGCGGTGCGTTGAGTAAAGATCAAGCCTACTGGCCTTTGAACAACGACGCCAAAATATTTATAAATAATCTGTTGCAGGTATGGAAGTCCCCAGAATGTGGTTAGTGAAAAGTACCAAAAATTCTCCGAGTGGTATCTGCCCACGTTTAGCCAGGGAGTCCTGGAGGTGCTGCTCAAGATCCTCGATCAGTACCGAAACCGGGTTTACGTTTCGCCGCGAGTCCTCACGGATGTGCTCAACTATCTGAAGAATGCGTAAGTACCTGTTTGATTTATGTTCAACAAATTAAAACGTTTTTGGAGCTAGGAGAGCTCCTATTTCTATATTTCCTTTTACTAACCAAACTGAAAACATTTGTATTTCCGCAGTGTTAGCCACGCGTACACCTGGAAGCTCATTAAGCCCCATATGGTGGCCGTTATCCAGGATGTTATCTTCCCCATCATGTCGTTCACGGACTCCGATCAGGAACTCTGGGAGAGCGATCCCTACGAGTACATTCGCCTGAAGTTTGGTAAGCGAAATTCTCCTCTAGCTCTTTTTTGTGGTTTATTTTACGCGTGTTCCTTGCAGACATCTTTGAGGACTATGCCACACCTGTGCCGGCTGCCCAATCCCTGCTGCATTCCATCTGCAAGAAGCGCAAGGGTATCCTGCCCAAAGCCATGGCCACTATTATGCAAATAATTACCTCACCGAATGCGGACAATAAGCAGAAGGACGGTGCCTTGCACATGATCGGAACGCTGGCGGACGTGCTGCTGAAAAAGGCCTCGTACCGCGACCAAGTGGAATCTATGCTAACCACGTATGTGTTCCCAGAGTTCCAAAATCCTGCCGGGCATATGAGGGCGCGTGCGTGTTGGGTGCTGCATTACTTCTGCGACGTGCAGATCAATAATCCCCAGGTGCTGGCTGAGATCATGCGCCTGACCACCAATGCACTGCTCACTGACAAGGAGCTGCCCGTGAAGGTGGAAGCGGCCATTGGCCTACAGATGTTCCTATCGTCCCAGAACGACGCTCCACAATACGTTGAGAGCCAAATCAAGGAGATCACCAAGGAGCTGCTTACCATCATACGCGAGACGGAGAATGAGGATCTGACGAATGTGATGCAGAAGATCGTGTGCACCTTCACTGAGCAGCTGCTGCCAGTGGCCACCGAGATTTGCCAGCATTTGGCCACCACCTTCAGCCAGGTTCTCGAATCCGAAGAGGGATCCGACGAAAAGGCCATCACGGCCATGAGCCTGCTCAATACAATCGAGACTCTGCTCAGTGTGATGGAGGAGCATCCCGATGTCTTACTTAACCTGCATCCGATCGTCATCAATGTGGTCGGACACATTTTCCAGCACAACATCACGGGTAAGTTGATGGGAATCCCTCAATCCCTGGATAATAATATGATCGTTTCGTTTCCTTAGACTTTTATGAGGAAACCTTCTCGCTGGTCTACGACCTAACGGCAAAGGCTATTTCGCCCGAAATGTGGCAGATGCTGGAGCTGATCTACCAGGTGTTCAAGAAGGACGGCATCGACTACTTCATTGATATTATGCCGGCGCTGCATAACTATGTGACAGTCGACACGCCGGCCTTCTTGTCCAATCCAAACAGGCTGTTGGCCATTCTCGACATGTGCAAGACGGTAGGTTTAAATTAATATCAATAATATACAATTTAATAATCATTATAAATTTCTTTCAGATGCTCACTAGCAATCCTGGCGAGGATCCCGAATGTCATGCCGCCAAGCTTATGGAAGTGATTATCCTGCAGTGCAAGGGTCAGATTGACTCCGTGGTACACCTGTTCGTGGAACTGGCCCTGTCCCGTCTAACGCGCGAAGTGCAGTCCTCCGAGCTGCGTACCATGTGCCTGCAGGTGGTTATTGCGGCACTCTACTACAATCCCCAGCTGCTGCTCTCCATTCTCGACAAAATGTCGCAACAAAACAACGAATCGATTAGCGCACACTTTATCAAGCAATGGCTCCACGACACGGACTGTTTCCTTGGGTAATTACAATCGAATTGCAGACTATTTTAACGAATTATATAATTAATTATTAAACCCATGCCACTTTAGCATTCACGATCGGAAGCTGTGCGTCCTTGGTCTCTGCACCCTCATTTCCCTGGGCGATGCCAAGCCGCAGGTGCTGAGCGAGGTGGCCGGCAAGATTGTGCCCGCCCTTATTTTGCTTTTCGATGGATTGAAACGCGCCTATGAGTCAAGGGCCCAGGAGGAGGAGGAAGAGGAAGAAGAGGAGGATGGCGATGACTGCGAGGAGGCTCTGTCCAGCGACGAGGATGATATGGACGACATGGCGCCGGACTATCTGGCCAAGATGGCCGAATTCGCTAAGACGAAAGGAAACGCTGCGGGCTTCGAAGTCAAGGCCGAGATTAAGGACGACGAAGATGCGGACTCGGATGCCGAGGCAGAGGAGTCGATTGGTGATCTAAACGAAACCGGCCTGGAGTCTTTCACAACGCCCATCGATGACGAGGAGAACGAGACGGCTATCGATGAGTACTGGACGTTCAAGGAAGTTATTACTGGTGAGCTGGAATGCCCTGCAATATTTTTGTTCCTCGTGCTGATTTCCTACTGTTTCATGTCCGGCTGCACAGCACTTTCCGCACAGGACCAGGCCTGGTATGCCCTCCTCACCTCCAACCTCACCCCCGAGCAGGCCAAGGCGCTACAAGAGGTGGTGGTGACCGCTGACCAACGCAAGGCTGCCAAGGAGTCAAAACTGATAGAGAAGCAGGGCGGCTTCGCCTTCCCACAGACCGCCGTGCCCTCGACCTTCAAGTTCGGCTCGTAACTGAATTGACTAGATCTGACTTGATTGTTTCTCATATTCTTTCCAAAAAAACTAAAAAAAAAAACGCAACATCAAAAAACACACATCTTGCATGCTGATGATGGCTTTAAGGCATTAATTCTACTGGTTTTCGTACACTCCGTGTACCAATGCATGCTGCGCTGGCTCGGATCGGATCAATCCGATCGGGCGGCGTCCAGACGGCACTATATATTTATTGTAGATTTATATTTTATTATTTCCTATTTCTTGGCACGCTCGGCTGCCAACTAAATTATGATAACAATTAAGTCGAAAGTCCATTGTAAATCTTTGTATGTAAACAAAACGAAACGAAAACAAACACACGTCGAGGACGAGAAGGTCTCATGAAATGAGATTTCGTGCCCACCCGCACGCCCCCCGCAGAACTCCAAAAAAGATGTAAAGTCGGACAGAGAATGAGAATTCAACGCAGAGCATTTCACAAACATTTTCTTTATACACACATACACGTATATATTGTACTAAATGGAGCGATATTTTTGAAAAATAAAAAAAAAACATTTTTAACGTTTGAACTGAACAATTTTTGTATTGCATTTAACAAGCGAATTTTAATTCTTTTTCAAATTCTCGATGGCGGTCGATTGCAAAACACATCGACAAGTTTTCCGGACTTTCTTGCGATAAGCCGATAAATCAGCTGTTCTTGATGCTACGCTCACCAGTGTTGTTAAACGACCCAATGAATTTCTGCAAAAAGAAGTGTAATTTTGATTTGAATTTAAAAACAAAACTTTAAAAAGGTTTAATTAAAACCATGAAAATAGCGGTTGAAGGCTGTGCTCATGGCGAACTGGAGCGCATCTACGACACTATCGAGGGCATCGAGAAGGAGAGCGGTACCAAGATCGACCTTCTGCTATGCTGCGGCGATTTCCAGTCTACCCGGAATCTGGAGGACTTGCAGACCATGGCGGTGCCCAAGAAGTACCTGGACATGTGTACTTTCTACAAGTAAATGAGATGATTGCCTGATTTAGTAACTTGGTTATAATCCCTGCCCTTTACAGATACTACAGCGGGGAGAGAGTGGCGCCGGTTCTGACCATTTTCATTGGCGGCAATCACGAAGCCTCAAACTACCTCCAAGAGCTGCCCTACGGTGGCTGGGTAGCTCCTAATATCTATTATCTGGGATACGCCGGTGTGGTTAACGTGAACGGAGTGCGCATTGCGGGCATAAGTGGCATCTTCAAGGGACATGATTTTCTGCGTGGCCACCACGAATTTCCACCCTACTCGGAGGCGACCTGCCGCAGTGTCTACCATGTGCGACAGCTGGAGGTGTTCCGACTGAAGCAGTTGTCTGGGCGAGTAGACGTATTTCTCTCCCACGACTGGCCCACCGGCATCTATGAGTATGGCAACAAGGCGCAGCTCCTGCGGAGGAAGCCCTTCTTTGCGGCGGACATGGAAAGTGGTCAACTGGGCAGCAGGCCGTTGGAGGAGCTGCTAAAGGCAGTACAGCCAGCCTACTGGTTCGCAGCCCATCTGCATTGCAAATTTGCTGCCCTGGTGCCGCACAATCCGAACCAAAGGCAAGAGGGTGACGCCTCCTCCTCCTCCAGCAGCAGTGAGGACGAAGATGAAGAAAAAGCAGCTCCCACTCCCCCTCCATCGAAACCTGTACCTGTCACAAAATTCCTGGCTTTGGATAAGTGCCTACCGCGTCGTGGATTCCTGCAAGTGGTGGAGATACCCAGTGACCCAGTTGAGGGAAATCTCCGCCTGCAATATGACCCCGAATGGCTGGCCATTTTGCACAGTACCAACCATTTGATTTCTGTGAAGGAGAACTACTACTATCTGCCGGGAAAGAAGGCTGGAGCGGTAACAGAGCGCTTCAACTTTACACCCACCGAAGAGGAGCTGGAAGCGGTAACGACGAAATTTCAGAATCTCCAGGTGCCGGAGAACTTTGAGCGCACTGTGCCAGCCTACGATCCCGAGGAGCAGTCCAACTACAAGAACATGGCGGTTGGTCAACCAAAAGCGCACCTGAATCCACAGAGCAATACGTTTTGCTCTGCTCTCGGCATTGATGATCCACTATGCCTAGCTATGCTAGCTAATGGCAAGGATCTGCCAGTTGCTGAAGCTACAGTTCAGCTCTCAAAGAGTTATGACGAAAAGATGCCAGAGGAGGACCTCGGCGAGCCCTTGATCACACCAACGAAAAGAAAACTGAACTTGTCTCTGCCGGCGCCGACGACAACAGATGCCATCGACGAAAACGTAATTGATCTGCCGGAGGAGAAGGCGGCTGAGGAGGAGGCTGAAGAAGACACAGAAGCGCCGAAAGTAGAGGAACCAGCTCCAGTGACGGCTACCAGTCCAAATCTCAAGAAGCTGAAGCGACGAAACCAGAACATCTACCAAGCTGAAGAAGAAGACTAACACCTAACAATTCTGTAATAAAAGCAGAACGAACTTAAAAAAAAGAGGCAATTTATTTAAATAACACAGAAGATACTTGGCTGGCTTGGCAGCCAACGGGTGATGGGCGAATAAATAGGAGGGTTAGGCTGCAGGCACGCAGACTCACTGCGTCTCGCTGGCATTGGTAGAGTTGTAGGCCTCGTCGGCGCACTGGAACGCAGCCTCCAGCACGGACTCGGGCGTCTCTACCACATCACAGTAGTAGGTGACCGGCGAGGGGATGCATTGAAGCTGCAGCTGGCTGCCATCCATTCTGGGGCTGTAAAAGCGGCACTGGCGTGGCCCGTACACGGGCATATCTGCATCGTAGGGTGGGCTGAGTATGTCAAAGAAAGCAGACACTCCTCCGTTGCCCGTCTGGGTGATCTGATGGTAGTTCCTCCTCCTAGGCGTCAGCACGGCGCACGGGCTGTCCGGCGTGACCAGGCTGGGCTCTTCGGCGTTCACCTGCACCAAGGTAGGATGCGGGTCATAGGTAAGCGGGTCTTCTGGTCCAACCTGCTGTGAATAGCTCTGCACCAGCAGTTGTCCCCAAATGCAGCGTAACAGGCCAAACATCATTGGGTGGTCATGCAACGGAATGTCACTTCTTTCGCGCACTATGAACAGGCTCATGGAGAAGCGCTCGTCCTCAAAGATATGCATGTAGCTGCACGGCGCTCGCCGGCTGGAGACGCCGACATCGACGTTCCGGAAGAGCTCCTCGCGAAGGTGCAGGTCACGGTGGGTCAGCTCGTCCGTCAGCTGGCGCAGATGCTGCAGGTTGGCATTAAAGCTGGCGTGATTGGCCCGATCAAACGTCTTGAATGCCTGCCGCAGCACGTTGGTGAAGTGCGTCGTCATCTCGGATCGTACGTAGCTTCTTGGGCCGTGACAGTGCACTGACGTCCGGAGAAAAGGCAAGAGCGACTGAAATCCCCTGGCTTCCAAAATCAAGATAAACAACAGCAAACGTGTTGGAAAACGCCTAAAAGAGACCGCTCGGTCTCGGTACTCTGTATTATTTATTTTTGTTTTATTCTTAACACGCCTTTAACTATGCAAAGCAGGTCTAAAAACCTCGCTCCTTGGACTGCGTGGCATGTGTGAGGATCCAGGACTTGTAGTCACGCTTCTTCATCGCCATCTGCTTGTGGCGCGGATGAGTGGGACATATGACATAACCGCGCTCCTGCCGGACCACGATGTAGCAATCCTTACAGCGCCGCTTCAAGCGACCCTTCACTTTGAACCCGGCCACCTGTTGCAGCAGCGTCGAGCAAGGCGTCAGAAGTCCCGGTCCTTGCTGGATCGCAGATGAGCCAGCCATCAGTTGTGTGCTTGTTATGGGTGCACTGGCAGGCGCAGCCGGCCGCACAAGAATATGAAAACCACGTGCCGCACTCAACCCGTTCCAAAGGCGGGAGCCTTGTTGCAATATTCTGCTGGCCAGGGACATCTGAGGAATCAATTTTCATTTAGAAATAGTCCAAAATTTAAATGAAAATGCTTACCTCTTTGTTTTTCCACCAACTAGCCCCGATAACAGGCCTTAGATTTTGAAAGTTAACCAACACTGGTTCCGACAGTGTCATAGGTAGGGGGGTTGTTGGGGTAAACCCGCCTGCGCTGCGTCTGCTGTTTGAATTTATATTCCCTCTGAGCAAATATTTACCTCGGCTCTGTTTGCTGATGATCTATCTATGTTAATTATTTAGTTTACTTTTTAATTGTTAATAAAAAAATTAAAAAAAATTACATTATTTTTAATTTTATTCATTTCTTTAGAGCGGAATGACATTCATTCATTATTCGGCTCAATTTCAAAGTGAGCGATTCAACAGTTGCAAATGTACATATTTCATTAAAAGATTTCAGCACACTCTAGACTGCAGTTGAGATATCCAATTAGTTTCTCCTTTTTTGATTGGTAATGAAAATTAATCGATGTTGATGACTTCTACGGGATTGGATTGAAGAGACTCATCCAAACGGGTTCGCTTGCACTTGGTGGGTCCCGCTGGCTCCTCGTCGGAGGAATCCAGAATCTCAGTGATGTCCTCATCGTCATCGTCGATCACTTCGCTGGGCTTGCGTTTCGTGCCGGACTTTGGTGGACTCTGCACGGACAGCTTGTCAGTGGCTACTGCCACAACGTCTGCCTCATCTTCGTCCTCCTCGATCAACAGGCAGTCGTCGTCGTCGTCGTCCTCAACCACATCCACTTCGGTGGGCTTGCTGCGCTTCGATGTGGAGGGTCCCTCGTCAGTGGCATCTCCTCCACCATTGGCCGAACGCTTCTTTGCAGATTTTTCTAAATCTTCCTTCTTTTCCTCTTTCTCCTCCACCTTTTCCTTATTCGATTCCTCCTCCTTCGGCTGCAGTTGTTTAGCCTGCGCCACCACTTCGAACAAATTATCCTCCCTCTCGGCATCAAAGTGGGAAATTATAATTCTCAGCTCGTAGTTCTGGAAAAAGTCGTCGGCCTTGAGGATCACGCCATCTACGATGTTCATCTCGCTCAGGAGCTTTCCCTCGATGTCGTCGGTCTCGCCTTCTTCCGAGGAGAGCACAACGGTGCTGGTTAAGGGCACCTCCACATCAGGCTTCACCATGTTAAGCGTCTTGATCAGCACCTCGTCGCGCAGTTCCCGTATGGTCATGCGCTTTGTGTCAATCTTTAGGGTAATAGCTGGATCTTTAGCACACACCGAGCAGTCAGGATTGGGACCCGGAAGACAGGCATCTGGCACCAGGAACTGGTTACGCGGGTTCAGCCTAAGGCGTGCGTAGACAGTGATACACTGAGTCCACTTGGCCTCCAACACGTTGAAGGCGCGCAGAACGGAAATGCCAGCAGTTATCGCATTGGTAGTGGCTATAGCCGGAATGATATTGCCTGCCATAGATTTGATTTCGAAGCGTGATTTGCGCTCAATATTGAAGATATAAGAGCGCACGTTGGCGCAGGCTGCCACAAAGTCCATGGCTGGCTGGTCGTCCTTGTCCCAAGACAACGTATCATCACCCTCCAGTTTCAGGAAGTTTGCACTCAAATTCTTCAAAGCACTGGCAAAGACGGTTGCACACTCCTCAAGGGTCCAGACCTTGTGATGCTGCTTGGCAATCTCCGGATTGTCATCGGATTTGCCTTCGGGCAACAGAGTATCCCATTGGACTGGAACGGGTGCTCTGCGTGTCAGCCAGAGATTTCCCATTTGCAGCAAGCAGTTAATGTCTTCGTTGAAGAACTTGTTGAACAGCGTGCCGGCATCATAATTGCATTCCTTGGCCCACTGGCGAGTGTTAATGCGCACCACATTGCCATTGTTTACATCATCCTCCTTGGCTTCCGTGGGCTCCTTTTCTACTTCCTTATCGACCGCTTTTGGCGTACCATCTCCGCCAGCTCCATCACTATCTGCACTCACCGCAGCATCCTGGGCATCTGGATCAGCTGCATCGGGGGAAATATCCTCATCATCCAGAGACTCGCCAAAGAGTTGACTGAAATAGATTTATTTTAGAATCTGTTTACGGATTGCAGATGATTTATTCTGTACTCACTTGAAAAGATGCTTGGCCCAGACGATACAGTGAATTGGCTCCGAGGGCGTGTTGCGGATAGTGCAGCCAGGAAAACTCCGCTGTTTCTCTTTAGGAGTGCACTCGTAGCACTGTGTGAGGCCGCGTTTGATCAGCTCCACCTGACCGCGGTAGCCGGCGGTGCCGCTCTCGATTAGCGGGACGTCAGCATTCAGGCACATGCGATTTACATGAATACGGGCCGCCCGGTTGTCCAAAGCACTTAGCACCACATCGAACTTCTTGTAGAAGTTGACTCCGTAATCGGTTCTGAAATAAATGGTTCATTAGATCTAAAATGACCAAAAATGGGGAAAAGGAACCTACGACGTTACACTATCGTGGTAAGCGGTTATATTGGCATCTGGATTGAAGCTCAGGGCGCTCTCCCTTGCCACCCGCGCTTTCGACTTGCCAACGTGCTCGCGATGAAAGAGGAACTGCCGGTTGAGGTTGCTCAAATCTATGGTGTCCAGATCGATCTGTGGGCATTAATTACATTAGAAATTGCATTAAAAAACACTCACTTGCATGAAAAACTTACAATTTCGATGTCTGTAAAGCCGCTGAGCACAAGGTTTTTCAGCACCTCGCAACCGATGCCGCCGGCTCCCACGACAAGTACTTTTGACTTCTTCACCAGCTCCTGCAGAGTGGGCGGTAAAACGCCATCGATAGCTGCTGCCATTTTCTTGTTTATCCTTTTTCCTTCTTCGTATTTTCAGTGAAAAGACTGCGGAAAATATTTGCGACGCGAAAATTTTTAGCAAGTGACGCCGGCGACAATATGACCATAGTGGCTTGCCCAGTTAATACCACGACGCATCAAAGATACAAACCCTCTTCGCCACCAGCTCTACTGGTCACATTACCCACAGCGCTCTAATCAGAAATAGAGAAAAGTCGAAAGCATTTGTATTTTTTACGGACAAAGTGCTGGTGAACATTTTCACGGAGCACGGATCTCGGCAAGCGTCACACGAAATTTGTGCGAAGCGGTCAAGTCAGTAGTTACGGGAAAATCAATAGAGCCGCGCGGTGAAAATCGAGCAATAATGACCGAAGTGCGTCGCAGGAAGGGGGAGGAGGAGGCTCTGGAGGATTCCTCCGCCGTTGCCGGATCAGGATCGGGGGCAGCCAAGCGCAACTCCTCCGCCGCTGACTCCTCGGACCATGTAAGTGGCAATGACTTCTATGTGGAGCACCAGCGTATGTTGCTACTCCATTTGCATAATTCTTGGAGCGCAGAAGAAACATAGGAGACGAAGCTAAATGTGTGTATACCAGCATATGTGTGTCGGTGTGCGTGTGTTTTTGTTATTCTCTGACGCACGAGCAGGTGGGCAAGAGAGAGAGCTGCGGAGAGTCAGGGAGAGCGGAAGAGAGAGCAGGAGAAAATCCAATAACACTGCAAGAACACAATAACATTGGCAGCCAACCCCACCGCCCATCGCCCACCCACCTGCTGTGTTGCAATATAGCGCCATTATTCCAACAAATCCAATTAAGTGGACGAAAGCATTACGGAAGCATTGGCCATTACCCACCCTCTTCTCTCTCTATATTTTCTTTTTGCAATAGTTCCGGCAAAGTTTTTTTTTTGTGTGATAAGAAGAGCCCTCCGCCGCCCCGCAGGTCCTCTTATCAACGGCGCGATTTGGCAACAAACAAAACACGCCACCGAAAAAGCCCGCAATTCATTCCCTTTCCCATTCCCTCGTGTGTGTCTGCGCCTTGGATAAACGAATGATTCTGATTATGGGTATATATGTACATACACACACGTATCTTGGACTTTGCACAGCGTGCCTAATAGAAAGTGCTTAAACCCCGCAACCCGGCCGGGAATACATTTCACAGCCAATCAATATGTGCACCCTAATTATTTCGACTCCCGCTCACCCCTTTCTATCGCGCAGGTGGACTCCGAGGAGGAGAAGATTCCCGAGGAGAAATTCGTGGAGGAGCTGGCCAAGAACCTGCCGCAGGGCACCGACAAGACACCCGAGCTACTGGACTCGGCCCTCAAGGATTTGCCCGATCGGTACGTGAATAGTATCCAGCTAGTATTTAATTCTAAAAATCAATTCAAAGGCATTACATGTTTTTATCGGAAAGGCCTCTAAGATTATAAATAGGATAACGATATGGTCTATGATATCTCATTATAAATAACATTACTTTCAGTTATTTTGAATATAGCGAAAGGATGGCTTAGTCCTTATTCATTTAAACAATTATTTAAAAATCTTATGAAGTAATTATTTCAATTAGTTAATAGATCTCTTTTCAAACTATATAAGATCGTTTTATAGAAGAAACTGTGACATTCCACATTATAAAACTAGAAAAATAACTCTTTATCTTATAAAAAGTTTTAAAGAAAACATTAAAAATCAATGATGTCAATCCTATAAATATTTCCATTAAAAAAACTCATTTCAGAACCATATTTTGGTCATAACTTGTACACAATTTTTAATTTAGAGAAGAATGTGTAAGCTTTCCAAAAATATTCCATCCGCAGCTGGCTGCAGTTGGCGGAAAGCAAATACATTCGTATACTTATATATATTAAACAAATATCTACATTTACAAACAATAATTGTGCGCGCATTCCACAGATGGAAGAATTGGGTCATCCGCGGCATTTTCACATGGATTATGATCTGCGGCTTTGCACTGATCATCTACGGCGGTCCGTTGGCCTTGATGATCACGGTTAGTAGTTCAATGTGGAATCGGCTGAAACGAGTATCTAATTAATTGCCTACTTGTTTACTTTCTCCAAAACAGACACTCTTGGTGCAGGTGAAGTGCTTCCAGGAGATCATATCGATTGGCTACCAGGTGTATAGGATTCATGGTCTGCCCTGGTTCCGCAGTCTGTCCTGGTACTTCCTTCTCACCTCTAACTACTTCTTCTACGGCGAAAATCTAGTGGACTACTTTGGCGTGGTCATTAATCGAGTGGTAAATGTTCCTTCTTTATGAAATTTTTAAGGGTCTTGTGGAACTAATCCAATTTATTCCCTTTCACAGGAGTACCTCAAGTTCCTGGTGACCTATCACCGCTTTCTGTCCTTTGCCCTGTACATCATTGGCTTCGTTTGGTTCGTGCTCTCGTTGGTGAAGAAGTATTACATCAAGCAGTTCAGCCTGTTCGCCTGGACTCATGTCTCCCTGCTGATTGTCGTCACCCAAAGTTATCTCATCATTCAGAACATATTCGAGGGTCTCATTTGGTTCATCGTACCTGTCTCAATGATTGTGTGCAATGATGTCATGGCTTATGTGTTTGGGTTCTTCTTCGGCCGCACACCCCTCATCAAGCTGAGCCCCAAGAAGACCTGGGAGGGCTTCATTGGGGGTGGATTCGCCACAGTGGTCTTTGGCATTCTGTTTTCCTACGTGCTGTGCAACTACCAGTACTTCATATGCCCCATCCAGTACTCGGAGGAACTGGGCCGCATGACGATGTCCTGTGTGCCCAGCTATCTGTTCACGCCCCAGGAGTACAGCCTTAAGCTGGTGAGACGCCTTCTTACTTGACTTTTTGAAATCAATACATGAGTATTTGTCATTCATTTACAGTTCGGCATTGGCAAAACCGTAAGCCTCTACCCCTACATCTGGCACTCGATCTCGTTGAGCCTCTTCAGCTCCATAATTGGACCCTTTGGCGGCTTTTTTGCCTCTGGATTTAAGAGAGCGTTCAAAATCAAGGTTAATAGACTAACTTTTCAAACAATTCGAATATCCTTTAATTATGGCAATCTCTGTGTGTTTTTTGACAGGACTTTGGAGACATGATTCCCGGACATGGCGGTATCATGGATCGCTTTGACTGTCAGTTCCTGATGGCCACCTTCGTCAACGTTTATATTTCGAGCTTCATTAGGACTCCATCGCCGGCGAAGCTGTTGACGCAGATTTACAACCTCAAACCTGATCAACAATACCAAATTTATCAGTCACTTAAGGACAACCTGGGCGACATGTTAACCTAAGCTTAAGCCTTAGCGACGGCTACCCATTAGATTCTGACAAAATGTTTGCTTTAGTCGTACGTTCTACATATATATAAAATCGAAATTTATATATATACCTACTTGATATATACAAATGTAAGCATATACGGGCGAGCACACTTTGAGCAGCCGCATAAAATAAGTCTTAATTTCGAGCATAATTTTTGTTATGTTATTAGTTTTTAGCTAGATTTTGTTGCTACATTTTAAATTTATTTCCTAAGTTGATACCTTCCTATACTTTTGCACCGAGTTCAGTATCGGATTATCCGCGACTTTAACTTTGTTGTTAAGCGATTCCATACATTTAAATGCCGTAGTGAAAGGCAACGCAAGACAAAGCAAACAGAACTATGAATTTAATATATAGACTATGTGTGTGTGTGCGTGTGTTGTTAGTGAATTTACTTACTATTACTTAGAGATGGTCAGGCAGCAGAAGCTGGAGATTAGCATAATTAAAGCGCATTTTAGTTGGATTAACAGAGAGGGACGTGAGATGAGATGAGATCGATCAAGTTATTTCGGAAGGATTTCCGTAAATCTGTAACTCTATATAGTGCAATATATATGTAGAAAGTAAACAATTGACTTAAACCAATTGAATATTTATTATTTTCTTCCTTTGGTATATACCCATTAAAATCATCAATCCTGAACTCACAAAATAGATGATATATAATCTGATATATAACGATCTTTATGACATTTACAAAACGAAATGCAAGTTGATGGTGTTTGAAAAGGGTTAGACCAAGTGCGAAATAAAAAAAAGAATCCCTACAAAGTCCTAGCCAAACAGAGGATGCTTAATTTAAATTTTATTGTCAGGAAACAAGTCCCATTTTGAAATTTAAAAACAGGAAAACCATTATTTATATAGAGACTGGTTAAGGTCTTAATTTCAGAATGAAAAATAAGTCAAGCTGTGACCTCATGCCAAAAGACATCGATTTTGTCATGGCGACGCCGCAGGCATTTACCATTTGTAAAAATGTTATTGAGCACCGTCAGGTCGTGTTAGGAATATATTAAGTAGTGTTGTCATTAGAGCAAATGGATTTAAAATGAGCATGTTGGTCTAATCCCTTAATTACATAGGTGTACAAAGTTTTCAATGAACAAACTTCAAATCTTTAATTCTCTATCAATGTGTTAAAATAAATAAAATGAATGAATGTAAGGAATATAAAAATAATCAATTTTTATTCAAAAACGAAGGTACACGAAGTGACGTGCTCTTAAACCGAATAATTATCATAAGGATGTAGTTTCCTATTTAGGAATCATATATAATCACAATGGCTTCACAAGGAGCTTCTGCATCAGGGTGCGCTGCAAATCATTCACTTCATCGCGCTTCAAATCGAAGTAAACTTTACGCTGGCGGGCATCGTCAAGCAATTGTCGCCACATGTCAACAGACTGAAAAAAGAAAGGACATTATTATATATCACTATATCCTGATCCTCCTGCTCACTCACCTGTAGGTCATCAAAGTTGCCACATATAATCAGGCATCGTCTTGGTCTGGTGAGCGCCACATTCAGCCTCTGATAGTGCGCGAGAAAGCCGCAGCCGCGTGTCCGTGCGTTTGAGATGATGATCACATCCTTCTCCAATCCCTGGTAAGAGTCCACAGTTTTCGGGTTCAAGTTCATGTGGCGTGGAATTACCTGGCTCAGAGCATGGCACTGATTGCTGTATGGCGAGATCAAGCCATAGCTGTAGCTCTTGCTGGGCATGTGCTTGTCCATCTCCGCCAGCAATTGAGCCACGAAACGAGCCTCCTCGTCGTTGCTTATGCTTCTATTTCCATTGGTGCCACCGGTGTCTCGGGTGTAGCTCAGATTGACCACGCAGTAGGGTATAAATGGTGAGCTCTTTGCAGTTATATCCGCACTCACCAGTTGATCCTCATAGAAGTACTTGTTGGGCCAACGGCAGATCTCTGGGTGCATTCGATACTGCATGCTCAGCTTAAACAGTTTGGTATGAACAAGCTTTTTGCCTTCCGGCTGATCCAAATCCATGTGCTTAACTAGGCTCTTTTGAATCCTGTCGAACATAGAGTTGCCGAGCCCGAAGTCAATGGCCTTCTTGGACAGTACTACCGCCGGTAGCTGCTGGGTATCTCCAACCAGGACCAGGTGTTTTATGCCAAATCTCATGGGAAGAAGCGTCCAGGGCTCTGTGCACTGTGTGGCTTCGTCGACGATGCAGATGTCAAAGAAGTCCACGTAATGGGCAAGCTTAACGCACGAGGAGAGCGTCGTGCACACGATGTGGGCCCGCTTTACACACATCTTTATAATATCATACTCTTCCCTTGGCGTAAGCGGTGGATTCAGTTTCTCATTGATCAGCAGGAGCTGCTTCTGCTTTTCTTCCAACTTTTGCTGAAGATAGGTGGACATGAGATTTGAGTTCTGCTTCAGCTTCTCGATCTCGGCACTCAGATCGCAGTGCTGCTTCTTCAATATTTCTATGTTTTCTGGAGTTAAACGCTTTAGCTTGTCATTCCTCGCTTTTTTTAAATGTGCAGAAATAGAAAATTGGACCGAATTTTCGCTCATTTTTTCTGTTATTCCAAACCGCAAGAGCTGGAAGTGGTCGTGCCTCATAGCAAAAAGTGCTTTACTTAAAGATCTCACCATGTTATCCACGGCAGTGTTGGAATGAGCACATATTAAGATTTTGCGGTCCAGCATTACGGACGCTCTTCCGTAAAGACACTGCAGACTAAGATTCGACAGAAGTACAGATTTTCCAGTGCCAGGAGGACCCTGCACCAGTGTCACACTTGGGTTAACGTCGTCGATTACTCTCTCGTAGACACGGAGGCAAATATCTTCTTGATCCGTGTTTAGGTTGCTAAATCCCTTGTAGGCAAGCGCCTGTGCCAAACTTGGTATTTGTACAGTTTTCACCGCCTCAGTGGGCATCAAGATTCGTCTGCAGAGCGGCGAACGGTGAAGCTGATGGATAGCGCTCAAAGCTCCCAATTCCACTCGAAGACTATCAACCACCGGACGAGCGGTTAGCTGCTTAAGGCTTTTCATCTCCTTTAAAGATGCCTGTACACAAATTTGAAATGTCATGTCCCAAGCGCTACCTGGTGGGTTTGAAGGTTTAAATATGATGGAGGTGTAAATCTTGCTTTTAATACTTACTGCCGACAGTCTTTTGGGCCAACAGACAGGCGAAGGTCTCGGCCAGTTCGGTGCCACTGGAAAGAGTGTAAAGGTCGAATTTTCCAATCGGTTTGGCGTTAGCTGTGAAGTGCAGATAGATAAGAGAATATTGTCACAGTTTGTCTATAAAGTGGGGATATTTTCAGGATCACATGATTGATAAGCGAAAAGTTATTTTCAAACAAGAGCTTCACTTAGCGAGCGCATATGGGAGCGCAGCTACTGATGCCTTAGTTCCCTTCGATTATCTCTCTCTTCGCACCGATATTGGTTGTCAATGTCTACTTACTTCTGGCCACTAAGTGGTAGCACTCTTTCTCGCAATAAACTTCAATCACCTTGAGCTCAAGCGTAGACTTTGAGCTCTTGTAGTCCCTTTCGATGGTGGTCAGCATCTCCAGCCTCATTAGCGGCAAAAAAGTCCTGTCATATATAATATAAGTAAAAGTTCCCTTTTCAAAGCCAGCTTTAAACTTACTTTTTGTAATGCTGAAAGCCGCTAAAGTCGGGGGATACAGGCATCAGGACATCCATGTCGGAAACAGCGTCCACGCTGCCATGTTTCAACCATTGGTTGGCCCACGTGAGGATAGTCCGCTTGTGGTAGAGGATATCGTTCACCATATTGTTCCCCTTGAGTGTCCATTCGCGACGCTCGCTGTACGTGCTGAGGCAGATCTTCAAGCTATCCTTGCTTTTCCGCACGCGTTTACTGGCCCCACTTACATTATCGATATATTTAATGTCGACTTTGTCGCAGAAACGGACGCGTCTTTGCGTTTTCTTCATTTCGATTTCACGTTCCACATCTTCAAAGGTAACGCGATTGCAAGTGCGTTGATTCCTAGCCTGCTGCGCAGCCTTGCGTTTCGGTGGACGGGAGCAATGTGGAACTGGATTTTTGGCTAGATCGTCTGGTGCCTTGAGCTGCTGTGAAAAAGTTTCAATTGTGGCGCGTCGCTTGGGAGTTGAATTTTTCACTGGTGGTCCCAATACTTCAGATTTTTCCGCCTTCTTTGCTATTTTTGTTGGAGGACCACTATTGATCCCTTTAGTAAGGAATTCCCCCCGATTTGTGTTGCTTACGGTGGGTACACTCGTGCAGTTCTTCTTCCTTTTATTTGCGTTGGAGGTGGAAGGGTTATTCTCCTCATCTTTGGGTTTATCGGAAAGCTTCTTAAGAGCCTCTCGTCGTTTCTCCCTGATCACTTGGTCGTCCTTTTTTTTATCCTTCGGTTTCTGGAACCATTTGGCTTTCATTTCGGTTTGATAATCAATGAAGCGCTGGCGATCTATAACCTTCTGTTTATCCTTATCTTTAGCTTTGCACCGATTTTTTGACATAAACGGAGCCTCGATTATGGAAGGACCGCGGGTAAATCCGATATTCTTGGCAGGCTCAGCTCTCGTACTAGCATTAACACCATTATCCATGGGATCTATACAACATGATTTTGATCGGCTTAGTAGCCGAGGGCTTGGGCCTTTTTTTCCTTGACTTACATCTTCAACTGTGTCATCTTTTCTTGGTGTAACGCTATTGCTACTATTTTTTGGGAGTTTCTTTGGTTCCTCAGGAGCGCAAAGAGCTACCACCAACTCTTCGCGGCACTCCCGATTTACGTCCTTCTGTTCTGATTTATTTCTTTGTTCCATGGGCTCCGCAAGTGAGGACATCTGAGCATCATCGGCGGTGGAGCTTTCTTCGCCAGAGGGACGCACGCAGGAACTGTGCATAACTGTAGCGTCCCTTGATGTCCTGTCCGCTGTGGATAAACGGGATAAGGTAAATACTTTCTTTGTTATATTATCTATTAACTAAAATATTAATAATGTTCATTTATAGTAGTATTGTAGATATTTACCATTGCTTGGAGCCAGTTCGCTGGATTCGTCCTCGCTTGAGCTATCAATGCGGAGTGACCTCGTCCGTGGCTTCATTTCAAAGAGCGACTCGTTCTCCTGATCTGAGCCAGAGTCCTCCATCATCGGGTATGCTTGCGACATTTCGATGGCATCGGGAACCTTTTGGCTGAGCAGCTTGTTGGACCAGTCGGCCACCTTGTCGTACAGCTCATCGTCGTCGCTGTCCTCGATAATGATTTCATCATAGCTTGTTTGGGACGAAGGCGAATCCAGCCGCTCTTCGTCCTGTATTTTTTCAAACGCTAAAAAGTCTTCCTCATCATCGCTAGAGGCCAAGTCGGCCTTCATCTCCTGCAGCACCGCTTGCGACATAGCGATCTGTTCGTCGTACTCGTCATCAACGGATTCAAGCGGCTCCGGTGGTGGAGGTGCCTGCATTTTATCAGTATCCGTATCGAGTTCTATTACGTCGCCATCGCGTATTTTGGCCCTTGTGGATGCAGTGCCCCCAGATTGCTTGTTCAACTGATTGTACAGATACGGATTTATACCCATCACGTTGCCGAGAATAGCCTCATCCGCTGTGCCGAAGATGTGTGTTATTTCCTCGGTGGTCTTGCTCACCAGCTCCTGCTTTACCTTGGGAATCTTTGGTAAGTGCAAGATTGTACAGGAAGCTTGCCCCTCCAGGTCTGTAGTAGGAGTTCTCTTTTTATCCGAATCCAGAGTTAACTGGTCAAGACTGATTTTCTTAGACCGATTGCCATCATTGGTTTCTTGCGCCGGCAGCAGCTGGGTACCGTCATCGTCGTCGGATAACAGCACTATCTCATCCGCCTCTGCATCCACTTTCCCCAGCACAAAGATGGGGTAATTGCGCGGAATGTCAGTGTAGTGCCCTTCTACTCCCAGGCTGATGATCGTGCCCTCCACGACCGGCATGCGTCTGAACTCGCCGCTCATCCGCTGCTCATTGATGAAAACGCCGTTCCTAGAGTTCTATGCAAACGAATCACTGGTTAGACCCAAAAACAAGCTGATCAGTGGAGCAAGGACTCACCATCTCCTGTACTATCACGCCGGCGTCGCTCACGATAATATTTACATGCTCCCGGGACACAAAATCATAGCTTTGACCTAATGTAATCCTGCAGCAGGAGTGGCGACCCATCAAGTTCTCCCCCTGGTTCAGGTCGATACGTTCGCGTGTGGTCACGTGCTCCAAGTACCACCGGCTGGCCATTCTGGTAAATCGAGTCACCTTTCCTGGCGAAATAATGTTATTTCTCTTTAAATGAAAACAAAACAAATTGCGGGGATCCACAGGTGTGGCTGTCGCTATTATTTTCGGAATACCAAATCGTGCTGAAAATCGATATTTTTTGACAATTTAAGTCCTTTGAATTTCTAAAGTTATTTTGATTTCTCTTAAAATAATTCAAAAGCTGTTTTTTAAACTTTATAAAAAACAATAAAATTAACCTTCTTTTTATACCCTTGCAGGGTATATTAGTTTCAGTCAAAAGTTTGCAACGCAGTGAAGGAGGCATCTCCGACCCTATAAAGTATATATATTCTTGATCAGGATCCACAGCAGAGTCGATCTAGCCATGTCCGTCTGTCCGTCTGTCCGTCTGTCCGCCTGTCCGTCTGTCCGCCTGTCCGTCTGTCCGTTTCTACGCAAACTAGTCCCTCAGTTTTAAAGCTATCTGAATGAAACTTTGCAGTTAGGCTTCTATATACTCTCACTCGTACATATGTCGGAACGGGCCGGATCGGACGACTATATCATATAGCTGCCATAGGAACAATCGGAAAAATCTACGAAAAAAAATTATAACTTTGTCAGTTTTCAACCAATTTTCACCAAATTTGATATTTGCCCATTTAGTATTATTTCCGAATTTCGGTTTTAATTTCATGAAAATCGGCTGACTATATCCTATAGGATCAGGAAAATAAAAAACCATAGCTTAGCCGTGTTTCAAACCATTGCCATCAAATTTGAGATTTGGCAACAAATTATTATTTCAGAATTTCGTTTTTAATTTTTTGTTTAAACTCTGCAAGGGTATACAAACTTCGGTGAGCCGAAGTAAGCTTCTTTTCTTGTTTTATATAAAGTAAATGTTATTTAGAATTATTAGGAGAATCAAATTTTAGTTGGAAATTTTAATTGGAAAATTGTAGATTTGAAAAATCATAATTTGGCCAAAAATACACCAATTTTAAATCGGAAAGCATTTTTCTGTTTCTTTCTGTTTTCTTTCCCATGTTCTAAACCAATTTTTTTTTTTACATTTTAAAAAATTTTTCCTAAGTTGTTAAAAATTAAAAAAAAAATCTTAGCCTTAAATTTGGTTTGCACGTTTTTTAAGGGAGAAAAAACCAACACATAAATGCTTTCAGAATTTAATTTCGTTTATTATTGGCCAAGATATGATTCTTCAAATCTACAATTCTTCATTTATATTTTCAAACCCTGGCTAGATCGATTTTCCCATTAATTCTGATCAAGAATATATAAGGTTTATGTGGTCGAATATGACTTCTTCCTGTGATAAAACGTATTTAAAAAGATGGTTTGAAAGGGTCGTCAGACCGAAAAATCCACCAGCGGACAATTTTGGAACTACGGCTTGTGGGCGAAGGGGGGGGGGGGAGAGAGAGGAAGAGAACGCAATACATTGCGCCCTCTGTTTTGTTTTGATTATTGCTTACACACGCATACATATGTGTTAGTCGGTTTCATGCTCTTTGTATGTGTGCGCGATGGCGGCACAGCGATGTGTGGCTTGTTTTGATTATGTTTTGTTTTGATTATTGCTTTCACACGCATACATATGTGTTAGTTGGTTTCATGCTCTTTGTATGTGCGCGATGGCCGCACACCTATATGGCGGCCATCATTAACTGGTGCTGATAAAATCGCGATATTAATCGAAGCTTAGAACAAGTGACTGGCTAAGAGGCTATCGCGGCTTTATCAGTTCTAGTAACAATGACCGCCATACATCGCTGTGCCGCCAAATTTAATTTAACTTTTTTAAATACTGACTTTTAAATCCGTTTTAACACGAGAAGATGTCTTTTTCGACGGAATAAATCCCATATATTCTTGATCAGAATTATTAGGAGAATCGATCTAGCCATGTTTTGAAATTATAATTGTAAAATTGTAGATATGAAAAATCATAATTTGGCCAAAAATACACCAATTTCAAATCGGAAAGCAATTTTCCGTTTTCTTAGCCATGTTCTAAACAAAAAATTTTAAATCAGTTGGATTTAACTATAGTAATATCTAAACGGTCTAATTTTCCCAAATACACGTACAAAGATTTCAAAGAACAAACTTCAAGTCTTTAATTCACTATTGATGGATAAACAATAAATAAAAATAATAATGAAAGTCAAATAATAACAAACTTAGTTCAAAAAGGCACCTGATGGTGTGTTCTTAGATCTAGTAATTACAAAAGGAAAGACAGCTTCAACTGTGCATTTCGTAAATTAAGAATGTCCGCCAATCACACTCCTCTTCACGAGGAGCTTCTGCATCAGGGAGCGCTGCAAATCATTCACTTCATCGCGATTCAAATTGAAGTAAACTTTACGCTGGCGGGCATCGTCAATTAATTTTCGCCACATGTCAACAGACTGAATAAAGAAAGAAAATCATTATACATCACTATATCCTGATTCTCCAGCTTACTCACCTGTAGATCATCAAAGTTGCCACATATAATCAGACATCGTTTCGGCCTAGTCAGCGCCACATTGAGCCCCTGATGGTGGGCGAGAAAGCCACAGCCGCGTGTCCGTGCGTTAGAGATGATGATCACGTCGTTCTCCAATCCCTGATAAGAGGCAACAGTTTGTGGTGACAAGTTCATGTGGGACGGAATTACCTGGCTCAAAGCGTGGCACTGATTCCTGTATGGCGAGATTAAGCCGTAGCTGTAGCGCTTGCTGGGCATGTGCTTGTCCATCTCTGCCAGCAACTGAGCCACGAAACGAGCCTCCTCGTCGTTGCTTAAGCTTATATTTCCACTGGTGCCACCTGTGTCTCGGGTGTAGCTCAGATTGACCACGCAGTAGGGGATAAATGGTGAAGGGCTTGCAGTTACATCCGCACTCATCAGTTGATCGTCATAAAAGTACTTGTTGGGCCAACGGCAGATCTCTGGGTGCATGCGATACTGCATGCTCAGCTTAAACAGTTTGGTGTGCACAATCAGATTGCCTCCAGGCTGATCCAAATTCAGGTGCTTCACCAGGCTCTTTTGAATCCTGTCGAACATAGAGTTGCCGAGACCAAAGTCGATGGCCTTTTTTGACAACACTACGGCCGGTACCTGCTGGGTATCTCCAACCAGGACAAGGTCTTTTATACCAAATCTCATAGGAAGAAGCGTCCAGGGCTCTGTGCACTGTGTGGCTTCGTCGATGATGCAGATGTCGAAAAAATCCACGTAATTGGCCAGCTTAACACACGAGGAGAGCGTTGTGCAGACGATGTGTGCCTGCTTCACACATTTCTTGGTAATTTCGTAATCTTCATGTGGCGTCAGAGGTGGATTCAGTTGCTTGCTGATCAGCAAGAGCTGTTTTTGCTTTTCTTCCAACTGGTGCTGAAGATAGGTGGACATGAGATTTGAGTTCTGCTTCAGCTT
Source organism: Drosophila anomelani (assembly GCA_035045905.1). Classification (NCBI taxonomy): domain Eukaryota; kingdom Metazoa; phylum Arthropoda; class Insecta; order Diptera; family Drosophilidae; genus Drosophila; species Drosophila anomelani. The sequence continues at coordinate 9,681,258 of JAWNOO010000165.1, forward strand.
CTCGATCTCGGCACTCAGATCGCAGTGCTGCTTCTTCAATGTTTCTATGTTTTCTGGAGTTAAACGTTTTAGCTTGTCATTCCTTGCTTTTTTTAAATGTGCAGAAATAGAAAATTGGACCGAATTTTCGCTCATTTTTTCTATCATCCCAAACCGCAAGAGCTGGAATTGGTCGTGGCTCATAGCAAAACGCGCCTTACTTAGAGCGTTCACCATGTTATCCACGGCCGTGTTGGAATGGGCACAAATTAAGATTTTACGGTCCAGCATTACTGAGGCCTTTCCGTAAAGACACTGCAAACTAAGATTCGTCAGAAGCATGGATTTTCCAGTGCCAGGAGGACCTTGTACTAGAGTCACGCTTGGATTTCCATTGTCTATAATTCTCTTATAGATTCGGATACATATATCTTCTTGATGACTGTTAAGCTTATTAAATCCCGTGTACGCAAACGCCTCCGCCACCTTCGGTATTGGTAGAGCCTTCACCGCCTCAGTGGGCATCAAAATCCTCCTGCTGATAGGAGAACGGTGAAGCTGTTGAATAGCACTCAGAGCACCCAATTCCACTCGGAGGCTATCCACCACTGGACGGACAGTCAACTGTTTAAGGCTTTTCATCTTCTCATATGACACGTGCATCAAGATTTCAAATGTCATAAAACAAACGTCACCTTTAAATGGAAAACGAAGATATGTGTTAATGGTTTTTGGAAAATGTTACAATAATGTTGTCAATACTTACCGCTAACGGACTTTTGCTCCAAAAGACTGGCAAATGTCTCAGGCAAATCGGTGCCACTAGAAACGGTGTAAAGTTCAAATTTTCCAATGGTTCGGGCGTTGACTGATAATTACGGAGAAAAATAATATTGATGTGATTATTGTGTTTGTTATTATTATTATGTTGTTTCTCAATATATAGCCACATACTTTTGGCTGAGACTCGGTAGTATTCTTTCTCGGACTGGACGTCTGTCACTTCGAATTCAAACGTGGTTCTTGAGCTCTTATAGTCCCTTTCGATGGTTGTCAGTAACTCCAGTTTTATTAACGGCAAAAAAGTCCTGTGACAAAATAGATGAGAAATATTAGGTAATGTTTATTTTTTAAAGCAGAGGTTTTTAATTTACTTTTTGTAATGCTGAAAGCTGCTAAAGTCGGAGGGAATAGGCATTAGGACATCCATGTTGGATGCAGCCTCCGCGCTGCCATGATTCAAAAATTGGTTGGCCCACTTGATGATTGTCCGCCTGTGCCCGAGGATGTCGTTCACCATGTTGTTGCCCTTAAGCGTCCAATCGCGCCGCTCGCTGTACGTACTGAGGCAGATCTTCAAGCTATCCTTGCTTTTCCGGGCCGGCTTATTAGCTCCGCAGACCCTATCGATATATCGAATATCGTTTTCATCGCGGAAACGAACGTGTCTTCTCTGCTTCCCCATTTTCTTTGCTTCTTCGGCTTTTTGGCGGTAACGTTCCATATCAGCGAAGTTGACTCGATTGCAAGTGCGTTGATTCCTGGCCTGCTCTGCCTCCTTGCGCTCCGGGGGACGGGAGCAATGTGGCTGTGGATAATTGGCTGGATCGTCGGTTTCAATGGTGGAGCGTCGTTTTGGAATTGAATTCTTTGCCGGCGGTGTTTGTACTTTGGGTTTCTCTACCTTCTTTGCCATTTTTGTTGGAGGACCACTATCGATCCCTTTAGTAAGGAATTCTCCGCGATTTGTGTTACTTACGGTGGGCACACTCGTGCAGTTCTTCCTTTTATTTGCGTTGGACGTGGAGAGGTTTTTCTCCTCATCTTTGGGTTTATCGGAAAGCTTCTTTAGAGCCTCTCGTCGTTTCTCCCTAATCTCTTGAACGTCCATTTTTGTATCCTTCGGCTTTTGATTCAACTTGGCGTTTATTTCGGTTTGATAATCAACGAAGCGCTGGCGATCGATGTCCATCTGCTTCTTCTTAATGTTGTTGCCCTTGCGCCGATTTTTTGACATAAACGGAGCCTCAATTATGGAAGGACCGCGAGCCTCGCTACGGACTGATGAATTCAGCTTAGTCTTAATAATATTATCCATGTCGTCCGTTAAACATGATTTTGATCGGCTTTGCAGCCGAGGGCTTGGGCCCTTCTTGACTGGAGTTACATTTTCAACTATCTCCTCTTTTCTTGGTGTGACGCTATTCCTATTACTTTTGGGAACCTTAGCTTTATCTTTAACTTCTTCATGAGAATTAGTGGTCTTGTTTGACTTATTTCCCTCGGATTTCCTAGACGGCGTCTTCTGCTTCTCTTTTGGTGCGTCACAATCTTTTTCGCTTGGTTTCTGGCGCTTCGTAGTCAGAGTTTCTCTTTGCTTTTCTTTAATATCTTGATTGCCTTCTTTGCTGCCCAGGACTTCATCCATATCGATTGGCCGCTCTATATAGCAAGAACGCGATCGGTTTAGTAAGCGAGCGCTTCGATTATTGGTTTTAGTTTGAGCTTCACCAGCGGCTTTGTCTCGATTATTTTTCTTTGGGGAGATCCTTTTTGCATTCTTTTGAGGCTCCTCTGTCATTACTTCGCCCTCGTCACCGGAGTCGATTGCCTTGCGCTTTGTCCGTGGCTTTGTTTTTTTAATCGTAGTTTTCTTTTTTTCCTCAGCGGCGCGCAACGTTACCACCAACTTTTCGCAGGAAGCTTCTACCTCTTCAATTGATTTGCTTGGCTGCTTAGACCGAGTGTCATTCTGCTTTTTATTAACATCTTTAGAGTCAAGGGTTTCATCTATGCCTATTGGTCGCTCCATATAGAAGGATTTGGATCTGTTGCGGAGCTGTGTACTGGGTAGCAGTTTAGGCTCTTCAATTTTGTCACTGAATGTCTCATTTTTGTAGTCCTTCGAGGGCTCTAATATTTCATAGGATTTAGAGGTACTGTCTGGAAACCCATTTTCCTGATCTGCCTCTGAAACAACCCTCTGGCGGCGCGAGAACAGTTGAGCATCGTCTGTGGAGCTTACATCTCTAGCAAAGGACGGGGGGCAGCTTACACGTGAGGGGTTTGTTGTTGTGCTGTCCGCTGCGGATAAATGTGGATAAGTAATATTAAAATTAAAATTAATTGCATTGCAAAATATTTACCATAGCACACATCCAGGTCGTTGTATTCGTCCTCACTAGAGCTATCAATGTAGATTGGCATCGGGGTTTTATTCATTTCAAAACGAGAGTCGTCTTCTTGATCCGAGCCCAGGTCCTCAATCAGCGGGAATGTTTGCGACGTTTCGATTGGCCTCGGGGTTTTATTCATTCCAAAACGAGAGTCGTCTTCCTGATCCGAGCCCAAGTCCTCAATCAGCGGATATATTTGCGACGTTTTTCTGTGGTCTGGATCCTTTTGGCTGAGCAGCTTGTTGGACCAGTCGGCCACTTTGTCGTACAGCTCATCGTCGTCACTCTCGTCAATAATGATAATCTCATCGTAATTCAGTTGGGCCGAAGGCGAGCCCTCCATAATATTAGACGAGAGAAAGTCTTCCTCGCCATCGCTGAAAGCCATCTCAGCTTTCATTCCCTGCAGTACAGCTTGTGAAATAGCGAACTGCTCGTCGTACTCGTCATCAACGAATTCAATCGGCTTTGGGAGAGTGGGTGGCTGCATCTGCTCCTTATCAACATCCGTATCCAGTTCTATAACGTCGCCGTCGTGAATTTTTGCGTTCGTAGGAGCGGTGCCGCGAGATTGCATGTTCAATTGGTTGTACAGATATGGATTTAAATCCATAACGCTGTCGAGAATAGCCTCATCCGCTGTGCCGAAGATGTTTGTTATCTCCTCGGTAGTCTTGCTCACCAGCTCCTGCTTTACTTCGGGAATTTTCGGTAGGTGCAAGTTGGGATGATTCTCCTGCTCAGTAATATCCCTTTTTATTGAAGCAAAGTCGGGAATGCACTTGCCAAGATTTCGATTCTGCAGCGGCATGGCATCATCATCGTCGTCCGAGGACAGCTCTATCTGCTCCACCTCGGCTACCACTTTCCGCAGCACAAAGATGGGGTAATTGCGCGGAGCGTTATTGATGTGCCCTTCCACTCCTAGGCTGATGACAGTGCCCGGCGCGACTTGTGTGCTTGTATTCTGGTCCTTCATTTTCTGCCCATTGATGAAGACTCCGTTGCTGGTGTTCTAGACACACAATCGCAATTAGGGCATACATAGATACGTACTACTTATAGAATCTACAAACTTACCATTGACTGTACGATCACGCCTGCATCGCTCACAGTCATCTTCACATGCACCCGGGACACAAAGTCGTAGGTCGGATTTACCGTAATCTTGCAGCTGGAGTGGCGACCTATCAAATTCTCGCCATTGTTAAGGACGATGCGATCGTGGTTGCTCACATGTTCCAAGTACCAACAACCCATCCTGCCGGCTTACATTTCCGAATGAAAAAATGAATGCGTATTTGAACGAAAAGAAAACAAATTGCGGGAGTCAACAGTGAGGCCACCGCGGATAATCATAAAATACCAAAACATGTTCCTAGGGATGCGTTCAGGTACCAGGATATAAAGAAATATGGTGGTCTCGTAAAAGTTTCTAACGATTTCTTTTTAAAATTCGCTATTACGATTTTGCATAGTTTATGCAGATTTTTGGTGTAAAACCACTATAAAGTTTATTAATTATTAAAATCGTGAAAGCAAGAGATCCCCCTGTTAATGAAATACTTGAATGGTAGAGAACTTGGATAGATTCAATGTCGCCAATTGCGTTGTAAGCATGGTGGTTTAGATATTTTGGCACTTTTCTGCGACGGCTGCACTTTTGAGCGCCAAATGTCGAACCAGCAGCGAAAAAACGATTGCCAAACAATTCGCAATAAAAGGACGTTAGATTTAACCGAAGAACAACCCGGAGGACAAGAGGAAAGTCATGCCAAGCGCCAGTGCACTGAAGGCCTCTTCTGGCCGGACAGCGAAGATGACAGCTTCTTTTCAAACGCGAAGCTTGAGGATTTGCTCAGCGGGCGAAAAGAGGAGCTCTTCGGGACACAGGCACAGACAAGCAGTGCTGCATGCAACAACAACAGTGCGGTGCCCGACGACGGGCTTTTCGGCGACACTTCCTTTCCCGACGCAACCCTGAAGCTGGAACCTGCCCAAAGCCAGGCTCCAGTGGGCCATGATAGTCAAATAGACCTATGCGACGATGTGGACGCCAATGAAGTTTTCAAGAAAATCAACCTAAACGACCTAAGCGTTGCCGAAATGGAGGACATATTCCACGGAGCTGAAGACTTTAGTGAGCCTATGATGCAAAACACGCAGCTTTTCCTGGATGCCGTGGCCTTCAAAGTGCCCCGGACCCCGGAGAAACTACATCAGTCGTTGGCGAAGAACGACGAGTCGATGTCCTTTATTTCCAAGTCGGTTCTCGAGGGCATAGTTCAGGGCACGCAGTACGAGACATGCGAAGAGCTGAGAAATCGCTCCATTCTCGACCCAGTGAACTGGGAGTCGCAGGCCTTTGCGGATTTCGAGAGGGATAACCCGGCTACAGACAACTTCCCCAGCAAGGGGGAATTCTATGGCCTGCCGGATAAAGTGAAAAGGATGATATTTGAGCACAAAGGCATCAAGAGTTTGTACGGTAAGGGAAGTTAATGGGTAATTAATAATCGTCCTTCTGAGAACCTTCCGTTTGGTTTTTTACATTGCAGAATGGCAGGACGAGTGCCTAAATCTACCTGCTATCAGGCAGCGAAAAAATCTGATATACGCGCTGCCCACGAGTGGAGGGAAAACCCTGGTGGCCGAGATTCTCATGCTGCGCGAGCTGCTCTGTCGCGAACGCAATGTTTTGTTCATCCTGCCATATGTGTCGATTGTCCAGGAGAAGGTCAGCGCCATGTCTCCGTTCGCCATTGACCTGGATTTTATTGTAGAGGAATACACGGCGGGAAAGGGCAAATGTCCGCCTCAGCCTCGCCGCAAGAGGCGCAGCCTGTTTATTGCATCTATTGAAAAGGGAGCTGTGCTAATGGACAGCCTGATAGACGTGCAGCGGCCTCATGAGATCGGCCTGGTGGTGGTGGACGAGTTGCATTTGATTGGCGAGCGGGGACGCGGGGCCACCTTGGAGGCCTTTCTAACCAAGGTGATGTTTCTAAATGGTAAGTTATCAACTCTTTAAACTCTGACCTTCTAATTTTATAGCTATGGTTTTTTCCTTGCAGCCAACATTCAAATTGTCGGGATGAGTGCCACGATAGGCAATCTCAGCGAAATATCCTCGTTTCTTAATGCAGATGTCTACACAAGAGGCTTTCGGCCAGTTGAACTGAAGGAGTACATTAAGTGTGGCTCGGATTTGTTGGAAATCAACGCAGCTGGTCAAACGCTCGATGAGATCTTCGTACCCAGTCGCAGCGTCAACTATGCCGTAAGCTAAATTCTGATTCCGTCTGGTTTAGAATTTACATAAAATCGAATTATTTGCAGTATAGCGATGCTGTGAAGAAAGCGGATCCTGATCACTTGGCTGGCTTAATCAGCGAATGCGCCCCAGAACATTGTTGCTTGGTCTTTTGCCCCAGTCGCAAGAACTGTGAGAATGTGGCTCTTCTTCTCAGCCGCATTGTGCCCAAGCAGAAGTTTTTTGACCATCGCCGCAGCGAGAAAATCGACCTGATGGATGCCCTCGACAAGATGTGTGGCATCCTCAGTCCGGTTCTGGCCAAGACATTACCCTACGGCATTGCCTATCACCACTCTGGCCTGACAACCGACGAGAGGAAGTACATCGAGACGGCCTACCGCTTTGGAGTGGTCACTGTTATCTGCTGCACCTCCACACTGGCGGCGGGCGTTAATCTGCCGGCCAAGCGGGTGATCATTCGAGCCCCGTACGTGGGCCAAGAATTTATGACCCTATGCAAGTACAAGCAAATGGTGGGTCGCGCTGGACGAGCCGGACTCGGTGAGGCGGGTGAAAGCATTCTGATTGCCCAGAGCAAGGATAACCTGCAGGTGGGACAGATGCTATTCTCACCCATGGACAAGGCGTTAAGTTCGTTGGACCAACAGGAAGCGGTGGGACTTCAGGTGAGTGCTTAACGAAAAAATCTTGTTCAAGTATTGCATGTAAGGGTTGCTTCCTCGTGCCTTTCTATGAACGAAACTTCAGTTTCTATGTCTTAACAGAAGAATGCGTTTATCTTTGTTTTGGTCTTTGCGTTCTTTTAATAAAGAGTTTTGAGGGAAGAGTAAAAGTCCCCAACTCACTCTTTAGGGATACATAGGTAAATATATACATAAATTAGATTAGATCGATTTTGTCGATGTTGCTTTTCTTTTTGCTTTTTTTTTATAGTATGTGCTGTGTATTCTTTTGTGGAATTTATCGGTTTGTTCTTCAGCATGACTTTAATACATGCTAAAATTTCACTAAATTATTTCTATTTCTTAAAAAATACAACAAATTGGAGAAACATAACTCTTCCCATATAAAAATAGTTTGCTAAAATGGAATATATGTAAAAAAAAAGTTTCTTACGTGTGTTATAACAAATTAAAATGTTTTGCGTTGTCAAGTGTTATTGGTTGTTCTTAGACAGGGCACTTTTTACTAGCACTTTTGCGTTCTTGTCACAAAATGAATTCAATTCGAATGTCAATGCCTTTTCCCCTTTCACATACATATTTCTGATCTTTTAGCACTATTTTCTGCCAAGTTAGCGTTCCGGTCCAATAATTTAATAGGTTCAGATTTCTGCTAAACTGACATTTTCCAAGAAATAATTCGGAAGTTTGACACTGCTGACCTAACAAAAAGAAAAGCAAACATTATATTGAGGGTTCGATGGCTTGAGTCATAAATATGTATGTACATATGTACATACATAAATATGTATATAATAATGTGCAGAACTGGAGCCTCTACATTGTCAAATACAACAGAACAAAGAACATAGTGAAAACAGTGCTGTAGCTTTTTTTGATTTTATAAGCATTCGAATAAGCCACGGATCAAATTTGTGAGATCAGATTATGTCTATTTATCATTTATTTATGCGTGCTTTTCAACAAGCTCCTAGCAACATTGGTCTTTTTTTTAAATGTTGCTCAGCATATTCCTAGCAACATTATTATTTGTTCCTAAACAAGTTCCTAGCTACATTTATCAGTTTTTGGATGCTGCTCAGCATGTTCTTAGCAACATTATTGTTTTACCATAATGTGTGTTCCTCAACAAGTTTCTAGCAACATTGGTCCGTTTTTGGATGCTGCTCAGCATGTTCATAGCAACATTATTGTTTTATAATTATTTTTTGCCTAATTAGACAAAGTGAATTGACCAGGTTCTTTGGGTAGCAGGTATCTCATAGTCGGTTACTTGACTTGTGACTTGTGTATAGGTATTGGTACCGATTTCTAGTCTAGTTCTATGTACTTGTGTTCATTTTGATTGATAATTGTTAGGTGGTTTTCCGTTTCAACAAACCAAATAATTAAATGTTGCCTAGTTTATTAAATGTAAAACATTCCCATTGAATGTGGCTCTTAATGGTATTTCACTTTAACGTAAAACGTCATGGAGGCAGCACCAAAAATTGTCGCTATTTTAATAATAGTTTTTTTCTGGAGATCAGCTGTAAGTTTAATGATATATACGGAAAATCTAAATGATTTAGCCAATCCGAACTTGTTTAGGACTCTGTCACCTATAAATTGACAAATGTCGTGTGTGTCAGCTACAACCAATCGTGGGTTAGGATAAACGAGTGTCGCTTGAAGGCGTTAAGCCGAAATAGGACCGTTTTCAATTTTAATGCCACCTTCGTTCATCCGACCAATAACATATTCCTTCACAGTCAACTGCTAAAAAGGGCGAGTGGATACAAGCCATGGCTTTACAACAATATAATCGATGCATGTCGATTTTTAAAAAAGCCATTCAACGCTTTTAACATTTATATATATAACGTATATAAGCCCTTTTCTAACATCAACCACACTTGCCCGCTTTATGTAAGTAAGACCCATCTTCAAGCCTAATCAAATATTTAAATAATTCGCTTAAAGGGTGACATTTTGATAAGAGGAATGTATCTAACCACTGAAATAAAAACCTTGCCCTATCCCACCGGCGAATATATGATTTCCATGAAGTGGATATTCTACGGGCATCGCCAGTTCGAGACCAACGTGAGCTGGCAGTTCATTGAAAATTTAATGTGAATTTGCGACAGAGAAAAGCGACATACATATGTATACAGAATAATGGGTTTCACTGGTATTATCCTATGTGTATCTAAATATAAAAAATATATTGTACCTAATTAAAAACAAATAATAAATGTTGAAATGGTCAAAAGCATCAGTTATTTTGTGGATATTAGGAGGATGGATCAAACTCTGTGCAAATAGTAAATTCCTGAACCTATAAATAACTGTGATGCTTGGTTTTACTTTGGCTCATTCATTTATAATGGTTTTTATAATTATAAAAAAAGTAATAATGAGTAAATATTTATTCTTTATTTAACCTTGAAATCCGAATTCGTCCTTGGATCGCCCTTCATCAAAGAATGATTTATGAGTTATTAACACCTTCAATTGTTTTTAAACTACTTTCAGTCTCTGATTCTTAGCGTGATTGGATTGAACCTGGCAGAGTGTCGTCGGGACTTGAATCGTCTGGTGAATAGCACTCTGTTATCTGTGCAGGCCAGCGTCCTGGAGGTGGCCGTAGATGAGATAGTGCTTCGCATTTTACGTGAGATGTTTAAAAACAAAGTACTGCAGGTGACCGAACCATCGGGCAAATCGAAGGACAACTGTTCGCAGATCATCACCACACAGGATGTAAATCAAAGTACTGCTCGTTCTGCTGGCGATCGGCGACTACTCATTGGTCAGTCCACCAAGTTTAAGCTGACCAATATTGGACGAGCTGCCTTCAAGGCGGGCATTGATTACAAGCGGGCCAATGCCATTTACAAAGATCTGAGGCAGGCGCAACAGCAGCTCATCCTGACAAACTATTCCCACCTGCTGTACCTAATCGTGTGCTTTAACTCCAACGAACGCGGAGATGAGTTGTTCCCTGCCGATGCTAGCATTTTATTTCAAGTATACACCTCGCTTCCGCCGGAGTCGCAGGCTCTGTTTAAGCAGCTGGGTTTCACCGAAGCCCATGCAGCCAGGCTGTTCAAGAAGCAGTCGGTCCAGGGCCCACTATCCCTGCAGTTGAACCGCCTGTACAAGGTGCTGATCCTGTCCGACATTCTTGACCTCCTGCCGCTACCCAATGTTGCCAGCAAATATAACGTTGAGCGTGGAACTCTGCAGCACTTGATCAGCCAATCGATTGCCGCATCCAGCGCCATTGTTCGCCTGTGCGAGGAGCTGGAGGAGTTTTGGTGCTACAAGCCCTTGTTCGAACGTATCCTTCACAAAATGGACAGATGTGGTACCTTGGAATTGGAGCCGCTGATGGAGCTGCCAGGCGTTAAAATTGTGAGTAGAAAAGAATAATCTTTGAGTTGTTGTAATGATGATTTGACATTTTATTCTCACTCCAGAATCGCGCCAAACAACTGTACGCAGCTGGTTTTAGATGCATTGAGGATTTAGCCAGGATAAGACCCATGCTGCTGGTACAATCAGTAGAGCACATGCCACTCAGGGTGGCCACGGAAATCGTCTCTGCAGCTAAAGTAAAAATTGTTTTAATTTTGTAATTTTTTGGTTATCAACAGTTTTCTATATGGCTTTTACAGATAATTTTAATGAAGAAACTTGACCATTTAGAGGAGGAAACGGAGAATCTAAAAGTCTGCCTGCAATCCTCCAGCAAAAATTAACGCAAGACAGGCTCTTGTCCAAGTGAAACTAATCCATGTGAGTTTTTTATATTTATTTCAGTTTTTCTTTGTTTTATGTTAGTTGCACTCCGACTTAAGTCTTGGATCGTTCGATCTCCGGACAATGCTTAAATATTACAGACAATTTTTGTGCAAATTGCAATTTTAAATTAATTTTCAAACTTTTCTGTTGGGTGTTTAAACGTCCTTATTTGTTGATTTTGCGAAGATAAACGTGGAGGAGGAGGCTGTGTTAGTTAGTTTCATAAACTACTAGATACGAGCTAGCAGACAAATTCGCAAGCTGCTACTATCACGACATTTGAGTATTATACAACGTATATATTAAGTTGAAAGGTTCGGGACATGACGAGCTATACGCTGTGAAAAGTAACTTATGTTGGATTGAAGCTTTATCCGGAACTGAAAGTTAACTTTATCGCCAATTTGTATTATTGCCGCTAACCAAAGGCTGTCATTAAAGTAGAGAATTAATCACTTAGCTTCTTTTCAGCAGTTGAAAGCCAATAATGTCCCGAACCTTCTTGAATTACGAATAGGTTTTTTTGCGGCTAAAAAACTAAGGGTAGAGACAGATTTGTTTAAGAAGTTGCAGGAGCCGTGCACCGAATGGAACTCTCCTTGTGTGTGTTTTGGGGGAAACTTATTTACAGCTGAAGAAACTGAAATAAGGGAAGATGAAATTCTTTGTTAGCATTTTGGTTGATTTATCGAAGGAGCACGGCACTCACCTTATTACACGCGAACTATTTAGTAGGCAAAGTCGTCGTAGAAATGCTGGGCAATCCGTCCGCCCGCCGCTGCCGGCTGGTAGCTCCGGCTCACTCCGGATGCTCCTCCGCCGCCGATTCCTCCGGCAGCAGCGTATTCGAGTCGATGTGGACGCGCGGCTTGCGCCGGGACAACAGCCCGCCGGCGTATATCTGTCGACGAGAAATAGGAATCACTATGATAGTTCGCTGGCTGCGATTGAGATGCGGATGCGGATGCTGGTGCGGATGCTGAAGCTGAAGCTGAAGCGGATGTTGGTGATTGATACGCTGCTGGCTGATAGGCGAATGGATTGTAGGCACTGGCATACTGCCGCTGCTGCTGTGGTTGCTGCTGTTGGTATGGAAGCTGATGCGGATGTGGATGCGTATTGGTATGCGGATGCTGGGGCGAGAGCGGTTTCAGAGTGGGATCGAGTGCATCGTTCAGCGTGACATCGTAGTCGTTCTCGTAGAGCTCGTCGAGATTTAGCTTGGGACGCGGCTGCTCCACTCGCTTTGATGTGGCCGGCAGGGCACTGCGCGGTGGGAGAGTAGTCCTTGGCGGACTGGGAGACGGAGGTGGCTCCACCTCGTCGTCATCTTCGTCGCTGTCGGGCCTTCCCCTCAGCAAGGGAGCACCGTGCTCGAGCAGACGTACTCCCGAGATGGTGGATCCCATATCAATGGGTGTGCTATCTGTGGTGGGCAATGGTTTCAATGCAATTCCCACCGGCTGAAGGCCGCGGGGCAGATAGGGACTGCCGCCCCTGGAGGGCAGGAAGGGTCGCTTGACCACACGTACCGATGAGGGACGCTGCGACTTTCCAATGCCCGACGTTCGTGCGCTGAGTGAATTGACTCGCGTCCGGGGCGCTGGTGCCTCCTCCTCGACATGCTCCACTGGCTGCTGTTGCGGCTCCAAGTCTTCTTCGTCCTCCACGATCGGTTGGCGCGGACGCGGTGGCGCCGTTGGCTTCCTGGTTGTAGTGGTGGTGGTGGTCTTTGTTCTCAGTCTCTGGTTTCTCGCCGGAGCAGCTGTGGAAACGGGCGCTGGACTCTCCTCATAGTCGTCGTCATCAAAGTCCACATCTGCTGCTGGGGCCCTAGATCTGGGAGCCAACGGACGCTTGCGTTTCCTCACGGGCTCCGGATGCTCTACGGACTCATAGTAATCGTCCTTATCCGTCACTGGCTTCCGCAGAGTGGTTCTAGTGGGCTTCTGCTCGACTCGCGGTGCTGGGGTTCGCCTCCTGGGTGTGTTTCTGGCTGGCGGTTGTTCGTAGTCCTCTTCCACCTGCTCCTCGAGGTAATCCTCTTCCTCCTGGCCACTGTTAGACGGTGCCTGGGTGGTGGCTGTGCTTTTTTGCACCGGATATGAGTACTTCTTCTTCTCGTTGATGGGAACGGGACGCGCTATCCTCGGGGGAGCCCGGGGACGGGCATAAACCGAGGCAGCTGCCGCCTTGGGTGTTATAAATTCACTCAGTGGCTTTGGGGTTGTCTTCACTTTTTGGGGTGTCTGCTCCTCGGCCGCCTCCTCTTGATCCACTCCACCGTACGGCTTTTCGTACTCATCCAGCTCATCCAAAGCGGACGATGGGGTGGTTCTCTGCTTCTCAATGCGCCTCCTGCCCAGCGGCCGATCATCGTTGAAGCTGCGTCGTTCCTCCACGCGTCCCGGCTTCCTCGGAGACGCCTTGCGGCCAGCTGGCCCAGGAGTGGATTTACCTCTTTGCCTCTTGTTGGGCCGCTCATCATAGTCCTCCTGCAGTGTCTCCTCCTCATCCCGGTAACGATTTCTGTTGCGTCTGTTCGGCTTCTCCGCCTCCGCTCTCTTCTCGTCGTACTCATCGTCGTAGTCCACTTCTACAGGGGGCTTCCTCTGACGCGGACGCGGCTTGTGCCGCCTGATGGGACGCTCCTCGTAGTAATCATCCTCGTACTGATCTTGCTCCTCGTAATAGTAGTCGTCGATGGGTCGGCGGTTGTAGGGTCGCCTCAGCGGGCGTTGTGGTCTCTGCGGACGACGACGTGGCGCCGAGGGTTGGGTGTATGGCGCCTCTGTAGTGGTGGTGCTTGTGGATGTCGTGGTGGTGGCCATGTACAGCTCATCGTTTCTGCAAGTCATTTTTAAAAAGGAATAATTATTTAATAATTTAAAAACGGAAATAGAAAATCGAAAATTTTGTATTTATCACAAGAGACTTTTCTAATTTTCTGTGGGAGGTGACTCCCTGGGAGGCTCTCTTACCTGTTCCAGTATTTCTGGGATCCCTCGCAGTCCACGTCGGAGGCGAAGTGGCAGATGAAGGTGCGCTGATCGAAGGCCGTGAAGTTGGCGCACAGAAAGTCGTGCCTGATGCCGTAGACGCAGTGATGGTAGATCTGCAACAAGTCCGAACTCTGGTTAATCACATTTTGGCCATAACTAATCCGCTCGGTTAGACATCGTTTAGCGCTTCTCTTTGCCCGCTTTTGGGGTCAAGATCGAGGCGCAAACAAGTTTTTTTGTTTCTTTTTGTTTGACGTCACGTCGGCAGACGACAAAAAAAAAAAGAGAAATTGCTGGACATGCACATAGGGTTGGGTCTGGGGACTGGGCTCGGTTCGGTTTGTCTACGCTTGGTGACCAATTGTGTTACGTCGCCATTTGGCCAGACAAGGTCACGTTGCTCACCTGGCACTTGTACTCGATGGAGGCATAGAAGCCGTCGTGCAGGCCCTCGCACTTAAAGTGGATCTCGTCCATGGGCGGCACGGTGGACAGGAAGGGATAAGTGGACAGGTTGTAGCTGCGGAACAAGAACGTAATTTATCATTATTCAGAGTCTTTATTGTTTTCAAAATCATTAATATTCTTCATCTTACCCCCTCAGTTCCCTGGGCAGATTGGGATCCCAGATATAATCAATTTGTGGGATGCCCGTCAGCTTGGAGTTCTTCGACAGAGTGCCATTGTCCGACTGCAACGAAGGGTTCAAGCCAAATTAGCATGTAATGTAAAAATCTGGCTAAATCCATTTCTCACCTTGTTGCTGTCACCACCCTCGCTGGTGGGCACTGACTGCTCCTCCTCCGGTTCCTCTTCTTCGGCATTGGCAGCAGACTCTGTTGTCGTTGTGCTGGTGGTGCTGCTGCTAGTGGTGGAGGCGGGTGTCTTGGCAATGGATACCTTCTTGAAGGGCAGGGCAGCGTCTGTGGAGGCCAACAGGCTCAGTAGCAGCACTGCGTGTACGTCGAAAGGAAAACGAAATATAAATTAATTAAAAGCTTCACGGCTGCCAGGGAATTGCATAACCCGGCCAGGATTGGTATTATGTCACAGTCCGGTTGGTGTGAAACGATTAAGTGGTTTTTTGGGTTTTTAGCTCAATTTGTAGACCAGAGTCCTCCGATTCCACTCACCTGTTGCTGTCATTAACAGCCAGCCTTTGGCTCTTCTCATCTTGTCGGCTTCAGTTCACTGTATATTTTGGCTCTAACTCCTCAGGCTAACTGAAAGAGTGGAAATACACAAAATATTATGTAAATTGTTAAGTTTTAATGTGATTATCGGACACACCCCACACACCTCGGCAGAAGATTTATGTTCTGGCAAAGTCGTTGAACGCTTCTCGAGTTAAAATAAAAAAGAAATGGAAGAAAAGAAACCTCTGCGGCCTTCTCTGCCCCTTTGAAGGCTTCCAATTGAGTTGTAAGCCCAAGAGTTCTGAATTTTTGGATATTGTCTTAATATTCGAGACACGTTCCGCGATTAACGCTACTCTTTCCGTGCTTGTCATTCAAGTCGGCGGCGGAGAGTTGAATTAAATGTGGAGGGGGGTATTGAGGGGAACTGAATCTGACGTAGAAATGCATTCCTCCCAAAATTGGTTGTAGAAAGTGTTCTTGATTTTAATTCCTAATTTGGTAAACTTTTCAATGTTGTTTTCTTGGAGTTTTGCTTATTGGAAATCAGTGAAATTTTATTGGGAAAAGTATACATTTTAAAATTAAATTCTTCTTGAATTATATTCTTGATTACATTCTTCTTTATACTACATATATATGCATATACTAGTATATGGATATATATTTATATTAAATATTTTTTCTTAATTCTTATAAGGAATAGCTTCTGAACTAAATTTAGCTAAAAAGCTTAAAATTACAGTTCATATGCAACTTGTTCTGTATTTTAATTTCAGAAAAAAGACAATAATGTAACATAAAAGAATTTACAAAAGAGGAATTTATAGAAGAAGAATTTATAGAAGAAGATTTTTTAAACAAAAATCATCTAGTAAAAATAATTAATCTGAAATAAAACTATATGTGGCTTATAAGATTTAGAATTATGAACCATATTTTAGGCATGTCTAATTAAAGCCTTAAATTCATGTACCCTGCTAAATTCATTATTTATTGGTTTGACTGGGGTTTTCGCCTGCCTTTCAATGTTTAACTTTACCAAAGAAATGGCATAAACTAAACATCATTTCCATTCACTACTAAGCGATCAATTAACTAAATAAAATCGGTGCTCGTTTTGTGCACACACTCATTGTGCGCAGAGCCTTAATCAGCTTCACTTTCCGATTTCCGTCTCTCTCGGGTGTCGGGTAATTGCATAATTAGCTTTGGCAGCCTTCAATGTCACTTTGGTTTTCGGTCGCTCGGCGGCGGCCTCACTTACGTAAGGAGAGCGATCGCGATGGCGATCGGTTGGGCGAAATTGAAAGGGTGGCACCAGCAGCAGTACCAACAGCAGTACCAGCAGCAGTCGCAAATAAATAAATAAATACTGTGGCCACATAATAAACACAATGCATAATAACTATAACAAATTTAAAAGCGAACGAGAAAAAAACTTTCCTTTCCCAATGCGTTTGTTGCGTTTTTCGCGTTCAAAAAAATTAAATGCAAAACGCTTGGCTCCAAAAAGATCATTGGAGCATTGTAATTTGCCAGTTGCAGTTGGTTTCCCTCCCGAAAAGTACTTTTATTGTGCATTGTTTTGGCTGGCACACGGGGCGTATACTTGATAGGCCATTAGGATTGGCGAGGAAGCTCCTCCTCCGTCTCCTTCATGAGTTCAAAGATTCAAAGCCGTTCACACCCAGTTTTTTGTGTGTCTTACCAAAAAGTGTGTCGTGCATTTTAAGTGGTGATTTGATTGGATTTGATTTGATGTCTCCCCGCCAGTCCCATTGAGTGTTTGCCATTCTGTTTGTCTTTTTGACATTTTGCGGGACTGAGTGGGTCGAGTGCGGAGATATATATCCGAATAAAAATATGATAATCGTTTTTGTTTCGACAGAGATAACAATATTGATGGAAATGAGTTACCCAACCGAAATGTCAAAGGGTTCTCGATAAAGTTAAGAAGTAGATGGTTAAGATTTCGACGTTTGTTAAAGATATTTTTATTATCTTTATTTGATTGCGTTCTTTGTTCAATTGTTATTATTTATCTTCACAACTAGGGACTTTTTCAATCGAGTTTTAGGTTTTTTATTGTTAGAACTCTAAACTGGTTTTCTTACGCAAAAAAGTAAGTCATTTATACATCTCTTAGTTTTAATTAAAGATCTGGGGGTTATTTGTCTTATGCTTAAATAAGCAAACTGATTTACATTACTGATTGTTATCTAAGACAATTTAATTAATAAAAATATATTCTTAATTATCCATAATTAAGAAATATATAAACTGTTGTATTTTTAACATTTTACAATGATTTGTATTTAATAAGTTTACATTTTTTAATAATATTTATTTGATATATTGCTGTAGCCTTTCAGAAACTATTTGCATAACTAGAAGGTTATGAATTATCTGTTCGCTTTGGAGGTTTGCTTTTTTTTCGTAGAGTCATTTGTTTCTAAAGAATTATCCCTAAAATAGGCAAACACATGTTAGAACTTACTAAGATCTTTAAGAAAAAAATTCTCTCAAAGTGCTTAAGCTTTTTTAAATAATACAAAGACTACCTAAAAACCCCACACACGATCGCCTCCGTGCCACATCCATCAACTTCTGTTCAGTTTTTCACATTCATGTGTACACAGAGCCTAACCATTTCCATTTCCATAAAGCCTAAGGTCAGCCCAGCTATCAGGTGTCTTTGGAAATTGGTGATAAATTACCGTGTGCTTAACAAAGCTTAATTATGGCTCTGCTTTTTGTTTAAAGTCTCGAATTTAGTGCAGAGCATTGTTCGCAAATGAAATGAAATATGAACTTATTAATTTCGGGCATATAATCGCTTACAGCCCACGGAGAAATCAGAAATCGGAGAGTCAGGGCAATAAATGATGTCTCGAAAAGTCGATATGCCTAGCAGGCCAGGCCTTATATTGTCTCTTGGCCAAGTTCAAATTCAAGGCTAAGCACGATGATGACAAATACCGGCAACTGGTGGCTGTTGTTTTTTTTTTTGTTGTGTATGCCTTTGTTTTGGAATTAATTGATGGATCTTTAGACATGTCCGACTGCAGCAAACACAAAAACACAACACACAAAAAAAGGAAAAATAATAACAATAAACGGAAACACAATAATGAGTTAACAATAAAATTTGGATCTGGTTTAGGAAATTCATTTTTAATTTGTCTAGAGGGGCTCTTGAATTTATATGATTTTTTAGTAGAACATTTGCATTAAATATTCATTTTAATGGCTGCTAACTCGTTGGGTGCTTTTCCTTGAGTTTTTGCAAATTTTTCCATCTGTTTTCTGCGAATCTGTGACTTTGAATGGATTTTTTAAGACAATAAAAGGCGCCTAGAATCGAAAGCCCCGAAGGTTGCCTTAAGTTCCCCCCACACACACACACCTAGACAATGAGCAATTAAATAAAGTTTTATAATTTTGCATTAATTAGTTGTTAGATGCATCATGGCCATAGGCATGATCGACGTCGTCTGGGGGACCCAAACTCTCGTTTTCGTTTACATCTCGCTTCGTGCATATTTTTCGTATAAATTTCTTCGACGTCAGCGACGGGTTTCTTGATCGAAATTTATAACCCGACTGAGCCAATCCGGTTGCTAGATAGAAGCAGAAGTCGTTGACAACTTTTTTTCGCTCTGGCATCATCATCTCTCTGGCCAGCTGGCCCATACAAGTTGCTAGTTGTCACAAGAAATTAGCATCTTCATGGTGTGTTATGCGATCTCGGCTTTTGGTACTTTCAAGGTCGCCTTTTTTGCGGTTTATTGGTGCAGTGCAGATCCACAAAAAAATAAATAAATAAAAAAATTGAGGGATCTTCGAGGTTCCCAATGGCACTGAAACACCGAAAGGTGTGTAAAGTTTTTACGGCTCACTTGGTTTTATAGTTTCTTGCCCTAATCGTCGTTTAGGTTATGAATTTATGAATTAATAACTGGTCGACTCAGGTTACTGGTTCACAGGAAGGGGAAGCAAGTTCTTAAAGAGTTAATTAAAATCATCGAGGCATAACTTGTCTTAATAAAAATTAAGTTCGCTTTAGTTTATTTATTTGCTAACGGAAATAGCTGGCTTTGTTTAGATATTAAGTATACTTCTTAGAAGCCTTGATAAATATTAATTACATTTCTGGGAAAGGCTGCGTATTTTGCTGGTCAATTTGTTTGTATTTTTGTGTTTGTTTTGCTTTTCGGCTTTTCGAATGCGTACGATATTTGAATTAATTTAATTTATCGACTGACAAATGGGAAAACCCTTTATAAATATTTATTAGATTGCTAAGAAAAAAGGTAACACACGTTTTTGGATACTTAAATATTAATTACTTTCCTAAAACTCTTTATAAATATTAAACAAAACTCAAAATCAGCATTTTACAACTGCAATCACTAATAATTTTTGAATATATTTACGCCACATTTTCTGTAAATTTCATTTCTTATCAATGGAAATTTCTCCTCCTATTAATTGCTGTAATCTCTCATATCTTTAACCTAAATCTGTCAGCAACATGGACTCCATTAGGAGTTTTTCTCGACTTTTTTTTTGCATCTGAAGACATCATGTCTCCAAGTCGTTGGCAGCAGGAGAAAACCGAGTTTCCTTTTCAGCTGCACTTAAATCAAAATCAATTTGTGTTTGATTTATTTGTAAGTTGTACTGTTTTTTTTGTTGTTTGTGTTTTTTGCATTAACCGAAGCTCTTCGGCAAATAGGTTTTATCGCCCAGTCCGGTTGGCCAACTTTCAGACTCTGACCTGAACTCTTATGGAGTTCAGTTCCCAGACAGGGACACCGACACTTGAGAGAAGCAAACAAAAATTATTATTTAACTTCTACTGCCGCCCCGGGGACAATTAAGCAGATATATTATTGTTAAATTTCTTAATTGTGGAAAACTGTGGGCAACGAAATGGAGAGTGAAAAGCGCCAAAATAAAACGTTTCAGCCGCAAGATGGATGAAAGTAAAATTTCAAAATTTCATTTGTTGTTGCTGCCTGACTGTCTGCTGCTGTTGCTGATGATGAAAGTAAAATCTTGGCTCAGTTATGTTGGCCATATTCGCCCATGCCTCGGTGTTGGTTGCTGCTGCTGTTGTTCGCTGAAGATGCGCAAACAATTTGAACATCTCTTCGCACAAACACCGATAGAAACTGTAACTGCACAAAGCTTGGTGGTGGTCGGGGGATGTGTCTTTGTGGGTGAAGGGGGCTCGGGCTCCCAAGGGGGGTGCTTCGTTTGGTCCAACAATATACAAGGCGCAGAGAAATAATTAGCAACGCCTGAGATCATTTTTGTGTTTGCAAAACGCTCTTTTGGCCATGAGCGGTGGCCATTGGTACACCGCAAAAATTTCGCTAAAATTCTGATATAAGTTTAACACTTTAGCACTTTATAAAACACTATATTTTATCTATATATTTCCCTTTTAAAATGAGAGAGATACCCTTATAGACATAATAATAATCTAAATATTTGTCCCTACAAATAAAAAGGAAAAATGATTTTAAGAGGATAAAGAAAAGATTTCAAATGTAGTCAAACATTTTTCATAATATTTATTAGAATGATTTATTTTAAACATTTTATTTAATAGAATCTTGAATATTTATATGTAACCCTTGAAAAATTGGCACAAAGACTTCAAGAAACTCCATTAAAAACTAATTCTTATATTTTATATTTTATTTATAAGACCCATTAATCTTAGATCATTTTATTGACTTTCAGTGATCAAATTTTTACTCTGTAGACCCCAAAAAAATAGGGGCAAGGGCTTTAAGGAGGCGTTATGCACCAAGTAGAGGTGTTTGACTTGTAGATAATCGACGAAGCTCTAAACTTAATGCAAATTTTGGGTCTTACCTTTTTGCAGGCGGCCAAAGTGTTGCTTTGTATAATCCACAATAGGGTTTTAACGTTTTCGCATTCGTTTTATAGGCGTATGCTGATTTTTGTTGAATTTTTCCAGCTGATTTTTGTGTTATTTTAATGTGTTTCCTAAATGAACAATAAAGATTTAGCCTCGTAAAACAGTTGGCACTCACACAAGCCCAAGCGATATCACACGCAAAATCACACAAAGGCAAGAGTCATTTATGTTTTTCCTTTTCTTTATGCTATTTTTTTTGCACTTGTATTAAGTTGCTGCAGTTTTCTTTGACTTTGCGTGTGTTGGTGTTCGTGTGCGCTTGTGTTAGTGCACTTGTGGAAATTTTTATCGTTGTTTGGCTGATTTTGTAACTGCCTTTGCGGTTACTTTGATTTAATCCACAGAAAAGGCTTTAGCCGTGGCTATATTCTATGCGTTCCGTTCACTATTTTTATAATATTTTTCTAGACACTGACAAGACACTTTATACATATAAAATATTTCGATTGATTTTCTGTGGATTTTTCCATATATTTCGATCACTTTTTATATAATTTGTCCAACTCTCTCACGCACAGAGAGATGCCCGCCGTCCATATATGTGTATATTTATTTATATATGCACCGATCGGATCGGATGGGATCGCCACGCCCACTCACTCAGTGCCCAGGTGCGCTGGCTGCCGTTCACCTGGCTGACCGCTTGCAGACTGAAATTGCAGATCGTGTATTGGCCAACTCGCAGCAGTTGGCACAAACTGGGAGTTCGGCTGGCTTTTGTCTTTTGACTTTGCGGATTGTCTTTGGGCCTGGCTTTGCCTTTGTATTTGCTTTTCCCTCCACAAAAAAAACTCCTCAGCTCGGCTCAGCTCGACGCTCGCTAATTTTGGTCCGTCTGCGGCTCTGAAAACGGGTTTATTGCCGCTTCGACGACGCTTACCACTTGCCGAAGTCGCTCCGCGCCGCCTTGCGCATGCGCGGCACGTTGTCACCGAGCAGCAGAAGCAAAGAGCAGCAGAGAAATCCGTACTCCGGGCGCCGCACAGCTCCAGACCCGGAGAGCCAGGCGGAGATCTCTCTGAGCCGAGCTTTTCTTGCCTTGCTTTTCCCCTGCTAGCATTCTGCAATCGGAGCGAGTGCCTTTGCTGGCTTTGTTGACTTTGGCCTGACTTTAGCTTTGTTTTGGCTGACTTTGCTCTGCATTTTGAGCTTGGACTGGCTGATAATCGTGCTTAACAGGTTTATTGATTAAGATTTTTTCATACCTTTTGCTCGGCTTCTTGCAAAATATTGGAAAAATGTAACAGATATTTGTAGGGGCTTATCAGAGCAATTGCGGAATAATGTATGGGTTTTATATATATTTTAAAATAATTATTGATATTACTATATGCTTTATTTCCATCAGATATCAATATTGAAAATTTATATAATTTGCCGTTTTTAATATGTAGTTTAAAAAGGTTTCCTTTCTTATGCATTAATAAGTAGAAATTATTACCATTTTTAAATTATTAATTCAAATATAAGATGCATTTTTCATATGTTTCTTATCAGTTTGAATTTATTTTAGACTATGGTAAAAATACAGAAGCATTTAAAAAACTTAACTTATAAATATTTTGGCTATTTTTTTTTTTTTAATATTATTGTGGTCTTTATAATTTATAAAGCTTGATTAACAAAAAAAATACATTTTATTTCCTAACTTTAAAACTAAAATCTCATAATTTATCTCATAATTAAGTTGTTACTATTATATATATATGGGAAATTTATATTTCCTTTTATTATTAACCACTTCCGATTAAAAAATCCATGCTTTTTGTGGCCTTTTACCATTACTTAACAAGCTTTTGGTCGTGATCCATTATCGATTTACCAACTAATATGCCAGTGTGCATTGTTTATTTTTAGTGCCTTAAATGCTTTTCCTTATGCTTTCCTCCCCAGCTGACCGCAATGACATAATGGTAACAATAACACAACCAAATTACGGTTACAGTTCAATTAATGAACCGCGTTTTGGGCCAAACAAACGGACGGACGGACGAGCGAGCGAACTCGGGGGCCATCTGCCAACGCATTAGTCACACACACAGAAATTATTTAAACGCCTCATGAATTATTGCGCATACGCAGCGTGGTTCGCTCGTTCGCTGGCTCGCTCGCCCGTTTGAGTGCCTCGCTCCGTTTGGCAATTAAATGCTAGCCACAGTAGTTGGTCAAGACTGCACTTCCAGCTGGATTCCATTGACCGAAAACCCACAGATCGAAATTCGTTTCGAATGCAAAATAATGCAAAGCATTTCGCGGCTCTCATCATAATGGAATCAATCAAGCCCCGTTTGCAAAGGCTTATGGCATATCGTTGCCTCTATTACGTCACAAAGTATAGCAGCTTTCAGTACATAGAAAGAAATTAGAAGTTATAATTATATTAATCAACTCTTAAGTATTTATATAGTAATATTAATTTTAAAGCTTCTAAATACTCTTCTTTATTATGTGCATTTTGATAAGAATACGTTTTAGTTACTTTTGGGATAATAAATCTAGTACAGAACTAAGTCCAAAGCTAACTTATATAAAAACACACAGTTTTAGCATTATTAATATTTTTTGAGCTCCTACTTTTGTCTCAGTGTAATGGCAGTAGCAACAGCATTAATAGTAATAATGCTGCACTGCATCTGCGCGCTTGTTCCGTATGTGAAAGTTGAATTTAAGCACTAAACCCAGCTGTAGCGAACTGAACTGAACTCAACTTGCGGCTTAGGCTGCAACTGTCTGCGTATTCAAATTGGAACAGAGCCAGGCTTAAAATCTTAAGTAGTATTCGTATCTGTATCTGTAGCATGCGGAATTGTTGAGTGCTTTATCGCTAACGGCGTGTGCCTCACATCTCGCATCTAGTTACATTCAAACACAGAGACCCCTTTGGGTTACACTAGCTAACACTGTTTAAGCTAGTACAAAATATATAAATAAAAAAATACGTATGTAATATGTCTCTTCAATTAAATACTGATAAAAAAAGAACACCTTAATAATAGGTAGATTACAAATAAAAGAATTTGTTGATTAAAATGAAAACCAAGATATAATACTGATAATTTACTACTTATTTAAACATTATCAAAAGCTAATTTAGTTTTGGATAGTGGATACTTATATAGACTATATATATTTATTAACTTATTTATTCCAGATATCCTAAAAAATGTTGTATAATTTTAAGGATTATATTTTTGTTGGCCACTGCTATATCTGTGCCCCGGTCTATCTGTGTATGAGAATGGGAGCACCGTGTCGCCCGGCACTGGATCTGTCTGCGTTGGCGACTGCCAGTGTGTGAGTGTTTGTGTGGGTCGAACGGTTTGTTGAACCGGTATTCCACATTTGTTGCAGGTACCACACACCGACAAAAAAGTCACAAAAAAAAAAAAGTCGGCACAACGTGTTGTAACTACTACTTAACTGGTCCACTAAGCACTAACCAACAACAATCCGGCGATCAATAGATCCAAACTGTGATCGCTCGAGTTATGCCAGCTGATAAAACGCGCAATTTGTTAAAAAATATTGTTTTTTTTTCAGAGGGGCTGTCCGTGATAACTATGCCAGATTGGCAAGGAAATGCGGGAAATATAAGGATAGAAATAAATTAATAAAATTGCACGGGTCTTTGACTCTGAGGCATTTTAAGACTAGCTAATATAATTATTGTATAATAAAATAATAAATTAGTAATAAATGTAATTGTTCAATATTTCAATTTCCTTAATATTAACATTTCAAATATTTTTATGGCAAAGAAAATATTTTTATTGATAAAGTAAACCCATTAATATACATGATAAATGAAACGATAAATTATAAATATATTAGTGGAATATTAATGTAGGTAAATAATCTATATAGTAAACAATATATTTATAAAAAAAGATAAGAAGTACTAAGAATAGTATATAAATATAATTTAAAATTATTAAAAAAGGATCTTGTCACAAAAGCTTTGAGCTAAAATATAAAATAAAATACATTATAGATAGATTAATGTAATATTAATGTACATTTATGTATTATATAGTAGAAAATATACACTTAATAAGATATAAAATATACAAAAATTAAACCAATAAAGCAGTTTGAATCTTGGTTTTTATTTAAGAATTTGTGTTCAATTTACCTAATAAGCATTAATATATTCAAATAAAAAATCACTTAAAAGTAAGCTTTATTACTGCTTATCATTATTATATGAGCAGACTAAGTTATTGAATTTAATGAATGTGCATAACCTGTGGCTTCTAAATTACTTTTAATAAATATATATTGAGCAGTATAACAAATAAAATTTAACAAATAATTAGGTAAATATTATGTCAAGTCTTGTTAAGTATTTTATATTATAATAAACTTGTTGAATAAATTCCTATCTTCTGACAAACTCTGTGAGATTGAATCATTTCTTTTATCTCAAATGACACTCCCCTGTGATGAATGTTTGTGGTAATCAAAAAAACCCTCTTAAGAAGTCCATTAAAATTAGCTTATATATTCCTGAGTGCAATTTCAAAGTTTGTAATGCAATTTCTTGAGGTTTTCTTTGTTGTTGGTAAACTGCCAACTGTGTAATTAGCCCAAATTCGTGGAGACCCCACCCCAATAAGATTTTGAGTCATTCTTATTTGCTTAAGCCAGAGAACCAAACCAAAGGCTATGTAAAATTTAAACAATAAAGCCTTACTTTGCCGCCCCAGTCCCTACCAAAATAAAAAGTGGTTCAACTTGTTTTTGTGTAGCTCCTTATTGTTATTGTTTATTACATATAAAAATTGTGTTTACTTCGTGGCTTTTGCCTTTGTTTTGTCTTGTTTTTTCTTTATTGGCTTTTAGTTTTGTTTTTCTGTTTTTTCTGTTGTTAAATGCAACTGGTTCGATTGTATCAAAAGTGGTTACATTCTCCTGACGGGGCGGGGGCCTTGAGATGTGGCTGGCTGAATCGAATTGCAATTCCGCGAAAAAGCACCCAGCCGATTCAGCTGCTCGATTGACCTTGTCGAGTGTATATTATTGAGTCGATTATAGGATGAAAAAGTTCACGACAAATCGGAACACCTTGCTCAGTGTGCTGTTCGATTCGGGTCGCTCCGGGGACTCCTGTCGCAGCTCGGCCCCTGCCACCAAATGGGCATCCAGTTCGGCCTCCAGTTCGGCGCCATACCGCAGGATATACCACTCGGCCAGGAAGTAGATGACCAGGGTGATCAAGGCGAACTTGAGGTAGATCTTAAATATGTCGAACACGTGTAGCAAAAGCTGATGCAGCAGCTCCATTAGGTCCATTATGACGGCCCACGGTGCGTATACGTCATGCAGGTATTAAAATAGACACTGAAAAGCAAGCAGAACATGTTTTGTATTGAAATAAGATAAGTTTTTAAATAATTGAGTTGGTTAAACCTATTACTTCAACTGCCTTGACAGCTTTGCAATAAATAAAAAAAACTAGAGCTTGCTTATTTTAAAGAATGATTTATTTGTTGCAAGTGTACACTATATTATGAAGGTTTGAAGTTTTAACTGGAATATATACAAAAAATATTGGGGTTTATGTAGATAATGATATATAATTTTAGCTCAAACCTCTAGTACGTCAGGTTCAGTTTTTTTAAATGTTAAAAGGCAGCCTAGAATTATGGTTCTGAAATTGTTTAAGGCCGCCCAGCTGAGAAATGATTCTATTTTAGGGAATATTTATTGAAAAGGTTTTATCTATTAACTACCATATGCAGTTGAGTGTCTTTTGGCACATTTTTCAATAGTATATTGCTTGCCAAAGATGTTGGAATAATATTTGTTTAATCCACAGAGTTGTTACCTCTCAAGTTTACCTGTTCGTCTGCTAGTCAGCCCCGTGTGTTGTCGTCGATCGAAGTTTTGCGATTTTGTAAATGAGGTCGTGTTTGGTTTTTGGTTGGCTCTATTATGCAATTGCCAGCATTAGGTTTTCGTGTTGACGATGCACATTTCGCTTTCGGCCGCTGAGTGATGTCGCCTCATTTGCATTGGATTCGAGGCGAGCGGTGTTGATGGCCGCGGCACAAAAGTGCGTGTCTTTCCCGATATTTGTATCTCTTTCAATGGCCAGCCATTGGGCAGGCACCTTAATTATGTTAATATGTGTAGAGCATCCAATCTTTTGTTTCCACCTTTTCTCTGGGTCTTCCGCCTTTCTTTCGGCCTTTTGTCTTCAGACCCCTAAAGTCGTGGCGGCTGCTTTGGCTCCCTGCAAACACGGGCATAAAAGCAAATTTCGTTTTAATTTGATTGAAAATTAATTAGAGACTCACAAAAAGATGAACGGGTAAAAAGGGTAAACAAATTGGATTGCGAAAAAGTGGTCCGAAAACTAGAGCACGAGGTGTGACCGAATTGGGAGATCGTATGGAAATCGAATTGGACTCTTGGGGCAGGTCGGATTACCGTCGATCGAATTAGCATAGAAAATGGTTTTTGGTCAGATTGAATATTTAATTGAAAAAGAGACGAATGGGAGGGCAGAGGGAAACAAGATCGAATTTGTCAGGGTGAACCTTGAATTAGCCGGGGATTTTGTAATAAAATATATTTTAAGATCGAGTCAGAGATGGGAAAAAATAATAAAAGTTAAATCTATAATAGAGATATAGCTAAAAAATAAAAGATAAGGGTTCAAATGATTATGTTTTAAGGCTTAGTATTGTCTGATTGTTTTTTTGCAAATATTTCCTCGAGGGAAGATTGAAAATTAAACATTTTCCTAAAGACTCATTTAAGGCATTTTGCTAGATTTTCATTAATAAATTGTTGCATTTACTAATTGAGATTAATATCTATTTTTATTAATAAAATCCAAATTAAATCTTAAGAAATGCTTAAATATTAATTATACGTAATCTCGAAACCATTAACAAAACCATCAATAATTAAGCTAAGGTAATTTACACTCTCAAGCTATTAAACCATTCAACTTGATGTATCCCAAAATAAACCCATCAAATTTCTTTGTAGACACATTGACCTTAAATATTGTTTAACAATTTTAACAGGTTAAATTTTGAATTGATCCAAGAGCAGTAACCTCTGTCACCCACTTTGTCTCCCGGTCTGACCCTGATCTCTAAAGCCACTTCATTTTATCTGTATAAATTCATAATGTTCGTCATTTGGAGGGAGCTTAAATATAAATTCAAATGGATCAGAGATCAGTCAACTAATTATGCCACTTTATCTCCCAGATGACCCTGATAATGAACGTTCATCAATTTGTATATTTTTATGTGCTTATGAGTCTTAAAAAGTTCAAATCAAAATGGATAACACATTTGGCATTATTTTAGGATTGATAATGAAATCTTTAGGGGAATGGGAAGAATAAATATAGATTTAGTATTTTGGAGGTTGAAAATGTATGTAATTTTAATCAATTTAAATTTAAATGCATTATAATCTATTATATTTTCATTACGAAAATTTCCAAAGAAATTTCATTCCCCCTTTATTGTCACGCCACTGATCATAGCTATCCATCAGCGGGCAGTTCGACAATTCGAGACAGACCACTGTCAAAACCTGGCCAGAGATTGCATCTCTCGTATTTTTGAATACACTTGACAATCGCTAAACGCAAACCGCCGACTTAACCTTACCCACGACGACGAGCTCAGATGGGATGAGACGAGGCAGTGCTCAAACTGAAGCTCAAATTCAGAGCCAAACTCGACTCTTCGGCAACTTGATAATCGCAGCAATTATACTAAGCACACAAATCAACTTCGACTTGGGGGGACCTGTTCGAATGAGCCGCCTCTCAGTTGGAGCTGGAAATGTTTTGCATTAATTTTCAAAACGCATGCGAAAAGACGCAACATATTTATAAGACGGCGGCAAAAAAAATCCAAACTGCAGTGGCAAAAACAAAAAAGAAAACCAGTCGCAAGATGCGGATAGCCTTCGCCACTGGGAAGTATTTTCGGGTGGAGGGAGGAGGTGCATCTTCCTGATGCAAAAATGGCAAATGTTGAAGTTGAACTGTCGCATAAAGTCAGAGGAGTCCACAGCCAGATTCGGTTTGACAGGTCGTGCAAATGGGCAAGAAGATTTCGCAGAAGCCACCTCTCCACATCCACATCCGATGGAGATGAGTGTGACGCTGAGATGTATTCCGAGCGCTTGGCTGGTGCGTGGATCTACCGGTTTTGCGAGATCAGACCCAGACACCTTGAAAGACCTTCTGACATTTTGCCGACTCGGTTACCCTGCTTTTTTCTCGGACCCTGGTCACTATTCGGTGAGGCTTTTCTATAAAAAAATCAGTTTCGGTGTGAGGCAACTATTACTACAATCAAACGAAGCAAGCGAATGGGTTTGGCAATTAAACAAATTGTTTCTATAAATAATTATAATTATCCACCATAGGATTTGTTGAGGTAAAACTATTCAACATGTTTTGAAATCCTAAAGAGTAGTCTTCCAGAAATTATAGCTTTGATATTTATGTAAATAAATAACCATAAAAGTCGAAAAGGGAATATAAAGGACATTTCATCTATTAATTGAGATTTAAAATTTGGGAATGAACAGATAAAGTTAGTTTAATTTTATTTTAACCAAAAAAAAATATATAATTAAATTAATAAAATATATAAATATTTCCTTCTTTCATAAAAATATGAGAAAATGACTTAAATTGCTTTCTATTATTTAAACTAGTTCAAAGTTAAATTAATTTTAAAGTCGTATCGAAAAATAGTAATATAATTATATATAAAATATCTGATCATAATCTTTAATTATATTCCATAATTTTCCTTAAACTCCTTTAATTTCAAGAGCATTTAAGCTTCCTCGAACTCGGAACACAGTTTCCTTCCTCCCTTCTGGCAAATAAATTTAATTTGCGCAATTTATTGAAGACAATTTCAACATCCACATGAAGCCGAGTTAATGAAATAATTTCTTGTTTTGCTGGCAACGATTTCCCCTCTCCGCCAGCCTCCGCCTCTCGCATCGTATCGCATTTCTGTTCATATTTTGCATGAAATTCGCGTCACATTGTAAATTATTTAGTTGCATATTAATTAGTGGACACTTCCAGCCAAAACCGTAACAAAGCAGCAGCCAAGGGGCAAAGCTGAGGAAAGGAGAAAAAATATTGTTTAAGCTTCTTACATAATGCAAATGGTGTTAACTTGACTCCAGTTACCAGTTGTGGCCTCCGTGGTTGTCTAACCCATTAAAAAACGTAAACCAAAAATTGGGGGGAACGGCGCCGTGAATGTGGGTGACCGGAGAGTGAATGGTCAAGTCAAGTCGAGAAAATGAACACTATTTGTGATTTACAGTGCTCGCTTTTGGGGCAAGAGAGGGTTAAGTTGGGAGAAGACCGGAGGGGGTTAAGAGCGCCATACAAAACTGTGTCACACTTTGTGTCGCTTTCGGTTAATGACTGAAATTGAAATTGACTTTTAATTAGGTTTCTTGTTTTTCGGTTTTTGCTTTAGTTTTTATATTTCAATTTCAGTTCATTTGCTTAAAGCCCCGATATTTCCGCATCGTAGCCAGAGAGGCTTATTTCTTATGCATGAGCGACGACCGGCATTGCGTAGGTGTAGTATGTACATACCTGTATATATTACAGGTACATATATATGTATAATTACCTACGATTTATTTCGTATTTTGCCGTACGCGGAAATGAAGTCTCCCCGCTGTGGCACACAAAACTTGAACTACTTCTTCTCTATTTCGGTCCCAATACTTTTTCCCCCTCATTTCGAATGGAGATGGCGTGGAAATGCCACGATGGGAGGGTAATGGTTAACATCAACAAAGATTAAAGGAGGCAGATAAACATTCAACACCTCTTTCATGGCTTTGCCTACAAAGCTAAGCGGGAGTTTTTTCAGCACTTTCTTTATTTAAAAAAGTGCGTTAACAGCTTCCCTGTTAAATACTTAAAAAATAATTTAATAAAATGATAACTTAACATATTTAACAGATACATAATCGACAATATTAAGTAATAATATTGTTAATAGAAAAATGTTTAAAAATTATGGAGAATGTGAATTATCAAATATTTTTTATAAGATCTTGGAATTAATTTGTTCCTCTTGTATGTATATGTTGGTTAATTATTGTTTTATCTTAAACATGATTTTAATCTTTCTTGATAGTTCAAATAGTTCTCAAAGCATTTTTAAATAAATATTCTGTGGTGGAATCGAAACTTCTGTATATGTTGACTCTGCTATATTGACAAACGAATTGTTTTTGATCGGAATTAATTGATTGATTTACATGGAATAATTAAAACCGATTAGCAAAGATGCTCATATAAAATAGTAAATGTTACTAATTATAGGACATTTTTTTTAAGCTGGCAACTTAGGATTCTGCTTTATAAAAAAACATTCCTATTTTTATTGTTAGCTCGATCCCTCACGAATTTTCATAAAACCCTTTATTGTAGATGAAAAGCCAATAGTGAAGGGCTATTAGCTAACTTATTTTGTTGGCTTAACAATTGTCTGCTTTTCATCTTCCCATTTAAGTTTAATTCAGCTTCATAGTAAATATTTATATACAAAAATAAATTTAAATGGAGGAAGATGAAAAATATACTACATTTGGGGAAAAATTACTTAATTTGTTAAACGTTTTTTACTAAAATATAGCATAAAATACTGCGGAGGAGTATTAACAGTCTCAGAAGAGGTATTAATATTTATATCTCTCCGTGTAGTCGGCAAGCACTTTGTGCGCGTTTTTGTGTACATTTACCAAAAGTTGTTAGTAGGCCGAGGGCTTAGCTTTCCATTAAACCTAATCCAATGGGGATCGTATCCCCAATAGTTAATACTCACGGCCTTGTTTATTCTAAGCTGCTGGCACATTTTAGGATCATCGAATAAATAGAAATAAAATTAAACAAAATAAAATTTGGACGCAGCACAAAACAAATAATTTTCGACAATTTTGCCAAAGTTTCTGCTTCTTACATTCGGATCGAAAGCTATAACATATGTTTAGCATCTGATCTCTGTCAAGTTGAGCTTTAAAAATACTCAAAAGAGGAAGAGGGACAACTATAGTGATCATGATCATTAAATCTAAAAAGCTTTACACTGCTTGGCAATGTTAAAAAGTTAAAGAAGCAAACTGCTTGCTTCCGGTAAGCAGTAAGTAAACTTAAAAGATGTTATTTTTAAAATTTTTATTTATTTTGATGTTTTATTTTAAATGAACATGAAAAGGTGTGGTGTGTTTGTGGATATTAAACAATGAAAGAAATGTGTTTTTGTTATTAGTAACTATCAAATTATATACAAAATGTAATTTTGGGAAACATTCAAAAGACATAACGTGGAATTTAGCGCCAAAATTGAAGGTTTTGTGACAACAACAAGAACAAAGAGTACAAAAAAGTACACAGAGCAAAATATAAAATTTTATAAATTGCAAAAATATCATCTGGAAATTTTAAAGGTTTTCAATTTAAATTGGGAAATTTATGGTTTTAGGAATTTCATTTATGCATTTTGAAAATTTGCTTAAAAAAAATTCAAACATTTGTTTATGCTTTTCTTGCTCAGTTGCATTTAAAACTCATTCGATGGCCTCGATTATTTCATATTCTTCATCCAAAGAATGGTCATAATCGATGTTGTATTTGTTCTTGATCTTGCTCTTGTAGTCCTTTAGCTCCGCATCATTTTCGAATTTGTTAGTGTTATAGCGCTGTTTGCCTCGCGAAGTGTTTTGTGGGTTTTGGGTGATGGTGTTGCTATTGCTTGGGTGCTTTTTCTTGGCTTGTTGGGGGCTATTGCTGTGAGTGCGATTCCTAGATCTAGTTTGGTTGCGGTTACTTTCCCTATCGCTATGGCTAAGTCTATGGGGCTTACTGCTACTGCTAGGCTTTGATTTTCTTTCGCTATTTTTACTAGATTTATGTTGCTGTTGCTGCTGCTGTTGTGATGATGAGTACAACGATTGAGGATTGGTACTTGGTGTGGTAAATCTCATGCTACCTCTAAAGCTATTTTTGGTCATTTTACTGTAGTTGCTGCTATCTACGATTCTATTGTTGTTGTTGTTGAGTTGATACTGCTGCTGCTGCTGCTGCTGTTTCTCCTGATGCTGTTGCTTTTGAAATTGCCGCTGTCTGCCTCCGCGCTGTTGTGTTGTGGTTCCGTTTGCTGCTGTTGCTGTCCCAATCTTATACTCATCATCGGCCTCATATCATACATCACTCGACGACTGCTGCTTCTCGGGAATGCGATAGAGCTCGTCGTTGTTCTGGTAGAGCTGCTCCGAGCCGGCGCAGTTCACATTCGACCACCAATCGCAGACGCGGACGGCTTGGTTGAAGACAGTGCCATTGGGGCAGAGGAAGGAGTACTGGTGGCCGGAGTGGAGGCACCAATGCCACACCTGTTTAATGGCAATCATTATATATGCGATATTTATGGCTATTTAAGGGGTAAACTTCACCTGACAACGCGTCTCTGTGTCCGCATAGTAGCCCGGCTGGCGACCCTGACAGTTGAAGGCCAGACCCTTGGGCACAGCATCGTAGGCGGGGTAATCCTCGCCAGCAACATAGCCATCGATTTGCTAGAAAAGGCAAATATAAAGCAATTAGAAATAATTTAGCATTTATATTAAAATTTTGTAATGCTATTCAAATCAACCTGAATACCATTGGCCCCCATTTCGCATATAAAATATTATTATAATGCATTTAATAGCGATTCTCTCAACACACAAAATATGGAATTAAATTATGACTCCATTTGGCGGATCTCCGTGTGAATTATCTCAGCTCAGTGGCTGAGCGACCTTCAATTGTGGGTGGCATGTGGCAGCCACACATTGCTCAAGCGCCAACAACAAAATGAACTCTAAACAATAACAAATTACAATTTGAAACAATTGCCACACAGACACATTTAAAATGCAAATGCAGCAACACGAAAAACTGGCAGAAACCAACAAAAGAACCAGTGAGTGTTGAAAATTGTGCACTTGCAACAGTTGCAAATAATTGTGTGCTCCGAGTGTGTGCCCCATGTGACAACCGACTGTCAATCTCATGCGTACGAAACCATGAAAAGCCGAAAAGCTCAAAAGTCGAATAGCTGAAGAGCCAAAAAGCCAAACAGCCGAAAAGAGCAACAAATAAAACAATAAAAACCCGACACATCGAAGGCGGAGAGCAGATGGGATCCAAACCTTCGGATTCTTTTGTGTCGATGGAGACTTAGACTCATCCATACATCGGTTCCAGCCTCATGTTGCAGGTTGCAACTAACCATCTATCTTGATCTTGCCTCAATTTCTAATCCAAATGCAGTTTCCCATTGTTGCCGCCACCATTGCCGTTACGCTCAAATAAATCTCTCTCCCTTCGGCGGCATCTCCCATCCAGCCAGCCAGCCAGCCGCCTTCAAGGGGTTAAGGGGGTTATTTGGGTTAATGCCGAATTTATGCTAATGGAAGGTGTTTCGACGTGGCAAAAGTGATTGGCAATGTTCAGCCGTTTGAAAGGGGTGAGAAAAGCTTGGGATTTCTTCTTGAGAAACATAAGAGATTTACGGGAGGGCTCAGGAGATGTTTAATTTCTTTATTAAAAATTTATAGGAATTTCAGATAAAATTATAGCATATTTCCTTG
This sequence comes from Drosophila anomelani, assembly GCA_035045905.1. Lineage (NCBI taxonomy): Eukaryota > Metazoa > Arthropoda > Insecta > Diptera > Drosophilidae > Drosophila > Drosophila anomelani. Next base: position 9,715,924 of record JAWNOO010000165.1, read on the forward strand.
AGGAAGGCTTTCTTAAGTAAGGCTCCTTTCATAGGAAACATTTGTCATTTACTTTATGAATAGGAATTTAATTAGTTTAGTTTTCACATCAATTTATTTTATATTATCATGTAATATTTAAATATACAAGGAATTTAATGATGATTTTCTATATTTTTTCCAATTATATAAAACTCTACTACAAAAATGCATCCTAGTTAATTGTCAAGCTTCCACTTTGAATTGCATTTTCAACATTTGCACTGCCTCGGTTTTCGGCTTAACTTTTCTCAATCACTAGCAATTTTCACGCTAATAAATGGGCTTTCCTGGGCTTTTTAACATTTCCAACTGCCCCACAAGAGACACAGAAATGAAACAACAAACCATGTTAACCGCCCATTGCCTCAGTAACCCAAAAAGCCAAGTAGACCCAGTCCCAGTACCTTGGATCCACCGAAGATGCGCCTCCCCTCCCGCACCATCACCATCAATTATTTCCCTCCACTCTCAACCTTTGGCCGGGCCATTTTCCTTTAAATATCAACCAGACGAGACGGCATGAGAGTTACAACTGGAAAATGGTTAATTTTCCCTGTATTTTCCTTTTATTTCTGTTTGCCGAGAGCGGCTGAGGGGTAACCAAGGCTAATTGATAATGTAACACACAGCGGGGAAGAGTGCCTTGAATGGTAAAAAGCGAATGTTGTTTACACTTTTAGTTGGGTCTAGTTATCTGTATACTAAATATACACTATGTTTTTTGTGCTTTTTATATGTAAAATATAATTTTATTTGGATTTTATAAGTATTATAATATTTATCAAGGAAAGTAGCGCTTTAAATTATATCGGGACTTCAGGAAAAATTATTTATAATTTAGTGAAGTTTAAGAACTGTTTATGTAAGATTAAAAGTAACCTAAAAGAAAGCCAACCCCTCTTGAGTTAGTGTATCCAAGTCAGAGGAAGAAAGACTCATGACGACACCTTTTTAGAAAGAGCCTCGGCTCCTATCCAGGGGGAGCTCTTGCTGTGTGCATTTCTGGCGGGGACGTGAGAAGTTGTCTAACACTTTGGCAGACAGGTTGTCTGCCTCGTGTGTCGGCTACACCCCCTTGGGTCTCCCCTCTTTATTTTCCCAACAACAGATCTCTTGGCCAGCTTCTTTTGGCTCTTCTGCACTTGCAACATTGCATGCGGCATGAAAGGAAGATGGCCAAAAGGGAGAAAGGGGCCAGAGGAGGCAGGCAGGCAGCCAGAAAGCCAGCTCTTTTTTTGGATATTTTTTTTGGAGGCAACAATTGTAATTGTTTGCTGGTGTTGCTGTGTTGTGGCTGCAACTTTGCGTGGGAGTTTGTTGTTGCCGCCACTGTTGTTGCTGGCTGAGTGAGATCCCAATCAAACAAGAGACAAATGGTGTGCACAATCTTTCTATGCGGAATGAATGTACGAAAATTATCTCAGATGACACTTTTGTGTGGCGTCTCTGGCTCACATTGATACACCAAAGATATACACCCAGGCACGGCCAATGAAGTTGTCAAATCAATGCTTAGATACTGCCAGCGCCAAATTATTCAATAAGCCATTTCCCAAGCTCATAAAAAGGCTTTTACACAAGAGATGTTTTTGCCATGATGGCGGGCAATAAAAATGGTAAATTGAAAAAGGGAACGGGGTTGCTGGGTCTTTCTGCACTTGGATAAATTACTTTAATAAATTGAGAGAAAAATTAAAGAAATTTGAAGGGTAGAGGGTTTACAATTTACTTTTTGATGGAATATCCTTTAGTTTCAATATATTTTAAGCTTCTAGCTTGTTCCTTTTGGGCCCCAAAATATTCTTTGAAGACGAGGATGACCTTCTTAAAATTTGTTCAATATTTTGGTCAATATTTTCTTCAAGTGTGCGATTTTTTCAGTAAAATACAGGATTAGGATTACGATTATTGTTGCTATTACGATTACGATTACAATCGGTGGGAAGAGGACTTCTCTTTGGCCAACTTACCCCATTGACACAGTTCCCCGCCAGCATCGAGAGCACTCCCAACACGACTATCAGAAGGCAGGGGCTCCTCCACCAAAACTGAAACTGAAGATGTTGCTGCTGTCTGTGAAGCTGCTGCTGCTGCTGCTGTTCATGCTGCTGCGGTGATTTGTTCGCTGCCATGATGTCTGTTGTTGTATTGTGATTTTTTTTTCCTTTTTTTGGTAATACGTAATTTAAATGTGATTTTTTGTTTGCTATCTAAAAAATACAAAACGAAAATCGAAAGAAAACGAGTCGAGTGGGTTGAAGATATTAATTTTCTGTTTTTTTGGTTTAATGCATTTCGGTTTTTCTGATATTTTAGAAAGGAAGCTGCATCTTCTCCTTCTCGGCTACAGTGCGGCATGTAATTTGATTTTATATCTATCGTACATGTACATATCTATTATGTGCTGCGAGAGGAGGCAACCACAACTGCTAATGGACAATCGAGTATTGCTGCCGTGTGGCTGCGACTATGTTGCAGCTGCTACTGAGGATTGCATTCACTTTTATTTTTTCATCGCGGGGCAGCGGATGCTTCTAATGGATCTTAATTGATAATAACTCCAATTGTTTATCCCGGGGTTAACGCTATTGCGCAGAATTCTTATTTACAACATTGTTCCATCATAATTTGATTACATCAAAGCTGGCTTTTAATGTAGTAAAACTGATCGTTAGGCTAGCAAGCTTGTCGTATTTTGTACTTTTTGTATTTTTATTGTTATTGCTCATCTGGGATGCATTTTTACAATCATTAAAAGCTCTTTGGACATTTATTTATTTTATGGAAAACAAATAACTCGAAGATATACAACATATTATGATACTTTTATTACGTTGAGTTATGTAAATCTTTAGAGAATTGCTTTAAAGTTTAAACAGTGAATCAGATACTGGAATTATAGCTATTGAGATTTAAAAGTGGGTTCTACAAGCAAAATTTATAGTTAAATTATAATCGGAAACGGATTTTTTATAAACTCAAACATGAATTCATATATTTATTTATATATATATATTTTTATATATTTATTATCTGACTCTGACATATCTTTCTGCCTTCTAATAAATTTATGTACATAAACAAGTACAACATTTTATTAATTTATTGCTATTATATATATTATATTATTAAATTTTTCGATTTTTCTTATGAATATTGTCTTTCCCTTTCAAATTTAGTAAAATTTTTATCCTCAAACTAACTCTTGACCTCATAAAGAGGATCCCAGCGAGGTCACGCCTTTGAGTATAAAACAAAAATCTTTGATCTATAAAGCTTAGAACAAGTATTTTCTAAAAAACTTATACCCCTTAAAGGATTTCTAAGCAGGTTTTCCCAGTCCACTGATATTTTCACACTCGTTCTATGTTCAGTCTGACTATATCCAGCACTTGTTGCTCCTCATGGGAACTAATTGATTGCTCAACTCTGCAGCACAATTTGAATGCCACGCACTTTGCCGCCGCGCACAAGAAAAACACTTTGGTATCGTATCGTTTTGGATCGGATCGGATCTCGTCTTAGGATCGGGACTCACTTTAAGGCGATGCGAGCCGAGGAACACGTGTGGCCGCGTTTGAAGTTGATGCAAAAGTTGTAAAAAAATTCGCATCAATTTTAGTTTTATACTCAAGAGCAGTGCACTCGCTGGGCCGCGATCCGTGGGCCCCTCTCTGCAGATGAGCGAGGCTGCCAGCGGCCAAATCCACAGCGTCATCGCTGGAATTGCCAAAGAGCAACCGCAGCCGAAGCTGGAAAACTAAATCATCGTGTCTGGTGGGGCTCTCAACGATCCGAACGATCGGGTATTATTCTCTCATTCATGAGTGCGGGGGATCTTTTTTTCGGGTCTTATTTTTCCACTATGCCAGTGAGTCTCTTTTGTTTTGTTTTGTTTTCGCGGTTTGTTGATGTTTGCTCGGATGTGTCGCAAAGCCGCCAAAAAAAAATTAGTGCAAATTTCTGCTTATTGATGATGCCACTTGGCCAACTTAACGGCAATTCCATTTAATTGTCGCGCGCTTAGTGCGAAATTTTCGCTCATTAGCGCTGGATAAACGAAAGACTTAGGCAACGAACTCGATGCGGCATTGATTGGAAAAGTGGGGGAGAAATAGCGGAAAGTAAAACGGAGGTTGAAGTTTAGGAAAGAAAATAAAGGGAATTATTCAAATGACATAAATATTTAGTAGGAAAATATAAACACAAATCATAATATGGATTTTTAGTAGTTTTTACATTTTTATTCTCTGATTTTCTACAGAAAAATAATGTAGATCAGTATTAAAACTAAGAATAATAATTCAAAGAATATATATACAGATTTTAATATGAAAATGTAAATATTTTTGTTATTTCTATAAATATGTTTGAATTTATTAGTCTTTGCCTCATTGTATTTTTTAAGCAGCTTTCTTATCTTTTCTTATCTTTTTTTTCTATATATGGTTACCTAATATATGTATATTCTAAATACCATAATTATAAATAGGAGCTACATTATTTAAAGCCCATAAAATAGCTTAATTTTCAAGGGGCCCTCCCAGAACTTGGACACCCAACGGATGCTGCTTGTGCAATTCCGTTTGGCGGCTAACAGCGTTTAATTTCGATTTGCAAAAAATTATCATAAATTAGACTAATTAAAATCGAATGCTGCAATAAATTTTCATTGCAAGAGACATTCGTTTGCTCTAGAATTGATGAAGTCGCAGCGTGGCACATCGGAGCCGCTCAGCCGCTCACTTTCAAAAGATGTGCACGGTGGCAATCCGGTTCAGCGCTCGGTGCGCTTCAATTGCCCAGACATCGACAGACCTGCGATCCGAGACTAGAGGCTAAGAGACCTGGGACTGGAAAAGACCTGGGATCCGAGATCCGAGACCCGGAGACGTGGCGGCATTCTGGTTCACCTTCGAGAAAAGCGCAGACAATCGTCTGGCCGTTGCCAAATGTCTATCGTGGCTTAGTTTTCTTGATTTTCTTGGTTTCGAGAGCAAGTTTCGGCGTATCGGTGCGGTGGTTTGTGTGAGAAATTCCCTTAATCAGCGTCAGTTGCACTGCACCAGTCCCCCTGTAAATGGGCAATGGCAGTTGCTTTATGGCTTTCTTGTAAATATCGTAAATATCTTATTATCATTAGGCGTTGGTCGCTATGTCTATATCCCTCCCCCTTTGAAAATCGGGCTACCATTGCCCAATTGATTGGCGGGCGGACGATAATCTCCAATTAATCGATTCAAGTCGAGACTTTTCCACCGCCTCCGCACAATTTCCAATGATTTCACACGAGTCGAGTTGTCGACGGCCTTGACTTTTACCCGTCCGAAGGTTGAAGGCGGGCAGATCCATCATCATTATCATCAGCAGCGGCTTCTTCGGGTTTCATATTTTCTGGCTGGCGCTGAAAAAAATATTTAATACGTGACGAAAACAATGATCAAGTAATTATGTGGCTTATAAATGTCGGCTTCCCGTTGCCTCGCTATGACACTTGCTGCCTAAACGCATTTTCCCTTGGCTTTTCCGTTTCCATTCTGTTGTCAGCCTAATGCCGTAATTTAATAAATTATTTTAGAAATGTTTTTAAATTCCACTCGGTGAATGGGTGGGTTGGGGGTCTTCTTTTGTGTGTGTGTGGAGAACTGGATTACTGACTGGGTGCCATTACATCAGGGTCAGACCTGACGTTGACCTCTAGCTGATTGCTTTTTAACCACAAGGTGCTTATTGTTTGTGGCTGAAATCAATAAGGGTTTATAAGAGCCGGCTTGATTCTTTATTGAATTTAAGTGCATTTTGATTTATTGTTAATTCGATTACAATAACACAGTTCTTTGGATTAATAAATCAACACAGAGCCCTACTTATCCCTGCATTAATCTAACTTAACTAGTTCAAGGCTCAACTGGACCATCTGCATCCTCTTTCAGCCAGTTCATTCATCAGTTGGCCCGGCAATTCCTCATCCCCAGCATCATTTGTCAATTGCTAACGAAATCCTCCCCACCTCGTCTCGACCAAAAAAACGGAAGAGAATAAACAAAAAATACTGGCAAACAGACCGCAAACATTTTGATAAACGCATTTAGTTCTCATTGTTCTGGTTTGGAGTTGGCCGAAAAAGCAACAACAAAAAAAAAATAAACTCCCTGCCATTGCACAAAAACAATGCACTTCAGGGGCTCGGGCTGTGTGTTCTTTTTTTTATGACTTTGGAACAACTTGATTATTGTGCAAATAAAAATTCTAATGACGATTTCGGCAACAAACAATGCAATTATGCAAAAGCCAGAAGTGGAAGGTAATTAAAGGCAGAACGGCGGCGGAATGATAATTATCGCGGCGCTGCCATCAACAATGGATATGCTAAGCAAGTACCAAGTTCCAAGAGGAGGAGAACATCCTCTGGAGATGGCTCGGCGGCACATGCCACATCCGCCAAAAAAATAAAGGAGAAGAAACGAGCCGTGATCTATCATCACCAGTCTTTGTCTCGGCTTTGCGCAACTCCGCCCCTTCCTTCCACCGGGCCACTCCGCTCTCCAAAATCCCACACATCATCTGGGCTAAAAGGTTTCGCTCCGCCACAAATTGTGGCAAATTGTCTATGGGTTTTGTAATCGAAACGCGAAGCTCCTTCATCGAATTGAACAGAATTCCCCCGGCCGAAAGTGAATTTGCGAAATTGTTTTGTCACTCGACGGATTAGTTGAGTTCATTTGTCCCCCCAAGTTGGCCAACATTGATTGATACTTTTCCTCCCTTTTTCGCTTACTTGCCAGTCATCCGTTCAAGTGACTTCATTTATTTGAAATCTTTACCAATTTATTTTTTTTTGCATGATAAATTAATGCTTAGGGAAATACCCTAAATAAACATACAAGTGTAAGTGGGTCACTGGGAGGATAATAGAGATGATTAATTTGCATTTCAATTTAAGTTGTCAGCTGTTAATTTTCAGATTTTAAATAAAGTTTTGATTCAAAGGGAAATAATTTTCAAATAATGTTCTCATAGAACAGATTCCAAATAATGTTCAAAACTTTAGGAATTTCAAAAAGTTATATTTTATGTTATTCCCTCAATTCAAGCCACATTCTATCACTTCAATTTTTATTTATAACCAAAATTAGTAACTATTCTTAGAAAATGCCAAAGGAAAATTGATTGAATTGCCATTTGATGAATGGCTGATGTATATTTACCGAAATTATTCAGAAACAAAGTGACAAGGGAAACACACAGAAAAAATTTAACTGCAGCTCGGAAAACCAATTACAGGCACGATGGCAAATGTGCTGTTGAGATGATTGAAATTAATGGCAGATCCATTCAAAAATATAAAGACACTACTGACTCTAGAAGGCCAAAGGCATCTGAACCCCGTTTGATAGGCTTGCAAAGTTCACAATTCTCCTTCGCAGTGATTCTGCTGATGATAGACAGCGCTTCGGGGGAAATTTCATACAGAAAATGCCATGAATAAAGCGAGAAATGATTGCATTTCAAAGATATATATATAGATGCCGGGGTACTTATGAATGAGCTCGGCCAAATGCCAGTGGAGGCATAACGAGGTGCGAACAGGGTCAGCTTTGGCAGTCGCTTGGAGCTTGTTGAACTCTAAAGCAAATCGAATGGCCAATGGACCGGCAGACTTTTTGGCCAACAGTATCTGGTCTGAAAAGCAGGTAGCAATATTGTCAGCCAAGTGCTAAAGTTTTGTCCGGCTGCCAGGGTTAGTTATGCATTTTTAGTAAAGAGTGTCAAATTCCTTCTTTATTTATCAGAATTAATTGCAGTATTGTATAGTTTATGGAATGTTTGTCAAGAAATTTATTTTTCATTTACGACTGTGAAGTGATTGTTGTAAATTCGTTAAAAGAATTCCTTGAAATGAGGCTTGAAAACAAATAAAGCCTGGAAATAAATCCTATATTTTGTATGCTAGATAATCTTTGCTTAACCATAAAAATATCATTAAAGCAGATCAGCACATTGCAAGGCTTTATCTTTAGATCGCCAGCAATTGTTGAACATTAAGCATACGTCATGGGGTCCGTGGCTCCGACTTACCATTCAAGTTTTTTGTGCTTTTCGTAGTTTTTCCTTTATTTTTCTTTTGTTGTTTTTTTCCGTTGGCTACCATTTGAATTGATTTTCGCTTTTATGCCTCGAAATTGGAGTAAGATTGGAGGCAAGGTCAGCGGCTGTTGCTCGATTTCTGGCTGGCCATCTGCAGAAATGCGATGATCATGGCGATGACTGGAGTAGCGGAGTAGCTTTGAGTATTTGAGTATCTGAGTATCTGAGTATCCGAGATGATGACGTTGACGTCTCACTTTAAGAACAAACAACTCGTAATTGGGTCGACTTTTGTGTACTCAAGTAATCGCAGACACGAGAAGGCAAAGGCCTGCGCAAAACGGCCGAGTCATAAAACTGAGAAACCTTTATCAAACGCTTCGCTGATCGGATCCAAACTCCGACAACTTCAATGTTGTTCGTCTATTATTTGTTATTTGTTATTTTACATTTGTTTTTTCTTCTTGTTCGTGTGAACTGAGGAAGGACGACCTTTGGCACAGACTCCGACTTGAAGATGACACCTTCGGTCGGCGTTATCCATTTCGTGATGCCATTGGGAATGACTCAGCCAAAGATTTCTTGGCCGGAATTGATTTTTGGGGCTCTCATCAAATTGCAGCTGAAACGAGTTTGGCATTCGCTTATTCCTAGCTAAATATTCAGTTGTTTTTGTCTGCAAATGATCGTAAATTGTTATTGTTGTTCCAGCAGGCGTGGGATTATTTGGCGCAAAGTTATTGCCTCGTTCAGCAGATGGATTGTGTGAGTTTAGAAATTTGAGCTTATAAATGTTAATCGATTGGCATTTTGGCCTGGAAAGGGGCGATGAAGTGGCATAATTTATTTTGAAGCTATAATTATGGGGGAGTATTTCTGAGGTCCTTTTATAAATGCTCTGTATGCGTTTTGAAAGTTCAGGACTTCCAAAAGATGTAACAACAAATGAGTGAAAGCTAAGGACTTTCACTCAAAGTTTTCTATAAAACCAAGTTTGGTGTTTTTGAGGGTTGATTTTGATAATACAAATGTGATTTATATTTATTTTTTAGCAATTTGATTTAACGTTTTTTTATTATTATTTTTATAAACTATTTTTTATTTTTAAATGCCTGAAAAGTCAAGATTATAGCTTGGTTAGCGCCACCTGGCCAGATATATTTTCATTAAAAGCAGCTCAGCCGAGCTTCATAAAACTTCCGCTTCAATTTTATTTGGCGTTAAACTAGTTATAAGAAATTATAGAAAAATAATCTGAATAAATAAATTCTAGTTTTAAGGATATAATTATAGAATATATTCGTTGTTTCTGAAGGAAGCCAACAGTTTCTTTTCAGTATTAATACAGAACAACTCATATGAAGAAAAGAAGATGTGGGGATAATAATAGAAAAAGTAACATCAATTTTAATGCTAATAAGTTTTACTAAGTTTAGTTTTTAATAATAATAATATCACGACTTTTAGTAACTCCCTCAGTTCAAACATTTCAAAACAATCAAAGGCAAACCCCAGAAACATAAAAACTTGACAAATAAATGAATGCACAAGGTTCAATTACATAAACTGCACACTCTCCCAGAGCTTCAACCTTTTCCCAAGGGATTTTCTTTGGAAAATACTTGCAAACAAATCAATTTCTGAACAAAAGATAACTGCAGAAGTGGCACTTGCCCTTTTGGCCTGACGTTTTTGCCCCACCCGCCACTTTTTGGTTATGAAAAACATCTTGATGCTGTTGTAAAGTTCAGAGGTCAACGGGAATCCATTTCAATTGCAATTTCATTGTGAAAGACATAAATATTACCTTTGGCCTTCATCCAGTCGGCATTGACACCTACGCAATATTTATTTTTCAGGTTCCTCAAGGAATCTCCCTTCCAAGCCGCCGGTCTTCCTTTGTCTGCCTTATACAAAATTTAGTATTTTTGATAAACAAATAAACACATGAATAATAAAAAGGCAAGTTGAATTTTTTCAGGGTGCTGCCTCAATGGCAACAAGTTGAAAATTGAAAATCGGGCACAAGGCAGCGTGAAATCGAGGGCAAGGCGAGGAAAACTTTGCAAACATAATTGTAATGAGCGCGACAGAACTTTGGCCAGAGAGAGCCTACTCGGCAGGACTCGGCTCCTTGGCTGTCCTTCTGTTTCTTTCCACAGACTGTCGTTGAAGTTAAATGGTCTGTATGATTGCCCCGGGGAAAATCGAAGGGGTGGGGCCTCCGAAGGGGAAGCTCCGCCCAAGGTCGTAATGAAAGCAGACAAACCCAATCGGGCAGCATCGCTTACAGATTGCATTTCCTCCATAGCCCAGATGATTTCTTTCTTAATTTCGTTTCTCAATTTTCTTGCTTTTCGCTAAAAGAGTGAGAATAATTTCCAGGAGTTGCTTTTCTGAGGAAAATTGCAGGAGGGAAAATGGGAAATCTAAATATTAAGAAGTGTAGGATCTGAAAATTGAAATAATGATCTTGTTTATATTTTATGTCTGTGTACAGACAAGAACCCAATAATCCCTTGTGACACATTTTCCATTTCCCAGCTCTCCTTCTTTTCCTCTTGCTGTCAATTGCCAATTATTTTGGCTTATCAGTGCCGGAATCAAAAAGGGCTTATAGACAATAATGAATATCTCATTGAACTATTAACTCTCGAACACATCCATCTCCCTTTCTCCGCATAAAAAAAGCGCAAAATTTGTGAAATATGTGCGAATGTCAGCTTTTCAATCCGAATCAATAAACTTTGAATGACACGCAGCCCGACGAGGACTGTCATTCAGCGTGGAGAGGGGAGGTGCGGGGGTGGTTTGGACTTAGGGGCGAGAATACATTGTTCCAGCCCTCAAATCCACTCGAAATATCCCTTTCCGCTGCTACTCGTACTAGGTTCCCTTCGCCCGGTGTTCACATTTTGCATGATTTTGCTGACAGAAGTTTGTTTGTTGCCTGTTGACATATGGTGGATATATGTATTATATGTTGAAAGTCGGGCTAAAATCAAGGAGGGAAGTGGTGAGGGAACGAGGTGATTACCGTTTAAATTACGAAATCATGCACGAGGCTGAATAAGGGAATAAGGAAGCCGCTGGGTTTTGAAATTATAGTGCATTTGTGTTTTGTAATTAGACCCCAAATACCTATCGATGGCCCTGGATGAGAGGCATTGTGTGTGCGAGTGTGTGCCTGTGTTTGTGATGCTTTTTCCCAGTGTACAGTGGCCTAATGAGGCAACACTTTTGGCCAACAAACCCCAGCTCAGACCACACAAAAAAGGCAGCCACAGTGTTGACACGCAGAAAAAGCCTGTAAAATGATCGTTGTCACAAAGCTCTCTGAAATTCTGTGTGTGAAATGTAATCGGCGTAGTGACTGCACTCCGTGGTTACGATTCGGTCTCGGCTTGTGTTTTTTCTATATTTGATTTTGGAGTTTGGTTGAGAGGAAAAAAATGAAACCACTTTTATGGGTTTTTGAAGAAGGATAGATTTCGTTTACAATAATAATTGGGTGCTAGAGTATCCACTGAATATGGCTACACAAATAAGATATTTAGACTGGTATCCATTCTTTCCAAATAAGATTTTGAGTAATTTAACATCAGAGTATCGCCCAAAGCTGAATTGCTCCTTGTAAGCCGCAAAAATCTCCAATCAATCTTAAATGAAGGCTCAAAAAGCCAGCTAGTTTTTGGTTTTATCACTGGGCCCATCGATATCCTGTCAGTCCTGGCCATGCAAATTGACATTTGAGCCGACACTTTGAGAGGGAAGCTCAGTCTCCTCCTTCTTCCCGCTCTGGCCGCAGCTTCAATTGATTTGCGAAAGATTTGTAATCGCAGTCAAAGTCTCTGGTGTTGCCGTCCATGTGGCAAACACTCGACAAAGAGAGAAAGAGAGAAAAAAGGGAAAATACTGCAGAGAAGGATATACATACATATAGATATGCTATGGTATATCCTGGGCGCAGGCCAGATGATGATGCGTCAATGCATGCAAATTTGTTAGCCACAAATGAGTTGGGCCCAAAGTGGTTTTCGGGTTTCGCACACAGTTAAAGTTACACAATATTTTGCAGCTTTTCCTCGGGCAGCTGCTGTCAGTGGCAGTGATTTACATAATATGGCCAACTCGATGCAACAATTTCCTGTGTGCCGTCGTCCTGTGCGTGTGCCCCAAATATTTGCCAACCTTTGTTTGCTGTTGGTCATCATCCTCTGTTGCTTTTTTTTTGCCCCGGCTCTGGCTCAAAAGTTATTAGTCAGGAGGGGAAAAATCAATTCGTTGGGGTTTTCAATCAAACAAACATTTCATTATTTCGTCCTGGCCAACAACTAAACCAACACTTGGCCCATTGTCATCTGCCAAATGCAAAATTCACCGGCAGAGACAGAATGAAATTTGCGGCTCTTCATTTTCCACATATCTGGCAATTGGCCTAAACAATTGGTAATAGGATTTCCCGCCGTGTGTTTTTGCATGTGTGCGGAAATTGATTTGGCTTAGCACACATACACACGTATCTTAATTTCTGATTGCTTTGCGGTAAATCGAATGAAATGTCCAGCCACTTGGCACGCAAATTAACTTAAGCAAGTCAATAAATTTAATTAAGTAATTAATTTGCCAGCTGCAGTGGACTGCTGCTTGTGGGAATTTTTAGAATCCAGAGTGGTCGTCTGCCTCCCTCTGGCTTTGCATTTCCAAATGCACTTGGAAGAGGTTTTTAAGAGAAAACATATATACTGGGAGTTAAAGACTGAGATCTGTTTTGCAAAAAGAAAGTCTTAAAGTTGGCTACAAAATTGTAAACATAATTTACTGATTTAAAATAAATATTGCCTGAACCCAGATAAACCTTGAAAACTGTTCATTAAAAATATATTTTAAAATATAAAGATATATATTTATATTCTTGCATTTCCTGATAATTTATTATCTCCAAGGACAATTTACATTTAATGTTCTTTTGCTTATGATTATTGTTTCGAGTGCCTTTTGTTAGCCAAATTATTCTCCATCTTAGTCTCCGTCTCTTGTCCCGAGCTGAAATTTGTTGCATGCGCATAGGCGCTGCCCACAAATTTGATGACATGTGTCGGCCTTCAGCCCTTTGGTCCTACGTCCTTCCATCCCTGCTCCCTTTTGACCAAGTTGATGTCTTGTCAGACGAAATCATGGTCAATTTTATGCATGTCCTTGTTGAACAACAGCAGGCGAGAACTATGAATAGGATTGACAAGTGTTTAAAGGGGATGGCGCTTGGGGAGGTCAGGAGGCAGTACAGTGGTGTGTGACCCTAGTCCTAGCCTCTACCGGATGTAAGCCAGCAGTTCATGCGGCTGTGGTCATCCACTCTGCATGATGGACGTGGGGTTTTGGAGCGTTCTCCTGCAATTTCCCCCCTTTCGAATTTTGTTTACATATGTAAATATAGAACACAGAGAGAGGAGCAATGGCCGAGTGTTTTGGGAACTGATGCTTGTAAATTATTCAGATTCAACTAATGTTATTCGATAATTTTACAGAATTTGATAACCAACAAGGACGCAAAAAATGTGATTTAGATTTGAGTTGATTTTAAAATGAAATAGGAAAAATTTAAAAAAAATTTTTTTATTTTTAAAAAATTGTTTTTTTTTTTTTTTTTTTTTTTTTTTTTTTAACAGAGTATTTAGTATATAAGGCAAATATATTACATATTTTCAGTAGGGCAAGGGATTGTTATAAATTTATTTATATGGAAATTACGTCGCTATTATATGATATATATTTATTTTACTTTTTTTTCTAGAGTCTACAAAATTATTAATTTTAAATGAGAAGAAATTATAATTCTTGGGTGCTCCTGAAAGGTGTTTTTAAAAACTTTCCAAATGTGTACGAATTCAGTTTAAATCAGCCCAGTTTTAGACAGCTTTGAAGGGTTTTTAAAACAGATTAAAACCCCAGATTATGTTCCTGATTTCCCCCTTTAACTCTTGCACACTCCATCATCGTTTAACAAACCTCGTTCGAATGCATCTTCATTTGAAGGCCTAACTGCATTACCATTTATCAAACCTACTCAGAGGCACTTTTCCCCCGAATGGAATAACGCACTCGAAGGGTAACTTAATCATTACTAATGGCTCGGTCCCAGGAATATCACTAGTACCTATCTATCTGCTCTGATTGGTAAATAAGATTTCGGCACTGAGCTGATGCTACAACGCCAGAAGTAATCCAGCAGTTTTAACTGCCCAAGTGGGTGCGAGTGTGCAGTGGGGAATCCATCTGCAATCCGCAATGCCGGCACTGCAGGCTCTATTAGGCCTAATCGCAGCTAATTTAGCTACCACAACCGATGCACAAACACAAACACACAGGGCCCAGACTCAGGGAATGCTTCACACAGGGAATAGCTTATGGATCTGGGGATCTGGACACCCCCAAATTGGTAGCTGGTAACTGGTAGCTGCTACTGATTCTGGTAACTGGCAACTGGCAGCGGAACAGATGCAATCATAAAATCTGTTCGTAGCACAACCAACTAACTCGGCCATTATCCCCCTGGGTGGCCGGCCACTGGACAAGCGAAAGGATGCGAATGCTGGGCCAGGACGGGGCCGGTGCTCGAGGGGCAAATTCAGGAAATCTGGTATGCGGAGGTGGTTGAGAAATCCCTGCTCATGACAAATGTTGCAATTGCTGGCTCAAGGGCGGCCTGCTTTGGTCAGCAGCGAACCAGGCCTTCAGTTTCTGAATTTAGAGTTGTGACCCAGAAAATCGGATAAAACTATAAACGAAAAGTTGATGTTCGAGGTTTCACTTTCTTTTGGGTATTCTGTGGAATTCAAAATGAAATAGGTCTCTCAAATATTTGATAATAGTAAAATACAATAACTAAATGTTTCTGTAGCACCTCTAAAGCTATACATTTGATTGCAACTTTAAATATATAAAGATACCTTTTAATGAAGCTAATTTTTTGCGTAATATTTTCCTGATTTTTTAAGAAATGAAAATAATAGTTTATTGTATATAATTAGCTGGGAAATTAATAGATAAATAATTAATATTTCAGGTGCAAATTTAATCATGTTTCCAGACCAGGAAGTTTTTTTTAAAGTGACCCATTGATCTTGACGTCAACATTGTATTTTGCCTACAAGCCTTAATCACAGCCTCCCGATGGCTGTCTAAAATCTGTTCCTCCTACGTCGCCGGGAAAACAAAGAAAAAGAAACGAAAAATAAATATCTCTCGCAAGGAGATCGGTGAAAAACCTAAACGCGGAAAAGCAAAGCTGAATGTGCGGAAAATCAGCGAGCCGGTAGTAAAAAGTCGTAAAAATGAAAAGATAAAACTAAATCGCCGATGGTATTTGCAGCAATAACAAATGTAGGGTGAGTGAGACAAAACTATATACTTTCCCTTTGCCATTGAATATTATTTTGGAATTTAGGAATTCAATTCACAAGCAATCAATTTTTCCCTTTGGACAGCAGCTGCCTTTATTTGCATTTATTTTTTGGCCATTTTTAAATCCTAAAAAAAAAAAACTAAATGCCAGAAAAACCTAATGAAACAATTTATATTTAAAATCTTATTTTACTTTATATTAAAATTACTACAATTAATGTAGTCTTGCAGGGTATGGAAGTTAAGATATTTATTTTTTGAGACTTTAAAATATTATTTTGAATTTGATCAAAATGTTTTATATACACTCATGGACAATATAATAGGTGTGTTATTTTTTTCGTTATTAATTTGTTATTTCTCAGCCACCTCTTGTCCAATCTCAACAAATCAAAGCTTTTTGGAAACGTTTATTAATTGTCTTTAAACGAAAAGTAAAAAAAGTTTCACAAAGTCCTTCATATTCAAGTAAATTAAATATATCCTTAAAATCGACAATTTCGGCTGGTCATAATAATAGGTGTGCAAAGAGAAATCTTTAAATAAAATCTATATTTCACTATTTTTTGTTACGTTTTATAATAAACTAAGTATCTGGCAGCTAATAGCCGCTATATCCGCCATTTTTGCCAGGACTTTCTCTATTCGTCTGGGCCTGGAGGATATTAACTTGGGAAAAGTTCCAATTGGAATATTATACCATGTCCTTTGGACAATATCCTTTTATTTTGGCCGAAAGTCTTTCCTACCTCTCCTTTAAGGTTACCCCAGAGATTCTGGGTAGGATTGAGGTCCGAGGATTGACTTGGCCACCCAATAACATCCACATTTTGCTTTCGGAACCAATCCTTTACTACGTGAGAGGCGTGTTTTGGGTCGTTATCCTGCTGGAACTTTCATAAAAGTGGCATATTATCCTCGGTATATGGTAGCAACACCGTGTCCAATAGATCTTTGTAGACGAATCTGTCCATTATTCCGAATTTTCGATGAGTCAAACGGACACTATACAATAAAAAGAAGCTCCATACAACTAGGCTACCACCTCCATGTTTCACAGTTTAATACAAGTACCTCGAATTAAATTCTTTGGCTTTGCTGTTGCTAAAAGTAACGTTCGTTGTCCGAGAGGCAAAGAATTTGATTCCAGGTACTTGTATTAAACTGTGAAACATGGAGGTGGTAGCCTAGTTGTATGGAGCTTCTTTTTATTGTATAGTGTCCGTTTGACTCATCGAAAATTCGGAATAATGGACAGATTCGTCTACAAAGATCTATTGGACACGGTGTTGCTACCATGTACCGAGGATAATATGCCACTTTTATGAAAGTTCCAGCAGGATAACGACCCAAAACACGCCTCTCACGTAGTAAAGGATTGGTTCCGAAAGCAAAATGTGGATGTTATTGGGTGGCCAAGTCAATCCTCGGACCTCAATCCTACCCAGAATCTCTGGGGTAACCTTAAAGGAGAGGTAGGAAAGACTTTCGGCCAAAATAAAAGGATATTGTCCAAAGGACATGGTATAATATTCCAATTGGAACTTTTCCCAAGTTAATATCCTCCAGGCCCAGACGAATAGAGAAAGTCCTGGCAAAAATGGCGGATATAGCGGCTATTAGCTGCCAGATACTTAGTTTATTATAAAACATAACAAAAAATAGTGAAATATAGATTTTATTTAAAGATTTCTCTTTGCACACCTATTATTATGACCAGCCGAAATTGTCGATTTTAAGGATATATTTAATTTACTTGAATATGAAGGACTTTGTGAAACTTTTTTTACTTTTCTTTTAAAGACAATTAATAAACGTTTCCAAAAAGCTTTGATTTGTTGAGATTGGACAAGAGGTGGCTGAGAAATAACAAATTAATAACGAAAAAAATAACACACCTATTATATTGTCCATGAGTGTATCTGCCAGTTAGTTTTATTTTCTTGTAGCCGAAAAAGATGGATTATAATTAATAACTATTTATGATCCAATTACCAAATGCCAGGATATAGAAACTTCGGCCTGCCAAGCTTTCTTGCTTAATAGTAGAAACTAGTATCCTTTTGTATGTCGAGAGCACAGAACTAGTTGGTTAACTAGTTTCCCACAGCAATCGCTAGCTTTAGACTTTAGCTGTTCTTATCGAAATGCAAAGCGAGGAATCCACAGGCTGCCGTCGAGCAGATTCAGAGACAAGGAGCATCCCCTCCGGACACACATGCTCTCGTACCTGCTGAAGTGAAGACCCGTCCAAGTCAGGGGCCATTATGAAGCCCGGTCATAAATGCTCAGTTATTCTGTGGAAAATTTGTACTGAGTTACCCACACGCCCACTCCCACTGCCACTGCCCCCCCGATTTCTGCAGTGGTCGTCGCTTTTGGACATGCGTAATTAGGTTTGTTGTTGCCACTAAATATGCGTGTCAAGTTTCCAAAGGGGAGGCTTCGCAGACGCTGTGTGCTCTGACCCGGCAGCAATGCTCCTAATGTCCTTCGACTGCAGGTGCATGGCGGAAGGAGACAGTGGGCTGTCCTGCTGCGACGTCTGATGGCTGCGTAAATCAGAACGAAACCTCATTTCCGTTGCAGGCATTTCACACCCTGCCCAGCCTAATTACGGGTTTTGTTTTAATAATCATCAACTGTCATCAATGCTGGACACGGGTGCCTATCATTTCGGGGCAATAATCTTCGGGGAGTGAAGTGGATTAGTTGCGGGCAAGCTAAGCGCATTGGGAAGCTGTCAAAATTGAGTGAACAGAATTGGTTATTGAATTAATGCCTTAAGGAGGGAGAATTAATGTCAAAAATATGGAATATATATGAATTTTAAATGAAGGAGTGACAAGGAGTTTAGAATTATCAGTATAACTTGTTAAATGGTTAAAGAGAAACTTATTGAAAGAAAATCATAATATTTTAGTGGAAGTTTTAAGAAGAAATATTTAGGAATACCAAAGAAATCGCTGTGGATTTTATCGCATTTAGCTTAAACCATATAAATTTCCCTTAAAAAATAAATATAAATTCAAAATAACACCATTACAATTACCAACACCAACCAAGAACACCAATGCAAGCGCTAGTTTGACACTTGAGCGGCACTCGGCGTAAATCGCTTGCGATGCGCCTGTACTTGTTGCTTTTTGAATTAAGCATTGCCTGAAAGTATGCAACGCGAATTTCGCAAATGGCTCAAGCCGGAGCTCCGGCTGAAAACTCCAGCAAATGCATTTTCAATTAAAAGTGGGCGGCGAGGGGCTGCCTGAGGGGTTGGGGAGTGGGCCAAGAGGGAGCGGTGGCCCATAGTTTGTCATTCCATTTGTTGCTTTTTTAATTGAATCAACTTTCGGCAGATAGCCCGAAGCACCGCCAGCTCTTCGCTTCCAGTAAGAGTTCTTGCGTGTTCCAATGTCACTGCATTCCGCTCCCTTTTGCTGTCTCCGGCTGCATTCAATGTGCTCTTAAGGACACCGAGTCCTTCAATCTGGCATTCAACCTGCTCTTAGCTGCATCGGTTGAATGTCCAAAGAGAGGAAGAAACGCAGAGAGAGAGATTGAAAACCCTGACCCTTGACAACATAAATTTTATTGTGTGTTTTCTAAGGGCAGTGTTTTTTGTCAGCTTTTCCTTTTCACGTTATCCTTTTTGTTTTACCTGGTATTATAGGGTATAGTGGGTATTTATGGTGTCTTCGAAAACGAGAAAATCATTAAAAGCTATCATTTTAACTTTACAAAACAAATTAAGGATCTCGATAGAAATTAATATATTTTTTTTCAATAAAAAATTAATTTATAATAGAACTCATTCTTTTGATGGTTCAATTATTTCCAGCACAAGGATCAGAAAAAATTATGCTCAGCTGAAAAGCTTGCAGGAATTTTTCAACTTGAACTAGGAGCTGCACGGATATTCCAAAGTCGTATCCCAAGACTAAAGCCTTTCTGAAACTCCCTTGATTTCCTCGCTTTTTCGAGGTAACAGCAAGAGGGCTTCCAAAGTCGTATCCCAAGACTAAAGCCTTTCTGAAACTCCCTTGATTTCCTCGCTTTTTCGAGGTAACAGCAAGAGGGCTTTGGCAACAAAAACATGGCACATCGAATTAGTTAATTGCATAAAGTACTCCTCACTGACTGATAGAGCCGACAGTTTGGCTGACAAAGTTGTCTGGCTGTAAACAATGCTGACATCTCGGCATGGGGGTCCGGGTCCTTCTGCTGCTACTACTAAGCTCCAGACTAAACTAAATGGCCACTCATTTTGTTTGTTTGCTGCTCACTTTGGCAGTACGCCCATTTCCGGATAAATGAGTTGAAATTTATGTCCGCACAGAGTGAGGTCTAGGATGTAGGCAGTGCGGGGGCTAAGGAGTAAAAGAACCAAGGGGTTAAGGGTCCAAAAACTGCTGACATCCATGAGGCGGCGGCTAACTAACAAGTAAACTTGTTATTGCCAAGCTAATCACTTGAATGGGCGCATTGCTCCTATTTCATTATTATAGCCGGGGGCTCCTTGTCGGATATTTTCCCAGGATACGGATATGTTCAACACTTGGATAATTTCCAAATAAAATGGATCAATTTCAGAGAAAATTCCCTCAGGCTCTAGAATTTTGGTAAATTAAAGCAGAAGTAAGATTTTAATGCATATTATAGGGGCTTTAGTTGAGTTATTTTTGCTTATTTGCCAAGTTTTAATTGAAGAAAATTGGCTAAGGTCTGTTATTTGAGTTATTAATTATTATTTGCATTTTTAATTAATTTTCAGTTATTTATAATATTTTAAATAGAAGAAAAAAACAGACACATTATTTAAAATAATAATATAAAAAAACAAATGGAAGGTATCCGGATTTTTATTCATCTCTCACTCTAATGTTTAATTTAAAAACATGTTATGTTAATGTGTGCTAAAAGAATTTAAAGGCGAATCATGAAAAAAGTAAAACAAGGAATGCAGTTAATATTAATCATAAAAATTCTATAGAATATTTTTTTCTAATAAAAAAAATTATAAATAAATTGCTTAACTTTTCTATAAATTTCTCAAACTCCCTCACCTTTCACCGCTCATAATTAACCGCAGCCTTTAATTAGTTTACTTTATTAGTTCAATCTCATTTAAAATCTCCTCGGCATTATATCTAACAAAAATATAAACATTTTCTCCGTGCCACATTTATTTTTTACCCCGCTTGGTTTTATTTTCGCAAATTAATATTGCAAACATGTAGACCTCCACTGGCTGATAGAGGGGGAAAAAAGAAGGCAACGGGAGGGAAATGGAAGAAACAAAAGCAAACCAAACCAGAGGGAAAAAATTGTTGTTGACGGCAAGAATTTTCCACATTCATACACTCTGGACCGGCGGAGCATCAAAACAATTTGAAAAACTCGCACAAACAAGCGCGTGTGACAGGCGAAAATGGAAATGCAATAATATGAATGGAGAAAAAATGTTGAAATTAACTCAAAATATAAGCAAACCATAAATTATATGCGGAATGACATGTGAAATTACTTAATTAAATTAATTTCTGCACTTCACACCGTTGCACGAAGGGCAGCCGAAGTTGGGGGCGGAGGCCCCCGTCAAAAGGCCGAGATCCAAGCCAATTAGTGTGTGCACAAATGTCACAGTCAGTTTTTAAAAAGGATTCCATTTAAAAGGGATTGCGTTTAATGATATATGCTATAAGCTTTTTAACTCTTTGTGACACTTGTTTTTATCAAATGTGCATTTTAACAATTATTTTTAAAATAGTTGCTCAAATGATCCCTACAATATGTATTAAACTTAATTGATTTTAAGGAATCTACCTGTATTTGCCATAAACTCCCTCGCATTATTACCCACCCTTTCTCTAGAAATAACAATTAAAATTTATTTAAGCATAAATCAATTAAATTGCACATTGAAGCAAGCATAAAACATACATTCTTGCCTTGCCAAGAATATAACTTTGTCATGCTTCATTGCTGCTATTAAACTCTAATATTTTTGACCAATTAAAAACAAAATATATAATTCGTAAGGAAAATATCAACAAATGCTGCCAGAATAGCCTTCGTTTCCTAGTCGTCGGTGTGTCATAGTTCATCAAGTGGCTTCACATTTTGTCTCCGTTGCTTAGCCATATAATTCACTTTGGCTTTGCTCGGCCATTTATAATTCTCCTCTCTATTTTTTGTTCTATTTACAATACACTCACAGAAACAAAACAACAACACCGAAACAGAGACCAGAGGGGAAAACAATCTTTTCATAAAATCACGCAAACGCCGCGCTGAATAAGCTGGCAAACCTAAACAACAATGCAATTTTTACTGCTTGTCGCCTACTCACCGAGCTAGGAGCTAGGAGCTGGGAGCTCAGAGTCCGGGTTCGGGTTCGGAGGAGCCACATGCATGTCACAGAGCGGCAGACAAGAGCAGCGGCAAAACATTTAAATCAAAATGATAAAGTTGCATACTTGAGTAGAGTTATGCGAGTCCTGTGGGGAGGGGAGCGATGAGGATGGGTGGCAGGCGGCAAATAAATATGAAAACATTTTTTCTCATTGCGGTCTGCCATTCTAGTTGCAGTTGTGTGTCGGTATGGCAATGGCAACGAGCGTGCAAAATAATATGCCACCAACAATGCGCAGCTGAATCGCAAGCTCAGCCGCAAGGGCGCTGGCAATGGAGAAAAGCATAAAAAAGCAACAAAAAAGCATAAGAAGAACAGAAAAAAAATAATGCAAATAATAATAATGAAAGAACCCCAGAAACAGAATCAGAATCAGACCACACAACGCCATGTTGCTGCTGCTGCTGCTGTTGTTGTTTTTGGCCATGTTAAGACAGCATTCTCATGTAAAACGCACTCATGGATCCCCGCTTTCCCCGGAATTTTTCCACAATGAAATGATTTTCCCCTACCCTGCTCTCCCCTCTAGAAGCCGCACAAGAAACGTAAAAATAATTAGAGTAGTTGAGTTTCAAATAACTTTGTTAATGATATAAACATAAGGCTAATGGCTGTGGTGGGAGGGCATCCCCTCATGGAAATGCCGGACATTTAATACTTATGCCAGCACCCGAAAGCGCAATTGTGCAGAAAATTGTTGCAAAATTAAGAAATATTCTCGGAAATTTCCGTAGCAGTAGTAGCACACGAAATTTGATACGAATTCGGGGCAGAAAAGTTTTTGCTTTCCCCGAAAATGGCTAAATATGTTATTTTTCCGGCGAAGAACATTTAGTTTTCAGAGTCTGGGAAATGCTCTGAAAATTGCATTTGTGGTCGAGAGAGTTGGGGTAAATTTATCTTAACGAAATTTAAGTGATTGCAAGTAGGATTTTTAGAGTTGAGGTACTCAAGAAGTTGAACTTAGTTTAGTTATTTAATACTCAAGTAAACTTTTGTGTTAAATGAATGGGAATTATATGTTTGTTATTTCATTTAATAACATTTTTTATTTAATTAATTGAATAGCATTAAATATACATTGATTTAAAAATAGCCTTCATTCTAAGTCAAAATCTTAATCATTTGAAACTCTCCTGAGAATTACACTTTTTTATAAGCCGCCTTTCTTAGCAAAAAGTAAATGGAAAATGGCTAAAATCCTGGAACCTCATAGAGGGGATTTATTTTCCGTTTGCATATTCTATGCCCGCCCCTCATATTGTTAACTCTTTTTCCATTTGCATTCGTCTAACGTTTCCCCATGAACCCCAAAAACAATAGAGACAGACAATTTCTAATGTATTCCAATCATTTTTTGTGTTTTTTGTTTTTGTTAGTTTTCATCTTTTTCTCGAAATGTTTTGTTTTTATGTTGCAGCCATCCCGTAGAATTGGATCCTTTTTTTCTGCCATTTTGGTTAACATTGTTTTGGTGACAGTTGCACCCGCATCTCATTCGGCTCCCCTTAACCCCTGGGCGCCCACAGTCCCGGTGACACACGGCAGCATTTCGCCTTCTGTGCTGTGTCAGTAATTGTTGTTGCTGCCATTTGTTGCTGTTGCTGTTGTCGAGTTGTCATAGTTCTTGGCTGTTTGTTGTTTCTATTGTTGTCATAACTGTTTTTGTTTACGCTGCATATTTTTTTTCGGAGGGTTCCCTTATTTTTTTTAGTCTCTTCCACTGTGTGTGTGCCATTGTTATTGTTGTTGCAACATAAATTTAAACGTGACATTTAGACACTCGACTGAGGCTCCTTCACCATTTCTCCTCCGTTTCCCTCAAGTGTCACGCATTGAAATGGCTTGAAGGGTTGAATGGTAAGGGGGGTGAGGTGCGTTTAGGGGGTAAGAGAAAGGTCATGTGGTGGGAATACTTCATTCTTAACCTCTTCAACTTGCGAACAAAGTCTGCCTCAACCACACGCATTTGTCGTCCAATGACACATGATGGATGGTGCCAAAGTGCGGAGTTCTTCAAATAAAGAAATTTCAACGATGATGGACGAGGTCAGGGCCTAGATTCTGAATAATTATTAAATACTTTAATAATTGTTCTTTAACAATTTGTCTTAAGAAATTACTTTTAAAGTCAAGCTTCTCCCGGGCTTGATTCCCTTGAAACTATCTTTTGTAGTGACAGCCGACTTTTCCCAAAAGAAGAATACTTTTTATTTCCTTTCTTGGCTGCCACAATTCCTGCACTCCCTATCTCTTTGCCAACATGGAGTTATTTGTTCCGTCTAAAAACCAAGAGAGAAAAAAAAACTTGTATGATAACTCCCCCGAGAGTCTTATCACTTTTTTTGTCGCTTGAAAGGCTGAAATTCTTGAACCCCTTGGGAGCCGAAAAATCTTTAGAATGCTTTTTGACAGACTCGGGGAACTTACTTAGACGACCTTCAAGTTGCCTCTGGAGCATCATCATGATGATGAGATGAGGATGACGACTTGGAAACTCTTTCTGCAGCACACACACACATTGCACTCCCCGTCTCGGCAACGGTGCGTATACGTATGATAAACCGCCAGCGAAACCCAACGTTGCGCATACGTCACGGTGTACAAAAGCAGCACTGGGAATGTGGATCTTTTTGGGAAGAGAATGCTGGAGGCTGCCTGAGATGAGACGAAGTGGCGAGGGATGACTTCGCATCGAGTGCAAGTTGCGTGTCCTTATCGCTTGGCCTCCAACTTTAAAGCGCTCTCAAGTGCACTTAACTACAATAACACCGCAACTGCAGCAACAGTAACAGCAGAAGCAGCAGCGGCAGCAGCACCAGCAACATCCTGGATAGAGCCAAAACAGCAGTAAACAAGCCTCACATGTGGCGCTTTATTAAAGTTGATGCAACTTAAAATGCATTTAAGCCAGATCCCGGGCTCACAGCTCAAAGAACGTGGCCAACTTTTGCAATTGTGGGACTATCAAACAAAACTTTCTGCCAAAGCACAAAGCGCCAGGCAGGAGCAGCAGCAGCAGGACGTCAGGGGGGGCGGCGGAATAGTGGGTTTCGGTGGAGATTTTGAGCTGGGGAGCAACAACCAAAGTGTCATCATGACCAACATCCCAGCAACAGCAACGGCAGCAACAACTACTGCACATGAGTTATTGCATTGTCGCCGGCGTCGTCATGGTTGCTCCTCTTCTTCTCCATCTTCTAAGCTGCCCCCTCCCGCTGCTGCCACGCCCGCTTTGGTCTAACCTCTGACGCTGTTGTTGCTGTTGTTAGTGGCACAATAGTTGCTGTTGTTGCTAGGCTCCCCCCTGGTCCCCTTCCCTTTTATGTTGGTGCTAGTGCTGCTGTGGCCAGCGGTTCCTGTTCTTGTTGTTGCCGCTGCTGCTGCTGCTACTCCTGCCGGGTTGGGTTTTGTCGCGACAGAAGGATTTAGTGAAGCTTAGCGAGCAAGGCGAGCAACAAAAAATTATTCGGGTAACAACGACAACAATACAGAAAAAGCAGCAACAGCCAAAAGGAAGGATGCAGGAAGGAAATCAAAGGAAGATCCCGACTAATTGAGTACCCAGGGAATCAGGACTTGAACTGAGTTCAAAAGGATAAAACAAGGATAAAGTTCCTTTCATTTGGGAAGCATATTTTGTTTCTATATTTTTGTATTTAAGAATTTCTTAAATCTTTGATGGAAATAGTTTCTTGGGGACTTGCGGTCCTGTAAGTTAAGCCACGACCTTGTACGAGAAACACAAAAATATATTTTCCTAATTTAATCCCTTAATTCTTCATTAATTCCAGTCTTGCTGATTCAGTGTGGTTCTGAGTTGTTGCTTAAATTCCAAATCTCTGACTTAAGTTTCTTGCTGCTAAAAATGATTAAATATTTAAATAATATGCACAGTGCACATATACCCACCCATCCTCCTTCTTTAATGGATACCAAAGGAGAAGCGAGCGAAATGCAAATGTTGGAGTTCGTGTGCTCTTGGCTTAGCCTTCAAAAAGTGCGGACACACATTGACTCTCGTCTCGTGCTAAATCTCCTTACGCCAGGCAGTCGTCGCTTGGAAGCTCCTCCTCCACCTCTACTCCCACCTCCCAAATGCAGATACTTTTGTCTCGCGCTATTTGTTTGCACTTCAAAAGGATTTTAATCAAAGTTTTTCAAGTGCCACCATGATGCACTCTATTGCCGGAGCCGGCTGTCTTCCAAAAAGTTGCTGGAAATTCAACAGCAGCAGCAGTGAGATTTATTTGGCATCATTCACAGTGATTTAATTATCGTTTTGCTTGGCCCAGTTTTTGTTTCGACTCGCACATACAATTTATGATTGCTTTCGGAGATGCCAGGACCCTAGACTGTGGTCCAGGACACTCGGCGAGTGTCTCTGGCTAATTCCAATTACTCTGCGGACGCGCAAAACTTTTCATTTCATTTAATCAGCGAATAGGAAACCGCAGCCGCAGCGGAAAACTTTTTATGTTCGGGAACACTTGCCACTGCACTTTGCCCTGCGGTTGACACTCTGTCCCAGCATCCGCATCCGGCCCATGTCCCCATATGTCCTGTGCCCCACTCGTAGCCACTTAACGAATTTTCCTGCGCCGCTTTTGAGCGGCCAACAAAAAAAAAACTGGAAAGGAAAAACAAATTTTAACGCCTCCCTTGATTGACTGCCAACTCGGTTCTGTCCACTGCAAGTGCTCCACTGGTCCAGTGGTCCACTGGTCAGCAGAGAGCGTGTCTCTGACACGAGGTGAGTGCTTAGGCTGGAGGACATTAGTTCTGGTGGCTGCCCTCGGCCTCTGGTTCCTGGTCCGAGACAAGTGTCCCGTCTGTCATTGGGGCTGTGACTTGACGATGATGCTGATGGAGTTTGCTCTCAACGATGACAGCCGGAAAAGGATACTGCTGGAAAGCCAAGGCTCAGCCTCTTAGCTGGCAAATCATACTTGAATTTTTGGAGAAATCGATCTTGTTTTGGGAATAAATCGCAAGTTAAAAAAGGGAGGTTTCTATAATTTATTTTAGGTTTCAAGTAAGGCTTAAAGAATTAAAATTTTACATATAATATTTTCTGTATCAAAATGTTTTCTGCTTTTTTCGGAATGTGTAATTCCTTCGCTTCATTGGCCTCCGTTTCGGTTACTGCTTTTTAACCTTTGCATACTCGCAAAAAACTTGTTAAATAATTGGCTTTTAGCATTTTAAGCGTTTATCCAGCCATAAAGAGCCCGAGCCGGGCTCGAACCCGTTCAATTCCCATTTGCTCTGGTGTCCATTAAAAGGCAATTTATGCGAATGCCAGAAAGTATGGTTCGGTTTTTTATGCGCGGAAACAGATATCAGCTCCCCCGGATATGGCTAATTGTTGTTGTTTATATGCCCTGTAAAATGGAGTTTATTAAATTTCAATAAATTCAATATATTAATTCAAAGCCCAGACATTTAATTAGAATGCTGAAATAGGCCAACTGATAAATATTTATTTATTTTACACATGATTAATCATTATATGAATTTCATTATCATATTTATTTTTTCAGGGGGTACTTATATGTAGACTAATTCCCCAAATATTTTTGTGTTTTCTGCTGATTTTTTGATTAATCCAAAGCCAGAAAACAACATTGATAAACATTTGCCAAATGCAAATTCTACTCAGAAAAAAGGTCAACTTTTAGCGGGAGAAATGATTTCAATGTTTGTCGGCCATGATTGGCTTTTTTTGTTGCCAGTTTTTGCCCAATTTTGCTTGCCTCTTTTGGCCAGAATTTAGCCTGTTTCCCTATTTTGGGCGCAAACGTAATTAAAATAGTTCGACTATACGAATCAATAAACAAATTGATTATGCAAATTTACTGTTTATTTGCATTCGACTTGCCATTGTAATTGTCTGTCTGCCTGTATTCGTTATCGGCGTGCATGTGTTAGACATTAATAGGTTTTGTTGTTGGCTCTCGGCCCGGCTTTATTTTAGCCGAAAATTTATACACATTTAATGCTCAATCGAAGCGGAAGTAGAAAGTTTACAAAAAACACATATAAATATGTATATATTTTGTTTGTTTGTTGTTTGTGCAAAAATCAACTGCTAAAGCGGAAACGGAAAGCGCATGTTTTCCATTACGCTTTTCAGGGTGCGAGGGTCCAGCCAAGTATCGGCGTTTTTTGTAATTGAGTTATTTTTTTGTAGTAATTTATAGAGCTTCACTGCTGCAACTGCCATAATGAAGTGTTGTTCGTTTCGTATGTATATATATTTACATATACCATTTTATCTCCTCACCACACCCCAGGCTGGCTTCACAAATGCATTTTTAATTAAACACGGAACAACAAACAAAACGTATATAACAATACGACAAAGTAAACAAATTAAAATCAAATTAGTGTTCAACAACAGTTTTTTCACGCACAACTAAAAATAAAAAACCTGTCAAGGAAAAAATTGTTTTAAAGGACGGAAAATAAGGGTACCTTTAAACAATAGTCCAATTATTTTAAATAAGGGGGAGATTGATATAAATATAAACAAATAAGTCTTAATTGTTGTGCATTCTTCTTATAACTGCTTACAGATTGTAATTTATATTGTGCATTTAATAAAAAATATAAATAGTAATAAATATTTCCTAAAAGAAACCAAATCTTCGAGAAAACTAGCAATTTCTTGTTTCAATTTTGGTTTCCTTCCGTTACCAGGAATAGCGATTCCTGGCAGCAGCAAGCAGTTTACATAAATAGTTATAGCATCGGGTTACCATCATTAAATTCCACCACTTCCCCCTTCGACTTGGCAGTACCAGCATCCCATTAAGGCGGTGCTCCTCGTGTGACTTCGAAATTCGCTTAAATTGCCTGAGGAAAGTCATGAAGACAGATGCCGACAGGTGGGGAGAGGTAACACAGGGGCAGCTGGAAAATCAAGGAGGAGGAGGAGTGCCTTCACGCCCCCGAGGTCTGCTTCACCTGACAGTTGCACAATGGCAAATTGTTGCATCCGCTTTTCTTTTAGCTTTTTAAATGCAATTTGAACACACACACACACCCCACACACTTTGCTGAGCTGCCTTTCGCATTTACATGCTGCGATTGCTCCTGCTCCCAAGGATCTCATCCTGTTTCCGGGCGATGTGTTGGTGTTGCTGCTTGCCAGCTTCCTGGAACATTGCCTCATCATCATGGCAACTGGCAATGCTCCTCCTGCTCCATCTCCTCCCCTTGCTCATCTACTCCTTGCTTCCACCTATGCAGCAGCTTACGTTGTTTGCTTTCACTCGGCATCTCGTTGTTCGTTGTTGTGCCACCCATCTTCTACGGCATCCTTCCCGGCATCTTCCTCCTGCCACTCGCTCTTCCGCCGCAAATTGCCTTTAATTCATTTTCCGCAATTACTCGGGGCCGCAGGAAAAGTGGGGGGAAAACTACTCTACCACTCATTATCATGCATATCCCGCCCCCGGACCAACGAAAACTAACCACAGACAACGAAATTCCGCTCAGTAGGAGTGCCAAACGGAATTCCATTGAATTCCCATCTAATCTAATTTAATTTTATATTTCTAAAGTATTTCCTTTGACACATTTACATTATGATTGAAAAATATAATCAAAAATTGGGCTATTTATTAAACATGAAATTTAAATAAAATTAAATCGAAATCATATTAGTAATGAATTTAAATTTAAACTCCGAATGTCCTTGTAAATAATGTTTGTTGCTAATCGAAATTTGAAGTGATATACAAGTTCTTTAGCTTTTGTTAAAAATTTTGCTCTCTGTGCACTTTAGACGTTTGTCGTAGGCGCATTTTTCACATTCCATTTGCATGCCTTGAGGGAAACTTCCGTGTTTCCATCTGCATAATGATGAGCAGGAGCTTCCTTGTGTCCTTGTGTCTCGCTTTAAGCGCATTAACTGACCAGCAGCTGGCTGCCGCTCCATTCCCGGAGCGGTGGGTTGATCCCCGACCCCGTTAAGGTCAGCCCTGATCAATGTCAACTGCCGCCCGTTGGCAGCTGGCAGCTGGCAGTCATGGGGTTTGAGCGCGAAGTGTGGAAGTTGAAGTGGAAGTGCAGCTGCAGCTGAAGCCGGAGCTGGAATGGTCGCATACAATTAACTAGGAAGGGATGGAGATGAGGATGCAATGGTCAAACTCTAGGGAAAAGGCCAAAGGATATGCAAGGCAAACATTCAAGCCAAATGGGGAAATTATAGAGATGGGCTACTAGATAGGGGAGTTACGAGATATATAACTGCATTATCTAGCTATATATCAGGAAATAATCCTCAAAAAATAATCCAATCCTTAGCCAGTAGTCTTCTGCTTAGATTAACCACATTAACATCTGCATCACATAAACAATTACTATTAATCCCCGCCAGAATATGGCCATCGCTGGCTGCTTATCATGAATAGCCAGCGAGGTGGACACGACTGGCTGGCTTCCGTTCCACTCACATCCGCATGACATGGCAATGTGCGAGTATCTGCATCTGCATCCCATTGCCATCTCCATCGCATGGCCATTGCATCGCATCGCATCGCATCGCTCTTGGCCAGCAATGAGATGCGTCGTGTAGCGGGAATTGGAAAACTGTTAGCCGTCTGAAGGTTGCCTTGTTGATATTCCCAGTCCGGAGAGTCAAGGAGAGTGACAGGGAGGTCCTGCTGGGCGGCTGGGACTAAGAGGGGGCGTGGCAGCGCCTCACGTTACCGCTGCTCGTAAACTTTGCCGCTTGCCATCGCTGTGCATTTGGTCGCCATTTTCAATTTACTGACGCTGTCATGGCCGGAAGACAAATGTGGGTGAAGTGTGTCCATGTGCGTGGAGTGTGTGTGTTTTCTGTACACTGTAACAAATTATAAGGTATATGAAAGGTGTGATATAAGTCTCCAAAGTTCTTATATTTCATGGAGTTTTTAGGCTTAAGGAAAATTGGAATTTCGGCTTATAAAGCCCCTTTTATGGCCTCTTTTTCTCTCTCAGTGCATCTCTCCGATATCTTTGTGTGTGCCTGCATCTTCCTTCTGTGTGATGCTGCTGGTGGTGGTGTGTGTGTTCTTGTGTGAGTGAACTGGCATGTTGTGATTGCGGACTGTTGCTTCACTTGAGTGGCGGCAAGTCGCCGACCCAGCTACCGAACTTTCCCCTCTATCCCGCCAGTTTCCCGGGAAAACGTGCAACAGGGTGCCTCTATTTTTCTTGACTGCAAAACGAACACGAATATTTTTCCGCCATCCTTCTCTGGGCCACGTTCCTGGCTGACTCTGCTTCTGGGCCGGGCTCTTGTAATTGTTGCTAAAGCAGCAAAACGTCGACGCTGAAATTGCAGCAACTGTAATAACAGAATGGCCTCCGGAGTTGTTCCTGTTCTCTGCCTTTCACCGAGCAAAATGGAAAATGTGAAAAGGAAAATGGCGAATATTTCCAGCTTGACTTATTTTGACTTTTCGGTTGCTTTTCCTCCGCTTTCGCCGCAACTGCCGGCAAAGTTTATTCAACGCAAAATGTGCAATGGGAAAACGTGCCGCATGTGAAAATCCAACAGCGCAGGCGGTGGGTGTGGCAGTAAAACAGCATTTACTGGTCCTGCACACTGATTTCCTGTTGCATTTCCGGTCACCCCCAAGATGGAGTTGTTAGGGCAGCTCCTCCAGCACCAACTCCAGCTCTTCCATCATGCCATTTCGCTGGCCCATAAAACTAAATCGAATTTAGAACACTTTCAAAGGAAATTGGAAATTAACTAAAAGTGAGTTATTTGCATGGGAAATTGTTGTACGAACATTTTCCCCTATCGGTTCTCGGTTTATTTAGTTTGCTTAATTTAAATGAATTGTATGAATACATTTTATAAACTACAAACACCGTTTTGTTGCTCCATCAATTGACAATTGTATTATTGCGGCGATAAATAAACACTTAAATGGAATTTATTACACTCTCTTATTGGCTTTTAAAATTTGGTCAGCAAATTTGGGAAGAATAATATATTTATTATATTGAAATATAACTTAAAGGAACTATATGTTTGTGCCTAAGTTCTGCGTGTTTAATGTGAGAAGTATTTTCTGTAATTTACAAATTAATTTAAAGTGAAGGTAGCAAAGCATTCCTTTTGTGGAAGACTTTAATTTTGTTGAAAATATATACACACATATTTTACTATAAGCTTAATAAGCAAATGTCTTTATTAGTTAATGTACTTTTTACTTAAAAAGTGAATTAACTCGTTTTCTTTTAGGAAATTAATCTAATGCAGCCTATTCAGTGGTTAATTTTGTATCTATCAAGCTTCCCTATATACATACATATGTATATAAATATATTTAGTGTCTCAACTAATTTATATTTAAATAACTTAAATCTCCAATGCCTTTATGTGATTTTTGTTAGCTCGTTCTCGTTGCTAAGTAGGTCACTTGTGCTTGCTTCTGCAATGTTGACACTTTTCGGGTTAATTTTTGGCAGCCAAAGTAAATCATTGTGAGGCAAGGCCTTTTAAATATATATATTATTATTATTACTAAGGACGGGGACTACTCATTGTGCCTTCTTCGGGAGCCGCACCGCCTTGTGGCTGTCCCTATTGTCTACTTTTTGCGAACAATGGCAGGTGTCATGCAGGTGGAAACGCTGCGGTTCAAGGCAGCCTAACGGGTTGTCCCTTTGTGCATTTTACGCGGAATTACACAGCATAAGCAGCTGACGCCCCCTAGAAGCAGCCCCATTCTCTAGGTGACCCAACCGCAGACTTTGGTACCCCTACTCCTGCACCGCCTGCACCTGCTGCTGTTGGTGCTGCAGCAAATGCCGCCAGCGATTCTCGTCTGCTTTGTTGTAGAAGAATCTCCTTCAACCCCTTCCCCCAGCTGCATTGTGGCCCCAAGGCAAACACACGGGCCCCAGCAATTGCCTCCCTGCTCCTGCCACCCACCTGGCTCCCCGCCTCAGTTGATTTAAGCTGCACAAAAAAAGTAAACAACGCACACACGGGACAACAAAGTGGGGAGGGTGGTAAGGAAAGCGTAAAAGAGGCAGCGGGTAGCGGTGGCTGCCAGGTAAGAGCAACTAAGAAAATGCCTGCACAAAAGTAACTCATAATTAAGGCAAGTCAGCCAGGCAGGGGGAGGCAGCACCGGAGCAGCAGGAGGGGGTGAAAGAGTGTGCAGCAGACGGCCTTTCTTCTGCCGCATATGGCAAGTGCCATGGAAT
This sequence comes from Drosophila anomelani, assembly GCA_035045905.1. NCBI lineage: Eukaryota > Metazoa > Arthropoda > Insecta > Diptera > Drosophilidae > Drosophila > Drosophila anomelani. Next base: position 9,749,069 of record JAWNOO010000165.1, read on the forward strand.
GTTGCCTACTTTTAGGCAACCTGCAATTCCCTGCTGAGATGTGCAACGAAAGTCAAAGGGAACTACTAGTTCCTGGGAAGAAGATTTATTTGTTTAAACATTTATTTATTTTAATATAGCATGGACACATAATTATTTATTAATGAGTTTTAACTGCCACTTTATTCAATAGAAATAATAATAAATAATTCTATAAAACATTATAAATTAATTTCGTTCTATAGGAAGACTTCTTAAGCTTTAAATTGCTTAAAAGTCAGTTATTTTTACCTACATTTTTTTAATCTTTTGTGTATTTTTAAGACTTCATGTTATGCCTTTTATTTTAAGTTGCTTTTAAGATTGTGATAGCTTGTCTTTACTTGCTTGCATTTTCTAAAGACTTCTTCAGACTTATATATCTTTTAAAACCTCATAAAAAAACCCTAGTTTATTCCTAAAAATGTTTTAATAGAGAAATGAATACCCCAGAATAATAGTTATAATCATTATATCTCAATGGAACCTATGTTTCGCCACTCATTATCATCATTTATCTCCATTGTCTCTGGCTCCGAACTGGATCCCGACTTTCATGGCATCTCCCTCCTTCCCAGACAGCCAGTTGGCTTGGCTCAACCGAAAAGCCACCACATCCAGGCAGCGTCTTGGGGTCCTGGCCAAAGTCGTCGTCGTCGTATATATATTTTTGATATGCTTCAGCAAACACCTGCAACGTCTCAACAACAATGAGAAATATGGTTAAGTAACTGCGAGGAGGGGCGGCTGGGGAGATGGCCAAGAGAAGTGGATGCAGTTTTTGGTGCATTAGCGGAGTGCGTTACTCCTTGAGGCTTCTCAACCGCCGCCGCCGCCTCCTCCTGCCCAGGCCTGCTCTCTCTCTGTTTATTGTTTATGTTTTCGGCTGGAGCTCTTTGCCCGGATTGCTGGGATGGGGATGAGGCTGTTGTTAATGCATGACTGGGGCGCTTGTATCCTGTTGCCAGGACATGCAATCTGCATTCTCCGCTGGCGAGGATCGTAGGCAGCTTTTGCCAAATCATGGCCATTTCTTTCTTTTATTACTCCCATGTCCCTGATGTATGTGCAAATTATGCGCACTGAAATGAATATTAATAATGCGCAGCGCCGTAATCCATGGCGTATGAGTAACTTTTCCATTAAGCGCGAATCGTTTGTCAATTTGCCAGCAGAGATAAATCACCAGGAGAAAGCTGGAAGCAGAAAGAAGGAGCTCAGCTCGAAGGACGAAGGATCCTTGCCTTAAGCCCAATTAACCCATTAGGACAGCGGTTGCCATTTGATGCGGCAGTCAGAATGCAATTAAAAGAGCAGGATAGACACAAGCAAAGACGGCCTGGCCGTTGCTCATCCTCCATCTCCTCCTCGTACTTACATTTAATTTTTATGTAAGCATCACAGCCCAAGGACGTACTGCAGGACGACGAGCCGAGGCAGGACCAAGAACAAGACCAAGACCCAGACCAAGACCAAGAAAAGTAATAACTGCGCATTGCCATTATTTATGTTTATGTCCGCACTACATCATCTTCAAATGTCCGCGCGCGCCTCCCACGCCACCGCCGCCTTGCAGCTATAAAAAACAAGTGTCTGCAGTTTAGGGAAGGAGATGGGGTGTCCTAGAGAGATCCTAGCGATGTTACTGGCCAAGAAAAATAAGATTTGATTTATAATTCTTAAATCGAGAAGATTTATCCTATGATATCAGTTTAATTTTGTCAATAAGATCGAGAAAATGGTTAATTTCGATCTCACTTGGCATAGGTTCAAAACGAAAATCAAAAGGTATATGGCATTAACAAATGATTATTTTTATATATATTGAAATATATGTTTAATTCATTTATACATTTTAAAGGAGAAATCAAACTATTCTTAAAAGCAAAACAAGTAAGAAAGCTACAGTCGAGTGAGCTCGACTGTGAGATACCCGCTACCCATACTTAAGCCAGAAAAGCGTCAGGACGCCAGAAAAAACAGTTGATACAATTTTGAACATAACAGACAAATGCAAATGCAAGTGTAATATAATCACATGCATACAAAAATACATACATATGTATCTATGTGTGTAAAACCGCGATATTATTGCATTCAAGCGGCTAATAATTATTACCATTTATTAAAATTGCTTCTCGAATATCTTATAAGATTCTTTTCCGAACACAACCATGAACTGATAAGAATATTTAGTTGGTCTAATTGGTCAACCAAATGAGGCATGCTGCCCGCAGCCGTTTCTGGCCATACAAAATTATTTCTTTAATAACTTCGACAATTTTTATCTGATCGCAACCAAATTTTCAGGGATTACACCGACTATAGTTTTTAATATACATATCGAAATTCGCGACTCTAGCTTTAAAATTATACGCTTAATACGCTTTTTTATGATTTGCGGGGGCGGAAGTGGGCGTGGCAAAAATTTGAAACAAACTTGATCTGCGTGCAAGCATAAGAAATACTGTCGAAAAAAAATTAGAGCTCTATCTCTTATAGTCTCTGAGATCCAGTGTTTCATACGGACAGACGGACAGACAGACAGACAGACAGACAGACAGACAGACAGACGGACATGGCTAGATCGACTCGGCTGTTGATCCTGATCAAGAATATATATACTTTATAGGGTCGGAAATGCTTCCTTCTACCTGTTACATACATTTCCTGCCGGCACAAAGTTATAATACCCTTCTACCCTATGGGTAGCGGGTATAAAAATTTGTAAAGAAAGCAAGCCGATGTTTTTATACCTTTGTATTATTCAATCGGATCACAGGAAATTTTAGTGTGTTTCATAACAATTTAATATATATTTTTCAAATAATATCGACTATCAAGAATTAGTTTTCACATCCCTAAGAGATCCCAGGATGAGTTGCTTGCACTCCCGTCTTAGGCGACGTTTAACTGCCGCCGCTGTGAGTGCCGTTGAACTAATTTCCGTTGCCCTGCGGCAAGGGGTGGTTCCTAGGGGGTGGTGGTGGAGTTGATGCTCCTCCGAAGTGGTTTCCAGGAAGGAAGTTGGTTTGCTCAACTCGGGTCTGGCTTGTAAAAATTGCATTCTTCGCGGCCTTTTCTATTGCCCGCGCATTTGTCATTGAGGCGCTCGCTAATTTGACATAAATTTTAAATGCTAAAATGTTCAGCTGGGGCAGATGAAATGGGATGAAAGGATACGGAAGGATTCTGGGAGTTGCAGCAAAAAATATGGGTCTTTTCTTAGTGCAATGAGCGATAAAAAGCAACGTTTCTGGGTGATAAATAAGAATATTTTTCATAAGTATTAGAAATTCTTTTAAAACTACTTTAATATTTTCGCAAAACAATAATTGAAGAAAATAAATCTATTTTTAATTATAATCCAACAGCAAACTAAAGTAAAGCATTTCAATGACCCATTTCTTAGCGAATTTAATTAAATTTCTTTTTTCTTTCGACGCAATTAAATTGCTACGTAAACTGCTTTGACAGCCATCAATAGAAAATAATCTGCACTTAACCTAATAACAGATTGCAGTCAACAAATAAGGTGCTTAAACTCCTTAAGCTGCTTTCCATTCTCTGCACTTTTCCCCATAATATTTTCCTTGCAACTCCACCCACATTGGTTTGTTGCCTTTTCTTATTCCTTGCTAAGCTGCGACTTTCCCCCGTTTTGTTTGCTTTTCCAGAAATTGATAGAAATAGTTTTTTTTTTTGGTCAAATACTTGTGATAAACATGTTGTAAAGTGTCCGAATCGATTAGGTTTTATGGAGACCCTCAACCTATCCCCCTTTAGCCGTGCCACGATTTGACCAGGCCAAGAAGCCAACCAATAAACTCCCTGAACTGACCAAAAAGTTTTGACACTCGCACCGAAGGAAATCGATGGAAATGTTAGTTTGGCCCACTTTCTGCACTTGAAATATAAATGCAAGATAGATACAGCGTTTGCCTTGCAGGGAAAATGTTTACCGAATGTTAGCACCGTGAAAAATATTTAAGTCTGTTGATAATAAAATGTATATTGAGTTAAGTGTTTCGCCAGAAATTTCCCTATTTATGGATATTTTTGGATAAGTTTAATGAGGCCTAAAAATGTTACTAAATGCTGCCCTTTAGCTTATGAAAATATGTGAAAATAATGTTTATAAAAATTAACTTTAACTTTTTATTCCCAAAAATTCTACAAGAGTTCTGATTTTGTTTAGGATTTTATCTTTATCAAGAAGACTCATCTACCTAACCAATCTAAATGATTTCTTGCAATCAACTTCTTCCAGTGACTAAAAAATATCATTTAAAAGACTCCTTCGATGTTGGGCTACAAAAATGGCAAAGTGGACAAATGCAGTCAAGCGATGTAAAGTTGCTTTTGGGGTGAGGAGAATGTAAAATATGGGGCGGAAGGCTGTCATGAATGGATACACTATATTGCACATATGACTATACTTTCTATAGGGTCCCTTGTTAGTCTTTGACTTTGACAGTTGCTGCTCAAATTGGCGGCAAAAAAGGTAGCACAGAGCCAGGGGGAAGCGGCTGCTCTGAAGAAAAAGAGTTGCTTTTGCTTGAGGGCCATTAAATGAGAGAGATTCATGAATGAGTTCGGGGCGGGAGCGTGGCAAATGATCTGACCATTAGCCGGGGCATTCTGTAAACTCGGTAATTGAGTGGCGCTTAAAGATTGGGCCACCTCTTTTTCACCGTCCCATTGTGGGGCGTTACACGTGCGTGCCAGTTAAACATTTTCCGACAACGAAAAAGAGAAAAAAACAAACCTAAATAACCGCTAGTTAAGTTGGCTTTGTCATAACTAACAGTTTGCTTTGCATTTTTTGTTCGCGGATTTTTTTGTTCAAATTTTACAAGTCACGCACTGATTTGGCAATTTGCATGCAGCGACCACTAGATGGCGCCAGCACGTGCTCACAGCCGGGGGATTCCCCTTAACCCCGCCTCTCTGCAATCTGCAATCTGCAATCAATATTTAAATAGTTTTCCCCGCTCTCCTTTTTCGAGTTTTGCACAATTTTTAATTTAAACTTTTGCTGTAAATTTCTTTTCAATGAGCTCGCTTATTATTGTCACCGCCCACCCTGCGTATGCGCAATATGCATAGAGTTTATGTTAAAATGCCAAGGGGCTTTGAGCGTCTGGATTCTCCCCTTCGATTGGCATTTTAGCCAAATTAAATATCTCCCAAATGTGTGTCACTGCCTGGCATCCCTTCTAATGGCACAACTTTCCATGTTCAAGTATTAATTTATTGCCAATCTAAATGCGAGGATAAAAAGCACAGGAAGTGGATGTGGGGAGCTGCTGCTTCTGCTCCTTTGGCGTTTTCGTTTGCATTGTAAGTCGAGCGGACTCTCAATTGGGTTTTTGGGATAAGCTGCCAGAAACCAGAGGCGTTGTATAGGAAAATAGTAAATGGAGTGAATTAATAGCAGTTTACTAATTTCTTGAATAACATATACATTGTTCACCTATGTGAGGTTTAAAGAAAAGATATAAAACTTGTTCTTTTATATAGAAAAACTCGTATAGCATTCCCTAAATCCCAAATTTTACCAACCATCTCGATTCTGTTTCCTTTTATATGACATTTTGATGCTCCTCTGAGGCCCCCCTATCCCTGTCAATCGGTATCGATAACAGACGCTTGAACCTCAGCGGTTTCTTTCATTCATGTATTCATGCCACCCCCTATGGGTCAGCCGCCTCGTCCTTCTGCCCTCCCTTTTCCACAAAACGAACTTTTTCATGCTCCATTGTGTTATAAATATTCATAAAACGCTCCGCCATTTTTCGTTGCGACCGCCGAAACTAAAGCCTTGATTTCTTGCATTCTGCTACACACATATGTGCACTGGAAAAAAATTAACAGGATATGGTTATATATTTCCTACTTTTCCAGCTAATATATAGAGCAGTAGTGATATTCCTAAACAGCTAAAATTGTTACTCTAAAAATTGAAACTATTTCCAAAGGTTTACTTAAATATATTTATCTTTATGAAAACTGAATAATGCATTAAGCATTATTACTATTTATTATATTTAAATTATATCTTATTAAAGGCGATGTTCTATTTTTTAAGTGTATTTTATTTGGAAATAAAACTCATTTCAAAAAAGTTTGACTTAATGCAACTTAACATTTATTTTATTAATTTAACGCAAAGAAATTTTTTTGTATTGTAATAATACATAAATTTATGATATCAACTTTCTAGAAATTCAAATTAATTAACTTATTGAAAAAATCTGTATTTAAGTTTTAAACTTGTCAAAATTGAATTTTTATCTAAATTTTCTAATATATAGATGCAATTTTTTAATGGAACTGTATGTGCTACCAATACCTAGTCAATATGGCTAAAAAACCCCCCTTCGATATGCTCAACCTCCTAAATTCAGGGCCACCCCTGCCCATTTAACCGCAAGCCATGCTTCTAATGCCGCGTTGGCATAAATTTAAAGCAGCAGCTGCGGTTTTTCCACTGCTCTTCCTATGTTTTTCCCCTCCTTTTTGTTTTTTTGCAGAACTGGGATTTGCTCTCTTTTAGCGGGAGAAAAGAGAGAAGCGAAGAAGAAACTACGGTTACAGAAACTAACCCAGGTACGGGTTTAAAGCCCAAAAAGCATTTTATGTTGCTAATTGATTTTTCAAACACTCATCCCGCCAGAGCGGGCTCTCGCAGCCGGCACCCCCCTTGCCACCCCCGTTGATGTTGCGGCTGCCACTGCGCTTTTGTTTGGCATTCAATTAACGGGAATTTGCATTTTATCTATAGATCCACTTTGCCACAATATATATATAGTTGTTGCTGCCACCGGAGTGTACGCCGAGCGCCGCGAAAACAAAAATCCCGAGTGCTAAATCAACAAAGCAAAAGAACACCCAACGAGCGATAGAAACCCATTCGTTTTCCTATGGAGTTTTGTCTTTAATTACAGCACTTAGCATTGATCTCCGGAATCAATTGGCCAGGCGCGAAAACAAGAAAAATTCCATAACCATTACCGGACTGTTTGTCCGATGTGGAAGTAAACACATAAACCCAGATTCTTTACTCATCATCATCGGTCAGAGGGGTTGAGTCAGCTGTATGTGGTATAAGCCAAGCTTAGATCAGAGGGAAACTTGTGAAACATCCCTCGCCGAGCCTTGCCTTGTATTGCCAATAAACAGTGAACCTAACCTCGAGGGCATTTAAATGCTGATTAGCTTGCAACTGCTGAGGCGAACTCAGAGATTGCAATTGTTTAATGGCCTCACGCCAGCTTAGTTTTATTACTAAACTATTAGGGGGGTCAGGGAGCATTATTATTTATTTAATTTGCAGGCCAATGCGTTATTTTTATAGCTCACTCATAGTTCCATACTCCTAATTTATTATTAAACAAGTAAGAAAGCTACAGTCGAGTGAGCGCGACTGTGAAATACCCGCTACCCATACTTAAACCATAAAAGCGTCAGGACGCCAGAAAAAACAGTTAATACAATTTTGAACATAACGGACAAATGCAAATGCAAGTGTAATATAATCACATGCATACAAAAATACATACACATGTATCTATGTGTGTAAAAACGTTATTATTGCATTTAAGCGGCTAATAATTTTTACCATTTATTAAAATTGCTTCTCGAATATCTTATAAGATTCTTTTCCGAACACAACCATGAACTGATAAGAATATTTAGTTGGTCTAATTGGTCAACCAAATGAAGCATGCTGCCAGCAGCCGTTTGTGGCCATACAAAATTATTTCTTTAATAACTTCGACAATTTTTATCTGATCGCAACCAAATTTTCAGGAATCACACAGACTATAGTTCTTAATATGCATTCCGAAATTCGCGACTCTAGCTTTAAAATTATACGCTTAATACGCTTTTTTATGATTTGCGGGGGCGGAAGTGGGCGTGGTAAAAATTTGAAACAAACTTGATCTGCGTGCAAGCATAAGAAATACTGTCGAAAAAAAAAAAAAATTAGAGCTCTATCTCTTATAGTCTCTGAGATCCAGTGTTTCATACGGACAGACGGACAGACAGACAGACAGACAGACAGACAGACAGACAGACAGACAGACAGACAGACAGACAGACGGACATGGCTAGATCGACTCGGCTGTTGATCCTGATCAAGAATATATATACTTTATAGGGTCGGAAATGCTTCCTTCTACCTGTTACATACATTTCCTGCCGGCACAAAGTTATAATACCCTTCTACCCTATGGGTAGCGGGTATAAAAATACTTCTTGAAAGTATGCAATTGAAAATCATTATATTTCTATTAAAACCCCTTCAATATTATTTTATGGCATAAGCAAATCTTGATCTAATCTTAAGTTTCTTTATCTGTAGACTTTCGCTAGTTAGTTATCTTATCAGTTGATACCAAACCAGACAGAATTGTTAAAAAGCACTTGCCTAGCCTCAGTTCTTAGCCAAAAACCCTCCAAGATGGCAGCAAACACAAAAGACAATGGCATCCACATCCGCACCATGACGTCTAAAGATTACGAGGAAGTAAAGGAACTGATCTTTGAGGATTACTTCACCGGCGTGCCTTTATGCTTATCTAAAAGTGATTTCAAAGCAGAAACAAAACAGATACTTGATGCAGTCCATAGGCACATGGTGGCCCAGGACACTTGCCTGGTGGCCATCGATGAGAATAACAATGGACACCTTTTGGCTTTTGTCCTAGCTGGAGCACAGTTTCCCAATGACTTGGAAGAACAACGAAAGGATCTGGACAGAATTCAGCCAGAGTTAGCTGGTCTCCAGCGATTTCTGCACAGCCTAGAATGTCAGGCCAGGATCTTTGAGCGATATGGAGTCACGAAACTTCTATACTCGTGCTTCACATATGTGAAACCCGAAATGAGAGGCAGGAGATTAGGAGTCCGCCTGGCAGAAGCAGTTATGGGTATGGCTCGATCCAAGGGATTTCCCCTGATGACTGCCAGCTGCGTGAGCTTCTACTCTGCCCGTCAGAAGGAGGCACTTGGAATGGAGTGTGTCCTCTCACAAGCCTATGCAGATTACAAGGACGATCAGGGACAGGTGATTTTCACACCTCCTGCACCGCATAAAGAGGTTAGAATACTGGCCATTAAAATTGGCAAATAAAGAAGCTTAAGTAACTCACACAAAGTATTTAATATTATGACACTCAGACAAATTGTGTTTGGAAGATAAGATAGCTCAATATTCCTGCAATAAAAAACTGCTGATTCTTCAGCCTTTATAATTTAAACACTTCTCTTCCCTTACTGTAGGAGGCTTGTCCCTAATAATTACTTGTGCTTTAGCGATTATTAGCAATATTAAAAGATAATAATAGTACAAAAGTCACGTAGCTTCATCTCGATAAAGCTTGATAACCGCTGAAAACGATGCGGAAACCCCAGACAGAGTAGCGCCCATCGCTTACACAGATACGTATGTAATATCTAGATGGATCTGGCCTAGACTGTTAATGATATCGCCCCGCCCCTGTCCCTCCACACAAACTTATGTGGTTTAATAACAATTATTATCTGGCCGGCAAGTTCATAAAACCTGACGATCGCACATAAATAATACATAAGACGCGACCGGCGGCAATTGCAGGTCCAGCTTCGCATTGAAGTTGAAGTTTAAGCTGGAGTTTAGGTCTCAAGGTCATGTTACACACTTGATTTTACAGCAGGGCTGCATTTCTTGGCTGATGTATGTGTATTGCCCATAAATATCAATGGAGGAGTGGCCGCAGCAACCGGTTCGCCGATCTTGTGCATCTTCTGGTGCAGCTTCTCTGCTCTTTTATCTTCTGCATGGCTTTTTCGACCCGGCTCGGAGGTAGCAACAAATTGCTGCAAAAACAATACCCGGCATGACATTGAATTGTAAATGCTGGCGATAAAAACATTCAACGTTGGACGCATAAAATATACGCAGAGCGAAGAAACCGAAGAAGCAGCGAAGTAAATAAAATGTAAGCCGACATCCGATGCATGTGAATTTTTTTGTTATGCTGCGCGAAAAACCACAGCTGCCAGAGATGGGATCGTGAACTGAGTTTGGGAAAATATCTGAAAAGATAATGTCCAAGAAGGGATAAAGTATTCAGGGTAAAAATCAGAATAATATTAAACATTCTGCTGTTTTCAAAAATATAGATTAAGGAATGTATGCTATTTTTAAATCAATTTAAATTCAATCGTCTTCTCGAACTCTTGGTTTTCTTTTATTATTCTATTAATAATAGCTTTTGTTTGTCCTTTCTCACATTTATTTATGTTTTCCCTCTCGATATAAGACTTAAACTTCGGGGCAATCTATGATACACCTTTCGTTATGTACAAAGATTATCATCGACAAGATCTTTTCTTCGAAACACCCCTAGAACTATGACTAGATATTGCCACTCACAAAATAGAAAGAAATGGAAGCTTAAAGAGCCCCTTAGTGCCCATTCAAAAACTATAAACTATAAACTATAAACTAAAAGCAATGACCGACCCTAGACTACATTTTTTAACAGTCTCATAAAAGTCATAAAAGAATAAATTACATAAAAATAGTGAAATGCTTAGAGACTCGACATTTCTCTGTCGATAGTCGGTCCACGTGCCAAAGCCATCGCCAAGGTCCCGGACATGCAAACAATGTTTACGTTTGCAGCGACCGCTGTTGTTTGCCCTTTATCCATTGTGTATACACCACCCACCCACCGCCCTTAAGCACCAGGCTTCCCCTATTGACCACCCAGTGACCCTTTGGTCAGCTGCTGCTGCTGCTGCTTCTTCGCCATCCTCGGCTTGTAAAAGACATTGACATTTTTTTCTGCTCAGTTGCCTTCCAGCTCCACACTCCGCACTCTGCACTCCATACTTTGTTGACGTTTTTTAATGCTTTTATACATATTTTTTCCCGCTGTTGTTGTTGCTGGTGGCGGGGTCTGCCATCGCATTACGTCACTTTCACTGTAGTTTGCGGCTTAAGGCAGCATTTGTTTGCCATCGCTGTTATTGTGGCCATTGTTTGCACTTGTTTTTGGTACAAACAAGCAAATTGCAATAAAAATGCTCAAATTTATGGTCCACTGGCATACATATATTCCGTTTGGTATGATTTATCCGAGACTTTTGTTCGCCTCGCTTTCCGGCGGCACAATTTATGTCCGTTTACATGGCAAACTTTTGCAGTCTCTGCCAGTCATATCTTTATTTTATTTTTTTTTGTATATACGTTAAGGTTTTTTTGGTTCAAGTTCATCAGACAACCGATGAATTTGCAACTGGGCTCGGGTTTCGTCTTTACCGTCTCCATAAATGCGTCGTTAGAGGCGTAGATACATATGTCTGTATCTCTAGCCGCGATTTGAGGCGTGTAAATACAAATTGTAAACCTGATTTACTCGTGGCAAATGTCAGCGAATATATATTTAATGCTTGGCACTTGTTTTCGTTGAGCATACGCCGTGTGAGCATCACCCACATTACGCATACGACCTGTGCGCTCATGAAGTATGCCCACATTGTTAGGGCATTGATCGATAAGAATCGAGCATCATTAGCCCAGTTAACGTGGCCTGACTAATCAGATGCGTAATGAGGCCAATTTCCCAGTTGCCAAATGTCAGCAAATGGCGGGGCAGTTAGCTCCGATTGAACCATCCGCTGAGCAATGTGGCCCCTACTAAGTCCGATTTTGTTGATAAATCTATCAGGTGTTTACGGCGTGAGTTGTTTCCACAAGTCCAAGACCCTATTGCTATACATTCCAGCTTTATTATCCAGCTAAAACTGCAAATCGAGGAGTTCTACTCAAAGTCCTTTGTGCCCGAGGACATTCATCTCGCCTACGACATTGTTGGCTTTGAGGAAATCAACTTAAATCTAACCGTGGAATTGCCCTTTCCAGGCAAACTCCTAATGCACATTTTCGTGCGAAAACTCTCCGATCAATTTGGTGGCTCCGACCAGGTCGATATGGTTCGCTTCAGGAATATGGATCTGTGCAAGCTCCTCGATTCGCTGCGCAACATGACCGTTCTGGAGATCCCGGGGGAGAGCCTGCTGCCTTCCACATTTGTTGTTTCTTGTCCTTTAGTGCCTGGCTTTTACTATGTGAAGAATAGCAGCGTCGATGTGAAGCTGATTCCTTTTCGAATCCCAGATGGCCGGTATATGGTGCTCTTAGAGCTGATACAGGTGTACGAGGAAGTCATGAAACTGGTTACCACCAGGATCAAGTTTGCCATGAGGCGACCACCGGGCTATAAGGAGCCATCTTCTGATTTTGATAGCAGTGTAGGGGACGAAGTGAAAAAGAAGGAGCCTAACAATGTAGAAGAGGAGGAAAAGAAAGCTCCAAGTTCAGAGGTTACTTCTCCAAACGATGATAACTATGAAGCTGAGGAGGAAAACAAGAAGCCCAGTTCGGAGGTTACTGATTCGAGCGATGATAACTATGAGACGTCTACTGAATCATATTAATAATTATATTTTTTAATTCAAATGATTATTAGTTGATTGGTTATAGTTTTATAGTTGATCAGCCCTTGCTTAGCAAACTTCTGACTTAAGTAAAAACATTCCACAAGGATAAATAAATATTAATAAATTAAGAAAACTAAAAGTCTTTCAAAAATAATATCCCAAAATAATATTGAAGATATAAAATATATTAGTTTTTAATATATTAAAAGCCTTATTAAACACACCTTTCAGTTCCCATACTTTTCGCATTTTTATGTCAACCCCAAACTAATTTCACAATTGCTGCCATTTCATGCCGCCTTTCGTTCATCGGATTCGGTGTGCGAAATACAATTTATGGCCACCTACAACAGATTCACCCAAATTTTGAGACATTTCACACTTGACCAGAGACACGCCCTTTCGAGTTAATTATAAGGCCCAGGGGCATGGGAAGCATATAAAAACGTAAGGCAACAAAGAGCGACTCAAAGTTATGCCATTCAGGCTTATCTCTTACATTGTTACCGCTCTAAACTTTGTTTTGATATATCCATAAGCAACCTATTAGTTTACGACGAGTACAATCTGTGGAATTTTTCATCTCGCGTTGACATTGTGTTGGCTGGCATTCTCGAAAGTCCGCAGATTTACATATGTAGAGCGGGGCGAATGTTTCCGGTTTTTTTCGAACCCAAAGATCAGCTGCAAGATCGCAGTCCACTGCGGCTACTTCCACGATGACAAGACAAAAAAGCCTGGCCTCCGTGCCAGTCTCAGTTGGCTTTTTGTGCTGGAGCCCAGCCCAAAAATGGTTCCATCATTTAGCTTCAATTTTATTGACACAGTGGTCGACTCTTTAGGCTTGACGGCTCTTAAAAGTGCCAAATATTTATGGATCTCGATATACACCCTCATTCTCGAGTGATAATTTATTTAATTGGCCCGACCATTGATCGATCAGTGTCAATGTTAGCGGGGCGTCTGAGGGCGTTCTTGAACTGTAGTTATTGGGAATTAGTAAGTAAACTTCCTCCTATGACGACCATCTTCCTCCTAATTATGGGCAAACACCGCTCTGGTGACCGCATTTGCGGTGACCTTCATTCAAGCCTTGTTTTTTCATTTACCCAGTGCGATTATTATTTAATCAGCGATCAACTTCTTCAGTGGCTTAGTCCGGGCAAACAGAAGATGCCAAGTAAACAGGGCGACTTGGTTTCGGTGTTTTAGTTTTCGGTTTCGTCGCCTTAAAACTACCTGATTTGCACGGACCCAAGACACACCCGCCTGCTGCCCCTCGGCTCCGCCTTTGGCCAGTTTCGGTTTTCAGTTTTTTAGTTGATATTTCCTTCTGTCCACCGTTTTATTTATATATGCGCCGGTCTTTTGTTTATGTATCGCTCATTTGTCTGCTTCCCCACTGCAGATTGCAGTTTACATATGCCATTATCATCGATGGCCACCTTAAGTCCGGCTATAAAAGGCCCTGATCACAGGTGGAGCGATGTGCAGTCGATTTTTGGATTAATCAGTGTGACATCTACCCAAGAAGTAATCATGAAGTACCTAGCTCTGGTGAGTCTTTGGAGTGAATATCATCAAGGATTACTACACTTGAAAAGGATTAAATTAAAAAAAAAAATTACTTTGAAATAGGGAAATATAGGTTTCAATTGTTTAAAATTTATAAACAAACAAAATATCTTTTCTTTAACTAATAGGACTCAATTTTCGATATATTTTTATGATTTAAAATAATAAAATTATTAAAATAATACCTCATAATACTCGGAAGTTATAAGTAATATTCTTAAAAACAGATTTTTTAAATAAAGTAAATCCATTCGAAGGAAAAATACAAAGGTATTATGAACATAAAGTCTAGCAAATTCATAAATTTAATTTTGATTTAAATAATATCTGATAAAAGGAACTTCTGAATACAAAATATAATATTTATCTCCATTAATTTTACAGACCCTCTTCGTGTGCCTGTTGGCCATCGCCCTGGTATCTGCAGTGCCCGTGGATGAGTCCCTAATCGGAGATAACATCTACCAGCCGGCCTTTGACGATGTCCAGCGTCCCCAGGATCCGCAGGCGATCTTCAAGCTAAAGAAGCTGCTCAAGCTGAAGAAGCTCCTGGGTTAGGAGGTGTAGCTCTCACCCTTCGCCAGCGCCATCTGCTATCAGCTCAGATTCTAGTCCAACCAATTGGGAACCTTGCCTCCCCCACACAGCATTCAATATTTCAGCCGTTTGAACAGAAAGCCTAGTTAATACCATAATCACACACAGCACGCACATACATCCATACATAAGAGTAAAGCCAACGTAATCGTAACTACAATAAATGTAATTTTCATACAACGAAAAGGCAAGTGCGAGTCGGCTTTCTTATGTCATCAAGCCGGGGGATCTCCAAAAAGGAGCTAATGACTAGCGGCGGCGGGTCGAGTTTTTGTTTATTTAGATCTCGACGGGAAACTTGTTTGCGAAGAGAGTGTGAAAAGCGAACGGAGTCCTCCTTACTGGTAAGTATTGGCCAATTCCCTGTCCTACATAAATAAATGAATAGGTTGCGATGTGCTAATTGTGTGCTATATCATAAAAGGCAGGGGTATCCAGATTTATGGTTACGATTTTTATCAATCCATTCATTGATTGCTTTAATTGATTCTCGAAAAGGTGTCTAAACCGAATATACAACTTTATTGATTTAAAATATAAAATAAAATTTATAAATAGTCTTAAAAGAGTTTTCTTTAGAATGAAATTGCTATCGAACCCTTTATTTATTGTAAATATCATTATACGTTTCACACTTATATATTTTCATTGTTTACTAATTTTTTGATTGGCACTCTTAAGTGTTTTTAAGTAAATAACCAGCTTAAAAAAATATATTGTAATGCCTTACTAAACGGTTAAATTTGGATATCTTAAAGGTCAGGAGATATGTGTACCTTTGTAACTATAAAAGGCAATCTAAACTGTTCAAAAAATGTATATTTTGTCAAAAACAAATGACTTAGGAAACAAACTCTTTTTGGTATCAGTTCCAAACACTAACCCATCAAAAACAATTGGCTTAGGAAACAAACTTTTCTTATAGTCAAAATATTTTTATTTTAATTTACTTCTCAAAGAAAACTTAAAAATTTTCAAACGTTAATATTCATGACCTAAAAATTTGTATTGTAAAAGTAATATGAAATATCTGATTTACTGATTTATCTGTATCTTTAACATTTTTGTTTTCTTTTCGCGTTGCCAAACAAAAGACTTAGGAAACGAACTTGAAAAAAGAAAAATTTCTGTTACCAAATACATATTTTTTATTTGATTTGTTTTTTTTTTCTCTTCTTTCTCTTCTTAAAGATCTAAACACATAGTTAAACTAAAAATCCATGAATGGGTGATATGAATGTGCGCTTAGCCCAGGAACAGGAGCTTCTTCAGCAGCTTCAGCTTGAGCAGGAAAGACTGATCGTCGGAGGGGTTGACGGACTCGCTGCCAGGACCTTCAAGACCCTCGGGAACGGCCTCCTCTCGGGGAGCAGCACTGGTGACCATGAAGCACACTGCCAGGCACAGGAACACACTCTGTAAAGGAACAAAGACGGATGGCGGGTGAGTCGTGATCCTTAGTATCCTCCTTTATAAAGACGCACCAGAAGCAAGAATTTCATGGTGATTGGGCTTCGGTTAACTTCAATTTGATCGATGATCTCGCACTGCGCGTTGACAGACTTGCTAGCACTGAACACCAGACCCCGCCGACCCGTCTATTTATATGCCAGTCCACCGGCCTGCGACGCTCGGCCGGCAGACCGCTCGTCTTTCACAGAAATTAAAACAAAAACAAAAAAAAAGAAGAAAAACGCCGGCACAAGATTCGGTGATTCAGAGCGGTGCGAGGAGCGGGCAATCAATCTGTTTGGGACTATTAAATGTGATTTTAGCCCGCCACGCATGTGGAGCAATAGCGATAACAAAAGCCAGACAAACTGTTGCACCTGGGTCCATTTTTTTGGCGCTTCTGCTACCTTTTTGTGGTTTCATTTGTCCGGGACTCGGGCATAATGTTTGGGCAATTTGTTGACGTGCGGTTTCCCCGGTTTCTTCGCCTCTTTTTGCTAATCGGCATTTCCTCGGTTCTGAGTTCTATTTGAGTAGGCCATTATATGCGAGCGGATTCTCTGCTAAATATTAATTAGCGGCTTGACATTGGCCTTAACGCCGAGATCAGCTACTAACAATTGAATTCACACCTGTGCATGGGCGTCGAATTAACTATTTATTCGGTTGGGAAAATATTTCAAAAATGGGAGTTTTGGGTATACCAAAATTTAAGTGCTTCTCTCTTATGAAATTTAAGGAAGTAGTTTGGCTTATTTGTACTTTTGGAAGCAATTAGTACAATAATGTTTCTGCTATTATACGATTTCAATTATAATGACACTTTTAGCTGGCTGTCTAAAAGAAGCCACAATTTGTAAACTCTTGGGTTTGAAATTTAACCAAACAGTTTCAATGCAAGCTATAGGGCATAATGAAACTACTTAGACTAAAAATATGAATAAACTTTATTGATGGTCTATAAAAAATCATATATAAAAGAACATATATAAATCCCGCCCGATTTCAAATAGTTTTACTTGCTTATCTTTTATAACAGTGTAAAATTCAAGACAAGTTTCGAACCGTTCCTAGATTTTGTATATTTATTTAGCGCTTGACTTAAACGCTGCCATAGTGCTTAGAGGAAGTCCCTACTTTTCTCCCCTTTCCGCATCCTTCTTAATTTTGCGGCTGTGAAAATCATTAAGCTAAGTGCATGGCCTTAGTTAAAATAAAACCTTTGTGAATTTATTTATCTAACCATACACCAGAGCTGCCACTTTTTTTTAGGAAAAGTATCGTTATAAATATACTTTTGTTCAGAATATAGCGATATATGGATATTTTGATGTAATTTGCCATCCCTAGTTGCTTATAACCAAATTAGACAATATAACTTAGCAATAAAAGAAGCAATAAGTCCAAAATTCGAAGTCAACCCATACACACAAACACACACCCGCCCAGAAAGATATATACGTCAACCAGAAGGAGCGCCGCCGACGAAACAATGACTGGATCGTTCAGTGTAAAACTCAAGTCGAAAAAAGGTCAATTCATTGTCAAAGACCTGAACGAAAATACGACGCTCGGAGAGCTCAAACAAAAAATTGTCACTGCCACCGCAATCCAGCCGCCTCAGCTCCACGTCCTGGTAGGCTATCCGCCCAAGCCCCTGGACCTCTCGCAGCAGCAGGAGCAGCGCGATCTCAAGACCGTGGGCATTAACAGTGGAGAGACGCTGATTGTTGAGGAAAAGGCCGCTCCAGCAGCCGCACCATCTGCCTTTGCCACTCTGGAGGACGACGAGGCGCTGGCGCGTCGTCTGCAAGCCGAGGAGGATGCTCAGCTGCAACAACTGGAGGCAGCAGCCGCTGGCGGCATTGCCTCACAGTCTCAGCTCCCAGTGGCACCCTCGGAAAGCGGGCCGAACGGCGATTTCAACGGCATCTTATTGAAGAAGGTGGTGCCAGCGGACAACTCGTGCCTATTCACCAGCATTCGGTTCGTGCTGAACGGCAAGGTGGACAACGAGGGCAGCGAGATGATGCGCCACATTATAGCCCAGGAGGTTGCCGCCAACCCGCAGGAGTACAATGATGCCGTGCTGGGCAAGTCCAACGCGGAGTATTGCTCGTGGATCCAGAAAGCTGACTCCTGGGGCGGCGCCATTGAGGTGGCCATTCTTTCCAACTACTACGGCATCGAGATCGACGTGGTGGACATCCAGAATGCGATCATTAACCGCTTCGGCGAAGATAAGAACTTTGGACTGCGCGTCTTCCTGCTGTTCGATGGCATCCACTACGACCCGCTGTACATGGAAATGGCCCAGAGCGTCGCTCCTGCCACAATCTTTCCCGTAGAGGAGATGGGCGTATACCAGCAGGCGGAGCAGCTGGCTAACGAGGCCAAATCGTCGCGCCAATATACTAACGTAGACAAGTTCACGGTGCGGTGCATGCAGTGCGACGTCAGACTAGTGGGCCAGGCACAGGCCCAGGAGCACGCCCAGGCCACGGGCCACAGCAGTTTCGGGGAGATTTAATACGTCCTGATCGTCGGCACCGTCTACATTGTGGCTTTCATGCTGTTTGCCTACTACCTGCTCACCACCTAGCCACAGTCGCACTGATACACTGACTCACCGTTGCCCAGTCGCAGTGCGAGGAGATCCCGAGCCCGCAGTAGCTAAATTGTACTACCTCCACATCCACGCCTCCAAAACTCATTGATTATTTTACGCCAATCGCCTGAATTCATAGTCTCTTTATCCTTATCCCCTTTTTGGATCATAATAAAGCATGCACATTCATCTACACTAGAGTGGGAAAGCATATTCACTGCCACGAGGAAAGCTGGGAGTCCTGGGAATGCTAGGAGGCCCAGGGCGGGGTCATCGCAGCCGGATTTTGCAGATAAGACATCACAACAGCGCTGACGCTCAGCATGAAGGAAGATAGCACCTGCTTGGCGTCGTCGCTGGCTCGCGAGCTGGCAAAGCTAATGCAGGAACAGTAGAGCGCGAACCAGGCACACCACTTGAGCTGAGGGAGAAATATTTCCAGATTAGATATGCATATGTAAGTCATAAAGCAGGCGGAGTCTTCTTACCTTCATCATCAGGCCGCACATTGAGAAAATCATGCCCAGAATGTTCATGTAATCCGGCATCATGTCCTCGTTGGCGCCTCCGCTCTGACCCTGGTTCTTGGGCGCCTTGTAGCGGTTAATCTTCTCCTTGCGGCGGGGGTCCACGGTAATGCTCATGTTTAATTTATTTAATTTTCACTAATTTAAGCTAAAACCAGGTCAGATTGACTTCGAGGAATGACTGCGTGTACGTTTCCGGGTGAATAGTTGTGCAGGTTTCTGTGCGATTGGCAGTTTTGAACAGCTGGCAACACCGTTCAGCAGATGGTTCTTTATTTACACCGCCGGCTAGCACGTTTGAATTGGTTTTCTTAATTACATAAAAATCACATAAAGTTGAAGCAGATTCCATGGCGCTGCGGTTGCTCAGCCGCTCCTTAGCCACGCATATGCGTGGCATGCAATTAAACGCCACCAGGACTGGAATTAGGGGATATAACTTCGGTAACATCTCGGTGCCTCCTGCCTGGACTTGCGGACCAAATCGCCTGCTGCATGTACGGATTACGGACCAAGAAGCCGGCCTGCAGACCAAACGGGAGGCAAACAGAAATCATAATCCGTTTCAGGAAGAAATATCGGAGGAACTTCCCTTAGAAGCGCCAAAACAGCACAACAAACGGGGAAAAGATAAACAATCAAAAGAGAAGGCCCCCGAGAAAGTTCTAAACTTTGGAGATCCGGACACTTTTGGCGATGTCAAGTTTAGCGAGGGTCAGCTCGAGGATCCTGGAGATGTCGAGGAGGAGGCTTACATAAGCAGACCCACGAGGCACACAAAGAAACTGCAGGCCGTGGAATACGCTCGCCAGATAAAGGATCATCTGAAAGCAAACCGGCTCAACGACGCCATCGCCGTGCTGGAGCAGCGGATGTTGCGCGAGGATCGCGCCAAGCCAGACAAATACATATACAACCTGCTGATCAGCGGTTGCGCCAAGGCAGGATACACCCGCAAGGCCTTTGCCCTGTATACGAAGATGCGGCAGCGGGGCCTTCAAGTGACAGGCGGCACCTACACCTCTCTTTTCAATGCCTGCGCCAATGCTCCCTCCCTCAGCGATGGTCTGGCCAAGGCCCAGATCGTCAGGGAGAACATGCTGGAGAAGGGCTACGAGCCTAACGTAAAGAACTACAATGCTATGATTAAGGCCTACGGGAGATGCGGGGATGTGGACACCGCCTATCTTCTGGCGGACGAGATGATGGAGCGGAAGCTTGTCATGAATGCCGAGACGTTTAACTTCTTGCTACAGGCCTGCGCCAGCCACTCGGAGCACGGATTCAGGCACGCTCTCCTCACCTGGCACAAGATGCTGCAGAGTGGGATCAGCCCGGACTACTACAGCTTTACTACGATGCTGCGATGTGTGAGGGACTGCAGCTTTGGGGACTTGGAAGCGATGCGAGAGGTCCTCGATCAGATTGCTCCTGCAGCAACTAAGCAGAAGCCGGCTCTTCAGCTGGATAATGGCGATAAAGATAATCTACCCAGTTTATCTTCGAATTCCTCATCGCTTCCTGCCCAAATAGAGATGGTCACGACATCCAGCGAGCTGGAAATGCCAAATCTCCTGCTACCGCGACCTCATCTGGGCAGTTTGGTGGCCTTGGAGGAGGTGTCACGCCCACACGAGCGGTTTCTTCTCCTCGGCGGTCTGACAGGCTTTCTAGACCTTATGAAGAAGCATAAAATCACTCCTGATATTGAGACATTCACCACCATGCTGGAGGTTATCCCTCCCACCAACGCTGCGGAGAAGCAGCTGCTTACTTTCGTCCGCAAGATCGGACTTAAGGCGGACATCGACTTCTTCAACATACTGATCAAAAAGCGATCCATGCGCTTCGATTACGAGAGTGCCCGCGAGGTGCTTGCCATGATTCGGACGGCGGGTCTTCATCCAGATATTGTCACCTACGGAGTCCTCGCTCTAGGCTGCCGCACCCAGGAGGAAGCCAGAGAGCTGCTGCAGCAGATGCAGATGGCAGGCATCAAGATGAATATGCCCATCCTAGGCGCCATGCTGCGGCAGGGCTGCGCCAATAAATCCTTTGGCTACATCAACGAAATCATGCAATTGAGTCTGGAGGAGGGACTCAAGCCCAACGAGCCGTTTTTGCGTCATTTGCACAACTTTCACAGGGGATGCGCCAGGGCCATTGACGCCAGGGTAAGGCATTAGCATAAATACATTCCGACACGTTCTCTACAAATGAAAATAATACACAGCATCCCTCGACTAAGACTGCCACCTTCAAGAAGGGACACTCGAAATTCTGTGATAAGTACCGCCTGTACTATGAGGAGCTCGGCCTGACTGGACTCAAGCTGGAGGATGCCATTACCAAGATAAAGGAGCGTCCATATGCGAGGTACAAGGAAGAACCCGTTGAGGGAAAAGAACCACTGAAACATGAGCTGATCAAGCGCAAGACGAAGCTGCGGAAGTACATCAAGAAAATCAAGATAGACGAACTTCAGGATGATCCGCCCAGAGAAACCTTAAAGAGGATAGAATAAGTTTAAAGGTGTAACAAGCCAATTAAAGTTTATTATTTGTTAGCCAATCATTGTGCGCTTGCGTCCCCGGGCTCTCACCTCCTCGAATTTGGACAGCACCGCCTCCTCGTCCTTGCCGCATTCCTTGCGATACGCGGCCAGAATGTGCTCGAATAGGAAGGGCTGCTCGCTGTGCGTGCTGAGCAGCGCGCGCTCCAGAACGTACAGATCGACGCCCTTGTCCTCGGTAGCCTGGTTGTAGTGGCTCAGTCCGAAATCAATAAGGATGACATCATAGTCGGTGGCCTTTGGGTTAATCAGCAAGTTTGAGGTGGTCAGGTCGCCGTGTATGATGTGGTTAGAGTGCATCTTGCCGACGATAGTACCAATTCGGGAACAGAGCTCCAGCAGAGCCACCTTTGCCTCGTCCTCCGACTTTTCCGCCACTGTCTGCTGAATGAACTGTTTGGCCGTTTGCGCCTTGTCAAAGTATTCCATGTAGAGCTTGTGGGTGTTGAGATCCGAGTGAAGGATCTTCGGCGCCAGGATACCGGCAGCCAAGCAACGGCCCGCCGCCTTTGCCTCGGCCTTCATCCGCTGGCGCGTGATCTGGGTGTCCAGCTCGGGATGACGATACTTCTTCACAAACCGCTCCTTGATCAGGCAGGACTCGCCCTTAAAATCGCCCAGGTATAGACGCCCCTCGGCGCCTTGCTTGAGGATTTCGAGAGACATTCTTTAGATTTTACTTCAAACAAGCCGTCTGCCGGTGTTTTGTTTTTTAAAAAGATTGGCAGCCCCAAAAACGGGCGTAGTTTAAGAGGGACTCTGTGGAACACTAACCTCATAGGGTTCTGTTTAGCCAATCATTTAGTAGAGACAATAAAATACAATTCACACTCTTATGTGTTAAATAAATGTTTTTCAATTAGCTCTTCTAAAACCCAAATAATTCCCTTTTGAAACAACCTTCAATATAAACCGTCAAAACTTGTCCAACTACGCCCATGTCCTAGCAGAGGAATTCACATCGCAACGCACTCAGAACAGCTGACAGCTGTTTGCTGTTTTGATGTTTGCTCCGATTGCGCCAATCTCCGTGTGAATCATCAACAGGAAAAACCACCGCAGCTCAGCAGCTCCGAGAGTCCGAAATTTAGGATCTAAGCACTAAATTCCAAAATGTTCAACAATTTGTTTGGCAAGAAGCCCACCGTGAAGGAGCAGCAACGCGAGAATGATCGCTCGCTGCGAAAGGCTACCCGCGACATTGAACGCGAGCGCAGGAAGCTGGAGGACGAGGAACGCAAGCTGGAGGCCGAAATACGACGCAATGCAGCCGCAGGGAACAACGATGCCTGTCGCATCCTGGCCAAGCAGCTGGTGGAGATCCGGAAGCAGAAGTCGCGCACATACGCAGCCTCCGGAAAGATCCAGTCCATCGGCTACCAAAACAAGAACATGGGCGCCAACATCGCGCTGAGCGAGGCCATGGGCAGCACGGCCAAGACGATGGCCGACATGAATAAGGTAATGCGGCCGGAGGCTATTGGCGAGACGGTGCGTCAGTTCCAGGCGGCGAACATGAAGATGGAGATGACCGATGAGATGATCAACGACACTCTGGACGACATGCTCAACGAGTCTGGCGATGAGGAAGAATCCAATGCCGTGGTTAACAAGGTGCTGGATGAGATCGGCATTGAGATTTCCGGCAAGATGTCCAGCATCCCGGCCACAGGCACCGCAGACTTCGAGACGAGCGGCAAGCGCACCGAGAAGGATATCGCCGACCAACTGGCCAAGCTGCGCTCCTCCTAGTCGTTAGCCACACTGAATTTTCATTGTATTTTTTGATCACTGTGAACACCGCTGTTATCCATAGCCCGTAAGGAAATATATTTATGTACATCACTTAGAGACGCGCTGTCATTCCGCCGCCGGCCACGATGGCCTCGCCCGTGATGTAGCCCGCATCCTCAGAGACCAGGAACGAGACCACGCCAGCCATCTCCTCGCTAGTTCCGAGGCGTCCCATGGGAATCTTGCTCAGCGCCGCCTCATTCGCAGACTCGTTCTCGTACAGCGCCTTGGAGAACTTGGTTTTGATCACGCCAGGGGCGAGGCAATTGACGCGAATGCCCTCGGGCGCCAGATCCTTGGCGGCCGCCTTAGTCAGACCGATCAGAGCCGTTTTGCTCACCGAGTACGCTCCCAGTAGCTGCAACGATAAGGGGATTGCGATAAGCTTCCGTACATTTGACCCGTCGATAAGCCTTGCCAGAGGAGACTAACCTCAAAGGCGTCGTAGCCTGCGATGGAGGAGACAAACACGATGCTGGAGCCCTTCTCCTGGCGCAACAGAGGCAGTGCCTCCTTGGCCAGCAGGTAGGAGCTCTTGACGTTCACATCGAAGATCTTGTCCCAGACCTTCTCGTCGCACTCGAGCACCCCGCCCACGGCGGGATTAGTGGCGGCGTTGCTAACTAGGATGTTCAGCTTGCCAAACTTGCTGATGGTCTCCTCGAAGAGCTGCTTGCGATCCTGGGGCTCGCCCACGTGACACTTGAGTCCGTGGACATTTAGGTTCAGCTTGCGCAGCTCCGCCAGAGCGTTGTCCACGTTCTTTTGTTTCCGGCTGCTGATGACCACGGCGGCTCCGTCCTCGGCCAACCGCTTGGCGATGGCAAAGCCAATGCTGGAAGGAGGTTCGGTGGGTTAGTTGGGAAAACATGATTGAATATCGGGG
The DNA here is from genome assembly GCA_035045905.1 of Drosophila anomelani. NCBI lineage: Eukaryota > Metazoa > Arthropoda > Insecta > Diptera > Drosophilidae > Drosophila > Drosophila anomelani. Next base: position 9,773,596 of record JAWNOO010000165.1, read on the forward strand.
GAATATCTTACCCATCCGTAGAGGCGGTGACCACGGCAACTTTTCCTGCTAAGCGCTTCATCGGACCAACGTGCGAACTTTGACTGGTGCTGGACAAGCGCTTATGGCACTGATTAAGATTAGGGCCAACAAGTTTCTGGCTGTAAGTGTTGTTGTTTTGATCGAGATTCCGGCCTGAACTTTGGCCACTTCCAGTCACAGCGGTTGTGCTCAATCGGATCTTGGGCGCCCTGACCACCAGTTGCTTGCCCAGGTGCAGCATTTTCCTATGCGAAGGATTAAACTATTTTTCCCGAGGATTCGTTGCCTAAGAATTGATTTTCCCAATTGGAATTGTCTGTGGCTCAGAGATCTCCAATTTGTTTACAATTGGAACTGCTTCCTCTTTCTGTTCGCGGTTTGCCATTCACAAAAAGCTTTTAGTTAGGCGCCAGTTTTGAAAACGTTATCAAATGAAGCTTACTAAGGAGTTAACAAAAAACTATCTTAGAGTTATTTATAAATATAAAAATTGATATAATGATAATAATAGTCAATTATATTACTTATTGCTGTTCCATTTAACCGCAAAAAAGCAACTTGTCGAAAGATAAGAAACTTTGAAATGAAAATCTCCAAACAGTCAGATAAACGCTCCAATTTCGTAATAACATAAACAAAGATAAATAAGTATGACAAACAAACCGCAAACTGAGCGGGGATCTCTGTATAATGGAGAGTTTCGTATCCAAAACATATATATCCATGTACATATATAGCGATTCGCCAAAATGTGCAAATTGACAAGCGGACGGAGGAGCCATTCTACAGCGGCGAATCTTGCTCCACTCCAGTTACAGTCGTCGGCGGAAGCAGTCCGGTGTTACTTCTCGGTTATCCGATTCCCCAATTCTCCGACTCTCCGGTTCCGCCCGGCACGCGCTAACGGCTTTTCGGTTCGGTTTTTCATTTAACTTTTCGCAGCCCTCGCGTCGGCAAGGCATGTGATACGGAAAGGCCCTTAGTGCCTTAGATAGTGCTAACTAAAGTCTCGACTAACTAAACATAAGTTACATAAAAATAAACCCGGTAAAAATTATTTCAAAATAAGCCAAGATATGAGCAGCGACCAGGCCAAAGAGATCGAGGCTGTGCCGCCCTCGCTGCAGGACTTCAAGGCTCCGGTGCTGCCGGACAACAAGCTGGTGCTCTTCTTCCATCCGTACAACTTCTACTCACAAAAAGTTAGTAGCAGCCGCTCGCTCTCCCTAATCATGTGATCTTCGAGCAAATTATTTTTCATATCCAAATCTCAATCAGCCAATGCCGCGAAATTACTAAGCTAATCATCATCGTAATTCGGATTCGTCATGGTTTTGCTGTTTTTTTATTTTCGATGTAATGGTGGGATGCCCCGCTGGGAAGGTTTCCACCCGCGCTCCCCAGCAGATGCAATGGAGCATGACTTGGTCTCGGGCGGGGCGGGGAATGTAGGTAGGAGGAGGAAGTGTAGCGGAGCTCTCTAGATTTTGGACTAGACTCTAGAGGGTAGAGTCGGGGCTTATGACAGCATAGGATAGATTTACACACTGTTTACTCGGCTGCTGCTGCAGGTGCTAATGAGCTGGATTGAGCGAAAGAGCACAGAAGATAGGCAAAAAAGTAAACAAAACGAAGCATTTAGTATATAACCAGATCCAGAAATTTAATTTTAAATTTATTGTATTAAATGAAGCTAAATAAAAACAAACAATTATATAAGCAAATGGAGACATTTAGGATTTTTAGGAAAATTAAGAGTTTGTTAGTTTGGTTAAACTTCTTCTCCACAACTGTGATTTGGCTGAGATTTATCAATAGTTAATTCTTCTATTAAAACTTGGTCACAAGACCCATTTTTTGGGGTCAAAATGCTATCTATAGTTATCATTATAGATCTAAACAAAAAAGTGCGATGAGAGTTTCTTTATTTTGTGAGTTTTCTAAATATCTTTGAATCATTTTTCAATTGATTTCTGTGGCTTCATCGATGACCTTAAAATTGTATTTCCTGGACTAAAGCCAAATATATTTATAGTACATATGAACATACACATATGTATGTTTATCAATTGACAAAGACATAAGTATAAAATCCACTGATACGTCTTCTATGAAATTATAAAATCCCTTTTACCCATTCCACAATTCAGGTTCTTCTTGTTCTTTATGAGAAGAAGATTGACTTTTTCCCTTACGTTGTGGACCTGTGCAATGGGGAGCAGTATTCCAGTTGGTTCCTGAACCTCAATCCCAAGGGCGATGTGCCAGTGCTCCAGGATGGAGCCTTCATCGTCCCCAACTCGACGCACATTATCAACTACGTGGAGAGCAAGTTCCGCGGAGGTAACTAGCATCTCTTTGAATCTTTGCTTCCAACGAACTTGTGTAACAATGTGAGGCTTTTAGCTAAGCACCCGGCGCTGAAGCCCCAACAAAACTCCAAGGAGTACGACCAGGTGTTGCTCTATGAGCAAGCGGTGGGCCGTCTACCAGTAGGAGCGCTCAGTCTGGGTTCCTTCATTCACGATGACCTTAAACTCGTGCCCAAGGCGCCGTTCATAGGACCCGTGCGCCAGTCCTGTCTGAGTAGGTTACTCCTTTAAAACCCTGCCCATGGGCATAAATAATCTTAAATCTGGTGCCTGTTATCCCTCAGAGAACAACGAAAAGGTTCTGGACCTGTTGCGCCGCTCCGTGGAAGAGCTGGGGTCTAACAAGGCCGCTCTAAAGAACAAGCTGGACATCCAGGTGCGTCGTCGGGATCTGGTCTCCTCCCGCGAGGATTTCCAGCGCGTCTTAGACGCCGTCCGTCATTTCCTGCTCTACGTGGAGCAGGAACTGTCGGCAAAAGCTCCCCGAAGCGAGTGGCTGACCGGAGACGAGCTCACCCTCGCGGATATCTCGCTGGGTCTGCTTCTGCATCGGCTGTACCAACTGGGCTTCGAGAATCACTACTGGGCCTTCGGCAAGCTGCCCCAGGTGGAGGCCTACTTTCTGCGCTTCCGGCAGCGCGAGTCCTACCACCGCCTGCAGCCGAGCAACTTTGCCATTCTGCGCGAGATGTGGATGCGGACGCCAGGCAACTACAAGCTGGGAGCGGGCGCCGGCTTCCTCGGTATGGCCATGTTCGCGGCCTTCGCCCACAAGTGAGCGGAGGAGGATCGGGACACTAGACTTTGTTAACAAATCCTTTTACTGTTAAAGTTGGGCACATATAAACACACGAACATAAGAACGCTTAAAGCTACGCGCTGCCGATGAAGGATGCTGGGTCGATCCTGGGGTATGATGGTAAGGCGGAGGAGGAGGAGGAGGATGAGGAGCAGAACGCGAACCAGTGCCAGCCTCGAGCTGCTTAGTAATATCATCGTTTCATCATCATTTCATCGTTGCTGAATATACAAAAAATTTGGTCAAAATTCCAATCCGTCACCTATGCTTGTCAATTCCTGCTATGCTTGATGGCTGCGGCTGCCGAGGAGTTCCAAGGACTCTGCTCAGCTGTCCAGCTGCTGCTGGTCCCTCTCCCGCTTCTGCTGCTCGGCCTGCAGCAGATTGGCAGCTGCGCTGGCCGCCTTCACGTTCGTGAACAGCGGCATGCCCATAAACGTCGGTATCTGCTGATCCCTCGGCACGCTCGTCGTTGACGCCGACTTGCCGTTGAGGTTCGCCCTTGAGGCGCTGGCTCCGGCACTGGTTGCCCCAGCAGCAGTGGATAAATGCGAGGGTCGCTTGAAGGGGAACGTGGGCATCTCGCGCTGGTAGCTGAAGCTTCCATTGCCAGGCGCCTCCGGCAACAGGCCGGGCGTGGGATACCAGAAGCGGTAGGTGAAGTACCAGGTGAGGATCGCAATGATGCCGCTGATCACCTTCTCGATCATGCGATGGTAGTACAGCATGGTGCCCACCAGCATAATGTCCCACAGCAGCTGCAGCGCCGCCATGCCGATGAACAGGGTCCGAATGATCGGCGTCAGGCGCTTGTAGAGGAACTGCAGGCTACGCATCTGCTCCTCGTTCAGGGTACGCAGCGGATTCGTGCCCGAAGACTCGGCGGAGCTTCGGTTATGCAGCTCGTTGCGGATATGTTCTTTTATCGTCTCCCAGCGGATGATGGGGCGCGCCTCCTCGATGAGCACCAGGCTCGAGTGGATCAAGATAAAGGCGTGGCCTGATATGTCGAAGCCCTGCCACAGATGCCCAGCCTTCAGGCAGCTCGATTTGCTCTGGTAACCTGCAAGGATAATCCAGGGTTATTTATCGATTCTTTGCGGAATCCGCTGGATGTAATAGACCTACCTTTGGTGGTACAGCGCCCGTAGGAGGTCTCCACAATGTTGAAAAGCTTCGTCCAGAAGAACCAGAAGAAGGTGGCAATAACGATGCGCGGGAAGTGGTGGCGCAGCATCTTCTTATGATCGCCGCAGGTGATCGTATATGCAGACAGTACCAAGAAGGGCATTGCGAAGAGCAGGGTCCAACCCCAGCCCACCTTCACGAAGTACATGTTGAATAGGTTGTCCGATCGCGCAAAGTAGGTCTTTGGGAAAGGCACAAAGTCCCCGATCACGGAGATCACAAACAGACTGCCCAAATACAGGGCCACCTTGAGGTCTGTGTTGAAGAATATGGTCTTTTTGCACAAATGGATCACGCCCATGACCAGGATCTCCCGAATGCTGGTGGGTGCCGCTGTCGGTCTCGTGCCGCGCGCCTCTGCCCGGGTGATGTCAGGGCCCCCGGGTCTGAAGTTCATGTTCGAGCCGGACGGGGAGCTGGGATTGGAGCCTAGATTGGGCCGCAAGGGTCGCCTCTTGGTGGCCATCTTGCTGTGTGCCGAAAATAAAGCAGGCCAGATGGAAACTGCGTTGTTGCGCTGCCGTTTTTGGTTATGCTGCGGCGATCGAAAGTGAAAGCGGAAGAATTGTACGTGTCAAAGTTCAGCGATAGGTTTTCCCACTTTACCTGAACTGCACCTGTCTGACACTTCTATCATTCCCTTGGCCGAGAGTCACGGCTGAATTTTCCTGGGATTCGCTGAACCCTTTCTTTGTTCCCGACGGTGATTTTGTACTTTTTATTATGGCCAAAATTTACGTGTTGCTCTTAGTAAAAAATAGAACAGCTGCTGCACGGGCTGAAGGCGTTTCCAGGCGAATGGCAAATGCACTGCAGCCAATCCCCGGTGAATGGCCAGTCGATCAGCTGGTCAAATTTAGTTTTTAGCTTCTTTGGCTTTAATTGCCGGTTGGACGACGGTCAATTAGGCGCGGCGGCATGTATAACTCGGCCAAGCAGCTGCAGCGCGTTCTGACGGCCCGCGAGATTCGGAAGACGTTCCTCGACCACTTCACCGTCAACCATGGCCACAAATTCGTTCGCTCCAGCCCGGTGGTGCCCTTCTGTGATCCCACGGTGGCGTTTGTCAATGCGGGCATGAATCAGGTGAGGTAACAGGCAATTTAAGGCCATTGTTCTCCTCTAATCCAATTGCTCTCGGTTCCAGTTCAAGTCGGTGTTCCTGGGCACGGCAGCGGCGCCCCACAAGCGGGTGGTCAATTCCCAGAAATGCGTCCGGGTGGGCGGCAAGCACAACGATCTGTCTGTGGTGGGCACGGATGGATATCATCACACCTTCTTCGAGATGCTGGGCAACTGGTCCTTCGGTGACTACTTCAAGGTGGCACACAAGTCAAGATTATGTTTACCTTTTAATAACGTTTGCCTGGCGTTTTCCAGCGGGAGGCATGTGCCATGGCTCTGGAGCTACTCCGTGGTCCCTACAACATCGACCCAGCCCGCTTGTATGTAACCTACTTTGCCGGCGACAAGGTGCTTGGCATCCCAGCGGACTTGGAGTGCTTCGAGATCTGGAGGAGTCTGGGGTAAACATGTTATATAATCAAAGGGGCGTTACATTTGTTACATTAAGTTAATGTCATTGCAGTTTTCCCGCCTCGCGTATCTTGCCTTTCGGCTGCACGGACAACTTCTGGGAGATGGGCGCCACTGGACCGTGTGGTCCCTGCACAGAGATCCACATCGACCATCGTCCGGATCTCGGCAGTGTGGATCAGCGAGCCAAACTGGTCAATGAAGGCCGCTCCGATCTCACAGAGCTGTGGAATCTCGTCTTCATTCAGTACAATCGGTAAGAGGGATGTCCCTTAAATGCCATGCCTGCAAAATTATATTGATTTCGTCTTCAGCCTGGCGGACGGCTCAATCTCTGAGCTGCCGGCTCACCACGTAGACACCGGCATGGGCTTCGAGCGCCTGGCCGCTTTACTGCAGAACAAGGCGTCTAACTATGACACAGACTTGTTCACGCCCATCTTTGATGGCATACAGCAGATGGCAAAGGCTCCGGCTTACGGCGGCAGTTTCTCGGACGGAGCATCTTTGGATACCAGCTACAGAATTCTGGCGGACCACACACGCATGGTTACCGCCTGCCTTGCCGATGGAATGCTTCCAGATCAGAAGTAAGTTTGGTTTTCATTCCCTATTCCCATCTAATCCCTGACTAATTTCAGCCAAAAGCTGCGTCGTGTGCTAAGAAAGGCTCTCAATATCTCCGATCATGTGTTCGGCCATGAGAAACTTTTGGTCCAACTTGTTCCTATTGTCGTGGAAACGCTAGGCGAGGCCTATCCAGAGATGTCTTCCCGCCAGCAGGCAGTCGTCGATCTTATCAACCACGAGCAGGAGGTGTACAACAACCTGCGAGAAAGTTCTTCCAAAGCCTTTGCCGAGGTGCTCACAGAGTTTCCCAACCTGGACGACATCGATCTGATGGAGTGTCCAGGCTTCGTGCCCGCCTACCGGGAGTTCCAGGTGCAGCGCAGCCGATTTCCGAATAACACCATACCAGGGGAATTCCTTTACAAGCTGACGGACACCTATGGCCTCACGGAAGAGAGCTTTCTCAAGCTGGCCGAGCTAGAGAACATGAACTGTGATCTGGAGCGCTACAGGGCGGAGGTTTCGCTAGCCAAGATTAAGGCCAAGGGCAGCCAGCGAGAAAGCGGAGAAGGAGAAGCGCTCTGCGATTTGGCCAGCGAGCAACGCATTGCGGAGGCCCAGGCGAAGCTAACGAAGAGTCTGGCAGCCACCGACAACAGTCACAAGTACGCCTACACCTTCGACAAAGAGAGCGATTCCTACAGGATCCCGCCGCTGAGGAGTCGCGTAGTAGGAATGCTTCTCAACGATGCAGAGGTGTCACGAACCCAAGCCAGCCGTCTCCAAGAGCCCTCCACTGACATTATTTCCATTGTCACGGCCTCCAGTAACTTCTACTACGAATCTGGCGGACAGCAATCCGATGAAGGGAAGATCCTTGTGCAAAATCGCCTCCAACCAGAGCAGCCTCACCTGCTGAATGTGATATGCGTCAAACATCTAAACGACTGCGTAGTTCACATGTGCAGGCTACCCTCCTCTCCCACAAACGACACCTTCGAGCTGGCCATTGGAGACGAAGTAGAGCTGCAAGTGGACGCCGTGCAGAGGCAACTCAACACGTGCCATCACACAGGTGAGTCACAGCAAAGATATTCTTTTGAAAATAAAATTAAAGTAATTATCTCTTAGCTACTCATCTGCTGAACGCTGCCATCCGCTCGCTGTTTAACAAGGTGACCTACCAGGTGTCCAGTTCGGTGACCAGCGATCAGTGCAAGCTCGAGGTGGGACTGCTGGGCAAGCGCATCCATAAGAGCGATGTCCAGCTCATCGAGGATCTGATTAAGTGAGTCAATAACCTATTCCCTTGTTTCTTGGTATTAAAATCAAGCTTTTCCGCAGCCGCATCATCTGTTCCGCGACGCCTGTACGGGTGGAACTGCTGAATGCCGCCCAAGTGCTGCAACAGAATGACATTACGATGGTGCCCGGCGAGGTGTATCCGGAGCAGGGACTGCGTCTAGTCAACGTAGAAAGCCCCGAGCTGCAGCTGAGCTCCAAGGAGCTGTGCTGCGGCACTCATGCCACCAACACCAGCGAGCTATCCTGCTTTTGCATCGTTAATCTCAAGCAGACAAATCGGGCGCGCTTTGCCTTCACCGCTGTGGCTGGCCAGGCGGCGGAGAATGTATGTAAACGCCTCACATTAAACTAAATTCTGTACTTTAACCCTATTATTTCTTTTCCCCAGGTGCTCAAAACCGCTGCCCTGCTGCGACATCGCGTGGATCTGCTGGAGAAACAGTTCCAGACCGACAAGCTGACCAACGCCACAGAGGCGGAACTGCAAACCATCCGTCACAACATGCTGCACACCGATATAAAGCTGCCATACGCCTTCAAGATGGACACTCTGGAGCGCCTCAATGAGATGCTCAAGAGAATCAAGGACTCTTCGCGCACAACCTTAAAGTGAGTGAAAAATTTTACTTAGTTTTCTAGTTTTACAAAGGAGAACTCCAAAATAGGGAATTCGTTGAAGTGGAAATGCGCAACCTGCTACAGGAGAAGCCCCTCGACAGCCACCCCTTCATTTTGCACTACATCACCAGCTCAGCCCTCGTGGAGGAAATTCCCCTGCAGCGGGCCACCAAGCTCTGTCCGGATCGGCCTATCCTGGTGGTCAGCATGTGTGACAGTATGGTCAAGGCGCGCTGCTGCGTGCCAGCCAGCTGCATCGGCGACCAATTCAATGCCTCCACCTGGCTGCAGTCTTTCGCCGACACGTTCGGTGGTCACGTGGCTGCGCCTAAGGGCCAGGATCCTCGGGCCGTGTGCAACATGAAGGGCCGGAGAGTCAGCAACCTGTTCGAGGAGCAGCTGGAGCAGGCACTGGCCCAGGCGAACGCTTTCGCCAAGCTTTATCTTTAGGTTATATCTAGTTGTGATCATCGCCCTCCAAAAAGTGTGAGAGCTTAGAGCTTGCCCCTTTAATGTTTTCTATTGTGAATACATCGCGGAAACTGTTTAATCACTGATCACCACGAGCTCATCATCCTCATCCTCCTGCTCCGCCTCGTCATCTTGGTGTTCATTCGTTTGAATCAGCAGACTTGAGTTCATCAGTTCCTCGAAGGCATCAGCATTGTCGGAGCTTTGATTGAAGAAGAAACTCACACTAGGCAGAGGCTTTACTGGACTTGGAATTCGTTCGCTGAGGCGATGCTTTAGCTTGAACCGGTCCACTGGCGTCCTAGCCGGCTCGATGAGGTGTGGGCCCTTCCCAGCATTTCCCTTCACCAACCGATCAAAGCTGTCATCCAGGGAGAACCGTTTGCTATGCAGCGGCAGTTGCTCCGCTTGAGAAAGATCTCTCTTCCTCTGCGTCTCCTCTTCTTCGCAGCCAAGGCTCATCTGGGCCAGCCGCAAACTCAAGTCTGCCGCCATCGGTTCGTAGTGCAACTGGTGTCCTTGGTGCTCGGTCAACAGCGCTGGCCTGGCCTTCGGGTTGGATATGATGCCATTGACAATATCGGACATGTCAAACTCGGCCGCTTCGCAGTCGCTTTCCAGGTCGGAGGGCAGGCACTTGGTGATGGGAGTGGAGCACTGGTGGCGTTCTTGCAAACCAGAAGTCCTAATGGGAGTATTGCCGCATTCTTTGCCACGATTTAGGAATTGCTGCAGCAAGGGTTGACCCGGTTCGGCTGCAGATTTTTTCTTTCGCACAACTCGCTTCGGTTTCGGCTTCGGTTCTTGTTCCAGCTCATTCTCCTTTTCCTCTTCTTGAGGAGCAGTTTTCTTTTTTCGCATAGTTTTCTTTGCTGGCTTCTCCTTGGACTTTAAGAAGGCAGCCACCAAGTCCGGATAGGCCTGCTCCATCATGTCCAACGGCTCGATGGTGTAGAACAGCTCGTCGATTCCCTTCGGATGCTCCAGCTGAAACTCTGTCACCTGTTCATCGGGAATAAGACCCCTGAAACTCCCACTAGGATCGTGCCATTGCAGCTCCAGACTGGCCACTCCCTTGACCGTGCGCTTTTTAATGATCTCTAGAGGCTCTATGAGAGCCTTCTCCCTCGTCGATTGCTGCACATGCCAACGCGTGAGAATGGGAAAGAACTTTTGGAAGCAGTAGATTTCCGGCCACTGCAGAAGATGCCCTATTTGCTTTATAAACTTAACGAGATTCGGCTGCCGCCAGTTGAGATTTATGCTTGGGATGGTGTCCGGCTCGCTGAGGAACTCGGCAATGATCTCCTCGTTGGGAAATTCGGGAGCTAACAAGGCCTTCCGGCGCAAGGTGAGTTCTGCCTTTATGGACAAACGCTGTTCCCTGCGGGGATGTGTAGCGTAAATATATATACAAGTTGGACTTTCAGGGTATAGCTTACTTCCAGAGGCTCTCATCGCAGCCCCGGTGGGTCCGACACTCGCTGCATCCGCTCCTGGTGTGGCTTTGGGTCTTCCCCATGTGCCCGCAGTTGCTACACACGGACTTGTCGTCAACACGAATCTCGAGAGCATTGTATTTGTTGGTCTCCTGCCGCCAATTTCGCAGCCTAAAACGGGATATAAGCTGTGAACTAGCAATGGTGGTCATTTGGCGTTCTTACTTGGCCAGAATTTCCGACTCTTTGTACTTGTTGAAGAGCTTCAAAACGCCATCCTTGCCGATTCCACCGATGCCATCGGGACAGTAGTCACAACCGCAGAGCAAAGCCATCACAATGATTTTGTGCTGTCCGAAGTCCATGCGGGCTGTGATCTCCCTCATGTCATAGATGTCCACAGCCCCTCCGGCTGCAGCCTGAGCTCCTTGGGTGGACACTGAGAAGTTGCGATACACCCGCACGGCTCCATAAGCAAAGCAATCCGAGTCCTGGCTAATGACGCCGTCAACTAACTTAAGAGGAAACGATAAAGGGAGCTTATATTAATGGAAAAGCACTTCCAACTCACGCCGTGCTTGTTGAGAAAGGCGCAGTAAGCCTCCGCTTCGCCCGGTCCCTGAACGCACTGGATTCCCATGGAAAGCAACAACGTTTCGCACTGTTTGAGGACATGGTTGAACCTGGTGCGACCCTTGTCGCCCTTTGGAGCTTGGGAGCTACCTGCCGTAGCCTCCTTGGGTTTTACGCCTCGAAATTGCAGCTCATTGCGCTTGGCAATCACTTGGCTCTTGAGCTTGGGAGCAACTCCCTCCAAAACGAAGACGGGAGTGACCTTTTCCCAAATCAGATAGCAGGTGCGAAAGAACAGGTTTCTGTAAGGTTTATAAAACATTCAAAATTAATTAATCATATTTATTTTAGGTGGAAACAAACGCACTTTAAGTGGTGCCGCGGATGCACAAAGTAGTCAACAACATTGAGGGACTCACACACCCAGCCGGCCAAATCAATGGCCACCTTCTTGCCCCGCAGCTCATTGATGGGCTTGCGTTCGGCGTAGGGTATAAGGACGGTCCACAGCTCCTTTACACCCATAAAAATAAACAAACAACCAAATAAAGAGCGCGAGAAATGAGCGGAAAGTATTTCAAACAGCTGCTTCCTCTTCCAGGCGCGGCCACTCACAACGAAGCGCACACCGATAACCGATAGTCGCCTTTGTTTTGACAGCAGGCGAGTACGCCTGCGAATGGCCAGTGGTCAGCACACTCTTCCTCTTCTACATCGACGTGTCAGACGAAGAAAGTCCAAAAAATATAAGTTTTCTGCCTGTTTTTTGACTAGCGCAGAGCCCGAATAAATTCAGAGACTGCCAGTAGTTCATACGCCACACCACCCACACACACCACCAGCAAGATGGTTCTCGCGGATTTGGGGCGGAAGATAACCACCGCGCTGCACTCGCTCAGCAAGGCGACGGTCATCAACGAGGAGGCGCTTAATGCGATGCTCAAGGAGATTTGCGCGGCCCTCCTGGAGGCGGACGTGAACATCCGCCTGGTGAAACAGCTGCGCGAAAACGTTCGCGCCGTGATTGACTTCGATGAGATGGCCGGCGGTCTGAACAAGCGCCGCATGATCCAGTCTGCCGTTTTCAAGGAGCTTGTCAAGCTGGTGGACCCCGGGGTGAAGCCCTACCAGCCCATCAAGGGCAAGGCGAACGTGATAATGTTTGTGGGCCTGCAGGGCTCCGGAAAGACAACCACGTGCACCAAGCTGGCCTATCACTACCAGAAACGCAACTGGAAGTCGTGCCTCGTGTGCGCGGATACCTTCCGTGCCGGCGCCTACGACCAGATCAAGCAGAACGCTACCAAGGCGCGCATCCCCTTCTATGGCAGCTACACGGAAATCGACCCAGTGGTCATCGCCCAGGAGGGCGTCGACATGTTCAAGCGCGAGGGCTTCGAGATGATCATTGTGGATACCTCGGGACGGCACAAGCAGGAGGAATCGCTGTTCGAGGAAATGTTGGCGGTGTCGAATGCCGTCAGTCCGGACAATATTATTTTCGTGATGGACGCCACCATCGGACAGGCTTGTGAGGCTCAGGCGAAGGCCTTCAAGGACAAGGTGGATATCGGTTCGGTGATCATCACCAAGCTGGACGGCCATGCCAAGGGAGGTGGTGCCTTGTCGGCCGTGGCTGCCACTCAGTCGCCGATTATCTTCATCGGTACGGGCGAGCACATCGATGACTTGGAGCCCTTCAAGACGAAACCCTTTGTGAGCAAGCTGCTAGGCATGGGCGACATAGAGGGTCTGATAGATAAGGTGAGTTGGTGGCGAATAATTTGGACTTGAATATCCCTTTTTAACTTTCGTTATTTGCAGGTCAATGAGCTGAAGCTGGACGGCAACGAGGAACTCCTCGAGAAGATCAAGCACGGACACTTCACCATCCGTGACATGTACGAACAGTTCCAGAACATCATGAAGATGGGCCCCTTTTCGCAGATCATGAACATGATACCCGGCTTCTCGCAGGATTTTATGACCAAGGGCGGCGAACAGGAGTCGATGGCGAGGATCAAGCGCATGATGACCATGATGGACAGCATGTCGGACAACGAACTGGACAATCGAGACGGGGCGAAACTCTTTAGCAAGCAGCCCAACCGCAGCGTTCGCGTTGCCCAGGGTGCGGGCGTCCTGGAGCGAGAGGTCAAGGAGCTGATTGCCCACTACACCAAGTTTGCGGCTGTGGTCAAGAAGATGGGCGGCGTCAAGGGCCTGTTCAAGCAGGGCGACATGACCAAGAACGTGAATCCCAACCAGATGGCCAAGCTTAACCAGCAAATGGCTAAGATGATCGATCCCCGGATGCTGCAGCAGATGGGCGGCGTTGGCGGACTCCAGAACATGATGCGACAGTTGCAGCAAGGAGCGGCGGGCGGACTTGGCGGACTGGGGAACTTGATGGGAGGCTTCGGCGGCAAGTGAGCCGGGTAATGGCGTGTAAATTTAACGATTTTTATATATGATTTTGTTTCCACGTAGTTCGTAATTTGTTAGCCATTGTTTCCATTATGTCCAAGGCCACAAAAATTGATATCGGATGTGGGACCGAATATAGCGTATATAGCCTATGTGCAAACGTGAAAACAGTTAACAAATTCGGTTTTATACGGCTCCAGCAGCCACAGTGTCAGTTTTTATAGTTTAAGCAGTTTTCTGTACACGAACTTATGGAAGTTGCATATGCCTATCAGAAAACCCGTACGGCAGTTGAACTAGATATAAACAATAAATAAATAGTAATTGAAATTGGCGCCAGATTTTTTATTAATATGTGTATTTATTGAAATTTCATTGTCTACAACAACAACAAGGTTGTCGGCTAACCCGAGTCTTTAATTTGGGATATTTTCAGTACAAATTCATACATTGAGCGATTTGAAATACCAGGCGAACAGAAATGAGCGTAGGTTTCATTTATTTGAGTGTGCACTGAAATTTCCACTCATTTCTGCCAAAACTGCCATCTCTAATTCAGGGGAAATGAGTGTGTGCACTAAAGTTTTCACTCATTCTCTCATGCTCAATGAGTGAAAACTTTTCACTCATTCTCTCATGCTCAATGAGTGAAAACTTTAGTGCACACTCAAATAAATTAAACTTGCGCTCATTTCTGTTCGCCTGGTATTTCAAATCGCTCAATGGATTTGTTTATACTGAAAATATGAGAAATTGAGACCTTGTCTTGGGATATTTTGAGTACAAATTCATACATTGAGTGATTTGAAATACCAGGCGAACAGAAATGAGCACAAGTTTAATTTATTTGAGTGTGCACTGAAATTTCCACTCATTTCTGCCAAAACTGCCATCTCTAATTCAGGGGAAATGAGTGTGTGCACTAAAGTTTTCACTCATTCTCTCATGCTCAATGAGTGAAAACTTTAGTGCACACTCAAATAAATTAAACTTGCGCTCATTTCTGTTCGCCTGGTATTTCAAATCGCTCAATGGATTTATTTATACTGAAAATATGAGAAATTGAGACCTTGTCTTGGGATATTTTGAGTACAAATTCATACATTGAGTGATTTGAAATACCAGGCGAACAGAAATGAGCACAAGTTTAATTTATTTGAGTGTGCACAGAAATTTCCACTCATTTCTTCCAAAACTGCCATCTCTAATTCAGGGGAAATCAGTGTGTGCACTAAAGTTTTCACTCATTCTCTCATGCTTATGCTCAAAAGTTTTCACTCATTCTCTCGTGCTCAATGAGTGAAAACTTTTCACTCATTCTCTCATGCTCAATGAGTGAAAACTTTAGTGCACACTCAAATAAATTAAACTTGCGCTCATTTCTGTTCGCCTGGTATTTCAAATCGCTCAATGGATTTATTTATACTGAAAATATGAGAAATTGAGACCTTGTCTTGGGATATTTTGAGTACAAATTCATACATTGAGTGCATTGAAATACCAGGCGAACAGAAATGAGCACAAGTTTAATTTATTTATGCTTCACTCATTCTCTCGTGCTCAATGAGTGAAAACTTTAACTTTCACTCATTCTCTCATGCTCAATGAGTGAAAACTTTAGTGCACACTCAAATAAATTAAACTTGCGCTCATTTCTGTTCGCCTGGTATTTCAAATCGCTCAATGGATTTGTTTATACTGAAAATATGAGAAATTGAGACCTTGTCTTGGGATATTTTGAGTACAAATTCATACATTGAGTGATTTGAAATACCAGGCGAACAGAAATGAGCACAAGTTTAATTTATTTGAGTGTGCACAGAAATTTCCACTCATTTCTTCCAAAACTGCCATCTCTAATTCAGGGGAAGTCAGTGTGTGCACTAAAGTTTTCACTCATTCTCTCATGCTTATGCTCAAAAGTTTTCACTCATTCTCTCGTGCTCAATGAGTGAAAACTTTTCACTCATTCTCTCATGCTCAATGAGTGAAAACTTTAGTGCACACTCAAATAAATTAAACTTGCGCTCATTTCTGTTCGCCTGGTATTTCAAATCGCTCAATGGATTTATTTATACTGAAAATATGAGAAATTGAGACCTTGTCTTGGGATATTTTGAGTACAAATTCATACATTGAGTGATTTGAAATACCAGGCGAACAGAAATGAGCACAAGTTTAATTTATTTGAGTTTGCACAGAAATTTCCACTCATTTCTTCCAAAACTGCCATCTCTAATTCAGGGGAAATCAGTGTGTGCACTAAAGTTTTCACTCATTCTCTCATGCTTATGCTCAAAAGTTTTCACTCATTCTCTCGTGCTCAATGAGTGAAAACTTTTCACTCATTCTCTCATGCTCAATGAGTGAAAACTTTACTGCACACTCAAATAAATTAAACTTGCGCTCATTTCTGTTCGCCTGGTATTTCAAATCGCTCAATGGATTTGTTTATACTGAAAATATGAGAAATTGAGACCTTGTATTTGGATATTTTGAGTACAAATTCATACATTGAGTGCATTGAAATACCAGGCGAACAGAAATGAGCACAAGTTTAATTTATTTGAGTGTGCACTGAAATTTCCACTCATTTCTGCCAAAGCTGCCATCTCTAATTCAGGGGAAATGAGTGTGTGCACCACAGTTTTCACTCATTCTCTCATGCTTATGTACAAAAGTTTTCACTCATTCTCTCATACTCAATGAGTGAAAACTTTAGTGCACACTCAAATAAATTAAACTTGCGCTCATTTCTGTTCGCCTGGTATTTCAATTCGCTCAATGGATTTATTTATACTGAAAATATGAGAAATTGAGACCTTGTCTTGGGATATTTTGAGTACAAATTCATACATTGAGTGATTTGAAATACCAGGCGAACAGAAATGAGCACAAGTTTAATTTATTTGAGTGTGCACTGAAATTTCCACTCATTTCTGCCAAAACTGCCATCTCTAATTCAGGGGAAATGAGTGTGTGCACCGCAGTTTTCACTCATTCTCTCATGCTTATGTACAAAAGTTTTCACTCATTCTCTCATGCTCAATGAGTGAAAACTTTAGTGCACACTCAAATAAATTAAACTTGCGCTCATTTCTGTTCGCCTGGTATTTCAATTCGCTCAATGGATTTATTTATACTGAAAATATGAGAAATTGAGACCTTGTCTTGGGATATTTTGAGTACAAATTCATACATTGAGTGATTTGAAATACCAGGCGAACAGAAATGAGCACAAGTTTAATTTATTTGAGTGTGCACTGAAATTTCCACTCATTTCTGCCAAAACTGCCATCTCTAATTCAGGGGAAATGAGTGTGTGCACCGCAGTTTTCACTCATTCTCTCATGCTTATGCACAAAAGTTTTCACTCATTCTCTCATACTCAATGAGTGAAAATTTTAGTGCACACTCAAATAAATTAAACTTGCGCTCATTTCTGTTCGCCTGGTATTTCAAATCGCTCAATGGATTTATTTATACTGAAAATATGAGAAATTGAGACCTTGTCTTGGGATATTTTGAGTACAAATTCATACATTGAGTGATTTGAAATACCAGGCGAACAGAAATGAGCACAAGTTTAATTTATTTAAGTGTGCACTGAAATTTCCACTCATTTCTGCCAAAACTGCCATCTCTAATTCAGGGGAAATGAGTGTGTGCACTAAAGTTTTCACTCATTCTCTCATGCTTATGCACAAAACTTTTCACTCATTCTCTCATGCTCAATGAGTGAAAACTTTACTGCACACTCAAATAAATTAAACTTGCGCTCATTTCTGTTCGCCTGGTATTTCAAATCGCTCAATGGATTTATTTATACTGAAAATATGAGAAATTGAGACCTTGTCTTGGGATATTTTGAGTACAAATTCATACATTGAGTGCATTGAAATACCAGGCGAACAGAAATGAGCACAAGTTTAATTTATTTGAGTGTGCACTGAAATTTCCACTCATTTCTGCCAAAGCTGCCATCTCTAATTCAGGGGAAATGAGTGTGTGCACCACAGTTTTCACTCATTCTCTCATGCTTATGTACAAAAGTTTTCACTCATTCTCTCATACTCAATGAGTGAAAACTTTAGTGCACACTCAAATAAATTAAACTTGCGCTCATTTCTGTTCGCCTGGTATTTCAAATCGCTCAATGGATTTATTTATACTGAAAATATGAGAAATTGAGACCTTGTCTTGGGATATTTTGAGTACAAATTCATACATTGAGCGATTTGAAATACCAGGCGAACAGAAATGAGCACAAGTTTAATTTATTTGAGTGTGCACTTAAATTTCCACTCATTTCTGCCAAAACTGCCATCTCTAATTCAGGGGAAATGAGTGTGTGCACTAAAGTTTCCACTCATTCTCCCATGCTTATGCACAAAAGTTTTCACTCATTCTCTCATGCTCAATGAGTGAAAACTTTAGTGCACACTCAAATAAATTAAACTTGCGCTCATTTCTGTTCGCCTGGTATTTCAAATCGCTCAATGGATTTATTTATACTAAAAATATGAGAAATTGAGACCTTGTCTTGGGATATTTTGAGTACAAATTCATACATTGAGTGATTTGAAATACCAGGCGAACAGAAATGAGCACAAGTTTAATTTATTTGAGTGTGCACAGAAATTTCCACTCATTTCTTCCAAAACTGCCATCTCTAATTCAGGGGAAATGAGTGTGTGCACCACAGTTTTCACTCATTCTCTCATGCTTACGCACAAAAGTTTTCACTCATTCTCTCATGCTCAATGAGTGAAAACTTTAGTGCACACTCAAATAAATTAAACTTGCGCTCATTTCTGTTCGCCTGGTATTTCAAATCGCTCAATGTATTTATTTATACTGAAAATATGAGAAATTGAGACCTTGTCTTGGGATATTTTGAGTACAAATTCATACATTGAGTGATTTGAAATACCAGGCGAACAGAAATGAGCACAAGTTTAATTTATTTGAGTGTGCACAGAAATTTCCACTCATTTCTTCCAAAACTGCCATCTCTAATTCAGGGGAAATGAGTGTGTGCACTAAAGTTTTCACTCATTCTCTCATGCTTATGCACAAAAGTTTTCACTCATTCTCTCATGCTCCATGAGTGAAAGCTTTAGCACACTCAAATTAATTAAACTTGTGCTCATTTCTGTTCGCCTGGTATTTCAAATCACTCAATGGATGAATTTGTACTGAAAATATGCCAAATTGAGACCTCGTCTTAGGCAAATTAAGCTAACAATAAAATTATGTCGTATTAAAAATAGTATGTACATATAATATAATATATAAATAACAAGGAATGGAAATTAATGAATTTGTGGCCATTTTATGATATTTATATCCCGTAATAGGGTATTATAATTCAATCAGAAGTTTCTGACCATATATTATCTATTCTTGATCAGCATAAACAGCAAACTTTATTTAGCCATGTCGAGGCAAAACAAACTGATTCCAATACTGAAAGTATTTATTAACATTTTAAAAAATTCACAAAACTTTTAAATTCAGTATTCACATTGAAATTAATTAATTCCCCAAATGAAATTAAATATATTTTATCTTATTCATGATCCTGGTCATGTGACAAGTTGCACTTCGGCAATACGAAAATATTTTTAAGGTTGAGAAGGATTTGATTGGAAGTATTCAATAGGAACGTCCAGGGACAGGGTAATCCTGCTTATATAATTTTCCCCGCAGCTCACTTGCTGGTAAACAATAAATTCGTATATATTTGTCTGTATCCCTGAAATTTCGGTGGGTGGAAAGTGGAAGCTGTTCTGTCGTCACACATACAACTACAACAAAAACCGAGCCGCTAACAGGTGCACAGGAAATTTGGCAAGAGCCGCGCAGCCAGAGAGCAAAAATGCGAAAGCGAAACATCGGCAGAAAAGTAAACAAACAAACAGGAAGGCAAACAAATGTGCCGACCCGCTCTTAATGCTTTCCTTTTTTATTTTCCTTTTTTTTGGGGTGGTTCTCCTCCTACACTGGAGAAAACTGAGTATATGTTGGACTCATTAATTTAACTCTCACTTGTAAGACAATAACATAATATTAATAAAAATAATAAGTTATTATTATAATTATTATTGTTAATTATTATTAGTATGTTCATTTAGACATAACTTTACTTTATATAAAGAAAGGAAGCTTAACTGATTTAAGTAAACTACAAAAAACATGTACAAATATATAAAAGCACCATAATTTTGCTGCTAAAAACATTAATAGGTTATTATGTTATTTTTACAAAAAATTTAATTTAATTTCTGATTTAATAAATGAATATTTGACAAAGTTAAAGTTTTTTATTTATTTTTCTGTGCAGATACCAACGGTTACTCAACTGTGTGAGTTGCTTTTATAGCATTTTTGTTGGCGCACTCATACACACAGCATCCCCCAAATCAGCACCGGAAGTTGCCGCCTGTCTGTATCTGTGGGGGTATAGGCCTCTGTCGACTTTTCACCCCTCCGGAAAACCTTAGTTCCCCCCCGCAACGCTGTTTTCCTTGCAATAA
Organism: Drosophila anomelani; assembly: GCA_035045905.1. Taxonomy (NCBI): domain Eukaryota; kingdom Metazoa; phylum Arthropoda; class Insecta; order Diptera; family Drosophilidae; genus Drosophila; species Drosophila anomelani. The sequence continues at coordinate 9,793,454 of JAWNOO010000165.1, forward strand.
CAATGAAATTGCGATTGCCTGTCATAAAAATGTCAAGTTTTGACACTCATAAAACCATCAAACAAGTCAAACGAACAGGATAGCAGGAAAATCAGCAGGACGAACGGCTGTCAACATTTTTCGGTTCATCCTTGCGGCTTCCTAGGCGCACTCACTAGGAGTTTCTGTGGTGGGCCCTTCATATTTCCACTTCCGCCTCCCCAAAAAGCCAAAGGGCTTTATTTATGAGACGATGAGCTTCGTCTGTACACCCACACACACACCCACACACACACAAGGAGATAGCCTAAGGGAGGAACACGCCCAGTAGGCCCAAGCACTTTACGAGGGGATGACAGGACACAGGACACAGCAGCCATTGGTGGGTTAACCCTTCGGGAAAAGAAGGAGATACTTTCTCCCATCCCCCATGTGGGATTACCAGATTTTACAGAGATTTAATAACCCACAACCATAAATAAAAAATGCATTTGATATTTGTTTTCTTACAGAAAATCAATTTGTCTTTTATTGATTCAGAAAAAGTTCAGTTTCATTTTTTTTTGTTTTTGGTTTTTGGATGACAGCATTTTTGCTCTTTAGGTTTTACTTTTTCTTACCAAAGAGACGTTTCTTCGTGTGTTCTTCGACTTCATCGTCCATCGTCCACATTTAAATCTTTTGCTATGTTTTCGGTTTAATGTTTTCTGTCTTGCCTCAAGTCCAGGGATCAGGGACTTTCGTCCTGCCCCCGCTCGGCTGCCTCTTGCTTGATTCTCTCGCATTCTGTTCTGTTCTACACTGATCTATTCTCATTTCTTTTTTTACTTACAATTAGATTTAATTTTTTTCTTCATTTACTTTCTGTTTTTTTCCTTTTTTTGGTTTTGGGTTTTCTTGTTCAACTAGTCTTAAGCGAAATAAGCACAAAAGCTGCAAAATGTTTTGCTTAAACTAATTTTCCATCGTGAATTGTTCTTTATTTTTTTTTTCATTTAGGGTCTTTAGCTTTCATCTCTTGATTTCCATCTCCAATTCAGTTTTTAATGTATGATCTCTTGCATTAAAGTTGAGGGCACAAAGAGTACGCGTATAAATTTGAAAGTTTTAGCAAAGATTTCGCTTTTTCGCATTTTTTTTCTTGTCATTTCTCATTTTTAGGTTTTAGGTTTTTCGTGTTCATTTTTTAGCTTTTACTAGAGTTTTAAATACAATTCTTTCGCCTTATAAAAAATGCTTAAAAGCGTCACATTGATGCAAAAAATAATACCTTAAAAAATACACAGAGATTTGAAAAGGATTCCTCATGCTTTCGATCGATCTTCCCTCAGTTTTGTGTCCTGGAGGATTACAAAGAGAGATGTAGTTTTTTCTCCTTCTGATTTATTTTATCCAGTTAGCGCATTTGCTTGCTTGATTTTTTTTGTTCGTTTTTTTAGTTTTTATCATTGTTAATAAGAAAATGAATAAAGTTCTTTAAAAGACTTTGATTTAAAACTTAAAAATAGCAACAAGCGAAATGTACATTACTCTCATTTAAGTATTTCTGTTTCTAAGTTTAATTAGCTGCTTGCATTTTACGCTTACTTAAAGTTAGTTTACGCCTTTGTCGTCGTGTTTTGTTCCTTTCCCCTCGGCATCATCTGCACTCCCTCCATTTCGTACCAAACTGTTTTTATATTTTTCTTATTTATTTTTAAATTTAATGAGCTTGTTTTCTTTTATTCCGCCATCCTGTCTGTTCCACCCATCGATTTGCCTAGCGTTCATTCCTACTACTGGCTCCGCTTTCGCTATCGCGTTCACTTTTATGTGTTTCCTTTTGTTTTTCGTTTTTTTGTTTCCTTTGTTTATATTCTTGGTTTCGTCAAAAAAGTTTCAAAAAAATATATATTCATCATTTCCTTAAATTGGCTTAATTAAAAAATGTTTATTTATTCCTCCCGCTCGCATCTCACGCTCTGCTCTCTGCCCGCCCCTAAACAACGACTAAGACGACTAAGTTTGCCTCCTGCTGTTTGAAACACAATTCAATTTAGTAGTCAATAATTAATTAATTTAAGAATTTCTTACTGCAAACTATTTGGTGTAGGGGTGTGAGTAAGCTTAGACTGGTAATTCAAAGAGCGAACATTCTACTACTAAGAAATCACATCGAATTGAAACGCAAAACGAAACGAAGGAAAACACACACACTCAAAAACGAAAGATATTTTTTGAATTTGTTTTTGTTTTTAGTTTTTATTGAAATTGTTTTGTTGTTTTTAGTTTTCAATTTTACGCACTAGACATTTTTTTGTTTGCATTTTAAAAATTACTTCAACACTTGCATCAAATTTAATCGATTCGCTCCTCAGGCGAGAGAGTTCTTCAATCAGGGGCGAGAAAACCCAAGCAATCTTGAATCTTGAATGGGGTCTCTGCGATTTTAAGACAAATAATAAATTAACTACTTAAAATTAGTTAAAAAACTAAAGTAAAACGCATTAAATTAAAACAAAATACAGACGCAAAACAAACGAGTTCCAAGTTTGGTTTCTTGTCAAAAGTAGATTTAAATACACACAAAAAAGTCAGTATAGCTTTTAGATAAGAACACTCCTCGTCGGTTGATTTCGCTTTTTGTTTATTGTTTACCCTCTCCAGCATTGTCCTTGCTTTCATCGTTATCATTCTCAAAAATTAAACCTAACCTCGGTGCGACGTGCTTGCCGCCAACACCTTTCGGACAGAGGCGCTCGTCGCCGTCTTCACGCTCTAACTACACAAAAACTACAACTTGCTACGTGTGTTGCCCTCCAACTAACCAACTATTTTCGTCTCTCTTTTTCACTACCAACTAGAAATCATATGTCCTACTCGTCTCCGTCTCCGTTTCCGGTCTTTCTTGCTACATTTCGCGCTTCTCCTCTGGCGGCACTGAACTCCAACCTCCGCCACTTTGCGTTCATCTTTGCCTTTCAACACTGTACTTAGGTTCGCTAAACTTACGCACTAGGCTTTGATCTTATATACTAGGTTCATTATCTTCTTGTCTCTTCGTCGACTGCATTTCATTTCCATCTCTAAAACATAAATTTAATTTTTCACTTTCCTAGGGAGCGCCTGCCTCGCCTCATTTCCTGCTCCGGCGCTTCATAAATTAACTTAATGTTTAATGCTTTTCTCTCAATTTGCTTAAGTTGCTTGCTGCTAACAAAGTAAAATCATTGAAAACTACAGAAAGAAAATTGCACTTTGTGTGTGAGTTCGAGGGTGTGTGTGTAAGTGTGAGTGTGTGGGGGTGTTAATGTTCGAGGATATTAGGATTGAAAGTCTCTTTCAAAAATATTCTCCCAATGAGTGGTTATGTTGTATTTGTGATTCTTCTTGTTTAGGACAACAAATGCAGGCATTGCTCGATTGATTTTTTCAAAAATTTCGCTTCTCCCGTACTTTATTAATTTTTTCTTACATTTTTGTTTTGCTTTTGGAATGTTTTTGGCAAAATATATATATCTTTCCGATGCCTGCATACATACATATCAAGTTCAGGAGGTGGAGGAGTCTATATATCCTGCATTTGTTGTTGTTATTGTTACAGTTTCAGTTCGTAGTCAGTCTAAAGCAAATATAATCGTAACAAGAAAAAAAAACAAAAAAAATATATGAAAAACATTTGCATTTTGTTGTTTTGGTTTTAGGCTTAGGAAGACTTTTGGCGTTGTGTTTTTCTTACGTTTTATATATATATATGTATATATAATGTATATATATATATGTAGATAGTTCAGTTAGGCGACTCGACAACTCTAAACTTGAAAATCATATCGTATCGTAACACATCTCATATATATATATCAAAATCAAATTAAAGACTTTGCTCAGGAATGTTGTTTGCCATGTGTGTGTGTGTTTGTCAGTGTGTGGGTGTGTCCTTCTCTCAAAACGGAGATTCTTCTCAAAAAATTCACCCTCTTTCGCCTCAGCCCACACCCATTATTCCCACCCCACATATTTCCCTTGTTTCTCTTCATTTGCTCATCGTTTTTGTTAATCAATTAACACATTCGAAAAAATCACAAATACAATTCTTAGGCTTGATAGGTGTGTCCGTGTGTGTGTCAGTGTGCGTGTGTGTGTGTGTCTCAGGAAAATAAATATATACTAGGCTTTGAAAAAGGATTTAATTTCAATTCTAAACTCCTTGCTCCGTTCTCGAAAACTCTACTTAAGAGACGCTTACAAGACTAAAGAAATCTTCGCTTATTAACTAAGTTCACTAAACGTAGTTCTCTGCTTCATCTTGTGTTTTTTTTTTATTCTTTTTAAATTTAACCTTAACTTTCTTGGTTTTATGTTTACATTTCTGCTACTGCCTGTGCCAGTTGTTGTTGCTGCTGCTGCTGCTGTTGATCTTCCTGATCCTTGCTGATCCTTCAAAAAATCGTACCATTTCTCCGCATCACAAAGCTAAACTACAATTCTACAGTTTCAAAATTTTATTTTCTTGTTCTGTGTGTGTTTCGCTACGATTGTGTGTTTTATCGGTTTGCTTCGCTATTCCCTTTTAAAAAGTGTTTGCCTCTTGGTTGTTCTTCGTCGCTAATCAAACTCATCCCTCCACATTCTTCTCCTTCATTTCCTCACAATTCATCTGCGTTCTCAACAACTCTTCGCTTATGCAGAAAAATATACTATTCCTAGTTTCATTTTGTTATTGGGTTTTTTTTCCTTTTTTTGTGTTTACTTTCTGCATTAATATTTCTAAAAAACAGTTAACGTAAAAAACTGTAGACAGCTACAAAAAATTCATTCATTAAATCGACTGATGAGCACAAAAAATATGCTAAAAACTAGTACAAGATTTCTTCAACTCCTCTTCTCTGTTCTCTCTTCATCTAACTTTCATTTTAAGCTTCTGCTTATTTTTTTTGCTTTTGTTTAGATCTCTAGAACTACTAAATCTGTTGTTTGCTTACTGAAATTTTCTTATTTTTGTTTTGCTAAGACTTAACCTAGGTTATTTTCGCCCATTTCAAGGGCTTTTTCTTCTCATTTGTTTAGATTTACTTTCTTTTTACTGTTTTTGACTGCTTGGATAGCACAAAATTAATGTCAAAATGAGGGAAAACATAAATTGGTTTTGCTTTCCGTCGGATTTTCATATATTCGACTCTCGGTTTTTGTTTACTAATCTTTGCTTTATACAATTTGCAATTACAATTTGTTTTTCGATTCAAAAGACCAACTCAAAATATAGAAAACAAACCCTTCTTTCCTTTAATTTCTTTTTAGTGGCTATCTACGCTCTTTCCTGCTTTCTTCCCCTCGTTTTGTGCTGTTCAACACGGTTCACAAAAATACAAAATAAATATTACAAATTAGACAAACAGAACAGAAACAAAGGTAGGTCCGAGTTGATTCTTCATCATAAAAATCTTCTTGCTTTCTTACGCTTTTCATTGCCGAAGTTTGACTTAAGAGTTATGCTTGGTTTATATCATCATCGAGTCGAAATGACTTTTGTTTCGTTTTTATTTGCTCTGTTTTTTGTTTTTACGGTTTTAACATACATTGCACACACATTTATTTTTGTTTTCTGTTTCTGTTTTGGGTTTCTTCTCTTTTACTTCACAAATTTCTCTCTGCTTACGTTTTTGTGTTTTATGTTTTAATCGTTATTATTCTTTTTTTTTTTGCTAGCTCAAAATTAGCAAAATAGTTTCTTTTTAAATCTTCTCCTCTATTTTTTACATCACTTCTTCTACTCGACTTCCACATTCAACTGTTTCTTCTAACTTTCACTTTCGCTTAACAAAATTAACTTAACTCTAATCTGCGATGGTTCTTTCTCGGCAGATTTCCTCAAGTTTCTCGAGTGCTACTACTCCCCGCCTGCTCCCTTTCACATCTGACTTAAGCTGCTTCTCCTTGCATCCTGCAGTGCTTTTTTTGTAAATATTTTCGACTGCGCCTTTTCTTTTTGCCTGCTGCTGCTGCTGTTGTTGTTTTACGGCTGCTCGCTGTTGTTTATTTAGTGTGTATAACTATGCTCTATTATTTAAGTTTAGTCTTTGCTTTTCTTCACTTTTTACTCGCGTCTTCAGCGCTCGTCTACTTCGAGACTGGCGGCTTCACCTTTTTACTCGTGTAACCTCTAAACTTCATCCTCTCATATCTAACCTCCTGCTCTTATTTATACATAATTTTCTGTTTCTTCTCTTTTTTTTTATCAATTTATGGTTCTGCATTTTTCTAGAATTAATTTCGCGAACTGCATCTGCATTCCGGATTCCTCTGCCTAATGCTGCTGCTGTTGCTGCTGCAAGTTCTTGTTTGTTGTCTCTGCTTGTTGTTGTTTGATGTTGCTGTTAATGGTTGTTGTGGTTGACTCCTTTATCCTTATCAATTCTCAATCCGCTTCGTTCCTCCTAGGCTTTTCCGCTGCTTCTCACTCTCGTCCGATATTATATAGTACTCAAATGGGGTACTAATATATTATAGCTGCAAGAATTACACAGAATTAGTAAATGTCTTCATTAAAAACAAATTGATTTCAAGGATAAAGGGACACATAATCTCCTTAAATCCTCGGGGGTCAAGTGTATCGAATGATTGAATGAATGAATGAATGATATTTACCTAGTAGGGGTTACCAGTGATTAGGCTGCTTAATAACTGTACTATATGAAACAATATATATATGCAAAGAACCATGTTTTCAAGCCGCAAAAAAGGTGGATGAAAAAAGAAATAAAATTTATTGTCGTTTAGTATTGAAAAGGCATGATTATAGAAACATAATGGTTATTTAATGAACAGATCTGAAGCAAACAGGCAAGCAACAACAAGCAGAGCACACAAAACACATGAAGCCCCGATGATAATGGTCAGTGTTGTGTTTTCTTTTTGGTGGATGCAGTGTAGGGATTTTAGGAAATATCAATATATAGATAGAGATTTAAATGTGACAAGAAAAGCGATATTTTTTGGATCAATATAATTGAAAAAGAGAGGCAATAAATAAATAATTTTATTTTATTCAATTAAAATCGATCAAATCTATTTTTAACGTTAAATGCTTTATTTTTCAATATTTCAATTTTGATATGAGCAAGATATTTGTTTTTGAGTTATTATATCCTCTGGATATATATCCTTTCTGTTGGGAATTGTGTTCAAAAGTGTAGATGAAACAATGAAGCCTTTGGGTTTTTATTTCAAGGGAAAGCTCAGAGGGAAAGCAAATGAAATGTGGCGAGTGAGGGTGATAAATTTTGATGGGTGGGTGAGTGCTCGTTTTAATGGGGACTTGGGGTTGCTCTAAGAGCAAAGAGCGCACATGCAAAACTGTGTTTGTAAACACAAAAAACCTGGATGGAAAGCTTTAGAGCTACAACAACAAAAACAATGATAATTTTTCTATAACTTTTTCGACAAAAACAATGTTTGAAAATAGCAGTTAAAATAATTCATGTTTGTATTATTTTTAAATATGTTAAAATAATTTTAAAATTCGAAAATCAAACCGTTTGTTTTTGGTAAATATTAAAATAAAATTTAAAATTAGTTAAAGTTATAGAAAAATTATATTTCTGAAAGCATTATCAAAGAAGCTTAATCAAGCGTAAATTTTTATGTTTTAAGCTTCGTAGATTTTAGAGAATTTAGTATTTTTATTTAGTTAATTTCGCTATTATTATTACTGAAACATTTTTAGATGACTGGAGAAGGCTGACAATTGTAGGACAGCAAAATGCAGGGACAGAAAGATAGATGCCGAGATAGTGACAGAGACGAAGACCAAAACCAAGTCGGAGATGAGAGATGAGGCAGAGACAGAGGAGACACAGATGGCAGAGAGTAGACTTCACTCACCTCGCGAAGACCTATTTGGGAGCGGCTTGATGTGGATACTGTGTGTATGCCTCGTCGGGTGATGCAGCTGTGCTAGCCTGTTCGGAATCTGTCATTGGCATTGTTGGTATAATAGTTGGTGGTGGTGCATAATATGGGTAAGTTGGACTAATATACTGTAACGATGGAGAAAAGTTCTATAAAAGAAACCGAAGAAACGAAAGAAAAAAAAACAAACAAATACAAAAAGTAAATCCAACCGAAAAATCAATCGAAAGCAAGAGGAAAATAATTGGAGTAAAAGAAAGGAATAGAAAGAGTACAAAATTAAATATCAATCAACATATTTTCAAGATATTACACACTCAGCACACCAACCGTGAAGAAACACACACATTATTTAATGCGAATCTTCAGGGTTTAGCCGCTTGTCAAGCTAACAACTCTTTTTCTTTCTTTTCAATCCACAAGGATTTGGGCAGACATGCCCATGGGAGAAGGCATGCCTGCCTCTCGGCAGGGGGAACTCGAGAGAAAGAGTTTAGGGTTCGAGAGATCATAGAAGATCAATGGCTTACAGAGTTGCCAATCTGCAGAGTGGCCAACTGGGGCATCATCGTTCCATATGGCACGCCCGTTTCGCCGCTGACCATCATCGAGATGCCGCGTGGCTGCACCTGGTTCACCGCCTCCGGTTTGTACGAGGTAACTCCCAATTGTGGGGCAGCCGCCATTTGCATGTACTGTTGAAATAAAGTAGGTAATAGATCAGTACATATTCGAGGAATAAATTAAAAACCCAAATGACACTGGAGATGACGATAGCTTTCTTTATTAATTGTTAGTTTCGCTTTAAATCTTTAAAATCTCAATCAAATCCAGTGCCATATATAACCCCATAATGGATGCTAGTCCACTACTCACCTGATCATCTACCTGAGTGATCGGTTGGGTCATCATGTAACCGGGTATCCATTGGGAGCCAGCCACTGGATAGCCACCCACCTGGGGGGCACTGAAACGGGAATATGGGACACCGATGGGGGTGCCAACATTCACGCTAACTCCATTCTGCTGCAGGGTGGGGTCATAGGCCACGGGAATACCCTCCGCAGAGACATCGCGCCACGCACGCGCATTCGGATCGGGCGTCTTGAAGAGATTCTTCTTTTTGGGTCCACCATCGGCGAACTTCACCAGCAGGGGATCTTTGGCACCCGGTATTGTGTTACCATTAAACATCTGAATGATTTGCTCGCACTTTTCGCGACTCTCCATGCGGGCAAAGCCAACACCTTGAGGGGGTGAGAAATATATGAAATAATTAGAATTTGATCTTTGAAAGGGAAGTTGCAAATGAACAACACTTACCCTTGGAGTTCATCTGCTGATCACGCAATATTCTGGTCGAAACAACTTGTCCGTATTTCGATAGCATTGCCTCCAGATCAGTTTCTTTGAAGTGGGGCGGCAAATTTGCAATATACAAATTTGTGGGATCCTGTTCCTGTTGCTGTGTGGTTGTTGTATGCAATTGGGTCAGATCAGGGTGGTGTGGTGTTGTCGATTGTTGTTCGTGGTTGTTGAAATTGAATCAGTTTAGTTTGATTTGTGGGTTTTTTTTTCGATTTTTTGTTTGGTTGGTTGTTGTTTGTTTTGGTTTCACACAAATTAACGTTACACAAAAGCAGTTGGCGTAAGCATGTGTGGTTGTGTGTGTTTTATTTTGGTGGGTGTGCGTATGCATGTTGATAAATGTGTGTTTTGTGGGAAAGTGTGGTTTTTATTTTATTTGTTGTTTTGATTTTTGAGAGAGAAAAAGGGGGAGTAGAGAAATTAAGAACGTAGAGATTTTGTCATTAGTAAATATTCAAGTTGCTAGCCAAAAAATGTTTCTGTTGTCAAACTCTTTTTGGACTGTTTGTCTGTTGTCAGTATGTTAGTGTGCATTTAGTGTGCCTAACACTGGCGCAGATGTGTGTGTGTGTGAGTGTAGGTGTAGTGTGTGTAGAGTGTGTGCTTGGAGATGTCTTGTAATGCCTGAGACTTATCGGAGAATAACTTAGAGACCTAAACGCTGACTGGACTTGGATTGATTGATTGATTTACCCCCCTCATTAGTGTCTCTTTCACCTTCGCCCTTAATCGTTGCTTAACTAAGTTAAATACCTGATCAGTAATGTCTTAGGGTTTATAATGAGATCTGTTTGACTTGTTATACTTAGAGTTTAGATTGTCTTTGGTTTTTTTGGTTTGATTTTTGGCCGGCACAGGTTTGTAGCAATTTGCGTACTCAAACAACAAACTTTGTAGTAGGTTGAAGTAGTAGAGGTTGATTATATACTTTTTGGCTGGCTATAACTTCAAAATACGAGTATACAGTTTATACAGTTGAATATACAGATTCAATATATATATATATATATGTAGAATATTATCATATATGAAGAGAGAGATACGCTATTTGTACTGGTTTCTATTTAATCGGAGGTGTAAGTGTGTGTATCGTTCAAATCTATGGATTACAATTCATTAATGCCTACGCTAATACATGAGGTCTGGGTTTTTTGTTATTATACAGCAAACTTTCCTTTTTTTTGTTGCTATTTCGCTATGTTTAATGAGCATTTAATGCCATCGGATTATAAAGTTGGGAAAAAGCCAACAGGAGAGCGACGAGGGTGAGAGCAGAGGCGCTAAGCTCTTCGGATGAAAAACTTTTCGAATTGTTTACAAATTATTAATATGCACGAATGAATGGCCGAAATTGATATTGATATCCCATTCCAGCCCCTCGGCACTCGTAAGCCGCTGTAAATGGCTGCTAATTATTGATTACGATTTACGATTTCAAAAACTGAAATGTTTACAATGTTTTCTCGCTCTCGGAGGGAAATGAGGGAATTATTTAAATTTTTTGGCTTGCTCTACTTAAGTCGAAGAATACTTTAGCTAAGTTCTACTTAAATTTAGCATCTAATAGCCCAATATCCCATTTAGGAGCTAAGCTACAATTGAGTTTCGGGTAAAATCTCTTTGGAAAATCATAAATTACATATGAGAGCTAAAAGTTTAAACAGTTTTCAACTGATTTCATTATTTCAGAGAGAACTAAACTAATGAAAATAAGCGTAAATATGTGTGTATATATTTTATACAGAAACTATTTCGTTCTAATAAATTTCTTTAAAATGTTTTGAATTAAAAATAAAGTAAGAGTATCATCTATAATTGTAAAGAAATGTTTTATACTCTCTTTAGGTCTACCTTGATGAGTAAGGCCTAGGCTAATAATGATTTAATGGGGTTTACATTTCAGTTACTGCATTCTATATGTATATTAATAAATATATCAGAATATCTTATAAAACTGGTTTTATGCTAAACTGCAAAAGATACCTGTTGTACAAATAATTTACCAAACAAATCCGCTAACAAACATTAATTGTTCTCACTTAATGCCATTATTTTTGGGGGATTCTTTATTCAACTGCTAAAGGAAGATCAAAGAGAGGGGTTATTTATTTGATGACTCTTTCCAGCTTCTACAGAATGTCATTAATAAATGAATTTATTCTCAATTAATTGAGGAATGTACACTATAAAATATATATTACGCTATCAATTAGCTAAATAACTAAGCAAAGGAAGATGATAAAACAAGGAAATAATTCTAAAAGTAACTTGTTTTCAGGTTTACTATCAAATTGTTTCTGTCTATATTCGGTTATATCAAGATATATAGTATGTGTGGTTTATTTTTTTGGTATACGACAAACGGTTATACAAAGAGAGTCTTTTGGAACAACACTACGAACTATAGGTTTTGGGTTTTTAGGGTTGGGCTCTCGGGTATTCAGAGGGAAGTGGGATTTCGAGAGGGAAGTTAAACCAATAAAGATAAAGCAAATGAAATTAACATATAGTTCACCACAATTTGGTGTGTGAGAACCTAAATAGTTGTTTATCAAAACATTTTTCGATAAATAAATAATTATTTTGGTTTGATTTCTGTATCACGAACCTACGATTTAAGACCGAGATATATGAAAATCTTCTTATTGATAATTATAAAGAATCGAAATTATAAAAGTCTTCATTTTGAGCGTTGTAATAAAAAAAAGTTTGTAGTTACTCAGAGGCTAGCTTTCTTTTTCGAAAATAAACAATTGATAAGAATTATATTTTAGGGATTTTGTAATAATTTTATTGAGGAGTCTTTGGTTTTATTGACTTGGAAATCAATGTATTACCAACAGCTAATAAATAAATATTCTAATTAATAAATATAATAATAACTTTGATATATTTTTTATTTATCTAATAACCCATAATTCTCTTTTAGAAAAAAATACCCAAAAAATTTCAATCCAATTTCCCAACTAAAAAACTAAATAAAGTCTGAACCCAAACTTAAATAATAAAGAAATATTCTGAACTACAGAGAGAGAGAGAGGCAACTTCTAGGCGGTATAAAACGAAATGCATAAAAATGATTTGGAAAGAAAAGGATATATCAAAGGATTTGGATTTGGGATTTTAAGTTTTGGAGGGGACTGGGTTAGACAGGCTGGGGGAAGGGGGTTCTCTTTTCAGGATGGGACACTTTTTGCGGTGTGTGGGGGGTGAGTATTACTTGCATGCAAACAAACGTACAATGGCCGGCCTATGAAGCACCCAGATACCCACTTTGGCCATCTGAGCTTGCACGCCCTTCCCCTGCAATCCTTTTACGGCGCACTCGGCGAAGGCTGGCTGCTCGAAGTCGACGAAGCCGTAACCTGCAAAAAAGCATATTTTGTTTTTGTTTTTCGTTGTTTTCGTTTTTTGTATTTTTTTTTTCATTGTTTTTCGTTTTGTTTATTTTTTGTTGTTTTTGTGTGTTGCGGGTGGTGGGGGAATTTTATTTTTATTTTTTTTAATTGCATGTATAAATATATATATAATAAATATATATTGGCAAAGACAGAGCGAGAGGAAATGTTTATTTATATTCCAATATTTGGTTGGCACACAAATCGAAAATTGAAATCGAAAATTCAATCGAAAAAGAATTAAAAAAAATAAGTGTAATTTTCGCATTGGGTCACGTGCAACGAAAACGAAAACGAAAAAAACGTAATTGAACAAAAACAAAATATTTATAAAGAGACGGGGGGAGTAGAAGAAAAAACGGGTGAAAATTAAATTAATAATTAATTTGATTCAACGGGTAAAAACAACACCAACATAAATAACTCTTTAAAAAATATTCATAAATATTAAAAGGTATATTTATATTAATACACGCACACACACATCGATAGAGAGAGAGAGAGCAGCAGATACACAATTTATATAGTTCGTTCATTTACCGGGTTTTATTTACATATTTTTATAATCGAAAGGGTAATTATCATTAGTCAGGTGCATCGTAGCAAGAGATATATATATATATTTATATATATATTTGGTTGTTAAAGTAGAGTGGAAATGCATGAATGACACGATTGCGAAATGAGAAGGAAAACTGAACTGAGGAACTCAGGACAAGTAGAAGGAAATTAACTGCAAACTGGGGAAAAGGCCAATATTTAATTTTGAAAATGAGAATTTACATTGAAATTGTATATTGAAAATATAGAATATAATATAATTTAAGCTACGCAGACAATAACGAACGAGCAATAAAAGTTGTGATCAGTTGTATTAAAAAAAACTCAAAGATTTTAATTTATAAAAAACAAATGCTGAGAGCTCTTTTTTTGGGTAAAAGAATTCTAAAATTCATAAATTTAATTCCAAATTATTTATAAATATTCCTTCAATGAGCACTCAGCATTTGTAAACAAAACAAACCAAGAAAATAATACAAAGAAAATCAATGAAATTTCAGTTTTTGATTGTTTATATTATTTTTTTGCTTGCGTTCTTTTTGTATATCTTTTTTGTTTTCTTTTTTTTTTGCTTTTTACATAAACACATACTAATAATACTTGTACAAAAACACACATAAATAAAATAATGATGAGAATGGTGAAGAAAAAAATACCTTTACATTTGTTTGTTGTTTTATCTAAAATAGCCTTGGTTGATATAATTGTTCCGTATCTAAAAGTTAAAGAGAAAGAGAGAAACACAGGTGTGGTTAATATGGTTGATACCTAAAAGGGATATAGACTGGGATAATCAGATTATAAACACATTCCAGTCTCTATCTTTCGGTCAGGGTGCGTGTCGGTGATGGTGCCACGTGCCACAGATAATATGCATGGCAGGAGGGGGACAGACACCTGGCGCTACTCTGATTGGGGGCTGGTTTACCTTTGGCATAAGCAATTAAAGTGTCATTAAAATGCAATTTTTATGTTTGTGCCCTGCAAAGTAGGCAATGGAAATGTGTACAACCCTTTGCCCCATCTCTTCTGCTGCTGCTGCTGCTGCTCATTTATGCCTGTCCAGGAATTAAATCGATACCTTCCTAGTTACACTAGCCAGCCCCTCGACTCACTCACCACAGCCATAAATACATGGTTATAATAACATTAAAGCTCTGTAGCTCTAAGCCTTGCCCCACTACTAATAAGCCGCTTATTTTGATTGCCTGGAGGAGTAGGAACTGGAGTAAGAGTAGGAGCAGGAGCAGCAGCAGCAGGATTGGGAGCACGAGTGGGAGACCCTGACTCTGCAGCATAAAAAAACGGTAGCAGAAAAAAAGCAAAACAAATTAACCTTCAATTTAATTACTTGACTTGGGTATCCCCCCTCCCCCGATCCCTTCAGCTTCGTTTTCTTCCCCTCTCTAAGCGCTTTTCATTAGCATTTTTATGTTCGTGTGACGACGCCACAAATAAGTTGGTTTTTTATGTAGCAAAAAGAAATGGCATGACCATAATCAAGTGGCCAGCGGTGCGTATACGTAATACACACACATATTAATAATAATGTTGATTTTCTTGTTTCACCTTCCCAATCCTCACACTCCACTCTGCGAGGCCAAAAATGATTTACCCAAAAAAAAATTCATTTTTTGATGAAGCGTGCGCACTAATTAGTGGATTTTGTTTAGTTTGCAGAAACTTGGCCCCGCGTCCATCAAGAAAGTCAGGAAAAGAGGAAGTGGAACTGGAAGGAGTGTGGCCTTTTTGGGGGTTACTTTTTGGCCGCCCGAAAGATGGATAAGGGAGAGCAAAGGACCTCCTCAGTGATGGTGCTGGTGGTGGGTGCCTTTATGGAAACGCAGCCAAGCGGAATGGACTGAGGCTAAGCCGCTCATTAGCAAGGGGAATGGGATTGGTAGCAGGACTGCGGATGGGGTGCAGCGGATGGAAATGGTTTACGGGTTCCCAAACTCTCCTCCGTTTTGGGGGGCAAATCAATAGTCGGTCACACACATTTCGAATTAGTTCATTTCGTATGGATGGCATTTCGTATGCTTGATGTGGCACCAAAGATACTATATATATATATATACAAGCGTATCTCAAAGATACGAGTCGGGCCAAGTGCCAGAGAATGGAATACATTGTCAAATTTCTAAATGGGTAAAAATGGAAATAGAGAATACAATCATTTATTTTACTTGAAGAATTAAAATGTATTCCATTGCGTCAGTATTTTGTTACATTTAGATATTGTTAGTGTATTTCATGACACTTGAATTTAGAAAAAGTCAGCATTATTTTAACAATGAATTCATTTAAAAGTTTAAAAACTATCTGGAGTATTTTATTTTTAATGAAATATAACCTTGTTAATATTGATTTAAGCTACCTATATGGCCAAATTAAATACCAAAAACATATCAAATAAATATGTTTACATATCAAATAAATATGTTTATAATGTCACTTCTTCACCTAAGGAAATGTGCAGTTTTCCTTTAGTAACTTCCACTGCCAGTGTCCTCTAAATTTCCCCACACTGCCAGCTATTAATGTTCAATTAAAATCGAGGTAGTCATGCATCTTGCTCAAAGGCATTCAGCATCTGCTTCGGCTCCTCAAAGGCTGCATATAAATTGATATACAAATTGATATACATACATTAAGATATATACATATACATCATCTATAGAGAGCCCTGAAGCTGCAAAAACAATTAAAGTGAATTTACATAATGGCCTTCTGCCCAGGGAGCCGTGCCTTGGCAGCCATAATGCAATTTAATGTGATAGGTGGACCGCCGCAGAGACAAGATGGAAAACCGCAGGGCACAGAACGCACCAACGAACAGGGAAATCATATCGAGAATCAGAGAGACTTGATTGCATTTATATCTGATTTCTGGGATATTTTATATTTTCGGGTATGCATGGCATCCTCCCTGGTACTCACTGTGCACACATATTAACTAGATCCTTGTCGGTTGTGCCCTGCTGCAGTCCGCGAATGTAGAGATTTGTCTTGGACAACTGCTCGCCGCCCTGCTGGTTTTGATTCTGTGCCGTGCCGTTGGGACCCATGTTCGTGTTGGTATTCGTCGTGTTACTTAGGCTGGTGCTCAGCGTTCCGCTCTGGGAGCCCGTGTTCGAGGAGCTGCTCGAGTTGGTGTTGCTCGGTGAGGCTGCCGTCGGCACTCGCTGGCCGTACTGCAATGATTAAAGAAGGAGAGGAGAGAGGGTGGTATTAGTATGAAATATTTTATAAAATTTATAACATTTTTATTAGGTTTTAAGTTGTATTAGAGAGAAACTCCTTCTGACTGCCTAAACTTCCCTTCTAGCAACATTTATCTCCCTAAGGTGTTGCGCAACATATTCCTAGCAACATTTATGGTTTTTATTTGTCAACACTCAACTTCCTTCCTGGCAACCATTGTTTTCCTAGCAACATGTTCCTAGCAACAATTATGGCTGCTATTTCTCAACATTTTCGTTGGCCTTTTAAATTAAATTTTCTAATATTTCAGCATAATTAGAAAAGGCTTTTGGTTCAAGGTATCTCACTAGCTATACTAGGTTTCTTACTTGTTATTTATATAAAATAAATATGCAACCAACAAAAATATGTACATTTTGAGATAGACGCTAAGTTTAAGTTTTATAAAATCCACTAAAACCCATATTTAGATTTATTTATTTCAAACCAATGCTGAAAACATATTCCCATGTACATCCCAAAAAATAAATGTTATATTAAAATGTTTTAAGTGCAAAGGCATGTCGATAATATTAAGCGATTTGGCTGCCACAATCTCCTATGTATGAAGAGGAAGAGAAAGAGAGACACTGGACAAGTATTTTTATTGAAATTCCAATAGCTGCTGCCATTCGAAGTTATTGAATGCTGCTCCTTGGCCCACACAATGGTTGCAGATGGGGGGATAGAGATGGAGCGGATAGCCGGCCATAGAGGTGAGATAGAAGGAGGTGGCACAAGGAGAGGGAGGCGGAAGCATTGGCATGTCGACGACAGCCATGACGATGGCGTTTTTCACTTAAAATGCCTCACATGTATGCCAGAGAGACAGAGGGAGAGAAAGCAGGAGCCTGAGCTTTGCATATAAGGCTCCAGGATATTTGGCAGCTGCACTCGAAGGCGTTGAAAATCTATAAAATTTGTATGCAACAAACAAAAGCTCAACACACACACACACACACACACACTTGCTCCAAACTTTGCCATTGATACATTTTTGAAAATTTGCCAAAAACATTATTTTATTCGCAGCAGCAACAGCGAGGAAAATGCTAAAATATGCATCCAACAACAACGAGTGCGAGTGTGTGTGTGTGTTGGAGGAAAAGTTCCAAACGCAAATTCCCAAAAATGCTAACCAAAAAATCAAGCGAAACATTTTTTGTTGGATTCCTCTTTTGTTTTTACGGATGAATAAAGAAGGAAAAAAGGTTTTTTGCGGATTGGCAAACTTTTTAGCCAGCCGCAAAATCCATTTCCATGAAAGCCACTGAATCCTGGAGGTTATTTAGAGAGAAGAGGGAGAAAAAAGGCGACAGCTTGCTAATTGATTCGTGTCAGGGCTGAAAATGTTTACCAAACCTCTGGAAATTCACGGATTTACACACACAAAATAGCTAAAAAATAAGAGTTAAATTTTTTAAAGGCTAAAATTAATATTCCATCTTTGTGAGAGCTGGATTAACCTCTCGAAGAGTGTTCAAGCTGACTGAGAACTTAGAGGTGAGAGAAAGGAGAAGATCCACCTGTCGTATACTTGATTTCCTTTTTTTCAGCAACTCTGGCTGACAAAAACTGATAAAATGTACTCCACACACACATGTGTTTCACTTTTTTTCCTGGTGGAAGTCACGCTTCAGCGAGCAGGCAAACACAAATCATAAACTCTGCTGCCTTGCTGCTATCTCTGGCAGCCAAGTCCAAATAAACTTTGAGACTCCCCAAACTCGTTAAGTAAGTCCAAGTCACATCTAAGAGATATACTCACTGGGGCACAATTTGTACAATTTTCCACGGCCCTAAGACTACTTCTTCTCTCGCATGCAAAACATAATTAAATAATAAATTCAGCCAGTAATTTTAGTAGTCAGCAATTGTTTATCTGCCACTGTGTGTGTGCGTGTGTGTGTGTCTGTTTGTAAAAATACTTGAGCCAAAACACTCATACGCCCTGTGTGCCAATGAACTTTTCTCTCTTCTTTGGCTGCCTCGCCGCTTGTCTGATAATGAAATTATATCGTTCTAATAATTTTATGCACACAGCAACAACGCGGACAATATCTAAACTAATTTTTATTATATATTTACAGTGAAAGTAAAGGTTTTTAGAAGTTTATTTAAATTATAAATAAGTCTAAACTATGTTGAGAGAATTATTATGATGATATTATGTTCCTGGTTATTGTTTTATCCATTTAAATTATATTCTTTAGTCGCATTATTAATTTAAAATGAGATATACAAAGACTGCTTACTGTTAATTTATATTTTATAGTGAGAAAATATTATTATATAATTATTAGCATATTTTTAATTATTATTTTCATTTAGTCATCATTCTGTTATCCCATTATTAATTAGAAAATATACATATATACCAACTATTAAATTATGTTCTATAGAACCATTATTAATTTCAAAATAAATACCAAATATATTTTAGTTGTTTGCCATATCGGCTGCCTACTGTATATTTATATTAAATTTATATTCTAGCCCCTCTCTGTGTGTATGTGTGTTCTTATGTGTGTCACGCCAAAATGAGCAAACGACAACTTGGCTGGCTGGCTTTTTATTTTATTTAATTTGTTGTTCTTTTTACTGTTTTTTATATCGTCAGCTTGGCTCTTTATTGTTGTCTTTTTTCTAGTTCTTTTGCAAAAAAAAAATTGCGTCATTTGCAAAAAATTTTACGCTGCGAAATCTGCGAGGTTCTTCGTTTCTTTTTTGTTGTTTTTCTTTAGATTTAGTTAAGTTTTTTGGGATTGCGTTTTGTTTGGTTCTTTCGCTAGCTATTTTTCACCATATTTCTGGTGCTTTTCTCCCTATTTTTGTGGCCCACACGTGCCTGTGACTTTGGCCAACTGTATTTAAGCGAAAAAATAAAAAGAAGAAAAAACATACAAAAGTTTATGCACATTAACACGATAGTTGGGGATGTGTTAACCTCTTTGCCGCTTGTATTTCGACGCTCGCCTTTCCGCCGGCTCCTCTGTTCCGCTGTTATTTATGCGCATTTAATTTGTTTACTTATTTATTGCATTTGCATGAGCAGAAGCGGAGCCAACTAAAAATACAATTTAATGGCATAAGCTAAACTTTTTGATTGCCCCGGCAGCGATGGGACACAATGGGAAATGATGTCGTCGATGGATGCCACCAAACCATTCCATTCGAATTCGATTCGTTTTGGTTCGGTTCGGTTCTGTGACGATGACGATGCCAAAACACGCAATTGTTAATGGCCTCAACTTATGACTGTTTGTTCGTTTGTTCTGCCATTTCGGTTTTCACTAGATTAGACAAAGGTTTTCCCGGGGAGGGAGTGGGAGTGGGAGTTGAAGGGTAAACACGGTACACTTGGGGGGTCATCGGTAACTACCTTTGATATGGGTCTAAGGCTCACACAGGAAATGGCCCTTAAATATCGATTATGAAGATTGACAGTTGGCCTTTTTTATAAATTTAAATGCCTTGACAAAAATTTAGAAGAAATAGGAAAGCGAAAAGTGAGTTATTTTTAAAAAGAACTCATCAGAGATATAAAAGATTCAAATATGAGTTAGTATTTTGTCAATTTAGATTGTATTATCTTTTTGGAAATAATAATTTATATTTTTAGCAAAGGAATACTTCAAAACCCTTGATTAATAATTTCCCACCTTTCTAATTTCACCTTTTAAGGCGTAGCTCAACTGGCATTTCTCTCTGATATATTTTTCCCCCCTCTGCAAATTCAACAACAACTTCTCGGCGCGCCAACATCTCCATTAAGAAGCCATCAACAATTATTACCCCAAAAAAATAAGTAAACAAATAAAATGAGAAACTCCCAAAAGAGTCAGAAGAGAACCCAAAGTCAAAGATCTCCATCGAGAGATCCGCTTGAAAGAGTCACGTGCCAAGAAGTGTGAAATACAAATGGACTTTTGTGTGATTTATGATGTTCGTGGCGACATGAGGAGAGCCACACATAAAATATATAATTCACTTAAGCCACAGAGAAAGAGCTGAGTCTTCTCGGGCTTCTCGTTTAGGCTAATAAATCAAAATGCAAAGACCAAAGACGCATACCAAATGGAGTGCACCACTCATTTTTAGTCACTAAATCTCATCTTCGCATAAATCCACTCCATCACGATTAGTGACATTTATTATTTGTCCAAGTACTTGCCAGTCTGGTCAAATTTGCTTGAGATATGTTGGTGGAAATATAGAAAACTCTCAAACAAATGCATCCACAGATAATTACAGAATGCCGACTTCAGCTTCTTTCAAGGAATTCCTAATGTTCACTATAATTTATTACAATAATTTTAGAAATACATATCATCTGAAATTAAGTACAAATTATGGATATTTTTGAAGACCTTTCTCCATAACTCGAAATGGGTTTCGTTTTTAAAGGAAAAAACCCCTTTGTGGGGGGTTGCAAAACTCATCAAAATCAAGCAGTCAAATCCGGATTTTCCTGTGATTGAAGCAGGACACCACCACCATCCTAACCATTCTAACCATCCTCTTTAGCTTTTCCGCATAAAAAATGCCGCTCACGTGACTTATATAAATTAAATGCGTTTGGGTTCCCGAACTGGAAGCTGGCACGGAACTGATAGATGGATAGATGAATTCATCTGCTGCTGCTGCTAGGAAGATGGGAAATGTTAAGCGTCAGATAACAGTCAGCAGAAAACCGCCAGAAAAATAGGAAATGGCAGGAGATTTCCCCCCCAATAATTGACGCAAGTCATGCCCACAAGGGGGTTGGGGGCTTTTGGGGGGTGGTTGGGTTAAGGCCTTTCCTCGGCAAATATTTGACATGCCAATGGCAGTTCGTTGGGAACTCGGCGTAGAAAGAATTTCGAATTATCTGCAGGTGGAATTTTACTCACAAAACGAGAGAAAAATTTATGAAATAATTTCTCTCTCACAAAAAAAAAAAGAGGAAAAAAGAAATGAGAAATAATAATTCATGTGAAAGCGGTTTATCAGCAATAATTCCCCTTTTCACAAAGAATTTTCAATGTGAAATTATAGGCTGTACTTTCTAAAGGTTCAATGGCATCATAATAATAATTATGAGCATGGGATCATTGTTCGGGATATCATTAAACACGACCTTCAAACTAAAATTAAGTTGTATAATTTATCTACAACAAAGAGTTGACAAGTAACTTTTATAATCAACGCTGATAAGAACTGTAATGACTTTGTGTGGATGTATACAAAAATCTAATCAAAGAGAATTTATGGATTCCTTCCAAGAAACTCAATGCAATTTCTAGTGACCCCATAAATTCACAGCAACTCAAGTTTATTTATAAATAAATGCACTTGTTAGCTGTCGCAATAATCAAAAACAAATTTGCTTTTATGTTTGTTTCTCTACAAAATGTATTTATTTATAAATATTTAAATTTATTTTTAGATGCAATTGACGCTTGTCTTCTTGTCTTGTTTTCTCTTTTATATTTTAAAAATAAAATAATTTTTATTGGTTAGGAATTATTGCCACATTTTCCAGTTTAAACATTGACATTTTACGAACAAGCGCCAGCCGTTTTCCTTTTTTATATTTTCTTTTTATATTTTCCCAACATAGCGAGTTTATTGGATGACACATATTTTTCACTGCCTTTTATTTTCTAAATACATTTCGCAGTGTTTGGCATTTTATTTAAATAATAAATATACTTTAATTGAGCATAGCAAAAGAAGAGAATTTAACTTTGGTCTTGTTATACCTTTTTCTAGATATGATTCCACCGGGTTTAGTTATAATTTGCATAATCCTGGGTCTAATCAAAAGCAAACCTCTCTGATTGTGACCCAAAAATATATAAAAAAGAAGGGGTTAAAACAGATTGAGAAGCAGCAGCGGACTTTAATCAAGCGGAAAGGTTTCTCTGTTTATTCTACGTGATTCGGAAAAGGTTGAGCAGGTTTCTACATATATATCTTCTTTTTTTGGTAGCACTTTTATCTTAAATTGGAAGCAGCAAAGAGATCACGTGCTTCGAGAGAAGAAGCTAAAAGGTAAATTGTCTAAACAATTGTTAGACGATGTGCCTGGAGTTAGCAGTAACTTTAATATTTTATATTAGGAAATTCTTCCAACAAAATCTATATTTTTCTAGGAAACTTATAATATCTGATAGCTAATTTAAGTATTTTTCATTTCACTATTTAGTTCAAGAATACAAAATATACAATATAGCCACAATTGTTGTCTAGCTCCAGTTATTTCCCCTCCCTAGAGAAACCCCTCTTCTTTTCACCATTCAACTTAACCGCAAACATTTTGTTGCAAACATCACACACACACGGAAAGCTGAAAAAGTATCTGGCAGATAGCAAAAGTCATGTCTGAGTTTTTGATATTGAAATGGGCCACTGGCTGGGTCGCAGTTTAAATTTCATGTCATCGCCAGATACTCTTGAATAGCTCGAGATACAAGGCGAGCATATACAGATACAGATACAGCTACAAATACAGATACATCCACAGATACAGCTACTAGCATTCCCTCAAGTGGGTGAAAATATAAAGTGCCTACGCAAATATGCGGAATATATATATGGACAGTCGGACTCAGACTTTCAGACTCTGCTTTCCACCCGGCGGCCACTTGGCGACAGTCGTCGGACAATAAAATGCAATAATTTCATTGAATTAAAGCAGATAACTCAATTGAGTGGACAGGCCCAACACAAGATGGAAACATAGTCCGCAGAAAACAGAAAAAACATCGAACAATGCACATTGGCATTTACAGAAAACATGAGTCAAGAGTCCAAGAATTTTCAATGAAAAGAAAATATGCTTAAATGTGAGAGAAATAAAATTGGAAAAATTCAAAGCTATAACAAATAAATACAAAAAAACTGAATTTAGTGTTGAAAGAAATACCCAATATAAATTTATTTTAAATGATTTTTCAAGTTAATAAATTAATTCTAACTTTAAATGTTACGATATCAGCCGCCTCTCCATAGTTTGCGTGATTATAGCCATTAAATTATAAACCATTGACCAAATGAATATTAAGAGATAACCACCAACTATCGATTGTTGGTCAAAATATAACAAAAAAAATGCGTCATCAAGGAAGTCATTTTAACATTCATAATCAGACAGAACGAGTTGTGGGTTCCCAACTATTTGCTGTGATTGGCATTGCTTTAACTACCTGACAAAGATAACAGCGAATTCTGATACACATTTATCGATACGAAAAGTGAAAGAGGAAAACGAAAAGCAAACAGGGGAAAGGGGAAGGGAAAAGGGCAAAAAAAAAGCCCCACAACAAGAAATTTATCAACAAAATGAAACACTAAAAGCATTTTAGCGCGATTAGTCCAACAAGGGGCAATAAAGGCAAAAATAAAAGGTATAAAGTAGAACTTGGCCAGACAGACCAGCAGCAGCGCTTGGGTGGCAATACCAAGGAATAGAGTGGGTTAAGAGTGGACCCCACCCAGCCTGCTTTTGGGGGCTCCCCAAGGCTCCAGGTCTCCAAAGCGATTGTCTGTTGGCATAATAAATTTTAGCATTAATTGAGTGTATGATTGAGCGAGAGCTCTTGTTGCCTATTACACTTGAAATAAATTTAAAATTTCTTGGGCAAAACAAAATATACATCTGGCTGGGAATTAACTTGGAATAACTTGAATTAATTTGCTTATTATAAAACCAAAGTACGAGCTAGATTCTGAGGCAGAAACTCGCTTTAAAAAGCGACACAAATTTTAGTAATTACTTATTTCTAGTATTAATATATTTTTTTTTGTTTTAATAATATAAAATATACAAAAAAAACTACTAGTAAATATCATAAAAATATTTGTATACCCTTTTTATATAAACTTGAAATAATTTGTTTAATTTTTCGACAGCTTGAAAGATTTGTTTTTATTTCCAGTGTAATGCGGTTGTTGTATTGTTTGTGTAGGTGAAGGATGATGGCCAGCAACAACGAACAGAAACAACTAAAACAGCAAAACCTTCTGGCAACAACAACAACACACTCAAGCAAATGCAAGTAAATAAGATTTTAATTGAAGCTTTTAGCAGGAAATGGAATATTAATGAAAGCTGATGATGAATTCTGCATCTGATGCTACAGCTCCTGCTGCTCCTGCCTCTTCCTCATTTTGCAGCAAAAGAAAAACCAGTTAAAAAAGCCTCTCTTACTATAACGAAGCAAGTCTGCCCCATCAATGATGGGGGCTTGTGTAAATTGCTAATCTAAAGCCAAAGTTCATCAAGTTAGCAAGTGGAATTGACATTTGCAGGTTGCCCCTGCTGCGCGACAAAAAGTCGTAAAAGTTGGGGCAGAAAGGGTGCCGGGGGGGAAATATCAGAATATCAGGTGTAATAACACCACCAACCTGATGGGAATGGAAGGGCTTTTGGATCTCTCTCTCATAATTGCTCCTGTCAATTTTCGTATACCAAAGCTCATTTCTGTAGAAAGGTTAAATCTTGATTGGCATCTCGGCAAAGGCAACCTGGCAGTCACAATGAAGATTGAAGCCACGAAGAGGTAGAGGAATAATGGGGGGAAGGTGGGGGAAATGGCAATGGTCTGCGGCAGGTATAATGCGACCAAATTAGTTGGGGCCTGTCAATCAAATGGTAATTCAATTGAAAGTATCCGGCAGATACAAGTGGGAGGAAATTTGAACTAAAAATTGATTTGGATGGAAAGTATTTTTTTTTATAGATATTTTGGTCTATGAAAAATATTTAAACTGTTTAGTAAGTTAGAAAATAAAAGAGATTTTTTTACATTTTTAGAAATAATGTATCGTAAATATTGTTTATATAATTCAATATGTGAGATAGGTATATCCCAAGAATTTCTAAATATAGAAATTCTTTATATATAGAACCTTTTTCTATGTCACAATTTCTTTTAATATTTTTATAGATATACGATGTAATATTTCTCATTATTATTACATGATATATGGCGCGTGATATTTACCAACGTTGCCACATTAGCCATGACCACTAATCACAAACAGAAGCAGGCAGAGAGAGAGAGAGAAATGAATGGGTAAAAAATAATTTATGTGACAACGTGCAGAAAACCTCAGACTGTGGAGGAGGCGGAGGTGCCAAAAAGAAGAACCGAGGGGCTTGGGGACACTTGCCGAATGGCCAGCAAAAGCAATTGCAAATAATAAATCAAATAAAGCTGCGAAACGTGATCGGAAGCCGCAGTTAAAGAATGGTCAAGTGGGTTTCGGACACCCAGATGCAGGAAGTATGGTTGGCATATATGTGGGTGATAGCATGCCACCCTCTCTATCTCTCTCGCTGTGACAATTAAAAACACAAACATGCTGCATTTAAATTGAATTAAGCTTGGTGGCAATGCAATGAAAATAACCAACAAAAAGTCGCTTGTTTTTCGCTATTCACTCAGAAAATGCACATAGTCTGCACTGAAGATTAAAAAACTTGTTTAAAATACTTGAACTCATAAAAATATCAAGTTATTGGGGGGACTTTGAGAGGTAGAAGTGAGATTCCAAAGGTTATACAAGTCGAGAGTTGAAAGTCATGAAATATATATATAAATAATAGTTTGAAACAATATTATCCATGTTTCTAAGGGTGAAATAATATCTGAATTCCAGGCAGCCTTTCTAATTTAAATATCTTTATTAATTGTATTGATTTCCTAATAGTTTTATGTATTAAATTGATTTTTTTAAGGTTTATTATCTTCTTTTTTGCATACATACTGCTAAATTTATTTGATATTTTCACTTTCATAATAATTTCTGGATGATATGATTTCCCAATGAATCTTCCGATTTTTTTACACTATCTATAAGGTCCGTCGTCTCGCATGCTCTTCCCATAAATAATGAACGAGACGAATGCGTGTGTGGCGGAAGTAACACTTAACTCAAACACGAGCACGAGTCGCTTTTGAAAGATGGATGAGGGTGATGCCCAAAAGGGGGTGGGATTTAGCAGGGGGCGGTGGGGGGTAGGAGGCTGAGGGAAAAAAGCCCTCACGCACACATTGAAGTGTCAATCACACACACACACACATACGGGGACAATGGCAGCCCGAAAAGTGACAAAGACAACACGTTTTGTGCAACAAAAAGCTACTGTAGTGGCCTCTTAAAATCTTCAGTCCCCCCCTCTAGCTAGCACACACATTCTCCGAGACCTCCCCCTCCCCCCTCTTACGTCTTTCTCCATCTCTATGCGGGTATTTAAATTTAATTTGCAAGCTGACAAAAAAGAAAGCAAAGCGGTTTCTTGACATCTCTCCCCTTAAGTGAGTGTTTCACTCAGAGTTCGTGAGTGTGAATGTCCGTCTCTTTTTGCTCCGCTCTCCCTCACTCTCTCCTTCTGTCTCTTTCTGTGACAGACAGGAAGTGCGTACCTCCCTCCCATCCCCCCTCTGACAAACGTATAGCTTACCCATATATGGCTACAAAAAGGAAAACTTAGCTGAAAGCGAGTCAAGTCAAGCACAAAACCTAAAATTCTGCTGGCTGTCTCCATGTGCCCGTCTCTTTCTTCTCTCCGATATACCCCTCTCTTTCGCTAAGTGGTTTTTTGGTCAGGGAAATACTCCAGGATCCAGGCTACAGGATAGGGGATAGTGCGGACGAAAACGGGGGGGAGTGAGCCAGCAGCAGGAGTAGGAGTGACAGACAGGCTTTGTATCTCCATTTAGTGCAAATTAGGAGGGCCAACAACAACACATTTACTGAGGTGAAAAGCCCACCCGACAGATTTTCAACCTAATTGAACTGTTCAATGGGGCTGGGCGAGTGCCGAAACGTGGGGTGGTTAATGAGAGGGTGGAAGTGGGAGGCAAGGCTTTGAAGAGAGTAAGCATTGAATTCAAAAAATACAGTTCCCCTTTGGAAAAGGTTAATGGGCATTAAATTCACTTGTTAATTCGTTTAAAATGTATATTTAGAAATTTGATTAATGCTGCCATATTTACATAAATTTCTTTAATTTTCTAATATTTCTATCTACATTTCCAAACATTGCAAAATGTATCTCATAAAACGCTTAGCTTAATGAAACGTCCTAGAATTCCCCTGGAAACATATCGAAATTCCAAAGTCATTGCACCTGCAATTGTTTTAGGCCACAAACACACACACAGCAGCAAGCAGACAAACAATCCATTAACAATTAGCCAAATGTGAAACGGCTTCATTTCCATTATCATCACGCGGGAATCCGTCCGAGCCTTTCCCACCCCCACCCACCATTTTCCATTTTCCGACGACCAATTCAAACACCCATCTGGCCACTCTGCAAAATCAACACGGGAAAGCCAAAAAACCAGAGCGCGCTCAGGTTGCCTCTGCAACTGTTGGTGTTGTTTTTGGTTTTGGCCAGCGATTAATGGAGGAAAATACACAAAATGTTTTATCACTCATACGCCACATGTGCCAGCAGGGGTGCCAGGAGACACACACACAGACAGAGACAGCGACAGTAAGATGGTGCAAACAAAACGCCCACGTTAATTACACTCGCCTGCAAAAAACGGCGAAATAAACGAACTTTAACAACTAAAGCAAACACAAACCCCGAAGCTTTGTTTGCCCCTGTTTGTGTGTGAATTGAAAATGACTCACTTCAAAGGCAAAACCAAGTAAAAACCGACACACGAAAAAAACGCAAACGAATTGACCTTTAAAAGCAAAGCCAAAACCGAAGAGAAATATATATATAGAGAGAGAGGGAGAGAAAGAGCAGTGATAGGAAATAAAGTGGAGAGGGAACACAGGAAGGTAAAGGCCATAAAAAGCACCTGACAACACTCTTGTGGCAAAGACAAAAGCGAGTCACTAAAATTCAATCATCTACGAATGAAGCTGCAAATGCAGCGAAAGAAAAGAGAGCAATAGAAAGAGAAAAATACAGGAAATTTAGAACGGCTTGAAAGATAGATTCAAAAAGGAACTGAAAAAATATACTTAGCAGCAGTAACTTTTCGAAGTTTTTAATAATTAAGAGGCAAAATACTAGTTTAATTTTCAATCAAACTAGAGACAACTTTTGATGGCTACAAAATTAATTTGTTATAAAAAAATTATACAAATAATGAAAGTTTAATTTACAATTTCATGTAATCAAACTCCAAAATTGGGAAAAAACTTTTTTTTTTGTAATATTTTCTGAATAAATTTTTCTCCTAAAAAAGACAAAACTAAAACAACTAATATTAAATCTTTTTATTCAAATTTCGAGATAAAGATGTGGTTCCCAATTAGAGAGAATAAATGTTAGTAAGTAAAGTAAACCAAACCAGCAAATATCTAACTCATCTGACAAGAGAAAAAAAGAACAAAACCCACAAAAAGTATCTCAAAATGTTACCCAGAAATTAACATAATAATCTTTAGCTTGCTCTAAAATCTCGGATAAAAGTCTTACTCCCTCGCCTTTCCCTGAAACGCCCTTTAATCTGATTGCACATTCATTCCACGACGTTGACTCACTTTTATAAAAGTTTCAGCGGTCGCGTCACTTGATCGGGAACATACAGCTATACATATATATATACGAAATACATATATATCCCTTGGAAGAGCCCCCATACGTGCTTACACATACATCTGTATATAGTATCTGTATCGCTCTTGTTGTTGTCAAACAGTTGACATAATTTTCTCTGTACTTTTTTCCCCCCTAACTGATAAGAAGAATATTTTTTACTCTATTTGTGGTTTTGGACATTTTGTGTTATCGCCGGGGGGCTGACTAAACTCGATATTCTTATCGGAGAGGAGTACGTTTCACCGCTGCGGGGCAATTTCTCTCTATCCATTTTTCTAGAAATTCACCATGTTTCATTTTCAAGTTTATTAGATTACCAAACTGAATAGTTTTAGTTTTTTAAAAAGGGGGAAAACCACAAATACATCCAAGTATCTTTCGCAACCAATTTCTAGTAAATGTTTAATGAAAAGGAAACTCTAAACTTGGCGGTCATTTGAGACTTTTTGTGGTGGGGACCATGTCATACGAAAAGCAATTTCAAAAGCTTTTTTATGACTAAAATTTGATATTTTATCTAAATGCCTTTTTTAAATGCAAAATATTGTATTTCAAGGATTTGGGTCAGTCATCGTTCAGTGGCCAATATTTGTTATCAAATCCTTCAGCTTTATTATCTATTTTGACCACAGCACTTTCCGAAAAAATGCTTTTATTATTAACAAAAAACTGCGGTGAATGTTAGGTCTTTTGCGGTTTGTTTTTTCTATATCTAAGCTGTATACATTATTTGTTATTATTTGTACATTTTTTACGCTTGTCGCTCGTGTATTTTTTATTACATTTTCCTTTGTGTTATTTGCTTATTGTTGCTATTATTATTGCTGCGTTTTATTTTCGGTTGGATTTGCATTTTTGAGCACGTAGAAGCCACAAAAAAACCGTTAGCAACAGCAACCCCCCCGCCGCAAAAGTAGCAACTTTGACTAACAAATTGTTCTGTCCGATTTCTCTCCTTTTTATTCCTTTTGGAAGCCAGGAAGTCAACACCGCGCGATAAGTGCAAAGCAAAGCGAATACAAATTGGAGGTGGGAGCTAGGGGGTGGTGTGCGGAGGGCAAAGGGAAATATGTAAATCCCAAAATTGCCAACAAACCATAAAAAATGCTGCGGCCAAAAAAGACATAAAACAGATGAGCCACGGCCGAGAAGAGAAAACCCACAGAAAATGCTTATAAGATGAAGATGAAAAGCTGAAAAAGTGCAGAGAAAAATATTTCGGAAAATATTCTTAAAGATACAATTGATATTTTTTTAAAAGAGATTGAAAAATATTATAGATTTTTGATTTTCCCATTGACTTGTCCTATTATCTAAAATTATTATTATTATAAGAAGTTTGAACCTTTTCTCTGATTTAGTTTATAGTTCCTACACCTCCATTAAATCAATTAATAAATCGTATTCTTTCTATAAGCAATTAATAAAATTTTTAAAATAAAATCATTCTTCAAAGTTCAATAATAATACACGAATTTCTTAAAGTGTGGGAATGGGCGGCTCCTTAAGGGGATGCTTCAGCTGTCTAAGGACATGTGCCGAGGTGAGAGTTCACAGTTCTCTGCTCACGTTCAGCTTCTTCTGCCTTCCTTCGCTTCGTTTTATTTCATCTCCTTATTTTGCCTCTTTTCTTTTTATTTTTTACAACTTTTACTTTGTTACAGAAATAAAACAAAGAAGGAACAAAGTGAGGTTTGGCGTGCGGTGTGGGTGGCGGTGGTGGTGGGTGGTGGCTCGACGTCGGTGGGGTGGCTAAATTAAACCCCTAAGGCCCCTGGGCCAGGTTAACGATGTTGTCTGCTTGTCTCCTTTTGCGGGGCGTGGGCCCGAATAGCATGGGGATAGTGAGCGAAAGAGAGGCAGGAGGATTGGTAAGAAAGGGGGTGGAGGGGGTGCATTGACTGCAACTTGTTCGCAGAGAAAGTTCCTTGAAGCTGCTAAGAAATTTCATTGTTGCCCATTTCAAGGGTTGTTTCCACTGCTGCTGCTTCCTTTTTTTGGTCCTCTCTCTCTCTCTTCTTGTTGGCCAGACAAAGGACGAAAGAAGCGAGAAGCCAGGAGGAAAAAGCAGAAAGGGTGCACAAACAAAAGCCACTAAAAAAATGCCGAAAATAAAGTTGCCCTCTTTATCGCACATTCACCAAAAACCGAGTAGAAACCAAACGAACAAACACCCAAAATAAAGGCTTAACCTTGGACTTCACAAGCTCAACCGGCACTTCAACCTCAAAGAGGCAGCGAAAAAGGGGGTTTTGGGAATCCAGGGGAGACGGACAACGGGCTAAACTTGGTGGACTTAATCAGTCGTTGGCTTGTCGCTGCCATATCGGACATTATTTGGGGTCCGACCACATCGTGTGCATCGGTTGGTAATCGGAGCAAAATGACACCGAAAAATATTATTGATTTCCCATAATAATTTTAAAATTTTAATCAAGATTAAATGTACATATAGACGTTTTTAAGAGTTGCATTAAATAGTTCTTTTGAGTACCAATAATATCACTATTTCTATATTAAATCTTTACTAACAAAACTCAATAGATATCCATGTCCTTTAAATTATTTTTGATTTGAAAAAATTCACTAGAAATGAAGCTCAATTAATCATATTTATTTTCTGTGCAGTTTTTATATCAGTTCAATGGAAACTGGGTAGGAGATATATTGTGGGAATCGTGGGGATTGCACTCGTGCATGGCACTACCAGCACACAGATACACACACACACATTTACGCTGGCCCGGACAAGAACTCACACACTCTCCGCAATCAGAGTCAAATGATTCAAATGACTAATTCAAAGGCAGCGCACAAGTTTATTCGATAACAGTATACACATTGCTTGGAACGCAAGAGGAAAAACCATATGTCTGGTAGGAAAATCTTTTGCCATATGTTTTTTACCAAGAAAATCGAAG
Source organism: Drosophila anomelani (assembly GCA_035045905.1). Lineage (NCBI taxonomy): Eukaryota > Metazoa > Arthropoda > Insecta > Diptera > Drosophilidae > Drosophila > Drosophila anomelani. The sequence continues at coordinate 9,825,373 of JAWNOO010000165.1, forward strand.
ATATACAACAATTGTGACTAACTAAATGCCAATTTTTACTTCTTTACAAATATTTTTATGTGAAAAAAAATGTTTAAATCAAATTACATTTATTTTTTTATTTCTCCACATAGTTTAAATATTAAAAATATAATAAATTGTATTATTTACATTTCCATTCTCTTTATAATTGTATTACCAAAAATAAATACCATCACCATTCAAAATTACATGTAAATTAATTAAACATATTTTTCCCATGTCTTAAAAGTAAACAATAAAAATAAATGAGAAAATCAAGATTTCCTAAGAATTCCATGCATTCCAAAACCGGTAATTCCCAATTAAATTGATATTCAGCTGATTGCAAAAACTTAATCTTTGCAAGCTATTCGCTCTCTCTGTCTTACTCCCTCGCCGGCTTCTTTCCGTTGGCTTTTAATGAACTCTATCTTGACGTTTGGCATTTGTCACTTCATTTGGAATTTTTATAAATTTCTTGTACAAAAAAGAACGGAAAATAAAAAGTGGCTAACCTTTAATAGAAATAAAAAAAAGTTATACAAAAATTTTGGCATACGCACACCCGCACAGGCAGCTTATTTAATTATACACCCAACAAAGAGAGATAATGTGAAATAAAAACAGAGAAAAGAGCAAAAGAAAGAGGAACTGCAAAACCACAATAAAGAGCGGTGAAATAAATTTTGTTTAAAACAAAAAAACAGACATTGAACTTTTTGATGGCAAATTGGGGTGTGTAGGCGAAGCAATGCGAAAGAGCAACACAAAGAGAACGGTCCGAAGGCGGCACAATGTTATTAATTCTTGCGCGGATACAAATCTAAATCTAATTTAATATTTTTTGTATTATTTGGTTTTATTTACTTTTTGCTGTCGGCTTCTTGGCTGCGTCGTCTCCGCAGTTCGCCTTCTTCTTCTCGTTTAGCGGCGTCTGCTGCTTCTTCACAGTTTTCTAGACACGCACACAGGGGCACCGGCTAGCACACACAGATACTCTTCTCGCACACAAGTATAGGCGCTTTCGGCTGTTTACAAACTTTTGCGACGTTTTCAAGTGCGACGCTAGCAGCGCAGTCGGCAGAGACGCTGGCTTTAACTATTCTCCTCTGCGTTTCCTATCGCTGTTCGTTGGTCGTTTGTCGGTTTTTTTGCAAACGCTTTAATAACTTTCTATTGCTATTTTTATATACTTTTATGCACACGCACACTATTGAGAGGTAGACACGTACGATAATATTTCACTCGCTCTCTTTTTCTTTTCTCTCTCTCTCTCTATAATTTACAATTTTTCCTATAATTTATTTTTCTTTTTTCGTTTCGTTCGTCAGCTTTCAGCTTACACACACACGCACAGGAAACACATGCAAAACGAACGAGAAAAGACAGTAACTAGAGTTATGGCTTTTGTTATTGCTATTATTTGTTGTTGTTGCGAGAGCAGCTGATCTCAAAACGGGAGGAACAGTGGGAAGCGAGATTGAGACCTAACTCGCGCTCTTCGAACTAACCGCGACAAAAATTAAAATCAAACTGTAAATGTGAAGCTAGCTGAAAACGGAAATCAAACAACGCGTCGTCGACGGCGGCGTCGGCAGAGCCAGCGCCTGCGCAAAGTAATAGCCGCTCTCACTCTCTCTCTTTCCCAAAGCGTTTGAATGAATGAACGAGGCTGGAATGCGGGAAGAGCGAAGAGAACGGCATGCCAAATAGTTGTAGAAAAGCGCCGGCAAAACGGAGCTCCACGCTCTCGGCCGCTCTCTATCCCTCTCTTTCTCACCACCCACACCCTTAGTTTGCCGGAAAATGGTATTTCTTATGCGGCGGGGGTGAATTTCCCCAAAAAACCCCGCCAAAGAGACTGCGAGAGAGAGCCAGTGCCAATGGCAGAGTCAAGGCAGAGAGAACGAGAGCGAGTGCTGTTGACGTCAACGTCTGAGTCAACGCTTCTGCTTCTGCCGCCGCCTCTGCCGACGTCTCAAAGCGCCACCACCCAAAAAAGCGAGAAGAAGAAGAACGAAACACAAAAAATTTGCACAGTGGGGCAGAAATTAAGCTTGTGGCAAAAATATATTACTTCATTCATCATTTGCGCGACATGCTTCGCTCTCTCCTATCGCCTTGCCCATGTTTTGCAGCCTCTCTCTTTGGTTGGCTAACTTTGGTTCGCAGAATATAGTGGAGACTCGAAAGTATTTTGGGGTTTTAATTTTTTTGTAACTAATTTTTGTAACTAATTACTTAAGACTAAAAGTCTGTGCCTAAGAACAAGCATCAACAATTAAGATAATATATTTATAAATAAAGCTACAGAAATTTTAGATATTCTAGTTCACACTTTGGGGGGATCCCTGTATTTCTAATTTGGCAAACTGCTCGTGCACGTAATTTTTTAACAAGTGGTTTTTTTTGCTGTGTCGGGAGCGTGAGAATCAAATTTGAGCGTTGTCGGCCACTGTCTTTTAGTTAGCCCCCCGTCGCTCCCCGAATTTCCATCGCTCCCCCTTAAGTCATCAGCTGATGAGCGGGTTCTATAATTTCTATAGCCTTCTCTTCTTCTTATTTGGCGGCTTTTGGACTGATTTTTGTTTTGCTTGCGCTCGTAAAAATAAATCGTAAAGCGGGGAAACACGAGCGATGAGTGAAAAACTATTAAATTGGCACCACAAATATAAAAAAAACATTAAAAATCATCATTATCATTCGCCACCTGTCCACCTTGAATCATTTTCTAACATTTTTTTATGGAAGTGCTACGAAAAGATAAATTAAAGCGGGAGAGTTAAATGGATTTTATTCTTTAGAAATGCACTTGCAGAAGGTATAATAATTATTACCAAAAAAACTGCAACACGTAAATTATAAACATCTAAGATACTATTTTGTATCTTTTAATTTTAAAAGTAATATTATTCCACTTGTGCATATTTACTATGTTTGTTATTGTATATTCCAGGAGAAGCACTATAATAAATTTTATATCTTAATCTTGGATTATTTTTAGATCAACACAAGCTAGTCTTTGGAAATTTATAAGAAATGTAATTTGGTAAAGTAAATTAAGTCGAATAAATAATGAATTCTTTTAATTTCTTTACTTCAGTTGTTTGGTTTTTTTTCTCTGTGTGAAGTTTTGGATAACCCACTTTTGTAATAGTGAGAAATTTAATAAATTTTTGTTTTATTTTGCCACAGCTTCTCTCTCACAAAGTTCAGAGAAAAACCAGTTTATAGATTTTATAAGATGGTTGTTTATATTGGGAATTGCCCATAACGCGATTCCAATGAATCTTTGACTTTTCGAGAATGCTTCTACTGATTGATTGACAATTTTTTAATTCATTGAAGAACGGGGCGGAAAAGAGTGAGAGGAATGCCCAAGGGACGTAATTACGGATACAACCAGAGTCCAACTACTCTTCCATTCATCATATGGGATACTGAATAGTATTTGAAACACTCAATGGTGTTTTATTTTGTTAAAATACAATTTATCTGCTTATAAAATACAACAATGCCAACATCTTTGGATAAAGAAATGCAAAAATACCGCGATGAAACAAGGGAAACGAGTTAAAGAAAGCAATTTCAATGGACCAATAGCAATTTGATGGCTTACATTTTATTCGCGTTAAGGAAAGGGCTGGCAATGGCGTGGGAGTGAGGGCAGGGGAGGGGTGCGAGTATCAGCTGATAAAAAAACAAAATGCGTTGGCAAAAAACAAGAAAATCTTATATGTGGGTTAAGAGGAGAAGAGTGGCACAAGGAGAATGAGGGAACCAGCCATGATAATAGCAAAACAAACGAAACAGAGAGAGAAACAATATTATAGAAAGAGATGGCAGACAGCTTGGGGGAATTTTCAATTGAAAACGAACGCGTATAAATGCGCCCATATGGAAAAGGTACACACACACTCTCACGCACACACATATGGGGGAAAATTTGCGACTTTGCCTGCCTTTTTATCGGCTTGCGGCATCTCTCCGCCTCCTCCTCCTCCCCCTCGGCCTTCTCCTTCCTTTCTTTTTCCTCATCTTTCTCTCCTGCACTTTTCATGCTGGTCTACGTCTCGCAGTCGACGTCAACGCTGACGCAGCGGGGTGTGAATGCGGCAAAAACAAAAAATTCTCACACACACGTATCTTACAGATACGTACGATTGCGTTTAGATTTTAGAAAAGAAAAAGTATCTAACGGATATATGTATGAGGGAGTTTTAGTTTTAATTATTAGTTTAAAAAAACTGAAACTTATTTTAAACAATCTGATATTTTATTTATTTATTTTCCCTCAACACTATTTTCTTTTTACAGTGCTATTATGCGGACCTCAGCTGTATCTATTAAATACATTATCAGCGGCGTCGCGATTACAGTAATAGGAGCGACGCCGGCTGAGGCACTCTCCTAACTATCTCATTCACTCTTACAGCATCTTCTGCTGCTTTCTTCTTTCTCTCGTTCTAATAGCATTTACTGTTTGTTCAACTGTTATGCGAGTTGGACGACTCCAAGTTGTTGTTTTTGCTGTTATTGGACTGTTGCTCGTGTGTTTCTAGTTTTCCTTCTGGCCCAACTTGTACACCCCGTCCTTTACCACCCAATTTCCCATTTGCCATCTCGCATTTCCCCACTTCCCATCTTCGATTCCCATTCCCATTGACATTGGCTATTTTCTTATTTTATCGCAGCATGTTTGGAATTTTACACTGTTCAAAGAACAAATTTTTAATAAATTTATGAATATATGTTCATTTTTTTTGGCTTTTAAAATGTATTATTATTTGCCCAAAAAATATAACTAGTTTTTTTTAGTGCTCTTCTAAATTGTATGCATTTCATTCGTCTGAAGGTCGTGAAGAAATTAAATTCTCATTATTTGGCAGTCTTTTTTCTCCCTTTCTCTTTGTTGATTGCGATTTTGGTTTATTCACCCATACGTTCGTTTTTCTTATCAGTCTAACTACTTTCTGTCTCTCTCTCTCTCTCTAATACCTCTGTTTTGCCTTTCCTGCTAACTGCTGGTGGTGACGTCCACTGCGACGCTGGTGAACAGCATCATCAGCGACTCATCAATTTGTGGCATTTCTGCCGCCGACTGACCATTCCATCTCACCAACACCCGACCATTGGGAACTGACTAAACACTAAACCGCAACTCCCCTCCCCCCTGGCAAATCTCCACCCCCCCGCAGAATCACACAACACGCTTCGCCCGCACCACTAACACACGCACACAGCGATGGTAGAAATTATGGTCTATTATCGTTGTGATATCATTAAACATTAATTTAATTTAATTAAGTTCCAGAGTGGTTTATTGCCAATTAAAAAAAATCCTATTTCACTGACTTATGCAGGGTATCCTATATATAGTACCTTTAATTTGAAAAGGACTTAGTTATTTGAGCTCGACTGTGCCGGACGAGGGTTTTTATTGTTTGTCGCCTGTCAATCGCTGGCAATTGTTGTTGTCAACGCCGCAGCAGCAGGGCAAAAATTATCGTAGCCGAAAGGAAATAAATATAAATGTGTATCCAAATAAATAAGTAAACATGTGCGAAAAATAAATGGGGGGAGTTTGGGGATCAGAATGGGGAATGAGGATGGGAGGGAAGCGTGTGTGTAGGCTGGTGGAAGTTCAAGATAAAAGCCTTAACCGTTAATGACCCAGCTTGCCAAGCGGAATTTATCTGTCTTTTTCTGACTGGTATTTATTTGTGTAAATACTATGGGAAAAATGTTATTATTAGTAACTAAACAATACAACAAATAAATGTTACTTTTTGTTTACTTGAAAAATTTGCAATGATTTGAAATTTTTAAAAGGTATTCAGATGAAGTATTATTTTCATATTATTTTATTTGACATTACCATCTAAAAATAACTGTAATCTTAAATGGAAGAGCATATATATGATACATATGTTTCCCGCCATATCAGAACCAAAATATCCGTTTTTTTTTGTGGGCGTTTGTTATCGATTTTGTATTTCTGTAGTTTGCCTTGGGTTTATTTTTGGGACATTGACGATAAGAGTGAATTTTAGATAACACATTCGGGGATACAACAGATTTACTGCAATTAATGGTAAATTACGAAACAAATTGTAGGCGTTGACAGTGAGATAAAAAGTGTAAACGAGTTGGTTAAATACAAAATGCGATGCATAAAACTGGAAAGTTTAGCCTTGAATTTTGCGTTGACTTTGTGAACTTTGAATTTGCCAGGACAATCCTGCGGTAATACTCGACCATTAAGAAGGCAATCCGAAAGGCTTTTCCAGCCGGCTTTTCACAAAGCCACATCCCCCTCCCCCTTCCCACCCACACGCACACACAAACAGTCAGTAAGCCACCTTAAGAAGCAGCCGCCGGAGCAGGAATGTATCCATCATAATCTCATTATCCCAACTCTAGGCGAAAAATTTCCAGCACAAAAAAAAGCAGGAAAATATGCAAAGCAGAAAATTCCGCATAGCTAAAATAAGAGCAGCGTCGTAGTCGCTAGCTTTAACGGAACGTTCCAACCAATTTCCTATCCTAATCCCTCTTAAAATCTCCGTAAGACTACGTCCATGACTTTACGGCAAAGGGGGCATTCGGGCCATGCCAGTAATGTTCAAGTGTAAAATGTGAATAAAATACGGGAATTTGCCAAGAAATAAACGGAATTGCATTAAGTGCATTCGCTGGGGAGGGCGGGTTAAGTCCTGGCGCTGTCAGGATGGCATTTTTCACCTTGCAAGTGTGGCCAACCGATTTTCAAGGTTATCCACGGGAAGGAAATTAGTTTAGTTATGCAGTGAAAGCCAAGGATTTAGAGGGGGAAGAGTGGCAGTAGAGAAGAGGAATGAGAATACAGAAAGTTGAAAGAAAGTGCAGAGAAATTATATTAAATTGGGGAAAATATATAAAATTTATTAGGTTTCATATCTAAATTTAAACGTAGAAATTAAAACTTTGTTAAACTACAAAGTGTTTTAAATTCTGTAATTAAAATATACACGATTTCTTCCTACAAATTTATTATTAATAATATCTTAAAGAATTGTATAACTTTTCCATTAATAATTTCAATTACTCATTAATTCTCGAACTTTGAGGGCGGAAATGGTGCTGAAATTATTTCTGATTCCACATAATTTGATAATTTCATCATTATCTTAACTTTGGGGCTAACTTTAAGCTAATTTCGGTCTGACTTTTCACTAACCTAAGGACAATAACGATAATTACACATACACACATACATGTGTGTGTGTGTGCGATATCCTGTTGTGCGTTTATGTGCGTGTTGTCCATTTTAATGACAAACATAACCATGAAAACATGAACATTAATGGACATTCATCCATAATGGACATTAACCGGTGGATAGGGGGGACTGGACGGTTGAGGGGGTCAACAATTGGTTGACATTTGAAGTCATGTCTCGGACTAAATTAGACAGTTGACCCCCCACCACAGCCCCCTCTATAACTCACACCCGAAAAACCCCATGCACACTCCACAAAGGGCGCTCACATAAATTGTATGTAATCGGCAATATATAATTTCTATGTATGAGCAAAATTGGGCAACTGAGCCCAGGATTTGTCCGAGTCTGGAACTGTGGGCATGCATAAAATTGATATCTTAATGGATAGTAGATGGGGCGGGGGGAAGGAGCATTCAATGTTCAGGTTAATTTTGTGCGTGCTCAACTCACCGTTAAGGGAGTTATCTGTTGGGGAATGAGTAACGCAACCAAACTGCAGATGAGCTCAAATATGGAGTGGGTGGAGGGACATGGTTGATGATGGACGGAAGTCCATACAATATGCTACAGAATACTATATAGTATATAGGAGAGTAGCCTAGAATGTGTAGTTATGAATGGTTCTTAATTTTCTATGATTTATGTAGGGAAAGGCAGAAGAGCAGAGAAATGTTCAGTTCAGTCATAATTCAGGATTAATATAAAAATTACCAAGATTTTTTTACTGCTACATTTTTTATTGCAGTTTTGTATTTTAAGGAATTTTTTCTGATAAATAAATTTGTTGGAATTGATCTTTAATCCCAAAATATCCCCACATATGTGAAAATTTCTTTCTTTTATTTCACATATGAAATTAAAATCCTCACTAATTCAATCAAACAAAGCTTTGATCTCACCAAATGCGAGTCGCCCCAAAAAATCGCAGAAAAATCCATTAAATTGAGCTCATATCGACATCAAAGCTCATTAAAACGATTCTACATCAGACAGGAAGAGAGGAAACAGGAGAGGAAAACATCCAGGGAAAAGGGACACAGAGAAAGCGCGCTGGAGCACCCCCAAAAGAATCATAAATCATTGCTGAAATTTTCATAAATTTAATGAACATTAAGTGTGCCCCACAGCGCAAGGGTGTGTGTATGGAATCGAACCAAAGGAAGGGAGGGGGTGGGCAATCGCTACATGACTTCCACTGGACAAGAGAGAGGACTCCAAAGGAGGGAAGGCAGGAGAAGAATCCGAAACGGCAGTCATCAGTCAAGCGTAATTCAATGTAAACCGATATACCTCATGCCCAGCACACTTGCTTACACGAGATTTTCATGCACAGGGAAAAAATTTCATCAAAACTGATCATTATTTTGGTATAAAAAGTGAGATTATATAGGCTTAAATCTCAGAAAGATATTCGATATTTAAATATCTTTAAATATTTACCTAAGTAATCAATGGGTTAGCTAGGATTTCATTGTCCCTAAATCTATTTATAAAATATTTTATATAAAATCCTTGCAGCTAAATAATCAAAATTTAATAAATAAATTGAAATTATAAAGAAATGTAATTGGCAATAAAATTGTTATTATATTTCGATTCTTGTGTGTAGGTTTATGGATACGGGGTGTTCCTGAGTGCCTGTGGGTGTGGGGTGTGTGTAACTTGAGTGTGTGACGCGTTTGGTACAAAAATCAGAAGAGTGTGTGTGTGAGCTGTTATGGAGCCCAGTTTCGGTTGACAGCAAATCTGAATTTGATCACAGAGCAAACATTAAAAGCGCTACAGAATGGAGGCGACTAAAAGTGATTTATGAACATCCGTTGGGTGACCACCAAAGGTCCCGCTACTAGACACCCCCTCCATATACCTATGTACATATATATCAAACACCCTCTGCACATATTGCCACCCAGGGCTAATGCTCTGCACAAAAAAAACTTTATGTGGGTCATTTTACAAAAAAAAAAAGATTTTTTTCCGTCTTGAATTTCACTGCAATTACTGAAATAAAATATGAGAAGAGAAAAGCTTTTAACACCCTCATTAGCTGAGGGTTTAGGTAATAAGATTTCATATTTTGAAAGGTATTCAGTTAAATTGTAAATTGTTTTATTCAATTGTTAATATAAAACTCAATAATATCTACAAAATCGTAATATATTTGCTGCATAAAAGGGAGGTCTTTCCTTTAATGATTTAAATATTACCAATCAAAAAGTTGTTATTATTGGAAGCTAAAAACATATCTTAAGTTTATTTACATCAATTTTTTGGTTTCTGAGTTTGTTCATGCTTAAAAATATTTATTATTATTTTTCTGAAGTACAAAAAATACATTTTAAGACAGCATTAATGAACTTCAGCCCTCCCTCATCCCTTGACTACAATTTGCATTTATTTTTAGAATCTAAACACAGCGTTTCCCATATATTTACCCCAACACAAAGCCATAGCTTTTATATGGTAATCTCAATAAGAATAACGATTTTGCTAGCCACAAAAGTCTGTCGTGTGTGGGCTGACTGTCTTTTAAAATTATTGACATTAGTTGTTTCAACTTTTCTAATTTCTAAACAAGCCCCAGAGCAGCAGCAGAACAACACCGTTAACAAGGAACAACAAAAAAAGTTTTATCAACGCGTAAATTGGCCCTGTCCAAGGCAGGGCGGGAAACGAGGGGCGAGCGGTGTGGAAATAGGGGGCTTTGGCCTTTTGACTAACTGGAATGCCACTTAACGAATCACACAGTATCAGAGCCTTCCGCTTACTTTCCCCCTGCCTGCGCTGTCAGTTGGCTTTCATCCTGCCTTGGCCCAGGCTTTTCCTACCCGTTTTCGTACACCAGTTTTCCTACCCATTTTTACTCAATTTTTTTACGCCGATTTTTCCTTTGCTTTCCTCTTCCTTGCCTCCATTTTTCGGGTTAAACTCTCGACAGGCGACATTCTTTTTTTTTCGTGCCTTCGACTTGTTAAAAGTGTCAATTTTCGCTTTACCAGCATGCGTGGGGTGTGTGGGGGGTATAAATGGGGAAAATTCTGGAGAAAATTCAGAGAGACGGGTGAGGGGGTGGTGAATATTCTGGGTGAAAAGGAGGAGCAGGAGGAGAAGTGAAAATATTCTGGGTGGCGGGCCGTAAACTGTTTGTTTATGCTCACATGTCGCGGCGTGGGAGGTTCTGGGACATGTCGCGGCTTATTGTGTTACACAGGAGCTGCTCCTGCTCCTGGCTGGCTTCAGCTTCATCTACAGCTACAGCTTCTCCTGGTCCTTCTCGAGGTCCTCAGCCGTCCCCCCTAGCTCCCTTCGTGGCATCTCCTGCTGACAGCCTCCACCAAATTGCCAATTAAAATGTGCGACAAGTGGGGAGGAAAAGTGGGCGCCGAGAGGAAGCATTTTCTAACTCCTCTTTCGTCCTTTTTTTTCGCTCGTTCGTTCGCTCTCTTTTTTTCTATTTTTTTTTTTGTGTTAGTTAACTTTGAGCCGATTATAGCCGTGTGGCAGCGTGGCCTAAGTGCAGGGCAAACAAAGTGATTTGAGCTTTGTCTCGCCCACATTTACCACCCTGAAAAGCCCCTGCCCCTCCGCTGCTGCCCCCTTTAACTTTTGGCTTTGCAGGATGCGAAAGAGCGAGCGACCGGCAGCGCATAGTTAAAGGATACAAATCCTTGTTGAATAATTAAACAGCAAATTGCAGCAGGACAAAAGGGACCAAGTGGCGGCGGCCTATCCCCAAAGGGGTTCTTCACCTTTACCAACCCCCCCAAAGCTTACCTCTTTTTAAGTATTTTTTTCTGTCTTTTGTTTACCGCATAAAAATGTCTTTGAAACTTACCTGCAAATAAAGAAAGAAAGGAGAGGGTTATACATAAGTAAAAGGTTAAAAGATGAGCGATAACAGAGGATTATGTTGAAGTGCCTCTGACATTATTATCATTGAAATCCCTCAAGATCGAACTTCTTTTCCAACCCAAATCAGGTAATCTCCTGCCGAGTGACAAGTTTTCTGGAAAGTTTTTTCCCAAGTCGATTTGAAGGTAGAAAGTGGCGACTGTTTTGACAGATTAAACCCGTGTTAGTCAACAAATTATTGGTTAAATCTTGTGCGATTTCTATTAAACTTTGAGGAAGTTTGCACTAGGGTTAAATGAGAAAGTTGGCTAAGGGTTAAGTTTTGAATTATTTAAATTAAATTTTTTATAATCAAAAGAGTGTAATAAAATACTAGAATATTTATATTTTAATTGGCAACATCAATAGGTGTTGCTCAACATAATTATGGCAACATGTTTCTGTATTCGGATGTTGCGCAAATTCTCCAAGCAATTGCCAACATTTGCTTATTTCATAGATATAATATTTTCAAATTAATATATTAAAGTATAAAATACATCTCTAACAATTTAATAATTACTTGTTACTAGTCAATTTTAAGATCCTTCCAAGATATGTGACTTTTTCCAGCTAACTCGCAATCTATCAAAGTTTCCTTACTGATTTCCCCTCGAACACCTACATGATACCTCCAATCATCCATCCACCAATCCACCCACCCATCCACCCATCCAATCCTATCCCTTGCAATCCATCCATCTACCGATAACAATCTCTTTGACTTTACTCCATACATAATTGGCAGCTCTCAAGAATTGCTCTCCGGTTCATTTATAACACTCACCCCAAACAAAAATATTCCAACAATTTGTCAAAATAAAACAGAGAAAGAAAAAAATCAAATAAATCCCCCCACAAAAATCTCAAAACAAAAGCCGCAAACAAAACTTGCTCCAATTTTGGCAGGCAAAAAAAAAAAAAAGAGCAAACGAACGTGTAAAATTCGTTGAAGTTCTCCAGTTCGCAGATAGAAATGCAAATATTGATGGATAGGCCCGGCAGCAGCAGGCCACAAAATTCATAGACAGAGATTGATGATTGATAGTGTCACACATAAATATTAACAATTCATGGCACACACAAGCTTCCCCGAAAAAAACAACAACCAAAAATGAAGCCAGAAAACCCAGAGAAAACTTTTGCCAAAAGCCTAGAAAAAGAAGCAAAAATCCGAAAAACCAGAGGAGAAGAAAAAACCCATGGAATAGTAAAATAAAACGAATCCCACGCAAAAGTCATGGAATATTAATGAAGCCCAAACAACTTTGGAACTTTTTTTGGTCAACGTGTTGAGACGACCGACCCCTTGGCAAGATGTCCATGCAAGGGCAGAGATTTCAGCTCTCCCTCAGAATTCTGTGCGCTTGCATAAATGATCACTGGGACAATGGGTACCTGCCTGGGAGAAGAGAGTGGTGGAAGTGGAGCCTTAGGAACTGACCACCTGAGGAGGTGGACAAAAAACGAATGCATCTTTGAATGCATTGCGGGGACTATGGAAATAGGAAGCTGAAACTGCAGAGGAGGAGTTACAATGACTTTTAGATCCTTTCAAATTTGATAATAAAAAACACCTTTGGTTCCCAGACTTACTTTATGGATATATAGAACCCCAGAAAGTCCCATGAAGGAGCCAGGAAAAACTCTTGAAAGACCCAGGAAAGTCTAAGTATAATACCTTCATTACTTTTTAAGTTTTGTACATTTTAATAATGTTTCATAAATATTCTCAAGGGTCTTTGGTAGCTAAAATAATCTTTAAGATCATTTGTAAAGAGTATTTGAAATCTCCTATTTTTCTGTCAATTTTCCTGGTCTTCTTCATGGGTCACACCTTTCTTCTCTTTGGGACTATTTTTCTGTTCGCGTTTGTTTCTTTTTCATTTGCATTTCAGTCACGTTTGACATTCATATTTGTTTGGGAATTATGTTTTGTTGCACACCAAGGAGGAGGAGCTAGCAGGAGGAGCTGGCAGGAGGAGCTGGCAGGAGGAGCTAGCAGGAGGAGCTAGCAGGAGGAGGAGTATCTGAACTAGAATCAGGAGTAGGAGTAGCAGGAGGGACTTTGGAGTGAAGGAGCGGTAGAATTCCAGGAAGGATTGCGTGCGCCATGGGTATTACCATTGTTGCTGCTGTTGTCGCTGCAGTTTCTCGTTTAACTTTGTTGACACTTCGTTTTGATGAAGTGCTGCACTCTCCCGCTCCTTCTGCAGCTCCACTGCCAACTCTCTTGGCACCCAATCCAACCCAACCCAATCCCACCCCACTTTTCCCCGGAACTGGCATAATTGAATATGTCTTCATTCCACGTTTCTTGAGTTTTCCTCGACTATTTTCCTTGTGCGTAGCCCGCTGCTGCTTGTTTTGAATTTCCAGCGCTGCAGGAAGCGAAATGAGAGAAAAGCTGCCATCGATTGGGGAATTGAGAGAAAATTGAAAACGAAACGCATGAAGTATAAAACGCGTTTGCCAGCTGATTGTGAACTATAATGATAATTGAAGTGGAATGGAAAAATATGACAGGATATATATATACTCTCTGGCAGGATAAAAAAGGAGCATCAACGGCAGACATAACGTCTCGAGAAATATGAAAATTTCTTCACACCCCAAGTGAAGTGAGAAAACGACGCCCAAGGAGAGTTCACGGAAATTGCAATTGAAGTTGATCAAAATTGATATGGGATATAGTGAAGGAAAATCAGCCAACGGAAGCACTTTATCATTTTCTGTAAGTAATTTGTGGAACTATGAAAAACAAGGAATATAATTTAAAGATATTTTCCATACTCAAAATTGTTCTTTAATAAAATAAGATAATAAGACCATATAGAACTTTGTTTCCCATTTATCCCATTTTATTTATCACACTTTTAGCTTTTGGCAATTGTTTTTGAGCAAAAGAAACAATAAAGTTTTAGACATTCAATTTCAATTTGGCTGAGAACACTAGGAAGTGCTACAAACAAAGCAACAAACTGAAAGGAGAAGAACAAGAAGCCGGAAGGACTGGTTGAAATTGAAGGAGGAAGTTGAGCAGGAAGAGCTATGCATTTTATGCATTAATTCAAAAATCGTGTTCAGTTGAGAGAGCAAACCGCAGTAAGCGCTTTTACGGCACTCCTAGCTCCGCCAGCTTTGGCATCCGCCGCCACCCGCAGGACATGTGAGAGAGGAAGGCCCCAAAAATAGTTGGCAACTCTGGCCGGGATTGCCTCACATGCGTGCGGTGGAAGGCAACCAAGCGGGCTCTAAACTTCCTTAGGTCTGGGGACCCACTCCAACTTAAGTACATCTTTCCATCCCTGCCGTCTATTTCTCCTTCCCCTTTAACCTAAGGCTGTTTTTACACCTGGCACACACACACTCACACACACAACTTGAAGAACTTTTTGGAAACTTCTATTGGAACTTTAAGTTGAGGAGTTTTTGAAAAAGAAATACCACCAAAATGAAATGCACAGTCAAAAACTTAAGATTCGATTTGAAATTCGATAATATTTGAAGAATAATAGGCAGGTTTACCAAATTTATTTTATAATCATCTAAAAAGTATGCTATAAAATTTCCATTGAAACAAATTTAAGTTATAAATGCATTATTTTTCTAAATAAAATTTCGTAGAATCACAAAATAAATCTTTAAAAAAATACTCTAATTTTTATTTGTATACAAAAAGAGTACCAAAATTGATGCAAGAAGAAAAAGACCAAGAATGAAGACTGCAAAGAAAGATAACTCCCTTATGAAGGTGAAAAAGAAGAAAACTTTAACACAAAAAAACTTTAGCCAAAAGCACGCAACTTGAATATTATGTGCAAAAATATTTGCGAAGAATTAAAAAGTAAAGGAAGACAGCAACAGAAGGGGCAGGATGTAACAACCTTCGAAGGACTATAAAGGCAGATTGAGACGGAAGAGGAGAACATAGAAAATTCCAGCACGTATGCCCAGCAATTATCCTACAGGAATTTCTTAATTTTTCCCCTTGGTTTTTTTTCGGCATAAGGAAAAAATGGAAGGAACTGCAGACTACAAAAATAATAACCTTAAAAAAGGATGTTGAAAAAACTAACATGGCCTGCATATTTATGAAAAATAATAAAAGTGGTTAATAAAGAATAATGACTGAATATCCTAAAGAAAATAATTTGAAGAAATTTAAAAAATATGAAGCAGGCTTTTGAGTTTTGAAGCTGCTTTACTATATATTTCTGGGATAATTATATTTTCATATCTTTAAAAAAATTGTTAAAAAAATACCCTAATATCTTCATAGCTTTATTTTTTATACAACATTAAAAGCAACCCAAAGTAAGTGTATAGAAAATATGTTTTGGCCACCAGGCTAATGTGAGACAGAAAAGGGGAGGTACAAGGACATGGACTCCAGGCAGGGAAATTGCGCTCATAGGAGTCCAGGAGGAGTGACAGACAGAAGGGAAAGCCAGAAACTCCGCGACGTGTCAGTGAGCGTTTTTTTTTTCGCCATGTCCTTGCTCCTGGCAGTTTCTACGTTTTCCTTTTTTTATGTTGTATTATGTGCGCCGGGGCTGGTGTTCCCGAGTTTTTGCTGTAAATAGCATTAAGTCGGCGTACGTGCCAAATGGCAGTTTAATTATGGCAAGGAGTCGCTAAGGAACCCATCTCCCAAAAAAATAAAAACCAAACCGAAACTCCACAGGAGGAAGGAGCCAGGATAGCAGCAGTCCATTACCCTGAAGTTTGAGAAGCAGTTTGCAATTAAAATAGATATAAACATTAAAACCAACTTCTTTTTTCTTCTTTTTCCCTAAAAAAACTATTAAAAAATAATATTTTAATTTCGCTTCACGTTTTAATGAGCGCTGATGGAGAGGAGCTGCTACGAGGCATACGTGTGAATTATTAGAGACCAAGTTAATGAAGCCGTGAAGTGAAGCGAGAAATAGACGAAAAACAGCGGGGAAAAGCGGGGAGAAACCCCGCAGGCGAAGACGCCAGAAAATTTGAAAAGAAAAATTGCTGTTTGACAAGTTGATTAGATGCCAAAGTGATGAGAGGACGGTGAAAATATAAATTAGGAGGCTTAATTCGGTAAATTTGGCAGCTTACAAATTGACAGCAGCTTAAACTTGAAGATTTTAATAAAGATTTTAAGCCTTAAACAATTTAAAATGACATAAATAATTCTAAATCATAAATCAACAGCTTAGAACTTGAGCAATTAATTTTAAATATAAGTGAAAATTTCAGCAAGCACCTTTCACAAAATAAAGCCTTCAAATTTGCCAAAAAATTAATTGTTTTTATTTGCTAGTTTAGTGAAGAATAGAGCTGAGCTTTCTAGAGTTTTCACAACTTTTCAGTGCCTTTTTGTTCGCACTTCTCCATAAATTATTATCATTCTTTGAATGACTTTTACGCACAGTCCCCATTCTGCTTCCCCCTTGTGGAAGTTGAAGTGTTTCCATCGCAATTTTCTCTTGACATTTCAAGGGTTCTCTTCTGGTGCATTTGTAAAAAGTTTTTCCCAGGCAGTTTCGACGTCTCCCTGCCACCTCCTCACCTCACCACCCCCGTTTTCTCACTTGCACGTTGCACTTTTGGCAGGCAAAACTCTACTTCCAACTATTATTATCAACTATTATTTTGTCTAGTTAACTGTTCGAAAAAGAGGAGCTTAAGTGATGTTGCCACACTTTGGGGGCACAGGATGCACAGGATGCTATATCCCCGGGACACAAACACCACACACACCCTCACACCCTCCACCTCCCCGTGTTGCCCAATTTGCGTAAACATTTATTACGCACTCGTAGGGAAACTTTTCTCGAATTATTTTCCCTCAACTGTGTGAGTGTGTGTTTGTGTTTGCCGGGCAGGGCTGGTGGGTGGGTTAAGAGGGGGAGCCGTCTTATGGCAACTACCACTCGTGGGCGTGTCCATTATGCTGTGCATAATTTTATGATCATAATTAATTTCATATTCGCCACCAGTGCAAAATGAGTCCTGCGGCTAATCTGCCTGCAGCTTAAGCTGTGGCAAACATCAGAAAATTATTACAATAAACGTTTGGTTTTTCTCGAAAAACGCTTTTATATATTACGAATTTTCATGGTATAAAACCGACTACGGGAAATAAATGTAAGGATTTGTGTTTCAATTTCTAATCGTACTATAAGGGGGAATCTTGTATCCCTATCTGGCTTGCACTCCGATTAAGAATTAGATTAGACTTTGCGTTTTGGTTGCTAAAAATGTTATAAAATTATTGAAATTTAATAAAGAAATATATGGAAAAATATTTTAAAAGTTTTAATAATTAGTTCTGCAATTTATAAGTTTTGGTAACTTTTAGTTAAAAGGATAAAAGTATTTTTTTATTAATAGCACACATTTTCCCAGACACTTATCGCTCTATGTCCTTCGATACAGCTGTCACCATCACATTAACAGTTTTCCTTTCTTTTTTTTAAAGTTTCTTCCCCCAATTTGTAACCCCCTAAAACTTTCTTCAAGATCACCCTTTGTAGTACTCTGCCTCTGCCGCTTCCATTTAATAGCCCGTTGCTACTTCGACCATTTTCAGTTTTTCGAGTTTTCCGTTTGCCATTTTTGCATTTCCCTTTTTTGGTTTTTTTGTGGGGACCACGCCCACGTTCTCATACATCCCGGTTTTATCGTTCAATGCTCATTATTTGCTGTTGCCGTTGCCCCCAAACTATTTTCAAAGTAATTCGCCGAGTTTTGTTGTTCGATTTCGCCCATTGCCTCAAACAAAGTTTCCCCGTTTCCGATGGGTGTGCCTTGTGGGGTTGCTTTTCGCTGACTATGGGTTAGCTCTTGATTTTCTCGGGATTTTCTTATATTTTCCTTCTACGTTTTTTTTTTTGTGTTATATTGTTATTGTATTGGCCACAACTGTTGCCACAATTTGAACTTTGTTTGCTGCGGTTTTCATTCCTGATTCCCCCCTTTTTTTTTTCTTTGATTGGAAATATTTTTCGTATTTGCATGTTTTTTTCAACGAGAAATAAGGAAAGGTCGTTGAAAAAGAGAAAAAAATGCAAATAATATATATATGTTTTTCTTTTGTAAAATTTTTAATGATTTTTGAGGGGTCGCTCTTGATGACTTTAAACTTTAGCAACCGAGAAAAAAGGGGTCTAAAAAAATAATGAGACCAAGGTAAATAAGGGGTCTATAAACCATGGCAACGTTTATTGAGCTGGGGTTTAATTATCTATATTTTTTTATTGCTTACCCTTCACCCTTCTAAGAGTTTGGTTTGGAAACTTACCTAAAAAGAGAAGAGAAGAAAAATATATTAGTAAAGTTATATATTTTAAACAAATCTATTAGTAAACTTTACAAAAAAAATGCACACAACTTTGATTGCTTTTCCCAAATAACCCTGAAAGTCAACAGGGGACATTGTGTGTGTGTGGAATGTAAATAGAATAAATATAAATCACTTTCAATCACCATAGTGAAAATAAATATTATCCAAACAAGGTAAATCAATTTAATCTCTCAATTGAGTCTGACCGGCTACAGGATGTAGGATATAGTAAAACCCCTTCTCGCGTGTCTGAGGAGAGAGCAAACAATTTGTACACTTCACCTGTGAAAACAGCTGGCGCACCAGGCTAGGTGAGGTCCTGGAAATTCACAAACACACACCCACATATGGCCAACATATGGCAGAAGAAAGAATGAAAGAAATAAAGCTTTAAATTACATCAAAGATTTACTCTCGAGAAGCAGGAGGAGAAGAGAACAGACAGGCGACAGGCGAAGGAGATGTCCTTCGAAGGCGCAGGCGGAAAGTGTCGAGGCTGCCGCTGGGCCAGATGAAAAATAAATAACAATCACACAAAAATCAATATTGACAAAGGGGCAAAAGCGAAAAAAATGAGTGGTGCCTTAAAGAACAAAAAAAAAAAAACCAAACAAGTAGGCGTGGCTTTTGGGCCATATGTTGCCCTGCAAAACTTACCCGGAAAATGCGCAAAAAAAAATCCAAAAACAACAAACAATATTTATATTAGGAAAATCCCCGAGAGCACTACACAACGCCACAACTTTATGCAAAACTTTTTTAATCAAGTGTCAAACTGAAATCGAAAATTTCCAGTTCCAGCAGTTTGCACTCTGTTTTCCGGCTGCCTAATCCAAATTATATATATATTTTTTCCGTTACGGCAGAAACAGCTGTTGCACGACACACACAATGTGGTGAATATTATTTTCTGTGTTTTCAGATTATTTTCTCGCTGTACTTCGATGTTTAGCGCACGCACATTCGGCTCGAAGCGATGTCGGATGCTGACTGAGAGCCAAGTTGGCAAAAAGTGTCCGACGACGAGACCGACCGCCATGATTGAAAGCCGGCTGTGCCAGCAAAAAGTTCCCAACACACACACACACACAGCAGGATAGGGGGAAGAGTTGGTGGGGTCCTGAGAGGAGTTTTTTGGGCGGGCGGAAGGACACTGCCACTGCCGTTGCTGGACACACACAACCTGTTGAGCAGCAAGGACAAGCCAGGCAGCGAATCGCAATCGAATGGCAAGTCGCAGCCGATGGCAATGGCAATGTCATTGAAAAAGGACTTTGCCTCTGCATTCGACCATGAAAATACAGAGAGGGGGTGATAATAAAGGGGAGGTACAGAGGAAATAAATTTTATAGAATTTATATAATTATTTTATTTATTATATTTTATTGAACTATTTTTTATGCATTTTAATATTTATATTGGTATAAAACAAAATTTTTTCATAAGAAATTTGTTTAAAAAATACTTTAAAATACTATGTTTTGGTTTTACAATTAATTTGGTATCTAAAAAATTGCATTGGGTACTTTAGATATTTTTTAAAGGTTGTTAAAAATCTCAAAGGTTTCTGAAGGGCCATGATACACTTACTATTTGGTAAACAAGTTTTTAAAAAGTGGTTAAGCTCGAATTTATTTCCGAAAAAACATATTCGAGATGTAATTAAAAAAATTTACAAATACACACTATTTAATAGTTTCTTGCAGTGTGGAGCCCTGCGGAAAGCAAAGAAAGTCCGGAAAGGAAGGCAAGGCAAGAACTTTGGAGCTGAAGAGTTGGTTAAGCAACGAAATGAGTGGCACGGACAATGCCAACTGTCATCGGGATATCAATTTTTGTTCACTTTTTTAGTGCGCTCTTCTCGGCGCTTTCGCTCTGTGCTCCATGTTTTTCGACCGGATACGGATATGTAAGTGACAGTCAATTAATAAAACGTTCGACACTTGGCCGCCGGAGGGCGTTGGCCAAAGTCGCCCGCCCCCGACTTTCCTTTCACTTTCCTTCTTGCTTTTTCCTCCTCCTTCCTGTATTTTTCATTTCCCATATTCTTTGCTTATTTCCCTCTTGCTGCGTGGGCGGCATTTGCGTCAGAGTTTCCTCCGTAATTAACATTCTGTAAAAGTTTTTGCGCTTTTCTTCTCCCGGTTTCATGGGGGAAATTGTAAAAAACATTCGCTAGGACACAGAGCAGCTGCTTTTTTTGGGGTTAACAGGTGCCCTGTTTTTTATTGAAATTCCTTCGAGAATGTGAATACTTAAGAACAATGAATTGCTTATCATTTTTTCCGGGTGTTAGAAAATTTAAACTCCTCAAAACAAAAAGAACATTGATGGATTGAGAAAATCTTTTTAAGAATTACAGGCAAAAAAGGTAGGGAAATCTTTAAGTTTAAAAAGGGTTTTTGGGGTTTCAAAAATGCTAATCTTGACATGGCAGACTTATTCATTTAAAATTGATTGATGAAGCTTGGTGTTAGGTGTGAAAATAGGTTCTAAAATTACTGGGAGTTCTTTGCAGATTTATTAAATTTTATATATTTCATTAACATAATATTATTAGCTTATATACACATTTTTGTATCCTTAAATAATAGCATTTAGCATTAATTTAATTCCCTTTGTTATCTTTCAGCTTTTGTTAATTTTCTTTATTTATTTCCCTAATCTGCACTATCTTCCATTTAAAACGCATCCATCATAACCGGGCTTAGTCACAAACAGCTGCCCTCATAAACGAGTCGCACATTTGTCACACATTTTAATCTAATTAAGGACTCCGCCCCCAGATCCCAGACCCCAAAAACCCGACAGAAACATGCAAATCAAACGAAAAAGTTGGCGAATTTCTGCCTCTAATCTCACTCCCTAAACGGTCGTTATCATTAGCTAACAACACGACAAAGAGCAGGGGAAGAGAATAAAACGAAAAAGAAAAACTATTCCCAAAACATATGTCAAATAATAAAATAAAAACCAATCAGCAACAGCTGCAAGGCATTATCACGACAGCGAGAAAAGCGACAGAGAGAAACAGAGAGATGGAGAGAGAGGGGGAGTGAGGTGACTAGAGACTTGGAGAAACAGAGACACATGCACAAATTAGTTTTGGCCAAATGAGCAAAATCAAATTCTCATTCGCCAGCCACAGGAAATGCTCTTGATATAAAAGCCAGGATGAAATGGCCAGGAAGTGGTTACGGCGCCACTAGAGGCAAATTCTGCGAGGGAAATCCAGTGGCTTAGAACAGTCAACAAATGAATCTAGAAACTACCAAAGGTTTTCCATAGAACTTTCCTGTTTTCTTTGGGGTTTAATTTCTTATTTCTTTTTGGTATCCTGGGAAAAAATTTACTGCTTTTTTACAAACAAAGGTGATACTAATTTGTTTTTTCTTATTTTGATTAATATAAATTATTATTATTGTTTTCTTTATAAAAAATACCTGCAACACTCCTTATCGTATTTCTAAATTTGTAAAAATTAATAAATAAATATTTTCCTAATTAAAAACTTTTATTAAAGGCAATAGGATTTATTTATTCTGCATCCATTTTCTTTTTTCATTCCAACCAACCTGCTCGCCCACTCACATTTCGGTGGGCAAAACTGCTGAGGAATTTTTCACTTCCGGTTGAAGGAAGCGGCGGAGCGTTGCAAACATTTTTGCGCTGAGCGTTTGTTCTCCTAAATGTCAAGGATACAACAATTACAGCAGCAGCAGGCAACAACAACAAACGCCTGGAGGACCAGCAGAGGCACAAGTGGAAGCGGCAAATTTAGCAAGGATTCAAGGATTCGGTTGGCAAGGACAAACGACAAACGCTGTCGCCGCCATCGAGAGAATGCTGTAATTAATTATTGTGGCGCACACATTGCGGCATGGCAGAGCATACAAAATGGCTACTTTGTTGACAATTCTTAGGGTGGCTTGAAGGAAGGGCAAACTAAGGGGATTGGGGGGAGACTTAGTTTGATAGTAAAATATTTATTGCGACAATTGATAGTTGATTTGTTAGAATTTTACAGGAATTATTTAACTCCTTAAATCAATTTCCTTAAAAATGCATAAATACTCAGGTTCACTTGTGTGGAGTTTTCCCTGTAATAAAGTCTCCAATTGGAAATCCCCCACAACGAATAAAAAAATACCATAAAAACGGCATGAAAATTAATTTTCCCCTTCAGTACTCAATATCTCTGCTTGCAAAAAAAAGAGCGCTCAGTCTGAATTAATTCTTCGTATCATTCGAGTTCATGGGGTCACACACAATACACACACTCATACATACTCTCCCCACCACGGAATCTATATCTATCTATTGCGGAATGTTTTATTATATTCCTGTTGCTGTTGTTGTTGTTCTATTTATAAATGACAAACGCAGAAAATTTCCCTGCATGGCGCCAAATGCCATCAATCAAACCAACAACAAAATACACGGCATTACGACACAAAAAAAAAAAATATATATATATATATATGAAAAAAAGGACACACAAAAAATCCTTGAAGGTAGACAGAAAAAATGCAAATACCCAAAACAGACGACAAATGACAGAGAAAGGGGGGGGCGATGGCGCAGGGTAACGAATGCCATGACAACTGAAGACTGACAAGGAGCTTCAGACCAGGACTCTTGTCCGCTAAGCTTCGGGATTCCACGACTTTGCCGAGGTACATGTACCTCACATAACTGCCTGTCTGGGGCGATGGTTTAAATTAAAAACGTTTAAAATGCGTGCTGCATACTTTTTTGGCTGTCTGGCAGACGAGGGATGACACTGAAGTTTGTTGCTCCCACGGAAAAACTTTTCTGCAATATGTTGCGTGCAAGAAGAGATGTATATATGTATATTCCACTCGTGTAATCTTGGGAAAAACTTAAGCGGATGAGAAAATACAGTGTATACGCATAGAGGCGAAAGCAAACTGATTTTAATAGTACTAACTTTTAATGTTGACTGAGTTATTACATGAAACATCAATATATACAATTTTTAACCATATTTGATGCGAAAATACAAAAATTTTATACATCCAAAATTTCCATTTATGTGGACTTCTTCTAACACCCTTCCACAAACTAAATCCAATAATTATAATACCCTATTTGAAGGCAAAGAGTATTAAAAGAAGCAGACAACTTGGAGAAGAAATCTGACAGGCAAATGCTCCTCTCATTAAGCCAGGACACATACTCTGCTGGCACACACAAGCAGCTTAAGATGTCAGAAGAAGAGACACAGTTGGTCGAAGAACCAACCGAGAGACTGAAAGTAATGCAAGGACCAAAGGCAACTTCAGGACCTCAATCAGGACCAAGCTGGCGCTTTGAGTTAATTGAATTCGGCGTAGTTTAAGTTATACGACACAGTCATAAACTTGGCCTCATATGCGTAAAACTCAAAGTTTTTTGCTCCTCTACCCAGCCTTTGGTTATTTCGGTTATTTATGCGGTGCGTGCACGCACTTTATGAGCAAGGTCGGCGGGGTTCGCTTTGGGAGGGGAGTTGAGTTGAGTTAAGTTAAGGCCGCGAGAAGGGAGCTCCTTTTACTGTCATCTATGGAACCAAAAATGGCTCGTGCCGTGGCACTTAAAGTGCTTTATTATATAGGCAGAAAACCAAAGAAGCAGAACTTGGAGCAACGCGGGAGAACAAAGAGTTTCCAAGCAGAAACCAAGTTGAAATTGCAGTTCTCTTGGTGTTATTTCAGGCAGAGAGATATGAATGTGTGGAAATAGTTAGGGAGATGTTAAATGGAAATTAAGAGGTTCAGGATAATAATACATATTTTCTATGACTAAAAATTGAGTAATATTAAATTGCAATTTTAGATTCCATAAAAATAATTTCTTTGCTGGTAAGCACTAAGTTTCCTCATACTTAAACACACTTTACACATCAGAAACAAGGTCTTTTCAGCCACATAAGATACATCTCAACCGCTGACAGTTTTCAAGAACAGCTATAAGAAAATCTCTCGCTGGGAAATCTCTATGTACCAAGGGCAATGTATATAAAGCAAAAAGTTGAAGTATTTTTGCTGTGTGCAAACGAAGTTCGTCTTGGCAGGTTTTCCCCGGCTCTCCCTCTTGTCTGCTTGTTTGTTGTGACTGCATATGACTTACACACACCAAGTAAACACACGGGAGGCACTTCCTGTTACAAGCTACCCTTAGTCAGCTTCCCTCTGCTGTTTGACCCCCAACCCTCGCCCTCACGCCCGCCTTTCCCTTGGACTTTGACAGGGACAGCCCACGACGACGACTTAATAACACTTTAAATTACTTTCATTTCCGTTTTTGTTATTCCAAGCGCGTCACTATGGCAGCCGAAGAAGCTGCCCCCGCCGCCCCTTTAAGTGCACCCCCCATGCGACGAGGCGTTTGCTTATTCTTAATTAAGTTGCCGCACTAGAAAGCCGCAACGACAGACAGCGAAGACACTTCACTTCAATAAAGGCGAATAAGTGAAAAATAACTACGCTGGCAGGTCGATAATAACAAGTTTTACTTCTGAAGAAATCTACAACTAACTGAAATGGTTTAAAATATTGTTAAAAATTTATTAAAATTAAGACTTAAGAATTAAGAATGGATGAAGAAATATTTCCAGTTGATTTGTAATAATTTAAAGACATTAAACACACAACATTCGATGGAGTTTGATTCCTTTTTAAAGGATCCTACATCGATGAGTTTTATTTTAATTACAAATTAAATACATAATTAAATTATGTTTCTCTATAGAATTAATATAAATTCAATTCTCTTTTGCTTCCCTAAACTAAGAGAAAAGAAATAGTTTTCTCTTTATTGCAAAAAAAAAATAAATAAAAAAAATCGACGCCTGCGCTTCGGGCGTAAACGTCCGCCCCATTTGACGTTGCCGTTGGCAGAGCAGTCAACGTCGACTGTAGTCAGCAACAGAGCCATGTTTTCCTCCGCTTTTCCTGGCGAAACAAGAAATTTCGAGGTTAACACGCCGGCAATTAATTTGTGCATCCATTGCAGTCGAAATTCAATTTACGCAGCCATAAAAAACAGAGCCAAGGATCCCAAAAAACCAAAAGGGGGAGAGCGGGGCAGTGGGGAAGATAGAGATAGGCGGCGATTGGCAGATTGCATTTTAAATCCGCTTAACGGACTTTGCCAGAGAGTAATAGGCGGAAGCGGAAGTGGCAGTGGCAGTGGTAGTGGGAGAGGAAGTGGAATGCGAAGAGGAGTGGACGCCGTACAAGGGTCAGATTAAAAGTGTGGGGAGGGGCATTCTTCAATGTTGGTCAGCCAATTAAAAAATATGAACGCACAACAAGATTAAAAGCGGTAAGGGGGAATACCCCCAACGGACCTTGATGTGAGTGCCTGACGGAAAGGAAAAAACTCTGCACAGAAATAAATTTTAGGTAAAGAAATCTCTGGAATATAAATTGAAAGTATTTGTAAATAAACTATGATGAACCATAATTTTTTTTAGCACATATTTTTAATATTTTAGGCACCATTTAGGTTAAATTTTTACTTAATTTGTTTGTGTTAGAAAAGCTAAAAGTATAAAAGATCACAAATATCCACAAATGCTATGAGCAAACCATGGTAACCTTTAATTTAATACAATAATTTTAAAATTATTTCAAAAATGTAATTTAATTTAAAATTTTAAATGAATATCCTTTTTGTTTTCATTACATTTTCCTCAGTGTATAAAAACTTGTGCTAGCCACAAACTTCTCTTGTTTCAGGGCTCAGGCCACAAGTTTTCATCGTACGGGAAACGGAAACTGACCCCGGCTAGGACTGACCCCACAGAGAGTACAGAGAGAGAGAGTCGAGAATAGTGGCAAAGAAGCTGCAGCAGTGAAAATGGAAGAGCCAGCGACATAAATAGATTTAAGCGCCGCAGGGATTTGTATTCCTTATTGGACGTTCCTTTTTTTCTTCCAGCAGCAGCAAAGTTTAGAATTACCCCAACGTAATTGAAAAGTTTGCCGGCAATATATGTGTGAAGGGGTTTAGACGCCATCCCAAAGCCCTTTTAGTTTTATATATACAATATATATATTTATGGGCAGCCAACATGGGGATTTAAAAGGGGGAAATACTTGGTATATATGTAAGTGCAGTGGCAGCTACATAAATAGTTTTAGTTTTCTATTCGTAAATGTAGATATACATATATATGAAACAACCAAGGCAATTGTCTAAATGCAATGTTAAAGTTTGCAGTTGACAAAACAGGAAGCGACTTAGCGATAGGTTTGGGAACCAAAAGTTTCTTTGATGATAGATAGAAGGATTTATAGTTTATGGTTTCTCAAGTTTGTGTCCAAGGCGCATTTGCATGACGATTGCTGACCAAGGGATATAGAGATATGGGAGAATGGATCTGAGAATGGCAAAGGAAAAATTGTATTCAAGGCATAATCTTCTCAAAGGAATAATCCTTTAATGGAAGAAATATATCAAATGCATGATCTATAAAGGAAACTTACATTCAAGAGCTTTATTTATAGAACACAAAATGAAACAAATTATTTTATGCAATTTCAAAGCCAATATTATTCATTCTTCAAGCTTGACCTGAACCTATTACCTTCAAATAATTAATTACCAGACAAAGTAATTAATTAATTCAAGAGGAGAAATTGACAAAACCTTCTGTAAATGTGAAATGTAAAAGGATTTCATTGAAATGAAACTTCAGCATTTAGACCAGGCAGAGACACTGTTACTGGGCCTCGAAAATTAAACAAAAACAGCTGGGAAATGAAACAATTATTCCCATTGCAACGGCAAAATGCACACAAATATTCTCTGCCATCATCCTTGCCATTCATCCTTGGGGGGCCCAGGACAAAGAAGAGGCGTTGCCACCACAGTCTGACAAACAAAATAATTTGATGTAAATGCTAACTAAACACACACGCACACTCACACACATATACTTGGGCAAACAAACAATTTAAACAAATACACACACACAGGCACACACCGAATTTTGGTCGAGAACAACTTTAGTTTTGGCCATTTGCACACAGCACACCCCTCCATGCTCCACAATTCCCATTCCGAGTCCCATTTCCACTCCATGTCCTTCATCCTTTTGGACCCATCGCTTGCAGCTGTTAAGTTTGATTTATGCCATTTTGCTGGGCCTAAAACAATGAGGGGGCGTGGCAGGGGCTGGAAGGGGAGCAGCCAGCAGGGAGGTTGCCATGCAACAATTTAATTGCCCAAATGACTGTTTATTGATTTATGTAGAAAAATGCAGATTAATGCCATTAGTAGCAGCCTTCTAAACCCCTTTTTGCCACACACCCAGAAGTTCCTGTATCGTTTCATTGAATGAATGAAAATTATACGGAAAATGCTGCCCTAAATATTTGACTTGTAAAATTCTATAAAATTATTAGGCCAACATATTCTGGCTTTTGTATTTATTCGTTCATTTGTAAATTTATGCCAGATTGCAAAATGTATAAACAATTGTGGATAAAGTAATTGAGACAGGAATACAAAACATATTTCGGAAGATAAAATATTGAATTTAAAATTGAAATCTTTAGGTTTTAAGGGGTATTTGTAACAAAGAATCTAAGGGAATATCAAGATTTAATTAAGTATAAAATCCCTTTGGAAATTAGTAAGTTTTTAACTATAATGGATAATATTTATATCTAAAAATATTATTAAATATTTTCTATAACCTATTACTCTTTACTAATTGATTGAACACAACTGTCCTCATTTATTTACTGAATGCACAACTGCAAAATAATAATCCTGCCCACAAGGCCACTCATTTTGTCTGCTTAATTATGGCAAGTTTTTACATAAATATTTACACCTTTCTGCGCATTTGTGTATCATTATATATCGGTTGGCTTTCAGGTAGGGGTAAACCCACCCACTTAAGCACTCACGCAGCTTGATTAATTAGTTTGGCAATTAAAACAAATTAGCAAATAAATTTCAGTCCGCTCAAAGAGCAATTAAAAATGGAATTTCAATCAATTGGATTTGCTTCGACACGAATGCATCCCCACAGTTGCATCTCTCTGGGGAGGATATCTCACATACGATTCGATTCGACATGCAATCCGATTTATTACGAAATTAATTTAAGCCATTTTTGAACATTTTGCAGTGTCCCTTTTTCTTTTTTGCTTAGCTGTAAATAAATTTTGTTTGGCCCGAAAAGTTTATGATAAATCACTGCAACGGAAAGTTGGTCCCACAAAGCTGCAACTGCAGAATTGTGCAGCAGCAACAAACAGAAAAAAAAAATGGCCTCGAGGGCCACGCCCACAGGCCAGGGGACCCGACCCCCCACACAACCCTAACATCCTAAATAAAAAACTTTATTTCAACCGGCTGGAGTCCTGCGTGGCAAGTTTGAAAGCTGCTAAATTGCACAGTGGTTGTAAAGTGCTCGAAATTATTATTTTATGCTCTATAATAATTCTAAGAAAATAAAATACTTTTCATATAAAAAGTATAAAAGTACAAAAAAAAATTTGTCTGAAAGCAGGAGAGATCCTGCCTTCTTAGATGCATACAGCATAATAATTGCAATAATTGAAATATATGTCTACGCGTTATGCACCTTTTATTTGCATTGTCTTTTCTTTAAATGTAAATCAAAGAATATTTTTGAGTTCTAAATTAGTTAACACATTTTTTAAATGTAAAACATACTACATACAATCACCATTTATATATTCTCCAACTTGATCAATATTTATTGTTATAAACTTTAACCCACTGTAGTTGAAACTCAAATTTGGCATGCAACAAACTAGCAACAACTTTAGGGACCCTCCACATATCCAGAGGAGTGGGTGGGATGGGGGTAGGGGTGGTAACCACACACACACACAGACACAGACAATGGCTCTGCACGTAGTAAATGCAAACGAAGCCTCTCCCTCCCTCCCTTCTCCGCACACCTGTGTGTCACAGCCGCGCCTCCCTTGGCACCCACTCCCCGCCCCTCTCGAACTAACACTCAACTAAGCAGATTTGTGATGGCGCGTCGCATGAATAATTTGCCAAATTAATAAATAATCACGGATTTTCTGGTTTGTTAGCTTTACGTTTCTTTTTTCTCGTTTTGTGTTGCCGCTGCAGTCGCCGCCCCTGTGGAAATCTGGGCCCTAATTCAAATGCTAAGCGCCACGAATTTTGCTCCCCAATGAGCACAAATTGGTTTTGGCTCTCTCATCTCATCTCTTGTATGTCTTTTTTTTTGCGAAATATTGTGAATGTCGAATATCTGTCCGTTGCCATGGAATATTAAGTGGGGGTGGTGGTGGTGGTAGTGGTCGGTTGTACCTTTTGAAGGGCAGCGGCGGCGGCTGCGGGGATTATTGATCAGCCACGCATAAAGTTCTCTGCCACATCTAATGGATTGTCTGAAATTCCCCCTGGTCGTTGGGGCACAAAAAAAAAGAGAAGAGAACTCTGAACGGGAATCGTTCTACTAATCAAATTGAATTTACATGCGAGATTTTTATTCTTTGGGTTTCGGTTATTTGGTTCGCAGCAAACAATTGCAAATTAAATATAAATTTCGAGGCTCCCCCGAGGGGGGAAAATGTTTGAACATGGGAATAGTCTTTTTTGGTCAGATCCATTTCGGTTGAGTTCAGTTCATTTAAGCTGTAAATGGTATTTACTGCATTTGATGTTTTTGTAACAAGTGTTAGATTTATTTACCTTGTGACTAGGAAAATTTAAGGAATTATAAATGAAGCGCTTGATAAGTTTATAATGAATTTATTTAATTGAGATAAATTCAAAGATTTCTGTACAAAAAAGTATTATTTTAATTAATTATTTAAATTTATAATTGTATTTTTAGGCATTGATAGTTTATTTTGGTTTATTTTCAAACCATTTGGATTGTTTTCAGTGCTTTGGTTTGAATTTTCTCTATTAAAATGGCAATTAAGATATTTCAACTTCTGCAACAGAAGTTTTCCACAGAAACATCACTCATACGCACTGTAGGCCATCAATTTATTTAGATTTAAATAGCTTGTGACAAGTAAGGTTGAAGCAATTTTAAATTAAGCTTGTAATGATTTGATGAGAAATTTATTAAATGTTTATTAATTCAAATACTTTAGTACGAAAAAGTATTATTTTAATTAATTATTTAAATTTAAATTGAAATAATTTAATTTAAACAATTATAGTTTAATTGGTTTCAGACCATTTGCATTATTTTCAGTGCTTAATTTCGCTGACTTCAATTAAAATGGCAATTAAAAAATTTCAACTTCCGCAACAGAAATTTGCCACGGAAAAATCACTCATACGCACTGTGGGCCATCAAGCGCCACCCCACCATATTAACGGAAATTAATTTCAGTGTTTTATCCTGTTCCACAATTATCCTTCTTTTTTACACTCATGTGCTTGCTGCTTTTCCTTTTAGGTTTTTCTCTCCTTTTTGTTTCTATAACAATGCTCATTGCAGAGAATAGTTTTTCCTTTGTTTTTTCTTTTTCTCTGCTCTGCCTTTGCAGCTGATGTTCATTTCCCAGTGAATGCACAGCAGCATGCGGATGAATGGCAACGGGCATGGAAATGGAAATATGGAAAACTCTGGGCCAAAGTCAAAGTGAAAAAGGAGACAGAGAGAAACACGGCCAGCTTTCAATGAGATTTTTCTCCTTTTTCCTGGCTTCATATGCCTCACTGGCTGACTGAGTGAATGAACGAATGAATAAATTAATGATTGAGGGCTGCTCCTCGCGATTGAAATGGGGGGGAAAACGAGTTAAAATTGCATATGATAATTTGTAATTGTTTTCCATTTTCCACCCAAATGGCCGAATACCACTCCCTCAAATGTAAACTGCTTCCAAGAAATAACTATTTTATTCATATAATTGTCGAGTTTATGCCAGTTATGCAGTCACAAGCCCATAAACTTTGTACTTCCCCCCTGTGATTTAAGGTTTCTAAACAAGCCTCATAATTAATAATTCACTCGATTCCCAGGAAATTGTTATTAGAAGGTGGAAACTTCAACTTCAAAGCAATGACCGCGACAGTTCATCAATATTGGTGGTAAAAAAAGGGAAAATGAGACGTGTTGTGAGCTATGGCTATTATTATCATTATTTTTTTAAAAGAGTACATTTGAAAAATGTAATAAATAATCAAAGTAATGCATTTTTTTTTTTTTGCCAATTCATTTAAATATAAAGACTAGAAAAATAGTTAAACAGAGAATGGTTTAAGTCTAAAATAATTTTAATTCCCAAATCAACCTTTAGAAATGACAAGATAATTTAAGATCAATAAAATAAAGTTCCTAAATGTACACGCAAGCTTTATAAACTTGCTTAACTTTATATATATTAAAAAAAATATATATAAGGAAGAAAACTAAATTTTTCAAAGCTCCAAAGCGTTCCTTTAATGCTTAAATTGAAAAGCAGCAGTTTTGGGTTGCTTTTTGCAAAGGTCTGTCCTGTCAAAGGCTAAACAATACTGAATCATTATGGGGGACCCTTGCCCCAAAATGCCTGCCCCACCATGAGACCCAAGCTCACGGCTTTTCCCCCCAAATTTTCACATGGCGAGCTATGTTCATGTCTAGAAATGCAAATTGCAGACAATCAATGACCACAGCAACAAAGGGCGAACAATTTGCGTGTGTGAGTGTGCGGGCTGACCCTCTTGAGTGGTGTCCTGGCAACCGACTATCACCCAACCTGCAGCTATCTGCAACCACCTGAACCACCTACACACCACACCATACACCATTCAACCCATCGCAAAACACCGCCCAATCAGGTGTTGAGCTAGTGTAATTTATGCTCGGTCTGCTTCAATTGTTTGTTAGAATCAGCAGGGCCATATCGGCTCGTCTGGCAAATTAAAGTCCTTGAGTTCCCCCGCTATCAAAGTGAATGTGTCTGTGTCTCTGTGTGTGTGGTGGAAACTGGAATTCCAAGACTGGCAAATAATTAATGCTCCACACATTGTGCAAGACAGAGGAAATCGAGGAAGGTATATCTAAGTGCACTGAAGAAAATAACTAAGAACAGAGTTTGTTGAAAAGGAAAATATGTATTTAAATTTCATTAATAATAAACAATGCTATGAGATATTTTACTCACTCTTCACAGCACTATTAACCATTTAAATATTTTTATAAAAATATATATTAAACCCTTAACTTTTCTCTTATTTCTCTCCATGCAAACACAGATACTGGGCAATGCTTAGACACGCTCTTGGCACTTTGCGGTTGCACTTGATTCGCTTGCGTAATACAACAAAGATGCATCTAACTTAATTAGCAACCAAATGGCAGTAGGAGTCCTCCACCGGAATCGGATTCCGTACGGAATCAGCTTGGCCATGTTTTGAGGTTTCTTTGGTTTTAGACCACTCTCTCAACCGCTCAACCTCTCTCTTGGCAGGTTTTTAAGTCCTGTCTGACAGCTGATTTTCCAAAAGGGGCAGAGAAACGGAATGGGGGAAAAGCAATTAGCAAATAAAGGAAAATTCTAAATGCAGAGAGAACAAGGAAAGCCTCATCTCATCATCTCAGTGTCCGAGAAACCTGACCTTGATTATCTCCAGTGATTTTTAAGTGCCATCAAGTATTTAAAAAGGTCAGCTCACAGATTTTCATTCACCGCTCGTTCGCTGCAGCAAAGTTTCCAGCGTTGCAGTTTAAAAATCCCACGGAAAAGCTTAAAACTGGCCAAAAACGCAGAGAAGGGAAAACTTTTGCAATAACTCTTTTTCGGAGGGGGAGGTGGGGGGAGGGAAAATTGTTGCTCGTTGGTCTGAAAATCTGCGAGCAACCATAAAATATTGTTGTTACACGGGCGGGCCTTCCCCGCCCCATCCCCGATCCTGGGTTATAAAAACAAAATTAACGCAATGCATCGATGTCCGAGAGGGAAAAGCGAGAGGAAAGGCCAAAGGAAGTCCAAGGGAGGCGGTTGGGAAAGGGCGTGAAAACCGCGTAATAATAAAATATGATACGAAAACCTTGTAAAGCGACTTTCAGACAATTTATAACCGGCCAGCTGCAGTCCGAGGAAGAAATAAAGGGGGTTTCTGGGAGGATTTCTGGAGGACTCCGCTGCTGCTTCTGGTGTTTGCCTTTCGATTAAAGAGAAGGGGTTTTGCACAGAAAAACAAAATAATGGAATAGGGGAACCCCCTCACAAAATAATAGTCTTATATTGGATTTGGCAAAGCCAATAACATGTGGGGGATATGGAAAAGCTTTTTTACTTTGAAGTTCAGAGAAATGAAATTTTTGTTCAGAAAACTTGAGAAGATTAACCAGAAGAACAGTAGAAAAACCAAATTTTTTAGAGTTAAGACAAATAAAAAAGCCTTGAAAAATTAAAAAAAATAATAACTTAATATAAATGTTTCAATGAGAGCAAATAATATAAATACGCAAATATGCCTATAAAATATTATATAAATAGTTAACGTTCCTTTGATTGATTTGTCGAATTTCTGTGCCTCAATTGTTAATTAAATTGCCTTTTAATTGATATATCCATACAATTTAAAATTCAAATAATTAATTTGGGTAAATAAATACGCAAAAGTTATTGATCCATTTATGATTTACCCCATTCCCAGTCCCAAGTTAAACCGCAAAAGATTCTCCCGCCACTCGAATGCATTGCAATCAAATTTATTGCACCGCCGAAGTCAACACACAACTGTGGAAAATCCAACAGCGGCATAAAAAAGTTCCAGTTGAAACAATCGAAAAGGAAAAGGTGGAGCGGTAAGGGATGGGTATCCAGCGGATGCAGTGCAGCAACAGGAAGACCAAAGTGGATAATATTACACACCAAGCTGGGCGACTATGATGAAAGATGAAAGGATGGCTTGCTTGCTGGATATTATGCAGCACAAAAAGAAAATAAAGATACACAACATAAATTTAAAATAAATATTTGCTGTTAACTTAAATATGAAGGTTTATAAGTTATAAAACACAACAATTTTCCTATTCGTAAAAATACATTACATTATATTATTACCTCAAATTGAAGCTTATAGAGTCAAAAAAGTTAAATATAAATATAATATAAATTTTGTTCTTAGTTTTCCTATTTTCCTTAATTTCCCCTTCATTTTTCTCTGTGTAAAAAGGCTAAGCATTTTTGGGGTCAGGCGGAGGCGTTGCCGGAAAAACGCCCCCGCTTGCCCCACATCCTGCATCCGCATCTGTGGCTTTCATTTCAATCTTTTCCGTTTTTTTTTCATCCCCCGCCTTCGGTTTCTCTTTTTTTTTATTGAAATATTACCCCCGCGTCGACTGCACTTTGAACTTCCCCGCCCACGCAGACGGCAAAAAAGCGGAAGGCAGGGAAGCAGGAGGGCAACTGCTGCGAAATGTCAAGTGTCAGCGAGAATGGCCAGTTTTTGTGGGCCGCCGCCAAATGTCAGGATGCGTGGCACGTGCGGCTACTGCAACATAGCAAGTTGCTGCAGCCAGGGCCAACTGCAGCAGCTGAAAAAGCAGCAGCAGCAGTTGCTTGTCACTTGCAGTTAAGTTCCATAATTTGCCAGACCGAGCCAACAACTGGGGGCCCTATGATGCCCCATTGCATTAGCCGCAGGCAGCCTGTTGTGGCATCTGCTGCCATTTCGGATGACGCAGCTTTAAGGACCTCAAGCTAAAGGCCCTTCAGGTGCAGCAGTACCCTTGAATTTAATGAGATTTTATTTAATTTTTCAAAGGAGAATTTCGCATTCCTTTAGTTTCCCCAATTTATTTATTAATTTAGTTGATTTTCTAAGTAGTTTTCTGGAAGTAAAATGCTTTTAAGGAGCATTGCTCTTAAATTAAATAAGTTTTTAATTAAACTTGTATTCAAAATGTACTATTTTTTGTTTACAGTAATTAATTCAATTATTTATTACTTTGTAAATAATTTTTAAACTTGTTTTAGCTATTCTTTAGCTATTAGGTTAAGCAGGTAATTTATACACAGCATTCTAAAAAATGTTCAAAATTTAATATTCGCTGCTTTAAGAAACCTTTTCCAGATAATATTTTAGCCCGAACTTTAAAGAAAAGTTTAAATAATCTAAAGAAATGTTGTCTGATATAAAAAAATAAAGGACAACATAATAAATTCCAAAATAAATGTTCAAAACTTAAGTCAAACATTTAGTTAAAGAATTTATGATACTTCTGCTATCCAAAATAAAGAAAACCCTAATAAATTCTCTATATAAATGTTCAAAACTTGTTACAAATATTTATTTAAGGAATTTAAGATATTTCTATAAGGTTCAAATATAGTTTTACTAAATTTAAACCTGGAACTACTATATTGAAGTTATTTTAACTCAAACAAAAGCATTTCTAAGAGTAAAAAACTTCGAATCTGCTAGCGAGAAAGAAGAAAAACCTTATTAAATTCCACCGTATGCTATATAATTTTTCCAGCTTTTTCCTGTTTTTCCTCTTAGTTCTGTTATGGTACAAAGGGGTCAGGGGAAAGCCGCATGTTTTTGGCCACTTGTTTTTAAGCCTGTCCAGGCGGAGACGAACGAACAGTTGTTGTGGCCTTCTCACGCTGCTCGCTTTCTCGCTCGGTTTTCGGTCTTGTTTTTTTGTGCTGGCCAGCGGGGCGTATGCGTGATCTGTGCGGGGTTCTTTGTCCTGTTCTCGCCTTTGCCTGTTTATTTGCATTGTTCGCTGTCGCTGTCGTGTGTCCTGGCTGGTTGTGTCTGTGTGTGTGTGTGTGGCACTTGTGCACTTTGTCACTTTTGTTTTAACGCTTACGCTTTATTGAGTTAATCGCTTTATGTCCGGCATTTTCCGTCCGCTGTTTGCCTTTCTGCACTTTTGCCAGCTCAGCACTTTTAATTAATCCAGCAGCAGCAGCAGCCCGAGATAGTTGCTCCCCCCTCCCACCCTCTCGTTTTTCCCGCTTTTCCTTTGCTACCTGCATTGCTTTTCCAGCTGCTTAATATCGTGTGTCCCATTTTTTTTGTGACAAATAAAGTTTAATGTGTTTTTATTGATTCCATCACCCTCATTTCGCCCGCTCTGCGGTCCCTGCATAAATATGTATGTACAACCCCGTTTTTTCCCTTTTTGGCCAGCTGGAATTTTGATTGAGCATGTTTGTTGATTTATGTGCCGCCAGTTGTGGAATTTATTTGCGGTCATTGTGAAATTTAACAAAAATAATACAGTAAAAACAACAGTAACAGCAACAGCAGGAAAGCGAACCAAATTAAATAAAACTGAAACTGAAACGCCATCAGTAGAAGTTGCAAGTATGATAAACAAACTCATTTAATATGCCCAAAAAAGAAATGTTAATTTTTACATAAAATATATGTATGATGGCGGGGGGGAAAAAACTGCTTTCATAAATAATTTCACTCTGCGTGTGGCGGTCATAAGTATGCAACATATTTTTTTATAGCAGATTAAAGCTTTTGGAATGCTCAATTGCGGAAAGTAATTGAAAAGTGTTGGGTTTAAGTGAGCAGAAATCGGGCAACAGCTTGTATTACAGATATAACATTTTGAAAAAGGAATGCTTTTGATTTTAAAAGAGCTATTAATTAATAAGCATTAAATGCACAATTATTTTGTGATAAAGGAAATTGACCATCAAGGTGGAATATTAAATTATTTGTTGATTAAATTTGCAATGCTGAAATTATTAGGGTAATATTTAAAATGTAAAGAAACTAAAACCTAAAACAACTTTTATTTTAACCCTCTCAACCTTTCCATTTATATTCAAATACCAACTCGGAAGTTTAAGCCACTAACAAACCACAATTCTATTTCAGATTTATGCTTCCCGTTTTATTCCTTTGCTGAATTTTGCATTGAAAATTTCATAGCTCTCGTTTTGGGAGCAGCTTTGCATGCCAAACTAGAGTGAGAGTTGCGGCCACATTATGTTGCATTTAGTTGCGACACATTTGCATAACACTCATACGACCCGTGGGCCAAGACAGAGTTCGTAAAAAGGAGAAGAGCAGAGCTTAAGGCTGAGATAGAGCTATGTGGAATATGTAAATAATATTTCAACAATAATTGCTTTTGAAGCCAAAGTGCCCAGAAATGCGTCGTCCAACTGTCTTCTTGCTGGCGAACCCAGCAGCCACCCTCCACAAATTCAATTTTCTCAAGGGAGATGGGAGTGCTTCTCCGTCTTGGTGGCTGCTTCTGCTGCTGTTGCTGGCAGCTAAAAATAATTAAAATTTAAAACAGAATAAAATGCACAAGAATAACATTTACATTTATGCGTTTCAGCTGTCTTCACCGCTCAACGGAATACAATTTAAATTCAACAAGTTGGGAACAGGAAGGAAAGCGGCAAAATGCTCTCAAGTGTGCAGATCTCAAAAGAGGCGGAGCAACTGGCAACTGAATATACATAAACTAGTTTAAAATTAAACTAATGCCCATAGTTATTGCGTAACACAATGAAGCAGCGGTGGCCAAGAGAGTGGAACTGAGACAGGACTTGTCCTTAGAAACGGAAATGTAACTGAGCATTGAATAGCAATGAAGAAAATTTCCACTCCTTGCGATTGTAATGATGTCTCTGTCCCATCTTGCCATCTTCCCCTCCTCCTCTTCCCGCGTCGGTCAGTGCACAAGAAAGTGGGCAGGACGAAGGACATCTAAACCGGCTGCTGCCTCGCCAGATGATTATAATCTCGTGTATTCTCAGGCCAAACGCATTTCTACTCAAGAACTTCGACTGAACAACGCCCAGAGACAATTGGAATTGGATTCTGCCTTATTTAGGTAGGAACTGGCCAAGCAAAGTTTAAGCAATAATATTATACTAAATGATATGTCTTAAATAACAGATAGTAGAAACAATCTATTTTGGTATTTTCAGACTTTACTTGAGGGTCACTGGAAGTACGTTTGAATTGCGGAGAGTGTCCTACCTGCATGCAACGAGAATCGCGGGGAGAGGTCCTTAGATGCATGTAATGAGAGTTGCGGAGAAAGGCTTCTTTCAACTGCTCAGCTACAGGATATGAAAATCTTAGGGATTTTGGAAAATAAATGATAACATTATATAATCCATAAACTCAAAGCCCAAACTAAAACTCTGAATTAAATAAACACCTTTCTAAATTTATTAAAATATCTCCTGGCTTAAATTCCTAATTTTTTCACCACAGCTTTTAGTTTTCTGAAGTTTTCCGCCTTGGCTGTGCCACGACCAAAAAAAGAGATCACTATCAAGCAACTTTCTGTACACTCTTGAGACTTTTCCAGACCCCCCCCAAAAAAAAAACACAAAACTAATTATAATTAAAACAAAATTCCGTTTTGTTTTGCGTGGTGTTTTCTTTTCCGCCAAAGAATTTTTTACCCAACATCAAGTGAGTGGAACATTTTGGGCAAACAGAACAGAAAGCGACGCCGCCGCCAGGCTAACGACACTCAAATCAAAAGCGATAATCTATGGCCCCCCGGCAGGAAAACCTTTCATAAAATACAGAACGGCTGGGCAGCGGGGGAGGGGAGGAAGGAGAAAAGACGAGGAAAACGAAATAAGTAGCCGCACTTTATATTTATGAGCAACATTCGCATGCAGCTTTAATGGCCATCGAACTGGAACTGGAACTGGACAACAGGAGAGCCTCGACGACGACGACGACGACAACGATGACGCCCACAAAAAATACATTTCCTTTTTGGATTATTTAACTGCCATTGACGACGTTGAATGAATGAATGAATGAGTGAATGAATGGCGGGCTGACAGGACGAAGAAGCCGAAAGGAGCAAAGCAAATGGAAATAAAAGTGGGGAGTTAAGAGAAAGGCAAAGGAGGAGGAAAGCCTGGCCCCGCAGGCCACGAAAACCGAGAAAAATGCAAGAATTTTCCCTTCGCCTGTTAAAGGAAAAAAACTACCTGAGGGGGTGGTGGTGTTCTGTGACTGCTGACTGGTTATTTATTTGCTCGTTTATTTTCAGCACTTTTTCGGCGCATTTATTAGAAGTTTTCCTGCCTGCCTTTGGGGCACCAACAACAACAACAAAAAAGGGGTGGAAGCGAAGCACGAAGCAAGTTGAAAGGCAAAGAGTATCTCTACGTTCGAATCGAAAATCATTTGTAAATCAAATTGAAAACTCTGCTCTGCCAAAAGGCGATAGCTATGCACATAACAAGCTGTGCCTGGCTGGTGGTTGGTAAATTTGTCAAAACCAGCCAACATCATTCGTCATGATGAGGATGATGATGCCCCATGCCCGATGCCGATTCAATCGCTCGGCAAGAAGGAGGCCAGGACCAGAGATTATATTTGAACAGCAGCGAACTTTTGAACCCCCCAGAAGTCAGGGCGAAAAAAGCCAGGAAATGAGTCGGAGCCAGATAATGCTGATTAAGTCGATGGCACACAGGCGGTGGCAGTTTCGACTTGTCAACTCGAATCCACGAAATTCTTAATTGTTCGTTATTAATGATGCTGCGCACTGATACTGCGGCTGCTGTCTGACTTTCAAATTGAAAAT
This sequence comes from Drosophila anomelani, assembly GCA_035045905.1. Lineage (NCBI taxonomy): Eukaryota > Metazoa > Arthropoda > Insecta > Diptera > Drosophilidae > Drosophila > Drosophila anomelani. Next base: position 9,865,390 of record JAWNOO010000165.1, read on the forward strand.
GACCAGGGACCCGGCTCGGGCCTGACTTTGATGAATGTCCGAGTGTGAAAAACCACAGAACGGGCTAATTGATTGCCCAAAGACTTGACTGGGATTTTCCAGTTGCTATCTTTCGCCCAGCCATAGGAGACAAATCAAAACGGAGGGCGAGGCCAATTAATGCCAGAAACAAAGCAGCCAAGGGAATGGAAATCTTCATTTACAGGGAATGAGAATTGCGGGGAAAGGCTTTGAGGGCAGGAGAGGTCCTTTAACTACTGGAAATTAAATTCGTAAAGAGTGGTTTTGGTAAATATGAAGAAGAATTGGTTCTTTAAATATTTATAATAAGAATCGCACTAATATTATAATTAAGAGTTAGCTATAAATGATTATAAGAAGTGTATAGACAAAGTATTTTAGCCACAGGTACAAGAATTGCTGAGAAGAATTGAAAAATAAGCTCTAAAAGATATAAGCCGGAATGTGAGTTATAAAGTAAAAAACTTTTCACCAAAGAAACCCCCCTTCAGCTATGCAGAATCGAAAGAGAAGAGTTCGTTCCGAAAGGATGGAGGCCAGGAAAACTTGAACCAAACAACAGTGAGTGCCATAAATAAATTGCTGCTTCAGCAATTTTCAATAAATGACAGAAGGCGCTTCTTCTTGTGGACTGCCTCCTGCAATTTTCCACGACTATTCCTCCTGTCAAACTGAGGAACCCCACTTGACAATCAATAAGTTGGAAAGGAAATGGTGGCACAGCACCAGCACCAGCAGCAGGAGCAGCAGGCGAAGGAGCGAGTTAATAGAGGTAGTTCTTGGAAGTGTAAAAAACACTTGAATTCCATTTGCCTTTCTCCTGATGGACGGACATAAATTTTCGATTATGCGCACCATTACACACGAATTGAGGAATTCATCAAAGTGGATTTTTTTTGTTGGTGCGTTTCAAAGCGAGGGAAATTTATGCTTGGCCAAGAGAAATGTTTCGATTTGATAATGGATTTAGTGAATTAATATGCTGATATTATATTATTTATAGTATAAAATAAGAAAATGTTAAGAGTTCAATAAAAATTCAATTAATAATCAAAGATTAGTCCCCCGAGAGAGCTGTGAAAAGTCCTCATATAACACTTGAATTATTATCTTTATAAATTAATGAAATTGAATTATATTTTCCCCACATATTTTAGATATTTTTTTTTATGTAGCACTCACCGTGGTTGTGGCCGGTGTGGTGGCCGTGTGCGGCGTGTAGGCGGCATACGCCGGTTGTGGCAGCGGCGCCGTATAGCGGTATGCTGCCTGCTGGGCAACAGCAGCTGCAGCAGCGGCTGCTGCGGGGGCATAACCCTGCGGGGTCCAGCTGGCGGCGCCTCGATACGGTGCACCAGCGGCCAGAGCGGCGCCAGCGGCGGCGGCTGCGGGACTGGTCATGGCCGGGGGACGCTGAGGTAGGGCGCCCTTGAGTGCGACGGCTGAGGCTGTGAGCGGGGCGCCGGGGAAGGCGCTGCGCGGTGTTGGTGGTGCGGCGGCGGCGCTAGACGAGCTCCCCTAGAAAAATAAATAATAAACATTTCAATGTTAAAGAGTAAATCGAAAAAAATAATGGAAATTATCAAAATAATAATATTTAATAACATTATAATTGAAGAATGAATGTTATGCTAGAAACATGAAACAGAATAGTGGAAATTAATTAGGAAAATATCGAAATATATCCAATATCGACATTAAAAATATCTCAAAATATAATGTCTCAATTGGTATCAAATAATCCATTGTGGATTTGATATAAAATGCTTTATGGATATTATGGATTTCACAAATAAAACATATTAAGAAAGTGGGTTAAAAAAATAAAGATTATTATTAATGGGAACCTTTCATTTAATATTGAAACTTAAATCTATCAATTTTAAGCATTCAATTAATATTTTAAATGTTATTAAAGTGTGTTTCAAAATTTCTTTAATTTATTTATTATTAAATATTTATATTATTTATTATATTATTATTTATTACTAAACTATAAAATATTGAGCTGAATATTTTATGGATAAACACGATTGAGTTTTCCCAAAATAAAATAGAGAAAATAAAGGAAATGACAATATGGTACGTGGGCTTTCCAGGTGTTTTTCCACTGTGCGGTTTTAGTTTCGGCATAAATAATCTGGTTGGCGTAGGGTTTTCACTTCGCCGTAAATAAAAACCGCAGAGCGGCAGCTGCGGCTCTGCTGTAAAGCTTTTGTTTACCGCTAGAAAAACCGCCATGACATCCGTTCTAATGCACACATGGTACGGATATATGCATATGAATCATGGGCCAAGGGAGATTTTGTTTTATTGAGTGCCAGTTGCGCATTCATAGCAAAACGATAAAACAAAAGAGTGCAAAATGGTTTATGGAATTTGATATCCTATAAAGCTGTTTTGTAAATATATAAAAAATTAGAAATATATTAATTAAAGTTCTTGCGAAAAGAATGTTGTAAAACTACAGCAGCTGTCCTTATAAATCCAAAATAAAATCATAAACTAAACTAGTATAAATATCAAAGTTTCGGAAGCTTGGAGCTTAACTCATCCTAAAATGCTCATTCTTTTAACTAAATGTTTAACATTCTATAATTTTACCATAATTTCTTGATAATTTCCAGTTTAAGCTCCCAAATAAATTCCTTAAAAATTGGAATTATAATGATTTATGCTCAGACAGGAAAGCCACGAATCACAGCCTTTGGGTTTCTCTTAATGGAAATGACGGGGTATCTTTGTAGAAACATTTCTGCTATAAATAATTTCACCCAACTCCCAATTCAATGCAACGGAACACACATGAGAGAATGGTGGGCGGCCAAATGTGGGTGTGGACAGATGCAACAGTCGCTGGGGTGTCCTTGCTGCCTGCCTGGTCGCTTCCTGTGTGTATATGTGTATGCTCCAGTTTTGCATTGCAAATGCATTTGTTGCTTTGGGCCATTTTTTTGTTGTTGTTGTTTTTTCCTCTCTTTTTTTTTTTATGAGCACACTCGTTCTTTGGGGTCACTTGGCATAAACACAAATAAAGCCGCCTCTGCGGCGGTGTGACACTCGCTCGCCCATATACATATATAGAAAATTTATATTCCAGCAAAAGTATACAAGGTGAAAAATTTGATGTTTTTTGGAATTTCCGTGAAATCTTTCATGGGCTCCACACAACAACAACAAACAAAACAAAACAAAAAACGAAAGAAAAACAAAAGAAGCGAGAAAGAGACCAGCAGCAGAAACCGGAAACAACAGAGAGCCGCCATTTTTATTTTCGTCCTGATTGAGGTAGGAAGGAACGAACCACTCGTGTGTGTGTCCTGGTTTCTAAAAGGATTCCAACTGAATTCAGAGCCTGTGCCTTTGCCTTTGCGTGCTGTCGTTGATTTTCCAATTGCAAAATATGGCAAATATTTGATTTTCAGTTTGTTTTTCACCCCATTTTATATATTTTTTTTTGTGTTACCCACACATTTCCTTTTTTTTCATTCGTTTTTCTAGGTGGCTTCACGTTTTCAGTTAATTTTGGTGGGCACGCAATTCGAATGCGGTTTGCTTTTTGTCGGCTGCTGGCTGCCTGGCTGGCTGGGGGGTGCCTCTGTAATTTGGCAGTTAAATGGCAGAGAACGAGTAATAATGGTTTGCCATTCGAATTGGAGTGGAGGACGACGAAGGACGACGGAAGTGTGTGTGTGTGCCGTGCCCTGCTACTGCTCCTGCCTTTGCAGTGGAGTAAAAAATTTAAGAGTGGGTTTTTGGCTAAAATATGCATTGAAATATCGTGAAAGGTGTGATTGCATTTTGACATCTGGGCAGGAATAATGTTTTTTGTATGTTTTTTCTATTTTAGAAATGTAATTTGTGGTTTTAAGGAAAGAATATGATTATATTTAATGCCTCATATTTGCTTTCCAACCTTTTTTTTAAGTTTTATTAAACAAATGTGTTGTTAATAACACAATAAAAATGATTAAATAAATCCCAGAAGCTGTATATATATTTTTCTTAACAGTTTCCTACAAAAGTTTATATGGCTGAACCTACCTTTGTTTTTTGTTTATATCTTTAAAATTCTATAATATATATAATAAATGACTCTCAGATAGCACATGTTTTTATTAAAAATCAATTGGATTATAAAAAGACTCCCTATTTATTTTCTTGGCCAATTTGCACCACTTCAAACCCTAGTATGCTACGAAAATGTTGTACAAATTGCCAAGCAATTCGAGCATAGATTTTCCTTAAAAAAGTTGACTTCCAAATCCATTTCACATCACATTCCCCCATTTATAGCGAGAATCTGCTCACTCGCACATGATAGGCAGGGAAAAGTGAGCAGGGGAAGGAGCTTGAACCACCCTGGGAGCCACCCAACCCATCAATTGCCTTCGGTGGGGTCATAAAATGGAATGGCCAAACATTTTAAGCGCACAAATGCTATAAATTTAAGCCGCTAAATTAGACACGTTTGGCACATTCGAGCCGAGCCGAGTCACATACACCTTAGAAACCCCCCAAGCTTCACCCAAAACCCCACCCAAGACCCACCAAAAATAATCATAAAGGTAATTATTTTATCGTTCGTTCAAATTCGCTTAATTTTAACGTTGACTGCAACGAAAAATTCCACCATATATATAAAATAGCATAGCACCAAAAACGGAAAGCTAATGGAAAATAGGGAAAGCCTGCCTAGGTAGGTGGCTGCTGCCCTACATCCCACATCCATCCGTCCTCCTTCAGCCTTAATGGGCAGCTGTGGCTGTTTTTGGCGAGAAAAAGCGAACAAGGAGCGAGGAATAGAAACGAGGACGTGATTAATTACCAAATTGGGAGCCATTATCGCGTGCACTTCGAGGGTGTTTGTAAAGTTTGCCCAACTCACGCACAGACACACACGTGCACAGAGGGAAATATATTTTTAAACATTAAAAAAATATATATTATATAAATTTATATAAAAATTAAAATTTAAAAATATAGAGAAAGGCATATATATTCTGCTTAAAATTAATTTCTAAATAAATTATTAAAAGATCATAACTATTTATTTTCAGTGCTGTGGCACCTCCCCAAGCATGGAATTTCCTTTGGTGTCTTTCAACATTTTTGTTGACGCTTTTGTTCTATTCTATTACCCCGAAAAATGCTCCCCATCCACCGCCATTGGTGGCTCGCTTAATTTTTATGCAAAAAACGTTTCGTTTTTGGTCCTGCCAGCCGTTATCCGGCTCCGATAGTCCTTCCTGGGGGGCAAAATCAAGCGCAAAATATTAATGATAATAATTTATTACCAACTGACAGGTGGAGAGACACGCCGAGAAGTTTGGGTATTCGAGTTTTTGGAGGTGCTATGCCACCCATTTTCTTTTTTTTTGTATTTTGTGAGGGGGTGAATGGAGCGCTTCCTCTGATAAACGCTTTGTGATTAGCGGTCCTTGTTGCTGTTGTAGCTTCGTGGTAGCTACGCGAACGAAAGCGCCTTTGTCATTTTTATTGTCATTTTTTTTTTGTTGGGAAAATTTATGCGCAAATTCGATTTTGCTGCGGGCGAATGGAAATACGTGAGCGGGTATAATGTTATATGGCAGGCGAAAATGGGGATGAGTTTTAGATCTAGACTTCCTTTTTAGACACTTTAAGAAGGATATCAAATTTAAATTGGTTTAAATATGGCTTATTTATTTATGTAATTAAATTAATGAAAGAATATTAAAAGCTCTGAATATTATTTATATTTTATTTAATTGTTTAACGTGTATTTATTTAAGAAGAAATAACATAAAACACAAAACGTAAAATCCACTGACGTCATTTTCAAATTACTTAATGTAAAAACTAGTTGAAAAACAGATGGAAAAATCTAAAAGAAAAACAAAGATGAAAAACTGGGACTCAACTCACGACTCACTTGCTCACAGGCAAAGAAAAAAACCCGCCCAAAACAACGAAGGTGGAAAAGCAGCTTGCAGCAAAAAATATTTTTGCATTTTCCTCAAGAAATTTTTCCACTCACAAACACACACACACACACGCCCACACACCGACTGTCTCTTTGTATAATTCATATTTTCCAACCACTTATTGTTTAAACTAAATAAAGCAAAAACTTTTTCCATAATTAAAACCGACGCCAGCCAGGGGGAGGAGGAGGTGGAGAACCAGCAGCAACAACAACAACAGAGTCTCGGGGGAGGTTTTTCAAGGGATGACGAGGTGGGGTTTACGGCGGGTGTTGGGGAAATAGGCGCAAGAGCAGAAAACAAAAGGATTTTCCTTCAGCTTTCAGGCGCAAAATTTTCGCTTATTTTTTTCCGGACTTTTGCCTATTTTAATTCTATGCGGTAAATTAAATTTTCGTATTGTCCTGTGTCCATTCCAACCGCCCCCTCTCTGGCACTCTTCCCCCCGTTTTTCTCATCTCCCCCTCTTTTTCTGCATTAAAATTCACGAGTGAAAGCGCTTAAGGGATGAGGTGACTGGGTGGTAAGTGGGGAGTGGGAGGGAAGGGAAACGGGCTAAAAATAGGCACCGCCAGAAGAAAAGCTGCAGCTAAAAATGAAAATGAGGCGCACGGCGAAAATGCTTTCATGTGCATGAGTATGAGTGTGCATTGCATATGATATGCAACTTTTCCTGCCTATTTTGCATATTTTTCTATGGATCCCTAAAGCCTTCACCGCCTTCTCTTCCCCTCAAAGGGGAGAAAAAGGGAAAGCAGCTACCGACAGTATTTTTTTTTCTTCGAAATTATTTTATTTTCAGGTTTTTTTTTATTCCCCTGTCCCCTGCTGATGGGGATGGGTATGAATATGCATGGCTTGCAAATGAAACAAAAAATTTGTTTGTGTAAAAGTCCTTCCCATTTGTTGCTTAAAATTGTATGCAAACATTTGGCAAATTGAAATGTGCTCTATGGTGGATTTTAGGTATGGTTTTTTGCTTAAATATAGAATGTTTGGCGTATTCCAAATAAATATTTCTTTAATTTGATTTAGATTATTTTTCATTACAAAGATCATACTTCCTTTTCCTCCTTTTTACCCTACAACCAGTTAAAGTAACCAAACTTATTGAAACATTTATAAATATATTATCTCAAAAGTCCTTTATAAATACGATTATCCTATAAGGAAAACAACAAATCAATGTACATAATTCATTTTGCAAATGGGGCCATAAAGAAGGGCTCTCCGGGCTCAACTAAAACCGTCTATAAAACAAGCGAATCAAAATGTCTACAATTGCCATTATGCAAAATGATAAAAAACACAGGACTCGCACAACGGATTGAGATTACCATTGGGATGGATGCCTGGATAACTGGATGGATGATGACCAAGGGGGAGGCAATCCATCTTGGGGCGTTTATTTTATGAGCACGTGGCAAGTGAGGCATAAAAGTGGATGAGATGCCAGGTAGCCCCAAAAAAAAAAAAAAAACCGAGACCCACCCATGGATCCGCCAGCGAAGCGTGCAAGTTTTATGTTAACATCATAAACGATAATATATTACATTGCTCGACAACATTAGGCAGAGATCCCTTCGACGGCGGCAAATCTCATGCGGCGAAAGGAAATACTGAGAGAGAAAGAAAGCAAAAAAAATATATAAACCCAACAGGATATTCCGCTGGCCCCCCTTCTGTGCAATAATCAATTTAAAATTTTCCACGCCTTTCACGTTTGCCAACAAATTTTCATTAAATGTAACAACCAACAACGCAGAAAAAGTCTAAGCAGCAAGAAATCCAATAAAATGAACGAGTTGAAATGTCGTCGTCGTCGTTGCGAGGGGTGCACAGGGGGTTCGTGGAAATTGGGTGGAAAGGCTTAGCTGCCACTGATTTGAAGACATTTTTCTTGTGCTTATTTCTCCTTTTTTTTTTTTTGGGTCAGAACAATACACACAACAAAAACAATTGCAGGCGACAGCGACAAAAGAAACGAAACAACATAAAAAATGACATTTACGACAAAATTACGTTTTCCAGCCAGTCAAAAACGTGGGGCCGAAAAACTCGGGCCCTGTTGTTAGGTGAGGAAAATTCGTATAAGCCTTTAACGCCTTCTGGGTGGCAGTCAAAGAACAGAAACAACAAGAAAAATCGAGGGGAAAATGAAGAAACTTTCGCACTAAGTGATTTCTTATTTTTTTTTTTTGTTTGGCGGGGAAAAGAAAACTTTGGAAACAGATGTTTTCCGGGGTTATTTATGCTTATATTTTATTTGTATCATGGTGTATATCCAAGATGTTAGTGAAGCTCTGTGACTACAGTGGACTAAATGGTATTTATTTTATTTAAAAACTTAAAGGGAATATAGTTTTAAATTTCAAAAATATATTAAAGTTGTAGCAATAAAAGCTAGAAAGTCAAAGTCGTTTTTAAAACACTTAAAAAGGTTTTCAAAATTAAGCTAAAATATTTTGCATTGTAAAAAATTAAATAATTATACTGAATATCGTATTTAAAGACACATTTTAAAGAGTTTTGAAAACTCCAGCGATTTCTGAAGCAACCTAAAATGCATTTTTAATTTTAAGTCGCAATATAATATAATAAAATTTAAAATTGAAAATTTAATCTAATGAAAATCCCAACTAAAAGTTTCAACAAAATCAAATTTAGAACATTATATACAATTTTTGATTTCTCCAATTTCTGTTTTGATTTCAATAAATTTTTATTACCACAAAATTTAGCAGATTGTCTGTTTTCCTCAAATCAAATTCTAATTTCGTTTTTAGAACATTGTTCCATTTAAAGTAATTTAATTTTCTCTCATCAAAAATTCCCCTGCTTTTGGCCAAAACCAATTTCGTAATTTAACCATTTCGCTGCCCCAAAATGGGGAATTTCCACAATACAAAATAATTTGCAAATATTCACGTAGTGCGAAGAACCCGCCGCCGCCATTTCCGCGCTCCCTGAACGTCCTGCAAATGTTATTTATTTTAGGCACAGACATAAAATTACGTTTCACTTGCAGTTGTAGTTTTCCGGCCAGTGACTGGACCTGGGCCAAACTTTTGTTAATAAATTCAAATGCAACTGCCGTGGCGGGGGAGGTTGAGGGGGGTGGAAAAGGAAAACTTATGCTGGGCCACCAGGCACGACTCATTTAAGCCATCATTTAAGCCCCCTTTTCAGCGGTCACGTAAGCATCATAAATTCCATTCGCCCTCCGCGAAAACTTTATCCCGCATCGGCCCCCGTTCACGATCTCGAAATTGCAATTTTAGTTTTAATGAAAATTTTTAACGCTCTCTAACGGCTGCTGCTGCTGGATTTTCGTTTCGTTTTCTCTCCTGCAGCTGCCTGCTGTCGTTGCATTTATATTTAGTGAGTACTTTTATTGAATTTTTAATGCGCACGCGGCACATTACAGGGCTAAAAAGCAGGCAATGAAATTTTATACCTCGCAAAAAAAACAATTAAAAGCGAAACAAATTATGAAGTAAATTTATCAGCAGCCAAAAACCAATTAAAGTTTTCACCATTTCGGAATTAAAAACCAAACACAACAACAATAATGGCGTTGGCCATATAAAATTAATTATTCCTTATTTCATTTGTCTTGGCCGAAGTGAGGCTTTTGTTTCGCCTTTGCCTTACATTATTGTTTTCCCTCTTTCCTTTTTTTTGTGTGTTGTGTGGCTTGGAAATGAAAATCTTTAAGCGGCTTTATGGTAACAAGGATCCTGTCGCTCGAGTAATCCTCCTTTGCTGCCCGGCCAATAAATCTTCGCTTTCCATACACTCGTGGAAAGCCCAGCTGCAGATATTCCTCTCCTCTGTTTGCCTTTTCTATTTTTATTTATTTTTATATTGTTACTGTTTTTGTTGGTCTTTTGTCTGGCGGTTTTCCGTCTCTGTCATACGGAGCTCAACGCTCAAACCGCAGACAGGAAAATGAGAGCTAGGAAGGGGGGAGGCCAGCGGCTTAGATGGCCGCCCCCCCCCCCCCGCCTCGAGTGGCTAATACAAAACGCAAAATTTAATTATATTTTCCGCTTTTGCCTTTGCATTTGGAGTGGCTTTCGCGGCTGGCAAACGAAACTGCAATATTATTTTCTCAAGTGTGTGGAAAAACAGCGGAGAGTTCTGTGGAAATTATATAATTTAGGATGTGTAATTGCTGGCAAGCAGAGAAGCCTGTCAGTGGTTTTTCCTTGGAAATTCCATAAATATCAAATTGTTCGCTTGGTTCAAGGGGTATAAAGTTGGCAAAATCAAAGGGATTTCTAATAAATTATATTTATTTTGAATTTAATTAAATGTTAAGAGGTGAAGAGTTTTTAAGAACCCTTTAAGTTTGGATTTTAAAGATTAATAGACCAGATTTTTGATTAATTTTCTAGTTAACTATCAAAAGATCATTCTTTATTATTTCCTTAGAAATGTTCTACTTTATTATTATTTCTTCGAACTCCAATTGTTGACTTAAGGAATCTAATTTTGTGTGCCCCCTTTTATTTTATTTTTCTATTATTTACAATTCTAACCACGTTTAGCGGATGTAATTTCATTTGGCCAAAAATAAAAACCAGCTAACAGTGAGAGAGAGAAAGCACAGAGCCAAGGCAAACACAAATGGTTTCCGTTTAATGTAAACAAATCGATGATGGCAAACAGATGGAGACCGTTGCTACCATTCCCCTCATTAAATCGGATATGACTTCGATTATGATACGCACCAAAGGCTATATAGGAATCGCATTTCAAAGGAGCAAGAGTTCCGTGAAGATTGTCCACTTTTCTCACCCCTTGTTATGGTTGTGAATTTTCTGCGGACAAAATCTGTTTTCATCTATTCAAGTTTTTCCTGCTCTCTGTTTTCGGGTGACGGCATCGTTAGCAGCGTGTAATTAAAGGAAACGCGAGGGAAGACAGGGCAAAGGAAAAGCCTCAAGCTCGCTACTTGACCGCAGAAGTTTGCAATTGAATCGCACAACTCTTTTCCTTAGAATTTTCAGTTAGCTTTTGAAGGCTTTTCCATGGCGTTTTTTCTTTTGCTCCTCTATGTTGTTTTAATTAAAAATAATCGAGTTTCTAGTCGTCGTCGTCTTGCTTTTTTTTTTTTGTTTAGACTTTGTGCAAATTGCAACAAAATGAGTTGACAAAAACTTTTTCGCAAGGCCAAAAAGTGTTTGCCATTTTGTAACATGTCTGCACCACCACCAGTATGGGTGAGTGTGAACAAAATGAAAATGTCATTGCACATAAAGGCAGGATGGAGCGTACGTGACTCGCATTGCCGGAAATTAAGTGGTGTCCCAACACGTCCAAAGCGCACGAAGACGGAAAAAGCCACAGACAGCCGGGGCTGCTCAAAGTGGGTTAAGGGGACTTCGACGGGGTTAAAAGGGGGGCTTTTGGCTCTGAGATGCGGCTAGCGGAACACTGTTGAGGTGTGGCATCGTGTGGATATGTATGTGTTGTGCTGGCTGTGCATCGCATCCCAGCCCGACCAGGATGAAAATCAAAGCCGCACAATGTCGCTTGTTTGTCAATAACAATGAAAATTTTTTGAGTTTTTTTTTGCAGAGAATTACTGTGGCGAACACAATTGGAAATTCCTTCGAAGGAGGTCTCGAAAAAACATATTGAGGGTGAAATTTTATGGGGTTAACTTTAGGGATAAAATATTGGCTTAAATCGAGGCAATGGAAATATGTTTCTTCTGTTTTTATTAATTAAAATAACTAAACATTCTATGAGTCTAAAGTACAAAGTACTACAAAGGTGATAATACTCAATTTTATTCTTTTTTTTTTAGAAGAGAAAGGCAGCAGGTTGGTTTTTTAGTAAATTTCGATTCGAATTTGATCAAAAAATTAAGACTTGTGATATTTTAGGCCACACTTAGCAATTCGTAATTCTTAATTCCTCATCTTTAAGTCTAGTTAAAGTTGTTTAAATATTTTCCCAATTGAAATACGAACCCTCACCCTTTTCAGTGCTTTAAAAAAATGTTTATTTATTTATCTTCCAAATGTAAAAAGCTCAAATAAATCACTCGAATTTAAAACCTGGCTGTCAAATTCAGCAAAGTGTTTAGCACTCATTTTGGAAATGTAAACCAAAATCACTGTCTGTCTCTATATATATATTTTTTTTGCTTTCTAAACTCTTGGCGCTTTACCGCTCGCACTCATGCGGTTTCATCTCCAATGGTGGGGGGCTGTCATGTCGCCGGCGGTTGACATGTTGCTGCCACGCCCCCATCAAGAGCAAACTTTTTTAACAATTTTTTTACACACAGAAAAAAAACAGAATTTTGTAATGGTTAATTTTGTTTAATCTGTAAGTAATTTTCTGCCTCTAAAAAAAAATCATTTTTCTGTCTTCCCTAGATTTTCCCTTTATAAATTATGAATTAAAAAATAATGGCTTCAATTTAATCACTTTTGAAGTAATCCTTTTTCCCTGTGCACTTTTAATTTTTCCCGCTTTTTGTATTTGTGCTGGCAATTAGCAAATAACTCACATAATGTCCGCGAATCGAGGCGACCAGATCCTGGCCGTGATAGCTCCACGAAAAGGGGGAATGGGACTGAGTGGGGCGGTTCAAGTGGGTGGCACTGGGATGATACTCATGGTGATGGCGTTGTCCAAACTGATTGTGATTGCGTTGCCATTGCCGTTGATAGTGGTGTGGGTGTGGGTGTGGCTGCTGGTGGTGCTGAAGCTGAAGCTGCTGCTGATGCTGATGCTGATTGTTGGTTACCATTCCACCATCAGCCCCATCTCCATTACCATAACCAGCCGCTGCTCCAGCTCCAGATCCAATCCCATTGCCAATGTCAACCCCCGGCAAATCGGTCGTCAGGCCATGCAAATTGAAATGCCATCGCAGCAATGACAAACGATGCAATCGCTCATGAATGTCGCTAAAGTCAAGCCGAGACCCGGACGAATATGGCATCGATGTATCTATTAAACAAACTCTCTATATATATATTCACCCGCGAAGTTTAGTCTTCGAACTCGAAACAGATACTGACGTGGGCTTGAAAATTACTCAGCAGCACTCGTAGAGCTCTCGCCGGAGACGGCAATGAAACACAAAACGTTAACTGAAGGCCAACGAAATCGAAGGCAATTGGAGAAAAATAAAGAAAACTAGTTGGAAGAGAGGTTCTCCAGAAGTAAACCTAGTTCTGGAAAATCTAAGTGTAAGAGGAGAGCGGATAACTATGGAAAGAAAACATTGAAACTCATATCTTTCGGGGAATTTCATTTTTATAAAGTCAGTGGAAAATGTAATGAAAATTCTATAGAAAAATAAATTGGATTACGCTTTTATGGGTGTTAAAATTAGAGTTTTTATTTGTTGTTATGCCAAATTTTAATGGGCATAAGCGGCAAGTAATTATAATTTATGTCAGACTTTTGCAAAAGCAACTAAGATCGCCTCAATTATGGCCCCAAAAAAAAGAAAATAAATATAAATATTGAAGCTACGAATTTATGCCATTTAAAAATCCATCCTTTTCGTGAGGACATAATAATACACTTTTGTCCTGACATTAAAATGTTTATGCACATCAGCAGCAGAGGTAATAAACCTTTTTCTTCTCTCTTTTTTGCTAGCCAGCGAATAATAAAAAAAAAACTCAAATAAATAAAATGTTGGCAATTATTTAGGCTTTTAACATGTCAGCCACGTGGCAGCCACAAAAACGGAAACGGAAGCAGAAAGGCACACACACTCATACTCACTCACACAAAACGAATTGAATTTTGATTTGGGTTTTTCTTCATTTTTTTTTGGGAGCCAAAAATAAATGTTACATATGTTCCGAATGAGAAATGTGAGTGGTAGAGAAAATGTGATCGGAGTGAAAAATGTATTTAATTGGCAAAGAAGGTCCTGGCTGAAAATCTAATACAAAATCTAATCAAAGGCCAGGCAATGGCAGATCTCAATCGAAGGCTATTTGTTTGGGCATTCAATTATCCAAGCAAACACAATCATTTCCCTTCATGCCTCGCCCCCCTCCTTGCCTAGAGTTTCTATGACTAATTTGCTAAATTTAACAAAAGGCAAGGAGGCAGAAGCAGCCGCGACGGCGACAGCAACTGAGCAAACAAAGTTAATTACAATAATGAAGCTAATTTAGACCAAAAAAGGCAAAAAGGAAAACCACAAATTAGTCCAAGAATAACGGCAAAGGACGAATTTATACAGGTGGAGTGGGGGGTCGCGGGATGAAACTTATCTCAATCTGAGACGCATTTTTCAGCGTCGTGTTTCTGCTCTTTGTCAAGTTGTTGCCTCTGCGGTTTTTTGCCCACCCTCCTTGAGGTCAACTAAAAATACTTTTTGGCTTTTATAATTTATGGCCCCCCTTAAAACTTCCCTGCCCCCGGAATCCCCTTCACTTTATTTATATTTAATTAGTGCGTGCGGTTCCCAAAAACCTCTTTCGGTGCGTGAGAACTCGCGAAAAAGTTATTAACTGCCACTAATTATACATTTTTCAAGTGATACGCATTTATATTCATGCATTTTCCTTTATATATATATATTTATATATGTATGGAGTAGTCGCAGTCTGGGTCTGGGTCCTTGCCATAAAAAGCTTTCCTGGTAATTAATGCTACATTTTTCTTCCCATTTCTCGCGCTAGCGACTCTTTGGCGCTCTCGTCTTAATTACAGTGGATTATAAATATTAAAAACGGAAGCAGTTGCCAGTAATCAGGACATCGAGCACAGCAGCCAAAAGGAAGTGGAAGCCATTTTACGTCGTGCAGAGCACGAGAGAGCCGAGAATTTGAGAAATGGCTGCTTAATGAGACCAGAGAAGGGGGTTAAACAAAAAACTCGCGGATATCAGGTTGAAATAATCAAAAAGGATAGCGAAAAACAGCAGAGCCAGAAGCAGGAAAAGGACATGAAAACTGCCAGCTAAAAGATTGAAATCTTCTAAAACAAACAATTAGTTGGTAATTAAAAGAAGCTTATCATCAGTTGGTTGAGAGCGCAATAAGACGGCAAGGATTAAGGAATATATATCTGATTGGTTCAAGTTTAGGTATATTTTTAGGTTAAAAATAAATAATAGTTGAGTTCAATATAAGTAAATCTGAATTAAAATAGTTAAAGAATATTTTTAAAACTGCTTAAATTATTTTAAATCTTTTCCTTTACGTCTCTCCATATGCTTTGTTGTATGTACAAACGATCAAGTTTCAAATATATGTCAGCAGCTGGTTATGTCAGCCTGCCTCAGCTGAACATCAAAATCTCATGTTGCCAAAACACACACAATTTCAATCTGCAGAGCGGAAAATAGGTTGAAATCCATTTGGCAACAGCTGTTGATAGCACATACTCTTCGTATCCTGCTAAATTTTACACCCTCCCATGAACTAAATTTAAGGATAATAAAAAAATCAAGCAACACCAGTTAAGGTCTAAACATAACCAACATATATATTAAGAATGCTGAACGGCAGTAAAATGTGAAAAGAAGGCGAACAATGCGGCGTATACGCAATATTGAGTGGCACACAACGCATTGCCTCAAGCACTTTTGCCACTCAACTGGGTGCCCCCGAGGGATAATAATGCAACTAGGAATATATAGATAAGGAAAATAGGAAAACCCTGCTATGCTCTCTCTTATACTTGAGCCAGGTATGGACGAGGAACTTGACATATGCCAAGGAAAAACAAGTGGAGGTGGAATACCCACCACTTCACACACAGAGCCGATTCAACTTTGACATTTCTCTATCTCTGTCTTTCTCTCGGACTACCTCGAAAATTTCCCATTTACCCATTTTCCACATACACTTCCCGGGCTCCCGCCTGCTGCCCATTCCGCTTTTCCGGGCATTCACAATGGAATGTCCACGGCATGTGGCAGTCAGATGTGTGGGCGTGGCACGGCGCTCAGCTTGTTTTTGCCGCAAAATGATTTATGACAATGCATTGAAAAGTTCTAGACTGTCAACGAGGCGGCGGCAGGGGAAATGTCAATAAGGGAGCAAGCAGCAGAGGCATTTCTAGTTGGAGAGCCTAAGGAAGAGTTCAGGCGTCGAGTTGAGTCCACAGATGAACACAGAGAAAAATATTTCCAAACTCTACGATTAAAAACAAATCTTTTTTGAACGTAATTATTTGATTAAAATGGAAGAAAATTGAAAAAAGAAGTTGCTTTAATTAATTAAACATTTTTCTTCCTTTTTTAATATTTTTGTAAGAAATAGTTCAAGTGTAATGCCTACGTTTGTCAATCCTGTAAAATGATAGCCATCTCCTCCTTTTGTAAACCTCTCATTTCTTTTTTATCAGATTTTCAATTTGCAGCTGGAAATTGTTTAAGGCCCTAAATGTAGAAGCAAAACTGTCAGGGAAGTTGGCAGCAAAATGCCAATAAGTTGTCATGTTCCGACGACAGCTGCAGCATCTCGCACATCCTTACACATGGCCAACCCAGAATATCCTTTGCTGCCAGCGGCTACTTACACGTTCGCCGAGAATTGCCAAAGAGAGCGGCGGCATCTTTTGGGTCCCATTTACACACATTATTCAGAGATCCAGGGGGTGGCCATATCTGGATATATGTATATAGTATATATCTACATAGGTGTTTGAGGTGGTGCCTGAGCACGTCCCTCGTATGCCACGAGACGACGTAGCTGCACGCTGACACATTAATGTCCGCAAAAGAGAAGCGGAACAACCAGACGCACCTGTCCGTGGCTCTGGCTCCTGGCTCCTGGAAAAACCACCAAAACTATCTCCCCATTTCCCACCCACCCGGTGGCTGCCGTATTGTCGTATTTGTCTTATGAACTGTCAAACTGACATTCATTGACGCTTGACATGTAATAAACGTAACGCAACGAAACGAGATGAAATGAAAAGGAATGGAATGGCGCGGATGAAGGATGTTAAAGAAGGACCACCGGAAATATGATTTTTCAAATAATTTTTTGCTTGTCCGCATCCTGCAACCCAGCATGATTTTATTTATTAAAGGGACTTAATTTAATTTTTGACCACAAAAAAAGTGGCATACATATATTTTGCATATATTTTTTCTGCCTTTAGGGTTAAAAATTTAAACAAAGTTAATTGAATTAGCTGAGGAATTAAGGAATAAATATGAGAAACTAAAGAAATAAATAAGAATTAAAGCTGTAAAACTTTAGAGTGCTTCTAGAATTTACTTTCTTACATTTTTATTAATTTTAAAAGATGTTAATGAAATTATATTTCAAAGAAATTCCCTTCCCCTTAATAGAGAAGCCTCTTCAATTTAAGGTAATTGTGGAATACAACTCAATCAGGCCAAGTGAAATTCCATTAGCGGAAAACCATTCGAAATTCCAAGAACCCAAAAACCGCCAAAGCTAACAAAGCAGTTGGAAATATTTTCAGATGGGAGGCCAGACGAAAATTTAAATGGAAACGGAGGAGGAGTTCCGGGGGGAAGGGACACAGTGGGGCAGAGGAACACAGATTCAGCAGGTACTTCCCTGGCCGTGGCAAACGTCGAGGCGAATTTTTGCACAATGCAAACATAATGAGTTTGGGGAAATGCAAATAATTCGCAATGGAAATCATTATTGAGCACTGAACCAGACGACAGTCCGGGTTCCGCAGAAGTGGAAATGCGGAAAAGCGGGTATAAGGCGGCAGCTTCAATACACAGTGGTCATCATGCTGCCTGGATTTACTAGCTAGAGGAGTCAATGGAGTTCCGTTCCTTCTGTTCACTTGGCTCTGCACTGCCTAGAGTTTTTCCCAATGGGCCAACGTTGCAGCACCGAAAATGGAAAACCGAAAAGAAAATTTGTAAAATCCCAAGTCCATTTGCCAAAGTACACAGAACAAATGTTTTGATATAAGATTTAAAATTAGCTTCAATAGTTAAATAAAAATTAAATAAAAATCCCCATTTAAATCAGTTTTTCTCCCAGTGCAACCATAGGCAATAATGGTCCCAGAGAACTGAGCTGAGTGGGTGATAGCCAGGCGATAATCGTTAAGCGATTTCGTTTCCTTTTCGTATGTTTAATGAAGTGTTTAAAATTTACGATTCCAGCTAAATTTATTGCAGTCGCAAGTAGATATCGAAGGCAAGGCTCCATGTCCAACCAAAAAAAAAAAAAAAATAAAAAGAAAAATGAAAAATCTAAGAGAAGGAGAAGAAAGTCAGAGGAATCTCCCTTTGATGGCTGCTCGGGGAATCAATCTCACATGTGCTCAGAGGGGAATCCTTGCTGATTGGATGACACGAAATAAAAACGTTGCACACAACGAAATTGTTAATAGCAGTTCTCTCTTCCGTATATATGTATATAGTA
This sequence comes from Drosophila anomelani, assembly GCA_035045905.1. NCBI lineage: Eukaryota > Metazoa > Arthropoda > Insecta > Diptera > Drosophilidae > Drosophila > Drosophila anomelani. Next base: position 9,883,745 of record JAWNOO010000165.1, read on the forward strand.
TGGGGTGTATCCCCTTCCTTCCCCCTTGCTAAGCCAATTACGTGGATACCACAATGGCAGGAAGTATTGGATAAACTCGGTTACAAAAAACCCCAAAAACAAAAGGACAATAAAGGGCTGGCTCGTAAATGCCATCAGAGGAGCTTAGCTAAGCAGCAGAGTGACTCCTTCTTCGATGGATACCCCCGATCATCATCATGATGATGATGATGCTGCTGATGCTACGTATACGTTACGTTACGTATACGCTGCGTTGCCGGCGCCTGCTCGTTTTCAATAAACCGCACGGAAAAAAAAATGGCAGCGCAGCTGGAAAATAAACCAAACTTGATGGCAGCAGCAGAGCACAAATTCTTTGCATACTTTTCCGGGACGCACTCAAGTGGCAAAGCCACAACAACGACAGGACTTGATGAGCTTTCCAATTACATTTAGCCGTTGCCTGTTAACTGTCTCTCCCACCCCGCCTCCGGATAAGGAATTAACTGCCGGGGCCAATCGTAAAAGCCAAAGCCAAAAACAAAAACCAAAACGGAAACGGATACCAAAAACCGACACACTGAAACCAAAACCAAAAATGCCCCTCAACTGATTTCCAGCACTGACGCTCACTTGGCGTGTGCACAATAAAAATTATCATAAGTTCGCCATCTCAAAGCGCAATTTGTGTAATGAAAGTCGAGTGTGTTCCTTATTTTTCCCCACCTCAACGAGGACAGATCAAATCTGTCAGCAGGTAAGTCAATTGATTAAAGGAGGAAGCTAATGAAAGGTTGGCTAAGTGCAGGGCTAAGTAAATTCTATGAAAAGCAAAAAAAAAAAGCGCAAAGAGATGGAAAAATAGTAAAGAAGAAGGCCAACTGAGATGGCGTTCAGTAAATATGTGTTTACATATTTATATTTATTTTATAAAAAATGTTTGCTATATTAAAATGTCGATACAACATTAACATATCACACGATTCTTTTAATTCTAAAAACATATTAAATAAGAAAATTATGTATAAAAGAAATTCTCTAAATTTGAAGCTATTAAATTATGATTCTATAAAATATAAATCCAAGTTAGTGTAATTTTTTGTGTCATTTGTCAAACACAAACTATTTCTTAGAAATTCAGTCACATATTTGTATTAGTAACAAACGATCGAAATTCGTAAAATTATTTGTAATAGAATAAAGGTGATTTTCTTTCCAAATCTTTGGTGAAAATGGCTTGCAATCCCTGTCCGCCTTGCCCGCCTTGTCCTCCTTGTCTGCCACCGTAAGTTCAGTTATTTCTCTGTATAAATTAATCCTTAAATATATTCCAAAAATGTATATTTAAAGAGTGGTCCGCCTGGTAGACACGGAACCCCAATTGAAGCCCGATGAACCCTGCTCATTTAAGAACTGCCTTATTTATGGCGGTCACGATGTGCCCTACGTTCGTGCCCTCGATCCCAGGGAGTGTGCCCGAAACCGTCGCAATGACATCGATCGATCGCTGGGCTATCCCTTGGGCGTGGTATGTGGTATCAATGTGGTCAAGGGGGGTATTCAAAACCAGGAGAGCATCCGATATGCGGGATATCTAAAGGGTTTCGCTCACTCCTACTATACGCGTCGCGACGAATGGATGCCGGAGATGATCGACATGGTGGTGAATGATGGTCAGGTCCTGTTCAACGATTCCGAGAATATGGATCATCCCAATGCGGCTGAGAATCCCGATGTTTATGACGATAATGAGCAGCGGGTGACGCGGTCATTCAAGATCAATGAGATTGAGTTTGCCGTGGAGTTGGACGCAGCCTTTGAGATTTATGGTTATCCGAATAATATGCGTAATCTGCGGCGCATCCTGAAGGCCTTCTTCAAGAAGTTCAAGTACGGAGTGTTTTTTACGCCCTCGTGGTATTTGCTGATTTGGAAGGAGCGGGGCGTGTGGATGGTCTTGGATCTGAATGGCAGGGACAAGGATACCATGAAACCGAATCAGGATTCGGGATATCCCCTTCTATTGGCCATGAAATCCCTGGATAATGTTGTCTGGCTGATCAAGAAGGAGAGTGATCTCGATAAGAACGACAAGTTCACCATTCGGGAGATACTCGTCACCCGACTGGCCACGCCAGGAGCTCAGGGTCAGAGTTGGGAGCGTGAGCACGGAATGCGTATGAGCGAGTACGATGTGATTGCCTCGGATTATGCCTATGTCAAGTCCAATTTGCATCTCACCCTAAACGCCAAGGATGCTTTGAGAAATCGTAGTGCCCTGCCTGTGGCTGTGGCCACTGCACTGGCCTCCAAAATCGATCATCCCGCCACCTGGGATATGAAGATGTACGACAAAGTCATGTGCTATGGCGTCAATATGTGCAAAAACTGCTGGGAGCCGTGCACAAATATTAACAAACCCATGGATCTCGATGATTTCCCGCGACAGATTCGCATGGGTCAGTTCGTGGCTGAGATTTTTCTCACGCCCAATGTCTATGAGGGTTGGTGGAAATGTGTGCCCATGTACAAGTTCAATGACTTCCATTTGATGCTGGAGAAGGCTCTGAATGAGAACGATTACATCATCTTTCAGATCAACAACCAGATGTATTCGCTGTGGAAGAAGTCGGACTTTATCTATCTAATGGATCCCTATCGTCACAATATCGTGGGTCGCATCCTGGAGGAGGGCGAGGATCCCAAGAGTGCCAGTGTTCGCATGTTTGGGAATATGGATCGTCTCTTGAGTGTCTTTCATCAGATACTCCTCGAGTCCAATCGTTCGGCCATCTTTCACATTCACACTTTGCGGATAAGAAATATCACCGAGTGTCCACCGGGCACTGCGCCGGCCCTGCTGCCACCCGATCAGGATGTGGAGGTTAGATCCCTCAACGAAACCATACGTTTCGATGAGAACTACGACAAGTGCCTGCAAGAGTTGGGCGAGATCAGTGACTTTGAGGAGGATCTGGCCTCTGAAATTGAGCCGATTGTGGAGATCAGTTCATCGGAGGAGATGGTCGAAGAGGAGGAAGGCGGTGGTGGTGGCGAAGTCGAAGGAGGCGAGGGCGAGGACGAAGACTAACCAAGAGAGAGAGAGAGATCTATGGCCAAAGTTTTTCACACATATTTTAAAGCATATTTTTTTTATCCTAGTAAAAAGAGGGACTGTAATCTCAAAATTGTTTAAGAAATGTATGAAAAAATTTAACTAGAAATTAAAGGTTGTACGTCAGGAAACGAAAATTAACCTATTTTTTTTATTATTACATTACCAATGAAACTTAATTTCTGAGTTTATTTAATAGAATTTTAAATACAAGTTCTTGTCAATTAAGTATTATTTTTCCTTATAGTTTTTCTGAATAGTTTTGAGGGTTATTTTAATCACAAACCTAATTTGAAAAATATTTCCTATTATTTAAATTTCCTCAAAAAAATCTAGAATAAAATCCTATTTCAGTTGCTTTTAATTCGCCATTTAAGTCTGCTGTTATTATTTTTTCCACATTTTTCGCGACCTGTTATCCCTCTCTATTGTTTTTCCTACATTTTTTTTTATTATTTCTTCCTTTATGTTTGTAACAAGCTCGACAAGAGGAAAGCATGCGAGGATGAGGAAAACTTGGTGCAAGAGGGCGCGTAAAACATTTTGAATTAAATGTCACGTTGTCGGTGTAAAGTCGCTTGTTCAGCGTTCGAGGCAACGACAGGCAAGAGATTCTGGCTAAAATAGTCGCAGCAGGACGAGCATCTCCTTGGAGCTACTGGCTGGCCATGTTATTGCCACCTCTCGACATGGGCGTGGTGTGTGTCTGTGTCATTAAAAACAGTGCAGGTACCCAGCCGGAGGCTTCCATTTTCCGGAATACACACACTCGCACACTGAGGACACTCAGGACGACAGTGGCATCAGTCACTTAGACAGCAGGTTACCTGGCGGCACACCATCAGCATTGCCATCTCACCTGTATTTCACCTGTGTGTCTGTGAGTGTGTGTGTGTGTGTTCGCTTATTTGCATGGCTGACAACATTGTTGTTCCTGTTGTTGTTGCATTCGAAGAGATGTCTCTGTCTGAACGCTTTTTGAATTCTCTACCAGCGACAACATTTCACGAAAGTCGACAGCGCGAAATTAATGGAAATTTAAAAATTGCATTTTTCGACATCGGCGAAAGAAGGAGAAGGAAAGCCAGGAGCGAAGGGGTCTGACATTGTGGTCTTGGCTGTCGTTGGGAGATAATAGAGACGACAGGTTGGAGTTAAATGGTTTTCAACTCGAGAGCAGGATTAAGGTTTTGCTTTGAATTTTAAGTGGAAAAAATATAGGACCTTGAATTAGGAAAAGCTTATTTTTGCCTATAAATTAAACCTTTACCTAAATAATAAAATAGTAATTAAATATTTGCCTTTGATTTTTCGTTGGCTTCTATTGCAAATTCTTATTTTACCTTTAACCCTTTTTCGTAATTAATTAATTAAGTTTTCAGCTTACCTGCAATGAAAAAAGAGAAAAAGAAGAATCAAAGTTATTTTTTTGTGTTAACACATTTCCTATATATACATATATTTATTATAATAAATTGCTTTTACTCAAATACAATTAAAAATTCATCAACTGAACAATCAAAGTGGGTAGAATAATAATAATAATAAAAAAAATCACTTTTATTTTATGAATTTTATGTGAGCCTTTGAACCTTTTTTTCTTTAGCTGTTTGCTGATTGCATTAATTTTTAATTTTGCGTGTAAATATCGCAGCACCCTCACCTCCCTCTCGGTGGCGCAATTAATTTGTAGTTTTATATATATGTGTATATATGCCTTCCCCATCAGACTGTGGTAATTAAACTGCGGCTGCCACGCCCACAATTCACCCCACAATGCCCATACAGGGGCGTCATGTGTCAGCGACAGCCGACCGAACCGAACTATGCAAAACAAAATGAAAGCTACTACCAGCGGAAAGCAAATAAACAAACAAAGCAAAAACAAAGTATGGCAGTGGACACAGGACACTGCACCTGCCACACACAGAGAAAGACAGAGAGGGAGGAAAAATGTGGGTTTGTCGCAATTTTCCCGCTAAGTGCACATGATAAATTAATGATTGAAGGGCCCCAACCATGTGTACAAATCGAAGGGAGCAGGAGACGTCTATGACAAAGTGATTAATTGTTAGGCTGCGCCAAAGGGGAGGCGGGGGCGCGGTGATTTTCCTCCATTACCAGGATATAGTATAGGGGAAAAGTAGGCGGGTAAATCGGTGCAAATAAGCTCGCCATAACTGGAGCAGCACTCATATTCAACCACACGTCGTCTCGCAGGTAATTTGTGCGCTTTTCGACGTGACTTGTCGTCCCAAGAAACCTAATTGGGGGAGGTGCAAAAAGCCCACCATTCCTGCTAATTTTCTGTTAAATGGTTCGTCGTGTTAATTTTTCACCTTTACTATTTTTACCGCCACAAAGTCAAAGCAGAGACGTCGTTAGAGCCTTCGCATATAAGAACTTGTGACTAATTGATTGGGTCAACTTTTGTACCTCGAAAATATGGTACTATTTGGGTGGATTTATATTAAATTTATAAAAATAAATACTACAGGCTATTTTTAATTATATATATTCAGAAAGGGAATAATAAATATCAATAATTTTTGTGTAAATAAGGAAATTTATAAACAACCTAAAATAAACACGGTGGCCAGTAAAAAATGTTGACAAATGCAGCAAAATGTTGATCATTGTTAGGAACATGTTGACATGGTATACAAGTATACCTTTAAAATGATCTTTCACCAATATTTCCTTTTTATTGCAATCTCTTTTCAAAATTAAACTCGACAAGCTGAACAATTTTAGTTTAACCCCGAAAAACCCAGAACCACAAATAATGTAAAAACCAAATTTACATTAACTGACAACGACAGTAACTATGTGTAAACAATGGCCACATGCAGGAAATAATTCCCACAGCAACTGCAACAACTTTGACAGCGACCAACAGAAGCAGACATGGAAACCAAACGGAACAACAAACTTTCCAAACGATTTGCCCATTCGAATCAAAGTGCAAAAAGAAAAGTTTCAGGCCAGAAAAAAACTTGAATACACCCGAAAGGAATAGGAAACAAATCACTAGTGAACGGGTTTTTCTTAAATAAATAAATTAACATAAAACATTATTTCCATAACACGAATTTCATTAAAAATATATTGTTCAAGTAATTTCGTAAACTAGTAATTAATATTTCACAAAAATGCCTTTGTTGTGCCAATTTTTATTAGTTTCCTACATCCTTGAAAGACTAACGAGTATAAAAAAAATAAAAAGCCATTAAATATATGGACCTGAAACGAGTGAAAAACAATAGCTTCATGCCCCATTAGATATCAGGCTGCCTGGAGGCATAATACATTTTAAATAGATTGCATTCTTGTGCCATAAATTCTAGTTTGTTTTGATTTAAAGCTCAACAAAACCATTGTTGTTTCTCCACGCCATTTTCCATTAAAGTTTATTTTCGAGTGGGAGGAAAAGAGGGATTGTGGGAGAAAATCCAGCTAATATGCAAATATTTGCTTTAAGCCTGCTGGCGGGCATAAAACAAATATTAAAAAGAGTTGCAGAGATAAAGGGGAAAAAGTAAAAATATATATAAAAAACAGTGGAATAACAAAACAGGAATAATAACGAGCTTTATGAGAAGGATTTGCATATATGCCTGTGTGTGTTTGCTTGTGGGGAGCATCATATCGCCACCGCAACAATTGCAATTGCAGCTAAAAGAAAACTCCTTTTTTGTCCTCCTTCTTCTCTCTTTTTTTATTTGTATTTTCCACCCACCACTTCACTTGCAACAATAACAAGTAACCGTCAGACGATTGTCCTTTGGCCATGGCATCATCCCCGCAGAGTCCTTTGGCATGTTAGCTATAGAATCTAGAAGCGTTTTCCTTAAAAAAAAAGAGAGAAATAAAAAAAATCCTACCCACAATCCACTGTCCCTACACAGTTAACGGTATTTGCATGTAATTAAATTTTCCACTCGGCAACTGCAAACTGCAACTGCTTTCTCCTATTTGCACAGAGAACTGAATAAAAAATTGAAGCTGACTTTGCGGGGAGTTGGGAGGATGTTGATGGCTCCTGACTGTGTCCTTTGCAGGAGTTTTTTATTTTTCAACTTAAAAAAAAAAAAACGGAGGAGATGGTGGTGACCTCATCATGATGGCGGCCAAAAGTTTTACCATTAAGTTTGTAATGGCCACAGGCAAATGAAGGCAAATGGACAGCGACAGAAATCGAAGCAGGATAAAAAGGAAAGGATACCTGGAAAAGTCTGATGTGTGAATTAAGCTAGAAAGCTGCAGAGAGGGAAATAATATGTAGTATTGTTATTTTTAAATGAGTTTTAATTGCTGTTTAATATTTTATGAGAAATAAAACAGTTAAACCAAAAAATTGTGCAAATAAAAAAGAGTTTCCTAAAAATAACTCCAAACTAAGATCAATGATCAAGGCTTTTTCTTTAATTTTGATCCTTCGTCCCTTCTTTATAATCATTTCAAAGTGCTGAACATTCAAAGTGATTCACATTAAAAAAAAATTTTAGACCTATTAAGAATATTCTCAAGCAACAAATCCTAAAAACCTCAAAGGGACACACGTAACCTAATTTCTTGCATTATTTTCCCCTGTGTAGGTGTGAGCTCATGGTCAGTAAAGCAGTTTTCCTGCTGACCTTTGACCCCCAATCGTGCGAAATACAATTTTCAATTATCGAAAGATCTCTGCAATTTCCCAGACCCATCGCCAAGCCCCACAAACAAATGCAAATCAATTTCCCGGCAAGGAGCCAGGCAATCAACTCGAGAGGAGAGTTAGCGCACAAAAACAAAATAAAAAAAACAACAACAAAAAAATGAAGACCAGAATCGAAACAATGCCAGCAGAAGAGCAGAGAAACAGCCAATAAAAATAAGCCAAAAATATATAAACAACAATTGGCCGGAAGAGAAGGAGGTGGGCCAGGAGGCAACAACCGCAGGGGGGCGGCTAGAAAACATTTCACATGCGAGTCGAATCAAATGGGGGCGTGGCAGGTTGAGGAGGGGCTCCCTAGCTAGATTGGGGCACAGTAAACATTTGGCCATTTTGGCGAATGAACTTTTTATGAGGCCAGGCCAAAAAAGGAACAGCTCCCGCGCAGAAGCCCAGCGAATGCTGAAAGCTAATCCAAGCTAAACAATTTTCTTCTGGCCACACCAATTTAATGCTGGCTCAGCGGTGGGCGGGAAAATTCGTAGGAAATCGAAATGAGCTCAAACCGAATTCAATTCCAATCCAAAAAGAAAAAGAAAAAAATTCTCCTCAATATAAAGCAAAAATGTCTATTAAACGAAATTGTTGCAAGCGCATAATAAAAGTCAAAGAGAAGGAAAACAATTGGGCAAAATTATTGTTGGGGAAAACGAATGGTAAATACTCTGTTATTGCAAGAGATGAAAGCGATATAGGCGATATTAGGAGATGACATAGAAAATGTTGCCAAAAATTGCAGCAGATGGAAAAGCTGGCAGACAAAACAAAGGTATAAATATTTAGAAATAATTTTATTTGAATTGATTTTATTAGGAGAGGAATTTACTTGAAATTGCATAGAAAGTTGGCCTATATTCTTTTGAATGTGCTTATTTTCAATTAATTATAATTGCATTTATAACTGTATTTTGCCAGAAGCAATTATTTTTTATAAAAATAAATATAAAAAATATTTGTAAAGAATTTTTTTATATAAAAGCTTCTAAAATATTAATTTATTTACTATTTTAATTTGAAATGTATTAAACTAATGTTTTCTTGACAAACCTTAAATAAATATCCCTCAACTTCCTTCAGAGTATGTGAAGTCTTTGTGCGAATGGCCGAGAATTTGCTGAACTAAATCTGTGAGTGGCAGCTGACTCCGCACGAAGGCAGACTAATAAAATAAATAAATGTACTGCAGGCCACAAAAGATACAAAGATAAACAGGCTCTCACAGATACACAGCTAGTCACACACGCACAGCACACTTAATGAATAAGGTGTAGAAAGAAATGTAAACAGATACTTAACCTCCAGCGAAAGAAAGGCTGCAAATGAAATAAAAATCAACACAAGGGCGATTAGGGGTGTGGATGTGGATGGTGGAGCCAGGGAGCTCAAACACACACATCCACACACACAACCAAGTAAAGCTAAATGAAATAAAGGAAAATGTAAGCAAATAATAAAAGAAAAACAGCTAAGCTCTTTCCCACCTCACATTCCCGTTCCCTTTCCAAAAAAAAAAAAAAACAGAAACCCCAAAGAACAACCTCGGAAACCACTTGGACATGGAACCTGAAGGTGTGTGTTTATCTATGTATGTGGCATGTATGTGCACACCTGTGTCTGTGTGTGTGTGTGTCTGCGTCTTTCAACATATAATTAAGTGTCTGGCAAAGCGCAGCAAAGTCACGTAATTCTATTTAAGATTATTTAATAAAAAAGCACACGACGAGTACAGTTAATTAACATTTTTCTTCCTCGGTTTTCATTTGCATTTCCCTCGTTTTCATTCACTCAAAACCAAGGGGGGTACCAGTAATGCCCAAAATGTGGCATTTGGTTTGCTTTGAATTTTTAGCCATACAAATAAATTTAATTAACTAAATACCTTTTCACTAAGATTAATTCAACTTAAAACAAAAATTATATTTAAAATATTCAAGAACTTTTTAATTTAATCATAAATGCAACTTAAATCCCTTGAAATCTCTGCCAATTTTAACTTATTACTTTGGTTTATTTGCCTGTATGGCCCTTAAACCAGTTCCATCTGGCTTAAATCAATTTTTATTTGGCTTTTATCTGAAACCATTTATCAAAATGAACCTCTAATCCAGAACGGAACTCTGAAATTGCATTTCAAAATGTTGTAAATATCATGCGCAGCCATATCAATGTCACATCTTACATTTCCCTATGATTTATGTTTGCATAAAAAATTAAATTTAAATATGTACGTAGTATATATAATTTCTTTATGCCCATTTCCTGCCGGGCAATTACACAAACAAAAAAGAAATCCAAATAAATGAAAAATATGCAAATATTTAAGAGCGCAAAAGGTTGGGAAAGGGGGGAAAACCCAAAATACCTTTTTGTATCTTCTCTGGCTGTTTTTTTTTTTTTTTTCACCGCAAAATGGCAAATGGCAATTTATGTGCATAAATGTGTAAATGCATAAAAAATTGCGCAAAAATTTTTAATGATGTTCACAGAAATATTTAATGCATGGCCCAAAAAGTGGTAATGCAAATAAATGAAATTCCGTAAATGTGTAAAAAGAATAGCATGAATATTTCATAAACCAAAACGAGTGCTTTTACAATATTGATAAAATATTAATGACAAAAAAATTGATTGCCGGAGGCAAACCAAAAAGAAATAAACAAAATATTTTAATCAATTTAAATAAACGCTAAAGGAAAAGTGTGAAATTCTTACTTGCATGCAAATTGCAAAAAAAAAAAAGTTAAGAAAAGGGCGTGTCAGGCATTTGAGGAATGTCATTGCTAGACGACCAATGTTGAAGCCAAAACAATGCCAAATGGGCCAACAAGTCAAGCGACAAGCAACTGACGACAACGACGACAAGTTGGCCAAAAACTTGACCAAGTTGCGAGGAGACATGCCGCTGCCAGAGGGCGTGGCCCAAAAAACAACAACAACCCGCAAATCGGCCTGAAATCCATCAAGGTAACAAGCCATCTCCCACTCTGTTTGATTGGTTTATGTTTGATTGGCAATTTCTAAAAATAAAACAAAATTCTCTCTATAATACAAAAGTATTTTGTATCTGTATATATACATTTATATACATATATATATATATATATATTGGTTTGTTTGCCACTTGATTGCGGTTTTAGACTTTTCCACTTGTTAAGTCTCATTCCCCAGACGAGTTTTGCTTTGGCGAGTCGCAGGCAAGCCGAGTAGAGTGGAGTGGAGTTGCGGCTGGAGTTCATAGAAGTTGCAGTTTCAGTTGCAGTCGCAGTTGCTGCGCCTCTTCAGGCTTTAATTTAGAACGCTGAGGCCCGGCGGAGACTAGCAAGTGGCACATGCAGCACGCAGCCAGGGGAAACAAATTTCAAACGAATCGAACGGTTTGGTACTCTGTTTATTACAGAAAAAAAAAACTTAATGTAAAATATAAATCTTGGTATTTGATAAAAACAAATTCATATTCAAAATAAATTTGAAATTAATTATTATCTTTTAATATATACGATTTTTGAACATATTTCGAACTGTTTTAAAATTTATATGTTGTAATCAAGTTATAAATTTGAAGTGAATTTCAAGGGATTTTTAATCGAATTTAATGTGAACTTTTAATCAATCAATCAGATAATTGTAAGGGAATTCCTAGAAAAAATTAATTTGAATTTCAAAGGAATCTTAAATAATTTTTAAGTGAATTTCAGGTTAATTTTAAATAATTTTTAATGGATTTTCAGAGGAATTTTATGTTTATTCAATGTGAATTTTGTAATAATTTTTAGGTGAATGTTAACTGAATTTCTCGTAAAAGTATATACGAATTTAGAACCTTTATAGCCTTATTTCGAATAAAACCCAATCTTGTGCAATTTCTCAACCAATATACCCCTTTTATCTGAACCACTGTCTCGTGCACGGCATATAAAGGAAATGAGAGAAAGATAGATAGTCGGCGCTCAATAGATAGGCAACTTAGACAGCTAGACAGGGACAGAGACACGGCCCGGCGGCCTGGGTGCCGGTTCCAAGGGGGTTACTGGGGTGCAGGCAATGAGCGTATAAAACAAATTGCATATCGCTGCAGAGGCCCCGCTCTCAGTAACAGAGCAACAAAAACAAAAAAACGAAAAAAAAACTGCAATAAAATAAATGAAAATGCGCTTGGAAAAAGCATTTCAAGTGTGCTCTTTCTGGCTCCAATTGGGGAAAGGGGGGAGACGGAAAATCAGGCAGGGACGGGGCGACGCATTAAAGCACGGCCAGACTGAAAAAGTCCGACTCAAACCCAGACAGAGACACAGACGGTTGTCTATTTAAACAGTCTGCAAGTGGTGGGTGGGCCCCGAAAGGAGTGGGGAGGGAAAGGCCTTGCGATTGCATCCACCGAGCGGAGAGATGGATAGTCAGGGGCCCGAAAACCAGCAGAATCGACCGAAAAGCCATCGAGGCATGCAATTGTTTTAGGCCTTAAATAACTGTATTTTCCGTTCTGTTCAGTTCCGTTCCCCTGGCCATTTTTGGTCGTTTGGCGCTAAGTGGAGGGAGGTCCCTATCTCCTCTAATCGTTGCTGCCCACAGGGAGGCCGAATGTACACAGGAAAAATTACTGAGATGGTTACAAATTCTATACCTCGTATGTCCTTGCATACTTTTTGGCATCTTTCAAGGTTATTTCTAGGAAATCAAATCGTATATTATCGATAATTATTGATTATAATCAAATAAAATCGAGTTTTTTAATAGACTTTTGTTGAGGAATATTTTAATATTTGGGGAAAGTTAAAACATTTAAGTTGGGTTGAGCGGCTTCAGAATAGATTAGCTAAATTTTTCTTATTTATTTTCTCTTAATAATACATTTAATTTTGTTCTGTGTATACACCAAACTCTTTTGCAAAAACTGCGCGCATGTAAAATGTTATGGCATGTAATTGATGTCATTGTATCAGCATGGAATGCATCGAAGACATGGCATATGGATATATAGATACGGACATTGATCGTGCCCGTGATTTATGGTTCGTTAACTTTCTCCCTCTGCACCGAAAAAGTTCGCCGCCCCAAAATGCCCACAGAGCGCAAAATAAAAAGGCATAATAAACATTTACCATGTGGGATAAGGTGACAATGGAATAAGTGGCTTGATGCTCGCTTGGATGCATGGCGATTAAAATGGAAATTGATGGGGGCGGTTATTATGGTCATAATTATGTTGGACAAAAGCAAGATCAGGGGTTATGTTGGTGGTTCATAAATGTATTAAATTCTGTATGGCATGAGTGTGTGTGTTTTTGTGGGTGGATAGCATTTAAAGGAGTAATTAGGCTTGTAAAAAAGAAACACGAAACATGAAAAATTCCTGAAAAAGGCAGTGGAATTTGGGAATTTAATAAAAGAAAATTTATAGAAAGTCTCTCAATGAGCTGGCGTGTTAAAGAGGTATTTTAGATATGCCAAAAATGTACTTCAAATGTCATCCTAACAAATATTTTCCCTAAATGGCGTGATAGCTTTGTAAAAAGCTGTCGAAATGATTGTTTGGTCGACTTACAGACCCTGACACCCCAATTATCAGCTAATAATTCATAACAGTTTATATTTTCAAGGCTTTAAAAAATACTTTTGTACTTTAAATACTTTAACTTTAATTCCCAACGTTTGTCAGGGGTATAAATAATCCAGCAGAATTCAATTTCACCCGATTTTCTGCTATTCCTATAAAATCTTCTCCAATTATAAGTGTCATACGTCAAACTCCAGCTCAGATTCAATTCAGAAAAATTCTAAACTTCAGTTTCAAATGCGAAATGGATCCAAATGAATCACGCTTATGGAATGTGAAATCAATTAAATGGAAATCAGCTGGAAAATAGAGGAAAAACAGAAAGGAAATGGAGAAGGAGCTGCAGAGAGAACAGCGATAAAATACCAGACAATGAGAGAGCTGGCGGGAGATGCGCGGACAAAGAAAAGTCCGTGAGCAGGTGCATTGACTGTCAAGCTCTAAACGCATTCTCCCCCCTCCCCACCCCTTTGGGCCAAGTCAGCTTGGCGTTAACTGGCTTTGGCTTTGGCGTTGGCTTAGCCATTCCATTCAGAGAACGAGGCGAGGCTAAGCGGATGCATTAGACGATGTTGGACAACGGCAAACGGAACAACGCCAAAGAAAAGCGCAGGAAAATAAAAACTCTGAGCAGAAAAGTGAAAATTCAGAGGGGCGAAGAAGAAAAAAAAATAAAACTAGTTGCAAGTTGGAGAGGAAAAGCGCGCAAGAGGCAGAACCTCTTCCAATGACGCGAAGCAAAGACGTTTCTAACGGTTCAACAACATTGAAGCTGGGTCTTGAACTGCGGAATGCACAGAGAAAAAAATCCAATACCAAGTTTGATATTCTCCAAGGATGTTATTAGTAAATTTGGCTGCTAAATTTCTTAGGGATATTTAGGGATACTTTACACACATTTACTTTGCTAAATCGACTCTCGCGGTAACTCGACTTTATGCTAACGAAAATGCCAGTGTAGGAATTTGCTATTTTCCCTTCTATATATCCAACTCTGTCTGTCGCATTCTTCTTTACTCGTCACTCGGTTTCTTCACTTTTGCTGGAACATGTTCTCTTTTGGCCTCTGCGTTCGAAACCCGCCGCAAAACAAGATTCCCCTAACAATGGCCATTAGCAATCTGCAGACTGTTGCAGATGTCGCTGCAACTGCAACAACATTGTTGCTATAACCATGGATATATAGACAGTCGGTCCATTGAAGCGAATAGGCGACAAAAACTTGCTGCCAAAGTCATAGGAATCGCAGACGTCTAACGTTCGTCTTTGTCGATGTTTTGTTGAGGCACCACGGGGCGTATGAGTGTTATAATTAGTGAGAGAGTACCTAGGGATAATAGGGACAATAGAGTGTGTATAAAAAATATATAAAGAGGCAAAATATATATTTCATATATTTAAAAATTGTGTAAACTTTTAAACAAAACATTTATGTTGCAACCAAAATATATTTAATTTATAAAAACATTCGAAATATTTCAAAATAAAATAAAATAAACTCCTGTTCCTCCTGAAATACCCATTTAAACTTTTGTTTATAAATTTTAAAGATAACAACTTCCGCTTTTTTGCTTTCACATCTTGTCTCACAAAATTGGAAAATATATTTTTGTGCGGTTGTGTGTTGCCTTTGTCAACTCATCAGCAGTAGCTTTGTCGGGACATTGTCATTGTCATGGCCCTAAGACTGAACTAACTTACAGCACAGCATTCGTTAGGCTAAAATTTTCCCAACTTCAGTTAGTTAACAATTTTTGCTTCCCCAACCTAACCTTCCTCCCTCCCACCAGACTACGCGAATTCCCGCCATTCCAATTTTACACAGAGAAGTGGTTTTTGTACAATTTTCAGCATGTAATTTATTTTAATTAACCAACTCGACAAAGACAAACAGCCAAGAAGATGAAGTCGAGTCGAAGAGGGGAAAGAGACGCCATTCAAGGAAGGCTAGAAATGAAATTTCATTTATTCATAATTCAATTAAAAATTTAGCAAACATTAAATTAACAACTTGATTAGCGCAATTCACGAGATATTTAATGGGATTAGGCAGCCAGAATTTAATTTTAGCCAGAACGCTTTCTCCACGTACAGTAATTGCCATCAAAATAGAAGCACCCACCAAGGCGGCAGCAGCAGCAGCACCAAGTGATAAAAAAAGGGGGAAGAAAGGAAAGCAGCTAGCAGCAGCGACAGACAAATTATGAAGCTGGCAATAAACTTCCGCTCAAAATTAGCGCAACTTCCTGGCAAGCCCCGAAAAGAGACTCCCCCTTATACTACCTCCGCCCTGCCATGTGCCACGCCCACAACGCCACCGCCAAAAAAGACGCTGACAAAGGAGAGTGGAGCGGGGAAAAGCTGAGCAGAGCAGAGCAGAGTAGGCGATGGCAATGACGCTGACAGCGGTGATAATGATGATGGGAAATGGGAAGGGGGATGGCATTAGAAGAGGGGGGATTGGGATTCTGGAGTGATTCTGCAGTGGGCAAATCGGAAAGGGTTCTTGAGGATATGGAAAATAAAGAGGAATATAAATTAAATTTAAATTTTCTGCAGTGGGCAAATCGGAAAGGGTTCTTGAGGATATGGAAAATAAAGAGGAATATAAATTAAATTTAAATTTTTCCTTATTAAACATAATATATATTATATACATTATTTTATAAAAGAAATATATACATATGTATATTTATTCATGGATACTTTTAATATTTTACACAAAAATAATTATTTACCTCTTCAAATTATTACTTTTCGGACTTTTAAATCGCTGAATGTTGTCTCAACTTGTTTAAATTTTTCGGTCCTTTTCTGTTGTTGGGGAGTGGCTCCAAAAAATTAAGTTTTTCTGGCTTTTATTTTATTTTTTTTTTTTTGGGAAAATGTGGCAAACCTGGTAGACAAGCTCCACACTCTCACAAATCGCACACAAAAACACAGCCGTAGCGCACACACGCACCCACAAAAGGAAGCTTTAAAAATGCCTTATATTTATATATTATTTGTGTGTTTAACAACAATTTCGATTTCTTTGGATGCAATTAAACTATATTGGAAATATTTATGCGTTAAGGGATGCCGGAAATGAAAAAAAAAAAAAAACAACAGAGCACACAGCCAACAGCAAACAAATGTGGCGGCTGAAAAAATCGATAAATTTGTCGGAGACGCTGGTGGCGACGCCGACGCTGGCAGAGCAGCAGGGGCGTCGTCCAGGGGGTGGTTTTGGGTGAAAACGGGACTGAAGTAATGGGGAAACATTGGGGGTGAGGGGGTTTAAGCCAGACATTGCCGGTTGCCATTCATTATTACAGTTGCTGCTGCCGCTGCTGCTGATGTTGCATTGAAATCAAAGTTCAAAGTTGCCAAAGTTCAATTCACTTTTTACCCTCGCTTGCAGATATGTATATATATAAAAAATATTAATATTTTTAAACAAATTGTTATGAATTTCGCACTGGCAAAAGTTTGTCTTTTTTTTGTAAGCGCGCGCCCGTTGCAGTTTGTTGTTTGTTTATTTTTTTATGATGGATGTTTGCCGTGTCTCGTTTTTTGTTGGGGATTTCTCCAGTTTGGATTCGTGTTTTCGTCTCGTCGGCCCGAGCAACGAAGTTCAACTAATTGCCGAACGTGCTGGGGCTCTAGACTCTCAATCCGAATCCGAATCTGAATCTGAAGTCGAGTCTCTGCCACCGTTAGCGTCGCAGTTACTCTCTCGGCGGCGTCGCTGTCGCTGCGGGCGTTGCATGTGAGTCGGTCGGGACTTTGGCTAGCTTTTATATATATTACCCAGCAACTCCAATTGATCTAGGGTATAATGGGAGTTTGTATTATATTTGCAGCAGTTTAATGTACTTTTATACATTTATTTGCAAATTTTAAAAATAATCCTTGTGGTATTTTAGATATTTCAAGAATTTCTTTAAATTTGAAATGTAATCAATTATAAAAAATATCAATGCATCTGGTAAATAATTTTTTTGACCATTTCCAAGTTTCATAGATCGAATAAGCAGCATATTCGTATGATTTCCACTGCTATTTATTCAAACAATCAATTTAGCCCCAAAAAGTATGCTTTAATTTTTAACAGTACAAGTTATGGCGCCTTGCGGCCATTTTCTTTTATCTTTCTGTTAAATTGCATCAGACTTAACTTCCGGTTAGGAAAATTTCATTTCCTAGTCTCTTAATTAAAGATTTGGATTTCAAAGATTAGAAAAGTATCTCAACCTTGAAATTTATTCATTTTTCGAGTGAAACCACATTATTTCAAAGAAACATTTACTATAGTTTCCTTTTCAATAAATTTTGTTTGTACCTGGGTATTTTATAGTCGTTCCCACCTGTTGTTTGTGTGTCGTCTGCCCGTCTTTTTTTACTGTTATCGTTTGCCGCTCTCTCGCATGCAACTCTAGTGGAGCCAAAGGTGCACCAGGGGATAAAAGTAAAGGGGGAAATGAGGCGCTTGGGGAGTGGAAAACCAGCAGGTTTCCCTTGGCTAGACAAAAGCAGATGTTATGCACTTTGGAAAATGATTCAGTTTGTATTAAGAATTCATTAAATAATTTAGGAAATATTGAGGATTAAAAATAATAATTAAACCAAGTCAACATAGAGACAATATTTTCTATGATATTAATTTTGTTTTAAACAACTTTTGTTTCTACAAGAATATTTTTACTGGAACGGACAATATAAAATGTTTAGTGATTTTTTATTATTTAAGGAATATTATTTTCATGTGTGGCGGGGTTAATATATTATGATAATGTTTTCTTTATCTATTTCATTGCAATTAATATAGTGACAAACAAAAAAACTGACTATTAATATTTTTTAAGCCGATTTTTTTTTCAATTAAATTCAAAATTATCAACGAAAACTATATAAATTTTATTCTTGGTGTAAAGTTGCCATGCAAGTTGCAAGTTGCGCTCTTGTGTTTTGTCTGTCTCCCCGTCATTTCGTCTCTTTCTGTCTGCGTTTCTTCGGTCTCTTTCTATTGCCGGTTCGTTGCAAATATTTCGCCGGCCGCTCCTCAGTTGCTACCTCTGCCAACGTCAGCGTCGACTGCAGCTGTTCTGTGGAGCGTAGCTTTTGTTGCAGTTTTTTTTTTATTATGGTTACTAGTTGTTAGTCATTTTCAGTTTTGCCTCTTATTGTTGTTGCGGCAAAGAACCTTCTTTGGGTCTAGGGGAAAATCTAGGAAAATCTAGGAAAATCCAGCTTAGAAAATTGTTATATTCTTAGAGATAGTCTATAACAGTTTTGTGGTTATTTAAATACAATTTCAGATACATTATTTAAATAATTTTTGGTTTTATGCTAAAGTAATTTCTGCCACAAATCAGTAACTATTGTTCCTATTGTAAGATAATTATTTTTATATAGTAATCTGACTTCTTGTGGTAGAGTTACATGCTCTATATGGTGAAGCAACAAGCGAAGAATATAAAATAAATTGTGCACAATTTATACAATACTAATTTTTATTTTAATCTTTTTCTATAGATTTTTTTAATACTTGGATTGGATTTAGTAAAATGTTCTATATATATTTCCTTTTTATAACCCCTAATTCACATGATAATCATGTCCTTTCAAAAGGTGATAAATTTCCACCCACAAAAAAAAAACATATAGCTAATCCCAAAGAACCATAAACTTCACTTACAACTGGCAAAATCAAATTTTATTGTAGGCAAGGAAACTTTATTTGGGGTAGATCGCCAATTATTAACGACTTGCCAAGAATCACCCTTGTTGGGAAACCGCAATAGCAACAAGAAATGCTCGTTTCATATATAGCGACCGAATCGAGAAAATGTTTGTTAGTTTTTGGGCCAATAAAAATGCCGGGCAGCGAGGAGTTGAGGAGGGAAAAGTTTCGAGTTTTCCTTTTTGCCAAGTTGAAAAGGGAATTTGTCGGCATTTCAAGAGTTGCGGTTTAATTGCAGCCCCAAGGAAACTTTCTTCGAGGTGATGGCAAAAATTCTGTTGGCAGTTGCAGTCGAGCAGTTGCTAGAGCTGGCTGAGTGGCAAGCTTGGTGCATTATTAATTAACCATGAAAATGGCACCAAAAGAAGGTCCTTCTACAGATATCTCGTTGCCAAAGATTTCCACATGTCAACAGCAGCAGGCGGCAAAAAGGAAATCCCTCTGCGAGATGCGAGAACTCTCAACTTTAAGCCGCAAAACTTTTCCAAAGACTTTGCAGAACCAACACAACACATAAAAAAAAAATGAAAGAAAGAAAAAGAAGGCAAAAATTAATGCCCGTGTAAACGAAGACAGAAACAAGAAGAGGAAAATGGTGGAGGGAGGATGCTGTGTTGTGTATAGGAAAAGCTGAAAAAGTTTCAACAAAAGAACTAATGCCAGAGGAGAAAAGCCCCAACGAAACTGAAACCAGCAACGAAAATGTTGCTAACGAGTAGATAAAATAAAAACAACATAAAAACAAACAGAAAATCAGTAGCAAAAACAATAAAATGAAATCACCAAAAAATAAGAAATAAAAGTAATCTCTGTTACCCGAGTTTCAAATTCTCTTTCATTGCGATGTTGTTTTTCAATGGCAGCAATTGGTTACATTCCAATTCAGTTTTTAATTTGAGTTTTTATAATATTTTTATAGTTTTATTTTAAAGCAATAAAAATATTGGCCAGGAAATACGGTTAATTAATTGTGGTCAGTTTTTGGGGAGAAGCTGTTACATTAAAATATAAAACAAAATAATATAAAGAAAATGATTGAGAATAGCTTCTTCTATTAAAAATATACAATAAAATACTTATAGATTTGTTTTAAATAAATAACTATCAAATATCACAAATATATACCAAAGGTTAATACCCTTACACAAAAGGCACCAGTTCTATGGACCAAAAAAACCTCGAAAATAATCTGCAACAATACGTCACAGCAGGCAGATCGGCAGCCGTGGAAAGAAGGGGGGAGGCCCAGTAATAGAAGGAGGAGGGAGGCGTGGGAGTGAGGCCAAAGGCAAGCAACTTTTGCAGTTGTCTTAGCCGCTTTTATATATTTTTTTCGTGTTGCCAAATGCCAGCGAAGGCCGTTCGACTGGCAAAAGTACCGTAAAGCGGCAAGCGGAGGGGCGAGAGGAGCTTCAAACATCCTCCAATGACCAAAGATAGGTTAGCTCTTTTTTTTTTGTCTATATCTTATGGCTAAAACCTGACTGCAAGACATGGCAGAAAAAAAAAGAAACAGCAAAAAAAAAATAGACTGAAACAAAACTAAAACGGAATGTTGCTTGACAAGTCGGCAGCAGAGTCACATGGAAAGGGCGAGGAGGCAGTGGGAGGGAGGTGGTGTATATATTGCTATAGGAACATCGGAAGACTTGGCCAACCATGGCGAAAGCTCTCCCAGAGTTCTATCTCGCTGCCTCTCTTTGCGAAATCTGGATTTGTCTCTTTGATAGTTTTATTTTTCTATTTTTTCCAGTTTATATTATTTTTATTTCTATTGTTTTTTTATACATTTATTTCAATGCATTGCTGATTTTTTTATGCATCTAGCACATACTTAATAGACGAAAATAAATGCCAGATGGCACAGATGCTTTTATCACAGATACTTTGCTGGATTGTAAATTAGAATTTGCCATTGCAGTGGCATATTAATTTGTTTGCTAATTATAATTTATTTATTAGCATTGTACAAATATTTTACTGTTGAAATGTATTAAACAAATTATGTATATAAATTGTTTTATATGATTATTTAATTAAATAGAGCGTTTTTAAGCTATCGAAATATATAAATTCGTTCTAATGCTTCATAGTTGTATTTTTTCTTGCCTAATTTTATCTTGAATATTTTAAGGTGGATTTTATATTTCCAAAATCATAAAATATATTCATATTCTATAAATATTTTCAAGTAGCTATAAAAATTTAAGTGTTCTTCTTCTTCCTAAAAAACGCTTATATTTTTATTAAAACTTTAGTTTTAAATTATTCAGCGTATATCCTTCTTGTTTTTATTTATAATATAGCACTGAAATTAATGCGTACTTTTCGTACTTTAAGCTCATGCAATTTTTATAGCCAACGTAAAAAATAGCGCTGTGTTTGCCTTTAATAAAGGTGTTGGGTGTTGGAAGCCTAAACCCTAATACGCCGTATTTTCTCGCACTCGTTTCCTTAGCATATATCCTATATATCGTGTAAATCAGTAAAGCTTCGAGCTAGTGGGATTGAGGTGGAATTCAGGCAAAGAGCCCTCATTTCAGACGCACATGCAGACCGTGGGACGGCAGGGGAAGTGGGACCCCTAAGCATTTGCTGAAATTGCTGGGTACTGGCCACCAGCCCCTCTCTCTTGGCCGCCAGCGCTTGACAAGTAGCCTACACAGGCAACGAAACGACGCGTTTTATAAGCCAACCCTCAGCTACACCCACTACCCCGACTGCCTCCCCCCAGCTACAACCACTACCCCCTCCACGATTACACACATATAGTGCCATCATCAAGGTTATACACTTACACTACGCCACGCACATATGTGGGCTGTAACACAGGAGGCTTTGTTATTACGTCCGGAGGAGGTTTCGCTTTTTTTCTCCCTTACAGCTCTTAGCCGTTAGCCAGTGGCTTAGTCAGCAGGGAGCTCACACCTCCGGAAAGGTGCAAAAAAATAGCTACAACAAAATACCCACAAAAATATCTATATAAATAAAGTTTAACAAAGTTTGGCCAAACTTTAAAATTGTTACGAGAGCTGGTACAGCTTATATAAAGTTGGGTCAAAAACGTTATAAAGGAAAATGTTTCAAGCTTTTTCTACAGTTTACATTTAAAGAAATGATAATGTGACACAAAAATATTTCTAAATGTATTATCATATTCAGAAATTGTTATATTTCCTTTAAATCCTTTTTAATTAGGTTTAATGCCTTGTATAATTAAAAAATATATTTAAAAATTAATCAGTAAAAGCAGAAACAACTCACAACTATCCTGGATTTCCCAGCAATCTCCGGAATTGCAAAGCTTAATCCCCTAAAGAACCCATACCTCTGGCTAGCTGCCAGCACCGTTTCGATCATTACGCATATAAAGAATCCTTGCACACGCATAAACACACACACACACAACGATAGAGGGTACACACACCGGAGGACATGTAAATATGTTTGGCTACGCATAGCCAAGGTATAAACTCATTTCGTGCAATTTCACCTTTCTCTAATTTTCATGTTCGGTGGCATTTGGACCGAGTGGCACAAGGGGCAGGATATGGAAAGGCTAGAAGGATAGAAGGCTGGAGAGATGAAAGTGTGGGAAAGGGGTGGACCGCAGGACACCAAATAGCCCAAAATGGTGACATTGTTGTTTAAGGCTGAGGCAGCTACGACGACGACACCGCATCTAAATCATGAGCCCGGCACAACCAGCATCATCCAAAAGGAAGGACCAAAGGGATTGGGGTATGCCACCATCCTGCTTTCCATTCCCATCCCTCCCTCTCAAGTCCTTTTCACCCGACACCGGGTAGTGAAAAATATCCACATGCTAAGGCAAAAATCGCACTTGCAGCCATGGATTTAGCACATGACAAAATCCCTTTGAGTACAAACCCCAAAATGGGATATGTACTAGTTTCTGTGAAGTCGCATTTAGGGATACTGTACAGGAAACTATAATATGAAATATATTTTAAAGATGTATAAATTAAATATAGAAGTGAACCCCTCTTAATTTATAAAAAATTAGTAGGAAACTCGCCTTGAATGTATAAAGAAAGGGGTGATCTTTAGATTTATAATTGAAATCTTGGAAGAAAATTTGGTATTCTGAAATCCCAACCCCGAAAATCATTAAGGCTTACAATCAGATTTAAATAAAAATATTAAAAGCAACTCACTATATGTAAACTTTCCTCCTTTTTGTCCTGTCAAACTGATTTTGTAAAACTATAAAAGCCTCAGCAAAAACCCACTGAAAGGAAAAACTATTAGTCCGAGAGTTTAGGGCAAAGGCAGAGCGCTCGGCATGTGTGTTGTGGCCACCCCTCGAGCACTAACTAGTTGTCCCTAATAAATGGATTTCGGTCCGGGGCCGAGCCCAAAGGATGTACACATGTTGTTCTGGTGCTGGGGGCAAAAAAGACGGGCGGCGGCTAAGGAAACCTTAACATGATTAATGTTGTCGAGTGCGGTAAGGTAACTACTGGTAAGGTAAGGTAAGCTAAGGTGAGGTTACCTGGTCCTGCATTAAATATACATGAAATTACATGCAGGCAATCGAAGAAGAAGGACGACTGGCCATCTCAACAAGTTTCAATCGATTTTTGTTGTCTGAGTGCCTGTGCGTGCGTCCTCTGTGTGTGTGGAAAAATTATGAGGAAATTCTACCGGCCCGGAAAAATCTCTGTCGAAAAATCTAAGAGCCAGTGGGAGAAGGGGAGAAGGCAGAAGAGAGCTCCTCCTGGTGTTGGGCCATTAAAAATCCAAACATGCCATTGAGACAGAATGCGTGTCTGTGTCCGTAAGTATCCTGCTGAGCCAGCCATCGGATACGAAAAGCCGGAGAGGCACTCTAGGGCATCCTCTCCGGTTACTGCTGCTGCTGGCCATTGGACGAGTATAGTCCGTTTGGTCGGTTGGATTTTGGGCCACCGAGAAGGTGCGTGTCAGCTCCAATGGGGCTTCCAGACTCGGCCTGGCAATTAGCCTTGACAAATGTGCGGCCGGCAGTTTGGTTTAATGGATAATGTACCTGGACATGGTATGCCAGCGATGCCGGAATGCGAATTTACTGGCCGAGATGGCAACCGCAGCAGAAAACCAGAGTGTAAAAGTACATTTTAAGCCTTAAATGTGCATCGGACAGGTTTTTTGGGAAAATTATTGTTATTCTTACGGGTTATGAGAGGGAGAGAATGGCATTTCACAATTTATGACAATGTATTGGCTTGTAATGTAAATATTTACGTCATATTTCTTTAAAATTTTACCACATCCCTGAAATTTTTTATATTTAAGGTTGTTGAATGTGTAACTGACAGGCAGGCTAAGGAATTATTGTTATTACTAAGAGATTGAGCAAGGATATTTGAGGTGAAAATATAAGTAATTGAAATGGTTACTTGGAAATGTTCCTTAAATTATTATTTGACCGCAATGGAAATGTATCTTTGTCTTTGACTTACCTGAAAAGAAAGAAAATACAATAATTTATCAGTAAATTAAATCAAGTTACGGTATTTTTAATATTTACAATTATATAAATATTTAAATTTATTAAAGAACAATATTAAAGTCCAATAAAAAGTACTTTTACAACTTGTACAAAAATAGAAACTCCATAAAAATATGTCATCATCTTCCGCTCTCAGAATTATTAGTGTCACCATAAAGATACTTCTTTCTTTAAGGCAAAAGTAAGAAACATAACCATCATCGTGTCAAAATGTGTCTTCAAGTGCCAACCACACAAGTTGAGAGAGATATTTATGCATAAAAACGTGAATAAAAATCAAACGAATCAGCAACAATTTTGCATCATAAGCGACGACATTAAAAGAGCGCACAGGGAGAGTTGAGAAAGAAAAGAATATCCTGTCAGGGTTTTTATGCCAGTGACAGGCAGCCAAAGGACACCAAGACGCGGCACTCATTAAACTTTCATGGCCAGAACCAGAAACTGAGGCAGAAACGAAAGCAAGCATCTGGTTACATATTTTCCTTTTTTTTTTAGCAGGACGCATAAAGGATTCCTTGGTGAGGGCTTTATGAGGAGCGTATGGAAAGCAGGGCGAGTTTATGTGGCCAAATGGAAAGCAACTGCCAATTGGTATATAACTCAACAACTGCCGCAAAAAGATATTCTCGGAAAAAGATACAGGCCGCAGATACAGATACAAGTGCGAGTACAGGAAACAGATATACACAGCCAAAGGCCGGCAGTTTTATGACTTGACTGGCGCCCAGTGTCTTCGACATTGAGCATTTTACGAGCTCTCTCTCGGGAAGGGGGAGGGAAAGTATGAGTGAGAGGGTTAAACTTGCCCTGGGAAAAGTCCCTATCCCTGCTTGTTAGCAACTTTCTTTAAAGAAAATGCCCGGAATGCAAAACTTCTTCCAAATTAGAGGTGGAAAATCCGTTTTAATTGATGCGACCAAGCCCCAAAAGTATCCAAAAGGGTCTTCGTCTCCTTTTGTCGAGTTGAGATTCCATAGAACGTGAGCTGGAAATGGAAACTCTTGGAAATTATTCAAATGTCAAACCAATTTATATTACTCAAAGGCGGTTATTTTCCTGGTAATAAAGTAAAAGGAGATGCCCAAAGGAAAGCGGTCACTGCAATCAATTTCATTTTCTTTGAGTGCCAATAAAAAGTTGTTGAGCAACGGCATTGATATGCAGCTCAATAAGGAGTGGAATTTTAATACTTGAGAAGGCTTTACAGGGCCATCAGAGTATGCTAATTTAAGCAAAGGATAACAAGAAGGATAACTTTTTAACAGACTCTGAAATTAGCATGCAATGTTTGTATGTATTTTATAGTTTATAGAGTGTAAAACTAAATTTTATGATAATAATTTGAAGAGAGCTGAAAAATAAAATGTTGTCCTATAAATTCTTAATAAAACCCCGAAACCACTACGTAATCTATACTCCATTTTACTTAAATATTATATTTATACATTATATATGCAGCTACCTTTTATTGCCTTTTATAAATAAATCCCCTTTGATTGCAGGGTATCAAACTCTCTGACACTTTACACTGCCTTCCAGTTTGAATCAATTAAAAAAGGGATTAAAGATTTAAAATCACTATTAAAATCACTTAAGCGTGACACACAGAGTGGCCGCAGCGTACAAAAACGAGAGCTACAATATTGCAGTTTCATATAAATATTTGTAGAAATCCCTTTGACCAATTTCCATTTCGATTCCAATTCCATTAGCCTCCTGCTGCTATTGACACATCGAGGCGGAGGTTCAGCCAACTGAAGCTGTGAACTCTTGGCAACACATGGTGTAAAATCAACAAAGAGAGAGAGAGAGGTGGGGAGAGGTCCTGGTCCTGGTCCTGGTCCAACAAATGACGGAAGTGCTGATAAAAGGAGTCACAAAGGCAGCCAGGATGTGGCAGCAAATGTTTCCTTCGCACAATGGTTTCAGGATGGGACACCCAAATGACCAGATCCCGAGGTGTGGGCGTGATTATCACCCAACTTCCCCATTTATAATCAGGTTGGGCGCCAAGCTCATCAAGTTTTAATATTATTGACAGACGATAGTAGTCTCATTCTCTCTCTCTAGCTCCATTCTATTCTTTTCTTTCCTTTCTTTCTTTTTTTTTACGGCTGTCTACACCTTATCGCAAATGACATAAAAACTTTGGGCCAAGTTTATGCACTTCTTGCACTTTGATGATGATGATGTGCAGGATGTCTCGTCCTTTCCCCGATTCCCCTTCAATCTCTGTGAGAATTATTCAATCGAATGTCTGTTTGTTCTGGTTTTTTCTCCCCCTACTGGTTTTACTTTGTGTGTCCAGGTTACAACAAACAGAGAGATAGAGAAAGACCGAGGGCTTTACAAAAACCCAACCAGAAATCCCCACCCCCTGCATCGCTTCTATACAAACATTGTCAAAGTACAAAAAGAACACAGAAAAAAATCTGAAATTACACACACTATTCTGAGGAGGGACCTGGCACGGGCACCTGGTGTTTGTCTTTCGTGTTGGCAACGAACAAAAAAACTGTAATGCAAAGGCAAATGCATTGGCTTGGAATTGACAACTCGGTTAAGCTAACAATATTTGAATAGCAAAACCCAAGGATAATGCATGAGTTGCTCAGGTTACTCTGACAAATCTGGCTAATGGCAGCCAGGACACTGGCACTGGCACTGCAGCAACGCAATTATTATTGACATGCCCCGCAGCAAGCTGCTGTTTGCATAAAGTTAAGGTACACAAAATTCTTGAATTTCCCAAACAATTTGTAGATCAACAAAAGTTAGAGGAAACTTCTATAGGATATCGATGGATTGCAGTTAGAGAAAGGGTAAATTTTCTACGGGAAATAAGTGATTTTATATTATTTTTTACTAAATACAAATTTTATACTTCTAGACACCTTTTAAAAGAATTCACACCGACTTCTAGAACCCCATTGATTTCCTTAATTAAAAGATTGACTAAAAGCCTAACCAGAACTTTAATTAATCCCAGTTCAGTTACCCAGCTCAACTGTCAACTCAATTTTCCAACCACACACACAGCTCATGAGAAAAACATGTACATATATTTCTGGGAATTTTCTATCAGTCAGAGCAGCACATGTATAATGCATAAGGATCCATCATCAACAGATTGCAGGCAAGTGAAAAATTCCAACGAAAGCGACAGAAATTATTTACAGCACCAAGAACACGGCGAGGAAGTGGTTGGTTGGGTTGATGCCGAGAGAGTTACGAGCTGAAATCGGGTGAACAACAAAGCTATAAAGTCAACGAAATTTGATGCCGATTTAATAATTCAGAAATTTGTTCATCGCAAACAGACAGCAGCTGCAATTGATGAGGCCAAAACCAAAAATAAAAAAAAAGATAACAAGAAGAAATGAAATCGTAAAATATAAAATGCAAATAAAAATTGGTTTATATATTATATATCCTACGTAAGCTTGCCCGCCTGATAAACAAGGCCGGATGTTCAATATTAAATCGTCAATGGGCATTAAAAATTAATGTTTATTTAAAAAGGCACAAAGTCCTGGACGCAAATCGGCTTGACAACATCAGGGGCAGAGAGAGAGAGGCACAAGCACAAGCACAAGACACCGAAAACCATTGTCAACGCAATGAAAATAAATGAAAATGAAAATGAAAAGGAAAACAAAAGGGAAAGTAAACAACGAAAATAAACAGGGAGAAAAAAATGAGCAACGGCACACAAAACCGCGGCTCTTGAAGTTAAGCAGCTTTCATCAGGTAAAAGGAAGTGGAATTCAGGTCGGGATTGTAATGCTATTAGCTTTTTGGTTTGTGAAAGGTCAGCGGTTAATGGTTAATGATTCCGGAGAAAGACCAACTGAAGCCAACCCACAAAAAGAAAGAGAGATAAAAAAAAGGATGGTGATCAATTAAATCAGCATTGAACTGATGAACCCTTTTCTGGTTTTGTTTAATTTGTTTTCTCTTTAAAAAAGTAAAAAGGGAAAACTTTTTGTAACACCGCTGCTTCAGTGCTTTCGCATTAATTCACGTTTGTATACATTTCATTAACAACTAAAGCGAAAATTTGCCCGAAAAAGGAGCAGGCAAGGACTTAGCCTGAGAGGTGGATTTGCCCCATAAGCAACTTTGCTGGCGCTTATTGGAATGAAAAGTAAATTTACAAAACGTGCACAAAATGGTGAAAATGGAAACGAAAAAGAAAGGGGTTAGAACAAAAATATATATATATATATATAAATGTATATGATTCTCTTATTTTTTTAGCTTGACACAACGCACAATTTCGCGGGCTCTTCAGTGAGTTTAGGGGGTGTATGCACCCCACTCAATTTTTGCTTGTCTCCTTGGTTTCATTTTTTTCTTTATTTTTTTTTTTTGCTTGCCTTGCTTATGTGCGCACAAAAGCGCGCTTCATTATTTTCATTTCCGTTGCTCTTCTGTGACACGCACACACACACCCACACCCACAGTTAAATACAAAAAAACACACACACACACATACGGGAGAGCTTTGTAGGCTTTTCTCATTTTGCTTGTTCGCATGTAATTTAGTGTAAATTACTTTGAGTAGAAGCCCCAGCCTTAAAACCCTCCTCACATCCATTCGCATAAAGAATACGCACACACAAACACACATATACAGAAATAAAGGACCTCTCTCACACACACTCATGCATGTCTGGCAGTCGGCGGCGTCGTCTGGTAGCATAATTTTTAATTGTATTTGCTTGACGTGTTATAAACGATATGAATTTATGCTACACCTCAAAAGTTTCACCAACACCACCACCCCCCAAACCCGCAATTTCCTTCACATCCTAGATTTTCATGTTAAAGAAAAATGGTTTCTTTTGTCATCTTGGAAAATTATTTTGTTTTTTTCTGTTTCATGTTTTTATAAAGATTTATTCTTGAATAGTGCTGACGAGCATTTTTCGTTAAAATGTCTACACTTTACAAAAACATGAGGAAAGTTATCTTTAAAGAGCTGAAAATATTTTATAAATTAATTAAAATATTTTATAAATAAATTTCTGTGTAATTTTGAAAGTTAAAAAGGGGAGAAGCAGCATATGCACATAGTTGTAGAGAAAAAATTAAGACTTTTCGATAGAAAAAGGCTCTCCAATATATAAACATTTTTAAGAACAATATGAAATAATAAAGAACATACTTTACTTATTATAAGTTCCCTTGATTTAGTTTGAAATACTTTTAATTAATATTTACTTTATCAAGAGTTTATGGTGTACTTCAAAAGGTAAATAGTAATTAACTCAAATTAAATATCTTCAAACCGTGGAAAGCAAACTGTTTAACAATTAAAATCTAATGACAAATAAATGAATTTAGGCAAAACTTTTGAATCCTTTTAAGTAGCAAACAAATTTTCAACACCACCGCAACGTTAACTCCGTTAAAAGCTTTTCCTTAAGCTCATCTGCATAATTTGGGCAACGATAAAAACAGGAAAACCTCGCACAGCTGAGCTACAACTAACAAAAACAAAAAAACAAACAAAAACAAATGCACAACAAAATGAAAATAGTTGAAATAAAAACAAATCTCTCAAAATAATCCATTAATGCGTCTAATCCTTGGGAAATTTCCTGTACTCAGCCGGCAGTCCCACTTGCGGCTATCTCTTTCTCTCTCTCTCCGTATGTGTGTCGCTTTTCCACTGAGCCATTCAAAGGAGAAATTCAAAAAAAGAACTATAATAAAACGAAAAAAATTAAGCACGTGTATTCCATTTATGGGTTAATAACCCCTGCCCCGTAGTTCGTTATGCAGTTGAAGGCGGGCAGGCACTTAATATTACTAGCAGAGCACTCGATGCAGCTGCTACCCCCGAAAAAGGACGAGGCGAGGGGTGACGGGGGGTTGTTTTAAAGGCTGCTGCAATGGCGGCATCAAGCAAAATGGCGGCGGCACACACACACACACACACACACAGAAGAGAATGGCGTACGTTGAGCATATGCATTACATGCATATTAATAACACTAAAAACTTGCCACGTCTGTTTTCCCCCTCTCCCCCTCTCCCCCACAGCCCCTACCCCCCCTTCACATCACACGTAGACAGAAGGACAGTGCGAGCGAGTGAGTGTGTGTGAGAATTGAATTGCTTCAAGTGCCCTTAAATTGCCCTCATTACATAGACAAACACGCACACCCATGGAGATAAAGTGTTGCTACAGCTGCGCTTTTGCAAAATGGCCACACCCACCACCCATACACACACAACATACAGACGAAGGCACACATAATCCCCCCCTTTAAATGTCCACACCGCTCTCTTCTTCATATACCACACACACACATGCCACTTTTCATTTCCGGCTTTGGATTTTTCACTCTCCAGAGTTGCAAGTCTCTTCCTAAACACAGCATCATCGCCAAGCTGCATTAGCAGGAAAGCAGTAGCAGCAGCAATAGCAGCTGCAGCATCATCGGGAAAAGCAGCCGGAAAAGCCAGGAAAAGCAGTGGGAAAACAGAACAGCAGCAGCGGCAGCCACTCATCTATCTACTTATGCCTTATATTTTATCTGCTTGCACTTCTCTTCTTTGGCTGCTTTTGCTGCTCCTCAGCTGGTACTTAGCTTTTTTCTTGTTTCACATTAAGCATACGCCCCGTGCGACCCCAAGTGAAAAGGATATCAAGGCTTAAGAATAATTTCTTATATGCATGTACATACGAAATGAGAGATTTTCAATATCTTTAAATATTTTTTTAAAATAATCTTGAGTTTCTTTTGTCTTAATAATTTTTTTGTGGTTATCTGATAAATATTAAAATATAAAAAAAAAATTTATTAATTACCTACAGCTAGTTTATAGTGTCAAACTTATTAAGTCTTTTTTTTGACTCTCGCAGAATCATAAATAATTAAGTTTCAGTCATTAACTATGTTATACTTTAATATTAAGTATACGCAGTGGTGGACTCAACTTGAAATAAAATAAATAAAATGCCCTTTAATTCTGTGAAATATTACTAAATTCAAAACCAAAATAAAAAACAAATAAAATGTTATATCAACACAACCTTAATTCGGTTATTAAAACAATGCGTTCAAAAATGGTAACAAACAAAAATAAAGCCAACAAAAAGTCGTAGAAGATAGCTTGTCAACCTGAAAAAATTAACATTTATGTTGATTTCATTTATGTGCCATTCTCTAAGCATTTTTTGGCAAATTAAAAGCAACACAAAAATAGAATTAAGAAAGGAAACAGGCGCAAGAAGAATTCCCGGCATCCTTGATGCTTTTCGGTTGCAATTTTCGGCTTTTAATTTGGCTTGGAATGCGGTCAGCCCCGAAGCTTCAGCTGCTGCATGCACATTTATAATTTTTAATTATTCCAATGAAATTCCTGGCCGGCCAAAGGCAACCCGAGAGGAGCCACAGACAGACAGGCAGCAATCTTGCCGCTATTTTTCCTTTTCTATTATATATTTTTTTTTTGCTTTCTTGGGGAATTCTAATAAAAATAGCTTAGCGTCGACACTCTGGACGGGTTGGGATATAATGTGCAGTCAACTCGGACAGGACAAGCCGCAATGTGAAGTTAGTCTGCCCTCAAAAATTCAAACACAAAAGTTCAATTTAACGTAAATACTTTTCAGAGGAGAAGGAGTTCCAAAGGGTAAGCCAGCTGCCAAAGTAGCTGGCAGCTTCAGCTATCAATAGTCCTTTTGGCCTGCTTCGAGTGGGAAATGCCAATGGGAAATGCGAGCGAGGAAAAAACTACTTAGGAATCCGCAGGACGAGACAGGAAACGAGCCTTACAGCCAGTCGTCTCAGGGAATGTCGAATATGAAATGTGGCCAGATGATGCCGCAGCCGCCGCAGGAAGGAGTTGTGTTGGCCATTCAGAACTATTCCGAGAGGAAGCAGCTGCAGGCTGCAACTTCAACTCGAGAAATATGAGATGTACAAAATGAAATAAAGCAATTGTATGCGACTTTTCCAGAGAAAATATATATAGGAGATATATGTTGGCTGTGAGTTACAATCATTCTTCCCTGGAAATATATTCTGAATTATGTGACAAGAGTGGAGGGAGCAAGAAAAGGCAAGGAGAGAACTACTTTTGGGGAAGTTTTCAAGTGTAAAACGATTACTGAAATTAAATATTCCTCACTTACTTGTATTACTGTTATTTATTGAAAATAAATAAAATTAAATTGGGAATAATTCTGGAGATATTTCCAATTTATTTCTAAAGTTTTGGTAGATCAAAGCCTGTTCCTTATGGAAATGGATTTATAATCATAAGGAATCTTACTTAGCTCGCTTCTAGAAACCATAATCTCTGCCTTAAATCATTACTTTATACAACTCCTTTTTCTTTCCAAATTTTTCATTCAAATTCAATGTGACAAACTTGCAAGATCTCACAAACCGCATTGTAAATCCCCAACCCCTTGAACCCTTGCCATTTACACATTTCTTCTTCTTGCAAAAATATCTACACGAATGCCAAAAAGGACTCGTTGCCATTGTCATCGTAACTCCCTTCGATTTCCATTCCCGATATCACCGATAAGTTTTGGGTGGGAGTGTGTTTTTTGGGGGGGCGTGGCACAGACAGACAAAGCACATTTCCGTCAAACACAATAAGTCGATAAAAAGGAAAATGGTTTGAGGGGGGCGAAAGAAACGAAAACAGAATAAGATCTAAAAAGAAGAAAACGGAAAAACTATTTTCCAATTTTCCAAAATGTAGAAGATGTGTGGAGGTTACGGCGAGGGGTGGCGGCTGGTGGCGAGGGGTGGCGGCTGGTGGCGAGGTGAAGGTTCAAAGCTGCACAAACAGAGATATGCAAAAATTGGTAATGGCAGAGCCAGAGAAGGAGCGAGCTGAGGCAGCAAAAGTTGCGCCAAAAAAAAAAACAAAGAACTTTCCACAAGAAGCTGCCGTCAGAGGAAAAGGAAAAAATGAAGATAAACGGGAAGATACCAAAAGGGGTAACAACGAAGAAGAAGGAGCAGCAAAACACGGAGATGAATTATTAGAAACGTATGCAAAATCCTGCATATGCATTAGAGGCTGCATCCATGCCTCTCTGTGAGTGTGTGTGTGTGTAAGCTCCACGAAAATAAATCAAAATGTTGCAAAAATGTTGAAAATCGCTAGAAAATGCTACGACGTGTGGCATGCACTTTAGCTGCAGTCGGTTTTTTCGACACTTTCCAAGAATTTTTATTCCCTGCAGGAGCGAGTTCGAGGAATCTTGACTTTTTAGAATTTTGTTTCTCCTTTTTAAATATTAATAAGGATTAAATATACTATGGGCATGAGTAAATGTTAAAAAATAACGCAAAAAGGTGGCTAGGTACATGATTATTAGCAGCCAAATTATAATAAATGTTGCTATAAACATGTTGAGCAGCAACGATTGTTAAAACCTTTATAATATCATAACTCCCATGTTTACTATCCAAATATACTTCAAAACTATCTTTTTGTTTTATTGTTTTATTATTTGTTATTGTTATTTA
The DNA here is from genome assembly GCA_035045905.1 of Drosophila anomelani. Taxonomy (NCBI): domain Eukaryota; kingdom Metazoa; phylum Arthropoda; class Insecta; order Diptera; family Drosophilidae; genus Drosophila; species Drosophila anomelani. The sequence goes on from JAWNOO010000165.1 coordinate 9,917,862, forward strand.
TTATTTTGTTATTTTTTTTTATTTATAAATATTAATTATATACATATTTCAGAGTATATTCTAGACAATTCTCTGCTATTTACCCGAAAAATACCATTAAAATAAACCTAGTTGAAAATGTTCGTCTGCACTGGGTGCGTGTATGGGAGTTGGCATTGGTACTTTCCACTCACGATGCCCACCCACATACACACATGTCGTTCGTTTTTACTGGGCACGTAGTATTCCCCAAAGGCACCGCGTCACAGCTGCACATTTTAGCCATGTTTTTAATATGCTAAGCACTTTTTTATGCATTTTACAACACTATCAAATGTGCCAGTCCGCAGCTGTAATGCTGGTGTCCTTTTTCCAGGACCATCTCCCCAACCACTTTTTCCCATCTGATAATGTATGTGTGTGTGTGTGCTGCATTCACATTGACAGTCAATGCAGTGCGACAAGTCACAAATGTGCATATCAATGGATGTGTCAAAAACGTTGCCGAGAGTTAATAATACATTCCGCATTCCTCTAGGAAGACGCTGCTGGCAGCAGCAGCAGCCAAACGAGGGAGGGGCAGGAAATTCGGGATATATGGGGAAAATCCACTCCGACTAGCTCCAACTCTCGCCAATCGCTAAGTGCATGTCAAATAACCGGGTTTAGGGACAGGGATAACGAAGATGTGACTGACTGCATCCTGATTATGACACAGACACGATATATATTTGGTCCTGAAGTTTGACATTTCCAAGCAGCCACTGGCTTAGCTCACTCCGAACTGGGCGGTGGAGCCACTCCTTTTCGGGGTTCACTAAGAGGAATGTCTACCTCAAGGATTTGGCAGGAAGTTCAGGGAATGGCAAAGGACCGAAAAGAATGTAAATTTAAGGTGGGGATTGAAAGGCAAGAAATATGCTTGCATAGAGAAAATGAAATTATTTTGAAATTAACTTGAAATTTAAATATTATTCCTTAATAAATTTTCTGATCTTAAACCAATACTTTATTCAACCAAAAATCCCAAGAAATAGAAAACTAACACAAATCTTAAGCATTTCCTTGACGAGAATATAGAAAAACACAAATACTCGTATAGTCGCCATTCCAATAAATCCTTTTCCCTATATCCTTTCATATTACACCCTTTTTACAGACCACACATACACAGCAAATCAAGAATAAAATGATATGATATGAAGCGAGGACGACCGCACTATATCACTATATCATATCGCGTACAAAGAAATCTTGGTAATGCAACTCGGCAATAAGCTAAGTAACTGCCATCCTGTGGCGGTGGAAAATCGCACAGAGAGACAGTGTTTGCTGCGAGGGTCAAAAACACATATACACACATAAGCGGGGGTTCCCCACTTCTCACACATTCCCTAATCGTCCCCTCACTTTTTCTCCGCTTTTCCAAGCTGAAAACGATTTATGCCGAGCACGTTTCATGCGAAAGTCGTCAGCACGTTACACTTCAGGAATGCTTTGGAAGTACAGTTGAACTTATCCCTCTCGAAATTTCAAAAAATCGAATTTTCCTAAACTCACACAAAACGTAGGGGAATAAAACTATTTAGAGGGTCAACTTCATAAAATGATGGCTAACTGTAAAACAATGAACTTTAATTAATCAAAAGTTAACTCTCAAAGATGGTATATAAAAATCTTTAAACATTTTTGTTAAAATATTCCCAAAGTTTGAATCTATTTCTGCTTCAGATATTAGTGTTAGACAGTGTTGTTAGAAGCAATAATAGCCAACTTCCGTTTACTCCTGAAGCTGTTTAGCGAAATACAAGGGAAAAACAGGAACAGGAACAAGACCCAGACCAGAGAATGGAACGCAACAAAGGGAAGCACTTAGCGGTTTACGTTGGCGGTCGGATTGGTTAACAGAACCCAGAGATAGCCGGAGCAAAGGAGCGAGCAGAACGAGAGGGAACGTTGTACGGAGACCACCAGCAGTGGTTACGGTTGGACGACGACGACGAGGACGAGGACAACGACTAGGACGACTATAGCGATTTGGCCCAGGGAGGCGGCGACACAAGGAGCCGGATTATGCAGCTTTGCGCACACACGTGTGCCGAACGTGACAATTTTCGGACAAAGCTAATGATGCGAACTTGCAATTTGTATTGGAGCACGGAGATGTCAGGAGCAGGGGAAATAGGAAGGAAATATCAGAGATATGTTTAGCTTAAGCTGAAGACAGCTTAATACTCTTTGCAGAAGCAGAGAAGGCATTAAAAATAATATATTTGATTTTTAAGAAATATTTATTAAAGAAATAGATATTTCTTAAAATAAATAAATATTAATAAATATAATTTAATACATATAATAAATATTTTTACAGAGTATTCTACAGTCTGCAGCATGTACTGAAATCTTTACAAATCTTGATCAAGTCATTATAATGGGATTACCTAGATTCCTCCTATATATTGGCATTACAATACAGCTACAATTCAGACTCGACAGAAAAAAAGAGCCTACGCAAAGGCAAAGAAAAATTTGAACAAGAAAAAGAGAATGTCAAAGTTCATGGCCCACAGAGCCCAATAAAAAATGAACTTTTTAATAAAAACATTGATTGAAACAAGCAAAATCTGTAGAAAAAAAAAAACAACAGCACAAAATGAGGAATCTTTTTGACAAGCAGCCAAAACAAAAAAATAAAACAAAAACTGTAAAATGATTATGAATCCAGGACCTGGGAGAGAACCTATCCAGCGGGGGCGTGACTTTGGCCAGGGCATGTAATAAATTAATGAAAAGTTGATGAAGCCAGGACGTCAAAGGCGTTGCCAGGACGTTACGGAAAAATATTTTCTCGCTCATCAAACAATTCAAAGCAGCAAAAGGGAAGCGAAGCAAACTTTTTTCATTAACAAAACGAAATCGAGAAAAAGTCAGGCGACAAAAGTTGATGATGATGGCACATACATAGAACATTTTTTCGTCCTTTTTTCGATGATTTCCCAGCACACACACACACACATTGAGAGGGAGATAGAAACAGGCCGAGAGAGAGAAAAATTGTCACCAAATGGCGAGGCCAAGTGTTGAAAGTTGTTTTAATGTTAATGACATTTCATTACAGGACACAACGGGTGATGGACAACAAACAACCAGGGGGGAGGAGGGAGTGGGGCAGAGAGAGATCCTGCTGACAAATTGCTTAACATATTTTATGCCACAAACACCCCGCTAGCGTCCCTCTAATGGACACCCATGGACAATGCAGTGCTGTGGTGCTGCTCTTCGTCTCATTTCATTCCGTGCCAAATTAAATAAATAAATAAAGCATCAAGCATACGCACTGTGGTACAGTAGATAAATTTAACGCAACGCCCTTCGGTGTGTGTTTAATGTGCACGGAGAAATTAGGGATGTTTATAGGAAATTTATATTTAAGATGGGTTTTTCTTATATAAAGAATAAGCAAAAAAATATAAAACAAAATAAAATTGCAGGTCAAAGAATTTACTTTGTATTATCTTTTCAAAAATAATTTGTAAGACGTTGTAAGCATCTTTAAATATAAAAAATATTTGAAACTTTTTTACTACAATTTGAAATATATAAAAATCTATAAAAACCCAATTTTAATATTATTTAAAAAAGGATTTAAGTATTTTAATTTTTTCCCGTGTATGTATATATTTCTCTAGAGCATCCACTTGAAGCCTGAAGAAGAAGAAGCGGCCCAGGCAGAAGCAGCAGAAGGCGCCCCAAGAATGCCTCTTGATGTGCTATTTTTACAAATTTTAGGTTAAAATACTTTGGCCAAGTGGCTCTGGCAGCAGCACAAGCCAGGCCAACTCGGGCTGAGCATGTGTCAGAGCACACACACACACACACACATCAGACACACACTCCAACTCATACACACACACATAAATATAGCTTAAAGGACGATGGAGGAGCCGCATCTGTGAGGCGTTGTAGCGTAACGAATCTCAAAAGGCTGCCACTGCTGCTTGATGCCAAAAATAAAGCGAGAAATGAAAACGTGGCAAAAGTCAAAGAATTGTTACTGCACAACACACACACACACATACACCCTGGGAAATCTATTTAAGACTTCAATTTTTCTTGCCATGGGCTCGAAATGCAAGAAAAAATGTAAAAATAGGTTTTAGTTGGCCCTAATTTTTTAGCTTCATCATTGGGAAACCTTTCTTTTTTAAGAAAATAAATTTAAGTCAAGGATTTGAGCAGCACTAATTTAATTTAACAATTATACCTATTGAAATTAATTTATTTTCAACATATTTAAGCCGCCTCTTCCATTATGGAAACTCTTGGCTTTAACAAAGTGTTAATAAAGCCAAATTCTTGCATCTTACAAAGCACAAATTAGGCTTAAATGATGCTTTGGCCTTTTTACATAACTGGCAAACAAGAAAGCCAATCTAAGACCTTTAGCTTATCAAATAAATTCACTTTTACATGCTCATTTTCATATTACAATGTCTGTTGAGATACTTGATTTTGGTTCTAATTAGCAGTCACAAAACTCAAGTCATTGCAGTTTCCGCAAATGCAATTTACAAAAGGTGAACGCAAATAAATACGTTAACAAAATGAGTGGGTCAATTAAACAATTGTCAGAAATTTGGCCAGAGGTGTATTTTCCTCAATTAGTCTACAAATGCCGCAATTTGATTTTAAGTTTTCCAAAATTAATTGCATCAAATGAAACAGTTGGTAATTTATTTTGATGGACTTTGAGGCTCGAGTGAGTGATTAGTAAATTAGATGCGTGTTTCACCTGGAATAACAAATGCAAAGTGAATTGAAACATATATGGGATTAATAAAAGGCGTGTAGAGAGCCTTGAATAATTGAGCCAAATTGGATATTTGGTCATCAAAGGTGGAATGCTCTGCTCCGTCAAAACCTGAATTTATTTTCCATTAATTCACACACACACGAATATACATATGTAGCCAACTTTGACATTTAACCTCCCTTGCCAACTCCCCCCTTACCCCCTTCCGTTTTTGTGCAGAGCTTTGCTTCATTGAGTCAACTTGATTAGTTGCTGCGACAGTTGTCGTTCGTCCCAAAAACATTTTGTACAAAATAATTACAGAGCATGAAATTGAATTGAATGAAATGCCATTTCATGGAATTACCCGGAAAAGTTGTTTTTTCCTCCATTTTTCCTCGCTCGTAAAGTTTCGTTCTCTCTCACTTTTTATATATTTATTTTGTAAGCTCCGCATGTGAGACACACGGGACAATTTTCACAACCTTTTTTACTTTGGTTTATTTTTTATTATTTTTTTCAGTTTGTAAAAACATTAATTAAATGCTCAGTCAGTGGCATTAAACTGGAAACTGGGCAAACTGTGAACAGAACATTGAATCAGTTAAAAACTTCAAGCTGAAATTATATGCCTGGGTTTTTGGGGGGCCAAAAATCATTTATGAAAACAGTTTGCAACAAAATGGAAAATAAAAAAATAAATCGGCAGAGAGAAAAAAGAAAAAAAACTCAAACCAAAAATGGTTTATGTTAAATTTGCTGGAAAACTCAAACACACACACACAGGGAAAGGGACGAGTGGAGGGTCAAAAGCAAATTGCAAATGATGAAACTTTGCCCATCATAAACGCCATTTTATGTTATCCAATATGGCGTCGCCGCCTTCTGCCCTTTTTATTTCATTTTTTTTTTTTTGCCTGGCCCTCTCTTGCTTTTGGCCATAAAATTTTCACTTTTTAGTTTGGGGGCCGAAAAGTTTTTGCTTTGCCGTGTAGATTTTTGGGGGGAAAATGGAAGGCAGACGGCAAAAACAGAGCCTGGCTAATCGCACATATTTCCACATCAATAACAATTACCAAAAGGAGCCCAGGACCAAAACAAAAACTCATCTCATCTCATTTCGTATGCAGAAAGAGAGTACAGATTTTCCACACAATTTGCCGTCGGGGGTTCACCTGGTTCACCTTTAAAATTTTGTTTTGCTTGAAAGAAGTGGGTTTCCCTGCTTTGCGGCGACCGCACTTAACCTCGTCCAGCAGCGGCAACAATTTGGGTTAGTTGCAAATGTATGTCAGTTGCTAATTAGCCGCACTTCACTGGACCCAGTGCACATATACATATGTATTTATATGGAAAATAATAATGCATATTCATAGGCGCACTGCCGCCTTTTTTCTATGCGACCATGTCACGCATACGCCACGTGGAACGCCGCCACTCGAAAGGGTCCTTGAAAGCAACAGCAGAAACGACAACAGTTGCAGCCAGCACACGCAGCTCATAAGTGCCTTTCCTGGCGGTGGGCGTGGCCAACTGCCCACTTAACGAGGCAGCAGAAAAATGCAATCATTATTACAGGTCCTGCAACGCATAAGTCCTGTTAGCCAAAAGTGATTTCTAAATGCAGAACTTAATCTCTTGCAGGGATGTTGACATTTGCATAAAGCTAAATGCATTGAGATTCATTAGAAAGCCACTAAATTTATGTAAAAATATTATTAGGCGTTGCTTAGATGTTTGTTTTATAAATAATTACATATTATAAAAATTATAAATATCCTTTTTTTGTAAAAGAAGTCTAAGGAATTAGCAAAGACTTTATTCTTATTTTTTTACTAGAAAAACTCTTTAAAAATATACATATATGTTCAGCATTAAAATTCAGTAATTATTTAAATTTTCCCACCCTTCTCTCTACTTTTTCATGACAATTACTTAGCAAACCTACATTATATTTTATGGAAATCAAAAAACTATTATTTACCATTAATAAATACTTCATTATTATATTTTTTATTAAGAAAACTCTCTAAAAATATATATTTTCTGCATTTATTTACAAATCCCAACTCGTTAATTAAGTGTTACCCATTTTCCCTTTAGTTTTCTCTTAGCAATTACTTAGCAAACCGAAATATGTGAGAAAAATCACATATTTTAACTGAAGGATCCTCTCTGACTTAATTTCAGTTGCCCTTTTTCCGAATTTCCCAGTATTGTGTCTGACGGGCATTTTGCCAATTCATTTTCACTTCGAGTAAAATTAATTAGAAATCAACAAAATGAGCAGAGAACGAAAAGAGCAGAGGGCTCAGACAGTTCTTCTTACATAAATCTCGTTCGCCTGAGCCCCCCAAAAGCTCAAAAGGAAAACAGAATAAGAAGCAAAAGGAAAGCAGGAACTTACTACAAAAATAAAAATAAATAAATAGAAATAATAAGGGAAAAACATTTTTCACTCTTGGCAATGGACAATGAGGAAAGAGCAAGCCAGTTCCCTGCTGGCTCCCCCGCTAAACAACAATGAAAATGAATGAATAATATGAAAAGATTTTTCAGTTGCATTTTTTCCCGTAGCTTTCTTTGGATTTTTCCTTTGCTTTTCTAGCCATTTGTAATTGAAAACATTTTTGTGGCTCTGAAGCAACCCTCGCTTCCCTCCACCTCTCGAAAAAAACCAAATCCTCAGCCATATACCGGGGCTAATAATCATTATTATTACAGATTTATATTTGCGGTCATTGTGGCTCGTTATTTTTGTTGTAATTATTGAAAATGTGCTGGCCGAGGCAGTTTTTCCTGAGTTTTCTACCCTCTTTAGCCCAATGATTGGCCCATTTGGTTGCCTGTGGTGGGGTTTTTAATGAAATTCTCCTTGTTCTACACACGAACAATGGGTGTCATTATCATTCCAGTTCGTCAGTCAGTCAGTTAGTCAAATATTTGTATAATTTGTCTTTATTGTCATTGACATTAGGCACATTTGTTGCCTCGATTATCTGGGCATTCTTTAAGTGGACAAACAGCTGACGCTGCTAATGGCAGCAGTAAAGGGAGGAGGTGGTTTTGTGGTTCCAAGGGGGGGTGCAGGGCGATGGGTGATTCTGGGAGCTTGTCAGAGGTTGTGGGTGTGGCTGCCTCAGATTTCTGTTACTTAGCTCGAGATTACGTCTTCTGTTTCTGCCTCTGTTTGTGCAATTTGTATTGCAAAGCTAAGAAATGTATGTAAATTTTTCTTTGTTGCTTTTTGTTTTCTTTTTTTCCCCCAAAGACAAGAACGTTTTTCATAAAATAATCAAAGAAACCTTAAATTCTTTAATTTTGTGAAATAAAATAACATTTAATAGAGAAAATTACACTAAAATAAATGGGTTTAAAATAAATAAATAAGACCAAATATAAATAAAAACCACAGGAAAGTTCTTGGAAAAAAAAGTCAAATAAAAAGTAAGGCCTTCCAAATAATTTATAAATTAATAAATTCAGCCAAAAAATATTCAAAGAAAAACTTTCAAATTCACACAGAATCGTAAATGTCTAAATAATTTAACCAAAAAAAACCCCACACATTCCGCTTGAGTTCACAAAACCCAATCCCAATCCCCCTTAAAAAATATATATATTTCCCTTTAAACTTCTTCAACCTGAACAATTCATTTCATTTTTGGATTACCCTCACAAAGCCGCTAAAAAATTCGGCTCCAACCTGAAGAGGTTTCTCCCTTGTACAATATATAAGAAAATATATATAAGGAATATACATTTCTTTAAGTACGACGAAATCCAAGCCGTCAACATTGGATAATAAATGATAATGAGAAGCCGCCCGGTCTGCGACACGCCGCCAGGAACAGGATAATCATCAGACAGGATAAGCAAATTGACGGGGGCCATGGAGCATTGAGGAGGCTAACAACCAGCAGAGATACCAGCTGTAGTCCGCGGTACTCCCCCTCCACCCAGCGTAATTATTTCAATATTTAATGACTGTAAAAAATCAAAAGAAGACTATGCAAATGCCACACTCGCGAAAAATTCGCAGCTCTTTTTACTTTTTAGAAATATATTTTTTGAGAACATTTTTCATTAAAAATTTAAAATAAAATAAGGTTTAATTAAGAGTCATTTAATCCAGTATTAAGAAAAAATTTGAGTGTATTTCGATATTCATTTAGTTATAATATTATAATATTTTTCTATAAAATAATATAATATAATTTATATAAAAACATTTCGTTTCAAAATAATTCTCAAAATTTTTTCAAACCAAAAACTTTTATTCAAGTTTCGCTTTCTTTTCTAACAATGTATTTGTTCAAACGCAAGTTTGAAGGACTCTTTGGAGGACACTCACCACAGGCACAGGTATCACGCAGTAGACGCAGGGATGCCCACCAACAGCAGCGGCAGCGGTGGCGGTCGGCAGTCCGTAGGCGGCGCACAGATGGTGATCCGTCTTAAATATCTTTGTTGGCGGCGGCTGGGCAATCAGCGACGAGGAGGCGCTGGAGCACGTGTACAGCGTCGTGGTGGTGCTGGTGCTGTTGTTGTTGCGATTATAGCTGTTGCTGCTGCTGCTGCTGCTGTTGTTTCGGCTGCTGCTGCTGCTGTTGCTATTGCTGCTGCTTTGGATGCTGCTGCTGCCTTTACAGTCACTGTTGTTGCCTGTGGTTTTGCTAGCCTTGCCCTTGCTAGCCACTGATGTTGCTCCTGATGCTGCTGCTGGTGTTGTGATTACTGTTGTCCCGGCAACACTTGTTGTTGCTCCGGTTTCCTGCGGCGGTGGCGGCGGCGGCGGTGGTGGTGGTGGTGGTGCTTGTAGCTGCTGACTCAAGGATATTGCTCCTGTGGCTGTAGGAGTTGCTCCTGGGAGTGTTGTAGGTCGTGTAGCTCCTGCTGCTGCTGCTACCGCCGCTGCTGCTGTGGTTGCTGCCGGTGTTTGCACAACTGTTGCCAACGATTGGCCTACAGGTTCTGCCTCAAACTGGAAGGGGTCCTGCTTCTGCTGGTCGAGGGACTCCTTCTGCTGCTGCTCCTGTTGCTGTTGCTGACTGAAATTAGCTAGCTTCGATGTTGCTGCGGGCAATGGCGAGGTTTTTCTCTTGATTGACGCAATTTTAATGGCTATTGATGAGCAGGTCGATTGTAAATAGATTTCCTCCTTTTTCCTTACGATTTTTTCTTTGCGACTGTCTGAGCCCTGTCTGCCGTCTGGTTTTTAGTAGCTTTTCTTATTGATTTTTTGTTTGTTTTTAGATTGAGAACATTGACTAGAGATCGTTAGGCGATATTTTATATTGGCTAAACACTGAACACTTATTAATGTTGAATTTTATTTGATTTATTTGGTTTAATTCTTAATTCGCTGTTAGTTAAGCACACACACAAGTAGACACATTTAATTTTGTTTCTTATTTTTTTCAAGCTAAGCTTTTTTAAACTAATTTTATGTTTTGTTTTCTTATGGCAATTTGCTAAATCTTTTTCACTCACAATTAAGCTAGTTTTAGGGTTTTACTTTTAAGCTAATGTCACAAATTTAATTTGGTTTTCTTTTACTTTAACTTTATTGTCTCTATTTATCGCTTAGAGTTTTCTTTTATTATTATTATTTTTTTTTTTTGTGTAATAGATTTTATTAAAATAATACTGTAGATCTTTGCTTTGGTGTTCACTTGAATGTTTTATTTAATTATATAGTTTTCCTTTGAGAGTTTGTAACTCCTTTTAGTTGATTTCTTTGGGGTTTACTTCGAGTTCTTAGTTTTCTAAGATGCTTAGGAATTTATCGCTGACAATTGTTGCGCTGAGAGACTGGGAATCCTTGGACTACTTTCAGTAGCGAGTTCTTGAGCAGAATTACTTTGTAATTTTTTTAAATATTTTTCGCGCTTTTGTAAATAATACTGAACTTCACTTGCACTCGGCGAATTCTCTCAGTGACTACTTGTATAATTATATATTTTCTTTAATATTTGTAAATCATGGACAGAATGAACTGACTTCGACTCAGATTACGTATACGCACGGGGGAAATGGAAAAATATATATATATATATATATTTTAATGGTGAATCTTGCGGCGATAAAACTCTTTTCGAAACACAAAATGGCGAGCTTGCACTGTTGAAAGGATATTCGCAGGACTCCTTTGTGGGGCAACCCGCTTGGCTTGGCTATTTTCTTGGTTTCTTAAATTGGAATTTAAAGTGGATTTCGATATTTCGATACGATTTGGCTCTTCAGACTTGGCGCTCGTCTCAGGCAATCTCTGTGTGCTTGGGGCTCTGTGGTCGCTTTCCGCTTTTGTGGTGCGCAAAATGAGGAAAAGGCGTTTGTAACTGAACTTGACAATCGTCGAATGGATTCTGAATTTCTCATTGAGTAAGGTTTTGGAGTAAGGCCTCAGATTCCGGACTCGGACTCGGACTCGGTTTCGGTTCGCGTCGGTTCTGGCGCTTCGTTTCCTAGACTTCGTGCCTTCAAATTGCATTTGCTGTGAGCCGGCAAAATAATTCCCAGCAACAGGATCCACAAGCCGACGCAGGCGCATCACTCAAAGGCGTTTCGTCTGGCATTCAGCGCTGCATTGGGAGAATCCTAGAGAATATCCAGGAGTCCCTGAGAATCCTAGAGAAGCCTAGCATAACCCATCCCCCCTTGCCTCTGGTCAGCAGCTTCAATTGAAATGCATCTCAGCCTATGCGGCCGCAATTACCTTAACAACTTTCTGGCTTTCTCTTGCAATTGTCAACATTGAATTTAATCACAAATTACTACGTGACCAGGCTAAAAGTTCTCATCCTGCCACATCCTTTACCCCCCCTCCATCATCATCATCATCATCTTACCATCGAAATATAAATATTTTGTTGAGCAAACTTTTTAGCGCACAAACTCAAACACTGTAAAGTTTTCAAGTTTTACGAAACATTTTTGGTTTTGCAAACTCAAATAGAATTTGCCAAAAGGAAAATTCTACCCAGAAAGCGGAAAGCAGGAGGTAAAAGTAAAGGTGGAAAACAAATTATTCGGGTAAATGCAAAGCGAGGAGAGAGTAGGAAAAGCAAATCAAAGGAGTGTAAATGATATTTCCTTTTGTATATTTCCTGAAGTATTTAATTTCCTAATTACTAAAGGGGGAACATGAAAGCAAGCAAGACAACTAAGCTGCTCGAAAACTGTGCAAAGTATTTGGTATATCAATAAGATTTGATTGAAACACTTCAAGAAAATATAGAAGCAAAGTAGTTTTAATAATATAAAATTTTTTTTAAGCAATAGAACAGAAAGGTTGGGCTTGACACCAATGTAAATAATTTGTAAACAAACTTTAAGAATTTAAAATTCATATTGAAAACATAAAGTTCTTATTTTGAATATAAAAACAATATGAAAAAAGTCTGGAGAACCTTGGAAATAAAATATGAAACGAAATATTTAAAACAGAAACAGAGAAATATTTTTATATTTTATCAAAACCAATAAGCAGATTTTCAGGTCTCCTCGAAACTTTTTAAAAATGAATACCTCAAAGTATAAAGTTTTCTTAAACTTAAAATTTCACCCATAAAAATATTAAAAATAAATAAATAAATCCCCCTCAAACAAAGTATGGTCTAAAGTAATTTTAAATATATCTTCCCTTAACTCCATAAACTTCAGCAACTTGCCCAGTTCCGCTTTTATTTATTTACTTTCCTTTCTTTCGGCGGACACACAAAATGCGAAATATAATTTTCATTCCGGGCACAATAACTGCCTTGGACTGCGGCGCTGACTAAGCGTGCGACTGTTTACAATTTTTCCCGTATTTTCCTCACTTTTCTCCCCCTCTTCTGGCATTTTTATTTTGATGTGGTCTGCCAGAATGCCTGTTGTTGTTGCTGCTGCCGTGAGTTGAAAGCTGTTTAAATGAAAGAACGTTACCGTGGAAAGCCAAAGCAACGCCTGTTGGCCATTAGAGGATGCCAAATAGATGCTGCCTACAAAGCGAGCACACCTGGAGGGGCTGCAGTGAGTGTTGGAGCCATGGGGGAATGGGAGTGAATAGGTGGCTACCTGGCCAGGTGGGCTACCTAAAAACGCAGCAAAACGAGCAACATTGGACCGGGGTGCGTCCTGGCCCCTGCCCAGCATTGTGCCGTAACAGCTTTGAATAGTTTATTATATGGAAAACATACTTACATATATTTTATGTACAGAATTTGCACCATAAAAAAATATTATAGAATTTATTTGATAAAAAAAAAATATGAATTGTTTTTTTAAAGAGAAATAAATGTATTATTTTGCCTTGTAATTTATATCATTTGTAAGCGATAATTCTAATTAAAAGTATATAAAATTGGGATAGGCTTTTTAAAAACCCTAAAACTCTAATAAAAAAATACTACAAGATCCTAAATGATAAAAAAGGAAATCAAATTTAAAAACTTGATCGCATAATTTTAGATACATTTTTAAGTGCTGCAAAAACGTATGAGATCTCTGAATTATTCCAGAATAAAATTATGCAAGTCCCCAAAAACCTGAATAAAACCATAGCAAATTTTTAAGAAATTCCCAAGAAAATCTATAAATTTTTATAATAATAATAATAATAATTTATTACCGAACATAAATATATTTTAAATAATTTATATCAGTGCACGCATATTTACGCAAGTAAACCAGATTTTTGTCAGGTGGCCAAGGACGAGGGGAAAACTACTTACAAATGTTGCCTTTGTATAATTTTCCTTTTGTGGTTTTCTATATATTTTTTTGCTAGTGCATAGTTTTGGTGTATTTAGAAAGCAAATGCATAAATTATGATGGAAATATTTCACAATGCCAAATCCCACACCAGAACTGGGAAAACTGGGTTTTAATACCATTGAAATTAGCAACTACAACAACAACAACAAAAATAGAGGAAATCCTGCTAAAATGTTCCTTTCTTCGGCAGCGCCCTGTGAATAATGATTTGTCAGGTGGGCTAGAGGATAATGTGGTGGTGATAGTGGTGGCGGTATAGTGCCCCGATTCTAACAACGGGATTAGGCAGGCGGCGGAGGCGGCAACTGCTGCTGCACTGCAACTGTCAGCAAATTGATGGCGAAAATGGTTAGAAGAAATCCATATCATTGCCAGGCAATGGCAGCCGCATCAGCGGGAGCAATTTTCCACTCAAATGCGTGCTCCCTTTCCACCGCTTTCCTCTATGTGGCTCCCTCCTTTACCCATGTTTTCCCCGATTTTCCCCCCAATTTTTGCCTCGATTTTCCTGCCGCATTTTCCGCTTTTCCCCCCCTATGATACGAACGACTGCGTATGACACATGTCGATTGCAGTGGCGCCCCCTATATTGGCCGCGAGGCAAAGCTGGCGCCTTCTATGTGGCAAGCATCAAAATCAGAATCCGCATCAAAAATCATCAGCCTGCGTCCGATTTGAATGAACGATTGACTGACTGACTGACTGAGTGACTGACTAAAGCGACGAGTGGAGAGTGGAGAACGGGAGAGGGTGTGCGAGTGAGTGAGCCGTTTGATTGCTTGATTGATGCACGCAGCAATTGATTGATTGATGCCTTTGTTGGTACTTGATTGCTTAGATGTTTGGCCAAACGTTTTTGTACCAGTTTCGGTTTATCAACTACGCTGGATTTTTGATAAAGTGCGAGAAGCCCATTAGATATTAATATCCCTCGAAGATAAGAAATATACTTGGATTCACATCCTAAGCATGGAGAATCGGTATGATATAGAATAGTGAAGTATAAATGAAGTAATTATTAAATATTATTTCCCATTAGGATAGGTAATGTACCAAGTTTGAATCAATGACTAATCATTTCGAATGAGTATTATAAAGAATGGTAAAAATATTAAACCCAACCATGGATTTTATTAATTTCTAAAATATAAAATAAAGAGTTCTGGAAGCTTTAACGTCCCCTATATGTTCCTTATGAGACATATAGAGGTCGTTAAAGCTTCAAGAACTCTTTATTTATGTGACTTCATAAATGTTGAACAATTTTACCATATTAAAAAATTCCTATTAGGATTACATCAGCATTTCATTCGCTAAATAAAATCTGCAATCAATGCCACACAATTTTAAGTTAAGAATCTTTTTAAATAAAAATCATAAAGGAAGCTTAATGTAAATTTATATTCATAACATACCCCGCGCCTCCCCCCAATTGGCAAACATTTTGACCCAAATCACTCTAAAAATCATCACAGACCAATAAATAATCATCTAAAATTGCCACCTTAAATATAGATGAGATTTATGAATGTTTGACTCACGTTTGAATAGTTCTGGGATCGCGGAATATGTGGCGGCAATTGCTGGGCGTTCGCCGGCCCTCTCATTCCTCCTCCACCGCCACCGCCCTGCTGGGTATGTGGACCGCCGCCACCCATCTGTTGCTGCTGCTGAGGGGGCGGTGCGGGGCTGTATCTCGGATGCATTGGGAACACGCTTCAACGTTTTTTGTGTAGCAATTAACGCTCCCTCGAATTCAGTCGTGACTGCTGAAAATTAAAAAGCGATAAGGCAGAGTATATGCAGATTAGAAAGTGTGAATCATAAAAAGGCAGCAATTATAATTGTATTTTGCAGCAGTTACAATAAATACAGGAGGCAGGTGTTTCATTGTCAACACTTGCTGTTTTTGTTTGGTCAATAAGTGTTTAGTTTATTGCTTAGCTGGCGGTAGAGTTATTTTATTTCAGTGGAAAATAAATTTATTTGAAAAAAACGAGCATTAGATAATGCATTTAAATAAATTTAAAGTGAAATAAACATTTAAAAAGATTTAGTGTGAAATAATAAATTATTATCAAAGAAGAAAGATAATTAATTATGTAAAAAAAATACTTTCGAATTCAGAAACACTGAAATTTCATATAAAACGTATAGTTTAAAAAATTGTATTTACTAACTTAATTATAAACAGTTGCAAAAAATTGTGTGGCAACACTGGTGTTTTTTTTTTAATGTAAACATATATTCAAATTCTGAAAACAAAGTGTTCATTTACGTTATTGCATTTCATTTTTATAACAAGCTGTTTCCTATTTACCAAAGTTGTATTTTTATTTTAGGAAAATTTTCTTTAGCTTTGGGGTAACACTTTTATATTAAAAACGTTTATTAATATTTGCCGAAATTATATTTTAATAGATATTTTATCTAGTGGATATAATGTTTTAATAAAATTTTATTTTTAACTATTTACTCTTGCACTAATTTTACTCCACATTTTATTGCATTTAAAAATATCTTTCACTCCGTTTTGCACTCCACTTTCGTACACTTGCAACCTAGTTGCAGCTCAGCAACACTCACTCACTCTCCTCTCCCTCTCTTTCTCACTGTCTCCGTCAATTTCAATCTTTATTACTACTCTCGCATTCCAGAGATCTTTTGCCGTATTTCTAAATTGTAATTAATATTTCACTTGCAACTTTGTTGATTATTTTCGGCACTATTTTTGTTTTTGGTTGCTTTTTGTTTTTGCAACGGAGCATTTCAGCGAGTTATTTTAGCACTATCGCTATCTCTGTCTGCCGCACACGGCTGTTGCAACATTTGCATGGGCATTAAAAATAGCACACAGCCAGCCAATTTCTTGTACTTTTATTTATTTTTACGCGACCAGACAGACTAACACTGATGCAATCATTTATTGATATGCCGAGGGGAAAATTATTCAATTGCGAATTGTAGTACGTTATGGCTTTTTATCAATTGCACTTGTTGTTTTTGCCGATTGTTATTGCTTATTTAGAATGCGAAAAGGACAATGACAGCGAGAGAGCGGGAGCGGGCATTGCTTTTGACAGTTGCCACAGAAAGAGAGAGATAAGGGAGAGAGGAAAAGAGAGAGCGCGCCCGGCAAAATTAAAAGCGAAGACAACAAGTGAGCAAAGCAAAAAAAAAAAGGGAAAACGAAAACGAATTATTTGCACTACGATAAGGTTTAAATAATTACACTAATCACATAAAAAACTTAATTCTCACTGCAGGTTATTCACTTGTTGTTACTCTCACTTCATGTTACTCTCGCTCAGTTGATTTTACTAGAGAGCGCGGGAGAGCGGCAGCCACAGCCACAGATATTCTAAATTTCTTTATTGTTTTTATTGCCGTTCTTATTTATGTATTTTTATGCAATTTTCTTCTTGCTTTTTTTGTTTTGTATCGAGTGCAATGCACTAAAAGCAACAACACATTCGCTTTCAATTAGCTGAGACCTGCAAATTGTAGTTGCACCTATTTTAGTTTTTGTTTTTGCAATCGGTTACGACAGCGCTTTGCGGGGCTTCCAAAGGTTGTTTTTGTTTCATTTCCCCGCCCCCTTTTCCCACCTTTTGTTGCTTACTTATTGGAAATCTTGATTGTTGTTGGCTTGTCAGCTGCTGTTGCTACTTCCTCTTCTTCTTGCTTCTTGTTGCACGTTCAGTTTCACACACACACAAAGACGTGGGCACGCAGGCAGCACATAAAATACACACAAACGACGCTTGCAAACTGTGCACTTGAAAGTTATGTGGATTTCGTTCGATTTGTTGCTGGGAACTTTGCCTTTAGTTATTGTTGTTCGTCACGCGCTTTAATTTATATATTTATGCAAAATATTACAACGACAAAATATAAGTTTGCGCAGCCGAAAAAACGAAGACAGCCGCGGTTGTGAATAATATGAGAGTGAGCGCCAAGAGAGAGGCGACACAACGAAGAGCCGAAAGCAAAGACAGCAAAAAAGATACGAGCCGTGCGCTCTCTCTCTCTCATTCCCTCTCTCGTTATCTGCCGGCAAGCAGCGTTTCGCTCTTTTAGCTTTTCCGCCCTCGCTCTCTCGAGCTCCCGAAGTCTATTCTTGTTGCTGTTGTGCGAATCGCAAATAGAAATTTAAATAATTAACTAAATGGAAATAGCAAAGCAAAACTGCGGCCTCTCCCAGTTTGCAAGCAACAAAAAAAAAAAGAACGTATCTGAAAGGAACTTATTTTATATTGTATTATGAAGTTACAAATATTACGACAAAACATTGAACTTTTGAGATGAATTCCAAATTCATTTTTAAAATTTATTTTAAATTACTAGCATTGTTGTCTTCCAGCATTTTAAAATTTCAATATAATAGAAAATTGTTGAGTTTCTTATTTTTCGTAAAATATATTATAAAAGCCCTGCTAATAAATTAAATATAAATATTTTTAGGAAAATATTATTTATATAAGTTAGTTATTAACAAATAAAACAAAAACCTAGATAAATGGACAATAATTTTAATTCGAGTTTTAGTAAATGGAGCTATCTTTTAGAAACATTTTATAACATTTTATAAACAATACAAAATTAAGTTTTTGTGCCTCTTTTAATCAAGCTTTTATAATATATCTTTTTTTTTACTGCAAAACGAAAACTTTGCCTTCTTCAACGCACATGAGATACATCTGCCAATGCTTTGCTCTAAAAATGGTATGGGATTTAATCCCATTAGCCGGAGTTCATTACGTAAATGTCGCAAAATAAAATAAATAAAATAAAATAAAAAAGGCCCAGAAGGCACCCCAAAACTGTGTGGGGCCAACAGCAACTCTTGTGTTATTTTGAAATATTTAAATAAAATTAATATTCTCAACAAGTGCGTCGCATAAAAGTGTGACACCCACCACACTTCCGCCCGCCCACACACACGTTCTTTCGCCCACTCTCCGCCCCTCTGTACCTCCCCCGCCACCCACTCGGCTTTTGGCACATAACAAAGGACTAAGGGACTAAACAAATGATGCATGATGACGACAACGCAGAAGAAGGACGAGGGCGGGGATTGCAAAATGAAAAAAAAAAGGAAACAGAGATTAGAGCAACTCCCACGCATTGTAAAGCAATGCCACGCCCACCTCGCCCACTTAAAGTTCCCACAACAGCGGAGAGAAAAGTAGTAATAACTTTAAATAAATTCTATAGATAAACTTGAATTAAAATTTAATAAAATTATCAATAAAATAATAAATAAAAACAATAAATATTTAGGTACAACATACAAATTCTTTAGAAATAATGAATAGAACTCTTAATAATTCTAATTTTGAAGCATGTTAAAATATCATTTTCTTTCTACCTCAAAAGTTGATCCTTTGACTTTGATAATTATTAAAAATTATATCTTAAATATTAAATTATTTAAAGAACAATATCAATGTTATTTAAAACCTTTTAAAGCGTTGTCAAAATTAATTTATTTGCAATATCTGGCTATTATCCACTATATTTCTATTATTATCTGTAACCTTTTCAGTTTTTACATATATGAAGACAGTCTGTAAACAATGTTATACTACTTCACCCCCTCCCCGCCCTTTAAGCCTACAATAAATTTGCAATCGCAAACGGCAAAATTTGAAGAACGAGCCAGGCAGGACTAAAAGCAGAAAGGACAATACTCGAAATGAAATTGGAACGCAGGAAAAAAAGGAAATACAACAAAACATGCAAAGAATTTAAATTTATCTTAAATATGCAAATTTAATGACACTATCGAGATATGCAAATTTCACCAAAAGAAGCGTCAGTGCAAAAACAAAATAAAACGAAAGTGGAGCAAGAAATCAAAAAATGCCAATACAGGGAAAATGTTACTAAACTGTACAATAATTTTAAGTATGCTTTTAAAAGTACTTTTTAAAATTAATTAATTTTATGCTATATTAATTTGGCCTTTTAAATGATATTTTATGATATGTTTTCTTTGATAATAATATTTTTATTCACCAAAATGGTAATGGTAAAATAAGTAGGAGTCGTAGAAAAGTAAGATTTATATTTATCTAATCAACCCCAGAAATATACTCTTTTTATATATTTAATTATTTTAGAATTTATTTAGTTAATTTTATGCCTTTTTCGTATTACTACTGTACTAGGAAAATGGAGCAAGGAATCAAAAAAATGCCAATAAATAAGAGGTGGGCGGCTCTAGGAAAATAGAAAAAAAACAACAACAAGACAGCTCCTCGAGCACAGTGGGCCGAAACACTTTCGCCTAAAACGCATGAAAAATAACATATTGGGGAAATGGCATGCAAGATGGATGGCTCAGGGAAGAGGGGGTAGGGATGGTTTTCCGGGGGAAGATACTACAGCCTCTCTGCGGCCAAAATGACGACGCGTTGGTATTTTCATTAAGTTTGGCACCATTTTCCTTTTGTTACCCACTCCCCAACCTTCACTTTCTCTCACTCCGACCGCTCTTCCTCTTCGATATTTTCCGACTTTTACAGAAGGAGAAAAAGGCTATAGTATTTAAATATATAATAAATCTATATCTATAAAATCTTACAAAAAATTATTAAAAGAGTTAAATATGGAATAAAAGAAGGTATTATAAATCATAGAATATTTTGAAGGTTTGTTTGAATAAGATTTCTCTGGATGTCTAATTATATTACATAATTGAGTAATAATAACAATAATAATAATAAACAAATTACATCTTAAAAATTACATATTATTTGACTTGACTTTCTTTTCAAGGCATTTCGAATTATAATTTGAGAATCTTGTGTTTTGTCGAATAATTTTTTATAATTTAGCTTTGTACTTTAAATATCCTTTTACTTTTTATACTTTGATCTATTTGTTAACAGTGTTTTTTTTGCAGTGTTAAGTTTCTTGGCCGCCGCTTGAAGCGCAAAAAATTCTTGTCGCGCAACAGCAGCAAAAAGGAGCCGACCCCATCGTGTGGGGTTGTGCGAGGGCGAGCGAGAGGCTAGAGCGCTGCTACGTGACCGTAAGCAATTTGCAGGGTGGACAGAAAGCGGGGGTAAGCGGGGGAAAGCGGAAAAGCTGTGGAAAAAGCCAGTGTGGGAGGCCGAACCATTCCTCGCTGCGTAATCGCATCAAGAAAGTGAAATGTCAGCTGTTTCCATCATCTTGGCGTTGCGCCGCTGCTGGCATGTGACTGCCAGGAATTCAAGCTAGTTAAAAAATGGAATAAAAAAAATGAAAGCATAAAAAAAAGAAAGAGAAGTACTATTACCACTAGTTCCCCGATGGAATGCATTGTATAGGTCACTGCGTAAGGACCAACAAAAACAAGGAAGGGCCCAACGAGGTGGAGTGCTGGAAACACTTTTGTTGGCGCGTGATCTAAGGATAATTTATGACTCGCCCCAAGGATAGAGCCAAGTGGGAGGGTGAGAAGGTTGGCTTACGGGTTGTCAGCGGACTGACCTTGAGATAAGGAGCGAGCTCAGGACGAGCTCAAGAATTTAAATTCAATCAAATTGCAGTCGGTAATTGCTCGACCATGAATAGAAAGCATCTCTTTCAGTTTAAGGTTTTTTAAGGAAAAGTAATAAAAATAAAGGAAAGGAAAATAAAGTCATGTACTTAAACATTTATAAGGAATTTGAATAAGAAAATTAAGGAAAATGGAACAGAAAGTTGTTTAAGGAAATATATTTGTTTAGTTAAAAGATGTCACAGATTATTAGCAATATTAACAGCTTATTTTCAATTATAATTTACATCTCTTTAACACTTAATATACCAAATGCATATGATAAAATGTATATTAAATTTCTTTATTAAATTTAATAGATTTATTTTAATAAATGTAATTACCACATATCATTAGCAGTAAACCTCAAGGCAAATAAATCCCCAAAATAGGTCTGCCACTCTTCATTCCCTTTTGCAACTTCCCCCAATCGAAGTCTGTGCCTTGGTCTTTCGATATCCCATTAATATGTCCCCAAACACACACATCAAAGAGCACAGCAGCCCCCATATAGCGTATATACATATATTACGTTCATAATCCATTTTCACCCGAACAGACATTGAATGTCATTGGCAAAATTAATTTATATAAAATGACATAGATTTAATATGCGAATGAAGGAAGAATATTGATGTTTCTCTTCCTCTCCCCCCGCTGTCTCTCACTCTGTGTGTTGGCTCCGCATTTCCGCGTAATTACCTCTATGGGTGGAAAATCCGAAAGGAAAATCCGACATGGGAGCAAAGCCAAAATGGCGGCGGCGGCGTCGTCGTCGCCTGGCTTCATCATTATCGTCATCATCGTCGCCAAGACATCGTTAAATTAAATCTATTGTCGACGCACTCAATGTGCATATAAATCATTTATGTCCTTTCAGCCAAATGCAACAGTCGACGGGGAGGAGTGGGAGGATTTGCGGATCGCAAATGTAGACATTACAACAATTTATTATTTAATTATCTATGCCGCAAAATTTTCATTCACAGGCCGCAGGCTCTGAGCCCCAAAAGCAAACGCAGAAACCACAGTAAAGACATTAAAGTGCACACACCCACACACACACATGCTCTCCAGGACACAGTGAAAACCCTTCGAACAAAAGATGAAGACGAAAACTGGGGACCGAGCATTTCATAAAATTTGATTACAGTGAATGCGTAAAGTTTACGACCAAGTAAAGGGAATTAACTCAAAGTGGCGAGGCACACACAGACACACTCATGTGGCGGCATCTGCGGTTTTTCCCCTAACTCTCTATCTGGGGAATTTTCCGCCCCTGGAAAAAACCATTAGAAGGAAGATGAAGATGATTTCTTGGCATCGTTTCTGCCGTGATCATAATATTGTTATTAATGCTGGAAATGTTGATTATGATTGGGATTTTTCGGAAATACTAACCAATTTATTTGGTGATCAAGGAAAGGATACTTGGAATAATGCGGATTGATTGATATTAATATTATTTATTGTATAGAAAAAAAATTGAATTTTGAAAATCTTTAGTATGCTTTAATTAAATAATAATATAAAATAGTTTATGTAAATATTAAAGAGAGGATAAAAAAATAAGTAAAACTGTTGCTCTTACTTTCTGTAAACATTTTGTTATTTAATTTTATTTCTTTCCGTTTGATTGATAGCTCTAAAAAAGAAGAAACTTGAAACGAGGACCTTTTTATGCTTATCCCTTTTCCTTTTATTTTTTTTTTTTTTTTGTGCTTCAAATTGTTTTCCTTCTCTCCATGAAGACCAACTTCATTAGTGGAAACTGCCAGAATTCTGTCCAAAGTTTAAAAAAATCAAAGCTGTTCGAGTGAGTGATTGATCTACCGGATGGCCAAAAAGATTTAAAAGAAAACTCACGGATTTAAAGGGAGAGCATATTTTTTAAACTTCCTAAAGAAGAATTGAAAGCTAGAAGATTAATAGTGAATAATCGAGAGTACTTGCAAAGACTTAAGAATTTTAATAAAATGTAATTCTAATTTTTGAGCCCATAAACCTTATATATTCTTAATCAGTTATAGTTATCTTCTGATTTGTAAATGGCAAAAAAATTTGTTTTCAGAACATGGCTAGGAAAAAAGAAGCAAACATAGGAATGCTTTTAAATATTAAATTAGTGTATTTTTGGACGAAGAATGTTTTTTAAAATTTGCAATTTGCCATTTATAATTTCAAAACGAATTGTTAACGCTACGTTCGGAAAATTGTAGATTTGACAAATCATAATTTGGCCAAAAATACACAAATTTCTTAGCCATGTTCTAAACAACAATTGTTTTTTGATTTTTCCCTAAATTGTTAAACGTTAAAAGAAAATTGTAACCTTAAATTTGGCTTGCACGTTTATTAAGGGAAAAAAAACGAACACATTAATGCTTTCAGAATTTAATTACGTTTATTTTTGGCCAAAATATGATTTTTCAAATTTGCAATTTGCCATTTTTAATTTCCAAACCTGGCTAGATCGATTCTCTCATTAATTCTGTTCAACAATATATAAGGTTTATGGGGTCGAATATGATTCCTTCCTGTTTTAAAACGTATTTTAAAATATGGTTTGAAGCGGTCGTCAGATCGGAAACGCAACCAAGCGGCCATATTTGAACTACGGCGGCGGCCATAGTTTGAACTACGGCGGAGGCCATATTTGAAGAACGGCTGGTTGGAGAGAGAGAGAGTGACCGATGGATTTGCTCGATCTCTCTCGAGAGAGAGCGAAGGATTTTCTCGCTCTCTCTCCCCTCGCTCACCAGCCGTAGTTCAAACTATGGCCGCTTGGTCGCTTTTTCTGTCTGACCCGTTTCAAAGTATGTATGTTTTAAAATACGTTTTAACACGGGAAGGAGACATTTTCGACCACATAAACCGTATATATTCTTAATTGGAATTAATAGGAGAATAGTTATAGTTATCTTTTGAATTTGTAAATGGCAAATTGTAAATTTGAAAAATCATATATTGGCCAAAAATCAACAAAATTAAATTCTAAAAGCATTGCTGTGTTAGTTTTTTTTCTGCTTACAAATGTGCAAACCAAATTTAAAATTAGTTAGATTTTGAAGGTGTCATTGTCCCTTGTATGTCGCCTTTTAAATTTTATTCACTTTAAGCTTTAATACTATAAGTTAAATGCCATTAAAAAGTATTCCAACAATTTTTGAGCGCTTACAAAATCAACCTTGAATTTAATTACCCATTAAATAATAATTTATTCCTATAATTATCATCATGGTAATTACTCCCCTCGCATGAAATAATATCCTTGAGATATTATTTTGCAGCTAACAATAAACACCGCTTAAATCATCACCGATATAAATGGCATTAAATTAAAGTTTTGCCTTTTGTGCGGGAATTTTGCAAAAATTATTAAGTACTTAATGCCCGGGGAAGCTTCCCTACTAAATCCGCTTATTGTTTTTAGCATAATTCTGTTGTTTCACAATTGGAGCTGTCAAAATGTTGATAACTCTGTTACAGTTTCGGTTTTTAGCCAGAATCCCTTTTTTGGCCAAAGCCAAAAAATAAAGGCGTAGCCTTTTCCCACGCAGCAGTGAGCGAATGACGGCGGCGGCAAGCTGTCGCATTTTGACAATCTAATCTGCTTTGGTATTAATCCTTTTTGCCACAAAGCTCCGCCCCACAGTTTTGCCACCATTTCACCCAAGTTTTCCTCATTTCCCCCCTTATATTTCTTCCCTCTCCGTTGTAGGCAATATCTGCGGTCGTAGTTCTATTATCTCTCAAGTCCGAGGCCGCAATGACTTCAAATTGCCAGCCCTGGGTGCCAGAACCCCGCAAAATGTTTCAACAAGCCGACCACAACCCTTCCCCGAACCCTTAAATTTCCAGCTAACCCTATTCCCGTGACCACACCCCCACTTTTCCGGGGGGCGCTAACGAGCTTTAAACCGCGTAAACATCTGTGCGAACAGGAAAAACAGATTCGGACTCGGGAATCGGTACTGAAAAATGCCTTTTATTGTTGGGCTTGGCAAAACCCTTTTCTCGTTCTTATTTTTTTTTTCAGTTTTAGGTAAGCACAAGAAAAGGACAATTTTGTCCTTGGCAGTGGGCGTCTTTTATTTTTTTTCCGCGTTCGAATTAAATTATCCTATATCCTAGAGCAGGGACTTTGAGCCAGCGAGTGCCTGCTTGTGATTCGATTAGAGCTAATTTGATTGGGCATTCGTTAGAGTAGAAGTTGAATATGGGAACACATGGAGAAAAAGTTGAAAAAATATGTATAATAAAATGAAATAAAATCAAATATTTCATGAAATTCAGATTAAAAAGAGTGGATTTATGGTGCTCCACTAAGGTTTTAGCACATCTAAAAATCAGTTTAAAAGTGAAAAATAGTTTGGCATAATTTGCAGGATCTTTTTATGGTTTAAAAAAAAACAAGCGAATTATTTAGCACTCGCAAAATATTTAATATTAAAGTGAATCTTAAAAATATTAAAATAAATTGTTTCTCTTAATCATATAATATATTTTTCTTTAAAAAAAAAAAACTTAAAATAAAGTATTAAAGCCTTTCTTATTTCAAAAATAAAACCCATAAAATCCGATTTATTAAAAACCAAACACAATTTCCATCATTATTTTCTTTCTGTCTATTTGGGAGTCTATTTTTCCGGCTAAATCCCAACCCCAAACCAAAATCCCTGGCTTAATCGGGTTATTAATAAGCATTCATTAGCCGGCGGGCAGGGCCATAAATAAAATGCCATCTATTATACACAAGCGATTGCATTTCCAGTCGAAACAATCGCTTGATTTATTAAATTTATCAAAACAAAAAATGGCTACGTACATATATATATATATATCATTGGCCACTTGAAGGCGAATGATTTCAGGGGTTGGGCTGATATATATATTTAAAAAGGGCCAAACTGCGTTTATCATGCGCCACAGGACATTGCCCAAAGTCACCACCTGAAAGGAGGCAAGGAACTAACTCCACTTCTCAGCAGATTCTATATAAATTCCCTTTCCGAGTGTTTCACTTGGCTGGGCAGCAAATGTTCCATGCGCCGAAAACGCTTCGAATAATGAAAAACCAAGGGCGAAAAAAACAAGGATACCCGAAGCAAGAAGGAGATGAGGAAAAGCGAACTTCCCAGGCCTCAATGTACTCAATAAATAATGGCAGTTTAAAGCGGGCCCGTGGCCCATGGAGGAGTGCTCCCCTTTATTTACAGCTGTCTCCGACAATTTCGCTCTGACCTCAAAGCTCCTGTATCCTCTCCTGTGTATTCTGTTCGGTGCTAAGTATTTTTGACAGGACATTCGTGTAATTTAAAGCTGCTGCCAGCTATCTAGGGAGTGGGTGGAGCGGGGGGATGTCCCTTTTCCTTGACCATTTTAGTTGTCAGCTTTGTTAGCCAGGCTTGTTAGTCGCTCCCCCTGCTCCAGTGACAAAGCCGACTGGCTTCTTGTCCTGTAGTTAACAAAATTAAAGATTACAAGTTTGAGAGAAACCTCAGCTAAGACTGGCAGAAGGAGGATGGTTTTAGAACACGACAATTGCTAATTAAAGCTGATGACCAAAGGGCAAAAGGTGTTCCATTTAAGTTTAATATAAGGAAAAATTATTATTTAAAACTCTACAAATTTAGTCAAGAAACTGATATTAATTTAAAAAGCATCACAAACAGATATCGAACAATAAAATTAATTACTAAATTTACAAGAACTTGTATTCCCTATTTAATATTAATTAAATATTCTTTAAAATGTCACAAAAAGGATTCGTACCATAAATAAGTTCACAAGAATGTTTAGTTAAACAAATGTGTGTCATTTAAGTGAACCCTATTTAATTTTAATTAAAAATTCTTTGAAAAAAACACAATAAACATTCTCTGTTAAAATACTTAAATATATTTAATTTATTTTCATTAAAATTCTGCTAAAATAGGCATTGAAAATGATTCCCCAACCTCCCATTCATTCAATTTAAATTAAAGCTTAAACTTTCAATTACTTTCCAAGGAATTCTTTCTTTACAAAACTTTTCCCGAAGTTTTCATTTGCAATTGTTGTGCGAAAAATGTAAATTTCAATTTCCCTCTTCATTTCCCCCAAAACTGAAATAGATCGCAAAATGTAGCGAAAATTAATATCCCCTCTACTCTCCTCGTTCATCCGCCAACCGACATAAATTCTTCGCATTTGAACCATAAATAAAATTCCAAAAATACCAAAAACTGCCACTGACCCATTTAAGGAGGTTTACCCTCCCCGCCATCTAATTACAAGCGTTGCTCGGTCGTTTTCGACGGGGAAAAGGAAATAAATGGCATGTGTTGACCTTATGCTTATGACCCCCAAATAGATTATGCCAGATGATACGAAATCTGCAGCCAACTGAATGGAATCCTCGGCCGATTCGAAACGAGGCGAACGAATGAAACGAACTCAACTCAACCGAACTCAACTGAACTGAACTGAACAGCGTTGAGCGGAACAGAAAATGTGCAACACGCGATGAGCATAAATTGCAATTTCAATTTCCGGTTTCTGTTTCAAATGTCGCACGTTTCGCCCACCGCCGATTCTCTACTGCCTACTGCCACGCCCACACCAATTTCTTCAAATCATCAGCACGGCAAGAAAATTGGGTGTATTTTTAATACTGATAAAATGTTAATAAATTGAAATAATGACAAATAATATAACACTTAATTAAAATATAATATAAAATTCAAATAATATAAAATTCAAATATTATTATTTGAAGAAGTATTTTATTTCAAAATGTATTTTTATAGATAAAAACCTTTTACGACTTTTCTTAAAATATACAAATATTAATTATTTAAGAACCTCTATTTTTATCTGTGCACAACAGCAACATCGTGCAACGTTGCACAAAATTGTTGCAATTCATTTAATATATAAATTTTTTTTTGGGTAGTTCGGTAGCTGGGGGACTTTTTTGGGTCTCGTAACGAATGTGCAGCATTCTCTTAAGTAGCAAAAGTTTCAATTTGTTTGTCCCGTGTGCAACAACAATAACAACAACAACAAGAACAAGGGACTGATTGCCGCAGTTGTTGTTGCAGGATGTGATGCTGCTGCTGCTTCAATTGTAGTTCATATATATTTAACCGCCTAAATACTGTTTGGCAGTTTGGGCAATTGTTGTGTGTGTGTGTTTGGGTGTGTGTTGCTGTAGTTGTGCAGTTGTTATCGGCAGCAAACCAAATGGCGGAAAATGCAGCAGCAACACTGCGGCAACAACAGCAGCAACAAGAAGCGACAGCGAAAAAAAAAACGGGAATGAAAATGAAATGAAATTGACGTCAACATTTTGTTTCATGTATTACACTGGAAAATATATTTTAGGTTTTTGATTGAATTTTTTGTAGTGTATAGAAATACAATTTTGCTTTATGTTTCCATATTTTTCTGTTAAAAAATATACAATTTTGTTTTTAAAAAAATTCAGATTATTCAGATCAATAAGATATATTTTTGTATTTAAGGTATTTTTAAATCTTCATTGTATATTAAACAATTGGTGAGAAATATATATGCGTTGATATAAAATTCCTAGTATTTTAAAGCAATTTTCTATATAGTTTCTAACTGCAATGTATTTCAAGCCCCCTCAACCTTCTTGTTCAATTTTTAACCACATCCCAGTCGCTCCTAAAAACCCCCTTAATAAGGGCATTACAAGTTGCTTTTGTTGTTGCCGCTGTTTGCTGCAAATTGTTATCGAACAACAGCAAGCAGCAGTAGCAGCAGCAACAACATCAAATTGTTGCAATTTTTGGCTGAATTACAATGAACATTGAAAGAGCATTTTGTAAGTCGCTCCATCTCACTGCCTTTTTTCCTACCCGCAATTTCCACATTTTCCCTTTTCCCTTTGCTGCATTATTTATTCGCAGTTCGCTTTTCCCTTGCTCTGTTTAATATTTCATCATTAATGTTTTCCCTCGCATTGCTAATTGCCGAGCATTTTCCTGGTTGTATGTGTGTGTGTGTGTGTGTTACTGTCTGTGTTGTTAATGTGTTGATAAGTGCCAAAACCTACTGGGCCACCCGCATTTCCCCATTTTCCCCACAAATTTTCCATAAGTTTCCTCAAGCATTTGCTGCTGGGAAAACATTTGCAAAACGCAAACTTGAGTTTCCTTGATTTTAGTTGACTTTTAATTATGATTCATTTGGTTTAATTTGTGATAATTGCATTAAGTGAACATAGTCTTGGTAGTAACCACATTAGGGCTTGTACCTTTTAATGTGATTTAAATAAATTTTGGAATAAAATGGAGATGCAAAAGAAGGTGTAAATTATTTGGAGTCAATATATAAATGAAATGTAGATAGTTTTCTTATAAATAAGAAAGCTTAAATGAGTCTTTTTGGGGTTAAACAAAGGTCTGATAAACCTTTATTATTTCAATTATAGCAATTTAAGAAGTTTTTATTTGACATAAACACTATTTTATTTATTTTATTTTATTTTTATCGAAGTTTAGTTTATCTAATAATAAAAAAATACCTAAATTTTAATTTAAACTCTTTTCCAAACATGTCCCCATAACCTTAATGTCTCTTCCCAACTAATTTGATCATTTATCTTTTTTTTTCTGGGTAACTCCCTTTTCGAATGCAGTCAAAACTTTGTCAGCTGAATAAAGAATCCTGTCCACATGCAACGCCCACAGTTTCCAGGATTCTAAGC
Organism: Drosophila anomelani; assembly: GCA_035045905.1. Classification (NCBI taxonomy): domain Eukaryota; kingdom Metazoa; phylum Arthropoda; class Insecta; order Diptera; family Drosophilidae; genus Drosophila; species Drosophila anomelani. The sequence continues at coordinate 9,947,643 of JAWNOO010000165.1, forward strand.
CATTTTCTAAGCGTATTCAACTTATTCGATGCGCTGCGCATGATTAATCTTAAAAAAAAAATAGAAAGAAAAATGTCCCCCAAACTAAAGGGTGGCGACCGTGGCGAGTGTGAGTTCCGAAAGAGATAGATGGATGGATGAAATGGCGAATGTAAAGCATGCCAAGGCGACTAAAAACGAAAAATGTGTTTTTCCTTCCCTCTTCCTCTTCTTTATATATATATGTGTTGACTGAAAAATGATTAAAAACTTAACTTGCAAAAGAAGTTTGGTCCCAAACAGTAACAGCAACAACAGCAATAACATCAAGACCATCCCCTCGTCACCCGAAAATACCCCATTTTGCGGGTAATCCTTTAATGCAGCAAACGCGTATGTCACAGCAGCTGCAACTATTTCTCATCACAGCAGACGCAGACGACAAGGGGTGGACATACCATCACAACCACCCAGCCACCCATCAGCACCACCCACCTTGAGTCCACATATATATATAGCACAGCACCTCCTCTTTGAGCTCAGTGGATGACATTTTTGCCTGATTTTCCAGCTACTTTTGGCTGCAAATATTTTTACTCGTTTGCCTTTTTTGTATGTATTATTTTGTATACCCTTTTTGAAGGGTTTTATAATGTGAGAAAGGTATTTGGGTTTAAAGGATTAATATTTTTAACAATTTAAAAATAAGTATATATATTTTGTGTGTGTTTTTCACAGAATTTGTTCCTTTAAAATTTGAATTTAATACCTTTAGAGATTTTTGTAATAATATCAAAAACTCCAGTAATCCTTGAAGCACCCAAGTATACTATATTTAATTGATGTAAATTGTAATTCAAATTATTTTTTAATGCAGCGAATGAAGAGTTTTTCCTTCTATTATTAATAAATGAAAGAGGATGTATACTTTATCTACATCAATATTAATTAACATTATTGTTTAATACAAGAAATAATCAATGTAAGAGTATCTAAACATTACATTGCCTCTGCTAACATTGGGTGTCCTTTTTTTGGGTTATACCTAAATCCCGACAAAACATTTTCCCAAGTTTTCCACACACACACACACTCTCTCCCCCTCATTGTATAGTTTGCTCTTGATCTCCTTACTTTTACCCCCATTTTCCACTCTCGTCCTGTCTGCGATGCATTTTACCAAAGATTTTGACATGGCATAATAAATTGTGTTGCGACGGAATAAAAAGGTGGAAGAAAGCAAAAACACCTGTATAAACACCCCATGCACATGCCGCGGCGTGGAAAATCTGCTTATGCGCCTCGAGCAATGCAAAACTTTAAAAGTGTTTAGTGGATTTTCTTGCGCATTTTTTTTATAACTTTTCTTGTTTTTTTCTGCGTTGTCTTTTGTTGTTTTGGCCATTTTCGCGCCACAATTTTCCGCAACATTAATTGCTTGTCATTGTCAACATCCCCAAACAACCCGAGCCACCCCCCAATGTCAGCCGCATTTCGTCCTCGAAATCCTTCGCTTTTTGCCAGTTCAGCCTAATGCCGCCTCGAGATACGAAACGCTCATAAAGTTTTGCACGCGTAAATTGTAAAATTTCCATTGCATACTTTCGTGCGTCACTCGAAAGGAGGAGAAAGCCGAGGGAGCTGGCAGGAGCTGATGCTGCCAACGCACAAAGTTGTACAGTGAGAAAAAAACAGATGATTTCTTTTCTATGATCATTCAGTGTGTCTTAAACTTAATTATCATTATTTTTAGATTTTTCTAAGATTTTTAAACAGACCGAATTGTTGATGAATAATGAAGAATGATTTCTGGAGCATTGTTTTTTATAACTTTTATAATTATTTGTATTCCAGAATTTAAATTATTAATTCCTAGAAGTTATCTATCTCCGCTGCCAATATTTCTCTCAGTGTAACTTAGATCCACCTCTCTTTCTACTTTATTCCTTCGCCTTAGAGAGTGCGTTGGGTTTTTCGCTATTAACATTTTTGCCTTCCGGGGGCAATTGCAAATTAACGTGTGAAATTTGAGGGGGGTGCTTCACTGTTGAAGCGGCAAGGCAGCAGGAAAATCTAAGAAAATCAGGGAAGGGAAAACTGCGCCCGAGGCGGCTGAGCCAGTGAGGCTTCTCCTGCATAAGTTTGACCAGAAAGTTTGCGCCGAGATGTTTATGTGCTCGTAGAGTACTTATTGAGATGGCTTTAATTAAAGCCAAGTCGGGTGAAAGTTTCGGGGCAAAGTTAATTAGGGGCATAGCATTTCGCAATGGCAATCTTAAGCGGAAATATTCATCCCAATTGTCTAGACTGCTCAAGTGTAAGCGTAATTAGTTCTGAAATTTTCGTGAGCGTTGCTTGAAACGTAATTGTAATTCGACAGTTAAATGGGAGGAGGCATCAATTTTAATGGTAAAAACTAAATCAAAATAATGCAAGTTAATATTAATAAATTTAAATGGGAGGGCGGCATTTTAATATATATTTATTATGTAAATAAAATCATTTAAAAGTGGTATAAAATTGGATTTTATTTACCCTAAAATGTATTTAAAGTCTATTGAACATAATATTAATTATAGAATAGAAATTCTATAGATTTTAAAGGATATCTAAAAAAAATTTAGGAAGGTTTATAAACAACAATTAATATAACTGTAATCAATGGGATACTGTTAGACACCTTTCTTGGCCATTTCAAATCCCTAGCGCTTTGGCTGGCACTTTTCCATTAAGAAATATTAAACTGAAACAGGAAATGGCCAATGGAAAATGATTTGAAATTCAAACTCACTCTCTCATTAGCTGTTTGACAGACGGACAAGCTTGCAAATTGACCTGCTCCTGCACCTGCACCTCCTCCATCTCAACCTCCGCATTAACCACAACCCCTATTTAAAGCTCTCTCCACCCCCCCATTTTTCCCAGATGCCTCTCATCTCCTCTCACAATCAGGAGGAGGCTGTGCAATCCTCTCACGCTTTATAAACAACTCATTTTCTCGGCACGTCGGCATATTAAATGATTGCTAAGCGCAAAAGGCAAAAAGCAGAAAAACCATTTGCAATTCATAAACCCAAAGAGAGAGAGAGAGTGAGTGAGTGAGTGTGATGAGGGGCCAGAAGAGGAATTCCCAATCCATGACGAAGTTTTCCCGGGACTGCAATGAATAGAGGAGGGAAAATCGCAGGTTGGGAGGCCAAGGGAAAATCGCAGACAACGCGCGACTATTAATAAAAATATGCGAACAATGCTAAAGCGCAGGGAAAGCGGAAAGGGGTTGGGGGGTAAGGCTAAGGGGAAACGGAAACTGCCTCCAACATTGATTTCAATATGGCGGCTCGTACACACACACACACAGCCACACACCCACCCATCCATACATACACACAATGAATGACGAACGTCGCTGAAATGAATGAAAAAGCAAAACAAAAACTTTAAATCCTTTAGTTAAACAAAAGGAGACCGCACCACACAATGCCCATGAATGCACTGAAAACAAAGTTGTGAGGGAAGTATGAAGATTTTTTCTTAAATTAAAAAGAAAATGTGTAAATAAGGAAATGAAATATAGAAAGAAAACATAAGTTAAACTTTTTAAAGCTTATTAATTAAAGAAACTTTAAAATGTAAGAATTTCTATAAAGCTTGTCAGAAAAATCCTTTAAAATTTTAAATGAGATTTCCGTAAAGTGTAAGTGAGATGGAGGTCCCGAGTGTTTAGGGAGGCTGACAGCCAAGGACTACACACTGAAATCAGCATATCCTGCCGGCTGCGGCTCTGGTCGGAACATTTATATTGTTTACGCGATGGATTAGTGGCGACTAAACGTGGCATATTGGCAACGAGACTACAACCGATGATGATGACGATGGCGACGGCGATGGCTGAAGGACGTCGCCGGATGGATGAATGGATTGGGTCGGCTTGGAATGATATGGTAAGCCTTGGCAGAACCATAAAACAAAGCTGACCGCATTTCTCTAAGCGATTAGATGCGACCAGAACCGACTTTAAATGATGTCTTGCGGGATTTTAGAGTCCCCCAAAATGCAAGAATCTTTGCCGATGAAATCACACAGCATAGAAAGTGGCATTTTTTACACCACCCCAAGCATACATATATATATTTCCATTTTTTTCCGAGTGTTCTGTACCCCAACTGCTATTTTTTCGTACGTGACCTCTGGACTAAATTCTTTCGGCAGTCTGTCGTCATCGTTGTCGTCGTCGTCGTTGTCGTTGCTGACTGAAACCCAATATGCCTGAAATGAAATTGTAACAATGAACCCCGATATACAAACAAACACATGTTGGAAAATAAGGGAAAGCCCACGCAGGCACAAACACACTTGGGCAAACATAGAACCCACATGGCCAAAGGATCTCGGCCAAAAACAATGTCCTATCTTGACATATCTCAAGTGCTTCTTCCTAGTCCTCAAACCATTTCTGAATAATTTCCAATATTTCTGTTCTGTATTTTGGCGTCAGAAATCTTTGCTCATTATTATTGGCAGTCGAACTTTGAGCGCAAAAACTAGAGCAGAATTATATTTATTAACATTTCGAAAATGTCTTGCCTTAAATCAGTCTCCTTCAGACCTTTCTTTCGAAAGGGTCTCAACTTTGTAATTAAACACCTAATTATAATAAAGAAGGTTTAACAGGAAAGTAGAAAACACAGAACAAAAAAAAAAAAAAATTGCGACTTAAACTTTACCCATAAACAAAAGCCAGCAAATTCTATTAATGTGCTCAATTTGTGATGAAATCAAGTCTGAAGCCTTCAAGGGCCCCATAAAATTGTCGATGGCTTTTGGCTAGGGTTGAATGGCGAGGGCTTAAAAAAGGGGTTGGACTTAACCGAGTTGAAGTACTTTTACTTACAAGTCTAATTTGGCGGTAATAAAGTTTTCCCCAACTATTGATTTGAGAGCCCCCGAGAGCGATGTCTAATTAGTCAGAAAAGAAGATTCGGATGGGGGTTGGTCTAAGGGGCTGGCAAAGGTCATAAAAGCGAAGAAGATTTCAACTTAGTGCCGTCGTAAACCAGAGGGGAGTAATAATAATATTAATTAATTTTAAGAATAGCAAGTTAACTCCTATTCCAAAGAACTTAGATAAAATTAAATGTTAATTGGTTGCTATATTTATTGGGGGATTAAGCGTAAGTGTTTCTGTAAAGGAACAGAAGCAGGAAGTAAAATTATTTGTTTAGGATTATATGAGAATTTTGTTATTATTTTATAACAACAACAAATATTAACAATAATGAGTAATATATAAAATAAGGGTTTAAGAGGAGAGTCCTTATATACATAAAACCGAAGAGAATATATAAATAAACCTTTATAACTTCGATCGCCTTCCTTAAATTCCCCACAATTTTATAACATCACCCCTAGCTCCCCCGAAATATTACCCATACGCACTGTTGCACCGCGACAATCGGCCGAAAAGTTTCCTTAATAAATTTCATTAAATTACCCAAAAATTACAACAAAAAATAATACAAAAAAAATATATATATAGAAAGAACACAAGCCGGAAATTTATTATATTTAACAAACATCTTTACTGGCCCAAACCGTCGCAAATAAATTCCGCTTCGAAGGGAAAATTGCTGAAAGCTGCGAGTAGCTCTGAGAATTTATTATGCCTCTGAAATTCATTCGATGCTGCGCCAATGCAGCAAATATTCCTTCCCTTGGCGTTGTTCTTGCAAAATGCAGCTGAGCCACAAACAACAATAAGGCAAAACCCCGAAAAAATGCGGCAATAAAATCGTATTTATTACATTTCTTAAACTTTGCCACATGAAAAATTCAAAAGGCACAAAAAGAATAAGCCATGTGTGTGTGTGTGTGTGTATAGGTACTTACAGAAATATTTTTCAATCACAAGCAGTAAATAAAACAAAAGGGAAAAGTAATAGAAGCCCCGACTTGAACATCAATTGTAATTGGTAATTGAAACTTGGCGCAGGAAAATTGGCATTTAATTTCGGTGCAAGAATTTTTCGCACAAGTAATGGCCAAAAATTCCTGAACCCCTCAGCAACTCGTCATTTTAATTGAGGCCACAGCCGGAGTGCCATTAAAAGTCGCTGCTGCTGTTGCTTCCTGGTGCTGTTGCTGCTACTGCTTCCTCAACCAAAAAGCACTTAAAAGATTGCATTTAAAAAACTAAAAACGAAACCAAAACCAAACACGAGACGAGACGCAACCAAAGGCAGAGCAAAGCACTTTGCCCGCGCCCCCCTCCCCCCGTCCAAAAACTAACTAACTTTTTCTGCTGCCAGCCTAAAGTGGCCCCTGCCACGCCCAGTTGTCCAACCGCCCAAAATACGCCCACGCAGCCCACGCGGCCCAAGCTTGTTGTCATACGCCCTAATGGATAACGTTATCAACGCCGCCAACGAACGCGAAGCGAGCGCTTAGAGAGGAAAGTCCGCAAAATCAAGAGAATGCACTGACAAAAACTAGACTAGAGATAGTTTTTTAAAGAGACTGAGAAAGCCAAGGCAATGAGAAAATGTCACCTAGTTTTTTTTAAAGGAAATATTAAATGAAGATAAATTAAATGGCAAAAACATTTCCACCCTTTTATAATAATGTGCAATTTTGTATATATTTATTTTGTTATTAAGTTTTTATTTCCTATAAATTTTAATGAATTAATTTAACATATTTATTCGCTATACTTTTAAACAAATTTGCCCATGTGTAGCTAAGGCAGCGACAGCGTTGAACAAAAAGCGGAAAAGCGAGCCGGGGAATAGAGGCAATGGCCGGGTGTTGGATGATCCCCAATGAATGGGCCCTGGCCAGAGCCCTGTTAACCAAGTTAAAATTCAATTTTGAACACTCGGCTGCGTGCACAAAAACCGACAAAGTAAACAAATTGCGGTTACCAACACATGAGAGCCCCGGTTTCCTCTGCTGCCCAGTATATATATATATATTTTTTTTTTATTCCACTTTGTGTGACGGAAACGATGACAAATTCGGGTGAAAAAAAAGATGGAAAGAAAATCCGGAAAATAACAAACCCGAATCGTGTGCTCTGTGAAATATTAAATTAATACGTATGTAACCCGATACCAGTCGGTGGGGGGGCCATCAGCTCTGATTTGAAGGAAACCAGGGGCGGAGGCCGTTTTGGGGGTGGGAAAAGGCGGATGCGGAGTTCACCAAACATTCGACGTTGCTTTGAAATTCAAAAGTTAAATATTTAGCAAGCACAAATAGCAAAAGCAGGCGGCGATGCCTGCGGGGAAGTGTTAAGGGGGGGGGCGCAGGCGAAATTTCCAAATTAGAAACAGACTTTGCCAGGCCAAATATTTGAGCATTTTGGCCTGCCAAGAAGCGGCGGCATACTGACAGTTTAAGTTTCGTATTTTTGAACTCTCTTTTTTTATACATATACATATACATTTTTTTATTGGAGTTGCCTTGGTGGAGTGCTTGGCAAACAGGCAAGAAAATACCTTGAAAGGTGTCTTTCTCTCTGGGAAATTAAATATTATATATATATAAAATATAATTATAAGTCTGGCCAAGGAAACTGTGAAACTTGTGAAGTTGTAACTTATACATAGGTGGAAGCATTTGGTAAACAGTGAAACTTAAGGCAAATATCGGGGAAAGATGAAGCATAAACAAATATATTCCAGGATGTTTGATTTGTGGTCCTGCCTAGGGGAGTTCAAAGTTTCATCGAAGCTGTTGGAGAGGTTTCCATTTATGATTGATTTATTTAAATGGGTTTTATATGGCTTTAAATTATATATATAAATATATAATAAATCCTTAGTTAAAGGATTTATTGATTCTTGAACTTAAATTTCAAGCCACAAATCTAGGCCATTGCCTTAAAAAAATAATCGTAATGTGGCGAGAGGCTGAGATGTATGAAAACCTTACATCCCCTTGGGGGGGTGGGCGTTTTTCATATCTTAAGTGCAATATCGTGTCTCAGTTTCAATCACAATTGCTATCAAAGCAAAGTTCTGCGCCATAGTTGCTGTTGGCACCGCAATAAGGCGAAACTATGCCTGCAGGATGATTCGAGGATGAGAAATAATGGTGAATTGCTACTGTGTAGCCTTCCTTAGTAGTAGTAAAATTGTATTTTGCACAATCAACTGAGAAGGGAAAACAGAAACGTCAACCATCAGACTTATCCTTGGCACACCAATACCAATCGGAATCGGAATTCGAATCTGAATCGCATTCCCATTCCCCCCTCCGTCGCCTTCGTCTCAATTTGCGTGTGTCCTGGCATTTGGCTTGAGCCGGAAACGGAAGTGTAATGCAAACAAACAGCGTTGAAGGTGGAACGATGAATGCTGCATGGTAAGCGTAGTAGTAGTTTGTGTGTATGCATGTATGTGTGGTCTATGACCCGAAGCGATGAGAGTTGCTTGATTTATTGGGCCACGATTGATGCCACAAGTGCTTGCGTTCCACTGTTCTGGCAAATCACTGGCATTGAAGTGCCCACCAAACCAATTCGCCACACACATAGCCTTAACCTCATCCTTCAACCCTTGACCACTTGACGTATGTGGAGTTCACTGGGAAAAATTAAATATATCAAGTAATCTTCTTGAACTATTTTGTGTATTAAAGTAAAGTTTTTATTATTATATTCAAGCATTATTAGAAAATTTTTAAGTTAAGAAATCACAAGTTAAGGTTAAGTCGATTTCAAAATGATTTTTACAATAAAATTATACAATGAATACAACAAAATAAACAAGGAAATAAGCCTTAAGATACTTCATTCATTAAATAAAGACACAATTCTTAATTAATTTGAAATCCCAACCATTTGTTAAAGGAAAACCTTAGGACTTGTATGTATAAACACGATCTAAATAATTTTCATAATAAGAAATATCAATATAATACATTTTTTATCCCAGTGCATCTCAGGCTGTATATGTGCTTGGACTTGCTGAAGCTGATAAGCGCCTTTAGCTCTACGGCAATTTGATAAGAATTAAAGGCCAACAGCCAGAGCAATGGCAACGCCAAGGAGAAGTCGGACCAGAAGCAGCTTTGTTGTCCAGCTCCCTGACATATGAAAGAGCTTGGTCGAGGCAAGAATAAAAAAAATCAAAAAAGGGACGCAAAAGTTCACTGCACAATTGTAAATCACTGGAAAAGTAAACTCCATCATGGGCTTAGCTTTCCCTTTATCCCTCACCCCCCTCAGTGAGCAGGAAAGTTCTTATGCAATTTAGCCTCCGATCCAATCCCCACTCACTCACCATCAATTCGCTTTCACATAATTTCATCATTGTGAAATCCTTTTAAGGTTCTTAAGTTGCCAAAGGCAACAACAATCAGGTTGGGGGCATTTCGTGGCATCTCGAGTGGGTGGGTGGCTTCAAGTATTCGTTGACACTGTGACCACCCCAATCGCCAGGGGGTAGAGTCCATGGACTTCGATTAATTAGTGGAATGGAATGCTTTAAAGATTGTTTCGGTAAGGGCTTAAATTTATATTTCGGTTTATAAATTCATTTAAATTTTTGTAATAATTATAGTTAGTTTATTTTTAAGTTACATAATTTGAGAAAAATTACTTTACTATATTTGAAATTGTTTAATAAAGTAAAAAGGTTACTTTTTGGTTCGTTTATTGTTCTATTTTTCAGAGGGAAAAGATTGTTAAAAATGACTTGCTATACTTAAAATAATTAAATGACGTTAACAAGTTACTTCCTAGTTGTTAAATCATTTATTGAGAAGTCTACAAATATTTAACATGAAGTTTCTCCTTATAAGCCTTAATTTCAATGAAGGTTATGCATATTAAGCGAAGTACTTCCATTTTTAATTTAATTTCCTTTACTAAAATATGTGGTTACTTTCTCTTCGTTTCAAATTTAAAATTCAGCCTGCAGTAAAATCTTTAGTGACAAGCCCATCTCATGTTATACAATCTTTACCCTTTGTTTGCTGAATTCCCCCCACGCTCCATAGCCGTGGCTCCAAAAACCAACAGAAGATTTGCGAGGGGCCAAAAAACCAAACGTGAAAAATAGAAACGTAAACCAAAAGAGCAGCGAACAAAAAAAGAAATCCGCAAGAAACCAGCAGTGGAGGCAAAGCCATAAAAAGAGCAGCAGGGAAATCGGTGAAGAGGATGGCCAGGACAGAGCTATTGAACGGGGTATTTGGGTCGCTAGGTAACAGCGGCGAGAACAAATGTCTATAAAACAAAGTTATCAACGGCAGCGCAATGGCTAAACTACGAAAACAACAACAAAAAATGGAAAAATTGAAACACAAAAAACCAAAAAAAAAATACAAAAATACAGAAAAACGAGAAAAATAATTCGAAACCAGAACCAAGAAACAACAAGTAAAACAGAAAACACAAAACTGAAAAATACAACAAAAAAATAAAACTGAAGATACATGGCACAAGGCTAAAACGAGTGCAATTCAAATGTTCCCAATGTGTGTGTGTGTGCGATTTGGCCAGCTTCAACTAACGAAGCTTTAGCCGCCGCATCGAATGGCTAAAATGCTCGTGGAACGTGAAATGGCCAAAAGAAAATGCCAGCAATGGAGGATAATAAACGAAAAACGAGTTTGGGTATTAATTATTGGTTTCAGCTTCGTTTCGTTTTGTGGCAAAAACAGAAAATTAAAAAAGAGCACACACACAAAATGCCATGGGCGAGTATGACCCTCGAGGAAGTGATGCTTGAAATACCCTTGAATGCTACAAGAATTTAAAGGATTCTTTTGGCAATCATTCTGCAAATGGTGTATTTTTTATATTTTCAATTGATAACCCTTGAAATCTTTTGAAGAACACTTTAAATATTTAAATTTATTTCTATTTTGATTCGAAGTCAATCAACAAAATAACACTTTCATGTTGATTTATGTTTTTAATAATACATAACGATTAATTAAAAGGTTCACAACAAAATAAATAAGCAACATTTAATATAAATATAACCACAAAAGAATGTGTTTACTTAGCTCGTAGCAAACATTTGTAGATCTCTAAAAGAATTCCAAAAGGTGTCGAATATATAACCCATTTCCATGGGGTGAAGAATCACTTTTTTATGCTTTTGAAAATTCATAAGCACAATTTGCAGGCCCTCTGACAGGGTATAAAACATAAAAGGTTGTATAAAAAGAATGGAAATGCCCGAAAAGAAAGGACTGGCAAAAGGCAAAGGAAAAGCGGGAAAGCGACGAGGGCCGGGATGGGGGCAGTAACTGAGATTTGAAGTTACGCGCTTGTAGTGAAATTCAAAACTTATTAAAACACAAAAGCGCACAACAAAGGATACCAGCTAGAAATGGCGGCATGTCCTGCCCATGTCGCAGTCGCCGCTGTCTCTTTCGCTCAGCAGCAGGCGTCGCCGCTGCCGCCGCTTGTTGAATAATTTTTGGTCGCCTTTTGTGTGTTTTATGCCTCGACCAGTCCCCCCTCTGGTACCCATCGTCCTGCCATATCCTCCAATGCAATTGTTGTCAGCTGCACTTAGAGACCGACTGTTGCCTGGAGAAAACCCATCCCTGCCCCGCCCCGCCCACATCCCCCGAGCATTTGAATAAAAAGAAAATTTTCGCCTTTTAGTTTTAATTATGGCCAAAGTTTTCGCTGGCCTGTTAAATGTGTTAGGCAGGAGTGCAGGCACAGCTAAAAATAATTATGAATGGCAGGCTGGAATGGAAATAATTGAAAGAAAAAACTTTCGAAAGGAATGGAGGCTGGCTACAACCATTGGGGTTAGGATTAGAAGGAGTTTACTAAGTAAAATATATTTTTTATATAAAAGATTATATAAACTTAAGCGTTGGTATTTAAAGAATATATAGAACAGGAAATATTATTATTCCCCAAATGCCTTACATTATTTAAATCAATCCCACGTCGTATTTCTTACATTCTTTATTTGTCAAAAAATATTACTCATACGCCATGTGGTATCATTCGTTATTAGAAACAAGATGGACATACAGTCGGGTGTCCCGACAGTAGAATACCATGTACCATTACAAGACGCGTTCAAAAATTATATAAAAGAAAGAGAATAAGAATAAAAAACTGAGACAAATTTACATATAATGCAAATGTCTTCCCATTCAAGAGCAAAGTCGATAGCTCAGTGGGTAAAGCTACACATACATTTTTGTAAGCAATTGGCCTGGGTTCGAATCAACCGCAGGCATAAGGATTTTTTTCATTTTCAAAACATTAAGTATAGTTCTTTGCTTGCATTTTTTTATTTCTTAGTATTAAATACTGTAATTATTTTGATGTACTGGAAAAAATAAAAAAAAAAAAATTGCTAAAAATAAAAAAGTTTTCACTCGTCGCCGACGGGATTCGAACCCGTGACAACTAACATTTGAAAAAGACTTCAGCTTAGCCAGCTGCACCACCAACCAATTCAAAATGAGTAACCTTATTTTCATAGTAATATGAACATAAGTAAAATGTTTAATGAACGTTTTGATTTATTTGGAGCCCTCTGCCTGGGCTGCCTCTTGTACACGTAATGTGTATAAAGTAAAAAGCCTATATCTCCGCTATTTATGGCATGATCGCAATAAAATTTGGACAGTCTGTGTATTTTGATTAAATGCTTTAGGCTTTTTAATATGGTTTACATAACTTTATAAATTTCGGAGCTATACGTTTTTTTCAAATAGCTCCTCCAAAAAGGGGAGCAGCAAAAATTTTAAACAAACTTGATCTGCGTGCAGATATAAGAAGTCTAAATCCAAAGTTTGGTGTCTCTAGCTCTTATAGTCTCTGAGATCTGGGCGTTCATACAGACAGACGGACAGACGGACAGACGGACAGACGGACGGACGGACGGACGGACAGACGGACATGGCTATATCGACTCCTTTAGTGGTCCTGACCAATATTTAGGTAACTTTTGGGGGTCTGCCACGCCTCCTTCTGCCTGTTACAGAAAATCGCACTCGCACAAAACTATAATACCTTTGTACCTTTGGTACATGGTATAAAAATCACAAGAGAAAAGGCTTATCAGGAGTTTATTTAGTAAATTAATTTTCATAAAAGATATTCTTCTTTAATCTTTCAAATTTCGTAGAGCCAATATCTAAATTTTTAAAATATTTATATTTTTATAAAAATTTTCTATATCTTTTCTATAACCCAATACATTAAATTATTCCAAAATATATAATCTTAAAATTTTATCGAAAATATTTCAAAACATTCCCAAGCCTAAGGACTAAACTCCTTTGCGCTGACCGCCAAAGAATATCACTCATACGCCATGTGGTCGCAATAGTTTAGTGTTCCAACAAAAACATAAAGGAACTTCAGTAAAAATCTCTTCTTCTTCGCCATAAAAATTTATATTTTAATTAAAAACTGTGTTTTCAACATCCTTGGCCAGCTTTTTGGAAGGAACTGGACACGCATGGCTTTAATTGCTCATCGTTCCTTTTTATAATATGCCTCCGGGCATAGCCAGAATCCGTAGGAGTACGGCCTGGCATTAACTGGGGCTCAGGCGGCGGAGGATGAGGATGAGGAGCAGCAGCTGTCACAAGTTGACATCATACTCTGTGAACAACGAGAACCGCAAAGACAAGAAACGGCCATGATAGAACTGAGGGTAGTAAAGGGAAGGCTGGGGGAAGATGGCTGATACACAAACCGCACGCGACTGAAGGCTAACCGAAATCCAGATATCCAGATAGCAATGGTATACACTTAAAAATAATAAATAATACGAGGGTTAAATCATAAAAAAGGGTAAGATAGTAGAGGAAGTTAAATTAAGTATTCATTAAATAATCTTCAATGTTTTATCAATTACGTATTTATCAATTTTAATTTAAATATTTGTATTTTTAACAATTTGATTTGCTTACATTTAAAACAGCTAAAAATGCAACCAAAATTCAGGCTATTTTAAGGACTTTAAAAATATTTAAAAAACCCATAGAAAATCCCCAAAGTATTGTCTAAATTTTGGCATCGATTTCTTTCTCTCAGTGCAGCTCTAAAGCCAGACAGAGAAGGCGACACATTCAAGGCTTCGGCTTCGGTTTCTGCTTGGCTTGCAACGCTAACAAAACCAACAAAAGCAGCAGCAGCAACAGCAACGGCAGAACAAGCAACTCTGACATTGACAATTCACAGGAACATGGCATCAGTCTGTCTCCATTCGTATATCCTTCAGCCCATATCCCCCCTCTTCCCCTCTCTCAGTGCGTGTGTGTATGTGATAATTAAATTTTCCAGTTTTACTTCCGCAGTGCACTTGGTCCGGATCCTTCTCGATATTTCTTTTTTTTGTGCCGATTGCTTGCGGTTGGAAGTCCAGTTGATTCGACTGACTTTTGTCTGGTGTGTCCTGAATGTCTGCACCCTGGTGAACGTCGATTCCTCACTTGATTTGGCCCCAATGAACTCGAAGCTGGCCTGAAACCGAAAGTGCCAAAATGGTCATTGATGAACGTTTCCGTTATTGGTTGAGGAAATTGTATTTCGCATTTGAGCCCCCAATGCCAGCTGCCATCGAGGATGCTTAGCGCCCTGGTCAACCGATTGGATGGGTTTAAGGGGACACACAGCGAGGAAGGAAGAGAATCCTTTGGTCTGGAGACAGTCCGATCCTAATGCGATTTGTGCCATGACTGGCAAATGGTGAGGGGTTAAAAGGGTTGCCCATTGAGTCCTCTGTGGCTGCCGTGGGTGGCATCGAAGTGGTATTAGGTTGGAAGTAGTTTTGATACCTAGGAAGTGGGTTTTATTGCGACTTGTTTTATGCTTTGAAGTATTACTATTGAAGGACAGTGTGGCTATCAATTCTACTTTGCATTTAGTTGTGCTTTTGGAATGAAAGTAATTTAATTGGGAATCTAAAATATAAATAGAGAAAAAGGATTTAAAGGAGTTGTTGTAATTTAAGATTTAAAATACTTAAGGAATTCATAGTAGCAAATAAAAGTCTCATAAAAATCGTACTTCTTTTTAATTTACTTTAAAATATAATACTTTTACATTATTCTTAAATTTAGCAGCAATTTTAAGCGAATTTCTAGAGTTTTCTACATTCTTTATAAAAATTTTCCTATCTTAGTATGTTTTCAAGATTACCTAAGTTTTTATGCATGTTTCTCAAGGCACCTCCTTACTTTTAAAGTATTCTACAAAATCTCGTTCCCTATATCCCACACTGTCTCCACAAAACCACTTTTAGAATGTATTTCTTTCAAGTTTCATCTACTAAAAGCTCTTTCCCACAAACAAAACACTGATGGGGCTCTTTAATCTTGAGATCAGCTTTAATATTGTTTAACCCTCCTCAACTGTTTGCTTTTGGAGGGGCAACTGTATTATCCACATGTCCTTGATGAAATTACCAAAACGTGTTAAACTTTGAAATGCGCCACAGCATCCTCCTCTTGACTTTTGTTCCTCGTTGCTCAAACCCTACTCCTTTCCATTGGCGCCAAATTGTTTGCCAGCCAAAAAAAAAAAAAAATAAATAAATAAATAAAGGAGCAACGAAACCGCCAAGAAAGAGAGAAGAAGAGGGCAGCGAACATTTTGTAAATATTTTTCATACGTACTTTAGTGGTGAAAGTATGAGGAAACAAAAAAATATATATATAAAATAAAGCTAAAGAGAAGTCGCCGCATGGCAACAGAAATTTCACTCAGTCGCCAACATATTTTTAGTTGTATGTCAGCATTTGCATCCTTTTTAGTTACATAAACATGCCTCCTATATGTATATAAATATATCCTTGAAAAGAGTATATAGAGGCAAATATTGTTGGGATTTTTTTTACTAAACATGACTTTTTAAATAATATTTTATAAATAAAACCAATAGCTGTGTTACTTTATATTATTGTTAACCAAAATTAAGTTAATTTAAGTCTGGTTTTTAATAGTAATTAGATTCTTAACTATTTGTAAAATATTGAGAAAATAAATATTAAAGTAAATATATGTATAATTGCTTAGAATAATTTAATTCTATTTTAAAGTTTCGAAAATATCTATGATTTTGTAAAGTCTCTTAAGGTAACTTGGTAATACAAAAATATTATTAAAGCAACTATAAAATTTCCTTCCTTTATTTCCTTTAAATGATTTAGAAATTGCAAAAACTTACTGACTAAAAAACATCTGCTATTTGATTTTCAAATAAACAATTTTTAGGTAAGGAAGAATCAATATTAAAATATTTTAATAAAAAAAATCTAATAGATTTTTAAAATTGGTAAAACCACGATTTTCATGCTTTAAACCAATAATTTCCTTAGGGTACCACAAAGCCTCATCACCAGAAAAGTATGCATTACTTTGAAGTAATGTTGCTGTTGGTTGTTAGAGCAAATATGGCCCCGCTGACCCGCAGCTTTTGGCTCATTTCAGTACAGCCAACCGGACAGGATACAGGATCTCGAACGGTCGACTGTGCGCAATTTGGCAAGCGGACGTTGGTAACACAGCCCATCGCTCGTTCAATCATTCATGCAGTCATTCAAACATTGACGCCAGCTGCTCGCTCGGCTTTCAAGAACCGTCGAGCGAAACAAATGTGTTTGTTTTTCATTTTCTAGTCCCTCTGACATTTTGCTGTATATTTTTTTGCTCTGCCAAATCTCCTGCCTGGCAGTAAGGCTTTTTTAAGTAGTTTTTAATAATGCGCCACACACGCGGAAAAGGCGAAGGACAAAAGGGATAAGCCAAGCAGCGGCCACACAAGCAACCCATAGATGTGGGCAGGATCAACAAATTATATTTCACCAAAGGAGCAAAAAAATCCAAGGAGCAACCCAAAACATCTGTTGCCATTGGACGGATGATGACGGAAAATAGCATCAGCCGGTTAAAGGGTAACGACGATGGATGTGAACTGCCAAGGAAAAGGTAAAAATACAAAAAAAAAAACCTAGAACCTATAGAGAAGAGCAAGCCAGCATAAATAAAGCTTGGATAATCATATATGTATGGTATGGTGTGCTGCTCGGCTATATCTATACCCTCCCCCTAGAATCCTTCGGCTTCAAGATAATCGTGGAGGGTTCCTTTCTTGTTCCTTGAGAGAAATTGAATTTAAATGGTTGTCAGCAACAGAAATTAGTTTTGCTTTCCCAGAAATAAAAAAAGGAAAACGAAATAAATACAAAGCAAGATGGGGCGGGTATAAAGAAAAGTGCAGGACCAGGAAATTATGAAACCAAATGGCGGTAAATAAAAATACTTACAGTTGTGGGGCAGAAGGATCTAATTAAAAGATGACACTCGAAGATTCCAGATGAAAATGATTCAGGGAATGGCTAATAATTAGCTGACATCAGCAGAAGAGATTTTACAGGTTGGGCCTGTGAACTAGAAAAATATGAAAAAATACAAATGTTAAGAATTAAAAAAAATCCTGAAAGGACTTACAAAAAAAATATTATAATAAGAATTTATTGTAATTTATCTTAAAAATATTTTATAAGCATTTTTTCAAACTAAATAAAAAACAATACAAATGAAGTACTTTTTATTTAGAAAGTTATTTTTATTATCTTAAAATAAATGGAATAAATAAGCAGCCCCAGTTTGTAAGAGATTAGAATAAATATTTGTAATATTATTATTTTATTATTATTGTTCTATAAATAAATATTTAAATTATTTTAGTTAATATTTGTATTATTATTTTATTATTATTTTTAAATACGGCTTTCAATTATAATTCCCTTGAAATACACCTAAAAGCAAAACGCTGTTAATTCCATAAGCAAAACTCTGGAAATTCCATAAGCAAAACTCTGGAAATCCCATAAGCAAAACTCTGGAAATTCCATAAGCAAAACTCTGGAAATTCCATAATCATAACACTGGAAATTTTGCTTCTGTAATCCAACATTACAGAGTTATGCTAATGGAATTTAACAGCGTTGTGCTTCTGGAATCTAACATTACAGCGTTTTGCTTATGGAATCTAACATTACCGAGTTTTGCTAGTTTTATTTACAATTAAATAAGTCCTTCAGGAAAATATTGGAAAAAAATCAGGAAAATAATTGAAAAAAATCAGGAAAATAATAAAAAACAAATAATTAAATAAATAATATTATAAAAAAATAAATTAATAAATAATAAGAATTATTTTATAGCTTTTGTTGACCTGCATTAATATCAACTTAAAGGAAGTATATGTAACATTTAATTTGAGCCGAAGTGACCATCCCTTCTTTTTAAAATATGTTTTAAAATATGTTTTACCAGTAATTAAGTAAATTAAAATTAAATATGTATATAGAATTAAATATAAACAGAATTTTTAAACTTTTTAAATGAGTAAAGAAAAGATATTCAAGCTACTATCATCTTTATGATTTACAGATTTAATCTTTATAATCTCCTCTCACTTCATGGCAATTAATTATCCTGTTCAGATTTAAATCCTTAACCCCTGTGAAGCATGGCCTTCTGCCCACATCTTTAAATTCATTTATTTAAATATTCGGTTTATTTTTCCTTCCTTCTCCTCTGCCCCCTGCCTTTGCACTTTGTCAAGCCTCTCGAAAAAGGAACCCCGAAAAACACATAAAAAAAAAACAAAATAAATATAAAGGAAGCCAACCGCAACAAAGTAAAGTCTACTTTAAAACACTTTTGCAGTGCATGGAACTGACAAAGAGACAGTAGGCGGTTTTTTTGGGGGGAAAATACTGCCTGCTACAAACCAGTGGCACTATCAAGGACCAAAGGGAAGAGGGGGTAGGGGCTGTGTGGGGTGGTGGACCACCACCACCCCAACACAACGAGCAGCAGGAGCAAAAAGAGAGACCGAGGAACAACAGGGAAGAACAATGATAATGATGATGGGCATGCTGAGGGCTGCTGATGAGTGAATAATGCGGCACACGTTGAGTGCCGGCTAACATATGAGCATCATATATTTTGACAAAAGCCGAGGCGGTGAGGAGTTTTCAACAGTTCAGGCAGAATTTTTGGGAAACTAAACATTTTAAATGGAATTAAATATTATGAAAATAAAAGGGAAATATATGTTAGGAGTTAATATTTAGTAATTTTAGGTATTTCTTCCCTTAAATGTTAGTGATTTTTTACAAGGCCCAAAAGAAAATGTATATTTAAATTTAAACTGTGCTTTAAAAATATGGAAATTTCCCTAAGATTACAAAACATTTAACAAAAATATAAAATCTAATTAAGAAATCGTAAATCTTTGTTATTTTTTAACAAAATAGTTAATGGTTAGTTAAGAAATAATTCTATTGCCTAAACAAAAAATTAAAACTTTGCCAGTAAACTAGCCAAGTTGTCAGCTCCTGTTTGCAGTTGGCATCCTGCATGTGTGCGAGGGTGTGGTTGAGGACATGAAACCGGGACAGGAGCCCCAAAAGTACTCAAATGTTCATGTGTCTTTGTCGCAGCTGGCGGCTGTCACGGCAAACAGTAAGTGAGACTGAGGGCCAGAATCTACCTGGGCCAACATAAACATAAATAAATTTATAATAAGGGTTGTCGGGGCTTATTAAATTTTGTAGCCCAAGCGTGGCTGATAGCCCGCAGTCCACTTTGTTTTTTTTTGTTTTTGTTTCATACTTTAACTCTATGCTAATATTATTATTATTTTCTTTATGCCTTTTATGCCACACTTGTGTTAATTTTTTATTATTAATTCTTTTGCCTCACTGGTGGGCTGGCCCTGACACGATTGCAGGTTCGTTTCGTGTGATGTTTGCCAACGATATGGACAGCAAACAGGACTCCAGTGTGAATACGATAGAAAAACGCAAAGGATATATATATATGGATATATATATGGTTGATATTATGCCACAGGTGCACACGCACTGCAATGCGACACGAGAGCAAATGAATTTTGACACACAAATAAACCAGAGTGTTGGGCAAATAAAAATATTTAATAAAATGTATATGGCATGCCTGCAAGCAGCTAGCAGTACCATTGAATTACGAAACGATTGGCTTTGATTAAAAAAAAAAACCCATTAAATGAAAGCAAATATATGAGAAAATGCAGGGATTTAAAAGTGACCCTAATTTGGCGGCCCATAAAAGTATGCTACACTTTTCATGCTAATAGAAACTTAAATTTCGTTTTGTAGCTGCGCCAATTTATGAACTATTGCCTTGATTTGAATGGACTTCTTTGAATATTCTTCCTTGGCACAAGCACAACACCCAGACAAGGACATCTCATCAGAGCGCCATTAGAGTTTCTTTTCTTCGTTAATGATTTCAGTGCCAAGCTTTATGTCGGCTTCTCTTTCTATTTCTGCAGAGAGAAATATATTGTTTGTTTTCCATAAAATCAGCTATTAAAACCTATTTAATAGAATTTATGTATTATTTTTTTGAACTACAAGAATTTAGTTTATGAAATGTAACTTTAAAAATCATTACTGAGTGCTTTTTATACTTATTTATGTTTATTTCCGCTTTTGAAATTCGAACAAAACAAATAACTATATGTTTCTGATTTATTTTTAATTTAATCAATTAATAAACCACCTCAAGTGTCATAAAAATCATAAAAATAATTCGAAAAATAAAATGTAAAGCCCCCTGTTAATTAATGTATGATTTCCGTGATCTTTTTTCTACGTGTGGCCTCATTTCCCTCCTATTTTTTGTTGTTTTTGCCTTTTATGACTCAACCTGAGCATTGGCAAATGAAATGCAAATTAGTAGTTGGAGCCGAGAGCGCAAGAATGTACTTAGCGCCTTGCCGGCGTCATAAACTCGAAATGAACTCATTAGAGGTGTGTGTGCTGAATCACTTTGAATAATTGAGTTCCAGTTCGACGAAGGCGAGCCTGATGGATGGCCATATATGCCTGGCCATCTCGGCATGCCGCATTCGGCATTTTTCAATTGTCAAAGCCAAAGCCAGACCATGCAAGAGGAAGAGAAGGAGCCATAGAAGCCATGGGATCCTAGGCATCAGCATCGGAATCAGCATCAGCGACGGCATCGTCATCAACAATGTGCAATCCGCATGGCTTGAGGGCAACTTCCGACACACTTATTCCTTGCCGCTCGCCACTCGCCTCTACGTCCATGTGAATGGGTCGCCCACATGCATGCACTTTCAATAGCACTTTCCATTGACACCAAAAAAAAAAGGAAAAAGGAAAAAACCATGAGAAAGAAAATGAAAATGCAGGCGGGCATGGGTTGAAATGTTAACATTTTGCCAGTGTGCATGTGAGAGTTAACAGCAATTTGTAACGATAATTGTGTGTATTTTTCAGTGACAATAACGTTGAATGCTGATGAGTTTGCCAGAGACCAGCATGGCTCTGGTATGGAGCGCTATCGCAACGAATGGACGCTGTTCCAAACGAGTCCACAGATGACAGCAAGATATGCAGGCCAGTGCTGTCGATTTGTCCTTATTCCTGGAGGATTCATCTTCTTTTGAAGCCAGAAAAAAGGAAAGAAACTAAGCATGTAAATACCTAAAATATTTAATAAAAAATCTAAAAATCTAATCTAATCTTTTCCTTTAAAGAAATTTTAGTATTAGATTCCTTTGAAATTTATATAAAAACCTTTTTTAGATTGCCTTCTTTTTCAATTTATTGCTTCATCTCTCCTTTTTTTCTGGCAGCACTGTTGCAGGCGGCCAGGACCTTCTCAGCATCCCTCAATTTCCAACCCACAATCACTCCGTAAGTGCTGGCCTAAACGGCAAACATTTTCAGTGCTGAGTGCTGCGCTTTTGGGCCCACGGGGCGGATGAAGGAACCGTCTGAGCCAAGAGAAGCCAAGCGAATGCGGAGTCATTGTCAAGTGTGTCAAGTGTCGGGCAAACACCAATTTAAAGCAAAAAAAAGAAAGAGAAAAAATCTATAAAAATCTACAAAAAAGTGGGCAACCTTTTTCCAAAACGTAAAAGGCAAACATTTCTGCCAATTGGCAATTAAATTCAATTTGTCATTCAGTCCGAGTTGACTTTGCCCATAATTGATTTCATTTGATTTGCAGCCTCGTCCCTCTCCCCCTGCCGCTGTCAGCTCTCTGATGTGTATTGTATTACCTCTAACTACATTCAATTGTTCCTGACAATTAATAAATGTTCTGCATAATTAATTTGTGTGACGCTTCTGGGCAAACAAAAGGACATCTCCCATTGACATATGTGCGCCATTGAAGGTTTTCTATGCCAGCGCTCGTTGCTGTTTATATTTGTCTAATGTGTACTGTAATTTACCAACAGTAATTAAACTGAATTATTTAAATTATGCACCTGGGGGGAGGAGGACAAATAAAAACTAGAAAATGTAAAAGAATGCAATAATTCATTACAGTTTTTTGCGCTGAATTTAAATCAGAGTAAATAAAGCAAGGGATGTTAAGGAATTTATAATTAAAATTTATTGTGGTCAAAATTAAAGGCAGAGTTATTTACTTACTAAATAAATAAATAATTATTAAAGAGATCTGACATATTTTTAAATCTTCTTAAAAAGCAAATAACCTTCTTTATTTATTTACTCTTCGGAAACTTTAATCCCTCAAGCAAAGGATTAGTTAAGCATGAAACTTACGTTTTCATTGGTCCCACAAAGCCAGTTTTACCTTCATTAATTTTCCAACCTCTGCCCAGTCCTGGCAGCATTTCAAAAGCTCCAAGTTTTCAGCCTTTCGGGCATTTTTAAATATGGCAGGCGACCCGCAAAATGATGTAGGCGTCGCCACCTCTCCAACTCACACCTCAACTGGCAGCTCATAAGCCAACAGCGTTTTTTATGATGCTGAAACATGAGACGCATGTACGTAGTTTGTATTTAGTAAAAGGATTTCGCCACACATACCCACGCAGAGCGTTTTTCCACTCTTTTCCTGCTATGCAAACACAGACGAGTCGCTCTCGCCGCTGCATGAAACACGAACATGTACACGTATTTTGTATAACGGTATTTATTACATGTTTACTCAATAACAAAACACTTGAGCTTCTAACCCAAATACCCATAAACAAGTAAGCCACACGCACACAAACACCCCCGCCAGCAGCCAGCTCGCTCACATGTCCTGTTTAACACCGAACCTGAGTCTCAGATCCTGGATTCACTTCCTGCATATTCGATGCTGTTAGGGGTTTTCAAGCGACATTTTTGTAATGGGAAATATTTACGGATTTTGGATGTGGCTACGAAGAATATGGAAGGATACAATTTTACAGAGTTTTATGCTTATGGTTTATGAAATTAAAGTGATTCAGTATTGAATGAGAATAATGCTCAAATAAAATGGAAAGATAAAGAATACGAATAAGGAATATATAATAACTTCTAATAAATCAAAGAATTATTTAAAAAGTTTACAAAATTATTTATTTAATAAGAAATTCACCAATTAATTCACTTAATAATTAACCAATTAATTCTGTAATAAATTCAGCCAATAATTTACTCACAAAATTTAACAATGAACTTAGCCATTAATTCACCCATAAATTCATAAAATGATTCACTCACGAATTTACCCATAAATTCACCCATTTACCATATTTACTAAAAAAAACTACTAGTGAATTTATAGTTTTTCACGAAATGTATACCCTTGAAATTTATTTAATATGAGAATTTAATATAAACTAATTTTCTAAATCAAACACAATTAAAATCCTGTACTTTATGCAACTTTCCCTACTTTAAATCCACCACCCCAAAATCTCAATTTAAACTTAATTTTGTCTATCAAAAAGGCCTCAACGCAATTTGAACCTCCTCATAGTACAAACATATATTGGGAATAGTTAACGAAACCCCAAAAAGAGCTGCCGAAACCAGTTGCCCACATCAGTCGAAAACATTTAACCGGGGGTTTAAGCTTTCAAAATTTCGCTGTAAATGCGGTTGGCAACTTTGTTGTTCAGCCGATGAATGCGGCAGTAGCAGGAAGGAGGTGCGCTGCAAAAAGGACTTGGGGTGCGTAGGGAATTCAATGTGGGTGGGGAGATACAGAGGTGAGTGCATACCATAAACAGGAGTCAAATAAATCAACGACGTCATCATCATCATCATCATCATCCACATCGTCATCGTCATCAGGAGTTCCCACACGCGGCGAGCCAAACAACAAAGTATCAAGGATACCAAGGATACGCACACACAAGGCAGCGAGAAAATCTCCAGCAGGGCAAAACCATAAAGCAGCCAGCGAAATATAAATGCAATAAAATATTTTTAATGGCTCGTAAATGTAAAAATTACGCAAAATACACAAAAAAAAGCAGGCGAGACGAACATCAGCGAAAAAAATATGGAAAGCTTACAATTCGAGCAAGAAAACAGTGCACAAAATATTACAAAAAACCAACACGCTTACATGTTTGTTTGTAGGAATGTCCTACAAATTGTCACAGGATATGCAAAAGTATATTTTTGGCCACTAGTAGCTCGTATTTTTAGGGAGTGACGCCACAATTGCCATACAATTGAGTGAAAATTCACAAAATTGGTTAGCATAATAGTTGAGGCAACAAAGCCAGCGCCGCAGGAGTCAAAATTTGCCTAATTGAAAGCAGCTCAAATGATGGCCAACAATAGTTGCAACAACTAACTAACCAGCACTAACAATAGCAACAGCAGCAGGAGGATGAGGATGAGGAGGAGGAACAACAACGCCAAGGAGAAGAATGCATATTGCAAGCTGTGCGCAAACATTGTAAAGGCAATTACGGCAAATGCCAAAGTGACAAGCCGAAAACCGAAAACTAAAACTGCAACAAAACAGCTCGAATCGAGGGGAATGAGTGACTTTCTGAGGAGCCCCGGGCGGGGGCAAGGGCCTCAGGGCGGGATTAGAATAAAAACTTTTGTGTGTTTGGCCACCACGAAAGCGGTAATGTCCTTCAATGTTTAAAAAGTATTTTTTATTTAGGCAATTACTATATTCAAGGTTTTTTTTATGGTTTTATGGGCTTAAAATGAAACAGTTAAAAATTATTATTTTGTTTTGTTTTATTTATAAATAAGGCCTTAAAAATATGTGTTTAAACATAAAACATTTAAATAAAATTAAGTATAATATCTTCATAAAAGCATTTAATAAGGGAAATTGCATGTAAAACAAAATATGATATGTTTTATTGTTGTTTAAAATAACATGAAAAATTTTGCTTGTACTTTAAGCTTTTGTTAACCAATCAATAAGGATTTTTTTCATTTGTTACCTAAATTTTTCTAATAAAAAATCCTGCAGCTTAACAAATGAATAAAAACAATAAGTTCTCTGATAATTGCATTTTTCCTGCAAGGATTTTCCAACTATTTCCTCTTTTAAGTATTTATACAAAATTTTAATAACTTTATATAACCCAATAGAATATTCCCATATCAAAGGGTATTTCGAAACTAAAAAAACAAAAACATATAAACAATATCCTGGTCAAGCCCAAAATGCTGGTTGGTATGTGCATGAGTATTAGTTTTTGATAAAATTAAACTTCATTGTTGAAAATCACAGCAAAATGGCGATAGAGATAATAAAAACAAAAGGCATATACACAGACTCGTTCATTGGGAGAAGGCAGGGGAACGGATGGAAGGCAGACTTGTGTGTGTTTTGGTCTTGCGGTCGAGCATTTAAATATTTAAAAATATTTATTGCTGAAAAATGCTGAAATATTTATAGGCTGAGCTATGCACAAGATGTTCCCGAACGACTAAACAACGCAAAGTGGACATAAAAGGGCAATTGTGTCTATCCATTTGGTATTTGTTAAAACAAAGCCCTGAGGAGTAAAGCACAGACATATGTAGATATATGTATATGCACTTACTTGCAGTGGGTTTTTCGGGTGTTTGTTTTATTTTCCTAAATATTTTTCTGTATTTTTTACCCTTTTGTGGGTTGGGGTAACAGGTAGGCAGGAGCAGGAGGAGCAGCATATGCGTAGACAGAGGAATTTTAAATATGCAGATCAGGCAAAAGGTTTTTCGGAACGACAGCCGGGGCAAAAGGTTAAGACAAACAGCTCTGGCTCCGGACCATGTCCTGGGGGAAGAATGTCCTGCTAATGCCCAACGATTGTCTCTCTAAGCCCAGCACAGACATAAATACTAACTAGCGCCCGGAGGCCCCCCGACATCGACAAAGAACAACAGAAATTTGCACATTATTAGCATTAGGGTACATTTTATTTTTATTTTCAGTTTCGGTATTCCAGTTTATTTTATTCTGTTTATTTGATTTTCATTCGTATTCCTACTGGCCGGCAATTGGCATTGTCGGGTCTGCATTTGCATTGAGTTGGGTGCAAATCCGTAACAAATCTTCGAAATTGTTTTACTGACTTCTACCCTCCCAACACAGCATTGAAATTCATTTGATGGACAAAATCTTTTACTGATTTTTATGCATATGCAGCAGGCGTGTTTCCCAGTTTGTGTGTGTGTTTGTCTAAAAGGAATTTCCTTTTCAGTTCAAATTGAATTAAATGTTGCCAAGGGGAAACGGACATCGGGTCAGAGATATATATTTGTTAGGACTTGTGAGGAGAGCTTAGGAAATTCTCTTCAATTGCTGGCAATTTCGAATCAAATTGCAACACAAACTAATAAATGGTAAACGAAATATTCAATAAATGTTCATTTTAGTCGATTATGGTATTCGGTTACGAGTTTAATAGAGTCTTCAGGGAGAATATCTGTGTCTTTAAATTGTTTTTTTGTGAGGAAAATTTGTTTAGCTTTAAATTGATAACTTTGTGTTGAATTGAGATTGGATATTTGTTAAATAAAATAATGTTTTAGGGAAATATTTAGTATTTCAATTCAATTAAAAAGTCTTCTAAAAGTACATATATAAAAATGGTAAACGAACCATCGATTTTCCTTCCTAAAATATCTGAAAAGGGTAAGTTTATTGCCTTCATTTTATTTTTATATTTACTTTATTATCATACACTTTATTTTTAATTTCCCTACTCAACCTTGTTGATCTTTTGGCATTCTTCTGTGTGGACAAAAAATAAAGTGACTCGACAAGGTCCTTGGATAAAGTGGCAAACAATCATTGTTATTCCTTTTGAGTTCGTTCTTAACAAAGTTCCCAGGTCACAAACGAAATGCAATGCAAATATAAATTCCCAATCGAATCTGTCCCAAAGGGTCACCACCATAATCAAGCCGTTGAATTGAATGAACCCTATATACATATATATACATTTGATCCGAGCAGTTCATGTGGTATTTGCAGATATATATATATGTAGGATATGTAGGTGGCTGACTTTATATAAATATACGCACGAAATGTTCCGCCCACATCCATTTCGAATTACAGAGACGGCGGCGTCTGAGGCTGACCCAAAGCCAATTGCCTTTTGCAGTGACTAAGATTTATTTGCATTTCCGTCTGAATGCATTTCTGTTTTATTTCCAAAGAGCTGGAACTTGGCTATTGCTTTTTGCAGACACGCACACGACGACCGGCATGGCCACGACTGCCCACACACACGCAACACACACACACACACTTGCCCCAAGGAGAAACATGTTTCGCTTTTTGGCAGCAAACTAGTCCTGCGTAGTCCTTCCTGACTTAGCCGGGGCCCCATTCATTCTGTAGTCGCATTACTTATAATGCAGCATTTTCTATTTGATTTCTTTCTTTCCCATTAACAAACTCAATTTGCGAGCCATTTTCTGGCCGGCGTCAAGGATAATGGTTCAGGGATAACGCTTTATCGGTCTTTGTCTTTAGGGGCTTCTGACCAATGCAACACGTTCCACCTGATGCTGCACTGAGGAAAACTAACGAGAACCGAATATTATAGGGAATTTATGTTTAATGGTTATTTAGAGAATGTTTTTTATCTTCAAAAATACATAACACAGATTAAATTATAAAGAATTTATATCCGGAATCTTTGTATACGAAATAAATTTAAAAGCAAAAAATATTGAGGTTGTTCAGTTCCAGTTAATATTTTTTGGAGAAAACATAAGATTTTCTGGGAAAACAAATAAAGAAGTATATCTTACATAAGTTATTATTTTACAATCAAGGATCCTATGAAAATCTCTTGGATTTCAATTGGAAATATATATCTGAAAATATATTTTAGCTCATATTCCATTATATAAATGACACTTTTACTTGCAGTGCTGCTGGATTTTGGTGCCCTGCACTAACAATGTTCTATCTGTCTCGCAGGAAGCAGGAGGATCCTGTCCCTAGTCCTGTGTCCTATGCAGAGCAGCAATTTAAAAATCGCTTACGGGCACGCCACTGTCATAAAATCAGGCATCGTCATCATCATAATCATCATCATCCGGTATCGTCATCATCTTCATGAGGTGCACGGATCCTGACGTTCGCTTCGTGCCTTTTCCTGCGTTTCGTTTGCTTTTGTTTTTTTTGTTGCCAGGACTCTAGTGCTTCATTTTTTTTTCTCCCTTTGCAGTTCTTTGTTGCAAAATGTTGAGAACGTGACAGATTTGTTATAATTAACATGATTGACGAGCTTGCGACGCCCAGACGGTGTCCGAAAAAAAGGGAAAAACCAAATCCTACACTTTTTTTTGCATCCAAAGATTTCCAAAGATAGGTGCAAAAAATGAATGGTATACGTGTAATAGGTAGAGTTAAGTTTGTCAGTTTGCAATTTTTTGGAGTTCCGCTCCGCAGAGTGCATAAATTTCAATGTTAACAAACATTTGCAGGGCATACGCTTCGATTGAAATCTAAATTGCATTGCATGCCCCTCATTCCAGGACACACACATACACATACAGTTTTGGGCTACAAATTCAACTGTAAAAATTGCTGCAGTTAAATACTGCACTTGATAACAACTACAAATGCCCGACGTGTTAGACGCCGAAGCTAACAAGCAGCGCAGCCATCGTGGCAAGCCGGGAAAGCGGAGGAAATCGAGCTGCGGGCAGAAGAGGGGATAGGGTGATGGTGAACAAAAACAAACAGGATATGGGCGGTCTGCGATATGTGCGTGTGGGAGTGCGATTTGTGTCTGTGTGTGTGTTCGGGACATACATTACATTACACTGCAGTTTTTGCAACAGTAAAAGGGAGCTACACTGCCATCGGCAACAGCACAAGGAATCGCCTTGGCAGTGCCAACTGCAGTGGTAGTTGTAGCAAACTGCAGCAAGAGCAGCTATCGGGAGGAATATATAGATATTATTCACAAATAAACCGGTAAGATAATGCTCTTTAAGTTAAGGGAAAATTTAAGAATGAATTGAAATGGAAAAGGACCTTCAAAGTACTTTAATTTTTGCATATTCAACTCTGTCAAGGTTTGGATTTATATCTTATAGAAAAGATTTATTCGAAAACAGGAATAAAAACATATTACAGAGGAAAAGTTACTATAAAAATAAACAAATATTTTATAAAGAAATATAAGTGACAAATTTAATTAAAATACATATTTTTCTCCCCCATTTCTCTACTCCCTTCAAAAAGGGTATTATTGCAATTGCCAGCAACTCATTGGCCAACTTCAGACCCAAAGAGCTGCTGCTCCGTTTTCCCCTTTACCATCACCGCTCCCTCATAGCGTTTTATTCAAAAGGATATTGCCAGGACTGCCAATTGGCTGCCGCAGTCGACGTCGCAGCTCTTAAATACAATTCCCAATGTAGTTGGTGTTGCTGATGTCCCCGCTGCTGCCGCTGCTGCTGCTGTCATTTACAAGTGCAGCGGCAACAACAACCGCAGGCATCGTGAAAGAGCATTGTAACCGCAAAACGGAGATCAGAATTGCATATGCAAAAATGTAACTGAAATTCGCAAAATGCCATTCGAGCCATGGAGCCCCAGCACCGAAGAGTCAGCGCCAGGATCCGGACCGAGGACCATGGACCAAGGACTTTGGCCAACGGACACTGGACTCCCAACTCGGCTCACGACCGTAACGAGCCGGAGTTCCAGTTCCAGAGCCGTAGCGAAGAGCCTGTGCATTGTGATGGGGGCCATCCTGGCAATGGTATCCTGGGCCATGCCAACGGCCAATCGAATAAAAAGTGCATGAAATATGTTTACTGTTATGTGTTGGCGTTTATGTTCCTGCACCGCTCTGGTATTTTTTTTATTTCGACGTGTTACACTTGGTGAAAATATAAGACTATAAAAACTTAAGATCTTATAAAATTGATAACTTGAAATAAAAAAATTATATTTAAAAAATATGAATTTTATTAACAAACTGTTTAATTAAATTTTATGTTATGAATATTTATAAGGAAGTTGCTGCAATTTTTACTGAACTCAAACTAGTTTTAATAAATAAATAAATAAAAGTATTCCACAAAATGTTGCATCTGTGCAAAAGGATAATTTTTCAATCTATAGTATAGCATACTTTTAAACACTATTTCAAAGGATTTCAAGCCCACCAGGATTTCTTGATCCTTTTTACTAATAATTAGACACCTTTTTTAAAGTAATTGCTATAATTTTCCCCCAGTGCAGTGATGTAGATGCTTCAGCTTTTCCTGTCCTCCTCCCCAGAAGGTCAATAAAAGGTCATTGAGAAGGTTATAACAGTCGGCATGTGTGTGTGTGTACATGCGTGGGTGTGCAGGAGATTGAGAGTGTGTGTGGGTGTGAGAGAGCTTGCTCATGTGTAAGCCAACGGGCAGTAGAGTGACTGTGTGTGTGTGTGTAGGCACAACCTGGCCAAAAGTCAATAGGTAATCCAAATTTGTTGATGCTTTTTTTTGGCAAACGCTCCTCGGGCTCTGGCTCTTCCCCTTGCCAAAATACCAAAAGTTAACAGATTAGAATGAAGTGTGAAATGAAGAGTGAACCGAGAAAGGAGCAAACCGACTGACTTCCTTCCGTCCATTAAAATTCATACTTTTCAACATGAAGCCCTCCCGGAAAAAAGTTGAGGGAAACTTTATCTACGAGTAACATTTCTACTTTTCCACCTTCTAATTGCCCTTTCGCCAACACAGAGAGTTCATTAGTGCAATTATCTATGGGGACTATAGCTCCCTTTGCTGCTATCAAATGGCCGCAACTTATAAAAGCTGAAGAAATCCTCTTACCGAAAAATAGAATTTCCGAATTTCTGAATTTCTAAATTTCCACCGCCGAGCGTATCGTATAAATCAGCTTAGAAAACTTTCATCGTATATCAACACACTAATTATGGTAATTTTATAATTTTCTAAAAATCCCCACACCCACAAAAACACAAAAACGAAAAAAAAAATAGAAAGAAAAGCGAGAGGAAGCAGAAGGCGAAACCGCAAGCTGAAACTTGGATCCCTGGAGGCGTTTACTGTTGATGTTTAATAAGCCAAGGCTCCCACACAAACAGGATTCGCAGGAGTCCGCAGTCCATAGTCCATAGTCCGGCCCACCACACCCTATAGTATTTTGTAGCCCGAGGAGCCTGAGACCGAGACTGGCTGCAGGAAAACAAGTTCTTTTCATGAAATTTGAACATAAATTCCAATGAACGAAACAAAACCAAAGTGCAAAGCTGCCCACACATATATATATATGTACTATCGTATATATACACTCCCTTTTCCCTGCCAGTTTCCTCTTTTAGTTTTCTGTTTGGCAATGCCCCTCGCATGCAGTTTAGTGTTACTAGGCCCCCGGGGGCGAGTCCTGTGTGGGGTTGGACTAGATCCTGCCAGGACGTTGGTCGGCAGTGGGCTAGCTATCCCAGGCGGGTATGACGAGGCTGAGAAAACTGCCCAGACTCAGTCTCAGTCGCTCAGTGGCAGTAAGAAAACGCCATTTCCCTCCCAAGCCAGAAGCGGCGAACTATAAAATAAAGTAAATGAGTCGTTCTAGTGATGAAAATATTGGTACCCTGTATAAAATAAAGGTAAGGTGTTAGGATTGGGAGATTAGGTATTAGGTTTAGTTAAAACAATTATAAAATGGCATATAGGATAAATAATTGTTTAGCATTTTCCATTTTATTAAATATTTGCAAGTCCCTCAACTCATTCTCTGACCTTCGAGTTAACCTTTTTCTCTCTGCTATATATTTTTTTATGCAACTATTTTTATTTCCTTTAAAATATTGCATTAAGTTTTAGTTATTCATACTCATATTTTTAGACACTTTGTAATATTTCTCACTTACTAGTCACAACTCTTTTAAGCTTATGCTTTGAGATCTTAAAACTAATTTTAAAATACAAAAGATTTAAGACAAAACAAACTAATAATAGAAAACTAAAATACCCAAGAAATTTATAATTAAAAGGTTTTTATGAATTGCAATTATTATTCTCTGAAAAAATTAATTAATGAGGAATTAAGTTTTGTTTTTTTCAAGGCAAGGACTTAGTCATTGAAAAGTATGGTATGAAGTTATCATTATTTTATTTAATATTTTATTTGGATTAATTAACATTTACTCGGAATAAAGGTCTACAAAAACTAAGAAAATTCGACATAATTTCTTTGGGTTAAATATAAAAAGAAGCCTAAAACATAACCCAAAATCCCGCTAATACACCTTGAAGGCTAATAAACACTCGGTATGAATAGAAAACGAATACCGGGGTCTTGGGCGTGGGGCCCATAAAGTTTTCCAGGGGATACGTCGTGGTTTGGGGTATTCGGGGACCAGGACATGGGGAGGACGACGACCACTGGCAAATCAACTTTGCAACTTGAGACTGTTGCAGTCTATTAAAATTACGCCGCCGGGCAAGTGGGCAAGTCCTATGTGTGTGGGTGTATGAGGGGGCGGCAAAGGGGGCGTGTCAAGCGCAAGCACAGAAATGGGCGCTAAATTAAAGGCAACTGCACTGGCAGCGTTGGCGGTGGTGGAGCTGCTTCTGGTGGCGCTTCTGCTCGCTTCTTTATCATCTCATTGCCCTTCCCATTGCCACATTGCTTTCCTTATGATACTATATCTTCTTCGTGTTCTTCTTGTGCTTCTTCTGGTTGTAGTCCAGCTCCTTCTACTGCTTCTACTGCTGCTGCTGCCATGCGCCTCATGCAGAGCTATGTTTCCGGCCGCCGCTGGCAGTTAGCAAACGTTCCAAGTCTCAGGCCAACTTTTGCAATTAGAGATGGTAACGGGAAATGGACTTTGCTGGGTTGCATTTTGTAGTGAAGGGAGTCTTAAATATCCTTAAATATTTGCTTCATCCTTTAATATCCTACTGGGACTTAAGGCAATGTAATCTAAAAACTACCTGAATATATATTTTGAATACAAAACGAAAATAAAGTTTTTAATCCCCAAAAATTGTATATATATTTTTTAATATTAACAAATTATTTAAAATAAATCACGCAACCATCGCTGATCACATTTCCTGGTCCCCATGCCACATATCCTGCCCAGCACTCTCGGTTCCGCTTGGGCTGGCCTTTGCTTCTGGTGTGGCTTCTGTTTCGCTTATTTTTGGGAGATGGCTTGGGAGATGTGTGACGGAGGGGAGGCCGAAGTCTTGCATCGTAAATTTAAAGACTATGCAGCTACTTGAAACTTTTGCTGCAAGGCGTTGCCATGTATTTTATGGCTGGACCTAACTGGTTGCTGTTGATGTTGCCGCTGATGTTGTAGGTGGGCCGTCATTTTCATATCTTATGGCGGTAGTTACAATACAAAAACTACCGAACAGCACTGGAGGAGGGCCCCAAGAGGCGGCTGTTTGCGGCCACTTTTGCATATTTCCATGGAGCCACAAGAGGTGGAGCACTGATTGAGCAATTTCTGATGATGACGATAATGATGTAAGCCCCCCACTTTTGGCATATCTCCTGGGATATATGCAACTTTATTACGATTATTGAAAGGCATCAAAGGCATCTCTTTTCTTTGTTTTTCGGGGAAAAATCATCAATATCTCATCGGGGGCGGTGCAATGCATTGTTCAAACATAAAATTGATATTTTTATGACTCGCTTTCGGTATCTTGGCCACCCCCCTTTTGGCTTAATGAGCGGCAGTTGCCGTGTTTGTAGTGCCCGTAAAGTACGGCCAAGATTGTTTTCCCAAAAAAAAGATAAAAATAAAAACGGAAAAGGAAAGAAAAGAAGGCAAGAAAAACTATGGAAATATTTGCCTTGATTGCAGTGGCTGTCCAGGAAGTAAGGTAAGATGAGAGATGCGCCATTGCTTCATTATAAGTTTATCGAGGAAGAAAGATGGCAAACTGCGAAACTGATAAAGAAGAACTTTGTTCGATTGGAATTTACAGCGGCCTTAAAAGTCTGGCAAATTAACACAAATGTTAATTATGGCGAACAATAAAAAGGGGATAGTTTAAAGAGGTTTATTTCGGATAAAACAAACTTATAAATTATAGATTTTATATATACTTTTAAATAATATAAACATAGGATATCAACAGGGGTTTAATTAATTATATTTCAATTATTTAAGAAACCATGAAACTTTTGCTAGATGTCCTTGTTACATCTCCCTTTAACAATACCAACAATTTCCTTAATTGTCCCACCAGCTCACGTAGTTTCCGTACCCAAACCAGACTCCATTTTCTGCCTCGACAGACAAAGAGAACGTGGCAAATTATTTTCACACCCTAATTAACGAGACCATCCCCTGGAACCCCAATCCCAGCGTTGATGGAGTGACACATGGCGTTAGCTGTCGCCTGTTTACTTCGCCGGTTGTCGTGCTCAAACTTTGACAAACAAAATTAATAAGTTTCATTTATATTTTTTGCAGCTGGGACGGCAAGTTGATCAAGTTGATGTTTTACCTGGGCTCACTAATTTGAGGCCTGGCTGCTTGACTGCCTGACTGCCTGTCTGATATATATGCTAATTTGGCGACTTGATAACTGGCTGCTTAATTAATATGCATGCACAAAAGTTGCCGGAATGCCATAATGAGGCGAAATAGATCTTTAATGCAATTGCCGGGGCCACAAAGTTGTGCCATCATACTCGGGTAGTTCTGTTTGATTTTTAATGAATACTTGAATACTCGAGGCAAGTTGACGTGACTCGTTCCCGCACTTGTAGTATCTTCTACGCCCACAAAAGTTAAATGTACTTAAACTTATTTGTTGTCGACTTTCCTGCGGTCTCCGGGGGAGCCCAAATGATTTGTATGACCAACTTTTTGGTTGCCTGCCTGATTGCTTGGCCGGGTGCTTAATAAGTTTGCCAGGACGGGGAGGAGTCAGTTGGGGTATTGCGGGGGTCCTCGTATAAGTGTATTTAGTTTGCATATCTGTTTGTCTTTGCCAAAGTATAAATCTAGTTTTAATTGACTTGATCAAACGGAGGCTAAACTCTCAAGTCACTGCGAAGAAGAGCAAATAAAATGTTTAGACCCGGCTAACAAATCAATTAGCTTTGCTTTAACCTTTTCAAAGATGGATGGGTTAAATATTATAATCTAATATGAATAATTATTATTCAAGATAAGACCACAATTTTGAGAGGCCCTGCTTAGATAGTAATCCTATACAATTTTTATAAAAATAATTAAAAAGATATTTAATTAGTTCAAACCAATTCAGAAAATATAACCAAAAATCTCCGCACTATTTTTAACCTTTAAAAAAGAGCTGTCAATCCTAACAGCACAGCTCTTGCATGGGCTAAGTAAAGCTGCGTTTCACTCCTATTTGGCCAGAGCTAATTAATTTCTTACTTGCATTCAGTGTTGGCTTTTTTCCATCCATCCCGCTCGCAAGCTGCTCCACACAAAGGGCAGCACTTAAAGACGCGAGGGCAAAGAATCTCAGCAGCCAACTCGGAGGAGCTTGTAAAACAACAGCGATGCGCTCTGTCTGTTGCCTGGAATAGTTGCCCTGCACTGTCTTCCCTTCCCTTTTTATATCCTTTTTTTTTGTAACACTTTGTAGTGCATTTTTTCGGAACATTAACTGCTGTCTGTTGCCATTATCCCTAACTAGCAACCGATAGACTCACACACTTTTCGCTCTCTGTCCCTTTTTCGCTGAGCAAATGGCAACTAAAGTGGCAGCCGTTTTCGTGGCGGGTAAGGAGTCAGCAACGAGTTACACGGTTGGAAAAGTAGACCAAGTAGAAATTCAGAATCAAAAATATAGAAATATTAACGAATTTTCAAAATTAAACAATGCACTTCCTTTAATTGATTTTAAATATCATTTTGGAAGCTTATTTTTAAATGAAAAATAATAAAACAAATACAGCTACATATCCTTATAAATAATAAGCTAAAATGATACTTGATTTATTTATTTTATTTTATTTTTTATTATTTACAAGTTACTAAAACTTGCTTTGAACTATACAAAATTAAAAGAATTTCCTTGGCTAAACTGAGGAGATTTTAAAACTAGTTTTTTATAAAATTCACTGCACTTTGGTTTAAGCATAAATTTGTTTATAAAAAATATGGAAAATTTATTAAATTAAGGCATATTTTCCCCCAGTGTATTGCAAGTCAGAGCACTCAAGTATTCACACGAAAAGGGCAAGCCGGGAAAGGACTTGCTTTCAACCTGCCTTTCTCCTCCTTGCTTAGCATTTCTCAGTAGTCTTTCAAATGTTAAATGATGCAGTTACAACAAATTACGCAGGAATGTTAAAAGGGTAGGGATTTTAGGGGGCTGCACCCCCTCGAAGATTGCAGCTAGCGATGGCAGCGTGACAGGAGACAGATATTGCCATCCTTTCCACCTCTAATTGCAGTTTGAGTGGGGGCTGTGCCTGAGCAGAGATTTTCCAAGGATTGCAAATGAAGAGGTGAGTCTTTGGAGGCCAGGTTGTGTGTGTGGGGGTGGGCATGATGGCCAAATATTTAGCGGGCTTTTGAATAGTTGGTTGCGTGGGGGTTTGTGTGTGTGTTTGTGGGCCAAAATGAAGTTGTTTGCAGTTTCAATTTTGTGCAAGGCGCTAGCGGGAGGCGAAGCGCTACAAAGAGCTCTTTCAATATCCGTTGTCGTTGGATGTTGACGCGCAATTAGGAAATGTCAGCAAGTACGAGTGGCATCTGAAGAGGGGGCGCTGGCAAAGGGGGGGCATGGCAGGTGCGCAGACATGTCGCGAGGCTTACTGCAAACATAAACCTGAGAAATGACTGCACATAAAGTTGCTTTAATTGAGTTTTATGCTTTCAATTTCGGCGCTATTATGGCGCCCAGCGGAGACAAGGACTCGCACACAGATATACTGATTTTCGCACACAAACACGTGGCACTACACACAGATACTCGCTTGCATGAAGAGAGACATCTCCACATGACAAGCGCAAAAACCCATAAAACTCATCTGTCAAACACTGAAACGCCGCCTATCAACATTCATGTTCACTAATCCCTGCCATATATGCGCAAACGGATATAGCCGAGCCATCCCTGAGTATGTATGCGTTCTTACACTGAGAAAATTATGGATTTTTCAAAGGAT
Source organism: Drosophila anomelani (assembly GCA_035045905.1). Lineage (NCBI taxonomy): Eukaryota > Metazoa > Arthropoda > Insecta > Diptera > Drosophilidae > Drosophila > Drosophila anomelani. The sequence goes on from JAWNOO010000165.1 coordinate 9,985,018, forward strand.
TCGATCTTTCATATTTAGTTGAAATAATTTTAACTCTATGCTTTTAGAGTATATATTCAGATAAAGTAAAAAACAGAAGATATTTAAGATTAATATAGTCAGGCTGGAAATCGTTATATACAAATTATTATCAAGAAGAAATAAGGATTTATTTAAAACATATTTTATCCTTCTATATATTCTGTGCTTAATAAAAAATTTTCATTGCTATTAATGAATAATATGAATATTGGTCTTCTTCAAGACTAAAATTAAAATAAAAAAATCAGAAAAAATAATTAAACGAACGCTGTTATTGTATATTCTCTAAATTAAATAATACTATTTTTCTCAAAGAACCTAAATATTAAGCTAAAAGGGAAAGAAAACTAAGAAAATTGAAAACTTTCATATTGCATTTTTTTCAGTGTACTTGTGTGTGTAAATTTCCATTGAGTGTATGAGTGTGTGTGTATGAGTGTCGAGCTGCCATTATCAAGGTTTTTTGTTTGACTGAATGGAAGGGAGAGGGAGCGAAATGGGGAGTGTGCAAAAAGGATTAAGAGCAACGAAATGCGTCGCTCGACAGAAGGTAAAAGCTGCAAAAGAAAGAAGAAAAGCAAGTATAGCAGCAGCAGTCAAAAATCATATATGCCCCTGCTGCAGGAAAGATGATCTATCAAATGGTATTAGTCTGCGAATAACTTGAGTCGATGAAACCTGGACAAGTGCACAGGGGAAAAAATGTTCGAAAAGCAAATATTGATACACTTAACAAATTTTATTATAGAACATTTATACTATTAAGTTACAGAGGAATTAATAATATTATTTCATTTATCCTATATTTTCTTTAATATTTCCCCTTCAACTCAACACCCAAACTCAAAGCCCCAATAAGTATGCTATAATTTTCAAAATTACCCGCCAACTTTAATACTTTTGCTGTCAATAAGACAAATGATCTTTGGTAATATTTCATTGGCCATTCTTCTTCATACTTTTACTACTTAGCCAAGTTTTTGGGTTATGCGAAAAGTCATTTATTTATGGATTTGACTAAAACTTTAATGAATTAGCGGCTCGTGGAGCAATAACAATTCTGTCCCCACTCCAATTGATATTGTGTCGCGGCGAAAAACTTGCCGGTCTTTAGTCGTAGCTTCATTAAGTTGCTTTCACCGCAGAACTCATAGACACACACACAGAGGAGGTGGTGTGGCAAACAGTCATGACATATTTAATTAGACGCTTGTCAGCTGTATTAATTGATGGATTATGCATACAAACATATAATATTCCGCATATGTACGGAGCCGGGCAATCTAATTTCGTTGTTTGTCCTGCCAGACGACAATTCCTTTATGGTGGCGTCCATTGATGCCGGTTTTTCCTTGTTTTCAGCTGCTTGGCTAACCACTGACAGCAGCAGCAGTAGAGGGAACAGCAACAACAACTGCGTTTTGGTCATAATCTTGTTGTTGACATTTGTGCCCACACTCAGGCACACACACACACTCTGAGCTGTCAGCTGGATCTGGGGGACACCCACAATATGCAACCGAGAGACCGAACTCGGAACACACACAAACAAACATAAAAATCTAGAGAGGTAAACTGAAATGCGGGGTTTTTACCAACATTTTTGGGCCTTGGTGGGCGGTGGAAATGAACTGAGGCACGAAATTATTTCGGGCCACATTCTGTTTACTTGCTTTTGGTAATTATGATGCGTGATTAGCGTGTGAATCTTGTTAAAAATAAGGTGACTTGGAGGCTGCTTAAGAAATGAAAATTTTAAAATAAAATGTTTAATTTCTTCTTACGAAAAAAAATATGATGCTTTAAAATACTAAAGTGAGCTAAAGATAAATTAAATAGAGAATTTTTCTTAACTTCGTTTTTGGTTTCCTTCAGAAAAAGTTCTTTATAGTGGAGAATATTTTTTTAATTATATAAATGTATAATCATTTACGTATAATTGGTAAGACAAAATCCCAAAGTTATTGTTCCACATTTTATTTTAAAATATACTGAGATCATATTTAAAACCTCGCCAAATTCCCATAGAATTCGTTCAAAATACAGGTACCTTTCATTCCACAGATTTTCCTTCCCGCAGGACCCATCGCCAGACTCTTTATCGGCATTCAGTTTCCTTCTGCACAATTTTCACTCACGCAAAAGAAATTTGACAAACAGAGGCACCGCAAAACCGATGTCCCCCAGCGCCACATGACCATATCGTTCTAGCTCAGACATTTTTGGCCACACTTTGCCGGTGTAGACGAAAATTTTAATGCATTTGCCATGATTTGGCGCATAATAAATTATAACCAAGCTCTCGTGTGTGTGTGGATGTGTGCGGTTACCCAGGGAGAGTCGGGTGGAAAATGCACATACCTTTATGTATGTATGTACATATATGGAGAAAAGCACCTGACGGATTTAAATTTTATCATGAGCTCAACTGCCGTTGACTGACTGTCTGTCTGGCCGCAATCCCTACCCGTTCCGTCCCGCCCAGCTTCCAGCTTCCATCCGAAACCATTACTCGGTGGCATCTTTTGAGTTTGCCTTGGCAGAAATAGTTTGCATTTGTGTGTCTGTGTTAATGTTTTAAGTCTTTAAGCTTTTAATGCCTTACATTCTTTCAAGTCCCACACATTTATAACACAGGATTTATAACATTATAAATTTTTTTGGGTACAATTGCATTATGTCTCCAAGCTGGAGGGAACTTTGAGAGTTTCCCGATGAAAGGTGGCTTCATTTACACAAAATGTCTGTCTGCAAAGGCATTCCAAATAATTCACATTTCACATTTTCATAAAACTTTTTGCTAAATTACAGAAATGAACTCTTTTAATGAAATAACGCAATTATGCAGGCAAAGTATTAAAATTAATATTAATAAATCGCAAATGAAAGTTATGAAAATGTTGATAATAATTTCCATAATTTCACATGGCGAAAATTGCCAGCGAAATAATTTATGTTAAAAGGGTCAGGCGAGGAGAGAAAAGGGTTAGCGCCACTGACAGCACATTAGCCACCGCACAAAAAAAAAAGACATCGTTTTGACCAGTCCAGTCCCGGGGTTTATCTTTCCCTCTACATTTTGCCTGCCGCTGTAATTAATCACAATTTGCGGATACACAAATTGTCGCAGTAAAAGTCACATTTCTTACCCCAAAAAAAAAGAAAAGAAAAGGAAAAAAGGCCAGCAGGGGCGAGCCGGGGCGAAGGCAATGAGACAACAAATAAAGCCAGCAGCAGCCACCGAAAATGGGGCCAGAATAAAGTCAGGCTAAAAGAAATCAAATAGAAAAGAGAAAGAGAAAGCTGAGGGGAGGGGCCAGAGAAAAAACGGGCTGCACTTCCGCTGCAGAGTTTCCGGTCTTAGCTGCTGATGCCGCCGCCGCCGTCGCTGCTGCTGCTGCTGCTGCTCGAAACTTCTTCTTCGTGGTGGCGCAGTCAAATAAATTGCGCTCTCAAATGGAAATGCAACCCAGACTCAACTATTTGTCTCACTAAAAATGGCGAGACCATTTGCCAGCCCCAGTCCCGTGCTCAATCATGGCTTCGTCATGTCCGAAGGGCAGGCAGTGAGAAATCTCAAAAGGATGTCGTTGGCATTGTTTGCCTTTGACTGCGCACTTTCTGGTGCCATCATCATCCTTCGCTGGTCGCCTTAACAAAAGTCAATGGCAATTAAGCAGTCGCAGTGCGATCCGGCCACCAGAATGGAAGCCAAAATTCAAAAGCCAAAACCCACATAGATGGCCGAAAGTTTGTCGCAAAAGATGTAACAAAAAACCAGGCCAAATTACTTTGAGTGGGCCCACCAGACGTATGAGTAATGTTTGGAAACTGTTTGAGGGGTAAATGCCAAATAGTCTGTTTTGGGTTGTAAATTATTTAAGAATCCAACAATTTGGGGAATTTTTAAATAAATTAAAAGCTTAAATATTGAAATTATGTATATTTAAAATAAATAAGTGGACCCACCTGACGTAAGAGTAATATTTTGGTAATGTATGGGAAAATTGCAAATACCGATTGTTGCTTTTTTAAGAATAAGAATAAGAATACAAATTTTAAGTTTGAATAAATATTAAAATATAGTGAAACTAAATATGTGGGCCCACCTGACGTATGAGTAATGTTTGCAAATATATGGGAAAATGCCAAAAAGATTTGGCTTGTAAGTTTTAGGGTTTCAAAAATAGGTTTAGAAATAAATACAAAGCATTTTATAGCATAAGTTCTAATATAATGTTAAATAAAACTAAACTAAAAATATATTTAAAGTAAACAAATAAAATTTAAACCTTGAAGAAATTAAACAAAAACTCCGAAGAAATGCATAACATTTTTAAAGATTTCAAAAACAAATTTACCAAAAAGATATATACCTTTCATCTTCTAAGCCCCATATCAATTTAACAATTCCCCAGACACAAAAAACTATTTTCCGCCCTCTATTAGCTGACTTAACATTCAAACAATACCGATTTTACCCTCTGCCAGCCTCCAGATTCAACCCAGAGTCCTGCCCAACAACCCCATTTCAATTTTAAATGACAAAGTTATGGAATGCTCCTCCCTCTCCGGAGCACAAGATCCTAATAAGAGAGTTTCGGAGCAACAGACAGCTAAATGTTTCCCTTGAAACCGGATGTGAAAGCACAGAGAGAGTGTGTTGTGTGTGTGTGTACATTGTGGTTGCATTTTAAACAATGAATATTGCACATGGGTGAGTGTGTGCCTGGGCTTCCTTTAACCTTTTTATGACTGACCCAGCCAAAAGCCGCTGGGACAAAAAGGGGGTTTTTTTGGGGAGAGGGGAGGCAAGTCCCGACCATTGCACGAAAAATTAGAATTGCTAATGTTTGCGGTAAAAATGTTGCTCCCCTGTATGTGTCAGTTTGCGGGGGAGTGTGCAGCGAGTGTGTGTGTGTGCAGAGGGTGGTGTGTGTGTCGCGATGTTTGTGTTGGCCAGTTTAGTTTTGACTCGGCTTGCAGAAGCATGAAATTAATTTAAATTTTTGCGCACTTGGCTAATTTCTTCTGGCCTCGAAATGAACAAAAAAGAACTAGGAAAACTCAGACTCAGAAAATGGAGTAAAAAAAATGAAATGTGCTTTCGAGTTGAGTTTATCGACCATGAAATACCCGCAACAAAGGAAATTAATTGAAAGACAATTTTCTAGGACAATTTTAGACGCAATATTGATTTATTTCAGTGGTTTCTGTGACTTTACATTTTATTTTTAAATGAACTAAACAGTAGGAAATTGACAACATTTATTTAAACCTTTATTTTCTTTTTATTATTTTATTTTCTGGCAATTAAACTAGACAGAAATCTCTGGGTCTTAGAACCCCCTTTGAAATAAGTCTGTAAATGTAAATAAATAATTATTTAATTAGCACTACGCTAAATTCTAGACACCTTTTATAAAGATTTTAAAACCCTGTACTACTCCTTAAATTATGCACAATAACTCTTGACACATATATACCCCGATATCTTCCTTTCCAACCGGAAATAAAGCTAATAAGAAACATATGATGTGGAAAACCCTTTCCTGTCCCATTTGAACCAGAACAATATACCCTTTAACCTCTACGAATAGCGGGTATAAAAGGGAGAATATTTTTCATTTTGCGGAGAGGGTGAACCAAAAACAGAGCGGAATGAAAGAGGCGACTCTTTCCGAGATAATAGTTTTAATAGTCCCTTGAGCGGCCTTAAAAATGTATACGCCGCGTTATGAGCAAAGAAACGCTGCGATAACTGGCAACTGTGAACCGAGAAGGTCCTGCGGGGGCCTGGGTCCTCACCGAGGACAAAGTATGGCGGAGAGGGTGACCCCTACTTGGACTTTTGGACCCCGGCTTTATGCTTCGTTTGTATGCAAAATCGTTTTACATTTTCGCTTCATTTCATCTCACCTGGCGCCAATTTCGTTCTGGGCAGTTTCTTTGGGGGATTGCGGCGGTGAGAGTGAAATGGATCCATGGAGTGTAATCTATGATTAGCCGGAAATGTAACGAAAGGTGAGAGCCAGCCGGTCTCCATGGGTTTGAACTTTCCAATTTATGCTTGCTATTGATATTTTATGTTAATTTTAAAGAGTCTTTTGCTACATTCTTTTTTTTTGCGATTAAATAATGGAAATACAAGTGAGTTTCGGCCTGGGATTTAAATAATATGCATTGCCTTAACTTTTTTTGCGGGTTTATTAAACTTTATAAAGTGCTTTTATATTATATATATTTAAGATAGAATGGGGTTTTAAAAAACCGTTTTTAGAGTCCGGAAATGGGTATTATATTGGTAAAAGAAGGTTAATTTTTGTTCATAGTGTTCCTTAATAATGGAAATAATAATATTATTTTATAATATCATACAACAAAAATGTTAGCTTCTTCTCTTATAAATTTCTAACAATTTAAAGGAAGTTTTCCAAGATAAAAATATATTTATTAATTATTATTCTCCTCATAATTTTGCTAGCCTTCTCCCAGAATTTTCCCATCAAAATCCATCAACATGAACATCGAACATCGATGTGAAAACATTTAACATGAAGGAAAATCCCCTAGGAAATCCCCTAGCACCCCTGAGTCCGCCCACCTCTCCCCCTTTTAGAATCGTGCAAAGTCAAACAACACTTCCAATTAATCAAAACCCATAACATCGCACAGTGCCAGCTATTCGTATGCAAACATGCATATCATATGGGGATACAGGCAGGGGCCAAGCTACTAGCCTGCTCCAAGGCAGGACCTGGCAGGACCTGGCAGGAGTGGGCTGGGCAGGCAGTCTGGCGATGGGAAAGCATTAAGTATGCGTTTTAATTAACTTTTGATGGCTGGACCCGAGTTTCCAAAGCTGGGACACGCAGCAGGCGGCAGATGGCGACACTGAGCAACAGGACAGCCGAAAAACTTTTTCAGGACCAAACAGAAAAAAACAAAAAACAAGAACAAAAAGAGAATCCCTGCTCAGTGTGTGTTATTAAATATTAATGCTGTTATGAGAGACCAAAAGCCGGCAAAAGAGTTTCATACATTCTCCTGCTTTGCAGATTTAGCGGACGCCCAGTGGATCCTGTCTGGAATGCGCAGGATTGAGAGGCAGGTTCGGTTTCTGGCGGCTGCGCTCCTCCAAAAGCCGGGGTTCAGAGAGAGCCTACTACGCCAAAGGCTCAACAACTGAATTCGGTATACACACGCAGTCCAAAGGAAAAAGAAACAGGATAAGAGGAGGCGTTCGCTATTGTTGTGTGGGTGGCGGCGCTGCAGTTGTGAACAGCTGTTGCCGCCAGGACCCACCGCTCTCTCTCGCTGACTCTCTTTCTCTTTCACTGTGACGTCAAGTCAGGCTGCTCTCTCCCTCTCTCGCTCTCCTGGTTTTAATTAGTCAAGACATCATCATCCTTATCAGGGAAATCATCATTATCATCGCCGCTGACCGCTTGCTGCGTGGCAATTATCGTAATTTAAGCAGCCCATTAATAAGCCAGCCACAATATTTGTCTATTCATTGGCCCGAAATTGAGGAGTCCAAAAGTCGAGATTTTAGCCAGACAAACTATGAATATATATGCCGTGTATATAGTATAACCGTAAATGAAGGCGGCTTTCAATTAAATGCGCTCTAGCTTCTAGCATAAATCACGCATCCGCCACGTGGTCCCCAGCTAGGATTCGTATTGAATTGGCTGGTAGTGGGTGGAGTAGAAGGAGTGGGCGAAGTGGGTGGATTGAGAAGGTGGAGTGGGTGGGTGGTAGTGCAAAGTCGTGGGTGCTCTATTAATTTTAGCACTGTCACTTGCCACGGCTGCTCTCTTGTATTAATGGACCTCAAAAGCAATCCGAGATGAACTATTACAAATGTCTGGGAAGGAAAAGAGGAGCAAAGTCGCTACCAAATGCTCAGGGGTGCTAGTAATAAATGGATAATGCCTTTTCTAGGTAAATTCAAGAGCAAACTAAGGAATATGTCATTGAATTAAGAGAGCTTTCTATATACATTTCTTCTAGACATTCATTGATTTATATTTGTTTATATTTAAAGCTAAAATATTATTATTTTGTCTCATATTAATTAAATGCTATATATTAATCTAGAAAATTTTAATTTAACTTTAAATACAGACATCACGTTTTGTGCAAACGAAATTAAATCAAAACCACCTCTCAGCACTCATCCGCCCCGTTGGCCCATGGCTCATAAAGCATTTGCAAAAACCCCAAGCAAAACGACATCAAATATGCCAGCTCCAAATGGGCAGAAGAAGCGGCAGTCGGATCTGTGTATATATGTATATAGAATGGATATATATATCTGGTTCTACAACAGATTGCAGCAGAGAGAGGCGATGGATGGATGGCTGGATGGCTGGATGGATGGATGCGAATGATTTATGCACAAACTCTAATTAAACTGTTGACTCAGGCAAATGAAACATGCGGTGATGTGTTATTAACACCAAAAGCACTTAAAATGTTTAAATAGCAATTTTCCCAGAGACCAGCGCATCAGGCATATTCCCATAATTACAACAACCACACAGGAGGGAGCTATGCAGACGGAGCTGGAGGATGACAAGTCAAATAGAAGACAGGTTGCATGAATTATCTATTGCCCATAAAGTGGAGATTTGCCAGGTCTTAAGCTGTGTTTAATTAAACGATTTTCATTTGCCGATAATGGCATAAGAAAATTTTAAATTTCCCCCCCACAGACGCGAAAGGAGGGTTGTAATTGCGAGTTAACTCGGCAAATTACGTATACGTCATGTTGTAATGAATCCCGCAACCGGGCAACCACTCAACTCGGCTTCATTCGCTCCTCTTTCTTTCCCTCTGCCTCTCCTTCCTTTTAGTCCTGTGTCTTTCATCCAGCTTCAGCTGTAGCTACTACCACCATCATCCTTCCATCCAACCATCCATCCATTTGTCCTGCCGCCTTGGCTGCTCTGATTATATTGAATGGAGCGCAAATTGCGAACAGGCTGTAGTCGGCAAAGCCGTTGCAGCCATACAACTTATTCATGAAAAATGAAATGAAATTAATTGCAAATATGAAAACTTTATTAAGCGAATTTATAGCTGCACAGCACAGGAAAGCAGCGTGACTGCCAGGTTCGAGGCAATGAAGTTGGAAGAATTTGCCATAATAAACCCAGGCAAGACGTAAAACGACAGAAAATTCCCTGCTTTATGATTTAAACTAATCATTTCCTTAAGCTGCGAAAAATCCACCAAAAAAAGGGGTTGAATTGACGTCAAGAATATGTAAGCAAAAACTACAAATTATATTGTTGTTTTGCTCAGAATTTCCATGACAATGGAGATTACTTTTTAATGGAAAGCTGACAAAAAGGATATGAATGCAGAGGGGTGAATATAAATGATGGAAATTAGGGTAAGCTGAGTTATAGGAAAAGGTACGAAAATGGATCTGAGTTAATTTAAGATTCCTATTAATGGTGAGGAAATTAATAAATAAATTAAAGCTATTGAAGAGCTGGGAGAAAGATTTATTGTTTGAAACTTTTTTAATATTCCAAATTAACCTTAAATATTATTCAAAACCTCACCGAAAAGCAGAGTTCGTTCATCCCCAATTTAATGGAGTCATTCAAATTTTGTCTTAACTATCCCCACGACAGCTACATTTTTCCACACAAATTGGACACAATTCTCCAGCAATTAAGACAAAAATAATCAGTTAAAGCTCCGCAGCATCTTATCGTTTGCAAAAAGTTTGCAATGCGATGCAAGAAGGCGATCCAAGAAGACAGATAACATAACCAAGGTTTCGGAATGGGATTCTGTGGGTGGGCACTTGTCGCTGGCCCAATTCCCCGGGAAAGCCGCACAGAGCCAGAAAGTGAGATGGCCAAGGGGCGGGGACAGCAGGGACAGGGACAGAGCTGCAGCATCAAGTTGCTAGTTGACTTCTGTTGACCTTAATTACACCCCAAATGCATGCGACATGCAGCATGCAGCAGTGAGTGTTGTGGAATCGGGGACATTGGACATCGGGGTCAGTCAGCCAGTCAGTCGGCGCTATGACATGCGAAAAATGCAGTTAATTAGCTATGAAGGACCCTGTCACCCCAAATGCTGCCAAATAGAGCGAAAAACTACAAAAACCAAAAATATAAAACTATACAAAAAAAGGCTTTGGTAAGACGAAGTCCCTATACTCTGATAGATTTTAAAATTTAAAATAAATGAAAAAGTTCTTTGGGCTTAAAATATTTAAATATGTTGATGGATGTTATATTTTTTTTGGAGCTTAGCATTAAATTTTTGGGTCTATAGAGCAAACAGATGAGTGCGGATTGAAAGTTGGCTTCAGGATCTCTTAAAATGTTCAAATAAGGAGTCCTTGGAATAATTTTTATAAAATATCCCTGAATAACTGAACTGTGTAACCTGTATTTCTTTTAAGATTATCCATACATTCCTAGAAAAAAAATACCCCTAAATAAACACCACAAAAGTTGTAATTCCAATCCATCCAAAATAATAATAATACCCTTTTGAAGGGCATTAAAAGAAACAACTGCAAACCAGCAAAACAACAAATATAAAATGGGAAAATTTATGTGCATTCAATTCAATTGCAGTTTTCGTCATCGATTGAGGCATTTCGATACCTCCCTGCTGGCTCGTTTTGAAATATGCCAAAAACACTCGCTCTCTCACACACACAAACACACAAACAATGGTGGCCATAAAAATTCACTCAATGGCAATTAAGCTTGACTATCGCCAAACAAAAACCAAACAAGACCAAATCAACCATAGTCCGAGCCGAGCCAAGCCCCGAAAACTGAAAACCGTTGATGACAACCGTCGACATCGCGGCATTATGACTTTTGGCCTTAAGCCAGAGATCGAACGCCATGGCAGCGGTAACCGAAGCCGAGGCTAACCGGCCAAAATCAGCCAAGCAGTCAGTTTAGTTCAGTTTGGTTCAGTTCTTTCTATATATACCTATATATATGTATATATTCCACAATGGGATGCAAGAGGTGCCTCTTGGGGTGGTGGACAAATGTGGCATAATGAAGCAAACCAGTTGCAATAAGAGAGCCAAAAGAAACGTAACAGAAAATGGCAAAGGGATCGAAGGATGGCGTTCTGACAAAAATATACATTAGTATTTTATAGAGAAAACAATTAGAAATATAAAAAAACTCTTTAAATTCAAACATATAGCTTGCTAAAACTGGAATTTTATATTTCTTATAATTATTTAATATTTTTACAAATTAATTATTACAGGAAGATTTTAAATTTAAAAGCTAAACCCCTTATTAATTTCTTTATAATGATTTTCTTTATGATTTCCCTTTAGATTTCACCATAATCTCTTTCCGGAACATCCTTCCACTTGAACCCTATCAAATATTGCTGCCTGCAATTGCTGTAAGCCAAAAGACATTCAAGGTAAGCTGCAGGCTGCTGGCTGGCTTTTAGGATGGGAATACGGCAGCTAGGATGGCAGGCAGCTGCTTGGCAATGGCCAATTGGCCGTGGTCACGCCAATGGCCAACAGGACAGAAGGAGCTGCCCACTCATACACTGAGCAGAGCCTCCCTCGTCCTCGTCCCGAGCAGGTTTCCCCCTCTTTTTTGGAAAGGGGGCCACATGGTCAGCGTTGCCCCAAAACGATAAAATATCGCAAATCTATGAAGTGGCTGGACTTGCCTTCCTCTTTTTCGGGGGTACTTGTGAAAATGAAATTGAAAAAAATTGCATTGACGCCATAAATCAAATGGTTATGTGTCAAAGCATCATCATAGTGTGTGGCTTTTCTTACTTCGCTTAAAAGGAGTGCAAGTGGGGGGTGTGGGTGTGCGAGTGCAAGTGGGAATGGTTTTTAAATGGCTGATTTATCGAAGAGCCAGTTGAAAGGCACACACAGAAGTTATTTCAGGTATTAAAGTGCAATTTTGAAAGTTATCAAAGGGAAAGAGGGATTGCAGAAATTATTAGAGGTGAATAAGGCACAAGTTTCTATTGAGTTTTAGATGATATCTCAGAGAAGAGGATTTTTTTTATATTTGTAACTTCAGAACTTATCAATGTTATATTTTTATTTATATGTAGGGAGTTTTATCAATATAAACAGTTTCATTTATAGAGAAATATAATAATGTATATATATAATAATGTAAATATAATGATTTATGGGAATTTATGGCATCAAAATGTATTGCATTTAACACTAAAAAATTAATATTATAAATAAAAAACTGCTGTTATAAAAACACCATTAAAATTATATCGATAATATTCTACAAGTTTGATATATTGAAATTTATGTTAATGAAAATAACATAAATTAAAGAGATTATCGATTTATAGCACATTAAAGAAAGCATTTCGTAAAGAAAGAATATATAAATCTAAGGGAAATACTACCTCAAGCATGAATAATTATAATTAATTGTAAATCCCTGTTAATCACCAACTCATTCATTCCTTAAATGCAATTTAATACAATATAATTCACCGCCTGCAAGGCAAATAATTTAAATTGTTTCAACTTACATACATATTTCCATTCAAACCAAAAATTCCGATTACTCTGGAGTCAGATTTCTGCAACTGCATTTATCAATTGGCTGCCTTGATTTCTGCATAAATTTTGCATATTCCATATATATACTCGTAATATTTTCCCTTTTTCATAATTGATAATTGCAAGCGATTTACATTTGCATCAAGTGAATTAAGCTGGACACACACACAACCAACCAAATTGTTTAAATATGCAAAGAGGAAAAAGTTTTCCCCAGAGATGCCAACTTGTTGCACATAAACACACACAGAAAGAGTAAGTAAAAAAGATATTTTATGCGCATATATGAAAATTTAAATCAAAAGCAAACAACTTGCAACTGGAAAAGGAAATTAAGGAAATTGAACAGAACTTGTCGCTTTAATTCCTGCTCCTTCCAGAGGACCATTAAAATGGTAGAAAAAAAAAAGAAAAACATTTATTAGCGCCATTAAGAGACACAGGGCAGCTACTTATGAGCACTCAGGACAAGTTTTTTAACTAAAAAACTCGAACAATGCGCCTGTTAAGTGACCTCTTTATGTCCCGTAACTGTAAACGTAATCTCAGTCAATTGTGATAACAACAATCAGCTTGCAGCTACTACTACTACTACTATAGCCAAGTGGACCATAAAAAAGTAACCAACAGCGAGGCTCTTAAAAGGCTATAAGGGGGAGCACAAAAAACGAACGAATGGAAAAGAAAGAAAATTTTAAATGAAGCGCATTGCATTTATCCAGTTCTCTCGACAAGATGCTTAAAGGATTACAATTGCACCGAGCACGTTTAAAAGGAGGAGGAAAAAATGGGAGATGAGAGATCTGTAGATGAGCTGACTTACGCACAAAGGACGAGTAACAGGAAAACTTTGACCCAAAGCCCAGAGAAAAACTTGGCCCAAAATGTAAAAGAAATATGCACGCAGAAAAAATTGAAGACTTTAGGCATTATTTAAAAAAATTTATAAGATCTCTTTATATGAAAAGAAACCAATTCTAGTGAAGTAAATCATATGAATATATTTTATAATATTTAATTTCTTCTTTGTTTTAATTAATATTTTTAAATTACAGCCTGGTTTTACTGATTTTTCTAAACAGTGAAATTTACTCTTGTGCCTTTCTTTAAAACACCAAATAAAGAACTCTGTAAACTCCATATAACAAAGCTTTCTGAACAGCCAACGGAAGTAATTAAATTGAGGGGAAAAAATATATATTTGCTGCTTTAATTAGCCAGCCTTTCCGTCTATATTCCCAGCTCCCTCTCTCTCATTCGCAGCCAACTAATCAAAAAGTGACAGGACGAAAACACACACGGACATAGCTCGACCATGGCAACCGACTGACGACAACTGACAACCGCATGGCAATGACCAAGGCAGCTACTCCTGATCCCCTACCCTGTTCGCTGTTGGCCCTAAACCGCCGTCACTAATTTGCTAACATTTAACAGCAACGGCAGCTACAGCAGCGAACGTGAACAACAATTGCTCAGAGCCGGCAAATGCATCATCAACATTGCACATAGCTGCAGTTGGCTCAAATTGTAATGCAGCTGATGAATTAGGCTGCTTCCTGGCGAAAACCGGGCGGGGGCCAGGGGGTTGGACGTGGCAAATTGGTTATGGAATGAGCAGCAAATATGCAACAATTATGGATGCCATATGAGCTAGAGCGAATTCTAGTAATTAGCCAAGGGTTTCCATGATGCGTAGAGGAAAATTACTCATACGCCATGTATGCCGGAAACAGTTTGCTTGTAAATGATTAAAAATTGTTATGGAATAATTAATTATAATTAAATACATAAAGCTTGATTAAAGTATGGTATAGCTTATATTGAGAAAAAGGCTTTAAATATCAGGAATTTAAATAGAAAGGCTGATCGCTTATGCTTTTTCTGGCTTTAAACTATTTTTTGAGAGCCTAGAAACAAAGCTCAAGAGTGCAAAAAAATAGCTAACTCATGTTGTTATTATAAAATCCTGTTACTGTAACCTCTTTATTATTAAATAAACTTATTTACAAGACAGGAAAAATCTACCAAAATATTCATGCTTGCCATTGGAACATTACTAACCCAAATCCTGTGGGAAATTAAAGAAAAATAAGCTCGATGTGGACAACAACATCAATAACTGTAACAATACCCATTGAAGCCAACACTAATTAACCACAATCCCCTCCAGTCCAGATGTACGTATACGTAATATATATAAAACCCCCCAGCAGCAGCAGGACTCGCATCAACTGCTCATTTTCCGCTCTGTCAAATTGGATTTCGTCGCCGCAGCAAATGAAACGGATGCTGTCCGGAACGAATAGTGAAAATGCTCTATGAATTTGCATAATTTTATTTTACATGCACTGAATTTAATGCAGTTCACCGAAAATCAAC